>JAHVAK010000390.1:0-5870000 GCA_019845155.1 Luehdorfia chinensis
GTGAGAAAAACTGAGGCAAAAAACTGAAAGGCAAATACTACAGCAAAGTGATAGACTTCATTAACAAACCATGTTTTTTTTTAAATTCAGAGAAGGTAACAAATAGGTAACTTCCTCTATTTGCCGGATGCGTCTCGGCCATGTGTGCTACCCAGTTCATTTAGCAAAGCTCGGGATCAGGGATAATTCCTTATGTGAATGTGGACTGGATTAAGGGACGTTAGAACACTTATTCTTTAGATGTCCCAGATTATCTCTTTCCCTGTATTTTTTTTATCTGATAAAGTGATGAAACGAGCAAAACGTTCACCTGATGGTAAGTGTAACGTCTGCTGTGCTGTGTCACCCAGAAATTTCTGTGTGACACCACACTGTGTCCATCACCCTGAGACATAAGTTCTTAAGTCTCATATGCCCAGTGATTACGCTAGCTCATAGTGCCCTTCATACCGAATGTTCTAGAAACACAGTAATGTTTGCACACTACTGCTTCACGGCTGAATAACTGGCCGTGGGGTGGTACCTAGCTAGACGGATTCCTGATGTTCTTTCTGTAATAATTCCCCGGCCTACTGACTTCAAGTCTCTCTTGTCTTGTGTAATAAACATCCATTTGTACGTTTGTTGTCAGAATTTATTTATATAAATAAAATTAAACTAAAATGTTTTTATAATTAACTTTCTGGTGGTGGTATACTAACTAGCCAATGTTCTTTGTTTGGGACATCTCAACAAGACCTTCTCAATTTTTTAGTTTTTAATTTTTTTTTAACTTTCATACAATATCTGAGTCACTCCCATGACTGACTTGATCTTTGCATAATTCTTAACGACGAAAATGCCATTAATTTAAAAGAAGAACAAGAAGATACTACATCCTAGGTTTCCCATACACTCGTAGCACTATAAGGTCTCCCGCCCAGTTAATAGCTTCTGACATTATTCGACAATTGTCACTGTGAGCGAAAATCGACCGGCAGGACATTATTATTCGCTTAAGAAATCGTTGAGATCGACTATGGAATACATTTAAACAGGTATTCCAGATAATATTATGTATACCTATATCTGGTACTATGATAACATATTCACCTGGCAAGCATGGCGATCACAGAAACTTCGGATTAACCTATCTCTGTCAATGTATTGTTTACTGGCTGACGATTGTGATATCTATCTACATAAACGTTTAAATGACCACCATGATGTAGTACAAAAATATGCTTATGTTGGTTATATTTCAAATTAGTCTCGGGCTTTTTTATTTAAACGTGATAAATTTAAAAATATATTTAAATATAATAATCATAATATAATAAACTATGTGTTTAATATTGGTCGTGTTTTTTTAAGTAATATTTGACACATAGTTATTTATAATGTACTGAAATACATAATCAAGTCCTTTTCTCTGTAAAACTACATTACGATTGTGACAAAAGTAGAATTATTAGAAGGTTTATAATTTTATACGTTTTTAAATCACAAAATAATTAAAGTCTATTGTATTTTTAATATAATAATTATTTAATTTAAAATACTACGATACATCTTGATCATAATAAGAAAGTACCAGTTAACTCTGAAATCAATCAATTTATAAAAAAAAATCGTAATTACTTACCAAATTCAACTTGATATGTCCAAATTTAATTCGTCTCTTTATTGACGTAAATGAAAATGGGGCCGAAACTTTGAATTAACTATTATCAATTAAGTACTAAACTCTTCTTTTTGATTTTTATTGAAGACTTGTAGTTTTATAAGAACCACTATTACACGATAGCGTACAGTATGCGAAAACAATTTATTATATATTTATAAATATAAACGTAAATCAAGAATATAATGTCTTTGATAATTCGTAAGTGAATAGCGACCAACGAATTTCGTACAAAAGAGAGGGCTTTGGCTCTCGCTTTTCGTAGCGTGCACACTCCAAAACGACTGGTTTATCTACTGGCGCTACGCAAGGTCTACGCCGTAGTAGTTGGCGCTGCCTTATAAGACTAAATAAAATTCGCGAGATAAAAAAGTCGAGATAGAGATTTCGGTACTTTGACATAATGCTGAATGATAGTGAGTGACACAAGATCAAAAATAAATAAATGCAGTTATTTGTAAAGCAAAAACACAGATTTTTTATGTATATTGAATGTGACGAAACCAGCAATTCATTACGGTAAGTACAACGTTTCCTCATAACAAATGTTGTGTCACCTAGAACATTTGTCTGCGGCACCATCACCACAAGGCGCGGGTCGCCTTGAGACATCAGTTCTTAAGTCTCACATGCCCAGCAATTACACTAGCTAATTGTATGACTCATATAGAAATGCCGTTGTCGAAAATCGGTCAGGAGGACATCATGCCAGCTAGTGTACGTGCAAAGATAGAGGCACTCTCACGAAAACTCAACCTACCCGTGCTCAATGTAACGCTCAAGCGATAAGATCGGAGGTAGGCTAGGAAGCGATGTCAGAGCACAGGGACAATCGCAACACAACCAGACCCGAAAACCAACACCATTGACCTGCGGCGTAGTAGTCAGGTTACTCTTACCACTAAACCACGCAGTCATCACGAGCCTGCTGCGCTATAATAAGATCTACTCAATAAACAGTTTCCGACTGTATGAGGAAGTTCTGGCCGTGGTCGTAAAACGGTCAAAAACATCATCATAGTTTAGAATATTTTATTTGTCTTATATTTTATATAAGCATGGCAAATAAGTGAGCATCGCATCTGATCGTAAATGGTCACTGTGACTCATGAACACCTGCATTTATATTTGATGAAGAATCAACATGTACTAGTTGTCACCCAATGGTTGAAATTAGACCGTAATTCATTTTTTTATCGAATTAAATGTATTTGTAACACATATTATATATTAAGTTTAACTTTCTCCTCTCCTTTTCTTTATTTAACTTCGTAAATTTCACACTCCCCCGTTCGCGCAATAAGCTTAAAAACGGTTACAAAATTTTCTCTTTACGTATTAATATACAGATACATAGTTACTCCTGTGAATTAAAATAGTATGTGTTGCCAGTAAAATGCAAAGTTTTGTAAGTTGCCAGACCGGTTCGCTCACGCACCATATGAAACGCATGATATTTCCAATTTTGATACAGATACTGTAAAAAGGAAATACATATTAGATTTTTAGAAAACGTCATATCCATATTTTGTTTTTAAATTGAAAGGCGTATTAAATTAATAAACGTCATTATTTTTCAATTCTTATATACGCAAATTCTCACAGAGTAAAATATAATTTGGGTGTAACTAACAATCACCTCCAAATTAAACAAGATTACAAATTTTAGTAAAGTCCTTAAATATTAAAATTATTCTAATTATGGTGAATGAAAACCTCACGGACTTACATGTCTGACAAATAAAAATTATTTCAAGTGCTCAAGTCTAGTTTCAGAAAAAAAAACATTTCTAGAGCATTAAATTATTATTATTCTAAATTATAACTAGTGCAGAACCTACATTCTTTTACCTGTAATCTTTTGTCTCTTAGTTTTTTGTCACATAGATAATTTTTCAATAAATATAAAGCTAAAAAAAACATTTTGTCACTTATTTCAAACACACACGGCTTTCTGAAAAAAGTATTGTTTTGTTTAATGGAAGAAAGTGACGAGACAAGCAAATCATTTTCCGGACAGTAAGTGCAACGTCTGCCCATAACAAATGCCGTGTAACCCAGGACATTTCTGAGTGGCACCACATTGCACTCTCACAGTTAACCTGACATATCAGTTCATGAGTAACATATGCTCAGAATTATACTAGGTCTCAGTGCCATTCGAACCGAAACACAGTAATGTTTGTACTGTTTCACAGCAGAATAACTGGCACTGCGGTGGAACCTATCTAAACGGATTCCTGTATAAGAATTCCCCAAATAAATTATCACAAGTGTAGAACATAGTGTTTATTTACCTGTACCGAATATAATTTCGATTTTTGCGTCCTCGTTTTTGTCAAACAGTAAACCTTTCATCGAATCTAAAGCTTTAAATAACTTTCTTTTAGTTGTTTCGAACGTCCACGGCTTTCTGTAAATACAACCCACTGTTGTAATTGATTATTCTCCAGTAAAGTATATTTATTGGGAGATAAACGTAGCCATCCTTACACTCTGCGATAAAAGTTCACCTCAGAATTTTTAAAAGTAAATTTCATATATCGATTTCCCTGCGAATGTAAGTACGAGTATGTTATCATCCTATACGACCGAATTGCCGAAATTGCTTACTAGATAATTTATCAATTTCTATAACAACTGGTGGTAGGATTCCTATGCAGAAATCCATATAGGTAGATACGAGTACCACCCCAGGGCCAGATATTCTGCCGCGAGACAGTAGTTTTCAAATATCATTGTGTTTAGGTCTGAAGGGCACTGAGAGCTGGTAACTGCTGGGCATATGAGACTTAAGATAACTCACACTGACGGCCGCAGTATGGTGCTACTCAGAAATGTTCTGGGTGATGCAGCATTTTGTAATGGGTAGACGTTGAACTTAGCATCAGGTAAATGTTTTGGTCGACACGCCACTTTTTCCTATAAAATAATGAACTTTATTAATTTTAATATCATCAGTTATTATGAAAAGAATATAGTTTCAAAGAAATATTCACAGGTAGTATTTCTATGCAAGTGTGCTAAGTCAAGCATTACCATGTTACTGTTGGAAGGGGCACTGTCGATAGTGAAATTACTGGGCTCATGAGACTTAATAAAGACCTTACTTTATAGGATCATTTCTGTTTAATTCTACTTATTTATGCAAAAAGTGAATTAACCAAGTATATTACAGAGTATTATACAATTAATTTTACAATAGTGAGTGCGTGGGAATATAAAGAAAAAACTATATCTAGGGTCTATTCGGGATCATTATGTACATATAAGTTTATTAAGATTGTTATATGTATATACAAAGTTAGATAACTACTCGTTGGCCTAGTGCTTTAGGCGTTACCTTTGTAAATTAATGATAGACGGCTCGAGTATATGGTCTTTCGGAGTTTCTTAATTTTTCCTTATTTTTTGTATTTTAATGAAAAGCCGTGACACAGTGTTGCTAGAAAGCACCAATATCTGTATTTATTCACTGAGCAATGAAAAGTATAAAAATGTTATAACAGAAAGACAATTTTTGTCTTTTTCGTCTTGTGAAAGATCCATCTTAACTGTACTAATGTTTTTTGTAAAATATTTTTTAATGACCACAGATAATAAAAATAATTGGAAGTGTAAGGTATGTTATCAGTGTAACACGTAAAACAACAAAGATGAAAACATTGCCGAAGAAGCTTTACATAATCAAATTATGCAACCAAGCGTCGGCTTCACAGATGTCCCATTTGCGAACTTGGCCTTGCATCGATATCTCATACAGGTACAGGTAGCGACATCAAATACAGGTAGCCTCCGAATTCCCTGAATGCTTGCAACAGAAATAAAAATACACATAATAGGCGATGAACAGCTCCTAGACCTTTTAAAGGCATTGATTGAAACAATATAAGGAAAATGATAAATTCGTGCCATCTGCGTTCATCATTAATAATGCCACAAGCT
This sequence comes from Luehdorfia chinensis, assembly GCA_019845155.1. Taxonomy (NCBI): domain Eukaryota; kingdom Metazoa; phylum Arthropoda; class Insecta; order Lepidoptera; family Papilionidae; genus Luehdorfia; species Luehdorfia chinensis. The sequence goes on from JAHVAK010000390.1 coordinate 5,609, forward strand.
TAGAGATTTCAAGCCATTGCACTTTTACTTGTACTTTCAGCAACCTGTCCAAAATTGATCTTTTAATATTATGTAATGGATGACAATATATATTTGATTCTAGATATTGCGCCCGTTAAAAAAAATCCGTATGTAGATATTTACAAAATAATAATAATATATGTCACTGCGCTCAAATAGACTTTTATAAGGCTAGATTGCTATGGTTTACAAAAAGGATCTTACATAGATTATATTTGTAAGAAATAGCCTTTTATAGATATAATTGACCGAAGTTTTGAATATGTAACTTTAAAAGTATTTGCGAACGCATGAAACAAATAAAAATTAACGCCCAAATGTCCACAGAGCAACCAGAACCAGAACAAATCTATCTTCGTCTTCTTTCTATCTATATGAATAAAAGTCAATAATATATAAGCCGTATGTATGACAGATAGTCTTGAGAACGGCTCGAGCGATTTGGCTGATTTTTTTGTTGTCGTTTATGGTATAATAAGGTTTGTATAAAATAATTGGAAAATCCGCCGGAGAAGTAGGTAACTTGGACGGTATTTTTTAAAATCTCAATAAAAAAGTGATGTTCTGTTTAACAGTTCTGCTGTCAAAACGCACTTCTCATTTTCTTCATTATGAAATCGCATCCGTGCGAAGCCAGGGCGGGTCGCTTGTTATCATTGGAAAAGGAACAATACTCTGATATTTCAATAAGATTCCCACGAACTGCAACATAAAATTGACAATAAATGGAAACTAAATATCAACAATTTACAATTATACTTAAGAAACTCATAATCTTAAAGCGCAAACCTTATCAAATATTTTTGAGAATTTTCTGACGGTGGGATTCCTATGCAGGAATCCGTCTAAGTAGGTACCACCCCAGGGCCAGTTATTCTGCCGTGAAGCAGTAATGTGAAACATTACTGTGTTTCGGATTGAAGGGCACTGAGAGCTAGCGTAATCACTAGGCATATGAGACTTAAGAACTGATGTCTCAGGGTGACGGGCGCAGTGTGGTGTCACACAGAAATGTTCTGGGTGATACAGCATTTGTTATGGGCAGACGTTGCACTTACCATCAGGTGAACGTTCTGCTCGTTCCTTCACTTTTATCAAAAAAAAAAGTGTAACTGGACGATAGTTGTAAATTAAAGTATATTCCCCCTTCTTGTACAGAGGTTTTACTACAGAGATTTTTAATATCTAGATTTTTAATATAAGTGTTCCAGTTTTTATTGAGAGATTAACAAGATGGCTGTATTTGGTCTTTACATGCCAATATTACTATAGAATATATGTTATCATAACCTTCAGCATTCGTATTGTTTAATTTCGCAATCATTTTAATATACAGTTTTCGTCAATTGGTGTCAACGAACGGTTCGGCGTGGATGAAGATGTAGTGTCAAAGATTGAGAAAGGGATGCTTAGATGGTTTGGACACGTAGAGAGGATGAACGAAAGGAAATTGACGAACCAGATTTATGAGGCGAGTGTGAATTTGATTCTACTACAGACAGCCGCTGAGTGAGCGGCGCGGTCAAAGAGCTACCTATTTATCTTTTTACCAACTGCACATGCTCGTTTCGTCACTTAATCTTATTTATACTTTCATTTTTCGCGGCAGCAGCATACTTACGAAATAGATCAAAGCTTAGGTGTGTTTCATATTGTGTGAAGAGAACCGGAGGCTCAGTCATTCGCAAAGAAGTGTTAATACACTTTAGGTGATAAAACTCAACTGTTCGATACTACATTAAAAACCTATGTATAGCTATATGTGAGCCTTAGCGACCTCTCACTGAAATAATAATATACACAATATTGGTTTTGGAAATGTTTTTCTAAAAGTCAGTAAAATTTACCTGAAGCCCTTTACATAGAGTGCTCGTAAATCAGGGCCTTAATACGTTTTCTTGTTCGGAAATTTTATTACACTCGTTTGTAAAGAAAATATAGCATTAGTTATACTCTAGGCAGTTTATATGTACGGTACATTTTTAAAGTTAGTATATTTAAACACTATGAATTTGATTATAATACCAAATTAGAAAATATTCGTTTCATTCAAATTTCATTTCTTTCTTTTGTTTTTTTATGTCCCAAATGACGAATGCCGACGTCCCACAGCAGGTTTTTCTTCTGCATCGTTTGTGCAAACACCATAATATGCAATGCTGTCACTACACTGCTTGTAAGAAAATGGCGGCGACGCGGTTTGCCACCCGTCAGGTCTCGTATCTCACAGGGGCGAACAGTGGGCTTCGTGAGTGGCCTCTGCCTACTCCTATGTACCCCTTTATATGGGAAAAAGGTGTGACTATATGTATGTATTACAATATTGAAGAATACATGGATCAAGTTTACAAATGGGAATGACGTGATCGCTGCCAAGCCATTTCTACATCTTTATAATACTATAATTGCACATTATTTTTAAAATGACTAAAAAGAATGCCCTCTGAGTCTCTTGCTAGTTCTTCCCAGAACAGAGGCATTGTTTGCAAACCAATGTAACTTAAAAAATGATGTTCAATAAGTATTATGTAAATAATCTATGTTAAATAAAAATTATTCTATTGTATACTCGTCACAGGCTTCTTCATAGATGGTAGGATTTGCTGTTATCTCATTATTTGTACGGAAATATATAAGCAACACGCTTATATATTTCCATACAAATAATGAGTAGTTTATTCTTTTGACGTTCTCATCATACTTTCAAAAACACGTCACATTATGATAAAGTAATTACTTAATTAATTCATGTGACTGTAGTAAAGTAACAGCCTGTATTTTTTTCCCAGGTTCAAGGTAGGTAAATACCACCGCAGTGCCAGTTATTCTGCCTCCGAGCAGTTTTCAGGAAAGAGTAGTGTAACTATTGGTTATTGGACATGATGAAAGACAGACAGACGGACTTGATGAACTGATGCCTCAGTGTTAGGAGTGCGAGTCATTAGGGGACCGATTTATTCTCCCCGTTACTTTCTTCTGTAAAAGAAAGAAAAAAGAAAAATTTATGGTCGTTAATTATTGTGTCTTGAAGAATCATAGACCCATTTTTTTTTGTTGCTTTTTGGTTAATGGTGTTTCAAGAGAACCCATGATTTTATACGTTACCGTAGCTGGTTACAAAACAGTACATTGTGGAAGCCGTTCACCATGAGTATTTTTCATTTAACCTAATTTACAATACTTATATTTTTGATTCGATTTATCAATATGACAGTGACATTAGTGATGAGGGATCTGAGTGAATAGAGGAGTATTCTATTGAAGTTGAATCATCGGATATATATTGAATATTTTTCAATATCGACACGATTTTTGCAGTACATTACTACTCATCGCAGCCATTTTATCTACCACGGATTGGTGCGCTGATTTCAGGGATAGCGCAAGTCTATATAATTATCCATAGTCTCAGATTCAATTCATACTTGTTGAAAGCTCTTATAGACGTTGAAATCTACACCGATTCGAAAAAGCGTTTTTGTCATTTTAACAAAATATTTCCAATATATTTTTATATTGATAATAAATTAAAAATTATATTAAAAATATATAAATTAAGTAAGTCCACTCACTGCTGTTTTTTTATAGGACAGGTGGCAAACTAGCAAGGTTCACGCAATACCAGAGGTATCGCGGGTGCATTGCGAGCCATCGTTTTTAAGCTTCCGCTGTAAAACAAGGCCTCAATACCATAAAAAAATAAGAATATATTACAAATATTTTTTTTTACTCGCATAGGTACTTCTATTACAAACATTTCCTTATCATAAGATAGATCTTTTCAAATAAATTTGAGGTTCCATAAAGTATTATTAGCTATTAATAACTTCGATTAAATTTTTATCTGTATTATATACGTTTCAGAAAACTATTATATCTGCGCAGCCGAACCCAACCCGTGCTTTTCCTTTTTTTTCAAATATTCAACAACGTTTTTAATTCTATAACTTTTTTTGGCAGCCTTAATGAAGGTCTGTATTATCTTACTTAATCTGGACAAATATGTTCATAGGTATGGAATATGTGATCTTGCATATAAACGATAGTCTAACATAAGCCTAAAAGCTTTTAATGGAAGTTTCCCGTCCATTTAATTGAAGATTTTAACGGTTTGTATCTGGAGGGACTAAAATTCAATTACACAAAACCACTCGTTTATTTTTAAAGACGTAAATCTAAACGTTTTTTGCCATGTTTTTGCAGTTAATTTAACAAATCCATCCGAACTTTATAAATATATATATAGAGTTTACAGCTAAATATATTTTTTAGGGTCTCGTAGTAAAAACAGAACCCTTAGAATTCCTTCCTGTCCGTCTGTCTGTATGTCACAGCCATTTTACTTGGAGATTATTGGCACTATATAAATAATATTTTGAACAAAGGTATAAAAACTGTGAACCACAATACAATGGCGCAGTGAAATTATGTAAAAACAGATGGCGTGCAACCACGCATGTGACTGTGTAATGAAAAAAATTAGTACACGTAAGTGTGGGAGGTATCGTTAGATAGATTAAAAATGATAAAGAAGTTTGAAAATATTTTCTTTTTTTTATTGGATAAAGTGATGAAACGAGCAAAACGTTTACCTGATGGTAATTGCAACGTCTGCCCATAACAAATGCTGTGTCACCCAGAAAATGTCTGTGTGACACCACACTGTGCCCATCACCCTGAGACATAAGTTCTTAAATCTCATATGCCCAGTGATTACGCTAGCTCACAGTGCCCTTCAAACCGAAACACAGTAATGTTTGCACACTACTGCTTCATGGCTGAATAACTGGCCCTGGGATGGTACCTACCTAGACGGATTCCTGCATAGGAATCCTACCACCAGTAACTATTTTTATTATATAACTATTTACATTTTTAAGCCAATAATTGGAGATACAGTGGAAAATTCTGAATGTATGTGTATTAAATGAAATGATTATAAATTATTGAACCTACAGAATACACAGTGTACGCTGTGTACGCTGTCCCACTACGGAACCATTCACTGTGCGTAGTCTGACACGCACTTGGCCGGTATCATTTATTAATTTGCTTTTTTTTAGATACTTTTTACTGTGCGCTGGAGAGCTGTCCCGTGCGGGGTTCAAGGATTATCCATTCTTTCTGGGACATCCTGTATATTACGTAAAATATGCTATTTTTTGTCTTCTTATTACTTTCTAAAGTATGTTGTAATTGTGAGAATAAAAAAATCATTAATTGCTTTCTAAATGTTCAATAATAATTTGTAATACTTTTAGAGAAATAAATATTTATAATTTTATTTTAAACCTTATGCTCTCATTCCTATTATTAAATCTATAATATATACAAAAATTGAATATTGTGTTAAATATACTTACTTTAATAAATGATAAAATGTAAGTTCGTGAGACAATTACGAATAACTGATTATCAGTGGAGACGACAGCGTTGACGAAGCTTAAGATCGTTGTTCTAGTAATATACATATACAAGGTCATTCGTCATGTCCTATACATCCCGGCAGGCTGAGCTTAGAGACGATGTATATATGCCCTAAAAATATAATGAGCCTCGTAGCGTGATACCTGTAGGAGATATGTCGACTTAAAGAATTTGCTTAAAACTCGTAGGTGACTACCCTGTTATACAGCGGATCGAGGCAATGAAGACATAAATTTAATTGGGCGTTTTTCCATTGAATTGGCATCGGAAGAACTCGCAAGTACTATGAAAACATTAAGCTTAAGGAAATCTGTTGCGAAGTAAATCTGTTAGTATGACGCCGTAGTAAGGGTAACATAAATTAAATGGAGAAGAAAACGCATTTCGAATTTGCCAGACAAATTATTCGGGGCAACACTTTCTGAGTTAGGGTCGCGTAAAGTTTTATATATAGAAATAATTTCAAAGTTTTGTATGGACATTTTTAGTATTTAATTTTATCATTAAAGCTTCACCGTTGTGTTTATCAGATCATAGTTGCATGGGTAGGGGCCGGGATGTTATACCAATTATAAAAAACGTTACGGTAAAGATAAACCTGATTTATAAATTAATTTCACTATATAGCTTAATATGTTCTATTAGTTAGTTTTAGTAGAAAACAATTTAATAGAAGTTTCGTTAAAAATGTGTCATGCATTTTATATTTAGTTATGAGTATTTATCAAAATTTTGAGGAATCTCTTTATTTTAACGATGCTTTATAAGGCTAGATTTCTGACTTAGATCCTTCCTTCTGAGCTCGTCTTAAAATTCTCGATGTCTGTACTGAGCGCTAGCGATCGTGTATTAACACGAACTTATTTCATATAAATCCTTTATGCAGGAGCCGCCACCGCAGCGAAATGATTTTAGCGTCTTCTGACTGTACGCTTAACATCAAGTCGTTAACATGGCTTTCTATGCGCACTTGGGCATCATTCCATCCAAAGTTACTCGTGAGCGTGTATTGTGTATAGTGTATAATACTATGTAATTTTAAATTTGCTTTTTTAATCTATGCAGTTGTCTAAGCCAGGATTTCTTTTGTATCGTGGATGTGTCTACAAAAATAAATTGCACAAACATAAATATCCAAAATCGTACCTATATTGCAGAAGACTGTCGCTGACAGCCACTTCGCTAACCGAGCCGTTATTAAAATAATTGTACCATTACATTCCATATTTGCGTTGTGTTTTAGTAATTTTTCTCTTAATCAGTTTAATAGATTTTTTGCTACTGTAAATCTAAGACCCTAAATATACTTATATATAAAACATATTCATAAATCTTATTACTTATGATCTATAATTTTAGTGCATGCTTGATATCTACTTAATCGAGAAGCAGGCTTCATAATGAAGTAGATATCAAGCAGAAAATACGCAGTTTAATTGTGATATAAGCTATATGGACACCAAAGACGCGATAGAACTCGTTGAAACCGGCACTCGCTTTGGTCATTCTTTCAAACGGTCATTTGTCTAAGTGGGTCACAAACTAGAATTTCTTATTTTCATTCTATTGTAAAACAAAAATATTATTTTTTGTACTACTTTTAAAATATGCTGTAGCAAATAGTCGAATTCAGGAAACGGCAGTCTAATTGAGGGCATTCAAGAAAAAGCGGAACTCTCCAAGACGGTATAGGTGGACAAAAGTCAGAAAGGCCTGAAAACTAGCCCGTTCAATTAAAGTCATTGAAAAACTATGTAGGTAACTTAGAGTTTAGAAAAAAGAGTTTAGTACTGCAATCGCTAATGAACCTTCCAAGCGGGACAATTACGGAAAATTTGTAATTAGTAGAGGCTCTCCAGCAGTGGACTATATAGAGGCATATACACTACATACCATATTGCAATAACTTTAAATAGGATAAACTACAACATTCGTGGTCATAACGTCATCTATTTGATTATCTTGTCAACTATTTTGTCATATTTTCATGTGGCAAAGGGATATTGCATGAGGAAAGTCCTCCTGCAATATGGGTGGAAAGAACTGGACGCATAAAAGTAAAGCGTGATTTGGGAGGAACCTATGTCCAGTAATGGGTTAACGGGGGCTGATAATAATGATGATGCATTTTATGCCTTTGACGTTTATACCTGTTCGCTATAAATATATATATCCACTCCATCTCATCCAGTGGATCTCGTAAAAGGCGAGTAAGGAATTAAACTGCACTGTGCACCCAACAGCGCATGGTGGCGATGGGCTCACCACCTATCACACCAAGTGCATTATATTGTTTTGGTGAAACGTGGATTGTGGCAGTCATCTGTTTTTGCAGTGAGTGCCCAGTCTCTGACTACCCCTTATGGGATACAGTCGTGATCTTATGTATGTATGTATGTATGTATAAATATAAAATTTGTGGAATAATACATTTTTTTAAAATTGTCAATCAACAGCATTCGTTTGCTTATGCAAAATATGCGTAGCTTATTTGTGTCTTCCATTTTAGTTAAAATGGAAGACACAAATAAGCTACGCATATTAATATTACAACATAACCGATGGTGTGCAGTGTAAGTGAATGAAGCACAGAAGTAGTGGGCACCGTCCCTTTCCCTCCCTTCCGTTCTGGCTTTTCTCATTGTAAACGTCTTGTGCGCGGTTTACGCTTGGTTTAGAATTTTATTTAAAATTAAAAGATTACATTTACATTTTTATTGTATCTGTTTTAATGATAGTTCTTTCGGAATTTGCACACTATTTCTTTATTTAATATTTACTTGCACTAACTTAAAAAAATATGTACAAAAAGGCGGAATGCTACAAGGCATTCTCTGCGTCTACCTTCGGGTCAAGCAGATTAAGTGGGTGACAAATCAAAAAAAAATAGGTTTACTAAAAAAGGAAACTAATTTCTTCTTTCTTTCTTCTTCTAATGGTAAAAATAATTATTATATTACTAATAATTATACAATATATATAAGCTTTAAGATATACTCATATAGATATACATACATACACAAATAATGAATGTACAAACAATACATATACACATGGATACATAGATAGATACAAATCCAATAATGTGCTCAGCTTCCGATTTCAAAGAAAATAGATAAAGGTAATGCATTCAGTAACCAAAACATAAGTAGAAATTTATAATAAACAGAAGAAATTAATGGTATTACAAACTATTCATGCTGTGTAAGGTAGTGGTTCCTAAGCAAACGTTTGAAGTAAGCCTTGCTGGTAGTAGTGCGGATGTTGATTGGCAGTTCGTTCCAAAGTCGGCAGTTGGGGTAAAAGAATAGTACAAGAAACCGGCATGGCGTAACGGAGCATAAAGAGTTGAATTATCCGTAGAACGAAGACAACGGTCGTGGGAGTCACCCCGATACTGAAATTTGCATTTCAAATATTCAGTTCAAATATTCTATTGTTATGACGATATAATTTCTAGTTTTGCTTGCTTTTGTTTTTATTGTAGCTGTAGCTTGTTAATATGTTAATAACGAAAGACGTTTTGTTTTCAATCGTATTTCCATTTTGACTCCATGTTTTATTTTATTTATATTTATATTAGGTATTCTGTGCCGCCATTTTTAACTTTTTCTTCCTTACTTTCAATTTATTGTAGAAGTATAAAATATTAAATATAAGATAAGACATTTTGTAACCACTGTTAAGTGTAGGACCCAAAGTTTTTTTGCAAGGATACAAAATTAAAAAGGAAAGAAAGAAAGAAACACATTTATTCACGGTCTAATTAAAATAGATACATAAACAAAACAAGAAAAAAAACGGAATTACACAGAACATAAAATAATATTGCCCAAAATTAACAAAAGTGAAAAAAATATTTAAAATGAGTCTGTGTAGCAGCATAATACCGTGAAATGGACAGGACTCAGTAAAAATCGAGATACAGAGACTTAAATTGCTCTGATCCCGACACTGGTTTTCAGTCCTGCCCGAACTCCGAGGCAACTCGGACGGCTGCATCAGTGCACTTACAATAATACGATGCAATAACGGAACTTAAATAATTTATGTTTTAACTTTTATTTATATAAACAGTGGATATCATTAGTCTAATGAAGGTAAGTAAAAATTAAAATTAATGTTTTCCATTTAAATATTGATGTCAGTTTTTACATTCCCGTTTCTGTTTTAGGTTACCAATAGTTATAGCTACTCTGTAGTAGTGTGATGTGTGGAAATCTTTAAATATATGAGCCGTTTACCCGTGTTGGAAGAATTTAGAATATAATGCCTTTGAATGCAGAATAAAAGGCGATAAAAGGCGCGTGTTGTCTTTAATAATTTAATTAAAGTAATTATATGTTATTATTAACGAAAAGAGATTGCGGTTCATATTTTAGATATGATGAATAAGTTGTGACTACTGCATTTAAATTATTAAAATTAAATTATGTGACCAGCAAATTTATTTGATCTTCCCTTTGGATCATTCTAAAGGTTTATTTTATTAGGAGGAAGATTTCTATGGGGAGGCCTATGTTCAACAGTGGGCTATGATAGGCTGAAATTAAGATGTGATCGTCTTAGTTAGGACCATTAGTGTTTGTTAAGTAACCAGAGGCCCTAGACAAATGGCAATCGCTCTGGAGCTTCATTCGCTAAGTTTATAACGCGAAATCAATTCATCTGTTCGATAAAAACTAATTTTAGTCTATGGTCTAATATGAATTTACCGAACTCAACAAGTGTTTGTATGTGACTGATTTATTTATTAAATATATTAATCGTAGTATAAATACCAATTTGTGAGTCTTCCTCTTATTATTTTTTGTTATTTAGTTAGCACCTGCCACTTTTCACCACAACAAGGGTTGACTAGTAGAGAATTCCAGGCATTGAGTCCGTTTTCCAATAATGTCTTCTTAACAAGTTTGTTGAATTCTATGTCAGTTTTTTGAGCCAAACTTTTAGGATTTTTGGTATAAAATTTTATGGATCTACTAATAAAAGATTTTCTAGATTTGACCAACCTAAACCACCTTCGCCCATTCTAAATGATATAGTCACTTTTTTATTAAATGAATACGTGTGTTTCCGTACGTACATTATATTTTCATAAATATACAAAGAAGGAAGTGTCAAAATATTAGAATCATTTAATAGGACTCGCAAGGACCCAAGTTATAATTATATTCCCCGAAATGCTTGTTTTTGCAAAATTAACATTTTTTCCAGTCCGGCCGCGGATCCCCACAGTAATGCGCCATAGGACATAATACTGTCGAAGTAAGCAAAATAGACTAATTTAGCTGTAGCAGTGTGTCAGTCAACAGTTTGACAATTTCTAATTCTAACTTAATTTTGAAATATTTTTTTTAATATGTGCGCCCCACTGTAGCTTGGTATCAATAGCGATTCCAAGAAATAAAGTTAATTTTAAATTACAGGTTAGAATTCTCTAATAACTTAATATTAATATTATGTGCCGACTTGGACATTCCAAAGGGTAGACATTTTGTTTTACCCGCATTTAAAAGTAAATAATTTGCCGCAAACCATTTGGAAACAATATCCAGAGTTTTATTGGGCTGTTCCGGCGTCAAGTTATTTCTGCTAACTTTAAACAACAATGAGGTATCATCAGCAAACAGAACTTCCTCAGACATATTTTGTACAAAATAAGGAAGATCATTAATGTCAACCAAGAACAGAAATGAACCAAGAATCGATCCCTGAGGAACACCCATTTTTACTGAACAACCTGAAGATATAACACCGTTAATCGCTACTTTTTACTCTCGATTTGTTTAGTACGTTGATAAAAGATCTAGTGAGGCTTCACGAATGCCGTAGTATTTAAGTTGGCAAATTAAATTATTATGCTCTACACAGTCTAATGCCTTCGAGAGATCACAAATAGCCAGTAAACGAAGTGTATGCATATTTAATGAAAACCAAAAAACTGTACCAAACAGAAAATAACATAATAATACGGAGTAACGCAAACATAATACTCGTCAGCTGATTAATAAATCGCCATTTTGTTTCACTTTCTACAGGGTTTTGGGATTAGCTAGATGTTCCATCAAAAGAATCGCTAACTTGTTCAAAGGTGACTCTTGTCAACAAATTTTACGCCGGTGATTCGTTTGATGGAATTTTTCGGTGTTAATTCGTGAATGACAGACCACGTGACTTTTCGATAGCTAATGTCAATCCCATACATTTTGAACTCTCCATTAGCGATGGAATGTTTTCGGTTGCCAATTTTTTAGGGCCTCAGTTCTTTTAGGTGTCACCAGAGAAGTCGCAAGCCGTAGAGCAGAGCTCGAATACTATCTAAATAACTAATCCCTACTTATTTGTATAGGGTTAACGATAATTATTTATACAATCACGATACAAGAGGAACTGTTTCCGCATTTGTAACATTTTCACATTATAGTAAACAAGGTAATAACCGATACACTGTAATCGCTCCCCTATATTTTATTTGAAAAATGTGGGGCAGGCACACGGCTCCACAAAACCCACCGTGTGCGGTGAGAGCCGACCCATACAACGCGCTTCCCTCAAAGAAGGACGTAAAGTTGGGAAAAGCCGAGTTATAAATCAATAAGGCTAGAGAATTTGTAAGTTTGTACGCACTAATCTCAGGAAATGCTTATCCGGTATGATTTTTTTTTTCACTAGATAGCCAATTGATTAAGAAATATCAAAGGCTACAAAATTTTATGCCGCATTTTTAAGGTGCCTCACACAGACAACAGAAAGCTACCGAAAAGTGCCGAACTGTAAATGCTTAGGTGATAAGGTACCATGCCGTACAGAACAATCATGAGGTCGGCTTTTTTTACGCTGGTAAAACCGCGGGGCAAAGCTAGTTTATAATATTTTAATGTAAATACGAGTACGTATCTAACCAATGTAACGGAGAGTACGTGTAAATTAACAAAGATATATTTAAACAAAGTTCAGGCATGCAAACAAAAAACTCCGACATAAGGAATCCGGTTTGAACACCACACTAACATATTGGTTTTACGTTTAAAATAATGTGTAAATAAATAAATATAATAAATTAATGTCACGGTGTTACAGAATTCCATTTAATAACTTAAATACTTAGTACCATTTCAGTAAATATTGTATCAATTTTTAAATATAGATATTCACATTGAAGCGCATTTTACAAGAAGTAGTCCTACGCTGGAATCTGTCTAGATAGGTGCCAGTTATTCCGCCGTGAAGCAGTAGTGTGCAAACACGTTTCCGTTTGATGCACATGACACTTATAGCTAGAGTAATTACGGGGCATATGAGACTTAAGAATCGGCATATCGATCATAAAACCTATAATCGTAGGGGAAGAAATATTCTGGAGTTGCTCGTACCAAAAATGCGAAGACCTGCACAATTTTACGGGAAGTCTATGGATGTAGATGGCTTAAGACCGTATTTTATGGCAATCTACCCATAGTGACTACACAGAGTGGCCTATATTCAGCAATGGAGAAGTGGGCTGAAATGATGAGGATGACGACGATATTAAACTTGACAATATATGCTTATATGTTTAAATAAAACAAATTTTTACGGATTTGTAAAAAATTGTGTTATTTAAATAGTATCCGCGTAATTATAAGAAATCATGGTGCTAATGTGTATTTCAAAGGTGTAATGTAATTTTGTTTCGTGACGGTTACGAATTTATATACGTAATAAGGAAGTGTAAGTGTAGTAAATATGGTTTTGGTAATCTATAATAAATATGGAAGTAACTTATGTTTATAGATAAAAAAACGTACTGGAATACAATGCGCAAGGAAAATAACAGTTTATGAAGCAGCTGTTAGTGACTTGGCGAAGGAACATTGGTATAAACGTTTTAGATTTAGTTTAGCGAACTGTATTTAGACCATATTGTAATGTAATGTATATAACATTAAAATATGGTAATAAAAAAGATGTTCATTGTTCTTTGTTTTAAAACTTATCATGACTTTGTAATAGAAAAACAAAGGAATAAAAGTTTCATGAGAAAATTATGTTCACACCATATGTTTGACCTAGATTTTTCACTTTAGCGCAAATTATTCGTTCGCAGATTTTATTCAAATTGCTTTAATAAATAATATTGGTATACTATTCAAAATATTATGAAATTAAAAGTAAAAAGAAAAGTTACAGCCCATATCCCACTGCTGAGCACAGGCCTCCTCTCATTTCTGAGAGGTTTGGAGCTCGGACGTGTCCGCCACACTACTCCAATGCGGGTTGGCCGACTTCACATGTTCTCGAAATATTTTTATTCCTCAGACATGCAGGTTTCCTCACGATGTATTTTTTCATCGCTGAGCCTGTGTCAAATCAATACTTAACACTTGAAATTTCAGACAATTTTTAAAGGTATCGGCATTGGGAATCGAACTCAGGTCACACGCGTACAATGGAATTTAAATTATTTTAGAACCAGACTCAGTTTTAGACATACGATATAATACAATAGCCTAAAGGTAAACTAATATTATTATAATCGTCGTTTCGTTTTAAGAACTTAGAGAGTTTTAACGAGTACCAAAACGGGGACGACGTGGTTCGCCACCCGTCGCATCTCGTTTCCCGAGAGAGCGAAAAGTGTAGCCCACTTTTCGCTCTCTCGGGAAACGAGATGGATGAAGTATCTGCGTAACCCAATGAAAATGAGGCGTGACTGTATGTATGTGGTATGTATTAATTCATATTGTTGTGCTTGATAAGCCACGTTTTCGCTGAAGTATTTAATTTCGTTTCACTACTGTGTAAATCATCAAGTCTAAAATTAAAAGCGTGCTTAAGAATAACATACTTCATACATTTAATTTGTTAATTGTTTATAACAGGTGTATAATTGGAATTTAAAACACGTAGCTGGCTCCACTGAAAACCAGAGCTGCGGTCTTTCCGCAGTATTCTTTGCTGAGTGGAGTCAAATTCGACTTCACAATACAGCGTCAATTTTGTTTCTAGTGTTTTACAGATCTTGTTTGTTTATTTTTATTATTGTGGTTGGTTGTTGTTGTTGGTGGTTTCTGTATTGTGTACGTCGAATAAAGTCTATGTCTATGTCTTTTATTTACTGCTGATTATTGAACTTAACTTAACTCTATCAACGGTAAGAAAAATGCCCCAGTCTTGGAAAACTATCAAGACATTGCCGCTGTGTTTTTATTTTTTATTAGGATTTCGTAGTAAAAAGGGAACCCTTATAATTTCATCCTGTCTGTTTGACCGTATGTCATAGCCCTTTTACCTCCAGACTATTGACACTATATAGATAAATTTTGATAGAAGGTGTATTTGTAGTAATATTACGAAAAGATGTGGTAGCTCAGGGGCTAGGCGCTCGCTTTAAAATTTCATAGTACGCGAGTGACCTGGGTTCGATTCCCGGTGCCGGCACCACTAAAATTGTTAATTGCTATTTTCATTGTTAATTTTCGGCGGTGAAGAAAAACACCGTGAGGAAAACTGCATGAATGAGAAATAAAAATATTTCGAAGACATGTGCAGTCCGCCAACCCGCATTGGAGCAGCGTGGCGGATTCTTCCTAGCTCCAAAACCCTCTCAGAAATTAGAGAATGCATGTGCTCAGCAGTGGGACATTTATAGGCAGAAACTTTAAATTTACTTTACTTTACGAAAATAATATAGGTGGCAGCTAAGGGATTAAAAATAAGCGTATAAGGTATCGTTAGATAGGTCTTCAAATGTGATGAAGAAGTTTTAAAGTAACAGTGGAAAATACTGCAAGCGTTATGTTAATCGGCTTAAGAGAATCTACCGCCACGTCTCATCCCGTGTGTGCCGTAAAAGGTGACAGGGAGAAAATGAAAACCTGGAGAAGGAATTTTGAGGGGATTTTGCCATAGTTTATTAGTTTAGCGTTAGTTACATTCTAGGCAGGTGAGTTGGCTACCGCAGTTTATAAATTCAGATGTTCCAGAACAATGCTGCTGCCCATCACCTGGTTTTCATTTTCCCTCTGTTGACTTTTACGACACCCAAGGGATGAAATGGGCAGTAGATTATCAGAAGTACCGTGGGAATTATTTAACTTTTCGGAATACAAAGTATGTCCGGCTCCAGGATGCAAGCTACCTCTGTGCCGAATTTCGTCAAGATCTGTTCAACGGTTCGGCCGTTTTTTACGGTTTGTTCCCTATTCTAGATCTAGATTCTAGGTCGGTCGTACACTAATTTCTTGAATTTAGATCGAAGTTCACCGACTGTGCCTTAAACAACTTTTAGCTAATCAGATTGTTAATATTTATGAGAAACAATAGCTTAAAGAGCTTGTTATAATTTTAATGTTGAACATGATATTTTATTTTTAAGTAATCAGGGAATTTCAGAATATTATAATGAATTAACGACTAGTATAATGCAATAAAAAAAGAAAACGGTGTAATACATAGTACAGAAAGCACTGATCAATTGTATCGTTTTAATTTATTTAGCTTATAATGACTTTGGATACAAGTTAATTACAAAACGCTGTGTTTTTGCTTTGTATCTGTGCTTTGCTTTGAAACCCGATATGTGATGTTACGACAAATAGCGAATTTTCATAGCTTTGTTGTTTTGTTGGCGTTTTTCTCTTATATTTATATATATAATATAATTTATAAAATTTATATGTTATATAAATACATATATGTTATATATATATATATATATAATATAAAATTTATATGTTATATATATAATATAATGCCCCACTGCTGAGCACAGGTCTCTTCTGATTTCTGAGAGGGTTTTGGAGCTGGGAAGAGTATGTCACGCTGCTCCAATGCGGGTTGGCGGACCCCCAGTATATTATTTATTTTTCAGACATGCAGATTTCCTCACGATGTTTTGCTTCACCGCCGAGCACGTGGTAGATCAGCACTTAAAATTGCAATTAACAATTTTAGCGATGCCGACATCGGAAACAGAACCCAGGTTACTCGTGTACTTTGAAACTAGCAAGCGCCTATCCCCTGAGCTACCTCCGCTCTTTAGCTACCAGTTAATACTTAATTTAGGTAAATATTGAAGTAGTAAAACATTAACTACCAATTTTGCTATAAAAATATTATAAAATTAAATGCTATAACCAATGACTCTTCTTATTTTGTATTGTCACAGTTACTATTATAATACTATTAAGCAAGGGTTAAACCGGGGTCTTAGAGAAAAATTGAGATAGCCAGCCGAAATTATTTGAAACTGCTGTTTAAAGTTTAAAACAGCTGTTTATGTGTTGAAGAACTCGGATCTTACTGTTTTGTACTTTCTTCTAACTTAAACGCGATTTCTTTTTTAAAAGTCTCTCGGCAAAACGAATTACAGCTTTACAATTTGTCGCTATTTATGTACGCAATCACACAGATTCTCATTATTTAATTTTTTTATTGTATAAAGTGACGAAACGAGCAAAACGTTTACCTGATGGTAAGTGCAACGTCCGCCCACAACAAATGCTGTGTCACCCAGAATGTTTCTCTGTGACACCACACTGCGCCCGTCACCCTGAGACATCAGTTCTTAAGTCTCAGATGCCTAGTGATTACGCTATGTCACAGTGTCCTTCAAACCGAAACACAGTAATGCATGCACACTACTGCTTCACGACAGGATTCCTGCATAAATCCATGGCCAAGACCCATTTTGATGTACGGTTGTGATGCCTGGACATTTACTTAAAAGGAGGAAACCAACCTTTTAGTCGCAAAAAGAAAAATTCTCAGGAAGATGTTAGGTCCAGCTAGTAAGGATAGTAGACAGCTGGCGATGGTAGATATCATAGCCGAGCTCATTGGAGAAATCAAAGCACACCGTCTCCGGTGAGTTGTTCATGTAGAAACTACAGAGAGTAATAATACTATATTATTGTTACTTTGCAATAAAACCTCCACTTATACGAGTAGATACACTTTCACAGATTGTATAATATGAGCGAACAGATTACACATATAACAAAAATAAAAGTAAAACAAAAAAAAATGTATGGATTACATGAGTATACTGTCTCAACTTGATTGTTTAAGGAGTTAAGGCTCAAGGCTCGCTGCGGAAGACACGCTAACTGAAAATGGGTTCAAACCATGCTGTTCACAAAGCTTTTTAAAAGTCTTACTTGCACGCACAATGTAAGAATTCTGCCTATAGTTTATTGAGACTTGCGGTAAACTTATGGGTGGATTAAAGCGACGTGTCTTGCTCGGTACATTAAAAAATATTTTAGCTAGTAGCACAGCGCTGTCAATGTCGTTGTTGGTTAGTTTAAGATAGAACAAAAAATCAGCTATCTCGTGACGATTTACGAGTGGCAACAGATGATATTTCTTATAGAGTAGATTCTAGTCATTAGCTTGGGTTCGAATAACAGCCAACATATGAGACTTAAGAACTCATGTAACAGGGTGGCGGACGCAGTGTGGTGTCACACAGAAATGTTTTGGGTGACATAGCATTGTTTATAGGCAGACGTTGTACTTACCATCAAGTGAACGTTTTGCTCGTTTCGTCACTTTCGTGCAAAGATACAAATTTTTGATTTTCTGATCTGTTTAAAATGCAAATTTGTGTGTGCATCAGTGCACTAGTCATAGGCTATAATAATAATAATAATAAGCCGTCATATTAAACACATGTAGGATAGTTAGAAAATTTTTACAGTTAGATGAAGCTGGAAATAATTAAGTCACCCAAAACTAAGGCCACACTTGGCTTCGGCCCGTGCTGTCTTTGAACCAGGATAAATACTGAGACAGATTTTCTGAATAAAAACATAATAATAATTAAAACTTTATTGATTAAACTTATTACGGAGAGATTAGTAAAGTCTCTGATTTCCGAACTAGTATAAATACCTGTATCTCAGAAAATCAGCGCCCTCTTCCACAGTACATTATCACTTGAATGTGTCAACATAGTAATAAAAAATCCTTAAAATTACAAAATAAAAAAATTAACAAATTTGTGTGTGTGTGTGTGTGTGTGTGTGTGTGTGCATGTGTGTGATGCAGTGAAGCTACATACGTGCTTGAAACAGTTCCTCGGTCTTCTGGTAATCTAATTTTGATAACCAGTTTGTAAGTACAGTTTTACATTCTTTTACCGTTAGTGGATAAATATTTAACAATTTATTTGCTTTATTGTACTGGTATACAGATAAATACATACTATGCCGTCTAGCCAGTGTAGTTCGACATACAATCGGATTTACAACATTTTTCATGACACGAGTTCCAGCAGATTTTACGGGATTATATGGAGTATTAGTATGTTGTCTAATAATACTGCGTAAAATGAAAAGTTGCCTAACAGTCAGAACATCGCATTTTTCATACAATTTAAATGTTGAAAATCTAAAAGGACTAAATGTCATAGTTTTAAGCAAGGATCTTTGCGCTCTCTCAAGTTGGGTCATTATTGATTTGCACGCACCCCCCCCCCCCTCCCCAATTACCACACAGTAACCCAAAATTGATTGCGCTACTGCATAGTAAATTTTCCGCAATAGATTAAAATCAGCCACATATCTGAGCTTCTTGAAAATCCAAATTAACTTTCGGGTTCGGGATGTTATCATATCTATATGTGGTCACCAAGTTTGTCATATAAGACAACCCCTAGGTACTTAACTGTATTAGATTTAACAATGAATGGGCACGTGCAAGAATTTTTTGATTGTATTTTACATGAATGAGCTCTTATTTCGATATTAGGAAGCTGAGATTTTGAAGTTGTGAATTGCAAGAATGTTGATTTCGAGGAATTTAACGTTAGAAGATTATTTTTAGCTATCCATCATTTTGTGTAAGCCTTTCTCTGTGTTGTAGCGTACTTCTTCCCAAGATGCGCCATGAAACACAAGTGCAGTATCATCAGCGTAAGTGAAAATTTTACAAGAAATTAGCGACATTTGACATAGGTCATTAATATAAATTAGAAATAGAGTTGGCCCGAGGAAAATGCCTTGAGGGACTCCGTAAGTTACAGCTTCTTCGCTACTAATAAACTGGTCTATTTTAACCTGTTGAACACGATCTATGAGAAAATCTGCATAAATAGCCAGCGCCTTACCCCTTATACCAGCTTTTTCCAACTTGTCCACGAGAGCTGGAATCGAGACAGTGTCAAAAGCCTTAGCCTGGTCTAGGAAAATCCCAATACATTTCTTTTTAGCGTCAATGTTAGTGATTACAAATTCTGTTAGACTATATATATAAGTGGCTTCAATATCAAAATATTTTAGTTACCAGTTTTAATCCTCTATACATCCTATTTAAACAATTTACAATTTAAACAGTGGACTTAACATTTTTAAAAGTAAATAAATAAATATAAGCTGTCGCTATGGTCAAAACAATATAATTAAAAGAATAATCAAGTTTATGAAAAATAGGAGATATAATTAATGATTAAATAGACAGTAAATTATGAAATAATTACTTAACAGTATAGAATATGTGTAAATAAAAAAAGTCCAACACTATCATATTACACACATTTCATCTTCTCCAAGAATAAAAACCATATAACGAATATTCACAAGATATTTAGCTTTTTCGCTCGTTGAATTTCTTATGAACAAGTCCACCATCAAATTTTATTTTTATAATGAGTTTGTTAAAAGAACGTCTTTAAATTTCATATCTAATATAATTCATGCGTAAAATATGAAATGACGAACTAAAGTGTTTGGAAATGCTAAAATCAATATACCTTAATGTTCTTTACAATTATTTTTAAAAACCTCAAACCGAATCATTCAACTTATCGCGATACATAATATATAATCATCCTTTTGCAAGAATTTGTGCGACGTTCAACGAATTAAATGTCTAAATCAGATACAGACATTAAAAAAAGAAACAAAGTTAATTTGCCGAGATCTTCTTTGCTGTAATTGATTTTCGCCGAGTAACGTCTGACTATTAAACATTTTAATGATACGTAACATAGCTAATAAATTAAATTGCTGAAACTATTTATGACAATATGAAACAAAATCATTCTCTTTTTGTCTATTTCGATATTTTTTATAAATGTACGAGTATCTTATCACGTTGGTTGTCAGTTATATCTTCGTATTTTTATTGCTTATTCATTTATATATCGCTTTCATATCTTTATTAAGTAAAATTAGCTACCACGATACTGTAACTATTGTCCTTTATAACTGTATTTGTATGATTTTATATTGAAACTTTCATAAATAAATAAGTAAACAAAATATCAGAATATTCCGTCGGGTTTAGCCAGGCCACTAGGTTGGAGCTAAACATAATGGAGGTTAAGCGGTAATATTTTTGCATGCTTAAAAAGGCCAAAGAGGCAACGCCTAAGGATAAGAGTTTCAAAGAAACTTTTCAATTTAATTATAATAACATTATTATCATCACCAGCTTGCGTCAAGTTATAACGCCTAGTTAAAGTTTAACAAGGATAATTATTATCTTATACATTTTTCGAAAAATTCGAAATTTAATCGCACGTAACCAGCTTCTTTTTATTTTATTTTTCAAGACTCTCATTCAATTCAGTGTCTATTCTCTATATCCTTAAGTAAATGTTGGCATCAATGAGACAAAAAATATTTGATTGTTTTTCAGCATCATTATTTTTACAACCTACCATAAGTCTGCAACTTGCACAAAATCTCAACAGGCTTTATTTAATGAGTGCTCTTCCTACATTCAGTTCGTCGGTACGGGCCTGCCGCTCGACAACATTTAGGGCGGATTTCACCGTTGAAAATAAACCCGATCAGTTCAAGCTAAACGAAGTTTAAGCGTTTAACTGAGTTCAACGCTACAGTTTGCATTTTATCAACATCAAGTTATAGCTGAAGGCGATTAATATTCAGAACGCCCAATTTTCTGTTATTAGCTGTCATTGTCAATTGCACAACTATGTAAACACAAAAATTATTTTAATTCGTATTGTTCATTCTTTGTAATCTATGCATAAAAACGTGTGTGATGTCACAAAATACGAAATACATCGAGTTTTTGTTTTATTTTGTGACGATATTTCATGTAAACTTCGTTTTCCTAAACGCGATCAAAATGCAATATTATCAAATACATACTATGCCGTCTAGCCAGTGTAGTTCGACATACAATCGGATTTACAACATTTTTCATGACACGAGTTCCAGCAGATTTTACGGGATTATATGGAGTATTAGTATGTTGTCTAATAATACTGCGTAAAATGAAAAGTTGCCTAACAGTCAGAACATCGCATTTTTCATACAATTTAAATGTTGAAAATCTAAAAGGACTAAATGTCATAGTTTTAAGCAAGGATCTTTGCGCTCTCTCAAGTTGGGTCATTATTGATTTGCACGCACCCCCCCCCCTCCTCCCCAATTACCACACAGTAACCCAAAATTGATTGCGCTACTGCATAGTAAATTTTCCGCAATAGATTAAAATCAGCCACATATCTGAGCTTCTTGAAAATCCAAATTAACTTTCGGGTTCGGGATGTTATCATATCTATATGTGGTCACCAAGTTTGTCATATAAGACAACCCCTAGGTACTTAACTGTATTAGATTTAACAATGAATGGGCACGTGCAAGAATTTTTTGATTGTATTTTACATGAATGAGCTCTTATTTCGATATTAGGAAGCTGAGATTTTGAAGTTGTGAATTGCAAGAATGTTGATTTCGAGGAATTTAACGTTAGAAGATTATTTTTAGCTATCCATCATTTTGTGTAAGCCTTTCTCTGTGTTGTAGCGTACTTCTTCCCAAGATGCGCCATGAAACACAAGTGCAGTATCATCAGCGTAAGTGAAAATTTTACAAGAAATTAGCGACATTTGACATAGGTCATTAATATAAATTAGAAATAGAGTTGGCCCGAGGAAAATGCCTTGAGGGACTCCGTAAGTTACAGCTTCTTCGCTACTAATAAACTGGTCTATTTTAACCTGTTGAACACGATCTATGAGAAAATCTGCATAAATAGCCAGCGCCTTACCCCTTATACCAGCTTTTTCCAACTTGTCCACGAGAGCTGGAATCGAGACAGTGTCAAAAGCCTTAGCCTGGTCTAGGAAAATCCCAATACATTTCTTTTTAGCGTCAATGTTAGTGATTACAAATTCTGTTAGACTATATATATAAGTGGCTTCAATATCAAAATATTTTAGTTACCAGTTTTAATCCTCTATACATCCTATTTAAACAATTTACAATTTAAACAGTGGACTTAACATTTTTAAAAGTAAATAAATAAATATAAGCTGTCGCTATGGTCAAAACAATATAATTAAAAGAATAATCAAGTTTATGAAAAATAGGAGATATAATTAATGATTAAATAGACAGTAAATTATGAAATAATTACTTAACAGTATAGAATATGTGTAAATAAAAAAAGTCCAACACTATCATATTACACACATTTCATCTTCTCCAAGAATAAAAACCATATAACGAATATTCACAAGATATTTAGCTTTTTCGCTCGTTGAATTTCTTATGAACAAGTCCACCATCAAATTTTATTTTTATAATGAGTTTGTTAAAAGAACGTCTTTAAATTTCATATCTAATATAATTCATGCGTAAAATATGAAATGACGAACTAAAGTGTTTGGAAATGCTAAAATCAATATACCTTAATGTTCTTTACAATTATTTTTAAAAACCTCAAACCGAATCATTCAACTTATCGCGATACATAATATATAATCATCCTTTTGCAAGAATTTGTGCGACGTTCAACGAATTAAATGTCTAAATCAGATACAGACATTAAAAAAAGAAACAAAGTTAATTTGCCGAGATCTTCTTTGCTGTAATTGATTTTCGCCGAGTAACGTCTGACTATTAAACATTTTAATGATACGTAACATAGCTAATAAATTAAATTGCTGAAACTATTTATGACAATATGAAACAAAATCATTCTCTTTTTGTCTATTTCGATATTTTTTATAAATGTACGAGTATCTTATCACGTTGGTTGTCAGTTATATCTTCGTATTTTTATTGCTTATTCATTTATATATCGCTTTCATATCTTTATTAAGTAAAATTAGCTACCACGATACTGTAACTATTGTCCTTTATAACTGTATTTGTATGATTTTATATTGAAACTTTCATAAATAAATAAGTAAACAAAATATCAGAATATTCCGTCGGGTTTAGCCAGGCCACTAGGTTGGAGCTAAACATAATGGAGGTTAAGCGGTAATATTTTTGCATGCTTAAAAAGGCCAAAGAGGCAACGCCTAAGGATAAGAGTTTCAAAGAAACTTTTCAATTTAATTATAATAACATTATTATCATCACCAGCTTGCGTCAAGTTATAACGCCTAGTTAAAGTTTAACAAGGATAATTATTATCTTATACATTTTTCGAAAAATTCGAAATTTAATCGCACGTAACCAGCTTCTTTTTATTTTATTTTTCAAGACTCTCATTCAATTCATTGTCTATTCTCTATATCCTTAAGTAAATGTTGGCATCAATGAGACAAAAAATATTTGATTGTTTTTCAGCATCATTATTTTTACAACCTACCATAAGTCTGCAACTTGCACAAAATCTCAACAGGCTTTATTTAATGAGTGCTCTTCCTACATTCAGTTCGTCGGTACGGGCCTGCCGCTCGACAACATTTAGGGCGGATTTCACCGTTGAAAATAAACCCGATCAGTTCAAGCTAAACGAAGTTTAAGCGTTTAACTGAGTTCAACGCTACAGTTTGCATTTTATCAACATCAAGTTATAGCTGAAGGCGATTAATATTCAGAACGCCCAATTTTCTGTTATTAGCTGTCATTGTCAATTGCACAACTATGTAAACACAAAAATTATTTTAATTCGTATTGTTCATTCTTTGTAATCTATGCATAAAAACGTGTGTGATGTCACAAAATACGAAATACATCGAATTTTTGTTTTATTTTGTGACGATATTTCATGTAAACTTCGTTTTCCTAAACGCGATCAAAATGCAGCTGGTGAAATCGGTTAGACAAAATCCGAGATCAAATTATACATTTGAACGAATAATTATATATAATTATATTATATTAAATATATATAAGTAAAACGTGCTTTATTAAACTTGGTTTCCAAAGCAATCGGTGAAATCGGGTCTTACTCTCTTACTTTACAAACATGTGACCAGCCCAGCGCCGCTACGTAGATTGCCGTAGACCTACCGAATGGTTGTCCTCGCTGAGGATTCTATATTGTAGAGTATCTTCAAGCAAAGTCCTTTTCTTGACTTTCTGAGTTACTCTGAACTTCCTCATATGTGCAGTTTTCTGACAGTTGGACTTACCCAATCGGACAATTACTTGTAGTTCTAAAATAAGCATGCAAGATCTTACAGTTAGTACTTAGAAGTCATCATCCATCGATTTATAATAGTGCCTGTTTTGATGATGTTATATGGAATGAGTGCCTCTGTATTTTTTTTTAAACTGTGTAGTACCCATAGTTGGATTTCTCCTCTATCATGTGTTCTACAGACATAAATTTCAACATAACCAGACTCGAAAGTCAACAATTTGTGTTTAAACACAAATGTTGGCTCCGGTTGTGATTCGAACCTGGGACCCGCGGCGTAGAAGTCAGGTACCCGAGCTACCACTAAGCCACGCGGTCTTCCAATTATACGCGCTGTATTTAATAGATGACCTAATAAATAAATAAATAATTACTAGCTTACCCGTGTGAATATTGCTCCCAACAGTATTCGGGAGTTGTCGCCGTGTTCGAGGCAAGCAGAAGGACATTATCATAGAGTCACAAACTTTCAATCAAATAGCGCAAACTATTTATAAAACAAAGACTTTTTAAGAAGTTATTATAATATAAGGGATGATGATAAAGCCTGGGAATGAGGTGACCGCTGCCAAACTATTTCTACATCTTTATAATACTGCTGTTATTGTACATTATTATTAAAATGACTGAAAAAAATCCCGCTGGATTTCTTGCTTGTTCTTCCGAGGACAGAGGGGTACTTTGCGTAACATATATGCGATAAGATCAGATAAAGGGTCACTTCATCAAAATCATGTGTTTACAAGTAGTAAATTTGGCTGATATTTAAATTCAGAGCTCACAACCAAACTGTCAGGAAAGCTGATCACAGACTCTGGCGGTTACCAAGTACGCTAGATAAATTTTAACAATCGGTTACCTGTACAATCTGCTGAAGTATGTATGTAGTCTAAAATAAAGCCATTTCGGAAACGGGCGTGTTTGAGAGGCTGGAATTCATCGAGTCGGCGTACGAAACGATTAATAGGTCACGCACATTTACACGTTCCCGAAGAGTAATCGATCTATACTTCGTAA
This sequence comes from Luehdorfia chinensis, assembly GCA_019845155.1. NCBI lineage: Eukaryota > Metazoa > Arthropoda > Insecta > Lepidoptera > Papilionidae > Luehdorfia > Luehdorfia chinensis. The sequence continues at coordinate 31,415 of JAHVAK010000390.1, forward strand.
AGAGGGCGTTATCACCTTTTTTAAGAACTTAATAAAGTAAATAAGTATTAAAGCGGAAATCGTGAAATAGGAGGTATACGATTCGCACAGTATATATTTATTGAACATAACGATTGTTGTTATGATGCTAACTTTCTATCTTCTAATTAAAATTAAATAGTTTATATCTTTGCCAAAAAAAAATGCGATACAGCGATTTATGAATGTAATAAAATACAAATTGACGCAAGAAAAATATTTGACTACCGCGTGGCCTAGTGGTTGAAGAGAGCCTTTTGGATTTGAATTCCAGCCGTAACCAACATGTGTGCAAAAACAATAATTGTTTGTTTTCGGGTCTGGTTTGGCGTCTGACACAGAGACAATCACTCTGCCACGTCGTCCTAGCCTACCTTCGATCTTATCGCGTGAGCATTACATCGTACATTGGTAGGATGGAACGAGTGAGTGCCTCTGTGTTTGCGCCTACACTTGCGGCACTATAATATTTCCTGCGCAGTTGACTTGAACTTCAGACAGTATTCGGTAGTTGTTGCCGTGTTCCAAAATCGGCTAGTAGGATATCAGAATACACATATTTAATTCAAAATTATAGCATATATACAATTACAAAAAAAAACTATAATTTCTAGAGTTCCTTAAATCATTTAATATTTGTCAAACTATCTATTTTAAAAGAAAATTTTATCCAGAGACAGATAAAAAAAAGAACTTGAAAAGTAGTAGTACAAGACAATATAAATGTGAAAAATATATTTCAGATTCATATTAATATAACCGAAAACTAAGGTCTCTCAAGAAAGGACGCGATACGAGAACTCAGTCAACGGTATAATCGTAAATAATACGACGAATTCACCCTTTTGGAATTAACGTCGCTCAATACCGCCGTCCCTAGCATCGCTGCCTTAAGGGCTTAACAACATAGGCAGAGACGAGTTTAATACGATAAAAAGTTCTGTAATTATTTTACCTTGTCATGCCTTTCTTCTTTCCTTAACACCTAACAAGGTTAACTTTTATAAATTCTTAAACAAACTTATAGTATCGAATAAAAAGTTAAAAATTTTTCTTTCTGCAATTATTGGTTCTGCACCTCTTGTTATTGGTATTACCTTAGCACAGCAGAATTAAAATGCTATTTTAATCTCGTAGTCTGTGAAAGTAGTCTGTGCCGATGAGCTGCAGACAGTAGCAAGGTTATTCAACTTTTTTTAGGTAGTACTATATTAACGCCAAGGCTTTTACAGCTTCTTGGAAGGAGGATCGCGAGCAAGAGGCCTGGCTGGCGATGAATTAGTACTAGGCTCGCAACGCGGCCTAGCAGGTCCTTCTTCACGAACAATATGATACTCGACCAATAGCCGGGAGAAAACAAACTATATAAAAATTCCTTATTTAGATTGTAAATTCCATTCATCATCATCATTTCAGCCTATCACTAGTCCACTGCTGAGCATAGGCCTCCCCCTAGATTGCCACAAAAGTCTATAGCTCTCGTTTTGAAGGGATTTTGCCAAAGTTGCCACGCTTTGCAGGCAGGTTGGCAACCGCAGTTTATTTATTCAGATGTTCCTAGAAGATGCAGCTGCCACCTCCAGGTTTTTATTTTCCTTCTGTCAACTTTTACGACTCCCACGGAATGAGATAGGGTGGTAGATTCTCTTATGCGTCTACCACACAGCAAATTAAATTAACCTGTATAAAAATTTGCGAAAAGGGTTTAAAAAGGTAATGGACAATTTAACTAATACGCACGTCACTATCAAAGGAGCAACGTAAAACAAAGCATTAAAAAAATCACTTTTCTCGTTCCATTTAAAATGAATTTGGCCAGACACGTTTTTACAAAGTGTTTGCAAATGTTTTACTTCTCTGCGTTTCACAATGAACAAAAATGTGCCGTGTAAAAGCATATGTTTCGATTGAAGTGTACGGCGGTACTGCCTACTTATAGTAGTTCCTGATATCCGGCTTATCGTAAGAGATGCTGATCCTACGTGATACAGTCGTGTCCTAGTAAAAAATTAAATTTTTGAGAGAGTTTTGAAACCGGTAATAGTCCACCATGCCGCTCCAATGCGGGTTGGCGGACTTCACAAGTCCTCTAAATATTTTTATTCCTTAGACATGCAGGTTACCTCACTATGTTTTCCTTCACCGCTAAGCATGTGCAAAATCAGCACTTAAAATTGTAGAACAATTTAAGTGATGCCGGAACCGGGAATAAAACTCAGGTCACTGGTATACTATGAAACTTAAGGCGATCGCCCGATACTTGAGGTGCCACCACGTGTCCCAAGCCGTTTCGATATTAAGCCTAAGCCGAGGACAGAACTCGATGGACGACGTCATTCATTTCATAGTACATTTCAACAATTGATGATGATGATGATGATACAATTAGTTGTATTCGAAAAAAATATCTCGAAAAGAACATGAATTATTTTTCTTCCAACGTACATTTGCAAAGATCTTCTAAAATAAAAGTGTTCGACAAATTCATTTCAAAATAATGTATAAATTGTGATTTTTTGAATACAGTTTTCTTTTCCCCTTTCAATTTGACGTATCATGTAAGTAAGTGTGTTTGAAATTCTCTAGTTTGTATATAGGTAAATGGATTGTACAATCTAATTCGTAATATATTTTTATTTTTCATCTAAGTGAAAACAATTTAAATAGGAAAGCTGTCAATATAATATGGCGTCACTTTGTCTCCAAAGGATAAAAGACAAACAATGACTTTTTGATTTCTAGTCGACTTTGTTATGATTGATTCGTGGCCTGGATTCTATCAGAAGCGTGGTTGTGTACGTGAGTGATACATACAATATTTGTGTATTTCATAAAATTATTGTAAGTTGAGGGAAAGCTTTCTTTGTTTATTAATTATAGATATTACGAGTATAACCTTTTATATCACTTTCTTCAGCAAGATAGCTACCAATTTCACCGCCATGTTTGCGTATTTTGGATTTGTTTTTAAATTAAAAGTACAAATATTTTATTAATGATATTTTTTTACGTACATGACACTATATTATATATTTATATATATATATATATATATATATTTTGACAAGTACTATAGCTCTAGGAACATTTCAAATCCACTGCTGGATATATACCTTATGAATGAAAGGATGTAAAACAGCCATCGGTGTCAATAAAGGATCCAAATAATCATATAAATTATGTATATAATAATTATTAAAAATTGATGATAAATTAATAAAACTTGCTATGTCAGTATTGTGGACTATTGTGAAACGTCTCATTTCCAGTATTTATTGAGTCGTCTGATCTGTTATCCACCATACCTAACACACTATAAATAAAATATACTGCCTATGCATTGTTCTGGCGCTATATGCCGTTTCTTACTGCATTCTACACTTGTATTCAGTACTAGCGCGGCGCTTGCACTGAAACATAAAGGTACTTCCAGACCGCAGTTTGACGGCAGATTAACTGGCAATGGGGTGCTACCTACCTAGGCAGATTCCGGCATATGTATCTTATCACCTGAAAAACAAAAATATCAACGTGGCAATTTAATTAAATATCAACGTCAGAAATACCATTTGGAATGAATCGATCAAAATTTTAATAAATAATCGGGCAAAGATTTTGTAATATTCTGCTTCATATTATGAAATAAATAAGAGTGATCGTAATTTATAATTACTAATAAATTATTAAACTATTACGCTTTGAAAAGTTACTTTGTATTACAGAGGGCTCCTAATTACTCTTACAATTAGTTGAAGTTCGAGTGATTGATGATTAATTCTGTTGTTGACATGCTTTAATTTAAATACTGTTAACAAGTTAAACTTATCGCGTAGGTATAGATGCCGATACACTTAGAATACAAAAAAAATGGATTAGGTAGTACCTACATAAAGATAGACTGGTGGTAGGATTCCTATGCAGGAATACGGCTAGGTAGGTACCAGCCCAGGGCCAGTTATTCTGCCGTAAAGCAGTAGTGTACAAACATTATTGTGTTTCGGTTTCAAAGGGCACTGTGAGCAATGAAATGTTCGTCTCTCGCCATACGAAGCACAGCAGCGTGTGACCTGAATATATTGTCGAAAATACTTCTCAAAACTATTGACGAGTGAGTAGATACGAGTACATACTGTTGACAAATAATATACCAAAGACTAACTTATTGTCGGACATGGTAAGTGTTTATGCAAACAAATATGTTAAGCATTTTTGAACGCATAAAATGCTATCTCTGTGTGTTCATTTGTTTTAAAGTTAACGCAGTTCATCGTGAAGTTATGAGCGATTTGTCCACAGAAGCATTTTTATTGGCCTTACGATGCTTTAAGTCTTACCGAGGAAAGCCTTGAGAGATATTTTATGACAACGCCACCAAATTTATCGGCGCAAGTGGGGAAATTATTATACTCGTAAATATTTTTATTTAGATTTTGCAAATGATGAAGATTTGGCCAATGGAGGCTATAATAATATATATATATATATATATAATAAGATGTCTTGGAGACCTGCGATGGGCTGCTAACATCCCAGCGGAATAGATGGGCAGAAGATGATTCTTTCCTTTTTCACTAACTTATGATACAAAGTTGCGCTATACAGCACTTTTTTATTTATTTTCTATTTGACAAAGTGACGAAACGAGCAAAAAGTTCACCTGATGTTAAGTGCAACCTCTACCCTTTTGCTAACTGCAATTCATTATTACCTTTACTTATTAATATCTTCTTTCCTTCCTTACATCCTTAGGCATATTAATATCCAACCGTGGGGCACAGTCCCTTCATTTTTCAGACGGCCTTGCAGCCGGAAAGAGTCCGCCCCGCTGGTCCAGTGGGAATTGGCGGACTTCACATATCGTAGAATCATTTTTTTTCTGACCCAATACGGTTTCTCTGTGATGTTGTCCTTCAGTATGCCGTAAAACCGTTAAAAATTGCAACGCTGTCGAGAAAAAAAATAAAAATTAACTGATTTAATTTCAGTTAATTTTTATTTTTTTTTTCTCGACATCTGGGATGACTAAAAAAGGCTCGTTTTAGAATTTCTTCGCTCTCTAATGTCGATCGAATACGTTTTCAAGGTGTTCACACATATTTTGCTTATCTTACGAAATTGAGATGTCTATTTATATATTTACGTAGGAGTTCAAAGCTATGTGTTCTCTAATTCATTTTGTAAACTAAAACCTTCGAGAAATTTAGATATCTACGGGTACTTTTTTTATGAGTACTTACGTCGTAGTTTTTTATTTTTTAATATACTTAGAAGTTTTCATTGATTACTTAACATATTATTTGAGTTCCGTAATGTTTTCTTCGTATGCTCGTTATATTTTCTGAGCATTGACATTTGTCAATATTAACCAACGAACTGAGTTTTTAAAGGTAGGACCTAACAAAGATAGATTAAACAATTATCTATAAAATACAGACTTTAAGAATTAACCACAGAAGGGATTTATGAAATTAGTTTCGTATATATTTTTACACCAGTTAAATATACGGTTGCATTAGAATCTGTACTTTGGGATGACTGCCAGTGTTACATGTGGCAATTACCATCGTCTTAGTCGATTTAAAAATAATCCATTGCGCAAAATTGCTTTGAAACCCATTAGAGGAATATCTGTTTTACTTGAAACGGTTTTTTTGTTATTTGTTCTTTATGTTACATATCCGATAGGTAAGACAGAGTAGAATAGCACCTACTCATACAACGTTCCTAACGAGATATCGAATAATGCGTCTAAGGTATTGTTCGGATAGGCCTTATTTGTAGGCAGAATAACACCACAATATGCAAAGCTGTCACTGTATACTGCTCGTGGGAACGCAATGTGGAGTAAGAAATGTTTGATTCGTACCAAAATGGTTTGCCGGGTGTGGTCACTGCCTACCCTTATATGGAAAAAAAACGTGATGAGTAAGTATGTATGTTACTATATTGTAATGGTATTATTTTAAGAAAATTATGATAACTCTTAATTTACTGCTCTAACAAGCTGTTAATATAATTCTACTATAATAAAAGATAACCAAACCAAAGGCGTTAAAAATTAATCACTAAAATCAAACATAAGTCTGCAGTATCCTAAAGTAGACTGGTAGGAACTTGTTGTTCTTACAGAATGCCGTGTATATCATCATCATCATCATCATTTCAGCCTATCATAGTTCACTGTTTAACATAGGCTTTATATAAATTTAAATCAACAATAAAATCTAACAAACACGCCCTACGTCAGCATTATTTTCTATTCGTTATGATGCACGTATGATGAATAAAGTGTTTGGGTAATATCGAACCTCGCCGCACTACAGATATTAAATATTTTTCGTAATCGTCTTATAAAAATATGGCTTAAAAAGGTTAAAATTGAATCCCGAATAACACACAATGATATAACATAAAATTGTGACTCGTGAATTTATTGCCGAAAGTCACGCGAAGAAAACTTAGTAGCCCATTAACATTACAGACATAAATGCTCTGGGCAGGATACGATAACATGAACATTTGGGTTCTTTTCTTCGCTTCCATTGTTCTCATCACAATTTCTCTTAATTTAGCTAACAAAATATCACTTTTATTGCTCTTCTTGAAAGATTACTGCAATATTGCCTTTTGTTATCAAAATGTGTTTAATAATGTGTTAGTCACACCGAAGCCATATAATAGTCATGATCTACTAATCACGTCAGCGAAATATGACATTAACCACGATATAGCCTTTATACCTTACCTTTAATAATCTTTCCACAGCCATTATAAATAAATACAAAAAATAAGATAATAACTATACGTATGTACAAAACAAAATCTTACTTAAAATTATTCAATTGCTGAACTGTAAAGGAATCAACCTGAAAACTATATTCGGGTTTTTGCCTTTCAGCGCTGACGGCGTTCGGTCGTGTCACCAAGTAGAACTACATACAAAAACTACACCTCGATTGGACTAACTCCAGGAAATTATATAAGATATTAAATATGTGTCTAAAGTTTTTTGTTTAATAGTACTATATTTAGACAAATTTGTAATTAAATACGTCGCGACGTACCGTCAAAACGCGCCTTTAGATGTTACACATCTGAATTGGTTTTAAATCTTATTATTGTGTATATCCATTAGTGCCATAGAAGGCAGTGTGACGTCTTTGTTATCATTAAAGGCCCGTTCGATTCACTGTTCAATTCAAGCAAGCGGTTTTTAAAAATATATTATTTAATTTGAATCATAAACAGGTATATTTAGCAAAAAAGCACGTGGATTATTGTTAAAATAAGAATATGGATTTAAAGTTAATACTTTAATACTTTCTTTCTTTACGTTTTTCAATATTAATATCTCTGAATCTCTCTCTTCAACGTCAGTTTCTTACTATGCTTGTTTTATACCTTTAATTTTTATGTTGATCCGTGACCTTTCCGTTTTGATAAATCAACCCTTTATCTCTAATCTACTAAGTCTATAATTATTTAGATAAGTTTTGAAGTTCTTCAGAAGCCAAAATATCAACTTCCACGTTTCTTCACATACATACATACATACATTCATATGTCACGTCTCTTTTCTATTGGGGTAGGCAGGGGCCACAACTTTCTACTTGCTACGATCCTGACACACATCTTTCGCTTATCATACTCTCATGAGCGTTTTTATACAAGCCCGTTGGTTGCGGATACTTTTGGATTCTTAAATGTCTTCAATCTGAAGACCAAATCTTACCCCCTTAGGAGATGAATTTCCAAAAACGCTGATGTAACTTTTTTTTAAGTATATATTTTTGAGTATAACTTAAAAAAATGCCGACCTTCCAATACAAACTTTCGTTCCTTATTTTAGCCCTTCAGAGGATGAATTTTCAAAAACGCCGATACAACTGACTTTTATTTATAAACAGAAGTATAAACATCATTTTTCATATTCATTACTTTAAAAAATTACCAACTTCCATACAAACTTTCATCTCCTATTTAACATCGATGGGAGACGAATTTTCTTTCTTATTTTTTACCGACGTTATACAAATAACTCCTGTTCAAAATTTTATTTCTCCTTATATATATACATACATATATATATATATACATATATATAACAATCTATATTCTGTATATATATATATATATATATATATATATACAGAATATAGATTGTTTTGGTGTTCTAAATTTTGATAGAGATCTCGTTCCTACTCGTTTTACTTTTTATTGTAGTAAAACAAAGTAGTGGAAAACTTAGATCATAAGCCCGTGCTTCTTAACCCCAAGGGCATAACGAGAAATTTAAAGAGGCAAAACGGGCTAAACAACGGTTGTCTTCACAATATTTTCCTCATAGAGCGGAGTCTGATAATAATTCTTGCCTCATTTGCATTAAGTGTTCATTATCTTGTCTTATCTTCATATACGATAACGGAGATCATTCATTCCCAGTAAATTTTACTCTTATATATATATGTATATATGTGCATATACTTACTGTAGATAACTTTTCATATTCTAAAGAATTAAAATAAGTTATTTAATACTACTTTCCAAGGTAACAAATGACGAGGACTTGCCAAAAGTCTATTGAAAGTGCTTATGCAGTCAACAATCTGATCTGTTCTATTTCTCAAATAACTAAGAGAATAATGTGTGACGTTGACGAACTCAGCGAATGTTAAACTACCATATGCAAATGGCCTTAAAACTCAACTAATTGGTGACCGCGTTGGTGGAAACTGACGATACTTATTGCTATTTAACTTACTCATCAAAACCAGAGCATTTAGTAAACACTCTTTATTGATATCAAATAAAACGGGCGATTGTTGATCGTGGTTTCGAAGTTTAAGATAGACCACTCAATATGTTTTAGTCCGACGATGTCCCACACTAGGACTACTGTATCGAGGATGTGTTTTACATACATAACTACCAGACCAGAAAAACAACAATTTGTATTTTGCACATGTCGGCTCCGACTAGAATTCGTACCCAGAATCCGCCGCATTTAAATCTGGAACTCTGAACTCTAGTCCTTGCAGTCGTTTAATTAATAATTTGGTACGCAATTTAAAATGTATAAGTTTTCTAAAAACAATTCGTATGAGTGATAAATTCTAGTAGTACAAACAACTAAAAGGCTCTTTATCCATGTATAAATGATATGTTTTTCTCTTAGTAAGAAATTCGTTGCTGTCGTAGAGTGTTCATATGAAGGGTAATTTTTCTTGTTCGTGCTTATTGCAAAGGAAACTTGAATTGCGAAGAATATATTATTTGTAATATTTAGGATAAAATATATGTAATGCTGTAAGGCCCTGTCACTTTTTTTATGCATATTATATAATTTTAACAAAATAATTGTGTGTAATGTTTCCCACATTTTAATTGAATATAATAATTAAAATTCAATTCAAATTTATGAAACTTTTGAATTGAATTTTAAAATCAAGGATATGTGAAATGTTTTGGAGGGACGGGTAATCTATGGGGCTCTAGAAACTTGTGAAGTTTCTAAAACAACTATATTTGTGACTGATCGTAACTAACGATAATTTTTGGACAGCTTTTAATTTTCCCAAGAAGTCTTCAAAGTTATATTTTGGTTTTTAATAACATAACCTTTGATTCTAACATAATATCGATATATTATTATACGTATTGGGTACCGGCAACACATATTTGTCGTACCAAAATGGCGGCGAGGTGGTTTGCCACTCGTCACGTCTCATTTCCCGCGAGGGCAAAAAGTAGCCTACGTGTATGGTCTCTGCCCACCCCTTATATAGGAAAAAGGCGTGTACGTATGTATGTTATTTATTAACATAATCAAAATAATTAATAATTTTTAATTTTTGGAATAGGTTTCGCTTTGTCATTTAGCAACAAGGCGCCAACAAAGTGACTCGGCACCGATAATTTCCAGAGATGTCAGTCAGAAACAGGCCTACGATATAAAATAATTAGTTTACAATTCAACATCATCAGCATCTATCTCAGCCTATCACTAGTCCACTACTGAACATAGGCCTCCCCCAAACATTGCCACAAAAAGTTAAAGCTCTCATTTTGGGGGGATTTTGCCATAGTTGCCTCGGTTGGCAGGCGGGTTGGCAACCACAGTTTATTTATTCAGATGTTCCAGGAAGATGTTGTTACCCATCTTTTGGTTCTGATTTTCCCTCTGTCGACTTTTACGACACCCACAGGATGAGATGGGGCTGTAGATTCTCTTACAATTAGTGTTATTTATTTCAAGATATATATTTTATTAATTTTATATTATTTGCGGCTGATCATTAGGACGTCGAATGCTTGGTAAAATGCAAAATAAAGCCGCGAGTATTACGTTTATCCCACATAGCCCCTACTTTCTACAGTTTCTCATATTTAAGGCAGGAACACTAAGATCAAAAGTAGCTTAGATTACTCACTGAAAATTTCTCTAGTTGTTAATAACAGTCCCGTCAAAAAATCGATTCAGCCGTTTTAGAGATTAGCCCGAACAAAAACAGACAGACAGAAAAAAAACGCTTGTTTGTGTTTTGGTATATTGCAAGTTAGCACTGCAAGCAGACACTTAACTTTTATTTAATTGTACAGAATTACACAATTATGATTGAATTAATATTAGTAAAATAAAAAACTGAATTCTTGAACTTGTCTATATTTATTTTTAATATAGTTGCTTAGTTGTTTGATAGCTTATAAGATGATATAAACTCAATACCAATGCCAAAGATAACACACACTGTTTGATTTAAACATAAACTCTCAATTAGGCAAACATAAACAAGTAAAAAACATATTTAGTAAAACCTTTAAGCAAGTAATAAACACGTAAATTTTCTAAAAATCTAGATAGCTGCTATAATTATTGTTTTTATTATAAAACATTAAAATTGTACGTGCAAATTGTTCGTTCCAACTTTATCCAAACAATATTAAAATGTGTTTATACATTTTTTGCTTATAAGCCACGGTGTTAATGTGAACAAAGATAATTTACAATATATTTTTTTTCACTAATTACAATTTTCATTCATGTACAATAAAATAATAACATTTCCAGGGTCTAAAATTTCAACTGTGTGATTAAACATACTTACGCATATGAAAAAAAACGTAGACGTACATATTAATCTTATTAAAATTAATCCACGTACAAATACAGAACTCACTCAATGAATTACTACTATAAATACAATTAAAAAGACACTACACATTTACTGATACATACCATAGTTATCACAGAAATAAATAAATAAAATAAATAATGTTTATTTTGAAACCTACATGTATTTGTCGCGAACTCTTGCGAACATTTCTCCACTATTTACTTTATCTGGGCCTTCGTTTTTTCCAAAAAATGTTAGTTTTGAAGTTTTTACTAGACCGTTTTTTCCATCTGCTGATTTTCTCCAATACACCGTTTGAACTGCGTGCCTTCCTGCAATGTATCGCGTAGCACTTCCGATCAGCTGCCTTTTGTCCATTGTTCTTTTTAGAGAATTTTCTAAGGATATGCAATTTTATGAAGATATTTTATGCTGTTATTGTCGTATCACTGTTTATCAGCACATTATCTGTGATCTGTTTTCAGAGTCAAGGAAGATTTGTAGTTTATTAAACTGTATGTTTCAACAAAACTAAACAGAACCCGGCAGTATTTAATATTGGACTTAATCAACTATGCTGTAAACGATTGACAATGTTCTATTACAATAATATCGCTTGCGACCGCCTTTATATAGTCGTTGGCACGTGCAGAAATATTAATAATGGCTTATAAACACATAAACACGCAATATATGTATGTCGTCACATGTTTGTCAACGTTCCTTTTATCATTAAAAGAGAGCATGCCAACAACATAACTAGGTAACTTAAAGCAACTTCAAATTATCAATATGTATCAAATAATATAGTTATTTTATATTGCTAGAACTTCGTACTGAACTAAATACGTGAAAGTAAAATCAAAGTGTAGAAGTACATAAATACTGCTAAATTCAGGGTAAAAATCCTAGTGATATCTTCATCTTAAATTCTGGAAGACTATGAAATACAAGTTTGACAAGAATTAACGGAATATTATTTTCTATCGTTAACACAAATACAGCGCTGACTAAAACAATAAGTAAAACGTGAATTCAGCAGGGATAGGTAACTATGCAGACAGCACAACAACAGTTTAAAAAATCAAGTACCCTTTAAAATAAACAATAGATTTTTGAAACCATTGAAGTGATTTCAACTATCATATCCTACTTTTTCCACAAAAATTAAAATAAATTAGATTTAATTTCAACAAACGTAAACCAGAGCAATAAATATTTGTTGTTTTCGATATAAAATGTGACGTTATAGATCATTGTTTGCATATTTATCAGCGAAATTAGCACCTAATGTCTAACGGACGGAAAACGATTGCTACTGTAACGTAATCACACCATAATAAATGGAAATAGAATTAGTTCAAGGGTAAAGATAAAATAAAAATATCCGTCGTGTCTGCTGAAAATTGATTTTTTCACATTGTTATTTTTAAATCTTAACTGCCGGTTTAGCAGTCGGACAAATTTTAACTTTCGTAAGAATACTAAGTAGATCAAAACATATATCTCTATATATGATAGGTACATAACCTTTCGTTACTGCTACTACATGTCTTCGTCTTCATCATCATTCATTCATTTATTTATACAGTCACGCCTTTTTCCCATATAAGGGGTAGGTAGGGACCACACAGGGGACACACACGCGAACCAAGTCGCCACCATTTTGGTACGAGTCAAAAAATTCTTGCTATCTGCAGTTCAGCCTACAAAAGTTCAGTGCTGGACATAGTAGCCTCCCTAAGTTGAGAGGATTTGCTGTAATGGCCACGGTTGGTAGGCGGTTAGTTGATCCTAGCGGATTTCGACCACCCTGCTGGATTCGAATCCCAGCCGGAGCCAACATCTGTGCGAAAACACAAGTTGTTGCTTCGAGTCTGGTTGTTTTGTGATTGTCTTTGTGTCTCTGACATTGCATCCAGCCTACCTCCGATCTCATTATGAGATGAAGTATTAGATGGAGCTGATAGTCAATGGTTTGGTTATTTTTAGTCTGAAATCTTCGAGGTGGTAATCATCATTTAGAGGCCATAATATTTTACTGGTGTTTTCCCTTAGTCGACTCATATGACATCTACGGAGTGAAATAGGTTGATAGATTCTCGTATGTGATTTTCGCACGCCACTCCAAGTAATAAAAAAAAACATTTCTTTTGTGATTCGTTAAAATTTTACGTGAGAAATTTTTCCTTTCCACAACATCATTTCATCAAGCTTTCAGATTGATTTGACATGCAGTTCAATCATGACGTTAGTAATTGAACTATGACTGCCATTTGCAAATTAAACATCTACATATCTACATAAAATGATGCATTCAATGAAGTATATCTGATAAGTAATATTTTACAACAACGGACTAAAAACGTATATAATAATTTTTATTATCATACAGACATACACTCATGTCTCCGTCTCATTGGGTTAGATAAAGAACTGTAGCTGTAGCCCAATTTTCGCCCTCTCGAGAAAAGAGCTGTGTTGTGTTACGAGAGTGGGGACATTCTTGCTCCCACGGTTCAAGGTTCCCACGAGTATCTAGGAAAAATGTTGTCCAACCAAGCAAAGCACCGTATGCTTGGGTAAAGCTATGCTTATTCTGGGGTCGCCCGATCCCAGAGAGCTACGCTAACAAAGAGGCTCGCCCCTAGCAACGCATGTAATCACTGATTTGGCGAAGAAGGAGGAAGGAAAAGAATTAGGTAGGAAATGGATTTAGACGCATAAATTGGGAAAGGTGTAGGATACTACTATATCGAAAGGAGCAGGAGGAGACAACTGTAACTAAGGTGTTTATTTTTATAAGGGTTACAAATAAGCATGTAGTCAACCTGATCTGCGGGGCTATTACGTATCCAAAGTGAAGAGCACTTATGAAAGTGTTGAACGAATTTCTGTCAAATAATAGTTTTCATACTGGTTATGGTTAATGAAAATGACGATTATTTTTCATATGACGTCTTTTTTGTTAATCATTACCAGTATGCAGACACTTATTTAGCAGATATTCGTTCAAAACTTTTATAAGTGATCATCACTTTGGATACGCAATAGCCCTGCTGACCCTAGTCACGTGAAATGATCATTCATTTGATATCTTTACGAAAGCTTCCGACAAAGAGTCGACGAACTAATTCGAATAGCTGTTAGCCCGAACATACCTAGGTTGGTTAGTAATAGAGTCTAAGTTACGAGGCAGTTGATATTATAATCGCCCATTCCCTGTCATGCGTGACAATTACGAAAATCATCCCAATTTAGTTAATGCGCTGATTACAGGCTGTTATTAGTGACTTTGCTGAAGTACTATAATTATAGTATTTACTTTTTTCTATAGTGGAAAGTGATGAGACGACCAAAACAATTGCCTGATGGTAAGAGCAACATCTGCCTATAACAAATGTTATGTCACCACATTCATCAGGCTCAAGTCTCATATGGCCAGACGGATTCCTGCATGGATTTCTATGCAGGAATCCATGCAGCAACAACACTATAATACTAAGTACTTTCGTTGTACTAAGAGCACTTAATAATATAACTGATTAATTAGAGAAAATTGGCCTAAGGGGTTTAACCTTCTTTATATAATTAGTGAGTACATTTATCCCTCCCTAGATGGAGTACGGTTTTGCGGGAAGTCAAATCGTTGTGATGGGCTAAACTGATGATGAAGATGATGGAGTAGTCATATAAGTAGTCTTGAAACCCATTTCTTTTTTTACTATTGTCAACAAAATTGGAGTTATTATTGGTTGAATTGATTCGCATTAATCTATGTATATGTTAGTACGGGGAGAGAAATCTTTGTACCCCTTTTTAATGCATATCTTCTAATCTAAAATTTATATCATATGTGATACAAATACAATAAATTAAATTAAATAAAACATTGAATATTTACCTTCATTGTTGACTATGTCAACCACAAAATAGTTCGTCGTTTGTTTTTTATACTGCCAATGTCGAACTCATTATAGTCTTAATATACCATGTTTTGTGGCAATCTATAGGTGAGGCCTATGTTCAGCAGTGGACTTATGCTGAAATGATGGTGATGATACTTCTATACATATTATTTTTATAAAAAATTATCATCAACACGTCAAAAAGTTTATAATTAAAACCCTGTAATACATAACTAATTACAAACGCGACTTGTTCGGTAAGAAAAACGTACTTGCCTATCGTGTTGCTATATTCGTAATATACAAAGTGCTTATAAGTAACGTGAAAGAGATGAGACTGTACACCAAGCAGCAAGATAATCTCTCATAGTATCTCGTCCCATGAGTGTAACAAGAAACAGAATGATTATATAAACAGCTGTATTCTGTTGAACTAATACTCGTATCATACTGCGGTTGTCAACTTGCGCTGTCATACATAGCAAATTTTCAATATCCGTTTATTATAGAGGAAGCATATTTTTAGTTCTGCAGTGGACAGGTAGAAATGAAAATTCTAGAATGAGACAAAGTGCTGAAAATATATTAAAGTTATAGCGTTCATACTGAGAAATAATTTCATAGCTAGAGCTAGCGTAATTACTGGGCTTATGATACTTAAGAACTGGTGTCTCATGGTGACGGGCGCAGTGTGGTGTCGCACAGAAATATTCTGGTAGACGTTACACTTACCATTAGGCGTGTGGGCCAACGGTTTGCTCGTGTCGTCACTTCATTAAATAAAAAAAAATTGAAAAAGTTTCATGACTTTTTTAATAATTTTATTATTTTATTTCTGAATGAATCGAATGTTGGATAGGTGGATTGACGATTGCAGTCCGGATGAGTAGAATAGCATCTACCTCTTTCCTACCGAGGTGTCGTAGGAGGCGACTACGGTATTGTACGGATAGCCTTTAGTCCTACAGAATAATATAATAATATACAACGCTGTCACTATACTACTCGTGGGAACGGAATGGAGAGTAAGAATTTTTTTGACTGGTAGCAATGCCAAAATTTGGCGGTCACGTCTCGTTTCCCGCGTAGGCGAAATCTGTTCTTCGGTCTACGTCAGTGTGATCTCTACCTACCCTTTATATGGGACAAAGGCGTGTCTGTCTGTATGTATGTAGTACCAGACAATTCGCATCTTAAACGTTGCTGCCCGACAACGGTCTTGATAATTTTCTCTGGCATAATTGACATGGTGATTCCGAAATCAATAGGATGTCTTTATTTATTTTCTTTATTTTCCTGGCATCGCATGGGTTGAAATTGGCTGGCAGATTCTAAAACGTGTCTGCCGCATGACAGGACTAAATAACTTTTACATAATTCGTTTTTCGTTTCATCTTTTACACTTCTTAATTCGCTTTGTCCGTATCCTTTTTAAACAATACGTTATTTACTACAAAACTAATTGCACGGAACTGTTCCATATTATAAAAATAGAACAAGATAAGTGGTTCAGAAGCGCTCTCAACTCGAAGTCGACACTCAGAAAAGTGACAGTCGTTAGACTGAGACATCACATTTACTTACTTTCAGCAATGTTTCATAATTCCAAAAATGTCATAAACCAATCTGATTCCAGCAAAAGTAAAGCCGTCTAAATTAAGTTACAAAACTAGTGTTAAAAATCATTAGAGTAACACAATATGTTTAATGTCATAATTTTAAGAAGCCGTATTATCCACCTCTAACATTTTGTACAAACAAATTACTTTTAATTGTCCAATTCAATTAATTTTAACCATTTAGAAATAATTAAACTAGCATAAGACGTGATTAGTTAAACACAAAACAAGAAGGGGAATTTCCACAATTATGAATTGGAATTGTTTATGTACTGAAATGATAACATTAAAGGTACTTACGTAATATGCACGCGCATGTAGGGCTGGTACGAATTTAAAATTATAATATTGCAGTTGCTCGTAATTGACGACTTACTCGTATATTATTCAATATAGTTTTTAATGGTTTAGTTTTTTAAAAGTTACTTTAAATAGTGTCAATTTAAGTATTTAAGTAAGTCAAAAGCAAATCGATAAAAATGAAGTTTATTAATAATGTAATTAGTATTAATTTTTCACACTAAATTTTATATTGAATGGAAATATATGATAATAATTTTTTATTATGTTTTAGTTATTAATAATAGCTGTACCACAATAATTGAGCATTTTTTAGATAAAAAGTGTCCTATGTATCGTTCATTCATTCGTTCGGCCATTTTACCATGAAGAGGTAATAACGGAATTACGCTCCAGTTCAATCCCACAAGAACCGTAGATTTTTCTCTATGAAAAAAAAAAATGTTGATCCGTTGCTCCATTGCTGCGGGAAAGGAGGACAAATAAACAAACACACTTTCACATTTATGATATTATTTAGAAATTGTAAATTACATATAATAATAAAATATAAAAATAATATCATATAATGTTGTATAGTTACTATACTGTATCTATACCCGTTGCCGGTACCTCTAAAATTGTTCTGCAATTTTAGGTGCTACCACGTGCTAAGCGGTGCCGGAAAACATCGTGAGAAAACTTGAATGTCTGAAGCATAAAAATATTCCGAGGACTTGTGAAGTCCGCTTTCCCGCAATGAAGCAGTGTGGAGGACGCAACCCTGTTCCAAACCCCTCTCAAAAATAAGAGGAGGCCGATGCTCAGCAGTGGGACATTTATTGGCTGTTACTTTACTTTTTAACTTTAATATAGTTAGTAGGGATTAAAGAAAGCTAATAAAATATAACAATACACATCCAAAATGTCTTTATCGGTTATACTTTTTTTAATTGTTCTTGTACTGCTATGAGCTCTATTTACAGCCCTATTTACTCTTGGTTATCTTATACCTCTCACGCAGTTGGTGCATGCAATTCAGTCGTACGTACAGTGCATTAGATGATTGAAGCGTAGTACGCTTGTAATTAATACATGGTAACAAGATGTTTTAAATAAGAACATGCAAAAGAAGGAACCAATAAAAAATCGTAAAGAATTCGTACAGAATTAGAAAAGACGCGATAGCTTAGCGATTAGTAATATGTAATATATATTAACAGTTAAATTTATTGTTATGGACATATTGCACACGTTTCTTGTGTTTCTGCTACTTAATTTTGAGTTGACTTATATATACCAATATGTTGATTTATATATACCAAAGTATATTTATATACTAAAGTAATAAGATCTCTTTTCCTACGACACAGATATGTGAAAGTTATTATTCTCAAACAATAACAATTTCTAAACGTAATGGCAGTATAATTTACAAAGTATTGAAAGAAAGTGATTTATGTTAAAATTTCGTTTAACAGTATTATTTATATTTTATAGCAGCAATAAATATTGCTATTGCACATACATATATTGTAGATTCTCTTGTAGAATTATAGTCGCTCGGAATTGATTAAGAATACAACCATGGCTTTTCCGATTTAGAAATTTAATATCTATGTATTTACAGTTTTAATTCTATTTATATATCTGTAAGTTAACACTTAAACGTTTTATTTTATGTCCTTTTGATAGATAGTATAATAAAAGTATTATGTAGACATAAAAACAGATCAAATTACCTATATTTTTTTATTATTTTCAAAAGATAAATCTTCGATTGAACTACGAGTATCTACCACTAAGTTGATTTTAATAAAGATAGGCAATGCTAATTTTAGGTGAATTGTTGATTTTCATATGAGAGTTCTTGAAACTGAAACCAAAAAAAAATCTTTTTTGGCATGCCACATGAACCTTTTTAGTTATTGTAAGGTAAAAAAATCATTAACCTCGTTATAATTTCTGATTTCAAAGCTTTGATATAGTAAATGGATCACATGTCAAAGCTTTGAAATCAAAAATTAAAATCTGAAATTTCAAGATCTTTTTAATATTATTTTTTTATGTTAGACATAAAATAAAGTCACGCCTTTTTCCCGTATAAATGGGTAGGCAGTACATGTGTAGCCTACTTTTCGCCCCCGCGGGAAGCGTGATGTGACGGGTGGCGAACCGAGTCGCCGCCATTTCGGTACGAGTCAAAAAAAATCTGACTCCGTTGCGTTCCCACGACCAGTATCGGATACACCATAATATACAGTGCTGTCATTGCATGTTATGGTGTTAGTCAGCACGAATAAAGGCTTTAGAATACCTTGGTCGCCTCTAACGACACTTCGGTAGGAAAGAATAATAATAATAATAATAATAAATCTTTATTTGCTTTTAGAGCTTGCTTTTGAGAAGTATTGTGCTATTCTACTCTGCCGGACACGTACGGGCTATATGTTAAACATACATAGTTCCAAATTATAAAAAAAATGGTTCTATTTTGTTTTTATAACTAGTTTGTTGGCGTAGTACTATGTCTTTAATAAGGCTATTTCTGCGAAAACAATGTTTGTGTCCAATCAGCACCTAAGTTTTATGCATAAGTATCCTTAATCCATAAAGGCCTCTTTTTCACGTCTCATCTACTTCTTTTAATGTTCCAGTTACTTTTTAGTACGGTCGATTAATTTGCTTATTATCACTGGTAATAGTTCAAGGTCATCAACTATGACCTTACTACTAATGATTACTAACTGACGGGTAATTTGAGCCTAGAAGAGTATATTTTTTTTAAAATATATGTATATTATTTTCATGGACGTATTAAGAAAAATACCTGTGTCCTAGGAAGATCCAAAAATAAACCCTGCTTGCGATGATGATACACATATTAAAATGTTACAGAAAAAGCTTGGCAGCGATCATCTCATTTCCGGAAATTATTTTCGTCCTACATGGACCGAAACTCCGAAATGTTATGATACAAGATGAACCCTATAAAATACTTATCAATAGTAGGTATACCAATGGGTATAGACATTTTTATAAACATTTAAAAAAATTATCATTAAATGTTTAATCGTAAAATAGAATGTAGCTACAATTATTTACATTACGCCCTATTTTGACGTTAATAAAACATTAATTCCAAATATCATAATAATAATTAACTTCGATCTCCATCTAATAATTTTGCAATAATTTCACTATACCGACACACGCTAATTTGTTCACCAACTGAACCTGAATGAGGCTAATTTATCTAATCTGATCTAACACCAACAGAGCTACTCGTAAATGGAGAGTTGATCTTCATATCACGTTTTAGCAGATCGATGTTTTAATTCGTTACGGAAGACGCATGCCGGCTACTTCTCAAATTGCATTACGAGCAAAATTATCCTGCTGAGTAAGCATTTGGGTACATCGTACTCCTGCCTGTTTTATCACTTTTGAATCAACCTTTAAATCGTATAACGTCATTGAACAAAATTATTTCCATTTGAATTCCTCTATTGCCGAGAAGTGACTTGAGGATTCTCTTTTTTCGTTTTGACTTATTGAATTTAAAGCTATAGCAGGAATAAGTTCCCCTTCTGAAATTAGACTACCTCAATACTATATGTCTGGTACGTACATTATTAAGATTATGAAGGAAAGAAAGTTAATTTGCTAAGATCCTTTTTTTTAAATGGTGTATATTACTGGTGGTAGGATTCCTATGCAGGAATCCGTCTAGATAGGTTAGGTACCCCAGGGCCAGTTATTCTGCCGTGAAGCAGTAGTGTGCAAGCATTGCTCTGTTTCGGTTTGAAGGGCACTGTGAGCTAGCGTAATCACTGGGCATTTGAGACTTAAGAACTGATGTCTTAGGGTGACGAGCGCATTGTGGTGTCACGCAGAAGTATTCTGGGTGACACAGCATTTGTTGTGGGCTGACGTTACACTTATCATCAGGTGAACGTTTTGTTCGTTTCGTCACTTTCTAAAATAAAAAAAAATCACCGCCCACCCTCCCTCGGCAAACTAACACCGCCGCTAGGAACCGCCACCATATACTCTCCACCACTAAAATACTACCACTAGATAATATACACCACTGAAGACGAGACCACGACACGTGTTTCGTCCGAAAACGAGGCATATCATCAAGTTTTGTAGCCTCTACGACAGACACCCGCCGAGTAAGACAGTCACTACACACTAGGTAATATATACCATTTTATAATTTGCATGCGGATCTTATCAAATTAACCTCCTTTTCTTCATTGTAATGAATTTCCGCAAAGTAACGCCTGATTATATTCACTACATTATAAAGATCATCAAATTTATATATTACATTCCAAATTACCAGCTTACCATAATATATATGATATCTTACTCGAATTCTCTAATTATTGGAAGGAAAGGATAACCATTCAACATATTACAAAAACGCACTCTAACATTAAAACGCTCACGAATGGAAAATAATTAGTAAAAGTACATATTACGTTGATTTGAATGACGTGAAAAAAGTGATGAAAAAAAAATAACTTTATAAAATAGCTTCACTAGTTAAAACTGTTATTAATTTATATTTGCAGCACAAGCCGCATTATCGAATATACATACATACATGCATACATACATACAGTCCTATTTAATTTACTTGCGAATATAATAAGATAACAAAATAATGTATGTAAGAATGAGTGACACTCTACTGTGTTCTCATAATTATTCATTTAACTTTTCCAGATCACCGAGCAATATGCAAATCTGATTGGTAGTGAGGCACAATAAGTTAGATAAAATATTATAACTTATGTATAAAAATATTTTTTTTTGCTATCTCTATCTCTATAACGTTGATAACAATACACGCTCTATCACGTAAACTTTCACTTTTTGTTCCTCCGCGTTTTCACAAAAGATATTCTCGTAATTCCTTCTTACACCGTTCCAATGACACATTCAATAAAGAATTCATTAATATTAACTTATTTAACAAATCTCTCAATACACTAAGAGTAGTTTAGCCAATACGTTGCGTGAAATTGATGTCTGACTTACCATTTTTTTTAATTTTCTAACATTGAATTCTTCAGATTCTTGTTATGTATAATTTGCGTCTTACCATGTAACCGTGTCTTAGAGGCACTGTAAGTCTATAGTTTTAAGAAACCGGTTTCATAATTTATTTTTGTGTACATGACTGTTTGCTGCCAAAATAAATAAAAAAAAAATTACATAGATGTTAGAGGTTTCCACTTTGATATTTAGAATACCACCACTCCATCTCATCCAATGGATCTCGTAAAAGGCGAGTAAGGAATTAAACTGCATTATGCACGCAACGGCGCATGGTGGCGATGGGCTCACCACCACACAAAGTGCATTATATTGTTTTGGTGAAACGTGGATTGCATCATTACATTGGCAGTCATCTGTTTTTGCAGTGAGTGCCCAGTCTCTGACTACCCCTTTTGGGAAACAGTCGTGATCTTATGTACGTATGTGTGTATGTACTATTGTATATTCCTCTTCATCTTGAAAAAAATATTAAATTGCTCAGTAAAGTTTTAATATGTTAATTTATAACATTGCGTGACTAACATTCATCCTTTACTCGTTGTCAACAGTGCGGTTGGCGTTGCTGAATTAATCTGTCAGTATCACTGAAGCCATCTCAATTAGTTGTTACGACAGTATATTCTAAGTCTATGGTTCAATACATCTTGTACTTATGTAGTTAT
Organism: Luehdorfia chinensis; assembly: GCA_019845155.1. Classification (NCBI taxonomy): domain Eukaryota; kingdom Metazoa; phylum Arthropoda; class Insecta; order Lepidoptera; family Papilionidae; genus Luehdorfia; species Luehdorfia chinensis. Next base: position 54,088 of record JAHVAK010000390.1, read on the forward strand.
CAATAGATGCATACATCAATTTCATACCTACACGCTGCTTATGGGTTTCCCCTAACGCTCATTAGCTAAATAATACATATCTTACTTTCCTTTGTTTTACTTTAAATACATTTAAATTATAACACGATCTAGTGAAGTTAATTCACTTCTCCAGGTACAATTTTCAACCTCTTCAAGAGTCAACTGATCTCGCTTATATGTTAATAAAATAATGTGTGTGTTGATCAAATAACCCTTGTTTTATTTTTATCCTCGTTTATCTAGTTTATATAAAATAACTTATCTACTAAAATACCATTTTGAGTCTGATCATTATCTCTTAATGGCGGCCGTTTGATTGCTGGTTATTTTATCACAATTTTAATCACTTTGTCTGTTTTAAACACAATCTTAAATCGTTAATTGATTGGTCATAACTTCTGCTTCGCGTCTCAATAAATTTTAGCATTTTCACATATTTTTTTCATTTTCACATAATAAGTAAACGATGTTCCAGTTACGTCGTAGAACGTTTTCTTTGCAAACACACGCTCTTCAACATTAACCCCACTTCATCAACACTTGCTTCGTTAACCTAATTGGGAGTAAACGTTAACATAAAAAATGTTGCTGCATTTCATGCGAGAAACTAAACTCGTGTACAACCGTTGGCATTCGTACCCAAGGAACCCGTAACCTTCTAAATTAAGAATAAAAGTAGTAGTAGAAAGCAGTTTTCAGTAAATTCGTTTATACTATTTGATTATTATCATTACTGTAATCAAAGCTAAATTAAAAGATTAAGTGACTCCGCTCCAAGTAGTTCATCTTAAAAAAATTAAGCAATCTAATGAACTAAAATGGAGTAATCAAAATAACACAAGGTGTTTACTTAATTTTGGATTCATAAAACGTAATAAATATGTCTACGTCTAAAGATATTGATATGCTATTGTATGTTCTGGTCATTCATCATCACCAAAGGTGAATTCAGACCCAAGTTTGGTCTGTGCCTCTGTATATTGAACAGTTTGTAGGTACGAAAGCGTCGCAATCTACTTAGAGCAAATTAACTATGACTGATGATTATTACTGATGATTAGCCCAGATTAACTATGACTTCAACACATCTAACATCATAGCGTGTTCATTGGTGCAAAACGTAGAGGAACATAAAAATAATTAACGCAACATTATCTACAAAACCTAGGTTTATTCAACGCGTACTGTGTGTTTATTCAACTTTAACATACATACATACTTACATAAGATCACGACTGTATCCCATAAGGGGTAGTCAGAGACTGGACACTCACTGCAAAAACAGATGACTGCCTCAATCCACGTTTCACCAAAACAATATAATGCACTTGGTGTGATAGGTGGTGAGCCCATCGCAACCATGCGCTGTTGGGTGCACAGTGCAGTTTAATTCCTTACTCGCCTTTTACGAGATCCATTGGATGAGACGGAGTGGTAGTATTCTTTTAACGAGCCGCCACCACACAGCTCTTCAACTTTAAAAACAACAGATTTAATCTGTGGAAGCGATAGCAGGTTGAATATTTAACATTCATCGTTCAAGATGAATTAAAATGAAGCCTGATATCAGAAACAATAACATTGAAATTCTTAAAGATGACAATATATCGCCAAATAGTAAAATTCTTCTCGTCTAAATATAATAATAAAAATCGTCGAAATGTCCAGCAAACCGCACTAGAAAAGTGAAGTGGTCTCTTCACGGCTCGAAAAGCCTTTCTGAATAAGAGGCGGTATATGTCCAACAGTAGATTATAGGCTGTTACTTGTTTTACTACATTAAATTCATAAGTAAATATTTTGCGCGCCTTTTACCTCTGCAGTGCGGTTGTTATTAAAAGAAACATATTTCAGTAATAGAACATCTTTTATAATTCTGCGTTTGTACAAGTATTTTTATTGTATTTTTTTATAGTATATACTAAGGTTGGACGCTCTCAAGCGTTTGATCAAATATTCCAAAACAAATATCCAGCTCGTATGATTCCTGAAGTAGTCCAAAATAAAAAAGTATCATTTGCTATAAAGTTTAGTAAACCTGCGTATATGATTTATTTTGAATAGTAATTTAACGCCAAATCACAATTTTATCTCTTTTCAAATAGATATTAAATTTTGATCTGCAATATAAATGTATTATTATTTTAAAATCAAAAAAATTGCCTTATTTCGTAACATAAATCAACAATAGTGTAGATTTTATTTGAAAAATTCGATATAAACATGAAGAATAACATTGTATGCTATAGTATTTATGTTATTCTACATTATATTAGATTTACTTATGTCTATTGATACATACATGATACGTCAAATTAAATTTAGCCGCTCGATTCTGCGATATCTAAAAGCTTTATTGTTTTTACGCGAGTTAGTCGATATATCGAAAAATACGTTGGCGGCAGTGCTCCGAAACCGATGTATCCTAACTGCTAACGGGGCTTAGTAACCTTCATTATGATTCAGCGTTGAATTCTGGTCCGATTTAACATTTGTTTGCACATACCATGTTGCGATTGTTTGTAGTGTAATAGACAAATAAAGAATCATCGGACTTCGTCGGATACGATAATGTAGGAACGAGTGTGGATATGTTTATACTCGTACTTACAGCTCGAAAGAACGAAATCTATTTGAAGCAACATTGTGTGCATTCTTATTCTACGTCTTGGAACGGATTTTATCGTTCGCTATTGAAACCAAGTTTAATAAAACCACGTTTTACTTAACTGAGTTCAAATGTATAATTTTATCTCGGTGTAATCGATTCCAACAGCTCCATCGCGTCTACGAAAACTAAGTTTACATGAAATGTTGTCACAATATCATACAAAAACTCGATGTATTTCGTATTTTGCAACAGCTTGGCGACATCAAACATCCTGTTTTTATACATAGATCACATAAGTATGCAAACAATAAACAATACTAAATCTATACATATAATAAAACTATAAGCAACACGTGTCTGTACATTTTAAAATATTGCGAAAAAACCATGTTTAAGGGAGGCTTATAATAAGTGATGAAATACATTTTTATAATTTTTATAATTTTCTGTCGTTCTGTTTGTTTGTGAACGCATCACGTATAAAGTACTAAATTTATTAAAAATACTCTTTATTCATAAAACGTTTATTCCAGTAACATTTAGTTTTTATTTGATTAAAATCGGTTTATTCTATCGAGTAAAGTTATGAGTGTTTGAAGTCTACGAATTTGTTCAATTGTGACGATGAGTAACTTATGTGTACATTTAGATCTAATAAATGGTAACAAAATGTATACAATAAGGTTCTGTAGTATTTAACTAATACCTGAAACACAGTTATCGGAAAAATAATATTATATTTTGTTACAAAGAATATAATTTACACAAAGTAAAATAGTTAAACAGTATCACCAAAAGATGGAATTATACAACTGGTGTTATTTTCTGAAATGCGTTCTCCGCCGTTGGATGAAATTGAGATTTTGCTTAAAATATTGGCCGACGTTGAATAATCGGATTTCTGTGGTCGACGATTGGTCAAATTCTGAATTGATTGATTGAAATATAAACTCATTGAAATTTTCGTCGTGTTATATTGGTTTGTCCAATTAATAATAGGCTAATTAGTTGCCACGTTACTTTAAATGATAATCATTCGTTGTTTGTAATATTAATTATTTCTTGAACGTCGCGTCCGCGTATATGTTAACATATTTTCTGCCGCCGAAGTACAACAGCAGTTAATCAGTATTATCAATAGATAGGGTTGTGCAAATGATGTCTCTTCCTGAATTGCTGCGTTAAGATTCTCCGCCGTTGCGATTACTTCAAATATTTGTTAACTCGCGCGCCACTTCCGACCAAACTGTCAAAACCGCCGGGCTAAAAGCGCCAAACATGAACGTTGATGGCAAAATTGGGAGTTATTTAAGTTTGGGTCACACCAAACCTGGCTGGGCCCGCGAGCAGAGCTATCCGATGAAGCTGTAAAAGCCAAAACAGCTAACAGTAAAAACGTTACCGAAATTATATAAAATATTTGTCGTAAAGTCTGTGCATGATATGCTATATGATACATCGTAACTTAAAACTACTAGTTTACTATAGAATATTATATTAGGTTTACATGTTTTTATTACTTATACGTGGAATTACTTATTTTAAATTGTGTTGTAAATCAAAACAAATAATTAAAATTGAAGTATCTGTCTGTGATTTCGCACTAAGGATGTTTTTTTTAATCTCATATGGTAATCTTGCAATACCAAAACTCAAACACACGTTTTTAAATTGTTAGTCTGTTTGTTTGTCCGAGCTAATCTCCAAAACAGAATCGATTCTGTTGATTTTCAATGTCTGGTCAGGGACTTTTCAGAGAGAAATCTAAGCTACATTTATTGTTTTGGATGTATATGTATTTAGGATTCCTGCGAAATATATGAAAAACTGTAGAAATTATGGGCTATGATGATGAACATCTTACGCGCGGCTTTAATTTGCATTTTACTCGTCATCATTTTCGTTCATGGCAGTTTCAATATTTTTATTAATATCTTAATAAGTGGTTTAAAATATTCATAGTTTTTTTTTAAGTTTTTAGTTGTAATCTTAACCGCGAGTTTCGGTATCCTGCAAATTACAACAATTTGCAGGATACCAAAACTCTCGGTTTTCAAAATTTTGTTTGTCTGTCTGTTTGTTGTCCAAGCCAATCTTCGAAACGGCTAAATTAATTATGACGGGACTTTCATTTACAGGTAGGGAAATTTTCAGAGAGCAATCTAAGCCATTTTTTATTTCGGAAATATTTAGGGTTCCTGCGTAAAATATGAAAAACAGTAGAAATTATAGGCTATACATGAGCTTTACTTTGCAATTTGGTCATCATTATTTTCGTTCATACCAGTTTAAATATTTCTCTTACTCCATACTTAATTATAAATAGGAAAGTATTTATCTCCGTCCTTCTCTATGTTTGTTACCTTTTCACGGTTCAATCGTTTAACCGATATTGACAAAATTTGGAACAGAGATAGCTTCCATCCTGGAGACGGAAATAAATTACTTTTTATTCCAGAGAATTTAATATTGCCCACGGGATATTTAAAAACCTACATCTACGCGGTAGAATTTGCGGGCATCTGTTAGTAAAAAATATTTTTAGTTTTACATTTTTAACATTGTACAATTGAAAACGACAGCTCTTGAAACGCGTTTATAGAGTTTAATTTCGGAAATTGGGCGTTCAGCCAGTATCATGTATAAGTTCAATCAGTAAAACAGATTTTAGCTTTAACTGAATTTGAGTGGAATTCAAACTATAGCTCTGTACTCAGTTAAACGGTTAAACTGAGTTCAGCTTGAAATGATAACATTTATTTTAAACAGTGCAACTGGCCATTAATCATTAAAATAAATTACGGTATAGTCTTCTGCTGAACATAATATACCTCTCCCAAGTGATCCCATGTATGTAAAGTATTCTATCAGTAACTCGTATCAATTTACAAAGAAAGAAAACGTGCAAATATGTTTTCTTTTTTCGGTATCATTAAATCGGTTAGTATTTCTGAGACCGACACTCGTGTTAAAATTTCATAATAGCGAGAGAGACCTGGTTTCCATCGTCGATGCTCGTGCCACTAAATTGGTACTTACAATTTCAATTGCTGATTAAAATCTTCGCATCCATACATGATATTTCGATGTCAATAAAGAACTCCAATCCACACTGAGCAGCGTGACGTTTTCATCCTCACTCTAAAAACCCTCTCGAAAATGATAGATGAGGCCATCTATCATTTTTGAGAGGGTTTTTGCCAGCAGCAGAAAATTTTTAGGTTACATACGTCGACGTATGTATTGCTCATACAGGAATATTTCCCTTATAAGATAAATAGAATAGTTCAGAGGACGATGGAGAATGGAACGGACATCAAATACAATAAATTTGAAGGCTCCCCATTCACATATCATCGTAAAAGTCGACAGAGGGGAATTAAAACCAGAAGATGGGCAGCAGCATCTTCCTGAAACATATGAATAACTAAACTTTAGTTTCCAACCCGCCTGACAATCGTGGCAACTATGGCAAAATCCCACTTAAATAAAAGGTACAAAGTTTTGTGGCAATCTCCGGGGAGGCCTATGGTTAGCAGTGGACTAGTGATAGGCTGAAAAGATGATGATGCGGCTTCTGAAATCATCTTTTTGCTCAATACTGTCTCCATTATAATAATTGGAACCACTGCCGTTTTAAGAATTTAGGATCACGACCTATATAATTGACGTGTTGCATACGTAGAAACATACTGTTATATTAGTATTTTTCGTAATACTTATGTCATGTTGTGGTGATGTAACACGAAACTGTTATGAGATGTTAAAAACAGTTTCCACATATTTGTATCAAAAGAAACTCGTCATTTTACACATTAAAGTGCGTCATCATACCCTCGACCTTACCACACACTATCTAGACTGCGAGAAACTGTATCGCAAATGAAAAGAATATGATAAGTATGTTTATTTGTTATGATGAAATAATTCATTATAAATATTGCGTACGTGAACGGTGAATATGTCGCGCAACTTACAACTTCCAGTAATTGCCGATAAATCATCCAGTTCAATATTTTTGTTTCTTAAATTTTTGCTACTAACCTATCTGGGGAATGTTACAATTGTATGTCATACTAGCTGTGCCCCGCGGTTTCACCCGCGTTTAAGCCGACCACATGACTGCGCCACGCCATACGGCAAGATAAATCGCTGCCCTATGCGTTCACAGTTCGCCCATTTTTGGCACTGTTTGATTCCCAGCTTAATGCCGGCAGTTCACAGCCTTAAAACTATTTCGTTAAACCGGTTATCTAATGTAAATATATTTTCCCAAATCGCAACAGTATTTTTTGGGATTAGCGCGTTCAAACATACAAACTCTCCAACTTTATTATAGTAGTAAGATGGTATAAGCTATGCCGGTGATTTTGTTCGCGTGGATTTAGAATTAACGTTAATCAAAACCTGTGGAGTTATAACAATGAAACAAAGATCTCTTGATGTTGATTATCTACAGCCCGTTAAAAGTGGCAAGTTGTTTAGATAGACACTTGCAGTAGTTTGAAAGTTAAAATTTCACACACAAAACAAACAGGCAGGCACAAGGTGTAAATGTATTTAATATCGGAGACGGACCCGGAGCACTAGTTCGAAAGCCAAAATATTTTACTAAATGTTTTTAGTGGAATATTTCCCTTAAGAATCCCTCAGTAGTAAATAATAAACAATATCAGCGAAATCAAATCCACCTCGACCCTACTACTCGTATAAAAACATATTTGCCTATCTAAACAAAATTTTTTCTAAGTTCAAACCAACCATAAACTACACCAATTAAAATTTTATGACATGGTGTTTTGAATGACGATAGCTTTTTTCAATTAATGATTATATTTAACCTGTGAACATGAAAACAACCGGCTCTCTTAACAATAGCAGCAAAAATCACGCGCGGATACAGTTCCGTCAGAAAGTGACCCCACGGTATGACAGGATCTACAACAAATGGCACAAGGACAAAGTCTTCCGTTAGAAACTTCTACTTGCATTTTCTCAGTGCTGCTGATCTGAAGCTGAAGAGAGCTGAGAGTCTGAAGTTTACAGACTGAAGTGACAATGGGCAGGTGTCATCTGTCGCAGAAGTGACCACTGCTGGAGTAGGCGAATCTTAGAGTTGAGACCACGTTTAGGGAATCGTAGTGTGGGACACCCCCTGCGCAAGGCGACTGGTAGCAACAGGATGTGTAAGCAGAGGGTCGGGCCGAGCGCTTATTGTAAGAGGCCTATGTATGATAATAAATGATGATGATAATCTTTTAGCTTAGCGTAGCTTTGAGCTTTGGGGGCTATGCCTGAGGGACCAAAATCATGTTGTTGTACCTATTTGTATCAACAAATCTCAGGTTTAATGATCAAGAATGTCGGTGAATACCAAAACTGACAACATCACAATAAAATCGATGTGATGAACACGATATATAAACAAATTAATATATTTAATTTATTTCTAACTGATTGCTACCTATAACTATTTATTTTGGATGTTTTAGTATTAAAATAAATTTAAAGTACTTGTCAAGATATCTAAACTTAAAACTTATAACCTCTCCATGAAAGTTAAAAATTTATTATGTCTATTTACATACAATTTACTTTATTATTGATGCAATATGTAATTATTTCCATGGAAATTAGATAATACTATACGGACTTATGATGCCAATAAACAATTCACTCCCATTATTGGCACGCGTTCGCAAAGTGCTGTTCACACAATTATACAAGTGCTATAGCTACTAGTAAACATTATCATACTTCGTCTGTGTATATTATCGTTACAAACAACACCTACAAAAAGCGTACACACATACAAAGAGTCACGCCTTTTTCCCATATAAGGTAGGCAGAAACCAAAAAAGTAGCTCACTTTTCGCCCCCGCGGGAAACAAGACGGCTTTTGGTAATTTTCTTACGAGTCAGTCGTACTCACCATTTGTTCATATTGTGGAAAACAACAAAAAGCGTATAACAGTAATATAATGTTCGAGTAGTTCTTTAACAATAAGTTTATTTAATAACAAATTATAAAATAATTAATGTTATCGTCACAGGAAATAAATACTTACACAAAACATTCCATCATTTATATCAAGTTGCGAATGTAAATACCGACCTCCTACGAGTAGCTAGGTTATTGAGTATCCTTTTTATTGCGGGGGCAATAAAACTGAACCGAACCAGGGGGACGAAACTAGCAAAACGATCACCTGATGGTAAGTGCAACGTCTGCCCTTAACAAATGCTGTATCACCCAGAACATTTCTGTGTGACACCACACTGCGCCCGTCACCCTGAGACATTATTTCTTAAGTCTCATATGCCCAGTGATTACTCTAGCTCTCAGTGCCCATTTAAACCGAAACACAATAATGTTTGCACACTACTGCTTTACGGCAGAATAACTGGCCCTGGGGTGGACCCTACCTAGACGGATTCCAGTATAGGAATGCAATATATATATATATATATATATATATATATATATATATATATATTGCCCATTGTACATATATATACACATATATACCACATGGTAGCCGCATCAGCGCTAAAGGATTTCATTAAGGAACGATATCGGTACCCCTCTATCGCTTCATTGAAAAAACCCGTCGTGGGAGCAGTACTCGCTGTCACCAGCAACCTTGCGGTATCGCAGTGACTCGAGACCACTCCTAATCATCGTCCTCTCTGAGGTTGTTTTACTTTCGTCTCGTAGAGATGCAGCAATATATATCAATTCAAAATTACATTTATAACAGACATACAACTTTCAACCTAAAAGCATGTGGTGTACATGCGTTTAGGGTGAAAGATCTCCGTTCCGTCGTGGTAAAGACACAGAGACGAAATAGTTTATTGCGCATAAGATGGGCCCGGGGAGTTTGTTTGTATGAAATTTTATAGAATCCCATTGAGATACAAAGAACACGATGAAACAAGGAAGAACTTAGTTACAGAGTTTATGTCTTATACCTGTAGCAAGTTACACTGCATATAACGTTAGTTGTTTTCAGCAAGCGGTTTGACAAATAAAAATATTAACATAAGATTTGATTATGAAATAAAAAATTTGTATATTTTGACGTCGTACTTGACAATCAGGTCTGTGTATGTTTAGTTCTATCTACTCATTTGGTGGCTCCTGTATATGTATCAAATTATACCAATTGCAAACTATGGGTTCTTCTTTCCAGTTATATAGAGATCAGTGTCTGCGTACCAGAGAAGACTTCTCAACTTCATAATTTGTAACACGGAGTGCTACGCTATAACTCATTTAGTCTTTGCCGGGCGCTTGTCGCAACGTGACATACGAGTATTTCAGTGATAAGTTTTACATTGAATAAAATACTTTTATGTGTACTGGGGTACAGTTTTAACATGTGAAAACCGAGGAGTTATTTCATACTTGTATGGTTTACAGTGACCAGTATTAAAAATATACAAAATAATATCGACAAAACACGCATAATTTAATTATATTTTATCTATGCGCGTCGGCGCCCATGTTTCGTTGAAATTCATAAAATAACAACATTTGTAAACGCAGATGTCGCACTATCGAATTACAGACAATAAAATATATTCACAAATTAAACTTATGAGCAGTTAAATTATCTTTTATTTTTTTCTTATGAACACTCAGTATCAAGTTGGTGGAATAAGCATAATGTCGCATCTGCGCGCACTGATTGTTATCTACGAGTATGAGAACATAAACACTCCTTCTCGTATCGCGTGTGCGCCGCTTGTCATCGAGTTGCGCGATGTTTGAAAAAGCTTATCTAGTACGTAGTATATATGTAATAACGCAATGTTAGTTATAAGTGTTTTACCTACCACAAGTGAATCGGCACGTTTGAACCGGGCACGATGCGAGATGGGCTTTTTAACTAAATGTAAATATAATCTTACGTGTAGATTAAACAATTTAGAAAAAAACATTGTATTATATACATCTTAAAACATAAGTTTAAAGTAAATAGTTTAATGTAAAATTCAGTTCTGCGGTCTCTTGGCAGGGAAGGCCAAATTGGCGTATTAAAAGCTTGCCCTGCTCAATAGAGCGGTAGCGGGACACTATTTAACGCCGGCCCATCGCTTGCAACTTTACAAGGCGTAAGTTCGGCCTGACATGGAATACTGTTCTCATTCATTAAATAAATAAATAATAAATAAATAAATATCAGTTTATTGCCACAACGAAAACACAAATTAAACCTTTACATGAAATAATCCTTAAATTAATTTTAGGCAAGAGGAGGTGACTCAGTATTTGCTGACACCAGATTAATCCCATGCAGCGCTGATTTTCAGGCACTCCAGTCTCCCTGAGATGTTATGCGGGGATTGTGGTATTTGAGGGCTCCCCAATCACCATTAAATATAAGAATTTGCCAGATGTCATTACCATACGGTAGAGAATATAAAGAAAGAAGAAAAAAACGAAAATTATATAAAGGCTACAAAAAAAGCTACTAACATAAAGGAATAAAAATTAGAATTTATAATTTCTTATTCGTAACTCTATGTGTGTGTTTGTGTGTTTGTTTGTGTGCGTTTGTGTGCGTGTGTGTGTGTGTATTTATATGTTTTGGAAGTGTATGCGTAAGTGGGCATATATGCATTTGTAATCGGTTTTTCAAAGGAATAAACGTTTTTATGAACAAAAAAAGTCTTTTAATTTTAAGTATTTACAGTGTGTATGTTTTATATTCTCTGCAGCAAGTTGGCGGTTCAGCAGGGCTGATTTATATTTTATTTTGAAGTTCTCCGTACTTACTATATTTCTAAGAGGTGGGGGCAAATAGTTCCATATTCTTACTGCAGTAATCCGTGTACTTATATGTTTTAGCATCTTTAGAAGATTTAGTGCATTCGTACGAAGGCTTCTGTTCCTTGACTCAAACGAGTTTTTCAAAAAGGTATTCTGGATTTTTGTTCCATATTTCCCTATGAACAGTACAGGCGTAGTGAAGCTCTCTTTTAGCACTCATGTTAAGTAAGCCTTTCCTGTTCAGATAGGTATTCTCTTTTAGATACATTAAAACAGAATCGAATACACGCATTTTGAACTCGTTGTATAGCTCTTTCAGTATTTGAAGTTATTCTGGTCCCGTAGGTGGAACTACAATGAAGGAATTATGAAAGCACCAGTGAATCACATAAAAGTACACGTAACTCCTCCTTAATGTTAGACCTGATCTTGTAGAGCGTTTTCAATTTGAAGAAGGCTGATTTTGTTACTTATATGTTCAACAATTTTTTTTCTCTATAGTTGTCGTCAGTTACCACCATTTGCTTTCTGTCAGTGAGAAATGTCTAAAACCAACAGCAAGCATTTTTAGAGAATCGGTAGTGGTTCAACTTAGCTTAAAGTAATTCCGGCTGCAAACAGTCAAATGCTCGAGAGTAATCAAGTAATAACATTATGCTTCTCAACCCCATATCTGAAGCCTCCGACCGTGTAAGAGTGCAGTTTCTGTACCATGACTCTTGCGAAAGCCAGATTGGAATTTAGCTATTATATTTTGAGTTTCTAGATAGTGTAGCACTTGACCTACACTGACTGACACTACTTTTTCTAAAACTTTCGACAGTACTGGCAAAATCGATATAGGACGCAAATCTTTTTTTTGTATCGGCCTTACCAGAGCTTTTTTCCAACAGGGTGGAAAAGTATTTGTTTCAACAGGCTTATTTTACTATTCTTATAATAAAAGTAACTGTTACATCATGCATTATGCATACATTTGTCTTTATATTATTAATGGTACTTTTTACTTTTTTTTCTGTTGTTGGTTTGAATTCCAATGTATCATGTTGCGGTATTTCGATTAAGTTTATTTTATTTCTACTGATGTCTGTCTCTTTACAATCAGGTAAGTTTAAAAAGTGGTCATTAATTTTATTCGTATCATTTATATGTTCAGGGATAAAGTCATTATGTGATAATAACTCAGCAGAAATACTACCTCTTATATTTTTCCACTTTACTAGCAGGCTTCTTCATGTTCTTATTTATAAATTTATTAAAGTAAGCTTTTCGTTCTCGTTCAATGGTTACGATAAAAAAATTTTGAGACTGCGATAATAATCCCTCGAACTATCTTTTTTCATCTTTTTGCGCTTTTCTCAGTGCTTTATCTCGTAAACTCATCATACATTTTACCATGTTTGTAATCCATGGTTTAGGCTTACCTCTAAGAACTAGCTTACAGATTGGAGCGTGCACGTCAAACAAATTTATAATATACGAGTACCTATTAAAAGTTTCGACCATTTCATCTACATCATGCGAATTGTAAATAGAGTCCCAAGAAATTAGTTTCAAGACTTGTACAAATTGATCTAAATTTATATTATTTAACGCTCGTTGAAACTTAACTTGTTTTTTAATTTTAGGTTTTCTAATGTCCAAATCTACAACTACTAATGCATGATCACTTAAGCAGCGGTTGTGTATTACTTCAGTATTTTTACATTTTGAAAGGCAGTCATAACAAGGTCTATTATTGTTTGTGAATGGTCTGTGATTCTCGTCGGCTCTTTAACCAATTGCTCAAGATTGTGTTGGTTGCAAAACAACATAAGTTCTTTCACTTTTGGGGAATCCGTAATGGCCATGTCAACATTGAAGTCTCCTAAGATACAGGTAAAGTCACACCGCGCCATAGAGTTCATTGTTTCACTAAGGGCGTCTAGGGCTTCTTGAATACTAATGTACTCGGGTCTGTAGGCAGTGCCGAGAGCCATAACGGCTCCTGGTAGTTGAACTTCAAGCCACATTTGTTCCTGTAAAGATTTTGGATGTTTTCGTATCCTTGTGGTAATTCCTTGTCTAAAGTAAAAACCCACCCCTCCACTTATTTTACCTTGCCTGGCTATGTATGAAATTGTAATTCGGTATCACAGGTGCAAGTGCCTCTTCTAAGGCCTGTTCTAAGCCAAGTTTCGTTCATTGCTATATATCAGGTGAGTGATTAATAAAGGTTACAAAAAGTTCATCTTTTTCGGTATTTATAGATCTTGCGTTTAATAATCCCAATCTCAAAGAAGTTTTCTTTGAGGTAGCCATTGATTTATACCATAATTGATGAAACTACATTGTAGTTGAAACAGTAAAGAAAAATGTTAGTTTGGAAGTGATTGTGTATTTGCGTGAATGTGTGTTGTTTTAGTATATTTGTTTGTGTTCCACGAGTTTCGTATATATACTTCAAAAAACAATTACATTGAGCAAAACAAAAAACCGTGATATAATAATTTAGATTAGCAAAAACAGGATAATACATGAGGGCAAACATCACGCTTTCCAAAAACCCTAGACAAGTCCGTTTCAGTGCGTAGCCAATGTCGCGGTTTTCCTTGTTCCTGACGTGCGTAATTTTTCCTCTCGAGTCCATACGTATTTGAACTTTAAATCTCGAGCTAGGTTAGGCGTTCATTGATGTACAGGTGCCCCACGGGTCCTGGCAATCAAAGACCTTCGCTGTTTATATCATTTCGAATGCGCGCAGCTTGTAGCAGAGCATCCCGTGATGCGCGACGCGTTAAACGGACAACAGGAGGTCGCGGGCGCAATAGCGTGTCGCTGTCTGCCGCGTTCCACTCGTCATGTGCTCACGATGTCCTTTTCATCGAGCTCCACGCCTATTTTCTTAGCGACTGTAAGAACAAGGTGAACGCAGTTCTCTTTAGCCGCTTCTGGACATCCAGCTATTTCCAGATCGTTGGATAACAGAGCTTGACCGCGCTCTGCAATGTCAGCCTGTAACTGCGAAAGTTTACCTTTACCACGGGGAGTGTTCGGATTATTGTTTTTCACTATCGAACTTTGCGACACTACTTCAATTTCCAGCAGAATCACCTTGATTTTTGGCATTTCATCAATGTGCGTTGTGAAACGAACACTTTGTTTAATTTGCTGCCGAAAACAAATTTTCCGAACCGATACCACTTAGGAGAAAACTTGCTTCAAAAAAAATAGCGTACTCGTTACCAGTAACGCCCATAATTCGTCTGCTTTGTTCATGGGCGGCGAAGATAATTTACCACGAGTTGAGCCGCTTACTCGTTTGCATTATCTCTTATAAAAAAATAAGTGGTTGCATTTTATATGATGTGTACCTATATCGTATCGTAAACAATAAATTTTATATTTTTATATATTTAAAGGAATTCTTTAAAATAAAGTACAACTCAATAAGATAGGCGATGTAACGTAATAGTAACATTATTATTACTTAAATCAAAATTATTTTATCTATTAAATACCATAACAAATTGCAGCTTTTGGATTTTTAATGAATTAGAAAGTAAATGATTATGTTATTTATAAAGTAAGTGATTATCTTAAATTATTATACTTTGATGTGATTATCTTTAAATATTATACGAAAAATTACACATGCGATTATTTCCATAACAAAATAAATCAATGCGAAGCATTTAAACTGAAGTAGACCGGTCTGCACAAGCAGCACATATTCACAAGTACGTGGCAGTTAAACGACGCCATGTGGTAGCGGCTTAAGCTAATGAACCACCCCATCTCATCCCGTGGGTGTCGTAAATGTCGACTGAGGGAAAATTATAACGAGAAGATGGGCAGCAGCATCTTCCTGAAACATCTGAATAAATAAACATCGGTAGCCAAACCGCCTGCCAAGTGTGGCAACTATGGCAAAACCCCCAAAATGAGAGCTACGAATTTTTGTGGCGATCTTTGGTGGAAGCCTATGTTCAGCAGTGGACCAGTGATAAGCTGAAGTGATGATGATGATGATGATGAAACGACCCTACCCCAAGCGTGCATAATGTTGTCGTGAATGTACTAAGATGTTTTACTTGTTAATACATAATGTTAATATCTTTTAACAATTCCTTCGACAAATTACCCGAGCGCAAATGCTTTTTTGCGATGTAAATATAGTGTTCACATGCCCTTATCCATACTAATATTATAAATGCGAAAGAAACTCTCCACTCATATGCCCGGTAATTACACTAGCTCTCAGTGCCTTTCAGACTGAAACAACGTAACGTTTGCACACTACTGGCTCACGGCAGAATAACTGATCCTGCGATAGTACCTACCTAGGATAAGACATAACTGGATAGGAATCCTACTACCAGTAGAAATAATGAACACCACTTTCGTTACTACCGTTCAAGTTCACACAAATTTTAAATATGCATGTATACTGCAGATGAGTGATTTCTAAGCATGTTACAAACAAAAGTAAAGCAACATAAATATTAAACGCCCCAATATATCATACATAATTATAGTTTAATTTCATAGTATATTTATACTAATATTTCTTCTTTCTTATTGATTTCGTAAGAATGTTTACAGAACTATACAATTGTTTACGTTGCCTAGCTTTTAAACAGTTTGTATATAGTAATGTACTCAACGTCATTTTTATTAAAATCTCGTTGTTACTAATAACAAACATCAAATGTTGGCTGTGCCTTCGCCTAGAGCTCTGTTTAAAATTTTACAGAATCTTAACGATACTAATATACACCACAAGAGACGTGAGAAGTCAAGAAATCACGGTCTGCAAATCTTGAAATACTTGCTTTGCATTGTCTAGCTCTAATGTTAAGGCTTAGTTACAGAGGTTAAAATGTACAGTTTCTAGTAATGTTATCATCATCATTTCAGCATATCACTTCTGTTTGTGCAACTGATCTTACGCAACTGACTTTAGAACTGATGACGGGCGCAGTGTGGTGACACACAGAAATGTTCTGGGTGACACAGCATTTGTCATGGGGGGACGTTGCATTTACCAACAGGTGAACATTTTGCTCATTTCGTCACATTATTCATAAAAATGCTGTGCACCCAGAACATTTCTTTGTGACACTATAATGGGCCCACCCCCCTGGGACATCAGTTCTGAAGTCTCATATGTCGAGTAATCACACTTGCTCTCAGCGCTCTTCACACTGAAACACAGGAATGTTTGCACAATACTGCTTCACGGCAGAATAACTGGCCCTACGGTTACCTACCTAGATTCCTGCATGGGGATCTTACCACCAGTGAAAAAGTTATTTAAAACTGAACTTCAATGTTATCCTTTAGTTTACTTTAGTATACCTTTAAAATAAACTTCATCAAAGTATTCGAAACTTGTTATGTTATAATGTCTACTTATTATATTCTTATAAACTATATTAATGCGAATATTACACATTTCATAAAACTCAATTTACGGATTCTATCGCGTATCGCTATAGTGAAAATAAATGCGATGAAATCTCTAAAATTGAAGTTTATTAAAATTTTCAAGCTATCAAAATTTGTTCAAAAGAAATTATTTTTACACAATTTGTTAGTGAATTTAACATAGGAGTAAATTTGAATTGTCTGATCAAATATAAATGTACTCCGTGTGTAAATTTCATGAATTGTAATTCGTAGATATTGAAATTTTGGGTTGTGTTATCCTAATCAATATTTGAACTGTATTACAATGATATGTTATTATATTTAATTAATGCTTTTGAAGTTATATTGTAACGGGGGTGAGTTCTACATGGGGTGCTGGGTTCCAATCCCAATATTCACCCCTGCCAGGCCAGAAATCCAGTTACAAAAGTAACAATTGTGTTGGTGTTCAGCGTGTTTCTTATTACAGAAATAAAATGAGTTAATAGTAGTTACAACTATATTTCATTAATCTGCACTGTGAAGATACATAATATCACCAACCCACAAGGTTTAGGGAACAAATAACAATATTTATATTTTAACTCGGTCGCAAGCGAGCGATTTAGGTTCTATTTAGCTATACGAAAGGTTATCCCTAAGTTATTTTATGCTACCATATTCTACTTTTACAATTTACTTCTAAATGTTTCCCTTCGATAATTAATTATTGCTTCTTCAGTTTCACTACTTTACAAAATTAAATGGTTTGCACCGACCTAACCCCGAAAAACTTTTCAGGAAGAGCAACCCGCAGGATTCCGTGTCACACATCACCATCACACTTTAAATTTATGTTGCCGTAGACCACGATTCCTAAACACACAACAAGATCGAGTCTATTTTTATATCTTCATATCTATAATTTTAGCGGATGGTATTGCCAAGGAAAATGGTAGCTACCCGCCAGATCGAATGGTCTGATCTGGGGAGGACGTCTCCTCCAACTAGTAATATTTAGATGTTGTATATATAGTTCGCATCTCAGAAAACTTTCATATCGCGATTATGGACGTATATACAAATATTTCTTGAGCTTCTCATGTGGCGACATAGATGTCGCTACATCACTCCCCCGCTGAGATTAGAGGTCGTAGTAGTAGTAGTTAGAGTGGAGATCTTGAGACGTCAGGCGATGAGGTGCAGTCTGGCGTTGCGGTGAACCTGTGTCCAGGTCTTCTGTGCGTCGAGACGTATGGAGACAGGTGTTGATGCCGCAGGAATCAGCCTGAGGGGAAGGGGCCGCCGTTGATCCTTAGTGGCTAAGAGACTAGGAAACACGCGTTGTGCCGACAGTAGTCTGGTGCTGTGACTGCGATGGCTGCCGATGACGTTATTGCTTCGGTTCGGAGAAGCTGGCTGCGGATGTTTTGGCGAGTGATATTGCCAATGAAAGGGGCAGCTACCCGCCACATCGAATGGTCTAATCTGGGGAGGACGTCTCCTCCAACTAATAATATTTAGATGTTGTATATATAGTTCGCATCTCAGAAAACTTTCATATCGCGATTATGGACGAATATACGAATATTTCTTGAGGTTCTCATGTGGCGACATAGGTGTCGCTACATAATCATTACCGATAACCATAATCGACCCATAATTATAATCGATACATAAATATAATTGACACCCGGCCTGCAAATAGAGCAACAACCATTGGTTCATAATTAGCAGGCACTCCCTCAATGTCATTTCCTGTGGATTCCAACATCACCGCAGAAATTGAAAACAAACTACGAGAGTTATCACATGGCAAAAACCTGTATACAAATTAAATATTCCAAAAACTGAAATACTCACTAAAACACCAACAAACATTGCGTGGAAGAACACCCGCTCCCACCGCAATCAACAATGAATAAAACTGGCCTTGATGACCGACGATTATATCATTGTCTCTTCTTGACCTGATGACTTCCTTGGAGCACTCGCTAAAGACCAATCTCCCACAAAAATGAAAGCGCAACCTTTTGACAGGTGACAGCTTTTAATTCATAACTAACAATTGACACCAGCTTATTAATTTTTAATGTACCATACACACGATATGACTAGTACAGTCGCGCATACGTTACAATATGTACATTATACAAGTCAAATTAATATAATTCATTGCACATACATTGTTTACAGACGAGGTATAATCAGTCCGATATTTAGTTTATATTTGCTGTGCCCCGTAGTTTCACTCGCGTGAAATAAGGCTACCACTTGATGGCACCGTACGGCATGGTATCTCGCTGACCTGAGCATTCACAATCCGGCCTTCTCGCTGTTGCTCGACCGCGTGGCGTAGTGGTTAGCGTGCCTGACTTCTGCACCACCGGTCCTGGGTTCGATTCCCAGCCGGAGGCAACATTTGTGCGAAAACACAAATTGTTGCTTTTCGGGTCTGGTTGTGTTGTGCATGTGAAATGTATGTTTGTAAAACGCACCCACGATACAGGAGAGAAAATACTACTGTGGGGCTTCGTTTTTAAAAGAAGAAGAAGAAGAAGCGTGCGGCTTTAAGCCACATTATGAATTTTTCCCCTAAATATTTCCAAAAAAAGAAGCCCACTGAGCCACCCCAGAGTCCACTACCTGCCAACGAAAGTCCCGTCAAAACCGAATCAGCCGTTTTAGACAAAAAAATGAATACGCGTATCTTCAAAATATCAAAACTGAAACAAGTTTTGATATTTTGCAGATAACCATATGAAATTAAGAAATGTCTTTAGATGTGTATAGATGTTTAGATACAACTAACGCATTAAACATATAAGTACAGTAATTCAGTACATATAAAACATCATACAAACGTATAATTTAAAATGATTATTTTATACTTATTTTCTCACACAACCCTAAACTTTTTTGGAGAGTGTAACTCAAAAAAATTAAAGAAACAATAAAAAATTCCAAATTTTTCGGTGATTTTTGAAGGGCTGTATTAAAGAGAGAAATGGTCGTAGAGACTTTTCAAAAACAGCATTTAAAAGCTCCAAAATTCTAGTTTTCAGGTCTTTTATCCAAAAAAATTTAAGAGCCATTTTTTCACGCAATGCGAAGAAATAGCGCGGAAAAATAAAATTCTATAAATAGAAGGACAAATAGATTTTTTTTTTCTAGTTGAACCATTATATGGAGCAGATAGCCTGTTTATTCAGCTTCAATTTCCTTTTTTTAAATTATGTCTACAGCTATTTTTCGCGGAGACATCCGATATTAGACAAAAAACAATCCTTTTGCCTTCAACCATCAATATCCCAACAATCAATGATAGTACAGAAAATCGAAGGTCAGTCTCGGAAACTGGAATAAATTTGCTATTAAATGGTATCAAAACATTTGAGAAAAAACAAATTTTTCACCGACAATATCGACTTGAAAACAGTTGAATAAATCGGCTTTTTTCCTTGTTTTGGTAAAACGACGGAGATTTTTTTTCCGCGCTATTTCTTCGCATTGCGTGGAAAACATGGCTCTTAAAAAATTTTGTATTTGTAAAAGGCCTAAAAACTAGAATATTGGAGTTTTAAAATGCTGTTTTTAATAAGTCTCTACGACATTTCTCACTTAAATACAGCTCTTCAAAAGTAACCGAAAAATTTGGATTTTTTTGTTCCCTTCATTTTTTTGCGAAGCATATTTTGCGATAAAACAGGCGTTTTGGTTTTTTTATAGAAAAAAAAACAATTTTATATAAATTCTTTAAGTTGAATTCTGGAATTGAATAAACCACTAGCATATAATAAAATATCTTGGTTTGCAAGACTTTTGCGTTCTTTTCTTTCGTTTTTTATTCCATATTTAATTCATAAACCGAAACATAAAGACTTTTTGGTTCATAACTTTTTTACTTTTTCTGTTAATAAGCCTGCGCCTATAAATCTTCAAATTCATCTTTTATTCATGGAAATTATAACGGAATGCCTATTTCAGAACAATATTTTACCATCATAAAAGGTTAAAAAATACTTCAAACTGAAAAATATAAAGAAAATATTGTAGAACATATGAGGACTTCATTTTGTTTTGTTATTATCTGCGAAATTTTCAATTAATGGTTTTAAAGTCAGTTGCGGTCCTTGACTTCCCCGTTTCATTGTTAATAATACTCCAACTCATTTTTATTTAACCAAATGCATTCTTTATTTTATTACTTAAGTGTAATGCATTAGCTACCGAGCATACTATTTTGAATAATTTTAACATATGCATTAAATGTCTTACGTTCGAGCAACATTTGCCTACTTCTTTGGATTCCTACTGTCGCCCATTCAATAAAGTTCTTACGACTCTTGTTCTGATATCATCGCATTTTGACCACACTGATTCAAATTTAAAACTCAAAAATTCTTTATTACATAACAAGTACATAAATTACAAGGGTTGGGACCCCTGTTTTTAAGTTTAAAAACCGACGTTAGGGCTGGAACGCTCTTCCGATTTATCATATACTCTTGTCATTAAACGTCTCTTGTTTTATACTTATATAGGTAACATAGTTATGCTAATGATTAGTTTTATATTTAAATGTGTGTGTGTGTTTTTGTGTGCATATGTGAGTGTGGTAAAAAGAGAAAGAGAGTTATTAGTATATACGGTATGTCTATGTGTCAAAGTTATATTAAGTTATAGTTTGTTTGCTTGTATTGTTTGTGTGAACTTTGTTATATTTAGAATAGAGAGGTAGATCATACATCTTAATATGTTTTCAGTGTCTTCGTACGTTAAAGTTTTTAACGACGTTGACACGGTTTTTAGACATTCACGATAATTCACGGTGTAGAGAGTTCTATTTATGTTGTTGTATAATTTAATTGATTGTGTAAAAATTTTTTACGCCGCAAATGCAGTTCTAACTATATTTTTATATAAATTATAAATAATCATGAAATATAAAAGTGACTGTTACGGTTGTCATTTTGTTGGATGTTAGGGTGATAGTGGTATGAATTTTAAGAATACTTAGTAATATATATAATTGTCTTATTGTCAGTACGTTTGCATCACTATACAATTTGGTTGTATTATATAATTTTATTAAGCATAGTTCTTTGTGCACGTTCTATGCTAATGAATATAGCATATATACAGCATAACGTCTGCTAGCGTCTCTACTCATTTGATATAACTCGGCCTAACGAATGTATTGTTTAAAAAAATACGAGTATCTGATGCCCAAATAAACGAGTTATCTATCTATCTATCTGATGCAAAGGTGCGTGTATATTAGTAATAATTATAATTATTCACTTGTTATTTATTTTTGGTAGAATCCATTTTGTACAATGTACCAAAAAAATGTACATTGTACAAATTTTGTATCAGCAATGAACTGCCAAGAGGCTGAAAAAGAAGACATTCTCTTGGGAATCAAACGGCTCTTGTTTCAATTACGTGGGTTTTTAATTAAAATCAATGTGTTTGCTGTGGATTTTCCTATATTTTTAAACTTTTTCTAGACAGTGCTTTAATCTGATTTGATTAGCATATGAGAAAATTTTTGAGAACTAGACACTATAATAGAAAAAAAAATGTACTCGCTTGCAAAAAGAACATACGTACATACTTACAGTACATACGACTTTTTTGCATACAAAGACATGCAGAAGCCACTCACGTAGCCCACCCTTCGCCCTCGCGGGAAACGAGACGTGATGGGTGGCGAACCACGACGTCACCATTTTGGTACTAGTCAAAAAATTCTTACTCCACATTACGTTTCCACGAGCAGAACAGTGATTGCGTTGCATATTAAAGTGTTATTCTGCACGAATAAAGGCTGTCCGTGCAATACCTTAGTCTCCTCTTACGACACCTCGGTAGGAAAGAGGTAGGTGCTATTCTACGCTTCCGGACAGCTATAGGCTAGTTATTTAAGTTCCCAACTCGAAAAATCATTTAGGACGTAATCTACTCTAAATTCTCTATCTATATAAAAATAGATACAATGTTGTACAGTATCAGAAAAAATATAGACATTAAGAAGCTACGAAGAATCAACGTACATATGGATTTCGTTATCTTAAGTACTAAAAATGGTTATCTTTCTGGAGTTAAATATTTAAGTAGCAGAAATATTGTTATTTTTGTAAGACAACAATATATATCATTTTATACAATGCCTTAGAAACCATTTAATTTTATCACTTCACTACTACGGCCATTTGCACAATAATTTCACTCGTGTGTGTCTTCAATGTATGATTCGATAAAGACTATCTATTTCTATACATTAAGATGCCTTCACTAATTGTACGCTACATAAATTTGATTGCAATACATTAAAGTAAAAAAGAAACAATGAAGAAAGGTAAAGTAACTTACCTTCCTTCATTATAATGGATTTCCGCAAAGTAACGCCTGATTCTATTAACTATAATAAAAAAGAAACGTCTACCATAGAGATTATCAGTGCCATATTTACTTAGATCTTGAATCAAAATGTGAGGGCACTGTTTTCTTTGGGGTCTATAATATATCGTTGTCAGTAAGTGATTGATGGTAGGATTCCTATGCAGCAATTCCACCGCAAGGCGAGTTATTCTGCCGTTGTGTGCAACACCAGTGTTTCAGTTTGAAAGCCACTGATGACAGAGTAATTAGACGACCGCGTGGCCTAGTAGTACCTGTCTTCTACTCCTAAATTCAAACCCCAACCGGTGCAAAAACAAAAATTATCGGTTTTCGGGTCAGTTCGTGTTGTGCATATGCCTGCAAAATACACTGAAAATACAGGTAGAATTCTGGTGAGAGGCATCAAAAAAAAAAGAAAAACTAATTGCAGGGCATATGAGACTTAAGAACCGATATCTACAGTCCGGCAAGTTAAAGACAAACGATGACAAGACGAGGTGATCTCAGCGTAAGTGGGGGTGGGTAGTATAGAGGGGAAGGGAAGCGCGTGTTAGTACACTTCACTTTCTAGTTACTTTTAGTCCGGCGGCTTTGACAGCTTCGTCGGAATTGACTCGCGGGTCCTCTGCTCGATCTGCTGATATTTTTTCCAAATGGTTTGGGGCCAATAATTTACTTTTAAATGTGGGTAAACCAAAATGTTTACACTTTAGAATGTCCAAGTCAGAGCATAATAATAATTTAAATTTCAAGAATTCTAACGTTTCTTTTGAAAATTCAACTGTATTTCTTTGAGCCGCTATTGATTCCAAGCTACAGTGGAGAGAATATTACTATGGGGATCCGCAGTTGGATTGGAAACTTTATTCATTAAGCAAAAATAAACATTTCGTGAAATCTTTAACTTGGGTCTTCGCGAGTCGCTACGATAACTATTCAAGGATACTAATATTTTGAAACTTCTGTCGTTGTATAGTTAAGAAAATATAATGTACGTACGAAAACACTTTATCCTGTAGAATGGGCCGAGTCGGCACTCCAGAAGTTCCTGACTATAGGTTGGCCAAAACTAGAAAATATTTTCTTAGTAGATCCATAAAACTTTATAACAAAATTCCTAAAATTGTGAAGCAAAACCTGACAGAGAATTCAACAAACTTATCAAGATGACATTATTAGAAAAAAGCCTATTATAAAATAGACACATTACGTAGAGGTCTAAGATGTGTGGAATAACTCTCACTCTGCACTAGCAATTCCCCTGGCTACGAAATATGTGATAATGTAATTAAATAATATATTGTATAAATAACATTATGTAATATGACACGGAAAAAAAAGATGGTAGGATTCCCATACAGGAATCCGTCTTGGTAGGTACCACTCCAGTGCCAGTTATTCTGCCGTGAAGCAGTAGTGTGCAAACATTACTGTGTTTCGGTTTGAAGGGCACTGTGAGCTAGCGTAATCACTGGGCATATGAGACTTAAGAACCTATGTCTCAGGGTGATGGGCACAGTGTGGTGTCACACATAAATTTTCTGGGTGACACAGTATTTGTTATGGACAGACGTTGCACTCACCATCAGGTGAACGTTTTGCTGGTTTCATCACTTTATCCAATAAAAAAAAGAAAGGCCCAGAGTCTCTTCCCGGTTCTTCTGTGAAAAGGTCTTATTCTTTGAAGCGGTAGATTTTGACATTCATAAGAGCTTTATACAATCCTAAACTGAATAAAGAAGTTTTAATTTTGATTTCGACTGAGAGAGACTTGAATTTATCGTTCAGGCTGCACTGCTCTGGAACTCTTTGCCCGATGACATTAGAAAAGCAAAATAAGATCTGCTTTAAGAGGTTAGTACGGGAGCATTATTTTAAAGATTCATTCTTTGCTTCAGACACATTCATTGCTTATAAAATTGTTTGTGAATAATTTTTTACAAATTTATGTCGAACCATTACGTGTATTTCTGTATATGCATGTGTGTATGTATGTTACGTTATTTGTATGTGCAAATTTGTGTATAATTTTATATTTATCGTAATTATATAGGTATTGATATGTATTTATTTAAAATGTATTTTGAGTATTGTTTCTTTTGTATTTTATATTTAATAATAGCTTTTATGGTAATGAGTTTCTTAGGATTTTACACATGCCACAATGTTTCACTACGCCCTGGTTTGACTGGCAGAGAATGCCAACTGGCATTAAGTGCGCCCATTGTATCCTTTTAGGGTAAACAATAAAGTTTAAATAAATAAAAAGGCCCGACTGCGAATGTAGTCAGTACCGCAATAATATGGTCAGCTTATTTTAGGCGAGGAAACAGCGGGGCACAGCCAGTAATTTTTTTTTATTGCATGAAGTGATGAAACGAGCAAAACGCTCACCTGATGGTAAGTGCAACGTCTGCCCATAACAAATACTGTGTCACCCTGAAAATTTCTGTGTGACACTACACTGTGCCCATTACCCTGAGACATAGGTTCTTAAGTCTCATATGCCCAGTGATTACGCTAGCTCACAGTGCCCTTCAAACCGAAACACAGTAATGTTTGCACACTACTGCTTCACAGCTGAATAACTGGCCCTGGGGTGGTACCTACCTAGGCGGATTCCTGCATAGGAATCCTACCACCAGTACAATATGTAGATATGATTTCGCAAAACAGTAGGCTTAAAATATATTCCTGTGATTCAAGGCAATTTTTTCGTAATCATGGTAGCGATAATTTCAAAAATTAAAGTCACCTTCACAGTTCTATTCCGTTACTTTCATCACGTTACTTTCACAATTTTTATTCACAACAAATATCGGGGCAAAATAAAATTGAGGTTAAAATAGAATATTCAACTAAATGAATTACTACTTTTTGTAGCTGCGGCAGTGCAAACGATCTATCATGTGGAATTTAAACAAACAAAAAACAATTCCAATAACCGAGTTCTCTGCGCGATATTGATACAACACGAAGCTATTGTGTTTAATATCTGTATCCGTATATATTCAGAATAGTTTATACTGTATGGTATTCCATTAAAATGGAAATACATTTCACAAAATAGATTTATGTATAGAAATATTGAAAAGCAAAATAACTATTATTAAAGCAATACAGTTTAAATATGTAATCAATTTTTTTTATTGGATAAAGTGATGAAACGAGCAAAACGTTTTTTTTTTTGCTTTATGAAGTGACGAAACGAGCAAAACGTTCACCTGATGGTTAGTGCAACGTCCGCCCACAGCAAATGCTGTG
The DNA here is from genome assembly GCA_019845155.1 of Luehdorfia chinensis. Taxonomy (NCBI): domain Eukaryota; kingdom Metazoa; phylum Arthropoda; class Insecta; order Lepidoptera; family Papilionidae; genus Luehdorfia; species Luehdorfia chinensis. The sequence continues at coordinate 80,562 of JAHVAK010000390.1, forward strand.
TCACCCAGAATATTTCTGTGTGACACCACACTGCGCTCGTCACCCTGAGTCATCAGTTCTTAAGTCTCAAATGCAAAAGTGATTACGCTAGCTCACAGTGACCTTCAAACCGAAACACAGTAATTCTTGCACTCTACTGCTTCACGGCAGAATAACTGGCCCAGAGGTGGTACCTACCTAGACGGATTCCTGCATAGGAATCCTACCACCAGTAAAACGTTCACCTGACTTTAATTGCATTTATCGCAATGTCTGCCCATAACAAATGCTGTGTCGCCAAGAACATTTATGTGTGACATAAGACTGCGACAACGGTTCTTAAGTCTCATATGCACAGTGATTACACTACCTCTCGGTGCTGTTCAGAACCGAAACACAGTAATATTTGCACACTACTACTTCACGCCAGAACTGGCGAACGCCGTGGTGTGGTATCACCTAGATGAATACCCGCACAGAAATCCTACCACCAGTATACAGGTGGCTCAGGACCGTGTTTAATGGCGATCTCCAGATAGAAACGCGACTGTACGCAAACGTCGCCCGCGAAACGTGCTAGACGACACGGACGTCTCAGCACGCTCTGACCACGATACGGTCAGTCATGATCCAGGCTACACTGTTCACACAGTTAATAGCTTTAACATAACACGCACCACGACTCGCGACCGCCGTAGAGAGCGGCGCACAGCAGTCGACAATCACACCGCGTACACACGATACACCCGTGTTCCAGGGCGGTTCTCACCGCCCAGAGTTACCGACACCCAAGTCGACAGTCCGAATGGAGGCCCACAGCCTCTCTCGGACGGTCATTAGACGACTTAAAATCATTTGAGTCCGAATTTCGAGGTTTTTGTACGAGTTTATTTAAGTATTTATGTTTGGGACAAACCAAACCTGGCACGCGGGCCCCTGGCTTGTGAGCACAGTATCTGATGAAGCTGTAAAAGCCAAAAAGGCTAACAGCAATTTCACCACCGAAATTATATAAGGGCGATCTATGGAGGAGGCCTATGTTCAATAGTGAACTAAGATAGGCTGAGATGATGATGATGACGATGATGATTATGATAATGAGAAAAATAATTATGTTAAATAAAATAAAGTATAACGATAAAGTTACGAATGCGAAAGTTGATTATTAATTTATGTATCTTATCAGAGTGACGATCTCCCTTTATTTACTGGTTCATCGTCGTCATCATAATCATTTCAGCTCCCAGCTAGACCACTGCTGAACATAGGTCTCAAAAGTTTGTAGCTCTCAATTTGGGTGGATTTTGGCAAAGTTGTCACGCTTGGCAGGCAGGTTAGCAACTGCAGTTTTTTTTATTCAGATGTTCCAGGAAGATTCTGCAGCCCATCTCCTGTTTTTTATTATCCCTTTGTCGACTTTTACGACGCATGCAGTATGAGATGGGGTGGTAAATTCTCTTAAGCCGCCAATACACTAATGACCCAAATTGTTGGTTTTTGGTACCTGTTGTGTTGTGATTGTCCTTGTATCTCTGACACCACATCCTAGCCTACCGCCAGAGCGTTACATCGGGCACGGGTAGAATGGGACAAGTGAGTGCTCCAGGGCCTTTTTTTTGCAATACCAGAGGAATCGCGGGTGCGTTGCCGGCTTTTGAGGAAGGAATATTCTCTTTTCTTGAAGGTCCTTAAGTCGTATCGGTCCGGAAAAAACGATGGTGGCAGCCGATTCCATAAAGTGGTCATGTGTGGCTGAAAATTTCTTGAAAATCGCACTGTGGTGGAATTTCCGCTTTTTGCGACGGTGAAAACCTATATAAGTAAGCAGAGACCACACCCGTAGCCCACTTTTTGCCCCCGGGGAAACGAGACCAAAGGGTGGCAAACCACGTTGCCGCCATTTTTAAAAGCCAAAATATTTTTACTCCTCGCTCAATCATCGTTCTCGTGGCAACATTATTCCCGCGAGCAGTACAGTGACACCATTGAATATTGAATAGACAGCATCGAATTACTCCACAGTATTTAAAATTTCAATATAAACTACGATAAAATAAAAAATGTAACAAAGTGAATGAATGAATGAAGATGAATCTCGATTATTCATCAATTCAGCTTAAAAAGTTTAAAATGAGTATTGAAATAAAATTCTGAATTTGATTACAAGCTGTTATTCGTGAGGCCTATGTCCAGCAGTGAACTTCAAATGTTAGGTTCTAAAGTACTCGACAAAACAAATCCAACGAAGCCAAACATGACGGAGCTATCTTCCTTAGTTGATCAGTTCCTATGGACAACTTCCGGTTCAATCATCGGACCAGCCTTATCGCCGAAATTACACAAGCAAAATTTCAGTTCAATCGGTCCAGTAGAACTGATTTAAAATTCGTTCAAAGTTACAAATTTTGACCCACGCTTGGGACACCTATTATTAGCACGAAGTGCAGTATAGACATTATCATATTTTGTATTATGGAAAACGATACGTAACAGCTTAATAAGCAGTAATTAATGTTATACGAACGTCCTTATTGTCACGTTCTATGTCCTATATTAATAGCAGAAGTTATAAGGGAATAAAGTAGTTAATCATGGAGCAGTTGGAGTATCATTTAACCTATCCCAACTAGCCAAGAACTGTATTACACGAACAGGAAATAAAATATAATTCGTCTTTAATAAAAATACATACTCGTAGGTACATGTAAGTGGTAGTCGTTAACATACATATCATTTGTTTGTACACAGTAACATTCAGAACGTACTACTACTCGTATGATAAACTTGGAGAGTTTGTATGTTCTGGGCTATAAAACTTCTTGTTACAATATAAAAAAATCCGCACGATAACCGTACATTACTGAGAAGAAGCGAACGTACGGCGCAGTTACTTGATCGGCTTATTTTACGCAGGTAAAACCGCGGGGCACAACTATTGCAATACAGAACAAGTATTGCATACTATTGGCAACAGTCCGTCGTCATCATCATCAATTCAGCCCATAGCCAGTCCACTGTTTAACGTAGGCCTCCCCCATAGATTGCCACAAAAGTTTGCAGCTCTCATTTAGGAGGGATTTTGCCATTGTTGCCACGCATGGCCAGCGGGTTGGCACCCGCAGTTTTTTTATTCTAATGTTCCAGGAACACGCTGCTCCCCATCTTCTGGATTTCATTTTCCCTCTGTCGATTTATACGACAACCAGAGGATGAGATTGGATGGTAGATTCTCTTAAGCCACACAGTGTTGAGCCGCCACCACGCGGCATACTAATTATTGATTATACGTGATATAAAAAAGAGTATAATAATATTTGAGGTAAATAAGAATAATTAGTTAATAAGTTATGATACTGCACTGTCTGCTAACAATTATAAATAAGTAACATGTGACTGTGATTGCGTTGTCTAAAAGTCCGTCGTAACTGTGTGAAGTGAGCATTGTTGATAACCTGCACGTTACTCTGTCCAAATATTAAGTGTTTCAAAGTATTCATCGGAGTTTCTCTTCATCCATTACCTTTACAATCTGACTCACATCTACAATACTCCGTAATATAAGCTTACGTTTGCTATATTTGAAAAGCTTAAATGCTTTGCTTTAAACGCGAATTTTCAAAGGATGTTAAACAATGCTTTACAAAAAGTTTTCTAGTGTTTCAGAACTAGAGGCACAAGTCTGCTGATGAGAACTTTTTTCAGTAATACGAGTATATTCTACAATGCTGTGACATCCATTCTTACGAAAACACTGACAGACTTCGTACATTTGAATTTTTAATTCTCCTCTCTTTCTTTTTAACTGTGCAAACTATCAAAAGAAATATAGAAAAATTTACGAACTTCTGTTTTTGTCATGATACATATGATGCAACTTTAAATCTTGATTTTAGATTTGTAATATTTATTAGCTCTCCAGTTATTGATCAATGTATAAATTGACCACAACAAATTTAATGAATCCAGTGATCAAATTGTTGAAACGCAAACAATTATAAATTTATATCGAGTACGATCGAAGAAATCGACATTTAAATTTAGTTCTTAGCATCAACTTATGTAGGCTTTTATTACGTTCCCGAATTTACGTAAAAGTACTTACAAAAAAAATTGGAACACTCTTTAGCAACAATTATGTGTGGAATGCTAAGTACTAAATTGTCAACCGCGGTTGACTGTCGTAGAGTCAATATCACTTGATAATGCCTCATTTTGAGGTAAAACATGTGTCGTGATCTCGACTTACGTGGTGTGTATTGCCTAGTGGTAGTGTTGTAGTTGTGAAGGGTATCTGGCGGCGGCTCCCGGTGGCGGTATTGGTTTTCTTGTGCACGCTGTTGCACTGAGCTGAGCTCTTCAAAACTAGGTAATACACACCATTTTACATTTTGCATCCGGATCTTAGCAAATTATCTTTCTTTCCTTTACTATAATGGATTTCCGCAAAGTAACGCCTGATTCTATTGATATGGAGGTCACTGATTTTTCGTGTTAAAAATCACTGGTAATAGTTCCACAAAATCTTTTGTGTTAGATAACAGGCACTATCCAAATCGACAATTTTCGATTCATAAATAAACTACAAGTTTTAAAAAATCGTCTTTTTGTAGGATTCTTATAAAATTAGTAGAGAGGTACGATTTTTTTAACAGGCCAAAAATTTATAATTAAAAGTTACTATTAAAGTTATATTAAAGTAACCAAAATATTATGTTGTTAGTAGTTTTATGGTAGCATAAAGATGACTCACAGCAAATAGTGGAACTGACTTCGAACCCTGCGGCATTATGTTTCGGAGTCTCTACTATAAATCATTAGGCTATTGGCGCTTATAAAACGAATAACATACTATTATCGTCAGTTCAAATAAGGGGATTCTTGTAATAATTAAAGTCAAACATCTCAAATAAACACTTTATAATTTCAATATCCTATTTAAAATCACAAGAAATGCAAATATTCGTAGCAAATGAGTTCACATGTACTTACAGTTAAATCTTCTTAATCACACTACCCAATTTATATCTTCACTTTATTAGGCACAAGTTGCTCCATCCAACGCTCGAAGCAGAATGCCTATCGATCGCGTTAGTTCCTCTTTATATCAAATCCCTACTTTTATGCAATCCAATCATTGACGAGTTTTACAAATAAGTGGGTAGGTAAATAATAAATAAAGAAGGGTTTGTCAGACGGAAATTAACAATAAGTAGGTAGGTAAGTAATAAATAAAGAAGGGTTTGCCAGACAGAAGCTAACAGCTCGGCCATCCTGTTTTTAGTGCGTCCTCGCATTTATGTTGTTACTAATTTGTAATTAGGTAACATATCCTGACGTAACCAAAATTATAAAGTTAAACAAATATCATATAATTGATGAAAAATAACAATAAACATGTAATCGTTAAGTTGTATCGAATAATACTAATTTAAACAGTCTATATAAACAGTATGCACATGTATTAAAAAAAGTGTTTATATAATTAAGCATTACAAATTATAGGATGACCAAATCATAATTGCTATAATTGTGATATACATATAATTCAAGAAATCGTTTTGAAAGAATACAATATTAATTTTCTGAAATGCGACGATAATTCCCGCACTATTCCATTATCTCTCATTTCATATACTATGCTACTAACTAACAACCTTACCGCATGTGACAAGCGATATGGTCTATACAGAATAGGTTTATTGTCTTCTACTTCTATAACCATTTCAGTGACATTGGGGATGCTTATTGAAAAGTATTTTTTTATTACGTAATGAAAATGAGTCATTAAGCTTTTCGCAACAATTTATTAAGTGATCAGCAATAGATGAATTAAAAAAGATGCTGTAACTACAAATTTGTACCGGACCAGAAGTTTAAAACCAGAAGACCGAAAAAGCAAGTAGTCTTTAGAAATAGTTATATAACGCGTTATATACTAAAATGATTGAACTCTATATCTGATAAGAATTACCTCCTTTCGGGCAACAGTCCTCCCCTCTTAGTGAACTTCGCACTTACACGCTTCCATCATACATAGAGATCGGATTTGACGGGTATCAAACCTAGTGAGTTCTTGAATGTTGACATTATTAATGGACATTAAATGAATTCTTTGTTCATTCATTATCAAAAATCAATTTAGAGGGAGTTCTAGTTATTAAAGTATCATTTAACTCCGTAAACAAGTGACCTAGAAGAGCAGAATAGCTTAAAATGTAAACTTCTACTATTAATGAATATCTCTGTCTATCGTTTTATTCCTTGGACTTCTACTTCAGCAGTTATCACGCCCAGAGGATTAATAAGATTAGCCCCATTTCATCTAAGCACGGGAAGGTTAGTTGAAAACAAGATCGTGTTCCCTGATTTTACTCCTTCGAATAAGTGAACATTGACTTCCTAAATCAGTGTGACACGGCAACTTTAAGCTATTTATTTTGATATCTAAGACGTATTTACAATTCGAATTATAAGAAACAGTTTTTCAATCCGATCTTATTTAGTGTTTTCGGTTTTACTTGAATTAACACCACTTTTATTTCGGTAACAGCTAAAAGCTAGATGTCCTAATCTATCGCATAAATTACATTTAACGAGAGGTTTTTCGCATTTGAAACTAGGGTGCCCGAACTCGCTACAATTAAAACATCTTATATTCGAATTTGACGGTATAGATTTAACGTTTGTAAACTGATGGTTAGTACTAACTGAACTCTTAACGTTATTTAAGATTGTCAAAAACTTGTCAAGAATTATGTTGGTATCTGATTTTATTCTCTTATTACTAGTATTAAAGATAACAGACTCACCACTAGAACTATCGTTTCGTTGAGTCTTTCTCGATCCGTGCCTTATATACCGATTGTGTCTTCTATGCTTGCTTCTCCTTTCACATGTCCGCGCCTCCGAGGAGCTATCCGAATTACTAATCATATGCAGTTGTTTCTTTCGTTTTTCATCTCTTCCTTTTATTTCATTTCTTTTACACAGATGTCCCATGCTTCTTTCTGTACTATCCAACCTAAGCATCCTCTGACCTAACCTGGGTTCACCTTCACCCTCAAACCTGGGTTAACAATACATACCTATATAAAGTATAACTTTTCAATACATACATAATATATACATGTATATAACTTTTCCCATATAAAGGGTAAGCAGAGACCACACCCATAGCCCACGTTTCGCACCCGCGGGGAACATGTCGTGACGGGTGGAGAACCACGCCGATGCCATTTGAGGTAAGAGTCAAAAAAAATTTACTCCAAATTGCGTTCCCACATGTAGTATAGTAACAGAATTGCATGGTAAAATTCTGCACGAATAAAGGCTGTCCGTACAATACTTGAGTGGCCTCTTAAGACATCAGGGTAGGAAAGAGGTAGGTGCTATTCTATTCTGCCGGACACCTATCGGCTGAAACACATTTGAAAAAATGTCGAAAAAGCTGGAATTTATACTCGTACCATTGAAAAGAGCTTAGCTATTGAGTGTATAAGGACGATGATCACACAATTTTTTAAGGTATTTATTAATCCGACATTACGGTTATCCTTTCGATAGTTTGCGAAACAGTCGTCGTGGGATACCCTAATGTATTGTTGTAATTCACAGCATTATGTTGCAGTACAATGGTAGTAACAAGGTAGTGAATGTATGCATTACTGGAAATATATGTTTAAGCGACTCATTGTAGCTATGACTACTGTGATATTATCTGAATCCATAACAATTTTAATCAGTGGATTAATACGTTAACCTAATTGATCAGATCTTACTTCAGCTTTGCAATTTGCCGGTCGAAACATTTGGTTATAGGGTTTACTGCTAGAGTTACTCAAACTCGATATTCAGTTATAGCTATTTAACACATATCAAATAGAACCTTCGATAGCTCCAATTATTTACACTAAATAATTTGTCGCTGTTCTAATTGATGAAAAATACATTAAAAGTCAATTGCTAAAAAGGCACAGTGTAGCATAACTAAGACATTTTCTTATTGATTTTATTGAGATTGAGGTCATATTTGACCACCGCAGCTAGAGTAGATCATAGCCGGACATTCGTCTTTAGTTTCACAGTATGCAAACGTCGGGAGCTTGAACTCTAATGCCTTTACTACTAATACTGTCATCTGCACTTTTAATGGTTCATTATTTTCGCCACCAAAACACATTAATGTTCGCGTTGCCCTTAAAGTTAAACACTTTTCTGATGCACACCACGACCCATAATTTCAAATTTGTTAGAGGAATAGACTTAAATTAACAGTTCATATAATAGCAAAAAGTCACCTGATGGTAAGTGCAACCCATAACAAATGCTGTGTCACCTAAAACAGTTTATGTGGCACCACACTGCGACCATCACTATGAGACATAAGTTCTTAAGTCTGATATGCCCAGTGACTACACTTTCTCTCAGTGCCCTTCAGACCGAACACTCCACACCACTACTTCACTGCAGAATAACTGGCCTGGGGTGGTACCTACATAGATGGATTTCTGCATACGAATTCTACCTCCAGTCACTACTTTAACATACAATAATAATGTCTTCCAACTTTTAAAACAATCAGCAAAACCATAACTACACCCACTACAAATGGCCTTAAAAAATAATTTACACATATTTAAAGGAATAATCATCCTAAGATAAAACATACAGTTATAAATTGTATGTCGCTTTCAACATTTTAAGATGTGTGATGGCGGCTCGTTAAAAGAATACTACCACTCCATCTCATCCAATGGATTTCGTAAAAGGCAAGTAAGGAATTAAACTGCACTGTGCACCCAACAGCGCATGGTGGCGATGGGCTCACCACCTATCACACAAAGTGCATTATATTGTTTTGGTGAAACGTGGATTGTGGCAGTCATCTGTTTTGCAGTGAGTGCCCAGTCTCTGACTACCCCTTAGGGGATACAGTCGTGATCTTATGTATGTATGTTTCACAACGTTATAACATCGTCTTCGCATACTGAGCTCCTTCTATTAGAATCTCAATGCAATCAATCATTTTCAAAGTAGCTACGATTTTGTCACGCAATATTTTGTGTGCTTTCGTTTTATTTTATCAATCCATTTTCGCCTCAATTCCCCATTCATGTGACAGAAAAAGTAGTTGAGATTTATAGGCCCCATAAAAATATATGACAGGCTAATGTACAGAGATAGAAATGTTGATCGTGTAGCCACTATAACATAATGCTCAGCGCTTCGTTGATATTCGATTTAAAAATATTGTTTTCTTTTCCAGTCACAATGATTAACGATCACACGGTCTACCTCAGGTAAGTGGTCATGAAAAAGTTACAAGTGCATTCCTAAAAATGCATAAGAGTGTATCCACACTCTTATGTTTACGGTAAGGAACACAAGTACATCCGTACTTTACTCGACCTGATCATTTATGTATTACACTTAGTATCTCTAATGCGGCTCTATACCGTACAAACGATTTGTTTTGACATCTAGTACTACGTTTAATACTATATTATTGAATATCGAAACTAAATATGTGACATTTAATACAACAAAAGTTTTAAGTGAGACATGTCTTAGTCGATATTTGCGTAGGAATGCGTCTAGGTAGGTACCACCCCAGGGCCACATATTCTGCCGTGAAGCAGGAGTGTGCAAACATTACTATGTTTCGGTTTGAAGGGCACTGAGAGCTAGCGTAATCACTGGGCATACGAGACTTAAGAAGTGATGTCTCAGGGTGACGGGTGCACTGTGGTATCACACATCATTTATTGTGGGCAGACGTTACACTTACCATCAGGTGAACGTTTTGCTCGTTCCGTCACTTTTATCAAATAAAAAAAAATAGTAAAAAGTTCAAACGAACTCTAAAGCTAAATTAAGGAAGCGAATAAATCAGCTAGCTTTTATCTAATGTTGTCACCATCTCGTCACGTAGATGTCGTAACTGTGGACTATAAAAGAACGCTAAAAAAATATGCGCATCTAAAATACGAAGACGTCGCACGTAGGTGACACGTGTGAAACTGCGTATCTGTCTGCCGAGCGTACTAACTGTTACTGCAAATTCTTTTAACTGGCAAGCGGCCGTTGTTTGGTAGTGGTCGATAATGATTCCCAAATTTTTATAGTGTTAATTAAATTACACCAATGCTTACTCGTAATACTTTTAATCTATCTTTTATACTCTGAAGCTACAAATTTGTCTTAACTATCACATTTTGACATTTTTTAATATCATTTCGGTTTTGTATGGATAAAAAAGAAATGAATTTGTATCGTTTGGTCACTTTTCTTTGCGGTAACTCTCTCGGTATCGAAATTAAGCTGTATAGGAGTGATAATTTCAATACACTAATATTTTAATAAACTATATTTCAATTCCAGTCGGAGCCAACGTTTGTGCTAAAACAAACACAAATTGTTAGTCCGAAAACTAACAATTTGTGTTCTGGTTGTGTTGTGATACCTCCGACGTTATCGGCATCAGCGTTACATCGGCTGCGGAGTAGGTTGGGACGAGTGAGTGCCTCTGTGTTTGCGCGTACACGCGTGCACTATAATATCTCCTGCGCAGTTAATGGCTCTCGACAGTATTCGGAAGTTGTCGCCGTTGTCGAAATCGGCTAGTAGAACATCATACTCGTATGTTTCAATTTCCAACTTAGCTATATCACAAATAAGGTAGATAGGCCGAGGTAATTCAGAGGAAACGCTGCTTGCCTTAAATTTTGTAGTACGCGAATAACATGAATTCGATCCCCGGTGCCAGCATCTTTCTAATTCTGTTAAGTGCTGATTTATCACACACTCAGTAATAGTATCAGTAATAGTGAAGGAAATCTGCATGTCTGAGAAATAAAAAATACTTCGACGACATTTAAAGTCCACCATTGGTGCTGCGTGGCTGACTCTTCCTTACTCTTAAACCCTCGCAGAAACGGGAGGAGGCCTATGCTCAGCAGTGGGACATTTGTAGGCTGTTACTTTCCTCTTTTATCTCAAAGCAACTACCGAATTTTCGTTCCTTCCATAAATTACATCAAAATGTCAATGTACAAATACAAAATAATGTAAATTGTTTCAAAGCCCTTAACAAAATTATGATAACGGAATTTTTAATAATAAAATTTAACCATGGATAATAAACAGATGTAACGATCAGAACTTTTGTCACTTATTTTCGTTTATGATTACTGTAATAAAATCACTGAGTAATTAAAAAAAAACCAAATCGTTTAATATAGTTTATATTTCCTTCAGGAATCCGTCTAGGTAGGTACCACCCCAGGGCCAGTTATTCTGCCGAAAAGCAGTAGTGTGCAAACATTACTATGTTTCGGTTTGAAGGGCACTGTGAGCTAGCGTAATCACTGGGCATTTGAGACTTAAGAACTGATATGTCAGGGTGACGGGCGCAGTGTGGTGTCACACAGAAATATTCTAATAATAATTAATATATGGACGTTGCACTTACCATCAGGTGAACGTTTTGCTCGTTTCATTTCGTCACTTTATACTATAAAAAAAAATACTTGAAAACCAATACTTTTTTAAAATCACATGCAAACAAAATCCCCTAACACCAATTACACACTGATTCAAAAGCCTGCCAAAACTTTGACAACATTGAATAATAATGTCAACAAAACGCGCACAGGAACGGCAAATAAACGACTTTGAACGTCAGGCTTTTTATGGACCTACAGTAAAAAAGTAATTGTTGAAATTTGGATTCCAATGTTGATTTTAACTTTTTTAACAAAAATTGTTATAGAAAAACCAGCTATTAAAGTGGCACTTATAAATGCATAATTTCTTTATGGCATTATACTTTCCACGCCAGTTTATATACTTCATAATTGAACTAACAAATAGAGATTAATAAATAAAGAAATATATTCAAAATTTAAGAACGACAAACGTCAGTATTCCAATTGAATGTATACTGAGTCTGTTATAAAGAGCATTCAGTCCGTCCGTGCTTCGGTTCCTCCAACAACCAATCTGGCCCACAATCACAATTATTTTACAGAGCGCATGATTTTCTGAATGTGAGATATGATAGTTAAGGCTTTTTTAAGGAGATATTTTCTTACTATATTTATATCAGGCGTATCGTTCGCGATAAATACTCCTAGCCTAGCTTAGATCTATTTCTCTATTTGGCTTAGACTTTTAACGTTAACCTAAATTCGTCTGTAATAGTGGGAAATCTCATTAAAATGTTTTCGGGTATCATATGATTAAATCTACTATCTATATATAAAATCTTTGAGTTATGGAGGTAGAACCGTGCGGCATCAAAGTTATTACGGCATCCTTCTCTACGCGTGGATTAACACGCACTCAGCTTTTATTTTATATTAATACTAGCTCAGATATGAAATCCAAAATAATTTATCCGTATTGGTATATTTTCGAAAAATAAATGCTAAAATTAAAAGAACAGAATAATTAGATTCTGTACTAATTATTGGACGTAATGCTTACTTGAAGTCCATTTATTAGTGTTGCCGATTTGGAAATGCCTCTACGATACAATGGGAGCGTAACAATGGTCCAAGAAAGCGTCTGCTATTAATTTATACAATAGTCACTGAATTTGAATTATTCGGTTAATTTAGTAAAATCTGTACAAGTTCGTATAAATTGTAGAGATTAAAAACATTTGTTTTTGTTTTAATAAATTTTAAATTAAAAGTTTCATCTTAATACTATTTAACATTTGTTTGGATTAGTATTTTTAACTCACTACTCGAACTTTTAAACAACTCAAGTAGTAGCGGCTTAAGAGAATCTACCACCCCATCTCATCCCGTGGGTGTCGTAAAAGTCGACAGAGGGAAAATTAAAACCAGGACATGGGCAGCAGCATCTTCCTGAAACATCTAAATAAATAAACTGCGGTTGCCAACCCGCGTGGCAACTATGGCAAAATCCCCCCAAAATGAGAGCTACAAACTTTTGTGGCCATCTATGGGGGAGGCCTATGTTCAGCAGTGGACTAGTGATAGGCTGAAATGATGATGATGATGATTAAACAACTCGAACCAAAACAAATAAGTCGACTTCAATACTGAAGATTTTTTTTAGTTGTCCAAAAGAAAGTAGTTGGTTTACTAATGCTATAGTAATGATAATAATAATAATAATTCTTCTTCTATTTCTTATACTGTTATTAAATTAAGTACATTTCACTTTTTAATATGTAGCACTTACATTTATCCGTCCGTGAGCCCCTACGGCTAGGCGCTCGCTTTAAATTTCATAGTACGCGAGTAACCTGGGTCCGATTCCCGGTGCCGGCACCACTAAAATTGTTAATTGCAATTTTAAGTGCTGATTTATCACGTGCTCGGCGGTGAAGGAAAACATAGTGTGGAGACCGGCATGTCTGAGAAATAAAAAATATTTCGAAGACAAGTGCAGTCCGCCAACCCGCATAGAAGCAGCGTGGCGGATTCTTCCTAGCTCCAAAAACCCTCTTAGAAATGAGAGGAGGCCTGTGCTCAGCAGTGGGACATTTATAGGCTGAAACTTTACTTTACTTTTTACTTACATTTAGACAGTAAAGTAACATAGTCACAGCTGTCCTGGGTTCTTATCCCAGCCGGAGCCAACATTTGTGTAAAAACACAAATTGTTGGTTTCCTTCTTGTGTTGTGCTATTGAAATTTATGTGTGTAAAACTTACTATTTAAAAAAAATCGCATAATATTTTATTATACTACTCGTATAAACCAGCAATATATTTTCTGAGCTCTTCTTTGTGAGAAATGATTAACAACTTTTCTCTCTAATCGTATCTTTTCTACTGTTAAATCGTGTACATCCAATAGCAGATTTCATGAAAACCTCATTTAATACTATTAATAATCAATACCTTATATAACGATGTAATTAACAGTATTTAATTTTACTGCATCATCCATATTAATATTACGAATGCGAAAGTAACTCTCTCTGTCCCTCTGTCTGTTTGTTACCTTTTCACGGTTCGACCGCTGAACCGATCTTGACGAAATCTAGCACTGACTTTGATACTTTTTATCCCGGAAAATCAAATAGTTCACACGCGATATTTAAAAAAAAAACTTATATTCTCGCGGACGTAGTCGCGGACATCAACTAGTTATATATAAGTTAGAATGCAATACTTATTAACTAATTTTCTAGAAAATATTTTGTCTTAATATTTTAAAAGAAACTAAAACTGTAGATAAAATATTAAATTAATAATTTTAGCCTTTTCCTTTACAGCAAAATTGCCTTTTCCAGAGCTTTTCGCTTAGCTGTCATTTTGCGTTGAGATTACTCACTAGAATCGGCCTTCAACAAAATAGAGTATAGCAGCATTTTTAAGTACCACATTACATCATTCATACATTTGTAATAGAAAAGGTTCAAAAGCGCTCTATGCAGTACTTAGTATTTTCTGTCGCGAGAACACGTCTTTCACATAAGAAAGGTATAAAAAATTTTGAAAAACCTTTCTGTATTCATTATAAATATTGAATTTCTGTTTATTTTTTTCTTAAAATCAAACTTAAATTCAACATTTATAATGAAGTTTAAAGAAGATCGGTACATTATTATTCGATATGATCTTTGCCATGCTTTTTGCTTGTTTTACTCTTACTTATATTTTACCTAAATTTATTTACTTGAGCTAAAAGGGGGTTTATTAAAAAGGGACTTGAGAACCCTAATACAAACGATTTCGACTTTTTAGGAGGATTATTAGTTGTTTCCAATCGTGGGTCATTTTCTTTTAAGTCAGATATGGTTGGAGATATTGTGCCTTGATTACCGAAGGCCAAAGCTGTCAAAAGAGCTTCATCTGTTTTAAATCTGGACTGGATACTGCGTTGTTCTCGAGTTTGCTTATGTTAGGTAATTTTATTGTTTAATTTTTTTTTTTACACTGTGTATGAAAAACATATAACACACACTAGGTTAAAGAAGTAAGCGTGCTCATACTATCACGTACTAGAGTAAAGAAAAACATCTTAAAAAACCCGCGTGTCTGACAAAAACAATTTGTCGCTATGTATTGTCAGCAAACCCGAAACGGTGCTTTGCAGTATGTTATGTAAGGCTCCATTAGCCGTTAAAAATACCACTGGATATATGTAGAAGAAAAAGTACATTAAAGTAAAGTACATCAAAGGAATCTACAAAACGCAAAGCGTAGTAATTTCCTTTATAGTCATAACAGAAGGTATAGACGAAATAGGAAAAAAAATGTCATAAAAAATTTAAAATAAAAGGCGAAGCGTACTGACGTAAATGAAGAAATAATCATAATATTAACAAATTCGTAAGGTATGACACCTTACGAGGGTACTACTGACAAGGGTTCATAGATCGCATCCCAAAGTGTGGTCAGTGTCCAGTCCAGTTCAGGTCTGCCGACGGGGGCCATAAAAGCTAGTGCTTCCGAGTGTTCGCTTTCCAGCCCCCATAGTGGTCGCCCCGGTTCGTTACGTTTGCCGAGTTTTTGTCGCTACAGGCCGCTGTAATCAGTTCATGCGAGGGCGGGTGGTACGCGTGAAGCATTTCCCCTTGCAAAATGGATTGACGATTCGTTTAAAGGGCCTCCTCCTTCAAACCAACTACCACGACCAATATGTCCCCGTCGGCAGACTTGACGCAGACCAACCTTTGGCCGTTAGAGGGTGGGAACAGCGGAGCAACTAATACCGTCATTCCTCGCTAAAACAACATACAATCAACATAACAAACAACTACGCGGTCCCGCCAGATTGACGGAAGAGGGACGCCTGGTTACCTTCTGTCGGAATTTATGTGTGACACGGCTTTTCAGGATCGGCTGAAAATCAGCACTCTGTGGGATTACGTTCCTTATGCTTCTGCATCATCAAGCTGAGCCTTTTCCCTTTGCCTTGCTGTCCGCAATTTTGTTTTTATTTTATTTTTTAATCCGTTTATTAAAGGCAATGAAAGATTTTATTATTATTATTTCCCTTTTACGTTATTAGACTTTTACGAGACCCTTCGGCTGAATGAGGATGATTAATTGATTCGCTACCACTGCCTTGTGATTAATTGATGTAAATGAATTTTAATTATAATTTCATACTTAGCCGGATTCCTGCATACTAATCCTACTACCAGTTCGACTTAAAAGATTATTTTATAAAAAGTATTTGTATGTTTCAACAACTTCGACAACGAGAGAAATCATCATCATCACTTCAACCTACCACAAGTCCACTGCTGAAGATAGGCCCCTCCCATAGATTGCCGCAATAGTTTGTAGCTCTCATTTTGGGGAATTTTGCCGCATTTGCCGCACTGGGCAAGCGTGTTGGCAACCGCAGTTTATTTATTCAGATATTCCAGGAAAATCCTGCTGCCCATCTCCTGGTTTTATTTTACCTCTGTCGACTTTTACGACACCCATGGGATAAGAACAAGAGATAATTATTATTTAAATATTTTAAAAGATACTATGTGTCAACAACATTATTTTATACAATAGTTATGGCATAGTTACTTGAAGAAGAATAATGACTAAAGTGCTTAACGGTCAGACGTGATTCCTGAGTTGGGATCTAGACATAGTCTTGTATATTTTTTTAAACTACTACAACATTTACATTTTCACTCACTGTTTGTGAAATGCTTATATATATGATACTCGTATTTGTACAATTCAAAAATTTATCGATGTTAATTTCCGTTCAATTTAACTAAAGTGGAGTGTATTAAGTAATTTTTATAGTTAAGTTATTAAAAAAATTGTAATATTTTCAATAATGAGTATTGTTATTTGATATTTTAGTTATTTTAGTTCAAAATAAAGTATCTTTATTAAACGCCGTCGGCTGTACAAAATAATTGATATTAAAGTAATATACACAAATCGAGTTCTAAACATTTATAGAAGAAGTATGAAAATTATTCTCTTAATAACGTATCGCGTCGGATGCGATCTTTGAACCCTTGTCAGTATGACACCTTACAACTTTATTAATATTATGTATATTTTTTCATTTATGTCAGTTCGCTTCGCCATTTATTATTAATTTTATTTGATAACTTTTTCCAACTTCCTCTATACCTTGAGTTATGACTATGAAGTAAATTACTACGCTTTGCGTTTTGTTTCTTCCACGTATGTCCGGTGCTATTTTAAACGGCTACTGGAGCCTGGCCGTGTGGTAGCGGCCTAAGAGAATCTACCACCCCATCTCATCCCGTGGGTGTTGTAAAAGTCGACAGAGGGACAATGAAAACCAGGAGATGGGCAGCAGCATCTTGCTGGAACATCTGAATAAATAAACTGCGGTTGCCAACCCGTCTGCCAAGCGTGGCAACTATGGCAAAATCCCCCCAAAACGAGAGCTACAAACTTTTGTGGCAATCTATGAGGGAGGCCTATGTTCAGCAGTGAACTATTGATAGGCTGAAACGACGACGACGACGACGACGACGACGACGACGACGACTGGAGCCTTACATAACATATTGCGAAGCACCGTTTCACCGTATATGTTTTAAAAACTTTAAAAAATAATAAAATTTGCTAACATAAGCAAACTCAAGAACACAGTATCTGGTCTGTGAGCTGAAGCTCTTTTGACAGCTTTGGCCTTAGGTAATCAAGGAACAATATCTACAACTATACCTGACTAAAAAGAAAATGGCCAACGATTGGAAACAACTAATAATCCTCCTAAAAAGTTTAAATCTTTTGTATTAAGGTTCTCAAGTCCCTTTTCAATAAACCTACTTTTACCTCAAGTAAATAATTTTTTTGAAGGAACTAATCCGAATACAAGCAAAAAGCATGGCTCTCGCCATGGTGCCGGGGACAGAAACTGGTGACGATTAATCGTCCAGAAGCTTTACAGCACCATGAAATTTGAATGAATATAAATAAATGATATTTTCATTCATATTTCATTGTACTGTATCATACATATATAGTCACACCTTTTCCCATATAAAAGAGGTAGGCAAAGGCCACACACATAGCCCACGAGCAGTATAGAGACAGCATTGCCTAATATGGTGTTGTTCTGCACGAAAAAAGGCTATCCGTACAATATCTTAGTCGTCTCTTACGACACCTCGGTAGGAAAGAGTAAAGAGGAAGGTGCTATTCTACTCTGCCGGACATATATCGGATTGAATGAAATAATATTTAAACACGTCAAAGTCGGTAAATATTGTATAATTTTCGCGTAAATGTAAAAAATCAGTATGTCGGGGAGATTATTTTTTGATCGCCATCTTTAACACTAAGGAAAGGCGTAATGACGTGTTTTATGCTAGCTTTCCCTTACTCCTGTAACAAGAAAAAAAAAACGCAAGATTACACCTTCTTTAAAATTGATCACAAGGACACCTTAAGTACATAATATTAATCTTCATTATCCCTTAAATAATGCGCGCTACTAAAGTAAAATGCGAAATAAGTTCTAGTCGCATTAATAGCAAAATATATTACCAACACAGACAATCTTAAATATAAATTATAGCCTAGATAGAATTTAAAGCTTAGAGTTTATGCATAAGTGTGTTATTTATATTATAAGTACATAAAATATACCTTAAAGACAAGTACAAATTAGCAGTTTTATTTTCAAACTAGCGTTGCTGTGTGGTACCGGCATTAGAGAATCTACCACCCCATCTGGTCCTGATGGTGTTGTAAAAGTCTACAAAGGGAAATTTAAAACCAAGAGATGGGCAGCAGCGTCTTCCTAGAACATTAAAACAAATAAACTGCGGTTGCCAACCCGCTTTCCAAGTTTGGCAACTATGGCAAAATGAGAGCTACAAAAAACGGCCCCTAGTCTCTGGCGGCCCTGCTAGTCCTGGCTAAAGAATTGGCGAATCTCCGGAGAAGGAGATTGTGCTACCACCCACGATGACTGGACGTAACAACATACAACGCACGCACGCTGAGGACCGACGAGAGGATCCTGGAGCTGGACGAAGAGGTGACAAGTTACGCTGAGATGTTATCTGAAGTCCGAAGACACGTTAATCCTCAAACCCGGTAACTTGTTCTACCACCGGGAGGGCGACCATCTGTGCCAAGAAGGTGTCGGGTTTATGGTCCACAAGTCTCTCATTAGCAACGTTGTCAAGATCGGGAGTGTGTCGACTAGGGTTGCTTACCTTATACTCAGAATAACCAAACGGTATTCGCTGAAGGTCATACAGGTATACGCACATACCCCGACACACCCTGATGATGAGATGGCGGTGATATATGAGGATATCTCTCAAGCTACACATTCCTCCAAAACTCACTACACGGTGTTGATGGGAAATTTTAACGCTGGGCTGGGCATGAAGAAAGACGATGAGCTGGTAGTGGGGCAATTTGGAATAGGGCAATGGAACCAAAGGGGCCAACAGCTGGCTGATATTATGGAGAAGGAGGGACTCTTTATGACGAACTCCTTCTTCCTAAAGCTGCCCCACATAAAGTGGACTTGGATGTACCCGGACGGTTCTACAAAAATTGAGATCGACTTCATCATGACGACCAATCGACAGCTGTTCAATGATCGCTAGGGTGAAAACCGGCAGCGATCACCGAATAGGTAAGAGGCACGTTGAACTTGAACGTATAGCAGGAGAGGTCTCATCTGGTGAAGTCTACGCTCCGTCAAGCACGTGCTTCCAGCTCAAATTACATAATCGCTTTCGGTGCCTAGATGACTGCGTTACAGTGGACTATGTGAGAGGCTCGTGGAAACTGTCCAGGCGGTGGACGAAAAGATTTGAAAGACCCGCCGCAAAAAGAAGATTCAGAATCTCTCCGATCACACTCTTAGTTTCGTGAAGTAAAGCTACAGTCCTTAAGTGACACGTCAGCATATCGGGAACTGAACAAACAGATCTCTCAATGTATGCGGCGAGACCTACACGGCGAGACAACTTCAATACAGTTTGTATTGAAGAAGCGATAGTGCGAAACCAAGGATCCAAGGTTTTTGCCAGGGATCTGTCTGCCGGGACGAGCCAACTGTCAAAGTTGAGGACCGAGAGCGGTAGCGTCATTTCCGCCGAACCACAGATTTTTATTGAAATCGAGAGATACTATGGACAGCTGTACACATCGTCGTTGGAGCCACATACTAGTGTGAGTTGGTTGTCCTGTTCTTCAAGAAGAGTGATAATGCCTTCTTGAAGAACTTTAGACCGATATCGCTTCTGAACCTTGTCTATGTGCTGTTTTCGAGAGTCATTACAAATCGTTTCGCAAGCAGACTCGACGACTTCCTGAACAAGCTGGATTCCGAAAAGGCTTAAGTACCACAGACCACATACATACCCTACGCCACTACTTCAATGATGCCGAATTTACTATCGATATATCGATGTGTTGCAGTGCTTGTATACCAATGCTACGATGGCTATCCGAGTACAGAACCAGTGTACGAAACTGATCCAATTGCAGAAAGGTGTAAGACAGGGCGAAGTAATATCCCCGAAACCCTTCACCGCTGCATTGGAAGATGTCTTCAAGCTACTGGACTGGAAAGGATAAGGTATCTATGGCGAATACATCACTCACCTTTGATTTGCCAACGACATAGTCATAATGGCAGAATCGCTGGAGGACCTTGGGGCTATGCTCAATGACCTCAATAGTGTGTCGGGTAGGTCTTAAGATGAACATGGACAAGACGAAGATCATGTCTAACGTCTATGTCACACCTATACCGGTTGTTGTTGGGAACACTACGATCGAAGTTGTTGACGAATATGTATACCTAGGACAGATTGTCCGACTAGGTAAGTCCAACTTTGACCAAGAGGTCAATCGACGGATCCAAATCGGCTGGGCAGCGTTTGGGAAACTACTTCACATCTTCTTGAAGAGTATAGCTCAATGTCTCAAAAGCAAAGTTTACAACCAGTGCTTGTTGCCAGTAATGACATACGGAACAGAGACGTGGTCCTTCACTGCGGGTCGCTTGAAGAAGCTCATAGTCGCTAAGCGAGCTATGGAAAGGGCTATGCTCGGAGTTTCTCTGCGTGATAAAATCCGTAACGATGATATCCGCAGCAGAACTAAAGTAACCGACATAGCCCTAAGGATTAACAAGCTGAAGTGGCAATGGGCCGGCCACGTAAGCCCTCCACTAGATGCAGTGGCGACCTGACAGGTGACTGCATCCATCGACTTTCCGCAATATCGGTCAGGACTGTGTTTTGTGGCAATCTATGGGGGAGGCCTATTTTTTTTTATGGAATAGGGGGCAAACGAGCAAGTGGCTCACCTGATGGTAAGTGATCACCGCCGCCCATGAACATCTACAATACCAGAGAAATAGCAGATGCGTTGCCGGCCTTTGAGAAAGGAATAGGCTCTTTTCTTGAAGGTCCTTAAGTCATATCGGTCCGGAAAAACCGCTGGCGGTAGCAGATTCCATAAAGTGCTTGTGCTTGGCAAAAAATTGCGCGAAAAACGCACTGTGCTGGAATGCCAACCATCAAGGTGGTGACGATGGAATTTTGCGCTGTGCCGCAATTTGCGATGGTGAAAATCAGCGGCTGGAATTAATCCGAACAATTCCTCGAAACACTCCCCATGGTAGATCCTATATTCAACAGTGGACTAAGATAGGCTTAAATGATGATGATGATGAACCGTCCCGGCTTCACACGGTTGCAATTTACTAATGAATAAAATGACAAGTGCGCTACTAGAAAAAATATAAAGTACTCGAAACATATGTAGAAAACGGCCGAACTGTCTAAATGAACGTAACTCTGTAGTCTGTATGTAGACAAAAAAATTGTATTTAAATATAACCACTCATTATATAATATAAAAATCCAATTTCATACTGGATGTAAAATAACAATATTGGTTAAAGAATACTGTTTATATGGATATTCTTTGTAAGTTACTCGTGATTATGTGTCCCCGGACCGCAGTTACGCTTCGTAAACTTTATTTATACTACACAGCGAATACGTTTTTAAAGCTTATTTATCGAGGCGTGATTTACATCTGAATTGCTTATACCATGTATTAATACTTTATTTTTGCGAGAAAGTTCCGAATTAGATTGTGGTAATTAACTTATTAATATTTGGTATAGCTAAGAAAAGGGGTAGCTACCCGCCAGATCGGGTGGTCGGATCTGGGAAGGACGAAGAGAATATAGAACATCTAAATAAATCTTTAGATGTTGTATATACAGTTCGCATCACAGAAACTTTTTGACGAACAACTATTGGCTAAAGTGTCGAAGCGACCAAACATTCACGTAATGGAAAGTGCAGCGTCTGCCCATAGCATCATCCACAACATTTCTGTATAGCACCGTACTGCGCACCTCTGAGACAACTGGTTCTTAAGTATCATGTGCCCAGTAATTACACTAGCTCTCAGTAGCCTCAGACCAAAACACTAATATTTGCGAGGATTATTAAAGAAAATTGGATTTTTTTGAAGAATGCCTATTATTTTTTATGTTTATGTACCACTAGCCGTCTCTGCGACATTTCAGGAACTATTCGATTTTTTTTAATTTAACTGTTTTTGGTAACCTCTTTTC
The DNA here is from genome assembly GCA_019845155.1 of Luehdorfia chinensis. Lineage (NCBI taxonomy): Eukaryota > Metazoa > Arthropoda > Insecta > Lepidoptera > Papilionidae > Luehdorfia > Luehdorfia chinensis. The sequence goes on from JAHVAK010000390.1 coordinate 103,097, forward strand.
TCACCATGCCATATTTTTATCCTTTTGTCGCGTCGGCGAAGTAGTTAGTTCTTAAAATACTAAAGACGTTTTTACAAAAAATAATGTTTTTAATACAAATAATCCTGTAAAAAATAATTAGACTCCACACATCAAGGAATCACCTATAGGACTTCACGATATACCACATTTTGAGTCCAGATTTGGGAGCCAATCCGGCCTTGATTCACAGAATCTGCAACACAAACTTTCACATCTTCCGAGAAAAGGCGATATAAATTTGACTATTTTCAAAAGCTGGAGCTGCGAGATAAACTGCGATTTCATCAACTGATTGACCTTGGGCCTTGTTGATTGTCTTGATGAACGACAGCTTATTAAGAAATTGTCGTCTACTCAGCCGGAATGGAAGCTCCGTTTGGTTTACAGTTAGATCAATACGAGGAATGAAACTAATTATCTGTCCACGCATAATATTATCCCTTTCTTGGGATCCAACAAATAAAAAATAGGTCCCAAAATAAACAACAATGAACAACAGTCTGTGACACATTCTGCCCCTCAATCACAAAAATTTTCCACGACCATTTTAAATAAATATAATGAAACAAAGTCTATATTACTCAAACGCTAGATCAAAACAAATGAATAAATCTGCAAACTATTTATTTATTTATTTATTCTTTATTGTATTCACATTATTTAAAAAAAAGGATTACAAAGGGCGGACTTAATGCCTTTTGCCTGCCTATATTCGGATTCTTGCCTGTTACCGCTAAACATACATTGAAAAATGACGTACTTCCATACAACCTTCTCCTTTCGAAGAAAGTTCGTTTCGTCTAAACCCATCGGCTGTAGGCTGTGGTCATCTGTCAGTTAGTTAGTGCTCATGTTGTGTTAAGTAGATTTTTAAAGCTGTAAAATGTATTATCTAGGTAAAACATTTTGAAGTAATTTAAAGCGCCAATTAAATTAATAGTTTTGGTTACGCACCGTGGAACATTACGTCGCAGGTTCCAACCAGCCATTCGACTATAGTCGTATAGTATCTTCTGACGTAAAATTGTAATTTTTTTTTATTGTATAAAGTGACGAGACGAGCAAAACGTTTACCTAATGGTAAGTGCAACTTCCGCCCATAACAAATGCTTTCTCACCCAGAACATTTCTGTGTGGTACCACATTGCGCCCGACTGCCCGAGATATCAGTTCTTAAATCTCGTATGCCCAGTGATTACACTAGCTGACAGGGCCCTTCAGACCGAAACACAGTAATGTTTTAATTCTACTTCTTCACGGTAGAATAACTGGCCCTGAGATGGTACCTACCTAGACGGATTCCTGCATAGCAATCCTACCACCACTAGTTGCGAGTCGTTCATTGTAATTACGAGTATTAATGTTAAATGCATTGCTAGCTTGAGAAAAACTAAACTAACTAACAAAAATTACACTACGGTTCGAGACAGTCTATACAAATAAATAAAATTTAAATATCTGTCTATGATTTCCCAAGAAGGAGTTTTTCTTAATCCGTCACCCTTAGGTCATACCTCGTTAGGTAACTCCGTTGAGTTAGGCACCTAGTTAAATTTGGGACACCGATTCGAAGGTGTGTAATACTCATGAGACTATTAACTGACTTACGACTATGTGACAGTCACTCCTTACATATATGATACATATTATTTTTCGTTTTAATATGGATTCATAATAATGTTAGACTTGCTCAGTCATTAATAATATTCAATAGGCTCGAGTCAATGAGCCGTGGTACTCGTAGCTCAGGGGCTAGGCGCTCGCTTTGAATTTCATAGTACGCGAGTGACCTGGATTCGATTCCCGGTGCCGGCACCACTAAAATTGTTAATTGCAATTTTAAGTGATGATTTACCACGTGCTCGGCGGTGAAGGAAAACATCGTGAGGAAACCTGCATGTCTGAGGAATAAAAAATATTTCGAAGACATGTGAAGTCCGCCAACCCGCATTGGAGCAGCGTGGCGGATTCTTCCTAGCTCCAAAACCCTCTCAGAAATGAGAGGAGGCCTGTGCTCAGTAGTGGGACATTTATAGGCTGAAACTTTACTTTACTTTTACTTTAATAGGCTCGACAAAAGTCACTACCTGTCGCTTTAAGTTTTAAGCCCTATTTCGGTTCAGTTGTATGTATGTATGAATGTGTATGTTTATGCATATTATATATGTTTTTAAAGTATGTGTGTACGTAAGTATATATTTGGTATATGTTTGTATTTATATGGCTGTGTATTAATCGCCGGCACACCTTTAATAGTTTCTTCAGTAATGTCCATTTACCGGTTGTCTGGAAGAAATCTCTCTTAGCGATAAGACCGCCGATTGCTTTATCATTTTATTTAATATTTTTGTTTATTACATTTTTTTATTTTCATCGGTGTGAAATAAAGTATAAAATAAATAAATAAATGAATAATTAAAGATTATTCGAGATTCTAGAGTTTTCAGACAACTTGGATGATATGGACATGCGGACAATCCAAACCACAGTGATGGCGGTTACCTTTTGAACGGATAATCGTTACGTACTTCGTAAGAATTACCACTTAGCGTTACGAAGTAGTTATTCTTGTAAAATTTGCGCGAATTGGATATCTATTCCCAGCCTTTAGCGTCTATTATAGTATTTTTTTTATTCACAGTAATGTTTATGTTATGTTGTCTTTGGTATGAAGGTATATATATTTATATTTTGTACGCATTGAAGTTGTCTAGTTTTTTACCAGCGGCAGCTATTTTGAAAATTATAAAGCCAGGCATTATGATTGTAGTAGATGTGTAGGGCTTTTAAGTACATTATCCAGTGGATCTGATAACATATTGATTTGGGTAACCTAAATGAATAGGTAGGTAATCTTCTGAAAAGCTTAAGCAAATGTAGGGTTTATGCAGTCCCTGGTTCCAATACAGCTAGTGATTCGTCCAAGGATCAAACATTTTCAAAATTATTAGTTACGTATAGTGAATTAAGGAAAAAATATAAAGGTGCCTTCTAATATCGTAAATACGTAGATAATAAAACTCAAATAGGGGAAAAATAGTTATGGCGCAAGTTTCAGTAACGCCATCCATATAAACGGAATGTTAACCAACTTAAGGATTTTATGTAGCGCAGCTAAGAATCTGCTTCTTATACAAAAAAGATAAAACCTGAAATATTATATTTCACGTTCTGTATTATATCTTACAAAAGTCAACGTAGCGATGATTATTTATAAAGTAGGGCAAAAAGTTTCTTCGCATTTTATATGAAAAGTCAAGACATTTTTTTTCAACATTTTTTTGTTCGTTTAAGTTAAGTTTAAAAGGTCACACTTTCTCATAATCTTGTTTTTTTATCTGCACGCCCATCATAGTCGCAGGGACACCAAACAAGATGCTTGTTTTTTTTACATATACATGGTAGCTGCTTATGCAGATAGTTATACTCTGTTCGTGTTTCAATAATATCTTGTTTATGTATAAACTTCTGGTACGTTTTTATTTACTTTATAGCAAAGACGAAAGGGCGAAGAAAGACATTTTACACCGTCCATTGATAAATGTGTAATTTATACAAAAGCAAGTAATGAAGATAATGCAAAAATTTATGAAGCATAGGAGGAGTGCTTTTTCGATGAATTAATTGACTTTTATCATTATAATTGGACATTAATATTTTCCACATAACAACGGAAATACTTATTATTATTGTTAATGGTGGTATTTGGTCCATCATTTTGATGGAAGTCCATTCACAACTGTCATAATATCGCATTTTTTATAATATAATGCATGCAACTTAACTAAACTGGTACTGAACTCTTTTATTTTTAATATAACCTCGCTAATTTTCTCCCTTTTTTATGAATATAGACTTTTAAGTTTTAATACGACATTCCTTTAAGTGTTAAATTAAGTTAAATTGTAAGCATGAACATACTTATCGCGCAGATTGAGAATTTAGCTTGCTCTATTAACGTTACTAATATCTAATATTACCTAAGGAAGTTAACTACCAAAAACTTAGTATGACTTATAATTGTAATTATTATTTAGTGTTATTTAAGTATCAAAATAAATACAGTGTAAATCCAGATAATATTTTTTTATTCCCAGCGGCTAGAGTATCCGAAACATATTGACATTTTCTCTTAAGTTATATATTGCAAGATGTGGTCCCGTAGGAGGTAAGGGAACGTTGTTTCTCCCCATTTTCTCCACACAAGATCAGTGACACGAAAAATGGAAAGTGATAATGTTAATAATGCATCATTTTACACTGTTCACGGAGTTGTAAGCTCTTATAAATTTTATTATTATTTGAAAGGTACATACTAGCTGTACTCAGTGGTTTCACCCGGGTAAAAAAGCCGACCATAAAACTGCACTATAGGGCTTGGTACCAAGCCGAACTGACCATTAACAGTTCGGCCATTATCGGTAATGCTCGGTTCTCAGTATGCGGCACCTTGAAACCGTAGCATAAAGACCAGCAATATATGCAAAAATAATTTTTCAAATGGGATTAGTATTTCCTAAGATTAACGCGTTCCAACTTCAAATTTTCCGGCATTAATTATAGTAGTAAGATAAGATTAAATAAAGTAAAGTAAAAGCTCATAAACGGCCTACTGATGATAACAGACCTACTTTAATTTTTTAAGAAAGTTATCAGACATTCACATGGCGTTGAAATAATTATTACTTGTAGAAATGCAGTTTTCCTAACGATGATTTCTAATGCCATTGACTGCATTGTAAATCAACAATTTAATTTGTAATTAACAGCATATAATAGTGCCGACAGCGGGAATCTAACCCAGTTTACGCAGATATTTTTTATTAGCTTGACATTCTTTACGAGACTCCAACGCTGATATTCACAGATTACAAAGTGTTAATTGTTCTGTGTATATAATAATTTGGAAAGACCAAAGCCTATGAAGAGTAAGACCCTCGCGATATGTAAAAAGTAACAGCCTTTGAAGGTCCCACTGCTGAGCACAGGATCGTTAATATAATTATATACTTGAAAGTGAGGAAATATTCTGTAACGGAGAAAGCTTTCCCCTTAAGCCAGCATACCAAACTCTATCGAAGATCTTAAAAACATCTCCAGGATCTCAACCTATAGATGAATAGCATTAATAAGATGCTCGCCGATAGAATGATGAAACACATAGCAGCGGTTGCTGAGAAAGCCCTTTTAATTATCCATACTCCTCAAGCTTGATATCCAGTTAGATGGCCCATAATCCAATCGGATCGGCACGGCTGCCCATTTTGGGTACAGGCACATGTACATTGGGAAGTTTCGATGAATATAAGCCAATACCAATCACCAAGTAAATATATTATATTCAAGATAAAATAATTAATGAACAAAAGGGATGAACAGCAGTGTTGTCTCTGTAAACATTGGCAGGCATTTACTGGTGGTAGAAATCCTTCTATCAGTAGTTTGCAAACATTACTGTGTTACGGTCTGAAGAGCACTTACACCTTGTGTAATTACTGGGCATAACTGATGTCTCAAGGTGTCGAGGGCACTGTGTCACAGAGAATATTTCACATATTCTCTGTGACACAGCATTTGTTATTGGTAGATCGTAAATGTAGCACTTACCATCAGGCGAACAATTTGCTGGTCTCGTCGCAACAATAAATGAAAAAAACTTAGAGATAACCTGATTACCGTTCCTTTCCAAAAATAAATGTAAAATTAGCGGCATAGGCATGTCTATGGGATCTCCTATAGCATAGCATATAGGAGATGCAAAAAGTAAGGAAACCCAAACTGTTTCTCCTTTAAAATAGATATTTTGTAGTTACATCTTTTTTCATATGAACGACTCTTTGGATATTTTATTTAAAAAAATAAACGGAACAGTCATTTTAATCCAAAATTTTAATTTAATCCAAACAAAATGTCCATTATTTCTCAGTTTTTTTGCAAAACTCGTGTACTAAAAATAAAAGGCACTTGATGGTTGTTAATGAATATCTGATAAGAAATAATTGTAACCTATTATTGCATTATATTTCTTTTGAATATAACATTTCTGCTATTATGTGCCTAAGTATTAAGGAAAATGCCGATATCATATGGATTTGTGTTGATTAAAATTAAACGCGAAATTGAATCAAACCCAATTTAACCGCATAATAGGCCTGAAATTAAATCAGAGCATTTCAAAACAAACAGTTGTTATGAGAGCATGAAGATAAGCGTTGATAAATATGTATATCATTACTAGTTTGATCTATTTTAATAAATATTGACTCTTTGTATTTGATATTCAAATTATTTATTATGATTTATTTGTGGAAGAAAGTGACTAGACGAACAAACGTTCACCTGATGGTAAGTGCAACGTCTGCCCATAACGAATGCTGTGTCACCCAGAATATCTCTTTGTGGCACCACATTGCGCCCGACAACCCGAGATATCAGTTCTTAAATCTCGTATGCCCAGTGATTACACTAGCTGATAGGGCCCTTCAGACCGAAACACAGTAATGTTTTATTTCGCTCGATCCGATCAAAATCGATTATGTGTCAAGTAATTATAGCTCTGGTTAGTCTAGTCGACCTGCACATCTCTGAACTGTATTGTTTCGTAAATTAAAACGTTGGTGCTTTAGGCTATAGTATATAAGGTTGTGGAGGTGGCCTAAGAGAATCTACCACCCCGTCTCATCACGTGGTCAGTCGTAAAAGTCGACAGAGGGAAAATGAAAACCGGGAGATGTGCAGCATCTTCGTGGAACATCTTAATAAATAAACTGCGGTTGCGAACCCGCCAGCCAGGTATGGCAACTTTGGCAAAATCCCTCCAAAACGAGAGCTAAAAACTGTATTATTTTGTAAATTGCTTACAAGCTGCTAATAATTTTAAGCACTCTTCACGGTCCTTTTCAAAACGTACGCTTTTTCCCGCTCAACACATTAAAGTTATACTTATACTATGTGTTATCTGAATTTCGACCGCGTGACACAGTGGTTAGAGTACATGACTGCCACGCCGTGGATCCTGTTTTCGAATCCCAGCCGGGGCCAATAATTTGTGCAAGAATTGTTGGTTTTCGGGTCCGAGTGCATAGTGATTGTACTTGTGTCTCTGGCATTCCATCCTATCACATGAGCGTTATATCGGGCACGGATAGGTAGGGACGAGTGAGTACCCCTGTGTTTGCGCATACACTTGTGGCACTATAATATTGCCTGCGCAGTTGATAACATACGACAGTATGCGGCTATTCGGTAGTGGTCGCCGTGGTCGAAAATCGGCCAGGAGGACATTGTAAGCTGCATTAACCCTCTACACTACATTTCTTTTGCAAGCATCTGCAAAACAAAAATCTTATAAACAGCGGACTGAGTATTTAAATTTATTAATTATGATTGAGAAGACAAAAAAAAAACTTATTATTTTAAATGAAAAATAAAACAAAATTATTACAAATTTTCTATAATAAATAAATTTATCGGCAAGTTAATTAAGTTAGATTAAATTATTACAGCGTGTATCTATAATAAATTAATAAGTTATTAAATTAAATAAAACAGAATTATTGCGACGTTTTTCTATAATAAATTAAATTATTGGCCGTAACAATGGTTACGCAATGACTTGTTTAAGCAAGTAAAATTATGCGTTTATTTCTGATGATGCATGAGTACTGATTTTTTGGTAGAGCTCGCTTTTTAAATACTAGCTGCGCCTCGCGGTTTTACCTGCGTAAAATAAGCCGACATGAGTGACCTGAGCATTCATAGTTCAGCCCTTCTCGGTATTATTCGGTTTTCAGCGTACGGTTTCTTAAGGCCAAATAGGTATTTAAGGTCAATAAACAGCCTATCTAATGTAAAAAACATCAAATCGGATTAGTATTTCTTGAGATTAACACATTAAAACATACAAACTTTCCTGCCTTATTATAGTAATAATATTATCTATTTATGAATAAAGCCAAAGCCACAGTGCCTAATCAGTTTTGCAACAAAAAAGGTTTGACTGTTTAGCATATACATTAGATAACATCTGCTAAATACTCAAACTCAACACATCTGCTAATACGCCAAGCGAAAAGGATAGTTACCCGCCAGATCGGGTGGTCTGTTCTGGAGTGGACGTCTCTTACCAGAAATCTTTAGATCTTGTACATTATTAATATTGTATATTTATTTATTTATTTAGATTGCTTTACATGAAATTAAATTATAAAATTATAAAATTCATATACCCTGTCGGGCGTGGCAATGAATGTATGTGAGAGGCAGACATCTGAGTCATTTTTCAAAATATTCTTCAATATTATAATAACTTTTTTCTATTAGGTACGCTCTTAATTTTTTCTGAAATGTTTTGTAGTTTTTTTCGTTTTTTATGTTAATCGGTAATTTATTATATATTTTTATAGACATGGAATAAGGGCCAGAACTATGCAATTTTAATTTAGAAGATGACTGGACTAAGTCATGTTTTCGGCGCGAATCGTAACGCCGAGGTAAATCTTTCACAGAAGAATAAAAATTTGGGAATCGTCTAACAAACTTACATATTTCGTGTATGTACATGCACGGTAAAGTGAGGAAATTTAAGTTTTTAAAATGTGCCTTACAGCTTTCGGTTTGATTAATGTTGATAAGTATGCGAACACATTTATTCTGTAAGACAAACAGATCTTGCATGTTAGTACTATTGCCCCACAAAATAACGCCATAGCTTAGCCATACTAAGCATAAGCGTAGTACGCGGTGATAGACGTTTTTAGGTTAGTAGATTTTTTAATTTCCCGTAAAGCGTATATAAATTGCGACAGTTTCGATTTTACTTTCTGTATATGAGCTTTCCAATTTATATTTGAATCAATGACTATTCCGAGTAATGAAAACGTCGTAACTATTTCGAGTGGGATTCCGTCGTAACAAAAGTTAATATTTAATTCAGTTTTTTGATGTGGCCTAAATTGCATTATTTTTGTTTTTGAAAAATTTATCTCTAAATTATAATCATTCATTCAATTTTTAATTATATTGATATTATTATGTAGTTTATCGTTTAGGTTTATGTTGTTAGGAACAGATAATAAAAGTGAAAAATCGTCCGCAAACATAACACATGGTTCCTTAATAGTTTTGGGCAGGTCGTTAATGTAAATTATAAAGAGGAGGCATCCGATTACGCTGCCTTGTGGTATTGAACCCTGCATTATTCGCGCCTGTGATCTTACGGTACGGACTTCACCCGAGTTCTCGTCTATATGTTCAATTTCGACATATTGCTCGCGATTATACAAATAAGATCTGAACCATTGGTATGTCAAGCCGCGCAGTTACACCCCTATGCCGTACAGTTTATGAAGCAATATATCGAATTTACTCTTTCGTAAGCTTTAGTCATATCCAATAACAACCCGACAGCTTAATTTTTATCGTTTAATATATTTAAAATTTCGTCAATGTATTTATAAGAAGCAAAAGTCGTGGAGCGATTTTTGCGAAAGCCGTTTTCGAGAATCATCGAAGATATGATACCTCTCACAGAAGGAGTACAATCGGTTACACATCGTCGTTTCAGCCTATCAATAGTCCACTGCTGAACATAGGCCTCCCCCATAGATTGCTAGAATAGTTTGTAGCTCTCGTTTTGAGGGGATTTTGCCATAGTTGCCACGCTTGGCAGACGGGTTGGCAACCGCAGTTTATTTATTCAGATGTTCCAGCAAGATGCTGCTGCCCATCTCCTGGTTTTCTTTTGCCCTCTGTCGACTTTTACGACACACACGGGATGAGATGGGGTGGTATATTCGTTACACATTGCTTTCTCAAATATTTTAGAAAAGACTTGTAATAACGCAATTGGCCGATAATTATTGGGATCATTTTTCGATTTATTTTTATGAATTGGTCTAACAATAGCTTTTTTTAACAAATCGGGGAATATACCTTGGGAGAACAATTAGTTAATGAGTGTTGTCAACGGTAGTGTTAGTTCATTCGCACATCTTTTAATAAGTAACGGAGGTAATTCATCTATTCCGAAACTATATTTACATTTTAAGTTACGTATTAATTGGTTAACCTCACGCTGTTTCAACTGGAGTCAGGTACATCGTGTTAACGGTAGGGTGGAGAACGGGACGGCCGCGCGGGGACGCATCCGCCTGCGCCGCCGTTCCGTCGCTCACTAAGTGCTCACGCCCAGCCGATGCAAATAAGTCATTGAATGCATTTGCAACAATAGCGGGATCCGATGTAAGTTTGTTGTGGATAATGAGCTCGGTGTTTTTTTTCGTTGTTCTGTTTATTTTATTTGATCGCTCTTATATTATCTGCCACATACATTTAATTTTATTTATAGATTTTTCCATTTTTTTGATTGATTGTAATTTTTTTGCTTTTTGGATAGAACGCTTTGTAACTATTCAACTTTCACGTTGATAAATTAATTTCGTGACCAGAAAATCGACTTAATCTTTTTCAAGATCAATTTCTAAAGATTTTTTCATTCTAGGCCATTTGAATGATATATGTTAATAAATTGTGATCATCATAGGTAGGACCCTTTTATTTACGTTGTGTTTATTTTTAGTAACTTGTTATTTTAGGTGTATCATGGAAAAATGTTTATTCACTAGAGAAGCTGCAAGTCCAAGACAGTGTACTAATACTAATTAATTACTATTCCCTATACTCTTGTAAAGGGTTCACAATGTTTAATATCTATTGCAAAGAGATTTGTATTCCGCACCTGTATAAGATTAACTTTAAATTATTAATAACCCACTACAAGCTATCGCTCCCCCAACATTTTTATTAAAAAAATGTGGGGAAGGCACACGGCTCCAACTCCCGCCGTGTGCGGTGAGCGCCTTCCAATCCATGCGCTCCCCCCGACACAGGACAAGAAGTCGGGAACAAGGACCGTAGTCCACAGCAACACTGGCGAACCAGCAAAAAGAGGGCTTGGCCTCTTGCTAGTGCGTAAGCACAAACTTAGACCGAAGTATCGCATGTCAATGCGTGTTTACATCATACAAGTATACAGCTAAGTCCAGTCTTCGTGGATGTACGTCGCATGGATTTGGCACACGTCGAGCAGTTATGAGCACTCGGCCCAATAAACTAGTAAAGCCTTCCGTACGCGCCATCACTTCGCCAGACCGCTGCAACTGCAGATGAATGTCGAGTGTGTGGCATCATCATCCAATACAAGGTCAGCACGGCAATTTGCCGCAGAGCACGTCGTGAGTCTACTGCTCACTTCAAGGGTATGGGGTCCCACGTTGTGCAGCTTTCGGCTGCAGCCTTGAGAGTCTCCTCCCGCCAGCTACCATCCGCATGAAGTAGACGCATTAGCTCCACCAACCATTGTAATGATGTATTTTGCCATTATTTATCATTTGCAATTATCATTCGGCCATCAGGCAATCAGCATTCTATTATATTCGTCAAATGGGTTTGTGTAATTGACGTTGAGTATTATGTATTTCGATCAAGTTTGTCTCACCCACTACCAAGTTTCCAGTTATCATTCATTTGTGGGAATTTTCTGAGAGCTTTATTTAATATTGTTGTTATTCAACACATGGAGGGCAGACAGTCTGCAGTCTCGTTATAGAGAGACCCGACTTGGACAAAGCTAAAGAAAATGTGAGTCAAACCAAGTGCAAGACGCAACCATTATATTAACGACATCTAAGCAACTGTCACTAGGACGCATTGTCACAGGTGCAACAAGCATCATTACGACCATCGCTCAGACGATCATAAGTTGTATTGAATCAGATGCAACTCATTCATATAACCGTCACTAAAAACACAATACCACAATAGCAGTAAGTATTATTGTGACTATCACATAGATGGTGCCTCCTCACAACACACCTATATGATAATTATCGACTTTGGCAAAAGTTGTTTAACTAAAAAATTTACCAACGTGTCATAGTAGTAAGCCACTAAGACGCCGGTGTATGAACCATGTATCATAGAACTAATGCTCTAAGACATGGGGCGAAAGAGTAAGCTCCAGCACCGAAATGCTAAAAGCCACACCCTCTCTTATGTGATTGTATGAAAGTCTAATGAATTCTCTATCTTAATAATTTTAAGTTCCAACTCATTTTTATAATATCATATCTTACAAGAGACCTTCAATGATAGACCATTTTATCATATACTTTACTTACATAGGATCTTTGTATGGAAGCACTATGCAACTTGATACTATAGAGAGTCATGCTCGACCTCACACACGTCTATGTTGAGCTGTTGGTATGCCCCTCCGCACGGTAGTCGCGCTTCGGACTTAATAGTATGGTATTAGCAATACACGAACACCTTCTAATTTTAAGATTGGTTTTGTAATTGACATTACACGAACACCTTCTGGTTTTAAGATTGGTTTTGTAATTGACATTACACGAACACCTTCTGGTTTTAAGATAGGTTTTATAATTGGCATTACATGAACACATCCTTATTATGAATAACTATATAGAGTATTTTCCATACAAATGAAGTTATTGTATATTGTAATATTTTTAATTAACTTCTATAGTACTTCGAGAGATAAGGTCTCTTGGATATATTTTATATGTTTTAAAGTAATTTTTAGGCACTGATCTATGTAATATTATGCCAAGAAAAATTAAATTGAAAATAATGAAATTTCACTATTGGGATTGGTCCTCATATATATTTTCCCAACTTTTTTGGACCACCATTTTTTTTTTTTTTTATAATTTTTAATATTTTCTTAAATCTTTCTAAAACGTAAAAATACGTAATTAGAGATAGTATATCGTTACAGCTTCAAGATTTTTTCGTAACACTTATAATGATTTAATAAAATTTTGTTTTTTGAGAAAGATGCGTGTATTTTTAGTAAACTTTTATTTTTTTATTTTTACATGATATTCTTAAACCACGAGTGAGCCAGGAAGTTTTCTTATGTGCATTAATTTTGACACGTTTTTTAGGTATGCAGAGTTATAATATATCACATAACTTTCTGCATCGATGAAACTTTAATAGCGCGATGCAAGACATATTGGTAATTGCTTCAGCTTCTAATGTGGTGACATAGATGTCGCTACAAGTAAATTGTAAAAGCGTTACAGTTCCACCTATACATTTTAACTTTTAGAACTTTAGTAGATCTCCAGTAGATGTAAAATACTTTTGAATACTAATGACTGTAATAAGAAAAAAGTAACATTTTCATTAAAAACTTCTTAGAGTATTTATTTCTTTTCTTAAAGTCCTATAAATATTCAAATCTGAAATCAGAAAGTTGGCATTTCGAACGACTTTTGTAAAATTTAATTAAATACTTACAGTTGTGTACGTTTTCTCCTGCATTTATAACAAAGAACAAAGAAGGATAATCAGATACAGTAATTAAATGCTTAAATTGTAATAACAGAAACAATAACACATTTTATTGAAAACTTTTACTTTCTGCCATGTTTTCTCTTTGTTCGCTTTGCGCGAAAAAGCAACGAATCGAACTGAAACAGCCGGGTATACAAACCATTCTTAATATGTAACACATTTATTTTATAAACATTTTTATTTTACTCAAACATCAAACTTCTCAAGAAGAGAAAGATTTAGATTCGCTATGGGGGAGGCCTATGTCAGCAGTGGACTAGTGATAAAGTATTTTATTATAAAAGCATAATATTTGCCTAAAAAAAGTTTTAAAAGTCTTCTAATTACTCATTACAATATGCAGCACAGTATATTGAAGCTTTGTTACAAAAAAGAGACGAAAGAATGTTAAAATAAAAAAAAAAATTGTTATTATTTTACATAAAAATGTTGCCCCGTAATGAAGAATACATTTATTTATTTGATACTGAAAATGCCCTAAAGAAACCCTTTAACAAAATAGCTTCATACGTAATTCACAAATAAGTCACTTACATTTCTTTAGAAATAGAAAAAAATTGCGTTACACGTTACAATCATTGCCACGCATCTTCATAACCAAGAAGGAATTAGGAGACAGATATATATATTTTTTATTGCATAAAGTGATGAAACGAGACAAACGTTCAGCTGATGGTAAGTGCAACGTCTGACCATAACAAATGCTGTGTCTCCCAGAAAATTTCTATGTGACACTACACTGTGCCCATCACCCTGAGACATAAATTCTTAAGTCTCATATGCCCAGTGATCACGCTAGCTCACAGTGCCCTTCAAACCGAAACACAGTAATGTTTTCTTTATGGATAAAGTGATGAAACGAGCAAAACTTTCACCTGATAGTAAGTGCAACGTCTGCCCATAACAACTGCTGTGTCACCTAGAATATTTCTGTGTGACATCACACTGTGTCCATCACCCTGAGACATAAGTTCTTAAGTCTCATAATATGCCCAGTAATTACGCTAGCTCACAGTGCCCTTCAAACCGAAACACACTAATGTTTGCACACTACTGCTTCACGGCAGAATAACTGGCCCTGGGGTGGTACCTACCTAGACAGATTCCTGCATAGGAATCCTACCACCAGTAAACTGACGACTGCTTCACAGTAGAATAACTGGCCCTGGGGTGGTACCTATCTAGACGGACTCCTGCATAGGAATCCTACCACCAGTAAACATATACAGATGATGTACATACGTCATAATTTGGGGCCTTGTTCTTTTAAAACATTAACAATATACGTACAGTAGCCAAAAGCAAATGCCATAAACAACTTCACTAAGCAGTGAAGCTATAAAATATTCATGAATTGTAGATATCTCAGTATCATATTTTAAGCTGCGTGTCAGTGCGTTGCCGGAATATTCATTTTAGCTATTCATCTATGCCAGATATTTCCACAACGTAGCGCACTGAATACATCGTACCATCTAGAATATTTATTAATAGAACGAAATAAATTAAACTGTTTGACTTTTGTTTAAATCCATCATCATTTATGTCTTCCAGTCACCTCAAAAAAAGATGAAAGTGTCTTCTCACCCCTGATGATTAACTGTGCCATCGGTGTTCCAGAATAATCACTCCATATATTGAATCCAAAAACTATTCTTCTATCTATATTATATATAATATCTTCGCTGGGCGTAATGTGTCCAGTCCGTTTACCTATTTACGAGTAATTTTTGTACTAATGTACTGAGCCTGCATCTGCCCACGCACATCATTAGGCATTTCCTGGGGTACATTAATAAAAAAAGATAAGGTCCGAAATGATTCTGCCACTCAGTCATCAAAATTTCTTCAACCATTTTAAATAAATACAACGAAAGAAAAAAATACTATCCCTTGTTACAATAAAATAAATCTAAATCAAAATTACTCAAACACGAAAATAAAAGAAATGAATCAATCTGAAAACTGTATTCGAGTTTTTGGCTTTTACCGCTTCCGGCAAATTTCAAGCAAGCGCTTTTTTTAAATATTACCTTATTCCAACCTTTATTAGGCTGATTTAGAAGAACGTTGGAAAGAAAAGGGCGCTTTAATATATTTGGAATAATAATATTTATCTTTATTTTTATTGGATAAAGTGATAAAACGAGCAAAACGTTCACCTGACGGTAAGTGCAATGTCTGCCCATAACAAATGCTGTGTCATCTAGAACACTTCTGTATGACACCTCCCTGTGCCCATCACCCTGAGACTTCAGTACGTAAGTCTCGTATGCCCAGTAATTACGCTAGCTCACAGTGCCCTTCAGAATGAAACACAGTAATGTTTGCACACTACTCCTTCACGGCAGAATAACTAAGCACACGGAAGCCTAAGTACCAACTTCCTGTTTTTAATTTCAAAAATAACGCACTTACCAATAAACTTTCTTTCCTTATTTAACACCCTAAAGGGATTAATTTCCAGAAACGCTAATACAACTGACTTTTATTTGTTAACAGAAATCTGAACATCAATTTCCCTATTTATAACCTCAAAAATAACAACATTTTACATACATATTTTTTTTTTACTCTTTTTGGGGATCAATTTTTAAAAACTCTTTTTGAACTGACTTTTTTTTTATAAACGTAAGCTTCAACACTAACTTCCACATTTGTAACTTCAAATTGTTACATACAAAGTCTCGTCCTTTATTTTACCCCTGTTCTCCGAAGAATTTCCGAAAACGCTGTTATAACTGATTCTTGTTTATAAACAGAAGCCTGAACACACATTTTCACGAATATAACTTGGTGGCTTTAGTGGTGTTTTTATTTAATTTTGAAATTTCTGTGTATATTTGGAGTTTTGATATTTAATATTGATAGTTTATTATGCAGCAAGTACTCCTAAAAGTGCACAGTCATTGGAAAATTAAATTCAAGTCCAAAATTGTGCTTTTGTTTGTCTCCATCAGTCCAGCACATCTTCAGTAAAAGTCAACTATCACTTCTACTGTCGATCAAAATTTTGACGTCTTGCTGCTTGAAGATTGTATACTTGGATATGTTACTTGACACTGGAAAATAGTTTATGACTTTCCATTAATAAATAAATAATATAACTTCAAAAATGATGCACTGCCCATACAAACTTTCATCGCTTGTTTTACCCTTTTAGGATATGAATTTACGAAAACGACGATACTTCTATTTATAAAGAGTGAAATGAAATGAAAATGATTTATTCTTCAACTTAAGAAATAGAAATTTTTTTTGTCAAACGTCATTTTTCACAATCTACAACCGTTTCGTTATGAGGTTCTTCTGACGGAGAAGAAACAGGCAAAATCCTATTATCCTCGATTTTGTTATTTTTTTTATCTGTGTCAAATTGTCAATGTCAAATTATAAATAAATTTTATAAAAGACAGTCTCCTAGAAAACCGAAGCACGCTCCATGACCAAATGTTATACAAAATTTATTAACAAATGAAAAATTGCATTGCAAACTCGAGCAGACCAGCCTCCACCAACAGCACCTGTTCACAAGTGTCATATGTGACAGCCATCGCCCTCCTCGACCATATTCAAAGGAAGTGAACGACGCTGCCGCAAGCAGAAGCATTTAAGCGAGCATGACATATTCAAGTATAAGTTTGGAATTAAAAAGAATATGTCTTTCATTCTACAGAGCACACCTTCTTAATACACCTTCTTAATCTTCCACAAGACCATTTACAATTTTACATCGCAAATACACCGTAAATAAAAATACATGTCACGTAGCTGCTTACAAAATAACAGTCACATAGTGTGGTACGGTACTTCATGTCTCCCCGGATGGATACTTTCCAAGCTTCCCTAACATTCTAATAATCATTTATCATAATAAGCTTTAGAGATAGGAGGTAAGAGGATATCTACGAAGTTTCTAAGTTAAGTGTCTCTATAGAGATAAGAGGATATCTACGAAGTTTCGCCTGTTTCTTCTCCGTCAGAGGAACCTCATTACGAAACGAGGTGGTAGATTGTAATAGAAATGAAGTTTGACAAACGAAAATTATATTTCTTACGTTGAAGAATAAATAATATTCATTTCATTTTAGTTCAACTTCAAAAATAAAGAACTCCATTCAAACTTTCATCCCCTATTTAACCCCTTTAGGAGATAATTTTCAAAAATCTTTAGTGCTCACTTTCGTTATATAAGAAACTCCTCAACAAAATTTCGTTCTTCTTCACGTACCAAGCAATTTTAACAAGCGGTGTAAGCAATGCGTCGTGCGTGTTAGTCAAGCAATGTTTAAGTTTTCTTAGGTATGTAAGATGAAAGAATATTCTATAAATTCATGCCACCACCATTCGTAATTTATTCGACTTCAAATCTTAAAAACAGTTTTGACTTTGTTATTATTTGTGGGCCAATTTGTAATAATAATTCTTGTTAACCATTCCAACTAAGCTCAAAAGCTTCTGCTAGGAGATGGTTCACGACAATAGTCGAACGACAGGCTCGAACCTGCGATGTCATGCTTTGCGGTTCTTACCCTATAACCATTAGGCCATTGTTTGTAAAGTTAAGTAATTTATGATATCCTCGATATTACGACGAGCAAATAACTGAAGAAGATACGTGGCATTCATAAATCTGCGTGTTACTTCGTGTACCAAATTAATTAATTAATTCGAACTACTATTATAATTTGCAAAAGCATCAGTAACATTAGACACCGCAGCCAGTAATCACCGTTCAGTAAACAGTAATGTTTGCACACCGTCCGAGTCCGTCTATGTACACTAAAATTAAAATGCACAACAATTAAAAATAAAAACAACTGCTATATAATTATTTTTGTTACAAAAACATTTTGTGGGGAAATTTGTAATAACATAGACAGTACACAAGCAACACAGAATAATTTTTATAAAGATTTAAAAATAACCCGTCATAATCTCCTTAAATATTTGTTGGACGTAAAAGGACGTTTTACAAAAAAGAGAAAAGATTTTATAAAGTATAGGTTGTATTCACCATCAAATCACATAACTTAATCAAATTTTAATAGAGAAGATGTTTGGGTATTACTACCAGCTTGGGATCCCATAATTAATAAAATTAAATCAAAAACCTAGCATACCACTGCAAGACATCAAGACACAGTTAGCTCTTTCTGCGTAGATCGGGCCAAGAATAATAATTAAAAGCTGAAGGTACTCCGGGTTAACTATGACATCAGGACATCTGTCACCTCAGTCCGCCCGTGACCATGGGTGCTGCAACGTCTAAAGCACTCGAAACGTCGGGTTATAAATAATAAAATTAAACGCGATAAAATCCGTAAAATTAGTTTCATTTAAATGAGTAGTGTTCGCGTGAATATAAGAAATCATTAAATATTAATATCAAGATGATATCATGTAAGAGATATGTTATAGCGCCCTTTTTGTTCTATTTATGGAGGCGTTCAGGTCGGAGTTCGCGTTGCTCCGCTTTTTTTATTGGATAAAGTAACGAGACGAGCAAAACATACACCTGATGGAAAAGGCAATATCTGCCCATAACAAATGCTGTATCACCCAGAATATTTCTTCGTCGTACATATACTGCGCCCATCACCTTGAGACATCAGTTCTTAAGTCTCATATGCCCAATCATTACAATAGCTCTCAGTGCCCTTCCGACCAATACACAGCAGTGTTTGCAGACTTCACGGCAGAATAACTGACCCTGGGGTGGTACCGACATAGACGGACTCCTGCATAGAAATCCTACTATCAGAAGCTTCTGCATAACATGTTAACCACAGTTATCTAGAAGTGTTTACGCATTTCATTACAAAATTTAAATGTACCTATGTATTATATGGGTCTTCTGGTATCCTTAAATAAATACATGTACTTTTTTTAAAAAATCCCTTCTAACAGGCATTTTATTAATTTATCCTAAATACTCAGTCATCAGCGTACCAGCTTGCTGAATGAGTAAATTAAGCTGCTGCCAATTGTCCAGTTTTTACTGAATATGTAGAGATATTGTTATTAAGATTTCATTTAAAAGGTATATTATTTATTGGGGCGTATTTGACTAAGAAACTTTATGAGATAGGCGGTAAGAAATAAGTAGAGGCCATACTTATTTCAAAAAAGTATAAAACTTTATCTTATTGTCTCAGGATTTTTTAATTTGAAAGTTTACAGACTCTATAGTTCCATAGGTAGGGTTAGTAAGTTATTAAGCGGGATAAGCGGCTTGTATTATCTTAAAGGGACTAGTAAGTACAAAGTCCGTGACTTGTTTAAGTGAAAGGTCGAATTTGAGTTCTTGATACTCTTAATTAATAATATTCGTTTATGTAAATGTGTATATGTCGGCTCGGTTGGCGCAGTGGCTAAGCCCTTGGCTTCTGCGCCGTGGGTCGCGGGTTCGATCCCCGCACGGGACAGATATTTGTATGGCCTACATATAGTTGTTCCCGGTCTGGGTGTTTGTGCATGTGGAATTTATGTCTCTAAAACGCACCCACGACACAGGAGAAATCCTACCATGGGGCTTAGTTTTTTTTTTAAAAAAAATTATATACTGAGCAGTTATTTTACAGTAAATATTCTTTTTTAATTCATTTTTATTTACTTACATTTAAATTGAATTTCTAATATGTAAGTTTCACTTCTGTCGCGTGTACTGAATTGCACGCGCTCTTTTTATATTCTTACAACCAGTTTCTTCAATAGACTATTGTTATGCTCAATATATAATATACGGGTTTGTTAAATAATCACCGTTTTTTTTTTATATTGGAAGTGACAGGTCGAGCAAAACGTTCACCCGATGGTTAATGCAACGTCCTACCCATAACAAATTCTGTGCCACTCAGAACATTTCTGTGTGGTAACACACTGCGCACGTCACCCTGAGATATCAGTTCTTAAGTATCATATGACCAGTCATTACTCTAACTCTCAGGGCCTTTCAGACCGAAACGCAGTCATGTCTGCACTCTACTGTTTCACGGCAGAGTAACTGGCGGAGGGATGGTAACCTACCTAGACGGATTCCTGGTGCGAGATATTGTTTGTAAAAACGGCTATGAAGGAAGAATGCAATATTATATTATTACAAATATAATATTTAATGAAACTGATTTTACGGCTTTTATCGCGTTTAATTTTAAACTATTTATAAACCGACGTTTTGAGTGTTTTACAGCACCCATGGTCTCCATTTCGCAATGAAGAGTAAGATATTTTTTGACCCTACGAAAATGGCGACGTGGTTCGCCACCCGTCACGTCTCGTTTCCCACGGGTGCGAAAAGTAGGCTAATTGTGGGGCCTCTGCCTATACCTTATATGAGAAAATTTTACCATTTCTTAGATTATATTTAAATGTGCATTTAACTGACTCACTGCCATCATTTAACAAATTCGTAGACTTAAAATACTCATAACTTTTGATAGAAAACCCAATATTAATAAAACAAAGACTAAATGTTACTGGAAGGAAACGCTTTATGAATTTCTTACTGAGTCTTTTGAATAAATTTAGTACTTTAGATGTGATGCGTTCACAAACAAACATACATACAGACATTTCTAAAAATGATGGAGAAGTATTTAGTTACCTAATTTCAATCTCCCTTAATAATTTAATTTGCAAAATTTACAAATGTACAGACACTTGAAGTTTACAGTTTATTATATGAATAGATGAAATATTTGCAATGATTACATTAAAAAAAATCTGAATTATTAAAACAATAAAAAGATAAGGGATGTAAATAAAATTTAAATTTAATGCGAATTAATCTGCAAGTTTGTCCTATTTTACAATTCAAATTATCTTAATCAACGTACTTGTTATTAAACCTTGGTAAATAATTCTCCCTGAATAATTTAAGATAAAGGAAGAATAATTTTAACCGTAAGAGATAGAAAGTATTCAAATAAAATACGGAACTCATCTAAGGAATATTTGATTGCAGTATCAAAACTAGATAAAACTCATGAAGCAACTATATAAGATTTTAAGTACTGATAATTAATAATAAGGAAAATATTTGCTTCATACCTATTATACCTATCAATATAATTTACGATTTAAATCATAGACGACAGAACACAAGCACAAAAGGACCACAATCATTCATCAGGAACATAGATCACACACACGCAGTGACTCAAACACATAACACTACTCATATCGAAGCACATAAGCACACATATTACTTTATATATCTAAAATGGTTAAAAATAATTATTCATACTGTCAATAAGTATGAAACAACAGCGTTGATATCCAAAAGGGACCAGGAAACCCCATAGCCCAGGGTAACGTAATTTGGACCACTGTTTATCGCATTTATTGGTAGAAACATTTGTAATTTCACTATCATTTTATAACTAAAGCTTTTACTAAAGTATGTGGGAGAAAATGAAGTTCATTATTATATTAAAAGGAATAAGGCTTAGCAGTATAATCATGAAGGCATTTTAAAATGTAGTGTGTCGATTCCCATTGCAATAAAATAAGTAGGTGATGTGATATAGGCTTAAGAGAATCTACCACCCCATCTCATCCTTTTGGTTTTGTGAAAGTCGACAGAGGTGAAATTTAAACTAGGATATGGGCAGCAGCACCTTCTTGGAACATCTGTATAAATAAATTGCGGTTGCCAACCCGCCTGCCAAGCGTAGCAACTTTGGCGAAATCTCCCCTAAAATGAGAGCAACAAACTTTTTTGGCAATCTATGGGGGATTATTGTGTGCAACAGTCGACTAGTAATACACTGAAATGAAGTAGCTATCCAAGAAACATTATAATTCCAAAAACGCTCATATTAATCTTGCCCCTTTTTATTAAAAGATTTGGTTAGTAATTGTTACTGTATTACGAGATTTCGACCGGGCAACTTAATAAATTTACGGTGAGCTACGTCATATTAAATGTTTTCTTCTTACTTTTTAAGGGTCGGTTTTACTTTTCATAAAAATATGTTTACGGCAAAAATTCATAAATTTGCGTCTCTTTTCATAATTTTTATATAATAGTAATGTTAAATCTATCAGAAAAACCTCAATATTTAATTTTCATTACAATATTCTTTCAACGGCCATTTAAATCAATTCACCAAGTCTAGCTGACTCAATTGTTAAATATATAATGTATATGATGAAATGCAAGTATATTATTTACCTATATTTTGGGAGCTTTTAAAAATAGTACGCATTACACTTTTATCATAAAATTGTGAGCATTTACATACCTTAAAACGAAAATCCTTGGTACTTGTCGTTTAACTACCACTTGTAAATGTATAAGGCCAAATAAGTACGCGGCGCTAATTAGCACTTTTCCTGCTTTTTTTCTCTTACAGTTCCGGTTTCATTTAAGGAAAATTGAAGGTAAATGACATTTATTAATTTCCTAACCGATTATGACAATGATAATTCTCACAGTCAATTAATCTCGCAGCCAACGGAGTCCTCATTTTCCTATAATTTATGAGACTCTGGTAACCACCCATGTGACCTTAAAGGCACTAATTCGTCCTACAGGCTTTAGGTTCCATTGCTACGGGGTTTTTTATATTAAAAAAAACCTGATGATAATGGTCCATTTATTTTATGATGTTGAACTAATCCGTGATCTCTTATCTTAAAAAATATTGTTTTATAGAATCATCTAATATTTTTCTTATTATAATCATCATTCAAAAACGTTGTAGTGCTATTAAGAAATCGGGACTGGTTAATTCGGTTCTGTGACAGTTTTCCTCACATATGTATGTATATTCTGTAGAACAGCAACTATCTCTTTCCTACCAAGGTGTCGTTTCTACGGCTAAAGGCTGTCCGTACAATAACTTAGTCGCCATAACGCGGACAGTCTTTACTCGTGCAGAATAATACCATAATTTGCAATGCTATCACTATACTGCTTGTGGGAAAGTATGAGGAGTAAGAATTTTTTTGACCTTCTTACGAAATAGAGGGCCATAACGTGTCCATTTTTACCTATACGTAAAAATATGTTGTACGGTAAAATGTACAAGTAAAATATATAAGAATTTGCTATTGAGTTTTATTTTTGTTTACTTTATTACAATATCACCTTTTTTATATATTGAAAACACATTGTAAGACATTATGTACTTTTGGAAACAAAGTTAAGTCTTATTGAGTATCCAAACTTTGTTAAATTATATAAAAAACATTTATTTCACGTTAACTCATCTTCAAGTTTCTCAAACGCCCGTGTTAAGCGCCTCTCATTAAAATCTTTTTATACTCTTAAGATTCTTTGAACACATCATTATTGCTACTACAGCTATTAAATACAAAAAGGCTTAGGATTTATTTGATGTCTTAAATTTTTAAAGTAGGAACTTGTGGTAAAGAAGAGCAACGAGTTTTGTGTATACGTTATGAATTACAATTTAGTAATATTTTAAAAACTTCAAGTAGTAAAGTATAAAGTAATGTAACAGCCTACAAATGTACCCTCACTTCTGAGTTTCGGCCTCCTCTCATTTCTGAGAAGGTTTTAGAGCCGGGAAGAGTCCGCCATGCTAATCCTTATTGTAATTCACATATCTTCGAAATATTTAAATTCTCTCCTTTTTTTTACTTTACTTTATCCTTCCTGTAGAGATAGATAGATGCAGAACCGATGCAGTATCAGATGCACGGGGACGGTCACAATGTACCCAAATTGTGAAGCCAATAATTTGTCTGTTGCACAAATATATATCATAAGTATTGACTTCGAATGGGATTCATACCTAGGACACACGGACTCAGCAAGAAAAGACCACTGAAGTACGGTGTTTCTTCTATTATCGACAGTCATATAATACTGTTTGTAAAAAAACCGCTGCTACTCAACGAACCAAATCAGAAAAAATAACATTCAGTTATAAAATAGTACTCAAAAATAAATTAAACACAATGACTTTCGTTAATTTTGCACAAGCGTCAAGAACAACTGTATAAAGTAAATGATGAACAATGCGCGAACGCATAGAAGACAAAAAATTATCCGATATGACTCGTGAAACATGTATTGTACAATGGTTGTACTAATTCAGAAATCTTACCGGACGCGCGCACTACGTCTCACCAACAAACTTTGTTGAATGTTACAGGAACACATACGGAGCAAAAAAAGAAACATTAATTTTTATGTATAGATTTATTAAAAGAATTAATATACTCAGGTGGCCATTGTGAAAAATCTTTCCCAAATTGGGAGCGAACTACAGCAAGCAATGATTAATGGTGATATTTCACATGGGGAGCATTACGTAATATATCGACAATTGTACTCACATCGTGCACATGGCTCTGTCAGCTTACGAGAAAACGCTCTCACTCGCGGTGTTAAGCGTTCTTCATTGTGCCGACACTTAAACAGTTTTCAAATACAAATTATTTGTTTTCTGAGAGGGTAGATTCCAAGTGCGTGTCGGACTCTTCATGCTTGAAGTGCGGGTTGTTTTCATTTTGCAGGCGTTCGGTGTTTCTAATGATTTATTTAAACTTTATTTTCAAAAAAAAATATCTCAACCAGTCTACCTTTGGGTTGAGCAGAGAACATGCTAAGGGTGCTTACTGCTAAGGAGGACTACATAAATAAAAAAATAAAATAAAAAGAAACTAGATAACAATCCGATTTTAAAATGCACAGTAACTAAATACACATTTATATATATTTATTCATACACACACATATATACACATTACATGCATATATATACTTAAACATACATACAGTGCATACGTATATGATAATTTTCTTAAAAATATGACTGCCGCATAATTTAACTATCAATAGTGAACTCCGGTTAGTCACCTACCATGAAACTTAAAGCGGGTGCCTATCTACAGCCCTACTAAGTTTTCATAGACTCAAGCAAAAATAAAAAATTAATATACATATATCAATATTATTTATAAAACTATTAACAAATAATATTGACGAATAAAAAGTATGATTATGAAATCCATGCCTTAAGAGACCAATAAGATATAAAAAAGTTATTTAAAAAAAAAAAAAACAAAAATCCCACAGTAGGATTTCTCCTGTATCGTGGTTTTACAGACATATTTTTTACATGTAAGTACAATAGGACCCGAAAACCAACCTTTATGTTTTTGAGTAATTACCCTTTCAATTTATACATACATACATAAAATCACGCCTCCTTCCCATTGAGGTAGGCAGAGACAACATCTTTCCACTTACTACGATCCTGACACACATCTTTAGCTTCTAGCTTGGGTTTATAAAGCATTATTTAATTAAACATCAACTCTATATACAACTGTGTTTTTCCAAAAATTCGTTTTATTTATGCAATTTCTCTGGGAACTTCATTTTTTTTGTCATTATTACTATCGTATTGCAGAAATGTGAAAACAGTATTTTATTATGAGATCATCAAACGCATTTATGGTGGAACAATAGATTTCAATTTCATTTAATATTAGTATTGTAATTTTGGGCAATATTACAAACAGTTAGCTGTTTGAATCGGTCCTCGGGAATACATTAAAACAAATATTCCTCACAGTCCACGAGCGTTATAGCCGTAAAACGCTTTGCATAATTAACCTTAACCCGAGATTTCATTTATAGGTGCATATTTAATTTAGATTTCAAAAGAATATTTTAATACTCTAATGAAACAAAGGTGATTTTATGTGAAGGATTATTTTAGCTACTGTAGTAATATTAGCTGGGTTTGCTTCAAGCCGCAATTAATTATTTTCTTTTCGTAGAAAATAATAATCACAATTGATCAATAGACTGGAATTTGAATAAAAATATTTTTATTGAATTTGGCAAATAATAACTTAATTTTTTACTAAATTTTTTTTTATTAGGTTTTAGCTGTGGACAGATAGTAAGTTGAAACGATGATGAGACGCATGGTAGCTCAGAGACCGGGTGTCCGCCTTTAATTTCATAGTACGCGAGTTCGACCGCCGGTGCCAGCAACTCTAAAATTGTTCTTCAACTTTAAGTGCTTATTTACCACATGCTCAACGGTGAAGGAAACTGCATATCCGATGAATAGAAATATTTCAAGAACATGTGAAGTCCGTCAACCTTCATTGGAGGAGCGTGGCAGACTATTCCCCGCTCCAAAACCCTCTCAGAAATGTGCTCAGCAGTGGGACATTTATAGGCTTTTTGATTACTTTACTTTTTTATGGCCTAGTGGTAAGAGACTTCTACACCATGGCTACGTCTGCCCATAACAAATGCTGTTTCACCCAGAACATTTCCGTGTGACCCCACACCGCGCCTGTCACCCTGAGACATCAGTTCTCAAGTCTCATATACCGACTGATTACACTAGCTCACATGCCTTTCAAACCGAAACACAGTAATATTTATACACTACTGCTTCATGGCAGAATCATTTCAAAGCAGTACCACCCCAGGGCTAGTTGCCTAGTATGCCTTTGTGACAGAAACTATGTAAAAGGGTGGTACCTACTTAGACGAATTCCTGCATAGAAATCCTAACACCAGTAAAGTTGAGGTAATGTATAGATAGTGAAGTTTACTACTTTAAGATTTTCTAAAAGTAGTAAACATATTGCGGCATGTAAATAATAAATAGAAGCCTTTCTTATGTTAAGCAATTATAAGACTAACATGGGTTTGTTATCGTAATAGTCTTATCTATTATAAACTTATCTTTCAAAGTAATCAAATTACATCATTTAGTTTATTAGGGTAATAACAAACGCGTCAAACGGTACATTGCAGTCTTATGATAGTCCTGGGTTCGAATCTCAGGCGGAGCCAATATTTGTCAAAACAAAAACTGTTGGTTTTCCGGTCTCTTTGTGCTGTGCATGTTAAATGTATGTCCGAAAAAAGGTACTTGCAGGAGAAATCCTACTGTGGGACATAGTTTTTTTTTTTAACTGACTAATAATAATATAATTTCGTTAAACAAGAAGTATGACTCATAGTCAACTAAGCAACATTAGGATATAAAAAATATGTATGAAATTGCGACATCTTTTATTCGTGAAATGAATGTGATTTTGCTTGTCTGTTGACGCATATGAATGTAGTCGTGAGGACTTTTAAAGTGATTTATAGTTGTGATATTTTCCAGACGACAAAGGACTTGACAGCAATTTCGTAGTTATAGTAAAATAATCTGTCTAAGCTGAATTTAAAAGTGCAAGAAGCCACGCAACCGGTTTTAGCGATAATCGATATGAATCAAACACATCATTGTTTACTATTCGATCAAATAAATCCAATGCATCGGTCACGTTTAAGGATATTTTTACGTATTTAATTCGATGCATCGATAGCACGCACGCGATGCAATAGGATTAGTTTTAAAGCATAATAAAGAAAGGAAATTGTATCGCCATATCAAATCAAAATCACATCACATTTTTTCTTTTAACCATTATAAAACAACGAAAAACTTACAATTAACTTTAAATTCCCCGGCATTGTAATTGGTTGATTACGTAATTTAGAATTGTGTGAAATAAAATCCAGTGTTATATACAGTGCTGCGAGCTAGAAGATCTAATATATCACATCGAAGCCGTAACGCAATTAGACTTCGATAACCCGACGTTTCGAGTGCTTTACAGCACCCATGGTCACGGGGGGACTGAGGTGACAGATGTCCTGATGTCATAGTTAACCCGGAGTACCTTCAGCTTTTAATTATTTTTTGTGGTCCGATCTACGCAGAAAGAGCTAACTGTGTCTTGAAGTCTTGCAGTGGTATGCTTGGTTTTTGACTTAATTTTATTAATTATAGGATCCCAAGCTGGTGGTAATACCCAACCATCTTCTCTATTAAAATTAGGATGTTTTTTAATTTCAATAGCCTCGCGAATCATCCTTGGTAGGAATCGGTGTTCTTTTGCGAGGATTTGTGGTTTATCAAATCTGATGTAATGGTTGGGATGATCCAGAACATGGTCACAGACTGCAGACTTCCTGGGGCGGCGATGCTTCACATCAGCTATATGTTCTTTTACGCGGGTTTTTACTGATCTTTTTTTTTGCCCTATGTAAGAGAGACCACATTCACAATCCAGCTTGTATACTCCTGCATCTTGTAGAGGGATGTTACACTTGACAGATGGTAAAAATTGACTTATCTTCTTCGGCGGCTTGAAAAATGTTTTTATGGAAGCCCGCTTCAAGATATAGCCAATCTTGTCCGTGACTCCTCTGACATATGGTAGGACTGCAGGTACACGCTCGACTGTGGCCGGCTTCACTCGGTCACTGCGACGAAGGCGCGGAACCCGAAGCTTGTTGTCTTGCAAAACTTGCTTGACATGCTGAAGCTCGGCGGCCAGGTGTTTACTGTCACAGATCCCTTGTGCTCTCTGAAACAAAGATTTGCCCACGGTAGCTAACTGTGAAGGATGGTGGTGAGATTCACCGTTTAAATACCTGTTGGTATGGGTCTTTTTCCTATACACAGTGTGACTCAAGGTGTTATTAGGATTTCTAATTACTAAAACATCTAGAAAAGCTAAAGAGTTATTTGTCTCTAACTCCATTGTAAATTGTATTTTAGAATTAATGGAGTTAAGGTGTTCTAAAAATGCAGTGACTTTATTAGAAGGTAGAATTGTGAAAGTATCATCTACATACCGCTTGTAGAACCTTGGTTTTACTGGAGAAGTACGGAGGGCTTTCTCCTCAAAGTCTTCCATGAAAATGTCAGCAACAATGGGAGATACTGGGGAGCCCATCGCCACACCATCTACTTGCCGGTAGTATTGTTCCTTCCACAATAGATAGCCAGATGTTAGGCAATGTCTCAGTAATTCTGCATGTTCTAATGGCATGTTGTTCTCTGTTAGCTTCCTAGTCACAATTGAGATGCAGTCTTTAACAGGTAGACATGTAAATAACGACTGAACATCAAAAGTGACCATAGTTTCATTGTCAGTAAGATGTAGGTCTTTTATCTCACTGACAAAATGGTAGGAATCCTTTGTATGTGCTCTTGTATGTCCTCTTAGTGGGGAGAGTATTTTAGCCACATGTTGAGCCAATCTGTAAGTTGGTGAATCGATCTGACTCACTATTGGACGTAGCGTCGTAATATTGAGAATCAATCTACTGCAGATGAAAATTACAATACTCAACGTAGGTAATGTGCCTTAAATGTTTTGAAAAGAAGTGGCGAATACGGAACAATCCAAGCGCCGTCGACCACAAAATCGTTTCCTTTCGCTTTCGTTGTGATAGTTCTACCTTCATCACCGTGCATTGTCGACGGCAATTGTACCAAACGTTATCCACGAAATTTGACGACAGAGGCTATCACTGACAACGATGTTTATTCAATGTATCATTGTCGATATAACAGTTGAGAATTGTTATCTGAATAAATAAAAAAAAACTTGCAGTAAATTTTACCTGTGTAGTAAGTAAATTTAAAAAGCCAAAACATTTGAATTTTGGTGTTGTTAACTAAAATTACAAAATTTTGGAATCGGACAATAAGACTGTTTATATTCTGAGAAGTTTATACCAACGGGCCGTTTGCTTGTTGAAACACTTAAAAATCTCTGTGAATATTTAAATTTTTGCTGAAACTTTTGATTGTTTATATCTAATGTAACTTTTTTTTATTTCTAAAGTTTCACAGCGTTTTAAATCAAAAAATTAAAAACCAATGTCTACGCTGCATATTATGTTTGTTTTAATATGCTCACTTTGCTCTTTACGAATTTTAATGATTATATTAATATTTTTTATATTATTTGTAACTTATTTACAGTGAAACAAGACATAAACGAGTACTCTCATTCAAGATATTTTGTGGAGTAGTCAAATAAAGATAGTTTATACTTATATTGTAACTGTGTTATGTGTGTTATACCCTTTTTACCAGTTTTCATTTAATATGTCTTTCCGACGAAAATTTTTTAAGTCAATTATAACGAACTTTCCGATATCCGATTGAGCTAACATTTGGCATACCTAAGTAGCTTCGGTGACAATGCAATAATGTGGTACTACGGAGCTGGTTTAATGATGTAAGTTAACCATTGAAACTTCTCAAGTTATAAAGATAGCTCCATCATGTTTTGACTCGTTGAATTTCTTTTGACAAGAACTAATAAATCGGTAATGGTAAAAAAAACGTATATATATGTATGATCCATACTGCTTTTATAGATTTTTTTTCGTCTTTATTATGAACTTTTTAGGTTCAGATGCTACTGTTTGTTCTTTTAATTGTTAATACTTTTTGCAGCTACGAATGAAAAATGATCTATGTTCTATGTTCTAAATTCGGAAGAGTCAGTCGCCGCGTTATAGACAGGAGCCAATCACAGAGCATCTCGATCATTAAATCCTGTTCCACTTTAAGCTTAATCCCGAGTTGACTGACATTCATAAATAATTACACCGATTTTCACTTTAACGTAGTCGTATATCAAATGGAACCAAATGTACTCGTATAATTATAGTCATTATCATCATTTCAGCCTATCACTTGTCCACTGCTGAACATAGACCTCCCCCATAGTTTGCCACAAATGTTCACGTTTAACAAGTTTTCAACAGCAATGTATTTAGACAGATGTTCCAGGAAGATGCTGCTGCCTATCTCCTGGTTTTTATTTTCCCTCTGTTGACTTTTAAGACACTCACGGGATGAGATGGGGTGGTAGATTCTCTTAAACCCCCCTTTACGATCTCTTAAGCATTACACAATAGTGGCGAGGCCAGTTTGTGACACACATAATTCGATCTCCTTTATAAAGACCGGTAAATAATAAAACCTAATAATAAATATTATTTGAAATTCAGATATATATATGCCTTTCCGCTATTTGTGCCTTTAATTCCACTAAGCCACAAATCTTTTTTTTTATTAATACAACTTTTACTTTCAGAGAAGAAATACGATGGAGCTTGCCAAGACCTGCGCCGCTTATGGGGCACGTTGGTCACAAATTATCATACATAAAACGCATGTTATTTGTTACGCCAAAGGACCTAACGGCACAAAAGCTTTCTTCTTGACATAGGTATAGCCAAAATACTAAGCACAATTGAATCTAAAAATTTCATGATTTTTGTTAGAGCCCTTACTTAGCAAACTATGGCAGTGGATGTCTGTCTGGATGTGGAGTCTCCACTCCGCACCACCAGTCGATTGTTATGAATTATTTACATATTATTAATTGTGTAATGTTTTTATTAATTCATAAATACTTATTTTTTATTATTTTTTACTTACATTATAACCCGAGTTATGTCAAAGATGAATTCACAATTTGTTTATTCAATTTGGGCTTGTTAAAAAGATCCTAGGAACATCAAAATCTACACCGGTTCGAAAAATAAGACCTCAGAGAGACACCGGCGAGAAACCCTGAGGTCTGTTTTTTTTATTTGAAAAAGTGTTGAAACGAGCATAACTTTCACTTGATGGTAAGTGTAACGTCTGCCCATCGCAAATGTTGTGTCACCCAGAACATTTCTGTGTGACTTCCCACTGCGCCCATCACCCTGAGACATCTGTTCTTAAGTCCCATATGCCCAGTGATTACACTAGGACACAGTGCCCTTCAAACCGAAACACAGTACTATTTCCACACTACTGCTTCACGGCAGAATAACTGGCCCTGGGCCCTGGGGTGGCTGGTACCACACCTGCCTAGACGGAATCGTGCATAGGAATCCTATCACCAGTCTGTTTTTAATGCCATTTTACATAATTATAATTTATAGATTATATTAATATATTACAATATCATTTGTTTTGGTAGCCGGAGACTTATAAGTGCAGAATAAGAGTTATTTGTATTACACACAAAAGTCACAAATGTTTTTAGCTCTCATTGCCATAGTTGCCACGCTTGCTAGGCGGGTTGTTAACCGCAGATTATTTATTTAATTGTTCTAGGCAGATGCTGCTGCCCATCTCTTAGTTTAGAAGTGTTTTTCAATCTTAGTCAGATATTTGCGTCAAACTTTTATATCCTAGAGATCTGTAAATGTTGCAGGAAAAGTATTCTTGATAATACACGGACACTAAAACAATATATATATGAAATTAGAAATAAAGAAATTCTTACAATAATTCTTATAATTAATAGTTTACACTTGTAGTGTTTTGCGCTTAACAATTTAAAATTCCCGCCAAATCGCTTCGACGCTTTACGCGCACGCCACACCGCGACGCTGTAGTCAGTCGAAAAGTAATTCAAAATGCGTTGAGTGAAACCGTAAATCGCTCCGTAAAATTATTATGTAAAACTAAAAAATCAGCAGAAATTCCATCACAGCAAGATCCCTAAAGTCTGCTACCTAATAAATATTACTCGACTGGACCGTCCCGGGACGCACGAGTTCAACCCAGGCGCAGAGCTGGTCTGAGGAGGTGGGTAAGTAGGCCCAAACTTTTCCTAACTCCAGTCAATTTATCAACCTTAGCTATCGTCCAACACATATTGGCCTATCGAGCCGAGATAACCCGGTAATATTATCGATAACTTGTATATATAACATATAACGCAATAACTTATTCACACCTTTCACTAAGATATATGCAAAATTTTATAAAAATAATATTGAGTATTCATATTGTTTTTACATTTTATCATTATACATTACTAGGATTCATTATTTTTATAACTATATAAAATAATAGTCTTTTAAATACGTAAAGTTCATTACGACATAATTATAAATTTTATGTTGTGTTTTATTTACATATAAATTCATTGTTGGACTAGATTAAATTGTTTTATTTTGGTGGATTGTGTAAGTTACATTCAAACAGTTTTAAATTTCAAGTTGCTGCGACCGGCCGGCCGCCATTTCATAAAATACCTTCCACATAACATAATATTCTAACGAAGAGTTTTAAAGAAAAAGGTAAAAGTAAGGTTGCTTTCACAAAACATTTATAAGAACGATACACTACACCTGTTTTTTTACATTAGTTTATTTCATATTTCTTGAATTCGAATATAGTTTTTAGAATAGTTTTTTTTAATTAAATTCCTTTCGTCAGTATTTGGTTTTTCTTAATCCGTATCACATTGTGAATTTAATTTACATTAATATTTTCTGCATAGTTGAGGCTTAATCTTTAAGTTTTAGAACTTAATTAATATGAATAACGACAGAGACCTCGATGAATTGTTGCAACCATTGCTAATGTCAAAAGAAATGTGTTTTATACGCGTTCAACGATTATAAGAAATGTCAAAAACTGTTATTACGGATACCTCGTTAGAAGCCGCATTTCAAGCGAGACATTGGGATTTGCCTAATCTACGTACGGAATATGATCGATGTATCGCGGAGATAAATTCTTTAAGTCGAAGATACAAACCGAAATTCGTACCTTCATATAAGGTAATTCAGAAGTTCGATGAAATTTACTACGCAATTCAAAGTATCGCGCGTAATCTTAGGTCTTACGATGCTACGAATAAGTGTGAGCAGGGTGGCCTAAGTGATACGAGTAGTAATGCTACTTGTATTCGCTTACAAGTATCATTAGTATCACTTACGAGTCAAGTTGCCAGAATTACAGTTATATAAGTTTTATGGTAAATTCTAAAATTGGACTACATCCCCTGATACTTTTTGGAGTCTTATTCACGATAATTCTGGTATTAGTAACATTGAAAAATATTATTATTTATAAGCACCCGTTGACCAGCCCTTACAATAGTTAAGTCCATGCCAGTTACCGCGGATAACTATGCGATAGTTTGGAGCGCATTAGTCATGCGGTATGACAATAAGCGCGTACTTGCTACTGCATACATAGATAAACTTTTTAATTTTAAACCGATCGGGAGTGAGACCGCATAGAACTTGCATAATTTTCTTCATACGTTTCAAGAAAATATCAAAGCACTGAAACTGTTATCTATTCCGGACTTGTCTAGCTTCGTATTGTTTTACGTTTCTTTACGAAACCTCAATCCCGTGACTAGGCATGAATACGAGCAGACTATGTCACCGGGTGATATACCTACTGTCACGGATCTGTTGTCGTTCGTGGAGAGACAGGCGCACGTACTTGAGATGTCTGAGTGCAGGTATATGTTAGGACGTCTGTACCATCCAAGCAAAATACATCCAAGTCGTCCCATCTCACGACAACCAGATATACGTCAGATTCAAGTAGAATACATAATAATCAAAAGCCGACTTAGGAATCCGCTATGGCCAGTACGGACAAAAGTGAGTCAAAATACTTCCACGGATGTCTGTATTGTAAAAGTCCACATTCCATTTATCGATATACCGAATACAACGATCTCACACCTGAGTTGCGTAACGATAAAATTAAGCAGCTTAAATTGTGTGAGTATTGTTTGCGTGACAACCATACCGTTTATGATTGTACGTCCAAATATAGTTGTACGGTTTGCAAAAAAGACACCGCGTTATTCTCCATATGGAGGATGTAAAGTCCAAGCAAAATGTGGTAAACACTTACCTGATCAACTGAGCAGACTGTTTTGCTTTGCACCGCTGTAATACACGTCGCAGATGCTTGGGGTCAATACCACACCGTAGGTGTCCCTTGATTGAACAGCGGCGCTATGTTAAGCTATATAACTCAAGACTGAGTTAGGAGGTTGGGACTTTCTCACCACAAGTGTAATTTTAGAACGATTGGTTTAGGGGGAATTCACGTACGACACTTCGGTCCTGCCACTTGCACGTTGAAACCACGAGATAACAATGTAACGGTGCTAGCAACTGATGCTGTCATTGTGTCGCAAAATGCTGCTGAATTGCCTACAATCTGTTTGCCGAACAAGATATTTTACGAATATCGACATCTTGCTCTGGCAGACCCATGCTTTCACACACAAGCCTCCGTTGATATGCTGATCGCGGGTGACTTGTTTCCTTATATTTACAGCGGCGATAAAATATTGCCTGTTCATAGTGGAATATCTGTAGCGTTAAATTCAATATTCGGGTATATCATAACCGGCGAAGTTGACTTAGAGCAGCGTGGTCCGAAAACCGTTGCTCAAAAAAAATTTCAAAAAATGAAAATAATCCTGATACATCATTCTGTGGTTTTACTAAAGCAATTAATATCGACCAGGTCATGAATTCATTCTAGGAGGTACAGAAAATACCGTCAGAGAAGTATCAAAAACCAGATGATATATTAGCAGAAGAACTGTTTGCTAAAGAATACAGTCGTGATGAAACTGGTAGGTATACGGTGAGGTACCCACTACGACCAGACCATACCCTTGGCGATTCTAGGCAGATGGCTATACGTAGATTATTACATTTAGAGGCTCAACTAAATCGTGAATCTCAGCTGAAGACCGAGTATCACAAATTTCTGTCCGAGTATGAATCGTTAGGTCATATGACGTGCCTGGATAAGATGCAAAATTTAGATTCCAAATATTTAGTTCCACATTTTTGCATTATGAAACCATACAGCACGTCAACAAAACTACTTACAGTGTTTGACGCATCGTGTAAAACCTCAAATCAAAAGTCACTTTTTGATTTGATGTTATCGAGGTCGAAACTTCAATCGGATATCAATAAAATTTTAATCAATTTTCGTCTACACAAGTGTGTATGTCTGCTGATATCTGTAAGATGTGCAGACAGATACTCATAAATAAAGAGCAACGGTCATTCCAGCACATCCTGCGTCAAGACTTAACAGCTCGACGACAGTAACATACGGTGTGACCAGCAGCCCATACTTGGCAATCAAAGTGTGCTAACGTATAGCAATGTCCAAAGTACGCACCGTTGAAAACACTTTCTGTGCCGCGTTTGGAGTTGATGGCGGCACATTTTTTGTCTAAAATAATTAAATATGTAACGTCCATGCTTAAAGAACTTCTTCTAAATGTTGATGAGATCATGCTCTTTACAGATTCCTCGGTGGTTCAATACGCCTAGCTACAAATTAAAGACATTTGTAACGAGTCGGTTCCTAGTGACAGTTGGTTCCATGTGGATGGAGACTCTTATCCAGCGGATGTATGTTCTCGTGGTGCATTACCATCCGTACTCTTATCCACACCAAACCAAATTGGCTTAATGGCCCTTATTGGCTTCTTGGAAATAGATGGCCAGTTCGTTCTATACAAGAGTTTAGATACGATGCTCCACTAGAATTTAAAAGCATTAACGAATCAAATATTCTGGTGTCCATAGAGCCATCGTCAAATATAACTTATTAACTTACAGAGCGCTATTCCAAATATGGTAGACTAATTAATGTTGTTGGTCGCCTGTACCTGTTTTCCCGAAATAGTCGAGCACCTAAGCATGAGCGCACCGGACTCACTGAAGGTGACTTACGTCGGGCGAATGAAATACTCCCCAAATCAGTGCAGCAACAACACTTTACTGACGAGATATCTAAGAGTCGCACTTCAAGCAAGGTGGAGTGGAAACATAATCCTCCAGCAGGTAGTCACTTCGGGGGCGTTTATGAGGCTGCTATCAAATCAGCACAATCGCATTTAAAGCGAACTGTAGGTAACAGAGCACCAACCTTCGAAGAGCTTAATACTCTGTCCACGCGTGCCGCAGCAGTGCCAAACTCACTGGCACTGTGTGCACTGTCTTCAGATCCTAGTGAATTTGAAATTCTCATGCCAGCACATTTCTTGATAGGTCGCGAATTACTTCATTCACCAGAACAAGACTTAACGGAGCTTTCGTCAAATAAACTGAGTCGCTGGCAAGCAATGCAACAAGCTTCCCAACATTGTTGGCGTTTATGACGTAAAGATTACCTGCACACTCTTCAGCAGCGCCAGAAGTCGTGCAATAATAGTCAAGGTGAGTTATAGTAATAATAGTTAAGGCAGATTTAGTATTGATTAACTCCGAAGCCTCTCCTCTTCAATGGGCTCTAGGTAGGATCACTAAAGTACATCCTGGGCGCAATGGCGTTGTTCGGGTAAATGTAGGATTTTGGGACCTTTGGGAAAAGTAAAGAATCAGCAGAAATTCCTTTTTCTTACTACCTAATAAATATCTCTCGACTGGACCGTCCCGGGACGCACGAGTTCAAACCAGGCGCATGCTGGTCTAAGGAGGTGAGTAAGTAGGCCCAAACTTTCTAGGGGTTTTGTTGTTTATAGTTTAACTCCAGTTAATTTATCAGCCTGAACTATCGGCCAACACAACACTATTAGTATATTACTTAAACTATACTTTGGCCTAAAAAAGAGATCTGTTATATAAATTACTTGTGTTGACTTTACTTAAATATGCATACAGTAGTAGAGGAAGATAAGGACTAGTTTTATGGTCACTATGTCACCTTACACAAGGGAACGTACCATTATGTATAATAACTTATCGCCCATTGTAGTACACACTACAAAGTGTCACAATATACTAGCAAGACTTAACATTAGGATAAAATGTTTGGTGTTTTATATTTTACATAGAACCCATTTAAATATTTTACTTAGATTTTTGTTCACATTTTAAATTCACATTAATTATATTCTAAGCTGTGTAAGCCTTAGAATAGTGAACATGTAGTTATCTGTTTGTATATAAAATTATTATAATATCATTTTGTTTTCTTTGCCATTTTGCAAATTAGTTTTAGATGCTGATCCCCAGACTTTGATAGAATAGAATAGAATAGAATAGAATAAATTTTTATTCAATATAGATTATTTACATAATACTTATTGAAAGTCATTTTTTTTCTTTTTTTAAACTACACTGATAAAATAGTGAATATAAGACTTAATTAGAGAATTAGTGGTGGAATCTACCACCCCATCTCATCCCGTGGGTGTCGTAAAAGTCGACAGAATTGATATTAAAACCAGAAGATGGGCAGCAGCATCTTCCTGGAACATCAGAATAAATAAACAGCGGTTGCCAACCCGCCTGTCAAGCGTGGCAACTATGGCAAAATTCCTCCCATAATGAGAGCTACAAACTTTTGTAGAAATCTTTGGGGGAGGCCTATGTTCAGCAGTGGAATATATAATTGATGATGCAATGATGATGATGTTGCCGAGGAATGAAACATCCTATGGTTAGAAATGTACCTGTCAGTGAAAAAAGCTTGTTGCAATTTTTTTCGATATGTGGTTTCCAAGAGAGCTGACTGTCGAAAACTAGTTGTAAATTTAACTGTAGCCAAGTATTTAAATATGTAGGTCATCTTGTGCTTGTTTTATCATCGTATTTATCGAAGAACTAAAATAGACCAAGCTAGTATCGTCAGCATATTTACGTTATCGTCAGTTATATTTAATCGAGTGTTGTATATATTATTTATATAAATTAAAAACAGTAAAAAGCCCATAACTGGTCCCTGAGGTACGTCAGAAGAAACCAATCGAGGCTCGCTTTGCTGATCGAGAATCGTCATAACTTGGCGCCTATTTGTAACATATAATTGAAATAAGTCGTATGCAGTATAGGTTATACCTAATGTTTCTTAATTTAATTAAAAATATTTCGTGAATGAATGTGTCAATTGCCTTTTAAAGGTCAATAATATTCAGTTATATGAAGTTAATT
Source organism: Luehdorfia chinensis (assembly GCA_019845155.1). Classification (NCBI taxonomy): domain Eukaryota; kingdom Metazoa; phylum Arthropoda; class Insecta; order Lepidoptera; family Papilionidae; genus Luehdorfia; species Luehdorfia chinensis. The sequence goes on from JAHVAK010000390.1 coordinate 142,050, forward strand.
TTTCTTTGATCGATATTGCATTCGTAATAAGATTGTTTTTAGATAAAAGTAAATAAAAGTTAAGTAATCATTTCGTTGGTTATCTTTATCTATTCAAAATTTTAAACTAATTAGTAATATCGAAATAGGTCGATAGTTATAGGTAATCACTTTTAAGCGATTTTAATATAATATTTACCTTTGCGAATTTAAGGCTCGTTAAAAGAATACTACCACTCCATCTCATCCAATGGATCTCGTAAAAGGCGAGTAAGGGAATTAAACTGCACTGTGCACCCAACAGCGCATGGTGTCGATGGGCTCACCACTTAACACACCGAGTGCATTATATTGTTTTGGTGAATCGTGGATTGTGGCAATCATCTGTCTTTGCAGTGAGTACCCAGTCTCTGACTACCCCATATTGGATAAAGTCGTGATCTTGTGTCTGTGTGTGTGTATGTGTGTAAAATATCCCTCAATTAAACAGTTACTTATTACTCCAGCCAAATTTCCAACCACGACGTCTTTAACACATTTTATAACCTTCTTGGTTATCGCATTTATGCCTGAATTACGAGTAGTATTTGAGTCTAAGTTATTTATTATTTTGAGGACTCACATATTAATTTTGGAAAGTATTTATTTTTCCAAATACAAATGTAAATTATGTGAGTTTATGTCTTTCAGTTGGACAATCTAGCAAACTTATTTTGAAGGCAAAGGTAGTTAAAGTAAAGAGGATCGAAAGATATATATCGGCGCAACCATTTTGAAAATAAGAAAATTAAGAGTTTTTGAGCCGTGGTAGCTCAGTGGGCTCGCCTTTAATTTCATAGTAAGCGAGTAACCTGGGTTCGATCCCCGGTGCCAGCACCTCTAATATCGTTCTACAATTTTAAGTGCTAATTTGCTTAGCGGTGAAGGAAAACATCGTGAGGAAACCTGCATGTCCGAGGAATAGAAATATTTCGAGGACATGTGAAGTCCGCCAACCCGCATTGGAGCAGCGTGGCGGATTCTTCCTAGCTCCAAATCCCTCTCAGAAATGAGAGGCCTGTGCTCAGCAGTGGGACATTTATAGGCTGAAACTTTAAGAGTTTTAAACTCAATTACTGTGTATTGTAATAATCATTTCATAGTTATTAAAATTTATGTCAGGAAAAATTCATTAATAATATTACTTGGATAACTTGGACTATTTATTGTTGAATTGAACTTGTATTGACTAAAATAAGAATTGTCGTAACTTGTAAATAATAATTGTTTAAGATTACCTAAATTATAACTCTTTAATTATTTGTAAATATTGTAAGACTATTTAAACAATAGCAACTTTCATGTTAATTTGTTAAATATGAAATTGAGAGTCGAATTGTCGGTAATTTCATCTGAGACGCCAGAGGACGCTAGGTAGGCAATTCTTAAGCAGCCTACAGAGAGCCACGGTAGGGATTCTGGATAAATCCGTGGAGCAGCGCGGACTTGCTGCTTTAAGATAAGTGCTATTTTAAATCTTTATTGTTTTAAAGATAATAAATTTGTAACTGTTAGCAAATTCTCGATTTATCCTTTATCACTTTGATTTTAAAATGTTTGATTTACTTAAAATAGTAAATAAAAGTTAACTGGAATAAAACTGCTTTTACTGTTTTTTGGTTGGTTTTTAGTAATTTCAATTCATATTCTTATAATTTGCTATCAGATGGCTGACGTCATGTTAATGAAATAATTTAGGAATCTCTGCTCCGGCATATATAATTGCAAGATATAAGACTTCATGTAATTTATTGAAGTACCAAATTAAAGTTTTTTCATCTTAGTTTGTCCCATCTTAGATTTGAATAAAGGAAACCATTCTATATAATACTTCGAAATACTGAAATTGATTTCAAATGTAAACTAAGCACTAGAACCACGAAAACATTATTTTAGTGGGCGTTTAAGACGGTATGGCTTAACAAAGTCTCTATAAGTTATGCTAAGCCTGCTTTCTGTCTATTAAACTCCACTACCACGTGGAACTACACGTGAATTCTTTAAGCCTTCGTTATTATATTCTGCACAAAGTGTTAAGCCAACTAAATCAGTTACAGTATCCGATGTGATGTGCATATTTTGTTAAATATATCTTCCATAAAACTTATTAATGAAATGGTATGTAAAAAGGTAGTCTATAAGTTATTCAGAATTATGCTCTTTAATAAAATTGCCGAAAATATTTATATCTGGACCTAAACCTCACCTCACTATTGAAAGAATTTTGGAGCCGATAGGTGTCCGCAGTGTGGATGGGACCCGTGGCAGTTTAGAGATCGGGCGCTCGCACACGAGTTCGATTTGCTGTGTCAGCAGCTCTAAAATCGTTCTAAAGTTTTAAGTGCTGATTTATCAGGTGCTAAAATATTTCGAAGACATGTAAGTCGTACCCCCAATTAGTATATATATGATTTCTGATGTAAATTACCTCTAGGCTTTTGCTTCGTGACCGCATGATGTGCCAAGTGTTGCCCAAATTTCATAATAAAAAAAACTTCTAATATCGATGGAAGGTTTTATTTCGAATCTAATATTTAATCGATAAGCATCGTAAAAGATCGTGGCGTATCAGACTGTCGACTTGTGTGGGGGTGTCGGTAACTCTGGGCGGTGAGAACCGCCCTGGAACACGGGTGAATCGTGAGTACGCGGTGTGATTATTGACTATTGCGCGCCGCTCTCTACGGCGGTCGCGCTTCGTGGTGCGTGTTATATTAAAGCTATTGACTGTGTGTACAGTGTGGCCTGGCTGGCGGCTTTTTCGAAAAATCGCCGTGATAATTCTCTGAAGTGTTCAAGAGATTAAGGGCATTTCACAGTCGCTGTGAAGATCTACATTGCGTTGATACCAACCGGCTCCGGTGGCAGTTCGCAAGAATCGATTTTGAACGCTCTGTAACTTCTTTAATTGATTGCCCGTCGCGTGCGCGAAAGCGACGCAAGCATAGTCCATTACGGGTCGTATGCAAGTCTTATAGAAGCGAAGTTTGTGTCTTAAGCACATTTTGCTTGAGGAGCAAGTTAATGAGTATAGACGGCTTGAGATAAAAGCCGCTCTATTGCGTATGTTTTTAATGTGTAGCGAATGACATCGCTGCGTCTCTTTAGCAGAGTGACAAACTCTTCTAGCTCATAGACATAGACAAACCCTCTCAGAAATGAGACGAGGCGTGTGCTCTCCAGTTGGACATTTATAGACTGTTGCTTTACTTTTTTTTACATATCGTTGAAACTACTAGATTTTGTCACCTACGATAAAATTTTACAACATATGTATATTATAGAGTCACAAATGTTCACGCTAACATAGTTAGAAGTACTCACTCGCCATACACTAAATTCCGGTAGAAAATAAATGTTATATTTTGGTATTAATAAGCAAAAGCTGCTACCTATGCATCAAATATTATTGTACCATAGGTGAAATAGTTACTGGCATTCACTGTTCATTGTGTCTTCCTGGTCGATAATCGATCAGGGCGATTTCAGATTATCATTGTGCCGCTAGTTTACGCGCATGCACAGAGGCACTCACTCTCCCTAATGTAGTGTAGCCCACGCGACACATTTATATTGTACGTTGTGTTATTACTGAAGGAGTATAATTAAAGACGTCAAAAAAGCAACACGTTTGTCATTTAATACAACATTATTACATGGCGACCCTGCCAGGCGGTGCGCTGCAACAATGCACGCGAACGCCGCGGCCTGCAGATTTTGATATATAAAATGAATTATTGGAAACAAAATATATTAACGCGCACCGCCGCAGCCTACATAAAAGTTATTGAAATTTAAGTAGCTTACGTTATTTTTACTCCGGACGTGACAATAAAATACGAATAAGACTAAAAACTCAAGATTATGAGAAAAGGCAACAATATTAACAAATGATTTTATAGAAGCTACGGAAATCAAGCCATGAGCGATAATGTTAAGTGCGCATTTTTGTGGACAGTTGAATAAATTAATATAATTGTATTATAAATCCCAATTCCAACATTATAAAATTAAAGATAGGATTACGAAGAATGAAAAATAGATATAATAAAAAACGTATATGAACTTCAAATCAGAAAAAAATAACCAGCAACCCTCGCAGCTGTAAAAGAGAGCGATGAAAAACCGAAAAGAAAAAGAAAATTAGAGGAAACGTTGTACTTAAACAATCCCTTTTTTAATACATTTTTATTTTAAAATGAATGAAATATTCATAACAAATTACTTTGAGATACCTTATGAAAACGATATATATTTATAAAGAAGTTAGTAGAAAAGATAAAAATAATAGGAATAGGTCCAGAGCGCGTATATGTAATTTAATAATTAATTAATGTAAAAATAATTGAAAATGTGATTGATAGAAAAGTGATTCTAAATGACTTCCATCTCTTACCTAATAGTGGTCATGCTGGTATGAGACGGACGTGAAACAATATAAAGAAATACAATTTTTTTGTCAATGCCAGAATATCTTGAAAAATAATATTTAATATTTTTAAATATATGCTTACTTTCATTGTGTTAATTTTAGAGATATGCTTGCTAAATTAGGTACAATTAGTTTTACACTAATGTCTAAAATAACATTATTATAAATTTTGTCTTAATGTGTGTAATGTAAAAATTTGTTTTCTATAAATGACACTGAAAATTAATATCGCATAATAATATATAATTAAAAGTGACCTGCTGATGTCATATAATATATTTACTTTGTACTAGAAACTTCAGTGGTTCAATTTTTATTTTATAACTGGTTTAATATCCCTTACTAGTGACAAAAAAAATAAGTATTAAACTAGTAAGTTTGTAAAAGTGCTCATAATTTGCCGATTTGAGTAAAATAAATGTAATAATAAAGTAATCATCTAACTCTGTATAAATTAAACTTAAAAAATATATAAGTTGCAAAGGTAAACATCATATTTTAAAACTTACGCTGTAATCAGGTACGTAGCTGGAATTTAGAACGAAGGTGTCATAAATTGCTTACCAGCCAGCAACGGAATTTGAATTTTCATCCGTCCTGCGATGTTGTTTACGGGTATGTTATACTTGCCTAACATTCGTAATATGTAATGAATTTGTAACTTATTTTGGTTTTATAAAGCAGCAGTATCTTTACAGCACCCATGGTCACGGGGGGGCTGAGATGACAGATGTCCTGATGTCATAGTTAATCCGGGGTACCTTCAGCTTTTAATTATTATTTCCAATTTTTACGGAAACATTGTTATATAAACGCGTAGGTAAAAGGGCATTTATTTGGATAATTTGTTAGACTCTTTTATATTAATAATTTTCCAACAAACTATTAATTTTGCTATGCCAAGCTTATATTGTGTGCCTTAATATCCGTATATGATGAATGATTTAAAATGTGTATTTAATATGACTTAAAGTGATTAAAGTGTAGAATGAAGTGATACCGAAATAACGAAAAGTAACAAGAAATTTTTTATTGAGTGAATGAAGATTTTTATAAAATAATAATTTTATACTTATATGTATGTACGCTAGGCGTGTATGTGTAAGAATTGGTATATTAATGTAAAGAGTAAAGAGTGGCTGAAATGCTAAAAGTAAAAAGAAAAAAATATTAAATGGTTAATGAAATGAAATTATGAAAATTATAAAATATGATATATTATGTCCGTTATCTTGATCATGTATGTACGCAAGCCGTGTTCGTTTAAGTAATGTTACATCAATATAATCTAATAATAAGAAATATCTAAAATGCTATGACATATAAAAAGTATTAACGGTTAACTAAATATAATCAAGAGTAATAAAATATGTAACGAAAACCTATGATGACTAATATGCATATAAACATAAATTTATTAATGTAATATGAATACTGGACTAAATAAGAAAATATGTGTATTTTTGTGAATGTTGTGTACACTATACATTCACACGAATGTGACAAATATGTGCAACAAAAACATCATATTACCCTATTTTGACATAGCTTAGAAGATTCCCTAGACAACCGAAGAGTTTTTGGACCGAGAGAGAATTGGGAATAGATTTAAGTAAGAGTAATTTAATAGGAATTTTATTTTTGTTTCTTTTTTATAATATTGATAGTTTGTATTCTTTTTTTAATAGTTTTGTTGTCCGTGGGAGGTGTAGTGTAACCCACGCGGCGCATTTATATTGTACGTTGTGTTATTACTAAAGGAGTAAAGACATCAAAGAAGCAACACGTCTCTTATTAACAACAAAGATTATACACTAACCTACTCGCGCCCGATATAATGCTCAAGCGATATAAACGGACCTAGGCTAGAATGCTTTGTCGTAGACTCTGGGGCAATTAGCACACAACCAGTAATAGACTCACGACGTTATAATTGCCATTCTAAGCACTGGGCCACGCGATCGTTAATAATTAATATTATCTAAACCGACGAAAAAAAGAAGTTTCTCAAGTCGACGAAATCGAGAATGTTCTTTTTTTATTGGATAGCCTATAACTCTAAGTTGTTCTCATTGAAATTTGAGAAAAAAATTCACCCTATAGGTTAGGAAAATAGGGGATGAACACCTATGTTCGTACCGATTCTGTTGAAACTTGCACACATATGAAGTTCCGATGACACTGTAACACAACGGAGAGCTGGAGTTAAGCTGATGAAGTAGATGGGAGACAGTCGAGGAAACTTCTCAATTTTTTTCCGCAGCTATCTCGTGTTTATCTCGTCTTATTTCATTCATCTCAATGAGAAATAAAGACCCAGGTGGGTTATGATTGTCATCAAGGGTCTGATGATGGAACAGAGAGCTGTCGAGGAAAGTTTCCTATTTGAAAAAGAACATTGAATATAGATGCAAATGACGATGCCCATTACTGCCCCACTAGATTATGGCGATGTCTAGCAAATCTATAATATTAATTATTCTTCTTCAACTAAATCAAGATTTTTGATAATAATCCATTATAAATCAAAGCTTTTAGTGTAGATAAAAAAATATATTTCTGATATCTGACATCATACGGTATATTTTAACACGCAGACCGTTGCTTTATGCTACGTTAGAATTTATAAGAAACTGTCTTTATTTCATATTTCCTAAGAAAAAAGAGCTGTAAGTCCACTGCTGAACATCCCCCATAAATTACCACAAAAGTTTGTAGCTCTTGTTTGAGAGGAATTTCACCATAGTTGCTACGCTAGGTAGGGGGGTTGGCAACCGCAGTTTATTCATTCAAATGTTCCAGGAAAATGCTGCTCCCCACCTCCTAGTTTTTATTTTCCCTCTGTCGACATTTACGACACACACGGGATGAAATGGGATGGTAGGTTCTCTTATACCGCCACCACACGGCCAGCTGAGTGATCATTACATCTTTATAATCTATCTCAAAATTAATCTCCGTTAAAATATAAAACTTTCAGTGGGAACGAAAACAAACACGTAGTACAAAGTGGTTTAGAATAGAGTAGTTATAAGAACCGACGTAAAATAATGTTTTTTTAGGCTCTTCGTGCTTTTTAGCTAAGTGGCCTTAGGGTAGGGTTAGATTCGAGGGTGTGCAAGAAAAGCATTATAGGGACAACTTTGTGTAAATGAAACTATTAAATGAAAATAATTAATATCCTATAACATCCGCAAAATCCAAATTCTAATCAACTATTTAAAAAAATAGTTCTCTCAAGCTCTTAAATAATTTATATTTTTAAAGGGCCTTTCTATATTTTACAAAAGTAGTGAGTTGTATAATATAGAAGGGAAAAGGAATCCTACAGGTAAATTTCATTTACATCGATGTGATGTTATAAAATACAGTGAAAAAAAAATTAGAGCTTCTCATAAATTCCAGACGGAACTGTCAGTGCAGCATATTACAGTAGCGTTGGTAACCGCGTTATAACTGATAACCGTTGTGAAAAAGATTGGCAATCCTTAACCTGAGAAGGTAGTGTAAGGTGACTGAGGAGGTCAAATATGAGTTTTTATTCCATTTTGCAGAAATCCTGTCAATTTTAATTTCACGAAGAATTAATTTTCACATCGAATTTACGTTAACCTACCACAACGCACGCTTTCTCGCAAAGAGAAATTTTGAAACTGACTACTCACTATATTAGAACCAAGGTTCTTGATAATATTAACTGACCTTTCTAAGCCCAATACTCAAACAGTCGCTATTTTAGTAAATCTCTTGAGCACGCTCTCTTACGCATTCTATACGTTGCGTCCACACACACATATTACCTGAATAAATTAAATTTCATTTTATTAAAATAATTGCTACTAATTGAATAGCGGAAATGTAAATAATAAAGTTAAACACCTATCCTATATATTATTAAGATACTATTTAAATTACGATTTATTTTTTACACTATTTAAATCAAGCAAAATAAGAAGAGAAAAAGAGAACAAGCTGAAGCTGAAGCTGAAAATAATTGAAAATGCCGATATCACTTATGATATACGATCTTAGAAATAAAAATAAATTTCAACCACGCATCTCACTAAGCTACACTAGATTAAGCTGCAGTTCACCTAAGCCAGTATGAAAATGTGATTACGTGTCAAAGTCAGCTCGTTCTTATGTAATATTAACTAATGATGTAAATTCTCTACTCCATAATTCAAGCATTCCTATTTCACATATGATTCTAGGTGATACGTAAAGTTTTATGTTAAGCAATTGCTTGAATTTTTCAAACTTGAATCCTATTCTCAGATTTAAATCGAACACACAGTGCAATTTTTGACAATTTCGCGCATAAGATGAATGAAGCTTAATATATTTAGTAAAAAATATTTAATAGAACTTTAGATTATACGAATTACATTTATGATACAGCTAGGGTAACTTAAATTCTAACCCCGATTACCTTATCACATAAAAATATACATTTTGACCATTGATTTACTACGTGATTAGCTGCGAAGAATAAAATAGTGAAGAAACTTACAATGTCAGGTTCTAAGGTATGAAGTGAAATTGAGTTACTTCTCTTCTTCCATTTACTTCAAAATTTAAAGAAAAAAATCTTTAGCGTGTTGCCAGTTATGACTTACGGAACCGTGATGGGACCCTTCTCTCCTCGTTACATAAGGAAGTTCATAGATTCTGAGCGGTCTAAAAATCTAATATTATATACATAATAGAATCTAAAATTGAGGTTAAGTAGGGTTAAATAAAATTGAGCCTATTTCTTTCTCAAAGGTCGGCATCCGCGATCAAAGAAGGGAGATATGACCCGACTAAAGAAGTATTGGCCCATCTCGCTTATAAGCGACGCCTATAAATTGTTTTCGAGAGTCATGAGAGATTGATTGAGACTAAATGAGATGAGACTAAATTTCGAGGATGATTTGGCACCAAATGTACAGACCACATCTACAGAAAGCGAACGAGTCAATCAGTAGTGTGCGAGATTTGACTTGACTGGTAGTAGGATTCCTATGCAGGAATCCGTCTAGGTAGGTGCCATACCAGGGCCAATTATACTGCCGTGAAGCAGCAGTTTGCAAACATTACTGTGTTTCGTTTGATGAGTTTTAATAACTGATGTCTCAGGGTGACGGGCGCAGTGTAGTATCACAGAGAATTGTTCTGGGTTGTAACGTAATATACAAATGTATGCGGGTAGATTGTGTTCAATAAACAATTCAGTCCGCTATTCAACCCCGCCTTTTATTGACGTTACATTGGCGACGAGTCGGTTACCACGCGTTATTTTTATTAATATTGTTACGTTAAGTAATTTATTATTTGTAATAATGCCTATAGGCAAAGTGGATCCTTTCGATTTGGCTAGTAAACAATGGCCTGCGTATATCCGCCGTGTTCAACAATTTATTTTACTAAATGAGATTAAACCGGAACTGCAAGTGCCTACGTTGATAACCGTGGTCGGCGGAGCAACGTACTCGTTGATGTGCGATCTCTGTTCTCCGGCTCACCCAGAGGATAAAACATTCGAGGAGCTCGTAAGCTTGGTATCAGATCATTTAGAGCCGCAACGTTCCGAGATCGCCGAGCGCCACGTGTTTCGTCTGCGTAGACAACGGGTCGGTGAACCACTCACTGAGTATTTACAAAATCTCAAGCATTTGGCGACGACTTGTAATTTTGGGCCATCTCTTGAGGAAAACTTGCGTGACCAATTCGTATCGGGTCTCGCGAGTGAAGCCATGCGGTCACGAATTTTTGCCGAAAGAAATGTTCGGTACAAAGAAGCGGTGGGGTTGGCTCTGGCACTGGAGGCAGCAGAAAAGCATGCGGAGGTGAGCGGCGTCACGGATTCAAGACAGACTTTAGGCATCAGTAGCGGCAGCGCGGAGGCAGGCGAAGGCTTGCACCAGGCGAACGCGCGCCGGAATGGGCGGCGCGGCGCTCGCGCACCTACGGGGGGCGCAGCGGAGGCTCGACCCGACCTGGGAAGTGCGGGGCGCTGTTGGCGGTGTGGAAGACCGCATCGGGCGGATAGGTGTCGTTTTTCGCAATATAATTGTGATGAGTGCGGTAGGCGCGGACACCTAAAAGTGATGTGCAAGGAAGTGCGAATCCGTGGGCAATCGAGTGGTTCCCAGCATTATGTGAGTGATGTGAGTTCGGAAGGAGAGGATTTTCTTAATATCCAGCTCAACGCTAAAGGTAACGAGCCTTATATATTAACTTTGAACGTCGGTGGACAGCCGCTAGAATTCGAAATTGACACCGGTAGTCGTATTTCGACAATTAGTGAACAATTTTATTTGCGCCGTTTCTCCCATAAAAACATCGAAACGAACAATGTAATGTTACGTAGCTACGTCGGTTCACGAATCGAATCCTTAGGTTATATTTCCGTTGATGTTATAATGGGAGATAAAGTGGCGTATAACTGTGCTTTATACATTATTCGAAACGGGGGACGCCCTTTATTAGGAAGACAATGGATCCGAGCTCTAAATATACACACAATAAATCTTAGTTTAAATGAAATTATGGATGATCCATTTGTGAGCCGACTCGCTTCGGAGTTCCCCGAAGTATTTACAGACAAGCTAGGCACCTGTACTAAAACCATTCAACTACAGCTCAGCAATGACGAACCCGTTTATGTCCGCGCCCGGCCCGTGCCGCTTTCGCTTCGATCCCGGGTTGAACAAGAGCTTCGACGACTGGAGGCTGAAGGTACTATTTATAAAGTGGATCACTCCGCCTTTGGAACTCCCATTGTACCAGTCATTAAAGAAAATGGCGATATACGAATTTGTGGGGATTATAAAATTACCGTAAATCCAAAACTTAAACGTGATTTTTATCCTTTACCGAGAATAGAAGAACTTTTCGCCACGTTAAGCGGTGGAGAAGAGTTCTCGAAAATTGATTTAAAAAATTCTTATCAACAGCTGCCACTGACAGAGGATTCGCGACCTTTCACAGCCATAACCACACACTTAGGTACATTCGTATATCGCCGGACTCCTTTTGGTTTATCGTGCGTGCCGGAAAAATTCCAAAAAATTATGGAGGAGACGCTTCGCGGAATACCAGGGACAATGGTTTTTTTGGATGACGTATGTGTAACGGGGGCGACGCGCAAAGAGCATCTTAGTAATTTAAGAGCTGTACTTGAACGGTTGCGGGAAATGGGATTTACTGTTAAATTGGAGAAATGTAAGTTTTTGCAAAAAAGTGTCAAATACCTCGGTTTTATTATAGACCAGCAGGGTTTACACCCGGATTCGAAAAAGATTGAAGCTATTTCGAATGCTCCTAGACCTAAGAATATTACGCAATTAAAAAGTTTTCGTGGTATGCTTAATTATTATGGTAAATTTATTCCAAACCTTAGTGATTTATTGCATCCATTATATTTGTTATTGAATAAGGGAGTTCATTGGAAATGGGATTTTCAATGCGAGCGAGCCTTCCTAGAAGCTAAAAGAGCTTTGTCTAGCGATAAGGTGTTAGCACACTATGAGGAGGGGCGCCCCATCGTCCTCGCGGTGGACAGCAGCGCGTACGGCTTGGGCGCAGTACTAGCGCATGTTTACCCGGATGGCACTGAGCGACCGATCAGCTGTGTATCGGGAACGCTTAACTCGTCCGAAAAAAATTACAGTCAATTGGATAAGGAGGCTCTTGCAATTTTTTATGGGGTGTGCTCGAAATGTTGATCGACTTAGGTTGTTTAATCTATAAATATAGAATTGTAATACCCACTAAATTACGGGCACGGGTTTTGAGGGAAATTCATGAGGGTCACTTGGGAATTAATAAAATGAAAAATATATCACGTAATTATCTTTATTGGCCTGGTTTAGACCAGGATATTGAAAAGCTGTGTCGGGCATGCGAGGCCTGTCGCGCAGTTCGGGATAACCCCGCTAAGGCCACTCTTCACCCGTGGGAATTTCCCCTGAATCCGTGGCAACGCCTTCATGCAGATTTTGCTGAATACGCGGGAAAAAAATACTTAATAATTATTGACGCTTACTCAAAATGGATTGAGGTAATTTCGATGAGTCGTACTGATGCCGGAACGACAATCTCGGCGTTTCAGTCAGTATTTGCACGATTTGGGCTGTCATCGCAATTAGTCACAGACAATGGACCTCCTTTTTATCAGGTGATTTCCAGGATTATTGTTCAAAAAATTGTATCAAACACGTGACGTCAGCGCCCTACAGGCCACAAGCAAATGGCGCCGCGGAAAACGCCATGAAAACAGTAAAAAATGTGATTAAGCGGGCAGTTTTTGAGGGTGAACAGGTTTCGCAGGCTCTTAGTAAGTTTTTGTTTCAATATCGCAATTGTGAACATTCAACCACGTCGGTTTCGCCTGCTATGGCGTTATTAGGGCGCCGCTTACGTGGCCGTCTGGACGCTTTGCGTCCCAGTATAGCGGCGGTGGTGCGAAAGGCTCAAGATCACCAGATTGCCAATACCGGGGGATGTGACCGTAATATTGCGATTGGAGATCCGGTACTCGCGCGTAGTTATACAGCAAAGGAGGGAAAGTGGCGCGAGGGAACAGTAGTAAAAAAAAACCGGACCAGTTTCGTATAGGGTCAGTATGGGGGACGGTGTGGAGTGGAGAAGGCATCAGGATCAAGTGCTACCTATTCACCCACAAAATCGCTATTCTCTTTCGCGACCGAGTATTCGCGTATCAAATGTCCCGAGTAATGAGAATGTTGAGACCGGACCTGATAGCGACGCTGACGACACGTTTGTAGATGCAACCGGTGAGGGCGCTGACGGGGAAGAAAAGGGTAACTTAAATGAAAACTCTAATACGGAGGCACGCGCCTCTTCACCAACCCAACCGAGTGCATCGGCTCGAACACTACGCGCTTATATGCGTAGTATAAAAAAAAAGGTTTATGTAATTAATTATGAGTATGGAATGTGTAGCGTAATATACAAATGTATGCGGGTAGATTGTGTTCAATAAACAATTCAGTCCGCTATTCAACCCCGCCTTTTATGGACGTTCATGGGTGACACAGCATTTGCTATAGCCAGACGTTGCACTTACCATCAAACGAACGTTTTGCTCATTTCGTAACTACATACAAAAAAAAATGTGTTTCGGTCCGAAAGGTACTCTGATAGCTCTCGTAGTGTTATTGCAGGGTATATCAGACTTAAAACAGTTCTTGTTTTAGGGTGGCGAACGTTGTGCGATGCCACACATAATTGTTATGGGTGATACTGCATTTGCTAAGGGCAGACGTTGCCATTATAATCAGCTGAAGATTCCCACGTCTCGTCACTTACTTTCATAAAAAATAATGTTCTAGATTAACTGTAGCGGTGCCGAAGCGACATTGAGGTGTTAAAATATCTCTATAATACCAATGCGATGTCCGTTCAAGTACAATGGCAGTTAGACAAAATCGCATCAAGGTGTGAAATGGGCCGATGTTTTTTCCTTGCAACAACAAATGCACTGGAAGATGTATACAAGATGCTACACTGGAAAGGAAATGGCATAAACTTACACGGTACATCGCACACTAATGCTTACGCTAAAACGCTACGCTAAAAGTCGAATTCAAGTGATGTGATCAGAGTATAAAATAGTTATGTTCAATAACTACGTAATACCAGAACGCGATGCTGGAACATAATTCCACCACTGGTGGTAGGATTCCTATGGAGGCATGCATCGAGGTAGGTACCACCTTAGGGCCAATTATTCTGCTTTGAAGCAGTAGTGTGCAAACATTACTGTGTTTCGATCTGAAGGGCACTAAGAGCTAGGCATACGAGATTTAACATCTGATATCTCAGGGTGACGGTTTCAATGTGGTGCCACACAGAAATGTTCTAGGTGACACAGTATTTGTTATAGGCAGACATTATACTTACCAACAAGTGAATATTTAGACTGATCTCGTCACGTTATATAAAAAAACACTACACTTTTTACCTCAAAAATTATTTTGAGCGCGATTAATCAAATTTCAAGGTCGAATTTGAGTGCAACGTTATAAACATATAACAATATTTTTCGATTAAATTAATAATTGTTTGTAATAAAATAATGGCACAGTATATATTTTATAAACTGAGCAGTTATTTTACAGTGAGTAATGTTTTTATAAACTCGACTTAATTTATTTTAATAAAATTTCTTATGTATATACGTAGTAACATATTCCGATCAAAAATTAAACCCGCAAATATTTTTTTTCATTTCAAGTTAAATTTCTCTATACGCTATACAAACTTACTTTATTTGAAATTTCGTCCTGACTCGTGCACGCAGTAAATTTGTACCTATTTTACTTACATCTGTGTAATAAAAAAGCAAAGTTGTTCTTCGCTTTAACTACAACGACTCGTATATAAATACAAGTAATTTTCTTTACATAAAAGTTACGATCCTGTCGGCCTTTTAACCGAATGTCTTCAAGCATTTATGTCAATTTAACATGAAGTTTATTGTAGCGCTCCTTTGAATAACATCTTATATGTTACTTGTAGCTTCTCTGAAATAGCCAAACTTTGTAAATTATACAAAAATGTTAAAGTGAATATTTATGAAGTTGAGAACTGGGTATAATCTTTACCAATAATAGAATTGAAGTGTCTGTGTGTGATTTCAAAATGCCAAAATTTAAGAGAGAACTGCTGTTTTTGTCTACTAGTTTGAAAGTTTTTTTTTTTTTATTACTGAATGAACATTACTGTATGCATTGCGCTCGTAACCCAGAGACATCAGTTTTTAAGTCTCATATGCCCAGTGATTACGCTAGCTCTCAGTGCCGTTCTAACCAAAATAACTTTAACTGTCCATGGGGTGGCACCTGCCTAGAAGGGTTCCTGCATAGGAATCCTATCACCAGTAAAATCAGTCAAGAATAGGCTCCGAAACGGCTATACGAATTTCAATGAGAACGGTTAAGGGACGTCTCGTTTCCCGCGGGGGCGAAAAGTAACCTGCTGGTGTTGTCTCTGCCTACCTCTTATGTATGTTCCATTTCGATACCTTGCAGGATTCAAAAGATATAAATATAAATATTTTTGTAATATGTATTATCACGTGGTCGGCTTATTTTACGCTAGTGTAACCGCGGGGCACAGCTAGTGGTCAATAAGTTTATTCAATACGTTAAAATTTATTAGGTAGGGGAAAAAATCTTTTCAAATATAGCATGTATAAACTAGTAATAAAATCTCTTTGGCTGTACTATTTGTATCTGGCTGGTTTTGATGACATTGCAAAGGTTACATTGAAAAAAAAGAAACTTATTAAATAGTAAAATGTTGTTTACAGTTATTTTTCATTTATTTTCTTTTTGTCAAAATGAGTGTATACATTTTAAAATTTTATTACAAATAAAGAAAAATAGCAATGCCAGCCGCGAAATTTTTTTTTGACGTTTATGGACGATTGATCGATTCGGATCTCTACTGGCAACAACTGACGAGAATAAAGCAAGAAGTTAAGAGAAAGCGGCCGGAATATATCAATAGAAAATGCGAAAATGATGTCTGATGATGTCAATGAAATGATGGCAAAAAGGCAAAAAGGCAAAAAGGACCAAAATGGCTCATATATACTGTAATTAAACGTAAATAAACTTTGAAAAAAACTGTATTGAGTTTTCATATAAAATGCGAAGAAACTTTTTCCCCAACTTACTTAGTTTAAGTATGTAAATATCAGTATGCATACTTACTACATATATACTACAAATACAGTATGCATAATTAGATTGTTAGCCATCTCCAAAATGTACACCGTTAAGACCGTCCTAAAGATCAATCAATGCTCTTATAACGATTACAATCTATTTAACATGTAATGTTTACAGTTCAAAGGAGGGGTCATTATCCAGCCTATAAAAATCCACTGCTCGGCATAGGCCTCTCCCAAATTTTAAAGATTTGCCGCTATCTCCTTGATTGCGATTGTCGAATGTAGAATGGAATAAGCAGATAAAGTTGCTGGCTTTCACCGTTCTCAATTTTTCGGATTCATCAATTCATCGGAGACAGTGAATTTTTCTGACATTTACCCTAGTCTAGATAAAATGGGACTGCATATTTTCGATTTCCGACACGTCACAACTGACGTGACAGTTGTAACGTGCCAGTTGTGACGTGTAGGAGGGATTTGTGAGGTCCCCTGACCGATCTGACCACGGCGACTACTTCCTTATACTGTTGAAAGCAGTCAACAGCGCGGAAGATATAAAAGTGCCACAGGTGTACGCGTAAAGATAGAGGCACTTACTGGTTGTAGCCTACCCGAGTGATGTATAGCTAATGCGATAAAACTGAGGATAGACTATGTAGTGTCAGAAAGACGAGGACAATCATAACTTAACCAGACCCGAAAACCAACAACGTATGTTTTTGAACAAATGTTGGCTCCGCCTGGGGTTCCGTCCCAGGATCCACAGTGTAAAAGTCATTATAACCACTAGGCCATACGGTCATCAATAGGTCTAGACAACGACATAAAAGACATTTATAACGCTTTTGAAATTTTTCTTCCATATAAACTTTAACCCTTATATTATTTTGAGATATATTTTTTTTGTTATGAGAGTCGTGTTAACTCAGGAGCCGGGCGCGCGTCTTAAGTAACATAATATGCGATTGACCGTAATACACTCAGCGTCACAAAAATCGCACCTCTCTGAGTTTGCGCGAAAAATGGCTGTAATGGCTAGAAACGAATTATATTTATATAAATATTGGTATGTTTTAAATGGGTATTTGAATAGCTTGACATTATGAATAAAAAAATCATGAAATCATTGAAACATTTATCATTATAGAGCGTCAAAAATAAACACGGTCAAATGCTCGTTAGTAAGGACGCTAGTTACACCACCTAAAAAGGGTATAAAAGGGTCGATCTGGATGAAATATGGGCCAGTCGTAATGTAGAATTTGCAGTGAACACACTTGAACAAGTAACCCAAGTAAGAACAAGTAAAGATGGACACCAGCTCTGAAGAAGCCGCTCAAGTGATTACCCTATTGCAGTCGGGGATGCGGCAGTGTGACGTTGCTCGGCAGTTGAAACTGTCCCGTTTTTCAGTTCGACGGGTGTTCCAACGTTTTCAGCAGACTGGTGGTTATGTTAGAAAACCGGGATCTGGAAGAAAACGGTGCACATCAGAAAGAGATGACCGTTTCATCGTTACGACATCTTTACGAAACCGTTTCACAAATGCTGTTGAGTTGCAACAACAGATTCGATCAACTCGGAGAACATCTGTGAGTGTTTCTACGATAAGAAGAAAGTCACACGAAAAGAGTTTAACAGCCCATAGACCTGCTAAAGGTCCAAAACTTACTGCACAGCATCGCAGAGATCGCCTAGAGTTTGCTCGCAATCATTGCGAGTGGACTCTAGAACAGTGGCGCACCGTACTCTTCTCTGATGAGACGAGGGTCTGTCTCTTCTGCAATGACAGACGTAGAAGGGTCTACAGAAGACAGGGGGAGAGGTTCACACAACCCTGCTTCGAAGAATCCGTCGAATACGGGGGTGGTCGTGTATGTTTTGGGGCGGCATTTCCGTCGACGGGAAAACGGAACTTGTGTGCGTTTCCCGGACTCGGGGTGGCCGTGGGCAAGGGTCATTAAATGCTGGTCGGTACATTACTGAAATCCTGGAGGAACATGTGGTCCCGTATGCTGGTTATGTCGGTGATGGATTCATGTTAATGCATGATAATGCATTAACATGAATCCTGGATTATTTACAGGAGGTCGATATCCCTGTTATGCATTGGCCAGCACGAAGTCCAGACCTTAACCCAATAGAACATCTCTGGGATGACCTAAAACGGCTCGTGCGAGCTCTAGATCCAGCTCCAGCCACTCTTCAAGAGCTCCAAGATGCGGTACTTGAAGAGTGGGAACAAATACCCCAAGAGGCTGTTGCGATCCTTGTAAGGTCCATGAAAGATCGCATGGAAGCCGTTATCAAGGCAAGGGGGGGGGGGGGGGGTAACACTAGGTTTTAAGAACTTTTTTGTATTTATTAAGTTTTTTTTAAATTATTAATTTGCAAATTTGTACGTACCCTGTCTTTTTCTTTAATTTCTCTTTCGTCTCGTTATAAAAGTAAAATTCAATTAAAATTCCTGGAAGCTAATGAAATTACCTTTAGAATGATACCCTCAAACCACAATTTTTAATTGCCATTGGCCTGTTGTGTTAAAATAGTATTTAAATTATTTTTTTCGGATGTGCGATTTTTTTGACGCCGAGTGTACTTCAATTCCCGGTGCCGGCGCCTATAAAAAGGCTTCTTTAAGGGTTCTTTTAAGTGCAGAATTATCACGTGCACGGTGAAGGAAAACCTCATGGACCAGCAAGTCTCGGGAAAAAAAATATTTCGAAGACATGTAAAATGTGCCAACTCGCATTGGAATAGCTCTTCCCAACTTCAAAGCCCTCTTAAAAATGAGAGGAGGCCTGTGCTCAGCAGTGGAACATTAATAAGCTCTTACTTTACTTTTTATATATTATGTCAAGGAACAATAATATACAAGCTATACTATATAAGCTTCGCGAGTATCTGGAATATACGAAAATTGTCCCCAGGAATCCTAGTTAGAGATATTAATGTACAGTAATCAACTAACTAACTAACTAACTAACTAACTAACAAAAATTACTCTTATCTTCTAGCGTCTAAATACACGATTGGATCGTCAATCGTAATAATGCTCATGTGTTCTTTGTTGTGAAACTTATTTTTGTTCAAGATATTTTTTTTAATATTTCATTTCTGTTATTTCATTCTGCATATCTTCTCGTTTGTTTGTTGTCCATGCGATTTCGTGGCATAACAGTAAATACCCTTATCAATGTATCGTACCATTTTGTGCAGTAACGTGTGAAAGGCCTTATATGAGGAGTTTGGTTATGCCGGCAAGCAGTCGGTTTAAAGCAGTGATTCTGAACATGAAATTTTTAATACATGAAAATTAACATTAATTCTCGGCACAAGTAAATTGACTTAATGCTATAAGGTGGGAAAATGTTCTATCAGAAGATTCACTAAATTACGTTGCCAGACAAGGGTGCCTCCTCAAGACTCATGTATTTATACATATTTCGAGATCATTTATATAAGCGCTTATTGTATCAGTTATACTGACGACAACATGGTTATCCATCCACCCTAACTCTAACCAAATAGTGGCTGGTTTAAGAGAACTGAATGCCAAGACCTGCATGTAGCGAAATTTGGTATATCTCGCTGAAACTTCGAAGTAACATATTTGTAGTCATTTTAATTTTTTCATGAACTTTATTATCTTCATATTAAATGTTACTGAGACAATATGAGAACTCGTAAACAACCGTTGTCATTAGTTGGCGATTTGAAATATTTTAGTAATATTTCTCAAGCATATTTATATGTTTAGTTTTCAATGCTGCTGGAATTTACTGGAATCTTCTATAATATTTTTTTTAATCATAAAAGGCATTGTTTTGGTCGGAGCTTGACAAAACTACATTATTGTTACTACTTACGCAATACTGGGAAAAGGTTTTTCAGGATGATTTAACTTGAGGACCCGACCTTCACCCGCTTTGATTTATTTTAAGAATAGGAAGAGAACACACTTAGATGAGTCGAGTGTTTACTAAGCACACTTGTCTTTCTTTTCTTATTTTCTTGCCTCAAACTGTTAAACAATAAAGCGGAAACTGCTTGTTATGCATGTATTATAAAAATAAATTACAATGTCCTAAAAAAATCACATGTTATCGAAGTACATTTTATACTTTTAACAGAATTGATTTAAACATATAGCTGTGTAAGCCTTCGGACTAACAGTGACCATTAGACCTAAAAAAAGACAGCTAACAAGAGGAGATTCTCCACATTGCGGTATGTGCCGAACAACGTTAAGCCCTATCACTTGAGATGAGCGCTTTGTATTTGGTTATGATTTCTTTGGTTAAAGCCCCTTGCGTAGTGTTCAAACCACTTTTTAACAGTAGATTTACGGGTGTTGTCGGACGATATAATAAAATATCTAAATATAATAAAATATAGGTGTTTCAGATAAAATTACTAGATATATATTTGCTTTAAGAACCAATGAATAATCGCTATAGAATAATATTTAATTGTTCAGAATTTAAAGCATCAAATTGACAACCCGTCAAATTGACGGGTTTCGTGAATCTACGGTCTTTCCACAATTTTACACCTCTCTTCAGAGTGGTGCCTTATTTGGGGTGCGCTCACCTCATAAGGTGATGGTTTTGAAGCCGAATGCCTCCCCATATATTTTTTTTAATCTGGTGGAGTAAAGCCCTTGTATCTGATATTTTGTAAATCTTGTAAGCCCTTAACAATTGTTGTATTCAAATGCTGTCTGCAGCCTTTAAAGTGAATATTTATCCATCCGAGAAAGACTTAGAATATTATTAAACAAACGGTTATTAAACTATGAACCTTGCTAAGACGATAACGCATTATAATTAAGTTATTAGAAATACAATCATAAGAGAGATTATATGACAAGATTAAATTATATTTTCTTCACTAGAAATAATTTTATTTTAATATGTACAGCACGTTAAAATTACTGTATTTTTACAATATATTGTGTAACTTTTTATAATAATCTTACATTTGTGATATAATCACTTACATTTACATTATGCATTATTATTAATAAGTTCAAATCCAAATGCGAACAAATCATAAAGCAAATAGGTTTAGTTGCAAAAAATATAAAACTAAAATAACTACTACAACGCCTAACGACAACATTCACAGACTTAGGAAAAACCGACATCAATGCAGCGGTAACAACATAGAAATATTATGGGTGACACAGCCAGTGTTATGGACACACGTTGCACTTACCATCAGGTGAACGTTTTGCGCGTCGCGTCCCTTTCTCCAATAAAAAAAAGCATTAGTCGAATTGCCGACTTCTAAAAGGGAAACCCTCTCCCTTTTTAGAACTCGATTAAAAATAATATAAGCTGTAATAATATAAGTGTCACTGACAACAAATAAAAAATTAAACAAATATCAATTTTTTTACAAGCTTTTATTTGTGGGGCTTTTATCCAGTAGTGGACTCAAATAATATCTCAAAATCAGCTACAGTACTCATCAAGACAAATCTAACGAGTCTAAACACGATAGGGGTGCTTTAAGCTATTGAGGAGTTGGGTGGTCCGCAGCTTACCAAAATATTGCAGTGTCCACAGGTGGTGTCGTGTGGTAGCAGCGTGAGAAAATCTATCACCCCATCTCGTGGATCTCGTAAAAATCGACAAAGGGAACAATTAAACCAGGAGATGGACAACAGCATCTTCCTGAAACAATCAATCAAATAAACTGCGGTTACCAACCCGCCTGCCAAGCGGGGCAACTATGGCAAAATACTCCCAACGGGAATCGATGGGGGTGGCTTATGATCAACAGTGGACTAGTGATAGACTGAAATGATGATGATGACGATCAGGTTTATGCACGAATACCTTATTTCAGCCTATTCAAGGTTGAATGGAAACTGGTCGAATATTAAGTTGCAAATTTTGACAATACAAACTTTTTACAAGCTTATATTTTACTTGCATTAAATAAAATCGTGTGAAAAGTTTAACCACGCCAGAAAAAAAAAGGATTTTAGTGTGATCCATCTCATAGATATTCCATACAACGATGTTATGAACAGCAAACTTATTTTAAATAGTTTAAGTGTCTGATTTTCCTGGATGATTATTGATTGTAGACGAATCGTTGAATTTAACTTGAAGGACATTGTTCAGCCCCCATACAAAGTTCGCCCGAGAACCAACAGTCATAAAACATTGATTATTGGGTTCAAAATAATATCTATGTATTCCTGAAAGTAGATTAAAACGACGAACACTTCTCAGAATTTATACATTACCTAAATTATTTTCGATTTTATGGTTATTCTAAATAGCCTATTTCTTTTATTGGATAACAAGCAAAACGTTCACCTGATGGTAAGTGTAACGTCTGCCCATAGAAAATGGTGTGTCACCCAGAACATTTCTGTGTGACACACCCCACTGCACCCATCACCCTGAGACATCAGTTCTTAAGACTCATATGCCCAGAGATTACAGAAATCGGAAACAAGCAGAATATCTGACCCTTTGGTGGGATCTACCTAGACGGATTCCTGCATAGGAATCCTACAACCAGCAGCACCTTGCTGTTTTAGCTTTATTTTAAAATATCAGTTGTTATAATCAGGTTGTGGAAAGCTAATCGAAAAAAAAACACTGAATACCTTACAAACAAACACAAAGATCGCCTCTAGAAAGCTACATTAGCAATGTAAAAGTAAAGTAAAGATGTTTGTACAATAGAGTATTGACAACTCTATTGTCATTTGACATTCAAAATCTCTCTCACTCTCACGCTTAGATAAGCCATAACACAGCCATTTTTACTACGGCTTTTAGCTGCGCCACTATGTGTGTGACTTAGCGCTTTAAGCAGCTTTGGTTCTTGTCCCTTGACTAACGAATTATGTTATGTTGTTATGATGTTATTCGGAAAACGGTAAAGTGTCGTAGTTAATGAAATACCTATTTTATTTTCTTTTACTAATCTGAAGCGTGTGTAAATTATAGTATTTGGGATAAATAGCATAAAATAGGCTAAGAATTATTATATACTCGTATGTCAAACGTATGTTGATTCTTAGACGAATTTGGGCAATGTCCATATCATATTAGGAAATTCCTTTGTAGAAACCTGGACAATAGAATTTCGATATAATTTGTTATATTTGCGCAACAAATTACAGTTTGGCAAGCATTCATATTACGGTAAACTATAATATGGCCGTATTTCAATATTTAATCAAGAACATATAATTCTACCAAAACAGCTAATGACGTGATACAGCAATGCGGCATTTGAAACCACATATTATCGGCAATGTATGTATAGATAGAGTAGCAATATAACACGATAAGCCTGGAGAGCTTTGATCTTCAGATTCAGAGACACTTTTGGTGACCGTGAGGGTGTCCCTCAGCGAAATTTCCTCATGTCTAATAGCCAAACAAGAATCAAACCAACATGGAATAAAATACCATTCCTTTGTTTTTTTATCTTATCGTTTTAACATACATGCATACATAAAATCACGACTGTATCCCATAAGGGGTAGTCAGAGACTGGGCACTCACTGCAAAAACAGATGACTGCCACAATCAACGTTTCACCAAAACAATATAATGCACTTGGTGTGATAGGTGGTGAGCCCATCGCCACCATGCGCTGTTGGGTGCACAGTGCAGTTTAATTCCTTACTCGCCTTTTACGAGATCCATTGGATGAGATGGAGTGGTAGTATTCTTTTAACGAGCCGCCACCACACGGCTTTATCGTTTTAAAATTGATTTTAATGAAGTTGTTTATTCTCTAATATGTGTATGTGTGTGTAAGTATTGTTTATCGGTCTCTGTTCTAGGCCAATTCATCTTTTTCTGTATTTCAATAAATTAAGGCTTAATCATCAACATTTTACTGATGGTAAAATATCAATGCGGGTATCCATCCCTGTCGCAGTGCGGTGCGTTTGTTATTAGCAGACGTTGCATTTACTTAGGTGAACGATTTGCTAATCCTGTCACTTTCTACTGTAGCGACATCTATGTCGCCACATGAGAAGCTCGAGAAATATCTCATACGTTTCATTTCTTCATCGCTTTGAAAGTTTCTGAGATGTGAACTACATATACGAGTATATACAACATCTAAATATTACTAGTCGGAGGAGACCTCCTCCCCAGATCAGACCACACGATCTGGCCGGGTAGCTTCATTTTCCTTGGCAATATTATCCGCCAAACTACCATAAAAATATTATCAGCCCCTTAGCAGTCCACAAGTAGACAAGCGTCTACAAAGTTGGTCAATAGCTTTTCCTTCTTCTTTTTGCTTGTAAAAAGTACACTGCTGGACTTACGAGTACGCCTTTCCCAAATTTGGCGACTTTGCCTCAATTTAGCAGAAGGCGAATTAGCGATCGTTGTACCAGACATTTTGCACTTTAGACGCTGCCGCCAGTCACTGCTCTGGCATGTTTGCGTTGGTTATCCCGCCATCAATCGGAGCATTAACGGGATTTTGCATTTTTGGCATTTCCTTTGGTCGACTTTCACGATATCCAAGGTATTTAACGATATAAAAAACATTATTGTCTTAGAAGCCTCCCGTCCCGTTAGTTAATTTCTTTTATGAGGTACCTACTTGACCCATTTCAATGGAGAGAAAGATCGCCTGAGGGCCTCAGAGGGCGACGGCCATTGAGATCACCGTGCGTAACCTGGATTATCCGAGCGAGAAAGAGAAGAGTATTTAGAGAAAGTCTATGTCCAAAAAGTGGAAAGAGCGACTGGCTAATCTTAAGAAAGGCCGTAGAACTACTGAGGCGAAAATTTTAATACTGAGGGAAAGGATATACTGGCAGTACGAAAACTATCGTGGCACAACAGTGGCATGACTACTTCAGTTTTTACCTACATACGAATATGCATAGCCGTAAGAGAGTCGATAAATGAGTGCTATCATCGCTGCAACCAGAATATGACACAGCATTATATTAAAAAAATATTTTCTCTTCCATTTCCAAAATCTTCACATCGACTCTCAACATGGTTGGTGTTTTTGTGCATACAGAAAGCCCCTGCTTTTACCCACAACGATAGCATGCATAATTGAAGGCCTTTCTTAACTCTCATATGGAAGAAAACATATATTTAAAGTTATTCAATAGTTCATTTATATACCTTTTGACTGCTATTAATTCTAAATTTTCGCCTACAATGCGATATTTTTCTCAATGTCGCAATCAATCTTTGACATTTAATAAAGGTAAGTGAAAAGGGTTTCTATGTTCCGGTGCCGACTAAGCCCGTAAATGTAAGTGCAAAATGAAGAAGGGTCGTTGTTACCTTATTGCCACAATAATAAATTTACTTCGAAGAATACCTTTTGGATACATTTGACTCATGAAAATGTTTACTATCGTACCATCCATGATAGTACATTAAGAAAATATCAACAAATATATATTTTTTGGTTATACATACAGAAAAAATTTAAAACTTGTTTTTATAATGTAATATTTTTTATAAATTCTTTGTTGTTAAAAATCTGGAAATTAAAATAGTCGTTACAATTATAAGATTAATCAAAGAACCAGAAAAATAAATGAATAAATAAGAAATGTATCGGAAAAAATAACTGCAGTTATAAAATAAGATATTACTGTACGGTCCATAGTTTCCGGGTTAAAACGGTCCATGGTAATATCTTATTTCATAGCTTCACTCCGCTTCTCTCGTCATCTTTCGAGTTTTCTTATATTCATTAACAACTATAAATATTTGGATAGATAATATTTATTAATACACTACGTAATATGAAAAATTTTGTCAAAATCTTCAGAAATGTTTCGAAGAAATCAATTATATACAAGAGTTGCTCGTTCGTATATTAGCTGTTTATACCGTTCAGTGACGCCAGCAAAGTCATCTGTTGTTGGTAGCCCATCATCATCATCATCATTTCAGCCTATCACTAGTCTACTGCTGAACATAGGCCTCCCCCATAGATTGCTAAAAAATTTGTAGCTCTCATTTTGCGGGGATTTTTTCATAGTAGTCACGCTTGGCGGGTTAGCAATTGCAGTTTATTTATTCAGATGTTCTAAGAAGATGCTGCTGCTTCCTGGATTTTATTTTCCCTCTGACGACTTTTACGACACCCACCGGATGTGAAGGGGGAGTAGATTCTCTTAAGCCGCCACCACACGGAAATTAAGTATGTTCTACTCAAGGGAGTAACACATATGTAAAGTGCTAAACTTTGAAAGTAGAGATAGGCTGAACTGATGATGATGATAAAGCTTAGAATATTAAAGTGTATCTTGTTAGATTGGAGATTGGCGAATGCAGTACCAAATATTTCGCACCTTAGATGCTCCTAGCCGTCACTACTTGGGATTATTAGTCTGCAGTTTTGTCAATGGCACTTAACTCCGTAAGTAAAGCAACCGTACAAAACGTTTCTTGCATTGTGTTTTCACTATTTTTTTCCGCACGTATATTGTCGTATTCTAAGATCCCTTGTACATAGCGTTGGACGAAATTACTATACTATTATAACGTTTCACTGTGCTTTATATATTTATTTTATGAACGCTTACAGCACTTTTTTTTTTTTTTTTTTTTTTTTTTTTTTTTTTTTTTTTTTTTTTTTTTTTTTTTAGGACTGATGGTCACTGTTAGCCCGAAGGCTTTTACAGCTTCGCCGGATTGAAAGGTGGCATAGCGCTGAGGGCGCTTAGCCGAAACCTTTATTTATGGATGACTGGCGCAAGGGCCCCCGAGAGGGGACCTCGGCTTGGACCGTCATCCTGTTCGCGAGAGTAACAGACTCGAGGGTGCCCAAGGGGGCCGGTCTCGGCTCGGTCAGTTACTGCAATCGGGAGGGCAATATTACTACTACTATAATTATTAATACCATGATTATTATTAGATAAGTTTACCACCAATTCGGAATGCGTTTCCGCTGGAGAAGAAATGGCGCAAGAAACTCCAGCGACGCTTCTGTTTATGACACTACTGCTAAGGGAGAACCGGCCTGAGATGCGGCGGTATCGCGAATAACTTTGTCTGATACGCCCACGCCGACGGCGGGGGCGGTATGGTGATAATGGGTGTTTGTGTAGTGTTGAGTAGAGCGCTTGGGCAATAGTGGTCGCGTCGTCAGGGTCCTCGAGGACGTGCCTCGGTCTCCTTTTTCCGCGGGTCGAGTTTTGGTGTATCACGAGGGGGTTGTAAGTGGCGGCACTGACAACCAGTGGGTTGGGGTGCGTGGCGGCAGAGTCGAAGTATCGGCGAGAGGCCAACTTTAGATATTGGGCTATGGTAGGAAGCCCTAAATCGATATGAAGGTTAGCATTACGCACGAACCACGGTGCTCCCGTGGCTTTACGCATGAATCGATTTTGTATTACCTGAAGTCGGTGAATTTGACGCGGGGAGGCATGCGCAAATACGGGGCTTGCGTATGTCATAATTGGCCGAATACAGGCTTTGTAAAGTGTAATTTTATTACGTAGGGACATTTTGCTATTTTTATTTAGTAACGGATGTAATCGGCCGAGGACGAACGCCGCTCGGTTCCTTACTCGGTTAATATGTGGACCGAAGCTGAGTCTCGAGTCTAATAGGACGCCTAAGTATTTGACTGTCTTTTCCCAGGGGATTGGACGATCGAATAACTCTATGGTGGGGAGATGCTGCGTTGTGCGCCGCGAGAAGTACATGGCTGCACTTTTGATTGGGTTGACCTCGATCCTCCATTTCCGAAACCAGTTCCCGAGGGTTCGGGCTGCGGATTGGAGGCGTTTAGAGATAGTGTCTGGATTACGTCCAGACACATATAGGCAGGTATCATCTGCGAAGAGGGCGAGTTCGACGCCGCTGGTGTGCGGTATGTCGTTCGTGAAAAGGGTGTAGAGCACGGGACCTAGGACTGAGCCTTGTGGTACGCCGGCTAGGATGGGATGTGATTCGGATCGCACCCCCTCGACGCGGTAGCGGAAGGTTCGACTGCGTAAGAAATCTCGTATGATGAGTACGAGGCGATCTGGCACACCGAGTCCATATAACTTGTATATGAGCCCGTTGTGCCAGACCTTGTCGAACGCTTTCGCCACGTCGAAGAAGAGCGCTCCGGTATGAAGCCCGCGTATGAAGCGGGATTGAATGTGCTCCGTTATGCGGTGCACCTGCTGGGTACATGAGTGTTTGGCACGGAATCCAAACTGCTCGTGGATGGGGATCCCTCGAGACTGCATGAAGTCTCTTAAGCGGGCGAGAAGTAGGCGTTCGTATATCTTGCCTAAGGCCTTGAGGAGGCTTATAGGCCGATATGCGGTGGGATCGGACGGGTGTTTAGAGGGCTTCAGAATCCCTACGACCTCTGCTTCTTTCCAGGTGTTCGGAAAGATTGCGTTGGCCAGAGCTGCGTTGTAGATTAATACCAATAGCTGAATGATGGTAGTAGGCAGGAGCTTAACTACTTTGTTAGTGATACCATCGGGACCGGGAGATTTCCTCGGACGGAGGTTTTTAATAATAGACTCTACTTCGGTGCTGTTAACCGGCGGTATGGAATCGCGGAGCGGTTGAGAAGCCCTCCGATCGACCTCGCTGTCGACTAACGCGACGTGGGCGGAGTCGACCGGTAAGGTGCTTGGGGAGCATTGAGATTTTAGGCTGTCAGCTAGACATTCTGCCTTTTCTTCGTCTAGGAAGGCAGGCGGTTGGTTGGGTCGTACTAAAGGGGGCATTGAACGGGATGTGCCTCCTTTTAGTGATTTTGGAAGTCGCCAGAAGGCGAGGTGAGACGGTTCGATGTTAATGAGACTGTTATCCCACCGATCGTTTCTGAGCTCCTGCATACGTATTCGGACCTCACGTTGCAGGGTGCGTAGTGTTGTTCTATTGCTGACGGTAGGATATAAGTCGTGAGCGCGAGTGGCTGCGTTCTTGCGCCTCATTAGGTCTCTAATGTCGTTAGGCAGGATCCAGCGGTGGTCGTCCGCCACTGGGACCTGTCTCGAGGAATCCTCGACGACAGTTTGGATGTGCCTAGTGAGTGCATGAGCCGCAAGGTTCGTGTCACTGACTGAATTGATGGTGGATGGAATCGCATCAAGGTGCGGAGAAGTTTGCTTAAGTTTTTCGGCTAGCTTTTGCCAGTCGACTACTGTTTTTTTGGGTGGTGAGGCTTGGACGGAAGGTCCTAGCCGAAGTAGAACGGGGCGGTGATCAGATGTTAGTTCGTGGATCACCTCTATATCGCGGATGGCGAGATTTATGTTGCTAAGGATGGCTATGTCAAGCACATCCGGCGTGTGTCCCAGTGTATGCGGGAAGTGGGTCGGTATTGTAGGCGCCAGGACGTCGAAGTCGAGGAGGTCGACTAGCGAGTCTAGGGCCACCCCACGCGGGTTGGTTGTTATTGAGTTCCACCGGGTGTGCTTGCTATTAAAGTCACCGGCAAGGATAGTTGAGCTCCCGAGGGAGAGAAGTGCTTCGAAGTCGCTGCGTGTGATTTTGGCGTCATTTCTACATGGTAAGTAGACAGACGCGATAGTAATGGGGGAGTGGCCGGTCATGGCTAGCTGACAGACCGATGCTTCAAGATGGCTGAGTGGCGGTGTGACGACTGGTACGCAGTGCAAGGACTTTTTGTAGTAGATAAGAGTGCCGCCTTTCGCAGCGGTAACTCTATCGTTCCGAATGATGTTGTAATTTGCGATTTTGGGATCGCGAGTGTGTGGTTTCAAAAAAGTCTCTTGCACGAGTAGTACGTCGACTTGGTGATCGCGAACGAAATTGAAGATTTCGTCGCGCTGGTTTTTTAAGCCGTTAGCGTTAAAAAACGCTACGTTTAGGGAGCGCGGTTTCTCTCTGCCGTTGTGAGTCATTTTTAAGCCCTAAAATTGACTATAGCGTTTATGACGCTTTGGTACCGCACCGCCGCGGCGATCCTCTCATTAGGATTATTGTTGGTGTTTCGGAGAGCCGTGGCGAGGGCTGTAATGTCGGCACCGTTGAAAGCGGTGGCGAAGCGACAGACGAGGTCTAGATCGCTCTCTGCGACCGGTCGGCTTGCGACGGCTGCGACTGGTGCGACCTGTGAAGGTGCCGGTATGTTCCGCGTGATCGCGACCGGAGGAGGCGCGTTTGAAGTTGCGCGGGTCGGAAGTGGCCTCCATACAGAGGGTGGTGGGGGAGGTACTATGTACCTTTGTGTTTGGGCCTGTTTAGCCGCAGGCCTTTTAAGTTTTGGGGCCTTCGGGCAGCCGAGGTAGTTGGCCGTGTGACCTTCTGCGTTACATAGTACGCAGGCAGGCGGGCCGAAGGAGGCTAACAGAGCTTTGTCCTTTGGACGAGGACAGTCTGCTGTGGCGTGATCGCCTAGGCACTTGACGCACCTGGGGCGGGCGTAGCAATTTCTTGCTGAGTGGCCGTACAATTGGCACTTATGGCATTGGCCGGGAGGGCCGTTTTTGTGTGGGGCCTCAACTGAGAGCCCCGAAAGGTTGCAGCAGGTCCGCAGATTAAATATCTGCTTCCCTGCCGGGGAGCGGTCAAGTGCGACTAGCACCATGTTATAGGGCACCTTAGTTCGCCCGCTGTACATGCGGTGTACAGCGACGACGGGGAGGTTTTGCGCGATGAGGTCTTTTTTGACCTCTTCCGCGCTGATTTCCTTGGGTAGGTTCTTGAGAACCACCCTTAGTTGCCGCTCATCGGCTGGAGTGTATGTGTGGAAGTATACACCTTTTTCCGACAGGTAACGTGTTACCTGACGGTAGACCTCAGTGGTCTCCACCTGTAATTTAATGCCGTTTGAGGTAGAAACGGCAGTATATTTTAACCTGGACATGGCCGATGTGAGCTCTTGCCATCTGTCCAGAGCCCGAATGAAGATAGGCGGTGGCCGCCGAGAGTGTGCAGCGAACTGCGAAGGATTGCGCGGGGCAGCGGGGGCCTGCTGTGAAGCAGCGGGGGCCTGCTGTGAAGCAGCGGGGGCCTGCTGTGAAGCAGCGGGGGTCTCTTGGGAGGCTACAGGGGCGACCTGCGGTTGCGGGATAGGCGTGCTATCACTGGCTTTGGCAGCCTTGGCGTGGCTATCGGGCGTCGGTGAGGCGCGCTTCTTGCGCTTCTTTTTTAATTTCTGCACTTGCAGAAAACCAATGTCGTCGCCGGTGTCGCGGCCGGTGTCGCGGGGGTCCTCGGGTGCCGAGGGAGAATCGAACTCCATTTCGGAGCCCGAGGACGAGGCCCTAGAGGGGGGCCTAGATAGCGCCTCAAAAGCTGAGGCTACTGACGGCAGAGCGGTTAGTAGCGACCGGAGTAATTCCGGTTGCTCCGCCTGGGCCGCTAAGAGTGCGTTAGCTAACGCCTCCGACATACTTATCCTTCTCTTTTTTTTTCCTACGGGGAAGTGGCCGCCGGTGGGATGCCGGGGTGTGTGGCCTAACTTCCCTCCCTGCCGGGTATAGGCAGGGAGGATGAATGCCTAGGTGTGTAGCCCTAGTGCGTCCTCGTGTGGATCTTATTTTGCACACTCGGGTGAGTGCTTACAACTAATTACAACTACGCGTGGACTTTTGAGTCGGTCGAGTAAACCCACATTGACTAGGGCACTACCCAAGGCCAATTTCTGTGGGTTTCTTCCGATTACGCGTTTCCCAGATGGGGAACCGCGGGCGTACGGGGCTAGCCTACACTAGTTTCGTTGTCACCGTTAGGTATCCGCTAGTGTAACCACAACAGGTGGATTCGCAAATGACGTGGAAACAATTCTGGGAAATTAGTACAATACAACGAAAGTCGCCTTGACTAATTCCCGGAAGGGTTGGGCGCAGGTAGCTGCACGCTTCGATCGGATTACCGGAGCGGGTCGTAGCGGGGCGCTATGCGACCGTCTGGCGTCGAGCGTCGAGTGCAACTAGTAGCACTTACACTAAAAGCGAAATGCACGGCTCGAAAAATAAAACAACGTCGAACAAACACAGCGCCTACGCTAGAATGCCCAATGATCGAGGAGGCTGTTACTCTCCAATTAATGTATATATATAGATAAAGGAATACAAAAATTTTATATTTTTCCGTATAATTTTAGGATTACTTACTTTTTAATCACATACTTTAATTTATTCAAAACGGTACAGTTTTGGTAGTTACTTTAGAAACCCTTATAACGAGTATGACATTTTTCTAACATGTTTCTATAAATCGCTTATGACTTATCAGTCTTATTAAAATATTTATTTTTAATTCGTGGAGGTGGTGTATTTCATTAAATTAATTTATAAATTAATTTTTAAGGATGAATATACTTAAAGTAAACCCAAAGTAAAGTAACAATAATAAATAATAATAATAACTCATTTAATCAATCTAGCCAAATTGTATATACAACACAAAAAAACTGTAACACGAATAGAGGCTGTCCATACTCGGTAGGAAAGAGGTAGGTGCTATTCTACTCTGCCGAACACCTATCGGCTTAAAACCTGTAAACTTATAGTAAATTGTAAAAAATTGCGATGCTTAATCGCTATAGTTTCAGCACAGCATTATGTAAATGTGTAAATGGCAGAATTTACTAAGCAGTTCATGACGCAGTCATCACATTGTAACTATTCAACTTCACGTTGATAAAATTAATTTCGTGACCACAAATTAGACTTCACATTTTCAAAATAGTTTCTAAAGGTTATATTATTCTAGGCCATTTGAATGATATATTTTAATAAATTGTGATCGTCATAGGTAGGACCCATTTATCTACGTTGTGTTTATGTATAGTAATTTGTTATTTTAGGTATATCATGGAAAGATGTTTATTCACTAGAGAAGCTGCAAGACAGTGTTCGAATACAGGTACTCTGACCACTAGGCCTCGCGGTCTATTTTGCGTAATTACATATGTAAATACTAATCTCGCAGCATATTTGCCACTATTTCATCAAGATATCTCCGAAACTATTGACTTCAAATTTGGCATTTATATTCCTTTCCCGAAATAGACGCACCGAGAACATACCCACAAACATACCGAGACCCACAAAGAACGGTTTTAATAAACATTTACTCATAAATGGGTAAATTAGTTGTCATCATTATGACCAGCGAAGAGGTCGCGTAACAGCTAGTAGGAGATATTCGAAACCAATGTCTCAGGGTACGAGCATAGGGCATAGAAAATTCTGTGTGAGACTACAACTTTTAGGAGCAGACGTTTCACTCATCAGGTGAATCCGGTGAACGATTTGCTAGTCTCTACACTGACTTCCTTTAAGTTTTTTCAATTTCTATGATTTTACTAAAAGCGCGTAAGCAGTACATATAATCACGCCTTTTTCTCATATAAGGGGTAGGCAGAGATCGCACCCGTAGCCCACTTTTCGTCCTCTCGGGAAACGAGACGTGACGGGTGCGTTTGCGTTCCCACGGGCAGTATAGTAACATTAATAAATTCATAAGCATTGCATAATATAGTATTTTTTATAGCTTCATTTGGCAATAGTTTTAACTTTTTGCCAGTTTAAAATTTTGGGAAATTAGTTCGCGGTTAAAGGATATTATGGTATTATTCTGCACGATTTAAGGATGTCCGTACAATACCTGAGTCGTCTCGTAAAACACCCCGGTTAGAAAGAGGTAGATGTTATTCTACTCTGCCGGACACCTATCGCCTAATATTTATACACGCAATTTGTACGCTCGAATTTGTATAATTAATCCCAGTCCAATATAATTCACGGGTTCTACCCTTACGTAATAACAGTTTTGCATAAATTTTATTATTATGTACATACGTGTATACATGTACACACGGTCGAGCAACACCTTGAAATGTCGTTAAAATTACTTTATTAAAATGAGACCTTCATCCGTCTTTGTTTAATGAAACCTTTTAGAAGACAATAAATATTCATAAATATATTACAACTCTTATATTCTGTGCAATATAATACAATATAAGTTATCAGATTTAATAATTATTAAATATTTTGCGGAAAAACATTAGGTATGCGTTTCTTAACAACTCTGTGGTTAGAGTACCTAACTACCCCGCCGCGGGTCCGGTGTTCGAATGCAAACCGTAACCAATTTGTGCAAAAACACAAATCGTTGGTTTGCGGATCTGATTGTGTTGTGATTGTCCTGGTGTCTCCGACACTGCATTCTCGTCTACCTCCGATCTCATCGCATGAGCGTTACATCGGTCATAGGTTGTGACAAGTATGTGTCCTTGTGTTCGCGCGTACTTTTGTGGCACTGTATTCGGTAGTTGTCGCAATCGTCGAAAATCAGCCAGGAGCACATCAAGTACTTAACTTAGCTAAAAATCGTGTGCTATAAGACGATATCAACAAAAGTCAAATGGCGGACTAGAACCTGCGACGCAATGTTTCGCTCTACAAGCTCCAAACCATTAAACAATCAATAAAATATTTCTTAACAGAAGTAATTTATTAGATTTGTAAAGGTTATGTTCATGGGCGGCGGTGATCATCTAACATCAGGTGAGCCGTTTGCTGATTTTCCCCTCTTCTATAAAAAAAAGAACTTACTTTTAAGTGAATTACGAAGTCAGTTATCACATAGATCTTTTATATACAGGTGGTAGGATTCCTGTGTAGAAATCCGTTCAGGTAGGTAGGCCAGTAGTTCTGCCGCGAAGCAGTTGTATGCAAACATTACTGTGTTTTAGTCTGCAGGGCACTGAGAGCTAGGGTAATTACGGGGCTTATCCGACTTAAGAACTGATGTGACTGTGAACGTTTTGCTCATCTCGTCACTTTTTAGAATAAAAAAAAAGGTGAACGCTTTGCTCATGCAGTTCTTCTTTTCCAATAAAATAAATAAAAATACCATGAAAATAAGTTTTAAGCTCATAATATAAATTCTATCATTCGGTAATCGGTATTCACTGCTTAAATTGTCAAAAATTAAATAAATAAGCCTTTCTTCGTTCTTCTGCTACTAGGAGATTTCATCTACTTAATAAATCTTTACAATGACTAACTGACAGACAACGCACAGCCTAAATCGGTGGGTCTAGAAGCATGAAGTTTTGTACAGGAGTTCCTTACATAACGTAGGGGAGCACTAAGATAGGATTTTTGAAAATTCTTCTAATGGGGTTTTGGTATTGGGGTAACAGATAAGAAAACGCTGCACTGAATTCAACCTTAAAATTTTACTCTCACCTCGACCAAAGAAGTTTCAGTCACTTCACAAATTATTCACAATGAAATAGAAAGTATACGCTCGAATTATAATATTTCAATTAGAAAACACATAAAGCGCAGCATAAACTATATTTATGTTATCTCTATAATATGTTACCTCCAATACTCTAGGGTTATTTTATAATATTCCATTTTACACTCAATCTGCCTCTCTGACTACTGAATGAATACAAATTTATAATTCCTTATAAAATATTATTTTAAAATAGTCTTTGGTTAATACTTGTTATATCATTAATTCATCAGCTCGGTATTAGCACACATTTTAAATAAGATTTAACTCCACTTAACAACATAACTACACCAAAGATTATTTACGTATAACCACAACGGAAGTATATAGATTTGGATGCAGCAAACTGTATAATTATTTCCGCCAATATGAAACTTAAATAAATCATACATTTTACTCACAAACATTTGGTTGGAAATGACTAGAAAAATAAGTCTAGGATAAATTTTCTAAAAAGAACCTTCCGGAATTCCGTTTGCGGGTAACAAACGATTTTTTTGATAAGAATTAAATTATGTATACATTCCTGCTTTTTTGTAGAATAAAGTGACGGAATGAGCATATCCTTTACCTGATGGTAAGTACAACGTCTGCCCATAACATTTCTGTTTTACCACACTACGACATCAGTTGTTATGCCCAGTAATTTACACTATCTCTCAGTACCCTGCAGACTAAAACAGTAATATTTGTTTACTATTGATTCAAGACAGAATAATAATAATAACCATTCATTTTCAAGTATCAAATACATATTTTGTTAGTAACACAGAACTTAATCGCTATGTTAGTAGGTGATGACAACAATCATTTATTATGCCGGCAAATCATCTGCTATTCCTCTGGTATTGTAGGTGTTCATGGGCGGTGGTGATCACTTACCATAATTTGAGCCACCTGCTCGTTTGCCCCCTATTCTATAAAAAACACTGTTGGGAGACTCACAGACCGGAGCATCGAGGTCGTAGTTGACGGTGCATGCTCGGACTCTAAATCTGTAAATGCTGGTGTCCCACAAGGCTGTGTGCTATCACCAACCCTGTTTCTACTGCAAATCAATGATATGTTACAAATTAGTAATATTCATTGTTATGCAGATGACAGCACTGGTGATGCCGTATACACCGGCCGTGCTAATATTTCTCGGCAACACGTCGACGAGTACCGGAACAAACTTGTGTCTGAAGTCGAGATTTTGTTTGACAAAATCTCGGATTGGGGCCGACTGAATTTAGTTCAGTTCAAGCCTAAGAAGACAGGTTTGCTCGTTCACCGCTAAAAAGAAACCCTTCGTCGTATCAACTCATTTTGAGAGCACTCCCCTCGTTGCCTCAGCCAGTATCTCGTTCAGTTTCGCGGTCACCTGGAAGGGAAGGCTAAATTGGCTTTCAAAAAACTTGGCGTGCTCAGTAGAGCGCGACAGTACTTCATGCCGGCCCACCGCTTGCAACTTTATAAGGCACAGGTTCGGCCGCACATGGAGTACTGTTCTCATCTCTCGGCGGCACAACCGCTTTGTGGAATCTGCTGCGGCCAGTGGTTTTTCCGGACCGATACGACTTAGGGACCTTCAAGATTAAGACCTAAGGTATTGTAGATGTTCATGGGCGGCGGTGATCACTTACCATCAGGCGAACTGCTTGCTCGTTTGCCCCCTCTTCCATGAAAAAATGAAATATTTTACATTTGGCTCGTAGCAACACTAATTTGTGGGTTAATTGATTTTCTGTAATGACGTCAGGCGTTTTCAATTAACGGCGAATCTAAACGATAATATTACTCCATTTATAAGAAAGTTAATTTGGTAAGATCCGCATGCAAAATGTAAAATAGTGTGTATTACCTAGTTTTGAAGAGCACCGCCCACCCTCCCTCAACAGCGTGCACAAGAAAACCAATACTAAAAACATAATAAAAACACTTATAACTAATAACATAATAAACGAGGTGCCTCGTTTTGAGGTGAAGCACGTGTCGTGTTCTCGTGTGTTGTAGTGGTGGAGGGTATCAGGTGGCGGCTCCATGTGGCGATATTGGTGATATATTGGTGAAACTAGGTAATAACCCCATTTTACATTTTGCATGCGGATCTTAGCAAATTAACTTCCTTTCTTTACTATAATGGATTGATGGTAAAGTCTGATTCTATTAATGATTCTAATTATCAGGAGCTGTGCATGAATACATTCAAACGGATAAGTATATTTAGTTAATTTTATCCATAACGTTTTTACATCTGCAGAATTTAATAACTTTAAATCTTTTAACTTTATTAAGAAAAGAGGCCTTTCTCTCAAAATATTACTTTTACTAAGTACTTTAGTGTGAAAAAAAACATCTGGGAGCAATTTGGACTCGGCAGACACAGAAAATTTACCCGCATTGGTAATAAATATACATTGGTACTAAATGTGAAAAATATTAATATTAGTGTTCTTTGTCTCAAATCCATTATCTATTCAGCCTTCTGAAGCAATAACTTTCATGTTAATGTTATGAAATAACTCGGATATGTTTTTTTTAGGTTGTGCTTGTACGGAATTTTGAAGACTGATCATAAAAAGGGTCATAAAATAAACAGCGCAATGTTCATGTTAAACATAAAAGGTTCAGGGAAGATTATTTACATGCTATTTATAACCGATCCCATTCCCTTTTCGTGTTTCTAAAATAAATCAATAATTATATTTATATGTCTAAAATGATGCTTTGAAGTACAAGAAAATTTTCATTCGAGTGAAATGGAAATGTAAACTTAACGTATGAATGAATGAAATTTACTTTATTTTAGATCGATAAACAAAAATAGAAAAACACAGAAAAAAGAAAATTGTAACAAGCTATCTCTATTAGGCAAACACATTGCAGAGGATATTATGAACTGTGAGGAAGGATTATAAGGAAAATATACTTTGCAACTCAGATATAGATATATATACGAGTATATACTTGAGCCACCTGCAGCCATCGACTTCCCGCAAAACCGTGCAGGTCGTCGCACCACCATCTATTGGAGGGGGCGCCCTTCACTGCGTTTTCCGGTACGAGGTTTCTACTCGGTTCTACGAGCTATATGGTCGATTCATTGCCACTTCAGCTTGCTAATCTTTACCTTATTCCTTCCCCATCCTTGTTTTGTGGCAGTCTATGAGAGAGGCCTATGTTCAATAGTGGACTAACATAGGCTTAAATGATGATGAAGATATATACGTGGACATGTATAGAAATACATACTACTCGTACATATTTTGTTACTGGCATAGCCGCAAATAATCCGTGCAAAGACGCTACCACTTTCAGAATTTGGTACATCATTATAGTGAAAATGTACGAGATATGTTTAATATATCTTCTTCAAACTCTAAAAAGGTACAAGTAGTACGTTGTTACATATATTTTTTATGGAAGAAAGAGACGAGACAAGCATATCGTTCACCTGATGGTAAGTGCGACACCTGTCCATAACATCACAATCCAAAACATCATAATGCTGTCACACAGAACATCTCTGTGTGGCGCCACGCTTCGCCCGTCACCCTGAGATATAAGTCGTTAAGTCTCATATCCTCAGTAATATATCAGCTAAAATCAATCAACCAATCAATAAATCAACTTAAAATTCCATCGTCACCACCTTGATGGTTGGCATTCCAGCACAGTGCGTTTTTCGCGGAATTTTCTGCCACGCACTTGCACTTTATGGAATGTGCTGCTGCCAGCGGTTTTTCCGGACCGATACGACTTAGGGACCTTCAAGAAAAGAGCTTATTCCTTTCTCAAATGCCAGCAATGCATCTGTTATATACTTACCAGCACGTGAGCCACCTGCTCGTTTGCCCTCTATTCTATAAAAAAAAGCTATCAGTGTTTTTCAGAACGTAGCACGGTTGGCGGCAGAATAACTGACACCGCGACGATACCCGCCTAGCGAGATTCCTGCATAGAAATCTTACCACTAGTAAAACGTAGTAACAGCAATGCTCAGCAATCAGCTTACCGGCCAGCTAAATTGTGGATCCTGGTTTCGATTCTCAACAATAAGTAAAATTTCCATCCTGAAAATTTAGTGTGTAAATGCCACTGTATCTGATCATTCCTCTGTTACATGGGATGTCGAAGAGTATGTTTGAGCCCCATGTGTTTTCTCTTATATTCATGGCACTATAATACTTGCCCCGCAGATAACAGCGTCTTGTTATTGATCGGAATATGGTAAAGTAAACGAAGTCATTTAGTGTTAAATATTCTTTTATCTCGAAATTTGTCAGTTTATCCGGCGTTGATAAATTATATAACAATTATTTCATTATACTTTTGTTTAGGGCTTTGCTTTATTTGTAAGTGAATCACGCGTTTAAGGGTAAAAGAAGCTTAAGAGAGTTCTAATTGAAGTTGTTGGAAAGCTCACGTAGAACTTTGCCGTAAACGAGGAAAATGACCAATAGTAACAAAAGAAAGATAGTTATATATATAGAAGTTTTTTTATTGGATAAAGTGACGAAACGTACAAAACGTTACCCTGATGGTAAATGCAACGTCTGCCCATAACAAATGCTTGATTCTTAAATCTCATATGCCCAGTGATTTTAGAACCTCAGACTCGCCTGTTCAAACCCAAGTTATTTGAGCAAATGTCTTAAGTTTTTTGAGCTGCTAGCTGCCCGGCAATGCTTCTCAAACTAAAGTCCATCTGGAGGAGCTGAATAATCGTCAAGCCGCTTTTGTTTTTGTTCAAGACTCCTCCGAAAACTTGACTTCGATTGGAGAAGTGTTATATATGCGTATAAAACCTTCAAACTTATTATCAAAACGTCCCTGGCGTAAAAAAAAACACGCTTCAACATCGACATTTTGATACGAGCTGAAATTATTTCTCCCAATTCCGTTCCTGCAGGATCTGCAATCAGCACGACAACTACAGGCTTGGCGGAAATTAAGGGAAAAGAATTAGGTAAGGAAATGGGAAGTCGGGAAAGAAACTTTTAAGTAATATTACTATCTCAAAAGCAATTGAAGGAGGCCGGGCTGCGAGCCCGGTATTCTACCGTATTTGTCTGGTAAGACAACTAAGTTAATTTATCCCTGGCAAGCTTAATACGTGTGCACGATTTTAAATATATCGGACGACTGGAATTGAATAAAAAATAAATTGCAAGATTCCATTACATTTATACATTACATGCATTCATACAAGACAAGCTAATGAAACCGTGTTAAAAGGTGATAGTATCTTTATAAAGCAGGCTAGCAGTTGTGCCGCTATGACTTATCTGCTCCGATTTTTTATAGGCGATTGCCATAGTTGCTACGTTTTTTCTTAATTAATAAAAAGTGACGGAACGCGCAAAACGTTCACCTGATGGGAAGTACAACGTCTGCCCATAACAAATGCTATGTCACTCAGAACAGTGTGACACCACAATGCGCAGTGATTACGCTAGCTATCAGTGCCCTTCAAACTGAAACACAGTAATGTTTACATACAACTGCTTCACGGCAGAATAACTGGCCCTGGGTGGTACCTACCCAGACGGAATCCTACCACCACGTTAGATAGGAGGGTTAACAACCGCAATAAAATGGGTTGACCTTTAAAGATTTATCTCTATATGGCCGCCTTGATTGATTGATGATCCTCTAGTATTTGGCGACCCTACGAAGAAACCACATTTGCAAGTAAATCCTTTGCCTTACTTTGAAATTATTAAAGCTATTATACTTTTATTTCAACAATCTTTAGATATTCTTTTTATTTTAATATTTTTTTTTTGAGTATAGTGCTGAAACGAACGTAACGTTCGCCTGATGTTAAATGCAACGTCTGAGCATAACAAATGCTATGTCACCCATAACATTTCTGTGTGACACCACACTGTGCCCGTCACAGACGTCAGTTCATAAGTCTGATTACGTTAGCTATCAGTCCCATTCAAACCGACACAGTAACGTCTACACATTACTGCTTCACGGCAGAATAACTGGCCCTAGGGTGGACCTACCTAGATAGATTCCTGCATAGGTACCACCAGTAAACAATTTATCTTCACATTTATCAATTAATATTAATATCATAATTAAAAAGATTTTCTTAAAAAATTCAATATAGGGAATAAATCATATCGAAGTCGAAATCGAGTCGTCCAATAAAAAACCCAATGAATAAATTCATTATTTGAATTATCGTATAAACAAATATCTTATATCCAAAAAGTAGTAATAGATAATATATTTAGAGCAAACAACTATGATGAGCAAACTTTAACTGGCCTGCGCAACTCATTTTCATCTAAAAGAGCTTAACCTATGCTCTGAGTTGAATACATAATCGCCCATTGTTAAACAGCTGACACAAAACGCGTTTTCAAATAACTGAGCCAAATTGATTAGCATCATAAAAGTAAAATGACTAAAACGTGCACAATACCTTTCAATTTTTTCCCCATAATACAAAACTAGCTAAATTTACGGGTTAAATAACTACAATGCCCTATTCGATTATGTGTCGACCTGTCATTAATTATAATTAATTATACATAAATCTTTAATTATAAAATTGTACATTGTCTTATAAAAATACATACAATTTCATTTAAGGAATAAATACCAGTACAGAGATAAAAAATAGTACAATTCTCATTGTATACATATATGTATACACACATATATATATATATATATATATATATATGCGTGTGTGTGTGTCATGTTGTTATATATATACGAGTATATCTTTCGTGGTTTAGTGCCCCGGTCCTGTATAAAGCGTTTTAGTTTCTGAGTATATCTTTTTTATATAATAGAGTAGAAAATAAACCATTCAGCATAATAAATAACACCCTAGTTGGTAAGAAGAACATTTCCAAAATTAATAATTCATTAATTTTGTAAAAAATTCGATTGTTATTTTGTATTATACACTGATTATTAAAATATACACCAAAATGAAACTAATTTTACTCACATTAACCTTTTTCACTTTACTGTTCATTATGAAGTCACAGAAAGTTTAATGAGGATTTTGCATGAATCATAATCTATTAAGCGAAGCTTTTCTACAATTAAACTTAATATAATACTTTAATCATTGTCTTCGTTTATTCTTACTCTCTCAGTCGTCTTATGTTAATAATTTTAAGATGAAGTTGAATAAGTATAAGTTTAAGTCTTAATGGCATTAAATTTTCAAACAAGCGCTGGAATTTTGTGTTTAGCTTGAGGGATGGTGTGGAAACGGCGCAAGAAAATCTACAACCACATCTCAACCCTTGAGTGTCGTAAGAGTCGACTGAGAAAAAATACCGAGGAAATCTCCCAGTTTCGACAACTGCGCTTCGACAGCAGTCCGACTGGTGCTGCGATCTCCAATTCGACGTTAAATAAGCGTTTTTTATTTTTTTTTGGTTTCGTAGCTTTTTTTTTTTTTTATGTTAGAGGAGGCAAACGAGCAAGCGGCTCACCTGATGGTAAGTGATCACCGCCGCCCATGAACATCTACAATACCAGAGGAATAGCAGATGCGTTGCCGGCCTTTGAGGAAGGAATAGGCTCTTTTCTTGAAGGTCCCTAAGTCGTATCGGTCCGGAAAAACCGCTGGCGGCAGCAGATTCCATATGGTGCTTGTGCGGGGCAGAAAATTGCGCGAAAAACGCACTGTGCTGGAATGCCAACCATCAAGGTGTTGACGATGAAATTTCGCGCTATGCCGCAATGTGCGATGGTGAAAATCAGCGGCTGGAATTAATCCGAACAATTCTTCGGAACACTCCCCATGGTAGATCTTATAAAAAATGCAAAGGGATGCAACATCTCTTCGCAAAGCCAGTGGATCAAGCCGATCTGATAGAACATGGTCGTCGACGATTCGAGCCGCTCTCCGTTGAATGCGGTCAAATGGAAGTAGCTGACACTGGGGCGCCCCCGCCCAGAGATGAGAACAGTACTCCATGTGCGGCCGAACCTGCGCCTTATAAAGTTGCAAGCGTTGGGCCGGCATGAAGTACTGTCGCGCTCTACTGAGGACGCCAAGCTTTTTGGAAGCCAATTTGGCCTTCCCTTCCAGGTGACCGCGAAACTGAACGTCACTCGATATGTCGACGCCAAGAATACCGATACTGGCTGAGGCAACGAGGGGAGTGCTCTCAAAATTAGGTGATACGACAAAGGGTTTCTTTTTAGCGATAAACGCGCAAACCTGTGTCTTCTTGGGGTTGAACTGGACTAGATTTAGTCGGCCCCAATTCGAGATTTTGTCTAACAAAAACTCGACTTCCGACACAAGTTTGTTCCGGTACTCGTCAACGTGTTCCCGAGAAATATTAGCACGGCCGGTGTATACGGCATCACCAGTGCTGTCATCTGCATAGCAATGAATGTTACTAATTTGCAACATATCATTGATATGCAGAAGAAACAGGGTTGGTGATAGCACACAGCCTTGTGGGACACC
The DNA here is from genome assembly GCA_019845155.1 of Luehdorfia chinensis. Classification (NCBI taxonomy): domain Eukaryota; kingdom Metazoa; phylum Arthropoda; class Insecta; order Lepidoptera; family Papilionidae; genus Luehdorfia; species Luehdorfia chinensis. The sequence goes on from JAHVAK010000390.1 coordinate 185,861, forward strand.
AGCATTCACAGACTTAGAGTCCGAGCATGCACCGTCAACTACGACCTTGATGTTCCGGTCTGTGAGAAAACTGGTGACCCAATTACAAAATTTCTCGGGAAGCCCGTAAGAAGGCAGCTTCGAAAGAAGCGCTTCGTGCCAGACCCGATCAAAGGCCTTCGCTATGTCCAAGCTAACTGCCAGGGCCTCCCCCTTACTCTCGACTGCCTCCGCCCATCGATGAGTGAGGTACACTAGAAGATCACCAGCCGAGCGACCCCGACGGAAACCGTACTGGCGGTCGCTAATCAGCTGGTGCTCCTCTAAGTACCTCAAGAGCTGGCAGTTCATAATGGACTCCATAATTTTGGAGAGCAAGGAGGTGATGGCAATCGGCCTGTAGTTGGACGGATCTGAGCGGTCGCCTTTTTTAGGGATCGGGTGCACCAAAGCTGTCTTCCATGACTTCGGGACGACGCCTAGAGAGTAGGAGTACCGGAAAAGACGCGTTAAAACCGGTGCCAACTCTGGAGCACACATCCTCAGCACAATAGGTGGGATGCCATCAGGCCCACTCGACTTGTTGATATCTAGGGAGAGTAGTGCTTTGCGCACTGAGCTTTGCCAGAACCTGATGTCGGGCATAGAGCACCCACACTGCGGGATGGTCGGCGGTGAGCTCCCCCTGTCGTCAAGACTCGAGTTGGACGCAAAAAGAGACCCCAGAAGATCGGCTTTCTCCTTTGCGTCATGGGCCAGTGAATCGTCCTCCCTGTGCAGAGATGGTAGTGATGGCTGACAGAAATTCCCTTGGACAGCCTTGGCGAGAGACCAGAACGCACGGGTTCCCGAAGGAAGGCGACCTAGTCTCTCGCCAATTCTGCCAATGTGCTCCGACTTTGCTTTAGCAATTACTCTTTTGAAGGACCTGGAAGCAGAGTTGTACTTCTTTTTAAAGTCGCTGGTTTTTAAATCCCGAGACGCCGATGCATAAGCCCAGGCCCGGTAACACTGCTGCTTTTGGCGAGATGCCATTTTGCAGGTGCCACCAAACCAAGGTTGGGACCTACCGCCGACGGGTACCACAGAAGATGGAACGAAGAGTTCCATTCCCTGAAGCACCACATCGGCGACAGACCCGGCAACGACGTCGGGATCATCCAGCGAGAAGCAAACCCGCCCCCATGGGTAGGATGCAAAGAAAGACCGCATCCCATCCCAATCCGCCGACCTATAGTGCCATACACGGCGCGAACCTGCAGATCGCGATCGCATTGGGCACATGATAGGCACTGTACTCCGGATCAGACAGTGGTCCGAAGATCCCAGAGGGGCATCGACGGAGATCACATAGCCGTCCGGATGAGAGGTCAGCAGAAGATCCAGCAGGGAAGGTGTATGATCCTCCACATCTGGTACCCGCGTCGGCGAAGTAACCAGTTGTGTCAGATCATATGCCAGGGCAAAGTCACAGACAGATCTCCCCGCATGATCGGTGGTTCGCGATCCAAGCCATTCGGCGTGGTGGGCGTTGAAGTCGCCGAGTATCACGATCTCTGCGGGTGGAATCTGCTGTACCACAGAATCTGCAGCCATTTGGATGTGGTCGATGAGTCGGTCAGTTTCGGTATTACCGCTGTGGGACCTATAGAGGCACCCATAGACACGAGGGTGGTCGTCGCTGTCTATGCGTAGCCAAAGGGTGGACAGGTCCCTACCTTCAAGGCTGCCGAGGCGCTGAGAACATATATCCTCTCTGACGTACACACAAACCCCGGCCCGGGGCACAAAGGAATGTTCCAGCTTGTACCCCGGGTAGGAAAGATCAGAGGTATCCGCCGGAGAGGATATCTGCGTCTCGGTAAGAAAAAGCAAGGCCGGCTTTGCCGTCTCCAGATGGTAGTGGACGGCATCAAGATTGGAATGTAGTCCCCTGATATTGCAGAAATCCACGGCAAGCGTGGTAAGGGGTGCCGTAGTTTTTTTTTGCTACGTTTGCCTCGAACAGTTGGGGAATAGAGCGGAACTTTGCCCCCCCCCCAGAATACGAGGGGCAGCCTGAGCACCCACGCTCAGGTAGCGACTGGTAGCCCGAGCGCGGGTGCCCAGAGGGGGATTCTCCAGCACCGGTGGTGCTGGTACCCCCCTGGGGTAGATTTTTTGTTTCCGCTACCATGTTTTGGGGGAGGGGGTGGGTGGGCCTCCGGTTACCTGCACTCACCAGACGAAACGCAGAAGTTTGTTAAACATCTACTTCACGTCGGTATTCTGTGAGGTCGTGGTACTTCCCCGGTCGAGCCGGCCCATTCATGCAACAACAAAAGCTGATGCGTGGCTCTACCACTGTTAAAAGCTGTTTTGTAATGATACAAAATTCAAATACGACGTAGCTTAAAAATAATTTAATATTTGAATTAAGGAATAGTCTTAAAGATAAATCTGAAAATGTATCATATCTATAGATATTCAGATTTTTTTCAGATTTTTTCAGACATTTTCACATTTTTTTATTTAAGACATAATATGGTGTATTATAAACACGGTCGACTAAAAAATCTCTCCGACCACACTCTCAATCTCATGGAGGCTAGGCGAGAAATGAGGCTGCAGTCCTCAACTGATGCGTCAGCATATCGGCAACTGAACAGACAGATCTCCAAATGTATGCGGCGAGACCTACGCTTCTTCAATACTGCTCGTATTGAGGAAGCGATTGAGCGAAACCAAGGCTCCAAGGTCTTTGTCAGGGATCTGTTTGCCAGAAAAAGCCAACTGACTAAGTTGAGGACCGATAGCGGTGACGTCATTTCCGCTGGACCAGAGATTTTGAGTCAGATCGAGAGATTCTATGGACAGCTGTACACATCGTCGTTGGAGCCACACACTAGTGTGAGTAACGACCCAAGAGCAAATCTCGTCCGACACTATTCCGATGAAATCCCGGACGTCAGTCTGAGCGAGATTAGTATGGCTCTCAAACAGCTCAAGAATAGCAAAGCGCCGGGCGAGGACGGAATTACAGCGGAGCTTCTGAAAGCGGGTGGAAAACCGGTACTTTTAGTCCTTCAGAAGCTATTTAATTCCGTCATCCACGGCGGCGCTACGCCGGAAGCGTGGAGCAGAAGCGTGGTTGTCCTGTTCTTCAAGAAAGGCGATAATGCCCTCTTGAAGAACTATAGACCGATATCGCTTCTGAGCCGCGTCTACGTGCTGTTTTCGAGAGTCATTACGAATCGTCTCGCAAGCAGACTTGACGACTTTCAGCCTCCCGAACAAGCCGGATTCCGAAAAGGCTTTAGTACCATAGACCACATACATACCCTTCGCCAGATTGTACAAAAGACCGAAGAGTACAATCTCCCGCTATGTCTGGCGTATGTGGACTATGAGAAAGCCTTTGATTCCGTCGAAATTTGGGCGGTGCTACGGTCGCTTCAGCGGTGCCGAATTGACTGTCGGTATATCGATGTGCTGCAGTGCTTGTATACCAATGCTACGATGGCTATCCGAGTACAGAACCAGAGTACGAAACCGATCCAATTGCAGAAAGGTGTAAGACAGGGTGATGTTATATCCCCGAAACTCTTCACCGCTGCATTGGAAGATGTCTTCAAGCTACTGAACTGGAAAGGATACGGTATCAACGTCAATGGCGAATACATCACTCACCTTCGATTTGCCGACGACATAGTCATAATGGCAGAATCGCTGCAGGACCTCAGCGCTATGCTCAATGACCTCTATAGTGTCTCCCAACAGGTGGGTCTTAAGATGAACATGGACAAGACGAAGATCATGTCTAACGTCGCATGTCACACCTATACCGGTTGTTATTGGGAACACTACGATCGAAGTTGTCGACGTATATTTATACCTAGGACAGATTGTCCGACTTGGTAGGTCCAACTTCGACCAAGAGGTCAATCGACGGATCCAACTCGGCTGGGCAGCGTTCGGGAAATTGCGTCACATCTTCTCGTCGAGTATACCTCAATGCCTGAAAACAAAAGTATACAACCAGTGCGTGTTGCCAGTGATGACTTACGGAACCGAAACGTGGTCCTTCACTGCAGGCCGCATGAGGAAGCTCAGAGTCGCGCAGCGAGCTATGGAAAGGGCTATGCTCGGAGTTTCTCTGCGAGATAAAATCCGCAACGATGATATCCGCAGCAGAACTAGAATAACCGACATAGCCCAAAGGATAAGCAAGCTGAAGTGGCAATGGGCCGACCATATAGCTCGTAGAACCGACAACCATTGGGGAAGAAAGGTTCTCGAGTGGCAACCTCGTACCGGCAAACGCAGCGTAGGGCGACCCCCCACTAGATGGAGCGACGACCTGCACGGTTTTGCGGGAAGTCGATGGATGCAGGTGGCTCAGGACCGTGTTTTGTGGCAATCTATGGGGGAGGCCTATGTTTAACAGTGGACTGTAAAAGGCTGAAATGATGATGATGATGATGTGTGTAGTATATGTGTATAATATTTTTTTGCAATATATTTTATTTATTGGTTTTCCATGCCGACGCTCTCGACGTTTTCGTTGTCCTTGATCTCATGTCCATCCAGCGGTTGTCTGGAAGATATTGCTATCAGCAATAAGACCGCCCATTGCTCACTCTTAGTGTATCTTTTTATTTCCAGTTTACTTTTTTGTCATTAATTTTAAGGTTTGCAATAAAGAATATATAAATAAATATAAATAAATAATAAAAAAACATTAAAACAGACTCGTAAATAATTTTATGAAAGACAGTGACGAGACTTGCAAATCGTTTACTGATGGTAAGTGCAACGTCTGCGCATTACAAATGCTGTGTCAACCAAGCACCACTTTCCGCTGGTCACTCTGATACATCAGCAATTTGGTCTCATATACCCGGTAATTACACTGGCTATCAGTGCCCTTCAAACCGAAACACGTTGGAACACTACTACTACACGGCGGAATAACTGTCAATGACGTTGTACCTACGAATTTCCGTATTGGAACGCTACCATACTAATGACAAAGTTTTAAATGTGTATATTTATAAGGTTGCAAATATACTCATACGCCAATAGGTGTCCGGCAGAGTAGAATACGCTTTCCTACCGAAGTGTCGTAAGAGGCGACTAAGGTATTGTACGGACAGGCTTTATTCCTGCAGAATAGCGGACTCTTCCCGGCTCCAAAACTTCTCAGAAAAGGGAGGAGGCTTGTGCACAGCAGTGTGACATTTATAGGCCCTTACTTTACTACTTTTTATGCAATGCTGTTACTATACTGCTCGTGGAAACGCACGAAATGGGAAGTAAGATTTTTTTGTCTCGAACTAAAATGGTGGCTTGACACCTGATACGTCTCGTTTCCGGTGGGGGAGAAAAGTGGGCTACGGATGTGGTCTGCCTACCCCTTATGTAGAATATAAAAATAATAAAAGATATTGCATAATTGTTACCCAGATATCGAACTAAATAAATAGTATATCTCGTATATATGCACTATATTATTCATTGCTTAATAACCAACTTATTATGAATTTCTTTACACGCAATATTAATTAAAAAAGTTTCATTACAAGAAGAACCCACTACATAGTTTAAATAATTACTCTTCCGTCTCACTTGAAATTGTTAGAGAAACTATTGGTAGAGTCGAAATTCAAATAGACATTTCGCATTCATGGCACGCAATAGAGTACGGGTAAGTCATTATGAGAAGACTGAGTAGTGAATCCATGAGATGTTTGTGTAGACAGACATACATAAAACGTGTTTCCTTATTCTTCATTTACCTCGGATTGACAATAACAGTACCTATGTTATATTACTATGAGTGTTCTATAATTAACACCGCGATCGCCGACTTTGTGTTATTCGTTATAATCAGTTTAATGTCATGGTAAATATAATATAATTAAATGAAACAATATAACTTTATCGCTGCTTTTTTTGCTGTAAAGCGCCCGAAACGTTACGGGTTATAAATAGTGAGAATTAAACGCGATAAAATCAGTAAAATTACGCGAAATCATTATATAATAAAATTAAATTACACTTCATCATTGTTCGGTCTAATTTTACTTTATTATAGCGAGAATGCAAAAAGAACGGAGCGCTATGTGCTATTCTACTCTGCCGGACACCTTTCGGCCTTTTAAACAATTGTTGCCATTAATAAACCTATTCAGCTATAAATAAACCTCTTAAATAGGTACTCATAAATTTATATATTACATTATTTTAGAATAATTTAATAATTAAATTTTTTTTATTTGATAAAAGTGACGGAGCGAGCAGAACGTTCACCTGATGGTAAGTGCAACGTCTGTCTATAACAAATGCTGTGTCATATGCCCAGTGATTACGCTAGCTCTCAGTGCCTTTCAACCCAAAACACAGTAATGTTTCACATTACTGCTTCACAGCAGAATAACTGGCCCTGGGGTGGTTCCTACCTAAACGGATTCCTGCATAGGAATCCTACCGACAGTGACACAATACTATTCCAACGTTTGTTTTCTGTTGTTTTATAATGTATTTTACTCAGTTCTTCGTTCTCATAACTTTTGTTTATTAAAATATCTTCGACCAAATTTTATTTTTGTAATTAATTTATTGTATACTGTGCGCCCGGTCTGAGCGTCATTGAAAATAAAGAACTGAAAAATTAGGGTGTGATAGGTTAATTGAAGAATTATTTAATGCCTTTGCTTTTACTAAGTCTAATTTAACCAAATAACTACGTAAACGTAAGACATACCACCCGGCCGCTTGTAATGACATACATACATAAAGTCACGCCTTTTTACCATAAAAGGGGGGAGGCAGTGTGGCCTGACACACGTAGCCCACTTTTCGCCCCCGTAGGAAACTAGACATGACTGGTGACGAACCAGGTCGCCGCTATTTAGGTACGAGTCAAACATTTCTTACTCCTCATTGCGTTCCCACGAGCAGCATAGTGACAGCATTGCATATTATGGTGTTATTCTGCACGAATGAAGGCTGACCGTGTAATACCTAAGTCGCTTCTTACCTCAGTATAAAAGAGGTAGATGCTATACTGCTCTGCTGGCTCTTAGCGTCCGGTATTAGTCTTCCGCCTTCCGACGAAACTGAAAATTAATATTCAATCAAAACGTATATACGCAGCAAGATTACCGACGCTGCACCGGCATGGTACGCCATGACGAGTGAAACATCTTAGAAACTTTTACAAACCCAAGAGACACCCAACAAAGAGTCGCCTAAATTAGGTACAAATGTAATATCGACTGGCCGTGTGGTAGCGGCTTAAGAGAATCTACCACCCCATCTCGTCCCGTGGGTGTCGTAAAAGTCGACAGAGGGAAAATTAAAAGCAGAAGATGGGCAGCAGCATCTTCCTGGAACATCATGATAAATAAACTGCGGTTGCCAACCCGCCTGCCAAGCGTGGCAACTATGGCAAAATCCCCCCAAAATGAGAGCTACAAACTTTTGTTGCACTCTATGGGGGAGGCCTATGTTCAGCAGTGGACTAATGGTAGGCTGAAATGGTGGTGGTGGTGGTAATATCGACAGGGTTCAATGAACGTCGCGCGGGCCGTAGAAAACGATACATATTACGTATATGCGAATATAGTGACAGTATTTCAATTTCTACAGTCTATGGCCTAGTAGGCCGAGGTGGAACGAAGTCTGGGTGTTGGTGCATATGAAGTTTTTATCTGTAAAACGAACTTATTAATTAATTATTTTATGTTTATATATATACACTCACAGGCACATTTAACAGTCACAATCGTTGTTAGTATTTTTTTAATAAATAGGTATATTTTATTAAAATTATATAGGTCCGAAAATATAATAAATAAATCAATCAATATTTAAATAAATCGTGATAAAATTGATATTTTCTAGTTCTTACAGAGTATTGCCAGTCCGGAGCAAAATTAGGTAACACACTGTTTTTATTTTGCCAGCGGATCTTATGAATAGAACTTGGTTTCTCTCTTTTACTGTTATGGATTTCCGCAAAGTAACACCTGATTATATTATATACAGAATTCACCGTAAAACAAATAGTACATTTTATGTGTATTTTTAAAATTCAGTTTCCATAAGACACACTAAATCAGTACCAAAAAGGCAAGATTAAAAATAACTTCAAACGTGATTGAAGAACATCAAACAAAAAAGTATTTTATACATCACAAGAATTGTTCGCCTCAAACCTGCTCATTGGCGCAGAATTGAAAAGAAAGTTTTTTCACTAAGCAGTGTTTGTCTACCAGTTTCCATTGTTGTGCTCTGATATGAAGCACTGAATAAGTTTGTGTATAATAACTCCAGTAGCAATTGGATTCGTTAAAAGAAGAATAATAGCAATATTATGGGTAGTTTTAGTGTCAACGAAACTATTTTAGTATTTTAGAACTACACTAATCATTTGCATGAATCAGTATTACATTATCATCATTTCCGCCTATCACTAGTCCTCTGCTGAACAAAGGCCTCCCCCATAGATTGCCACAAAAGTTTGTAGCTCTCATTATACGCTTACGCTTGGCATGATTGGCAACCTCACTTTATTTATTTAGATGTTCCAGAAAGATGCTGCTACCCATCTCCTGGTTTTATATTATTTTTTATTTTATTGTGCCGTGTGGTGGCGGCTCGTTAAAAGAATACTACCACTCCATCTCATTCAATGGATCTCGTAAAAGGCGAGTAATGGAATTTAACTGCACTCTGCACCCAACAGCGCATGGTGGCGATGGGCTCACCACCTATCACACCGAGTGCATTATAATGTTTTGGTGAAACGTGGATTGTGGCAATCATCTGTCTTTGCAGTGAGTGCCCAGTCTCTGACTACCTCTTATGGGATAAAGTCTTGATCTTATGTATGTATGTATTTATGTATTTTATTGTATATGGAACAAACTATTTTACATTTATATTTACAGAAATCAGTAAAGTTTCCCCTGATAGATTTGTAATAAGACAAGCAATTATTACGTTTTAATAGTGCCATAAACTGTCTGTCTTTGATTCCCCTCGATATTTACCAATACGATCATTTAATATGTCAAGATGTTGTAGATGTTTCTTATAGTAAGAACGATGGCAGGAACGTACAGAAAGGTGTTACAGGCATATTATGTATTGCAACGAGGAAGAGAGAACAGGGTTTTTTTTAAAACAGTTAATGAGGGGCATCCAAAATGTATATTACTAAGAAGGAACGGAAGGGGAGAGTCTTTAAAGTAATTAATTCGTTTATTACAAAAATATTTGATCTCTGATACTTCGTCGTTTGGTGAGAATTGTGGCAGATACATCTGTATTAAATCTAATTTTTTTTTTTGATAAAGTGTCGAGACGAGCAAAGTGTTCACCTGATAGTAAGTGCAACGTCTGCCCATAACAGATGCTGTGTTACTCAGAATATTCTGGTTTAGCACCTCACTGCGCCTGTCACCCTGAGACAATAGTACTTAAGTCTCATTAGCCCAGTGATTACGCTAGCTCACAGTGCCCTTCAAACCGAAACACAGTAATGTTTGCACGCTACTGCTTCACGGCAGAATAACTGGCCCTGGGGGTGGTACCTACGTAAACGGATTCCTGCGTAGGAATCCTAACACCAGCATCAATGCTTAATAAAAAGATTCAGTAAGCGATCTAATTTATTTATTTGAACTTTGTACTGCGGGTTCCGGACAACAGAGCCGCACTCACACAACTATCTAATAAGCATCAACTATCAACTATCAACTATATCATACGAGTTAAAAAGACGGAGAAGGGTTGAGCTGGTCTTAAAATCTGTAGTAGTTCTTAAAATAACCCTCAGCATGCGATAAGCATTCGGTACAATAAAATGTGTATGTTCATTGAACGTCAACTTACTGTCTCTCATCAATCCTAAATCTTTAATTACATTAACAAGAGCCAGTGTAACATCGTCAAGATAATAATCGAATTTGATCGGGTTTGGGCTTCGGGGGAATATTATTATACCTTCTGTAATATTAACATGCAGATAATTATTATTGCAGTAAGTAATAAATTATTAATAATTAATTGTTGGCTCGGTTGGCGCAGTGGTTAAGCCCTTGGCTTCTGGGCCGCGGGTCGCAGGTTCGATTTCCGCATGGGACAAAAGTTGTTCCGGGTCTGGGTGTTGGGTGTCATGTGCAATTTATGTCTGTAAAACGCACCCACGACACAGGAGAAAACCTACTGTGGGGCATCGTTTTTTTTAACAAAAAAAAATTAAAAAAAAATCCTCTGTCGACTTTTACAACACCAACGGGATAAGATGGGGTGGTAGATACTTTAAAGCTGCTATCACATGGCGGTATTACATTGGTTAATAAGAAAAACTGAATGAGGAATTAATTTCACTAGTACCAATTAATTTACATATTTCATGTACAAAGTTTGATTTTATGTTGAAGTGATTGTTCCAAAATTCTTTTGTATTCTGAATTAATTGATGCTAGCGATAACGTACGAGTATCGTACTCCGCTAGACATTTTGGTATTATACAGTGAAAAGTGACGTGATTACTTTTACTATATGATATACTTGAGTAAGTAACGTAGATAAAAAACTTCTATTTGTTCCTTTTGATAACAATACTGACTATTTGTATGGAGTATTGTTTAACTTAATTTTTACTAAAACTATCTCTATGAACAGTCGCAAGACTTTTAATGAATGGGCGACAGTAGAAATCCACAGGAGTCGGCAAAGGTTGTATGAACGAATGAAAGATCATACAACCATAGTGGGACATTTCAAGAATATGTTAAAAATTATTCTAAATTATTTAAAAACGTATGCTTCGCAGCCAAGTCAGATAAAATAAAAATGACTTGAAGTATTATTAATAGTAAAACCGGAAAAGTCAGGACCGCAACCATGATTACAAACACAACAAGCTTATGACATCTGATCAAGATGTTGCTACAGCTTTTGAAACGTTTTTAGTGATATTCCAATTTTCATAACCAAGTCATTAAATTCCGCTCCTACTGCCGCTGAGACATTATTCAAAAGAAATGTAAGTCCTTGTACAAAAGATTTTAATGAAGGAAAGTAAGTTACTTTGCTAAGATCCGCATGAAAAATATAAAAATAGTGTATATTACCTAGTTTTTTGAAGAGCACCGCCCGCCCTCCCTCAGTAGCGTGCACAAGCAAACTAACACCGCCACCAGGAACCGCCACCAGGTACCCTCCACCAACCACTACAATACTATCACTAGATAATATACACTACTGAAGTCGAGAACACGAAACGTGTTTCGCCCCAAAACGAGGCATTATCAAGTGCCATATACTCTACGACAGACGGCCGCCGACGCAGACGGCAGACGGCAGCCGTCTGCCGTCAAATCATACCTTTATTTAAATCTGGGTGTACATCGAACCCCGCTCACTTTAGACCTATTTACGTACTACCAAAATTGTTAAAACATTTTAATTTTTATAAATTATTTGACTAAACCCAATTTGGTTTTACAAGGGGTCGTTCTACAATCGATGCAGGTATTGAACTAATTAAGGATATATTTGTTGCCTGGGAGATTTTATGTGATCTTCACAGGATGCCTTGGGTATTTTATGTGATCTTTCTAAGGCCTTCGATTGCGTTCATCGTGAAACAATTATCAGGAAACTACATCATTACGGTATAAGAAATTTTGCAAATTTTGCAAATTTATAACTTAATATTTGAGTAATAGAACGCAGAAAGTAGTTAGTTCTTCCTAACTAGCGTGCTTGCGCTACAGTGAATATCTCCATAAATTTATTATATGAAGTCATCTAATGACCGTCCGAGGGAGACTGCGGGCCTCCGTTCGGACTGTCGACTTGTGTGTCGGAAACTCTGGGCGGTGAGAACCGCCCTGGAACACGGCACTATCGGCAAATCAGTCATTCCGTCTTATTACAAGTTATTTTTCTTCATAGAAGAAAGTGACTAGAAATGAGTAAATAGGTTTTTAATACGCTAGCGCAAGCGTACACCATCCAAGACTGAATCGCCACGAAGGAGGATAATTGTGAAACACTAGCTAATTTATTTAAAATAATTATTCTCTAAAAAAAATACATACTTGTACAGTTCTACAAGTGTACAAAGTTCTGCAAAATGTCGTTGCTTTGTGACGTCTCCCCTGGCTCCGAAGTAGAAAAGTATTTAAGAAATATATTTATAAAACAGTAATTATGCTATAATTATCGCAACCGTAATAAAATTTTGTAGTACTGCTTATAAAACTTTGTTAAAATTAATTTCAGTTAAAGTGGCTGCCAAAACTCTGTCAAAGTAATTTAGAAAACACAAATTTACTAAGAAAACGGGCAATCTGCATTGCAGCAAGTGAATTATTTGTAGTAAAGAAATATTGTAAGATATTTTTGATAAATAATCTTATAAAATAGTAAATATGCGATACAAACATATAAAAATTATTTATTTAGAAAAGAAGTTAAGAATAAATAAAAATTGAAAAGCGCTCGCTGTATTGTACTTTTAATTTAATTTTTATAATATTTCTCAGGTAAAATCAATCGAAATTAAACGTATTTGAAATTCTAATACTCTGTTAAAAGTAATTCACAATGGACCCTAATGGACAAACTCCAATGACTTATTTAATTATATATACTATCAATATTATTAAAGTTAACATGAACAAAGTTTTCAAACAAGACACGAAATATAAGTCGAAAAAGTATTAAGTAGTAAAGCAAAACGAGCGCAATTTTGTGAGTTTTCTGAGATTTCATATAAAAGTACCGTTTTTGCCACAGGACGCAAAGTGATTGTCTGCCGTCTCAAGCAATTAATTACACGACTCAAAAAAACTAACAAAATTACGCTTGTTTGGCCTCACCCTTAGTACTTCACCAAGTAGGCTTTGACATGATCTTTTTATTGCTGAGACCGCTTACCTCAGTAGCAAACGTATATAATTTAATCGTTAAACGTTACCCTACACTAGGATTCCTCCTGGATAGGATGTTAGCCGATAGGTGTCCGGCAGAGTAGAATAGTACCTACCTTATTCCTACCGAGGTGTCGTAAGAGGCGACTAAGGTATTGTACGGACAGCCTTTATTCGTGCAGAATAACATCATAAAATGCAATGCTGTCACCATACTGCTCATGGGAACGCAATGAGGAGGAAGATTTTTTTTGACTGGTACTAAAATGGCGGCGACTTGGTTCGCCACCCGTCACGTCTCGTTTTCCACGAGGGCGAAAAATGGACTACGTGAGTGGCCTCTACCTACCCCTTATATCGGAAAAAGGTGTGACTGTATGTATGTTTGTAGGATGTACAAAGACTGCGGATTACTTACCATCAGGTTAGCCGCTTACTCATTTGCCCCCTCTTCAATAAAAAAACAACACATGTAACATGCGAAAATCGAATACGCCTCCTATAGCTTGGCCGTTGCATCAATGGAGCTGCTGGATCGTGATTCCTCAAATTCAATCTGATATTTGTGGAATAACTTCAACGATTTAGTTTTAGCGTAATATTTTATACGTAAGCCATAGTAATTTGGGTGTAATTTATTAAAAGAGTGCATACTGCAACACGGACAGAGACTAATCCCGGCTAATTTGCGCAGACTGCATAAAACGGGATGACCATTTTGATTTAGCACAAAGGCGTAAGTAAGAGTTGATCAAACGAATATAGAAAACTTTTAACAAATACAGAATGCGTCATACAACGTTATATGTGACGTGTGGGTAAGACATCATCCCACATGTCTGAGGAATAAAAACTATTTCGAAGACATGTGAAGTCCGCCAACCCGTATTGGAGCAGCGCGGCGGACTCCTACCGGCTCCAAAACCCTCACAGAAATCACAGAAGAGGAGGCCATCTTGCCAATGGGACATTTATAGGCCGTTACCGTTGACTTAGCGTGTGGTGGTGGCGTCAGAGAATCTACCACCCCATCTTATCCTGTGGGTGTCGTAAAAGTCGACAGAGGGAAAATTAAAGCAAGAAGACGGGCAGCAGCATCTTTAAGGAACATCTCAGTAAATTAACTGCGGTTGCCAATCGGCCCGCCAAGCGTGGAAACTATGGTGGAATCCCTCCAAAATGGGAGATAGATGATGATAGTGTAGATTTTATTTTATTCGTCCAATCTTCTTCGGATTTCTAAATGTTTAAGTGAACGACAGATTACTACAAGTTACACTGCTATTACTACTGCATCCGAGGCTATTACTGGGTGCTACTGATTCATTCAGTCATAATTTTTATAATAATTGATATTATGCAAGAATCTGTCTAGGTAGGTATCGCAGGGCCAGTTATTCTGTCGTGAAGCAGTAGTGTGTAAACATCACTGTTTCGGTCTGAAGGGCACTGAGAGCTACTGTTATTACTGGGACCTTACTTAAGAACATTGACATGTTCTGCGTGAAACAGCATTGGCTACGGGGAGACGTTGCACTTATCATCACGTGAACGTTTTGCTTGTCTCATCACTTTTCCAATAAAAAAATATTTAATTTAATTCATTTTTTTCACCCACCACAAGTCCTCCCACTACATTGCCGCAAAACACGGTTCTGATAGATACTTTGTTTTGTGTTAATGTAAGGGTTGGCAAAAGAGCCCTCTCCTTGAGTAAGTCTTACTTCAACTTCTTGGACCCTATAAACTAAATCATAAAAGAATAATTGTTCTAATTGTACTGTAGAGTGCGAATCGTAAGACTGTTTTAATATACAGACTAGCTACTATTTTATACAATTGATTCTAAACATAAGAGCAAAAAAATTTCCTGCTTATCAAAATTCACGTATTTTGTAATTTAATATAGTCAGTTTATATCATTAACTTTGCATTCACAGGGCAAACACGCAAAACGACTAAAGTTTATGGTCCATATTATAACATTATTAAACCAACGACTAATTTTCGGAGTTACGAAATCGCGACGCGGTCGGTTGCGCTGAATAAATTTGCATGCAATGATACAAAATCTAATCTACCTTTAGAATACACAATATAAAATCTACCTTTAGATATTTTTTCCAACAACTTGTAAAATTCTAAATTGTTGTAAAAGACGTTTTATTAATAGGAAGCGGGTAGCCCAGTGGTCAGCGAACTTGACTTACTATGCCGGGGGCCTGGGTTCGATCCCAGCCGGAGCCAACATTTGTGTTAAAACAAAAGTCTGGTTGTATTTTTATTGTCCCCATGTTTCTGACACTGCATCCTAACCTCCGACCTTATCGCATAAGCGTTACATAGGGCGCAGGTAGGTTGGGGCGAGTGAGTGCTTGTGTTTGCGCGTACACTTATGGCCATGTAGTATCTCCTGCGCAGTTGATAGCTTCTGCCACTATTCGAACCTATTCGCGGTGGTCGAAGATCGTCCAGAAGGACATCATCTTTTATTAGTATTTCTTGTTTTTTATAAATTCCACTCAGTGCTCTTAAGAACTACATAATTAATCGGCTTTGAGTTTTTCTTCTCCGTTATCCTCCGAAACGGAGAAACTAAGATATCTTTGAAAAATGACATACTTTTTTCTAGTCTTAATAGTATGGTATGCATGCCTGGGATGTACTAGTGGTAATGGTACAGTAGCTGGCTGAACGCCTTTTTATTCTTGTAAAAGAAAGTCTTAGGTTTGATTGCCGATACCACTAATATCATTGATAGTAATTATAAAAGCTGCAGCGCGCGTGAAGAAAAACCATTGTAACATTGCGACTATGGACAGCATGACAGACTCTTCCCGTTCCCAAACCTTCTTCAAAATGAGAAAGGACCTGAGGAAGAGGTAGGCGGTAAGGAGGTATCAGTGGAACAATTATAAAATAAAATTATAATAATATTTATTTATTTATAGCTTCATTGTTTTTACCCTAAAAAGATACAATGAAGAGACTTTAATTCAATTTTTAATGCATTTCACACTAAATCCTGTTCAAGACAGTAAGAAAATTAACTGTCTTAGCAGCCATGCAGCAATAAATTTTAAGCACTGGGAATACCGACATAACAGCTAGATAGAAAATCAAGCGGTTTTAAATAAAAATAATTTTGTTTATGTAGAAACAAAGATAACAATCTCACACCTACACGGTTCTTAATCCTTTTTTTTGAAGACTTTCGAATATCTTCATTACACTTTTATAATTAGGGATAGAATTTTTCATACAACATTTCTCGTCAAAATTATACAGCCGCGAGTCATAAGATCCTCTGTGTATCTGCAGTCTGCTACAACTCGATGGTGACCGAATCCCATTCAAAAAACTAATATTTAAGTAATATTCAATATTGATGTGGTGGCGGCTTAAGAGAATGTACCACCATATCTCATCCGTGTTGTTGTGAATGGGCAGCAGCATCTCTCTGGAACGTCACAATAAATAAACTGCGGTTCTGAAATCCCCTCAAAATGAGAGCTACAAGCCTTTGTGGCAATCTATGAGGTAGGTCTATGTTCAGCATGATGAAATCCAAATTTAATATACATTTTTGAATGGATATCATCATCATCATCATCATCATTTCAGCCCATCTTAGTGCACTGTTACCACCATAGGCACCAACATAGGCCTCCCCCATAGATTGCCACAAAGCATGGTCCTGAGCCACCTGCATCCATCGACTTCCCGCAAACTCGCGCGGGTCGTCGCTCCATCTAGTGGGGGGGGGGCCCTACACTGCGTTTGCCGGTACGAGGTTGCCACTCTAGAACCTTTCTGAATGGATATACGACACTTTAAACCAGACGATGATCAACAGCATCATCCTGTAACACTTGTTACTAACGAATCCTCTCTTATTTATATCATTGTCAAGATCTTCATCAACAATTCTATTCATTATCGACTTAAGCTCGGAACATAAGGCTACCTAGTGATCACTTTCTCCACTGTCCACACATCCAGTCGTTATTATCCATCCCAAGAAACTCACTGTATTGACCAAAGTACGCCAACACAACAATTTCTAATCTTTATCCAGCTCTAGTCCGGTCGTGTGTAGACAAAGCAAGAGAGATAAGGAAGTATATTCTAAACTGACATAATAACTATCTTAGACCTACCAGATGGGATCATAAGGGCCTTTCCTCAATTCAACTCTACACTACTTAAATCCTACCCTTCCAAAGTTTTTGTATTGTTTTGATAAGATTCAGAGTCAGGGCGAAATGTAAGGTCCGAGTTTGTGGATCCGACTTTTTAATATGCTAATTTATAAAGACGAATTGCAAATTACGATACATCTAGTAATAAATACTTTCTTTTTGGAATTGGTAAATGACGATAACATTTTCTCAGACCATGAGACAAACAAAATATCTTTTCTATTAAAAATAATTAACCCGGCTCCGGCTATTAACATTAAAGTTAGTATTGTTAGTACAAATATACATATCAATAAAAAACAAACTGTAATCACACAACATAAAATAATTTGTGAAAATGGATTCCATTTTCAAAAACTGGAATGACTTCGTTTATTTCTTTAATTTAAAGAGCCAGTGTCAAAAATGTGCCAAGCCTTATGTATAATAAGAGTTATTATACAATAGGCGTATAGTTTACGTACGTATTTCTATCCCACTTTATTTTTAAAATCTGAGAGATAATTTTGGTTACCTTTGTTTTGGTATTTATCTTGTGATTCCTACTTACTAAAATGTAGTAATTTTCCAGGCTATTCGTGGTGAACATATAATACGAGTAAAAAATAAAAGCTCCAGTTATCCCGACTGTTTAATACAGCGCACTTTAATTTTCCGTCAAGCCAGAGCACATTGCAATGTGCTTAACTCAGCTTTAACTCGGTCCATTAATCTTACTGAATGTTGTATTACAGTGGACGGGTCAATGGAAATGAGCATTATTTTATGTTGAAAATGAATAAAATGTTAAATGGAATGGAATTGTTTGATTGTCTTACTGCGGAAATATATTAACCCTATCGGTACTTTTCCGATATCGCTGTGAAAATAATTGAGTGAAATTGCTTTAAGGCAGTTTAATTGAAATCAGTTTCTGCGATTTCTGAGAACTGATTATGAATTGTTTTACCTAACTTCAATAGAAGTTTATAAACATTTTTTAAATTATAAATCTTCTTCTTTACTTAATGCACTCTCTTATTAGAAGCTATCGCGGACCAGGGGCCACATGCTTTGGTTTTTAATGAGAAAGTGACGAAACGACCAAACCGTTCACCTAATAGGTAAGTGCAACGTCCGCTCATAACATAGCATAACAAATGCTCTGTCACCCAAAACATTTATTCGTGGCATGCGCTGATACACTGCACTCGTTACACTGAGACATCAGCTCGTAAGTCTCATATGCCCAGTAATTAACACTAATTGTCAGTGCCTTTCAGACCGCATTCATTTCATAACACAACAATGTTTGCACATAACTGCTTCACAGCAAAGTTACTGGTCCTGCGGTGGTACCTACCTAGATGAATTTCTGCATAGGAATCCTACCACCAGTCAAAAAAACAACTGCTAATTTTGCAGTATTGCAACACTATACCTTTATCGCCGATACTCATCAATCAAAAATAGAAATGTTAAATAAAGGTCTATGCCCACTCGGATTCATATTATTCCGAATAAAAAAATTGTTTACAGGATAATAAAGCCGAAATTAAGTATACAGCAGACTATTTCTAAAATGCAATCAATAAATTCTGTAGTGTTTATAAAGTTTTTCGAGATTACAATATTCCAAAAACACGCACTATTTTATTTAATAGTAATTGAAATAATGGGCTAATTCATACTGTTAAATGAATAATGCGACATTATTAATTTTAGTTTAGTTAGCCGTATGGTTGCGGCTTATGAGAATGTATCAGTCATCACCCCATCTCATCCAGTGGGATTCCTAAAGTCGTCGTCGTCGTCGTTTCAGCCTATAAAAAGTCTACTGCTGAACATATGCCTCCCTTATAGATAGCCAAAAGTTTGTAGCTCTCATTTTGGAGCCATTTTGCCGTAGTTGTCACGCTTAGCAGGCGAGTTGGCAACCGCAGTTTATTTACACAGATATTCCAGGAAGATGCTGCTGTTCTATCTCCTGGTTTTCATTTTCCCTCTGTCGACTTTTACGAAACCCACGGGATGAGATGGTGTGGTAGGAATCTCTTAGGCCGCCACCACATGGGCAGCAGCATCTTCCTGGAACATCTGAACAAATAAACTGCGGTTGCCAATCCGCCTCTGCCTAGCGTGGTAACTATGGCAAAATCCCCCCAAAATGAGATCTACAAATTTTTGTGGCAATCTGTGGGGGAGGCCTCCCCCATTGATGTTTAGCAGTGGACTATTGATAGGCTGAAATGACGACGACGACGAATCTTTTTATAAACAAATAAAACTTAAGTAAGTTAAACTGCTGTATTTCATTTTACGCCCTAAGTTTTCCGGACAAAACTATGAGACTCCTTCAGCGGGTTCAGACTGCATGTGCCCGTTTTTTTAACATATCTTCAAGAGCACATAGTAAGTAAATGACCTTTCACGAGATACAGGGATGTCGAGAAAGGTCATTTCACATGTCATCCAGACTTAAGTTGCACTTCGACTGGTTGTTATTCGGTATAATTAAAACTAAAACACCTGAATGTATAAATATACAGAAACGTTATCTAGTCAAACGAATATAACATGCACAATACGCGTGGTTGGTGGACACTTTTCTACGGTTTTCCGAGACAGTTTCCGCTATTTACGAGTAGCAGCTAAATGCTGAAACAATCTTCCGCCGCCACTTCGAGAAATTAGTTCGCACGTTTGTTTCAAGGAGCGTTATAAAATGAATCTTCTGAACACTAAACAAATGAAGGTAATGTACATGAAGGTAATGTAGAGGTAAGTCAAATTAAAACTGTTTTTTTTTTCTCTCGGTAAAAGATGACGTGGGTGACATTTGACGTCGCCAAGGACACATTTGTGGCTGTTAGTTGTCTGTGACTTTTTGTTATAGTTGCATTAATAATTTTAGATAAGGTTATGTTTGCTGTAATAATGATATTGTAATACTAAAAAAAAATTCAGTACTTTTTCGATAATTTTATTTTTTTTATTTTAGTTCCTCTTTTATTCTTTTTATTCTTATTCCCCAGTTGTCTTTTAAAATGTTTGATTGGCTGCTCGTGAGTTTTTATAGTTCACAAGAACACCGAAAAAATGACAGCGCTGCTGTATTCCACGGCACCATAATGGTGAGTAGGGTTAAGGTTAAGGGGCCTTAAGGTTGATTTTATCGGATGTACTCACTATGAGTAACAGTAAATAAATTAGTTATTCTTTCTTTTAAAAACCCGTTTCTTTTATTTTATTCATAATCATTTTCTTTTTAGTTGCGTATAATAAAAACTAGTTGACAACAATATTTCAAGTTCCACCATATTAGAATTCAACGAACTGTAAACATTTCCTGTACCACAACATATCCAGCGCCAACTAAGTGATCATTGAAACGCAAAGCGAAAAAATTGATATTGATACCGGTACAATTTATCGAATTATACGATCACAATAGTTGATTGTAAAAATTAAAGGTATAAACCAAGCTAAAATCACAATAATCCAATAAAAAAAACTTTTATTAACTTTCTAAAATTGTAAATTATAATAAACTTCCATGGATTGGAAATCCCTTTCATGGACTTACTTAAACCCAAAACTTTGCATTAATATTTCACACCCAAGTGCCGGTACTTACTGCAATTTTAAGCATATGATTTATATTTTCAACTTGAAATGTTATATAATAGACAGTCATCACGACATAATATATAACAAAATCCCCCGCCACGGGGTCTGTCTGTGCACGCTTTTCCGTAACTACTGGAAGAATTTTATTGGGGTCTTCACCAATAAACATAGCGTTTCAAGAGCAATGTTTAGGTATATCATTTTTTGACATTTTATAGTAGATTTGTGATAACTTGATAACTTTTATGGCATAAAAACTGTGTTCGGAGACGTATTTACGCGTGCGCTACATAAATATTTCGCGATAGGTGAAAATTATATCTGACAATATTGTTAAGAAAAATTCGCGACAGCATATGTCTATCTTCAAAGATTATCCCAAAAAGGTCATAACAATATTTTTTTTTTGAAATTAATTAACTAAAGAAATCAATTTTGGTAAGAGAATAAAAATCTCTATCATGCCGTGCTTCCTGCGTAATGTAAATCTTCACATCGATTTAAGAATTTCTGCCATAGCCCAATATCTAAAGTTGGTCTCCAGCCGATTCTTCGACTCTGCCGCCACGCACCCCAACCCACAGGTTGTAAGTGCCGCCACATACAACTCCCTCGCGTTACACCAAAATTCGACTCGCGGGAAAAGGAGACCGAGGCACGTACTCGCGGACCCTCTCGAGTCGACCACTAGGGCCCAAGCGCTCTACTCAACACGAACACATACACACACAACACAATCACGGATTATACCGACCCCGCCGTCGGCGAGGGCGTATTAGAAAAACGAATTCGCGATACCACCGCAGCTCAGGCCGTTCCAAGGCGAGGTCGCCTCTGCGCCTTGCGCCAGTGATCCATAAAGAAATGTTTTGGCTTAGCGCCTTCTATGCTCTGCCACCTTTCAATCCGGCGAAGCTGTAAAAGCCGCGGGCTATCAGCTTACTACATAATTCAACAAAAAAACACTCGCTTCTCACTCTACTCACGGGCCTTCTGCTCGCGTGTCTCTGGACGAAGTTATAAGGCGCTAAAAGCGTACAAAAGCTAACAGCGTACTAAGCAATTCAAGAAAAAATAGTAAAAAGATGTATTTCAAATAGACTGGCGCAGAATAAGGTGGTCATACCTTTTTCCTCTACACAGACCTTAACATAACAATAATTCCTTGCGAAGCCGGTATGGGTCATCTAGTATTATTGTAAAATTACTACAAAATAGTAAGAATTTTGTATTATTTTAATCGTGTGCAATAATGTAATCATACCCGAAACCAGTTAACAGCTATTTTTATGTTTGAAAAATTATTATCCTTCGTTCGTTCGTATAGTTTTATTTTTAACGTTCATAAATTAACAGTTGATTATTCTAGTAAAGATTTTGAAAACTATAAACTGTGGAAACCCTAAGAAAACTTAGCGTCGTAGTAATTGACCTGGCTATCTTTACCATCAAATCAGAAGTTTAATTATTTAATCGTCGTTTCTTGATATAAATAAATTATATTTTTTTTTTGTTTTAAAAAGTGGCGAAACGAGCAAAACGTTCACCTGATCGTAAGTGCAACGTCTGCCTATATCAAATGCTGTTTCACCCTGAACATTTCTGTGTGACACCACACAGCGCTCATCACCCTAGAAACATCAGTTCTTAAGTCTCATATGCCCAGTGATTACGCTAGCTCACAGTGACATTTAAACCGAAACACAGTAATGTTTGCACACTGCTGCTTCACGGCAAAATAACTGGCACTGGGTGGTACCTACCTATACGGATTCAGCATATAAATCCTACCAGTAAAATATATTATAGCATAAAGATTTAAATATGTGTATAATTTGACAATTTTGTCGAAAATGACACATAACGGCCAGTAAATGTCCCCTTTCTGGATACGGGCCCACCTTAGAAGATTAGTCGAGTCGAGGATAGTCTGCCACTACTCAGTGTGGGTTGCCGGACTTGGCTGTCAAGTATGTAGATATTTTGCAGTGTTTTCCCCTTATCGCTGAGAACGTATTAAATCGGCATTTAGTAGTACTGCAATTAATAAGTGATACCGGCCTCTGAGATAGAACTGGTGTTGCTTAAGAGAATCTACCACCCTATCTCATCCCGTGGGGTGTCGTAAAAGTCGACAGAGGGAAAATTAAAACCAGAAGATCGGCAGCAGCATCTTCCTGGAACATTTGAATAAACAACCCGCCTGCCAAGCAACTATGGCAAAATCCCCCCAAAATGAGAGCTACAAACTTTTATGGCAATCTATGGGGGAGGCCTTTTGATCAGCAGTGGACTAGTGATAGGACTGAAATGATGATGATGATGATGATGATGATGACTGTTGCTCTACCGAAATGAGTGGTTTATATTTAAAAAGAAAACAAGTATATTTCTGAAAGGAATTAAATAAACATGAAGGCATTTTGGCAAGCACATTCGGTAAATAAGGCTGGCTTAGAATTTAACTAGTAATTCTCTAGGGAATGCTGATTAGACGCCATCAGAAGAATGTTTAATGAGGAAGGAGCAATAGACATCATTGTTTTAGATTATCATGACTCACTTTAAGGTGAAACTTCGTAGAACGCTCGTGAACGTTCACGTTCAAAAGATAACTTTTACGTACCATAATTTCACACTAATTATGCAAGAAATACCTTCCTCAGACGCTCATGCTTTTATTAATAAGTAGATATATTTATTAATACTTTTTATTGATATAAGCTAAAAGTAAGCGAATTATTAGATGAGTTGAGATTTCATTTCGTTTTTCTTGCATTTTTTCATAAATTGGTCAATTAAAGAATTAACATTACTTAATTGTGGTTACATTATAATTTTTGATATTTATGACTTGTACTATATGTTTTGTTTAAATTTGTTACAAATTTGAAACAGTGATTTAAAAGTATAATTTTGTAACATAAATAGTCACATAAGTCAGAATATATATAATGAATCATAAAATCAAAATATTCAGTAAAATTTATGATGTCATAATTTGGTTACAATAATATACATTTTATATTTGTTTAAAGTTAGGGCATGTCAGTAATTAATCTACTGTATTGAAGGAATGCAGCATAAGATTCTTTTTTGATATTTTTATTGGATAAATTGACGAGACGAGAGAAACGTTCACCTGATGGTAAATGTAACGTCCGCCCATAACAAATGCTGTGGCACACAGAACATTTCTGTGTGGCACCAAACTGCGCTCGTCACCCTGAGACATTAGATATGTTTTAAGCTTATTTTTAAATAAATTGTATGGTAAAGTTCTTAGGCGGTCAGATATTTTACACAGCACTAATTTAGGCATGGCTAAAATTAGTTTCCCTTTGATAATCGATTACTGCTATGTTCTTGAATATCAGCATTTTTATACAATATATGGGGATACCGCTTAAGAAATAGGCATAGCTCAAGATAGGCTCCGGCAGTATAGAATAACACCTACCTCTTCTCATATCGAGGTGTCGTAAGAGGCGCCTAAGGTGTTGTACAGACAGCCTTTATTCGTGCAGAATCATACCAGAATGCGCAATGCTGTCACTGTGCGTGCTGCATTGCTCTTCACTAATAACTGCACTGCTCGTGGAAACGCAATGGGGAGTAAGTATTGTTTGACTCGTACCAAAACGGCGGCTACGTGGCTTGTCACTTGTCACCTCTCGTTTCCCACGGGAGCGAAACGTGGGCTACCTATGTGGACTCTTTCTACCCGTTATGTGGGAAAAAGGCGTGACTATGTATGTATGTATAGCTCAATAATATACAAACAGGGCAGGGTGTATTTAGTCATCTAAATAGATTTTTTTACAAATTACGCGTATAATTACGGTGTTTTTTTTTTGTTGGGAAATTAAAAATATAATGAAAATAATAATTGAAAAAAAAAACATGTTATTTTACGGCAATATGTATTCACGTTGATATATTTAAATTTAAATCCAGTGGATTTTAATCATACGAGTATTGCAGAATTTTTATCAACGCTAAAAATAACGTTATAACGAAAATATGAAATAAGCAATGTGTATAAGCTATTAACTACTAACGCGAAAAGGAACTTAAGAAAACACAAGTCAAGATGTATTACAGAAAATTCTGAATCAACTGAAAGGACCACATAAAATCTAACGTGAAAGCACTTCATACATAAAAAGAATTTTTCGTTTGAAACGTATTCATTGGCGCGACGCTGAAAGGAAATTCATTAAGCGCCGTCCATTTCTTACATTCCATTGTCGCACGGCACCTTTTGGTCGATCTACGGAAAACTAAAAGGAAAAGCTGTTAAAAGAGTTATTACGTTGACTACCAGCATTTAATTTACATAAATGTGCGAACTCGCTTCGGAAAAGATATTTCAAAACTATTATACATTGCATAATCAAAAAAAAACTTTTACACTGTAGCCGTAAGGTTTTTTTTCGTTTTGACCTGTATGGATAACGCGTTATTTTAAGTAACAATAGTCGACCCGCTATATACGCGTAGGTTGAAGCATAGAGAACTATTACAAAATAACGGTTTTCGAACTGTAACCATGTACTGGCAAATGCAGGTTACGAAAATCGATGGAGCGACATCCTTATTAAGGTTTCTGGAAATCGTGAATGCAAATTAAAACTGAGCCTTTCTTTTTTGACAGTTCTCCATTCTTCAACCTATATTGTGGTGGCCAGGTAGATTATATCGTACGTAGTGGACTGTAATCGAAATCTGAATTCCCGCAAAAGGTACGGTTACCGCAATCATAGACTTATATTTCAAAAACAAAAACAAAAGTACTTACGGTCTTACTGGCAGGCTTCCCACTATCAGCAAAACATTGGCGGCTCATGTTGGTTATTCCACACGTTAGAAGATGTTGGTACTCTCCTGAATAGTTTTCAAGCAAGTTTCGCATGGCAATACAACAAAAATAGCTATACTGTCTACGATTTCCTAGCTTCGTTTTTTTTACTAGCGTTGGGTAAAAGATTTCAGGGACTTACAAAACATAAGTGATGAAGAGTTCGTGCGTTATTAATAACAAAAATATTATTTTTTGCTATCATTTTGGGGGGATTTTGCCATAGTTGTCACGCTAGGCAGGGGCCGCTTCTAGGCAGGGGGTTGGCAACCGCAGTTTATTTTATTCAGATCTTCCAGGGAAATGCTGCTGTCCATCTCCTGGTTTTTATTTTCCCTCTGACGACTTTTACAACGAATTATTACATTATAGAAAAGTAAATCGAAAAAGAAACAATCAGAATACTTAACTAACAAACACAAAAGTAAAAAAAGTAAAGTTTCAGCCTATGAATGTCCCACTGCTGAGCACAGGCCTCTATCTCATT
Organism: Luehdorfia chinensis; assembly: GCA_019845155.1. NCBI lineage: Eukaryota > Metazoa > Arthropoda > Insecta > Lepidoptera > Papilionidae > Luehdorfia > Luehdorfia chinensis. The sequence goes on from JAHVAK010000390.1 coordinate 211,935, forward strand.
TCTGAGAGGGTTTTGGAGCTAGGAAGAATCCGCCACGCTGCTCCAATGCGGGTTGGCGGACTGCACATGTCTTCGAAATATTTTTGATTTCTCAGACATGCAGGTTTCCTCACGATGTTTTCCTTCACCGCCGAGCACGTGGTAAATCAGCACTTAATATTGCAACTAACAATTTTAGTGGTTCCGGCACCGAGAATCGAACCCAGGTCACTCGCGTACTATGAAATTTAATGCGAGTGCCTAGCCCCTGAGCTACCACGGCTCTTTTCCGCTAGCGTGTGATATTGTCTAATGTGTATCAATACTGCATAGCATTAGATATTTAAAATTTGAAACATTATAATTATTAAAACAATAAAAAAAATCAAATCAAAGCTAAAGGAAAGGCGCTTTAAATAGCTGCAAAAAAGTTTCTACTTAGCATATTATGTTACAACCCCGAAAGCAGCTGCAACACTGATTTTCAGTGAAGCCTGAACGAATGTGTGTCCGTGAGATGTGCAGACATGTGCGAAAGTGGGCGTGACTGAATAAAAAGTAAGGTTTATATTAATACAAAGTAAAATAAAAAGCAAAATCTATATTATATTAAAATATTGTAATAATGATTAGCAAAGTAATACAAAGTAGGTGGATATATAATGTATAAATGATGTGATCAATGATAAATAAAAGTCTGAAGCTTAGCTTATCTTATTGTAATATAGGATGTGCAAATACAAAAGCAATTCTCTTATAATTTTCAGTTCCAAATCTGTATTTTTCGCTATGAAAAATTTATTATAATTTATCGTATAACAAAATTACAGAATTTCTGAATTTCCTCCCACTTCCTGAAGCAAAAAGAAGATTAAATCTCACGGAAACTGAGCGGAAATTATTTTTTTTAAGACACGTTATTCACGTTCACGGCTCTTTTCAACGACACATTCAGGTGTATAGATTAAACTTAGAAGCAAAGTAAACACAAGGAAATAAATAACACTTCAGCTAATTTTGTTAAGTATATGAGATACGTACATAACGTATCTCATACGCATCATTCATTACCAAAGACAAAAATTTTAAAAATCACAATTCGCTCTTTCTCACTCCTTTTAAAGCTCACACACCAGGAAACAATCCACTTTTTTATAAAATTTTATACACAAAGTAATTATAATAAAGACACATATAACAGACATAGTTTTCTCACGATATTTCTTCTTAATAGATAAAAAAATACGTATAAAAGAGCTGAAATGGGTCAAATTACTGAATAAATGTTAGATAGTTCACATTTGATGCTCGGCAGTAGTTTATCATCACCATATTGAAACTCCAAGAATATACTATATGTAGCATTTCTATGCCGGAATTAGTACAGGTAAGTAGGCACCACCGCAGGTCCACTTATTCTGCCGTGAAGCAGTAGTAGAGCTAATGTAATGAATGGGTATAATATAAGACTAAAGAAAAGCAGTAGTGTGCAAGCAATACTGTGTTTCGGTTTGAAGGGACTACTACTGAGCATTTGAGACTTAAGAACTCATGTCTCAGGGTGACGGGCGCAGTGTGGTGTCACACAGAAATATTCTGGGTAACACAGCATTTGTTGTGAGCGGACGTTGCACTTACCATCAGGTGAACGTTTTTTTTTTTTTATGTTAGAGGAGGCAAACGAGCAAGCGGCTCACCTGATGGTAAGTGATCACCGCCGCCCATGAACATCTACAATACCCGAGGAATAGCAGATGCGTTGCCGGCCTTTGAGGAAGGAATAGGCTATACGTTTTGCTCGTTTCGTCACTTTATACAATAAAAAAATAAAAATAAAAATTATCTCTCAGGGAGACCGGCGCATTGTGGTGCCACACGAAGATGTTCTGTGTATCACAGCATTTGTAATGGACTGACGTTGCACTTACTATCAGTTGAACATTCTTATTTATAGAAGAGGGAGCAAACGTGGTAGTGGCTCACTTGATAGTAAGAGATCACTGCCGCCCATAAACATCCTTTCTTTTTCATTTATTTCCAAGGACTTGTTACATTCTCCAATAAAAAAAATGGAAATGTAATTTGCATGTTTGACACCAGTTAATAAAGTTAGTGTGGATTAGGCAGTGCCTCTAAACAAAAAGTATGTTAACGATATACTTATTAATAACGACATATGCAAAGTTCTAGACCTTGAGTGTTAAGTTAAACTGAGACACTATTACTTCTTACATTAAACTTTGAGCCAAATTCAGGTTAGCAAAATAATTTATTTATCCCTTTGTTCTCGTGTCCATACTACGCACTCCCAACACAATTCGTTTCGGTGAAATTAATTTTAATTGATAATGAGTGGGCACCTTATTTAGGGTCGGGCACACACCATATCTGAGGAATCTGTTTAGCAAAGTTTTTGGGCTAACTACCCCACCCCACTACATGATTTGCAGCCTTAAACCTGTCTCTCGGGAAATTAGCATTGGTTGACATCTTATAGTACGGCAAAGCGAATTTGTCGTATGGATGTTCTTCTTCCACGGTCCGGAGACTATTTTGCAAGGATACAGTTGAAGTAATGTACCAAAACATACCTCTATTTATACCAAAAGTCTGAGCTACCGTAAAATGTTCTTTTTTATGAAAAAGCGTTGCCTGACAGTTGGATTTCTCCTGTATCGTGGGTTTTTTACAGACATAAATGTCACATGCACAACCCAAGCAGACCCGAAAACCAAATATTTGTGTTTAAAAGAAATGTTGGTTACGGCTGGGATTCGAACCCAAGACCTGCAGCTTAGAAGTCAGGTACTCTGACCACTAGGCCACTAGATCATTTCTAATTTGTTTTCAATGCAATAAAAGGATCGTCAATTCAAACAAAAGGCAGTTCAAACAATTTGGTTTTAATTCATCTTAAGTTTGTGATTTCAAAAATCAGCTACAACAAAAACGAAAAAATACAATTGTTACGAAAAATAGGCCAACAAGTTTTTTTATGTCTGTGAAATTTATAAACATGCCTACATCATTACCCCATTCGTCGACTTAAAAGTAAACGTCCGGTTACGAAGGCCTACCTTTTAGCGATAAAAGCTACGGCATCTTAATGTATCCTAGAAAGAATAGTATCTAAAGAAGTATATAGATCCTAGAAAGAATAGTATCTAAAGAAGTAGATAGTATCTAGAAAATTGTTATTTTGGTTATCGGCTACCAAACGATGTTACTTTCAATAAATAAAAGCACATCTAACTTTAAAAAATGTGACAGAGATGGTTATTTTTTAGAATTTGTTCCGATGTCCTCCTAGCTGAATTTGTCCATGGCGACATCTACTGACACTGCACTACGACCTACCAAGACTAGAATAACCGATATTCACAGTAGCGCAAGCACGCTAGCGAACGAAACGGTCCGAATTTAGATGTTTAGTAGGAGTTTATATTTATGTATTTATGTTTGGGTCAAACCAAACCTGGCACGCGGGCCCCGGGCCCGCGAGCACAGCATCCCATGAAGCTGTAACTATCACTATCTCCTATAAAAAAAAATCCTAATTTTGAAAAACAATTGAAGGCTTAAAGAAAATACATCTCAGCTTTTTTTAACATTTTAATTTATAAAATATTTTAACTACTTTTTTACACAAATCTTCAAATATCTAATTTTCTAGAGATCTGATACGATCAACAGATTTTTCTATAAATATGTGTACATACTAAATGTACATATCATTCATAGGCAATGTTACCCATCATAGAAACATTACAGTGTAAACATGGCTGTAAAGTTCTGGCCATTGATACTTTAATTCAATTAGCTGGTAAGGATTCATGCAACCAGTTCCTCTTTCCTTCATTGAACTCCGCCGCTGTGTGGTCAGACCCTTCGAGTATCCATTTTGTCGTTAAAAGACCCTCTACTCCTACAGGACCTGTTAAAGTTTTAAGCGTTTTAATTAATACCAATTTTAAAATGTGTTTAACTTATTAACATAATAAAACTAGAAATGACTTTTCTTGACATTTTGAAAAACATTGCCCCACATCATATTCAGGGTTCCGGTGTCATATAATGCCGTGTTCTGTGTGTCTTAATCTATGGCATCAAGTTTTTAATCGAATTATTTAAAAATTTAGAAAAAATGTCTAAATATTATTGCCTATATTTTTTTTAATTTTCGGCTCTGTATCATTAGATAGGTCTTTTAATTATAAAGTTCAATGGACAATAGAGAATTGTAGGAAACGAATCTTAATACTTTTGATTGAAATGATACTATGTCAGCACAGCAAAACATTATGGGAGTCCCAATACCCACGTTGCCAATTTTTTTATATATTGTATTAATTATTAGTATCTTAACATATAAAAAAAATCTTTCTCATACGACACTCTTACTTAATTAATCTTATTCAATTAGAGGAATCTTACTCAAGTAATAAGAAGTTTGAAATTAACTTTAAAGGCAGATACTTAAACCTGCAATTTTCACAAACAAAAAAAATCCTAGTAATTCAAAATCTACCTCTCGCGTGAATCCTAGCAGTCGAGATTCCTACTTCAGCGCCAAGTCCAAATCGGAATCCGTCGGCGAAACGCGAAGATACATTGTGAAATACGCAAGCACTGTCTACGATGCCAAGGAATTTTTTGGCTGTAGTATCTGAAAACATATTCTTTAATGCACCAATGTATATTTATGTTTATTTTTCCATCTAAAAAAAACTAAATAAAAACTGAAAAGGACGGAAGAAGTCACAGTGTATAATCTACATGAAGACGTGGTGCATGTAATGTAAATTTGTTGCTAGAACTAACTTGCTAACTGATGCATTTCTATGGAGGTATCCGTGTAGGTAGGTACCATCGCAGTGCAAGTTATTCGGCCATGAAACAGTATTGTGCAATCGTTACTGCGTTTCGATTTGAAGGGCTCTGAAAACTAGTGTAATTCCGGGCATATGAGACTTAAGCATTTGTTATGGGCAAACGTTGCATTTACCATTAGGTAAATGGTTGATTGTCTCGTTACTTACTCCAATAAATATGAAAAAATGGCAATCAAAGTTAATTTAAGTTCAGTAATATAGGTCATCACCATCATCATCATTTCCGCCTATCACTAGTCCACTACTAAACATATGCCTCCCTCATAGATTGCCACAAAAGTTAGTAGCTCTCATTTTGAGGAGAATATAGCCACGCTTGGCAGGCGAGTTGGTACTCGTAACTGCAGTTTATTTTATCAGATGTTCCAGGAAGCTACTGCTGCCCATGTCTTGGTTTTTATTTTCCCTCGGTCGACTTTTACGATACCCACGGGATGATATGGCGTGATAGATTCTATTAAGCCGTCAGCACATGCCCTTTTATTATCTCCACTTAATTTTTTGATAAAACACTTAATGTCAAAATTGTGGACAAAAGAAATAAATATTTAGTACGATATTATTTCTTACCATTTTCTGTGATAATAACATCGGTATGTGAACTGCCAAATTTATGAATATGTTCCACAGCGTCGTCCATATCTTTTACTAGCTCGACACAGCATTCTAACGCGCCATATTCATGTCGCATTATTCTAGCAGGAGGTGGACCAAACGTTAAATGACTCGCTAATTTTGGGCCTGCGTGAATCTTAACACCTTCATTTTTCAACATATTGCAAATATCCGTAAACAATGAGGTAGATAAGTGATCTTCGTGAACAAGTAACGTTTCCATCGCATTGCACGCTGCTGGGTAATCACATTTCGCATCTCTGACTATTTTCAAAGTCTTCACTGGATCTGCCTCTTTATCAACATATACGTGACAAACACCTTCCGCGTGCCCAAGTACTGGTATATGCTGTGACTGTTTCTGAATGCTTCTGACCAGATCAGACGAACCACGAGGAATTATTAAGTCGATATGCTTCTCCATGGCCAACAAATCACTGATTTCTTCCCGTGTTGAAACTAGTGAAACGGCGTCTTCAGCGCCAACAGTTTCAAGTGATTCTTTCACAAGCTCCATTAGTGCTTTGTTTGAATATGCTGCTTCTTTGCCACCTTTAAGAAGTAAACCATTCGCTGACGCCATAGCTAAAGCAGCCACTTGTGGAAGTGAATCAGGTCTAGATTCAAATATAACTAATAAAACACCAATCGGCACGGTAACTTGCCGTAGTATTAAATTTTCAGCTAGCTTTGTTTTTCGCAGAACCCTTCCTACGTTTTCGTAACTGGAGTCAGCTATTTGTTTTAAACCAATAGATAAAGTTTTTAATTTTCCTTGACTTAATGACAGTCTATTTAATAACGGTTTTGCTAAACCACCTTTAGTGGCTTCCTCCAGATCTTTAGCATTTGCCTCAAGTATTTGATTCTGTTTATTTATTAACAGGTCTGATAAAGTATGAATAGCTGATGCTCTTTCCGAAGGACTTAACTGTTGTAAAACTCTACTGCCAGAACGAGCTGAGGAGTAAACATGTCCATGAATATTTTCATATAATTTGTTGAAATAAAATCGGAAATACGAATTAATTTTAATAGAATACATACCATTTTCAGCTAAGATATCGACAGAAGTAGACGAATTAGTTACAAAATCTGTAAAGAAAGTGCCTACTTTTCGTCCACTAATTATTGTTTTAATAGCTTTTTCTTGCATTCCATTACAAATTACAACACTCACACCGCGTGCCATCGCCCACGTCGCTGCGTTGACTTTTGAATCCATTCCGCCTGTTCCAACCTACAAAACACATAAATTTACTTTCCAGATAAGGCTATCTAATATACATGTAATAAAAAAAATCACTAATCGGTCCTTCCAAAGACACACAATCATTCTTTCATTACACATATGTACAAATACACTCTCTTTCTCTCTCTCAAACATCACGCTCGGACGCACGCGCGCACTCACGCACGCACCCATACTTGCACATACACACACAGACATATCTAGACGAACAAAAGAACTGTTATTCTATCATGAGTTTTGTATAGAAAAGTTTGTTGTATTCCGTGAATAAAAAAAAAATATTAAAATTATTTTAATGTTCATTTTACACAAACCAGTAACATTAAGATTGAAACGATATAACTGCTAATTTTATTAAGAAACCATTATTTAGTTCTATGATACGTCTGTATTTTACTAACAATATTTTCTAAGCATTGTCGTAGTATTTTATATTAGGTATACACTGACCAAAAATGCGAGCGACGTTCAGAAACATCCAACCGTAACGAAAAAAAAATTACGGATCTTATCGCGTTTAGATTTATAATATAAATATTAATTATAATATTTTATAAAATTTAATAGTTGTTATTTATTTCAAAAATATTCGCTCAAATATAAGAAATATTATGTAGACTACGTATGTGTAAAAATTAACTTTACCTTGGATTTTTGTCCAAACTGCACTTGGTCTTTATCCTTAGAAGTGTAAGTATGCATCATACGTGCCCCATCTTCCCACGGAGGCTTATTGTAAATTCCGTCAACGTCTGACATCATTATTAGCAAATCGGATTGTACTTCAGCTGCGAGCAATGCCGAGAGACTGTCATTGTCCTTTATTCCTATACCCTTTAAGAAGTTTTTATTAATCATTGAATTTTTTTTATTGGATCAAGTGATGAAACGGACAAAACGTTCACCTGATGGTAAGTGCAACGTCTGCCCATAACAAATGCTGTGCCACCCAGAAAATTTCTGTGTGACACTACACTGTGCCCATCACCCTGAGACAGGTTCTTAAGTCTCATATGCCCAGTGATTACGCTAGCTCACAGTGCCCTTCAAACCGAAATACAGTAATGTTTGCACACTACTGCTTCACGGCAGAATAACTGGCCCTGGAATGGTACCTACCTAGACTAGACTAGACTCCTGCATAGGAATCTTACCACCAATAATGTGTCCACACATTTAGGAGTTATTGCTCGTAAAATCTTAGTGAGCGTCTACGTCGGGAAAGAAATATGTATGCCAAAGTTTAAGTTAATAAATCTTGTAGTTTCAGAAATATCGTGATGAGTTAATAATGTACTACTCGCTCAATAGGATAGATTATGGTCTTTGTTTCAATTAATACGTAAAAAGTACACGTAAGTTCGTTGTCACATTTAATGTTAATATTGTTGATGCTCTTTATCTTAACTGATTAAATATTTTTAACTAAACGTTAAATATTTGCTAGAAGATTTGATTCGGCTTATCAAAATATTAACATTTAATCGTTATGAAAGCAACCGTTTTATGGACTCGGCTTTATTATCAACATCAAAATGTCGCTCTCTTTATTTTTACAACCGCATAAGTACTTTTTTGTCAGCTTACCTTTTTTCCAGTTCCCGGTACTACAGTATCATCGTGAATATACATCGGCGGGCTTACGGCATCGTTAGTATTTATTATGGGTACTATATTTAATGATATCAGCTCTGAAAGGGTGCAAAACAAATTTTTTCTCGTCTCTTCATTGTAAAAGTCAGGTTTCGTCACTAAAACCTAAAACAAAATCATTACATTAAAAATCGTACATTCTGCATACTTCGAGTGAGTTCGATGTTTTTTGACACCAAAACGAAGTCGATATATTGGTTTTAATGATGGCAGACGTCCAGAAAGCATTCTAAATGAGACCTCGTGGGACTTAAGAATGTCGGGTTTTTTATTCCTTTCATGGACTAAAATTTTATATTTTGTTTGTCATTTGGATTTTCATTACGAGTATTATTTGTAAAAAAAATTAAGAAATTTTTATTGTGTGAGACAATAATTTAGCCCAGATTAAATTGCTTCAAATGTAAAGGACCTTTGTAATTATGGTTTGATACGAGATGCACGGATGGGAAGATTTAATCTCTTCCCTATTGTACGCAATTGGGGCACCTGACCTCATACCGCCACAATATTGCTACTTTGTACGGAGATAACCGTTACCTTTACGACGTACGTGGAGTATTAACCATTAAACTTTATAAGGGTTTATTGCGATTAGGTCGGAATGTAATCGCAGATTTATTTCCATGCTTAATACATAACCTCATTTACAAGAGGAAAGAACACACTTATTATATATTTAGAAGGAAAGTTTAATGAAAAACCTCTTGAAAGAGACACGAATGCTGAGATATCTGTCATTAAGAATGTCGCAGATGATATAATGGACTTCATTAGTTACGATTTCACAAATCTCATCATCATCATTTCATTCTATCAATTGTCCACTACTGAACATAGGCTAGGGCATAGGCCGTGTGGTAGCGGCATAAGAGAATCTACCACCCCATATCGTCCCGTGGGTGTCGTAAAAGTCGACAGAGGGAAATTTAAAACCAGGAGATGGGCAGCAGCGTCTTCCTGGAACACCAAAACAAACAAACTGCGGTTGCCAACCCGCCTGCCAAGCGTGGCAACTATGGCAAAATCCCCACCAATGAGAGCTACAAAGGAACGGCCCCTAGTCTCCGGCGGCCCCGCTAGTCCTGGCTACGGTAGCAGTCATGGTAACGGCGGGGCAGGGGGTGCGAAGAATCTCCGGAGGAGGAGATCTTGCTACCACCCACGACGACTGGACCTGGCAACATACAACGCACGCACGCTGAGGACCGACGAGAGGATCCTGGAGTTGGAAGAAGAGGTGAACAAGTTACGATGGGATGTTATAGGGTTACACGATAATCCTCAAATCCGGTAACTTGTTCTACCACCGGGAGGGCGACCATCTGTCTCAAGGAGGTGTCGGGTTTATCGTCCACAAGTCTCTCATTAACAACGTTGTCAAGATCGGGAGTGTGTCGACTAGGGTTGCGTACCTTATACTCAGAATAACCAAACGGTATTCGCTGAAGGTCATACAGGTATACGCACCTACCTCGGCACACCCTGATGATGAGGTGGAGGTAATGTATGAGGATATCTCAAAAGCCATACATTCCTCCAAAACTCACTACATGGTGTTGATGGGAGATTTTAACGCAAAGCTGGGCATGAAGAAAGACGATGAGCTGGTAGTGGGGCAATTTGGAATAGGGCACCGGAACCAAATGGGCCAACAGCTGGCCGACTTTATGGAGAAGGAGGGACTCTTTATGATGAACTCCTTTTTCCAAAAGCGGACCCACAGAAAGTGGACCTGGATCAGCCCGGACGGTTCCACTAAAAATGAGATCGACTTCATCATAACGACCAAACGACAGCTGTTCAATGATGTCTCTGTGATCGCTAGGGTGAAAACCGGCAGTGATCACCGAATGGTAAGAGGCACATTGAACTTGAACGTAAAGCTGGAGAGGTCTCGTCTGGTGAAGTCTACACTCCCTCCATCATCACGTGCCCTTATCCAAAATCTCGAGAGCTACCAGCTCGAATTGCATAATCGCTTTCAGTGCCTAGATGATTGCGTTACAGTGGACGATTTAAACGAGAGGCTCGTGGAAACTGTCCAGGCGGTGGGGGCAAAGTTTTGCAAGACCCGCCGCACAAAAAAGATCCAGAAGCTCTCCGATCACACTCTCAGTCTCATGGAGGCCAGGCGTGAAATGAAGCTACAGTCCTCAACTGACGCGTCAGCATATCGCAACTTAACAGACAGATCTCCCAATGTATGCGGCGAGACCTACGCAACTTCAACACACGTCGTATTGAAGAAGCGATAGAGCGAAACCAAGGCTCCAAGGTCTTTGCCAGGGATCTGTCTGCCGGGAAGAGCCAACTGACAAAGTTGAGGACCGAGAGTGGTAGCGTCATTTCCGCTGGACCAGAGATTATGAGTGAGATCGAGAGATTCTATGGGCAGCTGTACACATCGTCGTTGGAGCCACATACAAGTGTGAGTTACGACCCAAGAGCCAAACTCGTCCGACACTATTCCGACGATATCCCGGACGTCAGTCTGAGCGAGATTAGTATGGCTCTCAAACAGCTCAAGAATGGCAAAGCGCCCGGTGAAGACGGAATTACGGCGGAGCTTCTGAAAGCGGGTGGAAAACCGGTACTTTTAGTCCTTCAGAGTCTCTTTAATTCCGTCATCCACGGCGGCGCTACGCCGGAAGCGTGGAGCAGAAGCGTGGTTGTACTGTTCTTCAAGAAGGGTGATAACGCCCTCTTGAAGAACTATAGACCGATATCGCTTCTGAACCGCGTCTATGTGCTGTTTTCGAGAGTCATTACGAATCGTCTCGCAAGCAGACTTGACGACTTCCAGCCTCCCGAACAAGCCGGATTCCGAAAAGGCTTTAGTACCATAGACCACATACATACCCTTCGCCAGATTGTACAAAAGACCGAAGAGTACAATCTCCCGCTATGTCTGGCGTATGTGGACTATGAGAAAGCCTTTGATTCCGTCGAAACTTGGGCGGTGCTACAGTCACTTCAGCGGTGCCGAATTGACTGTCGGTATATCGAAGTACTGCAGTGTTTGTACAATAAGGCTACGATGGCTACCCGAGTACAGAACCAGAGTACGAAACCGATCCAATTGCAGAAAGGTGTAAGACAGGGTGATGTTATATCCCCGAAACTCTTCACCGCTGCATTGGAAGATGTCTTCAAGCTACTGAACTGGAAAGGATACGGCATTAACATCAATGGCGAATACATCACTCACCTTCGATTTGCCGACGACATAGTCATAATGGCAAAATCGCTGGAGGAGCTTGGCACTATGCTCAATGACCTCAATAGCGTCTCTCAACGGGTAGGTCTTAAGATGAACATGGACAAGATGAAGATCATGTCTAACGTCCATGTCACACCTTTACCGGTTGTTATTGGGAACACTACGATCGAAGTTGTCGACGAATATTTATACCTAGGACAGATTGTCCGACTAGGTAGGTCCAACTTCGACCAAGAGGTCAATCGACGGATCCAACTCGGCTGGGCAGCGTTCGGGAAACTACGTCACATCTTCTCGTCGAGTATACCTCAATGTCTCAAAAGCAAAGTGTACAACCAGTGTGTGTTGCCAGTGATGACATACGGAACCGAGACGTGGTCCTTCACTGCGGGCCGCTTGAGGAAGCTCAGAGTCGCTCAGCGAGCTATGGAAAGAGCTATGCTCGGAGTTTCTCTGCTTGATAAAATCCGTAACAATGTTATCCGCAGCAGAACTAAAGTAACCGACATAGCCCTAAGGATTAGCAAGCTGAAGTGGCAATGGGCCGGCCATATAGCCCGTAGAACCGATAACCGATGGGGAAGAAAGGTTCTAGAGTGGCAACCTCGTACCGGCAAACGCAGTGTAGGGCGCCCCCGCACTAGATGAAGCGACGACCTGCGCGATTTTGCGGGAAGTCGGTGGATGCAGGTGGCTCAGGACCGTGCTTTGTGGCAATCTATGGGGGAGGCCTATGTTCAACAGTGGACTAAGATAGGCTGAAATGATGATGATGATGATGATGAACATAGGCTTCCCCCATATTATGACACAAAAGTTCTTAAGTCTCAATTTGGGGGAATTTAACCAAAGTTGCCACGCTGGGCAGGGGGTTGACAAGCGCAGTTTATTTATTTAGATGTTCAAGGAAGAAACTGCTGCACATCTCCGGGTTTCCACAAATCTAAATATGATTAACCCACGTAACACTAAAATACAATTTAACTAGACAAACTATTACAAAACGGTGTTTCTTACCTGAGCTATTTTAACGTTGTACTGTGAGAACATTGCATCGTACATCGACATTAGTTCCGACTGACCCACAGCGGCAGCAGCACGCGGATCTAAAATACTTCCTGCATCCTGTACACATAACATGCAAAGTAATTTTCTGACGGAAATAATAACAGTGTTCTATGTTATTAAGGGCCATTAACCAACTTGCGCTACTTACGAAAGCAACGAACGAAGGAATGATATAACGTAAATGAAGATTTTCGTTTACATTCTGTTTATATTCATCCTCGCTTTGCTGTGATTTTGAGTGGTGGAATAATTCCTATGCAGAAATCGGCCTAGGTAGGTATCACCGCTGGGCCAGTTTTTCTACTGTGAAGTAGTGGTGTTCGGGTATCATTGTGTTTCGGTCTGAAGGGCACTAAGAGCTAGCGTAATCACTGGGCATATAAGACTTAAGAACTGATGTCTCAGGAGAACGAGCACAGTGCGATGCCAAACAGAAATGTTCTGGGTGACACAGCATTTGTTATGGGCGGACGTTGCACTTTCCATCAGGTGAACATTTTGCTCGTCTCTTTCCTTTCTCCAACAAAAAATTATATTACTTCATCATAATTGTGCAGACATTTGCACGCAAATTCGCAGGCATTTGTCTGCACAATGCTTTACACATTTCTGTGTGTCTCATTGAGACCATGATTCGAATTCTAGAACAAGTTAATAATTGTGCGTTTTCAAATTATTTATTTTCTCAATTTTGGTTCATATCTCGTATTTTGTAAAGCTACATACTGTTCGTAACTATTACCTAAAAACAACATTAACAAGCATAACAAAAAGTAGTGTTAAAAAAATACAAAATTTTTAGTGAGATGTCAAATAGGATCTCGCCTCAGTGATAATCTATGGTAACCCACGGCCCTGGTTTTCAGTCGGATCCATTATTGACCCCACGAACAACCGGACATAGACAAAGTAAAAAAGAAAAAACTATACTTTTATTTTTTAATTACTATAAGTTATTAAAAATTCAAAAAAAATACATAATAAAAAAAGTAAACACATTCAATCATTACCAATTCGTAGGCAATAAAAACATATTTGTATATATATGATAATCTATCTATCATGAATAATAGCTATACGTAGACATTTCTCCAAACTGCCCATCCTAGGATTTTTCAATAGCGACAATGCGTTTTACAGAATGCAGAACATTACCAGGTCCGAAAACCAGCGACACACAAATGTTAGCTCTGCCTACGCGATATATGGCAGATTTTCATGTATGCTCTCATCATTTTTTTTGTTATTGGAAAAAGTGATGAAATGAGCAAAACTTTCACCTGATCGTAAGTGCAAAGTCTGCTCCTAACAAATGCTGTGTCACCCAGGAAATTTCTGTGTGACACCACACTGTGCCTATCACCCGGAGACATAAGTTCTTAAGTCTCATATGCCTAGTGATTACGCTAGCTCACAGTGCCCTTCAAACCGAAACACAGTAATGTTTGCACACTACTACTTCAAGGCAGAATATCTGGCCCTGGGGTGGTGCCTACCTAGACGGATTCCTGCATAGGAATCCTACCACCAGTAAATGTAAATGTAAATGTCTCATCAATAATGTCATGAGCTTAGCATTAAAATAAATCTTGTTTTTTTTTAACCGTTAAAAGGTAATAGTTTTTGTAGTGAGTACAGGTATAGAACCGACTAAATGTATATAAGTATAAATCTTCAACGGAGTGTATAATTTATTTCAAATTATCAGTTGAAATTAATTATCTTAAAAATACTAGGAGCAATATATTCGTGGTGGGTGGGGTTTAAGACTAGTTGTTTCTAACCTCTCTCGTATGATCACTAGGTGACAAAGTTTCCCTCATTGAAAGTGACATAAGTAGTTCTTGGGTCAACTTCTGCCTTCCAAAAGCCACCGCTCCGCTGGTCACCATTATACACTCTCGACCTTCGTGATGACATTCTGCTACCTAAACAAAAATAACTTTACAATATTCTATATTTGGCTCTCGATTATTTACATGCGAAACTCATGTTTTCGTTATTATCTTTTTAAACCATAGGAAATTATTTATGGCTAATTATTTACAAACTTTATATCCAAACTATGAAACTAAAATTTTACGAATATTGATTGAATCAAAAATCAAGCATATTACTGCAAGACACTGTACTAAGCTCATTCTGCGTAGATTGGACTAAAAATAACTATCAAAAGCCGAAGTCTGCTCGGATTAATTGTAACGCCGGGATCATTAAATTAAATAGGTAAAATATTACATTTATTGAATTAGTGATTTTGCGTAAATATAAGAAATAATTATTTAAAACGAAAAAGATTTAAAGCTGTACAGTTTGAATTTATGAAGCATATTATTTTATAACCATACCTGTTCCACGATCGACGCCAGGCGGCCTAACGCAAGGCCATTTCCATCTTCCCTGGTTATTACCGCACTCCCAAGCTTTACCACGAGTCTTCGCGCGTACTTCAGCTGCGACCGGTCGGTGAATGTTCTTTGCTTGCGTTCTGCGCTGACCAATGTGCGCTTGTCCACGTTCAGGCCCTAAACAAGTAGATTTTTTGATAATTTAAGCAAGGTCTGTAAATCGTGATACCTGAATGTCTACGCGTTCACTTTCCTTATACATAAACAGCGTATTAGTTTTTATCTTATCTGTACTTAATTTAGTAAATAATATTTTTTTAACTAAATATTTACCTCGTGCTTTCCGATGAAGGAGAATATCGTAACACGTAACAGGCCTGTTGATAATGTTATTCATTATTGCCAGTGAAGTAGGATGGCAATCTCGTATACCCTTTTATTCCCCAATTCTCTTATGCATGATAATTGTTAAGAGGTCAGAGCACCTGACTATTACGCCGCATGTTCTGGGTTCCAATCCAAACCGCAGTCAACCATTGGATTGGAACTTAAATTGTTATGTTGTGTTGAGATTGTTCCTGTGTCTTTGACACTAGCGTACCTATTAGCGACGCCTTACATCGGGCGGGGGTAATTTAGGACGAGTGAGTTTGTGCGTACAAATGTACGAACTATAATAGCTTGCAAAAGTTGCGCCGTGTACGTAAATTGGTAAGGATGAATCATTATGTAAAAATAATTGTAATAATACACTAAAACTGTACATACTACAACTGTACTGTACTATACTGTACTGTCATAAACTACAACTATATACTACTGTTATATGTATACACTATACACAGACAAACTATTAAAAGATGGCGTATTAGAATTACAAATAACATGATTTAAGACCTTAAGGCAATTCAGTACTGGAAAGATGCAATAAGTTGCAGTATTTCTTCATTAAAAAAGGTTCTTTAATGTAAATATAATTTTACATTAACGCAGACCCGTGTAATGGAAAATTTCTGCTCGGAATTCTCTTATGCACACCCGCATTAACCCTAATTTTGAAGATAAACTAGCATACAATGGAATTTAAAACTAAAATGAAGCGAGGAACAACGTGCGATAGTGAATTTCGTCAGAACAAAACTATGTTTAAAACTGAGAAAATCTAGAAAGAGCTAAAAAAGTTTTTCATAAGTAGCCGATAGGTATCCGGCAGAGTAGAGTAGCACCTACTTCTTTCCTGCTGAGATGTCGTAAGAGGCGACTAAGATATTGTACGAACAGCATTTATTCGTGCAGAAGTACAACATAATATGCAATGTTGTTACTATATTGTTCGTGGGAACGCAATAGGGATTAAAATTCTTTTGACTCATGCCAAAACGGCGGTGACGTCGTTCGCCACTCGTCACGTCTCGTTACCAAAGGGGGTCGAAAAGTGAGCTAAGTGAGTGGCCTCTGTCTATCCATTTATATGGGAAAAAGGCGTGACTATATGTATGAATTTAAAAGTATCCCATAATCGTCTCAAAAGACGTCTCGTAACGTAACTCCAGAACTTAAATTGACTATAGTTAACGTAAAATTGTATAGAATGATACGTAAATAATCAAAAGTTTCATACTCTTAGAAGACTACAGTAGCAAAGGAAATATGAGGTAAACAAATTAAGTAAATATATTAGATAATCGACCTCGCTGTAAATGATCATATAAATTAATCACCGCGAGTCACAAGAATCAAAAACTTGATGTGTGATGCGCAGTGTGGTGATATACAGAAATATTTCGAGTGACACAACATTGCTATGGGTGGAAGTCGCACTTGCCAGGTGAACGTTTTGCTCGTCGGGTCCCTTTCTCCAATAAAAAAATTACAAAAAAACACATTTGTCAAGTAAAATTACTGCTTTGACCGTTAGTGCTCATCTCACAACTTTTACTAAGTTCATTAAATATCTACTTAATTTAAGTTCATAATTAATAACACTATTTAGCATTTATTCTTTTTTCTAATTTTCAGTAACTATGCTATTTCATAACGTGTTAACAATATAAAGTATATGATTATTGAACATTTTTTTTATATAAAAGGGGGCAAACTCGCAAGCGACTGACCTGATGGTAAGTGGGACCTCATTTCTAGGCTATAAATTGTAAACCATGTGAAATGATTTTATATAAACATATACGAGTAGCATCTTATCATTGTACAATAAATGAATCTATAGCAAAATCTATCAAAATCAATTCGGCAATTGGCAACGAAAATCAGTCAATTTATTGAAACACAATATAACATAAATAGTTTGTGGACGTTGATTGTCCTTGTATGCAATTAAATGTACATAGCACACATGCAAACTACTCGTGACATGATCGTAATTGACGCAATTGGACCTTGTGTCTTGACCACGCCGCGCTACGGTGACAATACAGCATGTAAGCATTTTATTTAAGGGTATTGTGTTATTACAGGATTGACCAATATTTGTACATACATTTTCATAAAGAGATTAACATATTTGTATAATAGTAGCGGTGGTAGCTCAGGGGCTAGGCGCTCGCTTTAAATTTCATAGTACGCGAGTGACCTGGGTTCGATTCCCGGTGCCGGAACCACTAAAATTGTTAATTGCAATTTTAAGTGCTGATTTACCACGTGTTCGGCGGTGAAGGAAAACATCGTGAGGAAACCTGCATGTCTGAGGAATAAAAAATATTTCGAAGACATGTGAAGTCCGCCAACCCGCATTGGAGCAGCGTGGCGGATTCTTCCTAGCTCCAAAACCCTCTCAGAAATGAGAGGAGGCCTGTGCTCAGTAGTGGGACATTTATAGGCTGAAACTTTACTTTTTTTTTATACACATAAATTTTTACAGTTCTCTGCGTAGTTTTTGTTACCAATTTTATATTAAAACTTATAATTAAACAAAGCCTTGTTTAATTAAAAGTTATAATATAGAATAGGTCGCAGTAAACAGAGCTTTAATAACTTAAATGCACAAGTATAAGAGAATACGGCAGCAGATCAGTTAAAACTTTAATCGAAACTTATTCGTATAATATGGTCGATTATTCCACAACCTGTTATAATAATTTAACCTCGTGTTCGTAATTACATCTCATCAAAGCCCTTTGTTTAACTGATGTTGTCTCCAAAGCGTTTAACCTTTCATCTATCTGCCAACACATACCGTTTCTATATTAAGTACTTATACAATGAAGTTTCTAATCAAGTACGTATATATCGTAAATGTATTTTATAAAATTCTTATCTACGCTATCTATTTATGCTATCTTACGCTATCTCGCTCGTTTCTCTCTAAAGCGTTTCTACTTTTATCAATAGCGACGTCATTTTTTATACAAAGGACTCTCTCAAGTGGTGAGAATTTGCCGTAATTGGCACTCTTGACAAGCGAACTGGCGATCGCTATATTGGACAGTTCATTAAGACTCTGCCCGTCACTTGCCTGGAAAATCAAATCTGGTATAACAGAGATGATAAAGACAGAAACTTAATTTGCTAAGATCAGCATGCGAAATTTAAAATGGTGTGTATTACC
Source organism: Luehdorfia chinensis (assembly GCA_019845155.1). Classification (NCBI taxonomy): domain Eukaryota; kingdom Metazoa; phylum Arthropoda; class Insecta; order Lepidoptera; family Papilionidae; genus Luehdorfia; species Luehdorfia chinensis. The sequence continues at coordinate 230,530 of JAHVAK010000390.1, forward strand.
TAGTTTTTGAAGAGCACCGCCCGCCCTCCCTCAACAGCGTGAAAATGTAAACCACTACTGCCACCGGGACCCGCCACCAGATACCCTCCACCACTACAACATTACCACTAGGCAATACACACCAATGAAGTCGAGAACACGACACGTGTTTCACTTCAAAACGAGGCATTATCAAGTGATATTGACTCTAGAACAGTCAGCCACCGAGTGACTGGACGAGGGTGTCTGGTGGCGGCTCCCGGTGGCAGTATTGGTTTGCTTGTGCACGCTGTCGAGGGCGGTGCTGTTCAAAAACTAGGTAATGCACACACATTTTATATTTTGCATGCGGATCTTAGCAAATTAACTTTCTTTCCTATATTATAACAAATTTCCGCAAAGTAACGCCTGCTTCTATTGACCATATGACAGAGATAGTTATTCCGCAATCTGTCGGAAGCCAAAAGATTTCTCTGTCTGACTTAGTCAACTTTTACGACGCCCTCGGAATTATATTGATAGTATATTTCAATTTCAGAGTCAATTTTTTTATTAAATGAAGACAACTCTTTATAGTAACGTGGAACTAGCTTAAGCCCGCGACTACGTGTTCGTGGATTTAGGTTTTTTTTAAAATACCGTGAGAATTCCTTATTTTCCGGGATAAAAATGTTCTATATCCGTCTCCAGGATGTAAGCTATCTCTGTGCCGTATTTCGTCAAAATCAGTTCAACGGTTGATCTGTGAAAAGTTAACAAACAGACAAACGGACAAAGAGAGTTACTTTCGAATTATCAATATTAGTATAGATTATGAGCAATGAAGCAATTTTTGAATTTTACCCAAGTTAGAACTAAAAACTTTGTAAAAGGACTTAAGAAACTAAATTTGAAACGTCATGTCACGTTTGAAATAGTTTTTGTATTTCAAATGAGACCAAATTTAGTTCAATGAAACGCTTTTAATGACTTTTTTTTTGTTAAGTTATAGATAGTGTCTGTGTTTTATAAAGATTTCCAAATAGAACGTAACTCCAGTTAGAGCGAATACACATTGGACATTAAAAAATATAATCCAAAATATTTTGCTACCGATGTATAGTTTTTACTTGTACTTTAGTGTACGAAACGTTTAATGAAATTAAGAATACAATTGGTATTACACAGTGAATTAGTTTCTTGGAAGACTTGTAAGCAGATTAGTTTCGCTAGCACTTACCACAAACTGGCGAACGTTACGTTTGCTTAATGACACTCAAATGAATAGTCCTCTTGTAGGACTAATGTGGTGGTTAGCCACAGCGAAACGAAGATGATCAGTCACTTGAAGATGAGAGAATCTATCAGTAGTTTAACTAACCGCAACGCTTAAATATGTTACACTGACAAGGTTTAATTTTGTAAGATATTTTTTGAACATATTTTTGTACGTACATGTATACATGAATAAGTCGGTGAAAAAAGTATTTTCGCATACAGTATGTATAAATATATAAACTTGTCATAAAATCTTTTTTGTTTTCGTTGAACATCCGTTCTAGCTCGTCGTTCGTCGTCGTCGTTTCAGCCTATCAATAGTCCACTGCTGAACATAGGCCTCCCCCATAGATTGCCACAAAAGTTTGCAGCTCTCGTTTTGGAGGGATTTTGCCATAGTTGCCACGCTTGGCAGACGGGTTGGCAACCGCAGTTTATTTATTCAGATGTTCCAGCAAGATGCTGCTGCCCATCTCCTGGTTTACATTTTCCCTCTGTCGACTTTTACGACACCCACGGGATGAGATGGGGTGGTAGATTCTCTTAGGCCGCTACCACACGGCAGAGCTCAGAAGTCGACAATTTTCTATTAAGCTGTCTTAGTCATGACAATCAATAAGGTTAAACCTTGGACAAAAACGGACTCTATCTCCCAGCACCACATTTAAGACATAGACTAGTAAGAGATTTTATATCTTATTATTATTTCAATTATAGTAATAGATTTTATATCGCCTTTGCTAGAGTGAGGCGCTTTGAAAATGTGAAAGATTTTGTGGCAGATTCCGTGAATCAATAACGAATTGGCTCCCAAGTCTGAACTCATAATTTGGTATGTCGTGAAGTCCTATAGGGATTATTTAATATGAACAGTCTAATTTTTCTTTTTATTCTTAATTTATTTACGAGGAATTATATCTTCGCCGCGACCAAAGTATAAAAAAGGGGAGCACGAGGAAAGAACACTGCCAAAAAAAGTTAAGTAATAAATATGGAAATTGGTGTTTAGTTTTCTGTTCGTAAACAAAAGTCAGTTGTATCGGCGTTTTTGGAAACTTATCCCGAGTGAAGGGAGTGCAATAATAGACGAAACATTGTATGGTAATGGTAATTTTAAATAAATGTGGCCTCTGCCTGCCCCTTATATGGGAAAAAGCCGCGACTGTATGTATGTATGTATTCTAAAAATAATAAGACGTGCTTTTCTTTTCATAGCTCTTTTAAATCAGGCAGGTTAAAATTAAGTAATTTATTTTAAAAAACCGCTTGCTTGAACAGACACTTGACTTGAAATACTACACACTGCTTTTTATGGCACTAATGGATATACACAACAATGAGGATCAAACTTTTGAGAAATAGTAGCCTTTAATTAGAGCGAATTCACATTTCATGGTTTTCTCCCAATTTAGGAAAAATATTTCTATCAATATTTTTGTCAATGTTAAGTCCTTAAACTATTCAGTTACGCCTGTTTAAAATATGGCACAAAAGCTGCTTTTCAAAAAAGACTTTAATCACAGTTTTTTATAAATACTATTAAAACACAATATCCGAAGTTTTTTTTTTTTATAAATAATTATGTATGTATATATATTTATTGATTTTATTATTAACTGTCATTTTGTATAGTTCGCACCTGCCAACATAAATTTTTCTTCTCCCAGGGTTGACTGGTAGAGAATGCCACAAGGCATTAAGTCCGCCTCGTGTACCCTTTCGAGTAAGGTCTGTCAAGGACTGTCTTACAATAAAGTATTAAATAAATAAATGAATAATAATATTATAAGCTTATTTATCTTATAATACAATTCCCTGAAGTTACAATCGAGATCCAATGTTTCTTTGTAGTCCTATTTGGTGACTCGTCCGAACGCCGCCACTAGCAAAAACCCGAAAATAGTTTTCAGGTTGATTCATTTGTTTTCTTTTAGCTTTTGAGTTAAGTTTTGTTTAATAAATAAAAAAGGGGACGCGAGTAGAGAAGATTACTAAAAAACTTCAACATTTAAGAAAGTTTACAGTTATTGAAATGTTGCCGATGGGAAATCCCATCGAGCACACAGCTAGTATGTAAACTATCTATGTTGAAGAAATAATTCTATTGTATTGTATTCTTAGAAATCAAAACAAGTCTCAGTAAAAATAAAACTAGTTATCTTTGTAGATGTTATCTAAGCTATTTGTAATTATATCTGTTTGACCTTGTATACATTTAGTACTTTTTGTTTATTTCGAAACAGATAATATTGTACAAACAAAATACTTCATAATTGTTACATTTGCTCTTGATTATAAAACCCGGGCGAAGCGACGTCCTTTTCTGATTAATTCCAGCCGAAGGCGTCCTTTTTTGTTTTTGAATAAAGCTCTTGATGAGACGTCATTTCATAAATTTGGATTAAAAAACATTACAAAGCAACATAATTTGTCAAACAACAAAGAATATCTCTGGTGACAACGGGTTTTGAAAGACAACGGCGCTTTTTTAGATATATAATTATTCATGCTATATTAAAAGAACACATCTAAATTAAGTAAAATTAGAAAATTTACATATATAAACTAATTTTTTGAGGTTACAAGTGTCTGCAATGTTTTTATTTGTAACGTTTCAAAATCAAACGTTTCTGATGCAAAGAGGACGGAGAAAATGTACTTTAACAGAAAGAGAAAAGTTAAAGAATTATATGGTACTAGCTAAAGCCCGCGACTACGTCCGCGTGTATTTCGGTTTATTAAATATCCCGAACTATATGATTTTCCGGAACAAAAAGAAATCCTATGTCCGTTTTCAGGATGCAGGCTATCTCTGTGTCAAATTTCGTCAAGGTCGATTCAGCGGTTGAACCGTGAAAAGGTAACAAACATACAGAGGGACAGAGAGAGTTACTTTCGCCTTTATAATATTAATATGGATATGTTGCTGGGCTCTTACTAGTAGTTCTTAATTAATATTTATCGATTTGTTAATAATTGATTATTTACTAAGCAGTTATTTAGCAGTTAGTAATATTTTCATACTTCCATGTTTGTTTATTTTGTACTTAATCATTTTTTAAATAAATATATCAAGTTTCACTTCTGTCATATGTATTGAGTTGAACGCGCTCTTTTTAAGGGTTTCGTAGTCAACAAGAAACTCTTATTGTTTCGCCATGTCCGTCTGTCCGTCCGTACGCGCCTTAGCTCAAAGACTCTTTGTACAGTTAGTAGAAAGCGGTAATTTGTCACGGGTATACATATCAATTACGCCGTCAAAGCCGTAAAACTAAATCTTGAAAAAAATCAATATTGTCGTTACTGAGACAGTCTTCGCCATAATACTGCAGTACTCAAGTTAACACGTGACGCTGGTTCTACACGCACTGGTACTCAAATAGATAATATTTTTTCTGACTTACCTTGTAAACCGGGATCTTATAACTCCTTCTTCAGTTACCATCGTCATATGGCCCGTTTTTTTACTTTATTAGCCGTTAAACCGTGAACTCAATTTTATTAATATGTTCAGAGTATCAAACAAAAGGCCCCCTTATAAGACTACATATTGTGACGTGCAACTACGGAACCCTAGTCTGCGCGTGGTTCGACACGCAATAAATTTAACGCCGATGGTGACATCCAATGTTTGTTACTAGGAACCACAATCATAAGATCTCATATTAAAATTTTCGCATAGAATTTATAAAAATCAAATAATACATTAAATATTAATACTTTTTATTTTAATTCTGAACAGCTCGGATTGAAACCATAAATTTACGACTAATAAAGAACAACAGCTAGGCACGATCACCCTGTTCGGACGCCCTATTCCCTGGGAAAAGAGCGTCAAATACCTCGGGGTCACTTTAGACGCAGCGATGTCATTCGCTACACACATTAAAAACATACGCAATAGAGAGGCTTTTATCTCAAGCCGTCTATACTCATTAACTTTCTCCTCAAGCAAAATGTGCTTAAGACACAAACTTCACTTCTATAAGACTTGCATACGACCCGTAATGGACTATGCTTGCGTCGCTTTCGCGCACGCGACGGGCAATCAATTAAAGAAGTTACAGAGCGTTCAAAATCGATTCTTGCGAACTGCCACCGGAGCCGGTTGGTATCAACGCAATGTAGACACTTCACAGCGACTGTGAAATGCCCTTAATCACCCGTGTTCCAGGGCGGTTGTCACCGCCCAGAGTTACCGACACACACGTCGACAGTCCGAATGGACGCGCGCAGCCTCCCTCGGACGGTCATTAGACGACTTAAAATAATTAAGATTTTCGAAATCGCGAAAGCACGCAGCGAACGCAACACAGTCCGAACTTTGAAGTTTTTGTAGGAGTGTTTATTTATTTATTTATGTTTGGGTCAAACCAAACCTGGCACGCGGGCCCCTGGCCCGCAAGCACAGTATCCGATGAAGCTGTAAAAGCCGAGAAGGCTAACAGCAATTACATCACCGAAAATATATATACTACCGCTTGACGGCAAAATAACTGGTACAGTGGTGGTACCTACCTAGACAGATTCCTTCTTAGGGATCATACCGCCAGTAAAATTATATTTATTGCATAATTAATTAAGACAGGGATTCGGGCCTATTATTACCCATAATTTTGCAAGCAGGTACGCTGATCACTGAGCACGCAATTGAACAAGGAACCCGACTTGAATCACACTTTAGCCTTAACGTCTCTGTTTACATAATTAACGTATCTTATTTTGTAATTAATTATACAAACAAAATTTATCGTATACGCAGAGTAGTAAGTTGTATCACGAACGATTTGTGATTTTCTAGTTTCTTCTTAACGTTTCTAATATCATATTCCGTATTACGACCGCGTGGCCTAGTGGTCAGAGTACCTGACTTCTAAGACGCGGGTCCCAGCCGGAGCCAACATTTGTGCTAAACACAAATTGTTGGTTTTCGGGTCTGGTTGTGTTTTGATTGTCCCCGTGTTTTTGACACTGCAACCTAGCCTACCTCCGATCTTAACGCATCAGCGTTACATCGGGCGCGGGTAGGTTGGGACGAGTGAGTGCCTCTGTGTTTGCGCGTACACTTGTGGCACCATAATATCTCCTGCGCAGTTGATGGCTCTCGACAGTATTCGGAAGTTGTCGCCGTGGTCGAAATCGGCTAAGTCGGCTAATCGGAAAAGAACATCATCAGTATCGGTAGTTATTTTCTCCTGCTGCTTCCGAGATAGTGATATCAAGTTATAGTTCCTTTTCCAACTTCCACCTAACCTTCCCTACCCCCGTATCCATTTCCTACCTAATCCTTTCCAATTCCTCTCCGCCACCACATATCATCCCGCGGGTGTCGTAAAAGTCGACAAAAGGAAAATGAAAACCAGGAGATGGGCAGCAGCATCTTTCTGGAACATCTAAATAAATATACTGCGGTTGCCAACGTGCCAGCCGTGAGTGGCAACTATCGCAAAATCCTCCCTAATTGAGAGCCACAAACTTTTGTCGCAATCTATGGGCGAGGCCTATTTGCAGCAGTGGACTAGTGATAAGCTGAAATGATGAAATAAAAAGTACAGTCCACCTGATGTAACATAAACGATGAATGGAACATTCTCAATAAGGAATAAAGATAAGAATATGCACGTTATCAACCAGTGTCTAAAAAAATGCTCGTTGCCAATAATTGGGTTTCCGGTTCTATTCACCGTATGAGAGAAAAGCACTACAACAGTCAATGGCGTATATAGAGTACTTTGGCGACCGCGTAGCCTAGTGGTTAGAACACTTGACTTCTTCGCCTCTAGTCATGGGTTCGAATAGCAACCGGAGCAAACATCAGTGCAAAAACACTAATTGTTGGTTTTCGGAATGATTGTGCTGTAATTGTCCCAGTGTCTCTGACACTAAAACCTAACCTACATCCAATCCTTCCTCATGAGTTTTACATCAGGCGCGTGTTGGCCAGGACGACAGAGTGCCTCTGTATTGGCGCATAATTGTACTTCTGGCACTGTAACATCCCCTGCGCATTTGATATCTTCCGACAGTATTCTATTGGAATCCGTTAAATGTGCAAAAGTGTCACAGGTATCCGAGCAGAAACAAAAGCACTTATTCTTTATTATTATTATTATTTTACCATTCAGTGTAGGTGGTGGCTCGTTAAAAGAATACTACCACTCCATCTCATTCAATGGATCTCGTAAAAGGCGAGTAAGGACTTAAACTGCACTGTGCACCCAACAGCGCATGGTGGCGATGGGCTCACCACCTATCACACCAAGTTCATTGTATTGTTTTGGTGAAACGTGGATTGTGGCGGTCATCTGTTTTTGCAGTGAGTGCCCAGTCTCTGACTACCCCTTATGGGATACAGTCGTGATCTTATGTATGTATGTATGTCAGTGTACAAAATTAGTCGTTCAACCGATACTATCGGAATAAGATATGTCAAATAACGCTTATGAGTGATTAATGTAAAAATAGATAACTCTTAACATTAAATAACGGACTACATGAATCACCATGTGAACGGGTAATTGCTTCCCATAATTTCACAAGTAGCGTTCTATCTATTATAATATAGAATAACACCTTAATCTTGTAATATTAAGATAAGTTACTTTTTAATACACACGTACATACATACATAAGATCACGACTGTATCCCATAAGGGGTAGTCAGAGACTGGGCACTCACTGCAAAAACAGATGACTGCCACAATCCACGTTTCACCAAAATAATATAATGCACTTGGTGTGATAGGTGGTGAGCCTATCGCCACCATGCGCAGTTGGGTGCACAGTGCAGTTTAATTCTCTCTTGCTCGCGTTTTACGAGATCCATTGGATGAGATGGAGTGGTAGTATTTTAATTCTTTATTATTTATGGTTAACAAGTTAAACTAAGGGTTGCGATGGGTGGATATACTGCCTGGTGGCATTCTCTGCCAGTCAACCCTGGTTGACCATGACAAAAATGTGGCATGTGCTATCTATTTAAAAATAACAGCATAGCCTATGTTTATGTATAAAAAAAACTAATATATAAATGATATCAAATATATAACGACATACATAGCAAAATAATAAAAAAAAACTGTACACATACACAAACATAAAAGTGAAAGAAATATCTAGTCGAATTTGTCAAATGTTTTTATTTTTTTATTTTATTAAAGTGATGAAACAAACAAACATTCGCCTGATGGTTTTTTTTATTGCATAAAGTGATGAAACGAGCAAAACGTTCACCTGATGGTAAGTGCAACGTCTGCTAATAACAAATGCTGTGTCACCCAGAACATTTCTGTGTGACGCCACACTGCGCCCGTCACCCTGAGAACCAGTTCTTAACGCTTACTCTCAGTGCCATTCAAGTACACAGTATGTGCACAGTATTGCTTCACGTCAGAGTAACTGACCATCCGGTGATACGTACTTACATGGATTCTCTCATAGAAATCCTGTCACCAGTAATATGTATGTTGTTTAGCACTCGAAAGTAATAAGCAATAGTAATGTAAGTATTTCCTCACTTAAAAACAATATTATGTAATTACAAAATATAAAGTAAAAATGATTATTGACGCAAAAATTAGCATTAGTAATGGAAGCATTTCCTTACTTAAAAAACACTACTATGTAAGAACAATATCATCATCATGTCAGCCTATCACTAGTCCACTGCTGAACATAGGCCTCCCCTATACACAGCCACAAAAAGTTTGTAGCTCTCATTTAAGAGGGATTTTGCCATAGTTGCCACGCTTGGCAGGCGGGTTGGCAGCCACAATTTATTCGATCAGATGCTGCTGCCCATCTCCTGGTTTTTATTTTCCTTCTATCGACTTTTACGACTCCTACGGGATGAGATGGGGTGGTAGATTCTCTTAGGCCGCCACAACACGGCAGATGTGTATATGATATATATATGATATGATTATCTATAATTTTAAAGATATTATATATAAAATATTTTTAGCGCAAATTATTCTGTCTCACGTATATTATTTTATAAAGTATATTAATCACTCATTTTTTTTTAATAAATAACTCACCTCTTGCAAACCATTTATATTTCCTAAATCACCAACTACCGTATAATATCTTTTACCACTCACTTTACCCGCGATTCGAGCGGCTACTTGAAGCATTTTAAATCACTTTATGTACTGTTTATTTCACTAAATAAAAATATTGTTCGATGTAGTGTTACAACAGACACGTACAGCTGTTGCCTATACTCTACTTATTACAACGATGATAAACGTTTCGAATGAAATGAGAGCATTTATCGGTGCTGATAGTAAAACTAAATAATTACGAATATAAACATTACGATTTAAACAAAGGAAAAAGAGAACGTGTACGATATCGACAGAACAATGATAAAGAAGAATTGTTATTCCTTAATGTAGCCATAGTTCTCTAACAAATTGTCTAAGCATTTGTCATAGTACGTAAATATGTAATGCGACCTCATCATATTCACTCTATTAGTAGCTTGTCAACGGGCCTCGGTCTGAATAAATAGGACAGAAATTAAATTTGCTCGGCAAACGATCGGACTAACGAGTCTTAATAAAAACAATATTTACGTGGCTGATAAACATAAATCAGTGGTATAAATATAATACTATGGCAAACTATAACTTGATATTTTTAATATTTCTATCATCAGCAAACATGCCTCGCATTTGTACAGGATGAAAACCGTGTAAACATTATCACAGCAAATGGAATTACGTTATCCTGTGATATCCTTCTGACTTATTTTCGACTACAGCGAAACTTCTGATTATTGTTGAAAGCTATCAACTGCGCAGGAGGGCCACTAGCGCACGCGCAAACACAGAAGTTCTTACTGACCTACCCGCGCCCAATAAAACACTGATGCGATAAGATCGGAGGAAGGATGCCGATGACAGAGACGCGGGAACAATCACAACACAACCACACCCGAAAACCAAAAATTTGTGTTTATGCCCAAATGTCGGCTCCGGCTGCGATTCGACCCCAAAACCACTGACCTAGAAGTCAGGAACTCTGACCACTAGGCCACAGTCGTCTATTATCTTGTAACGTGTGTTCAAGCATTTATTTACTAAACTACTTAAAATACGGACTGTATGTTCTATATTACTTACTAGCTGAAGCCGCGACTACGTCCGCGTGCATTCAGATTTTTTTTGTAAATACTGTGGAGGCTTTGATTTTTCCTCATAAAAACTATCCTATCCATCCGTCCGTCTGTATCCAGGATCCAAGCTATCTCTGTGCTGAATTTCGTCAAGATCGGTTCAGGGACTGAGCTGTGGAACGGTAACAAACGGACAGAGAGAGTTACTTTTTCATTTATAATATTGGTATGGATGTATTGACGACCGCGTGGCGTAGTGGTCAGAGTACCTGACTTCAAAGCCGCGGGTCCTGGGTTCGAATCCCAGCCGGAGCCAACATTTGTGCTAAAACATAAATTATTGGTTTTCGGGTCTGGTTGTGTTGTGATTGTCCCCGTTTTTCTGACACTGCATCCTAGCCTACCTCCGATCTTATCGCATCAGCGTTACATCGGGCGCGGGTAGGTTGGGACGAGTGAGTGCCTCTATGTTTGCGCGTACACTTGTGGCACTATAATATCTCCTGCGCAGTTGATGGCCTTCGACAGTAGTCGGCAGTTGTCGCCGTGGTAGAAATCGGCTAGGAGAACATCATTGACCGCGTGGATCATAGTTTTGGATATGCGCAGTTGTGAGCTCGGCCATACAAAATATTACGAGTATTTGTTTTTTAATCTGGATACATTGTAATAGTTCTATGCTTTCCACTTTGCGTTTGACACTTGCATCTTGCAGAAAATGGTAAATTTAAGACGATTAAGTAATTTTTACTGGTGGAAAGTTTCCTATGCAGAAATATGCGTCTAGTTAGGACGTCGTCGTCGTCGTTTCAGCCTGTCACAAGTCCACTGCTGAACTTAGGCGTCCCCTATAGATAGCCACAACAGTTTGTAGCTCTCATTTTGGAGGGATTTTGCCATAGTCGCCACGCTGGGCAGGCGCATTGGCAACCGCAGTTTATTTATTGAGATGTTCCAGGTAGATGCTGCTGCCCATCTCCATTTAGGTAGGTACCACCCAGTTATTCTACCGTCAAGCGTGTGCCAACATTACAGTGTCTCTGAACAGGACTGATAGCCAGTTAATTACTGGGAATATGTCTTAATAACTGCCTTAGGGTGACGAGCACAGTATGGTGCCACAAAGAACTTTGCAGTTAACGTTCTGGTTGACAGAACATTTGTTAAGGACAGACACGTTACCATTACGAAAACGATTTCGCATCTCGTCACGTTCGTACATAAAAGAACAACTATCCTTATATCGTCCTATCCGTCTAGGTGCAAATATTACTGTGTTTAGGTTTGAAGGGCACTGTGAGCTAGCATAATCACTGGGCATATGATACTTAAGAACCTATGTCTTAGGGGCACAGTGTGGTGTCACACAGAAATTTTCTGGGTGACACAGCATTTGTTATGGGCAGACGTTGCACTTTCCATCAGGTGAACGTTTTGCTCGTTTCATACCAATGAAAAAAAAAGAAACAAATCATCCTCTACCAGTCAACCCTGGGAGACTTGAAAAATGTTGGCAGGTGCAAAGTTTGTAAAATTAAAAAAAAAATACCGCCGTAACATATTTTTTTTTTATTCGATAAAGTGATGAAACGAGCAAAACGTTCACCTGATGGTAAGTGCAACGTCCGCCCATAACAAATGCTGTGTCACCCAGAAAATTTCTGTGTGATACCACACTGCGCCCATCATCCTGTGACATAAGTTCTTAAGTCTCATATGCCCAGTGACTACGCTAGCTCTCAATGCCCTTCAAACCGAAACGCAGTAATGTTTGCACACCACTGCTTCACGGCAGAATAACTGGCACTGGGGTGGTACCTACCTAGACGGATTCCTGCATAGGAATCCTACCACCAGATAAATTAATATTTTGTGTCGATGATAATTTTGTTTGTAAACCGTTAGCTACTACAGTTAAAATCGGTTGTGATAACATTGTTCTCATATGTTATACGTATGTAAAATAAAACCTGTGACAAATATTGTGCCAAGAGTTTGTCAGAGCTCTCAAAGAAAAAACAATATTCAAATGAAATGGTAAAAACCCTCGCAGCGTTGTTACTTTTAAGTGCTGAAGTTTACGAAAATGTTCCGCTTGAGTTCAATGGGTGACTATGTAACATTTTTTAAGAAGTCTTGCATTATTTTTGGAGACTTAGTTATTACTTTAGAAGAAATAACAGCTTATAAATGTCCCACTGCCGAACATCAGACCTTTTATGGAAAGTAATTTAGCTTGGAGTCTAGACAAATTACTAATTAATAAATTGCAGTCTACAATAGATATATACGCGTAGTCTCAAAATGCATTGGATTGACATTCATGATCGCCCTATACTTTTCTATGGCTTATGTATATTTTATCATATATAGACCACCAGCGTTGCTCCTCCTCCAAACATTTTTCGTTTAACAGACACGCTGGTTCGATTACGTTAAAAAAAATTGTTCGAATGTATAAAAAATCACATTGTTACATATAAAATCTCTTAAAATCAAATACCGAGAGTATTAACTCCCTCCCATATTTAAAAAAAAATTGTATATCTTAATATCGGATATATAATCAATCCGGTTGAAGGTTAAATTAAAATTCAGTCTCAAAAATGTTTACTGAAAATATTTTCAACCAACGTTATATGTCAGAGAAAGCCAGCCGAGATGTTTTAAATAAGAAGGCCCCGCCAACCGAAGCGTTCTAATTAAGAAGGCTCCTACGATCGTATAATAAGATATCGTTACCTTGTTATCTGACTATTTCGCTTCAATGAAGCTTAAACAATGTAATTGCCAGGCTTTGCATTTTGTTCAGTAATTTATCATTTGTTTCATTCTAAATTACAAGCGAGTTTGCGATTTTATAACAGATGTAAAAAAAAACTGTATGATTTTTTTTTATATATAAGTAAGGATTAGGAACGACAATGATGTCCACTATCTATAGATGTCGGCGCAGTGTCACCGTTTAGGAGCAATGCTTCGCTGCCATACACCTTTTATTACTCCAACGAAACGCACCAGCGTTATGCTGCTAAAATGACTTGAAGCTATTGCTCGAACAGCGTTATATTTAAAAAATGGTCGATTTTATTATTATTCAAAGTGTTACCTAATTTTAAAATATACAACATTAGTAGGTATAAAATATTATAAAAATTAGTTTTTAAGTATTTAACTTTTAATAATTATGGATGACTTTTATCAAATCGGTGTTATAAACCGTACCATTAATTACCATTGCTACAAAACCTGTTAAGCAAATTAGCAACTGTAGTATAATTATTCGGAAATAAGATAAAATTACTCGTTGTTACCATGGTTACCATGTTCTGAACCCTATTCGCTTTATGTAACCAAAATTTATTTTGAACAATCTGCTACAAATAATATTTCAATCTGCCAATATTTATGCTTGCAGTATATCGCTAGTCTATTGCGGTATATAGGTCTCCTCCATAGATAGACACATTTCAGTTCATCGACCCTCAAAACTGGACTAGTATAATCCCTTGCAATATGCTGTATGGCGACAGTTGTTCCATCTAGTGTAGCGATATTTATCCGGCCACTGCTAAATAAATGCAACTAAACATAGGAACTAAAAATATAGAGATAGCGTTTGCGTTTTTTTTTATTGACAAAAGTGGTGAGGCGAGCAAATCGTTCAACTAATAGTAAGTGAAACATCTGCCTACAACAAATGCTGTCACTCAGAACATTTCTGTGTGGCACACTACGTCACCCTGTAACATCAGTTCTTAAGTCTCATATGCCCAGTAACTACAGTAGCTATCAGTATTGAGACCAAAACACTGTTTTGGTCTTAAGAACTCATGTCTAAGGGTGATGGACACAGTGTGGTGTCACACAGAAATTTTCTGGGTTATACAGCATTCGTTATGGTCAGACGTTGCACATACCATCAGGTGAACGTTTTGCTCGTTTCATCACTTGATACAATAAAAAAAAGCTACAAACTTTTGTGGCTATCTATGGGGGAGGCCTATGTTCCTAAGGCCTATGAATCCTACCACCAGTAAGTTCTCACTTTGGAGGGAATTTGCCATAGTTGCCACGCTTGGTAGGCGGGTTGGCAACCGCAGTTTATTTATTCAGATGTTCCAGGAAGATGCTGCTACCCATCTCCTGGTTTTCATTCCCTCCGTCGACTTTTACGACACCCACGGGATGAGATGGGGTGGTAGATTCTCTTGGGCCGCCACCACACGGCAAACACCACCAAATAACACCAGTAAAGTTTGCTACAATCTAATGTATATTATTATTTTCGAATGTGTTGTGTTGTAGTTGTTAATAAAGTCTTTCTTTCAAATGTTGTCAAGGATAAATTTAAAGGAAGTCAAGAGGCGACGATTCGGAAAATCAATTCTAGCAACCGACACACAGTGGCTTGCGTTAAATCGAAGTTCAGTTTTATTAATGGAATGTCAATGTCTTTCTGATGTTAAAGAGAAGGAACATAGATTATAATTAACATGTACAATAATATTTTATACGTGGGTGAAGTCCACAGCTAGTAATTAATAAGTTTAATCTCGAAATAAATTTTCTGTAAACGTTATGTGGCCTGATGTTATCGCCAGCTAATAGATAAAGTGAAGAAGCAATTTCTATGTGACTAAAATGATGGAAAACAATTAAATTAATCGCTTCTTTCTTATCTTTACTGATTTTGTAACCGTACGGGGCCTATATATTTCGGAACAGGCAGAGGATTATTTACATTGGCAAAAGCTTTTATTATTTTGACGACCGCATGGCCTAGTGGTTAGCGTTCCTGACTTCTACGCCGCTGGTCCTGGGTTCGAATCCCAGCCGGAGCCAACATTTGTGCAAAAACACATATTGTTAGTTTTCGAGTCGGCTTGTTTTGTCATGTGAAATAAATGGCTGTAAAACGCACCCATGATACAGGAGAAATCCTACACCTATAAAAACAAAAAAAAACAAAACTTAAACGGAACGGAATATTTTATTTGGATCGTGTTGGACTTTGCCCACGTAGAAATGATAAAAGTTCAAACTACGTACGTGCATATACATTGGCTCGAATTGAATTTATTATAGACTACAGTCTGAGGTCGTGATGCAATGGACGTTATACTCGTACTTATTACCATTAAGTGGCATGGAATTGAGAATAAAAATATTATACTCGTTTACTTCCGTACTGGCCAAAAATATTATTAATAATTATATCAACTTAAAATAAAATGAATAAATATAAATTTGCGCTAAAGGACATTGTTCATTGCATATAAAGTTGCATACAAAGTTCGCCCAAGAACCAACAGTCATAAAACATTAATTATTAGATTCAAAATAACACCTATGGATCCGTGAAAATTTTCAAATGAAATTTAAACGATGGACATCTCAGTGTTTATATACTACCTAAAATATTTTCGATTTTAAGGTTATTCTAATTCTAAATTGCCTTGCTGTTCCACTTCAGGTTTATCTAAAAATTAACGGTTACAACCGGCTTATAACGACGTTGTTTTTTTGATTTGTCTTTCTACAGAAAGACAAATCAAAAAAACAGTCGGAACACCTAACAAACAAACACAAAGATCGCCAAAATTACATTTAGCAATAAAATCAAATCAAAGATTGCCACATACGTAGAATTTTGTCTTATGTTTGTCAATACTCTAATGTCATTTGATATTCAAAATCTCTCTCACTCGCACTCTTAGTTACACTGCTAACACTGTCATTTTTAGTATGGTTTTTAGCTGCGCCGTTGTGTCCGTAAGAATTATGGTATATGTCAATCGTATGCTGATTCTTATGCGAATTTGGGCAATGTCTTTTAATAAAATAAAAAAAAAGTAAAGTAACAACCTATAAATGTTCAACTGCTGAGCATAGGACTCCTCTCATTTCCGAGAGGGTTTTGGGATTGGGGTTTTTCCTCCGACTTCGCGACTTGCGAGCCACGTATTGATGATACATTGTATGTTGATGGTGTTATGGCAGAAACTACCGCGCAAGTGCCAAAAACAACTGCACCACGTTTCAAAAACATTAATTAATCAATAAAGAGAGTTAAAAAAGAAAAGTAACAGCCTATAAATGTATCAATGCTGATTACAGGCCTCCTCCATTTCTGAAAGGGGTTTGGAAGTGTCCGCCACGCCGCTCCAATGCGGGTTAGCAGACTTCATATGTCGTCTATTTAGACGATACCAAATATTTTTATTCATGAGACATGCAGGTTTCCTCATGATGTCCGCCTTCACCGCTGACCACGTATTAAATGAGCACTTATAGCACAAGCTTTAGTTGTGCCAGCACCGGGGATCGAACTAAGGTGACTGGCGTACTGTGAACCTAGTACTAAGAATTTAAATGAAAGTAATTTTACGGATTTTATTGCATTTAATTTTGTTATTTATAACCCGACGTTTCGAGTGCAGCACCCATGGTCGTAACGTCGGGTTATAAATAACAAAATTAAACGCGATAAAATCCGTAAAATTAGTTTCATTTAAATGTGTAGTGTTCGCGTAAATATAAGAAATCACTAGTACTAAGAAGTTGGTTCGTGATTATTTAGTAAATAATCATGAAAACATAAATTGCTAGTAGATTGGTTACATATTTACAAGTGTGCATTTATATGTATAATATGTTTATTACTATTCCATATTTATAATTAGTATATTTGTATTATCCTTATTTATGAGTTACTTAGGTTTTTTATTTTTTTTTTCTTTCTTCCGTCGTCTTTATTGCTGCACCTCATCAATATCTCACCACTCCATGGGTTGACTGGAAGAAAATGCCTTCATGCATCAAGTCAGCCCTTTGTATCCTATTATTAATAAAGGAAGCAATAAAGGTTTAAATAAATAAATAACCTTTAATCTACGACTTCGCGACTCGACGACTCGCGAGCCACCTATTGATCGTTGTTGATACATTGTAACTTGAGTGTATTATATCAGAAACTTTGGCGTAAATGCCAACAACAACTGTACAACGTTTCAAAACCCTTATTTTTTATATATATAGAGATGTAATGATATGTATTTATTGTATCAAAGTTGTTTGCAAGTTGCACAATAGTACAAGTTCTAGTAAATATGAAACACTTTGCAATTTGCTGTTTATTAGCATTCATTACATGGGCCATGATCTCAATAAATGTCTGTCACATTCGTAGAAATTACATACACTATAATCCTTTTTATAACAAAGAGCGCATGTCACATTTTGGGTAAATAAGCGGGTAAAACTTATTACAAAATTATTAATTAAATAAATTACTAATTTAATGTATTATTGCTTGGTAATGCTTGACACTTCTTTAACACATATATTATAATAGTTTATACAAAATTTATATAGTTTATATTATAGAACGTATTACGATCAGATCGAAATCGTTTTAAGGAAAGGCCACGTCAAAAGTAACCGCAATCGAAGAGCTTGTATGGAAACACTAATGAAAGTAGAGGAAGCTTAAAGTGTGTGTCAGGATCGTAACAAGTGGAAAGATGTGGTCTCGTCCTATCCCCATGGGAAAGATGCGTGACTCTATGTATGTATGTAATGTCTATGTATGTATATAAAGCCCTACTACACTCCACATTACATTTGCAATATGAACTACATCCGTATGAAACGCTTAAATATTTTTTGGACAACGACGACCCTCACTACAATTTATCATGGTTTATAGGTGCGTTTTACAATTATACTCGTATATTGTGCATACACAAACTCGCGAAACAAACATACAAATATATTGTCTCGTGCACCGTAACCTATAGTACAAATTAAGGTTCTTTTTCTCTACGTTCTTTATTAACACTAGATTTACGGGCATTGACGGACGGGGCGGGACGGATATATTACGAATATATACGACAACATCTCGATATAATCAAATATAGGTGTTTCAGATAAAACTACTATATATTCACTGAATTATATAATTAAAAACCAATATATAATCGCTATGGAATAATATTTATTTGATCAGAATTTAAAGCATAAATTTGAAAAGCCGTCAAATTGACTGATATCGATAATCTAGAGTTAAAAATATCATCTACCGTTGTAAAGGTAGTAATCGTCAATTTATTTAACTAATGATACTACCGTTTCTTTTGTCCTTTAAGCGTTACTTCGGTGATTGCCAATATTCATCAAGACTATTAACAACCCACTGCTGGAAATAAGCCTTCCTAGATAGGATTATCTGTAATCAATGCAAGACAAGCGAATTACCAACAGGAGTACATGTGGTAATCGCTTCACTTTCTATTTCATGTTTTTTAAGGTAGAGTTCAATTCATCAAATACAAACACACGATATAAACATACAATAAATTCAAATCCAAATACTAATAGTTTGTGTGTTACACTTTAGTATTTGATTGTGATTCAAACCAGGACCTTACGATTCATTTTCAGGTCCACTAACCGCCGAGTCGTTCGATTATCAAATACAACCGTAATAACAATGTATTCAAAAATATTTGAGGAAAAGAAACATCGAACTTGTTTCTAGTATTTGCAGAGAAATATTATTCTGTCCTTTTTCGGTCGTGTATTTGACAAAATACTCTCATAACATCCTTTGTCTGTCCCTTCTGTCAAATCCTTAATGTTCCTACAAATGGCCACTTATTTTTCAATGTACTCGACTTTCAGACAGACACTTTAATAAGAGTAATACAGAAACAGCTGTTATTAAGTAGCTTTGAGTAACGACTTCGCTGTCTGGTGTAATATTCCTGGGCAGGGGCACCCCAGTGCCAGCTCATTTAATTCGATCGATCCTAACGAAGAGCAGCCTGAATCGTCTACGACCGAGTTCTTTTCGATCAGCTCGATCCACTGGCATTTTTATCGCCTATATAACGGTCAGTGCTCCCAGGAGTTGTTCGGATTAATTCCATTAGCACCACCTGGATGGCATTTTACAACTGTGAGATTTGGCAGGAATGTTCTGCCACGCATTAGCACTTTGTGGAATCGGCTGCCGGCAGCAGTTTTACCGTACCGATTGGACTTAGGGACCTTCAAGAAAAGAGACTACTCCTTTCTCAAAAGGCCGGCATCGCAACTGAAATTCATCTTGTATTGCGGATGTTCATGGGCGGCAATGATCACATACAATCAGGTGAGCCGCTTGCTCGTTTGCCCACTTCATCTTTCACTGAATCTACCACGAAAAGGCCATAAACGTGCACCTATCTACTAGAAGGCGTTCTACATTCCTAGGCGAGGTCTTCCATTAAGTATATTTTAAATAGAAGTAAGTGATAAAATGAGCATATCGTTCACCTGATAGTAAGTGCAATATCTGCCCATGACAAATGCAGTGTCACCTAGAACCTTTAGGTGTGGCAGCGCATAGCGCTTGGCAACCTGAGACACCAGCTCTTAAGTCTCATATTCCCAGTAATTACAGTAGCTATAAGTGCCCTTCAGACTGAAAAATAGTAATGTTTGCAAGGTAGTGGTTGATGTAAGAATAACGATATATAGTATGTATACATATGAAAGAAAAAGAAATGCTATCTGGCACTTTGCTGCACTACCAATAGACAAATTTTAGAAATACGAAACTGGTCGCCTCAGTATTTATATGAATGGTTACATCACATAACTTACGTTCATTTCAATTCTGGTGTAACTGGGAAAAGTCGGCCGAAAACGGGCTTTATAATTACTATTATAATCTTGATTGTGACACATTACCTTTTATCATAAAGAAAAACCCACGTGACGATGCGACGCGGGTCCTGAGTGTGAATCCCAGCCGAAGGCTATATACCATACTGCACTACTCGTAACACTTTCATTTGAAGTTATCGCATTACTTCAATTCAGAAAAGTGAATCTCTCCCCTCTCCCTACACGAAGGAGGCCTATTTTTGGCTAATAATTGGCATAATGAGGATTCGCGTTTAAATAATTAAGAAAAGACGATTTTTCATTTTTAATAAAAGGGTTAAATGCAAATCGTAATTATTGATGATTGATGTAAACCAGAATTCTAACTTTTGTTTTATTTTACTCTGTAGTCAAAAACGGTAATAGCAATTACAGATAAAATATCTAATTAACGGCTCGGATACTGTTTAATCAAGCTCGTTCCCGATTCATTTAATAAGAATGAAAAAGATTTGGATAATGGAATCTGATTCAAAAGATTTTGAAGAAAAGATTTTTACCCATTTCTCTGTTTTCACTAATTCTCAAATGAAATATAACAGAAAACTATACTATAACAGAGACGATTTTATTAGCCAAAATTATTAGTAAAAGTTTTTGTTCTTTTAAAAAAAAAATCAAGTGTATGGGGCTCTGCATAACTTTATACATATAGCCAGAACGTATCTAAAAATACACGACGGGCGGTACATAGAGGAGTACTAATTCCCACATATATGTATGGTAGTGAATATTGGGTCTAGCAGAAGAAGCATGAAAGTAAGATGTATGCAATGAAAATGAGAAGTTTGAGAAGTATAGCTGGAGTGACTTTCATGGTCAAAGTGAGGAACAGCGTGATAACGAAACGTTGTAGTGTGGTTGAAGATGTAGTGACAAATGTAGAGAAAGGAATGCTTAGATGTTAATGGATACGTAGAGAGATTGGATGATAGAAGATGGACGAAACAGATTTATTCGGTGAGTGTGAATGGGCAAGCCGGTAAGGGTCGACGTAGGGTAACGTATCACGATCAGATCTTAAACGTTTTAAGGAAATGCCATATCAAAAGTACCCGCAACTGACGAGCTTGTATTAAAACGCTAATTAATGAAGAGGAATGTGTTGTGTGTCTGGATCGTAGAAAATGGAAAGATTCTGTCTACCCCAATAAGGAAAAGGCATGACTATATAAATGTATGTATGGATGAAAATGTAACAGTAACAGCCTTTCAATAATTGTGATATTAAGACTAAGTACAGAACAACTTTTCATTTGGTACGGGTTTTCATTTGGTACTGGTTTTGGGAACAGTTCGTCAGTTCATGACCTGCAGATTTTCTTACGGTGTGTTGTTCCACGTTTATCACATGTATTTCAAATTTTAGTATACAATGTTAGTGGTGCCGGCATCGAGGATCGAACGTAAGCAATAGCGTACTGTGAAATGAATTTAGACCAATGTCCTTAATAACAAAGTAACCTTTTTTTTAAATTGCCTATAATATAATAGTATTCTCTTGGGGGACAAAACACTGAAATATTAAATAAGAATATGTACATACTTGTTTACTTTATAATTAAAATTAATTTTATTTATAAAACAATAATTTTAATGTATACCTATCAACATGACTAGAGCATCTTTACGTAATGATTATTATAACATTAAAAAAACTGTATATCTTTATTAATTATTGCGTTTTGATTCTATTCCGTACATCTTTTTTACAATATTATACACTTTTCCCCATCCTGTTCTATTTATTTAATTATTATTATCTTACAACAGCATTCACTGCAGTAAACTTGTTAATATAAAAATACGTACGTTGGTTATAAAACTAATGCTGAAGATTTTTCTCAGACAACTTGATTATCTTACCTTTACAAAGCTTTCCTGTGTACAAATTAAGTCTACATGTACGGAGCTGAGCGCTTTTCCAGAAAATCCGGGATTTATTCCGATTACGTAGAACATTAACTACATAAGATGCCTAACAAGAAAGTCTTTCTACTTGTTCATGATTGGTAAAATTGCGTTAGCTTAAAGTAAATTCTTCTCATGGAAATTCAAACCAAATTCAAACAAATTATGTTGAGACAGTATCGACGTAAAAACTGACAGACTAACATCTGTGCGGTGAATAAATATTTGAGCCCTTTACTGGAAAAATAACTCACACAAAAATATTAAATTGTAATAATTAACAAAAAAAAAACTTACCGCCTCAGTCACTTTAACGCTGAAATTCCGGTAAGGGCATTCTTTTTGTGGCCGTTGCAATAATCTTTTTATATTACTCCCTCTTAAACACACTACAAATGAATTGTAGCCCATTTTAAAAAAAAATCGGACTTAAAGACACTACGAATATGAATTAACTCATTTTTCAAACACTGTACGAGACGTTAGCAATTTGATGCAAAATGCATGACTGTTGTAGTTGACAATATGTCAACCACTCTACGTTTCAATATATTATAATTTGTAGCGTACACTATAAAATACTATATCAATTTGCCCACTTATCTGCCTGTTATTTCAATGTAACACAAAAACGTTAGTATACGAAGTGAACTTTGCCCGATGCACATACATACAGTCACGCGTTATTACCATGTCAGGGTTAGGCAGAGACCATACCGCAACGCATTTTAGGCCCCTGCGAAAAAACAAGATGCGATGGGTGTCGAACTATGTCGCCGCAATTTTGGTACGAGTTAAAAAATTCTTACTCATTGCATTTTCACGAGCAGTATAATAACAGCATTGCACATTATTGTATTATATGAAGAATAAAGGTTCTTATACAATCACAATAATTATAATAGCGTTTGTACGTAGGTACTTTAAGTAGTGATTTATTAAAAAGTCGTGGTAGCTCAGGGGCTAGGCGCTCGATTTTAATTTCATAGTACGCGAGTGACCCGGAATCGATTCCCGGTGCCGGGACCACTAAAATTCTTAATTGCAATTTTAAGTGCTTATTTACCACGTGCTCGGCGGTGACGGGAAACATCGTGTTGGAAACCTGCATGTCTGAGAAATAAAAAATATTTCGAAGACATGTGCTGTCCGCCAACCCGCATTGGAGCAGCGTGGCGGATTCTTCCCAGCTGCAAAACCCTCTCAGAAACGAGAGGAGGCCTGTGCTCAGCAGTGGGACATTTATAGGCTGGAAATTTACTTTTTTACTATTTTATTAAAAAGGAACTAACGTTGGTTGAGTTTCTTTACATTAAGAGAGGGCCCCATTCAATGAATTTGCCACGGTCCTCAAGCTCAACAACGCAATTGTTCTTACGACACCTATCGGCACGATGTACCATTTTTTTTTTAATAATGCTACCTGACAGCCTCATATACTAAATAAAAACTATACTTGTTTCAATGTGTCTACGCCATGCTTAACGCTTATTTAACCCATATTATAATTGTTTATATAAAGCCCAACACTCCACATTGCAATTTGTATCCACTTCCATCCATCGCTACTCATAGGACATATCAGCCAATCAAAACCCACCAAACTTACTAATAATAAGAAAGCTGGTCGCCGACTCGCTTACTTACACATACCACACTCGCAACTCAAACTGCCTACTGCACACACCTAATAATTTATAAAGTACATAATGTAATAAAATATAATTTCCTAAAATTTCATCTTTTTATTGTTTAATGTTTTCTTTTATTTACGCGAATATTACACATTTAAATAAAACTATTTTTTACGGATTTTATCGCGTTTAATTTATAACTATTTTTAACCCGCGTTTAATTCATAACTATTTTTAACGTCGGGTTAAAAATAGTTATAAATTAAACGCGATAAAATCCGTAAAAAAAAATAGTTTTATTTAAATCTTTTTATTGTTCTATCGAAAACACAATGTATAATACTGTGTATGTGAATGTTTTATAGACATACAAATTGTCTTTTTGCAAAAATGTTGACTCCGTCTGGGATTCGAAACCAGTTCATGAGCAGTCAGATAATCTGACCACTATGCCACGTGTTCGTCAATACAAAACTGTATAAACATTATCACGGTAAATGTTATCATACTGTCCTTTGATGTCCGTGGCAGCAACTTCCGAATACGGTCGGAGGCATGATAACTGCGAGATATTATGGTGCCTCAAGTGTACACCTACAGAGGCACTCACTCATCGTAAACCGCGCCCGATGTAGTGCTCATGCGATAAGATCGGAGGTAGGCTTGGATACAATGTCAGTGACACGGGGCCAGTAACAACAAAACCAGACCGAAACAATTTGTGTTTTTGCTCAATTGTTGACTTCGGCGGGGATTCGAGCCCTAGGACCTGCGACGAAGACAGTTTCACTTCCTTGGTCTTAAGGGCACTATTAGCTAGTGTAATACGGGGCATATGAAACTTAGAGAAACGAATGGTTTTATTTTCCCTCTATCGACTTTTGCGACACCCATGGGATAAGATGGGTGAAATAAAAATCAGGAGATGGGCAGCAGAATCTCCCTGGAACATCTGAATATATAAATTGCGGTTGCTGACCCGCCTGCCATGTGTGGCAACTATGGCTAAATCCCCCCAAAACGAGAGGTAAAAACTTCTATGGGGGAGGTCATTGTTCAGCAGTGGACTAGAGGTAGGCTGAAATGATGATGATGATGATGAATGTCTAGGTGACACATTATTTGTTACGGGCAGACGTTGCACTTACCAGCAGGTTACAATTTGCTCATCTTGTCACTTTTATCCATTTTTTAACTTATATCAGTTCGGACTAACATAAAGCGTTCAAATTTTTTATTTATATTTATCTATCTGATGGACGCACTCATTTAAATTGAGAGTTGCAATTACGAAAAACGAATCAAAATATACTTTGAATCACAATCCAATCTAGTATAGCAATCCGCGTTTCCGATCACTTTGTGAAAGAGTTTAACTAATTACTTGTATATACAAAAAGCGTTATAAAACGAAATGTATCATAATGCATTTTTTCAAAGTCGAAGTCAAGGTAAAAATTTCTTTATTCTTTTTATTTTATTTATTTATTGGAAAAAGAGACGAGACGAGCAAAACGTTCACCTGATAGTAAGTGCAACGTTTGCCTATACCAAATGCTGCGTCACCCAGAACATTTATGTGCTCGATGCGCACTGCGCTCGACACCCTGAAACATCAGTTGTTAAGTCTCATATGCCCAGTGATTACGCTAGCTCTCAGTGCCCTTCAGACCGAAACATAGTAATGTTTGCACACTACTGCTTTACGGCAGAATAACTGACCCCGGGGTGGTACCTACCTAGACGGAGTCCTGCATAAGAATCCTACCACCAGTAAAAAAATATCAGTTTATGAAGCTCTTATTAATGTCAAAATCTACCCCGGTTCATAAATTAGGAAGACCTAATTAGAGAAGAACCGGTAAGAAACTCTATGTGCCGTGTGATGGCGGCGTAATAGAATCTACCATCCCATCTCATCCTGTGAGTGTCGTAAAAGTCGACACAGGGAAAATTAATAAAGTCCGTCAAATGTCATAAAATCCTGGGTTTTATCCCTGTTGATTGTATCACTAAAATGTTAATTATACTTTTTCACGCAGATTTATCAATTAATATATTCTGAAAATAAAAATATTTGGCCGACATGTGTAGTCCGTCGACGTCGAGCATGAAATGCTCTTCGGGTTCAAAACCTTCTGTTTGACTCTCAGTTTTGAAGTTTTTTTTACTAGGTCTACTTATAAATAAAATATATATATATAAATAAAAATAAATTGCCGCATGTATGAAAGATCATCACTCGAGAACGGCTCAACCGATTTGGATGATTTTTTGTAGTGTTCCTAATTCGCAATACTAGGTTTGTATGAAAGAAAATTTTAGAAAATCCACTGGAGGAGTCGGAAATTTCGATGTTATTTTCGTAATAAAACCTCAATAAAAAATTCAGTTAGACAATTCTGCTGTCACATGGTTTCATAAAAAAAACTCCGGCAGATGTTGAACATATACATTGATGGTTATTGAGAAATAAAAACAATAAGTAAACAAAAGTGGAGCAAAAAAAGTAAAAACAGTGTTTCTTTAAAAAAGGGTGTCACACATTATAGTGCGATACACATTATAGTGCGAACACACAGGCGGTAGGATTCCCATACTGGAATCCGTCCAGGTAGGTACCACGCCAGGGCCAGTAATTCTGCCGTGAAGCAGTATTGCGCAAACATTACTGTGTTTCTGTTTGAAGAGCACTGTGAGCTAGCGTAATCACTGGGCATATGAAACTTAAGAACTTATGTCTCAGGGTGATGGCCACAGTGAGGTGTCACACAGAAATTTTCTGGGTGACACAGCATTTGTTATGGGCAGACGTTGCACTTACCATCAGATGAACGTTTTACTCGATTCAACACTTTTACCAATGAAAAAAAAAAGAAACAAATCATCCTCTACCAGTCAACCCTGGGAGACTTGAAAAATGTTGGCAGGTGCAAAGTTTGTAAAAAAAATATTTAATAACCTGTATTTCCCAGCTCATAGTTTGATCCATAATGGGAAATACAGGTTATTATATTTTTGGCTAAGCGGACTTATCACTTATTCATTAGTAACGTGCCGTATAAAGCCGGGACAGGACGCCAGTTTTTAAATGAAAATCTATTACAAAACGACAAAATGTCACTTAAATATCAATCAATAACGCTCCTCTGTAATCAACATTTCTACCGTCTTATTCCTAAATCTTAGGGACGAATCTCAGCTGAATTAAATTATATTTTTAAATTCGTCATTAAATTAAAGTAAAAGATGTTTTATTCCTTACCAGAGTTTTACAAATTGCATACAGGGATTGAGGCCAACCATTTAAATATAATATCATACATGTTTCAGGATACCCGCTCTTTCTAAACGAAATTGTATATTTTATTTAATAAACAAACAAATTATCGGATTATTGGATTTCCGGACAGAATATACTGTTATTCTGATTTTACGTGCATATACCTGCTTCTGAATGTATTGCTTAGGCTTTCCAAAGGTAATGGCGGAAGCGTGCCCCTGCTCGCACAGAAATTTATGTCACAAAATATGTCCGGGACATACGAGTATAATATTGATTAAAGTCATTCAAGAATATCTTATTATTGATTCTTCTTGATTCTTAAAATTATACTAGTACGTTTTTTGATATCTGTTTTTTTTTAATCTGTCAAAATATACAATAAAGCGTACGATTGTAAACAATATTTAATTTGTGAAAGTCATATGCTGTTCAGCAGATGCGGCTGGATTGGCCCATAGACACATACATCCATCCATGATGAATAAATAAAGACGAAAATGCTTTATCAAACCTAGACCACGATGAATACCTAGGTCAGGTGTTCCCAAACTAAGTTCGGCGAAACACAAATGTTCCGTTGAAACTAAATACATGTTCCGCGACAATTCAAAAAGTACCGAATGGCGGGTGCTAGCGTAGAGTTCTGTAAACAATTCCGGATGATAGTGTTTTGTTCCGCAAAAATTTACGGGTTCGCAGTGTTTCATTGCGGGTCTATCCTAGGCCAGGATTACATGTCTTACTCTTTCGCCCTAATGGCTATAAGGCTCTGGAACGATATTGCTATTGACATTAATAAAGCTCCCAATAGGCCTGCCTTCAAAAATAAAGTCCGGGAATACTTCATAAATTCGCTGCAAGTATTGAGTTAATTTTGTTGCATAAAAACCGAAGATTTAACGACGTAATAAAATGTTAATTTTTTGTTCCTCTTTGATTACAATAACTAATAGTTTATTTTATATCTATATTCATATAGTAGTTATAAGTACTTATGTATATGTAGATATGTATGTATGTGTATATCTATATGTATGTATATTTTAATGTGTATTTGAATAATGATGTATATTTTAATGTTTTTTTTTTACTTCTTTAATGTTTGCTGCACCGCCTATCATATGCTTATCTCTGCATAGCCTTATGGTTGACTGGGAAATAAATAAATAGTCTACTAAACGTATCATTACAGAATTTTGTAGACTTGTTGTAGTAGTAGAACGTTATACATTTGAACTCTATGATAGTATCGAGATTGCGAGAGTAATATTTTCCATTAACGTAGACATCCTTATCTCAACCATTAAATTTATGATAATATTGACACATGAATATTGACATTAGCGCAATCGCAGCAACAAAGGAAATGCGGATGTGAATCCATTTCATTTACGTAGGTCTCATTATACAATTTCTTAAGTACCTAATTCCTAGTGGTCAGAATATCTGATTTCTACTTCGCGCTTCTTTTTTTTTTTTTTTCGGTGAAGTGATCGCTGTTAGCCTTTTGGCTTTTACAGCTTCATCGGATGCTGTGCTCGCGGGCCCGGGGCCCGCGTGCCAGGTTTGGTTTGACCCAAAAATAAATACATAAATAGAAAGACTCCTACTAAACATCTAAATTCGGTCCGTTGCGTTCGCTAGCGTGCTTGCGCTACAGTGAATATCTCCATAAATTTATTGTATAAAGTCATCTAATGACCGTCCGAGGGAGACTGCGGGCCTCCGTTCGGACTGTCGACTTGTGTGTCGGAAACTCTGGGCGGTGAGAACCGCCCTGGAACACGGGTGTATCTGGTGTACGCGGTGTTATTAACGATAGCTGCGCGCCGCTCTCTACGGCGGTCGCGCGACGTTGTGCGTGTGATGTTGAAACTATTAACTGTGTGTACAGTGTTGTTCGGATCGTGGCTGACCGTATCGTGGTCAGGGAGTGCTGAGACGTCCGTGTCGTCTAGCACATTTCGCGGTCGACGTTTGCGTTCGGTCGCGTTTTTATTAGATCGATAATTCTCTGCTTTAACCACCAGCGGGTTTGGATGAACCGCGGCTTTTTCGAAAAACCGCCGTGATACTTCTCTGAAGTGTTCAGAGAGTACGGGCATTTCACAGTCGCTGTGAAGGTCGACATTGCGTTGGTACCAGCCGGCTCCGGTGGCACTTCGCAAGAATCTATTTTGCACCGTCTGCAATTTCTTTATATGATTGCCCGTCGCGTGTGCGAACGCGACGCATGCATAGGACATTACGGGTCTAATGCATGTCTTGTAGAGGCGAAGTTTGTGTCTTAAGCACATTTTGCTTGAAGAGCAAGTTAACGGATATAGACGGCTTGCGATAAAAGCCGCCCTGTTACGCACGTTCTTAATGTGATCAGCGAACGACATCGCTGCGTCTAACGTGACCCCGAGGTATTTGACGCTCTTTTCCCAGGGAATAGGGCGTCCGAACAGGGTGATCGAGCCTAGCTGATTGTTGCCGATTGTGTGGTAACGTCTAGCTGGCTTAGGCGTGCCCCTCGAGAAGTATATTGCTACACTTTTCTCGGGGTTAACCTCTATTCTCCATTTCCGGAACCATTCGCCTAGGCGATCGGCTGCGGCTTGGAGCTGAATCGTTATGCGGCCCTTGTGCTTATCGGAATAATACAGGGCCGTGTCATCTGCGAAAAGCGCAAGATTGACTTTAGGGTCTTTAGGTATATCGCTAGTGTATAGCGAGAAAAGGAGTGGAGAGAGGCAGGAGCCCTGAGGGACACCCGCACGGAGAGGGCGGCTTGAGGAGCGCGTTCCCTCTACCCGGAAGCGAAACAGGCGATTGGACAAGAAGGCTCGTATGATGTTCACGAGTCTGTCCGGCACTTTTGTGTGATACAGCTTGTAATACAAGCCGTCGTGCCAGACTTTGTCGAATGCCTTTGCGACATCGAAAAATAAGGCCCCTGTGCCTACTGGCTTAGGGCGGTCGTGGAAGTTTTCTAATATGTGCTCCGTTAGGCGGTGCACTTGATGGGTACACGAGTGTTCGGGGCGAAAGCCGAACTGCTCGTCTGGAAGGATGTTATTATTAAGGACGTAGTCTTTTAATCGACTAAGGATTATTCGCTCATAAATCTTGGCCATCGAGTTGAGGAGACTTATTGGGCGATAATTGGACGGGATGTTCTTCGGCTTGTGAGGCTTCGGAATACCTATAACGTCCGCTTCCTTCCAGTCGTCCGGGAAGGAGCAGCTGGAGAGGAGCGCGTTGAAAATACTGACTAACAGACACAATAGCGGCGTAGTTAGACATTTGATCACCCTGTTGTTTATGCCATCGAGGCCGGGCGCGGATCAGTTTTTAAGATTTTTAACAATCTTCGTGACTTCGTCGAGAGTCACTGGAGTCAGTGGTTCGCCCACTGGTGGTATGGCAGCCCTGCGTTCGAGTTCCGCGGCCACCTGCTGCAGGTGGTCGGGATCCGCAGGCGCGAGAGACGGAGTGCATTGGCTCTCTAGACTGTCTGCAAGGCATTCGGCTTTTTCGCTGTCGTCGAAGGCGAGCGAGTTGTCGTTCGATCTAATAAGTGGCGGCATGGGTGAGACCGGCTCTGCTTTGAGAGATCGTGCCAACTGCCAGTAGGCAGTGTGCGACGGCTCGATTTCTCCAAGCATAGTGTCCCAGCTATCTTTAGTGTACTCAGATAAGCGCTCTTTAACATCCCTTTGTAGGAGGCGCAGTCTGAGTCTATTTGCGTCTGTTCTATATCTGTCGTGCGCTTTGGCCGCACGGTTCTTTTCTCTAATCAGGCGTCGGAGGTCCGCCGGTAGATTGCAGCGTCGATCGCTCGACACCGTAACCGTCCGGGAGGATTCTCCGACGACTGTTTTGAGATGACTTGAGAATGATTTTATCGCTCGACAGGCTACCTCTGGCGAGTCGATAATATCTGGTATTTCATCCAAGTGCTGGGAGCTCGTAGCCTCGAGTTTGACCCCGAGGGTACGCCAGTCCACAATGGTTTTGGTCTGTGTGACCTCACCATTTGGACGGCCCAGCTTAAAAATGACCGGACGGTGGTCCGACTCAAGTTCGTGAAGCGTAACTATAGAGTCTATTTCTAAGTTCACGTCTTTAATAATGGCTACATCGAGAGTGTCCGGCTGCTGATTTAACTGCGCCGGAACTCTGGTTGGTGTTTCGGGAGCTATAACGTTTACGTTATGGCTCTCCGCTAATCTGTACAGTATATTACCGTTTGTGTTATTTGCGTTGGAATTCCAACTGCCGTGCTTGCTGTTCAAGTCTCCGGCGAGAATAACAGAACGGCCTAAATCTAGTAGGGATTTTAGGCCGGCCTATGGCCGGTCATTGCTAACCTACACGCGGAAGTTTCGATGTTGACTAAGTCGGGTGTATCGAGCGCGATACAGTGCAAGGACTTTTTATAGTAGATCAGAGTGCCGCCTTTCGCGGTCACTCTGTCATTTCGGATGCATTTGTAATTGGCAATCTTTGGATCGCGCATACTAGGTTTTAAGAAAGTCTCTTGCACTAGCATAACGTCGATGTCGTGGTCACGAAGGAAATTCGCGACTTCAACTAACTGCGTCTTAAGACCGTTTGCGTTAAAATACGAGACAGTCAGAGGGCGTGGTTTAATCCTACCTATATGGGACGCCATTGGTAACAATTAAAAATTTTATTTTCGACGCGGCGCGTGATGTTTAGGCGCATTGAAACGTCCAAATCGCGTCGATGACGTTCATGTGCTCTACGGTAGCCATGAGTCGGTCTTGAGGAGACTTTGCTTCGCGGATTTTGCGTGCTAAAGTCGAAAGTTCGGCAACATTTATGCTGCGCATGAAGCCGCAAATTAGCGAGAAATCTGCGGCGAAATTTGACGAGCCCTGTATTTTGGGCGTTGCGATTTGAGGCGCGGGCCGAGAGGCGGCTGCGCTCTTTTGCGTCATGGGCAACGGTTTTGTCCATGCGTTCGTTGCCGGCGCTGCGCTCTGGCTTTTGCTCTGCCCGGTAGTCCCGTCAGCGGGACCGGGTTTCGCTGCGGCCGGAGCGGGCGCGGGCGTTTGTTTAGGCGCGGTTTTAGTCGCGGGCTTAGGTGTTTGTTTAGGAGCGGGTGTTTGAGGCTGTGTGGCCCCGGGGCCCTTCCTACGGCCGTTCTTCTTGCCTCCCCTGCGCTTTGTACTCCTCGGCGCTCTGTTACACCCGCGGTAATTAGCGGGGTGTCCCAGCTCGCCGCAGAGTATGCAGCTTGGGGGCTCTTGCGCTTCTGGCGTGCGAGCGCAATTCTGGGTGCCGTGATCCCCGAGGCATTTTACGCAACGAGGGCGGGCGAAACAATTTCGGGCAGAGTGTACTTCGCGCTTCGAATCCCAGCTGGTGCTAACATTTGTACAATATCACAAATTCTTGGTTTCCGGATCTGGCTGTGATATCTATTTGAAATGTATTTTTTTTTGTATAATGAGATGAAACGATCAAAACGTTCACCTGATGGCAAGTTCAACGTCTGCACACAACAAATGCTGTATCACCCAAATTTCACAAAACATTTCTGATTCACAAAATTTCTATGTGACACCACACTGTGCCCATCACACCGAGACATAACTTCTTAAGTCTCATATGCCCAGTGATTACGCTAGCTCACAGTGCCCTTCAAACCGAAATACAGTAATGTTTGCACACTACTGCTTCACGGCAGAATAACTGGCCCTGGGGTGGTACCTACTCGTACCTAAACGGATTCCTGCACTGAAAGCTCCGGAACTCTTCGGATCTATCTGTGATGTCCATGTGAAATTTATCTCTGTAAAGCCCACTCACGACGCAAAAGAAATTCTAGTGAAGGCAACGTATTTTCTTAAATAATAAAACCACCGAGAAATACGTCTATGCGTAATATTTTCATGAATCATTGTATATTTATTTAAATTAAAACAGACGTTTATTAATAAAATTGGGATCCTTATTGTGGCCGTTACAACTTCCAAATGCCGAGACTAATAAATAATATTATTTTAGTATTACGGAGTACTGTAAATAATTAATGTAATTTAGATATTTACCAAACACAAGTTGCCATCTGGTGGCTGACGTAAATTCCTGAAAAGTCCCATAGTTTCCGAATAGCAGCAAAATAACTGTCTCGAAAAATGCTGGGAACCGGTTACGGGAAGTATCGTCTAAGATGATAGTCTAGAATGATTTCAAACCTTGCCAAGCATTGCTTGTAAATAAATTGGATGAATGGTATACGAACGCATAAACGACAATTAAGGAAATATTAACTATTTTATATATATATATGACGGCATTTTCAGCACTTAAATTACGTAGAAATATATATATACGTATATAATTTCTGTTAATCTAATTTTGAATGTGGGATATACTGCAATGAGAAAGCAAGCTTTATATAGGTTTAATTATAATAAAGCTAATTATGACCTAATTAACACTGAATTATGTAACACAAAATGGGATGATATTCTATGTAATTTAAGTGCTAAAAATGCCGTTCTAAAACATCACACTTTCCTAACTGGTTTTCTTAAGCGCTTATACATATATGTAAAAATAAAGAGAAGGCATGGATTAGGTGGAAAGTATACAAAAACATATGTGATTATGAAACATTTTCAATATATCGGAAAAGTTTTAATAAGCAATCGTCTAAATGTTATTCTGATTATATAAAGCGTGTAGAATGTAGTGTACCGGTGAACATAAAATATTTTTGGTCATATATAGCTAATCGCAAACAAAACTCTGGTATCCCGTCTGACATGTACTTTAAAGATATGTCCTCCAATGATCCTGGAGAAATTTGTAACATGTTCTCCAATTATTTTACTTCCGTTTAGGAGCCATCCACCTTAGACATACGTACATGGCAACCTCCTTTAAACTACGGTAATGATTTTGTGTACCTTACGGATATAAATATTACTTTAGATGAAATAAAAAAGCAAATAAAACTTCTGGATTCCTCGAAAGGACCTGGACCTGATGGTTTCCCTGTAACATTTTTAAAGTCAACAGTGGAATATTTAAGTTATCCCCTTTGCATTCTTTATAACAAATGCTTAAAGGAGGGTGTCTTTCCTAATATATGGAAGCTTGCCAAAATCACCCCAATTTTTAAAACTGGCGATAGGCGTAACATTGAAGATTACCGTCCGATATCTATTCTTTCGTCCTTGTCTAAACTTTTCGAAGGTCTTGTTATATATCCGAATCTTCATTCTATTATAGTAGCTCAACAGCATGGCTTTGTTAAGCGTCGCTCCACTGTAACCAATCTTATGGTATTTACTAACTTTATCTTTGAAAATATGGACCGTCGTATACAAGTAGATGCCATATATATAGACTTTCGAAAAACTTTTGACAAAATTGACCAAAAAATACTTTTAGATAAAATTGCGTTTAATGGCATACGCGGAAACTTGTTGAGATGGTTTGCTTCGTATATTACTAATAGAATGCAAAAAGTTTTAATAAACGGTTTCGAGTCTAATACTATAACTGTTTCATCCGGCGTTCCTCAAGGGTCTATTTTAGGTCCACAATTATTCATACTTTTTTTAAATGATGTTAATAACTGTTTTCTTCATTCGAAATTCATTATGTACGCTGACGATCTGAAAATATACTTAGATTGTAAAGAATATAATGATTGCAAACTTCTTCAAGAGGACATAGATCGTTTCTTTAACTAGTGTAAGAAGAACAAACTATATATTAGCCTTCCAAAATGTAAATCCATAACCTTTACAAAAAATAAAAATATATTTAAATTTTACTATAAGCTTAATAATGCTTTTTTAATTAAAGTTGACTCGATACGTGATCTTGGTGTAGTATTGGATTCAAAACTACATCTAGATGGTCATATTAGTTCCATTAGAGATAAGGCTCTTAGAATGTATGGTTTCGTAACTAGGAACTCCCTCAATTTTAAACTTATATCAACACACTTATTTCTTTACGAATCCCTGATTCGATCACAAGTAGAATATTCTGTCTCAATTTGGAATCCTCTGTATAACAAGTACAAAGATTCATTAGAATTAATCCAACGAAAATTTTTACGTAGAATGAACTTTAAATTTCATGTACATCACTTATCAAATATAATCTATTAAGTTTAGAAAATAGGAGAATATTGCTGAGTGCCATGACGACATACAGTATTTGTAATAATAGGTTTGACTGTATAGATTTAACTAATAAATTAAACTACATACACTCAGCGTCACAAAAATCGCACCTCTCTGAATTTGCGCGAAAAATGGCTGTAATGGCTAGAAACGAATTATATTTATATAAATATTGGTATGTTTGAAATGGGTATTTGAATAGCTTTATATTATTAATAAAAAAATCATGAAATCATTAAAACATTTATCATTATAGAGCGTCAAAAATAAACACTGTCAAATGCTCGTTAGTAAGGACGCTACTTACACCACTTAAAAAGGGTATAAAAGGGTCGATCTGGATGAAATATGGGCCAGTCGTAATTTAGACTTTGCAGTGAACACACGTGAACAAGTAACCCAAGTAAGAATAAGTAAAGATGGACACCAGCTCTGAAGAAGCCGCTCAAGTGATTGCCCTATTTCAGTCGGGGATGCGGCAGTGTGACGTTGCTCGACAGTTGAACCTGTCCCGTTTTTCAGTTCGACGGGTGTTCCAACGTTTTCAGCAGACTGGTGGTTATGTTAGAAAACCGGGATCTGGAAGAAAACGGTGCACATCAGAAAGAGATGACCGTTTCATCGTTACGACATCTTTACGAAACCGTTTCACAAATGCTGTTGAGTTGCAACAACAGCTTCGATCAACTCGGAGAACATCTGTGAGTGTTTCTACGATAAGAAGAAGGTTACACGAAAAGAGTTTAACAGCCCATAGACCTGCTAAAGGTCCAAAACATGGTCGGTACATTACTGAAATCCTGGAGGAACATGTGGTCCCGTATGCTAGTTATGTCGGTGATGGATTCATGTTAATGCATGATAATGCTCGTTGCCACACCGCGGCTAGTGTACGGGATTATTTACAGGAGGTCGATATCCCTGTTATGCATTGGCCAGCACGAAGTCCAGACCTTAACCCAAAAGAACATCTCTGGGATGACCTAAAACGACGCGTGCGAACTTGAGATCCAGCTCCAGCCACTCTTCAAGAGCTCAAAGAGTGGGAACAAATACCCCAAGAGGCTGTTGCGATCCTTGTAAGGTCCATGAAAGATCGCATGGAAGCCGTTATCAAGGCAAGGGGAGGGTAACACTAGGTTTTAAGAACTTTTTTTGTATTTATTAAGTTTTTTTTTAATTATTAATTTGCAAATTTGTACATACCCTGTCTTATTCTTTAATTTCTCTTTCGTCTCGTTATAAAAGTAAAATTCAATTAAAATTCCTGAAAGCTAATGAAATTACCTTTCGAATGATACCCTCAAACCACAACATTGCCATTGGCCTGTTGTGTTAAAATAGTATTTAAATTATTTTTTTCGGATGTGCGATTTTTTTGACAGTAGTTCCAGTGTAAATCGGCGTGAGGTGCGCGCGCGTATTCTACACAGCACCGTGCCGGACCAACGCCGGGGTGCGCGCACCTCTGCGTCGATTAACTGAATTATTTAACGACAAGTTATCAGGGCTCGATATTTGCCTCTTCTGCCCCTGAATTTAGAAATCTTGTTATACATTTATTGATTCAAACAGATAGAAACATTAAGTTAATATTTTTTTTATGTAAAGTTAATATTTAAAAAACCATTTTATATGTAAGTCCCTTTTTAAATCTCAGTTTATCTAAGTTATACTCGTACATAAGAATATGCTAGATTTGAGTAACACAACTCCATCAATTAACTTGTGGATAACGGTGTGGATTACACAATTACAATATTGTATAACTGTTTGTTATTCCAAATAAATATTTTTTTTTTTTTATTAAATAATAATAATAATTAACGTTTCCTTAATGATCGTTTCTGTGTGTGTTTACCATTCATCCAGTTATTTCGCTGCTTTTATATGTATATATATATATATATATGAAATATGAATAGAATAGAATGTGAAATTGATACTCTCTCTCTCTCGCTCAGCATCAGTTAAAGTTACCCGTACATGTATTTGAGCATCATTATAAGTGAGTTAATTGTCCACTGCTAGAGATACGCTTCCCCTAAAGAAGGGAGGATTTGCCAAAATAACCAATCTTGGCAGGCGTGAAAATATAATTTCGGTCATGTAATTGCTGTTAGCCTTTTTTGGCTTTTACAGCTTCATCGGATACTGTGCTCACGGGCCAGGGCCCCGCGTGCCAGGTTTGGTTTGACCCCAACATAAATACATAAATAAACTCCTACAATAACCTCGAAATTCGGACTGTCGCGCTCGCTGCGTGCTTGCGCGATTTAGAATATCTCTAAAAGGTTTTTAAGTCGTCTAATGACCATCCGAGGGAAGCTGCGGGCCTCCATTCGGACTGTCGACTTGTATGTCGGTAACTCTGGGCGGTGAGAACCGCCCTGGAACACGGGTGTATCGTGTGTACGCGGTGTGATTGTCGACTGCTGACAGGCGTGATGATGATCGCAGTAACAGACGTCTCGCATCTCAGACGCTGCTGCTCCTCATAGGTGTCCTCTGTGTTTTGTAGGTTTTTACTGATAACAGGATTCCTATGCTGGAATCCATCTAGGTAGTACCACCGCAGGGCCCAGTTATTCTGCCGTGAAGGAGTAGTTTGCATACATTACTGAGTTTCGGTGATAAGGGCAATGACTGCTAGTGTAATTACTGGACATATGAGACTTAAGAACTGGTCTCTTGGTGACGAGCGCAGTGGCACCAGCCACACAGAAATGTTCTGGGTGACACAGAATTTTATTTGGATAGACGTTGGACTTACAATCAGGTGAACGTTTTGCTCGTCTCGTCACTTTCCGCTGTAAAAACAAGGTCTTGCTTTATCGAGATGGTTATTCCGCCAAATATCGGAAACCGTAGATAATTTCGGCATACCTCTTATTCGACTCTTACGACACCCACGGGACGAAATGGGGCGCCACCACACGGCACATGTCTCTCTTTAGGACGAATTAATAATTTAATATACAGATTTAACTGCTTTCATTAAAAATAATATGAGAAAACATTCCTAAAACATTTGAAGGGCTGCGTAGAATGGACAACACATTACTTCCAATAATATTATTCTAGTGTATAACATTATTTTAGCTACGGCGCAGCATTAGCTTAGAGGATTACACGCTAACGCCTTGTTATGATACGAAAAAGACCGTTATTAATATTTATATAATAAAACAATTCAAAAAGATAAGAAACATTTGAACGTTTTAAATGGAAATTAAAGTAAACCAGAGTTCGTCCTTTGGTGTCGGCGTAAAAGACTCCACCGCCCCATCTCCCTCTCGCCGCCTCATCAGACTAACCCTTCTACCACTCGTAGCGGTTACAGCGACACCGCCCCCGAAAACTGCGCAACATCTTCTCCTCGTATATACTTTAGTATATGTATAAAAAGCAATGTCTTCAACCAGTATGCGTTGCCAGTGACGATATACGAGATCAAGATGTGGTACTTAACTGCAACCACACGAGGAAGCTATGGAAAGAACTATGATCGGAATTTCTCGGAATAGTAACAAACATAGACCCAAGGATCACCGAGCTGAAGAGGCAATGAGCCTGTCATACAGCTCGTAGATCCGCTAACCGTTTGGTGGGAAAGGTTCTTAAGTCGAGTTCTCGTACCGACAAACGTTGCGGGAAGTCGATGGTTGCAGGTGGCTGAGGACCGTGTTTTGTGGAAATCTATTGGAGCCTATGTGCAGCAGTGGACCTGTTATGGGCTGAAATGATGATGATAATGATCATTATAACAATCTGATATGCTAAAGTTGAATATAATTCTAATTATATAACATGGGAGGTAGAATCACAGTGGCTGGAATATCAGAGTAACACAAACTGTTTCTGAATGTATTATTCGATTACACGATTTATATATATGTATATGCCATAAAAAGTATATGCCAAAGATCAACGTGACCGGGGAAAATGTTTAAATTCTAAATACAATATTATCTTTTATTGAGTCATTGACTTATAAATATAGAAGTGATAACCATATGGCGTAAGCGGCGATAAGTGAGTGGTCAATGACTGTACTTATACGAATTGTAAATAAACATCCCATCAAAAAAATGTAAAAAATATATGCCAAGCCTCACATCGCAACTGTTATACCGTAAAAGGTTGTGAGATCTCATGTAGAGCCAAATCAATATCAGCTTATTAGCGTGAACTGAGAAGAAATGTCTAAGCAGAGATGTGTTTGCGCTGTGCAATTACATACATACATAAAATCACGACTGTATCCCATAAGGGGTAGTCAGAGACTGGGCACTCACTGCAAACACAGATGACTGCCACAATCCACGTTTCACCAAAACAATATAATGCACTTGGTGTGATAGGTGGTGAGCCGATCGCCACCATGCGCTGTTGGGTGCACAGTGCAGTTTAATGCCTTACTCGCCTTTTACGAGATCCGTTGGATGAGATGGAGTGGCAGTATTCTTTTAACGAGCCGCCAACACACGGCAATTACCGAGGCATTAAAAATATCTATTTTTTTAATGAAGAAGATATGTACTTAATTTATAACACAATTGTTGTACTGGCAATTATATTCAGCAATTGTAAACCTCTGAACATTAATACTGCCTAAGTGAACATTCTATAAATGCCATTCATCCAGACCTGACAAACTTGACAATACGTGGTGTACGGTAAACGTTCTACTGGGATCACCAAAAGGTCGTCCCGTACGGGTTCTTTCATTTATCTCGAAAGTGTACAAATACAAATCGGCGGCCGCCATTACTTTAAATACGGAATAGTACGTGGTAGTTTTTGGAATTGCCGTCGAGTACATATCAACGTTATGGTAAAGATCTACATGCTCGTCACAGGTATTAATGTGCAGCTGATTCCATTGCGCAACCACATAGTTGATATCGCATGTCAATCTCATGCGACGACTTAATTTATTAAAATCATTTTACGGATTATGCCATGTGGTAGGGGCTGAAGAGAATCTACCTATCATATATATGAAAACCAGGAGATGGGTACCAGCATCTTCCTGTATATAAATAAATAAACTGCTCACATTTTGGAAGAATTTTGCCCTAGTTGCCACGCTTGGCAGGCGGGTTGGCAACCGCAGTTTATTTATTAAGATGTTCCAGGAAGACACTGCTGTCCATCTCCTGGTTTTCATTTGTGCATAAACCGTGCAAGTCTTCGCTACAATTAGAGGTGGATCGTCCTACCTGCGTTTGCTGGTACTAAGTTGCCATCCGAGAGCCTTTCTTCCGCAACGGTTATTGGTTCTATGAATATATATATCTATATATATACATATTGCCACTTTAGTTTGCCTTAATATTACAAAACACAAAAACATTTAGTCTAAAAAATACATTAATAAACCTACTAAGTTACTTAATAAAAACTAACATCGCTCGCTTTTGTTGTAATTGGAACCCTTTATTACAACATTAAGCCTTCTTAATCGCAGCTTTCTATTGTACTTTTAAACTAATTATTGTCTGTTCTTAGCTTTACGATTTACTTATTTTACTAAACTTTGTCGCTTTGTATTGCCTTGTATCTTCGTTCTTATTTATAGCACAGATTACATCTTTCTAAACCAACTAGTATACTTGTACATTAGTTACTTTTATCGTATTTACAGTTGCTTGAGAAAAATATAGTGCTGATTACTCAACTGTATTATCTTTTTTATCTATTTAATATGATATTAAGAACAAATACTAATTAATGTTGAAACAAATTTTATAAATTTAACATTTTATGAATAAACTATAAACTTTGTTTGTACGAGTCCTAGTACATTTTATCCTAGTACTTTTACGGTATTACAATGGTGGTAGGATTCTCATGTCGGAATCCTTCTAGATAGTTCTCACCGCAGTGTCAATAATTATCGTCAAGTATTAGTGCGCAAACGTTACTGTGTCATAGTCTGAAGAGCACTGTTAGCTAGAGTAATTACTGGGTATATGAGACTTAAGAACTGAAATGAACTAAAGTGAGGAGCGGAGTGTGGTGCCAAACAAAACTTTACAATTCAAAGTAGTGGATGGAACTGAAACTGTAATGGCAGTGACACTTTTTTTATTTGATAATGTGACGAAACTAGCAAAACGTTCACCCAACGTCTACTCATAACAAATGCTGTGTCACCCAGAACATTTATGTGTGACGCCGCACTGCGCTCGTCACCCTGAGATATCAGTTCTTAAGTCTCATAAGCCCTGTGATCACGCTAGCTCTCAGTGCCCTCCAAACCGAAACACAGCAATGCTTGCACACTACTGCTTCACGGCATAATAACTGGCCCTGGGGTGGTACGTACCTAAACGGACTCCTGCATAAAAATCTTACCACCAGTAACATAACGTGAACAATTTAATGATCTCGTCAATTAATTTAAAAAAAAAACTAGTGTGAAAAATTGCGCAATAAGTTTCTAAGAGAACTTTCAACTAGACTTGAAAACTGGTGTCTCTGGGTGACGGGCGCAGGACACACAAAAACGTTTTGGGTTGTTATGTTAGGTTAACTCTAAAATAGCTTTAATAAATCCAGTTGGAGTTCAAAAACATCAATGATATGTCTATTGAAAGTAGACCTGTAACCAAGAACAGAATTGAACGATTTAAACACAATGTTAAGTCTAAGCTCTCCAAGGTATCGTTTTCCTTGAATGACCCCGCTGGTATCTTTTACACTATATTTTATGCAATTTCTTATGAATGTGATAAAGTGGTCACTAGAAAGGTAGTAAAACTTCGAAAAAAATATTGCCTTAGTGAGTGGGCAACTAAAGGAATTATAAAGTGTAGAGAGTATTAGTTTTATTAGTAGATACATAACATTTTATAACAAAATTCCTGAAAGTGTGACTCAAAAAACTGACATAGAATTCAACAAACTTGTCAATAAGACATTAGAAAAAGCGTATTATAAAATAGATCATTACATAGAGAAGAGAGATGTGTGGAAATAACTCTTACTCGCACTTGCAAACCCCCTGGCTACCAAATTTATGATGTAATTTTTTTGTAATTTATAAATGACATTATGTAATATGGCATTGAAAAAAAGAAAGATCCCAGAGTTTCTTGCTGGTTCTTCTCTGAGGTCTTATTTTTGAACCGGTGTAGATTTTGACATTCATAGGAGCTTTATACAAGCTTAAACTAAATAAAGAAATTTTGACTTTGACTTTAAGGGGAAACGTTGCACTTAACACCAGGTGAACATTTTAAAATTTTGCATGCGTATCTCAGTAAATTAACTTTCTTTCCTTTATTATAATGGATTTCCGCAAAGTAACGCCTTATTCTAATAACTACATTTTGCTTTATTCAATAAAAAAACTAGCAAAAATAGTAAACATTATAAAAAGTTGTTGTCTGGCAGCAGCAGAATAGAATCAATCACCCCTTCTCGTCTCGTGGTTGTTGTTAAAGTCTATAAAGGGAAAAGCCAGAAAAATCCTTGGAAATCGAAATCGGAAAGGTAGGTTCACCCTACAGAAAGTTATTCTGCCGTAAACAATAGAAGGTAAATATTACTGTGTATCAGTCCAAAGGGCACAAGGGCAGGTGTAATTACTCGACATTAAGACTACAGAAATTCTCAGGCGAACGGGCGCAGAGCCACATAGAAATGTTCTGGGTGACATAGGATTTGTTTTGGGCCGGACGTTGCAGTTACCATCAGATGTTTTGCTCGTCTCATCACTTTCTATTATAAAATAAAATACCTAAAATATGCAGATCGGTGACAATGAATAGGATAAGGTACTCGGATATTGTTTCTCCGACCGCCAATAGTCTGTTAATCAGATAAACGGATATCCGGAAGTTAAGAAAGACCCCCAAGTTAAGAGAGGTCATTAGATATATCTAATTGTAATTGTACTTACTTCTGCAGTCACTTTAACGCTGAAATTACGCAACAATGCATATTGTTTTCGCGTCCTGTTTAACAATCTGTTCACACCTGTAGCTCTCAAACACAATACAAAAGAATTGTAACACATTTTAGATGAACAATCATTAAATCTAAACAAAATACATGTATGTTTTACTTCAATTGATAACAATTAATGAGACATGTTAGTCAATTGATATGAAATCTCTAGCTGCGATAGTAGAAAACTAGACATCGACTCTTGTTGCAATATGTTATGACGTCCTCGATAAGTATAATATCTTATAGTTTTACTTTAATAACTGATAATTTAACTGATTCCTTGTTTCCCTACATCTCAAATTAAAAACATTCTACTACATCATAAATGTAAAGTCTATGCATAAAAGTCATTACATGGATCTGGTGTCATGGATGTCCATAGACTGTTCTGCTACCATGGCTTCATTTCGTCTCGTGGGTGTCGTAAAAGGGAAATGACTGAACTAACGGAAGTACGTTTTATTACAAGTATTTTGTAGAGCATTTGTGTAATGCTGACGTTGGGGATAATTGCTCTCTGTTCTGTCAGCTTATCTGCCCCATGAAGCAATCAAAGTCACCGACCAGTGAAAGTTTAAAATAAACAACAATGATCTACATACTTATCAAACGCTTTATATGATTGCTTAGTTTATACTCCAAAACAATAAAAACCGGCAAGACTTCAAGATACAGTAATCGGAAAAAAGATAAGGAAATTTGTTGTCTCAATTCTACCGCGACCATAGGTGCTGTAAAGCGCTAGAAACGTCGGGTTAAGCATAGTAAAATGATACGATAAAATCCGTAAAATCTAGTTTTATTTAAATGTGTGTATAGTTCTCATAGATAATTGTTTGTTATTAATAATTTGAAGTTAATAATTGTGTTGTTATAGTTTAACATTGTGTAATTATTGTATTTAATAATTGTGTATTGTTCTCATAGATGATTACTTGACAATTACGAATGATAAAATGTCCCAGTGCTGAGCACAGACCTCCTCTCGTTTATGACAGGGTTTTGGAGCTCGCTACGCAGCTCCTGTGCTGGTCGGCGGACTTATATGCAGTATTCCTCAAGATGGTTTCTTTCACCACTGAGCACGTGGTAAATCAGCACTAAAAATTGTAGAAAAACTTTAGAGTTTCCGGCTCCG
This sequence comes from Luehdorfia chinensis, assembly GCA_019845155.1. Taxonomy (NCBI): domain Eukaryota; kingdom Metazoa; phylum Arthropoda; class Insecta; order Lepidoptera; family Papilionidae; genus Luehdorfia; species Luehdorfia chinensis. Next base: position 274,700 of record JAHVAK010000390.1, read on the forward strand.
GGGATCGAACTCAGGTTACTCGCATTCTATGAAGTTATAGGCGAGTGCCAGGTGCCCTAAGTTACCACGGATACGTATGATCATAATGTAGTAAATATTTATGACAGTTTATTAAGCGTAATATTAAGCGTGTAGATAACTGTCAAGCGTAGCAAATACCTCGCAATGAGAAGATTAGACGAGGGACCAATATCTATCATAGAAGAGTAGTAATCTCTGAATGACAAAATATTCATTTTCTTTATTTTTTAAAAACTACCCTACACTGGAATTTCTCCTGTATCGAACATGTGTTTACAGACATGAATTGCACCTGCACAAACATCCGAACCCGCAAAAACTTTGAAGTTGATAAAGTTTTTGTGGCAGATTCCGTGAATGAAGACCGAATTCAAAATGTGGTATATCGTGAAATCCTATAGGTGATTCTTTCATGTGTGCAGTTTAATTTTCTTTGCTGGGTTATTGAATTGTTTGTAATAGTCTCTTGAATATTTATTTGTTTATGCGGAACTAATTACCCCCGTGACCAAAGGGTAAAAAAGGTGGCTTGGGGATAGAAGGTTACCGAAAAACTCTTAAATTTGAGAAAAGTCGGATGATTTCTGGGATATTGCCGATGGGAAATCCAATCGGGCAGAGGGCTAAATTTACATAATATGATAAACTAATTATTTCGCATTTCTTACTTCAAAGAATATCTTTGTTAATTTACTTTCATTGCGTAATCAGCGAGTTTGTTTCGGTTTAATGAACTGTACATCCGTTTTTGTGATGATTTCATCGTTGAATATTTTTGTCAGATCCGCAAATTAATTTAATATCGACACTAAGTGAAGGCTAAAAAAGACTTAATGCATTTGCATTCTTACATTTTTCATTTACGTGATTAAACAATAACTTTTCATCATATCGTATGTGATACTGAATAAACACTAAAGTAATAGACAAATACGAGTAAGTCCTACTTCTAAGCACAGGCCTTTTCTCATTTCGGAGAGGGTTTTGGAGACAACAAGAGTTTGCCACGTTGTTTAGGGTTTTATTCTTTTTGCGCCGAACTCTATTATTTTTAATTTATATATATATTTATAATTATAAAGTAGCCTAAGGTACCCGCTATAAAATCAGCTATCTGTCAGTGAAAGTCCCGTCAAATTTTGTCCAGACGTTTCGGCGATTAGCCGGAACAAAGAGACAGACATATGAAAATACGATTTTTTAGATTTTTATCTAAGTGCGGTGCATATATATATATATATTCTTTCATAAGCATTGAGTAAAACGCTGTTATTTTGTTATTACAAACAGACACTTCTATTTTATTTATGTGACCAAATCAGACAAAGTATTGTTCAACGTGCCGTGTGATGGCGGCGTAAGAGAAACTGCCAACCCACCTCGTCCCGACCCGTAAGAGTGGACTAAAGTATATGCAGATACCACCGCAGTGTCAGTTATTCTACCGCGAAGCAGTAGCGTGCAAACATTACTGAATTTCGCTCTGACGTACACTGATAACTAGCGTAATTACTGGGCATATGAGACTTAAGAACTTGTGTCACGGGGTGACGAGCGCAGTGCGGTGCCATACAGAAATGTTCTGAGTGAAACGGCATTTGTTATGGGCAGGCGTTGTACTTACCATCAGGTGAACGATTTGCTCGTCTCTTCACAATATTCAATAAAAAATCCCAATACAAAACTTTAAGCTAAAATACATAGTCCCGTGAAGAAGCACAGGTGTGAGGCATCTGGTACTGCGGTCGCCAATCCGCCTGTTAAGCGTGGTGATTATAGCTATTTGTTTCTTTTTTCTGGCGATTATTTTTTTAGAATACTGGTAATGCTATTAACATTACTAATATTCCTTATAACCAATCCTAACTAAACTTAAAAGTTTGTGCTAGACGATGGTTCTGTGTGACACTACACTGTGCACGTTTTGCTCGTTTCATACCAATGAAAAAAAAAGAAACAAATCATCCTCTACCAGTCAACCCTGGGAGACTTGAAAAATGTTGGCAGGTGCAAAGTTTGTAAAATTTAAAAAAAAATACCGCCGTAACATATTTTTTTTTTATTCGATAAAGTGATGAAACGAGCAAAACGTTCACCTGATGGTAAGTGCAACGTCCGCCCATAACAAATGCTGTGTCACCCAGAAAATTTCTGTGCGATACCACACTGCGCCCATCATCCTGAGACATAGGTTCTTAAGTCTCATATGCCCAATGATTACGCTAGCTCTAAGTGCCCTTCAAACCGAAACACAGTAATGCTTGCACACTACTGCTTCACGGTAGAATAACTGGCCCTGGGGTGGTGCCTACCTAGACGGACTCCTTTGACAACTGCAACACCAAAATAACCAACATCATAATGTATGCGATAGATTTGTAATTTATCTTATCCTGTACTTTACTATTACTAGCCGTGTGGTGGCGGCTCGTTAAAAGAATACTACCACTCCATCTCATCCAATGAATCTCGTAAAAGGCGAGTAAGGAATTAAATTGCACTGTGCACCCAACAGCGCATGGTGGCGATGGGCTCACCACCTATCACACCTAGTGCATTATATTGTTTTGGTGAAACGTGGATTGTGGCAGTCATCAGTTTTTGCAGTGAGTGCCCAGTCTCTGACTACCCCTTATGGGATACAGTCGTGATCTTATGTATGTATGTACTATTACTAAATTTCGAATGTATTTTATTTCACAGATAATAGCAAATTTGTTTAGGAATTTTATGGACAATTAGCATAATTTAATTTTATATCAGACGTTATATAGAAGTAATATTAATAGTCAATGAAATACATCTCTGATAACCTTACTGCGTTATCTACAAAGCGTGTTATTCATTTCAATGGCCTTATGGAAATAACCGTTAAACCGGTTACATACTCGTAAAAGATGAAACGCAATAACATGAAAATTACTTTCATAATTATAATTTTATACTCAGATTTCCGACTCTAAACATTTGTCGATAATGCAATAGAAAAATTCTTGAAGAAATTCGCTGAAACGTACATTTCTTAAAAACTGTATTAATTGATTCGTCCTTATAATATTTTGATGTGCAACAATTGCTTGTTGAAATACCATGTACAGCCGAGTACAGCAATCAACAGAACTGAAGTTAACAATTTTAGTGGTGCCAGTATCACCGAACCAAGGTCACTCCGATGCCAGCATCCTGCCCCTAAACACACAACAAAATTTACGAATTATGAGAAAACTGACAAATAAGAAAGAATCAATCATATACTAAGTTTGTTTAATCTTATCCTGAAGAATATACAACAGCCAGAGATATTATACACAATAAACGTTTAAAAATATATATATTATTATAATTTGGATAAACTTGTTCTTAAAAAGCCCCAAGGACTACTTCTTTCTAAAGAACAGTTATTCTATGTGCGTTAAATTTTACAATTAATATCCTTCTGATATTATAGTATTAATAAACGAACGTTTTATTATGGACCTGAAAAAGTCACTGACCAATGGAATGTTTACTCTGTTAATGAGTTACTGGTACAAAAAACGGCGAAACGATTTTTTTAAAATAATTATAAATATTTGTCTGATTTTGAATTATTATGTAAATTTGATAAAATTTTGACTAATTTTGTCATTGTTCAGTTATATTTAACACCAATATCGAATGGGATGACTTTATTAAAATTTAATTTGATTACTTTGTTGATGTATATATTTTAATAGTTATTTTTAAATGTATTTATTTGCATCCAGGATTGGCGATGTAACGAACAATCATTATTATACATAATATATAGACGCAACGGCAAATAATAAAATAAATAAAAATTCTCGTTATAAATTAGAAGAAATTGAAAACTTTAAAATTGAATTTGAGTATGAACCTAAGAATAACTGACATAACTTAATTAACAGGCAACGGATGTGTTTTATTACGTAAGTAAATCATAACTTTTAGTAAAATTATGATTTACATTATCGCAGATCATTAGCGTTGCTTAATTTTGGTTGCCAACTTAAGGGGTATTTGTTTTTGTTTATCGTAAATTGCTACTCTAGCATAATTAAACCGGACCTTAGAGATTTATAAACAAACAACGTTGTTTTTAGAAATCAGTGTGCCATGATAATTATAAGACCAAATAAACAGTTTGTTTTTCGCCTAATATTACTAAACAAAATTAAACAATGCAAATATGTATATTTAAAACACAAAACTACTAACTAGAGCAAAACTGTTAACTAATGGTAAGTACAACGTCGGCCCATAACAAATGCTGTGTCACCCAGTACATATTTTCTGTGTGACACCACACTCCGCCCAGTGTGATGTCACGCAGAAAATTGGTCACCCTGAGACATCAATTCTTACGTCTCATATGCCATGTGTATATGTTAGTTACACTATATATGTTAGTTTAATGCCAAAAAGAAAAATCACAAAATCTTGACCCTATAGGTGGCGCTGTGGTTGACTCCGTCACACCGTAAAATATACAACCATTCCGTGAATTAATCAACTTTATTACATTATAATGTATTAAAAGTAATTAAATTCATTAATTAAAGAATTCGTTATATTACTGCGATGTGGTGTTCGGACCATGTCTTTCCAGTAAGACTGAGAGGCGTATCTAGTGTGGTATAGTGAACAATCTAGATATTCTCATCGAAAATATACCTATATATTCGTAACCGAAACATAGGACCATGGCATTTAGAGGGTCTTATAGGTAAGCAGCTTCTCGTTGCGGGAACGATATGCCTTCATGACAAAATCACATCAAAAAATTAAAACTTTTAGCAAAAAACTGTTACATTTTAAAAATGATGAAGTCCTCTAATTCTTATGGTACACTTACGGTGTGATTTTCGACACAATGCAAGGACTGAGTGTGAGTGCTAATAACTGGGTATTGAGACTTAAGAACTGATGTCTCAGGGTGACGGGCACAGTGAGGTGTCACACAGAAATGTTTTGGGAGATACACATATAGTATTTGTTGTGGGCGGAAGTTGCACTTACCATTAGGTGAACGTTTTGCTCGTTTCGTCACTTTCTCCGAAAAAAAGGATCCCGTCTTCTTCTAAGTCAAATACTCATCAATGCAATTTAAGTATTTTATTGTGAGTATTTTATCCCGGGGTGTCGTAAACGTCGACCGAGGGAAAATAAAAATCATGAGAAGGGCAGCAGCATCTTCTTGGACAATCTGAATAAATAAACTGCGGTTGTCAACCCGTCTGCCAAGCGTGGCAACTATGGCACAATCCACCCACAATGAGAGCTACAAACTTTTGTGGCAATCTATGGGGGAGGCCTATGTTCAGTAGTGGACTAGTGATAGGCTGAAATGATGATGATGATGATTGTGACATTTCATTTGTTTCTGTTGTATTTTACATTTTGTGTATACCTATTTCATATAGTAAACAATTTTCAGTTTTAATTAACTATATTCACGATTTTTATCACGTACTATGTTAACATTACTGTTCTTCGGTCTGAAGGGCACTGAGAGCTAGCGTAACCAAATAAAATTAAAATTCTTATAAGTGACCTGTAGTATAATGTTTGGGTGACTTATACCCTTTTTTTGTATTTACTATTTCTTTTGTAACTTTGTGAGCAGCAAAGACTATAGTAAAAAAACGGGACTGCAGACAAGCACAGTCTATATTGTGACTTTACAAGAGGAATGAACGCTTTAGTGCTGTAGCTATTTGCTGAAACAGAGATTACATATTTGGCTGCATATTTTTTTGCCTGCCGGGCCTACTAGAACTTTATAATGCAATGTTTATATATTACCATACTCTCCCAGTCAAGCGAGGGCATGGAGAGATATAGTTATGGGTGTTTTAAAGTTTCTTAATACATAATTTTGAATGTTGGGTGACGCTGCAACTTTCATAAGCATACTACTACTACTACCACTTCTTCGTCCTGTCTCTATCTCTATCTATTTTCTTTAAAAAAACCTTCATCCGTCCGTTCTCAAATAGAAAGACGGACTAGTGCCGATCACATGTCTCTCCCAACTGAGAACTATTTACTGTAATCGCCACACTCCGAAGGCAGCAGTATAACATACTATAATTTAGAAAAATATGTAGAAAAAAATTTACGATAGTTTTTAGGTTTTAGATAATTCCATCATAAGGACTCAGATCTATCGCAAAAATCGAACGACACTGAATTAATAACCCTGCGCTAAATTTCAACCCTTTCAGATAACAGGATGGTTTAAAATTGACTTGTTTAAGTTTGTAAGCAGACAAACAACAATGCAATGAAATAAAAGCTTTTAAAGGTTAAATAACGACAAATAAGTATCCCGTTGTAAACTCTAACGATGGGTCTATAATAACTTATTATTATTATTTTGCAGTGTGGGGTGGCTTAAGAAAATTCGCCAACCCTATTCATTCCGTGTCAAATCTATGGCCGAATAACAGTAGAATAACCATCTTAATTATGTCAGACCGAAATTATTCAGCCCAGTGACGGGCTGCAACGTCTTAAATGCGAAGTGTCTGGTACCGCCGAGCGTAACGGCAATTCCTTTTAACTTGGGCGAGGCCTATGTCCATCAGTTGACTTTTTATAGGTAGTTGAAGCAGATTTTTACAAGCACCCTCCTGCTCTGCTGGGTTTCATTTTAGACAGGGTATTGGTGAATTTGACATATCGAATACATGCAGTTATTCTCACGAAATTTTATTTATTTATTTTATTTTTGAAACTTTATCGTAAACATCTTAATTAAAAGGGTAACGAAGAGGGGACTTAATGCCTATTGGCATTCTCTCCCAGTCAACTCAAGTTAATACTCGTAGTAACATAAACATAAACCCTATTGACCCATCTTTTAACTTACAACAATTAGTGAAGTACATAGTGAACTAGAACTAAGGGATTACATTTATTCAGATCTAATTAATAACAATTCGTTTCGTTAAAAGCTGTATAAGTAATGTAATAGTAAAGTAAGGTAACCCTATAAACATTGTATAGAAGGTCATTACCACATTTAAAATAAAAAGTTCTTATCTAAACAAAGTTAAAACAAAAGAGAGTGCCTGTATTGGGAGCGTATGTGGAAGCACTATGCATTTGTGTATATTACATATTTTGGTAGATGACCCACCAGTTCGGGTGGTCTGATCTGCCGAAACTTTAATAGCTTCGGGGACACCAATTTGGCTGACGAGGGTGCCAAGGAATAGAATAGCTACCCGTCAGATCGAGTGGTCTGCCCTAGGAATAGCGTCTCCACCAAATATTAATATTTAATTTTTATATTTAATTAATTTTGTATAAGTAGTGACATGAAGCGTTAATGAGAGAATTCCAAAAAAAAATTGTTTACAGATATCGACGTATTGTGGTTGTTTATAACTTCATTTAATCTTATTGGATAATTTTTGCATCGGACGCCGGAAAGCGATAACGAGTGAGTTCATTTCTGCGTATATACATTCGGTACTGGATATCCTGTGCAGCTGACAACTCCTGATAATAATCGGAAATTGATGTCATGGTCCAAAACGGCCAGTACGACATCTCCATCTACTTAAATTAATATAAATAAAAAAAAATATGCATATAGCTGTATAGAATAGCTGTACCTGCTATTTCGTTCGCGCAGATTGATATCTGCGTAATAATGCAAAAAGATTAAAATAATGCATTCGTGTTTCATTGCAGTGATCAATTTTGCGACGCATCCACATGGAAAATTAGAGTTTTAACTATTAAACTGCGTTTTTGTACGGTGAAATTGTAAGGTGGCAGCCGATAGGTGTCCGGCTGAGTAGAATAGCACCTACCCCTTTTCTACCGAGGTGTCGTAAGGTATTGTACGGACAGCTTTTTTCGTGCAGAACAATACCGTAACATGCAATGCTGTCACTGTACTGCTCCTGAGAACGCAATGGGAAATAAGAATTTTTCGACTCGTACCAAAGTAGCGACGATGTGGTTCGCCACCCGTCACTACTCATTTCCCGCAGGGTCGAAAAGTGGGCAATTGTATGCGAAAGAGGCGTGACTTTATGTATGTTTGTATAAATATAACGCAACAATATCGAAATATACTTGACAGTATTGATTTCCTATATCTTTGTAATCATAATAAATATTGCAATATAATTATTTGCTCGGAAATAAAGCAAAACGCTATTTGTTCTCGAGTATATTACTCAGCAGGGGCAGGGGATTATAAAATACCGTTTCATGTTAATACTATTTATCTTTTATATGACTATACGTTTACCGGTTAATTCCATAAGGTCATAAACTATACGCTTTGTAGATAAAACAGTAAGTTCATCAAAGATGTGCATTTTATATATTACTATCTGATGCCCGCGACTGTGTCCGCGAGGATTTAGGTTAAAAAAAATCCGTGGGAACTCTTTTATTTTCCGAAATAAACATGCTATGTCTGTCTTGAGGATGCAAGCTATTTCTTTTTATTGTTTTTTTATTGGAGAAAGTGATGAAACGAGCAAAACGTTCATCTGATGGTAAGTGCACCGTCAGCACATAACAAATGCTGTGCCAACCAGAACATTTCTGTATAACACCTCACTTTGTCCAGTTCTCTCTGTGGTGAATTTCGTCAAGATCGGTTCAACGGTTGAGCCATGAAAAGATGACAAACAGACAGAGGTATAGAGAGAGTTACTTTCGCGTTTATAATAGTAAAGTATGGATTTTTTTTGATTCAATTTAATGTGCAGTTTAAAACCAAATTGTGTTTTGGCAATTTTTTGAATACCGAATACTCTCGGAAATTATCAACTGCGCAAGAGATATTGTAGTTCTCCAAATGTACGCGTAAACGCAGGCCACTCATTAGTCCCACCCACTTTTCCCTGAATAGCCCGTGCGATAAAATCAGCGGTAGGCTAGCATGCAGTATCAGAGAAACATACGGATTATAACAGAACCTCCCAAGATATTTAAAAAAATTATGACTAAGTTCCCATATTCATATATATGTACTAGTGGTCACCCAACGTTCGAAATTCGACCGTAATTCATTATCTTTTTTTCATTCGTGAAATATAAGAACTACCCTTGTCAACACAATGAAATAAGTTTATAAAAAAAAATAAGGTAGGTCGTGGGTGTAGAGGCCCGCCTAACTTCTGCTCACGTAGTCCGGTACTCCACTGTCGTTCTGCGTGGCACGAGAGATGTCGGCTCCGACGTATTGCCAGCGACGCTGAAGGGACGCCGATGAGGGACGGTGATGAGAGTAGAACCTTGAACCTCCGAGATTGAAATATGCAACCGAAAAAGTACAGAACAGGGTACATAAGGTCCGAATGTGTATCAAAGCTGAGCGGTGCGCAGAATGGTAGGCCCGGTGAAATGACCATAGGCAATACCTCGCGGTGGTCTCCATGTTCAATTGACGTCACGCGATCGAAGACAAAAGAAACCTGTCGCGTCGCAATCAGTGGCATAGGCATAACTTAGATTTTATTTAAAACCTTATTTATAAAGATAACCTGTGTTTAACATAGGTTCATCAACATCATCTCAGCTTATTACTAGTCCACTGCTGAACATAGGCCTCCCTAATATATCGCCACAAAAGTTAGTAGCTCTCTTTTGGGGGGGGGGGGTTGCCATAGTTGCCACGCTTGGCAGGCGGGTTGACAACCGCAGTTTATTTAATCAGATATTCCAGGAAGATGCTACTCCACCCACCTCCTGGTATTTATTTTCCCTCTGTCGACTTTTACGACACCCACGGGATGAGATGGGGTGCATTTATTAAAAAAGTAAAGTTTCAGCCTATAAATGTCCCACTACTGAGCACAGGCCTCCTCTCAATTCTGAGAGGGTTTTGGAGCTAGGAAGAATCCGCCACGCTGCTCCAATGCGGGTTGGCGGACTTCACATGTCTTCGAAATATTTTTTTATTCCTCAGACATGCAGGTTTCCTCACGATGTTTTCCTTCACCGCCGAGCACGTGGTAAATCAGCACTTAAAATTGCAATTAACAATTTTAGTGGTGCCGGCACCGGGAATCGAACCCAGGTCACTCGCGTACTATGAAATTTAAAGCGAGCGCTTAGCCCCTGAGCTACCAGCTTTATTAATTAATGTATTATTATGCATTGTTCTAGAAGTCATAACATAATCATTAATTTTGGCAAATGTTTTGTAATAATTACATTTATAAAAAGCACTTAAATTACATACAGTGGTTGAAGTAGGCTGAGCACCGGATCACAGATTTGGTTCGAGCAGTGGACAAATATTTAAGTGTCATGTGTTGAGATCTCTCCATCCAGATAAATAATCCGCCGAAAGTCTAGGTCAATATAATGACACCCACAAAATGAAAATGGAAAAGAATTTGAATATAATTTTATTAGAACTGCTCAGTTAAGAATTCACTTTCCCACTATCGCATGCATTAAAGATAATAGGGTGATAAATGTCTCAGAGAAGACATGTTGGGCGAAGAGGCATGTTTACGGTAATAGAAACCGCCACTGGCATCCAAAATTTTCGCTTTAGCGTTGAGAATTCCAATAGAAATATTTTCTATCGTACACCTGCAAAACATTTTAAGAGTTCAATAAGGTTTATCATTTAAATGATAATCTAATTATTCATAAACTACATTACCTATTATTGCGTGTAATATCATTAAAATCTTTTAGAAGTTTCTGGAAAATAAGATTACATGAAAAAATTATTTAAAAATCTGAATAGGAAAACTATTAACTACTGCTGTAAGTAGGCCCTTTACAGTTTAATAAATATATTGCCATAGCTTTCACCCTTGGCAGGTGGATGAGCAACCACAGTCCATTTATTTAGATGTTTTAGGAAGATAATACTGCCCATCTCCTGGTTTTAATTTTTCCCTCTATCGACGTTAGTGGCAACCATGGAACGAGATAAGGTAATAGACATTCTTACGCCGCCAACCCCTAGCAAACGGAGGAAAGGAATTAAATTCCCCAACAAAGAAAATTTATCCAGCTCACCGACAATATGCTCCACTGACGTGTCTGAATCACCGCGGATGCGGCGCACTGACACTGCGTAGTAACTCTTGATGGTACTACTCTACTCTGAACCTAAATTGAACATTGCCTTCAGTCGTACTAAATCGAGGGTGTAGTGGCGGATTGATTGACGCCGTATGGTAGCGGCCGAAGAGAATTTATCACCCCATCTCATCCCGTAGGTGTCGTAAAAGTCGACAGAGGGAAAATGATTACTAGGAGATGGGCAGCAGCATCTTCCTGGAACATCTGAATAAAAAAACTGCCAACCCGCCTGCCAAGCATGGCAACTATAGCAAAATCCCCCCAAAATGAGAGCTACAATTTTTAGATAATAGCTCTGGGACCAACTTAAACGATGTTTCTCATGAAGGAAAGGAAGTTAATGTGCTAATATCAGCATGCAGAATGTAAAATGGTATATATTACTTATATTTTGAAGAGCACCGCCCGCCCTCCCTCAATAGCGTGAACAAGCAAACCAACGCCGCCACCTGATACCCTCCACCACTACAATACTACCACTAGGTAATATACGCCATTGAAGTCGAATCCACGACACATGTTTAATCTCAAAACGAGGCCTTATTAAGTGTTTGTCATAGAGTCTATAACTCTATGACAAACAGTGGCAGAGGCACTCGGCGGCGGCAGCACTCGGCGGCTGTCTGTTTTTTTAAATTAACATCATTTCCTTCAATAGAATGGATTTATGCGAAGTAACGCCTGATTCTGTTAACTACGTTTCTCATGTTTGTTTCACCGATTCCGCAATTATTTTTTTATATGGTATAGTAGCACAACAGAAACTTTATCATAAGCAGCCATCTATAATGTATATTGGTAAAGATTACGGTCTATCGGACTTAAATCGTCCATCGAATGAGTGATTCCACAAAAGTATTGCTACTTGCTCCTGTACATTAAACAAAAAACACATCGAACAAAGGTTAGGTTACATTGAAAAATTAATGTAAAAAAATTCTAATCATTTTAATATGTTTATACTTAATATCTTATTATGTATCAATACTCAGTCTATGAAATCCAAAAGTCAACGCGAACGATGTAACAGTAAATCTGGTTATTAAAAAATATACATAAATATGTTTAAAATGACTAATATAACATAGACCTACATCGACATTATTATTGTCACAAATCTCCATATTTATCAATGTTCGACAGGTCGTTTACTATCTTTGACAATCGCAATAAAGTTATCTTCTACATGTTAACACGTGGTAAGAAATCTTAGTACCCTATTTTAAGCATATTGCGCGCACGGAAGAGTGATTTATTTGAGTGAAAGTTTGTATGCAGAATAAGCAAGGAATCTAAAATTTATATATAAAATGTGTTACAAATACAAACATAACGTTGCCAACAAATAATTACTCATATCTTGATAACATAAAAACTTAAAAAAAAGTGTATGAATTACGGTCGAATTTCGACCACAGGGCGACCACTAGTAAAGATGCTACCTCTAATTTTTTGGTTTATTTACTTCTAAGTGGCAACTTAAAATTCATTCCACCCAAAGTAGTTTTTTAAGCTTACATTTTATAATTCAATTATTTTTTATATAATATTTACATTACTAATATTTCGTTTAACCTCTAATCTTAAACACTTCAGCTAAGAGGTGATTCTTGACAATAGGCGAATCGCAGGTACGATGCGTCGACGTCATGTTTTGCAGTACCCTAAACTATAAGGCTGTTGGAGCTTCCGTAATTATTGCAGCATCATAGTCTACCTTCCAACATATTTTCCTTTTTGAGTAATAACTGTAGTATTTGTGTTTAGTTTATTTCGTCGTCGTCGTTTCCGCCTATCAATAGTCCACTGCTGAACATAGGCCTCCCCCATAGATTGCCACAAAAGTTTGTAGCTCTACTTTTGGGGGGATATTGCCATAGTTGCCACGCTTGGCAGACGGGTTGGCAACCGCAGTTTATTTATTCAGATGTTCCAGCAAGATGCTGCTGCCCATCTCCTGGTTTTCATTTTCCCTCTGTCGACTTTTACGACACCAACGGGATGAGACGGGGTGGTAGATTCTCTTAGGCCGCTACCACACGACCCCGCTACCACACGGCCATTTAGTTTATTTATAATGCTTATAAATGCATTTAGTTGAAGTAAGTTTCGGCACTATTTGCCTTCTTGTATTTTATTATTAAGAATTTATTATATAGAAACGTTGCCAAAATAAATAATAATAGCCAAGCGTGTGACGGCGTGTGGTGGCGGTTGCCGTGTGGTGGCGGCTTACGAGAATCTGCCACCCATCTCATCCCGTGGGTGTCGTAAAAGTCGACAGAGGAAAAATAACAACCAGGAGATGGGCAGCAGCATCTTCCTGGAACATCTGAATTAATAAACTGCGGTTGCCAACCCGCCTGCCAAGCGTGGCAACCATGGCAAAGTCGCCCCAAAATGAGAGCTACAAACCATTGTGGCAATCTGTAGGGTAAGCCTATGTTCAGCACTGGAGATAGGCTGAAATGATGATGATGATGAATAGCCAAGCATTTAAATGAGTAAAACCGGAAGACATCTTGTTTATCACGTACGTCACAAGTTCAAGACAAAGGAGCTGATGTCATATTGACTACTATGGCAGTTACAGATCCCGTATCAGGCAGACGGATAGGTTTGTTTTTAAAACAGAATAAACAAATTCTTACAGTAAACACTAAATGTGTGTAGTGTTTTGGCAAATTTGTAAGATTACAAAGTCAAACGTATCAAAAACAAAACAGTAACACAATGAAACAAAACAGAAACTCGAAAATATTTATGTATTTATTTTATTTATTGAAACTGTGAGTTTATACAGCTTAATTAAAATGGATTTAATGCCTATATGCATTCTCTCCCAGTCAATCCGAGGGCGTGGAGAAAATTGTGATTGGTGCAATATAAAATAAAATGTGTAAATTACCTTAAATAACATATTAAACGGCAGGATGAATTTTTGATGTCAAATAAAATTAAATATTTAAAGCGATCGTCTAGCCCCTGCTACCACAGCTACCACGGCGCGAGTGACCTGGGTTCGATTGCCAGTGCGATCTATCACGTGCTCGGCAGTGAAGGAAAACATCTAAGAAACCTGCATGTCTGAGGAATAATACATATTTCGAAGACATGTGAAGTCCGCCAACCCGCATTGGAGCAGAAATGAGAGGAGGCTGCGCTCAGCAGTGGGACGTTTATAGGCTGTTACTTCACTTCTTACTTCAATAAAATAACTTTTCTTTCTTCTTTCTTTCTTTCTTCATTGGAAACTTTCCAACCAACATTTTATGAATAAATTTGGTCATGTAACAGTGATTTGTATTAATCTATATACTCGTTGTAACCAGGTATTAAGTTCTTCCGCATCGCTGAGACCCTTCTTTTTATTTTCACTTTGTTTAATCTTGTTTGTGAAAGCTTTAGGAATTGAAACTTCATGTAAGCTTAGCTTTATTTTCCTTTTGTTTCTTATGTTAACACGCATAAAATGTGTGTCTACGTTTTGAAGTAAGTTTTGAAGACAAAAAAGGTTCTTTTTTTCAAGAACTGTATACATTTATATTTCATACTTCATACTTTTATATTTTTCCATGATAACAGTTTGCGCTCATTATCTTCATAGAAATTGTAACCCCTTGGATCGCATAAACATTTAAATTCCATAAAAAAGTCTTAATTTAGCTGCTGGACTTAACTAGCATTTTTTATCAACGTAACATACTGATATAACATATATTGGTCAAGATTTAATGTTTCTTTTTATCTCCTTTTCGAAAGACTGTGTACATTGTGATCTTCGTGCGGAGTGTTTTTACGTAATAAAATCTAGTGAGTAATACTCACTATATTTGGAAAGAAAGACACAGCGTATGAGTACAGACATACAATAAATTTGTTCTTATTTTGCCCACAACAATTATCTGAATAGAATATTACATTCAGTTCTTGATTAGGATTTTTTTTTTTTAATAAAAATATGCAAGATCCTGTCTCCCTCGCTCTTTGTTTTTTATACCAAAAGTAATTTAATATCTCTGACGGCGTTTATAGTTTCCCTTTCAGATGTTCTATCTTCTCCCGGGTTCTCTTCATCTGTATTTTCATTTTATAGTAATCTTCTACGATATACACTCCGAACATAGTAAAATTAAGACAGTTACGTTTTGATATATAATAAAAAGAGCTCAAAAGCTCTGTGGGTGAGCATTACATGATTGCTTGTAAGTCTTACACGGTACAAATATTGCCACCACACATTCTAGATGGCCATCGTATTTTTCCTGCAGCTTTGCTTTATGGTCGACTGATGTCATTTCGGACTCTAAACACAGACCACAGCCATCTTTTTTTGTCTGGAAGAATTCTATGTTGAAATGGATGTTAAAAATTTGATTGTATAACCACTAGTTAACTTTGGGCTTAATTGGATCTCACGCTTTGGAAAGTCTCTCAAGAGATCTGTTACTGTTATGCTTCCATTAATAAACTCTCTAGATGTAGATGCCCTTAAGTAGTGTGATTCAATCTTTAGGCTAGCATTCATATTTATTTTACAGAGATGATCTAAGTCCGATAGTCAATTAACCGTAGTCATTTCCAGTACACATCTTACGTAGGTAGGTATAACAAAGTTTTTTATAGGCAAGTTCTGCTGTACCACAGACAGCGTTCTGTGGAATATTATCGAAAAACTTTTATAACTTCGGAATCGGTAAAACAAAATACGAAACAAAGTCTAAGTTAGTACATGAGTTATTATTTAAATAACCTGTTAAAATGAAAGTCAATCGCTTTATTAGTTTTTGAGTCTGTTTTCATATAAAAGTTTCCGTCAAACGGACACTTTTATATGAAAACAAATACTTCCCAAACATGCAAGCTATCTAAGTGCCTAAATTCGTCAAGATAGGTTCAGCGGTTAAACTGTAAAAAGATAACAAACAAACAGCGGGAGTTCTTCGCATTTATAATATTAGTATGGATACGATATGAATACCATTGTTATTATTACGTTATTGTTTTGGGTTATGAAAATATAATCACATTTACGCATGTTAGCGAATACAAAACAAAAATAACGGAAGCGAAAAACAAATATATCTATTGTGATTATTTGCGGTGATAAGTAAAAAAAAAGAAGAATATGAAAGCCAAGATAACCCTACGGTCACTTAGAATGACGACAGTCGTTAATCCGTGTCTGTTACTATACCATAACTTTTTAAACTAAATTGTTTGTTTTGTAATTATTTTTACTATGTATTGTTCTAATTGTTGTGTAAAAAGGGTAAAATCACAAGCAGAAAACTAATAATGTGTGTGTTTCAAAATATTGGAGTTTGTAGGACCAACAACTTAAAATGCAAATTCACCGACTGTTAAACCTCATCACCTTCCTGCATTAGATGGATGACAATGCAATAACACTGGAGGAGGTCAGTTTTGCAATGTTGGAGACACGGGAGAGATAAATACAAGCAGATCCAAAAACCTATAAGGACCCAATAACTAGCAACGAGGTATTTCATCAAAGTCCTCTGGGATGACGATTCCCCTATTTCTTGTTATTCTTCATCGATGTTGGAACGAACTTGTCTAGAGGTTACAATGACAACGTACAAAGACGCACTTACTCGTTAATAACGTACGTTAATAATTACTTACTTAATAAATAAACATTCCGTTAATGGAATCAGACGTTACTTTGCGATAATCCATTACACTAATCAAAAGTAATCCATTACTCCAAGGAGAGAAACAAAGTTTTGTTGTACGAGTATCGTAGAAAATGAGGAGACGAGCAAAACGATCACCTGAAGGTAAGTGCAACGTTTGCCCATAACAAATGCAATGTCACCCAGAACATTTCTGTGTGACTCCACACTGTGCCCATCACCTTGAGACATAGGTTCTTAAGTCTCACATGCCCAGTGATTACGCTAGCTCACAGTGCCCTTCAAACTAAAACTCAGTAATGTTTGCACACTAATGCTTACAATGAAGTGTACTCTGAGTCGTTTGTCACATTCACTCAGTTAATATTAAACATTTAATTAATAGAATCAGGCGTTACTTTGCGGTAATACATTACAGTAAAGGAGTGAAACAAAGTTGTTTTGCTTAGATCAGCATTTAAAATTCGAACCTTATATCTAATCAAGATCTTAGCATATTAGCATCTCTTTTAAAAATAAACATTAATTATATTAGAATGATTTACAATATTCGCAATACTTATAATAGATAGATTTTACTTTGCCTGCAATTAGCATGTATGAATCTCATTTCCGTCTTCAACGTAGATTTCATTTTCATAAATCGTGGCAGAAGGAAAGTTTGCCGTAACGCGATTATACAAGTATCGTATAACACAAAATCTAATCGTAGCCAGGCCATAGACGTTTTTTAATTTGACAGTGAAACGTTAGAGTCAAATGTTATTAGTTATATTCCAGTTTATTTAGTTTTAGTGAAGTCTTCTGGCAGTTGCTAGAAGGTTAAAACGGAAAGATTTAAAAAAAATAAAAACTGTTACCCGACTACGAAAAAAATAACTATAATTAAAGGAAAAACTTCCAAAAACCTTAAACCAACTAGGCAGAAATCAAAATAAAAAATGAGTAACGAGTTAGGTGTTTCTATGATCGTCTTATTGAGTAAGACAAGTCTTTTGATTTGTTAGACATTTCTGTTTATGTATTTCTATACAGACGTCTTCTGACAGTGTCACATTAATAACGTTATAATTCAATTCAAATGCCTTATGCCGCGAGTATTTTTCATCACTCATAGACGGCTTTTCCATTGTTGTTATTCGTCTATCAAATCATAACGTTTGCATTTTGTAGTAGACAACGCACTACTATTTGCCGTGTGGTAGCGGCTTAAGAGAATCTACCACCCACCTCATCCCGTGGGTGTCGTAAAAGTCGACAGTGTGAAAATTAAAACTAGCATCAGCAGCATCTTCCTGGAGCATCTGTACAAATAAACTGCGGTTGCAAGCCGCCTGCCAAGCGAGGCAAGTATGGCAAAATCCCTCCAAAATGATAGCTACAAACTTTTGTGGCTGTCTATGGGGGAGGCCTATGTTCAGCAGTGGAATTGTGATAGGCTGAAACGACGTCGACGAATATAAATTAGTATTTCTTTTTCCTCCGACATGGTACTCGTACTTAACTGGGAGTTAAAATATAACAAAGCGTACATACGCAGTCGCAGGCGCTCGGCGACTGAAGCGATCAGATGACTAAATGCCTACACCTTCCTAAATCGTTACTTAATTAGGATGCTGAATGATTTAGTTCGTTAGCGATCATAATTTTTGATTTTTGATCTAATAAGGTTACTTTTAAGAATTCTCACTTGCTAAATGCGATCACACCTTCCTGACTTTAGTAACTGAGTCATTTAGAAGACTAAATTCAGAATAGTGTAATAAGACTTTAAATCAACACTTAAACTGTAGAACAATTTTAGAGGTGCCTTTACCGGCTCCTCTTCGAACTCAAGCCCTTCTGTGATTTTTTCAAAGGATTTTGCATTTGTTTAGTTAAACATCGCGCAAATTTTAATGAGAAGATGGTGTAGGTGTAGATTACTTCATTATCTTATATTATAAACTGTAATTATTACGATCAAACAATTTTATAGATTAGATAATTGTTGCATAGGATACTATTTAATGTCCTGATGCTAGGATAATTTATTACAAGGATTATTGCTATATTCTTTATTGGATAAAGTGAGGAATGGACCAAAACGTTCACCTGATGGTAAGTGCCACGTCTGCCCATAAGAAATGCTGTGTCACCCAGAAAATGCCTGCGTGACACCACACTGAGCCCGTCCCTCTGAGACATCAGTTCTTAAGTCTTATATGCCCAGTGATTACACTAGCTCTAAGTGCCCTTTAAACCGAAACACAGTTTGCACACTACTGCTTTACAGCAGAATAACTGGCCCTGGGGTGGTACCAACCTAGACGGATTTCAAATAAATCTTACCACCAGTAAGTTACGAAACATATGTGTGCGTGTTTATCTTCAAAAGTTAAATATTTATTATTTCAAAATAATATTACCAGATTTCTACTGATCACCATAGCAACAAAGACAAGTACAGTATTCTATAGATAATAATAAAAAATGGCAAAGGTACTTTTATTTACTTCACTACTTCATGTCAAGAACGTCTGGCAATGTTTTTGAAATTACTTCAAATACTTGAAAATTAAAGACTAAAGTCCTTTCGATAGATAATATACAATTATTTGGAGTACGTTCTATATATTTCGAGTGTTTTGTTGCGATATTAATAAATGTCGATAAAGTGAATCATTCTTCCATGATTCCAATATTGAAGTTACCTAATGGAACAAAAAATGGAGTAGTTTTGTTTTTTAAGAATTTGCGTTCGTTACTTCTTTATTAAGAACTGTGTATGAATGACTTAAGTAAAGATATAAGTTTACTTAATGTGAAAAGCCTCAACCTACAAAAATCCGGATCAGTAAATAATATAATATTGTTTTCACTCGTCCGAATACATGTTCGAAGTGATATAAAAAACGAATTGATACCGGTAACTCGGAAAATATTGCTTAAAGATACTATAGCACAATTTCATGCATAATTGGTTAACAAACCGAAATTCGATACAAACTTTAGTTATAAACCCAGCAAGTAAATTTTTCAATAGACACGGATTGTAAAGACGCATACCTACAGCCTTAAATTGAAAGGTTATAGAAACCGATCATGATTGAACTAATAATTAATAAAAATAATAAAATCTTATTTCCACAAAAAACTACAACATTCCATATAGATTTTTGTTTACAATTTTTTTTACATCATTCAAATCATGAGAACTCTACTTCCTAATAATTATTTAATCAAAAACCGACTTCAACGCAACCGCAACAAACATGCTTAACAGTATCCCTTTAAAAAAAAGATATTTAAAAAATGGCACAATAAAAAAATACACATAGATGAACATAATAAATAAACACCTCCTTTTTTAAAGTCTGTAAAAAAATGGCATAGCCCTATAGCTTAGGGTTAGTAGGAGAAGATAGCTCAACCCTTTGAGAAGTGACAAAATATACTCAAAATTATACTGTTTACAATTAACATGTAATAATTAAGAAATAAGGATGATTAATGCACAATTATTATATTGCGTACTAGTATTTTCATTATCATTATAAAGGTTTCAAGTTCATTCAGAATCATCAAGTTTTAAAGATTGTTAATGTTTATATTCTTTTTATGAGATTAAGTGACGAAAGGTGCGAAATGTTCACTTGATAGTAAGTGCAACGTTTGCCCATAACAAGTGACATCGGTTCTTAAGTCTCATATGCTCTGTGATTACACTAGCTCAGTGCGCTTCTAACCAAAACACAGTAATGTCTGCATACTACTGTTTCACGGCAGAATAACTGACACTAGAATGGCACCCACCTAGACGGATTTCAAAGAAGTCTTACCAGGAAGTGTTATGTGTGCATGTATGTTTATCTTCAAAAGTTTAATATTTATTATTTCAACATAATATTTCCAACTTTATACACAAGAATCCTACCAAGTATTACTAGTCTAGAAATAGTCCGTGAAGTTATAGATATTAAAGCATCATCATACACTTGAGACCTCTCCAGAATTCCGTTCCTTAAAAAAAAGTAACTGAAACATTTCCCTTTAATTTATTTATAGCTCAAAAAGTTGCATCTCTCACGGTCACGTAGTAAATTTTCTCTACATAAGCTTTTTAACTTTTAGTACGTACGTTGCCATTTCAGTTTTGTTTGGCGTAAATGTAGTGCAAATGTTCTGTTAGAATCATTACTAAAACATAATTTGTATATTTTAATTGTTGACAAGGCATTCACAGATATGTGGTATTCATTTTGATGTTACATCGCAAATATAAGTAACGACTGTAATAAATAAGAATGAATTAGGTATTTAATTTGGTATTGGAAATGAATGCAAACGTGTGAGTTTCATACTCTACTACTCATACTATACTCCACGGCACAGAAGAAATTCTACTGTTGGGCATCGTTTAAAAAAAACTATTTCACGACTGGCTGAATAAGGTATTATTCAAATAAATAATTAATTTAAGTATTTTTTAAATACACTAACATAATCGAATGACCTTGTATTTTAGCGTAAGCTGAATAAACTCTCATTTTTAGGAAGCCATACTATTATGATAAACATTGGTTAGTTTTCAATGTACCAACTTAGAAATATTATATTGCAAATTAACTATAACTTTACGAAATATTTAGTCCGCTGCTAAAAATTGAGTATCAATATGCCAGAACTACTAGCATCAACATAGAAGAAACCAATATACAAGAATAGCTCTTTAAGTGAGCAATTCTTAAGATATTTAATAGTAACGAAGGTTTCCTAGGATTTCTTTCTTAGTAATTGGGTAAAGATTTTATACAATTTCTTGCTTTCTTTACTACGGTCCACAAATTTAAACGAAGAGAAGTTTGAGGGTAAAGTACCTGTTTGATATAATGTTGCAAGCGAAGACTTGCTACGTCGCCACATGAGAAGCTTAAAAAATATCTCATGTCCTGCTATTAAAGTTTCTAAAATGCAAACTATATGTACAATAGCTAAAGATTACTAGTCTGGGTAGAGGTCCGCCGAGATCAGCGGGGCTATTACGTATCCAAAGTGATGATCATTAATAAAAGTGTTAAACGAATATCTGTCAAATAATTGTTTTCATACTGGTTATTGTTAACGAAAATGGCGATTAATTTTCATATGACGTCCTTTTTGTTAATCATAACCAGTATGCAGATACTTATTTAGCAGATATTCGTTCAACACTTTTATAAGTGATCATCACATTGGATACATATATTTTCGGTGATGTAATTGCTGTTAGCCTTCTCGGCTTTTACAGCGGATACTTTGGATACGCAATAGCCCCGCAGATCACCCGATCTAGCGGATGGCTGCCCTTTTCCATTGGCACAACATCCGCTAAACAATAAGGCGGATCAGACAAATATCTGAAATAGTAGGATATCCAATGAATCCTTCTAGATGTGCAGCGTATTACTCGTAGATTTAATTTAAATTGTTTTGTTTAAAATTCCCGGGCCGATGTTATAACCTAGCTCGGTTTCTTTTTTGAAATCATTAATAGAAAGACTTACTACTTTGCTATACAAAAAATGAATAACATTCCTGTTACATAAACTTTTTATGTAGGTACCACCGTGTAGGTTAGGAACCAGTGTAATTACTGAGCATATGATATAGAGATTAAGAATAAAGAGAAGTGTGGTGCCACACAAAAACGTTCTGGGCGACATGGCTTTTTTTATGGGCAGACATTGCTCTTCACCGGATAGCGGTGAATGTCTTGCACGTCTCTTCACCTTCTTCAATAAAACAATGTAGCTGTTCAACCAGAGGAAGTGGTAACTGTAGCACATAGACCGTCCTACTTCGACAAAGAATCAGGACATACTTCTAGGTGTGTTGTCCTCTCAGTAAACTGTGGGGGAATGTCTCATTGCTTGCCTTTTTTGATTTTATTATCATCACTATGCGATCCACAGCAGAGTAACGCTTCTTGCTAATTTACGTTGGTCTTCCATAAGAGCGCGGTTCTTCTGCTATCGAGATCGAAATTAATGGACACAGATTCTAGAAATTTACGCGCTCTAAAAACGTTTAACGAGTTCACAGAGTATTGGGATACTTTGATGATCCATTTAATAATATCGAAACTGGATACTAACACGGAACGTATAAGTTACCCCGTCTCGAACTTTCCGGTGTATTAATAGGGGCAAATATTTAAAAAAAATAGTTGAGTCGCTTAGATTGAAATTTATGAGAGTTTTCTTCTGGACAGACTATTGTTATGGGTTGGATTCGAATGTCTCCTCATCTGCTTAAAATATTGGTACAAAACAGAGTTACAGAAATAAATGAACTAACGGGCGACTCATTATAGTTACACGTTTATAGTAAAAATAATCCAGCTGACTTATTATCTAGAGGTACTGACCTCTAGATAATTAGTCAGCTGTCATCTAGATTCATTAGTAAACTGCGATTTATGGTTGCACGGCCCATCATATCTTAATTCTGATTGGACAAATAATAATAATAATGACATTTCAGATTTCGCTAATTTACCAGAAATAAAATCAAAAACAATAAATCTCGTTTGTGTCGAAAGCGATCGCATTATTAGTTTTGAACGATATTCTTCTTTTATTAAGTTAAAACGAATAGGTGCATACATTATTCGTTTTATAAATAACGCACATATTAAGTCAGAGCGTAAAGAACATAGCCATACCGGTTCCTTGAGTATTTCAAAGTACGCGGGTGACCTGGGTTTGATTCTGGCACCACTAAAATTGTTAATTGCAATTTTAAGTGCTGATTTACCACGTGCTCGGCGGTGAAGGAAAACATCGTGAGGAAACCTGCATGTCTGGGAAATAAAACATATTTCGAAAACATGTGAAGTCCGCCAACCCGCATTGGAGCAGCGTGGCGGATTCATCCTAGCTCCAAAACTCTCGGATATGAGAGGAGGCCTGTGCTCAGCAGTGGGACATTTATAGGCTGTTAATTTACTTTTTTTTATTTATGCTAGTTACGTTTGCACAAATGTAATCGTTTCCGGACGTGTATAATAATTTAGTGAACAACATTAAATTCAAAACAAAAAGTAAACAGTATAATCGTATATCCGGATTAAATGTACTTTTAAATAATACTAATAACGATAATAAAATAATTAGAGTTGGTGGAAGACTGTGTTATTCGACTTCTTTCAATTTCAATAAAAACATTCTGTATTAACACGTAGTAAGCATTTCCATACAGTTTTATTGTGTTGGTTCGAACACATGAGGCTGCTGCATGCACAGCAACTTTTAGCGACCTTACGTGAGAGCTGGCGGCCATTACGAGGGAAAAACCTCGTTCGAAAGATAGTGCGCGACTGTGTTATATTTACTAGTTTGTATAAGATAAAGTGAAGTGTATAAGAGTTATGACTTTGTGTCCTATTATGGGTAATTTGCCAACAGAGCGTTTAGAACCTAAAACGTTTTATGAGGCCAAAAATTATATTTTCCGATAACGGGAAAAATTTTGTAGGTGCCGAAAAGGAAATTTCTTCATTTTTAACTAATCATTCAAAACAAATTATCGAATTTGCTGCTAATTCGGATGGCGGCGGATTCTTCCTAGCTCCAAAACCCTCTCAGAAATGAGAGGAGGCCTGTGCTCAGCAGTGGGAAATTTATAGGCTGAAACTTTACTTTTTTTTACTTTTTATGGGACGTATAGTAGGTAATGCTACATTGACTTATGAGGAGTTCAGCACGGCTTTACACAAATTGAAGCAGTCCTAAATTCCCGTGCTATGTCACCTTTGTCTACAGACCGTACAGACCTTACACCTCTCACACCTGCACATTTCCTGATCGGAAGGCCGTTAACTGCAACTGCATGCGAAGATCTTACAGCGAAGCCAATATCCGCGCTGACACGCTATAATAGAGTTGAATAACTACGTAAACATTTCTGGCAACGTTGGTCAAAGGAATATGTCGCAGAACTTCAACTGAGAAGGAAATGGAAAACGCAAAAGGATGACATCCCATTACATTCTTTGATAATGATTACAGAAGATAATTTACCACCGCTCAAGTGGAAATTGAGGACGAATCTATGAATATATAAATGAATATAAATCTTCCATAGTAAAGACGGCGCCGTGGGGTAGCGGTTCAAGAGAATCTACCAACCTATCTCATCCCGTGGGTGTCGTAAAAGTCGACAGAGGGAAAATTAAAACCAGAAGATGCGCAGCTGCATCTTCCTTAAACATCAGAATAAATAAATTGCGGTTGCCAACCTGCCTGCCAAGCGTGGCAACTATGGCAAAATTCCTCCCAAAATGAGAGCTAGAAACTTTTTTAACAATCTGTGGGGGACGCCTATGTTCAGCAGTGGACTAGTGATAGGCTGAAATGAATGATGAAAGATGGCGTGTCTCGAGTCACCGATATTCGCACCTCCAGCAGAATTGTCCGTCGTGTCTTCTCGAAAAAATGCTTCCTGCCTCAGCAACCATGGAACCAAGAAGCGGAACATCAAGTTGGAAGCTAAAGCTTCCAAGGGCGGGAGCATGTTACGGCTACCAACGCCACCTACAAAAGCGAACGCCCTCTGATGTCTACGTACTAAAAACGTGTAGGAGGCTCTTGAAAGAAGCCTCAAGAGAAGCATTCATTTTCTAAACGTCTAACAGGCGACACAAATTTTGTCAACCACATATATTTTTTCAAATTGTAATTTCAAATACATATTTTTATCTAAAGAAAAAAATAAACGAATCATTGAACCGAGAACCTCCAATTCGCTACAGAATGTAATAAATGAGAAATTAATTTGAGACGAATTTTTTAAGGTTTAGCGTATGAAACTGCAAAAATAAATATATTGTATACAAAAAAGGATGAATTCACCCAAGCGTGTACAGATATATGATGTTTACTTTACCCTTAGATGGGGAGAATGTTTGAAATTTTACAAGACATCTTTACATTAATTATGTTGTGAAACATTTCATTCCTCAGTACGTCTACGTAAAGGATTTTAGAATATTATGTAAATAGTCTAACAAATTGTAGTTTTTGTTATACTTGTCTTTATAAATGGCCGTTTTTGTTTTACCTATATAAGAAATGAATAATGATGAAGCTTTTGCTGTGGAATAATAGCATATAATATAAAACAGAACAAGGTTGACGTTTGAAATAAAGTTCCGCAAGGAAGTATTTTGACACTGTCTCTGCTAATTAAAATTATGATATTCCATCCATTTATGAAAAATCGTTCCAGTACTGCTAACACCACAAGTTTCACAGGCAAGTATTTTGTGACCTGTAATGTTTATTTTAATTATTTTTTTTTAATTTTCAAACAAAATCTTTTACAGAAAATATTTCCTTTTGCAAATGAAATTACTATTGTTGTACGAAAAATAATAAATAAAAATAGTACCAAAGAAGTACTATAGCTTCTTCTCCAATGCTTTTTTGTTGTTTTTTTCTTATTATTTGTTATTAGTATTCACCCATATATAAGTACATGTAAAGGTCTCTTTTTGCATCTTCGATCTTCGACCGTTAGCTGGGGTCATCATCATCCGCTTCGAGTCGAATGATGCTGATACCAGCTCACGATCCATTCTACGCTCTTCTGTTAAACTTTTCTATTACTCACCCGAGATCTCAATAAATTTAGAAGGACGTCTTCTAGTGATTTCTTATATTTGCGCGAACACTACACATTTAAATGAATCTAATTGTACGGATTTTATCGCGTTTAATTTGACTATTTACACACTGACGTTTCGAGTGCTTTACAGCACCCATGGTCACGGATGGACTGAGGTGAGAGATGTCCTGATGTCAAAGTTATCCCGGAGTACCGGATACCGGTACTGATACCGGATAACGGTTAACTTTGTAAAATTAGTTTCATTTAAAAGGACATCTTCAGTTATCTCCGTGGCTATGAAAAAGATAGAAATTGCTCCTAACACACGTTAGTAAAATAACGAAATTTCATTATAAATTTAAATTTTCACATTTCATCCATTATTCGTGTCGGAACTCGTAACTAGTAAAAGGAATATCTACTCCATCCATCCACTTCAAGTGTATAACAAGCTAAAAAGTTTATCTTTGAAATCCATCGACTATATGAATATAACTTATGTTGTTAAATCAGCACTAGACGCTTATTGTGGAATGTTCAGTAAAATCTAACAGTTAAAGAATAATATTTGTCCGTAAATTCAAAAAAGCGTTGTTTAAACAAACAAAATTACTCGATAAACTTAAATCTCTGGTTTTACTCCACTGCAGAGTACTTAAAAGGAAATCTTGACTATAACTGTCCGTTACTTATATGAGACTGCAATCTAATCCACTGGTGAACATAGGCCTCCCCCATAGATTGCCACAAAAGTTTGTAGCTCTTATTTTGGTGGGATTTTGCCATAGTTGCCACGCTTGGCAGGCGGGTTGGTTTTGGTTGGACCGCACTTTATTTATTCATATGTTCCAGGAAGATGCTCCGGCCCATCTCCTGGTTTTTATTTTCCCTCTGTCGACTGTTACGACCAACCCCCGCGGGATGACATGGGGTGGTAGATTTTAAGCCGCTATCACAATTATGTATGATTCTTGATAGAATAGAATAGAATATTTTTTATTGATTGCATAATACTCATTGATCGTAATTTTTTAAACTACGCCGGTTCGCTCCAAAAATTGCATTTATTTTTAATCATTTCAAAAATAATGAGATACACAAACACAATAGTATCATAAATATAAAGATGTAGAAATAGACTATTTATATCTCATTCTCTGTTATAGGGTTATCATCATTCATGTATTCTTTAATATTTTGGTAATAAACCTTCCTTAATAGTCTTTGTTTAATAAAAAAATTTACTTTTTGATTAAAAGAATTTATGCACCTTCTGAGATTTAGTTGTAAATCGTATGCCAGTTACTGTACTGCAGTAACTGAAGAATAAAAGTCTCTGAAGAACGAAGCTGTCGGCTTTGAGTGTCGCACAATAACTGAAATTTGCGTTTAAGATAATCAGGGTAGTTGTTATCAAATAAAACAGAGAAAACTGTAGAAAGTATCCTGAAATGTCTTCGTTGACGAATAGGAAGCCAATTGAGCTGAGAGCGGAAAGAGGAAACATTATCAAACTTGCGAAGGCAAAAGATGAAACGGATACAGTTATTGACGAGACGATCCAGCTTGTCCAAAAGATCCTCATTAATAGCAGGATAACACACATCAGCATAATCAATTATATGAAAAATAAGTGATTGCACCAGAGTTACCTTTACCTTGATTGGAAGAAAGTTTCTAAGGCGATTCAGAGCACTCAGCTTACCAATCACTGAACCACTGATTTTTTGAATTTGGGTAGACCAACTTAACGTTGAGTCAAAGTATACACCCAGATTCTTAACATGATCGGAAAACGGTATGATAGAACCCGCAAACGAGACAGGTGATACATTCATAACATCTAGTTTGACTAATTGCCGAACACTACCAATTACTATAGCTTGACATTTACGAGGGTTAACTTGAATGCCAAATTTACAAGCCCAGTTATTCAAATTAGTCAAATCATAATTAAGCCTGTCTACAGCACTGTTTATAGTGACGACGTCTGCCTGAGTGTAGATCTGCAAATCATCGGCATAGAAATGGTAAGAGCAGTTGAGCTGAGACGAAAGAAAGTTAATAAAAATGGAGAACATGAGAGGAGATAATATTCCACCTTGCGGAACGCCAGACAAGAGTTGACACCAGTCAGATGTATTATTTCCGCAACGAACGGCTTGCTGACGTTCACAAAGGTAAGAAGAAAACCAATCTAAAGCAGTGGGAGAAAATTTAAGATAATGAAGCATTGCAAGAAGGATATCGTGGTCAACCATGTTAAATGCATTAGTGAAATCGATTAGTACAAGTACTGTGACCTTTTTAACCTCCATGCCCTCTCGAATGTCTTCAGTAACTTTAAGAACAGCAGTGGTAGTGCTGTGTCCAGGTCGAAAACTTGATTGAAACTGAGACAGTAAGTTATTTTTGTAAATATAACGAGACACTTGTTGGTAAACAACAGATTCGAGAAGTTTTGATAAGAAGGGTAAGATAGAGATTGGTCTGTAGTTGTTAGCTCTGAGGGGTTCGTAGATTTAGGAAGAGCGATTATATAGGCTTTACGCCACGAAGATGGAAAAGCCCCTGACGACAGACAGAAATTGATTATGTGAGTTATAACTGGGAGAAAGTGTTCTAGAACTGAAGAAATCATAGTACGACTCACATCATCACATCTCACTGCTTTAGATTTAATAGACATGAAGGTTTTACGCATGTCGTCAACGGATACTAGAGAAAAAGAAAAGGGTACATGTTGAGGTTTGGCCAAGGAAGTAATTTCTGAAATTGTTTGAATCTTAATAGCAGGAGAAATAATAGTACATTATAGTATATTAAACCCAAAAGTTATTTATAAGTCACTCGCATTTCCCAATAGCAAATTACTATAAGACATTATGCTATGGAAATAACTACTATAAACTAATCTAGCCGTTACAAGAATAGTCAAGTTCCTAATTTGTTTTCAGCATAAGCTGCAGAGATAAGTCTACTTTAGTTTGGATATATGGATATATGGATGGACGGATGAAGTTTAGCGTCAAGAAATATTCGTCAGAAAGACAGTGGTATCCACAAGGCTCAACTTCTTCTTTTTTGAATTGGAAAAAGTGATGAAACGAACAAAACGTTCACCTGATACGTGCAGCGTCTGCCCACAGCAAATGCTGTGTCACCCGGAACATTCCCCGGTGACACCACACCGCGCCCATCACCCTGAGACATTAGTTCTTAAGTCTCATTTGCCCAGTGATTACATTAGCTCACAGTGCCCTTGAAACCGAATAAATTTTGTTTTATTGCCGTTTAAAAGCAATTGGTAACATTAATCGGTAGAATAGAATAGAATAAATTTTTATTAACTATAAAATGCCTCTGTCCTATGAAGAATCAGTAAGAAATCCAGCGGGATATTTTTTTCTGTCATTTTTCCTCCTCCTGATATCATAGCTAACCCGGAGTACCTTTCTGACTTTAATTACGAGTATTATTTTTGGCCCGATCTACGCAGAAAGAGCTAACTGTGTCTTGAAGTCTTGCAGTGGTATGCATAGTTTTTGAAATTAATTATAGGATACCATGCTGGTGGTAGTACTCAGCCCTCTCCTCCATTAAAATTAGGATGTTTTTTAATTTCAATAGCCTCGCGAATCACCCTTGGAAGGAATCCCTGTTCTTTTGCGAGGATTTGTGGTATATCAAATGTGATGTAATGCCTGGGATGGTTCAGAACATGGTCACAGACTGCAGACTTCCTGGAACGACGATGCTTCACATGAGCTATATGTTTTTTTACGCGTGTTTTTACTGATCTTTTTGTTTGGCCTATGTAAGAGAGACCACATTCAGAATCCAGCTTTTTTGAAAAACATTTTTGAAACGCTGCAGCACCTTTAAAGATGCTTATGTGAATATAAAAGTTGCATGATTTTCTCATGGATCTCAAATCACAAGTAATTCAACTAAAACAAGAATCCTTGAATCGGTTCACAGTTGGCGAAGATATCGCGTTACATACAAAGAAAAATATTCAGCCAAATCGAAAACCTCCTCCTTTTTTGAAGTCGGTTAAGGAGGAGGAGGAGGAGTTCATTAAAAGTGAAAAAAAACTAAAAATATAACATTATTCATTCCATAGTAATCGAAATCCATTCGAAACATAAGTAAAAGAAATCCTTATTGAAACAAAATTGTCTAAAAAACATGTTTTGTTCGCTCCTTTTAAGAAATTACTTAACTTTACTGGATAATTATTATTGAATTTTGTCGACGGTTTGAAACGCAAATTTACGACATCTAACACGCTCACGCTTCGGAATTTATTACATTGAATACAATTTCTCTTCATTCTATTCGATGCAACACTTGGCGTTCAAATGAAATTTGAATTGGAAATGTTTCCATACGAGTATGTAGTAAGACCGCAACCGGCTTTTAGGAGTGGATAAGATTAAATTAATTAACGTAGATATCGCCTTTAATGTACGTGTTAAAAGTTTGATAGTAAAGTTAATTTTATTAAATAGTTTTTAATTAGATTACTTTTTCGCATTAAAAGGTTTCTAGAATTATTTATTTAAAACAAAGTAATTTTAAAGTATTATAAAGGAAATACTTTCTTAAATGCAAATTCCACGTTGTGATTATATATCTAAATTGGAGAAATGACATCACAAACTACCACTGGCCACTAAAAAAATATCGAGAAAAGTTTTTATCTGTAAACCACAGGCTGGTTGTTACTATAAAAGTACGACTATTTGCGAGTAAAAATATGGACATTTTATATTCACATTTTCTTCTTTTATTGGCCAGTGCCGGGAACATTTTCATGCGATGACATTTTACGGTTACAAATGTACAACACAGCAGAAAACTTTTAATAATTTTAAAACAGCATTTGAAGGCTTTCTAAGACAACCGTTTACTGCTTTAGGAATTTCGCTAGAATTGAAGAAGGTCTTGTCTCGATGTCTTTAGGATTTTGGTACCGGTGATGAATATTGCCGTGCGGTAGTGGCTTAAGGGAATCTACCACCCATCTCATTTCGTGGGTGTCGTAAAAGTCGACAGAGGAAATATTAAAACCAGAAGATGGCCAGCATTATCGTCCTTGAACATCTGAATTAATAACCTGCGGTTACCAACCCGCCTGCCAAGTATGGCAACTATGGCACAATCCCCCCAAAATTTGACCTACAAACTTTTGTGGCAGTCTATGGGAGAGGCCTGGTTATAGGCTATGATGATGATGATAATGATGATGAATCTTGAATCTACCGGTACGATATGAAATAGAAGTGAAAAATAATAACCCAACGCCTACGAAATAGTAGAAAGCGAAAGGCGCTAAAAATATATTGCTCGTAAGATTTTTGGTTGCCAGTATCCTTAGGAGATCAAAAGAACGTTCATACTGAATAGTATGCTACATAAAGATTTCCAGATTTTAGAATTGGACGTGGGCTGTTACTTCACCACGACAACGCGCTCGCGCACTTATGAGGGGGCTATCTGAAAAGCACACCGGTCAACCACATTAATCATTCTACTTAAAGTCTTAACTTGTCACCGTTTGACTTCTTTTTATTTACAAACGTAAAAGATTAGCAGGATTTTCCCAAACAATATTTTGTACAGACGCTGGCGAAGACTTCTTGGAAAATAAAATAAGCCGCGGAACTTTTAACTTTTTCATTTTGGGTTAAGATACTTAGCTATTTATTAGCGTAAGCTTATTATCAGCAGTGGAATGAGAAGGGATTATAATGATAATGATGAGTAAGATGAAAACCATATTATATAAAAAATCTCGAACGAAGAATTGGCAAATGCTATAAATAAATACTCACAAATTACGAAGAATTTGTTTTAAGTTCCTTAGCTTCGATTTAATTCTGGGTTCATAACAATAATTTACGATGAACAGATACAGATGCCCGGAAATTGGAAATCGAAATTTAACCACGCTAATGATCTGCGATATTGTAAATCATAATTTCAAAAGTTAGAATTTACTCGCGTATTTAAATAGATCCGTTTCAATATTAATTTAATTTTGTCCAAACATCGGTTCAGTTGCTATCCAACTAATAGACAAGTTATAACTGTAACATTCAAAAGTTAAGTTAGGGTTAACAGAATCTTTCGAGGTTAAATATCTATATCGAAATCAATTTTAGCCGAATGCAGTCGGCAGTTTTCATATAAGGAAAAATTTTAAATTTAACCCGCCTGAATTTTAGCCCGCATTGGCTAAAATGAAACGAAGCATTGCTCTCATTTTAGAAAGTTATTCTGTGTCGCACCACTGGACACAATTCTATGCAATTTTATTAATAAATGAAATTGCACTCCATAATGTTAAGGGTGTTGACACCAATACCAAACTTGAATTGATAGCTTATTATGAAATTTACAGGGAGCGTAGAGCCCCAGATCAACTTACGCTCTTTTTTTCAAAATTTATCCAAATCAATCGATTGTTACAAAAAATAACTTTTGATAAATTAATCAATAACTTTCAATGGATAATAATAAAAATAAAATCAAAATATTAAATTTAGGTATTCGTAAATATAGGCATTATAATGGATCTCGAAAAAATATTTTACTCGGTGTTCGATCGTACACTATTCTACTGCTTAATATTGTTTAACTTTTTATTTTTCGAGTTTTGAGATAAGGTAAAAACAGTCCAATAGTCCATAAATTAACGTTAGATTCATTTGCTGATTTTATGAATGTTACCGTAAAACAAAGAATATCAAAATATATAAACTCATGTGGTTGAGTTTGAAAAAGTGATTCAGTGTTTGTTGTCATTAAATTTAGCCCGTTAATCTGAGTCAAATTGTCTGTAGATATTGTCAACAATTCTAGGAAGCTCGTATTTTGATCATCCATAAAATTTAAAAAAAATTACGTTAATATCTTATTAACAGTTTTTAAGATGAAAAAATTCCCTTTTTAAATAGTTTTCTCAGCTTTTCTTAGTTCTTCTATTATTTTTTGTTTATGAATAAATTGTTTGCGTAATGTACTTATTTCGCGGTTTAAATTATCTATTTTTTCATTTGCGCTTTGTAATGTACACTGTAAGTTTCTTATTTCTTCCCTCACGCTTCCAGTATCACTTTCATATCCAACGATAGGTCTTGTAGACTATGACCTCACAAGTCCGAATTAGCCGAAATAAAGGAATAATCTCTGGCTCGTTTGTTCTGCGTTTACGCACTGTTACTAATTTCAATTCAAATTATTCTTGTTATCTTTATGTCTGGAATGTGTGAATTTATGGAAGAAATAACTTGGAAGAAATTAATGCAATAATTTAAGTCAATTTAAAATTAAAACTGACAAAACAAACTAGAAATATTTACAATAATTAAAAAAGAGCAAATAAGTACAATGAATTACGTTTATTTAAATAATATTGCTTAATACATAGTACACAGGAAACACATCCAAATTCGATAACTATGATGGAGCTTAGTATTAATGTTTAGCATGTATGATGTCATTATATTATAATTATATATACATACATAGACACCCCTGAACACGGGACTTGATTGAAATTCGGCCAAATGCCACAGGAATAGCTCCTGTGGCATTTGGCTTTATCTCGGAAAAGGGTACGGTAATAAAACGTTGTTTTCAAAATAAAATAATAAAGTCGTGCAATAAAAAGTATCCTTTGTGTTATTCCAAGACCAAAGACGCCTTTTTCTTACTAAATTTCATCAAAATAATTTCAACCATTTTAGTATGAAGAGGTAATATTAGAATTACGCTCCAGATCTATCCCCCAGGAACCACGCATTTTTCCAGGATACAAAGTAGATAAAAAATCACGTCGATCCAGTGCTGCGCTAATGCGTAAGAAGGACAAACCAACAAACACACTTTCGCATTAATTATATTATAAGATGGGATAATGAAGGGATGGTGTTGTCTACGCCAATGACGTAGCATAGTTCGAAAAAAAAATACTTAAGGATCAGTAAGTGTATCGTTTTTATATTTTGAAAAATTCATTTCCTGACTTTAAAAATCAAATTTTTTGTACTTAATTTTTAATTTCTTAATGGTATTTTGAAAATAAATTTCTCTTACACATACTATTTTATGTTAATCCAGGGCCCGTTATTCTGCCGTGAAGCAGTAGTTTGCAAACATTACTGTGTTTCGGTTTGAAGGGCACTGAGAGTTAGCGTAATCACTGGGCATATAAGACTTGAGCATTGATGTCTCACACTGACGACACACAAATATTCTGGATGACACAGCATTTGTTATGGGCAGACGTTGCACTTAACATCAGGTGAACGTTTTGCTCGTCTCGTCCCTTTCTCCAATAAAAAAAAAACATAATTTCTTGAACTCTGCGAAGCGCAAACACAAAACCACTTAGCAATAAGAATACACGGACAGAGTATTCATTTTCCAGTTACAATTCCTGACAATACCACTATTGTTTGAAATTGAAACTGGAAAAATCTGGAGTATCAACGCTTTCAGCGAAGAAATTTCTTCTTGTATTTAAATTTTTCTGTTTAAGACCATGAAATGGCATTACTTACATTAACATAAACAGTGTCCTAGTAACCTATTTATTTTATTGCTTGGAATTATTATCGCTTGGCACGATGGGTAATGGTTTTCACATATCTTTAAGAGAATGTTTCTGGTGTGAAAGAGAAAAGTTGGCTTACAAAACCTACGATGGACCGGTGACAAAACAGTAGAAGGCGACCCACCAACGGAGATGGAAG
Source organism: Luehdorfia chinensis (assembly GCA_019845155.1). NCBI lineage: Eukaryota > Metazoa > Arthropoda > Insecta > Lepidoptera > Papilionidae > Luehdorfia > Luehdorfia chinensis. The sequence goes on from JAHVAK010000390.1 coordinate 309,858, forward strand.
ATGCTAGACTTGTATATATAGAGTATAAAAGATGCCTTTTATTTCAAATAAAAGGCTTCTTTTATACTGTATATAAACAAAGCGTTTTATTATATGTTGGCACTGAGAGCTAATGTCTTAGGGTGACGAGCGTAGTGTGGTGTCACACAGGAATGGTCTAGGTGACATAGCATTTGTTATGGGCAGACGTTGCACTGACCATCAAGTAAAAGTCTTTCGCGTTTCGTGACTTTATCCAATGAAATAAAATAAAATAGACGTGTTTTAAGCGAAGAAAATGGTGTCCAGTAAAGTTTCAGTTAATAAACAGTTATTTTATACACACACCGGCACAGATAAAGGAACACAAAAAACATTATTTTTCATAATATTTAATAAAAGACTGGCCAGTTATGTTACCTTTTTATTTATAATTTTATTTTAAAAATGGAACATAAAGCGACAGTAATTTTATTCATCGATTTTTTTCTGTTTCTTGCTCGGTCTGAGGAAAAAATTTTTTTTTTTTAATCGATATAATGAGTAAAAGTTATTTTTTCGTGTCAATAGTAGGCACCTTAGTTGAAATAAACTAAAATATCCGACTTAACACCACCGAAGATTATTAGGGCAGATGAAATGCGAAGAAATGGTCATACCTACAAATCTATTGCCGCCAGACTGAAACAATCAATTTCAACGATCTGCGATGAATCGTTGAAATTGATTGTTTTTATTCCACGTTACCGGTTGACTGATTCTCTTGTGAGGAGGAGGGGCCAAGACAGAAAAAAGTGCACTTCGAGGAGGGATGACAGTTTTCTACAACATCGAGCTCGCAAAAACACGCGGGTAATAGCTGCGCAGGTCCGAATCAAGCTTGAAGTCGTGCGAGGAGTACGAGTGAGCGAGCGTACAGTTCGTAGAAGATTTTAAAAAGAGGGCATAGATTCGTATCTATCAGCCAAAGCTCCAAAACTTGGGAGACACCATCGTTTACAGCGGTTAAACTTTGCACGCGAACATTGTTTTTGGGACATAAACCAATGTGGGCGGGTATTTTTCACTAATTATTGTAGAATGCTCTTAAACGAGATCGATGGAAGGCAGAGAATATACAGACGCGGAGGTGAACGATACATTTAGACTAATTTTGAAAATACGGTGGCATATGGGGGCGGCTTAGTTATCGTGTGAGGAAGGATAACTTTCGGAGCTCGTACGGAGTTAGTGATAGTTTAGGTAGGATAGACTGCTGATAGGTGGTACATCAGGGATATTTAAGAAGAACACGTTGTGCAATTTGCCCCCTATAATGATGACGGCTAAGCCTCGGTAATGATGCAGGATAATGCTCGGGCTCACAGTGCTTGCTCAGTCCGTGCATATCTAAACCGTGTGATGATGTTTCAGTGGCCAGCAAGATCCCCGGATATGATTCCTATAGAGCATGTTTGATGGAGAGAATTGTTAAATTCTGTATACAACCCCCAACAACCTGAGAGAACTGCAAAACGCATTACTTGAAGAGTGGCAGAGCTTGTCCCAAGATACAATAGATAACATAGAAAACGTTAGTTAGAGCACGAGGGGGAAACACACCTTATTAGTCTTTTATTTTTTTTTTTGTTGAAATCTTAGTAATATTTAATTTACAACATTTTTTTCCCCCACAAAATAGAGAAAAAGTCGTAATTTTTATTTTGATTATTTTTAAACTTCTAAAGTCTTCAAAGTTTCTTCTTCTAAAGTCGATGTTAAAAGATGTTTATCAGTTTTTTTTCTTCATGTCTCATTATTATTTGTTTTAATATAAAAATTATTATTTCTATACTCTGCCTTTTTTAACGTTCTGCTAGTTTTGCCGGTGTGTATATAAGGTTTGTTTCGAAATACTTTGTAGTTGCATGTGATGTTTACTGTTGTAGAACATATATTTACTCTTCCATTGTAAAAATAATGTTAGTGGAAGTAAAAGACAAAAAGGACCATTTATAGAGATACCTTCTAGTTTGTTTAAAAAAACGATAATTTGGATATTTGGATAACGTTTCGAGAGTTGTTTTTATTTACTGGTGGCTGTTGTGTTTCACGACATAATAAATGTAAATTTGCATACTTAAACTCGTTTTTAATCGAATCACTCGAATAAACATGTAAATCTACCCTTACCCGATCCGGTGAAGTGGACCTTTTCGTGAGCAATAAAAATTCTTTACTCGTACTATTCAAGACTGCAAAAATATCTTAATATTATCTATCTTTAGCTCTTTTCTGTTACTTTAGTAGTCGGCTAACCATCACTTCAGCCTATCACAAAACACGGTTCTCAGCCTCGACTTCCCGCAAAACCATGCAGATCGTTGGTACAGAACCTTAATTAATGAACGACGTAAATATCCACATTACGATCATATGTATAACATTTGATAATTATAATAAAATTAATATGAGAAAAAGGATATATATACAACACTAAAATCTAGAAACTGTAGTTACCATTGCTTTCCTTGGTAATTCAATGGGTTGCGATTGAACGCAATGCCACCTATTGTTTTTATTTAGTTTTTATTTATCTTTACAGTTAGCAATGTTAAAATATCTTAAAAAATAAACTATACTACTTTGTTTAAAATTATATGTTGCTATGCCTCACTCTTATATCAATTTTAGTCTATGTAGCATTTAAGTAGTTATGTTTAATTACTTCGCTATTACACCATCTCACCTTTATACTTATTTATTACATTTGATTAGATGTACACAGAATGGAATAGTAATCAGAAATTTATATTCAAATACATGTTGACGAAGCTTGCTCCGTATACCTGGACGTATGGACTGCCATGTGAACCAACGACTCCATTCTAAAAGAGCCTCAAATCACCACACGGCTCTCCACAATTTGCCGAAAAAGAGCCCTTAGGTTCTTCAAACACATAATGCGGTCTCCAAAGCACTGTCTAGAGAAGCAGATTATTTTAGGCAAAATGGACGGCAAACGCGCTCAGGGTAGGGCGCCTACAAGATGGTCTGATATCATAAAGAAAGCTGTGGGCGGCAGCATGCACCGTGCGGTTCACTCCGCAGATGACCGCACCCAATGGAGACTGCTTGTACGTGGTCGCAATGCTCAGCAGTGAGGGAACGATAAGGAAGAGATATCAAAAATACTATACATAAATTCAATTTTATTGTTGAACTTCGAAGAAACCTATTAAGTATTGTTTAATGAATGATTAAAATAATAAATAAAATAAAGCAAGCCTTCCTCTCATTTTGGTGAGAGTTTCTGGACGGAAAGACTCGGCCACGCTGCTCCAATGCGGTTTTGCGGACTTCACATGTCGACGACAGTATGTTTTATTTCTCAGACATACATGTCTCCTCACAATTTTTTTCCTTCACCGCTGAGCACGTGGTAAAGCACCATTTAAAATTAAAATAATATGTTATAACATGTTACTATCTACAACGCTAGCATGGATTAAGTACACTCACCTTTCATTGTATTTGGATTTACTCGGATGTACTGCTCTTATGTTACATTATTGTCTGTTGCACTCTTACATTATTTTCTCAACATTGGACTGTCACTTATCAAAGACATAATCTATATAGATAATATTATATTAAAGCGATTTACCAGTGACCTATCACGATATCTCCGAAACTACAAGACCTTGTAATTTATTACACATATTTCTTTCCCGACATAGACACCCACTAAAAACTACGAACACCCTATACTCACTCTAATCTACGATCACTCTTAAATGTGTCCTAAACTTTACACACATACATCGAGTCATGCCTTTTTCCCATATATGGGGTAGGCAGAGGCCACACACGTAGTCCACTTTTCGCCTCCACGGAAACGAGACGTACAAATTTAACATGACAAACTAACAAATTTCGTTAGTGTAAGATTCACGTCTAAAATAGTGGAAACTTAAACCATATGTCCAATATTTAATTTTTTTTGGTGTATGAAAACGCTAATGAAAGTAGAAGCTAAAGATGTGTATCAGAATCGTAGCAAGTGGAAAGACGTGGTACGGATGTATGTATGTAGAATTACTATGCAGAAATCCGTCCAGGTAGGTACCACCGCGGTGCGAGTTATTCTGATGTGTAGCAGTAGTGTGCAAATATTAGTTTGTCTCGGCTTGAATGGCAATAAGTATACTACCAGTATATAATTACAGGACATATGAGGCTTAAGTACTGATGTCTCATGGTGACGCAGCATTGATATTTTTTTTAATGTATAAAGTGACGAAACGAACAAAACGTTCACCTGATGGTAAGTGCAACGTCCGCCCACAACAAATGCTGCCACCCAGAATATATCTGTGTGACACCACACTGCGCCCGTCACCCCCAAGACATCGGTTCTTAAGTCGCAAAGCCCAGTGATTACCCTTACATTTACAATAAGAATCTTTATGAAATTTTATTAATTTTTTGTTTGTTTGTACAAACAACAAATTGCAATGTTTGAATATAGAAGATATTGTTCGTACATCGTATTTGTTTAAAAATAAATTGTTCCTACGCACAAAATAAAATCTTTACACCAATAATGTTTATAATTTACAACGAATTTTAAAAGTATGTTAACATGAATGTAAAAAAGAATATAAATTAAAAATGTTTTCCGTAATGATAAGATTCAAGTGATATTAAAGCGGCGTGATATAGTGGAAATAGATCCCTAGGCTTATGTTAAAGTTTAAAATACGTATTCTGTCTAAGCCTTGTTGGGATGTATTTCACTATTAAATAGGATTAAGAAAGCGTACGGAAACAAACTCGTAAAGTTCATTTAAAGTTTCGTTTTCAGCTGCATATATTGTATAAACTTACGCGGACCGCGCTGCTTAGTGGTTAGCGGACCTAAGTTCTACATTGCGGGTTCGAATCACAGCCGGAGCCAAAATTTTCGCAAAAACACAAATCGTTAATTTTCGAGTCTGGTTGTGTTATGCATGTGAAATTTATGGAGAAACCCTGGCGTAGAACAACTTTTTTTCTGTAAAGGAAGAAAGAAATACGCTAACATGAAAAACTTCATACTTTATTTAGAAGTATTAATATTCAATGACTGCATAGCTTTGTGGTCAAACCACCTAACTACTACACCAAAAGTCTTGAGTTCATATCTTGGCCGGAATCAACATTTGTGCAAAAACACCAGACACCCAGACCCGGAATATCTGTAGACCATTAAAAATTTTATCCCGTGCGGGAATTGAACCCGCGACACGTGGCGCAGAATCCAAGAGCTTAACAACTGCGCCAACCGTGCCGACATTGCGTTGTAATTATCTCCGTGTATGATGTACACTGCATCCTAGCCCACTTTAACCTAAATTAATATGAATTTTGATTCGAAATTATATTCTATCGTACAAAAAATACTAATACCTGTACATATGGAGCAGAATATATGTACACGTGCCTTATAGTGACGCATTATTTATCCACCTACTTTATGAATGAAAAATGCAGAAGTAATTTCACTGGATTAATTTTTAAATTAATTTGACTGGCCAAAATAATACCGAATGGAGTTTTAAAAAAAAAATCAAAAAATATAATTGCAAAGCGGATCGTTAAATGGCAGACGTTTTCGACTCTGGTTTAATATTACTGCAAACGTGCAGTAATATTAATTCGCATTCCTTTCGATCCGGCTTACATAAAATTAGCATTTTCAATGCAAACTCTATTCAGATGCAAAGTGCGCGAAATCGATTCAGAATAGAATTTGAATCAAATTCAAAATATGCAGAAGAAAATGCTATTTGGACGCAGCAGACTTCATCCGCCAAATGCAGATATTCTCTTATATTTACCGAATATGGATTTTGCAATTTAATAAGTATTGTAACACGTTTCCGGTTTGCCATAAACGTGGACGTTTATGATATTTATGGTCAAAGCATTCCTTTAGCTGTGGGTAATTAATCTATATGTAATATTTCTATATAAATATCTCCTTTAATACTGTATCAAAATTAATGTATGATATGCCATTTTGAAGATTATTTTACCCTCTAATGACTAAAAATAAGTAAAGGTCTTAAATGCTTTCGTTAAAAAGATTAAATTTATTAATTCGATTGTATACAGCGCCATCAGTTGAGAATCTGCTCTACAGTTCTACTAGCATGCACGACCGCTATCGGTTGGAGTCGTTTATATTCTTTAAAAAGGGTAGAATGCGCCATCTGTTAATAGTCACGATACTTTTCGAAATATTCGCAATGTTAAATAAAATACTTTTATTTGTCATATTATGTTTTGTGTTTTTACTTATCCTACTGTAGATGACCTTTTTAAATTCATAATTGAGGAAATGACCATTGTGTAGTAATACTATGTATAATATTTATTTTTTATTTAAAAAAAAAAAGCGATGCCCCACCAAACCTAGCCAAACACAGCTAGTGTTTCGTTTTTAGTGAGTCATCTAATGACCGTCCAAGGGATGATTCGGACCTCAGTTAGGACTGTCGACTTGTGTTTCGGTAACTCTGGGCGGCTAGAACCGCCCTGGAACGCGGGTAAATCATGTGTACGCGGTGTTACGAGTATTATCAATTGTTGCCTGCCACTCTCTACGGCGATTGTGCTTGTGATATTATAGATGTTAACTGCTTGTACAGTGTTAGCCGGGTCGTAACTGTGTGATATTGTGGTCAACACTGTGCTCATCACCCTGAGACAGGCACCATGCCGTCCTCCCCGTATAGGTTCTCGCATTGTCGTGGCGAGTGGGCCCAGTAACCGTGGCTTGGTCACCCACGGTAAAGCTACGCCCTGTACGGCCTGTGTCACCAGCTGGCCCGAGGCGGTCGCTACGAGTAGGCTGCGAAAGCCCTCTCTGGATGCGAAAAGGGGTACAGCTGGGGGGAGCAGCCGCCGATGATAGGCGGCGAGCGCCGGTGGGGTCGCGGAGGTGTGCGCGAGCTCCCCGTGGTCCTGCCAACATGCGGCAAAGGCGGAACACCGTGGGGTTCTAGTCCGTCCGATAACCCATCCTTGCCCCCGCGATGACGGGTATGGCAATTCCCCATGTAAAAAAAAAGATACCATTCCGTACCGCGCAGCATGTGGCCAGATTATGTGAAACCACGAGGCTCAAATTGTGTAAAGTAAATGCGGTAAGCATTATAGATACAGCTGCAGTTTTTTTTTTCTCGATTCATCAATAATAACGCGTTAATCGTAAAAGAGATATTTTTTAGCTTGTGAATATATTTCAGTAAAATTTATTATTGATTATATTAAATATTGAGAGAAGGTCTGGAGAAGAAATAGCTTCACCCAATGTAAAATGTAATTTCATTATATACGCATAGTTTAATATAACCTCAGATCCATTCAGAACGCTGTTACAAGGTCGAAAACATAATAATAACACGATAACAAAGTAATAACTCACTTTTTTACATCCTAAAAAGTAATATCTATCTTGTCAAGATATATTCAAAACTTTAGACATACATTAATTCTCAGTTGATGTTTCCGACAAAATTTCAAAGTTCGATATCTTATCTCGAAAACCAACTTTAACATTTCTCTACACTATTTTCCTTTATCCTATTTTACCTACGAGAAGTCGGATCTACTTTACAGACAAAATTTTTATCATTCCTGACAAACTTTGATTAAATATATGTTCTATTTGATCAAAGTTGCAATTTTTTTTTAAATTATTGTCACTTTGCTTTACATCTTCAATAGAACTAGCACTATAAATATATATATTTTTTTAAAGATTGTTTATATTCATTTCCAATAATAGATAATATGCAAAATTTCATCAAAATCGTTACATACGTTACTTGGAAATCAATTATATACAAGAATTGCTCGTTTAATAGCATCTTGGTTATTTATACCATTCAGTGACGCTACCTGCTGCCATGTTAACCTCGTGATAATCTCGTGGGAGCGCAATGAGAAGTGGGATTCTTAACTCGATACAACATCCTTTTTATTTAAATTTTAATATCTGTGAAAAGAAGGGACGATTATATATTTGCATGCTTATTTAAAACATAAACCAAAAATATGCTAGAAAAAATGCTGAAAAGTTGCAACTGTATCTGAACACCCCTGTTTAGATAGTCTTATCCAATGACGCCGTACTTAAACATGCAAACTGGGTAGTAAAGAGGTTACTTTTTCCTTTTTTATATTTTTGTGTTACACAAGCAGAGAATTTCAAACTATTAAACTTATTAACTGCGTTTTTTTATTACAAATACTATCAGTTTTGTGTTTATTATTCATATTGAAGAAACAAGTCTTTCACTACTATTTTCAGAATACCTGACTACAGCACACATCACCGTCCAATAAAAGCATGTGTTTAATGCAAATAAGCACACCCATTGCAATCTAAACAATAATATCGACACAAGAATGCATAAACAAACAGTATATAAAGCACAACTTTTAAATATTTCTAAGAAGAAAAACTAAATTAAATGAATTTTGTTTGTAAGTCGAACCCGAATGTACTTTAAATCATGTGATATTCTTTCGAAATCATCTGATAGGCAGAAATATTGTTATTGCTTATGTTAACAAGATAATTTACTGTGTTTGAAAATAAAAAGTTTGTGCACTAAATTCCACTTTGATGTTATCATGACAACTCAACACAACCTTCATTTTATTTGTAATTCTAAGAATTAATTGCTGCTTCATGTGTGTGAAACTTACGAGAATGAACATTCGGTGATAACTGTTTTGCACCTTGCTGTTATATAAAATATATAAATGATTCATATTTTGAAGGCTGGGTGAGTGATGCAATTTTTTTAATCATGCATTTCCTATATTCTATTCGTTCATTAAGCATTCAGGAAGGTCGGAGGAACCTCACAGATCAAATATCAGCCAGGAAAAATTGCTTTAGAAACAAATCACTTAGTCCGTAAAAATTACAAAAAAAGTTTTATACATACAAACCATATAATAATTTCACAATACGAATAAATGTTGCATAAAATTCGAATTCCGTTGAGAATTATTAATGGACATTTATTTGACAAAACATTTTACACATATTTATTTGCTTGCACTGTAATCGTTCGCCAGTGGCACCAAATATTGTTGAATTTTTTTTTAAGTAATAAGTTGGAATTAACATTGGTAAAATAATGCAATACCTATCGTGTTCTTGTTTTGTCTTCAAAAACTAGTCTTTGTAGACCAGTCTAATAATCACCGTTTTATATTTTCCATGCAGATCTTAGCAAATTAACTTTCTTTTCTGCATTAGAATGGATTTTCACAAAGTAAAGCCTAGGCGGCTGTCTGTAGTAGAGTCTATAACACTTGATAATGACTCGTTTTGAGGTGAAACACGTGTCGTGGTCTCGACTTAAGCTGTGTATATTACCTAGTGGTAGTATTGCAGTGGTGGAGGGTATCTGGTGGTGGTTCCCGGTGGCGGTGTTCGTTTGCCTGTCCTCGCTACTAAAGAATCTGGCAAATTCTTATATTTAATGGTGATTGGGGAGCATAAATACCACAATGCCTGCATAACATCTCAGGGAGACTGGAGTGTCTGGAAATCAGCGCTGCATGGGATTAATCTCGTGTCAGCAAATGCTGAGTCACCTCCTCTTGCCTAAAATTAATTAAGGGATTATTTCATGTAAAGGTTTATTTTTGTGTTTTCTTTGTGGCAATAAACAGATATTTATTTATTATTATTTATTTATTATTTAAAGAAGGGCGGGCGGTACTCTTTCATAATTAGATAATATACACCATTTTATATTTCGCATGCGGATCTTAGCAAATTTATTTCCTCTTATTCATCTCAATTATAATAAAAGCAAGTTAATTTGCGAAGATCCACAAACAAATTTTTTTTAAATGTGCTCCAAACTAAGATTTCTTCTGCATTGTGGGAGCGTTTTACAGACATAAATTTCACGTGCACTATTAACTATATTATTTTACCGCTCGCTATAAATTTCATAGTACTCGAGTGACCTGGGTTCGATTCCCGGTGCCGGCACCATTAAAATTGTTAATTGCAATTCAAAAGTGCTGATTTACCACGTGCTTGGCGGTTAAGGAACTGAAACTTTACTTTTTTGTGGCCTAGTGGTCAGAGTACCTGACGATCGCGCCGTGGGTCTTTGGTTCGAAGCCTATGCGTGCTTATCGCATGGGCATGTCCGGTGCCGGTAGATTAGAACGAGTGAGTGCCTTTTTGATCTTTTATACATACATAAAATCACGACTGTATCCCATAAGGGGTAGTCAGAGATTGCGCACTCACTGCAAAAACAGATGATTACCACAATCCACGTTCCACCAAAACAATATAATGCACTTGGTGTGATAGGTGCATTACTCGCCTTTTATAAGATTCCCCGCGGTTTCACTCACGTAAAATATACCGATCTCATGATTGCTCTGTACGGCGTGGTACCTCATGACGTAAACAATCACGGTTTGGGCCCTTCTTGGTAAAGTTCTGTTCTCAGCGTGCGACTCCTTAAATACTATAACAGAAGAGAAATTAACACGTATAACTACGAAAACACTAGTAATAATCGTAAAAAAACTAAAAACAATGCCGGAATCCGTCTAGGTAGGTACCCCAGGGCCAGTTATTCTGCCGTGAAGCAGTAGTGTGCAAACATTACTGTGTTTCGGTTTAAAGGGCACTGAACTAGCGTAATCACTAAGCATATGAGACTTAGGAACTTATGTCTCAGGGTGATGGGCGCAATGTGGTGTGACACAGAAATGTTCTGAATGATCTAGATACTTAAGGACTGTCGAGTGGGTGCCCAAGGGGGCCGGCTTTGGCTCTGTCAGTAACTTCAATCGGGAGAGAGGTTACAACCAACGTTTTTACAACAGACTAAGCGATCGCGCCGCCAGTGACGTCACACTTTCGTTATACCAACGTTCACGTTGCAGAAATTATTCTAAATCATTTGCAGAAATAAAATTTGATTTTGCTGGTAAATTCGGCATCACATATATTTAAAAAACTTTTGTACTTAAGTACACTGATGTTTAATAAGTATAAAACATCATTCAAATGCCATCAAAATAATCATAATATCTCATGCATTGCATGTCTATGAACACAGAGTAAATTAAACTCAAACCTAAAACTTCGTTCATTAACTTGAGAGAACACGAACAACCAACTTTAGTTAAACTAGTGTACATATATAAGTTCGTGACTTGAAACTATATAAGCAGCAATGCTTTTATTTGTTTTTATGACGATGAATGTAAAATTGTAACAAAAGTATTACTTTTTGTGAGTGGTAGCGGCGTTAGAGAATCTCGACACCATTTCGACGGAGGGAAATGCCAAGAAAATCTCTTGTTCTCCGAGTGAATGCGGGATAACCATCTCATTTACATTTTTTTTTACATTTAATAAAAGTGACGGAACGAGCAAAACGTTCACCTGATAGTAAGTGCAACGTCTGCCCATAACAAATGCTGTGTCACCCAGAACAGTGTGACACCACAATGCGCCCGTCACCCTGAGACTTCAGTTCTTAAGTCTCATATGCCCAGTTATTACGCTAGCTCTCAGTGCCCTTCAAACCGAAACACAGTAGCTTCACAGCACAAGAACTGGCCCTGGGGTGATACCTACCTAGAAGCATTTCTGCATAGAAATCCTACCACCAGAAAAATAGTTTTATTCTTCAGACATGCAGGTTTCCTTACAATGTTTTACTATATACCTAGGATATGTAACTTAATATTATAAAGAGAAAAAATTTGAGATTTTGTATGTTTGTTTCGTTGTAATGAATAAACTCAAAGACTAATGGCAGGCACCCACAGGACAGGCTTGCCTAGTGTGGGGCCACCGGATAATACTCCACTTTGTAAAAATTTATAGTGTTAATAAAACTTTTTTTAATTTTTAGTTTAGTTAGTTAATGAACTGATTTTAAATGTACATGTAAATGTAAATTCCTCTTGTAATTATTCGTACCGTAACTATTATAAGAATTTACGGCGGGTATAAAAATGCTAAAAGTAAGAAACTTGCCGCGGTGTGAGAGACCAGCCCTACGCTTGCCCGCGCTAGGCCGAATAGAATAAGATCTATCAATATACCTACCTACTTATATTATTTTTTGTAAACTAGAAAACAATTGAATATTGGTTAGTAATTTTAATTACATATTTTTTTTTAATTTAAATACTTTGAAACGCATTAAAAAAAATTAGCAGCCGCGGTGTCACTTTCTCCGCGCCGCCGACCGGCTTCATGTGACTTGGGCATCCTATAAATTAAACATTATTTTGGTAAAATAACGTAATCTCACCTGACCAGCTGCAGAGCTGACGATGTGAATTTCCAGTTTATTTCATTCAATTTCAATAATATGATGTTTTTCAAATTAATGCATTAATAAATGATATAAACGATACAAACAGCAGATAATTTACAAATTTCCTATTTATTATATAATACCAATATATACAAATTATAAATAAAATAAATTTAATAAAAAAGTTAATGAATTACAGTCAAATTTCGACCATTGAGCGACCATTAGTATATATATAGTATAAATTGACGTAACTTTGAAACGGCAAAGTAGATTATTTTATGCCAAAATTAGTAAACATAAACAAATATACTATAATAAAACATAATCTTTCATAAGTAAGTATCGCATGCACCGAAGAAAGAAAGAAAGAAAGAAAGAAAACATTTATTGCGGAAATACGCCACAGACACAAATACATAAAAAAATAGGCACTAGACATACAAGTAAACAATGTATTTACAGACAAACAGAAAGAAATATTAAACATCATCACAAAACTGAACATTTAACAAAACTCGTGTACAAAAATATTGTCACGTGTGTCGTGGCGCATTGAGCAAACGGGTCTCACTCAGCTTAATGCCGCAGTCGAGACTACAGCGCTGGTTTTCAGTGAGCCCGAAATGTAAAGTTTAAATGTTTCTGTCTCTTACAAGTTCATTCTGTCTATAAGGTTTTGGCAGAAGAAGACGCCAAGTTCTCTTGGACAGAATATAATTAGCATGGATGCTACTTTGCAAAAGTCTATGCAATATAAAATGTAGTAAAAAGTAATGCAACTCTGGAGTACGTTATATTTTAATATTACGACTTAGTATCAAAACGATTTTTTAAAAACTGAACAAAAAACAGAATGTTCCTTCTTTGTTTCTTTAGAAATTGACATTCTTTAAAGTACTATACTTTAAAATAATGGGGAGTAATATTCGTGTTTTTTTTTCTGTAATATGTATCGGCGACGAAGTTTCAAAACTTTTGGAAAGAAAAAAACTTTTGTTTCTTTCGTCACTAAAAGACGATAAAGGCCTTTCTCTTCTTTGTTGCTCAATTTTAGACATTTCTTAATTGCAAAGTAAACTTTCATATAAATTATTCCACGTCATGAGGCAAAATATCTTGAAATATTACATCAGTTTACGTTTCAAAGTCATCACATATTTTGTGACGATTTTTGACCACGGCGATAGCTTAGGAAAACTGTCGGAAGCTATCATCTGCGCAGGAGATATTGTAGTGCCAAATGATGCTTTTACACTTCCTAACCTACTTGCACTCGATGTAACGCTCATGCGATGAGATCGGAGGTAGACTAGGAAGCAGTGTTAAAAAGACCCGAAAACCAACAACTTGTCTTCGCACAAATGTTGGCTTCGGCGGAGATATCAACAAACACTGTAAACAGCTACAGAAAACAGTGTAGTATTCATTACATATATTGACAACAGAGTAGAATAGCGCCTACCTATTTCCCACCGAGGTTTAGTAAGAGGCGACTAAGGTATTGTACGGACAGTATTTATTCGTCCTTTTTTTTGACTCATGGTCACTGTTAGCCCGAAGGCTTTTACAGCTTCGCCGGATTGAAAGGTGGCATAGCGCTGAGGGCGCTTAGCCGAAACCTTTATTTATGGATGACTGGCGCAAGGGCCCCCAAGAGGGGACCTCGGCTTGGACCGTCATCCTGTTCGCGTGAGTAACTGACTCGAGGGTGCCCAAGGGGGCCGGCCTCGGCTCGGTCAGTTACTGCAATCGGGAGGGCAATATTACTACTACTATTATTACTATTATCATGATAATTATTAGATAAGTTTACCACCAATTCGGAATGCGTTTCCGCTGGAGAAGAAATGGCGAAAGAAACTCCAGCGACGCTTCTGTTTATGACACTACTGCTAGGGGAGAACCGGCCTGAGATGCGGCGGTATCGCGAATAACTTTGTCTGATATGCCCTCGCCGACGGCGGGGGCGGTATGATGGTGATGTTGTGTGTTTGCGTAGTGATGAGTAAAGCGCTTGGGCCCTAGTGGTCGCGTCGTCAGGGTCCTCGAGGACGTGCCTCGGTCTCCTTTTTCCGCGGGTCGAGTTTTGGTGTATCGCGAGGGGGTTGTAAGTGGCGGCACTTACAACCAGTGGGTTGGGGTGCGTGGCAGCAGAGTCGAAGTATCGGCGAGAGGCCAACTTTAGATATTGGGCTATGGTAGGAAGCCCTAAATCGATACGAAGGTTTGTATTACGCACGAACCACGGTGCTCCCGTGGCTTTACGCATGAATCGATTTTGTATTACCTGAAGTCGGTGAATTTGACGCGGGGAGGCATGCGCAAATACGGGGCTTGCGTATGTCATAATTGGCCGAATACAGGCTTTGTAAAGTGTAATTTTATTACGTAGGGACAATTTGCTATTTTTATTTAGTAACGGATGTAAAAGTTTATTCGTGCAGAATAACAACATAATACGCAATGCTACGAATATACCGCTTGTATGCTATAAACGCATTGAGGAGTAAGAATTTTTGACTCGTACCAAAATGGCGGCGACGTGGTGCGCCACCCATTAATGATCATACTGTGTTTATTATGATTTTTATTTTATTTGTTGTGGATTAGTATTTGTATGTTGTTTTCAAATCTGTACTCTATGTGGACGTTATATTATTACTTTTGAATTTAAATACAAAATGGATAAATTTTAATTGTAGACTGTCCAGTTATTTTTGTAAATTAGTTTGTATTAGTTTAAAGTTATTGTATTTTTTTTTAAATACAGCAAATACAAGCGTATTATTGTAGGATTAGATAGCCTCGTTGTGGCAATACCAGTATTGTAACGCGGCTTGGATTAGAGAATTGGAGTGAAGTTGTGTAACATATAGCAACAACTTTTAAACCAAATTTCACTTTGTTTATTTACCTCTCTCTCTCGTCATTAAATAATAATCAAGAATTTTGTGGTAATATATAAAGTAAAACATTTAAGTTTTGCTTTCATTTCATAGTAATAAACCTACGACATGTTTCTTAATAATGAATCTTTAAGACATCTCAAGATGTAACTTCTGACAAATATAGTTAGTAGAATCAGGCGTTACTTTACGGAAATCCATTTTAATGAAGGAAAGAAAGTTAAGTTGCTAAGATCTGCATGCAAAATATAAAATCGTGTTTATTACCAAGGTTTGAAGAGCACCGCCCGCTCTACCACAGTAGCGTGCACGAGGAAACTAACACCGCCACCGGGAACCGCCACCAGATAACCTCCACCACTAAAACACTCACTTCAAGACAGTACTTTTAATGTCTCTGATACTGGTTGTAG
This sequence comes from Luehdorfia chinensis, assembly GCA_019845155.1. Lineage (NCBI taxonomy): Eukaryota > Metazoa > Arthropoda > Insecta > Lepidoptera > Papilionidae > Luehdorfia > Luehdorfia chinensis. The sequence goes on from JAHVAK010000390.1 coordinate 325,518, forward strand.
AAAGGTGATCTATCAAAGTATTTACGTTTCACGCCATGACTCTTCTCCGTTCGCATTCGTGCACTTTCTACTGGTGGTAGGATTCCTATGCAGGAATCCGTCTAGGTAGACACCACGCCAGGGCCAGTTATTCTGCCGTGAAGGAGTAATGTGAAACATTACTGTGTTTCGGTTTAAAGGGCACTGAGAGCTAGAGTAATCACTGGGCATATGAGACTTAAGAACTGATGTCTCAGGGTGACGGCCGCAGTGTGGTGTCACACAGAGATATTCTGGGTGACACAGCATTTGTTATGGGCAGGCGTTGCACTTACCATCAGCTGAACGTTCTGCTCGTTCCGTCACTTTTATTAAATAAAAAAAAAACAAATAAAAAAGTATAGTGAAAGCATTGCAAATTATGGTATTAATCTGCCCGAATAAAGGCTGTCTGTACAATGCCTAAGTCGCCTCATACAACAACTTGGTAGGAAAGAGGTAGGTGCCATTCTACCCTGCCGGACACCTATCGTGTTATATAGTTAGTTTATAATCAATTGCAAAGTTTGTACTCAACAGACAAACAAACAGACAGACTGGCAAGAAAACGAGTTAAGAGTTAATGAATGTTTAAAGTTTCAATTCTGCCGCTCCTCGGGAAGTTAGTTTAAAATCAATTACTCAATTTGACCCGAACAGATATACACGAAAGCGAGTTAATAACAACGATTAAGTTATAATATTATTTAATTATAAAACCGATAACGCAGCTGCTCCAAACATGCTAATGCGAATTTAAGAGTTTCATGATTTTCTCATGGATCCCAACATCAGAACTTGACCAAATTTGTATAGGACCAACCTCGAGTATAGCCAGTTCTACTAAAACAGAGTCATTGAAATTGGTTCACAATAAGCGAACACATCGCGTAACATACACACAAAAAACATTTAGTGGAATTGATAACCTCCTTTTTCGAAAGCGATCAGCTAGATAAAAGTAGTACTAAAAGTTCATTTTAATTGAATATATTTAAATATAAATTTGTAAAACACATACAAATTTTATTGCGCAAATCGGATGCCCCGAAAAGCTTTATTAAAACAGCTGGCAATGTTTTAATGAAACTCTTTATAACGTGCTATGTAAACAACAAACTTTCGACACACGCTGAAAGTCAGAATAATAATATATATATTTATATATTATAATTAATCATTCTGTTTTGGCGTGGTAGCTTGGGGGCCGGGCGCTCGATATAAATATCATAGTATGCCAGTGACCTGAGTTCCATCCCCACAGACCTCTAAAATTGTTTTGCAATTTTTAGTGCTGATTTACCAAGTTCTCAGATATGAAGGAAACCATCGTTTTCAAACAACGTGCGGAAAAATATCTGTGTAATAAAAATATTTCGAGGAAACATTGAACAATAGCTCCCGGCTCAGAGTCGCTCAGCGAGCTATGGAAAGGGCTATGCTCGGAGTTTCTTTGCGAGATAAAATTCGTAACGATGACGCAGCATAACTAGAGTAACCGACAAACCCCTTAGGATTAGCTAGCTTAAGTGGCAATGGGCCGGCCATTTAGCTGGTAGACCCAATAACCGTAGGGGAAGAAAGTTCTAGAGTGGCGACCTCGTCCCGGCAAACTCAGTATCGGGCGACCCCCACTAGATGTAGCAACGACCTGCGCGGTTTTGCGGAAAGTCAATAGATGCAGGTGGCTCAGGACCGTGTTTTGTGGCAATCTATGAGAGAGGCCTATGTTCAACAGTGGACTATGATAGACTAAAATAATCATAATTATATTTATCACAAGACGTCGTTTCATCCTGACATGAGTCTTCCCTACTTTCCGAAATGTATCTTAAGAAAAAACCGATGGATAGAAATTATTAGAGATCCATATCCAGATCAGTGATCAACAATGTAAGGCCAACGAAGCTAATTTGCTAAAGTCTAAGAGATGTAAAGCGATATTGTTCCGAAAGCAAAAGTGACATCTGCAAAAAAATACCACCACCAAATCCGTTGTACCCGAGACCGTATCACCAGAACCCTAATACTATGAAATATTCACCAACAAAGTTGAATACACGATGTCGTGTAACAGCAGCAGCTTTCGCCTTAAATACATAAACACAGTCACGCCTTTCTCCCATATAAGATGTAGGCAAAGGCCACACACGTTAGTTTTTATATATGTATGTATATATTACCCTTATATATTAAATATTATTTACCCGCACCTACCTCTTTCTATCTCTGCACCACCCTTGAGGTTGAGGAGACTGGTAGAGAATGCCTCAGGCATGAAGTCCGCCTTTATACTCCCTGTATAAAAAGTTAAATAAATAAAAAATAAAAACGTAGCCCGCTGTTCACCCCCGCAGGAAATAAGACGTGACGAGCGGATCCGGATACCCATCGCCTTACAGCCTGACAAAATCAAGCGACACAGACTGTACGGACAGACAACTTTCCGAGCGGTGGCCAATGTAAAAAATAACTCTGTGGCGGTGAAAAACTGTACTAGCTTCGTATATATACTTGCTACCGGATCCAATCTATGAAGAGTCTCAAGGCCTGTTTCGAAATGAGATCTATCGGAATTGCAATTACTGTACATGGTTAAACACAGCCTCTATCGATCCGCTCTTAGCGATAGATTTAAACTTACGCCCATGTCAAGGGCGGCAGTATTAGAAGAGCTATTAGAGATTGAATTGTAAATCGATTGGCTTTTATGATTTTATATTAAAAAAAAATTATGCCAAAGAGTCATATTGTTTTGTTTAATATAGATTTTTATTTAAAATCTTGCTCCGACATAGATTTCGGCCCAGAACCCGCGGCGTGAAGTCTATTCAGGTACTCTGAACAACTAGGTCAAGAGGTCATCATTTTAAATAATCATTACGTATGCAATCATATGTATATGCGATGATAATACAACTTTTGATAAGAATAAAATATCGCAATGGGCTTAGGGCGCAATGTGACTTATATCCGTTTATGATAACCGCTTTCACTTCGCTCAGGGTGCGATTACATTATCATAATTTTATTAATATTTATAAATTATTGAACGTGGCCTATCTGGAAGAGAATTGCGTCAAAAGAATAAAATAATTTGATAAGCACTTTCCGAGATACCTTCCAATTCAATGTATCCATGGGTGGCGGTAGGATTATATTTAGGAAAATATCTGGGTCCAAACAATTATATTGATGAGGCTACCATTGGATATGAGATGTGGAGGTTGGACTTCGTAGTGTGACTTCAATAAATTAAAGACACCAATATATCGTTCGTAATGGTAAACTTTCAATTTGTACGTATTCGTTTACAAGCTCAAAATTAAAGAAAAAGAGTTCACAGGAGAAGGTCACACGAGTAAGAATTACAGAAGGAGTATAGCACTAGAAGGACAGTTAAGGAAGCACAGCGCAGGTTGAGAAAAGAATAGCTATTAAAATTATACTAGAGAAAGAACGGTACAAAATTTAGCACCAGGTTCATTCCGATCAGCTCGATCTACTGGCCCCGCGGAGAGAATTTTATCATACTTTTAATATATTAATATATTTTTAATATAGCATATATCATAGGGTATGTTTCGAGGTTAGAGTTTGTAATTGTTCGGAGTTATTCGAACCGCTGTTTTTCGCCATCGTACATCGCGTCGTTGGCTTTCCGCCTCTGTGCGCTTTTGGCAGAATTTTCTGCCACGCACAACCACTCTTTGGAACTAGCCGTAAGCGTCATTTCCGAACTGATACGATTTAGCGACCTTCAAGAAAAGAGCCTATTCCTTTCTCAAAGGCTGGCAACGTACTTGCGATTCCTCTGGCATTGCGGATGTCCATAAGCGGCGGTGATTACTTAACATCAGGTGAACCGTTTGCTCGTTTGCCCCCTATTAATAAATTCAACAATACAATCATTTCTCTATCTTATACACAAATATTAGGTCGCGGAAAAAGTCTTTTCGCATATAGTACGTATAAACTTGTATTAAAATCTCTTTGGCTGTACTATTTGTGTCTGGCTGGTTTTGATGGCATTAAAAAGGTTACATTTCAAAGAAAGTAACAAATTAGTACAACGTTGTTTCCAGGTATTTTTCATTCGTTTTTCTTTCTGTAAAAATGAGTGAATGTAATGAAGAAATTCGATACATTTTAGTACCAAAATAAAATTGCGACGTTTATGGACCTAATGCAGTTTTAATAAGAGTAGTGGTTTAAGCGTTTTCAAGACAGGAATTTTGATGTCAAAGATGCACCTCGCTCTGGTCGCCCTGTTACGGATAAAATGGACGCCATTTTTGTAATAAAGTTCAACTTTTGTACTTTGGAACAAAATATGTGTTGAGATTTCATATAAAGTGAGAAGAAACTTTTTCCCCAACCGATCTAATATTGCGCCAGCACTAAATCAAATAACTATTGAATGAAAACCACAATTTCATCAAATTCAATATAGTTGTTCTTGTTGTTTAAACAGTTAACCGCAGATAATTATGAAATGTTATTTCACGTGTTGTATTAATAATTGGTTTTTCAATAATTATTAAAAACAATTAGTATTAACACGAATGTGTTAAAAATTTAATCGGAGCCGATGATATCGCCGCTTTAATACTAGCAAAAAAAAATGGTATATTATTCAGAATTCCAGCATTGCCAGTTATTCTGCTGTTTAGCAAACACCACTGTGTTTCAGTTTCAATGACACTAAACCTAGTGTATTACTTATATACAGGGTTTGTTTGGTGCCGACTCTAAATTAGTTACATTAGGATCTTAGTTATTAAGTGTAAGAAGTTTTATTTTATTGTTCGCTCTACTTTTATTTTATTTTTTGTTAAAAGTTTTAGTTTTTTCATTTTTTGCGGCTAAAATCTTACTAGTGACGAATTATTAATCATTTACCAGCTTTATTATTGATTACTTAAAAAAACTATCAAATGATTACTTACCCACCTTGCTATAACTGTTAACAGTTATATAATATAATTACCTACTTTGACTATTAATTGTAATATAATACAAATACTTAAGCAAAAATGCTGCTCGAGTGAGAAAACGATATTAAGAAGAATCCAATACTGAGAAAAACAAGGTTGCAAATAAAAAAGAGAAATAGATTTACTCGTTCACATGAGAGTATAGGTCAACGCGAGGATAGCCTTAGGATGAGAAAATACGTAAATAATAGGTTATCGCAAGAAGGCAAAGAGTAAGTCTGATAAGGGAGAGACTTTCGAATAAGAGTGAAGAGCAGCGCGCTTATCATATTAATTATCTGACTTTCGAATGAAATCGAGAACGAACTGCTCGTAATATACTCGGCAGAGTGGTGCCATTTCTCAAAGTAATAAAAGCTCAAAATCGCTTAAGCCAAGACAAGTGCAAAGGGCAGGCAATTATTTCTGGTCAAGATTTTTTTTTATTGGTTAGCACGTCGAAACGAGCAAAACGTTCACCTGATGTAAAATGCAACGTTTACCCATAACAACTGCTATGTCACCCATAACATTTCCGTGTGACACTACCTAGTCCGGCATTAAGTTCTGTTACAAATGAAAATGCATTTTTTTTAATGAAGTAATGTAAAAAAAGTAAAGTTTGTAGCCTATAAATGTCCCACTACTGAGCACAGGCCTCCTCTCATTTCTGAGAGGGTTATGGAGCTAGGAAGAATCCGCCACGCTGCTCCAATGCGGGTTGACGGACTTCACATGTCTTCGAAATATTTTTAATTTCTCAGACATGCAGGTTTCCTCACGATGTTTTCCTTCACCGCCGAGCACGTGGTAAGTCAGCACTTAAAATTGCAATTAACAATTTTAGTGGTGCCGGCACCGGGAATCGAACCCAGGTCACTCGCGTACTATGAAATTAAAAGCGAGCGCCTAGCCCCTGAGCTACCACGGCTGTAATACTATTAAAATTTATACCTACATATTTATTAGTCTCAGCAAAAAATAAAAAAAATATTCTATTCGAAATGGCCACCTTTGGCTTTTATACAGGCCTTCAATCTGTTTGGCCACGACTCTATGGATTTATGCACTGTTTCCAAGGTAAATTTCGCCACTGATTGCTCCAAAGATTTTTTAAGAGACTCAATGTCGCCGTGTAGTTTAGAACAGGCCATGTACTCTAAAACTGACCATAATTTGAAGTCTAAAGGGTTGAGGTCTGGGCTAGATGAGGGCAATCTTCAGCTCTTATAAAGTCCGGAACGTTGGTTTCGGTTTGGGTTGGTTGGTGGTGGTAAAAAGTGTATTGCTGAGAGTTTTCACAACATGATCCAAGACTGTATCTTGATACACTTTGGCTGAAGTATTCACTCCTTTTTCACAAAAATGTAGTTTTGTGAATCCTTGATAAGACACGCCCCACCAAACCATCACTGACGCAGGATGATGTCCACTTTGTACCTTTCCGACCACTTGAGCAGCTTTTTTAGAACTGTGAGCGTAGACTTTATTATTTTGCTTATTGTAGTGTTCTTCAATCGTGAAAATTTTTTCATCAGTAAAGAGGATATTTATGTGCCTTTCACCTGCATATCGCGACAGAAGGCGTTTTGATCGATCCACTCTCTTTAATTGTAAAGATTGATTTAGGGCATGTCATGTATATCGACGATAAGCACCGAGTTTCAGGTCTTGTTTTATAATACGCGACATAGTCCTAGTGAGAATCTAAATTTCTCGCGATAAGATTTTTTACTCCCTAATGGGGTTTCGACAAATTCTGGCATTAACAGCATTAACAGCCTTTGTAGTTCTAACAGCACATGGCCGCCTCGATCTTTTCTGGTCTTCGACAGAGGAAGTGTTGTTGTATCTGTTGACAGTACGAATTACGAACATACGGCTGATACCAAGCTTTTGAAGTGACTGGAATATGACAGACGGCTCCATACCCACAAGGTGCAAGGCGATCACTGCAATCCTATTTTCTTTAACACCCCATTCCATATTGTAATTTGATAATGAACACGAAAAAATATGTGAAATAGCGCAAAATCGAAAGAAGTTTTTAAAATCTAATACGTGTTCCAAATTCAAAATAATTAAAAAGTTGAAAAAAAGAAAAGTTAAGTGAAAGTTAAACCCACATATGCCAATAAGGAACCAATTACGGAACGGTCACCTGTACCTACAAATAAGTAAGTAAACTTATCTACAAATAAGGCAGTAGCCTTAAGAGACAACGTACCTGGTAGTCAGAGTACCTGACTAGCTTTTCACAACACAAAATTCAGGGCCCTGGTGTTAGAGACGTGTGAAGTATGTACCTTTGTTTGAGAATAATACCAAAAAAAATATACAAATAATTTAAAAAAAACTTATTTTTACGGATTTTATTGCGTTTCATTTTTGGCCTATTTATAACCCGACAAAGCGAGCCCTTTTTTTTTAATTTATTTTTTTATTATTAAAAAATCTCTGTACACTTACAGTTTACATAAACCAACGCGTGCACAGATTATTTTATGATTTCAATTCGAGCTTTACAGCACCCATGGTCACGGGAGATGAGAAGCATCGTCGCTCTAGGAAATCTGCAGTCTGTGACTATGTTCTGGATCACCCCAACCATTACATCAGATTTTATAAACCACAAATCCTTGCAAAAGAACATCGATTCCTACCAAAGATGATTCGCGAAATGTGGCTGTTGAAATTAAAAAACATCCGAATTTCAATAGAGAAGATGGTTGGGTATTACCACCGGCTTGGGATCTTATAATAATTAAAATTAAATCAAAAATTTGTATGTTATCAATTAAACTGCAAAGATTCCAAGACACAGCTCTTTCTGCGTAGATCGGATCCCAAAGAAATAATTAAAAGCTGAAGGTACCTCGCATCAACTATGCCTTAAGGACATCTTTCACATCAGTCCTCCCGTGACCATGGGTGCTGAAAAGCACTCGAAACGTCGGGTTATACAAAATAAATAGTAAACGCAATTAAATCCGTAAAATCTAGTTTTATTTAAATTACTATAAATAACTTATATTTTGCACAAACATGATGGTGATGATGATGTAAAGAAATATTATACAGAGTCTCATTTTAAATATTAATCCATCCTTCAAAAAAGGCGGAGCCGATCCTAAACACACATAAGATATCCAATAATTTAGGAACTTAATAGAACTTAAGTAAGTAACGATTAAATAAGGGTCTACAATAGACGCACGAGACCTTACGGCCAGTTATTAATGCGCTGAATGAATCATTTTGGAGGATTTCATGAGTGGTATGTAGTTTTCGAATACCATATTTTGTGTACAAATTGTTAATATGAATAGTAGAATAGATAATAAAAATATGAAAAATACTTAAACTTTTTGTGACTGATTATTTTGACAGGTGTGAAGTTTATTGACATAAAATCATTACTGTGAAACCGTATTTACTGTGAAACGATCGAAATGGAAAAATTATTCAGTTATTTTTAAACACGGCAAATAAAATCTTTAAAAATGTAGTCCAAATGTTTGGTAAAAATGTTCGCATTTTTCGCGGGAAGGCTATCTCATGCCCCGCTGTTAATAATTGCTGTAAAGGTTGCAACCCTGTTAGCATTTTAAGGTATGTGGGTGTATGTACAATGTCTGCAGCCTATTACTACGTATTAAATTTAAATATGAATTCCTGTTGAGTAATTTAGACAACACTATAATTATTGGTTGTCATTAACGTTGTCCCTAATTTCATAGTACGCGAGTGAACTAGGTTCTGCGGTGCCGGCATCTCTAGAATTTTTCTTACAGTGTTAAGTGCCGATTTATTAAGTGCTAAGTGCTGCAAACATCGTGAAATCTGCATGTGTCCGGAATTAAAATATACTTACGGACATATGGCATCCGCCAAACCGCATTGCAGCAGTGTGGCGGACCTTTCCCTGCTTCAAAACCCTCACAAAATTGAGAAGAGTCTTGTGCTCAGAAGTGGAACATTTACAGGCTACTTTCATCATCATCATTTCAGCCTACCACTAGTCCAATGCTGAACATAAGCCCTCCCCCATAGATTGCCATAAAAGTTTCTAGCCTTAATTTTAAGGTTTTTTTGCCATATTTGCCACGCTTAGCAGACGGGTTGGCAACTGCAGTTTATTTATTCAGATGTTCCAGGAAGATGCTGCTGCCCATTTTCTGGTTTACATTTTCCCCCTGTCGACTTTAACGACACCCACGGAATGAGTTGGGGTGGTAGATTCTCTTAAGCCGCCACCACACCGCTGGTACTTTACTGACATTTTAATGTATTTTGCAGTCACTATATTCACATTATAATCACCTCTTCCCCCAACCCTTAAGCAAAAGCATTACGTTAGTACTTTTGTGGTTGCGTGATACTTCTGTGTGTTCACTGAAATCAAAAACCGCAGTCATAACCGATCTGGAGATCATCACTTAATACCATATCTTTAGGTTGGTGTGATTCTGTGATAGGTGTATTACCCTAGTTTGTTGTCCATTAACTTGATGTTATAGATACGTACCAGTCGGTCATAATGAATATGAATATACTAGCGGACCCGACAGTCGTTGTCCTGCCCGAACGTTGGCTTGCCTGCTGTTAACAGATTCAGCAAACGATTATTCGATATTCGAATTATCGATAAACTATACACTGAGTGACTTTTGTCATTTTCCTAGAACTCTATCGCAGCGCCACCTACCGGGTCTAATTCTGAATCTAAACCATCCAGGGAACCACACAAAAAAATTCATCAACATCGGTCCAGACGTTTAGGAGGAGTTCAGTGACATACACACGTACAGAATTAGATTTAACTTTATGCCAACATTTTACAAGACATGGTTTAAAAATATTTTAGTAGTATCTCTTCTTATTAGAAGAACATCTTTTGTAAAAAATAACGTATAATACATATAGCGGCTAATTTTACTAGCGGATAATTTTGAAAATGATCTGCATCGCGCTAATAAAGTTTCGTCGATGCTAACTACAAGTATGTATACACGATCTAATGACGAGAAGGTGTAACAGACAGCCTCTCCAGGTCAGACCACCAAATCTGACGTGTAGTCAGCTTCAAAGCCTCGGGTACGCTTTTTCTTGGTATCACCATCTCCCACTTTTAAAATCTAATTTAAGTTGACGTTATGATTATATTGATGTATTTAAACGCAAATATAACGACGACAATTTTATGGTGTCCGGATATTTAGTGTATGTTAAACTTCCTTTCTTTCCTGATTCTAATAGATCAATAACATAAGTTTACTTTATTACTTACTTCGAGTGTTTTAAATTTACAGACCTGAAATTGTAATAGAAGAACGAAGATGGTACCCGTATCCCTTAATAATACGTCATTATATAGAAAAACCAGAACCAGATAAAGTCAATGTATTTAAACGGTGGTACAGAAAACGCCAGGCGGAATGTAAGCTGAAGAAAGAGAAAAAAAAAGAAAGGTTAAAGCAGCTAGAAGAAAGGGAGCGCTTAGAAAGAGAACGTTGCTTGAGAGAGCTACGACGACTGCACTCGTACCACCAATCCCTATGCAACAGAACGCAATCCCTACCAGTTTTCAGCAAAGACACAAAGCAAATATGTAAAACAAAACCTATAAGTAAAATGAAATGGAAAACGCGCTCCGTTTCTGTAAAAACTGAGTAAGTTTATGTAAATTCTTAAAATCCTCATTCACGTTATATTCTGAGATTTAAGCAACAGTTGTCCGTTCACGTTTTCGTTTCCTTAAATACGGAAAAGGTTTTAAGTTTAAATTAAAAAGAGCACCTATATTTAACTGCAAGAAATAAATGTAATGAAAGCCCCAGAATTTTCTTTACTAGCAGTAATTTGTTCCATTAATTGTATCCTACAATACCCACGGGTAAAAGTACGTTCAGGAGATGACAGTTTCTCTGGCAATTATCTAAAATTATCTTATCAAAAAAAAATTAAAAGTTGCTTAGCTGTTGCTGCACCAAGCATAGTAGTAACTATGCTTGGTGTTTCTTTGCGAAATAGAATAACTTAAAATTAAGTAACAGCAAGCTGAAGTGACAATGTACTAGTTCTAACGTCCACCGTCCGCCGTCCACTAGCTCGTAGAACCGATAACAGTTGGAGAAGAAAAGAGGAGTGGCAGCCTGGTAACGACAAACACAGTGTAGGATGACTCCCCAGTAGATGGTGCGATGACCTGACTAATGTGGCCTAGTGTGGCCTGGCAACCTGACTTGTATGCCTGAATTCTGTACCTGATTTCTTTCCGTTAAAAGTTTTATTTTTTTATTTTGAAAGAAAGACTTTTAAACACAACCTTATCGGCAACTTGCTACAAGATTGTAATGGTTTGTTAGTTTCTGGTTATGACGACCCCATGGCGTAGTGGTTAGTAAACTTGACCTCTGCGCCGCGGGTCCTGGGTTCGAGTCCCAGCCAAATATTTGTGGAAAAACAAAAATCGTTGGTTTTCGAATCTGGTGGTGCAGTGCATGAAAAAAAATGTAATGATATCGATGGAAGTAGTTAGCTTTTAAGACCGTTTTAACTCATTTCTTCTGCGCAAAACAAGAAAGAATGCACTCTCTCGTCTCCCTCGCGTCTCTTGGAAGATCAGTAAGATTAAGACTCTTCAAGTAATCGTGAAATGTAATTTATGACCAAGAGGCAAAAGAGGCTAACCGTGTTGTGGCGGCTTAAGAGAATCCACCTAGATGGGTATCTCATCCCGTAAAAGTCGACAGAGGGAAAATCAAAACCAAAAGATGGCAGCAGCATTTTTCTAGAACATCTCAATAAATAAACTGCGATTGCCAACCCGCCTGCTATGCCTGGCAACTAAAGAGCTACAAACTTTTGTGGCAATCTATGGGGGAGGACTATATTCAGCAGTGGAGTAGTTATAGGCTGAATTGATGACGATGATTCGTAATTCAATTTGTATTTATTTCGTTTGGTTTTAGTAACAGAGACCGTTGGAAAAGCAGTGGCTATGGATTCAGCTGCTTTCGAATATTTTGCGATATCTTCTGCTCCCTAGGGTGTTTAGCAATCGTTGGATTCACACTAATTTGTCTCCTATGAAGTGATCACTGTAAAATATTTTTAATTTCCACTGTATTTGTTTTGGAACACCATTTGTAATGTAATAAATGTCAATAATTCACATAAAAGAAGTATTGTAATTCGTTTTAACTCAAAATATAATCAAAAATTTTTCAGCATTTATTCGTGCAGAATAACACCATAATATGCAATGCTGTCAGTATACTGTTCTTGGGAACGAAATGGGAGTAAGATTTTTTTTTGACTCGTACCAACTTACTGGTGGTAGGTTTCCTATGCAGGAATCCGTCTAGGTAGGTACCACCCAAGTGCCAGTTATTCTGCCGTGAAGCAGTAGTGTGCAAACATTACTGTGTTTCGGTTTGAAGGGCACTGTGAGCTAGCGTAATCACTGGGCACATGAGACTTAAGAACTGATGTCTCAGGGTGACGGGCGCATTGTGGTGTCACACTGTTCTGGGTGACATATCATTTGTTATGGGTAGACGTTGCACTTACCATCAGGTGAACGCTTTGCTCGTTCCGTCACTTTTATTAAATAAAATAAATAAAAAAAAACCAAAATGGCTTCGACCGTCGACTTGATTCGCCACCCGTCACGGCTCGTTTCCCGCACGGGCGAAAAGTGGGCTACGTGTGTAGCCTCTGCCTATCCCTTATTGGAAAAAAGAGTGATTGTATGTATGTATGTATATATGTACAACTTTGTATTTGTGGAACGACTGCGGAACTCACCTGTAAACGCCAAAAGAATCCAGACGCTGGTCGCGTTCGACTTCCAACAAAAAAGTCAATACTTGTGCAATGCATTATTGGTGTTCTGCGGGGCTATTGAGTATCCAAAGTGAAGATCACTTTCAAAAGTGTTGAACGAATATCTGTCAAATAACTGTCTGAATACTGGCTATGATTAACAAAAAAGACGTTATATGAAAAAAAAACGTTACTTTCGTTAACCATAACTTGTATGAAAATGACTTTTTTTTGTGCAGTGGCAGTAGTGTTTTATTATATATATTTTAATTTTGTAATTCCTGTATATATTTGGAGTTTTGATGTTACTATGCAGCAAGTGCTCCTGAGAGTATACAGTGATTGGAAAATTCAATTCAAGACCAGAATTGTGCTTTTCGCTTTGTCTCTATCAGTCCAGCAAATCTTCAGTAAAAGTCAACTATCATTTTACTGTAGACCAAAATTATTAAGTCTTGCTGCTTGAAGATTGTATACTTGGATATGTTACTTGAGACTGGAAAAAAGTTCATGTCTGTTTCCACTAATAAATAAATAAATATTATGAAAACAATTATTTGACAGATATTCGTTCAACACTTTTATAAGTGATCTTCACTTTGGGTACGTAATGGCCCCGCTATTGTGAAAATATCGTGACGGAATCTCAGGCCGGTTTTCCCCTAGTTTCATAAATAGAAGCGTCGCTGTAGTTTCTTGTGCAGTGGTCTCGACTTCAGTGGTGTATATACCCTAGTGGTAGTATCATAGTGGTGCAGGGTATCTGGTGGCAGTGTTAGTTTGTGAACGCTACTGAGGGGGGCGGGCGGTGCTCTTCAAAAACTTGGTAATATACACCGTTTTATATTTCGCATGCGGATCTTAGCGAATTTAACTTTCTTTCTTCCAAAATAAGGTTAATCTGATGCAAAATTGTAAATGGTAATACCGACTAACCGGGAACCGAATCCATGTTGACATTGTATCCTGGCCTACCTCCGATCTTATAGCATGAGCGTGATATAAAATTAAATATGTATAATATGAGCGTTATGTAAAATTTGAACACATGCGTAATACTGGTGGTAGGATTCCTTTGCAGGGATCCGTCTAGGTAGATACCACCCCAGGGCCAGTTATTCTGCCGTGATGCAGTAGTGTGCAAACATTACTGTGTTTCGGTTTGAAGGTCACTGAGAGCTAGTATAATCACTGGGCATATGTGATTTAAGAACTTATGTCTCGGGGTGACGGGCGCAGTGTGGTGCTACACAGAAGTATTCTGAGCAACACAGCATCTGTTATGGGTAGACGTTGCGCTTGCCATCAGGTGAACGTTTTGCTCGTCACTTTATAAAATATAAAAAAAATATTCGAATAATTTTTATTCATAATAATTAAATATGTACCAGTTACATATTTCCAACAGCAATTTATATAATAACACAAATAAAAAGAGATATCAACATGTTTATAATTAGTTTAGGACATCACACAACCGTGTTTAAATTTACTGTAAAAAATACAGTTGAAATTATACTAAAAGAAAAGAATCTAAAAGATTTAGTCGAATATCTGTTGATAGTAATATCTTAATTGTTAATTTAAAAAAATGTTTTTTTTATTACAGTAATATTGTCAAGTGCCATGATTTTACTATGTTATCATAACAATTCTGTATAAATCACGCGAAAAACAATATTTAAAGACTTTTTCATTCAATGGACTGTATTCTAATTAACTTTGGCTCTTAATATGTTTATTTATTATGCTTAGTTTTTATCATTCTTTGTCCTGTTCATACATCGCCGTTAAATTACAATCACATTTATATTCAAAAACCTAACGCACACATGGATACATAGTTCCATACAAAAACCACTTCAAAAAGCGTCCTCTATCGATCAAAATAAAAAACAAAGACAGAGATCACAAATTCCGATGAGAAAAACACAAATTTAATCTTATGCTCACGACATAAAGTAGCTTTTTTTAAATGAAATCATCTGTAGTTCCACGCCGTTTTTAAATTTGTTATAGTTGACACGGCTGACGTGGTGGTAATCGAAATGAGCGCACTGTGCGCTCTTTTTTGAGGATGTTTTTGAGTCGAGGACTGTGTACCTGGTTGTTTGTTTTTTGTATATCAATATAGAAACATTAGGCTTTCAACCACCGAAGATATTATTAACTGTCGCTGCATTAAAACTGACTAATTATTATTTATTAATTATATGTTAAAGCTAGTATATATTTAAATAACCATTATATAAAACTGAAGTAAACGATAAGATATTAGTAAAAAGGCTTATGCTATACCTTGTTTTAAAATAATAATACAAAGGGCAACACTGCCAAAATTTATCATTAAATCTATGAGTATTTAGTTCTGGTAACATATTAAAGATCAGTCTCGCGCAATTCGAAAACCGGTTTTTCGGAATGAAAGTTTTCTTTTTCGACCATCGCCTTTTTATTATCTGTCACCGTGTCGTCTATGGAAGCGCATCGTTTCCTCTTCGGGCTCATTTCTGTACTTAAAAAATTATTAATATCTTTTAATGGCGACCGAACGTTGTTTGGATCAACGGCCAAGTTACTAATCGATGCGGTTAATTCGGATGGCATGTTGCCGTCCAAGCAATACATCAATGAATCGCTTATTCTATCGTCGGCGTCACTCGATTTATTAAGAATCGATAAATCGATTGGGGTCGCTGTCAACACCGATCGGCTTAATAAATATTCTCGGAATGGTTCCGATAGAGATTTCGATTTCTCGATAAAACACGTCATCTCGTGTGAGGTTTTAAACTTTGGTAATAGCAATCCGTCTTCGCTGCCGCACAGCGTAGTGTTCAGGTCCTCCGCTATAAAGTTACGCCTGTCGTGACTTATTATGAATCGAGTGTTCTCCGAACGTAGGGGACTAACTTCACCAATGGAACCGGAACGAGCATCGAATGGTATTTTGCTTCTGGACAGCGACACGCTCGCTGAATGACTGGACCTGCAATCATAATTTTAATTGTAATATTGTGTTATGTCTAACGTGACCAAACGTCACGCTCTGAGCGGGACAGTCCCGTTTTTATGCTATGCGGCCGGCTGTCCCCAAGATAAATAGAAATGTCCCGCTTTCGCATAACACCAACAAGTCATGCAAACTATTTAATTTATATTTAAAGACTAAACCTTATATTTTAAAAGAAGAGCTCAACGGAAAAATATAGAAACCAAACTACACGAAACATTTTGCCTTTTCTATATTTATGTGCTTATCGAAACCTGATAAAAAAAGCAAAAAAAAATTACATGAATATGTTTTTCAGATTATATACAACGAAATATAAAATGACATATTAAATCGTCAAAAATTGACGACATTTTTTTTATTGTATAACACTTTATACGAATACGAAACGAGCAAAACGTTCACGTGATGGTAAGTGCAACGTCCGCCCACAACAAATGCTGTGTCACCCGGAATATTTCTGTGAGATACCACACTGCGCCCGTCACCCTGAGACATCATCAGTTCTTAAGTCTCAAATGTCCAGTGATTACGCTAGCTCACAGTGCCCTTCAAACCGAAACACAGTAATGCTTGCACACTACTGCTTCACGGCAGAATAACTGGCCCTAAGGTGGTACCTACCTAGACGGATTCCTGCATCGGAATCCTACCACCAGTATTTTTTACAGTCGCTTCTATTTTAGGACTGCCCGGAAATAATTCTATTTTCTCTTATAGTGATTTTTACACTGTATTATGATTGTTTTCATATTTTTTTCATACTGATATTGACGATGCCTTTATAAATATTAAATCCTTATAAAGTGTAACTTGTTCTGTGGCTCTGCAATAGCAATGTACTGTACTTTTTTTAGTATTAAATTATATTAAGATTAAAACCTTAGCTCTGTAGACATCTGTAGGTTATGCTGAGATTAACACCTAGGCCTTGAGACACTGGCAGCAGCATCTTTTTGAAAAATCTGAATAAATAAACTGCGGTTGCCAACCCGCCAGCCAAGCGTGGTTACTATGGTCCCCCCAGAATAAGAGTTACAAAGTTTTTTTTGGCACTCTGTAAGGGAGGTCTACGTTCAACAGTGGACTAGTGATAAACTGAAATGATGATGATGATAGGATGGTGGTAGGATTCCTATGCAGGAATCCGTCTAGGTAGGTACCACCCCAGTTATTCTGCCGTGAAGCAGTAGTGTGCAAGCATTACTGTGTTTCGGTTTGAAGGGCACTGTGAACTAGCGTAATCACTAGGCATTTGAGACTTAAGAACTGATGTCCCAGGGTGACGGGCGCAGTGTGGTGTCACACGGAAATATTCTGGGTGACACAGCATTTGTTGTGGGCGAATGTTGCACTTACCATCAGGTGAACGTTTTGCACGTTTCGTCACTTTATACAATAAAAAAAAACCTGCAACAAAACAAACAGGCAACAATTGTAACTACAATTGTTGCCTCTTTCATTGCGCAGGCCATAACCTACCTGTCGCAGGAGATCGTCGAGCGCGACATGGCGTCGTCGTCCGACGACACAAAGTCGCTGTCGTTCTTGGGTGACACGGAGCGATAGGACACCGGGTCCAACTTCTCATCCTTGTTGCTCACCGGAATACTGTCGCGTTGCTCCGACGTTATTATAAGGGGCTTCCTTGATCGCGGCGTCATTATCGATTCCTGTCACATGTGTTACAATAAGCACAGTTTCTGATGACCATCAACACACGCGTTCACATCACTACATTAAATATATTTTTCATTACATACATTAAAATTTATCTAATACAAGTTTATGGCCGACTTAATGCTTAAAGGCATGCTCTCAAAATCAACCATAAGGCTAAGCAGAGATAAACAAAAGTAAAAATTTAAAATATTTTATATACATAATTATATCAATAAGACCATTTGTCGATCAGCGATGCACACATTCAAGTTATTGCAATTTTTTTCGAGAACGTAAACAAGAAAACGTACAAAAAGTTAAAATGGGCATGGCTGGAAGGGGAAAGGTATAGTGGCGGCTTAAGAGAATCTACCACCCCATCTCAACCCGTGTCACAAGAGTCCGACAGTAAAAACGAATATATACCGATAAGCGTCCGGCAGGGTAGAATAACACCTACTTCCTACCTACCGAGGGGTCTTAAGAGGCGACTAAGGTATTGTACGGACTGCATTTATTCGATGGAAACAACACCGTAGTATGCAATGCTGTCACTATACTACTGTTGGGAGCGAAAAGTAAGAATTTTTTGACTGGTACCAAAATGGCGGCGAAGTGGTTCGCCACGTTGTTTTGTTACCTTTCGATTCTACGCTTTATATGGGAAAAAGGCGTGACTATATCGCTCACTTAGTAATATAAAGGCACAACTAAAAAATTAGGGTATTCGAGTTTTTTGCATAAATGGGCACAAAACTACTAGTACTACAACTTGTCTTTAACAGAAATTGGCCTAATTCATAAGATGCCGTTATAATTTAAAGAAATTTAGTAGGAGAGGGGCCTATCTTAAAAGAGGTTTTTTTGACACAATTTTTTTATAGTTAAATTATAATTTTTGTAATGTGTCAATTATCCAATATAGAGCTAAAATATTGTAAATTTTAGACCTTGATTTATTTTTTGCCTACCTTTTCAAATAAAAATGTTATGTACATATTCCCAGTGGGTAAATGAAAATAATGAAGTTGCCCAATCTTTAAACTCGTTTTTCCAAAGGTAAGGATTTTCGATTTGTGCCCTTTTAATACTAAGGGTGCGATATGTATGTATGTGAAAACGAAAAGTAGGTTAGAATTATTTACATTCATGCATACACGACAGGCTCAGAAATGAGAGGAGGCCTGTGCTCAGCAGTGGGACATTTATAGGCTGAAACTTTACTTTTTTTTTTATGCATACACGATATCTAATCATGCTTTTAAACAAAACTAATAATAATATAAATCGAAATAATGAAGTTATAATAAATGCGATTAGTATTGTCCTACCTGCATCGCTTTAGAAAGTTTCTGTGTCGACTTAGTAATAGGGGACATAGAGGCTCGTCTAAAGTTAACCGTATAAGGTGTAGTGCAATCTTCATCAAACACTGCCTCGCTCATTCCGGGGGTGCTCGTTAAATATTGCATTTTGAACTCTAACTCCTGATCGGACAGTTTACATTTCTTTGGCGTTTCTATATCAATGCATTTTTCAATATCGGCACACACTTCGTTCTCCGAGCCGGTGTCTTGATCGTCCAAACAGGAAACGCAAGAGGTCGGCGTACCGCGTATGACTGTCCCGCGCTTTTGGTATTTCTTATTGAAATTCTGCGAGGCCGATATCATTTTCGAGCGGAACAATCTCGTGCCGCGTTTCTTTGGATTCTTCGGAGTCCCCTCGTTCGGGTCGATTATGCTCAAATTCGGTTCGGAGACGAATTTCGGACTCAATTTCCTCGACCGATTCAACGCCCCTTCGGACAGTGTGCTCTCGTTGCTAGCGTCCGATTCGTAAGCCTCGTTGTCTTCTAATGAGTCGCTGCTAGCGATTTTATTCGCTAAATTCTTAAGAACGATATTTTTATGGGTGACGTCGACTTTAGTGTCGTCGGAATACCTCAGTTTCCCTTTGCACGACTTCTGTAAATAACGCATGCTATTAGCACATGACAAGAAAGTTACAAAGAGAGAAAAGTAGGTTGAGGCTCATTTACACTACGATGAGAAGGCAAAGGAGAGGTCAAGAAATGTATACGTCTTTCTTTCTTATAAAAATTAATAAGTCAGTCATAAAAACAATTTTAAGAAAACAATTTTACTTTTTGTAAACTTTCATATTTATTTTTAGAACATTGGAAGGTCACTCTACGTTATTACCTTTATTTAAACATATAATTTATTAAATAACGTCAATGTAACTGTCCAATTAATTTTTTTTTTGCAGTTATCGCTAACTTTGTTCGTTTCTTAAAAAATAATAGAAATAGTATTCTACGGTTTTAAAGTACTAAACAAAATTGTATTCACTACATTGTATGCGGAGTTGTGCAGGAATACGTGACATTAGTTTATAGACATATATTTTTTCTGACAGACATACGGGTATATCATGTTCTGATATGATCTGATTCTGGACCTAAACAATAAAATTAAAAAAAAAATCTTAGATGTGGTCTATTGTATGGTAAAAAGTAAAAGCGTATAAGTCTCATCGTCAGAACGTAAAATAAATATAAATTTTGATTTAATTAAAAGTTCTATATTTAAGAAATATAGATTAAAAAATACACAATTTACAAATCCGCTTAATTTTTATTCTATAAAAAAATTGACCGTCTCCTTTGTGTTATATTTCTAAATAAACGAAATTACCACGACAACTATTCACAATGTCGTTGTGCATACATTTCTTACTGTTATCTTATCTGTGGTTGAAAAATTATATTAATTTTAGGGTTGCCATCCGTACTCGAAAATAAAGACTGACTGACTGACTGAGAATGACACCAATAAAGTACGCTGAAATACCTCTATTTACCATGATGTCAAATATTAGATTGACATTAAAAACGAACTGATAATATGTTTTAGTTTAAAGTTTGATTACAGAAACTATCTTCAAGAAAGACGAATATTTGTTAAATGTTGCCAAAAAGTATGTTTTTAATATAAGAATATAAATATCTACTCATTTTTGCTGTGTACTTTTTTTCTTCTTCCGAAAGGAAAAATAAAAAGGTGGCAACACTTATTCTTTTGTACTATAAAGTTTATAATTTCGCATCGTAATACAAAGTAGCCTCAGATTTACTGATATTAATGAAAACACAATGCAATGTTAGTTGAACATAAACATGCTTTAATGACACTGATAATAAAGGCGAGTTTAGCTTAAATTTTTCGTTATTCAGTACCAAATTGACTTACCTCTTCGACCGTATTGATGGAACCGGATCCTTTCTTTGGCGTTTTGTTCAGCAGTCCCTTGTTGAAGATGTGCCTCTTGATCGAATCGCCGAAACTCCTCGAGCCGGCGACCTTGCCTGTCCTTTGTATTTGTATGGGAGTTCCTAACAGAAGCATATACTAAGTACTTAAATTCCCAAAGAGTTTTTAATACTTTTTTGGTGAGATTCCACTGAATTAAAATAAAAAACAGTGGGTGCGTGAACTTGTACCCGCATTAGAAGTTATATGATAAGCATTCTAATAATTGAGAACGATCTAAATTACAAATGTATCTATTAGATTACAGGATTTTTACTGGTGGTGGGATTTCTATGCAGGAATCCATCTAGGTAGGTACCACCCCAGGGCCAGTTATTCTGCCGTGAAGCAGTAGTGTGAAAACATTACTGTGTTTCGGTCTGAAGGACACTGAGACCTAGCGTAATCTACTGGGCATATGAGACTTAAAAACTTATGTCTCCAAGTGACAGGCGCAGTGTGGTATCACACAGATATTTTCTGGGTGGCACAGATTTTTTTAGGGGCAGACGTTGCACTTACCATCAGGTGAACGTTTTGCTCGTTTCGACACTTAATAAAAAAAAATAAGTTACAACTAGATAAGTGGGTTGGTTGGACTGGGGATGGACCACGGTCCCACAGAACAACATCGTTGAAGCAAGCAGCATGAAGTTTTTTTTATAAAGTGACGAGACGTGCAAAACGTTCACCTAATGGTAAGTGCAGCTTCTGCCCGTGACAAATGCTGTGTCACCCAGAACACTTGTGTGTCACCGCACTGCGCTCGTCACCCTGAGACACCAATTCTTAAATCTCACATAGACATCAGTTCCTAAGTCTCACATCCCCAGTGATTACGCTAACTCTCAGTGCCCTTCAGTAATGTTTGTTCACGATTGATTCACGGCAGAATAACCTTCCTAGACGGATTCCTGCATAGAAATCCTACAAATCACTAATTGTTTGGTATACTTTTAACAGTAGTGATGGGAAAAGATTACATCCGAAAATCTTTTACCCAAAAAAAATGTCCCACAAAAGAATTTCACATATACCGTGAATGCATTTGCATATGTGTGGGTCTATACACAAAAACCAAAACCCTGAAGAACTATCTAAAAGTCATAAAAATATTTCTTCATTCCATACGCAGCAATCAAAAACCTTAGAGATTATAAAGTCCATTGAAACGACCTAGCAAAGCGCTTTCTTTTTCACACATTGCACATAAAAGACGAGGACAAAAGACAAAAGACAGACAGAGGACAAAAGATCTTGCAAAAAAGGACCGTTCTGATTTGTCCAACGTTGCATAAGCGTCGTATGTCTAACCAATCAAACGAAACTGCGAGTTCTTTTTAATGTATATCATATAGTCCGTAATATATTACCGTATCCATTCTGCCGATTAAAATGTTTGACTAAACGTCGCTTGTGGGCGGAGTCAGGCAACGCCTGGATATACGCATATAGCTGTGCGAGCGCCGTGTCTGTCGGGTTGCGTGCGTTCTCGGCGCAAGTTCGATTCCGGTCCACAAACGTATACACCGTATTCGCTGCGGTCCTGTGAGCAACATATAAATTAGCTACAATGTTAGTATATAGCCATTGTATCACTTGAGTAAATATTCAAACCGAGACACGGGCCTCCCCTATAGATTGCCACAAATGTTGTAACTCTCATTTTGGGGGTATTTAGCGGTAGTTGCCACGCTTGGCAGGAGGGTTGGCAACCACAGTTTATTTATTCAGAGGTTCCAGTGAGATCCTGCTGCCCAACCATCTGGTTTTAATTTTCGATCTGTCGACTTTTACGACACCCACGGTATGAGATGGGGGTGGAAGATTCTCTTAAGCCGCTACCACACGACATACACACTATAACATTCACAAAAGAAAACATAAAAGTACAAATAAAAAAATACTGCTCGACGAAATAATTGCTCAGGGCCATGACGTAGACATATTTGCCGATCGAATAAGATTATTTATTGAAAATGCTAATATTTTGAATAGCTACACTATAATGTCAAAAACGATTATTTATAACATTGACTGGATTTTAAGATATCTATCCTTCAACATCATCATCATCATCATCATCATCATCATCATCATCATCACAGCCTACCATAGTCCACTGTTGAACATAGACCTCCCCCATAGATTGCCACAAAACACGGTCCTGAGCCACCTGCATCCATCGACTTCCTGCAAAACCGTGCAGGTTGTCGCTCCATCTAGTGGGGGGTCGACCTACACTGCGTTTCGCCGGTACGAGGTATCTATCCTTATTCATAACTAAACATATATACAGTTTTACTTTACCAACAGTTCAGTAAATTCAATCGTATCAAAACAAAACAGTACCAGCGGGACGCACGCTATAGACGCTCTCTTCGCGAGGTTTTCTGGCGAATTCGAAATTCGACAGAAATGGAGCAAAGAAAGAAAACTTGCTATAACTGGTCAGTCAGTGAATGTTTAAACTGCACTTTAAACAGTGAATTTACATTTTTTCGCTAACAGTTGTCCTAATCTTATTCTTAAAGGTTAGCAAATAGTGAATTTTGACAAGCGCCCAATATTACGTTTCTTCTAGTAATCTTTTTCTGCATAACACTTTTTTATGCAAGTCGGAGCTAATAATCCCAGCACTACGGCCGAGTATAGGTGTAATAAGTACATACGTGCGCTTTATTTCTGTACTTTATTTTGTGATTCTTCCTCGTTAGGTTAATGTGTAGCCTAACGAGGAAGTTGGAAAAAAAAGTCAATTAGTACATACTTATCAGTTATGCTTTCGTCCAAATCAACATCAGGCGACATAACCCTTTTACGTTCGCGTATTGTAAAATAGGCTGCAGCGTCGGTGATCAACTGGGTCGGAGCGTCGAATAGTTTGGCAGAATGTCGTATCATGAAACTTATGACTGGCGACAACGCTATGGAGTCTGCGTGAAACGTTTCTGGTGATAGCTGTAATTGAATTAAATGTTAATCCAACGAAACTCACCTTGTGATGAATGAGACGAGCAAAATGTTCACCTGATGATGAGTGAATATGCACTTACAATCAGATAATATTAAAATAATAAATATCATATACAATAAATGTCATACCTTCCTTGGGCACAGTAAATGTGGTGTGAACATTGTAGCCAAAGTGTCCGGAGACATTCTGTTGGAAGCTTCGTTGTCGGCTACAAGACGTAAAAGCCTTAACAGTCTCTGAAGAAAGTTTCTAGTGCGATGGTGTTAGTAAGAGCAATAGCAGCTGCAGAGCAGTGAGGAGCTTAGTTGTAGATGATTCTGCATTTGGTGGATATTGTGCTGCAGAGATAAAAAATATCTGATTAATTACTAATTCTTTGCATACATACAGTCAGAGCCACACCCGCGGCGACGTGTTTCGCCGCCATTTTGGTACAAGTCAAAAAATTCTTACTACACATTGCGTTCCCACTGGCAGATTAATGACCGAATTGCATAGAACGGTATTATTCTGCACAATAGGTGTCTCTTATATGGGAAATAGGCGTGACTGTATATATGTCTTCTGCACGAATAATGGCTGTCTGCACAATACCAGTAATCCCTCTAGGTAGGTGCCTACACCACACCAAGGTCAGTTATTCAGCCATGAAACAGTACTGTGCAAAGATTACTGTGTTTCAGTTTGAAAGGCACTGTGAGCTAGTGTAATCACTGTGCATATGAGACTTAAGAATTGATGTCTTAGGGCGACGGCCGCAGTGTCACACAGAAATCTTGTGGGTGACACGGGCAGACATTGCATTTACCATCTCTTGAACGTTTTGCTCGTTTCGTCACTTTGTCCAATAAAAAAATAATTACAAAAAAGGACGACGAGACCTATCATCGGCTGCAATACATTGACATAAGAATAAACAGCGAAGGGTATTTTAGTAGATGGCTTGCCAAGAAAAAAAGTAGTTACTAGACAGATTGAGTGGTCTGATCTAAGGAGGATGTATCCTCCTGGCAGCTTTCTTTTAGAACTTGTATACAAAGTGTTCAGTAAATAGTAAGGGAAGTGGGAACATGTTCTGGCACAAACACGAAAATAACTAAAAAAGTTCAGCTACTCCATATATTTTGGTTAAGTAGGAATGAGGTGATCGCCGCCAAGCTATTTCTACATCTTTATAATACTAATGTTATTGCACATTATTTTAGAAAAATTACTGAAAAAAAAATCCCGCTGGGTTTCTTACTGGTTCTTCCCAGGATCAGTGTAGTTTAAAAGGAAAAAAAAATTATTTTCAATGAGTATTATGTAAATAATCTATATTGAATGAAAATTTATTCTATTTTATTCTATTCTAAATAATGTATTTTATACATAACATTATGTAATATGATATTGAATAAAAAGAAAGACCCCAGAGTTTCTTGCCGGTTTTTCTCTGAGGTCTTTTTTTTAACCGGTGTAGATTTTGACATTTATAAGAGCTTTCAAAAAGTTTAGATACGAGCCTAAATGGAATAAAGTAATTTTGACTTTGACTTCCTACATACATACTTTAAGTTATGATTTATTTAAAAGAAACTACAGTGTTGGTTGAGTTTCTTTACATTAAGAGAAGGCCACATTCTATGAATTTACCACGGGCCTCAAGTAGTAAACTAGAACAGTTACTGACCCTGTGAAGTCGAGTAACTGGCATTATTAATTTATTTTTGTTCCTGATATTTCATTACAATGTCACATATTTGGTAGCCAGGGGAATTGCAAGTGAAAAGTAAGAGTTATTTCCACACATCTTTGTCCTTTATTTTATAATATGCTTTTTCTAATAATGTCTTGTTGACAAGTTTGTTGAATTCTTCGTCAGTTTTTTGCGCCACGTGACTGCCACAAGTGACTTATTGCCATTAAAAAATCAACCACATCTATAGGGCGCCACCATTTCGAAAGGACATGACATTCCCTAATGTCACGGTCATTGTACAATTTTAGGAATATAATTTTTAACACTTATTTAACCAATTACTCACCAGCTAAAGTACAATAGGTTTGATAATATTGATCCATCAACAATGGTTGCGGCAACTCTGCAAGGAATCCTTTCAGGACCGATGCACAGTCATGCACTGAAAACTTGCTCTCTTCGAGGCCTAGGTTAGAACCTGTTACCAATAGCAGACGCAGCTCCTGTTGACGGCTCAGAGATCCAGTACGTCGAAATATTCCTTCTTGTATTACATCTGGAAAATTAATACATACCCACTTTTTATTTACATTATTAAAATTACACACTAAAACATTAATTACTAGCAGATGCCTGCGACTTCGTCCGTGTGGATAGTTTTTTTTTAATATCCCATAGGCTATTTTATTACACTTATACACTTTCCAAGTGTGCTAATTACAGAAAATTACATTAGACACATTAGACTATCCTACCATCTGTCTGTCCAACCAACTGTCTATGTCCAGCATTAAACTTAAACAGGTTGATGAAGTAGAACCCAGGGAACTAATCAGTCTCAATTCCTTGAGAATGTCTCTAACGGAGCTTTACATAAATACTAAAAGCAATTTAAATGTGCAGACTCAGCCTGTTTTATCCCTTGTATAAATATACTCCTTCATCCAAGTCATGTGCCCTTAAGAATTTCAAAAGAAATGGATGCATCATAAGCATATTGTATAAGGAAATGGAGTAAAAGATCTATTTATAGACTAGCTACGTCATCTGTGCACAAGCCAACTACTGTTGCCACTAACTTCCCACACCAAAACTCAACACCACAGGTCTGACATTAAGAATTATACAATGGTAAAGCTAACAAAGTATGGAACAATGAGTAAGAAATATAAGTATTTTAATTTTACATATGGATCTCAGAAAAACACTACTTCCTTTGAGAAAGGTGAATAAGTATGGGTAATTTCATGTACCCTATATTAATCGAATTTTAAAAATAATAAATAATTCAGTAATACAGTTCCAATATAGCAATATAATATAATTATTTTCTGAGATAAAAATCCGCAGATACATAAATAACTCTAGAACCACTCATATAATTTACTAATAAATTAGAAATAAAAATCGTTGCTTACTTTCCGATTTAGCTAGAAAATCTATCAACTCATTTAATCTAAGGATCCCTTCTTCAGTTATTGAATTTGCCTCTATGTTGTTCTTTGTGTTATTTGTATTATTTTGACTAGAATTAGAAGTGGCATTCTTAGCCTTCTTATGAAAATTCCATCGGAATTGCTTTGGTTTGTCAGTTGAACAATCAACACTGAAACAGACGAAAGTAAAAGCAATGATAACTAAAAGTAAATTACATTTCACTTATATTTATTACTTACTCGTCGGTATTTATGTCTACAACAAAAGACAGATGCATGCGCACTAGGGTGAAGAACTGATCTAAATTTTCTATTCTCAGTTTTTCTATACATTTAACATCTGCAGTGGTCATTTTGAGTACCACACTAATTACTTAAATAAAAACAGAATTTCTAATATCTAGAAAATGAGAAATACATTATTTTGAAGAAGTAATTATTAAGATATACAATTCCTTCCAATTAGTAACATTTTAGAATCAAATTTTAAAGAAATAATTATAATTTAGAAGTAGAAATAAGATTGTTCTGTATTGTTTTCAAACGTCAATTGACACAACGGCCAAACGGATCCAGGGTTGCCATTTAACAAAATTATTTTCACCAAAATTTTTATACAATTAACATTATTAATAGTTTATTAAGTGTTAATTGATGTTGCTCTTTTCCTTGCAATTTTTTTTATTTTTCTTAGAAAATAAAAACAAAACAAAAAAAGTACGTACAATTTACTAACCGGTTTAATTTAACACATCTATATGACCGGTTTGCACTTTGATTAGTGATGAGTGCGAGTACTATTAAAGCAAGTGAGTAGTTAAAGTAATAAACGAGTTTGGACAAGAACAGATTAACGCGAATAAGAATAGAGTGATTAGTAGCCAGTTATATTTTTTACGACCTACCACAGCGTGTCCCGCCTTCACTTTAACCAGCAGCGTTCCCACTACTAAACAGATTTTTGGACATGCTTTTGTTTGTTCATTGTTTAGCGCTTTGCAGATGGGCGGTTGTCTCGTTTTTAATAATGACACAACAATGGCAAGGCGAAACAAAGATCATACTTCAAATTTGTGCAGGAAAATATAAAACGAATGTTACAAAAATAACCCTTGCAGTTCCAAACACGATTGTTTATCCATTTTAAAGTTGTTACTCGTCCAACGTCCGATAGACTGATTTAGTAATCGCAACAGCTAAACAGTATTTGACAATACTCGCACTACACATATGCACTAATAACTCTCAGTAAGCACTAATCAATAATTACCTACACTAGGACTAGTCAAAGTTCGAAGCGGGCATAAACAGAATCACCTCAACCTTCATCGGAAGCCTAATATTTGAAATACACATTTACCTAACAACTAAAAATTTATTTTTTCCATATAAGTATTTTTGCTGTTAGGGGCCCTATTCAAGTCCTGGATTTAAAAGAGAGTCAAATTATGTGGTCAGCAGTTTTTATTTTATCCCCGAGCTTTTTTTTGACGACGTTCATCATATGAATGAAATTTCATCGTCCTCATTGAAAATTTCAACATACAAACCTTCGACGAACTAACCAAAACAGCATAATAAACCACACTACATAATATTGGTAGGACACCTATGCAGAAATCCGTCTGTAGGTACAGCAGGGCCAGTTATTCTACCGTGAAGCAGAAGCACTTGGCTTAAGATACTTAAGAACTGATGTCTCAGGGTGACGAGCGCAGTGTGTTGCCACACAGAAATGTTTTAAGCGACACAGCATTTGTTATGGGCAAACGTCCGCACTTAACACTTTTGTTCCTTTCGTTATTTTCCCTTATAAAATAAATAAATTCATTGTTGCTCTATACTCATTAAATAAGTAAATAAACGTAATAACCAAACAAAACTACTAACATTTCGAAAGGCGAGCTCCTTTTATTTTTTATTAACATTAACATGTATAAAAAAAATAAGTTTCAGACTATAAATGTCCTACTGCTGAGCACAGGCCTACTCCCATTTCTGAGAGGGTTTTGGAGCTAGGAAGAATCCGCCACGCTGCCCCAATGCGGGTTGACGGACTGCACATGTCTTCGAAATATTTTTTTATTTCTCAGACATGCAGGTTTCCTCACGATATTTTCCTTCACCGCCGAGCACGTGGTAAATCAGCAGTTAAAATTGCAATTAACAATTTAAGTAGTGCTGGCACCGGGAATCGTACTTTTTTCGCATATTAGGGATAGACGGTATATAATTTCGGTGATGTAATTGCTCTTAGCCTTTTTGTCTTTTAGAGCTTCATCGGATACTGTGCTCACGGGCCAGGGGCCCGCAGTGACAGGTTTGGTTTCAACCAAACATAAATACATAAATAAACTCCTACAAAAACCTCGAAATTCGGACTGTCGCGTTCGCTGCGTGCTTGCGCGATTTAGAATATCTCAAAACGATTTTAAGTCGTCTAATGACCGTCCGAGGTAGGGCTGCGGGCCTCTATTCGGACTGTCGACTTGTGTCGGTAACTCTGGGCGGTGAGTCCGCCCTGGAACACGGGTGTTTCGTGTGTATGCGGTGTGATTGTCGACTGCTGCGCGCCGCTCTCTACGGCGGACGTGCGTCGTGGTGCGTGTTATATTAAAGCTATTAACTGTGTGTACAGTGTAGCCTGGATCGTGACTGGCCGTATCGTGGTCAGGGAGTGCTGAGAAATCCGTGTCATCTAACACGTTTCGCGGGCGACGTTTGCGTTCGGTCGCGTTTCTATCGGTCGGTAATTTGCTGCTTTAACCACCAGCGGGTTTGGATGAACCGCGGCTTTTTCGAAAAACCGCCGTGATAATGCTCTGAAGTGTTCAGATATTAAGTGCATTTCACAGTCGCTGTGAAGATCTACGTTGCGTAGGTACCAACCGGTTTCGGTGGCAGTTCGCAACAATCCATTTTGAATGCTGTAACTTCTTTAATCGATTGCCCGTTGCGTGAGCGAAAGCGACGCATACATACGCTTAGGCCATTACGGGTCCTAAGCAAGTCTTATAGAGGCAAAGTTTGTGTCTTAAGCACATTTTGCTTGAAGAGCAAGTTAAAGGATATAGTCGGCTTGAGATAAAAGCTCTATTTGGAACGTTTTTTATGTGTGCAGCGAACGACGTCGCTGCGGGGATAGACAGAGGCCACACACGTAGCTCACTTTCGCCGCCGCGGGAAACGAGACGTGACTGGTGGCGAACCACGTCGCGGCCATTTTGTACGATTCAAAAAAATTCTTACTCCCCATTGCATTCCCACGAGCAGTATTATAAAATTAGTAACAGTATTTAAAATTAACCGCTGATTTTATTTAATAATAAATAATAACAATATATAAAAATATAGGATACTGATCCTGCTTTAAGTAAGGTAAGACACAATTTCAACTCGAGGACGTGGTCAGAGCTCCACGTTTCCGAATTCGCGGCCAATTGGCTGTTCCATGAACGATATGCAAATGCTCGCCGATAGCGCTGAAGTAACGCAGGTATCAGACATTACCTTTTTTATAAGAAGTGCGAAAAAAGAATGCTCGCAAAGTGGAATTCTCTTTAAATTCCCCAAGTTATTTTAGATGGAAACATAATTTTGATAAGCGATAAAGTTAAAAACTTGGGAATATTGATCGACAAAACATTATCATGGGATCTAAAGTAGCAAACTATTTGAATCTGCTGGATCCTTAAGTAGATTGAGGAAGTTTCTGCATGCTGCCACTAAGGATGCTACTGCACAGTGTCCTCTTCTCACAATTCTCGACTATGCAGATGTCAGCTGTTTTTATCTCACCGAAATACAAATCGATAACACAATCCAATCCTGTCCATCCAAAGGTAGTCTGCAAGTAATCTCTTTTAGCGATAAGACCGCCCATTGTACTGCCTTAAAGTATGCATTATACAGTATATCGTTTTTTTTAATTGTTTTAATGTGCAATAAAGTGTATCTATCTAGAATATACTATTGACCTAACAACTAAGACCTTGGCATTTGGAACTCTCACTTTAAGAACCATAATAATCTATCTGGTGGTAACTCCTATGCAGAAATCCGTCAAGGTAGGGCTAGTTATTCTGCCGTGCAGTAGTAGTATGCAAACATTACTGTGTTTCGGTTTGAAGGGCAATGGTAGCTAGTACAATCACTGGGTATATGAGACTTAAGAACTGATGGCTGTTACAAGTGTTACAAGCACAGTGTGGTGTTACACAGTAATGATCTAGGTAACACGTTTAATGATAAGTGCAAAGACAGGCCATGCCAATGGAGATGACAAACATTTTTTTTCTATGAGAATGGCTGAGAATATTAGATTATAGAGCGTTTCGTTAAAAAATATTTAAAAACGCGGGAGGAACTCGATCGCGGGATGACGTCACCAGCCCTGTAGCCGGCCGGGCAGGGTGGGCCATTCGTTGACTGATCGCTCGCGCTTACCTTCATTCGTGAAATTTTTGTGCAATTAGGGGTAATGGCTAAAAATTAATAATAAAATAAATACTTTGTTGTGCCTCAGTGTTTTATTTCCAATGTAAAAACACCGGAAAGAAGAAGGGTGATAGCTATAGGAAGAGTTGATTCCATAGGGCCAAAATGCTAAATTTTCTTTGTCGTTGTAGGTATATTATTTTACTGAAAATGAACTACGTGAATATTTATTATTAAATAAACAAATTTGGTTTCATGTTTAGTATTTAAGATACTAGGTAGGTAAGTAGTAGTAGAAACTACTTGGAAAATGGGTATTCGTAGGTAACTAACAAAACCAGAAGTCATTTTATTATTAGTGTTTTTTATTATGGCAGCTAGGTATATTTTTCTATAGTCCATAAAGTTAATATCACATTGAATTTAAAGTCCGAAATAGGAATCATGTAGGTATTTATAAGTATTTATAAGGTTTATAAAAAATTATGCATAATGAATAATGCATAATTTTTATTCTACGTACATATTTCGGCTGAAAATCCTTATTTTGAATAAAATGTTGAGCCACCACCAAGCTATTCACTCTTGGCAGATTGTCCGACAGGCTTTCCTGAAATCCTATTTTCATGGTGTATTACTTACAAGTACAGGAATTTATAAAATGAAAACTATAGGTAGGGATAACTAATACTTGTCATAACAAGCCCGGTACTATTTCGGCAACAGAATTAAAACAAAGCGTGCGCGAGTGATTTTATTTGTATGAGTTTTATGGCGGGCGGCGCGGGGATTCCACGGGACCCGTGACATCACGCAGGTAGCGTAAAAAAGTGGTCTAAAGTTCTCGCAGTAATAATTTCGGTAATACTGCATGTATTTGCGTGAAGTAAAACTAATATAACGTACGTAGTCTATGCTTTGATGTTGGGTATATTTTAGTGTAAAATTTTAACCATTTATGTTCTTCATTTCGTTCATTGTAATCTCACTCAGAACTTTGGGTTAGAAAGCTCAGTATATTCATTTATTAATTTCTACATGTAATTTGTACATTAATTTCACTTTTCATGAAAACTTTTTGCTGTGATTCAAAAAGTTGCTGGCAGTTCATTACATTAAAACTAAACTAAGTAAAAGCATTTTATATTCTTAAGCAACTTAACAATCAATCATTATTTCCTTTTAATACTGCAACATCTGCTTAAATTATTGTTGAGGCATGAGTCTGTGTGAGTGCATTCGTTCCGAATATTGTAACTAGTTTCCTTACTGCTTTATATTTATACTGTGGCACAGTGGTACCCATATCCAGATCACACCTCAGAGGGGTTGTTTCATAGGGAAGTCCTACACCAGTAAAATTCTTTACGTATTCAATAATTTTATTAATAAATATATAGAGTTTTGGTATAATCAGAGAAATATGAAATTTTTTGAAATACCTTCAACATAAAGGAGAATACTGGTAAAAATATCAAGTTCTAATGAATCAAAATTTTAAATGGCATTGATTAAAAACAAAAAGAACATCTCTGGACAGATGTAGGAAACACACTAATCAAGGCCACCTATTACCCAACACAATATGAAAAATAACTAATGAGTGACTTATGTGTTTTTATGGATTCTAAGCTCATTGTGGGAGCAGACATTTTTCTGGGAGCTTGCAAGCACAACTTTTTTAACATAATTATGGAACGAAAAATAAGTCTCAAATAAAACTAAAACATATCATCATGGCCTAAATCTGCTAACAAATTGAGGCCTCTTTCTTTTAAAGCCTTTGAGAGTAATTTCTGCTGATCAATTTTTGCATCTTGCTCTCTTCTTTGGGCATCAAGAATATCATCAACTGATACTTCTGTTAAAGGCAAGTTGTCTTCTTTGTCTTTATCCTGAAATATATATTAAAAATGCAAACTTTACTGTTTCAATTGGAAGGGCTGTGAGCTAGTATAATCACTGGGCATATGAGACTTAAGAACTGATGTGTCAGGAGGATGGGCGCAATGTGGTGTCACATAGAAATGTTCTGGGTGACACAGCATTTGGTATGGTCAGACATTGCACTAACCACCATCAGGTGATCGTTTTGCTCTTCTTGTCACTTTAATCGATAAAAATATTATGGAATATTTATAAAAATTAAAACAAAAAACTTACAATTTCACCTAATAGTACAACGTTTTCGCCCCTTACGATAAATATTCCCCTTGGTATGTCGCCGTACTCTCTTCCAACGTGAATTCTTTCTATTGTCTTGTGTAAGACTAGATTTGCGAATTGGTCCACGCAGCGTAGGTATCCAATCAAGGTCCTTCCATCTCGTAGCAGTACCATGAGTTTTTCTTTATGAAACAATGACCACTTTCATAAAGCATGTAATGGATAAAACATAAATAAATCGTGAACAAATGAACGTACTATCTAACTCATCAAGCAAATGAGCTGTTCCTGCTAAGGGATTAATGTTGTTAGACATATCAATAAATACTGTTTGACTAAAGTTTATAATAACAGAAAATGAATGTATTTTTTAAGAATAGGAACAAAATATGTAGACCGGTTTATTTTATTTAATGACAGGCTGACAATGGCTGACATTGTGTTGCCAGATGAATACGGTGCACGGTGGGTTAAAATTACACCAGAAATACGGTAGATTGGTGTTACATTTTTATTATTTTAGTGAAAAAAAAACATAAAAACTATTAATTTTGTTTTACTTTTATTTATTGAGAGTTACTTTCAATAATTGCAGTACAGGACGATTTTTTTTTATAAATAGATGTGTATATTTTTTTTTATCATATCACTATTGGGTTCGAACTGATAGCATGTTAATATAATGCTCCTTTTAATGGCTTGCTTCGCCAATAGATTTCCATTAATAGTATCGGTAACTAGCTTATTGCGCTTATTCGCTTTTCATTTTACCGATCATGTAGTCATAATAACGAACGACTATGCAGACCGTTTTCGTTGATGCAATATCTGTATTTTCGTCGATAAACACGGAGAATTTTTGTAATTTTAAATCACTACACATATTTCCATGCTCGGTGGCACCTATTGTAACACGTTGTACTTTAGTTCGTTTCATTTTTAAATTGTTAGCAGTTTCGGAGTATACTAGGCAATAAATATATACAATAAACATAATAGGATAGGTGGTTCATTACAGAGTGAAACGAAATTATGTTCTGTTCTGCCCGATTTGTTTTATTCTTAACAGAGTCATGTGATGACTTCGTAAATGCTTTAGCAATGGAAAGTTGGCGCAAAACAGTAGTAGTTTTACTTTATGCTTCATCTCTTCCTGGTTTCGTTCTAAAATGCCCTATATCAGCTACCATTCTTTAATGGTTATTATTACTTATAAATGACACCTAGCTTTATAAACATCATCTGTATCAGGTTCCAACCAATTCGAAATTCAATAAGATGAAGCTGCCGGAAGCGCGGTGATCTTTATTTTTATAAAATCGAAAACGCCCGTTTTGAAGAACTAAAAACTTAAATCACGACTGAGACATATCTACGTGCTGTTTTATAGACATTACGAAGCGTCTCTCAAATACACTTCACGTTCATTCCTGCATCTCAAACGATCCGGACTTTAAAAGGTTTTGGTATCTTAAACACCAATAACACACACATATATATATATATATATATATATATATATATATATATATATATATATATATATATACACACTTCGCCAGATATATAAGTTATATATAAGTCCGAGTAGTACATTCTACCTTCAAGTCTGGCGTATGTTAACTATGAGAAAGCCTTCGATTCCTCCTAAATTGTATGCAGTGCTAATTACAGTTTTTGTACAGTAAAGCTACGATGACTATCCGAGTGCAGAACCAGAGTATGGAACTAATCAAATGGCAGAAAGGTGTAAAACAGGCGTGGTAAAATAGTATTACTCGAAGACCTCAGAATTATGTTGCAATAACCTGAATAGTGCCTCCCAACGAACATAGGATAACACGAAGATCATGTCCAACGTCCATCTTAGACTTAACGGTTGTTGGTGGGAACACTATGCTCGAAGTTGTTTACGAATATGTATACCTAGGACATATTGAGCGACTGGGTCAGTCCAACATCGACCAAGAGGTCAATCAATGTATACAAGTGGGCAGCGTTCGGTAAACTGGAACTGGGTTACATATTATTGTGACTCAATTTCAACACCGTTTACAAATAAATAAACAGTACTATGATATCTGATTTAGCCACATCTTTCCATGACCATTTAGAAAATGAATGTGATATGCAACGTATTACGTTCAGATATCTAAATGTAATCGTACTGCCGCCTAGTTTAAATACTATCAACATTTTTAAGCAATGTTGTTTATATTCTAAACGAGATTTTATTCATTTCTTGAATTTCTTGATTTTTATTGGGAAAAATTGAAAAATGAGTTGCGTTTGTGAATAACGGACAACACTAATCGCATTGCACTCATCTGTCACCCAAACTTTATTTTTTGTTCATGCAATGCATTTCGTAGTAAAATATCCACGGAATTTTAAAGTTTTTTGAGCTATTGCTATGCTTTGTTGTAATTGTAGTAAAAATATTTTTCTTGTAAATAAGTAACCTTCAAAATTTACAATGGACCAAGACGATGAGATAAAATCCGGTTGTTTATTATTTCCCCCAGCCGGAGGAAATATGTTCAGTAAATTTCCGAAAAAGGTACGTCTGAATAATTAAAATTAATCAGTAGAAGTAACTTATGTTATTCATATGTTCTCAATATCGCAGAAATATTTTATTGTCGTATTTGGACGGAATAAACTTCCTAAAATACAACACACGCTTTCTAAATATGAGTCAGGAAGGGTAGGCAATGCAGAACTTGTTTTGTTGCGTGTACGTTATAGTTGCTGGTAATTTTCCGGTGCTTTAAACATTAATAGATAAAACTAATTGTACTTAGTTCCATTTAACAGCCTTTTTCATAGCAATCCATTATTATTTAAGTCATAATATAAAGTCAATACTTCTTCATATCATCAATAATTTCTTTGTTCACGTTCTGTAAGTATTAAAACAGTTAAATTTTAGAGAAGAAATAGAGTAATAAAAGATATAAAGAGGAATATATACTTTAATGTAAACAACTGTGTAAATAAATAAATACAAGATATTTTTCCAAAAAATAATTTAACCATTTTATACTGGTAAAATTTATAAATTAACAAAAATCCTCCTTTTTTGAATTAAGATGCCAGAAGGTATCATGAAAAACTGTTAGTTTCATTACATGTCTGTCAAAACCAGTATTTTTTTGTAAATAGAGTTTTGATCAATATTAATTGTCAAAAATTATTATTAATTATCGCAGTGCATGAATTATATGTACTTATAGCATGCATACAGTAAAAATATTATACAATTAAATTTAAGAAATTATTAAACCAAAAAAATATGTATATTTTCAGAAAAATTGGCAACAAAAGCACTGCATCCTCTACAATGCTAGTAAGCAAGGCATAGAGAGATTGGAAATATATGACAACAAGGATGATGTCACATCAGGATCTATTCCCAAGATTTTGACACTTGAAAATTGTATCAAAATAACACATTCTAGTCCAAATACTATTACTATATTAACTAAGTCACACACTCAGCAAATTAGCACCCAGTCAGAATCGGAAACCTTGGAATGGGTCACAGCTCTTCAGTCGGTTGCCTTTAAGAGTACAGATTCAATTCCAATTAGTTGTGATGAAGATAATGATTTATATTGTTCTTCTGGAGAAGGAGTATTTTCAGTAAAGATGTGCTCATCTGAAGCATCAACAAGGTGCGGACTTGAGCCAATACGGTATCTCCTACTACTAACATCAACATCAATTGATTTAAGGGACTTAAATGATAATAAGCTTTATGCTACTTGGCCATACAGGTATGTAAGGCGGTATGGATATAGACAAGGTAAGTTTACATTTGAAGCGGGAAGAAAATGTGACACCGGTGAGGGTATTTTTCATCTAGAACATCCGAATCAATCAGAAATTTTCAAATGTTTATCACTTAAGATGAAGACTATGAAACAATCAATTGGAAATGACAATATGAACAGTCCTGAACACACAGAGTTTAACATACAACCAAGTCCAAACCTATTCCCTGGCTCGAGGAGTCCATTAGTTGCTGCAAGGCCTAGATGATTTGAATCTCAGCTCTTTATCATTCAAAACAACTTCTGTGTCAAGTCAACAAACTTCTATTTCTGATAGGGATACAGCACCTCTGCTTATGCCAAAACCAGCTCTAAAACCTAAGCCACAAAAGCCTCCTCGTAAAATCATAAGTATAAACAAAGCAATTAATAAAGATCCTCAGTCTTCAACAGATGAGAGCATTGATTTTGGTAGATATAAAAAACTTGAAAACTATGAACCAATTGATCAATTGAAAAGTCAGATTACCACATCAGTGCCATATGATAAAATAGAAGTGCGTAGTGAAGCATGGAAAACCTTAGGGATTGATGATCCTGACCATACAGAATTCACACCAAATTTGGCTGACAATCCTAACTGCATGAAGCTAATATCAAGATCGCAAGATAATTTAAACAGTACTGGACCAGAATCATCAAGAATTATTCTTTTACCGCTCAGTCCTGAAGATGAGAACTATGACAGGCTGCAATACTTTGGTTCTACAAGTAAATTAAATAAGTCATCAAAATACAAAAAAGTGGAGGCACGTCCAACAACGCTGGCTATTAGTGAGCCGAAGAATAAGGACACTTGGAATGATTATGATGAAGTTGAAAATGTTATGCAGACAGCAAGATTGGCAGATGACTCTCATTTGGGTTATGGTATGATACGGAAACCAAACACTCCCGGACCTCAGGTTCCTACTGCGGCACAGGTTCAAGCATTGCAAAATCAGGTTGGTTTAGAGGAAATCAACCACAATAACTGTAATGGAACAGATTACGCAATTGTAAGTCGTCCTAAAAGGGTATAAATATAAATATTATATTTATGTACAGCAAGATAAAGACTGAAATTATACAGCAAATTTAAATATTAATTTTATTAGAGAGTGGTATTATCATAATGTCAATATTGGCCTATACAATTCCACTTTTACTTATTAACTTTCAAAATATTAATGAGATATTAGTGTTATATGTATTGAAACATACAATCACCTTCTTAAAGTGGATGTTAAGGCAGTGGTGACTTTTAGTGCATTGCAGACAACACAACTACTTTCCAAAAACAGAACAAGGACTTGTTTATGTGATATGTCCTTGTATACTTTCACATCTATAATCTTTTAAGCCTTTTACATAGCATGTTGCTGGTTTTTTATTTAATTCATGCTAGAATGTTGCATACTCTGTGACCCTTTATAGAATTATAAATATATTCATGTGGTGTAGATACATGTGAATAGATGAATAAAACAAATTGTGCATTCTGGCCTCATAATGGTCTTGTTTTGTAAAATCAAGTTAAGTGCTTAATCAAGTGGTATTATTATTTTACCCAAAGTTTATAAAATGTGTTAAAATGTGCCATTGTTCAGGTACATGTTTAAACAATTGTTCAAGTTGTGTTTAGAATATGTTAAAAAGTTACATTATTTGAAGAAATAATTGTACAATTCTCATTATTTAGCTTTATCTTTATTTTAAGTATATTGTATAGATATACAAAGAATTTTCCATTTTTGTCATTCCATTGTACTAGAAATTGTTTATTAATCTCAGAGTATATATATTTGTTTTATGTATACTTACCATTACACTTTCAAATAACATACTCAGAAAATTATATTTGTCCAAAATCTAGAAACATTCCGTTTTATACTATGTTTATTTATATTAAGATGTTATCTAAGTACTTTATTTGGGAATTATACATGTTTAAAAAGCACAAAGTATATAAAGAGATGTAAACAATATATTTTTTATACTGTGATTATGCACTGTCCTTATTTTTTTAAATGTTTATTACATGATTTAAGAAAAAAATGTTATGAGGGAATTTATGTCATTAAACAATAATCACTGGCATGTGATTGAAGTTACCAATGTCTTAGTATTAAATGGCTGTTATAGCTGGCTGTCAAGAAAATTAAGATAAACTTTTACTGGTAGTAGGATTTCTATGCAGGAATCCGTCTAGGTAGGTACCACCCCAGTGCCAGTTATTCTGCCGTGAAGCAGTAGTGTGCAAATATAACTGTCTTTCGGTTCGAAGGGCACTGAGAGCTAGCATAATCACTGGGCATGTGAGACTTGAGAACTGATGTCTATGGGTGACTAGCGCAGTGTGGTGTCACACAGATATGTTCTGGATGTCACGGCATTTGTTATGGGTAGACGGTGCACTTACCATCAGGTGAACGTTTTGCTTGTTTCGTCACTTAATTAAATTAAAAAAAAAGACATGATTTCAGTCATAACTGTTGATTATTTTGAATCAATCTTTTTATAATTGAATTATAATGATAACGATTTGGTGCCAATTTTAATAGTACAATAGTTTTAGATCATTCTGTATTATTTTTGATAACACTAAGTGTATATAGTACATAATAATAATGTACTCAGTAACTATGGATAATATCAGAGCTGTATTTTTATTTCCAAATTGTATTAAGTACAACTACTTTAAAATTGTTAAATAAAATATTGTTGTTATATATAGTCACTGAAACTAACATATTTGTATTTATATCCCACTAACTATGTAAAGTATCAACATATTTTTCAATTAATTATTAACTTCTATATGTATTCAGATTTGTATAACTTCAATTCAACTGTATTTTGCATCAATTATTTTTTATATTTTTATTTAGTTCAGCCATATCATGAAATATACTTTTAGTTATGTAATCATAACATGTTTTATTGGATGATAACCCAAACTGATTGTTTTCATTTTCTGAATTAAGATAAAATAATTTTAGGAGTTAATTTATTATAAGGAGATGTTTTACTATCACATTGTATGTTAGTAACTTTTACTGTTGTCGTTGTGTCTAAGTGATGGGCTTGTAAACTCTGGGTTTACGGATTTGATTCCCCCATATGACAAAATTTTTGTGTGGCTTACAGAGAGTTGATGCAGGGTGTTTGTACATGTGCAACTTGTCTGAAAACAGCTGCTGCACACTAGCATCTGTCTAGTTTCTACCTACCTAAAACTTTTTTAATAATTAAATAATTTAAGAGTTACCCACTAGTGTTGTTCAGTCTTTTGTTGTTTGTGTAAAAACTACAACTATTTTCTATTATTAAAAATAGTTGTTGTTAGGTAGATGTTTTACTTTATTGGGTTATGTTGCATTCAAGGTAAATCATCATGAAAATTTCAAGAGGCCTATTTATTATTATTAAATCAAACAAGCAGGAAAAACCATTTTGAATTTTTGTGATTGGATTTAGTTTTTGAGAATACACAAAATGTTTCCCTCACAACATAATTTTGATTACCTTCTGTATATATTTTTTTTGTTCATGGTAACATCCTCTATCGCGTAACTTATCATGGGCGGCACCTCTCGTTAGCAAGTAGTATGATGTGTATTATAGTGATATTCTACTCTGCCAGACACCAGCCGATAGGTGTCTGGCAGAGTAGAATAGCACCTACCTCTTTTCTACGGAGGTGTTCGTAACAGTCGACTGAAGTATTGTAAGGACTTTGATTCATCCAGAATAATACCGTAATATGCAAATGCTTTCACTATACCGCTCATGGGAATGCAACAAGGAGTGAGAATTTTATGATTCGTACCAAAATGGCGGCGACGTGATTCACCCTCTCGAAACTCTTAGACACTCATCTACACACCCACGCCTAATAGAATACTGATTGCTGCATTTGCACAGCTAGACTATTAAAAATAAACTAATTTTTTTAATAGTCTAGCCGTCTAGTTTGTGTGTATGTTCCTAATATTTGATTTTTTTAAGAATAACATTAATACTATTAAAATTAATAACATTTCTGTTACTTCAACTATGCCTAAAAGCTTGTACTAGGATGTAGTTCACAATAATAGTTGAATGGCAGGCTCAATCCTGAAACTTTGTTTCACTGTCAATGCCATAAAGCCCTAAACTATTAGGCTATTCTTCATCATAATTAAGGCCAGGAGGTAATAACATTTTAGAGATCTATTCATGCAAGTTATTATATCATTAGTTCACTTAAAATATGAACTAGAGAATAAATGAAAATAAAAAAATTAGTAATTTAATAAATGGTATTTTTTTCATTAATTTGTACATATATACATATAGTGTTTCCACAACAAAATCTACTACACATTCTTAAATTCCCATGATTCTCCTAAAGTTACACAAATCACTTTTGTATAATAAAATTCAACAAAAATGTTGACAAATTATTATATTCAATGTTTAATTGTGCAAAACTTTCATGTTCATCCTTCTTGTTCAGGTTTTTCTAGTTTTTGCACTACCATATCCCTTGCAATAAATTCTATATCCGTGGACATTACTTTCTGTACCATTTCTCCCTTTTCAGCCATAATGTCTTCAATATTTTTCTTTCCATTCATGTCAGAGAACCAGTTAAGGTTATCAGCTATCAGGTGTTTGTTTTCACATCCATCACATATCACAATCACCACCCCTTTGTAATACGCCAATTTAGTGATAAACTTGGTATTTCTAATGTTACATTTCTTACATGTGAACATTAATTGAAATTTACCTTCAAACTTGTGGATTACTTTATTTTCGGAAATTTCGTTAAGTTTTGTTACACTTGTGCTAAAATTTCTTGGCGATTGCACTTTCGGTGTCGATGTGGACAACGGCGCTGGTATAAAGATACGTCTCCCAAAATATAAGTTTCCATTGCTAGGGAAAAATACTAAATTGTTTAACAATCTAGGTTTGTGGTATTTAACTATAAAGTCGATGAGCGATTTATGCGACATCTTAAAACTGTAGATGAATGACAGAAATAATAGTAGTAATAGTAATTATAAAAAACACTTTTGGTGTTTTAGTAGTTTAAACGTAGATATTTGTTACAATAAATTTTATTTCACCACTTTTAATTAATTTTCAACACTGGGATTAAAATTAGTAAATTGACACATTTGACTTTAACGTATAGAGTAAAAAGTAATACAAAGAGTTGCGGTCGACAACACTTTTTTCCCTTCTATGGCTAGAAGAATATTAAAAACCCCTAAAACCTGACCATTAAAAAACAAAGAAAATAAACATTTTTGTCTACTATTTAACTTTTATATGGTCATTATCTAATTAAAACAAAAAAGTTGTCAGTATAGCAAAACAGTTTAAGTAGTATCAAAATATTCATCAATGGTTAGTATTACATAACTACAATTATTTATAACTATTGAATGATAATTAGTCCATTAGTAACACTAACTCATACTTAAGAAAATAATAATTAAAAAAAACGAATTATAATAGGAGAGTATTCGTATCACTGATTATTATTAAACATAAATAT
The DNA here is from genome assembly GCA_019845155.1 of Luehdorfia chinensis. Classification (NCBI taxonomy): domain Eukaryota; kingdom Metazoa; phylum Arthropoda; class Insecta; order Lepidoptera; family Papilionidae; genus Luehdorfia; species Luehdorfia chinensis. Next base: position 368,397 of record JAHVAK010000390.1, read on the forward strand.
CTTAATAATCTTATATAAACTTAAATATCCATATTTAATAATTCCATTACAATAGACACTTATTCGGTTGCCGTTTTTGAAATCCTACATTTTAAACTTTTTACTTTACATTATAAACATACATACTTAGAGTCACGCCTCTTTCAGATAGGGGTACGCAGAGACCACATCTTTCCACTTGTTACGATCCTGACAAACATTTTTAGCTTCCTCTACTTTCATTAGTGTTTTCATACAAGCTCGTGAGTTGCTTTTTGACGAAGACTTTCCTTAAAACAATTTTGATCTAAACGTGGTACGTTTACATACATGGATCCTTACTGGCTTGCCCATTCACACTCGCCTCATAAATCTGTTTCGTCAATCTTCTTTCATCCATCCTCTCTACGTGTCCAAACAATCTAAGCATCCCTTTCTCTATCTTTGTCACTATATCTTCTACCACACCGCAACGTTCTCTTATCACGCCGTTCCTCACTTTGTCCATCAAAGTCACTCCAGTTATACTTCTCAAACTTTTCATTTCCACAGCATTAATCTTATTTTCATGCTTCTTCTGCCAGACCCAACATTCACTACCGTACATAAGTGTGGGGACCAACACTCTCTATTGCAATCTATTTCTCCTACATTTGGGGGAAAATCTCTTAAGTTGGCGACACTGGAAAAAGAATAGAGATAAACCAGTATCTCATAGCAAATAGGGAAATAAAATTTTGGTGTGCAATACTGGGAAAATTAGATTAAACCATCTAGATACTGTTTAATTTTAATTTACGTCTAGTTTTATGAACATGAAGTATATTAGTTATGTGTATGAAGAATGTTGTTATACACAGGAAAATGTGTAATGATAAATCAATCGTAAATTAATTTATGTACTTATTTATTACATATAATTAATTATTCCAATAAGTTATCACCTCATTCAGAACTAGAACAAGATTCCAAGAACTCTACTTGCATTTCTTGTTCTTCATCAGATGATGAAGATAAAGAGGTATTTATTATAAATCGCTCTTCCAGCATTTCAATAATTCTATCTTGCTCGATGAAATTGTTTTCAATCTCCTTTAAATGTTCACAACATGATCGCCAATCCTCTGCACCAATTTCTGAGAAAGCTTGTTCTGTTAACCCTTTAATGTCACTTGCAGGCCTATTTACATTTTTGTCAGCAAATTTTTGCTTCATTATATCCCAAATCATTTCTATGGGATTCAATGTTCAATGATAAGGTTACTATTACTTAAAACTTCGTGACCGTGCGCTTTTAATACTTCATCTATCTCATATAAGGGCGCAGACATGTTTTGATTTACTACTTCAAGTAGTTGACATTTACGACAAAGATCATCATAATGTAAATTTGCACGGAGCCATTCTTTTATATCAGCGATACGATTGGCTTGTGTGGGCGGTTTCTATATTCGTTTGGTTTTATAAAAAGATTCCTATAGTTTAGTCCGCCACGGTTCACGATTTTTTAGCACGAGTAAATATTTAAATAAAAACGTATATCTCTGTTAATTGAGCATTCGCCTTCCGACTGGACGCCGCGTCGCAAATCGTCCGATGTGGCGGCCGGCAAGCGCTGGATGGATAGCCATACAATCCAGCTATGGCTTGGCGACGGCGTGGCGTCTAGCATGCAGTACTGTGTATGGGCCGCTTTAGATTAGAATAGCACTGTTGATTGTAAAACAAATTTTGTAAATTTATAGTAGTGTTTGTGTAGAAACAGAAACACAGAACAATAATATTTTAGAGAGAGAACAGAAAGACTGTTTATTGTACAGCTTGAATTCCTAATGAGTGTATAAGGTGAAATACTAAGATAATACTTAATTCGTGTTATTGTCATTCTTATAATATATCTAATTATAAAATATGATAAAGTTCCCAGTATCAACTGTAATCTTAGATAGCATTTAGCACTTGTTTTAGAAAAATAAATACACATATCAGAATTTTGAAAGTCTTTAATATAATCTACATTTAATTATTAATAAGTAAGTAATAATATAAATATTATGCAGTAAGTTATTAAAGTAATCATTTTCATTTGTTTACATATATCACATGAATAGAAATATTTATAAATAATTACTTATATTTAATACTTATGATTTTTGAACATGACTTCAAAAATGATATTTTAATTTTTTTAAGACATACGTGGCTGTATTATTAGTTAACCACAGCCTTATTACTTTTGAGTTACTAGAAACTAATGTACACATAGCATAGTAAATATAACCTCTGTCGTAGTTTTAGAATTTTAGATATTAATATTTTCGTGTAATTAAAAATAAGTTGCAAATTTTTAATTAATTTACTATTTTAGATTTGTTACTGTATATATCTTAGAAGAAATGTGTGTATAGTAACCTGTTACTGTAACTGTCTTCGGATCCAGGGTTTGCTATTTTAATAAGTTACAAAATGGAATCTATTTGGTTTAAATGCGAACTGGCCGATGAAATAATGCGAAATTCTGATATTTTTGAGCAAACTGACAGCATCATTACTGGTATGCATAATGATATCCTAATTTTCATTTAAAATAAAAGTTATTGAAAGGTTTTCTTGCACAATATTTATGTTTGATTATTTTCTTTAACTTTGGTGTGTGACGTTGGTATATAGGAAACCTATAATAATTTTATGAGGTTAATAATTTAATATATGCTACCATTTGTTGGCATGTAAATGGCTGTGTACTGTGCTGTAACAAATCTATTCCTGGTAAGAGTAGCTGACTTCTATACCTCAGGTCCTGGGTTTTTGCCAGAGATAATATTTGTGCAAAAACACAAATTATTGTTTTTTGTGTCTGGTTTAACTGTGTTTTGCATGCTCACTGTGAGCCCATGTCTGAATGTAGAAGTCAGGTTGCATGTTTCGTTGACACTGTGCTGACAGCATACAGTGTAGGAAATACGTTTACATTTAGCTACATAGCGAGTGAGTAGTGTGTTAGTCAGCAACTATGCATAATGTAAAAGCATATTGCGATGTGAAGGAAAAGTTGAATTTATATTGAAAATCAGTGAACTGCATAACACTTGCTCACAGTCGGTGGCTGACAATACATTTGGTGTGAAAGCAGTCTAAGAAATATTGTTTTAGATTTCTGAGATGACAACAACTACACCTTGATTTGTTATCAATGATGCATGCGGGTCTATAGCCTGGCATGACCACTTTAGTCGCATGGCCACTTGGATATCAAAGAGATCACTTTAATAGTAAATTTTAGTTGATGTTCTAGAACAATGTACTAGCACTGTTGGTACCATTAAGACATGGAACCTAATAAGTTTAAATATATTTAAAACATTATGAATAGATAGATACAAATCTAAAATTATTATAATAAATTAATTAACTGTGTCCCTTTACACAGCTTGTCTGAGATGCAAAAGTAACATACAAAAATAAATAAAAATGATGAATTTTCCTTCATACTATTTTTAAGTACAGAACCCTTATAATTTAATTTGGTCCATCTGTCCGTATGTCACAGCCATTTTACTTGGAGACTATTGGCACTATCTAGATGAAATTTTGAAGGAAGGTGTTTTTTATGAACCATACCAATGGTGTAGTGAAATTACAACTAAACAAAAAGGGGCACACCATCCATGTAACTGAGCGATGAAAAAAAAAGATTTCAGTGCACATAAGTGTATTGTTAGATAAGTTTAGAAAAGACATAGAGAAGAATATTTTTTTTTATTTGAGCCAATAGTTAGCGAGATAGAATCCGAAATGCTACTCAAAAAGTTTGCCCACTGTATTTTCAACAATGTAGTGGTTTAAATAAGATATGTTGTGTAGCTTTTGATATATGGGATATTTTCGGTTAGACACTATTCCCCACTATGGAACCCGTCACAGTGCTTGTCCATGTTTTAATTTTAAAACTTTAAATTTTACTACTTTCTACGAGAACTAAAGATAATGTTAAATATTAAGTAAATAATCCTTTTTTCACATAATGAAAGCCTTATCACTGTTCTCTACAAGACACCCACATTGAACTAATATATTTTTTTAAGTGTAATTTTAATTATGAAACTATGTTACAGATATTATTTCTGGACGCTTGGATATTACAAAACTTGTTGAAAATATGGCTGGGGTATTAACAAACAAAGAGGTTGAGAATCGTGAAAAGGGCATGATGTTCTTTACAAAAATATTGATATCATTACCTAAAGACTATTTGACAGATGTACAAATAAAATTTATATCTAAATTCTATGTAGATAGATTGAAAGATAATCACAGAGTGATACCGACTGTGTTAGAAGGTTACTTAACAATAATTGACATGAAGAATTACTGTGTCCAGAATAGCAGCGAGTTCTTTACAACACTCTTCAGGGAAGTTCCATGTCAGTCACAAGTGAGGCAAGATAGATATCATATTTATTTGATATTGCAGAAGTTGCTGGAAAGAGACGTAGAATGTAAGTATATAATATACAATATAATGTAATACTGGTTTAAGTTATTCGATGTCGTTTTAAAGCATGACAGCTCTGAGATGGCACCTTTGGCAACTAAAAAATCCATGTCACATCTAATTCAAAGTCATGTATAATTGTTTTTAAATAAACTTTCTAAATATTTCGAAGACATGTGAAGTCCGCCAACCCGCATTGGAGCAGCGTGGCGGATTCTTCCTAGCTCCAAAACCCTCTCAGAAATGAGAGGAGGCCTGTGCTCAGTAGTGGGACATTTATAGGCTGAAACTTTACTTTTTACTTTTAAATTTTCTGATTGCTAAATACATGTTTATGATTATTGTAAATTACCACGCACATCTTACAAGTGGCCGAAAACGCGTAATATCGACTCGCCGATGTTATGAACATATCTGGTAATTTTTCGTAAGCAACTGCTTGCCGCTCGGCAAAACGATCGCGTGGCGTGTTTTTAAAAATAGAATGGACAATAATATTATGTAACATCATCGTGTGTGTGCGTGCGTGTTCGTTCGTTGTGAGTTTTATGGTAAGCTGCGTTTAGTGTAGTGATGCAATCGCGTATTCCGTTTTAAAATGCCACGGACGCGCCATATTTCTCCTCGTAGGTCAGTTTGCCTGACCATTTTCAGACGCCACAATCGAGCACAGTCCGTCTAACGCCGTAAGCACTGCCGTTGATGCTGCGGAGACGTTCAACCCCGCCACCGTCGCTGTGAGCACTTACAGCTTTCTCAGGCCGAAACTCTGGGGAGCTCTGGCTCTGGAGATGCCCGCCATGATGGCCCATCGTCGCCGACCCTTAGCGCAGCCCCGTATATAAAACATAAAGCCGTGGATAATTTCATCAATGCCGTTGAAAGCTACAAGGAAGTGTGTCTTCGATTTCTCTGCGCTTCGAGGATTATCTATGCTGCTAACGCATGATGCCTCTATAGGCAAGATGGCAAGGCGTAAAATCGCATATTACGTCGAGGGACTCCGCTCTTGACAGCCTTCTCAGCGCTTATGGAGACTGTCATCTGCTACATAGAGTGTACAGCAGCTTGGGATCCTATAATTAATAAAATTAAATAAAAACACCAAGCATACCACTGCTAGACTTCAAGACACATTGAGCTCTTTCTGCGTAGATCGGACCTAGAATAATAATTAAAAGCTGAAGGTACTCCGGGTTAACTATGATATCGGGACATCTGTCACCTCAGTCCCCCCGTGACCATGGGTGCTGTAAAGCACTCGAAACGTCGGGTTATAAATAATAAAATTAAACGCGATAAAATCCGTAAAATTAGTTTCATTTAAAAGTGTAAAAACTTGTTCATGAAGATGCTCGCTTGAAGAAGAAGCAATTAGCAGAATTTTGTATTTGAGTATCATCTAGTACAATTGTTATTTAAACATTCTCTATGATCCTCTTTGCGTGTCAATGGTCAGCGCAAGATGGCTGCCGAGAATGCTCATACCGCTTCAAAAGCTACAGCGCATCGAGTGCTCGCAGAAGTTCTTGGAACTCTGGCGAAAACCGAGATTAGTTTATGAACCGAATTGTTACTTGGTACGAAACGTGGGTTCATCAACATGAAGCTGTTTCAAAGCAGGAGTCAATGCAGTGGCATAAGAAAGGTACATACTCGCCTAAGAAGTGTAAAGTGTCACAATCGGCGGAAAAGATCATGGAAGCGAGTTTTATGGATTCTGTGGGTATTTTGTTAATTGACTACAAAGAAAAAGGCGTCAACATCACCGGAACATACTACGCCAGTTTACTCGAAAAGCTAAAAAATGCTATCGAGGAAGAGAGAAGGGGAAAATGCAGTCGAGGTGTGTTGCTTTTGAACGACAATGCGCCAGTTTACAAGAGCCAAGTTGTAATGGCTACCCTGCACAAGTGTGACTTCGGAACTATTTGTTCCCGAAAATGAAAAAAGAACTTCGAGGAAAAACGTCACTAAACTGTAACGATGAAGAAGTGAAGTCGGCGATTTCGACCTATTTCGATGGCCCGTGACATTTTTTTCGGTGGCTTAAACAAATTATTTGATAGATCGGTAAAATGCATTAGAGTTAAGGGAAAAGTATATTGAAAAGGGAAAAAATTTGGGTTTAATTTCATTTTCTTTCAATGCCATTCCGGGAACTTTTTGAGTCTCAAATTTCTATGCTTTGTTTGTTTCGTGTTAGATCATTCGGGAAGATTACTATATCCGGTCAAAAGGGGGATACTCCCCGTATGTAACACGGCTTAAGCAATCCGATTTTATTTTGAATCCTTCTCGAAATTAGAACGAACGCAAGCATGACAGCCCTACTACGGCTAGCGCCTCTGGCGACTAAAATATCCGCGTCACGTCTAATTCTAAGTTTATTTCAATCATAGTGTCATGTATAAGTGTATTTGTAATTTTGAATAAACTTTCTGATTGACAACGAACGTGTAAGTTATTATTGCAAGCGACTTCGCGCACCTCCTTACAAATAGTATTAAAAACGGTATAAAACTTTTTTACTCAGCCATAGCACCACATGATTACTTCAAATAAATTTTATAGACCATTGAAAAATTAATCTTTTCATGTGTCTCTTTTTCTATGATATATTCTTCTTCTGCACTTCAACTTCTTATTTCATATTTGAGTAATAGAACGCAGACAGTAGTTATCAATAGCAAGAGTTCTTCCGGATCCGGTGTCCCGCAGGGTTCGATTCTCGGCCCATTTCTATTTCTTATTTACATTAATGACTTACCTTACCTAGTAGGGGACACCATGATATAGTGTTATTTGCTGATGATATATCTTTGATTTTTAAGATAAAACGTCAACTTTTAATATATGGCGAGGTGAATAATGCTATTTCGAAATTAGTACATTGGTTTAACGTTAACAATTTGCTTTAAAACGGCTATAAAACAAAATGTATTAAATTCACAACACAAAATGTTAAACAATTAGATGTAAATGTGCTTGTGAATGGGGAAGAGTTGAGCCTTGTGGATACTGCTGTCTTTCTTGGAATAACTCTTGACGCAAAACTTCAATGGAGCCCCCATATATCTAAACTAGCAAGTAGACTTAGCTCTGCAGCTTATGCTGTAAAAAAAATTAGGTATTTGACTAACGTTGAAACTGCTAGATTGGTTAACTTTAGTTATTTTCATAGCATAATGTCTTATGGTATTTTGCTATGGGAAAATGCAACTGATGTAGAAGTGATTTTTGTTTTGCAAAAGAGGGCTGTAAGAGATATTTATAATCTTGGCTCTAAAGTGTCTCTTAGAGATAAATTTAAAGAAATTAATATCTTAACCTTGGCCTCTCAATATATATTTGAAAACGTTGTGTATGTATACTAGAACATAAACCAGTTCACTAAAAAAAGTGATGTTCATAATGTGAATACCAGGAACAAGCACAAATTAATTATGCCAGTTACCCGACTTCACAGAGTCAGTAACTCTTTTATGGGGCAATGTATACGTTTTTACAACAAAACCCCAGAAAGTGCTAAAAGTCTTTCATTCAAAAAGTTCATATTTTATATTAAACAAAGATTGTACATTATTTTAAAAATGACTAAAAAAAATCCCGCTGGGTTTCTTACTGGTTCTTCCCAGGACAAGAGGCATTTTTTGCGAACCAGTGTAGTTTAAAAAAAGAAAAAAAAATATATATATTGAATAAACCTTGGAACATTCAACTGTTCTGGGTGGCACCACACTGCGCTCTTTAATCAGTTTTTAAGTCCTATAAATAACTAACTTACAAGTCTAAAACTCATTAATGTTTGTGCGCTATTACTTGGCAGCATAATAACTGGCATGGTAGTGGTACACAATTAGATAGATTCGCATAGGAATTCTACAACCAGTTTAGTTGAATTAACTTTATTAAATTAAAATATCTGATATTTGTTACGATTCGCCTCCATAGGGCGTCGCCGCCATTTAAGTATGACTTGGAATTCTTGAATACCATTGGGTTTTCACGAGTTTTTAATAAGAAATAAGTCTAAATTGTTTTTGTTCCTTGCAAAATTTGCACACTCCTGTCACTAACCATACTTCAACAACTTAGAGGTTTCTTAAATATGAAATACCAATTTTTAATTCCAGATATGAAAACATTAGGTCCAGATTTTGTCTATGGAGTTATATCATCTATTGAAGGCGAAAGGGATCCTCGTAATTTATTGTTCCTTTTTAATTTTCTTCCAAATTTCCTTACACATATACCTTTGGGACATTTAACTGAGGAGATGTTTGATGTTATCTCCTGTTATTACCCAATTGACTTCCACCCGGCTCCAAACGATCCTGCCCCAGTAACCAGACAAGATTTAGCTTCTGCTCTGTCTCCGTGCCTTTGTGCTGTGATGGATTTTGCTGAGCATTGTCTATTGCTGCTTGTTGAAAAATTGGACTCCAGTTTAAGAATGGCCAAATTAGATTCATTGAAATTACTGGTTAGTATTATACGTAACTTTTTATAGTATTACTTTGTAGAGTAAACTTATATATGAAGTTTGACGAATAGCTATGTATAATATATAATAGTATACATGCAACAAAGGTCAAACCTTAAGAAAACCTTGATCGAAACAAGAGCGGCAGTTAATACTATTTGACTGGTGGTAGGATTCCTATACAGGAACCCGCCTAAGTAGGTACCACCGCAGGGCCAGTTATTCTGCCGTGAAGCAGTAGTGGTAAACATGACTGTGTTACGATCTGAAGTGTAGCGACATGTATGTCGCCCCATGAGAAGCTCAAGAAATATTACCATACGTCCATAATCGCGCTATGAAAGTTTTCTGAGATGCGAACTATATATACAACATCTAAATATTACTAGTTGGAGGAGACGTTCTCCCCAGATCAGACCACTCGATCTGGCGGGTAGCTACCCTTTTCCTTGGCAATATCATTCGTCAAAATGGTGACCCCGACGTGATTTGAACACGCAATCTTCTGATCATTCGCCAAAAGGCACCGAGAGTGATTATACTAGAATCACTGGGCACATGAGACTTAATAACTGATGTCTTAGAGTGGCAGGCTCAGTGTATTGCCACACAGAAATGTTCTGGGTGAACCATTTTTTTAGGTGGATGTTGCACTGTCTCCTAACAGTCACGGTTTTTACGCAATATTTGCTAATCCGCTCATATTTATTTGACGTTCAGCTTTAACGAGCGATAATCAGCTGTAGCTGTTAATCAATATTGTGATATAGTAAGAGTTTATGTGGCTCTATTGTTTCAAAAATTTTTGATATAGGAAATTTACAGTCAAGAGTAGAATAGTGATAGGAGTATTCATTGCAAGATATCCGTTCTGGACATTTTGTATACATTTTCAAGTTCATCATCATCATTTCAGCCTATCACTAGTCTACTCTCATTGCTACCAAATTTTGAAGCTTTCATTTTGGGGGGATTTTACCATTGTTTCCACGCTTGCCAGACGAGTCGGCAACTGTATTTTGTTTATTCAAATGTTCCAGGACGATGCTGCTGCCCATCTTCTGGTTTTAATTTTTCCCTCTGTCGACTTTTACGACACCCACGGGATGAGATGGGGTGGTCTGAATGTAGTAAGCTTACTTTAACAAATAATATTTCCATTTCAGGCTGAAAGTTGTAAAACATTTAAAGCAGAGAGTTATGGTCCATTCTTAAAGACTCTATGGTCTTCCATACATAGAGAGATTACTCATAAAACTGACAATGAGTTAAAAATGGCGGCTCATGAGGCACTGTCAGCATTAGTTAAAAAATTAGCGACTACTGTAAATACTGACCAATCGTTTGAGAGTTTCGTCAAAGGAGTTCTTATATCGATGCAAACAGCTTTGGCTAGCTCCACGACTGTTTCACAGTTTGTACAAGCAACAAAAGTCTTGCTTACCACAGCTAACGCCTCAAAGGAATCATGTATTATAATCACAAAATCTATGGTACCAGCAATAGTAGCTTACTACGAATTCAAAACAACATCTAAATTGCAAATTGCTAGCCTAGATTTTCTAGGGGACTTGTATGATTTATCAAAACATTGGAACATAATTAATGAGGTGGAGGCCCAAATCAATGAAATTCCTCAGCTTTGCTTGGTAGCAGTAAGCCAGCGTTCTAAGGAATACCAGATTGCAGGTTTTAGAACTCTGATCAAAGTGAGGGATATTGTTAAATCCGATTTAGTTTTACCATTTGTTGAGATTTTGATTTACAATGTTGAGCACTCTCAAGATGATGATTTATTAAAAGTAAGCATTGAGACAATACATGCGATTGCTAAGAATAATTCTGAGATGATAATGAATTTAGTTGTAAAAGGGAAGTGTGATTTAGATAACTTGATTGAAGATAAATCGAATTTACAAAAGCACCTAAACTTGCTTACGAATTTAGCAAGCATTGAGGATTTCACTAAAGTAATCATTGAGGAGATGCTGAAAATTATTTCACTTCACGATGACTGTGCTCCAAAAGTCATTGAAGCACTTAATCGAAATATGTCCGATTCAAGTTTGTATACAAAAGAGAAAATAACAAAAATCGAAAGTGATCATGGTCTGGTTGAATCTTTATTACAATGGTTGTTAAAAAAAATTGTAACAAGATCTGAGAAATCATTGGATCACGGCTTTACATTATTGGCTAATATAGTAAGCAGTTTACCGCCTGAGAAACAGCATCTAATACTGTCAAGATATACAAGTAATTTGTTAAATCTGTGTAAAACCAATGAAATTAATTTCTTTATAATAGAAAGTTTATACTCCTCAATCCACCAAAATATAAATGATATTAAAACAGAAGACATTATGACATTAGCCTTAGATTTGTCACTGAATAGTGAACATGAAGCAATAAGAATTAAGGCATGCGCTTTGATAGCGCACTTTCTAAACAAAGCACAGCATGGTCCGAGATTTGAGATGTTATATGAGTTACTGAAGAATTATTTGTCATGTTGTAATAGAGAGGATATTCAGTTTAGACTGATACAGCTATATGGGTGGACAACAAAAGCATTGGTAATGAGGAGTAACTGATCAGTTCTCATTCTGGTTGCAAAAGGTATGTGTCATATATTATGTAATTGTTTTGCTATTTTACTATGTTAATATTTCAAGCACTATTTGAACTGCCTCTGAACATAGTTACTGTATATGTATATTTTTTTTAAATTTCTCACTGAAAAAAATCATTTTTTGGAAACTGCATATCTGAAAACTTAAAAAGTTTTTATTTTACATTTTGAATTAGCTTATTGTAATTATACATTAATTAACACTAAACCTACCAGAGCGGTCAAATGACAGCTTTTAAGACTGTAATAAAATTAGTTATAATTAGGATTTTGTAATAATCTGTAACATATTTTGATTGAATTGACATCAGTTTGTATCTTTGATGTTTAATTGTCATACTATCTTCTAAAAGGCTATACCATAGAAATTATAGTAGAATATAGTAAAAATAGATATATATAAAAGGTCGGTAGGTTTAGTGTTAAATATTGCTATGCAACTATGATGAAGAGTTTTTGTTCCAGATTTTAGTATCCATAACTAATCAAGAATCTAGCAAATACGGCGCTGATGCTATTCGGCTTATAATGAACGATTGTCCCGACTACTTCAATACAAGGCAGCATTGTAAAATAAGTCCATTTTACAGGCAGAGAATGTTTCAATCATTTTCTAGTCTAACAGCAAAAATTGGTCCTCCAAGCCCGGATGTGAAAGAGGCTTACTTGTTAAGTTGGGCATATATCTTAGGGAAATCACCTAAAAGTGTCCTAAATAATGAAGCTAACCAGGTATGCGGGTTTCGTATTTCTTATACACTATTTGATGTGGTATAGCCGCGCTTTATTAAAGGGGTCAGCTCGATTGGAGATACAAAGAATACAGCGACAAAGTTTCGTGTGAAAAATCTCAATTACTGAAATCATCTCCAACAACAGCCAAACAACTGGTGGTAGGATTCGTATGCAGGAATTCGTCTGGGTGGGTACCACCTCAGGGCCGGTTATTCTGCCGTGAAGCAGTATGTGCAAACATGACTGTTTCGTTTTGAAGTACACTGAAAGCTAGTGTGATCACTGGGCATATGAGAATTACGAACTCATATGTCAGGGATGACGGGCGCAGTGTGGTTACATACAGAAATGTGCTGGGTGATACAACATTTGTTATGAGCTTTGAACTTTATCATCAGGTGAACGTTTTGCTCGTTTCGTCACTTTATCCTATAAAAAAAACATTTTGATTCTATATTGAGGATGAATGTAAGTGTCTACAGTGATCATATATCATATTGACTACATGCTATACGCTGAAGTCTGTACCCTTAGTCGCCTCTTACGACACCTAGGTAGGAAAGAGGTAGGTGCTATTCTACTCTGTGGTCAAATGAAGAGTAAGAATTTTTTGACTTCGTACCAAAATGGTTTCCCGCGAGGGCGAAAAGTGGGCTACGTGAGCCTCTGCTTACCTCTTATATGGGAAAAAATGCGTGACTGTATTTATGTATGTATGGAAATTATTTTAAACTAGCTCTGGCCCATTTCACCTGTAAAACCCTATATATTGCGCCGGTTTCGGTTCGGTTCGGCTCTCCTCGGTAGTGTTCGGTTTTCGGCCAATGTGAGCCGCATTGGAAAACTGAAAGCCGTAACATGAAGTTTTATAAGCTAGAAACTTGCTCAATAAACGGTCTATCCTATTCAAAAGTAATTTTCATATCCCATTAGTATTTCCTGAGTTTAGCGTGCTCGTACATACAAACTCTCTAGCTTTATCATCATCATCATTTCAGCCTATCACTAGTCCACTGCTGAACAGAGGCCTCCCTCAGAGATTGCCACAAAAGTTGTTAGTTCTCTTTGTGAGTGTGTCTTTGTGCTAGTTTGAACTAATATTGGTTGTATTTTCCATGTGAAACATTTGTCAGTTAAACTTTCTCACCGATAAAGGAGACAATCTAGTGAGGCACCGTTTTTGAGAAGTCTTTTCTTTATTGTATAAAGTGATGAAACGAACAAAACGTTCATCTGATGGTAAGTGCAACGTCTGCCCATAACAAATTCTGTGTCACCCAGAAAATTTCTGTGTGACACCACACTGTGCTCATCACCCTGAGACATCAGTTCTTAAGTCTCATATGCCCAGTGATTACGCTAGCTCACAGTGCCCTTCAAACCGTAACACAGTAATGTTTGCACACTACTGCTTCACGGCAGAATAACTGGCCCTAGGGTGGTACCTACCTAGACGGATTCCTGCATAGGAATCCTACCTACCAGTCTTTCCCACTTGTGTTGATGAATTGGTGTGGTTACTTAAATAAATGTCCGTTTTTTCCAGGTCTCATCGTTAGTAATAGATGGACTAGACTATGATAATAAAGACATGCTTCTGGTTATGCTAGACGTGCTCTGTCATTACGTTAAAGCAAAACACGCTACAATAGCTCAGAGCTTACAGACTATTTTGCCTCGGCTTGTAAAGTTGTCGACGTATGTTAAGTCAATGGTGAGTTACTGTGGACTATATTACGTCATTCAGATGTATCATGTTTTGTTCGTAATACCACGACATATTGAATATATTTTAGATTCGATAATATCTATAGTGATGTCTGCCAACCCGCATTGGAGCATTGTGGTGGAATCTTTCAGGCTCCAAAACCCTCTCAGAAATGAGAGGAGGCCTATGCTCAGCAGTGGGACATTTACGGGCTGTTACTTTACTTTTTACCGTATCCGGGCCAACTACGGACAGCCTTTATTCGCGCAGAACAATACCTATGCAATGCTGTCACTATACTACTCGCAGGAACGCAATAGGAAGTAAGAATTTTTGCCCATCGTACCAAAATGGCGGCGACGTGATTCGCCACCTGTCACATCTCGTTTCCCGCGGTGGCGAAAAATGGGTTAAGTGTGCGGTCTCTGCCTACCCCTTATATGGGAAAAAGGCGTGACTGTATGTATGTATGTATTCATTATTAACGTTCACACTGACAATATCAATCACATAATGGTCTGTCGTTTGTTTATCTTCATGCTGCCAATGTCAAACACAATAGTCTGTGGTCAAACCGTCCGACAGAGTAGAGATTTTCGCTACAGAATTTAAACATTTGCAAAGGATGTTTCTTTAACTTTCTTAAAACTTCTACTTTATATATATGCTCAGAAACTTAAACCATTTTTAAATTGTGAAAATAGGTTTTTTTTTGAAGATATTATAAAATTAAGCCTTTTCTAGTCTCTTATATACATGTATTATTTACATTACTAGTTTTTATAAACGCTTTTAAGTTATAATTTTCTTTTAACCCGATTATTTGTGAATGCTTCCAGGATGTTCGGATAAAGAGCCTCCAATGTTTATACGAAATAGCAAAATCTTATCATACTGTGCTTCTGCTTCCGTACAAGCGAGACGTTTTGTTGGATTTGGCGCCATCTCTCGACGACAAGAAGCGACTAGTGCGCAATATGGCGGTGCAAGCTCGAACTCGATGGTTCCTTATTGGTGCACCGGGCGAAAACAAAGAAAACTAGATCTACATTTATTTATGTCATTATCAAATCACATGAATTATAAAACAGTTTCACTTAATCAGGAATTTTTTATCATTGACAATTTGGGTTTCGTATTTAATATAAGGCTTAATACAATAATGGCACTATTCTAAATTAATATTATAAAGAGGAAAGATTTGAATTTTTGTATGTTTGGTTTTAATGAATAGACTCAAAAACTACTGAACCGATTTTAAAAATTCTTTCACCTATATACAGCTACATTATCAGCGTTTATCATGAGATATATTTAATTAAAAAAAAACAGATCCCTTCGAAAATTGCAATGATGTAAGTCAAAGTATGTAATTTTTTTTAATGATAATTAAACGATGATAAATAAAATAATGTACTACATTTACATAGTACTCATCATTACTCTCAAAAAAGTCCGCGAGTCTATATGTCTTACTAATATAGTTAAGTCATAATAATGTTTTATAAATTACGAAACCAATGAGTTTTTATTTTGAGATACAAATCATTTGAAATAGAAAAAAAGAAAAAAAAAATGATTTAAAAAATAATCCAAGGTTACTTGATTATTAGTAAATGTTATAATCCTAATTCCTAAATACTGTTGTTATTTATTATTATGTATTGTAAGTAAATTTGTTGCAAGAATCTGGGTTATTTTATTTGCAATCTACAATATCCTCAACATCAAAACACACCGTTTTTAATCCCATTCATTAATTTCTAGTTCGTATCTAATATTCTAATAAATATATTTCGAGTAACCTATGATGATGTTCAAGCCGATTTCGACAACTTCCGAATATATTCGGGAGCTGTCAACTGCGCGGGAAGATATTATAGTGCCACAAGTGTACGCGCAAACACAGAGGCACTCACTCGTCCAAACCTACCGCGCGTCCGATGTAACACTGATGCGATAAGATAATACCAGCCAGACCCGAAATCCAAAAACTAACATGTTTTTCCACGAATGTTCGCTTCGACTGGGATTTGGAACCAAGACTCGCAGCTTAGAAGTCAGGTACTCTGACCACTAGGCCACGCGTCCGTCACCAATGACTCATTACATCTCGTAATACGCTACGGGAAAATCTTATGGCTATACTGAAAAAAGAAAAGAAACAATGGCGTGAAGTACCGAGTTTTCTAAGCGCATCGCCTGCCATCATAGAATAGCGTGCACAAGCAAATACCTGGCGGTATATGTAAAATATATACAGATGCTCTGCTTCACTACAAAACTAGGCAATAAACATCTGTCGGTCATCAGACAAAGTCGAGAACACGAAACGTTTCACCTCAAAATGTAGCATTATCAAGTGAAATTGATTCTGTCGTAACAATGGAATGGACGGAAGGCGGAATGTCTGTCGTAGAGCCGTGTTCACGATTTCGATAAATTATGCATGCTGATCAAAAAAAAAATATGGATTTTCGCTACCTGATTCTATTGACCATCTCAGAAAAGAAAATACATAAATCGATGGCAGGCAGAAGCATCAGGTACGAATTGTCTGGTCACGCGATCCGGTTTTTTTTATTGAATAAATTGAGGCAACCGTGCAATAGTTTCACCTGATGTCTGATCACAAATAATCTCATATGCCCAGTGATTACAAAAGCTCTCAGTGCCCTTCAAATAGAAATACAGTAATACTGTTTCACGGCAGAATAACTGGCTCCGGGATGGTACCTACTTCCCCTTTTTAAGAGTCCTAAGGAGTTTAGGTTTATGTAATAATCAAGTTCTGTTTCATCCTAACGTAATTACAGGAATTGCCCTCCTCGGTGGGTACCACCGCAGTGTCAGTTATTTTATCTTCAAGCAGTGTGGCGCAACACAGAAATGTTCTAGGGGAGATGTTGACAGACAGTCGCTACACTATTATAAGGTTACCGATTAACTCATCTCGACACATTATTTTATAAATAAAACACATAATTTCGCTCTTTATTTACAACTTTGTTGAAGTTACGTCTTCTCTTTTTATGGCGACAGTATACCAGTATCTTACAACTAGGCATAGGCCATTTCCGTGTTCTAGTGGCCGACATGTTCCTTAATCCAGTGATTCATATCCATGGAGTTTTAGCTTTGAATCCCAAACGAAGCCAATATAATATGGTGTATAAGTAGGATTCCTATGCAGGAATCCGTCTGGTCAGGTATCACCGTCGGGCCAGTTATTTTGCTGTGAATCAGTAGCGTACAATACTTACTGTGTTTCAGTCTGAAGGGCACTGAGAGCTAGTGTAATCACTGGGTATATGAGACTTAAGAACTGACGTCTGTGGTGCCACACAGAAGTGTTCAGGTGACACAGCATTCCCATGGGCGGACTTAGTACTTACCATCGTGTGAACGTTTTGCTCGTCTCGTCCCTTTCTCAAGTTAAAACATATGTGCATGTCAATATTGCAAATACTTATAGGTCCAGCATTTACCGAGACATTCACTGTCTTCGACATGGTATCATACATAACTTGTACAGATTCACTCAGCCAATAGCGATAGAAATATAAAAGCGCCAATAGCATAATGGTTTGGGGTACGAACATTGGGTTAAAGATAACTTCACAGGTTCATGCCTATTATTAGACTATTTTATGTCTTTTGGGTAGGCTTTTTATGTTGTAGTGGATAGCAAGAAAATTAGTAATATTAAAATAGTAAAGCAATATAACTTTTTTACTGGTGGTAGGATTCCTATGCAGGAATCCGTCTAGGTAGGTACCACCCCAGGGCCAGTTATTCTGCCGTGAAGCAGTAGTGTGCAAACATTACTGTGTTTCGGTTTGAAGGGCACTGTGAGCTAGCGTAATCACTAGGCATATGAGACTTAAAAACTGATGTCTCAGGGTGACGGGCGCATTGTGGTGTCACACTGTTCTGGACGACACAGCATTTGTTATGGGCACACGTTGCACTTACCATCAGGTGAACGTTTTGCTCGTTCCGTCACTATATGAACTTTTGTGGCAACCCATGAGGGAGGCCTATGTTCAGCAGTGGACTAGTGACAGGCTGAAACGACGACGACGATAGCAATATATGGGAGTTAGTAAGAGACGAGTATCTTTTACCTAGTTAGGCATCCCCCTCGCCCTTCACCCTTCGACTGGAGAGGGCTCACGTAGCAATTTTATACGGACTTCTATGTTAGGCTTAGGAAGAGTTTAAGACGTTAGTTAGTAAGATACCATTTGATTAATTTTATATTCATGGGCAATAAAGCATCTAAATCAGCAACACGTATTTTGCATTAGATTTAATTAATCATTAAAAAGTCTTCTGAATGCTCCCTTTTGATTACCTTCTTGATGCATACACAATCAATAACACAATTTTAAACAAATGAATCGTTAGTCGCAGACCAATTTCATTATTAATGCGGCGAATTTGTGCCCATCTACAGTTTGATATTCATTTGCATAATCTCTTATCGCATTTCCACCCTCAGTGCACTTAAAATGTTAATTAAGTCATCAAATCTCAAGTTTTCATTGTTACATAAACAGACGGGTTAGTCAGTTTTGTGATGTAGTGATTAGCATAATTAATTAAGCGAATCGCCACCGTATCGTAAGTGATTAAAGATCATTGTTATATGACGTAATGTTATGTACAGTTGATACTGGGCTGCTAGGTCGGGTAACTTTGACGTCCGGGGAAAAACAACATGTTGGGCCTATGTACTCTGGGCAACGATCAGTGCTATTATTGCAATCTCACTAGCTGGAGGCTTACCCATGTTTTTTATCTCTGACACCCAGTGAGGCGAAAGTGTGAAAGTTTAGACTCCCCTCTAAATTAAAGCTGTCGCTCGAGGTAACAAAATTACCGTAGGCCGTTGCTGGAGCAAGTGATGGAGATCTTTAGCTCTAATAGCACAGTTAAGGTAGCAAGTAGTCTTGGGATATTTTTTCTTAAATTTGCTTCAATGGGCTAAGACTAGGAATTCCAATTCGAGAGTATGATCCGTCGTCTAGTACATTGGATTAGAGATTTCGCTTGCAGTGTTCCCGTGCGCTTCTGCATGACGAAGGGATGGAGACACCAATACTCAAATACGTGTTGTATTGAAATTTTTGTCAGTCTGTCTGTTTCTTTCTCCGGTCTAATCTCTGAAACGGCTGAATCGATTTTGATGCGAATTTCAAGAGGCCTTTTAAGAGAGCAATTTTATTCCGGAAATATTATTCTGAAAAAACTGTGGATACTAAGAGTTATGTGGAAGGTTGTATTACGCGCGACTTTAATTTGCATTTTTGTCATAATTATTTTAGTTCATGGTGGTTTAAATATTTCACTTAATATCTTAAGAAGTGGTATAGAAAATTAATAGTTATTTTTTTGGTCTCAAAGCTGGATAGTTTGTATGTTTAAACACGCTAATCTCAGGAGATACTAATCCGATTTGGAAATATATTTTTTCGTTAGATAGCCCGTCTAATAAGGAGGGCGCTGGGTTATAAAATTTTACGCTGCGGCTTTAAGACGCTGCGCGCTGAAAACAGTGGGTTTTTGTAGGAGTTTTTATTTATTTATTTATGTTTGGGTGAAACCAAACCTGGCACGCGGGCCCCTGGCCCGCGAGCACAGTATCCGATGAAGCTGTAAAAGACGAGAAGGCTAACAGCAATTACATCACCGAAAATATATATGCTGAAAACAGAACTTTAACGAGAAGAGCCGAACTGTGAATTCTCAGAACATAAGGTACCATGCCGTATGGCGGGAAACCGCGGGGCTCAGTCAGTAAAATAATATATTGAAAATGTTTTATGTAACGAAACAACTTATACTTAATTAGTAAGTACATTTTAATTAACATAAATGATCTATCGATCGATAGATCGAAATAACGAACGAATAAAAAATATAAACATTTTTACGTTAAATACATTAAAGTAACAAGGTTACTTTAAAATAATCTAAAATAAATTAAAATGTATAACAAACATTTATAACGACGACTCGTAGACCATATGTAATAAAAACAAACATTTTTAAATGGTATCCATTTAAAAATATCGACTTATTAAAACGCCCTTTGATTAAATCACTTCCAACAGTAGATTAAAAAAGGTATTATACACCAAAGATAAATTATTCTCCACGCGGTGTTTAAGCTAAAATAGATATGCTAATTTTAGTTGAAACACCAGTAAATACGACCGGATTTATTCCTCTAATCCATGAGAAGGTCTCACGCGTAATTTCGTGTCATTAACTGTCTGGGGACCTACATTCGGTTTTACGTCTCTTTATGCTTTGAATATAAATTAGTAGAAATTAGATTAACAGCGAGTCACTTATAAAGTAAAGTAAGAGTCTTAAAATGTTCCACTCCTGTGTGTTGCCGCCTCCCCTTATTTTTGAGATGATTTTGAAGATTCTGCCACGCTGCTTCAGTGCCTGTCGAAATATTTATTACTTCTAAAAGGCTATATATATATTTATACTCGTATGTAGGTTTTGCCTCGATGTTTTACTTAATTGCCCACAGTAGTAAATCAGCATTTAAAATTGCAAGTAACAATATCAGTAGTGTTGGCACCGCTTATGGAAACCAATAAGAAAAGTATATAGAGTATGTAAGTCACAGTCAAAATTTCTTTATTCAATTTAGGCTTGTTTAAACCGTGTGTTAGCGGCTTACGAGAATCTACCACCCCATCTAATCCCGTGGGTGTCGTAAAAGTCGACAGAGGGAAAATAAAAAAATGGAGATGGGTAGCAGCATCTTCCGGGAACATGTGAATAAATAAACTGCGGTTGCCAACCCAGGCGGGTTTCCAAGCGTGGCAACTATGGCAAAATGCTCCCCAAATGAGACTTACAAATTTTCGTGACAATCTATCGGTGAGACCTATGTTCTGCAGTGGACTAGTCTTAGGCTGAAACGACGAAAGCTCTTATGAACGTCAAAATTTACATCGGTACGAAAAAATAATCTCTTTACATAGAAGAACCAGCAAGAAACTCGGGTCTTTCTTTTTTCAATGTCATACAACATTTACAGTTCTTCAAAACTTTTAACTATTCAATATGTGAAATAATGCCTAAACTATATACTCGTAATATAAAAGTTATTTTTAAGTGCTTTTACGTGTCTGACCCATCGACGTTTTTATTAAGCGTAAATCGAACCTGCTAGCTCGAGATAGTCGATAATCTGGGAAATAATCCAGTGATGTACAGAGGAATTATTTTTGTTTGAAACATTATTTTCAGTCATCAGTTGACTTCTGTCATTGATTTCTTTTAATTTTAATCTTGCATCATCTCACAACTTAAATTACATGTCTCCTGTACTTGTAGTTTCGTTTCGGCTTCGCTTTTGCATTTCACAATTATAATGAAATGAAACTGATATATATATATATATATATATATATATATATATATATATATATATATAATATATATATATATATACATATATATATGACTGATGATAATGTTAATTTGCTAAGATCCGATCTTAACTTACTTTCGTAAGTAAGTAACGCGTGATTCTATTAACTATTTCACAGTTATATCTAATGGCCGGTACCTGACAATTTCCGTTATTGTGCTACTGCTAAGAATACCGACATCTTCAGGAACTCTGAACGGCCTGTGGGCTTCCTGAGATTGACGCTCAGGTCAGGTTCTTAGTATTAAGTCGTCATCAGATTCACCAAGGATTGCAGCGTGCTGCAGGAGCCAAACACCGGACTAAAGTGCAGGGGAGTCTTTGTGTGGGAGTACCCACAAAGAAAACATTAAACCAACCAACCTTAGACCCCGGGATTTTAAACATTTATATTTCTTAGCTGTGACTTTTATTCGAGCAAAAAAAAAGTTACATTCTTCTTTTTCAGTAATATGCCTGCCAGTTTTTAAATAAATTATATTTCATGCGACTTTATTTTTATTAGAAGAAGGTTTAATTTTATTACTTAAGAAATCAGCTACAGCTTTCATACAAACGTTAAAAAAATATATACTGTTTAACCCGCCGTGTGGTGGCGGTGTAACAGAATCTACCACCCATCTCATTCTGTGGGTGTCGTAAGCATACGTACATACATACATAAGATCAGTACTGTATTCCATAAGGGGTAGTCAGAGACTGGGCACTCACTGCAAAAACAGATGACTGCCACAATCCACGTTTCACCGAAGCAATATAATGCACTAGATGTGATAGGTGGTGGGCCCATCGCCACCATGCGCTGTTGGGTGCACAGTTCAGTTTAATTCCTTACTCGCCTTTTACGAGATCCATTGGATGAGATGGAATGGTAGTATTCTTTTAACGAGCCGCCACCACACGGCAATCGTGTGGTGCGGTGAAAAAATCTAGAAAAACACGTTGCACTTACTATCAGGTGAACGTTTTGCTCGTTCCGTCACTTTTATGAAATAAAAAAAAAAAATTAAAAAAAAAATGAAATTGTACATTGGATGTAAAAGATCTTTTAGAATACAGTTCATATAAATTATTCATTTAAAACACATGCTTCGGATCCTGATAGAAAACTAACCTGCAAAAAAAACCTCATCATTTTGGGATTGTTGTAAAGCTTGTGTTTTATGTTAAAGTCATGAAAAGTTACCTTTATGCGTAACATAGAATGTTATGACTTTAATGCGGCTTATAATTCCCTTTGTGAAGCTTTCCCTTGTCATGTAATTAACAGTAATCACACTCCGCGGTATTACAGTTATAAGTACCTACTCATTACTTTTATCTGCCATACTATCAAAAATTTACTTTGACTTGTTTTCGTAACTGTGATTGTGTCTTCGAGATTTGTCCCGGTACGATGTAATCGTTTATACTATTTCCACTTCTTTATTTTCTCGATGACAGTTCTAGTTTGATAGTTGTAGTGTAGTGACCAAATAAGTAATGATATCGATTGCATATATTTATTATATTTTCAACAAAGACAAATACAACAAAAACAATATAATTATTTCGTTTCATTACTTATACCTACTTATTTTACAACAGCTTCGAAAATTTTTAAGAAGTTGGCATTATCAATCAAGAATTAATACGTGTAACATCTTGTAGTGAAATATAATATTTGTTAATTAATATGTACTAAAGTATCCGGCAGTAGTTTAGTTTACATACATAACATGCTTCGAGGAGTACCTTCTTCTATTTTCGCGTGGGACCTTACGACAGTTTTATTTGTAGTACGCGTGACCGAAAGTTCTGGTTGTAAACACAAAATGTGCTAGAGAACAACTACCGATATTGATATAAGTTTCATTTCATTTATTTTTATTTACATATTTTAAAAAAAGATACTGAACTAAATTTTAATTGATACAGAAATAAACATACAAACAAATACATAATATATATATAGAAGACATGCTACAAAAAAGAACAAAGTTATAAGAATATATATAAATTAAAAAAATACAACGCGCAGAGCAATGCAAAGATACATATATATTTTTATAATTTTGCCGGACCCGTCTTTTGAAGGAGTTCTTATATGGTGTTTTCTTAAAATCTTCGGGGTGGGCGTTCTAAAGGAGTATAACTTGGACAGTAAATAAAGAACTAAAGAAACCAGTACTAAGCTGAGGAATACGTATCTTGAAACTGTTTTAAGAACGAGGTACCTGATCATGAGCAGAATAAAGATATGAAATTATTTCGCAGATAAGGCGGGGAAGTGGAATCATTTAGAATAGAATACAGTGTAAGTAGAATTCTGGAGCTACGTTTTAGACGAATAGTCAGCCATTTAAGACTAGAACGATAAAAGGAAACATGGTAAAATGTAGCAAAACTTATTAAATTGCTTAGAAGGCACTCCAATTTGTTTAGAAGATTTTGAGATAGATTTGGGTAACAAGAAGTATTATCAACAACGGGTAGAAAAAGCGAATAAACAAGCATAGGCTGCTTTCAGAAACCTGAATTTACCAATTCAGGTATGAAATTGACGTTTAGTATGGGAGGAATATAATGTCGTTTTTTGTAAATTATATTTAAATAATCAAAGTATGTAACCATTGTTATCTATGCACTTTTGCCATCTCATAGGTAGTTCATTGATCCCTTTACTAAAAAACCATGGGGGGCGCCGGCAATAGTGCACCAAACACTCACAAGTACCTTTTTCTGAGTATATTTTCGTTAAACCAAAACGTTGGAACCAAAAACGTACCAATTTTCTTATACTATTATGTGATTGACATTGTCAGTATGAACGTAAATAATGAGTTTATTTTACGTCACGCCTTTTTCTCATATAAGGGGTAGGCAGAGGCCACCACGTAGGCCTCGCGGGTAACGAGACGTGATGGATTGCTAACCACGTCGCCGCCATTTTGGTACGAGTCAAAAAATTCTTACTGCCCATTGCGTTGCCACGAGCAGTATAGTGACAGCATTGCATAGTATGATGTTATTCTGTACGATTTTTTTATAAAGTGATGAAACGAGCAAAACGTTCACCTGATGGTAAGTGCAACGTCTGCCCATAACACATGCTGTTTTACCCAGAACCGTGTGACACCACAATGCGCCCGTCACACTGAGACATCAGTTCTTAAGTCTCATATGCCCAGTGATTACGCTAGCTCTCAGTGCCCTACAAATCAGAATAACTGGACTTCCTGCATAGTAATACTCTACTCTACCACAGGTAAATGTTGCTTTTCTTTCAAATAAATTTTAAATACTGATAAATGAAAAGTGAAACATGTTATATTTTTAAAATTTGTATACCACGAACTTAAATGAACAATAAAATGTAATTTCAAAGATAAATTGCATGGTCATCATAGTTTTAAACTATATTTTGTTCTCAAGCTAACACTTGATCCCTACGTTTTAGCATAGAGTAAAGATTACGTAAACGGTCAGACGTGAAGATTTCCTCATTAGGTCTTCCTTCACCACGAAACAAATAACAAGCAGCATTTCGAGGTATTGTATTATGCCACTATACAAAATCAGAGTCCTATTGTTTGAGACTGGGGGAAACTTTGTTAACTATCGTTGGAAACAAAAGGAAATATTCGTACACCTGCAAGTTTTGTTATACTATAACATCAGTTATGGTTTGTATTGAAAAACAAAATATTTATATCAATAACAGTAAAAATATTGTAAGTACTTTTGCGTTTCATCATTATACTATCAACTTAGTTTATTTTATAAATACATACGTACAGTCACATTATACACAGATCACATTTTCGTCCTCGCGGGTGAAGAGACGTGTCGGGTGGCGAATCACGTCGCCGCCATTTGGTACGTTACTCCTCATTGCGTTCCTACAGTAGTGACAGCAGGTATAGTGACAGCATTGCATATTACTCGTATATTGTTATTCAGCACGAATAAAGGCTGACCGTTAATACTTTAGTTGCATAGGATACCTTGTTAGGAAAGAGGTAGATGCTATTCTACTCTGCCGGACACCTATCGGAAAACTTTATAAAATATTTAATAAAAAGTTTCTCAATGTCAGTTTGCCACCGAGAAATAGCACTTGATTGCAATCAGTTGCGGTAAGATTCAACCTCTGTTTACTTGTCGGTTTCGACTTCAAGTCAAATACTCTGCGGGAATGTTGTCTGATTTGAGTGCGAAGTGAGCGACGAATTGAAGTACAGATCGACTTGACATTATGTCCATGTAGTTGTTTATAAAATAATCTATGCATGT
Organism: Luehdorfia chinensis; assembly: GCA_019845155.1. Taxonomy (NCBI): domain Eukaryota; kingdom Metazoa; phylum Arthropoda; class Insecta; order Lepidoptera; family Papilionidae; genus Luehdorfia; species Luehdorfia chinensis. Next base: position 394,172 of record JAHVAK010000390.1, read on the forward strand.
GAAGATTAATTATTTTACTCGAATTTATATATTTAAAATTTTTAACTAATTTCGTAACTTCGTTTTAACATTCGAAAGAGTATAAGGATGGCCAAAAATGAAACACAATCTCACAATTTCTAAATACCTCTTCACTTTAATTTATTCACCTTAAGAAATTAAAAAATCTCTTTTGTGCTATTTAAAAAAGGTAAAATAAAACATATAAAGGTCCCACTACTGTGCACAAGCCTCTTCTATTTTTGAGAAGGCTTTGGAGCTGGGATGAGTCCGACACTCTGCTTCGATTCGGCTTGGTGGACTTTCACATGTACTCGAAATAAGTTGGGTCCATTAGGTTGCATATGCAGATTTTACTGCATGCAGAACTAGACTAAGGCAAAGTCAAAAAAAGCTGATAATTTTAGTCTGGGTATGTAATCTTTATGCCCACCTCACCTGCATGTGGTACACCCTGCTGATTGGCGAACGACTGACAAATGGTGGATAAGTCATCAGAAAATGCATAATAGACATAGATAAGTCATCAGAAAATGAATTCACACAGACTAGTGATGTAAACAGAAATGATTTCTCACGATGTTTTTCTTCCCGACTGAACACGGGGTAAATCAGTATCTCAGTCTGACATTTTTCAAGATGGTTTTTCCGTCACCCGTCGGAAGTCTTTTTTTGGCATTTTGGTTAGTCGACACGTTGCGTTGCGACGTTGCGACGCCCACTGGATGAGAAAGGATTATTACGCGCCACTAAATGGAAAACTTTGGTTTCTTAAATTAATTAATTTTGTTGAAAAGCTACTCCGCCAACTCTTTCTCTCTTATTCGGTAAGTCTCGGAATTCAAGAAGCATCAAATTCACTATCCTGGTGATTATGATATTCATTTTTTTTTACAGGAGAAAGTTCACCTGTAGGTAAGCGCAACTTCGGCCCAATAACAAAAGCTGTTTCACACAGAAATATTACATATTGCGAAAGTCACTCAGAGACATCAGTTCTTTAGTCTCATACGCTCAGTTCAATTTAAAAATAACACTATTTCTCACTGCCCTTCAGACCGAAACATAGTACTCGTATTATTTGCACAAAACTGCTTCACCGCAGAATAACTGGCTCTGTGGTGGTACCCACCTAGATGGATTTCTGCATAGGAATCCTACCACCAGTTTAATAAAAAAGGAAATAAATTATAGAAAAATCTTACTACATTCAAGCAAGGAAAACTAAATTAATTTTATCGCTGAAAGTGCACGACGTTTCGGAGAAAATACCTAGAGGAAGGAACTTTAAACAAGAATTTATTTTAATTCACGGAATACTCGACAAACTGCAAATGCGAAAGCTGTAAATCCTCCTATTTTCGGTTCATTGTTCATTTTTTTAAATTGACCATAGTATGCTTTTTGTCATTTTCCACCATTATAAGCTGATAAACAAGTTTAAAAATAGCCGCCAAATTTAGAAAGAGTTCCTTTATTGGTCAACGTTTTGTTTTATGACTGATGGCCACTGTTAGCCCGAAGGCTTTCAAAGCTCGCCGGATTGAAGGTCAACGTTTTGCACAGCAACGTATATGATGCTACAGTAGAACATGCAATACCGCGACACCAAAAACCTTTGCACCTTTTATTTCATTTTCATCAAATCGTGCATGTTCCACTGACGTTCGGATTCGACACTAGTTGGTGGTGTATTCATTAGATACGTTAACACTGCCTCCAAGAACTTCCCTCTTTTACCTCCACACTCATATGAGCTCGCCTCTTTTTATAATTTGTTCAAGAGCACAGGATTTTACATTGTTAGTTCTGCTGTTCTGTTTCTGATCGGTATAATCTACGTTCTGTTTTTTATTTGACATTTCTATTTATGATTTATGAGTATCCGCGATAAAAGTATATAGTGTTGCAATACCGCAAAATTCGCAGTTGTAATTTCGATTTCGGTGAACTGAAAAAAGGTGCGAATATCGCAGTGTTGCATGCTGTAGGCTAGATCAAGTCAAAATCGCCACGTTTACATAGACGGTGCTGTTTATGACCGGTCTGATATAATTAATATGATTTTTTCACCATTTGTCTGAGGTCACGATATTTTTCCTAGCGTTTTTTCACTTTTACAAGAAGATGAGTTGGTGGCGACACTCATACTTCGGCCCTACCTACTCCAGTATATATAAATATATAGTATATACATAAAGATAAATATATGGCAACAACATTTTATAGTATGGATCTCACCAACACTTACTTTTGAACCGATAATAATAAAAAATTAAGTATACCGTCTGTGTAGGTACCACCCCAGGGCCAGTCATCACTGGGCATATGAGACTTAAGAACTTATGTCTCAGGGTGATGGGCACAGTGTGTTGTCACACAGAAATTTTCTGGGTGACACAGCATTTGTTATGGGCAGACGTTGCACTTACCATCAGGTGAACGTTTTGCTCGTTTCATCACTTTATATGACGGATTATTAACCTGTGTAGACTTTTTAAAAGGCGTGACGTCAACACAATTATTCTTATAGTGAAAGAACTATTGTAGTTGCGCCGATATATACAATAAAAAAATATTAATTAATTGACTTGTATGTGTTAAAATTTGTATTCTTTGAATAATACGAGATAATCTATGGCGGTGAACCTACTCGTATATGGCCAAGTATATGAAAACCAATTACTGAAGCAAAATAAAATACGCCTGCAAATAATTAATAAAGAATTATTTATCATCAACAATAATACCTTTTCGTAGAAATACCTTTTCAATTAATTAAGTAACGTTACACTGCTCCCGTGCCGTGTTGAGGCGGCTTAAGAGAATCTACCACCCCATCTCATCCCGTGCGTATCGTAAAAGTAGAAAGAGGGAAAATTAAAACCAGGATATGGGCAATAGTATCTTCCTAGAACATCTGAATAACTAAACTGGGGTTGTCAACCCGCCTGCCAAGCGTGGCAACTATGGCGAAACCTTCCAAAATGATACTTACGAACTTTTGTGGTAACCTGTGGGGAGGCCTATGTTCAGCGGTGGACGTGTGATGGGCTGAAATGATTATTATGATGACACTGCTACCTTAAAATATCTTTCATTACTCATATATACAAATATGTTACGTTTGTACATACATCCATAAATAGCTTTTTCTTAGAGTGATCTTTGTGTTGTTAATTATTAATAAACCGATTTTTTAAACAATCAACACTAATGATTTTAGTAATGTTTGCACACTTCTGTGTTTTGATGTGAAGGGCACTGTGAGCTAGTGTCATCACTGAGCATATGAGACTTAAGAACTTAGGTATCAGGGTGGCGGGCGCAGCGTGTGCTACACAGAAATATTCTAAGTAATACAGCATATGTTATGGGCAGAAGTTGCACTTACCGCCAGGTGAAAATTTTGGTCGTCTCGTCACTTTATCACATAAAAAATAAAAATAAAGTTCCGACCCCTTCTTCGGACGGTCAGATGGTAGAGGACTTATTTTTCATATGAAAACTTCGATCTTTTGACACACGTCTGACGCGTGAGTGATAGAATTTAGATGGTAAATTTTAGTTTATTAATGTATATAAGTTTGGGTCAAACCATACCTGGCTCGCGGGCACAGCTACCCGATGAAACTGTAAAGGACAAAAAGGCTAACGCTAAGAACATCACCGAAGTTATAACGGGCTAACCAAAGAGAATACAATTACAAAGTAGGCCGCGTTCACATCGAACGTATTGTCAGCCGCCGATTGTGAGCATGCTGACTGTGAGCCAGTGTGTGAACGTGAAGTCGGAACAAAAAATGCGGCGCGTAGTTGAGCACAATAATGGCATACCGAGAGTCAGCGACGTCGGCGCAATAGCGTATTGTCGGTCGGTGTGAACGAACTTGATTATGTATGGCATAAAAGCATACAAAAAGTATATCAAACCAGTAAACTGAGTAACGTTCGCTCACAGACGGCAGCTGACAAAACATTTGGTGTGAACACGGCCTAAAAGCACTGCTAACAATCCTCGTATTGTACTCGTACATTTACAACAGGCATTGCTTTTTAAAGAACTAGCTGGGTTGCTTGTGGTCTCACCGAGACAAGTACTTACGTAACCAGTGATAAAATGAAAAATATTTTTTGTATAGGAGAAAGTGGCAAAATCAGCAAAACGTTTACCTGATTGTAGTGTAATGTTGTGTGACCTAGAACTTTTCTGTATGGCACCACACTGCGCCCGTCACCTTCAGTCATCAGTCTCTTATGCTCAGTAATTACACTAGCTCTCAGTGCATTTCACACCGCGGAAATATTTTAATGTTTGCTACTGCTTTACGTAAGAATAACGTAAGAATAACTGGTGGTACCTACCTAGAGAAATTCCTGCATAGAAATCCTACCACAAATAAAAGTCATCTTTGTTTTGTTTTAATGTTGTTTTTTAAAAACGGTGCCCTACACCACATTTTTTCTTGTATAGTTTTACAACACATAAAATCTCGTGTTATTACACAAATTACTCGGGCTGAGACTCGAAAGTAGGGCCTGCGGCGCAGAACTCAGATACTCTGTTCTCTAGGATTCGCGACCAACTTGTATTTTTATATGTTTTGTCATTTTTAAAATAAAACAATGTATTACATTATATTGAGACAGACTTAAATAGGCACGTTGGCAGATTTCTAGAACATACTATAAATGCGAACGAATTTGTTTCGAGTTATATGATGCAATAATCGAATACGGCATGTTTGTACAACCATTTGCAACACGACACGTTCTGCGTAAAGTTCCAGCAAATAATAGCAAGTTATACTTTTAAACTTCGCTGATAACGGAAAGTTGCTACACAGAGGAGCGCGAGCGGAGATAAGAATTTAAATTAAATAATGTTTGTAGTTTATTTTACTGAATATTATATTATTTTTAACACGCTTTTATATAGCTTTATGTGTATGGATGTATGTAGGTATGTATGTACGAGTATAAACCAGGATAGTATATAAAAATTATGATGTTGTGGTGGATGGATTTACATAATAAAATATTGATTATTTATGTGAATCCATACATACAAAATACATACATACCATCACACCTTTTCCGGAAATAGGGGTAGGCATAAACCAAATCTGTGAGTCACGTTTTGACGCGCAGGAAACAAAATCTTTGCAATGAAGGAGCAAAAAATTTCTTCTATATTGCATTTTTTGCTGTAGGGTCGTCTTAGATGTTGAGGCAGCGCATTTCATAGTCGAGCAGCTTGGACAACGATGATGAAGAGCGGTAAAGTGGAATATAGAGACAAAGTAGTTGAAGAACGAAGGTGTCGGCTATGAGTGTCGCACAAGAACAGAAACTTACGTTTAAGATAATCAAGGTGGTGGTCATCAAATAAAGTAGAGACAACTGTGAAAAGTATCCTAACTTGTCTTCGTTGACGAATAGAATGCCGCTTTGGGTGATAGCCGAACGAGGAAACATAATCAAACTCGCGAAAACAAAAGATGAAATAGATACAGTTATTGGGGAGACGATCAGCTTGTCTAGGAGACCCCCAGGAGATCATTAATATCCGATTCCATTGTGTCGAAGTTACATAATTTTTTATTTTTAAACGAAACGTGTGACACATTTTTTATTTAAAACTCGCAGACATTAAGATTATTTGTTTAGGGCATAATCATATTATGGTTTAAAAAGTGTAAACGACATCATGATCCTTGTACTTGTAGAATACAGGTTAAAATCAATAAATTATTGTATTGTCATCGCTTCGTGATGCGTGTGCAAAATTTCAAATCGACTTCTAGAAGTGGGTAAAAATGTATTTTTTTTTATTGGAAATAGAGAAGAAAGGAGCAAAGCCGTTAACTTGGTGGTAAGTGCATAGTCATAACATATGCTGTGTCAACCAGAACGCTTCTGTCTGACAAAACTTTGCGCCCGTCACCCTGAGACATCAGTTTTTAAGTTTCATATATGTTCAGTGATTACACTAGCTCTTCAACCGCGGAAATACTGTAATGTTTGCACACTACTGCTCCACGACAGAATAACTGGCCTGGGCACTTAAGGATACTCTTCTGGCTGGCCTGGGTTGGTACCTACCTAGACGGATTCCTGCATAGGAATCCTACCACCAGGAGAAAGTAGTGTGCAAACATTACTGTGTTTCGGTCTGCCAGCGTATTTCTGGGCATATGAGTTTAGTAACGTAGTTTAATATTGTATAGCTTTGGTAGTGTATAGCTGATTAAGTTCTAATGAGGTAATTCAGTACTAGACTCGTAATTAACTTTTGCTTATAGCTTGTTTGTAATCAATTTGGAAACTGTAGTCAGTCTCCGAATAGATCATCCAATAATTACATTTAAACTTATACATTTGGTGTATTTTAAGCGAGTGAATTTATTGTATTTCTTATTACGCCGCCTATAATTTCCTATGTGCTATATCGATATGATAGCGCGATGCAAATAAAACTTTTCACTCATCGTATAAATAAAAATTCCGATAGTATAAGTCAATTGGCTTATGATTGCCTCACTGTTGGCCACAGAGCTTCTTTTATTACTTGAGGAATCACAGTATCTGTTCATCCAAATCTACAGCGAACTCGACTTCACATATTCAGATTTACGAGAAAAGCTTTCATTGTTCCCAAATACGATTGGATGATCTCAAAATTATCGATAAAACACATATATCGGTCATTTGAGTGACGCAGGAGGTTTACGTATTATGAAATTCGTCTAGGTAGGTACCACCCCAGGGCCAGTTATTCTGCCCTGGAGCAGTAGTGTGCAAACATTACTGTGTTTCGGTCTGAAGGGCACTGAGAGCCAGCGTAATCACTGGGCATATGGGACTTAAGAACTTATACCTCAGGGTGACAGGCGCAGTATGGTGGTACACAGAAATATTCAGAGTAACACAGCATCTGTTATGGGCAGACGTTGCAATTACAATCAGGTGAACGTTTTGCTAGTCTCGTCACTTTATGAAATAAAAAAAGCGGTGCCTAAACTACCACAACAACAAAAACATTTATTTGGTTGACATTTTATGCTTGTGACTGTTTACATTTATAAGTGTAGTGTATTAAAAATCTAAATAGCAATAGCACAAATAACAACTAGCCTATAATGCCCTGTGCTCAGGGGACTATAGGCTGTTGAAACGGTCTCCTCTCATTTTTGAAAGCGTCTTGGAGAATGCCCCTATGCTTTCTGATGACCGCACGTGCTCACCGGTGAAGGTAAAGATCGTTTGAGAACTCAAGTCTGTGAAATAATAATTTTTTGAGGACCACTAACCAATCCACTATTTAACAATCGATCCAATCCACATACACAGCTAGCCTTCGCTAGCTAGCATTAGCAACTCATCTGCTATTTGTAAGAAGGGGAATAAGAACATGATAATAAGCGACGGTGCGCATTATTTATCCGCAGCGAAATATGTGGTTGTAGCCATGTTGCTGTAAATATTTGGTATCTACACAAAGTTATAAAGTTTGACTATAAACATATTTTATTCCAATTAGATTTAGCAGGTGCCGTGTGGTGGCGGCTCGTTAAAAGAATACTACCACTCCATCTCATCAAACGGATCTCGTAAAAGGCGAGTAAGGAATTAAACTGCACTGTGCACCCAACAGCGCATGGTGGTGATGGCCTCACCACCTATCACACCAAGTGCATTATATTGTTTTGGTGAAACGTGGATTGTGGCAGTCATCTGTTTTTGCAGCGAGTGCCCAGTCTCTGACTACCCCTTATGGGATACAGTCGTGATCTTATGTATGTATGTATGTAGATTTAGCATTGGGTTAAGAAGTGCTCTCTATGTGTGGAAGACCATAGAGTCTTTAAGAATGGACCTTAATTCTCTGTTTTAAATGTTTTACAACTTTCAGCCTGAGATGGAAATATTATTTGTTTAATACAAGCTTATTACATTCAGACCACCCCATCTCATCTCGTGGGTGTCGTAAAAGTCGACAGAGGGAAAATTAGAACCGGAAGATGGGCAGCAGCATCTTCTTGGAAATTTCAATAAAACAACTGCGGTTGCCAACCCGCCTGCAAAGCGTGGGAACTAAAGCAAAATCGCCTCAAACTTATGGAGGAGGCCTATGTTCAACAGTAGACTAAGATAGGATGGAACGACCACATACACATGCTATTTTTGGTTCTATACTTTATGTGTGTGCTGTGCTTTCGTAATTAGGCCGTGCCATCATCCGAACCAGTCTGTATGATATGATATATCTATCAAACTACCTACTATTATGCTCGGCGTTTCTTTGCGTAACGATGGTATCCGCCGCAGAACTAAAGTAACCGACATAGCTATAAGGATTATACATAAAGCTGAATCGACAACTGTTGGGAAAGAAAGGTGTGTACGAGTGGCAACCTTGAATCGACCAACGCAGTGTAGGGGCGGGGGGGTTGTCGTCCCACAAGATGGAGGGATGACCCGCACGGTTTTTTGGCAATCTATGGGGAAGGCCTATGTTCAATAGTAGATTTCTGATGGGCTGAAATGATGATGATGATAATGATGAGTAATTATTTAATTATTCATTGTGCATGTTACTACTACTCTTATTGTTTTAAGAATAATTTTTACTTACGAATAATTTCTTCTTTTTCAACGACACGTCGCAAATACGGTTTTTATTTAAATAATAAAACGACAAAATTTATTATAAAAATAACTAAATCCTTCATTTTATATTTCCAAATGTACATAAGGATTAGTTATAATTGTCTTTCCAAGGTATACTCGTATTTATTGCTATCATTGAGCCATTCCAAAGGTAATAAATAGCACGTGGTGTCGTTAACAGCCCGATTACAACAATATGTTAGGTTGCGTCGTTTACGCTAATTTGAACGACATCTGTAGATTACTCAGCCGTTCATTCTCGTTATAGCTTGGTGTTGAAGCGAATATTACTAAAGCTGAGATATTAAAGTAGGAATGTGTGTAGGAAAGTGACGAGACCATCAAATCGTTAACCTGATGGCAAGTGGAACGTCTGCCCATTATAAATACCCAGAAACATCAGTTCTGAAGTCTCTTTTACCCAGTAATTACAACAGATATTAGTGCCCTTCAAAACGAAACACGGTAATGATTGCATACTGCTGCTTCGTGACAGATTAACTGGCATTGTGATGGTACCTACCTAACAGGTTCCTACATAGGAATCCTACCACCAGTAGAGTAGAGAGTAGAGTTTATCAAGTACAAATGAAGGATTCACTAGTAAAATTACATGTAACTAAGCAAGTAATTTGTAGTGTAATATGATAGATAAATAGTATTGACACAACAGCAATGTAACTGATTATGCCGTCGTACGGACTGACAACAGAAAAGAAAACTTGAGCGAAAAAAGGATGCTTTTCTGAGTGAATTGCTATAATTTGGTGGTCAAGCGAATCTTATTAAAGATGAAAATATTAAAGTAGTCAGTAGTCTTTGACCATTATTTCAGCCTATCACTAGTCCACTGTTGAACATAGGCATCCTCCATAGATTCCCATAAAAGTTTGAAATATGCTCATTTTGGGAGATTTTGCCATAGTTGCCACGCTTTGCAGTCGGGTTGGCAACCACAGTTCATCTATTAAGATGTTCCAGGAATATGCTGCTGCCCATCTACTGGTTTTCATTTTCCCGCTGTCGACTTTTACGACCCTCACGGGATGAGATGTGGTGGTAGATTTTCTTAAGCTGCCGCCCAACGGATGTGGTTTATGATCGGTCAGTCTTTGATGTACTAATATTAACTTTAATTCTAAAAAATAAAAAAGTCTGTTTTTTTATATGTAAAGTATGCTGTTGTTCTCACGGCATCCTCGGAAGCGACTCGCGAGCAGATGGCCCGCGAGTAAGATAAGCCTGGATTTTGTGCATGTGCAATTTATGTCCATCAAACACACCGACAGGAACGCTAGTACAACTTTGAAAAAAGAAAAGAAAAAGAAGCCTTAAATTCTGTGCAATTTTATGCAAAGACAGGAACGGATATAGCGTATATTTTAAGCTTTAAAAAAATCCGTCATAATAAATGTGTTTTTAATTAGAGAGGTTTGTTCACTCTATAAAGAAAGAAGCAATTAAGCGTCAAAAGTTTTCAATTCTTTGCCCAAATATGTATTCTAGTGTAACGAAAAGAGATAGCTTAAGTTTTAAAATTGTGGTTACTTAACGAAGTAATTGAGGGTTGAAAATGAAACCAGCGTGCAGTTTGAATTACGCAATGAAAAACAAAAATGATATCTTTTTTCTTTATAAGCATCAATGGCTATCGTAGTATCAAACACCTCGCACCCTGGACGCTCCTGCTCATCATCGGGTTGTACTCGTATAGTTAAGAGCTGGCATAACTGAGATGGGTTATTCCACTATCTGGCATTTCTGGTATTTTCTGGCATTTCTGGTAGTCGACTTTAGGCCCTAACGGAGCTTTTTCTAGTGTCGCTTTGACAAACGAACATGCCAAGGAGAAGGGTAGTTCGGTGATGATGATGATAGTTCGATTTAAATGAAACTAATTTTACGGATTTTATCGCGTTTAATTTTTGTTATTTATAACCCGACGTTTCGAGTGCTTTACAGCACCCATGGTCACGGGGGGACTGAGGTGACAGATGTCCTGATTTCATAGTTAACCCGGAGTACCTTCAACTTTTAATTATTATTTGTGGTCCGATCTACGCAGAAAGAGCTAACTGTGTCTTGAAGTCTTGCAATGGTATGCTTGGTTTTTGACTTAATTTATTAATTATAGGATCCCAAGCTGGTGGTAATACCCAACCATCTTCTCTATTAAAATTAGGATGTTTTTTAATTTCAATAGCCTCGCGAATCATCCTTGGTAGGAATCGGTGTTCTTTTGCGAGGATTTGTGGTTTATCAAATCTGTTGTAATGGTTGGGATGATCCAGAACATGGTCACAGACTGCAGACTTCCTAGGGCGACGATGCCTCACATCAGCTATATGTTCTTTTACGCGGGTTTTTACTGATCTTTTTGTTTGCCCTATGTAAGAGAGACCACATTCACAATCCAGCTTGTCTACTCCTGCATCTTGTAGAGGGATGTTACACTTGACAGATGGTAAAAACTGACTTATCTTCTTCGGCGGCTTGAAAAATGTTTTTATGGAAGCCCGCTTCAAGATATAGCCATCCGTGACTCCTCTGACATATGGTAAGACTGCAGGTACACGCTCGACTGTGGCCGGCTTCACTCGGTCACTGCGACGAAGGCGCAGAACCCGAAGCTTGTTGTCTTGCAAAACTTGCTTGACATGCTGAAGCTTGGCGGTTACTGTCACAGATCCCTTGTGCTCTCTGAAACAAAGATTTGCCCACGGTAGCTAGCTGTGAAGGATGGTGGTGAGATTCGCCGTTTAAATACCTGTTGGTATGGGTCTTTTTCCTATATACAGATTGAATTCCTATACACAGATTGATTTACATAGTTCGATGAATGAATAGCTCGATGTTGGACGTATGAGGTATTTCCTGAGATTCTCATGTTTTTTTTTATTGCATAAAGTGATGAAACGTGCAAAACGTTCACCTGATGGTAAGTGCAACGTCTGAACATAACAAAAGCTGTGCCACCTAGAAAATTTCTGTGTGACACTACACTGTGCCTTAAGTGGTGTGGTTCTTAAGTCTCATATGCTTGTGATTACGCTAGCTCTCAGTGCCCTTCAAACCGAAACACAGTAATGTTTGCACATTACTGCTTCACGGCAGAATAACTGGCCTTGGGGTGGTACCTACCTAGACGGACTCCTGCTTAGGAATCCTACCACCAGTAAATGTGATGACTCATCACTGCCCGCTGAAACTGGAAGTCGTAGTGAGCGTGGAGATCTTGTGACAACGATATTGTGCAGAGTGTGGATGCGGTGTGGCTGTGTCTAGGTCTTCAGTGCGTGGAGACGTATTGAGACAATGTTGATTACCGCAGGAGTCAGCCTGGGGAGAGGGGCCGCGTTGATAGTTCCTCAGTGGCTGGGAGGCTAGGCAGCACACGTTCTGCCCGACAGTAGTCTGATGCTGTGACTGCGGTAACTGCCACATCATCTGTGGTTGGGAGAAGCTGGCTACGATGTTCATATTACTTCGGGGTGATCATTTTAGCAGATGATATTTCCAAGGAAAAGGGTAGTTATCCGCCAGATAGGTTGGTCTGATCTGGGGAGAACGTGTCCTCCATCCAGTAATCTTTAGATTGTGTATATAGTTCGCATCTCAAAAACATTTATAGCGCGATGTTGGGTATATGATAATTCTTGAGTTTCTCATATGGTAACATAGATGTCGCTGCACCGCCACCTTACGGTACGAGAAAATTACAATAATTTATAATTATTCCCCTCCACATTATTAGTTGATCGATCATTGTTCTTCGTTCCGTTTTTAACTGCTTTCTGTTGCAAAACTGTAGGAAGTTGTTCTTGAGCGAAGTCAATAAAAAAAATATGAACAATATTTATTGAAAAATCAAATATGGAATTTTACGGATTTTGCAGTGTTTAATTTTTAACCATAATCCCTTTCATGCTATAATAACATCGGAGGTACGATTCACTGACAGAGACACGGGAACAATCACAAAACTGTCTGTCTGTCTGGTCTGGTTGACCCAAATTCATAAATTTATATAAAAAAAAATATTATTTTTTTATCCCGCGTTATTTATATTTGAGGTATTCTTTTAAATGATATCCCACACTAGGATTTCTTCAGTATCGTGGGTGCGTTTTACAGACAAATTTCACATGCACAGCATAACCAGTCACGAAAACCATCTATAGGTTGCACAAGTGTTGATTCCGACTGGGAATTGAAACCAGGACTCGCGGCATAGAACCTACCCCGTATATGGGAAAAAGGCGTGGCTGTATGTATGTATGTATGTAAAGTGTGATGATGTTTTACTGGCCGATGTCGATCACTGCGACAACTTTCGAATATTGTCGGGAGCTATCATCTGCGCAGGTGATATTATAGTGCCACAAGTGTACGCGCAAACACAGACGCACTGACTCGTCCTAACCTACCCTCGCCCGATGTAACGCTGATGCGATAAGATCAGATATGCCAGGATGCAGTGTCAGAAACACGGTGTCCCCGTCACAACACAACTAGACCCGAAAACCAACAATTTGTGTTTATCAAAAAAGTCGCTTTCGGCTGGAATTCGAACCCAGAACCCGCGGAGTAAAATTCAGGTAGCTCTGACCAAACGTTCGCCACTATAATAAGTAAATACGTCTTAATAATTGAAATGTTTAACAGTACGTTGTTAAAACAGAAACGAAATAAAAATTACACACCAGAAATTTCTTGCGAGTTAGGAACGTTATTACCTCAGTAGCAATTCCTATGTAAATGTTCTACACTCCTGTCTCGTGTTACAAATTGACTGCTTTTGTGTATACCGGAATTATATCCTTGGGTGGCTTAGATTACATTTCCTTGATATTAAACAAACATTTAAAAGTTTTATTAAATGTTTAAAAAAAATATATATTCTTAATTCAAGTTATTGTACTATGTAGACGGCGTCGTCGTACTCGTATGTATGTATACTATACAACTATCCTTACACTGTGGTATAACGGTAGCGTCATGGATAAATTAAAAAAAAAGTCTATCGTAATTGTCTTTTGCGAAAAAAGATTAAGAAATTAAATGAATTGCATTTTATAATTATCTGTAAAATCAATTTAATAGAAATGTTCTATGAATTGAAATATCTCACTGGCATGTAATAAAATGTCTTGAAATGGAAGGTACTTCGTTCATATTTCAAAATTTGCACAAAATTGTTTTCCACTGAAAAATGCGGCTATCGTGGCCTCATGCCCGCTGAAATATCAAAATGAAGATGTGTTTTCACGCCAGATGGCTAAGATAGAATACTTCTTTATCTGTAATTAAGTCTTTAGTCGATATGTGTCCGGCATCTTTCCTACCGAGATGCCGTAAAAGGCGACTAAGGCATTGTACGGTCAGCCTTTATTCGTGCAGACTAACACCATAATATGCCGTCAGTATACCGCTCGTGGGAATGCAGTGGGGAGAAAGATTTTTGTGACTCGTACTAATATGGCGGCGACGTAGTTCGTCACCCGTCACGTCTTGTTTCCCATGGGAGCGAAAAGTGCAAAAGGGAAAAATACGTGACTGTATGTATGTAATTACGAGTACGTCCTTGCCGCTCGTCATCACTCAGCATAATATGATACATTATATCCATACTAATATAATAAATGCGAAAGTAACTCTCTCTGTCTCTCTGTCTGTTTGTTACCTTTTCACGGTTCAACTGCTGAACCGATATCCTATACCGGAAAAAAAAATAGTGCTCAAGAGATATTTAAAATATCTCTATTCACGCGGACGCTAGTAGTATATAAGGCTCCTTTACCCTGGTATTCTATTTGAGCGTGTAACATAAGCTAGACAAGCTGCAGTGTGGCTCTACAATGTTTAAAATTAGTAACTCTAATTACTATTTGCATAATAAGATCTATGCTTGTTTTAACCAACTATGATTGTATGTATATGTTATCTGAAAATACCGTAAATAGAGTTTTATTCAACTATCATTAAATTTTAAGTGATCCTTAAATGATTTCAGAGGCCCTCTTATCAAAGGTTATATTCCACCAAGGTTCGACGAAAGCTTCTAATTTTCGGAGAATCTTTCGCTTAGCAATTTCTAGCGAAGAAAGGGCTTGAGTTGCACTCGACGCTTAAAGCCAGACGGTCGCTAGCGCCCCGCTTCGACCCGCTCAGGCAGTCCGGTCAGTCCCGTGCAACTACCTGCTCCGACCCTTTTCCGGAAAATAATAAACAAGTAAATTCCGGGTAATAATAAACAACTGTAAGTATTAAACTATGCTTATATCTAAATATATCGCTTGTTATATACGCAGTGTATATAATTTGATATTAACAAAAACACCATCACCGATATACACTTTAGGCATGCATCATATTTATTTATTTATTTTTTACCCTCTGGGTTATAGCTGAAAATCAGTGCTTTTTCATTGAGCAAAGATGCACTGAGCTATGGCCTTTTTGTGTCACTGCAGCACACGCTATCTAAGATGTCTTTGTTTCTTTAAAATCACCTATTTTTTTTTCTTGATATTGTTTATTGTATGTGTAAATTGTATCTGTGTTGTAGTGACCAAATAAACGATTTATCTATCTATCTATCTAACAAAGCAATTTTGATTGCTTTGTTCTATTGTTCTTAGAAAAGAATTACAGACGACGTCATATTGTAAATCGACTCTCGGGTGGTTTCTCTTAGTGGATACCTACCGGTGTTAACGAAGCTAGCGCAGGGCTAGCCCCGTTTGCCCGCGGTTCCCCTTCTGGGAAACGCAGTACGGAAGTGGTCTACATAAGTTGGCCTTGGGTAGAGCCCTAGTCGACGTAGACTAACTCGATTGGACTGAGTCCCCGCGTAGTTATAATTATTTTTAAGCACACACCCAAAAGTGTGCAAAATAAGATTCACACTTGGACGCACTAGGGATACACACCTTTGGCATTCATCCTCCCTGTCTATACCCGGCAGCGAGGGAAGTTAGGTCACACCGGCGGCCACTTCCCCGTAGAAAACTAGATAGTAGCTAGGAATAAAAGACAGTAGCAAGATGGAAGCGAGTAGCAAGATTGAAGCGTTACGTAATGTACTCACAGAAGCGCAGGCGACGCACCCGGAACAATTCCGCAAATTGCTATTACTCATGCCGCCGTCAGTCGGCTCAGTTTTTAAGGAGCTATCTAGGCCCTCCTCTCCAGCCGCCTCTTCATTGAGCGAAACGGAATCTTCATCTTCAGACTCCGAAATGGAGTGCGAAACATCCAAACCTGACATCGGCTTTACTCTCGTAGAGAAGACCAAAAAGAACAAGCGAAAAAAGGCCGCTTCGCCGGTACCCTCCACTATAGTGAAGGCTGCCAAAGCCTCCGTCACCAGCTTGAGCCCTGCTGTCTCTAAGCAGAGCTCGGCCGCCCCGAGGCAAGCTCCCATTACTACAAAGCAACCCTCCGCCGATCCACGGCAAATCACTGCTGCCTTGCAGCAAGTTATTGTCGAACAAAGACAGGCCTCTACCGCCTCAAGGCAAGCTGCCCCACAGCCAGTCCCCGCTGCTACACAGCAAGCCCCTGCTGCCTCACAGCAAGCCCCCGCTTCGCAGCATCCCGCTGCCCTATCGTCCAAACGTCCGCCTCCTATTTTTATACAGGAGAAAGATAAATGGCCGAAAATCTGTTCGGCCTTGTCAAATAACATCGCGTACAAGGCGGTCTCAACAACAGACGGCATCAAGCTTCAGCTTGAGACATCAGACGCTCACCGCAAGGTGTCGACCTTCCTACAGGCAGGCGAGGTGTGCTTCCATACTTACACCCTAGCCGAAGAGCGGTCACTTCGGGTGGTTCTTAAGAACCTTCCTAAAGAAATCCCAGTCGAGGAGGTCAAACGTGACCTGCTCGGACAAAACCTCCCAATTCTATCCGTGTACCGGATGTACAGCGGCCGCACTAAAGCGGCCTACAACATGGTGCTGGTCGCCCTTGAACGTTCTGCAGCCGGAAAACAGATTTTTAATCTGAAAAACTGCTGCGACCTCTCTGAGTTCACAATCGAACGCCCGTTCAAAAACGGCCCTCAGGCTCAATGCCACAAATGCAAAATTTATGGCCACACGTCACGCAATTGTTACGCACGTTTAAGGTGCGTATAATGCCTAGGCGATCACGCCACCTCAGACTGTCCTAGACCAAAGGACAAAGCTTTGTTAGCAGACTTCGGCCCACCCTCCTGTGTTCTCTGTAACACAGAAGGTCACACGGCGAACTATCTCGGCTGCCCCAATGCGCCGAAAGCCAAAAGACCAGCGGTGCGACAAGCCCCCGCTCCCAGAACTGTCTTCCAGACAATCCCTCCGCCATCCGTTTGGAAAAAACTCCCGACCCCCGCGTCTATCAGTAACTCGGCCCCGCCGAACCTACCAACAACCACCCCCGTAGCAAGTCGACCCGTCAACGAGAGCGACTTAGGATTAGTCTGTCGCTTCGCCGCCGTCTTCAACGGCGACGATATTTCTGCCCTTGCAATGGCACTCCGGACCACAAATGGTAAACCCGAGGATAGGATCGCCGCTGCTTTGCGGTACCAGCACGTAGTCTCCGCTATAGTTAATTTCCAAGCCTAATGGCTTGTGACAATTCTCACACACACTAACACACACACATACACTATCAAATTAGCATACAATCTATCAATCGCGATACCGCCCCTCAGGCTATCCCGATCATAATTAGACGCGTCGTTGGAGTTTCTTGCGCCGTTTCTTCTCCAGCGGAAAACGCATTTCAAATTGGTGGTAAATTAGATGTTAAAAACGTCATCCCGAAAGAAGTAACTGATGGAGCCGTGGTTCGACCCTCTCGGGCGCCCTCGAGTCAGTCTACTTACGCGCACAGGGTAAGAGCCCAAACCGAGGTTCCCTCTCGGGGGCCCTTGCGCTAGTTACCCATTATAAAGGGTCGGCTTAGCGCCCTCAGCGCTCTGCCACCTTTCAATCCGGCGGAGCTGTAAAAGCCTTCGGGCTAACAGTGACCATCAGTCATAAAAAAAAGAAAGGGCTCAGTGGCGAACGGTTATTAGTGTTAACTATGCGAAGGTTGACTAGTAGTGAATTATGCAAACATATATCTTACTGCTTAACTTTCACAGATTGCCGTTTATATTTTGGGCACCGAGAAGTACTTGTCTTAAAAAAAGATTGAGAAGAAAAAGAAATACATCAGTATTTCACTAAATAAACAATGGAATTTTAGGATATTAGCGTCATGAAACACTGGAATTGGAATGTTCTTTGTGTTATAGCCGTGGTAGCTCAGGGGCTAGGCGCTCGCTTAAAATTTCATGGTACGCTAGTGACCTGGGTTCGATTCCCGGTGCCGGCACCTCTAAAATTGTTAATTGCAATTTTAAGTGCTGATTTACCACGTGCTCGGCGGTGAAGGAAAACATCGTGAGGAAACCTGCATGTCTGAGAAATAAAAAAATATTTCGAAGACATGTGCAGTCCGCCAACCCGCATTGGAGCAGCGTGGCGGATTCTCCCTAGCTCCAAAACCCTCTCAGAAATGAGAGGAGGCCTGTGCTCAGCAGTGGGACATTTATAGGCTGAAACTTTAATTTACTTTACTTGTGTTATTGACAAGAGTAATATTTTCTGAACAAGTTCGTCATAAACCCTGCTTTCTTCGACCAGATCTTCGGCCAATGCAGAGCCTTCATTATCTAGTGGTCTTACGATCTGAAGCAGCGGCAATATATATGAAACTCAAAACGAGTGCAGTGATTACCGTAAAATTAACTATACTGCTCCTAGATCGTAGATCGTAGCCCTACACGAATTCGGACTGTTTGCTTAAAGCTTAAACAGTCATTTCAATCCGTCCAAGAATTCGTTACGAGGAAACCATGCTGCTTCTGCTTTAATAGCGCTTCGAGTAATTTCTATTCTAATAAATTCAAGAGCAAAAGCAGAAGAAAGCTCGGTCTTGTATTATATTTCTCGGAGAATATATGTAACTTAATTTATTAAATTAATAATATTAAATTAATAATTCTAATCAAAAACTAAATATGTGAAGAAAGTATATTTTCTGATTAAAAAACTTTAACATCTTAAGGATTTTACATTCACTTACAAGACTTATTTTTTTATTTATTTATTTCTTACAACAAATTATAACACCATAACAGTTAAAAAAAACCAAATCGATGCGATAAGACAAACAAAAAAACTTCAAACGTAAATATAAAAAAAAATATATGTAAAATATTCAGCAAACTCCGTTTTCTACGCATTTGTAAATATCTACTAAAAATAAATTTAAAGTTTATTAAGTTGCAGATATTTAATATTAATATACTCGTAATAGTTCAATCATGTGTAAAATATTTGGTTTTATTTAAAATACCTGTGTGTAGTACTAAATGCAAAGATTTTGAAATTCTCCAAATTAAACATGGTAATTGCATTTGCTTAAACACTCTAATATGCTTCAACAGAATAAATATACGTCAAGTTTAATTATCTTTCCCCTAAAGTAGATTGTTCGAAAGAAATTGAATACTTTATTTGAAGCCTTTACAAATTTATACTTCGAGAAAATTAGTTTTAGCATTTAGTTAGTCTCTTCAAAGCTAAGCGAATCTGCTGTTATCACCAATGCGTAATAAAATTAACTAGACAGGCTTATGAAAGTCTTTTAATAGCAAACGTAGGATTTCTCCTGTGTCGTGATAACGTTTTACAGACATAAATTCCACATGCACAAATCACCCAGACCCGGAACAGCTATCTGTAGGCCATACAAATCCCCCCCCTATCCTTTGTCCCGTGCGGGAATCGAACCGGCGACTTGCGGCGCAGAAGCCACTGCGCCAACCGTCCCGACAAATTGGTCAAGATATTTGTAATTAAACTGCTTCCCTTGAGTTGTTTTGGTATATTATGTAAAGTAATCTCCAATATAAGTTAATGATGACTAATCTCAAACCGTAAAAGTAAAAAAATCCTACTTTAGTAGTGGTAATATTACTGTTTATTGTAAATTCGCAAAAGTGATGGAAGTTGTATATCCAAAAACCCTAGGTAAACAGATTGAATACTGCACATATATGAAACATTGGTAATCGATGGCAGGATTTTATTGTAGGAATCCGCCTAGGTAGGTACCACGGCAGTGCCAGTTATTCGGCCATTTGATGTTGGCAAATATAGGCTCCGGCTAGGATTCGAACACAGTGTCTACAGCATGGTAATCAGGTACTCTATCCACTATGCCACGCGGCATTATGTTTTCACACCGGTGGTACAGGTGTTCAGTTTGAAGGCCATTCAAGCCAGTGTTATTACAGGGTCTCACGTAACCTCTTAATAGCAGCAACATAAGCTCGTCAGCATGAGATATAGTCTCATGGTGACGAGCGAAGTTGTGTCACCGCACTTAGTTTGGTCAGGCATGGTACTTACCATCAGGTCGTTATAGTCGTACTCTGATACGAGTAGTAAGTACCACGTTCCATAAAAAGAAAACTAGTCCGGCAGAGTAGCATAACAACTACTCATACATCTTTCCCACTGAGGTGTCGCAAGAGGCGACTCAGCTATGGTACAGACTGCCTTTATTCGTGCAGTATCCATACTCGTATCATACATGCGGAAGTAACTCTTTCCCTCTGTTTGTTGTTACCTTTCCTCGTTTCAAGTCATTTCATACATTTTTAAAGTTATATCAATCAATTAATATCAATATATTCTTTATTGTACACCAAATACAGGAATAAGCACAAAAATTTACAAAAAAAAGTGTAAAAATATGTACAATAGGCGGTCTTATCGCTCAGAAAGCGATTTCTTCCAGACAACCATTGTAAACAGAATTGTTGTAATTAAGAAGGGAGCGGAGGGGGGTATACATAAATTAATGTAAAGCACATGATGAAGGCATTCGTAGATAAAAGCAATAGACAGTTCGGTAAAAGGGAAGCATAAAATCATAGTTCCAAGAAATGAGCTTTTACGAGTTTTTAAAGGAACAAAGGGACTTAGCTTGTCCAATGTGTAGGGGTCAAGAATTCCATAATCGCATTGCTGTGACCGTAAAAGATTTCTTGAAGAAAGAGGAGGAATGCATAGGAGTTTGGAGGGAGAGATTGACAGAAGAACGAAGGAACCGTTCATGGGAGAGGGAAATATACTGAAAGCGGTCTTTCAAGTATTTAGGAGTGCAGGGATTGAACAGCACGCAGTACAAAGCAGAAAGAATATGAGTATTCCTGCGAAGTCGGATTGGCAGCCACTTGAGCTGTTTACGAAAATTGGAAACATGATCATATTTGCGAAGCCCAAATATGAATCGTAGGCACGATTTTATACTGTAGTTTAAGGTTATGTGAACGCTTTGTGATGATTATAAACTGGAAAGAAGAGAGCCGCACAAATCATTCACTATGTTATATATTGCTTACGAGTTACCGAGGAGCTGAAGCAAACCATTAATTAATTATACGGTTCAATTTGTAAGGTAATAACAGTTCACTTTTAAGACCTTCCTCCCTATAAATGCAACATTACTTCTAAAAATGGGTAAGGTGTACGATTATGTGTTATTTTTAGTGAAAAAACATGTTCATAGCTTAATTAAAACGTTTCAACGATAAATGTATGTATTTACTGCTTTTTGTACTTGTTTACATTGGCATAACTTAACCAAAGTGCCGTGTGGTAGCGGCTTAAGAGAATCTACCACTCCATTTCATCCCGTGGTTGTCGATAAAGTCGACAGAGGGAAAATTAAAACCAGAAGATGGGCAGCAGCATCTTCCTGGAACATCTGAATAAAAAAACTGCGGTTGCCAACCCGCCTGCCAAGCGTGGCAACTATGGCAAAATTACCCTCAAAATGAGAGCCACACAATTTTGTAGTAATCTATGGGAGAGGACTATGTTCAGCAGTGGACTAGTGATCGGCTGAAATGATGATGATGAACCAAAAATGAAAAAAAAGTAGAGAAAGTTACAAAAATAAAAGCAGAAGCAGATTTTCAATTACTGCTTGCTACTTTCAGCTGCAGAAGACAGGCCTTCACTTCAGTTTTTAAGAAGATCCAGTTCTGAACTTCCCATATCCTTAAATAACTCGAATGGTTTTTAAATATCGTTGTATTCTCAGATCTTCCTGGCTGATTAGCGATAGCGGCTAAAACTTCTCTCGTCTGCTTCTGCTGATGCTGCGCAAAGAAATTACAAGTGACCCGTAAACAGAGGCATTCGCTTGTCCTAATCAAACCGCGCCTTATGTAACGTCCATACAATAAGATTAAACGTAGCCTGACAACTCATCATCATTATCATCATTTCAGCCTATCACTAGTCCACCACTGAACATAGTACTCTCCCATAGATTGCCACAAAAGTTTGTAGGTCTCATTTTGGGGGGATTTTGCATAGTTGTCACGCTTGGCAGGCGGGTTGGCAACCGCAGTTTATTTATTCAGATGTTCCAGGAAGATGCTGCTGCCCATCTCCTGGTTTTTAAATTTCCCTCTGTCGACTTTTACGACACCCACAGGATGAGATGGGGTGGCAGACTCTCTTAAGCCGCCACCACACGGCGAACTGTCTGACACCTGGACAGTCATAATACAGCCAGACAAGAAAACCAACTATTTGTGTTTTTACACAAATTTTGGCTCCGGTTGAGATTCGAATTCAGGAGCAGCGACAAAATAATCAGGTTCTCTGACTACTAACCAACGCGACCGTCTCCTAGATATCTAGTTTTTGTATATTTTATTCTTAAAACCTAGTATATGGTGAATAAATCATTAATGAAGGAAAGGAAGTTAATTTGCTAAGATCCGCATGGAAGATATAAAATGGTGTATATTATTTATATAATGGTATCTGGTGGTGGTTCCTTGTGACGGTGTTAGTTTGCTTGTGCACGCTACTGAGGGAGAATAGGCGGTGCTTTTCAAAAACTGTGTAATATACACCATTTTTTATTTTGCCCGCGGATCATAGCAAATTAACTTCCTTTCCTTCATTATAATGGATTTTCACATAGTAACGCCTGATTCTATAAGATTTCCTACTATCCTACCCCACAGGCACTATATATAGGCTCTAAAGATCAAAATAATTTGCTTTATTTTACGTTATTATTCAGTTACAATTTGTGCATTTATCTTCATTTCATTTAACTGGGAAAACAAATGGAAAATAAATCAGCAAACAGTCGAGATAACTGATCTTAATTGAGCCGATTAACAACGGACACTGTCCAAATGTAGATTTGGAGCTGAAATGGTTGGGATTTCTTTCTTGCATGAAAATGATTTAGCTCCGGAAATTCGGGTGTAAAAGCTTTGTAATCATACATTATTTGAGATCTAATGTATAAACATCGTTTGTCTCATATATCAATAAGCTGTCTGATATATTCGTCATGGTAACATTTCCTTTAATTTAGGCTTGTTAAAAGCTCTTATGACTGTTGAAATCTATCTTATTCAAAAAATAAGACCTTCTCAGAGAAGAATCGGCAAAAAGCTCTGAATTATTTTCTTTCCGTGTCATATTACATTTATTACTTGTTTATTCGTACGTACACAATATTTTCAAAAAAAAAACGACGGAAGTGACATGTGGTCTTTAGACAGAATAAAGGCATTTTATTAATTTTAAGGGGATTCAATAACGTAAGCCTGGCAGGCAGATTGGCAAACGCCATGCCACATACCACGGATCTTATTTGCTGCTGCCTATCATCGGTTTAGTTAATTTTACTGCAGGTGGAATTCCTGTCTGCCTACCTATTAAACAAATCTCTGTCCTGTCACCGTTTGGTGGCGGCTTAAGAGAATCTACCACCCCATCTCATCCAGTGGGTGTCGTAAAAGTCGACAGAAGGAAAATTAAAACCCAAAGATGGGCAGCAGCATCTTTCTGGAACATCTGAATAAATAAACTACGGTTGCCAACTCGCCTGCCAAATGTGGCAACTATGGCAAAATCCCTCGAAAATGAGGGCTACAAACTTTTGTGGCACTCTATGGGGGAGGCCTGTGGTCAGCAGTGGACTAGTGATAGGCTGAAATGATGAGGCTTCCTGTACAGTAATCCGTTTAGGTATCACCGCAGGGCCCGTTATTCAGCCGTGAAGAAGTGTTGTGTAAACATTACATTGTGTTTCGGTTTGAAGGGCACTTAGAGCTAGTGTAATTGTTGGACGTATTATACTTAAGAACTGATGTCTCTGGGGGACGATCGCAGTGTGGTGCGACGTAGAAATTTTCTGCGCGACACAGCATTTGTTTTGCTCGTCTCGTCACTTTCTGATATAGAAACGGTGAAAAACGGTGAAAAATGGTGATAAAATCTCGGTGTTTAACTACGAGGTAGAATCTGCAACGATGATATCCGCAGCGGAACTTCAGTAACCAATGCTTAGCAATGGGCTTTATATTTTATATATAGTGAAACGATGCCCCACAGTAGGATTTCTCCTGTGTCGTGGGTACGTTTTACAGACATAAATTCCACATGCACAAACCACCCAGACCCGGAACAACTATCTGTAGGCCATACAAATATTTGTCCCGTGCGGGAATCGAACCCGTGACCCGCGGCGCAGAAGCCGAAGGCTTAGCCACTGCGCCACGTAGAACGTAGAACTGATAACCGCTGGGGAAGAAAGGTTCTGGAGTGGCAAGCTGTACGGTTTTGCGGGAAGTCAAGTGTCTCAGGATCATGTTTTGTGGCAATGTTAGGCCCATTGAGGCAGATTTGTGATGGGCTGAAATGATGACATTTCAGATGATTATTCCGCCATTTGTCAGATCTTCTGGCATACAATATGTGTACGGATATTTCTTTTAAGAATACGGAACTTTTTCTTATTTATCAATTTTTACAACAACGAGTAAATTAACGTAGCTATCCTTAATTAATCTTAGACATGTGTTGAATTAGTTCGTAACATTTCATAAGTAATATTCAGAGAACCAATTACGCTTATTGCTCCAGAAGAAATACGAGTATATTATGGATTAACAGTACTACCGCAATTTTATCGCCTTTTTATGTTTATACTTCATCATCATTTGAGCCTGAGAAAGCCCACTGGTGGACAAAGGCCTCTCCAATTAAACGCTAGTTAGCTTGACCTTTGGCATCATGCATCGACGAGCAAAACATTCACCTGATGTTAAATGTAACGTTTGCCCATAACAAATATTGTGACCACCAGAGCTGATTTTAATCATGACTCGAACGGAAAATCACACAGCGTATTTTCATCATCACCATTACAGTCCATCAAAATCCACTGCTGAACATTGACCTCAAAAATTTGTCACAAATTATCCATTCACCGCAAAACCGGTTAGGTCGTCTTTTTTCGTCGTCACTATTTTCAAAACCGTTCAGGTCGTCTTTTTTCGTCGTCACTATTTTCAAAACCGTTCAGGTCGTCTTTTTTCGTCGTCACTATTTTCAAAACCGTTCAGGTCGTCTTTTTTCGTCGTCACTATTTTCAAAACCGTTCAGGTCGTCTTTTTTCGTCGTCACTATTTTCTCGAGTGTTAAACAATTAATGAAAATATTAAAAAGCTACACAATTTGCACAGCGATTGAAAAAATTAATAACTTCAACATAAAATTTTAAAGGGGAAATGTTTTACTTCGAGCTCGTAAATGTTCGATGCGGTTTTTTATTATATGAAAATTTGCTTCACAGCGGTGCTCCCAATATTATTCCTAAATTATTTTACAGTTAACCTAAATGTCAATGACTGGTCAGTTTTGTTGTTTGTGTAAGTAAGGCTGAAAAGTGCAAGGTAACAACAATCGCACAATTCATCTTGTATATAGCATTCAGACAAAACATTTTTTGACAGTAAATCGATATAGTTAATTTATATTTATTATTGAAAAAAGGGTCGAGACGAGTACAACGTTCACCTGATGAAGTGCAACGTCGGCTTATGACAAATGCTGTGTCAACCAGAACATTTCTGTGTCGCACCACACTGCTTGTCACCCTGATCCGTTCTTAAGTCTCATATTCCTAGCAATTACACTAACTAACAGTACACTTGTTTGCACACTACTACTTGATGGAACAAAACAGAAAAACCATTAACGTATCTAGGAATAATTATTGACGCGGTTATTTTTAAGGGAGATTTTTCAGGGACCAGGTCCTGAAAAGCGTTGTTCTATGAAATTGAAGCCGTATACATTACGCAATAATACTCTACAATGTGGTTCATCATCATCATCATTTGGTACAAAAGTTTGTAGCTCTCATTTTAGAGATTTTGCCATAGATGCCACGCTTGGCAGGTGGGTTGGCAACCGCAGTTTATTTATTGAGATGTTCAAGGAATATGCTAATGCCCATCTCCTGGTTTTCATTTTCCCTCTGTCGACTTTTACGAAACCCACGGGATGAAATGGGACGATAGATTCTCTTAAGCCGCCATCACACGGCAATGTCATTATAATGATTCGCTCATGCACGCCAAGGCCTACCCGGTATTATTTACGCCAATGAAACAAACTGGCATTGCGGTGTACCTAGACGATGGATCCTAATACCAGTGAATTCGTCATTTCAGCCAATCACTAGTCCACTACTGAGTGTAGGCCTCATCCATAGATTGCTACAAAATATTGTAGCTCTCATTTTAGAGATTTTGCCATAGATGCCACGCTTGGCAGTTTATTTATTCAAATGTTCCATAAAGATGCTGCTGCTCATCTCCTGGCTTTCATATTACCTCTATCGACTTTTACGACACCCACGAGATAAAATGCGCTGGTAGAATCTCTTTATCCCCCACCACACGGCACACTACTATTGAATATAGGCTGTGAATATATAATTATATGTTTTTTATTTGTATTTCATTTTCTCTACTAAGCAATTGTTTTATGTTACTTTTAGAGAAAATACGAGCTCAACGTAGACGACGTAGTATCGATTACTCACTTTTCTTCGCAATCTGCGGAACTGCTAATACTCGTAGCAACAAACGACTTCTGTGCGTAGTAATTTCGTTCGAATCTGTGATAAATCACGCCATTCCGTTCGAGTATTCGTCATTATGAACACAATAAGATGTACTTAAATAGTTAGTAACAGCCTGACGACCGCGTGGCCTAGTGGTTAGAGTACCTGACTTCTACGCCGCGGGTCCTGGGTTCGAATCCCAGTCGGAGCCAACATTTGTTCAAAAACACAAATTGTTGGTTTTCGGGTCTGGTCGTGTTGTGATTGTCCCCGTGTTTCTGACACTCCATCCTAGCCTACCTCCGATATTATTGCATCAGCGTTACATCGGGCGCGGGTAGGTTGGGACGAGTGAGTGCCTCTGTGTTTGCGCGTACACTTGTGGCACTTTATATCTCCTGTGCGGTTGATGGCTCTCGACATTGTTCGGCAGTCGTCGCCGTGGTCGAAATCGGCTAGGAGAACATCATCATCATAACAGCCTATGACGATAATGACGATAACCTCCGAGCACCATGGGAAGTCATCAATTGCGCAGGAGATATTATAGTACCACAAGTGTACAAAACAGAGGTACTCACTCGTCTTAACCTACTCGCGTCCTATGTAACGCTGATGCGATAAGATCGGAGGTAGACTAGGATCCAATGTCAGAGACACGGGGACGATCACAACAAAACCAGACGAAAACCAACAATTTGTGTTTTTGCACAAATGCTGACTCCGGCTGGGAATTAAACACAGGACCCGTGAAAAAGATCACTCAATGCACAGGAACGTAAGGTGCAGTGGTCAGGTACTTTTTTATTACTCTGGCCACTAGGCCGCATGGTCATTAAGCTTATAAATGCTTAAGATTTTTTTGTGGGACAAAACGACGTGACGAGCAAAACCTTCACCCAATGGGAAGTGCAACGTCTGCTCATAACAAATGCTGTGTTACTCGGCACACCCACAACATTTCTGAGTGGAGCCACACTGCGCCCGGGACGGACATTTTAAAACTAATGTCTAAGTTTTTAAGTCTCACATAATGGCTCTCAAAGCCTTTCAGACCGAAACACGATAATGCTCGCACACTACTGTTTCACAATCTTCCAGGCTGCGTTTGTTACTCTAGCTTTACTGCGGATTTTCCAGCGACTCTCTAAACTAAGCCCCCTTCGTAACTTGAAAAGTGACTTTGCTTCTTTTACGGCCTGTAACTTACGATAAATTTTTTGTAGAACTCTACTTTAACCACGCAGTTTTTATTAATAAGTATTTTTATTGCAGAAAGTGATGGGACGAGCATACCCTTCATCTGATGGTAAGTGAAACGTCTGCCACAAATGTAGTGTCACCCAGAACATTCCTGTGTGCCACCATACTACGCTCGTCAATCGGAGACATCAGTTTTCAAGTCTCAGATGCCCAGTAATTACACTAGCTATCAGTAACCTTGTGCTACCGCCGTGTGGTAGCGGCTTAAGATAATCTACCACCCCATCCCATCCCGTGGGTGTTGTAAAAGTCGACATAAAGAAAAGGTAGGATTCCTATGCAGGAACCCATCTAGGTAGGTACCACCCCAGTTATTCTGCCGTGAAGCAGTAGTGTTCAAACATTACTGTGTTTCGGTTGCTGAGAGCTAGCGTAATCACTGGGCATATGAGACTTAAGAACTTATACACAGATGTTCTGGGTGACGCAGCATTTGATATGGGCAAACGTTGCACTTACCATCAGGTGAACGTTTTACTCGTCTCGGCACTATTTCGAATAATAAAAAGAATAATAATAAAAATCAGAAGATAGGCAGCAGCATCTTCCTGGACAATCTGAATAAATAAACTACGGTTACCAACCCGCCTGCCTACAAGCTTTTGTGGCAATTTAAGGGGGAGTTCTATGTTCAGCAGTGTACTAGTGATTGTCTGAAATGATGATGATGATGATGACAGTAACTAAGCCGATAGGTGTCCGGCAGAGTAGAATAGCACCTACCTTTTGCCTACCGAGGTGTGGTAAGAGGCAACTAATGTATTGTACGGACAGCCTTTATTCGTGCAGAATAACACGATAATATGCAATGCTGTCACTATACTGCTCGTGGGAACGCAATGGGGAGTAAGAATTTTTTGACTGTTACCAAAATGGCGCCGACGTGGTTCGCCACCCGTAACGACTTCTGACGTTTCCTGCGAGGGCGAAAAGTTGGTTACGCGAGTGGCCTCTGCTTACCCATACATTACATAAACATACTGGAAAAGGCGTGACTGTGTGTATATATGTCTAAGCAAAATAATGTCTTGGATTACCAAACTATGCGGAAGTGGATTTATTACCAGTGTAGACAAGCCTCATTGTTCAAACATTAATTTACTTCCAGTTAATACTTAAATTTTCATTTCAAAGTATACTGCGTGGTTGAATGATATAACGGCTCCGAAACTTGACTTGTGGGTAGGTAGAATTATTAATCCGTCTGGCAAGGAAGTTAGTCAAAGATATTAGATAATTTATTAACTGACTGAGCAGAGTATGATTTTGAGCTACTGTTTACCAAGGAAAAAATGCAGATAATTACCAAAGGAAATAATATAATAGAAATAAATCAAATTTAAGCATCCTGACTTTTTTAATGTTTTTCTCAATAATAAGAAGTTTTTGTTTCAATTGTTTATGAACCGTCGAAAAGTTCAAATAGATTATCTTTTTATTAGAGAACATACATTCATACAGTCACTCCTTTTTCCCATATAAGGGGTGGGCAGAAGACACACCCGTAGCCCAAGTTTCAAGTAATTTCTGTAAAAGTTATTTAAATGTTGTTTACAAAAAATAATTCAACCACGGTGTACTAACTAAATGCTATAGTTTATATGTTTTTTCTAAAATTAATGTGATAGAATAAACATTTAGTGAAAGTTTTCATTTTTTTGGTATTTGCATTGAATAATTTAAAGCCATGTTTTCTCGAAGAATGAATGGGGGCAGTGGGAATCCATAAAAATAACGGCTGTATGAGATTGAGAGATGAAAGATCAAAACGAATAGTGAAATTCGAGAGATGTCTAACACTGTTCTGAACTATACTAATAAGCATGTACACAATAAATTATTATTGCGTTTTTTAAAAGGTTCCCTTTTGTTTATTACTGATTATTTTCAGGATTCAGGTATCTAATTAAACGAAAAATTAGGGTAATAAAATGACTTTCAATAAGTATTACATAAATAATTTATGTTCAATAAAAAATATCGTCGTTGTTTAGCGTAACTACTAATATATTAATAGCGCCTTTAAAAAACAGTTATTGTAAATTAGTTTTTGTGCTACAAATTTTGAGAATTAGATTAATTTTGAATTATGCGCTTCTAAATAATAGTGCGTTCTTAATCAAAGTCATCATCTGACTTCTTATTCATTTCATTTTATTAATATTCCATAAGAACAAAGTGAAAATTAGGGAAAACCAAGAAAATGAAAACCATGAGATGGGCAGCAGTATCTTCCTAGAATATCTGAATAAATAAACTGCGGTTGCCAACTCGCTTGCCATGCGTGGCATTATGGCAAAATCCCCCAAAATGAGAGCTACATATTTTTTCGGCCGTCTGTAGGGCAGGCCTATGTTCAGCAGTGGACTAGTGATAGGCTGAAAAATTATGATGATGATGAAGAACAAAGACTAGTTTTTTCACGCCATACATGTAACAAAAATCTAGCCAAGGTCTTCACACTAAGAAAGTTTCTCCTGGCGTATTAGATTTTTTATATATTATTATTATATTGTATTGATTATAATTATTAAGAAAAAAAACCGAATTCCACGCAGCAGCTCCTGACATGCACATTAAGAGTTTAATGATTTCCTCATGGACCCCATCATCACAAATTGACCAAATTATAAAGGACAACGGTACTAGCTTTCTAATAAAAAAAAGAATCATTAATATATGTCCATATACAAAGAATGTCCATACATGGTCATACATTAAAAAATACAGACCAATTTAGAACTCCGTCCTTTTTTGAAGTCGGTTAAAAAATCTGACGTCTCGGTTCACTGGCTTGTGATATTCATATATACATCTGACACCAGAACTGATAAAGGTGAAAAAAGCTCGAAAGGATATTTTACATTTAATTATTTGATTAACGAGAAATTATTTCTTTTGTCATCTTCTGGGCCACATTGTTACCGCAAGGGTCGAACGGACTTGCCATTGTGTTTAAAATTTTTAATATTTGTATTAATGTCCAAAAGCTTAAGTTGCTCATCAAACTGTTAACTTAAATGTATCTGGTAAACATTAATTTTTTTAATTAAAAATTAAGTAAGGTTTTTCCTGTTTAGGTTAAAGGTTTAGTCTTAGCCGATAGGTAGAATAGCACCTACCTCTTTCCTATCGAGGTGTCGCAGGAGACGACTTTGGTACAATACCGGGCATCCTTTATTCGTGCAGTATAACACCATAATATGCAATGCTGCAAATACTGTAAGAAAAAGGCGTGACCGTATGTATGTATTCTCAAAGCTTTTGTAATACCGCCTTCGGTCCTCGTAATTAGAGACCCCACTTGCCGTATTACTGAAATCTTGCCAGTAGATAACAAGCAACGTCTGTGTTGCAACTGTACACTGAAATTCTTCTCCAACAGCAAATGTCTCCAACATCTACTAGTGTTTGGCACATACTTTCCAATATCGATATCTAATGTAGTTATGTTTTTTTATAAAGGAGAAAGTAACGAGACGAGTAGTATTACTCGTGCAGTGCAGTCCCGTCAAATTTCTGTCAACGATGAAAAGAACACTGAAGACTTTTACTGGTGGTAGGATTCCTATGCAGGAATCCGTCTAGGTAGGTACCCCAGGGCCAGTTATTCTGCCGTAAAGCAGTAGTGTGCAAACATTACTGTGTTTCGGTTTGAAGGGCATTGTAAGCTAGCGTAATCGCTGGGCATTTGAGACTTAAGAACTGATGTCTCAGGGTGACGTGCGCAGTGTGGTGTCACACAGAAATATTCTGGGTGACACAGCATTTGTTGTGGTCGGACGTTGCATTTACCATCAGGTGAACGTTTTGCTCGTTTCGTCACATTATACAACAAAAAAAAAAGTTTTAGCCGGCAGGAATCCGGCATAACCGAAAGGTGACTGGAATATCCTAACTTTAAAATAAGAAGCTTTTGCATTGGATTCCTGTCGACTCGAAACTCTTTAGTGTTCTGTATCATATCATTGATAGTAATTTGACGGGACTGCACTACTGTAGCTCTGACAAAGAAACGGGCCGTTTCAGGGGCAGAGCTCTTAAGCTCTTAAGCTTACATAAAAGCTTACTTTTTACACTTTCTACATGTAAAGGTACTCGGTATCACCAACGTATCCACCACCTCGGCCTTTATCCTTCACGACCGCGTGGCCTAGTCGTTAGAGTACTTGACTATCACGCCGCGGGTCCTGGGTTCGAATGCTATCCGGAGGCAGTGCAAAAACAGTGCAAAAACATAATACTGTAAACTCTGACACTACATTTTAGCCTACTTCCGATCTTATATCATGATTCTGGCACTATAATATCTCCTGCCCAGTTGTGTGAATGTGCGCGAAAGTTATCAGCAACAGTCAATCACACGAGGTTACCCCTCCTAGCTTACGTGTGTTTATTTAAACTTTATTTGCACAAAAAAGTGTACAAAAAGGAGGACTTAATGCATAACTTTGTACAAGTATAACTTTGGATTGACCAGAGAACATGATAAGGGTGCTTAGTGCTATCTAGGATAGACATAATTAAAATGGTTATCATGCAAAGCATATTAATATCTCGGGTAAAGTAGATTGTATTACTTTAAAATAAAATAAATTTAAAATCGTAGTCAAAATAAAACTTTTATTTATTACTAGATGGGCCCGCAAATATTTTCGTGTGATATTTAGAATTTATGAATAATATATAATTATAAACTAACGAATTTTATTTAAAAAATAAATGTTTCAACAGACAGGCAGACAAATAAGAATTACCTTCACAGTAAATACGTAATAACACGTACATACGTACGTGAAACGAGATCAAAGTTGGATCAATCAAAACTGAGCCGAGTTCGTTTAATACGTAGTACAAAATGAAAATTCTCAGACAATCCAATAATTTATATAATATCAAGATTATTTTATTCGAGCTAACCTTAAATCTACGTAATAATCTATAATCTAGCAACAAGAAGCAAACAATTATGTATGAAAATATTCATTATTTTAAATAAAAGTTTTTATTTATATAAATAAAATCTGATATAGTAGATTCCGAAGACATGTACAGTAAATACATAAAAGAAAATACCAAAACAATACATAACAGATTAGAAACTCATAACAATAAAATGTCAAAGAAACAGTGTGTACAATTTAGTTAAAACTTTACAGCGCATTTATAATAATTGGAATTGTTTCGGATTAATTACAGCCGTTGATTTTCACCATCGCACATTTCGGAACAGCGCAAAATTCCATCGTCACCACCTTGATGCATTCTATTTGCATTCCAGCACAGTGCGTTTTTCGCGGAATTTACTGCCACGCACAAGCACTTTATGGAATCTGCTGTCGCCGGTGGTTTTTCCGGAACCGATACGACTTAGGGACCTTCATAGAAAGAGACTGTTCCTTTCTCAAAGGCTGGCAACACATCCGCTATTCCTCTGGTATTCTAGATGTTCATGGGCGGCGGTGGTCACCTACCATCAGGTCAGCCGCTTGCTCGTTTGCCTCTTCTTCTATAAAAAAAAAAAACGTAGAATCTGGGCTCGCGAATTCGTTCGCAGACTTTAAATCTTCCAGTGAATTTATTACAAAGGTTTTTTAACATTAATTAATAAATTTAATACAGAATAATCTACTTGATTTATGGATGATGCTTGACATACTAAAGCATTGTCAATTGATAATCGTAACTGCACTGGAACATTCGTGACTCAAAACTCGAACTTGGCATGACGGAGAAGGGTTCAAACATTACTGTGTTTATGTTTCAAGGGCACTTAGAGCTAGTATAAATACTGGATATATGGAACTTAAGAATTGATGTCTCAGTGTGATGCCACACAGAAATCTGGTCAACACTAATATTGTTGTGATATTGAGAGTATAGTAATAGTATAGTATAGTTACACAAGATATTATAGTGCCACAAGTGTACGCGCAAATACAGAGGCACTCACTCGTCCCAACCTACACGCGCCCGATGTAACGCTGATGCGATAAGATCGGAGGTAGGCTAGGATGCAGTGTCAGAAACACGTAGACAATCACAACACAACCAGACCCGAAAACTAACAATTTATGCTTTAGCACAAATGTTGGCTCCGGCTGGAATTCGAACCCAGGACCCGCGGCTTAGAAGTCAGGTACTCTGACAACTTGGCCACGCGGTAATAAAGGTAATAAATGAATAAATAAATAAATAGACACAGCATTCGTCATGGGCAGACGTTGCACTTGCCACAGGTGAACGTTTTGCTTGTCTCGTCACTTTATCCTACAAACAATATATATAATACAACTGAAGACACGTACTTCAGATTAAGCAGACAAGTCTAATCCATGAAACAAAAAGAATGATAAGTGTGACAAATGCATGATTAAACAGGAGTCGATGGGTGTAGGCTTAGGACAGTTTTGTGGTATTCTATAGGAAGTTCAGTGTTCAGCAGTGGACATATAATGGACTGAAATGATGATAATGAAGGGTGATACTCGTAACTGAGCATGCAGTCCACCAATTGATAATTAATCACCGTGACGCATATTTGGACTGACATCCATTCTACAAGCATAAACGTTAGTTTTTCGTTCAAAACAATTTTACATGAGAGAAGAAAGGTATTGTGATGAACTCTCTCAGTACCAAAACTTAATTTCCCATTCGCCGGTACAAAAAAGACACTGGTTAGTATTATTTATACGAAACACTTAAAAACTATTTGATTTCAACACTTAGGATTTTTAAATTAATGAAAACGCACACCCACACACATGCACACACTCACATACGCATGTATGCGCGCACTCAGACACACTTCGATTAAATAATATATCTAACTACTGTAACAAAACTGGAGAATACGAGTAGTATGCTTGAACGCGTCAATCCCATTTAAAAAATAAATTTCGCATTAGATAGCCCGGTTTTTAATAAAGGCTATAAAACTTAATGCTATGACCTTAAAGAGCCGTACGCCGCATAGCCAACGGTTAGATGGCTTTTTCCGGCCGACAAATCCCTGGCAAAGACCTTGGAGCCTTGATTACGCTTTGTACGCGGAGCTGTATTGAAGTTGTGTAGATCTCGCCGTATACATTGGGAGATCTGTTTGTTCAGTTGCCAATATGCTGACGCGTCAGTTGAGAAATGCAGCTTCATTTCACACCTAGCCTAGATGAGATTAAGAGTGTTGACCGCAAGGACAGTTTCTACGAGCCTCTCGTTCATATTGTCCACTGCAACGCTAACATTCAGGCACTAAAAGCGATTATGCAATTCGAGCTTAAAAACGACGGAGCGTGGACTTCACCAGACGAAACATTCCAGATTTCCGTTCTGGTCCAAGGTGCATCTTAACATTTGGTGATCACTGCCGGTTTTCAATATCGCGATTACAGAGTCATCATTGAACAACTGACGTTTGGTCTTTATGATGAAGTCGATCTAATTTTTTGTGGAACCCTCCGGGCTCATCCAGGTTCACTTTCTGTGGAGCCGCTTTGAAAGAAAGAGCTCATGATAAAAAGTCCCTCCTTCTCCATAAAGTTACCCAGCTCCCCTTGGATTCTGTTGCCATATTCTAAGTTGCCCCACTGCAAGCTCGTCGGCTTTCTTCGTGCCCAGTTTTGTGTTAGTCACCCATTAAAACCGTGTAGTAAGTTTTGGAGGGATGAATAGTCCTTGTGGTAGCGGCGTAATACAATCTACTACCCAATCTCATCCCGTGGGTGTCGTAAGAGTCGACAGAGGGAAAATGAATACTAGAAAATGGGCAGCAGCATCTTCCTGGAACATCATAACAAATAAACTGCGGTTGCCAACCCGTCTGCCAAGCGTGTCAACTATGGCGAAATCCCGCCTTATGAAAGAATGTATGGGGGAGGCCTACGTTCAGCAGTGGAGTATACCGAAATAATGATGATGATGTATAGCTCTTAAGATATCCTCATACATTACCTCCACCTCACTGTCAGGGCTGTGCCCAGGTAGATGATGTATAGCTGTATGACCTTCAGCGAATATCGATTGGTTATTCTGAGTTTAAAGGACGCACTCTAGTCGACATACTCCCGATATAAAGAACGTTTTTGATGACACACTTGTGAAGGTAAACTCACACAGGTTATTAAGATAAGCACATCCCTTTTATTTATATGAATAAATTCGCAAAGTGGGAAAACCGTTATATTATATAACTGTCCAAGGAAAGTATAGTTAAAGTTATTTTTGGGCAAAAAGTTAATTTGGAAGTTTTACGTAACTGTTCAAAATGTCGTTTTTCAAGTCACTTGCGCAGGAAAGTTCCTGTCCATAAGTTTAACTCAGGGAAGCTCTTATCTTGTTAGGGTTAGCACAGACTTGCAGTATGCAGTTTGCAGTTTATCCACTTACACTTAGAATGTACTTTGCAAAGATACAGTTTTCAAACAAGTTTTAAATCATAAGAATAACTTACAGTAATGAATTACAAAAAACATTTCGTTAAATTTAGGCCTAGTGTGAAGAATCGCTTTCAAGAATAACAAGGTTTTTTGCGAAAAACGTAACTCAAACCCTCCAAAGTTATGATCCTGTCGAAATTTCCACCTAATAACTGAAGTTGATCTGCTAATTGCAAAGCTATATTTCAAAAAATAAAAGACACAAAATGGCCAAACTGTGTGACTGTTTTGCATACTTAACGTAATACTATGTGTATCAAAAAAAAGAGCCCAACCTTTTTCACAATGTGAAAAAGTGATATTCTTAGCTATGTTACAGCTAAGAGCCGTGGTAGCTCAGGGGCTAAGCGCTCGCTTTAAATTTCATAGTACGCGAGTGACCTGCGTTCGATTCCCGGTGCCGGCACCACTAAAATTGTTAATTGCAATTTTAAGTGCTGATTTACCACGTGCTCGGCGGTGAAGGAAAACATCGTGAGGAAACCTGCATGTCTGAGAAATAAAAAATATTTCGAAGACATGTGAAAGTCCGCCAACCCGCATTGGAGTAGCGTGGCGGATTTTTGCCTGTGCTCAGCAGTGGGACATTTATAGGCTGAAACTTTTTTTAACTCTTTTTTTTATGTTACAGCTCTGTATAGCCGTGTGGTGGCGGCTCGTTAAAAGAATTCTACCACTCCATCTCATCCAATGAATCTCGTAAAAAGCGAGTAAGGAATTAAACTGCACTGTGCACCCATGCATGGTGATCGCCACCATGCGCTGTTGGGTGCCACCCACCTATCACACCAAGTGCATTATATTGTTTTGGTGAAACGTGGATTGTGGCAGTCATCTGTTTTTGCAGTGAGTGCCCAGTCTCTGACTACCCCTTATGGGATACAGTCGTGATCTTATGTATGTATGTTACAGCTTTAAAACCTAAGCATTTAACTTTAGGTGTCCTTTTTACAAATTAGTAAATTGCAACGGTAAGGACCTTATTTTCTCACGGGGGTCGCGTTACTTACCTGGTTACTCGCCTTTAATTTCATAGTATGCGAGTAACCAGGGTTCGATCCCCGGTGCCAGCACCTCTAAAATTGTTCCACAATTTTAAGTGCTGATTTACCACGTGCTCAACGGTGAAGGAAAACATCGTGAGGAAACCTGCATATCCGAGGAATAGAAATATTTCGAGGACATGTAAAGTCCGACAACACGCATTGGCGCAGCGTGGCAGACTATTCACCGCTCCAAAGCCCTCTCAGAAATGAGACAGGCCTGTGCTCAGCAGTGGGACATTTATAGGCTGATACTTTACTTTTACTTTTTTAACCGTTCCATTTATCAAAACCAATAACGTCATATCTCATAATGAACAAAGAAACGTGATCAGTTAATTGAAATCTGAGTCTTATTGTGCCGACACAAACCAAGAAACAGTTGAAATTACAATATCTACCTTCATCATTACCATAATTTCAGCCCATCACAAGTCCACTGCTGTACGTAAACCTCTCCCATAGATTGCTACAAAACCCGCTCTCGAGTGACCTGCCTCCTTCGATTTCCCACAAAACGGTGTCGGACTGACGTCGGCCTATCTAGTAGTAGGGTGGGTCCCGTACCGACAAATGCGCACTACTTGTATGTAGTGTCCATACAATGCATTTGCCGATACAAAGTTGCCACTTGAGAATCCTATTTCACAAACAGTCATCAGTTCTACCAGCGATTTTGCGTTTTGCGGGAAGGTTGTCGTCTGTCCGAAGCCATGAGACACCCACGGTATGAGACAGGGTGGCAGATTTTCTCACGCAGTCACCAAATTTTATTGAGAATGCGAATAATGTAGGCAAATTATGTACTTGTCTACTACAAGTACATCATTTGCCTTTTTTTAAAGAAGTATTTGAATATTGTTCATATGTGCTCATATTTTTCTTTATTGGAACTTGTAAGATCCAACTCTCCCCTCTCCGCCGGCCGACGACCTGCAAAGTTTTGCTAGAAGTCGATAGATGCAGTCGGCTTATGTGACGGACTGAAATGATGATGATGATGAATATTAAAATGAATAAAAAAGTAGAAAATAACAATTTTATTCAAATGAAGTTGCCAATGTAATACAAGCTTACACAGCTACGATACCTTGTCAATTAATTAACAGAATACGACGAAGGCGACTTTAATTACCTAGTAGTTTGTATTTACTTTCATACTTAAATCAACAGCGACTTCATAGTATTTTAGTTGATGCTGTTTGTTAACTTTATTTACATCTGATATCTTTATCATCAGCACATATTCCGATGACACGCGTAAGATAGTGTAGTCATATGACAATTTTTCTAAAGTTGAAAAGCTTGTATTCGATATAATTTTAATCAAAAGTATGGTGGTAGGATTCCTATGCAGGAATCCGTCTAGGTAGGTACCACCCCAGGGCCAGTTATTCTGCCGTGAAGCAGTAGTGTGCAAACATTACCGTGTTTCGGTATGAAGGGCACTGTGAGCTAGCGTAATCACTGGGCATATGAGATTTAAGAACTGATGTCTCAGGGTGATGGGCACAGTGAGGTGTCACACAAATGTTCTAGATGGCACTGCATTTGTTATGGGCAGACGTTGCACTTACCATCAGGTGAACGTTTTGCTCGTTTCATCAATAAATATAATTTAAAAAAAAATTTGGTAAGCTATTTATGAGATTAATACATTTTTTAATTGCATTATTAAAAAAGTGATTAAAAAAGTGATAACGAAATTAAAGCATTCTATCCCAGGTTTTTTTTTCTGTTGACAAGGCATGGCTTATTTGTGCTATGGCTTTCCTATAAACTGGATTACCCTTATGTGTACACAAAACTGCGCATTTGCGCAGTATACATTATTGATTTTCGTGTTCAGTTATATTGTGATTATCCCGTTTCTCTAGAGAAAATCCAACTTCTCTTATATCTGTAATTTATTTTGAAAGTTGCGTGAGTTCATTTATCTTTTCGATTCATATTATTGACTAGACAATAACTTTGACAAGGTTAACAGAAGAAATCTATAAAACTGACTTACTTTTTGAAAAGAAAAGAAACTTCATAAAATAACAGTTGTTGCAATAAGCATTAACTAAGTGCATTAATTATTTTATGGGTTTTTTGCAGCAGCGGATTCGACACCTCGCGCGCCCCCTGAACCTCAACTGTATCTCGTGTAGCCATGGAGCAGACTTCATATCGATTTCTTAGGTCCTCTTAACAGCAAGACATTTCTAGTTGTAATAGATTCTATTACGAAATGATTAGAAGAGTTCGAAATGTCCAAAACAAACGCGTTGGCGGTTATAAAGGCATCAAGTAGTTCGTTTGAGGGATTTGGGTTGCCTACGGAGTTAGTGTTAGTTAGAGTTAGTGGACCTCCTTTCACTAGCTTAGAATTTAGAGAGTTTATAAAACAGAATGGCATACGTCAACGGTTCTCACCCGCTTATCATCCCTCTTCAAAGTCGCCGCGGAGAATGCGGTCAAGCTTTAGTGGTAGGATCCCTGTGCTGAAATCCGTTAAGGTTGGTACCCCCCTTGGGCCAGTTATTTTGCCGTGAAACAGTAGTGTGCAAACATTACTGTATTTGAGTTTGAACGGCACTGAGCGCTAGTGTCACTGAGCATATGAGACTTAAGAATATATCAAATATATATATACATACACACACATATATCACATAAAACAGATTATTAAATATATCCATAAATACGTAGTAAATAAATAATTGAAAATAAATAAAGTATTGCTGAAATGATACAGCCAACTTAATTTGAAGCTGTTCCCGAACTTTAAATTTGAACGAGCAACGATTGTCAGCTGTTCTGACTTCGAGAGGGCCAATTCACTGGTGCTACATCGGAGATTTTATTTTATGGAGAACAACAAGAAGTAAAGTCCTTTGTTGAAATTTAATATTGATGCAATATGTTTCATACATGTTTTTTATTGAAAGAAGTGACGGAACGAGCAAAAAACCCCCTTTGTTGGTGTTCCCTTGATGGTAAGTGCAACGTCAGCCCGTAACAAATGCTGTGTCACCAAGAACATTATTATGTACAGCACACTGCGCCCGTCACCCTGAGATTTCAGTTCTTAAGTCTCATATGCCCAGTGTTACACTAGGTCTCAGTGCCGTTCAGACCAAAACACAGTAATGTTTGCACACTACTGATTCACGGCAGAATAACTGGCCCTGGGGTGGTACCAACCTTAACGAATTTATGCACAGGGATTCTACCACCAAATTGACTTATACACGAAATATATTCCACGAAAGTTTTGCTTTGTGTGTGGCCTATGCCTACCCTTTATATTGGAAAAAGGTGTGACTGTATGTATGTATGTCATTACTGCTTAATTGCAGAATAACTGGCAGCTAGGCGAATTCTTTCTTATAAGTGCTACCATCAATATCTTATAGTACCTACAGCGAATAATATAGCGTGAAGTTTATTCACATTTTTAACTTTTTCAATGTTATATATCGAGAAGACAAGTTCATTGGGACGATGGTATTTTTAACGTCTGCCCATAACAAATACTGTGTCACTCAGAACTTATCTGTGAACCACAACGCGCTCGTATCCTGGCACAAGAGTTCTTAAGTCTCATATGACCAGTAATCTCACTAACTGTCACTGCCTTCAGATCGAATCACAATAATGTTTGCATCCTACTGACTGACAGCAGAATAACTAGCGCTGCAATGGTTCTCACATTCCAAGACGGATTCCAGCATAAGAATACTACCACCCGTAAAAAATATTTACCTTCTTAGGTAAATATTTTGTAAAAAATATTTACCTAAGAAGTTAAATAAGTTAATAGTTAAATATTTTTTACAATTATCTTTAATTATTTCTTATTCTAAAAGACGTCGTTAGCTAACTCCATATCACAGAAATGTTTTATGATGGTCGTAAAGAACCGCCATGAATTGCGCGTAATCGAGTGTGTGGTACTGTAATAATGGTCATAACTTTACTCTGTATTCGACAAGTTTATCTGCTCCGGAATAATATAATAGCACCGACGTGTAATAACAATATAGTAAAGCACGAACGTGGATATAAACAGATACTTAATGAAGCTCTTTTCGATTTATTTTAAATTACTGCGAAAAACAAAACTGGTTGTCTTTGTTCGTATTTCTTATACGCTATTATTTCGCTGCATCTTAATTATTTTGCTGGACACATGCCTCTTAATTTTGAGAGGAGTTTTGGGTAATAGGTCAACAAAGCACTCCAATACGGGTGATCGAGCTTTTCATGTCGTTTCCAGGTTTCCTTACGATATTTTTCGCAATCGAGCACCAATCGCAACTTATAGTGGCCATGAAGGCATTACATCTTATACTATTCTACTCTAAGTTAATAGATTATGATCAGGATAAGGATCAATTTAGCAGATATAAATAGTCTATATAATTTTAATATGTGTATATATATTTTGATACTGTAACATATTGTACTTACCACGCACGTCTACTTTTCTCACTTTTAGCAGCCTCATACTTAAATAAATATGGAGATTTAATGCTTAATTTCTAAAGAGTTAAAATCATGATGTTATTATAGTTTTTCGCTCACTGATGAAGAAGGTCCGTTTTGTAAGAACAAAATTGAGATAGCCTAGAAACTGTTCTAATTTTTGATGGTCAGTGCGAGATGGTATGCAATGATTGCAAGTGCAAAGCCGGCGCTGGTAGTAATGGAAACAGTGTAGTCTTGCAGGTTTATAAAGATTACATATCGGTGTGTAATATATACACATGTAAATTTCAATAAAGGATATTACTTAGTATGTGTTGTGTTACCATTACAATCTATCGTGTTATTACACCGTGTGAGAAGATTCCTAAAAAATCTAATTATTTGTAAACCAAAAAAAAAAACTGAATGCATAAATTAACCGACTAAAAAGTGCATGAATGCAAAGAAATATTAAGCCATGTAGGGAAATGATATTTTCTGTAATGTAATATATAATGTAATGAGATCAACTGTGTCTGGCAAAGAATGGAGCCGCATTGCACTTGTCGCAAAATAGTCGCAAGTATAGGATTGCAATAGAATTTTCTTTTACAACTAATAAAAAGATATATATACATATATCTTTTTATTAGTTGTAAAACATAGACAACACTGTAATTGTAGTGAAAGAGGAGAGAGAGAAATCGGACGTTTTTGAAAGGAAATTAATCTTCAGCTAAACTTCAGATCATTAAACTTTAGGGGCATTTGGTGGCCTATTTAAATACCGTATGATAGTTTATTTGATTCAAAACTTGTACATCCATGAGAAGTTAAATAAAGCCCAGTACACAATACTTGCTCGTTAAACAAAATTTGACCGTACTTATTGTAATTGGATTTTTTATTATATTCTCAAAAAAATTAATAATGTGTTTGTAAGGAAAAGTTTCATACTCTTTTATTTTACATATCCTATTGTGAACATTAGAAAAGGTTTTTGGTACAGGCGGATGCCTTAACAGACCCTTTTTAAATTGTATTATAAACTTTCCTAGAAGGGTGAAGGAATCGTGTAGATTTATATAGTTCAGAAAGTTAGTTGTTGCGCGTGGTTTTGGTACATACAACACGAAATTCAGTTTCATTTCATACATACATACAGTCACGCCTCTTTCTCATTGGTATAGGAAGAGACCACATCCGTAGCCAACTTTTCGCCCCCTGGGAAAACGAGACGTGACGGTTGGCGAACCACGTCGCCGCCATTTTGGTACAAGTTAAAATTCTTGCTCCATTGGGTTCCAACGAGTAGCTTGGGAGAATTTTGTCCACCCAGACACAGCTCCGCATGGTTGAGTAAGGCTCGTCTTGTTATGGTTTCGCCCGCTTCCGTAACAAATCAGCTAATGGTAACTAATATTTATATTTTGTCTTCTTTGTGTTAAGAGAGTGTAAAGACGTCTTCAAGCCAAGACGTAACTTTGGATAAAACTTTTTCAGCTAATGCAGTAACCGATAGCCAAGACTTTTCGTGAAGTAGTAATACCGTTTCATCAAGCAAAGATAGGGAGCTCCATACCCGGAACAGTGGTTTTACAAAGCTCATTAATGAAAAGGAGGAACAAGGATGGCTCTAGAGTACTTCCCTGTGAGGTTTCAAATCTGCTTCATTTTCTGTGTCATTCACTCTCACCTTTTGCCAAGCAGTTAAAATGCCTTCAAACTATTTTAAGGCGACACCTCTAATACCAGCGTTATCTAGCCTGGTTAACAGGATTGGAACCGACACCGTGTCGAAAGCTTTTTGTAGATCTAGAAATACTCCCATACACCGTTCCCCGTTGTCCAGATAAATTGTGATTAAAGTGGTAAGTTTAAAGACTGTATCTTCTGTAAATTTCTTTTCCCTAAATCCATATTGATTATCACTAAGTATTTGATTTTTTTCAAGGAATTTCAAATCTTAGAAATTGAAGAGAGAAGGGAAATCAGGCAATAGTTTGAGGGATTTGTTTTATCACCTGCCTTAAAAATAGGACAGACTGTAGCAAATTTGCATAGATTAGGGAAAGTTCCAGATACAAAGCTTAAGTTGCACATGTACGTTATTGGATCTATAACATACGAGGGGTGATCCAAAAGTAATGATAATCAGTTATTTCTAGTGCACACAAAAATACAAAAAAATTTCAGTCACTTACTCAGTTAACCACTAGTTCAGGGAAAAAAAATCATATAAATAGGCCACGATTCCCGGGAGCTACATTCATTTGAATACGGACTGTCAAGGAGTGAACATCAAAATGGAAAAACACGAAATCAGAGCTGTCATTAAATACCTCTGCTTGAAAAAAATGTCTACCAAAGACATACACAGCGACTTGGTGGAAACATTAGGGGACTCTTCTCCTCCATATTCCACAGTTGCACGCTGGGCTAAGGAGTTTAAGTTGGGAAGAACATCGACGGAAGACGAACACCGCGAAGGACGCCCATCGACGTCCCTCACTGAAGAAAATGTGAAAAAAGTTGAAGAAGTTGTATTGGAAGATCGAAGAGTGACTATCAGGCATGTAGCTGAGGTCACAGGGATCTCATATGGCAGCATTCAAAGAATCCTTGCGAACGAATTGCATATGA
This sequence comes from Luehdorfia chinensis, assembly GCA_019845155.1. Taxonomy (NCBI): domain Eukaryota; kingdom Metazoa; phylum Arthropoda; class Insecta; order Lepidoptera; family Papilionidae; genus Luehdorfia; species Luehdorfia chinensis. Next base: position 438,693 of record JAHVAK010000390.1, read on the forward strand.
GAAAGGTCTCCGCGCGTTGGGTACCGAAAATGTTAAACGACGAGCAAAAGAAGAAACGAGTCGACATGTCAAGAGCAAATCTCGAAAAGTTCCAGGCAGACAAGGATAATTTTTTGTCACGTTTTGTGACCATGGACGAGACCTGGATCCACCATTTTGATCCTGAAACAAAACAACAATCGATGACATGGAAACGATCCGATGAACCGACGCCGAAGAAATTCAAAGTGTCAAGCTCAGCAGGGAAGGTTATGGCGTCTGTTTTTTGGGACGCTGAAGGAATAATCATGGTGGACTACTTGGAAAAGGGGGCCACTATTACAGGCTCCTACTATGCAGAACAAATAAGAAGATTGCGGGAGGCTATTAAGGAGAAAAGGCGAGGCAAACTGCGGGCTGGAGTGCTGTTCCATCAAGACAACGCACCGGTTCACAAAGCTGCAATTGCCATGGCTGCCATTCAGGAAGCGGGCTTTGAGCTGGTGGAACACCCCCCCTATTCACCAGATCTAGCCCCCAGCGACTTCTATCTCTTTCCACGACTCAAGGAACACCTCCGAGGCAAGAAATTTGACGATGATAGCGACGTGATGGCCGCGGTTGAGGACTTTTTTGAGAGTCAAGATAAAGATTTTTTTTCTAAGGGAATTTTAGGATTAGAAAAGAGATGGACTAAATGTATAGACTTGCTAGGAGACTATGTTGAGAAATAAATTTATTTATTTATTTTATTCATTGTGTTTATTATTGATTATCATTACTTTTGGATCACCCCTCGTAGGTAATAATTTGTTTCAGTGTTGCGGCGGCTATTCTGTCCCATCCTGGTGCACTATTTGTTCGCAATCCGTTAATCACGGCCCTGACTTCGACTTGATCCATTCCGAAATAATGACATTTTAGAGGCTGAAATTTAATTGTGCATTTTTGGGCTAGTTCCTGTTCGGTTGCGTTCGTTAAATTTAAAATAATGTCTGCCATCTTTGACCAACTTTAGCAAAAAATATAATAACGTCATTTAGTGAAAGCAATAGTGTGGGTCTATGGTGATTAACAAACAGTTACTTTCAACAATAATAGGTTCTATAAAAGTAGCATTAATTTCTTCGCAAACATTGGCAAAAACCCCATCGTTTTGGATAAGATTGTTTATCGTAAAAGACTATTGTAGTGGTTAATGGAAGGAGGTGAGTTATTTTTTGTCTATACAACACTCGGTCAAGACTATTATGTCAATTTTAATATTTATACTATTATATTATACTGTCTAAAGTGCGCTGAGAGCTAGCGTAATAACTGGCCATGTGAGACTTAAGAACTGATGTCACAGGGTGTCGGGCGCAGTGTGTCGCCATACAGAATTGTTTTGGGTGGCACAGCAATTGCTGTGGGCGAACGCTGCACTTATCAGGTGAAAGTTTCGCTCGTCTCGTCACCTAATACAATTTTTTTTACTACGATACGATATTTCATATAAAGCCTCTGGTTTCCGAACAGGGTAAAACTGTGTCTTAGGAACCAGCGTCTTCTCCCAATGTTTGTGCTTTTAATGTCATACACATATACGAATATAAGTAGCTGATTTACTTAAACGTATTAAAAATAATTTTGTCGAAAACAGTATTATTAACAGTAAATATTTATGAAGTAAACGAAGATTTATTCAATTTGCGGCTACAATGTTTTACTTTATTAAATTTTTTTTGAGTAGTTTTATTTCATACACACAACAACTGTAATTAAAGGTTAATCACAGTTGTTTGTAAATAGGAAAAATAATATAAGAAAAACTGTATACTGATTAATTACAGCTACTAATAAGAGTACAATGTACCTTCCAAGTGTGGTTAAATAACAGCCGTACGGGAATAGTTAACGGTAACCCCTTTTAGATGTAGATTAAAATTATTGGAAAATTCCAGACAAGTTAAACGAAATAATACTTGTACATTTGGACCGCTCGTTGGCTGGAATATAGCCATCTAATTTATTATTGCAAGTTGACCAATACAAAACAATGCGATCTGATTATACACTGCAACTTGACCATTAATTAAATAAATCAAAGTGAACCAACCATTTTGTAACGGAATCCAATATTTTGTTTTGTGATTAAAAAGTGCTGTTGCCTAAGAAACTTTAGCAGAAACGACCGCGTGGCCTAGTGGTTAGCATACCAGATTTTTACGCCACGGGTCTTGGGTTAGAATTCCAGCTAGCATTTGTACAAAACACATAAAAAATTGGTTTCGGATCTGGTTGTGTTGTACATGTGAAGTATGTCTGTAAAACGCACCGACGATACAGCAGAAATCCTACTGTGGAGTATCGTTATTTATAAGAAGATTAAAACATTTAATAACATAAAAAAATATAATAAATTATTGCTCAAAAGGGAATGCTAGTGTGTTGGAAATTTATGAGACTTAGCGCTAAATCCGTTAACGTGTGGAGGTTTTCTTCTCTTACTTTAGGGTCGCAGTCGACTAAGGGAAATGCCACGGCAAAAATTGCATCTGTCAAAATGTCCGATCGGAAATGCATAGACTGATGGCGGGCAGCATCGTCTAAGGTGCAATGAGTCTGGTAATGCGTACACCAGTCCGTCTGACATTCGATGGCGATTACGCTAAATCCTATCTTTGAGAGCGGCATATGTCCAGTAGTTTACTACAAATTGGATAACGACAATGATGATTCTTTAACCAAAAATAATACGCATGTAAATCGGGGAAATCGTTAATATTTTACCCGACTACGTCGAATCTATAAAGACGGTTTATGATTTCAGCTCGTATGTATATCTATGTACATATGTTCCCGCATAACTTATAAACAACTTACCATAATTTGATGGGTGTCCGGCAGAGTACAATAGCACCTACCTCTTTCCTACCGAGCTGTCTTAAGAGGCAACTAAGGTATTGTATGCAATGCTGGTGGTGACATTGTTCGCCAGCCGTCACGTCTCGTTTCCCACGGGGGCGAAAAGTGGGCTCAGTGAGTGGCCTCTGCCTACCTCTTATGTAGGAAAACGCGTGTCTTTATGTATGTATGTGTAATTTGAGAAATGGAAGTATCGTAGGAGTCGTCATTTCGTCGGCTGGTTATGTAAAAATATATCTTGAAAAAAATAGGCAATCTATTACTTTGTTACGAAAAAAATATTTTCAGGCTACCATCTATTCTTCCATCTGTGTTTGGTTAAGAATCAAATTAACAATCTCTGGTTAAGAATCGTCCTTCATAAGTATTACAAAGGAAGACTCTTTCACATAGGACTATGTATTAACTGAGGGTGATCCCCTTCCGAAACTTTAAAAAGGAAAACTTTTCGTGTTTACAACGAATTACTTTGTTGTGAGACATTTCCCCTCGTATGTTTACTTTCCTGTTTCACTAACAGAAAAGGTATCAGAGATACGGTTTTGATATATATGTATTGTGTAATAAATTTACTGAGCAAAATGACGATCTACTGAAAGTTCGTTATTCTAAGAAAAAAAATCATTATTACGTGCTTTTTGAATAGAAAATAAATCATTACAGCGTGGATCTCATTAAAATTACTTCGAATTTGACACAAGCCAGTAATTGTTCAGGGTTATTAAAAAGTAACTCTTCAGTGAATTACAATGGAATAAGTACCTACATATATTTACGCTCATAGGCAGCCGGTTGTCAAAATGGAGGACGGATTTCTAATATCGATCGAATTATTTATTTCTTTAATTGAAGAACGAGCGATGCTATAGGATATATCGTTGGACGAATATACAAATAAAATTGTCCTCCAAAATCTACCAAACCAATTTGTGGAAATGAAAATCGAAGTGATCGTCGTGTGAAAACTGTATACGTGAAAAAATCGAATCGAATAGTCGCCGTGTGAACGTTTCCTATGTGTTGCTAGTAAGCGTAACACACGTACCACACGCACACACAAAAGCACTTTTAAAGGCTTTTATTTAACTTCATCTGTTAATATGCGTGAGATAAATTTTGCGACTGAACTTTAAATAAAAGGCATTGAGCGGAAATTTAGCTACCTACGCACGCTACGTAGCTTCGGTGACAATGCAACAATATGGTACCATAGAGCTGATCTGATGAGGAAGCCGGAAGTTGACCATAGTAACTCTTTATATAAGCGAGATAGCTGTTATGTTTTGGATGGTTGGATTTGATTAGACAAGTACCGTTACCCTGGCATTTGAAGTCCTCTGCTGTACACAGTCCTCACAAATAAAAGCTTGTAACAAAAATATGATCTTATTGACTATTACTAACTATTTTTAGGTAGTAAATACGAGGTACTGATATACATACCGGGTGTCCGGCAGAGTAGTACAGCACCTACCTCTTACCTACCGTGGTGTCGTAGGTTTGGTGTACAGAAAAATGTTTTTAACATGGCACTGGCCGATAATTCAACTATTGATGGTCCATAAATAACACAATGAGATTGACTTACTTTTTAATATTTATATTTCGTTTGCATTGAATTATAATTAAAATACATCTTTGCGTCGTACAATATAAATTTAACAAACAACTGAGTCGTTATAAAGACTTGGGGGAGCTAAATACGATTTTAATGTATTTTTAATTGCTTGGCTTTGCTTAAAGCATTTTTAACAAATCTAAACAGTTACCACTTCCTTCCAATTGTACTATCGTTAGAGACTTTGGAAATATATGTAATTTTGATGACAGTGTAAACATGGTACTATCCAGTTAATCTGGTGATGGAACTGGGGCCTTTCAGTAGCTACTAAAGCTATTGAATTTGATCACATTTGTTTTTTTTAAGTACCTACAATGCACTGTACTTTGTAACGTGGGCCTATTTATAAAGCCAGATTGCATTTGACGACCGCGTGGCCCAGTGGTCAGAGTATCTGACATCTACGCCGCGGATCCTGGATTCGAATCCTAACCCAATTGAGAAGAGAGAAGATTCAATATTTGTGCAAAAACACAAATAGTTGGTATTAGGGTCTGGGTGTGTTCATTATTTCAGCCTATCACTAGTCCACTGCCGAACATTGGCCTCCCCCATAGATTGCCACAAAAGTTTGTATTTGGGGGAGGGGATTTTGTCATCAAGCCCTCCTTACGAAATAACTGTGAAAGGACCATTGAATATGGGCTATTTTCACCGAATTTTTGACAGATAACCAGGACAAATAAAACAAAAGCAAAATGCAGAAATGGCTTAAACTATGGAAGCTGCGAACATTCACGATAACGCGAACCAGCAAACTCATAAAGAACAATAAACACGAAATTTTCTTTATTACCGCAGGGCCATACTACGAGTTCCCCTTGTCCGTAAATTGTTGTTTAATTCCACCAAACTACTGCACACAATATTTGCTCATATAACACTACCACATAATTTCCTAAAATGTTTGATGCTTTCTTTGACTACGCGGTTGTTGGTAATCTGATAATCGAAACAATGGAAGCAATTCAATCCTAAGATTTCTTTTGTTTCTTCTACATGCACAACTTCTTGACTTGACTTCTACGCCGCGGATCCTGGGTTCTAATCTCAACTGGGGCCAACATTTGTAAAACACAAATAGTTGTATTTCGATTTTGATTGTGTCATGATTATCTCTGTGTCCCTAATACTGCATTCTGGCCTGCATCCAATCTTATTCCATGAGCGTTATATCGGGCACGGAAAAGGTAGTACGTGTGAGTGCGTCTGTACCGGCGTATACACCTTTGTCACTAATATCTCCTGCCGTTGTCGAAAATCAGTCAGGAGAATATCATTCAATCCCGCCGGAACAGCTAGACGATTTGTTTTTGTGAATGAAACGAGCAAAACGCTCACCTGATGGTAAGTGCAACGTCTACCCATAACAAATGCTGTATCACCCAGAAAATTTCTCTGTGACACCACACTGTGCCCTCATCACCCTGAGACATAGGTTCTTATGTCTCATACTGCCCAGTGATTCCGCTAGCTCACAGTGCCCTATAAACCGAAACACAGTAATGTTTGCACACTACTGCTTCACGGCAGAATAACTGGCCCTGGGGTGGTACCTACCTAGACGGATTCCTGCATAGGAATCCTACCACCAGTAAAAGTATAACACTGTTAATTGCTACTTTTTGCTCTCGATTTGTAGGTCATAAAATAATGTACATTAAAATCTTCCCAGGCCTGAAGAACATGTGTTGATCACCGGCATTAGCTGTTGAACTTCCTTTTGTAAAGCCAAATTGCTTGTCGGTTAAAATTGTTTACTAAAATGAGCGTTTGCCTCTAGCAAAATTTTTTCAAATATTGTACTTAAAGCAGGCAACACAGAAATGAGACGGTAATTTGTAGGAATTTCTCTACTATCCGATTTAAAAACTGGTACAACTTTACTAGGTTTCATCAGATCAGGGAAGACAGCAAAGTCAACACAGAGATATCGATAATAACTATATCTATTACCGAGACCGAAAGCCCCCAAAGATCTTCTGTTTTCATTTTATTTACTTACCCCAATGCTTATACAATATCTGTAGAGCTAATGTGAATTAAATTGAAAGTAGGAATGTTAATGTTTACATATGTAAACAGAACTATCTCAGACATGTTTCATGTAGTTGCAAATTCATTCCTAATAGAATATTATCTTAGAAATGACTGCAACTACAGAACTTGACTGCAAATGTTTATTAGTTTCAGTAGGTATATTTGAAAAAACATTAAGAAACTTATTTGTAACTTTATATTTATCTTTAATTACGCTGCCATTAATTTTCAAAGCACAGTCTTCCTTTTATGGCTTGAAGCCAATAAAATATTTCAGTACTCACCTTTATGCTCCATCATAACATCAGCTCCACGGTACCATTTATTTATACTATCATCAGAATTGTATACAATCAATAAAATAGCAAACTTTTAAGTTGATAAGAAAATTAGAAGTGGTTGGAAATCAACTGTAGATTTCTAAGTGCATTTAGTGACATTCATTAAGATTCAAAATATAGTATAAAAATTATTGTAATATCATGCGAAACATGACGTGAGTATCCAAAATAAGTTATGAAAACCAAAAATATCAACACAACGCAACTATTAACCATGGATCAAACAGTCCCTCCTGGGGAATGTTTGTTTTATGTTTCAAGGGAATGCATGCATAACCACCCCATCCCATCCTGCGGGTGTCGTAAAAGTCGACAGAGGAAAAACCAAAACGAGAGGATGGGCAGCAGCATCTTCTTGGAACATCTGAATAAATAAACTGCCTTTGCCAACCCGCCTGCCAAGCGTGACAACTATTCAGCAGTGGACTAGTTATAAGCTGAAATAATGATGATGATACACCGCCATCATTTACTGTAGAGTCTATTTTCCTATTTTCATAACCTTTGCGAACTACTGCGAATCCAAGTTGACGTCATTTTTAAAGAACGCTGTACTTCTTGAAAGATGGGTTGATGATGATTGTCACTGTAAAGATAAGGTCTCTATCTACCCCACTGGGATTGAGGTGTGACTCTATCTATGTATGTATGTACTGAGTCTTAGCCGTGCCGTGTGGTAGCGGCCTAAGAGAATCTACGAGTACCACCCCATCTCATCCCGTGGGTGTCGTAAAAGTCGACAGAGGGAAAATGTAAACCAGGAGATGGGCAGCAGCATCTTGCTGGAACATCTGAATAAATAAACTGCGGTTGCCAACCCGTCTGCCAAGCGTGGCAACTATGGCAAAATCCCCCCAAAACGAGAGCTACAAACTTTTGTGGCAATCTATGGGGGAGGCCTATGTTCAGCAGTGGACTATTGGTAGGCTGAAACGACGACTGAGTCTTTATTATATATTGATTATATATTTTTTATTCAAAACGTTAAGTTTAAATCGATAACAAACATATTTTATTTGTGTACATAAAGTACTCATTTGATTTTTAACCCACCATAAGACTCTAGAATAATCAATAATTTGAATTATGAACAAAAATTTGACATCGATTTTTTTTATATTTTTGTAACATGTTACATAAAACCTACGCTTTAAATAACAAATTGCTTTCACTGTGACGACCGCGTAGCCTAATTTTTAGAGTAGATGACTTCTTCGCCGCAAGTCCCGTCTTCGAATCCCAGCTGGTTTTTAGGTTTGTTTGTATTGTGTATGTGTAATTTATGTCCCTGAAACGCACTCACAATACAGGAGAAATCTTTGTGTGGGGCAGTTAAACTATAATACATTATTGTTACATACTTTACTCGTATGACGTAAGAGATTATTTCAATAACAGTAATACTTAAAAGTCTTAAAAAGTATTAATTTATGTAAATTTACCGAGTTACAACAGAAAAAGTAAAGGTGTAATACGTTTTATTTTATTATTATTAATGAAAATTAAAGTTATACTTAAAATATATATAGATACGTAATATTTAATTTTGGATTAACGAATTCAGATATAACAATTCGGATTAATTTAGTGTGAAGGATTGGCTCTAAATTAAAGGACTTTATCGGATGGTCTTGGCAACAAGATTCATTGTCATACCCCGCCTTGAATGCATTAATATTTATATTAATTATTTAATATTCATAAATGTACAGTGTAACAAGTGCTAAATAATATTTTTTAAATTTACATTTTGTTATCGCTTAAGATAACCAAAGCTTATATATATAAGATTGATTTAGAACTTAAAGGTAAAATAATTAGGTCGTGAATATAAGTCTCAGCTTTTTAAAGTCGACAAAAAAAAAAATTAATTTTAAAGTTAATATATAATTATGTGGATTGTTATTGAATTTGATTATCTACTATATCTAACTTTTTGTAATAATTTTATAATAATATGTAAAATATATCTGAATTAATAACAAAGTCTTAATGTAAACTTTCAATTTTCAATTTAAATTTGTTTTATAGAAGCCATTTCAGGAAGAAAATAATTTAACACGACGTTTATTCGTTCTGATAAAGCACGTCAGAATATGCGCGCATGTAATGACTGCTTAATTGGGGGAACTCAAAACATTTTCCCTTGATGTGAACACTCTTAATAAAATCTAATAAAATTCACACACGCATGAAGTAAGTTAATTATTAAAAGTTATTTAAATGTATTTCTTTTAAATAATAATTGCATTAAATGTTCACATATCTTTGATTCGACTACAATAGATCGAGCGGTTGAAATTATGATGATGCTATTATTAAAATGACCAATACGATTCATATACTGTGTACCTATGTGTGTGTGTGTATAGATTTATTTTTACATTGTATGATGCTGTTTTCTAAAATAACAATAAACTACTGAGATATTTTTTGTTTGGTGCAAGTCATCACAAGATTCGAAATCGTAAATTAGGTGAAAATCATGAATGCCAAACATTTAACGGAGAACAGAGCATAGTTTAATTTCACCAAAAGACACGGAAATTGTAACATTTTCAAGGTCGTTAGCTTTTTGCGTAGAAAATGTATTGTTTGTTTTTTTTTTAATGTTTTATTTTCATATCCTGTTCGGAATTTCCTTGGTTAAAAAATTATAATTGATAGTATTTTTTCGGCGACATTTTTATTATTAGTATATTATTAAGAAATGATTTCCAAATAAGTCAAAAATGTTTCATGGTGTCGTAATAGAAGTAAAATAGTAGTTAAATATTGCGCAACGATCAACAATACAGTAGCAGCAATACTAACTACGTTCGGTGTGAAAGATGCTCCTTTGCCTTTAATCGAGTATGGAGGGTTCATGTAAGAAGTTCTGAGCACCCTCGATGCTGTGACGTGCAAAATGTGGAAACACGTTTGGTGTCTGAGGACACTCGAATCGGGGGTTAAGTTTGCCGGGATCCCTCAAGGGTTTTTGTAATTAGATTCGCTTTTGGAGAGGTAGTATCGTTAATTAGGTTTAGAGCGCTCGGATGTCAGATCTAGTACTGTGAATACTCTTATATATTTTTAAGACAAGCTTACAATTAAAAATTAAATTACGCTTATTTCTTAGCTAATCTAAACTAATCTAAACTAATATTATAAAGAGGAAAGATTTGATTTTTTGTATGTTTGGTTATAATGAATATACTCAAAAACTACTGAACCGATTTTAAAAATTCTTTCACCTATAAACAGCTACATTATCAGCGTTTAACATGAGTTATATTTAATTAAAAAAACTGAGATCCCTACGTAAATTGCAATGATGTAATCAAGGTATAATATAATGTTCTACATTTTCATAGTACTCATCATTACTCACAAAAAAGTCAGTCAGACAAAGCTATATGTCTAACTATTATAGTTAAGTCACAATAACCGTCAATTTCAAATTCAAATTCGTCAATCAAAACAGGTGTAGAATCTAAAGATGATGATATTCGTATCATTATATTAATCCTTATCATATAAATAGTTTCATAGTCAAGGTTGATTATGTACATGGAAATTCCTTTTTAAATTATTCGAATCGGACCTATCGTTTAGAAGTGACGACGGGTATAAAAATGCTAAAAGTAAGAAAAATGCCGCGGTGTGAGCGAACAGCCCTACGCTCGCCCGCGCTACGCCCGAATAGAATATTAATTATATACCTACTCATTTGTTTTTTCGTAAACTATAAAATATTGAATAGTGGTTTGTAGTTATTTTTTTTAATTTAAAACATTAAAAACGTTCAATTAAAATACAGCGGCCGCGGTCTCGAACGCCGCGCCGCCGCCCGGCTTCATGCGACTTGGGCATCATCGTGGTGGGCGGCTCCCTATGCGCAGCGGTCGAGAGCGGTCGTTTTATTTTGCTAACACGACGTCAAATATTGTTTACAAGGAAGTTCTGAGCCACTAAACTTTAATAGCTTATGTTTATATAAATAAAACATTATTTTGGTAACTTAATCTTACCTGACCAGCTGCAGAGCCGTCGATGAGAATAGTCGCTACACAAAATATTAGTGAAGGAATTGTGCTATTTGTCCAAATATAGTACTAACTTTTGTAAAATTTTATTTCACTTATTTGTAGTTATTATTATATTTAATTTCCATAGATAATTTTTAAGAAACATTTTAGAAATCCATTGTTATAGATTTTTGAAAGTAAAATGATTACAATATAAGTTTGTTTTGTTAAAAACACGCCTTTAAAATACTATTTAAATAAAAGGTTCTGCTGCTACTAGCCGCGTGCTTGATGGAATTTCCCACCGGCATAATCTCAGGAACATTTCTCCAATTTTAGAGATTTTTCGTAACCTTTTCTCTCCATGCTCTCTTTTTACTCATTGGCCGCGGTGAGGAATATGGTTTTACGTAAACTACCCAACCTTGCAAAAAATACCACCAGTATCGAAAATATCAAAAATATAAAAAATTTCGGTAATTTAAGACGAGATCAAAACGTCTCTTTTTACGTTCGTCTCTATACATCGCACTAGAGGGAGGTGACCTTTAATGTGTCCGATGCAAATATGTAAAGAAAACACTACAATAATTTATTTATATTTATTGTAAGCTATTGTTTGATATAAAAAGTAAGGTGGATTTTCTAAAATTACCGTTGTTTTTCTTCTTTCTTTCCTTAAATACATGTTTACATCATTACATGATGACGTAGAAGCAAATGATTTTGTACCTTCGATATGTATTATTTTGATATAAAAAAAGTAAAGTAAAGTTTCAGCCTATAAATGTCCCACTACTGAGCACAGGCCTCCTCTCATTTCTGAGAGGGTTTTGGAGCTAGGAAGAATCCGCCACGCTGCTCCAATGCGGGTTGGCAGACTTCACATGTCTTCGAAATATTTTTTATTCCTCAGACATGCAGGTTTCCTCACGATGTTTTCCTTCACCGCCGAGCACGTGGTAAATCAGCATTTAAAATTTCAATTAACAATTTTAGTGGTGCCGGCACCGGGGATCGAACCCAAGTCACTCGCGTACTATGAAATTTAAAGCGAGCGCCTAGCCCCTGAGCTACCACGGCTCCCTGAGCTACCACCATAAATGAAAAGAAATTAATATCTTAACCTTGGCCTTTTATGTATACATAAACACATTTCGTTTTAGTTGTGGTTGTGTTGTGTCAAATTTATGTTGTACGAGTATTTTTAAAAGAAAACAATGTGGATGTCCCTAGACGCCCGGCAGACGTGAAACATACAAATTGGTGGTTATTGAATGAATTTATAATTAAAGAAAATCACCAATAAATATGGAGTAAAATAAATCATCATCATCATCATTTCAGCCTATCACTAGTCCACTGTTAAACATAGGCCTCCCCTATAGATTACTACAAGTATGTAGATCTCATTTTGAGGGGAATTTTGCCATAGTTGCCACGCTTGACAGGCGGTTTGGCAAGCGCAGTTTATTTATTCCGATGTTCCAGGAAGATGCTGCTGACCATCTCCTGGTTTTGATTTTCCCTCTGTCGACTTTTACGACACCCACGGGATGAGATGGAGTGGTAGATTCTCTTAAGCCGCTACCATACGGCACAAAATAAAATAAAAGAAAACTTAATATTTAATAATACATGGCTGACAATAAAACGTAGAAATAAGTGATAGTCGCCAAGTTTTTTTCTTCTATGGAATAGGGGGCAAACGAGCAAGTGGTTCACCTGATGGGAAGTGATCACCACCGCCCATGAAGATCTGCAATACCAGATGCATTGCCGGGCTTTGAGAAAGAAATAGGCATCATAATGTTAGTGTGAAAACGTGTTTCGGTCTGAAGGGCACAGACAGCTAGTGTAATTACTGGGCATATGAGACATAAGAACTGATGTTTAAAGCGCGGTGTAATGCCACTCAGAAATGTTCTGGGGATAATCATTTGTTGTGGGTAGACGTTGCACTTACCACCAAGTGTAATTTGATCGTCTTGTTACTTCCTTCCATATAAACAAAGGACCTCTCCATCCCGTGGGTGTCGTAAAAGTCGACAGAGGGGAATTGAAACCAGGAGATGGGCAGCAGCATCTTCCTGGAACATCTGAATAAATAAACTGCGGTTGCCAACCTGCCCGCAAACCGTGGCAATTATGGCAAAATCCCTCCAATATGAGAGCTACAAACTTTTGTGTCTATCAATGGAGGAGGCCTATGTTCAGCAGTGGACTTGTGATAGGCTGAAACGACGACGACACATGGATCGATAACGTAATAATTAGTAAGTAAATGAGCAACATTGGCTAATTCAGTCCGGTGCGGTTTTTCGAATTTTGTATGCTATAGAAGTGTTGTTTATTTCTCAGATTCGGTTTACGAAAGACCTTCTCCTTTGCTGTTGAATTCATGATGAAAATTAATATAATATAGCACTTAATGATTGTAGTACTTGCTTACGTACTACTCTACATTTAAAATTTTAAGACGGCTTTGGCCCCTCCCAATTGAAGTAACTGAACGAGCCGAGGCTGGCCCCCTTGGACACCCTCGAGTTAGTTACTCTCGTCCACAGGATGACGGTCCAAGCCGAGGTCCCCTCTCGGGGGCCCTTGCGCTGGTCATCCATAAATAAAGGTTTCAGCTAAGCGCTCTCAGCGCTCTGCTTTCAATCCGGCGAAGCTGTGAAAAGCAGTAAAAAAGTCCTAATTTACCACGAATGTAGGAGTCTCAAGGCTTGTGAAAAAGTCACAATATAAGTTTACATTTTATTCATAGGTTTGCCTCAAAAATATTAGTAAATACGTCACGATTCTCGCTTCCTGTACACGCTGCCAAACAACTAGGATGCAATTAAGGGAGGAAATGTTAGTCTGCTAACAGGCGCGGTCTGGAGACTGTCCAAGCGCATTTGTCACGAAGATTGGCGGATGACATGACAGCAAGGGTTGTATGCTAGTTTAATTTATAGGAAAATTTAAAAAAGAAATCTTCTTATTGAATAAAAAACATAAACACAAATAAATCCTGATGCATTAGATTTACCTAATTTACGAGTATGTACCTATATAAATTGAATGCTTAATAAACCAAAAGTAAATTCTTAAGTGTGTTTTAAGATTTGATTATATATTAAATTGATTAATATGATCGAGTTTCGAAGTACGTCATAAATATATGTTTATTAATTTAAATTAAATTTAAATACGTATAATATAGTATAATACTTTTTTTTAAACTAGCTAATAGCCGCGACTTTATCTGCGTGTATATGACGGTCAAATATGTTAACAGAATACTACGCACGCTCTCATCCAATGGACTCGTAAAAGAAGGCTATTAAGGATTAAACTGCACTGTGCACCCAACACGATGGTGGCGGATGGCTCACCACCTCACAACAAGTGATATATTGTTTTGTGGAAACTTGGATTGTGGCAGTCATCTGTCAATTTGCAGTGAGTGCCCAGTCTCTGACTACCCTTTATGGGATACAGTCGTGATCTTATGTATGTATGTATGTTAAGAGAATCTACCACGTCATTTCACCCACGGGGTCGTAAAAGTCTCTAGAAAGTGTGTAGGGTGTAGGGTCGTGAAAGTGGATAGCAGAATCTTCTTGTAATTCTTAATAAATTAACTGTGGTGCCAGCCCGCCCGGCAATTAGAGCTGCAAACTTTTGCGGCGATCTATGAGGGAGGCCAAAGTTCAGCTGTGGACTAGTGATAGGCTGAAATGATGATGAAAATGACACTTTAAAGTTACTGTAGAATAAAGTCAGATTTAACTTTTTTTTTACAAAGAAAGAATAACAAAGTTTTGCGGTTAAAGTTAGATTGCGAAATGTTATGTTGCGTAAAACTAAGAGCAAAGAAATAAATGATGGCAAAAAATACATAGTGCAGCAAGATTTTAACTCAAAGCGTGATCTTTAAGGAACGAAGGTATCCTTTATGTAGAAATAAGATATGTTTATAAAATAATTATGTTGTCTTCTCTCCGATATCCGAGCACGACTTTAACTTTTACCACTGACATAATTAATTGCGCAGGAGATGATATTATAGTACCACGAGTGTATATACAACCACTGAGGGAATCACTCATCCTAACCTTGCCCGATGTAACGCTCATGCGATAATATCGGGAGCATGGTTAGGTTAAAGACAAAAGAAGGATATTACTTAACTAGTCTAATACTACTACTAAACTACATATGATAATACTTTGCAAAACAGTATAACATATAACATTGATGTGTGTAACAAAAATGAAGTAACGACTAGATAGTTTTGTTTTGGCGGTGTAAAAAATCTACCACCGCGTTTCATTCCGTGGGTGCCGTAACAGTCGACTAACGGGCATACCTGAAAAATTATATAGCAGACTTCCGACCAACCAGTGGAGGAAGTATCAGGTCGACTACCAGTTCTACCAGTTCTTCAGTTCTTCAGTTCTGACTTCCGATCAACCAGTTATCAAGTCGAAAAATGCCACACCAAAACTACACAATTCTATAACGGGACGGTCTATAAGCAGATCAATGAAGAAGTATAATTTTATTAATGACATGCAAGATGACATAAATTTAAAGTAATATGCGTTTTGCTCGTTTCGACACTTTATCCATAAAAAATATGTATATGAAAATGCTATAACGTTTTGAAAATGGAAAAACGGATTGCTACTATAGGGAATCTAAAGTAAAATGGGTAAAAACTTCAGTTTTATTTAAATTACATAAAATAAATTCTTCTTTTTCTTTTCAACTGTGAGATATGGTAAATTGTTTTTTTAAATATTAAGAGTAGCTTTTTGGATACAAATTTTTACGATTACTCGAATAAAATGTCTACATATTTTCCCTTGAAAGGTTATAGAAGAAGTTATGAACAATACAGGCACTTAATGCTTGAATATGTTACGTATAAAATTGTTTTAATCGTACTGTGAAATGCGATATTTATTTTTCAAAATTCCCTAGTCTTTCATATAACAAAATTTTTAGGTATCACTAACATAATTAAAAACAGTACTATAAAATGCTTTTTAGACTAGAAACGTATTTATTACGCATGCGTTAAATAAAATAATTCATATAAACGATATTATTATTAAAATATTTTATTTACTACATTACTGATAATAATTTACCTTCGTAAGTTTGTTGTTACGACTGTCGGAGCGAGTCCCTTCTCACCCCTCCGTCGAAGTATATTATGAAACAAGTCTGCAACTTTGCGAGTTAGTAGTCCTTTCTAATGAGAAAAATTATAACTTTGTGTCATGAAGGAATATCCTAAGCTTACTTAAATCCTATTAAAGCTCCACTTTTGGCAAATGAATCCTCTTACTGAGGAACTCCTTACTAAGAGCATCGAGATATAAAAGGATTGTCGAGGGAAAGACATGGAGGGTACTTAACGTTTACTTTAATGAGTAAACAAAATGTAATGAGTAAATGAAAGTTAACAAAATATTTAATATATTTGATTGTTGATATGGTATAGATTACACTTTCGACAATTACACACGAGCCGCAAATATTATGGGATGAGGCCACCTGAGATCATTGTTTGCACATCACTTCTGGACGGCAGAATAACTGAAACTGCAGTGATACCTACCTACGCGGGATTCCTGCATTTGAATCCTACCATCATTAATAAGTATGTCTGAGTGTTAAGAAACCTTTTTTTATAGGAGAAAGAGACGAGACGAGACAAAACCTGATGGTAAGTGCAACGTTCGCCCATAGCAATACTGCGTCACCTAGAATATTTCTGCGTGGCACTACACTATGCCCGTCTCCCTGTGATGTCAGTTCTTAAGTTACATATACCCATTGATTGCACTAGTGCCTCAGTTTAAGTTTATTACAATTACTCAGTGCCCTATAGACCGAAACACAGCAATGTTGGCACACTACTGCTTTATCATCACTAGTCCACTGCTGAACATAGGCCTCCCCCATAATTTGCCACTAGCTCTAATTTTTGAGGAATGCAACCGCAGTTTATCTTTTCAGATGCTTAAGAGAATCTACCACCCCATATCATCCCGTGGGTGTCGTAAAAGTCGACAGAGGAAAAATGAAATCTTGGATATGGGCAGCAGCACCTTCCTGGAACATCTAAATTAATAAACTGCGGTTTGCAACCTGCCTGCCTAGCGTGGCAACTATGGTAAAATCCCCCCTAAATGAAAGTCACAAACTTCCGTTTATGAGCATTTGTCTGCGTATAATCAGCCAGTTTCAAAAGTAGATTAAAAGAAATTTAAACATATTTAAAAATAAACAATAATGTTAAACCAGCGTATTGCGTATTGCCAGTGATCATATACGAAACCGAGGCGTGGTCCTTGATTGCAGGCCGCATAAGGAAGCTCAAAATTACTCAGCGAGCTAAGTGTGTTTCTACGTGAGATAGAATCCGTAACAGTGATATCCGCAGCTTAACTGGAGCAACCTACATGCCCTTATATGGATCAGCAAGCTGAAGTGGAAATGGGGCGGTCATTAAACCGTGTTGGCCAAGAAAGGTTCGCGAGTGGCAACCTCGTACGAAGCAAACGTAGAGTAGGCGACTCCCTACTAGATTAAGCGACCTGCATGGTTTTGTGGGATGCGCCGCACCTAAATTATGCAGACTAATGGGTAGCAGCGTGCAAGGTGCGAGGTGTCTGGTACTGAGATCGTCAATCAGCCGGCCAAGAAATGCCGTTCCAGCAGATTGTCCTAATTTGGGAGAGTAGACTTAGCTTATGTCGAGCAGAAGACACTCATAAGAGTCTGTTAGAATGCGTGCGTGCATGTATAGGTCATATGGAGTTACAATAGCATTTAATACTGAAGATTTCGAAACGAGACCTGACAGGTGGCGAACTACGGCGCTATTTTGGTACGAGTTGATATTCTTGCTCCCCATTGCGTAGGAGTAGTAGTAAGTAGCTAGTCATTGGCACGGCAATTACTGGCTTGGCGGAGAGGGAAGGAAAAAGGATTAGGTAGAAAATAGACTCAAAAGTTGCTGTCATATTGATGTTTCTTGATAGTTTGTATAAAGTATCAGCGAATATATATTCCAGCAGCACAGGCTTCCTTTCATTTCAGAGAATTTTCGAGCCGGAAAGAGTCTGCCGCGCTGCTCCAATGCAGATTGGAGCTTTTAGGCTTCACGTGTTTTGGAACCATTTTTATTTATCTGAGTTTCCTTACGACTGTTTTCCTTTGCCGCTGAGCGCTTGGTAAATAAGCACTTAAAATAGCAGAACAATTTTATAGGTGCCGGCACCGGGGATCGAACAGGTCACTCGCGTAATATAAAATTTAAGGGGAGGGCCCGGCCCCTGAGCTACCACGACTCTTGGTGGTGGTGTATATTAAAAAATATATAATTTATTGCTATTTCATTTAAACTATATCCGGAATACATACTAAATATTGCAATTTGCATTTCAAGGATTTCAAGACTCGACTTACATATTCGTACGTATGCCAGAGTGGAAATCCATGTTTGTACGAATATGGAATATATTCATGCAACATCACCACGAAAATTTTCTACTTTATTTGCAAATATTAATATTTCTGAAACATATTACTTATGATGTGAGAATTTTAAAACACATTATTTCTGGTGGTAGAATTCCTATGCAGGAATCCGTCGAGGTACCACCTTCATACCAGTTATTCTGCCGAAGCAGTAGTGTGCAAACATTACTGTGTATCGGTTTGAAGGGCACTGAGAGCGAGTAAAATCACTGGGCATATGAGACTTTAAAACTAATGTCTCTGGGTGGCGGTCGAAGTGCAGTGCCAAATAAAAATGTTCCGGGTGACACAGAATGTTATGGGCAGACGTTCCATTTACCATCAGGTGAAAGTTTTGGTCATCTCGTCATTTAATCCTACTATCAAATAAACTAAGCAATTAATGGTGTTGCAGGTTACACTTAGGCAATACCTTCAGTGTTATTGCTGATGTTCTCCAGTCTGATTTTCGGAACTAAAACTAATGTTTCAGAGGGACCAGAGCAGTTTTTAATTGTAAAACAGTGTCTGCCAAACGGAGAGAATCATATTATTATTAGACCGTTAAACTAATATACATCCAAATATACAGCCACGCCTCTTTCCCATTGGATGTAGGCAGATACCACTTTCCGCTCTCATGGGAAACGGGACGTGACGGGTTGCGAACTAAGAAGCCTTCATCTTAGTACAAGTTAAAATTCTTACTACCCATTGCGTTCCCTACTAATATAAGAAGGAATATTTGGTGTTTGTAGAAAAATAAAATGGATGTAACAGATTTAAAATACATACACAGCTGACCGCACTCAATTACACATAAATTAACTACTGATTTGTTACAAAAACACAGCAGAGCTGTAAGTATAAAGTAAAAAAAAGTAAAGTTTCAGCCTATAAATGTCCCACTGCTGAGCATAGGCCTCCTCTTATTTCTGAGAGGGTTTTGGAGCTAGGAAGAATCCGCCACGCTGCTCCAATGCGGGTTGGCGGACTTCACATGTCTTCGAAATATATTTTTTTTATTTCTCAGACATGCAGGTTTCCTCACGATGATTTCCTTCACCGCCGAGCACATGGTAAATCAGCACTTAAAATTGCAATTAACAATTTTAGTGGTGCCGGCACCGGGAATCGAACCAAGGTCACTCGCGTACTATGAAATTTTAAAACGAGCGCCTAGCCCCTGAGCTACCACGGCTCCACGCTGTTAGTATAGTGTTACGAAATTCAAATTTCAAAAACCAACAAAAACGCTTTAAGAGAAAAGGGCGTACATTTCCATACAAAAAGGCAGAGTTTTGTTCACTTTTCCGCCGACATAAATCATGTTGGCTGACAGTCCTCCAGGTGCAGCTCTTCTTTCAACTCTGAATACAAATGATAATGAACACGACATGACGCTCGAATTCCATTCGCATGTTGTATGTATCTCCCATTTCAACTTGATAATTTTTTATGCACTCTTTGTTTTTATATGTTATGTACTTAAAAATCTCTTAAAAATCTTTTCATATTAATTTACGAGTTGAATTATAAAATATTACATGTTTTTTTTTATAAGAGCGGTTTATATTACACATGCATCTAGACAAGACTTACGTCGCGGTCTTATTTATTTTTTTCTGGAAAACTTATGGCTAATTTAAAAAGCATTAAAATAATCTAAAAATGGTTGAAGTGTCCCAGTACAGCCTTTAAATTTACCACTACAGAGCACAAACCCCCTTTTTGGAGCTGGAAAGCACGCTGCTCTGAAACGGGTTGACTGACTTCACATGTCCTTCGGAATAATTTAATTCTTCAGACATGCAGGTTTCCTTACGATGCTTTCCTTCACCGCCGATCACGTGGCCGTGCCGGCACCGGTAATCGAACTCACGAACTGAGAAAAATAATGGTGTTTCAACACCATGGCAGCAGAATAACTAGCACCTAGGCGGAGTCCTGCATAGGAATCCTACAACTATTAAAAATGTATTCCTTAGACTTACAATAAATAAAATTTAATCAACAATCATTTGGTTCTTTTATTCCGCTTCACAAACAAACTTTTCATAAAATCATTACACGAATTAACCGTTGTAAGTCGCAGTCCTATTTCGTTATCAATGCGATGAATCCGTGTTCAGCAACGGTTTGATATTCATTTGAATATTGTATTATCGTATTTCCACTCACAGCTCATTTAAAATATTAATGATATATGTAAATCACAGGTTTTCATAACTTTATAGACAGAAAGACTTAAAGAGTTAAAGAATTAGTGTTGTAAAGATTAATATATTTGGTATGAATTAAAATATTTTTATTAAACAAATGGTATAAGAGGCGGCTATTCCTTTGCTAAATAATGAACTTCTATTTATTTCTAGTCTTTTTCATTGGGGTGGCAAGATTATTATGCAGGAGTCTGTCTAGGTAGGCACCACCGCCATCACGCGGTGCAGGAGCTACAATGGATACAAATGCTTACAGCCCACAGGATATAACAAATGGCATTGAATAATTTGAGCGAAACTCTAAAATGTCTGTAAAGATGTTAACAAGATAGTAGAAAGCTAAACGCTAACGTTTTAAGTTTGTTTGACAAAATGAGTATAATAAACAGATCTGCAAGAGCTATGGATTAATATAAGAAATACCTACTCCTCTTCAGAAGAATATGGAATACCAACGACTTAAAAAAAGTACTGATATGCTTCACCACAAAGGCAATATGTTGCAGATAACTTGTAACTCAAATATCAAAGGTAGTGCAAAGTATTGTTTAAAATAATATTAAAAAGGTCTAGCAACAAACCATGAATTGTATCTATAACATATTAAGACGCAGACGTGTATGCACACGCACGCAACATCATCTCATATCTTGGATGTGGATGCAATAGTTGCAACAAGGCCCCATTACTTAATTCTCACACAACAAACTGGAGAACCGGGAGTGGCCAAAACAGCGCTTCTTGGGATCAATACATTTTTTAGCAGCTTAAGCTGAGCCTCTTCCTTTTGCCTTAGTGGCAGTTACTGGTGGTGGTGTTAGTTTGCTCGTGCACGCTACTGTGGGAGTTTTCTTCACCGCCGAGCACGTGGTAAATCAGCACCTAAAATTGCAATTAACAATTTCAGTGGTGCCGGCACCGGAAATCGAACCCAGGTCCCTCGCGTACCATGAAATTTAAAGCAAGCGCCTAGCCCCTGAGCTACCACGGCTCATGTACTCATGTACTTACCTAGACGGATTCTTGCATAAAAATGCTACCCATAGTAAAAAAATTAACACCTATACATATATACCTATAGTATACACCTATATTTAAAATTTTGTTACGGAGCGTGCTTCGGTTGTCTATCCTACTTTTTAGATTTGTTTACAATGTTTCTTGTAAATTTGACTTAATTGTATATTTTTTTTAATTATGTTTAAAAAAAATAACTAAAAAGAGTATAAGTGCGGAGTTTCTTTCGCCTGTTTTTTCTCCGTCAGAGGAAACTCTACGAAACTGTAGCTAATTATAAAAATATATTACGTTTGACAAACGAAACTTATACTCTTATTTCTTACGTCGAAAAATAAAGAATTTTCATTTTATAAAAGATATCACGAACAATAGTTTAATAATAGCGTTTACTTAAGAGTGACTAATCTTCATTTGGCAGTTGAGCAAAGATAGTTATGCTAATTTTAATTGAAACACCAGTGGACAGAACCGGATTTAGTTTTCTAATCTTTGAGAAGGACGCACGCGTAATTTCGTAGCATTAACTGTCTGGGGACCTACTTTCGGTTTTACGTCCCTTGACGCTTTGAATATAAATTGAGTAATGAGTTCGTCAAAGTGTTCAAGTTTTTAGATTAATTGCGATTCACTTACAGTTACACTTAATTGATTTAAATATTAATGTCGAAGCAAAACAAAAATAAAATATTTATGTTGTAATCGACATTTTTTTTTTGTCATCTTACCTTCGACGTACCTTCAAATTTTCCGTTAAGTTTTTTACTCATTTAAAAAACAGCCATTATTTTTTTAATCTATACTAACGAGAGTAACTGTATTTTATTTTCCTAGCACTTTTTGTACAATATTGTATTCTTGTGAATTCATTTAACACAAATATTTGTAAAGATTCTTGATCTAAACTTTGGAAATTTTCAGATGCGAAAATCTGCTGGTAAAATATACATCGGACTACAATGCTCGCCACTGTATTTCTTCGCTCAAGATGTTATATTTACTCTTTTCCAGTTCTAGTAAGACACATTTCTAGTCTCTCGTTCGTCAGTCAGTTTTAAAGTCCTAACTAGGTGCTCTTTGTGACTATTTTAATAAATTGCAAGTACCAATTAATGAACGAATGACTTGCGTTTGATAAGTGAAATTTTTACTTTCACGACACTTAAAAAGCTTATGAGAGGCGAGCAAAGTTCCTTTATTGGTTAACCGCAAGTTTCGGCTATTATAAAACAACTAAATCTGACAATCCGACGACGAGGCAGACGACCATAACATTGATTCCTACTATTTCCAGATTTGTAGAACATATCCTTAACTGCTGAAGATGAGCATTCAATGTCTCAATTGTTTTTTTTTTTGTAAAGGAATGGTATGAAACGAACACACAGTCCACTTGATGGTAAGCGAGTTTTGTGCATGTTGCCTTTCTTCATTTGTGTTTCTTCTCCGATTACAGAAATCTCATTAAGGAATGATGGTCTATTACTCATTAAATCATTTTTATTTTAAATTTCTTACGTCGAATAATAATCATCATCATCATTTCAGCCTATTACAGTCCACTGCTGCACAAAACACGGTCCTGAGCCACCTGCATCCATCGACTTCCCGCAAAACCGTGCAGGTCGTCGCTCCATCTAGTGGGGGGTCGCCCTACGCTGCGTTTGCCGGTACAAGGTTGCCACTCGAGAACCTTTCTTCCCCAACGGTTGTCGGTTCTGCGAGCTATATGGCCGGCCCATTGCCACTTCAGCTTGCTAATCCTTAGGGCTATGTCGGTTATTCTAGTTCTGCTGCGGATAACATAGTTGCGGATTTTATCTCGCAGAGAAACTCCGAGCATAGCCCTTTCCATAGCTCGCTGCGCGACTCTGAGCTTCCTCATGCGGCCTGCAGTGAAGGACCACGTTTCGGTTCCGTAAGTCATCACTGGCAACACGCACTGGTTGTATACTTTTGTTTTCAGACATTGAGGTATACTCGACGAGAAGATGTGACGCAATTTCCCGAACGCTGCTCAGCCGAGTTGGATCCGTCGATTGACCTCTTGGTTGAAGTTGGACCTACCTAGTCGGACAATCTGTCCTAGTGTAACGATATACTATCTCTAATTACGTATTTTTACGTTTTAGAAAGATTAAAAAAAAAAAAAAAATGGTGGTCCAAAAAAGTTGGGAAAATATATATGAGGACCAATCCCAATAGTGAAATTTCATTATTTCCAATTTAATTTTTCTTGGCATAATATTACATAGATCAGTGCCTAAAAATTACTTTAAAACATGAAATATATCCAAGAGACCTTATCTCTCGAAGTACTATAGAAGTTAATTAAAAATATTACAATATAAAATTAACTTCATTTGTATGGAAAATACTCTATATAGTTATTCATAATAAGGAAGTGTTCATGTAATGCCAATTATAAAACCTATCTTAAAATTAGAAGGTGTTCGCGTATTGCTAATACCATACTATTAAGTCCGAGACGCGAGTACCGTGCGGAGGGGCATACCAACAGCTCAACATAGACGTGTGTGAGGTCGAGCATGACTCTCTATAGTATCAAGTTGCATAGTGCTAATGTTCCATACAAAGATCCTATGTAAGTAAAGTATATGATAAAATGGTCTATCATTGAAGGTCTCTTGTAAGATATTATATTATAAAAACGAGTTGGAACTTAAAATTATTAAGATAGAGAATTCATTAGACTTTCATACAATCACATAAGAGAGGGTGTGGCTTTTAGCATTTCGGTGCTGGAGCTTACTCTTTCGCCCCATGTCTTAGGGCATTAGTTCTATGATACATGGTTCATACACCGGCGTCTTAGTGGCTTACTACTATGACACGTTGGTAAATTTTTTAGTTAAACAACTTTTACCAAAGTCGATAATTATCATATAGGGGTGTTGTGAGGAGGCACCATCTATGTGATAGTCACAATAATACTTACTGCTATTGTGGTATTGTGTTTTTAGTGACGGTTATATGAATGAGTTGCATCTGATTCAATACAACTTATGATTTGGGTTGACGGAGGTTTTTTGCAGAAGTGTAGATGTTTGCTAAGACTGTATAGAGGCCCTTGTGTTGGCGTATGTCTGAGCGATGGTCGTAATGATGCTTGTTGCACCTGTGACAATGCGTCCTAGTGACAGTTGCTTAGATGTCGTTAATGTAATGGTTGCGTCTTGCACTTGGTTTGACTCACATTTTCTTTAGATTTGTCCAAGTCGGGTCTCTCTATAACGAGACTGCAGACTATCTGCCCTCCATGTGTTGAATAACAACAATATTAAATAAAGCTCTCAGTAAATTCCCACAAATGAATGATAACTGGAAACTTGGGGGTGGGTGAGACAAACTTGATCGAAATACATAATACTCAACGTCAATTACACAAACCCATTTGACGAATATAATAGAATGCTGATTGCCTGATGGCTGAATGATAATTATAAATGATAAATAATGGCAAAATACATCATTACAATGGTTGGTGGAGCTAATGCGTCTACTTCATGCGGATGGTAGCTGGCGGGAGGAGACTCTCAAGGCTGCAGCCGAAAGCTGCACAACAGTGGGACCCCATACCCTTGAAGTGAGCAGTGGACTCACGACGTGCTCTGCGGCAAATTGCCGTGCTGACCTTGTATTGGATGTTGATGCCACACACTCGACATTCATCTACAGTTGCAGCGGTCTGGCGAAGTGATGGCGCGTACGGAAGGCTTTACTAGTTTATTGGGCCGAGTGCTCATAACTGCTCGACGTGTGCCAAATCCATGCGACGTACATTCACGAAGACTGGACTAGCTGTATACTTGTATGATGTAAACACGCATTGACATGCGAGACTTCGGTCTAAGTTTGTGCTTACGCACGAGCAACACGCCAAGCCCTCTTTTTGCTGGTTCGCCAGTGTTGCTGTGGACTACGGTCCTTGTTCCCGACTTCTTGTCCTGTGTCGGGGGGAGCGCATGGATTGGAAGGCGCTCACCGCACACGGCGGGAGTTGGAGTCGTGTGCCTTCCCCACATTTTTTTAATAAAAATGTTGGGGGAGCGATAGCTTGTAGTGGGTTATTAATAATTTAAAGTTAATCTTATACAGGTGCGGAATACAAATCTCTTTGCAATAGATATTAAACATTGTGAACCCTTTACAAGAGTATAGGGAATAGTAATTAATTAGTATTAGTACACTGTCTTGGACTTGCAGCTTCTCTAGTGAATAAACATTTTTCCATGATACACCTAAAAGAACAAGTTACTAAAAATAAACACAACGTAGATAAAAGGGTCCTACCTATGATGATCACAATTAATTAACATATATCATTCAAATGGCCTAGAATGAAATAACCTTTAGAAAAGATCTTGAAAAAGATTAAGTCTATTTTCTGGTCACGTAATTAATTTTATCAACGTGAAAGTTGAAATGTTACACTAGGTATAAATATTCGTCGACAACTTCGATCGTAGTGTTCCCAATAACAACCGGTATAGGTGTGACATGGACGTTAGACATGATCTTCGTCTTCGTCCATGTTTATCTTAAGACCCACCTGTTGGGAGACACTATTGAGGTCATTGAGCATAGCGCTGAGGTCCTCCAGCGATTCTGCCATTATGACTATGTCAGTCGGCAACTCGAAGGTGAGTGATGTATTCGCCATTGACGTTGATACCGTATCCTTTCCAGTTCAGTAGCTTGAAGACATCTTCCAATGCAGCGATGAAGAGTTTCGGGGATATAACATCACCCTGTCTTACACCTTTCTGCAATTGGATCGGTTTCGTACTCTGGTTCTGTACTCGGATAGCCATCGTAGCATTGGTATACAAGCACTGCAGCACATCGATATACCGACAGTCAATTCGGCACCGCTGAAGCGACCGTAGCACAGCCCAAATTTCGACGGAATCAAAGGCTTTCTCATAGTCCACATACGCCAGACATAGCGGGAGATTGTACTCATCGGTCTTTTGTACAATCTGGCGAAGGGTATGTATGTGGTCTATGGTACTAAAGCCTTTTCGGAATCCGGCTTGTTCGGGAGGCTGGAAGTCATATCAAGTCTGCTTGCGAGACGATTAGTAATGACTCTCGAAAACAGCACGTAGACGCGGCTCAGAAACGATATCGGTCTATAGTTCTTCAAGAGGGCATTATCGCCCTTCTTAAAGAACAGGACAACCACGCTTCTGCTCCACGCTTCCGGCGTAGCGCCGCCAGTGGATGACGGAATTAAAAAGCTTCTGAAGGACTAAAAGTACCGGTCTTCCACCCGCTTTCAGAAGCTCCGCTGTAATCCCGTCCTCGCCCGGCGCTTTGCCATTCTTGAGCTGTTTGAGAGCCATACTAATCTCGATCAGACTGACGTCCTGAGATATGGTCGGAATAGTGACGGACAAGATTTGCTCTTGGGTCGTTACTCACACTAGTGTGTGGCTTCAACGACGATGTGTACAGCTGTCCATAGAATCTCTCGATCTCATTCAAAATCTCTGGTCCAGCGGAAATGACGCCACCGCTATCGGTCCTCAACTTAGTCAGTTGGCTTTTTCCGGCAGACAGATCCCTGGCAAAGACCTTGGAGCCTTGGTTTCGCTCTATCGCTTCCTCAATACGAGCAGTATTGAAGAAGCGTAGGTCTCGCCGCATACATTTGGAGATCTGTCTGTTCAGTAGCCGATACGCTGACGCATCAGTTGAGGACTGCAGTCTCATTTCATGTCGTCGAATAATACATATACTTAACTCTCAGAAATGAGCGAAGGCCTATTGAATTCTGACAACAAACTACTCCACAGTGGGATATTGGACATATTTATTTACCATATAATACTTTGAGGATAACAGAAAAACTCCATGGCGGTAAAAAAAAGATGACAATGAATGAAATAAACAGATTGCACTTAAGAAAAAAAATACATTATATAACATAGATACATACATACACTTACATACGTATTCACACATACACAAATACATAGCTTTGATCATATAATATGTTAAGAATGAGCGTTTGTATTATAAATATGATTATAGACCCTATGTTTGAAGGTACATTTGCATGTAGGTGTCCATCAGGAAGTTCGTTCCAAAGTCTTGCAGCTTCGAGAGTTAAGGAGTCGGACATAAAACCTGAATGGTGAAGGGGAATGGAAATAATAAAATTATTAGTAGAACGAAGTTGACGATCATGACAGCCACAGAGAAATTGAAAATTTAGCTTTTAAATATTCAGGAGGAGATAGGTCAAAGAGAACAGAGAAAAGAGTGCAAAGAAGTCTTCTAGTCCTTCTTTGACGTATAGGATACCAATTTACTTCAGATCGATATGAAGAAATGTGATCAAATCTACGACGACAGAATATAAAGCGAATAGCATTATTAATAAGGCGATCCAATTTGTCTTAACAGATTGGATAGCCTCATAACACACATCGGCATAATCAATAACTGGGAAAACAAGAGCTTTGAATCAGGACAATATTTGTTGTGAATGGAAGGAAATTTGTAAGTTTGTTAAGGGTGCTAAGCATATTTTTGACAAATTTCTGCGACTCGAACTGTCCAGCTTATGTTAGTGTCGCTGTGGACGCCGAGGTTATATAGGCTTTATAGGTTTTAAAGGTTACAATACATTTTTAAATAATTTTTTAGTTTATAAATCTTACTCGATACAATATTTCTTTATTGTTACTAGAATCAGTTACTTTGCGGAAATCAATTTACGGAATTTTGCGGAATTGAAAAAATTTTGCGGAAGTTAGTTAATTTGCTAAGATCCGCAAGTAAATCTTAGCAAATTAACTTTCTCTACTTTACAATATTTCTTTAGTAATGACAAATACTGTACAACACTTAAAAGATTTTCTTTAAAAAATTCTCTTGTTATTCTATTGAATTATATTTGTTTAAAAGTCTTGTTATATTTTAAAACCAGTTTCCTTTCTACGGACTCACATCGTAAATACGAATAAAGCTCTTGCGAAATAAATACAGACGCTAGCAAAAGATTTACTTGAATAGCTGAACAAGCAAACTAAATTGCAGTAAGCAACATCTATAAAGCTTTCAAGTTAATGTTTATGTTGGGATAAAAGTAAAAAAAATACAATGGAAGCAAACGAAATACGTAACTTGGGAGATATTGCAAGTTGATTGTGTTATTTAAAACAAGTTAAATAACAGACGACCTACTACGATTCAACCCTATTGTATTTCATTATAATTTGCATTGCTTTTACCATATGCCCATGATAGGCATAATATAAAGGTGCATAGAAACCGTATTTGTCAAAATCGTTAAAGAAATTGGAGGCTACGAGAGAATATATGAATACATAAACTGGAGAAAATCTTTACACTTATGCGGTTTTATCGTAAAGGGGAAAAAAGTATTTTTGGTAGTAAAGTTCAATAGAGGGTAATGTACGAGTGAATGATCTAAGTGGTAGGGTTTCTTTAACCGCCAGACTACCGAAGAAGATACTTAGTTAATTTTCATGGTGGACGTGTCGTCATGATTTCTTCAGGTTCCTCCCATGTTTCCAATATGAAAACCTTGACATTTTATTAAAGTAAGAAATTAACCCAACGATCGATGAAAAATTATAGAGTAAATATTCCTACTTGCTGATTTTGACTAGGCAACCTATCCTGTTTAATAACCAGGTATTTTTTTTATTGGATTAAGTGACGAGAGAAGAGAAGAGCAGAACTTTTTGATGGTAAGTTCAACGTCCGCGCACAACAAATGCTGTACCACCCAGAACAATTCTGTGTGGCACCACGCAGCGCCCGACACCATCAGACATCAGTTCTTAAGTCTCATATGTCTAGTGATTACGCTAGCTCCCAGTGCCCTTCAGACCGAAACATAGTAATGTTTGGACACTACTGCTTCACGCCAGAATTACAGGCCTGGGGTGATACCTACCTAGGCGGATTCCTGCATAGAAATCCTACCACCAGTAGTATCGTCGTTTGTGTAAATATAATTATAGTTTTATTAAAGCGGCAAGTGTCGAGGCGAGCAAAATCTTATCCTAATGGTAAGTACAATGCCTGCCCATAAAAAATCCTGCGTCACCCAGAATATTTCTATGTGGCACTTCACTGCGCCCATTACTCTTAAGATACATATGCCCAGTGATTACATTAACTCACAGGCCCTTAAGACCGAAACACAGTAATGTTTGCACACTACTGCTTCACGGCAAAATAACTGGCTCTGCGGCAGTACCTACCTAGACGGATTCCTGCATAGGAATTCTACCACTAGTATAATATAGTGATTGGGTTTTTTTTGTTATATCAAAGATATAATAATTCATATTAAAACGGTTATCACTATAGTCTATACTTTTAGAGCATAATTTCATGTCAATAACTATAGGTTTAATATTATTCTTTATCTCTCTGTCTCTTCCACAGTTTATAAGATAAATATGTTTTTCTTGTAACAAATCAATCTTGACAACGAGAGATGTAACTTATATAGTGAAAAGTTTTTGTTTATGAAGATAACTTCTGTGAAAACTGCCTGTAACATCGGAATCAAACCACTTTATTTACAAACTAGCTTACCCGCCGGTTTTGCCCTTAACTAATTGTTATATTAGTCTGTATAGAGTAAAGCAGCACCAACCCATTTACAAACGAACATCTACATTTCTATTTATGTAGATTTCATCATCATTATTTCAGCTTATTTTAGTCCACTGTTAAACATAGGCCACCCTCATAGATTGCCACAAAACACGATCCTGAGCCACCTGCATACATCGACTATCCGCAAAACCGTGCGGGAAGTCGCTACACTGCGTTTGCCGTTACGAGGTTGCCACTGTAGTTTTGCTAAGTAACAATTTTATTTGTAGCTGGTATGTACTTGAATCGGGGTAGAAATGTAACGCTTGCTTGCTATTTACACTAGGATGTATTTGTCGGCTGAGTTTCCTTTTATACAGTTGAACAGATAATTTATAACAGTAGCTATCGATTTGGAAATTTTATTACGCGCGGTAATTTGTGTTGATTTTACGTTACTGTTCACTTATAACAGCTTTGAGTTTAACTGCTTATTTCTCCATTACATTGCTAATAAATGTATTTATAGTAATATGCATTATGAATTTAACGTAGGTTTCATTAGTTGAATATGAATCAATTCAATTTCAATAAAGTAATTTTATTGATGATAGGATTCATGATCAGCAGGGCTATTGCGTATCCAAAGTGATGATCACTTATAAAATTGTTGAACAAATATCTGCTTAATAAGTGTCTGCATACTGATTATGATTAAACAAAAAGACGTCATATGAAAAATAATCGTTATTTTCGTTAACCATAACCAGTATGAAAACAGTTATATGGCAGATATTCGTTCAACACTTTTAAAAGTGATCTTCACTTTGGATACGTAATAGTCCCGCAGAAGTCCGCCTAGATAGGTTTCATTATAGTACCAATTATTCTACTATGTAAGTAGTAATGAGAAAATACCGGTTTGAAGGATACTGAAATTACTGTAATTACAAAGCATATGAGACTTAAGAATCTCGATCGAAATCTCGATAAAAGAATACTACCACTCCATCTCATCCAATGGATCTCGTAAAAGGCGAGTAAGGAATTAAACTGCACTGTGCACCCAACAGCGCATGGTGGCGATGGGCTCACCACCTATCACACCAAGGGCATTATATTGTTTTGGTGAAACGTGGATTGTGACAGTCATCTGTTTTTGCAGTGAGTGCCCAGTCTCTGACTACCCCTTATGGGATACAGTCGTGATTTTATGTATGTATGCATGTATGATGCCTTAGACGTCTCATGGTCACGAGCGCAATGTGCTACATGATTTCTAACGTAAAATAAATTTAATTTCGTATTTCAGCCTGTCACTAGTCCACTGCTGCACATAAGCCTCCCTCATAGATTGCCACAAATGGTTGTAGTTCTCATTTTGGGTACAGAAGCACAACCGCAGTTTAGATATTCAGATGTTCCAGGAAGATGCTGCTGCCCATCTCCTGGTTTTGATTTTGCCTCTGTCGACTTTTACGACATCCACGGGATGAGATGGGGTGGTAGATTCTCTTAAGCCGCTACCACACATTTTCTTTATCTTACTTTAAAGTTCTGGGTGACTCCGTAATTGTTATGTGCGTATTCCAGGCGTATTTCTTACCATTACGTGAAGGAATTGCTGGCACCGCACCTTTTTTCATTGAAAAGCAAAATCTAAAAGTACTTTTACCCGACTTCTAAAAAGTAGGAGGTTTTTAATTCGACTGAATATTTTTTTGGGTGTATGTTACGCAATATCTACGCCAAATGTGAACCGATTTCAATCAGTTTTTTTTTGTTTGAATTTGTTATACCCGATGTAGGTATCATACAAATT
This sequence comes from Luehdorfia chinensis, assembly GCA_019845155.1. Lineage (NCBI taxonomy): Eukaryota > Metazoa > Arthropoda > Insecta > Lepidoptera > Papilionidae > Luehdorfia > Luehdorfia chinensis. The sequence continues at coordinate 470,789 of JAHVAK010000390.1, forward strand.
TGGTCAAGTTCTGATGGTGAGGAAAACATGAGACCCTTAAATTTCCGTAAGGATGTTCGGAGCTGCTGCGTTGGAGTCGGTTTTTTATTAAATAATATTTAATACTACTAAGTGTGCTACGGTGCGCGATTGTATCTAGACAGAGTTAAGAATCTTACAGTGCTGGTCATTCTACTGTCACCAGCATTAGAGGCAGTATAACATCTATGAAAGATGAATAAACAGTATCAGGAATTCGCGCATTGACCATGCTGACTAAATATCCCTATGCGCGAGATCCGCGGGTCCGTACCGTTGGTTAACGTGGTTGTTGGCAGATTCTGTTGATGGTGCTCAGTTGTTAGCTCTAATATACCTACTTGCACGTTTTTGGGCCAAGATATCCAAGCGTTATCATGCGTTGTAAGGCTGTCTGCAGTAATTATTCGGACATGATCTTTTGCAAGATCTTCCCAGCAGGAGAAATTAATGTCGTAGGAAGACATCTCGCGCGGGTCTAGACGGAATTAAGAATCTTGCAGAGTTAGCTACCGTCAAGCAGTAGTATATCCATTAATTTCACAAGCTGTAGTGTTTTTTCAACGGAAGCACAGTAATCGCTAATTAGTATCATCCAAAAAAAATTTGTACTGAAGTAATTATTTGCTAATAAAAATAAGTTGATATTAAAAAAAAGTAAGAATAAAATTATGGTAAGTGAAACAGCATCCGAAAAATATGCAAATGAACCAACCTCTGCGGTAGAATTTTCGTTAGATGCAAAACGGGAAATGAATAACGCAGGATAATATGCGCATCTAAATGTAGTTATCAAAATCGGATGAGATGTGTTGCTCTTGCGTACTGTAATTGCATTTGTCTGAAACACTAACCTCAAATTTACATACATAATACGTTTTAATATTACATATGTAAATTTCAGTGTTGAGTGTTTACCGAGCTTAAGAGAATCTACCACCACTACACCCACGGGATGATATGATCCCTGATGGCGTAAAAGTGGATAGAGGGATAATTAAAACTAGAAGATAGGCAGCGGCATCATGGAACATCTGAATAAATAAACTGAGGTTGCCAACCCGCCCACCAAGCGTGGCAACTATGGCAAAATTCCTCTCAAAATGAGAGCCACACACTTTTGTAGTAATCTATGGGAAGGTCTATGTTCAGCAGTGGACTAGTGATAGGCTGAAATGATGATGATGATGATTACAATATGTAATTTGATGATTTTAAGAAAATATCAAGTTATTCACCTAAAATATATTTTTTGTACTACTACCACTAATCTCATCTATGTATCAAAGGCATACCGGGTGCAGTGTGGTGGTGACTTTAGCGAATTAAACATTTAGGGGATTTGATTCACAAACGTCGCATCATCATATTGATGTTGTGAAAGCCAACTAATCGTTAATTTTCGATCGACTTTCAAAGCACAACTTGACGGTTTCGATTAATTTTTGGAAACAGTTTGGAAGGCTATAGCTTAAATGAAAATGCATCGTATTTGCATGTATCATCGCATCGCAGACACTAACGAATAGGCCCCGCGGTCGTCAACAGCCGCTGTGTGTACCTATACAACTTGTTTTGGAGCCATATATAAATATCAGAATAAACCCAGCTAAATTAATACATTTTTGAAGAGCACAGATGACAACTGGGCAACAAGACAAATGGAATTGGGGTAGGAAATAGGTAGTTGGGAAAGGAACTGTAATGTGTAGGATACTACTATCACGGAAGGAGCAAGAGGAGACAACAGTAGCTCGGGAGGCCGGGGTCGTTCATCTGGTACTCTACCCTATTTGTCGGACAAGGCGACTAGGTCAAGTATTCCTGGCTTAAATTCCTGGGGTAAATATAAATAAAACACAACAAAATCACGAGAAAAATGTAATATGAAATATTATATTTTTTGATAGTAAACCTTACAGCATTATACTCAAAATTGATAATATAAAAACGTTTTTTATTAGTATTAGTCCCCTCAACGAGGTCAATCAATGTTCAAAAGTGTTATAAAAGAACATCTGGAGCACTCCTTACTTTATTTTGACTTAATCGAGCATAAGGGCCTAGTTTGTAAAAATGTTACCTCAAAAAAAATTTTCCTTTTTCCGAGAAAACTTGTATCTGTAAAATATACCTTCCTTCCTTCTTTTTCAAAAGAATGTTTTAATTCTTTTGAAAAAGAAAAATGATAGACAAAATATTGTTTCTGATGTAGCCACATGAGAAGCTCAAGAATTTTTCGCACACGTCCATAATCAAGCTATGAAATTTTTCTGAGATGTTTACTATATATACAACATCTAAATATTACTAGTTGGAGTAGACGTACTTCCAAGATCAGACCACTCGATCTGGCGGGTAGCTACCCTTTTCCGTGGCAATATCATACGCCAAACTGGTGACCCCGGTATGAACATGCGCAGCCAGCTTCTCCGAACAACAGCAACAACGTCATCGGCCAATCACAGTCACAGCACAAGACTACTGTCAGCACAACGCGTGCTTCCTAGTCTCTCAGCCACTGAGGATCAACGGCCGCCGCCCCTTCTCCTCAGGCTGACTCCTGCGGTATCAAAACTTGTCTCCATACGTCTCGACGCACTGAAGACCTGTAGACAGGTTCATCGCAACGCCAGACTGCACCTCGTCGCCTGACGTCTCAAGTTCTCCACGCTAAAACTACGACTTCTAGTCTCAGCGGGGGAGAGATGTAGCGACATCTACGTCGCCACATGAGAAACTCAAGAAATATGCTCACACGTCCATAATCGCGCTATGAAAGTTTTCTGAGATGTTTACTATATATACAACATCTAAATATTACTAGTTGGGGGATACGTCCTCCCCAGATCAGACCACTCGATCTGGCGGGTAGCTACCCTTTTCCTTGGCAATATCATCCGCCTTACGGATTTTATCGCGTTTAATTTTTCTACTTACAACCCGGCGTTTCGAGCGCTTTACAGAACCCATGGTGAAAGTGTAAAGTGCTCAAAACGTCGGGTAGTAACATGAAACGCGATAAAATCCATAAAATCTAGTATTATTTAAATGTGGAGTATTCGCGTTAATATTAAAAATCATTATAGATTCATGAGCCTTGAAATGTTCAAGATAATACAAATACGATCAATGTTTCTTAGTGAACATATTCGTTCAATGAAACCTCCACTTGGTGATCTTATCATGACTTAAGTCTTATCCACGTAAAAAATAGCTAATATCTGGAAATCTGCATTTTCTTATTATATATTACATTAAAATTGTTATTAACCGTTCATCATTATCGGTTGCAAATGCTTTGCAATATCAGTGTCGTAAACTCTATTACAATAATTGAAAACAAAATTGATAATAATGTGCTGTTTTTTTATTTGATAAAATGACGAAACGAGCAAAACGTTGATAATTATCATCATTTCAGCCTATCACTCTATCGTCCACTGCTGAACAAAAGCTCCCCCCATAGATTGATAACACAGTAATTTTTACATACTTGTGCTTCACGGCAGAATAACTGGCCCTAGACCTAGACGGATACTATCGAACTACCGTGTTTATTTAGTTTTTATTTGTACATTTATTTCAGATCATATAAAAGTTGTTATAACGTGTTAGTAACACGGAAAAGGAGAAGAAAAAAAATTATCATTAATACTGATCTCTTATTGTTAGTAAGTTAGTATATCTATATATTAATACGTGAAGAGAATATAAGCATATTGCGCGTACGAAGGAGTGTGAGATTTGGCATAGTTAAAGTTTGTATGGAGAAGTAGCGAAAAAACTAAAATTCATATATAATTAGTTTTATTCATAAAAAATATAGAAACTTTATAGCCTTGTGGCTGTTACTTTACTTTTTATTTAGAAGGAGATTACTCATTTTTGACAGAAGTTTGCAACCAAATATATACAAATTCACAGATGCTTCACCTACGTATATATGAAACAACATCAGTGTTGTAAATCTATCATAAGTATTTTTTATGAATAAGAATTCCTTTAAACATAAGGAAATCTCCGAACAAGTGGTCTTTTAAAAATAAGCTGAAATTGCATTATTCGAGTTCACCGGACACTTAATGTGTGTGTGTGTGTACATGAGTGTGTGTTAATTCATATTTCTAAGTATATGAATATATATGTATCTTTTTTCCATTTGTTTATGTTTTTCGCCCCTGCCACCGCCGTACACGCTTTTACCACTAACTTTTGGTTGACTGGTAGAAAATGCCATATGGGATTAAGTCCGCCGTTTGTACAGTTTGTACAATAAAGTGTAAATAAATAAATAAATATGTGTTACACATACATTAAATTGAATAGAAGTACTAGGGAGTACTTGACCTAGTTGCCATGTCCGGCAAACATGGTAGTACCGGAATACACAATATTACAACATAGAATGTATGATTACCTAAATGTTTTATGAAAGTCAACTTTCGAGCTTCACTTTATTTACCCATTTCATTTAGTTTCCAGTTCGATGTGTTCTGTTAGTCACAATTTATAAACAGAAATAGATAAACAGGCAATACTGGTAAACTCATTAATTACTAGCTATTAATTCAAACAAACCTTTCGATTGTCCGTTTAAATAATGGGCGTACGGGGGACTAAACAGTTGCACCTTTCAGATCTAGATTAAAACTATTGACAATTTTAGACTGGTTGAACAAGATAATATTCGTTCATTTGAATTGTACGAGTATATTTGCTTTGACATTGGCAAACAATATTTTCTCTCTTTCTCACTAAATATAAAATAAACTGATAGTTTCTATTCAAGACGTTCCAAAAACGAAATTTGAATTTCTTACTGAAGAGAATTAATGTACTTTATTTCACTTCTGTGAGGCAAGGCAAGACCGCGCTGCATTTTCTGGCACGACCATTTTGTGGAACCTGAAACCGACAGCGGTTTTCGCGAACCAATATGGCTTAGCGACCTTCAAGAAGAGAGCTTGTATAAAAAGTACAGCAGAGATTTATGCTAGACTCGTTAGGGTATTTTCGGAAAGGCGTTTTTGTTATAACAACGAGACGAGCAAAACGTTTACCTCAATGGTAAGTGCAAAGTCTGCCCATAACAAATGTGTGTCACCCAGAACATTTCACGGCAGAATAAGGCGTTTGTTCGGCTTTGTATATATAAATACTGAATATACGATAAGATATTTTTTTAATGAAATAATGTGACGACAGGATAAAATTGTTGACTCTTGTCTGTGTGTTAAGTTCAACGACTGCCCACAACAAATACTGTGAAATACAGGACATCATATTCATCACTTTATCCAATAATCAGTTATCTATCAGTTTTATTTAAATGTTTTTATTAAATGCCGTGTGGTAGCGTGTGGTAGCGGCTTAAGAGAATCTAACACCCCAGTCTCATCCCGTGGGAGTCGTAAAAGTAAAAAAAGTAAAGTTTCAGCCTATAAATGTCCCACTGCTGAGCACAGGCCTCCTCTCATTTCTGAGAGGGTTTTTGGAGCTAGGAAGAATCCGCCACGCTGCTCCAATGCGGGTTGGCGGACTTCACATGTCTTCGAAATATTTTTTATTCCTCAGACATGCAGGTTTCCTCACGATGTTTTCCTTCACCGCCGAGCACGTGGTAAATCAGCACTTAAAATAGCAATTAACAATTTTAGTGGTGCCGGCACCGGGAATTGAACCCAGGTTACTCGCTTACTATGAAATTAAAGGCGAGCACCAGGCTCCTGAGCTACCACGGCTTCGTAAAAGTCGACAGAGGGAAAATAAAAACCAGGAGATAGGAAGCATCCTCGAACATCGGAATAAATAAGCTGCGGTTGCCAACCCGCCTGCCAAACGTGGCAAGTATGGCAAAATCTTCCTAAAGTGAGAGCTACAAACTGTAGGGTAATCTATGGGGGAGGTATATGTTCAGCAGTGGACTAGAGATAGGCTGAAATGATGATGATGACTAAAGCCTAGTTCAGTAAGCTATTTTATGATATCCATATATTATATGATATTTTATAATATTTTTTTACAGCGCATAATCATGTTCTGTGTAAAAAATGTACATATATTGCATATTATTAAATACAAAACACATTGTGCGTTTAGGTCTATAAACACACCCACGTTTCAAGAGAAATCTTTTGTTCTGTTACCGCTAAGAGGATCTAAGGCGTTTAAGACTGCGTGATAGTACTAAAAGAGAATAGACACTTTATAAAACATTAATGTTATAAGTATTTCTTAACGATAACTGACCCAAATATGTATAATAATGAATTTGGTTTTTTTTTATTGTATAAAGTGACGAAACGAGCGAAACGTTCACCTGATGGTAAGTGCAACGTCCGCCCACAACAAATGCTGTGTCACCCAGAATATTTCTGTGTGACACCACACTGCGCCCATCACCCTGAGACATCAGTTCTTAAGTCTCAAATGCCCAGTGATTACGCTAGCTCACAGTGACCTTCAAACCGAAACACAGTAATGCTTGCACACTACTGCTTCACGGCAGAATAACTGGCCCTGGGGTGGTACCTACCTAGACGGATTCCTGCATAAGAATCCTACCACCAAAATATATAAAAATATATTTTATAACTTTGGAATTAAATAATTAAAACCTCGAAACGGTTGGCTACTACGCGATTGGGTTCTGCAGTACGGGTCGTTGGTTCGTTTCCCGCAAGGAACAAATAATTGAATGATCTAATAACACAGCAGAAATCCTAGTATGGAGCATAATTACAAGAAATAAAATTCAAAAACAAAAATACTAAATAGCTCACTAGTTCGTAATACAGTTCTAGCTGATACATAACAAAAATACAACCATTATTTGTGGTTACGTTTCGATTTTGTTCCGAAACGTTCTAAAAAGAATCCAAGTACTACAGTATAAATTGAGCCAGAGAATTAATTAATGGTTCTGCCACAACTCCTCGGCAACTCGTTACGTGAACCAATAAATAACTTGCTTGCACGCTTTTGCCGATTTCTCTTGAACTACTTTGTTTTATGTTTTAGGCAAACTTTTCTAATCCTTGACTTATACATTTTTTTTTAAATCTTTTATTTTTTAATATTTTGGAAAGTATTAACGACATAACATTATAATTTTTGCCCTAAGAATTAATTTGACTGTTATAATATAATGACTAATAAAATATGTAATAAATATATTAAATATATTACATTCAAGAAAGTGTTGGCCACTTTTATAAAGTTTTTTTTTGGACTTAAAGAGTAAATCTTCTTGTCATATTTTTCTAATGAAGCAAATAGTATTACATACATACATTAGATCACGACTGTATCCCATAAGGGGTAGTGAGAAATTGGTCACTCACTGCAAAAATAGGTGATTGTCACAATCCACATTTCACCAAAACAATATAATGCACTTGGTGTGATAGGTGGTGAGCCCATCGCCACCATGCGCCGTTGGGTGCTCAGTGCATTTCAATTCCCTTACTCGCCTTTTATGAGATCCATTGGATGTGATGGAGTGGTAGTATTCTTTTAACGAGCCGCCACCACACGGCCCAAAAAGTATTAAGCTAACAAATTAAGAATTACCCATCACATGATAAAATTCCTACCTGATTTAAATTCCTTTCCGACACTCCAGGATGAATTAACACGACGTGTATTCATTCTGCTAAAGTATGTTAGAATGTGTGCACAAATTCAATTACCGTTATCCACCCGAATTACATAAGCAGCCGTTTGCGACCGAATTGATAGCAAACGACTACTTCGAGTATATTTAAACTTTAAGTACTGGATTTAAAGATATTTAAAAGTGGTGAATTCGAGACGTTTGTTTGTTCATTCAGCAGTGCAATGTTATTATTTTTATTTTTTATTATTTCTAATTGCTCCAGCACACACAGCCGCCCGCGCCGCTCACTCGGCGGCCGCCTGTCGTAGAGTCTATTACGCTTGATAATGCCTCGTTTTGGGGCGAAACACGTGTCGTGTTCTCGGCTTCGGTGGTGTATATTATCTAGTGGTGGTATTGTAGTGGTTGGTGGAGGGTACCTGGTGGCGGTTCCTGGTGGCGGTGTTAGTTTGCTTGTGCACGCTACTGAGGGAGGGCGGGTGGTGCACTTCAAAAAACTAGGTAATATATACCATTTTTATATTTTGCATGCGGATCTTAGCAAAGTAACTTACTTTTCTTCATTATAATGGATTTCCGTAAATTTGTGAAATGAAAACATTTTCTCTCCATAAAATGGTTTTTAAATGAAATCCGTCCAACTTTACACAAATATTAATTTTAAATGAAGCGAAAGCCGATTATTTGAGTAAAGTTCTTTGAAAACATTTTTAGTAGTAAATTATTAAATTACTGGATTTATTGTAAACTAGCTGATGCCCGCTACTTTGTCCGCGTTGATATTAATTTTTTAAATATCCCGTAGAAACTATTAGATTTTCCGGGAACAAAAGTATACAATGTCCAGGGTGCACGCTATCTCTGTGCCAAATTTCGTCAAGATCGGTTGAGCGGGTAACCGTGAAAAAGTAACAAACAGACTGAGGGATAGAGAGAGTTACTTTCGCATTTATAATATTAGTATGAATATATAAATTAACATTAACTGAAAAACATTCCTCAGCACAAGGATTTCTAAGAATCGTGGGTGGATGTACAATACAATGAACCTGTGACTCCCGCACAGAATCCAGTCGCTTAGCAATTTATTAAAGCACTAGCGATCCGCCCCGACTTCACACTGGTAGACTGAGTATAGAAAGATAAATAAGTACTTTTTTTTATTGCATAAAGTGATGAAACGAGCGAAACGTTCACCTGATGGTAAGTGCAACGTCTGCCCATAACAAATGCTGTGCCACCCAGAAAATTTCTGTGTGACACTACACTGTGCCCTATCACCCTGAGACATAGGTTCTTAAGTCTCATATGCCCAGTAATTACGCTAGCTCACAGTGCCCTTCAAACCGAAACACAGTAATGTTTGCACACTACTGCTTCACGGCAGAATAACTAGCCCTGGGGTGGTACCTACCTAGACGGACTCCTGCATAGGAATCCTACCACAAGTGAACTACTTTATTTGGACAAATAAAACAACAACAATTCCTTAAAATGAGATCCCCCCCAAAATGAGAGCATCAACGTTTGTGGCAATCTATGGGGGAGGCCTTTGTTGAGCAGTGGACTAGTGATAGGCTGAAATGATGATGATGATGATGATGATGATGATGTTTTAAAGTTTTAAATAAAAAAATAAAAAAAATACAAACTACTAAACTAAACTAAACTCAATTGTTTGTGTGTTAGCGCGTACACTTGTGGCACTATAATATCTCCTGCGCAGTTGATGGCTCTCGACAGTATTCGGAAGTTGTCGCCGTGGTCGAAATCGGCTAGGAGAACATCATCACATCATCATCAAGAGTAAAAAATACCAAGAAAAAATTGATTTTGTTTTCTTTGTAAGTGTCAGAATTTCCTTGAAGTTTGAGTAAGTAATGCAGTCTGCTTTTTTGTACAGGACAAATAATACTCGTAAAATGCGCTTTTGTGTCCTGAATATAGGGAGCGCTTATTAACGTTTTGACTATTGAAATGTGCATTAATTTTAAACATTTGTACTTGAACAAAGATCTCCTTCACAAACTAGAGCGCTTTTGCAACATTTGCAATAGATATTTTTGATGGATATTTAGCTATATCCCAAAACATCGTCGTCATTTTAAATTACTTACTTTACAACAGACATTTGACTCTAGAATTCTGTACACTTATCAATATCAATAACTTCAGTCATCATCATCATCATTTCAGCCCGTCACAAGTCAACTGCTGTTATAGATATCCCCTTATAGATTTCTACAAAATGAGGTCTGGAGCCACCTACATCCATCGACTACCCGCAAAACCGTGCAAGTCATCGCTCCATCTAGTTAAGCCCACCGATTATCGGTTGATGGAGTTATGAGGCCGGTCGATTTCCACATCAGCTTGCTGAATCTTTGACATGCGTTTACTCCAGTTTTGCTGTTGATGTAATCGTTACAGGTACTGTCTCTCACAAACACAGTATAGCTCTATCGACTCATAGCTTCTTCAAATCATGACAGAGTCATTATTTTGCTGATTATCAGATAATTATTCCACAGAACATTATCAATTTTATTGGTAACTCTTTAATTGTTCCGGCTATACTTCTTCGTCTTCTTCTTTTTCGTCCAAGCGTTTGTCCTGGCTGGGTATTATAATCCACTTTTTAACTTTTTTTGTCTCATTGCACTTTTGCACCCATAGGTGTAAGTCCATTGTCTCTCATGTCAGCTTTCGCGATATGAATTCAGGCTAAACTTCATGGTACTATAATATTTCCTGCGCCGTTGATAGCTTCCTACAGTAGTCGGAAATAGTCGCCGTGTTCGGAAATGGATTAAAAGGATAGCACCCTTGGCTGCTGTCAATCTTTGTATATACTTGTATATGAAATATGAATGCATGTCTTTATTTAAATAAAACTTCTTTTACGGATTTTATCGCGTTTAATTTAGAACTATTTTTAACTCGACGTTTCGGGCGCTTTACAGCACCCATGGTCACGGGGGGACTGGTGCCATGCATACCATAATTTAACGTTAACATACAAAATATATTTTTTTAATTTAATACAGTCGTAAACCATACTAGACTAGCAATACCAATAATTATTTTTACTAATCGTTCATTTTTCAAGTTTTTATAACGTATTTCTGAACGCTTGTTATATAAATATAGACATATCCACTTCAACAGCGTGGAGATCTAATTTAATCTTGAAACCAAACATTCAACGGCGAACAGAGCAGAGTTTAATTTTGCCAAAACACACTGCAAATGTAAAACATTTCCATGGTTAACTCTACGTAGAGGAAAATTTAGTGAAATCGCATAAAAAGGAGTGTTAATACAGATGAACGACATCAGGAAATTAAAAAAATCAAATTACTAATTAAAAAAAAATTACACACACTCATCCTCAACTTTTTGTATCCGATGCCCCCACGTATATGCGATAAAACCAGAGTAGAGCAGCAGTATCAGAGCCTCAGGAATAGTCAATTACGATCGTGCTCAGCGGATAGCATAACCGCTCGTAGCTTTGTGATCATATCCCAACTGAAGACAATATTAGTGTATCCCAACTTCTACGCCATGGGTCCTGAGTTCGAATCCCAGCCGTTTTAAAAAACAAATTGTTGTTTTTCGGGTAAGAGTGTTGTGATTGGCTCCGTGTTTTTGACACTGCATCCTAACCTACCTCCGATCTTATCGCAACATCGGGCGCGGGTAGGTAAGGACGAATGAGTGCTGTGTTCGTGCGAACACTTGTGGCACTATAATATCTTCTGCGCAGATGATAGCTCCCGACAATATTCGGAAGTTGTCACTGTGCTCATAATTGTCCAGGAGGACATCATCATCATCAATACACAAAGAAATGTAAAAGAACTTTGTAGCCATTTTTTTATTGGATAAGATGACGAAACGAGCAAAAAGGTCACCTGATGGTAAGTGCAACATTTGCCCATTACAGATGCTGTGTTACTCAGAATATTTCTTTGTAACACCACACTGCGCCCGTCACCCTGAGACATCAGTTCTTAAGTCTCACATGCCCAGTGATTACGCCAGCTCTCAGTGCCCTTTAAGCCGATACACAGTAACGTTTGCACACTACTGCTTCACGGCAGAATAACTGGCCCTGGGGTGGTACCTACCTAAACGGATTTCTGCATAGGTATCCTACCACCTTTGTACAGTACGGTACAGTAACAGACTATAAATGTCCCACTGCTGAGCACAGGCCTTTTCACATTTATGAGAGCGCATTAGAGCTCGGTAGACATTGCCAAGCTGCTCCAAGGCTTAGACATGTTAATGAGAATTTTAGTCGCGTTGTCATTTGCAGCGATACTGCATTTTCTTTTTAATAATGTGTGAACCTCTGTATACCTATACCTATATACGAGTATGTTGAGTACAACAATGTGAAGTTTTCTGAAAAATTAAATATATATCCAAATTAAATATTCATAAAACTTTAACTTTTAAAAATGGCGTTAGAGAGAAAGTCATGTAGCGACATCTATGTTGCCACATGAGAAGCTCAAGAAATATTTCATACATTCCACAATCGCGCTATGAAAGTTTTCTGAGATACGAACTTTAAAAACCACATCTAAATATTACTAGTAGGAGGAGGCGTCATCCTCAGATCAGACCATTCGATCTGGCGAGTAGTTACTCTTTTCCATGGCAATATCATCCGCCAAAGTCATATGGGCTAAACAATTATTATAAAAAGGACCTAAAATTATTTTTTACATTAGAAATAAGGAAAGAAAAATAAATTTGTTTGCTGCTGTACATTCAGAGTTACTTCGACAATAAAGGTACATTATTAAAATTTACTTGCCGATAGGTGTTCGGCAGTGTAGAGTACCTACCCCTTTCCTACCGAGGTGTCGTAAGAGGCGGCGACGGTTCGCCATCCTTCCCGTCTCGTTTCCCGTGGTGGCGAAAGTGGACTACGTGTGTGGCCTCTGTCTACCACTTAAATGAGATAAAGGCGTGAGACATTCGTAAAACATTTAAATAATATAGGACTACTGCAACGAATAAGCATCTGACTCAGCATTATGCTGCAGTGGCATAACTGTAGCGCTGTTATTCTGTCGGCACCCTTAACCAGCAAAAAGTGACGGGCAGCCATCAAACATTTTAAAAGGCAACTAGAAAATAGAAAACAAACTTTACATTAGCAATTCAAAAAAATTGTTGACGCTTTTATCAAAGGTATTTAGCATTGTAGAAGTATTTATGTGTAGTAGATTAAACAATAACGCCGACATGTGTTCGGCAGAGTAGAATAGCACCTACAGAGGTGTCGTAAGAGGCGACTCAGGTATTTTATGGATCAGGTATGTTCGTGCAGAATAACACCACAATATGCAATACTGCTTGTGGAAACGCAATGGGAATTGAGAATTTTTCGGACTCGTACCAAAATGGCAGCGACGCGCCACCTGTCACGTTTCGTTTCCCGCGGGGGCGAAAACTGGGCTGCGTATGTGGCTTCTGCCTACCCTTTGTATGGGCAATGACTTGAAAGAATAATGAAAATAAACATAGCTACGTTTTACTTCCTTGCATTGCCCATGCACTTACTGTACAAATGCACATATAATTAAAATTCCGCTCACTATGAGAATATTTTAGAAGGAATGCGATGGCGCTGTTACACGGAATGTACTTTTAAAACATGTAAAATTTATCTTTTTAATGTACGAGTACAATTTGTATACATTTTTCGGTAAACACTATTATAATTATTCTCATAAGTTACATCCTTGTATTTATACGGGTTCATTTTAAAAATAGATACAATTAGGCATAAATACGAGTACATCAAGAAACCATTTTATTGAAAAATGCAATCAAAATGTTGATTCGAATACCTTTATGTTTCTTTATTTCAATCCACTGCAAATTGAAAAATGTGTTGTTATTTGCTATTTCCTATTGTATTGTTGTTTCGTATAAAATTTGATAGTTTCAGTCTTTGTTACTTAAATGAAAACGTAATTAAAAACACGTTTTATATAGACACAATTTGACCTGGTTTTTTATTACGCTTAAAAAGAATTCTATGGATTAAATTAAATTAAATTTAACTTTATTGTACATTAAAATTAAAAATACGAAAAGTAAATAAAAATGAAACTTATAAGTCCGATTTCGACTACGGCGACAACTTCCGAATACTGTCGAGAGCCATCAACTGCGCAAGAGATATTATAGTGCCACAAGTGTACGCGCAAACACAGAGGCACTCATGTAACGCTGATGCGATAAGATCGGAGGTAGGCTAAGATGCAGTGTCAGAAACACGGGGACAATCACAACACAACCAGACCCGAAAACCAACAAATTGTGTTTTAGCACAAATGTTGGCTCCGGCTGGGAATCGAACCCAGGACCCGCAGCGTAGAAGTCAGGTACTCTGACCACTAGGCCACGCGGTAAAACAATAAACTGCATAAATAAAAGGGTAAATATACCTAATAAGATCTATTTCTATGTCCATCCATATTTCTATACTTCTGTACGTGTATGTGAGATATACAAACTAAGTGATAAATATACTTACATACATACATAACATCACGACTGTATCCCATAAGGGGTAGTCAGAGACTGGGCACTCACTGCACTAACAGATGACTGCCACAATCCACGTTTCACCAAAACAATATAATGCACTTGGTGTGAAAGGTGGTGAGCCCATAGCCACCATGCGCTGTTGGGTGCACAGTGTAGTTTAATTCCTTACTCGCCTTTTCAGAGATCCATTGGAAGAGATGGAGTGGTAGTATTCTTTTAAAGAGCCGCCACCGGCTCCATATTATATTTATAAATATATATATATATATATATATATATATATATATATATATATATATATATATATATATATATATATATAATATGAAGCCGGTAAATATATGAATACAAAAATAATTATAATTAAGAATAACTAAGACCATGTATTTAATTATGACAGATAGTGTTATGACAGGTAGTGTAGATACAGCAACCAAGGTTTTAAAAATAGAAAGAGATTTAGCATGTCGGATAGGAATGGGAAGAGTTTTCACAGTTTGGTATCCTGTGAGTGAAAGAATTACTGTAAAAAACTGTGAAATAGACAGGAGTCTTTATTTGGAGAGTTTCAGAGGACCGCAGGGATCGGAAATAGGAGAGGCGAAGGAGCTTAAAACGTTCCTTAAGGTAAATCGGGTGGTGGGAGCAAAAAGGATGGTGTAGAGAAGAGAAAGGACGTGTGCGTTCCGGCGAAGGCGAATAGGTAACCACTTGAGGTTGCATTTCACATAACGCTGATGAATGACGCATGACGAATCATGATCTGGTAAACAATGGGGCTTGACCGCTTTTCCTTACGGAATCTAAATTCAGCTCGAATCACGGTAGATCATTTTTATGATTTGCATCTTGTATTGAGAGCTCGCCTTGACTTGTGCCATTGAAATTACTAATTGCAGTTTTAAGAGCTGATTTGCCACATGCACGGCGGTTACAGAAAAGATCGTGAGAAAAACTATCGGTGGCAGGATTCTTATGCAGAAATACGTCTGGGTAGGTACACAACCGCAGGACCGAAGCTATTCTGCTGTGAAGCAGTATACAAACATTACTGTATTTCGGTCTGAAGCACCGTGAGTAAGTGTAATACATATATATAATATATAGGGCATAAGAGACGTAAGAACTAATGTCTCAGGGTGACGGGCGCAGTGTGGTGTCACATAGAAGTTTTCCGGGTGTCACAGCATTTGCTATAGGCAAACGTTGCATTTACCACCCAGTGAACGATTTGCACGTTTCATACCTTCAGTAATATGTGAGGAATCCGCCAAGTCACATTGGACTGGGGGATATCTGTACCCAGCAGTAAGACATAATGAGGTTGTTTACTTAACTTTAGTTTTTACTATAGGTAAAGAACTGAAAGAACATAACAAACATACATACTCGTAAAGTCGCGCCTTATTCCTATATAAAGGGAAGGCAGAGGCCACTTGCGTAGTCGTCTTTTCGTCCTCGTGGGAAATGAGAAGTTACGGGATCGACGAACCACGTCGCCGCCATTTTGGTACAAGTACGAGTCGAAAAATTCTAACTCCCTAATGCGATCCCACGAGCGGTATAGTGACAGCATTGCGTATTATGTTGTTATTATGCACGAATAAAGGTTGTCCGTACAATACCTTAGCCGCCTCTTACGACACCTCGGTAGGAAAGAGGTAGGTGCTATTCTACTGTGCCGGAAACATATCGGCTTTATAAGACATAGATGTAGTACATATGTAATTGGAATTTATGAATTACAATGGTAAAAGCACGAATCTAATTCAAATCGTTTCAAAACATTATACATATATTTCTTTTTCATAGATATTATGAAAAAGAAATGGGGCGAAAGGGAAATAAAGAAATATTTTTGCATTTGCTGTTTGCAGAGCCTTCAGATAAATTAAAGTGAATTCAAGTTTAAAGTGCTCTCTAGATATTTTCTCTCTCGAGTCGTTCAGTTTCAGCGAGAATATTAAAATACTTGGTATAGTGTTTACTGTCTAATAGGGCTTATTTTTTAAGTTTAAATTATGGGAGATAACCTTATTTTAATGAAGTAGCATATTCAGTAGCAAATCTCATTTTCAAATAAATATAATGATTTTAAAGATTGTAAGAAAGTCGACAGTAAAATTAACTTGATCATCATCATTTCCTATCACTAGTCCACTGCTGAACATAGCCCTCCCCGCTAGATTGCCACAAAAGGTAGTAGCTCTCATTTTGGGGGAATTTGCCATAGTTTGCACGCTTGGCAGGCGGGTTGGCAACAGCAGATTATTTATTCAGATGTTCCAGGAAAATGTTGCTGCTCATCTCCTGCTTTTTATTTTCCCCCTGTCGACTTTTCCGATACCCTAGGGACGAGATGGGATGGTAGATCCACTTAGGCCGCCACCACACATATTACTTAGCTTAGGCAAAAAATATTTTACACATATTACTTTAGGAATTCCACATAAGTCTACAACAGTATACCCGTAATAGAGAAAAGTTATGTCAATAAGCTATTCACTCCAAAAAGGGCACTTGTAAAGGATAATAGAAGCTCAGGACCAGGTTACACAGGAGCTTTTATCATTTACATATTTTATGTGAAATCCTTTTCAGAAGAACTTTTTGAAACTTTACCTTTTCCCTTATAAAAACATTAAGTAAATTTTGTAAAACAAATATTATAAAACAAAATAAATGTGGCTTAGGTTTGTAACCCAAGTATTAAAAACTAATGACTTGTTTTGAATACCTGGGGCGAGTAGGTAATTTTTGAGTGATATTTCTAAAAATTCTTCTAAAGACTTCCTGATGACTTTTTATATTTACGAGAATATTACACAATTAATAAAACTACATTTTACGGATCACACTGCGTTAGTTTCAAAGTTATTAAAAGAAGATCGCACTTAAACGAATAATTACTAGCTAAAGGTAGGCTGGATTCATACACATTAGCAGCATGTACACATTAGGACATCTAATAGTTCAGTCAGTAGACCATAGGCCCCTGGCCCGTGAGCACACCCTGGCCCGTGAGCACAGTATCCGATGAAGCTGTAAAAGCCAAAAAAGGCTAACAGCAATTACATCACCGAAATTATATAGACCATGGGCACTGCAAATCGTTCGAAACGCCGGGTAATAAATAATTAAATTTAACAGCATGAATTCCATTAAGTTAGTTTTATTGAGTTTCCCTCAATATTATCACTGAAAGAAGGCAAAGATATTTAAGAACTGATGTATCAGGGTGACTAAATGATGGATCAGGTAATTATAATAATTTTTTTAAAAAAAAGTTATCCGTGTAACCAGCGGGTCAGATAGAATTACTTTCGCATTTATAATATGCGAAAGTAACTCTCTCTGTCTGTTTGTTACCTTTACGCGGTTCCACCGCTGAACCGATTTTGACGAAATATGGCACATAAGCTTGCATCCTGGAGACGGACATATACTTTATATCAGGGAAAATCAAACAGTTCTCACAGGATATTTTAAAAACCTATACCTACGCGAACGAAGCGAGCATCAGTCAGTATAAGTAGTTAGAATAAGTATAGGATAACATCATACCAGCAAATTTGCTAGAAATTTAAGTTATATGTAGGTAAATGATTTATTGGCGTTTATTAATTATAATATTCTGCGAAAAACGTGTTTTATATAACACTAATTTCATCACTTCAAGTAAATTTTAAAACAAAATATTTATTTATTTATTTTTGTATCATGATATAGAAAAATACGAGTACATACATACTCGTACGGTACCGACTATACAATAAACAAAAATGCATTGTATTTGCATGCATCGTCGAATCTAATTATCAAGCCAGGTCACGCTGTCATAAACAACAGCGGTGTGTACATATACTACTTGTTCGACACCATACACAAGTGTCAAAATAAACCTAGCACAGTATGTAATTAATTGATTTTTTTATAACGCTGTAGGTCCTTCATAATCTTGACATGATTGACTTATTAAATCTTTTCTTTGAATTTATCACGTTTACTACTAGCAAATCTTATTAAACTGTTCCAATAATTATCTGATTTAGTAACCGGAGCCGCGGTAGCTCAGGGGCCTGGTGCTCGCCTTTAATTTTCTAGTACGCGACTAACCGGGATTCGATACCCGGTGCCAGCACCTCAAAAATTATTCATCAATTTTAAGTGCTGATTTATCACGTGCTTAGCGGTGAGGGAAAAAATCGTGAGGAAACCTGCATGTCCGAAGAATAGAAATATTTCGAGAACATGTGAAGTCCGCCAACCCGCATTGGAGCAGCGTGGCGGACTATTTCCGGCTACAAAACCCTCTCAGATATGAGAGGCAGGCCGGTGCTCAGCAGTGGGACATTTATAGGCTGTTACTTAGTTACCGAACTGTTATGTTTGAAATTAAGTTCTATATACATACAATCGCTTTTTTCCCACATAAGGGAATTAGCCCCTGCGGGTAACGAGACGTGGCGGGTGGCGAACCGCATCGCCATAGTTTTGGAGTCAAAAAACTCTTACTCCCCATGTGATCCCACGAGTAGTATAGGTGATAGCATTGCATATTTATGCACGATGTTCTGCACGATATATAATTTCGGCGATGTAATTGCTGTTAGCCATTTTGGCTTTTACAGCTTTATCGAATACTGCGCTCGCGGGCAATTTAGTTTGACCCAAACATAAATACATAAATAAAACTCCTACAAAAATCCGTAATTCGGACTGACGCGTTTGCTGCGTGCTTACGTTACTATGAATATCTCCAAAAATAATTTTTAAGTTATCTAATGACCGTCCGAGGGAGGCTGCGGGCCTCCGTTCGGTAACTCTGGGCGGTGAGAACCGCCCTGGAACACAGGTGTGTCTTGTGTACGCGATTGTCGACTGCTGCGCACCGCTCACTACGGCGGTCGCGCGTCGTGGTGCGTGTTATGTTAAAGCTATTGACGGTGTGTACAGTTTAGCTTGGATCATGACTGACCGTATCGTGTGTGTCGTCCGTGTCGTCTAGCACGTTTCACGGGCGACGTTTGCGTTCGGTCGCGTTTTTGTCAGATCGGTAATTTGTTGCTTTAACCACCAGCGGGTTTGGATGAACCGCGGCTTTTTCGAAAAACCGCCGTGATAATTCTCTGAAATGTTCAGAGATTAAAGGCATTTCACAGTCGCTGTGAAGGTCTACGTTGCGTTGATACCAGCCGGCTCCGATGGCAGTACGCAAGAATTGATTTGGTACGCTCTGTAATTTCTTTATTACATACATACATAAGATCACGACTGTATCCCATAAGGAGTAGTCAGAGACTGGGCACTCACTGCAAAAATAGATGACTGCCACAATCCACGTTTCACCAAAACAATATAATGCACTTGGTGTGATAGGTGGTGAGCCCATCGCCACCATGCGCTGTTGGGTGCACAGTGCAGTTTAATTCCTTACTCGCCTTTTACGAGATCCATTGGATGAGATGGAGTGGTAGTATTCTTTTAACGAGCCGCCACCACACGTCTAATTTCTTTATTCTGCAGGAATAAAGGCTTTCTGTACAATACCTACAATACTTTCCTTTCCTACCTCGGTAGGTGATGATATTCTGCTCAGCCGGATATCTATCGGCTATCAATGTTATAAGACAGGTAGTAAAGGTCAGTACAGGCTAGTTTATATTAGTGCAGTAAAGAAATACCCGAGGACGATACAAACTGTAAACTTTCACTATAGGTTGTTGCAGTAGGTTCATAAAGAGCAATGAACACGAGATTTTCTTTATAACCACAGAAGCAACTACATTCATATAGTATCCAAGCTTTTAAATGGTGTCCAAACGACTGAACTTAAAATCCGTTATTCATCGTCTAGTATTTGTTTCGACTTTACTTATAAGATATTTAGTAATTTAACCGTGCATTTACGTTTACAGGTTTTGAGTATTATAACATTTTTCATAAATTATTAACCACTCGCATAGTCATATATGGTACTACTGAAACAATATGGGTTAAGTAAAGTAAAGTTTCAGCCTATAAATGTCCCACTGGTGAGCACAGGTCTCCTCTCATTTCTGAGAGGGTTTTGGAGCAAGGAAGAATCCGCCACGCTGCTCCAATGCGAGTTGGCAGACTGCACATGTCTTCCCAATATTTTTTATTTCTCAGACATGCAGGTTTCCTCACGATGTTTTCCTTCACCGCCGAGCACGTGGTAAATCAGCAATTAAAAAAGCAATTAACGATTTTAGTGGTGCCGGCACCGGGAATCGACTCCAGGTCCCACGCGTACTATGACATTTAAAGCGAGTGCCTAGGACGGCGGCTTTAGGCGGCTAGGAGTAGCTAGGCTAGGCTTATTTATAGGGTATTCATAAAGTTTTCTCATCAGGTTGGGATATATGTACATATAGATAAATATCTATAGAAACAAATACAATTAAAGAGTCTGTTTGTAATAACAAAACAACAGCTTTTTACTCAAAGCTTAATAAAATATATACTGTACTTATAAGAAAATAACAATTTTTAAATTTTTAGTATGTCTATCTGTTTGTTCCGGCTAATCTCTGAAACGGCTGGACCGATTTAGACGGGGCTTTCACTGACAGATAGCAGATATTATAGCGGATAAGCTACTTTAATCTAAGAAAAACAATTAGCGTTCGGCGCAAAAAAATTAAAACACCGAAATCAGATTCGAATAGGGAAGTATATATGTATTTTATCGTTTGAGATCGGTTTTCTTACGCGGATGAAACCGCGGGGCAATGCTAGTATAAAATAAGACCGGTTATTATTATTTGGGATGTATACTCATAAATAGAAAAATATGTAAAATAAATCAGATACTAAGAGGCATATACTTAACATAATCATCATCATCATCATTATCATTTCAGCCTATCACTAGTCCACTGCTGAACATAGGCCTCCCTCACAGATTGCCACAAAAATTTGTGGCTCTCATTTTGGGGGGATTTTGCCATAGTTGCTAAATTTTTCAGATGTTTCAGGAAGATGCTGCTGCCCATCTCCTGGTTTTCATTTTTCCTCTTTCGACTTTTACGACACCCACGGGTTGAGATGGGGTGGTAGATTCTCGTCAGCCGCTACCACACTACAAAATATATAAATAAAACCCGTCTAGGTTCGATTTTATTATTATTATATTTAGGGGATCTCTATAGCTATCTCGTCCGGTTGAAATATTAATATATTAATGCATAGATAGAGATATAAGATTCGATAAAATAAGATATATTCCAAACGTAAATTATAATTTGTCATTTAATGCCCTACACAGGATAATTGTAATAAGTGATAAATAATCAGTCATAGTTATCGTTATCTGTTGAAATGCTGCGATGATGTGTGGAAGAGTCAGATATAGAAGACACTCACCACATCAATAATTTGCAAGTGAAGTAAGAAAAGGAAAGACAGAAAATGTTATTCGTGGGCACTACAATAAAAAGAAAAAAAAACTTAATCTAAGTACATAAAAGACATCTCTCAGCAGTTATACTGGATAATAATAAAGACCCTGGTCTTATGTAGATCTAGAATTTACGTCAAAGCTAGAATTCATGAATCAGCAAGTGGCACAGCTGTCCACGAATTCGCTTCGTTTTAATATAACCACTTAGTAAATTTTTCTTTCTGGTGTAATATGCTTGCGCTAATGACGCGCTTTTGAAACTTTTCTCTTCAGACTTAACCCGAAAAGTTCCCTGAGACTTTTAGTATTACTGTTCAGTTGTGTCCTTTTACGTCATCTGTTTTAGAAAAAGTTTCTTTATGTGCTTGTCTAAAAACCTTTGCCAGCTGCGAAATTTTCTTACAGTTGCGTCACACAGGTGGCATTTATTGTATTTAAAAATATGAAAAAGACAGAATTCGTAAGTTAAGTTTTCATAAAGTGATAAATGTAACAATTTTGTTTTATATATTGCGACCTTACGTGATTATTATTATTAATATTAATCGAATACCTAAAATAATATGCCGCTTAAAATTATTAGGTTATGATAAATTCTAGACTATTGGTCGGCAGTTTAAAATTTACTTACGGCGTCTTAACATTGCCATTGCTTTTTAATCATAGGATCAGTAGGATATCTTTACGTCAATAAAAGTGAAGTGTATATAGTATATTATGAGATATAAATTTTTCCTTATGTTCAAGTACCTAAAGGAGAAAGCCGATTCTAGGCCAACTTGTGGACCGCACAATAAGAGTTTAATGAAATGTGCATTCAATTATATAAAAAAAAAATATGATTTTTGAGTTCGCCAAGAGTCTATTAATAGTTCTGTATTAAAATGGGAATACAACTTGTTGATAAACAATGAACTACAATTACTTGCTAGGAGAAATAATGAAAATCGATTTAAGTGTTCCTATATTTTAATACTAATCGATCCACGTCTTTTTTATTTGAAATTCATTAGAAAGGGAAAATGATGAAATGATCCTACTTAATATTATTCTATTTAATAATAAAAATGCATATATGGTGTTTAGGTGGTATGTTGGTTTATTAGTTTGCCCTATATTTAAGTTTGCATCAACGACGGCGAAAAGGATTGATTTGATTTTGATGGGACGCGTGGAGAGTACAGAGACATTTAAGCTACTTTTTATTCCCGAAAAATGCTGCGGCTAGTATCTCTATATGTAATAACTCTACAAAATATCGTAATATTTTTGCGCCTGCGATAACGATTAATCGATTTAGTTTTTAAGGCTTCAGTTTTCTGAAGCATATTGGCAACACTATTTTGCGATTGACTTTATTGATTAATAACAAGTTGTCTTATATTACTCTTTGTTTTATATCATTCGCTTTGTTATTGTTCTCGCGCATCGTGAATGATTTATTTATGTTATTGGATTATTACGACGACTTAGGCTTATCACTAATTACGTACGTATAGTAATTTATTAGTGATACTCATTAATAAATAATAATCGTTCTGGGAGTTTTGTCCGCAAACGCATGGTTTGTTGCTGTTCTCGTGTAACGAACATTGATGGTATATCAGCGGTGTCAGGTTTAAAAATAATATAAGATGTACCCTGCTCCTTTCAAAGACTTTCTTTTTTTTAAATAATATATGACAATAAAATATGTGAAAGCGAAGTGAAAACTAAATTTTGTTCTTATCTAAACTTCCTACAGTAGCTTAAAAAGGATTTTTGATAATTATATACCCCATGCATTTGCATAATTTTATGATTCTTGTTATAAATAGCTATAGCCACACATAAACAATTAAATACAGATCTAGCGAGTAATTTTGTCAACACTAATAGATTTTTATTCCTATGCAGGAATTCGTCTAGGTAGGTACTACCCCAGGGCCAGTGAAGCTATTCCACCGCAGTAGCGTGTGTAAACATTATTGTGTTTCGGTTTGAAGGACACTGAGAGCTAGTGTAATCACTGGGCATATGAGACTTAAGAACTGATGTCTCAGGGTGACGCGCGCAGTGTGGTGTCACAGAGAAATGTTCTGGATGACGCAGCATTTGTTATGGGCAAACGTTGCACTTACCATCAGGTGAACGTATTGCTCGTTCCGTCACTTTTTCAAAATAAAAACATAAAATAAAAATATTCATTGTAAGAGCTAGGCGGAGTTTGAGTTTGTTTTCTTCTCATGGGTCATACCTTTGAAAAACCTTAAGATATACATTTATAATATTCAGTTGTTTACTTCTAGGCCTGAGTGACTGGGCTCTGTTGGCCGTACTACCTTATCTTGTCACATAAAATCATTGGCCTATTTTTTAAATCGCGTCGTTTATTCCTTCATGCGTCCTTTGCATTTTCTTGCATCTGCACCATCAATTCTAATTTTGGAGGGATTTAGCCATAGTTGCCACGCTTGGCAGGCGGGTTAGCAACCGTATTTTATTTGTTTATATGTTCTAGGAAGATGCTGCTGCCCATCTCCAGGTTTTTATTTTCCCTCTGTCGACTTTTATGACACCCACGGACGGGATGAGATTGGGCGGTATATGCTCTTAAGCCGCTACCACACGGCACTTTATGTACATCTTATTTACGTATCATCTTTAAAATCAGAAGGTATAAGTTATCTACTAATTAAAATAAAGAAACTGAGAAATAGTACTTATGATATTAAAACATTATTTTTCAATTTTTTCTCTAACTCAGTGTTCTCTAACTTAAATTTTAATTAACATTTCGTTTCTTCATTCTGCCCTAATTAAAACTTGCGCTATTCTTTACCACTCGCTTCTGGCATCTTAATGAAATCGTATAACCTTAGGTCATAATTAAGAAAGTTAGGAGATTAAAATAACTTCAACCCTTACCAGTTCTAGAAGTATTTTATAATGTTTTCATAATTTGGTCAACATTATACGTTCAGGCATGTGTTAAGGAGTGAAAATATTTCATTTCAACAACAGCGTAATTACGGAGAAAACTAAGCAAAAATGCTTACTTAAAAGCACTGTCTACCAGATTCAGTAATTTTTTTCTTCATCTCTTAGATTATTTTTTAGAAACACAATTTGGTTAACTTATTAGTGTTATATCTACATAAAAGTGGGTATAACTTTTACGTTTTACGCTTTTTATCTATGAGTGCAAGTCCCGATCTATTGGCATCGAGCTATGTCCAGGAATTGGGTATGAAACTGTCACTTTTTGAAATATATTCATAATCATTATCATTTCAGCCCATCACCAGTCCAATACTGAACATAGGCCTCCCCTCCATAGATTGCACCAAAAGTTTGTAGCTCTCATTTTAGTGGGATTATGCCATAGTTGCCACGCTGGGCAAGCGGATTGTCAACCGCAGTTTATTTATTCAGATGTTCCAGGAAGATGTTACTGCGCATCTTATGCTGTACATAATAGATTTGGGATAGTGAATAAATTGCGATTTTTGTTTTGGCTAAAACAATTATCACAAAAAGACTAGTGAGTATGCTCTGGAAGTTACGAGTAGTATTGTAAAAGAGGACTAAATGAAGTCTCAAAGCGATTGAGACTTCATTTAGTTGTCTCAAAGCGATGGAGACTCCATTTAGTTCTTCTAGGACCTTTTTTATTGTATTAATAAAAGGAATGTCAAAATTGTTTTCTTTTTCATAAAGTGATGAAACGAGCAAAACGTTCACCTGATGGTAAGTGCAACTCATAACAAATGCTGCGTCACCCAGAAAATTTCTGTGTGAAACACTGTGCCCATCACCCTGAGACATAGATTCTTAAGTCTCATGTGCCCAGTGATTACGCTAGCTCACAGTGCCCTTCAAACCGAAACACAGTAATGTTTGCACACGACTACTTCACGGTAGAATAACTGGCCCTGAGGTGGTACCTACCTAGACGGATTTCTGCAAGGTAGTATTTTCATTTTCTGGATTCTATTCACTACCTAAGGAATCATAAAGATCATCGTAATCTGCATTAAATAAGCTACAATCTTGCAATAGTTTGAAGTAAAGAGTATAATAGTTCCACTTTATTATAATATAATATAAATAAACCGGAATTTTTAATTTTTAGAGGAATCTGACACGAGCTTATGTAATAAATTAAATAAATTGATTTGAATAACGTAATGATTAAATATTACTAATAATTATATTATTGTACATTAAATCCTCCTAAGATAAATTTATACTTTCCAAAAAAAAGACATCCTTAATCTAAGGAATACAATGGACGAACATATGCCTAGAGGCATTCTCTGTAATTCGACCTTGACATTATAACAGTTTCCGTACAAAACTTTATTTAAAAATTCAAAGCAATGAAAAAAATGACCGCTTGGTGTGACTAGTACATAGAATAAAATTGAATAGACTTATTGATTCAAATCAAATTCCATTTGACGTCATTTGGATTTACTCATTTCATAATCTGAATAAAACCAACTTAGCCACATTTACTGAAAAGAAAATCCGACGACTCTTGAACTGGCAAGCTCAAAATCAATAAAAGTGGAATTACGGACTTTAAGGCAGCCTGACTCATATTCAAAAAACAGACAAAGGAAGCATAACGCGATTACTAATCTGAAATCCATAAATTTTAAAAATGCATGAAAAAAAGTGTATTTACGCGCGTTAGAAGTTATACTTCTTTGGTGAGACTGAAACATTACAGATTACGAGATTTTCCAGCTTATAATTAAGAGTGATCTAAAGCATAAAATACAAATATATCCATTAGATTACAGGATTTCACATAACAAAATTATACAGTTATCAAATCTTCTTCAAATTCTTTAAAAAACACACTACTCAAAAGTACTTTAATATTTACACTCTCCTGCAAGTGGACTATAAGAAGAGAAGAAGTACACCTTTTATCGACTTAAAATTTTAAGGCTAGGCGCTACCTACCGACTTCCGACATAATTTAAAATGGCTAAGACTTGAATATCTAAAAAATAATTTAATTACAAAGCATACCACTAAGTTTAGTTATTGTCGTAAAGATCTACCTAAAAAGGACTATGAAAGTGACAAAATGAGTGAATTGGTGGTAAGTGCCATACCTGCCCTATAAAAAAATAATTGCCAGTCAGAACTTTACTTTCAGTTTCGTGTTGTACTGTAGTCTATTTGTCACTTATGTACTTATACTTACACTAAACAATATTCTTTTTGGTCTCTAGTATAATAAATAAAAGTTAAAAAAATATGCAGGGAAATAACATAGGTTTAAAAGTATTTAAAAAAAAACTCGGGTCAATTTCTCCGCTTTAAGCTATGGAATATTCTGGCACTAAACTTTTTCAATATTGTAAAACTTCTTCCTCGGTTTCTCTTTGCCAGAATGCTTGTTTATAAGTTCGACAAAATTTGTGAAAATATTATTTTCATTACTTATTTTAATAAGTTTTGTTATAAATGCAATGTGATGTTTTCTGAATGGTATTCTTATTATAAAAAGTTTAAATTATAATTATTGAAAGCTTAATAAAATAAATCATATCAGAAATGATTTAAAAAAAGATTAAGATGATACTTTCCTGGACGATTTCAATAATATCGTCTGGTTAACAACTACACGTTGTTATCTTCACGTGATATATTATAATTATATATTAGTAATAGCGAAAATATATATTCAACATTCTGTATTTAAAGTTTTATAATAGACATTGAAGAAAGGATCAGATGTAGGTTAACAATACAATCACAATCTAAATCGACAAAAAGTAAAAAGTCGAAAAAGAAAATCGGGAAAATCGCATGGCCACAGATTGATGGCGGAAGAACTAACCTTTTTACATACATATTTTTTAAATGCTTATCGCATACCTGGCCTTTAGGGAACATGGACGGCTTATGTTGGGCTTGCACCGATTAAACCCAATGGTATTTTGCCTCCGCCGCGTGTTGGCAGGCTACGGCCTCGTAGGTTAGGGATTGCGGTACAATATAATACTGTCACCGCGGTCCCTCCACTGTCGCATAAACGGTGCGGCGCCGCCAAAATTTGCGGTATAATGACATATTGTGACATTGGCGGATAAAGACAGTGGCGCATCGCAATATCAAACGCCTTCTCCCCCGCGATTCCACCTCGTCTGGGGAAGACAGGGTGAACGGCCCCGCGTACCGCCACTTTCTTCCCATAGCAGTCCCCCTCATCATCATCATCGTCATCATCAGCCTGCGGCAGTCCACTGCTGGACATAGACCTCTCCCTATGGGCACCATTTAGCCCGATCTTCGGCTTCACGCATCCAGTTGCTGTTAGCCCCCTTGCGCAGGTCGTCCCACCATCTAGCCAGGGGACGCCCCACACTACGTTTGCCTAAACGTGGTCTCTCCTCCAGGATTCGCCTACTCCAACGGTTGTCACTTCTGCGACGGATGTGTTCAGCCCATTGCCACTTCAGTTTGCAAACTTGAAAGGCTGTGTCGGTGACTTTCGTTGTCCGGCGGATTTCTTCATTTCGAATCTTATCCCCTATTCGCACCCAAAGTGTGCTTGCCCAGCCCAATTGTAGCGGGACAGGCCGACCGGGATCCTCTAAGCTTTACCGTGTGCTACCAAGCCACGGTTACTAAGCTTCGTCGCCACGACCTTGCCAGAGTTTTTTTGGGGTTTTGGAACCCTTATGACGGACCTAAATTATCCTGACCGGCGACAGGCAGCAGTTTCTAAGGTTTAAAGGACCTCGTAGTGCAAACGCCAATCCACCTGCCAAGCGTGGCGATTACGGCAAATCTTCGCTACTTGGGAGATGCCTATAAATTTTTTAATGTATAAAGTGACGACACGAGCAAACCGTTCATCTGATGGCTAAGTGCAACGTCCGCCCACAACAAATGCTGTGTCACCTAGAATATTTCTGTGTGACACCACACTACGCCGGTCACGCTGAGACATCAGTTCTTAAGTTTCAAATGCCCAGTGATTACGCTAGCTCACAGTGCCTTTCAAACCGAAACACAGTATGCTAGACGGATTCCTGCATAGGAATCCTACTACCAGTGAAAATGTCAAATGGCCTATGTCCAGCTGCGGACCTTTAATGGCCTATGTCCTGCTGCGGACCTTTAATGGCTATTGAAGAAGAATAATAAGAAGTATTCAAACCCTGAATTCACAGTTCACAGTACTACTACTAAAACTAAAATATAGTTTGAGATCAAAATAACGAAAACTTCTTTTCCGGTAGGTAAAACAATTAAAATAATTCCGTTTCAAGGTTTAACGTTCGTAACAAAAATCGGCAATGTCAGTTCGGCTAATAAGGTATAAACACGTATGAGAAACGTTTTCTTCCGCTGTCTTCATATAATGAATGATTTACAAATTAGTTAATTTTAAGAAAAATCTGCATTAATTTACTAGTAACAATTTAACACGGCGCGTGAAATCTAGATTCTGAGTATTCCATGTCAATTTAAATGTCATGTCTATGGTAGATGGTGAAGTAACCTACTCAAAAATTGTAAGATAGCGTTAGCTATAGCGGCTGACAATCCGCCTTCTAAGTGTCGCGATAACAGCAAATCCTTTAATTTTTAGCTACTTAATATATTCTAAAAAGAAATGAAAAAATGAAAGAAGTACTGAGTACTTTACATACCGTACGTTATTATTTTTTTTATTAAAAAAAATGTATTTAAAAAATATGGAAATCTCTCGAAAGACCTTTTTTGGACTAAAACATCAAGACAGTTTTACAACAACCAGTATCATGGTTAGCCAAACGTGTAATACTCGTAAAAAGGTAAAGTACTCCGATAAAGAATTTAAATTCAATATTTGTTCAATGTCTTGTCATATACGGATTTATTTACTCAAATAACTAATGGCTAATTTATTACCCATGCATGAATTTTGAGTGACAGATTACCAAACAAGACTTGAAACTTTGTATAGGTTTACTTGTTGTGTCTGTTACGACGAAGATTGACTTTGTGGTGGATTAGGCATTCGTAAGGTTACTATGTCTTATAAGACTGTCATTACTTGATGTCATTACTTTTAATCGAGGGTCCACGATCGGGCATGTATTGTTGTCTATTTATGATGACTGTTTTGAATACCAGATTAATAATATCGCAAATGCCAAATTTAAAATCCGACTGAGTATATGGAAGCCATTGAAATCGAATAATAATACCTATTTATTTATATTATATGATGTTTTCCTGATCGATTTCGACCACGGCGACAACTTCCGAATATTGTCGAGAGCTATCAACTGCGCCGGAGATATTTTAGTGCCACAAGTGTACCCGCAAAAACAGACTGCACTCACTCGTCCCAACCTGCCCGCCCTTGAGCTAATGCGATAAGATCGGAGGTAGGCGAGGATGCAGTGTCAGAAACACGGGGACAATCGCAACACAATCAGACCCGAAAACCAACAATTGTGTGTTTAAGCATAGCAAATGTTGGCTCCGGCTGGGATTTGAACTCAGGTCCTGCTGGCGTAGAAGTCAGGTAATATGACCACTAGGCCACGCGGTCGCTTGATATTATATTTTGATAATGATTAAAAAACATATTATTTATTGAGTATGATTATCTAACGCAAGTGATATGATAAACAAAACATATTTGTAATTGGTTTCAGAAACACTAGGATTTTTTGGTATATCACGAGATCGTTTGTAGACATAATTTTAATTAAAAAAAATTCTAGGCGGAATCCAACCCACCATGCATGCAGCTGGCACCTATCGTGAGTGCGAGACAGGTTCAACCTTTTACTTTCCGTTTTTTGTATTTTTCTTGTTATTCAGGGAACTACTAGGTTTTGTTTTGTTGACTAAAGTGGCAAAACACACAATTCTGTGTGACATAATACTGCGCCGGTCGTCCTTAAACATCAGTTCTTAAGTTCCATATACCTAGTGATTACACTAGCTCTCAGTGCCCTTCAGACCGAAACGCAGTAATGCTTGCATATTACTGCTTCACGGCAGAATAACTGGCCCTGGGGTGGTACCATCCTAGACAGATTCCTAGACGGAACTACTAGATAAGAACCAGAGACCGTTATTACAAAAATCTAAACGATTCAACTCCAAAAGTTGACTCATGAAGTGTGAAAAAAATGGATGTGATTTCTCGAAATAACATTTCTGCACGACAACGTGCACGGAAAAACTAGGTTGTGAACTCTAAAGCATCTGGTTTAGACGACGGTGAAAGAGGACCTACTTATTACACAGTCCTGATCCATCGCCATTCGACCACCATCGTTTGCAGACTTTGATAAAGTAGCGCCTACGGAGGAAAACGTTTGAAAACTATAACCACATCGAAAGTGAACTAGCCGATAACCAGTCGCTTTCTATCTAGAGGTGTGTTGGTTCTATCATTATTTACAATTCTTTTTTCTGCGTAGATCGGACCAAAATAATAATTAAAAGCTGAAGGTACCCCGGGTTAACTGTGACATCGGGACATCTGTCACCTCAGTCCTCCCGTGACCATGGGTGCTGTAAAGCACTCGAAACGTCGGGTTATAAATAGTAAAACATTAAACACGATAAAATCCGTAAAATTAGATTCATTTAAACGAATATGTTTGTTAAGTATTTTTTTTAATTATGCATATTTTAATTTCGTCCTTTATTAAAATAAAGAACAAAAACATTTAATTTTTTTCGAAAGTGTTATTGACTGCACATAAAACAGATACAACGTTACTAATTTTAATATTTTAATAGAAATTAATTATACAGTTCGACATTCTATATTCTATTATATTCTAGAGGCCTATGGTCAACAGTGGAATAAAATAGGCTGAAATAATGATGATGATGACATCTATATTATGAAAAGTGGGTTCTGTGCCAACTTGCCAACCATATGTTAATCAAGATAGGGGGTTACAGCCACCCAGTATCAGCCGGTTGCAGCTTGGCTGTGCTATATTTTATTATCTAATACGGATCTAAGTTTGTCTCAAGCACCTGTAAAATGACGACGACTTAACAAACAACTTTCCAAAATATCCTTGTGTCTTTTCGGCACCATTCATCGAAAATTTGGGCTTGGAAAAGGTTGGGTTTCATATCTAAATAGATTTTGTTGACATATCCATTCAACTAATTACAAATCGACGAAAATAAATAACAAGTTCTATATTTTCATAACATAATTCTACTTTCATAAAAAGATTAGTAACTATTGTTATTGTAACACGCTTTTATCAAGGTTCTCACTAAAGTTTTCAGTTCGGCCAATTCTATCGATTATTTTATGTTGTTTTGTCTCATAATCACGATATAGCTTTGGGTACTAGACAATGGCTTTGTTATGGCTGCTGGGAGCAAGCCAAAATGAAGTAGTTAAAAGTCGACAATTCATTCATGAAACGTAAAAGCTGTATTTTAGATATTGCAATACTAAAATTTTGCTTGAAATGCAATATTTATAATATAAGATAGATTTTAAGGTTACAGTAAAAAGTGTTAAAGTACAAAAAGAAAGTTAAACATTTTATTAAAGTAAGAAACTAACCCAACGATCAATAACAAAATCGTAGAATAAATCCTAGCTGATTTTGACTAGCCGACCTATTCTGATAACTAACCAAGTAGTTTTTTTATTGGATAAGGTGACGAGAGGAGCAAAACGTTTACCTGATGGTAAGTGCAATGTCCGCCCTCAACAAATGCTGTGCCCCCAGAACGAATCTGTGTGGCACCACACTGCGCCCGACACCCTGAGACATCAGTTCTTGAGTCTCACATGCCTAGTGACTCACTACTTAACTCACTGGCCCTTCAGATCGAAACACAGTAATGTTTGCACACTACTGCTTTACGGCAGCATAACTGGCCCTTTGATACCTTCCTAGACGGATTTCTGCGTAGGAATCCTACCACCAGTAAAACGAAAAGAAATCACGTAAAGCGTCGTATATTATTATAAGGAAGATAGTGACGAGATCAGAAAATCTTTCACAATGTCTGCTCATGACAAATAATTAAAAGTAATCAGTGACTTCAGACAGAGTGAGAGAGATAAGAAAGAGAGACAGTAATATAAGATAACTGGCCCTGGGGTGGTACCCACCTAGACGGATTCCTGCATAGGTACCTACCACCGGATCGGCGGATCGACGGATCCTATCACCAGTAAACTACTTCGGCACTTAGGTTACGATACTATTTAAAAAGAATCACTGTTAAGCCGTAATGATGACGCCTTTTTGTTTTTGCTTTCAAATTAATATTAAATCTCTGTATGAATATACAGTGGCATAATAACAATGAGATGAAAGATATAATAATATATTATATTGTAGAACTGATAAACTCGTCGAACACACAGTAAAGTTATGGCCATTATTACAGTTCCACACACTCGATTACATACAATTCATGACTGTTCTTTACGACTATCATAAAACATTTCTGTGATATGGAGTTAGCTAACGACGATGTTCTCTTAAAGTATCTAACTACTATTTTCGATGAATACGTTGAATATGTAATGTAATACAGATAACGAAAGCACTATTTAACTTACTCAACATATGTCGTTTAGATATTTTCACTAAAAGCTATTTTACATT
Organism: Luehdorfia chinensis; assembly: GCA_019845155.1. Lineage (NCBI taxonomy): Eukaryota > Metazoa > Arthropoda > Insecta > Lepidoptera > Papilionidae > Luehdorfia > Luehdorfia chinensis. Next base: position 504,051 of record JAHVAK010000390.1, read on the forward strand.
ATGAAAATTTTCTAAAAATGTATAATACCTATAAATAATATAAATACCTATAAATAAATTAAATATTCAATACAGCAAAAACAAAAACGTACCTATATTAACACTCAGTTTAAATGTATTCTTGACCACTGTAAAATAAATTTTAACCCAATTTGTTTCTAAAATAACATTGGTTTAATTTATGCGAGATATAATTGTTCAACATTTCAGAACTTTTTTTATTAAAGGCCACCAGTCAAACCCACTAACCGATACAAATAAACAAAACAGTGTAATGTGTAATGTATCTCCCACTGTGCGAATAAACTTGCTGAAGTAAAGCAGTAGCTAACCGCTAGGTCGTGTAGTCTGATCTGGGGAAGACGTCTCCTCCTGCCAGTGATGAAGGACTTCTCTTCTATCTTAACTTTTATGTATAACTTGTATATACGTATAGTCAGCATCTATGCAATTTCCCATAAGTTTTTAAGATGGCTATTAAAATAAAATTTCGATAGATTAGCAGTTCGAAGGTTAAGTTACTTTTTCAAGATAATCTAGAAGATTAAAGTTAATTCTATAATTTTAGAATTATTAAGCTTAGAATTAGTGTCGGGTTCCCTGCATATGAACATGAAAGTTGGTGTTTAGACTTCTTTTTATAAATAAAATCCAATGTGTCAGCATTTTTGGAAATTCATATCTAAAGGGGGTAAAATAAAAGATGAAATATTTTATGGGAATTGAGTCATTTTTGAATTTAATAATGTGAAAATTGGTGTTAAGTCTTTTGTTTATAAATAAATCGTTTTATCAGTATAAGTATAAGTCAGTTTTATCAGCGTTTTTGAAAATTGATTCCCTGAGGGGGTAAAATAAGGGAAGAAAGTTTTGTGGAATCTGCGTTATTTTTAAAGTTATAAATGTGGAAATTAGAAGGGAGGTATTTGTTTATTTACAAACAAATAATGAAGGAAAGTAAGTTAATTTTCTGAGATCAGCATGCAAAATATATAAATGGTGTCTATTACCTAGATTTTTGAAGAGCCCGCCCTAACCCAGTAGCGTGCACAAGCAAACTAGCACCGCCACCAGAAATCGCCGCCAGATACCACTGATATAATAAAGCAGCTGATTTTATATGTTTATACCCGCTAATCTCTGGAAATACTAAATTCTTTTTTTGTATTAGATAACCCGTTTATTGAGGAATGTCTAAGTCAGGGTGCCCAAACTTGTACTGCCAGCGATCTACCTCAATATTGTTAGACTACAATCGATCGATAAAGGCCGGCAACGCATCTGCTATTCCTCGGGTATTGTAGATGTTCATTGGCGGCGGTGATCACTTACCATCAGGTGAGCCGCTTGCTCGTTTGCCTCCTCTAACATAAAAAAAAACTCTTTCTCTATATGTGTATTTTTTTGATTGAGTTACATTTAACATATTCATGCAAACTATAGCGGTAAAATAAATAGTTTAAAAAGTAAACGCGATAAAAATTCGAAAAAGTAGTTTTATCAAATGTGTAATATTCGCGTAAATATAAGAAATTATTAACTATAGCGATGTTAAATTTGAACAGAAAAATTATTATTCAAAATTAATTTTAATATTTGTTAAAAATCATTTTAAATAGTGTTCATACGAACGATCTTTCTTAATAGAACCAATGGCCTAAGAATTAAACGACAGGACATTTTTGTATCCGTCGATAAAGTTTAAAAAACGTCCATACATGATCCAGTGCATAGTTTAATCTTGGCAAGTGTTGAAGGGTAGATAAGAGATTATGCAAATTTTAATCAAATTGTTAATGGAAGGAGATTTGTTATACTAATCCTTAGAATTGGTTTGGAATGCATATGAAGGGATTTTGTTCCAGGACTGAACAAGATATCTCTGCAGCTTTACTGCTGCGGAATACGCAACGACACGATTTTGTATTTAGGATAATTATTTTTATTACTTCTTGGATATTCATTTGTTTGTGTGTCTTTATTTATACAAATCAATAAAATTTAAGTATCTGTTAATCAAATCAAATGTAAATTATAATAATTTAATATGTAATTATCAAATAACAGCTTTTTACTGAATGCTTATGAAAGTATATACTGTACTGTGATGATGTTCTCCTAGCCGATTTCGACCACGGCGACAACTTCCGAATCCGAATGTCGAGAGCCATCAACTGCGCAGGAGATATTATAGTGCCACAAGTGTACGCGCAAACGCAGAGGCACTCGTCCCAACCTACTCGCACCCGATGTAACGCTTATGCGATAAGATCGGAGGTAGGCTAGGATGCAGTGTCAGAAACACGGGGACAAACACAACACGACCAGACCCGACAACCAACATTTTGTGTTTTAGCACAAATGTTGGCTCCGGCTGGGATTCGAACCCAGGACCCGCGGCGTAGAAAGTCAGGTACTCTGACCACTAGGCCACGCGGTCGTCACTGTACTGTACTAATAAGAAAAAACAATTTTTAAACTGTCTGTATGTCTGTTTGTTGCGGCTAATCTCCGAAACGGCTGAACTGATTTTGATAAGAATTTCACTGACAATGGGCAGATATTATAGCGAGTAACTTAGGCCACTTTAATTTTAGAAAAATTATTAGGGTTCCGCGCAAAAAAAATTTATATACCAAAATCCGATATAAATAGGAATGTACTGTATATAAGTATATCATCGATCAGTTGTCTTTTTTACGCTGGTGAAACCGCGGGGCATAGCTAGTATCTACATATATCAAGTCTTAACTATGTTACGAGTATATATTACTATATATATTACTTTTAGACGTCGACTTGTTTGCTATTAATGGCTAATTGGATAGTTTTTGTGAACATCTCATATTATGATAATATAATAGTTTATTACTGCGTCCTAACTTTGAAATTGTATAGATGTGAGAATTATATAGTTGCGAAGGGAAAATAATTTCTAATTTTGATCATAAAAGAGACTGGATATCTATCTATATAGCACAGATCTTCGCTTCGATTTCTAATAGTAAAATTACCTATTTCTATCTGAAGCTTCAAAGCAAAAATCACAGAATTTAATTTTGTATAGATAGATCAGTAGCGATTATCAAAAATGATTTTCACTATTTAAATTATTTCGTACATTATGACCGATATTGCCATTTAAGTTCAGAACGAAAAAAAAAACGGTTCTGAATGGCATTATGGAAAGAATAATTTTTCTTTATTTGTGAACGAAAGTCGCGAGACGAACAAATCGTCACCTCGTAAATGTAACGTCCGTCCACAACAAATGTTGTGTCATCAAGAAAATTTGTGTATGGCCCCACATAGCTCCTTTCACCCTGAGACTTACGTTTGAGTTCTTAAGTAGTGTATGCCTAGTAATTATATTAGCTAACAGTGCCGTTCTCACCGAAAGATAGTAATGTTTGCACACTTACTGCTTCACGGCAGAATATCTAGTACTGCTGTGATACGTACATAGGCGGTACCACAATTGAAAATTATTCCCATAGTTAGTCGACTTTTCACTCAATGGATGAATTGGGATGTAAGATTCCCTAACGAGGTCACAACTTATGTAATCTTTTTTATTTGCAGTTTGTGATCAAAGTTTATGATGTACTGTCCGTGTGGTGGTGGCTTAAAAGAATCTACCACCCAATCTTATCCCGTGGGTGTTTTTTTTAATATAACAAGCAGGCAAAGGACTAGGTTGCTCACGTGATGGTAAGTGATCACCGCCCATACAATACCATAGATACATAGATACATAAGATCAAGACTGTATCCCATAAGGGGTAGTCAGAGACGGGGCACTCACTGCAAAAACAGATGACTGCCACAATCCACGTTTCACCAAAACAATATAATGCACTTGGTGTGATAGGTGGTGAGCCGATCGCCACTATGCGCTGTTGGGTGCACAGTGCAGTTTAATTTCTTACTCGTCTTCTACGAGATCCATTGGATGAGATGGAGTGGTAGTATTCTTTTAACGAGCCGCGGCCACATGGCCATACAATATAATACCACCACCCACCCATATAATACCAGAGGAATAGCAGATGCGTTGCCGGCCTTTGAGAAAGGAATAGGCTCTTTTCTCGAAGGTCCCTAAGTCGTATCGGTCCTGAGTAACTGCTGACGAAAGCACATTCCATAAAGTGTTAACCCGCATTGGAACAGCGTGGCGGATTCTTGCCCGCTCGAAAACCCTCTCGGAAATGAGAGGAGGCCTGTAATCAACAGTGGGACATTTATAGGCTGTTATTTTACTTTTTCACTTTTATTATTTTTCTATTTTTTCTATTATAGTTTGTAAAAATATGTCTTTCTATCTCTAATGAGTATTGCACAAAATCATTTCGACTAGACATAGACGAATTGTTTGGCACTTTCGCTAGGGAATCTTAATTGATCCGATTAAGATCAGACATTGATCGAATGTTACGACTGTGTAGAAAGAAATCCGTTCTCTTAGTTTTACTTTAGTGATTTTATTTTACAAAGTTATTTTATTTTTGACTCGGTTCGCGTAGTGGTGAGGCCGTGGGCTTCTGCGCTACGCGTTGAGGGTTCGATTTCCGCACCGACAAATATTTGTATGGCCTACAGAGAGCTGTTCCGGCTCTGGGTGGTACATGTGGAATTTATGTCTGTAAAACGCACCCACGATATAGGAGAGACCCTAATATTAAAAAAAAAATTAGCATACATTGACATGATTAATATTTTAATTGTCCTTAATAATGAACTAAATTTAAATAGTTTGACTATTTAAGTGTAAAAATGTATTTATAATAGTGCGTTTTTGTAATGGAAGTAAGTAAAAGTACACTTACACAATAGTTTTATAAATTTACTGGTGGTAGGATTCCTATGCAGGAGTCCGTCTAGGTGGGTGCCACCCCAGTGCCAGTTATTCTGCCGTGAAGCAGTAGTGTTTCGGTTTGAAGGGCACTGTGAGCTAGCGTAATCACTGGGCATATGAGACTTAAGAACTTATGTCTCAGAGTGATGGGCACAGTGTGGTGTCACACAGAAATTTTCTGGTTGACACAGCATTTGTTATGGGCAGACGTTGCACTTACCATCAGGTGAACGTTTTGCTCGTTTCATCACTTTATCCAATAAAAAAAAATAAAAAAAAGTCTAATATCTAATCACCTATTTTACTGGTGGTATAATTCTTATGCAGGAATCCGTCTAGGTAGGTAGCACCCCAGGACCAGTTGTTCTGCCGTGAGGCAGTAGTGTGCAAACGTTATTGTGTTTAGATTTGAAAGGCACTGTGAGCTAGTATGAACCACTGGGCATATGAAACTTAAGAACTGATGTCTCATGGTGATGAGCGCAGTGTAGTGTCACAAAGAAATGTTCTGGATGACACAGTATTTGCTATGGACAGACGTTGCACTTACTATCAGTTGAAAGTTTTGCTCGTTTCATCACTTTATCCAATAAAAAAAAAAATTAACTATAAGTTGGCTAGAAAACTAGGACTCCCAATAATCAATTACAGCGCATGGTTAAACTAAATCAATCAGTGTAGTGGACGTGAGTTATTACCAGATGTGGTGCACTTCCGTATCAGGGTAGTAAACTTAATGTAAGAAGGAAATAGTGTGAACTAATTAAATAATTATATTGTAGTCCTATAATGATTTCTTATATTTACGCGAACACTACACTTTTGAATGAAAGTAAATTTTACGGATTTTATCTCGTTTATATTTGCTATTTACGATCCTAACCTGGTGGTAATACCCAAATTAATAGATAAGATGGTTGGGTATTACCATCAGCTTGGGATCCTATAATTTATAAAATTAAATCAAAAACCAAGCATACCACAGCAAGACTTCAAGATACAGTACAGTATAGCTCTTTCTGCGTAGATCGGACCAAAAATAATAATTAAAAGCTGAAGGTACTCCGGGTTAACTATGACATCAAGACATCTGTCACCTCAGTCCCCCCGTGACCATGGGGCTGTAAAGCACTCGAAACGTCGGGACGTAAATAGTAAATATAAACGCGATAAAATACGTACAATTTAGTTTCATTTAAATATTGTAGTCCTGTTAGGTACTATTATAGAATACTGAAGTCCTCCTGTTCGATTTTGGACCACGTCGTTGCGACAACTTCCGAACACTGTCATCACCATCATCATTTCAGCCTATCACTAGTCCACTGCTGAACATAGCCCTCCCTCATAGATTGCTACAAAAGTTTTTAGCTCCCATTTTGCGGGGACTCTTGCCATAGTTGCCACGCTTGGCAGGCGGGTTGGCAACCGCATTTTATTTATTCTGATGTTCCAGGAATCCCATCTTCTGATTTCCTCTGACGACTTTTACGACGCACGCGGGATTAGATGGGGTGGTAGATTCTCTTAAGCCGCCACCAGACGGCACGGACTTTATATACCTTGAATTTATTTTCTATATAAATATCTAATATAAATGTTTCATTTCACTTCTACGACGCGGGTCCTGGGTTCGAATCTCAGCCGGAACCAACATTTTGGTTTTCGGATTGTCTAGTGCATATGAAATTTAAGCCTGTAAACGTACAACAGAGGGACATCGTAAAAAAAAAGTGGTGCCCGGGGATTGAACGCAGGGCACACGCGAACTGACATTTAAAGTGAACGCCCGGCCCCTGAGGCTACCTCGACTCGCGACCCTAGACAGGTTACATTCAAATCAATAACCCTTGAATTTCTCTAGAGAGTGTTACCAGACAGGTTAACGAACTTGATTATCCAAGTGTTTTAACTAATAAGTTTGCTGTTTACCCAATTTAGATACAAATTATACTTATATATCTGTTTCTCTAAATTATGTATCAACAAGGGCCATCGATTTCAAGAATGCAATTATTTGCGGATATTGTAAAGGACAGTTCTGAACAACAGTAAAGAACAACAGTTCTGAATAACAGTAAAGAACAACAGTAAAGAACAACAGTAAAGAACAACAGTTCTGAACAACAGTAAAGATCGACAAAACGGGTTGCGGGTTCGATTCCCGCACGGAACAAATATTTGTATGGCCTACAGATATTTGTTCCGGGTCTGGCAATGTAACTCTATTAGAAATAAATTAGTGATAATATATCGCCGCTGAAATGGGTTTTCATAAAAAAAAATAACAGTCTAGTTTTAATTTCTTTTAAATTTCCTTACTATAAAGACATCTTATTTTTCCTATAGGATGTTTTCATACGAGCAAAACGTTCACCTGATGGCAAGTGCAATAAAAAATGCTGTAGTTGTATATTAATACTTCTGTGTGGCACCGCACTGCGCTCGTTACCCTCAGACATCACCCACCGACTTGTCAGACCGAAACACAGTAATGTTTGAACACTACTGCTTCACGGCAGAATAACTGGCCCTGCGGTGGTACCTACCTAGACGTATTCCTGCATAGGAATCCTACCACCAGTCTCAATTAATATTTTATAACATTAATATTTCGAGTGCCCGTCGACAACACCGAAATTGAAAACCAGTACTTTAGAGGAGAACGCTACGTAGGTAATTTTGTGTACAAAATTGTCATTTGTGGAGCTATGTTACCGCCGAGTTTTACTTGGGGGCGCTGGGTTCAAATATCCTAGTTCTATACACCTGTCCGGCAAGTACTCCAGTTACAAAGATAAGCGATTGTGTTGGTGTTCAGTGTTCAGCGTTTTTCTTATTACTAAATCTTGGAGAAATGAATTGAGTTAATAGAAGTTACAACTTTATTTAATTTGTCTGCACTGTGAAGATTATAATTCATAATGTAATAATCAATATAACCAACCAAATAATAACCAACACATATGGTCAAGCCGACAATTTAGCTTCTAATGTTTATCTTCACAATGCATAAGAGGTTTGGTTAGGTTAATCACTAAGTTATGTTATGGCACCATATTTACTTTAACAGTTTACTTTTAAATGTTTCTATTTCATAATAATTAATAATTATTTCACTACATTACAAAATTAAAGGGTTTGCACGCAACGATTTGTACCCGCAGAAATCCATGTCACATAATATCTCAATGACTCTTCAAATTTATGTTGCCGTAGACCATGATTCCTAAACTTACGTCAAGATCTAGGCTATTTATATCACATCAATATATATCATATTAATATGTATCTGATTAACTATTTATTATTTGTTTTTTTTTGTATTTTTGAAATTTTCGTTTTTATTTCGTCTATACAGTATTTATTATTTATGAACTGACTGACTGCCCATCCGAATTGGACTCTTGATCGAAGTTGGACATACCTAGTCGAACAATCTGTCCTGGGTATACTCGTAGTTCGTAGTGTTCCCAACAACATACTGGTTGTTGTGACATATGACAAAATTGTTCATATGCGAGTATCTAGAAGTATTTTTAGCGCGCAGATTCAATTATAAATTATTTTCAATTAATTCGTGTATGTTAATTTCAAAAATAGTACAAAAGTACAATACCATGTTCGGTTTATTAGCATAATGATGACAAACATCAAACATTACTCTCACGCTTGCTTCCTGACGTCATAATAATTATAATTAAATACCCTCATCACGCTGGCGCCAGGCCATTATAAAATAATTATAACATAAACAAAGCTATCAGACTAAATAATATAATACTGTAACCACTAGTCAACTTATAAATTATAATACTTAATATGTCAATATTTCTGCAGCTTTATTAATTACGCCAAATAATTTCAGCGTAAAACAAACGATTATGACGACATTATTTTTAATAGAAAAAGACAAAAAAATTAACGAAACTTAATCAGAGAAAGAGAAAACATAAAAGATAGAGTAAATAACGTATATTCGCCGTGTGGTAGCGCTGTATGTCGTAAAAAGGTCTCGATAAGGCCGATTATAGGAGACGACCAGGAAAAAATATTCTTACCAGGGGTTCTACTGTTTTACTCTGGTTGGTTTCGGGATCGGTTTCATTTTATTCCATTAACCAATAAATGAGATCATACGCCAAAAAAAAACCGATCACGAAACCTGCCAAAGTCACGAAATATACCTACAGATCCATTAATGAGTATTTACTTAAAACACAACTCGCTATATTATCCAATATCTGCAAGTATTTATTTCTTTATTTACTCTCTATTGTTACACCCTTAAATTCTAAGGTAACAATGGGCAGACTTAACGCCTATCGGCATTCTCTGCCAGTCAACTCGCAGTGTGGTAAACTATTCTGGCAGGTATAATTATACATACATACATACATAAGATCACGACTGTATCCCATAAGGGGTAGTCAGAGACTGGGCACTGACTGCAAAAACAGATGACTGCCGCAATCCACGTTTCACCAAAACAATATAATGCACTTGGTGTGATAGGTGGTGAGCCCATCGCCACCAGTATAATTATAGAACAGTAAAATAATAAATTTAAACTAAACATATATATATATATACACATACATATATATACATAAATATATATATATATATATATATATATATATATATATATACACATATACATATACACACAAGAAATATACATGTGAACATACATGACTACTCGTAAATAAGAAATTTAATATAAATAAACATTTCAATCATCAAACATTGGTTATTCTCAAATAGTAATCACGAACTAATCTCTTAAACGAGCCCTTATTTGGGGCTTTTCTTATGTCTTCAGGCAAGGAATTCCAGAGTAGTGCAGCCTGAACGGTAAAGGAATTACTGGTGAATCCAGTGAAATGTGTCGGAATGCATATGTTATGACTAGACGAGGAGCGTAGAACTGTTTCATGACTTAAGTGAAGATACCGAAATTTATCTTTAAGATATGAAGGAGAAGTTGGGCTATTTAAAATAGAATAAAGAGTAAGCAGAATCCTAGAATTGCGTCTGTGTTTGATAGTAAGCCATTTCAGGCGATTATGATACAGAGAAATATGGTCATACTTTCGAAGCCCATATACAAACCTGATGCAATTATTGAGAAGACGCTCTAGCCTGCTGAGAAGATATTGGTCCAGGTCCGGATAACACACATATGCATAATCAATAATGGGTAAAATAAATGTCTGTACAATCAGCGTAATCTTTGTCTTGACAGGTAGGAAGTTTTTTAGACGGTAGAGGGATCGTAAGGTAGCAAAGACTTTGCGGCTTATATCAGTGACATGAACCCCCCAATTTAACGTATTATCCATGCAAAGTCTAAGATTTTTAACCGAGCTAGCAAACGGTATAAGAGTTCCACTATTATCATTAGTATCTTTATTACTTAATTAAAAAAAACCTCGTACAATAAAATTATATCAAGTCCATCGTTTTTAGATGATTTTTTAAATATTTAAACGTTTAAATAGAATAGCATGCTCAGAAACAGACCATTGAATTTTATGCACCTCTTTACTGCTCCCAGTGCATAGACTTAACAGCCCGTAGCGAGAATACGGGGAGATTAAAATATAAATACAACGTAAGTTTAGAATTTTATATAGATATTTTTCATAACAGCTAGTCAAACAACTGGCTTAATATATAAATTTATAACAACCCTCTTTTTTGTAAAAATACTATATTTATTTATCACAATTTTTTTTAAAAAACAACGATGCCTTTCCGTAGGATTTCTCCAGTGTCGTAGGTGCCTTTTACAAACATAAATTCCACACGCACAAACATCCAGACCCGGACCAACTATCTGTAGACCATACAAATATTTGTCCCGTGCGGGAATCGTATCCGCGACCCGCGGCGCAGAAGTCAATCGCTTAACCACTGCGCCAACCGAGCCTCCGATATGTAATATATGTTAATTATCATACAGTCAGTGCGATCGTTACAATTTGGTACCGTTTTTTATTAAATGAGCAGTACGCGTTTAGTCTGATGGCTTTAAGATCTTCGTCCGAAGAGACACGTGAACAGGTTTTAAAAATACCATGAGATCTCTTTAATTTTCTGGATTAAATAGGGTTGCAAGCGATCTATGTTCCGAATTTTGTCAAGATCGGTTCAAAGGTTGAATCGTGAAAGGGTATCAAACAGAAAGAGGGATACAGTTCGTTCACATTTATAATATTATAATAGTTGAAGGTTTTTTTTTAAAAACCGGGTAAAGTTTTTGATTTTTCCGAAATAAAAAGTATTCTATGTCTGTCTCCGGGATGCAAGCTATCTGTGCTGAATTTTGTCAAGATTTGTTCGACGCTTGAGCCGTGAAAAATGTAACAAACAGATTTTCCCTCTGTCGACTTTTACGACACCTACGGGATGAGATGGGGTGGTAGATTCTCTTAAGCCGCCACCGCACAGTACTATTTCATATGCAAATGTTAAATAACAAAATATATATGAAGTATCCTATCATTAATGCAAGTTCTAAGCCTCTACAGATCTTCTTTTAGTATGCATAATTAATCAAGTATAATACGATTAGGCGCTACTTAAACCAGGCGCAATTACGTTGCTCTTCAAAAGCTTTTCCTCCTGTATGGATGACAAAACATCAAAATATTGTTTTTAATTTAGCGTAAATCATTTGCTATTAAAAGAATGGCATTGCAGCTATTTAAATACGTTTGTTTTGGAAAGGAATAACAAAAACCTTTATAATTAATAATTTGCAGGAATCCGTCTAGGTAGGTACCGCCGCAGGGCCAGTTATTCTACCGTGAAGCAGTAGTTTGCAAACATTACTGTGTTTCGGTTTGAGGGCACTGTGAGCTAGCGTAATTACTAGGCGTATGAGACTTAAGAACTGATGTCTCAGGGTGGGCACAGTGTGGTGCCACACAGAAATTTTCTGGGTGACACAGCATTTGTTATTGTCAGACGTTGCACTTACCATCTGGTGAACGTTTTGGTCATTTCATCACTTCAACAATTAAAAAAAAATTGTTGTTATCATGTGTGCCGTGTGGTGGCGGCTTAAGATAATCTATCTCATCCCGTGGGCGTCATAAAAGTCAACATAGGGAAAATAAGTTCTTTTCTTCACTATCTCGGCTTCAGAAAACGGGCAGCAGCATCTTTCTGGAACATCTGAATATAGCAAAATCCTCTCAAAATGAGAGCTTTTGTGCCAATGTAAGGGGAGGCCTATGTTCAGCAGTGGACTAGTGATAGTCTGAAATGGTGATGATGATTATGATGATATTATCAGTGTATCGTTAATTACGTTTTCAATTAAAAGATTTTTAAAGAAGTATATAAAATCTACCGCCGTATCGTAATGAGTTTCTTCTGACGGAGAGGAAGCAGACGAAACTCCATAGGTATCTTTCTTTATCCCCGATAGGTATTTTCGATCCCTGGTGCCAGCACCTCTATAATTGTTCTACGATTTTAAGTGCTGATTTACCACGTGCTTAGCGGTGAAGGAAAACATCGTGAGAAAACCTGCGTGTCGAGGAATTGAAATATATCCAGGACATGTGAAGTCCGCCAACCAGCATTGGAGCATCGTGGCGGACTATTCCCAGCTCCAAAACCCTCTCACAAATGAGAGGAGGCCTGACCTCCGTAGTGGGACATTTAAAGACTGTTACTTTACTTTTTTTACTTCAGACGATAGTTTAAAAAAACTACAATGTAAATTGTATACGTCTTTAACTGGCGGAGCTTGCTAAGACTAATTTATTATAAAAATATCCCACTGTTGAGCAGAGGCCTCGAAATATTTTTCATTGTTCAGACATGTAGGTTTCCTCATGATATTTTCCTTCAGCGCCAAGCACGTGGTAAATCAGCACTTAAAATTGCAACTAAATTTTATTGGTGCCTTTTTAGTGGTGCCGGCACCGGGAATCAAACCCAGGTCAATCGCGTACTATGAAATTTAAAGCGAGCGCCTACCCCCTGAGCCAACACGGCTCTTTTTATATGATTATACATTATAACAAAGTAACTTCCCCACTATCAGCGACAAGTTGATGTGGGTGATTTTCCTAAATGTACACGTATCACTAGCGTCAAAATAAATTCTCAATTTTTAGTTAATCTTCCAAAGATTCGTTAAAACCTTGTAGCCTTGATAAAATAATCAAACCAGCAATAAATTTGAAATGTAAACGCATTTAAAAAAAACACTGTAATGTATGTAACTGTTCCTATCTAATAAATAACTACACCATAGGGAAAATAAGTTCTTTTCTTCACTATCTCGACTTCAGAAAACGGGCAGCAGCATCTTTCTGGAACATCTGAATATAGCAAAATCCTCTCAAAATGAGAGCTTTTGTGCCAATGTAAGGGGAGGCCTATGTTCAGCAGTGGACTAGTGATAGTCTGAAATGGTGATGATGATTATGATGATATTATCAGTGTATCGTTAATTACGTTTTCAATTAAAAGATTTTTAAAGAAGTATATAAAATCTACCGCCGTATCGTAATGAGTTTCTTCTGACGGAGAGGAAGCAGACGAACTTGTAGCCTTGATAAAATAATCAAACCAGCAATAAATTTGAAATGTAAACGCATTTAAAAAAAACACTGTAATGTATGTAACTGTTCCTATCTAATAAATAACTACACCTGTAATATACGAGATCCATAAAATCAGGATCTAATTAGGACTCTCGTGAGTTCATTAGTAAAGTTGGCTAAATTGCTTTGAAACTATTACGATAATTGAGTGTCGATTTACATGTTAGTAATAAGTACACATCTACACACAGACGGCGGCAACTTGGCCAGTATTTTTAACTGGTTTAGTTTTGTAAATAATATCTTGTTATTTTCTAGTAGATATGTTTAAAGATCGTGTTACAGTATTACCATACTTTTAACTATTATATGACCTACTAAATAGCCATTAAAAGATAACGTAGTGAAAATGCTAAAAAAACATCAAAATGTAGATAATATTTTTAGTGCCAATGCGAACACTTCCTACAAAAGATAAACGTTGCGACTTTCTCACAGACTTTACAGTTAATTTAACTACAGAAGCGACGTGGAAAATTACGATGAACGTAAAGTACGCTGTGGCCTACTATCTGCATTAAGTTGTGCTTTACAATATATATATCTATATATATATGTCGCCGTGAGAGCACTCTCAACCGACGTGGTCAATTCCTTCATCACCATTTAAATATTTCTATCACATAAGAATTCCTTTGTAATTAAATCATTTAACAGTTTACCATAACCGCCTTGTATTGGCCACTTTTGTTAAGAGGTGTCGCTGAGAAAGCGCACCTTACCAACGTAATCTTAACTACTTCGTCGCCTTTTAAATTATTTTATCACACGAGTATTATTTATTTGTAAATCTTTCATTTTGTTAAAAGTTAAAAGTTTTTGTTTAAAGGGCTTGTATCGGCCACTTGAGGTTCGCTGTGAAAGCGCCCAGTGAACAACGTAATCTTAATTCCTCCGTCACCTTGTCAAATTATTTTGTCACACCAGCATTTGGTTATCGAAATTTATGGGGTGCCCTATATCGCTAACTTTTATAAATCTATCGTCAGACACACTTCATTCTATGCGTTACCAGTGAACTGTTGTGAATTATGTTAAGATTGATATTGAGTGGTGGGGAGGATTTTTGGCTGCTTGGCCTGTACAATAGTAATATAAAAAAGGGTGTTAACGACAACCTAGTTAACTTGTGTTTTTAACGCTTGCCGGTGAAGGTTGTGTATTTGGCAAGCGTTTGTTAAGCTACTACGCTAACTACTTTAAATTAATTTTAAAATATTGTGAGAAATATAAATCTGTAATAAATAAATCATTTGTAAGTGATATATCAAGGCGTTTCTTTGCAATGGATCAAGAGAAGGACAGTACAACTGAACCCTTGTCAAATGGGGACAGTAGTACTGCTCCCCCAAAAATAACCCTGGGTCTTCTGCTTCGACATCAGAAGTGGGATCGCACACGCGATCCCATCCTGCCGGACATCCACAACAACTTGAACCACGTGAGATTATTACATCTTCGGTTGCGGAAAGTGTACCAAAACAGTTCTTTATGGAAATGGTAAGAAAAATCCATTCTATTAGCGAGCGATTTATCACACAGCCTCAAGAAAAGATTAAGATAACCGAATTGTTCCTATCGTCTTATGAATTTTATGAACCCAACAGTAACATGTGTACGTAACGGGTGTACGTGAATGGTGCGACCACATTTTGATTACAGTCGCAAATTATAACTAAGTGACTATGACGCCCAAATTAATTTATTTTAGCTTTAATGAAAATTTTTAGTTTGTCAAAATGTAGAGCTAAAATATAGGACGAATGAGAAATAAATAATGTTAACTACTTTGATCCTGTGCACCGTTATTTCCAAGACGTGCTTTCATGTTTCGTGAGCACATGACTCACCAAGGGATGTATTAGAGTATTTATCAAGGAGCGGATGCTATGGAAACGATTTACTATGCAGTGGAAGCGACGATCGGAACAATAATTGATTAGTGCCTTAGAATAAAACTTATGCATGCTAGAGCCACTTCAGTACCAGAACTTTTATCTGTAGTTTTCTTTTCGTCTCTACCGTTTAAATCAATCTACTTCTTATAATGCTAGTCAGCCACCGTTAAAAAGATCACTCGTTTATCGTCCATTCGATTGGACAGTAAAATAACCCCATTTCGTATTTTTTGTAAAAAAGCTGGCCACTCCATTAATAATTTTCGTAATAAGGTCAAGGAGAACTATATTCCGAGAGATATCAACAGTTACCGGTTCCTTGTAAGTTTTTCTTAAAGCCAGATATAAGTTCATGTTAGCTATAAACGTTTGAAAACTACTTCTCCTAATACCTCAAATCATCAGATTGCTAAACGTGTTAATAGTACTGCAGATAGGTAATATTCGATGATAGAGCAGAACGTTGCGTTATTCCCGAATGGATCTCTGGACTATTACCGGGGCGTATGTACTACACGTCATGTGTTTTAATTATGTGTCTGTATTCACGTAGAATGACAATTTTATATTAGCTAACAACCGATGTTCTCATTGTCAACAATTTATAAAAAAAGGCCTGTCTGAGCGTCTTAGTAACCACTCGTAGTGCAAAACTTATTTTATAATTGCGAATCATGCATTTACAGGATAAAAGTCTCTTATTCGACAACATCGATCATGATGTTAATAATGAGTCGCAAATCGGAAAACTATTAATTTTGCTTAGACTTGATTATTCGTGGTTGTTCAAATCTTGAATTACTACTGTCAAATTCGAATTCCAATTAAAAACAAAATAAGAATGTCGAGCGTACAGTGAATTATTAATTACACGAATAGTGAATTATTGAACAATAACATAAGTCACGAGAGCCAGTCTCCTTTCTCTAGCAAAATTTTTATTTAAAAAAAAACATTGCTTACTACAGGGAACAAATTTCAGGGATGATTTAGTATTTATGTAAATAATCTCAATAGCTTAAAAAAAACACTTATAAGCTTTCTTTCCGTTAGTATCGACATATGCCTCGCTTTTGTAAAGTGCCCGGCATCTTCTAACGTTAAGCAGTTTAGGCAATTTAACAGTATGGCTGGCTACTTTCTTTGATTAATTCCAAACTTTGCACGTGTCATGATTCGTCTTTACGAACTAGCTAAGACTGGTACTAAGTGGCAATGCACTCGTATACAAGAAGAAGCGCGCAATAAAGACATTCAATAACTGATTTCCTCTCTGATACTAATGATGAACATAGCTATAGAGCTTTTCCAACTGATCAATGGACAACAGCATGTAACGGCTTACTTGAGCACGCGTAAGAATGACGCAGATAGCAGATACCTCTCTTACAAAAGCTTCGAAACATACACAAGAGCTTTCACCGAGAGTATAAAAATGGTGGGTGGTCCTTACAAAACTGATTTTGAAATAGAGCTCCGAAAGGGTGACCGCATACAGCACGCAGGCTTTTAGCCACAATGTAGAGACTTGTACAGTAATTATCATGACCGGAGATTTAAAGGGATAGGACAAGGTTGTGTTAGCTCGCTGCGCATAAATTTGGCACTATTAGAAGGATTTCGTTTTGAAGACGAACTTTTGAAGCCAACACGGCAAGCTGCAGTTACAGTTAATCGGTACTTAATAGTTATCGAACTGAAAGCTTTTCAATGGTGTTGACGAATACCTACAATTCAAGCCTTAAAAATCCTATTTACAAAAATAACTTGAAAACGGAGACATGTTGGCTTGATAGAATGAATACCATCCATTGCCAGATTGCCGATAACTGTGTTATGTGTTAACAAAAACATTTCGGGTTCTATAAAAGCATAGCGGCGTTCAATAGAAAAAAAAATCCTTTTATTATAGTTCACTTAACGAGAACAGGAGTATGTGATAGTTGCAATAGATGCTTGCACAAAATACGTTTTATCGCACCAAGCTAACAAAAAAAAAGGAATCGCAGTACCCTCACATCACTGAAATTGCGAATAAGTTAATTTATTGGTACTTTAAAACTTTAGCTGTCCCTACGCCTTAAAGATCCATACTATAGACTCTGGCGTAAGCAGAACCAACAAAGAAGCTTAAAGGGTAATGTGAACTCCCAAAATGCACTAGTAGATTGTAGATTACTAAGAAAACTGCACTTACGTAATAAAGAATTGTTAAACCGTCAACTGGCATACTGCGCTAGGCAAGACTTCGACTCGCATTTGATTGCACAATACATCAAACGACTGATGTCGCACCACCTACACTACAAAATGCCAACACTGTGTTTTGTGTTTTCAGGCATTACAAGAATGACCGATGCGCAGGATGATCGAGGCGGTAGTTAAAGATATCAAAGGTTTGAATATTAAAAAAAAAATATTCCGATTTCATGGAGCTGAATTCATTATAATTTAAAATAATCCTAGGAACCAAACTTTTTAGTTATAGATTCGGTGTACCTCTATAGATTTACAGACTATTCAATAATGATCGTGAAGAAATCGTCCACAACAAGTTATTCAAGACTAGCTGCTAGCACAGCCGCAGAGCATCACAGCTTGGTGAACAGGTAGCCGTGTCGCCGGGAGATATCCGGACCACTGATGCTGCACCGAACGAAGGCGACTGGTGACTCATCCGCCAGGCGACTTGCAGTCCAGGGCGACTTGCAGTCCTGGGCGACTTGCAGTCGTGGCCGACTTGCAGTCATGGGCGACTTGCAGTCTTGCAACCAACGGACTACAGCGACTGCTATTTCGATAGCGGTCCTTGACTTTCAATCACAGCTGATGACTCCTTTTAAAAACGGTGAGAAGTATTCAATCTATTCGATCCAGGAAACCTAAAATTTATCCCAAAAATTATTTATAACATTTAAAGGCCGTGGAGGCCCACATTAATACATGAAGTATTACTATGTATCACAACAAACACTACAAGCCGTGGAGGCAATAATTAATACTCTCATGTTATCCTGCTGGGCCACGGCGTACAAGACCGCCCAGAACCCGGTTCCCTATTTCCCGTCAAATTAAGAGACTTCGTGCCTGCCACGGAGCAATGGTCCTAAACTCCTTTTACCTTGTTCTCCCTCAAATCAAAGACTTTGTGTCTACCACAGAGCGGTGTTCTTGATCCCATCCTTGCTATCCCGTCAAATCAAAGCCTTTGTGTCTATCACAGAGCATTACCGTCACGTGAGAATGACACTTAAACATTACAAAAGTACATGTGTATTTATTCCTAATTTACGTACAAACTACAAAATACTAACTCAACTACTAACGAGTCAAAGCTATAACTTTGAAAGTTAATATGGTCGCTAAACGTGGTCAATATCTACAATAAAAACTATAAAAGTCAAAGCTACAATTTTCAACTTAATAAGGTCACTAAACGTGGTCAATATCTACAAAAACACAAATGTATTTTCTTCAGGCAACGACAATCAAGACAATGAAGAACGGCAGGTGCAGAGCGCGCACCGCCGATCAGAATGGCCGTGTCGCCGTGAGAGCACTCTCAACCGACGTGGTCAATTCCTTCATCACCATTTAAATATTTCTATCACATAAGAATTCCTTTGTAATTAAATCATTTAACAGTTTACCATAACCGCCTTGTATTGGCCACTTTTGTTAAGAGGTGTCGCTGAGAAAGCGCACCTTACCAACGTAATCTTAACTACTTCGTCGCCTTTTAAATTATTTTATCACACGAGTATTATTTATTTGTAAATCTTTCATTTTGTTAAAAGTTAAAAGTTTTTGTTTAAAGGGCTTGTATCGGCCACTTGAGGTTCGCTGTGAAAGCGCCCAGTGAACAACGTAATCTTAATTCCTCCGTCACCTTGTCAAATTATTTTGTCACACCAGCATTTGGTTATCGAAATTTATGGGGTGCCCTATATCGCTAACTTTTATAAATCTATCGTCAGACACACTTCATTCTATGCGTTACCAGTGAACTGTTGTGAATTATGTTAAGATTGATATTGAGTGGTGGGGAGGATTTTTGGCTGCTTGGCCTGTACAATAGTAATATAAAAAAGGGTGTTAACGACAACCTAGTTAACTTGTGTTTTTAACGCTTGCCGGTGAAGGTTGTGTATTTGGCAAGCGTTTGTTAAGCTACTACGCTAACTACTTTAAATTAATTTTAAAATATTGTGAGAAATATAAATCTGTAATAAATAAATCATTTGTAAGTGATATATCAAGGCGTTTCTTTGCAATGGATCAAGAGAAGGACAGTACAACTGAACCCTTGTCAAATGGGGACAGTAGTACTGCTCCCCCAAAAATAACCCTGGGTCTTCTGCTTCGACATATATATATACATAGGAAGTGTACGAATCATAACATTCAGGATTAATAGTTTTCGAGCGATAGACATTGCCATATGTGAATCACAGAAGATTTTTTCTGAGGTTAGATGTGCCAAAAGATCAAGAAATATCGAACCGGATATTCCAGAGGTCATGGTCCTTTATTTATTTACATTGTTTAATAAAATCTTTCATAATTCAAAACAGTTCCCGCAGTCCTGACAAGGGGCGAAACTGTTATCGGAGACGGGCCTGAATCTTATTAACTCTAATGAAATAATTTACTGGATGGTCAATAAAGTAACTAGGTCGAAGTAGAACGAACGAATAACTTTAATAAGAATAAAAATATTTTGTCTAAACTAAATAGATCGCCATTATGGGTCTTGTCGCCACATTACATCAGAATTCTATTGAAATTCTTGCCGCCAAAATTTTCTTAATTTTCGTGAGAGTTGTTAATAATCGCATATACAATTTTATTACATAAATAAAGGTCACATCCATACACTGAATCTGATGGTAAATGATCGCCATGGGTTATTTTTTTTATTATTGATTTACACATAAAATTAAAAAAAAAACACAAAATTCTTTTTTTCTTTTATTTATATTTTATGCGTACTGTAAAGCTTCCCGCAGACCTGTTATTGGACAGTTTTAAAGAGAAGCTGAATCAGTGAGAACTTTTATTAAACTATTATAAAAAAAAAAATGTACTATACTTATCGTTCGGCGAAACGTTTAACTTATCTTATAAAAAGTGTTTTCACCCGCCATTATGCTGCTAATTTCTACTCGTAGTTTATGAGAGCGATTTCTTCTACGGACGAAATGTATAGCAGCACGTTTTTTAAGTTCTACTACATACATACAGTCTCGCCTTTTCCCCTTTTTTGGTAAGCAGACGCCACTCATATAGCCCACTTTTCGCCCTCGCGGGAGACGAGACGCGAACTACATCGCCGCCATTTCGGTACGGGTCAAAAAATTCTTTCTCCCCATTGCGTCCCACGAACAGTATAGTGACAGCATTGCATAGTATGAAGTTATTCTGCACGAAAAAAGGCCGGTACAATACCTTAGTCGCCTCTTACGACACCTCGGTAGCAAAGATCGGTAGAAGACACCTACCGTGTTATTCCACTCTGCCGAACATCTATCGGCCATCAAATATAAATAAAATTAAAATGTAAAGTCGTATTGTCGTATTATGTGTATACTCTACCAGGTAAAATAAGTTTCTAAATGACAAAAACATTGTTAAAAGAAATACACTTGAACCAATAAAACAAAATAGAGTCTATAATTTACTTGCATCATGTGTATAATTTGTTTTTGATACTTTTAAAGATTGTACGAGAACATTACCCTCAAATCTTTGTAATAAACATTAAATTCTGTCGAGATGGCTTAGGAGAAAATAAATATTTCCTCACAATATATTAATTATCTCTATGTATGTATATCCTGCAAAGGGTGAGGGAAAATGAATAATTCATTTAGGCCTATTTATCATTTTCAGATAAATGAGCTGAAACGTTCAGGGGTTCTCGGTTCCGTTATTGGGTATTGTATTATACTGTAACATAAAATGGCATGAAGAATGCAACTAACTGGAAAATTTTATTTTATACACCAATATTTAGTATCAAAATGGTATTACGTAATACAAAATTTTGTTTTCTTTAAATTAATTAATAAAAATTGATTTCCTGAATAAGGAATCTCGAAGCTTTTATTGTATGTTTTAATTTGAAAAACAAGTTAGTTAATACATTCAAATTTAGATAGCCTTACGTTTTGGGAACACACCTCCCTTGTTGCCTCAGCTAGTATCGAAATCCTTGTAAAAAAGTAAAGTTTCAGCCTATAAATGTCCCACTGCTGAGCACAGGGCTCCTCTAATTTCTGAGAGGGTTTTTGGAGCTAGGAAGAATCCGCCACGCTGCTCCTATGCGGGTTGGCGGACTTCACATGTCTTCTAAATATTTTTTATTTCTGAGACATGCAGGTTTCCTCACGATGTTTTCCTTCACCGCCGAGCACGTGGTAAATCAGAACTAAAAATTGCAATTAACAATGCCGGTGCCGGCACCGGGAATCGAACCCGCGTACTATGAAATTTAAAGCGAGCGCCTAGACCGTGAGCTACCACGGCTCTAATCCTTGGCGTTGACATATCGAGTGACGTTTAGTTCAATGTTTAATTAGTAAAATGCTTGACGGGCTTAGTATAGCGGGATAGTATCTTATGGCAGCCAATCGATTGCAACTTTACAAGGCGCAAGTTCGGCATCACATAAAATACTGTTCGCATATCCGGGGGGCAACCTAGTGCTAGCCCTTTCACTCCACTGAATATAATGAAGAGAGATCCGTGGCCTATTTATCGTGTTTACCACTGGGAGTGCTCCGAGGAATCGTTCGGATTAATTCCGGTCGCTAAGTTTCACCATCGTCCATTGCGGTATAATATAATATTTCATCAACATCAACTTCGTGGTTGGTATTCCACCACTTGACGAGCAAACGAGCAAGTGGCTCACCTGTTTCACTGTAAAACTGTGTTAAATTCCACAAAGTAGACGTCTGACAAAACATTTCCGAAAAAAAATATTTGTGGAATCTACAGCGATTTTTCAGGCCGATACGATTTAGGGAAAAATAACCCTACCTACTATTCCTTTTTTAAAGGCTGGCAGCGCAAACGCAATTCCTCTGGTATTGCATGGGCGGCGGTGATCACGTACCATCAGGTGAGCCGCTTGTCCGTTTTCCCTCTTACTTATGTTTTTTTTTTAAATTTTAGTGTTACAGGCTGGATACAAACTCGATGTACCGCGTTCATGTACTGAAAAGGAACGCGTCTTCTAATTACCATTTCGTACCGCGGCTATGTGGTCGTATTTAATAGTATTGTTAAATTCATGTTTTGAATTTATAAAAAAATACTACGAGTACTTACAACATCATTTGCATCGTATTATGTTCATCAAAAAATTATGACGTTACATTTTAGTCGGGCAATTAAGCCGACTCCGATTCTTAGTTTGAAACCCAGCTAGTATTTGTGAAATTTACAATGCATTTTAAGCCCTCTCCTTGTTTACAAAATTGTTTAGGAAATAATCACTGGTATAACAAATAATTGCTTTCGGTGTATAAATATAGCCCCACAGTTGGTACTTTATTATCGATCAAGTGAAGTTGCTGTTCTTGGAGTCTTAAAATAAACCTTTTTAAATTAAAATATTGAAAAAATAAACTTATTTAAAACATAACAATACAGCAGATGCATCTACATATTTGGGTTTTAAGAGTAAACAGCATTCTGAAGCGAGTCCCTCGATTTCATAATGCTAAATGTCGCTTGAAAGAAAATTAGGTCAGGTAACGCTGTCTTTTTCGCTTTCAACTCACAGCTCATTTTCCCGTACATTGTGTGAAAGGTAAATCTCTGGTGTAGCTCAAAGGGAACGATAACGAACTCGCTTCTTTTAGATTTTTTCGTTCGTAAAAAAACATTAGACATCAGTTTATTGGCCATATGAAACACATGGAAAATAACAATGTAATATCTGTCTATTATTGATTATGATAGAGATTTCTAAAATGATTTCTTAAATATTATTTAAATAAATCGTCATCAACATCATTTCAGCCTATCACTAGTCCACTGCTAAACTATAAATAAACTATTAATCAATAATTTAAATATAGGAACTTCTGCATACCTGCCTGCCTACCACTACTAAATAATGAAAAGTGTTAGGAGATGTGATACCAGTCTAACAATGGTTTGCCTTGATTAGACTTCGCACTAATTTATTAGTCGAGACATCAATTTCTTACCAGTATTAATTACTTTAAAACTTCGGACGATTTACGGTTAAAGTTGGGATGTAGCAATTAAACATTTCATTTGGGCTTTTTGGATCATTTATAATAGTTTCATAAATTTAACATTGTACGGTAAAAGTAAACTTTATTTTGTTTTAAGAGTTCATTTATCGCATTCCTGGCAATGAAGGAAATTACGCTAACAAAACCTGTATGTCTTACCAAATAAAAATACTTTGGGGATATCCCCAAAATTCATTTAAGGTCAGATGGCTAACTACCCCACTCTAAAATCATCAAAAAAATGGGAGGTGTGTTGTGCCCAGCAGATTTAGAAGCTACTAGCCGTGTACCCGATTGGATTTGCCATCGGCAGTATCTCAAGAACTATTCGACTATTCTCAATTGATAGTTTTTTGATAAACCTCGTCTCTTTTGTCCACTTTTTTACACTTTGGTCGTGGCGAGAAATTACTTTCGCGTAGACAAATAATGACTGTAGAGACATTAGCAAACCATGTAACCCTGTATAGACAAGTTAGACTACACACATCAAAGAATCACCTATATGACTTCACGATACTGTTTATTTGACTATAACATCACATACTCGGCTCCGGATTCATTATGGTCCAAAGGTTTTCGTAGCCATTTAACGCAAAATGCTGAGAGTTTTAAGTAAAATTTTTGAGGCGGCTTAGACCCGGGCGAATACCAAGAGAACTTTATAAATATTAATAAGCGTCTATGAGTAAACCTTAGCTAACACGTTTTGTTATTGCATTATTCGGTGCCTATGTTTTATTTTGAATTTTGTCAACAGAAATCTTTTTATATTATATTGTAGGTAGAAAATTAAATATCTTTATAATTTAATTCTGCTGCGGATATTATCGTTACGGATTATATCGCGAGAGGACATCAAGTTTAGCTTTTTCTATAGCTCGTTGAACGACTTTTAGCTTTCTCATGCGGTCTGCAGTGAAGGACCACGTCTAGGTTCTGTAACGTCATTTAAGTCTGTTTTGAAGCGCTTGGTACATAGGCCTCCCCCACAGATTGCTATAAAAATTTGTAGCGCTCATTATGGGGTTCGCCGTAGTTGCCACGCTTGGCAAGCGGGTTGGCAACTGCAGTTTATTTATTCAGAAATTCCAAGAATATGCTGTTGACCATCTTCATGTTTTCATTTTCCTTCTGTCGACTTTTACGACATCCATGGGATGTGATGGGGTGGTAGATTCACTTCAGCCGCTACCACACGGCACTATCGGCGAACAGAATCAGATCTAAGACATTTCCGTCGAGCTTGTATGAAAACACCAATGAAAGTATAAAAAGCGAAAGATATGTGTCAGGATCGTAGCAAGTGGAAGAATGCGGTCTCTGCCTACCTCATACATAGGAAAGTATATATGAAATCGGGGCACCGGAGATCACTCACGCGATTCGATTTCAGTATTGTATCTTAATTTGTTATATTTCTGCATCTAAGTAATTGACAATTATATTTCAGGATTTTATTCCTAAAATTTGGATTCTATTACACGCAAGTATGGCTTCTTATAAAAGTAAAACGTTCCTGCAAAAGGTAAAGACGAAATATTTTCCTAACGTAGAATATATTCCTTGGAAACTACATAGATAAAAACAAATCATAGAGGGCTAGACCACCATTAAATTTCCGCTACAGGGAAGTACTCTACAAAATTACTCATGTCAAATGTGTCGCAAAAGATCTTTACTTAAAACTTTTCAATTTCTCTTCATCCGCTATGTATTAACAAGTTTTACATGTTAAAGGAATTACTAAATGACGTATTTTTTAAAATTATACTTTAACTAGCTGTAGCCCGACTATGTCCGCGTGGATTTAGGTTTTTAAAAATGTAGTAGGAACTATATTTTGTAGTATCCTATGTCCTTCTCCAGGAAGCGAGCTATCTCTGTGCCGAATTTCGTCAAGATCGGTTTAACATTTGAGTCGTGAAAAGGGTTTGGCCTTTCTTTAAAATGTCTTCGATCTGATAGTGATACATTCGCCTATAGAAATTGTTGGTTTTGGTTTCTTTTCTTCTAGCATAGTTCTCTAATAAGAAACTCATTCACTTTTAGATATCTACTTAACATTGTTACCAAATGACAAAATAGCATAAAAAAAAACACGCGTAGATACAATTCGAGACCTCACGAGCTTATTTGGTAGGATAGATTTGAAAGAAGTAAAATTAAAGATGAGTTCAAAAAGTCAGTACGTTTTGAATCTGGCTTTGTTCTTTAAATGTTTAGAAGTTTTGCTTTTTCATTTGTTTTATACACTGTTTATAGGAGATTTTTACACTTATTGTATATTTAATTGGTGTTTATGATAAGATGTTTAAGATATTACGCATATGAGATTACGTTACTTTTTAATACTATGTGTCTAAATTTCATGAGCTTGTTAGTAAACGTACGAATTTGTTAGTAAACCATAGGCCTCTTGCATAAACAAAATTGTCATTATACTGAATAACCGGGTGTCATAATAAATTCCATTTCAGTTTACTGCTTGCGGCGTTCGAAGTTCACTTTGAATGCAGCTTTACGTAAGGTCTGACAAAAGCCTGCTTAATTACTATTTACCTGGCAGTTCCAGGCATCAGACCTTTTGCTTATTTTCACACTCAAAACGTGTCACTCCATGTTTTAATTAAAAAATCTTTTTCTAGACTAGCAATGTATTGAAGGTGTTTGTTTCGTTCTTCTATTTATAGTATTATGTCAATAACATAATGATTTATGTAAAATTTTCCTTTGCAGGAATCCGTCTAGGTAGGTACCACCCCAGGGCTAGTTATTCTGCCGTGAAGTAGTAGTGTGCAAATATTACTGTGTTGCGGTTCGGTTTGAAGGGCACTGTGAGTTAGCGTAATCACTGGGCATATGAGACTTAAGAACGTATGTCTCAGGGTGATGGGCGCAGTGTGGTGTCACACAGAAATTTTCTGGGTGACACAGCATTTGTTATGGTCAGACGTTGCACTTACCATCAGGTGAACGTTTTGCTCGTTTCATCACATTATCAAAAAATAAAAAAATCGTAACAACAACAACAAAGATGAAGGTAGTCCGGGCTAACTATGACATCGGGACGTCTAACAACTCACTAGTGGTAGTGCCACAAGTGTACGCTTAAATACACCTAAGGTATTACAAATCACTGGAAATTACGTGAAAATAAAATAAATTAATCGGAAAAATTCGTAGATCTTGTTTTATTCAATGCGTTAGTACGAGAAATCATTATGTGACTGATTTTGTAAAAGGTTTCAAATAAGGTTAATAGAATCAGGCGTTACTTTGCGGAAATCCATTATAGTAAAGGAAAGAAAGTTAATTTGCTAAGATCCGCATGCAAAATGTAAAATGGTGTGTATTACCTAGTTTTGAAGAGCACCGCCCGCCCTCCCTCAACAGCGTGCACAAGAATACCAATACCGCCACCGGGAGCCGCCACCAGATACCCTCCACCACTACAACACTACCACTAGGCAATACACACCACTGAAGTCGAGAACACGACACGTGTTTCACCTCAAAACGAGGCATTATCAAGTGATATTGACTCTACGAAGACCGCCGACTCGGCGGTTGACAGTCGGTGGAGGTAATACACACCATTTTACATTTTGCATGCGGATCTTAGCAAATTAACTTTCTTTCCTTTCAAATAAGGATCAAGTTAAGTTGCATTTTAGTAAAGTTATAGAATTTCTAGAACTTTAGAATTCTGTCGTATAGTCCTAATGATTCTCGGTTATAATGTAATGATTATGGGCGGAATCGACGTCGACGGCGGAAGTAACGTCTGTAGAAAAAGGAGCGGGTAACCAACATTCCCTTCTTCGTATTTTTCTTTTTATCATATACAAAAAAAAAAGTTGCCACGAGCTGGGATTTTTTCTATGTCGTGTCTGCGTTTTGTACATCTAAATGCACAAAAAGATTCTAGATGGAACAACCCAACCAATGAACAGGTAGCAAATTATTCGAAACAGTTTATATCTTAAAGGGTGGAGGTGGAGAGTTATTGGCTATTCAGTTGTATTGTTACGGTTATTAGCATTTATGAGTTTTTTTAATTGCAGTTCCATAACACGAAAAACCACTTATTATCGTAATTGTTTCAGTTTAATTTGTTACTAGTTTATCTTATCATTTCAGCCTATCACTAGTTCACTGCTAAACATAGGTCTCCCCGTTGATTGCAACAAATGTTGATAGCTCTCATTTTAAGGGCATTTTGCCATAATTGCCACGCATGGCAGGCGGGTTGGCCACCGCAGCTCATTTGTTCAGATACTCCAGAAAGATGCTGCTGCCCATCTCCTGGTTTTTTGTTACCCTCTGTTCTTCTACGACACCCATGAGATGAGATGGTGTGGTAGATTCTCTTAAGCCGCCACCACACGGCACACTAATTTATCTTAGTGTAATGCAAATAATGGTTCAAGCGTTTTCCCTCTTACCTTACTTTTACGACCCTCGCACGGAACTGCACTACATAAATTCTCACATGATGCTAATAACTCATGTCAGTCTCACTGATTTATTTAGTTAAACAATTCAATCTGACAGGTTACTTGGAGTGTTTGTTGTCTTCTTATGTGATGTTACTTTTGTTTACAGCGATTAATTGTTTAACGAAGAACCGCTTTCCTTTTGTTCATATTTTTACTGGTGGTAGGATTCCTATGCAGGAATCCATCTGGGTAGGTACCACCCCAGGGTCAGTTATTCTGACGTGAAGCAGTCGTGTGCTAACATTACTGTGTTTCGGTTTGAAGGGCACTGTGAGCTAGCATAATCACTGGGCATTTGAGACATATGAACTATTCTGGGTGACACAGCATTAGTTGCGGGCGTTGCACTTACCATCAGGTGAACGTTTTGTTCGTTTCGTCACTTAATACAATAAAAAAATATATTAATAGAAAGTTTGAAATATGTATATTTTAGCCACGCAGTGACGCTGTTAGATAATTTCAACCACCTCCTAGACTGCAAGAGAAGCAAAATATCTATGAGTATAATACATTTAAGGAATAGGCGCATCATCCTTTTGTGCAAATCATCATACTGAACATAAACTATAAAGTTTAATTGTAAAAGTTTACCTGAAAAAAAATAAAAAAAAACACAATTAACAAGCAATCAATATCGATTACAGATAATACTAAATTATATCTGCCTACTTATACTATCTACCAATTAAAAATATTTTTTTTTGGAATTTTCTTCCACGCACGACGACTTTGTGGAACTTGCTGCCGCCAGCGGTTTTTCCGAACCGATATGACTTAAGGAACTTCATAAAAGAGCCTATTCCTTTCTCAAAGGTCGGCAACGCACCCGCTACTTCCCTGGTCAACACCAGGGAAGTAGCGGGTGCGTGCGGATGTTCATGGGAGGCGGTGATCGCTTAACATAAGATGAGCCGCTTGCTCGTTTGCCCTCTCTTCTATAAAAAAAACCATTGCCCTAAAGAAAAATAGTTTATTTAATTTATGAAGGTTCGTTCTTTTTTGAAGCCATCCGCCCGTAGGTGTCCGGAGTTGTCGGCAAAGTAGAATAACACGTACCTATCTCCTACCGAAGTGTCGTAAGAGGCGACTAAGGTATTGTACGGACAGCCTCTATTCGTGCAGTTTAACACAATAATATGCAATGCCGTCACTATACTGGTCGTGGGAACGCAACGGAGTCTTTTTTGACGCGTATCAAAATAGCGGCGACGTGGTTCGTCATCTGTCCCGTCTCGTTCCCTGCGGGGGTGAAAAGTGGGCTACATGTGTAGTCCATTCCTACCCATAATATGGGTAAAAGGCGTGACTATATGTAAGTATGTATGTACTTTTTCGATTCCTGATTTTTTTCCCCAATACATGATGACACACAATTTCAAATATCAGTACAATAAGTACATAAAAAATAAAAACTTTTTTAAATCCTTACAAAATAACCTCACGTGGAAAATATTAGACCGTAAAAATATTTCCTAGTTACTTTACTAAGTTCCTTACTTCTAATTTTAATATTTCATCTTCTATTTCTATTAAGTCTTGCAACATGATCTCGGCTGCTTTTCATTTCCAGAGTTTCTTTAAGCAAAACACTTCTGCAATTAAGATAACAAATTTTCGTCTTTTGAAGTATTATTTTTGTACTCTAATAAACATTATTGCGATTATTGAATAAAATATGAGTAAGTTATAATTTGTTATCATAATGTCCAGTAAAATAAGGAACGCCGCCTAGGTACAGCTTATGTACATACATCTAACGTAAAAGTATTAAGATAAAAGTCGGAAAATCCTTTTCGAAATAAAACCACTTAACGATGAGAATAAGTTGACATTTACGTCACAACGTTCGATCAATGTCTATAAATATATATATATATATTGTTCTATTAAGATTCGCAATACAAACAACAAAACAATTCATCATTGTCTAGGTAAAGTGATTTCTGGTCACGGTGTCTAAGACATTTTTATTTTTTATTAGATAAAGTGATGAAACGAGCAAAACGTTCACCTGACGGTAAGTGCAACGTCTGCCCATAACAAATGCTGTATCACCCAGAAAATTTCTGTATGACACCACAATGTGCCCATCACCCTGAAACTTAAGTTCTTAAGTCTCATATGCCCAGTAATTACCCTAGCTCACAGTGCCCTTCAAACCGAAACACAATAATGTTTGCACACTACTGCTTCACGGCAGAATAACTAGGCCTGGGGTGGCACCTACCTAGACGGATTCCTGCATAGGAATCCTACCACGATTATATTTAAGTTTCACTTTTGTCAAGTGTACTCAGTTTCACGCGCTCTATTTTTAGTATTATCACATATTTATAGTTATTAATATAAACCCAATTAAGTTGAGAACATCATAGAAATAACATAAAATATATGTTTACACTTTGCTTAATTTTTTTTTAATAAACTCTATAAAAAATCCAAAAGTCCACGCGTGAGGAGTCACGGGTACAGCTAGTTTTAACTCAAGTTTTCTTTTAGTCATGTCTATGCCGTGATACGATCTTCGGTGTTAGGAACTTAATTAGCTAATTAGGTACACCGCATGTCTCAATTATTGTAATATTGCTAATATATAACAAGCAAAACTCATTATGCAGAACTCCGCAAGCACATTTAATGCTTCCGAAAAACAAAATCGTTATCAAATATCGTAGAATTTATCCAATAATTAACAAGAACTTTTAAAAAAATAAATGGTAATAATGTTATTATTTTATTAATCAATATTATGCTGGAACAAAAATAAAAAGAAATATAGAGCCGAATCGAAAATCGCCTCTTTTTGGAAGTAGGTTAAAAATGATGAAACAAGTAAGGTATTATTTTATTTTTAAGAAATGTGTATGTAATTAATTTATTATAAATTACATACACACATTTCTTGAAAATAATTTTCCCCGCGTACTATTTTTATGTTTTTGTAACGATAGATGATAAGACACAAAAGCTTAATTCTGGGCCATTTATACGGTTATCAATTTTTAAATAAAATTGGAATTTCGAAGCATTTGTTATGGGCAGACTTTGCACTTACCATCCGGCGAACGATTTATTCGTTCGTCACTTTCTTCCATAAAAAATACTTACAAGTTTAGCAAAAATTTTACAAGAACCTGGTTAAAGTTTGATAGCCTTTAAAATGCATTTTTTTTATTGTATAAAGTGACGACTCGAGCAAAAACGTTCACGGGATGGTAAGTGCAACGTCTGCCCATAACAAATGCTGTGTCATCCAGAAAATTTCTGTGTGACACCACACTGTGTCCATTACCCTGCGACATAAGTTCTTAAGTCTCATATGCCCAGTGATTACGCTAGCTCAGAGTGCCCACGGTGCACACTACTGCTTCACGGCAGAGTAACTGGCCCTGGGGTGGTACCTACCTAGACGGATTCCTGCATAGGAATCCTACCACTAGTGAAAGCCACATATGAAAGCACTTTTTAAAAATCAAGTCATTTAGTCGAAATATTGATATATTATCATTATTCAAAAAAGATATAACAGGGTATTCGTGTAACAGCGAAATTGTATCAGGCAAAAATATTTTAACAAATTAATTATTATAAAAAAGTTTGTGGTACGTACGATAATTTCGTACTGCAAACAGTTGTTTCAAGGTCCTAGCTTGTTAATGAAGATAAGTGTTACATTTCTGTACTATCTACCGTGTAGCTCTGCGACGTGGGGGTTCGAATCTGGAGCCAAAAACTGTACAGTACACAAATTGCATTTTTGTATTTCAATGTATTGTATTTTTACCACTGTCTTTGATATGTCATTCGATCGTTCCATCAAAATCATTGCGTAGGCATTAGATGAGATATGAGATGGAAAGGACGGAAGAATATTTTCGTTTTCACGTGAATATTTACGTCACTATTATTGATAATATCAGCAGTGTACACCATGTGTGTTACCAAGCTGAATCCTAGACCCTTTTGTCTAAAAGGAGATTTATATTCTTCTGTATACCTTTTTAAACTTTTTTGTATACCTGATTTTAGACAAATAAAGTTCTATTATTATTATTATTATTATTATTATACTACGGTGTTGATATCTCCAAGTAGTAACAAGAAAATATCACCGTGATCAAAATCAACCTGAAGATCATTATAAGTTGAATTCACATTAAATTTTATGAGGCATATATAAAATCTCAGAATATAAATGTAAAAATCAATCATGGTATACCATAAAAAAATAGAAGAATACTCAACTTCCTCACCGTGAAGTCGTCAAAAAAACAATAGCTCTAGTCACTTAACAATAGCCTTTGACAAAGTTAGTCATAGTTGAGTAGGAAAAGGCTCTTTTGTTAGTATACGTTAATATGTCTGTATTGCGAACGTCTTTGAAGTATTAATGTCGATTTTTTAAAGTAAGGTAACTTATTATATGATGTATTAAATAAAATAAGCAAATGTTAACAAACTGGTTTAGCCCAAATAATTAATAAGATAAATGAAAACTCACTTGTTTATAAAATTTTCGCTAAACGCCTTACTTGCGTATAGTGTAATAAAGTTACTTGATTAAATATGAGGTTTCTGTCCGTAAGTTTCGTAAGTACATTCAAAGTCCTCCTAATACATTCCACCGTTTTGTGATAAAAACCCAGTTCCTCAGCAATGCCCTAACTACTGATATGATTTACTTCGAATGTTGCATAGAGTTTTATGAGCTTCATCTTTTACGTTAAAATTGCCACAGACTAAAAACGCTTGAAGCAACTTCTTGCTATCCTAAGTGATACTGCTTTAGAGGCATACTTTTTATAGACTTGCAGTGCATTTTTTACTGTTTTTTCGAAAATTCATATATGTGTACCAAATTTTATCGATATTTACACTTATTTTCATAGATGGAATGAAATTAGAGTATATATAATTATAGTTGTATTAAAATATTTTTCAAAACATTTAATAATCTACTTTACTATTCTTCTTGGCTTTCCTTTTTTAAAAAAAAACTCTGACCAGGATTTATGTGGTGTTGTGGGTGCAGTTTACAGTCTTAATTGGCACATGTCCAATTTCCTAGACCCGGAACTACTATTCCCGTGCGCGAATCGAACTTGCAACCCATAGCATATCGTAGAATCGCTTAACTACCAACCGAGTCGATTTTTATTGTAATTAATTTCTATACGAGAATTTTATTATATGCTCTTTATTCTGTTTCGTTTTTATTTTCAATTTAAACC
The DNA here is from genome assembly GCA_019845155.1 of Luehdorfia chinensis. Classification (NCBI taxonomy): domain Eukaryota; kingdom Metazoa; phylum Arthropoda; class Insecta; order Lepidoptera; family Papilionidae; genus Luehdorfia; species Luehdorfia chinensis. The sequence continues at coordinate 537,443 of JAHVAK010000390.1, forward strand.
ACTGTTGAAGAAGAAAACAAAACGACGAAGAAGAAAGAAGGAAACATCTATAAAAAGTTCTTGGCATGTCCCATGCACGGACAATTATGTCCGTAGTAAAATAGCAGGATAACGCTGCTAAATTTCTTTCGGTGAGTCTGGAGACCCATTTACTGGCAATGAGGTATTTCCATCCAATCTTCTGGGAAGACAATGCCACCTTGATTCGTTATTTAAGAAATATTGATCACTTAATGTCTTAGCATGTGACACAGAAAGAAAGGAAGAAAGTAATTTATTTGTCTTACGCACAAAATTAAGAAACATAACAAAAATAGTGTAAAAAAATATATAATAAGATCAGGTTTTTATAACTCGACGAATTTACTATTTATAACTCGACGTTTCGAGCGCTTTACAGCATCCATGGTCACGGGAAGACTGAAGTGACAGATGTTCCCATAGTTAACCCGCTTCAACTTTTAATTATTATTTTTAGTCTGATCTATGCAGAATGAGCTTACTGTGTCCTGAAGTCTAGCAGTGGTATGCTTGGTTTTTGATTTAATTTTATTAATAATAGGATCACAAGCCGTTGGTAGTACCTAGCCATTTTCCCCATTTAAAATTAGGATTTTTTTTAATCCAATAGAATCGCGAATCATTATTGTTTGGAATTGGTGTTTCTTTTCAAGGATTGATCCATTGAATCTGATGTAATGGTTAGGATGACCTAGAACACGGCCACAGACTGTAGAGTTACTAGAACGTCGTTCATCAGCTATATGGTCTTTTACGCGGGTTTTTATTGATCTAAGTGTGCTCTAAGTAAGGGAGACCACATTCATAATCCAGCTGGATTCTCCTGCATCTTGTGGAGGGATGTATCCTTGGCAGATGGTAAAAACTGACTTATCTTCTTCGGCAGCTTAAACAAAACGCATTGTTTAAAAAAATAAAAATTAACTGTATGGACCTATAAACAATTCATACTAATGTTATAAATGCCTAAGTAACTCTCTCTCTTTTTCACACTTCAACTTAACCTTTTCACACTTCAACCGCTGAACCGATCTTGATGAAACTCGAGTTATTTAAAAAACGTGTATATAACGCGGATGAAGTCGCGGGAATCAGGTAATTTTCTATAAATAAAACAAAAGAAAAAAAATCAAGTTATGTAAATTTAATTTTTTGTAGGCAGTTTAATATTATAAATGATAATGACACCACACTATAAAATATATTATACGATAAATTCAAATTTTATTTCTTGTAAAAATGTAGTCAGTTTTTTTGAAGTACATTTATAGATCTTCAAGTACTCATAGAAGAGACTCTACCTTAATTACATTAAAAGTAAAGTAACAGTCTATTAATTAGACTGCTGAGCACAGGCCTCCTGTCATTTATGAAAGGGTTTAGGAAAGAAGCAAAGAAGAGTCCAAAACGTAATCAAAAAGATTTTTGTTTAGTCTGTCTCATCGGTGTTTTGTTAAATCTCTTCCTACGAGAAGTATACTCCGTCATTTTTATAAAAACGTGAATTGTCTAGTGATTGCATAAATTATTCTTTCCTTCACAAATTATTCACGGTTTAATTCAATGCACAATTCGTGGGCTGTTTCGGATGGAAATCAGTTGTCTAGACGACATTTTAATGACAGGCGATTCAATATAGCCGATCATTAAAAAGAACGAGAAGACAGGTGCGGGTTTTACTGTCTTCGCGTTTCATGATTTGATTGAATTTTGAGATTTTATATTTTACTGACGTCGTAACTGAAAAGAAAATTATAATTACTGTTTCTGAGGAAGCACATTTTTGGACTACAAAGGACATACAGTTAAAAAAAAAGTCCCATTTTAACATTTTTTTTAGTTTTCTTGTTGTAATGCTGGTAAATATATATTAAACGTAGTACTTAGAAAATTATTGTAAATACTATTTTTTTCACTGTTAAGTTATTTCAATTATAGCACGAAGGGTTTATGTAAATGTCGAAAAACAGTACTTTATAGTTAGATACAATTTACTATGTCGACGTACACTTGACCACTTATAGTGGTACGGGTCAAAATTTTTGTTATTTTTATTTGATAAAAGTGACGGAACGAGCAAAACGTTCACCTGATGGTAAGTGCAACGTCTGCCCATCACATAGGCTGTGTCACCCAGAACAGTGTGAAATTTTTGTAATCTAATATTTTTTACACCCTTCATGTTTTAATTTAAATCTGGGATGTCTGAGCGTCTGATGTAATTATTAAAAAAAAGTCTACAATTAATCATTAATGTTAGGTGAATATTTAACTTCATTGCGAAATTATTGTTGTTGTTAATATATGTACTCGTATGTATGCCTTTCGCTGTGATGGTGGATACATCTTTCATTTAGAATTAACAGGAAGATAAAAAGACACCGTAGTATAAAAATGGTGCGATATATGACAAAAACAGGAACTGTCAATGTAAATTCAGATTCGAAAGCCGATAATTTTTGAGTTGCACAAGTCTTGGCTTTAACTTGAATACGATTTATTGTGAGCCATGATACAGCAGACATGTTTTCTTTCCTATACATCAGCTACAATAACAACTTTATTCGATATTTTCAATTAGGTTTGATTTGCCTCCTCTACATAATAATAAAAATATTTGAATAATTATGTTTTCCATTTTTATTTAAATGATTTTATTATTCTTCGGGAAGGTCTTATGCAAAGAAAGTTGATGACGGCAGACGATGCAAAACTAAAGATGAGCCTTGTTTTAATTTAAATAAATGACCTTGACTTTGTTTTGTGTTATTTTAGCTATTTACAGAGGAGTTAATACCTTTTCAGTATTTAGTTAAGAACTCTTCTCTTCGTTTCAGCCTTTCACAAGTCCACTGCTGTACATAGACCTCCCCCATTGATAGCCACAAAAGATTGTAGCTCTAATTTTGGAGGGATATATACAAATATCGTAAACTAATCTCTTCGTATCCGTGTTTGTGATACTCGGATTAAAATTAACAACAAGTAAAGCCAATCTTACGAAGTAAGGCATCCCTTACGTAAGCCTAATCCACCACAAACGCAATCTTAATCGTAACAGACGCAATGAGTGATCCAGTCCTCAAGTCCTATTTGTTGCTCATCTGTAAGTTATTTAAAATTTATGACAGTGTACATTAAAAACAAGTGATTGACATAAATAACCTTTTTTTGTGTCAGCAGATTTAGCTTTAGTTAATGAAAATACATACATACATATACTGGAAACACGCACTGGTTGCATGCTTTCGTTTTGAGGCATTGGGGTATATTTGACGAGAAGATGTGAAGCAGTTTACCGAACGCTGCCCAGCCGAGCTTGATCCGTTGATTGACCATACTTCCTCTCGACCTCTTGGTCGAAGTTGGACCTACCTAGCCGGACAAACTGACCTAGGTATACATATTCGTCGATAACTTCGAACGTAGTGCCCCCAATAACAACCGTGTGTCGTGTGCGACATGATGTTTACCCAATAAATAAAATTAAAAGAAATAAAACGAAACGAAATGTAGGAAAAAAAATTAAATGACATGAAATGAAATGGAACATAAACACCATCATAATCATCATTTCAGAACCACTACACTACGCGGTCACCTAACTACGTTGCCTAGTATTTACACTATACACGTTAGCTGGTATTAAATTTTACATAATTGAAATGTTCAAAAGTTTCAGAATTTGCAACCAAAGGAATACTTAATTTCTTTTTGATTGATTATATTTTATTATCTCTACAATAAAGGGAAAAGGAGTCAGCATTCACATTACGGACAAAAAGAGTACGCTATAAGTTTGCTATAACTGTCATGGAAACTATACTGTTTAGTTACTAACTGTTTAGAAACATAATTCAAATCAAAAAAGGTAACAGTGTGTGCGTTTGTGCATCTGTGAGTGTGTTCTTTTCTCATCTTCTTTAATTCTTGTGTCTGAAGTCGAGATTTTGTTAGACAAAATCTCAGACTGGGGCCGACTAAACTTAGTCCAGTTTAACCCAAATAAGACACAGGTTTGCGCGTTTACCGCTAAAAAGAAAACCCTTCGTCGTAGCACCTCGTTTTGGAAGCACTCCCCTCGTTCCCTCAGCCAGTATCGAAATCCTTGGCGTAGACATATCGAATGACGTTCAGTTTCGCGGTCACTTAGAAGGGAAGGCCAAATTGGCTTCTAAAAAGCTTGGCGTGCTCAGTAGAGCGGGACAGTACTTCATGCCGGTCCACCGCTTGCAACTTTACAAGGCGCAGGTTCGGCCTCACATGGAGTACTGTTCTCATCTTTGGGCGGGGGCACCCCAGTGCCAGCTCCTTCCTTTTGACCGTATTCAACGAAGAGCGGTTCGAATCGTCGACGACCAGGTTCTTTCCGATCGGCTTGATACACTGGCCTTGCGAAGAGATGTTGCATCTCTTTGCATTTTTTACCGGATTTACAACGGGGAGTGTTCCGAGGAATTGTTCGGAATAATTCCAGCCGCTGGTTTTCACCATCGCACTTTGCGGCAGAACACAAAATTCCATCGGCACCACCTGGATGGTTGGCATTCCACCACAGTGCGTTTTTCGCGGAATTTTCTGCCACGCACTACCACTTTATGGAATCGGCTGCCGCCGGCGGTTTTTCCGGACCGATACGACTTAGGGACCTTCAAGAAAAGAGCCTATTCCTTCCTCAAAGGCCGGCAACGCACCCGCGATTCATCTGGTGTTGCGGTTGTTCATGGGCGGTGGTGATCACTTACCATCAGGTGAGCCACTTGCTCGTTTGCCCCCTTTCCTATAAAAAAAAAAAAATTCTTACTTGTTTTATTTTTGATGTTAAGAGACGAGTAAGACTTGATGGTAAAGGCCACCCCCACCTATAAAAGATGCTGTCACTGCATCACCCAGAATTTGATTACTAAGTCTTGTGTCGTCGGCCAAAGACATCAGTTATTAAGTCACATACGCCCAGCATTTAGACTGAATACATTGCCTTTTAAATTGGAATTTAGTTATATATAACTGCTTGGCAGCTAAATAACCGGCACTGGAAATAATGGGGTGGTACCTACCTAGCCGGATTCCTGTATTGTGGGTAAGTTTAAAGAAACAACTATTTGTACGTTGATTATTCTAAAGGTAATTTAATATTATTCAGGCTTTGTTTTGTTTGACTACCAATTAAAGTCACTTTCCTAGCATGAGAAATAAGAAAAGTTATTAACCCCCTTAATAAAGCGTACCTTGAAAAGAGGACGTTAATCCTACAAACAATGAACCCCGAATTAACGCCGCTCCTTCATAATTTATTAGACAAGCGCTCCTTAATCTATGGTGAAAATACTGAGTTGATGAGAAAATTTAAAATACATTTTCATTAATAAATAACAATTTATTTATTATTAAATATTAATGATAAGGTTCAAACTTACTTTGCATAACTCGTGTTATTTATTTTGGTTGCTTATGATCGCAACTAAGAGAACTATGAAGAGCTTCTGCGTTGTTTATAATTTATTATTAATTATTTATGTTAAATTAAGAATGTGTATGTTATGGTGAAAAAAACAAATCTCATATCTGAACTATAGGATTCTTATGCAGGAATCCGTCTAGGTAGGTACCACCGCGGTTATTCTGGTGTCAAGCAGTAGTGTGAGAATATGAGACTTAAAAACGGATGGCTCAGGGGGACGTGCGCAGTGTGGTGCACACAGAAAAGTTCTGGGTGACACTGCGTTTTAACATTAATAAATTAAACAAAAAAACTCTACGAGTAAATGCCGAAAAACATTGAAAACAATTAACTGTCATAAATAAGATTTCACATGATGGCCGTGTTAGTTCCGCCCTGCTATGTTCTTTGAAATATATACTTGTCAACATAACTGTCAATATAATTATATTATTAAGAATAATATACTGAAACGATTTTAAGAGGTTATTGAATTAAATGAAATGATACTATGCAATAAAGTTGTGTGTGTCTTTTACGCAACTTGAATCACAAATCTAAACGCACTAAATTATCTTCCAATCCACTACTATGTAAATATAACTTGCTTACATTTTTTTACTTATTTATTTAGAATCTAGACGTCAACAACTACAAGCGATGCTCCTGTATGACATCTGTAATAACAAGTAGCTGCCGTGCAAACTCTACCAGAACAAAGCCAGGCAAAAAATCCCCGGTTTATATGTTGACGAATTCTTACAATAATATTTTTAATGAAATTGATATTTTTAAGTAAGTTAAGAAGGAGAATGAGTACGAAATAAGAAGTAACTTTTTTGTAACACTATCAGTATAAGATAAATGTTACCGTGTTTATATTTTAGTACACAATATATAATTTAATTATAAATGTTCGCTAATAATGTGCGTGGTCAACGGTGTTGGTTGCCCTATTGTTTTATATGTATTCCAATATTTTTTTAGTATTATAATATATAGTGCAAATTGTTTGTTGATCCTTAAAAATTAAAAAAAAAGTTTATAATTTGTAGCGATTGTTGAAAGTTTACTCATCGTGATAAGAATATTTTAATGGAAATTTCAAAGCGCAGACAACTAATTTTGCTTATGAAAAAACAATTTTGTTAAAATCAATAAGGAAAAGTCTGTCGCACTTAATTTGTTCATGTTCCTTTAAATACATTTTCATTAAGATTTCATAAATAGATAAAAGTTAGAACAGAATCACGAATATCACACGTAAGCAGCTAAATAATATTTGTTAATCTTTTGTAAACTACATGTACAAAAATGGTTAATACTCGTACCATCGAATGATGTACGATTTGATAAAGTTGACGATTTGCAAACGCAAAATAGATAAAAGCCTAGAATAGAGAATTCCTAATTATTTTCTATTCGAAATAGTTAATAACTACTACTTTTCTCAGAACAGAAGAACAAAAAAGACTCCGTAAACGACTTAGTGTTCATATTAAATGTGGTGAATGCTACAGTAACGATAAGGGATTATGCAAATTCAAATGAAATTATATGTGGGGAGAGACTGATTCTACTTATACAGTACATCTTTGTATTCAGACCTCAAAATTTAACAGATAATTTGAGACTATTAATGGGGATCTAGGAAAAATGATTAAGTACCCGAAAATGTAAAAGAATTTTTTGAGTTTGGACTCTTTATGGGCCAATAGATTGTGAAACATAACTTGACAGATCGAGACGATCCTAGCCGTTTGAATATTGTCTTAAATCAACTTCCAGCGCAAGTCAACAACCACTCCAGTTAAGAAGTACATAGGTAATGTTAAAGTAGAATTACTAGTAAAAAAGAAGATAAACAAACATCTGTTTTTTCTCTTTCTTAAAACACTCTTTGACATAATAATTATTTAAGAAATTATAACGATTCAAAATATATATCAATTTAGTTGTTGTTTTTCTGTAAATTTCACTAATTATTCAAATGTGAGTACAATGAGCCATAAATAACTTTAAAATCACTAACACTTTTGACACCTCCTTGTGTCAAACTTAATTAAATGCATAAAAACTTTTCTGAGACAAGTTCCTACTTAAAGTTTTATAGCGAATCAGACAATCACAGTTGCACGAAGTAATCGCCTTAGCGTCGTTTTTGTTATAGCTTTAATATAGTATATTTTATATATTCATCTGTAAGCGGTAACAGACTTATCACCTGACTTTCCGTGGTTGCCTTTAAGTAAGGTGGCACATGCCTTTTTTTATTAGTATCAAGTGTTTATGTGTTTTTGTTATGTGTCGGAGCATCATTTGTGCAAAAACACAAATTGTTGCTTTTCGGGTCTGGTTGTGTTATGCATGTGAAATCTATGTTTGTAAAACGCACCCACGATACAGGAGAAAATCCTACTGTGAGGCATCGTTTTTAAAAAAAAATAAAAAAATATATGTTTATATTATAGCCACTACATAGAAAAATACTTTTTTCTTGTAGGTTTCAAAACTGTAATAGAATTATTTTTATTCAGTATAGATTATTTACAATATACTCTTTGGGCGTGTCTGGGTGAATAAAATTCTTAGTTGCAAGTTAGACACTTAGCTTAAGCTTAGCATAAAAAAGTGAGTATTAAAAGTGAGTATTAGCGGCAACAGGTGTCATATCAAATCAATTCCTATAACAAGTACTATAACCGTGTGGTGGCGATAACCGTATGGTGGCGGCCTAAGAAAATCTGCCATCCATGACAGAGGGAAAATGGAAACAAGAAGATGGGCAACAGCATCTTCCTGGAACATCTTAATAAATAAACTGCGGTAGCCAACCCGCCTGCCAAGCGTGGCAACTTAGGCAAATCCTCCCAAAATGAGAGCTACAAACTTTTGTGGCCATCTATGGGGGAGGCTTATGTTCAGCAGTGGACGTGTGATAGGCTGAAACGACGACGACGACGACTATAACAAGGTCTAAAATTGATAAAAATATTATATAAAAATCATATTATTGTTAAAATAAGTAATTAATATAATCCTGTAAACAGCAATCTGTGGGACATAGGCCTCTCAAAATTGAGAAGAATTGCCGTGATCTCCACGCTTGGCAGGGGGATTGGCGATCGCAGTACCTACTAGACATATCGCTTGCACTTTTGACGCTGCTGTAGGTCAACACTTTGGATTATGTTGGTCTGGTATAGTTGAAATAGTAGACTGTATTGCCTGTAGGCATTAAGTCCGCCCTTTGTTACCTTTTATATGTAAGGTTGGCATAAAATAATAAATAAACAAAGGGCTATGCTCTTGGTTTATAATTCGTAACGAATAACCTATAATAATATAATTCGTTATGAATATCCTATTGGTGGTAGGATTCCTATGCAGGAATCCAGGAATTTCGTCTCAGTAGGTACCACCCCAGGGCCAGTTATTCTGCCGTGAAGCAGTAGTGTGCAAGCATTACTGTGTTTCGGTTTAAAGGGCACTGTGAGCTAGCGTTATCACTGGACATTTGAGACTTAAGAACTGATGTCTCAGGGGACGGGCGCAGTGTGGTGCCACACAGAAATATTCTGGGTGACACAGGATTTGTTGTGGGCGGACGTTGCACTTACCATCAGGTGGACGTTATGCTCGTTTCGTCACTTTAACAATTAAAAAAAAATTGCCAGAAAATAAAACCGATACAACCTTTAACTTTGCACATTGAATGAGCAAGGAGTTTGTCACATCTGACGCAGAAGTGATAACCGTCGAACTAAGCGACTCTCGGAGGGAACACCGCGTTTAGGCAAATGAGTGTAGGGAGTTCTTGGTTTAATGGGGCGATGATTTCCGCAATGGAGCTAGCGGCAATTGGATGTGTGAAGCGGAAGATCGACGTTTGTCTAGCAGCGGACTATTGTAGGGTTTGATAATAACGATGTTTTTTTTAAATTTCGGTTTAGATTATTCATCTTTGTCCGAATAATAAAAATAATATTAGTAAAAAAAACATCTTCCACTTTGTTCCTACTGCAGAAATGTTACTTCTACTAATAAAGCTGAAATGTTTGTTTGCTAGAACGAGCTAATCTTAGGACATACTAATCCAATCTGAAGAATTCTTTATGCGTTACATTCATTGACGAAGGCTTTATAATCGATACCTTTATACCGTCGTAACGTCCTTAAGGAGCCACATGCTGAGAACCAAACACTACCGAGTAGGGCTGAATTGTTAATCAAGCGAGGTCAGCGATGTACGTACGGCGCAGGCACGTGGTAATTTTTTTTGCGCGCGTAAAACCGCACGACACTCCTAGTAAAATATAACTGAATTTACTTAAGAATTTTTGTGTTAAAAATTTATTGATATGCCTCTGCCAAGATGGTACAATATGATATGGTTGTTTCGTAATCTATCGGAAGATAAAGTTTATCTGAATTAATACGTGAGGAAAACTAAAATTTTGAAGATTGTTATGCCATAACTAGTTGGCCAAAAACAATTTTTTCATTAAAACATTGTATGCAATCTTCAAAATATTCTTCGTTGCACTGCTTTGTTATATTGTTATAGTTCCTTAATTTTAAGTGTAATTTATATCTTTACTAGCGCCTCCTTCGTGTAATGTTTTCTAATTTTTCTGTGTGAACAGTCACTACAGTGCTTACTCATACATCAAAATAATTCTGTTAATTAAGAAGAAAATACAAATGACTCTTATTCTACTCTATTTGTGGTGGTTCGCAAAATAAAGTCAAAAAATAAAGTTTTTCCCGTGGATTATTTGTTTGTATTAATGCATCTTCGCATTTAATTTTTAATAAACTATGAGACGTGCCGTGGTAGCTCAGGGGCTAGGCGCTCGCTTTAAATTTCGTAGTACGCGAGTGACCTGGGTTCGAATCCCGGTGCCGGCACCACTAAAATTTTTAATTGCAATTTTAAGTGCTGATTTACCACGTGCTCGGCGGTGGAGGAAAACATCGTGAGGAAACCTGCATGTCTTAGAAATAAAAAATATTTCGAGAAGACATGTGAAGTCCGCCAACCCGCATTGGAGCAGCGTGGCGGATTCTTCCCAGCTCCAAAACCCTCTCAGAAATGAGAGGAGGCCTGTGCTCAGCAGTGGGACATTTAAAGGCTGAAACTTTAGTTTAGTTTACTTTTTTTTTATGAGACGTACATTGGAGTATGCTGACCGTTGATGAATACTTTATACAGACAATAATTTATCGTAGCGCTGGATCGGTAGTCATTGCGACAACTCAGCTGTCGAATTTTATGTTCTTCTTCAATTTGACAGTATAACACGATTTACTTTAGAACAGACATATGTTAGACAGGTAGCCTACACTTATAATCGATATAGGTAAACAATAATATAATAACAACACTTAAGACTAATTGGAGGATCACGCATCTGCTCACCGATGACGGTAATTGCAACGTCTGCCCATTACAAATGCTGTATCACCCAAACCTGTTCTGTGCCACACGGCGCTCGTCGAGACATCAGTTCTTAAGTCTCATAAGCCCAGTGATTACTACAATAGCTATCTAAACGGACCGAAACACAGTAATGTTTTCACACTACTGCTTGTCGGCAGAATAACTGACACTGTGGAGGTACTACTTAAACATATTCGTGGATAGGAATCCTAGCAACAGTAAAACTATCTCCATTTGAAACATTCTCTTCTTTCTTCTAATTAAACTCGAACCGTCTATTTTTTGAAACATTTAAGGAATTAGTAACTAAAAACTCATCATCATCATCACTGGCCCTATAACATCTTTGAAAGATGATTAAAACAGCTTCATGAGCTAAAACGGCACTTGCGCTCGTGGCTAAACAAGCCGTTGCGAGATCTAACAGCTACGACCGCACCGTTGGCAAACGCGATTGTTGGCGAAGTCTGTTGGTTGTGCTGAGATCGTATATTATACTATTATATTATATTGTATATTGCCTTCATCCGTGCAGTATAACACCATAATACGCGGAGCTGTCACAGCTCGTGAAAACGCAATGGAGTCAGATCTTTTTTAGTTGTACCAAAGTGGCGGCGAAGTAGTTCGCCACCCGTCACGTCTTGTTTCCCGCGGAGCCGAAAAGTATACTACATGTGTAGCCCCAGCAAACCCTATATATGGGAAAAAGGCGTGACTATATGTATGTATGTATGTATATTTGCGAGATGTTGTAATAAAATTAGCTTGCGCTAAATTAGATTGGATTATTATTCAATAGTAGAATGAATCCGAATCCAACTCGGCTGGACAGTTTTCGGGGAACTGCGTCACATCTTCTCGTCGAGTATATGTCGTTGTCTGAAAAAGAAAGTTTTCGACTAATGCTTGTTTTCAATGTTGACATACGGAACCGAAATGTTGTCCTTCACTGCGGACCGCATGAGGAATCTCAAAGTCGCTCAGCAAGCTATGCTCGGTGCTTCTCTGCGATAGAGATATAATTCCGATGATACTCGTATCTGTGATACGAGTATGATAAGTTGCAACAATTTGTTGAAAATTTTGTTTTGTGATAATTTATCACTATTCCACTGCTGAACATAGGCCATAGTGATAGGCTGAAATGATGATGATGGTGATGATATAATTAATATCTTTGTATAAAAGTCTGTATTAATTAATTAAATTTGTACGCCCGTTCGCTTAAACGTTTAGATCTTGTATCTACTAACCTCGATATTAGACAATTTGCCATTCACATTGTCGTGAACTTATTTGATTATATTTTTTTAATACCAATGTGGGAGGTATATATTTTTTTATGTTAACATCGCAGTTGTAAATAATAAGCACATTTACTTTTATATGTATATAACTCGATTATTTTGTAAGTTATTGAGAAGTCAATCTTGAAATACTATACAAATTTATTCACTGAATTTAAATTCTGTGGTTTTTTTTATAATTATTTTTTCTATATATTAATTCTGAAGAGACATCATCAATTTTTTTATAGAAGAACGTCACAAAAAGGTAAAGTTTCAGCCTATAAATGTCCCACTGCTGAGCATAGGCCTCCTCTTAATTCTGAGAGGGTTTTGGAGCTAGGGTTGGCGGAATGCACATGTCTTCGAAATATTTTTTATTTCTCAGACATGCAGGTTTCCTCACGATGTTTTCCTTCACCGCCGAGCACGTGGTAAATCAGCACTTAAAATTGCAATTAACAATTTTAGTGGTGCCGGCACCGGGAATCGAACCCAGGTCACTCGCATTCTATGAAATTTAAAGCTGAGCACAAAAAGGTGTTCAATTTTATTTATGAAAAAAAAAAAAATCTTTTATCATTCATTCATAAACAATGCCAAAATGTGAAATAACGTATACGGTTTATAAGCAGTTGGACCTTTACGACTCGCAAAGTGAAAAACAATGTTCCTCTGAACGTGGGTTCGGTATGAAAGGAATATAAAATATTATATTTGTGGATTTTATAACTTTCCTGAGTTTGGCGCGTCTCCCTAGATCAAAGACAGTTCGTTCAATTCGACAATAAGTATATTTTTATAGGAGAAAATGATGAACCGAGCATAACATTCACCTGATGGTAAGTGCGATGTCTGCCCATAACATATAAATTGCGCCGGTCCTAGTGAGATATCAGTTCTTAAGTCTCATGCGCCCATTAATTACACTAGTTCTCAGTGCTGTTCAGACCGAAAAACATTAATGTTCGCATTCGGAATAACTGCTACCTACGTAGACGGATTCCTGCATAAGGATTCTACCACCAGTAAAAGAAGTAACAGGAAGTATTGACATTTCGTCTCCAAAAAGTGAATTACCCTGTAAGGCTTAAAGCTGAAATTCACAATGGAAAACATACAGTATTTTTAGGTTAGAAATTGTTAGTTGAAAGAGATTAAAAAACTGTTATTAAAAATTTTTAAAATTTGTAGTTTGTAATTGTTATTGGGCTGAATATGAGTCGTTAAAATATTATAAATGTAGAGCTCGGAAAGCAATGAAAACGGGTTTTTTTTTCTGATAAATCATTTAACGATAGGTGTCCGGCAGAATAGAATAGCTACTAGCACTTTCCTGCCGAGGTGTCGTAAGAGGCGACTAAGGTATTGTACGGATAGCCTTTATTCGTGCAGAACAACACCATAATATGCAATGCTGTCATGAACGCAATGGGAAGTGATAATTTTTTGACTCTTACCAAAATGGCGAAGATGTGGTTCACCCCCCCGTCACGTCTCGTTTTCCATGGGGGCAAAAAATGGGCTGGGTGTGTGGGCACTGCCTACCCATTTATATAGGAAAAAGATTATTGTTTTATAAAAGGAATTTTACAAAAAATGTTTTTACATTCATATCTTCCTTCAGAAATGTTTTATTTATTTTTTGTATTTTATCTGTTAAGTTGCCAGTACGTTGCTGTCATCCTTATTTTGAGGGTTCGGTAGTTAAAACGAAACCGTCATAATTTCGTGCTGTTCGTCTATCAGAAGGAAGGTATTTTTATAAAGCGCTATACAATGGTGAAGTGAAATAAAAAAAATAATGGTTCACAATCCATGTAACTGAGGGACGAAAAATAAATTCAGTGCACAAAGAATGCGAGGTATCGTTAGATAAATCTTGAGATATGATAAAGAAGTTTCAAAATAGCTATTTAAGACAATAGCTGATCCGATATGCGCTTCTAAATAGTGAAAAAAGTCGTAAAAAGTGAAACCCCCCTAACGTTCCCTCCGCTAACTTTTTAACTCCGTGGAAAATTCCGAAAAAGTTAAGGTGGTAGAACCTAGAAAACACTTTCTACAAAAATAGGTTTGAATTAGTGTAGTTTATGAAATATGGAATATTTTTGAATACAGGTTACGCACAGTGGAGGTTTGCGTAGTCCTCTAAGCAAAACATCAATGTGCGTACTTTATTCAGTTTAGGATCGTTTAAAGCTCTTCTAAATGTCAAAATCTACACAGGTTAAAAAAATTAGACCTTCTCAGAGGAGATGCGGCAAGAAACTCTGGGGGTCTTTCTTTTTTCCAATGTCATATTACATAATGTCATGTATAATACATTTTTTAATTACAATATCACAATTTTTGGTAGCCAGGGGGTTTTTCAAGTGCAGAGTTAGTGTCTGTGTCCTCTATGTAATGATCTATTTTCGTTTTATCTAATAATGTCTTCTTGGTTTTTCTGAAATGTATGTCTTGCGTCACTTTTAAGAATTTTGTTAGAAAATACTTTCTAGTTTTTGCCAACCTAAACACAGAACCTCTTCGAAAAATATATCTTCCAGAAGATGATTGGTTTAAGTTATTTTTATGCTTTTTTTGTGTTCAACTGGTGGTAGGATTCCTATGCAGGAATCCGTCTAGGTGGGTACCACCCCAGGGCCAGATATACTGCCGTGAAGCAGTAGTGTGCAAACGTTGCTGTGTTTCGGTTTGAAGGGCACTGAGCGCTAGCGTAATCACTGGGCATATGAGACAAGGTGGCGGGCGCAGTGTGGTGTCACACCGTAAATTTCTGGGTGACACATCATTTGTTATGGGCAGACATTACACTTACCATCAGGTGAACGTTATGCTCGTTCCGTCACTTTTATGAAAAAAAAAAGTTAGTTAATAGTGATAGATATTACTAATAACACGATTATTCCCTTGGGCGATTTCCATAATAATAATAATAGAAGTTTATTTGTCTAAAATCGGGTTTACAAAAAAAAAAATTAAAAATATTGAATATAAATCTCGTTTTAGACAAAAGTGTCTAGGATTCAGCTTGGTCACACACATGGTGTACACATACTATTCCAGCCCGAAATTGAAAACAGAACAATAACACACTTTAACACATTAATAAAAAAAGAACTCGGATACTAAAGCAAAACTTTAAACAATGTACGTACAAGCCATATATATATTTATATTTATACACACACATTTTAATAAATATATATACACATAATTATTACGGACAGACGGACTTAGGGTTTGCTGCATCAAAATCCATTTCCGATATTTTCTTTTAAAGCAAAAGATCGTCTCACGAAGCGGGAAGCTAAATCATTCCAGCATTTAGAGGCAGCAAATTTAAAACATCCCCGGGTTTGTGCAACAGTGCGTCTAGGTACGATAAAGGAATAGATACGAGACTTTAGTCTTTGGCCTAAGTTATATACTGGTTATGAGAAGAACATGTCAAAACGCTCGGAATATCATAGTGGTATAAGCGTCTCCGTGAACGAATTATCATTCTCTGTATGAAATAATTCTACAAAAAAAATCGATCATTGTTTGGGTCACGGAGCGTGCCTCCTTTAGTAGCTGCCCTGCTAACTAAATTGTCAAAGTAAAATTATACTGAGATGTAAAAATTCACAATGAAACCTTAATAGACAAACACAAACAAAACTAGCTCTAATGCAATAAAAAAATCACTTATGCAATTCGTGGACAAAATATTTTTTTTTAATTGATTAAGATTCCGCTATTCAGTCATTTAGGCATGTGTCATTTGCATGACTGACTCGTTATTGAAATAAATCGTAACAAAGAAATAATATCATATTTATCGAAAGACGGGCAGAGAATCGTGTAAAGAAAAGAACAGCAAATTTCTAACATGAATCTACGTGTATTTATCTATAATTCTTCAATTCTTTTCATTTAAAAAAAAATCAGACTCGAGCCTACATTTTTTATAAATAATTATAAGTCTAAGTTGTGGATAATGTAGTGTGTCATACGCTTATTTAATATTTTTAATGAAATTTAATTACGTACTACAATAGTATATCGACTGTTAGTTATCCCAAATAAAGACAAAAAAAACGGGAAATAACGTTTACAATACACTGCTGTTACGACTCTCTGTTCCCGCTTTCATATTTATCCTTTTTTGGTGAGTTCAACCTCATATGCATTTCTACAATGACGGTCGATGAACGGCTTACGTTTTTTTTTTACCTATTGAGTAAACCTCTACAGCGTTACTCTCGATGCACTGACACTTAGTTTTGAAATACCCCTATCCTCCAAGTAGATACAATTTCTCCATAAGTAAAAGTAAACGTATCAAATAAAAAAGACGGCCTAGGTTGCGTAGTTGCGGCAAATGATGCGGGAAAGAACGCTATCGGCTTAGGCGGTCAGTCAGTAACAGTCGGCCTTTGAAATGGGGAGGCTATTAAGAGGATTCCTACAAAAGGATCAGTCCAGATCCAAAAGGTTTCAGAACAGGTCTATATAAAACAGGGTTTAAAGATGAAAGACTTAGTCAAACTTTACTAGAAACAAATTCGGCAAGTCACTTTAGCCATTAGCCCCGTTGTTCTAAATGTTACAGACTTCTAGTTAATATTTAAACTTTAATTTCAAACTATACTCTGAGGTTGAATGCATGTCTAAAACTTAGTCTATCGTCTAATATCTAAGAACATTAATGCGACTAGGGCGGAAGTTTGTTAAAGATATTTGATAATTCAAAAACCAACCGCACTGCCTATGAATTTATAGTACCTGTAAAGACCAAAACTCCAATTACAGTACACAAAGAAAAATAATCGAAACAATTCAAACTTAATTTAATATGTTTTTATGGTGTTTTTAGAGATGTTTATTTCGCAACATGTTTCAAACTAAGTTAGCCTAATAAGTTTTTCCAAGCATTTATTGATCTGGAGCAGGAATCCGTCTGGATAGGTACCCCACGGTCAGTTATTCTGCCGTCAAATAGTAGTGTACAAACGTTACTGTGTTTCGGTTTGAAAGGCACTGAGAGCTAGCGTAATCACTGGGCATATGAGACATAAGAACTGATGTCTCAGGGTGAAGAGCGATGTGTGGTGTTACACAGAAATGTTCTGGGTATTTGTTATGGGAAGACGTTGCACTGAACGTGAACGATATGCTCGTTTTGTCACTTTATACAATAAAAAAAATCCTTTATCGACACTTACAGCATCCACAGTATGAAAAGCGGTGGCAGATTTTTTTACGTCGCCTCTTTTAATTTTTTGGTATCCTATAACTAAATTGTAAAAATTTAAACAATACACTTTTTCTTTAGTTGACTATGCAAGAACGTAAAGGAAAATACTGTACATAAAAAATCAACGCTCACTTCTCCGGACTTAAGGGTAAAACAAGTGGCTTTCTTCACCTTATAAACTCTCAAACATTTGTGAACATATTCTTGTTAAATTTAAGGTAATAAATTATTGTTACTTTTACAAACTCTGGATCAAGTTAAAGGTGTATATCCCGTATATGCCGTAATATTATCTTTGTCGCATAGGAGTTAATCCCCTAATTAGAAACGTAACACGTCTCTATTACAGGCAACGATAATGTCTCAAAAGAACACCGCAGCGCATTTAATTGGAGAAATCCTAATCAAGCGGGAATATCTCAGACTGGTAGATACTCTAGGTATGTTGCCTTGACTACTAAATTTGTTATGTAATTTTTATATAATTTCGTTCATTCTTTTCAGCCTATCAAAATTCCACTGCTGAACATAGGCCTCCTCTACAGATAGCCACAAAAGCTTTATTTATTCAGATGTTCCAGGAAGATGCTGCTGCCCATCTCCTGGTTTGTATTTTCCTTCTGTCGACTTTTACGACACCCACGGGATGAGATGGGGTGGTAGATTCTCTTAGGCCGCCACCACACAATGTGACATGACAATATGTAATATATACATATAGTAATATATGCATTGAAAAAAAAAAAAAACCTCCGCGCTTCTGGCCGGTTCATCTCTGAGGTCTTACTTTTCGAACCGGTGCAGATTTTGACGTTCATAAGAGAAACAAGCCTAAATTAAATAAAGAAATATTGACTTTGACTTTGACTATAAATGTCCCACTACCGAGTACAGGTCTTTTCTAAGAGGGTTTTGGAGCTGGAAAGAGGGCCACGCAGCTCCAATGTGGCTTGGTGGACTTCACATGTCGAAATCTCAGACATGCAGGTTTTCTCACGAGGATTACCTTAACCGCCAAGCACGTTTGCCAGCACTTAAAATTGTAATTCACAATTTTAGTGGTGCCGGCATTTGGAATCGAACCCATATCACACGCGAACTATGAAATTTTAAGCGAGCGCCTAGCTTGTGACCACGGTGTTTTACTTCTATGTTGTAAAATACTCCACTACTTTAATGTCACAAATATGTAGAAAATCGGCAAGAAAAATCTACATTATTCAAAATAAATATTAGATATAATTATTAGTAAATTTAGTGTTTGTTGTTATTGAATGTAAATATTCGACGATTTTCATGTATTAGTGGTATTCGTCTATGAGAATTTTCAATGACACACATAATTTAGTTGCGTACACGAAATTTTTTTAAGTTTAAACAATTTACAAAATAACAATGATTTCTTACGCGAATGTTATACGTTTAATAAAACTAATTTTATAGATATTATCGTGTTTAATTTTTAACTATTTACAACCCACATGTAATATCGTAAAATTTTTATTTGTTTAAAAAATGTTTTTACATAGTTTTCTTTATGCGATTCTTTAATGGTCTAGGAAAACTCGTTGAGAAACGGAGATATATTTTAAAATGTCTGCAAAAAAAGTGTTTGAGATACATGTATGTAAAACAACATATATCATTTCTAAGTATTCTTATTATGTGTGAGAAACAAACTTTATATATTTTTTATATTCATTTTATTTATTTAAAATAATTAATTATTTGTTTCAGGACAATTTACCGTGTATTAATAACACTTCGGTGTAAAAGATGCTCCTTTGCTTTTAATCGACTATGAAGGGCTCATGTAAGAACTTCTAAGTACACTCAAAGCTCTGACATGCAAATTATGGGAACACGTTTGGTGTCTAAGGATCCTCGAATCGGGGGTTAAGTTAACCGGGATCCCGCAAGAGGTTCTGTAATTAGATTCGCTGTTGGAGAATTTGTGTCGTTAATTAGATTTAGAGTGCATCCATATCAAGTTCGCAACTGGGAGTTTTCTTCTACACTTTTGATAAAATTAAAGCCACTAATAATAGCACAGTGCTATATAATGTGTAGCTGAACTAACTTTTCACATTTTTTTTATATTTGATGTAGTGATGAAACGAGCAAAACGTTCACCTGATGGTAAGTGCAACGTCTGCCCATAACAAATGCTGTGATCACCCTGAGACATAAGTGTTTAAGTTTCATATGGTCAGTGATTACGCTAGATCACAGTGCCCTTCAAGCCGAAACACAGTAATGTTTGCACACTACTGCTTCGCGGCAGAATAACTGGCCCTGGGGTGGTACCTACCTAGACGGATTTCTGCATAGGAATCCTACCGCAATTTTTAAAGCGGATACTACACCCGCTTTGTACTTTTAGAGCCATTAATATCCGAGCAGAGCCTGAGATACTTACTAGTTCATTGTATCGCAAAGTTTTGGATCTATTAAAATATATACTCGATGTCTGAAAACTATCAATTTCAGTGGAAATCAAATATTGGCTTCGGTTAAGATTGATAAGATCTGATATGATGAAGTTATAGGAACTTAGATGTAAAAGCTACCTTAACCGCTGAATCATACGACCATCAAAATCATGTAAGCTTAAGTAATAAATATATTATATTAGGAAGAAGCACTGCCACTCGTCCAGTAATAAGCCATCCCTGGCAAAACTCCAACCTTCACGTTCTCAAATCTTTGATTTATGGTAAAGTAAAACGAAATCGAATCTGTTCAACGCAGCGAAACCGCCAACTTTGTTGAACACGTATTACATTTTTTTCATATTTATAAGGCCATATATAAATACCGAATAATTACAGACAAAACTATGATTTTTTTAAATACCAAGTGGATTTAAACGATTGTTTTTTTTATTGGATATGGTGACGAAACGAGCAAAACGTTCACCTGATGGTAAGTGCAACGTCTGCCCATAACAATGCAGTGTCACACGGAAAATTTCTGTGTGACACTTAAAGGCGCCCGTCACCCTGAGACATCAGTTCTTAACTCACATATGCCCAGTGATTACGCTAGCTCTCAGTGCCCTTCAAACCGAAACACAGTAATGTTTGCACACTGCTGCTTCACGGCAGAATAACTGGCCCTGGGGTGGTACCTACCTAGACGGATACCTGCATAGGAATCCTACCACCAGTAAAACTAAAACTAAAGGAACTGATTTAGTACAGAGTTATTTACATCGTCATCTGAGATGGTAAGGTAAGTTAGGACTTAGGAGACCCAGATGCCTTAGGCGATATTTTACTTAAACTAATTTTAAGTACAGGATTAGATGGGACAATGAGTTCTCTCACGCTACCACTATACGGTGACAGATAATTGATGCCCCTATAGTGTAGAATATAATTGAATTTATAATTTATTAAATATTGTATATTACTTAGATATTATTTAAAGTCCTATGAACCATTAATACGAAACTTCGAGATCGTTTTTTTTAAAGTGTATTTTATACGTATCAGTTTATAAATGTCCCATAGGCCTCCTCTGATTTTTGAAAGGGCTTTGGAGCTGAAGAGTCCGCCACGCTGCTCCTATGACGGTTGGCGGACTTCACGAGTTCTCAATTTTTTATTATTAATCAAACATGCTGGTTTCTTGTAATGGTTTTTTTTCACGTTGAACACGTGGTTACCGAAATGAGTTTCAAATTGCAGAACAATTTAGAGGTACGACGCACTAAGGATTGAACTCAGATCAGTCGCGTTCTATGAAATTTAAGGAAAGCGCCCGACCATGTATATATGTACACATGTATTTTGAATTATTAGAAATAAACTATAAAGCAATCACTTTTTTTATAGAAGAGGGGACAAACGAGCAAGCGGCTCACCTGATGTTAAGTGATCGCCGCCGCCCATGAAAATTCGCAACACCAAGAGAGTCGCGGGTGCGTTGCCAGCCTTTGAGAAAGGAATAGGCTCTTTTCTTGAAGGTCTCTAAGTCATATCGGTCCGGAATCTGGTGGCAGCAAATTCCACAAAGTGGTCGTGCGGGGAAGAAAATTCCTCGAAAAACGCACAGTGGTGGAGTGCCATCCATCGAGGTGATATGGATGGAATTTGGTGCTTCGCCGCTATGTACGATGGTGAAATTCAGCGGCTGGTATGATTCCGAACAATTCCTCGGAACACTTCCCAAAGTATATACGGTAAAAAACGCAAATATACGCAACGTCTCTTCGCAAGGCCAGTGGATCAAGCAGATTATTAATATTTAGATATATATTATTTATCAACTTTAGATTATTTATATTTTTTAACTTATAATAAAGCCATTTTATGCAGTTTCGGCTTAACATTTAACCACGGTAAGTCTATGTTATTTTTAGGATTTTGCTGAAAAGACAATACATCGTCCTATAAAAGAGTCTGACCGTTTAGTGTATGGGTATAATTAACTTATATATGTTGCTAGTACTTACATTTATTAATCATGGCTTATTTCGTTAAATATATAGATGTTCTTATGTGTGTATTAATTTATTGAGAGGCCTAAGTAAATATGTTAACTTACTGTAACTATTAGCAAAAAAGACATCCTGTGTTTTTACCCGTCACATGACTCCACCCTAAACTAGAATGGCCATCTGTGCTATCAAGTTAATTACATTTGTTTTTTCTATTAAATTATAATATTTGTTGCTTCTATTAAACTTCTTCGCTCTTATAAGGTCTTTATCATCCAACAACCTTATATTATTTTTTCTCAATAATCTCCTATATACAGACAACGGCCAGCTACACTTTTATAATACTCGTATGTGTAGATGTATAGAAGATTATACGGTTTATGTGGAAATAAATAATGATGCGAATAATGCCTGAAACTATTATATAAACTAAGTGACATCGTGTCTATGTAATATAGCAAACATTGATTGCTCTATGATGTGTAACGTAGTAAGTATGTTAAAGTGCTAATAGCCTAATGGTTTTGGGTACGGTCTGCGTAACTTAATGTTGTCTATTGTCATGTGCCTCTCCTAACAGTAGCGTTTCAGGTTTATCGATGTGGTTTTAGTTACTTTTTAAATTATTTCTTGTACTGGTATTACTTTTAGAATACCTTTTTAAAATAAATCAGCAATAGAGTTATGACACTCGTGTTCGTCCAGAAATGTCTAAAGAATGACGTCACTATTCGAGTAACTGACTTCAGCAGAGAAAAGTACATATCATTTTGCAGCGACATCATCGAACGTTTCGTTTTAAAGTTAACATTCAGGATGAATTACGACCACCAACATTGTATTAAGGAACGTCAAATTATACAAAAATTACAGCACATCATTACATCCCTGAAAGAAGAAAACTGGACGTTTGTGTTCTTTTGGTTCTCTCTTACAAGTAAAAAAGAGATGTGCTGTAAATAAAAATAATGTTAATAAAGTGTTTTTTTTTTATTGTATAAAGTTACGAAACGAACAAAACGTTCACCTGATGGTAAGTGCAACGTCCACCCACAACAAATGCTTTGTCATCCAGAATATTTCTGTGTTCACACACTGCGCCCGTCACCCTGAGACATCAGTTCTTAAGTCTCAAATGCCCAGTGATTACGCTAGCTCACAGTGCCCTTCAAACCGAAACACAGTAATGCTTGCACACTACTGCTTTGCGGCAGAATAACTGGCCCTGGGGTACCTACCTAGATGGATTTTATTTCTAATTTTTCTTCAATAAAAGGCGTTTCCTTATTTTTCCGCAACTGAGTAATTTTTGTAATTTATATGTATGCGCAACCCTTTTTTATCCACAGTAGCTTAAAATTAACCCAGCTATTCAGTGAATCGGCGGAACTGGATCATAGGCTTACGGCAAAGAGCTTTGTCTCCGGAGTAATGTTTCAGATATAAATGTAGATATGTATATGTATGTAGACATGTAAGTAAATACGTATTTTTCCTATACAAGTAGTAAGTAGTAGTAGTAGTAGTAATCAAATATTTTAAACATTTGAAATTGTTTAGTGACCTTACAATTCTATTAGATAATTAGTTTATAATTTTTAAACAAACGATAGCTTTTACTAGGATATCTTCCTATATGTAGGGTGCGTTTTACAAACAAACACAAAACTTTATATAAACACCTGCAACCGAACAACTATATGTAGACCATAGAAGCTTTTACCTTTTTCTGTTCACTACATAGTTAGACAGCCGATGATTGTGTCGATCAATACATATATCATTTTTTTAATGAAGCGTAGGGATTGAATGTTAGAAAATTGTAAAATATTTTTTTATCTTCGATAATCCAGAAAAGGAAATAGCTTAAGTCGAATGACCAAATCTTGTGTGGATATTTTCAGCAATTTTTGTTTTAATAACCACCCAATAATAGTAGTTAGTAGTTAAACCACCTTGATAGCACTGTGGTCCAATCTTAATACACACGTCTTTATTTTGATCGCAGCGTAGCCGTATTTTGAACAGGTACTTATCTTTATAATTGCGGATAGTATTTATAAATTAATACAAAAAAGAAAAAGAATATCTAAAAACTTGTCTATGCGCTACTCATAATTTTCTGTATAAAGTGATGCTACGGAGTATTATTTAATTAAAACTTTTAACTTTCGAAGTAGATTTATTTGCTCTGTCATTTGCAGCTAAGGAGGTAACGACACGAGAAATTTCCGTGAGTCGTATTAAAATTTTGTACCAATTAATTATCTTGCCTTCGAATGATACTACCCGGGGAATTACTTTTCAGGTTTATGTTTAATAAGAAATTAATTAGAATTAATTTTTGTGTTGAAAGTTAATTAAATTATTTATGGAGACCTTTTTCATTTAACCACTATAAGTAGTGGTTTTAATTAATTCTAAATTTGGAATACTATGAACTGATCACAAAACAATTCGAATTGGTATCAATTATATTATTAAGTTACTTAATTTGAATAAAATATAGAAAATAAGTGAACTGTAATTATAATAACTGACAAAAAAAGATTTTAAACAATGTGATTGACATCAAAACATTATCAAAAATTTCTTCATAATTTTATTTGAGATTTTAAGACATACGTACGAGTATGTTGGTATTACCTTGTTTAAGGCAATTACATACTCTGCCTTGCTACGTCTCATTATTTGTTAAAATTTTATCGTTTACTTTAATTAGTAAAATAAATAATTGTATTGCCATGGCAACCAGGTGAAGAATCAAATCAAACTCACACCCGAGGTTCTTAAGGCTCACAAAAATATGCTGAGAGAAAAGAAAATCTTACAAATCATATCTAAAAATACATCAATGAAATGGATATCCCATTTCGTCAAATATAGTTATACTCGTACAATTAATACATGATAACAATAAAAGAAAAATTTTAGCTAAAAAATAATTGTCAATTGAGTTTGACAAATACAGAAAGTACTTTTTCTGAACTGAATCTGAATTTATCCAACTCGGCTGGGCAGCGTTCGGCAGACAACTTCACATTTACTCGACGTGTATATCTCAATGTCTAAAAAAGTATTTAAGCTGTGTGTATTTCTAGTAATGATTAACGGAACGGAAACGTGGTCCTTTATTGCAAGCCGCATCAGGAAACTCAAAGTCGTTAAGCGAGCTATGAAAATAAGTATATTGGGTGATATTCAGCAAGATAGAATTGGTAACGGTAACATCCGAAGCTGTACTAGGGTTACCAACACAGCTCAAAGTTAGTTATCTTTTTTTTTTTAGCCCCACACTAGGATTTTCTCCTGTATCGTGGGTGCGTTTTACAAACATACATTTCACATGCACAACACAACCAGACCCGAAAAGCAACAATTTGTGTTTTTGCACAAATGTTACCTCCGGCTGGGAATCGAACTCAGGCCCGGTGGCGCAGAAGTCAGGTACGCTAACCACTACGCCACGCGGTCGTCAAAAAAAAAGGTGATTTGCTAAGATCCGCATGCAAAATTTAAAATGGTGTATATTAACTAGTTTTTTAAAGAGCACCGCCCGCACTACCTCAATAGCGTGCACAAGCAAACTAATACCGTCACCGGGAGCCGCCAACAGATACCCTCCACCACTACAACACTAAAACTAAGCAATACTTACCATTTTAAAGTATTACATTACATTTTAAAAATAAACGACTCTACGTGTGTAATTTACACGTAGTGTTAGTGTACCAGTGACGTAGTGGACGGTATTTGGTGGCGGCTCCCGGTGGCCCCATCAGTTTGCTTGTGCACACTACTGAGAGAGGGCGGGCGGTGCTCCTAAAAAACTAGGTATCACACACCATTTTAAATTTTGCATGCGGATCTTAGAAAATTAACTTCCTTTCCTTTATAGCTCTTAGAATCAGCAGTCCGAAGTGGCAATGGGCCAGCCATATAGCTCGTAGAACTAATTACCGTTAAGGAATAAAGGTTCTCGAGTGGTAAACTGACAAACGAAGAGAATAGGGCGACTAGATGGAGCATGCGTGGTTTTACGAGAAGTCGACGGACGCCGGAGGCTCAGGACCGTGTTTTGTTATCTATGGGGTTTGTTATCTAGGCCTATCTTGTTATTGTTGATAATCTACGGTGGAGGCCTATGTTTAGAGGTGGAGTTGTGATGAACTGACACGATGATGATGATGACGTACAGACATCTTTAGGTACATGACCTGAATAAATATTTTTAATTAAGTAAGGGAAGTTAATTTGCTCAGATCCGCATGCAAAATATAAAATGGTTTATATTACCTAGCTTTTAAAGATCACCACCCGCCCTCCTACAGTAGCGTATACAAGCAAACTAACACCGCCACCGAAAACCGCCACCAGATACTCTCCACCATTACAACACTACCACTAGGCAATATACACCACTGACGTCAAGACCACGACACGTGTTTTATGGTATGCATTTTGGTGACTGTACAGTTACAATGTTTAAAATCAATGTCTTAGAATTGTGTTGTCGTATAGTTTTTATTTAAATTCAGAACTTTGCACGCTGTGACTATCTTTAGCAACTTAGTCTTAAGCAAATCTGCTAATTAGTATTTTAGAATGTTGCTTTACTAATCTTGTTAGCGGCCTAAAATAAATATAAAAAATATGTATCTAGGTAGACTTTTTACGCACAGTTTATTTCGCATATAAATTCAATATGGTACAGGGTGGCGTGAATACTGGAATAAGTTTATCTGCAATATCGAAGCTACGTGGCAACATAATATTCTGAAATCGTATTAACTTGCAATATTGCGATCGGCGTAAATTTAACAGGCCGTGTAAGCCGGCTGTGTTTTGCTTATATTCTAAGTATTATTCACAACAATTTAAAGCTGAATTTACGGAGCAAAGAAGACAATTTTATATTTATTAGAGGGCTCATGCAGGACCATTTTCAAACAATGAGGCTTTTATTATATTTATACGAGTAAATACAGATGAAAGTGCCAGTTGCACTCGATGCTCCAAGACAGACGGTCGCTAGCGCCCCGCTTCGACCCGCTCAGACATTCCGGTCCGTCCCGTGCAGCTACCTGCTCCGACCCTTTTCGGGAATTAATAAACAAAGCAATTTTGATTGCTTTCTTCTATTGTTCTTAGAAGAGAATTACAGACTACGTCATATTTTAAATCCACTGTCGGGTGGTTGCGTTTAGTGGATACCTAACGGTGTTAACGAAGCTAGCGCAGGGCAAGCCCCGTTTGCCCGCGGTTCCCCGAAAACGGGTAACGCAGTACGGAAGTGGTCTACATAAGTTGGCCTTGGGTAGAGCCCTAGTCAACGTAGACTAAATCGATTTCCCCGCGTAGTTTTAATTATTTTTAAGCACACACCCAAAGTGTGCAAAATAAGATTCACTCTAGGACGCACTAGAGATACACACCTTCGGCATTCATCCTCCCTGTCTATACCCAGCAGGGAGGGAAGTTAGGTCACATACCGCGCCATTCCACCGGCGGCCACTTCCTTCGTAGATTCAGTTTAGTTAGTCGTTGAAAAGACAAACTCAAAGTGGAGATCGACATGGAGGACATGTACACGTTGCGCGTGATCCTCGCAGATAACCCGAAGATGTTCGAAGTACTCGCGAACACCCCGGAATTCGCCTCAGCGTGCAGCGTTTCTTAAGTCCACTTCCAAGGCCACCTCTTCCTCTGACGTAGCACAATCGTCATCATCAGATTCTGAAATGGAGTGCGAAACCTTCAGACCCGACACCAGCTTCACTCTAGTAGAGAAAGCCAAAAAAAAAAAACAAGCGGTAAAAGACCGCTTCGCCGGTACCCGCCACTATCGCGAAGACTGCTAAAGCCTCCGCCTCCACCTCGAGCCCTGCATTCTCAAAACAGAGCTCCGATGCCTCACGGCAATCACCCGACGCTTTACGGCAAGCACCCGCCGCCTCACGGTGGGCTCCTATTGCTACAAAGCAACCCTCCGCCGACCCACGACAAATCACTGCTGCCTTTCAGTAAGCTTCTGTCGACCCACGACAGGCCTCTGCCGCCTCAAGGCGGCCTCAAGTTGTCCCACAGCAAGTCCCCGTTGCTTCACAGAAAGCCCCTGCTACCTCACAGAAAGTCCCCGCTTCGCAGCATCCCGCTGCCTTATCGTCAAAACGTCCGCCTCCTATTTTCATACAGGAGAAAAATAAATGGTGGCGATCACGCCACCTCAGACTGTCCTAAACCAAAGGACAAAACCTTGTTAGCAGACTTCGGTCCGCCCTCCTGTGTTCTCTGTAACACAGAAGGCCACACGGCCAACTACTTCGGCTGCCCCAAGGCTCCGAAAGTCAAAAAACCCGCGGTGCGACAAACACCCGCTTCCAGAACTATCTTCCAGACAATCCCTCCGCCCTCCGTATGGAAAAAACTCCCGACCCCCGCGTCCATCAGAAACTCGGCCCCATCGAACTTACCAAAGACCACCACCGTAGCAAGTCGACAAGAGCGACTTAGGTCTAGTAACGCACACAGGACTACCAATGGTAAACCCGAGGGCAGGATCGCCGGTAGCTTTGCGGTTCCAGCACGTAGTCTCCGCTATAGTTAATTTCCAAGCCTACTTGTGACAATTGACTCACACTGCAACACACACACATATACACTATCAAATTAAGCATTCCAATATATCAATCGCGATACCGACCCTCAGGCGGGTTTCCTTATCATGATTAGAAGCGTCACTGGAGTTTCTTGCGCCATTTCTTCTTCAGCGGAAACGCATTTAGAATTCGTGGTAAATTAGATGTTTAAAAACGTCCTCCCGAAAGAAGTAACTGATCGAGCCGTGGTTCGGCCCTCTCGGGCGCCCTCTAGTAAGTCTATTTACGCGCACAGGGTAACAGTCCAAGCCGAGGTCCCCTCTCGGGGGCCCTTGCGCTAGTTACCCATCATAAAGGTTCGGCTAAGCGCCCTCAGCGCTCGGCCACCTTTCAATCCGGCTAAGCTGTGAAAGCCTTCGGGCTAACAGTGACCATCAGCCATAAAAAAATGTCATTTCTCCGTCTCTATTTATTTATTTCTATATATGTTAGTATAGTAATACTTGTTACTTAATAATTACTTTAGTCCTACTACCAGTAAAGTATGGTGAGTGACAAGAACCGCAATTACTGGCAAAAAAAGCTTACTTTCTTAGTTGGCAGGATTGCCAAAGCTACTACATTGATTGGAATAGATGCCACCGTTGCCACGTACTACTGTAGTCGTTTTAAAGATAACTCTCACTTTATGTTTTATATTAACGGTTTGAGTATTTTAGTACTGGCATACGTGATATGGATAGTTCAACATTTGCCCCAAGACATTTTTAAAAATTTAGTTGACTTTTAGAACACAATACGAGTAAGAGATGGAGTAATGGATACTCTTAAATAGCTATAAGTAACAAGACTTTTTATTTAAAAAAGATATCCCACATTAAAGTTTAAAGTTTCTCTTACATCGTGGATGCGTTTTACAGACATATAAATTCTACATGCGCAAACACCCAGACCAGGAATAATTACCTGTAGGCAATATAAATAATGGTTCTGTACGGGAATCGAATCCGCGATCCATAGCGTAGAAGCCAAGGAGAAAAAAATTGGACTTATTTATGCAGTCTAGAACCAATCCACATACTTAAAATACGCATGTTTAATGGATTAATAGGTCGAAACCAAAGCTGCCTGTAGCTTTGGTTCACTTAATAGGTGCCATGTCAAATAATAATTTATTTATACACTACCGATATTTGCCAACCCTGTCGCTATACTGCTCGTGGGAACGCAATAAGGAGTAACAATTTTTTGATTGGTACCAATACGGCGGCGACGTGGTTCGCCACGCCACGTCTCGCTTCCCGCGAGGACGAGAAGTGGAATATGTGAGTGGCCTCTGCCTAACCATAATAAGGGTAAAAGGTGTGACTGGTGGCGGATGTATTTTTTTAAGAGACAAGTGATTTAGTTGTCGGCTTTGACTTGGTTCTGTTTTGCGTAGAGAGGGAAAATTAAAATCAGGAAATGGGGGCAGCATCTTTCTGGAACATCTGAATAAATAAACTGCGGTTGCCAACCCACAAGCCAAGTGTGGCAACTATGGCCAAATTCCCTGAAAGTGAGAGTCATTTTGGGGAGGCCGATGTTCAGCAGTAGACTAGTGATAGGCTGGAATGATAGACGTCCAATAACATGACGCTCTTAAAATGCATGTACATATTTAGCATAATATGATTTTGTATTAGTTACGGATTCGAAGTGTAATTTTTCCGGTTACCCATCGTAGAGTTAATACGATTTACGGGTTTGCCCGCAGCTATGACACCGCGTCACACCATATTGAATTACCAACGTTATCATCGACACGTCGCCGCCGCCCCGAGCTCTGCCAAAATGGAAAATGTTATCCCAAACATGAGCAATGTGCTTTGGTGTACACTAAAAACCTATATACACTCGAACGAAGTTAATACATACATACGCACATGCATACATCGTCACGCCTCTTTCTTAATGGGATAGGCACAGACAACATCTCTCCACTTTTTACGATCTTGACACACCTCTTCCACTTCTTCTACGTTCATGAGCGTTGTACAAACTTGTCGGTTGGTTTTGACTTGACCTTTCCTTAAAACGTATTCAATCTGATCTTGACAGGTTCGCCTACGTCGACCCTTGCTGGCTTGTCCAATTAAACACGTCTCAAAATAATTTGCATTACTTTTTTCTACAAAAAAAAAACATTGTCTCGTGCTGTGATTTCCACGGTATCTTGAACGCGTTTTTCAGACATATATTTGACATTAACAACACAACAAGACCAAAAAAAGTTATGTTTTTTGCACAAATAATGGTTCTGGCTAGGATTCGAACCTAGGACCCGCGGCGGAGAAATTACCTACATTGTCCACTAGACCACGCGGTCGTTAAAATGTTGATTATTTCGTAATATTTATTGTCATTAAGCATAACCAACGCTCTATGCATACGGCATCTAGAACGAAAAGTTTCCTTACAGTTTAATTTTTTTAACCCGATCCTACAAATGTGGTAGCGGCTTAATAGAATCTACCACCCCATCTCATCCCGTGGGTGTCGTAAAAGTCGACAGAGGGAAAATGAAAACCAGGAGATGGGCAGCAGCATCTTGCTGGAACATCTGAATAAATAAACTGCGGTTGTCAACCCGTCTGCCAAGCGAGGCAACTATGGCAAAATCCCCCCAAAACGAGAGCTACAAACTTTTGTGGCAATCTATGGGGGAGGCCTATGTTCAGCAGTGGACTATTGATAGGCTGAAACGACGAACGACGACGACGACAGTTTTTGATATATGCGGCATAAAATATAAGTGTAGATAAGTACAAGTTCAGATCGTAATCCACACTGATATTATAATTAAATGGGAAAGTAACTCTATGTCCCTCTGTATGTTTTTTAACTTTTCACGGCTCATCTGCTGAACTGATCTTGACGAAATTTGGCACAGAGTAAGCTGAAGTCCTGAAAATGGATATAGGATTTTTATACATAAAGATCAAATAGTTTCTTTGGTATATTTCAAAAAAAAAATTGTAAAATATTAATAAACAAAAATAAAGGCTCATTATAATCAGAACAATTTTAGTCACTGTATCTCGAGTTTTACTGATTCCTGTCCATTTCACGGTCTTATGCTGCTACAAAGACTCATTTTATATTATTTTTTCACTTTTGTTAATTTTAGGCAATATTATTTTATACTCGTATTATGTGTAATTCCATTTTTTTTTTTTCTTGTTTTGTTTTGTATCTATTGTGATTAGACCGTAAATAAATGTGAAAAAAAAGTGACGAAACGAGCAAAACGTTCACCTGATGGTAAGTGCAACGTCTGCCCATAACAAATACTGTGTCACCCAGAATATTTCTGTGTGACACCACACTGCGCCGTCACCCTGAGGTATCAGTTCTTAAATCTCAAATGCCCAGTGATTACGCTAGCTCTCAGTGCCCTTCAAACCGAAACACAGTAAAGCTTGCACACAACTACTTCTCGGCAGTATAACTGGCCCTGGGGTGGTACCCACCTATACGGATACCTGCATAGGAAACCTACCATCAGTAAAGTCTTTCTAATATTTTAATTACACTCCAATTAAACTTGAAAGTTTTTGCTAGGTACAACAGTCGAATGGTGGGCTAAAATCCTGCGGCGTTTTATTTTGCAGTCTGTACCCTAAATCATTAGGTTATGTGCGCTACAATTAATATTCATATTCTAAAAACTCTAATATCACGTTTCAAAAAAGTTGCGCTTTCGGATTGTAATTTATTTTAATATGTTAGTATGTATACATAATATTAAACGCTAACTAGCGAATCTAAACTACATACATATAGTCTCGGTAGGCAGAGACCACACTCGTAACCAATTTCCCGCCCCGAAGAAAACCAGACATGACGGGTGGCGAACCACGATGCCGCCATTTTGGTACGAGTCAAAATTCTTCCTCCCCATTGAGTTCCCAGTAGCAGTAACGTTACTTTGCATATTATGGTATTTATCTGCATTATGGTATTTACCTGTCATAGTGGCTGTCCGTATAATATCTTAGTCACCCTAATAAAATACTTTGGTAAGAGGTTTGCTGTTCTACTCTGTGACACTAATCGGCTAACTAGAGGTAAAATTAAAACAAAGTCAGCGGTCTTTTAATAGTACAGATGCAGGATTGGCGGCAAAACCGATACCGATCGTTTATTTTAGTCTGGGCAGCAAAGATAACTCGAATCAAAATAAGACAGCTCTCTCCGCAATCGGCGCTCATATGTCAAATGAGAAGTTCATAGAATACGTAACATTTAAAAATTTAAAATCCTTTCCCGACGTATACAGTGTAATCAAAAGAGCGCTTAATATGTAATAGGTGAAAAGAATTACCCGATTTATTTTATTTTCATTTATTTAATTAAGAACATGTCCGCAGACTAGAATTTCTCTTCTACCGTGAATGCATATCATCATCATCATCATCATCATCATCTTTTCAGCCTATCATAGGTAACTGATGCATATCATCATCATCATCATCATTTCAGCCTACCATAGTCCACTGTTGAACATAGGCCTCCCCCACAGATTGCCACAAAACATGGTCCTGAGCCACCAGCATCCATCGATTTCCTGCAAAACCGTATAGGTCGTCGCTCCATCTAGTGGGGGGTCGCCCTACACTGATGCATATGACAGTTGTTAGACCGGAAACAAATATTTGTTTCCGGAGTCTGTTGCGGGATTCAAACCTATCATCATCATCATTTCAGCCTATCACTAGTCCACTGCTGAACAAAGGATTGCTACAAAAGTTTGTAGCTCTCATTATAGGGCAAATTTTTTCATACTCGTAGTTGCCACGCTCGGCAGGCGGGTTGGCAAACGCAGTTTATTTATTCAGATGTACCAGGAAGACGGCGCTGCCCATTTTTCCCTCAGTCGACTTTTACAACACCCACGGGATGAGATGGGGTGGTAGATTCTCTTAGGCCTCTACTCTTCCCACGTCAGTTATTCAGATTTCCTTTTATCAATACGGTTAGTAATTCGCAACACAGAACACGTGTAGGTTAAAAATAAATATCATTAGTTCCCGCCAAATATGTGCCATATAAGTCAGCACTGCGGCGATACCTACCACCAGTAAGACTTTGACTTACTGGTGGTAGGTATCGCCGCAGTGCTAGTTACTTCTTTCGTCGAGCAGAGGTGTACAAACGTTACTGTTTCGGTTTGAAGGGTACTAAAGCTATATTGCTGTGCTACACAGTACAGTCCACAGCGTGAAAATTACCATTAAGTGGAACTACATGCTCGTCTCATCACTTTGTTCCATCAAAAAACAATCGGCAATAACACAATATATTATATAACCACCATTGTTGTAGGCAGGAATCCGTGTAGTTAGGTACCACCCCACGCTATTTATTCTGTCGTGAAGCAGTAGTGTGCAAACATCACTGTGTTTCAGTCTGAAGGCCACTGAGAGCTTATCCTGTCCCTTGATAATATATATATATATATATATATTACAAACAAACGAAAAATTACTAATAACTTTAGAGGAAGTTAATAGAAAACATACTAGTACACCTGCTCACCCCATCTTTTAACAATGTTGGTTTTGTTTCTCTGTTTAAGACAGCTAAGAATTTCTCGTTTCGAGGGGCGAGGAAAGCAGATTACAATCAAAGGATATATTTATGTATATATTATATGGCTGTGTACGTCTTTTGGTTCCACTATACAAGATGCGATGTTTTGATTTGTGTAATTCTTATGTGTATATGTGAGTGCAATTAGTTGATGACAGACTTAAATTAATATAGTTAAAGCTAAAGTTAAAGTTAAAAAGGCAACGCTGCTTGCGTTGCCTTTTTTATTAATTTAATACTTTCTACTTACCGGTTATGATATTTTTTATATGGGAAAAAGGCGTGACTGTATGTATATTTACACGACTTGTTTTTTTAATAATTTTTGAAATAAAATAAATAAACAAAAATCTTTAAATTATGAATGTAGCCAGTGATGATATACGTAACCGAGACAATCCTTCACTACAGGCCGTCTGAGCTCAAAGTCGCTCATCGAGGTATGGAAAGGGCTATGCTCGGTGTGTAAAATCCGTAACCATGTTATTCGCAGCGGAATTCAAGTAAGCGACTTAGCCCTAAGAATCAGCAAGACAAATGATGACAATAATTAAGGGCCAGCCATATTGCTTGTAGAACAATAACCGTTGGGGATGGCAAACGCAGAGCAGACGCAGACCTTCACGGTTTTGCTGAAAGTCGATGGATACAAGTGGCACCGGACAGAGAGTGATGGCGGTCTATGAGAGAGGCCCATGTTCAGCAGTGGACTTGTCATGGGCTGAATCAATGATGATGATGATTATTATAATATTCGTCGTTTCAGCCTATCAATAGTCCACTGCTGAACATAGGCCTCCCTCATAGATTGCCACAAAAGTTTGTAGCTCTCGTTTTGGGGGGATTTTGCCATAGTTGCCACGCTTGGCAGACGGGTTGGCAACCGCAGTTTATTTATTCAGATGTTCCAGCAAGATGCTGCTGCCCATCTCCTGGTTTTCATTTTCCCTCTGTCGACTTTTACGACACCCATGGGATGAGATGGGGTGGTAGATTCTCTTAGGCCGCTACCACACGGCCAATAATATTATTACTAAATAATTAAGAATTTTTATTTGAAAATAGTCTGCCTTTAAACTGAAAATTCAGAAAAATATAAGCCATCTGGCAAGCCTCCTTATTCAGTAAGTGAAATAAATCATTTTGGAGGCGCTATAAATATTACAGAATGATATATCGGAAGAACGTAAGCGATGTATGTGACTTTAATGAGTAATCATTATTTTCACGACATCACTATAATCATTTCAGCCTTTTTCCCCCTAGATTGCTACCAAAAGTAGTAGCTTTCATCTTGCGGAGATTTTGCCATAATTACCACGCTTGGCAGGTGGCTTGACAACCGCGGTTTATGAATGATGTTCCAGAAAGATGCTGCTGCTCATCTCCTGGTTCCCTCTGTTGACTTTTACGATATCCACGGGACGAGATGGGGTGGTAGATTCTCTTAAGCCGCCACCACACGGTGGCGCCATATACTTATATATGAATTATATATGAAATGTGCATGCATTTGTTACTTCGTATGGAGCTAGCCATATTTGGTAGACCGGTTAATAACCACAATATTAAAAGATTCGGACACATACTGGAGGCGTTTGCATTAATGATGGTCTAAAATTGTTATACACATTCCTTCTAAAGTCAACAAAAAAGTTTATTTATACATTTGATTAACTCCAAATTTCTTTGTTACTGTTTTAGGACCTAGCTGAAAATACGCAACTACCGTTTTATAACGTCTATATCGTTTTGATATTATTTTTGCACAAAAAGCTACATCCTCTCCACGAGGATTCGGGACTGACAGGCGATATTCAACGGGGAAAATTGCTTTTTCAGTGCTGTCGATTCAAAGAGGGTAAAATGTAATAATAAATAATTCAAGCATACGCAGATGTTTGAAATCTCTTACGTTATAGTATTCGTACAACCACACGTTACTTGGGCTACAAGACCATTGCTTCACCATCGTCATCTGTTTCTGGACTATATATGTATATACTATGGGCTCATAGTGTCAACGTCCTTCAGAAATTCCGCCATAATGACCATATCCTCAGTAAAGTGAAGGACTGAAGTGTTTTTTTAGAAGAAAGTGACGAGATGAGCAAATCTTTCACCTGATGATATTGTAACGATATACTATCTCTAATTACGTATTTTTACGTTTAAGAAAGATTTAAGAAAATATTTAAAATTATGAAAAAAAAAATGGTGGTCCAAAAAAAGTTATATGAGGACCAATCCCAATAGTGAAATTTCACTATTTTCAATTTAATTCTTCTTGGCATAATATTACATAGATCAGTGCCTAAAATTTACTTTAAAACATATAAAATATATCCAAGAGACCTTAACTCTCGAAGTTCTATAGAAGTTAATTAAAAATATTACAATATAAAATTAACTTCATTTGTATGGAAAATACTCTATATAGTAATTCATAATAAGGAAGTGTTCGTGCATTGAAATTTTATAATCCTCTCTAAGAACTAGAAAGTGTTCATGTATAGCTAACACCATACTATTAAGTCCGAAGCTCGAGAACCGTGCGGAGGGGCATACCAACAGTTATATATCTACGTGTGTGAGGTCGACCATGACTCGCTATAGTATCAAGTTGCATAGTGCTAATGTTCCATACAAAGATCCTATGTAAGTAAAGTATATGATAAAATGGTCATCATTGAAGGTCTCTTGTAAGATATGATATTATAAAAATGAGTTGGAACTAAAAATTATTAAGATAGATAATTCATTAGACTTTCATACAATCACATTAGAGAGGGTGTGGCTTTTAGCATTTCATTGCTGGAGCTTACTCTTTCGCCCCATGTCTTAGAGCATTAGTTCTATGATACATGGTTCATACACCGGCGTTTTAGTGGCTTACTACTATGACACGTTGGTAATTTTTTTAGTTAAACAACTTTTGCCAAAGTCGATAATTATCATATAGGTGTGTTGTGAGGAGGCACCATCTATGTGATATTCACAATAATACTTACTGTTATTGTGGTATTGTGTTTTTAGTGACGGTTATATGAATGAGTCGCATCTGATTCAATACAACTTATGATTCGGGTTGACGGAGGTTTTTTGCAGAAGTGTAGATGTTTGCTAAGACTGTATAGAGGCCCTTCTGTTGGCGTATGTCTGAGCGATGGTCGTATTGATGCTTGTTGCACCTGTGACAATGCGTCCTAGTGACAGTTGCTTAGATGTCATTAATATAATGGTTGCGTCTTGCACTTGGTTTGACTCACATTTTCTTTAGCTTTGTCCAAGTCGGGTCTCTCTATAACGAGACTGCAGACTGTCTGCCCTCCATGTGTTGAATAACAACAATATTAAATAAAGCTCTCAGTAAATTCCCACAAATGAATGATAACTGGAAACTTGGTAGTGGGTGAGACAAACTTGATCGAAATACATAATACTCAACGTCAATTACACAAACCCATTTGACGAATATAATAGAATGCTGATTGCCTGATGGCTAAATGATAATTATAAATGATAAATAATGGCAAAATACATCATTACAATGGTTGGTGGAGCTAATGCGTCTACTTCATGCGGATGGTAGCTGGCGGGAGGAGACTCTCAAGGCTGCAGCCGAAAGCTGCACAACGTGGGACCCCATACCCTTGAAGTGAGCAGTGGACTCACGACGTGCTCTGCGGCAAATTGCCGTGCTGACCTTGTATTGGATGTTGATGCCACACACTCGACATTCATCTACAGTTGCAGCGGTCTGGCGAATTGATGGCGCGTACGGAAGGCTTTACTAGTTTATTGGGCCGAGTGCTCATAACTGCTCGACGTGTGCCAAATCCATGCGACGTACATCCACGAAGACTGGACTTAGCTGTATACTTGTATGATGTAAACACGCTTTGACATGCGAGACTTCGGTCTAAGTTTGTGCTTACGCACTAGCAAGAGGCCAAGCCCTCTTTTTGCTGGTTTGCCTGTGTTGCTGTGGACTACGGTCCTTGTTCCCGACTTCTTGTCCTGTGTCGGGGGGAGCGCATGGATTGGAAGGCGCTCACCGCACACGGCGGGAGTTGGAGCCGTGTGCCTTCCCCACATTTTTTTTAAATAAAAATGTTGGGGGAGCGATAGCTTGTAGTGGGATATTAATAATTTAATGTAAATCTTATACAGGTGCGGAATACAAATCTCCTTGTATTAGATAATTTGATAAATAAACCTTGTGAACCCTTTACAAGAGTAAAGGGATTAGTAATTAATTAGTATTAGTACACTGTCTTGGACTTGCAGCTTCTCTAGTGAATAAACATTTTTCCATGATACACCTAAAAGAACAAGTTACTATAATAAACACAACGTAAATAAAAGAGTCCTACCTATGACGATCACAATTTATTAACATATATCATTCAAATGGTCTAGAATGAAATAACCTTTAGAAATTGATCTTGAAACAGATTAAGTCTATTTTCTGGTCACTAAATTAATTTATCAACGTGAAAATTGAATAGTTACAATATGTTTAATATGCCACTCACGTAGCCCACTTTTCGCCCTTGCGTGAACCGAAACGTGACCGGTGGCGAACCCCGTCGCCGCCATTTTGGTACGAGTCAAAAATGTTTACTCCCCATTGCGTTCCCACGAGTAGTGTAGTGACATGTTTGCTTCTATCAAATGTGTCTCCCAGAAAAATTTTACGTGGCACCACACGGCGCTCGTCACCCTGATACATCAGTTCTTAAGTCTCATATGCCCAGTAATTACAGTATCTATCGGAGTAACTGAACACAGTAACAGACTGAATTAATGCAGAATAACTGGCACCGCGTTGATACCTAAATTAGATTCACTCTTGAAGTTAGCTCAGCTCAGTGGTAGCTCAGGGGCCTGGTGCTCGCCTTTAATTTCATAGTACGCGAGTAAACCTGGGTTCGATCCCCGGTGCCAGCACCTCTATAATTCAACAATTTTAAGTGCTGATTTACCTCGTGCTTAGCGGTGAAGGAAAACATCGTGAGGAAACCTGCATGTCCGACGAATAGTAATATTTCGAGGACATGTGAAGTCTGCCAACCCGCATTGGAGCAGCGTGGCGGACTATTCCCAGCTCCAAAACCCTCTCAGAAATGAGAGGAGGCCTGAGCTCAGCAGCGGGACATTTATAGGCTGTTACTTTACTTTTTACTTTTTTTTGAAATTACTACTGTTTCACTTCCAAGAGCATTTTTC
Source organism: Luehdorfia chinensis (assembly GCA_019845155.1). NCBI lineage: Eukaryota > Metazoa > Arthropoda > Insecta > Lepidoptera > Papilionidae > Luehdorfia > Luehdorfia chinensis. The sequence continues at coordinate 576,796 of JAHVAK010000390.1, forward strand.
AATTCCATAGGCATAATATGTAATAAACCAGTCTTTAAATTTTTTAAATGCAAATATCATAATTTTACAAACTATCGGCATACATTATTAACACAACACTGCAGCATTTCATATGAAGAATGACAGAATCTGGATATTAATTGAAAATTAACATGTTTTATTGCTACTCAAAAGTATGATATTAATTCATAGCTAATTTGTAAATGTGTGGCTGGCAACACTTTTAGTTATATCCGGGGCGGACACTATCTTCAACTTGAACGGGAACATTCAAGGCTTGTTTCCAATTCGTCATGGCGATGATTAGCAGATGCTTCATTATAATTAATATATGTAATAAAATTGTAAATTACCGATGTTTGTAGATAGGAGATATAATGGGTCTTTATAAGAGCAATAGAAGCCAAAACAATTATCTTTAGAGTTTTTGTTTATTTGTCTGTATGTATGTATTTGCTGTCAAAGATGCACGACTATGGAATGCGCTGCTTGAAAATCTAAGACTACCCTCTAGCAAATACGCATTCAAAAAGAAAGTTTTAGCTCACTTTCTAAACTGTATACGAGTAGATTTACCAAAAAAATTATCATCATCATCATCATCAGTATATATTATTCTAGTTTATAATAATATATATTGTTTATAAATGTAAGAATATGTATATATACAATTATATTTAAATGTATTTATGTGTGTGTCTGTTTATGTTTGTATTCGTGTAAGTATATTTAATGAATAATATATGATCCTTTTTTGTAACCGCCTTCGCCGTTAACTAATTGCCCAAAGGTTGGCTGGCAGATAATGCTTTTAGTATTAAGTCCGCCTTTTGTTCCTTTACCTATAGTAAGGTTCAATAGAGAATAAATAAATAAATAATTAAATACATTTTTGGCAGATGGTGTTGCCAAGAAATAGGATAGCTACCCGCCAGATCGAGTAGCCTGATCTGGGGAGGACGTCTCCTCCTACTAGTAATATTTAGATGTTGTATATATAGTTCGCATCTCATAAAACTTACATAGCGCGATTATGGATGTGATCTCATGTGGCGACATAGATGTCGCTACGTCACTCCCCCGCTGAGACTGGAAGTCGTAGTCAGCGTAGAGAACTTGAGACGTCATGCGATGAGGTGCAGTCTGGCGTTGCGGTGAACCTGTGTCCAGGTCTTCAGTGTGTCGAGACGTATGGAGACAGGTATTGATGCCGCAGGAGTCAGCCTGAGGAGAGGGGCCCGCCCGTTGATGATCCTCAGTGGCTGAGAGACTAGGAGCACGCGTTGTGCCGCCAATATTCTGGATGTTGTGACTGCGATGGCTGCCGATGACGTTGTTGCTGTGGTTCGGAGAAGCTGGCTGCGGAATGTTCATACCGGGGTCACCATTTTGGCGGATGATGTTGCCAAGGAAAAGAGTAGCTACCCGCCAGATCGAGTGGTCTGAACTGGGGAGGACGTCTCCTCCTACTGGTAATATTTAGATGTTGTATATATAGTTCGCATCTCAGAAAACTTTCAATCAAAACGCGATTATGGACGTATGGGAATATTTCTTTAGCTTCTCATGTGGTGACATAGATGTAGCTACATGTTTGTACACGCATAACGTAAAAACTATTGCACACTATTGAACGCAGTTTTTACCATTGTATCGTTAGAGATCTAACTTCGTCGTCGTCGTTGTTTCAGCCTAACACTAGTCCACTGCTGAACATAGGCCTTCCCCATAGTTTGCCACAAAAGTTAGTAGCTAGAGTTTTGGGGGCATTTTGTCATAGTTGCCACGCTTGGCAGGCGGGTTGGCAACCGCAGTTTATTTTTTCGGATGTTCCAGGAAGATGCTGCTGCCCATCTTCTGGTTTTTCAGTATATCTGGTAGATTGATTCTCTTAAGCCGTCAACACACTTAAAATCTGCTAATCTCAGGAAGTAGCTATCAGATTTGAAAAAATATATATTTGCTTTAGATAGCCCGTTTTGGAAGATTATAGGCTATAAAATTACATTCCACAACTTTAAGGTGCCGCAAGGTGCCGCACGCTGAGGACAGAACCTTAGCGAGAAGGGCCGTACTGTGAATGCTCAAAAGGTATTAAGCCGTACGAGCGAATCCGGTGTCGGCTTCACGAACTCCCATTCAAACAGATTGTTAACTAATCAAAGTTGTATTATTTATACACAGAACACCGAAAGTACAGCGAAGTTCCAATGAATACCACAATATATCTATATCTGATTGGATTTTAAAAGAACTTAATATAGAAAAACAGAAACAATATGTGGTCATATTTTAAAGAGTTAACACAGAAGGGCTAGAGCAACCAGAATTTAATGGCGGATACAGACCACCTCGACACGAGCCTCAAAACTATTGTAAAAGTCTAGTGAATATCAAAAAAACCTGTGAACTCCAATAGATGTGGAAAAACCGTCTCTAGCATGCTGCTCTTACATTCAACAGTAATGCGGAGCAATATTCAAAGTGCGAGAAGTCTGGTACTGCGATTAATGATCTGTTGAAATAACGACAAATCCATCCATTTACTGTTGGTACTACTGATGGTAGGATTACTGTGCAATAATCCGTAGGTGCTGGTACAGGGCCGGTTATTCTGCCTTGAAGCAGCAGTGTGCAAACATTAGTCTTGCTGTCTGAAGAGCACTGAGAGCTTGTGTAATTACGGGGTATATGAGACTTAAGAACTGATATCTCAAGGTGACGAGCGCAGTGTGGTGCCACACAGGAATGTTTTAGGTGACACAGCATTGTTATGGGCGGACGTTGCACTAACTCGTCACTTTCTCCAATCCAAAAAAATTAAGAAGAATTCTATATCCAAATGTGGACTGCTTACTTACTGATGATGATTATTGTATTATGATTATTGAAATTTTACAACGATCTAATAATGTCCACATTCTACACAATCATCTCAATGAAAACAGATTTATATCCAAAGAGGAGGCTACCGCGTGTCGGCCCACTGGTTCTGAGATCGAATCCCGCAGACTAAGACATTATTGCTGAACCACAGTTACTGAATTACTGAATCATCGTAGTTTTACATATAATACATATTTAAAAAACACTACACACTTTAAAATATATACACTACGCATTAAATATACATCAAGTCGATGTATATGTATATGTATATAAATTAAAGATCGACAGCGATATAAATCGCTGTTTTCAATTACACACGAGGGATCTGGATATTTCGTTGTGATATATGGTAATTTAAATGACAGAAACAGTGAATGCAAATTTTATAAAAAAAACTTTACTTTTTGATATAAAATTAAATAACATTAATGTCTCGAAATTTCACATTATGTAACGGAAGTATTCCGGTTTTATTTAATAAAAACTACTGAAAAAACGATACAATACTTATGCACATTAAAATCTACTAAGGAAATTTGTTGAAAACACTGTACTTATATTGAACCAACTAACCAAAACACTATTTAGTTGTTTTTTGTTACCTTGACGCGATCCAATTATCATGTCCATACAAGCAAGTCTTTAAAGCCAATGGCTACAATATTTCTACAATATTTGCATGATTACATTATTATTACTAAATTTTAAACGATGTACTGCTGTGCGGTAAACTACATATTTGTTATATACAGTTTTTTCCCTTTCGCAACTCTTTCTTTTCAGTTTTGGGACATCGTCATCAAAATTATACTAAAATATTGTGTTGTCTTTAATTTCCGATACGGTTTTATTCCAAGCAGTTTTATCTATTTTACTGATTCAAAATGCAAGGCAATGTTAGAAAATAAAAGAATTTGAAAATTTTATCAGTAGCCTGTTTTTTCTTTAATTTTGTAAAAGGTGCTGTTTCATTAATAAACTAATATTTCCGATGAATTTTTACCCGAACTGCTCCAGAAGGAGAGTAATGTTTTTCGAGTGTATCTCTATGTTTTGGCACGCTCTGTAGCACGGATTGATAAATTATTACATACGAGGATATGATGATGTTCTCCTAGCCGATTCCGACCACGGCGACAACTTCCGAATACTGTCGAGAGCCATCAACTGCGCAGGAGATATTATAGTTCCACAAGTGTACGCGCAAACACAGAGGCACTCATTCGTCCCAACCTACCCGCGCCCGATGTAACGCTGATGCGATAAGATCGGAGGTAGGCTAGGATGCAGTGTCGGAAACACGGGGACAATCACAACACAACCAGACCCGAAAACCAACAATTTGTGTTTTAGCACAAAATGTTGGCTCCGGCTGGGAAACGAACCCAGAACCCGCAGCGTAGAAGTCAGGTACTCTGACCACTAGGCCATGCGGTCGTCATACGAGGTATATTTGTATATATTTTAAATATAGTACCTGCGGGGGCACCAAAAACATATTTTGATATTATAACCATATTATGGTACTCGTACTATTAATGGCTATCGGTACATGACTTTAGTCGCCTCTTGAGGCACTTCGGTAGAAACAATATAGGTGCTTATCTACTCTGCCACTTGGACACCTATAGGCTACATCACTATTTCTGTTTGGTTGTAAATTAAATAAGAAATATATTTAATAAAAGTGAAGATCTTTTTTTCCTTTTTTGCATATTATTCACAAATGTAACCATGTTATTATTGGCACTTTATAATCGAAATATGCGTGTAACAAATTGCCTCGTCGTTCGCAATAACGTGTTCATGAGTGTAGCAGGTGGTGCTAACGACTCTTTGTTATTCCGATCATAATATCACGTAATTGGAAGAGAGTGACAATTTATTTTATGCGTAAGTACCGTGATGATTAAAGTGTGTATATATTGGCTCGTACATCTTCCGTTATTTATATTTTCTTTCCTTAAAAATACTGTCGGTACCTGATGCTACTCGTATATGAGCGATACGAAGATATGAAAGAAGGAAACCTTTATTTATTCACGCAAGCGCAAATTTATTAATACAATAATTATAAATAAAATAATAATATGAAAAAATATAAATAAAACTGAGTATTTAACAAAAATGACATGTCTAAAATTATTACCACATTATATAAAGCAGCATTGAGGTAAGCAAATAGAGCTAACCTCATACTAATGCGACAAGAAAGCTTAACCACAATTCAGTTGCGACGTTGTAGCTTTGACACTAGTAAAGATTTTTAAGTAATCATATATTTATATCTTTAAGTTCGCAAGCATGACGGCTTGATGTCAATCTCGAGGTGGTGATATATTGCTTGCAGTGATAAGCCTGGTATTGCCTACCATATGAAAAAAATCCCGCAACTTTACTGTTGGTAGGTATCCGTCTAGGTAGGTACCACCCCAGGGCCAGTTATTCTGCCGTGAAGCAGTAGTGTGCAAGCATTACTGTGTTTCGGTTTGAAGGGCACTGTGAGCTAGCGTAATCACTGGGCATTTCAGACTTGATAACTGATGTCTCAGGGTGACGGGCGCAGCCTTATAGAACCGCACACTTACTTACTTTCACCACACATTTGTATTTGTAATTTAAATTTACGTGTCACCCGGCCGACCATCGGCTACTAAATAACGCATGCGACTTATGCTGGCTGCCCGATTAAAGTAACTGACCCAGCCGAGGCCGGCCCCCTTGGGCACCCGCGAGTCAGTTACTCTCGCGAACCGTATGCCGGTCCAAGTCGATTTCCTTCTCGGAGGCCCTTGCGCCAGTCATCCATAAATAAAGGTTTCGGCTAAGCGCCCCCCAGCGCTCTGGCACCATTCAATCCGGCGAAGCTGTGAAACCCTTTGGGCTAACAGTGACCATCAGTCAGTGCGCAGTTATTGCCATTTTAATGTAACATATCTATCAATGGGCTACAGTCTCATAACAAATAGACCTGCGCCTAGTATAAGTTACTGACACCCGCATCACTAGTTTACAGCGCAACCTGATTTCAGTCTTAAGCTGGTAGCGCCCGGTATTTTAGTTATATTATATACTGTTACAAATATATTTATTTCCTTTCCGATTTACAAATCATCTTTTGCTCTGAATAAGATTATTTAAATTGAGTTCAGTGAATAATAACAATAAAGTTCAGTTACACAACAAAGAGCTAAAAAAGGTAGGTTTATAAAATATTTATTTAAAAAGTGAGAAAATATATTAAAACTTAGTGCCAAAACCAACATTTTCGTGGTTTTCGTGAACGAAAATTCGTCGATTAGTCCTGAATTCTAAGAATTCTAAACTTTCTTTGTAAATGTCTTATGTTAAGCTCATACAAAATATCTTCAAGCAAAGATATGAAGCATGTTTCGTATTCGTCGGTCTTACTTTGACTACTAGTCTTATTTGAAAATCGCTGATGTGAAAACTCAAAGATACGAAAGTTCTCGATTCCTTAAGCCAAGACGCAAGGACCAACTCTTTATATAAATACATCAAACGATAAAAAAATATCATCGTTATTATGTCATTAAAGTGTAGTGAAAGCAAAGTTGTAAAAAGAAGTGTATAGTTTGAGTGCTTAGGATTCCTTACTTACATAATGATGATAATGTTTGGCCGATTTTTGACTTCGATCTTACTTCCGAATACTCTTTGAAGCTGTCATCTGCGATAGAAATTTTATAGTGCTACCGGTCTACTCGCCAAAACATAGGCACTCACTCGTTCTGACCTAACCCTACCGTTACATAATATAGCTCCGATGCGATAAGATCGGAAGTGGGCAGTATGGAGTATTAGAAACACATTGACAGTCGTAACACAATCAGACATGAAAACCAACAATTTGTGTTTTTGTGTAAATGTTACTCGTAGCTGGGATTCGAATTCAGAACTCACGGCGATGACGTCAAGTACTCTAATTAGAAGGGCGAGATTTGCAAACGAATCGTTAGGGACTTACACAATGTTTGCTTCAATTAAGATTGGTCAGCTGGCTTACAACTCCGTAGTGACAACTGAACTGGGCGGCCGACTAAAAACAAGTTTTTTTTAAAAAAAAAATTATTGTATAAAGTGACGAAACGAGCAAAACGTTCATCTCATGGTAAGTGCAACGTCCGCCCACAACAAATGCTGTGTCACCCAGAACATTTCTGTGTGACACCACACTGCGCCCGTCACCCTGAGACATCAGTTCTTAAGTCTCAAATGCCCAGTGATTACGCTAGCTCACAGTGCCCTTCAAACCGAAACACAATAATGCTTGCACACTACTGCTTCACGGCAGAATAACTGGCCCTGGGGTCACTGGACCTACCTAGACGGATTCCTGCATAGGAATCTTACCACCAGTGAAAAAGGAAAACTAAAACCCTATGTCAAGACCAGACAGTTATTTGAGAAGGTACTGAGAGCTAGCGTAATCACTGGCCATATGAGACTTAAAAACTGATACCACAAGGTACGGGCGCAATGCGGTGTCACACAGAAATGTTCTGGGTGACATAACATTTGTTATGGGCATACGTTGCACTTACCATCAGGAGAACGTTTTGCACGTCTCATCACTTCATCCAGTAAAAAAAAAGAAATAATTAGGTCACTTCCTGAGCCAGGTCCTGTTTTATAATACAAGAAATATTTTTTTTATGTATGCCATAACAAATGCTATGTCACCCAGAAGAATTTAGTGTGGCGCCGCACTGCGCCCATCACACTTAGACATCATCATCATCATCATCGTTATCATCACTTAGACATCACTTCTTAATTCTCATATGGCCATTGATTACGCTAGATAGAGTTTTTCTAGAAAAATAAAGATTTTTCTATTCTTTCACATTATTCATAAAAAAAAATTACCACAGATTTGGTAATGGTTGTTAAAACTAAATTAAAATATTTTCTTAACCTTTCTTTGATTGAAAAATTAAAAATATTTTAAATATTAGACACAATCATTAATACTGAACACAGACACATGCTACCTAGTCACAAACTTAGATTACCGGCTACCTAAGTTGCAGGTAATCCTAGTTTGCGTGCCATGCCAACGAGTAACATGAAAAATATACATACATATGGATAGCGAAACATCACAGACTCAGGTGCGTATATTCATGGATATTCATGGATATGATATACAACTGTTTGCCTTTATCTCCAAGGCTCTCTGCTTCTAAGACCATTACCACCACCACCACCTAAGTTATTGGTCTGACAAAAGTTATATTCAAAAATTAATCTCCAATGTCTGTTTTGTAAGTAAGTAATAAAATTTAAAAAGCAAAAAGAGAACAGATGGATTTTCTTCACATTTTTTTTTTAAATATCCTACTCGTATTTTAACACATTCATCTTTCTTTATCAATTTATCGACGACTTAGTATTATGGCAGAACCGCTAGAGGACCTTTCAACTATGTCAGTGGTCTCAATACTATAGTATACACCCAACACGTATGTCTTAAGATGAACATGGACAAGACGTATATTATGTCAAATCTCTATATAATACAACGCTCAAAGTTGTCTACAAATATGTATACCTAGAATACAATGCCCGAGTAGGTACGTCGAACTTCGACCAAGAGATTATTCAGCGATTCCAACTCGACTATACAGTGTTGGAACCTGCATCACACCTCATATATCCCAAAGTTTAGCTACAAAATTCTTTAATCAGTGCGTACGAAAGTGATTAAGTAGAACGCTCAATGTCGCTTAGCGAACTGTGGAAAGGGCTTTGTTCGGTGTTTCTCTGCGCATTAGCCGCAGCAAAGTTTGAGAAACCGACGTAGTCCCTAGAATCAGCGAACTTAAGTGCCAAAGTAGAGGCTATACAGCCCGTAGAGCAGATTACTGCTGGGGAAGGCTTTCATGATTTTTCGGGAATCCGACGGACGCATGAGGTTCAGGATCGTGTTTCGCGGATATCTATGAGAGTACTTTTGTTCAGCAGAGGACTCTTGTTTGTTGACTACCTGCAATAATGATAATGATCTTTTTTTCATTTATTTAAATCTTGAAATTTAACGTTAAAGGACACTTACTTTTTAATGAACACGACGCCACGATGAAATGGTTTAGTAGATGGCAAGTGCATGCCCGTTACGAGTAGGCGTTGCGGTCTACTGGCACTGCGCTGGTACTTACTTAGATGGATTCTTGCAAAGGATGACATCAGTGAAACTTCTCGTATGATTACAGGTTTTTACAATATCATGGAAAATTTAACTTGACTTAAGCAAATTATGATGCATGCTACGAAGTGCGAGGAGTTTCATTTTTGCAGTAGACTTTGTCAAGAGTTACGCCTACATTCATACCTAAAATTTACTCCGAAAAATACGAGTATTTTAAGTGAATTCGCTATAAGTGCTCAGAATAGCATATTTTGCTAGATCGTGTTTGTTGCCTGTGGTCTGGTCTGTAACAACAGTTGATACAAACTCTAGCATGTTTATTATCTCTATCTCTGTATAATGTTAACTTAGAAAAATTTATTATTTTTTTGTATATATAATTTTGACAGAGTAAAATAGCACCTACCTATTATTTATGGGGGTAAAAATTCTTTGACTCGTACTAAGCGACACGAAGACGTCGTGAAAACGCACGGGGGAGGAAAGTGGGCTACGGGTGTGGCCTCTTTAGACCCCTTATATGTATACAGGTTACATATAATTTGGATGCAATGTCTACTAATATAAAAACTGCCTGAAAAATTGGTAAGTTTTCAGTAAGGATTTATTTTATTTAGGTGAGGAGTTTCGATTTAATAGCGCAATGGTTTTAATTTTCAGACAATCTAATAGTTTTATTAAGTTTAAAATTATTATTGTTATTTAATTAATATTTATGTACATAAGTCGTGAAACAGACTAAATTTTTTAAGTAGTAAAGAAAAAAAAAGTGTGAGTACTTTATCGATTGAACAGAAATACAGCCAAGCATTATTAATAAAAAAAAGCAAACAAACTGTTGCTGGTGTGTTTTGTACAGCTATAATTCCTATCCGTTACTAAAAAGAAATTGCTTTTTAATCAGCAATCAAAAAATAAAAGAGCTATCTCTTTTGACAATTAGTTTTCATATATTGTATTGATATTCCATCAAGGCTCATTAGAAGAATACTACCACTCCATCTCATCCAATGGATCTCGTAAAAAGCGAGTAAGGAATTAAACTGCACTGTTCACCCAACAGCGCATGGTGGCGATGGGCTCACCACCTATTACACTAAGTGCATTATATTGTTTTGGTGAAACGCGGATTGTGGCAGTCATCTGTTTTTGCAGTGAGTGTCCAGTCTCTGACTACCCCTTATGGGATACAGTCGTGATCTTATGTATGTATTCCATCAAATTGAAAAATATATCGAATCGTTAAAATTTATTACTTACATTCTTCAATTCTTTCATATATTTACTTTAATGGTGCTAAGGTATTGCACTAGCTTTATTCTACAAACTAGCTGATGCCCGCGATTTCGTCCACGTGGGTATACGTTTTTTAAATATCCCGTGGAATTCTGGGATAAAAAGGATTATTTGTCCATCTCCAAGATGCAACCTATCTCTTCGCCAAATTTTGTCAAGATCGTTTCAGCAGTTGAACCAAGAATAGGTATCAAACAGACAAAAGAACAGAGTTAATTACTTTCGCATTTATAAATAATGACGATCAATTGTAAATTAAAGCTTTCAAAAGTCCCTAACTTCTACAGTTTTTAAGATTTTATTTGTTATTATTGAACTGGCTTTTGAGCTTCCAGGAATCCCGGAGCTCATTAAAACTTTACAGCATTTTAAGGGCAATTAGTAATGAGACGAGCGAGTCGTTCACCTTATGGTAAGTCCAACATCTGTCTTAAACCGTTGTTGTTATGCAGCTTAGAACCTTCTGTTTAATACCACACTGCGCTACGCCGCGTAACCATGAGACTTCTATGACCACGATACGGTCAGTCACGTTCCAGGCTACACTGTTCACACAGTTAACAGCTTTAATAAAACACGCACCACGACGCGCGACCGCCGTAAGTGCGGCGCGCAGCAGTCGACAATCACACAGCGTACACACGATACACCCGTGTTCCAGGGTGCTTCTCACCGCCCAAAGTTACCGACACACAAGTCGACAGTCCGAATGGAGGCCCGCAGCCTCCCTCGGACGGTCATTAGACGACTTAAAATCATTTTGAGATATTCTAAATCGCGCAAGCACGCAGCGGACGCGACACAGTCCGAATTTCGAGGTTTTTGTTGGAGTTTATTTATTTATTTATGTTTGGGACAAACCAAACTTGGCACGCGGGCCCCTGGCCCGTGAGCACAGTATCCGATGAAGCTGTAAAAGCCAAAAAAGGCTAACAGCAATTACATCACCGAAATTATATATGAGACATCGGTTCTTAAGTCTCATATTCCCAGTAATTACACTAGCTCTCAGTTCCCTTCAGACCGAAACATATTAATGTGTGCACATCGCTGCTTGACGGCAGAATGACTGACAGTACGGTGGTACTGAACTATATGAGTTCATTTTTAATATTCGCGAGTTTTAAAAAAGAAATAACTGCGTAATACAAACAAAATATTTCGAGATGTCTTTAAAACTATATTCCAACGTTCAGTCTCGTCAACTAAGGGTTCTAGGAAAGTCGTGTGCGGCCAGGTCTTTATTCTACAACCTTCCAAACGAGCCACCACGGTGAACTGATTTAGAATAAACAGTTATTGTGTTTGAATTCTTTGTGTGACGGTTATTTATTGCATTAGATTTTGGGTTCTCCATTGTGTGTTTTCTTCTCCATTTAATTTATGTTACCTTACTACGGCGTCATACTAATAGATTTACTTCGCAACAGATTTCCTTAAGGTTCATGTTATCCTAGTACTTGCAAGTTCTTTCGATGGCAGCTCAATGGTAAAACGCCACATTAAATTTATGAGTTAATTGCCTCGATCAGCTGTATAACAGGGTAGTCACCTATGAGTTTTAAGTAAATTCTTTAAGTCGACGTATCTCCTACAGGTATCACGCTTCGAGGCTCATTATATTTTTTTGGCATATACACATCGTCCCTAAGCCCAGCCTGCCGGGATGTATAGGACATTAAGAATTACCCTGTATAGAATACGAGCGATCCGCACTGGCTTCGCACGGGTAGATAGATATTAGAAAGATAAATTAGTACTTTATTTGGGCAAATAGAACAACAACAATTCCTTAAACTAACTTTTTATGTAGCGACTACTCTCGTCGACGGCTCTGCGGCTGGTCAGGTAAAATTACGTTATTTTACCAAAATAATGTTTTATTTATGGGAACACAAGCCATGAAAGTTTAGTGGTTCAGAGCTTCCTTGCAAACAATATTTGACGTCGTGGTAGCAAAATAAAGTAACCGTTCTCGACCGCTGCGCAAAGGGAGACGCGCACCTCGATGATGCCCAAGTCGCATGAAGCCAGACAGCGGCGCGGCGTTCAAGAGACATCGCGGCCGCTGTATTTTGTTTTTGTTTGTAAGTTTTGAATTAAAAAAAAATATTTAAAATTACAAACCACTATTCAATAGTTTTTATGAATTTACATGTACATAATCAATCTTCAATATGAAACTATTTAGTAGGAAAAGGATTAATATTATGATATGAATGTCATCTTTCGATTCTAACCGTGTTTTTATTGACTAATTTGAACAAAAAATGATTATTGTGACTTACCTATAATAGTTAGACATAGCCTCGCGGACTTTGTTATAAGTAATAATGAGTACTATCAAAATATAGTACATTGTTTTATTTATCATCAACAGTTATTGCAGCGCACGCCAAATAATGGCTTTTCTTAGTAAATTTTTGATACCTTCAGTTACATCATAGTTATTTTCGAAGGGATCAGTTTTTGTATAAAATCATATATAACTCATGTGAAACGCTGATAATGTAGCTGTATATAGGTAAAAGAATTTTTAAAATCGGTTCAGTAGATTTTGAGTTTATTCATTACAACCAAACATTTAAAAAAATCAAATCTTTTCTCCTTATAATATTAGTTTAGATGTAATATGGTTTGTAAACAACTTGCTGTAGTTTCCTATCATTTTCAATTATTCAGTACATTAAATTGAGTACAACGAACAACGATTTGCTGTGACGATAAAGCGTACACCCTGTAATCGATTTGGTGACAGTGATTTATTATTTGTAACACGGAAAAATGTGATAGCAAGATTTTAACTTATAAAAACAATTGCGAATTTTCGTGATGCTCTTGTGTTGGCTGTGTTTAATGTGTATATTCTGATCGCCTTCGATATTTTATTACTCTTAAATTGATTTCTTTTCAAAGTCAAAATCAGATAGACAGAGTAAATATGTTAGATTATCATTAATTAATAACCATATAACAAATAATTTGTGGTTCCGATGAAATGGCGTCCATCTTGTAGTGCAAGAGTGGGTGTATAAATGTTTTCAGTTTTTATGCGCAGGTTTAATCCGATATGACGGAACGACACTGTTTTCAATAATAGTATTGTTTTTTGAATTCCATTATTTGAACACTATTTTGGAAAAGTAGGTATTATCAACGGCAATAGTGGTATCTATTCTAATATTAGAAATGCGAAAGTAACTATCTCTGCCCCTCTGTCTGTTTGTTACCTTTTCACGGCTCAACCGTTGAGCTGATCTTGACGAAATTCGGTACTGAGATACCTTGCGTCTTGGAGACGGACATAGGATACTTTTTATTTGAGTACCCATGTTTTTTTTTAAAAAGCCTAAACTCACGCAAATGTAGACGTGGGTTTCAGCTAGTCTCCTATATTTATACGTGAAGAGAAGACTTCGTCCCTCTTTAAACATATTGCCCGAACTTTCTTCGTGAGAGATTTGGCATAGTTAAAGTTGTATGGAGCAGCGTAGAAGTTCCAATAAAAAAAAATTTTATTGGAATGTGTGACGAAACGAGCAAGTCGTTCACCTGATGGTAAGTGAAACATCTGCCCATAACACATAAGTTCTTAAGTGTCATATGGCCAGTGATTACGCTAGCTCTCAGTGCCCTTCAAACTGAAACACCTTAAACTTTGCTTTGTTTACGTTCATATTGCCAATGTCAAACACATAATAGATTGTGGTCAAACAGTCGCGCAGAGTAGAGATTACCATAGAATTTTAAAATGTTGCCAACAAACCCAAACCACAATAACGTTCAAACTTATAATGTAATGAATTACGGGTGAATTTCGACCACAAGGCGACCATTAGTATTGTTTTAAATTGTAGACTGTTGTCATTATAACAGACAGTACAATCGAACCATGACTCAAATCCATCAGCCAGTGCAGTTACACTATAGACAAACCGGCGGCACTTTTCGGTACTCGCTACATTAAAAATTTATTTAAATTATTTTATAGTCCACTACATTACTTGTACTTCCAAAAAAGTTTTATATTGATTTGAAAATTCATAAAAATATTTATATGGTGAAATTTTTTTTTTAAATTTCGTATGTGACGAACATAGAACAAATATGTTACGAACACCTTTTACTTAATATTGGTCAAAATTTGTCTACCGTGCCAGCAGGAAGCGATGGGTTACAAACTGTTTTAACGGTCGATGTTAGAGAACAGCAAAAGCAATAGTATTGTTTTTTCCAGAGAGCAATTTTCTCTCGACTTCGTCTCAACTTTTTATTGTAAATCGCCTTTCAACTGTAGTTTTCGTGTTCTTTAAACCTTTTGTAATAGCAGTTAAGACAGTAGTAGACAGACTAAATACTATTTTTTTTATTTTACTTCTTTCTGTTCAGATCAGTAAATCAACTGACAATGATTTTCTATTTACGAAAAAGGGCTAGAATAGTTACACAAAGCTATGTTATATAGTATAGTATAATTTAGAAGTTTAATGAAACAGAAACGAAATTTGTTATATCATCATCATCATATATAGCCTATAACTAGTCCACTGCTGAACATAGGCCTTCTTCATATATTGTCACAAAAGTTTGGCTCTATTTGAGGGGTTTCTGCCTTATTTGCCACGCTTGGCAGGCGGGTTGGCAACCGCATATTTATTCATATGTTGCACCCACCACACCACACCCACGGGACGAGATTGGTGTGGTAGATTCTCTAAGCCGCCACCACACGGATTTTTGTTATATACGTACATAAAAACATTAATTACATTAATAAAAAAATAGCTGCAAACACCGTGGAGTCCATAATTCTTTAATGGCGCAGTGTATTCGCTTTTCACATAAAATCTAAACAAGCTTACCAAATCTTTAACGACTTTTTTTTAGTAGGCACTTCATTTACTAAAAAAGTTTGTAATAAAGTTTAGGAGTACATGAAATTATTGCTTTCAAACTATTTCTATATTTTTATTTATTTATAGAAATTGTTAACTGTGGTATGGGAAATGTGATCACGGTAACTTAAAACCTTTTTTTTTTCAATTTGCGCTGCATTTTGCAAATTTTGGCTCATTATTCAATAAAAAGAAGGAAAATGGTTGCTACAGTAATAAAAGTGTATAAAAAATATAGGTTTCAGCCTATAAATGTCCCACTGCTGAGCACAGGCCTCCTCTCATTTCTGAGAGGGTTTTTGAAACTAGGAAGAATCCGCCACGCGGCTCCAATGCGGGTTGGCGGACTTCACATGTCTTCGAAATATTTTCATTTCTCAGACATGCAGGTTTTCTCACGATATTTTCCTTCACCGCCGAGCCCGTGGTAAATCAGCACTTAAAATTGCAATTGACAATTTTAGTGGTGCCGGCACCGGGAATCGAACCCAGCTCACTCGCTTACTGTGAAATTTTAAAGCGGGCGCCTAGCCCCTGAGCTACCACGGTAGTGTATTGAATAAAGATTATCTGTTCAAACAAAAATAAATAACGCATGATCAGTCAAACATATAAATGATAATCTTTTATTGATTTTCTTTACATGGTGAAATAAATAAATACATACATACAGTCACGCTTTTTTCCCATATAAGGGGTAGGCAGAGGCCACGCACGTAGCACACTATTCGAACTTGCGGGAAACGCGACGTGACGGGTGGCGAACAACGTCGCCATTATTTTGGTCCGAGTCAAAAAAAATCTTACTCCCATAGCGTTCCCACGAGCAGTGTAGTAACAGTATTCCATATGATGGTGTTATTCCGCAAGAATAATGGCTGTCTGTACATTACCTTAGTCGCCTCTTACGACACCTCGATAGGAAAGAGGTAGGTGCTATTCTATAAATAGAAATAAATAAACGTAAAATTAATAAGTGTTTAACGAAATGTCGATTTAAAAGTAAACAACCACCGAAATTATTACATTTACAGGCTTTTCTTTTTAATATGCCAGTATATTTAGTAATTTATCTATTATTCTGCAAGTACATCATATATTATTCTGCAAGTATAGTGAATACGTTACGTTACAAATCAAGTCAGATTTTGGAAAACAATTCACATGCAAATTAGTAACATCTGTCGGAAGTTAGTTTTTGTTACGTCCAGTGATAACGTGTTGGCAAAAGTCCAACGCAGCTCGGGAAAAACCAATTTTTCCGCTGGCAAGCAAAAATGCCAGTGTCATTTAAACTCATATGTATGCATGCCTGTACACCTCAGTCGGGAAAGGCAACGATCCAGAAATTGCGTAACACATATTTACAACATTCTGATAACATGGACTATTTTTGTGTGTGCGTCGATTTGAAACAAATAAAATATCTTATCATTAACGCTACCAATTGTATATATTCATCAATATCATTGTATATTGTATAATATTATATAAAATCATTGTATATCATCATCAATATCATTTCAGCCCACAAAAAAAGTTTGTGGCTCTCAATTAGGGGGATTTTGCCAATGTCGCCACGCTTGGCAGGCGGGTTGGCAATTGCAGTTTATTTATTCAGATGTTGCAGGAAGATGCTGTTGCACGTCTCCTGTTTTTTATTATCCCTCTGTCGACTTTTACGACACCGACGGGATGAGATGGGGTGGTAGATTCTCTTAAGCCGCCACCACACGGCGGATTGCCGTATTGCCGATTGCGTATATTGAACTTAACAATTTCAATAACGCTTATAAATCTGAATAATTATAATATACTAGCGACCCGCCCCGGCTTCGCAAGGGTGCAATTTACTTGTGAAAAAAAAAGAGAAGCTTAAATATTAAATACTGAAAACATGTGCCAACGGAACTGTCAAACTGAATATCACTTTTTTATTGAGATATTATTTATATAAAAATACCATCCGATTTTCTGACTTTTCTGATTGTAGAGGATTGAGGTTTAAAGAATTTTTGTGTGACACCATTTATCGATACTATTGAGATCATTATTAAATTTAGTAACAGCACTTGTAATATTAGGTGAACTATGTAGTAGTGAATATGAGATAGACTCTGAAATATACAACTAAATCATCAGCGTAACATTACGTCAATCAACGTTAGTTAAACAACAATGTTCATCAAGAAATTAAACTGTTGTTTGTAAGTATGATTTTATGATGGTATAATATTTATGACCGATAGGCGTCCGGCTAAGGTATGGCTAAGGAACTGCCGGACACCTATCGGCACCAGTGAATAATTAAATTATATATACTATATAAGAGCACTAAGACCTGCAGGTCTCTAAGCAGGTGGTAAATCAGCATTTAAAATTGCAGAGCAGTTTTAGAGATGCTCCGGGGACTGAACTCGGGTCACTCGCGTACTATGAAATTTAAGGCGAGTGCCCGACATCTGAGCTACGACGGCTCTTCTCGGCTAAAACCATCGACAGTCCGAAAGGACGCCCGCAGCCTCCCTAGGACGGTTATTAGACGACTTAAAATATTTAAGATATTCGAAATCGCGAAAGCACGCAGCGAACGCGACACAGTCCGAATTTCGAGGTTTTTGTATGAGTTTATTTATATATTTATGTTTGGGTCAAACCAAACCTGGCACGCGGGCCCTTGCCCCCGAACACAGTATCCGATGAAGATGTAAAAGCCGAGAAGGCTAACAGCAATTACATCACCGACAATATATATCGGCTAAAACCGTCGCAGAAATGAGTGAAGACCTGTGCCGTAGTGGGACATTTATAGGCTCGTACTTTACTTAAGAACTGAGCTAGGAGCTATAATAAAAGGGTGAGTATGTAATTGCACGTCTCATGGCCCGAAGCGGCGTGAGATAGTGCTTTATACCGGTCATGTCAAGGTCAAGCAATTCGGCAGTCTTCATATGCCTCTATCACAATTATATTGCAATTATATGCGAATTTGAATAGACTCATATCAAGAGAACACTTTAATTAATTCATTAAAATTATTTTGAAAAATCATCTAATATTGCTGCTTTGAAAAAAAAACAGTTTAAAACGATAACTCCCGAAGAAAATGATGTATCGAGACCGGGTTTTTTTATCGTGTCCAAAATATACTTTACTGGTTTTCTATTTCATATTAAAAGTCTAACACGTGTAGTTATTAAGGATTTTTTTTTATTATTGTTTTCATCTGAAATGGAAATGATTCGAAATATTCGAACCTCAATACGATTTATTTTCTTAAGAGTTAAATGAGCGTCATGAGTTGTGCACTTTGGGAGTTTCCAAACTATTTTTTTTATATTATATAGGACACAAATACGTCTGACATAAACACTTTAGAGTGCAGTAAATTTGCATATCTAACAGGGCGTAAGGAAATTAGGTGCGCCACAAAACAGGTGTTGCAAGCTTTGTCGGTCGTGTGGTATACACCAGTTATGCACTGCGTATTTAGTGGGTTGCTCTTTTTACTAAAATAATAGATAGTTACAAACAGAGAGATAATTTTGTCGATCAAATTGAATTAGCTTAAACATGATCAAAACTAATGTCACAAATCGAGCAACGCACTCGGAATTCCTCTGGTATTGAGGGTGTTCATGGGCGGCAGTGATCACTTACAATCAGGTGAGCCGCTTGCTCGTCTGCTCCCTTTTCTATAAAAAAGGCATCAGTCTGCGACAGTCCACTGCGTCATAGTGACGTCACGGATCATCATTTACGCCTATCAATAGTCCACTGCTGACCATAGATTGCCACAAAAGTTTGAATAATAGTTCTCATTTTGTGGAGATTTAGCCATTGTTGCCACGCTTGGGAAGCGTCACGGCTATATAGCCGTCACGAATATACAGTCAATGCTATAATGTCATGTTTCATTCGATTAATAAATACTGACCGCAAAAATAAACATTATCTTAATACATTTAAACTCGAAATCAATCAATATTCTTTATTGTTTACACTTTAAACAATGGACTACAATAGCGGACTTAATACCTCGTGGCATTCTCAGCCAGTCAATCCTGGTTGTAAAAAAAAGTAAAGTTTCAGCCTGCTGAGCACAGGCCTCCTCTCACTTCTGAGAGGGTTCTGTTGCTAGGAAGAATCCGCCGCTGCTCCAATGCGGGTTGGCGGACTGCACATGCCTTCGAAATATTTTTTTATTTCTCAGACATGCAGGTTTCCTCTCGATGTTTTCCTTCACCGCCGAGCACGTAGTAAATCAGCACTTAAAATCGCAATTAACAATTTTAATGGTGCCGGCACCGGGAATCGAACCTAGGTCACTCGCGTACTACGAAATTTTAAGCGTCCTGGTTGATAGTGAGAAAAATATGGCAGGTGCTATCTATTTAAAAATAAAAGCCCAACTTATGATAATGTTTAAATAAAATGAAAATACGTAAAATGTAAATACCTAAATACACATGTCCAGTGAGTATGCTAGCTCTCAGTGCCCTTCAAACCGAAACACAGTAATGTTTGGACACTACTGTTTTACGGAATTATAACTGGCCCAGGGGTGGTACCCACCTAGACGGATTCCTGCAAAGAAATCCTCCTACCTACTACCCTTTACGGATAATTTCTGAAACCAGAACTCCCCAACCCAGGGAATGGTCCAACTGCAAGACAAGATTTTTTAGTAAGGTAGAGAAAGAGTTAAGGTTCCGTTAAAGAACACAGGAATACTTTTTATTCCGGAAAATAAAAGCCTTCCCATGGTATTTTTAAAGAAACCTATATGCACGCGGGCGTAGTCGTGGGCTGCAGTTAGTATTTTATAATAATAGAAATAGCTGTATACTTCACTGCCTACAACAAATAATAATAATAATAATATTTTTTCTTAAATATGCATTTATTTTCTTGAATTCGGTTATAGAACAGGTATTAAATATATGAAAAAGTCTCACTTGTTCTGTCTATATAGCCGCACAAATTAAAAAAATTAAGTATTACAAAGTTATTATCTACAATTCAAAAATCTTTCATGACCAATATACATTTTGTCAAAATTTTGTGTCTTTCATGATTCCATTTTAGTACCTCATACATATATTATTTAATAATGATGAATTTAATTTTTTCAACACTATCTTATTATCATACTTAGTATCTCATTAATAACACAAATAATAATAATAATAATAATTAGTCAATAAAAAATGTCTAATTTTTGTGCTAATTTACTGTTATAAACTCACTAACAGGATAAAAACAATGTTATGGAATATTGATCCATCCATTTGGTTTATTTTCTTTTGAGTACGTTATGTGACAGCAGTCTTATATCTATTGGTATTTTGTTGAATATTTTAATTGCCATGCAATTTACGTTTCGACAAGGTTGCTTCCTTATGTATATGTATTTCTAAAACATAACTATGTTTTAAGAAATATCTTGGATGTTGTGTGACAAAGCAACAAATAACTCTTATATATATACATGACAGTGGTATATTAAAAGTAGAACTTCTCGTCTCGTTTTCCAATGATTCTCAATTCCGCGAAAACATTTCTATGGAGAGAGCTTTACGAAACTTTCGCTGAGCACTTTCACCTTAGTTTCGAGAATTCATAGCTTAATTAATATAAATGGGCTTTAAACAGCAATGCTTTTATTGCAATTGACATGAGTAGAAGGGTTAAATTTATAAAAGATTTTGTGAATTACTTGTAGGTAATTTGAATATACTAATAACTTAAAGAAATACCCAATTTATTTTCATCAAGCAGGTTGTTAAAGTATATTAATTGAAATATTTGTTTAATGCATGAAAAGTTTTGATGTACTTAGTAATATCGGTAATCGATTTTCAACGTGGCAGATTCATCATCATCATCGTCATTATTTCAGCCTATCACTAGTCCACTGCTGAACATAGGCCTCCCCATAGATTGCCACAAAAGTTTGTAGCTGTCAATTTGAAAGGATGTTGCCATAGTTGCCAATCTAGGCAAGCGGGTTTATTCATTGAGATGTTCCAAGTAAAAGCTTCTGCCCATATACTGGTTTTAATTTTCCCTCTGTGGACTTTTACGACACGGGATGAGATAGGGTGGTAGATTCTCTTAAGCCGCAACCACATGGAGTCAGATTACTATATTATGATTGTCTTACTAGTAGACGGAAACCTCCGCCGTCAAACAGTAGTATGCGAACATTACTGTATTTCGGTCGGAAGAGTACTGACAGTTAGTATAATGAATAGAATAGAATAAATTTTTATTCAATATAGATTATTTACATAATACTTATTGAAAGTCATTTTTTTTTCTTTTTTTAAACTACACTGGTTCGCAAAAATGCCTCTGTCCTGGGAAGAACCAGTAAGAAACCCAGCGGGCTTTTTTTTTTAGTCATTTTTAAAATTATGTACAATAACTGTATTACAATAGCTGTATTATAAAGATGTAGAAATGGCTTGGCGGCGATCACCTCATTCCCAGGGGTTATCATCATCTATGTATTCTTTAATATTATAATAACCCTTTTTATGAAGTCTTTGTTTAATATAAAATTTAAACTTTTTGATTGAAAGACTTTTAGCACTTTCTGGGATTTTGTTGTAAAAACGTATACGTTGTCCCATAAAAGAGTTACTGACTCTGTGAAGTCGGGTAACTGGCATAATTAATTTGTGCTTGTTCCTGGTATTCACATTATGAACATCACTTTTTTAGTGAACTGGTTTAAGTTCTTGTGTACATAGAAAACGTTTTCAAATATATATTGAGAGGCCAAGGTTAAGATATTAATTTCTTTAAATTTATCCCTAAGAGACACTTTAGAGCCAAGATTATAAATAGCTCTTACGGCCCTCTTTTGCAAATAAAATGATTGGGCATATAAGACTTAAGAACTTATAAGTCTATGTCTAATGTCTTAAGGTGATGCTACATATTATTCCACTGGGTGATACAGTATTTGTTATGGGCAGACGTGGCACTTACCATCAGGTAGGATTTGCTCGCTTAGTCACAAGTCTACTCCAATGTGAACTACCAACTATTTAGGCTTCCGAAGATTGGCATACAAAAATAATTTCAGTAATCTTTACAATCGTTTTGATGGTGATTCTAAATGGATTATGCCGTCTAACTGACAACGCATCAAGCTAATTATTTTATCCATTTTCCCAGGAACATTGTGGCTGTTGATTCAATAGTCTGATCAAATCTGCGCCACTCCCAATTCCTATGTCCACGGTGCTCTTTTTGCTGCAAATACCTAGAATAGATGGCGCAATATCATACGGGAAAAGTGTTCAATAGCATAAGTCACGATCCTTCGCAGTAAGGGAGACGACGTGAAAGAGAAGAATAATCTTAATCAATAATTCCTTGCTGCAACCAAATATATATTTTTTAATGTAAAAGTAACAGCCTTTTAATGTAATTTCTCCGAGAGGGCCTTGTAACCGGGAACAGTCTGTCACGCTGCTCAAATGCGGGTTTCAGGACTTCAAATGTCTTCGAAATTCGTTTATTCCTCAGATATGCAGAATTCCTCAAGATGAATTCCTTCACCGTTGAGCATCACCGTAAATCAGCAATTTTAAAGGTTGATGGTGGTGGATGCACTTAGGATCGAACTTAGGTCACTCGCGTACTACGAAGTTTAAGGCAAACGGCCCGATCTATAAGCTACCACGGCTCGGTTTTTATGTACCATTAAATAGCGTTTTAATTATTTTATAGTGTATGTTGTGTTGTGGAAGCGCATAAAGCCTTTTTCTCTTTTCTCATAAATTTTGTGAGGATTATAAACGGGCGCACAGTTCACTTGATTATAGGTCCTTCGCTTTCAAAGCAGTGTACGCTAAATTAGTTGAAACTATGTTTTGTCTTTAATGCCGTTAACATATTGTTTATCTTTAAATAAGTAATTGTTTTAAATATAAATACGAGATAATAAAACTTTATATATAGAAAATATAAACTTACTGGTGGTAGGATTCCTATAATATAAGGATCCGTAAAGGTAGGTTCCATCCCAGGGCAGGTTATTCTGCCGTGAAGCAGTAGTGTGCAAGCATTACTGTTTTGGTTTGAAGGGCACTGTGAGCAAGCGTAATCGCTGGGCATATGAGACTTAGGAACTGATGTCTCAGGGTAATGGACACAGTGTGGTAACACACAGAAATGTTCTGTGCCACACAGCATTTGTTATGGGCAGACGTTGCACTTACCATCAGGTGAACGTTTTGCTCATTTCATCACATTATCCAATAAAAAAAATTACCCACATTACAGTTTGCGTTATTTTATAACTAAAACTGAGAATTCAACAATGTTTGTGAGGTTTGCCCATTACTCAGTATAAGTGGAAATTTATGAATAAAATAGCAGAACTACGTTAAAGTGAATTTAAAGTTACCTTGTTCAGTATTTCAAATTGGTCTGGCTTGATTTAAATGAGCACAATCTTGCATAAAATTTCTATTATGAAGTTTCCCACAAGTTTTATGATTAAATAATAGTTTTCGTGTTGATATCAAGCAACAAACAATTATAGCTTTATACGTTTTTAAGTTATGTCTGTCCTGACTGACAGACATACCGTAGTGGTTCATTTATTAATCGATATATTAATGGATAAAATTACTTGTCTATTTATAGTAGTAATGACAAAACAACAAATGAAATGAGAAAACAGATAAATTACATGTTCATAACAGAGTACGACTTTATCCCCGATGGACCAGGGTGTTTTTGTATCTATAATATTTATTTACTAGCGACCCGCCCCGGTTTTGCACGGGTACAATTTACTTTTGAAGAAAATAAGAAGTCAGCTTAGTAAAACAATATCCTGTATGTTTCATTTATAACATGTCTCAATCTACAGCGGTTTAGGCTGTGCGTTGTCTGTCAGTCAGTCAGTCAGTTATTAATGTGTCACAGTTATTGAAGTGAAAAATCTATTGGAGCACCTTTGGGGGTAAGACCGACTCGTGTGCAGTGACGGAAAACGGTATGCTGACATGACATGATGCGACGCACTATGATGTAGTAGCCTTTATTTATTCTTAATAGTAACAGCTTAATGTAAGGAATACAATGGATGGACTTAACGATATTTTTATAGGTATTTTCGGCCAGTCAACCCTGGAAGACTTGAAAGATGTTGGCAGATGGAATGTTTCTAAAAAAATATCTGTGGCGAAAATAAAAACACTATTGCCTACAAATAATATAATAATATAAATAATCAATATATACACGTATATACAAAATTACCCTAGATAAATAACACACATACAAGTAATTAATATAATACACAAATAATGCGTATATGGATAAAATAATATTGTCGAAGAAGTCTTTTGAAGGAGTTTTTGTTGGAAACATTTTTGATGGAGAGAGAGACTACACTCCAGAGGAGTGTAGTCTGAACTGTGAAAGAAAAGCCGAAGAATCTAGTACCATGCTGTGAAATACTAATCTTTAGACTACTTGAAGAGCGATGCCATGAGTCGAATAAAGAATTAGGAAGTTAGTTATCTTTAAGGTAAGACGGAGTATTAGGAATCCTAAGAGAATCTACCACACCATCTCATCCCGTAGGTGTCGTAAAAGTCGACAGAAAGCAAATGAAAACCACGAGATGTGCAGCAGCATATTCCTGGAACATCTGAATAAATAAACTGCGGTTGCCAGCCCACCCGCCAGGCGTGACTACTATGGCAAAATCCCTCCAAAATGAGAGTTACAAACTTTTGTTGCTATCTATGGGGGATGCCTATGTTCAGCAGAGGACTAGTGATAGGCTGAAACAAAAGGTACTAATAAAATTGTGGAGCTACGCCTCTTACGAATGTAGAGCCATTTAAGTTTTGAGCGATAAGGTGATATGTGTTCATACTTAAGTAGACCGTAAATAGATCAAGAGTAATTAGAATCTTTAAAAAAAATTAAAGAATTATTAAGAAGGTGCTCCAATTTAGTGAGAATACTTTGTGAAAGATCTGGATAACACACATGGTGATGCGGCGTGTAAATAGCAGCATCACGTGTTTATACGTACGATTATATTTTATATTTTTATCAATACATATAAATAATTATTATGGCTGATAATGATATATGAAGACTCATTGATAAACTCTCTATAAACACTAGTATATCCACAATATGCAGGTGATGAATATGCCCACGTACCTTCATGCAATCCACAATCACTTGCGATGGGATTTGCAGCAGATATTCTGCTGTTCCTGGCTGCTAACCAGCTTCGGTGTAATCGAAGAATATCTCTTTAAGTTATTTTCAATCTTCGATAATCTTGTAGCACGCGGAATTATTCACCACACTTAATAATGGGATGCCGTTATTTGTATATTTTATGCGAATTTATCGTGTTTTTAATTAATTCATATATTTATGTTACCGCAGCAAATCGACATTCTCTTACTCGATCTCCTTAAAATAGTTTTTAATTTTTCTTTTTCTTTTATGAAAAGCGCGGGAAACAAGAAGTCAAGAAGTCCAAATCATTCAGCCAATAATGTACCAGATGATTACACTGCTAGCGCCGTTTAGTGAAACTCAGAAAGGATTATGGGCACTGTATTATACTAGAGTTACAGAGAGTTTATTATTTCAAAAAATATGTAATGCGAGAGATAGAGATTAAACCTAAATCTTCAAAATTATTTACAATAAAGCAATGATGCTTCACCAACACATGCATAATCGATAATAGGTAGAATAAGCGAATGAACCAGCATAAGCTTGGCTTTCAAAGGTATGAATTTTTTTAGACGATAAAGAGAGCTCCATATATTAGTTTCGTCCAAATGCAAGCCAAGGTTTTTAACGATTCGTTCAAGATTATCGTTATATATATATTTTTATAGATTTGTTAACATCATTAATATCAGATTGCACGTGAAGCTGAAGTGAAACATGACACTGTGGCGTGCTATGCACTATTATGTGTTACGGACTATGATATGTTACGCACCATGATTCGATACGCTCCATGAAGAATTACGCACTATTAAAATGTATGCACTATGATGCGTTACGCACCATGATGTGATATACACTATAATGTGACACGCACTAAGATGTATTATGCACTATGAAAAAAGACGCACTATTATGTTGTATGCAATATTATGTATTTCGCGCTACAATGTGTAACGGAATACGGAGCCTTACGCAATATGATGCGTTGCCGACTATGGTGTGGTACACACTATGATGCGGGCATATGCGACCTAAGAACTGATGTCTTTGGGTGACGGACGCAATATGCCACACAGAAATGTTCTGGGTGACACAGGATTTGTTATGGGCAGACGTTGCATTAACTATCAGATGAACGTCCTGCTAGTCTCGATAAATATCCAATAAAAAAAAATTAGACAGCAGAACTGTCAAACAGAACGTCTCCTTTTTATAAAGATTTTCCAATAAAAATCTTTCATACTAACGTTGTTCTTACAATTCTACAGGTACGAGTACATTCCCACAATACAGAATTTCTTACTGAGAGGCAAGTATTTTTTTTTTACCAACACCAAAACAAAAAACATAAAAATCGGTAAAGTTGCTCTCGAGTTGATGATTTTTTATACATGCGGCAATTGACTGTCACTGTTACGATATATACAATGATGTACATCTGCATTATTCATTAAAACTTTACCTCTGGCTTGTATAATTATGCATATTTTATCTTTCACTTTTGTACTACTCTAATCTCTAGATTAAATGTTTTACTGAATCTTAGATAACCGTACAATTATTGTATTATATTTTTTATTAAAATATACATAATCACAAATAACGACAATGTCATAAATTAAGAAAACTAAATTTCAAAATATTACTAATTCAAAAAAAACTACTAATAAATTTGATGATATGAAACAAGCAAGGCATAAGTGCTAATGGGAAGAATCAGTTATGTTACTGACTGATGGAACAAGTGGTTCGACGACATTACTGTATACTGTAGTAAGCCAAATTTAATTTTAGGTTAAGCTTGTAAAGCAGAAACTAATCTGGAAGGACTATAATTTTCTTTTATTAAACATAAGCAACAATAAATATCAGCGTCAATAAACGTTACGCAGTTACCTACCCTGCTTCTAGATTATTTGCCTATATAATTGTAGTAGGATTTATTGTTTTGTCAAAAAAAAAAAATAGGTATAGTGCGAATGTCTTTTTTTGTAATGCTGTCAAGGACTGTTTTAAGCTTTCCACATGAAATTGATATATACGACGTATAAAAGACCAGTTTCGTTAACCGTCAGTACGGGAGTCGGGTTCTCATATTAAATTTCATAATCGCGAGCAACGGGTTAGCCGCAGCATTAAAATCGCAAACTGCAATTTTATGTATTGGCTCGCCACTAAAGAGCAAAAAAGCAATGTTTGCCAACGCGCACTAAAGTAACACCCTCACTTGCTACATTACTTCTTCAAAACGGGAGGAAATTTCTACTCAGCAAAACGACGTTTATTTTGTTTACTTTTTTAATTCATTACAGAACGTCTATTTGTCAGAAGGAAGTCGTTATTAATGGCTGCTTTTCTACTACTGGTGACTACTACTACTGGTAAACTACTGGTGGTAGGATTCCTATGCAGGAATCCGTCTAGGTAGGTACCACCCCAGGGACAGTTATTCTACCGAGAAGCAGTAGTGTGAAAACATTAATGTGTTTCGGTTTTAAAGGCACTGTGAGCTAGCGTAATCACTGGGCATATGAGATTTAAGAACTGATGTCTCAGGGTGACGGGCGCAGTGTAGTGTTACACTGACATGTTCTGGGTGACATAGCATTTGTTATGGGTAGACGTTGCACTTTACATAAGGTGAACATTTTGCTCGTTTCACTCTAAATAATCAAAAAAAAGTTATCAATTCAAAACGTCTATATTGTGACACAATATTGTAAAGATACTATGGGTACAGCATATTAAAGTAATAGAAAAACTATAATAATTTAAAATAGAAATGTCCTGAAGAAGTAGCATAAATAGTAAGTACGTATCGAAAGAAATAAACTTTAAAGCTTTCTGAAGTGCAAATGAATCCAATCTTCGTTTCAAGCAACATGTTCATCGCTTTGTACACAGGTTTAGCAAACAATTGGCAGTATCTTCTTACTACGTTTCCAGTTTTAACAAAGGAACTAGTTAAGAGAGAGCTCGCTATGTGAAACTAAAATGAAATGATTTACAGGAACTGAGTAATATTCTCTTTATCTTTTATCATTTCAATACTTTCTCTTTTTTATAGTTTAAAACGATCTCTTTCTCTATGTTCAATCCGTATTTTTACTTAATGTATTAAAATTTTATAATAAATTAATGTTTTTTTATTTTACCATATATGGGTTTATTCTACGGTCCGGTCACATAAAGTTGCACACGAAATTTTACGTAACATGAGTGATGAGTCAGTGGTAAATCTCTTTTATATATAGATTAGTTCGTTATTCATACTTTTATATATATACAACAAATAGCAGATTTTGATTCTGGTAAAGGTAGCTAAATATGTTTTAAATTGTTTCCTTCAACTATATGCAGTTGACCATTGTCAGTAAAGCCGTTACAGACATATCTTAAATAGATTGTACCTGTGTATACAGAAAACAAAAATTACTACCGCTTTCAACCCCCTTGGTTCTAAAATAAGAGCAACCGCCCGAATTGGAACCACTGGCATGGGCGTAGCGCCAAGTAACTTTTGTAATTATCCACAATAATAAATTGTGGTAATACAGGTATTTAAATTTAGTTACTGTAGTTTATTTAGATGGTTTTCTACTCGTACTTTAGGTAAACTATCTGATATTTGATACATCCATATATACATACAGTCGCGCCTTTTTCCCATATAAGGGGTAGGCAGAGTCCACTCACGGAGACCATAGCAGAAGCAGACGTAGCAGGTGGCGGACCACTTTCATTAGCGGTTTCATACAAGCTTGTCGGTTGCCGTGGCTTTTCCTTAAAATTCTTCGAGTTGATCGTGATACATTCCCCTTCACTCGCCGCATAAATCTGATTTAGTCAGTCTACTTTCATCCATCCTGTCTACGTGTCCAAACCACACCGCAATTTTCTCTTATTACGCTGTTTCTCACTTTGTCCATTAAAGTCACTCCGGCTATACTTCCCAATTCTTATTTCCACAGAATAATTCTTACTTTCATGTTCTTGTTTCTGCCAGTCCAAATATTCACTGCTATACGTGTGTGGGGACCAGTACTCCTCTATGTACTGTCACGTGGTTGTAGCAATAAATAAAAAAAACTACTTCCATAACACAAAAAAATTTAATTTAATTTGCTTACAACTAGGGCTAGTTAACTTTGAACATATCTAGACAAAATCATGATAATATTTGCGAGTGTTAAAAATACATACTTTCAGTCACGCCTTTATCCCATATAAGGGGTAAGCAGAGGCCACTCACGTAGCCCTCGCAGAAAACGAGACGTGACAGTTGTTGAACCACGTCGCCGCCATTTCGGTGCGAATACAAAAATGTTTACTCCCCATTGTGTTCCGACGAGCAGTATAGTGATAGCATTGGATATGATGTTATTCTGCTTGAATAAAGGCTGTCCGTACATTATACTCGTACTTTCGCCGCCTCTTAAGACACCCTGGTAGGAAAGAGGTAGGTGCTATCATACTTTGCCGGACTTTTAAAAATAAAGAAAAAAAAAACATTTTGTGGACATTACGACGATGGAACAATTCCTTGTCGACCTTAAAAGACCCAAAAAAAGAACTAAAATACGTTAGAAATTAAAATAAGTAGAAAAATTCTGTAGTCTCGATAGAGTTTTGCGTAAGTTAAAACAAAAGGCAGTTCTTTGTTACACGAGACTAGAATTAATAAACGATTCAGTGAGGCTTCTGACTTTGATAATGCCACGTCTGCCTCAAGTGCAAAGCATACAAAACGCGGCGTCTAATCTTTTTAATTTCGTCTACCTTTGTAAATTTAACGACGAATTTTTTATTTTAATCATTCTAGTTATCCGGCATGATTTCAAGTTTATATCGAAATATAAACAGTAGTAATATTTATTTGGTTATTTATTTATGTACATATAAATATATATTATTTATTTAAAAGTGCCGTGTGGTGGTGGCGTAAGAAAATCTGCCACCAAGTCTCGTCACGTGGATGTCTACTAAAGGAGATGCCAGGATAATGTCATGACTTCACCAGGTTGCGGAATAACCATCTCGAAAAGAAAGTATGTGAATGTATTTTTGTATATATATATCAAATCAGTCGATTTTGTAGGCCACGAAATCAGCCGAATGTATTATTGTCTTTGGAACCAGTCGCGGGTAATCCTAGCCGTATGTAATCGACAGTTGTCTTGTAAATAAATAAATAGTAAAATTGGAGAAGTTCGTTTTCTAGGAAAACATTCCTGATGGTCGGCACCATGACTTTTCTAAAGTATTAACATAAATTAGATATTTCAGAAAAGTCAGATTGTTTATACTAATTATACCAGACTCAGTGATAGGCACTATATGAGCATCGTAATACTGTGTATTGTTATAACGTCAGTGATTTAAATGACCATGATGGCTGGATTTGAAGAATTAATTTTCGTCTGTAAATATTGTGGTTGAACTATCGCAATTTTAAGGACTTGCTGGCAAAATTCGACCGAGCTGTTTCAGTCAAATAAACATTACTATCATCATCATCATCATTTCAGTCTATCACTCGTCCACTGCTGAACCCATGTTATAGGCCTTTGCTTCCCCATATCATCATCATCATCATTTAATCTTATTAGTTTTACTTTGGGGGATTTTGCCATAGTTGGCACGCTTGGCAGGTTGGTTAGCTGATTGCTATTGATGGACACATATTCAGATGTTCCAGGAAAATGCTGCTACCTATCTCCTGGTTTTTAATTTTACCTCCGTCAACTTTTACAACACCCACGGGATGAGATAGAGTGGTAGATTCTCTTAAGCAGCCACCAAACGGTACTACTATTGCATTTTGTTTTCTCACCCTTGCCTCCTAAATCTAGTTTCGTCTAGATTCTTTTATTCATCCTCTCTACGCGTCCAAACTATCTAAGCATCCCTTTCTCTATCTTTGTCACTAAATCTTCAACTACACTACATTATTACAGTATCACGCTGTTCCTCACTTTGTCGTTCAAAGTTAGTCCAGCTATACCTCTAACTTCTTATTTCCACATCATTAATATTACTTTCATGCTTCTTCTGCCAAATCCAGCATTAACTACTATACATAAGTGTGGCGACCAGTACGGGGGGTAATATACAGCCAGTTGTGCTTTTTTAACTGATTTCAAAAAAGAAGGAGGTTCTATGTTCGTCTCTATGTTTTTTTTATGTAAGTTCAGTTTTTGGATACGTTCTGGCTACTCATAAAGTTATGCAGGGCCTCATTTACTTGTTTCTGGTCCATACTCTTCTCTCGATTCAGATTCAGTCATACTTCCCGTCTCTCGTTAACTTAGAACCCAAGTACACACACTCTTTTCTTGTTCCATTCCTTCTCCTTCAATCAAAACTCTGCACTCCGTCATACTTTCTTCTCTTTCAAAAACCATTATTTTCGTCTTACTTAGATTCACTTTCATCCCTTTGCTTTTGAGGGCACCATGAATAATATTAATTATCGCCTGCAACTCCCCTTGCGATGATGCTAATATAACCTGATCGTAGGCGTATAGAAGGCATTTGGTCAGATTAATCATTCTTATCTAGTAATCCATACGCACTCTCATTCAAATCTTTCAAACAATCAATACTTAATATTATAAATGCGGAAGTAACGCTCTCTGTCCCTCTGTCTGTTTGTTACCTTTTCACGGATCAACCGCTGAACGGATCTTTGTTCCCACAAGATATTAAAAAAAAACTTATATCCAGGCGGACGTAGTCGCGGGCATCAGCTAGTTGTCTCTAAATAGGTTAAACAGCCACGATGACATTACACATCCTTGTCCTACACCTTTTTCGAAGTTAAACCAGTCTGTGTAAGCCCTGTTTATCCTGAGACAAGGTCTGAAATCCTTGCAGAGTGATTTAAGTACTTGTATCAAGCTGCCGTTCACCTCATACATAGACAATGTGGACCATTATTCATTCCTCACCACTATCATAGCCCTTTTCCAAGTCTAAGAATGCGCAATAGACCTTTTGACTTTTAGCCAAGAAATATTCGGCTATGCTTTGTAAGGAAAATACCTGATTGATGGATCCCATTGCTCTGCTGTCCCGCTTGTATATCCCATATCTTACCTTTCAGTTAAATTTTTTCATTTCTTCTTTCTTACTTTCCAGTGACCCATGACAGCGTCTGACTTGCCAAACGTCTGCCACGACGATCACCAATCCATTGGCATAATGTGTGAATTGTGGAATCTTTCGTTCCAGAGAACGGCCTTCGTCCATCAGTGGACTAAAAAAGACTAATGATGATGATTTTAATAATAAATGTTTAATGCGTCTTTAAATAACTAAATCTGACCACATTGTTTGTGTTTAGTATGTTAATAAATAAACTAACATTTGTCACTGAATCACTTCATCTTCACTTCACTTTCATCAACAATCTGCTTTCTGCTGAACTATGTTAAACATTCAGTTCTATTTAAGATGACATCTCATCATCAAAAAGTCATTTCAGCCTATTACTAGTCTACTGTTGAACCATAGGCCTCCTCATAGATTGCCACAAAGGTTTGTAGCTCTCATATTGGGGGGGTTTGCAATTGTTAGTAGGCTTAGTAGGCGGGTTGGCAATCGCAGTTTATTTATTTAGTGGTTCCAGGAAGATGCTGCAGCCCATCTCCTGGTTTTCATTTTCCCTTTGTCGACTTTTACGACACCCACCTGATGAGATGGAGTTGTAGATTTAAGTAAACCGCCACCACACGGGACATGCAAGATAACATTTACATTTACTTATGTACTGGCTGCTGTGGCTGCTGTACATAGGGGGGTTCTGGTTCCCACACTTATGTACGGTAGTGAATGCTGGGTCTGGCAGAAGAAGCATGAAAGTAAGATTAACGCTGTGGAAATGAGAAGTTTGAGAAGTATAGCCGGAGTAACTCTGATTGATAATGTGAGAAACAGCGTGATTAGGGAACGTTGCGGTGTAGTTGAAGATGTAGTGAAAAGATAGACAAAGGCATGTTTAGATGGTTTGGACACGTAGAGAGGATGAATGAAAGGAGATTGACGAAACAGATTTATGAGGCAAGTGTGAATGGGAAAGCCGGTAAGGGTCGATCTAGGTGTACGTTTCACAATCAGATCGGTGAACTTTTGAGGAAAGGTCACGTTAAAAGTACCCGCAACCGACGAGCGTGTGTGAAAACGCTAATGAAAGTAGAAGAAGCTAAAGATGTCTGTCATGATCATAGCAAGTGGAAAGATGTGGTGAAAGAGGCGTGCCTGTATGTATGTATGTAATACGTTTAAAAAGTTATATTTGTTTTCATGACCCGTTAATGTTCTTTTTGTTATCTTTATATAAAATTAGCTGAAATATAGTATATTTATTAAAAGTTGTTAATACATACTTCGCATTCTACACATTATATAATATAAAATATGATTTAAACCAGCACGAAACAGCTTGTCAAATTAATGCTCTTTCGTTATAACGTGTGAAATTGCCTGTGTAAAATCGGGGTAAGAACGCCTAGAAATAGGAATTTTAGAAAGGCTTAACGTCGAACGTGGGCTAATTACACATAATCCCCGAGGGTTGCAAGAGTTCTTAAGCAACGGTTTCCACATTCCACCTCTGAGACCCGTTGCGTGTTCGTAGACTACGACGGCAGCAGTTACTTCTGGATGAGATCACTAATTAATATCTTTATGTGACGAGAAATTAACTATAATGAAAATTACAGAACAAAACTGGTTTCTTTTTCAGATTCCTAACTCGTATTTAGAATAGCTTCATTTTGCTTGGCACTCAATATTTTTTTTTCATTAATTATGTTCGCATACTATTAATTATAGGGCGAATACCTCGCAAAAAGGCTTATGGTCCCTCTGTGATTGCGTGAATACTTACAGCGCAATAATAGTAGTACATAGATGACAAATCTGGTTATAAACAGGAATATTTCGTTGCTTTCGATATGCAAACTATAACTTACCGTTTACATGTTAGTGCTCTCCAGGAACAAAATTGAATCAGAAAATCAGAAGCGTATCATTACGGGCATTGTAGAATTAAGTATGTAATGTATGGTCCCTTACAAAGTTTTGGCCTCTCTCATATCATTGAGCTAATAGAAGTCATAGTTGTGATTCAATCCAGAGTTTTAAAAAAAAATGAAAACATTTTTACGAGAGCGATATGTGTATATGTACTTCAAAATACTCTGTTCCATTTCACGGAGAGTGCAGATCGTTCACTTTCGTAAAGAGCGCATTGAAACTACTAGCGTTTCCATCCCTTTGTTGGTTTTAAAGCTGTGTATTGGAAACTGAAGAGGTTTTAAGTAAAACTCTTTGTCGCATGAGGTCAAGCAATTTACTTTTAATATTTTTTTTTTATTGTTTAAAGTGACGAAACGAGCAAAACGTTCACCTGATTGTAAGTGCAACGTCCGCCCAAAACAAATGCTGTGTCACCCAGAATATTTCTGTGTGACACCACACTGCGCCCGTCACCCTGAGACTTCAGTTCTTAAGTCTTAAATGACCAGTGCTTACGCTAGCTCATAGTGCCCATTCAAACCAAAACACAGTAGTGCCTGCAGACTACTGCTTCACGGATTCCTGCACAGGAATCTTACCACCAGTACATTTTTTATTGAAGAATGTGACGAGACGAGGAAATCGTTCATCTGATTTTAAGTGCAAAGTTTTCTCATATCAAACGCTATGTCACCAAGAATATTTCCGTGTGGCACCACACTACGCTCATTACCCTGCGTCGTCGGTTCTTAAATCTTATATGTAATGACACTAGCTATCAGTACTTTTCAGAACGAAACAGTAATATCAGATGGACCAGACACAGCCGTAGTGCCTA
This sequence comes from Luehdorfia chinensis, assembly GCA_019845155.1. Lineage (NCBI taxonomy): Eukaryota > Metazoa > Arthropoda > Insecta > Lepidoptera > Papilionidae > Luehdorfia > Luehdorfia chinensis. The sequence goes on from JAHVAK010000390.1 coordinate 612,149, forward strand.
CCTAGATGGATTCCTGGATAGGAATCCTACCACATGTAAAAAAAACAATGTTTTAACTCAATTAAAAAAAAAAGGTTTTAATTTGAAAACGAATACAAATATATGTTTTTACGCCACAGGATATTATGGAAAATATTTTATTATAATTAAGTAAGGTAGGTAGGCCCCAGGGGCAGTTATTCTGCCGTCAAGCAGTAGTGTGCAAACATTACTGTGTTTCGGTTAGAAGGGCACTGTGAGCTAGCGTAATCACTGGGCATATGAGACTTAAGTAACTATGTCTCAGGGTTATGGGCACAGTGTGGAGTCACACAGAAATTTTCTGGGTGACACAGCATTTGTTATGGGCAGACGTTGCACTTACCATCAGGTGAACGTTTTGCTCGTTGCATTACTTTATGATAAAAATAAAATAATAAAAGAGCTAGTGATGCGTAACGTGTGAAGGACCACTTTCTATCATACAATATTTACTCAGTGTTGGTTTTTTTGTTACAAAACATGTACACTAAGTGTTTTATCTGCTGCAGCAACGTAGCATTTCATCATGTGTATGCATGAGAATGTCACGTAGAAGAACTGTCCATTTGTTACTATCATATGTCAGGGGCAAGGCGCTCGCTTAAAATTTCATAGTACGCGAGTGACCTGGGTTCGATTCCCGGTGCCGACACCACTAAAATTCTTAATTGCAATTTTAAGTGCTGATTTAAGACGTGCTCGGTGGTGAAGGAAAACATCGTGGGGAAACCTAAATGTCTGAAAAAATATTTCGAAGACATCTGCAGTCCGCCAACCCGCATTGGAGCAGCGTGGCGGATTTTTCCTAGCCCAAAAACCCTCTCAGAAATATGAAGAGGACTGTGCTCATTAGTGGGACATTTATAGGCTGAAACTTTACTTTTTACTTTATATGCCAGCGGTTAGCAAAACAGAAGTGATTTTTAAATTGTCAGGGCATGGATTTGTATTGGTAAAACAATTCGCATGGGAATCAACAAATGGATTAATTATTACTTAGGCATACGTAGAACGGACTAGATAATCCATTTTTAATGTTTTGTACACTGAAATTATATACTGTATGTCTATATTGAACTTGTGCTTCTAGAAAAAAAAAGTTAAATACGTTTTAAGTCATTTAGATTAAAATTTATCTTTTAAAAGTATATTTGTTCAAATAATTTTGCCGAGCTCCTTAATTGTTAAAGATTCTTCTTGTCGTTATTGTTTTCTTGACTCATAAATCTCCCATGATAGATCGACAATTAATCAATCATATAATGAAAGGGAAACAAGACGCTGTCCTACTTGTGGTCTCGATTTTAAAAATGTACATAATAAAAATTAAGAAAAACTGATAATGAATTCTTAATTTAAATGAAACTAATTTTACGGATTTTATCGCGTTTATTTTTGTTATTTATAATCCGACGTTTCGAGTGCTTTACAGCATCCATGGTCACGGGGGGACTGAGGTGACAGATGACCTGATGTCATAGTTAACACGGAGCACCTTCAGCTTTTAATTATTATTTGTGGTCCGATCTACGCAGAAAGAGCTAACTGTGTCTTGAAGTCTTGCATGTGGTATGCTTGGTTTTTGACTTAATTTTATTAATTATAGTGTAGTGAATGTGGTCTCTCTTACATAGGGCAAACAAAAAGATCAGTAATAACCCGCGTAAAAGAACATATAGCTGATGTGAAGCATCGCCGCCCCAGGAAGTCTGCAGTCTGTGACCATGTTCTGGATCAAATCCTCGCAAAAGAACACCGATTCCTACCAAGGATGATTCGCGAGGCAATTGAAATTAAAAAACATCCTAATTTTAATAGAGAAGATGGTTGGGTATTACCACCAGCTTGGGATCCTATAATTAATAAAATTAAGTCAAAAACCAAGCATACCACTGCAAGACTTCAAGACACAGTTAGCTCTTTCTGCGTAGATCGGACTACAAATAATAATTAAAAGCTGAAGGTACTCCGGGTTAACTATGACATCAGGACATCTGTCACCTCAGTCCCTCCGTGACCATGGGTGCTGTAAAGCACTCGAAACGTCGGGTTATAAATAACAAAAATAAACGCGATAAAATCCGTAAAATTAGTTTCATTTAAATGTGTAGTGTTCGCGTAAATATAAGAAATCATTATGAATTCTTAAATTTACGCGAATATTACACATTTAATAAAACAAAGTTCTTAAATTATCTACCTTAAGACAAAGGAGCCACGGACAAGACACATCCTAATCATAAAAATCATACGTACTACCACCGGCTTGGGATCCTATTATCAATAAAATTAAATTAAAAACCAAGCAAACTTCTGCAAGACTTCAAGACACGGTGAGCTCATTCTGCATAGTTCGGAACAAAAATAATAATAATTAAAAGTTGATGGTACTCCAGGTTAACCATGACATCAGAACGCCTGTCACCTCATGGCCATGGGTGCTGTAAAACGCTCGAAACGACAGTTTATAAATAGTTAAAATTAAACGCATTAAAATTCTAGTTTCATAAAAAAAACAATTTAATTATTCCCAGTTAATATACAACTAGTGCAGAAAACAAATGTGGTTAAGACGTTTCTATTGAAGGGGCTGCAAAATGTAAATTGAGTATTTAATCTATGCATAAAATGGCTTCACTGAGCTACGTATCGGGATACGATATTTAGCAATATGACTCCGTTTTTATAGAAAAGGGGGGCAAACAAACAAACAAACGGCTTACCTGTTAAGTGATCACCTTCGCCCATAAACATCCGTAATACCAAAGGAATCGCGGGTACGTCGCCGGCCTTTGAGAAAAGAATAGGGTTCTTTTCTTAAAGTTCCCTAAGTCGTATCGGTCCGGAAAAGCCGTTGGCGGCAGAAAGTTCCGCAGAGTGGTCGTGCGTGACAGAAAACTCCGCGAAAAGGCCACTGTGGTGGAATGCCAACCATCAAGGTGATGCGGATGGAATTTTGTGCGGTGCCGCGATACGCGTGATACGCGTACGATGGTGAAACTCAGCGGCTGGTATGATTACGAACAATTCTTCGGAACACTCCCTATGGTAAATATGATAAAAAATTCAAGAGATGAAACGTCTCTTCGCAAGACCAGTGCATCATGCTGATCCGTAAGAACCTGGTCGTCGACAATTCGAGCCGCTTTTTTAATAATGGAGCCTCCTATAAACATAATATAAACATTAATAGAACCGTAGTAACTTCTTTGTTCGGTTTTGTTAAATAAAATACTTTTCTGATTAATTTTAACCAGATTATACAATAGCTTTCTCTTTGAATTGATTGCGAACTGCAAAATACTGGCAGTTAATTTATTTCTTTTTTTTTTACCGTCAACTTATCCTTTTTTTTCCTTTTTACTTACGTCTTCATGAATTAAACAAGAAAAACAATCAAGGGCCTATGATTTACGATTTTAATAATTTTCTATTTATTAATAAAAATTACAGTGAATTGTTATTTCACAGATAAAAAAATAATTAATTATACATATGTATAAGAGCCGTGGTAGCTCAGGGGCTAGGCGCTCGCTTTAAATTTCATAGTACGCGAGTGACATGGGTTCGATTCCCGGTGCCGGCACCACTAAAATTGTTAATTGCAATTTTTAGTGCTGATTTACCACGTGCTCGGCGGTGAAGGAAAACATCGTGAGGAAACCTGCATGTCTGAGGAATAAAAAATATTTCGAAGAAATGTGAAGTCCGCCAACCCGCATTGGAGCAGCGTGGCGGATTCTTCCTAGCTCCAAAACCCTCTCAGAAATGAGAGGAGGCCTGTGCTCAGTACATTTATAGGCTGAAACTTTACTTTTACTTTTATGTAACTAAAATACATATTCGTAAATTAAGTATGATGAAGTTATTTTATTAAAATCCTTTTTTGTATAATACAAAACAATAATAATACAATTTATTGAAGTTTCTAACAGATTATTTATTTTCTTAAAAGTTGTTTATAATACTCGCAAATAAATGATATTAAAAATCAAATTATTAATATTATTTCAAACCAATAAATTTCCAAAATTAACATTAACAATGTTAAAGAGAAAATTGTTATGAAATTGATATTTTAGCTGGTAGGATTCCTATGCAGGAATCCGTGTAGTAACTATACTACCGCAGTGTCAGTGAGATCAGTCAGTAAGTGCACACGAGTAGTTCATATTTCAAAATCTAGTATCTTTAATATTTTTTCAGGCTCAAGGTGTTTTCGCTCGGCATCATTGCTTATAATATTCAGTAAAACTTAAAATTAAAACAGAAAAGTTGAGATAGTGAATTCTAATTTAACTTCACTGATTTGCTGAAAATAACAGAAAACAAATGACTGTCTCAACGGATTTCATTTTTTTGTACGAGAATAATTATTGAGCCGTTGTTTTTTTTTCATCCATGTTTTATGGCTTATATTTTAATTCCAATTAATTATTAGTCACAAGAACGTTAGTGACAGTTAAAAGAGATGTTAACAAATTATTTAATTTTTTTAAACACTGATGATATCATCTTATGGAAGTCATAAAAAGCGAGAAACAAGAAACTTTTGCTTCAAAAAGAAAGAAAGAGATAACATAAATATTCATATAAATAATTCAATTTTGAGAGCGTCATTACATTGCGCTAAAATTTTCGGATTGATAACAAATTTGTTATCGAGTGCTCTGCGCCTACAAAAAGACTTTTACAGCCAACTATATTTCACAAATTATATCAAATACCAAAGGACTTATACCCAAGGACTACCCTCGGTAGCATTCGATATCAGTAACAACTCCTGCGCATTGCGATATACGCATTCGAGTTGACAAGGTTGCGGACCAGTCAGCAGGATATTGTGGTAACATGAAACCATTGTGCGGTGCCACAACAATCTTTGCAAATGACCACCATCCATAGAAATGCCATCTGAGATTAAAGAAACAGCAATCTGTCGTATCTGCAACTGATGACGAGGAGCCATCACGTCTTCAGGAGATGAATATTAGTTCAAACTCGGTTCAAACCGTTTTATGGATGTTAAACAGTGTAAAAACAAAGTTTCATTTTCAGTTTTGCTACATGAAATACACACAAAACAGACACGGTCTAGACGTGAAATAATGTTATTCTGCGCACGTATAACCAAATCGATTCTAATATTTTCTGAACATATCGTATGTGCACATTCATCTTAAATATACAGAATTCTTGGGTCTAAGAATGGAAACTAGATATGTTATTTTTAAGTCTTTTAACAGCCATGATAGCTCAGGGGCTAGGCGATCGCCTAAAATTTCATAGTACGCGAGTGACATGGGTTCGATTTCTGGTGCCGGCACCACTAAAATTGTTAATTGCAATTTTAAGTGCTGATTTACCACGTGCTCGGCGGTGAAGCAAAACATCGTGAGGAAACGTGCATGTCTGAGAAACAAAAAAATATTTCGAAGACATGTGCAGTCCACCAACCCGCATTGGAGCAGCGTGGCGGATTCTTCCTAGCTCCAAAACCTTCTCAGAAATGAGAGGAGGCCTGTGCTCAGGGACATTTATAGGCTGAAACTTTACTGCTACATTTTATACAGAATTCTTGGGTCTAAGAATAGAAACTAGATATGTTATTTTTAAGTCTTTGAACAGCTTCTCTTCTTTTCAAATTATACAGAAAATGAACATTGAGGACTAGTAAGGCGTGCATTGTGCTCCCCTAACATATTATGACAATAACTGCAATATTACATTCCAAGGAATATCTAAGGAAACTTGAAGTGAAACTTCTTTGGACGGGATGAGAGCAAAATTTCAAAGTCGAATTTGTGTGCAGCGTTTTCGTGCGTTTGTGTTGCTCTTAATTAATATATTTTTCGATTAATTAATAATTGTTTATATACTGAGCATTTATTTTACAGTGAGTAGTACATTTGTGCTCATTCATGTTTATTAATAATAATTTTAATCAAATTTCTAATATATACAAATTTCATTTCTGTCAAGTGTACTTCAGTTGCACACGCTCTTTTTTTATATTTACATACACATAGATACAGTACGCCCTTTTCCCGTTTAAGAGGTAGTAGAGTAACCTAGATTTCGCCCCCGCGGGAAACGAGATGTGGCGGCTGGCAAACCACGTCGCCATTATGGTACGAGTCATAAAATTCTTACTCCCCATTGCGTTCCTACGAACAGTATAGTGACAGCATTGAATGTTATAGTATTAATGCACTGCACTGCACTGCACTTAATCGCCTCTTACGACACCTCGGAAAGAGGTAGGTGCTATTCTACTCTGCCGAAAACGTATATATCGGCTAATATTTGCTTATGTAATTAAATGTATTTAATAAAAGTAGATCAATGTATTTTATTGCGTTTTATTTTACTATTTAAAAGCTAAAGGTACTCAGCATAATCCTTTACAGCATCCATGGTTCTTATATGACCATGGGTGCAGTAAAGCGGTGGAAACGTCGGGCTATAAAAAAATATTTTATTTATTTGTGAGATGGAAGACCTTCAGTTTAAAACTATAGACATACATACATACATACATACAGTCACGCCTCTTTCCCATAGGGGTAGGCAGAGACCACATCTTTCCACTTGCTACGATCCTGACACATATCTTTAGCTTCTTCTACTTTCATTAGCGTTTTCACACACCCTCGTCGGTTGCGGGTACTTTTAACGTGACCTTTCCTCAAAAGTTCACCGATCTGATTGTGATACGTACGCCTAGGTCGACCCTTACCGGCTTTTCCATTCACACTTGCCTCATAAATCTGTTTCGACAATCTCCTTTCATTCATCCTCTCTACGTGTCCAAACCATCTAAGCATGCCTTTCTCTATCTTTTTCACTACATCTTCAACCACACCGCAACGTTCCCTTATCACGCTGTTTCTCACTTTGTCAATCAGAGTTACTCCAGCTATACTTCTCAAACTTCACATTTCCACAGCGTTAATCCTACTTTCATGCTTCTTCTGCCAGACCCAGCATTCACTACCATACATAAGTGTGGGGACCAGAACTCCGCCAGTCGTGCCTTTTTAGATACGTTCTGGCTACACATAAAGTTATGCAGAGCCCCATTCACTTGATTTCCTGCTAATACTCTTCTCTTAAAACTATAGAGAGTAACAATAATATAGTTTACAATGAAACCAATAAAAATTCTTTCTAATAGTAAGGCGAACACAGTACACATAACATCTGTGGTTATAGGATTCTGCAGGAATCCGTCAAGGTAGGTACCACCTCAGGGCCAGTTATTCTGCCTGAAGCAGCAGTGTGCAAACATTACTGTGTTTCGGTTTAAAGGGCACTGAGAGTAAGCGTAATCACTGGGAATATGAGACTTAAGAACTGATGTCTCAGGGTGACGGGCGCAGTGTGGTATCACACAGAAATGTTCTGGGTGACACAGCATTTGTTATGGGCAGACGTTGCACTTACTATCAGGTAAACGGTTTGCTCGTTCCGTGACTTTTATGAAATGAAAAAAAAAATGAAAGGAAAACTAAAAACAATTTATGCATATACATTGTCTGAACTTGATTGTTTAAAGAAGTTAAGGCTTAAGCAACTCCTTGCCGAAGACAGGCTTGCTGAAAATGGGTACATATCGTGCTTTTCACAAAGTTTATTAGAACACCTGGTAACACCTGGTAGAGCATGTCTACATAAAATTACAGTTACAAAAAATTAATTTTATACATTTAGCGTTAGAAGCTATTCGAACTACTTTGTCCAAGAGATTAGATTCATATTCTAAGTGCAAAGTAAAGAACTATTTACGCAGATATCCATTGTTCGGAGAGAATGCTAAAATTATTGAAAAGGACTTGAATTTTCAAACGCTCGCCTATACTACGAGTATTTTATAATGGAATGTAAGTTATGAAATGTGGTACAGCTATCTTCAAATAAATACCTATATTAGTTAAACATGCCTTTTAATAAGCTTGAAAGTTGAGATATATTCGCATTTTAATAAAAAAATGGACATTGTTTTTTGTTGTATCTAACTTCGTGTCTAATACTGCAAATTAACATTCCATCAGCTCTAGGAAAATGAGTACAGCGTGAGTTTTCTACTAATTCTATCCCAATAATTATACTCGAACATTTATTCACATTTATACACCATTATACTATTAGGGTAGGTGTAGACCACGTCTTTCCACTTGCTACGACCCTGCCACACTTTTTTCGCTACTTTAACTTTCATTCGCGTTTTAATACAAGCTCGTCGGTTGTAGGTACTTTTGACGTGACCTTTCATTAAAACGTCTTCGATCTGATCGTGATATGTTCACCTACGTCGATCCTCCAGCATCATTTCGGTCTATCACAAATCCACTGCTGACAAAATGCCTCCCCCATGATAGCCACAAAAGCTTGTCGCTTCCAATTTTGAGATTTTGCCACAGTTGCCATACTTGGCAGGCGGGTTGTCAACCGCAGCTTATTTATTCAGATAGATGCTGCTGCCATTCTACTGCTTTTCAATCATTTTACTAAAAAAAGATACCAAATTAGTGTGTACATAAAAGCTCACACAAACTGCTTAATTAATTAATTTCTTCATGTTTTTAAGAAGACAATTTAAATGAGCCATTTATATAGGGTGGGCTAAAAATCTTTGCAGTCGAAAGATACATGAAACTACTAGTGAAATTTTGTTGATCATTTATTCAAAGTAACAAATTTCTAATGCAATTTATTTTTCAAAAATGACATCGTTGAGTTACGCCGTAACGTCGTTGTCACTCCAGAAAACGACTACACATATTTCGCTAACACATGCTGCAAGAGATAGCGGAAATCTTCTCATGGATGTTCTGTTTTAATTGGGATATTGTCGTCGGTTTAATACTATGCAGGAATCCGTCTAGGTAGGTACCACCCCAGAGCCAGTTATTCTGCCATGAAGCAGTAGTGTGCAAGCATTACTGTGTTGTTCATGTTCGGTTTGAAGGGCACTGTGAGCCAGCGTAATCTCTGGGCATTTGAGACTTAAGAACTGATGTCTCAGGATGATGGGCGCAGTGGGGTCACACAGAAATATTCTGGTGACACAGCATTTGTTGTGGGCGGACGTTGCACTTACCATCAGGTCAACGTTTTGCTCGTTTCGTCACTTTATACAATAAAAAAAAAAGTTTCAGCCTATTAATGTCCCACTACTGAGCACAGGCCTCCTCTATTTTCTGAGGGGTCATAACCCACTTTATACAATAAAAAAATATGTCTTTTGCTTACATGGCAGCCATACTGTCGCTTTGGGTGAATGAAGTCGCTTTTGTTGTTTAAAACCAGGGTTGTCCTTGCTCCAGTAGTGACAATTGCGCTTTTTGATATGCCCGTTGATGTAAAAATGGTTTACGGACGAGACCCGTAAACAATAGATTATTAAATACTAGAGAATTGCTCTAGCATAGTGTCGGCCAATAACTTACGGTGAATGAAATCTTTTATATTCTAGAGTTTGAGGTCCACATGCAAAATTCGCTGTAGACTAGTTGTTGGTATTGCCAGAGCCGCCAAAATGCTTACGCGTACATTCAGGATAATTACTCAGGGGAACTTAAACCTCCCGAATGTTCTCCTCGCTTCTTCTTGAACGTGGCCGCTCTGTTTGTTTAATATTTGCTGTGGAGTTGCCTCGAACTTCTTGACCCAAGCTTTAATTAAATTAATACTTGAACACTCACACGGCCATAATCCAAACAAATCCATATTCAGGTTCTAAAGAGGCGTTGTAAAGTAACGTAGGAATCGATGTTTATGTAAAATTGTTTGACACAAAAAGCAAGGTGTTGTCCCGTGGAGCGCTCCATCGTGACTGAAATGACATGATGTGACACATAATTTCCCGCTACCCGCGCGACTCCCTCTCTAACGGTTTCCAATAAATACAGTGTTGCTATTTTCAAAAAATCATGTCACACCCTGTATAATGGTGTATAATGGTGTCATCTTTCTTAAAGAAGGGAAGGACGTTATTAATTTGACTTCCCTATCTGTATGTCACTGTACCGCGGTGGTTGGGGAGAGATAATTAGCAATTAGTTAATGGGTGCGCAAAATGCTTGCAAATATGATTGGTAGAGCCATTTTAGCTTTGTGCAAATTTTTTTTATAGAAGTAATACGTATTTCATCAACAATGTAAGTAAATTTATCAATTGCCGCATGAAAAACAGGTTCTTAATAGGTATTACGAGATTTTTTTCATACACACATCATCATATCTGCTTAATCGTGGATATTAGGTTCGTTTTAATTATTATTTTTTCAGAACATAAATTATATCTGTAGAGTAACTCAGTACGGCATTTGTGTAAACGATTACTTTCAGTGGGGCATAGTTATATAAAGATTCTGGCACTGTCCTTTAATTATCAAATAAATGTGTATGAAATGTTCTTTTTTTTAGGTCGCCACGTAACATTTTCTAAAACCATAGGCATCAAAATCTGTGGGTGCTGTACTGGATGTAGCTCGGCGTAAATTTAGCAGTGATAGATTGCATTTAGTTATCTGATTTGTTTGCAAAGACAAACTACTTGCCGCAAAGACTGAATGCAGGAAATGTATCGATTTTGTTAGGTTTGAGAAACCTTGATCATAACCTTAAGAACACTTACATCCAAGTGGTGGTAGGTAGTATGCAGGAATTCATCTAGGTAGGTACCACCGCAGTGCAGTTATACCGCCGTCAAACAGAAGTGTGGAAACGTTACACGTCACGTACCCGTACTCGTACTAATTTCTCTTAAAATTCGAAAATTTAAAAAAAGTATTATTGTACACATATATTAGAAGTAGAATAGGGATTAAGAGTATAATATAAAAATGAAGTAATATGACGACCGCGTGGTTTAGTGGTACGAGTACCTGACTTCCACCTGTCCTTTGTTCGAATCCAAGCCAGTACCAATATATGTACAAAAACACACATTTGCCATAGTTGTCACGCTTGGCAGACGGTTTAAAAACCGCAGTCTATTTATTCAGATATTCCAGGAAGATGCTGCTGCCCATGTCCTAGTTTTTACTTACCCTATGCTGGCTTTAACGACAACTACGGGATGGGGTGGTAATTCTTTTAAGCCGCCACCACAAGTTAATAAGCCACCACCTCAAAAAGAATATGAAATCTAGAATCCTAACTAGAATAACCATAATAAATAAATATTAGTTTATTGCCACAAATAAAACACAAAAATAAACCTTTACATGAAATATTCCTTAAATTAATTTTAGGCAAGAGGACTCAGCATTTGCTGACACAAGATTAATCCCATGCAGCGCTGATTTCCAGGCACTCCAGTCTCCCTGAGATCTTATGCGGGGATTGTGGTATTTGAGGGCTCCCCAATCACCATTAAATATAAGAATTTCCCAGATGTCCTTATTATACGGAAGTAAAAATATAAAGGAAGAAAAAACAAAAATGAAAATTATGTAAAGGCTACAAAAAAAAGCTACTAACATAAATTAATAGAAATTGGAATTTATAATATCTTATTCGTAACTCTGTGTGTGTGTGTGTGTGTCTGTTTGTTTGTGTGCGTTTGTGAGCGTGTGTTTGCGTGCCGGTATTTATATGTTTTGGAAGTGTATGCGTAAGTGGACGTATGTGTATTTGTAAACGGTTTTTCGAAGGGATATTAAACGTTTTTATGAAAACAAAAATTCTTTTAATTTCAAGTATTTACAGTGTGTATGTTTTATATTCTCTGCAGCAAGTTGGCGGCTCAGCAGGGCTCAATAATTACTTGAATGCTGGATTAAATTTACCCGTTACCAAAAATACTAAAATACTGCATCGAACCTATATTGACAAACCACTTTCCTTTACATGCCCTTCTGTTTACTTTAATGGGCTTCTTCGTCCGTTATGTATGCTTACACGATGCATTTCACGCAAATAACTGAAACGGCTAAGTGTTTTTCGATGCTATCGCGTAATGTGGTATGTTATTAAAGTTTTTATACACATCAATACAAAGATCTTATATAAATTTGAATTCTAAAAATTATTTAAGTATTTTCGTAGTAACAGGATAGTACGGAACTATATTTCATGTAATAAAAATGCAATAATCAATATTTAAAAAATTCGAGAACCCTATAGAGCCGATAGCGGATAGGTTGTCCGACAGAGTAAGAAAAGTTTTATTTGACATCACTAATACAAAATAAAATATTAAAAAACAAAAGCGAAAATGAAAAAAAAAAAAATGAAACAAAAAAGAAAAAAAAAAGAAAAAAATGTGAAGTCAAATAAGGTCTCTATTTCAGCCAATTGCGGCAGCACTAAGATGCTGCAGCGCTGATGAGCGCGCTAAAGCCTGATATTGACTTCTCGGGCGGAAATACTATGTTTGTTACGAAGCGTTTATGAAAAAAAAAAAACTTTTATCTGCCTCGCAACTACTTGCAAAGTCACACAGACGATCACGGTGTATATCGTTTTGCTCGTTCCGTCAAGCAAAATAAATATCCGTGACCATCTGTAGTCTGAGCCAAGTAGAATAGCATCTTCCTTTTTCCTACCGAGGTGTTGTAAGAGCCGTCTAAGGTATTGTACGGACCACCATAGTATGCAATGCTGTCACTGTACTGCTCGTGGGAACGCAAGGGGAGTAAGAAGTTTTTGACTCGTACCAAAATGGCGGCGACGTGGTTCGCCACCCGTCGCTTCGCGTTTTTATTTTTATTCAAATGCTGACCCTAGATCAGCATGTCTATGGGCTACAGAGTCTGTGACAGATTTTCCACGTATTTAAATTTAAATATGTACAACATTTTTGTAGGAACATTTCATGAGTCATATTTTATAATGACAGTAAAATCTCTAAAATACAAAAGATACAAAAGGAAAATTTAATAACAATTTGCCTATCACCTTATAAAACCACAAAGTCTTCAGCCTCGTATATTCTATTAAGTTTACATGAGATCAAGTTATGCTTTTAGTGTGATTGATCATACATATCGTTATTTTCTATAATTCGGCTAGTACGAGTTGAGAACCCTGGTTTAATAGACATTTTTACAAAATATGAATGTACATATATTAACCAAACCTCAGATCTCTTTTATAATACATTCACGTAAAAATGTATTTCATGAAAAAAATCATGAATACATAATGAAATTCTCCCAAACACAGCTTTTTAAAGTGATTTATTCATCAGTTCATGCATATTATCTCGTCAACAAATTCATATTACTAAAGAAATGTATTCAACAAATATTTCTTATACCTGGTTTTAAGACTACGGTCACAAGGACTAACAATGCAGCAGGTTTCAGATCGAGAAAATAGTTATTGTGCTCTTCTCTATTACTGACATAGAAAAAACAATAAACTCAGTCATAGGTATTTTTGTTTAATAGAATAAATAAGCAAAATTTATGGTAGTATATTAAAATTCAGAATTTACATAGCTTACCTACACATATTACAAGGTTCACATACAAAAAACATACAAAACATTCGAAAGCAGTTAAATCATAATAAATGCAAACCTAACATAGCGCTGTTAAACGGAATATTGCAAAGTTGTCGGCTATTCAGAAAATATTTAAGCCGAGTCTGAGCAACTTTCATTATTAGGATTTACATTAATGTCACTGAAAGTTAATTTAATACAAAACAAACTTTGTGTATAAATTATTCAAGCGTATTCAAAAATTACCGAACTGTAAATGTGTCGTAAAACCGATTTCGCAATTGTTTTTACGACTTTCACAGGTATTTTTAAATTGTAGTTGATTTCGAACTGTTCAAAAATTAACATTGTTTTTAAAATTTGTGAAAAGAAATCCTTAAATTAATTATATTTTTAATTATTTTTTTAATTATCTTTTTTTTTATTTAATAAAAGTGACGGAACGAGCAAAGCGTTCACCTGATGGTAAGTGCAACGTCTGCCCATAACAAATGCTATGTCACCCAGAACAGTGTGACACCACAATGCGCCCGTCACCCTGAGACATCAGTTCTTAAGTCTCATATGCCCAGTGATTACGGTAGCTCACAGTGCCCTTCAAACCGAAACACAGTAATGTTTGCACACTACTGCTTCACGGCAGAATTAGTGGCACTGGGGTGGTACCTACCTAGACGGATTCCTGCATAGGAACCCAACCACCAGTTAATCTATAATTATACTGAAAAATCCGAGTATCGTTTTTTATTTAAAGGTAAAAATATGCATTAAACGTTTCTAAAATTATAGTCAATGACGTTAAAAATCTAGTGGCATAGCGAAGCATAACCAATTGAAGCGTAGTCAAGTGTTGCTTACTGTGGATAAGCGTACCGTAGCGTAGAATAGCGTAGCCTAACGTAGCCTAGCGTAGTAGCAGCCTGGTAACAAAGCAACAGTAATGAAGCGTAGCCTGGCGTAGAGTAACCTGCTAGTTAAGAGTAAATTCCGCAATATGCTGGTCATTAGCAGCAGTGTCTACAATGCGATGCCTCTATATCTGTCTGCTAATGTGTCAATCACAATAAATTCTCCCTAAGGACAGTCATCTATTTGTTTGTTAGACGGAACGTTATATTATTTTTCTTAAATATTAAGTTATGAGTTTAATATATCCACCACTAGGATTTCTGTTGTATCTTGAATGCATTTTACAATTACGTACATTAATTTAATATGCACAACACAACCAGACCCGAAAATCTACGGTAAGCTACGGTTGAGATTCGAAACCAGGTATTATCAATATCAAGCCTTTTAACGAAATACTAAATGCAAAATAGAGTTCCTGCTCTGAACTGACTTCTAGGCCATAGGGTTGTTAAATATTTCACGTTTATGTTATTTTCTACTTTAAAATTGATTCCTGCTTTAGTTCTTTCTTACTCTCTATAAATTGTGTTTCAAAAGTTTTAAGAAATGACTTGTTCTATTGATAAACATATGTAAAATCTATATTGTATGTAATGTAATTTGTTATTTATATAAAAGTTGACATTTGTATAATATTTGTACTTTCCCTCCATATTGTATTTTACTAAGGTTAAAGTTTTATAATTTTACTGCATAGTTATGTTGCAGAGTACTTTATTTTCTCTAAAATATAATTCATGGTTCGTTGCCCTTTACATACCAACGTGTAATATTGTGCGGTTCGCATACTACTGCTTTTAGCTGAATGAAATTCCAAGTGGCGAATGTACAACAGAGGGAAGGAAAACGTTATTACATTATTGTCTTGGGAAAATATTTTCTTGTCCCTTTTGAGGTGTGTTTACAAACTCGATGTTTATTCTGTAAGGACTACATGACGATGATAGGTTATATTAGCGCACCCTTTAGTTGTTAGTTTATTAAATATATGATGTTCTCCTAGCCGATTTCGATCACGGCGACAACTGCCGACTACTGTCGAGAGCCATCAACTGCGCAGGAGATATTATAGTGCCACAAGTGTACGCGCAAACACAGAGGCACTCACTCTTCCCAACCTACCCGCGCCCGATGTAACGCTAATGCGATAAGATCGGAGGTAGGCTTTGATGCAGTGTGAGAAACACGGGGTCAATCACAACACAACCAGACCCGAAAACCAACAATTTGTGTTTTAGCACAAATGTTGGCTCCGACTGGGATTCGAACCCAGGACCCGCGGCTTAGAAGTCAGGTACTCTGACCACTAGGCCACGCGGTCGTCGGTGAAATATTAAATATATATGTATAACCATGCGGCTCAGTGGTACCTTCTAGCCAAATCGAGGGGTTTGGTTTCGCAACCCAGCCGAAGCTAATATATGTAAACTAAATAATATTGATTTTGGGTCTGGTTGCAATGATTAACTAGTGTATTTAACACCACATCCAAAGTCCCTGTGGTCTTATTGTAAACGTGTTTAATGCATTAAAAGAGGTGCAGGCGGACGATTGTATATATCCTGCGCTGACGACAGCTTCTGCTTGTTATCCATAACCTATCACCGTCGGCGAAATCGTAGTGATATTTATGCATCATTATATTGGTTTTCTTCTTTTTACGAAAGTTATTAAATGTTTTATGTAAATATTTTTATTTAAAGTTATAAAATGAAACATAGCTTCAAGTTCACAAAAAAAACGTAACAATTATGTTCAACAACAGCTATGCTCAATTGAGCGAGTTTCGTAATATGGTATCATTGATATCTTATTCGATAATAATTTAATAATAATAAAAAAAAAAAACATTAAATAAGATTAAAAGCAAACGATGTTAACGACTTTTGCAGATTTCGTATCACAAAGCGAGTTCGCTTAAAACTTATTAGTATTTTGTCCTTTAATGCCTCATGGCTTTAGCAGATGTGACCCAAATTAAAATGTACTTAATTTCTAATCCTTACGATGTTTTCAACATATTAAATGTTGGGTTTTATTATTTTATTTGCGACTTTAGTGTCTAATTTTTAGTATTTAAAAAAAATATGGCGGAAAGTGATGAGTAAATCGTTCACCTGATGGTAATTGCAACGTTTGCCCATAACAGATTTTATGTCACCCAGAACATTTCTGTGTGGGCGCAACGCTGTTTGCGTTTGTCACCATGAGACATCAGTTCTTAAGTCTCATATGCCCAGTAAGTACACTAGCTATCAGTGCCCTTCAGAACGAAACAAAGTAACGTTTTCACACCTCTGCTACACGGCAGAATGACTGGCCCTGCGGTGGTACCTACCCGGACGGATTGTTGCATACGAAACCGCCGCTTTAACTTGATCCTTTGTAACAAAATTATGTAACTATTATTTTCAATATTTACGCAACAAATATTACTTCGACGTTCATTTACATTCTTGGGGTTACCACTACGTTATCACATTGTATATATACCCTTACACGAAACGTAACGAGCGCCTCCAAGGTGTAGTATGTCTACGTTGTTATACAAATTGAGGATGTTATTCTCTCGTTAATGAGTGTACGCATAACGAGCACTCTGTACAATTAAAAATATAGATATTATTGAAGTGAAACTTCATTGGGAGGTTTTTATATGTACATACATATATACACACAATAACGTTTTTTGCTGTGCGAGGAGTAGGCAGAGAAGTACTTTTCGCCCTGCAGAAAACGAGACGTGACGTTGAAATTCAGAGTTGTCGGAGAAGAAGAGAAAAGGATTAGGTAGGAAATGGACTTAGGGGTTGGGAATGGGAAATTGAGAAGGGAACTATTAGGTGTAGGATACACTATCTCGGAAGGAGCGGGTGGAGACTGCAGTAGCTCGAGAGGCCGGGGTCACCTACTCGGTAATGACGCAAAAAAGAAGGAAAATAGGTACTTGGCCAGTAAGAGAAAAGAGATAACTATGTTATGCTACTATAGATGTTGCTGGGCTCATTTTTGTTGATCATTAACCTTTAATTTAATGTAATTTACAAAAAATATTAGAAGTTTCACTTCTCTGTATTCAGTTACAGGCGCTCTTTTTTAATACTTTTTTTTACGGATGCGAGTGGCGTCATCTGATCTAATTTTTTTAGCAAATTAGACACATAAAAAGACTGGTCACATAATGATAAGAGTTCACTATTGCCTATCGACACCTACATCTATCCTCGATGAGTTCTTCAGTTTTACTTCACTCGCCAATCGCCACTGGTTTACTGGTGGTAGGATATGTCTAAGTAGGTACCATCATAGTGCCAGTTATTCTGTCGTAAGAAAAAAGGAAAGTAACAGCCTATAAATGTCCCACTGCTGAGCACAGACCTCCTCTTATTTCTGAGAGGGTTTTGGAGCCGGGAATAGTCCGCCGCGCTGCTCCAATGCGGGTTGGCGGACTTCACATGTCCTCGAAATATTTCAATTCCTCGGACATGCAGGTTTCCTCGCGATGTTTTCCTTCACCGCTAAGCACGTGGTAAATCGGCACTTAAAATTGTAGAACAATTTAAGAGGCGCTGGCACCGGGGATCGAACCCAGGTTACTCGCTTACTATGAAATTACAGGCGAGCACCAGACCCCTGAGCTACCCGGCTTTATACGTACGTACGTACGATATTCTGTCGCACCAAGCAGTAATGTGTAAACATTAACTGTGTTTCGGTCTGAAGGCTTAGCTAGTACAATAACCGGGCATACGAGACTTGAGATATGTCTCAGGGTTTTCAAGGACAGTGTGGTACCACGCATAAATGTTCTGGGTGACACAGCATATTTTATGGGCAGACGTTGCACATACTAACAGGTGAATGATTTGTACGTCTTGTCACTGACTTCTATAAAAAATTATAATAAAAAGATATGTCTAATTCCGTATTACTCTGTTAACACTCAAGGTTAACAGACGTTACGAAGAAAACACTTTTAAGCGAAATACGTCATCATTTTTTACAAGCTTTTTTTATTAAAAAAGGAGGAGTAATTTTTCTTAAAGAGGGGCTAAACTACGGCTTACCTGATGTTAAGTAATTCAGCGCCATTCATGAACATCCGCAACAGCCAGAGGAGTAGCGGGTGAGCTGCCGACCTTCGACCGAGATTAATCTTACTATCAGTTAGTAAAAAAACTGGTGGTAGGATTCCTATGCATGAATTCGTCTAGGTAGGTATCACCACAGGGCCAGTTTTTCTGCCGTGAAGCAGTAGTGTGCAAACATTACTGTGTTTCTGTTTGAAGGGCTGAATATCATCTCTGCAAAAC
Source organism: Luehdorfia chinensis (assembly GCA_019845155.1). NCBI lineage: Eukaryota > Metazoa > Arthropoda > Insecta > Lepidoptera > Papilionidae > Luehdorfia > Luehdorfia chinensis. The sequence goes on from JAHVAK010000390.1 coordinate 630,854, forward strand.
TGCTGTCACTGCGAGCTAGCGTAATCACTGGGCATATAAGACTTAAGAACTGATTTCTCAGGGTGACGGCCGCACTGTTCTGGGTGACACAGCATTTGTTATGGGCAGACGGTGCACTTACCATCAGGTGAACGTTTTGCTCGTTCCGTCACTTTGATTAAATAAAAAAAAAAGTAAACCTTAATTTTGTTTCTTATTACTGTCTAAATCAGTTTGACAAATATATAATTTTAACATAAAACTCAAGAAGACAGAACTAGTTAATTCTCTTTGTCTCGGAAATTTCTATTATTCAAGAGCAAGCACGAAGTCAGTATTTGTATGCGCAGCGAGATATCTGACAGGACGCGGGTGTACAAGATTTACGGCGAGACCGGGACTGTCTCTGCCAGGGGACGTTCGGACAAGTCCCCCAAGATTAATTGCTCGGCGTCGCCACTATTCGACCAACGCTGATTTTTAATCCCAAATTCGTTTCCCTAATCCGAATTTAAATTCAAACAGCTTTTAGATTACGTACAATTTACGATATCGCGAATTAATTGGGTGAAAATGTTGAATCGGAGTTGGATTTTCATTGGACATTTCTATGTCACTGTCCAAAATACGACGTATGGAAACAGCGTTTTTTATTAAGTAGTGAAATCGTTACGACATAACATAACATATATTCACGCCTTTTTCCCATATAAGGGGTAGGCAGAGGCCACTCACGTTGCCCACTTTTGATCTCGCGGAATACGAGACGTGACGGGTGGCGAACCACATTGTCGTCATTTTGGTAGTAGTCAAAAAAATCTTAATCCCCATTGATTCCCACGAGCGGTATAGTATAGACGGCATTGCATATTATAGTGTTAATTTGCACGAATGAAGGCTGTCCGTACAATATCTCGTAAGCAGCGACTACTGCTTACGACACCTCGCTAGAAAAGAGGTAGGTGCTATTCTACTCTGCCGGTCAACTATCGGATAAAAAAACACAAAGGCTATGAATAGAATAGAATAGAATAGAAAAAAATTTATTCAATATAGATTATTTATATAATACTTATTGAAAGTCATTTTTTTTCTTTTTTTAAACTACACTGGTTCGCAAAATGCCTCTATCCTGGGAAGAACCAGTAAGAAATCCAGCGGGCTTTTTTTTAAGTCATTTTAAAAATAATGTACAATACCAGCAGTATTATAAAGATGTAGAAATGGCTTGGCGGCGATCACCTCATTCCCAGGGGTTATCATCATCTATGTATTCTTTAACATTATAATAACCCTTTTTATGAAGTCTTTGTTTAATATAAAATTTAAACTTTTTGATTGAAAGACTTTTAGCACTTGCTGGGATATTGTTGTAAAAACGTATACATTGCCCCATAAAAGAGTTACTGACTCTGTGAAGTCGGGTAACTGGCATAATTAATTTGTGCTTGTTCCTGGTATTCACATTATGAACATCACTTTTTTTAGTGAACTGGTTTATGTTCTTGTGTACATAGAAAACGTTTTCAAATATATATTGAGAGGCCAAGGTTAAGATATTAATTTCTTTAAATTTATCCCTAAGAGACACTTTAGAGCCAAGATTATAAATAGCTCTTACGGCCCTCTTTTGCAAAACAAAAATCACTTCTACATCAGTTGCATTTCCCCATAGCAAAATACCATAAGACATTATGCTATGAAAATAACTAAAATAAACCAATCTAGCAGTTTCAACGTTAGTCAAATTCCTAATTTTTTTACAGCATAAGCTGCAGAGCATATGAAAAGACAATGTAAAAAATATATTTTGTGTTAGTAAAAGTTGAAAGAAAAATACTAAGATCTGAACAGGATTAGATTAAAAAATATTGTTTTAAGTTACGAGTAGATTGCACAAAAGTACGACTATATTGTTGCTTTGTATTAAGTAATTTTGCAGAGAATTTATTCATATAGTCAAATTATTTAAAAGTAGTAAGTTAGATGATTATTTCAATAGAAAACAAAACAAAAAAAATTGGAGGGAGCAAATAATCAATCAATGCATTCCATTACGAGGGAAATATTTTGTTTATTTCTCACCAATGAATTTTTTTTCGCAAGTTTTCCTTTACATCCGACATGGCGTGATGCAATCACGACGTTTGCTGCTGCTGGAAACTTTTTTCAGAATATTTCTTTTTAGTTATATGGTTTAGATATGGTCATTTATAATACAGAGAATAACGCAGATATGACATTATGTAAATTTAAATAAAAAAAGTAAAACGTGGAAATATGTAGCGATTGTTTGCAGTCACAATGACCCTATACATTCTGTCGATACGTGATCCGAATCCGAAGTTTACGTCGTGCAAAATGTACAATGAAAACACTATTGTCAGTATGCTTTTCGGAAGTTTATACGTAACGTTCTACTGTTTATTTTAATTAAAGAAATTTTATAATGAAAAACTTAACGACCGACTTAACTTACCGACTTTTAATAGTTAGTTTTAAAATTATAGAGATTCATATAAACACTATCCTAATAAGTTGTGGAAAAAGTTTTTTTGCATTTTATGTGAAAACTCAAGACATTTTTTTCAACGTTTATTTACATTTAATTGTATATATATTTATGCGATTTTGTTCGATGACTATTTGCCAAATTGAAAGTAACATGATCCCGTTGCTGCAGAAATTTTGGGACTTCTGAGCAAAGAAAAGTGACAAGTAGTTTTGGCAGTCTTCTCTTGATGTTGACCTGACACTACCTAAGCAATTCTGAAGAGACCGAAACAGGTGGAAATCTGAAGGTACAAGGTCAGGGCTATATGGCGGATGCATTAATACATTGCAGTCAAACTCTCTTAATTTTTGCAGAGTTGCTAAACATGTGTGGTCTAGCGTCGTCGTGATGAAAGACCACAGCCTTTCTATGGATCAATTTTGACCGATTTTAGTAATTTGTTTCTTTATTTGAAATGTAGCCTTTATAATGTCATTAAAATCAGACATTAAAGAGATTTTATTACAAGTTTATTCATACTATATGCGAAAAGACTTTTTGCAACCTAATATTACGTAACTAAGTTAAATACTCGTAGTATGAAATTGAGAAAGCCAGCAGGGTTATCGTCGGCAAACTATATGCAAAGATTTTGATAAAGAGTGTGATATATTAAGCTGAAGAGACGATATGGGATGTACAAGCGGGACCCAGGAGAGGAATGTGTAGCAAGTATCAGGTCTTGATGAAGCTTTCCTTAAAAAGTATAACCGAAAAATGCTAGGCTCGAAGTCAAAAGATCTATTTTGTATTCGTCGACTTTGAAAAGGCCTATGACGAAGTGTTGAGGATTGAATTGTAGTCGACATTGTCTATATGTGGGATTAAGGGCAGTTTGATACCTTTATCACTTTGATGATGTATATCTAGTGCTCGCACTGAAATTACTGTATAAAGACTCCAATGCTGGTGCCAAGGTAGACGGGGCATGCACATACTGGTTTAACATCGAAACAGGTGTTAGACAGGGATGTGTATCTTCGCCGGATATGTATAACCTGTTTATAGACAATTGCTTGAAAGATTTGAAATAGAGTGCGTTTGGATTAAAAATGAATGGTTTGAACATCAAATGCCTCTTATACGCTGATGATCAGATTATATTAGTATTATCGGAAGAGGAGTTGAAGGCGATGGTTAATATCATGAATGGTGCTCTTAAAAGTAAAGGTTGAAATTTAATATAAATAAAAAGTAGCAGTCTTTGAAAGAGAAGAAAGTATTACGGATTGCAGAGTTCCGATTGAAGGAGAAAGAGTGAAACAAGTGAAAGGATTTGTATACTTGGGTTCAAAGTTTACGAGAGACGGAAAGTACGACGGTGATATTGATCGAAGAGTTTTGGCAGGAAATCAAGTGTTTGGGACCCTGCATAACTTTATGTGTAGCCAAAACGTATGTAAAAAGGTATAACTGACTGTACACAGAGTACTGGTCTCCACATTCATGTATGGTAGTGAATGTTGGGTCTGGCAGAAGAAAGTAAGTAAAATTAATGCTATGGAAACGAGAAGTTAGATAAATATAGTCGCAGTGACTTTGTTGGTTTGAGGAACAGCGTGATAAGGGAAAATTGTGGTGTGGTAGAAGATGTAGTGACAAAGATAGAAAAAGAAAGGCTTAGATGGTTTGGGCAAGTAGAGAGGACGGATAAAAGAAGATTGACAAAACAGATTTATGAGACGAGTGTGAACGAGCATGTCAGTAAGTTTCAACGTAGGCGAAGGTATCACGATCAGATCGAAATCGTTTTAAGGAAAGGCCACGTCAAAAGTGACGGATGTAGCAACTGCCGATTTTGTATGAAAAGTGGAAAGAATTACATAAATACAGTCTCGCAGGCAGATCTGATGACTTCCAGCCTCCCCAATAAGCCGGATTCCAAAAAGGCTTTGGTACCAGATATCACTCACCTTCGACGACAGTCTATGGAAAATGGAATCGCTGAGACTTAGCACTGTGCTCATCCCTCAAAGTTTTACCCACGCTAGTCTTAAGATACTGGACGAGATCAAGTCGATGTCCAGTCACCCAATAGTTGTTTTGGGAACACTACGCTCGAAGTTGTAGACGAATATGTATATACCAAAGACAGATTGTCTGACTACTGGTAGGTCCATCTTCGATCAAGAGGTCAATCGACAGATCCAATTCAAATGCGCAGCGTTCGGGAAAGTACGTCACGTCTTCTCGTCGAGTCAAACTCAATGTCTCAAAACTAAAGTCTTCAACTAGTTCGATTTGCCAGTAAGGAGATACCAAACCGAGACATAGTCTTTCACTGCATGCCGCATGAGGAAGCTCAGAGTCGCTAATTTAGCTATGGAAAAGACTATGCTGGGTGATATCCGCAGCAGAACTAGAGAAACTCACATTGCCGTAAGGAATAGCAAGCTGAAGTAACAATAGGCCCACCATATTGCTCGTAAAACCGATAACCGCTATGGAAGAAAGGCAACCTCGTACCGGCGAGCGCAGTATAGGGCGACCTACCACGAGATGTAGCGACGACCTCCACGGTTTTGCGGGGAGTCGATGGATGCAGGTAGGCACCTGGTCACCGGGACGGTATTTTGTGACAATGTTCAGTAGTGGACTAGGATCGGCTGAAATTATGAAGATAGTATTAATTAAAAAAAAGGTGTTAATAGCAGGAATCAAATGATACTCGTAATTCTACAAAATGTTACAAAATAATTAACATAACCCCATCTCATCCCGCGGGTGTCGTAAAAGTCGACAGAGGGAAAATGAATCAGGAGATGGGCAGCAGCATCTTCCGGGAATATCTGAATTAATAAACTGCGGTTGCCAACCCGCCTGCCGAGTGTGGCAACTATTTTTTTTATTACATATATTAATCAAGTAAAACCTTTTGTCCTTTCCTAATCTTTGCACCTTATCTATCTTGTCAATAAGTTAGATTGCTTCGATGTGAACGATAAAGTACTCGAGTGTAGTTCTCATTCAGTATTTAGCGAGGTTACTCTCGTAATTTGACTTCATCAGCTAAAGCATCAACTTTATTCGTTTTCAGAATCCTTGATATCCATGAACAACTTATATATCCTACAAAATTCTTAATATCTTCAGCTAAAGGATTTGACGAAGATTTTGACTAATTCTGTGATACGAAATATATAAAGGTATTATTGGTATTAATATATTTCATAAAATGTAGTTTTTTTTAAATATTCATGTCTTCATATTAATAACTATGCCAGTTTTGACTATAGAAGTATACCATCCGGCAGGAATTAGAACTATATATATGACATATGAAAAATAGGTCGAGATCTTAATTCTCAACACGTTTCTGTAGTCTGTGTTACAAATAACGAACCCGGAAAGGTCTGTAAGATGTTGTTACTATTTCAATATCTCTACTACTCGAAACTTATACTATGTGGTTGCGCCCCTCAACATTGAGCTGAAATGTCCAAATTTATTTGAAAACAAGCAAAAACGTGAGCAGTTATTTAGTTGTATTTTTTTTATAGTTTTATTAATTCTTACCTAAGTTTCGTTTACTTAGATAAGAAACGTTCTAGGATAGTGAATAAATGCGAGAAATAGGTAGATTATTGCAATTATAATATCAAACATCGTAAAAACTTAATTTGAATATCTGACGTATTTTAATAAATTCTAAATTATGATTCTTAAGGTAAACTATTAAACCGGTTCCTAAAAACAATAGCAATACGAAAGTTAACTATTTCTTAAATAAACATATACAGTATAAACATAAAGGTTTCGATTAATTCAATTAGCGTTACTAAGCAACTGATGTCGATGGCTACCCTCGGCCTCACTTCAGGCTATTAATTTACTTAAGTTTATCTATACGGATACATATATAGATGGTGGTCGACGAACAAACTAATACTTATAATAATGGATGGATTTCATCCTCCCGGATAAATTATATTCCATCTCAATTCGACTAAATAGACTAATGCTAAACGAAAAAGCATTCTTGCACGTACATTTACGTTGAATGTTAAAACAAAATTTAAAATTAGTTATTTCGAATTAAGAACATTTTGCTGAGATTTTCTTTCTTTTATAATTTTTCTTCTACAAAGCTTTTGTCATAGTCTTGTGCTCTGTATAAAATAATTTTTGTACACAGTAAATAATAAACATTTAAATGAAACTAATTTTACGGATTTTATCCGTATCCGGTCACGGGAGCACTCGAAACGTCGGGTTATAAATAGTAAAAAAATTAAACGCGATAAAATCCGTAAAATTATTTTCATTTAAATGAGTAGTGTTCGCGTAAATATAAGAAATCATTAAATAATAAACATGTGTTGGATTGCTTGTATTGCACACTGACGAGTCTGCTTTGATCGCCGGAAACAATAAAAATATACATAACTAAAAAAATCTAGTTTTTATAGCACTTGCAATGTACGTTTGTATGTGAAGTTCAAATCCTGCAACTGAATTATAGACAAGTTTCTCTTAACCGATTGAGCTGAAATTTGGAACAATAATGTAACTTCGATGACAAATAATAAAGTACGATGGTGGTCTCACGATGGAGCAGGGAGGTGGTACCTACCTATTGGTATATGGTATTAAGTCAGATGTAAGGTCAAAAGTAAGGTCAGATAATTTGCAGTCATGAATCGCTTTTGAAATTCATATCTCGGTGTCACCAGCCATCAGACTCTGAATAACATTCTGAATTTTTACTGGTGGTAGGATTCCTATGCAGGAATCCGTCTAGGTAGGTACCACCTCAGGGCCAGTTATTCTGCCGTGAAGCAGTAGTGTGCAAACATTATTGCTGTTTCGGTCCTGTAGGGCACTGTGAGCCACACAGAAATGTTTTGAGTGACACAGCGTTTGTTATGGGCAGACGTTGCACTTACCATCAGGTGAACGTTGTGCTTGTCTCGTCACGTTATCCAAAACAAAAAATAATTTTCAGCGACGAAGACAGTTTTATTACGATATTAGTAATTTTTATTACGATCTACTAATGTGAAATTATTAGGTAGGTATGTCTACTTAAGTAAAAATATACTTAGCATTTTTGGCTTAGCATTACCTTAATACAAACCTAAACATTTTATATTTGTTTTAGTACATGCCAATAAAAGTTTGTTTTACTTGCAGATTTACTGACTCTACAAGTCTTCGAAATGTATTTTGTGTTTTAGACATGCATTGTTCATGTTTCATCGGGATATTTCACTTTACCATCGAGCACGTGGTACATAATACATAATCGTAGATGTTACAACGACATACAGGCATTAATATTATGACGAACTGATAGCCAACCAAATTAAGAAAAAATAACTATCGTAGCATCGGATTAAAATAATAATGAAAAAGAAGGAATGTTGTTTAACTTTTTTTTATCACCGATGGATATATTAATCCAGTCCTGACCAGCTCACTAAATTATACAAATATATCCAATTCCAATACGAGTACATTAGTCTCTATCAAATGTAGGAGCCGCGGAAATTAAATTCGGTATGTAATATGGCAGTCTGCTACACGCTGCAATAATATCTTTTAGACGAGCAAAATAAATATTTAAGTACACAATTTTCGTAGATAGATATATTTTTTACGTAACCTGTTAAATAAAAGTGATTGAATTTCTGGCCGGTTCGACCACGGTGAATGAAACATTAGGAAGTTCTGTTCTACCGGCGCTTGATGTAAAAGCATATAAATAGATTGGGGGTAGTCTAGAATGCAGTATTAGAGATACAGGGACAATTGCAACACAACCAGACTCGAAAATCAACAATTTGTGTTTTTGCACAAATTATGGTTACAGCGGGGATTCGGACCGAGGACCCGTGGCATAATAGTTAGATACTGTAAGCGTTAGGCGACATGGTTGTCAAAAACATAAGTAATACTTGCTATGAAGGAACCCTTCATGGTGTCTCCTTATTTTGAGAGCATTCCCCTTGATCAGAAATGCATGCAGAGAAATGCTACAGCGCCAGAAGACCAGAGAGCAAATACAGGGAAACTTCTTACTCGTCTTAAACTTTCTATTGTATGAAACGCTTAGGCGTTGAGATCAGAGGACGGGTCAAATGCGGTTGTCAGAATTAAAGGACGATCACAATATATCCAAAACCCAAAATGATTTAATGTGTTTGGGCTAGTTATAGTTATAAAACTAGAAAAACGTAAGATTAGTGACACAGTACAGCGTATTTCAACCAAAACGGACTAGCTAACAAGCCATATTTGTTTATGTTTACGTAAGTACATAACCGTATTATTTGAAATTTTTTTTTGAAATTACGATAACAAGTTATTAATATAGTGTCATTTTGATTCCCCATTGAATTACAAAATTATTTTTATGTCAGTTTGACTGTTGTCATCGGTTACGATAGCACGAATAATACCAAAATGGCGCCACAGTTGACTATTTGCCAGATGTCAAGGTCAAATACTAGGTAACTAAGATATTCTGAGTGTCTAACATAGAATAATCAGAATTTTATTCGCCCAGACACACCTCGGGTATATTGATAATTTAATATTGATTTCGTTTGTCAAATATATTTTTAATACTTAATCCAAAATGAATAAAAATTCGTTTCCTAATGTCATCGTCTGCCTAGAGAATGAACATTCGAAAGAAACTCCGAAAAACGTAGTTATAAAATATATTATTAAAAACATATTGCATGAACATGTATTTTGATACATATTAGTTCCGACCGAAATCATAACCGAGACACTCCGAATGAACAAGATAGTATCCAAGCAAAATGTACATAATTTTCTTGTAAATGTATACAGTTTATACTGTTGTACTACGTTCATAAATTTAAAATACTTTCGTTTAAATAACCTCGTAAAAGTCCCAGTGTTGCTCTCCGTTGTATGAAGTAGAAAAAAGCAAACAAAATATGGAACCATTTTCAGTCGAGCTTGTACCAACAATGCTGGCTAGTTTGTTCAGCGTATGTCCATACCAATGTACACGGCTGCTCATTGAACACTCGCGAGGCAAATTTCCCTGAGGAGAAAACTATGCGGATGGTTCATACGGCGGATTGCATAAAACTGTTGACGTCTGCACGCCGCTTTATTTTACTTTTTTTGAGACGGATTGTGAACATTTTGCAGAGATGTTCTTTCTTTTATAAAAGCTATTGTCATAGTCTCGTGCTGTCTATGAAATAATGTAAAAAAATCTCTATGAAATGTACTACGCATGCTATACATAAGTTGGTATTACGCAGTTATATGAAGATGAAAAACAAAACTAACTTTATAAAAATAAATGATGTCTTTTTTTATTCGATAAAGTGATGAAACGAGCTAAGTGTTCCCCTGGTGGTAAGTGCAACGTCTGCCATAACAAATGCTGTGTCACCCAGAAAATTTCAGTGTGACACACTGCGCCCTATCGCCCTGAGACATAAGTTCTTAAGTCTCATATGCCCAGTGATTCCACTAGCTCATAGTGCCCTTCAAACCGAAACAGACTGAACAGACTGACAGAACACTACTGCCTCACTACAGAATAACTGGCCTTGAGGTGTTACCTACCTAGAAGGATTCCTGCAAAGGAATCCCACCACAATAAAATACAGTAAAAAAATGGGTAAGTAACTTGAAAATTTTGAGTTTGACTATATGCCTATTAATCCAGAATCTTTTAAGAAATTCAATTAATCAGAAACAAAATGATTGCCTGAATTACTATCAACAGATGTCAACGTGGTCCATCCGGACAGACAGACTTACAGAGAAGATACGAGTATATCTTTTAATAAATATAAATTTCGTTTTAATTTATTAACATTATTTATCTGGTCAACATTACCGCATGTGTACATATCTTGAGTTAAACATATGCAATTCAGATGAAAACTTTTCGGTTCAGTTGGCGCAGTTGCTTCTGTGCTATGGGATGCAGGTTCGATTCCCGCACGGGACATATATATTTGAATGACTTAAAAATATTTTTTCTGGGTCTGGAGCACATATATATGCAATTTATGTATTTTTTTATTTATTTATATAATAAAAAAAAATATGTCAGTGAAAAGCACACAAGACACTGATGAAATTGTAGTGTTAGGCGCATTTAAAACATGTAAAACAAAACTACATTAGTACAACGTTACGAATAGAATACAATGTTTTTTTTATTCATTATACTCAATATACTCGTAGATCATTTACATAATACTCATTGAACGTCATTTTTTAAGCTACACTGGTTAGCAAAGAAATGCCTCTGTACTGAAACCTCTGGAAGAACCAGTAAGAAACCCAGCGGGGTCCTTTTTTCAGTTATTTTAATAATAATATACAATTACAGCAGTATTATAAAGATGTGGAAATAGCTAGGCAGCGATCATCTCATTCCCAGGGGTTATCATCATCCATGTATTCTCCTTCTCATCTCTTTGCTAAAAAAATAGTTTAAACTTTTTGATTGAAAGACTTTGTGCTCTTGCTGGGATTTTGTTGTAAAAACGTATACATTTATGAATGAAAGAGTCACTGACTCTTTGAAGTCGAGTAACTGGCATTATTAATTTGTGCTTGTTCCTGGATTTACATTATCAACATCACTTTTTTTATTAAAGTGATTAATCTTATTATTTAGTAATATTTTTATGTACTAATAATTTACTGGTAGGATTTCAATGTAGGAATCCGTCTAGGTAGGTACCACCCCAGGGCCAGTTATTCTGCCGTGAAGCAGTAGTGTGCAAACATTACTGTGTTTCGGTTTGAAGGGCACTGTGAGCTAGCATAATCACTGGGCATATGAGACTTAAGAACTTATGTCTCAGCGTGACGGCCGCAGTGTGATTTGTATGGGTGACACAGCGTTTGTTATGAGCAGACGTTGTTCTTACCACCAGGTGAACGTTTTTCCTCGTTTCGTCACTCGATATAATAAAAAAAAATTAAATTTAAAGAGTATTCTGCGAAATTTCGTATAACAATACGTATACTAATTTATGCATGTAAAACGTGTAGTTAGCGTGCCACATTTTAATCAAAGCACATTACCATAAGGACAGGACAAGGTTGGCGGGAACAATTTGCATGAAAAATTTGAGTGTATTCACAGAGGACAATGAGGCACCATACATACGTACACATGGTATTATATTATACAGAACGCCTTTTGTCCGCGAACATGACACGTGAATAACGCAACCTGTCATTGTGTGAAACGAGTTATTGAATAAAGTTATTAGCGAGTCCCATTGTTAAAGTTTACATTTATTAGCTGTTATGCTAGGACACAAAGGAAAGTATGCGGGAATTTCACTTGATTTTAAAAGTTGTATGCCACTACTCGTTATTATGAAAATTGCACTGTAATCGTTGGAAAAGTTTAATATGTTATTCGATAAATGTATAGTTTATAAAATTCCAACTTCCACCACTTCAATAAAATAAATCCAATAACTGCGAGTGACTTAAGAGAATCTACCACCCCATCTCATCCCGTTGGTGTCGTAAAAGTCGACAGAGGGAAAGACCAGGAGATTGGAAGCAGCATCCTTACTGGATCATCTAAATTCTAAATGAATAAACTGCGGTTGCCAACCCGCATAGCCGAGAGTGGCGACTAAGGCGGAGGTGTTTTAATGTTTTCAAATAAATGAAACTGAATTGAATTGAATTCAAATTGAAGCCTATGTTCAGCAGCGGACTAGTGATCGGCTGAAATTAAAATGAATAACTGTTTAGGGAATCATTCTATATTCAGCAAGATACTTATTTGATACTAGAAATCAACTTCAGAAATCTCAATTAAAGATGTCTGTGGTAAGGGCGCTTAGTGGCATTCCTTTCTCATTGAGTTTCAATGCCCGTGACTCCATTTAATGCGTCACTCCGTAATATCCTGAAGTTTTGTTTGATCAAGGGCTTAATTATTGGGTGTTAAGATGATGCTATGGTATTCCTAAATTATGATATTCATTATAAACTAAGATAACTCTTCTCTCTTTATATTTTTTCGTCTAACTAAGTCCTAAATAGACATATAGCAGTATTATGCAACTGTTTTTCGGTCTGTAGGACACTGATAGCTAGTGTTATTACTGGGCATATGAGACTTGAGAACTGATATCTGAACTGAATGTGGCGCCACACAGACATATTTTGGGTGACAATTCCTGTGGGCAAACGTTGCTACCATTAGGTGAATAATTTGACGACCACGTGGCCTAGTGGTCAGAGTACCTGACTTCTAAGCCGCGGGTCCTGGGTTCGAATCCCAACCGGAGCCAACATTTGTGCTAAAACATAAATTGTTGGTTTTCGGGTCTGGTTGTGTTGTGATTGTCCTCGTGTTTCTGACACTGCTTCCTAGCCTACCTCCGATCTTATCGCATTAGCGTTACATCGGGCGCGGGTAGGTTGGGAAGAGTGAGTGCCTCTGTGTTTGCGCGTACACTTGTGGCACTATAATATCTCCTCCGCAGTTGATGGCTCTCGACAGTAGTCGGCAGTTGTCGCCGTGGTCGAAATTGGCTAGGAGAACATCAATTTGGTCGTGTCGTCACTTTCTTTAATAAAAAAAACCCTAGAGAAATATTTCCAAAGTCAACTCTAGACATCATTCTTCTCAAACATCACTTCACAATTAGTTGAATTATAACTGAAATGTTATATCTACAGGACCAATCATGATGGCATTCACGTTCTCATTTTTTTTTGAATCATGATCAAGATCATTGACATCGGATTGCAAATAAAAAAATAATAATAAGAGAGACATATAGTAACCTAAGCCGCGAAATGATTTCCTAAGTTTTTAATTTATTATCTAACGTGGGTGCGTTTACAAGTTTAAATTTTTATTTAAACTTTACACTACTTTACACTTACCATCAGGTGAACGTTTTGTTCGTTTCATCACTTGATGCAATAAAAAAAATATCGTCGTTCAAATATTTTTTCAGTACAGAGACCAATCGCTGAGCCGCTGCGTTAAATGAGTCATTATTAGTATAATTATATCCGCTTCTAGTAAGTCTCGCTGTAGGGCATATGTCGCATTATAGTCCGTCCCCACTATGGATTACCAGAATTCACCTTCTGAATTAAAATAAATGATATTATTTGCACAGTACACAGAAATACTTTAAATATTTTCCTTTATAGACATTTGAAATCTATTAAATTATGTGTATTTTAAATTTCAATGGCAAAAGCGGGAACCTAACCTGACCAAAGCGTTCATGAACTATTCTAATGAAAAATCTAATACGTTAAGTAAATACGAGTATGCTCCAGAACCCTCTCAGAAATGAGAGGAGGCCTGTGCTCAGTAGTGGGACATTTACAGGCTGAAACTTTACTTTACTTTACTTTTATTATGAATTAACACGCGAAAGGGAGGAGATATGTCGTACCAAATTTTTGCTGCTGCATAGTTAAAACTGCTCTTGAATCACTTGGATGCGTGCTTTGGGATCGGCATTTTTGCCTGGAAATTAGAACGTGTTGGAACCGCCCTGCTGTACTGGCAAATTGGAAAATTAAAAGACAGCTTGCAACTTAGGCACTACTACCTACCACCAGTCTACATAATTTAGTTATTTATTTATTTACAGTTCATTGTACCAACTGTGCAAACGGCGGAGTTAATGCCATATGGCATTTTCGACCACTCAATCGGGGAGTTAGTGTCAGAAGCGTCTACGGCGGCGGGCAAAGGCGAATAACATAAACAAATGCAAGATACATATATAGACATTCATTTAGATATACTGTAAGGGGAGAGCCAGTCAAGAAACACAATATGTAATTTCCAGCTACAGTCAATTGATCCACACGCAATCACTAATTATATACTACCTATACCTAATAACTGCAACTCAGCAATCACTTCTTTATGCAATCTGCAACTCCACAATAGTAATACAGTATACAGAATGATATAAAGGCTGCGCGAAATACTAATTCAAATACATTGTTTAACCACACTTATCCATGATAAATAATTACCCACAATAAATAGTCATAGTATGAGACAAATAACTTGAAATAATTTAGACAGGCTATCGAGATAGCATATAGAGGATAATGAAGTCGCATTGGAGCTGCGTGGTGGACTTAGTTTCAAAGCCCACTGAAAAATGAGAGGCCTGTGCTCAGCAGTGGGATAGTCATGGGCTGTAAATTTACTTTATTTGAGATACGTATTCATCCATATGTCCGGAGGATTATAGGATTTTTATAGCATTTCCCTTAGTCGATTTGTGCGACATTCTCCGGGTATGTTGAAAATATGACACTAAGGTATTAAATACATGAATTCATATTTTTCTTACTATTTGCTTTATGGACACGCTTATGACAAAACAAAGTATCATTATATTATAGCCAGCGTTTTTAAATAAAAGGTACCCTATTAAATTTATGAATGCTCTAATAATTGTAGAGACGGTAAAAGTAAATTACCATCGAAAAGGTCAGGCATCACACGGTCCATTTCGTTTTCATTGTGGCTAACACTGTTTTATTCCTACAATAAAAAGTCCGGGCACGTTTACGTTTCTTGTATTAATATGTATGAATTTGGGAAGCCCTTTGGTACTTTTACGTCATCTGACCGTGACTGCGAATCTAAATATGAGGGTATATTGAATTAGGTGATAAAAAATATTGGATCAGGAACAGATACTACTCGGTGAATGCTTGGGTTTAGTTGTCGTCTACATTATTATCATTATCCTTTAAAACTGATAAAAACTGTTTCTGCGTAATTGCTCAAATTATTTGACGAATTGGTTGCATAAAGAGAAGCTTATATCCACTCATTTGTTTTTTTTCCGCTTTATAATATTACTAATAAGATTGACTACTTAATAATAAGAATGATACAGCCTAATAAGATTTAAAATAAATGCACATACGAGTACTAAAACATTTTTCATTTAATCATTGTAATTTAAAATTTAACATTTTTTTATAGCAATACTTATGATATCCAATGAATTCATTTACTTGTTCACCTTTGTAAAGCGCAAACGTGAGATATAAAATTCATTACTTACTTTCTAGTAACTATTAAGCCTAAATTTCATAGTACGCGAGTGACCTGAGTGAGTACGTCTAAGAAATATAATATTATGAAGACATGTTAAGTCCTCCAAATTGGAGCAGGGTGACTTCTTCTTCAAAACCCTCTTATGCCTAATGAAACGGATCTGACTTACTATGCGTAGCTTATTTAACGGATTGTATAGAAGACGTCTTGTTTTGTAAATATAGGTAGCGGGCGTTAGAGATTAGAAGAGGTTTGTACTTGGCAGTGGGAAATTTGTAGGTAGTTACTTTACTTTACTAGTACCTATTATCGAGGTATTGGTGTCAGAAATGAGCAGTTGTACTTTGTTGTAAAAGCTATTACACTACGGTTACTATCCCAACTCCTATAAAGTAAAAAAAGTAAAAAAAAAAACTTAACATGAAAAAGAGCGCGAGCAACTTAGTACACGTGACAGAAGTCAAACTTATATATTAAAGAAATTTGATAAAAAAAAATACATGATTCAACAATACTCCTCACTTTAAAATAACTGCTGATTGCATAAACAATTATTAATTAATCTATAAATAAATATTAAGAAAACCAAAAAAGTTGCACGAAAACTTTGCACACAAAATCAACATTGAAATTTTACTGTCATCGCGTCCAAAGAAGTTTCACTTCAAAAATGGAAATTTCGTTGAATGAAAAATAAATAATTTATTAAGACAGAGATATACCTGATATTGATGCATTTTTTTTGTTTCTAACGAAGTGAGTGTATTATACAATGCACATATTATCAGAGTCGGTACGTGGGGAATTGCTTCTACTGATTTCCCGAGGGAGTAACAAATTCTAGACATTATTACAGAAAATTGATTCGTGTATCTAATACTTATTCATGAGCTTTACGTCAGTTTAATGACTATTTTGGACATTGCATTTGTTAATTAAGTTCCTTACCCTCGAGATTTCGTGACGAATCCTATAGGAATTTTTATAGGGTGATAACATTTCTATGCAGGAATACATCGACGTAGGCATCGCAGTACCAGTTATTCTGCCGCCAAGCAGTAGTGTACAAACATTGAAGTGTGATGGCCACGCAGATGAACGAATATTGTTTTAATAATATATTTTTTTAAATTAGCTATGATTATAAAGAATGACATGATTTCGGGAGTGCCCTGAAGGGTTTTTCCAGTATCGTGGGTGCGTTCGCAACCACACCCGAAAACCAACAATTTGTGTTTTTGCACAAATGTTAGTTCCGGCTTGGATTCGAACCCAGGACCCTCAGCCTAGAAGTCAGGTATTCTGACCACTACGCCGCGCGGTCGTCAAATGGCAATGGTAAGACGTAGATACACAACGATCTTTAAAATCATTATACAATTTACTACTATGAAAAAATATCTTAGCAGCTATGACTTCATTCCAATGCGTAATTATGTTCTAATTATGTTCTGTTATATTCTATATTCCAATATAGTATAATAGACGGCCGCGTAGGCCAAATGTCAGTAGTCACAGTATCTCACTTTTATGCGGCATGCTCTAGGTTTGAATTTCAATCGGACTAAACATTTGTACGAAAAAAAAAATGTTATTGTTTGAGTCTGGTTATGTTGTGCATGTGAAATAGGATCAGCTCAGATTTATATGAAAGACACAGTTATACTCGTATGTTATAGTAATCTACTTGGGACGAAGTAGATTCTGTTGTACATATTTTTAAATTAGTTTTATTTGTAAGTTTTTTTTTATATAATCATAATATTCCGTGATTTAAGGAGAACAATAGAGAGCCTCCTATGCAGTGTTTTTCTTTAAGTAAATATTACTTACTTATAAGTTCTTAAGTTATTAGAAAAAAATGAAATTTATAAAGAATAGATACAGAAGAATAAGATTGTTTCTGACCTATGGATTTTCGCAAACTATCAATTGATTCTTTTAAATATAGAAATATATAGCTATATCAAAACGGGGAAAATCGCGTCGTTAAAATACAGATCCCTTTCGATTTACGCAAAGGCAACGTTATGAAAACGATCATCAAACAATGAATTCGGTGTCCAATTAGATAGGAACAAACGCGCCAACGTCTCGTCTATTTATTTTATGCATTCCGCCCTGACGATTTTCGGCCTGAGTTAATTTACTGTCCATTATATAACTGCTGAGCTGTTGGATAATTTCGCATTCCGTTTGTATATTTTTAATTGACGTGCTTATATTATTTGTTATTTGAGGATTATATCCTCCAGGGTTATTATGTCCACATTGAATACTGTGAAAGAAATGTGAGGATAGAATAATCTCAGGTATTTGTAATGACATCATCATTTAAATAAAACTACTTTTTTACGGATTTTATCGCGTTTAATTTTGAACTATTTTTACCCAACGTTTCGGACGCTTTACAGCACCCATGGTCACGGGGGTCCCCCCGATAAAATCCGTAAAAAAGTAGTTTTATTTAAATGTGTAATATTCGCGTAAATAAAAGAAGACATCATCATTTTTCTACAGCATGTTTAATTAGAAATAAATCTATCTATATATGAATATTATTAATAAATAACAGCAATCACATGACCGAAAACATATTTGGCAATCTGTGGGGAAGGCTTATTTTCATCAGTGGATTAAGATAGGCTGAAATGATGATGATAAGAAAAACATTATGAATTGGTAGGGATGTATAATCTGCGTTATAATATATTCTCAGAATACTGTAATGTATGATTATAATACATTGTAGTATTCTACTATTTGGCCAATTAAAATACCTTGAACTATAGAGAATTCATAATAATTATAACGTTTTTTGACATTTCATAATTTTTAATGGACTTTCGAAAGAAGCTAATTAAATTACCTGGGGACACAGCAGTGACCCTGGCCAAGTGGAGCAAACAAACAACTCGGGCACGGCCGTACCATCCTTCCTCTTTTCCCTCTTCCTCGAAACAACTCAGGGCGGTTTTTAGCCCCCTGTATCTTTATTGTGATCAAGGACAATTGAAACTTCAGTTCAGACTGAAATTTCAGTGCGCAAGGGCACTTACTGAACCCTTAAATTCCAAGTTGGTACCTTATATGTAGTTTACGAAATACCTCTAGTCAAAGTTATCCTATTTTGTCACTGACGGACTTACTAACAAATCATCAAAATTCTAAGGTGCTTGTAGTTTAGATAGAAACTTTAAATTTGGGATATAGTCAGTATTTAGTCCATACAGGAAACATTTAAAAATCCTGATATTTCAGCTCCGTTTTCTTTGCATATAATGTTAGTATATAATTCAGTATACATTAGTACATACTATATGAGTAGTCTTGAAAGGTTATTGTAGAGAGGGGGTGGTGAATGGGAAGAACCCCTTTATTAGTAGCATTGTGTTTGTCGAATTGAGTCCATGAGTCCTAAGTAGCAAAGTACTGAGTACACTACAAAAAATTATACAAAATTGTGAGTCAAACTCGCTCACAAAGGGTTCGGTATAAATTTTAATTTTTACACATTGTTTTATGGGGACTCCTTCAAGGATTAAACTTTTTAGGTTTGATTATTTTCTTCGGTAATTTGTTTTTATTACCTAAAATATATTGTGTTCCACAGTATGATTTTATCTTGTTTCGTGTAAAACGTACAGACATACATTTCCCATGGACAAAATTGTTGCCTCCAGGCAACAATTTGTCCATGGGAAATGGGAATGAGTCTAGGAGAGTCTAGGATTCGAACCCAGGACCCGCATCGGAGAAGTCAGCTACGTCGTTACGCTAACTACTATGCCACGCGGTCGTCGTAAACCTTAAAACACAATCTGTGTAAATTCGAAATGGCTACCTCTTAAAACTTCGGAGGCTTAGTAATAGGACCCTATTTCACCTGTTGGGTACGGTACCTTGAAAGTTAAAGCAACATACTTTATTTTTCACTTCGGACTTTGTAACTAGATGGCGCTGTACTTTCCAAGCACGCTATCATTTGTCTCGGACCAAGCCTACCTTAAATTCTATAATAACGCTACTTTTTAGTTCTGACTTATAACTAGATAGTGGTATCGTATTTTAAAACACGTTTTAGTTGTCTGTATTTTTGGTTATTTGTATTGTATTTTTGCTGCGCAATTGTCGAGGCACCATACTTTTTATACAAACGAATATGTATAATAGTGATAGTCACAAAATATTGGTAATAATTAGGAGATGTACTTAATTTATAACAAAATCAATTATAAGAGAATTATAGACTTGGCTTTACATGGAATCTCACAACTTTTTATGGTGTAGACTGTTAGGATTAATTTTTAAAAACTTAGAAAAGCTGCCGATGCATCGAAAAAGTTTACTTTTATAAATAAAATACTTATTTCTCGTCTGTAGAAAATGTTTGCCAATCCTGGTCACACGAAACAAAATATGAAAATCAATATCTTTTTATTTATATATATTCGGCTGATGTATCCCGAGTATTCCGCGGCGGTTGTGACTAGGAAGCGTCATCATGCGTAACACGTAATGAAGTATTTAACAAAATATTTACAACTATGAAAAAATTTTCACGCGTAACTTGTGTTTTCCTATTACGCGTAGACCACACAATAAACATCCAATTCTTTCCTGCGCACCTCTGCACCTTCTTCTGTCTCACTCATGCATACCGTGTATCTCTGTCCGGCTGCGTACGGGTTCGGAGCTCCTTATTCCCTAGTTTATTCCGCGAGCTCGCGGTGTTTGGATGGTTGTGATGCTCCCGGATTCGCACCCCTGAAAACGTGTAGCCCGGACGTGTTTTTACCGGTATCTTAATGAAAAATTGATGAAAACGCGGGTTTAACGATCCCTTCGCCATAAGGGTGTATTTGGACTGTGCTTGTAAAAAAAATTGTGGACGATACTGGAAAAGGGTGCGATGTTGCCGGATGCAGTTCGTTCGGTGAGTGTAACCTATAACGCCAATTACAGGTGGATAAGTTGGCTAAAAATTGCCAGTCGCTGAAATAGAGTGAGCGATAAATGACCTTTAAGATTAAATTTAAATATACAGAATTTATAGCTTTTCCGTACGAAAATCATGCATTATATTTCAATTGAATATATGTTCGCGTTATTATTTAATTTTGTAAAATATTTTTACTTCTCAAATGCTTATTATGATTAAATTCTATCATTATGAGGAAACTAAATTTGAATAAATCCTAACCATTACGAATATAAATGTTTTAATATTTCCGATATGTTTTATTTGCATTGTATCAGATAGATATTATTCATTGAAATCAAATTTAATTCCAAAAATTTTTTCTAATATCTTTTAAAAGTTGAATATTTTATATAACTTCAAAAACAAATTAAATTATATTATATTTGTAACAATGTAAAAAATGCAATCACAGTTAGTTGCGAAGGTGTTATTTGTGGTTATTTTTAAATTTATTACACATACAATTATAGTACTCATAGATTTGTAAGAATACCACAAATTATAGAAAACAAATTTTAAAATAATACGGCTCAGCACAGTGGGTAAACTCTTGTTTCTGCACTACGGGTCGCGGGTTCGTTTCGCATACGGGATAAATATTAGTATGGTCTACAAATAGTTGTTTAGGAGTCTAGTCTGGGTCTAGAAGTTTTTACTTGTGAAATGTTTGTCCTGTGAAACGCACCTACTATACAGTGCCTAGTGCGCGACAAAGTTTTTCAAACGAAATTTGTAATGTTTTACGTTAGAGATTAAATATATTTCATTCCATACAGAATGAAATAAAACTTTATTGTGGTTAAATCGCTTTCATGTTACATCTAAATAAAGCCACGGGGTCTACTGGTACTGAGCGGTGTGTGCGTCAGAAGTGCGACCATTATTTGTGCAAATGATAGGATATTGCGAAAGTCTTCGTATTTCTGAAGCTGCTTTCGAATAGATCTCCGATCATTATCGGCTCTCTG
Organism: Luehdorfia chinensis; assembly: GCA_019845155.1. Classification (NCBI taxonomy): domain Eukaryota; kingdom Metazoa; phylum Arthropoda; class Insecta; order Lepidoptera; family Papilionidae; genus Luehdorfia; species Luehdorfia chinensis. The sequence continues at coordinate 652,381 of JAHVAK010000390.1, forward strand.
TCGGAATTGATGACGTTTTCCCGCCCCATTTTCGACCGATCGAAAGTAGATATAATTATATACGAATATTGTAAATGCGAAAATAACTCTCTCTGTCCCTCTGTCTGTGTGTTACCTTTTCACGGTTTAACCGTTTAACCGATATTGACTAAGTTCGGCACAGCTGCATCCATCGACTTCCCACAAAACCGTGCAGTTCGTCGCTCCATCTGGGGACAGTGGGGACTCCCCTACACTGCCTTTGCCGCCACGAGGATGCCACTCTAGAACCTTCCTTCCCCAATGGTTATCGGTTCTACGAGCTATGTGCCGGCCCATTGCCATTTCATCTTACTAATCCTTATCTCTCTGTCTGCGGATAAACAAAAACACCGAGCAAAGATCTTTCCATAGCTAGCTTTAAAAATAAATTTACTTACATACATTAATTAACAATATAATCCATAAATAAATAGAATAGTTAATTATCTTTTTACCGCGTTTTTATTAACTCGCTTTCAAGTACGTCAGTTTTGTTTTCGTACTGAGGAGCTAGAGACTTGAAAATTTAAATATTGCTAAGACTTGGATGACAATTCATTATTAACTTGCTTTTTTGACTAGCCTGTCTGTTTGTTCGTCTGTTGGGTAAAAAGTTTGCAATTGACTTATAAACTAGCTTAGAAAGAAAAAAAGAAAAATCATTTATTTGCTTGAAGCAGACGTACACAAAAGTAATACATAATAAAAAAATAAAAAAGCGGTACAAAATATATTAAAAAAAAGAAACTAAAAACACAAATAATAACTAAAATAAAAGTATAGAAATTGTACGCCGTACTCATAGCAATTCCTACTCCTCCTTACTTTTAGTACGTTTTAAAAACGTGGTAAATATTTTTTTTATAAGATACTTGTTTTGCTTCATCATCATCTTTTCAGCCTATCACTAGTCCACTGCTAAACATAGGCCTCCTTATAGATTGCCACAAAAGTTTGTAGCTAACATTTTGGGGGGATTTGGCCACGCTTGGCAGGCGGGTGGGCAACCGCAGTTTATTTTTTAAGATGTTTCAGGAAGATGCTGCTGCCCATCTCCCGGTTCTCAGTTTCCTTTTGTCGAATTTTACGACACCCACGAGATGAGATGGGGTGGTAAATTCTCTTAAGCTCCCACACAGTTTTGCTTAAGTCTTGTTTAATCTGTGAACAAAGTCCTTCAAATTAATGCATTATTTTCATATATCTGTAATAGATAAAAACAAAAGACCCCAAATTCGATATTCAGAAAGTTTTAATAATAAGTTCTCAATGAGCGTGCATTTTAAATAAGCCTATTGGGGTTGAGCTTTAATAATAAATCAGCTATCGAATTAAAAATTTGTTACTTCAATTTCCCAATGAAAGTCGCTAATTGATTTGTTAACATTAATATTAATGTTGTTAAAAGTAAAACCATGGAATAGAAGTAAATGGTTTTTATCTACGGTATATAGGCGTTTTTTTTAAACGATGCCCTACAGTAGGATTTCTTCCTGTATTGTGGGTGCATTTTACAGGCATATATTTCACATGCACTGTTTTCGAAACGAAATCACCAATTTGTCTTATCACAAATGGATCCAGCTGGGATTGAACCCAGGACCCGCGACGTAGAAGCCAGGTCCGCTAACCACTAGGCCACGATTTCGTCATACAAGTATATTTTAGATCTACTTATTTTCTAACGTTTCGGGCGCTTCGCAGATCCCATGGTCCCATCCCAAGGTGGGGACTGAGATGTTTCGAGGTCCTGATGTTATAGATAATCCGAGCTACCTTCAGGTTTAAATTATTATTTTTGGCTCTATATATAAAATATAGAGAGGCGTGGCAGCTCAGGGGTCGGACGCTTGCTTGGTTAGATTTAATTGTACGAGTATTAATTATATAATCCTTAGCCGGTAGTAGTATATTAAATTTGTAATATTCACGTAAATATAAGAAGTAATTATGTAAAACTATTGGTATGGTTTTTCACCCTCCGCAGCACTAGATCAGGAACCCTATTCACAACATTTTAGACCTTAATACTTGCGAAAATTGCATTATCAAGTAAAGTAGTAATTATTATGGTGAACAACACGGTTGAGCATATTAAGTTTTGGTGTTAGTATTTTTTTATTGCATAAAGTGACGAAACGAGCAAAACGTTCATCCGTTGGTAAGTGCAACGTCTGCGCATAATGAATGCTGTGTCACCCAGAACATTTCTGTGTGATACCACACTGCGCCCGTCACTCTGAGACATAAGTTCTTAAGTCTCATATGCCCAGTGATTACGCTAGCTCCCAGTGCCCTTCAAACTGAAACACAGTCGTGTTTGCACACTACTGCTTCACGGCAGAATAACTGGCCCTTATGTGGTACCTACCTAGATGGGTTCCTGCAAGGAATCCTACCACCAGCAAAAATCCATATCACCATAACTTCAGTTCTACATGCATGTTAAGGAATTTTTGGGCGTTTCGGGCTGAACTTTTTAACTTTGAACTTTTTTGTGTATACACCGATTTTATCGATTATTATTAGAAAGGGGATATCGTAAGGGTCGTCCCATATAATTTTGGTCAAGTTGTGATTATGGGATCCGTGAGAAAATCATGAAACTCTTTTCGGAGCTGCTGCTTGAAGTCGGTTTTTTGATTAAATAATTATAAGCCGTGGTAGTTTAGGAGGCGGGTGATGGCCTTTTTGAAAATAACATTCATTGGTGGAAGTACTACAGCAGGAATGAAACCCAGAACTTTGCACTGGGAAGTTATAAGTAGCGACTCCGTGTGCTCGTCACTAGAACTTCTCCGTTCGACACGCACGGCAGAAGCAGACCCCAAAACCAACAATTAGCGTTTTTGCACATATGTTGGCTCCGTAGATTCGAACCCAGAACCCTCAGGTAGGTAAGGCAGGTACTCTAACCACTAGGCCACGCGGTCGTCAATTATAAAACATCGGATCTTTAGTCTCATTTGCCCTTTAATTACGCTAGTTACAGCGCCCTACAAACCGAATTGCTAACGGCAGAATCAATGGCACCACGGTGGCACCTACCTACGTGGATTCCTATATAGGAATACATACATACATACATACAGTCACGCCTCCTTCCCATTGGGGTAGGCAGAGACCACATCTTTACCACTTGCTACGATCCTGACACACATCTTTAGCTTCTTCTACTTTCATTAGCGTTTTCACACACGCTCGTCGGTTGCGGGTACTTTTAACGTGACCTTTCTTCAAAAGTTCACCGATATGATTGTGTATATAGGAATACTTCTACCAATCAGGACACTCCATACCGAATGAGCATCATGTGTTCGATCCCACGTGCTAACACCACTAAAATTATCTGTAGCAGTTTAATACTGATTTACCACGATCTCGGCGGTATAGTAAACCTGCACGTGTGAGTTATCTATATATCTATATCTATATATTAATACGTGAAGAGAAAACTTTGTACACCTTTTCAAGCATTATGCGCGCACGAAGCAGTGTGAGATTTAGCATAGTTAATGTTCGTATGAAGAACGAGCCAGGAATCTAAAATTTTTATTATAATATGTGTCACATACATACATACCGTGGCAGAGGCCACTCACGTAGCCCACTTTTCGCTTCGCGTGAAACGAGACGTGACGGGTGGCGGGTTTTTACGTTGATACTGACAATGTCAAACACGTAATAGTCTCTGGTCAAACAGTCGCACAGAGTGGTTAAAGTGTTACCAACAAATAATTACTCATACCTCATTAACGTAAAATCTTGTCTAGGGCATCTAAAAGAAAATATCCACGAGGACGAAGTCGCGGGCATCAGCTAGCTCTGTAGACATATATTAAGACATCAATACACAAACCAACGTGTTCTTGCACAGAGCTCAAGTGGTTAACATAGTTTAGTGGGTCATCTATTTTCTACAGTTGTATTGAACAAATTTAGCTCTGCATAAATAATGTAATACGATTTATTTAAAATATTGAGATATAAGCCGTCGCTACCAATAGACTCGTAGCTTCTTCATACGTTAAAGCCGTGGTGGCTAGGCGTTCGCTTTAAATTACGCGAGTACATAGTACAAAGTACGCGAGTGACCTGGGTTCGATTCCCGGTGCCGGCAACAGTAAAATTGTTAATTGCAATTTCAAGTGTCGATATGCCACGTGCTCTGTGGTGAAGGAAAACATCGTGACCTGCATGAAACCTGCATGTCTGAGAGATAATATATATTTCGAAAACATGTGAAGTCCGCCTACCCGCATTGGAGCAGCATGTCGGACCCTTCTCGGCTCCGAAACCCTCTCAGAAATGAGAGGAAGCTTGAGCTCGGCAGTGGGACATTTATAGGCTGTAACTTTACCTTTTTTACACAAGCGGACCAGAAAACCAGCATTTTGTGTTGTTACACATACATTCGCTGCGGCTGGGATTAGAACCCATCGACTGCGACGTAGAAGTCAGGTACTCTTACCACTACGCCACGTGGTAGTCTCTTCATAATGTCTTTTATATATAACATAAGAGTGACTGTATTATTATTAATCTTTTAAATGTGGATTTATTAATAAATTTATTTTTTACAGTCACAGTTTCACAAATGTTTACACGTCTGTGATTATTTAAGCTTTAAGGCAAACACATTTTGCTGTATAATTTTCAACATTTGTATTTTGTTTTCAACATTTATTTATTTAAACCTTATTGACAACCTTTCATAAATATGGTATGGACACATAGAGAGATTGGATAAAAGAAGATTGACGAAACAGATTTATGAGGTGAGTGTGTATGGGCAAACCGGTAAGGGTCGACGTAGGCAGAACAGAACGTAATCGTTTTAAGGAAAGGCCACGTCAAACATACCCGCAACCGACGAGCTTGTGTGAAAATAGAGGATGAAAGTAGAGGAATCCTGAAGATGTGTGTCAGGATCATAGTAAGTGGAAAGATGTGGTCTCTGCCTATCCCCTATGGGAAAGAGGGGAGACTATGTATGTATCTACATAAATAAAGTTAAAGAGCGGACTTATTGCCTAAATGCATTCTCTACCAGTCAAACCAAGATGTGGTGAGAGCTTATAGGTGCAGCAAATTTTTTTTTATTGGATTAAGTGATGGAACCTAGCAAAACGTTCACCTGATGGTAAGTGCAACGTCTACCCATAACAAATGCTGTGTCACTCAGAAAATTTCTGTGTGACACCACAATGTGTCCATCACCCTGAGACAAAGTTCTAAGTCTCATATGCCCAGTGATTACGCTAGCTCACAGTGCCCTTCAAACCGAAACACAGTAATAGTTTGCACACTACTGCTTCTCGGCAAAATAACTGGCCCTGGGGTGGTACCTACCTAGACGGATTCCTGCATAGAAATCCTATCACCAGTATGATATTTACATATAAATATAAGTATTTACTATAATGTATTTTCTATACAAATATGTTCACTGTTACCATTTTAACAACTTAGAAACGCAGGTTTTTTTCAACATAATAAAATCGGTGTTTACTGTTAGCGCTTCCACGGGACTCTAAAAAAATCCTCTCCAATTTTCGTAGACTTTAAGTTACAAAAACAAATCACTCGAGTACTGGAAGTTTGATGAGATGGGGTTTCGATACCCGATTCTTGATTAAATGTGTTTGTTTTTTAAAAAATATGTAGCACGACTTACTTGTTTTCGGTGAAGTAATCGCTGTTAGCCTTTTGGCTTTTACAGCTTCATCGGATGCTGTGCTCGCGGGCCCGGGGCCCGCGTGCACAGCATCCGCAGCTAGCGTGCTTGCGCTACTGTGAATATCTCCATAAAATTATTATCTTAAGTCATCTAATGACCGTCCGAGAGAGACTGCGGGCCTCTTTTCGGACTGTCGACTTGTGTGTCGGTAACTCTGGGCGGTGAGAACCGCCCTGGAACACTAGTGTATCTAGTGTACGCGGTGGTATTAACGATAGCGGCGCGCCGCTCTCTACGGCGGTCGCGCGACGTTGTGCGTGTGATGTTAAAACTATTAACTGTGTGTACAGTGTTGTTCGGATCGTGGCTGACCGTATCGTCAGGGAGTGCTGAGACGTCCGTGTCGTCTAGCACATTTCGCGGGCGACGTTTGCGTTCGGTCGCGTTTTTGTCGGATCGATAATTCGCTGCTTTAACCACCAGCGGGTTTGGATGAACCGCGGCTTTTTCGAAAAACCGCCGTGATACTTCTCTGAAGTGTTCAGAGAGTACGGGCATTTCACAGTCGCTGTGAAGGTCGACATTGCGTTGGTACCAGCCGGCTCCGGTGGCACTTCGCAAGAATCTATTTTGCACGGTCTGCAATTTCTTTATATGGTTGCCCGTCGCGTGTGCGAATGCGACGCATGCATAGGCCATTACGCGTCTAATGCATGTCTTGTAGAGGCGAAGTTTGTGTCTTAAGCACATTTTGCTTGAAGAGCAAGTTAACGGATATAGGCGGCTTGCGATAAAAGCCGCCCTGTTACGCACGTTCTTTATGTGATCAGCGAACGGCGATGACGACTGCGTGGCGTAGTGGTCAGCGTACCTGACTTCTGCGCCACCGGTCCTGGGTTCGATTCCCAGCCGGAGGTAACATTTGTGCAAAAACACAAATTGTTGCTTTTCGGGTCTGGTTGTGTTGTGCATGTGAAATGTATGTTTGTAAAACGCACCCACGATACAGGAGAAAATCCTGGTGTGGGGCTTCGTTTTAGTAAAAAAAAAGAAAAAAAAAAGAAAAAAAAAGAACGACATCGCTGCGTCTAACGTGACCCCGAGGTATTTGACGCTATTTCCAGGGAATAGGGCGTCAGAACAGGATGTAGCACGAGTAATCATGGTGCAGCCAGATCACGTTTATTTGGTCCTGGAAGTATATTGTGTACCTGGTGTATCTGGTAAGTTACGGGATCGGTTTTATTTTGGCGTTTGAACCTCATTTATTGGTTATTAGAATCAGGCGTTACTTTTCGGAGATCCATTACAATGAAGAAAAGGAAGTACTTTTTGCTAAGATCCGCATGAAAAATATAAAATGGCGTGTATTACCTAGTTTAAGAAAAGCATAGCCCGCCCTCCCTAAGCAGCGGGCACAAGCAAAGTAACACCACCATCAGGAACCGCCATCAGATACCCTCCACTACTACAATACCACTTCTAGATAATATACACCACTGAAGTCGAGACTACGACACTTGTTTCTACCCAAAACGAGGCATTCTCCAGCGTCATAGACTCTACCTACAGACAGTCCGCCGAGTGTCTGTTTGTGTGGCATGTGTTGAATGCGGATCTTAGCAAATTAACTTCCTTTCCCTTATCCTCATTCATTTGGTAATAGGATCAAAAAAAAGAAACGATCGAAACCTACCAGAGTTACACAACCGACCTCCTGTTTTTGGTTTATTCTGCAGAATCGCTCGTAAACGTTGTTGCGACGCAAAAGTTGTACGTTTTAATTGAATGGTGCATAATTTCATAACAAAGAAGTTGCGAGTAGTTCGTTTCGAATAAAACTAGCCCCAAAATTTTAATGTTTCGAGATCTTTGCAAATGTTTCGTTTAGTGTCAATGATTGACAAAATTTCCAGACTATACCTATCAACATCATTAACATAATTTAAGCCTATTACTATTTCACTGTTTAATTTTTTTTTTTCACTGTTTTGTCGGGATAAATATTTGTATGGCCTACATATAGTTGTTCCGGGTCTGGACGTTTGTGCATGTGGAATTTAAGTCTGTAAACCGCACCCACGACACAGGAGAAATCCTACTGTGGGGCATCGCTTTTTTAAAAAATAAAAATATTAAACTTCGAAATATAGCCCCCCCTCCCAGGTTGCCACTAAAGTTTATTATATTTATTATATTATATATATATATTAGTTTTGCCATAGTTACTGGCATACTGCGGATTTTCAACATATTTTTGTCTTACAGCGCAGTTGGGACTTACCAAATATTCGTTTTTTATTGAACCCTTTTGTAAATCTATTCAATGAAATGAATTCATTTAACATACATACATACATAAGATCACGACTGTATCCCATAAGGGGTAGTCATGAGACTGGGCACTCACTGCAGAAACAGATGACTGCCACAATCCACGTTTCACCAAAACAATATAATGCACTTGGTGTGATAGGTGGTGAGCCCATCGCCACCATGCGCTGTTGGGTGCACAGTTCAGGTAGTGGCGGCTCGTTAAAAGAATACTACCACTCCATCTCATCCAATGGATCTCGTAAAAGGCGAGTAAAGAATTCATTTAAAAAAACTAAAAAAACAATGCTTTACTTTGATTGATGGTTTCTTATTTCATTTCAATAACTCTGCACCGTTGAAGCATTTGAACTCTCAATCCAAGCCTCCTGAGGGCTTTCCTGTACACGAAAGCGTGTAACACTTTCGCTAGTTTAATACTCATCGCGCTTAAGAAAAACCATAAACTGCTTTCGCTGAAAATTGAAAGTGGCTTCGGTTGTAAAACGCGCGTTATGGATAAAACGTTCCGAGATATCAATTTCGAAATTCAACGCTTACGACGCCATGAAAGTTTTATATTTTCGCTACTACCTTATAGAACATTGCTGTAGAAACAATAAACCTACTAGTCTTTCTGTACAGTCTATTTTTTTATTTTTTTAAGGTGTCAAATGACAAACAGTTTTTTTAACGTAAGAAATATAAATATCGTTAGTCAAACGTCATATTTAAACAATCTAACATTAAAATTAAAAAAACATCCTATTTTTAATAGAGAAGATAGTTAGGTACTACAACCGGCTTGGGATCCTATATTTAATAAAATTAAATCAAAAACCAAGCATATCACTGAATGACTTTCAAGACACGTTGTAAGCTCATTTCGCTTAGATCGGATCAAAAATAATAAATAAAAGCTGAAGGTACCCCATCAATATATCAATCATCTATAATCAATATCATCAATATTCTATAATAATAAAAATAAACTACAATACAGGAAAAAATGGGCCTGTTCTCAATAGCAGGACAATTATATTTGGTACGAAATTGGCGCTTTGTCGTACTGGCCAACTTTGATCTGAAATATATTCACTTTGGGTAATAATTCAAAATTCAAATTCATAAATCCATTTAGCTGGTATATTTGAGTTTCGAAAACAGTCATTCATTCTTAAATATTTAAATAAAACAATTTTTCGGATTTCATCGCGTCATTAATTTATTTTTTCCTCATTAGTTTTTTCTTTGGCGTCGCTCATTTCGCACAATGGAAAACTTGAATATCGCTTTATTTACGGGTACGAGGTCTACCGTGGCACCAGAGCTGCAGAAATAGCTCGAAGGATTTACGATGTATATGGCGCTGATGGCTGATGTCGCAAATGAAAACACGGTACGTTTTTGGTTCCAAAGTTTCCGTTCTGAAAATGTCGACCTTCAGAACAAGCCCCGTTGCAGGCTTCGCTGTGAGTGATAAAACTGTTTTAATCCACTTGAAGCAAACAGCCTCATGAATTCCTCATGAATTTGGTGAAGTAACACGCTCAACCGGCACAATAATGAAGGGATTTTAAAACGATAATTGGAAGCGCTCGTCGCAATGGCTGAACCCTGGAGAGCCAAATCTTGCCCCAGGCGAAAATTTACTCAGAATAAGTTACTTGTGAGTGTTAAGTGTGGACTAGTGTCGTTCATTACAGCTTTCTAAAATCAGGTATACTCGTGCTACATCAATTTAGTTTAGTGACATCTGTCACTTCAGCCCCCCCCCCCCCCCCCCCCGTGACCATGGGTGCTGTATAGCACTCGAAACTATATAAATTGTTTAAGAAAAACGCGATAAAATCCGTAAAAATATGCAGGCGAAAGGAACTCCGCAGTTATTCTCTTTCTTGTAATTATTTATTTATATTCTAGATCAAAAACATTACACATAGTAAAAGTAGAGGTCTCGACTTCTACAGCTCAGAAAATCTCTGAGCTGCAGTCAGAAATAGAATCCCTTCAGTACGAAATTAACGACTATCAGCAAACAGACCGTCATCTCAATTTAGAAATCTCAGGGATTCCAGAAAAAAAATTATGAAAATCTAACAAATAATTAAAATAAAGTCGCTAACGTCGCCAACGTGGAAATAAAACCTGAAAACATATTCATCGCGTACAACCACGGAAAACTACACCGGGACGTCCAAGGAATATCATAGTAAAATTGAACTCATTTCTCCTGAAGGACTCGTAACAGGTATCCGTCGTAACAGGGGAATCTCCACCACCGATTTAGAGATTGAGGGTCCACCACGTAAGATATATATAAACGAACATCTTATTCCAATTAATAAAATCCTATTGGCCGAAACTAAAGAAGCAGCAAGAGCCTCAGGATTTAAGTACATATGGATTAGAAATTGTAAAATTTACGCCCGTGAGGATGACGCGTCTCCGTCATTTATAGTAAAAAATACTGTCGATATCAAAAAGATAACAAGCGACTACTTATTAATTTATTTTTGCGTACCCACGTCGCGACTGTATTGGAGTAAAAAAAATACTAATCTACTTTGTATCATATTTCTAACTCCGTGTAAATCGGATTTGCCTGAAAATTATTATACTGACTTTATACGAAATAGTTATATAATTGTCGACCGCGTGGCGTAGTGGTTAGCGTACCTGACTTCTGCGCCACCGGTCCTGGGTTCGATTCTCAGCCGGAGGCAACAATTGTGCAAAAACACAAATTGTTGCTTTTCGGGTCTGGTTGTGTTGTGCATGTGAAATGTATGTTTGTAAAACGCACCCACGATACAGGAGAAAATCCTACTGAGGGGCTTCGTTTTTAAAAAAAAACAAAAAAAAAATTTAAATTTTTTTTGTTTTATTGTTTTTTTTTTGCTAAGATTACTTTACTATTACTACATATGTTTTTATAAAATTTTTGCTCGAGCCGAAAACGTCTATATTTCTTTTTATAGCCTAATAATATCAAAGCTGACATAAAAGATTAACATACAAATAACATTGATCCTTTCAAAATCTGTCCAGATCACTAAAACGCATTTTGTCTTTTGTTTTATACACATACAGTACTGTGGCTATGTTATCGTCTCACTTACACTTAAGCAGTATTAAATTGATAATCTACGACTTCTCTGCTATACAGTTTGTTTTCACTCATAAATTATATACAGCTTATGTTACACTTTTATATCTTGTGTGCTTTAATGGATTCTGATAATGTAAAATTAAACATCTATTACCAAAATGTTCGCGGACTGCGTACTAAGTGCTTAGAACATTTTAATAATATATTACTTTTGAATTATGAAATATGCAGTGTGGTGGACGGCTCTTTAAAAGAATACTACCACTCCATCTCATCCAATCGATCTCGTAAAAGGCGAGTAAGGGAATTAAATTGCACTGTGCACCCAACAGAGCATGGTGGCGATGGCTGATAAGGTCACACCAAGTGCATAATATTGTTTTGGTGAAACGTGGATTGTGGCAATCATCTGTTTTTGCAGTGAGTGCCCAATCTCTGACTACCCCTTATGGGATACAGTCGTGATCTTATGTATGTATGTATGTATTATGACCTAATGTTGTTTACCCAAACCTGGCTTCAAAACGATATACTCGACTACGAACTCTGTGATAGCAGGTACCATGTTTTCCGATGTGATAGGAACCTCGCTTTAACAAATTAAAAAAAACTGGCGGTGGAGTTATGTTGTGTTGTAAGCTCGAGTTGGGTGCGGAGTTAGTGTGTGAGTACACTGATGCGTCATCTATTGAACATCTACGTGTGCGAATCCTGGCTCGCCCGCTGGCTTGTAATAAAGACTTGTACATTTTTCTATTATATGTACCCCCAGAATCCGATTTATCCTCCTAGTCATATAAATAAGGTAAATACTATCATCTCTCGCATAACTACGGTGACTCGAACTTAAGGACACCTGGCGATTTTAACCTATCGTGTATACGTTGGGAAAATAATATTTTTTTTTGAACCCAACGGGTACTCGCGACCTACAAACCGCGTCATTACATCTGCTAGAAAATATATATACGATATATATTCAGGCCTCACATCTGCCAACATTTTGGCATACGCTGATGACATGAAAATCTTTAAGAACATTAAAACTGTTGCTGATAGTAAACTATTACAGCAAGACCTTAACAAACTTTACACCTTCTATAAAAATAATGGAATCACGGTCAGCATCAGTAAATGTCAATGTATCATTTTCTCTAGAAAAAATTCTCCTTTACGATATTATTACAAGTTAAAGGACGCTGTGGTGGAGAGGGTTAAGGTTGTAAAGGACTTAGGGGTTATGCTGCCATTTGGATATGATAGTTAATAACGCATACCGCAACTTAGGCAAAGCCTTTGTACGAAGAACCTGCAAGCCCTACAAAAATACTATTAGTTTAAAAATTGTTTTCTATGCATACGTCATCCCTGTTACTAGGTTTATATTGATAAAATTTAGCGTATTCAAAAATTATTTATAAAGTATCATGACTACAAAAATCACATTACGCTAATAACTGAGACATACCAAGAAAGCTGCCACAGGAATAACATACTTACTTTCAAGGAACGCAGAACACTAATTGACATGAACTTACAAACATCGATTGTCCAGATCTCCTAGCTGGGTTAAGTCTATGTACTCCCTCACGGCGTACAAGACTCACTCGTTTGTTTCATGTGCCCTATCATTTACTAGTTACGGTCAAAATGCTGTTCTCACACGATTACTTCACACCTTTAACAAACTTTTTAATGCCGTGGATATCTTTTTTGTCCCTTAGATCACCTTTAATAAGGATGTCATTACCATTTTACTTAGCGAAGGATAAGACAAGATTACTGGATTGACTTGGCTTGAGCTATTTTTTTTTTGTTATTGCTATTTTTTAAAATGTTACAGTTTCTCTTTATTTATTTGATTTGTCGGCATTCTCTTGCAACTATATAAACTGATGTAGAAATCTGTTAATGGCAATGTTGTAATACAAAGCACCTTAGACTAAGACAAAATTGTAAGCTGTCGATTTCTCGAATAAAAAAAAAATCTAGTCTCATAGACAACCTAAGCATACTCCTAGACAAAATGTTAAATAAGACATATTCAATAATATATATATATATATATATATATATATATATATATATATATATATATATATAAGTAAAAATTATAAAATATAAACCAAACAGAGCAGCCTTCACAAGCAGCATCTGTTCTCAAGTAGAACGCACGTGGCATGCTCAAATGGACACATTCCACCTTATGGTTCATTGTAACTCATATTCACGATTTATTATCAAGAACGCAGGTGCATTAACGGTCCTGACTAGGTACTATCGCTTAGTAATAGGCTCTATGTTTCACATGAATTATTATACAAAACGCAGTTGAATACGTATGTCACTGATAGGTGTCCGGCAGAATAGAATAGCACCTACCTCTTTTCTATCGAGGTATCGTAAGCGGCGACTAGGGGGGAGGGGAGGGGCCGAATTTTTTTTACTCTTACCAAAACGGCTGTGACGTGGTCCGCCACCCATGACTTCTCGTTTTCCGCGGTGCCGAAAAGTGGGCTACGGGTATGGTCTTTGCCTAACCCTTATATGGGATAAAGGCGGGAATCTGTGTATGTATGGACGTACTGTACGCTGATACTCTGTGAGAGCATGGTACGACTTCCTCGGCCGAACCGACCCACTTATCTGCTACAGTGTGTCTGCTTCGATTAAAAATAGGTTTTTATGATATTTAGGGAGACGAGTGAGAGAGAGGGGACGATTCCTTCATCTGATAGGCTTAGCAAACCGTCCTATAAAAATGCAGTGTATTCTAGAATTACGAACTATAAAGAGGTTAATAGAATCAGGCGTTACTTTGCGGAAATCCATTATGATGAAGGAAAAGAAGTTAATTTGCTAAGATCCGCATGCAAAATATAAAATGGTGTACATTGCCTACTTTTTGATGAGCACCGCCCGCCCTCCTTTGGTAGCGTCCACAAGCAAACTAACACTGCCACCAGGAAGCGCCACCATATACCCTCCACCACTACAATACTACCACTAGACAATATACAGCACTGAAGTCGACACCACGACACTTGTTTCGCCCCAAAACGAGGCATTATCAAGTCTACAACAGACGGCCGGCCACTGCCGGCGTGAGAATAATTTGACCGTAGTGCTCTTCAAATCGGGACACAATGGTGCTTTATACGGTCTCCTGCATAAAAAGTCTATAAACAAATAAAACAAAAGCCAGTTAAAACACACAGTAACTACCAAAGCCGATCGTCAATTTATGTATGCGCGTATGTGCGCGTCTTACTTAATGATCACGGGCTAATAAATTTAAATTAAATCTTAAATGACATCATTTATTTATTTATTTATTTATTTAACTTTATATACAGGAAGTACAAAGGCGGACTTAATGCCTGAGGCATAGATAGAGATAGAAAGAGGTAGGTGCGGGTAAATAGATAAATAGTCAATATACACACTAATTAAATGTTGTTAGTCTGGTAAAAATTATTTCGCACAATAAATCCGGCAGTTGCTTTCTTGTATTTATGTATGAAGATTTTGTAAGTGAGCTGCACATTAACTGTTTCCGTATCGCAGACGTGTAAACAAAAGCGGACCGAAAATACTGTGAGTAATGTTAGGTGAGTCGGAAGCGGGGGTGATGGTACGCTCCGTTGATTTAGATTCACCCCCAGATTGATTATAGGAATATTTTTTTCTCGGTTCCATTTTTCTCCCCCTTCCCTTCTCTCTGCGCGATTACCCACAACGTTGATAATTTAATGATATCAATCATTCGATAGACTACATTAATATACATATTTTTTATTGTATGTAGTGTGGAAACGAGCAAAACGTTCACCTGGTGGTAAGTGCAACATCTGCTCATAACAAATGGTGTGTCGCCCAGAACATTTCTGTGTGACACTAAACTGCCCGTCACCCTGAAACATCAGTTCTCAAGTCTCATATGCCCAGTGATTACATTAGCTCACAGTGCCCCTATAAAACGAAACACAGTAATGTTTGCATACATCTGCTTCACGGCAGAATAACTGGCTCTGGGTGGTACCGACCTAGACAGATTCCTGCATAGGAATCCTACCACCAGTAGAATATTATATACTACACAGTTAATAATTACGTCGTATATAATATTATACCACATAAATATTAACTGTATAACTTTTCAAGTAGTTTCTTTGATAATGGCTTGAGAATAATTTTGTATGACCGATTTGCGGTCAGGGTCCCCGGTACGATTTTCGCACGCAACGAATTTTTATATGCCTTACCGATGATTGTGCGTATGTTTCTGCGTATGTAATTTGTGATTTTAAATTGCACGATACAGGAGAAAACTAATATTTAAAAAAAATCAAATAAATATAAATCCTTTATATTACGTTAGTTCTATCTATAAGAATTACAAACATACTCGTACTGGCGTGGTTTTACATTGTTATTACCAATATAATGACCATAATATAGAGACCATCCAATAATAAATTGTACGTGACTTCACTATCTTTACTTTTACTAACACCACAATGTGCCATATTTAAAAAAAAAGATTTTGCTTAAATTACTGGACCGCGAATTAAAACGACCCCATCCATCCCATGTGAATAATATAAAGTGCAAATTGTAAATAGACATAGTAAGGAATTTAGGAATTCATAGAATGTCATTATTTATTATTTTATAGAACATTATTACATTGAGATGATGTCTTGTCAATTTAGACAACGGCGACAACTTCCGAAAATTGTCGGAATCTATCAACTGCGCAAGAGATATTACATTGCCGCAAGAGTACTCGCAAACACAGGTGCACTTACTCGTCCCAACCTACCCGCGCCCGATGTAACGCTCATGCGATAACATCGGAGACAGGCTAGAATGCAGTGTCAGAAACACGGGAACAATCAAACAGACCCGAAAACCAACCATTTGTGTTTTTGCACAAAAAGCGTAAGTTTCGAAAACTGTAAGTGAATCCATATAGGTTTTAGTTGAAGAAAAAAGATCACTCAATCCATAGACTACGTTTTTTTACTTTTATGTTTTTATATAAGTAATTTGTAAATTTAGAATATTATAAACATTATATTCCTATAATGATTCCTTATATTCACGCGAATATTAAACATTTAATAAAACTACTTTTACGGATTTTATCGCTTTTAATTTTTAAACTATTTATAACCCGACGACTCATTATATTATTATTGAAATGGTCTTGACTGCCGGCACCAGAATACGGCATGCCTCGATGTCTTGATCCAGTTCATGACAGTCACTAGTTGCGAGATCCTGCAGGCCTTTCTGGACTTCATCGCTGAATCGATCGCTCAAAACACAGATCACTGAAACTTTTTTATGTTCGGGTCAAACAAAAACAAGCTTGCGCGAGCTCAGATGTGCAACGAAGCTGTAGAAGCCAAAACGGCTAACATCATCAAAAATTTGGTCGTGCGATTTATCGTCGCCTACTCGGGCGTTCCAAATACGCTAATTCCCTGACACAATCCTCTACCATGTTCTCCACGTGTCCAAGCCCGCGAAGTATTTATCTCGTAAATAATGCTGGGTCCGGACAAAAGGACTTTAATCTCGAGGTTCTTACCCTTCAGCAGTTTTTGGGTCGGTCCCAGAATGTTTACTAGTGGTAGGATTCCTATGCAGGAATCCGTCTAGGTAGGTACCACCCCAGGGCCAGTTATTCCGCCGTGAAGCAGTAGTGTGCAAACATTACTGTGTTTCGGTTTGAAGGGCACTGAGAGCTAGCGTAATCACTGGGCAAATGAGAATTAAGAACTGATGTCTCAGGGTGACGGGCGCATTGTGGTGTCACACAGAAATTTTCTGGGTGACAGCGTTTGTTATGGGCAGACGTTGAACTTACCATCAGGTGAACGTTTTGCTCGTTTCGTCACATTATCCAAAAAAAAAGTAACGTAAGCTTGTCATTCCTGTCACTAATAGTTTAGTCTGCTCTTTCATGGTTAGTAATTAAGCCTCACGCCAGTACATCAATATCAGTGATATTGTCAGCAGTACCTAATAATCGTTATACAGACGCGAATCTTGGTGTTTTTAGGTATTTGGAGACTTGGACCTTGTGAAAGGCTGCCGGGGACATGAAAACGAATATATTCTAAATTTACAAAATTTCTTTTCACTATTATCAGCCTGTTAATAGTCCACTGTTGGGCATGGAATACCTCTTTATACTCTATTTTGTTTTGTTGCACAGTTTGTCAACACTATTGTTAGTTAATCGTATATTCTATTATGTTAGAACTTTGAGAACTCGCGAGACACGGACACCCGAACAGTAAGAATTTAAATTTGAAAGTGATCTTACAGTGAGTAATACTTTTGTTAATTCATGTTTATTTTTTTTTTATTTAAATCAAATTTCTAACATACATCTCTTTTTTTTTAAATAATTGAATTATGTTAATGTTAAACTTATCGAATTGGATATAGTTTATATATATCTAGAGCGCTACAACTAAATGTACAAGGATATTTTGATTTCAGATTTAAAATCCTCCTGGGAAATCTATCTATCGAAGTTTCTGGACTTCTACTGGACTAGCACCTTAGACGCTGAGTCCCATCACTGGTCTATTTATTTTCGGTCTGTTATTTTTTCAAAGATGGCTACCGCCACTTACCAACTTCTATGACACCCACGGGAGGAGACTTTCGGTACATTTTCCAACGCAGCTACAACACGGCTATTAAACGTTTATATTAATCAGTAAAAATACTTTTATATTATCATGAAAAGTGTTTGAAATGAAATAAAATTTTTGCAGCACAAATCGCGCTACGCTAATTTGATGTTATCATCAAAGTAAAATAAACATATTAAAGTCCTCCTTCGATATTCCGGTCCGCACAGAAATAGACGTGAAATAGGTCATTGCACGTTGTCAACGGTCGAATGGCGCCCCGTAATATATTTGGCAGATGACAGTCATTCTCAGTTAACAATGTAGCGTATTAACGTCGGATATTGGTTTTTGGTAGTATTGTTATGTAATGTAACAAAATAAATGTGACGCACGTCGTTCCTTATTAATGTGTACAGACAAATGATTATTTATACAGCTACGCACATATATGCTAAGATGTATCGACCTCTTTGGTTTAAATGTTCCCAACGTGAAATGGTGTTTATAGATTTTTTTAAAAACATTATGAGTTAAGATATTTAGTCATGCCATCAGCATATCATTAACAGATGCTTTACATTTATTTGAACACGAAATATAATGAATATAGCATAATAAAACCAGTATTAACTTACATTAGTATAAGGATAATGCTGAATGGTTAGAGTACCTGACTTCTACCCCGCGGATTCTGGTTTCGAATCTATGCAGGAATCCGTCTAGGTAGGTACCACCCCAGGGCCAGTTATTCTGCCGTGAAGCAGTAGCTTGCAAGCATTACTGTGTTTCGGTTTGAAGGGCACTGAGAGCTAGCGTAATCACTGGGCATTTGAGACTTAAGAACTGATGTCTCAAGGTGACGGGCGCACTGTAGTGTCACACAGAAATTTTCTGGGTGACACAGCATTATTGTGGGTAGACGTTGCACTTACCATCAGGTGAACGTTTTCCGTCACTATGTACAATAAAAAAAAATTGTACTCACGGTTTCACCCACGTAAAATAAACCAACCACGTGATTATATAAATTACAAATATTTATATTCATATCTCCTATGATATCTCCCTGCAAGATATCGAAATGCAGTATGCCATACGGAAATTTAAATTAAAATTTCTATTTTAAGTTTTTAAATTTTAATTGAAACCGTTGGGCCTTTTCGGAGTTTGTTCGAGACAAATCTTCAGAAAGACTGACAAAAATTCTTAAATCGGTTATTTATGATTAGTGTAGAAATTTATGATTGTGTAGAATAATACCTTTCGCCGCCCATGACTTCACGTTTTCCGCGGGGTCAAAAAGTGGGCTGCGGGTGTGGTCTCTGCCTACCCCTTATATGGGAAAAGGGCGTGAATGTATACATGTATGTATGAGGAAGAAGAAGTACATAATGATGTCCCCCTTCCATATTGATGGTGAGTGCTTGTGTGTTTGCGCGTAAACTTGTCCTAGCATAATATTTCCCGTGCAGTTGCTAGCTTCCGATAGTATTTGGAAGCAGTCGCGATACGGCCAGGAGGATATCATAGGGCGTCATCTTTCAATATTAATCTTATACAGGAAACCACTATGTAATGAATTGATTGTATTGATAGAAAATCACACATGAAAAGTTCATACAAATATTTGTTCAATTTATAATTCAAACCATTTCTGAACACAACCAGTTCATTGTTGTTAATTTTTAGTTTTGTTTTATTATCCCAATTTAACGATTTTAGGGCACAAGTAATAAATTCATAGATTAGATATTCATACATTAGATTAGCATTTAAACATTTAGTTAAACTCAAGATACACAAGATATTTTACACAGAAGCACAATCGTCATCACCTCCCCATATCAAATGTAACCTTCATGCAATGAGATCGAGGAACGACCGGATGCAGTGTTAACATGAGCACACCCACAACTGAAAACTTTGTATGTGTTGCATAAATATTAGCCTTAGCTTGAATTCGATCTACGACAACTACTCGTCAAGCTATTTTGGAATCTTTATAGCTGAGGACGTATTCCTATTAATGAAACTATATACCTTTATTATTTTTATTTTATTAAAAATAAACATTTTTAGTTACTATATTTTGTTTCTCGCCGTGTGGTGGCGGCTAAAGAGAATCTAAGCTTGCTGAAACTATCGTAATTAAAAAACGCCATTTGTGCCAACTATGGCAAAATCCCCCTAAAATAAGCGCTACATACTTTTGTAGCAATCTTTGGGGGAGGCCTATGTTCAGCAGTGGACTAGTGATAGGCTGAAATGATTAGTAGTTCTATTTTTGATGATAGTTAACTGCCCATTTTTTTATTATTTCCATTGATATACACAGAAAACTCTTTATGACGTTTATTTGTTTTAGTAGTAGCGTTTTAAAACACTCGTGGGCATGCAATGAGAGCAAAGATTTCAGCTTGTCCGTAAATGGCGGCGACGTGGTACGATACCATATAAGTCGTGGAGATGTAAGAAAATTTACGATAACATCCCAACCCGTGGTTATCGTAAGAGTCGACTAAGAAGAACGCTTGGATGATCTCATGACACTTGCCTATTATTCTGCGTAAGCATGTGTGCCACAACTTTTTTGGTGGGGCTGATAGCACTAATCTGGAGCATTGAGATTAGAACTGAGTCTCAAGTGACAGAGCATGTGGGTCACATAATTTCTGGCTGACCAGCATTGTATGGCAGACGCACCTTACTATCAGTTAAGCTTGCTCGTTCGTAATTATCATAAAACATCTTGGATGTCAGGACTGGTGAGCAGCAGCGCTTGAGATGCGAGGCGTCTAGTGCTGCGATCACCAATCGTAGTCTAGTACAGGCATATCCATCCTTGATAGAGGCTTATGTCCAGCAGTAGACTGTTAAAGAGCTCATGGTAATGATCCTTAAAAATAAAATGTAACAGTAATGTTTTCTTTTATTTACGCGAATACTAAACGTTGCAATAAAACTATTTTTTACGGATTTTATCGCGTTTTATTTAAACTTTTTATAACCCGACATTTAGAGCGCTTTACAGCACCCATGGTCACGGGGGACTGAGGTGAAAAATGTCCTGATGTCATAGTTAACCCGGAGTACCTTCAGCTTTCCGGAGTACATCAGATTTGATAAACCACAAATCCTTGCAAAAGAACACCGATTCCTACCAAGGATGATTCGCGAGGATATTGAAATTAAAAAACATCCTAATTTCAATAGGGAAGATGGTTGGGTACTACCAACGGCTTGGGATCCTATTATTAATAAAATTAAATCAAAAACCAAGCATATCACTGCAAGGCTTCAAGACACAGTAAGCTCTTTCTGCGTAGATCGGACTAAAAATAATAATCAAAAGCTGAAGGTACCCCGGGTTAACTATGACATCAGGACATCTGTCACCTCAGTCCCTCTTGACCTTGGGTGTAAAGCGCCCGAAACGTCGAGTTATAAATAGTTTATATAAAACGCGATAAAATCCGTAAAAATTAATTTTATTTAAATAAAATGTAACGACTAGTTCAATTAGATACTTTGTTGTTAACAAGGTATAATAACTACGTATATATGTACGAATATATATTAAAAGCGAGGCGTAAAAGCTTTGCCGTGTTCGAGCCCGAACAAGCTGGAATTAGATTTAACAAGTTTCCGATAGGCACAGTCCACTGTGGTCGCGATACATACGAGTATGTAGATTTTTCCGCAAAAATGTGTATTTTGTGAGTTCAGTTAAAATGATTTTTCTACGGAGCCGTACGCGTCAGATCAGGCATCACAATACCATCGCTTGCTTGTAGAGAGTCGAGTCGTGGGTTGTAATTCTGGACGCAGCCAATATTTATCATCGTCATGATCATTACAGCCACAAGTAGCCTTGAGTCATCGACTTCGACGTCGACTCATTTATGTAGACTTGCGTCGTACGGTCAATCTCTGTCGTACATTATTTTCGCGTTAATTCCTTAAGTATTGGGTTTTGATGTTGAACATACTTAGTTTACTTGTTCTCAGAGACTCATTAAAACACCGAACTCGGATTTAAATGTTTCCAGATAAAAATACAGGAAGATAATTTTAATAACATATTTATGATTCTCATGGGAAATAATCCCAGGCATTCTAAAGAACGTAGAGTCCGCCAACGCGCAGAGGAGTAGCGTAGCAGAGTTCCCAGATGACTAAATGCGTTCACTTTTAGACAGATGAGAGAAATCTAAAAGTGAACGCATTTTGCGTAAAAGTAGTAAAATTATGTTATTATGATGAGACGATTACGTGAAGCATTCGGGTACTCTGACCACAAGACCACGCGGTCGAATAGAACTAAGTAAAAGGCTATTTACTCCAAAAGTTTCAAGCGCTTTGCAGCACCCATTGTCAATAAAACATATTATTATTTAATGTCGCGTAAACTTAAGAAATCGTTATACAAGATTGATATTCAGTTATTACAGACTGTATTTTCCGCGGCGTAGTTAGAGAATTTTATAAACACATCATGAAGGATTATAAGAAGTCAACCCAACTTGTAGCATTACTGAAATGTGTAATAATGATTTAAAAAACAAATTCATCAATATTTGGAGAGAATATCGACAGTGAAACAAGCTTATCGAATTATCGCTCCTACGGGGGAGAATAGCGACGAAAAAGCAAAAGAAGGGAATTGGAACGAGTCGCCGCGTTGTTTACAAGGGATTCGGCGAACAGTCGGGTATTTTATAGTCGACCCGAGGATTGTGGCAAAATTAAAATTTTTTAGCTTCGGTGACAAAATATTTTTACGGTATTAAACTAAACATTTTAAGTACTGCACGACTGAACTGTAAAATTGCCTTAGAAAATGGTCAGATCTAATACTGCAAATCGTAGAATCGCTAACATACAATAACTTATGTGTGAAATTTCTTACCAAAAATATTATACGATTCAGATTTTGATAATTTTGTCCTTTTCATGGAATCACATTGAATCACATGGCAAGGTTTTTGTTGTATTTTCAAAGGATGAGAGGGTCTTTGATAAGCTTCTTGTAAATTCCTTATTCTATACGAAATGCTTTCAATGTTACCCAATATATTGGTATACTTAACTCCTTGATTTCGTATAAGCTATCAGCAATGTGACATTCAAAATCCTAAAAATATATAATTTATCTAAAACGTTCCATAATACTAAAGTTATTATGAGAAATTACAGTTTTCAGTTTTCCTTTCATCTATGCATGTTACGTATTCAATATTTTATTAGGATAAAGTGACAAGAGGTTCAAAACATTCGCCTGATGGTAAGTGCAATGTCTGCCCATAACAAATGCTCTGTTACTCATAACGCTGTGTGGCACCACACAGCGCTCGACATGTTAAGACATTAGTATTTAAGTTTCATATTATACACAGTAATTACACTAGCTCTTTAGATCGAAACACAGTAATGTTTGAACACTACTGTTTCAGAATAAATGGCTCTGCGGTGGTACCTACTAAATAACGAAATATATATTTCCTCTTATTTAAGTTTAATATTGACTTTATGTAAGGTAAAACTTAAATTTAAAATAATCACGTTTTAAATGAAACGTAACATGTTACGAGAACTCGTTGGAGATACGAATTATTGGACATGTCATAGTATGGCGACGGTCCAGATTATTATTAAAGCGGGCATGTTATATCCATTAATAATTATAGCCTGTTGGCCGGGACGTGAATAGCAATATTTTGATGTAGATATGAAACGTAAATAATTTAATGTCATTGAATTTAACATTCCAGTAAAGTTTTATTTTGATTTATTTTATATACCATTTCATTATTTTGACCTGAATAGCAAAACCAAATCGATGTCCAACGGCCAACAAGGGAATAAGCGACCTTTTTTGGGGAATTGACCTTTTTATATGGTTAGAATCAGCTTTTTTTCTGTGTCCTTTGGTCTAAGTCTCATGATTCCACGACAAACTTTTTGTCGCTTAGGCCGGTTTGTAAATTAGGGCTCTAAAACTAACTTCTTCGTCATAAACGACAGATATTTTGGTGCTATCGGGGTTGGATGCCGTGTGGTAGCGGCTTAAAAGAATCTACCACCCCGTCTCATCCCGTGGGTGTCGTAAAAGTCGACAGAGGGAAAATAAAAACCAGGAGATGGGTAGCAGCATCTTCCGGGAACATGTGAATAAATAAACTGCGTATGCCAACCCGCCTGCCAAGCAGTGGCAACTATGGCAAAATCCCCCCAAAATGAGAGCTACTAATTTTTGTGGCAATCTATGGGGGAGACCTATGTTCAGCAGTGGACTAGTGATTGGCTGAAATGAAAAAAATGGGGTTGGATGAAAAGGGAATTTCAAAACTGACAGTTACGCTATTTAGGCTTTCGATAACGTTTTGTTCGAAACATTTTGGTCTAGAAATTTATGTAGAAGAATACATTAATTTCATTTTGCACGAATCTTCGTTTTCTTAACTTACGGTTAATATGTATTATGTTAGTTTTATTGAACAAACTTATTGTCATTTAATATATTTAGGCCACATTTCCAGGACTCTGGCGTTAAGTGGTATTTTCTCTGTCACTAAACCAGTTCTCTCCTTTACCTGAATTAATAAATATTATATTTTTTTTTAAGTTAAAAATCTTAATGTTATTATCATTGGCATATTTGTCATACCCAAATTTAACCAGCTGTACATGATGAATACTGCTAAGCTATATTAATGTAGGAAGTGTAACTAATGATTTATGAAATTTTGAATTAAAGACTGATTTAGTATCCTAGGACTCTGAGATAGAGCTGCTATATTATGATGTAATTTTGTAAAACTTAATTAGATAATGCTTTGTCGTTGTTAAAAAGAGCTGACTATATTATATTGTACGGTAAGGTATTAAACGGACAGCATTTATTCGTGTCACTTGTCACTAT
The DNA here is from genome assembly GCA_019845155.1 of Luehdorfia chinensis. Classification (NCBI taxonomy): domain Eukaryota; kingdom Metazoa; phylum Arthropoda; class Insecta; order Lepidoptera; family Papilionidae; genus Luehdorfia; species Luehdorfia chinensis. The sequence goes on from JAHVAK010000390.1 coordinate 677,088, forward strand.
GCTGTTATACTGCTTGTAGGAACGCAAAACGAAATAAGATTTTTTTTAATCTTATCAAAATGGCGGCGACGTTCTTCGGTATCCATTACGTCTCGTTTCCCGCGGAGGCGAAAAGTGGGCTACGTGTGGTATCTCTCTTATATGGGAAAAAGGCGTGGTTCACAGTTTTATTTACACTTTTTCTGTGAATAGTCACAGCTGGACAAATGCTTTCATTACTATGAAATACACTGTCGCTATTACATGATTATTCTTACATATGTTTGTAAGCCATTCCATGAGTTTTGGTGACATTTATCCTAAATCCTAAAAATAAATAGCCTCACTGTTTATTTATTTTGGTTTCTTTGTATGAATAAATAGCGATATGAAGAGGAGCCCTCAAAAGCCTCAATCCCTCCATAACATCTCAGGGAGACTGGAGTGCCTGAAAACCAACGCTGGATGGGAATTATCTCGTGTCAGCAAATTCTGAGCCACCTTCTTTTGCCTAAAATTAATTTAGGATGATGTCATGTAAGGTTTATTTTTGTGGCACTAAACTGATATTTATTTTATTATATTTGTTATGTGTACTTTTAAATTGTAGCGGCAACCATATTATCACATGAGGAGCTCAAGTAACGTCATACGTCTTTCATCGCCCCATTGAAGTTTTATCAATGATGGAAGAGACGTTCTCCCCAGTGCAGACTACTTAATCTGGCTACTCTTTCCCGTGGCACCCCATCTGCTAAGATATAGATGAGGTAGTTGTATCTTACTAGAAATCATTGCGATGAACTAAATCTCTAATAAACTTTTTAGTATCTTTAGTTAAGAAAACCTCTAACCTTGAAAGGTTGATCCTAACATATTCTGGTCACGACCGCTCGCACTCGCTTCAAATCCCCAAAGTAATTGAATGGTCCGCTTGTAAAGCGTATTGAGAAGCTATTGCCTCTATAGCCTTTGTATTAGTCCCGTCTGTACAATTCTGTTGAAAACTTTATCGGGCATTCAAGTTAAGGTATTAGGAGTTCAGTTAACAGTTTAGAGAAAATGGTCCCGTGCTCTGTAACTGTAATAAAGTTTATCGGTGCGAAAGTACGAAAATGGTCACGGTTGGAAAATGAATCTAACTAGGACGTGGGAATATAATTTAATTTACTTATTGTATACGATTACATTATTAACTAGCTGTGCCGCGCTGTTTCACCCGCGTAGAAAAGCCGACCCGCGATCGATGATATACATATATACTTTCCTATTTGAATCTGATTTTGGGGTTTTCATTTATTTGCGCAGAACTCTTATTTTTTTAAATTAAAGTAACCTAAGTTACCCGTTATAATATCAGCTATCTGTCAGTGAAAGTCCCTTTAAAATCGGTCCAGCCGTTTCAGAGTTTAACCGTAACAAACAAACAGACAGACAGACAGACAGACAAACATTGTAAATATTGTTTTTTTTTAAATATCGTATATACTTTCATAAGCATATTGAGTCAAAATCTGTTATTTTGTTGTTACTAACAGACACTTCAATTTTATTTATTTGTATAGATGGAGACGACGTATTTATTTATTTCATGTTATTTGCCATGCGGTTGTCATGCTGAATATAAATTCAGAGTTCTTATTTACCTTTATTCACTCTGTGTCATAAAAGGCGAATAAGGGATAAAATAAAAATAAAATTAAAACTGGAGCCAAAATCCCTTTGTGAAAAACTTTATAATGTGGTTGACTTGTTTACCAAGCATGACAACTGCGGCGATTATCCTCTAAATTAGCATACATTATACATACATAATATACATATATAATTTACATTACATACATACATAATATACATACATAAATACATATACATAGAGACCTTTGCTCAGAAGTTGAGACTGTTATAAGTTGTTGCATTACTTTTACTACTTACTGAGTTCTGGAGTAGTTCATGAAAAGTGTAAGGTCTAACACTTATGAGGGTCCTCCCGTGTATGTTTAAATAGCGTTGTTATAAAATACTGAGCATACTCAATGCTTCTCGTATGTAGTATAAGTAATGCTCTTGTAACTTGTTGGTTGTGTAATAGGTTTTGAAGCTCCGTTTAGTAAAACATGGACTCGGAGGTAGATTGTATCTTCATATAAGAAATATATATATATAAAAAGAATAACAGTACGGGTACAATGTACTAATGAAGAAAATGAGAAGTGCGCAGTGTAGCAAAAAAAAATTAAGTATGTTTATTATATAACATGTCTATATCTTTAGTGGTTAAGGCTCTATGTCTGACAGACAGTTTTTTGAATGCACCAGTGATATGATCGCCACCAACAACGCACTGAAATATCTCTTTCAATGTAATTAATTTTGCGCAAAATTTCAATGTTTAATGCGGAATGTTATAAAAATTGTACAGCAGAACTGTCAAACTGCTGTTTTTTATTCAGACTTCAATACAAAAAATGCCATCCAAATTTGCGACTAATCCGGTGGATTAAAAAAAAAATACTTTCATACAAACCTAGTCCTGACAATTAACAAAAAAATAGAACACGGCAAATCGGTCCGTGCCGTTCTCAAGAGATTTTTTTTTATTGGATAAATTGATGAAACGAGCAAAACGTTCACCTTATGATAAGTACAACGTCTGACCAAAACAAATACTGTGTCACTCAGAAAATTTCTGTGTGACACCACTTTGTGCCCATAACCCTGAGACATAAGTTCTTAAGTCTCATATGCCCAGTGATTACGCTGCGTGTGTAGTGTTACATAGTAACGTTTGCACACTACTGCTTCACGGCAGAATAACTGGCCCTTGGGGTGGTACCTACCTAGACGGATTCCTTACCGATGATTCATACATGCGGCAATTGATTTTTATTTATATCGACAGATAGATGGGCACTCGTAGATGAGGTAATGACGGATAATGTTGAAAAAATATATAATTACATGTACGATTCAGAGGTAGGAAGGTAGGTTTAATGAATCCGGATTCTATGAGCTTGTATAAAAACGCTCATGAAAGTAGAAGAAGCGTCTCCGAATCGTTGCAAGCTGAAAGATGTGGTCTCTGCCTACCATCATGGGAAACAGGGCGTGACTGTATGTGTGTATGTAATTAATGATATGTTATAATATTTATTACTTCTGGATAGTTGCGTCCATTGACTGGCTGTTAACTTTGACAGGTAGCGTCTAGTGAGTAATCATTTAATTATGATATACGAACTTGAGTTGTTTAAATTTTTATTTAGTAACTCATGTAATAATATTTCCAAATTTACTGGTGGTAGGATTTCTATGCAGGAATCCGTCTAGGTAGATACCACCCCAGGGCCAGTTATTCTGCCGTGAAGCAGTAGTGTGCAAACATTACTGCTGTTTCGGTCTGAAGGGCTCTGAGAGCTGGCGTAATCACTGGGCATATGAGACTTAAGAACTTATGTCTCAAGGTGACGGGCGCAGTGAGGTCTTACACAGAAATATTCTGAGTAGCAAAGCATCTGTTATGGGCAGACGTTGCACTGACCAACAGGGGAACATGGGTTTGACTCAGCTCTTTATGCTCTAGCAGATAAGGTATTTGTTCTATCGCAGAATTTTGGAAACCTTTCTTTATGTAAGAAAGTGCAGACACAAGCAAGGCGTTCATCTGATTTTAAGTGAGACAGTGCTGCCTGCATAACAGTGCAGAACAGAATTTTCCAGTGCAAGGTAGGTGGCACCTACCTCAGACTGTGCTCGTCATCATGAGAAATCGGTTTTTAAGTCTTTTATACCGTAACACAGTGTGTTTGCATATTACTCCTTACATACCTAACCGGATTCCTTGCATAAGAATCCTACTACCAGTTGCAAAAACAAAACAAACGCTGTTATTGCTTAAATATTTATGCATCTGAGTTAAAACTTAAATTTTGTATACAATATATCCCGCACTGATGACAAATTGTGGTTGCAAACCGGAAGATGAACATCGTCTAAAACCATTTTAAAAATGTAAAGATAAGCAATGGTCTAAAGTGGCAGTTAAGATCCACCACAAATGACAAGAAAGACGTAACCGTTTTTATAAATGTTAGACGGCAGATCTTCGTCCTACTTTTAGCCGGACACATGCGTCAACAATCCGTTGAGTTAATTTAACAAATATCTCACCTCAGGGACCGAAATAGATGAGTTCGTTGACTTACGAGTAACTACTCGCGTAGATACGCCAAGACCGATTCCGGACTGTATCCATTCATTGATACTTGAATGCTTCAGACATTTTCTATTCAACGATAACGATAAGACTTATCATTGCAATCTTTAAAAAGTTTAAAACAATCAATCTATTAATTTCGATATAGCTATTTGAATATTAGAATATATTTGATAAAATGTCGTGTGGTAGCGGCTGAAGTGAATCTACCACTCCATCACATCCCGTGGGTGTCGTAAAAGTCGACAGAGGGAAAATAAAAACCAGAGGATGGACAGCAGCATCATCCTGAAACATCTGAATAAATAAACTGCCGGTTGCCGACCCGCCTGCCAAGCCGTGGCAACTATGGCAAAATCTCCCCATAATGAGAGCCACAAATGTTTGTGCCAATCTGTGGGGGAGACCTATGTTCAGCAGTGGACTAGTGATAGGCTGCAAAAAAAATATTTTGACACTTGCCTTAAGCATTGATACATTTGCTTACGGAAATTAGAAAAAAAAACAATACATATAATTTGTGTTCTGTATTAGATGTATATTGATTATTTCATTGAAAAAAGGATTGCGAAATAAAATGAAATTTAGATTAAAAAATCCTAAAATGTTTATCAACACTATTTGTTTTATCAATATAAAGGAAATACTTATACTTTGTAACTTTAAATAATACGAAGTTCTATTGAGCTTTTGCGTGCATTTATTTAAAAAACAAAATTTAGATTTTTGAAGAGGTCTTAATATTTCTACATATCAAAGATCCTATCATCGTAATCATAAATACATAAAAGTAAAATTAACAGCCCATAAATGTTCCCACTGCTGAGTGCAGGCCTCCTCTCATTTTTGAGAGGACTTTGAAGCGCTGCTGCAGGGTTGGTGGAGTTCACATGTCATAAACTTTTTATTCCTAAGATATGCAGGTTTCCTCGCGATGCTTTTGTTCACCGCTGAGCACGTGGTAAATCAGCACTTAAAATTTTAGAGGCCCCGGCAATCGGGGATGGAACTCAGGTCACTTGCGTACTACAAAATGTAACTTGAGGCCCGGCCTCTGAGCTGCCACGGCTCTTAATTAAATTTGTGACAATGTTTTTTATTGTTTTTTTTTATTTGATAAAAGTGACGAAACGAGCAGAACGTTCACATGATGGTAAGTGTAACGGCTGCCCATAGCAAATGCTGTGTCACCCAGAACATTTCTGTGTCCCACACAGATCACACTGCGCCCGTCACCCTGAGACATCAGTTCTTAAGTCTCATTAGCCCAGTGATTATGCTACCTCTCAGTGCCCTTCAAACCGAAACACAGTAATGTTTCACATAATAGGAGGGGTAGTACCTACCTAGCCGCATTCCTGCGTAGGAATCCTACCACCAAACGAACTGTTTGTGCTGACCCAAATCTATTTATTGTTACAGATACTCAGGGAACGGCTGAAATGATCTACAATACAAGTAACTAAATAATGCTAGACGAAGGTACCTAGTATCTCTTCAATCATGCTGTTAATAGACATAATGGCGTTACTAGCATTACTGCTGTTGCCGGCGGTGACCGCGGCGCCACTGTCGCCCGGAGATACGGACGCTTGCAATCCGGACAAAATGACTGTTTACAAAATGGTACTGCATACGTATTGGACGAGGGAGAAATTTCCAAAACATTACCCGGATTGGAGACCTCCGGCTCAGTGGTCACGGATTTATGGTGAGTTTAAATACCAATCAACTTTTTTCTTGATGTCGAAAGAGGTAAGACTATATAAGTTTAGTTTCCTTATTTACACAAATACAGGTAAATCTTTAAGCCTAAAAAATCTGCCATCACATTTCAACCCATGGAAGAGGTAATAGTGAACGTAGGGAAACGCCTGAAAAGTCTTATGGCTTCCTACAAGTAGCAGAATGACCATTGCGAAAAATATCATACCTTAAATACACAGAGTGGTGATGAGCGTCTAGTGCGAGGCATGTAGGACTGCAATATCCAATCGGCCTGCCAAGCGTGGTGATCACGGCAAGTCCTTCTTAGTCTTGTGTGGTGGATTATTAAGATATGTATAATATACGAAATAAAAATAAAACTAAAGACATCATTAAAATTAAAAAAACATTCTTAAATAAAATTTGTTTTGAAAGTATTGAGTAAATTCTACATCATGATTTCAGCAATTTATAATAAACCTACATGCCTTGATGATGTCATCATTGTCAGATTTGATACACTGCAACCACAAAAAAAGGCCATTTTTTATTGGATAAAAGTGACGAAACGAGCAAAATGTTCACCTGATGTTATGTGCAACGTCTGCCCGTAACAAATGCTGTGTTACCCAGAACATTTCTGTGTTACGCCACACTGCGCCCGTCATCTTGTGACATGAGTTCTTAAGTCTCATATGCCCAGTGATTACGCTAGCTCTCAGTGTCCTTCAAACCGAAACATAGTAATGTTTGCACACTACTGCTTCACGGCAGAATAACTTATCCTGGGGTGGTACCTAGACGGATTCCTGCATAGAAATCCTATCACCAGTGAAGGCCTGCAGCCATCCTGGTTTACATTACACACTTAGCTATTTTCAACGTTTCAACGTTTCAACGTTTCAACGTTATAGTCAACGTTTTGCTCGTTTCGTCACTTTATCAAATAAGAAAAAAAAGTTATTCTACTGTAAGTAATATTTTTGATAATCAGCATTTGTAGATCAGCTGTTAGATCTTTACATATTTATAACAAATATTAGCAAAAAAACACAGTCAAAAATCTTCTTCGTAATCATAAATTGAATTATTATATTTTGGTATAAAAAGCCAAAGGCGTAAAAGTTTTGGCACGAAAACGGCGTAAATGAAATAACTTTATATTTATGTTTACGTACGAAGGGATATCTTGAGAGATTAGCCATTGTTTTCAAACGCCCACGCCGAATGGAATTGGGTCGGATTCGTCAAGCGATCCACTCTCGTCGTCAAAGCGAAAATTGTAAATGTAAGGGCATTAAAGAATCTCGAATAAGACAATTTTGGCGCTATACGATACTTTTACGCCACATTCAGCGACCGTAATTTTGGTTTTTAAGAGATTTCCATTCGATAATGCCATTCGTGTTGATGACAAAAACAATTACTTACATCTTCATTCCTTTTCTTTTCCAATTCGTTTTAGTACCTGGTTCAAGCTGAATATATGAATATTGTTTACGATAACGACGTTATAAAAAAACACTGTGCCGACCCCGATCGGCGTGGCATAGTGAGCTCTGACTTCCACGCCGCGGGTTCTGGGTTTGAATCTCAGTTGGGACCAACATTTGTGCAATAACACAAGTTGTTGTTTATGCGTTGGATTGTGTTGTGCATGTAAAATTTGTCTGTAAGACGAAACCATGTCTCAGGGAAATCCAACTGGGGGGCATTATGTAAAAAAAATTGTACATTAATTTAATAGTACAAAAACAAATATTTCTAACTTTTTTTTAATTATCATTTCATGTGACGCTACATGCAAAGTTGATAACATTTTGCAATTAACATGACATGGGTGTATTATAAACAATGTCTTAAGTCATGTCGATAAGATTCTGATAGCATTTTTGATACCAATATGTTTCTAGCAAATTCTTGAAAACTTATATAGCACTGTTCACAGAGATGTAGTTACTGGTGGTAGGATTTCTATGCATGAATCCGTCTAGGTGGGTACCACCCCAGAGCCAGTTATTCTGCCGTGAAGCAGTAGTGTGCAAGCATTACTGTGTTTCGGTTTGAAGGGCACTGTGAGCTAGCGTAATCACTGGGCATTTTGAGACTTAAGAACTGATGTCTCAGGGTGACGGGCGCAGTGTGGTGCCACACAGAAATATTCTGGGTGACTCAGCATTTGTTGTAGGCGGACGTTGCACTTACCATCAGGTGAACGTTTTGCTCGTTTCGACACTTTACACAATAAAAAAAAAAGATGTTATTTGCTAACACTTTACAACAACTACGTTCAATGGCAATAATGCAAATCTGTATAAATATAGTCAATAATCAATTGCCCCATGTATTTTTTTTTTTAAAAAACGAAGCCCCACAGTAGGATTTCTCCTGTGTCGTGGGTGCGTTTTACAGACATAAATTCCACATGCACAAACTCCCAGACCCGGAACAACTATATGTAGGCCATACAAATATTTGTCCCGTGCGGGAATCGAACCCGCGACCCGCGGTGCAGAAGCCAAGTGCATAGCCACTGCGCCAACCGAGCCGACAAATATGTAAGGTAAATAAGAAAGGCTCCACATATTTAGTTTATTTTTCAGTTGTCTGGGCAAGGTTTTTATGAAAGATTTTTTTTGGAAAATCCACCGGAGAAGTCGGTAATTTGGATGGTATTTTTTATTAAAATCTCAACAAAATAAAAGTGACGATCAGTTTGACAGTTCTGCTGCCTCATTGTCTTCATTAGTGAATCTCACACGTGCAAAGTCGGGTCGCTAGTAAACAAAAATTTGAATATTTTCTCCGGATACTATCAATTTTTTTTATATGCGTAGGATAGCTATATAAAGTATCGGCGTAAATACAAATGTATTCCCTCGATTTTACCTTCTTGTATTGAATGAAAATCCGTAAAGCCGTATCGTAAGGAAATAGATTGGACAGTTCACATTATTGGACGTATTGTGTACCGTCCATAACTCCAATACAAATATTTCCATGGGATGAGATTTAAACACCGTCATCATATAATATATACTAACTTCGTTATACGTCGATTGGTTTTCTATGCAATTTTACGTTTATATGCAAACGTACATAGTGAAAATAACAGCATTAAGTACAACGCAACACAAGCTATGAGAATTTTGGTCGTCCCTTTCACTTTTGTGACTTTTGATTTCATAATATAACATTACGTATAATCACGCCCTTTTCCATATAAAGGATAGGCAGAGACCACACGTGTAGTACACTTTTCGCCACCGAGACGTGGAGGATGCCAAACCACGTCGCTGCCATTTTCGCACGAGTCAAAATATTCTTAGTCCCCTTTGCGTTCCAACGAGCAGTATAGGGACAGAAATGCATATTTTGTTATTCATCATCATCATAACCATCATAATTTCAGCCTGTTTTACCACTGTTGAACATAGGCGTCCCCCCTAGATTGCCACAAAACACGGTCCTGAGCCACCTGCATCCATCGACTTCACGCAAAACCGTGCAGGTTGTCGCTCCATGTAGTGGGGGGGGGGGGGGGGGCTACGAGCTATATGGCCGGCCCATTGCCAATTGCTAATCCTTAAGGCTATGTCGGTTTCTTTAGTTCTGCTGCGGATAGTATCATTACGGATTATATCACACAGAGAAACTCCAAGCATATCCCTTTCCATAGCTTATTATGGTATTATTCTGCACAAATAAAAGCTGTCCATACAATACCTTAGTCGCATCTTACGACACCTTGGTAGGGAAGGTGGTATTCTATTCTGCCGGATATAATGATGTCATTTCCATTGTCGTCGCCACAGTTGCCACTCAGGCACTAGCTGTATGTGTCCGCAGTAGTGTTGTCAGTTCTTCAACCTTTTTTATAATTAATTCATTACCTTTAACTATTTATGGCATCTGTGGAACAAAATGGTATAATAGATTCTATATCAAGTATACATTTTTTTAATGGTTTCTTTGAATTTGCTAAGTATACTTGCTATAGTATGACAAACATGATATTAGTAAGATAGAAATCTCGAAAGTTACTGCATAACATCATAACAACAACTGGTGTGTCACAGGGGAGTCCGATAGATTAGTCACACTTCGTCTTGGCTCCACTTCAATTCACGACGAGCCGTTTCAGCGACGACGACCACAGGCGACGGTCTGTTCTAACAGTAGACCATGACTAATTTATTTCTGGCCTAACAATAGAATATCATTTTAGATTCCACCATGCATATTTTTATTTTAAATTGACTTTGAGGCACACTACCTGTATAATATACGTTTGTACGTTACACTAAAACTTTTAAATTCTAATTAATTTTTATACTCTAAATTAATACGTTATTGTGTTTATGCATATGTAAATACATTGTAGTTTTATTTTGATACACCTATCTCATATTTCAGTGTATGAATAAAGAATAGCCGATAGGTGTTCAGCAGAGTAGCACTTACCTCTTTTCGACCGAGGCGTCGAAAGAGACGACTACGGTATTGTACGGACAGCCTATATTCGTTCAGAATAACACTATAATATGCAACGCTGTCACTATACTGCTCCCGGGAGCGCAATGGGAAGTAAGTATTTTTTGACTCGTACCAAAATCCCGCCACGTCTCGTTTCCCGCGAGGGCGAAAAGTGGGATACGTGGATGGCCTCTGCCCTGCCCTTTATATGGGAAAAAGGCGTGACTGCATGAGGTACCAAAAACATTAACTAAGTTAAATAATAAAACAAGATGAACTTATAGGTTTTTTCTGAACGAAAACTTTTTACTTGAGAACTAGACTTATTTACAAAAGAATTCATTACCATAAAGGTAGCGAACAGAAGTTTGTTTCCGTATCCAAAAAGGGCGAAGAAACTATCTATGTATATACGAGTACGATACGATCTAAATTAATGTCGTCGTTACGTAGATTTCGCCATTTTTCTTAAGAAGAAAAAGAAATTAGGGCGAGTCGTGCGTCGGCTAACAACAAGGCCATTACTTTAAGGTGCGCGTTCTTGTAATCGCTATCGTTTGTCTAGACAACAATTACTGGACACAATACGAACGTACATATATGAGAACGAATGTTTTTTTTCTTATCTGTATAATAATGATGGCCGGGTGGTTAGCGGCTGAAGAGAATCTGTCACCCCATCTCAACCCGTGGGTGTCGTTAAAGTCGACAGAGGGAAAATGAAAACCTTGAGATGGGCAGCAGCATCTTCCTGGAACATCTGAATAAGTAAACTATGGTTGCTAATCCGCCCGCCAAGCTTGGCAACTATGACAAGATCCCAAAGTGAACGCCACAAATTTTGGTGGCAATCTGTGGGGGAGGCTTTATGTTCAGCAGTGGGCTAGTGATAGGCTGAAATGATGATAATAATGAAAACACTATTATAAGCTATCCACATCCCACTTTTTAGTGTTGTAGCCCACTTTTCGCCCTCTCGGGAAACGAGACGTGACAGGTGGAGAATCACGTTGCCGCCATATTGGTAAGAGTTAAAATTCTTGCTACTCATTCCATTCCCACGAGTAGCTAGGAAAGATGTTGTCTACCCAAATAGAGCCCAGCGTGCTTCTGTAAGGCCATATTCTGGGGTCGCCCAGTTAAAGAGCAGATCTGCACGATAACGACTACGCTCGCCATTAGCCACGCAGCCATCGGGACGGCAAAAACTGGCTTGCCGGAGAGGAAGAGAAAAATATTAAGTAGGAAATGGATATGGGTAGGGAATGCGAAAGAACATACATACATACATACATAAGATCACGACTGTATCCCATAAGCGGTAGTCAGAGACTGGGCACTCACTGCAAAAACAGATGACTGCCACAATCCACGTTTCACCAAAACAATATAATGCACTTGGTGTGATAGGTGATGAGCCCTGTTGGGTGCACAGTGTAGTTTAATTCCTTACTCGCCTTTTACGAGATCCATTGGATGAGATGGAGTGGTAGTATTCTTTTAACGAGCCGCAACCACACGGCTCACGGCACACGAAAGAACAATTAAAAAAATGACCTGATTTGCTTTAGGAAAATTTGTCGAACTTAACCACCAAACCACAGTATACTCGAAAACGCAATCAATTTTCAGAATAAGCATTTTATAAACATATTTGTATTTATAGTCTTGCGGTTTGTGGTCACCCGGTATAGCTACATTGAGATTCATTCTATAATATGTTTAAGTCGCAATAAATTACAATAATATCATGTGGCGTGGCTCGGTCACTTCTTGTGACTCAACGGCACAAACCTTGCCTTTGAATACAAGTGAAAGTAAATTTAATGAAAAACACTATTACATTTCGGGTGGCTTTAATGTGATTAACCGTTTCTCCGACGTTGCCATTGGGTGCTGAAAATCAAAAATACAATTCGTAGAAGAAATATAAAATAAGATTCAAATGAGGGAAGAAAGCTGAGAAAGTAAAGCCACCTTCGTTTGTTATACGTTTATCGTAACGATATTTAAATCCCGAAATATATTACAATCTTAATTCTGACATTGATTACAACGTCTTACTTATTTTCTTTAAAACAATCGCATTATTTTCGTCTCCTTAATCACTTTTTATTTAGAACGTACGTAAGATGCTACAAATTCATGTCACACTAAATTTGACTTGACAAGAATCAAGTGTAATTTTAAATTTTACAGAATTTCAAAATAAAATTGTGCTCCATCTTTTTTCATGTTGTGTAAAGTAATTGATCAGCTTATATCCTAAATAGTGGGGCGACCAACGGATTAATTCCAGGTTAGGCAGCAGTATCCTTTGATTCGGACCATACTAATTTGGCAACAGCGGCAACTATATATACTTTATCATATCGTAAGTGCCCTGTAAACTAGCATTCAGTGCCCTTCGGATCGAAACAAAGTGGTATATGAAAATCATTGCTCGACGGGAAAATTACTGATGTTGCCTAGATCTAGACATCAAAATAACAGACACGAAGCATCTGCGCTTCGCCGGTCTGAATAACTAGAACTGGTATGTTTTAGATGAATTTTGGATTTTGGCATTAGTATACAAAAATGTGTATATATATATACAGTCATTGACTCAAAAACGTACTTTAAAAATCATTACGTCAACCGTATCAACGCAAGGACCATCAAATGGATCAAGTGGATGTAAAACTAATGGAAGCATTAGTATGCAGGAATCCGTCTAGGCACCCAGGGCCAGTTGTTCTGCAGTGAAGCAATAGTGTGCAAACATTACTGTGTTTCGGTTTGAAGGGCACTGAGAGCTAGTGTAATCACTGGGCATATGAGACTTAAGAACTGATGTCTCAGGGTGGCACGGGCGCAGTGTGGTGTCACAGAGAATTGTTCTGGATTACACGGCATTTGTTGTAGGCGGACGTTGCACTTACCATCAGGTGAACGTTTTGCTCGTTTCGTCACTTTACACAATATGGGCAGACGATGCACTCACCATCACAAATAAAAAAAAATCTCGACTACAGGGCGATCACTAGTTATTTATTTATTTATTTTTTAAGGAAGATTGACAGGCATTTGAAACTTATATAACATTAATTACAAGAACATATACAATTTCTGATATGGAATTCCCACAAGTTATGAATATGTGTAACTAGAGTAATGTTATTTTATCATTCGTTTTGTTAAAGTAACACTTTAAAAGTCACATGTCATAATTTTCCATGAAATGAAGTTCTTTAAACAAGTTTAGTAAACGGGGCGTCACATCGTGGCTCCATTAAAATGAGATGAAAATTTACGCTCGGCTGATATTCGCCTAATGAAGTTATATTAAATCTCAGATGGACTGTGAAAGGCGCGAAAAAAGGGTAGCAAATTGCTTTGTAAACATAAGCCTTGAAAATATAATAAAATTTGTTACCCTTAGAGACCTCTCCGTTGGCAAACTTTTTAATCTGAGAGTTTCAGCAATTTTATGTTCGCAATAGTCCCGGAGCTATTTCATTTTTTTTTTATTAAAAATACCTTCGCGGGCCATTTTCAACAGTATTATTTTACTTGAAACATTTTATAACATAATGGAAGGGCAATGTGTTTTTAAAAATTTCTAAGCATAGTAGTGAATAAACAAAATTATTTTCTTTTGTTAACTCTTAAAATATTTAATACAAAGTATACATCAGTGAATCAAAGTGATCAGTCTGAACAACCAGATCATATCAAATAAGAACTGCTTGAGTATCATGTATGCGGGGTTATTATTAACATTTCATGTAACAATAGATACTCCTAAATATTCTTGAAATGTTGTCATTGAAGAATGAATATTATCACAATATACTAAATTTGATCCTTAAACTCACAGTCGAAGTAAGAAACATTTACATTCCAGCCATTCAAAAAAACATGTGTTTATCATTTTAACTGCTCTTAAGGCTCGGAAAAGGGTCCTCGTAGAAAGGCTCCAATGGTGCGAAAAAAGGTTCGCGGTTTTTTCTCCTATCTCACTGATTAACATTTTTCGCCAGAGGTTGGCGAGATTGAATCGCTTTCGACTCGTCACAAAATACTAGAAATCTGAGGCTAAAAGCTTTCATACATAAATTTCAAAAAATAAACGCTATACTTTCTTATTGGCCATTTATAGATTAAAAAAGTTAGTAAATATAAATTTCGTTTTTCACATAGTATTTAGTTATGAAAGATGACGTGTAGTTTTGGATAAGGAGAATCGACCATCGCATCTTCAAGGGTCGTAAAAGACGACTAGTGGAAACACTTTAAAAAAACATGACCAAAATCAATTAATATACAAAAAAACTCAAGATATACAGTTCCATACAAAAATCACTCCAAGAAACGTCATCTGACGATCAAAATATAAAATAAAGGCAAAGGTAACAAATTCTTGACATATAAATATATATAAAGTAGCGAAAGTTATTGAGGTTTGGGTAATTATTTGTTGGCAACTTTTTAAAATTCTTCGGCAACACTCTCTACTCTGTGCGAATGTTTGACCACAGAATATTGTTGTTTTGACATTGGTCGTATGAATGTAGATAATGTTATAATATTACACATCTGTCCTGATGATAGGACTGAGTGGAACTGGATAATTATATACGATATACACATGTTCCAACGAGGCTCATGCCGATTTTTAGTGATAAACTGTGTGAAGTAATTTTGAATATTTTTTATAATTTTGCGTACTAGTGATTCGTATATAATAAGAGTATTAATCAAATTGAATTTGGCCTCTAGTTAGTCACCAATGACTCATCTTCAATCACATGGATGGTGTTAGACACCACAACCTAAAAATTTAAATAAATAATCCAAATACTTTATAAATTTTACGTATATAATTGATGTACTTTCTTAAGTAAATCTGTTTCTTAATTGTAACTATTCTATTTATAGCCCTCAGCTCAGTGTAGAGCTTTGTAAGCGAGGCGTAAACTATATATAAATACTACATAACATTGTTGGTGTCTTATTTCTTGAAAACCCAGTGTTTAGTTTGTTGGTAACAACTACTTTATTAAATTTTATAGCTGATGTCAAATACTGGTTGCATATAACAGGTGTCGCAAAATAGACTAAAATTGGGCGTGGATGCGAAATACGAGTATTAAAATTTATTCTAAAGAACTTTATTTTCAATGATAATACAATATATAACTTTAATTATAACTTTTACTATATTCAGCACATATTCCAACCTTATTTTGAAACACCCTGTAATTTTACTTTAGAAAACTGCGCACTGTTGCTGGTTAGCGCGTCCCATTACTTGAAGATTTCATCTTGTAATTGCCGATTCTCTGAACGCAGAGAATCGTTCACTTTTAACCATTATTTATTAAATACTTTTAATAGTTGATAATCTACCATGCCATCTCATCTCGTGAGTGTCACGCCTTGTTTAGATTTGCTCTCGGATGATCATACAGTTTTCCTTTGTCTGGTAAAATTAACAAAATTATCATATTTTCTGTTCACAGGTGTATCACACAACAGGCAATACGTTTTGTTTCGCTTAGGTCGGCGAGTATCTTTACCAGTTAGACAATTTGCTGAATCGGGGCGCTCAGACTCGCTTACCTCTGGCCCTGGAACTTTAGACGTCTTCGGAGCACCGGCTACAGCGCAAGGTTCTGGCCGATCAGAGGCGGAGTTCTTTGTTGATGGAAACCACTCAAGAGTAAGTCACCGTCTACTGTTATCTTTATGTGTGTGCAAATTAAAAAAAAATCGTACATGTACTAAAACTAAAATCAATCTATGTATATTACCTTCTTTTAACTTATCAGTACATAATTTTTTAATTAGTGGCCGGATATTTGATTTTTTTTAGAATTGGAGGTTGGACCTGTACCCAGTAGCAGTGATTTACATTTACTAATTATGTTTATTATCATTGGATATTTTCAATTAGATGTGCGAAAACAATATAGCATAATGCGATCTCAAATTAACAATTCACTTTCAAAGCTTCAATGAAAAATAATGTACTCTGAATATTTAAAATGAAGATAAAACATGTGAATAATAACAAATGCAAAAACTCATTGCATGATAACAACATTCTGTGAATTTGATTGCAATAAATATAATCAATAATGACAAAGCGACGATAATTTCACAAATGAATTGCGTAGCTGAAATAAAACTAGTATTACACGGCCCTCGTTAAGAATATCAGTATTTTGTCACAAATTAATGTCCCCAGAGAGCAAACAACAATTACCGCTTGTCAAGCTATTTGGAACGGATAAAAAAGCAGTGGAGTCGATTTAAATTGAGCTGTAATAAAAGAGGGGAATTTATTGTCTGTTCTGTAGTAGTTGTTTTATTGCCAATTAAAATTAATTTTCATTGCTAACTACTTTGTTTATCGCATAGCACCATCTCTGATCTTTAATTTGAATCCTAAACAAAATGGTGGTAGGATTCCTATGCAGGAATCCGTCTAGGTAGGTACAACCCAAGGGCCAGTTAGTCTGCCGTGAAGCAGTAGTCTGCAAACATTACTGTGTTTCGGTTTGAAGGGCATTGTGAGTTAGCGTAATCACTGGGCATATGAGACTTAAGAACTTATGTCTCAGGGTGATGGGCACAGTGTGGTGTCACACAGTAATTTTCTGGGAGACACAGCATTTGTTATGGACAGACGTTGCACTTACCACCAGGTGAATGTTTTGCTCGTTTCATCACTTTCACCAATAAAAAAATCTGTATTGGTGCAATTCACTTATTATTGTTCTCGGGTCTAGATGAATTGTAATATAGTTTTTCTGTCGCCCTATCCAAGATACCATCGTCCGATGCAAGTGTTTCATCGTTAAGTGCGGACGCTTGCAGTTAAACTGCTGCAAGCGTCCGTATCCTGTAAATAAACTACATATTTTTCGTTTTTAGCTTAAATGATTGCCCGTCCTTTATCGTTATTCCTTTAAAACACTTTGTACTCGTATATTCATCTTACATGATCCCTTTATTCCTGCATATCTGATATGTATTGCTGTCATTTGCCCTTTATACTATTTTTAACACTTATGAAATTGATTATATAGTAGTTAATTTTGTGTGTGACTTTTACTTGTCGATATTATTCGAACTATTACATTCATTTCAGTTATTAATAAGTACATGATACATTTTCTTATTTTGAAAATAGCATTGAATTTTATTTAACTTAGAAATAACATTTTAACATCGTCTATTTTGAATATAAATATTGCACGTGTTAACTCTGTGGCCTGGTGTTTCGTGTACCTGACTTCTACGCTGCAAGTCTTGGGCTCGAATCCCAGCCGGAGGCAACGGTTATGCGGTAATTGATGATTTTCGGGTCCGGTTGTGTTGTGCATGTGAAATGTATGTCTGTAAAAAGCGGTTACAACACAGGATATAAGATATAGCACATAGTTTTTATTTAAATAAAAATAAAAAAAATCATTTTATTCATGTGCAATGTAATATTATCAGTATCAGTCAACATCTTCTTTAAAATCGTTTCTTCTTTTGTATAACTAACAAAAAAGAAATTAAGGAGACTTTTGTTTACTCATGCTGATAACCGTCTAGATAGAAGTGTCATTCAGATGAAAGACGTCAAAAGAGACTGAATATCAAAACGAAGCGCACACTACAAAGCTTTTGTTTTGAGACAGAGTTGTCTTAACGTGAGGGATATAACTGCAAACGAAGATAAGCTTGGTATTCTAAACAGCTCTAGTCGGATACAACAGTATGTTTAAATCACAAAGGAAGTTTATACAGCGAAACAATTCTCAACAGCTCTGTAAAGTGGCAATAAATAATATTCATTTATCTCGAACATTCTGTGGGTGAATTCAATGGTCTTTCGTTGTACGAGATTTTATATTTAAAAAATAATATTTTTAAAAACGAACAATCGATTTGTATTTTTTTTAAATCCTTTAATTTCGTTTTAGCAGTTTGAAGTGTTATGGCTTCAATTAATTATAGGAGTTATGTTCAGCCTTTACTTTGCTTCATATTTTTAGGTTTCAGTGATGGCAAAAATGATACCGTCTCCGGATTGGTTTATTGGAGTAGATAGTTTTGATCTATGCGTAGATGGAAATTGGATTGATAGCATCACAATTGAAGTAAGTTCATTTTATTAAGTTTGTTCGATAATTGTCATATCGCCTGTTTAGGTTGTCAGATTAGCAATGCATTAAAGTGACAGAGCCGTGGTAGCTCAGGGGCTAGGCGCTCGCTTTTAATTTTATAGTACGCGAGTGATCTGGGTTCGATTCCCGGTGCCGGCACCACTAAAATTGTTAATTGCAATTCTAAGTGCTGATTTACCACGTGCTCGGCGGTGAAGGAAAACATCGTGAGGAAACCTGCATGTCTGAGAAATAAAAAATATTTCGAAGACATGTGAAGTCCGCCAACCCGCATTGGAGCAGCGTGGCGGATTCTTCCTAGCTCCAAAACCCTCTCAGAAATGAGAGGAGGCCTGTGCTCAGCAGTGGGACATTTATAGGCTGAAACTTTACTTTTTTTTTTAAAGTGACAGATATTATTTTAAGGTGTTGTTTTCTTTATTAACAGAACACAAAACAAACACATTTATAATTATAAAATAAAATTTCATATCGATAAATATTGTTAAAAATTTACTATTACTTTGAGTACTTATGAATGAAGTTTTCTGCACAAACCGCGAGCATAGCTTCTTATTTAAATTATTGATCCAACAACCATAATATACATATACAACTCCATAACTCAGGTCGACCCACTAGACGCGGGGACGGACAATGGTTTCACATTCACGGCACCGAACTGGCCCACCGCACCCCAAGGAGTTGCCTACCGTATAACATCAAAGTACCCCTCCCACCCCGCCGGGTCGTTCTTTTACCCTCATTTAAGAAGACTGCCGCCTATAGCTACGTTTCAGTTTATTAAAGTAAGTTAATATATTTACTATATTTTTCATATAAACCATTTTATTACTATACGAATAATATTATAAATTCATTAATTACCACCATTGCATTATAATAAATACCCATAAATAGTTGCCTCGTAAGCGGTCTTTACAGCGGTACTGTATGTGGAATAAAATTAAAATATAATGTAGTGATATGTTTCCGAAAATAATGACATTTTATTAGTAAATATAGCGTATATTTACTAATTAAATCTCATTCCTCTTAAGGTATTAGTGGTCGCCCTGTGGTCGAAATCCGTCCGTAATTCAAATTTTTTTTAAGTTTGAAGGTTACCGAGGCTTGAGTAATTATTTGTTGGCAACATTTTAAATTGCCGTGTGGTAGCGGCTATAGAGAATCTACCACCTCATCCCATCCCGGGGGTGTCGAAAAGTCGACAAAGCGAAAACAAAACCCATTAGATGGAGAGCAGCATCTTTCTGCAATATCTGAATAAATAAACTGCGGTTGCCAACCCGCCTGCCCAGCGTGGCGACTATGGCAAAATCCTCCTAAAATGAGAGGTAGAAACTTGTGTGAGCACCAAATGGGGAAGCCTAAGTTCAGCAGTGGACTATTGATAGGCTGAAATGAGGAATTTTTGAAAATTCTTTGGCGCCAATATCTACTCTGTTCGACTGTTTGACCATACACCATAAGAATTTTGACATTGACGGTATGAACGTAAACAAACGGCAGAATATTATGTGTTTGACATTTTCAGTATTAACTTAAATAATAAATATTGTATTTTCTTCAATTTCATGTATTTTTACGCATATTACATATACATACATACATAAGATCACGACTGTATCCCATAAGGGGTAGTCAGAGACTGGGCACTCACTGCAAAAACAGATGACTGCCACAATCCACGTTTCACCAAAACAACCAAGTGCATTATAGCACTTGGTGTGATAGGTGGTGAGCCCATCGCCACCATGCGCTGTTGGGTGCACAGTGCAGTTTAATTCCTTACTCGCCTTTTACGAGATCCATTGGATGAGATGGAGTGGTAGTATTCTTTTAACGAGCCGCCCCCACACGGCTAACGGCTATTATTACATATAAATATTAGCTTTATCGCTTCTTCTCCATTCAAACTCTACCTACGCAAAATCTCGCGCAACTCCGCGTACGCAATATATATAAAAAGTGGTACAAACTTTAGTTCTTCACGTATTAATGTATAGATTTCTCGACAGCTCCGAGAATACGAACTCTCTGAGGTGTTTCACCGTGAGAGTGATGACCGAAAATACGACGTTCTTCAACTAGACAAGCTGAACCATAATAATATCGACGTATTGGATGGAAACCGAGCACTCTCTATCGCAGAAGAAGTCGAGAGGGCAGAACAAGCGCCAAAAATATACTCAGAAGGCTCAATGACTACGCCTGATGGAGCATACTCATTTTACTCTTTGTAAGTACACATTTTTATACAATAATATTTCGAGTTAGGCGGTGTTATATAATTCATAATCCCGTCACGTCACGTATCAACTTCAAACATCTTGTCACGTAGGAATGCCTAACACACCCGGTGCTTTCCAAATTTGTGGGAAATAATAATATCAAATATGTCAAACGTAAAACACAAAAATCGTTAACGGACAGCGGCATCCGAGATGCGAGGCGTCTTTATTATGATCATATAGACGTACCAGTAGTGGTGGTTTTTCATAGGAGAAAGTGACGAGACGAACAAAACGTTCACCTGATGGTAAGAGCAACGTCTTCCCAAAAAAATGCTATGTCAATGAGAACATATCTGTGTGGCATCACATTGCACCTATCCACCCTGAGACACCAGTTGTTAAATCTCCTATAACTAGTAATTACACTAGCTCTCAATGCTCTTCAGGCTCAAACACAGTAATTTTAGCACACTACTGCAGAATAGAGCCGTGGTAGCTCAGGGGCTAGGCGCTCGCTTTAACTTTCATAGTACGCGAGTGACCTGGCTTCGATTCCCGATGCCGGCACCACTAAAATTGTTAATTGCAATTTTAAGTGCTGATTTACCACGTGCTCGGCGGTGAAGGAAAACATCGTGAGGAAACCTGCATGTCTGAGGAATAAAAAATATTTTGAAGATATGTGAAGTCCGCCAACCCGCATTGGAGCAGCGTGGCGGATTCTTCCTAGCTCCAAAACCCTCTCAGAAATGAGAGGAGGCCTGTGCTCAGTAGTGGGACATTTATAGGCTGAAACTTTACTTTACTTTTTTACTACAGAATAACATGACCTGCGGTGCTACCGAGATGATAGATCTTATTATCCGAGGTGTCGTAAGAGGCGACTAAGAACATTTCGTTTATTCGTGCAGAATAAGAATAATATGCAATGCTGGAGTAATGGAGTAAGAATTTTTTGACTTGTACCAAAATGGCGGCGACGTGATTCGCCACCCGTCACATCGCGTTTCGCGAGGGCGAAAAGTGGGCTACGTAAGTGGCCTCTGCCAACCCCTTATATGGCAAAGATGCGTGACTGTGATCTTGCCGTGGTACATGCTATAGCTTTAAAACAATGATGTCTTTGTCATGTATTATTTATAATAGTATTTTTTTCACAGAACCAATACTACAGTAAGCACGACAGATGAACCTCGATCAGCTAATGAATTACCCACGTCTGGGCCCACTGCAAGTGAGCGATCTGCTCTGAGAAGCCTTGCTCGACGCTATCGGGCCCGACGACGACGTAAATTGCGCGCTGACAATACAGATCCTGCTGAGAGGAGAAAGCGGAAAAGAGCTAGTAAGGATATTTAAATTTTATTTAATGAGAAATTTTCATGTATTTTGAGTGCCTTTTAAACATAGTCTCGGAGATGATGCGCTAAGAACAGCGTTCCCGCCGTCCTCTGAATCGAAGGTCTTTGAGTTGACTCATACTTAAACCGCAACCGTTACACTGAGCTTTTTTTTATTGTATCAAGTGACGAAACGAGCAAAACGTTCACCTGATGGTAAGTGCAACGTCCGCCCACTACAAATGCTGTGTCACCCAGAATATTTCTGTGTTACACCACACTGCGCCCGTCATCCTGAGACATCAGTTCTTAAGTCTCAAATGCCCAGTGATTACGCTAGCTCACAGTGCCCTTCAAACCGAAACACAGTAATGTTTGCACACTACTGCTTCACGGCAGAATAACTGGCCCTGGGGTGGTTACCTAGACGGATTCCTGCATAGGAATCCTACCACCAGTACCAACCAGCTGGTTGAAATAAGGTGGAGTATTTTCTACGAACAGATTTAATTAAAAAATGTAATGACATGAACATTGCACAGGTCTTATAGACAATAAATAATACTTGGACCCACGTAGACTATGTTTCAGTTATGATTTTTTTTTCGATAGTAGTCAAATTAATAACCTGTTAAAACCTTAAACCAAACCAAACCAAATTGAAACATATTCAAAAATTCCCACGAACAAAGTCGTGGGTATAACTAGTTTAGCTCTACCCACTTAGCTTTTAGCAATATCAGCATCATATAATAAAAATTCATCTTTATGTTGGTTTCTAATCACAATACTTATTATTACTAGCTGAAGCTCGTGATTTTTTAGAAAACTGTTTGATTTTTCGGGATAAAAAGTATCCTATCGTCGTCGTCGTTTCAGCCTATCAATAGTCCACTGCTGAACATAGGCCTCCCCCATAGATTGCCACAAAAGTTTGTAGCTCTCGTTTTGGGGGGATTTTGCCATAGTTGCCACGCTTGGCAGACGGGTTGACAACTGCAGTTTATTTATTCAAATGTCCCAGCAAGATGCTGCTGCCCATCTCCTGGTTTTCATTTTCCCTCTGTCGACTTTTACGACACCCACGGGATGAGATGGGTTGGTAGTCAAAATAAAATCAAACTTCATCAAGATCGGTTCAGCGGTCGAACCCTAAAAGGTAATAAACAGACAGAGGAACAGAAAGAGTTTCTTTCGCATTTATAATATAAGTATGGGTAAAGATCGAATATAGAAGAATATCGTGATATTTTATTTTTAGATAAGGAAGAAGTGTCTAAGAAGTAAAACAAAAAAAATCAAATCTATAAGTAAGTAGTTTTTTCGTGAAGCGCGCACAACGGTAGAGGGTAGTCTTTTATTTTAATTATATATAATAAACTTCTTCGTTTAATTATATGATATAATATGGGCCGGCGAAGTGAAGCAAAATCTTAGGTTGGAGGCTTCTACAACGATCGTCGACTTAAGAGAGGCAAAGTTCAGTAGTGGTTTGGCTCGGGCCAGATTTTCATACTTAAACATATATAATATATAAACTTTATTTTAACTTATATATAAACTTTCAGGGCTTTTAGATTGCCGCGTATCAGATTGGGGTGAATGGAGTCCGTGTCGCAGTGACGGCGGCTGCGTGGGGTCGGCTTTACGAACTCGACGCATCATCCGTAGACAGCGAACAGGTGGCTCGCCTTGTCCACCCACAGCCCAGTCAAGGTGGTGCGCCACCAACTGCACCTTGCATCAGGAAGACTGGCACAATAACCTAACATAATTTAACACTGCCTCGAATATTTCTTCATCTCACTTAATGTTTTCTTAATGTGGCCATTTAGTAGTATAATTTTATTAATACACGGCAGAAATTTTACTACAATTATTTGGCCTTGGCTAGACTGAAATATTAAAAAGTATAAAAGAAAGACGAAAAGGGAAAGTAACATAAAAATACTACTGCATAGATAATTTTAGTTTTTAGTATTTCTGTAATCTTTGCTCTTTTTTGGAAAGTTTCTTAGCGTCTGTCTGTCCGTCCAAATTTTTGTTTTGATTCCAATCTTTATTTATTCAAATGTCTTGAATGTAAAATTACTTGTAAAATAATAAAATTGCTGTATAAAATAATTTAATAAGAGATGACTGTTGATGTTCAGAATAACAGAATTATAGTATGAAATGAATTTCTTGCTGCTGTACTTATGAGAGCTTCTTTCGATTTTTTTGTCAATATTCGATAGAAATTTTTGAGAGATGATACTCTGAGTACTGACACTCCTAATAAGCATTTGCATTTAAATTCTGAAATTGATTTAATTTTCTTACCCACAACAGTATTCATGATATCGGATTTCTTTTATATTCACCTAAATTTAAGAAATAAATAGGTTAACTAAATATTAGTGGAATACTCGTAATATAGCTAGCAGCCATCTTAAATTTATTTTTCCGAGGCTAGATGTTTATTTATACAAATTTCTGCTCTAGTACAAAAAATATCGTGTCTTATGCCATAAAATTAATATCTTTTTTTTTAAATGACTTCCTCTCTTTTACTTAGTATATATGAATGTATCATAATAATTTTGATAAGGGTACGTTAAGCAAAGTAACGACTTGACTTTCAAATGCTAACCACGCGTGGATTGAGAGTAATACATAGGATCGATGATGAAAAGAAGATTAAATTTTTTTAGAAAACCAGAAGCGCAAAACAATTATTGTATTTCATGTTATCAACACAAATCGATTAGCCGCGTGTGGTTGGTCAATTATTAGTATATTCTCAACATAGTGACATACATATCGCTTACTTAAGTCCTTAAATTTGTGACAGTAACTCAATAATATGGTAGTGTTGATTTAGAAAACGTTATGAGAATCCAAAGATGCAGCTTTTATTTTTAATACATTTAAGTGTAAAAATAGGCTAGATAAGTTCGTATTAAAAATAAGATATTGAAAATGAAAACTCTTGAAAATTCAATTAACATTATCGTTTGTTTGAATAATTTTCTCATTGTACGAAGAAATATGAGCAACAGTGTTTTAAGACAAATGGTATCGAAATTAATATAATTATTTGAATTATTTAAACGCTCAGTTTTTCTATAAGATTAAGGGCGGATTTCACCGTTGAAACTAAACGCGATCAGTTCAAGCTGAACGAAGTTTAAGCGTTTAACTGAGTTCAATGCTACTGTTTGCATTTCACCAACATCAACTGAACGCGATTAAAGCTAAACGCGGTTCAAATTCTGAACGCACAATTTTCGTCGTTCAGCTTTTGAAACGCGTTTAGAGAGCTGTCATTTTCAATTGCACAACTATGTAAACACACTAAATATTTTTAATAAGTTTGGTTTAGTGTTTGCATACCTATGTGTCTTATGCATAAAAACAGGCTGTTCGATGTCGCAAAATAATAAATACATCGAGTTTTTGTCTTAGATTGTGACGATATTTCACGTAAACTTCGTTTTTCTGAACGCGATCAAAATGGAGCCGGTGAAATCGGTTAGACGAAAACCGAGTTCAAATGATACATTTGAACTAAGTTCAGTAAAACGTGGTTTTATCAAAATTGGTTCCAAATCTATCGGTGAAATCGAGTCTAAGCCTAAGTAACATAAATATTAGTTCAGATATTATAGGACATCCAAAAATTAAAGTAAATGCTAAATTATGTAAACCTTTCATCTACAAGTACTGTTTTTAGTTTATATCAAATCAGCTTACTGCTGCCATTTAGTAAAATCAAATAACACTGACTATATTTTTTCATAACATTTTGTCTTGTGAATCGTAATGTAAACTTTTTTGTGGTAAATAAACACCAGCCATGTCTTATAAATTACGATTGCCTTTTGTAGGAAAACGTTAAGAGTGCAAGTTCTGTTAATAATACGTGGAGGCTGGTATTAAGAATCAATTTGTTACTAATCAGAAAACAAATATGAAGCCAAAAATGTTACATTTAGTATAATATCTATTGAGTACGTGTATTTTTACAATGTAAAATAATTTGATTTCAATAATAAAAAAACTTTAAATAACACAATTACTGTCTTTAATTTGTTACTCATATATTTGTTAATTTATTTCATTAGTAACGTAAAGAAAAGCTAACAGTTTATAAATGTCCCACTGCTGAGCACAGGCCTCCTCTCATTTCTGAGAGGGTTTTGAAGCCGGGAAGAGTACGCCTCGCTGCTCCAATGCGGGTTGGCGGACTTCACATGTCCTTGAAATATTTTTATTAGTCAGACATGCAGGTTTCCTCACCATGTTTTTTTTTCACCGCTAAGCATGTGGTAAACCGGCACTTAAAAGGGCACCGGGAATCGACCTCCGGTACTATGAAATCTAAGCTGCCACGGCATTTGTTAATTTATTAAGAAATCCTAAGAACAACCTTTGTTCCAACTATCTCAGTGCCAAATTTCGTCAAAATCGGTTCAGCGGTTGAACGGTGAAAAGGTAACAAACAGACAGAGGGACAGAGAGAGTTACTTTCGCATTTATGATATTAGTATGGATTACCCTTTAACGTTGAAAAAAGTCGCTTGTCAACTAGATTACTTTCTGCTTGGCCGAATACAAACTATATGATTCGAATACAGCAAACACACTCAAAAACATCAACCACTAAGATCACGATCTTACTTCAGGGAATAAAATTTAGCTTTTATTTTTTTTTGTTTTCCCTAAAATAAACTTTGTGACCATTTCACACAAACGCAATTTATGTCACTATTGCTTCTGCGTTAACTGTGAAATTCGCTTGTCAGTTTATAAGGTGACATTTAATACGAAAATGAGCTTATCGTATTGCGTCACGAACTGTTGACTTCCTTTTTACCATATATACATATGACACTAGTGTGTACACAGTGCTTCGCAGAATCTTTTTAACCTCATTTTCCCGCATTTAAAATGTTTCTCTGTTGAAACTGAGGTTTGTTGGAGCACGCTATCTCCGGGGGCCTACTTTTTTATTTAGCATCGTGACCCAGTACTTTTAAATTGGGTCGTTTAATGACGTTACCGGATGACGTAAGGCGAAGTTTTTCATGAGACGGAAATTAAAACGCTTTCATGGATAGCAAGCGAATTAAAAGATGCACGGTTTATATGAGGAATAAATGAGAAGTGAATAAAAAAAATCTAATCTTTATAGGTAAAGCAGTTAGAATAGAATGGGATAGGAATGTTTAAATTTCTTCCATTTATTTATCAACGCCACTACAAGGTATATTTTCTTTTAGTGACGCAGTGGTATTGGCAATAAAATCTTGCGTGCTGGTTCGGGGTTAATTACTTTCAGTTCCTATAATAGAAACTGTTGGTTCAACATAGATATAAAAAACTTTATGTTTCTTTATACCGTATGCACGACTTTCCTAATATATTTGACACAACACCCTTTCTTAGAAGGTATAGCGAGAATAGTAACTATAATACTGACATGAAAACTTCTGGATGGTTAACCGGAAGTGATCTGCCAAGAAAACACCGTCACAAAGAATTTTAACGAATTTTATCTTGAGAAATCTGTGTTATTCTTTTCTCTAGATCGAAGTTCGCTAGAAACTAAATTAAACTTATTAACTTCTTGGACAATAGTATCGACGATTACGATATAAAGACCTTTTGTACAAAGAAGTGACACTGACGTTAACGTAGGAAATTAAAGATTCTATCTACGTAACGAGCGCGGCTCGGCATAGACGAGTAGAATTAAGTAGAACGCCTTGGTTGAGCTATTTCCACCATTAGCACCAAAAGTTAAAGCTCAAATTAGTATGTCATTATTATTCAAAAAATTTAATAATAACAATGCAGCGGAAAACTGAACGTTCTTTGAGATCATTTGCCGCAATGTATCTGCATATAAAGGCCCTGTTCGACGAGCGAGCTTTACCACGGTCTTCGTGGCTCGTCGGTTCACCTTGCTGGTGGATGGAGACCGGGGTATTGGGAGCCAAAGAGCCAGGCTCGCCGCGCACACAATACTGCGTGTCGATCACCAAACGGCGAGCCGAGCCGCCTATTTTGGGCGGTTAGATGCGAACGTTCTGAACGTCAAAATGGATTTATGTACATTGAAGCGCTAGGACGGGCGCGAGGTCAGTAAACCCTCCTACATACATACATACATAAGATCACGACTGTATCCCATAAGGGGTATTCAGAGACTGGGCACTCATTGCAAAAACAGATGACTGCCACAATCCACGTTTCACCAAAACAATACTCGTATAATGCACTTGGTGTGATAGGTGAGCTCATCGCCACCATGCGCTGTTGGGTGCACAGTGCAGTTTAATTCCTTACTCGCCTTTTACGAGATCCATTGGATGAGATGGAGTGGTGTATTCTTTTCTCGAATAAACCTATTATTCCTGCCCCAACGCAAAATACGCGCATAGACGTGGAGTTGCGGAAATCAGCCCGAAGCAATCTACAATCTACAATCTACAATCATAGAAATGTTCTGGGTGACACAGCATTTGTTGCATTTATGGGCAGACGTTGTATTTACCATGAGGTGAATGTTATGCTCGCTTCGTAACTTTATCCAATCAAAAAACACTAGCTCTCAGTGCCCTTCTGACCGAAACTCTGTAATGTTTGCACACGCCTGCTTCATGGCTGAATAACTGACCCTGCGGTGGTTCCTATGCAGAAAATTCTACTAATTCTACTACGTTCTAGAAATGTTAACTAACTATAATTATGAACAACAGTTTTAATCGTAGTCTTTATTATTTTTGCCGGTGCTTTAATTAAATTATCCACACACGAAAGAAGAACAAATGTAGCCGTTGGGGTTTATTATATTAATCACATAGGCAATATTCTAATTCCTATGAATAAGTTAATATAAGATCGAATGATGATGATCTCCCCCTGACCGATTTTCGACCACGGCGACAACTACCGAATACTGTCGGAAGCTATCAATTCTGCAGGATAATATATAGTATAGTGCCACAAGTGCACTCTCTCGTCCCAACATGTCCGTGGCCGATGTAACGTTCATGAGATATATAATTTCGGTGATGTTATTGCTGTTAGCCTTTTTTTGGCTTTTACAGTTTCATCGGATACTTTCTCGGATACTTGTTCATGAGATAAGACCGGAGGTAGCCAAGCCTACTACTGCAGTGTCGGAGACACAGTATAATCATAAAACAAAGAGATCAGAAAATCAGCAATTTGTGTATTTGCTCAAATGTTGAAATGGTCAAATCCGTTTTGTGGTCAATTCCCAGTTCTTCAGCTATGTTGTACGTAACTACTGATATGCCGATCTTGTTCCACTGTTTCATAAATGGCGTCCATTTTATCCGTAACAGGGCGACCAAAGCGAGGTGGTTTATTAATATGTTTTCATTTTTTAAATGTTACCTTTTTTATGTCATCTAAACCAGCCAGATACAAATAGTACAGCCAAAGAGATTTTATAACAAGTTTATACATACTATGTGTGAAAAGAATTTTATTTTATTATTATATTATTTTAAAGTTCTATATTCTATCCAACTCATTCATTATAATTAAGAGATAGATAAAGCAGCCCTTTTCTTTTTTTG
This sequence comes from Luehdorfia chinensis, assembly GCA_019845155.1. NCBI lineage: Eukaryota > Metazoa > Arthropoda > Insecta > Lepidoptera > Papilionidae > Luehdorfia > Luehdorfia chinensis. The sequence continues at coordinate 706,806 of JAHVAK010000390.1, forward strand.
CGGTCAAAGTTCAACTGACAACACAAATCAACTGAAATGCGAAAAAAGAGACACACAAAATAAACAGTGGATAACGTCCAAACGAAACAAGTTTAAAATTCCGAGGCGATCAAAGTTACGCGGCGGGCGCAAAGCAAAAAGATAAGGGGGCGCGCAGACGAGCCGGGCCGTCGAACCGTGCGCCGGATGCTGCTTCCGTTTCGTCGATCGAACAACATTATTCATAGTCTGAGCGTTCCAATGAAAACTTCCGCCGTTGAGATACATGACGAAACTTCAGAGGGATTGCTTTGTTGATTTTACGGTGACCATATCCGTTATTGTATGTACGATAAATCCGCAACTTTTTTACATATAGATTTTACATATTTTTATTGATATGGCTTGAGCTTTTTTACCTACCTACCTTTTCTACCTTTTAGTATCATCCTCAAATTGTCTCTAGTTACGAGTATGTTGATGAAAATTATAAATACAATTACCAAATTAACTGGATAAACGGGCGATCTTTTGTCTGGGTTGCAAATCGTGTCAACACGTTAGCGCAGTCACACTGGCCGCAAGGACGGCTGAGTATATGCCGAAATATATGGCCCTCCTTTAGGGCTATATATTTGTACCGTTTGGCGTGGAGACGCTCGGCCCGTGGGGACCAGTCGCAAGACGTTCGTACAAAGATATATGTTCGCGCCTGGTTACCATTTACCACGTGCTCTGCGGTGAAGGAAAACATCGTGAGGAAACCTGCATGTCTGAGAAATTAAAAATATTTCGAAGACATGTGAAGTCCGCCAACCCGCATTGGAGCAGCGTGGCGGATTCTTCCTAGCTCCATAACCCTCTCAGAAATGAGAGAGGCCTGTGCTCAGTAGTGGGACATTTATAGGCTGAAACTTACTTTACTGGTTACCATTTCTGGTGACCCAAGAGCTAGCTGGTACTTTAGTCAGCGAAACCGCCCCGCGACGGCATGGCAACTCGGCAAGATTGCTGGTGATATAATTTTGGGTGTTGTAATTCCTGTTAGCCTTTTTGGCTTTTACAGCTTCATCGGATACTGAGCTCACCCGGTCAGGGGCCCGCGTGCCAGGTTTGGTTTGACCCAAACATAAATACGAGTACTTAAATAAACTATTACAAAAACCTCGTAATTCGGACAGTGTCGCTTTCGCTGCGTGCTTGCGCGATTTCGAATATCTCAAATGATTTTAAGTCGTCTAATGTCCGTTCCAGGGAGGCTGCGGGCTTCCATTCGGACTGTCGACTTGTGTGTCGGTACAGATTGCTGGGCACGCTGCCCACAGACGGCGGCGATTTGGCCAGCATTTACTCTAGCTTAGTTGTAAATAAGTATTAGTTTTTTCAAATTATTTCTTATCTATTTCACACTGGAATTAATTACAATAAAATTGGTGGTAGGATTTCTATGCAGGAGTCCGTCTAGGTAGGTACCACCCCAGGGCCAGTTATTCTACCGTGAAGCAGTAGTGTGCAAACATTACTGCGTTTCGGTTTGAAGGGCGCAGTGAGCTAGCGTAATCATTGGGCATATGAGACTGAAGATGATGATGTCTCAGGGTGATGGGCACAGTGTAGTGTCACACAGAAATTTTCTGGGTGGCACAGCATTTGTTATGGGCAGACGTTGCACTTACCATCAGGTGAACGTTTTGCTCGCTTCATCACTTTTTACAATAAAAAAAAAAACTTTCCAATGAACTGTAATAACCAATCTAAAATAATCACTTCACGAATTTTAGTGTTGTTGAAATAGAGGAGTGTTGAGAGAGAAGATAGAAATTATTCTGGTAAGCACATAAGCGAATTCAATAATATCAAAAAAGTGCACACTGTTAGTATCACCTTCGGTTCGTTTCTTTTTTAGTATTGCGGATGTTCATTGTCGGTGGTGATCACTTACCACCAGGTGAGCCGCTAGCTAATATATCTCTTCCATTATTAAAATATACATGCTCTCGTGTCGTTTCGTAAATCGCATTGTACTCGTGAACAATTTCTAGGTAATTTGTCCGGTTCCATTACCCTTAAGAAATGGTGACATGAGTAAAGAGATAAATCGAATCAATGCCCAATTTATTTCTATTAGTTGCAAGAATTAATTATAAACCGCATGATTCTAATGAAAAGACGGAGGAAGCCTTTGTTGTAAGAAAAAAAACAATACCGGCTTTTGTGTCTTTAAGAGGACGTTCTTTCTAAGTTCCCGGAATTTGTAATAAAAAACTCGCAAATTGAATTTGCCACTTTCGCAACTCGGATGATTTAAGAATAAAGAAAGGCGAGCAAAAAATATTTTGTATTCCATTCTTGATATATAGATCTGAAGGAAAATGGGATGATTGATCTTCTTAGGGATATTTCGTTAAAACCAGCGTTATACGGGATGAAATTTGCGTTGAAAACATAATTTGCATCATCATTTCTGAGGCCACAAGGGTCCAGTGAAGCAGTGAAGAAATAACTTGTAATATATTTTTATAAATGCTACAATTTCGCCGATCTTCCTGAAACGAATAAAGCTCAGTACACAAGTATAGAAATAATGTGAGCTTCATAATATGCGATAATAATTTTGTGAAAGAGATGATTAACAATGCAATACAATAATAGAAAATAAATAATACAATATAAAACAATTATAACGTGTGATTGGTAGCTCAGAGGCGGGCGCTCGCCATAAATTTTATAGCACGCTAGTGATCTGAGTTCGATCTCCGGTGCCGGCACCTCTAAAATTGTTCCCACGCGCTCAGCGGTGAAGGAAAACATCGCGAGGAAATCTGCATGTCTTAGGAATAAAATATATTTCGGTGACTGGTAAAGTCCGCCACGCTTCTCCAAGGCGTGTTAGCGACACGCATCGGAGAAGCGTGGCGAACTCTTCCCAGCTCCAAAGCCCTCTCAAAAATTAGAAGAGGCCTGTGCCTACCAGTGAACATTTATAGGCTATTACTTTACTTTACTTTTTATAGTAAGCATCTCGTAGTGATGTCGTCATCATGCCGCTCTGGTAAAGCAGCCTAAGTCTTGGTCACGAAGATTAGCCATTACACTATACACAAGGATTTTCCATAATCAATACGGCTGGCAGGGGGATTAGCGAACGCAGTGCAAGATGCCTGGCACGGCCTGTGCATTTTCAGTCTGTCATTTTCAAATTCAAATTCTTCGTTGCATTCATGAGTAAAAAGATGTAATGCTAACAGTTACCTCGTCGGTAGGCATGGTTATGGTCAAGTTACTCAAATATTACTAAAATTACGTAAATATTAAAATAAAATAAAACTAATTTGCAAATTCTTATTATATATATAATGATTATTTATTTTTATAAGAAATTTGGATACATGCATGGCGATTGTTTATTATTTTGTACACTTGTCATCAAAAAACCTCCTGCAGAGTATGGTAGCTAATTTATTAATAAATGGCTTAAGGTTTCTTCGACTGATATATTTTTAGGCGTTGTATTATAATATATCTTTTTTTTATTGTATAAAGTGACGAAACGAGCAAAACGTTCACCTGATGGTAAGTGGAACTTCCGCCCAAAATAAATGCTGTGTCACCCAGAATATTTCTGTGTGACACCACACTGCGCCCGTCACCCTGAGACATCAGTTCTTAAGTCTCAAATGCCCAGTGATTACGCTAGCTCACAGTGCCCTTCAAACCGAAACACAGTAATGCTTGCACACTACTGCTTCACGGCAGAATAACTGGCCCTGGGGTGGTACCTACCTAGACGGATTCCTGCATAGGAATCCTACCACCAGTAAAAATCTTTCGGAAGCCATGCGATTTCTAGGCATTTACTTTTGTCTACTATCCCGCAAATATGACAGATTTTCGAATGCCAAAAGTACACGTAGTATTGACTACTTCATTTTGTTGTCACAGAGAGAGAGAGAGATAGCTTCGTTGTCAGAGTACTTGACAACTGTTTTGCGAATCCTGGTTTCGAATCTAATATTGAGTCGACATTTCTGCAAAACACATAGTTGGTTTATGGGTCTGACTGTGTTTTGGTTATCGCGGCATCTTTGTCTGCATCTTAACGTACAGAGGTAAGTAAACATCTTATCGCGGGATACATGTTAGTCTTATATTGGGCGTAGGAAGGTTATGACGTGTGATCGCGCGTACACTTGTGGCATTATAATATCTCCTGTGCAGTTAGTAACTTTCGACTGCATTCGGAAGTTATGAAAATCGGCAAAGATGACATTATTTTTTCCTATTACAGGTTTCTATTGTTCCTATTGCAATTATCAACCACTAGACTTAAAAATAGTAGAATATTATATCAGTGACTTAGTGTAGTAAAAATATAATACAGAATAAAAAACATCTAAGAACTGGCTAGCGAATAAAATGTAAAGCAGCTCAAATTTGATAGAAGGGGGAAATTGTCAGTCTTGTATTACCGCGCATATTTCGAGGGGAATGTACGATGTGATTTAATAATAGTACAGGAAGGTATCAATTTTTAGGTAGCGGTGACATTGATCAAAGATTGGAGTTCCCTTTAATGATTTTAACTTAAAAAGAATACTTCATCTATCTATCTTCTATATATATCTATATAAAACTGGCCATCACTTGAGAACGACTCTACAGATTTGGCAGATTTTTTTTTAAGTTTTTGATTGTCAGGGCAAGGAATATATATATGTGTAAGATGTTTTTACTGGTTGATTTTTTGGTGGTAGGATTCCTATGCAGGAGTCCGTCTAGGTAGCACCCAAGGGCCAGTTATTCTGCCGTGAAGCAGTAGTGTGCAAGCATTACTGTGTTTCGGTTTGAAGGGCACTGTGAGCTAGCGTAATCACTGGGCATGTGAGACTTAAGAACTTAAGTATCAGGGTGATGGACACAGTGAAATTTTCTGGGTGACAGCATTTTTTATGGGCAGACGTTGCACTTACCATCACGTGAACGTTTTGCTCGTTTCATCACTTTATTCAATAAAAAAAAGCTTGTTCGTTTGCCTATGCTTCTATAAAAAAAATATAGACTTTCAGATTCAACTTAGCCAATACGATCATTTAACAAAAAAAATTACAACTATCTTTATAGATAATCCTTATATGATAGTGTAACTATCCTATATGCACACATTTATTTTACTTTTGTAACAAATATACTATTTGCTTATGTGCTAGGCTTTTAAACTTAGGGGCAACTTAGTAAGTCTATCTCATACGCTATTAGGTTGGGAGTGCAGAGATCACGTGTCAGAGGCGTCTAGCGCAGTAATTTCGTCCTTCCGGACGGCATCGCTAGCAGCTGCATTTTCCACACTTACCCGTGAGCAACGTCCAAATACAAATGTCCCAGTTTATCAGAGATAAAGTAAAAACCAGAAGAAAACAGTAGCAGCATCGTGCTGGAACATCTAAATAAATAAACTGCGGTTGCCGACCCGCCTGCCAAGCGTGGCAACATGACAAAATTCCCCCAAAATAAGAGCTACAAACTTTTGTGGCAATCTTGGGGAAGGTTTATATCCAGCAGTGGACTAGTGATAGGCTGAAATGATGATGACCTTTTTAATAGTACCCTATAAACTACTATTATTGTCAGTGGAACAATTGACCAATTTATGTAGTAATACTCGTATAAACCAGAAGGTGTGACCATCGGAGGTTTTTATAAAAATGTCATAAGTATTATGCATTGAGATTACAACAAAAAAATGGAATGCTATGTTAGACACATAGGGATAGTCGCTGTATAACCCGAAAATTAACAATTGTGTTGTAGCCAAAACAAATTATTTTACAAATAATCGTTTCCGAAAAACATAAACAATCTTTAAATAACAACATCAATGAATGTACCAATCGCTATGATTCTAATTTATCTTCGCCATGCCTCTTAATTGTTTGATTGTGTCAATTAACGACGCTCGACCATACATTTTTATATTAAGGTTTTATTGTCTTAATTTAATGATTAAGTAACGAGAACAATTCTCCTTAAACCAAACGAATATTTGTTAGACGTATCAAAACCTTATAATAGTTGAATTCAACTTGTGATTTTAAATTGTCCTCTTATAACTCACAATGTTCATTTTACATGAGCACGTTCTTGTATAATGGATGATCAGCAAGCATTTGCTTCAAGAGTATTTTGAAGAACGCCAGTGAAGTGACAAGTTATAATTTCATTGATGGTGTACTAGGTAGGTCGCATGCCAGTTGTTCTGCCAAGAAGTGGTATGCAAACACAGTTTAATTGTGGTAGGATTTATTTGCAGGAATCCGTCTAGGTAGGTACAACCGCAGGGCTGGTTATTTTGCCGTGAAACAGTAATGTGCAAGCATTACTTTGTTTCGGTCTGAAGGGCACAGGGCCGTGTGGTGGCGGCTCGTTAAAAGAATACTACAACTGCATCTCATCCAATGGATCTCGTTAAAGGCGAGTAAGGAATTAAACTGCACTGTGCATCCAATAGGGCATGGTGGCGATGGGCTCATCACCTATCACACCAAGTGCATTACATTGTTTTGGTGAAACGTGTATTGTGGCAGTCATCTGTTTTTGCAGTGAGTGCCCAGTCTCTAACTACCACTTATGGGATACAGTCGTGACCTTATGTATGTATGTGGACGTTTGCTCGTTTCGTTTCATACTCCTATAAAAAAACGGTGTTTCAATTTGAAGGGCATTGACTTTAGTGATATTATAGAACATATAAGAATATTCAAAGAAAAACGCGCAGTGTGGTGCGATACATAACTTTACAATGTCACGCAATTTTTTGCTACGCACGGTCACTTTGTAAAATTTGCTGTCGCCAGCAGTTTTTCCGGATCGTTACGACTTAGGGACCTTCAAAAAAGTGTGTATTCCTTTCCCAAGGGCTAGCGACGCACCCGTAATTCCTCTGGTCACTATCACTCATAATCAGGTGAGCCGCTTGATCGTTTGCCAGTTCTAAATTAAAAAGGTCTGTGCCACCGCAGCTGTTTTTGGATTGCAATAGGCTGATCACCATGTTCTGACGCGCTATTCATCAATCAACTAAGTACAATCTCACTAATCACCACGTTAAATACCTCGGGGTCACTTTAGACGCAGCGATGTCGATCGCTACGTACATAAAAAATGTTCGCAACCGCGCAATCTTTATTTCAGGCTGTCTAATTTGATCTTCTAGCGAAAAGGGCTTAAAACAGAAACTTGGCCTCTACAAGACTCGCAAAAGACCAGTAATTATATTACGACGCTTATTCAAGCGTCGCTTTCGCAAGCGACAGGCAAACATATAAATAAGTTACAAGGAGTCCTAACACTGATTTCTGCGGAAAGCCACCGGAGCCAGGTGGTTCCAGTACAATATAGACCCTAGCGACTGTGAAATGCAACTAATATCTGAACACGTTACGTTTTTAATAAAAGAGTTGTGCCGCACAACGGCAGACCTCTCTTATAAAATTGTAGTTTCACAACTTGGGCGACATCATGCAAAAACTACTGTATAGATTTCGAATTTTTTTTTAGTTTTACTTCTTAGACACTTGGTGCTTATCTAAAAAAAATTATCACGATATTTTCATCCATACTATATCCATACTGATATTATAAATGCGAAAGTAATTCGTCTGTCCCTCTGTCTGTTTGTTACCTTTTCACGGTTCAACCGCTGAACCAATCTTGACGAAATTTGGCACAAAGATTGCTTCCTGAAGACGGACATTGGGTACTTTTTATCCTGGAAAATGTAATAGTTCCCACAGTATATTTAAATAACCCATATCCACACGGACGAAGTGGCGGGCATCAGCTAGCCCATACTAATATCATAAATGCGAAAGTAACTCTCTCTGCCACTCTTTCAGTTTGTTACCTTTTCACATCTTAACCATCGAATCGAACTTCAATGAAAATCGGCATAGAGATAGCTGGCATCCTGTAGACGGACACATGTTACTTTTTATCCCCGAAAATGAAATAGTTCCCACGGGATAAATAAAACGATCCATCCTCTAGGACTGCTGTTGTGCTCACATAACGCATTAACTTCTTGATAGATTTTGATCAATATTTTTTTTAGTTTTAATTCTTTGACACTTGGTCCTTATTTAAAAAATATTTTTATCCATAATAACATCACAAATGCGAAAGTAACTTTCTCTGTCCCTCTGTCTGTTATATTTTCACGGCTCAACCGTAGAATTAATCTTACAAAATTTGGCACAGAGATAACTTGCATCCTGGAGACGGACGTACGAGTATCATACTTTTTTATCCCAGAAAATGAAATACTTCCCTCGAATATTTGAAAACCTATATCCAGGCGCACAACGTTGCGAGCATCAGCTAGTCGTATTACTAAAAATACAAAAATCTTCATCCGGTGTTACACACAGTTTATGTCGAATAAATATTGTTTCTTCATCTTGTAAAGGAAATCGTTAAATATGTTGCCCGGTTCATGCTCACAAATCAACAGAGGCTAATGCTTTTTTCGATAAAAAATTGATCTTCTATCTCTAGAGCTTAAAACTCTCTAGTGACTACCTAGAACGGGGGGTAGTCAACGGGAGCGGTGGAGACGACTTTAAAAACTAAAATAAAAGTAAGAGATGTCTGTACAGAAGCTCGTGTACTCTAACAATGAATGACTTATTCATATTTTATCAAGAGCTAATTATCATTTGCTTACTTAAGCATAGCGCCATAGGCCACACACAGGTTGCGCAGTCAGTATCTATGCACGTATTTGTATCACTGTGTGTGGGGTTTAATCCATGACAAGGTACCGCCGCAGGGCTAGCAATTCTCCATCACCAGTACACCAGAAGCACCAGTGTGCAATCATTTATGTTAAATTCAAAAAATAATTGTTGTCAACATACAAATTTGTGAAAACACTTTGCCTTTTCCAATAATTGTGGGGCTTCATTCGCGTCGCTTTCTCATCAGAATGCGTCGCGCAATACTTCATTGAAATGTATTTTGTTCCTTGAATATATTTGTGCAAGTACGAAGATACGTTTAAGCGAATCCGTAAATAATGTTGTTTTATTCGCTTACCAAATAGAATGAAAAATACAGCTTACGCTTATTTATCGCCTCGAACGTTTTAGGTACGTGAAAAATTCAGTTTTTTAGATCAAAGAGCTTCAGCTCCACTTTATGAAACAACAATTATGGTAATGAGGGCCAAATGAAGAGCACGCTGGTCTTTAAAAGGAAAAAGTATGGAAGTGCAACAAGGTAAAACTAGCAATTTTCCGGGTACATGGCTACACTTGGAAACACGAAAGACTTATTTAGTAGTAAGTCTTTATTTGAAATAGACTCTTCGGTTTGGTCGCTATTTTTTTTTACAATTATTTCACAATCGGCTTGGTTAGAAAAGTCTTTAGAACGAGCAGGCATTGTCTATGTCTATGAAAAATATAATTTCCTTTGTGGTACACTAATTAATGTCAGTTTGCTGTTTTATTTCTTTTGGAGAAAGTGAAGAGGCGATCAAATCGTTCATGTAGTATTTGCAACGTCTGCCAATAACAAACGTGAGTCACCCAGAACATTTCTGTGTCACACCACACGGTGCCTATCTTTCAGAGTCATCAGTTCTTTAGTCTCATATGGCCACTAATTACACCTATCAGTGTCCTTGCTCGCTACGTTGGCTAGTAAACGCGATTTTTAGTTATATAATTGTATTCTTAAATGTTAATAATTTTGCTACGAAGAATCGTGTCTGATAACATTTAACACCTGTTATAAATCATCAAAGATATAAATTATTTGTTATAAATCATTGTATAACATAGTATATGTTATACAATGTATAACATAGTATATGTTATACAATGCAGTGCAAATTACGTATCTAAAGTGTTATGTGGGTTATTTTGTGTTTATTATCATTTGTATTTTGAGTTGAAAGAGGGAGAACTACCTGAAGAACTGTCAGCCAACATGATTTACGTCTGAGGAAAAATTAACAATACTCCACCGATTTATATAAGGAAATTCTCAGCCTTTTATCTTAACGCGCTTTCGTTGGTTCTTAAATTTCAATACTTTTGCTTCAAGTTTATCTGAAACTTAATTTACGTCTTATCTTGTCACTTTAAATTTAAGTCTGTTATATAAAAGATCAGTAATTTATTTAAATAACTTTATTTATTAATTTTTTAGTTTGGTTATTCAGACATACCAACAATTGTTTTCACAGTTAGTGAAAGTTATATCTACGTTCATATAGTTAAAGTAGAAGTTATAATATAGTTAAAGTTATATCTAAAAGTACTTAGAATTGATAAAAATTAAGTGTAACAATCACTCATAGGTAAACATGTACCTTAATAAGTATAAAATTAAAGATAAAAAACAAAAATTGCCAACTGTAACTTAGCGCTCCGGAACTGGCAAGATTTCTTGTATATTTTAATGCTTGAGGTGAGTTAAAATGAGGTCGGAATATTCACCAAAATTTGATTAACCCAAAATGCCACTGACTAGTGATGGGAAGCAGCATCACTGAGAAATATAAATATTTTAATGACATTGAAAATCCGTAAGCGTGAAATTGTGCCTCCAAAGGGATTTTTTATACGATAAAGTGAAAAGACGAAAGGAACGTCACCTGATGGTAAGTGCAATGTCTGCTTGTAACAAATACTGTGTCACCCATAACATTTATCTGTGGTACCAAACTGCGCTCGTCACCCTGAGACATCAGTTCTTAAGTCTCATGTGCCCAGTCATTATAATAGGTCACACTTCGGAATAACTGGCACTGAGGTGGTACCCACCTAGACGGATTCCTGCATAGGACATCTGGTTGACACAGGCCCAGTGGTACAATTATAGGCTGTTACTCTGTTTTAAAGAAATTCATCGAAACACGTGGTCCTATAATAGGTTTTTTTTCCTAACAGAAATATCTGAAAGAAATGTGATCATTACCATTTCCATTCAGATACAACCTACACCCGGGATTTACCTTTCACACAATGTACAGGAAAATGAGCTGTGAGTTGAAAGCGAAAAAGACTGTCCACCTGACCTCATTTCCTTTCAGGCATTCCGTGTTACGTCATCGAGAGATTTTTTTAAATACATCACCTAGACTAGGATTTCTACTGATATCGCGTGTGTATTTTACGATACGAAAAAGATCACTATGTGACCTAAGTGATCAGAATATCTGACTTTTACCACAATCCTGGGGTTCAAAGCTCAGCCAACATGTGTGCAAACGACGAGCAACAAACAATAAGCAAACACGAATTGTTGGTTTTCGGGTCTGGTTGTGATGTACATGTGAAAATTATTTTTGTAAGTCGCACCCACGTTACAGGAGAAATCTTAGTGTGGGGCATCGTGTTCTAAAAAAGAAACAAAAAAAACAAATTTGGACGTCACGGGATGTCCGACAGATGTGGATCACCGAAATTAATGGTTATTCATAGAATTTATAATTAAAAGAAAAGTAATAAATAAATATAAAGTAAAATAAAAATATTTCGCGTCACACGTCGTTCAAAAATTCACTCATCGTGTTGCCAAATTATAACACAAAATCATTATATAAACCATATAGAAAAAAGGCACGGTGTTTGTCTTCGGTTATTAATAAATTTAAAACAGTGACATCTATTGGTCCCGTAGTGGTACCTGGATAGTCACTTTGGTAATCATGTAAAATGCTTGGTTTTCAACGGGTTACCTTTTTGGTACTGAAACATAATTTTAAATCTAATGTAAATTAAAAAATGCGTTATATAGCCTTTATTTCATCCAAATTGTAATGGCTCTAATTATTTATGAATTATTTATATTTTATAATTAGTTATAGTTGGAGATGTACATTTTCTTCACGGCACACGAGTCGTTTTTACCCCTAGATTTTACCCGTTTTTTCCAATAGATATATCACATCTAAAGTAACACCCAAAACAACGTTATTATTAATTTCTGTTCTACGCCGGAATCATACCCGCGACTCGTAGCACAGAAACGAATTCTAGCCACTGAGCCACACGTTTCCACTTTACTACTTTTAAAAACTCACAAGGGGGTTTAGGAAATGTTACATTATATTATTATATTTGGAATTGTTTACTTACGACTGTGTTTTAGTTAGCCGATAGGTGTCCGGCTATTATATGCAATGCTGTCACTATACTGCTCGTGGAAACGCAATGGTGTTAAGAATTTTTTAACTCGTACCAAAACGGCGGCAAGGCGGTGCGAAAAATGGACTACGTGTGTGGTCTCTGCCTACCCCTTATATGGGAAAAAGGCGTGACTTTATGTGTATTCAGTTTGAAGGGCACTGATAGATAACATATTATAAATCAATTACAGAGCATCTGAAACATAGAACTGATGTCTCAGGGTGACGAGCGCAGTATGGTGCCACACAGAAATGTTTTGCACAAAAAAATTGTGATAAATTTATTGGTAGCTAAGGGGCTAGGCGCTCGCATTAAATTTCGTAGTACGCGAGTGACCTGGGTTCGATTCCCGGTGCCGGCATCACTAAAACGTCACGTCGTGAGGAAACCTGCATGTCTGAGAAATAAAAATATTTCGCAGACATGTGCAGTCAACCCGCATGGGAGTAGCGTGGCGGATTGTTCCTAGCTCTAAAACTCTCTCAGATATGAGAGGAGGCCTGTGATCAGCAGTGGGACATTTATAGGCTGAAACTTTACTTTTTACTTTTTTTTTAATTTACCGGCCTGGTTTGGATATGACTAAATTATTGGAATGAAAAACTAAACGATCAAAGGACATTGCTCAGCTCCCATACATAGTTCGACTAAAAACCAACAGGTCATAAAACATTGGGATCAAAATAACGCATATGCATCCTTATGAGCAGATTAAAACAACGTACACTTCTCAGAATTTATTTATTACCTATAACGTATTTTAGGTTTATTACAAAATATCAGTTGTAGAAAAGCAAAACGAAAAATAAAACACAGACCACTTAACAATCAAACACAAAAATCACCAAAATTACATTTAACAACAAAATCAAATTAAAGATTGCCGCTTGCGTGTGATTTTGTCAAATGTTTATCAATAATGTCACTTGACATTCAAAATTTTTCCTGCTCGCACGCATAGTGTTTCTCGCTCGCATTGTTAGACACCGTCATTTTTACTATGGTTTTTAGCTACACTTTTTTCGTGGCACTTACCGCTTTAAGCAGCTTTGGTTTTTATCTCTTGACTAAGGGATCAAGCGCTAAAGCCATGATTTTGGATGTTATTCGGGGAACGGCAAGGTGTCGTAATTAATAAAATGCCTTTTTAATTTTCTTTTATTAATTTATAGGGTCCGTTGAATTCCAGTATTTGGAATGAAGAGCATAAAATAAGTTAAGAATTATAGTATAATTCAAATGTATGTTGATTCTTCGTCATTTTGGCAATGTCCTTTGCAGATGTTTTCAGTTTCATTTATTATTAATGATACGAATTTTTTCTTATTTTTTGTCTGCCAAAGTACCATATGCTCGTTCCTCGCAATACTGACGTAAATTTAATTACCTTAATTGGCTTATCATTCAGTAAATTGCTTCTACTTTTTTCTATTTTAAATTATCCTTTTTCGCCATTTAATGTTAAAGATAAATATCTGTGTCTTTCCTCATCACATGATAAGGTCCTTCTTTCTCCGTCGAACAATAAGATATACATTTCAATGGGTTCTATAATAACTCCGTCACTGTTCAGGTTACACTTCTTTGAAACTCCTTGCCCGATGAAATCAGAAAAGCGTCCAATAAACATTCTACTTTTTTTATTTTTAATAATAAAAAAAATAACGTCTTTACACTTTTTGAACTCGAATCAGGTTTGTAGTCCGTCTATATCACCGAGCGGTTATATGTACTATATTTTACAAGAAACAATATATTAACAAAATCTGTTTTTTAATTTAAACAAGTTCTAATAAAAAAAAGTTTTCGTAAATTTATCAATAACTCAGTCAACATTAAATTTTCCAAATAGTTATAATCTAATGTAACGTTCTGAATAGCATTGAAATACAATATTTAGGAGTCATTGAACCGAGAAACTCTTTGAGCACTTCAGCTCATTTATCTGAAAGTGATAAATAGACTTATAATATGAATTATACGGAGTTTCCCTCACCCTTTTAGGGGATATCGAGATAATGAATATATTATAAGGAAATATTTACCTGCTCCGTTACTACCGCGGTGGAAACCAATGTTTATTCAAGTAGGAAATACTGCGAAGGTTCCGAGGTAAAGCATCAAATAATAACTAAAGAAATATATTTAATAATATACCTGTAATTGATCTGTAAATGGCTGCCTTTATTCGTGCAAAATAATACCATAATATGCAATGCTGTCACTACACTGCTCGTGGGAACGCAATAGGCAGTAAGAATATCATGATTGGTACCAAAAAGACGGCGACGTGTTTCACCACCCGTCTCGTTTCCCGCGGGGACGTAAAGTGGACTTTTACGACACCCACGGGTTTGATTGGTTATTCTGCTATTCGGGGCCGAGACAAATCTAACAAATACAACATCATAAAAATCGGTCAAGCCGTTCTTTATCTATAAGTGGTGTAACTAACCCGACCTAGTTTTATATATATATGTAGATTATATACAGGTTATGTATACAGATTATGTAACAGGAATCACATAATTAAATTAGCATTGCAAGCCAATGGACGTTTAAGTTAAGACTAATACCCCTTGTTTTCTTTAAGTAAATTATTAAAGACTTGTAGGTAAATATTCGTGAATGTGAATCGTATATAGGCCTTATATAGGCTTGTCTAGTACGAAGGCTACTGATAGATCAAAACACTAAAGTTAAGTAGCGTTAGATGATATAACTGTCTACTGTTGTTTATTATATTTTTGTATGCATTGTTATCGTTAGTTCTTTTTCTAATAATATTTTTTTTATTTCAGTATAATATCCATATGGGTTAATAATAAAATTTAGAAACTAAGGTTAGTTTTAATCACGGAGAGAATTGTATCCATCTAGTGCTTAATATATGCATATGCTGTCTAATTTGATCTCTATATTTACACAACGAGACTTTTTCCTCACGATCCGTTGAAATATCTATGTATAGTAACACAAGACCGTTCCTACAACTAACGGACGTTAGTAGCTGGTGGATGACGTGAAAAAGATGCGAATTGCTGCGTAACGCCTCGTTATACGGAGCAAAGAAACGAATAGTAGCTTCTACTAAAAACTGTCAGTTGAATATAGGGACCGGGCGTAAGCAATTTGCAACACGTACAGGAGACTGTTATTTCTACCTCGCATCCGCGTAATCAGAGATGCTATCCGCGTACATTTCGGTAAGGGTCGACGTAGGCGAACGTATCACGATCAGATCAAATTTTAAGGAAAGGCCACGTCGAAAGTACAATGTGTGAAAACGCTCATGAAAGTTAATGAAGCGCGAGATGTGTGTCAGGATCGTAGCAAATGGAAAAAAGAAAGAAAGAAAAAGAATTTTTTGGCACTGTACAATAGGACAGCACACGATGTAAACAGATATTTAGGATACAAAATAAAAACTTAAAAAATATATAGGACGCACCAAAAAATTGCATAAAAATGATATGCAATGTGCATGTCTCATGGCTTAAACCAATAGGTCCCACAGTACATAAGTGTACTAACAGACGAAAACCTGACGCTGATTTTGACATCTCGAACCTAAGTGCATCACGGATATCAAGTTCAGCAATAGCCAAGTGTGTGTTTATTTATACGTAACAAACATAAAAGCATAAGAAAAAATAATTTATAGCATGGATAAATAATTTAATATTTATTATATATATATTAGAGCCATGGTAGCTCAGGGGCTAGGCGCTCGCTTTAAATTTCATAGAACGCGAGTGACCAGAATTCGATTCCCGGTGCCGGCACCACTAAAATTGTTAATTGGAATTTTAAGTGCTGATTTACCAACCAAAAGTTCGGTTCATAGTGTGCGGTTACTTAGGGCCATAGCATTAAGTATTATAGCAAATTTATATTCATATATTCTGAACCGTCCAAGATATCGAAGTGGAACATATTTGCACACATTAACTGTTGTGAAATAAATTAATTTTTCATTTTCATTTTCATTGAAATCCGTTTAGGTGTTTCGATACCGATTGTAGACAAACTTTTAGACAGATCGACAAAAATTCTGTAAACAGTCATTTTTATTAGGCATCGTATAAATAACAGTATCCGCTTAAACTTTGGAATTTATTTTCATGTCACAGGCAGACACTTCAATTTTAATATTTGTACTCGTATATCATCTATATAGCGATACTCAAAACTATCTTGTAAACTCTATTCAATTGAACATTATGCACAACATTAAATCGATTCTGATTGGCGCTTCTATTGAACATACAAAACTGATAAAGGTTCACGTCTATCGACTTTCACCTTTTCATGGATTCGAATTCTGTAATTGGTCCCATTGAGGCTGGAAGCCAGACGTGACCCGCTTGAAATGCACGTAAAATTTTTATTTCTGGTACGAGAGCGGTGGAATCATAAAGACGGAAACGTACGTAAGAGTACATCTGATTCCGAGAAATGAAATATGTATACAGAAAATTTTACTTTTAACCGAGTGTAACACATTTACTGGTGGTACTATTCGTATAAAGCATATGAGATTTAAGAACTGATGCCTGAGGGTGACGGGCGCAGTGTAGTGTCACACAGAAATGTTCTGGGGGACATAGCATTTGTAATGGGCTGAAGTTGCACTTACCACCAGGCGAAAGTTTTGCTCGTTTCGTTCTTTTAACCAATAAATATTGCTAAGCAGCTCCAATGCGGGCTAGCGGACTTCTCATGCTTTCGGAATGTTTTTATTCCGTACATGCAGATTTCCTCACGATGATTTCCATCACCGGTGAGCACGTGGTAAATCAGCACTTCAATTTATGTATTCGTATGCAGAAATCCATTTAGGCAATTACCATTGTAGTACCGGTTATTCTGCCATCAAGCAGTAGTGTGCGAATATTATTGTACGGTCTGAAGGTCACTGCTAGGTAGTCTAATTACTTGGTGACGTGCGCAGCGTGGTGCTACACGAGAATGATCTGCGTGACACAGTATCTGTTATGGGCAGACGTTGCACTTACCATCAGGTGAACGTTTTGCTCGTATCGTCAGTACCTTCTTAAAAAAAGAAGAAATCAGCATTATTTTCTTAAATATATTCCTGCTTCTAGGAATTTCTTGTATTTGTTTGCTTTGAATTTCATTTTATGTTTTAAGAGAATGTCTATCAGATAAACCGCAAAAAGTAGTGCGCTGTATATTCAGGTATATTTTTAACATTTAAATTCTGTTTCCATACATTTATACGGCTCTTCGCTTTAAACGAATTCCTGATTTTATTTTCTATTCAGTAAAAATGTACTGGGTATTTTATAATTCAGAAATATATGAAGAAACACATTTTGTTAAAAAACAACTTTAGACAAAGTATTTAGAACTGGCTCACAACTACACGGATATTCAGTATTATATATATAAATAAAGTTGCTTTACTTTGTAACATTTTCTATTGTAAAAGATCTCGTTATTCGAAAGAGATTAACATTTTTTATTAGAATAAGTTCTCAGTATTTTTATGTACAAAACTGTATATTTATAACAATAATTAAAAAAATATTATTATCTATTCTTGTGGTGTTGTCGTTATTACTTGGTACCTTATTTGAATGCGGTATGTCGTTGTTCGTCGTCATACGACCGGTTATTTGCAATTACACCCGAATTTAATCAATATTATCTTATATATACAATATTTTCTTTATATACTTAACCAGGTACTTTTTCATATACTTAAGCAAATTCATAGTATAGTTTAATTTTCATTCGTTAAGAGTTACGTAACCAATTCTAATTAGAATCGCTTAAAGTTGTTTAATAAACACCACTGCCATCGTTTAGGAGATGACATGATCATAAATTGTCTCAACAGCAAAAACTGCTCACTAATTTTCTTCACATTTTTCGTATAATCGTCGCAATGTACGGTTCAAGTGGCCAGTCCTCGTGATAATCGCGGACGTAATTTCAGCCGACACAGCGCTGCATACTGCTTTAATCTCAGGACGCGAGGCTTATCTTGACAGCGTAAGAAATAATTGCGAACGTTTTTTTTTTTGTTTTATAATACAACAAATTCATACAAACTTAATGTCTAAAATCTAAAAATAATACTAAACGTAAAAAGTATCTTCTAAGTTCTTTAAATTATTATTATTAGCTTTACAATTTGACCCGTTATCTTAAATTATGATTTTGATTTGATTTTTGAATCAAATTACATAGTTCACAGCGACATTGAATTCAAAGAGTTTATTACCATAATTGTGTTTGTCTTAAATTCTGAATGAATTTTCTTCAAATCCAGATATGTCGTATAGTTAAGAATATCAAAAATATGCGAATAATTTCCAAAAATATATATTAATAATGTCAATACATATATAAATTACATATTATCGCAAATCTTAAGTTAAGAATCGTTTTTAAACGAGAATAATGATGAATTAGAAGTTTTTCATACTTTCGTAATAACTTCCCAGTGCAACGTCCCTTAAGGCATCCGTCGGCAATATTTCTTCTCGTCAAAGAACATTAATGAAACACATGGCATACCGACCGTAACATTCTTTTATGACTGAGCATAATATCCCTCGTTAGCGCTGAGCACAGTTAACTGTTTCCTTTAATTTTTTTAAATCTAGTCGCTTAGTAAGGAATTACTGTATCTAGTTTTTATATTAAATGCAAAATTATATTACTATCCAAAAACGAAAAAAAAAAGTAAAGTTTCAGTCTATAAATGTCCCACTGCTGAGCACAGGCCTCCTCTCATTTCTGAGAGGGTTTTAGAGCTAGGAAGAATCCGCCATGCTGCTCCAATGCGGGTTGGCGGACTGCACGTGTCTTCGAAATATTTTTTATTTCTCAGACGTGCAGGTTTCCTCACGATGTTTTCCTTCACCGCCGAGCACGTGGTAAATTAGCACTTAAAATTGAAATTAACAATTTTAGTGGTGCCGGCACCGGGAATCGAACCCAGGTCACTCGCGTACTATGAAATTTAAAGCGAGCATCTAGCCCCTGAGCTACCACGGCCCAAAACGAAGATCATAACATAATTTAGGTTAGCAAATATATTGCAAATATAAACTATAAGTTAATATAAAATAATACATATCTGCTTTTCTATTTGCAGCATAGTCGAACATTGTACCGGTGATGGTACTCTCCATTGCCACTAGGAATTCGGTACGGCATATTTGGATTTCTTTTCAACAGTCAGCAGCCAGGAAATATATAATATGTACATTTCTAAGTAAGGTTTATTACTTAGTAGCTAAAGCCCGAGACTACGTCCGCGTGGATTAAGGTTTTTTTAGAAATACCGAGGGGGCTCTTTGATTTTCCAAAATAAGAAGTATTCTATGTCCGTCTATAGAAAAAAGTCTATCTCTATGCCGATTTTGTTAAGATCGGTTCCCGGTTGAGCTGTGAAAAGGTAACAAATAGACAGAGGGCCAAAGAAAGTTTTTATTTTTTTTTTATAGGAGAGGGGGCAAACGAGCAAGTGGCTCACCTGATGGTAAGTGATCACCACCGCCCATGAACAACCGCAACACCAGAGGAATCGCGGGTGCGTTGCCGGCCTTTGAGGAAGGAAGTTACTTTTGCACTTATAACATTAGTATGGATAGTATAGATATAGATACCACTGTATTTCGGCTTGAAGGGCAATGAAACTAGTACACTACTAGCGCATATGAGACTGAAGAATCGATGTATGCGTTTTACCCGTCCTTACATTTCCAACGTTCGGTTGGCGCAGTTTCTATGCCCTTGGCTTTTGCACTGCGGGTCGCGAGTTCGATTCCCGCACGGGACAAGAATTATTGCCTACATATAGTAGTTCCAGGTCTGGGTGTGGAATTTATGTCTGCAAAACGCAACCACGACACAGGAGAAATCCTGCTGTAAGGCTTAAAAAAAGAATAGGTCTGTACAGTTCCTGTATAAATATATCGCGTGGGCTACACTACAGTTCCAATACCGCAAATGTTATGAGTAGGCATTCCGCTTACTATCAGGTGAACGACTGACTCGTCTCGTCACTGACTGCCATGAAAGAAATACCCTTTGTAGCAACATCTATGGCTAGCTACTACAGCTCTGGCGCCGTGGTAGTTCAGGGGCCGGGTACTCGCCTTCCATTGCATTCGCGAGTGACCTGAGCTCCATCGTCTGTGCCGGTATCTCTTAAATTTAAGTGCTGCTTTGCCACTAGCTCAGCGGTAAAGGAAAACATTGTGAGGTAACCTGCATATCCGGGTCACGCATTGGAGTAGCGAAATAATTGCGCATTGGAGTAGCCGTAACACGGCTCTATAACCTAGAGAAGGCCAGTGCTCAGCAGTGTGACATTTATAGACTTTACTACGTCGCCACATGAGAATCTCAAGAAATATCTCATACCCCAGTATTGACCGGCAGGAGCTTACGCGTAAATACGGTTTTTGTAAATATGTTTATAAAAATGATATTTTACTCCAACAATTCTTGAGTTTGTTTTTTTAATAATGTCTCTGTCGAAGCCAAAAGTATCTCATCCACTATAAGTAGACAATCTTTGACAAAAGAAATTTATTCCCAGTCGACAATAAAAAGTTTTTTAATATTCGCACTGCTCGATGTAATCCGGATTCGCGTTTTTTTTTTAGAGGCGAAGGCGGTAGCAAACGTAATTTCTCATAAAGGGGACGAAATTTTTCCGCAAGTCGACAGGCCTTAGTACTTTGTAAGTATAAGATTGAAATGCTTAATCTCCTTTGTTGGTCTGGAGATTTGTGTTCGGGACATTGTTTGAAATGCGTGCTAAATAAATGGAGAAACAGTTCAGCAGACATTGTATTTGTTTACTTAGTTCTGGGTTTGAATTTCAGCTAAAGTCGATGTTTTGTTAACATAACGTTTTTGACACTTTTATATCTTTATGCCCTGCTGGAACTGACACTGAATGCAAATTCTTTTCTTCCTCTACATTAGAGTTAGTCGTTACGATAAGTACAGGTGGGTGAGGTCAAGTTATTAAGCGCGTCTATTTTCGTGCGCAAATCTTAATCTCAATAAGAAATTTAAACTAGAAAAAAAACTTCACTGAAGGTCAGCACTCTTCAGTCGATCCAATAAATTTATTTAATTTTTTAACTAATAGGCAAAAGCTTGTAAGTTAAGACGATTTGTAATAAATTTTAACTAGACTATTGCGTTAATTTTTGCATTTACATATGAAAATGTTAATAATAAATCACGTACAATTAAAATCAAGTGGAACGGCCATTGACTATTAATAATTTTCCAATCGATCTCTTGTCAGGATGCTTAGTAAGATTTATGTTTTAGCGTCTGAGAAAATGCGATCGATTGTTAAATTCAGTAGCGAATTCACACTTAAAGTTTTTATTAGACTAAATTATTTAAATTGTGCCTTTTTAAAATAAACACCGGAATAATTTGGGTTTAAAGTATCTTGCACAAATCTACAATAGATACTGGAGTTTTGCATTCCTCGTCGTAGTCTTTTTTTTCAACCATATACATAATAAAAGTGTAAATGGCTGATGTCTGTACCTAGAAGATATTTAATAAAAATGTATATAAGAGTAGTAAGAGCCATAACAATTATCTTTAGAATTTTTGTTTGTCTGTCTGTCTGTCTGTCTGTCTGTCTGTATGTATGTATGTATGTATGTATGTATGAATGTATGTATGTATGTATTTATGTATGTATGAATGTATGTATGTGTGTATGTATGTATGTATGTATGTATGTATGTATGTATGTATGTATGAATGTATGTATGTATGTATTTATGTATGTATGAATGTATGTATGTATGTATGTATGTATGTATGTCTGTAAGCGCACCACGCAAAAACTACTGCGTGCAATTGCATGCGGTTTTCACAGTTACGTTGATATTGTGATATAACATCCTATATGATTAGACCTCCAGCCAACTTAAAATCTGGTGAATGTTATACGAGTATCTTGAACACCGCCTAGACGCCGAGTCATCTTTAAGAATGCTGGAGTTTGTAGGTTTGAACGAGAGACCACATCTTTCCACTTGCTACGATCCTGACACACATCTTTCGCTTTGTCTATTTTTATTACCGTTTACATACACGCTCGTCGGTTGCAGGTACTTTTAACGTAACCTTACCCCAAAAGTTATCCGATCTGATTGTGATACGTACCGTACACCTAGATCGACCCTTACCGGCTTTCCCATTCACACTCGCCTCATAAATCTGTATCGTCAATTTCCTTTCATTCATCCTCTCTACGTGTCTTTGTCACTACATCTTCAACCATACCGCAACGTTCACTTATCACGCTGTTTCTCACTTTGTCGATCAAGGTTACTCCAGCTATACTTCTCAAACTTCTCATTTCCACAACATTAATCTTACTTTCATGCTTCTTCTGCTATACTCTTCTCTTCTGCTATATTCACTACCATACATAAGTGTGGGGACCAAGACCCCCCCCCCCCCCTATGTACAGCCAGTCGTGCCTTTTTAAATACGTTCTGGCTGCTCATAAAGTTATGCAGAGCCCCACTTGATTTCCTGCCAATACTCTTCTCTCAATATCACAGTCATACTTTCCGTCTCTCGAAAACTTAAAACCCAGGTACACAAACTCTTTCACTTGTTCCACTCTTTCTCCTTCAATAAGAACTCTGCATTCCGTCATACTTTATTCTCTTTCAAAAACCATTACCTTTGTCTTACTTACATTAATTTTCATCCCTTTGCTTTCTGGGATACCATGCATAATATTCAACATCACCTGCATGTGATCATCGGCGTATAGGAGGCATTTGACAGTCAGATTATTTATTCTTAATCTATATGCACTCTCTTTCAAATATTTTAAGCAATTGTCTATGAATAGGTTAAACAGCCACGGAGACGCTACACATCCCTGTCTAACACCTTTTTCGATGTTAAACCAGTCTGTGTAAGCCTCGTTTACCCTGACACAAGCACTGGAATCCTTATAGAGTGACTTCAGCGCCCGTATCAAGCTGCCGTTTACCCCATACATAGGCAAAGTTGACCACAATTCATTCCTCACTATCCTATAATAGGCCTCCCCCATTGGGAGTGAGCGTGCGAGAGAGTGCCACAAGAGTTTGTAGCTTTCATTTTGGGGGGATTTCGACATAGTTGCTACGCTTTGCAGGCGGGTCGGCAACCACAGTTTATTTATTCAGATGTTTCCGGAAGATGCTAGTGCCCATCTCCTGGTTTTTATTTTCCCTCTGTCGACTTTTACGACACCCACGGGATGGGATGGGGTGGTAAGAGAATCTCTGTTACGACGCCACCACACGGTATTAACAAGGCTACAAATTAAAAAGGAATTATTTGTTTAAATAATTTAAATAAAACCCAATTTTTTTGCGTTTAATTTTCAACTATTTATAACTCGACGTTTCGAGCGCTTCGCAACACCAGTTGTCACGGGAGGACTGAGGTGACAGATGTCTATAGCTTGTATACTCCTGCATCTTGCAATATCCGATGAAGCTGTAACAGCCGAGAAGGCTAACAGCAATTACATCACCGAAAATATATATCCTGCATCTTGTAGAGAGATGTTACGTTAACTGACTAATCTTCTTCGGCAGCTTGAAGAATGTTTTTATGGAAGCCCGCTTCAAGATATAGCCAATCTTGTCCGTGACTCGTCTGGCGTAACGTTCGGACTGTGGCCGGTTTCAATCGATCACTGCGACGAAAAATTTAGTTTTGCCCCTAACTTCATTGTAAATTGAATTTTAGAGTTGATCTTTTATATTTTAGAGGTGGTCTAGAAATGCAGTTACTTTATGTGATGGTAAAATTATGAAATATCATTCATTATCATTTCTTAAATCATTATAAGATTTACTTGATTGATTTCCTTACTCTGCAGTTTCTATCTACTTTTTGTGTCTTGTGTCAAACTGTTGTTAGAACTTTTCGAAGCGCCTCGGGTTGTGATAAAAGTTTATGGTTGTCGGATATTGAAATATGTACTCTAGAGAACAGGAAAACTTGAGTAGTTTCTCTATCGATATAAAAATATTATTTTCATAATAGATATCGTTGGTGCATTACTATCACGCTTTAAAAGTAGTTGTTATAATTAGCTGTCCAAATTTATTTTTTTACAAAATAAACAATTATTGACATAATTGACAAATATGAAGAAAAAAAAACCAATTTCAATACAGCCCGTACACGGCTTATAGAGAAAAACAGATCACAGACCGAAGAGTATAATCTGCCGCTATTTTTGGGGTATAGTCGACATAGTAAATAAGCCCTAAGAAAGCCACCCGAAACCACTTAAAATTTGGGCGGTCCTATAGCGTCTTCTGAAACGTTGCCTTCAGAACAGCTTTTAAACAAGTAGGCTTAGAGAAGTTCTCTCGTTAATAATTAAATATAGAAATTAAAAGAGTAAAAGAGAGAGAAAGAGATATAAAACCATAGAATAAAACAGTGTAAAGCGAAATAACTCCTTTTTACTCATTGCTTATGAAAGTATATACGGTACTTACAGGAAAGAAAATAATTTTTTAAATTGTTGCCTATTTGTCTGTCTGCTTGTTCCGGCTAATCTCAGAAAAGGCTGGACCGATTTGGACGGGACTTTCACTGACAGATAGCTGATATTATAGCGGGTAACTTGGGCTACTTTAATTATAGAAAAATACTTAGTCTTTGTACCAGAAATACACAAAGTAGTACCCAATATTTATGGGTACAAGAACCCACTTTCAGCTTGTTACCGTTTTTACCTAAAACCTGGCACAAAAACCTGGCGGCAGCCGATTCCATAAAGTGGTTGATGGTGGCAGAAAATTACTAGAAAAGCACACAGTGGTGAAATACTAACCATCAAGATGATGTGGACGGCAGTCTCGTCAGTACTTTTTTAATTGTAATTGCTAATACTTGCATAATTATAATTGCTAATACGTTAATAAAAAATTAACCACAGACTTTTTATAAAAATATCAAAAACAAAAGATAAAAACAGAGGAATTGTAAACAATTATTTCTAAAATAGGCCGTGTGGAGGCTTAAGAGAATCTACCACCCCATCTCATCCCGTATGTGTTTTGACTACAGAGGAAAAATAAAAACCAAGAGATGGGCAGAAGCATCTTCCTCGAAAATCAGAATAAATAAACCGCGGTAGTCAACCCGTCTGCCAAGCGTGGC
This sequence comes from Luehdorfia chinensis, assembly GCA_019845155.1. NCBI lineage: Eukaryota > Metazoa > Arthropoda > Insecta > Lepidoptera > Papilionidae > Luehdorfia > Luehdorfia chinensis. The sequence goes on from JAHVAK010000390.1 coordinate 732,197, forward strand.
AACTATGACAAAATCCCCCCAAAATGAAAGCCACAATCTTTTGTGACAATCCGGCCTATGTTCAGAAGTGGACTAGTGATAGGCTGAAATGATGATGATGATGATCTCTGACTAAATCAAAAAATGGTATTAAAACGTAAACACCATAAATTATCAAAACGTTCTAGGTTATACAGCATTTGTTATGAGTAGACGTCACACTTACGATCATGTCAACTATTTACGAAACCTAAACAGACGAAGGTAACGAGGCCTTAAACGTATATTTTTGTCCTTGTCCATAAAAAATGCTAACGATATGAATAAATATGCTACGCTTTGTTGGTTGTATTTCTAAATGCAGTAAAGAGGTTTTAATTGAAGTGGGAGACAGCTTCCTATTTTCGGTTTATCTAGCTCCTTAATAGCTTAATCTACCTCACTTCACTGGACGAGACAGCGCAATGAATTATCTTTCAAACCAAACGTGCTTTGAATGAATGTAGTTAGCTTAGCTCATTTGCTTTTTCTATCATAAAAGCTAATATTTCGGAAAACACAACACAATGTTTAGATAAAACTGTGACCATGATGTCCTGCGAACCTACATTCAAACCTTACCGCGGATACTTATATTAAAAATAACCAACAAAGATCTCTTCTACTACTGACCCAATCGCAGTCGGGACAACGAACCAGAAAGACTTCATTACAATGACATGGTGAAAGTAACATGTATTTTAATAAACCTTCATTTACTTCATATTCTTTACAGAATGTCAAAATATTAGGACTTAATCTAATGTACTTGACATACTATCAAATTCATTATTAGTTGGTTAAAAAATTAGATATGATAGTTAGTTTTTCACCTTATGTAAACGATATCTTTTTCTTGAATATCTTGAAGTAACAAATTATTAACATCCGACTACAGGTCGCCTTTAAATTTAAAAGAGAGTTGGAGCTGGAAATCGTTAAGATATCCACGCGATGTTTTCCTTCGCCGCAGAGCATGTGGTAAATTGGCATTGAAAATTTCAATTACGATTTAGGGGTTTTATGTCCCAAGGATACATTAATATCTAATCCAGATTGGTAAATAATATCTTTTTACGTTTCTATGACAATCAGTACATATTGTAAGTGATAGAATGAAAGAAGAATAAAATCATTGAATATATTTTTGATATTACATTTTCGTCAACCATCATATAGGCCATCAACATCATTTTATAATTAGAGCCTCGGAATATTTCCCATATTTTTACGGAGTTAATTTTACCAAAAGTCCATTTTATCACACCATTTTGTCTAAACACTAGAAATGCCGGAAGCCTTTAAAATGTTTTCGTTGAAAAATTGCCTTGCGGTTTCATAGCACTTTGACACTGTAGCGTAATTTATGGGTTACTTTCTCTAGTGGTGTACCCCTTTTCGTTGCTGTAATTTAAATTTAAATATTTTCATTTTAAAACAGGAACGAACGTTTTTTTTTAAATTATTTTATATTTTTTTATTTGATAAAGTGACGAGACGAGCAAAACATTCACCTGATGGTAAGTGCAACGTTTGCCCAAAACAGATGCTGTGTTACTCAGAATATTTCTGTGTAGCACCACACTGCGCCCGTCACCTCGAGACATCAGTTCTTAAGTCTCATATACCCAGTGATTACGCTAGCTCTCAGTGGTCTTCAGGCCGAAACAAATTAATGTTTGCATACTACTACTTCACAGCAGAATAACTGGTTCTGGGTTGGTACCTACCTAGACGGATTCTTGCATAGGATAATACATATTATAATACATTGTAAATTGTTAAAGGTAAAGGATACGATGCTAGTTTATATTAATTTTTGTAAACCGGCAGGCTTGCAGAAAGCGTAGCTACCTACTAAAACCTGTTATCATATCTTTTACCATATTTACATATGGTAAAAGATGTTAACCAAGTATCGGATTCTGTTAGTCATACTAAAAATGGCCTGAATTTTCAGTTCTATTGTTCTTGAGCCGTGGTAGGTCAGGGGCCATGCGCATGTCTTAAATTTCATACAATGCGAGAGGCCTAATTTCGATCCCTCGGTGCCTATACCTCCATAACTTTCTGCAGTTCTAAGTGCTAATTTACCACGTGTTTAGTGGTGAAGAAAAAATTGTGAGAAAATCTGCATATCTGAGAAAAAATAATATTTCGAAGATGTGAAGTCAACCAATCCGCATTGGAGTAGCGGGTGGCTTGTGCATCTTGACTGCACGCTTTCTGAGCAACGATTTGGAATTCGTCGCCAGCGTCTGGCTTTTCAGACCGGTATAACAAGAAATTTATCAAGGCTAGACTGAATAGTAATTTATTAGGCGAACGTGCTAATGACCTCTGCCCACAACGTTAGTTAGTATCAAGGTTTGTGGCAAAAAAATAAACCAAATATGTTTTTATCTAATCTTAAATAAAAACATATTTTTCAAATTTCATTCCATTCGTGAATTAAATACTTATTAAAACTATGTCTTACGCGGGGAACCATACGATCTCTTATGAAGAGCGACGTTAAACTTAGTTCCGAAGCTAGAACACTCGTGCGTAATTTCAGCGTTCAGCGGATCTCTTTTAATAAAATGAGATTAAATGCTTTATTTCGACTTTCTTTTTAATGGTCAGTCTGACAGACTTTGACGGAAAGTCAGTGTAAAAGTATAAAAATAATTGTATATATTTGGTAGTTCATTAATTATCATAAGTAATTAACAAAAAAACTTAACGTCTGTACATATACAACAGTTGTGGTAACTCGATCAGTGTATTCCACATTGATCGAGTTATCGATGGAGAGGAAAGACGCGAGAACAGGCATGAAAATGGCTATTCTCTATCTGTCACAATAGGTATTCAATCTCTGGATATTGTTCTGGCAATGTTTTTCACCGAACGTCCTGGTTTTCTGGGTTTTTTATTTGTTTCACGTCTTCAACACAGCAAATTTAGCTAGCTATTGTCGATAAGCGCTGTGAGTTATATAACCATGTCTACTCTTATGGGAATAAAAGTAATAAAATATAGTGAATCATTTGTAAACTTTCGTATATTCTAAGAAACATCGTATAAAAACACATTAAATATCTCTCGTTAATCCATGGTTGGTCCTTTAAATAGGGGGTTTACCTCTTAATAAGGATTTCTACTAAAAGTAGGGTTTGTAATTTATGAAAACTCTCGATTCTTTTTTCACGACATAAAGGTATGATTTTTCTCATTAGAAGTAACTACAAACTAGGAAAGTTTCAGAGTTGTTTCCAAACATAGATTGACTGATGGATGAGAGGGGAATCACACAGACAACTGTTACAAAAAATTGCGTAGGTGAACGTGCTAGAAGGTAGCTTCAAAAATGAGTTCTTGGATAAACTCATTTTAGTCACTTTTTTTCATTAAATTATAATAACTTAAATATAAACAGGAAAAGAAAGTTAATATGCTGAGATTCACATACAAAATATGAAATATTGTATGTTACCTAGTTTATAAGAGCACTGCGAGACTGATCTCGACTTCAGTGGTGTATATTGCATAGTTGTAGTGTTGTAGTTGTGAAGGGTATCTAGTGGCGGTTCTCGGTGGCGGTGGCTCTGCCAAACTACTAAATATAAATTTAATGTATAAAGTATCCGTATTACACGCAGACTGTTGTTAATAAAAAAATATTTTTTTATTAAATCACGTTTCACATTTGATATTTCCTAGTTGAAACAAATCAATTATGGTTATTATCAGTCTAGGTAGATACCACCCCAGGGCCAGTTATTCTGCCGTGAAGCAATAGTGTGCAAACATTACTGTTTCGGTTTTAGGGGCACTGTAAGCTTGCGTAATCACTGGGGATATGAGACTTAATAACTTATTTATCAGGGTGACGGGCGCAGTGTGGTGTCACACAGAAACGTTCAGCATTTGTTATGGGCACGTTGCACATATTATCAGGTGAACGTTTTGTTCGTTTCGTCACGTTATCCAATAAAAAAAAAACAATGTATAAGCCGAGAGTGCCGAGCATGGTGAACAGGGATCGTGCGAGCATTGACAGGCAATTAAATGACTTAAGTTGATATATTTTTTTTGTTTACTTTATTAGTTTCATTTTGTTCGATGAATGCTAATATACAATTATTTATTTTTACTACACGCTACTTTTTGTTATTAAATTTACAATATATTCTCTTTTAATTTTAAATTTCTTTTAAAATCTATATAAATAAAATGATAGAGGCCTGCCGTTGGGCGCGCATCACACGAAAACTACTAGATAGATTTTCATAAATTTTATTTAGTTTTAATTCTTAGGCACTTGGTCCTGAACTTAAAAATCTAAGTATCACGCTATTTTTATACACGATAGGTGTCCGGAAAAGTAAAAGGCTTTAAGCCAAAATCTCTTTTGTTTGCCTTTGCCTACCCCTTAAATTGCTAATTATATTTATATGTTTTTTTTTATTATATTATATTTAATTCTGAGTTTAAAATAAATTGTGAATTAGATGGAAATTACACCAATTTCGAGAATTTAATTTTCTTTAAGGTAATATGATAAAGTTGTATAATGAACTCCGAACGAATAACAAGATTCTATTCTGTCTATGAATGTGCCGTGATTGAAGCTAGCAAAGTTATGTCGCAATATTCCACCACAGTTCATTTATTACCTTTCTCAATTAAGCATGCAATTAGCCCTCGGCGCAGGCTCCAAGTTGAATCATTAACATCTAACTGTGCTTAGAGTTTCAGTACAAAGAAAATTTACTGCATGTTTTAAAATATTTTTGACCGATTATCGACTGCGGTGAGAACTTCCGAATAGTATCGGAAGCTGTTAACTGCGTATGAGATATTATAGTGCCACAAGTGTACGCGCAACACGCGCACAAAAGAACCAAATCGTTCTCATCCACACGGGTCTGATTTAATGCTCATGCTATAAAGATAGGAGGTTGTTTAGGATGCAGTATTGGAGTCTGGAATGCAGTGTTAGATAAAGCTCATTATCTATAAACATAGAAAGTAGTAGTCTAGGATGCAGTGTTGGAAACGCGGAGACAATCATAACACAAGGAATCACAACGAACCCTTAAAGTGTTTTTGGGGTTCGTTGTTATTCCTTTTTTGGTTCCAATTTTTTGTATACATAAATGTTTGCTTCAACTGGGATTTGATCCCAGAACCCGGGGCGTAGTATTCAGATACTTTGACGCACGCACGGAAAGATATTAAGGAATAATAGATGTTGGTGTTTTCATTATTTTCAGACAGAGACAGTCGCATCTTAGTCAAAGAAATAATATAAAGCAAGAGATAATCATTAGGTACAATAATCAAACTTGCTAAGTGTATGAACCTGACAACTTCATTTAAAATAGAGCTATACGTTTTGCTATATATTATACAGACAGTTAAGTCCTGTTTGATCGAATCCGACTTGTCAATTACATAGGCTTAATTCTAGCATTGTGAGCGTCAATCTACGAGTAATTGGAGGGCTACTTAGTCTGCCTAACATTCCAGTAAATACGAAATAACGTGTTTGGTCGCAATTAAAACTTTGTTTGTTTTGAATCAGAACGACTTTACGAAATTATTGCCGTGTGGTGGCCGCTTTCTACGACCCCATCTCATCCCGTGGGTATAGTCGACAAAGGGAAAATGAAAACCATGAGATGGGCAGCAGCATCTTCCTGAAATATCTGAATAAATAAACTACGGTTGCTAACCTGCCCAAGCGTGGCACCTATGGCAAAATCTCCCGAAATAAGAGCTACGAGTTTTTGCGGCAATGTGTTGGAGAGGCTTATGTTCAGCAGTGGACTAGTTATAGGCTGAAGCGAACCAATTACCATTATTTACTGGTAGAACCACACTGTGCATACTAGCAGCTCGTAAAGTAAGCGGTTCGATCGAAGGAGAACAGATTTATTATTTATTATTTATTTCGCACAGAGTATCACCATCAAGCAGCACAACATTTGGCGCCAACTCGAAATGTGATGGTTGTGTTTTTGATTGAATTATAAGCTGTGCCCAGCGGTTTTTAAATAAGCATGAAATAAGCCGACCGCATTATTTCGCCGTACGGGGTGGTACTTCGGTGACCTGAGCTATCGCTGTTCGGCCCCTCGCGGTAATGTTCGGTTCTCAGCGAGCGGATCCTAAGAAACAGCAGCAAAGTTTTGTCATCATCATTTCAGCCTATCTCTAGTCCACTGTTGAACATAGGCCTCCCCCATAGATTGTTTCAAAGTTTGTAGCTCCCATTTTCGGGGGAATTTTGCCATAGTTGCCACGCTTGGCAGGCGGGTTGGCAACCGCATTTTATTTATTCTGATGTTCCAGGTGCTGCTGCCCATCTTCTTGTTTTAATTTTCCCTCTGTCGACTTTTACGGCACCCACGGGATGAGATGGGGTGGTAGATTCTCAAAGTCTTATAGCGTAAAACTTTTCTCAAAAAATGAGCTATCTGATGTAAAATATATTTTCAAATCGAATTAGTACTTCCTGAAGCGCGTTCAGACAGACACACTCTCTGGCATTGTTATAATATTAACGTTTCATACTGTGTATATTTCGAGTTTTGATGTTTAATATTCATAATGTATTATGCAGCAAATGCTCGTGAAAGCGTATAGTGATTGGAAATCAATTCAAGATCAATATAGTTACGAGTATGTCCGTTTTGTTTACTATAGGCCAACCAATCACCAGTAAATTCTTTAATATCATTTTACTTTGATGTTCTAATAAACTTTGAGGTTTGCTGCTATTTTGAAAATTGAGATTTCTTATATTTACGCGAATACTTCACATTGAAATAAAACTAACTTTACGGATTTTATCGCGTTTAATTTTAAATATTTATAACCCGACGCTTAGGAACAGTTATAGATAGTAAAAATTAAACGGGATGAAGCCGTAAAATTAGTTTAATTTAAAAGCTTATGACAGTTGTCACAAATGAATAAATAAAATATATGTAGACGCTGTTGCGCTTAGTATGGTGAATGACGAAAAAACTTACTGGCAATAGGCACTCTGTCATAATCATTAGAAAAGAAGGAACAGAAAGATAAAGCATTTATTTGTAACCACAATACATTATTATTAAAATCAACAAACCCAAGTGAATAATATGTATGGCTGGTAATATTTAAGGCTGTAGGAAAGTCGGCGTTACGAGTTTAGTCTGTAATCCTCACACTAAGTGAGCCTGTAACGTGAAGACCAAACTACGATTGAGGTACTAGTTTTATAATATGTCCAACGCATTATAATAAAATGTCTAATCACACGTTAAATTTCAGGCCATGATGAAATGAGGCTTGCAACTTAACGGTAACATCCGTAACTTTAATACAACCTGTACACTAACACTGTCTAAATATAGTTGAAATCAAGTTCTACTAAATTAAGATAGTGTTCGGCTGAAATCTGTCCACCGGAATAAAATCAACTAACAAAGTTTATGACTAAAAACCATGTTGCTATTTCAGCTGAAAACCCTATCCGCCATTATTCGGGATTTATCAGAAACGTCATACTGAGATATTTGAATAGCTTTCAAACAGCGCAGGGTTAAGTCAGAATTAAAACGAAGCTTTTAAAACCATATATTAAACCGATACTTGTAATCCTTTAGATTGTGTTTGAATCTATACGTATTTTAGATATGCATAAGTATCAGAAAAAGGAACTGTAAAAGAACTATATACATATTTAATTTGGTGATGTAATTGCTGTCAGCCTTTTTGGATTTTACAGCTTCATCGGATACTCTAACTATACACAGATTTCCCTTCTGAACCTCGTAGTATGCTGGTTTTCAGAAGTATCATCAGTTGTCTTCTACTCGTAGTTCTCGATCTAGCGGGCATGTACTAAGACTTTGAGATGTGACTGTACTTCCAGTACTGCACGATTGGTACTAATTCGATTCAGTTCCAAAATCGAGTGCACTATTACATATACACATTACACATACATACTCCAAACTGCTCCAATAAAAACCATTTTTAAGCTGTTGCTCTGTAAAGAATACGGTATTAAATACGTGTATATCGGTTTGATAGCCGTGTGGTGGCGGCTCGTTAAAAGAATACTACCACTCCATCTCATCCAATGGATCTCGTAAAAGGCGAGTAAGGAATTATACTGAACTGTGCACCCAACAGCTCATGGTGGCGATGGGCTTACCTCCTATCACACCAAGTGCATTATATTGTTTTGGTGAAACGTGGATTGTGGCAGTCATCTGTTTTTGCAGTGAGTGCCCAGTCTCTGACTACCCCTTATGGGATACAGTCGCGATCTTATGTATGTATGTATGTATGTATGTATATCGGTTTGAAATATCTCCCTTAATAATGTATCAAACTTAATGTATGATACGCCATTTTGAAGATTATTTTTCCCTTTAATGACGTAAATTTCTTAAAATTAATGATTAATCTAAAAATTGATTAGAAAGATTGCAATTAATTTTAATTAATTTAATTGTAGAAAGTGCCATCTGTTGATAATCTGTAATTTGCCCGACAACTGTCGGTTGGAGTTGTCTACATTCTTTAATGTAGGTGGATGGCGCCACCTGTTCATGATCGCGATACTGTGCGAAACATTCCCACGGGCCAACCAGTTTTTTTTGAGGGACATAAATTTGTTCAGTTCTAAATTTGTACTTATTTATATTTGTTGCCGTGTTATCTGCCAAACCTCATGATAAATGCGCTTGGACAGTATCCAGGCCGCGCCTGTTAGCGGACTAACATTTCCTTCCTTAATTGCATCCGAATAGTTTGGCAGCAAGTATGCCAAGCGACAGTTACATAATGGGTTTTCAATAATATTTTAAATAGATATGAAAATGGACTTTGTTTGTATATATAGCAGTTAAAAGTAAGGCCCATATTAAGATTAGTAGCTATGGAAAGGACGCTCGCATAGCTACTTAGCTTTGTCTTTAACAGTGCGTTTGTGTGTTATATTTATTGGCGGTACCAACAATGAAACAGGTAAGTGTAATTTTAAATGATGCGTCATCACCAATTAGCCTAGTAGTAGGGAACCCTTTCATGTCTGAAAATGAAAAAAAATATTCCGCGGACATGTGAGGTTCGAAAACTCGAACCAAATAACTCTTCTCAGCTCTTATATACGAGTATTTTGAAATGTAAGTCGGGTTACAATATAATTTCAACAAACTCCAGTTTTTGAGTTTTTGTGAGTTGTAACTGAGATATCTTATAGCTATGTAAATTAAAGTATTGGATGGATTCGTACATTCATACATATAGTCACGCCTTTTGGGTACCATTTGGGTGGGCAGCTACTACGATCCTGAGACACATCTTTCACTTCTTCTACTTTCACGAGCGTTTTCATGAAAGCTCGTCGGTTGCGTGTACTTTTGACGTGGCATTTCTTTACAACAACGTATTCAATCCGATCGCGATGAATTTATGTTTTTTTTTTATTTGATAAATTGACGAAACGAGCAAAATGTTCACCTGATGGTAAGTGTAACGTATGCCCATAACAAATGCTGTGTCACCCAGAACATTTCTGTGTGACACCACAATGGCACCGTCACCCTGAGACATCAGTTATAAGTAAAAGCAATCCCAGTTATGTACTGATAAATATTTGCGTGCTTTACTATAAATATTATGGGTATAGCTTTTACTTGAGCTTTTATGTTGTGAGGTCTCTGGGAAAGATAGAAGCCAATAGAACAATTATTAGAATTTCTGTTTGTCTGTCTGTCTGTTTGCTCGTACATCTGTTAGAAACTATGCAATTTTACTGTGGGCTAAGCCGCAGTAAAATTGCCTTAGTTATATAGTTTATTGTCTCACTTGAAAACGAGAACAAGTTTTATTCCAATCACTTCAAGAGATCCAAGGTTGTTCCCCCCAATAAGATAATATTGCTGTAAATTATTCTAAATTAGTTTCCAAATGATTATTTAAGAAAAACAATCATTTCCGATTTTCTTATGGACATTACAATTTTATGCGACTTACAGTAAAATAACAAAGTGAGTAACTTCAGAAGTTTTTAACAGCATTTATTAAATTTTCTAACGTCTTCATGCAAATAACTATTTAGAGGCATATGTGGAAGTTCGTATAACTATATAACCATAATGTAATAAATATTATAGCCCACTCTTGTATTCAATGTGAGATTCATACTAGATACATACATACTATCGAGCCTTTTTCCCTAATAAGGGGTAGGCGGATGCCACACATGTAGCTAACTTTTCGCTTTCTAGGAAAACGAGATGTCACGGTTGGCGACGTCACCGCCGTTTTAGTACAAGTAAAAGAAATCTTACTCCCAATTGCGTCCCCACGAGCATTATAGTGACAGCATTGCATATTATGGTGTTATTCTACATTCGTCTTCTGACACATAAATGTCAGTTTCTGTGACAGCCCCGCTTCGCTAAGAAAACAATATATTTTAATGTCAACGATTGTAAATTTGATTAAAAAGAGATTATATTTTTTAAACCGAAACTTTGAAATAAATTAATATGAAGAGAAATGAAACTAAGTATGGGGTGATTTCATATATAATTTAGAGACCAAAAATAGCAGCTAATTGATACTTCTTAAACTGAACATTATATATAATGTCAAAGAATAACTATTAAAGGAAACTTAAATGAAAATTATATTAGACGTGACAGCTTTTATATTATCAATAGGCCGGTACTCAAATTTCCAGTGTCTTAGAATTTTTATTCCGATTGTTATGTAAATGGCTGCTTTACTTCGTAGCAGAATCTTGAAGATAATAATAATATTATCTTCAAGATTCTGCTACGAATTATTATTATATATATAAATATATAATAATAAGTTTAAGCTATTGAATGCTCAAAAGATATTACAGTGCCATAAGTGTCTGTGCAACCATAAGGCACTCGACTTAACCCACCCGCCCCTGATGTAACGCTTTTAAGATAACATCAGAAAGAGAAGGTTGTATTGTCAGAGATCCGAAAAACAACATTTTGGGTTTTTGCACAAATGCCGAGATCCGTTAATCTATTGCAGGAAAAAATATATTAATATAAAAAATATGTTTGTTACTGTTAGTCTGAAATGATCACACCCCACGCTGATAGGTGTCCGGCAGAGTAGAACAGCACCGGCAAGAGGTAGCCCTTTCCTATCGAGGTGTCGTAAGAGGTGACTTAGACCCGATTTCACCGATTGCTTTGGACAACAAGTTTAATAAAACCACGTTTTACTTAACTGAGTTCATTTGTATCATTTGATCTCGGTTTTCGTCTAACCGACATGAAATATCGTCACGATCTGAATAAAAAAAAAAGATTTATTTCGTATTTTGCGACATCAAACAGCTTGTTTTTATGCATAGGTTACATAGTTAAGCAAACAATAAATAATATAAATTAAAAATAATTTTTGTGTTTACATAGTTGTGCAATTGACAATGACAGCTCTCTAAACGCGTTTAAAGAGCTGAACCTCGAAAATTAGGCGTTCAGAATTTGAAACGCGTTTAGCATAGACTGCGTTCATTTGATGTTGATGAAATGCACACTGTAGCATTGAACTCAGTTAAACACTGAAACTTCGTTTTTCTTGAACTGATCGCGTTTAGTTTCAACGGTGAAATCCGCCCTAAGGTAGTGTACGGACAGCCTTTATTCGCACAGAATCAAACAATATTATAATAATAGGAAAAACGGCGTGACTGTAAGTATGTATGTATGTTTTTTTTTATTCAAATTAATAATAATGATGAAAATATCCTTTAAAAGGTACATGAATGTGTAAAATATACCTAAAGTAGATGGTTGTTAAGTCGAACGCTTATTATCAACCACGTGTAACACGATTACATCTAGCTCAGTGAATAAAGAGGAGTGCTCACAATGTAAAAGCATTATATTCTTTACAAAGCGATCATTTTAGCGTAAATTTAATGAACAAATTATTATTGGCATATGGAAAATTTTACTAATATATTATTTTTTTACGTTACTAATAGTCGTAATGTACTGGTGTATTCAAGGCATTTTAAAGTCCGATTATAAATATACGACCTTAACTTTATTAATGAAAATATAACAACATTTTTGAAGTGAAACTTCTTAGACGAGAATTGAGAGTGAAACTTCAAGGTTACGTCCCGTTTAGGCACATTACGTTATATGTGAGAGAAGAAAGACATAACGTAGAGATAAGAAGAAATAGAGCTATACAAAGGGCTTAAACAGTCTTTAATTTACGTTTATTTAGTTTCACCTCGGTCATGTGTACTGAGTTGCACGAGTGTTTTTTTTAATGGATGATAGTGACGAGACAAGAAAATCGTTCAACAGATGGTAAGTTCAACATCATCCCATAATAGTCGCGGTGTCGTCCACAATATTTAATCGCTGTAATCAAAGTTGCACTACACATCACTCAACAGCATGTGAGACACTGTTCTTGAGTCTCATATGCTCTTCAAACAGAAACGGATTTGTTGATATTGTTTTATAGGATTGCTATCACAACTATGATTTCTGTTCCAGTTTTTTTTTAATTGATAAAGAGTTAGGAAATCTGTCTGATAAAGTAACACATATCTTAAAACTGTGTAAAACTTAACGTTCAAATAAAACCATAGTTTTAAGTATGGGAAAATATAATTAAAGTTTATTAATTTTCGTTCAGTATCTGTAAACTGAGGTAATTAAAAAAAAATTGGATGAAAAAGGGATTATAAATGGAGAAGAGATAAGAATTGTGGATGTTTTCCCCTGTTCTTTTTTTGGAATAACTCTAGACGCAAAATTTCAATGGGGCCCCCATATATCTAAACTAGCAAGCAAACTTAGCTCTGCTGCTTATGCTGTAAAAAAATTAGAAAGTTAACGCTATTTTTTTTTAGTGACGAAACTAGCAAAACGTTCACCTGATGGTAAGTGGAACGTCTGCCTATAACAGATGCTGTGTCACCCAGAAATTTCGGTGTGATATCAGACTGCACCCGTCTCCCTGAGACATCAGTTCTTTAGTCTCATATGCCCAGTGATTACAGTAGCTCTCAGTGCCCTTCAAACCGAAATACAGTAATGTTTGCACACTACTGCTTCACGGCAGAATAACTGGCCCTGGGGTAGTACCTACTTAGACGGTTTCCTGCATAGCAATCTTACCACCAGTTAAATATTAGTAATATAAACTATTTATAAACAGTATTTATAAACTTGGTTCTAAAGTGTCTCTTAGAGATAAATTTAAAGAAATTAATATCTTAACTTTCGCCTTTCAATATTTATACGATTATTTAGATATTTACACGATATATAGATATTTAAACGATTTGTTTGTACACAAGAACATAAAACCAGTATAATAAAAAAGTCATGTTCATAATGTAAATACTAGGAACCAGTACAAATTAATAATGCCAGTTACTCGATTTCACAGTATCAGTAACTCTTTTATAGGGTAAAAGCGTGTACATTATATGCTTTTACAACAAAATCCCGGAAACCGTACAAAGTCTTTCAATCAAAAAGAATTTTTTTTTACTAAACAAAGCCTGTAAAAAGGTTTATTATAATATTTATGTATATATCGATGATGATAACTTCTGATAGTGATTTGATCGCTGTCAAGCTATTTCTACATCTTTACAATATTGGTTTAATAGTACATTATTATAAAAATAACTAAGAAAAAAAAATGAGGCATTTTTGCGAAACATTGCAGTAACAAAATGACGTTCAACAAGTATGGTGTTATAATGTATATTGAATAAAAATTATTTTATTCTATTCTATCGGCTAGATCCATGTGCCTTTCGAAGAGATGTTTTCTACCTTTACTGCGGGGACTGTTCGTGGAATTAATCGGATTAATTCCAACCGCTGACTTTCACCACAGAACATTGCAGCACAACTTAAAATGACATCAGCATCACCTTGATGATTGGCAGTTTTCACGGAACCGTTCCGTGAAAAAACCACGGCCACTTTGTGGAACTTGCTGCCGCCGGCGGTTTTCCCGAACCGATACAACTTAGAGACCTTCAAGAAAAGAACTTACGCCTTTTTCAAAGGCCGACAATGTACCAGTAATTCCTCTGGCATTACGGGTGTTTAAGGGCTGCGGTGATCATTTACCATAAGGATCTCATGATCGTTTGCCATCTCTTCTAATAAGACAATGTGGTTTATGTGATTTTTGTATATAAACAAGTTTGAAAGACAATAAAAAACAGTTAATATTTCTTATTGAAAATATTTTTTGTAACAAAAGGTATTTTTTAATCATAAGTAGTCTACCGACGGACATAATGGATACTAAATCATTCCTGTCATTAAATAAACTGAATTATAAAAAAATAACAGCATGTCAGTGTTATTAATTAGAGTTTGACAAAAACGATTTTTTTTTTCAAATTTAACTCTGGAATATTTCTTTGAGGAATGACCGAACAAACTCTGTGAAAAGTTGAAAGAATTGTTGCTCCGTTTGAACCAGACTTTCTTCTGCATATGAAATTCGTTTTTGCAACACATTTCACGTGTTCTCATCGTAATTCTTGTCAGGTGCCTGTACAAGTTTTTCTTAAATAAATTGAAAGTCTTCTTTAATACTCTTTAACAGTAAACTTAATCATGCAGATTTCTTCTTAAGTCTGTTTGGCCGTCAAGCAGTATTACCGGCTAAACGATATATTTTTAGTACGTTGACCTCCTACCCAGTACATACACGAACACAAATGTTTGTTCTGTGCGGGAATCGAACTTTGATGTGCAGAATCCGACCGTAAACCAATCGTAAACTACAAAAGCAATGATTTCGCCACTGCATATATGAACTTCTTTATTTACAAGGGTCTATTACGAAAGTCGAAATATGACGTTTCGGCTGACGGATCGCTCGTTTCCTATCACGATATTGCCCTTCAGTAATGTTTAGTTCTATTGGTTGCCTATGGATCCGAAAGAATGCTGTTTGAAAATGTTGCATCCGAAGTAATTTGGTAGTAGGGTTTATGTTTGACGTCCGTCGTTGCTTCGAATCGATCCGAAACTTCGTATTTCGAATTTCGTAGTTGACCCCCAGGTTCTATAAAAACGCGACTCCTTTGAACTATTCCACATGAGTTATTGTATTGAGTCCAATCATATTCCTATTCCTTGAAATTCTATCCTATTCGCGAAACAAAACAGGCGACTAATCTCTTATCAACAATAACGTAGAAGTGTGAAAACGCTGAGTGGCGTTTGAATACAAATATTAGCTTTATGCAAACTTTTAAACTAAACTTTTAACTGCTTACTAAGTACCCGCTTAGTATGGTAGAGCGTGATTGTTTATCTCGCTGTGATTACAATTGGAATTATTCGTGTGAAAATTTGAAGGAGTCGCTGCTTCTATTGATGAGGACTTCGATACTGCTTATGTGCGCCCACTTCTTCACTTCACGATAATTAGTACATAAACATCTAATAATGCTCTTTGAAGTATTATATTGCGAAGCAGTATTTAGAGGAAGAATATGTGTGGAAATGACTCATACTCTGCACTTGCAAACCCCCTGGCTACTAAATTTATGATGTAAATGACATTACGTAATATGGAATTGAAAAAAGACCTCGGAGTTTCTTGCCGGTTCTTCTTTGAGAAGGTCATTTTTTGAACCAGTGTAGATATTGACGTTCATAAGAGCTCTAAACAAGCCTTAATTGAATAAAGAAATTTTGACTTTGACTTTGAATATGGGCGTTGTTCACCGCCGCATTCCAATACCATGAAGTTGTTTATCTCTTGATAAATGTAAGATTTCATTGCCTATTTGCATATTATCTTTAAACATTAAAAACTTTTTGCAATAAAATATTAAACCGAATAACCATAATGACTGGCATAGTGTTTATGCAACTCGTTTTCGCTTGTTTTCAAAAATGTTGAATTCATAACAAAATAATTTTAAATACTCATCTTTTCTAAATAAATCATATGTTGTGCGTCGGCGAGCGTATTTAGTAGTCGTCGTCGTTTCAGCCTATCAATAGTCCACTGCTGAACATAGGCCTCCCCCATAGATTGCCACAAAAGTTTGTAGCTCTCGTTTTGGGGGGATTTTGCCATAGTTGCCACGCTTGGCAGACGGGTTGGCAACCGCAGTTTATTTATTCAGATGTTCCAGCAAGATGCTGCTGCCCATCTCCTGGTTTACATTTTCCCTCTGTCGACTTTTACGACACCCACGGGATGAGATGGGGTGGTAGATTCTCTTAGACCGCTACCACACGGTATTTAGTAGTAGTAGTACTTTATTATGGGTAACCAGCACAAGGGCCACCGAGAGCGGACCTCGGTTTGGACTGTTACCCTGAGCGCGTAAATAGCGAATCGAAGGCGCCCGAGAAGGTCACGGCGTGATCAGTTATTTCAATCGGAACGGTACTTAAAACATCTATTTACCCGCAAATCGGAACGCGTAGAGGCTAGAGAAGAAATGGCGCAAGAAACGCCAGCGACGCTTCTGATCATAATTAAAGTTAGGGAAAAAGAGCCTGAACGGTGACGGTACCGCGAATGATTATTATGTATGCTGATTATGATTGTTATATTGTGTTAAGAGTAAGAGAGTCGCGATTAGGCACTCACAAACAGTAAGGTTATTATGCTTGGAAATTCACTATGGCAGATCTATCTTCTGGCTTACCATTGGTATACCTGAGTGCCTTTGCGATGACGGAAACATCGTTATTCTACAGACTAACCATAAGTCGCTTTCGTCGACTCGCGATGGGAGGGTTTTGTGGGGCCGGTGAAGCCGAATTTTAAATGGACGCAGGCGTCGACAGTTTCCTCCATACGGAGGGTGCAGATACATACATGTTTCGGCGCCTTGGGGTAACCGAGGTAGTTGGCATAACAATTCCTTCTAGAATGTCCAAAAAGTTGACATTTATGGCATTGGGAAGGAGAACCGTTTTTGAGGGCTTCTACAGAGAACTCCGAAAGATTGCAACAGGTTTTGAGATTAACTGCTAGAGATCGCAGAAGAGCCATGAGCACCATGTTATAGGGCGCCTTTGTGCGCCTGGGTACATCCGGTGTACGGATGACAAATACGCTTACTTCACTGGATGAAAGGAAGACCTCCACGGTTTTGCAAGATCGTGTTTTGTGGTAATCTATGGGGGAAGCCTATGTTCAGTAGTGGGAAGGTAATGGGCTGAAATGATGATGATGATGATGACTATTACTTGCCAAAAATAAGAACTATAAAATTTCAGCTTAACTTTTAATACAAAAACATTTAATACTTTTATTTTTCCAACAAAATTAGCCTTTCAAAGGAGGCAAAACTTAAAAGGCAGTGATATCGCTCTGCTGGTTTTAGTAGGCGCATAATCGTATTACACATGGTTCATTATGCAGAAGATACAAGACGGTGTATAGAGGCTTAGAAGTTTTATTAATAGTACGCCGTGGAGTACATCCTACATTATTTAAAGTGTTATAAAACAAAGAAATTACTTTATTAAATCCTTGTGGTACTGTAGTAAAAGGAGTTTCTGTAATACCAACATTAAGTAAAACTTTTTTAATTCAAAATATTATTTAGTTAAAAAATATATTTTTAAATCGCTTTATAATGTTGTTGCATTGACGACCGCGTGGCTTAGTGGTCAGAGAACCCGACTTTTTCGCTTACTTCAATTTCTTAAGTTCGAACTCCAGCTGAAGCTGCCGTTAACTGTCATATATATAATCAATAACTTACGAAAGTCAACTATATAAAACACTTAGGTCTTATCCAGGTTTCAACGCTTTTATATGACAAACATATTGATGATGTTGTCAACAAGGCTTCAAAAGCTCTAGGTTTTTTAATGAGGACCTGCTCATCTTTCAAAAATGCCAAAACTCTTAAAATTCTCTACTGTTCGCAGATCCGCAGTGTTTAAGAGTATAGTTCACAAGTGTGGAATCCGCGGTATGCCGTTTATAATAAACGCCTGAAGTCAATTCAAAAACGTTTTATGAAATACTTAGAATACCAAACCAAAGTTTATGATAGTACATATAAATTGCGATGCATAAGACACCACTTACTACCACTACAAACTCGTAGACATATTTCCGATTTGCCGTACCTGTCAAAAATAATTAAAGACAGTCTAGACTCAAGTGAACTTCTTGAACACCTCAAGGTCGTCTTTCCGCACACAGTCAACCGCAGAAATAAGCTTAGGTTGTACGTGCCATTAGTGCGTACGAATTATAGGCAGAATTCTTACTTTGTACGCACTTGCAGACACTTTAATTCTATAAGCGACCATACCGACATGGATTTATTCTCTACCGCTGTTAATCCACTGAAGCGAATCTTGGCGGCTGAGCTTCTGGAATGTTACAATGATGTATAACTTTCGATCTTCTAAAATATATATGTAACATGTATATACTCGTATATATGTATGTATATATATAAACCCATTACCTTATTTGTGGAAACTTGTAAATGGAAACAATGTAAACAAAGGTTTATTTATTATCTGTAAGTTTTCCAAATAAATAAACACACAAATCATTGGTTTTCTGTTCTGGCTGCATTCACGATAAGGAAGAAATCCTAGTACAGGGCGATGTATTTAAAAAAAAACGTATAAGGTTATTACATCGTGATTATCTGCACCTATATGACATAGTTTATCTAAAATAAAACCGCTTTTGTTTCTTTATCATCATTCATCATCATTTCAGCCTATTACTAGTCCACTGCTGAACATAGGCCTTCCCAACCGATTGCTACAAAAATTTACAGCTCTCATTTCGCAGGAATATTGCCATAGTTGCCACTCTTGGCAGCCGTTTTGGCAACTGCAGTGTATTTATTCAGATGTTAAAGGAAGATACTGCTGCCAACTCAGGGTTTCATTTTCTCTCTGTCGACCTTTACGACACCCACGGGGTGAGTTGTGGCGGTAGATTTTGTTCAGCTACCACACGGCATCTTTATTTCTTATTATAACATAATTATTAGTAGGGAATAAATATGATATACATAGTTTGTATATATCTTGAAGAGTGAAGACATAACCATAACGAGACAAAGCATATTTTATCTAGGGCCTTAAAACAAATTTCTTCAACCAGTTCGTTGCCAGTGATGACTTACAAAACAGAGACGTGCTCCTTCACTTCATGAGGAAGCTTGAAGTCGCTCAGCGAACTATGGAAAGGACTGTGCTCGGTTTTTCTCGCAACATAGAATCCTAAGCGATGATATCCGCAGAACTGGAGTAACCGACGTAGTCCTAAAGATTCATTGTCATTATCATTTCGACCTATAACTGGTCCACTTCTGAACGTAGGCCTCCCCCACAGACACAAAAGGTTGTAGCTCTCATTGTCATATATAGTCAACCGCATTTAATTTATTCAGATATTCCAGGAAGATGCTGCTGCTAATCTTCTGGTTTTTATTTTTCCTCTGTCGAATTTTACGACACCCGCGGCATGAAGTCTCTCACGGCCCACGTCCCAAGGCATAAATTCTCTTAAGCTGAAGTGGCAATGGGTCGGCCACATAGCTGGTAGAACCGATAACCATTGGAGAAGAAAGGCTTTCGAGTGGCAACCTCGTACAGGGAGACCTGTGGACTAGTGATGATGATGATGTAATAAAATTTATGCCATTTGAATTACTTTAGCAATAATAGATTTTTTAATCTCAACCAAGTTCGAGATTTTGAATCAAGTTTGTATAATTTAGTAATATTACAAAAAATACAGGCTCAAAAAAATTTTTTCCTTAAAAGTTCGAGTGAATTTTTCAATAAAATTAAACTTCAAATTGCAAAATTTAAACTAGAAATAACCTTACTTTAAAGCTCGAAATCTGTTTCAATACTGCACTGTATTAGTATTGAAATATATATATATAATAATAATATATAATAATAATATTAAGTCGTAAATTGCTGTAAATATGGCTTCAAACATCTTGCTACATAATACGGAGCGAAATTGGCTATATTTTATAACAACGTTTTCAAATAGATTGCCGGAAGTAGGAAAAGTGCCGTCACGTATAACCATTTGAGAAATTTAGCGACTTCAATACATAGCAAAAGATATCGTTATTGGATTTTAAAATAAATGTAAAAGGTAAGTAGAACTTACCTAAAATATAGTAATAAATAATTCTGCAATAAAAGATTGCGTGAGTGCAAAATGTATTCATTGAGTTCTACTTTTTGTAATTATAACTTATATTTTATTTTGTTATAGGAAATAACTTTATAATTTTTATATTATGTATATGTATATTTTGTATTTGGTTCATGCTGTAGTGACTGTAATTGGAGTTACAATTGGCTAATCAGTAGATTCTGTTGGCGTTCCCTAAATGAATTAAAAAGTAAATAATATTTAGGGAAATAAAAAATATTTTCAAGGAAAGGTACGCTCTGTACGTTTGAAATACGTAAATAAAATCTAGAGATTTTTTACGTATTTCTAAATAACAACATTATGAAGCTATAAAACATTAAGCTATTTATATGTATGTTATATATGTATCCGCCCCGGCTTCGCACGCAAGTTATTGTTATGTTAAAGCATGTACACACAAAAACGGCTGCAGCCTCTTTTTACATTTAGGAGTATTTGATCGTAAAATCCAATCTTAGCGGGTATCTATGTCGTGAAGGAAATGTACATGCCAAATTTAAAATCTTTTAATGTCTCTTAGTTTCAGAGATATTGCGATGAGTTAGCAGAAAGCAAATGTGAATGCTTTACATATTGTACATATTGTTCCCACAAAACATGGTCCTGAGCTACTTGCATCCATTCTTCGCCAATTGAAAAGCATTTGATTACTTATGTTACGTGCGAGAAATAAAAATAAGCTCTGAATAATTGCTTTGGAACTTCATAATGGAAGAGTGATGATCAGCTTTTAGTACAAAAGTAATTAATGCACTGATTGCGAAACTATTTTAAATATCTGGAACTTTCCAATAGTTCATACACCAAGGGAGTTCGGCTACATAGTTTGTGCCAAATGTTCATTTCCTCAGTAAGATAAATTAAAACTGTAAAATGCTTTCTATAGAATTAATTTTAAAATGATGATAGCCGATTTTCGACCACGGCGACAACTTGTCAATACTGTCGGAAGCTATCAACTACGCAGGAGATATTTAAGTGCCACACGTGTACGCAAACACAGCGGCACATACTTTTAACTCTTCCGCTGTCAGTTCTGTTTACCCGCGCCCGCTGTAACGTTTATTAGATTAGATCGGAGGTTGGCTAGGATGCAGTGTCAGAAACACGGGGACAATCACATCACAAGTCGACCCGAAAAGATGATTTTGTACAAATGTTAGTTTCGGCTGGTATTCGAACCCACCTGCATGTAGAAGTCAAGTACTCTAACCACTAGGCCACGCGGAAGTTAGCACGAAATTATATGTTTAATTAAGTTTAAGCATAACCCTTAAATGATAAGCTTTCTTTCTAATAACATAATAATTATAATAAATAACCCCCACTGCATCGACATCATAAGATTAGTTGTTGAATAATTATGATAGATTTTAAATATATATATCAGTTTACATAGAACATTATAAATGTACACGGCCAAGAGCGTGTCGCACCATGCACAATGTAGGGTTCCGTAGTGGGCAATAGCATGTAACCAAAAGTATCCCATATCTCTGAAACAACACGAAATATTTTATATGAACCCTCGAAGGCGTTTTCTTGATTCTAGCGCCTTAATTTTTTCCAGAATTTTTCACCGCATACTTAACAAGATAAGGGGGACACACATTTTACAACATAAACACAATAAAGGAAAGCAAGTTAATTTGCTAAGATCCGCATGCAAAATATAAAATGGTGTATGTTACCTCGTTATATTTTATAACAACGTTTTCAAATAGATTGCCGGAAGTAGGAAAAGTGCCGTCACGTAGAACCATTTGAGAAATTTAGCGACTTGAATACATAGCAAAAGATATCGTTATTGGATTTTAAAATAAATGTACAAGGTAAGTAGAACTTACCTAAAATATAGTAATTAATTATTCTGCAATAAAAGATTGCGTGAGTGCAAAATGTATTCATTGAGTTCTACTTTTTGTAATTATAACTTATATTTTATTTTGTTATAGGAAATAACTTTATAATTTTTATATTATGTATATATATATTTTGTATTTGGTTCATGCTGTAGTGACTGTAATTGGAGTTACAATTGGCTAATCAGTAGATTCTGTTGGCGTTCCCTAAATGAATTAAATAGTAAATAATATTTAGGGAAATAAAAAATATTTTCAAAGAAAGGTACGCTCTGTACGTTCGAAATACGTAAATAAAATCTAGAGATTTTTTACGTATTTCTAAATAACAACATTATGAAGCTATAAAACATTAAGCTATTTATATGTATGTCAACAAGATAAGGGGGAAACACATTTTACAACATAAACACAATAAAGGAAAGCAATTTAATTTGCTAAGATCCGTATGCAAAATATAAAATGGTGTACATTACCTAGTTTTTGAAGAGCACCGCCCGCCCTCCCTTAGAAACGTGCACAAGCAAACTAACACCGCCACCAGGAACCGCCACCAGGAACCGCCACCAGATACCCTCCACCAACCACTACAATAGTACCACTAGGTAATATACACCACTGAAGTCGAGAACATGACACGTGTTTTGCCCCACAACGAGCCATTATCAAGTGTCTTAAACTCTACGACAGACGGCCACCGAGTCGAGGGCGAGAGGTGCTCTTCAAACAACTAGGTAATGTACACCATTTTATATTTTGCATGCGGATCTTAACAAATTAACTTACTTTCCTTCATTATAATGGATTTCCGCAATAGTAACGTCCCGTAAGTCCCTGATTCTATAACAAAACTACAAGAAGGGCAGATCCGAGAATAGAAAGTAAAATTGAGAAGTAATTGTAGTCAGAGTTTTAGTCTAGGCAAAGTTTGAGACTAAAACTTTTACACAATAAAGACGTGCCAGTTGCAGTTTTCTTGGAAATTGTACTGTACAGTACAAGGCATACTTATCCTATACTAGTTGAAAGGCCAGGCCAAAATCGGCTGCCGAACTTACGCTACTCTCAAGATATTACGATTTGCTGTAATCGCCACGCTGGGCAGGGGAAATGGCTATGGCAGTACCAAACATTTTACATACATACATACATAAGATCACGACTGTATCCCATAAGGGGTAGTCAGAGACTGGGCACTCTCTGCAAAAGCAGATGACTGCCACAATCCACGTTTCACCAAAACAATATAATGCACTTGGTGTGATAGGTGGTGAGCCCATCGCCACCATGCGCTGTTGGGTGCACAGTGCACATTTTACACCTTTGATAAATCGGATGATTTAAGTACGAGAGAAAAAGAGATGTTCTCCTCTCCGGTCGATTTTCGACCACGGCGATAACTACCGATTACTGTCAGAAGTCATCTACTACGCAGGAGATGTCATAATGGAAGCACACAGAAACGTTCTGGGTGACACAACACTTTTTTCTCCAAAAAAAGTGTACGCGCAAACACAGGGGCACTCACTGGTCTCAACCTACCTGTGCCCGATGTAATTATAACGCTCATGCGATAAGATCGGAGGTAGGCTAGGATGAAGTGTCAGAGACATAAAGACAATCACAACATGACTAGACCCGAAAACTAACAAACTGTGTTTTGCATAAATGTCCAGCCAAACAGTCTTCTAGTACTATCGTAATTTATAATATGCAGTAAACGCACATGAAACAGAAGCAATTAAATAAAAACCAGTCAGCGTACCTTTCCTTGAAAGTACTTCAGTGAAATAACGTTTGCTAATTTTCCAGCAAGCAATTTAAAGTGGTTTTGTTGGCCCTATTTGTATACAGTATGTTGCATTATGCAATTCTAGTGCACAATTCTCAAGAGTAACGACGCCCAATTTGCACTTAATTGGTTTTACACTGTCACAATGGGAATTAATTATTCATAAATTCAACGTATATTTGGGTGTTTAGTGTCTTAGTATGGTGTTGGAATGTAATGGGATAGTATTTATTACTGTAATTTAATATAAACATAAATTCCCGGTGTAGCAAAGTGAAGTAAATGTGCCGTCTTATAAACTTCTAATGATTAACAGTTTCATAGACATCGCCTATACATTGCTGTTAAGCATAATTGCTATACAACCGTATGGATCTGTACATGAAATGCAAAAGACGATCTCAAATTTGGTAAGGTTTCTACAATACATTTGATTTAAATGATTGATAGTACCGTGTGGTGGCGGCTCGATAAAAGAATACTACCACTCCATCTCATCCAATGGATCTCGTAAAAGGCGAGTAAGGAATTAAACTGCACTGTGCACCCAACAGCGCATGGTGGCGATGGGCTCACCACCT
The DNA here is from genome assembly GCA_019845155.1 of Luehdorfia chinensis. Taxonomy (NCBI): domain Eukaryota; kingdom Metazoa; phylum Arthropoda; class Insecta; order Lepidoptera; family Papilionidae; genus Luehdorfia; species Luehdorfia chinensis. The sequence continues at coordinate 756,694 of JAHVAK010000390.1, forward strand.
ATCACACCAAGTGCATTATATTGTTTTGGTGAAACGTGGATTGTGGCAGTCATCTGTCATCTGTTTTTGCAGTGAGTGCCCAGTCTCTGACTACCCCTTATGGGATACAGTCGTGATCTTATGTATGTATGTATGTAGTACAATGTTGACTCAAGATATTTTTGCCACCTTATATCCATCAGGTACAAGCTATACTAATTGCAACTTCGGCTTACTGATCCTAGGTAGCGACGATTACCCTTCTTTCTGCTCCGGTGCTTACTAATAAGAAGGTTTGAGGTTAAGAATTTGTCAAATAGTTAAAGAGCTTTGACTATACGTCATCATCAGTATCATCGTGTTGAAATCCATTACTGGACATAGGCATCTATTGCCACTTAGCTCGATCTTCGGCTATGAGCAGTCAATTGATACTCTTATTTTGAGAGGATTTTTCCATGATTGCGACGCTTGGCAGGCGAGTTGGCAACCGCAGTTTATTTATTGAGAAACCGCAGTCTATTTATTAAGGACCTTCTTGTTTTAATTTTCCGTCTGCCAAATTGTACGACACCTAAAAGAAGAGATGGGGTGGTAGATTCTCTTAAGCCAGCGCTTACATCTCACTGTACTCGTTTCAATATAACTTTAATATTTCCTAGCAGTGCTTACGAATGTAAGGAGTGGAAAGCCACTGTAAATTAATGATATCGTTTCACTGTAAATGAAAGCTTCCCATTACCTAAAATAATGACGTGTGCGTACAATGATACGGAATACGCCCCTTTGTCTATTTATTGGAAATATATAAATGGTTACCTCGGTGTTTTGCGTTGGTATGCCCCTTTGTTTTAAGGAAAGTACAGATGGAATAATAATTTTATGAGTATTTACAATGAAAACATTCAAGTGCTGTTCATGATGTTGTTTAATGGCGTTATCAATATAGTGTCATTACACGCCATACAGTATAATACTGTATGTTGCTGTCACTTTACGAAACATAAGTGCCGACTGCTGTCCGGCAGAGTACAATGGCACCTATCTATTTCCTACCGAAGTATCGTAAAACACGGCTAAGGTATTTTTTTATAGTAAAGAAACGAGCAAACGGCTTACCTGATGTTATGTGATCATCGACGCCTATGATCATCCAGCAACACCAGAAGAATAGCGGGTGTGTTGCCAGTCCTTGAGAAAAGAATAGGCTCTTTTCTTGAAAGTTCCTAAGTTGTATAGGTCCGGAAAATATTTTTTTATTTTTGAAAATATTATGTACGTACGGAAAAACATTTTATTTACCAAAAAAAAATACTGTATCCTGTAGAATGGGTCGAGGTGACACGCTAGAGGTTCCTATGTTTAGGTTAGCTAAAACTAGAAAGTCTTTTCTTAGTAGATGTAAGTTTTATAATAAAATTCCTAAAAGTTTAATACAAACATCGGACAAGGATTTTAAAAACTTATCAAGAAGATATTATTAGATAAAGCGTATTATAAAATAGAACATTATATAGAGGACAAAGATGTGTGAAAATAACTCATACGCTACACTTGCAAACCCCTTGGCTACTAATTTTATGGTCTAATTATTTTTGTAATCTGTAATTGACATTATGTAATATGGCATTGAAAAAAGATAAACCCCAGAGTTTCTTACCGGTTCTTCTGAAGAAAAGGTCATTTTTTGAACCGGTGTAGTTTTTGACGTTCATAAGAGCTTTAAAGTAGTTTAAATTGAATAAAGAAATGTTGACTTTGACATACTTTAACCATTTTCTGATTTTTTTAAGTAGACTTTTTGTTATTTTTAATAACATTACTTAAATTTTTAAAACTTATTTAGAAAATATGTCAACATTTCATCAGATTATTTGCTAAAATGTACAATTTCCAGTTTAGAGGGCTCTTGAATAAACAAAAATTGTCATAATACAGAACGACCGGGTGTCATTATAAATTCCATTTCAGTTTACTGCTTGCGGCGTACGAAGCCACTTTGAATGCAGCTAACATACAAGGTTTGACAAAGGCCTGCTTAATTACTATTTACCTGGCAGTTGCAGGCATCCGACCTTTTGCTTATTTATCCACTTAAAATTTATCACTTCAGGTTAATTTAAGTAAAAATTCATTTCGGTACTTTTGCTTTGAACTAAGAAAGCCTTTTTGCGTCCGTATAATTATGTCCGTTGTCTCTGTTAATAGTCTATTGCTGAACAGACTCTTGTTTATCAATGAAGGAGTAGAGCCGAGCAAACCGTTCACCTGATGGTAAGTGCAACGACTGCCCATAACAAATGCTGTGTCACCCAGAACGTTTCTTTGTAGTACCATACACCGCCGGTCATCCTGAGACATTAGTTCTTAAGTCTCATATCCAGTAACTACACTAGCTGTCAGTGCTCTACAAATCATCCCTTCTGTTAATAAGCGAGAATTTTCCAAAGTCAGCGTGCTTGGCAGACAGATTGTAGTGTCAGACGTATCGCACCTAAGACACACCTACCATTAACCGATCTGTGTATATTCTGTCTGGTATTTTAAGATAGTAATTCCGTCACATGCTGATTACCATAACCTAAGGAAAATGCCTAGCCATTTTCCTTACTAGACTCTTATGGCATCTATTGGATGAGACGACGCGGCAGATTTACATATGCCACAACGTAAACTTTTATATTTATATTTAAACCTATAATTATAAGAAAGTATTTATTATTTAATTCGGTTATAAGTTTCAAGTACACTAAACAACTCAATAACAGTGCTAGTCGTAGCAGAGTCCGGGCGCTCGCTTTAAAACTCATATAACGAAAGTCACCTAAGCTCGGTTCCGGTGTTGGTACCTCCAAACCTGCAGAACTAATTGAAGTGCTAACTTACAGGTCTCAGGAATAAAAATATTCCAAGCACTTGTAAATTCCGCCAACCGGTATTAGAGCAAGGTGACGGACTATTATCGGCTCCAAGACTCTCTCAAAAATGAAAGGCAGCCTGTGCGCTGCAGTGGAGACCTGATAACTTTAATTAAGTAAAGACCTAGTTTTTTAATTTATACTTAGTAAACAATTTATGAATATAAACTACACATATTCCTGACAACAACAAGAATATTATGAGATAGTTAATCAAAAATGACGTCATAATCGCCTATCGGAATAGTAAGTTTGTCACACACATGCAGAAATGTATTAACACAAAGCCAGATCGATAGGTAGTGGGAATTGTAACAATAAGCGAAATTCTAATTCGATCGCTCGGTGTCCGTAAAGAAAATAAATTCGATGAAATAGTTTTTGAGGATACCGTGGTCACAAATTAAGAGGATATCGTGACAATAATGTTCTCCTAGTCGCTTTCGACCAGGAGCTATTATCTACGTTATATTTTTATAGTGACGTAAGTACTAGACTAGAGCAGACAAAACATCAATGCGCTTACCTTATCCAACTCGATGTAATACATTTACAATGCGATCGGAGAAAGTTTAAGATGCAGTCTTATAGACATGGGACAGTCACAAAACAACCAGATCTGAAAACATCTTTGTGTAATGCAAAAAAGTGGCTTCGGTAGTGATTTTAACCCAGATCTCATTACTCAAAAGGCAGATAAACTCAGTAAAATTTTACGTCGTTACCATAAAATGCAAAATATGCATGTTACATCAATCCCCGGCAAGTGTAATGATCTGAGATATCAAAAGTTCACACATCATCTCCGATGCCGACGACGTGCAAACGGGACGTTAAACAATGATGTTTTTTAATGTAATTTGGAAGCGATATTGGTGTGCGCATTTGCTGTTGTCTTTAAGAAATTTCACAACAGCTCACACATTGTTTTTAGTAACTGAATATATCAAGGATATATTTTGGTGGTAGAATCCCTATGCAGGAATCCGTCTCGGTACCACCCCAGGATCAGTAATTCTGCCGTGAAGCAGTAGTGTGCAAACATTACTGTGTTTTGAAGGCCACTAAAAGTTAGAGTAATCACTGGGCATATGAGACTTAAAAACTTAAATCACAGGGTGACAGGCACAGTGTGGTGTCACACAGAAATGTTCTGGGTGATACAGTATCTCTTATGGACAGACGTTGCACTTACCATCAGGTGAACGTTTTGCTCGTTTCGTCACTAAATCCAATAAAAAAATCAGTTGTGGTGACAAATTCGGACAGTTGACTTGGAGGTAAATGATCATTGCGTCCAACACTTACGTTCATCCTCAATGCAGAATGAATTTTTTGTTTTATTTTTCATTTTATTTTCATTAACAATTGAATTGTGTCAGAAATAAAATAGAATCACGATGAAGATGTACACTTTGAAAACTTCGACAACAATTGGTCAACGAAATGCATTTAAATGTTTAATTGCCAATTTACACTGCTCTGTGATAGCGTAGTTTTGCTTCCGCTAAGTCAACCATGTACAAATTACAGTCAGTACCCTATAGTATGGATCGAACTATAAGGATATTTTGACGTAATTAAATAATGGCAACTGTAAAATTGTGCTGGACTACCGCAATATCACACTCATAGATCTCTTTCCTGGTTTGAATTTTTCAATTTAATTAAATCTACTCTTTACTTTTCATCGACTCTCAAACGTTGGGAGGATCTGCCCTAATAACCAGGTCATAGTATGGGAAGTAGATCTCGGTACAGATATAAGTAGATAGTCGTGGAGAATGACGATCACTGTACCAGACGCCTGCAACTTAGAAGTTATCGGTCTGGATAATTTAAGTCTGCAATATTTGTATGAGTTATCATTAGGTTATTATTTATGGTTTTACAACGTTGCTGGTTTCAGTCATCGCCAGTCATCAATCGCATCGACTCGTCGTGTTGTTTTTCTGAAGTTAAATGCTATTACTATTTCTGCTTTTATTTTGTCTTTATAAATATCGACATGACTGAAACCGTAAATAAATATACATTAATATGACTGCGTATTAACACGCAAACAGACAAATGCAATAAGTGGACTAAAGAAGAATAATTTCTGGGAAAGAATAGCTTCCATTTCAATATATCTAACATAACCTTAAAATTTGCACCGCAGAAGAATTTACTGACATGTGGGATAGCTTGCAATTGCAAGAGTTGCAAGTGGAAGCTATTACTTAAATAGAGGGAATTGTCATTATTACTTGGTGACATGACTTAATTCAAGAAATTTCTTAACTATGAAACGAAAATTGTTACTTGAATAATTACTTTTACTCAAGTAAACACTTTTAATCCTTTATAAATACAAGTGTAACAGTATAACCAGTTCTTTTATCAACAATTAACTTATTTTGTTTAATAAATAAAAAAATAGATATCACACCGTTAAGTAAAAAGTAAAGTAAAGTTTCAGCCTATAAATGTCCCACTGCTGAGCACAGACCTCCTCTCATTTCTGAGAGGGGTTTGGTCAGACAGTTAACCAAACAAAAAAAAATAATGACATGTAATACACGGTCTATTTCTTAAGTATAATTTTATAAATATTATGCCTAAACAACGCAGGTGAGGTTGCAAAGAATTCTATATTGGTGAAATCACTTTTATATAATTTCATAATTCTACGTAAGGGGGAACGCTCACAGCTCATGCGTTTTACAATTTTTGGGTGCAAATAAAAAACGTATTTTAGCATTTCTGCGTATTTTATTTTTCTAGGTATATAAGACTAGTGATTTGATTACAGTTAAATTTAGCGTGGGAAATATTATTACAACAACATAAGATCTAAGAGAATACTTCTTATTTCACGTTTAGGCAAAGCGAATTTGTGCAAAAGAGTATCATAAGAGGACTTAAAGAGTTGAAGCAACGATAGTTTATGAACTATTGATCGCAGTAACTTTCGTTGAACTGATTCTATCTTAGCAGCGTATTTAGAGGGACATGGACTCCATATAGGTGTCCATATGATACCATAATTACAAATAATGCTTTAAGTAAACGAAACGCTTTGTTTTTTGACCCAATTGTGTACTGTTAAACAAAAGTTATATAACAAAAATTTTCATTCTTCAATTAGTGGTTAACGACATATATTTAAGATGCAAATAAAAAGCAATAATAATAATAGCATCGCGATAAAAAATCTCCGTTTCCAAGTAGAACAAGCTAACATGAGTAAATTGTTCGCAAAGTAAGTTTCTCTTCTAACAGCTTTCCACAAAAGACAACAACTTTAAGTAATTCACTAAACAGTTAGAACACTGTTCACTGAAGCAGATGTCACTGAATTGCCTAGCAGAGTTTTGAAACTATTCAGTTGAAAATATAATGAAATGAAATTCAAAAATCCCACAGAATACTTAATTTCCTAACCAAGCCTAAACAGCTTTTGTATTCCTTATTTATTAAAACCCATTTCTTTGTTAACTTGACCGTATACCGTACTCTATCTCATTCTCTCGCAGGCTTAATCTTATAAATGTGTATGGTTGTCTCTAAACCACAAAGATTCTTAAGAAGTTTATATTGTAAATAATAAACGGCACAAGCTTAAAGTAGTCTTGACGAGTATTGCTAACTTGAAACTATATAACTTCAAAACTGCTTTGGATTTTGGTACTAGGTACATAAAATATTTGTTTGGAACCGTGACCGTGACCGTGGGACCGACTTTACTGAGATGTGACGTGTCTCAGTCATGTGTTTTTGATATTATTGAAAACACAAATTATTTCGTGTAACGCAATATTCCTATTTGCACTTCCGAACATCTTCTAACCGCTAAAGAATGAGAAGAAAAATTCATCATTTCATTTTTTGTGAAGTGAAATAGTTGGTTAGTTCAATTTAGTAAAACAAATCAACTGACTAATAAGATATAGTATGAGTTGTGATTTTTAAATAAATTTATTCTTGAATTATAGTTACAGAGGTACTTAAGTCGTTTTCTACTTCACAAACCTAAGTTGTAACATAATTGTGGTCCAATATTCACGATGCAAAGAGTACGTTAAAAACAACACAACATCTATTTCTATTTATTACAAGACATTTTTAAACAAATAATATAAAATCGACAAAGACCATCTTATCATCATTATTAATTTGTATTTAATTTAATAAATCTGTTAATAAACAGCAATACCCTACCAGCTCTATTGTAACAATAATTACTAATTTTTGAACATTTACAATCTACATTTTTTTTAAATAATATTTAACATTAAATATTTAGAATTTTTTTAATATTTTGTTTTTAAAATTTATTATGATTTCTTGCTGTAAAAAAGAAAAATAGAACGAAAGTTAAAATAAGTTACAAGTAATTTTTGCAGTTCTCATAAGGTATAGGGTAAGGTAAAAAAAAGTATTTATTTTTTATCAGAATCTGTTCTAGTATAAACTATCTTTAAAAAACTTCCTACTACAAATCTTGTTTAAATGCTGAAGAATACTTTTTACGGGTTCGCATAGACTGTTTTTAAGGATTCCCAAATAATATAAATCAAACAACATGTACTGAATTTAATTAATTGTTTCCTTGATTTTAATATAAAAATTGTTTTAAGTTTTATATTGCCTCCAGTTCGGTATGATTTATATGTTTTATTCATCGAAAATAAAACATAAAATGTTGGTTTACTGCCAACATAAAATTCGTTTAAGTGTTTTAATTAAGGTTCATTTAAACGGATAACAGTTACAAATTCCATCCAACGCAGGAGGTTGATTATATTGAAACATAAAATGTAAGTCGTTAATGTCTTACGATCTTGGTTCTGCAAAAATTAAACTCACAATATTGAAGCGTTGGCTAGTCCGTCCGTCTAGGTAGGTGCCACCCCAGGGCCAGTTATTCTGCCGTGAAGCAAAAGTGTGCAAGCATTACTGTGTTTCGGTTTGAAGGGCACTGTGAGCTAGTCTCCGGGTGACGGGCGCAGTGTGGTGTCACACAGAAATATTCTGGGTGACACAGCATTTGTTGTGGGTGGACGTTGCACTTACCATTAGTTGAACGTTTTGCTTGTTTAGTCACTTAATACAATAAAAAAAACCTGCACTTAAAGCGTGTTTTTTTTAATACTGTTTGATTTTTACATACGGAGACATCGAAATGCAATAAAATGTTTTTTGCAAAAGTCTTTTTCTTTTGTGGAAGAACGTGACTAGATAAGTAAGTTTTTTTTAAGCCGATAGGTGTCCAGCCGAGTGGAATAGCACCTACCTCTTTTCCACCGAGTCGTCGTAAGAGGCGACTGAGGTATTGTACGAACAGCCTTCTTTTGCGCAGAACAATACCATAATATACAATGCTGTCACTATAGTGCTCGAGGGAATGCAATGGTGAGTAAGACTTTTTTTGAGTCCTAACAAAATGGCGGCGACGTATTTCGCCACCCGTCATGTCTTGTTTCCCGCGTGAATAAACTAAAACGACACAAAAGTACACATAAAATACTATATTATATCATTGTAGCTTGAAATAAATAAAAATTTCGAGAAATACAGTAGAATTTTGATATAATTAATTTATTGTCAAACGTGATATAAGTACAACCTACTTCTATTTATAAACATAAATCTAAACACTAATTTGCATATTGATAGCTTCAAAATTGACGAACTTCCATACAAACTGTCATCCCCTTTTTGATCCCCTTAGAGGATGAATTTTCAAAAATCCTCTCCAATTACCCATTTTCGTTATATAAGAAACTCCTCTGCAAAATTTTATGCTTGTAATCCCACCGGTGTAGTCTAACCCACAGTGTGTCGACTGGCAGTCAGTCAGTGTTTATTAAATAGATCTAAAACTCTACGATTTGATTGGAATAGAAAATATTTTTTTTTATACAATTTACATACTTTTTGAACGTCATTTTTTTAATTATACTGATTCGCAAAAAAGCCTCTGTTCTGGGAAGAACCAGCAAGAAACGATTTTATTGTAAAAACTTATATTTTGCACCATATAATAGTTACTGACCCTGTGAAGTCGAGTAACTGGCGTTATTCATTTGTGCATGTTCCTGGTATCTTCATTATAAACATGACTTTTTTTAGTAAGCTGTTGTATGTTCTTGTGTACATAAAATTCGTTTTCATTAAGATATTGAGAGAGATTTCTTTAAACATCTCTAAACGACACTTTAGAGCCAAGATTATAAATAACTATTATTGCCCTCGTTTGTAAAACAAAAATCACCTCAACGTCAGTTGCATTTACCCATAGTAAAATACCATAAGATATTATGATATGGAAATAACCAAAATAAACCAATGTAGCAGTTTCAACATCAGTTAAGTATGTAATTTTTTTTACAGCATAAGCTGCAGAACTAAGTTTACTTGCTAGTTTAGATATATCGGGCCCCATTGAAGATTGTAGGATATATGAACTTAAGTAAGCCTTTTTGGTCTATTGAATGACCATGGTATCATTTTCAAACTAAGGTACAGTCGTCAGTTCGAACTAACCGTTTTAAATATGGTAAATATAATATAATAACCGATAGGTGTCCGGCAGAGTAGAATAGCACCAGGTATCGTAAGAGGCGACTAAAGTTTTGTACGGAGGGCCCTCCCACAATAGCGCACACAATAAAACTATTTAATACACACCATTTTTATTTTGAACGACGATCTTGGCAAATTAGCCATGTTTCTCTACTTTACTATAATGGGTTTCCGCAATGTAAGGCGTGATTATTTCAACTAGTATGTTTTCGGTTTTACTACAGTGATACTTTTTTAATATATTAACATACACTGCATTTAAAATTTCGCTTGAATTTTAGGCAGCATCTCGAAATTTAATCCCATTTCGCGAGACTAGTAGACTCGACACGTAACAAACAGTTAGGTTATTGCGAATGCGAAATTTGTTACAAATTCGTCTTAATTTCACGTTCAGCTCTATAAAACTGTTAAAGATATTTTTATACTTTTTTGAATAAATTATGTTTTCGCACAAATTAATATGAAATGAAATTAAATGAAAATTATATATTATTCGACGTTAGAAATATACATTTCTTTTGTCAAACGTAATTTTTTTTTACAATCTACCACCGTTTCGTAATGACGTTCCTCTGACGGAGAAGAAACAGACGAAAGAAACTCCGTACGTATACTTGTTTCAGTAAATTCCTTTTTTTTATATTAGTGAAAATTACATTAAATAAATTTACAAAGAAACCCTAAGCACGCAATTTTTTTGTTTTTTGCAAAAAAAATTTTATTACAAGCTCGATTAGACCAGCCTCCAGCCGCTGTTGGGCACCTGTTCACAAGTGTGATGTATGTGGCAACCATCGCTTTCCTTAACCATAAAGAGAAGTGGACGACTAAAAAATACGAAGCAATGTTGGAACAGATCTAATATACAAGCCCATGGCCTAATTGTCAGAGTACCCGACTTCTATGCCGCCAATCCTGTCCTGTCCTGTGTCCTAAAACACAAATTGTTGGTTTTCGGGTCTGCCTCTGTTGTGATCGCCTCCGTTTTTCTGATACTGCATCCTAGCCATAAGCTATCTTATCTTATCAGCGTCACATCGAGCACGGGTATGTTGGAACGACCGAGTGCCTCTGTGTGTGAGTGTATGTAGACTACGAAAAATCTTTTAGTCGAAAATTCGACGGTACTACAATCTTTTCAGCGTCTTTCTTTTGGCGGTTAAAACAGTAACGTCGTTTTTACCTACCAGCAATACTGTTCAAAATCCTTCATTAAATGCTAATTTTCACATAAATTATACTTCGTCAAACTTTTATCGATAGGTACGTATTTTTATTTTCTGTACTGTAACTTTGGACCTGCGTGTGCTTAAAGTTTTTTTTGTTTCCATGTTCTATATTGATAGCAGACGAACTTTAATTATGGTCTTCTAACCGTAAACTAAAAACACAGCTTAAGGTTTTCTACCAGTTTGCAAGTCAAAGTTTTCATCTAGGACACATCTGCTTTTAAAATTTATTCTAAAATATGTTCTTCGCGATTGTATTCACATATTATTTAATTCTTCAAAAAAGTATTAGTATTTGAGTCTATTTTAAATATTATTGCCCCTCAATTAGTCATAATTTTTAATTATAGTATTGCATTTGGTGTGTTTCCTGATTTGATGTAATATAATTAATTATTTATTAAATCTGGTAGTATACCGGTTTAGACCTATTTCTGTACTAAGTACAAATTAACTAAGTAAAATTTTTGAAAAAATGTTCTCAAATGTTAAAACATTTTTAGGTACATACATTGCTTTACAATAACCAATTTGTTTTTAAAAGAGGTTGTTCTACAACCGATGCTGGTGTTGAAATTATTAAGAATATATTCGATGCCTGGAAGAATTCACAGGATGCTTTGGGTTTTTTCTGTGATCTTTCCAAGGCCTTCGATTGCGTTCATCATAAAATACTCGTCAGAAAACTACACCAATACAGTGTAAGAAATTCTGCACTTAAACTGCTAACTTCATATTTGAACAATAGAACGCAGAAACTTCATATTTGAAATGTACTTGTGGGTATCCTGCAGGGTTCGATTCTCGGCCCATTTCTATTCCTTATTTATATTATTGACTTACCTTTTACTGGTCCTAGGTAGATCGCAATGCCAATTGTTCTGCCATCAAGAAGTGGTATGCAGACACAGTTATTTAGTTTATTAGCGGCCCATTCGTGAATACACATTTTACTGGTAGTAGGATTCCTGTGCAGGAATCCGTCTAGGTAGGTACAACCCCAGGGCCAGTTATTCTGTCGTGAAGCAGTAGTGTGCAAACATTACTGTTTCGGTTTGAAGGGCACTGTGAGCTAGCGTAATCGCTGGGCATATGATTATACTAACTACTTAAGACCTAAGAATCAGTAACTCTTTTATGGGGCAATGTATACGTTTTTACAACAAAATCCAAGAAAGTGCACAGTCTTTCAATCAAAAAGTTCAAATTTCTTATTAAACAAAGAATTCATAAAAAGGGTTATTATAACATTAAAGAATACATGGATGATGATAACCCCTGGGAATGAGGTGATCGCTGCAAAGCTATTTCTACATCTTTATAATACTACTGTAATTGTATATTATTTTTAAAATGACTGGAAAAAAATTCCGCTGGGTTTCTTGCTGGTTCTTTCCAGGAAAGAGGCATTTTTTGCTAACCAGTGTAGTTAAAAAAAATCAATAAATATTATGTAAATAATCTATGTTAAATAAAAAAATATTTTCTTCTATTCTAAAAAAAACTTTTTGTTTATACGATAAAATGACGAGACGAGCAAAACGTTTACTTGATGGTAAGTGCAACGTCGGCCTAGAGCATTTCTATGTGTCATCACACCCCTTCCGTCACCTTGGGACATCTCTTCCCAGTCTCGTATGCCTAATATAATATGATAATTATACTAACTACCTAGAAGGATTCCCGCATAGGAATCCTACCAGCAGTAAACTACTGATGTAATTGGTATTTCAGTTTTTCTAGTACTTGAATCATAATTGTCTTTGTTGCGATTACCTCTTTTTATTTATTGTATAAAGTGAGGAAACGAGCAAAACGTTCACCTGACGGTAAGTGCAACGTACGCCCATAAAAAATGCTGTGCCACCCAGAAAACTGTCACACTCTGTGTGACACCACACTGCGCCCATCACCCTGAGACATAAGTTCTTAAGTCTCATATGCCGAGTGATTACGCTAGGTTACAGTGCCCTTCAAACGGAAACACATTAATGTTTGCACACTACTGCTTCACGGCAGAATAACTGGCCCTGGGGTGGTACCTACCTAGACGGACGGACCAAAAGGGTTTTTCTTTTCATAATAGTCACATTGTTTAAAATACACCTAATTTTGAGCAAAAGGCGCCGTTCCAATTTTTTTATTCATTTTTCTATTACTCTTCGAAATATTTCACTCCATGTGGTTTATTAATTTTCTTTCATCGTAAAGTTCATAAGTCTTGGTATGAAATAACGCAAAAAAAATATTTTACACAATTTTTAAGAAACATGATTTTATTAGCAAACAGACAAAAACAGAGCAAACCAATTAAGTATAATATTATTTGTAATTTTTCTGGAGACCCTCTTTCTAAACGTATAAATCTTCTCTTAATAATAATACTAAAACATTAAAATTTCATGTCCAATACTAATTATTGACATGCAACATACATAAATTACAAAAAAATACATTAACATATATTTTTCATTTCGTTTATTACACTAAATGAAAATCTCTCCTACGGCATTTGAATTGTAAATTAGTCACAAAGATTGGTTTCAGTTGAGCAAAATCTATTGATTAAAAAGCTAATTCAGCGTTTGTTTCAAATGAGGTGTATATGCTCTTCTAAATATTTCCAATGTCGCCATAATAATTAAATAACTTTATCACCATTATCATAAGCTTTCAGGTAATTAACTGCTAATTCAAGCTGTTAGTCAGTACAGGTACTTTAAAATTGGGGGATTTACTATAAGCTCAACACATGGCTAACTAATAGACAGTACCAACATGGATAGTCCCGTAGACGCCACTGCTCTGCAGTGATTGAGTTATTAGAACCTAGTGGTTAAAGTACCAGACTACCATGTTGCGGGTATTAGGCTTGAATCCCAGACGAAACCAACATTTGTGCAAAAAACTCAAATTGTTGGTTTGCGCGCACGCGGTTGTAGCTCCTGCGTAGTTGATAACTACTCACAGTATTCGGTAGTTGTCGTCGTGGTCGCAAATCATCCTGACGGTCATTTACGTTATAAAAGAGCACATACACAAACTATTTTGTTATACAAACTGATATTCACAAATATGTACATACAGTGTTACCCTTATCCAATAATTGTTTACGTTAAGATTTCGCTGTTAACCTTCCCGAGTTTTACAGCTTCAACGGACAACCGAACTCTTGGTTGGTTTGGTTTTGTAGGACAACCTATAGGTTTGTTTATGTATTTATTTCGTATACGAAATAAATACATAAATAAAGCTAAACCCTTATCTTGTATCCGGTTGTAGGAGGTGAGGTTGAATATCATTTTACTTTTTAATCACAGAACTAGCGTATAAACTCTTTTCTATTTTTTAAATTATTTAGAACTATTCTTATTTTTTTTTTGCGCGGAAACCTAATTATTTTTTTAAAATGAAAGTAGCCTAAGTTACCCTCTATAATTTCGGCTATCTGTCAGTGAAAGCTCAGTCAAAATAGGTCCAGCCATTTCGGAGATGAGCCGGACCAAACAGACAGACAGATAGAGAGACAGATGGACAAAAATTTTAAAATTCTTCTTTTCTCATAAGTAGTGTATAGGTAGGTACACAATGATAAGCATTGAGTAAAAAGCTGTCATTTTGTTATTAAAAACATACACTTTTTATTTATTTGTATAGATGAATATCGATTGGCCTAGGAGTACTGCTCGTGGGAATGGAATGGGAAGTTAGAATGTTTTGACTCATACCAAAATGGCGCCCCCATTTTGGTTCGCCACCCGTCACGTCTCATTTTCCGCGGGGACGGAAAGTAGGCTACGTGTATGGCCTCTGCCTACCTATATGGGAAAAAGGGGTGATTTTATGTATGTATGTCAGAGTACCTGATTTTTATGCCACATACCCTGGTCTCTAATCCCAGTCGGAGCAAACGTTTGTGAAAAATTAGAAATCGCAGGTTTTCCGGTTTGGTTGTGTTGTGCATGTTTATAAAAATCCATGTTTATAAAATACATTCGCGATACAAGAGAAATCCAAGGATTTCAAATGATGAATGCATTCCACCACAATCCAAGGTGTACTGAATATAATAATTTCGACTAAGGATAGGTCTACGTCTTGTTAAACTATAATAGGTGCTTTAGAAGCCAGTTTCAGAGGATAATGATAATGATAAATGTGACGATTGTATCAGTGAAGACTTTTCTGACTAACCTTAGTCAATTTTAGAGCATTATCGCCATCGGCGTTCGTTAATGTGTGACAAAGTTGTTAAAAAGAGGGAGCGGCGTGCCTCAGGGGTCTATCTTATGGCCAATTTTGTTCATATTGTGATCAGTTGATATAAAATCGCAAATCAAGTTTTTTAAATATCATATTTATGCAGATGATATACAGATGTACATGTTGTAAACCTTTGGAAATTAATAAAGCGATAAGCAAGCTTAACGAAGATCTATCGCGTATAGCCATGTGTTCTACGAGTAATTGTCTTTTGCTTAACCCCATTAAAAAAAAAACAAAATATTTAATAAAGTATTTAACCATTGAGCGTGTATATGTACGCAATCTAGGCTTGCTTGTGAACTATAATTCGAATAACATTGAGAAATCCGTCAAATCTTTTTTTTAAGTTCTATTATATATTTTTTAATCTATGTTTATATTTGTCGGAATATTTACGTATCCGACTGAAGGACTCATTAGTTTTATCAAAATTAAATTATGTGGACAACATTTAGTCCACGACTAATAACAAGAACAAAAAAAATAGCCGGAAGAGTAGAAAAGCACCTACCTCTTTCCTACCGAGGTGTCGTAAGAGGCGACTAAAGTATTGTACGGACAACCTTTATTCGTGCAGAATAATACAATAATATGCAATGCTGTCACTATACTGCTCGCGGGAACGCAATGGGGAGTAAGATTTTTTTGACTCGTACTAAAATGGCGGCGACGTGGTTCGCCACCCGTCACATCTCGTTTTCCGCGGGGGCTTAAAACGGTCTTCATCTTTGGCCTCTGCGTACCTCTTATATGGGAAAAATGCGTGACTGTATGTATGTATGTAAAAAAACTAGTGCAGCGAATCCAGAATGCTTGTGCTCGTTATTGCCTCGACGTTCCCGTGAGAACTCATGTGGTGTGTGACTCACAGTTTAAATAAGCACTCTATTCTTAAAATTAAACATCGTCGTAACTTCATTTAGCAAATCTTCTTTTTTGTGTTTAAACATAACGCACATATTTATATGGAAGTTGCCTTGGGTGTCGAACCAAAGGTCACACGGGTCCAAGTAATGCGCGTAGCTGCATAGCTAGCGAATCACTAACATATCTCAGCTGCTTTTAGGGGCAGTTTTCGCTACGGTGCAGCCAAATGCTGGAACAACATTCCACCGCCATTAAGGAACCTGTAACAAATTACCGGGTTAGTAGCAAATTAAAAATACGCCTTTTCTAATATCAAAAGAATGAGGTAATTCAAAAAATAGATGCTGTAATGTTATATATGATTTCACTTCCGCAATAAATAAAAGTAGATTAAAGAAAATTACTCAATTTTTTATTTCTAGTCTTGCATAGTTGTTCAATTTTAATTTTTGTGTTCTACGAGTACAAGCCTTTTTATTGCTCACATTTGGTTTAATTTTTAACAAATCTTAACGATTTTTGAGAGTACGTCAAATTATTTTTTCCAGTGTTCACTTGTTTGTGCAAGATTATTAATTATGTGTAATTTTTTTTCTGGTTTTAATGATAATATTTTCTTTTTTTTCTATATATTAAGCACATTAAAAATATTAATTTAAGTTAAGGTCACTATCCCATATACATATTTGAAATGCTGTTGTGAATCCGGATCGTGACATCACCAAACGGCATCAACGCAAGACCGGCGCCTGTTGTTTACAGCCGAAAAAATTTCGTATGTTTTTTTAAAGTCACTTGCTACAAATAAATGTATTTCTTTATTTTTAATTATTAATGTTTGGATGATAAAATCTCTGACCCAACCCAGCCATCAAACGCCTTAGTAGCAAAGGAAGTAAGTTTAATAAAAGAAAGCAATAAGAAAGACCTATGAAAAGTTTGTCGTCTACCCTTTCTTAGAGATTATTATTCGGTTTAAATGATGGCAGTTTATTTGTAAGAATGCTGATAAAGCCATTAACAATATTGGAATCTGTCAAAATTTCAACTAAGATTGTACTGAACATTTCACTATTGTAATGAAATGGCGAATCCTTAACTAAGAGTTTAAATTATGCAGACCGCGTCCTAGGTAATTAAGAAATTGGCGCTTTAAAAATGCATAGACAATAAAGGTATTTATTAATAAAATTGTATAAAATTGTTAAACAGTTTTTGGAATTTTCTTTATGACACTGCAATTAAACAAAACAAATTTTTACGGATTTTAAGCGTGATGTCGTATAGCAGAAGTGAAGCATCGTCATTCTAGGAAGTCTGCAGTCAGTGACCATGTTCTAGATCATCCCAACTATTACATCAGATTTGATAAACCACAAATCCTTGTGAAAGAATACCGATTCCTACCAAGGATGATACGCGAGGCTATTAAAATTAAAAAACATCCTCATTTCAATAGACAAGATGGTTGGGTATTACCACCGGCTTGAGATCCAATAATTAATAAAATTAAATCAAAAACCAAGCATACCACTGCAAGACTTCAAGACACAGTTAGCCCTTTCTGCGTAGATCGGACCAAAAATAATAATTAAAAGTTACCCCGGGTCAGCCATGACATCAGGACATCTGTCACCTCAGTCCCCCCGTGACCATGGGTGCTGTAAAGCACTCGAAACGTCGGGTTATAAATTAAACGCGATAAAATCCGTAAAAAACAGTTTTATTTAAATGTGTAGTATTCGCGTAAATAAACGAAAACATTACACAGCAATTAATTACGTAAACTTCTCTACTTTAATTCAGTGTCAATAGTACTGCAAGTATTTGAATAAGAATACAACTGGGAATTAGATGTCATCGAATTGAAGGTTCTACCTGGTTTTTCATTGTAACTTGCAAAAGGTCGTTGAGAATAACGATTTGAAAAGAAGATAAATTAGTCAATCGAACAGTAAGTCACGTCGAGTAGGCAATCTGTTACAAAATTCGAGTGACATGAAAACTGTATAATGAACGTAAAAAATATAAAAAGATTGTAATCAGATTCTAATCTTCTATTTCATTCTGTACCACGACTAAATTATTTTGACGATTGTAATGTTTCTGAGATCCAATAAAACACACTTTCAGACACTCAGGTAGATATACAGTATGCGAAAACAAAACACGTGCGCACTCGCCCACGGCCGGTAATCGACTGACTCGCTAATGCCTGCGCATACACTACATCCCTCCTTTATTTTTATTGAATTTAAATGTTTTTAAAATACAATTAAGGTGATCAATATTCCAACTCAAACCTCAATAATATGGCGATCACTAATCAAATGTTTTAAATATAATTGTTTTAAATATTATTTAACTTAATTTTAAATCTGTGTAACAATCATATAAACGTAGTTGAAAACAGTAGACAACATTATAAGTATATAAGATCAACAAAGAATTTACGTTAGTTCATAATTTTCTCCTAAATCATTATTACTATTATTTTGATTAACCACAGTCCATGAATCACCAACTTTCTTTAAGTGAACTACATTCCGGCGATATTCTTTCCCGGTTTCATCATTCCGAACACTAACGTCGCCACCATTCACGTCTGTTACTGTATGAGCAGTTGGATTGAAATTGGAGGTCAATTTATTATTTTTGATTATGTTTTTCACCAATACTTTTTCTCCTATTTCCAAGTTGCTATCTGTCGCTTTCCTTTTGAGATCCCCACACTCCTTTCCTTTTTCCTTAATTTGCCGATCTCTGTCTCTCACCTCTTCGTCTATTGTTTTGTACTCCATGTCGGGTGCTGCCGGGATCTTGTCTCTAAACTGTCTTTTAAAAAATAATTCCGAGGGAGATTTACCTGTAATAGAGTGAGGAGTACTGTTATACATCATTAAATAACTGAAGATGTCCTCTTTCCAGTCTCTGTTTTCAGCTTGACAAATTTGCAGACGTTTTAAAACGTCTCGATTTTGCCTCTCCACTTCCCCATTCATTTGAGGCCAATACGGAACTGTATTATATAAAGTTATTCCACATTCCCTACAATAGTTCTGGAAAACCTCGCTAGTAAACTGATTTCCATTATCACATGTCAAAGTTGCTGGGTAACCTAATCTGGAAAATATTTCTTTCAAGACTTTTATCGTATCAAGAGAAGTGATGCTCCGCATAATTTTAATTTCCTTATATCTACTATAGTAATCAACAAGTATCAACAGGTAGTCGTGACTAGGAAGAGGCCCCAAGAAGTCCATGGCCACATCAACCCAAGGTTCAGCGGGAAGTGCTCGTCTCTTCATCGGATGTGGCAGAGTAGGATTAGATACAAGTGTACAACCTCGACAAGCTTTAACTAGACATTCAGTATCTTTGTCAATCCTTGGCCACCACACCTTTGTTCTTAGACGAGCCTTCATCGCTACTATGCCTGGATGGCCTTCATGAGCCGCCTCCAGTACTCGTTGACGCAGATTATGGGGTATAACTATCCTAGTTCCACGAAGAAGAATATCTCCATTAAAACAGAGTTCATTTTGTATGATTCTAAAATTGTTAATAGAATCGTGCCAGTTATTACTAAAAATACCATCTTTGACTTTTGAAATTTCCTCGTCACCGGCAGAACATCTTTTAATTTCGTTCACTGGAACCGCTATAGGTCTACTGTAACTTACAATTAGGTTGATATAATTTTCAGAGTCAAATGGTTCCGACGAAGAAGTTTTGCTAAGTCTGGAAATTGTATCAGCTATGTTAGATTTACCTGGGCGGTAGATGACTTTGTACCTGTAAGCCTGTAACCTAAGTACCCACCGTTCTATTCTGGCACATGGCTTAGAAGTTCTTCCAAAAATGATCTCCAATGGCTTGTGATCGCTTATTAGTTCAAATTCTTTGCCAAACAGATATATTTTAAAGTGCTCCACCGCCCAAACTAGCGCTAGGGCTTCTTTTTCTGTTTGGCAATATCTCTTTTCGCAATCAGTGAGAGCTTTATGACCAAAAGCGATCACACGGGGACCATCTTCATTAACCTGCACTAACACTGCGCCTAACCCCACAGGAGACGCATCAGCGATTACCTGTGTTTTATCAGAAGGATTATAATAGCCTAAGGTTTGAATATTGGATAAACCTTTCTTTAGAGCTTCAAATGCCTCATCCTGCTTGGGTGTCCAGAATTTCTGAATATTTGCTGACTTTCCTAGACCTAACCGTAATAATTCCCGCAAAGGTTCAGTGAGGGTAGCTAAATTGGGAATCCACTTACTTACAAAATTAACCAATCCCAAAAAGCTTTGAATTTCTTCGGTAGTATTTGGTGTTCTACTAGTTTTAATTGCTGTCAAATATTTTTCAAGCGGCCTGATT
The DNA here is from genome assembly GCA_019845155.1 of Luehdorfia chinensis. NCBI lineage: Eukaryota > Metazoa > Arthropoda > Insecta > Lepidoptera > Papilionidae > Luehdorfia > Luehdorfia chinensis. The sequence goes on from JAHVAK010000390.1 coordinate 776,906, forward strand.
CCACTAGCCGAAAGTTCATAACCGAGAAATTCAACTTTTTGGGTTCTATACATGCATTTGTTTTCATTTAGTAGGACGTTATTTTCCTTCAAAACTCGTAACACCTTATTTATTCGTTAATTGATTCGTTAGCTCTTCTCATATCTAGGCAAATACGTACCTCTTCTTGTCCTTCTTTAAGAACGGGAACCATTGGTGATACCCACGATGAGGGTCCATTTGCTTCCTCGATAATATCCGCATCCTTCAGTTCCTTTAATTTTCTGGCAACCATTTCTTCTAAGGGAATGGGAACTCTTCTATAAGGTTGGATGACTGGTTTTACTGTTTGGTCTATTGGAATCTGGACAGTCACTCCTTTGAACTTCGGAAACGCTTTCGCTAATGATGTCTCATTGGTTACTGCGTTAATTTGAAGCCCAATTTTAAGCACGCCTAATTGAATGGCAGTCTCCTTGCCTAATAAATCGCGTGTGCCGTTTCTGATGACATAAACAGTACATTTTATAGTTTTATTATTCATTACTGAAATGTTCACGTCAAAGGAGCCCATAATGTCCAAAGGTTTTTTACTGCCATAGGAAATAAGTGTCTTGGTGGGTTTGCGTATCTGGTTCGAAACTTTCACACTATTGTCTTTAAGAAATTGCCATGTTCTGTCAGTAATAACGTTACATTTGCTTCCTGAATCTATCAACATGGCAACGTTAACTCCCCCAATATTGCATTTTATGGTTTCGTCTTCATCCAGGTGAAAAATATAGTCGACTTCAGATTTATTGAAGTTCTTTTTTGTTTCTAGTCTTGGTTTTTTATTTACAGCCCTGTTGTCTATCCTGTTGTTTGAAAATTGTCTTTTCTGTCGAGTCCTACATTGTTCTCGGAAATGACCGATGAAGCCACATTTCAAACATCGTTTGTCTTTTGCAGGGCAATTTGTGTCTTCGGATAAATGGGAGAAGTTTCCACATCTACTACATTGTGTGTTCGATGATTGTTGTCGGAACGGTTTGTTATATTTTTTCTTGTTATCGATTTTATTTATTTCTGCTTTGTTGAAATTGTTCGCATTATGTGTATTTACAATTTTAAATTGTTCTAATTGCCTGGCTACAACTTCTAATGCATTTGCTTTACTGATGATTTCTTCTAGAGTAATTGTATCTCCGCATTCTAAAATTTTCTTTCTCAATTCGACTAAGCGACACTTCTCCGTGATTTGATCGATAATATGCTCTTCTTTATTATGGAATTGACATTTTCCAGCTTGATTTCTCAACCTTAATAAAAATCTTTCAAATTGTTCTCCTTCCTCCTGTTTCGTGAGTCGGAACAGGTACCTTTCGTAAATCCGACTTTGTTTCGGAGCAAAGTAACAGTCCAATTTCTCTAGAGCTATTGTATAGACATCGACACCTTCTTCTTCAGCGTGAGCTCCAGGTAGGTTATAATAAATTTCTTGAAGTGCTATTCCCCCAACATGGAGAAGAGTAGCTCGTTTTCTTACAGGTGTGTCTATGTTGGCAGCCAGTAAGTAAATTTCAAGTGCCCTCTTCCATTTCCCCCAGCGAGTGCCGACAGATGTCGGATCGCCTTCGCAATCAAAATGGTCTAAATTGGGAAGTATGGATGATGCATGAGTCATTTTGGGGCAGCCTATAATAAAATATATTGACTCTTATTTTGCGTGGCTTTTACTGATAATCAGTAACAGTATTACAACTGCATAGCCCTATTATAATTTTTAAGTACTTAATGCGTGGACCTGATTATATTTTTGTGATTATATTATTTAAACATGTACAGTCCCTTAAATTGTTACTTAAGTAATCTGCATGGCCCTTTGTTGTTTACTCATTGCGTGGCCTTTCAGTCAACCTTTATTATTATAACTATGATTATCTCAATATAAATTGTGCAAGCATACAAATAGGTACCTAATTTAAATATAGTGATGTAATTTTTGTTCATAATAAATTAGTAAACATAAACGCAATACACATATTTTGTATCGCATCCATACACAATCGAATCATTATACTCATTGTTATCATTAATTATCTAAAGTAGTATATAATAATAGAATAATAAATACAACATGTGAAACACAATTTAAAATGTATGTAACTACAATATATTTAAGCGAGCTGCAATAGACTGGTCGATAATACGTAAATGTATGGATTATGATGAAACTATAAATTGTACGTAGAAAAATAAAATAATGACAAATTATGAACGGTTATGTAGGTATTCCTAAATAATGTCGACCACCACTAACACATTATATTGGTTAAACTTTTTAACCAATTGTGGGTAGGTTCCGTTAGGCTACGTACGTGCACAATATATATTTTGTAGTATACATATAATCATAAGTTTTGCGTGGCCTTATTTTATTTTCATCTGATATGATGCATGACCCTTAGCAAGGAAGGATAGTGGTATGGATTTGCTTATCAGTAACAATTGTTTACGTATGACTCGTTCATAAGTAACTTTGATTTAGATTACATAACTCATTATACCAATAGGCAATAAACAATAATTACTTGTTCCTTCCTTACATTTTTTTTTATTAGGTATATCGTGTACTCACTTTTATCCTCGTCGCCACTTGTAATGTTTCTGAGATCCAATAAAACACACTTTCAGACACTCAGGTAGATATACAGTATGCGAAAACAAAACACGTGCGCACTCGCCCACGGCCGGTAATCGACTGACTCGCTAATGCCTGCGCATACACTACAACGATATTGCTCAGTAATTAATTTCGTATACTGTATTTGAATTCAACCAGAAGTAACTGTTTGTTTTCAGATCCGGATGCATTGATACTGTCCCATATCATTAGCGGTGTATTCGACCCTTTTTCGATGTTCTGCATAAACGTCGAATGAACGAAGGCAAAGACAATTGCGTGCATTACTCTGAACCTTGCGATATACGAGTATGTTAAGAAGATAAAAACTTATGGTTACCTTCTATTTTTTAAGGTACGGTTCCCGGTACGAGTACGACGATTGGTTATTTCGCATTGCAAGTATCCTTTTTAAAAAAATGGTTTTATGAAAATTTAATACCATTAAACGACTCATCATTCATACTAATAATATATATATATTTTTAAATAAATAACATTTGTATTTAAGATATTTTAATTCAATTTAATTTTTGTGTTACTTTGTGTTGTAATAAATAACAAACTATTTTGCAGACCACCGCAGTTTGTAGGATAAAGTCATCATCAAAATGAAAATAATTTCAAAGCTTAAGAATGGCGAGATTCAGCTGCAGCGTGATTTAAAGTACTTCATTAGTACTTGAGAATCTTAAAGTGAATTTGTTTGTTTTGATTAAGTGAACTGCAGCGTTGTCAGCATGAATATGATTTCGCTATTTGAAATTGTTTACTTATGTCATTATGCAGGTTACTTTCCGCTGCTTCTTTTCTTAATTATGTTATTCATTAGCTTATTAAAAATAGCTGCTTTTGAACAATGTTGGAGACGTAGTATTAAGAAACTCGAAAATATGAACAATTCATAAGCAAATTTCGTGGCTTACGAGTTTCTTTAGTACCACAATATTTTCAAGAGACTTTACTAAACGAAGAATAAACTTGCAACTGTACTAACAATAGTTGAACTTAAAAATGTATTATTTGTATTTTCAGGCACATGTATAAATAAAATAGAAAATTTCTTAGGGCAGAAAGTCAGCCCTTTTCATCGTTTCATTATAAGGAAAGCATAAATCATAAATAAAGACTTTAAAGTAGAAGAAGCGAAAAATGTGTGTTAGGATCATAGCAAGCGGAAAGATGTCCCAATGGGAAAGAGGCGTGACTGTATGTATGGAGTATGTGTATTGAATAAAATATCAAAGCTGCGTGTATACCGAAATAAGCAGGGATAGAACTACGTGGAATTGTTTTTCATTAAAGGAAAAAGCTTGGTGTAAGCATTTAAGCAGTTACTAGTGGTCACCCTGTAGCAGAAACTCGACCGTAATTCAATACATGTTTAAAGTTGTACGTTGTTGAGGCTTGAGTAATTACTTGTTGGCAAAAATTTTAATTACGATAACAATATCTAAAATAATTAAAATGCCCCATATATATCATTTACACTTTTATGTAACGAATTACAAAATCATTTTTATTTCATTATGATGGTTGCCATTGGTTATGATAGTATGAATGATATTATGCAAAATGGCGCCATCTAAGCTGCTAGATGTCAAACACGAAAATTAACTTAGATATTCTGCGGATCTAACTTATCACACCGAATTTTGTTCGCCCAGACACGCCCAATCTCTACTTCGTACGATTGTTTAACCTAAGACTTTTACGTGTTCGACATTGGTAGGACGAATGTTAACAAACGACGTTCATACATTGTCAGTATGAACGTAAATAATGAATGTTTTATTTTTTATTTAATTTAATGTATATATTTGTAAAAGTTACAGCGCATAAATGTCCCACTGCTGAGAACAGGCCTCCTCTCATTTCTGAGAGGGTTTTAGAGCTGGGAATAGTCCTCCACGCTGCTCCAATGCGGGTTGGCGGACTTCACATATCCTCGAAATATTTCTATTCCTCGGAGGTGCAGGTTTCTTCAGCATGTTTTCCTTCACCGCTAAGCACGTGGTAATTCAGCACTTAAAATTGTAGAACAAATTTAGAGTTGCTAGCACGGGGGAGGGAACCCAGGTTACTCGAGTACTATGAAATTTTAGCTTCCTCGCTTCTTTTCCATACAAACTAACTATGCCCAAATCACAATCGTTCCTGCGCGCAATATTCTTAAAATGGGTTACAAAGTTTTCTTATCGCGTATTAATATATAGATATATTGTTATATGACTAGTCCGTTCATAATTTCTACCAAATCCTTATTTAATTTAAATTTCGAATACTGGCCAAAAGTGTTTGAACTTGAACTTAAATAAGGAACATTTGCGCCATTTTAAAATAATGGAATGATTTTGTTCCATTTAAATAGAATGGAGTGGACGCTAAAAGAAAACAGAGAGAGTCGCGTTTATTGCGCTGTACCACTGCGGTTACGCGCCAACTGAGATTTTTAAACTTCAACAAAATTTTTAAATAACGATGAGGTTCGTATATCGTACTATCAAACGATTTAGTAAAGATTCGAACTTTGAAAACCGCAAAAGGAGCGGCTGACCTCATTCGATTAGGACACCAGCGGTCGTCAAATCAGTGCGAGCGCGAATCCAACGAAATTCAGTTCACAAGCAAAATATTTTAGCTCTTCAATTGGATTTCAGCCGACTTACGGTCAACAGATTGCTAAATAGAGATCTAAGAATCAGAGGTTAACGATGAAAAACAGTGCATATTTAAATTAAACTACTTTTACGGATTTTATCGCGTAATTTTATTATTTATAACCCGACTTTTCGAGTGCTTTACAGCACCCATGGTCACGGGGGGACTAAGGTGACAGATGTCCTGATGTCATAGTTAACCCGGAGTACGTTCAGCTTTTAATTATTATTTTTGGTCCGATCTACGCAGAAAGAGCTAACTGTGCCTTGAAGCCTTGCAGTGGTATGCTTGGTTTTTGACAAAAACTAATTAGTTTCATTTAAATGTGTAGTGTTCGCGTAAATATAAGAAATCATTAAAACGTGCATATCTTAATGAGCATCAGAAAATTTTAAGCCTTGAGAGATCTCAGGCTTTGTTAAGGCGGCACGCGAGAACAAAATACCGCGAAATCCTTTTTTCAAACGAAAAAACTTTTAACGACATAGAAAGTTAGCTCAAACAAAATGATAAAGTAAGTGCCCGCAACAGTGAAAAAGCGAGCAGGCGTACCCCGAGAATCCAGCGTGGGCATTATCATCTATCATTTATGGTTTGACTGCGAGTCACGTACTCGGGCCAAACTGAGGTGTTTTTCTGTGAAAAAGGTGTGAAAACTAGCGCTGTTGTGTGTAAAAATACTGTTCTTATAAACATTGTGAAACCTTTTTCTCAAACAACGTTCGAAAACAGGCACTGGGTATTTCGAACAAGATTCAGCGCCAGTTCACCGTGCAGCAGACATGCAAAACGACTTCATCAGTCTCATCCTTGTATAGTAGCCTTGTTCTAGCCCTTCTTTAAACCCGTTTCATTACAAGATATGGCAACATTTGGTGGAGGAAGCTTACGCTAAACCAGAATTTCGAGTTTTAAAGTATCCCTACTTAAAGCAGTGGCTGATATAGACATAAACATTGTGCGTTCTGTTGTTGGCGACTGATCTCGGTGGTTATGGGCCTGTATTCAAATTATTTTGAATAAATTAAATAAAATTTTAAACTACATTTAGCTATTTTTGTTTTCACACATATATTTTATACAAACAACAATTTATTTAATGAAGTGTTTGTGACAGAACTTATGACCCTGTAAGTATGACTATTCTATAATATTTATTGTTATTTTAAATACCCTGGCCTTTCGGACAAATCTGATTCTGAAAAGGAATTAGAAGTATGGACAATATACATATTACATACATACATACAGTCACGCCTCTTTCCCATTGGGGTAGGCAGAGACCACATCATTCCACTTGCTACGATCCTGGCACACATCTTAAGCTTCTTCTACTTTTATTAGCGTTTTCACACACGCTCGCTGTTGCGGGTACTTTTAACGTGACCTTTCCTCTAAAGTTCATCGATCTGATTGTTATACGTACCGTACACCTAGATCGACCCTTACCGGCTTTCCCATTCACACTTGCCTCATAAATCTGTTTTGTCAATCTCCTTTCATTCATCCTCTCTACGTGTCCAAACCATCTAAGCATCCCTTTCTTTATCTTTGTCACTACATCTTCAACCACGCCGCAACGTTCCCTTGTCACGCTGTTTCTCACTTTGTCAATCAGAGTTACTCCAGCAACTTCTCATTTCCACAGCGTAAATCTTACTTTCATGCTTCTTCTGCCAGACCCACCATTCACAACCACAGCAACACAATAAGTGTGGGGACCAGAACCCCCCTATATATCATCCAGTCGTGCCTTTTTAGACACATTAAACATTACATACTATTTACATATCGTATTTTTTATTTGTTTACTTTTATATTTTAGTAAATTAGTTTGTTTGTGAATGACACACCTGCCACCATGTTTCACCACGCTTGGGCTGACTGGCAGAGAATGACAGAATGTAATAAGTCCGCCCATTGTATTCTTTTAAGATTTACAATAAAGTTGAAATAAAATGCTCGGAGTCGCATCAAGTCGCAGGATTTTTTTTGCAGCAATCCGTCTAAGTAGGTACCACCCACAGATTCAACTCCAAACCCGTCGTTGCACTTACCATTAGGTGAACGTTTTGCCTGTCTAATCACTTTATCGTATAAAAAAAAAAGTTCTGTAAAAAGCTAATAAACTAATATCAGGTAATATTATTATATTTTTGTTTAGCAAGTCACGTTTTTTTTTTTTAATATAAACATAGACGTATAATAATGACAGTCACAAAATATTCGTTATTATCTAGAAAATCTGCTTAATTTCTAACACAATTGTTCAATTGGCGATTCAATGATATGAAAATTTAAGGGCTTGGGCATGGCATTTTACAACTCTTCACGATATATGGGATGCAATGCGAAGCTAGGCGAATATTTTTTTTACATTTTAATCGTTAATCGTTCGTGTAATCGTCGTTTCAGCCTATCACAAGTCCACTGCTGAACATAGGCCTCCCCCATAGATAGCCACAAAAGGTTGTAACTCTCATATTGGAGGGATTTTGCCATAGTTGCCACGCTTGGCAGGCGGGTTGGCAACCGCAGTTTATTTATTCAGATGTTCCAGGAAGATGCTGCTGCCCATCTCCTGGTTATAATTTCCCACTGTCGACTTTTACGACTCCGACGGGATGGAATGGGGTGGTATTTTAATATTTTTGATAAAATAACTTACTGAATAGAAAACATAAATAAACATTAAATTATGTACGTTGGTAGGCGCATTACATGAGAACGGCTGAACTGATTTGACTATTTTTTTTAAATTCGGGCTTCGCATTTAATTTCATAGTACACGTGTGACCTGGGTTCGATTACCTGTGCCGGCACCACTAAAATTGTTAATTGCAATTTTAAGTGCCGATTTACCACGTGCTCGGCGGTGAAGGAAAACATCGTGAGGAAACCTGCATGTTTGAGAAATAAAAATATTTCGAAGAAATGTGCAGTCCGCCAAACCTCATTGGGGCAGCATGGCGGATTCTTCCTAGCTCCAAAACCCTCTCAGAAATGAGAGGAGGCCTGTGCTCAGTAGTGGGACATTTAAAGGCTGTAACTTGTGTGTAACTTTACTTTAATTTTGCCGAAAAATTCAGACACTCCAAAAATTATTAATTTTGTAAGCAGTCTCGATCATAACTGGCGATAGGAACGACATAATTATTTGATTCTTTTTTTATTTTGTTCGTTACTGTCCCTGAGTGTAAACAAGTTAATTGAATGTTTATCAATTAAAAAATAATCTGGAAGAAATAGTATTAAATAAAAGGTAATCGTACTAAATTTTGCAGTCCCTACGCGAGCAACCTGAACCCAATACCTCGTCCTGGCAACACTAAAGTTGTTAAGTATTCGCTAGTCGCGCCAATCGGTCGCGCTCGTGTTTATTCTTTGAAGTATATATAGATGGCGCTTTCCACTTGTGAACTGCTTTATTATTTCCGCTTCCATTTTAATAATTAATGTTCTCGAAAATACTTTCTTCTTCGCTCCTAGTTTGCAATACACTACTAATATCACATACATCCAATAAATCCTACAACATCATACATTACAATTTATATAGAGAGCAGATTGCTCGTCCCCGGCGTGATTATCGGCTAAGGGCTGATTTACTACATATCCGGCGGCGAAGGAAAACTGCTATAATAAAGTAGGAGTGTCTGTAAATTTAAACGGGCTATTCTCAGAAAATACTGCTATGACCTTACGATGACGCTGAAGCTGAACTCTGAGAACGGAAAATTACCGAGAAGGGCCGAACGTACGACGCAGTCATGAAGTCGACTTATTTTACACGGATGAAACCGCGGGGCGCAGCTAGTTGATAATAAATATTACTGGGTGTCACTTTATCGAATATGTTATTAAATATTGTGAAATATTGTGCTTTAAAAATTAAAAGTGAAAAACACAGTTCAATGTATTTATATTTTAAATATAAAACCATATTAATGTCATGCTACGTGTCTCCCCTTTCTAATGCAGACAGCATAACAGTGAAGAGATGAAAATATGCAAATGAATCTGTCTCTGTGGGAAAGTTATGGTTAGAAGCAAACGGGAAATGAATAACGTAGGATAATATGCGCATTTAAATGCAGTCATCAAAACAGGACGAATACGTGCTGCTCTTGGGATCATAAATGCATTTGTGAAAACGTTAAGCTTCGGTTACCATATTTTGTATGTTTGAAAATGTTGTATAGCATCCATAGTTTAAAATGAAACGTTGAAATTATTTCTTATAGTGAAGGAAAATGTGAGAATATTATTTTGGCGTATTTATAGATATAATAAATATTTAATAATGTAACTATAAGTAGAAGTATAACTTATGTAACTTAATTTGTTAAGAGCCGCATGCAGAATTTAATCAATCAATCCATTAAAAATTCAAAATTACATCAATACTTTACTTACTACCATTTACATAAGTAAATTAATGAAATAACCATTAAAAGTTCCTGGGTGCGGCAATTAGAGGATAATTGCAGAAAACTAATACTGCCATCGGGAACCACCACCAGATACCCTACACCACTACAACACTACCACTAGGTAATACACACCATTGAGGTCGAGAATAGACGATATTGACTTGTGCTCGCTATTGGGAGAGGGCTCTTTAAACCTAGGTAATACACACCACTTTAAATTTTGCATGCGGATTCTAGCAAATTAACTTTCTTTCTTTCATTAATAATTTTAGATTACAATATTATAGTAATTATATTCAAATTGCCGCGCTCGACTCGCGTGGAGGAGAGGAACGTGAAGTTGGGGAAACGGCCGTAGTCTCGCATGTCAATGCTTGTTGACGTCTTACAAGTATACAGCTAAATCCAGACTGAGTGAATGTACGTCGTACGGTTTAGGCACACGTAGAATAATCAGAGATACTCTGGCTCAACAATCGCGCCACCACATTGCCACATCGTCGCAATTGCAGACGTAATGTAAGTGTTAAGTTAATGGCATCAACACCAAATACAAGGTTAGCACGGCTGTTTGCAGGGCACGTCTTAAGTCCACTGCACTCAAGGGAATGGAGACCGACGTTGTTCGGTCTATACCGCAGCCTTGAGAGGCTCCTTCGGCCACCCACCACCCGTATGATATCGACATAAAATACATAAGCAACCATTCCAATGACGTATACAGTATTTTTAATAATTATAAATCAGCCATCAGGTAGCATATGTACCACTGATTTCATTCCATTTACCATTTATGGGTGGGAAAGTTACTGAGAGTGTTATTTAGTATTGTTGTTACATAAAGCATAGGAGGGCAGACAGTCTACAGCTATGGCATGAAGAGACCCGACTTGGGCAAAACTAATACGGCGTGAGCCTAACACTGCCAAACACACTTTTCCTGATCCGTAAGATAGCCGACGTACGCCGACCACAAACGGCAGGAGTGCACGATGTCCACAAGAAGGTATAACCACAACAGACCCGCTTACTACCGGCACTAAGATGATATGTCTTTCAACAACACATAGCGGTTCAAGTCTACGTTTACCGCAAACTCCTGTCGCAGTACAGAAGCTTGCGTAACTCTATTCTAATAATTACAGTTTCGTAGGTCTAGCAGTTTTCAAATAGCCAGTGAGTGAATTAGTCACCTTGGAGATTGTACATTGCAATGGACCGGTTTCCGTAACTCTACGTCTATGCGCTTATTTTGCGTGTGTTTATGTCGGCTCGGTTGGCGCAGTGGCTAAGCGCTTAACTTCTGCGCCGCGGGTCGCGGGTTCGATTCCCGCACGGGACAAATATTTGTATGACCTACAGATAGTTGTTCCGGGTCTGGGTGTTTGTGCATGTGGAATTTATGTATGTAAAACGCTCCCACGACACAGGAGAAATCCTACTGTGGGGCATCGTTTTTTTTAAAAAAAAAAAAAAAAATTGGACGTTAGATACAAATAAAACACATTTTTTTTGTTGTTGCATAAAACGGAGTTTAGCAATTGGGGTTTTATGATGCGAATCGTAATAAACAAATATAAAAAGTATTCTGCGATATTGTAGCTTCCGATGTAATTACAGCTCTTAGTGCATAATCAATCATAATTTTAATTATTTTTAAATATTTAACTTAAATACTAAATTATTCATATTTTGCTCACTTTTTTTAATTATATAAAATAACGAGACGAGCAAAACGTTCACCTGTGTCACCCAGAACAATATGTTTGGCAACCACACTGCGCCCGTCATCCAGAGACATCTATTCTCAAGTTTCATATGCCCAGTGATTACACTAGCTCTCAGCACTTCAGTTCCCTTCAGATCGGAACACAGTAATGTTTGCACACTACTGCTTCACAGCAGAATAACTGGCCCGGGGTGGTACCCACCAAGACGGATCAGGATTCCTGCATTCCGTTTGCTTCGACGACAGTGTTATCTTCCCGTTACTAATCAGAAGGTAGAAAAAATACTTGTATAGATTAGATTGCAGTCCCAGAAGAATAAGCGCAATTCCATTATCATAAGTAATATTTATCTTTTAAATGAAACTAAGTTTACGGATTTTATCGCGGTTAATTTTATTACTATTTATAACCCGACGTTTCGAGTGCTTTACAGCACCCATGGTCACGGGAGGACTGAGGTGACAGATGTCCTGATGTCATAGTTAACCTGGGGTACCTTCAGCTTTTAATTATTATTTTTGGGTCCGATCTACGCAGAAAGAGCTAACTGTGTCTTGAAGTCTTGCAGTGTTATGCTTGGTTTTTGATTTAATTTTATTTATTATTGGATCCCAAGCTGGTGGTAATACCCAACCATCTTCTCTATTTAAATTAGGATGTTTTTTGATTTCAATCAAAAAACATCCTAATTTCCCCGTCAAACCCGTGACCATGGGTGCTGTAAAGCACTCGAAACGTCGGGTTATAAATAGTAATAAAATTAAACGCGATAAAATCCGTAAACTTAGTTTCATTTAAATGTGTAGTGTTCGCGTAAATATAAGAAATCATTATAATATTTATCTTCTATATAATATACGAATATAAGCCATTTGTCACTGAGTCATCAAGATATCTCAGAAAGTATAAGACTTGAAATGTTGCGTATATATTCCTTTTCCTTCATAGTCACCCTCTAAGAACCGAGTTTACGAATATTTACTCCTAAGACCCGATTTCACCGATTGTTTTGGAAACCAAGTTTTATAAAACCACGTTTTACTTAACTGAGTTCATATGTATCATTTGATCTCGGTTTTCGTCTAACCGATTTCACCGACTACATTTTGATCGCGTTTAGAAAAACGAAGTTTACATGTAATATCGTCACAATCTAAAACAAAAAGAAGATATATTTCGTACTTTGCGACATCAAACATCCTGTTTTTATGCATAGTTCATAGGTATGCAAACAATAAATAATACGAATTAAAAATAATTTTTGTGTTTACATAGTTGTGCAATTGACAATGACAGCTCTCTAAACGCGTTTAAAGAGCTGAATGTCGAAAATTGGGCGTTCAGAATTTAAACTGCGTTTAGCATTGACTGCGTTCATTTGATGTTGATGAAATGCAAACTGTAGCATTGAACTCAGTTAAAGGCTTAAACTTCGTTTTTCTTGAACTGATCGCGTTTAATTTCAACGGTGAAATCCGCTCGTTAATCTGTAAAGACTATCACAACAGTAACTTCCGAGCGGAGCCGGGGCCGATCAGTTAGTATGATATATTTATACCTTTAATGCAGGTCTATTAAACAATTACTTGTGGTCGCCCAATGGTCGAAATCCGATCGTAATACCTTAATATTATTTATTAAATTTAATGTTATTGTAAGTTTTCACTTCACGTATAAATATAATATACTAATTATACGCTCAATATATAGCGTATAATTAGTATTGGTGGTAGGATTCCTATGCAGGAATTCGTTTAGGTAGGTACCACCCCAGGGCCAGTTATTCTGCCGTGAAGCAGTAGTGTGCAAACATTACTGTATTTCGGTTTGAAGGGTACTGAGAGCTAGCGTAACTGGGCATATGAGATGTCTCAGGGTGATGGGCACAGTGTGGTGTCACACAGAAATTTTCTGGATGAGGATAAAAAACGAGAAGAAGAAGAATATATATATATATATACGTTTATAAATATATATATAAACGCGCGTACAATATTATGATGTACCTTGAATTGTATACTTCGTTATCTCTAAATTGGTTTGTAGGATACTAAAGCAAATTTTCACGCAAACTTAACAGCCCCATTTTCACTCCCTTCCAACCGTTAAAATTTTAATATGCTGTTTGAATTTCAAACACCCTTCTATTTCAAGCAGCTAATTGCTTTATGAGTAAATGGAGATAGAAGACATAAATTTAGATCAGTATACATACATAAATACATAGAGCCGCGCCTTTTCTCAATTGGAATAGGATGAGACCAGATCTTTCCACTTGCTATGATCCCGACACATAAGTTTCGCTTCGTCCACTTTTAGGTGCGCTTTTATCCACGCTCGTTGGTTGGTATGTTTGAAGTGGTTGTTACTTAAAACGTCGTCGATCTGATCGTTATACGTTCGCCTACTCTACTACACGTACCGGCTTGCCCATTCACACTCGCCTCATAAATCTATTTCGTCAATCTTCTTTCATCCATCCTCTCTACGTGTCCAAACCATCTAAATTCTCTTTCTCTATCTTTGTCTCTATCTTCTACCACACGGAATGTTTCTTATCACAAAGAATGACTGAAGGACCAATATGAAACTCAATATATAAACTTACATGTACGTGTCGTAGCAGCGTCAGAGATAGCCATCTTAACTATTCATATCTATTATATTGCATAGCATCTAGTTTATACAGATTACAGGCAGTAACGTCTAAGTTGCAAAGTAGAATACTACCACTCCATCTCATCCAATGGATCTCGTAAAAAGCGAGTAAGGAATTAAACTGCACTGTGCACCCAACAGCGCATGGTGGCGATGGGCTCACCACCTATCACACCAAGTGCATTATATTGTTTTGGTGAAACGTGGATTGTGGCAGTCATCTGTTTTTGCAGTGAGTGCCCAGTCTCTGACTACCCCTTATGGGATACAGTCGTGATCTTATGTATGTATGCAAAGTGCGATCGTGTAGCTACCTGTCAAGCGTTGCGATTACGGCAAATCCTCTCCACTCAGAAGAGTCAAATGTCCAGTAGCTGACCTTTACAGGCTGATCTTCATCAAAATGTTTCTTATTCTTTATTAAGAAACATTTTTTTATGGGATAAAGTGACAATACGAACAACCCTCGTCCTGTTGGTAAGTGCAACGTCTGCCCATAAGAAATGCTGTTTCACACAGAACATTTCTGTGTGGCACCTTACTGTGCCAGTCCTCCTGAGACATAAGTTCTCATGTGCCTTAAGAACTAATGTCTCATATACACTAGCTCTCAGTCTTAGTACGGCAGAATAACTGAGCTGTGGTGGATCCCGCACGGAAATACTACCACCAGTAAATATTAATTTTGGTCCGATTTGTGCAAAAGAAGCTAACAGTGTTTTGAAGTCTAATGACGTTGCACTTACCAACAGATGAAAATTGTGCTTGTCTCGTCACCTTCTTCTAAAAAATATTAATAAAATATAAGCTGAAGGTAGCCAGCCTAGTTTAACTCTGATATTAGGACGATAAACACAGAAACTTGGGAATTAAAACTAAAATTAAATGCAATAAAATCCGAAAAATCGATTTAATACAACGTAAAAAGAAAAAAAAAGAAAGAGAGAAACATTTATTACAATTGTCGCATAACACAAAATGTTGTAACCTTATTTTACAGACAAACGCAGGATACACTAAAAAACAACATAAAAAACGAACATTGAAAATTTTGTTATATAATGACGACTGTTCATACCGTCACGTGTGTCGTGGCGCATCGGGCGAACGGGTACCCACTCATTCTAAAGCTGCATTCAACTACTTTCGACTTTCACATTCTACTACAGCGCCTTATTGATCTTTTATATAAAAAAAGTAAATAAAGGACTTTGTAAATTTAAATAAAATAGATTTACTTTCATCATTTCAGCCTATTTTAGTCCACTGTTGAACATAGGCCTCCCCCATAGATTGCCACAGAACACGGTCCTGAGCCACTTGCGTCCATCGACTTCCCGCAAAACCGTGCAGGTCGTCGCTCCATCTAATAGCGGGGCGCCCTACACTGCGCTTGCCGGTACGAGGTTGCCACTCGAGAACCTTTCTTTCCCAACGGTTATCGCTTCTACGAGCTATATGGCCGGCCCATTGCCACTTCAGCTTGCCTTAGAGCTATGTCGGTTACTTTAGTTCTGCTGCGGATATCATCGTTACGGATTTTATCACGTAGAGAAACTCCGAGCACAGCCCTTTCCATAGCTCGCTGAGCGATTCTGAGCTTCCTCATGCGGCCCACAGTGAAGGACCACGTCTCTGTTCCGTATGTCATCACTTGCAACACGCACTTGTGGTAAACTTTGGTTTTGAAACACTGAGGTATACTCGACGAGAAGATGTGACGCAGTTTCCCGAACGCTGCCCAGCCGAGTTGAATCCTTTGATTGACCTCTTGGTCGAAGTTGGGTCTTCCTAGTCGGACATTCTGTCAACAACTTACGTATTCGTCAACAACTTCGAGCGTAGTGTTCCCAACAACAACCGGTATATGTGTGACATGGACGTTGGAAATGATCTTCGTCCTGTCCATGTTCATCTTAAGACCTACCCGTTGGGAGACACTATTGAGTTCATAGTGCCCAGTTCCTCCAGCGATTCTGCCATTATTACTATATCGTCGGCAAATCGAAGGTGAGTGATGTATTCGTCATTGATCGAGCCTCTCGTTCATATCGTCCACTGTAACGCAATCATCTAGGAACTGAAAGCGATTATGCAATTCGAGCTGGAAGCTCTCGGGGTTTTGGATAAGGGCTCAAGATGGACGGAGCGTAGACTTCACCAGACGAGACCTCTCCAGCTTAATATTTGAGTTCAATGTGCCTCTTACCATGCGGTGATCACTGCCGGTTTTCACCTTAGCGATCACAGAGACATCATTGAACAGCTGTCGTTATGATGAAGTCTATCTCATTTTTGGTAGCCGTCCGGGCTCATCCAGGTACACTTTCTGTGAGGCCGCTTTTCGAAGAAAGAGTTCATCATATAAAATAACTTTTCTTTCTTTCTTCTTCTATCATATAGAGTCCCTCCTTCTCCATAAAGTCAGCCAAAACCAAACGTCAGCTGTCGGCCCCTTTGGCTCCGTTGCCCTATCCCAAATTGCCCCACTACCAACTCATCGTCTTTCTTCATGCCTAGCTTCGCGTTGAAGTCTCATCAGCACTGTGTAGTGAGTTTTGGAGGAATGTATGGCTTTTGAGGTATCCTCATACATTACCTCCACCTCATCATCGGGGTGTGCCGAGGTAGGCGCGTATACCTGTATTACCTTAAGCGAATACCGTTTGGCTATTCTGAGTATAAGAACCCTAGTCGACACACTCCCGATCTTGACAACGTTACTTATGAGAGACCTGTGGACGATAAACCCGACACCTCCTTGGGAGAGATGGTCGCCCTCCCGGTTGTAGAGCAAGTTACTGGATTTGAGGATTACCGTGTCCTGTCCCTGTCTTCGGGGTCCCTCTACCTCTTATTCCAGCTCCAGGATCCTCTAGTCGGTCCTCAGCGTGCGTGCATTGTATGTTGTCAGGTCCAGTCGTCGTGGGTGGTAGCTAGATCTCCTCCTCCGGAGATTCTTCGCACCCCCTGCCCCGCCGTTACCATGACTGCTACCGTAGCCAGAACTAGCGGGGCCCCCGAAGACTGGGGGCCGTTCTTTCATAACTCTCATTTTGTGGGGATTTTGCCTCAGTTGCCAAGCTTTAAGCTCGCCTAGCATCAAGTTTATTTAATATTGTATAAAATAGATAATTTTTAAAAATGATATGAAAAAATAATATTTTAATTAAAAATATAACATAAAAAAATAATAAAATAGATCTTATTATTTTACTAAAACTTGATTTTGCCGTCAGTACCGTAAGTACGAGGGTCAGCTACTAAACTGTATTCATTCCAGTTGAAGGAAACTGCCTTGCGCTCCGCGAGCTCGGCGTAGCTTCAGGTTAGGCTTATATTAAAAAAAAACATTCACAGGAGATCAAAGGGTCTATTGTTTATCTAGTTCGCCGTCTATTGTTTTTGTTACCACGAAGCTTTACCCCACGGCACTGGTTTTTATAGGTTTTACAAAAAATCTATTACAGTGCGCGGTATACCGCATACCGGTCGTATTTTTCCGAGTTAATTGTTTTATTGTGCTCTCTTTTATTGCGCGAAAACCATGAACCAATCACAAAAGATTGCTCAGCGAGTCTCAGATCAGAAAAAAATGAAGCAGTCGTAGATATAATTATATTGCTGTCACAACTATACGAAAAATATTAAATTTTAATACTAGGAATATAAAAAAATAAAAAAATAATATTGTTAAGGTAGGGAACACATTAGCAAACGCTTTTGTGTGTGTGTGTGTGTGTGTGTGTGTGTGTGTGTGTGTGTGTGTGTGTGTGTGTGTGTGTGTGCGCGCGAGCGTGTGTGTGTGTGTGTGTGCGCGCGAGCGTGTGTGCGTGCGTGCGTGCGTGTGCGTGTGCGTGTGCGTGTGCGTGTGCGTGTGCGTGTGCGCGTGCGTGTGCGTGTGCGTGTGCGTGTGCGTGTGCGTGTGCGTGTGCGTGTGCGTGTGCGTGTGCGTGTTAATCTTGAATCGAAATAAAAAATAAATAAGTAAATTGAAGACTACGTTGATTTTTACCGACTAAATCCAGTAATTTTTGGACTTACCACAAAGTGCAATGGATTTATGAGTGAATTAGGACGGAAACCTTTTACTTTTATAGAATAAATCGTTCTTCTGATTTGACTGCGATTCCTCTTACATTCTAATGGAGAACTAGCATTAATTTGGCATTCAGGCAAGTAGGCGAGCCGATGGACGTAATATCGAATCTTTTATTGACATTGAGAAGAGTCATCCATGCATGTTTCTCGGGTCCAAGCAGTAAAACACGGAGGATCCAAAGCATACAAGAATTTACGAGAGGCAATGTTACTGTTAATACTGTTATTAGGCCGAATCAAAAATGTTTTAATCGTTTACATTTTTGTTCATTAAATAATAAAGCTTAATTAAAATAATAAAGCCAAGTTTGTATATTTGAACGCTCTAATCTGTGTGCATACTAATTATTTGGAGTAATAATTACTTCAGAAAAAATTCTTCGCTAAGTGCATTTATAAAATTTAGCTGATAAGGGAGAGAAACAAAGTTAATAAAAGACCAGCATGCTGAATTAATATGGTGTGGTATTTAGAACATCAAGAAAACCACCCGCCTTCTTATTCAGCACCGGTCTATTGAGAGTCCACCTTACTTAATTATGTCTCAATCTGAAGTAAACACATATCGTGTCTTGTTTTTGTTTATATGTATAGGTAGTGTTGTAGTAGCAAAGGCATCTGGTGGCGGTATCAGTTTGCTTGCGCACGCTATTGTAGGAGGGCGGGCAGAGCTCTTTCCGCAAAGTAACACCTGAATAGATTAACTGGCTGTTATAAATGTACGAGTATGTAACAATGCAGTCCGAATAAAACCCTGTCGCGATGTAAATTCATTCTGTTCAAGGAAAAAATAGCTGTAAAATTTTATTCATTCTCTGAAATAAGTCTTGGGTATACTAATGTATTTTTAATTACAGCGATATCTTACTGTCTTGTTGGTTTGAATTTTAAAGACACCAGTTTCTATAAACGGCTTTATTACTGTCGTTAATAATTCTTGGCCATCTTCTTGTACATAAACAGACAGCGTGGAATTTTTAACATTTCTTCCGCATTCTTTAATTGCAATCATTTACCAGTATTACTTGTATAATTTGATTATCATCCACAATGACCATCGTAATCACACCAGTGAATAGGACACCAGTTCATCACAATTTGGGAGGATTTACCTTAATCTTTACTCTTGGCAGGTGTATTGGCGATCCCAATACCAGCTTCGTACCTTAAATGCTGCTGTTTGTAAACTTTAGCTCTGGTCATTCCATCATGTTTTGGAGACCAGGCCATTTTTCGTATTTCTTTTTAAAGATCTTTTCAGCACTATAGATATATATAGTAAGATATATAAGAGTGATGAGGTGAGCCATTATGTAATAAATAAATAATATTTAACAAAAACTAGTGTTCAGTTTTTAATAACATACAGAGTAAAAAACAATCATAACTTGAATGTTTTATGTTGACATGAGTTGTTATGTATGTGCTTTTGAATCTGTCCGATGATATTTCAGATGAAAGGGATAAGGTTAGAAGAACGATTACTTCGTTTTTATATTTCGATTTTCCGATTATAATCCGACTTTTAGACAGCCTTTTCGTCCGAGTTTACTTTTTGTACTCAAATATCATGTTGCCTAAATGTAATTTCTAGTATGACCAAAAAAAATTTTCGTAATCAGCACTATTACATCATTTGTCAATATTAAAAAAAAATACTTATACTAACTTTATGAGAAATATTTGGAAGTGTCAAATTATATGCTTACGTCTAATAAGCATTTTTTTGATTGTATAAAGTGCTGAAACGATCGAAACGTTCACCTGATGATAACTGCAACGTCTGCCCAAAACAAATGCTGTGTCACCCAGAAAATTCCCTGAGACTGAAATTCTTAAGTCTCATATGCCCAGTGATAACGCTATATCACAGTGCCCTTCAAACCGAAACACAGTAATGTTTGCGCACTACTGCTTCACTGCAGAATAACTGGCCTGGGGTACCTACCTAGATGGATTCCTGCATAGGAATTCCACCACCAGTATTTGAACAAAAAAATACAAATTATTGTTTACTATATTGCCATCTGACTAAGCAGCAATTTCTGACGACCGCGTGGCCTAGTGGTCAGAGTGGTTGTGTTGTGTTTGTCCCCGTGTTTCTGACACTGCATCCTAGCCTACCTCCGATCTTACCGCATCAGCGTTACATCGGGCGCGGGTAGGTTGGGACGAGTGAGTGCCTCTGTGTTTGCGCGTACACTTGTGGTACTATAATATCTCCTGCGCAGTTGATGGCTCTCCACATTCGGATTCGGAAGTTGTCGCCGTGGTCGAGAACGGCTAGGAGAGCATCATCATCATCATCAAGCAGCAATTTAATCTAATATAGGCAAAGCTAAAATGGCGGAAATGATTTATCACAGTTATAAAATTCAAGTCATATCAACTTAATTTGAAATTTGACGACCGCTTCAGATTATTTTTACGTTTGACATAGAGAAAAAGATATGTTAATATAATATTCTTGCAATAGTGAACAGACGATGCGTGGCACAGGATTACTGATTCAAAATGAGGGCTGCATAATCTGACTTATAAAATTTGCAAATAATGAGGGAGGGAATATATGATTCTTCCGTTGTACAAGAGCAAAATGTAAATAAGAAAATGACAAAAGAAGGTCTGGAATAAAAAAATATGTTCGTCTGAATAGATTTTCATTTCGCCTCTGTTTTATTATGTGGGAAAAGATAAGTAAAAATAAGTTTTTTTTATTTTTATTGTGTAAAGTGACGAAACGAGCGAAACGTTCACCTGACGGTAAGTGCAACGTCCGTCCACAACTAATACTGTGTCACCCAGAATATTTCTGTGTGACACCACACTGCGCTTGTCACCCCGAGACAGTTCTTAAGTCTCAAATGCCTAGTGATTATGCTAGCTCACAGTGCCCTTCAAACCGAAACACAGTAATGCTTGCACCCTACTGCTTCATGGCAGAATACCTGGCCCTAAGGTGGTACCTACCTAGACGGATTCCTGCATAGGAATCCTACCACCAGTAGTAGTTTGGTTAACTACAGGTTCTGAGATTATTTACATTCCTCATCATGTTGAGTGCTATAATTTTCTTTTAAGTCTTATATTAAGATTGATAACAGTACTTTCATGCAACTTAAGTCATAAATTGGTTCACCTAGTTCCATTGTGGCATAAAAATTATTTTATTATTATTTTTAGCTTAGGGCTAGGCGCTCGCTTTAAATTTCATAGTACGCGAGTGACCTGGGTTCGATTCCCGGTTCCGCCACCACTAAAATTGTTAATTGCAATTTTAAGTGCTGATTGACTACGCGTTCGGCGGTAAAGGAATACATCGCGAGGAAACCAGCATGTCTGAGAAATAAAAAATATTTCGAAGACATGTGCAGTCCGCCAAACCTCATTGGGGCAGCATGGCGGATTCTTTTAAGTGCTGATTTACCACGTGCTTAGCGGTGAAGGAAAACATCGTGAGGAAACCTGCATGTCCGAGGAATAGAAATATTTCGAGGACATGTGAAGTCCGTCAACCCGCATTGGAGCAGCGTGGCGGATTCTTCGTAGCTCCAAAACCCTCTCAGAAATGAGAGGAGGCCTGTGCTCAGCAGTGTGACATTTATAGGCTGAAACTTTACTTTTTTTTTACTTTATTTCCATTCACATGAAATGGTATTAACATTATTATATTAGTATTCACATATTCACATACATTAAGTAGTGGGAAATTATTTTAATGGCACCATTATTGGCATGGAAGTATTTATCAACTAAAATTTCATAATGTTATTCTTATGTCTTTTAATAACATAATTTCAACTATTATTGATATCAATATTAATTAACTTACAATATATCAGAGGAAATAATGGTCACAGGTGAACAACAATCGTCAAAATGTCAAATTTAGGTAGGACCTCATAATAAATCATATTACATACATACATACAGTCACGCTTTTGCCCCATATAAGGGATAGGCAGAGGCCATTCAAGTAGCCCACTATTCACCATGTCATATTACATTAACTTATAAATTATTTTATTCCATAAAATCATTTTTCTATTAGCCATTGTCTGAGCGTGTTTTTTAAAATATTTCACGATTAATGTTTTTATGTCTTGTGGTTACTTATTATAGTTTTTTATTGACATGAAATACTAATTCTTTTTATATATAGCATCTTTACATGGTGGTATTTTGAAACGTCCAACAAGTGTCTTGGTCTAAGTCGCAAATTAATCTCTCAAAAATTTTATTGCACACATTAAAGAAAAATTCATTTCATCATTACCATACCATTCATTAGAATGTTAAAATTAATAATTTGTAAAACAGGTGGCCTTATCGCTAAACAGCGATCTCTTCTAGGCTAACAGAAAAAGAAGGAAGTGTGCACACAAGATGTTCAGTTCATAGAAGAAAATAAAACATATATAAAATCAAAAATCTAAAAAGAAAAAATATATAAAAATAGATAAATATAAATATACATAAACCCGCAGAAGAAAACCACGTTAAATTGGTCGTCTAGTTTAAAACCACTAGAGCTTAGTGAGAAACTCGGAAACATGATCATGTTTTGCATAGGCCAAATATATGTATTTAGTTGTTTAATGTTGTTTAAAATTTCGTTTTTGGCCGCAATATTGATGTTTTATACCCCGTCTTTATCAGATACTTCACTAAATATGTCCGTAATAAGTTTAGTCAATGAAGTTTTTATTATTTATTATTTTTATTATTGTCTAGGGAGAAAATTATATTCTTTAATTATCTGTAGAACTTTAGCCATTTCCGCTGTTATGTTGTTTTGTATCCGTGGTTATAATATTGGATAAGGCTTATTAAATCTAACAAGACGTGTTTTTACAAATATTTTTCTACATTCTAATTCTGCCCTCTTACCCACGTCTTACTCAAACATACATTTTGGGCTGCAGTGAACCGGATCTACAGATTTCAGAGTATTTGACGTTTTTTTTATTGTA
Source organism: Luehdorfia chinensis (assembly GCA_019845155.1). Classification (NCBI taxonomy): domain Eukaryota; kingdom Metazoa; phylum Arthropoda; class Insecta; order Lepidoptera; family Papilionidae; genus Luehdorfia; species Luehdorfia chinensis. The sequence continues at coordinate 800,106 of JAHVAK010000390.1, forward strand.
TAAAGTGACGAAACGAGCAAAAGGTTCACCTGATGGTAAGTGCAACGTCCGCCCACAACAAATGTGTGTCACCCAGAATATTTCTGTGTGACACCACACCTGCGCACGTGACCCTGAGACATCAGTTCTTAGGTCTCAAATGCCCTGTGATTACGCTACCCTGCCCTTCAAACCGAAACTACTCATGAAAAGTTGAAAGTGATTGACTGCATCCATGCTAACACTTTTGGCGCAGATTTGCTAACCGAAAGTCGTCCCTGTGAACAACATTAACAAGGGGGGCATCAACAAGGGGACGTCAACGTCGATTTTTTTTGGACGACGATTCGTTACTAGGATTTCTCTTGTCTTTAGGTGTACCTTAGGTGCGTGTTGCAGAAATTAAATTAACATGCTCAATTACTCTGACTCGAAACCGCTATACATCTGTAGGCCATCCGATCCATCCGACACATCGAATCCGAGACCCACAACGCAAATGGCAATCGCTTAGTCACTGCGCCTACTTAGCAAACATTATAATTACGAAGGGTAATTTAAGCCAACAACTGCCGTTTTCGGCAATATAATATATAAATCTATTTAATCCGTAACGTTTCTAAAGTTTATCGCGCTAAAAGATTACACCACAAAGAGTTACTACGCTAATTTGCGCAATTTATGAAGGTAAGTATAGCCCAAATCTTTTAACGTGTCTCGTTTATCCGGAATGAATGTAGCGAAAAACATAATCCGTATTTACTTTTATTAAATAAATATACAACTCAAATTTTGAATACGTTTTGGATATGGTCGTAATTTTACCAAATGTAAATACAAACAAAGTTGCTTTTGTTGGTGTGAAGTTCTGATGTTGTTGTAATTATTTCAAATATTTTATATTTCAATGAACAAAAGTAATTTTCCATCTGTTTATTATACAGGTGTATTATTAGACAGTAGACTCGTGATTGTTACCGTACCCAATCATAGACTCTATGGTTTCACAGTACATTCATACACAGGATTTTTTTTCTTTTTTTTTATTGGATAGAGTGACGAAACGAGCAAAACGTTCACCTGATGGAAAGTGCAACGTTTACCCATAACAAATACTATGTCACCCAGAACATTTCTGTGTGACATTACACTGCGCCCGTCACCCTAAGACAGTTCTTAAGTCTCAAATGGCCAGTGATTAAGCTAGCTCACAGTGCCCTTCACACCGAAACACAGTAATGTTTGCACACTACTGCTTCACGGCAGAATAACTGGCCCTGGGGTGGTACCTACCTAGACGGATTCCTGCCTAGTCCATCATACCACCAGTAACACAATTATTACACCCGACTGATTCGAATTAAAAAAAGCTATTATAAAAGTTTCACAGTTTACATTGCATCCACAAAATTAACATCTCGATTGACCCTTCAAATGTGAACATTTAATATTTAATATTTGTTGATGTAATTGTAATGAGTATTTCAATTCGGTATGACTAACAACTACCTATTATGAAGTTTGGAGTTATAGGCAGTAGGCCACTAACTACGATGTATAATGAACGAGTCTACTGTTAATTGACAATCGAACTTAGATCGTTTACGTAAAGTTTATAAAAATGAATTTTTAAAATTTTTTTTTGCAGTATTTTTGTTGATCTCTCGAGTTATTAAATGTTTCCATTTAAACTTACATTTTTTTAATAACCTTTCTAAACAAATCAAAAAGTCTCCGCCAACGAAGTCGCGGCTGCAGCTACTTTAAAACATAACGCTTAAATTTGAAGCATATACGTTCAAAATAGAGCTCGTTAGAATTCATGATAACGATATCACAATTTACTTAGGCCTGTACCCCCGTTTACTAGATATAGAACCGTAAAATCAATTTATTTCGCGGCTTTTTCACCATTCTCTTTTACGTTAAGACAATTCGTTTTATTTTGTACTAGCATCCCGTGGGTGTCGTAAAAGTCGACACAGTTCACTTGTCCTTTGTATTTAAATTTACTTTAAAATAACTGCAGTAAAATTTATATATAATCTAACTAAAAAAAAATGCAGCAAAGAATATACTGCCAAATACTACACTGTTCACACGTAAGCAAAACTAGCTTAGTGTTTAATATGTAACCAGCAGCGTTAATTTACGTGCAACATCATACCCGGCATCGCATAAACAGGTTGTCGCATTGTTTGCATTGTTATTGTTCCTCATACATAGGTACTGCATATTATCGTTTCTTCAATCATTTTACTGAGGTATTCCATCGGAAAATCATAGTATTTTTGGTGTAAACAGATTGGTAGGTTTGTCTTCCACAATTTTTTATTACAAAACGATAGAGTTTTTAACACATGGCTTTACATATTGGTGGTAGGATTTCTATGCTATATTACGTTATTTGTACCTCTCATTTTGGGGGGATTTGCCATAGTTGCCACGCTTGGCAGGCGGGTTGGCAACCGCAGTTTGTTTATTTAGATGTTCCAGGATGATGCTGCTGCCCATCTCCTGGTTTTCATAACCCTCTGTCGACTTTTACGACAGAGGGTTATGAAAACGATGCAGGTGGCTCAGGACCGTGTTTTGTGGCAATCTATGGGGGAGGCCTATGTTCAACAGTGGACTGTAATAGGCTGAAATGATGATGATGATGATGATGATGATTACGTTATTATTAGTTGATGTAGGTACCACCGCAGCGCCATTTTAACGCCAAACGGTAGTGTGTAAACATTAGTAGTATATGTTAAAGAAGACAATATGTTAAAAGATCTGCGAGTTTATACAATATAATTAACAAAGAACTAAACATCTACCATCTTAATCATTACAAATGTAAGAAAGTTTTAACAACATGGTTATTGTATAAAAGCTATGAGGACACTGAGGCACTTTTGAGCAAAGTTATATAGTATATTGCATTTGATTTATATGCGGCACTCGCTCTCAAATGCACACACACACACACACTCACACACAGACTCAAACACTCTCTCACACACAAATACTCACACATCCACACACAGAGACACACACACACGCACGCACGCACGCACGCACGCACGCACGCACGCACGCACGCACGCGCACACACACACACACACTTATACCTGCACATACACAAACCTAGGCGTGAATATTATTAGTTTATTTTTTTTTTTCATACTTATATTGATTTTATATGTAAATGTCATGCAAATTGTAATGTTAGTGCTATGGAAGAGTGGAGTCTCCTAACACAAGTGTTTTATACTTAAAAGGTTATTAATACAGGAACTATCCCCGGTTATATTGTAGTATGATCATTTGCTGAATAACTATGAACTATTTACTCATTTCGTCACTTTCTTCTTTAAAAAAAAAATCAAGATATCGACCAAAATCAATATGTCGTCAAATAATTGTAAATAAATATATGAATGATAAATGATTGAAAATGTTTGCGAAACAAATGTCAACAAAAATAAATAATTGGTTCTTAACAAAAATAAATGAACGGTTCTTAACAAAACTACTGTGAATTGATTCGAACGAACGAACAACAGTGTAACTTTGTTCGAAGTAAACATAATAAAAGTTCATGTATTAATGAAATGATGTCTTAGACCCGATTTCGCCGATCGCTTTGGAAACCAAGTTCAATAAAACTATGTTTTTTTTATTGTATGAAGTGACGAAACGCGCAAAACGTTCAACTGATGGTAAGTTCAACGTCCGCCCACAACAAATGCTGTGTCACCCAGAATATTTCTGTGTGACACCACACTGCGCCCGTCACCCTGAGACATCAGTTCATAAGTCTCAAATGCCAAATGATTACGCTAGCTCACAGTGCCCTCCAAACCGAAACAAAGAAATGCTTGCACACTACTGTTTCACGGCAGAATAACTGGCCCTGGAGTGGTACCTACCTAGATGGATTCCTGCATTGGAATCCTACCACCTTAACTGGGTTCAAATGAATAAAACGGTCTCGGTTTTCGTCTAACCGATTTCACCAGCTTGATGGTCGTCGTTTAAGAAAACGAAGTTTACATGAAATGTCGTCACAATCTAAAACAAAAATGTTGTATTTCGAGTTTTACGACATCAAACAGCCTCTGTTATTTTTGCAGCATAACGTATATAGTATTCAATTAAAATAATGATCACTGTAGCAATTACTGTTCATGAAAAATTTAGAAGTAACTTCTAAATAAATTATGTCCACTTTTTTAGTGATAACAACATAAAATACCTACAGTATGTAGTATTACAAAAGTTGAAATCAATGTTAGTGTGAATGTTTGCTCATTAATTTTAACCAGCGGTGTTTTGTTAATTTGTATGTTGTAGACAGATTCTCTTCACTCTTTACTGGTAATTATAAAGCTGTTTCATCAAAAGATAGCAGAAATAGTTCTGACATGATTGAAAATTATAACTGAAAAGGTGATAATATTTATTTTATTCAGAGAAAATATGCAAAAGAAAACCTTGAAAACTCTCGTGATATCCTATCCTATTGTACTGAACACTGCTGGTTAAAATTAATTACAATAAGTTTTCGGCTTAAATTATTTAATAACATCTTTAGTTACAGAATGAAAACTCTCTCTCATTTTCTTTCAGAAGTTCTAATATAACTTCACTTCTCTTAGAGCGGATTTCACCGTTGAAAATAAACACGATCAGTTCAATCTAAACGAAGTTTAAGCGTTTAACTGAGTTCATTGCTACAGTTTACATTTTGTCAACATCAAATGAACGCAGTTAAAGCAATACGCGGTTCAATTTTCGACGTTTAGCTCCATTAAACGCGTTAGAGAACTGTCATTGTCAATTTCAACTATGTATACTCAAAAATAGTTTTTATTTCGTATTGTTTATTGCTTGCTTACCTAAGTAACTACATACATATATAAGATCACGACTGTATCCCATAAGGGGTAGTCAGAGACTGGGCCCTCACTGCAAAAACAGATGACTGCCACGTACTAATATTATATATATATACACTCTCTCTGAATATACACTCTGAAAACATATTAAGGCCTATCCGCACACAACAGTGCCGGCACAGTGCCGACAAGTTCCGATCAGTAACGTATACATCAGTGTCAGTGAAAAATGATATTGTAGCATACATTTTGTACGACGCTATCCGTACTCGTCAGTGACAGTGCCGTTCAGTGATGTCAGTGCTGCGCCGACGCTCGCCGTGATCCAACGTGCATTTCTAGCGGACAATATTTTGACTGACACGGTCGCAGTATTTCTAGATGGACGACGAAAAGTTAATTGAATTGGTCCGTGTACATCCTGCAATTTATGACCTTTCACATAGAAAATACATGGACAATAATTTTAAAGCAAACATATGGAACAATATTGGGCTACAATTGGGCGTAAGCGGTATGTACCTACGTATCTATTTTAATTACGTATCAAAATAAAACTAAAAAATGAAAGAAAAACATGTATTCTATACGCTATGTATTTATCCATACTAATATCATAAATGCGAAAGTAACTATGTCAGTCTGACTGTCTACAAAAAATAAAATGAATCAAATAAACAGGTCCTACTAGGCAGTTTCAAAGTAGTAATTTAATTATATTCTCGTCTCTTGACCATCTAGCCATCCTGATTCAGCGTTTAAGTAGTTTTTAAATACTTCTTTGGTCATGAAAGCTTCGTTTGTGGCATTTCCACCCTGTAAAGGGAGATGGCGAAGTATATCTCTACTTTCATTGGCCTCTTGTACATTTCTGATTTCATGTGAATATGTATCATTGACATGTTTCTTTATAAAATTATGTAGGATTAATGTTGATAGTATCATATGGTCTACATTTTAGGCTTAGCTTGAATTGGTCTAAAATATATCCGAAATTTTTGAGCCAGTAACCCAAAGGCATTCTCTACGACTCTTCTTCCTCGCGATAAACGATAGTTAAATATCTTTTTAGATACATCCAAATTTCGTCCTGGATAGGGTCGCATCAAATAGGGTTTTAATGGGAATGCCTCATCTGCGAGAATTACATAGTGAGTTGGTGTATTTGTGCCTGGTAATGGTGCATCTGTTGGTACAGATAAAGTACCTCCTTCCAATGCCTCGCCTAAATTGCTATTTGCAAATATACCACCATCACTGTTCTTACCATATGAACCCACACTGACAGGAATAAAATTGTAACGTGCATCTACAAGTGCTAACAAGACGATTGAAAAGGCTTTCTTGTAGTTAAAGAACATGGAGCCGCTATTGGCAGGAGCCTGTATAGTAACGTGTTTTCCATCTAATCCTCCCAAACAATTAGGAAAATTCCAGTTAGTATTAAAGTCATTAGCAATAGATAGCCACATCTCTGTTGTTGGTCTTGGTAACATTTCTTCCATTAAAGTCTCAACTATTGTTTTGCAGGTTTCATTAACGATTTCATGTAATGTGGTATGTCCTAAACGGAAACTGAATGATATTGTTTTAAATGAGTCTCCTGTTGCCAAAAATCTGAAATAAAAGAAATACATAGATCAGGGATAATATAAAATTATAATTTATAGGATATTTTTTTATAAGAATACATTACTATTTTACATACATACATAAGATCACGACTGTATCCCATAAGGGGTATTCAAAGATTGGGCACTCACGGCAAAAAACAAAAAAAAAAAAACAGATGATTGCCACAATCCACGTTTCACCAAAACAATATAATGCTCTTGGTGTGATAGGTGGTGAGCCCATCCCACCATGCGCTGTTGGGTGCACAGTGCAGTTTAATTCTCTTACTCGCATTTTACGAGATTCATTGGATGAGATGGAGTGGCAGTATTCTTTGAACACAGGGCTCCATTACTGTTTTACTATTTTAATACAATAAATTATGTTATATAAAATTATTGTGGTATGTTTGTATGAATTAAACGGGTATTTTTGTTTTAGGTCCAATATGTAAATCAAGATGGTCGAATATAAGGGACAACTTTAGGAAGAATATTCAAAAGAATGTTACTAAAAGTGGTCAAGGTCGCAAGTCAACAAAGCCATATAAATACCATGAGCAACTAAGTTTTTTGGTAAAATTTTTTGACGACAGAAATAACATTGAAAATGTCAATGGTGAAAACGATACAACACAAAACGATAAATCTAATATTCCAGAATCTCCACTGCCGACTCAAGCAGTGTCGCCCGCCCCTGAATCCCATCACACTGATTCGCTAACATATTCGCCGACTCCATCACGAACCTCTCAACATTCGCAAGCTTCTTTAACGAATCAATATCGGTCATCATTATCAGGAAGTCGTGGATCCAGAGGACGCAAGGAGAATAATAAAGATTCTGTAAGAACAGCTTCATCAGAAGTTATAGATTATTTGATTCGTCAAAATGAGCACCCGGTTGACATATTTATGGCATCTCTTGCTCCGACATTAAAAGAATTGCACCCTATTGATTTATTTGATGCTAAATCAGAAATGTTTGCGATTGTTCAAAAGTACGAATCAAAACTATTGAGAAACAAATTTCCAAGGCTTGCGCATGAATCAAGCACCATTACAAGCCAAAATAGGTCAAATGTGACTAACTTGGGAACTGTTGTGGTGGAAGATCATGGAAGGAGCCAAGACAGATCTAACGCGATTAACTATGAAACTGTTGTGGTGGAAGATCATGGAATCGCCATTACGAGCCAAGACAGGCCTAACGCGATCTATGAAACTGTTGTGATTGACAATAATTTAGATAACAGTACTGTACTCGTCAAAGATTCCAATAACAAATACAAAATTAAGGAGTTCTATAATTCTTGCAATATCTAATTAATTTATTTAATATAAAATAATTTGATTATAATTAGTTATTTTATTGACACATACCTTATATAGACTGCTAGACGTTCCCTTGGTGGTATAGCTTTTCTCCAATGAGTATCTTGTTTTCTTAACTTTTCAGTAAGTTTAGATAAAAGTATGTCGAAACAATGTTTTGACATCCTGAAATACTCAAAAAACTTTGATTCATCATCTATCAGATGTTTATACAGGGTGGCGAACTCTCCTTCTTCTTCTCTTTTCCTCCACGCGCTATGAGCCCATTGCCTTCTTCTCACATAAATTTCTTCGTCTTCATCTAATAATAAAGCAATCGCTGCTAATTGTGATCTTGAATATCGAGGCATTTTCGCGTGAAACTGCTGCGATAGGGTTAAAACTGCACTCGTCTCGAAACTGCACGTGTCAATGTCGGTACTGACATGTATGAATAGCACGTCACGGAACTGTACGGAACGGAACTGTCGGTCATGTGTCGGCACTGTTGTGTGCGGATAGGCCTTTACAATTCCAAAAATCTTGTTATTTAAGTTCTTGAGGTCATAAACTTATGTTCATATACTAAAGTTAATCTGCCTATTATTCGTGCAGAATAACACCATAATATGCAACGCTGTCACTGTACCGCTCGTGGGAAGGCAATGTGAAAAATTCTTAAAAAAAAAATCTTGTCTTTTACCAAAATGGCGACGACGTGGTTCGCCACCCGTCACGTCTTGTTTCCCGCGGGGGCGAAATGTGGCTACGTTTTTTTTTTCATATCATATTTTTTTAATTTCATAAAAGTGACGGAACTAGCAAATCGTTCACCTGATGGTAAGTGCAACGTCTGCCCACAACAAATACTGTGTCACCCAGAAAATTACTGTGTGACACCACACTGCGCCCGTCACCCATTGATTACGCTAGCCCTCAGTGCCTTTCAAACCGAAACACAGTAATGTTTGCACACCACTGCTTCACGGCAGAATAACTGCCTCTGCGTACCCCTTATATCGAAAAAAGGCGTGACGATATGTATGTATAGGAAGACTGTACATATATATACCATCCGTCGAGATGGACAGATTGACATTATAATATGACATGATAAGAATTTTATCTATTATTATCATTTCCTTCCATTTTTCTTTCGCACTTTGGCGGAGACGGAACTTGTTTTTCTAGTAATATACCTGAAGAATGTTGAACGAAACTTATCTTGTTATAAGTTTTTGTTTACCTTGATAACTTCTGTGAAAACAGCCCCACGTCTGACTAGAGACATTTTATTACCTAATAACTTATCCCGTCTCTTAAAGTAATTTTCGTCTTTATTAAAGTTTTTCATACATTTATCAAAAAGAACCCGTGAACTTTGAACGCTTAAATTTTTTTTTAACTTATAAATTAAAGTTAAAGAAAGTACGTATCTAATTATATAGATCTAAATATTCTGTCGCTGTTTGGAAGACTATGCGAATTTCGTAGGAATTTCTTAGCGCAGAAGTTATATGATGTACTATATAACAATAGGTACAAGAGAAGCTTCCAATCATATGTTTAATCACAATCACAAGCACAAAACACACACACATGCACACACATACGACATATAAGACATTATTTTACACGATAGTAGCTGCATTCGATGAAAACTATGTCGTAGTCATTACCGCTATCTCCGACCTAAGGCGTCAGCTTTTCAATATTCATTATTAAAGCTAAGTATATGTAATGGGTGAAGTGATTGAAGAAATGAGTATCTGATGTATGTGCGGGTGTGTGCCTGAGTTATGATGAGTGCGCGCTTGTGTGTTTCTGTGTGTGAGTGTTTATAAATTATGAAGATATTTATAGATGCCTATATTCACCAGCATACTTTAAACAGAATAATAATAATAACGAGGAAAAATTTTGTACGATGCTTAAAATATGAAAACTACGTAATCTTTGTTATTGCGTGGCATTGTCATTAAAATTTAAAAAAATTAACTAAAACCACATACGCACGAACTCAAAGATCCCCGGAGTTTCTTGCCGGTTTTTCTCTGAGAATGCCTAATTTTTCGAACCGGTGTAGATTTTGATGTTCAGGAGCTTTAAACAAGCGTAAATTGAATCAAGAAACTTTGACTTTGATTAATTAATAAATGTTTATATAAAAGTAAAGTAAAGTTTCAGCCTATAAATGTCCCACTGCTGAGCACAGGCCTCCTCTCATTTCTGAGAGGGTTTTGGAGCTAGGAAGAATCCGCCACGCTGCTCCAATGCGGGTTTTTTTTCATTTCTCAGACATGCATGTTTCCTCACGATGTTTTCATTCACCGCCGAGCACGTGGTAATTAAGCACTTAAAATTGCAATTAACAATTTTAGTGGTTCCGACACCGGGAATCGAACCCAGGCCACTCGCGTACTATGAAATTTAAAGCGAGCGCCTAGCCCCTGAGCAGTTATTTAACGTTGAGTAATATTGTTGTTAAAAAATAAAGTAACAGCCAATAAATATCCCACTGCTTAGCACAGGCCTCCTCATTCCTGTGACGGTTTTTGGAGCCGGGTAAAAAAATTTGACTGAGAATAATAAAAATCATATTTTTATTATTCTCAGACATACAGGTTTCCTCATGATGTCTTCCTTCACTGCCAAGCACTTGGTAAATCAGCACTTAAAATTGCAATTAACAATTTTAGTGGTAACGGCACCGATAATCGAACCCAGGTCATGACGTCGCGGACTAAGAAATTTATAACACGGCTACTTTTGTTAATTACTGTTGTTACTATAATATTTTTGCTAATTCACGTGTATGTGTTTTATCAAATTTCCAACAAAAATAAGTTTTACTTCTGTCGCGACTATTACCTAATGTCTCTCTCTAACTCTGATAAAAAAGTGTCAAATAAAGATTTATTACCATGATTCTTATATAACATGATTACCGTTTACTGTTTAACGTGTGGTGGCGGCTTAAGAGAATCTACAAACCCATCTCTTACCGTGCTTGTCGTAAAAGTCGACTGTGGGAAAATGACAACTCGAAGTTGGGCAGCAGCATCTTTCTGGAACATCTGAATAAATAAACTGCGGTTGCTAACCCAAAATCCCTCAAAATGAGAGCTACGAACTTTTGTGGCAGTCTATGGGGGAGGCCTATGTTCAGCAGTGAACTAATGATAGGCTGAAATGATGATGATGATGATGATTAATTTTTTTATTATAAATCACAGGATAAACGTCAGTACCTTGTTACACATAGCGTTGCACAGAACGTAAAATCAGCTCATCAACAAACTCTAAATATAGCTTACATTGAAGCAGGTATATATATTATAGCATGCAAATCCGCCCAATAAAACTACATAATATCAGCGTTTGAATCAAATCCATCAAGTGAACTGGAATTGAATCGAAGCAGTCGCTTGCAATCGAATGATATATCTAGATATAGATATCTTTCAGATTCTAGTAAGTACGTCCTAGACAATGTCAATTGAAATCAGCCGTTTTAAAGGCAGAGTGAGTTAGATGGCTTCCGATGCATTACTACTAAATTTTACAAAGACAATATAAATTGGTTAAAAAATTGTAAAAAACCGATCAAGTGCATGTGAAAGATTCCGTAGTAGGTAGCGTGTAACCGAAAATATCCCGTGTCTCTAAAACTACACGACATGTCCAACTCAAATTAATTTTCCTTAAAACTGTTTTTCCACATAATTTTTTTTTCAGAATTTTACTTCACACAGGTTGTTACAACAAAAAGTTAGGAAGGGGGAGGGGGGACACAATCTTCACGAATTTAGAAACGCATATCCAACCTAACATGTATAAAATAACTATTGGCTTAATAAAATAGTTATTTTGACACTTCGTTATCAATTTTAAAGACTTATCTAACGATACCTCAGATTCTTATGCGCATTGATATTTTTTTGTTTCTCAGCTACTTGGATGTCGTGTCACTACTGTTATTTATTTTCGTAATTTCACCACACCATTATATAGCGTTTCATAAAAAAAAACGTACTTCAAAATTTAATTTATGTAGTGCCTATAGTAGTAAAATGGTTTTGACAACCGGACAGAAGGATACGACACAATTATAATGATTTCGTTTTTATTAAATAGCGTGGTAGCGGCTTAATAAAGTCTACCAATCCATCACATCTTGTGGGTGTCGTAAAAGTCTGTCGACCAGCCAGGGAAACAAAAACGAGGATAAATTTGAAATGAAAGCTCCGAAGTATTTCTAACAGGCTCCCAATAAGTAATATATTTGCATATTGCAATATGTTTTTTGATTTTGAAAATTATAAAACACCACTATAATTTGGTTTTTTATTTACCTGAACGGAGGAAAGACGAGAGGGGAGTAATTTATTATCTTTTTTTCAGTACAGTTCCAGCTAAAATATGAGACAATTTTTTTCTGAAGTTTTTTAACACACTTTACAAATTCCGAGGCTGTTTCGCACGACCTCTGCAGATCTTGCTAAGCATCGAAACCCGTTAAGAATTTCTCATTATTCATCTCAGCCGCTTAATTGTGCCAAAAGTGACACCGCCAGCTGTTTTATGTATTACTTTCATACTAAAAGATTGTCTGTATCATGGATATATAAACTAAAACCTTTGTCCTGTCAGCAAAACCAAACTTTACTGATATTGGTAACTGTATGTCATGTTGTTGCATAACACATAATCCCGTGTCGTAAAAGTCGACAGAGGGAAAATAAAAATCAGGAGATGGGCATCTTCCTAAACAGGAACATCTCAATAAATTACCTGCGGCTGCCACCTATTACCTGTAGCAACTATAGCAAAATCCTCCCAAAATCAGAGCTACAAACTTTTGTGACAATCTATGGGGAGACCTATCTTCATCGGTGGACTAGTTATAGGCTGAAATGATGATGAATGATGATGAATTGTTATTATTAGCTGTTTAAAAATACTACTTAAATTATATGCATGTTCTACGTACGAAGCATTATTCCAAATCACATTTACTCCTTCCACATCTACACATTAATCGCCAATATCCATCAAACAATTGTAGTCTAATCTTGATACTCGTACATTGTACTCCATGTATTGCGAATTTGCAACATTCAAATATAGAACCAAGTATTGTTCTCATAACTCAATCATCTTTGTTAAGTGAAAGCTAGGCTTTACAATATTTTATTATTTGAAACTTTATGTAAAACAGGTGCAGGAATGCATTGGAAGTGAAAGAACATTGCTATAATTAATGTAAAAAATAACATTATGTTGTCATAGGTAAAAAATATCTGAAATGTGAGGAGGCCTGTGCTCAGCAGTGGGACAATTATAGGCTGAAACTTTACTTTACTTTACTTATATTATGTTCTGTATTGCACAATATTTCATTCATTCAATGCGCATAATATTGCCGTGAGGCAGCGGCTAAGAGAATCCTACCACCCCATCTCGTCCTGTGCGTATCGTAAAAGTCGACTGAGGGAAATTAAAACCAGGATATGGGCAGCAGCATCTTCCCAGGACATCGAAATAAACAAACTGCGGCTGCCAATCTGCCTGCCAAGCTTGGCAACTATGGCAAGATCTCCACTGTTGTTTAGCTTACAAAATTGCATTAATTTGAAGCTGTATATTTTTGTAACAGAACAACTGTTTAAACGAGATATCGGTCTCGTTGTAAATAGGATTCGTGCGCAAGTCAGTCTTATACATTGTTTCGACTATATATAATTTCGGTGATGTAATTGCTGTTAGCCTTTTTTGGCTTTTACAGCTTCATCGGATACTGTGCTCACGGGCCAGGGGCCCGCGTGCCAGGTTTGGTTTGACCCAAACATAAATAAATAAATAAACTCCTACAAAAACCTCGAAATTCGGACTGTATCGCGTTCGCTGCGTGCTTGCGCGATTTAGAATATCTCAATACGATTTTAAGTCGTCTAATGACCGTCCGAGGGAGGCTGCGGGCCTCCATTCGGACTGTCGACTTGTGTGTCGGTAACTCTGGGCGGTGAGAACCGCCCTGGAACACGGGTGTATCGTATGTACGCGGTGTGATTGTCGACTGCTGCGCGCCGCTCTCTACGACGGTCGCGCGTCGTGGTGCGTGTTATATTAAAGCTATTAACTGTGTGTACAGTGTAGCCTGGATCGTGACTGACCGTATCGTGGTCAGGGAATGCTGAGACATCCGTGTCGTCTAGCACGTTTCGCGGGCGACGTTTGCGTTCGGTCGCGTTTCTATCTGGTCGGTAATTTGCTGCTTTAACCACCAGTGGGTTTAGGATAAACCGCGGCTTTTTCGAAAAACCGCCGTGATAATGCTCTGAAGTGTTCAGAGATTAAGGGCATTTCACAGTCGCTGTGAAGATCTACGTTGCGTTGGTACCAACCGGCTCCGGTGGCAGTTCGCAAGAATCGATTTTGAACGCTCTGTAACTTCTTTAATTGATTGCCCGTCGCGTGAGCGAAAGCGACGCAAGCATAGGCCATTACGGGTCTTATGCAAGTCTTATAGAGGCGAAGTTTGTGTCTTAAGCACATTTTGCTTGAAGAGCAAGTTAGTGGATATAGTCGACTTGAGATAAAAGCCGCTCTATTTCGAACGTTTTTTATCTGTGCAGCGAACGACATCGCTGCGTCTAACGTGACCCCGAGGTATTTGACGCTCTTTTCCCAGGGAATAGAGCGTCCGAACAGGGTGATCGTGCCTAGTTGATTGTTGCCGATTGTGTGAATTCGTCTAGTGGGTTTTGGCGTGCCCCTCGAGAAGTATATCGCTACACTTTTCTCGGGGTTTACCTCTATTCTCCATTTCCGGAACCATTCGCCTAGGCGATCGGCTGCGGCTTGGAGATGAATCGTTATGCGGCCCTTGTGCTTGTCGGAATAGTACAGGGCCGTGTCATCTGCGAAAAGCGCAAGATTGACTTTCTGGTCTCTAGGAATATCGCTAGTATATAGCGAGAAAAGGAGTGGGGAGAGGCAGGAGCCTTGAGGGACACCTGCTCGGAGAGGGCGGCTTGAGGAGCGCGTTCCCTCTACCCGGAATATGTTTCGACTGGTTGTGCGCTGGAGCGAGACAAAAACAGATGACGCGCAACTCTGTTTATGTTAATTTTTACTATATCATATTTTTAAGAAAGTACTTTTTAATTATCGGAGCACGTACTCGAGTGCCTAACCTCGAAACCGGGTCACTGCGTCGGAGCGCTCTTCTTCGACGTAGCGAAGGCTTTCGACAAAGTCTGGCATAGTGGCTTAATATACAAGTTACATAACCTAGGCATGCCAGACAGGCTTGTGCGCATCATCCAAGCCTACCTGTCGAACCGTTCCTTTCGCTTCAGGGTCGAGGGGTCCTTCTCCAGCGTCAGACCCCTGAGGGCCGGCGTCCCTCAAGGATCCGTGCTCTCGCCAATCCTCTACACGCTGTACACCAGCGACATCCCAAAAACTCCGAAAGTCGATCTCGCACTATTCGCAGACGACACCACCCTTTTTACTACCGATGTTAGTATCTCAAGAACATGTATTCGACTCCAATCCGCAGCCAACGCATTAGGCGAATGGTTTAGGAAATGGAGAATCGAAATAAACCCCGACAAAAGTAAAGCCATCTTGTTTACGTACAAGAAAATCCATAAATTACTTCCGCGTTTAAAACACGCAAAAATATCACTTTTTGATAAACCCGTTCCATGGGTTACAAACCTAAAATACTTAGGTGTAATTCTGGACTCTAGAATGTCCTTTACACTTCATACTAATAAAGTTAGGGATAAAGCGGCCTTCATATCCGGCCGACTTTTTTCCCTTACAAATAAAAATAGCAAAATGTCTCTTAAACACAAGTTGCAATTATACACGTCCTGCGTGCGTCCCATTATGACTTACGCGGGCGTAGTATTCGCTCATATTCCCACTAGCCGACTTAGAAAGCTTCAAACGATTCAAAATCGTTTCCTGCGCCGCATTACAGGCGCTCCACCCTATATGCGCAATGTAGATTTACATCGCGATCTAAAATTACCTACGATTGCAACTTACCTCAAAGAAGCATCCATTCGATATTTTGAAAAATTAAAAGATCACCCTAACCCGTTGGTGGCAGCGATCGACAACTACATCCCCGCGCTGGATGACCCACCCTTAAAAAGACATCCAAAAAACGTTTTATTAGATCATTATGACCAAATTACGTCGATTAATAAATAACTCGTACGTCGCCCCCGCGCCGTCCCCGCAGGACACGCCTCCGCCGACCGCGGTCTCGCGTACTAGTACCCACCCGCTACCTCAGCGGACACCCCGCGCTCGCCGGCGAGCGCGTGCACATAGGTACACGGCCTACACGAGGTTCAATCCCGTGCCAGGTCGATTTTAATGGTCATCACACAAATTTTATAATTATATGTTACGGAGTAGTAGTGTATTTACATTGTAATTGATATTGCTTTGTAAGTAAACATAGCGCTACGTAACATATATTATAAAATTAATTTTCTTTTCGACAGCAACCAAGCCGAGGTTTCGACCTCCTTCTGAGGTGCCCTTGGATTGCTTCGAGCCCCCCCTGTAGGTCGGATATGTCTTTATTCGTTACAGGGAAAAGGAGGACACCGGAGCAGCGGGCGAAGCTACGTCTCTCGTCAGCAGCGACGTTGTCTTCCTCACTCGCGTGCCTACCTGCACGTGAGTCGCATTAGACGAAGTTGTGAAAGCCTCCCGGCTAACAACACTCTCACATTTAAAAAAAAAAAAAAAACTTTTTAATTATTTGTAGACAGTATTTTATTTTCCCCTTTTTTTCGTGGCTTAGTTTTATAATTTTTATTATATGAGTTTTGTATGATTATTTTTGTGAATTAGGTATAGAGGCAGCTTGTGCATGTCGCTCAGCGAGCTATAGAAGGGGAAAGGGATTTATGCTCGCAGTTCCTCTGCAAGATAAAATCCGTAACGATGATATTCGCACCAGAACTAGAGTAACCGATATTGTCCTAAGAATTAGCATGCTGAAGTGGAATGGGCCGGCCATATAACTCGTAGATCCGATAACCGTTGGTGAAGAAAGATTCTCGAGTGGCAACCTCGTATAGGCAAATGCAATGTAGGGCGACTCTGCATTAGACGAAGCCTTCAAAATTCACACACACGCACACACCATTGTCTCAACCGTCGACCAAATATAGATTAGCTTAAATACTAAATGTATAAACCTCATCATTGCCTCCCCCGCGGGTAAAAAGACTACGTCGGCGGAGCCTCCTCCGCCCCCGAAAACTAACGCGTGGACTCGGCCCTTGCCTATGGTCAGCGCGGCCTCTACTCGCCCCCCGGCCCCCGCGCCCTCCGCCAGGAGCGCCGCGACGCCGGTAGCTGCCACACCTGCCCATAGCCTACAGGAGGATTTCGACATCCTGCTGCAGTATATGGACAGTGTCGATATTGACGAACTTACGTTGTTCGCAAACAAAATTAGAACGGCACGCTCTTCTAAAGAGCGTTTACAAGCGTCGATTGAGCACATCGGAGTGCTCAACGCTATTAAAAATTTTAAAGCCAAATAGGCAATCAAATTTTATCCGCGTTACTAAAATTTTTAATTTTAAATCTAATAATAAATGGTAAATTCATTCGTTAATAAAAAACGCGTTGGAGGCCCTCGCCTCAGTACATACACCCGCGTACACATACGCACCCGCTAGCACAGCGGCGCACCGCACTCGCCGGCGAGTGCGAAGTCTTAGGTTCACAGCCGCTCGATTCATTCGAGTTCTAAGGCTGCTTTCTTTTCAGATGTTTTTTTATTAGTTATTGTTTGTTTTATATTGCATATATTATTGTATGCAATATAAAATAAATAATATTCCGTTTCGATAGTGATCCAAGGCGAGGTTCGTACCTCCTTCAGAGGGGCCCTTGGATCACTTCGAGCCCCCCCTTGTTAGACGGATACCTTTTATTCGTTTTCAGGGGTCGAATTGCAGCGCAGTTGTACAGCAGCGACGTTGTCCTTCTTGTACCCATGACGCAGCCAAAGCCATAAGGCTATTTGCATATACACACAAAATAAAAAAAATCATCATTGCCACAGCATACCGACCACCATGGCATAACGAGCATGGAATAAGTCCTTTGATGCTCTTACTGATTCGTAAAATACTATTACATATACAGGTAACTCTTCGTCATTATATATTATATGCACATACTTCTTCTAGGCGTCTTTAACATAAACTTCCTAGAAAGTAACCACTATGAGACTAAACATCTTCACGACTTTCTCAATTATATAAAATTAACCCAGATTGTAAACGATTTTACAGAAACAAGCAAAACCCTAATTTATTTAATTTGTTCTGACTTAAACGTACATAATGTTATAATAGACAACGTATCGGATTTAGGCAAACATTCTGTTCAAGTAGTTACTTGAAGTTCAGTTGAACTCAATATAAAAAAATCAAACCATTAATTAGCGGATAACGGTGCTGGTCATGTAATTATTTAAGATTTCAATGTTATAGTTACTAGCAATTATTGTTATTACATGATTGTTTGTTATCCCAAATAAAAAAAAAAAAAAAAAAAAAAAAAAAAAAAAAAAAAAAAAAAAAAAAAAAAAAAAAAAACCCAGTCCACGGTAGATTACTTACAGACCTTTTTACAAC
The DNA here is from genome assembly GCA_019845155.1 of Luehdorfia chinensis. Lineage (NCBI taxonomy): Eukaryota > Metazoa > Arthropoda > Insecta > Lepidoptera > Papilionidae > Luehdorfia > Luehdorfia chinensis. Next base: position 818,592 of record JAHVAK010000390.1, read on the forward strand.
ATTAGTCTAGAACGTTTTGTTTTAGATCAAAATAATTAGTCCTGGGAAGACATTCTTAAATATTCTACCGTTAATGAAATGTTGTGTTGATTTAATAATTTTTTATACTAGAAAAAATACTTTTAATTGGACTACGAGTATTCTGCTTTGCGCTGACGCAAATCCGTGATTTTAGTAACAAATTAACTAACAACTATAACCTATGACTGTAAAACTAAGTACTTATCGTAAAGTGGAATTATGATCTAATCACGACTGATTCAAGCCTACCGCATTTAGTATATCGACTACAGTCACGCAGTCGTTATTAATAACGGCTTATATTACAATGAAAGTGAATTTCTTTTCCCAAATGAAATACGTCTACAAAGGAGTAACATTTGCAAGAAATTGCTCTTACGTAGATTATATTACTTCATGCGATGTAAAGAATGCAGAGATTGAAGTTTATTAAATATTCCAGCGAAGGGTCTAAGTTAAGTTTGCGTAGCGGTTTTAAAATATGTATGCAGTAGGATAAGGTTGCGATACAACGCGTGTTCTACATACACATATAATTAAATGTATTTTTTAGGTACAACTTTTTACAGTTTCACTGTCATTCATCCATGCTTATATTATAAATACGAAAGGTAAATGTCTCTGTCAGTCTGTCTGTAGGTTCACCTCAGGCTAGTAATTCTGTTGTGCAGCAGTAGTGCTACGGGAGTAGCTTGTTGCCACACAGAAATGTTCTGGGTGACAAAGCATTTATTAGGGGCAGACGTTGCACTTACCATCAAGTGAACGACTGCTCGTTTCGTCAATTTATCTTGTAAAAAAAACTATTTTGACGAAATTCATTAATTTTAGCTTGTATCCTGGAAATTTAAAACCCTATATCCGCGCCCACAAAGACGCGGGCATCAGAAAGTGGTGTATACTCGTATATTCGAAAAGGCAATAGGGCTTTTGACTATAAGACTTACATTGTCTACATAAATTTGCACGTGAATAAGATTTTACATAACATATTGTTGATTGTCTTCGTTAAGATTTTTTTTTATTACCTACGAGTATCTAAACAAATCCTAAAGTAAGCAAACAATCAAATCTAGCCAATATGATTAATATTTAATCATTGCTCCAACCAAGCCATATAATAATATTATAAAAATATGTAATTCTTAAAGTTATAAAAATAACTAATTGAAGTAAATTAAAAGTAATTACATTGTTTTTTTTTTTTGGCAGAAGTGGCAAAAGATAAGGGTTACCTAAGAGATGGGCTCTGGGAAGATATCCCCTCCATCTGTTAATTTTGCGTACTTATATATGAAGTCAGTGACTACGTTCGTGTGGGTTTAGGTTTTTTAGAAATACCGTGGGAACGCTTTATTTTCTAGATGAATGAGTATCCTGTCAGTCTACAGAATACAAGGTATCTCTGTGCTAAATTTCAACGGTTCAACGGTTGAGCTGTGAAAAGGTAAGGTAAGGTACACAACAAACCGACAGAAGGACAGGGAGAGCTACTTTCACATTTATAATATTGTATAAGTTTATAAGTATGGATACATGTAAATATATCATCTACCAATGCTTGATAGCGCGATGTAGGATGTTATAAACTTTGAGCTTCTTATGTCGGGACATAGATTTTGCCACACTGTTTTGGTCTAGCATTTTATTGTTAAATATCATTTCACGTTTCAAACAGATAAAATATAAAATAATAAAACTTTATTCAAGATATGATAGATAAGAATAAAACTTTTACTATACACTTGTTTTCTATGTCTCCTTTTACAATAATTTTCATGCAGTTCCAGAACTACGTGAAATTATTACCCAAGTAACGTGAGCTCTTATTTTATTGTAATTTCAGGACATTATAAAATAAGTGTTTTTACTTTTTAATGTACTAATTGTTTTTTTCTTTTTACATAATGTAGTAGTGTATATGGACACTAATGTAGTATATTTAATGTAGTATATGGACACTATTGCGGCGGGGCTAACGATATCTATAAATAAATCATATACGAGTATAATATCCTCCCGATCGAGCCGTGGTCCGGCCCTCTCGGGCACCCTCGAATCAATTACTTACACGCACAGTAACGGTCTTAGCCGAGGTTCTCTCTCGGGAGTCGTTGCGCTGGTTACCCTTAATAAAGGTTTTGGATAAGCGCCCTCAGCGCTAGGTAACCTTTCAATCCGGTGAAGCTGTAAAAGTCTTCCGGCTAGCAGTGACCATCAGTCATAAAAATGCTGGTATAGTAGAAAATAAATTTTATTAGCCTTTTTTCAATGTTAAATGAAACTCCAAATAAATGTAAAAAAAAATAACAGCCTGTAAATGTCCCCCACTGCTGAGCCTCATTTCCGAGAGAGTTTTTTGAGCTGGTAACAATCCGCCACGCTGTTCCAGTGCGGGTTGGCGGATATGTCTTCGAAATGTTTTTATTTCTTAGATATGCAGGTTTCCTCACGATGTTTTCCTTCACCGCCGAGCACGTGGTATACGAGTATAAGCACTTAAAAGGTCACTCCCGTATGTGCTCTAAATTTGACTGCATTTATTTTGATAATATGATGATTTGACGACCGGTCCTGGGTTCGATTCCCAGCCGGAGGTAACATTGCAAAAACACAAATTGTTGCTTTTCGGGTCTGGTTGTGTTATGCATGTGAAATGTATGTTTGTAAAACGCACCCACGATACAGGAGAAAATCCTAGTGTGGGGCTTCGTTTTTTAAAAAAAATAAATAAAAAAATAATATATTTTTCAATATATAAGATTTACTGACAGTTTTTCTATGGGACACATACATTTCTGATGATACGCTTCGGGGATACTACATGGATTTCTATCGTTATATTAAAAAATTGTGCAGTTATCCTGAAATTTTTAGTTTATGGAGCGTTTTTTATTTTAAAAACTACGCCGAGAAGAGTTCGCCACGCTGCTCTGACACTGCATGGCGTACTAGTCTGATTGGTACGTCGTCAAAATGTTATATATCTCAGACTCCCGATGATATTTCTTCGCTACTGTGCGTAAACAAAGGGTGTTAAACATAATGATTTTTTATATTTACGCGAATATTACACATTTAAATAAAACTGATTTTTCCGGATTTCATTGCGTTTAATTTTTTATTATTTATAACCCGACATTTCGAGCGCTTTACAGCACCCATGGTCCCGGGAGGACTGAGGTGACAGATTACCTGATGTCATAGTTAACCCGGAGTACTTTTAGCTTTTAATTATTATTTTTGATCCGATCTACGCAGAAAGAGCTAACGGTGTCTCGAATATGTGTATGCTTGATTTTTGATTTCATTTCTTTACATTAATTATAGGATCCCAAGCTGGTGGTAGTTCCCAACCATCTTCTCTATTAAAATTAGAATGTTTTTTAAAATGTTGTTATGTTGTTGTGTTTTCTCGCGAATCATCCTTGATAAGAAATCTTTAATATTTTTGTAGGATTTGTGGTTTATCAAACCTGATGATACAGACTGCAGACTTCTGCGACTGGAGGGACGATGCTTCCAATCAGCTATTTTCTTCTACGCGGGTTTTTACTAATATTTTTGTTCACTCTATGTAAGAATGACCACATTCAAGATGCAGGAGTATGCAAGCTGGATTGTAATTGTAAGTTAGACGATTTTGTATCTGTGTGTTTCCACGTTTACTTGTGCGGCACTATATACAATATACTCGGCGCTATAATACTCGTATCTGAAGTGCAACTGATAGTTTTCGAAAGTATTCGAATTTGTCGCCGTTGTCGAAAATCGATTAGAAGGAGAATATCTAGTTAAGATAGACCTCAAAACCTTCAATCTATTTTGTGATGTATGAAAAATAATAAACAATATTGGGCTCATGACTATTAGGTCAGGTTAGGTGGTAGGATTCCTATGCAGGAATCCGTCTAGGTAGGTACCACCCCAGGGCCAGTTATTCTGCCGTGAAGCAGTAGTGTGCAAACACTACTGTGTTTCGGTTTGAAGGGCACTGTGAGCTAGCGTAATCACTGGGCATTTGAGACTTAAGAACTGATGTTTCAGGGTGACGGGCGCAGTGCGGTGTCACACAGAAATATTCTGGAAGACACAGCATTTGTTGTGGGCGGACGTTGCACTTACCATCAGGTGAACGTTTTGCTCGTTTCGTCACTTTGTACAATAAAAAAAAAAAAAAAAGTTAAGTAGGAAAATTATAATGATTTGAACTATTAAATGATTGTTTGATTTTTGTTCTCGAATTACACAGATAATAATACATACATACACACAATAACAGATACATACATACAGTCACGTCTATATCACATATAAGGGGTAGACAGAGGCCTTTCACGTAGCACACTTTTCACACTTGCGGAAATCGACATGTGACGGGTGGCGCACCACGTCGCCGCCATTTTGGCACGAGTCAAAAATTCTTACTCTCCGTTGCGTTCCCAGGAGCGGTATAGTGACAACACTGCATTTTATGGTGTTTTTCTGCACGAATGAGGCTGTCCGTACATAAGGTATTTGACCTTAGTCCCCTCTTACACCTCGGTATATAATATGTAATAATTAATGCGGAAAATTATTCACCTACAATGATGTGATACGTTGTAAATCTGTAAAGAGAAAGTTAATTAAATTAAGGGCCGCTGTTTATTAAAGTATGTTCTCTGGTGAAAATGTTTAATTAAATTTTGTCGGAGCTTCACCTTACTGCAAGAGACATTTTTCATTGTAAAGTTTAAAATTGGGTTAGCATACTGTTGTGATTAATGTTCAATGTTTATGGCAGTAACTGTATTTAACTGTATATCAATTAAAACTCAATTCAATAATACAATAGCATACAGACATAAATTGTATGACTGTCATTAATTGGTTCCATGCCTTAAAACCCCAACTCAACTTCCCGTAAATCCAAATATATAAAAATAGATATCCTCCTCCATATATCTATCAACCCATAAGAAATGCTGTGTCACACTGAAATGTTCAGGGTGATACAGCATTTCTTATGGGCAGACGTTTCACTATTACGTGAACGTTTTGCTCGTTTCATCACTCTTTCCATAAAAAAAAGATAAGATCGGAGATAGTCTAGTATGCTGTGTTAGAGACTTGGGGTCAAAGGCCATAGAAGGGCGTTACTTTGCGGAAATCCATTATAATGAAGAAAAGTAAGTTCTTTGCTAAGATCCGCATGCAAAATATAAAAAATGGTGTATATTACCTAGTTTTTTGAAGTGCAACCACCCGCCTCCCTCAGTAGCGTGCACAAGCAAACTAACACCGCCACCAGGAACCGCCACCAGGTACCCTCCACCAACCACTACAATACCACCACTAGATAATATACACCACTGAAGTCGAGAACACGATATTTTGCATGCGGATCTTAGCAAAGTAACTTACTTTTCTTCATTAAGGATTTTTTGTTACAATAATATTCCCCTTGCTTACACTAGAGGCGATCATTAACGGTTTAAACAAAATATGTTTTTTTAACTCTTGACTTCAATTATTACCGAGACGTTAGTTAAAAGTTCTAACTTCTTAGTTAATAACAACCAACATGATTTTAAGTTCGGGCGAGCAATATTTTTGTTTATTTTAACGTTCTGTAGTCGCTCTGTTTTCCTAGTGTAAGCGTTTATGATCATTATTAGGTCTTGATTACTCGAATTGTAAACGATTGTTGCTTGGCATTCAAAAATACTCGTAGGTACACTACCTGACGACTACATTATTTTGCATAGAATTGTGAGTCTTATGGCAGTATAAATAGCCTTTTTTTTGTTAATTGATTTTGTTTCCCTTTTTTTATTTTATTCCTAGTCTTATTAATTTTGTTTATTCACCTGTATTGTAATTTGTGACTGAAATCTGAAGTGCCGAAATAGATGTCTTTATGTCTTTATGTCAAAAATTAATTTTTATGTTTGATATCCATCAATTTGTGTTTTTCACAAAAGTTGGCTCCGGGTCAGATTCGAAACCAGAACCCGCGATGTAGAAGTCAGGTACGCTAACCACTAGGTTTACAGACGTATTGTTAATAATCGGCTTGACAATAGTTAAGTTTTATTCGTTCAGTTCTAAAATGTTTTGCATCTGAATAGCGATGGTTAGACTGTAAACTAATTTATTGCATGCATAATTAATTTCTTACTTGAACCAATTACTTTAAAACTTAGGACGTCAATTTAGCGACTTAGCGGCCGATTTTTGTTTTAGTGTTTTCTCTATACTTTAAAATTCAACAACGAATCAGCTACTTTCACTTTTTAATATAAAAGTTTTGGTTTTTCAGAAGCTTATATATATAGCAATCAATCATCAATTAATCATTTCAGCCTGCTGATGCTCCTATGCTGAACATAGGCCTTCCGCACAGATTGCCACAAAAGCTTGAGGCTCTAATTTTGGGGAGTTGTTGGCATAGTTGCCACAGCTTGGCAGGCGGGTTGTCAACCGCAGTTTTTTTATTCAGATGTTCCAGGAAGATGCCGCTGCCCATCTCCTTGTTTTCATTTTCCCTCCGTCGACATTTACGACACCCACGGGATGGGATGGGGTGGTAGATTCTCATAAGTCGCCACCACACGGTTGTATTGTCAGCTAGCAACTAAAAGCTATTTGTTAACAGCTTCCAACATTTTCGGAATTCGTCTTCGTAGCCAAAAATCTACCAGAAGTCATCATACCCCTTGAAAATTAATGTTTAAGCGCTTAAACTTGAGAAAGAAACTTGAGAAATTAAGAACGATATGGTGATTGGTAAACTGGGCAGTTTTCTTGGTTACCTTGAAGGACTCCAATCATCATCATCCATCCATCATTCATAAAAAACAAGGAATACCAAAGGTAATACGTAGTGGATCAGGTCACTACGTATTACCTTTGGTATTTCTTGTTTTTTAGTAATATTCTTTAACTTAGTATATTATATAGTGCTATGAGATAACAAAGTAAAGTCGAATTAAACATAGCTTAGGAGTTAGTATCACAAATACGATGCCAATCACAATACAGCCAGACCCATTAAAACAATTTGTTTTTTCGCACAAATATTAGCTACAGCTGGGATTCGTACCCAGGACCTGCGGCAAGATAGTCAGGTACACTGACCACAGGGCCATGTGGTCTTCGAGGTGGTAAAGGATATAAGGTTATCAACATAAACCCATACGCGGTGCACCAAGCTTACTGACAGACGACTCATTGGCAGCCGAGTGGTGGAAAAAAAATCATGTAAACCGATCCTAAAATCCCTTAGACTTGTAACAGAGGGTAACGGTGTAATCCGGGCATAGTGTGGTATCACATAGTGTTCTGGGTTCAGCATTTGTTATGGACGGACATTGCACTTACCATCAGGTGAATGTTTCGTTCCTCTCATCTCTTTCTATAATAAAAAAAACGGCACTGCTATCACCAACCCGCCTAACGTGGTGACAATGGACAAATCATTCATTAATGCATACCACACTGATGGCGTATTCTTTATTAATACAATTAGAGAGGCGTATAGTTCTGCAGTAAGGCGGGAAAAGGCTGTTGATGACGACGATGACTGATGGCAATCTCACGCTCACGATTTTTCTTTAACTTCTGAACACGTGTTAAATCAGCACTACAATATGCAGAACAATTTTCGAGGTCCGGCAGCGGGATACGTAGTCTGCGGGGCTATTGCGTATCCAACGTGAAGATCACTTCTAAAAGTGTTGAACGAATATCTGTCAAATAACTGTCTGCGTACTGGCTATGATTAACAAAAATTACGTCATATGAAAAAAAAAAATCGTCGTTTTCTTTAACCATAACCAGTATGAAAACAATTATTTGACAGACATTAGTTCAACACTTTCATAAGGGATCTTCACTATAAATACGTTAAGGCACCGCTGGTATCTAGTACCATGAAACTTAAGGCGAGAGAACGACACCTGATTATTTCGACTGATGCTCACTGTTAGCCTGAAGGCTTTCACAGCTTCGCCGGATTGAAAGTGGCCCAGCGCTAAGGGCGCTTAAGGAAGGCTTAAGGAACGTAGGACCCGCGGCGTAGAAGTCAAAGTCAAAGTCAAAGTCAAAATTTCTTTGTTCAATTTAGGCTTGTTTAAAGCTCTTATGAACGTCAAAATCTACACCGGTTCAAAAATGACCTTCTCAGAGAAGAACCGGTAAGAAACTCTGGGGTCTTTCTTTTTATCAGGTACTCTGACCATTAGGCCACGCGGTCATTGTAATTCGCTGATCGAAAATTTACTGTTCGCCCCTTTTCGGCAATGTTCGATTCTCAGCCTGAGACACCTTAAGACCGTAGCATGAAGTTGTGCAGTCTTCCATCCTCAAACAGTCCTATCTTATGCAGAATAAAAATCATATCGGATTAGTATGTTTGGAGATTAGCGCAATATCTAAAGCTTTATTATAGTAGTAAGATTAATTCCAGTTTCATTTTAGCCAGTACACATGGGTTTTTGAAACATAAAATCGATAATGAAACAAATTAATGAGAATAGGCAAGAAAATCGTACCATTGTTTAAAACAAACGACTGACGCGATTGTTGAAAATTTACTCAACGTGATATGAATATTTTATTGGCGTACTCCTAGTATTCTAGCAATCATTTTATTTTCAGGGAAAGTAAACATCATTTATTATAATTACAAAGAAAAAGTTAAAATCAGTAAGACTTATTATGTGAATTTTTAACTTACTTTCGGGTATCTTGTACTTTTCAGTAGGATGTAGCATTTAATAGATATTTAATAATCATGTCCGATAATCACAGCCGATAGGTGTCCGGCAAAGCAGAATAGCGCTTATGTCTTTCCTGTCGAGGACTCGTAAGAGGCGACTAAAGTATTGCACGGAGAGCCTTTATTCGTGCAGTATAAAACTTCGTAAATGCTGTCACTATACTACTCGTGCAATGGGTAGTAAAATTCTTAGCAAAATGGCGGCGACGTTGTTGTGCCAAAAGTCGGCTACGTCTGTGGTCTCTGCCTACTCCTTATATGGGAAAAATATGTATGTATGTAAATAATCAATATAAACCTATCAGTTTGTGAGACTTAAAGTTTCTTCCAATTTCATTTCATTTGACGTTTAACCTCTGTTGGCTTCAACTGTGTTTGGAAACCAGGATGCAAGGCTCAGCATGCTGTTATGCTGGCCGCTACCCCGTAGTTATTTCTTAAGCTTCTAATATTTTGAATTTGCTTGATTTATGTTGGTTTTTAAGAAATTACTAGCTGATTCCCACGACTTCGGCTGAGTGGATATTGGTTTTTTTTTAATATCCTGTGGCAATTATTTGATTTTCCGAGATAAAAAGTATCCTATGGCCGTCTCAAGAACTGGAATAATGGGATGTACACAATTCAAATACATAATGAAGCAATTATCCATCACAAATTTGATAATGTCACAAAGTCAACATTTTCGAAGGAAACTTACCGTTTGACTTATAAATAAAATAATAGTCTGAACTGAATGAAAATTGATGAAAACTTGAAAAATATGCCGATAAATCGCGGCGCCCGTCTGCACAGCTAGCTCAATGGTATGCAATGAAAGTACCGCGCAGTTGAATCAGCTGTCAGAGGATATTGAAAGAAGACAGAAAGAAAGAAAAAGAATTTATTGTCACAGAACTGTCATGCATGCAAAATAATTAACCATGTATCACAGTATACGGAAAATATATGTATATTTAGTTAGTGTTTAGTTTAGTCATAGTTGTTTTTGTCGTGTTTTTTTCAATTTTTTAATACTTATTTTGCTATTCAGAGCGGAGACAAATCCATTAAAATCCAACATCATAAAAATCGGTCCAGCTGTTATTGAGTTACAAATGGTTTAACTAACCCGACTTTTTTATACAATATGTCAAGGGTCATATTGGAGATAACTTAGCTGGTGATTCTACATCTCATCCCCACTCTAAGACGACCCCCTAATGCGTTCTACCCCCGTTCCTCTTCCAGTCACGGACATTTCAACTTTATATGCGTTTTTTTGTGTATGACCTTGAAATATAAATAGCAATAACTTGAAAGTGTATGGCTTCACAAATCCGCAAATGTAATAAATGTTATCTTTAAACATAAATATCTCCTAGAGTAACTAACTTACAGCCGTAACTTTGATGCCGTTTTATTGATTATCTCAAAATCTGTCGATTTAATATTATGGTCTTAACGGGCTTGATTTCGAAAATGTAACAATAACTTGTAGTTTTAATATTTTTGAGAGTATTTTTTTGATTTCTAAATATTTTTAACCCAATTCTCTTAAAGGTTTTCGTTATTTTTTGTTAGGTGTCTAACGATGAAGAAGGTTATATTAAATCGAATGCGACCATTTGCGGATCCGTGAAGCCACACACTATCAAGTTATTGCTATTTTTTCAAGGACATACATACATATATAAGATCACGACTGTATCCCATAAGGGGTAGTCAGAGACTGGGCACTCACTGCAAAAACAGATGACAGATGACTGCCACAATCCACGTTTCACCAAAACAATATAATGCACTTGGTGTGATAGGTGGTGAGCCCATCGCCACCATGCGCTGTTGGGTGCACAGTGCAGTTTAATTCCTTACTCGCCTTTTACGAGATCCATTGGATGAGATGGAGTGGTAGTATTCTTTTAACGAGCCGCCACCGCATGGGTGGAAGGGGAAAGAGGATATGGCTCATTAGGTGGTCGTTTTAGATTGGCGACGAGATGTAGATTCAGTGCCCAAAATTATCGCTGATACGATCCCGGTCACATTGTATATAAAGATTTTTATATAGGTATGCGTGTGTGTGAAGTGAACATGAAAGTAAAGATTTGTGAGTACATCTGTACTTATAGTCACAACGTAACAGTACATCTTAAATAGATGACGGCTTCTAATTAGGATTTATTGACTAGGAACATCGTGATCGCCATGTCGAAATTGCCCAGGGGTATATTATCATTCGTTGTTTCATTTCTGATTTGTTAGAAATATAAAGGAATATATATACGAAGCATATTACAGACATAAAAAAACTGATTCAAAATGATTAATGGAATAAATAGAATTTTTCGTTCAAACTCTATGAGTTTGAATTACTGAAATTGTTTTCTATTGAACGGATAAAAGTTGTGTTTTTATAGTAGACCCTTCTGTCGATTTCCTTTCCACTGTTCATGCTAAGCATATCGCTTACATCTAATACCAAGAAGATTATTAGAACTCAGATCTAGATTCTTCAGACGACTGCTCAGAGACATCGTCGTCGTCGTTTCTGCCTATCACTCTACCACTCCGCTCCACCACTGCTGAACACAGGCCTCCCTCATAGATTGCCACAAAAGTTTGTAGCTCGTTTAGCTTAGGCTCTTTTAGCTTAAGACTTTGCAATACAAAGTTTTGCGTAAATGTCATGGGCAGGCATGGTGCTTACCATCAGGTGAGTGTTTTGCTTGTCTCGTCACTTAATACATACTGTCACACAACTTTCCCATTGGGGTAGGCAGATTCCACATATGTAGTCCAAATATTCCATTCGGCGAACCACGTCGCCGTTGTTTCGGTACGAGTTAACTTAAACTTTAGGTCTTGCTCCCCGTTGCATTCCCACGAGTATCTAGAGACGAAGTTAGCGCGTTAACTACAAAAGTCTGCTTTACAGTTTATGAAATCCGTGTAATGGCGGCTTAAGAATACCACCCAATCCGATCCCTGTGTGTCATAATAGTCGATTAATGGAAATGCCAGGAAACCATGGCACAGATGGTGAAATCTCGAAAAATGCCAGACAAAGGTGCGAGGTGTCTGGCACTGCTATCCAAAATTCACCTGCCAAACTTAGGGATTACGGCAAATCACTCCATATTGAGGAAGAGTATGTCCAAAAGTAGACCATTAATTAACAACGACGACCACGAATGCAAGATTATTTAATTGTTATTTAAATAATACTAGTTACCCGCAAAATAATATGCAAAATAGTAAAGCACCTATCCCTCTTCCACCGAAGTGTCGTTAGAGGTGACTAAGGTATTTTACGGACAGTCTTTATTCTCGCAGAATAATACTTGACGGAGCAGAGGCTCTTAAATTGTTTTTAAAAAGCATGACGTCAAGATGGCTGACGTAATGTTCTCTTCTATCACTCACATTTGTTAGAAAATTATAAGAATATAAATTGAAATAACTAAAAACCAACCAAAGAACAATAAAAGCAGTTTTATTCGAGTTAAATTTATTTTACTATTTTAAGTAAACCAAACATTTTAAAATAAAAGTGATAATGGATAAATAGAGATTTCGTTAATAGTAAGAAATTAATTATCTTTAATTTTTAATGAACAATAAAGACTTAAAATAGCACTTAACTTAATAACAGCATGTCAGCACAGCGCCGCGGATTGGTCCAGAATGCCTGTAGTGGCTGTGGCGTGGTGCTGGCGGCGTAAGAATTGCCCACCTAGCGCCCTCTAGCGTCTCAGATGAAACTAACGACAATTCGGTTGTCAATTTCTAATTTAACTAATTAACATGAAAGTTACCATTGTTAAAATAGTCCTTCAATATTTACAAATTATTGAAGTGTTATAATTAAAGTAATCTTAAACTATTATTATTTACAAGTTACAACAATTCTTATTTTAATCAATACAAGTTCACTTAAACAATAAATAGTTATTCAAGTGTTATTATTAATTAATTGATGCTTACATAAATCTTAATAATTATGAAATGATTATTACAATACACAGTAATCACGTTTACAACTCTTAATTTTCTTATTTTTAAAGATGGGGACATACATGCGCCGATATACTACAATAATACTACTATATGCTGGCATGATACTGCTCGTGGGAACGCAATTCGGAGTAAGTTTTTTTTTGTCTAATACCAAAATGGCGGCGACGTGGTTCCCCACGTCTCGTTTTCCGCGGGGGCGAAAAGTGGGCGTGACTGTATGTATGTATACAGTTCACGACCAACCGCGGCCCCTGTTACTCATATCACTATCATTATCATTTATCATTAATATCAATAAGTTATTATCAAATTCAATTAATATCAAAATCAATATAATTATCATTTATCATTAATATCAATAATCAATAAATTAGTAGCAATAATATATTTAGCCAGAAACGGTATCTTATTATCAGTAATCAAATAAAAGCTTGTGTGGTCTCAACACCATACAATGTATTTAAGATAACCCATATACCTAAGGAAAGTACTGTCATTATGCTTATAGCAGGTTTTCATTTCTATTATTTTCTACATATCGTTACTGAGAAAATACGAGAGTGATCTAAAAATATAAAATCTTCAACATACTACTTCAGTTTCAATGCTCATACGAATATAGGCTGAACGGAGTGGGTCTATTCAAAAGTTGTTTTGGCATGTACGGCAACGTTCGTTAGTAGCGTTCCCAACACATAGCTAACAAAAAAGAATTACGTAATATATGACAACCCTAAGAGAAGACGAGTACTTACATTTTCTCAGTTTTTTTTTCATTAAGAAAGATGAAAGCCGAATGTGGTTAAACTGTAAAAACAAAAATCAGCCAGGACGGATCACATCTATATCCAAGCGTCAAGCGTCTGCCTGAGATTTCAAAATAAATGCTAAAATTTAAGTGAAATCTGCTATTTATACGATGCCTAATCATAAATTACCGTTCATAGAATTTTTGTCTGTCTGTCCGAAAGTTTGTCTCGAATAGGCTCCGTAACGACTCAACTAATTTCAACGAAAATGTTAGTGATTAAAACAGGAATTTTAACTTAAATTTTCGTTTATTCTATTTCATCAGAATTTTTTTAGTCGTACCAAAATGGCAGCGATATGGTACGCCACTCGTCACGTCACGTCCCGCGAGGGCGCAAAGTGGGCTAGGTGTGTGGCTTCTGCCTATCACTTATATGGGCATATAACAAGCGTGACTGTATTTATGTATATTTTACTTTCAGTAAAAGTAAAAAAAAGTAAAGTTTCAGCCTATAAATGTCCCACTGCTGAGCACAGGCCTCCTCTCATTTCTGAGAGGGTATATACTTTCAGTATTAATACAAATTAATTAATTGACGTTTCCGTTAGTAATTTGCTTACAGAAATTATTATAACATATTCATATTGTCCCCTAAATATCAGTAGAGTAGAAAAATTGTTATTATATAATTTTGATGCCTAATGACCGTCGAGGTCGTTAAAAGTTCTAAATATAATATAAAAATAAGTACAGCCTTAAATATCTTTAAACTTATTAATTAAGACCTTTAGAAAGCTTAAAGTACTAAGTATTAAATACTTTAAAAAAGCTTCCTCACAGTCTTTAAAAAAAAAACAGCAAAACTAAAAAGTTTCAAGCAATTTTTTTTTATTTGTGTGGCCTATGACCAGCAGTTGACTTCAAATGCTAATTCTACACTACTTGTCAAAACAAATCCAAACTTTAACAGAACTATCTTGCTTAGTATATTATTTTTAAAATGTATATTATGTATATTATTTTTAAAATGACTGTAAAAAATAATCCTGCTGGGTTTCTTACTAGTTATTCCCACGACAGAGACATTTCTTTGCGAACCGGTGTTGCTTAAAAAAATGACGTTCAATGAGTATTATGTAAATGATCTATATTCTGCTCAATTCTCATAAATACCAAAGTTCCACCTTTTTTTGAAAGCAGTTCTCACCAGTAACATTTTTTCTTACCTTTTGTTTTTAATATAAAGATTTCTTACATCCTAATTTGCCATTTACATTTATTATATACATGTACCACCTTTTTTCGAATAAGGCTTCATTTCAAGAAATCTATGTTCTCACTATGGTTATGTTTTTAATATTATGGTTTGTTTTTTTAATATTCTTTTACCGCAGGCCGCATGGTGAAGTTGTTCAGTGAACTGTGAAAAAGGCTGTGCTCGATGTTTCTCTGCAAGAACGAATCCGCATTGATGATATGCGCAGCAGAGCTGTCGTTACCCTAAGCATCAGCAAGCTGAAGTGGCAATAGGCCGGTCAAATAGCTCTTAGAATCCAAAACGGTTGAGAATAAAAGTTCGTGTGGCCACTTCTTATCGACAACCGCGTTGTAGCTTTCTCCTCCACCACACTAGATAGAGTGACGACCTTCGTGGACTAGTACGTGGAATAGTAACTCAGAACCGTGTCTTGTCGTCATGCGGGAGCCCATCACATGTCCAGCGCTGAACATAGCACACTACTAACAAAAAGTTTACTTAATTTAAAGTTTAAATTCTGTTACATGATAGGCTTCGTATTTAATGTCGTCATTTTCTATAGGAAATCTGAAAAAACCATAATCGTATCAAGTACATATAGATAGACATAGATAAAATTTATTTGACTCACAATACAAAATCATTCAAAGAACGCAAGTAAAATAAAGAAATAAAATACACAATACAAATATACAATAAAAAAGGAAATAGAAAAAACACTGGTGACAACAGTGACGCTGTATTGTGCTGTGTGAATGGACAAAGCGCTGGTTGAAAGTAATCACTAAGCAATAACTTAAGCATAGTTTTTGTGTTTATCTCTTTTTATAAAATAAATTCGTGTATTACTAGTAATGGTAATTTGGTAATAGAATGGAATAAAATATTTTTTCCATCGTATATTTTATTCCAACAATGTATTTGTTACAATGATTGCAAACAATTTGGATTGTAAATAGACTGGGTTCAATGAAATTAAACTACACACGATAACTGTTAACGTGACTAATCTATGTATTATAACGTGAACAGAAATATTTGTACCTTGATATTTGGCATAGTTAAGTTTGTATGGAGAAGCTAGCTAAAATTTAAAATAAAACATTGTTATTTACGTTCATACTGAGAATTTTATAGCCTGTCGTTTGTTTATACTGCCAATTTCAAACACATAATAGTCTGTGGTGAAAAATATTAATTTTTTGCTGAATAATAAGTACTCAATAATGTTCAAACTGAATTACGGTCGAATTTTGACCACAGGGCGACCAGAAGGTATTAACGAAAGGTCAAGGATTTGAGGGTATTTGGTCGAATTTGCATTCAAGTCAAGTGACATCAAAGTGAGTCTGAAGATAAAATCGTTACCATTAAACCCTAACATCGAGTGCTACGATTTAATCTGTTATTGAATTAAATGAAATGCTATAATAGTGATTGCGAAATGAGAAATATATTATTTTTTAGCGAAATTAGTAATTTTATTAAATTTAACCTTTGCTATACCTATGTATTAAATTAAAAAGTAATACGTAAGTTGTCCGCTCATTACATCATAAATATTGAGCAGTTGTAAATAAGGCGTTCAGATAAGAATATTTTCTTGTTTCATATTTTTAGCGAGCGATGTTTAAGTAGTCGTTATTTATGGTCCGATCTATGCAGAAAGAGCTAACTGTGTCTTGAAGTCTTGCAGTGGTATGCTTGGTTTTTGATTTAATTTTATTAATTATAGGATCCCAAGCCGGTGGTAGTATCCAACCATCTTCTAACAATCTCTATGAAAATTAGGATGTTTTGTAATTTCATTGGCCTCGCGAATCATTCTTGGTAGGGATCGGTGTTCTTTTGCGAGGATTTGTGGTAAATCAAATCTGATGTTATGGTTGGGATGATCCAGAACATGGCCACAGACTGCAGACTTCCTAGAGGGTCGATGCTTCACATCAGCTATATGTTCTTTAACGCGGGTTTTTATGGATCTTTTAGTTTGCCCTATGTAAGAGAGACCACATTTACAATCCAGCTTGTATACTCCTGCATCTTGTAGAGAGATGTTACACTTGACAGATAATAAAAACTGACTTATCTTCTTCGGCGGCTTGAAAAATGTTCTTATGGAAAGCCCGCTTAAAGATATAGCCAATCTGTCATATGGCAGGACAGCAGGTACACGCTCAAAACTTGTTGTCTTGAAAAACTTGCCTGACATGCTGAAGCTCGGCGGCCAAGTGTTTACTGTCACAGATCCCTTGTGCTTTCTGAAACAAAAATTTACCCACGGTAGCTAACTGTGAAGGATAGTTCCGCGTAGTAGCACCGCTTAAATACCTATTGGTATGGGTCTTTCATCTATACACAGTGTGACTCTAAAAAATCTAGAAAAGCTAAAGAGTTATTTGTCTCTAACTACATTGTGAATTGTATTTTAGAATTCATGTTAAGTAAGTCTAAAAATGCAGTGACTTTATCAGAAGGTAGAATTGTGAAAGTCTCCTTTTTTTAGCTGATATTTTGACACATACAGGAATGAGATCATGGTCTCTGCATCCCTTCAAAAAGCTTAAGGATATTATAAATCTTGCGCTTCCAACCAGCTTCTCTTCAATCTCTTCATCTTCTAACCACGGAAATTTATTTGCGAATACCCGTCCGTACTAGTTCACATTATGATTTCTTATATTTTAGCGAATAGTACACATTTAATTAAATTATTTCAAGCGAGGCTCGAAAAGTCAAGCTATAAATGAGTTTTATTTAAATGTGTAGTATTCGCGTCAATATATGAAAAGAACAAATTTTTTAATGTATGAAAATAAAGTAACAGTCTATAAATGTCCCACTGATGAGCACAGGCCTCCATTTCTGAGAGGATTTTGAGAACCGAAAAGAGTTTGCCACACTGCCACAATTAATGAATGCAATCCGATCTCGCATGATCTTGATCTCGCCAGATCTCGAGCTATTCTGCTAGATCAATTCCGAAGCATAAATTGGGCGAGATCTCGCAACATTGATCTCTCAACATTGTTGAGCCGCAGCATCACGTGCGTGTTTTTACGTCTACAGACAGACTAGAGTCACTTCTCATGCTGGTGCCAACCAGTCATGAGTCTATCATTTTCAGCTTCTAGGTACATAGCACATCATAACAGTTTATCGGACAACACTGTTCACACACACAATCAGTACTCTTTGTTTTTAAGGAGCTATTTCCAAAATAACCCCTATATTATTCCAAATCGGTGATTTTGACAATACATAGTCTTCGCAGGTATTATTTTTTTAATTTTTGTTTATTTCCGAAAAAATATTAGTAGAGGTTTAAAAATAATAAACATTTATTTAACTAATGTTGTGCTAAACAGTTTTTTATCGCGTTTTAGTATTCAATACACTGTTTCAAAAAGTACCCGAGATCAAGAAATTGCCGAGATCTCGCGTGATCGAAATTTCTAGGCCCGCAAGATCTCCGACTTGCGATCTTCGCTCGAGATCGTATTCTCTAGCTACAATGCGAACCTCGAAATATTTTTGTATTCCTTAGACATGCAAGTTTCCTCACGTTGTTTTCATTACGTGGCAAATCAGTACTTAAAATTGGTAGTTGCAATTGCATTTTAGAGGTACTGGCACCGAGGATCGAATTTGGGAATATTACCCATATTACTAATTCTATTAATATTATCGGAATTAACAAAATTTTTCACCAATTCGGAATGCGTTTCCGCTGGAAAAGAAATGGCGCAAGAAACTCTAGGTAAGCTTCTGTTTATTAACTATTGCTAGGGGTAAACCGACCTGAGATGCGGCGGTATTGCGAATGAATTTATCTGATACGCCTTCGCCGACGGCGGGGGCGGTACAATCGTGACTGTATAGTAACAACCATAAAATTCGCACTACGGGATATCTAACCAATGCACAACAGTACTGCCGCATAACGATTCAACTCCAAGCCGCAGCCGATCGCCTAGGCGAATGGTTCCGGAAATGGAGAATAGAGGTAAACCCCGAGAAAAGTGTAGCGATATACTTCTCGAGGGGCACACCAAAGCCCGCTAGACGATGTCACCCAATCGGCAACAATCAGCTAGGCACGATCACCCTGTTCGGACGCCCTATTCCCTGGGAAAAGAGCGTCAAATACCTCGGGGTCACTTTAGACGCAGCGATGTCGTTCGCTGCACACATTAAAAACATACGCAATAGAGCGGCTTTTATCTCAAGCCGTCTATACCCATTAACTTGCTCCTCAAGCAAAATGTGCTTAAGACACAAACTTCGCCTCTATAAGACTTGCATAAGGCCCGTAATGGACTATGCTAGCGTCGCTTTCGCTCACGCGACGGGCAATCAATTAAAGAAGTTACAGAGCGTTCAAAATCGATTCTTGCGAACTGCCACCGGAGCCGGTTGGTATCAACGCAATGTAGATCTTCACAGCGACTGTGAAATGCCTTTAATCTCTGAACACTTCAGAGAATTATCACGGCGGTTTTTCGAAAAAGCCGCGGTTCATTCAAACCCGCTGGTGGTTAAAGCAGCAAATTACCGACCAAACAGAAACGCGACCGAACGCAAACGTTGCCCGCGAAACGTGCTAGACGACACGGACGTCTCAGCTCTTCCTGACCACGATACTGTCAGTCACGATCCAAGCCACACTGTACACACAGTCAATAGCTTTAATATAACACGCACCACGACGCGCGACCGCCGTAGAGAGCGGCGCGCAATTGTCAATAATCACATCGCGTACACAAGATTCACCCGTGTTCCAGGGCGGTTCTCACCGCCCAGAGTTACCGACACACAAGTCGACAGTCCGAATGGACGCGCGCAGCCTCCTTCGGCCGGTCAGTAGACGACTTAAAATGTTTAAGATTTTCGAAATCGCAAAAGCACGCAGCGAACGCGACACAGTCCGAACTTCGAGGGTTTTGTAGGAGTTTTTATTTATTTATTTATTTATGTTTGGGTCAAACCAAACCTGGCACACGGGCCCCTGGCCCGCGAGCACAGTATCCGATGAAGCTGTAAAAGCCGAGACGGCTAACAGCAATTACATCACCGAAAATATATACAACAGTACTTCAAATGGTTAAAAAAGTATTTTAGCAAATTATAATATTAATGAAACATTTCTTATAGACGAGAATATGTATTTATTTAATCTTTATTTTTACTTTACAATATTACAAAAACTGTAAAGGAACAAAAGGCGGACTTAATGCTAAAAGTATTATCTGCCAGTCAACGTTAGGTTGGTGTGCATAGTATATATTCGTAACATTTATATAACATAATATATTTTTTTTAAATAAAGTGACGAAACGAGCAAAACGTTCACCTAATGGTAAGTGCAACGTCTGCCCATAACAAATGCTGTGTCACCCAGAACATTTCAGTGTTAAACAACACTGCGCCCGTCACCCTGAGACATCAGGTCTTAAATCTCATATGCCCAGTTCTTACGCTAGCTCTCAGTACCCTTCAAACAAAAACACAGATATGTTTGCACACTACTGCTTAACTGCAGAATAACTGGCCCTAGACGGATTCCTGCATAGGAATCCTACCACCAGTATATTGTGTTGACGACTGTTACAATAGAACAGAACATTTTTATTAAACTACACTGGTTCACAAAAACTGCCTCAGTCCTGGAAAGAACTAGCAAGAAACCCAGCGGGCAGGGTTTTTTCCTTTCTTTAATATAAAAATAATCCTTTTTTAAGTGTTTGTTTAATCAAAAATTAACCTTTTCGATTTGATTGTGAATTTTCTGAGATTTTGTTGTTAAATCAAATACATCGGCCCATGAAAAAGTTTTCATACACATAAATATTTCATATATTAATTTCTTTATATTTATCTATAATAGACACACACAAAATATCATAAGACATTATGCTATGAATCCTTAATTTCTTAATTTATTTTAACAGAATAAGCTGCAGAGATAAGTCTACTTACTAGTTTAGATATAGCTAAGGTAAGTCATTAATGTAAATGAGGAATAGAAATAGACTGAGAATCAAATTCTGCGGGACACCAGTATCTATACTGCTGACCCGGAAAAACTCGTTCTATTGATAACTACTTTCTGCGTTCTGTTGCTAAAAATTGACGTTAGAAGTTTAAGTACAGAATTTCTTATACTGTAATGGTGTAGTTTCCTGATGAATAAAATTAAAAGCCTTAGAAATATCACAAAAACACTCAAGGGATACTGAGAATTCGCCCAGGCATCTAATATATTCTTAATTCAGCACCCGCATCAACTGTAGAACGACCTCTCGTAAATCCATATTGGTTATTGTGAATCAGTTTAGTAAATATATTTTAACATTTGATTAAGAACCAGGAGATGGGCAGCAGCATTTTCCTGGAACATCTGAACAAATGAACTGCGGTTACCAACCCCATATATAATTAGCGATACAAGGCACCCCATAAATACTTAGATAACAAAATGCTGGTGTGACAAAATAATTTACAAGGTGACGAAGGAATTAAGACTAAGTTGTTACGTGGGCGCTATCACAGCGACACCTCAAATGGCCGATACAAGTCTTTTAAACCCGATGAAGGTTTTATAAATAAATAATACTCGTGTGATACAATAATTAAAAAGGCAACGAAGAAGTAAAGATTACGTTGGCAGAGTGCGCTTTCTCAGCGACACCTTAACAAAAGTGGCCAATACAAGGCGGGTAATGTAAACTGTTAATTGGTTTAAAGACAAAGGAATTCTTATTAAATGGTGATTAAGGAATTAAGACCACGTCGGTTAGGAGTGCTCTCGCGGCGACATATATAATATACTGAATGCGTTATAACGTGTAAATGTTCCTGACAGAGATAATTAAACACAATAATGCGTGGTTAAATGGCCTTATATAATAGCGTCCAACTAACATATAACCTAATACGCAGATGCATAGATTACCAAATCATACACCTTGGAACCTATTTTTTAGCTTTAGTCCATTTAGGAAGCCGCGAGACAAAAGGTAACCAAACAGCATTTTAATACTACCAAATTATGGAGTGCAATTAGTGCGTACATTTTCCATTAAATGTGACGTTTTGTTATCGGGTTATTAGGGTTATATCCACCATCTTTACTATCAATCAACTTGTTGTTATAAGGGTGCCGTTTCCAGATAATTTTATTCTTGTTCATCATCATCATCATCATCATTTCAGCCTATACCTAGTCCACTGCTGAACATAAGCCTTGCCCATAGAATTTCATAAAAGTTTAAAGCTCTGATTTTAAAGCCCCCCTTGTTTGTAATAGTTTCCACGCTTGGCAGGCGGGTTGGCAAACTCAGTGTATTTATTCAGATGTTTCAAGAAGATGCTGCTGCACATCTCCTGTTTTTTATATTTCGTCTCTCCAGTTTAACGAGACCCAAAGGGATGAGATGGTTGTGTTACGTTTTTGATTCTCTGTTCAGTGTTTGTCAGACATTGTTTTCTTTGTTTCTATATTATCTTAAGTTAAATTAATATGTAGGTAGACTCTATCAGCGTGCTCCATATTGACAACACGTTCAACGGATCTTATCAGTGAGCTCAATCGTACACAGCTACCTAAATACGAATTTCCTGCACCTATCATACTTTTACCACGTTTTACTCTCTTCTTCAAATATATCTTCAAGAAAACCTCTTTTATTACTATTGTTTAAAAATTTATATTTTCATACCGTTTTAACCACCTTCAGAGAAAGGAAAAGTTTCTTAATTCGTCGGAATATTTTTTATGTATGTTTAGCAATAATGGCCGTGTGGTGGCGGCTCGATAAGAGAATACTACCACTCCATCTCATCCAATGGATCTCGAAAAGGCGAGTAAGGAATTAAACTGCACTGTGCACCCAACAGCGCAATATGGCGATGGGCTCACCACCTATCACACCAAGTGCATTATATTGTTTTGGTGAAACGATTGTGGCAGTCATCTGTTTTTGCAGTGAGTGCCCAGTCTCTGACTACTCCTTATGGGATACAGTCGTGACCTTATGTATGTATGTATGTAAGCGATAATTCTTTAGTACGTGGACCGATTTCGATCATTCTGTTTTATTAAAAAGGGGTATCTCAAGAGTGGTTCCATACAAATTTGGACTAGTTCAGTTGAATGGATCCATGAGAAAATCATCAAACTCTTAAATTCTTATAATTATTTTGGAGCGGCTGCGTGCGTCGGCTTTTATTATTTAAGAACGATTGAAATGTACAAGGAGTTCTAAAAAAATATATGTTGTCTTTTGTCATGTAATTATCAAAATGTGGTTTCAAACTAATGGAACTCCAACACTTTTCGCCGTAAAGCATTGACACTCTTTGGTTGTTTCATTTTGCGATGTAGTTCATCTGCATTAACGCTTCCTTTGACTAATGACGAAATTTTCTTTTATACACAACCTTCGTAATAGTTCTTTCAGAAAATGTTACACATTCGCAGTGTGTTTGAACTCTATTTGAACTATGTTGTGTTTACAGTATAAAAAATGACAACCATATTTTTATCCCAAGATTTTATTTGTAAGGCGTATGTCCAGCCGTGAACTTCAATTATTGCTAGAGCTATTGTACTCCTACTTATCATAACAATTTCAACAACCCATGATGATAAAGTTGTAGCTGTTTTGTTTAGTTGAAGAGTTCCTATAGCCAGCTTCTAGTTCCATCACCAGACCAGCTCCGTGGTACTATATTATTGCATTGTCATCCGATTTATATTTGTTTGCAAAATTTCAGCTCAATCGAACAACGGCAAGTTGGTTAAATTTAACTTATAAGATTTGATTACCCACAGACAGACTCCGGGACAGTTGAAACTAAAAAAAAGCATGTACAAAAGGACAATGTTATATTAAATTATCTTTACTGAACCTACACTATGATCTTGCGAGTACTATGTTCTTTGAGACATTTAGTTAAAAGGAACAGAAATATGGCCAATTTCTGTTTGCCACAGCCTATGCGCATATCACAGCCATTTTAATTGGATACTGTTGACACTATATAGACAACATTTTAGAATGGTGTTTCTTAAAAACCGCTTTACTATAGTATAGCATTACTATAGTATATTGATATTACTAAAAAACCCATACACACACACACTTCATCTTTGTACCTGAGTGAGTTATAGTTAGATAGGCCTTGGAAAATGATAACGAAGTTTTGAAATAACTATTTTATTTAAGCCAATAGTTGGTGAGATTTGCGCTTCTTAAGGCATAAAATTGTATCCTCTCCCCAACTTAATTATGCGGTAGAAAATTAAAAAAAATGTAGGTAATAAAACCTAAAAGAAATGTTAACGAAATTTGGTTTGAATAAGATATGTCGTGTAGTTTTTGAGATATGGGATATTTTCAGTTACACGCTATTCCGCTAACCACTGTGCGTGATCCAACACGATCTTAACCGATTTTTTGTTTGTTGTACAACAATACACTAAAGTTGTTTTGATTTTCATTTAAGTTCGTTATTGCTATCTGCTGAACGAAGAACTTCCTGAAAGTAAGCCTTCCTATATTTTTTGGATATAAATAAAATTTCAGATTCTTATGACATACAGATAGTATGACTAAGCAATTTAAGTCATCATCATCATCATCCATCCAGTCCATCACTAATCCACTACTGAACATAGGCCTCTCCCTAGATTGCCACACAGGTTTGTAGCTCTCACCTTGGAGGATTTCGTTATAGCAACGCTTAGCGGGCGGGTTGGCAACCGCAGTTTATTTATTCAGATGTTCCAGGAGGACGTTGCTGCACATCTCCTGGTTTTCATTTTCCCACTTTCGACTTTTACGACACTCACGGGATAAGATGGGGTGGTAGATTATCTTAAGCCGCTACTACACGGCACTGAAGTAGTGATAAATAACTGAAAAATAGCCAAAAGCATAAAACGAAGTGCTTGAAGAAACTCGTTAAAAGCGTATAACCGCCGTATTTAATAGTTCGCTTAACGAGTTGCCGAAGAGTTGTGGCAGAACTACGAGTATTAATTAATTGTTCGGCTCAATTTATGCGCTATTCCTACACATACTTTGGAAAGCTTTGGGAACATAATCGAAATTTCTCATAAATTGATTACATTTCTCATGGCCGCTGCTCTGTTGTATATGAAAATGTCACAGTTAGCTATTTGGAGCTAAGTATTTTGTCTTTTATCATATATTTTTTCATTCTTTAATGTTTGGCAGACGTTATGCCAAGGGAAAGAGTGGCTACCCGCCAGATCGGGTGATCTGATCTGGGTAGGATGTCTCCTCCAACCAGTAAATCTTTCATTATCATCATTTCAGCCTATCATTTGTCCACTGCTGAACATAGGCTTCCCCCAATAGATTACCACAAAAGTTTGTAGCTTTCATTTTGGGGGGATTATGCCATAGTTGTCCCGCATGGCAGGCGGGTTGGCAACCGCAGTTTCTTTATTCAAATGTTCCAGGAAGACGCTGCTGCCCATCTTCTGACCTAAATTTTACCTCTATTTAAAAGTAAAAAAGTAAGGTTTCAGCCTATAAATGTCCCACTGCTGAGCACAGGCTCCCTCTCAGAAAGGGTTTAGGAGCTAGGAAAAATTTGCCACGCTTTTGCTCCAATGCGGGTTGGCGGACTTCACATGTCTTAGAAATATTTTTTATTTCTCAGACATGTAGGTTAGGTAGACATGCAGGTTTCCTGACGATGTTTTCCTTCACCGCCGAGCACGTGGTAAATCAGCACTTAAAATTTCAAGTAACAATTTTAGTGGTGCCGGCAGCGGGAATCGAACCCAGGTCACTCGCGCGTAGCGGTACTGGTTTTCTTGTGAATGCTGTTAAAAAAATTAAAATAAAAGAAGAGAAATAAATTAAATATGTTTCTCCTTTATTTATTAAAAAAAATATGACGTATGTTCTATACCATCATCTGTTCAACTACAATAGACATTTAGATGTAGGGAAATAAAAAGCGTCACACAATATTTCGTCTAAATCGACCACCGCGTGCGTATTGCCGTTGTTTGTCGAATTTGGTATACGCACTGCCGTGTACTTAACTCATTTAGCAATCGACAAGATTTTTCAAATAAAAATAATAACTTGAACACTGACAGACGACGCACAGCCTATACCGCCCACCGGTCTAGGTAGTTAAGTTTCGGGAGCGCCGCTGAAGGTTTTTGAAAAGACAACTTGTCTCTAGAACTGTTTAATTAAGACTTAAGGCTACAATATTTAATATGGTTATTTATAGTTACAAAAATGCTTACTAACTAATACTTGTTTGTACATGAGGTTCTGTTACATTCAGGTTTAACTGTAATTCGAAGCCAGAGTCTGACTAATCATAACATGTGAGAATGGAATCAGCGTCGCCCACACTCAGTGTAATGCGATGCTGCAAAACAAAGTGTCTTAGCTTTGCTGACTAAGAATTTGGTGTAAAATTCTTAGCCATAACAGGATGTTGTTCATACATGTCATAAGTTTAAATAAAACTGCTTTTTTACGGATTTTATCGCTTTTAATTTTGAACTATTTTTACCCGACGTTTCGGACGCTTTACAGCACCCTTGGTCACGGGGGGACTGAGGTGACAGTTGTCCCGATGTCATAGTTAACCCGGAGTACCTTCAGCTTTTAATTATTATTTGTAGTCCGATCTACGCAGAAAGAGCTTACTGTGTCTTGAAGCCTTGCAGTGGTATGCTTGGTTTTTGATTTAATTTTATTAATAATAGGATCCCAAGCCGGTGGTAATACCCAACCATCTTCCCTATTGAAATTAGGATATTTTTTAATTTCAATAGCCTCGCGAATCATCCTTGGTAGGAATCGGTATTCTTTTGCAAGGATTTGTGGTCTATCAAATCTGATGTAATGGTTGGGATGATCCAGAACCTGGTCACATACTGTAGACTTCCTAGAGCGTCGATAAAATCCGTAAAAAAAAAAGTAGTTTTATTTAAATGTGTAATATTCGCGTAAATAAAAGAAAACATTATGTCATAAGTTACTAATCAACATGTTGTTATGTTAGGCCCAGGTGCACGATGTGCTGACTGTATAACTAGGTTGTGCATTGTGTGTCGTGTTCAAAAGCACAAAATTTTGCAGTAGTAAAGAAGTAAACATTACGATAGGGGATGGAAGTTTGTCGTTTTTGTAATTATAAATAAGGTAATTAGTGTTTAGACTTTTCTTTGTAAATGAAAGGAGTAAGTCACTCTTAAGGGGGTATAAAATAAAGGACGAAACATTGTATGGGGAGTTCATCATTTTAAAAGCTATAAATATGCAAATGGCAGTTTAGGCTTCTGTGTATAAATAATAGTCAGTTGAATCAGCGTTTTTCTAAAATTCATACTTTAAGAGGGTAAAATAAGGGACGAAACTTTGAATGGGAAGTGCGACACTTTTGAGTTTATAAATATGGAAACTGATCAAGCTTCTGTTTATAATTAAAAGTCAGTAGTATCAGTGTTTCTGAGTATTCATCTTCTTAAATAAGGAACGAAAGGTTATTGGTAAATGCATCGTTTTTGAAGTTAAAAACGTTTTTGTGTTTGAGTTGGTGTTTTTGAACTTCGAAAGAGATTGCCTGATAAAAAATACGATTTAACTGATTTTAGGGTTGATTTATCGAAAGGGAACGATAGATGATTTATGAAAATAAAAGTACGAAACACGCTTAGTTACTGCCGGAAAAGCAAAAGATTCAGTATTAACTTTTAGTAAATATTCTTATGCCAAAATTAATAAGACGTGCTTTTCTTTTCGAAGCTCTTCTAAATCAGCTTTGCAAAGGTTGAAATTAAGTTATTTATTTTAAAAATCGATCGCTTGAACAGGGACTTGAACCGGTCTTTAATGAAAACAAATACTTCACTGCGTTTAAAGGCACTTATGGATAGACACAGGCATGACGATCCAATACTGTTGAGAAATATTATGCCTTTAATTAGAGGAAATTCAATTTTAAATTGTAAGCAAAAACATTTTAATTTACCTTATCATTTCACTTCTTCGTCAGACAAACTTTGTATGTCTTCCGAACTTTCACGAATAGCAAACTTATAATTATTTGCTGAAAGTTTACTTGGTAGGTGTCACGTTACCATATGTAGTCTTAAACTCTCAAAATGTTTATCATTCTAACATCTCATTAGATGTTTTGTTAGAAAATGTGTGAATAATTTATTTTTATATTTGCTACATGAGCAGTATTATCGAAAATAGTTTATACAATTATTACTGGTGGTAGGATTCCTATGCAGAAGTCCGTCTAGGTAGGCACCCCAGGGCCAGTTATTCTACCGTGAAGCAGTAGTGTGCAAACATTACTGTATTTCGGTTTGAAGGGCACTGTGAGCTAGCGTAATTACTGGGCAAATGAGACTTAAGAACCTATGTCTCAGGGTGATGGGCACAGTGTAGTGTCACACAGAAATTTTCTGAGTGGCACAGCATTTGTTATGGGCAGACGTTGCACTTACCATCAGGTAAACGTTTTGCTCGTTTCATCACTTTATGCAATAAAAAAATACAATTTTAATTAAAAGTATTTATCCGAACAACACCGTGTCTAAATTAAAGATAAGAAATAGATAAAAATATACATAAAAGCTAAAGTCATGTTGAATAAGGAAATATATATATTTCAAATATATAAATATATATATTTCCTGGCTCTAAAACTCCATCATAAATTATAGGATGCCTGTGCTCAGCAGTTTTACAATTAGAGGCTGTTACTTTACTTTTTCATATTTGAGCCTCAGAATCTTTAACATAAAGTTGTCATTGTGCTCAATAACTTCGCTCTGTATTTATTCGCACTCATTGTCATAATATGAAATAACACGTAAGGATTATTAACAAAAGGAGCATTTACGACCAGCAAAGTGAAAAGCGATGTTCATCGGCACGTGGGGTGGGCTCGTAACGGGTATAAAACATTATGTTTGTGTCCTCAGGGATTTCATAACTTTCCTAAGTTTTGGTTTTCATTCGCAACTTCATCTCTTTCTAAGATTTTATGTATTGAAATTGCTCTTCATACTTCTATAAGTATTTATCCCATTAAGCTCACTCGATTGAACTCGAAGTTACAATTAATCCTTATAGTGTGATTTCCATCGTTTGAAAACTTCGTTAAATGAAATCGTTATTTTACTGAAACAAGTGCGCACGTCGCAACTCTATATTATTTTACATTTATTTAAGATCTTTTATTTAACTTTCATGTAAGGTTATATACGGATTGTTCTTATTGTGGAATACAGCAAAACAATACGACTTACAACACATCTAAGGTACCATCCAAGACCTATACTACCCCCGCAGATGATAGCAGTAGCACCTAGACTATTTTTAGTGGAAAAGAGTGAGAGTGAGTGGACGAGCGCATCGTTCACTTACTGGTGATTTCGTGGACATTTGAAGTCTAAGTTGATGGAGCGTAGCAGCGTCGCGGACTTTTCCCGACTTCAAAACCCTCTCGAAAATGTGCTCAGAAAGGGAAAATTTATAGGACCTTTTGGATATTATTCAGCATCATTACAGCCTCTCACTAGTCCACTGCTGCTGCAAAGGGCTCCCCCATAGATTGCCACAAAAGTTTGTAGCTCTATTTTAAGGGATATTGCCACGCTTGGCAGGCGGATTTTCAACCGCAGTATTTTCATTCAGATGTTCCAGGAAAATGCTTTTGCCCATCTCCTGGTTTTTATTTTCCCTCTGTCGGCTTTTGCGACACCCACGGAATGAGACGGCGTGGGAGATTTTCTTAAGCCGCCAGCACACGACGAATTTATTCCTATTATTAAAGTTAAATATTAATAATAAAATTAAAAAAAACAACATTTGCTACAAACATAGAGTTTAATATTCAAGGTGTTGTTGCGCTCGTTGTCAAATAGCAAACATCTAGTAAACGGGAACATAGCGACAGTTGCATATTTGTGCACATTAGTTACGCATGACTTGCATCCGACTTCTGGCATAAATGCAATTTTTCGCTACGATTGTGTACGTGGACTGAGCTAAATAAAAAATAAATCTTAGAGGCGTATATGAAAATAAAACAAATATTTTATTTTGAGTGTTTTATGTTATAATAATAAGATATACGAGTAGGAGTCCGGCAGAATAGAATAGAACTATACTACTTATGGGAACGCAATGGGATGTATTTTTTACACGTTTAATACCAAAATGTCGGCGACGTGGTTCTCCAACCGTCACATCTCGTTTCCCGCGAAGGCGAAACGTGGGCTGCATGAGAGGCTTCTGCCTACCCCTTATTTGGGAAAAGGGCGTGATTTTATGTCTGTGTAAACGATTTTTAATAAAAATTCTAGAGACAATATTAAATTGTTCTCCAATTTATACACAAGATAAAACTGCTTAGCCTTTGATTTGATAAAAGTGCACAGAATAGTGTTGAAAAAGGACCTATCAAAATGGGACCTACAGTATGACGCTTGCAAACACTCACACAAGCACTCTTACAAACTCATAGGGTAAGTATACAAAATGAAACAATTGCACGGCAAGACTATAAATATATCGACCTCCAACGACAGAATACATAATTATCATGTGCTTGCTACTAGTATTTAACGGTAACTATCTATGTAACTCATCAATGTCACCAACACAGATTAACCAACGTAACCCGTAGAACAATTCTTAGTATATTAGTATCATTTTCATGTCTAAATATAACAAATCATGCTATGATCTATGAAAAGTATCAGTTAATATACAGGAAATCAGCAAGGCACACTTAAACAGACTGAAGTTTATTTAAAACAAACTCAAAAAATGTGACTCTGCTGTGTCGATCTTAAAGTATCAGCCTATAATGTCCCACTACTGAGCACAGGCCTCCTCTCATTTCTTTTCTTACTATGAAATTTAAAGCGAGCGCCTATCCCCTGATCTGGCTGGCCACGGCTGGTGTCGATCTTAAGTCATCTTTATTATTTAGTTAATTCAGTTCTATAAGGACATATTATCTAAAATATCGAGATGGAAGATGAAAATACAACTATTTCTGACCCACCTAAAGTAATTTTAATATTAAACTTTGGCTTATGTATAATTTAATATTGCTTACTTACTTTTGCTTATAAATAATGAATAATTTAATTCAGTTATATAATAAATCTGTTGATGAAATATGATGTGGTGAATTATAGAAATTAATTTATTTATTATAATGCGTTAATTCCAAGTAAAAATTATCATTTTTTATTTGAATATAGTATTTTTTTTTATTAAAATTAACACGATAAACTTTTAGTGAAATAAATTAATTTTAACCTCAATAAACTGAAGTTGTTTGAGGTGATCAACGGTAAAAGCATTAGGTCATCTTTAATTAAAGACCTTATGAAAACTCTTTACGGATTAATTAAATTCAGTATAGTTGACTCGATGCACGGACAAAAACTTAAGTGCACAAGTTCATTAAGGTTAATTTAAACGAAAATTCAACCAATATTAAAATATCGCTATTTAAATTAAGATCATATTTCGCCATAAAAGACAACTAATATTAAATAAAATATAATGAATAAGGTTTAAAAAAGGAAAACATTAGGTAGTTATTAGGAATATTTCACTAAATATATAGCTAGTTAGGTAAATAACAAATTATTTTTTCGGTGACATAACGTAACTTCAGTGTCGTTTTAATAAATAAACAAGATTAATATAAAACTTAGTAAAAAGAACGTTGAAAAAGGTGTCTTCTTTTAATTGTTTTACATTTATTTTGAAAATAGTCTCTGAATAGGATTTTTCCAGCATTATAAAGTTTCATATATTGCGTTCAGTTATTGTGATTATTACTTAAATCATATTTTGTAGAAAAAGCTATCTGTTTCAGTATCTGTTTAACAAAATTTATTTTAATCTCAAATAAACATTCTGCTCTTTACAATTTTCTTTTGATGGAAAAAAGTGACGAGACGAGCAATTCATCCACCTGATTAGTGCCAGGCCTTCCCATAACGGCAGAGGTGCCACCTGGAACTTTGATTTGTAAGGTCTCTTTAGCACGGCATTGCGACCGTGACATCAGTTCTTAAGTCTCATATGCGCAGTAGTTACACTAGCTTCAGTGCTCTTAAAACCGAATGCACACAAAGGATAGATTGCATTAATTGGTGTGTATTAACCCTATTCTTTCAAGAGGAGCCCTATAGCGTGCACTAGCCACCACCATACTGCCACCAGATACTTTCCATCACTACAATACCATCACTTGGGAATACACACAATTTTGAGAGCACGGGACGAGTTTCACTATCAAGTGTTATTGACTCTACGATAGTTTTGCGTTAAGTCGATGGATGCAAGTGGCTCAGATCCGTATTCTGTGGCAATTTAAGGGGGAAGGCTAGCCAGGAAGGAAGGCCAGCAATGGACTGGTGTAAGCTGAAATGATTTCGAATTTTAAATTAGTAAATTAGTATATTTTTTAACATTATTCATTGAAATAATGAGTCTTCTCACAATAACGCCTATTTCCATTCAATTCCGATGTCGTCATTGATCACTAGAATTTGTTAAAATGTCATTCCTTGTTTAAGTAACAGTGATAAACTTTCATTCAAATTGACAGTAATTTGTCAGCGTCTTGAGAACACAAAGTAACATAAATTAACCTTGTTAAATCCGTTGATTTCAATGGCTCCCATTTATATAACTAAGATGAAGAGAAACTTTCTAAAAAAGTTATATTAACCCAAATTGTAGGAATAGTGATAATGTTATCCTTATAGATAAAGTTGGAAAAAGAAGAAGTCTCTGTTTAAATAGTGGTAGGATTCCCAGCAGGAATCCGTCTTTGTAGTTACCATCGCAGCGCCAGTTAGTCTGCCGTGAAAGAGTATTGTGCGAAAATTACTGTGTTTCGGTCTGAAGGGCAATGAGAGCTAGTGTAAATAATGGGCATATTACTAGAACTAACGTCTCAAGGGACGAGTGCTGTGTGGTGCCACACAGAAATGTTCAGGTGACACAGTATATGTAATGAGTAGATGCTGACTTACCATCAGATGAACGTTTTGTTCGTGTCGTTAATTTCTCCTAAAAAGGCGAAACAGTTTAAGTGAAGAATATAGATTTCCGCATGTAATTGAGAAAAATTCTATTAATTTCTGAAACATTCTGAAAATAACGATGACCGATAACGGATAATATAATCTTTGACAAATGTTTTAGAAATGTCTTACAGACATCAATTCTGTTCTGTAGTCAGTTTAGGAACTTACCATAATACGTGACCTTATACTCGATTTACTAACGGCAACATAGAAAAACTCACTGGTCTTAAATATCCCGTAACGCTTATGCAATGAGATCGGAAGTAGAATCAAATGCCAATAATTTGCATGTTACCGGAATATTGGCTTCGATTCAGTTGGCTGGGATTCAGAACCCACGAGTCCGGCGGCAATTGTACTCAACTAAATCATCATGATATCATCCTCGCTTTGTTGGATATCATTCTTTACATTTTGATTTAACAAACAATATTGTACCAAAACTAGTAATAGTAGCATTAACTTGAATAGTTTTAGGAAACGATTCTTCAAAAGGCTAAAAGGGATAAAAATCAACTAAGCTTTTCTACTGATACGATTTATCTCAACAGTAGGAGCTAGGTATCGTATGATCTTAAAGTAGCCACCGTGAGCGTCGTTAAATCCAAGTATAAAAATGCTTGGGAAATCTCCTGTGTTATTAATTTGGAAGTGAACTAGCCGGACACAACTATGCTGATAAGTGCTGATGGACTTGTTATCAGTTATGACTAGTTACAGCCGGTTTGTACCATCATTACTTATGTCAATAGTTTAGAACAATCCATTAGATATGAATAGGGCAACGACAGTTATTACTTACAGGTAAGAAAAGCCTAGTTATCGATATTTATTTTTGGTTACAATATAAAGTTAAATAAATATAAACATGTAATTGTTAGAGAATCAACGGAAATGGTGGTCTAAAATCTTTTTAAATTGCAATTTCACGTTGACGATCTAAGTCCAATATTGAATTATCCTTGTTTTTTCCAAAAAACGTCATAGGATGCGGCCTTTGGCAAAGTTTTTCGTAATAAACTGTTCTGTTACTTTATAATAAATGACAAATGTTATCGAAAAAGGGTTCAAAACATAGTCTCACTTTGTCATAGAATGTCAACAGCTTTAGAATCTCTAGAGTGTAATCCGTTACCAACGAAAACCGACAAAAAAATAATTGTATCCGTATACGTACGATTTAATACTCGAAATATATTAAGATAACGCGAAATTTAAAACCGGTTTTTGTTCATTTCAATACTGTAGTGTTCATTCTTATACCAACATTATGGTTTTTCATTTATGGCGGGTAATATTTTTAAAGAACTCATTGAATGCGCGTGGAAAATCAGCAACAAGTACCTTCATTAAGCATCACACAACTATAGCTTGTTACCCGCGAACGGATGTACCGTAATGGCGACTTGTTACTGTGATAAATCAAAATAAAATATATTTTTTTGTTTGGAAATTTCAGCCAACATCATTATTATCTTTCATGTTTTGTGTTATAAATATTTATTTGTGTTCTAGGGCTGTATGTAAATATCACAAATGTTAAAATTCGCTTTCATGAGAGGGCATCGAAGCTTAACCTCCTACTTTACCGCGGTTTGGCGGACGTGGCATGTTTTTGAATATTAATTTCTTGTTTCTGGTTCTTGGTAATTCAAGTTTACTCATTTACTAAAGAACTAAGTACGTTTGAGACTGCTCTTAGTCACGATATGGTAACTTATTTGCGAATATTTATTTAAGAAAATAAATAAATAAACAGGAAGGATTCCTATGCTGGAATCCGGGGTGGTCCCCAGGGTCAGTTATTCTGCCGTGAAGCGGTAGGGTGCAGGCATTGCTGTGTTTCGGTTTCGGTTTGAAGGGCACTACGCGGGACGCTATTCTACTCTGCCTAAGACGTTTCGATTAATAATATCCGTAGATTTTAATTCTAATGTTTAGCGAGAGTTATGATTACGTCATATTCATATTTTAAAACTCATACAAAATATCTCGTCGCTAAAATCTGGGCAATTTTATGTCTAGATCTGGACAAGAGCTGTGGTAGTTGAGGGGCCGGGCGTTTGACTTGTGAAGTCATATCGACTCCTGAATAATAGTTTTATTCAGGAGTCGATATGACTTCACAAGTCAAACGTGTAACGAGTAAAATAAAATCGAATAAAATCTTATAGAGTTAGTTTGTTAATCCGTCTAGGTAGGTACCACCCCAGGCCAGTTATTCTGTCGTGAAGCAGTACTGTGCAAACATTACTGTGTCGGTTTGAAGGGCACTGAGAGCTAGCGTAATCACTGGGCATAAGAGATTTAAGAACCGATGTCTCAGGGTGGCGGGCGCATTGTGGTGTCACACTGTTCTGGGTGACACAGCATTTGTTATTGGAAACGTTGCACTTACCATCAGGTGAACGTTTTGCTCGTTCCGTCACTTTTATAAATAAAAAAAGGCCCGTGCTAAGCAGTTGAGCCCATATAGGTTAATTTACCTTTTTTAATTATTTTAAAATTAATTAAGTAATATTTTAGGAAGTCTTTTTTGCTACTAATTATTGTTGATATTCAAACATTTTTTATTGTCCTGAAGACTAACATTTCTGTAAGGATTATTGTACTATTGAACAAAAGGAAAAGTAGGCGCTTATTTTATTTCAAACGTCGGAAGTTTTTTCGTCCTCGTTTCTGGAGATGTCCCAATCGTGACGGGAACAATATCCGAAATTTAGAATAAATCCTGATTAAGTTACTGAATAAGCTGACGATCGCTGTTGCGATTCAGGATTATTTATCTTCGTCCGTCGGATATTTTACACGAGAAATTTTGTTTTTATTTCGAATGCCGAAAGCGGCGTGTAATGTTTGTTAATTGGCTTTTGAATGGTTTCAGTTTTGGTCAAAGAACATTAAATGATCACTTTGTTAAAAGATTCTTACAACTTTTGTAAAATCATATTAGAATTATTTCCTTAGAAATTATGTTTTCGATAAGAATTATGCCATATTATTGAAATTTATGATTATAAAACTGATATTAAGAATAACTGATTTATTATATATGTTTGTATTAGAAAGAACCAATGCTATAACCAAGTCGTTATGGATATTTATTCTGATTTGTATTATTTTATAATTAATTCATGATTACGTAAATGAGAATTGTTCAAACAATGCTTGATAATGAGAATTTTTCCAAATTCTGTTTCAGTGCCTGTAAATTATGATGAACTCTGATCACCATCATTCATCATCACAAGGATGTTTCCAAACTTTTTATCCTGTTCTGAATGTTAATAACATAATTTAGGATAAAGTATTTCGAGGCAGACAATTGTCTCTTATAATTTCTTACGGTTCTGTAAATTACAGCAACAGATATTCAAGGGGAAATGCGGGACAACTGAGCAATAAGTTACAAATACGAAAACGTTTTTCTTCTGTTGTTTCTGAAGGGGATCTTTAAAGGGTACTTTCTAACAATAATCACAAAGTTTTTTTATTTCATCAAAAATATTTAAAAAAAAATCTATTATTCCCTAGTTATTACAGTAATCCAATCCAGTTTTATTAATTGGCAGACAGATTGACCATAGCAGAACCTGCCTCGCAAACTCGCATCTCAAACGCAGCTACTCTTCACTAGTCTTAGTAAATGTAGGCCA
This sequence comes from Luehdorfia chinensis, assembly GCA_019845155.1. Classification (NCBI taxonomy): domain Eukaryota; kingdom Metazoa; phylum Arthropoda; class Insecta; order Lepidoptera; family Papilionidae; genus Luehdorfia; species Luehdorfia chinensis. The sequence goes on from JAHVAK010000390.1 coordinate 855,189, forward strand.
GTCGTGTCAGAAGTTTGATTACTAGTGTTAGGATTTCTATGCAGAAATCCGTCTACGTAGTGCCGGTAGGTAGTATTCTGCCATGAAGCCATAGTCTGCAAACTGTCTTTATTGTGTTTCGGTCTGAAAGGCAGTGTTGGTAGGGCTAGCAGTGAGTGGGCACACAGATATGTGCTGGGTGACACAGCATTTGATATGGGCAGACGTTGCACTTGCCGTAAGGTGAAGTCTTTGCTCGTCTCGTCACTGTTTAGTTAACTTGTACGATACTTATAAGATGAGATAGGAGGTCATGAGGAACTGCATATGCGGAGGTGTTTAAGTGACCTATACCGATATGCAGCGTAGGTAGAATGGCATGGATCATGCCATTTTCGGTGCATTTCCTACATAATCAGTTCTTGCTCCTGTGGGCGCAGTGCGGTGCCACATAGAAATCTTATAGGTGAAATAGCATTTGTTATGTGCAGACGCTGCACTTCCACCATCAGGTGAAGGTTTTGCTCGTCTCGTCATTTTGTCAAGTTCACTGCCGAACATAGATCCCTCCTGTAATGCGAGAATTAATCCCAATTACCACTCTTGACAGGCAAATAGGCGACGCGGTACCAGATGCTTTCCACCTCAGAAAAATTAAATCGTCGTCATCGTCGTCATCGTTTCAGCCTAGTCCACTGCTGTACATAGGCCTCCCCCATAGATTGCCACAACAGTTTGTTGTTCATTTGGGGGGATTTGGCCATAGTTGCCACGCTTGGCTAGCGGGTTGGCAACCGCAGTTTATTTATTGATTTTCCTGGAAGATGCTGCTGCCCATCTTCGGGTTTTATTTTTCCCTTTGTCGACTTTTACGACACCCACGGGATGATATGGGGTGGTTGTTTCTTAAGCCGCTACAAATAATAATCTCAAAACCTTAAACAACGGTTGAGCCATGAAAAGGTAACAAACAGACAGAGGGACAGAGAGAGTTACTTTCGCATTTATAATATTAGTATGGATTAACTGTTATAAGCCATGGTGACGTAAATTAAATTACAAATGGCCATCGTTGTTTATATCGCATATAATATTAAGGGTTAGGGAGCCTATATTTATTACGCTGGACAGCTGCGTGTCTTCGTAATTAAAATTGCTTCGTAATTAAACGTGCTAAGAATATCAGCAAAGTCTTCTTTTCAGATTTCTCTACTTTACATTCTGAACATCGCCTGTTGATGACTGATATGAGTACAGTAAATTAAAGACAAGTCAGTGACTTTTGTGCCTGTTGTTAAGGTTGGTGCCTATCGGAATACCAATCATTATCATCATTATCATCATCATCATCATTTCAGCTTATCACTAGTCCACTGCTGAGCAAAGGCCTCCCCCACAGATTGGCGCAAAAATTTGCTGCTCTCACCTTGAAGGAATTTTGCCATAGTTGCCACTCTGGGCAGGCGGGTTGGCAACGGCGTTTTATTTATTCCGATGTTCCAGGAAGATGCCGCTGCCCATCATCTGGTTTTCACTTGTCCTCTGTTGACTTTTACGACACCCACGAGATGAGATGGGGTGGTAGATTCTCTTTAGCCGCTACCACTTACTTATTAAAATCCATAACAGTTGGAAATAATTATTTTTTTATAGAAAAAAGTGACGAGACTAGTAAATCGCTTAACTGGTGGTATGTGCAACGTGTATCCATAACAAATTCTGTGTCATTCAGAAAGTTACTACCATTTAATAAAACTACTTTTACGGATTTCATCGCGTTTAATTTTTAAACAATTTATAACCCGACGTTTCGAGTAATTTACAGCACCCATGGTCACGGGGAAACTGAGGTGACAGATGTCCCGATGTCATAGTTAATCCGGGGTACCTTCAGCTTTAAATTATTATTTTTGGTTTATTAATTTGGTTAATTATAATAAATTGAAAACCAAGCATACCACTGCAAGACTTCAAGATACTGTATGCTCATTTTGCGTAGATCGGACCAAAAATAATAATTAAAAGCTGAAGGTGTGTATGCCCAGAAATTACACTAGCTATCGGTACCGGTACCCTTTAGACCGAAACACTGTAATGTCTGCACATTAGACTGCTTAACGGTATAATAACTGGCACTGCTGTGGTACCTGCCTAGACCGATTCCAGAATAGGAACCCTACCACCTGTAAAACTTAAATCTATATCACTTTATCATAATTAGCTTCCTTTTACATTTGAGAAGATTTATTGTGGCTTAGCTTACTTTAGATATGCCCAAATTATTTGCATTCTTTACACATGTACCTCACGATATTTATCTTGATCGCCAATAACATGTACGAGATTTGTCATACATAGTAATAAATTTTACTCAAGACTACGGATGTGCACAGAATTAAAAAAAAAACTATTCATAAATGTGGCTAATATCTTATACAAAATCTGTCCAACCGTTTCGACGTGCTTGCAAAAGTTAGCTCCGATGATTCCTGGGATTGGAACCCAATACCCACCATGTGAAAGTCAGGTAATCTGACAGCAAAACCCCGTTGTCATAATTCCATTTGACCGCACTCAACGAAGAGCGGCTCGAATCATCGACGACCATGTTCTATCTGATTGGCTTGATCCCTGGATTTGCGAAGAGATGTTTATTTATTTTATTCATTTATTTTATTTTATAGGGTTTTTCCGATAAAATAAAACCAATTTAACTTCACACATACAGAAATAGACATAAAAATTTTACAAAAATCAGTAAAGTTTCCACTGATAGACTATACATTAAGATAAAAAAGCGAAAGTAGGTGCAGAAACCAATGAAGCACTGAAAAATATGAAAAATTGAAACTTGTTAATTAAGCTAATAACAATTATTACGTTTTAATTGAGCCGTAATCTGTCTGTCTCAGATTTCTCTTACATATGCCAATACGATCGTTAAATATATCGAGATGTTGTAAATGTTTGTTATAGTAAGTGCAGAAACGATACAGAAAGGTGTTACAGGCATATTTTCTTTTGCAAAGAGGAACAGAGGACAAGGTTGCATCTTTTTGTTTTTTTTTACAGGGTCTAACACGGGAAGTGTTCGGATTAATTCCTGCCGCTAAATTTCACCATCGCACCTTACGGCACAACTTAAAATTCCATCGTCATGGTTGGAATTCCACCACATTGCGTTTTTCGCGGAATTTTCTGCCACGCAATTTGCACTTTATGGAATGTGCTGCCAGCAGCGGTTTTTCCGGACCGATATGATACGACTTAGAAAGCTTCAAGAAAAGATCATATTCCTTTATCAAAACCCGGCAACGCATCTGCTATTCCTCTGGTATTGTAGGTGTTCATGGGCGGCGGTGATCACTTACCATCACTTGAGCCACCTGCTCGTTTGCCCCCTATTCTATAAAAAAAAACAAAATAGTACTTTACAGAACACGTCAAGAGAAGTATGAGTTGAAATGAGTACTTCTAAACTTCTCTTTTTCTTGTTATTAGATAGGGACTAATTACTGCCGCCGTTTTTATTCGTTCGTTAATTTTAATTAAATGAAACAAAAACAAACCCTAATTTTTGTAACAACTATAATGACAATAATTCAATGATGTTTTCTTTAATTTTAATACACATAAAAAAACGCTCGCTAAGCTTACAATCGATTTCTGATTCAGCTTTGGCATGAGGAAAATTAATTAAAACTGGAAAATCAAATTTATTGCCCTCATTTTGATAATTTAATAAACGTTTCAATAAAATTGGATCCACGGTTATATCCTCTACCTAGAACAATTTTAAAATAAAAAAACATGCGTTATTTATTTCCTTTATTATTGAAGAACAACTTATAGGTTGGCATCGACTTGATTCTGCTTGATGATGAAGATGTTGAAAGTTGATGGTTTAAATATATATTCATTTGCAATGATGACTTGTCCACAGGTGCTGTTGGTAGAGACTGGTCTGCTCGAGTTTGCACTGAATTTGCTCTTTTGTTATTGAATCTTGTCTAACGTTTTGCCATGAAGTGTGCTTTTTTCTCTGAGACTTTTCTTTGTAGATTTATTTATATTTAAATTTAAGTACGTTTGACTCATATAAAAAATGACATAAAAGAGGGCACCTACGGAGTTTCTTTCGCCTGTTTCTTTTCCGTCAGAGGAGCCTCCTTACGGAATCTACCACAGACTGTAAAAAAATGACGATTGACAAACGAATTTTATATATTTTGGAGAATAATTTTCATTTCATTTCATGACCGCAATATGTATATATTATTATATAGTTATTTTTAATACTAATAAGACATAACTTAAATACTAAATATATTTATAGTTATGTAATAAAACAATAGCGCAATTCATTACAGAATTCGGCGTTAAACAACAAAAAACCAGCCTGAATAATACTTAATACAACATTTTTAATGGTGTACAATTATAATGTTTCACCGGCGTTTAAGGGTTTCTTAATGTCTTTTAAAATTGACAGTATTGCAGTGATGTAGTATACAGAAAACCATATATCTACTCGCCACCGCAGTGTTAGTTATTCTGCCGTGACTAGTATTCTGTGATACGGTTCGAAGGGTACTGTGAGCTAATGTAATTACAGGTAATATGAAACTGAATTATCCGGGCACCGAGCGCAGTGAAATTGAATTTTCTGAGTGATACCGCAACGATCAGGCGAACGTTAAATTATTTAAGTATCATCTATTAATAGATCATTAAATGTGGATTCTCCATTCGTAATCTGCCATACTATTATAATTAAATGATAATCGATATGGTTAACGTGAACGTATGCAGCTGCCTACGAATTATCTTAACACGCTATTAACACTGACAGTTATTAAGCTGTTTGAGTCGTGTATATACGTAGTGACGTGCAAATCGTACAGTAAATTCTATTAGTTTACTCCTGATAATCAAATTATGGAAGATTAGATTGGCTAGACCAGGGCTTCCGAACCTTTTTCTAGGTCGGACCCCAAGCTAGATCCGTGAATCCCTAAAAATAAAACAAAAATCCGCTTTGGTATTTTTATTTGCAATACTCACATAACTATTGGGTCTTGTTTACTCACATAAGTATTGGATATGTTGGATACATATATACATGTTTTTTTTTAATTTTAATAAGATGCCCCTTTTGAAACCAAAGTTGAAATATTTGGGATGATGTTCCTCAATTTTTCTTAATTTATAGATACACGAGAGTGGAAAAGCCCTTTTCTCACAAATATGTTGTGGGGAAAGGCAACAACTGCTTTAGCAATTCCGATAACTGAAGAAAGAGTAGGAAAATTATCAAAATTTCCTTGAAGAGACCGATTTGTCCATAAATTAAGTTTATTCAACATCGCTTCGATTTTTTTTCTTCAGCAATGAAGATATTCATGTCATATGTTCCTTGAAAGCTGAAGTTTAGCATATTTAAAGCGCTAAATGTGTCAGCTAAGCATGCTATGGAGATGTTGACGGAACATGCTCCGATGTCATGGTCCTAACGGACGAATGCAAGCAAATTTGCATCATTACTAACGTATGTGCTGTCATCTAATTGCAAAGCATAATATCGGCATAATATTTTACGGTCTCGATCAGCTATTATTTGATACTTGACGCTTTGATTTTGCCACTTCACGAGACGCACAGCTTGACGAACACGAAGGACTGGGGCCTCCATTTGGGTCAACTGAAGAGGATTCATTACGTTTTTACCAGAGTTTCGTCTGTAATATAATATCGGTCAATATAACTTCTTATGTTTATAAACTTCATCTTAACAATGTTAAAAAACTTCAATCACACGAACAAGTTCTATACAACCTTTGACAAATGTAAATTAAACTGCAATATGAGAAAAAAATCAACGTTCGCGGCGCGAGTTAAGTGAGAGGTCGCAAGTACCGTTTAAAAATGAAGTTTATTTCAATACTAATAGTACAGCTGGTAGCTTACAACTAAATATTTTAACGAATACGACAGCTTATATGCTACTCAGCGTACAGAAAAGAATAAAATATTATAATTTTTATTCAACATAGATTATTTACCTGTCCTGGCAATAACCAGTAAGAAACCCAGCGGAAACTTTTTTCTTCAAAGTCATTTTACACATAATGTACAATTGCAGTATTATAAAGATGTAGAAATAGCTTGGCATCGATCACCTCAATTCTCCGATTATCCTGATATAACGTTCTTAGGCGACAAAGCGTCCATACACAGTCCGAATGGATGCCCGCAGCCTCCCTCGGACGGTCATTAGACGACTTAAAATCATTTTGAGATATTCTAAATCGAGCAAGCACGCAGCGAATGCGACAGTCTGAATTTCGAGGTTTTTGTAGAATATTATTTATGTATTTATGTTTGGGTCAAACAAAACCTGACACGCGGACCCCTGGCCCGTGAGCGCAGTATCCGATGAAGCTGTAAAAGCCAAAAAGGCTAACAGCAATTACATCACCAAAACTATATATAGGCGCTGTCAACACTACACCGGGCTGTTCACTGATTGATTAATGGGAACTGATTATTTGTACATATTAAAAATTTTATAATAAATACTACTTCTAATAGAACGCTAAGGTTCTCACGATTTCAAGTTCTTGGACAAAAAAGTCCAGTGTGTTGAGTGCTGTAAAAACTACACAGCGTACTTCTCTATTTGATTGCGCTGAAACAATTACACCATTCGCTTTCACATAGGCACTTTATTGTTTTATAGTAATATGATTTTGGGATAAATTCCGTCATGGCGACATAACTCGCGTGGCGTAAGAAAAAGAAACACGCGCAATCGAACGATCTATTTGCACAGCGCAGCGCAGTGCGTCGCGCAATTTTGATGTCGTTGCACATTCGTTTCAAATTCTCGCTCGCGCCATTATGTACTAGTATATGTATTATAACCCCTTGGGATAGTTCCACGGAGCCTAGGTTGGGAAACATTGGTTAGACAATTAAAATTTATATACGTTATATATGATACGATACAATGTTTTACGGTGAGAGAAGATAAGGATCCGACTATCGACTGATAGAGTTACAGCAATTTCATGATTGATGATAACTAGCTGAAGATAAAAAAATTCATCCCTATTTTACCCTATTTTTTTTTTCATTCTTTATCTGGATTAGAGAATTCACTCTGTGATATACTGGTAATTAATTTATTTTGATTTTACTAAATCGAATATCGATGTTTCCAAAGGATTTGTCAATCCCTAGTAGAAGTCAAAGACATTTGCCGCTCGATAAGGACTGCGCCCATTAAACGTGCTTCGGTGTTCTGTTGCAACATTGGCGTTGCTTGTTATCCATTGGCAACATTACAGTAATGGAGACATGTTACGTTTCAAATTAGGGAATTAATTTCCATGTGGCGAAGACATTACTACGGTCAGAATGCACGTCTTTAGACTAATCTAGCATCTACAAAGATTTATTCGCCTGTCTTGTGCAAACTTTGCAAGAATATTTAATTAAATATAAATTTATGGATATGAAAATGTATAATAATTTATATGTATACAATTTTGTTAATTTAGAATTTAGAAACGGTTAAGGTATATTAGCTTAGTTGTTCCATTCACTATTTTGTTAATAATTGATGTTTGAATCGAATGAAGCATATTTTTTATTGTATAGGATAATTCATACAACTGGTCGGATTATTTACAACTTAACCTTACATAATCATACGTACAAGAAAAAAAAATAACTTTTATACAAGCCCTGAAAGAATTTTTTATTAAAACATCCCTTTCACCTTCATATTTTTTATATCCGATAAATTATTCTTCGTATTAGTTCGAATACCTTAGTACTGATGCGAAGAGACACACCTGGCATAGCATTCCATACAGAGAGCGTTAAGAACACACTCTAAAAATCATAAATTCTTGAAAAAAGCACTAAGACAAAAAGTGAGACAACCCTCGCAGATAAAGAATAATTAAAAAGTTTCGTAGCATATCTGGTGATACAGATTATTATTATTATTACATGTTCATTTGCATGTATTTTTTTATTCAATAAAAAAATTTAATCGCCAGAGCACCTTATATCAATTTAGGTTGCCAGCATTGTCGATAATTATACAATATTTAATGGAATTGTATAACTAATCAGTTCCTAATCCTGGGTTCGAACCCCTACCGACAATTGTGCAAAAACACAAATTGTTGATTTTTGGGTCTGGTTGTGTTGTGATTGTCCCGTGTTTCTGTCACTGCATCCTAGCCTGCCTCCGATTATCGCAGTAGCGTTACTGCGGGCGTGGCTAGATTGGAACGAATGTGTGCCTTTTTTCATCGCGTACACTTGTAGCACTATAATATCTCCTGCGCAGTTGATAGCTTCCGACAGCATTTGGAAGTTGTCGCGTTGGTCGAAAATCAGCCAAGAGGACATAACTACTTTCATTGTGAGGTGCTTTATAAATTTTAGCTCTCCAGCTTAGTTTTGGAGACGTTATATCTTTCAACCTCACAGTATAGTTTGAAATGAAAGCTTAATTAGTTGAAGTCTGCTACCGTTAGAACAATGAAGCTTATAGCTAACTCAACGCTACTTGCTTAATATAACAGTAGTAAATTCTGTTCCATTTAGATTTGTGCTTTAGAGCAGTGTTTATTTTACCATCATATTAAATGGCACTATCTAGGATTTAATTGAGGGCCAAAAAACTAGTTCCTAAAACGTGATGTCGGTGATGACACGCGAAACTGAAACGTGGTCCCAACTGGCAGCTGCACGAGGAAGCTTAAAGTTATTTAGTAAGTAATGTTATAATGAACACAATGATGATCCTATTACGGGTGACATTTTTTTTTCAAATCAATTATTTGTACTTCCCTTATGCAACATTCTTCTAGAATATTTCACGTCTTTAACACTGAAGCGGAAATATCGGAGTATTTTAATACGCTGCTTCTAAAACTGTCACAAAAAACAATTTAACACCGCCTTTACGAGAAACAAGATGCGTGCAGGCTCTTGAACAAGGAACATATTTCTTTAACTCCTCAAAGTTAAAGTCGTTAATAATTGCTACAAGCTCTTCTCGAGACTTTGTACGTGTAGAATGCATGTAACTACAAAATATTTTTCATCTTCCACTGCTGTAGGTCTCATTTTAGGGGATTTCGCCATAGTTGCCAAGACGGCAGAAGGGTTGGCAACCGCAGTTTATTTTTTCAGATGTTCCAGGAAGACGCTGCTGCCCATTTCCTGGTTTTTATTTTTCTCCTGTTGACTTGACTTTTACGACAACCATGGGTTGACATGGGGTTATAGATTCTCTTAAGCCGCCACCACACTGGAGTATTTTTATGAATAAACAATTATTTAGTAAAACTCAAGGCTTCTTTGTAAATTTTTTGTAAACCTCATAACAGGTTATATTTTGTTTCAATCTAGCGACCCGTTCCGGCTTCGCATAGGTGCAATTTATTTTATGAAGAAAATGAGAAGTGAGCTTACCAAAAAAATTTAAGTCGAAAACGTTACATCAGAATTGTCAAACTGAGCGTCACTTTTTTATTGAGATTTTAATACAAAAGTACCATCCAAATTTCCGACTTTTCCGGTGGATTTTCCAAAAATTTTCTTTCATACAAACCTTGCCCTGACAAAAACGACCACAGCAAAAAAAATATCCAAATAGATCGAGCCGCTGCAAAGTTATAAATAGATAGATTGTAGACGTTTGGACAAACATGCATTGATTAAAAAAATAATTTTAGTCTAAAGACAGTTTTTTTTTAAATACGTTGTGCCACTCTCGGATTTGTGCTAAATCGAGGATACGTTATTAAGACAATTTACACGTATACAAACTCCAACACTACCTGTAGACAAAACAAATATATGACCAATGTCGGAATCGAAGCCTTTGCGCCAGCTGAGTCTTTAAAAGTACTAAAAGTGTAAAAGTTCTAAATAACATGAAACAATAATTGTATTTATTTTCGCAACGAAAACTCGACGGACCTCGGATATACCCACTACATTTTTCATAATAAAAGAAATATAGACAAATAATCTTTTTCACTTTGTTTTAGAGCTGCTTGCTGCTTGCAGTGCAGCTTTTCAACTTTTTTGTCAATAAAATAAAAAGTTTTAAATTTTTATTCGAATAACCTTGTCCTTGAAAAAAAAGGGGATATATTTTATATAATTGAGATAAATAATTGGAGAAAGGCAATTTAAAAAACCACTGAATATTTTAGAATTTGGAAATAAAATATTCATTGTTACAGAGTCTTCACTTATATAATTCTGTTTAAGGCTTGACATTGATTTTATTATTATTATTTACATAATAATGGAAACAGTCACAAACTACGAGTATTTTCCAGTGTCAAGTAATATGATCGACATTAAATTGATAGTTGACTTTTACTGAAGATTTGCTGGACTGGTGGAGACAAAACGAAAAGCACAATTATGATCTTGAATTGAATTTTCCAATCACTTCATACACTTTCAGGAGCACTTGCTGCATAATAAATTATGAATGTTTAACATCAAACATCAAAATATACACAGAAATTACTAAATTAAATAAAAACACTATTGCCACTTTTCGAGTTGGCGCCAAAAGTCCATTCATTTTAAATATTGATAAAACTGTTTTCAGTCGCAGTGAATATTTAATAAAACTTTACTACTAATATGGGAAAATATAATGTGTTATTGCCACGCTACCAGTTTCCTGTTTTCTTTCTAGTGTAAAACTGTATAAATTTTGCAGGTCAAAGTTTTCAAATAAATTAAAGACATCGGAGTAATAAAATTAACAAGTTATTATGCTTTATCAACTTAATTTCAAGTTAGTTTGATAACCGCGTGGACAACGCGTGGTCAGACATATACCTGTACGTGGCCAACATTTATTCAACAACAAATTCTTAATTTTTGTTCAATTTTACGGGATGAGCGAAAAATCGGGAGCGGTTAGGTAAGGACGAATGAGTGTCATATCAGTACTCTAATCAAAAAAAACAAAATCTAATTGCATAAAGTGAGGCAGGGCGATGTAATATCCCGGAATATCTTCATCGCTACATTGGAAGATGTTTTGAAGCTACTGGCCTGGAAAGTCAAATATAAACGTCAATGGCAAATACATGCCCCACCTTCGATTTGCGGACGACAAAGTCTTTATCGCAGAATCGTTAGACGACCGCACTTTGATCAATGACCTCAATAGTGTCTCCTAACGGTTCGATCTTAAGCTCAAGACGAAGATCAAGTCTAACTTCCATGTCAGATCTATACCGGTTGTTGTTAGTAGTGTAAGTGAACACTGTTTACTGACATAGCAATGACAGTACGTTTATTTCACTAAATCGTTTTCGCGGTGTTTTGCTGAAAATCTAAATACAAAATATACATTCTCTGTTCATCCCGTACGCCAATTAATTCGTACATGTTATATAAAAGCAAGTTGCGCACCGCAGCGATCAATAAACCCACCCAGTTTACTCTACTCGGACTGCAAAGTTTTGAGATAACTTCGCAAGTCGAATAACTGGACAGGGAGGAACGTGTGTTACAGTATCAAATATTGTCGCGAGAATACTACTCGTGAACAATCGCTTAGTCTTAGTAGTTGAAAATATTGCAATACGATTAACTTAACCGTTCTGTCACAAAATTTCCATAACTTTCTCAAGAAAACCACACGAAAATACTAAATAATACACATTTTTGGTTTACTAATGAAACACTTGTGTATTACATTTCAAAATATTTGTAACACATATTATTTACAAATTGTAACTTCCTCGCTTCTTCTCCATAAAAAAACTTTAACTATGCCAATTCGCACACTCCTTCGTGCGCGTAATAAGCTTAAAATGGGTACAAAGTTTTCACCTACGTATTACATACATACATAGAGTCAACCATTTTTCCCATATAAGGGGTAGTCAGAGATCGCACACGTAGCCCACTTTCCACCTCGGCGGGACTTTATATTAATACAAAGATCTCCATCTTATCCCACGGGTGACGTAAAAGTCGACAGAGGGAAACAAGAACCAGAATATCTGAATAAAAAACTGCGGTTGCTAACCCGCCTGCCAAGCGTAGCAACTATGGCATAATCCTCCCAAAATGAAAGCTACAATCAGTGTTCAGCAGCGGACTAGAGATAGTCTGAAATAATGATTAAGATACACCATCCTCTTTTTTTTCTTCACAATTTTGCTGCATCAGTTCTGTAAAGGTAATGGTTGTCTAGAAGGAATCGCTGTGAGATTAATGGGAGTGCCATTTATATTTAAATGAAACTAATTTTACGGATTTTATCGCGTTTAATTTTACTATTTATAACCCGACGTTTCGAGCGCTTTACATCACCCTTGGTCACAGGAGGACTGGGGTGACAGATGTCCTGATGTCATAGTTAACCCGGAGTACCTTCAGCTTTTAATTATTATTTTTGGTCCGATCTATGCAGAAAGAGCTAACTGTATTTTGAAATCTTGCAGTGGTATGATTGGTTTTTGATTAAATTTTATTAATTATAGGATCCCAAGGTGGTGGTAGTACCTAACCATCTTCTCTATCAAAATTAGGATGTTTTTTTTTCAATAGCCTCGCGAATCATCCTTGGTATGAACCGGTGTTCTTTTGCAAGGATTTGTGGTTTATCAAATCTGATGTAATGGTTGGGATGATCTAGAACATGGTAACAGACTGCAGATTTCCTGGAGCGGAGCTGTTTCGAAACGTCGGGTTATAAATAGTAAAATTAAACGCGATCCGTAAAATTAGTTTCATTTAAATGTGTAGTGTTCGAGTAAATATAAGAAATCATTAAGTGCCATTTATACTTAACTAAAATTTAATTAATTACTTTGGTCTTTCCGTATTTCATTACGTTGAGCAAACAAATTATATACATGGAAAATTTAACAAATCAACCTATAAAATAACCGCTTAGTTCCTATGCAGGAATCCGTCTAGGCAGGTACTACCCCAGGGCCAGTTATTCTGCCGTGAAGCAGTAGTGTGCAAACATTACTGTGTTTCGGTTTGAAGGGCGCTGAGAGCTAGCGTAAACACAGGGCATATGAGACTTAAGAACTGATGTCTCAGGGTGATGGGCACAGTGAGGTGTCATACAGAAATGTTCCGGGTGACGCAGCATTTGTTATGGGCAGACGTTGCACTTACCATCAGGTGAACGTTTTGCTCGTTTCATCACTTCATACACTAAAAAAAAGTCTCTTAAGCCTCTACAGTTAACCTATTTAGCCCTAAAATCGTTAAAAGATCTAAATGAAACTAAGTTTACGGATTTTATCGAGTTTAATTTTATACTATTTATAACCCGACGTTTCGAGTGCTTTACAGCACCCATGGTCACGGGAGGACTGAGGTGACAGATGTCCTGATGTCATAGTTAACCTGGGGTACCTTCAGCTTTTAATTATTATTTTTGGGTCCGATCTACGCAGAAAGAGCTAACTGTGTCTTGAAGTCTTGCAGTGGTATGCTTGGTTTTTGATTTAATTTTATTTATTATTGGATCCCAAGCTGGTGGTAATATCCCATCAAGATCTTTTTGTTTGGAACCCAAACAATAAGATCGATTAAAACCCGCGTAAAAGAACACATAGCTGACGTGAAGCATCGTCGTTCTAGGAAGTCTGCAGTCTGTGACCATGTTCTGGATCATCCCAACCATTACATCAGATTTGATAAACCACAGATCCTTGCAAAAGAACACCGATTCCTACCAAGTATGATTCGCGAGGCTATTGAAATCAAAAAACATACTAATTTCAATAGAGAAGATGGTTGGGTATTACCACCAGCTTGGGATCCAATAATAAATAAAATTAAATCAAAAACCAAGCATACCACTGCAAGGCTTCAAGACACAGTTAGCTCTTTCTGCGTAGATCGGACCCAAAAATAATAATTAAAAGCTGAAGGTACCCCAGGTTAACTATGACATCAGGACATCTGTCACCTCAGTCCTCCCGTGACCATGGGTGCTGTAAAGCACTCGAAACGTCGGGTTATAGATAGTATAAAATCAAACGCGATAAAATCCGTAAACTTAGTTTCATTTAAATGTGTAGTGTTCGCGTAAATATAAGAAATCGTTAAAAGATCATTTAAAATTTAGGGATTGTTAGTGAAAACAGGCATTAACGTCTTAAGGTCGATATTAAAGAAAACGCAACATTTTTAATTTTATGACTCACAAATGTTATTCAGAGAGGAAAGAAATGTTGAGAATGTGAAAAAAGAATGAAATTACCATTTTTAAGCTTATTAGATTTGGCATAGTTTAAGTTTGTATGGAGAGGAAGCTGAAATTTAAAATAATTTTTGTAACAAATATGTTACATTAAATAAAATAAAACATTTATTATTTACGTTAATACTGACAACCTCCATCACACTACCAAAGTCAAACAGTCGAACTAAGCAAATATTGTTGCCATAGAATGATAAAATGTTGCTTAAAAATAATTAAATGAAACTAATTTTACGGATTTTATAGCGTTTAATTTTACTATTTATAACCCGACGTTTCGAGTGCTTCTCACCACCATCCTTCACAGATAGCTACCGTGGGCAAATTTTTATTTCAGACAGCACAAGGGATTTGTGACAGTAAACACCTGGCCGCCGAGCTTCAGCATGTCAAGCAAGTTTTGTAAGACAACAAGCTTCGGGTTGGCGCCTTCGTCGCAGTGACCGAGTCAAGCCGGCCACAGTCGAGCGTGTACCTGCAGTCCTACCATATGTAAGAGGAGTCACGGACAAGATCGACTATATCTTGTAGCGAGCTTCCAATAAGAAAATTATTCAAGCCGCCGAAGAAGATAAGTCAGTTTTTACCATCTGTCAAGTGTAACATTCTTCTACAAGATGCAGGAGTATACAAGCTGGATTGTGAATGTGGTCTTTCTTACATAGGGCAAATAAAAAGATCAGTAAAAACCCGCGTAAAAGAACATATAGCTGATGTGAAGCATCGTCGCTCCAGGAAGTCTGCAGTCTGTGACCATGTTCTGGATTATCCCAACCATTACATCAAATTTGATAAACCACAAATCCTTGCAAAAGAACACCGATTCCTATCAAGGATGATTCGCGAGGCTATTGAAATTAAAAAACATCCTAATTTTAATAGAGAAGATGGTTGAGTATTACTACCGGCTTGGGATCCTATTATTAATAAAATTAAATCAAAAACCAAGCATACCACTGCAAGAATTCAAGACACTGTTAGCTCTTTCTGCGTAGATCGGACCAAAAATAATAATTAAAAGCTGAAGGTACTCGGGGTTAACTATGACATCAGGACATCTGTCACCTCAGTCCCCCAGTGACCATGGGTGCTGTAAACTCGCACTCGAAACGTCGGGTTATAAATAGTAAAATTAAACGCGATAAAATCCGTAAAATTAGTTTCATTTATATGTGTAGTGTTCGCGTAAATATAAGAAATCATTATAAAAAATAATTATTCAGACCTCAATAACGTACTAAGATATTTTTTTATGAATTACGGTTGACATTCGACCACAGAGCGGCCACAAGTATATATTAATATAAAACACTAGACGATAGCATATCATGAGAAAAGCGACAGACGAAAGGTGGAGGACTAAAAACCGAAAATTACACTTTTAGTGCAAACAGCAGTTACATTTCCACATAAAGAGCTCTAACGAGGTTTTTGTAGGCAATAAAGAACTTAGAATGTTGAACGTGTAAATGTAAGGAGTTCCACAAGCAATAAGAACCGAATGAGCAGTTGTAGTTAAATAATACGGCTTCAATACTAAAATGTGCTACAGTTTATCTGGTAGTAGGATTCCTATACAGGAATACGTCTATGGATCCCACCGTAATGCCAGTTATTCTGCCGTGAGGCTATAGTTATGTAAAGTAAAGTTTCAGCCAATCAATGTCCCACTGCTGAGCACCGTCCTCCTCTCATTTCTGAGAGGGTTTTGGAGATAGGAAGAATCTGCCACGCTGCTCCAAGTGGGTTGGCGGACTGCACATGTCTTGGAATATATTTTTTTAGACATGTAGGTTTCCTCACGATGTTTTCCTCCACCGCCGAGCACGTGGTAAATCAACACTTAAAATTTCAATCAACAATTTAAGTAGAACCGCCATCGGGAATCGAACCCAGGTCACTCGCGTACTATGAAATTTAAAGCGAGCGCCTAGCCCCTGAGCTACCACGGCTCAAAGCTATAGTGTGCAAACATTACTGTGTTTCGGTCTGAAATGCACTGAGAGCTGGTAAAATTACTGTGCACATGTGACACACACTTGTTCGGTGGTGTACGGAAACCTAGATAAATTATCTGCATAAACCGAATAATTTTGAAAACGTGCAGAAGTGAACTACATCCACGTGAATTTATGTGTTTTATTTATATACTGTGAGAACTCTTTGATGTTCCGGAATAAAAAATATCCTATGTCCGTCTCCGGGATGCAAGCTATCTCCGTGCCGAATTTTGTCAAGATCGTTTCAACGGTTAAACCTTGAAAAGGTAACAATCAGATAGAGGGACAGAGGGAGTTACTTTCGCATTTATAATATTAGTATAAAAATACAGATAACTTCCATTAACACACATACGTATACTCAAAAGAAATAGCGTGATTTTTCACAACTAAATTACTACGCACAGCTGTTGATGTCATTAGCAGTCGCATTAGCGAAGAGAACCGATCGTTATTAGTTTGCTTAGGTTGTGTTATATAAAATAGTAGATTATGTACTAAGACAAATTAACATGGCATTAATTACACACATTAATTTCCTTTATTTGCAGATATGCAATTCCGTCACTATACTGCTCGTTGGTACGCAACAGAGTCAGATTTTTATTTTTATTTCAGAACTGATGTCTCAGGGTGATGGGCACACTAAATGTTCTGGGTAACACAGCATTGTTATGGGCAGACGTTGCACTTACCATCAGGTGAAAGTTTTGCTCGTTTCATCACTTTATACAATAAAAAAAAAACGCCGTTGAAAATTGTCCAGGTGGGTTTCACATAGTTTATAGCAGATAAATAAATATATCGTGTCGTGAAGCAGTAGTGCATAAACATTAACATTGACAGGCACTGAAAGCTACTCGTAATAATGTTATTACTGGGCATATGAGACTTAAGAACTGTTGTCTCAGGGGGACGAGAGTGGTGTAGTAAAGTTTCAGCCTATAAATGTCCTACTACTGATCACAGGCCTCCTCTCATTTCCGAGTGGTGTAGTGTCACACAGTAAATTTCGGGCTGACACAGAATTTGTTATGGGCAGACGTTGTACGTGAACGTTCAACTCTTCCCGTGAATTTCTTTTATAAAAACAGATAAATAAAACTTTTTTTTACGCTTTATTTAAATATAAAAAATGGAATTAGTGTAAAGTTTAATTATTTTAATATTATTAGACATAAACATAGACATAGACATAGACATAGACTTTATTCGACGTACACAATACAGAAACCACACAGAGAATGCAAATAAAAAAAATAATAATTCCAGTACATTAATAAAAAGAAACAAACAAGATCTGTAAAACACAGGAAACAAAAGTGGCGCTGTATTGTGAAGTCGAAATGGACTCCACTCCGCAAAGAATGCTGCGGAAAGACCGCAGCGCTGGTTTTCAGTGGAGCCACTACGTAAGTAAAGAGTGAACGCACGTACGTCGTACGTGTCTATGTGTAAGAAATACAACTAAGTGAACAGAATAATAAAAAATATGACATATGTATGGACAAATATGACTGGTAATAAAAACGATAAATATCAATAAAACATATCTGATAAAATATAATGAATGTTTTGCCCGACACATTCAGAAAATATGGAAAATATATATGTATATATATAATTATATTAAGAGCACATGTAGGTAGGTAAGTTGCGTTTAGCAAAAGGTATTGCGTTATGTTTTTGATATCTTAGTAGATATTCTTTATATTTAAGTTTAAATGTGTGAGTGCTACTTAAAATCCGCAATGGTGGTGGAACATTGTTCCAGCACCGCGTGGCAACATACCTAAAACTCCCACGGAACGAGGCAGAACTGTGCAAGTGAACTCGAACAATATAATTTTTCGAAGTTCTCATGCGATCAGCAGCCAGCTTTTGTAGTTTTTCGTATAGGTATTTAGGTCGCTCATTTTTAATAACGCCAAAAAGCAATGTCGCCAGATGGAGTTCTCTACGAAAGGCCATTTTAAGTAAATTAGCGTCGTTTAAAAATGGGGTAATGTGTGTACGAGGTGGTATATTAAAACAATAGCGCGCGCAAGCATTTTGGACACGTTGGATTAAACAATCTGTCCTTGCTAATATTCGTGGGCCGTAGATGGCATCGGCGTAGTTAAGCAGAGACAGGACCAAAGCGTCACAGAGTTTTATGCGGAGGTTAGTGCTTAAGTAGTCGCGGATTCGATACAAAACTTTTAACCTATAAAAACAATTACGTACTAAATCGAGCACATGGCTCTCAAAGTGCAGTTCGGCATCCATTTTTAAACCCAGATTGCGCGCTTCAGTAACCCGTTCGATAGGACTACTACCTATTTTTATTTGTGGTTTGCAAGCGAGAATTTTTGTAATTTGTACCTTTGTGCCAAGTACCATAAATTTGGATTTGAAAGGATTCAGAACCAGCGTATTCCTAGCAGACCAGTCGAATATGCGATTGAGGTCGTCGTTTAGTTTCCGAACGGCATCATTAACGTTCTCTGCTTTTGTACAAATATAAACTTGCAGATCATCAGCGTAAATATGCAATTTACAATTTTTGACATCATTGATTACATCTGCCGCGTATAAAATAAACAGAATTGGTCCCAGGATCGAGCCCTGTGGAACACCTCTCTCTACAGGGGCAGGTGAAGATCTTAAGACCGAGCCATTTGCACCACGAATTTCAACCAATTGGTAGCGACCTGTGAGGTAGCCGGTAAACCATTTTACAGCCGTATTATCAAAACCGTGATAAGAGAACTTAGATAGAAGCAGTGATGTATTTAAAGTATCAAAAGCGCGGGAGTAGTCTAAAAGAGTGAGTATGGTACCCTCGCCTACATCACTCGATGCTAAAATATTATCGACTACGTCGGTTAATGCAGAAGCAGTGCTATGTTGCCTCCGGAAACCAGATTGGAAAACGGGAAGCAAATTATTGTTTTCAAGAAAAAATGTCAACAGGCTACAAACTACTCTTTCCAGAATCTTTGATAGTAATGGAAGAATGCTGATAGGTCTTAAATCTTTTAAGTCGGTGGGCTCTGTTTTTTTAGGAATAGGGCGTACGATTGCCGTTTTCCATGACTGCGGGAACGTGCTCGTTACCAAAGATTTATTGATAATCCCGGTTAAAACTCCAAGCGTACGAGGCAAGGTAAGATACACCATGTCAAGAGAGATGCCATCACATCCTATTGCGTTTGACTTAAGAGACCTAATAATTTTTGAAACCGTATCCTCAGTAACCGTTTTCAAAACAAATGTTGAAAAAGTAGTATTACAATATTTTGTATTAAAATACCAGCGGTGCATTCAAAAAATAACTCGGGGAAATAATTTGGTCGATGGATCCAATGAACCGGTTGCTTTAAACGGATTACTACATATTTCAAATTAAATCCATTTAATTCAAACTTTTATTTATATAAAGAGAATACCAATATAATAATTAATGAATTCGCTATTCAGGTAAGTTAATAAGGCACTTTTAGGAATCGATATCGCGTCGGACCCTAACTTTGGGCGGTTGAATGAGTCTAAAGCAGCTTCTAAGGAAGCGAAAGTGAGACGGAAATTGCTTTAATCCGGGTCCACTTCTAAGTTTGTATAAAGCACAGTTTATGGCTGTATAGTACTGCTTCCGCGTATGGAATGACGCTGCTAAATATCCACTAGCAGCTTTGGACACAGCGGAGTGACGGGCTCCAGGCTCACGAGCACAACTATCACATGAAGCTATCAAAGCAAAAACGGCTAACTGCAAGCAAATGTTAATCATTGAAAATGAAGATGACATTTTATAACTAGATACTAGACGGATTTTCATCTTTATGTAGAGGATTTACCTAGCGTTAAGACGAATGAAGAAAAGAATGAAAATAATTTTCGTAACGAGATTTTCAGATTTGTAATTAAATTGGGTGATTTACTTATTTTGACCTCTTTAGATAAATGGTTGTTTAATGATATTGTTGCGACATATACTCGAACCTACAGATACGATAAACTTTTGTGGTATTTTTATTATGAATGAACTTATATGCACTAAATGTTGGTCTTTGCTGTAATGTTTATTTGTAAAGTACCTGTAAATTACACAATACACTATTCTATCTACTTATATGCTTAAGAATCATTTCAAATTAACAGTTCGGATTGGCGGAGTGGCTGAGCGCTTGGTTTTTGTGCGCAAAGGTTTTTACCTGTGGTAGGATTCCTATGCAGGAATCTGCCTAGGTAATACCGCAGGGCCGATTATAGCCATGACACAGTAGTGTGCAAACATTACTGTAATTCGATGTGAAGGGCACTGCCATCGTGTAATTACTAGGGCATATGAGACTTAAGAACTGATGTCACAGACGGGTGCATTGTGGTGCCACACATAATTGTTTTGGATGCCTCAGCATTCGTTATAGCCACACGTTGTAGACGTTGTTGACAGGTGAACGGTTTCTCGTCTCGTCGCCCTCGTCACTTTTTGACCTGTTTCTGAACAATTTGTGTGACATAAATCATACACTGCCTTGCCTTCTTTTGCTTTGCCTCATTTACCTTTATTAAGTTGTTTATTTCTTCTTTCTACTGCTGGATCTCTTCTTTGGTTCTAGCGTGCGTCAAATAATCTTATAGAGTAAATGTCATTTTTTAAAACAGCTACTGCAATTTAAATAGTCTGACTACGTTAGTAATGACGTTCTGTTTACTAGAAGTTAAAATATTTCATGTCATACCATAATTCAAATAAAGTTAGAAATTTCTTCCAAGCAATCTTAAGCGGGAAGATAATTTAAAATGACGTGTATCCAGACCGCTGACGTATGGTGGAATAAATGTGCAAATGCAATTACTGTTAAATTGGGGCATCTCAACATCGTCGCTCTTATAACACGTACTCCAAATAAAATTACTCAAACTTCACACTTTTGATGGACTTAAATATATTTTACTTCCACGGCTGTGTACTCGTAATGTGATTAGAAATAATTTGATTTTAAACGTGTTTTATCAAATAAACAATCGATTTGTAATTTATTGGTCTGTGAAAGGTCTTTGGCCTATCCCAAGTAAGTCCCTTCAAACTTGCCATATTCATTGTCGGTATATCGAAGCTACTATGCTATCTGAGTACATACCCAGAGTAAGAAACCGATCATATTGCAGAAAAGTGTAAGACAGGGCAGTCATATCTCCGAAACTCTCACATCCGTTCTCTCTCCCTCTCCGTACACTGTACCGTTGCAATTCATTTTACACCTGAATTCTGAAATTCATACGAATACTATATCCGTGGTAGCTCAGGGGCCTGGTGCTCGCCTTTTATTTCGTAGTACGCGAGTAACCTGGGTTCGATCCCCTGTGCCCGTACCTCTATAATTGTTCAACAATTTTCAGTACTGATTTACCACGTGCTTAGCGGTGAAGAAAAACATCGTGAGGAAACCTTCATCACTACCTGTTCAAATGTTTCAAGCTCAGTAAAAAAATTCTAAAAATGAGTTCTTTCAAGAAAAACTATTTAGGGGACGTGTAGATAATAGACGTTTAATGAGCAAAAAAATATCTATATTTTGGGTTCTCTTAGCTACTACAGTTTTGTAATACCAGTCCCATGTGTACTTGGAGAAATATAAAATTAAAGTAACAGGTTTCTAATTAAACGAAACTTCTTTCTTATTAAACGTTATTTACAATGTGTATTTAGAGCGGTGCTGATAGATTTGTGTTATCACGTTTTCATATTGTTGTTATCATATCTTATAGCGTTTTCACGACGTTTTTCACTAATACATGTTAATGGAGTGTCGAGGGTTAAGGACGCTATTTAGATATTGGGGAAAAGAGGTCTAACTTTATCTGCCCGAATCTAGCTGCGAAACCTAATATTTATGTATCTCGATTTTTGGACTTAAGTATATTGTTCGATGCGTTGTTTGTTTTATTTGGGTATCTCACAGATTCGAAAAAAGACAATGATCATGACGTAGATCAGATCCGATAACTGAATTTAAAACATACTTTAGTTTAAAAAAAAAACGATGCCTAACACCAAGATTTATCCAGTATCGTGAGTACTTTTTAAGACATATTTCACATGAACAACACAACCGATGAGTTTCGGCTGTGACTGGAATCATAGACCCGTAGCGTACTCTGACCACTCGGCCGTGTGGTCTCCATGTTATATTGGTTTAGAACATTTTTAAACACGTCAGTCATGACGCAGCATTCTACTAACTGTAGAATAAAAATAAGTCGCCGTGACAAAAGTAAAACTTATAATCTTAGAAAACTGATAAAAATAAAAAAAAATAAACATGAATTCAAAAAAATATTACTCGCTGTTAAAGAACTGCTCAGTATTTAAACAATTATTAATTAATCATTAAATATTCATAAGAATAACAGAAACATCGCACTCAAATTTGATCTTGAACTCTCTCATTGCGCCCAAAGACGTTCCACTTAAATTAAAAAAAAAAACACTTGCTACTCAGTACACGTGATAAAAGTGAAACTTATACATTAGAAATTTGATCAAAATAATCTTAAATCAGAAACTGTGTATTGTATATACAATGTATAGCTCTCTTTCTCCTTCTTTCTACGTTTTGTCTCCGTCTAGGTAGGTACCACCCCAGGGCCAGTTATTCTGCCGTGAAGCAGTAGTGTGCAAGCATTACTGTGTTTCGGTTTGAAGGGCACTGTGAGCTAGCGTAATCACTGGGCATTTGAGACTTAAGAACTGATGTCTCAGGGTGACGGGCGCAATGTGGTGTCACACAGAAATATCCTGGGTGACACAGCATTTGTTGTGGGCGGACGTTGCACTTACCATCAGGTGAACGTTTTGCTAGTTTCGTCACTTTATACAATAAAATAAAAAGGAACGAAATGTTAGAGTTATGCGAATGGTTAGAGCTAATTACTTCGATATTTAACTGATGTTGTCACGTATCCGTTTTTTCTTAATCCTTTACCTTCGTCTGTCGCTTTTTATATGAGATACTATCATCTAGTGTTTTCTTAGTAATTTATATGGTTTAGTGTACACCACCCACTTTTTCTGGTTTTTCATTTAGCTGTATCAGTTCTCTGCGCTAAGGTTGTCTGGAAGAAATCGCTTTCAGTGATAAGACCGCCTTTTGTACCTAAACTTAAATATAGTACTTGGTCGTTTTTTTGTATTGGTGTACAATAAAGAGTATATTAATTGATTGGTTGATTGAAATGTACGTAAACGAGACGCGTCTTTAAAATTCCACTATCAATTCCCGTCCAATTATTGAATCGCCTCCTAAAAAATGTTTAATTTCAAAAACAGCGTACAGTTGCAGTAATACACATGTATAATGTTTGGTGGGTAACCGGAACTTACAAAGCATACGATTTTAGACCTTAACAGTGAGAATGCACTTACATCTGCAACACCACGCAGTAAACCACGCAGTACACCAAATTGCTGGGTCCTTAGACACACGCGCCAAAAATAAAAGGACGGATTACAGTTAAATATAAAGTAAAAAATTGTATAAAAAAACTTATTTATCTGCAATTTCATTAAAATAAACATAGATTTAAAACTGTGTTTTAGATATAAAATCTTTTCCCCTCTCTATACTTTATATATTTCTTCTCTCTCATCATGACGACCGCGTGGCCTAGTGGTCAGAGTACCTGACTTCTACGCCGCGGCTCCTGGGTTACATTCCCAGCCGGAGCCAACATTTGTGCTGAAACATAAATTGTTGGTTTTCGGGTCTGGTTGTGTTGTGATTGTCCCCGTGCTTCTGACACTGCATCCTAGCCTACCTCCGATCTTATCGCATCAGCGTTACATCGGGCGCGGGTAGGTTGGGACGAGTGAGTGCCTCTGTGTTTGCGCGTACACTTGTGGCACTATAATATCTCCTGCGCAGTTGATGGCTCTCGACAGTAGACAGAAGTTGTCGCCGTGGTCGAAATCGGCTAGGAGAACATCAATTGTTATTCTATAGCATTTGAAATAAACTGATATCTTTGGTACCGCAGTATGGCGTAACAGAGAAAAGTTCTGCGGGACAAATCATTTGTTGTGGGCAGACGTTGCACTTACCATCAGCTGAACGATTTGCACATCTCGTAACATTCTTCAATTTCGACAACATTCGTCATTAAAAAACGACTAATAAACTGCATAATGCCGTTTAAAGGCCACTCCTGAGCCAACAAAGTATCTCACATTTAAAATACAATTGTTTTACTTTTAATAGAATTACTACTTACGTAGTGATTGTATAAGGACAGCTTATTTCGCTACCTTATTTGAACAATACCGATGAGATGACAGACAGCGGGGACTGAGTTTACGACGCTACTACTTTGACACTTTCTTTCGGCGAGTTCTTGTAACTTTGTTTATGACGTTCTTGGATTATGGAACTTTGTATTCATATATTTCTATTGTATCAGATACACAAAGACATACTTTTTTTTGCAAACAATTTGTCCTCATATCGTTGTGAAAAATAAATGAGGCGAGTGTGTATGGGCACGCCGCTAAGGGTCGGCGTACGCGAAACGTTTTAAGGAAACGTCACGTCAAAAGATCCAGCAACTGTCAAGCTTGAATGAAAACGCTCGTGAAAGTAAGACGCAAGAAATGTTTGTCACGTTTGTAGCAAGTGGAAATATGTGGTCTCTGCCTACTCCAATAGGAAAGTGACGTGAATATATGTATATATATCGTTGCATTCATTTTGTTTTATTTGTGTTACCTTTATGGCACAATTATAACGTAGGTGATGTTGCCCATCTATGTATATATATATATTTTATATATAAATCACTGAGTCGTTTATCAACGTTATAATAATATATTCAACCTAATCTTATTATACGAGAGTATTGACATAGAATGTATTTAGTATTTATAATATTTTTTAATTTAAAATTAATATATTAATTAATATATTATTTATTTTCACAACTTTAGCCGTGTGGTGGCGGCTCGTTAAAATTATACTACCACTCCATCTCATCCAATGGATCTCGTAAAAGGCGAGTAAGGAATTACACTGCACTGTGCACCCAACAGCGCATGGTGGCGATGGGCTCACCACCTACCACACCAAGTGCATTATATTGTTTTGGTGAAACGTGGATTGCGGCAGTCATCTGTTTTTGCAGTGAGTGCCCAGTCTCGGACTACCCCTTATGGGATACAGTCGCGATCTTATGTATGTATGTAATATATTATTTTTAGTAGCATAACTGTGCAATAAAAAAGTCTAATAACGTATTTGCAAAACATAGATTATATTATTGATTCCACTACTCAAAAAAGATAACGATCGCAAAAAGCAGTGTGATCCAGGATCATATACATTAGTATATTAAATACGAGTAGCACTGAGAGCTAGCGTAATCACTGGACATATGAGACTTAAGAACCAATGTCTCAGGGTGACGGGCGCATTGTGATGACACACAGAAATTTTGTCACAGTATTTACTATGGGCAGACGTTGCACTTCCCAACAGGTGAACGTATTGCTCGTTACGTTACCTTATACAAAAAAAAAACATAATAATAGACAGAAGGAATACGAGTACATTGAAATTATTAATTGATTAATATTATATAATAATAAATTGTTTTTGTATTCCTACTTTTTTAGATTTTTGCTAAGATCCGCATTTAAAATATTATTGGGCCGTGTGGTAGCGGCTTAAGAGAATCTATCACCCCATCTCATCCCGTGGGTGTCGCAAAAGTCGACAGAGGGAATTTTAAACCAGCAGATGGGCAGCAGCATCTTCCTAGAACATCTGAATAAATAAACTGCAGTAGCCAACCCGCCTGCCTAGCCTGGCAACTATGGAAAAATCCTTTCAAATACAAACTTTTGTGGAAATCTATGTGGGAGGCCTATGTTCAGTAGTGGACTAGTGATAGACTGAAATTATGATGATATTTCGATACACAATAATAAATACTGAATTCATATTCAAACAGTCATTGGTTTTTCTTATTCTCGCAAATTTTAACCCCTCTTCGTAGCTAGAAATCTCGAGCTGTTCAAAGGAGACCCTTTTGTAACTTTGCGCCGGTATTTCCGTTAATCGTGCCTGGCATACGAGAAGTCTAGACAAGTTGTTGTAATCCCCACAATTAAAGCTTCTTCATGCGATATACTAAAATATATATCTTACAGTTTCAGGGAACAAAACATCACAAGAGTATAGTTCGTGGTTAGTTCCTTAACTAATTAAGAACATTTTAAATGTATTTATTTGCACTTTAGTAGCTTTCGAATGTAAATTCCTAGGCTCATTAAATAGATAATACATCTATTTAATGAGCCTAGGAATTTACAAACGAGACAGACAGACATCTGTCTGTCTCTCTGTCTGTGTGTTTGTTTTCAAAATTTTCTGTTGGTTTCAAATTTTGCAATTCATTACAAACTAACTTTATACTTTCAATTCTTTTTAAAAACGTGGTATATAAAGGTTTCTTATACGATATTTGTTTAATGTTTTAATTTGTTTTTACATAGAACGGTACTTATAACGTTATCGTTGTGCTCCGTCTGCGGTTTTTATTTTCACATACGGAGAACAAAAACCATTTCGTTTCACGGGTAATCGATCCTTGCGTCATGTCTTAATGTTCCGTTACTATGTTTGTTTTACTTTTATCTTTCTTATATTATATCTCTGGGTGGCCTCAAAATTAACAAAGTTTTGATATTCGCATTTTTTGTGGTAAATATCTTTGAGTTACGTTTATAACTATTTCACTACAAGCGTGACCATAACTAATCAGGTAATGGCATTATCAATGTTGCCGTATTTGAAATTTGTTTGATCTCATTTAAAGCTTCATGAGATATCGTATTGTAGAACTTTGCGACGCAATTAAAGGATCTTCTTCCAAAGAGAATATTAGAGAACGTTTGAAGCCTTGAAACTGGGACCATCTACGTACTTGCAATGCGCTTAAGTTGGCCAGCATAAGCGCAACACTCAGGTGCGGGCAATCGCATTGAATTTCACAATACGCGAATGACTTGAGATCGATCCTGAACCAGACACCACTAAAATTGGTCTGCAGTTTTAAGTGATTATTTACCACGTGCTCAGCGGTGAAAAACATCGTAAGGAAACCTGCATGTCTGAGGAATAAGATTATTCCGAGAAAATATTTTTTATTGGATAAAGAAACGAAAAGTTCACCTGATGGTAAGTGCAACTTCTGCTCATAACAAATGCTGTGTCACCCAGAACACTTACGTGTGACACCACATGTGAATTCCGCCAACCCGCATTGGAGCAGCGAGGAAAGTTAAGTGATATTTTATACCACTGAGTAGGAAAGCTATTTTTGTTTCACCTTTTTCTTATAAACATACTAAATTGCCTAATATTACGGTGACGTTATTCACACGTCTGCAAGTCTAACAAACGCTGCCTTATCATTGACTAACGGTTCATATACGTGTTACACGGAGCCTAATGTCGTGTAAACATGATGTCGTTTGTCGTTTACTCTTGAGTTATGAATAATAGAAATACGGCTATAAGCTAGAACATACCATTTTTTACGTTGACATTAAATGCGGTGATAGTTTAACAGATGCTATTTACCTTCCATATAGAGTATGTTTTTTGAGTGGAGTTAGAACAAATAACCAGGGAAATAGCAGTAACATCATTTGGCAATAATCACCTCATCAGACGATAGGTGGTCTGGTGGGCAGAGTAGAATAGCACTTACCTCTTTACTACCAGAATAATACCATATCAGAATAATACCATAACATGCAAAATACACACATATACATAGTTACTTGATTTTCCCATATTGGGGGAAGGCTGAGACCACACACGTAGCCCGCTTCTCGCCCCCGAGGGAAAAAAGACGTGATGGGTGGTGAACGAAGTCGCCGCCATTTTGGGATTTAGCGGCGTAAAAATTCTGTTACCATTGTTATACGTAAAGAAACGAAGTGGTAATTGTTAGTTTAAAGCTCCACGCATACCACTATTCTTTTTAGATATTCATTTATTTATATCAATCGTCATACTTCACTTCGTTTACATTTGTACTTCATTCAAACTTGCAATCAATATAATACATGAGAATAAAAAATATCACAGAGGTAAATTTCTAAATTTCTCCTTCGTAAATTTTACAGGCAGTAGACTATTTATTAAGCAGTATCCCGACAATGAGAATGAAAGCAATCCCAGCGACGTTTCTGACACCGCTTGAATTATTGGAGTGAAATTAAGGTCTAGGCAATAAGATTTTCAGTTCCAAGAAAGCTACTACCGCAAAACATAGTATGTTTTTAAAATAATAAACAAATTAGTTTACTGTTGAGCTCATGGGTGCCGTGTGATGGCGGCTGAAGAGAATCTACATCTGCATCATATTCCGTGGGTGTCTTAAAAGTCGACAAAGGGAAAATGAAAACCAGGAGATGAGCAGCAGCGTCTTCCTGGAACATCTGAATAAATAAACTGCGGTCGCCAACCCGCTTACAAAGCGTGGCAACGATGGCAAAATCCCCCTTAAATGAGAGCGATAAACTTTTGTGGCAATATATGGCGAAAGCCTATGTTCAGAAGTGGACTAGTTATAGGCTGAACTGATGATAATGATGAGTATGGCATATGCTTAACATAATTAGTTTTTCAGTGATTTTTCAGTAATTATAAAACGACAGACACGAAACGAAAGACGACCTGCGCGACTTTGCGGGAAGTCGATGGATGCAGGTGGCACAGGACCGTGCTTTGTGGCAATCTATGGGAGAGGCCTATGTTCAACAGTGAACTAAGATAGGTTGAAATGATGATGATGATGATGATATATTATATAAGAGAAATAACCAATTGCAAATATATAAAGTCTTTATGTGTTTAACATATACGTAAACTAGATAATTTTAAAGTAGTTTAAAAAAACATCGGTGACCGATTACTGCCTATTTATTGTGAAAAACAGCTCAATAATTCGCTTGCGTCCCATTTTGCGTTGAGAAATGTATTCAGGGAAGGGAAATCGTTAATCTTACTCCTTGACGAGAGAGAATTTAACTTAATATATTTCAGTGTGAGTAGAAAATGCGGATGATATACTTCTTTTACTAAATTTGTAGCATAAATGACACTTAAAACGCTTGTGGTAACATAATTGTATCAGTGAGAATGTTATGAAAATAAGACCAAATTTCTTAGTATTATGCGACGTTGATAAGCTGAGTCTAGCTAGTGGTAACCGTTTTTTAGCAAAGCTTCACGTTATGCTGAGGTTCTATGCAACTTTTATTAGAAGCGCTATCTAAGGGACGGCATTACGTCGTAGTAAATCCAGAAAGTTTGAAAAATCTAAAATGCACGTCTCATGACGCTCATTTAACTAGGAAAAAAAATCGTATTGAGGCTCAAATATTTCAAGTCATTATAATTTCAGATGAAAACAATAAGAAAATAATATTTTTCTTAATAACAACAAGCGCTAGACTTTTGATATGAAATAAAAAACTAGTAGATAAAATTCTGAACACGACAAAAAAATGTGGTCTCGATACGTCAATTGTTTCGGGAGTTAATAAAATCCGTAATCCACGTTAATTTTTTTTAAAACTGTGTTTTTTTTTAAATAGCAATATTAGATGATTTTTCGAAATAATTTTAATGAATTAATTAAAGTGTTTTCTTGATATGAGTCTATTCAAATTAGCATATATCCCTATTCGCTTGACCTTGACATGTCGGGTATAAAGCACTATCTCATTAGTGTATTTTTAGATCGCGCTAACGAGGTATTACTTGTTATGAACAGTCAGGAATTCATATGCTTGAGTTTTGAAGTAGTGAGGTGTTTCAAGGGGTACACGCTGCAAATGCTAAAATATATTGTTCAGTTACCTTGATAATTATTTAAGAAGTAATTATAATCGTTGCAATAAATGTAGCAATAGTAAGTTAAGATATTCTTTCTTATATTTATATAAGCAACACTTTTGTTTCCTCGTTCTCTTTCAAACTTGTAATCGGAATGAATAGATACAATTTCACGACCAATTTTAATATATATACTACAGCAAATCAACTAACAAAACAATTCACTTGTCTACATTAACGACAAATAATACATAGATATATCAACTACGAGAGATGAGGTGATGAATGAGGTGATCATGGTTACCAAGCTGTTTCAATCATAGACTTAGAATATTTCTAAGTCTATGGTTTCAACATAATAGTTACTTTCGTTATTTCGAAAACAGCACACAGCAGTGCTTTCTTGTGAGCTGGGAAGATGTGGCGTAGTCGAAATCTTTAGCTGACGAATTGGTGGTCGCACTATAGTATGCATCGTACCTTTGGCGTTGCTTTCCATTTGAGGCCTGAATATTTTAGATCTAGTCTATTCGAGATGGATATTCCGCTGTCTGTAGAAGTCTACGGGATATTCTTGATCCCCCAGTCGGCTTATACTGTGTCTACTTTACTAGACGAAGCGTTGGATTTTATACTCATTATGATATAAACATTTGTTTAAAAAAAAAAAATCTCGCACGGTTTCTTGCCGTTATGTTATATTGCTCGCCTATATTCAAATTCCTGCAAATAACAATAAGTTTCTTACTTCTAAAGTTCGCTGGTTACGGAAAGTTCGTTTAAACAGGAGACTATATAAGAATTTAATTTAAGTGTTGTTTGTAATTTATTTTACCGAATGTTGTATATTTTGTTTCAAGACTAAAAAAGGAAATTTTTATAATATCAGAAAACAAAAATGCCGCTTTACAACGCGTGTCATTTAATTACATAATACACTATACAAATATGTATCCGATACTTTATTTGGACTCTTTAAGAGTCTGATTCTAGAATTAATTAAAAACTGAAATCTTTTAACATTCTTATATTCTTATATTTACCCGAATATAATGTGTTTAATAAAACTAATTTTACGGTTTTAACGTGTTTAAATTTTAACTATTTATTACACGACGTTTGGAACGCTTTACCTATGGTCACAGGAGGGCTGGGGATACAATTACTGTGACAGGTGTCAAATGTCCTTATATCGTAGTAAATACAGGTTTTAATATGTTTGCTCCAGTGTCATTATTATTTTTAAACGTTCCCTCACTTTAGGAACTATCCTGTACCATGGGTGTTTTCAAGAACCAAATCGACACATGCACAAACTCCCAGATTCTGATCAACTTAATATGGTTCATCCTTAGGTAGGAATCTGCCTGGGTGGGTACTATCACTGTGCCAGTTATTCTAACGTCAAGCAGTAGTGTAATTATTGGGTGTATGACATTTAAGGACTAATGTCTCAAGGAGCAGTGAGGTGTCACACAGAAATGTTCTAGGCTTCACAGTTATTGTTATTGGCTATCGTTGCACTTACCATTAGGTGAACGATTTCTCTCCTCGTTATTTTCTTCCATTGCAAAAAAGAGCGTATGCAACTCATTACACGTCACAGAAATGAAACGTATATGTATGTTTAAAAAATTTGATTGAAATAAAAATAAAAAACATGATATAACAGAAATATTTATTATTAACTTTCTGGTGGTAGGATTCCTGTGCAGGAATCCGTCTAGGTCGGTACCACCCCAGGGCCAGTTATTCTGCCCCGAAGCAGTAGTGTGTAGACATTACTGTGTTTCGGTCTGAAGGGCACTGCGAGCTAGTGTAATCAGTGGGCATACGAGACTTAAGAACTGATGTCGCAAGGTGATGGGCGCAGTGTGGTGTCACTCGTTGTTCTGGGTGACAGATCACAGGTGAACGTTTTGCTCGTCTTGTCACTTTTTCCAATAAAAAAAATATAAACATTTATAAATTGATCGAAAAATATTTATTAAGAGTAACAGAAATGTTAAATGAAACTATTTGTCTCGTCGAAATCAAACAAAAAGTCAATCGCGCCGATGGAAGCAGCAAATAATTATTATTTTTGATGTAAGTATGTACATTTAATGGCAATAACTTGGTTTTTTTTTTTAGGTAAATCAAATGGAACTGCTTCTGTTGTACATCAAAGGCACCAGATTAGGCGTATATAGATTAATATTGCAGAGAGGGTCTGGCCCCTAACAAGCGTTGGTCGATGAAGCCGAAGCCGAATGTACGCAGTAATACTGTTCCATGTCGTTATAATATTTGTGGATTTAATAATTTTTGAGACTTTAAAATATTTAAAGTTACTATTTAAAGGTTAATAGGTAGTTAAGTGGCATTTAATATTTTGATTCCGCACTCACCCGCCACCTATATACGTTTATTATTGTACGTACGGCGTTTACGGCGGCCAAAGAGAAACTACCACTCCATCTCATCCCGTGGGTGTCGTAAAAGTAGACAGAGGAAAAATAAAAACTAGGAGATGGACAGCGGCATCTTCCTGGAACATCTGAATAATTTAACTATGGTTGCCAACCCGTCTGCCAAGCGTGGCAACTATGGCAAAATACCCCGAAATGAGAGCGATAATCTTTTATGGCAATCTATGGAGGAGGCCCATGTTCAGCAAAAGACTAGTGATAGGCTGAAAGGAGGATGAGGATAATGTACTTAGAATTTATGTTTGACTATGCGCTTAGAACGTAAGCGACTCTATTCCGCCACCCCTTCTGGTCTCATGAGAGCTTTTTTATACACAGTGTGCTTACTGAGTACGCGATTTCTTTCCGTCATCCGTTCTTGTGTCTTGGGATTCGTATGAGTTAACTAACAAAATAAATATACAGGTTGATCCTTTTTGGTGGCGTATTTTAACTCGGGTTCATATAGTTGCCAACCTCACTACTAAACGTGAAACCTTATTTCCAATTTTTTTTATGGAATAAAGTGATGAAACGAGCAAAGCATTCACCTGATGGTTAGTGCAACGTCTGCCCATAACAAATGCTGTGTCACCCAGAACTTTTCTGTGTGACTCCTCACTATGCCCATCACCCTGGGACATCATTTCTTAAGTCTCATGTGCCCTGTGATTACGCTAGCTCACAGTGCCCTTCAAACCGAAACACAGTAATGTTTGCACACAACTGCTTCACGGCAGAAAAAGTAACAAATAAGAGCTACAAACTGGTGGCAATCTGTGGGGGAGGCCTTTGTTCAGCATTGGAATAGTGATAGGCTGAAAAGATAATGATGATTCTTTTTTTTTAAGTATATGTACAGTGCACCATATAAATGCTTTACCATTTTTGACAGCAACTTCCAGTAAATTAAAATTTTACTAAGGCTCAGTGTGCAGTTTATATTAGCGTTACATTGGTCCTTCGAGCCGGATCAATGTAACGCCGATAGCTCAATGGTGAGATAAGAAAAAAGTGGACTGTATAAATAAAGTTATAATTTTAAACTGCACAACGGTTGTCGTTAAACTACGGTACAAAAGGTTAATATGCATGTGAGTGCTTCTCATGAGGCATAACAGCTAACTGGCCCGCCGCGAACAGCATTGCATATTATGGTGTTAATCTGCACAAATAAAGGCCGCCCGTACAATAACTTTGTCGCTTCTTACGATATCCAGGTAGGAAAGAGGTAGGTGCTATTCTATTCTGTCGGACACCGAGTGAAGAAATTTTTTGTTAAGAAAAATAAAAAGGAAAAAGGCGTGACTGGTATGTATCTGTTAATTCTAAAACCCGATGCAATATTTTACGATATATTTGGATAGACACACACACAGATAATATAACAGGTTAATGTATACTCGTTAATCGATGTGCTTACTTTTGAAGTCATTTAAAATATTAAACTAAGTATTTATAAATTCATAGCCCGATTTAATGCTGAACTGCAAGTTTCTAGGTCTGTAGCTAAATCGTCCTAAGTTTCAAAGTAAATGAGACTACTGAGAAATTGATGACTCTAGTAATAAATTAGCGCGAAGTGTAATCAGGCAAACTATTGGTAGATTTGTTGGCTTCTCCGTGAGCTGTTAATTATTTTGTATCTGGGTGTTAATGTAACAAATATTTAACAGAAACGTTCTGGATGACATAGCATTTGTTAGGACAGACGTTGCAGTAACCATCTGGTGAACGGAATGCTCGTCTCGTTACTTTATTCAGTAAAAAAAACAAGTTTTAATAATAATTAATAAAAATAGCAACTAGAAATTATTCTTTGTAGATAGCCATCATTACTTCATTCAATCACAATGCCACTGCTGACCATGCGCCATTACATCTAAGGGGATATAGCTATAGTTTCCACATTTGGCAGTCACTTTGGCAACCTGTTTATTTATTTTACGTCTTTGGAAATTATGCACTTCATCTTTTAGTTCTTTTATTACGTCTCAGCTAATTTTGTTATACCGCCGTTAGAAATTAAAATAATTTTATTTCATCTTAATATGATACAGTTGCGAAGCCGCGTAGTGTCGCGGTTTATCCCACTTCCTTTAATACGGTTGGGAAAACGGGTACGTGAGTCAAACAACGTGAACTGGTGGTACTTGTGGTAGCTGATCCGCCAAAGTTTGTCATGCACTAATATAAAGAGTTTCTGACGTCGGTTTTTATCGAAGTGCTTCCTCCATTTCCCTGAGGGTATTCTACTAACTAAAAATAACGTTTGATTTACGAAGGCAAGAGCCTTCATAGATAATTAACATATCTGAACCTTAACATATCTGTTAAGGTACCCTTAAATCCTGAATAAGTAATGTTCTCCTAGCCGATTTCGACCACGGCGACAACTTCCGAATACTGTCGAGAGCCATCAACTGCGCAGGAGATATTATAGTGCCACAAGTGTCCGCGCAAACACAGAGGCACTCACTCGTCTCAACCTACCCACGTCCGTTGTAATGCTGATGCGATAAGATCGGAGGTAGGCTAGGATGCAGTGTCAGAAACACGAGGACAATCACAACACAACCAGACCCGAAAACGAACAATTTGTGTTTTAGCACAAATGTTGGCTGGGATTCGAATCCAGGACCCGCGGCGTAGAAGTCAGGTACTCTGACCACTAGGCCACGCGGTCGTTTTGAATAAATAATGGTTAAATACGAGTAGATGTAACCAACGATAAAAGCTGTGCATTTATGTGCTCCAATAATCACGGAAACACAATCACATGATTACTAATTATATTTTACAGTTAATAGAATCAGGCGTTACTTTGCGGAAATCCATTATAATGAAGGAAAATAAGTTAATTTAAAAGTAAGGTAAGAAACAAAACGAGGCAAAATCAAGTGTCATAGAATCTACGACAGACGGCCGACTTGATAAATTGTGGGGTGAAACACGTGTCGTGTTCTCGACTTCAGTGGTGTATATGATCCAGTGGTAGTATTGTAGTGGTTGGTGGAGGGTATCTAGTGGCGGTTCCTGGTGGCGGTGTTAGTTTGCTTGTGCACGCTACTGAGGGTGGGCGGGCGGTGCTCTTCAAAAAACTAGGTAATTTACACCATTTTTATATTTTGCATGCGGATCTGAGCAAATTAACTTTCTTTCCTTCATAGTTATTTTTAATATCTGTAAAGTATTTCATTTATGAAATTGTGTAATAAAGCTAAGCTTTTTTTTAAATGCTAACTCGATAGATTTGGAAATTATCTCTGTAAGTGTAAATCGGCCATCAGGACGGTATTGAAATAATTATCTATCTGTATTAGACGTATACTAGTAATATAATCTAGATCGCTATGGTGTAATGAATCGATTAACTGTCCTAGCGTTCGGTAGACGGATAGATAGGTTTAAACCGCGTTATGTGGCTGTGTATGGTAAAGAGCTATATATTGTGTCCATATGTAATACATATATTTGGGCTGAGCAGTATTAATTATAATTTTATCTTTTCGCGCTTAAATAATAGCTTTTTAATTGGTTCATTGCGTAAGCAGTGAACCAAAATTAGATACATTTATTGTGGTGTAGGTGATCTCTTTTTATTTATTTCCCACAACTAGATTGACTTAGGACTTAACTTGGAAAAAATCCGTAATATCT
The DNA here is from genome assembly GCA_019845155.1 of Luehdorfia chinensis. Taxonomy (NCBI): domain Eukaryota; kingdom Metazoa; phylum Arthropoda; class Insecta; order Lepidoptera; family Papilionidae; genus Luehdorfia; species Luehdorfia chinensis. The sequence goes on from JAHVAK010000390.1 coordinate 891,469, forward strand.
CACTCTCACTCCGTAGGATCACCAGTCCTTCGCCCCAACGATCAATACAATCTTTTTATATAGTAATATTATATACAAAAGTGTTTAATTGTTAGATCGGGTGTGCATCGCAATCACGTGATTACTTATTATATTTTTATATCTGTAAAGTGTGTTAAATTTATAAAGTTGTGTAATAAGGTTAATTTTTTTTTTAATGCTAATTTACCATGTGTTCAGCGGTGAGGGAAAACGCGAGGAAACCTGCATGTCTGAGAAATAAAACAATAGTTCGATGACATTTTTAAATCTCTTATTGGCTCCAACACACTCTGAAAACTGTAAGAAGGTAGGCTCTTACTTTATTTCAGCTTTTTTACTCCAAACTAATAAAGTTACAATTATGCTTATAAAAAAAATGTGAAACTGTTAATACGCTCTTACATTTTAAAATACTAATACGAAATATTTTAACTGTACAAAACTCTATTAAACAAGATACAGAACATTATTTAGAGTTATGAGCCGTGCGCTTTGTATGTTCTTTCTCAGGTGAATTTCTTTATTAAAAATTTTACTGTGCTTCCCCTCGCCTTGAGGTAATTTTTCATAATAATGCCAAAATTTCATCAAAACAAAGCTGTCATATTAATTTGCGAGAAGTAGTCAAATTTTTAAAAAACCACTGGTCGCCCTGTGGTCAATATGTGACTTTAATTCATATTTTTTTAACTTTAAACGTACTAATAATAAAAGGTTGGGGAAATAGTTTTTTCGCATTTTATATGATAACTCAAAGTTTATTTACATTTAATTACAGTACATATGTGCCATCTTGTTCGATATTTTTTTACTGTCTTGAATGTAGTGACATGATCCTGTTGTTGTAGAAATTTTAGGACTTTTGAGCAAAAAAAATGCGATAAGTAGTAACCTGACACTACCTAAAGAATTCTGAAGAGACCGAAACAGGTGGAAATCTAAGGGTTCAAGGTCGGGGCTATAAGGCGGATGCATTAACACCTCCCAGCCAAAATCTCTTAATTTTTGCTGAATGGCTAAAGAGATGTGTGGTCTAGCGTTGTCGTGATGAAAGACCAGACCCTTTCTTTTGATCAATTCCGGCCGCTTTCTCTAATCTTCTTGCTTTATTCTCATCAGTTATTGGCAGTTGAGATTCTAATCGATGGTGCTGCCCGGCCGTAGAAGCTCATAATGAACAACGCCTTTTCAATCCCACCATACACACAGCATGACCTTACTACGAGTTAACCCGGGTTTTGGCACAGTCTGTGAAGCCTGACCGACCTTTGAACACGATCTTTTTTGCACGTTCTCCACTTTTCATCACCACTTATCGATTTCTTCAAAAACGGTTCGGTTCAATTACGTCTTAATTTCATTAGGTTTCTTTCAGTGAGCTCGTGTGGCACCCAAATACCCAGCTTATTTCAAATGGGTAAAAACTATTTTGTGGTCAATTCCCAGTTCTTTTGCTATGTCGTAACTACTGATGTAACGATCTTGCTCTACTTTTTCGAAAAGTGCGTTAATTTTATCAGTAACAGGGCTACCAGAGCGTCGTGCATCTTTGACATAAAAATTCCCGGATTGAAAACGCTGAAACTAACTTTGTGCTACTCTAACTGACACTGCATTATGTCCATAAACGACACAATTTTTATTTCGCGGCTTGCGTTGCATTTTTTCCTTTTTTGTAATAAAATTATAAAATGTATCGAATTTCTTCATTAGATTCACTCATTTTGACATAAAGAAAAACAAATGAAAAATAGCGGGAAACAACATTTTACTAATTTGTTCCTTTTTTTTAAATGAAACCTTTTTAATGTCATCAAAAGCAGCCAGATACAAATAGTGCAGCCAAAAAGATTTTATTACAACTTTATACATAGTATATGCGATAAGTTTTTTTCCCCAACCAATTAATTTGTTTGCAAAATTTTTACGCGAAAATCTCTAATTTGTGCGATTATTTTTCCATAGGCTATTAAGGGTTTTGTCATTGATAGCATGAGCGTAAATTATTATTTTCTTCTCTATACAAACTTTAACTACATATGTCAAATCTCACACTCCATCGTGTTCTCAATATGCTTAAAAAGGGGTATAAAGTTTTCTCTTCGCATTTACATCTATGCGTTTATATGCATAGATGTAATAAAATTTTAAATAGTTCTCGAATATAAACCTTATCTCAGTAAATATTCAGTATTTTGCAAGTCGATGTATGGATTTTGGATGCATGTCAACAGGGTGCTTTGTGGCATTCCATGGGAGAGGACTATGTCAGCAATGGACTGTTACCATGGTGGTGATGATGACGATGATAATTTTAGAGCATTATTAGCTATTGTTTTTTACATATGTAAAAGAATGGAGCTTAACTTTTTTAACGAATTTAACTCTTGAAGATAAACCAAAGAGGTAATTTGCCTCGTGGTGATTTACAGTTGCCATATATTGCAGGCAGGTTAGCAACTTTCGCGGTTTGAACCAATGTTTGCTACTGGATATTTATAACTTAGTTTTTTATTGAGATAGTTGATTTTTATACTATTTTTTCTGAAAATTTTAAAAATCTTACTACTTTACAAAAATATAAGTTATTTCACAATCTCTTCCTTATAAATACTCGTTTATGTTTTAAAATCGCTGCGATAAACCAGTCCCGGACGGAATTTTTAATACACTACAACATTTTCTGCTTTCTATAAAATAATTTAAAAGCTTTTTTATTGCAGTCTCCCAAAAGATTCTTTCCAACGTATATTATTTAGTAACTTTTTAACCTATAATAAAATTTGTTTCTCACTAAACGCTGCGTTCTTACCTAATTAATTGGTATATGTAATGGTATATACAAATACAAGAGTCACAGCCAAAACGTGTATTGTGTATTAACAAATTAGAGCCTGGTTTTAGGATGATTACACAAGGATACAAAGGGCGGACTTAATGCCTTTAGCCATTTTCTCCCAGTCAATCCATGAAATAATAAGTATAATGTAATAAAATATATATATGTGTATATATATACGTACATATATATAACAAAGACATATAAATCAATATGTAATATAAATACATACCCTCATTGATATACGAGTATATGTAAATGTTATACACGTGTACACACAAAATAAGTGCACACTTTAAACGATGTTCAGCTACTAACAATTATCCTTCTCATGACTCTTTAATAAATATCCTCGAATCAACTTTTTAAAGGATTATATATTGGACGCTTTCCTGATGAAGTTCCAAAGAAGTGCAGCCTGAATAGTGAAGGAGTTCTTATAGAACCTGGTGAAATGTGTATGAATTAAAATTGTACTATGATTTCTTATATTTACGCGAACAGCCGGCTTCACTCGGTCACTGCGACGAAGGCGCGGAACACGAAGCTTGTTGTCTTGCAAAATTTGCTTGACATGCTGAAGCTCGGCGGCCAAGTGTTTACTGTCACAGATCCCTTGTGCTCTCTCAAACAAAGATTTGCCCACGGTAGCTAGCTGTGAAGGATGGTGGACGTCGGGTTATAAATAACAAAAATTAAACGCGATAAAATCCGTAAAATTAGTTTCATTTAAATAAAATTGTATCGTTAGCGGAAGAACGAAGAACCCTATCATGTGATGAGGAGATACTGAAATTTATCCATGAGATATGTAGGCGAAAATGGATCATTTAACATAGAGAAAAGAACCAGCAATATCCTATAATTGCGCCTTTGACGAATAGTAAGCCAATTAAGCTGAGATCTATACTATGAAATATCGTCATACTTTCACAGATCAAAAATAAACGCTCCAGCCTGTTAAGAAGATCTAGGGATAGATCTGGTTAACATACATCGGTAATCTATAATATGTAATCTAAGCGTTTGGACAAGCATCAGCTTAGATTTAATAGGGAGAAAATGTTTCAGACGATAAAGAGAACGTAAGGTGGTAATGACTTTCCGACTGATGTCAGAAATTTAACTTTCCAGGTTAGAGTGATGTCAAATAAGAATATTGTTATATTTTATAAAAGGTAAGTCTGGAAAATCAACCTTAGCCAACATCCTCGGACTATCTACTAGGTTGGCTAGGCATTTCAGGGGATTGGCAGTCACTCTATATCGAGATGACCAATCTTTACGAGGGTTTAAATTATTGTTTAAATTATTGATTCCGTTATGAAGGCCGTCTATTTCGGAGTGCACGTATAGCTATAGTCGTCTGCATGCAGATGTAACGAGCAGACAAAGTTTGACATGATCAAGTTTATAAAAACAGAGAAATTATTATAGTAGAGAGAATACCGCCTTGCGGAACGACAGCTTCGACATCAGTCCAGCCTGAGGTTTTTTTATCCCACGTGAACGGATTGCTCCTGTTGGTTATCCTTAATAAAAAAATATAAAGAAGGGGAAAGATATATAGTAAAAGCTTAAATAACGTGACCTTACTAACGGATGTATGAAAAATACACTATACTGATTTATTAAATCTTTTCATCGTATATAAATTGATTTTGTATTTGTATATTGTTTCCACCTAACCATGAATACAACGACTAAACTCTTATATCATACCTTTATTCAAAGATGTGACGCATTCAATTTTCAAATGTCGAAGCCAAACTTAATATATTAATTGGTAATAGAATCTTCAAAAGACATTAAGAAATTTACGACTGAAGTCTGTGTATTTGATAATGATAATATTGAGAATTGAATAAACTGGAACTTAGAATAATTGCTGAATACACTGTTCTGTATAATATTTTAACTTAGAAGAAAACTATCGCCATCACATTTATTTATTATAAAAATTCATTTCAGGAATTTATGAATTTTCATTTTAGAAAAGACCACAAGTTATGGTCACTGATACCAAAAGCTCTTTCCTAAATTGGAAAGACTGACCGTTATCGCTATTATGAGTTTCCTTTTTTTCCCCCTTCTTTAAAAAAATCAATGCCTTAGTTTATTATCATTACAAACATAAATGGCACCCACCACAACCCACAGCATAGAAGTAAATTGCTTAGACACAGTGTCGAGCCGACAAATGAGTATTTTAAGTCTTACATATTTGAAATTATTTTTCCACTAACAATCGGAAAGTAAAAAGTTCTGTTCGGGTTTTTCCTAATAGACTGTAACAACAATCACGCAACCGTAAGGTTTGATGGATTCTCTTACGTTATATCGACACGGACAGCACCGGAGAAGTCTTAAAATATCAAGGAAGTACCGTATATTGATTATAGAACCAAGACCGTAACATTATACTACTATTTATCCTACCGTGAGTGATAACACCCGAAGAAACAATTACTGGCAACAACCCATTTGACCTTATTCCTTCATCTATACCCAGTATAATATAGTATATACCCGGTATAATGTCTTCAACATTGTCTATTCACTATTAAGTCTATGTGCTCGTTTGTTATCCTAAATTTAAAAAAGGAATCCATCTAGGTAGGTACCACCCCAGGTCAATTATTCTGCCGTAAAGCAGTAGTGTGCAAAGCTGGGCATATAAGACTTAAGAACTGATGTCTCAGTGTGACGGACGCAGTGTGGTGTCGCACTGAAATTTTATGGGTGATAACAGCATTTGTTACGGGCAGACGTTGCACTTACCATCAGGTAAACGTTATGCTCGTTTCGTCAATTTGTTCAATAAAAAAATTCGCCAGAAATACAGATTATAGCTTGATAGCATCATCATAGGAAACAAATAAGAAGTAGAAGCCCAAAACTTAAGACTCATCAGGTTTGCATAATCCGTAACACGAATAATCCAAAATGCTATTTACCTATGTTGCTGAAGATACTAAAAGATTTTAAATAATGATACGGTCGTAAAGGCATGTTATTTTATAATTATTATCGCTAATCACACACACGCCGAAAGCTATCCGGCAGAGAAGGATAGTAGTTACAGTTTCCTACTGAGGTGTCGTAAGAGGCGACCAGGATATTGTACGGGCAGCCTTTATTCGTGCAGACTAACACCATAATATGCAATGCGGTCACTGTAGTGCTCGTGGGAACGCAACGGGGAGTAAAAAATGTTGTCACTCCTATCAAAATGACGGCGAGGTAGTTCGCCATCCGTCACGTCTGGTTTCCTCACAGCATCGTAGTTGAGCTTTCATGTTTATAAATTGTTAGAAATAATAAATTTTCTTATTACCTCGTACGTGCTTGTTGTGCCCCCGTTGTATTTAGAGATAAATACATCCGTGCCAACATAAACATTAACTTTATTGTTTTATAGAAGTTGCTCTGAGTCTTACGTGTAGTTTGCTTGTGCAGTTTATTTGACTAAATCATTAGTAGCAGCAGCTAGTGACTGTATTCATTTTGCAGCTCGTATTTACGACCAAAATTCTAAAATGAAACTAGTTTAAAAATATGAAACAAAACCTTTTCAATAAATTTAATTCAATCAAATATATACATATAATTTTATATTGTTGATGTTGCTGTTCAGCATTTATAAGTTTACTGGTGGTAGGATTCTTATGCAGGAGTCCGTCTAGGTAGGTACAACCCCAGGGCCAGTTATTCTGCCGTGAAGCAGTAGTGTGCAAGCATTACTGTGTTTCGGTTTGAAGGGCACTGTCAGCTAGCGTAATCACTGGGCATTTGAGACTTAAGAACTCGTGTCTCAGGGTGACGGGCGCAGTGTGGTGTCACACAGAAATATTCTGCGTGAAACAGCATTTGTTGTGGGCGGACGTTGCACTTAACATCAGGTGAACGTTTTGCTAGTTTCGTCACTTTATACAAAAAAAAATTAACTAACGACCATTACATGGCATATAATATAATAAAAATGCTAACGTGAATCGTGAGCCCACTTGATTAATTAAGTCAAAATTTATTAATTACGTTTAGGCTAGTAACTAAAGCTCTTATGGACGACAAAATCTATACGGGTTCAGAAAATAAGACCTTCGCAGAGACGAACCGGCGAAAAACTCTGGGGTCTCTTTTATCAGTGCCATGTTACATAATATCATTTATAAATTACATTCATTTATTATAACATCACATGTTTGGTAGCCGGGGGCTAACAAGTGCACAGTGTTATTACCAGACATCTTTGTCCCCTATATAATAAAAAGTAATAGTAAAGTTTCAGCCTATAAATGTCCCACTGCTGAGCACAGGCCTCCTCTCATTTCTGAAAGGGTTTAGGAGCTAGTAAGAACTAGAAGGAATCCGCCACGCTGCTCCAATGCGGGTTGGCGAACTTCACATGTCCCCGAAATATTTCTATTCCTCGGACATGCAGGTTTCCTCAAGATGTTTTCCTTCACCGCTAAGCACGTGGTAAATCAGCACTTAAAATTGTAGAACAATTTTAGAGGTGCTGGCACCGGGGATCGAACCCAGGTTACTCGCGTACTGTGAAATTAAAGGCGAGCACCAGGCCCCTGAGCTACTACGGCCCTATATAATGATTTATTTTATTATATGCTTTATGTAATAATGTTTTCATGACAAGTTTGTGAAAGCTATGTCTCTACGTGTTGTCTTGCCTTAACACCGTGTCGCCTCGACCCATTTTACAGGATACAGTCACATTTTTGTTTTAACAAATTCATATTTTTCCGTACGTAAATAATATTTTCAAAAATCAACAACGACGGAAGTTTCTAGTGGGATATAAACACTCATTAATATCGATTGGTCTACACTCAGTCAGATATACGCCATGATACTTTAATGAATTGATGTAATATACCTGCTGTAACATACCAGAATTGTCTGATCTGAAGATAATTCTTAAATACCTAATTTTAATTAAATACCTTGTGGAAAAGGGCTTTTATACTACCACTTCCTAAAATCCCCAATCCTACTTTACTTTATTAATTTATTATTATTCTTCCTTTTCTTTCTAAAGTTCTTGAGGCCTGTGTTCATAAGCAAATCTCTGTTTTTATAACCAAACATAACCTATTGAACGTTTATCAATCTGGGTTTCGTCCGGGTCACAGTACCACCACTGCTCTTATTAAAGTCACTGATGACGTAAGAACAGCTATGGATGAACAGAAGCTACCAGTGGTGGTGCTTGTTGACTTTTCAAATGCTTTCAACACAGTTGATCACGATATCCTTATATCCTACCTTACTTACCTTAGATTTTCAACCCCAGCCTTGGATTGGTTTTCATCTTATCTAAGCGGTCGCCAACAGTCTGTCCGTTTAGGTCAGCAGTGTTCTGCTTGGGCGGACGTTGAAACTGGGGTGCCGCAAGGCGGTATACTCTCTCCTATAATGTTTTCGTTATTTATTAACTCTCAGTCGTTAACTGTTCGTATCATCTGTATGCTGATGATCTACAGCTTTATGTTCAAGCAGACATTAATGATCTTAATAACTGCTTAACCAATCTTAATGACAATCTTGCTTCTATTAGAGATTGGTCGCATAGATTTGGAGTAACTGTTAATCCTTCAAAATGCAAAGCAATCATAGTGGGTGGTCCAAGGATGCTGGCCAGGATTGATTACGGTAACCTTACTCCTGTTTATTTCAATGGAACGTTAATTCATTTCTCTAATACCGTGAAAAGTCTTGGCTTGCTTTTGGACCAGTCGTTGAGTTGGGAATCACAGGTTTCTGAAGTTAGCCGGAAAGTTATTGCCACCTTACGTTCTCTCTATCGTCTTAAAAATTTCCTGCCCTTTAAAACTAAGATGTTGCTTATTCAGTCCTTGGTTTTACCCATCATTGACTATGCAGATGTGTGTTACCCGGACCTATCCCAATCCCGTCTTGATAAGTTGGAGCGCCTTCTTAACAATTGCATTAGATTCATTTTCGGTTTACGTAAATACGACCACGTCTCTTCTTACCGTTCTAAGCTTAGGTGGCTTTCTATTCGTCAAAGGCGTTGCTCCAGAATTCTATTATTATTGTATTCTGTATTAACTAATTCCAATTCTCCTTCATATCTTAAGAATACTTTTCAATATATTCACTCTGCTCATGACAGAGTACCTCGTTCGATAAACCATCTTAAGATTTGCATTCCACAACATAATACAGGATACTATAACTCTTCTTTTACTGTTCAAGCTACACTCCTCTGGAACGCCCTCCCTGATAAGATCAAAACAGCCCCTAATAGAAACATGTTCAAGAAATTAATTCGTGAACATTATCTAAAGGATCATTGATGTCATTCGGCTTATCTTATTTTCGGTTTTTATATATGTTACATATATGTATGTATATATATATATATGTATAAATATATATATTTATATATTTATTTATGTATGTAGTGTTATAATTATTTGGTTCTTATTTAATTGTGTATGTGTTTATATATGTATTATTTATTTATTATATATCTTATAATATAATAAATTTATTTTCATCTCATTTTTTTTTTATTTTATTCTTTGGTTAGCACCTGCCGTCTACTTTTCGCCATAACAAAGGTTGACTGGTAGAGAATGCCACTAGGCATTAAGTCCGCCCATTGTAGCCCTTAGCTTAAGGTGTCAGCAATGAAGGATAAATAAATAAATAAATAAATTCCATGTGAAGATATTTGTTTTGGATAAATAAGTGTGGTGATGTGGTGTAAGTGTGGTGCTGTCGAGAAGCAGAGAATCTACCACCCGTGGGTGTCGTAAAAGTTTACAGTGATAATGAAAACCAAGAGATGGCCAGCAGCATCTTTCTGGATCATCTAAATACTATGGCAAAATCTCCCTAAAATAAGAGCTACAAACATTTTGTGGCAGTCTATGGGGGAGGCCGATGTTCAGCAGTGGAATAGTGATGTTCTGATATGAGTAAGAAGGAGTAATTAATACGGGGAAGAAGGAATTAATACATGAATTTTCCGCGCCCACTTTTAAAAATCTAACCTGTAGAGTACCGTGACACTGGAAACATTATGCCTGTGCTCGTGGTTAGGCAGATTGGTCAGCGATAAGTCTCTTAGTACGGCTCTTAGACTTTCAAACATATATACATATATTTTTTAAAACATTCATCATATTTATAACTAAATATTAAATTTAATCATCTACGTCACGAAAAAACCGCCAGGAATAACCGCAAAACAAATGGCCTGAAAACAGTCGTCAAATGTTTTCCAAACGAAAAAATCTAAAAGAAATGAGTTTATTATCATTTCTTTTCGGCTAAAACCTACACCTGAGATTTACCTTTCACACAATATACGGTAAAATGAGCTGCGAGTGGAAAGCGAAAAATATAGCGTACCTGACCTAATTTTCTTTTAGGTGACATTGCGGGAAATGACGTCGAGGGATTCACCTCAGAATGTTGTATACTCTTTGAACGCATACATATATATTCGACTGTTGTTGTGGTTTTGATTAAGTTTTAGCTCAACATAAATAATTTTTTTTGTTTTATAATGAAACAGTTATCTTCTCTTGATCGATTTTAACAATAATAATGTCTTTTGGGCGAGAACTTCTTGATAGCAATATACAATTGTTTTTGAAAGATTCTAGCGAAGCGTTTGATTACAAATTGTGATTTATTATTTTTACTAATTATGTTTATTTTACTTTTTCTAACATATTTTAAATTTAATTTATAATAAAAATTTAAAACTTTTGAAACAATTTGAAATATATTATTAAAAAAAGTTAAGTGATTTTTTTTTATAATCGCCACGCTAAGCAGGGGATTGGCGATCGATACCAGACGCCTCGTACCTTAGAATCATCGTCAACTAATTAATTTAATACTAGTGGTCGGCCTGCAGTCGAAATTCGACCGTAATTCAAAAAATGTTTAAGTTTAAACGTTACTGAGGTTTGAGCAATTATTTGTTGGCAACATTTTAAAACTCTATGCCGACTATCTCTACTCTGCGCGACTGTTGGCCTCAGACGATGATGGCATTGGCAGTATGAACGTAAATAATAAATGTTTTATTTTGTTCAATTTAATGTATTGGTAACACATATTATACATACATTTTAGCTTTGTCACTCTTGCTCCATACACACTTTAGCCAAAACTCACACTCATTCTTGCGTGCAATATACTTTAAAATGATTACAAAATTTTCTCTTCACATATTTATATATGTATAGATATCTTCGCGATGTTCTAAGCGTGTTAACGGTTACGGTGTGATTGAGCTGTAACATGTTGTGATGCTATAACTAATCCGATGCTATAGCTATCCTGGCTTTTAATTTTTTTTTATTGCATAAAGTGATGAAACGAGCAAAACGTTCACCTGATGGTAAGTGCAACGTCTGAATTGTCTTCATCTTTAAACTAAAAATTGGCTATACTTTAATAAATAGTTTTACCAAGAATCATACCAAAACAAAACGAAAATAAATGGCAGAGAAACTTTGCTTAGTAGCCGCGGTTGTAGCATCTCACTTTTATTGGAACCTTTTTTTTATTGTAGGACAAAGTGATGAAATAAGCACAACGCTCACCCTATGGAAAGTATCTCGCATCGTAAAAGATGCGTGTTACATAGATAGATATGTAACACGCATCTTTTTAGTTAGTAGTAGTAAGTAATTTAAGTGTGGCATGTCTGACGTAGTTTTTATGTCATTGGACGCTCACAATTAAATAAAGGCTCTAGCAAGACGCGCCTTCGTACCAACTTCAGCGTCACTTATTCTATTGTGTCCAGCCAGCTTTAATCGTCGCTCTACATAGCGTAGGGGTATCACGCACTATTTTTGTGTTAAACGCGTATCTAAATTGGAGACAAACTGACGAAAATAATGAACGTTGAAGAAGTTGCCGATTCAAGACTTTTGTTACATTAACAATAACGTGATAAGAATATTTTATAAATATTATTTAATAATTTTACGAAAATTATCGTGCCGTAAACTGTATACGCATTCAGTATTGCGTGCTTATTAAATATTACAATTCCAATTGTGTGTACGTACGTAACCAGCATTATTAGTGTTTCTCTTCGATCCTTAAAACAATCTTATAATTTATAATAAAATGTGTCCGTGAACTACTGCACAAGTTTAGTCTTTTCTAACATTGGTATACATAGAGAATTCCATCAGCAACCAGATTATTACTACGTTATTTTTCTATGATCATTTAAACTAGATAAGTTTAAACTAACACGTAAGTCGACACTTAATTACGGTAATGGCCACGAGAGCTATTTGGCCAATGAACTAATCCTGACAGTACTGAACAGCTCCTGATTTTGAAGAGCCAGTACATTTCAGGGTAATTAATTTGGCTATCACAAAACGGCGAATCTATTGCGTAAACTGGAATCTACGGAGCACGTGAGGGTTCAGTTTAATGGATGGCATTGGGATTTGTTCTCATAGATAAACATTTTAAACAAACATACATACAGTCACGCCTGCAAAGTGTGGCGATTACAAACATTACTGTGTTACAGTCTGAAGGGCACTGATAGGTAGTGTAATTACTGGGTATATGGGATTTAAGTACTGATGGCTCAGGGTGACGAGGGTAGTGTGTGCAGACACTGCACTTACCATCAGGTAAACGTTTTGCTTTTCTTGTCTATTAAAAAAAAGTCGATTCATTCTCACAACTGCATAGAAAACGTTGTCCATCATTGAGTAGCTCAAAGGCTGGCCTAATAAGAAAAGTATGTTGAGATTTATTCTAATGAAAAATGTCTGTAATTAAATTATTAAACTTTCACAACAAAAATATAGAATGTCGCTAAGGATTAGGTAGGAAATGGATTTGGAGTAGAGAATGCGGAAACGAGAAGGTGTAGTATAATACTATCTCGGAAGGAGCAGAAGGAGACAGCAGTGGCTCTGGAGGCAGGGGTCGCTTCCGAGCAAAACGTTCATCTGATGGTAAGTGCAACGTCTGCCCATAACAAATGCTGTGTCACATACACAACAGAAAATTTCTGTGTGACACCTCACTGTGCCCATCACCCTGAGAGATGGGTTCTTAAGTCTCATATGCCCAGTGATAACACTAGCTCTCAGTGATTTCAAACCGAAACACAGTAATGTTTGCACACTACTGCTTCACGGCAGAATAGCTAGCCCTGGTGTGGTACCTACCTAGACGGATTCCTGCATAGGAATCCTACCACCAGTACACAACCACATTTCTCTAGCTACTTGTGGGAACACAATGGAGAGCAAGAATTTTAGCTCGCACCAAAATGGCGGCGATTTGTTTCGCCACCCGTCACGTCTCATTTCCCGAAAAATGGAGTTCCGCAGCGAAAAGTGGACTCGTCTAACTCAATAGGAAAGAGGTGTGTGTGTATGTATGTAATATTTGGCTCGAGACAATTAAAGTAATAATGTGTAAATTATTATAATACCGTTCTCCAAGCAAATTTCAACTACGTTTGATCTTTTAAAACTGTGTTTCGATTTGTGAAAAGCACCGGGTGCTAGTGTAATCACTGGGCATATGAGACTAATAATACAACCAACCTTGAAAACGAATAATTTGTGTCTTGCACAAATATTGGTTTCGGCTTGGATTCGCACCCAGGCTCACAGAAGGTGCGATAGCCGACGAGTTACGCTGTCGACAATTTATATTCAGGTCATAAGCTCATGAAGTAGACAATTTTGTCCAAAATAAATATATACATATTACTACCTATTACTACTAATTTAACAAATTGTAAATATTCAACTTTCACGTTGATAAAACTTAATTACGTGACCAGAAAATAGACTTAATCTTTTTCAAGATTATTTATAAAGGTTTTTCATTCTAGGCCATTTGAATGATATATTTTAATTAATTGTGATCGTCATAGGAAGCACCCTGTTATCTACGTTGTGTTTATTTATAGTAACTTGTTCTTTTAGGTGTATCACAGAAAGATGTTTATACATTAGGGAAACTGCAAGTCCAAGACAGTGTACGAACACTAATTAATTACTAATCCCTAAACTCTTGTAAGGGATTCACAAAGTTTATCTTTCAAAATATCTAATAAGATTTACATTAAATTATTAATAACCCGCTATAAGCTATCGCTCCCCCAACATTTTTGTTTAAAGTCCAGTCTGAGTGAATGTACGTCGTACGGATTTGGCACACGTCGAATAATTATGAGCACCTGGGCCAATAACAAATAAGCCTTCGGTACGCGCCACCACATCGCCAGACCGCCGAACCTGCAGATGTTATATGATTGTCGAGTGTGTGGCATCAACATCTAATACAAGGTCAGCACGGCAACTTGCCGCAGAGCACGTCATGAGTCCACTGCTCAATTCAAGGGTATGGGGTCCCACGTTGTACGGCTTTCGACCACAGCCTTGAGAGTCTCATCCCGTCAGCAACCATCCGCATGAAGTAGACGTATCAGCTCCACCAACGATTGTAATGATGTATTTTGCCTTTTACATCATTTATAATTAGCCGTGTGGTGGCAGCTCGTTAAAAGAATACTACCACTCCATCTCATCCAATGGATCTCGTAAAAGGCGAGTAAGGAATTTAACTGCACTGTGCACCCAATAGGGCATGGTGGCGATGGGCTCATCACCTATGACACCAAGTGCATTACATTGTTTTAGTGAAACCTGGATTGTGGCAGTCATCTGTTTTGCAGTGAGTGCCGAGTCTCTGACTACCCCTTATGGGATACAGTCGTGATCTTATGTATGTATGTATGTAATTATCAATCAGCCATCAGGCAGGTTTTATTATATTCGTCAAAATGGGTTTGTGTAACTGACGTTGAGTATTATGTATTTCAGTCGAGTTTGCCTCACCCACCACCAAGTTTCCGGTTATCATTCATTTGTGGGAATTTACAGAGAGTCTTACTAAATATTGTTGTTATTCAACACATTGGAGGGCAGATAGTCTGCAGTCTCGTTATAAAGAGACCTGACTTGGTCAAAACTAAAGACGTGTGAGCCAAACCAAATGCAAGACGCAACCATCATGACTAACGATATCTAAGCAACCGCCAAAAAGACGAATTGTCACTAGAGCAACAAGCACCAATACGACTATTATTAGACATACGCCAACATAAGGGTCCACAGCAAGCCACCAAGACGCCGGCGTTAGACCATGTATCATAGAACTGACGCTCTAAGACATGGGGCGAAAGAGTAGGACCGAAATGCTAATAACTACACCGTTTCTGATGTGGTGGTATGAAAGTCTTATCTATTCTGTCTTAATAATTTCAAGTTCCAACTCATCTTTATCTGATCTTTCTATGGAACATTAGCACTAAGCAACTTTAATACTGTATCGAGTTATCTCGACTCTCATACCCCTATAGGAGTTTATCGTCTGTTTTGCCTCTCCGCGCAGTACATGACCGGACTTATAGTATGAAGATTATATCTATATATTATATATGTTATAAGCGAAAACTTTCAAATTTCAAAATAGGTTTTTTGTTTGGCATTACATGAAGTCTGTCTAGATTTAGAGATAGACTCTAAGCTTCGTATGCACGAACTCCTTATTATTATGAATTACTTATATAGAGTATTTTCGATACAATAAAGATAATTTTTTATTTATTGTATATTAAATAACTTATATCGTACTCAATAACTAAGGTCTCTTGGACATATTTTATAGGTTTTTTTGTAATAAATTTTAGGCATTGATATATGTGATATTACGCCAAGAAAAATTATGTAATTTCACTACTGGGGTTGGTCTGGTGGTGGAAATATTTTCCCAACTTTTTAGGACCACCTTTTTTATTATTATTTCCTTAAATCTTTCTAAAACGTAAAAATACGAGTACGTTATTATAGATAATATATCGTTACAAAATGAACCAGCAATTATGGGAAATAAATTGAAAAAAAAAATTATACCTTACATTAACACAGATTTCTAATATTCGCGCTGCTTTATATAATCTTGATAATTATTTTTTGGAAGGACGAAATGTCGCAAACGTAATGTTTCTTAATGGGAACAAAATTGTTCCGCATGCCGGCAGATTTGTGCTCCATTATTTGTAAAATAAGTGGTTAACAAACGGGTGCGCGGCTTAGCGCTAAGTGCACTTATCTGTTAAGTGAGAATTCACTTTTTGAAGGTTTGAATTCCTGATAATGCCAATGTGTGAAGGATCCACGAACAATAAGTGATCGTGTTCGAGACATTGTGTACGCACTGGTGTGTCTGACATCGCATGGAATTCTTTCTGTTCCGTTTGATTTTTTTTTATAGCAGAATGTCTCGAGGAGATAGGGGCACTCACTTGTCTTGCTCGGGGAACATAGCATTTCGAGGTTGTCAGCTAGACATTCTACCTTTTCTTCGTCTAAAGAAGCAGGCGGTTTGTTGGGGCGTACTAGACGGGGCATTGAAAGGGGGCTGTCAGCTTGAGCTATTTTAGAAGTTGCCAGACGCGAAATGAAACTGTCGGACGTTGTCGTTCTGTGACTTACGGTAGGATATATATCGTGAACCCACGATGTAGCTCTTGGGATAAGATCGGAGGTAGGCTAAGATGCAGAGTCAGAGACAATCACGACACAATGATCACTACAGTCAGTTCAGGCAAATTATGATCGCAGAAATAGACTGGTGGTAGGATTCCTATGCAGGCATCCGTCTAGGTAGGTACCACCCCAGGGCCAGTTATTCTGCCGTGAAGCAGTAGTGTGCAAACATTACTGCGTTTCGGTTTGAAGGGCACTGTGAGCTAGCGTAATCACTGGGCATATGAGACTTAAGAACTTATGTCTCAGGGTGATGGACACAGTGTGGTGTCACACAGAAATTTTCTGGGTGACATAGCAACTGTTATGGGCAGACATTACACTTACCATCAGGTGAACGTTTTGCTCGTTTCATCACTTTTATGAAATAAATAAAAAAAAAAAGACATCCTGCACCTTATACGCTGTTGCCCATCACCAGTTTGTGTTTTTTTTGGCTGACGTTTTCCGGTATGATTGCTCGAGCTTTTTATAAACTATAGCACACACTAGCGGCCTTATTAATAAAAATCGCTTATTACAATCATAGTCTGAAGCTACACTTAGACTAGTTAATCGTAGAGTAAGAAAGTATTAACTTCGTAATTACAATGTTATTATTAACCATTGAGTTACTTCGGACTAACAATACATTCCATATATTGTTAGTCCAGGTCATATATAGTTAGACGACCGCGTGGCTCAGTGGTCAGAGTACCTGACCAAAGCCGCGGGTCCTGGGTTCGAATCCCAGCAAACATTTGTGCTAAAACATACGTTGTTGGTTTTCGGGTCTGGTTGTGTTGTGATTGTCCCAGTGTTTCTGACACTGCATCCTAGCCTACCTCCGATCTTATCGCATCAGCGTTACATCGGGCGCGGGTAGGTTGGGACGAGTGAGTGCCTCTGTGTTTGCTCGTACACTTGTGGCACTATAATATCTCCTGCGCCTCTCGACAGTAGTCGGCAGTTGTCGCCGTGGTCGAAATCGGCTAGGAAGGTTTGAATTCATCATCAAGAGAGCATCATTGTTTTGGGTTTGAAATAATTGTCAACTTTAAACTTGGCATTTGACAAGAAACAAGTAGTAGGTCGGTGACAATTTAAAATAAAACTTTGCATATTGATTATTAACTCTCAAATACTTCATTAGCAGTGTTAATAATACATAATTATAATGAATCAAAATCGCTTTTTAATCCACTGAGCCCTTTGTTCTACAAGTGAATTACGTCAGCTGCGGCCGGAGGTTCGAAAAAAAAATTAATTTACTTATAAAATATATTTAAAATTAAAATTACAAAATATGTTACTATCTAATTATTCTATTCTCTATTCTAATTATTATAACAGAATGGGGTCTTTGTAATTGAGTACATGATATTTTATACATTCGGCTCGTGGCATGAATTGCTGTGCCGGCATTCCTGTTGGTTTACATAGCGACTGTTCTAGGTACATAGTCAGCGATCGTCATAGCATAGGTATATGTAACTAGTGCTAAAGCAACTTGTTAACATACATGTAATATTGTTGGTTGACTCATACCATTTAAATCTCCTGCATCATCTTGAATCCGTCGTAATAAAAAATAATTAATTAATAACTAAGTAGGTAGTACTAGTAATGGATAATATTATTTGATATATTTTTTTTTTTAAAAACTAAGCCCCACAGTAGGATTTTCTCCTGTATCGTGGGTGCGTTTTACAAACATACATTTCACATGAGCAACACAACCAGACCCGAAAAGCAACAATTGTGTTTTTGCACAAATGTTACCTCCGGCTGAGAATCGAATCGACCCAGGACTGGTGGCGCAGACGTCAGGTACGCTAACCACTACGCCACGCGGTCGACATATGTGATGATAATTTTATTATTTACCTTCCCGGGGGCGCCTGTTCTTATTGCAGTCAAAACTTTCAGATGGGATGGTTTAAAGCCACCTCTTCCACTACCAGCTAAATTATTTTTATCCGTATCAATAATGAAAACAGCAGTCGAACGTGAAAATCGGTAATTAGATTTAAACTCAGTTTCATAAAGTTCTAATATATTTTTATGAATCTTCTACAACTTCACACGCCTCATCAGTGGTAAGTGTGAAATTTGGTTCTCCAGCTCGTATTCCGTCTATCACCATCAAATAATCTCTATCCGTCTTATTCGAGCAACAAATAGAAACGAACAAGGTACGAGCTACAGAATACGACTTTAGAACATTGTAATTCAGTGCATTAAGAAATACCAATGATGTTTATTAATAAAATGATGTTAATTATAAATGTCATTGCAAAATTTAAAAAAATATATCACAATAAAATGTCATTGCACATCTAGTCTATGCTTAGTCACTTGTAAAACTACGAGCCGACAAGGATTTACTTTAATTCCGAGATGAGAGTCGGAGTCGTTAAATTCTTCCCTACACAGTGTTTATTAATACACAATTACTTTGAATCAAAACTAAGCCATGTTTTAAAGTGAGTCTTGCTCTAGTCTATGTTTATTAATAAGGCCGTAGGATTTCTCCTGAAATGTGAGTGCGTTTTACTGACAAAACTCACATGCACAACACACCCACACCCGAAAACTTACCGTGTTTATTCACTCCAAATATTTGCTCCGGTTGTATCGAACCCAAGACCCGCAGCATAGAAGTCAGGTACTCTAATCAAGACTGATGTACATTAAAGGTGAATATGGTCACTGTCAAAGACAGCTGGGTGTCAACTTTCCTAAGATAAAATACTTATCTAACACACGCGCATACAGACATCAACACATATACAGCGCTGAAAAGGAAAACGAAAATATTAGGTTCAAATGGGAATACAATTTTAAGAGAATTTCGGAAACGTAAACGGGAAAGTTACTTTTACATTTTTATTCAAATATTCTGGCTAATTTTAAATGTTAATTATTTATTTCAGTATACTACCACTCCATCTCATCCAATGGATCTCGTAAAAGGCGAGTAAGGAATTAAACTGCACTGTGCACCCAACAGCATGGTGGCGATGGGCTCACCACCTATCACACCAAGTGCATTATATTGTTTTGGTGAAACGTGGATTGTGGCAGTTTTGCAGTGAGTGTCCAGTCTCTGTCTACCCCTTATGGGATACAGTCGTGATCTTATGTATGTATGTTATTTCAGTACGACCAGAGATTACAGCGGATATCTATTTAAGGCAGTTACGTCATGCTTAATCACTACTGCATTGTATCTACTCGTACATGGATTATGTTCCCTGTTGTTCTCGAGCATTATCAATGATCCCCACACTAGTCCTGGCTAGTTTCATTGAGATCTTCACAATTTTTATTTAATAAACGCTGGAGAGCGTGATTTCAACTACCACAAGTTGTTTTTTAATATAATTTTGGCAGACAAAGTTGTAAAGAAAAGCTACCTGCCGGATCGGGTGGTCTGTTCTGAAGATCACGTCCCTTCCAGCTAATAATATTCATGTTTTTTTTTTATATTGAGTCAGCATTGATGAAAATTTAATAGCGCGATGTAGGATGTATGTGTCTTGATAACGTTTGCTTGGATATTTCGCCAGCCGCAATGGTTGCTTCCGAAATCTTGGTTTGACTCACAGCTTATTTCTTTGACCCAAGTCGTGTTCTGTAATGGTGGAACTACTTTTATATAATAATATTAAACAAAACAAACTCGATCTTAATATGAAATAGTAAAACAAAGCTAAAATTCTCCTTTCCTATATGCAATGATATAGTAATGTAGTGGTGCGCATTTTTTTTTTACTGGAAGGAAAATGACGAGAACTGCAAAACATTCACCTGATGGTAAGTGCAACGTCTGCTCTACATTGATTAAATGTTGAGACACACAGAACATTTCTTTGTGGCACCACACTGCTCCATGAGTTAGCATCGTTGAGTTGTTATCTAACTTACCGTTTCAAAAAAAATATTAATATAATCGAATGGAAAACGAATTTTTCAAATCGAATCAGTATGTATTGAGATTAGCTCATTCAAACCTACAAACTCTTCAGCTTTGTTATGTTAGTAATATTAAGCATAAATTGTCACCTTGTGTAATTATGTCTTTAATTTATCTAGTCAATATTCATTTATATAATAAACATACACTACGTAATTATATCCTTAACCACGACAATCACATATAGTAAAATATTATTAAACTTATTCATTTTAATAACTTTTCAATACTAATAATAATTATCTGGTCACTAATACTTCGGTTACTACTTACTACTTTATTTCGGTTAATTGTTTATTTTAATTACAATGAAATTGCTAATAAAAAGTTCCTACCGTTACTTGCAAGTTTTTATTTTATTTTATGAGAAGATGTATTTCTAGATCTTATATTTTTATTTTTTCTTAATGGTGAAGAGTAATACGGTTAGAGGTGGACAACAGAACTACCTATGTCGTAATATATTAATTCCTTTTATAAAGAAATATTGAAGAGAATTTTCAGTTGATCTACAATAAGATTGAATTATTCGCCTTCTTCAAATCTCATTTCATGAAATGGGATTTTCATGGAAGAAGCTTTCAACACATTTCGTTTTAGTGTAACACTGTAAATTATTTATTTTATGTATATTATTTTATTTATGTAAATTTCGAGTTATGTTACTTAAGATTAAATTAAGTAAATTATATTTAATCTTAAGTAACATAACTCGAAATTTACATAAATAAAATAATATACATGAAATAAATAATTTACAGTATTTGTTTTTTTAAACATAAAATAAGCATTTATAGAGAACAATCAAATAGTTTAAAAAACCGGGAACTGTGTTATCTTTAATTAAAATAATTTGAGTGAATACCCTTATACGAATGTTCTATGGTTTTTCATTTTCGTGATCAGTGTTATTGTATTTAAATGCGCGAGTAAGTAATAAAATTTGTAAAAACAATATAGTATTTTTATTAGCTTTTAATTCCTCTTTTTTTCTAAGTTGCGTACACTTTTGGCATTATAATGTTCACTGCGCAGTTGATAGCTTCGGTCAGTATTGGAAAGATGTCGCCGTGCTCGAAAATCGGCTAGGGGGATATCAGAATGGAACCGGAGACCCAATTACTCCCAAAAATCATTCCAGAACAGTAACAACACGAGGAAAACGGCAGCGCACCTTCAACGCGATTTTTCGTCGAGGATGCATGTGGGTGTCCGCGAGCGAACTATGTTCCTTTCGTTCAACAATCATCATAACTCCCGTATGGTCTAGTGGCTAGGATACCTGGCTTTCACCCAGGAGGCTCGGGTTCGATTCCCGGTACGGGAAACCACTTTTTTTGATTTTTATTTATTCATCAATCTTAAGGTAAAATCAATTAAAAGTAAAGTAAAGTTTTAGCCTATAACTGTCCCACTGCTGAGCACAGGCCTATTCTCATTTCTGAGAGGGTTTTGGAGCTAGGAAGAATGCTGCTCCAATGCGGGTTGGCGGACTGAAATCAATTTTCTTAATAATAAATATTATATACTGGTGCGATAAGCAACAGGAGTTAATCAGAGGTTCCCAGACTTTTTTTCTCATACAAACCACTTTCAAAATTTAGCCGGTTCTGGTGGCCCGCCTGCAGCTTCATTTCTACCATATTCCCAACACTATAACTAACTAACCCATTTTTTGTCACTCCAACGTAGACCCCCGTCAGGTCTTCCGTAGACCCCTGGGGTGGACCCTCAAGGGTCCACGGAAGACTCGACCACTGAACCTGGACCACTTTGGGAACTAAGGCAGTAAATACATATTTATAGTAATTTTACTTGAATCTCTCTTCACAAAAATATCATTCGTATATTCTATGGTGAATGTATCCCTCTACGAGTCGACTATAAGTAGTTAATAGTAGCGAGCCAAAAACATTATACCGTCTTCCGGAATATTCGAGTAAATATAAATGTGACGGATATGACAGATATGCCTTAAAAATTAGATCTCGTATTCTCATGTTGAAACTGTATTGTATTAAGAATAAGGATATGTAATGGGATGTATATGGTAATTGCAGTGGGAACATTTTATTGCAACTTCATGAATCTTTTAACAGTTTCCATAACATTAAGGCACTACGTTACTTATAGGTTAGTTTTGTGTGCAGCCGACTGACAACATGCAGACCGGTGATTGGCCACAGCGGTAAAGGTGTGAGGAATACTGCGATTGCCAAACCACGAAGCGGGTTGCCTAAGCCAAACATTGCCGTATGGTAAGAAGCTAATGTCCAGAAGTTGACTAGTAACTGGCTCATGATGCTGAATAACTAGCTGTCCGAGCGGTTTCACCTGCCTAAAAAATGCTGACCACATGACCGAGCCGTACAGCGTTGTACCACGATGATCTGAACATTCTCAGTTCGGCCATTCTCGGTAATATTTGCTTCCTTATCGGTAGCGTAAAGTTTTATAGCCTTGTACCTTTTTCAAACGTTACCTAATGCAAAAATAATCTATCAAATCTAATAAGTATTTCCGGAGATTACCGCGATCAAACATACAAACTCTGAAGCTTTATTATAATATTAAAAGATGGAAGGACGGCAGCTGCTATGAAAAATTGCGAGCTTTTGTAGCGGCCCAAACCCACTTGATCGTCAGTTTATATTTAAATATAGGCGTAAAAATACCTTTCGAAATAAAAATATATTTATTATTACTTTCGTTTGAAGCTGCGTTGATGCTTCTGGGAAGAATTTAATTTCGCATACTTTATTTGATTAGGGAGTTCGCAAGAAAACTCTGCGAACATCAACACAATGCTCGTCTGTGTTATCTAAAAGCGATTATTCTTCAGTTCATCACACTTCAACGTTTTACGTTTGATGTTGATTGCTTAATTACAATTTGATTTATTATCAAAACATCCAGTGTTAGTATTATGCATTCACATTCATACGTCAATAAACAAACACTCTATAAAACAAAAATACTTGTCTTGCAACAAGACCTTCATCATCATCATTTCAGCCTATCACTAGTTCACTGCTGAACAAGGGCCTCCCCCATAGATTGCCACAAAAGTTTGTAGCTATCATTGGGGGGGGGGAGAGGGTTTTGCCATAGCCGCCACGCTTGGCAGGCAGGTTGGCAACCGCAATTTATTTATTCGGTTTTCAGGAAGACGCTGCTGTCCATTTTGTGGTTTTAATTTTCCCTCTGTGGACTTTTACGACACCCACGGGATGAGATGGGGTGGTAGATTCTCTTAAGCCTCCACCACACGGTAGTACGACCTTAGGGGTATATTATTATTTTATGTATTTAGATAGACATTTCTTCGCTCTTATATTTACTGAATTAATTATTAAAATAAACACTAGGGTAGGCTCCTTTCTTAAAGGACACTAAGTCGTATCGCTCCAGAAAATGGGCACGCGACAGCTGATTCCGCAACGTGAAACAAAATTTCTGCCAAAGCGCACAGTGGTGAAATGCCAACCATTCATGTGAAAAAACGGTCCAGTTGTCGACGATATTTTTTCAATTTGATTTCGAAATACAGCGTAACGTAGTGATCAGAGTATCTGACTATCACACCGCGGGTCGTGGTACGAATCCCAGCCGAAGCCAACATTTGCGCAAATCAAAATTTGTTCGGGTCTGCTTAAGTTGTGATTCTCTCCGTGTCTCTGACACTGCATTATAAACTACCTCCGATCTTATCGAATGTCAAGGCGACTGAGTGCTTCTGTGTTTCTATGTATGTAAATTCACACAGTATTCGGAAGATGTTAGAGACAAGAGCACATTCACAATATATCCATTCCAAAAACAAAACCTAGGAGTCTAATTCAGTGAGCACTGCGTCCAGGCCATTAGTAATAATGTCTTTTAAAATAGTACTGATACAATTTTATTTTGTCTGCAGATTAAAACCATAATATTTAACGCTGTCACTATACTGCTCGTGGGAACACAACGGAGAGTAAGAATTTTTTTTTGACTCGTACTGTTTGGTATTTTAATTTCTATGTCTATCTGTCTGTTCACGATTTTCTCCACAACAAGTCAATGGATTTTATTACAATATTCACCAATGAATAATGTTAGTTCCAAGATTAAGGCTTAAGTATTGCCATGAAGGAGAGGAAGGCTTGCTAAGATCCGCATGCAAAACATAAAATGTTGTATATTACCTAGTTTACCTCCCTCAGTGGCGTCCACGAACTATCACCGCCATCGGAAGCCGCCAACAGATACCCTCCACCACTACAATACTACCTAAGTAATATACACCACTGAGGTCGAAACCTCGACTCGTATTTCGGCCCAAAGCGAGGCATTATCAAGTATGATAGACTTTACGAGAGATAGCCGCCAAGGCTGTCTGTCGTGAGTCAAAACCTACATACATACATAAGATCACGACTGTATCCCATAAGGGGTAGTCAGAGACTGGGCACTCACTGCAAAAACAGATGACTGCCACAATCCACGTTTCACCAAAACAACTTATTGCACTTGGTGTGATAGGTGGTGAGCCCATCGCCACCATGCGCTGTTGGGTGCACAGTGCAGTTTAATTCCTTACTCGCCTTTTACGAGATCCATTGGATGAGATGGAGTGGTAGTATTCTTTTAACGAGCCGCCACCACACGGCTTGAGTCAAAAACTAAATAATATACACCAATTTTTATATTTTGCTTGCGGATCTTTGCAAATACACTTCATTATATGGATTTTAGCAAAGTAACGCCTGATTCTATTAACTGTATTAAGTATTTAATTTATGGAGATTTTTTTAGTAGATTTGTGGATATTTTAAATACCTTACATGAAATGGGCATAAACGCAGTCTTTGAAGTAATTTTCGAGTAAATAATTAGCGATAGGTGAAAATAATGTCTGACAATTTTATATTGTTTTAACTATATATATATATATATATATATAAAAATATATGAATATACTGTAACATTTGGAAGAAAGTTAACATTTTACAAAAGTATTTCTGAATACGTCGCCTCCGGTGCAATGCGTCCGAGGCATCGCAACGACATGCAGTGTTGTAGGTGGTAACTATCTACACAAGGCCAGCGGTAGATGTTTGCCAGTCTCTTCCGACAGAGTTGTGTAAGCCGTAGGGCTAACACATACGATTGACTACACTATACAATTCGAAAAATGCGCTTGATACGTCTGCTATCCTCTATTAGAGCTTCTTTCATTTCACGTAGCCTGATTGGCGACGGATTCCGATGACGCACACGTCATCCCAGTTCGTCCCATGCAAGATCAATGGGGTTTTATTCGGATCTGTGTGCTGGCCACTCTATGCGTGTAATTATTATTTATTATTACCTACTTCTTCAAAATAGGCAAACACTATCTGAGCTGTTTGCGGGCGGGCATTGTCTTACATAAAAACAGCATTCTCGCCAATGTCCACTAAAAATGGACCAGCATAGTCATTCAGAATTTCAGTGACATATCTGTCTGCAGTTAAAGTTCCATTTTCTAATACCACTAGCTCAGTACGGCTTTCGGAAGAAATCCCAGCCCACACGTGAACAGAGCCACCGCCGTATGGTAAAACCGACCGACCGCCGTAAAAACGACCAATATTTAACATTTTCAGTTTTTATAAAATCTTTTTATTTATCAATAATAAATAAAAAGGTTTTATATATTCTAGCATTAAATATTCTTTAATTTAATCTTTATTTCATAAAGCTAGGTCAGGTTCTTTTGAAGATATTGAAGATTTTCTAACCGACCCTTTTTCTTTGCGGTCCAGCGTATATTTAAATATAACTAACGCTTTAATACTTCGTATGGTGAGTGAACAAATCCGTAGACCGTCTGGTAACAAAGCATTTCACCAAAGTTCTTATGGTACCTTGACTTTGATTCTTCATTGGAGATGTTTTGTGGTGACTTTGGGTCACATTGACAATCATGTAAACAACAAACAAACAACAAACAAGCGGTTCTCAAACTTATGACATATCGCGAACCCTATAATTTTTGCAGAATATTTAGCTATCAACCGCCATTCAATATAAATTAGAATCTTTATGTGTGTACGTCGCGGAACAATTATTCGGATTCAACGGAACACTTGTGTTCCGCGGTACATAGTATGGGAATCCCTGTACTACTTACATTGTAAACTATTTTCTCGAATGCTCTTGCTAAAATACTATAGATATTAAATTTAAATTCGAAATTACGTAGCGTATTCCACTGTAAATATAATCCCACATTATTCTTACACTTGACATGGGAGTATGTTTAGGTAAGCTAATTATTATAAGCAGGAATTATTATTTACATGTAGCAGTTTTGAGTATACGTTTTATCATAAGCAATTAAAGCGACAAATAATGAAGTGAACGTACAGACACTGAAGAATGATATTATGTTCTAAACACATCCTACGTTGCAAATACGTTAGACCATAGAGTCCTCACGAGGGTCTTCCATTTCTACTTTATGATTTTTACATACGTAGCGACGCTGACAAGCTTAATATTAAAGCCTGTTATATTTCTAATCGTTGTGCTGTCGTTGTAGCTCCTCTAAGAAGACACGCTCGCACTAAGTAGGATAGCAAAGGTCGTTGTCGTTGTAGTCCTAAAGGACACTGAGCGAGTAACCAAAGAGAAACAGCTGCATAGATTCTATATAATTTTGCGTAAGTCTAAAGTGTCCCGCCGTGTGGTGGCGCCTTAAAAGAATCTACCACCCCTTCTCATCCCGTGGGTGTCGTAAAAGTCGACAGAGGGATATTAAAAACCAAGAGATGGGCAGCAGCATCTTCCTGAAACATCTGAATATATAAACTGCGATTGCCAACCCGCCTGCCAAGCGTGGCAATTATGGCAAAATCCCCCTAAATGAGAGCTGAAAACTTTTGTGCCAATCTATTGGGGAGCCCTATGTTCAACAGTGGACTGGTACTATGTTTAGCAGACTGAAATGATGAAATGAAATGAATCTTCGTCAAAATTACGTTATAAATAAATTTACGAAGAACAGTCTCATAGAAAACTGAAGCACGCTCCATGACAAAATGTTATACAAGATTTAATAACAAATGAATAAATGCATTACACAAAACAAACTCGAGCAGACCAGGGCGCGGTGTGGCGTCGCGCGGAATTGTCTGACACAGCGTTTGTTGTGGGCAGGCGTTGCACTTACTATCGGGTGAAGGTTTTGCTAGTTCCGTCACTTTTATCAACTAAAAACACTCCGGCATTATTATAGTAGTAAGACTTATCAAATAATTAAATGGTACAGTTCTTGCTAATTCCAGATAAATGTAATTTCTATTGTAAACTTCCGTAGTGCAATAGATGTAGTTGCCTTTTCTCGTATTAGTTATAGCCATAATTTAGTTATTATTAAATAATTTTGCTTTTTTAATAATAAGCAATATATGTGAATATCTTTGATACTGGTTGATATACTACATATAATTTATTAATCATATTGCATCGTGGTTAACTTACTTGTTGTTAAAACTAATAAAGTTATATTAAATACAAGCTGTACCCCGCGGGTTCCCCCGCGTAAAAAAACCGCTATAATGTCAGCTATCTGTCAGTGAAATCCCGTCAAAATCGGTAAGACAGAAACAGACAGACCGACAGGAAAAAAATTTAAAAATTGTTTTTAGTACAACATTGACTAAAAAGCTGTTATTTTGTTATTACAAACATACACTTCAATTTCATTCATTTTTATAGATGACTTAAGAATAACATTGAAATGGTTATGATGACGGTACCGTTAGAAATATGTATAATAGATTTAGTTTTTAAATTAAATAGAATATTCCTAATATGTACATTCAGCAACAAGAGAATACCGTCCTCAATTTGTACAACAACGCAGACACTCCATCGTGCAGGCGCTCGTTATGTTACGCTTATTTAAACAATGATATGATAACGCAATGGCAGCCTTTATAATGTAAATAATATACTTCGTCATTTTAAAGCATTTAATTAAAAATGTTTGTAAGTCAAAATCTAAAACAACATCTGTGTTATTAAAAATGTTACTTGTTAAAATAATATGCGTTGTGGACTGATGAAAATCATTTATAGACTCATAAAGAACTTAGCTTAAGAACTATATTATTTGACTCACATCTGTTTCACTCTCTTTAATACAAAACTTTATATTAAAGATAAATACAATTTATTACATACCGAAACAATTCAATAAAATAAAAATGCAAACTTTAAGCTCAAGGCAGTGCAATGGGCGGTCTTATCACTGAAAGCGATTTCTTCCAGACAACCTTTATATTCTTTCTTTGTATTTTGCTTTGTACCATTTCAGCTTCGATGAGTAGGTATGTATTTTAGCTTTGCTTACTCCTAAAATAATTTAGATAAATCCTGTATTAATAGCCAATGTGCTCAATTTAATGTGTGCTGTGCATCTGAAAAATCCCGTGACCACGAGTTTTAAATGCGAAAGAGATCAGACATTTAAAAAAGTGCGCGAGCAAGCGAAAGTTTTCTTTTTTTCTATTGAATAAAGTGATATAAGCGAGTAAGAATTTTTTGACTTGTACCAAAATGGCGGCGACGTGGTTACCCATCTCTAATCGCATCCCTTATACAAAAAAGGCGTGACTGTATGTATGTGTAACGTATTCTAGTATAATTTAATTTTAATGACGCGGTCACGTATTAGTGTAGATGTATAAAATATTAACAACATACTGTAAACGCTATACTATCGCAAAGCACTTATTCAAGATTCCGTTTTAGTAATTTACGTAAAATGCAGCTTGTAAGCATGCATTATGGACAAGGAACCCCACCAACGTCCTTCTCTAGAGAATATAAGCGATAGATCGGTAAAGTGGCTAAGTGGTTTGCCAATAAGTGGTTCCGATGCTCAAATATTATTCATTTTCAGTATTACGCAATGTACATTTAATAAGTCATTGAAATTAAATGAAATAATGTATTGTTTTCCACAGCACTTACTGCAAAAGCTAAGTATGTATGTGTATGTGTAAGTAAGTAAGTATGTGTGTGTATGTATGTGTAACGTATTCTAGTATAATTTAATTTTAATGACGCGGTCACGTATTAGTGTAGATGTATAAAATATTAACAACATACTGTAAACGCTATACTATCGCAAAGCACTTATTCAAGATTCCGTTTTAGTAATTTACGTAAAATGCAGCTTGTAAGCATGCATTATGGACAAGGAACCCCACCAACGTCCTTCTCTAGAGAATATAAGCGATAGATCGGTAAAGTGGCTAAGTGGTTTGCCAATAAGTGGTTCCGATGCTCAAATATTATTCATTTTCAGTATTACGCAATGTACATTTAATAAGTCATTGAAATTAAATGAAATAATGTATTGTTTTCCACAGCACTTACTGCAAAAGCTAAGTAACATCGACATATCGAGTGACGTTCAGTTTCGCGGTCACTTAGAAAGGAAGTCCAAATTAGCCTTTAAAAACTGAGCGTTATCAGTGGAGCGGGACAGTAATTAATGCTGGCCCAACGCTTACAACTCTACAAGGCGCAAGCTTGGCCTCACATGGAGTACTGTTCTCATCTTTGGGCGGAGGCACCCCAGTGCCCGCTCCTTTCATTTGACCGCATTCAACGAAGAGCGACTCGACTCGTCGACGACTTGATCCACTGGCCTTGCGATGATATGTTACATTTTTTACAGGGGCAGTGTTCCAAGCTTTGTTCGGATTAATTTCAACCGCTGAATTTCACCATTGCACATTGCGTCACAGCTCAAAATTCCATCTTCACCACCTGGATGGTTGGAATTCCACCACAGTACGTTTTTCGCGGAATTTTCTGCCTTCCACAACCATTTTATGGAATCTGCTGCAGTCTTCTGGTTTTGTAGATGTTGATGGGTGGCGGTCATCACAGGTGAGTCACTTCCTCTTTTTCCTCCCTCTGCTATAAAAAAGAGACGATGTAGTTTCTGGAAAAGGGAAACCGAAACTCATAATTGGTCATTCTGTAAATATCTAGAAAAGGTCTCCGGTATCTATGTCAAAGGATAGTGGACAACAATACGAAAAATCTAAAGTTTCGTCTCTTCCAATTTTTCATCCATTACTATGGTGGCGGCTTAAGAGAATCTACCACCCAATCTCATCCCGTGGGTGCCGTAAAAGTCGACAGAGGGAAAATTAAAACCAGAAGATGGGCAGCAGCATCTTCTTGGAACATCTGAATAATTAACTGCGGTTGCCAATCCGCCTGACAACAACTATGGTAAAATCTTCCCAAAATGAGAGCTACAAACCTTTTGTGGTAATATATTTTCAAAGAATATACGTTGCTTATTTTAAATTTTTAACACATACGAGTACTATAAAATTTTGATGACAGTTGGCGGGAAAATCATTCCGTTGTCTGGTTGTTCTAAATGTGAGCACTAACTTAAAAATAGGTAAAACGTGAACAAATTTAAGACAACCTTTTAAAATTTAATCTCTCGCCAATACCCTTCAACAGTGCCTCCAAACAAAAGATTTCCGCGAGAATACTTGACGGTGCACTTCAGAGTGAGATTTTAATCTCTAAACGATTTTGAGAATAGCTTTTATCGTCTATTCTTTTGATGCAAACCATTAATTTAAATTTTCTTGTATTAAAAAGGAGACACACCTACTTTTCAAAAATTTTAAAATTGTATAAATAATAAAGTAAGTCATATTAATAATACGATTTCACATTTTAGTTTATTTTTGAAATAAAGTATTAATTTAATCTCTATAAAATGAAATTAAAATGATTTATTTTTTAACGTAAGCATTATACGAGTAAATTTCGTTTTTTTAAATGCATTTTTTTTACAACATGTGGTATGTTGTAAAAAAAATACATTTAAAAAAAGTCGTTTCGTAACGAAATACTTCCGACGAAGAAGAAACAGGCGAAAGAAACACCGCAGGTATCTTTTTGTGTGCTTTTATATCATCGTCATTATAAATAAATTTAAAAAAATCAGAAATCATAGACAACTACTATGTATACTACTTGGTCATTCCCGCGACTTCATCCGCGTGCATTTAGATTTTTTAAATATCCCGTGAGAACTATTTGTTTTCTCGGAATAAAAATTATCCTATGTCTATTTCCAGTTTAAACGGTTCAACGGCTGAACCGTGGAAAGGTAACAAACAGATAACGAAGAGATAATAAACAGGTAAGATAAAGACAGAAACAGAAGAGAGACAGAGAGAACTGCTTTACCATTTATAGCATTAGTATGGATTTCCTAGGTATAAATGAACTCTTTTCGAAAATAAAACTCCAATTTCAGCAACAACAGCAGCAAGCACAATGCACGCCAGCCGTAATGACGTACATGATACAAATACGAGTAGCAATAGTAATTAAATCATGATCATCATTTCAGGCACAAGTTCACTGCTGAACATAGCAGTAGCCCTGCTATGGACAGCTATAAAACACGATTCTGAGCCACTTCTGTCAATAAAAAATAATAATAGAAATTAATATTAATAACAATCAATACTATAAAAAAGTAAAGTATAAGTCTAAACAAATCCCACCGCTAAGCACAGGCCTCCTCTCACTCTTGAGAGGATTTTGAAGCCGTGAAGATTCCGCCACGCTGTTTCAATGCTCGTTGGCGGACCAAGTCTTTGAAATATTTTAGTTCCTCAAACATTCAGGTTTCCTGATCAACTAGTAGACCAACACTTAAAATTGTAAAAAAATTTTAGAGGTGCAACAGGGATCGTACTCAGGTCACTCGGCTACTATGAAATTAAGGACTGACTGTAAATAGTTAAAAAAAAACATCATTTTCGGTTCAGATATCGCAGCAGCTAAGTTATTGGCTTCTCCGCTGTGTAAATATATTAAGTATTGTCTTCAATGTGAAAAAATCTACAAAGATTACGGAGAAAGCGAAGTTAAAAAAATTAACATTGTTAACGAAGTTAACCAAATTAAGGAGCCGATGTTTAGAGCGACTTATTTCATTTTTGTGTATATTTAAGTGTATCACGGACACAATTACACAAAGATTAGCATGTAGCATCGGTCAGAATTACAGTGTATATGGTTATATCTTAAGTATTCTGAACCATCTAAACATTTTCTATTATTTAGTAGAAATATAGAGTAAAAACGTTATGTTCAAAAATGATGGAAAACTATTCTAGGACGCTCAGGGGATGAGTACTCTCCTTAAATTTCATAGTAACTGCAGTTCGATCCCCGATGCCGGTAGCCCTGGTTTTGTTAATTGGAATTTTATTTTTAAATTCAAGTCATAATTTACAGCTGGCTTAGCACTTACTGAATACACTTATCCCATCAAAATGTATGTTTGAGTCCGTACCTTTATTATCCATGTTTGTTTATAAATGCTTGATGTTCAGGTATTGGTGAATATTATTCATGGTTCTATAAAAAGCAAATAGATGACAGTAAATGTAAATAAGACGAAAGTGATGGTTTTTTTAAGGGAAGAATCTATGAGGGATTGCATAGTTCTGATTGAGTTAGAAAGAGTGGAGTGAAAGAATTTCTATACATGGGTTCAAAGTGTACAAGAGACAGAAATTATGACCGTGGTATTGAGCAAAGAGTATTCGCTGGAAATCAAGTGTCCCATACACTGCCCTGCATAACATTATGTGTAGCCAGAACGTATGTAAAAAGGCACAGCAGGCTCTGCATGGAGGTGTTCTGGTCTGCCCGTGTAAATGAAGTTTGATAAGTATAGAAAGAGTGACTTTTTTATGGATATAGTTATTACGAGCAAAAGATTCACCTGATGGTAAGTGCAACATCTGCCCACAACAACTCACTCACACTGCGCACGTCACCCTGAGACATTAGTTCTTAACGACTCCTATGTCGAGTTATTATATCATACCACCACCACCACCACACCAGCCTATCACTTGTCCACTGCTGAACATAGGCCGCCCCCATAGATTGCTACAAAAGTTTGCAGCTCTCATTTTGGGAAGAAATTTGCCATAGTTGCCACGCTTGGCAGGCGGGTTGGCAACTGCAGTTAATTTATTCTGATTTTCCAGGAAAATGCTGTTGCGCATCTTCTAGTTTCAATTTTCCCTCTGTCGACTTTTACGACACCCACGGATGATTAAATGTACATCGAAATGATATCGTCGTAAGAGTACGTTATAACCCAAACTAAACAATTTTGCATATAAATACATACACATTATGTTAAATTGAGACAAAATGTGGGATAAAACCTTACATAATACTGTAAATTATATTATCGTTATATAAGAATTAGTTTTCAGTTATATATAAGTATCAGTTTGACATCAACATCATAGCTAGCTCAGTAGAACCCTGCTAATGGCACGCCTTTAATTTCCTAGAACGACTTGAGTTCGAACCCTGGTGCCGGTGCCTCTTAAATTGTTCTTCAGTGTTATGTGCTGATTTACCACTTACTAAGCGATGAAGGAAAACATCTTGAGGAAACCTGTATGTCTCAGAAATAAAAATATTTTGAGGACATGTGAAGACCTCCAACACGCATTGGAGCATCGTGTCGGCCTCTTCCAGGCTCCAAAACTCTTAAATGAGAAATGATAGGAGGCCTGTGCCCAGGAACGGAACATTTATAGGTTGTTACTTTACTTTTTTCAAAGAATGAGTTCTACTTTATTTTGATCATAATTATGATACAATGAGGCCGTGTGGTAGCGGCTTAAGAGAATCTACCACCCTATCTCAACCCGTGGGTGTCCTAAAAGTCGACAGGGGGAAAATAAAAACCGGGGGACGGGCAGCAGCATTATTGGAACATCTGATTAATAAATAAACTGTGGTTGCCAACCCGCCTGCGAAGCGTAGCAACTGTGGCAAAATCTCCCCAAAATAAGAGCTACAAACTTTATAGGCAATCGATGGCTATATCTAGCCTATGTTCAACAGTGGTACAGTGATAGGCTAAAATGAAGATGATGATGATACATAGTCAAGCCGTTTTCCCACTAGATTAGGCGGAGACCCCATCTTTCCACTTGCTACGATTCTCACACACATCTTTCGCTTCTTCTGTTTTCATTTGCGTTTTCTTACAATGTCGTCGGTTGCGGGAAGGGATTCAAACGATACATCGATTTTTACAAAACATCGATGTTCCGCTCATAAACATCGATGTTTTGAAGATCGATACATCGCCGGTACATCGATGGCAAAAGTGTCAAACATCGACATCGTTGATTCGTTCCGTTCGTGCTCTGCGCTGAGTTTATAGTATACACACATACATACTTCACATGTTTTCAAATTAAAATGTCTACGATCTGATCTGATCGACTAGCCTGTCCGCTCGCCTCATAAATTTTTCGTTAATCTTTTACGTCAATTAT
This sequence comes from Luehdorfia chinensis, assembly GCA_019845155.1. NCBI lineage: Eukaryota > Metazoa > Arthropoda > Insecta > Lepidoptera > Papilionidae > Luehdorfia > Luehdorfia chinensis. The sequence goes on from JAHVAK010000390.1 coordinate 926,314, forward strand.
CCATCCTCTTGATGCACAAACTATCTAAGCTACGCTTTCTCTATCTTAGTCACTACATATTCTACCACACCGCAATATTCCCTTATCACGTTGCTCCTCACTTTTTTCATCAAAGCCACCATACTTCTTAGACTTTTTATTTCTCCAGCTTTTCATGCGTTATCTGCCGGTCCCAACATTCACTACCATACGTTATTTTGGGGACCAGTACGTCAGATTTCGTTCGACGTCCGACTAGTGACGGGTAGCAAAGAAAGTCTGAGGTGCGAATCGTCCGGTGCTGCGATCGCCATTCCGCCTGATAAGCGTGGTAATTATGGCAAATCTGCTTTTCTTCTGAGATGCCTATGTAAAGCAGTGTACTTAACATGTTGATAAAGAATAAAAATGACATGACGATCGCGTGGTCAGAGTACCTGACGTCTATTCCGTGGGTTCTGGGTTCAAATCCTGATATTTGTGCCAGCAGCAGTCAAAAAGACAAATTGTTTATCATAGGGTCTGGTTGTGTTGTGCATTTGAAATGTATATCTGTAAAGTGCGCCCACAATACAGGTGAAATCCTATTGTGCGTCATCACATAAATGTGTGGGCATCGTTTATGAGTGTGAGTGCCCCAAGCTTTTATAGTGGCACAAACTCGTTCCAACCTATCCGTGCCGATGTAAAGCTCTTGCTCGGAGGTAGACAAGGATGCAGCGTCAGAGTCATAGACAATCGCAACACAACCAGACCCGAAAATCAACAATTTGTGTTTTTGCTCAAATTTTTTATAACTACTAAGTTTCTAACCGCTAGTTCACGCGGTATAGACATAACCAAAGTTTTGTTATAAAACTGCTATTTACCGAATTATGAATAATTTTTTTGTAGTTATAGATTGCAAACGCAAACTTACCATCTTCTTCGTATAATCGGCAATCCTCTTTATTGGAGATCATAGTAGCAAACCAGCTAACTAGCTTTACTGGTAGAAGGATTTCTATGCAGAGATCCATCCAGGTAGGTACCACCGCGAGGCCAGTTATCCATCGCGAAGCAGTAGTGTGCAAACGTTACTGTTTTTCGGTGATGTAATTGCTGTAAGCCATTTTGGCTTTTACAGCTTCATCGGATACAAAGGGCACTGATAGCTATTGTAATTACTGGGCTTATGACACTTAATAACTTATGTCTCAGAGGGACAGATGCAGTGTGGACACCACACACATAAATCTTCTGGGTGACACAGCATTTGATTTTTTTTTTGATATGGACAGGCATTGAACTTACCATCAGGTGAGCGTTTTACTCGTCACATCATTTTCTCTTATAAAAAATATATGTGTAAAAGCTTACCGCTTCTAAGCTACAACTAATATTCCTGTGTGAATAAAGTTCTTGGGGATGCACTTAAACCTAAAGTCTTAGTGTAAGCTTTAAGTCGATAAAAGCCGTTCGAAATACCATTTATCGACTTGGCTTTTGTTGCATGGTAATATTTTCTATTCATGCGAGCCTTTCAAATATTGGTTATGATTTTAAGTTGAAGTATTTGAATCGTTTTGTTCAAACCACCAAAAACATTCTTCAAATATTTTATAGTCCTTTGCTCTGAACAAAAAACATTTTACTTAAAATACTTGATATAATTATGGTTTTTTTATTTAGTGAAAATTCACATTTGTCCTGACCTTCTTCATAGGACAGTTTATCCGTGTTATGTCTCGTCATTTTTTCAGCCTATCACTAGTCCACTGCTGAACATGCTCGTAGGCCTCCCCCATAGATTGCCACAAAAGTTAGAAGCTTTCATATTGCAGGGTTTTTGTTATAGTTGCCACGCTTGGCAGGCGGGTTGGCAACCGCAGTTTATTTATTCAGATGTTCCCATCACTTGGATCTTATTCCCTGTCGACTTTTACGACACCAATGGGATGAGATGGGGAGGTAGGTGAACATATTGAGTGCAAATCAGTATAAAGTTTGAGGTACCTTTTTTAAATGTCGTCACCAATTTTTGGGACATGTTGGTCCTTGAATCAATATGATACTATAAATGCAAAAGTAACTTTCTCTGTCCCTCTGTCTGTTTGTTATTTTTCACGGCGCAACCGTTGAACCGATCTTGACGAAATTCGGCATTCGGGAAATCAAAGAGTTCTAACGGTATTTTAAAAATCGTAAAATTCTCGCGGACTTCGTCGTGGGCTTCGAAAATATATTTTTAAATTAATGAATGATACGTCTCATATGATTGGAAAACGATAGTCAAAGATGATACGGCCCAGACTGGGGCCGAATATGTGCTATTTGGTCCCGAGAAAAAGACAAATGGACATCTTTGTCTTTACACGATCTGGGGTTCATGCATAAAACATATTAATAATAAGAAATGTAACAAAACTAGCCATTAATTTATTTTAACTCACCAAATAACATGGCTACTAGAAATAAGATGATCGTGTAAAAATGTAAGGAATAAAAGGCTTTTTTTATTTTATTTCATTCTGAAATAAATCATTTTATGTGCTCAAAACCTACGAAAGTATCCAATGATTCCCCAATGAAAAAGAGCATAATATTTTTCCTTTGGGACAATAATCCAAGAGACTAGAGCTGGCAAGTAGAGGATTATTGTAAAACACCCACAATATCTCTCAAAACGAAACACGAAGCTGTGGCTTATTCATTTTACCAACATATCGAATATTTTCAATCGTACAATGTGGGAAATAACTGGTATTAAACATTTGAAATTGTATAGACAAATAAGTAATAGTAATTTTTCTAACGTTAGGATTCCTATGCAGGAATCCGTCTAGGTAGGTATAGGTGTGTGCAAACATTACTGTGTTACGGATTGAAGTGCACTGATAACTATTGTTATCACTGGACATATGAGACTTAAGAACTAATATCTCATGGTGACGGGCGCAGTGTGGTGTCACACAGAAATGTTCTGGATGACACTGCATTTGTTATGGGCAGACGTTGCACTTACCCAGAGGTAAACGTTTTGCGCGTTTCGTCACTTTATCAAATAAAAAAAACATCACATTTAGCCTTAAAATTTATATAAAATGTATAATTTAGTCCTATTACCGCGTGGCCTAGTGGTTAGCGTACCTGACTTATACGCCGCGGGTCCTCTCTTGTCTCTTACAGAAAAATTAACAATGAAATTGTGTTTAAGAATGTGATGTACACAAATTAGGATACAAAGCCTTACCATTAAAAAAAAACTGTTACAATCACAATAGTGAAACTTAGTAACGTTGAGTGCTAAAGTTGAATGGATTAATTGTAGTAAATAAACTCACGAAAAGCTGCAATTTGTTGTGTACTAGTGATGCTACTGAACTGGGAAATGTTGGGAAAATCAGATTTCAATATAAAGTTAAACTCATGTGGTTAGGAGGATTTTTTGTTGGTTATTCAAGATTTTTAGCAGCACGTATGGTTTTTGCAATTACAATTTACAATACAGATTTTGTAGCATATACTTATTCTGTCAGAGTAACGTATATTAATGTTTACATGATGTATAAATACAATAAATAACTAATTTGATTTTTTCGAACTACATTTTTTACGACTCATTGTCACTTCAGCTTACCGTCGTAGTTAACAGAATCAGGCATTCTGAATCAGACACAAATTTACTTTGTTTCTGTCCTTAAAGGAGTTCCTTCAAGGACAGAAACAAAGTAAATTTGTTGGATGCTTGCATTATATTGGTTACTCCGGTTCAACTGTAGTAAAGTAAAATAAAAGTAAAGTAACAGCCTATAAATGTCCCACTGCTGAGCACAGGCCTCCCTCTCATTTCTTAGAGGGTTTGGGAGCTGGGAATAGTCCGCCAAGCTGCTCCAATGCGGGTTGGCGGACTTCACATATCCTCGAAATATTTCTATTCCTCGGAGATGCAGGTTTCCTCACGATGTTTTCCTTCACCGCTAAGCACGTGGTAAATCAGCACTTAAAATTTTAAACCAAATTTAGTGGTGGTGCTGTGGCACCGGGGATCGAACCCAGGTTACTCGCGTACTATGAAATTAAAGGCGAGCACCAGGCCCCTGAGCTACCACGGCTTACAATTATACTTCTTAAACCAGGTACTTCTTCGGCATCGGTTTCCGACTTTCGACTTCGGCTTACTTATTGTACAAGGACGGAACAGCTAGTTAATAATAAAACGACAATCCCCGGCGTTCTTATTATTAAAATATTCACCATTTTATGTTTAAATCAGCTATAAAGAATGGTACTAATATACATTTTGAAGTATTTTATAGCCGACGATGAAAGCATCCTCAGTCGTACTACTTACTATCAAAGACAATTTTATTTTTTTAATGCACAACCATGTTTCGACATTACCATACGTGGAACTCAAAAAGCTTGACATATCTATATAAATAAAATGATAGAGGTCTACCGTTGTGCGCGCTTCACGTAAAAACTATTAGGATAGATTTCGATCGATATCACGATATTTTCACACATACTGATTAATATTATAAAAGCGAAAGTAACTCTTCCTCTCTGTTTGTCAACCCTTTCGTAGGTCAACTATTGAACCGAACTTACTTGCCTCCGGAGACGGACATAGGATCCTTTATCCCGGAAAATCAATTAGTTCCCACGGTCCACTCAAAAACCCAAATCCAAGCGCACGAAGTCGCGGACATCAGCTAGTTATGAATAAGACTAAGTTATATATGTTTAACTAAAAATGAGATGATTTACATTTATACTTCCTAAAAATTTCATGCATATTGCCCCAGCTTTCAGGCATTCCTTTTACAGAGGGACTTCCATGTCTCGAGATCTTACGTGGAAATTATCATATAGTAAGGGGAGAGCTGTAGGTATTCATTTCAGAAAATGGAGCCCCTGAATGACGGCTATTTGTTGTGCACTCGTCGCTCGGGTCGTTTGTCTCGGCCGGAAATAACAATTGAAGGGGATTTAGAGGCTTCCTCCTTTTGTTCTTTATTTTTCCTTTGCCGATTCCTTCTAGTGTTATTAACACGAATAAAATATTACAATCCTTAAATTCTCTTTTGCAAATGAAATTATAAAATAACTAAAATAGGTTTTTTAGATATTCCGTGGGAATTTTCCGGAATAATAAGTATCCTACTTCCGTCTCCAGGACGGAAGCTCTGTGCCAAATTTCGTGTAGAGCGGTTCAGGGGTTGAGCTGTGAAAAGATAGCAAACAGGCAGAGGGACAGAAAGAGTTACTTTCGCATATGTAATGGTATGGATGTTTATTTTTGCGACAGTGACATTAGCATGTTTTGCTTAAGCATGACGAAAGGCTCGCAAAAGTATTTAAGATATTGCTAATAACTTGTGTTCAAATATTAACATCTGCTATCAAGGTTATCTTTTATCTTGGTCTTTTATTAACCTTTTAATATATATATATATATATATATATATATATATATATTAAAAGGTTATCTATTAATATAATAAATTTGTCTCTAAGAACCAACTGACAGAGTAATCTGATTTGATAAATAAACATTTAAAGAGCTTTCTCTTAAATTTATTGACATTTCCACAAACTCTGTTTTGTATTTTCAAATTATGATTGTCTGATTGGAGAATGTAAATGTCAATAATATACCGATAGTTGTCCGCCAGAGTAGAATAGCCCCTATCTTTTTCCTACCGAGGTATCGTAAGAGCCGACTAAGGTATTGTACGGACAGCCTTTATCATGCAGAATAATACTATAATATATTTTGACTCAAACCCAAAAAAGCGGCGACGTGGTGGTTATGGCGGTCATACGTGGGCTACGGATGTGGTCTCTGCCTGCGCTTTATATGGGAAAAGGGGTGAATGTTTGTATGTATATTCATAAATTGTACACAACGTAGTAGAGATAAACATATGAAAAATGAAATGCATAAACAATCCATGTTGTATATACCCCAAGCTCTATTTCTAAAAGAAGTGCTTAGACACAGAACAAAGGGAACAATAAAGTGCCACCTATCGTATACAGAGCAGTCGCATTGTTCGACTGCATTGATGTGGAATACGGCGGAGTCTTGCGAATACATTGTGAGAAGAAACAAAAAGACAGTTCGTCAGACATTTTATATACATTTGATCATTTTGTATTGTCTAAAAATAATTAATCCACTCAAGTTATCGTTATCATCATTTCAGCCTATTAATATTCAACTGCTGAACAGAGGCCTCCCCCATAATTGCTACTAAAGTTTGTAGCTCTCATTTTGGTGGGATTTTGCCATAGTTGCAACGCTTGGCAGGTGGGTTGGCAAGCGCAGTTTATCTATTCAGATGTTCCTGGAAGATGCGGCTGCCAATCTGCTGCTTTTTATTTTCCATCTGTCGGCTTTCAGAACACCCCCGGGATGATATGGGGAGGAAGATTCTCTTAAGCCGCTACCACACGGCAAATAAGTTAAGTTATAAATATTAAGTTATATAATTATAATATTAATATCTATAGGTTTTTCATATACTCCTAGATGAAGATTATAGGTACGTCTTAAATTATGAGCAAGTTCAAAACACTGACGTCAGTATACGAAATACACACAGCGTCACAAAAATCGCACCTCTCTGAGTTTGCGCGAAAAATGGCTGTACTGGCTAGAAACGAATTATATTTATATAAATATTGGTATGTTTGAAATGGGTATTTGAATAGCTTTACATTATTAATAAAAAATCATGAAATCATTAAAACATTTATCATTATAGAGCGTCAAAAATAAACACTGACAAATGCTCGTTAGTAAGGACGCTGGTTACACCATCTAAAAAGGGTATAAAAGGGTCGATCTGGATGAAATATGGGCCAGTCGTAATTTAGACTTTGCAGTGAACACACGTGAACAAGTAACCCAAGTAAGAACAAGTAAATATGGACGCCAGCTCTGAAGAAGTCGCTCAAGTGATTGCCCTATTGCAGTCGGGGATGCGGCAGTGTGACGTTGCTCGACAGTTGAACCTGTCCCGTTTTTCAGTTCGACGGGTGTTCCAACGTTTTCAGCAGACTGGTGGTTATGTTAGAAAACCGGGATCTGGAATAAAACGGTGCACATCAGAAAGAGATGACCGTTTCATCGTTACGACATCTTTACGAAACCGTTTTACAAATGCTGTTGAGTTGCAACAACAGCTTCGATCAACTCGGAGAACATCTGTGAGTGTTTCTACGATAAGAAGAAGATTACAAGAAAAGAGTTTAACAGCCCATAGACCTGCTAAAGGTCCAAAACTTACTGCACAGCATCGCAGAGATCGCCTAGAGTTTGCTCGCAATCATTGCGAGTGGACTCTAGAACAGTGGCGGACCGTACTCTTCTCTGATGAGACGAGGGTCTATCTTTTCTGCAATGACAGACGTAGAAGGGTCTACAGAAGACAGGGGGAGAGGTTCACACAACCCTGCTTCGAAGAATCCGTCGAATACGGGGGTGGCTCGTGTATGTTTTGGGGCGGCTTTTACGTCGACGGGAAAACGAAACTTGTGTGCGTTTCCCGGACTCGGGGTGGCCGTGGGCAAGGGTCATTAAATGCTGGTCGTTACATTACTCAAATCCTGGAGGAACATGTGGTCCCGTATGCTGGTTATGTCGGTGATGGATTCATGTTAATGCATGATAATGCTCGTTGCCACACCGCGGCTATTGTACGGGATTATTTACAGGAGGTCGATATTCCTGTTATGCATTGGCCAGCACGAAGTCCAGACCTTAACCCAATAGAACATCTCTGGGATGACCTAAAACGGCGCGTGCGAACAAATACGTAAATAAGTGGGAACAAATACCCCAAGAGGCTGTTGCGATCCTTGTAAGGTCCATGAAAGATCGCATGGAAGCCGTTATCAAGGCAAGGGGGGGTAACACTAGGTTTTAAGAACTTTTTTTGTATTTATTAAGTTTTTTTTTAAATTATTAATTTGCAAATTTGTACATACTCTGTCTTTTTCTTTAATTTCTCTTTCGTCTCGTTATAAAAGTAAAATTCAATTAAAATTCCTGAAAGCTAATGAAATTACCTTTCGAATGACACCCTCCAACCACAACATTGCCATTGGCCTGTTGTGTTAAAATAGTATTTAAATTATTTTTTTCGGATGTGCGATTTTTTTGACGCCGAGTGTATTATGACGCAAATTCTCATCTAGTTCCCTGTGAATGATTCGAAGAAATTAAGATTTAAATGCAGCCCCGGCATCTGTCTGCCATAGAGTTTATATAACTTTATAATGGCTAGTTGTGAGGTGAAACACGTATCCTGTTCTCGGCGTAAGAGGTGTGTTTTGTCTAGCGGTAGTGTTGCAGTGGGTGAGCGTATTAAGAGTCAGTTCCCGGTGGATGGTATTAGTTTGCCTGAGCACGCTATAGTAGGAAAGCGGACGGTGCTCCTCCAAAATTACCAAATACACATCTTTTTGAATTTTGCAGGCGGACCTGAGCAAATTTATTTTCATTCCTTAATTAAAATGGATACCTGCAAAGTAATGATTCAATTAACTATCACTATTATTTTTTTAATAAATGAAGTTAATACACATCATCATCATCCTATCAGCCTATCATAGTCCACTGTAGAACTGAAGAAAATAGACCACCCCCATAGATTGCCACAAAACACGGTTCTGAGCCACCTGCATCCATCGACTTCCCGCAAAGCTGTGCTGGATCAATGCCATTCGAGAACCTTCCCCAACGGTTATCAGTTCTACCGGGTACTATATAGATTAGGGTGTATGGCCGGCCCAATGCCACTTCATACTGCCAATTAATACTCGATAATTTGTGGAAGAAAGAAGAAGTTCCCTATTTTGAAAATAGGAAACCCAGAAACATCAGTCTTTAATGTTTGTGACATATGTGTGAAGAACCACATTTTAACGTCTAAAATAATCACTTGTAGTTTAAGTCAACATTTAAAAGAGCATTAAAATATTCTTCCTTAGAAATAATGCGCTAAAGTTTTAACGGAAAGGCAGAAGTTTCTTCCACTTTAAAAAAAAAAACTTCATCAGGTGAACGTTTTGCTCGTTCCGTCACATTTATGAAATAAAAATTATGAGGCATTATGAGGTAATTTTTATGCCACTATTTACAAAAAAATAAAAATTCATGATGCAGGCAATCTTAGCAATTTAATTTTCTTGCCCCTTTTGTAATGGATTTCCGCAAAGTAACGCCTGATTCTATTAACTGGACTTTTATATGTTAATATCTGACGCTGGTGTATAAAGAACGGTACTTAATATTTATTTTACCGCTGTCAGGATAAACTCTTCATCGTTTCTGCGTGGTTTTCCCGCTTAATGTTAATATATCCCGCTTAATATTGTAAGAAGCTTGTAATCCGCAAAAAGGTTTGATATTGTTGGCTGTTTTAAATGTTCTTTTCTAGTGCTTGAAAACAGACCTGCAATGATATAAATGAAGTATCTGTCAAAATATAAATAGAATCATAAATTCGTCTCGTTAGTATGACTGCTATTTTTTTTTTTTTTAAATTATGCCCAGTCTAGGATTTTTCCGATATCACGGGCGTCTTTTACAGACAAAAAATTCACATGCACAATACAACCAATAACTTATCATTTATAATTGTAGCTAGAGCGTACAAAATAATGAGCTGTTTCACTAAAAATCACTGCATCATCTAGTGCTCTAATGATATTTAGAATGCATCGACAAAAACTAAAGCATACAATTTTTTTTTTTCAATTTCTAATTAGGTCTCTGCGAGCACTCGACATGTCTGTTCTTGTCAATTCTGCTACATGCATGAACTTGTTATGGAAGCTACGTCATGTGAAAGCTATTTTTATCTACTTTATAGTCACAAAGATAATGAGTAGATACGATACAACAATACGAGTAAGGGTCATTAGTTTCTTGTGAAACTTTTCATCAGTCTATTGTGATTAGACTTTCAGTGCATTTTAAAATACTAGCCTGTTTTTTTTTGTTTACTTTTTAGAAAAAAAATTACGTATACGAAAATTTATCACTAACGTCATTTTTGATCACTTTTTGGATCTGTGCCTATAAAATATAAAAATGAATTAATAACATAACAAACACGACTTTTTTTTTCTTACGCTAACATTTTCGTAAGAGATCGTGTCTTTGAATAATAATTATTCTTTTTTGGGTGAAACAATGGTTCTAAAATATTTAACACCATCTCACATTTTTACAAGATGGAAGAGCTTCAAAAGAGTAAATAGGAGTATTACAATCCCATTTCGATAAAAGCAAAACCTAAATAAAGTATTATCGCCTCTAAAACAGCGAGATGTTTTGTTTTGATTACTTGAAATGTCTCTGAACCGTCCTAAGTGACAAAGTCGACTAAATAAGAATTGTAAATTATTTAAAAAAAAATGTAATGAAATATCTTCATCATCATCATCATTTCAGCCTATCACTAGTCCACTGCTGAACATAGGCCTCCCCCATAGATTGCCACAAAATTTGTAGCTCTCATTTTGGAGGGATTTTGCCATAGTTGCCACGCTTGGCAGGCGGGTTGGCAACCGCAGTTTATTTATTCAGATGTTCCAGGAGATGCTGCTGCCCATCTTCTGATTTATATTTTCCCTCTGTCGACTTTTACGACACCCATGGGATGAGATGGGGTGGTAGATTCTCTTAAGCCGCTACCACACGAAATGGAGAATGAAATATCTTAGCTTAGCCTTTTCGTGACAATTATATTAAAATACAATAACGATATACTGTGTATACACAGTATATCGTTATTGTATTTTCACCATCCCTTTACTGACATACTATACGGGTAAGTGACGACATAGTTAGAAGGAGTTTGTAGCTGTCGTGCTTCAAACTCCTTTCAACTCCATCCCCGAACTTTCAGTTACGAGATATCGTAAAACTTTTGTTATATATGATATGTGAAAACATTTTCACAATACGGACGGCTTTAATGAAGCAATAATGGCTGTAATATCCGTATGCATTATCTTTGAAAATTAACTTACTTCTTCATTATAATGGATTTCCGCAAAGTAACGCCTGATTCTATTAACTATAATACATACTAGTATATATAACTATTTGTGTGGTACATCTTCAAAATAATTTATAGGAGTAGAAGAAAATGAACCATTTTCTTATTTTATTACGAGCCATTGTACATTACATAATGAAACTAGCCCATCCTATCCTATGGGTGTCGATAGAAGCAAGTAAGGAAATAAATAAAACAACAATAACGTGCGTGTAGAACTTACAATGAAGTTTCCGGTAAAATAGACTTGGACCTGTTCAATACCAGTGTTTCTCAGCTCAAAGATATTTTGGCGAAACAATTCTTTTGATGACTATGTTGTTGCTGTTATACTTGTTTGAGTGTGTGTGTTGTTCCCTCATATACCTGTTGTCTAATCTACCGACAAATGTTTTATTCATTGGTTTAATGTTTAGCGGTGAAAACTTTAAAATGGCCTTCTTATTTCTAAGTGACTTTTATAATGTGTAAAGCTAGCTGTAAGTTTTCCAAATAAATAAAAGGGAGTCGGACACAGCATCATTTTGCTTTTGCGTCTGCCTACACGTGTAACAGTACCCAGTGTAGCAGTCCTTAGTGCATCAGTCTCTTCACGGTGGTTTCCTTCATGGTTGTCCAACAATTTAAGTGGTCATGGCACCGTGGGTCACTAACGTAATAACCTACCTACGTCACTCGCGTACTTTAAAATTGAAGGCGAGCGTCAGCTAAAATATTGAACTGAAGTAATATTTTAGACACAGTTAAAATCGTTAATCTAGTTAATAATAAGTTAGAGCTTCTTGAAATAATACGAGTACCATGACATACTCGTACTTAATATACATTTGGTAAAACGGTAAAATGAAAGGTGCGTGCTTAAAGAAAAGCGCTGATCCGTTTAAAGACTGAATGGTCACGTCTCGGACATGTCAATATTTATCGTCCATTACCACTATATCAGTTGGAAGATTTAGCACGCTTTGTACTTTGTTTTGAACTTATTTATTTTATAAAACAGAGAAGTAAATTATAAAATACGCTAACGAATAAACGTAGTATATAATTCATATATAATTATGAATTAAGGTCATTATTACTTTTGGTAGGATTCCTATGCAGGACACCGTTTAGTGGGTACCATCGTAGTGACAGCAATTCAGCCGCCAAGCAGTATGCAAACATTACTGTTTCTACTTCTACTGAGAGCTAGTGTAATTACTGGGCATAAGAGTTCTGTGTGGTGGCGGATCGTTAAAAGAATATTACCACTCCATCTCATCCAATGGATCTCGTAAAAGGCGAGTAAGGAATTAAACTGCACTGTGCACCCAACAGCGCATGGTGGCGATGGGCTCACCACCTATCACACCAAGTGCATTATATTGTTTTGGTGAAACGTGGATTGTGGCAGTCATCTGCTTTTGCAGTGAGTGCCCAGTCTCTGACTACCCCTTATGGGATACAGTCGTGATCTTATGTATGTATGTATGTATGTATGTAAGAGACTTCTGAACTTATGACTCAAAGTGAATGAGCGCACTCCGATGTCTTATGGTCACACGTTGCAATTATCATCACGAACGATTTGCTCATCTCGACAGTTTCTACCATAAATATATATAAACACATTTAGTAACTATTTTTTGAAAGAACAAAAAATCTGGTAAGTTTCCTGATTTAAAAGGACACGTTAAATAAAACTAAATTCAGGGAATTGCGTAAATACCGGCGACTCTCAGCTGTTAATTATTAATTTTGAACCGATATACGCAAAACGAGTTAACAGTGTCTTGAAGTCTTGCAGTGGAACGCTTACGCTATGTTAAAGTATCCCAAGGCTTTTAAAAGATAAATAGGATGTTCTTTAATTTGCAAATCGTCCTTCGAATCGGTGTTCTTTTGCATTGATTTATGGTGTATCAAAATCTTATGTAATGGTGGGGATAACGTCAGCTATGTGTCGTGGCGATCACAATCACATTTTACCTCGTCTAAGTGAATTGTTTCTCGCTTCTCAATATGAAAACTAATTGCGAAGCCCAATTCTTTTATCGAATATCTTTACGCAACTCGTCAAACATATCTATCTAAGTGTATGTTTTAGTATTAATACTTGATGAGTTATAGTTAGTATAGGAAAAGCTGAACTATAAAGTGGTTATTAAATATAGATATATAGCTTACATATATCCGAAGTGAACGAAATTTACTTAGCAACTGCTTAAGTTACAAAAATAACAAATTTAAGAGTATACCGCAAATTTCATGAATATGATTTATTTAATAAAACTAATTTAACGGATTTTATCGCGTTTAATTTTGAAAGTTGAAAATTTATTTGTAACGCGACGTTTCCAGTGCTTCACAGCACCCATGGTCACGGAGGGAGTGAGGTGATATATGCGTGATAGATGATTTATTTAGAGTAAGTTAATAAAGATTAAAATAAGTCCAATTAAACTAATTTATTAACATAGACAGCAGAATCTTCCTGGGACATCTGAATAAATAAATTGCAATTGCCAACCCGCCTGACAGGCGTGGTAACTATAGGAAAATCCCCTGAAAATGAGAGCCATAAATTATTGCGGCAATCTATGGGGGAGGCCTATGGTCAGCAGTGGACCAGTGAAAGGCTGAAATGATATTGATAAGAATAAGTTTTTCGTTATAACACAATTTTTGAATTATAATTCGGAATCATAAACAAAAAAGAACGATTTACGTCGAGTTAAAATTTCATCTAAAACTGAAATCCGATATAACAGGCGTAGACCTAAGCTTAAAAATAAAGCTTTATCAACCGTTACAAATGAAAATTACCATTGCTTTTATTACTACATCTTTTTTTTGTTATGTACGAAGTTTAATCGTGCATGGATTCATTGTTATATCGTTTATCGTGACTTGTAATCGTAAATAAATATAGAATATAGATACAGATAAAATAGAAATGGTTTTGAGTAGTGGATCGTAGGACTAGTCTCAGTTGCAGTTTTATAAAAGGTAACGACCACGTGTCATAGTGGTCCGAATTATCTCAACGCCGCGGGACCTGGGTTCGAATCCGAGCCGAAGCCAAATTTTTAATTTGATTATATGCAATAGGCTGGTTTGTATTACAAATTTGTATATACAATACGGTCCCCAGCTCCCTGAGACTGTATTCCTACGTTTTAGCAATGGAGTCACATCGGTTGCGATTAGATTGATACGAGTTGCCTCTGTGTTTGCGCAATACTTGTAGCACTAAATATCTCCTGCGCAGTAGATAGCTGCCGACAGTATTCCGAAATTATAGCCATGGTTGGAAATCAGAATGGAGCACATAATAAAAGTTTAGAAAAAAAGTATTCATTTTAGTATTAAATACCTTTAAATTGAATTAATAAAAATACATTCTTAAATTGATTTCCTTAAAGACTTTCGAGATTCATAAATTCTGGGCGCCTTCGAAATTGCCAGCATCGCCTATGTTACAACTGTAATATAGCCGCAGAGTTTGTATGTTTGAATGCGCTGAACTCTGTAAGTACTAATATGATTTAATGATTTCTTATATTTACGCGAACACTACACATTTAAATGAAACTAATTTTACGGATTTTATCGCGTTTAATTTTCCTCAGTCCCCCCGTGACCATGGGTGCTGTAAAGCACTCGAAACGTCGGGTTATAAATAGTATAAAATTAAACTAAAATTAAAACTAAAATTAAATACTAATATGATTTGTAGAATTATATTTGCGTTAGATAGCCCGTATATTACTCACTGAAAATCTAATATTCTGGTGATAGAATCCCTATGCAGGAATACGTCTAGGCAGGTACCACCCCAGGGCAAGTTATTCTTCCGTGAAGCATTAGTGTGCAAACATTACTGTGTTTCGGTTTGAAGGGCACTGAGAGTTAGTGTAATCACTGGGCATATGCGACTTCAGAACTGATGTCTCAGGGTGACGGGCGCAGCGTGGTGTCACACAGAAAGGTTCTGGGTTACACAGCATCTGTTATGGGCAGACGTTGCTCTTAACTTCAGTTGCACGTTTTGCTCCTTTCGTCAATTTACCAAATAAAAAATAAAAAATCTAATATTACTGTAAATGACCACGTCAGCATGGCCGTACGGCGTAATCATGTGGTCGGTTTATCTTAGACGAGTGAAACTGTAGGCCACAGCTAGTACTAAATGATAGTACAGTTATTCTGGCAAAACCATTTCCCTAGTTTTAATACTATGAAAATTATGGTTTCGTTATATTTAATACATTAAAGAATGGCACCTACTTCTTTTCTACCGAGGTGTCATAAGAGACGCCCAAGGTATTATACGAACAGTCTTCGTTCGTGCAGAATAACATCATAATATGCAATGCATTCACTGTTTTTTTTTATAACTGATGGTCACTGTTAGCCCGAACGCTTTTACACCTTCAACGGATTGAAAACGCTGAGGGCGTTTAGCCGTAAATTTTATTTATGGATGACTAGAAATTCGGTGCGGAAGAGTAACTGACTAGATGGTGTGACAAGGAGGCCGACCTCGACTCGATTAGTTACTTCGTTCGGGACGGCAGTTAAATTATTATCGTAATCAAGCAAAGTACGAAAATGGGGGCGACGTGGTTCGCCATGGGTCACCTCTCTTTT
Organism: Luehdorfia chinensis; assembly: GCA_019845155.1. Lineage (NCBI taxonomy): Eukaryota > Metazoa > Arthropoda > Insecta > Lepidoptera > Papilionidae > Luehdorfia > Luehdorfia chinensis. Next base: position 941,988 of record JAHVAK010000390.1, read on the forward strand.
CCCGCGGTTGCGAAAATTGGACTACGGGTGTGGTCTCTGCCTACACTTTATATGAGAAAAAGGCGTGACAGAATGTATGTGAACAATGGGATATGGATAGGTAATAGATTTACATTTAAATACCTCTGTGAAAATACTGTACGGTTTGACTCGATGTGCATTTTATTTAAATTAATTATTGGCTTGTACCCGAAACAAATCATTGTTTTTAATTACACTCGTGGGATCTGAACAATTCGCTGTGATATACGGTAATTTAAATAACGCAATGGCTGCGCGAGAAATAAATAAATAATGTCAACCGCGTGGCGTTGTCGTTAGAGTACTTGATCACGCCGAAGGTTCTGGGTTCGAATACCAGCCATTGCGGACGTTTGTGTTTTGGGTCTGGTGGTGTTGTAATTTATCTGGTGTCTCTGACACTGCATTTTGCTTTTCTCGTTCTTGCTATTCTTGCTTCTATTTCAAATGGCGGTCAACTCCTACTCCTCGTTCGCTCACTGCTGTGGATCGCGACCACGAACAAGCAGTCTCCATTGGGTGCGGTCATATGCGAAGTGGACCGCATGCTGCCGCCCACAGCCTTCTTTGTGGTATCAGATCGTCTTGTAGGCGTCCTTCCCTGAGCACGTTAGCCGTCCATTTTGCTTTGTGGCCAAAGTGCTTTGAAGGACCACATAATGTGTCCGAAGAAGCCGAGGGCTCTTTGTTGGCGGATTGTGGACAAACGTGTGGTTATATTAAGCTCTTTTAGTACGGTCTCGTTGGTTCCCATGGCAGTCCAAGGTATACGGAGCCACCTTCGCCAACACCACATCTCGAAGGCATCGATCTTTTTGCTATCGCGGCTTCTCAAAGTCCAAGTCTCGGAATCTGGATGATAGTCAAGCGTTCCGCGAAAATTCCGGGTGCCGACGTGTTTAATTGCATATATAATTTCGGTGATGTAATTGCCTTTTTTGGCTTTTACAGCTTCATCGGATACTGTGCTCACGGGCCAGGGGCCTGCGTGCCAGGTTTGGTTTGACCCAAACATAAATAAATAAATAAACTCCTACAAAAACCTCGAAATTCGGACTGTATCGCGTTCGCTGCGTGCTTGCGCGATTTAGAATATCTCAATACGATTTTAAGTCGTCTAATGACCGTCCGAGGGAGGCTGCGGTCCTCCATTCGGACTGTCGACTTGTATGTCGGTAACTCTGGGCGGTGAGAACCGCCCTGGAACACGGGTGTATCGTGTGTAAGCGGTGTGATTGTCGACTGCTGCGCGTCGCTCTCTACGGCGGTCGCGCGTCGTGGTGCGTGTTATATTAAAGCTATTAACTGTGTGTACAGTGTAGCCTGGATCGTGACTGACCGTATCGTGGTCAGGGAGTGCTGAGACATCCGTGTCGTCTAGCACGTTCCGCGGGCGACGTTTGCGTTCGGTCGCGTTTCTATCTGGTCGGTAATTTGCTGCTTTAACCACCAGTGGGTTTGGATGAACCGCGGCTTTTTCGAAAAACCGCCGTGATAATGCTCTGAAGTGTTCAGAGATTAAGGGCATTTCACAGTCGCTGTGAAGATCTACGTTGCGTTGGTACCAACCGGCTCCGGTGGCAGTTCGCAAGAATCGATTTTGAACGCTCTGTGACTTCTTTAATTGATTGCCCGTCGCGTGAGCGAAAGCGACGCAAGCATAGGCCATTAAGGGTCTTATGCAAGTCTTATAGAGGCGAAGTTTGTGTCTCAAGCACATTTTGCTTGAAGAGCAAGTTAGTGGATATAGTCGACTTGAGATAAAAGCCGCTCTATTTCGAACGTTTTTTATGTGTGCAGCGAACGACATCGCTGCGTCTAACGTGACCCCGAGGTATTTGACGCTCTTTTCCCAGGGAATAGAGCGTCCGAACAGGGTGATCGTGCCTAGTTGATTGTTGCCGATTGTGTGAATTCGTCTAGTGGGTTTTGGCGTGCCCCTCGAGAAGTATATCGCTACACTTTTCTCGGGGTTTACCTCTATTCTCCATTTCCGGAACCATTCGCCTAGGCGATCGGCTGCGGCTTGGAGATGAATCGTTATGCGGCCCTTGGGCTTGTCGGAATAGTACAGGGCCGTGTCATCTGCGAAAAGCGCAAGATTGACTTTCTGGTCTCTAGGAATATCGGTAGTATATAGCGAGAAAAGGAGTGGGGAGAGGCAGGAGTCTTGAGGGACACCTGCTCGGAGAGGGCGGCTTGAGGAGCGCGTTCCCTCTACCCGGAATCGAAATAGGCGGTTGGACAAGAAGGCTCGTATGATGTTCACGAGTCTATCCGGCACTTTAGTGTGATACAACTTGTAATACAAGCCATCGTGCCAGACTTTGTCAAATGCCTTTGCGACATCGAAAAATAAGGCCCCTGTGCCTACAGGCTTAGGGCGGTCGTTTAAATTCTCTAAAATGTGCTCCGTTAAGCGGTGCACTTGATGAGTACATGAGTGTTCGGGGCGAAAGCCGAACTGCTCGTCTGGAAGAATATTATTAGTATGGACATAGTCTTTTAATCGACTGAGTATAATTCGCTCATAAATCTTAGCCATCGAGTTGAGGAGACTTATTGGGCGATAATTGGACGGAATGTTCCTAGGCTTGTTAGGCTTCGGAATGCCTATAACGTCGGCTTCCTTCCAGTCGTCCGGGAAGGAGCAGCTGGAGAGGAGCGCGTTAAAAATAGTAACTAACAGACACAATAGCGGCGTAGTTAGAGCTTTCATCACCCTATTTAATTGCATAAAACGTTTGGCAACCCCTGACTTAGATCGTTATAATAATCTCACTGACATCTCACAGTTCATAATACTCCTTATATAATGAGCTTTTTGAATCGAGTTCCATTCATACTATCCGATCAAAGAAATGAAGATTTAATCCTACGGAATACCCCTTTGTGATTTGAATTTAGAGTTCGCAGATTAGACATCAAAGTGACGATTATTCATGCCAGCTTATCTTTATTATATAAATGTTGTACTATGAATGGTTTTAAACTGGTGGTAGTATTTCTATGTAGGAATCCGTCTAATGGGTACCACCCGAGGGCCATTATTCTGCCGTAAAGCAGTAGTGTGCAAACATTACTGTGTTTCGGTTTGAAGCGCACTGCAAGTAAGTGTAATCACTGGGCATATGAGACTTAAGAATTGATGTCTCATGGTGATGAGCGCAGTGTGGCGTCCTGTGTGCTGAAATATTCTGGGTGACACAGAAGACAGCAGCATGTACTATGGGCAGACGTTGCATTTACCATCAGGTGAACGTTTTGCCCGTTTCGTCACTTTTTTGTTTTCGACAATAAATATTGTATTTCAACCGCCAGTAATGTTGCATTTTTCTTATTATCGAAATATGACCTGTCAGTCTAACAGATATGTTGTCAATTTGTATATATAATGAACAGCCTATAAAATTCCCAGTAATTGGCCAGTGGCTTCTCTCTTAATTTGGGAGGAAGCCGGGACGAGTCCGCCATGCTACGTAGGCGGACTTCATGGAACCAAATATGAAAAAAGTATGAATTCAGCCCTTAAGCATTTTAATATTAAAAATACTTAACCAATTCAGACCTCTCGTAAGTTTTTATTTATTCTGCGTCTTCAAACATTGATGTATGAAGATATTTACTGGTGGTAGGATTCCTATGCAGGAATCCGTCTAGGTAGGTACCACCCCAGGGCCAGTTAATCTGGCGTGAAGCAGTAGTGTGCAAGCATTGCTGTGTTTCGGTTAGGGCCCTGTGAGCTAGCGTAATCACTGGGCATTTGAGACTTAAGAACTGATGTCTCTGGGTGACGGGCGCATTGTGGTGTCACACAGAAGTATTCTGGGTGACACAGCATTTGTTGTGGGCGGACGTTGCATTTACCATCAGGTGAACGTTATGCTCGTTCCGTCACATTCAACAATAAAAAAAATACCGTGGTTTTTCATCACGACTTAATTTAAAGGAAATCTTACTTAATTTCTAGGTTCACTTGGTTTGTGATATGCTGTTTGTCTTGTTCTTGTTACTTGAGTTTGAATCTCAGCCGAAGGCGATCATTTGGTAACACGCAAGCATTGGCAGCTCAGAGATTTAAATCTCGCCTTTCAAATCTCGAGCTATTGAAAAAGTTTAGAATCTCCAAAAGTGCACGTCTCTTGATGCTCACTTAAGTCATAAGAAAAAAAAAACGTATTGAGGTTCAAATATTTCGGGTCACTGCCATTTCATATGAAAACAATAAGAAAAAAATATTTTTCTTAATAACCACAAGTGCTTGACTTTTGATATGCAATAGGAAAACAGTAGATTAAATTCTAGACACGATAAAAAAACCCGGTCTCGATACGTCAATTTTTTCGGGAGTTACCGTGACCACTTCCTAAAAAAATCGGAACGTTCACGTCAAATTTTTTTGGTGCCCTAAAAGCTAATTTATTTATTATGTTATAAATACATTTTTAAAACCTCCAACGTCTCTTTAAGTCGAACACAATGGGAAACGAAATTCAACAGAATAAGTTAACGAAAACCCAGCAAATTTTATTTTCTGTCAAGTTATTTCAATATAATAGCCGGACTTTTATTGTACAGTAAAAAGCTTCCCTTTGAGCATAACTTTCTTTGGATACCCGTCTTTGTCAAACCATATTATTCCGTAACACCAGTGACATCTTATATAATTCCTGGTATAAATTATTTGTACAATATATAGATATTAGTTAAAGTTAGAATACGAATTCATTGAAATTCTTTTTTTCTTTTGTGGAAGAGAGTGTCGGGACGAGCAAATCCTTCACCAGATGGTAAGTGCAACGTCTGCCATCAATCCTGAACATTTCTGTGTGGAACTACACTATGCTCGTCACCCTGAGACATCTGTTCTTAAGTTTCATATGCCCATTAGATATCAGTACCCTTCAAACCGAAATACGAGTGCTTGATGCTTGGTGGCAAAACCACTGTGCACCACGGTGTTACACACCTAGACGGATTCTTGAATAGAAATCCTACCACTAAAATAACGATTAAGCGACCCACAAAGGTCGTCGTCGTCGTGGTCGTCGTTTCAGCCTATCAATAGTCCACTGCTGAACATAGGCCTCCCCCATAGATTGCCACAAAAAATCATAGCTATCGTTTTGGGGGGATTTTGCCATAGTGGCCACGCTTGGCAGACGGGTTTGCAACCGCAGTTTATTTATTCAGATAATCCAGCAAGATGCTGCTGCCCATCTCCTGGTTTTCATTTTCCCTTCGTCGACTTTTACGACACCCACGGGATGAGATGGGGTGGTAGATTCTCTTAGGCCGCTACCACACGGCATCCACAAAGGTAAGATTTAGCATTTCAGTGCCTTTTAAAAACAAATTACCTTAGAACTTAAATAGTTGGCGAAGGGAAAAAAGATAGCCGATAAGTCTATAGTCCGGCAGAGTTGAATAGCACCTACCTATTTCCTGCCGAGGTGTCGTAAGAGGCGACTAAGGTATTGTACGGTCAGCCTTTATTAATGCAGATTATTACCATAATATGCAATGCTATCAATACTCCTCGTGGGAACGCAGCGGAGAGTCAGATTTTTTTTGACTTGTACCACAATGGCGGCGACGTATTTCGCCAGCCGTCACGTCACGTTTCCCACGGGCGAAAAGTGGGGTATATATGCAGCATCTGCCTACCCCTTACGTGGGAAAAAGCGTGACTTATGTATATACCAAAGTATGCATGGGAAAAAGAAAAATAATTGTAGAAAATTGAAGATAGTTTAACGTACAGTTTACAAATTGATTTACTTGTGGTTCGGTCGATGGTTCAGTAGTGAAAGGGTGGATATACAATTTCGGTGATGTTATTGCTGATAGCTTTTTTGGCTTTTACAGCTTCATCGTATACTGTGCTCGCAGTCCAGGGGAACGCGTGCCAAGGGGAAGTTTTCTGGTGGTAGGATTCCTATGCAGGAATCTGTCTAGGTAGGTACCAACCCAGGGCCAGTTATTCTTCCGTCAAGCAGTAGTGTGCGAATATTGCTGTGTTTCGGTTTGAAGGGCACTGAGAGCTAGCGTAATCACTGGGCATATGAGACTTAGGAACTGATGTCTCAGGGTGTCGGGCGCAGTGTGGTGTCACACAGAAATGTTCTGGGTGACACAGCACTTGTTATGGGCAGACATTGCACTTACCATCAGGTTAACGTTCTGCTCGTTCCCTCAATTTTTAAAAAAAAAGTTCGTTTTAAGCCAAACATAAAAACGTAATTAAAACTTCTTTATTTTAACATCAAAATTCGAAAAGGGTCGAATGGATGGTATTGCGTATATACGTGGGTGAATGATGGCGATTTGTCAATATTATTGTGACGTATAATGAGAACATTATTGTGATGTGTCATTGGTTCTATTGGTCTATGAAGTTATACAGTACAAATAAATACTTAATACTAAAATAATACGGTCGAAGACGGCGGACAGGAATACCGACCTCAAAAATATGCCATAAGTAAAAAAACAGATCCGTTAGTTACTGGTTGTAAATACACTGGTGCGAGGGACATTTTTTTATTGGATAAAGTGACTAAACGAGTAAAACGTTAACCTGATAGTGAGTGCAACGTCCGCCCATAACAAATGCTGTGTAACCTAGAACATTTCTGTATGACACCACACTGCGCTCGTCAACCTGAGACATTACGTTATTAACTCTAATATGCCCAATGAATACGCTAGCTCTCAGTGCATTTCAAACCGAAACGTTTGCAAAATATTTGCACACAACTGTTTCACGGCAGAATAACTGGGTACTATGCTCACTAATTCGCATACCAAGCGTGTTGATTACGGCAAATCATCTCTTCCTGGGAAGGGCATATTTCCAGCGGTGGACTGTTAAGATGCTGTTAAAGAAGATTTTTTTCTCTGTGAGCCCGGCGGATTTTACAGCTTGATCTGAAGAGATTCACTAGCAGAAGCCCCGGGTAAGTAAATAAAGAGTAATAACACTGCTGGCGATAACTCGGTCACAATGCCGCTCTGGCTGATACGCTACGCTCCGCTCTGTTAACGATTCAGATTATGGTACCCGACTAACAATTGGGAGCTAGCAACGATCCATTTGTTCAGGAAACTTTTAAGGCTGTTTAAAACTCGGCTACGATCATCGTCGATCAGGGATAACGAAGAAGAAGCATTACTGACATTTGTCGTCTTCTTTCTCGCCAAATTCTTCCTCTAACTTAGCTTTGTTTATGTTTGAAAAGACTTTACATCAGTCCAAGTAATATTAAGTAGACGAGCATAGAAAACAGTTGACTTAATTTGACGTAATTCTGTTATATCATTAATCATTTCATGGGCGCCCTTTTTATTAAGACCTCTTAGAGCGTTGTAATAAGTAAATGATCCGATACTCCCCGCATAATTTTCAAAGCAATCAATCATTGCTGGTGAAACATCTTACATGTAGAATGAAAATCACAAATGTTAATCTCTGCTAAGCTAAAGTCCATTTTGTGTTAATTGTTGTTTTTAAGAGGCTCGTTGGATAACGAAATAGTAAATTAACAAACAGTAAGGACAATATTAAGTTAATAGTAAGGATAGTATTAAGCCAGAGAGTACCGCGTGGCCTAGTGGTCAGACTACCTGACTTCTACGACGCGGGTCCTGGGTTCGAATCCCAGTCGGAGCCAACATTTGTGCTAAAACATAAATTGTTGGTTTTCGGGTCTGGTTGTGCTGTGTTTGTCCCCGTGTTTCTGACACTGCATCCTAGCCTACCTCCTATCTTATCGCATCAGCGTAACATCGGGCGCGGGTAGGTTGGGACGAGTAAGTGCCTCTGTTTGCGCGTACACTTGTGGCACTATAATATCTCCTGCGCAGTTGACGGCTCTCGACAGTATTCGGAAGTTGTCGCCGTGGTCGAAATCGGCTAGGAGAACATCATCACTTGACATAGTTGCCTTGTCCCGCAAATAAGGAAGAGTACCGGGTAAGCAATCCCGGCCTCTTCAGCTACTGCTATCTCCTCCTACTCTCTCCGAGATAGTAGTATCCTACACCTGATAGTTCTTTTCCCAACTTCCGCATTCCCTACCTTAAATATGGACTTGGAATAGGAAATGGTTCCTATCTAATCCTTTTCTCTTCCTCTCCGCCAAATCAGTGGCCCTTAACACCTCGGCCCTAAACATTACCAAACCACAACACGCTAATGATTAGGCAGTCATTAGCGTGTCGATCTGCCCTGGGACCGAGCTAGCTAAGAATAAGGCTAGCTTCAGTCAAGTTACTCAAGAATACGGGGATCTGTTTGGGTGTCTACCCACCGTCCTTAGCTACTTGTGGGACCGCAATGGGGAGCAAGAAATTTAGCTTTATTTATTTACCAAAATGACGGTGACGTGGATGGCAACCCATCACGTTTCCCGCGTGAAAAGTGGGCTCAGGTGTGGTCCCTGGCTATCCCTTATGTAGGAGAAAGGAGTGACTGGCACTGCGATGGTAGTCACTCCTTTCTCCAATATAGGAAAGTGCCGTCAAGCAGTAGTGTGAAAATATTACTGTATTCGGTTCAGACCGAATGTCTGCAACGAGACCGGGCACTCATAGCAAGTGTAATTACAGGCCATAATTGATACGTTAGAACTCATGTTACAGAGCGATAAGTGGTGCCACACACAATTTTTTTGAGTGACACAGCATTTGTTATGGGCAGATCTTACATTGAATAACATGAGAACGATTTACTAACCTCATCCCTTACTTAATAAAGCCGTTATTGTACGGCAGAGTAGAATAGTACCTACCTCTTTCCTACCGAGGTGCCGTAAGAGACAACTAAGCTATAGTACAGACAGTCTTTATTCGTGAAGAATAACACCATAATAGCTGTCATTATACTGCTCGTATTAACGCAATGGGAAGTAAGAATGTTTTGACTCGTACCAATATGTAATTTGTAAGGGGCAAGAGTGGGCTACGTCTGTAGTCTCTGTCTACACCTTTTATGTGACAAAGCCGTGACTGTATGTATGTTCATATTTACATATGTCACTTACTTTCATAAAATAATTGAAAACACTATTTCCAGAATAACGTACGAGCTCATTAACTCTTCAATATGCAGCAATGCATCGTTTTGGAATCGCATTAGAGCGTAATTATTTTAAACAACATGAACACTATGTTTCAAAATGTATTTGTGTTAGCAAATTTTCCCGACTCATAATTGCATTAAAATCTACAGTAGTATATTATAATTAACACATTAAAATTACTATTACACTCAAATTGCATGCATTGACTTGTGCACTATAACTAAAAAAGGATACCACACGAAACGAAACAATAGAGTGATTATTTTAGATTAATACAAAAGTTTACCGTGTGGTAGCGGCTTAAGAGAATCTACCACCCCATCTCATCCCGTGGGTGTCGTAAAAGTCGACAGAGGGAAAACAAAAATCTGAAGATGGGCAGCAGCATCTTCCGGAAACATCTGAATAAATAAACTGCGGTTGTGAACCCGCCTGCCAAGCGTGGCAACTATGGCAAATTCTCCCCTGAAATGAGATCTACTAACTTTTGTGGCAATCGGAAAAGGGGAGGCTTATGTTCAGCAGTGGACTAGTGATAGGCTGAAACGACGACGACGACGACGACAAGAGTTGCATAAATATATCTAATTTAACTATATTGATAGATCTGAACTTTTAACAAGTTACCAATTCGCAAGACTGCAATTGGAGCAAACGCCACGGCTATCGGAAATATTAAACATATTTGTTTGCGACACTGTAGACACCTTCGGAAACTCGTTGGTTAATATTAAAAAAAATTTAAGATTCGCCCTAAAATGTTTATAATTACTACTACAACATGTTGTCACTCCATTATATGGGGTGTCCACTACTTTTTATCTTGTGCATCTTATTAGAAATATTCATTATTTTTAACGTACTGTTGTAACTAACTAACTACTGCCTGTCCACCCAATAAATATAATAAAAAATACTTAAAACTAGGGCGATCTGCTTATGATGACTTAAGAAAATCTAGCATTCACCTTATTTCATAGGTATAGAATTAGTCAACTTCGTAAGGAACATCGTTTGAACACCTCAAAGCTTCCGACATGCGGCAGTAAAACCTAGTAACCTAAAATAAATTGACGGGTGAGAGCATCTGGTATTGAGATCGCCAATCCCCTTTGCCAAACTTAGTAATTATGGAAAATTCTCCCTCCTTGGGACTATATAAAACAGGAATGGAGGAATTATCAATCTGACTGTACTTCGATACGGGCTCGTATACTAGATTTATTATCCACAAGGTGCAATGCATACCCAAAAACACTGTGTATGAGTACGTAACTGATAAGAAACACGGATAGGTTTGCTGAATAACCGTGCGTCTTTTTCATAGTTCAGTATTATTTTTGCTAAAATAGAAATCATTACCCGTCGTATTTCTTGCTGATTATTTCCATGACCGTCAAATTTTTCGATCCAGTGTCGAAGAATGAGGTTCGATATGGTTTATATAAATAGTCAACATCAACAATAATATAACAGATAACAATAAGTCCGTGTTTGAAGATGTAAAATGAAAGGAAAGTATCATTCTTTAATTGTTCTACTATACGGGGCCTCGTTTCAATTTTGATAGGGGCTTTGGAGTCGGAATGCGGGTTTGACAAGTCAATTCTTTTTTTTCATTTCTTATTAGCGTAATTAGCTGTTATTAACGTTACCTCACGAAATTATCCTACACCGATGACTATGAACCAGCCCTTGAAGTGGGCTCAGATTTATTATTCTTAAATACAGAGTTAGTAAAGCAAGCGCAGTCTACATGTCTATTATTTTATTAACATAAAAATACACATTTAAACCGTGGGATGTCCTGGGGCCCGCCCTTGCCGTAAGTTTTTTACGTGAGTCACCTTTGTTCGATCCCAGGTGCATGATTTTCCGCGGTGGAAGAAAACATCGTGAGAAAACCTTCCTGTCTGAGGAATAAAAATATACTCTCAACAATGAGAGAAGCCCTGCGCTCAGCAGTGGCACTTTTCTTGGATGTTACTTTACTTTTTTTAAGTATTTTTTATGTATATTATCTACTCAATCGTGCGAATCCCTTTTTTTTAAATAAGGATGATTTTAAGTAGAATTCGGAAGAAGACAACATTAATCATACCCTACAAGACCGACCGTCAATGTCAGTTGCACCGTCTTCTGAAGATTTTACGATCAAAGGGAAGACAAATGATATAAAAATGTATAAAAAATATTTTTGTATTTATATTTTTTTAAATAAATTCACAATAAAAACTAGAAACTTTACAGTTGTTTAACAAGATTTAAATCGTTGTAGAATTAAGGGAAGGGTCTTTATCATCAGCCAGCAAAAAACCTATTGCACTTCTTTACGTAATCCTTACTCTCAGCTGACGGATTGGAGATTTGACTTGACACCCCGTGCTTTCGACGCTGGTTACACTTGTAAAAAAGTATTTTGAAATATTAATGAACCCCGAAAAACTCAAAATGCAAGACAAAAGAAATACAGTTTTGGGGAGAGATGACAAAATAGATATTTAAGGGGACATTTCCTAAAAGAACTTTGCTGATCCTCTAATGGATTGTATGATCACGTCTGGGCAGCGTCGTTGTTTAACGTCCATTACAACTAATCCTTTCAAGCTGGAGCTTATGTGGTCTATCATCGGAAACAGATGTGAACTTGTGAGTGTTAAAACTGTAGTTTTTTTTATATGACCTGTTTATATATTTTTTTCAAAATACTCCTCACTAGGATTTATCCAGTGTGCGTTTGCGTTTCATAGACAAATTACACACAGGCAAAAATACCGAGGCCCGGAATAATCATCTGTAGGCCATATAATTTGTCATGTTCGGGAAACGAATCCGCGTCCCATAATGCAGAATAGCAATCACTTATCCATTGCACCAAAGCCGACGTCCTAACTTTGATCTGACATATTACCACATTTTTATACGCTTTGAATTCGACCTTAACAGTATATAACAAAACAACAGAGAAAGCTAGAAAGAAAGATATATTTATTTGTTGCATGCACACTGACGATACATAGATTTTCCGTATGAACTGCTGAGATTTCTCTTTGAACTGGGAAGAGTCCGCCAGCTGCTCCAATGAGGGTTGGCAGACTTCACGTGTCCCTCAGACGTGCAGGTTTCGTCACGATATTTTCCGTCACCGCTGAGCATGTGGAAAACCTTCACATCATCATCATCATTTCAGCCTACTAGTCCACTTCTGAACATGTCCCATAGATTGTCACAAAAGTTTGTAGCTCTCATTTTTGGCATAGTTGTAACGCTTGGGTGCCGCAGTTTATTTATGGAGGTGTTCCAGGAAGCTGCTGCTGTCCATCTCTTGGTTTTTGTTTTCTTTCTGTCGACTTTTACGACACCTACACGATGATCTCATCCTAGAGAACCTACCACTCCATCTGGAGTGGTAGGTTCTCTTAAGCCGTCACCACACTAAACTTACGTCATTCGCGTACTGTAAAATTTAAAAAGCGCCCGGTTTCGCGTTACGCGTTATATATACCACAATAACTTAAAACAACAGTATTCAACCTGTGCGCGTTGCCAGTGATTATGAGGAAGCATAAGGAAGCACGATGAAGCTCAAAATCCTTCAGCCAGCAATAGAAAGGGTAGGTGTTTCTCTGAGAGTAAGAATCCGTAACGATGCTATTAGATCAATATCGAATTAAGATATCAATAGAACTAAAGTAACCGACATATCCCCGAGGATCAGAAAGCTGAAATCGAAAAGCGCCAGACTCATTGCTCGTAGATCGGATGACGGTACCGTTGGGGAATAATGTTCTGGAGGTAAACGGTTCATCTACCATATAGCGGTGGTAGTTTCATGCTGCGTTTGCCACACGCGGTTGCCACTGGAGGACCTATTTCCTCGTATAGTTATAGGTTGAGTGAGCTATATGGTGGCCTTATAATTAAAAATACTTTATTAATCGCGCAAATAGGTTCTATTACAATGAATTATTTCTCTACTCAATCCACATGTAACAAGTAGCGCCGAAAAGAAATATCTTCTGTGCTACGTATGTAGTCTCTGCCTACCCCTTACATAGGAAAAGGGCGTGACGTATGTACGTATGCTTGAAAAACCTATAATTGATAAAATTAAATCAAAAGTTAAGCATATCACTGCAAAACTTCAAGATACTGTAAGTCTGCTGTGCGTAGATAGGACCACAAATAAAAAGCTGACGATAGACGTCAGAACGTCACCTCAGCAGAAGTATGGGTGCTGTAAAGCGCTAAAAAAGTCAGTATTACAAAGTAGTATCTTTTTTTAAACGACACGTATAATTTCTCCTGTATCGTGGCTGCGATTTACAAACATACATTTCCAACGCACCACACACCCAGACCCGAAAACCAACAATTTGTATTTTGGTACAAAATGTTAGCTCCGGCTGGGACACTGGACCCTCCCACATCACGCGATCGTCAAAAAAAAGTTTAAAATTAAACGCGATAAAATGAGTAAAATGTTTAGTTCTATTCAATTTTATAAACTTTAAAAGCACAAAAAACTGTTCTCAGTGAAGCTGTAAATTAAGAGTAAGCTTGCAGAAACTACTACTCTGTATTACTCTCAACTACACAAAAGAGCTTATTTCATGGTTTAAGACGCAGCACACGTTAAAGCTTTTATCTTTAATAAATGGTTTTGCTCTTTAGTTGCTTGCAGAGAAGACTTAATTACGGAATTTAATAAAGATACTTCATCATTTTTTGGCATCAACAGAACATAGTAAAAACATGTCGTAGAGAAAGTATTTCGATTTTTCGAAATTATTCGTCAAAGAACGCAGTGTGATTTAGAGTACATCTATCTACAACCAAATCTCGTCTGATAAATTCGTATATTTTCAAACGACGACCGCGTGGCCTAGTGGTCAGAGTACCTAACTTATACGCCGCGGATCGCGAGTTCGAATCCCAGCCAGAGACCAGGGCAAAAAGGCAAACTGTAGATTTTCAAGTACCCTGGTGCTGTGATTGTCCCCGTATCTCTTGTACTGAATCCTAGCCTTACTTCAATCTCAACGCGTGAGCGTTACGTCGGGCGCGAGTAGGACACAACGATTGAATGCCTCTATTTTTGCACGAATTCTGGTTGCACTATAATATCTCTGCGCAGCTGTAAGCTTCCGAGGAGAAATGGTCGTAGAAAGTTGTCGCTGCACTCAAAATCGGCCGGGCGGGCATCAGAATGTAGCAGTTACATCGCCCTGTTCAAGATACCAGAAGCAGCTCTCAAAAGATCATCTTCAGAAACATGTCTTCTCAGCTTATCGTATTAATGTCGTATCGTATCAATAGTAAGTGATTATAAGCGGAATCCTTCTAAACCCGTCTGTCTGTATGTTATAGCCATTTTACTTGGAGACTATCGGCACTATCTATATATGTTTGTCTCTCTTTTTCTTCGGTATGAAATATCTGTTTTAATACTAAATCAAAATAAATGTATTTTTCGCCATATTAATCATTATTTTTGTATCTAATGACGCAAAATAAGTAAATGTCTTAAAATAATGATTTCGTTAAAAAAATACATTAAAAAGATTGAAACTATAAATTTTCTTGTAAAAAGAGCCATCTGGCAAAAAAATAGTGCAAAAAAAACAAGCGTGTGTAGTATAGTTGGCCATAACCCTGACTCACCCCTCTAACTTTTCGCCATGCGTTAGAAAATTCTGAAAAAAAATAAGGTGGAAAAGACTTTTAACGAAAACTGGTTTGCATAAGATATATCGTGTAGTTTTTAAGATATTGGATACTTTTTGTTATACATTATTTCCCACTACGAAACCCTTCACTGTGTGTTATCCACTTGGCCGATTTTCTTACTGATGATAATGTTCTCATAGCCGATTTAGACCACGGCGACAACTTCCGACTACTGTCGAGGGCCACCAACTGCGCAGGAGATATTATAGTGCCGCAAGTATACGCGCAAACACAGGGGCACTCACTCGTCCCAACCTACCCGCGCCCGATGTAACGCTGATGCGATAAGATCGGAGGTAGGCTAGGATGCACTGTCAGAAACACGGGGACAATCACAACACAACCAGACCCGAAAACCAACAATTTATGTTTTAGCACAAATGTTGGCTCCGGCTGGGATTCGAACCCGGGACCCGTGGCTTAGAAGTCAAGTACTCTGACCACTGAGCCACGCTTTTCTTACTATGTTTTATAATAAGCCTTATAAAATACGATGTCAATATATTGCTTAAAAATTAAATCCGATTTCGGTAAATGAAGCGTATTACTGTGGTTATATCTCCTGTTAAACATTGAGCTCATTAATGTAGATTCGTAAGCTGATATATTGTGCGGTATTCCACTGAATTAAATACTCAGATCAGTTCGTTTTAAAATCTCGTAACAGCAAAAAGGAGAAATTAATTAATTTTGGCGCTGTTTGGAGTGTTTTACAGTGTTTAATTGTAAAGTGATAAAATGGACTGAGTTCGGATTTGTTAGTTAATATGACATAAAATAAAGCGAGGTAATTAGAATAATTTGCCAGGAAGTACATGACCTAGTTGCCTTGTTTGGCTAATACGGTAGATTTCTGCGTAAGCAACCCCGGCGTCCTGAGCCACATCCTTATAGTCGTTATAGTCCTTTCCTAACTTCCGCATTCCTACCTCAATTTCATTTACAAATTCTTTCTCTTCTTCTCCGCCAAGCCAGTGGTTGCCGTGCGTCTATTCATTAGCGTGCCTATCTGCTCTGGGACCGGGCGACCCCAGAATATGGCAAGCCTTAAATAAGCACGCGGGACTCTGTTTGGGTGGACAACATCGCTCACCAACACATTTAATTTTAAACATCAGGCACGACAGCTACTCGTGGGAACGCAATGGGGAGCAAGAATTTTATCTCGTACCTAAATGGCGACGACGTGGTTCACCTTCCGTTCCGTCTCGTTTCCCGTAAGGGCGAAAAGTGGGCTACGGATGTCGTCTTTGCCTACCCCAATGGAAAAGAGGCGTCATTGTATGTATGTATAAAATTAAGTTTAAGCCCACTCAAAAACAATTATCGCAAAGTATGTAGGAGTCACCATACTCAACAAGGGATTAATTGAATGCTTCAGACAATATATCTGAAACGATAACTAAACGTTATCGAGAGCTAATCCGTGGCCTTTGTAAGAGCTTACAAACTATTACTGAATAAAGGCCTACTGTTATTTTGAGTGAGTTTTGGAATGCGAAAGAAATAGCCCCGTTACAAGGAATTTGAAGGACTGTATATCAATTAATTTTTTTCTTCGTAAAACAGCACTTAAAAGTCCTAATAATAATTTTAGTGATGTGATTAGTGATATTTAAGGCAAGCACAAACACACGGCTTAGGTAACTAGTACTGTGTAGTAGTATCTAATTTACAACTAAAACTTAATTAATTTTGAAGTTTTTGGCACTGATTTATTTGAAAAAAATAATAACTAGGGAGTAGTTGTTAGTTATGAATAGATCGTAAAATTCACTTTTAGTTTTTTGCCATTTCATTATTATATACGCATACTAGCCGATGGGATTTCCCATCGGCAACAACTTTAAAACTTTAGGATTCATTATTCGAAATTGTAAACAATTCAAATAAACTTCCACATTTTTTATATATTCTTTTAAAATTGTTATATATGATAGATTCTAGAATATAATAGCAGCATTTAGATGCCTCTAGATATTAAGTTCTATGAAAAAGAATAGAAAGTATACAAAATCTTTTCCCATTGCATATTGCTCGCCATTCTAATGAAGCTAAAGAACTCCGCCCTTATTATGATCGACTTAAGTATTTTGATATAATCTCATTGGAAGATCTCTGATTATTGATGGACTGTATATTATTATCTAAATTAATCAATGGAGTTCCAAGATTGTTCCAACTACTCCGTCTGGTGGACTTTCATATTCCTTATAATCTCTCTCATAAATCTAAATACGCACATTTTATAAGTAATTTAGGTCATTATTCTTGCGTAAATCGACTACAGGTTCAGTTTAATTTATTAAATAATAAATTGGATATCGACAGTCACATTTAGTCCCCAAAAATTTAAAGGCAAATCTGGTCTTATTTATAATCCGGAACACGTATCTAACGAAAAATGGCAAGCACTAAAATTTTAATTAAGTCACATTTCATTTTGAAGTCCTAACTGGTCCATGTTTTATTCTAGTTTGTTTACTAAGTTAAAAGATTGTAATTTTTGTATTTAAATGAGTATTTATTCATAACTTTAGTTAATATATATTATATATATAGTATATTTCTTTAATAAGATTTCTTTTTACTTAGCCGTGGTGACCTGTATATAGCTTGACTGATATGCTCGTTTCTTACGTGTTTTCGTCGTTTCGTGTTTTGTTTCAACTTGTAAAGCTCATATCTTCTTGGTGCCTAAATAAATAAATTAAAATAAAACATCTCACTAGCCATCCGACCTTCTTAAATGTTTTTTGGTAACCTTCTCTCGCCGCGCCATCTTTGTTATCCTTTGATTGTGTCGATTAGTTCCTCGTTAACAAATAAAGACTAAAAATAATTTAACAAGCTATTCATGTAACCCTGCAAATAAAAAAATAGACTGTACACAGTAAATGATCACTAATCTGGACTTATAATTTTATATACCAAAATATATCGTGATATACTCACGATATATCGCGGTATATTTAATTACTGGACTTATAGTCCAGATTTGGGAGCCAATTTGTCATTGCTACGCAGGAATCCGTCTAGGTAGGTAACACCCCAGGGCCAGTTATTCTGCCGTGAAGCAGTAGTGTGCAAACATAACTGTGTTTCGATCTGAAGGGCACTGAGAGCCAGTGTAATTACTTGGCATATGAGACTTAAGAACTGATGTCTCAGGGGATGGGCGCAGTGTGATGCCACACAAATTTTTTTTGAGTGACACAGCATTTGTTATCAGCACACGTGGACTAACAAACAAGTGAACGTTATGCTCTTCTCGTCACTTTCTCCAATAAAAAATATCGCATTAGAGAACCAATCACGTGAAGAAAAAATGTGAAAAATGGAAATGTACCTTACATGGAAATGGTCCTAAAATAACATTTGTTATCCTATAAAACACTCTATAATCACGTCTGGGCAGCGTCACTGTTTAACATCCATTACGTCTAATCCATACTGAATTAAAGCTTGTGTGAACTATACCAAAAGCAGTTGTAACACATTACAGTGTAATTTTAAAATGATGACAGTACTTATGTACTGTCATCATTTTTAAATTACGTGACCTAATTTTAGGCGGTCACAGGACAATTGTTAGTTATTACATATTTTAAATCATGTTTGTTTTGAAAGCCCTTTAAAATGATGAAGATACATTCAAACAATTTCATGATTTACTTTACTTTAGAATAGTATATGATAGGTGTCCGGCAGAGCAGAATAGCACGTACATCTTTCCTACCGAGATGTCGTGAGAGGTGACTAAGGTATTGAACGGACTGCCTTTAACCGTGCACATTAACCCCATAATTGCAATGCTATCACTATACTGCAAGTAATAACGCAACGGAGGTGCAATTTTTTTTCGTCCCTTACCAAAAAGGCGGCCCGATCAAAAGGTGACAGCAAAGTTTTTCACCATTTCCCAGTGTACACCGACCCAACATGTTGATGTTTCCCCCGGACGTCTTAAAGGGCGTAAGGACGTAGCAACGGTCACACCTTATGTTTACATAATATTTCATAGGTACCACCCCAGGGCCGGTTATTCTGTCGTGAAGCAATAGTGTGCAAACATTACTGTATTTCGGTTCGAAGGGCACTTTGACCTCGTGTAATCACTGGGTAAATGAGACTTAAGAACCGATGTCTCAAGGTGAAGGGCACAATGTGGTGTCACACAGAAATGTTGTGGGTGACACAGCATTTGTTATGGGCAAATATTGCACTTACCATCAGGTGAACGTTTTGCTCGCTTCGTCACTTAATCAAATACAAAAAAAAAGGAATACAATACGGTTCATGTTCATTTGCTTATTATGTTTTGATTACTAAATTGAAATGGCACTACATTAAAATTCAACTGTTATGTAAAAAATTAAAAAAAGTTTACCGCAGTGACCTTTGTGCTAAATGAACACACAGCTCATTAATATAAATCTGTAAATTTGTCAACTGCGCGGTAGTCCACTGAATATTATATTACTTTCTGTCATATTACAGCCGAGATACCTTTTAAACATCCGTGTTTATTTAATACATTCATACAGTCACGCCTTTTTACCATATAAGTGGTAGGCAGAGGCCATTCACGTAGCCCACTTTTCGTCCTCGCGGGAAACAAGACGTGACGGGTGACATCACTTCCGTAGTCTCATATGCCCATTGATTACACCAGCTCACAGTGCTCTTCAGACCGAAACACAGTAATGTCTGCATACTACTGTTTCCCAGCAGAATAACTGACCCTGCTGTAGTACCTACTTAGACGGATTTCTGCATACGAATCCTAGCACCAGTAATTAATCAGTATATTGTATATATTATATAACTTTAATATTGCTACGCTCAAATGGGTATCGCATCATGGACTGGTTGGACCTAAAATCATATAAAAAACAAATGAGCATCAACATAAATACAATAAATAAAAACAAAAAAAAACTAGCTGCAATGAAATGTACGGTTTTGTGGTAAGTCGATGGATGCAGGTAGATTATGATTAAAATAGTTACAATCCTAAAAGCTACTTTAAAAAATTACTAAGACAGATTTTATTATTTAGTCATATACATTTTCGAGACTACGACGGTAAAGAATATTTTTTTAATTATAACACATACGTAGTAACATACATACGTTAAACTAAAAAGTGAAGTAACAACCTATAAATGTCCCACTGCTGAGCGAAGCTGTGAAAGCCTGCGGGCTAACAGTGACCATCAGTCGTAAAAAAAAAACAGGTCAAAAACATAGGAGCTACCTAAGCTAGGCCCTCGCTTTAACTAGAAAAATAAGGTTCATAGTAAATAGTAAGTAAGGTTAAATTTGAGCTAGGCTCCTATTCAATAATGTTTTTTAGAAAGTGGTGTCGCGTCGTGAAGGTCGTTAAGTGGCCAACAGATAAACTGCAAGCGACGTTACAGTGGTAACGATTACGTTAGAGTAGACATGATTGATGTTAGCGTTTTTTATACCTTTTACTCGTATATCCGTCGTGACTCGTGTATAGTGAATCATGCTGCGGACAGAGTAATCTATGTACTTCTAAGCAAACTACAACTATTCCTACTACTATAAAAAGTTAAAGTTTTTAGTCATAAATTACTATAGGTATGATTGATTAAATGTAGTAGTAAGACTAAAGTTAAAGCGGTACACGTGCTATGTTGATAGTTAATTTCTATTTCAACGAAAGCGACATGTTATCGGCGTAAGACAGGGCGATGTAATATCCCCGAAACTCTTCATCGCTGAATTGGAAGATGTGTTCAAACTACTGGACCGGAAAGGATACGGTATTTATATATACATGGCATATGGATACATCAATGGCAAAAACATCACTCACCTTCGATTTACCGACGACATAGTCATTATGGCAGAATCGCTGGAAGACCTTGGCGCTTAGCTCAGTAACCTAAGTCAGACTAGGTAGATCGGACTTCGAGCAAGAGATCAATCGACGTATCCATCTCGGTTGGGCAGCGTTTGGGAAACTGCGTTACTGTAAACTGAGTATACCTCAGTGTCTCAAACCTTAAGTCTTCAACCAGTAGTGTTGCCCACTGGCAATTCCTGGATACGGAACCGAGACATGGTCTTTCGTTGCAGGCCGCATGAGGAAGCCCAGAGCAAAACAGTGAATTATGGAAAGAGCTATGCTCGGGGTTTATCTGCGGGATAAATCCGTAACTATGATATCCGCAGCACAACTAGAGTAACTGACATAGCTCTAAGGATAAGCAAGCTGAAGTGGCAACGAGCCGGCCATATAGCGTCGAACCGATAACCATTGGAGATTCTTCGGCAACGGTTTTCGAGTGGCAACCTCGTACCGGCAGACGCAATGTTGGGCGATCCCGTCGAATGAAGTTAATGTTTTATTTTTATTGGATAAAGTGATGAAACGAGCAATACGTTCACGGGATGGTAAGTGCAACGTCTGCCCACAACAAATGCTGAGCCATCCATAACATTTCTGTGACACCCAACTGCGTCTCACACCCACCACCTCATCACCCTGAGACATCAGTTCGTAAGTCTCATATGCCCAATGAATAAGCTAGCTCTCGGTGCCCTTCAAACCGAAACACAGAAATATTTGCACACTACTGCTTTACGGCAGAATAACTAGCCCTGGGGTCTTTGCCACATTCCAAAAAATTGTATGGATTAAGAAAAATATTTAAGCTGCCACGAACTAATATAAATAATTATGACCAAAATGCAAATGAAATCAGCGCGTAACACATCCATCCGCGTAGCCACTAATTTCTACAGTTTTTCAGATTGTTTTTTTTTTATTGTATAAAGTGACGAAACGAGGAAAACGTTCACCTGATGGTAAGTGCAACGTCCGCCCACAACAAATGCTGTGTCACCCAGAATATTTCTGTGTGACACCAAACTGCGCCCGTCACCCAGAGACATCAGTTCTTAAGTCTCAAATGCCCAGTGATTACGCTAGCTCACAGTACCCTGCAAACCGAAACACAGTAATGCTTGCACACTACTGCTTAACGGCAGAATAACTGGCCCTGGGGTGGTACCTACCTAGACGGATTGATTACACAGGAACCCTTAATATTTTCTGGATAATATTTGTGGAAGAAAGGTTCTGGAGTGACCTGCGAGGTTTTGTGGGAAGAAGGGAAGATTGATGCAGATGGCTCGGGACGATCTATGAGGGTAGCCTATGTTCAGCAGTGGACTAGTGATAAACTGAAATGACGGGGATGATGACATGTCATCTGCGTAGGATTTATTATAGTGCTGTAACTATTGGCAAAAACATAAGAGCACTTACCCATCTTCACCTTCACGTATTCGATAAAAGCCTTATATAATAAGGCTCGAAATAAAGTTTTTTTCACAAAAAATTGTCTTCAGCTGGGTTTTAAACTCAGAACCGAGGGCACAGCAAGCCGGTATGCTAGACGTGGGTTCTAGCCATGCGGGGGCGACGGTACAGTGCTAAACGGTGGTTGAAAACAAGGAACCGAAAACTGATTCTTACAACACTTTGTAAAGGTACTACAAGTATGTAACATTACACATACACACCTGCTGCCTACCTTTTTACCATATAAGGAGACTACTACACGACTATTCACCCTCGTGGGAAACGTTGGCGAACCACGTGGCCGCCATGTTGGAGGCTATTATTAACAAATTTCAATAATTCATAAAACGATATTTGTATTTATGGAAAAAACTTCGGTTTTGTTCGGTCCAATTTTTATAACTGCTTCGACTTGCTTTTGTCGAATCAAAGTCGAATATAAATAAGACGTGAAAACTATTCACGCTGTACGAGTATAACAGTAAAACGCTTTTAGTTTATTGTTCGAAGCTGCGACTGGCCCACTTTCTGCAGCTTTCCATCGCCTCAGTAAGTCAGTTAATAAAACTTGGTATTTTATTTAGTACTAGCTTTAGTTTCACCCGTGAAAAAAAGCCTATTAGAATGGATTAGAATCCTAATAATTGTGTTGTGCATGTGAAATGTATGTTTGTAAAACGCACCCACGATACAGGAGGAAATCCTACTGTGGGCTTGGTTTTTTAAAAAAAAATTCTAAAATTAAATTAGCCTATACTATCAGCAATCTGTAAGTGAAAGTCCCGTCGAAATCTGCCAAGTCGTTTCGGAGATTAGCCGGGACAAACAGACTGACAGACAGACATAAATCTTAAAAATTGTTTTTTACTTATGAGTACCGTATATACTTTCATATGCAATGAGTAAAAAGCTGTTATTTCGTTATTACAAACAGACACTTCTATTTTATTTCGGAGGAGGAGGGATTTAGAGATATGCGGTTTATTCAACTATTTTACTAAAAAATGTCTTTAGTTGCAGATATTAAAAAATAATAATTATGTTATATTCTTTATGATTGTTAAGGTTAAGAACGTATATTTCAATGCCGTTCTAATCCTGGACGGTAAAATTGTTTTAATTTCTATTGTATATAAAAATGTATATATGTATATATATATATATATATATACTGCACACACACACACACACACACACACACACACACACACACACACACACACACACACACACACACACACACACACACACACACACACACACACACACACACACACACACACACACACACACACACACACACACACACACACACACACACACACACACACACACACACACACACACACACACACACACACACACACACACACACACACACACACACACACCACACACACACACACACACACACACACACACACACACACACACACACACACACACACACACACACACACACACACACACACACACACACACACACACACACACACACACACACACCACACACACACACACACACACACACACACACACACACACACACACACACACACACACACACACACACACACACACACACACACACACACACACACACACACACACACACACACACACACACACACACACACACACACACACACACACACACACACACACACACACACACACATATATATATATCCTCTGGCAGAGAATGCCTATAGGCATTAAGTCCGCCCATTGTTACCTTTATTTTAAGGTTAACAATAAAGTTTTTAAATAAATAAACAAATACGATAACTAAAACACGGTAAAAGCAACTTTCAGCTTTTGCACCATTGTAATATTTCAAAATGTTTCGGATTGACATGAAATCTGAAGCCAAAGCATACAAAAAAGGATAATTTATTGAGACAGGTCGATCCAAGTGTTGAACGGAAGATGCCAAAATAATGATAAAAAGGCAAAATTAGATCTTCGTTTATTTCTAATCCAGCACATTTTTTAGTTATTGCATATGTGAGAACATGTATTCTCGTGTGCCCGTGCTTTGTTTTTTAGTTACTTACGCATGTTCCAATACGCACTTGCCCAATTTGTGTTCTAAAATACTTTTTTTTTATTAAGTACTTCAATGAAACAACGATACGACGCATAGAGAGAAAAAACTCTAGTGGAAGGATTCCTCTGCAGGAATCCGTCTAGGTTGTTACCAACTCAGCGCCAGTTATTCTGCCGTGGAGCAGTAGTGTGCAAGTATTACTGTGTTTTTCGGTTCAGTTTGACGGACACTGAAAGCTAGCGTAATCACTGGGCAGTGAGACTTAAGAACTGATATCACAGGATGACGAACGCAACGTGGTGTCACACTATAATGTTCTGGGTGACACAGCATGTTATGGGTAAACGTTGCACTTGCCATCAGGTGAACATTTTGCTCGTTTTGGCACTTTATCCAATAAAAAAAATATAATATTAGTATTTTTTTTAGTTTTTAAGAAAAAATATATAAAATAGTTCTTCTATTTTAGTAAAGCCATTTTTATCTTTGACCACAGTCATTCTCTGACTTGTGTTATATGAGATGCGACAGGAACAAAATACGAGTATGTTATGATAAGAGTAGTGGAAGAAAAGTTCTCGTGTGTCAACCGCGTACCAGTAAACTCAGTGTAGGATGTGTCAGTGGGGATCCCGCACTAGCTGTAGCAATGATCTGCAAGGTTTGTGGGAACTTACTGGTGGTATGATTCTTAGGCAAGAATCCGCCTAGTTAGGTACCACTCCAGGCTAGTTATACTGCCGTGAATCAGGAGCATGCAAACATTACTTTGTTTCGATTTGAAGGGCACTGAGACGTTGTGTAATCACTCGTCATCAACGTTGAATAAAAACTATATAATTCCATTTTAAATGGATTTAAACATTTTGAGTTTCCCTGATAAAAGACTCGAATCAGTTTTTGCTAGCAAGCTATTTTTGTCTTATACCACAAACACGCTCTGACTAGTTCCATATGAGATATGGCAGGAACAAAATATGTTACCAGTTGTTTGTTAAATATGTATAAAGCGAAGAACAAGTTGCTCAAAACGAAGTTTGGATTTATTGCACTAAAGAAAGTTTTCAACTTCGATCAGTTTTTATTGTATATGGGCGCAGACACGTCGGTTTATTGTTAATTCTCGTCTTATGAAGGAAAACTTTGAAAAAGCTAAAACTTTTGTGTCATATTGTAACAAAGATTGGCAAATTTAAACGATATTATTAATATCAAAGCAGCAGAACAAAACATAATTATGCGATATAGATTTTAACTAGGATTCCGCGGTAGAGACTACTGGTCACACCTCCTGGTCCTGGTGAGCGGGGTGGCAGGAATAGCAATCGATCAACAATCGACTCTCCCAACCACAGCCGAAAACCCAGGCTCTGTTCCTACCTAAGGCATCTGTTTGTCGCAGGGAACGCTTACGCACACATCCCCACCGACGACAATCGCCTTCGGGAGCCCTTCCTAGGGCGAGGGAAATTCCTCCCCTCTTTCTCTTCTAGCAAGTAGCGCCGAAACACGGGATGCACCTTCTAATATGGCGCCCAACTTCCATCTGTGTGTGCGTAATGAATGTCCTTCGAAACCGCTACGTGAAGGCCACGGAGGCCAGGAAAACGAGCACTCGGAAATACCAGCCTTCCCGGCCCTAGCGGCGGATCCAGTCTGTGGCTCCGCCGTCGACCATACTTCAGCCGCGAAAAGGGAAAAAGGCGAAAAGGGAGAGCCACGCAACGTAATACCGTCACTCCTCTTCCTCTGCGGCCCCGCCACTGCCGCATCAGCGCGCCAAAGTCGCTGAGGATAGAGAAAGCGACCTCTTCGGTTCAGCCCAATGCCACATGCCGACCATGTGAGCTCCTCTTAACGCGAAAATTCTTTGAAGACATATGCCGTATCTACTTTAACCACAAAGGAAGTTCGTTTAACTATCGTTATCCTTTTAATAATTATTGACTATTACGTTGTTTTTAAAGACAACATTATCTGTAGTTACATTATAAAAGCATTTACAAGATTATATTTACTCTTCCACTTTCGTTTTATACATTGCGAAAGTGGAAGAATATTAAATATACCCTTGCTGTTGTTAGTCCTCAGTCGTGCAATTTGATCCTTTCTCTGCGTCCATCGTAGCGTCCTCTAACGAAATCCGATATACGTTTCTAATTGTCACATCTTGGGTGTAACCTTAAGACAAAATAACAACAATCAGTTCCAGTAAAAGTGTTTTATTATTAATAGTGCTAAGTGCCAATAGCCTAATTGTTTAGGGTGCGGACTACGAAACTTGACGTCACCGGATCGGGCCCGCCATTCGACCATTTTCGTGAACCTTATCATAGCATAAGCTCTTAAGCTTCGAAGTTAACCCAGTTAATTCAGGTACGCTTATTATTAGGCCACGCGGTTGTCGGTCTATTTCAGTACTCAACCTTCACAAGAAGCGTCTAAAGTAGCTTAAATGTAAATAATTATGAACCTTTAAAGCAGTAAACATTAGTTATTCTATAATTCCTTCTAATACTGTAAAAGAGAATCTACCACCCTACTCGTCCCGTGGGTGTCGTAAAAGTCGACAGAAGGAAAATAAAAAACAGGAGATGGACGGCGGCAACTTCCTGAAGCAACATCTGAATAAATAAACTGCGGTTGCCAACCTGCCTGCCAAGCGTGGCAACTATGGCAATATCCCCTAAAAATGAGACATTTAATGTTTTGTGGCAAATTTTGGTGGAGGTCTATGTTCAGCAGTGGTCTATGATGGGCTGACGTGATGATGATGATGACTGTAAATGACAATCTAAGTGCTGATTATATTTGATAAATGTTCTCGTTAAAATATAAAATAGAAAACGACTGCCAAAGTAATATCGATTTGATGATATCGTATTTTTCATACCAAAATGGCCCAATTACATATGTACTTTAAATGTACAGTCAAAGTACGCTATATATTGTACTGCAAAATTATAAATAAATATTTTCGTCTTTTGGTGGTCGGTGTTGTAAAAGTGCACTAAGGGATATGGCAGGAAATTTTATGGCATATGATGGCATGGATAGGCAGCTGGTATATGATTTTTGTTTAAAACTTATTGAAATTATATTATCATTGGCGGATAGCACTGGTCACGCCACAACTTTCAACCACAGTTATTACGTTCGGTTATTGTTACTTCCAAAAGTTTTCATATTTTTAGAATTCAAAACGAATGGTAAGAAACGGATTTTTTTTTTTTTTTGATGAAGAGACGAAACGAGCAAAAACGTGCACCTGGTGGTTAATGCAAGTTCTGCCCGTAACAAATATTGTGTCACCCAGAACACTTCTGCGTGACACCACACTGCGCCCGTCACCCTGAAACATCAGTTCTTATATGCCCAGTGATTACACTAGCTGTCAGTGCCATTCGCAACACAGTAATGTTTGCACAGTACTGCTTCACGGCGAAATAACTGTCCTGGGGTGGTACCTACCTAGACGCATTCCTGCATATGAATCCTCCCACCAGTAAAATGTGTATTTTTAATTAGTTGTTGGGTATCGTAAATAAACAAATACATACATACATACATACAGTCACGCCTCTTTCCCATAGGGGTAGGCAGAGACCACATCTTTCCACTTGCTACGATCCTGACACACATCTTTAGCTTCTTCTACTTTCATTAGCGTTTTCACACACGCTCGTCGGTTGCGGGTACTTTTAACGTGACCTTTCTTCAAAAGTTCACCGATCTGATTGTGATACGTACGCCTAGGTCGACCCTTACCGGCTTTTCCATTCATACTTGCCTCATAAATCTGTTTCGTCAATCTCCTTTCATTCATCCTCTCTACGTGTCCAAACCATCTAAGCATGGCTAAATAAACAAATAATATATTGAAAACTGCTTACTAACGTTCACTGACATAAATTGCCTAAAATGGAATTGCTCTTAGAACATTTTTATACTGTGTCATTCAACTCATCGAGACAAAAAGAGATCGTAAACGTCATGTTATTTTCGTCGGAAGAAAAAATATATAACAAAAAACTGTTAATCAACGCGATGAATGTTTCTATTTCTCTCGAAGTTTACGACTGTCCTCGACATTTAATAAAATCCTGCAGTTATCTGAATGTATATAAATTAATACAAATTTATTTACTAAGTCTTCTGAAGACGTTTAGTGCCTCACGACACACTAGTATTATTTATTAAATTAAAAATAGTAGTTTCTTAAGTTATTTTTGATGCTTTGTTGAAAAAATATAATGGTATGATTCAAAATAATATAAATATATTCAAATTAAGTAGTGGCGGTTGCAGTGTGGTGGAGCCCTAAGAGAATCTACCACGCCATCTCATCCTTCTCATCAGTGTCGTCAAAGTCGACAGAGGGAAAATCAAAACCAGGAGATGGGCAGCAGCGTCTCCTGGAACATCTGAATAAATAAACTGCAGTTGTCAACCCGCCTGCCAAGCGTTGCAACTATGGCGAAATCCCTCCAAAATGAGAGCTACAAAATTTTGTGGCATTCTGTGAGGGAGGCCTATGTTCAGCAGTGGGCTTGTGATAGGCTGAAACGATGACGATGATGAAATTTTAATTCTACCACAACCAGACCCGAACCGAAAGACAACGATTTGTGGTTCTGCACAAATATTGGCCCCGGCTGGGATTCTAACCCTCGAGCTGCAGCGAGAAAGTCAGGTAGCGATCGCAGCACCATGGACGCCGTTACCCATCACCAGTAATTTTATTTAATATTTATTGAAGAAAACAAAAGCAAGTAACAACAATAACTATTGACAAGCATAATAGATGTGCTTGAGTATAATGTTCAACTCCATTGTCATTTCCTTTTATTTTATCTAAGTAAACTAAACTACCCGCACAAGTTGTCATAAACAGTATCTATTATTTTTCTTGCCCTTAAAAATTTAAATAATGTTTTTTTTTTATTGGATCAAGTATCAAGTGCAACGTTTGCCCATAAGAAATGCTGTTGTGGGCAAGATGTATAAAATTTTATAATAAAATTCCTAAAAGTTTAACACAAAAATCGGGCATGGATTTTAAAAAACTTATAAAGAAGACATTATTACATAAGGCATATTATAAGATAGATCATTAAATAGGGGACAAAGATGTGTGGAAATAACTCATACTCTGCACTTGCGAACCCCCTTTACTACTTTTTTTTGTAATTCATAAATGATATTATGTAATATGGCATTGAAAAAAGAAAGACCCCAGAGTTTCTAACCGGTTCTTCTCTGAGAAGGTAATTTTCGGAACCGTTGTAGATTTTGACGATCATAAGCTTTGAACATGCCTAAATCGAATAAAGAAATTTTGACTTCGACTTCGACTTCGTTTGTCGGCGTAACCTATGGTGCCACTTGCAATTCGTAGCCACTTACGTCGGATTTCAGTAACGACAGCTGCCACTTTCGTGGAGGGTCGAATCTGTGGTAGCGAGGCAGCCATCTTGTAGAGGGACTTTTGGAGACGAGAGCCATTATGGCTCACGACGAATCGTTAATTTTCTACGCTATCGTTACGGTTATTTTAATTGTTTTATGTTAAGTTGATAAAATGAGAGTTAATTGTTATGAAGGAAAGTAAGTTACTTTGCTAAGATCCGCATGCAATACATAAAAATGGTGTATGTTACCTAGTTTTTTGAAAAGCACCGCCCGCCCTCCCTCAGTAGCGTGCACAAGCAAACTAACACCGCCACCAGGTACCCTCCACCAACCACTACAATACTACCACTAGATAATATACACCACTGAAGTCGAGAACACGACACGTGTTTCGCCCCAAAACGAGGCATTATCAAGCGTCTTCAAAAAACATTTTTATATTTTGCATGCGGATCTTAGCAAAGTAACTTACTTTCCTTCATTATAATGCATTTCCGCAAAGTAACGCCTGATTCTATTAACTATGGTTAATTGTTATTTATGTGATTAATTTTTTTTTTATTTCATTAAAGTGACGGAACGAGCAACGTTCACCTGATGCTAAGTGTAACGTCTGCCCATAACAAATGCTGTGTCACCCAGAACATTTCTGTGTGACATCACACTGCGCCCGTCACCCTGAGACGTCAGTTCTTAAGTCTCATATGCCCAGTGATTACGCTAGCTCTCAGTGCCCTTCAAACCGAAACACAGTAATGTTTGCACACTACTGCTTCACGGCATAATAATTGGCCATGGGGTGGTACCTACCTAGACGGATTCCTGCATAGGATCATATTGAGACCTAGTTAAAGTTCCTAGGCTATGTGAACGAAAGAGAACTTTGCTATAAACCTTCTCGAACCTATCTTATTGTTAAATATTTCTGGAGTCTGCTATTATAATTAATTCCGTTACAAACTACTATTCATGACATACGTATAAGAATAAACGTATTTCGAGTACGTACACCGAAACTTCGTAGTCATATAATTAAGGAACATTAATCCAACCCTCGTCATACTACGCTCATAGGTAAATCAAACATGGTATGCCATCAAGCTCCCTGTGTCCATTATGAAATTACTCACCCATAAACACATACTTAGGAATTGTACTTGAACATTAATGTAACACACTTTATGTTTAAGCATTTTGTTATTTTTATTAGTTATTTCGTTATTTTCATTTTGTTATTATATTTAAATAAAATTTTGATATTCATCGTCTACCTAATTGTAAAAACAAATCATATTCGTAAACTTTACTCTTTATTCAGAATAAATTTATTTTTATATATTATACTTGACGCGGCCGTACGAAGCTTCTCTTATTTTCGTTAAAGTATGTAGATAAAATAGGACATATACCTGGGAATTAATTTTTAATTAGCTATTGAGCAATTAATTCAAAAAGTAAAGGTCTTTACTAAGTAATCCAACTTAATAACTTTTTTTTTATTGTATAAAGTCATGAAACGAGCAAAACGTTCACCTGATGGTAAGTGCAACGTCCGCCCACAACAAATGCTGTGTCACCCAGAATATTTCTGGGTGACATCACACTGCGCTCGTCACCCTGAGACATCAGTTGTTAAGTCTCAAATGCCCAGTGATTACGCTATCTTACCACCAGTAAAATTAATTTAAAAGCAACTGAATCTACCGCTTCGACATTTGCACATTTGCAGATCGTAACCCTGTCAATGAAAAAAGTAACAGCCCTTATATTACTTTTGAGGAACGCGTGGCCCATTGGTTAGAGTATCTGAAAACACAAATTGTTGGTTTTCGTGTCTGGTTGTGATGTATTGTCCTTGTGTCTCTGACACTGCAACCTAGCCGACCCCCGATGTTTTTGCATGAGCGTTACATCGGGCTAGGGTATGATGGGATTGATTGAGTGTCACTGTGTTTGCGCAGTTGATGACTTCCGATAGTATTCGGTTGTGGTCGCCGTGGTCGAACATCGGCCAGGGGACGTAATATTAGTTTTAGAGGGTTTTGGAGCCAGGAAGTTCTTAACACTGCTCAGTGCGGACTTCACGTGTTAGTAATTTTTTTCTTTATCAGATATACAAGATTCTTCACGATGTTTCCTTACTCCGCCGAACTATCTAGGGGATCCAGCACCGAGGAATGAACCCACGTAACTCGTGTGCCGTGAAATACAAGGCCCTCGGCCCCTGAGGTAGCACGGCTCATAGCACTGAGAATAAATTAGTCTAATTGTAATATTCCGAAAGTTCCTAGAGTTATATGCGTTTTAAAGTCTACGCAAACAAAGTTAGAGTGCTCGGTCAACGCTCACAGATCGTTTACTTAAGTGAAGTTTTCATTATTAATTCGATAAAGTGTTTCTGGAGAACTTTTCTTTCGTGTCATTGAAGCATATTTTAACGTAAGAATACTATTTATGGTCCTGGCCGTGTGGCCGTGTGGTAGTAGCTGAAGAGAATCTACCACCCCATCTAATCCCGTGGGTGTCGTTAAAGTCGTCAGAGGGGAAAATGAAAACGAAGATATGGGCAGCAGCATCTTCCTGGAACATCTGAATAAATAAACTACGGTTGCCAACCCGCCTGCCAAGCGTGGAAACTATGACAAAACCCTCCAAAATATATACAAATAGCTACAAACATTTGTGGTAATCTATGAGGGAGGCCTACAAAAGTTTATAGCTCTCATTTTAGGGAGTTTTGCCGTAGGTGCTACGCTTGGCAGGCGGGTTGGCAAGCGCAGTTTATTCATTCAGATGTTCCAGGAATATGCAGCTGCCTATCTCCTGGTTTTCAATTACCTTTGGTGACTTTTACGACCACCACAGGTGGCGGTAGATTCTCTTAAGCCGGCCACCACACGGCGAATAATACAATATATTTTTGTATAATAACAAGTAAATCCCATGGTTAATCGTAGGATACGCGTAGATTATGGTTATGCGCTGCAACGCTTGAATTGCATTATACTCCTTTATTTTGACATTTAATGTAACGGGTTATAAGAAAAGTTAATCGAACTAATGTTCCAAAATTTTTAACACTTTCAATATCTTACAGGCCTATCTTCTAGATTGAAAAGCCTTAACAAATAAACTATCAGAGATATATACACCGTAATTTTTAAGCCGTTCTGGAAGAAGAAAATACCGAGACAGAATCAATAGTAGAATCGATTACTGAAGTTTAATCTTACTGAAAATAAATATAACTGTGTTTAATTACATGGATAAAAAATAAAAGTTGACCTACAGTTTTTCGAATATAAGCATAGTACTGTTGCAGTGTTCTAGTGGGACCGCACACGCACCGGCCGAGTTCAATAGCCCGTGCGAATCAGCTGATACCTACACTAACACAACGCTCGGGTCGGACACGATATACCTTTCTGCGTACGTTTTATAATAAATATTTATTGAGAACTAAATTGGTAAGTATTTAATAATTAAATACATTTAGATTTGTTTGATTATTAAAAGATGCGTCAGACTAGGAATATTTCGAAGTCGTGAGTGCGTTTACAGAAAATTTCCAGAACCGAAAATTAAAAATTTATGTCTTTACAAAAACGTTGGCTCCGGCTGGGATTTAAACCCAGGGTCCGCGTCATAGTATTCGCAGTAGAACGTGTTCCACTAGACTACGCAGTCGTCACGTAACTGAGTATTTACTCCAATTTTCTCTTCTTTCTTCCACAAATTCAGGATCGTCGGAAATACTTTATTTTGTGTTTTCTGAGATAGCTACTTTCGTGACAAAAGAACATAGGATAAACTGACAGTGTCAAGTGCACTTTTTAGTATTCTGTTTTTTTTTTTAAAAAAAAAACAATGATATACTCTAGGATTTCTCTTATATCAGGCACAAACACCCATACCCAGTACAATTATCTGTAAGCAATACAAATATTTGTCACGTGCGGGAATCGAACCCGCCCAAAAAAATGGAACTGTTTGGAAAACCTAACAGAGTTTCGTTTTTCACAAGGTTATTTGCCAAATAATTTACACTACCCTGTATCGGAGCAATTGCTTCAATTATGTCAACCTTACTCGATACAAAGTATTTATTACATTATCTTTTACATTTTGTGTAAGTTTTTACTTTCATGTTACATGGAACAGCCTAAATTTGTAACATTACTTCTCCTACTTTAATACACTTACTACAGACTTATTTTCTTTACGAATACGAATACCGTAACACAAGAGCGACAACACGCATCCAAGGTCAAATTCAGTGCGACGTTTTGAATGTGAGAAACGAGTTCGGCG
Source organism: Luehdorfia chinensis (assembly GCA_019845155.1). Lineage (NCBI taxonomy): Eukaryota > Metazoa > Arthropoda > Insecta > Lepidoptera > Papilionidae > Luehdorfia > Luehdorfia chinensis. The sequence continues at coordinate 975,937 of JAHVAK010000390.1, forward strand.
AGACGTTTAATATGACGCGAAAAGTACGCAAAATAGGTACTTAGACAGAAAGAGAAAAAGAAAGAACTATGTAACAAATCCGAACGTCATGAGACCAGCGGGCAAGAAACATACGAAAATGTTAAATAATCAATGTGAAATAAAAAAGTTAAGTCAAATTTTAAGAATAATATTATGTATTCTCAAAAAAAGTAAGCATATTTTATAATCCGTATTGGCCTCGTCTGTAAAACACGAATGGTAAAGTGCCTCTGGAATCTTGATACGCGACTTACTGTGCTACGTTATTTAACACTTTGTAAAAATAATTAGATCTATGGCATTTCAAATCTACCGTAATTTTTTTTTTTAAAAGGTGTAACAAAATTTAAACTATAGGTACCTTGGAGGAACACTTTTTTTAAATTAAAAAATAAATAAAATATCTACGTACTATAAATATTTATCTGGTACAAATAATTTCATTTAACAAACTTTCGAAATTTGTACACAATACAACCATTCCCGAAAACCAACAATTTGTGTTTTGCTTGCAAATGTTGCCACCCGCTGGGATTCGAACCCAGGACCCGCGGCGTAGAAGTCAGGTACGCTAACCACTAGGCCACGCGAAAATAAATCCCGTGCTTTCTTTATTGTTCTGAAAGCGAAGATAAACTATAAACTTTAAATGTTAAAAAAAATTAGATCTGTTTTTATTTCAAAAAGAATCGTATCTTAAAACAGAGAAGTCATAATAAAAAAATTGCTTTTAGCAAGATCAGTAGTGTATACGCTCGTCTATCTTCAATATTGAAATTGCTTTCTAAATTAAAGAAGAACATTTCGACTATTCTTTGTTAATAATTTTAAATTGCGATTTTACATGAGAAGAAACAAACCGGTTTATACCGGCCTAGTCTGACGACAAGCCCCGCGAGTGTTTAAGAGTGTGTTGAGAGCAATTAGTCCTATTAATTGATCGTAATACAAATTAAATTATTATTTTTACAATAAAGTTTTCACTGTCTGTACCAATAATGTCATTTACGCATTTACTCGTTCTAAATAATCAGAAAACTTTCTTTCAAAACTGCACTAAATAAAATAAAATGGCGAATTATTAAAACGTTATTTTTGTTTAATTATCCATGAAAAGTAAAACAGATATTCCTTTGTTTATAAATAATAAAACATTCATGATATCATTAACAAAAGAACAATATTTTAACAAAGTATTAAGTTATAAAATTGCAAATTTACAATATTTATAAGTATTATAGTTATTTGACTGTTCACGGAGCCGCTTGTAGATGGCACTGTTGCAGTATATTGCAACATTCTGGTTGGACTAAATACAACTATTTATGCCACTAGTTAGGTCTAGACAACATACTTCTGTTTAAGTTTACAGTGAGCTCAATGCCCATACAAAAAATATTGGCTCCTCTACATGTATATTCATTCTACATTCAATCTTGTCAGATACGTATATTATTATGTTACGAAAAGTTTTGAAATAGTTTGATAAGATGGCGCTTACGTTAATTAATTTTTCGTTATAAGCGTATTCATTTCACTTTAAATGAAATCGATTCCTATGGAGTAAACTCCAAAAATAAAACAAATATTCAGATAATTTTTAATAATAAAATATTATTTCATTATTTTATTTTTATCAAATAAAATTATTCTAGCTATCGAAACAGTGGTTTTGGTAAAAACGTTAGGTAGAATTTTAGTAATAATATCGGTTAATTATTTTATGCGTAATTAAAAATTGTAATAAACCATTTACACTATTTACAACTGATTGGAATTGAAATTAACAAAATAAATATTTAGTTAAGTGCATACCTGAATTGTAATAACTGTGCAAACTGCTTTCTGTTTGGTTGTAAACATAAACGAGCACGTTTTCGCAAGGTTTCTTTCAAATGATTTATTCACACCCACAGTATCACATCACCTTTTATCACTATTAGCATCCACAATATGCCGTTTAATTGACTAAATTCCGCGCTTCTTCCGTATACACAAGAATTTTTATTTAAGTATTATCACAAATAAAAGTGCATCGACGAACAAATACGATTAATAAAAAGAAATAATTAACATAAGCACAGTTACATTAAAAAGTTCAGAGCTCACACGTGACTAAGTCACCTGTTTACCTATTTTTTGCATTTTGCTGTTTTACGTTAAAGGTGGCGGGGAGTGACTTCGCCTCCAATAGCATCGTGGACAACGCGTGAAACGAAAATGTTTTAAACAGGGCTGTTTCAAAAAAGATTTTTAATTAATATAATAATTTTTATCACTGCTGCTTTTATTAATCTGAATTTATTTTTAATATTGCCAAAAGATTCATTAGATCGGGTATATTAAAGTAAAAGATGTGACCGAACATAAAAAATTCATAGTTTATTTTGATCTCTTTAACGTCCCATATACTTTTTTCGAATCATCTGAATAAATAAACTGCGGTTGCCAACCCACCTACCAAGCGTGGCAACTATAGTAAAATCCTTCCAAAATGAGAGCTACAAACTTGTGGCAATCTGAGGGGGAGGCCTATGTTCAGCAGTGGACTAGTGATAGGCTGATATGATGATGATTATGACATTTTTTTTAAATTTTGAAAACGTCCATTATCATATTGCTTAACTTCTGACTACTTTTATATTCATAAGAATAAACGTACAACCGCATGGCCCGAATTATCATATACAATTGCTAGTTTCTCCTTACGTTGAAATACATTTACTTTCGACTCATATTTCGTTTACGATAATTGAAAAACGCGGATACGATAATGTTCGTGAAATATTTAGGTAAAGCGAGCCACCCAATGTGCAGTTGCAATTATTGCAATGCATCTACGCTTACGTTAGCTCGTCCTAAAAAAATCTTTTTCGCTCGAGCTAACGTAGATGCACAAAACCGTTTTCGTTTAATGTTTTGTCATGTTTAATTAAATTTCGAAACGACACAGCCCTAGGGCTGTGATGTTTTAAAATTTCGACGTTTCAACTTGGCGGCCGGGAGGGGATATACAACAGCGCTATACGTCGCAGTGCTCAGTGTTGCCAACTTAGGGGTTTTCCTTCCAGATGGGGAAGAAAATATGGTTTTATAAATGTAATGTGAAATGTTTATAAAATGTATGATTTAAAAAAATACAGCGAGGCTGAGAAGGATTCTATTGTAATAGAAGAAATATTATTAACACACACACACAATGTACATTTAATTTTTAATGACAATCAGTGATATGATTATTATTCTTATTACATTTTTTTTTTATTATTGTTTTCTAGGATTTATACTAATGGAATTATTTATTATTCAATACTAAGTAATTCTATTGTAATAATAACCATTGATGAATATTTTGATACTACTTTTACTGTTATGCTCTATCGACAACTTTTTTGTTTAATTTAAAAACTGGCATACAAAAACTAAATAGTAGACAGACGTTTGTCTACTATTTAGTACACTGCCGACATACACTTAGTTTATGTTTTTCAAATGTTTAGTTTAGGGAGTTTTTAATGTCTTTAAGCGTAAAAAAATTCATGTGTTGGCGAGAGTGACAGTGCTTTAGTTGGTTGGTCTATGTGGTCGGTCGTCACCTATAGTCTAAGGTCATTTGGTCGCGCTTATGTTGTTAAATTATCGCGAAGAAAATAAGTCGTAAAGTGTATTCTATCTAACGTCACAATATCTAACAATGGTATACGATGTTGCTAACAAGAAACATTTGACTGTAGGTTTATTCTCATGAACAATAAATTCGTAAGGTGTTACGCATTATGATCGTGAATGTGTTTAACTGAAAAAAATCCAGAAGCCAGTTTAATAAGCCGTGTACGTGTGTGTCGTGCAAAATGGACTGTATTTCGCAGATTATTTTGTAACTTCGTAAATAATGTTATGCCATGAGTATCGTCCGGCAGAGGCTATCCCAGGTACGAATAGAGTATTTTTATTGAGTGTAGATTATTGACGTAGTACTTATTAAACGTATTTTTTTAAATTGAAGTGGTTCGCAAACTTTTTCAGTTTTATGTGCCAGAATAAAACCCATGAGGCCTTTATTGTAATAATTTTATAAAGTACGAAACGGCGTATGAAAATCTGCCACCCAGTCTCATTTGGTAGGTATGGTAAGTGTCATCCAAGGGAAATATTGAAAAATCTTGGACGTCCGGCGAGATGGCGGATTAACCATGTCGAAAAATGTCAGAAAATTCACGATCTTCAACGCTTTTTTTCTCCGATAGCCTTTACTTCATCGCTTATGCGTTCGTAAGGACATTGACCTATCGACTGTGATCGTAATTACCAATAGACGGGAGCTACCGCAAGTTGTCGGTTCTTTTAAAAACACGTGATTAATTTTAATTTACCAAAAAAAAGTAAATATTAAAATCTAAAAACTGATACTACCAATCGTTTCTGTAACTGAAACTGTACTAATTTTCTTCGTTTCCAGAACGATGTATAAATTACGGTGTATAAATAAAAGATTGTTTCATAAATGAAATGCTGAGTGAATGCCGACTCAGAACGGAACATAGATCACACGATTTCAATGTCACTCTAACACATCGCATCTTCAACACGTCAGAAAAGATCATTTAAAATATGTCACGAAAAGGGTAGCATTAATCATCTCTAGTCGCCCCAACAGTTAATGTCACTTGCAACGTGTCTGGAAACCGCTGGCGATATTTATGAGCATTTTTTATGGCAAAATAAAGTTTGAGGAATTGTCCGCGAATATTCCGTGTGCGATAAATGTGGGAAAAATAAATGTTGTTTAATAAATCATCATCAACTGGTGTATTCATTAAGTGACGTTATTTTACATGATAAATTTCATACCATTATATTCTCATATTCGCATGATATTTTTTTAAATACCGATGCCCAGCAGTAGAATAATCGTGGGTGCGTTTTACAGAAACAAAACGTGCACAGCACAATCAGATCCGAAAACAAACAACTTGTGTTTTTACACATAAATGTTCGCCCCGGCTGGCATACGAACCCAAAACCCGCGGCGATGGCGATCGGAACACGGCGAAAAAATAGATAGAATGGTGGACAGTCCACAGAATATATGATACAGATTATATAATTCAACAACTTCAATTAGTTCATTCAAAGATTACTAAAGAATACTTATTGCATTTACAAAGGTTAACTTACTTGTTGAATAATGAACACTAATATATGTAACAAATTTCCCTTTACATATTGCTTCGTTATAAATTCGACCTCCATCTAGAAGGTCCGACAGTGCCTCGACTTTATGCTGACTTGGGTACCTCTATAGTGATTCAAATTAATAGTGTAAGAAAAAAAAACTGTAAATTAATCTTATTTCTCCATTATATGTGCGTTTCGTGATAGAGCCGTAGAGCCGCGGTAGCTCAAAGGCCAGGGCCCGCCTTTAATTTAATAGCACACGAGTGACCTGAGTTCGATTCTCGGTCCGGCACCTCTAAAATTGTTATTTTAAGTGCTGGTTTGCCACGTGCTCAGTGTTTAAGGAAAACACCGTGAATAAAGCTGGGGAATACAAATATTTGGAAGACACGTGGCGCTTCTCCAGTGCGAATTGACGGACTTTTCCCGGCTCCAAGAACTCCTTCAGAAAGCAGTGGGACATTTATAGGCTGTTAGTTTAATTATTTTACTTTTATGTGTGGATAATATTTAGATTATTATAAAAATAATTATACTTTTTTTTGTTATTAACTTAACGTGAGTACTTATTCCTATAGACTTACGTAAGCGTTCTATCGTCTTAACCTATCTGATCGAGAATTTAATCTCTATAATCGCTAACCTCTTCAAAGTATATTGTATTTTGTACGGTTCAAAGGTTTGTCAGTTAGGCTTACGCATAAGACGGATTTATTAAAAGCTTCTAAAATGTCTACATTTATACTTTTAAAGAATAACTTGTAGTAAAAAAAATTGAGGAATACCTTCGTTGTAATTTGTAACGTCTTACAAAATGTGTTTCTGAAATTCGTTGTGGCAGATTTTTATTTTTTTTAATGTAAGAAAATGCCAGCGAGGCCAGAAAGTCGTTAACATTATGGTACTGCCATGCGACATTAATTCTAAAGTCTCATATGCAGTGTAATTACACTAGCTTCTGAGCTCTTAAACCGAAACACTGCGAACTTTGCCCTGCTTAACAGCATTGGCATCTTCTGATTCCAATCGGAAGACAACTACACAGGATGTTACAGTGCCGGAATTGTTAATGTCTGTCTCCTTTGCGTGTGCAATTTTTAATGCTGATCCGGAATCCTCCTTCACTCTGTTTTAGAAAGGGTAACGCCTTTGTTGTCGGGTTATTCGCCGGCCAGTAACATTTCCATAGCAAAGTTACTGACCATTGCCCTGTGTGCACCGGCACACGGGAAGGTTACGCGACCTAGCACCCCAAAACCTTACGTTTAGATAGTAATTCATAGGTACCACACCAGGGCCAGTTGTTCTGCCGTGAAGGAGTAGTGTGCAAATATTCCTGTGTTTCGGTTTGAAGGGCACTGAGAGCTAGCGTAATCACTGGGCATATGAGACTTAAAACTGATGTCTCATTTCACAGTGACAGGCGCAGTGGGGTGACACACAGTAATGTTCTGGGTGACACAGCATTTGTTATAGACAGACGTTGCACTTACCGTCAGGTCAACGTTTTGCTCATTTCGTCACTTTATACAATAAAAAAATGCGATAAGATGGGAGAAAATTTCGGTATGGCATGATATGACGGCAAGACGTGATCCAGATCTGAAAAATAATTTGTATATTCCACCAATAACTACTAGCAACTAGGTACGCTAACCATCAAGCCACACGGTTTTTCATAACCTGTAAACGACAAAAGACATCAATCACTGAGCAGCTAGTAGAAAGGTTTAGAATTTGTTTATTACGAGTACATTGAATAGTTGAGTTATAGACTGTGGAATTTACTGATAATTGGTATTTGATTTATAGTAAGGCGGCGGTCGGTTTAGAGGACATTCAATGGTGGCATTCCTGGGCCTTGTCTGTAATAATCAAAACATGCCCATATATCTTTGAATAATAGTCTACGTCCTAATATTTCACAATCGTACATCTTTTAACCAAGCAGATTTAGATCTGCGCTGTATTATTTATTTTACTCAATGTTTATGAAAGTATATACGTTAATAATAAGAAAAAACTATTTTAATAAAAAATCTCTGTCTGTCCGTCTATAGGCTTATCTCCAAAACGGTTGCACCGATTTTAACAGGACTTTCACTTACAGGTAGCTGATATTATAGCGGGTAAAGCAGCCTATAATTGAATTAAAAAATTAGAGTTATGTGCAAAAAAATTGAAACTCCAAAATCCGATTCAAACAGAGAAGTATATATGTATATCGTCGATCGGGGTCGGCTTTTTTACGCGGGTGAAATGGGGCACAGCTAGTGGTGTCATAAATATTATTATATCGTAATGCCGTGTGGTAGCGGTGTTTTTTTTAAAAAAACATATTATGCAGGAATCCGTCTAGGTACGTACCACCCAAGGGCCAGTTATTCTGCCGTGAAGCAGTAGTGTGCAAATATTACCGTGTTTCGGTTTGAAGGGCACTGAGAGCTAGTGTAATCACTGGGCATATGAGACTTAAGAACTGATGTCTCAGGGTGACGGGCGCTTTGTAGAGTCACACTGTTCTGGGTAACACGGCTTTTGTTATGGGCAGACGTGGCACTTACCATCAGATGAACATTTTGCTCTACCGTCACTTTTATCAAATAAAAAAAAACGAGAACTAAGTTACTTCTTAAGACATTTTATTTTCATTCAGAATATAAAAGTTTGATGATTTTCTCATGGATCCAATCACCAGAACTTCACTAATATAATTATATGGTAGCACATTAAGGTACCCCTTTTTGTTAAAAAAAGAATCATTTATATCGGTTCAGAAACAAAGAAGTTATGCGTGGTCATACATAAAAAAAAAATACGGTTCGACTTGAGAACTTTCGTTTTTTAGTCGGTTGAAAATAGAGAAAGCAGTTTGCAAAATTTAGATCTTTACTAGTACAGACAAATTACTACAATACTTTACCACTTTGTAGATAACTTTGGAAACGGGTGCTCCCTTGAGTAACGTTGTAACTTGCCGGGATTTATGACGGCAAAAGCAAACTTGTGTTTCCACAGATGCTTCTATTGTTTGAGTATGTCTTATAGCCTGCGAGAAAAATATTTATGTTAAATACAATCCACAAGAAGTTATGAGACGATTAAATTTCAATCATTTTAATCATTTGATTTTTTATGAATGTTAAACAACACAAGCCACATTTTAATAAAGATGGCTAAAAGTATTTTTGCTTGATTGTTGTCTAACAGTTCCTTGCGGACTAAATTTGTGTAAATCTAATATAGTAAATAGGCTAAAATATTTACTAGCTATCGGTCTTAAAAATTAATTGTTACCTATGATTCCCAGTCTTACGTGGACGAAGACTTGATGAAATTTGAAAACATCTGGCCTGATATAGCAACAGATTCACCACTAAAAGTTGTTAAATACGGCCCCGTATGAAGTGCTGCCGCACTTTGCTAAGTAGACCAAGTTTGTTAATGAATATTCAATTGTACATTCTTTAACGTAATTAATTTTGTTCAATTCTATTTAATTAACCTTGTCTAGCCATAAGATCTGAAGTATTTATAAAATTTAAACATTGATTGAAATCCGTGCAAATAATTAAAAATACCTTTGTGTACCTATGTGACCGCTTCTGGCTTTGATATAGGGCTTTAACCTCTCAGGTCGCGAATCTGATGCGATTTTTGACTAGGTGACAACTTTAGCTACTGTCGAAAGCTGTTAAGTGCGCAGAAGATGTTATAGTTTAACAGGCGTACGCGCAAATATAGAGGCGAGAGACACAACCAGAACCGAAAACCTATAATTTATATGTTACACGAATTTAAAGATTTACTCACCATCGCTGTAGAACATTTTGCCACTGCTTAATATACGAGTATTTTGGGAGATTTAAGGTCGGGGCGTCATTTAGTAAGAGTCATATCCTCTAAGATCTACCTCAGTTTTTAGTCCGAGGAGTTCGAATCTGGGTTATACAGACCATTGATTTTGAGACAGTTTTGGGGAGTTCTTGCCTTGTCATCGGGTGCACATCTTCCTGAAAAGTTCACTATACATAATTGAAAACTGTGTCGATAAGAGGACGCATAACATGATCTGAGATGATTTCTTGATATGCAGCGGCCAATGTCCTTAATTCCTTTTCTTATTAGAAGAGGGGATCCTCTTAACCATGATTGATGTTGGATGACGCTACTGTACCGGTTGATAGTGCGATATACAAATTCTAGTTGATCGATAGTTTATCTCTAGAATTTGAAGCGTCCTAAAAATCACTAAAAGCCGAACCGATTTGCAGTGATTGTTTGACACAGCCACTCTGTGTATTTAGATTTATTTAACACGCCGCTCACGTGCTTGTCTGGCAGATCACAGAAGTAGACTTTTCCGCAGATGACTTATGAATAACACAGAAATATGCAGTGAATGTCATAAATATGATAACACGTGGTTCTAAGTCTATAAAGTAGAATGGACAATATAAGAACTCTGTATTTTTTTAGATAGAATGCTTGTATCACGAACAATTTCATTAACATCAACAAACGGTAAAAAGTTCATAGCTGGGCATTAGCCTCTCACTGAAGTATAAAATGACACACATGATACTAACGTAAGTGAAAGCTTACTATCGCATGTCGTCAAATAAAGAAGAAACAAATTTATTCAAAACACACATGCAATATTTTTACTACATCCAAATTTCTTACAAATACTGATGTTCCCGTGTTTTCATATTACGCCACTTATCTACTTATCTTTGATACTTTAAAAATTATCGCTTACCTTACGCCAAATAAGCGGAAACATTGGTATTTGTTCCACTTTATCGAGTTACTTTCTCCACAAAATTACACAATTATTAGTCAAAGAAACATTGACAAATTACAATAGTGCAGGCAATATCGAAGTTACTTCGTTAGTCAATGGGACATCGATAATGTAAAATAGTTCTGAACTTGTTGATGTTGCTTTGTTAGTCAACGCAATATTGACAACATAAAACCATACAGGTATTGTCGATGTAGCTATATTAGTCAACGCAGTATTGACGATGTATAATAGTGCTGAAATTGTCGATGATGTTTTGTTAGTCATCGCAAAATTGACAACATAGAACCATACAGGTATTGTCGATGTAGCTATGTTAGTCAACGCAGTATTGACGATGAATAATAGTGCTGAAATTGTCGATGATGCTTTGTTAGTCATCGCAATATTGACAACATAGAACCATGCGGGTACTGTCGATGTAGCTATGTTAGTCAACGCAGTATTGATGATGTATAATAGTGCGGAAATTGTCGATGATGCTTCGTTGGCCAAAGCATTATTGACAACATAGAACCATACAGGTATTGCCGGTGTAGCTATGTTAGTCAACGGAATATTGGATATGTATAATAGTGCTGAAATTATCGATGATGCTTCGTTAGTCACCGCAATATTAACAATATAGAACAGTGCAGGCAATCGACAACGCACAATAGTTACGTGTACAGCAATATTAACAAACACTGACAATGTTGACCAAACTTTAATACGGTTCCGCTACTGTAAAACTAAATACATTTTATAACGGCGTTTCGAAATATAATACTTCCAATTTCATATTTTGGCTAATAAGTAACAAGAAAGTACGTTGCGTATTGAAAAGACAAGCGATTTGTTCCTAAAACTCATAAATCCTTAATACTTTGTTCGCTCAACACAAAGACGCCGACATATTTAAATATAAAATTAAGGATGTTTTTTGTAAGTGTGCCTATTATACGTGTTTATAATTGATATCATTAAATAATCTGTGCAAACGTTGGTCTTTAAAACTGTAAGAGTACACAGATTTGATAATAATAAACAAATAAAAAATGTTAGTTTCTCAGCGTGCAGCTAGTCAGGTTTGAGCGTAATGCCAAGGCGTTTTTAAAAACTATTAATAAAACTAATATAAAATAAAGACAGGTCTTGACAGGGTACGATGTCGTTTAATAATGAATGATCTTATTCTAATTGTTACAAGAGTGCTCTCACAAAAATGATTACTATTAGATACTTTACAGAATGCTCAATAAGTTCTTAGTTCTATGTGCTGTCTAGTAAAAGTGACTAGGCAGCGTATCTGATGATATAACTAGCTTCATGAGGTCTTAGCAGAAAGATTTTATAGACTGAAGCTTCAAAACACGAATTATCAAATGCAAAAACAATCTTTCATAGCGGTATTCTATTTGCTGAGATTAGCGATTTCAAACAAAAAAACTCTGTGGCTTTATTACAGTAGTACGATAAGACAAAGATTATAGAATAGAATAGAATATTTTTATTCAATATAGATTATTTACATAATACTCATTGAACGTCATTTTTTAAGCTACACTGGTTCGCAAAGAAATGCCTCTGCCCTGGGAAGAACCAGCGAGAAACACAGCGAGATTTTTTTTCAGTCATCTTAAACATAAATTGTAAATTATTTTTAAAATACATTATAACTAAATTCACAAATACAACAGTTTTATAACGATGTAGAAATAGCTTGGCAGCGATCACCTCAATCCCAGGGGATATCATCACCCATGTTTTCCTTAAAATTATAATAACCCTTCTTAAAAAGTATTTGTTTTAATAAATAGTTTGAAATAGTTTGGCTCCCGGTGGCGGTATTGGTTTTCTTGTGCACGCTGTTGAGGGAGGGCGGGCGGTGCTCTTCAAAACTAGGTAATACACAATTTTACATTATGCATGCGGATCTTAGCAAATTAACTTTCTTTCCTTTACCATATTTTTTTTATTAAACTGATTAATGTTCTTAGGTACATACATAACGTTTTCATATACATATTAAGAGGCCAAGGTTAAGATATTAATTTCTAAGAGACGCTTTAGAGCCAAGACCGTAAATAGATCTTATGGCCCTCTTTTCCAAAACAAAAATCACCTCTACGACAGTCGTTTTTCCCCATAGCAAAAAACCCAAAACACATACTATGAAAATAACTAAAATAAACAAATCTAGCAGTTTCAACATAAGTGAAGTTTCTATTTTTGTTACAGCATAAGCTGCAGACCTTAGCCTACTTGCTAGTTTAGATATACGGGGTCCCATTGAAGTATGGCGTCAAGAGTTATTCCAAGAAAGATAGAGGTATCCACAACAAATATATAAGGGTCATTCGTAATCTCCTATACATCCCGGCAGGATGGGATGGGCAGGACGGATTAGGGACGATGTGTTTATGCCCCAAAAAATATAATGAGCCTCTTAGCGTGATACCTGTACGAGATATGTCGACTTAAATAATTTGCTTAAAACTCATAGGTAATCATACCCTGTTATACAGCTGATCGAGACAATGAACTCATAAATTTAATTGGGCGTTTTTCCATTGAGCTGCCATCGACAGAATTCGCAAGTACTAGCAAGTAGATAATAGTAAGAGAAAAAAAAAGAAGTATAAAGTTTAAGGAAATCTGTTGCGAAGTAAATCTGTTAGTATAACGCCGTAGTAGAGTAAGATAAATTAAATGGAGAAGAAAACGTATTTTGAATTTGTCTGTAAAGTTGAAAGTGTCGCGTAAAGTTTAACAAAACAAATAATATTAAAGTTTTGTATAGACAATTTCAGTATTCAATTTTGTCATTAAAGCTTCACCGTTGTGTTTATCAGATCAAAGTAGCATGGGTAGGTGCCGGGATGTTATACCAATTATAAATTACGTTGTATATAATGTGACAAATTTCATAGCAATCGGTAAAGAACTTTCTGAGATTTTGAACAACATAAGGTTTTTATTTAAGTTTATAGGTAAGGAGCTTATTATAATTATAACTTAATGTGTTGTCATCACATTGTGTTATGGTTGTAAGAAGCTAATTTTGATTGGGTGTAAAGATCTTTGTTTTCTCATACAAATATATAATTTTCTTAAAGAGAAAATAAATTTTTCAATTTAATATGTTTTTTTCCAGAGTTCAGAAGGCAATGTGGTAGGCTACATATATCCATTTATTTAAGTATGCATTTTTAAGTCTAACATAAGTTTTCTCTTGAATATTCTAAAAGTGTCTCTATCTTTAATATCATGTGGGAGGTTATTAAAAAGTAGTAATTAATTAAAAGAAGTGACTTTTCTAATCAAGAAACTAAATAGAATTCCATAAGCTACGTAAAATCTGCTAAGTACAGACTGTATATTAAAACTTCTCGATTATCAACGAAAACTTCTCAAGATATCCAGTAGCGACAAAAACAAAGGGAAAGCCCTGGAAGGGGAATTTAACTAGATAAACAACGGTAGGTACCTCCTTTTATCTTTGGATAAATCGTTGTTTTCCGCACCCCTTTCAAACCGCTAATATCATATAAGACGTCTCAAACAGAGATATGCATCGCCAGTGTAAGATGATCTGTATGAGATGTGTATATACTGTCTAATAATATCTCATTTTATTCTTCGTTGTATATACGTCACATAATTATTCATTCAATATTGATAAAAGAAAACACTTTGTTAGTACGTCCAACGTCACACTTACACATGCTTGGCATTTTCAGCACATTATAAGTTAAAACTACTCACATGAGTTGTAACTGCGAAGTATATAGTATTCTATGTGTACCCATGTAACATGTAAGATATCGTTTTCTCTTACGTTTCTGTATCTAATTAAATATATAACTTCGGTGATGTTATTGCTGTTGGCCTTTTTGCTTTTACAGCTTCATCGGATAGCTGTGCTAAGCCAGGTTTAGTTTGACAGACTGATCTCTTAAAATTAACAGTCGACTTTGCACTGCTTAATAGAACTCGGCAACTTCTGATTCCAGTCGAAAGTTATTAACTTCACACAGACAGACAGACAGGATAGTACAGTGCAGGAATTGTTTGTGTTAGTCTCCTTTTCGTGTCCAACTTCTAACGCTTATGCAGGACCAGTAATTCTGCCCTGAAGCATTAGTGTGCGAACATTACTGTGTTTCGGTCTGAAGGGCACTGAGAGCTAGTGTAACCACTGGGCATATGAGATTTAAGAGCTTATGTCTCAGGGTGACAGGATCAGTGTGGTGCTAAACATAAATATTCTGAGTAACACAACATCTATTATGGGCAGACGTTGCACTTACCATCAGGTGAACGTTTTGCTCGTCACGTCACTCTCGCGTCAGACGTGTGTCGCGAGATCGAAGTTTTCTTATGTAAAAAATAAGTCTAATAACCGTTCGAGTGTAACGCGGTAACTCTGGGCGATTAGAACCGCTTTTGAACGCGAGTGTATCGGGTGTAAATCTAATTAAAGCAAGCCTTTCCTGGCCTGTACCTGAAAGTGTACCTATCTCAAGCAGTATCAGGGACTACAGAATGCATCCATGCCTAAAATTCTTTAATACGTGAGTTGTTCAAATATTGCCTCTGGTAATGATACGAACCCAAAACGCAATAGGCCGCCAAGTCATAATATTTTTTAGAGTCCTGCTATGTCTGGTTACAGTTAACCCCAGTTTTCATCCCCTTTAACAAAGGTTGTTACAACATACGAGAACATGTCAATGACAGGTTATTTAGTAGATTAGTAAGGGAGCATACTAAAAAATACCTCATGAAGTTTAAAGCAAGTTTTTATGAAAGCTTTTTATTTCTTTTCAGTTTCAATGGTATGTAACAAAAACCCCTTATTCTTACATAACATTGCCAAATCTTAAAAAATATTTTCTTTGTAAAAAAATTATACTTTAACGTAGACTAAGGCTTGTAAGTATTTTTTAAGCGATATGGTCTATGAAATCACTACGACACACGTCACTACTTTAAAGTGTAGGTAGCTCAGGGGCTAGGCGCTCGCTTTAAATTTCATAGTACGCGAGTGACCTGGGTTCGTTCCCGGTGCCGGCACCACTAAAATTGTTAATTGCAATTTTAAGTGCTGATTTACCACGTGCTCGGCGGTGTTTTCCTTCATCGCGAGGAAACCTGCATGTCTGAGAAATAAAAAATATTTCGAAGACATGTCTTCGAACCCGCAATGGAGCAGCGTGGCGGATTCTTCCTAGCCCCAAAACCCTCTCAGAAATGAGAGGAGATCTGTGCTCAGCAGTGGAATATTCCTAGGCTGATACTTTACTTTTATTTTTTTTTAATAGGTACTGATGCAGTTTGTTAAAGGCAGACGTTGATCTTACCATAAGGAAAAAGTTTTGCTCGCCTCGTCACTTTCATTCATTGAAAAATACTTCAGATAGAAAATCTAATTTATTTTTTGTGAATATGTAACATTGTTATTGAAACAAAAATTGAGCATACATACTCTTACTTTTTAAAGCTTGTACAAAATATAACATGTAATTAATATTTCGTTTTGGTAATTTGATTGCATCGTGTATAATTCATACATCAAAATTATGCGCGATAAATCCATAAAATCTAGTTTTATTTCAATTTGTAGTATTTGCGTCATCATCATCATCATCATTTCAGCTTATCATAGTCCACTGTTGTACATAGGCCTCTCCCATAGAATGCCACAAAACACGGTCCTGAGCTTCTTTAGCTTGAGAAACTTTGTTTCAAAATTATTTACAATGGTTGCCACTCCATTTGTATAAAGACGCATCATTGGCATAATCCACAGAAGGCCAATTTCTGTCCTGTTAAAAAAAACGTCATTATCATACGTATACATAAGTTAAAAAAACAGATGCAGCTTAAAATTGATATGGTCTTTGGTCTCTTTTTTGGCACTCACCGCTAAATTATTATTGTTCATGTGGTGTAGATGTCTACTTTAAAATTTTATCAAAGCTCTAAAATTGTTATTCATAACAGTATATTTCTATTGTTATTTTTGTTTATTCATATTTATTATGTATTTACTTCATTTACAAGACAAAATCAAAGGTGACTAACAATAATTGAAAAACACTGCTGTTCTATACACAATCGTTGAAAATTGATTTTACGTTGGCTTATTGTAAAAGAAATATCAGGATGATGAAAATATCAATTTCAAAAATGTTCCGATACCGGGAATCGAACCCGAGCCTCCTGGGTGAGAGCCAGGTATCCTAGCCACTAGACCATATCGGATTACTAGCTCTTGACCAATATTTATATAGGATAGCATTTGTCACTAAAGCGATAACAGCAATGTATGAATACTCTGGTATAATTTCGATGTTTAATCTGTTTCATTTATCTACGTAAAATACTTTTTTTTTTTTTAATTTTTATTCAATATAGATTATTTACATAATACTTATTGAAAGTCATTTTTTCAACTACACTGGTTCGCAAAAATGCCTCTGTCCTGGGAAGAACCAGTAAGAAACCCAGCGGGCTTTTTTTTTTAGTCATTTTTAAAATAATCTACAATAACAGCAGTATTATAAAGATGTAGAAATGGGTTGGCGGCGATCACCTCATTCCCAGGGGTTATCATCATCTATGTATTCTTTAATATTATAATAACCCTTTTTATGAAGTCTTTGTTTAATATAAAATTTAAACTTTTTGATTGAAAGACTTTTAGCATTTTCTGGGATTTTGTTGTAAAAACGTATACATTGCCCCATAAAAGAGTTACTGACTCTGTGAAGTCGGGTAACTGGCAAAATGGCTTTAAAAACATCCACAAATAAATTGAATTTCCTATTAGTTAATTTCTTTTTGGAGACTCTTAAGTTTTGTACTAATGGGGCCTGATAAAAGGTTAAAGGACGACTCAAATTTCAAAACACTTTTTTTTATTAATATTTAGACATATATTAAAAAAAAAAATAAAAAAAAAAAATTAGCTCTTCTTTTAGCAGGTGACTAAAAGAACTTAGCGTACAGGACCGTGTTCTGAGGCAAACTGTAGGAGGATTCTATATTAAACAGTGAATGATGACGATGATATAATAAACCTATAGTAGAGCTAATTTAATTAACTCTACTATAGTACGACACATCATAAATATCACAAGGATAGCAGTGTGTTCAAAAACCCAAAATCGAAATATATGTGTAAGCTGAAGCCAACATGTTTTTTTTTATTGGATAGAGTGACCAAACGAGCAAAACGTTCACCTGACGGTAAGTGCAACGTCTGCCCATATCAAATGCTTTGTCACCCAGAACATTTCTGTGTGACGCCACACTGTGCTCATCACCCTGAGACATAAGTTCTTAAGTCTCATATACCCAGTTATTACGCTAGCTCACAGTGCCCTTCAAACCGAAACACAGTAATGTTTGCACAGTACTGCTTCACGGCAGAATAACTGGCCCTGGGTTGGTACCTACCTAGACGGATTCCTGCATAGGAATCCTACCACCAGTAGTGTTGTTATTCCTATTAAAAATCTACGCAACTTAACAGTACGCTGAATGCTGTTCACGGTCTTGACACTATACAATTAGTAAGCACAAGAAAACATCTTTGAGATGAACTGATTAATTCTCTGACTGAACTGAATAATTAAATCTAATTGAAGATAAATTCACGACTCTATGACTATTACGCGAATACTTACATAGGCCTTTCCCATTGATAAGCAGGTCATCGTTCCACCTAGCGGTGTTCGCCGTACGCTGGGTTTGCCAGTACGAAGTTGTCACTCCAGAACCTCTAAAAAGTAAACTGTTAAGTTACAGCGGCGGCTTAAGAGAATCTACCACCCCATCTCATCCCGTGGGTGTCATTAGAGTCGACAGAGGGAAAAATAAAAACCACGAGATGGGCAGCAGCATCTTCCTGGAACATCTGAATAAATAAACTGCGGTTGCTAACCCGCCTGCCAAGCGTGGAAACTATAACAAAACCCTCCAAAATATATACAAATAGCTACAAACATTTGTGGTAATCTATGAGGGACGCCTACAAAAGTTTATAGCTCTCATTTTAGGGAGTTTTGCCGTAAGTGCTACGCTTGGCAGGCGGGGGAGCTACAAAAATTTTTGTGGCTATGGATGAGGCTTATGTTCAGCAGTGGACTGGATAGGCTGAAATGATGATGATGATTTTAGCATATACTTGTATGATGGAGCACATTTATTTGGTAGGTGGATATTAACAAGATATTACAGTGATTTCACCTTTTGTTTGCATTTATGTGTATGGGTGACTTGTGTAAGTCTGTTAATCGGACCAACAATTGTTATTAAACTGTGACCTATTTCTACCTATTCAGTCATACTAACCTCTTACCTAACGTTATCTACGAGCACAATACAAAAGACAAAGCCGCGCAGACTCGGAAGCGTGCACTTGTCATTATTTCCGCTTATTCAATAGCACGGATAATCAATAGTGGGTATCTTGTGTAGTGGATGTGTGTTGATGTAGTGTAGTGAATATCTTGAGTATCTAATCCCTCGTTGGTATCCCTTTAGAATAAAGGTATACCAACACTTTTTATACGCTAATAATTGTTTTTTTTTTTAAACATTTTACAAATATTTATTCTCTGTATGTGTGACTATGTGAGAAAGTATGTGTTATTTATTATTTTTTTCATTTCATAAAGTGACGAAACGAGCAAAACTTTCACCTGATAGTAAGGGCAACGTCTGCCCATAACAAATGCTGTAACACCCAGCCAACATTTCTGTGTGACACTAAACTGAACCGTAACCCAGAGTCATCAGTTCCTCAGTCTCATATGCCCAGTGATTACGCTAGCTGTCAGTGCCCTTCAAACCGAAACACAGTCATGTTTGCACACTACTGCTTCCTGCATAGGAATCCTACCACGGTTATTCTGCCGCGAAGCAGTAGTGTGTAATCATTACTTTTTTTTCGGTTTGAGGGGCACTGGTAGCTAGTGTATTTACTGGGCATAGGAAACTTGCGAACTGATGTCTCAGGGGGACGGGTGCGGTGTGGTGCCACATAGGGCAGACGTTGCTCTTACCAAGAGCTGGGCGTTTTGATCGTCTCGTTTCTTTTCGTATATAAAATACTTCTGTGTATGCAATTATGTTTACGCAATATATATTTTATGTAAACATTTTTTATTTTAATGTACCTATATTTATCCACGCGCTGGGTTGACTGGGAGAGAATGCCAAAACCATTAAGTACACCCTTTGTAACCCTACCTAACCCTTGTTTTAATTAAGGTGAACACAGTCAAGTGTAAATAAATAAATTGGCGACAAATAACACGTGACCCGAACGGTTCGAGCGTTTTACAGCCTAAATCAATATTTACGCAATAAATAAGTGTATACTCCGCAACGCTTTGTATGTATTATCAATACGATTATACTACACAGAAATCTTCCCTACAAAACGTCAACGAGTAATTATACTTCTGTGGTTTGTTTTTTTATTATTGCGTAAAGTGATGTGAAACGAGCAAAACGTTCACCTGATGGTAAGTGCAACGTCTGCCCAAAACAAATGCTGTGTTACTAAGAATATTTTTGTGTAGCACCACACTTCGCCTGTCACCCGGAGACATCAGTACTTAAAGTCTCATATGCCCAGAGATTACTCTTGCTCTCAGTGTCGTTCAAACCGAAACACTGCCGTGAAGCAGTAATGTTTGCACACTACTGCTTCACGGCAGAATAACTGGCCCTCGGGTGGTACCTCCCTAGGCGGATTCCTGCATAGGAATCCTACCAACTTTGATTTAATAAAAAACAAATTTTGGTAATTGCACTTCTGTGTTTCATGTCCACGGAACCTGGAACATTGAACTTCCAAATACTGTCGGAAGTTATAAACTGTGCAGTAGATGTTAGATTTCCACAAGTGTACCCGCAGACACGGAGGCTCTACTGAGAGAGAGAGAGAGAGAGGCGCATTCACTGGTCCTAACAACCCCGCGCCCGATGTAACGCTCATGCGATAGGATTGGTAGTAGACCATATGCAGACACTGCGACATTAACAACACAACCAGACCCAAGAACAATTTGTGTTAATGCACAATGTTGTCTCCGGCTGCGATCCAAACCCATGACCCGCAACCTCTGAATTTAAAGTACTATCATCATCAGACTTTTATAGTTCACTGCTGGAAATAGTATGAAGGGTGAACTGACGGAAAGGCCGAGAGGTTCTCGGCAGAGTAGAATAGCACCTATCTCTTTCCTACCGAGATGTAGTAAGAGGCGACTAAGTTATTCTGCGGACGGTTTTTATTTGTGCAGAATATGACCATAATATACATTGCTGTCACTGGACCAATATGCACTACACTGCACGTGGGAACGCATTGTGTAGTAAGACGAAGTAGTCGAATCTTACGATAAGTTTCGGTGAAATGCAGGTTTTCCTAGGCCGTAACTCATAACGACTGCACTCATAACGACAGAGTGACATAGTGAATAGCTTACCTTACATCTACGGAGCGGGTCCTGAGTTCGAATCCCAGCTGGTGACAACATTTGTGAAAAACACAAATCGTTGTTTTCAGGTCTGGTTATATTTTGCATGTGGAATATGTGTCTGTAAAACGCACTTACGATACAAGAGATCCTTATTTTAGTGCACTGTTTCTTAAAAAAAATATACAGACAAGAATGTGCTTAACAAATTCTGATAATGAATCCCCACGAATAGTAACTGTATGAGAAGTTTTTGGCCTAATGGTCTTTTAAAGCTTAGGATAAAATGTTTTCTTAGTTTAGTGCCTTTAGTGTTTTTTATAACAAACTAGCGAATCGCCCCGGCTCCGCACGAGTGCAAATTGCTATTTACTGATGAAGAAAATGACAACAGCGCGTAGCAAAAAATATTAAGTATTTTTATTTTATAACATGTCTCTATCTCCAGAACTAACAAACTGAACTTCACTTTTTATTGAGATTTCATTACAAAAACACCATCCGAATTTCCGACTTTTGTTGTGGATTATCTAAACATCTTCTTAACCTTGTCCTAACAATTACGAACACAACAAAAAAGTTAGTCAAATCAAATAAAATAACTAAATATCCGTAGTGCGCGAGATACTTTTGATCTCCGAAGTCGGTGTCACTAAAATTGTATATAGAAATTTTAACTGCTGATACGTCACTTACTCGGCGGTGAATGAAAACACCGTAACGAAACCCACGCGTTTACTTGTTCGGCGGTGTAACATAGTAAGAATATCTGGGAAATAATGAATGCTTTTATGAAATATAAGGTCCACTAAAGTAGCATGGCGGGTCGTTCCCGACCAAAAATGATCAGATCTGAATCTAAATAAAAATGAGCAGAGACCCGGACTCAGCAGTGGAACATTTATAGACTGATGTTAAAGCCTTAACGTAGATGATGTTCTCCTAGCCGATTTCGACCAAGGCGACAACTTCCGAATACTGTCGAGAGTCATCAACTGCGCAGGAGATATTCACTCGTCTCGAACGTGCCCGCGCCCGATGTAACGCTGATGCGATAAGATCGGAGGTAGGCTAGGATGCAGTGACAGAAACACGGGGACACTCACAACACAGCCAGACCCGAAAACCAACAATTTGTGTTTTAGCACAAATGTTGGCTCCGGCTGGGAATCGAATCCAGGACCCGCGGCGTAGAAGTCGGGTACTCTGTACCACTAGGCCACGCGGTCTTCTTAATGTAGATAAATAGGAATGAATTTTGAAGGTTTGGTGATATTGAATAATCATTGGATTAACACACAAATACATATCATCGAAGATTGTAAAAGTAAATAAAGCTATAAAAATAAAATAGATGGCTATGGCATCCATAAATAATCCAGCCGTAAAATTCTCACTTCTTTTACAATTTTCAACGCTCAAAATACAGCTTCAAGCGACTTTATGGAAGCTATAAAGCGATTCATCATTAATGAATTTATATATGTAGGTAATATACGATGAGAGATATTATTCACATCATTCACATTCGGAATATAGGCAACCTGCATAGAACACTTCTGTTCTGTGGCAACAAGGCATAGTTAAAAACACCAATAACAAAACCTTTATAAAATACTAGCCGACGCACGCGACTTCGTCCGCATGGATATAGTTTTTTTTAAACTACTTGTATTTTCGGGAAAATAAATATCCTATATCCGTCTAGCAAGCTATCTCATCGCCGAATTTCGTCAAGATCGATTCAGCGGTTGAACCTTGATGGTTTCGCATTTATAATATTAGTATGGATACTATGGATTATATTTCTTTGGTGAGTATTATTTTAAAGTTATGCCAGATGATAACGATGAAGATTTTAAAAGTTTTTCGCAAAATTATAAAAACGTCATATTTTCCTCATACATGTTAGTTTCGGTGATGATAACTGAATCTATGATAGGTCATCCTATCATAGATTCAGTAACAGTCAAATGTTAATCCAAATAAGTACAAATACTATGTGATTGTTTGTTGCATTAATATACTTTGCAGTGAAGAATCAAATCAAGAATCCAAAAATTGACAAATCGCTGAGCCTCGCGCTCATGATTTATTACACCATCAAACTAATATTATTAGTTGATAGCGGATTTGCAATCTCATCTAAACGTTAGATCCATTCGTGACTCAACATTTTTCTTACAATAATTACGAAGCATTCTCTTTCAATGATCCAATCTTCAGCAGTAACTTTTTCTCTTGTAATTATATCAACTTCGAATACGGTAAAGGCAAACGAAAGGAAAACATCCTCTTGAACAGGATCAATAAATACTGTGTTGTTTATAAGTATAGAGATATTTGTTCCTCAAACCCAAGTTGTAAATATTTAGTGTTAATAAAAATATATTCAGTACATTCTAACGTGAGATTCATCAGAGATTATAAAATATTATGTAATATTATTGATACGAGTAGTATAGATATTGTAAGGTATGCTATAACTATAAAGAAAGTGTATAGTGTTAATAAAGTTTTTATACTGTTTGTAGTTTGCATTGCAGAAACAATTCAGAAAGTAAAAAAATACTACCAAAGAATACATTTTTCATAATTGAGGAACTTTTTTGGCATGTTTAACCCGGCGTCATTGTGGCGGGAAATAGGTACACTATCGTTGAGGAGGGTCATCACGAGCCTCTATTAATATTCCTTGTTTAAAAAAAAATACCTATTTTATATGAAAAACCGTAGTAAAATATAATCAGTTTTATTTAAATTCTTGTTAACAACTAATTTTTATGTCACAAAATTTTGGCCTCCTCTTTGACCTTAAAAAAAACAAAACAAAGGTTTTGTATTAAAAAATATTCTTAAATATAATCTACTATATGGCCCATTTGAAATAAAACCACAGAAACAATGGGAATTTTTTTATAACTAAATTTTCTTGCGGAGGTTTTCACTACAGTTATTACAGTAGGAATGTGCGAACATTTTTATGGCAAGTGTTAGAAACATGACTAATTCGAAGTCGGTTAATTTACCGGCCCCAGGTTTACGCACTTGCATGACCCTGCCTCAATGACGCCGGGTTAATGGATAGCATTTTCATTGTCATACGCACAAACATTATTCTCTACAAAAACAATGAAACACAGAAAGTTTACAAATAAAGAGGCTTTATTCTTATCTGTAGTGAGCGACA
Source organism: Luehdorfia chinensis (assembly GCA_019845155.1). NCBI lineage: Eukaryota > Metazoa > Arthropoda > Insecta > Lepidoptera > Papilionidae > Luehdorfia > Luehdorfia chinensis. The sequence continues at coordinate 999,614 of JAHVAK010000390.1, forward strand.
TTTCACTGTTTCACTTGTACGAGATAAAGTGATATTTATTTGTCTTTTCTTAAGGTTAAGCGATCTGACGATGCTAGCTTTTGATAATTTTTGCTGAAATCATGTATTTCTATTTTTCGTTATATTTCAAAAGCGGATGTAGTAACGAGGTTATCGAAAAAAATGTCTTGTAATTTAAATTTTACGTTCGTTGGTGATATTAGGCAATAATAATTTGCAACGTATTGATTAAAATGCATTATTTTTTTTTAATTTCGTTCATTTAATAGAATGAATGAATTCTGGTAAAAAGAAATAAATCTCGACTTGAAAACTAATATATTTAAACTTGTCTATATTTTGGACGCACGGATAGGCAGTTTCTATTACAAAACGTATTTTGACCTACGACGGAACAGAAAAGTTGTATGCGTTTATGGTGAGAGATTGCTTGTGTGTAAACGAATGTTGCCATGTATAGTTATTCGCGATACCGTCGCATCTCAGGCCGGTTCTCCCCTAGCAATTGTGTCATTAACAGAAGCGTCGCTGGAGTTTCTTGCGCTATTTCCTATCCAGCGGAAACGCAATCCGAATTGGTGGTAAACTTAGTCAATAATGATCCAGATAATATTAATAGTACTAGTAATATTGCCCTTCCGATTACATTATGACTTAAGAGAATCAACCACCCCATCTCTTCCCGTGGGTGTCGTAAAAGTCGACAGATGGAAAATTAAAACCAGAAGAAGGGCAGAAGCATCTTCCTGGAATATCAGAATAAATAAACTGCGGTTGCCAACCCGCCTGCCAAGCTTGGCAACTATGGCAAGATTCCCCCCAAAACGAGAACTGCAAACTTTTGTAGCAATCTATGGGGGAGGCCTATGTTCAGCAGTGGACTAGTGATAGGCTGAAATGATGATGATGATGATGATGATTGAAGTAACTTACCGAGCCGAGGCCAGTCCCCTGGGGCACCCTCGAGTCAGTTACTGTCGCGAAGAAGATGACGGTCCAAGCCGAGGTTTTTGTTATTCATCGACCATGGTTATTAGATACTTGTTATGGTTCGTGGGGATTCATTATCAGAATTTGTTATGCACATTCTTGTCTGTATATATTTTCGTTAAGAAACGGTGCACTAAAATTAGGATCTCTTGTATCGTAAGTGCGTTTTACAGACACATATTCCACATGCACAAAATAACTAGACCTGAAAACTAACGATTTGTGTTTTTCACAAATGTTGTCACCAGCTGTGATTCGAACTCAGGACCCGCACCGTAGATATAAGGTGAGATTCATCAGAGATTATAAAATATTATGTAATATTATTGATACGAGTAGTATAGATATTGTAAGGTATGCTATAACTATAAAGAAAGTGTATAGTGTTAATAAAGTTTTTATACTGTTTGTAGTTTGCATTGCAGAAACAATTCAGAAAGTAAAAAAATACTACCAAAGAATACATTTTTCATAATTGAGGAACTTTTTTGGCATGTTTAACCCGGCGTCATTGTGGCGGGAAATAGGTACACTATCGTTGAGGAGGGTCATCACGAGCCTCTATTAATATTCCTTGTTTAAAAAAAAATACCTATTTTATATGAAAAACCGTAGTAAAATATAATCAGTTTTATTTAAATTCTTGTTAACAACTAATTTTTATGTCACAAAATTTTGGCCTCCTCTTTGACCTTAAAAAAAACAAAACAAAGGTTTTGTATTAAAAAATATTCTTAAATATAATCTACTATATGGCCCATTTGAAATAAAACCACAGAAACAATGGGAATTTTTTTATAACTAAATTTTCTTGCGGAGGTTTTCACTACAGTTATTACAGTAGGAATGTGCGAACATTTTTATGGCAAGTGTTAGAAACATGACTAATTCGAAGTCGGTTAATTTACCGGCCGCAGGTTTACGCACTTGCATGACCCTGCCTCAATGACGCCGGGTTAATGGATAGCATTTTCATTGTCATACGCACAAACATTATTCTCTACAAAAACAATGAAACACAGAAAGCTTACAAATAAAGAGGCTTTATTCTTATCTGTAGTGAGCGACATTTCACTGTTTCACTTGTACGAGATAAAGTGATATTTATTTGTCTTTTCTTAAGGTTAAGCGATCTGAAGATGCTAGCTTTTGATAATTTTTGCTGAAATCATGTATTTCTATTTTTCGTTATATTTCAAAAGCGGATGTAGTAACGAGGTTATCGAAAAAAATGTCTTGTAATTTAAATTTTACGTTCGTTGGTGATATTAGGCAATAATAATTTGCAACGTATTGATTAAAATGCATTATTTTTTTTTAATTTCGTTCATTTAATAGAATGAATGAATTCTGGTAAAAAGAAATAAATCTCGACTTGAAAACTAATATATTTAAACTTGTCTATATTTTGGACGCACGGATAGGCAGTTTCTATTACAAAACGTATTTTGACCTACGACGGAACAGAAAAGTTGTATGCGTTTATGGTGAGAGATTGCTTGTGTGTAAACGAATGTTGCCATGTATAGTTATTCGCGATACCGTCGCATCTCAGGCCGGTTCTCCCCTAGCAATTGTGTCATTAACAGAAGCGTCGCTGGAGTTTCTTGCGCTATTTCTTCTCCAGCGGAAACGCAATCCGAATTGGTGGTAAACTTAGTCAATAATGATCCAGATAATATTAATAGTACTAGTAATATTGCCCTTCCGATTACATTATGACTTAAGAGAATCAACCACCCCATCTCTTCCCGTGGGTGTCGTAAAAGTCGACAGATGGAAAATTAAAACCAGAAGAAGGGCAGAAGCATCTTCCTGGAATATCAGAATAAATAAACTGCGGTTGCCAACCCGCCTGCCAAGCTTGGCAACTATGGCAAGATTCCCCCCAAAACGAGAACTGCAAACTTTTGTAGCAATCTATGGGGGAGGCCTATGTTCAGCAGTGGACTAGTGATAGGCTGAAATGATGATGATGATGATGATGATTGAAGTAACTTACCGAGCCGAGGCCAGTCCCCTGGGGCACCCTCGAGTCAGTTACTGTCGCGAAGAAGATGACGGTCCAAGCCGAGGTTTTTGTTATTCATCGACCATGGTTATTAGATACTTGTTATGGTATTAACTGCACAGGGGCGCTGCAATAAGCATTATTCGCTCGTTAAAATGTTCCCATTTATCTCCAAAATGGTTTAATAGAATTACGTATGGTTTTCTGTAAAGGGTTTGTGATTCATCGATGATGGTTTTTAGATAGATGTTATAGTGTAAACCCGCCAGGGGACACTGCATTAAACATTCTTCGCTGGTTAAAATGAGTTTCAGCGCATTTTCCTCCGAGACGAGTTCATCAATTTAAATGAGATTTTTGTGAAATATTTGAGATTTTTACATTCTCAGATAGGTTTTATTTTGACAAACCAGTGACAAACCACTAGTTGGTGCTCACATCTCACTGCGTGAAAACATCTGTACATGAACTGTTGAGGATCTGGTGATGAAGCAAAACAACACCGTGGGGAACTGGGCAAAGGCACATAGTACACCGTGTTTAGGCTCTTTTGATAGTGATTGATAAGACGCTTCTGTATATGAAATGCCGAGGGTCTGATGATGGAAACAGAAGAACATTGTCGGTCGTAGTTACTAAACCGAAAGCACGTAGTTAGAAAACCATGTTTGGGTATTTTTTTTATCATTAGCGTTTTAAATGTCATATCACCATATTTGGGTTCCTAGAGTATTCAATACAAAAAGCCATGGAAGATGCGCTGTCAGCAATCCTTGCTTTATGCTCCTAAGCGTTCTCTTGACTTCTTAATGAAGAATATCTTAAAAAATATCGCAATTCGAAACATCACTCTGAACAAAAAGTGTCGGCCGCACGAGGGGACAAAACGGGCGTGAAATATAGAATTATAATATTTTGTAAGACAGCAAACATACAGAAGGACAGACAAATAGACATATATTTAGACGTAACGTAGGAATTTCCTAAAAAGTTTGAAATTAAAACTGTATTAATTTAAATACCAACTTACTGAGTGTACACGTTATCGAATAAGTATAAAATGAAATTGTTGATAAACCCCCCAATATAAAGGAAGTAACGAAAGATAAATAAGAAGCTTTTTGAAAAGGGTTGATGTGTCGCGATATCTGTCATATAAACCACTGAATATATATGACTTTCCTTAGTCATTCCTACCTCTGTGCACATATTTGTTTGTCGTAGAGATAGCCACAGCACCAATATTAAATGTAGATACTACTCATATTAACCTAACTATGAATACAATTACAAACACAATTACAACAACCTCTCTCCTACCGAGATGTCGTAAGAGGCGACTAAGGTTATTGTACGGACAGCCTTTATCCGTGCAAAATAACACCATAATATTCAATGCTGTCACTATACTACTAGTGGAAACGGAACTGGTAGTAAGATTTTTTTTGACTTGTACCAAAATAGCGGTAACGTGGTTCGCCACGCGTCACATCTCGTTTTCTGCGAATGTGAAAAGTGGGCTACGTGTGTGGTCTCTGCCTACCACTTATATGGGAAAAAAGCGTGACTGTATGAATGTAATAATCATATTTGATCTGCATATGTACATAAACATGATAATTTTAACGTTCGCGATGCTCGGTTGTCCTTTTTTAAATGCTAGTCATTATGATATATTTGTTATTTCTAAATAGCTTTCCATTTCATACATATATACAGTCACGCCTTTTCCCCGTGGAAGGGGTAGGCAGCGGCCACACAAGTAGTCCTAGTTAATTTGCATTACAAAAGGCCGCATTCAATATTAGTCTTGGCTGCGAATGTTAAGGGTGAATCAAGTGGATGCATCTATCTTTATGCTATTCTTTAATATTAATAATTATAATAACTTGTGGATGTTATCAGAAGTTATCACTGTGTTCAGTTAAATAGAAGCATCGTATAAATTTAATGTTTATGATTGATCATTATTATGACGATATAATTATTTTTTAATTATGAAAACACTATTCTGGTTGTTGACGAACTGGATATAAACAACTCTATGACAGAACAAAAATACCATCATATGAACTAACATTTATACCATCATCATCATATCATTCCAGTGATATGATGATGATGGTATAATTGTTAGTTCATATGATGGTATTTTTGTTTTTTGTATTTTTGTTTTTGTGGCAGGAATAAGAGGTGTCTTGTGTTCAGCGGTGCGATATTTATAGGCTGTCATCATCATCATCATCATTTCAGCCTATCACTAGTCCACTGCTGAACATAGGCCTCCCCCATAGATTGCCACAAAAGTTTGTAGCTCTCATTTGGGAGGGGGGGTTGCCGCAGTTACCACGCTTGGCAGGCGGGTTGGCAACCGCAGTTTATTTATTCAGATGTTCCAGGAAGACGCTGCTGCCCAACTCCTGGTTTTCATTTTCTCTCTGTCGACTTTTACGACACTGATAAGAGGGATGAGATGGGGTGGTAGATTTTCTTAAGCCGCCCCGGCTTTACATTATTAAAGATAAATCATAAATACATTCTCTTTTACATTTACCGACAGAACTTAAAGAGATCAAACACCTACCTTAGCACAAAACAAATTTAAAACTGTGAACCGATTTACTTGAACTTCGTTCCAACATTGTCGCACTGGGCATTCATTAATTTTAAGTTCAGTGTCGGATAATGGGAAAACCTTGCAAAACTAGTTTCTTCACTGGAGTTTATAGGTTGGCGTAAACTGTATTGTAAAAACTTAGTTACTGACGTACGTACTCTTTTCCAATAGTTCAAGTTGCTTTACCTGTACAGATATGTACATAAACGTTTATCGGCTCGATTGTCGCAGTATAATGGCAGTAGTTCCCTATAATATGGTTAAAGAGAGCGATTGCTGCCCCATGTACATGAAAACATGGTCTGCTTGTGAAGGCTGGTCTGCTTAAATGTTTAAAAATAAATACAAAAAAGAGGATAACTGCGGATATACGTTCTTTCGTATAACAATGTCTGTCTGGATATACAAACAGAATAAATTCTCCTTCTCTACTCACTTGTCCTATTAGATATTACGTAAAAACTACGGAGGTTATGTACGTAAAATATTTTTAAACATACGTACATACAGTCGCGACGGTTGGCGATCCACGTTGCCACCATTTTGGTAGGACTCAAAAAAATTTTACTCGCCATTGCGTTGCCGCGATTAGTATAGTGACAGCATTGCATATTTTGGTATTATTCTGCATGCATAAAGGTTGTCCGTACAATACCTTAGTCACCTCGTACGACACCTCGGTAGGAAAGAGGGTAGGTGCTATGCTACTCTGACGGACACCTATCGGCACTTAATATTTTAAAATGTTATAAATTTACAGGATTTCAGTGTAAGCAAAACAATTCGCTGGCACTGTTTTTTTCTAAACAAGTCTGTCAGAACACAAAACACAGACAAAATTTTCAGATTAAAACAGACAAAATTATTTGATATTAAAGTAAACCAGGCAATTAATTCCCCAATCATTAGAAGCAGCAAAATTAATTGGAACAATTTTTTTAATCCGACTTACGGAAATTTCTCGTTTTACACATAATACCTACTTAGCTGCAAATTACACAGCAAATAAAATTGCTTTCGAATTAACAAGTTTTAATTAATAATTCTCTGTGGAATCTCCTGACAAAAGAAAATTGTAAAAAATTAAAAATAAGTGAATTGTAGCTATTGTTTCTCTTTTTAGTAGTCATTGAATTCGGGATTATCTAAATAACTTTTTTACATATTTTTCCATAAAGTGGACGTGCGTGGCAGAAAATTCCGCGAAATACGCAATGCGGGAATGGAATGGAAACCCTTGATGGTTTTTGTGGTGACGATGTAATTTTGAGTTCTGTCGCAATGTGTTGGCTGAAATAATAATAATACACATGCACTGAAAAGATACACATGCGACTAAAAAGTACGAAAGCATGCTAGTTTCGAGCAAATACTACTAACTACCTTGTTTATTAAGCACATGCAATTTTGATTCTACTTAATCGCAAGCCGGTTGATTTTCGGGCTCGCTTCCTGTGGTGCGGGTGGAAAAAGGTGTGAACTGTAGCATGTCTCAACATGTTCTGAACATGTTTGCTTATTAGCATGCTGGTATTTCATAGGCGTTCATTACCGAAACCATGAATGTCTATGAAATCCTCGTCCGCCGATGTACAAAAATAATATAGCAAGGAACGACGGTTATAATGATTTTTAAGAGATATAAAAACATTTATTCCGACTCTTACATTACATGACACATCATAATACACTACAAAAATATAAAGAAAAATATAGATGCAAACGAAAATTCGTATGTGCCGTGATGAAGCGACGGAAGGGACCGTCTAAGCATAATTTATCGCATATGTTTATCCTATTTTGTATGACTACTTTAATTTTGAATAGCATCACGTCAAATTTATACGGAAGCATGCGTGATTTTTTTTTGACGAGAAAGCCTGAATTATATAAGCGTGAAGTGTATTTGGTAGCACATGTGAACTCGCCATGAGTGTGCGCTACGATTGAGCATGCTTATAAGCATGCTTTTTAACGTAATAGTAGCATGTGGACCCTTAGTTTGTTGATACATGATTGCCTAAAAGGTTGTTAAATTTAAGAAGAAACGCAGCTATCAACTTATATAAAACAAGCGAAAAATTTAAAAATAAAAAGAAAATCGAAGATTAAGCTTTTTAAATATTAGCTTTTTAAATATTAAAAATATGTTAATATTAGTTTTATTATATTTATATTCCATGTAACATTTATGTCTTTAAAACGCACCCACGATACAGGAGAACTCCTATTGCAGGGGTGCTCAAACTTGAACTGCTGGCAATCTACCTCAATATTGTTAGACAGTTCAGTGCAGGATTGCCATCTAGGTAGGGTGTTTCGTGGCATAGATATTAGTTTTCCGCACAATATTCATGGTTTTAGTCAAGGTAAGGGTAGGTCTGCGCTAAAATATCAATGGAAAATTCGTAATTATTAAAAATTTACTGGTGGTAGGATTCCTATGCAGGAATCCGTCTAGGTAGGTACCACCCCAGGGCCAGTTATTCTGCCGTGAAGCAGTAGTGTGCAAACATTACTGTGTTTCGGTTTGAAGGGCACTGTGAGCTAGCGTAATCACTAGGCAAAGGAGACTTAAGAACTTATGTCTCAGGGTGATGGGCACAGTGAGGTGTCACACAGAAATTTTCTGGGTGACTCAGCATTTGTTATGGGCAGACGTTGCACTTACCATCAGGTGAATGTTTTGCTCGTTTCATCACTTTATGCTATTAAAAAAAAATTACAGTTTATTGCCTGTTACCGAACAAAAGAGTTCTAGTGTTAAACCTGCATGTCCACAGCATTCTCTTCATGAGATGGTACGTAATTACCGAATGCTAATCGCATGCATGATGACATATGTTCGGCAGTTCGTCGATTTCAATATTTTGACTTAATTATCTTCATTTCAGAAAATGCAGACCCGCACAAGTAAGTTGACCCAAACCTCGCCGTCAGTTCAAGGGCTATTTGCCTTAGATTCGGATATTTATCTTCAGATATAAAACACCAGAATTTTATATCAGATGCCGTGGCTTTGAGATGTCGTTTATCTGATATAATCTGCATTAACGCATTGTTAACAGAACTTTGTTACACGAAAATTGATTGAACTCACAAATGATGCGATATTTGCCAATTCACTGAAATCATAAAAACGTATTTCAAATTGGACCCAAAATATTAACAATTCTGCCTCATAAATATCATAATTCAACTGAGGAATCCTTGCTTTCAAAGTCGGAATATGTTTCAGATCCTAACTTTTCAGTTGATCTATCATAAGTTATAATTTACTTTTGAATACGTTTATTGCGCTAATCATCATAATGATAGTTTTTCCTCTACCTTGAAGCTCCAAGTTAATGGTATTTAAATGCATTGTGATGTCTGTCAAAAATGCCAAATCAGCTAGCCATTTTCCGTTTTTCAGCATGTGAGTGTCATCAACTCTTTCGTCCAGAAAAGTTCAATAATTCTTGAAATTTTTCTAGAAATTTTCCACGACTCAACCATGTGACGTCCGTGTGAAGAACTAAATCAGTGTGTTCAGCTGACTCACTATCTTTCAACTGCAATTTAAAGAGCCGTCGTTGCAAACTACGTGCACGGATGGAATTCACAACTTTTATTGCAATGTATGGGCATCTCATACATGTTTAGAACTTTTGAACCCAAAACTTGTTGATATATAATGCCATAGAAGAAGAAAAATTAAGGGAAATCGTCATTAGCTCGACACAATGCCACAAAACGGTTTTTGTTTCCAGCCGTTGCTGGTGCTCCATCGAGTTTGTTACAAAATTGAAGAAAACGTCGTACATATCTTAGCCACGGGTCTTTCCTTTCAGAGGAATCATTGCCAAAAACTCTTCCTTAGCCGACATGTCATTGATATTTATTCATAAACCTTGTGTTTTGATGCAGACAAATTAAATAAAGTCGTACCTACCATTATCTCAATTTATTTCTCCTCAATTTTGTGATAAGAAACACACTGAACACCAAAACAATTGTTTATCTTTGTAACTGGATTTCTTGCCGGGCACGGGCCAGGTTGGGATTTAAGCCCAGCACCCCAAAAATTCTTCCATAGCCGACATGTCATTAATATTTATTCATAAACCTTGTGTTCTGGTGCAGACAAATTAAATAAAGTCGCACCTACCATTATCTCAATTTATTTCTCCTCAATTTTGTGATAAGAAACACACTGAACACCAAAACAATTGTTTATCTTTGTAACTGGATTTGTTGCCGGGCACGGGCCAGGTTGGGATTTAAGCCCAGCACCCCCAAGTAAAAAACATGCGATTGCAAAATATGATATAAAAAAAAATATTGAATTATTGTAAATAGCGGTATTCTGCAATTATAGCACCAAACATCAAACTAAAATTGTAATCATAACCGAAAAGATGCTTATGTGCGATTGCGATCAAACATTTACTGACTTAGGAAGGTGACTGACTAAGCGCGTTTATACTACGAGTATATAATAGTACTGGAAGCCAAATAGGTGACCTAAAAGCTTTGACGGCAGGAATGTCTACTACCTATCCGCTATCCGGACGAAACCAACAAAGTAAGAGTCGCTTGTTTCTTTGTCGCAACGGTTGGATGTAGTCGCTCCGTGTTAAAGTTTTAGTTTTTATGGCCGGTCTCAATTGTTGCTCAGGGGCCGCACGCTTGCGTTAAATTTCGTAGTAAGCGACGTAAGTTCGACCCTATTTTAAAGCTTTAAATGTTATACATTTTCCTGGCCTCTACATATTTGATATAGGAAATTAAAAAAATACAAAAATACATACATACATAAGATCACGACTGTATCCCATAAGGGGTAGTCAGAGACTGGGCACTCACTGCAAAACCAGATGACTGCCACAATCCACGTTTCACCAAAACAATACAACGCACTTGGTGTGATAGGTGGTGAGCCCATCGCCACCATGCGCTGTTGGGCGCACAGTGCAGTTTAAGTCCTTACTCGCCTTTTAGGAGATCCATTGGATGAGATGGAGTGGTAGTATTCTTTTAACGAGCCGCCACCACAAAAATAAGCACGTTTTTATTAGCAAAGGTCGTCATGCAAAAAATTTAGAAACCAAGACAACTTGATACTTGAAACTACCCCAAAGAATAAGTGTTTTCGATAAAAAATGCTATGCTATGTGTAAGACAATTTATGATACATTACCGGAATCAATTAAAAAATTATATATAACTATATAATACTGGTGGTAGTACTGGTAACTGGTGTAACTATATAGTACTGGTGGTAGACGGATTGCTATGCAGGATCCGTCTAGGTAGGTACCACCCCAGGGCCAGTTATTCTGCCGTGAAGCAGTAGTGTGCAAACATTACTGTGTTTCGGTTTGAAGGGTACTGTGAGCTAGCGTAATAACTGGGCATTTGAGACTTATGAACTGAAGTCTCAGGGTGACGGGCACAGTGTGGTGTCACCCAGAAATGTTCAGAATATTTCTGGGTGACACAGCATTTGTTGTGGGCGGACGTTGCAATTACCATCAGGTGAACGTTTTGCTCGTTTCATCACTTTATACAATATAAAAAAAGGAGGATTTGTCGTAATCGCTACTCTAGGCAGGCGGATTAGCGATCACAGTACCAAACGTCTCGCGCCTTAGATTCTGCAGCCTGTCACCTATCGTACGTGATGCGCAAAAGAAATTAATTTAATCAAAACTCATTACTAAACCACTGTAACACAATTTAAAAGCGTAAAAAAGTAATTTTTAACAGACGTACGAATTTTTTTTAAGTAAATTTAAAAAAAAACGGAATATTACTGAAGTGAGTCAAATAGATTTAGAGCTGTTAAAAACTACTGATTGAATTTAATATCGAGGCAGCGGCGACGTGTCGATGGTACCGTTAGAAATTCAATAATGTACGAAGCGATATCACAGCTTCGAGCGAATCCAGAAATGTTATTAGCTCGCCTGTGGCTGATTGGAAAATTACACATGATGCAATTATTGTGTTAGTTACTGGAGTACCCCAATATTACTACAGCAAAGTTCTACTTTAGTGTCGACCGTAATAATTTTATTAAGAGCGTGTTTATTGTAGTATATTCATGGTATATTTTCTATCTTATCAAGATTTCCCAGAAATGTATAGAACTACGAAAACCACAAAGTTTTCCAGGCATATCCTTTACTTGAATCTTACCACACGGGATGAGACGGGACGTTATGCATGCGACAAATATGGGAATAACGATCTCAAGTAATGCCAAAGAGAAATTGCTAAGGGGGTGAGTACAGGAATTCTAGTACTATCACAAGCAGAAAATTAAATTAATAAGAACTGAAACCATGTGAGCTTTACTGATGGCTCTAAAACAAAGTCAGGTGCTGATTTAGAAACTTTCTCAGATTACTTAAATATAAGCTTCTAGGTGTCACGGACAGTCTTCGTTCGTGCAGAATAATATCATAATATGCAATGCTATCACTATACGGCCACGGGTATAGTATTATATGGGAAAAAGGCGTAAATGTAAGTATGTTAAATATTATTTAAGATTTAATACTAAAAAACCCCAGAAAGTGCACGTTACTATATTTTAAATTGAATAATGCCTATATTCTCAGCTGCAAGAAAAGTAAAAGATCACTCTATTCGAATACTTTCCGACCGATAGCAGTACTGCTAGCCCCTGATAACAATGTCATGAAATCAGGGCTCATACATGAATGTTGCAAGCGATAAAACGATGTGTGCTGATTCAACAAGATAACCCTACCCTAAGATAAGGGGACACAGTGGATCTAGACGAAAACATGCAGAGGACGAACTAGCTTGAGGTGGTTCTAACAGTCAGTGTGCCGGACGACCCGAACAATACTACCACTTCCCCTCAAGGAACATTCATCCGAAGAGCCGGCTAATCGCCGGACGAATAATACGGAGAACAGATAGGCGAAGGAAGCTTTGCCTTCTACTAACAGTACGATTTCCATGGTACTACTTTGTCTGAGCAAACCCTAAATCGGACCAGCGCCACAACGGGACATAGATGTCGGATCTCTGTACAGAGCCTGCATGGAGACCGATGAAACGGCGGCCCACATTCTATCAAACTGACGGTCGCAGAATACTGGGTAAGTATCGAGGCACCAGGAACCGAAGAACAGGGTCAGATGCGCTGTCAGAAACTCAGGAACAGTACAAAATATTCGTTTATTTTACCTACTATTAAAAAGCAGAACCCATGACTCAACAGAAAAGACGGTGATTATGAATTCAAACGGTTGTTAAATAAATAAAATAAGGTACAACGGTACTTACGTTTAGTATAATTCGCGCGTTAATGACTTGACGATAAGCCCCTGAATTAACAATTATCGGTACTACAAAGGTAACGGCAAACATTCACTATCATAATTAAACATGTAATTCCAAACTAGATAATTACATTAAATATCTGGAGAAATAGATGAACATTAATGTGGTATTTTTTTTGTAATAAAAAACGATGCCCCACCGTAGGATTTCTCCTGTGTCGTGGGAACGTACACGGAAATCCTACTATAATCTTACAGACATAATTTATACATGCACAAACCACCAGGACCCGGAACAACTATCTGTAGGCCATAAAAATATTTGTCCCGTGCGGGAACCGAACCCGCGACCCGCGGCGCAGAAGCCAAGGGCTTAGCCATTGCACCAACCGAGCCGACATTTATTTAACTGTGTATAGATACATAGAATAAAAAAGAAACATAAAATAAAAAATTTATTATTTTTTATAGTAGTAACCCGTAAGAAATAGTGTGCAAACTTTACTCTAATTCGGTTTGAAGGGTGCTAGTGTAATTACTGGGCATATGAGATTTATGATGTCTCAGGATGACGGACTGTTTGGTAAAGCATTTGTTATAGACAAACGATGAACTTATTATCAGGTGAAAGCTTTGCTCGTCACGTCAATTTCTTTCATGACAAAATGTATGCGTGCATTATACTAACATTAGTATTTGGTGAATACAGTTCCGAGTCAGAAATGCATGATATTTAAATTCATCATTCAACCGGTCTCGAAACTGTATTTCGAAATATCAGGTTATCACTGAAAATCAGCGTTGTGGTTTTAACTGGGATGAAATTCGGAGTAATGATCTTTTTTGGCATGCGCAGCGTACAATACAGTACAGTAAACTCAAATACAGCACGATTTTTTCATGCAGCACATCAGAAGACTTGACTTTTTTTATTCGACCGCGTGGCGTAGTGGTTAGCGTACCTGACTTCTGCGCCACCGGTCCTGGGTTCGATTCCCAGCCGGAGGCAACATTTGTGCAAAATCACAAATTGTTGCTTTTCGGGTCTGGTTGTGTTTTGCATGTGAAATATATGTTTGTAAAAACGCACCCACGATACAGGAGAAAATCTTACTGTGGGGCTTCGTTTTAAAAAAAAAAATTGAAAGTATATTTAAAAAAATCACTAAGGTATCATCTCGTAATATGCACTCGTACGCTTCAATGATACCCGTACTTCAAACAAAAATGCTATCTGTGCGTTACAAAATCATTTAGAAGTATTGACTACCAAGTCATGTGGAAGCTTAATTATAACGCAATAATAATATGACGATATAATTACTGATAGTATAATATCAAATGTGTGCTCAAGCAGAAAACAACTCACTGAAAAGCAATTTTAGGTAAATTTCCGATCTAGCTTCTATCTTAGACATTATAGGATCATTTTACAGACCACTGGCTTCACGACAACTCGAGCGATAAACAAATAAATAAGTTATATACAGTCCCTCTTAACGTTCTGATCAAAGATTCTTTGGAAGTGGAGTAATGAACTGGTTATAAACTTGCAAATAAAGGAAAATCTCTTATAAATTCACATTTTTTTTTCATTCCTTTTTTTAATGTAAGAATGTGATGAGACTAGTAAATCGTTCACCTGATGGTAAGTGCAACGTCTGCCCATCACACTAAGAACTTTTCTGTGTGTTACACTGAAAAATATTTTCTTAAGTCTCATAATCACAGTTCATATGAGACTAAAGAACTAATTCTCTGGGTGACGGGCGCATTGTGGTGTCACAGAGAAATATTCTGAGTGACACAGCGTTTGTTATTGGCAGACGTTGACGTGGCCTGTATACATATGTCAGCTATTTAGGCCCAGTGGTTGAGCTTTACTTTTTACTAGCTGTGACGCGCGGTGTCACCCGCGTAAAAAGTCGACCCCGTTCGATGATATACATCTATACTTCCCTATTTGAATCGGACTTTGAGGTTTTATTTTTTTTCGCGTAACCCTAATTATTTTTTAAAATTAAAGTAGCGTAAGTTACGCGCTATAATATAAGCTATCTGTCAGTGAAACTCCCGTCAAACTCGATGCAGCCATTTCGGAAATTAGCCGGAACAAATAGACAGACAAAATTTTTCAAAATTGCTTTATTCTTTTAAGTACCTTATATATACTTTCATAAGCAAATGAGTAAGAAGTCTTATTTTGTTATTACTAACAGACACTTCAATTTTATTTATTTGTATACATTGTAAACAGATAGTTCGTCGTTCCAAGGCTGGGTGTTTAAAGCACTCTAGATTCAGAACAAATACTTGTTAAGAGATATTTATTTATAAATAAAAATAAAAGATATTTTTAAGCCCATAATTATAGGTCACGTCTTCTGCACTGAATCAGAGTAACGCTGAAACAGAAATTATGTAACACTTTATTTGAATTTATAATCTAATTGACATGGGTCTTCATAGAATCAATCTACAGGCTCTAAACGGGATTGGAAGTCAGGTAATGAACTGTTTATGTGTATAAACACGTTATATATTTAGCAGTAGATAGTAATTATCAATATACTAATAGCGGCGGCGTGGTTCGCCACTCGTGACATGTCGTTTCCCGCGAGGGCGAAAAGTGGTCTACGTGAGTGGCCTCTGCCTACCCCTTATATGGGAAAAAGGCGTCACTGTATGTATGTATGTATGGATGTTAAGGAAAAACTTTGTGCCTTTTTTAAGAATATTACGCGCACGGAGGAGTCTGAGATTTGTCATATTAATTTCATATGGAGAAGGAGTGCAGAAAGTTAAAATTTATATATAATATGTGTTCCTAATACATTACACCTGACTTCTAAGCCGCGGGTCCTGGGTTCGAATCCCAGCCGGAGCCAACATTTGTTAAATTATGTTAAATTGTTGGTTTTCGGGTCTGGTTCTGTTGTGATTGTCCCCGTGTTTCTGACACTGCAACCTAGCCTAACTCCGATCTTATCGCATCAGCGTTACATCAGGCGCGGGTAGGTTGGGACGAGTGAGTGCCTCTGTGTTTGCGCGTACACTTGTGGCACTATAATATCTCCTGCGCAGTTGATGGCTCTTGACAGTAGACGGAAGTTGTCGCCGTGGTCGAAATCGGCTAGGAGAACATCACATTTAACAAAATATTAATTGTTTACGTTCATACGCCCAATTTCAAAAAAGCAAAGAGAGTGTCAAAATACGCGTTATTGCTTTTTAAATACGGCTGAGCCGCGCTAAACCACACCAGACCACACTCGGAAATCAAGAATTTGTGTTAAAACACAAATTGGGTTTCGGATCCGGTTGTGCTATGATTGTGTTTCTGACACTGCATCCTAACCTACCTCCGATCTTATCGCATCGGCGTTACTGTGCAACAGCGTTAGAGTGAGTGCCTCCGTGTTTGCGCTGACGCTTGTGGCACTATAATATCTCCTGAGCAGTTGATAGCTCCCTATAAAAAAAATTGTAAAGTTTCAGACTATAAATGTCCCACTGCTGAGCACAGGCCTCTTCTCAATACTGAGAGGGTTTTGGAGCTAGGAAGAATTCGCCACGCTGCTCCAATGCGGGTTGGCGGACTGCACATTTTTTTTTATTTCAAAAAGTAACGAAACGAGGAAAATGTTCACTTGATGGTAAGTGCAACGTCTGCCCATCACAAATGCTGTGTCACCTAGAACATGTCTGTGTGACACCACACTGCGCCTCTTACCCTGAGACATCAGTTTTTAAGTCTCATATGCGATGTCATCGACATATTTTTTATTTCTCAGACATGCAAGTTTCCTCACGATGTTTTCCTGCACCGCCGAGCACGTAGTAGATCAGCACTTAAAATTGTAATTAACAATTTTAGTGGTGCCGGCACCGGGAATCGAACCTAGGTCCTCGCGTACTATTAAATTTAAAGCGAGCGCCTACAACGGACTACAACTACTAACTATAATATTCGAAAATTGTTGCAGTGGCCGAAATCGGCTAGGAAGACATCATCATCGGTACTCTATACAATTTATTTAATTTCTGGATTCTATTAAAATTGTACTAAAAGTACAAGTACTTTTATCTGCTTTCATCTGTTTATATTGCTTGGTACGAGTCAAAAATCTCTTACTCCCCATTGCGTCCCCAACGCAATTAATCTATACCAATGCAGATATCTTTTATTACGAGTATGTTTAAAAAATATATATCTCCTGTATCGCGTACATTTCAAATACACACTTCACATTAAAATAAAGCAGTAAATTGTCAACGTTTTTCAGAACTTCGCTTTTATTATCTACTTATTTTGTTTTTCTTTGACTAAGCAATGAGTGGTAAACGAGATTAATCTTCCTTAAATATAATTGACAGTGAAGTACACAGCATGTTTTGTTTAGCAGAAAGTCCTTAATGAAATGTAGGAAACTGAAAATTCTTATCAAAATTGCAATTCCTGAAGAAAGTTTATGTTTATATTTCGTCTTGAAAATTGCCTTAATGTTTTGAGTAAATAAAACACACTATTTTATTCGATTTTATAATATATATTATAAGAATCACATACTGTCACTCAAAATCGAATGATATATAAATAAACAACATACGCGATACAGTCTGGCGTGAGTTGATTTGGAATAGATTCGTATTCGACTCCCCGTATCTCCGAATCATCTCAGAATCTCCAAGAGAGTTATTACCGGGCTAGATATGGCTACATTGCGTTTCAAATACGAAAGTACGCGTCGAGATTGGGCCATCTAGATTCCGAAACAATATTCAATCCATTTCTTGCGCAAATAAATCGCAGGATTGCCGGAATTAAGGAATTCAATATTTTTTGCTTTCGCATTTTATGGATTATCGAAGTAAGAGACTTTTGTCGTTGCAAAATATTTCATCCCTACACGATGTACCATAAATCGATATAAAATTAGTCAATTCAATGCGTCAAACCAGAAATGATATAGGTAAAACAACATGTACAATCGGCAGAAAAACTTTGAAACGGTTTTAATTTTTGTAATTAGTAACTTAGTTAATCTTATCTTTTTAATAAATTATTTTTTATCTATGATAGCATTTAAAGTAAAAAAAAAAAACAATTTATAAATACCAATGGTTCGTAATGCTGTACTAGATGGCCAGTTATTCTGCCGTAATGCAGTAGTGTGCAAAAATTACTGTGTTTCGGTCCGAAAGTGGTGCATACAGAAATATTCTGGATGCATTGCCATGAGTGGACGTTGCACATATCGTCAGATTAATGTTTTGCTCGTATCGTCCCTTTTTCCAATAAAAAAATACAAGGCCAGTAAAGTATTTACATTTTAAACACTTCTAGATATGTGATTGTCAATTAATTATTAAAAAAGATGTTAAAAAATTATAAAATTTAACTGTTTATAAATTAAATTATTATTTTGTATTTTTTCCTAACCCAAAATACCAAGTCCTTTATTAATTTTAGTAGTAGTAAAACACCGAAATATTCACAATAAAAACAAATTAGTTTCACATAAATGATGGTATCTGTTAATATTCGAACTCAGTACTAACAACTTGTTTAACAGAAATGTAATCAAATAAAGTAATACATATTTCCTCGTAAGAACTCATTAAATAAAAGAATTATTCAACGCTCATTCGATAAGATCGGATCTGGTGGTAGGATTCCTATGCAGGAATCCGTCTACGTAGGTACCACCCCAGGGCCAGTTATTCTGCCGTAAAGCAGTAGTGTGCAAGCATTACAGTGTTTCGATTTGAAGGGCACTGTGAGCTAGCGTAATCATTGGGCATTTGAGACTTAAGAACTGATGTCTCAGAGTGACGGGCGCAGTGTGGTGTCACACAGAAAAATTCTGGGTGACACAGCATTTGTTGTGGGCGGACGTTGCACTTACCATCAGATGAACGTTTTGCTCGTTTCGTCACTTTATACAATAAAAAAAAGAAAAAAAAATATAGGCCGAATGTTGAGATAGGCGGAATAACAATTATTTAACACTCATGCGATAAGATCTGAGATAGGCCGAATGTAGAGATGGGCCGAAAAAGAATTATTTTTCACATTTTCTCTACACTTAATGTACTTAATGTACACTTAATTTACTTAATGTAGAGAAAATGTGAAAAATAATTCTTATTCGGCCTATCTCTACATTCGGCCTATCTCCGATCTTATCGCATGAGTGTTATATTGGACGCGGCTAAACTACTCGTAGTACTGTTGACTAATAGCCTCCGACAGTATTTAGAAATTGTCATCGTGGTCCAAATAGTCCTGGAGGACATTACACGGACCTAAGTAGATTTTTTACATAGGTAACTTTTAAAGATTTAAATATGTAAATAAAATCTGTATAAGATAACCTTATAGAAATAATTTGTATATTGTTTCTATAACCCGATAACATCGCGAACATCTGTATTTGAAATGCTACCTAGCCACGATTTCTCCAATACTTGATCTCCCGGAAAATCAAAAGCTTAGTGAATAGAAATTGTTCCTCAATTTAGTACCTAGACTCTAGTGCGAATTAACATACTTTGAATATCCGCCAAATATGTTTGTGCTTTTCAAACATGCACGTTTCTTCACATTTTTGTCTTTTGCAGTCGATTTAAAATAAAAAACTACTACTATTAAAAAAATAAAAAAGTTTCAATAGAGGCAGCAGAGGCTCATAGACAATACTTTAAATTTGAAAAAAGAAAGAAGGCACGGAAACAAATAGTAAAAAATAAAAACATAATACGATCATCCTGGGCCTCAGACGTAAGAAGTTTAAATCTCTTATTGTTAATGTGGATCAGCAACGTTTATGGTATACTGCTGTTGCCGGTAGAGTCACATGCATTTTGCTGCATGTGATTCTACCGGCCACATGATGCATTATGCTTGGTATTAGGGAGGGATATAACGTAAGATTCCCGGGGCAGACACAGTACAAAATAGTTAAACGAAATATTTGAAAACCAGTATTATGTACAATCATCATGAATATCGTCATCATCGTCATTGTCTACAACATTGAACAGATTATCTAACAAATTATCAATTTGAGAGTTCTAGTTAACATAAATTGATTAGTTGTAATTGTTTTTGAAAGGTTTCACGGTTTTACTCTCACATTGTATTTCAGTATCTCTTTTATAGACAAACCTTTCTTCCATTACTGCATCTTGTGCTCAGTATGTATAGAATAAATCACTGCGAATGAAGAATCGTTTACTAGATGTAAGATTTCTCGCTACGAACAAATGTTGTGTTATACAAGCTTTGTCGATATATTGTTTGTTTTCGGCGCAGTCACAAATATAAAAAAACAATCATGACATACGCTTTCTTTATTGAGAATGTAAAAAAAAAGTGAAGTGTTTATTTAGCCTTACGAGTACTCTTCTGTATGCTGATGGATTCATTCCATACTTCAATTCATCATCATCATCATCATTTCAGCCTATCACTAGTCCACTGCTGAACATAGGCCTTCCCCATAGATTGCCACAAAAGTTTGTAGCTCTCATTTTTGGGGTATTTTGGCATAGTTGCCACACTTGGCGGGCTGAGTTGATAATCCGCATTTTATTTATGCTGATGTTCCAGGAAGATGTTGCTGCCATTATCTGTTGTTATTTTCCTCTGTGGACTTTTACGACACCCACGGGATAAGATGGGGTGGTAGTTCTCTTTTCAGTAAATTTTGAGTATGAATATACTGTACACAAAATGGGAAATTTAGCGGTTCCCACTAAAGGTACAACTTTAATAACTGGACATTATAACTAAACAATTACTTTTTTTTAAATGTTTAATAAATTAGGCCCTATCTTTTGCAAAAGAAATTACTTTTCGGACAACTTTACAACAACCTTTAAAAAAATGGCACAACATCCTTGGAAAATGCCTCATGCATAACCGCCCTCACGGGAGAAAGAACACCTTGATAACCATTGGATTTCAGGTTCTTGTCAACTGCAATGTGAAACTAAACTGTGTTATTCCAGCGTGCCGTAATAATAAAACTTAAAAATATTGTTAAAGATATTTACTTTTTGTATCAGAATTAAATATGAACAAATAATATTAAGTCGCTAATAAAGCTGAAAGCATGATTTACTGGTGGTAGGTATTCCTATGCAGGAATCCGTCTAGGCTAGGCACCAAACAAGGGCCAGTTAATCTGCCCGTGAAGCAGAAGTGTGTAAACATTACTGTGTTTCGGTTTGAAGGGCACTGCGAGCTAGCATACTCACTGGGCAAATGAGACTTAAGAACTAATGTCTCACGGTGACGGGCGCAGTGCGGTGTCACACAGAAGTGTTCTGGGTGGTACAGCATTCGTCATGTGCAGACGTTGCACTTACTATCAGATGAATTGTTTGCTGATTTAGTCACTATATCAAATAAAAGAAAAAAAGAAATCGTCGAAAATCTTTTGTTATTTTCAAATTTAATAAAACCTATCGACAAAACCTTTCCGTTTTGTGTTTGAGTTGGGATACAATTTAATGAAATACCTCAAACGATCGTGACGTTTGATTTGTTGGTGGTTGAAATAAAATGAAAATTCTTTATTTTTCGACGTAAGAAATACAAATTTCCTTTGTCAAACGCCATTTCTTACAATGTATCGCCGTTTCAAGGTTAAGTTCAAGTTCATTTATTTGTAAACATAGGTACATATTAAGATATTATACTTTGAATGTTACATCCTCTATGTTTTGCCAGGCAAGAAGCCGTACAAATACATATTATTTATTAGTATAGGAATAGAAAAGATAAAAATTAAAACATAAAAATATAAAAAAGTAGTAAGTCAGAATTAAAATTTAAAGTTATTTTTATAGTACATTAACAATATAAGGTAAATAATGAATATTTCGTAATGATGTTCCTCTGACGGAGAAGAAACAGGCGAAAGAAACTCCGTAGGTATTCCCTTTTCTGTAAATCCTTTTTTATCTCAGTCAAAAATACATTATAATTAAATTTACAAAGAATAGTATCAAGGAAAACCAAAGCACGCTCCATGTTCAAATCATAGACAAGATTAATTCAATCAATATATAAGTAAATTGTGACCAGCCTTCACCAACAGCACCTGTTCACAAGTATGACGCATGTGGCAGCCATGTGAGTGGCAACCTCCTCAACCATTTCAAAGGGAAGTGGACGACCCGCCGCACGACGCCGCCGCAAGCAGAGACATTAAAGCGAGCAAGACATACTCAAGTCTACCAAACAAATTAACATTACTTAAAGTATTATCTTTTACTTTACAGAGCGCACTTATAGTGTTCCACAAGACAATTTACATTTTACAATTACAAAACCTAAAAATACATATTACGTGGCTGCCCACAAACTAACAATCACATTGAGTTATACATTACTTGACGACCG
Source organism: Luehdorfia chinensis (assembly GCA_019845155.1). Taxonomy (NCBI): domain Eukaryota; kingdom Metazoa; phylum Arthropoda; class Insecta; order Lepidoptera; family Papilionidae; genus Luehdorfia; species Luehdorfia chinensis. Next base: position 1,021,948 of record JAHVAK010000390.1, read on the forward strand.
CGTGGCCTAATGGTCAGAGTACCTGACTTCTAAGCCGCGGGTCCTGGGTTCGAATCCCAGCCGGAGCCAACATTTGTGCTGAAACATAAATTGTTGGTTTTCGGATCTGGTTGTGTTGTGATTGTCCCCGTGTTTCTGTCACTGCATCCTAGCCTACCTCCGATCTTATCGCATCAGCTTTACATCGGGCGCGGGTAGGTTGGGACGAGTGAGTGCCTCTGTGTTTGCGCGTACACTTGTGGCACTATAATATCTCCTGCGCAGTTGATGGCTCCCGACAGTAGACGGAAGTTGTCGCCGTGGTCGAAATCGGCTAGGAGAACATCATCATCATCATCATACATTACGTAAACGTCTCACTGGATCGATTCTTTCCATGCGTCCTTATCATTGAAATAATCCTACAAATTATAATAAGCTTTGGAGCACAGTTTTTATATTTAGTATCTGTTAGATATACTATATCATCTGGAATTTTATTATAAATACGTGTACATTGCCCATAAAATATTCTTTTACTTTATCCAGTCTGAATTTTGAATTAACAAGTTTACTATTATTTCTTAATTTTAAATTATGATTGTCAAGTATGTAAATTTACGTACATGCATAACGTTTTCATAAATATATTGTCACGTAAACGTTATTTCTAGAGGTGTATAGGTGTGCGTGAGTAGAGAAATCATCATAGTATATTAACTTTTCAGAGTATATCTCATCCAGTAGTAGCAGCAGAAAAAGAAAGGCTTTCGGTATCACCACCTTTGAGGAGATGAAATGACTATCTAATTCATAATATTTAGTTATTATCATCAGTAGTAGTAGTACCTATCACTTCTCCTTACCAGAAAACAGGAGCAGATTGGAATGAGATGAGCCTCCTTGGCGATTCTGTTAATGATACTTCGAGTTTCGTCAATTCGATGTTATACGTCAGCCAATAGATTTTTTATCTTATTTTGTAACATATCTACCGCAGGCAAAAGTCGCCAATATTTCGCAGTCTCACGGGATTTTTTTTTTCGGAGATTATATATATATATGTTTAGGGATTTGGGACAATATGGGTCCTCCCTGCAGCTGCTTGTGAGTTTTTTTTTTCAGAGGTTAGGTTTTTGTATTTTAAGTTTTAAATTATAATATATCAGTAAATCTTGTTACTACTCTCATTTAAATCTTATGGACGTTGTTCCTACCTATTCTCCAACTAAAATCAATTTGATATCGGTAAGTTAAATTTACGATAAATTTCGATTTCGTATGTCCAATAGACCACAAAAAACACTTTTTCGATCCAACGAGCAAAGGTCAAAGATACCTCGATCAAGATACGAAGGGTCCAGATATTTTAGTGAAGGTTGAACTTGAAATTCGATTTTTATTATTTGCAATACTAAATTGTTTGTGCGATCAGACATTAAGCATTGTCTTTTATTTATGATAAAGAAATAAAATAATCTTAATTTTGAAAATTCTCCTCTCATTCAAATTTAGACTCGTTTATGTATTATCGTCATTATCGTAATTAATTAACTATCTGAATTTTGATGATTGGGATAAAACATAATGCTTAAAATAAGTTCATTCAGTGTAATAGAAAATAAATAATAAGCACCATTATAATTTGCAGCCTATTAGTAGTCTGGCCAACCTGCGTTCATCGCCTGGCAGCATATTTGATGAGACCGTCGCTCCACTAAACTCAAATTGCTGGCACAAGCTTTTTCAGCTATATGGCAATAGCAGCTTGCCCCATTACGTCGATTACTTTATTTCTACTGCAGATGTTTTCGTTCACATATTCCTAGCTTGCTTAATGGTAAATATTTTATTCAAAAATATAATCATTAGGTAGTATATAAAACTGCATTTTAAGTGTAGTACAATAAAGTGCCAACTACTTTTGCTGGTGGTAGGATTCCTATGCAGGATGGGGTGGTACCTAGTGGTAGGATTCCTATGCAGGAATCCTACCACTAGGTACCACCCCAGAGCGAGTTATTCTGCCGTGAAGCTGTAGTGTGCAAGCATTACTGTGTTTCGGTTTTAAGGGCACTGTGCGCTAGCGTAATCACTGGGCATTTGAAACTTAAGAACTTATGTCTCAGGGTGACGGGCGCAGTGTGTTGTCACACAGAAATATTCTGGGTGACACAGCATTTGTTGTGGGCGGACGTTGCACTTACCATCAGGTGAACGTTTTGCTCGTTTTTCACTTCACTTTATACAATAAAAAAAAACTAGATTTTTCTCATAAAAAAAAACTAGATTTTTCTCAATTTCGTTTTTATAAACATGTATGAACTATTCTCTTACTTTGGTTATGGCGTTTTATAAGAAATTTATAAACAATGTCAATTTGACACTGTGTTAATGTTTTTGATTTTAGTTTCTTTGCAACAATTGTTCGCAAAAAGAATCAAATTAAACTTTTACGTAGCCCGGGTCTCGTTCTATAATTTTTGTTTTTCTTTTGACAAACATTAGTGTTTGTGCAAAAGCTTCTAAAAACTTTTCTAACCTACAAAAAAATCTATCCTAATATTATACAGAGAAACTTACTTTATAAGAGAGGATATGTTATCTCGAAATGTGCTTAATGAGGCTGTACAAAAACAGACCACATAATACATATTTCTTTAAAATATCCTTAAAACATAACACCTGAGCATAGCAGGGATAAGTCGACCATAACTTAATAAAGGGATAAATTACTTAGCAAATAATAGAATACATATTATATATGGAAAATTTGAAAAATCTCTATCCGTAAACTTTTTATTAAGAAAGATGCAAGTTATCAACATAAAATTTACAAAAGTAATTATGCTAGTGTAAGCTTCATAAATATAATATAGCGCACAGAAATCTAATCACATGTTTTGTGCACCAATCACAAATTTTTGTACATCTTCATTTTGTGAAGATCACTCACAGAATACGAATGAACCAGTCTGGTTTCAACAGAGCAGCAAAAGTTTATTATTCTGTCCTTTACAGGAGAATAATCATAAGCAGTTAATGATCCCTAAAAGCTGTGGTAGCTCAGAAGCTGTGTGCTCGCCTAAAAATTCGTATTTCGCGAGTGACCTATTCGATTCAAGCCAGCAATAATTGCTAAAATTGTTAACTGCAATTTTAAAAGGAGTATATCGTAAAGGAACATACAGTTCTGAGAAATAAAAATGTTTCAATGATGTTGAAGTCTTTGAACTAGAGCAGCGTGGCGGAGTTTTCCGGCTCCAAGACTCTCTAAAAAAAGGAATAAGGCCTGTTCACAGCAATGGGACATTTACAGGCTTTGGCTTTTACTTTTAAAACTGAAACTTATTTTATATGCTGATATCATAAGCCTGCTAAATGCCCACTGCTGGACAGCAGACTTTCCCAAATTAAGATGATTTGCCCTTCGTAGGCGGATTTACGATAGCTGTAACAAAGAAATATACGATTGTATCACAGTACTGTCTGGAACTCCTAGTTGATACTGTGTGGGATTCCTTTGCTGGAATCCGTCTAAGTAGATATCACCGCAGTACCAGGTTTCTGCCCTTAAGTACCTACCCTTAACGAATTTCAGAAAACTCACGGAGAAGGTGGAATGTTAGAATCTGGTACACACTTACCTTCAACTTATTAGTGCCAAGGGATTGATTTTTTTATTTTATTTAATAAAAGTGACGGAACGAGTAAAACGTTTACCAGGATGGTAGTGCAATGTCTGCCCATAACATATGCTGTGTCAACCAGGACAGTGTGACACCACAATGCGCCCGTCACCCCGAGACATCAGTTCTTAAGTCTCATATGCCCTGTCATTATGCTAGCTCTCAGTGCCCTTCAAACCCAAACACACTAATGTTTGCACACTACTGCTTCACGGCAGAATAACTGGTCCTGGGGTGGTACCTACATAGACAGATTCCTGCATAAGAATCCTACCACCAGTGATTGATGATTTATAAACTGATACACATATATAGATTAACACATATATAGATCGTCATTTTAACTCTTAATAACTCTTAATAATACTGTCTGACGTTATCAACTGCGCAGGAGATATTATAGTACCACAAGAGTACACGCAAACACAAGGGCACCCAACCTTCCCGTGCCCGATGTAACACTCATGCGATAAAATCGTATCGGATAGTGTGCAGTGGTTGTGTTGTGATAGTCACACACACAACACAACCAGGCTTCCAGCTGTGATTTGAACCCAGGAACCTCGTCATGTTATCTAACACGCAGTCGTCGGATTATAATAGCATTACGTTATGAAAGGGACAATATTAAAAAATATTCAAATACGTGTTGAAATCATTTTCTTGTAACAGGCTTGTTAAATTATGTGCTTCCAAAATAACGCCTGTTTGCAAAACCTTAAACTACACAAAGGACAGACGCAGTACTGTTCAAATACTAACTGCTTATTATATCTCCCTAAACACCGTCGTGTTTATCGTCTAAATAGGGAAACAAAATAAATAGCGTCATATTATCTTCATCTTACTATACAGAAGATGACAGTCGACAGTAATATATCTCTTGAAATATTTCATGTTTTTGTAGTTGATCTGTATTCCCCATCATTACCTCTTTGGACTTTTGTCGACGAATTACAGTGCCGTGTGGTGGCGGCTCGATTAAAGAATACTACCACTCCATCTCATACAATGGATCTCGTAAAAGGCGAGTAAGGAATTAAGCTGCACCGTGCACCCAACAGCGCATGATGGCGATGGGCTCACCACCTATCACACCAAGTGCATTATATTGTTTTGGTGAAACGTGGATTTTGGTAGTCATCTGTTTTTGCAGCCCACTCTCTGACTACCCCTAATGGGATACAGTCGTGATCTTATGTATGTCCAGTATCGACATATTCTGAATATTTAATTTTCAAAATTTATCCCCTTTCATTTTATTTTTTGAAGATATTTTTAGACCTGGAGGTTTGATTGTGTAACTCTGGTAAGTTTCGGGATCGGTTCTATTTTGGACCTTGAACCTCATTCATTTGTTAATGGGATCAAATAAAACCGATCCCGAAACCTACCCCAGAGTTATGCCATAAACCTACTGATCACCGGTTAACATCAAGTACGTATGAGGTGTTGGTTTATATGATTTAAAAATGAGGTAATTGGGAGCGTTCAAAATGTTTTGAAGAACTGAAGAAATATAGAAAAATTCTGTTATTTTTTCGTCTCCTATCGTTTAATGCACTACCAATCCTAAATGTACAAATGTGTGTGAGGCACGTTTAAAATAAGCTAATTTCTCGCAAAAATACTGGGTAAGCTACACAATGTGCTTTCATTTAGAGCAACAAAGCTGCAGTTACATGACATGAAAACGTTTGGCCAATTGACATAAAAATAGACAGTGTTTGTGAAACGTTCAACTAAGTAGCCTGTCTTCCCAAATGTTTTTTTTTTTTGAGAAACTGTTTTGCATTTCACAGGAAATAAATTAAGTATTTATGAAATACCATTTCAAGCCAAATATGAACCAATGTGAATCGAGCGTCTCATAATAAGGTTAAGTCAACTTAAAATACATATCGACAGGTGCAAAGTAAAAAGAACTATCCGCAAAATAGTAACTTAACAGGAGAGTAAAATAAATGTGTTATTTTTTTAAAATATTTAGCCAAACTTTCCGTAAGTTTTATCATTACACGTTTATTCTCTTAGCAATTTATATGATAAGTAAACATAATGTTATTTGCATTTATTATACAAAAATTTGCAGTTGTTCGCGTCTACATTGTACTTCAAATTGTGCCAATTGAGTCTACTGCTACTTCGTCGTTTATACTTTGGGACTTTGAATATCATGTTTATAGCATTTACTTTAATTTAGTTCATAAATCCTTTAATCAAATATATAATTTAATGCTGGCTTAATTTAACGCTGGCAACGATACATACATACATATAGTCACGCCATTTTCCATATAAGGGGTAGACAGAGGCCACTCCTTTATTCGTGCAGAATAACACCATAATATGCAATTCGTGGGAACGCAATGAAGAGTCAGAATTTTTTGACTAGTACCAAAATTGAGGCGACGTAGTTCGCCACATGTCACGTCTAGTTTCCAGCGGGGGCGAAAAGCTACGGGTGTAGCCTCTGCCTACAACGTTTAGAGGAAAAAGGCGTGACTGTATGTATGTATCTAAGGATCGTAGCAAGTGGTAACATCTAGTTTCTGCCTACATGGAAAAGAGGCACGTATATACAGGGTCTGTCGTAAATAATGGATAACCCGTAAACTGGAGTTGGTCCGGATGTGAAACTGTAAGAAAATCGTATCTTCTTGCCAGGCTTTCTAAACATATCAAAATGGCGTAGCCTTTTATACTTTTTTATAAATTTCGCTACTTTTTTCATTCATTCCGTTGCCATTTCATCAAATTTAGGTATTTCAGTGTGATTTTTTTAGTATTATACTCCTGAAGACGTGTATTATTTAATTTTAGTACAACTTTAGGTGTTTTTAACGTTAAACATTTTCAAAATCGTCATTTTAAGTTCTTTTTTAAACAATTTTTTTCTTAATGTCAACTTTTGATAATTTACTGTGAAAAAAAAAAGTACTGCGCTATAGCTGCCCATGATCTTAATAAATTGTCTAGTATGTCTAGATTCTAAAAAGATATTACAATGTGTACTTTACAAGCAATATTAAGTTGTTACTAGGCAGATGCACACTCACGGTGTGTGAAAGGTTAGCATGTTTTTGCCGTTAGAGCGCGCGCTCCTGATTGTAGAGTGTACAAATCTCAGTGTCATTTTGACTATCGCATGTGCTTTTGTTTTCATTACTTTCGTCAATTTGTTACTGCTTTCTAATATCGGACTTTGATTTGCCTTGTGATTTGGACTTGTGAACCTGGTGATACTGACGACTTAGCTCTCATTTACGGACATTATTTTGTGCTATCGATTGGACTTGTCGATTTGGAAAAGTTTGTGTATCATGCCTCAACATTACACGCCGGCCGAATACGCAAACATGCATTACATTTATGGTTTATGTAATGGCAACGCTAACAGAGCAGCAAGTGCTTATCGTGAAAAATATCCAAATCTTCGACATCCTGATTACCGTGTCTTCATTAGAGTGCACAATGCATTTATGGAAGGCCGATTTCCTGGGACCGGCATAGGCGGGGCCAGTGAAGGACGACCTCAACGACACAATGCAGCGGAAGTACTAGAAATAGTCGCAGAAGACCCTGGTACGTCCATAAGTGTTATTTCACGACGTACCGGTATACCTCAAAAATCCGTTCACAGAATTTTAAAAAGACGAATTATATCCCTATCATTATCAAAGAGTTCAGACATTAATGCCAAGGGATGCTGCTGCGAGAGTAACATTTTGTCGCACAATGCTGCGAAAGATGAGGGAAGACCAAACTTATTTTGATAAAATTTTATGGAGCGACGAGTCAACGTGTCGAAAAGATGGTTTTTTGAACCTCCACAATTTACACAGCTGGCAACTTGAAAACCCAAGATTGATACGCGAAGACCGATGGCAGTATCAGTTAAAAATAAATTTGTGGACTGGAATTATTAACGGACAAATCATTGGTCCATTTGAGTTGCCGGCAATATTAAATGCGGATATTTATTTGGATTTTTTAGTAAATACTTTACCTGGATTACTGGAAGACGTTCCACAGGAGATAAGAAACGAGATGTGGCTACAAAATGATGGGTGTCCAGCACATTACGCTGTTCGTGTAAGGGAACATTTAAATACCACATATCCAGATAGATGGATTGGGCGATTGGGTCCAATTTTATGGCCTCCACGTTCGCCAGACCTTAACCCGTTGGACTTTTTTTACTGGGGCTGTATTAAGGAAAAAGTGTACAGCGAAGCAATAAGTCCTGGGGAAGAGTTGCGTGCGCGCATTCAAGTAGCAGCAAGTAAAATTGAAGAAGCCGGTTATGCGCGTCGGATTAAAAGATCTTTTATTAGGCGATGTAGAGCATGTATTGCTGCCGGCGGAGTGCACTTCGAGCATTTAGTTTAAGTTATTGATAAATATTTTTTTACTAAAATTAACCTGGTTTTCTTCTGAATATCCTTAATAGTGGCCCGATATTGTTTGTGTAAAGAATCTTGGTAGAATAAAATCATTATGACAAAGTTTTATAACCATTTATAAAAATACTTGGAACATCAAAATTCTGACCTTAATATTGATCTCGCTCCTGTAACTTAATATTGCTTGTAAAGTACACATTGTAATATCTTTTTAGAATCTAGACATACTAGACAATTTATTAAGATCATGGGCAGCTATAGCGCAGTACTTTTTTTTTTCACAGTAAATTATCAAAAGTTGACATTAAGAAAAAAATTGTTTAAAAAAGAACTTAAAATGACGATTTTGAAAATGTTTAACGCTAAAAACACCTAAATTTGTACTAAAATTAAATAATACACGTCTTCAGGAGTATAATACTAAAAAAATCACACTGAAATACCTAAATTTGATGAAATGGCAACGGAATGAATGAAAAAAGTAGCGAAATTTATAAAAAAGTATAAAAGGCTACGCCATTTTGATATGGTTAGAAAGCCTGGCAAGAAGATACGATTTTCTTACAGTTTCACCTCCGGACCAACTCCAGTTTACGGGTTATCCATTATTTACGACAGACCCTGTATATACGTGCCTCTTTTCCATGTAGGCAGAAACTAGATGTTACCACTTGCTACGATCCTTAGATACATACATACAGTCACGCCTTTTTCCTCTAAACGTTGTAGGCAGAGGCTACACCCGTAGCTTTTCGCCCCCGCTGGAAACTAGACGTGACATGTGGCGAACTACGTCGCCTCAATTTTGGTACTAGTCAAAAAATTCTGACTCTTCATTGCGTTCCCACGAATTGCATATTATGGTGTTATTCTGCACGAATAAAGGAGTGGCCTCTGTCTACCCCTTATATGGAAAATGGCGTGACTATATGTATGTATGTATCGTTGCCAGCGTTAAATTAAGCCAGCATTAAATTATATATTTGATTAAAGGATTTATGAACTAAATTAAAGTAAATGCTATAAACATGATATTCAAAGTCCCAAAGTATAAACGACGAAGTAGCAGTAGACTCAATTGGCACAATTTGAAGTACAATGTAGACGCGAACAACCGCGCGAACACTGCTGCTTACGACAGACCCTGTATATACTGTATACGTAAGTATTATCCAAATTTGGTTTTATAGTTATGTTTTTTTTTATTGTATAAAGTGACGAAACGAGCAAAACGTTCACCTGGGCAACGTCCGCCCACAACAAATGCTGTGTCACCCAGAATATTTCTGTGTGACACCACACAGCCCCTATCACCCCGAGACATCAGTTTTTAAGTCTCAAACGCCCAGTGATTACGCTAGCTCACAGTGCCCATCAAATCGAAACAGTAATGCTTGCACACTACTGCTTCACGGCAGAATAACTGGCCCTGGGGTGGTACCTACCTAGACGGATTCCTGTACAGGAATCCTACCACTAGTAAAAATGTGCTATAGTTTTGTTTGTATAATTTTAATAGTAAATTTGTTTTATATATACAGAACTTTTTTTTGGCAACGAAAGAGCTTATTTAAAATTTAAATGTATTATATAAAACATTTGGCGAGAATATCATTATGTAGTCTCTTATACAGTTTTTAGTTCAACGTTTCAGAAACAGTGGCTAGTTTAATGTCTCGCCGGCAAACGTTTAAATGTCAAGTAACAGCTGCTTCGTTGCTCGAAATGCGGGCGCATTGTATAGCTTACATAGCATTGTTGAGAGAAATTAATTTACTTTATGCTGGCTTCTCACATTCAGCGTTGGTAGGATTAAAAATTTTAGAAAATATTTGTAACATCCGGAGACGGAGAAGTAACGAGATGTTTCTAGAGAAACAGAAGGCGGTAAAGTAATGAGGTATTAACTCTACAAAAACCGCGACACTACGACTTTATGTGCCTAATGAGCAAATACTTCATATTTGATCATAAGGCTCATAAATTAATTTTATAATAGTTTAAGACTTTATCACCTAGGTACAGTTTTAGGTGTAAAATATGCCCACGAAATTAAAGTTATTATTTCTTATGTAGCTATTTATTGACAGTCGAAGAAGTATGTAGCAATAAATCGGCTTGACAATTCTACTTCCTTCACTTTTTCCCCAAGCGAACACAAATGATAAATAAGTTCAAATGTATAAGTTTTGAAGCTAATGTATTTTGAAGAATGGGGACCGAATTTAATATTTAAAGGATATTTTAAATATGTTAATTTATATGTATGAAAGTTCAATTACCGTACCGTTACTGAGTAATGACGATTATTTTTGGCTATCAAATAGGAATTATCAAGTGGGTAGAATTTATTACTGTGCGATTATCATTTGCGAGTGCAAGGTTCTGCTACAGAAGACTTCCCAATGCGAACTTCTAGCTGACATCGCGACTGTGGCACTTATACCGAGTACCATCAAGTGGACGACTTTCTCGTTTTGTCAAGTAATTCCACTAAAAAAAATTGATATAGAGACAGTTGCAATACGTTTGCACCTGAAAACCAATTAGTTGTGTGCCGCATATATATAGCTTGGACCCACGACTAAGCGAATTATCTAATTGTTGAGTCCGGCAATAGTCCACTCCTTCACATATTTTCTTTTGTAGGAGAAAGTGCCGAAACGATTAAAAATGCCAATACTTTTTTGTGTGACATCACACTGCGCTCGCCACCCCTGACATCAGTCCTTTAGTCTCACATGCTCCGTGATTACAGACAGGAAGTCATAAACCTCAATTGAAAGATTTGCCGTTGATTGGCTCATTCTATAAAAGACTCCACGTATCTAAGACTCTACTACTCGTCACCATTCTGGATCAGCATCTGCCGGTGACCATACTCGTAAAATTTTTCTGGCATTTTCGGAAGACGTCTTATATGACACGACACGTAAGCTATAAAAAGGTGTCTGGTCATTACGTGTGTAGGCTGTTAAGTTCATAAGCCACTTACAAATTTGTATAAGATACTGTGCACGAAAACGATGAATTTCTTATGTGCCCAATTAATTAATTGCTAATTACGTCTCTCTCCGACCACCTCGGAAGTAAAGATGGGGAACTCATATTAATAACGGCTTTCCCTACTTTAGGGAATATGACAGCATACTTATTAAATATTACACTTTTTAAAATTGTCTTCTTTAAGAAATTACGGCAATAAATTTATGTGCTACTGCTTTTTATAATTTTAGAATTAAAGTTTTTATGTTCTCATTAATGACTTCGTGGCTCGTTTGGCGACGTACTTGCATACAAAGCGGTGTAGGTTTTGTGTTCTAATTACATTTTAGTACACAAATTATTACTTTTTTTATTAACTGATGGTAAGTGCAACGTCTGCCCATAACAAATGATATGTCTCTCGGAACATTAATTCTGTGTAGTGAACTCACTGCATTCGTCACCCTGAGACATCAGTTCTTAAGTCTGATATGCCCAGTAATTAGACTACCTATTATAGCCCTTCGAACCAAAACTCAATAATGATTGCACACTGCTGTTTCACGGCAGAATAACTGATACTGCGCTGGTTGCTACCTTACCTTCCTAGATAAATTTATCTTACTCAAAAAACTGACAAATAATTTAAAGAACTTGTCAAAAAGACATTATTAGAAAAAGCCTATTCATCATGTACGTCATTATGTACCTAGTATGGTATTGAAAAAAAAAGAATGGTCTGAGAAGGTCTTATTTTTTGAACCGGTGTTGATTTCCACAATCATAAGAGCTTTATACAACCCTAAACTGAATAAAGACATTTTGACTTTGACTGCTGCATAACAATTTAACTTTCCAGAACTAATAAGTTCCAATTAAACTATTTACTTATTATCTATTAAATTCGACTGTAATTCGTAAAATTGACGTAAGTAAGGTTTGAGTCATTATTTCTTGGCTTTTTTTTGACTGAAGTTCATTGTTAGGCCGAAGGCTTTTACAGTTTCACCGGATTGAAAGGTAGCCGAGCGCTCAGGGCGCTTATCCGAAACTTTTATATATGGATGACCATCGCAAGGGCCCCGAGAGGCAACCTCGGCTTGCACCGTAATCCTGTGCGCGAGAGTAACTGAATCGAGAGTGCCCAAGGTGGCCGGCCAGGGCTCGGTCACCAGGTGTTGGATAATATTCAACCACAGCAATAGTTTCAGAATACTGTTCACTTAGAAAACTAGCAAGCAAAAACCAAAAAATTCTTTCCCTATGAAAAAAATGTTTTTTCTTTTTAATTTGAGATAACACATTTCATAACTAGCATTAAATTCGGAATGCATTGTTGAAAGTTTGAAAGTTTCGAACAATTCATTTCTGCCAACATAAAGTTATTGGCGGTGCACTTAAAATGGGAATTTAGTCTTTTGGAAATGAAACGTCGAATAGCATTTATCGACTAATCTTTTGTTGCACTTATTCATTCAAATTCCATTGCTCGGCAGTCGACAGAGTTACCTTGCGCTCTGAGACATCAGTTTTAAGTTTCATATGCCCAATAATTAAACTAGCTGTCAGTGCCATTCAGACCGAAACATGGTAATGCACAGCGGTGGTACCTACCTGGACGGATTCCTGCTTAAGAATTCTACCACCAGTTAAAAGTACATTTTGCTATATGTCGGAATGATTAATTATTAGTTTTACTATCTTGGTGTATAACGTATTACAAGTTATACACATATTTAAAAAATATGAACAAAACGATTAAAATATTTGATATACGTGAGTATATTTTGAAAATTTATCAAATCACAAGATATAACGAAAGCGGTATTGTCAGCATGTCTGCAGAGCTCGTTTGAAAAGTCGTAAATCGTCTGCAGAATTAGTAAATACTTGTTCATATACCAAAACTAATCTAACAATGGATTGTAGTCAACGATGTGGTCCAATGAGTTCTAGAAATATATTTATGCTAAGCTTGACTAAATTAAATACAGACTAGGAGTTGAAACAGTTTCATGCCCACGAAAGGAAGTGCAGGTAGTTTATACCCCTATAAATAAGAAAACCTTTAATTAATAAAGTCGATTATGATGCCTAAGAAAGGCAGTATGAGCAAAAGTATACCAATTTAATGGCTTTTTTCCATAAGACATCGCAAAACTGTTTAACATCCAAAATTAAGTACTTCCATGTTTTGCCTTTACTTTTAACTTAACTTAGCTTTTAAGGTATTTTTTTTAAAGTTGCTGTTTTATAAAAACTAGCAGATGCCCGCGATTTTGCCGCGTGGATATAGATTTTTAAATATCCCGTGGGAACTATTTGATTTACCGCTTTAAAAATATTCTGTGTCCGTCTCCAGAACGCAAGCTACGTCTGTGACAAATTTCGTTAAGATCGGTTCAGCGGTTGAACTTTGAAAAGGTAACAAACAGAGAGAGAGAGAGAGGGACAGAGAGAGCTTTCGCATTTATAATATTACTATGGATACCTGAAACATTTACGATCTATATTATGTATCTCAAGCTATTATGAATCCTCTAATCAATAAAATTGAAGTCTGTCTGTGATTTTGCAGTAAGGCTTTTGCTTACTTTCGTATTTATTGCTATTTACAGGATACAAAACCTTAACACGTGTTTTTGTTTAAAATTTTGTCTGTCTGTCTGTTTGTTTGTTCAGGCTAATCTCTGAAATGGCTAAATTTATTTTGACGGGACTTTGATTGGCAGGTAGAGGATATAGAGAATATTTACTATATAATTCGGCAACGGTTCCTTTACTAGAATAAGCCAGTCAAATTAAATTGCATTGTAATTGTATAATAACCAGTTCTATAGCAATTATAGTTTCAAAAATTTCAAAACGCAACGTGTATTTTCGCACGTACGAAATGATACTCACATATTATAGTAGGCAGCAACATATTGCATTAACTATAGAAATAGCATCCATCGACACATACCTATTTCATTGTACGAAATCTGCAGTACAAACGTAGAGGCACTATTTCGCCTTCAATTTCCGTCCAATACACTTTGGAACGTTTCGTTCCGGACCCGCAGGATCGATGGAGGAAATGTTTGTTTCGAAACTAGGATCCATTGTGGAATAAACAGATTCATTTACAATTTTCAATTGTGGAATAAACAGATTCAAATACAAATCCATCTTACTTATCCAGGAACCGTTACGTCAGTTATTGGTGCGGTCATCACTACTCTGCGCCTTATTTCTTTACAGGCTATTGCCCGCTAGTTTATCCGCGTGGATATAGTTTCTTTAAATATCCCGTAGGAACTCTTTGATTTACCGCAATAAAAAGTATCTTATGTCCGTAGCTAGAATGCAAGCTATTTCTTTGCCGAATTTTATCACAGAGTTTTATCACAGGTTGAGACGTGAAAAGACAACAAACTGACAGAGGGACAGAGAGAGTTGCTTTCGCATATATAATACTAGCTGGTGATCGCAACTTGGTCCGCATGGAAATGGGTTTTTAAAATATCCCATTGGAACTATTTGATTTTCCGGGATAAAAAGTATCTTAGTCCGTCTCCAGGATGCAAGCTATCTCTGTGCCGAATTTCGTCAAGATAGATTTAGCGATTGAACAGTGAAAAGGTAATAAACAGACAGAGGGAGTTAGAATAGAATAGAATAGAATAGAAAAAACATTTATTCGGCACAAGAACATAATACAGTTGAATATTAAATGAAAATAAATAAAAAGTAAACAAAATAGTTCTGTGTCGAAAAGGGGTTGGCTCAGCATGGACTGTGTAAGAATAGTCCCACACAGCGCTGATTTTCAGCCAAAAAACCTTTGAATTGGCAAACGGACGAGACTCGACTGAAAAATATTTTTATTATATTATTTTTAAAAGTAATACAATGTAATTTGAAACATACAAAATCGGATAATTTGGGTAAAAACAAAAGATTATAAAATGTATTCTATTAATTAATAATATATATGCATAATGGTATTTATATAAATATGAGTAAATAAAAATATTTATAAAATTGCAAGTATCATTATAAATATTTTTTAAGTTACTTTCGCATTTATAATATTAGTATGGATTAAGTATGGATTATTAGTAACTAGCCTTCAGACGCATTTCTGCCCGTTCCGGTACGTGACGCGAATAGTTTGATTTTTGATTACGTTTAAGTATGAAACTTTACAGCCACACGATCACAGCGCCACTTACCGGGTCAGATTTGGTCATTTTCTTTTTTGGTTTCCCCATACATTTTAGAAATATATTACAGTTATATCAACGACGATACATTGGATATCCATCGTTACCAGTGATAGTATCCGCCGTCAAATTTGGTGTATAAATCTTGGAACAGACGATGTCGACCATGCACGGTGATAACGATCACAACGAAAATGAAAGGAAACGATGTTGTGGTCGACAACACTTGGATTGTTCCATATTCACCACTTCTTTCCAAAACATTCAAGGCGCATTGCAGCGTGGAGTATTAATTTTCGTTTAGTAATTGGAGTAGTAATTTTCATTTGCAGTGGATTGATTCGCAATATTGCGAAGTCTAATTGCATTACAGCTTCGATGTGAAAGATTAGATCTTCTAGCTCGTGGCATTGTAAATACCACCGGAAAATTAGTCACACAATTTAAAAACATAATGAAGCAATTATCAACCACAAATTTGATAACCTCACGAAGTGAACATCTTTGAAGGCAACTTACCGTTTGACTTATAAGAGAATAACGTTTGAAAATTGAATTTAAAATGGTGAAAACTCAAAAAAAAATATTCATAAATCGCGGCGCCCGTCTGCACAGCTAGCTCAATGGTATGCAATGAAAGAACCGCGCCAGTTGAAACAGCTGACAGAGGAAAGAAGATAGTAGGAAAGAAAAAGTGTTTATTGGCACAGAACTGTCACGCACACAAAATAATATAATTTTTGGTTTCTGTCATGAATCAAAGATGGTGTTGTATACGGAAAATGTATGAGAAAATTGTTATTTTTTGATGTTTTAATAGTTATTCTGCTATGCTATACGGGGCGGAGACAAATCCAACAAATCTAACATTATAAAAATCGGTCCAGCCGTTGTTGAGTTATAAATGGTGTAACTAACCCGATTTGGATTTATATATATAGATGAGTTGTCGTCATTGATGTGTTCGTAATTGGTACTTAATTTATAAGAAAAATTTATAACGTGTACTGTTGACGTCTCAAATTATACTTAAATATAAATATAAAACTAAAATATAAGTATAAACAGTATAGTAAAATAAATAATAAGAAAATGTCATCAAGAAAATCGTAATCTGGAACATCACCAAATATCTCATTATAATACCATAAGGAAAGTAAGGAATTTCACAAGGAAATCAGAAAATCAGGAAAATAAGGGAAAAAATGGAAACTGTCCCGAGGAAATTGTCATTAAGAAAATCATTAATATTTTTATTAAGAAAATCGTCTTCAACACCTCCGCCATAAGACCAGAATCAGAGTCGTTAAGAAAATCGTGTAAATCGTCAGCAAGAAAAACGTCTCCAGGAAAGTATGAAAGTCTAGAAAATCTTCATCAAGAAAATTAAAAATGTCGTAGTCAGGAGAATCATGCATATATGCACCAAAAATTTATGAAATTTTAAAATTTGATAAATGACCCCCGGACAAGGATTATCAAGAAAACTGTCTCTTGAATAACCTTGAAAATCGTCATTGAATAATCCTCTACCGCGGGGAACAGAAAGCGTCGTGAAAGACTCCTCCCTAATAAAACCTCACGGTATTATTCCCTTTGGCCACGGGAATGCCTATAATACTACATAAATACATACAAACAGTCACGCCTCTTTCCCCTTGGATTAGGCAGAGACCACCTCTGTGTCCTTCGTGAAACGAGGATTGATGGGTGGCGAACCTCGCTGTCGCTATTTTGGTACTTGATAAAAAGTTTGTTCCCCATTGCGTTTAAACGAATAGGAAGTCGTCGACTTGGCAACCACTGCCTTGTCGGAGAGAAAGCGGAAAGGTTTTGGTAGGAAATTGACTTCGGGCAGAGAATAGGAAGTTGGGAAAGGCAGTATAAGGTGTAGGTGTTCAAAATAACATAAGCTTTAATAAAATATGATTAATACAAAATAACATTTTATCACATAATTCCTATAAATCGTATTTGCCAGACAAGGCAATTTAAGATCAAGTACTTCCTTATGACACTTCCGCCCAAATATGTCAGATCCAAACAACCAAATAAGTTAGATCGACTGTCAGCAGTGTCTAATGTACGAAGTGTCTTGTAGTGCGATCCATCCGCAAAGCGTGGCGCTCTTCCCAATTTAGGAGAGGTCTATGTCTGGAGGTGGACTGTAAAGAAGCTGTGCTGGTGGTGATAATGATAGTCATGTTGATGAATATACTGAAATATAATAAAAATCATGCGTCTCTCATAGAGCTTCCATGGAGCCGTCCGCCTAAATCGAACTACAAATGACGGACATAGTACATGCCACGTCATCGGCAGCCAATCGCAACTCTGGTTCTTGTTTGCGTCATTTTTCACACACCACCAACATTGTTAACTTGATGAATTAGAAAATTGTAAATTTTATTTTACAAACGTATTGCACAAAACACCATTTATTTTATTAATACATAATAGTTGCTACGATATTTGATGTTAAAGGTTGCTAACCGCTTTTAAGATATGGAGAAGTATTTCTCAGTGAATTCTTGGGGATGCACTTAAACCAAGCGTCTCTGTATAAGCTCCGGTAAAAGGTGTTTCAAATAGCTTTTATCGACTTAGCTTTGATTGCAGGTTTTTATTTTCTAAATCAAAATAAGGTAGCGATTGCTTTGATGACCACGCTTGGCAGTTGGTTATCGTATTATACACAGAGCCAAGCTGCATTAAAGCAGCGTAGCGGACTCCAAATGAGAGGAGGCCTGTGCTCAACAGTGTGGGTAGGACCTTACTGCTGCCTATTTCATCAAAGCTATTAAATAGTTAAAAAGTAAATGCTTGTAGCAACCTTTTGAAATAGCAGCTTATTTTATTTGTAACCCTATTTAGTGTGAAGTCTTTAAATTTGAGATCGCAATAAAATCTGTATTCGAAAACTCTTTGCTGTATTCCAGATGAATTCAGTTCAATGGCGCGACTACTTATTGCACTTTGACGATGCACGGAACTCCATTGTTCTTACTGGAAGAGGTTGTATTAAAAGCGAGGCTTTGAAAATACTAGCGCTCTAATGGGCTCTCTTCATTGGCGTTTTATTTTAATGATAGCATATTAAAAATAAAATGCGTGTAAGAGACATAATACGTATCTTCTTCTTCTTCTTCATAATTAAAATTCCACTGCTGGACAAAGACCTCTCCTATGTCAAAGGGATTTGCGGTAATTGCCACTCATGGCAAGTAGCTTACGAGTAGTCATCGCCGTAGCGGACACCTTGCACGCTGCTGCTCGTCACCGGCCTCTATATTTCGAATCTGGCATTTTACTTATTTATCTTTAAAATACACAATGTATCACTACAGAAAACTTTTTACCGCTTTTCAAGCGTATTGTCCACACGGAGGACTATGATTTGACATAATTAAAGTTTATATGGTGAAATAGCGCAGAAAGCTACAATTTATATAAAATGTGTATGCGTAAAGAATACTTTAAATTCAATAAAAAAGTTAATGAATTACGATCGAATTTCGACCATTGGGCGACCACCAGTCTTAATAAAAAGGCAACAACGGCGAATTCGATTATTATAGGCATTTTTTACCAATCAACACGGAACATAGATAAATCCACAGACATGACGACCCAGTTTCCTAGTGTTTAGCGTACCTGACTTCTACGCCGCGAGTTCTTGGTTCGAATCCATGCCGGACTCAACATTTGTGCAAAACTGTATAGTGATGGCCTACTGGCCGATTTCTGATCAGGATTTTACTGGTGTTAGGATTTCTATGTAGGAATCCGTCTAGGTAGGTATCACCAACGCCAGGACCAGTTATTCTTCCGTGAAGCAGTAGTGTGCAAACATTACTGTGTTTCGGTATACTGAGAACTATTGTAATTACTGGGCATATGACACTTAATAACCGACGTCTCAGGGGGTACAGGCGCAGTGTGGTGCCACACAAAAATATTTTGGGTGACACCGAATTGGGCAGACGTTGCACTTATCATCAAGGGAACGTTTTCCTCGTCTCATATGCCCAGTGATTACGCTAGGTCTGTGTCCTTCAAACCGAAACAGTAATATTTGCATACTACTGCTTCACGGCAGAACATCCGGTCCGGGGTAGTACCTACCTAGATGGATTCCTACACAGAAATCCTACCACCAGTAATAAAGTTTTGTTCATTTTAATTAAATGGTATCTCTATCAGATGATCCCTAACATTCTGATTCATTTTAATTGATTGCGATTGTTTGAACTGTAGTGTATCATTTCGCCAAGGATTATTATTTAGCGGACTCCTAAAAAAAAATGAACAGAATAATGATGATAAAAGACGACGACCGCGTAGCCCAGCGGTGGAGTACCTGACTTCTGTGCCGCGAATCCTGGGTTCGAATCCCAGACGGAGCAACATTTGTGCGTAATCGCGTATTTTTGGGTAAAGTTGGGTACATTTTAAATTCATGAAAAACGATCCTAGTGTCGTCGTTTATAAAAAAAAATATTTTGGTTCAAACGTACTCGTTGCCGATTACAACCAAGAAAACATTTTCCCATTAACCACCAGAAGCAGTCATAAAGATCTACGAGTATTAAAGGGCCGTTATCATAAAATCTATCGGAGGCGTACATGTCTTCACGTATACAGTGCACTTATTGGTTTCGGCAACAATCCAGAACTCATGATTCAGCAGGCAGCAACTCTGACCACTGAGCCAAGCGACCGTGTTGTGCACAGTATTACTTACATAACTCAAAGAGACACCGTCTCCAAAATTCTCTTGAATAAGTTTTCAAGTATCCAAACCGCTGACATTACTTCATAACTATCAAGTAACAGAATACCTTAACAATTTCAGCACAACATCGTTCATTCTAAACATCTGTCGGAAAGCGGTCTCGAATTTATGTTAACAACGGATTTTAGAATTACGTCCAAGCTGTGTCTTTGTTCACAAAGACTTGAGAGTTCATGGAAACCCACATCCTTTTGCGATCTTAGATTGGACAAATATTTTCAGACTAAAAGACTAACAGAGTCGCTACGTTTTAAACATTTAAACTAGTATTTATTATACGTTAAAATGACCCGACCTCTATTACCACAACTTTACTCACTCCAGTTAAAAAGGATTTTGTATGTCTTTAGATTTTCCATGGAAGTTACAATATAGTTCGTCAGGGAAGAGACGTAGGTATTCATTTCAGAAATAGAGCCTTGAATGACGCCTATTTGTTGTGCACTCGTCACTGGGGTCGTCTGTCTCGTCCGGAAATAACATTTTAAGGGGATTTAGAAGCTTCCCTCTTTTGTCCCTTATTTTCCTTCCCCGATTCCTTCAAGAATATTGACCCTCGTAAAATATAAAAATGTTGAAACACACTTTAACAAATTAATGTTAATAATAAATATTTCTACGCAACAGAGCTATACATACATAAGATCACGACTGTATCCCATAAGGGGTAGTCAGAGACTGGGCACTCACTGCAAAAACAGATGACTGCCACAATACACGTTTCACCAAAACTATATAATGCACTTGGTGTGATAGGTGGTGAGCCCACCGCCACCATGCGCTGTTGGGTGCACAGTGCAGTTTAATTCCTTACTCGCCTTTTACGAGATCCATTGGACGAGATGGAGTGGTAGTATTATTTTAACGAGCCGCCTTTCATTTAACTTGCAATGTATGTGAAGTTCAAATCTTGCAAGCCAAATTTGAACTACTTTCCAATGTCCCATTGACCAAATGTTTGGCATTGAAGCTTCGGTGACACTGCAATAATATGGTACCATGGAGCTAGTATGATGATGGAGCCGGAAGTTGGTCATAGGAATTCCTCAACTAAGCAAGATAACTTCGCCATGTTTGGGCTCGTTGGATTTGTTTTGACAAGTGCCATAGTCCTAGCAACATTTGAAACGCATTGTCCAGTATAACCCTCATAAATAAAGCTTATAACAAAAATATGGTGTTTATTAAAAATGTATTCTTAAAAAGCTTTTATTCTTTAAAATAAAATACTACAATGGAATCTCAAAATAGTTATAAGCATTGCTAATTACAAGCCTTCACATGTCTACTTTTATAGATTTAAGTTAAATTTTAGCCGCTGAGAATATTTAAAAACTGTCGTCATTAATTTACATTTACTATGAATTTTTGTTTTTTAATTATTAACTGAAAATGGACTACTGTAATGCGTGTATTTTTTACACTAAAGAAACAGTTCACAAGAATAATGATTTTGCATTACAACCTTTTCTGAAAGCTAGAGGTCTTTACAATTTTCAAAAAAAAGTTTTAAGACAGGCTTAACATTTCTTGACATAAGGAGCGACTCTTCTAATAGACCTCTCAACCTTTTTATCGTTGATATGTGTATCAGTTTTTTTTATTGGATAAAGTGATGTAACGAGCGAAACGTTCACCTGATGGTAAGTGCAACGTCTGCCCATAACAAATGCTGTGTCACCCGGAAAGTATCTGTGTGAAACCACACTGTGCCCATCACCCACAGACATAAGTTCTTAAGTCTCATATGCCCAGTGATTACGCTAGCTCATGCTTGCACACTACTGCTTCACGGCAGAATAACTGGCCCTGGGGTGGTACCTACCTAGACGGATTCCTGCGTAGGAATCCTACCACCAGTACACACTTTGTTCGTTTGATT
This sequence comes from Luehdorfia chinensis, assembly GCA_019845155.1. Lineage (NCBI taxonomy): Eukaryota > Metazoa > Arthropoda > Insecta > Lepidoptera > Papilionidae > Luehdorfia > Luehdorfia chinensis. Next base: position 1,043,892 of record JAHVAK010000390.1, read on the forward strand.
TCTTTTATTTGTTTGTTTATTACGCATTAAACTTAATATACATGGTTACTAAAAGCTCATAGCACTTAAAAACAGGGATTTACTGGGCCAGGTAGACAAAGTCACAGGATGGTATTCATTAAGAAAATACTTTTTAAAGTCAATTTATATTTTTTCGATCTTTATTTACAATCGGATATCTGACATAGGTTTTAATTTGGTTTATTTCATAGAAAAAAATACTAAAATGTATTATTTTAGTAGTTTTTTCTCGGACTGATTTATGTTTTTACACAAGTGTTGGCTCCGACTGGGTTTCAAATCCAGAACTCCTGGCGTAATAGTCCGGTACTCTGCTTCGGTACAGCAACCACTGGCTTGGTGATAATGGGAAAAGTATTAGGTCGGAAATGGACTTTGGGTAGGGAATGCGGTAGTTGGGAAAGGAACTATAAGATGTAGAATACTACTAACTCAGAAGGAGCAGGAGGAGATAGCAGTAGGAAGACCGGGGCGCTTATCCGGTAGTCTACCATATATTTCGAACAAGGCAAGGTCAAGTACTCCTTGGCCGATGAACGACGAACTTTTAACAGTTGAAGATATCATTATGTTTTTCGTAAGAGACGTTAAAGTAAGCTTCGTAATTAACATATACCTAATCTAGATTCTCAACACTCTTTTAGTTATCTCAAGAAAAATTACTTGGAATTTTAAATTGTAGTTTCACTATTTAAAATGTCATGTACACTATAAATTTGCTACTGTGTTACTTAAGTTTTATGAGAAAAAAGAAAACTGAAGAAAATATACATTTAAAATTTATAGTATCAAATGAAGAAAAGCGATTGAAAAAGACTTTGTTAAGCAAATAGCACTTATACTGTACTCTATTACAACAGACCTCTTAGAATCAGCTCCTAATTTAAAGTAAATGTAATGTTTTATTAAATACTTCGTAGGAGAAAACTTAAACTTACTCTTTTTTTTTATTTCATAAAAGTGACGGAACGAGCAAAACGTTCACCTGATGGTAAGTGCAACGTCTGCCCATAAAAAATGCTGTGTCACCCAGAAAATTACTGTGTGACACCACACTGCGCCCGTCACCCTGAGACATCAGTTCTTAAGTCTCATATACCCAGTGATTAGGCTAGCTCACAGTGCCTTTCAAACCGAAATACAGTAATGTTTGCACACTACTGCTTCACGGCAGAATAACTGGCCCTGGGGTGGTACCTACCTAGATGGGTTCCTGCACCTGGGGGATATTCCTAAAAGATACAAAAACTACATTTTTATTAATAACTAGCTCATGCCCGCGTAGTTCAGGTCTTTTAAATATCCCTTGGGAGCTATTCGATTTTTCGTCAAGATCGATTCACCGATTTAACCGTGAAAAGGTAACACACTGACAGGGGGACAGGGAGAGTTACTTTCGCATTTATGTTTTTCGTAAGAGACGTTAAAGTAAGCTTCGTAAAAGTAGCCTTCGATTGAAGGATCCCATAGAGTTTTAAATGAAATAACGAATATAAAATATTTCAAGTGGACGACGACGTCTATAGTATCCTTGTACTGCAACATTTACAAATGCAAAAATTGCCAAAAAATTGCGTGTTTTATCTCCTTTTGTTATTAATCATGATGCATTGTGAGATGTTTTTTTTTATAGCATTAAGTGATGAAACGAGCAAAAAGTACACCTGATGGTAAGTGCAACGTTTGCTCATAATAAATGCTTGTCAGCCAGAACATTTCTGTGTAGTACCACACTGTACCCATCCCCATAAGACATCAGTTCTTAAGTCTCCTATGCTTAGTAATAACACTAGCTCTCAGTGCCTTTCAGAGACAATAATAATTGCACACTACTGCTTCACGGCAGAATAAATGGCTCTGTGGTGGTACCCACCAAGACGGACTTTTGCATATGAATCCTACAACCAGAGAAACGAAAATCTTAACACATGAGACTGACATTGGCCTGGCACCTGCATTTAATTTCATGGTAGTGACTTGCATTCGATTTCCGGTGGCGCTTCTACTAAAATAGTTTTTTTTTGATAAAGAGACAACGAAGACGACAACGAGGACGAGACAAGCAGACCGTTCACCTGATGGTAAGTGCAATGCCCGCCCATAATAGATGCTGTGTTACTCAGAATATTTCTGTGTAGCACCACACTGCACCTGTCACCCTGAGACATCAGTACTTAAGTCTTATATGCCCAGTGATTACGCTAGCACTCAGTGCTCTTCAAACCGAAACACAGTAACGATTGCACTCTACTGCTTCAGGGCTGAATATCCGGCCCTGGGGTGGTGGAGTGGAACCTACTCAGATGGATTCACGCATAGAAATCCTACCACTAGTATTATATATTCATTAACATTGATTTTTCGCAGATTAGAAGGTGAGAGAAAAATATTGCGATAGAAAAGAAAAAGGAAAGACTCTCCTCTGCTACAAAAGCCCGTCAAAAACCAGTGCCTCCTCCTATGTTTGGCAGGGTTTTCGAGGAGACCACACCCGTAGCCTACTTTTCGCCCTGGCAGAAATTGAGACGTGTTGGGTGGCGAACCACATCGGTGCCATTTAGGCACTAGTCAAACAAAACTTACTCCCCATTGCGTTCCCACGACCAATATACTGACAGCTTTGCATATTATGTTGTTATTCTGCAAGAATAATGTCCGTACGATACCTTAGTCGCCTTCTACGACACCTCGGTAGAAAAGAGGTAGGTGCTATTTTAGTGTACATGTACATTGCTTATGTTTTAATGTACATTGCTTGATAAATTTAAGTGAATTGCTACGGTCCGCGGTACGGTAAACGGGCAGTAAATTAAAAAAAAATACATTATCTCAAAAACAACATTACAATAAAAAAAATTAAGGGAGGCCTGTGCTCAGCAGTGGGACATTTACAGCATGTTACCTTTTATGTAAACGATGGAGCTGCTTTTAGTAATTAAGATGAACAACTCATCATCAACATACAAAATAAGCATCCCCAAGTTGTGACAACTTGCAGCAGGTGCCATGTTAAGAAGGAAAATTGGTGGTCGCAGTACCAGATTTCTCGCACCTTACACGTTACTTACTATCACTGGTTTTGATATATTAGGTCTGGTATATCGTAATCATAATGCCCGCACCGATGAACTTGTATCAAAAAGGTAATGAAAGTAAGAAGGCTCGCAGCAAGCGGAAAGAGGTGGTCTCTGCCTACGTCAATGGGAAAGACGCGTGACTCTATGTATGTATGTATATCGTAATTCCGTCAATGTCAACATACACAAAATAATTTACCATGCAATTCCATGCAAATATGAAGTTTTTCTTCATCTTATTGATGTCCTACTGGCCGATTTTCGACCACGGTACACCTCCGAATAATGTTGGAAGCCATCAACTATGCAGAAGATATTACAGTGCCCACCAGTGTTCGCGTAAACGCAGGCACTGACTCGTCAGACCTTCCCGCGCCCGATGTGATGATGTCGTCCTGGCCGATATTTGACTACGGCGACGTCTTTCGAATACTGTCAGAAGCTGTCAAATGCGCAGGAGATATTACTGTACCACAAGTGTACGCGCAAACACAAAAACTACCCACCCCCGATGTAAAGTTCACGCGATAATATCAAAGGTAGGTTAGGATACAGTGTCAGAAACACATGGACAACAATTTGTGATTTTGCACAAATGTTTGTTCCGGCTAGGATACCCCAGACCCGCGCCGTAGCAGTCAGCTACTCTGACCACTAGGCCACGCGCCCGATGCTCATGTAACAATATCGGAGGAAGCTTAGGACGCAGTTCCGTAGACATCACAACCAGACCTGAACAATATATGTTTTTACAAATGTTGGCTCCTGTTGGGATTCAAACCCCAGGACTCGCTGCGTACAGGTATACAGACCACTAGGCCACTTGTTTTATTATTTAACGAAAGAATGTCACTACATTTTTGCTAAATATTTCAACTAGTCGTGAAACGTATCTTAATATTAAGATTGAAAACCATTTATGCCGTACTTAAATTTAAATAAATTGCTTTGGGAAACTTAAAATGGCAGTTTGTATTCGACTGATGTGAAAATCATTTGGCATTGTAACTCCTTACGTTTTTATGGTTCTTTAGTCGATTGAAAGAAGTATAATTTGATTTAATTGAAAATAATAAAGGAAAGAAGATTGTAAAGTCCGCATGCAAAATATACAATGGTGTTTGTTACGTACTTTTAGAAACTGTAAAAAAAATTAATCCATCAAATCTCATAGCAAATTACCGACAGATTTGTCGGTAATTTATAATAATATATATTTCTCGTTAAAAGCATTACATAAATAGTAATTAAGAAGCCTATCTAGAATCCATCCTTCAACACAAAAAACAATCAATCCTATTATCTAGAGGATTGACGGAACTTTTTAATTGCTCTAGAAAGTAAAAGCTTTTAGTGTATTTTTATAAAACCTTTTTACCTACAAAATGTTAATATTTAAAAAACATCATGGAAACATAAAGCTAATGATCATAAAATGTACAATGTAGGATTGTGGAATAGGCCATGCGGTGGCAGTGTTAAAAAGTGTAGCCGTCACGTTTTCGTCTAGTGTTTCACTATTCGTGTTGCCAAATCGTTAAACTAAAACGCTACTTAAACCTATGAGAAAAAGCACGATTTTTGTCTTCGGTTATTTATTAATGAAATACAATGACATCTATTGATCTCGTAATGACCTAGTAAATCACTACGTTAATCATGTTAAATCCTCGGTTATCAATTATAACAACTGTTTTGGTGCTGAAATGTAATTCAAAATATAATTACAATTAAAAAATACATTATAATTATTGCTCTTATCTTTCCACCAAATTAAAATGGCTATAATTATTTATTAATTTAACGTAATAATTTTAGCTGTACAATTCCGCCATGACACACGACACCCGAGTCGGGTTCTAAACCAAAGGCGCGCCGATAGATATTTCACATTAAAAAAAGTCTGCAATACTATATCATCCCTTGGGTGTCGTAAACATCGACGAAGGTAAAAAAAGGTGTGAAGTGTCTGGTACTGCGATCGCCAATCGGCCTGCCAAGCGTGACGTTACGAAAAATCCTTCCAAGTTAGTAGAGCTAATTGTCCACCAGTAGACTTTACCAGGCTGGTGAAGGAGAAATAAATCTTGAACCTTTATAGAGTAAAAATGTAGTGGTTTAAACGCCACATTGACCACTTGTCATAAGGGTGTCCGTGTGTCCGGTACTCTCGCTTATTTAAAAAAAAATCACACCCAGCAACACTTCTTCTGAGGTTGCGGGTAAATGAACTCCTGAGCCACAGAGTTTTAAGTTATATACATCATTATAATTCCTGCCTATACTTGCTTACAGATTCACTACTTAATATGGCATATTTTTTTTAAAAGCGAAATGGACGAATCGAGCTATACCTCATGGAAAATGCATGGATCTGTCCATAACAAATACTGTGTCACCCAGAATATTTGTGCGTAGCGCCTCACCGCCCCCGTCCCCCTGTGACGTCAGTTCTAAAATCTCATATAATTACTCTATGTTGATAGTACATAGTGCCCTTCAGATCGAATGTAATGACACAGTAATGTTTGTACACTACTGTTTCAAGACAGAATAACTGCCCCTACGGTGGTACTTACATAGACGGATTCCAGCAAAGGAATCCCAGCACCAGTGAAATACTACTTAAATTGCAACAAAGCTATCTATTTCAATTTTATGAGTACCAAAATGGCCGAAATACTGAAAAAAATGGCTTGATTTGACACATAACATACCACAACATCAGTCACACTGTGTCCATCCATCAATTAATCCATTACAAAGTTAAATCTCGTCCAAACACCAATGGCTGTCATTTTACATATTCTCAAAATATATGTTTAATAAATAAAATTAATAAAGCCTTTCGTTTTCCTTAACTTAGGAAATATACAATATTTATTTTTATACAGCTTTTCTTTATAAGTTGTTTGGTGGCTTCAGCGTTTTCGGCCTTATCCATTCAGCCATGTCTCGTGTTTTTTTTTATTTCGTTAATTATTAAAGAATAAAAAGTATTATCATTTTATCTTTATCATCATCATTTCAGCCTATCACTAAGTCCACTGCTGATCATAAGCCTCCCCATAGATTGCTACAAAACTTTGTAGCTCTCATTTTGGCGATATTGCTATAGATGCCACGCTTGGCAGGCGGGTTGCCAACTGCAGTTTATTTATTCAGATGTTCCAGAAAGATGCTGCTGCCCATCTCCTGGTTTTTTTTTCTGTCGACTTTTACGACACCCACGGGATTTGACGGGGTGATAGATCATCTCAAGCCGCCACCACACGGCTGTTTGCTCATTAAACGTGTATTATCTATGCATCGACAAAATAGTTTTCAAGAAATTTTAAGAAGCAACCAAACAAAATAGAGAACCAATAGAGTAAGAGCCGTGGTAGCTCAAGGGCTAGGCGCTCGGTTTTAATTTCATAGTACGCGAATGACTTGGGTTCGATTCGCGGTGCCAGTACCACTAAAATTGTTAATTGCAATTTTTAGTGCTGATTTGCCACGTGCTCGGCGATGAAGAAAAACATCGTGAGAAAACCTGCAGTCTGAGAAATAAAAAATATTTCGAAGACATGTGCAGTCCGCCAACCCGCATTGGAGCAGCATGATGGATTCTTCCCAGGTACAAAACCCTCTCAGAAATGAGAAGAGGCCTGTGCATAGCAGGGGAAATTTATAGGCTGAAACTTTACTTTTTCTTTTTACCAATAGAATGAAAACTTGTGTCTAGGAATATTTTTAACGAGTTACAAAGATATGTGTAGTTCGCCAACCCGCATTGGAGCAGCGTGGCGGATTTTCCCCAGCTCCAAAACCCTGTCAGAAATGAGAAGAGGCCTGTGCATAGCAGTGGGAAATTTATAGGCTGAAACTTTACTTTTTCTTTTTACCAATAGAATGAAAACTAGTGTCTAGGAATATTTTCAACGAGTAACAAAGACATGTGTAGTTCGCCAACCCGCATTTGAGCAGCGTGGCGGATTCTTTCCTGCTCCAAAACCCTCTCAGAAATGAGAGGTGAAGGAAAAATTTCCATATAAATATAGGCTGAAACTTTACTTTTTTTGTTTTACCAATAGAGTGAAAACTAGTGTCAAGGAATATTTTTAACGAGTTAGAAACCTCAAACAGATAGATGGGAATCAGTTTTTCATCGATTCGGAAAAAAATTTTGTTTTTTAATAGCAGTGCGATATATGTGCTACAAACTACATAATTTATTCAGGACGAAAATAAAACTTAACAGATACGCTAAGGTAGAAACAAGTAATTTATTCAGTTCGGATTTTCCCCCGGAAATTGAAGTGTCTACGCAAATGACACAGGACAGTTTCGCTTGACTTTTTCATTAAAATACATTTCGGAAACATAAATATTTCAATGTCACCGTGTCGACACTGACACTTTAATTAAGAAAATTGTATGCGTTCCTTCGTTAGTGTTATTTAAGCTAATGTTGAAACAAATGTTATTTATGGTACAGTTCAAAATTGGAATAAAGAATAGAAAACTACAGGCAGGTCGGAAATAAAGCCAGACCAACAAATTCAACGTTCGTTTTGCATAAATGTTAGTTCCGGCTGGGACTCGAACTCAGGACTCGGACAACTAGGCCATGCAAGTTATTTTAAGATTTATATACACTAAACAGCGCTCAGTACAAAGCACATATAGGTTCCCACATTCATCGGCTACCCGCACGTTTGGACATATCGCTATTACGTCAGTATGTTATTCGAAAATATTTTTACGCCTGCTGTAAGCGGCTCAACGAGCTATGTTACCATTCCATTGCTATTTCAGCAAAGGGCAATATTAGTCAAGGAACAAAAAAATCGCAAAATTGCTGCGAAAATTCTTCGCTGAGAATTATATTCCACAGATAACGAATAACATTTAAACGATGATTAATATTAAATATTTTAAATATCAACGATTATACTTATGATGTTCTCCTGCTTAATTTCAATCACAATGACATCTGATTGTTTCCAGGGCGTAGTACCTGACTTCTACGCTGTCGGAACTAGGTTCTAATCCCAGTCGGAGCCAACACTTGTGCAAAAACACAAATCGTTGTATTTCCGACCTGGTTGTGTTGTGATTCTTCACTAATATTATAGCATTCGTGTCAGGACAAGTGGATGCTATTTGCTGATACAGAGATCATAATATTTCTTTCATAAGATGAAATATTTTACGTTCACACATATGTCGCTTAAGATCACGTTCGAATACTATATTATGAAGTTATACTGCAAGAGAATTACGGAGCAGACACGTTCCGTGTGCAAAGTTCGGGGAGCAGTTTAAAGACGTAAAATTCTAACTCGTGTCTCTTTCGTAACAGACTTTTTATGAAAGAAAGTGGCGTGACGATCAAACCGTCTGCCCATAGCAAATACTGTGTCACTCAGAAGATTTCTGTTTGACACTACACTTCGCTCGTAACCCTGAGACATGTTTGTTGTTATTTTTAAGTCTCATTTGCTTATTACACTAGCTATCAGTGCCCCTCAGACCGTACAACAGTAATGTTTACACACTACTGCTTTACGGCAGAATAACTGACCCTTCGGTGGTACCTAGATGGATTTCTGCATACGACTCCTACCACCAGTGAGTCTTCCGCGCTTAAGGGATACCTTCATTTTTTATTTTTATTGGATAAAGTGACGAAACGAGCAGAACGTCCACCTGATAGTAAGTGCAACGTCTGCCCATAACAAATGCTGTGTCACCCAGATTATTTCTGTGTGGTACACTGTCACCCAGAGACGTCAGTTCTTAAGTCTCATATGGCCAGTGATTACATTAGCTCTAACGGCGATGTTTGCACACTACTGTTTCACGGCAGAAAAACTAGCCCTGCGGCAGTACCTACCTAGACGGATTCCTGCATAGGAATCCTACCACCAGTAAAATGTGTATACACGAATGGGCCGCTAATAAATTAGACATAGAATTTTGACTCAATTCAGTTAAAATCAACATACTCGTTTAATAACGTGCTATACAGAAATATACACGAAGTTCTATTATAAACCGAGCTCTGAAGTTTGCAATCATGATAGACTAGGACCGCGGTCAACTTTTCGGGGGGAATATTATCAGAGTGACGTTATCCTCTTATAATCCTTTTTTTTTCAGTTTGAAAAGTTAGAAATATTTCATAGTTAATGTAGGATGTCGGTGTTAAAAAGGCAGATAGTCTGATAGCGACACAATTCCTTTGTGGGACTATATGAATATGAAGATATACTCAGAAGAAAGATAAGCTATGCCTAAAACAAAGATGCGCGAGAGTCAGCATTACAGAGAATCATAAAATATTTTTTTTTATGACTTATGGTCACTGTTAGCCCAAAAGCTTCAGATTAGCTGGATTGAAAAGTGGCAGAGCACTGAGGGCCCTTAGTCGAAAAATTTATTTATGGATGACCGGCGGAAGTGCCCCCGAAAGAGGACCTCGGCTTGGATCGTCATCCTATGCGTGAGTGTAACTGACTCGAGGGTGCCCAAGGGGACCGGCCTCGGCTCGGTCAGTTACTTCAATCGGGAGGGAAATTATACTAATTCAACGTCTGCCCATAACAAATGCAGTGTCACCCTGAAAATTTCTGTATGACACTACACTGTGCCCATCAACCTGAGACATCAGTTCTTAAGTTTCATATGCCCAGTGATTACGCAAGCTCACAGTGCCCTTCAAACCGAAACACAGTAATGTTTGCACACTACTTCTTCACAGTAGAATAACTGGCATTATCCAATAAAAAAAAAGTTTTTTTATTGGATACGAGTATACTGTTGGTAATAATTTTGCATGGAAGTCGGTTTTTTGATAAAATAATTACAAAATAATAATAAGTTCTGAATCGGATAACTATTATAGTAATATAAAAAACGTCGATTGGTATGGCTTTTTCATACCGAGGTGTCGTAAGAATCGACTTAGGTATTGTACGGACAGCCTTTATTTGTGCAGAAGTACGGAATGGTGAGTAAAATTTTTTTTGACTTGTACCAAAATGGTGGCGACGTTTGGAACGTTCAGTTCGCCTACCGTTAAGTCTCATTTCCCAAGGGGGCGAAAAGTGGGCTACGTGTGTGCCAATGCCTACCACTTATATGGGAAAAAAGCTTGACTGTATGCATGTATGAAAAATTGTTGTGCCAAAGTTCTTGGGATCCGTCCGATTTTTTTTAGTTTTTAATATTTTTTGTATTATTAACCAAGTTGAGGTTGGAATTTAAAATATTGACATGGTCTTTCGTGACCATGGGTGCTGTAAAGCGCTCGAAACGTCAGGTTATAAATAGTACAAAATTGAACACGATAAAATTCGTAAAAATTAGTTTTATTTAAAAGATAATGTCAATAAATAAAACTGGATTCAATTTCGTGCAAATATATTTACATAAAAGAAGGATTTCCGTTACAGGATTTACGGATTTATTTTAAAATTATAATTGCATATTCCTTTATTGAATGTCCATGAGTGAATGATTTGATATGAATAATGACGTCAGATATCATTGGTTAAAGTTTATGCTTTGAAAAAAATTTTATTATACTAATATCACATTCATTTTTAAAAAAAAACGATGCCCGACAGTAGCATTTCTTCTGTATCGTGGGTGCGTTTTACATACATAAATTCCACATGCCCAAACACCCAGACCCGGAACAACAATCTGGAGGCCATACAAAAATTTGTCCCGTGCGGGAATCGAACCCGCGGCCGGCGCAGAAGTCAAGGACTGCGCCAACCGAACCGAGACGTTTTCTCTAATTAAAATTAAAAATATAGTTTATTTCCTTGGATTTCCGCAAAGTAACGCCTGATTCTATTAACGTACTGGTGGTACCCTACCTAGACGGATTCCTATGCAGGAATCTGTCTAGGTAGGTACCACCCCATTGCCAGTTATTCTGCCGTGAAGCAGTAGTGTGCAAACATTACTGTGTTTCAGTTTGAAGGGCACTGTGAGCTAGCGTAATCACTGGGCATATGAGACTTAAGAACTTATACTTACACAGTGTGGTGTCACACAGAAATTTTCTGGATGATACAGCATTTGTTATGGGCAGACGTTGCACTTACCATCAGGTGAACGTTTTGCTCGTTTCATCACTTTATCCAATAAAAAAAAAACTTACGAAAAATAATCAAAGCAATTTTCCTTCCAACTCTTTTGTATAAATATCTAGGTATGTTGTTTTGTTTGAACTTATTACAGACAACATCATCGAAATGTTTTGGCCATTTACTAGATAAATCCAATGACGGTTGGCCTCTCAAGCAAAGCCATTACTCATCTTTATTTACAGTCGGAAGTGTAAGCTAAAGTTTCTTACAATAACAGATGCCGCTGTTGATTTAATGCTGTCTGGTGTTTAACAAGAAAATAACGGTTAGCGTTTTCATTTCATTGTGCTTGGGCAGTTAAACGATTTTTAATAAACATTAAATTATTTATCTAATAATGTTCACAACTTTGAATCGATTTTCGTGAATGTTAAGAATAATAAGTTCTAAATCGGATAACTATATAGTAACATAGAAAAATGCCGATAGGTATGCGGCAGAGTAGAAGACCACCCACCTCTTTCCTACCGAGGTGTCGCAAGAATCGACTAAGGTATTGTACGGACAGCCTTTATTTGTGCAGAACATATGCGTTGCTGTAACGATACTGCACGGTTGGAACGGAATGGTGAGTGAAAATTTTTTTCACTTTTACCAAAATGGTGGAAACATCAAATTATTTATCTAATAATGTTCACAACTTTGAATCGATTTTCGTGAATGTTAATAATAAATTTAAGTAGGGAAGATCCGCTGACAAGAACGCCGGCTGCCCGCTATTTCGTCGTCGTCTCAGCCTATCACTAGTCCACTGCTGAACATAGGCCTCCCCTATACAGTGCCACAAAAGTTAGTAGCTCTGATTTTGGGGGGATTATGCCATAGTTGCCACGCTTGGCAGGCGGATTGGCAACCGCAGTGTATTTATTCAGATGTTCCTAGGAATATGCTGCTGCCCATCTCCTCGTTTTGATTTTCCCTCAGTCGACTTTTACGACACCCACGGGATGAGATGGGGTGGTAGATTCTCTTAAGCCGCTACCACACGGCCCGCTATTTCAGGCCAATCATATGGGTTCCTCTTAGATTCGCCGTAAGTGACTAAGCCACAACTACTGAGTCGCTCTTCCACGATGAACTGGAACCCGTTTGGGGAAAGGTAGACGTCATACCTATCAAAACCAGTGACATTACTCTCTACAAACCGAACCGAAGTCTTAGGTGGGAAATGTCCTGACAGCGCTACGTTTCTTACCAACAATAAAAACAAAATTGTTTAAGTTTATTAGTAGCTAAGGCTAATAAGTGTTTAAAGTAAGTAGTTCAATCTCTGACCGAAAAACCTTTAAACGTTATTTGTTACGGCTATATGCCGGTTTCGTTATCCTATTTATTTATTCTATCAACAGTACATTGCTATGCTGACTGTTATAATTTATATGGAATCTGACATGGTCGACTAACTGCTAAGTTACCAATCGTAAATAGGTAGATAGACTGAGATATAAAGTAGATTATAGGTATGTGGTGGCAGCTTAAGGAATCTACCACCGTATGTCGTCCCGTGGGTGCCGTAAAAGTCGACAGGGAAAATAAACACCAGGAGATGGAAGGCAGCATCTTCATGGAACGTCTGAATAAATAAATTACGGTTGCCAACTCGCCTGCCAGGCAACTATGGCAAAATCCGAGGCCTATATTTAGCATTGGACTAGTGAAAGGCTGAAATGATGATGAAGATAGGAAATGTCCATATAACAGCTCATTTGGTGCAGTGACGGGACCAGTCGCCAAACTTACTAAAAATAATCATTAGGATAAAATGAATGACACAAATTCTTGGTTTTCGGTATTTTTTTTTATTTGATAAAGTGATGAGACGAGCAAAACGTTCACCTGGTGGTAAGTGCTGCGTCACCCAGAAAATTTCAGTGACACACCACACTGTGCCCATCACACTGAGACATAAGTTCTTAAGTCTCATAAGACCTGTGATTACGCTAGCTCACAGTGCCCTTCAAGCCGGCCCTGGGGTGGTACCCACCTAGACGGATTCCTGCAAAAGAATCCTATTGTAGTTGTCCCCACTGCATCCTAATCTACCTCGAATCTTATAGTATGAGCGTAACACTGGGCGCGCGTAGGTTATGATGAGTAAATGTGCTCTGTGTTTGCGCGTTCACACGTGACATTAAAGTCTTCTACACGGTTGATAGCTTCCGACAGTATTCTGAAGTTGTCAACGTGGTCGGAAATCGGCTAAGAGGACATCATAACCATCAGTTGAGATAAGAACTGGAGACTCAATTACGGGCAAAACAAAATTCCATCAGGGGAATAAAATCAACATCGATAAAAACTACTGTTGTTTATTTCATGACTTAACAAAATTCTACAAAAAAAATATAAATGTAACTGCCTATAAATGTCCCACTGCTATGCACAGTATTCTTTCCCCATTTTATTTGAATTCTCATAGCAATTGTTATGGGCAGACGTTGAGTTTACCATCAGGTGAACGTTATGCCCGTTAGAACGTTACTTTCACCAATAAAAAAATATATTTCCAAAACATTTTGCTCAAAAGCTGCGCGCAGTAAATCTTGTACAATCAACCTTAACGAAATGTTAAAGACTGTTACGAAGAATCGATTATGCAAAACAGATTCAACGCATAACTTTATTCATAGAACGTAACAAAATTTATCTCTCGCATTTGAAATCGTTAAGAAACTATTCCAAAGAGCTTAAAGTCATCCTTTTGTGCCATTTCAGGAGTATTTCACAAATTTAAGTTTTAGATTGAGCGCGCGTGAATACGGTGTGTTACGCAGAAGTTGGGTGACATCAGGATAACAACTTGCTCGTCTCGTCAATTATATTCATAAAAAAAATCTTTTTCATTCTAAAAATCGACGAGATGAGCAAAATGTGCACCTGTTGGTAAGTACAACTCCTGCCCTTGACAAATTCTATGTCATCACATTCTGTGTCGCACCAAACTGCGCTTCACATACCCAGAAATTACACTAGCTACTCGGCAGAATAACTGGCCCTCTGGTGGCAAGATCTAGATGGATTCCTGCACAGAAATCCTACCACCAGCTACCTCTATACAAATAAACAACTATATACGCCGTAAATTCAAAATATTAGTTTTGTGTCTCCTGAAATTAAATAGGTAAAATGATAAAGAAAACTTCATTCAACAAAGGAATTTTCAAATAACTTTTTTTCGAAAACAAAATTTCTGCAATTTTATTTTCCATCAAGGCAAGTCCTTCGACTATCACACAAGAACTATGATAGTATCCTTTTGATCTTAGCTCTGCGTTACAGCCTAAGGCAAGGCTTTGCCAAACCACGGCACTGCGCACAAAATAATCTTTAGCTTTTATAAAGCTATAGACTAGTTCATTGTATAATACAAGTGACGTTTTACAGCCAAATTTAGCATTTGAAAGCTAAGGCACCGCGTTTAACGCAGTTTTATGTATTCTTCTTCACGTGTGGTGGCTTAAGAGATCTGCCACTCCATCTCATCCAGCAGCATCTTCCTGGAACATGTGAATAAATGAACTGCGGCAAAATCCTCCAAAATTAGAGCTACAAACTTTTGGCAATCTATGAGGGTGACCTATATTCAGCAGTGGCCTAGTGATAGGCTGAAATGATAAATAATGAATTTATTTAAGAATAGGATATAAAACTACTTTCATTTAAATCTTTGTAAACATTTATATAATATATGTTTATCGTCTCTGTCAACATTTGTTTTGTTTAATGGTTAATAAAGATGATTTTAAGTAGTACACGAAAGGACATTAATCATACCCAAGGAGACCGTAAATGTCGGTAGCATCGCGTCTTCTGAAGTTTTTACGACCAAAGTAGCGAGACAAATGATAAACAAAAAGTTAACTCGTCGGCAAGGTTTGCGCATTGACTCAACGATTGATGACAGAGGGTCGAGGGTTCGATTCCCGCTCGGGACAATTATTTACATACTTACATGAATAATTTATGTATGTAATTCTCACTAATTATTCCAAGAGTAAACTAAGTGCGAGGAACTGGTGAATAACTTCAATACGAAAATTTTTCAATTATATAATACAATATAAAAATGTCATCAAAAACATAAACATCCTATATATATATAAAAATTAATATATTTAATATCCGTCAAGTACAATAGTAATATCTAATCGCAATATACAATAATATCACTGTTCAAAACCGGATCTTAAATTAATGCGCAAAAACCACCCATGCTTAACCGCGGGTTTTGGGTTCGAACCCCATCCGGATTCAGCATCTGGTCAAAAACACAAATTATTGATTATCGGGTTTGGCTGTGTTGCGTTTGTCCTCGTATCTCAGACACTGCGTGCCATGCTGGATTGTAAGGAAAAACTCAAAACGTGTCTGCGTTCTTAATAAGGGTTCCTAAACCAAAACTTGTTTTGTAGGGAAAAAAATAATAACTTTATTATAGATTAGGAAATATTTTTTCATTTAGCTCTCTCGATGTAATCGCATGAGCGTTACAAGGTCGGTAAGGACGAGTGACTGCCTCCGTGTCTTCACGTACCCTTTTTTATTGGAGTAAAAGACGAGACGAGCAAAACCCTTGTAGCACTATGGCCTTGTAGCACTATGCCCTTAAACAGTATTCGCCGTCGTCTACGTCGCCGTGATCTAAAAGCGGCCAAAACATCAACTCCTTAACCGTAGGCAATTTTGATCGAATGAAATTATAGAAATGAAAAGAAAAGCAATTTCGTGATTTTTAATATTCTTTATTTAATTTTTAATAATAACTGAATCATATTTATGTATATGTAAATAAGATAATCCGTCTAGGGCCAGTTACTCTGCCGTTAAGCAGTAATGTGTAAACATTACTGTGTTTCGGTTAAAAGGGCACTGGGAGCTAGTGTAATTACTATCATTTGAGACTTAAGAACTGATCGATGAAGACGAATGAAAGATGCCTCAGGGTGACGGGCGCAGTGTGGTGTCACACAGAAATATTCTGGATGACACAGTATTTGTTATAGCAGACGTTGTACTTACCATCAGGTTAACGTTTTGCTTGTTACGTCACTTTATCCAATAACAAAAATTTGGCTGACATAACGTCGCTCACCAACGCTTACGACAATATGAAATTGGACAAAGTAAACGCTACATAGACATTTTTTTTTTTAAATTAGATGCAATGCATAGTCTTGACATATTTGAGGCATATACCTTTTTTTTGAACAATTTTTGTTCAACTAAACGACACGACCATATCGTTCGCGTGGTGAAAAGTGCCCATAAAAACCGTGTGTCGCAGATAATTTGTATCTGATACCAAACCGCTCCTGTCACGCTAAGGCATCAGTTTTCTTTGCCTCAGTGCCCTTTGTCTGAACTTGACCTTGTTTCTTTCTCGAAACACGGTCAAGTTTGCACAATACTGCTTCACGGCAGAATAACTGGCTCTAGGGTCGTACCTACCTAGACGGATACGTGCATGGGAATCCTGCAAACAATATTCCGACCCTTAAACCATTCGATTGTAGTAAAGTAAGGTAGCGGCTTATGTGAATCTACCACCCCATCTCATCCCGTGGGTGTCATAAAAGTCGACGAAGGCAAAATTAAAACCAGAAGATGGGCAACAGCATCCTCCTGGAACATCAGAATAAAAAAATAGCGGTTGCCAACCCGCCTGCCAAGCGTGGCTACTATGGCAAAATTCCTCTCAAATTGGGAGCTACAAACTTTTGTAGTAATCTATAGGGGAGGCCTATGTTCAGCAATGGACTAGTGATAGCCTAGCTCCTGAGCTACCACGGCTGCCACGGTACCGGCACCACTAAAATTGTAAATTGCAATTTCACGTGCTGATTTAAAACGGCTCGGCGGCGAAAGAAAACACCGTGAGGAAACCGGCATGTTTGAGGAATAATAAATATTTCGAGGACCGCAAACTCGCATTAGAGCAGCGTGGCTCTCTTCACGGCTCCAAAACCCTCTCAAAAATGAGCGGAGGCAAGTACGCAGCAGTGGGACATTTATAGGCTGTTACTTAATTCATCATCATCATCATCATCATTTCAGCCTATCACTAGTCCACTGCTGAACATAGGCCTCCCCCATAGAATGCCACTAAAGTTAGTAGCTCTAATTTTGGGAGGATTTTGCCATAGTTGCCACGCTTGGCAGGATGGTTGGCAACCGCAGTTTATTTGTTCAGATGTTCCCGGAAGATGCTGCTGCTAATCTCCTGGCTTTTATTTTCCCTCTGTCGACTTTTACGACACTCACGGTATGAGATGGGGTGGTAGATTCTCTTAAGCCGCTACCACACGAGGACCTTTTTTTTTCTAGATAAAACAATATATTTTATTAGGAACAAAAATATTGCAATCTGTACATTTACAAAAATATTAAATTGGAAGTAAGCTTTTCAGGAACTACCGCTCCGTAATACTCTTAGCTACATAAAAGGGCTCATTTAATGCTTCAAGACACAGCATACGTTAAAGCCTTTGTCTGTAACAAACGGTATTTCTTTGGCGAGTTACTTGCGGAGAGCATAAAATAACATTGTCTAAAAAAGATGTTGCCTTTCTTAACATATATTGTTAAATAATCTTTAATATATTTAAGAAATTTGATTTTCAAAGGTTCAAAGCTATTTTAAAATTCTACTATTTACTCTACTCTCTACTCTTTACTACTAATACTCATCATCATCATTTCAATCCATCACAAGTCCACCGCTGAACATAGGCCTCTACCAAAGACTCTCATGTGGTTATTTTGCTATACTTGCCACGCTCAGTAGGCGAGTTGGCATCCGTATTTTATTTATTTGGATCTTCTAGTAAGATGCCGCTGCCCGTCTGGTTTTTTAACCGTCTCCAAAAAAAGTGGCAATTAAATGTTTTTCCGTATGTATGTTCACCGATATTTTGGTCAATTGTGGAACAATTTTAAAAAATCTTCTTTTGCTTGAAAGGGGATGGCATATGGGTGGTCCCATATAATTTTTGTCAAGTTCTGATCATGGAATCTAAAATCACGAAAATCTTACTTTCGCTTAAGCATATTTGGAGCTTTTGCGCTAAAGTCAGTTTTTTGATTATAAATAATCATATTTTCCTTCGGCCGAATTTTAAGGGTATCACGCCTTTTAAGGTTTTCAAGTCGAGATGGTGCCATAGTAGCGGCTCGTGTGATCCGGCCCACGACAATTTTCAGGCCGCAATCACGCGGCTACCGCTACCACGCCGTTTAAGAGCTTGATAGAAAATAAATAGATACATACATACATACATAGAGTTACGCCTCTTTCCCATAGGGGTAGGCAGAGACGACATCTTTCCACTTGCTACGATCCAGACACACATATTTAGCTTCCTCAACTTTTATTAGTGTTTTCATACAAGCTCGTCGGTTACGGGTACTTTTGACGAGGCCTTTCCTTAAAACGATTTCGATCTGATCGTAATACGTTCGCCTACGTTGACCCTTACCGGCTTGCCCATTCACACTCGCCTCATAAATCTGTTTCGTCAATCTTCTTTCATTCATCCTCTCTGCGTGTCCAAACCATCTAAGCTTCCCTTTCTCTATCTTTTGTCACTACATCTTCTACTACACCGCAATGTTCTCTTATCACGTTGTTTTTCAGTTTGTCCATCAAAGTCACTCCAGCTGTACTTCTCAAACTTTTCATTTCAACAGCAATTATCTTATTTTCATGCTTCTTCTGCCAGACCCAACATTCACTACATAAGTGATATTGGGTTTTATATTCATACATAAGTGTACATAAATAGATAACTAAATATATTGAAGTTACTTTGCCTTTAAATAATAAAAAAAACTTAATTTTCTAAAAATAATATATATCGGCGCAAACATGTTCGCCATCATAAAAAGAAGCAGATGAAGTGTTTAAAACTTAATTACTAAGCATTGTTATAATCATTCTGTAATTGTTAAGAATAATTTATGTAACAATAACTTAAAAATAACATGTAACTATTTATTGAATGTGAAATGAATTTGTATTAACTAAAGTCAGTATCGTTGTTATTTATAAACGGTAACAGCTTAAAATCTTAAACTTATTGAAGTTCCATCACCAAGACCATTCGACAAAGGGATCGGCGCAACTTGCGGACACGCGTTTATACTTTTGTCTATAATTGACAATTACGTATCATTCTTTCATTTTTCGTAAGAGGATAATTAGTTTTTATCTTCTTTTCACTTTGGTTAGCTTTAGTTAAAATAGTAAATTAATATTTAATTTAAATAAACTAAAAATACTTAAATTCATTCGCAAATTATTTGTTAATTAACATGAGTGGTGGTGAAGGTCATGACGTCGGTCTGGCTGACGTCAGGCTTTTTAAAAACAATAAGAACATCTACTCCGTCATCAGAAGTGGGATTCGAGTGCACTACAGCGATTCCTTGTACCTCAGAAACCGTAAGCACCCAGCATATATTAACAACATCTGTGAATTCACCTACTGCAATTCCGGGTACTTCAGCGAACATATGTACCCTGACAACGTAGCCGGCATCTACCAGTGTGAATATGCCTACTCATTTACTTATGCAAATGATGCAGACAATGAAAGATATGTCTGACCGATTTTCAGCACCACCGCAATCCGCGAAGGTAAAAATTAATGACATATTTCGGCCCTCTTTTGATCCCGATGACAACATAGACGTTCGAGAATGTTGTCAAAACATTACTAAAAGCGGTTGACCTGTACAACTTCAATGATTATGAAGTACGAATGAAGGTGTGTAGTCTACTTAAAGGACGGGCGAGATTATGGGTAAATAATTTGCTCGTTACTACTTCGATGTAGGTTGAGTTTCGAGATCACTACTTTTGAACAGGAATCAAGATATTCGCACGATATAGTTAAATTTCGTGAACATAATTATGATTCTAGTAAGGACATATCGGAATTTTTATCTAAAGCGTGAGTACTCTGGAAACGAATAACTAAAGACAAATAGGGGGACGAGCATTCGGTTGAGGCTGTGATTGGTTGAATAAACGATGAACGAGTTAGAATAGAGTTGTTGAACTCTAGGGCGGCATTGGTACCGGAATTGATATCGGCGTTAAACGTCCACATAACAATAACAACCCACAACCCCCAAAGAAACGTACGCGACTTAGCGAAATGAGAATTACATCTTCTTGCGCGATATGTAAAAGGGACGCGTGATTGTAGATTTAAAACTAATAATAGTCCGCAGTTGCTGAGTAATAATAAAAAAGAAAAATACCTTACGTACGAATAGGCCAGTCTGCACGTTTTGTGACAAAGTTGGTCACATTTTGAAAGTGCGACAGCGAAAGTGTAACAGCTAAATTACCGGATAAAAAAATTACCGCGTTAATTATTTACGCGGAATCGGGGGAGTTCCAGTGATATCTCTATTTTTTTTTGATATCTCTATTTACGTTAGCTACAGTTTGTGTGATTGATGACGTAAATGTCGAAATTAATTTCTTTGTTGTACCAAACGGTGACATGACTTCGAAGTTTTAATAGTGATGGATTTAATTAGTAATTCTACCCTCAACGTTTTAGTAACAGCAACGGGTGCCAAGTTAGTACGACAGTACACAGTTTTGCATATAACGTCGAATAACTCGATTTTTGATAAACTAAATTGTGATCTTACAATCGATGATGAAATTGATTGATTGCGCGTTTTATTAAGTAAATATTCTTATTTATTTAATGGCGGATTTCCTAAAACACGCGTAAATACGGAGCAGTTCGAAATACGCTTAAAAGATCCTAAGAAATATGTAGAACGTAGACCCTATCGTCTAAGCCCCGTAGAACGCGAAAAAGTACAAAACATTATTAAAGAACTACTCAAACATAATATCATTAGAGAAAGTGTCTCTCCATACTCAAGCCCCATTATCCTCGTTAAAAAGAAAAATGGAGATGACAGATTATATGTTTACTATCGCGAATTTTCTGACCAAATAGATCAGTTGACAAACGGATATTACTTTACCACATTAGATGTGGCTGCGGGGTATCATCAAATCCCGATATCTGAGCAGTCTGTAGAGAAAACTGCATTTGTCGGCCTAGTCGACGTCAAGCTTTTTAAAAACAGTAAGAACATCTGCTCCGTCATATATAATATGTATTTCATAAATATTGGCCCCGGCTAGGATTCGAACCCAGGTCACACAAATGTTGAAAGTAACTGCCAATAAATGTCTTATTTCTGAGAGGATTTTGGAGTCGGGAAGAATCTGCCACGCTGCTCGAATGCGGGTTGGTGAACTTCACATATCTTCGAAATATTTTTAATCCTCAGACATGCAGGTTTCCTCATGATATTTTCCTTCACCGCTAAGCACGTGGTAAATCAATAAAGCAATTTTAGTGGTTCCAGCACTGGGAATCCAACTCAGGTCATTCATCATTTCATCATCGTCATCATTTCAGCCTAGCACTGGTCCGATGCTACCGCGGGTAGCATCGGACCAGTGCTATCGGACCGGAGTAAAGTTTACTCATTGTACCACGGAATGTTTGTTCATTTTCCTTTCATATACCGATTAAGTAAAGCTCTTTTGATGCTCGTATTTGCTTAGTTCTCTCGAAAAAACTTCGATCTGTCTTTGTCGAATAAAGGTCCAATAAAAATCAGACCTTAAAAGAAAGAAAATATTCAAAACAATCTACTAGTTCAACAGTAAAATGCTTTTAGTTTTGCCTTCAAAGCTTCGATTGGCCCGGTTTTGTAGATTTCTTCGGCTTTGTAAGATTGCTTCTTTTATCTGCATTGTGATGTGAAACGTATTTAACTTCGTCGATATACTCTTTCAAAATTTATCTTTTGTTGTATTAAATCCAGACGTTTTTTAACATGATGATATGATTAATTTCTGAATATAGTTGCTTTTTTTCCACTATTTAAGTATAAGATAACAAAGGGACGAACATAATACCTATAGGCATTCCCCGTCTGTCAAGTCACTTTATATCACAAGTCCACAGCTGAACAGAGGCCTCTCCCATACATAGACTCAAAAGTTTGTAGTTCATTTGGAAGGATTTTGCTATAGTTGCCACGCTCGGCGGGCGGGTTTGCAACCGCAGTTTATTTATTTAGATGTTCCAGGAAGATACTGATGCCCATCTCCTGGTATTCATTTTCCCTATTTTACGACAACCACGGGATGTGATGTGGTGGTAGATTCTTCACTTCTTCACCACAAGTCACTTCCATAGCAGTAGAAAGCATAATGCATTCATTAGAATAAACTTAAATGGGCCGAGTCTTATATACTGACAAAGCATTTCGGCGCTTTTGTGGCAAAGCATTCTTTTGTCTCTCAGCATTATTCTAATAAACGGACGAAGATCCAACTCTGTAAATTTAGATTTCAAAAGACTTTTTAGGTTTTAGTTATAAACATATATATATAACACATACAGAGCCACGCCGTTTTCCCAAAAGTTGTAGGCGGAGACCACATCCGTAGACCTTTTCTCGACCCCGCTGGACTCCGTTCGGTAACGAGACGTGACGGGTGGCGAATCACGGTGCCGCAATTTTGGTACGTGTCAAGAAATTCTTACTCTCCATTGTTTTCACGAGCACTATCGTGACAGCATTGCATATTATTGTGTTATTCCGCACGAATAAAGGCTGTCCTTACAATACCATTAGTCGCCTCTAGAGAAACCTCGGTAGAAAAGACGTAGCTGCTATTCTACTCTGCCAGACAACATTTAAAAAAAATGAAAAATATTTTCAATGAGGTTCATTGAGGAAGGTTCTAGACTTAGCCTTTACGTGACCGCCTAAAAGAGTCGTACTGTGAGAAGCGAACCGAGAAGGGCGGAACAGTAAATTCTGAGGTCATATATATAAAAGAAACGAAAACTTCAATTGTACCTAAGAATATTTCTTTCTTCTATCTTTAGTTATTTCGATATTACGATACAGGTGGTAGGATTCCTATGCAGGAATCCGTCTAGGTAGTTACCACCCCAGGGCCAGTTATTTTGCGGTGAAGCAGTAATGTGCAAGCATTACTGTTTCGGTCTGAAGGGCACTGAAAGTTGTAGCTAGCTAGCTAAACATACTTAAGAACTGATGTCTCAGGGTGACGGGCGCAGTGTGGTGTCACACAGAAATGATCTGATATGGGCAGACGTCGCACTTACCATCAGGTAAACGTTTTGCTCGTTTCGTCACTTATCAAATAAAAAAGCACAAACAAACATTCGTAAGCTATACCAGTATGAAGTAACATTTCAAGATATATATATAACTTTTTGGAGAAGTAGCAATCTTCAAGCAAAACCTTTTCAAAATTTATCGACAGTAAAATGACAGTTCACATTTTCTGGCTGGAGACACAACGAAAAGTACAATTTCGGTCTAGAACTGAACTTTCGAATCACTTTACACTTTCACGAACACTTGCTACATTCAAAACTATCAAAATAAAAACATCAAATCTCGAAATATACATCAACGTTTCGAGTTTTCGTCAAAAGTCGGCGTAAGAAGTTTGTAGTTAAGAAGCAAGAAAATTTTTTTAATTCACATGTTTTAGAAAACCAAGGTTTCTAAAACATTTACCAAATATTCCTGACATCAGGGCCCGGCCACTGCTATCGCAGTTAACAAAAAATGGTCTTTATGTACAAAACCATTTAATATCAAAACATTTATTAACGAAATAGTAACAAAAATTCCCTTCTTTAGGATACAACTTGCTTTTATTTTCCCTGACAACAGAAACGAAGAAAATCCTTTAACATAAATAAAGATAAAGTCAACACAAAAGAGAACCAAACACAATTTTTTTTTCCTCAAAGCTGGGAAATTTCTTGCGTACGTTATGCTTATTAACGATCAGTAATAGTTTTTCTAGTATAGTTTCTTGGAATGGAGCAGTAACGAAAGCAACTGTAATTGAATTTCTACAAAAAATAAACGAACGCTGTGTCACCCAGAATATTTCTGTGTGACACCACACTGTGCCCGTCACCCTGAGAAATCAGTTATGTTTGCACACTACCACACTAACCGAAACACAGTAATGTTTGCACACTACTGCTTCACGGCAGAATAACTGGCCCTGGAGTGGTACCTACCTAGACGGATTTCTGCATAAGAATCCTAACACCAAAATATAATACTGTCTGAAATTCTAGAGATATTTTATTTCTTTGATGGAATGGTATTTGTGCAACAAGAAAAAAAGATATTTAAGAACTGTATGTATGTTACATAATACAGGCCGACCACTAAAGACAATAAACAATATGAACATACCAGTATCTAAAACAAAAACAAAAAATGTGTTTATTCTGTTTGTATACTTAAATAAGCCTTACAAGCAGACTTACTGCAGTGTTAATGTTGACTGATGAATTCCGTAATACAGTATAATTACACCTTGTTGCACGAATTCTCGAGCACAGCTTATCGTAAAATAACTTCCCCTAATTAACAACATATTGGTGGAAGGATTTTTATGCACGAATCCATCTAGATCGGTACCACCGCAGTGCCAGGCTGCCGTCAAGCACTAGTGGTTTTTTTATAGGAGTGACGAGACGAGCAAAACTTTGACGAGCCAACCACCCTGGGACATCAGTTCTTAAGTCTCATATACTCGTACCATGTGATTACACTAGCTCTCAGTGCCCTTCAGACCGAAACACCGTAATATTTGCACGCTACTGCTTCACGTCAGAATAACTGGCCCGGGTTAGTACCTCTTGAAGGATTTCAGCATATGAATCCCACTAGTGCGCAAATATATTGTATAGGTATATGAGACTTTAGAACCGATGTCTCAGAGTGGCGAGCGCAGCATTTGTACCACACAAAATCTTCATTTGTTATAAGTAGATATTGCACTTACGACCAGGTAAACAATTTGCTCGTCTCGTCTCTTTCTTCAATAAAAAACTACAATTAAGTTTTAAAGCCACTTAGTTTCTATTTTAAAAGGTAAATTGGCTTAAGAGAATCTACCACCCCATCTCATCCCGTGGGTGTCGTAAAAGACGATAGAGGGGAAATGAAAACCAGGAGATGGGTAGCAGCAACTTCTTGGAACAACCGAATAAATAAACTTCGGTTGCCAACCCGCCTGCCAAGTGTGGCAACTATGGCAAAATCCCCCCAAAACGAGAGCTACTAACATTTGTGGCAATCTATAGGGGAGGTCTATGTTCAGCGGTGGATTAGAGTTAGGCTGAAACGACGACGACGACGAAGACGATATAACTGGCATTTTAGCCGATAGGTGATATTACATTACTTGATATTACAAGGTCAGCCATTATTCGTTCAGAGTAACACCATAGATACTCGTGGGAACGCAATGGGGAGTAAGAATCTTTTTTTGGCTCGCACCGAAAGGGCAGCGATGAGGTTCGCCACCAGCCACGTCTCGTTTGCCACAGCAGCGAAATGTGGGCTACGTATGTGGCACCCGCTTACCCCTTATATGGGAAGAAGGCGTGATTGTATGTATGTTAGTATGTGTCCGGCAGAGTAGAATAGCACCTACCTCTTTCCTACCGAGGTGTCGTAAGAGGCGACTAAGCTATTGCACGGACGGCCTTTATTCGTTCAGAATAACCCCATAATATGTAGTGCTGTCTACTACTACGTGTGCTGTTCGTACTGCAACGGAGAGACAATTTTTTTTGGACTCGTACCAAAATGGCGGCGACATGGTTCGCCACCTGTCATATCTCGTTTCCCGCGGGGGCGAAAAGTGGGCTACATGTATAGCCCACTCTTCCCCTTATAAGGGAAAAGGCGTGTCTACATGTGTCTTTATATGTACTGGCATTTAAATAAGGATTTCGTGTATCGTTCCTGCATTCATAATGTATGTACCTACACGTATATCTACCACGCTTGATATTGTTTAGGAGACAGTGCTCATTCGTGCAGTTTGATCCTTTGTCTGTGTCCGTCGTAGCATACTCTAGCGAAATCGGAGATACGCTTCTAACTAATTATAAAGCCTTGGGTCTACCGTTAGACCACAAAATAACAATGAGCAGCAGATAGGTATATATACTGGACTAATTCCTTTCGACGAAATTTTTCATAACACATATTTGGATAATATTTCGTTATTAAATTGTCATTTTATTGTTATAGTTATGTATAAATTGCAATGTATACTTTTTACAACAAAATTCCAGAAAGTGCACAATCTTTCAATAAAAATAAAATGTGTACACGCGGTAGAAGTCAAACCTCTAGAAAACTAAACTTCGGGAGAATGAGATGAAATCAGAGAATCAGGTCAATCCGAAAATGTCGCTTATGGTAACTAAAGTATGAAATAAATGCTTTGGCCTTGCTTGTTGTCGAGCTAATGCAAACAAAGAAATCGAAGATTTGGTCGAATCCGAAAATATAAATATAATAGAAAACACTGTATACTGTACTCTATCTCATTCTCTCGTGGACTAAATCCTATAGATGTATATGTTTGTTTCTTTTTAGTGACACTTTTGCGTTTCATCGAGCTTCAATTCACAACGATTCTAAAGAAGTTTTCACTCCAACTATTTTTTGTATTAAAAGTGTACGTTAAGTGTACTTTATAAAACGTGTTATAATAATATTTAAGAATACATGGATGGTGATAATACCTGTGAATGAAGCGATTGGTGCCAAGCTATGTATACTGTCTTTATATTTATGATACTACTTTAATTATGTATGCTGTTTTCAAATTACTAACAAGAAAAAAACTAGTAATTCTCAACGTATTATACATTAGTATATTTAATATAATGACGAAGAAATAGCTCAGTGGTCAAGAATAGCTCAGGGCTCGTCAATTTTTTGTTATTAAAAGTGACTGTTAGCCTTTTAATTTAATAGTATACAAAAGTTGTATTTATATGCAATGGATCTATTAGTGATTTATTTTCAATAAGGAAATTACTTTAGTGTTTTGAGTCAAAAACTATATAAAATCAAAGTCGAATTACCGTCATTCAGTTATAGTGAAAAGTGTTTTATTAAAACGCGGAAGTGACGCGTATTTCACGGCGCTTACGACGTTTATCTCACAGTATCGACATCTACTATCGACGTTGTCTAGAGGATCTTAAGGCGGTACGACATTGGACTGTTGCAGCAATTGAACTTTTTTTTTTTTTTTTAGGACTGATGGTCACTGTTAGCCCGAAGGCTTTTACAGCTTCGCCGGATTGAAAGGTGGCATAGCGCTGAGGGCGCTTAGCCGATTTATGGATGACTGGCGCAAGGGCCCCCGAGAGGGGACCTCGGCTTGGACCGTCATCCTGTTCGCGAGAGTAACAGACTCGAGGGTGCCCAAGGGGGCCGGCCTCGGCTCGGTCAGTTACTGCAATCAGGAGGGCAATATTACTACTACTATAATTATTAATACCATGATTATTATTAGATAAGTTTACCACCAATTCGGAATGCGTTTCCGCTGGAGAAGAAATGGCGCAAGGAACTCCAGCGACGCTTCTGTTTATGACACTACTGCTAGGGGGGAACCGGCCTGAGATGCGGCGGTATCGCGAATAACTTTGTCTGATACGCCCACGCCGACGGCGAGGGCGGTATGATGGTGATAATGGGTGTTTGTGTAGTGTTGAGTAGAGCGCTTGGGCAATAGTGGTCGCGTCGCCAGGGTCCTCGAGGACGTGCCTCGGTCTCCTTTTTCCGCGGGTCGAGTTTTGGTGTATCGCGAGGGGGTTGTTAGTGGCGGCACTGACAACCAGTGGGTTGGGGTGCGTGGCGGCAGAGTCGAAGTATCGGCGAGAGGCCAACTTTAGATATTGGGCTATGGTAGGAAGCCCTAAATCCATATGAAGGTTAGCATTACGCACGAACCACGGTGCTCCCGTGGCTTTACGCATGAATCGATTTTGTATTACCTGAAGTCGGTGAATTTGACGCGGGGAGGCATGCGCAAATACGGGGCTTGCGTATGTCATAATTGGCCGAATACAGGCTTTGTAAAGTGTAATTTTATTACGTAGGGACATTTTGCTATTTTTATTTAGTAACGGATGTAATCGGCCGAGGACGAACGCCGCTCGGTTCCTTACTTGGTTAATATGTGGACCGAAGCTGAGTCTCGAGTCTAATAGGACGCCTAAGTATTTGACTGTCTTTTTCCCAGGGGATTAGACGATCGAATAACTCTATGGTGGGAAGATGCTGCGTTATGCGCCGCGAGAAGTACATGGCTGCACTTTTGATTGGGTTGACCTCGATCCTCCATTTCCGAAACCAGTCCCCGAGGGTTCGGGCTGCGGATTGGAGGCGTTTAGAGATAGTGTCTGCATTACGTCCAGACACATGTAGGCAGGTATCATCTGCGAAGAGGGCGAGTTCGACGCCGCTGGTGTGCGGTATGTCGTTCGTGAAAAGGGTGTAGAGCACGGGACCTAGGACTGAGCCTTGTGGTACGCCGGCTAGGATGGGATGTGATTCGGATCGCACCCCCTCGACGCAGTAGCGGAAGGTTCGACTGCGTAAGAAATCTCGTATGATGAGTACGAGGCGATCTGGCACACCGAGTCCATATAACTTGTATATGAGCCCGTTGTGCCAGACCTTGTCGAACGCTTTCGCCACGTCGAAGAAGAGCGCTCCGGTATGAAGCCCGCGTATGAAGCGGGATTGAATGTGCTCCGTTATGCGGTGCACCTGCTGGGTACATGAGTGATTGGCACGGAATCCAAACTGCTCGTGGATGGGGATCCCTCGAGACTGCATGAAGTCTCTTAAGCGGGCGAGAAGTAGGCGTTCGTATATCTTGCCTAAAGCCTTGAGGAGGCTTATAGGCCGATATGCGGTGGGATCGGAAGGGAGCAATTGAACGCTTACATTTATAGATAAGTTACTTTGCAATTCGCATTTTTTTATTTTTTTATTATGGCGAGCCGCTCACATATAAAATGGGGATGTCGTAACAACGAAAACACGGAAGATGAGCGTTTCGTTAATTGTAATAATTGCAACAAGGCGTTCCATTTCGAGTGTATGTCTCTGCCGGCAACTGGTGACCATGTTGGCCTACCAAATAAGTGAAAGTGTCCGATTTGTACGAGCTCTGGCCGCAGATCTTGTAAGA
Source organism: Luehdorfia chinensis (assembly GCA_019845155.1). Classification (NCBI taxonomy): domain Eukaryota; kingdom Metazoa; phylum Arthropoda; class Insecta; order Lepidoptera; family Papilionidae; genus Luehdorfia; species Luehdorfia chinensis. The sequence continues at coordinate 1,073,273 of JAHVAK010000390.1, forward strand.
CTGATTCTACTCCAATTTGAAACGTTTCTACCACTCGAGGAAATAAGAGACCTGCTATAAATTCTTCCCCTACGCTGACTTCAGTGACTGGAGAAGAATTGCGAATCATCGTGAAAGATGTAATAAAAATTGAACTTAATGATGTCCTCACGAAACTAAATAATACGTTGGTTGATACCATAAACAAAAATTTGGAACCCGTCAAGGCTGAAATGAAAGAAATTAAAGAATCGATGACCTTTATAAATAAAAAAATTGTGGGTGGCAAAATATTTGTGCGAAAAACTGACGATACGGGAGACATTCTAATAAAAACTATAGACCATTTGGACAAAATAGTTTAAATACCTTATTTAGTACACTTGTGCAGTGTTATGGTATGTAAGAGTTAGTAATAATGACCCTGTCTAATATGAAGATTTATTATCAAAATGTTAGGGGATTAAGAACCAAGACCCATGATTTTTATAGAAATTTATGTTGCACTGACTATGACATGATCGTTTTAAGTGAAACTAATTTAAATAGTGGGATATTAAGCTCTGAACTGTTTGGTGATAAATATCTAGTATATAGAAGAGATAGAGAAGTCTCAGGCTTTCATATGGATGACGATGGAGGTGGTGTACTTATTGCCATATTGAATAAATATAAGTCAAAAAGGATGAAAGCATGGGAAGTGATGTGTGAAGATTTATGGCTGATTGTCGACTTGCCGTTTTCCGACGCACTTACACCAGTTGCATTCTGTGGAGTCTACCTACGTTCGCCGGTAAAAAAAACATGAATTAGAACACTTTGTTGACAACTGTAACCGTGTCTCAGAATTGCATGATTATTATACATGTATATTGGGTGACATAAACTTAAGTTGCATAAATTGGGATTTGGTTTATCACCCTGAGATTGATTACAAGGCACCTCCTCGAAGTCAATATTTTGTAGAGTTTGTCCTAGCTAATGATTTAAAACAAATTAACCAAATTAAAAATCATGAAAACCGTATACTTGATTTGGTATTGCTCGATATACCGGGTTGTGAAGTTGGTGAGTCGGACTATGTGTTGAGTGCTATTGATTTATACCACCCGCCGTTAGTGGTGCATATTCCTATCAGTAGGATAGATATATAAAGATAAATAAACTACCGTATAATAACATTGGGAAATACAGCTTTCGTAGAGCTGACTATATAGAAATAAACGAACACTAAAAAAAATTGATTGGCAACGGTTACTGTGTAATCTTGATAATGTAAACGATATGGTTCAAAAATTTTACGACGAATTAATGGAACTGATTAAAAAATTTGTACCACTCTCTAAAGTAAGGAATAATAATAAATATCCACCCTGGTTTTCAAAAAAATTAATTAAATTTCTACATGAAAAAAATAAGTTCAGAAGTCGATTTAAGACATATGGCAACCCCTTAGACAAATTATCGTATAAGCTTTTAGGTAAGAGGTGTGAAAAATTATCTGTTTGTTGTTATAATTCGTATTTAAAGAATATTGAGAAAAATATTGCAGTAAATCCAAAACATTTCTGGTCCTTTATTAAGAATAAGCGTGGTGGTGCCAGCAAATACCCGGCAACACTAACAAATGGCTGCAAAACCTCATCGGATGGCACAGACATCTGTAATCTATTTGCCGAACACTCCTCAATCTACCATAGAAACGATCCACAAACGTTTCCATCAAGCAATCACATTTCACAGAATTTGAAGTACCTCGGTAATGCTAGTGAATGCTTTTCATTACTTATTCTTGATCCTGCAACTATTTACAAAAAACTAAAAAGTCTTGATGGTAATAAAGGTGCCGGTTCTGATGGCATTCCCAATTTTTTCATCACAGAATGTGCATCTTCTCTAGTTCCGCCTCTTCACATCATCTTTAACAAATCATTGAAGTCTGGGGTGTTTCCTGATAGGTGGAAGCTTGCCAAGGTTGAACCTGTTCACAAATCCAATGATACCTGCGTGCGTAATTACACACCAATATCGATTTTATCCGCGCAAGCCAAAATACTGGAATCTTTAGTTTGTCCTGTTATACAAAACTATTTCAAAAAGTTCCTCACTAATCATCAACACGGATTTATCCGTTGTAGATCCACTAATTCGAACTTAGTTGAATTCACCGAGACTCTTATAGAATCTATGGATAGTAATAAACAAATCGATGTTATATATACAGATTTCAGCCAAGCGTTCGATCGTGTTTCTCATTTTATCCTCGCTGAGAAGCTGGCGATTTATGGTTTTTCTGGATCAATGCTTGACTGGCTGAAGTCTTATTTAACAAATCGCTTATTTTATGTTGTCGTCAATGGATACAGCTCATTTACACACAGTATTAGTTCAGGCGTTCCTCAGGGCTCACACCTGGGACCAATCCTGTTTAACATATTTATTAATGATATCCCTGATTGCTTCCATTTCTCTACGCCGTTTTTGTTTGCAGATGACCTGAAAATCGCAAGGGTTGTTGATAGTGAAGAGGATGTTGAGTTACTTCAGAGTGATTTGGAAAGGCTAAACAACTGGTGCAAAGATAATGACATGGACCTTAATTTTAAAAAATGGTTTATATAAAATTTACTCGCAAATTTAATTCATTTCCATCTAGCTACAACGTTGATAAGAATCCCTTGCAAGAGGTCAGTTGTATCAGAGATCTTGGCGCGTTACTGGACAACAGACTCACGTTTTTGCCTCACCTGGAAAAAATAACTAAAAAAGCCTCAAAGATGTTAGGCTTCGTCATAAGAAATTACAAAGTTTTCAGAGACGAGAAAACTAAGATACTTCTGTTTAATAGCCTAGTGCGAAGTATTCTTGAGTACTGTACTACGGTATGGCGGCCACACTTCGCGGCACACTCTCTGATGCTCGAAAGAGTACAAAAAAGGTTCCTCTGGCACTTGGCCTACTCTGTTGGTATAACAAAAAAGATTCCTTCATATCCTGCAAGGCTAGTCTATTTTAAAATGCTCACTTTAAAACCTTTTAGATCTGACATTTTTGTTTAAATTACTCAGAAACCAAATTGATTGCCCGCAATTACTTGGCAGGTTTCGCATTAGAGCTCCAGCTAGATACCCTCGAAATAGATTAGCAACTTTTTTCCCCTCCCCTTCGCAGAACTGTTCTCGGCTCAGTGTGTCCTGTAACGCGTTTGAGCCGGCTATATAATAGCTGCAGTGCTTCCGCTGGCATAGACCACAGCGCGCTCGCCGGCGGGCGCGCTCACATAGGTACACGGCCTACACAAGGTTCATCCCTGTGCAAGGTCGATTTTAATATCGACACACATTTTTATAATTTTATATTGCCAGGTCGCGGTGTTGTAAAATAATACTATTGTTTTATAATACTTAGCGAGTACGTAATATATCATTATAAAAAATTCTTCTCTTTCGATAGCAGTCCAAGCCGAGGCATCGACCTCCTTCAGAGGGGCCCTTGGATTGCATCGAGCCCCCCCCCATGTTAGTCGGATTCCATTCGTCTACAGGGGTCGGAGTACAGCGGAGCAGCAGAGCGACGTCGAGACGCAGAGCGCCGAGTCAACGCCAGCAGCGACGTTGTACCCATACTTGCGGGCCTTCTGCTCGCGAGTCTCTTCCGACGAAGTTGTAAAAGCCGCCGGGCTAACAACGTTAACACATACAAAAAAAAAAAAAGCTGGCATAGACATATATTTTGACTCACTGGCTAAGTTTAAGAAACATATTGTAAATTTTTTGTGAAGTAACTACTAAAATAGAATTTTGTTTCTGGTTTTAATGTGCATGTGGTGTTTACCTACAATTGGTTGTGCTCTTACTTATATTTGTTTACAACAATGTTTATGTAAATTGTATCAGTGTAACAACTGTTGGTGAACCTTAAATAAATAAATAAATAAATAAACCTCGTTACCTGTGATATTATTTTTCTGCTTGTTTAGCTTATCAATAAAAATACTTTTCCAAACTATAAGCGTCGTCCTATGAATGAGGCCAACGCAGTGTTGCTTACTCTGCCTTTAAGCAGTAGTGTGCAAACATTACTTTGTTTTGGTTTAAATATGAGACTTAAGACCTAAGTGTCAAGGTGATGAGTGCAGTGTGGTGCCACACAGAAACATTCTGGGCACGTGGCATAGCATTTGTTATAGGCAGACGTTGCACTTACCACGGCACTTTCGTAAAAGAACTGTTCTTATTATCTTGCCTTTGTTGATTGAATTTTTCTATATTGCTTGTTAAATGTATTGCATACCTAAAAAAAAACACAAAAATTGTTAGAATGGCATGTGAAGACCTTCAACTTAGAAAGTTTATATGATAATATTAAAATGTACTATAAAAATACGACTATTTTGACCAAATCTCTTTTTGCCAAACTTGTATATTTTAATGTCATCTATCGTTGTTGTAATTAGGCTTTAATCTATGTAATAAGTGAAAAAATTCGAAATATCTATGTCAGCACATGCTTAAGCCTAAAGGCAAGCTTAAAGATATAGCAAGGTTTAAAAGATTACTGGTTTGAGTTCTCCTCAGAACAGACCAAACGTTCAAAGTCGCCTTTCCCCTTTGCACCTCCGCTTCTCACAACGATAGCAACGTCATCAGTCGCAATCATAGTCACAGCACTAGATTACTCCTTACTTCCAAATCTCTCAGCCACTGAGGATTATAAATGGTAGGACCCTTTCCTCAGACAGATACTTGCGGAATGACGACCGCGTGGCCTAGTGGTCAGAGTACCTGACTTCTAAGCCGCGGGTCCTGGGTTCGAATCACAACCGGAGCCAAAATTTGTGCTAAAACATAAATTTTTGGTTTTCGGGTCTGGTTGTGTTGTGATTGTCCCCGTGTTTCTGACACTGCATCCTAGCCTACCTCCGATCTGATCGCATCAGCGTTACATCGGGCACGGGTAGGTTGGGACGAGTGAGTGCCTCTGTGTTTGCGCGTACACTTGTGGCACTATAATATCTCCTGAGTAGTTGATGGCTCCCGATAGTAGACGAAAGTTGTCGCCGTGGTCGAAATCGGCTAGGAGAACATCACTGTCTCCATAGACGCAGTAAATACCTAGACACAGTTTCACCGCATTGGCAGTCTTTACACCGTTACCTGACCTGTCAAGATCTTTCGAACTCACTTCTACTGCCAATCTCAGCGTGGGATAGATGCAGTGACATCTACAATTTTTTTTTAATTTAACTGGTACAAATTTTACCATATGAGAGACTTTATTGAAAGAGATCATACTCGTATGTACGTCCTACATCGTGTTAAATAATCAAGTTTCATTGATGTTATTGAGTATGTACGAGGAAGAAAGGTCTCAAGATTACTGGGATTACTTACCCTTTTTCCTTGGTACCTCATCCGCTAAAACTTATTTCAAGCCGTTTAAATTTCGTAATATAATCAACTGCCGATAGGCAGAGTAGAATAGCATCTACCTCTTTCCTGCTGAGGTGTCGTAAGAGGCGACTAAAGTATTGTACAGACAGCCTTCATTAGTGCAGAATAACACTATAATATGGAAATCTGTCACTATACTGCTCATGGGAACGAAATGGGGAGTAAAAACTCGTACCAAAATGCCGGCGACGTGGTTCGCGATCCGTAACGTATCGTTTCCCGCGAGGGCGAAAAGTAGGCTACGTGTGGTCTCTGCCTACCCCTTATATGTAAAACAGGCGTGAATGTATGTATGTATGTATATATAATTTACAGGATTAAACAGAAAATAGACGTAAAATTATAAAACGATTTAGTGATCTGATGTTTGTTAGAAGCCTGTAGAAACCTTAATAAAGATAATTTGTTGCCTTGAAAAGTAACATCAAGAACTAACTTCACTTTACGTAATACACATATTCAGTTATATATGTGAATTAATCAGTTGAGATGGATTAGTCTCGTTAATCTTCGTTTTGCATGACATAATAGATTGCCTTAATGGTACCCTAAGGTATCCTCTTACCCTTTCCTCCATTATTTTAAAATTTCGAACTAACACATTAGCCCTTTGACCACAGAGAGTTTTTCAAGATTTATTTCAGATTGCTTAATGATCTGTGAAATATTTACCACGCTACAAAACTTATTTTAATTCCAACTACAAATATAAATATAATAGAAATATTTTGATTTTGAGATTAAATATACTAGATTCAGCTTAGTGCCGTGGTAGCTCAGGAGCCGTCAGTTCACGTAAAGTTCGAACTGAAACTCGATCACACGTGTATTATGAATGCGAGTGGCCTGGGTTCGATACACGATGCCAGCACGACCAATATTTTTATTGGAAGTTGAGGGAACGTCCACGTGATTGGGTGTGAAAGAAAACTTTCTCATATATGTGTGAACCGGCGATACATGCTGTCCCCAGCCCGAACTAAACCAATGTGACGGACTCTTCGCAGCTCCAAAACTTTAAGTCCAGCAGAGGGTTGTACATAGATGAGTGATAAGGACAATAACTGAAATGAAACGCTTCCTATGCAGGAATCCGTTTAGGTAAGTACCACCACACCAGGCCAGTTATTCTGCCGTGAAGCAGTAGAGTTACTTTGTTTCGTTGTGCGATGCCACACAAAAGTGTTCTTGGTGACACAGCACTTGTTATGGGCAGACGTTGCACTTACCATCTGGTGAAGGTTTTGCTCGTCTCGTCATCTGCAATAAAAAATCTTTTTTATGAAGGAAAATAACGAGACGAGAAAATCGTACACCTGATGATAAGTGACACACCTACTGTGTCACCCAGAAAATTTCTGTGTGGCGCCTCACTGCGCTCCTCACCTTGACATCAGTTCTCCCATATTCCCAGTAATTGCATTAGGTGTCACTGTCCTCCAAACCGAAACATACAGTAGTATTGTTTTCACAGCAGTGGATCACTACAGAACAACTAACACTACGGTGTTCAGGAATCAGATTCCTGCATCACAAATTATTTAAACTACGAGTATAGATAATTAATTTGAAATGCAACTATATATAGTTCTTAAAAAAATTAAATTGTGGAAAACATAAAATGAAAGCAGGGTTTACCCAGACAGTAAATTACATAATAAAGACGTGGTGAAATTTTACACGTTTGTCTGGGATGTTGTCTTTATTGAAGCTTTCCGTTAAATTGCTTAACTTCGTCTGTACCCCAGGATCTTAACTAGCACATTCAAAATTTATTGCCGGTTCAGAGACGCAAGAGTTCATAGGACGTTGTGAAACTTTATTAATTTTATACACTCAGACATTGTTCTGTTATGTGCTTCATTAACAATATTATGGTACAAAATTATTTTAGAAGGCGAATCAATCATCCGATTTCTGTCCCAGTCGTGACATAAATACTCAGTACTCCATATAAGGGGTAGGCAGCCATTCACATTACCTAGCCCACTTTTCGCCCTCGCGGGAAATGAGACGTGACGGGTGGCGAACCACGTCGCCGCCTTTTTGGTACGAGTCAAAAAATTCTTGCTACCCCTTGCGTTCCCACAAGCAGTATAGTGATAGCACTGATTGTGAGGGTACGTACGTTATTTATTTATCCGTTAAGACTATTCTATACTATTATTATAAATGCGAAAGTAACTCTCTCTGTCCATCTGTCTGTTTGTTACATTTACACAGCTCAAACTTCGAACCGATCTTGACGAAATTCAACACAGCGATAGCTTGCACCCTGGAAACGGAGATAGGATTTTTATGGAAGAGTACCCACGGTATTTTAAACAAAAAAACTTAAACCACAGCATATGTCGCGGGCTTCAGCTAGTAGAAAATAAATTTCCAATCGCAAACTAGTAGAGAAATGTCTATTTTCCTTCAATGATGTTAAAGTGTCTCCTCCTCTGGTTACTTAGAAGTTAGAAAACTTTTAAGCGCTAGATCGGAGCGATTCTTAACATCAACAGACGAAGAAATTTTATTATTGAGAATATCTAAACGGCATTTTTTATTTTTCTGTGTTATTTTCTTTGATAATATAGTTGACAAATATACACAGTTACACAAATTCAAATACTAAAAAGAATATTGTCCGGCAGATTTCCGACAGAGTATAATAGCACCTACCAGCAGCAGCCTTATAATCTAGGGGCAATTAACCAACCCTCTTCATAGTGCACTCGTAAATCAAACATAAGGAATGGCCATTATTCTAACTATTCTCACTCATAAACACATACTAAGGGCTACTAACATTAAAACAATACATTTTCTATATGATAGTTAACTTTTTTATTAGAGTTCAGTAGTAAAGACCCTTATAATATCGCCCTGTCTGTCTGTCCGCGTATCATAGCTATTTCACATGGAGACTGTTGTCACTGCATAGATGAAATTTTAAAAGAAGATGTTTTTTTGTAAACCGCACCCTATCATCCATGCACGCCATCTATGTAACTGCGAGTTAAAAAAATACGATAAAAGGTATCGTCAGATAAGTCTAAAAATGATAAAGATGTTTCAAATTAACTATTTTTTTATTTAAACCAATAGTTGGTGAAAGATACGCTTTTACAGTCGTAAGATGTGACTCCTCCCCTATAACTTTTTAAATATTCAGTGGAAAATTCTAAAAAAAATATGGCGGATTTTCAACTTTTCCGGGGGATTTCATAAAAATGTTCTATCATACAAAAATATAGAAGATAGAAGAAGAAGGAGGAAAGATAGATACGTAAAAGAAGAAGAAGAGGAAATAGATAGACGAAGGAAGAGGAAGATAGAAGATAGAAGATAGAAGTTAGATAGATTATTATAGTTAACTGGTTATGCTTACGCAAAAGGATCGGTGAAAAGGTGAACCGTGCCAGAAACATGCAACAATCGCAGCACATTACACATGAAATAATTTACACACAACACAATGTAATTTGCCTTGGACTAGACTGGTTTAGCTATAAGTAACTGCTTGGTTAGCCACTGCGAAGCTAAGATGAGCCCACAAGGTCAGCCTGTGGCATCAAGTTGGTCCGAGTGTTAGCCATTGAAGCAATTTGGCGGGCTGTTCCCGGCTACAGAACCCTCTTTTTTTTCTTTTTTTTATAGGATAAGGTGACGAAGCGAGCAAAACGTTCACCTGATGGTAAGTGCAACGTCTGCCCATAACAATGCTGTGTCACCCAGAAAATTTCTGTGTGACACCACATCTTGAGATATCAGTTTTTAAGTCTCATATGCCCAGTGATTACGCTAGCATCTCAGTGCCCTTCAGACCGAAACGCAGTAATGTTTGCACACTTCTGCTTCACGGCAGAATTACTGGCCCTGGGGTGGTACCTACCCAGACGGATTCCTGCATAGGGGTCCTACCACCAGTACCACCCTCTCAGAAATGGAAGCTCAGCATTTATAGGCTGTTACTTTTACATTTCCAATTGAACGAAAAGTCAATTGAATCCCATTCCATCAATCCGCACATGTGCCTAAAAGGGCTGACCCTTATCAGTTAACTTATCAAACTGTCACATTAGTCCCACTTATACGTAGACATTCTAGACATCTGGTGTAACTTAGCAACTTTAACGCAGCGACTTCTAGTAAGTTTAAGTGGCGAGGTCAATCAAGAGATATTATCACAGAATAATATACGAGTATATATACATAAGGCATTCCGGCCTTTGTTAGCATAATATTAAGGTAAACAATAAAGTATTTAATAAAAAATAATGTGCAATTTCCACATCGATTTCAGTCATTTTTAAACTCGTTTTACTGGTGTTACAATTCTTATACAGAACTTTGACAAGGCAGTATCAGTTTTTATGCCGTAAATCATTACTGTATTTCATTGCCATGAAACATTAATGGGCAGACGTTGCACTTTTCATCAGGTGAACAGTTTACTTGTCCCGTCACTTTCTTCCATAAAAAACATTAGAATCATCATGAGAATAGTCATAACTATTTTGCTAATTCATTATTATTATATTTCTAATCTTCTTATTACGTATGTTTTATGTAAAGGATGGAAAGTATTTTTGCTAAGATCTGACACTAAATAACGTAAGTTGCTTGATATAACCGTATGTACGCACATCGCCTTGCTTATCCGGCACAAAACAATTATTTTATTTTGTAAGCTCTTACATAGTTACAGAGTATATCAATTATGTCTTCATGGCTAAAATTTGGAAACTTAGGAATAAATTTAATATTTTTTTTAAATATTGAAATGGCTTTTCAAAATAGAACTCATGTTCAAACGAATATATTTCGAGTATGAATGCCGAAACATCGCAGTCTTGTAATCAAGGAGCTATTAAACTAACCCTCGTCATAGTGAACTCGTAAATCACTCCTTGTGGCTATTATGACGCGTATACATACTCGTATTTTCACTCATAAACACGCACTAAATACGACATTGACAGTGGGATTAGAAAACTGAATAACAACTTATATGCCATCAGAATTTGGTCATACAAATATGGTGTTTCAGTAAATCCGTCAAAATATAAAGTAATGATTGTGGGTAGCCCAACGACGTTGACAAAACAAAACAAAACTATGCTTAGGCTGGTATATTCCCTTTCCCGTCGTCGACTATTCAGATGTGTGCTATCCAGATCTATCGCAAATCTTCTGAACAAGTCGGAGCGCCTTTTCAATAACTGTATCAGATTTATCTTCAATTTACGGAAAAATCTCCACATCTCTGCTTTTCGATCTAAGCTTAAATAATTTCTATACGTCAGAGGTGTTATTCCAGAATCTTGCTTACTCTTTTTTCTATTTTAAATGACCCCAATTCTCCTATTTATCTTAAAGATAACTTGAACTTTCTTTATTCGACTCTTGATCGTGAACCTCGTTTCTCTTACGCTCTCAAGATTCGTATGAGGAATAGGCATAGTACTGTTTTTTTTAATTCATCTTTCACAGTTCAGGCTATACTTATCTGGAACGCCCTACCCGATGATGTGAAAAAAATACAGAATAAACATTTTTTTTAACGTTAACTATAATCAACTGTTTCCAATTTGAACAAACTTGCTTGCACAACATAGTAGATTATAGTGTGTGTTTATGAGTGAAAACCTCTTTTTATTTATTTAATACTTTATTGTAAAACATTTTACTTTAAGTACTAAATAAATTATATATTAAGTAATAAATAAATTCTGTGAAGTGTCCGTCGTTTCAATCTGCTTTCACGGATACGTGGGTGTTACTTTGTACCCAATAATCAATGTTTTATGACTGTTATTTCTTGGGCGGACTTTGTATCTAAGCTTAGCAATGTCTTTTGTTTGATAGACTAGTATGTTATGCTCACTTAAATGCCTCTGCTTGCGGCAGCGTCGTATGATGAGTATTCCATCTCCCTTGAATATGGTTGAGAAGGGAACGACTGCCACCCGCGTGATACTTGTGAACAGGTGCTGTTGGTGGAGACTGGTAAGCTCGAGTTTGTAAAACACTTATATATTTATTATTGAAACTTGTCTGATATTTTGTAATAGAGTGCGCTTTGATTTTCTTAACTATGTGACTGGTGGTTGAATTCCTATGCAGGAACCCGTCTAGGTAGGTACCAACCCAGGACCAGTTATTCTACCATGAAGCAGTAGTGCGCAAACATTACTGTGATTCGATTTGAAAGGCACTGAGAGCTAGCGTAATCACTTGGCATATGAGACTTAAGAACTGATTTCTCTGGGTGACGGGCGCAGTGTGGTGTCACATAGTAAATGTTCTCGGAGACACATATATAATAACTTTAATAATTGCATTATTATTATTATTAAAGAAAAATTAATATGTATTGAACATAAAAAAGAGCCCGTGGCAGCTCAGGGGCTAAGCGCTTGCTCTAAAAATGTCGTTGTACGCGAGTGACCTGGGTTCGATTCCCAGTGCCGGCACCACTAAAATTGTTGAGTGCAATTTTAAGTGCTGATTTACCACGGCAGTGAACGAAAACATCGTGAGAAAACCTGCATAACTGAGAAAAGTAACAGCTTTTAAATGTCTCGCTGCTGAGCACACGCCTCCTCTCATTTCTGAGTGGGCTTTGGAGCCGGGAAGAATCCGCCACGCGACTCCAATGCGGGTTGGCGGACTTCACATGACTGAGAAATAATAAATATTTCGAAGATATGTGAAGTCCGCCAACCCGCAGCGTGACTGTTCCCGACTCCAAAACCCTCTCCGAAAGGAGGGGAGGCCTGTGCGCAATAGGGGACCATTAGTAGACTGTTACTTTACTTTTTCAAAAAGGACGTATGGAGTTGCTTTCGCTGTTTCTTCTGCGACAGAGAAACCTCATTACGGAACGATGGTTGTAAATTGTAAAAAAAATACATTTGACAAACGAAATTTATAATTCTAACGTTAAAGAATAAATATCATTTCATTTCATTTCATACAGTCGCCCGAGAAGCTTCCAGGTGCGGTCCGCGGACTGAAATCAAAGTTTTCATTGAGTTCGGTTCATTTCGCGATTATCTGCTGCAGCACAGATAAATCGATTCCTAATTGGTATTTTCTTTTAAAAATAAAACAATTACCATTATGCCTCCTTTAATTGTTTCTTATATTTTAATTTAATTTCATGTTTGTATTTTGTGCGGGTTGTTTTTTTATGCCTTTGCCTGGTTTCCGTCAATTTATTTAAAAGCTTATCCATTGCTCCATGACTAAATGTGTAACTACAATTTATAAACTTTGAATCATTTTACGAAACATAATATCTAGACTTAAATGTCATCAAATTTGTAATACAAACCGACAATGTAATAGATTTAAAAAGACCCCCATTTTTGCTACGCTGCTTTAGTTACTTTGAGGCGACACGACCTGGCGTATTTTGTATTATTTTGCATAATTTATCTGTGTATGGTAAAAGCTATATGGTGAACTGTTTTGATATATTGTGCGGTTTCATGATCTGAAAACGTTTTCGTAATTTTCATCGCTCTAATGTTACTTATATAAACATCGATATTTGATTTCCACTTCAAAGTAAATTGTGCTTTATACGGTTCAAGGATCTGTCAGTTAGGCTTACGGATGAGATGAGGATTTATAAAATTCTTAAATATTCATGAAATTTTTTTTGAGACATTGTTCCGCAAAAAAAATGAAACTCATTTTACATGCAACTTACATCGTCATTGCCAAGATAGAGTAGATGGGTTTTCCGAAAATTCAACAAAAAGAGACAGAGATAATGGCTTATTTATTTATAATGGACCATCAAAAAGATTGGTACCAAAAGAACATACGATATTTTTTTTAAATAAGGTCAAAGAAAATTGTAGAAAAGTAATTTATATAGTACTAGCTGTGCCTGGCGGTTTCGCCCGCGTAAAATAAGCTGGCCACATGATCGAGCTGTACGGCAGTATATAATTTCGGTGATGTAATTGCTGTTAGCCTTTTTTAGCTTTTACAGCTTCATCGGATACTGTGCGGATACTGTGCAACCTATGTTTGGGTCAAACCAGGTTTGGTTTGACCCAAACATAAATGAATAAATAAACTCCTACAAAAACCTCGAAATTCGGACTGTGCCGCGTCCGCTGCGTGCTTGCGCGATTTAGAATATTCCAATATGATTTTAAGTCGTCTAATGACCGTCCGAGGGAGGCTGCGGGCCTCTATTCGGACTGTCGACTTGTGTGTTGGTAACTCTGGGCGGTGAGAACCCCCTGGAACACGGGTGTATCGTGTGTATGCGGTGTGATTGTCGACTCCTGCGCGCCGCTCTCTACGGCGGTCGCGCGTCGTGGTGCGTTTTATATTAAAGCTATTAACTGTGTGTACAGTGTATTCTGGATCTTGACTGACCGTATCGTGGTCAGGGAGTGCTGAGACGTCCTAGTCGTCTAGCACGTTTCGCGGGCGACGTTTGCGTTCGGTCGCGTTTCTATTTGGTCAGTAATTTGCTGCTTTAACCACCAGCGGGTTTGGATGAACCGCGGCTTTTTCGAAAAACCGCCATGATAATGCTCTGAAGTGTTCAGAGATTAAGGGCATTTCACAGTCGCTGTGATGTACGGCAGTACCTCTCTGGTTTGAGCATTCACAGTTCGACCCTTCCCGGTAATCTAGAGCCCCCATATATCCAAACTAGCTAGTAGACTTAGCTCTGCAGCTTATGCTGTAAAAAAATTAGAAATTTTACTGATGTTGTAACTGCTGGATTAGTTTATTTTAGTTATTTTCATAGCATAATGACTTATGGTATTTTGCTGTGGGGAAATGCGACTGATGTAGAAGCGATTTTTGTTTTGCAAAACAGGGCTGTAAGAGCTATTTATAACCTTGTCTCTAAAGTGTCTCTTAGAGATAATTTTTAAGAAATTAATATCTTAACCTTGACCTCTCAATATATATTTGAAAACGTTTTTATGTACACAAGAACATAAATCAGTTTACTGAAAAAAGTGATGTTCATAATGTAAATACCAGGAACAAGCATAAATTAATAATGCCAGTTACTCGACTTCACAGGGTCAATAACTCTTATATGGGGCAATGTATACGTTTTTACATTGCCAATAACTAACATGCCCATAACAATGCCCACGAAGCCCACCTGTGGCTCCATACTGCGATCGTCCCCGAATCGATCGATCGATCAGTTCTTAAGTCCTTAAGAGCCTAAAATACCGAATTATTGTCATCATCACGACAATTACAGCGAACTTTTTTTCCCGTTCAAATTCTACCATACTAAACATAACATAACATAATATAATTTAAACATAAGTTTTAATCTTTAAATAAATGTTACTTTGTAATATTTCCGGTTTTGGTGGCGGTAGCCGTGTGGTGATGATGTAAGAAAAAAAAATCTATCTCACCCCTTTGGGTATCATAAGAGATGATCGAGGGAAATGCCTGGAAAATATCATGGTTTTATTTACGCAAGAAAGTTACGACACGAGCGAATCGTTCAACTGATGGCAAATGCAAAGTCTGTCTATAACAAATGCAAAATACATGAGAAATCCTCGTGAGGAGCTTCGTTTTAAATTAGCGTTAATTCAGTTATAAGCACAATTTTTATCCCTATTGTAGATCGTGGAAGATTGATATAGTTGCCAATGTTACTTGGTCAATACAGCATAAAGGTTTGTTGGCCTGAGTATGAGAATAAGGTAGCTGCTCCTCATTAGTATACATTTAATATTAACGTTTTTTTTTGTTTGTTCTAAGTACACATTTACTCGCACGTCAGCTCACCTCTTAATTCTAATATTTGCTGGAAGAAAACTCTTTCAAAGTTAAGCTCTCCTTTGCACATAAATTATTTATCATTGTTTAATGTTAAGGCTCGAGGCTCTGTAGTCATGTTTTTCTTTCTACTAAGCCACGTGGTCGTCGTGCATTTAATATCTATATGATCTATTTAATATCCGCATTTAATATCTCCAGGCCGATTTTCGAGTACGGCGGAGATATCTGAATACTGTCGGAAGCTATCAACTGCGCAGGAGTTTTTTTAGTGACAGACAGACGGACAGTTACAACACAACTAGGCCCAGCTAGAAGTCAGTTACTCTAACCACTAGGCCACGATATCGACCACGGTCGAGAAGGAATAATATCTATTCATATTAATCATCATCATCACTTCAGCCTATCACTAGTCCACTGTTAAACATAAGCCTCCCTAATAGATTGCCACAAAAGTTTGTAGCTCTTACTTTGGGGGGATTTTGCCATAGTTGCCACGCTTGGCAGGCGGGTTGGCAAGCGCAGTTTATTTATTCAGATGTTCCAGGAAGATGCTGCTGCCCATCTTCTGGTTTTAATTTTCCCTCTGTCGACTTTTACGAAACCCACGGGATGAGATGGCAGAGATGGATTCTCTCGAAAACTGTACGACTTTTTAAGCATATTGCGTGCACGGAGGAGTGTGCGATTACGATGCAATGGCATAGTGAAAGTTTGTACGGAGAAGAAGCGAGAAACCTAAAATAAAAACATAAAAATTATGATTAATATACGTTACAGATACATTAAATTGAATATAACAAAACATTCATTATTTACGTTCACACTGACAATGTCAATCATTTGTTTAACGAATAATAACTCGTACGTAAATAACGTTCAAACTTTAAAAAAAATATGAATTACCGACGAATTTACATAAACCACAGGGCGACCACTAGTTTTCATAATTAACTAAAGGCACACGAACTACCTTCATAATTAATCACAATCACATAGTACCACTCTGCACACATCCTGATGGTAAGTGCAACAACATATGCCCATAACAAATGTTATGTCACCAGACTATTTTATGTGTGTGCTTAGTAATTAACACGCACACACAGAAACCTAACCTGCCTAGCTATTAGTCAGTACCCTTTAAACCGAAACACACTACTGATTCACAGCATAAAAACTAGCACATGTTATGAATTACGGACGAATTTCGACCACAGGGCGACCACTAGTTAGTATAGTTATATCGAAAATGGATAAAAGACTTTGTAAATGTACATGATTTGGTAATAGAATAGAGAAATAAAATTGCAAAATTTCAATCTCATTGTCACAACAGGCAAATTACCACAACACTTTACCACTTTGCGGATAACTTCGGAAACGGGTGCTCCCTAGAGTAACGTTGTAACTTACTTAGATTTATGGCAGTATGAACGAGCGTATGTTTTCAACAGATGCTTCTGTTGTTTCAGTACATCATATGCTCGGACACACTAGAAACAGTAGGAAACAGAATGTACGAAATAGTAAGTACTTATAGGAAATAGAATCCTCACGCTGTGCTGATAAAAGTTCATCAAAAGGTTTTTTTTGAAGAATATACGAATATTTTACTACGATGGTATCTTATTGTAATGGTACATCCATACAAACAATGTTTAAGTCCATTGTGGTGATGAACATTCTATGGAAGAAAGTGACAAGAGAAACTCTTTCACCTGATGGTAAGTGCAACGTCTTTCTATAAAAAATGCTGAGCCACACAGAAAATTTTTGTGCAACACATTGCGCTGGTTGACACACATTCTGAGACATCAGTTCTGAAGTCTCTTATGCCCAGTAATTACACTAGCTATCGGTGTCCTTTAGACTGTAACGCAATAATGTTTGCACACTACTGCTTGGCGTCAGCATAACTGGCATTGCGTTGGTACCTACCAAACACCAGTACGTTTCTCTAATGCAACCCCTACCCACCCTCGAATTAGGTACTTACGGGCACTGGGTGACGGTCAAAGTCGAGGTTCCTTCTCGGGAACCCTTGTGCTGGTTCATCACTTCAGCCTATCACTAGTCTACTGCTGAACATAGGCCTTCCCCATAGATTGCCACAAAAGTTTGTAGCAATCATTTTGGGGGGGGATTTTACCATAGCTGTCACGCTTGGCAGGCCGGTTGGTAACCGCAGTATTTTTATTCAGATATTCCAGGAAGATGCTGCTGCCCATCTTCTGGTTTGAATTTTCCCTCTGTCGACTTTTATGACACCCACAGGATGAGATGGGGTGGTAGATACTCTTGAGCCGCCACCACTGGTTACCTACCAATAAAGGCTTCTTAAATGGCACCTTAAACGCTCGGCCATCTTTCAATCCGGTGGAGCTATAAAAGCCGTCGGGCTAACTCTTAACACACAGTCTTTAGCTAGTCAATAACATATTATACTACCAAATTACTTCGGATGCAACTTCTTCGGACGGCCTTTTTTTTATTTTTTTATTGTATGTGACAAAACGAGCAAAACGTTCACCTGATGGTAAGTGCAACGTCCGCCCATAACAAATGCTTTGTCACCCAGACTATTTCTGTGTGACACCACACTGCGCCTGTCACTCTGAGACATCTGTTCTTAAGTCTCAAATGCCCAGTGATTAAGTTAGCTCAAAGTGCCCTACAAACCGAAACACAGTAATGCTTGCACACTACTGCTTCACGGCAGAATAACTTGGATCCATAGGCAACCAATAGAATGAATGTTTAGTAATGTGTGTGTTTAATATTGTAGCAACATGCGATCCGTCAGTCAGCCGTCAGGAGTTATACCAATACTAAATTCCATGCATATATAGTCGCGAGATCAGCTCGTAAAATTATAGGTGAAATGTAAATAGTAGGGGTATGTTTAATCTGTTCACCTTCTAATTAATAAATCTATCAAACCTTTGATAATGGACGAACAAAAGCGTAACATAAACAAAGTTTTGATTTTACTCAAATTCCAATTTAAAATTCAGAGGTGAGCACACTCAGAAGTTCGTGATAACGATGTGAAATTTTGGAAGTTTGTCCATGACGCTCTCCTTATTGACACTTTCCAGAGAATAACTTAAGTTTACTCGATGCCGTCGTCTGCTGAAGCATATTTAAATAAATTGCGAGCTCAATTACTTGTGCTCAAGAAATCAAATGAAGAAACTTTTAATATGTTTTGTCAAATATTTATTTTGTATAGATTGTACAATACTTCGTAATTACGATTTGTAATAATATACAATATGCACGCACACGATTCATACAAACGCCAAAATACGTATCTGATGAAATGCCTAACCGATATAAGAAATGATTAGATAAAAGTATGCGTATCGCAGTATCAGGGACAATTATAATGCACCCAGACCTCGAAAATAAAAAATCGATTGCACCATTACTGGCTGCAGTTAGGATTTCTTTAGGCTTGCAATTCCTTCTTTCCTTATTATAATTATCATCTCGGCCAACAGTTTAGTGCAAAAAAAAATGTGGCTGCGGTACGAACATCAAAGTTGCCCGATAAGGCGCCAAGTGTAAAAGTTGCTGTTTTTTGACACTGGTGGCGTGTGTGCTTCGAGTCAAAGTTTTTGCGGGCCGTCGATCGACCGGGTCGACGATGCTACACGAAAAAAAATCCGTCAATACTTCATGGGAGTAGTAGAAGAATAATATAGAAACGTAATAATTTCAAACAAAGGACGACTTCAGGAAAAAGTTCGATCTTTGAAGTGCTGGCGAAAAGGCCGAGGTAATTTTTAACCCAACGTTACCTACAACTTCTCCCTTTATTAAAAGTCTATTCCAAATTAAAAGGTTTATAAAGTTAAAAGAATTTTATAAACATTTTAAGCAACATTGTCTACACGGTTAACAATACACAATAAATGACACAGGACATCAATGTCCTTGTAACGTTGATAAAGTGTGTTTATAGCAGTGAAAAACCATTTGGGTTTTTAATTTGTTCATAACTTTCAAATCGTCGTCGCCGCTAGACCGAATTTTTAGGTGTACGTACGGCTTAAGAGAATCTACCACCCCATCTCACGCCGTGGGTGTCGTAAAAGTCGACAGAGGGAAAATGAAAACCAGGAGATGGACAACAGCATCTTCCAGGAGCATCTGAATAAATAAACTGCGGTTGCCAACCCGCCTGCCAAGCGTGGCAACTATGGCAACATCTCGCCAAAATGAGACCTACTAACTTTTGTGGCAACCTTTGGGGGAGGACCTGTGTTTGTGCAGTGGACTAGTGATAGACTGAAACAATGACCCAGGCCTGGACTGTAGGGTGAGTGGTTGATATCATAGAAATCCGTTTGTCTAAGAGCTAGATTTGCAATGAGTGCCGTATGCAAAGCGCATTGTCTAAAAAACTCCTGTGCTGACTTATATCTTTTATTTTTCAACAACGGCTTCCCCTTGCTTTTTTTTAAACACGCAACATAGCATTAATTGTGTTTTTAGTGCAATTAATCGCGGCAGGCACTATTTCAATTTCCAAAAAGAAATCGGCAATGAGTCCTGAAACCGACTACCACCTAAAACCTCGTCAGTTTTGTCCCTCTTTTTTATCAATGCAATCAGCATTGCCTAGTTATGTCGATGCAAATATATAATGCTGTGCGGAATGTTGGTTTTACAGCATCCAAAGTGTTTTGACTTTATTAATAAGCAAATTATTTTGCAAAATATACAGTTCAATCTTTTTTCATGCCCAACCCTTCTTCTATCTGCTACGAGTACATTGTTCTGTTCCATGGTGCGAGTTAGGACTCGCCTAATTATATAAAGTATTATAAACTATATTATAACTGAATTATTTTTTTCTCTTACCTTGGGAACAATGGCGTACTCACGTAAGTGGTAGATGAGGTTTTGTAAGCGGTAATTTTTTTATTAAAAGCATAATAAAAACTGTAAGTGCTATTATTGCGAGCAGACTCTTAACAGTTCGCTGTTGTATTTATATATTATTTTTCTTACCTAAACACCATGTGATCTAAGACAAGAGTTCCTCTAAAGAAAAATTAAAGCCGAACCACTCTAATGAGGACCACACATGCTACGAGAAATCGCTACGAGCGCACTGTACGGTTTTAATGGCACTGTTAAACGTACGTTCCATATTGCCTACACTACGTTACGACATAACTGTACAGTTGTTAATTTCGTTCCACGATGGCATCAACAGACGACGCATTAGCAGTTGTTGGATTATTATTTGCTATAAAAAAACGACTCAGTAAGAATCAAGAAGCAAAAAATTCGGTTGGCCTGGTATAAAGATTGAACATTTTTCATAAAGATTGGCTTAACTTTTTACGAATTGATGAAGATACCTACTTTTGCTTGCTTTTTTTGATAACGATTGAAATGCAAGACACTATTATGAGGACATGCCATTTCTCGCCTTGACATATTGGTTGCCACTTTACATTTTTTAGCAACAAGAAGAAACTATGAAAATCTGAAATTCTCTATAATCATTGACGAATTTGAACGGGCGTGTCCATACAAATTACGATTACACTGTACAGTTTCCTTCGATAGCGATTTATCAATTCAAATTAATCTATTGCTCCGTTCCACTGTACAGTTCAAATTTCAAGATAATCGCACAAAACGTACAGTATCTTTGCAGTTTGAGCTGTACAATGAGATCGTAGTGATCTCTGGTACCGTATGTGGCCTCCATAAAGTCAATCCGTCAGATAACTTCTTAAAGTTAACGAAAGATTAGCGTTGGTGCACAAAATAAAACGACAGTATCAATAGGCTTAATTTTTCAAAAATTAGGTACTAACGATATTTTTTATTTCAATTTTTTTTCATTAATCTGTTCATCACACATTATACATGTATATGGTTAATACAGATTACCATACCACTTGTATACACTAACTCTACCTGCACGAAAGCATTACCAGTTTAAACATCTGTGCTGGTTATAGCCAACTACTAAATTGGTAGATCCCCACAATTATAATGTCTAAACTAGTGTCTAGTCTAAACTAAATAAAATACACTTTAAACTTAATTATGTAGACGTAAAACTTTAAAACTGTCTGAGATGCTCTCTTCATTGACGCTCCCGCTTAAATTACTTTAGTTCGTCTGGTGTCGATCTCTACTATTGAAAGTTCAAGATAGATCGAGAGTTCAGTACTGCAAATTGAAGAAATTGAATGGAACATTACAACGTTAGTAGTATCACTGTCATTTTTATTTTTAATTTCCGATTTTTTATGATGGTTTTGTTCGCAAAACTAGTTGTTACTAACACGGGCCTAAAAGAAAGTTATTCTACTTCAACAGACTGTTTATAGTCTGCTGGACAATGATCTCTCCCAAGAACGGAAGACTTGCAATAATCAACATCTTCTATATATAATTTCCGTGATGTAATTGCTGTTAGCCTTTTTTGGCTTTTACAGCTTCATCGAGTACTGTGCTCACGGGGCAGGGGCCCGCGTGCCAGGTTTGGTTTGACCCAAACATAAATACATAAAGAAACTCCTACAAAAACCTCTAAATTCGAACTGTCGCGTTCGCTGCGTGCTTACGCGATTTAGAATATCTCAAAATGATTTTAAGTCGTCTAATGACCGTCCGAGGGTGGCTGCCGGCCTTTATTCGGACTTTGTGTGTCGGTAACTCTGGGCGGTGAGAACCGCCCTGGAACACGGGTGAATCGTGCGTACGTGGTGTGATTGTCGACTGCTGCGCGCCGCTACAACATCTTCTTGGTAGGCGTGGTAGCTCAGACGCTTGCTTTTAGATTCATAGAACGCGAGTGGTCAGAGTTTGATCGCCGATACCAGCACAGCTAAAATTGTTCTGCAATTTTAAGCGCTTATTTAACACACGCTCAGTGGCGAAGGAAAATATGAGGAATGCATGTTCGAGGAATAAAAACATTTCGAGGGCATGTGAAGTCCGCCAACTCGCATTGGAGCAGCGTAGCGTACTCTTTCGAGCTCCAAAACCCTCTCAGACATGAGAAGAGACCTGTGTTCAGCAATGGGACATTTATAGGCTGTTCCATCTCTTTTTTACCACAACATACGTTTTATAATACGATGTATCGGGTAGCACTCCCAACTTTGCCATCTCGACAATAATTAGATTTTTTTGCGTGTTTAGCCCGGCGGCTTTGACAGCTTCTTCGGAAGTGACTCGCGAGCAGAGGGACCGCGAATAAACAAATATTTAAAGAAATTGCAACAGCGGGGAATCTTAATGCAGCAATTCGGAAGAAGGACATCTTTTACAAAGCGCCATGTATTGATGATATTGATTATCTATTTTCGCAACGTTTGAGAAATAATTAATTTTACAAAAATATTTATAGTAAAGAAGCAACTAATTAGCCTGTTACTAATTGGACTGGTTTTGTCCAATATAATGCAAAGAAAATTTCATTAAGTTTACATTTCAATAAATCAATTTAGAATTCGTCCGTTCGTCGACCACAAAATTCCGAGTATTCAACGCAGGCCAATATTTTACTCAAAATCAAACAAATTAAAAAAACCCTTTAAGAAATTGGCATCAGTTGCACAACACCATCTTTTGTTGATACCTTTTAACTATTGTACTTTGTATAAATTATATTTTTCGTAAGAAAATCTAATATTATTTTTTTATTTACTGTTTTTAGGTATTAGCTTAATACTTTAGAACCTTATTTTACATCTTTTGTTACCATTTCTTAGATTAGATTTAAATGTACACTTAAATGACTTATTGCCAGTCTTCAAATACATTAGAAATTGGCATCAGTTGCACAACAGCATCTTTTGTTGATATCGTTTAACTACTGTACTTTGTATAAATTATATTCTTCGTAAGAAAATATAATATTTTTTTTATTTACTGTGTTTTAGGTATTAGCTTAATACTTTCGAACCTTATTTTACACGTTTTGTTACCATTTCTTAGATTAGATTTAAATGTACACTTAATTGACTTATCGTCAGTCTTCAAATACACATAACTTTTGATAGAACAAACCGATTTTAATAAAACAAAGAGTAAATGTTACTGAAAGATACGGTTTATGATTTTCTTACTAAGTCTTTTGAAAAATTTAGTACTTTAGACGTGATGCGTTCACAAACAAACAGACAGACACTTCTCAAAATTATAGAAATGTATTTAGTTACTTATTTTTAGCCTACCGCAATCAATTTTTTTGCAGAATTTTAAGCACGTGTAATTTACAGTTTTATTATATGTAATAAGTAAATTATGTCAAAGTATTGTAATATTTATGTTTTAAGGAGGTAAGGCACTTTCATGCTTCCTTATCGTTTTGATCACACAAGTACTGTCTACTTTTTGCTGAACGTTTCTTTACTAAACATTGTTTCGTACACTTTTATGAATGTACATTATATTACGTGTAAAAGTAACAGTGTATAAATGTCTCACTGCAGCACAGATCTCCTCTCATTCCTTGCGAGGGTTCAAATTTGCAGAACAATTTTAGAGCTGCCGGCACCGGGGATCGAACTCAAGTCACACCCATTTGCTTGGGCACACCATCAGGTGAACGTTTTACTCGTTTCGTCACATGATCCTATAAAAAAAAAACACGCGTACTACGAAATTTAAAGCTAGCGCCCGGCCCCTGAGCTGCTTTAGTACCTAATTATAATTATGCTAAGTACGATTTGAGAATCAATCCGCGGGAACGCACTGGTGATCAGTAATTAGGTATAACAGGAAAGATGTAGAAAATATCTTAACTACAAAGCGGTTTTAATAATAATTATTACATAGTCCTGCAGAAGACAATTTTAATGACTTCATTAATTGGATCAAGTGACGAGACGAGCAACGCCTGCAAATGCTATGTCACCCAGAAAATTTCTGTGTGGCGCCACACTGCACCCATCACCTTCAGACTTCAGTTCTTAAGTCTCATATATCCAGTGATTACACTAGCTCTCAGTGCCCCTCAGACCGAAATACAGTAATGTTTGCACACTGCTGCTTCACGGCAGAATAACTGGCTCAGGGATGGTACCTACCTAGACGGATTGTTTATTAGTAATACTATGCAACAACGTCATTATCAAACGCCGTCATTGTATTGTCTCCGATACATTTCATTTAGCACTACGTCCATAGAAAAAGAAATGTCCACAGCGTATTTATTTATTTATTTATTTAATTATTTATTGTTGACACCTTCAGCTAATGGATACAATGGGCGGACTTAATACCTATTTGCATTCTCTACCAGTCAACCCTTGTCATGGTGTAAAGTTGATGGAAGGTGCTTTTTTTTATTGTATAAAGTGATGAAACGAGCATAACGTTCACCTGATGGTAAGTGCAACGTCTGCCCATAACAAATGCTGTGTCACCCAGAACATTTCTGTGTCACACCACACTGCGCCCGACACCCTGAGACATCAGTTCTTAAGTCTCATATGCCCAGTGATTACGCTAGCTCTCAGTGCCCTTCAAACCGAAACACAGTAATGTTTGCACACTACTGCTTCACGGCAGAATAACTGGCCCCAGGGTGGTACCTACCTAGACGGATTTCTCACCAAAGAATAAAAATTGTATGTGGCACAGTTCCCAAAAATTCTACCGATATCTGATTTTATCGCTGTACTGCGAGTAGGTACTGTCTTTAGATCGTGTATTTATATGTACCCAACTAATCCGGTATGGTCTAGTGGCTAGGATACCTGGCTCTCACCCAGGAGGCTCGGGTTCGATTCCCGGTACCGGAAAAGTAATTTTTGATAATAAAATATTTGACCTATTATTATTTAAAATAACTTATAATTTCAGTACCCTTTGCGGACTAATATTTTAAAGTATATTTATATTTCTGATGTAAAATAATTAAAATAGAAAATCTAATTAGTGTCTTACCTCCAATTCACAATTTACACTCTGCTGACAATTATTTTTGAAACAAAATTCTTTAAAGTATGATTTCAATATCTTATCTATTTGAAATATATATGCCTGGGGCTGGGTGGTGACCATAAATTTCATAGTACGAGAATGGTCTGAGTTCGATCCCCGGTACCTGAAACCTGCATGTCTAAAGAATAAAAATATTTTCTAGACAACAGAAGTCCGCCACTCTGCATAGGGGCAGCGAGCCGGACTCTTCCCGGTTCCAAGATCCTCTTAGAAATGAGAGGAGGTCTGTGCCTTCAGTCGGACATCTATAGGCCGTTTTTGCTTTTTTATTCAGTATGATGGCGGCAATATAGAATTCTTCCCATTTCAACCCGTGAGTCATATTAAAATCGATCGAGGGAAATGCCAGAAAAACCTCATGGCCTCCGATTGATTGTCTCAATGAAAAACAGTCCTAGATTATCTAGACTCTTGACGGATTGTCGCGTCTAAGGTACTAAGTGTCTCGTACTGCGATTGCCATTCCGCCTGCCAAGCACAGTGTATATAGCAAGTTTATCTTGGGCAAACTCGGGATAGATCTATGTCCAGTGGAATTTTTATAATCTGATATATTGCCGTGTGGTAGCGGCATAAGAGAATCTACCACCCCGTCTCGTCCCGTGGGTGTCGTAAAAGTCGACAGAGGGTTATGAAAACCAGGAGATGGGCAGCAGCATCATCCTGGAACATCTAAATAAACAAACTGCGGTTGCCAACCCGCCTGCCAAGCGTGGCAACTATGGCAAATCCCCCCAAAATGAGAGGTACAAATCAAAAACGGCCCCTAGTCTCCGGCGGCCCCGCTAGTCCTGGCTACGGTAACGGTCATGGTAACGGCGGGGCAGGGGGTGCGAAGAATCTCCGGAGGAGGAGATCTTGTTACCACCACCGACGACTGGACCTGGCAACATTTAACGCACGCACGCTGAGGACAGACGAGAAGATCTTTGAGCTGGAAGAGGAGGTGAGAAAGTTACACTGGAATATAATAGGATTATCTGAAGTCCGAAGACAGGGGGAGGACACGGTAATCCTTGAATCCGGTAACTTGCTCTACCACCGGGAGGGCGACCATCTGTCCCAAGGAGGTGTCGGATTTTTCGTCCACAGGTCTCTCATTAACAACGTTGTCAAGATCGGGAGTGTGTCGACTAGGGTTGCGTACCTTATACTCAGAATAACCAAACGGTATTCGCTGAAGGTCATACAGGTATACGCACCGACCTCGATACATCCTGATGATGAGGTGGAGGAAATGTATGAAGATATTTCAAGAGCCATACATTCCTCCAAAACTCACTACACGGTGTTGATGGGAGACTTTAACGCAAAGCTGGGCATGAAAAAAGACGATGAGCTGGTAGTGGGGCAATTTGGAATAGGGCAACGGAACCAGAGGGGTCAACAGCTGGCCGTCTTTATGGAGAAGGAGGGACTCTTTATGATGAACTCCTTCTTCCAAAAGCGGCCCCACAGAAAGTGGACCTGGATGAGCCCGGATGGCTCCACCAAAAATGAGATCGACTTCATCATGACGACAGAATGACAACTGTTCAATGATGTCTCTGTGATCGCTAGGGTGAAAACCGGTAGTGATCGCCGAACGGTAAGAGGCACATTGAACCTGAACGTGAAGCTGGAGAGGTCGCGCCTGGTGAAGTCCACGCTCCGTCCATCTCGTGCCCTTATCCAAAACCTCGAAAGCTTCCAGCTCGAACTGCAAAATCGTTTTCAGTGCCTGGAAGATTGCGTTACAGTGGACGATATGATCGAGAGGCTCGTGGAAACTGTCCATGCGGTGGGGGCAAAGTTTTGCAAGACCCACTGCACAAAAAAGATCCAGAAACTCTCCGACCACACTCTCAATCTCATGGAGGCTAGGCGAGAAATGAGGCTGCAGTCCTCAACTGATGCGTCAGCATATCGGCAACTGAACAGACAGATCTCCAAATGTATGCGGCGAGACCTACGCTTCTTCAATACTGCTCGTATTGAGGAAGCGATTGAGCGAAACCAAGGCTCCAAGGTCTTTGCCAGGGATCTGTCTGCCGGAAAAAGCCAACTGACTAAGTTGAGGACCGATAGCGGTGACGTCATTTCCGCTAGACCAGAGATTTTGAGTGAGATCGAGAGATTCTATGGACAGCTGTACACATCGTCGTTGGAGCCACACACTAGTGTGAGTAACGACCCAAGAGCAAATCTCGTCCGACACTATTCCGATGATATCCCGGACGTCAGTCTGAGCGAGATTAGTATGGCTCTCAAACAGCTCAAGAATGGCAAAGCGCCGGGCGAGGCCGGAATTACAGCGGAGCTTCTGAAAGCGGGTGGAAAACCGGTACTTTTAGTCCTTCAGAAGCTATTTAATTCCGTCATTCACGGCGGCGCTACGCCGGAAGCGTGGAGCAGAAGCGTGATTGTCCTGTTCTTCAAGAAGGGCGATAATGCCCTCTTGAAGAACTATAGACCGATATCGCTTCTAAGCCGCGTCTACGTGCTATTTTCGAGAGTCATTACGAATCGTCTCGCAAGCAGACTTGACGACTTCCAGCCTCCCGAACAAGCCGGATTCCGAAAAAGCTTTAGTACCATAGACCACATACATACCCTTCGCCAGATTGTACAGAAGACCGAAGAGTACAATCTCCCGCTATGTCTGGCGTATGTGGACTATGAGAAAGACTTTGATTCCGTCGAAATTTGGGCGGTGCTACGGTCGCTTCAGCGGTGCCGAATTGACTGTCGGTATATCGATGTGCTGCAGTGCTTGTATACCAATGCTACGATGGCTATCCGAGTACAGAACCAGAGTACGAAACCGATCCAATTGCAGAAAGGTGTAAGACAGGGTGATGTTATATCCCCGAAACTCTTCACCGCTGCATTGGAAGATGTCTTGAAGCTACTGAACTGGAAAGGATACGGTATCAACGTCAATGGCGAATACATCACTCACATTCGATTTGCCGACGACATAGTCATAATGGCAGAATCGCTGGAGGAGCTTGGCACTATGCTCAATGACCTCAATAGTGTCTCCCAACAGGTGGGTCTTAAGATGAACATGGACAAGACGAAGATCATGTCTAACGTCCATGTCACACCTATACCGGTTGTTATTGGGAACACTACGATCGAAGTTGTCGACGAATATTTATACCTAGGACAGATAGTCCGACTAGGTAGGTCCAAATTCGACCAAGAGGTCAATCGTCGGATCCAACTCGGCTGGGCAGCGTTCGGGAAATTGCGTCACATCTTCTCGTCGAGCATACCTCAATGCCTGAAAACAAAAGTATACAACCAGTGCGTGTTGCCAGTGATGACTTACGGAACCGAAACGTGGTCCTTCACTGCAGGCCGCATGAGGAAGCTCAGAGTCGCGCAGCGAGCTATGGAAAGGGCTATGCTCGGAGATTCTCTGCGAGATAAAATCCGCAACGATGTTATCCGCAGCAGAACTAGAATAACCGACATAGCCCTAAGGATAAGCAAGCTGAAGTGGCAATGGGCCGGCCATATAGCTCGTAGAACCGACAACTGTTGGGAAAGAAAGGTTCTCGAGTGGCAACCTCGTACCGGCAAACGCAGCGTAGGGTGACCCCCCACTAGATGGAGCGACGACCTACACGGTTTTGCGGGAAGTCGATGGATGCAGGTGGCTCAGGACCGTGTTTTGTGGCAATCTATGGGGGAGGCCTATGTTCAACAGTGGACTGTAATAGGCTGAAATGAGGATATATTGCTGATTAGTTCCTATTCACAAAATAGGGTACGGCCATTTATCATTGTTATCAACGTTTATGAAGTAAATTGCAATAAATGCTGTCGCCTAAAGTAAAATGCATCATTGCCAATAGTTGGGTTGCTAGTCCTAGACAATCCAGATATAACAGCACCGTCATACTGGCATTTTGTACATCTATCTAATTATTCATACTAAAATTATAAATACGAAAGTAACTCTCTCTGTCCCTCTGTTTTTGTTTTTTGCCTTTTCACGGGCAACCGCTGCACCGATCTTGACGAAATTTGACACAGCTGGCATTTTGTAGACGGATATAGGATACTTTTTATCCCGGAAAATCAATAAGTTCCCATGAGATACGAGGGTGGATTGAAAAGTACTCGGCCTAACCAAGAAAAAAAACACATACTAAATCAGTTATATTTTTATTTTTCTACATAATCACCATCAAGTTCAATACACTTTTGCCACCTCCCCTTCCAAGCATTGAGACCGTTAAAAAAAATGATTCTTCCTTAGAGTCAAAATATGCGTCTACAGCTGCTGTGACCTCGTCGTTTGTCGAAAATCTTTGACCTCCCAAGTGCTTTTTTAGGTTAGGGAACAGAAAGAAGTCTGATGGTGCCAGATCAGGTGAATACGGCGGATGCGGTAACAGTTCAAAGCCACAGTTGTGAATTCCAGCCATTGACTGTACTGACGTGTGAACACGGGCGTTATCTTGATGAAACAGGACTTTTCTTCTGAGCATTCCTCGACGTTTTTCTTTTATTTCCTCTCGTAAACGACGTAGTAAGGTGCAGTAGTAATCAGAGTTTATAGTCTGACCCCTTTCAAGATAATCAATCATAATCACACCTTTCGAGTCCCAGAATACTGAAGCCATCACCTTATTTGTCGACAAAATCGACTTAGCCTTTTTAGGGGGTGGTGAACCAGGTCTTCTCCACTGTTTTGATTGTTGTTTTGTTTCCGGTGTACAGTAATGAACCCATGTTTCGTCCATAGTAACAAAACGATTCAAAAAATCATCTGCATCGGCTTCAAATAACTCCAAACAGTCGCGTGAAATAGTCAATCGAGTCCTTTTTTGTTCAACTGAAAGCAGTCGCGGAACCCACCTCGCAGACACCTTGTGGAAACCCAACTCGTTGACAATGATGTTTTGAGTTCGTTCATAAGAGACTATAATCTCGGCTATCTCTCTAATTTTTAATCTGCGGTCTCCCATTATTAAATCAAGTACTTTTTTAATATTTTCGTCAGTAGTTGACGTCGAAGGCCTTCCAGAGCGGGGTTCATCTTTCACACTCTCTCTACCACGCTTAAATTCTGCTATCCATTTTTTGACGGATGAATATGACAGAGCACAATCGCCTAATGTACTGACCATGTCATCATGGATGGCTTTTGATGATAGTCCCTTCTTATGGAGGTACTTAATGACGGCACGCTGCTCGATTTGCTCCATTCGCGGAAATTATGACCGATTACTTTGTTAATAAATTTATAAAATCACAACTAATTATCGCACACGTTTCGAACTTCACACAATGAACTAGTCTGAACTGAACTAAATAATGTGGGTAGATTTGATTTTTAGAATTGAATGGATCTGTGTTAGGCCGAGTACTTTTCAATCCACCCTTGTATTTAGTAAACCTATTTCTACGCGGACAAAGTCGCAGGCATCTGCTAGTAAGCAATTAAACAGCTTACAATTTATTAACTGGATGTAATATACCCGACTGCAAATGAAATGTTAGAAATAAGAATCTTTTTGTTAATTCAAAATCGTTTTAATTTAAATTCTGTAAATCAGAAAATTAAAGATGGTACCAAGGTAAACGAAACAGAAGTGATATATTACAAGCGTTTGTTAAAATAACTATAATTATATTAGGTCCTCTTTGATTTAGATCCTAAATTAAATCGACTGTTTCCAATCCGGTATGGTCTAGTGGCTAGGATACCTGGCTCTCACCCAGGAGGCTCGGGTTCGATTCCCGGTACCGGAATTTTTTTTTCTTTGTTTTAAAAGTAAAATTTAGTTCATATTTTTTTTAAAGTAAATGTTATATAAGATATGGCTTAAAAAAGCGCGAAATACTTGTATAGGTACAACTAAAAGGTAACGGATTTTGAAATAAAGACTATAAAAAGCTTTCATGTAAGTACATTATGTGCGTATTTTTAAATAGCTATTTAGTCATCAAATCTACTCGAATAGTAATCTAGAATATTTTGAAATATAAAACACTTTTTAGAAGTGTTTTCCTAAATATCTTTAAAAAAACTGTTGGTAGGATTTCTATGCAAGAATCCGTCTGAGTGAAGGAGTAGTGAACAAACATTACTGTGTTTCGGTTTGAAAGGTACTGAGAGCTAGCGTAATCACTAGGCATATGGAACTAAAGGTGACGGGCGCATGTATGGCGTTACACAGAAATATTCTGGGTGACACAGCATTTGTTATGGTCAACCATTGGTTCATCGTTTTACTCGTTTCGTCATTTAATCAAAAAAAAAAGTTCGCCATCCCTTTTTCAAGAAGGATATCCAGGAATCGTTCTATACCAGAATATCGTACTGTTTCAGGTCGTTTTTCTTTCGCCAACTTTTATTTTAAAGATTTGTGGGCAAAATATTCATTTGGAAATGAAGAAAAATAGATTCCGGTACCGGGAATCGAACCCGAGCCTCCTGGGTGAGAGCCAGGTATCCTAGCCACTAGACCATACCGGATTGGTTGGACAGATATTAATTTAAGATCTAACTGACCTAGTACAAAGATACGAGTATATGAACAGACTTTACATGTCGTCGTCGTCGTCTCAGCCTATCACTAGTCCACTGCTGAACATAGGCCTCCCCCACACAGTGCCACAAAAGTTAATATCTCTCATTTTGGGGGGATTTTGCCATAGTTGCCACGCTTGGCAGGCGGATTGGCAACCGTAGTTTATTTATTCAGATGTTCCAGGATAATGCTGCTGCCCATCTCCTCGTTTCGATTTTTCCCTCTGACGACTTTTACGACACCCACGAGATGGGGTGGTAGATTCTCTACTATACATATACTGCCGCTACTATATACATATCGTTCGCTTCAATTTACAATGTAAATTGTATAAAGGTGCAACGTTTATGCGATTTTCTGTTTCTCTTACCTCGGAGACATTTATTTTTTCACGCCCGTAAAGCTGTCATAGCCTAGTTGTCTGACCTGACAACGCCGCGGGTTTGGTGTTCTAATCCCAACTGGAGCCAAAATTCGTCTAGGAAGCGAAATAGTTGGTTTTCGGGTCTGGATGAGTTGTCACTGGCCGTGTCTCGGACGCTGTACTCTAGCCTACTTCCAATCGTATAGTATGAGCGTTATATAGAGGTAGGGTGGTAGAACGAATAGTGCATCTGTGTTTGTGCGTATACTGTTTGCACTATAATATCTCCTGCGCAGTTGCAAGCAGTATTCGGAAGCCGTCGCCGTAAATACGTAAAAATAATATAAATACAGGCACGTATTAATATTAACGTACCGCCTACGCGTACGCCCTCCCTACAACAGCGTGCACAAGGCAGTATTGGTTTTCTTGTGCACGCTGTTGAGGGAGGGCGGGCGGTGCTCTTCAAAACTAGGTAATACACACCATTTTACATTTTTCATGCGGATCTTAGCAAATTAACTTTCTCTCCTTTACTATAATGGATTTCCGCAAAGTAACGCCTGATTCTATTAACTATATTAACATATGGGTTTTAATCACACCAATGATGTATTAAAGTTATATATTTATAGATATTTTAAGATTCAAAGAACGTATTTCATCATCATCATTGTCATAATTTCAGCTTTTTACTAATTTACTGCTGAACATAGGCTTGGACCGTGTTTTGTGGCAATCTATGCAGGAGGCCTAGCAACTCATTTAGCCGGCAATATTTTTATGTTCAGTGTTCTAAATCATTTTAAATTATATAACTAATAATGAAAGTAAAACAATGTCAATCTTTCTTTTAATAATACAGATGCAGAACTCGGTTCACGAAAGCAAGAACCGTCACCAAACGTTTATTTCTGTCCGAACTGCAAAGATCTCGAAATAGAAAAGTCGACTCTTTCCGGAGTCAGTGCACGCACGTTGACTCGAGAGGTGAAAGTTTCGTGAAATGTGAAATTTCATTTAGTTTTGCTTAAAAATATTGTAAATATTTGCGTGCGTGATAAATACATATTATTTGATAACGCATAAACTGCGTGCGGCATCAAAAATGGTTCGTCTGCAAATGGCCGCCATATTACTATTTTTCTGCTTATGTGATGGTTGTGACGTTGAAATGGCGGTTTATAAAGTGACAGTACAAATGTTATGGAGTGAAGAGACGTTCCCGAAAGATTATCCAGTGCAACGTCCAAAGGCGCAATGGTCTCCTGTATTTGGTTAGTCATCAGGATTATATTAAAACAAAATTGCGTTTTATTAAAACTTTTTTCTTTATATTTTTTTTATAAAAGAAGAAATGCTGTGTCAGTTCCTATGTAATACCACACTGCGACCGTCACCCTGATACTTCAGTTCTTAAGCCTCAGAAACACAGCAAAATTTGCACAGTTACCTAACTAAACAGATTCCTGCGTATAAATCCTACTATCAGTAAAGTTTTCATGATTACCGGATATATTGTAATACTATAACAATACAGCGGTGCTAAAGACTGTATAATACCTTCTCGAATACGACGGAACCTTTTAACAGCTCCCAATTGTTACATTGCTTAGTACAGGCCCTCTCTAATTTCTGGGAGGGCTTTGGAGCTGAAAAGAGTCCACTGATCGATCCAATGCGAGTCGGCGGATTTCACATGTCCACGCAATATTTTTGTTCCTGAAACATGCAGGTTCGAAATCAGGTATCGTCAACACGAGAGACCTGTCTTGCCCAAAGTAAACGACAGAATGTTATGATTTTATGTTTACTAAAACCGTGGTGAAATCGAACGACGCCGTTTGTGAACGGACATGTTTCATTCGAAAAGTACATTTATCTCTCATCCCTTTTACCAGTACTCTAAGCGTAATAGTTATCCTGCTAAAGAATGAGATAGAATACAGTATTTTCTATTATATTCATACTTTCTAATTCGTCCAAATCTTCGATTTCTTCGTACATTTTCCTCTCGTTAACTCTACAACAAGATCAAAAACAGTAATTGACGCTGTATTTCGAAATTACGAGTACATAATTCAAAACCAAACAAAAGCATTTGTTTTATACTTTAGTTACCATAAGCCACTCGTCTCATTTGTTGAAATTGAAAACTTGGAGTCTGTATAATATGTAATGAAAAATGTACGAGTATATGTATAGTGTAAAATAATTTTTAAACTTGGTAACAATATTATAATAAATAAACCCTACAATTTTCCTACTCTTGCTCCTCTGCTTTCGTTTCCAATTTTAGTTTTCTGAAGGTTTCACTTCTACCGGACGTGAACTGCTCACATGTTTTTATATGAAAATTGAAAAAAAAAATTTAGGGCAATGCACAATGCACAAAATAAAAATATATCTCAACTGAATCAATCTTGCGTGAGTCAGAAAGGATGTATTTTTTATTGATTCGATTAGAAACAATTCTCTACAAGCACAATGAAACATGAAACTGTTCAATAAAGGAAACTGGAAAGAAGTTTCTTTCTTATCTGTGCGGCTAACGTGACATTTCTCGGTTTCATCTGCTCGAGATAAGGCGGTATTTATTTGTTGCCTCTTTAGATGACGACCGCGTGGCCTAGTGGTCAGAGTACCTGACTACTCTCAGCCGCGGGACCTGGGTTCGAATCTCAGCCGGAGCCAATATTTGTGCTAAAACATAAATTGTTGGTTTTTGGGTCTGGTTGTGTTTTGATTGTCCCCGTGTTTCTGACACTGCATCCTAGCCTACCTCCGATCTTATCGCATCAGCGTTACATCGGGCGCGGGTAGGTTGGGACGAATGAGTGCCTCTGTGTTTGCGCGTACACTTTTGGCACTATAATATCTCCTGCGCAGTTGATGGCTCTCGACAGTAAACGGAAATTGTCGCCGTGGTCGAAATCGGCTAGGAGAACATCATCATCAGATGAGGCAATGTGATAAATCTATCTGACGATTCGTGCTACTAGAATTTAACGGTTTTAGTTACATTTCAACGAAATAAAAGTGCAGGTTCAAATAAAACTATTAATTTGTATCTTCAAATATTTCTATGGATGAATTTGACGAAGTGACTAATCCGATGGTGACCTCAATATCAGTCAACAACTACTGCTAGGTCACCCAGGACATTTCTTGTGACAACACATTGGGATCGTCGCCCTATGTCATCAGTTCTTAAATCCGTACTAGCAAACAGTGCTCTTAAGACCAGGAACCATCAGTAATACCATAACTGTATCTTTTAACACTAACGCTTGTTGGGGAGAATAGTAACACCTAATCTGTATGATGAATCCAGGTAGCATGCTAGGCGAGTGTGAGCCCGTGTTCAGAACTTAACTGATGACTGATTTCAACTTAAAATATAAAATGTGTTTCTGTATGGGTCCCCTTTATTTTGTTCGTATTATGTTTGATATGTTTTGTTTTAATAGCT
Organism: Luehdorfia chinensis; assembly: GCA_019845155.1. Classification (NCBI taxonomy): domain Eukaryota; kingdom Metazoa; phylum Arthropoda; class Insecta; order Lepidoptera; family Papilionidae; genus Luehdorfia; species Luehdorfia chinensis. The sequence continues at coordinate 1,108,853 of JAHVAK010000390.1, forward strand.
TCTTACCCAATAACTTTTCATTATAAGTTATATAAATCTCTAAGCTTAGCGTTTATTGCGCTGTATAATATATTAAGTTCGTTTTCATTATTTATTGTATAATGTGTAGTGTTATTACATATGTAGTTGTAGTATATGTTACTTGCAGACTTGACAGACGTAGCCGAGTTGGTAGTGACTTCTGTATTTTGAGATATTATTCTATATTGATACTAGATTGCTTTGAAATCTGAGGGTCGCGAATTCTAATCCCGTTCGGTGCAGACGTTTTCGAATTTAGTGTGAATCATTTGTGCCTGAGTCACAGATTTTGTTTTAATATACTAAGACAAGATAATATTTTTTTATTTATCAAAAATGTTTTTTTTTTTGCTTTTTTAACCTTTTGTGCGTTTTTATTTTTTGTGGATGTGACTCTGGGTGTTCCTTCATTTTACTGTGACAAAAACTATTTTCTTTATGTAATGCTAAAAACAGTTTAAAAATATCCCACAGCTGTCCTCATCGAGGAGAAGCTGCTACGTTGCGGGTTGGCGAACTTGCTTAATATTTCTGAATAATTGTTAAAAAAATAAAGACGAGACGAGCTCTTCGTTCAACTGATGAAAAGCGCAACATCTGTCCATAACAAATACGGTGTCACTCGAGCAATTCCGTGTGGCAACACACTGCGCTCGTCACCCTGAGACATCAGTCCTTAAGTCCTATGTGCTCAGCAATTAGAACAAAGAGAATATTTTTTATTCAATACAGATTATTTACATTCACAACTATAAAAGATCTCAAAAATGCCTCCGTCGTGAGAAGAACCAAGAAACCCAGTCTAAAAAACAATTTAATATACAAAGTAGTAACATAAATATAAAGATTTAGAAATAGCTTGGCAGCGATCACCTCATACCCAGGGGTCATCAACAAAGTATTCTGTTATATCTTAAAAAAGTCTTTGTTTAATAAAAAGTTGGAACTTTTTAACTAAAAGACTTTCTCCACTTTCTATAAATTTATAAAAATCGGAGAAATTAACATTAACTATCAGTGCACTTCGAACCTTAACACAGTAATTTGCTGGTTGATGGAGGAATTGCTGACACTATGGTAGAACCTACTTAGACGAATTCTTGCAGAAGAATCCAGCCACCAGTATAAGCGAGTGTATAGTCAATTGTATATTTTATAATATTTACTTAACGTAGTGCCGAATAAATTATACGAGTATAAAAAAAATTATAGTTTATTTTTTCATTTCAGGTCAATCGCACAATAGATCTTACAGTCTATTTCGTATCGGAGAAGTGGCAAGACCTTCGATCCGAAACTTTGCGCAATATGGGAAGTTAGATACACTGATTTTGGAAGGAGAAGAAAATCCGAAAGTATACGATCAGTTCTCAGCACCTGCAGTTGGAAGCGGTACAGGGGAGACAGAAAATTTGGTATTCGTTGATGGTGAACACAGTGAGGTAGGTACAAATTGGATACACTGTTTGAAATACAGTCACGCTTTTTTCTCATATAAGGGGTAGGCAGAGGCCACGCAGAGGGCACACACGTAACCCACTTGCTCCCGTGGGAAACGAGACGTGACTTGTGGCTAACCAGGTCGCCGCCATTTTGGTATAAGTCAAAATCTTATTCCCCATTGCGTTCCCACTTACTTGTACCGAGAGCAGTAACTACAATGCATATTATAGTGTTGTTATGCACGTATTAAGGCCGTTCGTACAATACCTTAGTCGCCTCTTACAACATCTCGGTAGGAAAGAGGTAGGTGCTATTCTACTCTCCCGGGCACGTATCGGCTTATTAAATACTCTATACTAAACATTTTTACATTCCATCAATAACATTCATTCAACAAACCTAATGTAAGAAATATAATTAATGGACTCCGTTCAGCGATGTAACGTAAGGAGAGATTCTTTGTAAAGTAGTAATTCTACAGCTGTAATATAAAAGAAGTTATTTTATTCAAAACAAGATGACTTCTATACAACAACCATAGCGACAACTTTCGAATACTGTCGGTGGTTATCAACTGCGCAGAAGATAGCCACAAGTGTAAATTATAGAGACACTCATCCTAACTCACCCGCATCCGAAGTAAAAAATAGTGCGATAACATCGCAAGTTTGCTAGGATGCAGTGTCAGAGCCACAAAGACGATCGAAATTCGTTCCATCTTAATTCAATTATCAAAGGTTTGTGATGGTATTCACATTGGTCTACGTTGGTGCTAAAGCAAAATTAATTTTACTTAATAACATTTAGATGATTTTAAACTTAAGTAGGTGTTAGTTTGCTAGTGCACGCTACCTTGGGAGGGCGGGCGGTGCTCTTCAAAACTAGGTAATATACACACTTTTTTATATTTTGAATGCGGATCTTAGCGAATTAACGTTTAATTCATTAGGTAGATGGCGGCGTAGGAGAATCTACCAACCCAACTCGTCCCGTGGCTGTCGTTAAAGTCGACAAAGTGAAAGTGAAAACCAGGAGATGAGCAGCATATTCCTGGAATATCTAAATAAATAAACTGCGGTTGCCGGTTGCCAAGCCATCTGCCAAGCGTAGCCAATCGATAGATTGGCCTACATAGGAGTAGTGGACTGTGAACATCGTGATCTAATATTTATATTATAATTGGTTATATACACTCAAGTTATTTTACAGTGAGTAATATTTTTATTAACTCAAGTTTGTTTCATCATCATCATCATCATCAATTCAGCCTATCACTAGTCGACTTCTGAATATAGGCCCCCCCAACCGATTGCCACAATAGCTGGTAGCTCTAATTTTGGGATGATTATGCCATAGTTGCCACGCTTGGCAGGCGGGTTGGCAATTGGATCTTAAGCTTAACGTCGCCTTATATATCAGCGCTAATGTCTCGTCAACACATATACAGTCACGCTGTTCTCTCATATAAGGGGAAGGCAGAGGCCACACGTGTAGTAGAATAACTGTCTTAAAAATAAAAAATATATTTTTTTGTACCCGTAGGTCTCCATTATTTGTCGCTTAATACCATCACCAGATTGGTTCATTGGACTTGACAGCCTCGATTTGTGCGTGGACTCTTCTTGGGTGGATCAAGTCGTGCTAGACGTAAGTTTGTTGATAATAAATATAAAACAAATAATTTTATGTATAACATACAGTTTAAAATTCTTATTCTATAGCTATAACTATTCCAGGCAGATTTTCCTAGCAACTGCATCGCAGACGGTAAACTCCATAAAAATACAGTTTTTTTTTTTACCTAACACAACTGTAGCTCAAGCACAAACTTTTCAAATCTGAAGTGAAGTAATAGTATCGGGTAACTTATTCGATACTTTAACGCAAGCTCTGTCAATTCAAAAACTTTAGTGAGATAATATAAGAAAATCTCAATAGCTCAATAAGTTTCGTAAACTTTCGAAACAGAACAAGGTTGTTGGAATCCCATTGTAGATCTTTTTTAGGAACACAACAGAACGAACACACCACGACGACAACGTCGTCATGGTCAACTTTTTACTGCATTTGATTCGGGCTTCGAAATTTTGACCCAAATACGCTCACGGGAGCGCTGCTGAAGTTTTCATACAAAATTTCTCGATGAGATAACTTAACCTTTACTTAATGTTTCTATTGGATATAATGACAAAGCGGGCAAAACCTTCACCTTATGGTAAGCGCAACATCTGTCTTTAACAAATGCTGTGTAGTCCGCCCGTCACCCTGAGACTTAGTTTATCTACTTCTTATTTTTAAGCGAAATCAAATCAGTTCTTAAGTCTCATATGTGCAGTGATTACACTAATTATCAGTTTTTTTTTTATACCGAAACACGCTAATGTTTGCATACTACTGCTTGACGGGAGAATAACTGGCCCGGGATGGTACCTACCTAGACATATTTCTGCATAGGAACCCTACCACCAGTAAAACTACTTATACTCGTATAATTACTATTCGAAAGATGAAATTTTTTGTGCTCTTGCTATTGTTAGCATAAGTCTTAATGAATTTAAATATAACAAGGTAAATACCACCACAGTACCAGTAATGCAGCAGCAGATTTAAGAACCGATGTATTGTTGTCATGAGCACAGTGCAATCTTACACAGGACTTCCCAATGTGAAGATCTAGGTAATACCGTAACTGTTATAGACACTGCACAACCCAAAAAAGAAAAAAGAATGAAGATAAAAAAGACATTTGTTTTGTTTTTCGATAATTTGGTTAAGTAGTAAAAATTAGTATATATTATACATATTGCGTCCAGAAATTGTTTCGCAAAATATTATCAAAATCTGATCATTATAATTTTCAATTTCAAAATAATGACACTACTAAACATAACTTTATAAGCACTTTCTTTAATTAACAGTATAACTGTAACTAAAAAGTTTTTTTTTAATTTTAGCTAGAACCTTTAGATGCAGGAGCTGCCAGCGGCCTTACTTTTACTGCTCCTCGATGGGAAAACGTGCCACCCGAAGCTGTCTCTAAACACCGACCTCTTCAGCCAAATCATCCCGCTGCCGGCTTTTACTATCCAAACAAAAGGGACCTGCCTCCAATAGCAAAAGTTAAATTTTTGAAGGTACCATTATAAGTATATACTTATAATCTAACGTTGTAATTTTTAAGAGAAATGAGTTACAATAACATCATAATATAATAAAAATAAAGTAGTTGTAAAACTTGTTTTGATGATCATAAAAGATATCGAATTTTCATCAAGCCTTATTTTAAATTAGGTATTGACATTAGGCTAAATTCCTTCTATAAACTTACAGGTGAAAGAATACTCATTAAAAGAGGTAAATGATTTAGCACGTAAGGAAATACTAAACAAACTGCATGAAAAAGATAAACTTAAAGGTTTGCCAAAAGCGAAATTTTCCGAAAGTCGTCAATTCGCTGAAGTAGTCCAAGATGCAACTACTAAAAACAAGTTTGATCAATTAATAGATCTAGAAGAGGAACCTTTTGGTACTCCGAGGCCAAATTTACCCGACAACAAAGTTGAAGTTATCACAAAATCACCGATGACGTAAGATAATCTTTTGTACTTAAGTAAATAAAAATTTACAACTATCAATAATTATGAAAAAGAATCCGATCCAAACTGAGATTTCTCTTGTATCGCGGGTGCATTGAGCTGACGTAAATTAAACTGCACTCAGATCGTAGCTTAAAAGCCAATTGTTTTATGCCAATATTCGCATTTCCTATATATTTGAGAAACAAATATATTGACGTTCTCACGATACAGGAGAAATATTAAGAAGGATAAATTAAAAAAATACGAACATATGATAAATATCATGCATTATTATTCTGTACATATGTTTCACTTTAGGACTCCTATGACAATAACAGATGAATTCGACAGTGAACTAAAGGATATGGATGATGTGGTGCTTGCTGTAGCTAATGGCCGACGTCTCGGTCTGGGAAAAAAACTTCCGCGACATTTCAGATCACGATTACACCATGCCGTGAACAGACTTCAACGTAAGTGCCCTGATAATTAGAAGTTTTTTAAAACAAATATTTCGTCGTTAGCTTCCGATAAATACTACTATTATACTGATCTGTACATAATACAGTAAACATAATTAGTCTGAAAGAACTCATAATACCAAAGTAGAATATATTAGCAAGCTTGACTGTTGAGAAAGAAAGGTCTGTTCCGGGAAACGAAGTGTAGGAGGGAGGAGTGGAGGGTCCACTATATATATATATAGGCTTAAATGATGAGAAAAAATAACATATAAGCCAAGCCGACACTCGTAAGCACGCGGAGCGGATACAAATCATCATATTTTATCAATTTCCTTCCAGCGGACGATTGCGAGGTGTCAGAATGGAGTGCATGGAGTCCATGTTCGGTGACATGTGGATTTGGAGACAAGTTTCGTCGTCGTCGCGTGCTTCGTGAAAAGCGGGGAGATGGCCGCAACTGTCCTAATCTGACAGACAGAAAACACTGCGGCAATGTTAACTCTTGCGCACACATAGATTACTTTGAATGGTGAATTATTAACATACTGTACTTAAATTAGAGTTAATAATACATGTTGGAAAACCCAAGTGTTGGCTTTATTTCTTCTTCTCCGACCTCTAGATACGATAATTTAAAAGCAATTGTAATATTAACATGTATCTCGTAATAGTCATAATTTGGAAAAGTTTTCGTATTTCATTTGACATTTTCAATTTATCTTGCAGTATTCAAGTCATGTTAGCACATTGGATACAACGTTGTTTCCTATTATTTTTATATCAAAGAGTGACGCAATGTGCAAAAAGTTCATCTTATGGTAAGTGCACTGTCTGCCCATAAAAAATTCGACGTCACCCAGAAAATTTCTGTGTGACACCGCACTGTGCCTGTCACCCTGAGACATTAGTTCTTAAGTTTCAAATGCCCAGTGATTACACTAGCTTTCAAGGCCATTCAAACCGAAACACAGTAATGTTTGCACGCTGCTTCACAGCAGAATAACTGACCTGCAGTGGTACCCACCTAGACGGATTCCTGCATAGGAATCCTACCATCAGTAAAAATTTTCAAAGCGAAAGTTAGTTAAAACACCGCAGAATCAAAACAAGTCACTACAAAGTAAGCATACGATAAAAGGACACGGTTATCAAATTATACGGCAAAATTGTAATAAAATAATTTTGTTACCATTACCATTTATTGAAGTGAAACTTCTACGTGCAACGTTTTTGTTATTCTTAATTAATATTTTTCGATGAATTAATAGGTGGTAGGATTCCTATGCAGGAATCCGTCTAGGTAGGTACCACCCCCGGGGTCAGTTATTCTGCCGTGAATCAATAGTATGCAAGCATTGCTGTGTTTCGGTGTGAAGGGCACTGTGAGCTAGCGTAATCACTGGGCATTTGAGACTTAAGAACTGGTGTCTCAGGGTGACGGGCGCAGTGTGGTGTCACACAGAAATATTCTGGGTGACACACAGAAATATTCTGGGTGACACACCATTTGTTGTGGGCAAACGTTGCAGTTACCATCAGGTGAACGTTTTGCTCGTTTCGTCACTATATACAGTAAAAAAAATCGGTTTTATACTGAGCAGTTATTTTACAGTGAGTAATATTTTTATTAACTCATGTTTGTTTCGTCACATCATCAATTCAGCCTATCACTAGTCCACTGCTGAACATAGGCCTCCCCCATAGAGTTCCACAAAAGTTAGTAGCTCTCATTTTGGGAGGATTTTGCCATAGTTGCCACGCTTGGCAGGCGGGTTGGCAACCGCAGTTTATTTATTCAGACGTTCTAGGAAAATGCCGCTGCCCATCTCCTGGTTTGTTCATCTTCAAGTTTTTTTTTATTTTATAAAAATTCTGGTATATTAGTTTTACATCTGTGACGTGTATTGTTACACGCGCTCTTGTATATGTCTGGTTATTTGAAAAGTATTTTGATCTCATATTGACACAAGCTATGATGAAATTATAAAAAAAATTTTACATTAGGACACCGTACTTTCGACTTCCGGAATAATGTTTTCCGTTTGGTATAACTTCAGGCGACGTGTTGATGATTACGTTGGTAATTCAATGTGGTGCGACGGTGTCGTAGCTGCGGGCGGACGTATAAATCGCATTAACCCCCAGTGACAGATTACCGGAAAATTACACTTCCAAGCAATTACGAGATATGAAACCATATATATTATGATGCTTGAGGGTGTTTTGCAAATGAGTGATACTATTTTTAGCATGGAATATTATTTACTTGACATTAGAGGCATAAGGGTAGATGTTAAATATGTTGTATGCAGTTGCACGACAAATTTCGTCGAAGAAGATTCTGCGTTGTTTACATACGTTATTCACAAATTACTTAATCGCCCAAGAATACAACCCTATCATCGTTGGCCATTAACTTTTGACGTCTACGAGTATGTCAATTGGCCATAAGCATTAGTCGGGCTTACACACTTTGTGGTGGCTGTACAAGCACACACATCGTCAGATTGCACAAGAGTGTAAAGCGCTAGGTGGCTGAAAAGAGACGGAAAATCCTATATTACACTGCTACACATACATAAGATCACGACTGTATCCCATAAGGGGTAGACAGAGACTGGGCACTCACTGCAAAAACAGATGACTGCCACAGTCCACATTTCACCAAAAGCATTACACTGCTAATAACAATAAAAGAATTAATGGTAACCACAGTAATTAATTTGCATTACCTACTATGAAATTTAAGGCCCAGCCATTGAGCTACTACAGCTCCTTTTACAGATTTAAGCATCTGGGAATAAATAAAAAAGGTATAGAAGGAGAAAAAGGGACTGAGATATGTCTATCATACCAGATTAACTGCAGAAAAACTTACCTCTTCGGTTGATAATAACCCCAAATTATATGTATGTACAGATATGTCCGCCAACCCGCTTTGGAGTAGCGTGGCGGACTATTCCCAGATCCAAAACCTCAGAAATGCGGGTAAGTCTGTCCTCATCAGTGAGACATTTATAGGCTGTTTCTTTACAAACAGTTACAAGTTAACAGATTGGTCCTTTTTTATTGGATAATGTGACGAAACGAGCTAAACGTTCATCTGATAGTAAGTGTCTGCCCATATCTGCCGATAACAGATGTAGTGTCATTCAGAACATTTCTCAGTGACACCACACTGCGCCCGTCTTTCTATTACTAAAGTTCTTAAGTCTCACATGCCTAGTGATTATGTTAGCTCTGAATGCCCTTGAAACCAAAACACAGTAATGTTTGCACACTACTGCTTCACGGCAGAATAACTGACCCTGGGGTGGTACCTACCTATATGGATTCCTCCATTGGAATCCTACCACCAAATATACACCTATACACCTATATCTATCCATAAAATGTTTACTGATGTGTATGTTACATTGAATACAACATACAGGCATACAGATAATTTAGTATGTGTCCTGGGTGGCCTTGATGTTTAATGAGAATTATGTAAACAATCTATATTGAAAAACAAAATTGTATTACATTACAATTTACGTCTTATTTACATTTTATATAATAATTTGTTTTTATTTTACGCTATTTCTTCTTAACGTTGGTTCTTTTATAGACTTTTAAATTATAGAATATTTTCTCAATAGAGTCAGTAACTGATTCGTGGGGCAAAATGTACGTATTTACAATAAAATCCCAGAAAGTGCGCAGTCTTCGTACCCATAGGTTCAAAAAGTTTATAAACCAAAAACTTTATGAAAAGGGTTTATTATAATATAAAATAATTAAGGACGATAATAACCCCATTGAATGAGGTGATCTCTACCAGGCTGTTATAAATATGAGAATTAATGTACTATTTATTTTATAACATAATTTCAATGATAACAAATTTTGAACATATGACGAAAAAGAGGATACCTGCGGAGTTTCTTTCTGGTGTTTCTTCTCCGTAAAAATTACATTTTGACATATGAAACCATTTTTAACTAATGCTAGTTCGGATGCACGGTTATATTAGTATTATTGCGAATATCCTAATTACGTAAAAAAACGCTATGTACAAAACTCTCTATAACTTTTCACTTTGATCTTGCTTAATCCTGGAGTGAAGGACCACATGTCGATCTTATACTGCAGTTGAGTTAGTTTCGTCGGATGACCTCTATGTCTAAATATGTTTTACTTACGTAGTCGTATAATAATTTGTCCTACTCGTGGACAACTTCAGCGTGGTGTTTCCAATAACGACCTGTATCGGTCTCAAATTACATGTTTCGAAATGTACAAAACATTTCCAAATATACAATATTTTGAAATTAATTGAAATCCAGAAGAGTAATTGACAGTTAATATAATTAGAAGGCACAATAATTAAATGTAACAAAATTTTAATTCAACTCACGGAAGTTTCGCGTATTGTAATTCTACTTAGCTGCAAATGACACGGCGAATATAAAAGTTTTAATTAAATTATACTTTCTAGCATCTTCTTATAATACGAAAGTGAGCAGAGGAAAAAATAAATATTAATCTTACCACTGCTTATAATGAAGCTGCAGAGCTTGTATGTCTAAACGCGCCAATCTTTCGATATACTAACCCGATTTAAAAAGACTTTTTGCATAATAGAGTCCACTAATTAGGGAAGACTACAATTTCATGCCACAGCCTTAAGGGGCCGCTCGCTAAGAACCGAAAATTACGGCGAAAGGCCAAACTGTGAATATATCAGCTATGTACCATGCCGTACTGCGCAATCATGTGGTCGTCTTATTTTACGCGGGTAAAACCGCGTGAAAGAGCTATATATAACCGAAAAAAATATATATGTCATCATCATCATCAACATAGGCCTCACCCATAAATTGCCACAAAACACGTAAGTTTATAGCTCCCATATTTGGTTAAATTATTAATTATTTATTTATATGTTCCAGGAAGATGCTGATACCTATCTCCTGGTTTTAATTTTCCCTCAGTCGATTTTTACGACAGCCACAAGACGAGATAGGGGGGGTAGATTATCGTAAGCCGCCTCCACAGTAAAGTAGTAAATAATTTTTAATAATAAAAGTTACTTTTATTGATGGGTACTTTCACCCCTTCGGCTTCTTAACCTATCTACATAATCATTTAGAAGTGGATATAGCAATTTAAATGTAAAAACTGCAGTATAAGGAAAAAATCAAATCTATCTCAATAAATGAAAGGAGGTATGTTTTTTTATTATTTTATTTTTATTGTATAAAGTGATGAAACGAGCAAAACGTTCACCTGATGGTAAGTGCAATGTCTGCCCATAACAAATGCTGTGTCACCCAGATCATATCTGTGTGACAACTCACTGTGCCCATCACCCAGAGACATAAGTTCTTTAGTCTCATATGCACTGTGATTACGCTAGCTCACAGAGCCCTTCAAACCGAAACACAGTAATGTTTGCACTCTACTGCTTCACGGCAGAATAACTGGCCCTGGGGTGGTACCTACCTAGACGGATTCCTGCATAGGAATCCTACCACCAGTAACATATTTATAAGCTTTTACTTTACTAATCTGTCATTATGGTAGAGATGGCAAAATCTGTTCTGTTTTCGAATTAAAGCTGAGAGAACAAAATCGAATAAAAAAGGTCTTAAGCAGTTTTTACTGTTCAATTATTAAATATCGATTTTAAAAAATATAACAAACTATAACTGTCCATTTTCTCATGCTGAGCGTAAAATTTAACAACAAATGGACATAACAACCTATAATTTTTGTACACTGACCATTTTGTTCATTCGAAAAGGAGTAAGCGCTATTCAAAGTATCTGGTTAAAAGATATAGAGTAAAAACAAGTTAATGAACAGGCTATAAATGTCCCACTGCTAGCCACAGGCTTCTCTCATTGATTTTTGAGAGGATCTTGCAACTGGAAAGAGTCCGCCACGTAGCTCCATCGCGAGTTGTCGAAAATTTTTACCTCCGTCGTAGGTTTCGTCACAATGTTTTTCTTCACCACAGAGCAAAAACAGATCAGCACATAAATTTTCACAACATTTTTTGTGGTACCAGCACCGGGGACCGAAGCAAAGTCATTAGCGTACTATGAAATAAAGGCGAGAGCCCAGCCCCTGAGCTACCACGCCTCTTAAAAATGTAGGTTCGTTCTAGAGGAATGTCATAAAAATGTATACCAAAAATGTTCATATTCAATAGATATAAAAAAATAGAACTAATTCCAACAATATTAATTACATTCTATTATATAAAACCGTCTGGCCGTGTGGTGGTGGCTTAAGAGAATCTACTACCCCATCTCATCCCGTGGGTGTCGTAAAAGTCGACAGAGGGAAAATAAAAACCAGGAGCAGCATTTTCCTGTAACATCTTAGTAAATAAACGGCAGTTGCAAACCCGCTTACAAAGCGTGGCAACTATGGCGAAATCACCTTAAAATGATAGCGACAAACATTTGTGGCAATCTATCGGGGAGGCCTATGTTCAGCAGTGGACTAGTGAAAGGCTGAAATGATGATGATGATATTAAACACTAGCGGCCCCCTCCAGCTTTGCTCGGATATTTTTATCATGATATATATGTCCTATATCCTATGTCCATCTGGAATAACGTACCTTGCAAATAGTGATAGAATTTTTCAAATAGGTGAAGTGGTTCCGGAGATTACGCTCCACATATACACAAACTAACAGAATTGGCACTCCCTCTTTATAATATCAGTATAGATAATCCCATTAGACACAACTCGGAACGATGGAGAATCGATCGTGCGATTATTAATACATTGCACCACAAAGCGCTATCAAAGCTTCGTACGAATCCAGAAACCACATTCGCTCACCTAAAGCAGATGGGAAAATGAATTAACGTATTGCTTAAAACAAATTATAAATGAAAAAAATATTTAAAAAACATTATCTAATCTTAACATTATAGCACTCCAAAATGATGAGGCAAGGCTAGGGGACGAGCGATTTTAGACTACAGAGACTAAAACACTAAAGCTACTCACTCGTGCTAATTTACCTGTCCCCGGTGTAACGCTCATTCGACAAGATCTGAGGTAACCTAGGCTGCAGTGGCAGAGACAGGATCGATCACAACACAACCAGACCCGAAAACCAACAATTTGTGTTTTTGTACTATGTTGGGATTGAACTCAGGTCACTTGCGTACTATGACATCAAAGTCGAGTGCCCAGCCCTGAGCTACCCGGGGCTCTTAACCTACGCTCGCACAATGTAACGCTTATTTTATGGTTAATAATACCATATAAAAAAAAGAAAGATCTTTGCGACATTTTTTTTTTTTTTATAGAATAGGAGGCAAACGAGCAGGTGGCTCACGTGATGGTAAGTGATCACCGCCGCCCATGAACACCTACAATACCAGAGGAATAGCAGATGCGTTGCCGGCCTTTGAGAAAGGAATAGGCTCTTTTCTTGAAGGTCCCTAAGTCGTATCGGTCCGGAAAAACCGCTGACGGCAGAACATTCCATAAAATGCAAGTGCGTGGCAGAAACTTCCGCGAAAAACGCACTGTGGTGGAATGCCAACCATCAAGGTGGTGACGATGGAATTTGAGGTTATGCCGTAAGGTGCGATGGTGAAATTCAGCGGCTGGAATTAATCCGAACAATTCCTCGGAACACTCCCCATGGAAGATCTTGTAAAAAATGCAAAGAGATGCAACATCTCTTCGCAAAGCCAGGGGATCAAGCCGATCAGATAGGACATGGTCGTCGACAATTCGAGCCGCTCTTCGCTGAATGCGGTCAAATGGAAGGAGCTGACACTGGGGTGCCCCCGCCCAGAGATGAGAACAGTACTCCATGTGCGGCCGAACCTGCGCCTTATAAAGTTGAAAGCGGGGGGCCGGCATGAAGTACTGTCGCGCTCTACTGAGCACGCCAAGCTTCTTGGAGGCCAATTTGGCCTTCCCTTCCAAGTGACCGCGAAATTGAACGTTGCTCGATATGTCGACGCCAAGGATTCCGATACTGGCTGAGGCAACAAGGGGAGTGCTCTCGAAATGAGGTGATACGACGAAGGGTTTCTTTTTTGCGGTAAACGCGCAAACTTGTGTCTTGTTAGGGTTGAACTCGACTAAATTTAGTCGGCCCCAGTCCGAGATTTTGTCTAACAAAATCTCGACTTCAGACACAAGTTTGTTCCGGTGCTCGTCGACGTGTTCCCGAGAAATATTGGTACGGAGAAATTTTGAAGTGAAACTTTTTAGACGGCGATTCAATAATTGCGCGAAAAATGAGAGTGGAATTTCAAGGACGCATTACCTTATGCACATTTCATTACATGAGAGAGAAGAACGGAATAACATAGAGAGAAGGAGAAAAAGGGTTATACACATACTAGGCAGTATTTGAATTACTTGTAATTCAAATGCGTATTTGAAATACAAATACGTATTTGGTATTTATAATTTCTACTTATAATTTCTTCCTAAAAAATTTAAAAAAAAGCAAAGGAATGAAAATAATTGTAGATAAGACCAAAGTAATAGTTTTTGAAAGAGAATAAAGAATGAATGAATGCAAAGTTCTGATTGCAGTTGAAAGAGTGGAACAAATAAAAGAGTTTGTACTATGGCTGGAAATCATGTATATGAGGCCATGCATAACTTTATGTGTAGCCAGAACGTATCTAAAATAGCACAACTGGCTGTACAAAGAGGATTACTGGTCCCCATACTTTCGTTTGGCAGAAGAAGCATGAAACTAATATTAATGCTGTGGAAATAAAAAGTTTGAGAAGCGCAGCTGGAGTGACTTAAAATTGACAAAGTGAAAAACAGCTTGATAACGTTCCCTACGTTGCGATATGGTAGAAGATGTATTGACAAAGATAGAGAAAGGGATTCTTAGATGGTTTTGATGCGTATAGACGATGTATGGTAGAAGATTGACGAAACAGTTTTATGAAATAAGTGTGAATGGGCAATTCAGTAAGGGCGTAGGCGTATTCGACGTAGGCGAACGTATCACGATCAGATCGAAGTCGTTTTAAGGAATGCCTACGTCAGAAGTACCCGTAACCAAAAAGCTTGTATGAAAACGTTAATGGAGGTAGAAGAAGCGAAAGATTCTGTCAGGATCCTACGATCCTGATTTCCCAAGTGAAAAAATGGGGTCCCGGCCTACCCCAACGGTAAAAAGGCGTGATTCTATGTATGTATGTATTGAAATCAAAGGTTCTGAGTATATTTTGTAATTTCAATTTTTTTTTTAATAATAATGATTATTTTGTATTTTATATTTCAAATACACGACTTAAAAATATTTTGTATTTCGAATTTTAAATAAAATTTTTGTAATTTGTATTTTAATTAAATCAAAGCATTTATTGTGCCAAGTCCTGGCCATACATTGTATGTCTAATAGACAGTTTTTAATTCATGTTTATTTAGTTATGATTATGTAATTTATGTTTTTTATTTCCATCAAATTTCTAATACATAAGTTTCACCTGACTCACGTGTGACTATCACGAGTGCTTTTTTAAAAAAGATTTTAAATTTCTAAAAAAATCTGTTAAGTTGCGCTCGCTTGTATCAAGTTGTTTTAATTGAAAGTGTACCCATTTCTTATTTCCGTAGCACGCCGGTTCACTTAGAGAAAAATAAAATATAATAAATATTCACATGCGACGATATTGCTTTCGTGTTATTTATAGAAGGGCCGTTCACCTTCCGCTTGATCACCCAACTGGCCTAGTTTTTATTTTCTTTATGGGATATATGATTGAAGATCATTACTTTTCTAAAAATAAATTTATATTTATTTTTAGAAAAACAGTTCTATGAAAGAACTTCCAATCCACAAATTACTTTTTCCTTTCGGTTTTTATTTAATAAATAGGTGATGAATTAACTACAGAGACATAAAACTCAGTAAAAAAGCAACTCAGTACGCATAACGGAAGTCAAACTTATATATTAGAAATATGATTAAAATAAAAATTAACTTATTGTAAAATGTCTGCTCTGCTGTATAAAAAAAGTAAAATAACAACCTATAAATGTTCTACTACCAGGCCTCCTGTCATTTATGAGACGGATTTGGAGCCGGGAAAAGTCCGCCGCGCTGCTCCTATGCGGGTTGGTGGACTTTACGTACCTTCGAAATATTTTAATTCCCCAGACATGCAGGTTTCCTCACGACGTTTTCATTCACCGTTGAGCACATGGCAAATCAGTTTTATAAACTCAGGTCACTCGGGTATAATGAAATTTAATGAAAGCGCCCGGCCCCCGAGATACTACTGCTGATACAATTAATTATTTATTAAAAAGAAACCCTTCGTCGTGTCTCCTCATTTTGGGAGCACTCCCCTTGTTGCCTCAGCTATTATCGGAATCCTTGGCGTTGACATATCGAGTGACGTTCAGTTCCGTAGTCATTTGGAAGGAAAGGCCAAATTGGCTTCAAAAAAGTTTGGCGTGCTCAGTAGAGCGGGACAGTATTTCATGCCGGCTCACCGCTTGCAACTTTACAAGGCGCAAGTTCTGCCACACATGTATACTGTTCTCATCTCTGGGTGGAGGCACCCCAGTGCCAGCTCCTTTTATTTGACCGCATCCAGCCAAGAGCGGCTCGAATCGTCGACGAGGTTCTTTCCGATCTGCTTGATCCACTGGCCTTGCGAAAAGACGTTGTGTCTCTTTGCTTTTCATCGTAAATACTTTGGGTAGTGCTCCGAGGAATTGTTCGGAATCATACCAGCCGCTGAATTTCACCATCGTACATCGCGGCAAAGCATTAAATTC
This sequence comes from Luehdorfia chinensis, assembly GCA_019845155.1. Taxonomy (NCBI): domain Eukaryota; kingdom Metazoa; phylum Arthropoda; class Insecta; order Lepidoptera; family Papilionidae; genus Luehdorfia; species Luehdorfia chinensis. Next base: position 1,125,144 of record JAHVAK010000390.1, read on the forward strand.
CATCCATATCACCTCGATGGGTGGCATTCCACCACTGTGCGCTTTTCGACGAATTATCTTCCACACGCGACCACTCTGCCGGACCGATATGACTAAGGGACCTTCAAGAATAGAGCCTGTTTCTTTCTCAAAGGCCGGCAACGCACCGGCGACTCTCCCGGTGTTGCGGATGTTCATGGGCGGCGGCGATTACTTAACATCACATGAGCCGCTTGCTCGTTTGCCCCCTCTTCTATAAAAAAAATATACTGGTGGTAGGATTCTTATGCAGGAGACCGTCTAGGTAGGTACCACCACAGGACCAGTTAATCTACCGTAAAGTAGTAGTGTGCAAACATTACTGTGTTTCGGTTTGAAGGGCACTGTGAGCTAGCGTAACTGGGCATATGAGACTTAAGAACCTATGTGTCAGGGTGATGGGGATAGTGTAGTGTCACACAGAAATTTTCCGGGTGGCACAGCTTTGTTATGGGCAGAAGTTGCACTTACCATCAGGTGAACGTTTTGCTCGTTTCATCACTTTATGCAATAAAAAATAAAAAAAATAATAAGAATAACAGAAACGTTGCACTGAAAATCGACCATATTATACCGACAAGCAATGGTTTGCAAACACCTTGTCAGTCAGTTCCAGCTGTTAATGGACTTCAAGTCATCGATTTGTTTTTGTTTCTCAGACATGTAAGTTTCTTCACGATGTTTTCGTTCACCGCTAACCACGTGGTAAATTAATCCAACTGAAATTAAAATTCTTGTTAAGCCGGCACCGTGGCGGCACTTTTATCCCGAAGGTTTGTTACAGCTTCGCCGCATTGAGAGATGGCGCTTAGCCGAAACCTTTATTTGTGGATGACCAGCGCTTGGACCATCATCCTGCGTGCGACAGTAAGTGACTCGAGGTGCTTAAGGGGACCGACCTTGGCTCGGTCAGTTACTTCAATCGGGAGGGCGGGACCGCGGATAGAATCCAGGTCACAGGGGTCCTATGAAATTTAAGCCAAGGGCCTGGATTCGAAGCTACCACGGCTACATAAGAATCCAAATTTCAGATTTTCGAATTCAATTAGAAGTGAATTGCTACGCCGTTCAAAAGAAGACAGGGATTCCGAAGCGTGTACAGTCTTTACTATTCAATATGATGGTAGTATTGACACGTTTAGGAGGTATAACTGTAACCGTAAACCCGGTAAATATTGTGAAAAAAAATACCAATTTATTATACAGGCGCAGAATATATAATAGTGCTGTAAGTGTAGGTACAAAAACACGAGCACAGAGGCAAAGAATCGTACTCACCTTCCCATATCTGATGTGATTTATGTCTTTGTTAGTAGATTGAAAGAGGGATGCAGTGTCAGCGACTGAGAGACAGTCACAGTGCGTCAAAACTCTGAATTAACCATTTGTTTCATACAAATCATCGCCTCAGCTGGAATTCGCACCCTTATCACAAAAAGCTGACAAGCGAACAACTTATCCACACGGCCGTCCAATAAATTAAATGGGGTACAACAATAATCCCAACATTTAACTATAATTTGCGTGTTAATGTCCTGGAAACAAGTCATTAACAATTATGCGTACAGCGGGGGTAACAACAGATGCTTACTATGATATTAAAACATGTACTTCTAAGCAAAACTTACATTATCATTTTGGAAATGGTTGAGAACATTAATAACACTGCGTGACAATTATAAATGTATGCTCAGCTGTTAACAATTGTGTAAGTAAATTTGTTTAAATAATAATCACTAGACGTAGATGTAGCGGCAATACAAAAAATCAATCGATGTTACTAATATTTTGTATACGTTGCTGTGTTTTTTGTTTGCGAATGTTCATGGGCGGCGGTGATCACTTAACATCAGGTGAGCTGCTTGCTCGTTTTCCCCGTCCTCTGTAAAATAAAACTTAATTGTGTAATTTTTTAATAATTATTCTACACAAACATGTTGAAGTAAAAGGTAGAGTACCGTTGAGAACGCGGTAAATCAGCACTTAAATTTGGAGAATAATTTTAGACGTGCCAGCACCGGGGATCGAACTCAGGTCCCTGGCTTACTATAAAATTTTAGGCAAGCGCCTGGCCCCAGTGCTACCACTAATGTACACATATACACGTAAGTAATCCACTATATGAAATACAGTAAGTAATTAAGTAAAATCAAAATAATTTTTATCATCGTTACATGATGTAGAAAAACATAATTGGGGTAAATACTTAGAAAGGAAATATATTCCGAGACTATTATTTTTTATGGAAGTAACAAGGCGAGCAAGTCGATCACCTGATAATACGAGTAAGTGCCACGCCTGCCCTTAACAGTTGTGAGCGCAACTGTTATGAGCAGGCGTAGAACTTACTATCAGGCCAGAACTTAGTATATATTTTATGGTATTGCGCCCGTCCCCTGAGACATTAGTTCTTAAGTCTCAAATACCTTGTAACAAGATTAGCCTAAACTAACCTTGCCATGTGGTAGTGGCTTAAGAGAATCTCACATCCTATCGCATCCCGTGGGTGTCGTATAAGTCGACAGAGGGAAAATGAAAACCAGGAGATGAGCAGCAGCATCTTCCTGGAACATCTGAATAAATAACATGCCTGCCTGGCAACTATGGCAAAATCCTCCCAAAATTGGAGCTACAAACTTTTGTGCCAATCTATGTGTAAGGCCTATGTTCAGCAGTGGACTAGATAGGCTGAAATGATGAAAGCTAAACCTGTAAAGGGGACTGGGAGCAAGCGTGTATCACTGGGCATATGAGACTTAAGAACTGCATTCAGGGGCCGGTCGAATTGAGGTGCCACACAGAAATGTTCTGGATACACAGCACTTGTTACGAATAGACGTTGCACTTACCATCAGGTGAACGTTTCGCTCGTCTTGTCGCTTTTCTCCCATAAAAAAATCTGGGACACAACTAGATGGACTCCTTCACAGAAATCCCACTACAAATAAAGCTTGTGAAGTTCATGAAGCCTCACTTAGGCGTGTGAGACTACAACGTTTTCTTATCTTCTCAAAAATCAAAAGTGCCAGTCCAAGGGATATGTAAAGACTTACTTAAATTTATTTTTTCTATGTAAGGATGACTGTTTTTTAATGTAAAGGAAGACTATTTTAGAACCTTTAGGTTATTTGCGTTATTAGAAAAAGCTTATTACCCGACTTCTAAAGAAAGTTTTAATATAACCTAAAAAGGACTCATTTAAAACTTGTTTGATGGCTAATCACTTGAGTTGTCGTAAAGCCAGTGGTCTGTGAAATTATTTTGTACTGGAAGAAACTATAAATTTGTGTCTAAAGTTCTAGACAAATTATTGTAATGGTGGTAGGAATTCTATGCAGGAATCCATCTCGGCAGGTACCACAACTGAGCCGATTCTGCCGTGAGGCAGTCGTGTGCAAACATTACTGTGTATCGGTCCGGGCACTAAGAGCTAGTGTAATTACTGGGTAAATGAGACTTAAGAAATGGCTCTCTCAGGGTGACACGCCCAGAAATGTTTTGGTGTCACACTGTCGGGATTATCCCAATCAGTCTCTCTGGAGTCTGTGGTAGAAATACGTTTTGTTTTAAATTTGAAAGTTATTGAGTAATTATTTGATGGCAACATTGTTTCCGGCAATAGTGTTTTATCTATGACGTAGACAATGACACACCGTAATGTGTTTGACATTGTAAATATGAACGTAAACAATAAATGTTATATTTTATTGAATTTACTGAATTTGTAACGCTTCTTCTCCATACAAATTTAACTATGCCAAATCTCACATTTCTCCGTGCGCAATATTCTTTAAAAAGGGGTAGAATCACTCGTATCAATATATATATGTGTGTGTGTGTGTGTGTGTCAAACGCATGGTAGTGTGTGTAATGTTTTTTTAATTAATTGTTTGTGTTTCTAATGCAGATTATTTATTAAATATTAGCTTTCTGCACTCCTTCCCATATAAACTTTAACTGCGGAAAATTCCATAATCCTCCGTCCGCATAATTTTCGTAAGAAGGGGTACAAAGTTTTTGCTTTACGTATTAATATAATAATATTTTATTGTATGGTATTATGTTAAGTATGTGTTTTATAATATCTTATTTATTTTATCTTATTTTATATATTTATTCGTAAATTTATATCCCAAACAGACGACAAAAGCATAGAAATACCCCAGATAATAATAATTTATTATCTTTTATTGTGGGCGGTGTGTGTATTTTTTGTATTCATTTTCTATTAAATTATATTTATTCAATTTTCAATTTTTTATTTTCTTCTGTCTGTGATATTGCAAAAAAAACTTTTTCTTAATCTCATATGGTAATTTGCAGAACACCAAAACTAAAACGCTTTTTAAAACGTTTGCCTGTCTGTCTATTTGTTTGTTCAGGCTAATATTCGTAACGGCTGAATCCATTTTTAATAATTTTCGATCCTGATTTTAACACTCCACTTCCAGAGCGATAATTCGTATTACGAATTCCAATTACATGTAAATTTGTTAAAATAGAAGTGACCATAAATTAATAAAGGTACAAAGATCTTACATTAAACTATAACTCGCGTCTTAATGACCTAGCCATAAACTGACACTATAACAGTGACGCCCGCGTGGCCAAGTGGCTAGAATACCCGACTCCCACTCCGCGGGCCCTGCGTTCGAATTCCAGCTGGGCAAACATTTGTGCGCACAAATTGTTGGTTTTCGGGTTAGCGGTACATCGGACACGGGAAGGTTGGGGCGAGTGTGTTTGCGCGTACACTTCGTCGTTTCATCTTATCGTCGGCCTATCACAAGTCCACTGCTGAACATAGGAAAATCTCCCATAGATGGCCACAAAAGTTTGTAGATTTCTTTTTGGGGTGATTTTGCCATAGTTGCCACGCTTGGCAGGCGTGTTGGCAACCGCAGTTTATTTATTCAGATGCTCCTGGAAGATGCTGCTGTCTATCTCCTGCGTTTCATTTTCCCTCTGTCGACTTTTACGACACCCACGGCGTGATATGGGGTGGTAGATTCTCTTAAGCCGCTAACACACGGCAAGGTAAGTTTAGGCTAACCTTATTAGGCCGCCACCACACAGCAAACACTTGTGGCGCTATAATATCTCCTGCTCAGTTGATAACTTCCGACAGTTTTCGGTTGTAGTGGACGTGGTCATAAAATCGGCCAGGAGACTCTTTATCTGTAACATTAACGGGAATAAAGAGGGTAACAACAATATCGTTCCAAACAAATGTTACTTTTAGGTGTCCTTTTCATTCTTCTGATTCCTCATCAACTTGCAGAAGTTACGGTCTGAAGGGCACTGATAGTTATATTAATATATTTTTTTATCCTATACTTAGTATCCTTTAGTTAGTATTCTGATAGTGATAGTTTAATTAGTAGGCATATAATAGTTACGAAGAGACATCAGCTCGGGGTGACGAACGCAGTATAGTGCCACACAGAAATGTTCTGAGTAACTCAACATTTTTTATGAGCAGACGTTGCACTTACGGCAATGGCAACGGCAGAATAACTGGAACTGTGGTACCACCCACCTAGATAAATTCCTGAATAGGAAAAACACTACCAGCAAATATGATAATGATCAAACTATGGTATGGTATGGTGGTATGGTTTACTGGTGGTAGGATTCCTATGCAGGAATCCGTCTAGGTAGGTACCACCCTAGGGCCAGTTATTCTGCCGTGAAGCAGTAGTGTGCAAGCGTTACTTTGTTTCGGTCTGAAGGGCACTGTGAGCTAGCGTAATCACTGGGCATTTGAGACTTGAGAACTGATGTCTCAGGGTGACGGGCGCAGTGTGGTGTCACACAGAAAGATTCTGGGTGACACAGCATTTGTTGTGGGCGTACGTTGCACTTACCATCAGTTGAAAGTTTTGCTGGTTTCGTCTCTTTATACAATAAAAAAAAAATCAAACTATGGGCACATAAGCTACTGTGGTTTCCATATTTTTAGTACTTGTATTCAAGAAGACAGTTTGTATCACCAACAAATTTTTAAAATTGAGGCTGCATTTTCAAAGTTTTTTAATATTTCCAGAACAGCCAACATCGGACTGTAGCTTATTCGAATGCCGAATAAAAATTTTATAAATAAAATTTTCAATGATGAAAAGAAACTTTAGCAATAAAGATAAAAAAATATTATGAAGCTTTTATAAAAGACGTTGAGAGCTCATTCATATATGTAAAAAGTTGCCGCGTGCGACTGATATTTCGATAATGATGATATCGTTGCCGAGCTTATTTTACAGTCTTAATTATCCTATTGTAACTGTATTTTCATATTTTTTTTTGTGTTATACTTAAATGTATTTTAACAGTCAGAATCAAATATTGAGAAGCCTAAACAAGCACACATACCACCAGATGTAAATGAGTAAATGGGAATCAAAACAGGTGTACTCGTATTGTGAACCTTGAGGACACTGAGGGAATGCTTCATTAATGTAACTGGGGCACACATTTTCATAAGTATGAAGAAAATAAAACTGAAAAGTTCACGAGAAGCAGGTAACCTTATGGTCACTTACCAACACGCTTTAGGAGTTGAACTAGTCCCTGATGCTGATATAATTTTGCGTTTTTGGTAAGTTGGGATGACAGAGACACTACATTTAAAAAATATCAATGATGACCGGAAATAATTATCGAGAATTTTCCATACACCCATAAATCCAAATGTAATGACGTATCAAAATGTAATTAAGTAAAAACAAGTGAAACTGTACTACTCATAATAACTATTGCTCAGTCAAGCGGCTAGAAATAACTCATCACCTTCATTTGTCATTTTACGAGTACGAAGCAGCAAAACGTTTCTCCAAGGCATTATATAAATTATCTGATTGATTGATAACCAGTATGGCGACATGGCTAGCAGTTTATTAATTCAATGTTATGCAAAACAACAACAAAAACTGCTTTGTTTTATAATAATATCTCAAAAGTTCCTAGGCTTGCGTGATTTCATAAGTTCGATAAGAAAATCGCGCTCGCAGTTTGACATCAGTAAAGGACCCCTAGCGTATTATGAAAATATACACACGTACATACAACTTTAGGTATACCGATAACCGCTCAGAAGGAAAGGTTCTAGAGTGGAATTTTCGTAGCCGCAAACGTAGTGTAGGGCGCTTACCCACTAGAAGGAGCGACGACCTGCTCGATTTTGCGGGAATTCGATGGATCCAGGTGGCTCAGGACCGTGTTTTGAGGCAATCTAGGGGGATGCATATGTTCAACAGTGGACTAAGATAGGCTGAAATGATGATAATGATGATATGTGTAGTAATTCGTCGTTTCAGCCTATCAATAGTCCACTGCTGAACATAGGCCTCCCCCATAGATTGCCACAAAAGTTTGTAGCTCTCGTTTTGGGGGGATTTTGCCATAGTTGCCACGCTTGGCAGACGGGTTGGCAACCGCAGTTTATTTATTTAGATGTTCGAGCAAGATGCTGCTGCCCATCTCCCGGTTTTTATTTTCCCTCTGTCGACTTTTACGACACCCACGGGATGAGATGGGGTGGTAGATTCTCTTAGGCCGCTACCACACGGCATAACTAGTATTAATATTAAAATTAACAATATTATACAAGAATCGTGCTAATTTACGCCGGGCGAAACTAATTAGAAACTCCATCATGTAACTTAAAATTCATTCCAGCTCAGTCAGTTACTTTTTTCATAAATTCCAACTTCTTCTGAGTAACAAACAATACATTGTCTCATTTCTCAGCTTTACTTTCATGAGTAAAGTAAATAATTAGTTATTTATTTATATTTTATATGTTATTTATTATTTTTAAGGAGAGAATGGGTGTAAACATTCCGCCAGCCCGCATTGGAGTAGCGAGGACGACTTCAGTGAGCGAAATATATTTATTAAGCTTTATGAAGTACGTTTAAAAAAATACCATTTGTAAAGATAACTCTACTGTATAGGGTATCGCTTCGGCGTTACAAAGTTTTTATAATAATTCTAATAAAGCGAAGATCGGTTGAAGTGTCTGATGCAGTGTCAGAAAAACGGGATTCTCACACCAATTATGGTTTATACAATACCGGCTTCGGCTGATGTTCGAACCCAGGTCCCAACTCAGCAGGCAGGCACGAAAACCACTGAGTCGTGTGATTATACACACAAAAATCATATTCAAATTTGATTACAAATACACAACCTTCCTATTAAATTTTAAATTACTTGATATAGTTTTACTGGTGGTAGAAATCCGATGCAGACACGGTCAGAAGGGAACTGAGAAATAATGTAATTACTGGGCATATGATAACAAAGAACTCATGTCCCAGAGAGACGATCGCATTTTTATCAACTACAACATCTATCAACTACACAGTTTTATCAACTAAATGTTTCACAAAATTTACCATTTTATGTAGTCAATTGTTATAAAACAATACTGGTGAAAAACTTTGTTTCTTAAACTTGAAATTCTAAAGTCGTGAAGAAACTGCTTAGTGGAACTTGGTTAAGACCCATTTACACCGAAATGTTTTCTCTGAATTAAGAATGAGTGGAAAGCGAGAGACGTTCTCTGTAATTCAAAATAGTGAAGTAAATAGCGTATGTTATTTAACTCGGATAATATGAAGAACTTGTCTTTAACATAAATTCCATATTGCCACAAAAGTTTGTAGCTCTCATTTTGGGGCGATTTTGCTGTAGTTTCCACGCTTGGGAGGCGGGTTGGCAATCGAAGTTTATTTGTTCAGACGTTCCAGGAAGATGCTGCTACAACCGCAACTGATTTTTATTTTCTCTCTGTCGACTTTTACGACACTGCCACACGGCAACTCCCTTCCTAGGGGAAGCCTAAGTTCAGTAGTGTCCTGGACTGTTAAAAGGCTGATAAAGAAAAATAAGAAGAAGATATTATTAAGATCAACCCAGAATACTTAAGATGCAATATAACAAAACAATTTATGTGTATAAAATGGAAAAAGTAAGTTGATTTAGTAACGATTCGTATTCTAGCCATCGAATATTGAAGTCATCTCAGAATCTCCGACGACGTTAGTACAGGGGCAAAATATGGCTGTGTTGCTTTTCAAATACACAACTACGCGATGAAATTGAGCCATCTGTATAGAGAAACAATATTCAATCCATTTCTCGCGCAAGTAAATCGCGAAATTGCTGAATGTGTTGAATTCAATATTTTGCTATCCGATATCTGCTTTTGTATTTTATGGATTATTCCGAAATAAATATAGTACTTTCACTGTTTCTGAACATAGGTTCTTACGGATCGTTTTTAATCTATGATAAAGATGAAACTTATAAATGATTTAAAAATATAGTTGCGGTTATTGTCACTATATGTACCGGCGTTACTGTTAATTATTATAACTACACTGGTGATAAGTTCTTTCTTAAGACAAGACAATACGACCTCATGGTAAATGCAACGTCTGCCCATAAGAAATGCTGTGTCACCCAGAGACATCAGCTCATAAGCCCTTTATGACCAATAATTACACTAACAGTGCTCTTTTCACCGAAACACAGTAATGATTGCACACTACTGTTTGACAGCAGAGTAACTGTTGCAGAGGTTTAAGAGAATCTACCACCCCATCTCATCCCATGAGTGTCGTAAAAGTCGACAGAGGGAAAATTAAAACCAGGAGACGGGCAGCAGAACCTTCTTGGAACATCTCGATAAAAACTGCGGTTGCCAACCCGCCAGCCAAGCGTGGCAACTATGGCAAAATCCCCTCAAATTGGGAACTTTCGTGGCAATCTATGGGGGAGGTCTATGTTCAGCAATGGACTAGTGGTAGGTTGAAATGATGATGATGATGATGAGGTGGTAGCTACTGGTTGCTTGGTAACCCACGGCGAAGCTAAGAAGAACCCGGTCTGTGGCGGCCTGTGGCACTCGGCTGGTCAGGGGTAGTCTTTCCGAGTGCGCTGGATTGCTCGGTAAATCTGGATTCGAACCGGACAGGACCGCTCAATTTCTTTCTGAAATTTTTACTAGTGGCTTAGTTGACGATGTTTTTTTCGAAAATAGCCGTAATTGGCCGGCCAGAGCTGAGAAAGTCTTCTAGACACTCTATACCAGGGATTTCCAAACTATTTCTGGCAAGAGACCCTTTTCCAAAATGAACTGATACCTCAGACCCTATTCGGGACCGAAATTACTTCAAAAATCATGTCTCTATTTTTCGCCTATTGATACAAAATACTTACCAATTTAAAAACTTTACGATTGGTTAAGTGAGTAAACAACATATTCAGTAAATATCAAGTGTAATTAATAATTAATAATACAAATTATTTCATGAATTCGTGTTAAATCGCATATATGCGTCAAATCGCGTAAAGCGTACGCTCGAACACATTATCTTGCACGAACTTATCCACGCTTATTGACTTGCCGAGTTTTTCATCTTGTACGAACATGCCCCGTGTGGTGGCGGCTTAAGAGAATTGTGGTAGATTCTCTCCCATCTCATCCCGTGGGTGTCGTAAAAGCCGACAGAGAGAAAATGAAACCAGGAGATGGGCGGCAGCATTTTCCTGGAACATCTGAATAATTAAACTGCGGTTGCCAACCCGCCAAGCGTAGCAATTATGGCAAAATCCCCCCAAAACGAGAGCTAAAAACTTTTGTGGCAATCTAAGGGGAAGGCCTATGTTCAGCAGTGGACTTGTGATGGACTGAAACGACGACGACGACGAACGTGTGCGCGCTTATCGACTTGTTGAGTTTTTTAAAAGTACAACAGTGTTACTTCCTACTAAGATATTAGTCATTCTTATAACAAATTGCTACACGTAACACAACTTATACAGATCTTGAAAGTTTCAAATAAGAACCTGTGTTAATTTACAGGGGTCGATTTTTAGACCTCGTACCAAAATCGATTTCGGCCCCGGGGTATCGACCACTTTGGGAATTCCTGCGTCTAGACCTTCTTACTGGAATAAACGTCTCCAAGTTTGATTTTGGCATATAATGGTGCACAAACTTCCGTTTTTCTTCAAACGCATATAAAGAAGGAATATATGGAATTTTATAACTGCTTTTTTTATAAAATTTCTTGTAAAATGGTAATAGTTTTTTCGTACTTGCATATACATTAAAATCAAATATTCCATCATTATCTTCACCATTTCAGCCCATCACTAGTCCACTACAAAAGATGGGCCTCCCCCATAGATTCTTGCTAGAACAACGATCCTTTGACACCTCTGTCCTACGCCTCCGTCGACATTTATGTAGCGACATTTATGTCGCCACATGAGAAGCTCAAGAAATATTTCTCAAACTCAGACTATATATACAACATCTAACATATAACTAGTAGGAGAAGACTTCCTCCCCAGATATGACCATGCGATGTGGCGGGTAGCTACCCTTTTCCATGGCAATATATTGCCGTATTTACAGTCATCATAATTTAGGTCATATCATTTATTTCTAGTTATAATCAAGATAATGAAAACACCTAAAAATATACACCAAATATTTACCTGCTTTGTAAAAAACTACTCTAGAGAAATATCCATACAAAGAGCTTCCCTCAAGGACAATACTGACTCAGCAAATATACAACGAATTGCTACTTTTCGAGCCATTCCTAGCAAGCCCGAAGGTAACTGCAAGGAAGGTAACTTTCTTTCCTTTATTACTTTACTATTTATTATTCCTTATTCTACATTAAATTTACCTGGTGGTAGGATTCCTATGCAGGAATCCGTCTAGGTAGGTACCACCCCAGAGCCAGTTATTCTGCCGAGACGCAGTAGTGTGCAAACATTACTGTGTTTCGGTTTGAAGAGCACTGTGAGCTAGCGTAATCGCTGGGCCATATGAGACTTAAGAACTTATGTCTCAGGGTGATGGGCACAGTGTGGTATCACACAGAAATTTTCTGGGTGATACAGCATTTGTTATGGGCCGACGTTGCACTTACCATCAGGTGAACGTTTTGCTCGCTTCATCACTTTATCCAATAAAAAAAAATCTACATCGTTTGACGATAATGACACCTTATTCATTTTTGTGGTTTAAATATTCTCTGACTGTTCCAATGTCTCTAACTGTAGATTCTACACTCCATCCGAAGCGTATCGTCTCATATATTGTATATGAGGATGAGCTCCGTAAAGAGTTCCGAATAATATTTCTCATAGACGGCTCTTACAACTAGCACGTAATGGAAAGAGCTTATAGAGTTTCTCACGCCATCACCGCTGGCACTATACGAATTTGTACCACAATATTATGATGATTTAAATGCGGGCACAATCACAACACAAGCAGACCCGAAAATCAATAATTGGTGTTTCATCAGGAATGTTGGCTGGGAACCGAAGACCTACGACAAGAAGCCACGCGATTTTTTCTTTTAATTATTTGATAAGAACTGTATATTTTTCATAAACAGCAGCAATCTGAATTATCAGCGTAGTTAAAAAATAGAAGGTGGCAAAGCAATATTTTCTGTACGAACTAACACTTGACGAATTTATGTTTTAAATATTCGCTAGGGTCTATTCAAATTAGTTAAAACGTGAAGAAAAATCGTAAAAGAAAATCTGTGATCGGCCAGTTTCAGCACGAACAGAAACTTATTTACATAACAAATAGACTGAACATTGTTTCAATAACCCAATTCCATCGCGAACATCTATATCTGAAACGCATCGTAGCCACGCTTTACTTCATCTCTCGGAAATTCAAAAGCTGACTGAATAGAAATTGTTTTATCAATACGTTGGAGGCACCGACAATCGAAAAGCTGTTTTAAGCCTACAGCATTTTAGTTACATGTTTTATTTTTCAAAATCTATTAATAATCATAATCATCATTTCAGCTTAACACTAGTCCACTGCTGAACATAGGTCACTCCCATTGATTTCCACAGGTGTGCTCTCATGTTGGGGGATTTTTCCCATAGTAACCACGCTTGGCAGGCGGGTTGGCAACTGCAGTTTATTTATTCATATGTTCCAGGAAGATTCTGCTGCACATCTTTTGGTTTTCGTTTTCTCTATGTCAACTGTTACGAAACCCCACGCGATGAGATGGGGTGGTAGATTCTCTTAAGCCGCCACCACACGGCGCCACCACACGCCAGCACTTCTTGCTATGGCCTTAAGGAGCTACACGCTGAGAACCGAACATTACTGAAAGTTCGGAACTTACGGCGCAGTCATGTGGTGGCTTATTTACACAGGAGTTACTCAATTTTATGCCTTATGGTATCGGCGTGAGAGACTCTATCGCCTGTACTCATTCTGTTGAAATCGTCAGATAAGTAAATAACCTTTGACCCCCGTGGGCAAATTTTTTACCACGTGCTCGGCGGTGAAGTGAAAACATCGTGAGGAAACATGTCAAAATAATTCGAAGACATGTGAAGCCGTGTAGCAGTAGTGTGCAAGCATTACTGTGTTTCGGTTTGAAAGGCACTGAGAGTTAGCGTAATTACTGGGCATTTGAGACTTAAGAACTGGTGTCTTAGAGTGACAGGCGCAGTGTGGTGTCCAAAAAAAAGTCCGCCAACCCGCATTGGAGCAGCGTGGCGGATCCTTCCTAGCTCCAAAACCCTCTCGGAATGATGGGAGGAAGCCTGTGCTCAGTAGTGGGACATTTATAGGCTGTTACTTTACTTGTTTTTACCCCCGCGGGAAACAAAACGCGAGGGGTGGCGAACCACGTAGCCATAATTATAGTACGAGTCAAAAAAAATCTTATTTAAAAATCCCATTTCGTTCCCACGAGCAGTATAGTAACAGCATTGCATATTATTATTATTCTGCACATATATAGGCTGTCCGTACAATACCTTATTCGCTTCTTACACCGCGGTAGGAAAGAGGTAGGTCCAGTGGAGGTTGGCGGACTTTACACGGTGCCGATTTTTTTGAATTTTTCTGACATACCGGTTTTCCGGTGTTTTCCTTTATCGACGACAAAATCAACAATTAAAATTAGGATTAAAAGAAGACTCCTTAAGTACCCTTTATATTTTCTTACTAAGCTGTATGGCAAGCATTGAATACAAAAAAGTTTGTGTGTAAAGTTCTCACACGCCATAAGGCAGAGCGTCCTAGGTAGGAAAACTCTATAAACCTAGATGTATTTTCAAGTTTTCATGTTTCCGTGTTCATTGCAACGACGTTGCTATATGATCAGGATAAACGGTTATAGTGTCAAAGATATGGAGACCTTTAAAATACATCCAAACCCACACTACAATTGGCAGGCGCGCCAAATAATCTATACATAGGTACCTATAACGAAATTGTAACTGGCCGATGTCTGTACATAAGAGATATTGGCAAAAATAATATGAGGGGGTCTTTATCAGAGCAACAGAAGCAAAAACAAATATGTTTAGAACTTCTGTCGGTCTGTAAGTTTGTGCTACTGCACACAATTGGATGCGGTTCTGTTCGCGGCGGTGGAAGGTGTCGCATGGTGCCGCACCGTGAATGCTTAGCGAGGTATCATGCCGTAGGGCGCAATCATGTGGTCGTTTCACCCGCATCAAATGTATGCGTGTGAAACAGCGAGGCTCGGCAGGTCAAAGTATATATACTAGAACTGGCAGTTACAATTTAAGCGCACAAATTGATATAAATCGTTTCGTTGAGAACTTGTCAGAGTGGTTTTACTTTCGCATTGTATGTTAAGTGCCGCTTGAATCCAAAAACCTTATTCCCCCCGCTGATGCTTTTTGTGTTCAACGTGCATAGAATAAATCACAGTGAATGGAGAATCGTTTACTGGCTGTAAGTTTTCTCGTCACGGACAAATTGTTTTTCACAGGCCGACGCTTCGTTGAAAAATTGTGTAGTTTTCGATGCATTCGTGCGAAGAGAAACAATTGCGGCATAGTCTTTTTTTTTAATATTAATGATTCCCGTTGGGCACATTGCTGGTGGTAGGATTCCTATGCAGGAATCCGACCCGGCCGGTTATTCTGGCGTGAAGCAGTAGTGTGCAATGCAAATATTACCTTGTTTCGGTTTGAAGGGCACTATGAGCTAGAGTAATCACTGGGCATATGAGACTTAAGAACTGATGTCTCAGGGTGACGGGCGCGGTGTAGTGGCACACCGAAATGTTCTGCGTGACATAGCATTTGTTATGGGCAGACTGTGCACTTTACATGAGATGAACTTTTTGCACACTATCCAATAAAAAAAATGTATTCGCAGTTTTTGATACTGGTTTTGTTGCTATCGTGGGGTTCTCGTGGGTGTCATAGGTAATTCTATAAAGGAATATTTTTCTTTGCACCGTAAGTTCGTTTAATGAACATAATTACTAACTACGGTTGGGACTCAAACCCAGGACCCGCGGCGTAGAAGTCTGGTGCTCTGAACGGCCGTCTCAGGATTTTGGTCAATGACCCAGGTCGTCATTTTTAAATTTTTGTTACTTCTTGGTGATATTTTAATGTAAAGATATTATTAGTTAGAATATCATATCAGTTTTACATCTTACGTATAATCAGGTATATTTAAAACGTAATTTAAACCTTTTGTAGTTAATTTTATAAAACACTTTACCTAGCAATAAAGCCTAAAGACTAACCGTTTTACGTAACGGCAACTAAATCTGTTAAATTCAGCCATTATAATTAACTCCTGGGCTTAACTAACCTTACTAAGCTCAACAAAGCTTAAGGTGAGATATTAAAGGCACAATTACACAAATCAACGCATAATTAGCTGTAAATAATAAAACAAACTTTTAAAAACATTTTCACCGAATATTGTGGTGTCGAACGATCGCGTGGCCTTTTGGTAAAAGTAATTGAACTCAACGGAGGCAACTATGGCAAAATCCCCCAAAATCAGAGCTACAAACTTTTGTGGCCATCTATGGGGGGAGGCTTATGTTCAGCAGTGGACTTTTGATAGGCTGAAACGACGATGACGAATTGACTTCTACGGCGCAGTTCCTGGGTTTGAATCGCAGACGGAGTCAACAGCTGTGCAATAATACGAGTACATACTGTTTGCCGAAAACCAATGTTGGTCTGATTGTGTTTGTCATGTAAAATTTATGTTTGTAAAACGCACACACGATACAAGACATATCCTTATAAAAGTAAAAAATACGTAACAAAAAACTCCAATAATGTAAACTCAAATACATTTTTCAAATTTTCAAGCTGAAATAATCCGAACAACTATTTGTATTCAAAAAGCCTCCAACTCTCGCCGAGGTGAAAATGAGGGTCGCTATAATCAGTTCAGGCATGTTCCTTTACAGGTATTCTTCATTTGAATTTCGAATTTTCAGTTCAGGTTTCACTTTTTTTAAGAAAAATAATGAATGTAAAGTTATAAAACGGTTCAAATCAATTACAAGCAACGAAAACATTTTAACGCTCCTTCTATTATCCCTTACCTCTGTGACAACCGCGTGGCATAGTGGTCAAAGTACCTGACTAAGCCTTCCTGGGTTCGAATCCCAGCCGGAACCAAAAATTGTGCTTAAACACAAATGGCTGGTTTTCGCGTCTGGTTGAGTTTCGATTGTCCCCGTGTTTCTGACACTGCATCCTAGCCTACCTCCGACCTTATCGCATCAGCGTTACATCGGGTGCGGGTAGGTTGGGTCGAGTGAGTGCCTCTGCGTTTGCGCGTACACTTGTGGCACTATAATATTTTCTGCGCAGCTGACAGCTCTCGACAATATTCGAAAGTTGTCGCCGTGGTCAAAATCGGCCAGGCGAACATCATCATCATCATCCCCTATTGCTAATTAATATAAATTGGTTCTTGGAACTTCTTTATTATTAAAGCACGCAATAAACCATTGAAATGAATTTAATAATAATTTTCTATTATACCACTTTGAAAAAAGTAAAAATTGCATGTGAAATGAATGTAAAATTATCTAATAATTGTGACTTTTGGTAGCCCGCCATGTGGTGGCGGCTTAAGAGTATCTACCACCCCATTTCATCACGTGGGTGTCCTAAAAGTCGACAGAGGGATAATGAAAACCAGGAGATAGGCAGCAGCATCTCCCTGGAATAACTGAAGAAGTAAACTGCGGTTGCCAACCCGCCTGCCAAGCGTGGCAACTATGGCAAAATCCATCCAAAAAGAGAGCCACTAACTTTTGTGGCAATCTATGTTGGAGGCCTATGTTCAGCAGTGGACTAGTGATAGGCTAAAATGATCATGATGATGAGTGGCCGCCCAGTGGTCGAAATTGGACCGTTATTCATATTTTGATGAATTTGGCAACATTTTAATTCTTTGGCGAGAATCTCTATCTGTATCTGCGTCTGTTTCACCTGCTTTTTGAGGAAACTATGTATCCCTTTTCACGCATATTGCGCGCACAAGGGAATGTGAGATTTAGCATAGTTATAGTTTATATGGAGAAAGTTTAAAATTATGTATAATATGTGATATATAATATGTGGCCGTGGGATAAGGGAATCTACCACTCCATTTCATCTCGTTGGTGCCGTAAAGATCGACAAAGAGAAAACAAAAAGCCAGAGATGGGCGGCAGCACATTCCTGCGACTTCTGAGTAAATAAACTGCGGTTGCCAACCCGCCTGCCAAGAGTGGCAACTATGGTAAAATCCCCCGGAATGAGAGGTACAAACTTTTGTGGTGATCTATGGGGGAGGCCTGTGTTCAGCGGTGGACTACTAATAGGCTGAAGTGATGATGTGATACATAATATAATGATATACGAATTATACTTACTATATACTTTACTTTATTCATTGCATCACAGCGAAGAATTACAATAAAACAATAAAAAGGAAAAAACAAAAAAAACAGTTATAACTAGAAAAATAGAAATATATATCAATTATACAATTATACAAAAATCAGATTTAAAAAAAGTCTTAACATGCTTAACAAGTTGCAACCTAATTTTTTTTTATTATACGCCACAGTTTTTGTACTACAGTGTGACGCAATGAATAGGTCTGCGCTCAGTATGAGTTACGGATGCCCGCAACACTGATTTTCAGCACAGCCTTATTTTTATCCCAAGCCGGTAGTGCGCGCTATACTACAAGTTTAATAAATATTTATACAATATCCTTAAAATTACTGTTAGATTAGTCTAAGCGAATTACAATAATAAAAGTACAGCTACACGACAATTAGCTTAAAGCAACATGCCGAGAGGGGAACAAAGGAAAGAAGCTGTCGCAAAGTCGCAAAGTGCTGTAACGATTAATGAATTACAGTCAAATTTCGACCATTGGGCGACCATTATTTTAATTAAATACCCATCTTATTAAATAACTACACGGATTCCTGCATAGGATAGATAAGTAGGTTATTCTGTTCTAGTCATTCTGCCGGGAAACAGTGATGTGCAAACATTACTGTGTTTCGGTTTGAAGGGCACTGAGAGCTAGAGTAATCACTGGGCATTTGAGACTTAAGAACTGATGTCTCAGGGTGTCGGGCGCAGTGTGATGTCACACAGAAATGTTCTGGGTGACGCAGCATATGTTATGGGCAAACGTTGCGCTTACCATCAGGTGAACCTTTTGCACGTCTCGTCACTTTTTCCAATAAAAAAAATCTGTCAATTCATATGCTCGGTTTTGAACCTGAAATTCCGGATCGTTCGATTACGGCTGTCAATAACACAGAAAACCCCCTCATGTATGCTCTATGTAATTTTTGTTCGGAATTCATTTTTCACTATCCTTTTAAATGTAAGCCTCAAAAATTATTCCCGAGCATAGGTATTTTTCTGGAACATTTTGCGCAAAGTATTGTATGGCACTTCAAAATGCCATAAAGCACAAGTAGCGAATTGCTTAATATCACCGCACTCTTACGGCGCCCGGTATTTTTATGGTCCATTTCAACTTCCTGGAGTATGGGTAAACAAATTTACTATCCACAATAACGGTTCCATACATAAACTGTGAAGTTTTAGAATTTACGATAAGTTAGTAAAATTTTAAGAATTATGAATGTAATATGAAACTGAATTGATTTCAAAACATATTCATTGTTTGCATCCCATTGGTTTATCATTAATATTTAGACTATATTGAATGATTTTTGGTAAGTGACGCAGTCTTCAGAGATGTTGATCGCAGATTCAAATCCAGCAAGGGGCAAACATTTGAATTATGTACATGAATTTTTGTGCTTAAGTAATGGCTGTTCATTTTATTTATCTGTGCACTTACATTAACTTGTGGTCGTCCAATGGTTGAAATTCGAAAACTAGTACATTCGACAACGTAATTTATTAACTTTTTTTATTGAACTTTGTGTATTTTAGAGTAACGCCGCGTATTTTAGTGTAACTTCAACGCCGCGGGTACTGGGTTCAAATGCAAGCTGCAACCAAAGTCTGTGCTAAAACACAAATTGTTGGTTTTAGGGCCTGGTTGTGTTGTTATTGGGGAAGAGGAGTGTAGGTGTTCCATTGCCTCTCTCCCTGTCCCCCGCGACTTTGGCGGGGTCGCTGATACGGCGGTGGTGGGGTTGTGAGGGAGAGGACTAGAAGTGTAGCGTTGCCTCTCTCCCTATCGTCCGCAGCCGTAATGTGGTCCGCGGCGGAGCCAAGACTAGATCCGCTGCCAGCATCGGGAAAACTGGGGCTTTCGAGTGTAAATTTCCTGGCCCCATGGCCTCCGCGTGGCGGACTCCGAGGTCCGTTGCGAACACTAAGGGGAGGACGTGTTGTAAGGCGTGTGTTCCGGCGCTCCTTACTAGGAAGGAGATAGGAGAGAAGTTGGACAACTCCCCCGAGGAGGGGCTGCCCATGGTGGGTGGGTGGCACGGATGTGTCCGATCCGTCCGTGGTAGAGTCGCGGATGTGTGCGCGGGCGTTTCCGTGGCCTGCCAACATGCGAAGTCGGAACACCACGGGGTTTTAGTCGGTGCGAAACTGACTAAAAGCCGTCCTTGCCTCCGCGAGTGCGGGTATGCGTTAGGCATTTTCCCATGTTAAAAAAAGAAGGAGTTCCCAAACTATGTTCCGCGGGACACAAAAGTTCAATTGAATCTGAATAGGTGTTCCGCGATAATTTGTAATGTAAATACATTACAACACAATGAAAGATCTTCTACTTAGTTCCGCAAAAAAATCAGGATGATAGTCAAGTACAAAATACTGGGTTCACAAAGTGTCCTATTGCATAAAAAGTTTGGAAACCCCCGCATTAGTAGATTCGTACCATACCTATAAACACAAAATGATTTTCTTAAGCTCACAGCAGCATTTTCGGCATGTCTGATTTAACGAATTAAATATTTAGATAATTGTCACATTTTATTATCATAATCGTTATCAGCCTGCTAATAGCGGAACATGGGCCTTTCACAAGAATGCTGTCCGATGAAAGGCAGGTGAATTAACCATGTACCCATTAGATACCGTAATCCATCACCGATTTTTGTACTATTTATTCAAAATAAAATGAAGGTTTAAGAAAAACAAAAAGTAGGTGCTTCTATTGCAATACGAACTGAAAAGTAAGTAAAAAAAAAGCCAAGCGTGGCAACTATGGCAAATCCCCCCAAAATGAGAGATGCAAAAACACAACGGCCCCTAGTCTGCGGCGGCCCCGCTAGTCCTGGCTACGGTAGCGGTCATGGTAACGACCGAGCAGCGGGTGCGAATAATCTCCGAAGGAGGAGATCTTGCTACCACCACCGACGACTGGACCTGGCAACATTCAACGCACGCACGCTGAGGACCGAAGATCTTGGAGCTGGAAGAGGAGGTGAGCAAGTTACGTTGGGATATTATAAGATTATCTGAAGTCCGAAGACAGTTCTACCACCGGGAGGGCGAACATCTGTCCCAAGGAGGTGTGGGTTAATCGTTCACAAGTCTCAAACGTCTAGTCTTAACAACGTTGTCAAGATCGGGAGAGTGTCGAATAGGGTTGCGTACCTTATACTTAGAATAACCAAACGGTATTCGCTGAAGGTCATACAGATATACGCACCTACCTCGGCACATCCTCATGATGAGGTGGAGGTAATGTATGAGGACATATCAAGAGCCATACATTTCTCCAAAACTCACTACACGGTGTTGATGGGAGACTTTAACGCAAAGCTGGGCATTAAAAAAATCGATGACCTTGTGACGTGGTAGGGCAATTTCGAATAGGGCGACGGAAACAAAGGGGCCAACCACTGGCCGACTTTATGGAGAAGGAGGAATTCTTTATTATCTTTATATGTGTTATATTCGCGCCACCAAACCAATATTCAAGAAATTTTAAGAAAGAAAGCGTTAAGACACATTTTTCACTTAGTTAGAAATCTTAAACAGATAGATGGAAACAATATTGTAGAAAAAAAAAATTTTTGGCTTACATCGGTACGTATTTTTGTCGCAAAAATGTTTTTCTAAAGAAAATCTTGACTCGGTCTTCAACAAGAGCTATCAACACAAGAACCTACTCTAAAAGCTTATTTATAATCAAAACGGGACTTTCGGGACGTTGCATCCCGGAAGTGAAACGTAGTATGGGTTTTTTCCACTTTCTGACATTGACCGTAAAATGTTTATGGCCCATCCTTACTACCTACTTGGATAGTTTAGTGACGCTAAATATTTTACGCATCATATCTAGTTTTTCATATTATAAAAGGAAGTTTTCAATATCACTGGAATACTAGGTGCACTTTGTAGTTTTAAGGTTACTAATACAGATTAAAAATTTTTGTTGATTGATACAATAAAGAGTAGCTTACTAGTGTTAAATTTTACGAATAGCTTAGTCGTCGTTAGGGCACTTGTCTTAAATTTAACGTAGGCGTACGCGAGTGACGTGTGTTCGATCCATGAAGTCGGCACCACTAAAATTGTTATACAGTTTTTAAGTGCTGATTTGCCATCTGCTGGGCGGTGAAAGAAAACATCGTGAGGAAACCACCATATCTGAATAATTAACACTGGAGCAGCGTAGCGAGAATCTTTTAAGCTCCCTCAACCCGTGGGTGTTGCAAAATTAAATCATTATATAAAATATAAATTAGACGTAAGTTATTATAGAATTAGAGCCGTGGTAGCTCAGGTGCTAGGCGCTCGCTTTAAATTTCATAGTACGCGAGTGACCTGGGTTCGAATCCCGGTGCCGGCACCACTAAAATTGTTATTTGCAATTTTAAGTGCTGACTTACCACGTGCTCGGCGGTGAAAGAAAACATCGTGAGGAAACCTGCATGTCTGAGAAATTAAAATTATTTCGAAAACATGTGAAGTCCGCCAACCCGCATTGGAGCAGCGTGGCGGATTCTTCCTAGCTCCAAAACCCTCTCAGAAATGAGAGGAGGCCTGTGCTCAGTAGTGGGACATTTATAGGCTGAAACTTTTTTTTTTTTATTATAGAATTCAATTTTGTTTTTCAATAAAGATTGTTTACATAATTCTTATTAAAGAGCAGAGCCTCCACGAATATTAGGACACATATAAATTTTATTGTAAGGGCTACTGTGGACTTTTAAGAGGCTGATAAAGAAGAAGAATACAATATTAATACCTGGTCACCGCACAGTAAAACAAAAAAGCAACCCAGAACACTTACGGTGCTATTTACCATAATAATGTACGTGTATCAAGTGTAAGTCGATTTAGTAATAGAATCAGGCGTTACTTTGCAGAAATTAGACAGTCTCTTCACTTGATAATGCCTCGTTTTGAGGTGAAACACGTGTCGTGTTCTCGACGTCAGTGGTGTGTATTGCCTAGTGGTAGTGTTGTAGCCGTGGAGGGTATCTGGTGGCGGCTCCCGGTGGCGGTATTGGTTTTCTTGTTGAGAGAGGGCGGGCGGTGCTCTTCAAAACTAGGTAATAGACACCATATTACATTTTGCATGCGGATCTTAGCAAATTAACTTTCTCTCCTTTAGTAATGATTCGTATTTTACCCATCGAATGTTAGAGTCATCTCAGAATCTCCGAGGATGTTAGTACAGGGGCAAAACGGAAGGCACTACCCCAGGGCCCATTATTCAGCCGTGAAGCAGTAGTGTGCAAACATTACTGTATTTCAATTTTAAGGACACTGAGAACTAACGTATTTACTGGGCATATGAGAACTAATGTCTCAAGGTGACGGGTGCAGTGTGTCACACAGAAATAATTTGGTTGACACAGTATCTATTATGGGCATACATTGCACATACCATCAGGTGAACGTTTTGCTCGTCTCGACAATTTATAAAATAAAAAAAAAACTTGTTTCGTACTCGAAATATTAATAATTTTTCCTTGGATTATTTTTTATATCGTTAGTGATCTAGTTTTTTCATCGGATATTTGTTATCCAAATTATTATGCTCATGTACAGTAGGTATGTAATGTAAATACACATATCCAAAATTTCATACATACATACAGTTAGGCCTCTTTCCCATTGGGGTAAGCAGAGACCACATCTTATTTTGTTTTTTTTTAACTTTTCTTTTATTTCCACACCTTAAATTTATTAGGCGAATCTACGGAGAAATTCGATGCTGTTATTATTCACATGATGATGTTTAGATTAACGTTATTCAAAGGTATACCAAATTAAACTATGTTGTAATTGTTTATAGTCGAAAATATTTCATATGCATGTGAAGTCCGCCTAACCTGCACTGGAGCAGCGTAGACAAATTATTTTTAGCTCCGAAGCCCTTTCAAAAATGACAGTAGGCCTGTACCGGAGTACAGTTGGGCATTTATCGTCATTTCATTTCTTTCACTAAAATTATACATACTTTTCAAAACTAAAATAAGACGGTTTATACAAATATCTGAAACATTACAAAGTAATTTTTATAATGGAAAGTTTATAATGAAAACTCTGTATAACCATCTCCACTGACATTGTAATAATTAATTACCTGAAGACGTGAATTGTGGACTTACAAAATCTTCAAACTACAATTGAATTTTTTGCTGAAACTTGGATACGCTAGTTGCCTTTTGTTAGAATTGAAAAATCTTACAACCTTATTTGATACACAAAGAAATCATAAATTTCAAAATGATTACTTACATTATTTACTGCCATAAATTATTAAATGAATTCATTTAAGTCTTAAGAGAGATAAATTTCATGAAGCATATGGAAAACTTACTTACTCTTGGCGCAATAAACCTTTTTAACTGACTGAAAAAGGAGGAGATTCTCTGGTCGACGCGAATATTTTTTAAACAACAACAAAACAAGCCTCGTTTGTTACAAAAATATCCTGCGTATTTTGGCATGTTAAAACCTGTAATCGCTTACACAAAACTCAAATCAGCAAAAAGCCGAAAAAAATTTAACGTATGGCAGGTCAGATAAAGTTAATAGCCGCTGTGATGGCAGAATTTTTTTTTTATAAAAAAGATACACGAAAGGACACTCACTGCCCAGAGTAATTCGACCATAATTTTGTTAAAAAAAATAAATGATGTATTCTTCCTGGCCTATTTCGACTAAGCCTACAGCTACCGATTTATTATGAAAATTTCTTTCGCTCCGGATATATAGTGCAGCATATACTAGTACACTATATACAATCTGTGTCATTAGTATAATGAGCTGTAGTAATACAGGGCTGGGTTCGATCCCCGGTGCCGGCACTTTCTTGCTCGACGGTGAAGAAAAACAAAGTGAGAAAATCTGCAGTCTGAGAAATAAAAAGAAGTATTTCGACAATATTCGAAGTCCGCCAATCCGTATTGGAGTGTGCGACTCGTCCCGGCTTCAAAACCCTCTCAGAAATGATAATAAAATCGTTCACCTGATAGTAAGTGCACCGCCTGCCCATAACAAATGCTTGTGTCACTCAGAACATTTATGTGTGGTACCACTCTCCGCTCGTCAACCTGAGACGTCAGTTCTTAAGTTTCATATGCCTACTAATTACTCTAGCTGTCAGTGCCCTCCAGACCAAAACACAGTCGTGTTTGCACTCTACTACTTCACGGCAGAATAACTGGCACTGCGGTGGTACCTACCTAGATGAATTCCTGGATATTTTTACACATTTACTTTTTGCAAATTTGTCTCCTAATAAGAATGATTTGCGTTAAACATTTCTTGTTGTCAGACAAAGGGCAATATTTTGGCAGATGATATGCTAAAGAGAAGGGTAAGTAGTGTGTATCTAAGAAATTTCGATAGCGCATTGCAGGACTTCAGCAGGAGGTTTTAGTCTTCATGTTCTTGTGCTTCCCACGTAGTAGTTTTACTGTATCCCTTGCCCGCTGAGACTGGAAGTGCAGTGAGACCCGAATCGTGAACCGATGATGATGTGAAGCTGAGTTCGGGTTTTTAAATGCGTTGAGACGTATGGAGATAGGTAAGAATCCGCAAGAGTCAGCCTGATGAGAGGGAGCCCAACGTAGATGATAATCAGTAGCTAGGAGACTAGGAAGCACGCGTTGTTCCGACAGTAGCCTGGTGTTGTTACTGTGATCGCAGCCGATAACGTTACTGTAGTGATTGGGAGAAGCTGGTTGCGTGCTCAGATCATGTCGGGCAGAAATTTGGCAGGAGAGAGCTCATAGTCGCTCAGCGATCTATACTCGGAGTTTCGCTGCGAGATAAAATCCGAAATGATCCGCAGAAGAACATGAGTAGGCGACATAGCCCCAAAGATAAGAAAGCGGATGTGGCAATGGGCCGGCCATATAGCCCATAAACCGATTACCGTTGGGGAAGGAAGGTGCTGGTGTGTGTGTGTGTAGTGAAGTGGCAACCTCGTACCGGCAAACGCAGTGCAGGCGACCCCCTTCTTGATAAGGTAACGACGTTTTGCGGGAAGTCGATAAATGCAGGTGTTTTGTGGCAATCTATGGAGGAGGCCTATGTTGAATAGTAAAATAGGCTGAAATGATGAACATCATCATCAATAATCCTTTTTTTTTGTACGTGGGGAAATCCTGCATGGATACCCGACTGGCTGGCATGGGGGCATCCGGGTTATGTCGGACTCTTACTGACTAAAACCACGCGGTGGTCTCCATCAGCGCTTAAGAGGAGTCACGGGATCTCCGTTCGGAACGCAACCGTGACCCCTCCATCGCTTCGCTAAAATTTTAGCCCGACCCGGGGGTAGTTCTTACTGCCCCCAGCACTCTCTCGGTGCTGGCATGATGACTCGAGACCACTTCGACTCATCGTCCTCCCCGGGGACATTCGGGACCCCCATCCCGAATGCCCGTGACTCCGAAGGCCCCGTTTGTGGTAGGGGATCACAGTTTCTGATGGGACGACCGAGACGAGGCCCGCCGTTGTCTCGTCGGCGTCGTCTCCGAGAGGGATCTGTCCTCTCTCGATCCCTCTCAGCACCCTCTTTCTGGACCATCACGGTCTCACAATTGGCTACAGCCCTCCACGCCGTCTCCTGCTCAGCATAGCCACTAAGACACTACTGCTGGGAGGGAGAGGTTCCGTCCGATTCGGCTGACCAGGATACTCCGACAAAACTGGGCACCTCCCGAAAGGGTGTGGGATGCGGAGTCCTGGTCCCTTCCACCGCAGTAAAAGCAGTTCGCCGTCACCTCGCGTCCGATCTTACACAGATAATCACCGATAATCACCGTGCCCGGTAATTATCTGCGTGAGTCGTCAGGTGAGTCTTCGACTCGAGCGCCTCATCTGGCTCGCTTCTACCGCTTTGGCGGAGGGTGCGGATCCGGTGATACACCCTCGCATCCATATCCGCCAGTATGTCCAGAGGTGGAAACCCCTAACCCTAACCTAACCTCAGATCGTGTGGATCAGGACAGGACGTCCTGCTCCTACCAGTGGTACTTAAAACTTTGGTAATATATAGTATGCATTTAAGAATCTTTGATAGCCTAGATAGAATTAATAAGCAGGACGTATGAGCTAATTCTTGAGGTACCCATTTGGTAAAATAAATGTCGCACACGATATTTAAATGATCACTGAAAGCTATACAAAAATAAAAGGACCTAAAAATAAGTGTAAAAGTAGGAAACGTAAAAAGGGACGGTAGATAAACTCGTCAGAGAAATACGTAAAATTTTAATAAATTTTTACATGAGTTACATAACAGAGTAAATAAATAAACATGAATTCACAAAGATATTACACTGAAAAATAACTGCTCAGTATATAAACAAGCATTAATTAACATACATACATACATACATAAGATCACGACTGTATCCCATAAGGGGTAGTCAGAGACTGGGCACTCACTGCAAAAATCAGATGACTGCCACAATCCACGTTTCACCAAAACAATGTAATGCACTTGGTGTGATAGGTGGTGAGCCCATCGCCACCATGCGCTGTTGGGTGCACAGTGCAGTTTAATTCCTTACTTCGCCTTTTACGAGATCCATTGGATGAGATGGAGTGGTAGTATTCTTTTAACGAGCCGCCACCACACGGCTTATTAATTAATCGGTAAATATTAATTAAAAATAACAGAAACGCTGCTCTAAAATTCGAAATTAAAATTGTGTTCTAATAGCGCCCAAAGAAGTGAAACTTCTCCTTCTATGTTCTAGACATTGTCTTCACTGTACAAAATAATAAAATCCCTAGTTGAAAATCTTCCAACGTAAGGCATTTTGTTAAAGCTTACATTTAAATTATCTATTTAAGGGCTTTTACCCTCCATTACCCTAAATATAAAGGTATAGTATATATCTCCGTAATCCGATGATCAATGTTCACCGAGTCAGTGAATATGTTAATGTAGAGTAATGAGTCGAATTTAGATTTCAAAGTTTTTTTTTTAATTATACATGACGTCCTGGCCGATTTTCAAAAACAGCGACAAATTCCGAATACTATCAGAATCTACCAATATACCTATTATCATTTAAATATCAATTTATCAAAACAAACATTTCAGGAGTTTTTTTAAATATTTTGTGGTTATAACATATAAGAAGGTTATAACGATAATACATGCATTGTTTCCAAAAAGAATTCGATTACATTTTCCTATACATAGTTTATCTATGATGTTTTATTAAATGCTTTATTCAAATCAAAATAACATTAGAAATAACGTTATTTTCCGTCTACGTTACCGCACGACTTTTATATTCGACCGTTTTCTATGTAATCGTCTTATTTCACCTCTTATGTGTCATCATCATCATCATCATTTCAGCCTACCACAGTCCACTTGCTGAACATAGGCCTCCCCCATAGATTGCCACAAAACACGGTCCTGCGCCACCTGCATCCATCGACTTCCTGCAAAACCGTGTAGGTCGTCGCTCCATCTAGTGGGGGGTCGCCCTACACTGCGTTTGTCGGTACGACGTTGCCACTCGAGAACCTTTCTTCCCCAACGGTTATCGGTTCTACGAGCTATATGGCCGGCCCATTGCCACTTCAGCTTGCTAATCTTTAGGACTATGTCGGTTACTCTAGTTCTGCTAACATCATTACGGATTTTATCTCGCAGAGAAACTCCGAGCATAGCCCTTTCCATAGCTCGCTGAGCGATTCTGAGCTTCCTCATGCGGCCTGCAGTGAAGGACCACGTCTCGGTTCCATATGTCATCACTGGCAACACGCACTGGTTGTACACTTTCGTTTTGAGTGATTGAGGTATACTCGACGAGAAGATGTGACGAAGTTTCCCGAACGCTGCCCAGCCGAGCTGGATCCGTCGATTGACCTCTTGGTCGAAGTTGGACCTATCTAGTCGGACAATCTGTCCTAGGTATACATATTCGTCAACAACTTCGATCGTAGTGTTCCCAACAATGACCGGTATAGGTGTGACATGGACGTTAGACATGATCTTCGTCTTGTCCATGTTCATCTTAAGACCTACCTGTTGGGAGACACTATTGAGGTCATTGAGCATAGCGCCAAGTTCCTCCAGCGATTCTGCCATTATGACTATGTCGTCGGCAAATCGAAGGTAAGTGATGTATTCGCCATTGATGTTGATACCGTATCCTTTCCAGTCCAGAAGCTTGAAAACATTTTCCAATGCAGCGGTGAAGAGTTTCGGGGATATTACATCACCCTGTCTTACACCTTTCTGCAATTGGATCGGTTTCGTACTCCGGTTCTGTACTCGGATAGCCATCGTAGCATTGGTATACAAGCACTGCAGCACATCGATATACCGACAGTCAATTCGGCACCGCTGAAGCGACTCTAGCACCGCCCAAATTTTGACGGAATCGAAGGCTTTCTCATAGTCCACATACGCCAGACATAGCGGAAGATTGTACTCATCGGTCTTTTGTACAATCTGGCGAAGGGTATGTATGTGGTCTATGGTACTAATAGCCTTTTCGGAATCCGGCTTGTTCGGGAGGCTGGAAGTCATCAAGTCTGCTTGCGAGACGATTCGTTATGACTCTCGAAAACAGCACGTAGACGCGGCTTAGAAGCGATATCGGTCTATAGTTCTTCAAGAGGGCGTTATCGCCCTTCTTGAAGAACAGGACAACCACGCTTCTACTCCACGCTTCCGGCGTAGCGCCGCCCCGGATGACGGAATTAAAGAGCCTCTGAAGGACTACTAGTATCGGTTTTCCACCCGCTTTCAGAAGCTCTGCTGTGATTCCATCCTCACCCGGCGCTTTGCCATTCTTAATTCTACTGCGGTTTCTTAAAGCTGTTTGAGAGCCATACTAATCTCGCTCAGACTGACGTCCGGGATATCATCGGAATAGTGTCGGACGAGATTTGCTCTTGCGTCGTTACTCACACTAGTGTGTGGCTCCAACGACGATATGTACAGCTGTCCATAAAATCTCTCGATCTCACTCAAAATCTCTGCTCCAGCGGAAATGACGCCACCGCTTTCGGTCCTCAACTTAGTCAGTTGGCTCTTTCCGGCAGACAGATCCCTGGCAAAAACCTTGGAGCCTTGGTTTCGCTCTATCGCTTCCTCAATACGAGCTGTATTGAAGTTCTTATGTGTATGGAGCCTTAAATATAGAAAAGTCAACCTATATCTTTTATTTTACTTATTGACACACAAATCGATCTATGCAATATATTAATAAATTACCATTTCAGACAAATAGACAATATTTAAAAAAAATGTCTGCGTAGTTTTTTTTTCAGAGTACAAACGTGGTCTATAATTGTTTTGTTTGAGGTTTATTGTACATTTTTAAATTTTTAAATATCGATGCGCAAAAGAACTATTTTAATATAAATTGTTATGTTCATTTCTGTATATTGAATGTAATGAAAATACGAGATGTCAGTGGCTATATTTTTATTTATATACAGATATAGCTTCTTCTGTTTTATTATATGTATAGATATTAAGACACACAATAAAACTGTTTAGCTAGTGCGTATAGCGATTGAAGACATACGAAACCCAGGTACGGTCTGCAAGCCGCATGAGAAAGCTCAAAGTCGCTCAGCGAACTGTGCACCTAACAGAAGTATTGAAAGGGAACCGCAGTAGAATTAGAGTACCCGACATAACCCTAAGGCTGAAGTGGCATTAGGTCGCCCATATAGCTCGTAGAATCGATAACCGTTGGGAAGAAAGGTTCTCAAGTGGCAACCCCGTACCGGTAAACGCAGTGTAGGGCAATCCGCCACTGGATGGAGCACGGTTTTGCGGGGGATATCCATGTATGCAGGTAGCTCAGGACCCTATTCTGTGACAATCTATGGGAGAGGCATATGTTTAGCAGTGGACTTGTTATTCAGTATATTGTCGTCAAATATTATTTTGTATTGTATAATACATTGTGAGTAAATATTTGCCGCATTAGTCGTATTTTTACCTATCAATCTTTCCTCTTTAAATGTTATGTAAAGACTGTCAATTTACTAAGTTTACTGTGATCCGGTATGGTCTAGTGGCTAGGATACCTGGCTCTCACCCAGGAGGCTCGGGTTCGATTCCCGGTACCGGAAGTATTTTTACATTATTTTTTATACTTAAATTTAATTGTTATTCTCTGTACATAGTATTTTTTATTGGATAAAGTTACGAAACAAGCAACAAAACACTGCGCCCGTCAGCCTGACACATCAGTTCTTAAGTCTCATATGCCTAGTGACTATACTAGCTCTCAGTGCCTACATATTAATAATAAACATATTGATGCTGCAAGAATCTAAAGTTCTTGAGCCTCATAGTGCCCAGGGATTACACTATTCCGACAGTACCCAGGAAACGGAAACACAGTAATGTTTGCACATAACTGCTTCACGGCAGAATAACTGGCACTGCGGTGGTACCTGCCTAGGCAGATTCTTGCATGGGATCCTACCTCCAGATACACACCTTTAGTCAATACAATTCAAAAATTCGATGTATTTTAAAGCGCAAAATCAAAAAGTTTACATAAACTTTCAGTGTAAACGAATGGAAGCGATACGAACAGGAAAAAGCTCGTTTTGCATCATCGCATTGGAATTTTTAAATTTTCCACTACATTAGAGATCACCCTCGTGCAACAATTTATCTGCGAAGGGAAAACTTACGCGGTGTAATTGATTATCTTTTCAGCAGTTATTTATTGTATTTAAATTTTATACTCTGCACAGAATATTTTTTAATTTAAGTACAAACTCACATCGATTTATGTGTGATATCAGTTAACGAAAGAGTTCCGAGCTATCGCTTGTATTGTTTTCCGAATGTTTACTTTGATTTTTTTTTACTTTTTCTTTGAAAAATCGGGAGTGCGTGACACAAACATAAATTTTTAATGTAATTTGTATTTTTGCACAAATGTTTGATGCGGCTGGGATTCGAACCCAGGATTTCTGGCTCAGAAGTCAGGCACTCTGATAGTGATTACTGGTGGTGGGATTCCTATGCAGGAGTCCGTCTAGGTGGGTACCACCCCAGTGCCAGCTATTCTACCGTGAAGCAGTAGTGTGTCAAACATTATTGTGTTTCGGTTTGAAGGGCACTATGAGCTAGCGTAATCACTGGGCATATGAGACTTAAGAACCTATGTCTCAGGGTGATGGGCACAGTGTAGTGTCACACAGAATTTTTCTGGGTGACACAGCATTTGTTATGGGCAGACGTTGCACTTACCATCAGGTTAACGTTTTGCTCGTTTCATCACTTTATGCAATAAAAAAAAAACCGTAGCTGGGGCACTACATCCTAGCCTACCTCCGATCTTATCGCATGAAAACTTTTTTTTCAAATCAGATAATCTGACCACTGGGTCGTAGTAGTGTACTATTAATAGGCCGATAACGGCGACGGTGAAGCGTACCTTCATTTTCAGCCCGCCTTTCAAAGCAACGACTTGAGCACTGTCTGTCTCCCACCTGTTCATTATATTTATTTTCAACTAGCTCGATCAATGATACATTTAATGCTTATGGAAGTCCGATACAAATAGTGATTTGATTCGGATCTTGGGATTTTAATTTATTGAGCGGAACTCTTAATATTTTTTTTATTAAAGTAGCGTAAGTTTTGCGCTATAATATCAGCTATCTGTCAGAGAAAGTCCTGTCAAAATCTGTCCAGCCATTTCGGAGATTAGCCGGAACAAACAGACAAAAAATTTAAAAATTGTTTTTCTCTTATAAGTATCGTATATACTTTCATTGATTAAAAAGCTTTTGTTCTGTTCTTACAAATTTGTTAATGATATTATATCTTTACGATACCACGCAATGGTTTAAAGTCATGTTTAGTTTATTAAGTGAAAGAAAAATAAATAACAAATTAATAAACATAACAACATACCGACTACAATAAATAACGACTTCTTAGAAACACACAAAAAGTTTTCCGGTACCGGGAATCGAACCCGAGCCTCCTGGGTGAGAGCCAGGTATCCTAGCCACTAGACCATACCGGATATTTGTAATATCTAAAATATTAGACCCTATCATACAACGGTAGTACAGAAAAATATCTAAAAAAATCTATATATCTTTTATCAATATATAAACGAACGCTGACATATTACGTAGTTATTAATTTATTGTGTTGCTTTTTGGTTACTGGTGGTAGGATTCCTATGCAGGTATCCGTCTAGATAGGTACCACCCCAGGGCCAGTTATTCTGCCGTGAAGCAGTAATGTGCAAAGATTACTGTGTTTCGGTTTGATGAGCACTGTGAGCTAGTGTAATCACTGGGCATAAGAGACTCAAGAACTTACGTTTCAGCGTGATGGGCGCAGTGTGGTGTCACACAGAAATGTTCCAGATGACACCGTGTTTGTAATGGGTAGACGTTGCACTTACCATTAGGCGAATGGAACTGGCACTGCTGTGGTAACTACCAATGTAAAAAGTTACGAAACATCAAGACACAAGACTTTTGTCTTGCAGAAATACCGTTGTCGTTTGGGACTTAAACCAAGTTCCTCGGAAGTACGTTCTACACATAAGCCACAAGTGTAGTCAGAAAAACATTTAAAGTGTACGTTAATACATACATACATACAATCTCGTCCTTTTTTTTCCCTATAAGGGGTAGGCAGAGGCCACTCACGAAGCCCACTTTTCGCGCTTGCAGATGTAACGGGTCGCAAACCACGTCGCCGCCATTTTGGTACGAGTTAAGAAATTCTTACTCCCCATTGCGTTCCCATCAGCACAATAGTGACAGCATTGCATATTATGGTGTTATTCTACACGAATGAAGGCTGTCCGTACGTCGCCTCTTACGACACCTCGGTGTGCATGGTTTAAATTTTGATAAAGATTGCAAAAGCTTACATAATGAATGTACTCGTAGCATAATATCAATTCGTCAGCGAGCAGAGCAAAATGTACAAAATCCTGACAGGGAAAACATTACAAGATGACGTTAAAACTATTTTTCAAAGTTCAGTCTAGTCAGCAAAGGGTTCAAGGAAAGTTAGGGGCACCATGTGGAATTTACGACGGTCATGGGTTATTTTACAACCTCCCGAACGAGCGACAGCGGTCAACTGATTTGGGATGAACTTTTATTAGGATTCCACATGTGTGCAGTTTCCAATTTGAAGTTTCTCCGTCACAGTCACTATTGGTTTATGTTGTATTAACGTATTAGGTGTCCGCACCTACCTGCCTTATTACAGTAGTGTGCATTGCTGTATTTTGGTCTGTAGGGCACTTACAGCTAGTGTACTAAATACTGGGCATATGAGACTTAAGAACTGACGTCTCAGGATGACGATTGCCATACAGAAATGTACTGGGTGACACAGTATTTCTTAAGGGCACTTCTTGCACCTTACCATCAGGAGAAAGATTTGATCGTCTCGTCACTTTCTTTCATAAAAATATTTAATACTCGTAATTTCATAGCACGCAAGTGACTAAAGTTCGATCCCGTACCGACCCGTACTCTTTAATTGTTCTGCAATATTAATTGCTGATTTTCCTCATGAATCAGTGATGAAGGAAAACATCGTGAGGCAACCTGTACGTATGAGAACGAAAAATATTACAAGGACATCTGAAGTCCGTTATTGGAGCCGCACCAATGGCGTACTTCTTGTCAGCTCCAAAGTCTTATCAAAATGAGAATAGGCCTGGGCTCAGAAGTGGAACATTTATATGATGTAGCTTTACTTTTTTTTAAAAGTTTTGACAATATAACAATCAATACGAGCCTGTGTAGCCGTTATTCAGACTCAATTTTTTATTTTTCCGGCACCCTACTGGGCAATTTATTACAAGTTCTTGCTTTAAAGAAGTTCAAATGTCAGTAAAGTATCGTCGCTGTGCCCTCATAACTTCTATGTCCCGTAAAAGGTCACACAATTTTGCTATATCTAAAAAATATTGGGGGCAGCATGCTTTAAGCGCATAATGCTTTTAAGTAAATAATCTATATACGATGAGTTTTTTATTAATATTTTACAAAATGTTTGCATTTATTATATACTATATAGCTATAAACTTAAACTGCGATTCTTTAAATTAGAAAAAGAACTTTTATTTAAAAATGCGGTAGTGTACAAACGTTACTGTGTTTCGGCGTGAAGGGCACTAGGAGCTAGTGTAGTTGCTGGGCATATGAGACTTGGGAACTGATGTTTCTGGGGTACACACCATTTGCTGTAGGCATACTTTGAACTTACAGACAGATGAGCATGAGGATTGAGGGACCACGCCGAGAACTTACAAAATAATCTACCAAGGATTTAGTGGTAGACTTAAAACAATTGTAGAAAAAATTCTGGAATTTGTAAAATAATATATAAAAAATTACTGCCCTCGTGTGGTTCCTCAGTTCTCACAGACGATCGGCCAGATCTTAGAAAGTATCTTAAAGTTTAAGTCAATATAATAAAATATAGTTAGTTAAGAATCTGTTAGGCTTATTTACCAAATAACAAGCCACAAAGTGTTATGGATAAAAAAACAAAATGACTAAACTGCGGTCCCTCTGTCCACACAAAAGAGTTATATGTTTTAATAAAAATTTGTCTATTAACTCAATAAAATCGTACTTGTTTCCAGTTAAGGTTTTAGTAGAAGTCTTTTGAAGAAAAGGAACGGAATATTTTTTTTACAACGTTTGTTAAATCTGGTCTCTCAATCAACACTTCTACAATCGTATTTGCGTATGCTAATTATTTGACGAAAGGAATACTAGAACGTCAAAATTACCTTTTAGTAGAAACTGAAACTGCGGAGGTATAGGCACCTCCGCAGTTTCAGTTATTGTTTCGTATCTATTCAATAAAATAAAATTGAAGTGTCTGTTTGTAATGTCAAAATAACAGCTTTTTAGTATTTGCATACAAAGTATACACGGTGTTTTAAAGACGAAAAAAATAATTACAACATATTTTATCTGCGTGCCTGTGGGTTTATTCCGGCTAATCTGCAAAACGCCTGGACCGATTTTAACGGAACTATCACAGGCACCTGCTGCTATAATAAGTAATGTAGACTACTTTTAATTAAGAAAAAGAAGTAGAGTTCCGCGAGAAAAAAAACCGAACATTACCGAAAAGGGCCGAACTGTTAATGCTCATATAAATGAAAACGAAGTACCATGCCGTACGGCGCAATCATGTGGTCGGTTTATCTTACGCGGGTGCAACCGCGGAGCACAGCTAGTATGAAAATAATGAAATATTACCGTGTAATTACATTTTTTTACTGGCAAAGATAACAGTTCTAAGGCTCGGCTGGCGAAGCAGCTAAGTAACTGACGTTTGACTCCCGCACGGAACAATTATTTTATGGCCTACTAGCTGATGACCGCGACATCGTCCGCGTGGATTAAGATTTTTTAAAAATCCCGTGGGAACATTTTCAATTCCCGGGATAAAAAGTATCCTATGTCCGTTTCCAGGATGCAAGCTACTTCTGTGCCAAATTTCGTCAAGACCGGTTCATCAGTTAAACTGTGAAAAGGTAACAAACAGAGTGACAGAGAAACTTCCTTTCGTATTTATAATATTAGTATGGATTTCTACTTATTCTCATTCTGAGTAATTGAATGTGACAATTTTGGTAGCGTTGTTTTTTTAAAGAAAAATGTCAAATGCGCTCTTTTATGCATTTCGTTTCCTCCCTTAAACATTGTGAGTGAGGAAACATTGCATTGCATATAACAAAGCATTTTAACTTACTAAAATAAATAATAATTTTTGATTATGTTTACCGAAAATAATGTTACCGAAAATGCATAGGATCTCTATCCAATCTGATCACATAATTACATCGTATACGGGATGGTGAATAAAATTTAATACTTCTTAAAAAAGGAACAGCCTGCAAAGGTTTGACAAGATTATGGAGCCGAGAAAAGCTTGCCACGCTGCTCCAGTACAGATTGGCGGACTTCACATGCCGTGGAAATATTTCTATATTTCTCAGTGTGCCTCACGCTGTTTTCCTTGAGCCGCGCATGTTTTAAAACAGCATTCAAAATAACAACCGAAGATCGAAAGAAAGGTCACTCGCGTATGTACCAAAGGTACGAAAGGTCACTCACGTAGGCACTATGAAAATTAAGAAGCGTCCGACACACGTCTGCAATTACTAACGGCTATATAAGTACGCACATTATAACTTTTTTAAGATATCGCCTGTGGAAATCAACCAGGGCGAAGTCATGAAAGTACAATTGAAGATACCACGTGACATATTTTTTAGGTTAGCATGTCGTCAGTTTTTCATTTGTTTTCAATTTTGCGATAAAGTAAGCAATCTCTTAGAGCCATAGCCGATACCAAATAACTTCTTAGAATACTTTATAAAACATTCCGACGCATTCCCTTAGTGCGACAAAATTGCTGATCAAAAAGCAATTTCTTTTCAATAACGGACAAGAATTGCAGAGTTGATGTATTCCTCCGTTGCGAATTTTATACCTACACACGATGTATTTACGATACGAGTAAAAGTATTTTTGAAGCAGAACCAACACCTGGTCGAAATTAAAATAGAATTTTATATTTCGTATCACCAGATGGAGTGAATTGGTAAATTTTCTTTATATTTATAATACATACAAAATTTTTTTTTTTTAACTTATTCAGAAATATGTTTAAGACAATGTGATTAGACAAGCAAAACCATCACCTAATAATAAGTGCTACGTCTGCCCATAACAAAACTATCAGTCGTCGTCGTCGTCGTTTCAGCCTATAACTAGTCCACTGATGAACATAGGCCCTTCCTTAGATTGCCACAAAAGTTTCTAGCTGCCACGCTTGGCAAGCGGGTTGGCAACCGCAGCTTATTTATTCCGATGTTCCCGGAAGATGCTGCTGTCCCATCTCCTGGTTTTTATTTTCTCTCTGTCGAGTTTTACGACTCCCACGGGATGAGATGGGTTGGTAGATTATCTTAAGCCGCTACATCACGGTACTATCAGTACCCTTCAGAAAGAAACACGGTAATGTTTGTACACTGCTTACGGCACCTGGTTGTGTAATTCTCCATCATCGTTTCTACCTACCACCAGTCCACTGCTGAACGTCTCCTATAGATTGCCACAAAAATTTGGGCTCTCATTATGGAGGGTTTTTGCCAGATGCTGCTGCTCTGCTACATCCACGGGCTGTAATGGGGTGGTAAACTCTCTTAAGCCGCCACCACACGGCTGGTTATGTGTTTACCGACCATTATTCTCACGGCACTTCAAGCTTTGCTATTTAATTTTTTTTCTTCATTTTTCAAGCAAATGTAATGAGAAGCCCAGGATTTTTTGAAAAAGTACCAACGTTATCATCACGCTTAGCAGGCGTACTGACGAGCACGATATCCTCACGATTACCATTTGCGAGGAGACACTGGATTTTCTTTAAAGAAAACCATCCTGTAACAATGTGTTGCGGTAGAAACCCGCCTTAGCTTAGTAAGATATACAAAAGAGGAAAACTTAAAAAATCCTCTTAAAACACTCTGTTCATTAGTGAAAACCTGAACCCGTACATTAGTCACAAAGCAAAAATTATGAGGACAGACGCAGAGGGAGACTTTGTTTTATATATAGTACTAGCTAAGCCTCGCGGTTTCACTCGCATGAAAAAGTTGACCTCGATCTATGATATATACTTCCTTATTTGAATCGAATTTTGTTTTTTTTTTTGCGCGGAACCCTAATTATTTTTCATAAATTTATGTACCCTTACTTACCCGCTATAATGTCAGCTATCTGTCAGTGAAAGTTCCGTCAAAATCGGTCCAGCCGTTTCGGAGATTAGCCGGATAAAACAGACAAACAGACAGACAAAATAATATTGTTTTTTTGTTCGTATAAGTACTGTATATAGCTTTAAATAGCAGTTATTTCGTTATTACAAACAGATAGTGAATTGTTATTAGAAAAAATTATATTATTTATTTATTTTTATAGATATAGTGATTTTATTCAGAAAATTATTCTGAAATGTATATAATTAAAATTTCATTTCATAATTTAATAAACGGCTTTACGACTTCGTAAAACACCTCAAAGTATTTCAATAAAGAACTGACCCTTGCTCCTCAAGTAATGGAATTTAGAACTTTCGTATCTTTGGGTTTCCACATCAGTGAACTCCGGAATAAAAGTCAAAGTTCGGCCGAATAATGTGTATCCATCCATGTATGTCCCTATCTTTGCTTTAGGTTTGCAACTACCAAGCAACAATTTTAAATAGTCCTGTTTAAGGGGGCCATTTGGTGGCGGCTTAAGAGAATATACCACCCCATCTCATCCCGTGGGTGTCGTAACAGTCGACAGAGCTGCACAGATCTGAATAAATAAACTTCGGTTGCCAACCCGCCTGCCAAGCGTGGCAACTATGGCAAAATCCCCCCAAAATGAGAGCTACAAAATTTCGTCTGTCTGTTGACTTTTTTCAGGTCATTTAATATGTATATAGATGTATATGCGGGAAGTCGATGAATGCAGGTGGCTCAGGGCCTTGTTTTGTTGGTAATCTATGGCGGAGCCTTTGTTTAGAAGTGGACTCTTATAAGCTGAAATGATGATGTGTATATCTAATCCGGACTTTTCATCCGAATTACGAGTCTTGTTATTAAGTACAATAAATACAATTATCATTATCAATATTTACTTAAAGTTGCAGAAATCTATATTATGCGCAAACTAGCTAACTCTTTATAAGCTCCATCCAGAGCTCTAATTTGGAAAAATGTCTGGGACAAGTTATTGAACCAGTCGATCAGTTTATTATAATTAAATAAACAGGTCTTAAAGTGTCATTTTTACTTGTGTTGTCTGTCTCTGTGTGTGTTCATATGGTACTGCAAGAAGGTTTGCTTATACCACAGAGTCCCCCAATCTATTATCATCGGTGTCAGGTCTCTGGATCCATGTGAACTACGTAGTTGGGTTGCAAAGTAGTCTTGTGACTGGCCTCATATATAACAACGAGCTGTGTCCCGCGATACCACCTGCGTAGAATAAGCCAACCTTATGATTGCGTCGTACGGCGTGGTAACTCGCTGAGCAATCACACGTCGGCCCTTCTCAGTAATGTTTGGTTAATGAAAACAACTCCAAACGCAGCTGCCGTGCATGTTAGTTGAACAGATTGTCAACAGATGGCGCTTTCTGCAATTAAATTAATTCGTTAATTCTTTAAAAAAAATAACGTAAACCTAACTTATAAGGCATTCAATAAGTTTTCGTCGTTAGAGGGAAAAATTATATATAATATTAATAGCGTATCAAACACGAATTTTGATACAGTATATTTTTTTAGATAGCCGACTAAAAACACCTCCGAGAAATATGTATTAAGATAGACAGATTGAGTATATTTTGTATTATTAAAAGTGACTAGCGTAATTTTGTAATAATGTATAATAATTTCCTGTGATTCTCAAAACTCTTGTTATGCATTACATTAAAGAAACATTTGAAACTGCTAAAAGATTTGAATTAAAAGCAAGTAAATGGGCTATTTATACCGTAGAAGCTTTTATCTCCATTATATTCGTTCGTTATTCTAAACCCTGTCGTTTCTGAGAGAACCCTTACACAAAACTTCTACTAAGCAATATTTCGTCAGCTTAGCTATCCACGATGGGTTAGGGAAGCTATTGAATACAAATAGTTTCTTTGGCACATAGTGTCACGATCTGAGATCTTCAGAATTGTATGAGGAAAAAAGCATCGCATTTTACTTTATCATCATCAGCCTGTTAACAGTACACTGTTGGACTTGCCTCTCACAAACTAGGCTGATGTGCCATAAACGTGCCAACCGCCGCTAGCTTTATGCTGCCTTAGCATTTTTTAAAGAAGCAACTCTACCACTTATCGGAATCCATGAGATTTTTCCACACATTTCCTGTAATCTAAAAATCTTATGACGGTGTTATATTACATGGCGATATTACATGTAAAATAGTTGACTTATTTTAAACATTTGTAACGAAAACCAGTTTGTAACTTCTTGACATCGATATACTTGTATATAAAGTTGTCGACGAAAGGTTCCACCAAAATGTAGGGTAACCTGGGATTAATAGAGGGTCTGAGTTATGTTTACAGCCTCTCAGACGCGTTTGCCGGTCAATTTTACTCTCGATCAAAGTTTAGTGAGAATGACGATTACAGCCGCTGATAGTCTTTATTACTTTTAGAATATAATAGAATTCAAGATATAATTAGAAACAATATAATAGAATTAAAGAATTTAGAATATTATAGAATTTTCATTGTTCCGAAAAATACTTAAAAACATTTGACATTGAAAGAATTTGGGGTTAGTATTTAAGTAATTAAATCTAATATTCTACTAACCAATTATATAGACATAGTCTGATAAAGATGAAAAGAAAAAATCTCTAGTAGACAATTGAACTAATTTCACGTAATTTTTAAGGTTCCATACCTGCGAATGAAAAACGAAACACTTATAGAATCATCGTGTGTCTATCTGTCCGTCTTTCACAGCCAATTTGCCTTAATCTACACGACCTATAAAATTATAAGTTTTGTACACATATATAACATGTCTGTGATCCAATAAATAGATTTAAAGTTATTTGGGAAAATAGATGAAAACTGACCATGTTTTAAAACACAAGACTTGTTAGTTGGTTTAAAAATGTAATAATTAAAAAAGTTGTATTTCTGACTGTATTGTATGCAAATAATAAATTAAAATTAAATCTTATTAATTTTTCAAACTTTAAAATAAATCATCGCTTAAAGAACCTGATTTAGAAATTTCTTGGTCTGAATATGATACGTGAGAGCAGAGACCCGAATAAGCGTCCATTGAGCATGCCGTATCGTAGCGACCTAAGAGAATCTACCACCCCATCCCATCCCGTGGGTGTCGTAAAAGTTGACAGAGGGTACTTAAAACCAGGAGATGGGCAGCAGTATCTTCCTGGAACATCTGAATAAATACGTATGATTGCAAGTATGAGTTCCCCAAGTAAAAAATGCATACACCACCTTCTTTCGGTTTGAAGGATACTGACGCTACGAGTAGTAAGATAGATGAAACTTACTGATGTACCCTGGCAATTACGGCAGTGTAGTAGGTACTACATAGAGTTTTTCAACGCAAATTTGTAGGTGACACCGCAATAGTTATGGGCAGGCGTAGCACTCGCCATCAGGTCAAGGGCTCGACTCGTAATTTATTTACAATAAATAAAAATGATGACCTAAAAACATATATCGCTATAATTTACTTAACTACAAATCCTAGCATACTATGAAAGTACAGAATAGTAACGCTTAGTAAGAACATCAACCTCTCATAAAAGTAACCGCGTTCAACATAAAAGTAATCAATTACTCGCGCAAGGAGATAAAATCACAAAACCAAGAATAAAGTTTTTAGACATAAGTACTCGTACATTCACGCCCCTTTCTTGTTGGAGTCAATAGAAATTTAATTGTGCCGTGTGGTGACGGCTTAAGATAATCTACCACCCCACCTCATCTCGTGGGTATCGTAAAAGTAGACAGAGGAAAACGAAAACCATGAGATGGGCAGCGGCATCTTCCTGAACATCTGAATAAATAAACTGCAGTTGCCGACCCGCCTGCCAAGCGTGGCAAAATCCCTCCAAAACGAAATCTACAAACTTTTGTGGCTATCTATGGAGGAGGCCTATGTTCAGCAGTGGGCCAGTGATAGGCTGAAATGATGATGATGATACAAGTACCCAGTATTACGCTACTTCCAATATTTTTTTGCATCTCTCTTTTTTAGATAAGTCGGAGTTGACAACCGTCGTGTGGATGTAAACAATGAAGTGCATACATGAGCTTACCTCCTCTACTCTCTCTATTTTGTATATAAGCGTCGAGTCCTCGACTCGTAAATGACGGTAACGGCAAGAGCACAAATTATTTATTTGCTATATACACCGATTTTGTGGTACACTATACTTTAAGTTCATAATCATCATTACAGCCTTTCACTACTCCTCTGCTGAACATAGGTCTCCCCTATAGATTGCCACAAGTTAGTAGCTCTCATTTTGGAGGGATTTTGCCATAGTTGCCACGCTTGTCAGGCGGTTCCAAGAAGACGCTGCTGCCCGTCTCTTGGTTTTAACTTTCCCTCTGTCGACTTTTACGACACCCACGGGATGAGACGGGGTGGTAGATTCTCTTAAGCCACTACCACACGGCAAGTACTCTAAGTTAAACATACTTAAAATTATACTTTTTTATGATCATAATCGATCATGAAAAAGCACACACAAGCAGACAATATACTCGTATAATTATAACATGTGCTTGAATGTGTTATGGTACCGAAGAGACTTTGCCATGCTGCACGAGCATTTCAGTATCATCGTCAGCCTGTAAATACTCCTAGTTCAGTACTGGGCAACTTTGCATATGCAAAAGGCATAAATTAATAAAAAAGTAAAATAAAGTAAGAGCCAATAAATGTCCCACTGCTGAGCACAGGCCCCCACTAATTTCTGAAAGCGATTTGGGACCACCATGCTGCTCCAATGCGGGTTCGGCGGACTTTACATGTCCTCGAAATATTTATTATTTCTCAGAAATCCAGGTTCCTTCACTGCAGCGTCAAGTACTAGGCGGTTAAGTAAATCAAAACTTAAAATTTCAATTAACAATTTCAGCGTGGCCGGCATTCGAACCCAGGTTACTCGCATACTATGTAATTAAAAGCGATAAATGTTGAGCGCTTTCCTATGTGGCTGTTTCTGCAGCAGCTCCCCCAACGCGAATTGGATGGCAATGACGCATGGTGCGCCTCAAAACCACCACTGTCCATTCTCCCAAGGGATCAGTGTAACTCATTAAGAATGCCTTCCATCAGTTCGATATAGGCTCGAGGCTCCAAGAAGCAAGGACTATTGAATTTTATTTTTTAAACGCCCAATTTTTAAACCCACAGCAGGATTTCTCCAGTATCGTGGGTGCGTTTCACCATACCCCTCACATGCACAACCCGAAAACCAACAATTTGTGTTTTTGCACAAATGTTGGCTCCGGCTGGGATTCGAACCCAAAGCCCGCGGCATAGGAGTCAGATACTCTTACCACTAAGTCACATCGTCAATATATTGAATACTTACAGCAAAGTCGCAAGTATTAACTTGCTCTTGTCTCTTAATGGAACCGATTTCACATATATTTGTGAGTGAAAATGGCTCATTAAAATCACTTGTACTAGTCCTATAAAATTATTTATTTCAGAAGTATATACCGAACGGTTTTACCGCTTAAAGCAGAACCTTAAAATGGATATACATTTAATATTTGACTTCGTTGTTCATCCATTGACATTGTACTCTGATATCGGGCATATTTAAAGATATTCTATATATACTCAAAAAATATTTCACACTATATACTAAAAAAATATTTCACACTTTTAGCTAGAATTAACATTTTACCGCACATTCAACTTTGTACAATATTTTACCTCAATTTTTATACAAAGTGACATCCCGACCCTACACTTACATCCCCTGGGTTTAAAAGCTGACTGTATAAAAAATTCATTTGTCGGCGAAATTTTGGCAGGTTGATGTTCGGTAAAAAAATATTGACAGGTAAATATTTATATATTCATTGGTTTTTCTACTTCTATTCGTAATATGGTTTTTAACAATACATCGATAGGATTTACTAGTGGTAGAATTCCTATGCAGAAAGTCCGTCTAGGTGGACACCACCGTAGTGCCAGTTATGTTGCCGTATAGCAGTAGTGTTCAAACATTACGGAATTATAATCTGAAAGACATAGTAAGCTCGTAAAGTTACATCGCATATGACAACAACTGATATCACAGGGTGACGAGCGCAGTGTATGATTTCCTCCTCTCGTCTTTCTTCTATGGTATATGACCAAGACCTCCTGACAGATTTCACCAACGACAATTACAGCTCGATATGTCAAGTTGTCAAACGCCCGGGACATATTGTGA
Source organism: Luehdorfia chinensis (assembly GCA_019845155.1). Lineage (NCBI taxonomy): Eukaryota > Metazoa > Arthropoda > Insecta > Lepidoptera > Papilionidae > Luehdorfia > Luehdorfia chinensis. Next base: position 1,169,939 of record JAHVAK010000390.1, read on the forward strand.
TGCGGCAAATACTTACTACTGATCTTCGTTATAACATTCGGCTTCTTCAACAGCCTGTAAAAATCCACCGCTGGATATAAACCTGTCCCAATTCGGGAGGATTTGTCGTTATCGCCTCGCATGGCAGGCGGATTATCAATCAGAGTACAGACGCCTCGCAACATAGGTTTTCTTTTGGATTAAGTGAAGTGAGTAAAAACGATCAAAATAATATGACATATATATGATACGAGTATGATGATTCACCTGATGGTAAGTACAACGTCTGCCCATAACAAACGCTGTGTCACGCAGTAAATTTCTGTGTGACACCACACTGTGTCCATCACCCTGAGACATAAGTTCCTAAGTCTCATATGCCTAGTGATAACGCTAGCTCACAGTGCCCTTCAAACCGAAACAGTAATGTTTGCACACTACTGGCCCTGGGGTGGCACCTACCTAAACGGATTCCTGCATAGGAATCCTACCACCAGTAACTGCTGCTGCCCGTCACCGGTCAGGATATTTTAGGTCTGGCATAATAGAGATGGTTATTCCGCATATGATAACATACTTATCGGATACAATTATATCACTCCTGTCCAGTTTTTTGCAAAAACTTGATGGGATATATCAGCTGGGTCGTGGATCATGAATTCGCCATGACTCAATAGGCTGACATAATAATCTCCAAAGCACGCGATTGACAATATCAATGTGAAAATCATCACTTTTAGCACGAAATTGATTTTTGTTATCATAACTGGGGTCGTAACGAAAACTGTATACCAAATCTCGTATTCGTTCATATCTGATCGTGTTTTCGGATAATCTATGAAAGCAATTATACAGTTCGGAAAATTCGCTTTAACTTGTCGTAGCTATATTAAAATGTATTAACATTTATGGTTTTTATGTTAAGGTTCATGTTATTTTATTTTAAATGAACAATAACGGGATGCATCGGTCTCCATACATTTTACGATACAAAGTTATATTATATACAAATCATATATGTTGAATGACGGAATTGTTAACAAAAATAAACATGTAAATTGTTAAGAACACTTTTTCAGTTACTTAATGTTTTTATTACCATTTTATTTACATTCAATAAAAAATTTCATTGTACACCAATACGGTAATAAAGACGATAGACTCCATACTATATTTAAGTTAAGATACAAAAGGCGGTCTTAACACTTAAAGCGATTTCGCCCAGACAACCTTATGGCAGAATACTGATGCAGAAAAATGATCACCGAAAAGCCTAGTAGTTACCGTACCTGACTTCGTTTTCTGGTTCGGCGTGTTGTGCATATGAAATGTAAATCCCACAATAGGGCATCGTTTTATTTCGAAAAAAATAAATAGAAGAATTGCGTCCATCCACATGAGACATCAGTTCTTAAGTCATATGCCCATTAATTACACTAACTCTCAGTGCCCTTCAGATCGAAACACACTAATGTAAGTAACTGGCTTTGCGGTGGTATGTGCCTAGATGAATTCCTGCACAGGAATCCTACCACAAGTAAAACCAGTAGTTTTCTGATAAAATACTATTTCAAGGAACCAAAGTGTATAGTAAGCTACAATCGAATCCACATATTTTTTGCCTCAGGTTAGCTAATTATGCTGTTAGAAATAACTGTCAACATACCTTATATAGCATCAACAAATATATAGTTAATAGAATCAGGCGTTACTTTGCGTAAATCCATTATAGTAAAGGAAAGAAAGATAATTTGCTAAGATCCGAATGCAAAATGTAAAATGGTGTGTATTACCTAGTTTTGAAGAGCACCGCCCGCCCTCCCACAACAGCGTGCACAAGAATACCAATACCGCCACCGGGAGCCGCCACCAGATAGTGTTGGAGGGTATCTGGTGGCGGATCTTAGCAAATTAACTTTCTTTCCTTTTCAACAAATATAGTTTCCATTATTTAAATAACATGATCTCTTACAGTATTTTACTGTGGAGTTGCGACTGTTGTGAATACTGTTTTTTTGTGAGCAGCAAAAAAGAGTAGTGGACGCAGTTTATAACATGCGCTGTCGTGATTACCCGAGGGAACCATTGAAAGAAATTTATATTTTAGCTTCCAGTTACATAAATACCAAGTTAAATATAACGTGACGCGTTTTGTTTATATTGTTTTAATAAAATTTATTTTTAAAGAACTAAAAAAAACTAGGACAGGCGAACCACACGAGGACCGGTTTGCAGATTTTATGACGCTTAATAAATAATATTCACTTTATTTTGTTTCTGCGCATCCAAGACACCCTTGTTAAGTTTACGCTTTACTTGTATTCTCTGTGTAATTCTATTATTCCTACTAACAGTGAGATCTACGAGTTAGTTTGAAAACTGTCATGAAGTTGATATTCTCATCAGTATTGATCTGAAGCCTGACTCTGCAAAGCTCTTTTCCGCCCTTTTAATAAAACTAGTGATCGCCCAATGGTCAAAATTCGACCGTAATTCATTATCTATTTTTTATTGAAATTACTGTATTTGTAACATAACATAACCACCACCACCACCACCATTTCAGCCTAACACTAGTCCACTGCTGAACATAGGCCTCTCCCATAGATTGATACGAAAGTTTTTAGCTCTCATTTTGGGAGGATTATGCCATAGTTGCCACGCTTGGCAGGCGAGTTGGCAATCGCAGTTTATTTATTCAGATGTTCCAGGAAGATGCTGCTGACCATCTCCTGGTTTTTATTTTCCCTCTGTCGACTTTACGACACCCAAGAGATGAGATGGGGTGGTAGATTCTCTTAACATAACATATTTATACTAATATTATAAAGCTGAAGAGTTTGTTTGGTTAAACGCGCTAATATCAGGAAGTACTGGTTCGAATTGAAAATTCTTGTGTCGGATATCCTATTTATCGAGGCATGGTTTAGGCTATATACCATCACGTTATGACCCTTCTTTTAAATTATACGGCGGGTGAAACTGCGGGGCGCAGCTAGTTATAACTAGTCTGGCCATAAATACTGCTACATAAAAACTTTTCTTTTTTTCAACTTTTTAATATTTTGAATTTGGAATTATTTTTTGAAAAATAAAACGTATATTATTTAAAAACTTCTTTCGATTTTGCGCCATTTAACATATTTTTTCGTGTTCATTATCAAGTTACAATATGGAATAGGGTATTAAATAAAAAAGGATTGCAGTGATCGCCTTGCACAAAGTGTATGGAGCCGTCGGTCATATTCCAGACACTTCAAAAGCTTGGTATCAGCCCTATGTTCGTATATCGTACTATCAACATATACAACAACACTTCCTCTGTCGAAGACCACAAAAGATCGGGGCGGCCGCGTGCTGTTAGAACTACAAAGGTGTGAATGCTGTTAAATCAAGATTTCGTCGAAACCCCATTAGGAAGCAAAAAATTTTATCGCAAGAAATGAAGATTCCCTCTAGAACTCTGTCTTATATTATAAAACAAGACCTGAAGATCGGTGCTTATTGTCGATATACAGGATATGCCCTAAATCAATATTTACAATTAAAGAGAGTGGATCGATCAAAACGCCTTCTGTCGCGATACAGCAGGTAAAAGGCACAGAAATATCCGCTTTACCGATGGAAAAAATTTCACGATTGAAGAACACTACAATAAGCAAAATGATAAAGTATACGCTCACAGTTCTAAAGAAGCGGCTCAAGTGGTCGGAAAGGTACAACGTGGTCATCATCCTGCGTCAGTGATGGTTTGGTGGGGCGTGTCTTATCAAGGAGTCACAAAACTACATTTTTGTGAAAAAGGAGTGAAAACTTCAGCCAAAGTGTATCAAGGTACAGTCTTGGATCATGTCGTGAAACCTCTCAGCAATACACTTTCTAAAAATATACCGTGGACTTTCCAGCAGGACTCTGCACCTGGTCACAAGGCACGAACTACCCAAGCCTGGCTTGAAACCAACTTACCGGAGTTTATAAGAGCTGAAGACTGGCCCCCATCTAGCCCAGACTTTCGACTTAAAATTATTGTCAGTTTTAGAGGACATGGCCTGCTTTAAACAACACGGCGACATTGAGTCTCTTAAAAAATCTTTGGAGCAAGCAGTGGCGAAATTTCCCTTGGAAACAGTGTGTAAATCCATAGAGTCGTGGCCAAACAGATTAAAGGCCTATATAGAAGCCAAAGGTGACCATTTCAAATAGAATATTTTTTTATTTTTTGTTGAGTCTTATAAATATGTAGGTATAAATTTTCATAGACATTACATTACTTCATTAAAAAAAATATGCATTTTCGTTTGTAACAGAACTTAAGGCCGGACTAGGTATATAAATTTAAGCTTTCTGTACTCCTTCTCCATATAAACTTTAACTGTGGCAAATCTCACGTTGCTTAAAAAAGGATACAAAGTTTTCTCTTCACGTATTAGTATCTATAAATGACTAGATTTTTAAAATTAGCATGCATTCACTTTAAATTATTACAAAATGAACGTTTTCATAAAAACTAATGTTTTTAAAGGAACTCTCAGCGCAGATTTGTTCAACGCTCGTAATACATTTGCATAACCATTGAAAATTGTCTTTATTCTACTCGATTCATTCAATAATAGGGAATATATAAAGGGTTGTTGATTATAGCTGGAATGTAAAGCCTATGAAAGTTATGAACACTAAAATATTAATAGAAATAAATTCATTGTAAAAAAAAAGTAAAGTTTCAGCCTTTAAATGTCCCACTACTGAGCACAGGCCTCCTCTCATTTCTGAGAGGGTTTTGGAACTAGGAAGAATCCGCCACGCTGCTCCAATGCGGGTTGGCGGACTTCACATGTCTTCGAAATATTTTTTATTCCTCAGACATGCAGGTTTCCTCAAGATGTTTTCCTTCACCGCCGAGCACGTGGTAAATCAGCACTTTAAATTGCAATTAACAATTTTAGTGGTGCCGGCACCGGGAATCGAACCCAGGTCACTCGTGTACTATGAAATTTAAAGCGAGCGCCTAGCCCCTGAGCTACCACGGCTCTAATTTCATTGTGGAAATGATTAATTCGAACTGATAATCAAAATATTTCCCTAAAACTTCTTATTTATATAAAGCGAACTGTCCCTGCATTAACCAGCAAGAAACTAATACCTCTCGCATATAACTGGTGGTAGGATTCCTATGCAAAAATCCGTCTAGGTAGGAACGACCGCAATCAGTTACTCTGCCAAGACACAGTAGTGCAAGAACATATGACACTTAAGAGCTGATGTCTCGGGGTGACGAGCGCAGAATGGTGTCTTAGAGAAATGTTTTGAGTGACACAGCATTAGTTATGGGCAGACATTGCAATTACCATCAGCTGAACGATGTGCTTGTCTCATCACTTTCTTTCATAAAAAAAATATGTTACCCCTCAAAACCACCAACATCAACCGGCTTTCATCTAAAACAGGCTGTAGTCGTCGCTTCATTTAGTCGCGAGTCATATAAGTTTATTTGGTTTTTCATTTATCCCGTGACACTTACTTTGCCTTCTCTGTTATTGGCTTGTGATCACTAGCAATCCAATATTCTTATCTCCTCGCAAGCTATTTTAATTCCTATTTTTGTTGCCTCCTGTATGGATAACCACATCCAGCTCTGTTTTATTATCTTCTATTCTATTCTAGTCTAATAAGTTATATTGCGTCCTATGCACTGCATATATAATAGAATAACGTAAAAGAATAGAATAGAATATAACGAAATGCAAAAGAATAGAACAGATTATAACAGAACGGACCGGAATACAGTAGAATAAAAATAATGTAATGGAATAGAATAGAACAGTCAAAGGAATCGAATAGAATAGAATAGTATAATTCTTTATAGTATTTATTTGCTAAAACATGGTACAGAACTACGATCGTGAATTAGAATTTAGGGACAACACATTCTACTTTATCAGCATGCTAAAGTCAATAATTACACGCAAATACAATCACATCGATGAAGTTAACCTAAACGAATTAACTACATTATAATTTATTTACATAACAGAAGTCATCAATATTGTAATAGTTTTTCTAACCGTCCTGTAATGTTGGCTAACATGTCAAATGTTTTTTAAATAGACATAGGTATTTATCTCATCATCATCTATTTCTCATCGAAAACGATTCAATCTATGTTGTGTTTCAAAAATCACCTACCATAAAAGCTGTTAAATAGAACGTCAATTGTCTTTACGATTGTGTATAAATTATTCAGCGGTCAGTGAAATACACCAAAATTTTATTTGCAATCTTGTCAGTGCAGCTTTTTATCGACGTTTTACTATCCGGACCGCCATAAAATGGCTGCAAATTCAAAAAGAGCAAACGATCGTAGGAATTCTATTTATTTGAGTACAGTACAAATTTCTCAATTGAAATTTTTGCACATAAACGACTTAGAGAAAATGCGAGAACGATAAAAGTTGAAAATTAAACTGGGTACTATGAAATTAGAACCTTCAATCGAGTTTACGGCATCAACCAGTTTTATGACCAAATCAAATTTTCTGTTTTATAACGAACCGACTATCAAATATATTTACAGAGGTTTAGATTTCCGATAGGTGTCCTGCAGAGTACAGTAGCACCTACCTCTTTCCTAATGAGGTGTCGTAAGAGGCGACTAAGGTACAGTCTTTATTCGTGCAGAATAATGAAATAGTAGCGTGCAAACATTACCGTGGTTAACTCTCAAGGACACTAACACCTAGTGTAATCACTGGGCATATGAGACTTAAGAGCTGATGTCTTAGGGTGACAACGCAGTGTGGTGTCACACAGAAATGTTCTGGGTGACACGGCATTTGTTATGGAACGTTTTGCTCGTCTCGTCACTTTTTCTAATAAAAAAAACCGGTTCACTCACACAATGTTCCGGAACACTTGGGTCAGTAAAAAACTTAATTTTGAACTCGAACATTTCACCCGTTAGGCAGTCAGTGACACTAATGTTCGTGTTCTATGAACCAAATGCGAGCCGTTTGTTGTTTGACATTGAGTCATCAACCCTAATAAGTTACTCTGAGACGGTGTTCCAAATGAATCATATCACTGATCCGGAACTTAGCACTGTTCCAGATGCAATTGTTCAAATCTTGCTAAAGACACTTTTGCCACGTCTATCGAATGCTGACGAAAGTTATCAACTGCGCAGGAGATATAGCGCCATAAGTGTACCGTCGTGTTAGCTCAGGGGCCGTTAGCTCGCCTTTAATTTCATAGTACGCCAGTAACCTTGGGTCGATCCCCGGTGCCGGCACCTCTAAAATTGTTCTACAATTTTAAGTGCTGATTTACCACGTGCTCAGCGGTGAAGATAAACATCATAAGGAAACCTGCATATCCAAGGAATAGAAATATTTCTTGGACATGTGAAGTCTGCCAACCCGCATTTAAGCAGCGTGGCGGACTATTCCCTCTCAGAAATGAGAGGAGGCCTGTGCTCAGCAGTGAGATATTTATAGGCTGTTACTTTAAGTGTACGCGCAAACACAGTGGCACTCACTCGTCCCAACCTACCCGTGCCCGATGTAACGCTCATGCAATAAGATAGGTAGGCTAGGATGCAGTATCAGAGAGACAAGGACAACACAACCGTAAACCAACCAAAATGTGTTTATGCTCAAATGTTGGATCCGGCTGGGATTCGAACCCAGGACCCACGGCGTGGTAGGCAGATACTCTAACCACCATGCCACGCGGTTGTCAAAATAAGGCGTTATATGAGCATTAAGGACCGATGAACGATACCGCATCGAACTTTGCAATTGTATATTTGGGGTGACCACAACAGTTACGGCAGACGTCGCCATCCATCCATCCATTTCAGCCTACCATTAGTCCACTGCTGAACATAAGCCTCCCCCATAGAGTGCAACAAAAGTTTGTAGCTCTCATTTTGGGGGATTTTGCCATAGTTGCCACGCTTGGCAGGCGGGTTGGCAACCGCAGTTTATTTATTATGATGTTCCAAGAAGATGCTGCTGCCCATCTTATGCTTTTAATTTTCCCTCTGTCGACTTTTACGACACCCACGGGACGAGATGGGGTGGTAGATTCTCTTAAGCCACTACCACACGGCCATACGGCAGACGTCGCACTTACTATTAAATTAATTTTTAGATCGTCTTCTCACTTTCTTCCATTTAAAAAAAGCTACGATGTAGTCGATAATCTTGGCCCAATTTTCAAGCTCCGCAATGATAACTAGAAAATTCTTGCCTTGTCTGTAAAATTACGGAAACAATTTAATTGCACATAACTGAAAACACGAAAGAAGGAATCGTACAGTCCGCAAAGAAAATAGAAATGCTAGTTACTAGGAAGGATATTGTCAATTTTCTCAGTTCTGCAGAACGAATGCGGTCGGAAGTCGTTACAGTCTAGGCTAATCCATGAGACCGTAAAATTACCCTGACCCGTAGTAAAAGGAACGTGTTAGTTTACGTTTCCTAAAACTTTTCACGGAACATTCGAGAACTTTTTTTTATGCAAAATTACGTTGTTCTATAAATTACCATTTACACCGATACAGTTTCGTCAAATGGCAAGAATAATAAGCATACATTATACACGTATATGGTACGCCGTGTGGTAGCAGCCTAAGAGAATCTACCACCCCATCCCATCCCGTGGGTGTCGTAAAAGTCGACAGAGGGAAATTAAAACTAAGAGATGGGCAGCAGTATCTTCCTGGAACATCTGAATAAATAAACTGCGGTTGCCAACCCGCCTGCTAAGCATGGCAACTATGGCAAAATTCCTCCAATATGAGAACTACAATTTTTTGTGGCTATCTATGGGGGAGGCCTATGTTCACCAGTGGACTTGTATATATTTTTATTTGTAATTGTAATATATTTTTTTCTTTCTAATAACATTCCTCCATACTAGGACATCTTGTGTAACATGTGTGGGTTTATAGACGTAGATTTCATATACACAAGCACTCACACCGAATGGTCTATCTTTAGGCTACACAGATATTTGTTAAGCGCGGAAAGCGAACCCGTGACCCGTAGCACAGAATCCGATCACTTAGCCACTGCGTCAACATAGCGTAGCGTACAAATTGGAAGTCTATAATCAACTAAAATTTGTTAAAACTATAAAACTAATATCTAACTTTTACTTCAAACATAATAAAAGTAAAATATATGTGAATCGATTTTTTTAACGTTACTGCGTAACTAACTTTCGTTAATATTACTGTTTTCATCAAGACGACCACGTAGCCTAGTGGTCAGAGTCAGTCTGACGTCTGCGCCGCAGGCTCGGGGTTCGAAACCCAGCCGGAGCCAACATTTGTGAAAAGCACATATTGTTATTTTTCACAACTCAACTTACCGAAGAACTTATTGATGGATGAACGAGGACAAGTTAAGAGTAGTGAGTGCCTCTGTTTGCGCTTGCACTTCTGGCACAATAATATCTCCTGCGCAATTGACAGCTTCCAACAGTTTTCGGTTGTTGTCGCCCTGGAAGGTCATTTTGTTCTTGGCAAGGGTTTCCACAATGTTCGTAACATATTTTTTTTTATTTTTGTTAGCAATTGTTATTGTTAAGAAATGGCATCCCATGTCTTATTAAGGAGGGGGACATAACTAAACAAAAAAAGGGAGTACGAGTGATGAAAACTATCGCAGAACCAAATTGGCCAACCCCAAATCCACGTAGTCTTGTCTCCCTTACCCCTGGAGTGTTTTTGTAAAGTCGGAGTAGCAGAGGAAAGGCAGCCCTCGGCCGCTGTAACAAAGCGCAGAAAACAGCGCGAGCCGGAGCGGCAGAGGCTGGTCACTGAAGGCGAACGTGGGTACACAAGGGCCGAGGGATTGCACTTTCCGCAGCGGCGAAGCAGTCGCGATTCGGAATTATGTTCTTCTTTTGTTTAATTACATTAAGTTATTACAATAATACACTGTTAACAAATAACACACCTCTTGAAGCTGTTGGTCCAAATTTTCTTTAAAACTGAAACTGCTTCAGACTGGAACAGCCAAATCTACTTTATTTTCGTCACTACAGACTTCCATTGTAATATTTTACTTTCTTTGATCGTCTCGAGCTGGCAAGTCGTTAAACTTTATTGTACCAAGTCGTTTGCCTGGCTGTTTTATTGAATATCATTCAGGCCGCTGGTTGAACGCCGTTTAGTAAAAATAAAGAAAAACAAAAAATATAAAGTACAAAAATATAAAATAAATAAACTAAACCACAATACCTAAAATGAAAAGTATGGAAATTGTACGCCGTATTCCTAGTAAACGAGGTTGACAACTCAGCGGTGGAAGCGAATTCCGTCACTGCACTGGTTTTCAGTGTCAACCCCCGTTGCACTTCGAAGTCGTTTAATTAAAAAAAAATCTTCTATTTCTGTGTATTTTACAACATCACCTGTCTAAAGCCTTGATCATTCCAGTTATTTCTTTGCTTCAGTCGACATATCCTCTTATTTAAACGGTATGGCAGATTTTCTTACACCGCCACCCAAAAAACTATGTATGATAATTAATATGAGACAGGCTCCAACCGTTGAATAGCCGTTTTACTGATAACTGAAGTATAAGAATATACAAAACATTAAGAAAACATTATATAGTGTTCATTTGGGATTGGCACAGCTTTAATCTCAAAATAACATCATATAAATAACAAGTGCAAATAAATCTTGAGATCTATTCAAAATTCCAAATAAAAATATAGCATCTAAAGCAAGGAAGTTAATATAACTTTGTGATTTAATACAAAGATATTTGAACTCCTTTGCTTTAAATGCTACGATAGAAGATAACAAAAACAAGGGAAATCGAATAACCAAGAACCTTAATTCTAATAAGATCGTTTTCAGAATATGAATTAGCTAGTGTCCTAAATAAATATTCAACAAAAATATAATAGCGGTACGACTTTTGTGCAGAAGTCCGTCTAGGAAGGTACTATCACAGGGCCAGTTATTGAGCCATGAACCATTAGTGTGCAAACATTACTGTGTTTCGGTTTGAAGGGCACTGAGAGCTAGCGTAATCACTGGGCATATGAAACTTAAGAACTGAGGTCTCAGTGTGACAAGCGCAGTGGTACCACACAGTAATATTCTGGGTGACACAGCATCTGTTATGAACATCGCATTTGCACAGCTTTAAGAACTTTACCTTAAAGAAAGTAAAACAAAAAATAAATAACACTGTCTTAATTAATTCATCTACTTAAAAAGATTACAAACAAGCAGACATTTAAAACAACGACAAAAACTATACAGTAGTGTAAGCCATGTTAAATACACTATAGATTCTAGTCGTAAAATGACAGCATTAAAAAAATTAGGAAAGAAGCTTGGTTGTTTTCTGACATTTGCGGAATTATCAGTCTATCTGGGAGCTAAGTCGAGCGGACAAACAACGCGGGCACGGCCGTAATACCATTTTCTCGAAGCAACTCGCGGCACTTTTTACCCCTATGTATCTTGGTTGTGGGTAAAGTTAGAAATCTGATGTTTCAGTTGCCTAGAGTACATACCGAACCTACCTACAAGTTTGCACCTAATATAGTTAACAAAATATTACAAATTATATTTTCCCAATTTTTGTCACTGACTGACTCAGAGATCATCAAAATTCTAAGGTTCTTCAATCTAAAGGTAGAAACCTAAAAATCGGGATTAAGTTAGATCTTCGTCCATACAGAGAAGTTAAAAAACCTGAAATTTCAGCTTCCTTTTTTTTCGCGGTTTATAAACTTAATTCTTCCTACAAAATCCCATGAAAAATATTTTATCAGCCGCAAAAGTAAGTTTGTAAATAGTATAGAGTAAGTGCTGGTATTTTTAAAAAGTACGTTTGGTCGATATTTTTTATAAAAACAAAGATATGTATTAATTAAGAAACGCACTTTTTTAATTGGCGTTTAACTTGAAATCTATTTGTCGGATTTTGATAAAACTTTTTTTAAAACGTTCCCTTTGATTCCAGAAGAGCAACTGTAAGCAACGTTTTATTTCTGAAATGAATGAAACTTCTGAAATGAATTTTTGAGGCAAATAATTAAATTTTTATGGGTTCTGTACTATTTCAGCTATCGCTGAGACCCACCACTGCCCCACCACTCATTCGGATTCCGTTAGCTTGTAGGAAAGCTCAAGGAGAGAGAGCATGGTAATAAGTGAGAGAAGCGCGTCTTCGAACGACCAAAGAAATAAATTATAACCCAAGCAACTAGTATTAATAGCAAAAAGTCGCCATGATCAATATCGGCACAGACAACATTATCATGGTCATTATGTTTTATCTTACCATTGAAAATAAATAGTAAATAGATTATTAAATTACAAAGCATGGCATTACTTCTAGTCAAATAATTAAATTATTCCGGAGTCGGCCCGGGAATGTTAAGAAGATTAACGTCTTTAAGACAAAGAAATATAAAACTTTGAAGGGTTTATAAAGGCATGCCATTAATTAAATTGCTGTGAATAATTTCTCTTATACCAAGCGTTGATAAAAGTTTATGAAATATTATTTTAAATCGAAAAGAAAAAAACATGACTGACTTGACTACGATGTTCAGTGATTAGCGTAGGTTTAAACGTGAATCTCGGCTTTGAATCCTCAGAGTAAAACAATATTAATGGAATACCCATATTATTATAGTTAATAGAATCAGGTGCTACTTTGCGGAAATCCATTATAATAAAGAAAAGAAAGTAAATTTGCTAAGATCCGCATGCAAAGTATAAAATGGTGTATAAAAAAAGTAAAGTTTCAGCCTATAAATGTCCCACCGCTGAGCACTGGCCTCCAAGAATCCGCCACGCTGCTCCAATGCGGGTTGGCGGACTGCACATGTCTTCGAAATATTTTATATTTCTCAGACATGCAGATTTCCTCACGATGTTTTCCTACAACGTCGAGCACGTGGTAAATTAGCACTTGAAATTGCAATTAACAATTTTAGTGGTGCTGGTACCGGGAATCGAACCCAGGTCACTCGCGTACTATGTGATTTGAAGCGAGCGCCTAGCCCCTGAGCTACATATTACCTACTTTTTACAGACAGCCTGTGTCGTAGACTAGTGGTTGTGTCGTCGTGATGAAAGGTATCTGGTGGTGGTTTCTGATGGCGATATTGGTTTGCTTGTGCACGCTATTGTGGGAGGACAGGCTTCAAAAACTAGGTATCATAAACCATTTTACTTATCAGATCTTAGCAAATTATCTTTCTTTCCTTACCCAATTTATTAGTTATCAGTTCTGGGCGTATTGTGAATATCCAGAATCAGTGACACTGCGTATGATATTTTCTCCAATTTTATAGCATATGTTCGGGTGGTTCGGGAAGGCGAAAACGAGTCTTTACCGACTGTAAACAAGGCTCCTTTTTGTTTTTAAGAGGGTTTTGGATCCGGGAATAGTCCGCCACGCTGCTCGGTGCGGAAAGGTACGTTTCATCGAAATATTTCTTATTTCTTAGACATGCATACCTCATGATATGCCCCGCACCTGGTAATTAAATATTTGAAATTGTTTGAATTATTTTAGTGGTGCCAGCACCAGGACTCGAACCCAGGTCACTTGCGTATAAAATGTAAGTCTCGCCCTCGACATAATAAGCGCTCTTCGCCTACTATGGCTCTGCTTCTATTTACGTCACTACAGTCTAAATAACACCTTATGCTTATTAAGCAAAGCATGTGGCTGTGGTATCATCATAAATCATACGATCAATAACGCAAATTACAGACGAAGGTTTACTTACTTAGTGTAAGTACTTACTCAATGTAATACTAACGCATGAAATAACTCAACACTATCCTACAAATACAAGGGACTATGAACGGAATAATAACGAGCTGTTAGCGCCATCTGCTTCACTTATGAACACGTTATTGCGAACGACGGGCATATTTGTTACACGTATAAATTCGATTATGAAGTGCCGACATAACCATAGTAATATTTATGAAAAAATTATACAATTAGTATTTTAAACAGTTTAAAATCGATATCAATATCCCTGAAACATGAAAAGATGGTCTTCGAGTTGTTACTATTCTCCAAAACGACTAAATTTTTTCACTGTTAAATAACTTAGTTCTTTGGAAAAGCAAATCGTTTTCCTGAGTAAGTAAGTGCAACGTCTGCGCATTACAAATGCTGCCTCAATCCGATCATGACGGTCCAAACCGAGGTCATCTCTCGGAGGCTCTTGTGCCAGTCATCCATAAATTTCGGCTAATATCTAAATAAATTAAATGCGGTTGACAACCAGCATGCCAAGCGTGGCAACTATGGCAAAATCCCTCCAAAATGTGAGCTACAAACTTGCTGCTATCTATGGGGGAGGCCTATGTTCAGCAGTGGACTTGCGATAGGTTGAAACGACGATGACAACGACCCTCAGCGCTCTGCCACCTTTAAATCCGGCGAGGCTGTGAAAGCCTTTGGGCTAACTGTGACAATCAGCCCAAAAAAAAATCACTACGAACTTTTCTTTGTAGCACTACACAGCGCTCGTCGCCTTAAGACGTCTTAAGAGTTCTTAAGTCTAATTTGCCCGGTAATGTAAAATAGCTAAATCTCTCGAACCATGAAAAAACTATCTTGCCACAAAACCTTGATCATCATCATCATCATTTCAGCCTATCTTAATCCACTGTTGAACATAGGCCACCCCCATAGATTGCCACAAAGCACGGTCCTGATCCACCTGCATCCGTCGACTTCCCGCAAAATCGCGCAGGTCGTCGCTCCATCTAGTGGCGAGGCGCTCTACACAAAACCTTTCTGAAATTTTAATGACAGCACAATATTTAAGTTATACCTATAAATGAAACCTAGTTTTTAAAGTAACAGTCACAAAAATAACTCAGTCGTCAGTGGTCTCTAACTTTTTTTATAAAAGAAAATTACGATACAAGCAAATAGTTAACCTGATGGTAAGTGCAACTACGTTTGTCCATAATAAATGTTGTGTCGCCCAGAACATTATTGTACGGCACCACACTGCATACCTGAGATATCGGTTCTTAAGTCTCATTATTAAAAGCTATAGTGAAAGCCGATTAATGTCAAAGCGGGATTAACAGAATCTAATATCATCATTATCATCATCATCATCATCTATTCAACCTATCATAGTCCAATCTTTAACATAGGCCCTCCCCCCGTAGATTGCCACAAACCACGGTACTGAGCCACCTGCATCCATCGACTTCCCGCAAAAGTAAGCAGGTCGTCGCACCAACTAGTGGGGGGTTACCCTACACTGCGTTTGCCGGTACGAGGTTGCCACTCGAGAACCATTCTTCCCCAACAGTTATCGTTTCTACGAGCTATATGGATGGCCGATTGCCACGTCAGCTTGCTAATCGTTCCGGTATAGGTATTTTTTTTTATTTCATAAAAGTGACGGAGCAAAACGTTAACCTGATGGAAGTGCAACGTCTGCCCATAACAAATGCAGTGTCACCCAGAAAATTACTGTGTGACACCACACTGCGCCTGTCACCCTGAGACATCAGTTCTTAAGTCTCATATGCCCAGTGATTACGCTAGCTCACAGTGCCCTCAAACCGAAACACAGTAATGTTTGCACACTACTGCTTCACGGCAAAATAACTGGCCCTGGGGTGGTACCTACCTAGATGGATTCCTGCATAGGAATCCTACCACCAGTAGGTGTGACATGGACGTTAGACATGTTCATCATTGAGCATATCGCTAAGGTCCACCAGCGATTCTGACATTATGACTACGTCGGCACTCAGGTGAGAGATTTATTCGCTATCGATGTTACCGTATCCTATTCAGTCCAGTAGCTTAAACACATCTTCCAATGCAGCGGTGAAGAGTTTCGGGGATATTACATCGCCCTGTCTTACACCTTTTTGCAACTGGATCGGTTTCGTTCTCTGGTTCTGTACTCGGATAGCCATTATAGCATTGGTATACAAGCACTGCAACACATCGATATACCAACAGTCAATTCGGCATCGCTAAGTGACTGTAGCACCGCCCAAATTTCAACGGAATCGAAGGATTTCTCAAAGTCCACATACGCCAGACATAGCGGGAGATTGTACTCATCAGTCTTTTGTACAACCTGGCGAAGGGTATGTATGTAGTCTATGGGCCTTTTCGGAATCCGGCTTAAAAGTCTTAAGAAAGGCTTAAAGTCGTCAAGTCTGCTTGCGAGACGATTCGTAATGACTCTCGAAAACAGCACGTAGACGCGGCTCAGAAATCGATATCTGTTTACAGTTCTCCAAGAGGGCGTCATCATCCTGTTTATCAAGAAAGTCAATTAAAGAGCTTCTGAAGAACTACTTGTACCACCCGTTTTCAGAAGCTCCGCTGTGATTCCATCCTCACCTGGGCTTTGCCATTCTTAAGCTGTTTAAGAGCCATACAAGTGTCGCTCAAAATGACATCCGGGATATCATCGGAATATAGTCGTACGAGATTTACTCTTGGGTCGTTACTCACACTAGTGTGTTGCTCCAACGACGATGTTTACAGCTGTCCCTTAAATCTCTCGATCTCACAAAAAATCTCTGGCTCCAGCGGAAATGACGCCCCCGCTCTCGGACCTCAACTTAGTCATTTGAATTTTATATCAGTGATAAAAAATCTTGATTGGCGACAAATCGACGAAATGGACGACAACAATGTAGCAAAATGTGGACTTGAAGCATCACAAAAATGAAGGAATTGAAGCACATCGTGACTTGTAGTGAAAAATAAATATTAGTGGTAGGATTCTTATGCAAGAGCCTGTCTAGGTAGGTACCACCGCAGGACTAGTTATTCTGCTATCAAACTCCAATTTGTTTTCATTATTCGAATAAATAATCCTATTCTTTTTTGTTTCAAATCCAAATCAGAACTTCAGGAGTAATGTGCTTTCGAATATAAAAAGATAGTATAATAAATTGTTTACTGTCGAATTGATTTTATGGAGAATGAGTCTCGACAGTTTCTAGTTCAAATTTCATTCCTCGTATATCTAATAATCCAACACATCAATTTATCAGGTGAGGTTGCGGTCAGATCTTAGTATACTCGCAATAAATGAATTTGTAAATAAATTAATTAAACTTCATATACCTTTTAAAACAAATTCATATTTATATTACAAGCTTTTATTTGTGAGGCCTATATCTAGATGTGGGCGAATATTTCTAGGGCTATCTTACAAAAAACTAATCCCATAAGTCCAAACATGACGAAGCTATCTTGCTTAGTTGACGAGATAACTGCCGGCTCCATCAACATACCAGCCCCATGGTATCATATTAATGTCACCAAAGCTGCATACGTTTGCTAAAATTTAGCTCAATCGGTTATAGGAAAGTAGATCAAATTTGGCTTGCAAGATTTGAACTTCACATTTCTCTTTTTTTTATATTTCTCTTTTAAAAAACGAAGCTCCACAATAGGATTTTCTCCTGTATCGTGGGTGCGTTTTACAAACATACATTTCACATGCACAACACAACCAGACCCGAAAAGCAACAATTTGTGTTTTTGCACAAATGTTAACTCCGGCTGGGAATCGAACCCAGGACCGGTGGCGCAGAAGTCAGGTACGCTAACCACTACGCCACGCGGTCGACATGAAAACATACATTGCAATTTAAATAAAACCTTTCAAAAATATTTGAAATATTCACTAGTACCTAAGAAGTTTTTGTAGTCGTTTTCAAATAACTTCAAAACAGATTATGCTTAGTCGACGATGAAAATGCTAGAAGGGTTTATTTAAAAAGGTTTTAAATTAAATTACCACGAAGAAATCTGTTATTTCAGGCCAAAAGATAATACGGCTTTCTTTTAAAGACTAGAAATTAGATTGAATATTATGTTTCGAATAGAATAATTTGACTAAAGATATTCAACTCACTTTAAAAGGAAATTAGAACATCTAATTGACGGCGGCCTAGTGGTCAAGCTGCCTACGCCGTAGTTCCTGGGTTAGAGTCCCAGCCAGAGTCAACATTTGTACTAAAATATCAATTGTTATTTTTGGGGTCTGGTTGGTTTTGTGCATGTGAAATGTCTGTAAAATGTGACGACGCTCTAACTACCTTAACTTTTTTTTATTAGGTTGACCAACTTTTGTCCATACAAAGACTTCATACCAATTTACACGATAAATTATTTTATAGCATGTGTGAAAACCATTTAAAGGTGAAACTTACACTAAGAAACCTAGCGACTTGGCGTTAAAAGTCCAAAAAATCATATCCTGCCTTCATAGGAGCGTGATCACTGGTGGTACGATTCCTATGCAGGAATCCGTCTATGTAGGTACCCCAGGGCCAGGTATTATTCCGTGAAGCAGTAGTGTGTAAACATTACTGTGTTTCGGAAGGGGACTGAGAGCTTGTGTAATCACTGGGCATACAAGATTTAAGAACTGATATCTAGGGATGACGGGCGCAATGAGGTGCAGCACAAAATGGTTCAGAGTGACACATCATTTGTTATGGGGAGACGTTGCACTTAACATCGGATGAACGTGATGCATGCAAGAAAAAACTTTTTTGGTAATCCATTCCTGAGTGCTAAGTCAGACGAATCTGTTTGTAGGCGTTGAAACCTCAGACAATGAGTTGGATAGAGCGGCCTTCATACTACGCTGCCATATTATAGTGTACGTCTCACAAGACATACATACACATAGTCACGGCTTTTTCTCATCTAGGGGGTAGGCAGAGGCCTTACCCGTAGCCTACTTTTCGCCCCCGTGGGATACGAGACGTAACGGGTGGCGTGGCCAGGGTCACCGCCATTTTGATACTAATCAAAAAATGTTACTCCCTACGTTTGCGTTCCCACGAGCAGTTCTCACAAGACTGTTGTATAAAAGCACCTTAAATCGTTTATTTGTAAACGTCTTCGTGTTACTTATAACAAATCTGGATGATGTTTTGATAAAATCTAACAGCTAACATCTATATGAGAAACAAAAGTTGGTTTTTGTCGAATATTATGCCTAAATCTCTATCTCTCTCTAATCTTATCTCCTCTACTCTTTTGATAGCGTTGTTACCAACTTTGTACCGAATTGTACCAAGCCTGATAAACATCAAAGTCATGATTACCGCAAATCCTTGGAAGAGACCTACCTCCAAAAGATGAAAAACTAACAGGTTAATGCCAAATGAACGGTTTTTTTATTAGAGAAAGTGACCAATCCGCCTGCCAAGCGTGGCAACTATGGCAAAATCCCCCACAATGAGAATTACAAACTTTTGTGGCAATCTATGAGGGAGGCCTATGTTCAGCAGTGGACTAGTGATAGGCCGAAATGATGATGATGATGATGAAAAAAATTTGATTTTGGAACAAAACTTAATACATATACGAGTATTTATAACGTGTAATACAACAAGCCGAACAGAGTAGAATAGCACTTACCTCTTTCCCACCGAGGTGTCGTAAGTGGCAACTCAGGTATAGTAAGGACAGGCTTTATTCTTTCAGTATACCATAATAATACCATAATATACAGTACTGTCGCTATACAGCTCCTGGGAACACCACGGGGAGTAAGAATTTGTTGACTCGTACCAAAATGGCGCCGACGTTGTCCGCCGCCCGTAACGTCTCGTATCCCACGAGGGCGAAAAGTGGGATACAAGTGTGGTATCTACCTACCTCTTAAATGGAAAAACGGCTTAATTGTATGTATGTGTAAAATTTATTTTTCTGCAATTGATTAAGAATTGTATGTTCTGTCTATACAGATAGCTTAGGGAATGTGTATATATAATATGTTACCTAACACCTGTAGCGTATTTGTCAATTCTTCGGCGCACAACTTCGCAGATGTTTATTTATGATTGGTAACGTGTTTTTCCAAGATTCACTCAGTTTAGACGAACGTCACTGATGTATAGATTCTAGTTGATGGTTTCTACTTTATACATACTACAAGAACTCTCTTGAATTGAGTTTAGAAGACAACATTATTTATAGAAGAAAGTGACGAGGCGGTAAGTGCAACGTGCAACCAACCTGCGCTCTGAATTCAGTTCTTAAATCTCATATACACTTTGATTACGCCAGCTGTTAGTTACTTTCAGACCAAATGTTTGACGTTAGAAAAACTGACATTGCGGTGGTGCCCTATTTATACCGGACCAGTAAAATATAACGTTTATGTTTTGTTACTGATGGAAGGATTCTAGTTAGGTCCGTAGTCCATCTAGTTAAAAAATGCGAGTCGTATTTGATTAACTATTGGTTCCGGCTGAAACTCGTTGTTAGGCCCCAGGACGTAGAAGTCAGGTATCACCGCTGTCTAATCGAAGAACGTACATTTTAAATAACCATGTGTTTATGATTATTTTCATTTGCATCGACGACGCTGCTTTGAGGAATTTAATATCGCACATTTTATTTTATTAGGGAGTTCAAAATGAAACACGGTGAACATTAACGCAATCCTCGTCTTTGATTTCTCAAAGAGATTATTTTTCTGTTCAAGACACTTCAACGTTTTCTTTTGATGTTGTTTGCTAGGGATTACAATCTGATTTTATCATCAAAGCATCAAGTGTTAGAATGTAAAGAGAATTCAATTTGATTCTACGATCTCTTATACATACTTATATAATTTATACATACTTATAAATACAACGAGAAGAGATTTTTATAGAGTTATTACTGTGTTTCGGTTTGAATGCTAGCGTAATCACTGGGCATATGAGGCTTAAGAACTGATGTCTCGGGGTAAGGGGCGCAGTGTGGAACACAGAAATGTTCTGGGTGACACAGCATTTGTTATGGGTAGACGTTGCACTTACCATCGGGAGAACGTTTTGCTCGTTTCGTCATTTTATCCAATAAAAAAAAATACTTACCTACCTGAACCTACTGATACTATACTACTACCACTACTAATTCTTCGACAATTATTTCTCTTGGGTGAACGGCTTCCTATTTCTTTTATCTCATGTCTCATCTTTATCACTATTACAGTATAAACATAATGTATATAGCAACGTCTGAAAATTATAGGGTTGTTTGATAGGACACCCTTCTCGGCAACTTTAGATGAGCACCTGTTTAGTATGGAGATCGTGGTGTGACACTCGACTGACATATCCGATTGAGTGAACACGGGACCTTAAATGAGTGGCTAAATATATACGAAAGCTACTTTATAGTAATTTATATGCGCTGGAGAGGAAGCTTTTTATTTAAGAATTGTAGGGATATAATTAAATAACTTTGGTTAACACAATCATCAAATTGTCTAGTGACAATTACGAAAATTCATACCGTGGTATCCCAGGGGCTAGGCGCTTGTTCTAAATATCTAAACTGGGTTTGATTCCCAGGTGCCAGCACCACTGAAATTTTTAATTACAATTTTAATTGCTAATTGGAAAGGAAAACATCGTGAGGAAATCTGCATTTCAACCGGCCGACGTTAAATAATCCGATTTTTCCTCGGAACACTCCCCATGGTATATTCGATAAAAAATTCAAAAAGATGCAACATTTCTTCCCAAGGCCAGTTCACCAAGCCGATCAGAAAGTACCTGGTCGTTGACGATTCGAACCGCTCGTCGAGGCGTCTCGCGATATTTTTTAAAATTGTAATATATTTTTCTATTTCTAACCAGTGCTACCTTCCAAAAATCACCAAAAACAATAAATTCATTATTATATAGTCCTCCGTGCAATTTTAGGCTAGCGCAAGTCCTTTGATCATTAGACATGGTCCAGGTTAGGTATGGCTAGCTATTTATTTGCAGTGACATCGGCGTAAGAGAACATACCATCCTTCGTAAAGATCCACTAAGGAAAATGCTAAAAAATCTAAGTCGATCGGTATATGCAGCAGAAGCGTCTAAATCTAAATAAAGAATGCGAATTTTATCTCATTTAATTTTACTATTTATTTCCAACGTTACGAACACTTTACAGCTCCCGTGGTCACGGGGGTAAGTAAAGATTCGGCAATAAATAGTAAAATTAAACACGTTTTAATCTGTAAATATAGTTTTATATATTGTACTTTTTTCTTATTGTATAAAGTGATAACACGAGCAAAACGTTCACCTGATGGTAAGTGCAACGTCTGCCCATAACAAATGCTGTGTCACCCAGAATATTTCTGTGTGACACCTCACTGTGCCCATCACCCTGAGACATCAGTTCTTAAGTCTCATATGCCCAGTGATTACGCTAGCTCTCAGTGCCCTTCAAACCGAAACACAATAATGTTTGCACGCTACTGCTTCACAGCAGAATAACTGGCTCTGGGGTGGTACCTACCTAGACGGATTCCTGCATAGGAATCCTACCAGCAGTTATTATTTATTATCCTAAGGAAAATATAACAAGATATGGAAGCGAAAACTGGCAATTAAATAAAAAGAAAATAACTTCAAAGTTATTAGTAACGTATCGGAAACTACGAAACCGTTTGGAGAATATTACAAAAAAAAATAAGAAACAGTAAAATGTTAGCACAGCTCCATAAAGATCCTAAAGCGTATAGAAATCGAATCACATACTCCTTGATTTTGTGAAGATCACACTTGGAATACAAATGAACCTGTCCTGCGTCTATCGGCAGGCTGTAAAACTTTATAGTTCTGTCCCTTACGAAGTAGTAATCAAAAGTATTCGTCGGCAATACCTTTTTTGTTTAAGGGAATTTGTTTCGTGCATCTAATGTTTCCGTCATTTTCATCTTTAAATTTCCTACCTAATAATATCTCAAGCATATAGTCTTGTTTTAAAGGTATTTTGTATTGCGTAGCGTGAAGCGAAATTGTCTGGCATGACGCCGGAATTTTAATTAAGTGCAGTTTTTAGGTTGAAAGGACATATTAAATGAATAATACTTTTCCATCATATCAACGGACACGATCGCGAAAGCATAAGCTTCACCCATAAATAATCTTTTGAGGGGTTGGGGGGGGGAATTACTTCTTGCCAGTCTTGTATTTGGATTTTTTTATAGCATAAAGTGATGAAACGAGCAAAACGTTTACCTGATGGTAAGTGCAACGTCTGCACATAACAAATGCTGTGTCACCCAGGAAATCTGTGTGTGACACCACACTGTGCCCATCGCCCTGAGACACAGGTTGTCATATGCCCAGTGATTACCCTAACTCACAGTGCCCTTCAAACCGAAACACAGTAATGTTTGCACACTACTGCTTCACATCAGAATAACTGGCCCTGGGGTGGTACCTACCTAAACGGAATCCTGCCACCTGCGGTTTCTCTCCGCATAAAATAAGCTGACAACACGGTGGCGCCGTACATTCGGCCCTTCCTCCGTAATGTTATGTTCTCAGCGTGCGGATTTTTATGTATGACAAGAAGTTTTCGCATAAAGTTTCCTCAATAACATTATTTCTATTTTATAAAACTCGGGGTTGCGTACTACCCCTTAAGTAGAGACCTAATCGAAAGCTTGATCGTGTTCAAAGAGTAATTGAAAATGTATATTATCTTCTATATGTACGGGAAGAGAAATTTTGTACTCCTTTATAAGCATATTGCGACTGGAGTGTCAGATTTGGCATAGTTAAAGTTCGTATGGAGAAGAAGCGAGAAAGATTAAATGTATATATAAATTGTGTTACGAATACATTAAATTGAATAAAATAAAACTATCATTATTTACGTTCATACTGACAATGTCAATCACTTAATAGTCTGTCGTTTGCTCACGTTCACGATCAGTCGTACAGAGTAGAGATTGTCGCCATAGAATTTTAAAATGTTGCCAACAAACAATTTCTCAAACTTCAATAACGTTCGAGCTTAAAAATATTATGAATTACGGTAGAATTTCAACCAGAAGACGACACTAGATTAATATGTGAGGAAAAAACTTTGTACCCCCGTTTGAAGGATATTGCGCGCTCGGAAGAGTGTGACATTTGGCTTAGTTCAAGTTCATATAGCGTAGAAGGCTAAAATTTTTATATAATATATGTTACAGATACATTATATTAAAAAAAAGTTAATCAAATACAGTGGAATTTCGACCGTTGTGTGGCAATTACGAAATAATTTGTAGCATTGGGCATACTTTTGTATTATAAAATTAAGAAATATATAAAAAAAATATGAAAAAAAAATCAAAACAAATGGAATTTAATTACGTAATTAAACGTCACATACTAGCACAATACCGGTTTAAGTATCGTCCAGATTTTGTTCCACTGAAAATTTTGTTTTTTCCTAGATTTAATATCTAAAGTTTCGAAAATATTAATTATATAAGCGAGTATAATCTCCCAGGAAAGAAGGCAGCTGTGGTGGCAAATAACTCAAAGAATCCCAATCGAAATGATTGCTTTGCATCCGAAATACACTATCTTCGTTTATTTCTTGAACCTTATTGTCCGATGCAGGGATGTTTATGTCATCACATGACTGCTTTACGTTCATTAGTATGATATATGCAAGATAATTTCGGTGTTGGTTTAATAACAATATACGGCAACATCTTTTCCGATTTTATTAAATCTTTGCAACTAGTGCGTGGAATGTTTATAGATTTCGTAGAAGTGACATCGTCTCTTACGGACTCCTTTTCTTCAATAATGTCTTTCTGAATTAAAGAGGTTATAAAATTATTATTCGATGAGGTTTTTTGTTGCGTGCATGTTTTTGTAGACACTAACTTATCAACTGAATTATCCGTTTTACTAAATAAATTCTCATCTTTCAAACTGAACAATGAACTTTGATCAGCTGCACTCTTTTTGGTTTTTTTATTATTTGGTAATACATAAATATTGCTAGACTGCGTTATTTTCAATAATATCGGATTTTTAGAATGGCGTCTGCTCATAATTATAATTGGGTTATCTGAACAGGCGCCTCTTATGTGTACAATTCGTTTTGACGCGTCTAACAAATAGCTTTTCAAATTATTAATGAAAATATTTTTTGATTCCTCATTTAGTGAAACCATACATTGTCCCGATAATGTCTTCTTAAGTCTAGGCATATGAACATTATGAGATGACTCTTGTAGTTTCTTTAACAATTGCGAATCACTATTATACTTGGGACTAAAAACATTTTCTTCTATATAAGGTATCTTTGGACGATTTACTGTTAGGTAATTTTTGAAGTAAATCTATAATATAATCTGATAGTTTCATTGCTCCAGACGATTCAGAGATTTGTTCTTTATTTGTAAGACAACATGACTTATTTAACATTACTTTCAAATTTCCTGATTGAGTTTTTTTCATTACAGCAATTTCTGTTTTACATTCAGTGTCATAACGTTTTAATTTTATTAAGTGGCTTCCGGAATCACTTTTTCTTAACATCACAATAACCATGCTGTCATCTTTAATACAATTTTTGAACTGTGTTTCGAAAAGTCCTTTCAAATTCCTTATCAATGGCGACAATGTAATTAGATGACGGTGTAGATTTTAAAACTCCTGGAAACTCGGCAACGCTATTATCGATGTTTAATACTTTGATCTTATGGTATAGTTTCAGGTGATGGAGCATGCAGACGTCTTTGAATTTGCTCTAATGGTTCCGCGGCAATAATCAAAACAGCGCCGGATGAAGTCTGTCTGAGCACGGCATTTGGTTGTATGCCACAATTACCAGTTAAATTTGAATGACGTAAAGAAATATCTTCAATATTTTGAGATATCAATTTTAGTACATTAATATTTCCTTTAAAAAACAAACACCCAGATAAAGCATTTTCAAAAATCATCATTCTATCTATGTCAATTGTTCTAAGGTAGCCCTCACAAACAAATTCTATCGACAAATGGCCTGATTCTGTCACCTCTTAAAATCGTTTGTGAAGATCGATTAGCCTCAATCCTTATCTTCTAGGAGCTTAACCAAATCTTGGTTGAATGCCCATAACCAAAGCACCAGATGCAGTTTTAGTGAGATATGTAAAGTAACCATCTAATTTAATTTGCGATTTTTCATGCGAAATTTCTTTTAGCTGTGCTTTCAATGGTTTTCGTACCTGCAGTAGATTGAACAGATGACAGTTATTATTTATTAAATATAAAATGTAAGCAATATAATAAATGTAAGCGAATATCTTGCATGTGGGAGTACAAAACTAAAAGATCGGTTTTCCAAATTAATTCCTTGACTATAATATTTGTTAGTCACAACCAAAAATGTTAATACAGCATGTTAATGCAGTTACATGATGTAATAAAAATAAAATAATTAATTAACTTCAAAATGTAGCGAAAATTGTTAAGAAATTAGTAGTAGTTAGTGTTCTTAGAAGGTATTTCAACAAAAATACCGAAGATACTTCTTAAAAATAAATCATGAACACTGTAAAAAAGTGTAAATAAATTATTGGTTTAAAAGTCATGTTCTTTTTAATCAATTTCTAACAAAATTCATTATTTTTTTTTATTTAGTAGTCAAATTTTTAAACTAGCCTAAAACTAGAACATGTAAATTAAGCCAGCGCAATAATAAAAATAAAACTCGTCGTGGTGGTATCATATTATTTAATGAAATTTTTTTTTAAAAACATTTGATGATAAGAAACAAATAAGATAGTTATTTCAAACTTTAAAATGGGTTACATTTGTTCAACATAGTTTGGAAACAACAAAACCACGTTTGATAGCGAAAACCAGCTTCGATTATGTCTTAGTTTTTGAGGAATCGGAACTTATTATCGAGCTCACTCTCTCAGTAAGTACGTCATCATAATTTCCCATTACTTCTTCGATAAGAAGCTCACGAGGGAAGCTTTTAGCACCTAGAGTAATATAAAGACAATATTATAATCTAAAATTTCATTCAAAATAAATATTTTGTACTTCCACCTACAAAAAGTTAAAAAAAATTAAAAGGAATGGAAATGTTAAAATTCACCTATACTTTCGTCATATCTCGAATGATCTTCGGGTAATTTTATACTATCGCACAAGATCTGAAAATTTAATTTTTTTATATCAAGAAAAACAGAAATATGAAATCTGATGAATTTATATCAAGAAATGCAAATAAAGATGTTTTAACACTAAATTTTCCCCTTACTAAAGAAAATCATACGAGTAGATTACGTCAAAATAAATTAAAATTAATATCTATAAATTACTAAAAAATAATAATCCAAAAACAATGTACTTTCTACTACTCGTACAAATGTATGAAAGTTACGAAGGTCGTTTGACATTAATAAACCGTACCTTGGCCTTCAAATCGGACACCACTTGC
Source organism: Luehdorfia chinensis (assembly GCA_019845155.1). Classification (NCBI taxonomy): domain Eukaryota; kingdom Metazoa; phylum Arthropoda; class Insecta; order Lepidoptera; family Papilionidae; genus Luehdorfia; species Luehdorfia chinensis. The sequence goes on from JAHVAK010000390.1 coordinate 1,197,169, forward strand.
GGGAAAAGTGACGAATGGTCTCTAGTTGGAAGTGTATCTGAACATTCTGCACCAACGACACATGGGGCAGTTCTCATATTCTTCGTAAATTTACACGTCGTACCTTGGCAAGGATTAGGTCTCCATTTTGCCATTTCATCAGTAGTAGGTAGTGAGTCAGCGCCTTGCGTACCGCAATCCGGTCCACAAATCAAGTTTTCTTTATAAGGGCATGAAATAACTTTACCCTGTAAAGAACCAAGTTAATAGCTTTCCCAATTAAATTTTAAATTTTGATTATTAAACTCAATATTTTATTAAATCCTTGAATAATTAAAAAAATGGTTTAATTCACCTTTAAAGTTTTAATACATAATGTGGCCTTTATCTATTTCTCATATTTTATAGCCGTGTGGTGGCGGCTCGTTAAAAGAATACTACCACTCCATCTCATCCAATGGATCTCGTAAAAGGCGAGTAAGGAATTAAACTGCACTGTGCACCCAACAGCGCACGGTGGCGATGGGCTCACCACCTATCACACCAAGTGCATTATATTGTTTTGGTGAAACGTGGATTGTGGCAGTCATCTGTTTTTGCAGTGAGTGCCCAGTTTCTGACTACCCCTTATGGGATACAGTCGTGATCTTATGTATGTATATTTTGCAGCATATTATTGCTGTTTACTGTAATGGTAAATTCGTATGGAAGCTATTTCCTACGCAGTAGATATTATAGTGCCACAAGTATACGCGCAAACACAGAGGCTCTCACTCATTTTTCAGGTTAGGCCTGAATGAAACGCTCATACGATAAATCGGAGGCCGACTCATATGCAGTATCAAAGACACGGGAACAATCACAAAACAACCAGACTCGATGATGATAATGAAAATTTGTGGTTTTATACGAATGCTGGTCGGCAACTGAAACCCAGAACACGCGACGTAGTCATCAGGTACTCTGACTCTAGTACCACTGAACTAGATACAATAGGTAAAATTTAAATTAATAGCTTATAAATGTCCTACGACTAAGCACTAGCCACAACACTAACTATAATGGTAAAATAAGAATATATTATATAAATAAGAAGTAATAGAGTGATTTTGGAGCCGGCAAAAGTCCACCACGCTACTTCAGTGCGAGATGTCGGACTTCCTTGAAATATTTTCAATTCTCTAACGGGGTAATTCAAATCTTAAAATTGCAATCAACAATTTTGCTGACGCCCAGGGTTCGAACAAAGTTACTGGACGTACTATGAAAATGAAGTAATCGCCCGGCCCCTGAGCTATCACGGCTTATACAGTTTTAGAAAAAAATATATTTATAGATAAAACTACAGATATAACCTCATCCTCCTGGTCTTCGTCTTCAGGCGGACACGACGTTGGATCATGTGCTGGTGGTGGTGCTTTTTTCATACATATACAAGCCTTAGGACCTTTGGGACAATTACACTCGTTGGTGCCTCCCCAACGTTGACAAGGTGCCTACGATTGAAACATTTCATTAAATTCGATAAGCAAATCAAATTTTAATCAGGCATATCGACTCTACTAAAAGTACGGGTCAATTTTATGATCTGTGATAAGTACTTTTTTAGAAACCGTTCCCTTGTCTACTTTCACTGGCTTCGTTACTTCCACTTGTTGCCAGGCAAAGCATTAATTGATTATAGATTTCCGGCTCCATCTGAAAATTAATTTTGACAAATGTTGTATAGTTTTATTTAAAACGAAACAAAAAAACCACAATGAGGCTACGGAATAATTCCACAGTGAAACTGTACTCATAATCTTACTTTTACCATACAATGAATATTGTAAAAAAAGTAAAGTAACAGCCTATAATATGTGCCAGCACATCTAAAATTGTTCTACAAGTTTGAAGGAAAACATCGCAAGGAATAAAAATATTTCAAGGACATATGAAGTCCGCCAACCCGCATTGTTACAGCGTGGCTCTAAACGGTTACAAACCACTCTCAGATATGAGAGGAGACCTGTGCTCAGCAGTGGGACATTTATAAGACGTTACATTACTTTTTTAATTATATAAAGATGAAGTAATTGACACTTACTTCACATCTTGTTTTAACAGCGCCACCAACTATAGTCAAATTTAAATGCTTTTTCACGCTCGCCAGTATAAACTCTTGCAAAATTTTCTTAGTCCGCACATCAAGTTTACCATTCTTGCTTCTTTTCAAACAATTCAAAACCTGATCAGCGACGTTTTTCCCGGAACCTTTCTTTATTTGCCTTTCCAATACGGTATACATGTTTTCGAAAACGTTATCTAAAAACTTTCTTTTTACAGACGTACAAACGCAGTCCTTTGTATGATCGAGACTACAGTGATCATCTTCTATTAAACAACGTCTTTCCTCTGAGCATCGAGGACAATCAGTACAAAACCTTCGTAATTCAGATGTATCAGTACATTGATTACATCTTATACATTTTATTTTACACTCGGCTATTTCCTTATCAACTGCCTTAATTTCAGCATCTAACGACTTCTGCTTCGCATTACATTTATCCTTACATTGATCTCTAGATTGCTCCAGTAACTCAATCTCTGATAATAACGCTGCTTTCTGTAACGGTAAAGAACACTTCTTTATTATTCCCAACATACGTAACCTTTTAATCGGAAGTATATATTTCGTTATAAAGATTGTAACCAGCTTTTCAGGTAATTAATTTAAGCATTTAGAACCGATATGTTTATTTCGATTATTGATTTATTAGTATTGAAATTATTCTGTATTGACGTTTGAAACAGATTCACCACATCGTCAGATTCCATAGGCGACTTAAGAGTCGACTAAGGAAAATGCCTGGAAATACATACAAGTGTATAGGGAGGGAGGTGGTGGAATCATTATCACGAAACATGCCAGACCAGAAATACAGACCGATTACGAGCAACAGGGACTAAACTGTAAGGTGTTTGGACCTCAATAGCAAATCCGTCTCGCTAGTGAGATCAACACGGCGAATCCATTCTTGAGAGAGTCTATGTGTAACATATAACAGTGGATTATTAAGAAGCTATTAAGAAGTTGATGAAGATGTCTTCTATATAGATATAAATTAGTTCATTCATTTCAACCTATCACTAGTTTCACTGCTGAACACAGGCCTCTCCCATAGATAGCCACAAAAGTTTTTAAGGTCTCAGATTGGGGGATATCGCCATAGTTGCCACGCTTGACAGGCGGTTTGGTAACTGCAGTGTATTTATTCAGATGTTCCAGGAAGATGCTGCTGTTCATCTTCTGGTTTTAATTTTCCCTGTATTGACTTTTACGATACCCATGGGATGACATGGAGTTGTAGAAAAGCGCGGCTTACATTGCCTGACTATCACGAAGCGTGGTCCGAGTTTCGAATTCGATAGTTATTCGCCGTGGTCGAAACCGATTTTCGACCAGATATCATACACGTACCTCTGCTTTCAAGTCTTCATTTTCTAACTTCTTCTTGAATAAAACCCCGGAAACCTTCTGTAAATCTTCCCTGGCTTCTTTGATAAATTTACTTCCTTCGAGTTCCTTTTCTTTCTTGGTCTTTTTTTCTTCTGCAACATTTTTTTCCAATCTCTTTACTTCCTCAGCTAGCTTTGCCACCTTTTTCTGTGAATGTTATTATTTTTACTACACAGTATACAATTTTAAATTTGTAGCGTCACAATGGTAAAATTTTACGGTAATTTTTGCATCATCTGAACATAGACCTCCCTTATAGATTGCCACAAAAGTTTGGAGCATTTATTTTGGGGGGATTTTGACATAGTTGCTATTCTTGGCAGACGGATTGGCAACCGCAGTTTGATTTATTCAGATGGGCCAGATAGTTTGCTAGGTAAAGAGTGAGTTGGTGGTATCAGTTTTCGAGTATTTCAAACAATTTTAATTTTAATTAGTTGATAACAACGTGTAACAAAGAGGAATTACTGTCCCCCTGATAAATTAGTTTAAAGTTTTAACAAAATATATTGAAAAATTATGCGATCAGATCCAAAAAGGTGAGAAAAAGAGCAACGGTCATGTCCGCCGAGTGGTGTCGGTGCAATGCAACGGTGGCTGGTTCGTCCGGTTGATGTCGTAAAAATTGGTTAAGGGAGAGACCAGGAAAACTTAACAACCCACGATGGATTGTGGAATAGTCATATATATTATTGCAGAAAAAAATTATCCAGACCGGTGTAGGGCATCCAAAGTGCATCTAAAGTGTAGTGTAAAGTGTAATTCGCCTGCCGAGCAAGGCGATTATGACAAATCCCCCAGCTTAGGAGCAGTGTTGCAGAGGAAGAAGATAAAACGGTAATCTTTAACTACTTTACAATACATACATACATACATAGAGTCACACCTCTTTCCCACTGGGGTAGACACAGACCACATATTTTCACTTGCTACGGTCCTTACACACATCTTTCGCTTCATCTACTTACATGAGCGCCTTCATACAAGCTAGCTTGGTGGCCTTTCCTTCAAACAATTTCGATCTCATCGAGATAAGTTCGCCTACGTCGACCCTTACCGATTCCATCCACACTCACCTCATAGATCTATTTCGTCAATCTTCTTTCATTCATCCATACTACGTGTCCAAACCAAACTAAGCATTCCTTTTCCTGTCTTTGTCACTACATCTTCCTACCACACCACAACGTTCCCTTATCACGCTGTTCTCACTTTGCCCAACGAAGTCATTCCAGCTACTACTTCTCAAACTTTTCATTTCCACATAAGTTAGGGGACCAGTATACCTCTATGTACAATTCCAGTACCAGTCATGTCTTTTTAGATACGGTCTGGATACAACATAAAGTTGTGTAGGTCCCCAAAAACTTGATTTCCTGTCAACACTCCTCGATCAATATCACTCTAGTATTTACCGTTCGTAAACTTTACTAAATGTTCTGAAGGTTCTGTTCTTTATTTTTAATTGTTTAAATTACGATAATGATAATGTTCTCATAATCGATTTTCAAAATTGACGAAGCTATCAACTGCACAGGAGATATTGTAGTACCACAAGTGGACACGCGCAAATACAGAGGAAGCTCACCTACCCAAAACCGATGTTAAACAATCACAACACAACCCGAAAACCATCGCCTTGTGATTTTTGCACAAATGTTAGCTTCGGCTGGGATGTCAACCCAGAACCTGCAGCGTTGAAGTCAGGTACTCTAATCACTAGTCCACGCCATCGTCACTACTACTACAGCTCTGAAGCTATGTAACAAAAGTCTGACCGTAATTTTTTTTCTTACACTCGGATATAGTTGGTTTTTGTGTAGATACATAATAAATATAAAAAAGTAGTAGATAGAATCAGGCGTTACTTTGCGGAAATCCATTATAATGAAGGAAGGTAAGTTACTTTGCTAAGATCCGCAAAAAAAAAACTAGGTAATATACGCAAAAATGGTGTATATTACCTAGTTTTTTTTTTTTTTTTTTTTCTTTAATAAATTAAACAAAATTCACCCTAAAATAAAATTTAAGATGGAGTTGGAACAAGACTGTACTCTTAACTTTCTAGATATTTCAATATCCCATATAAACGGCACCCATGATTTTCAAATTTACCGCAAACCGACCCCACACAGATTCTGTCATCCTCGCGTCATCGTGTCACCCTTGGCAACATAAATTGGCCGCTTTTCATAGCTACGTTAATCGTCTATTGACCGTACCTCTGAATAAGGATAATTATGCCAAAGAGCTCCAAATCATCTATCAGATTGCGGTCTCTAACGGTTATTCCAAAAATATTATTAACACCATAATAAAAAAGAAACAAATTCATATAATTCGCAAAGATCTGTACGCGGTTACATCCCGAAGTGTTCGACGATATGTGAGCAGTTTGACCTACTTGGGTTCTGTATCTGAGAGAATAGCAAGGACTCTTAGGCGTAACGATATTTGCGTTGCGTTCAGGACAAGCAATTCGCTGAGTGGGGTTTGTAACGTCAAAGACAAAATTGATGAACGCCAAAAATCCGGCGTTTATAGACTTGTTTGCAGTGAATTACGTGGGTCAGACTGGTCGCAATTTTGATACCCGATACAAGGAGCATTTGGCCGCGTACAGAAATTGCAATTCCGACAGATCACACTTCGCGAAACATCTTTTGGAAACTGGGCATAACCTAACTAGCGACCACACATTTAAAGTCTTACATATTTGCGACAAGGGGCTTCGGCTGTGTGTGCTGGAACAATTAGAAATAATAAAAAATAAAAATAATAACATTGCACTGCTGAATGAACAAACAAACGTCTCGAATTCACGACTTTTAAATATCTTTAAATCCAGTACTTAAAGTTTAAATATACTCGAAGTAGTCGTTTGCTTTCAATTCGGTCGCATACGGCTGCTTATGTAATTCGGGTGGTGGATTGTGTGAGCAAGCGGTCGCTATCACGATATTGTAATCGCAATGTCGTTGGTGGGGGCCGTTTGCGTCACCTTTAGTATAAATAGGCAGCTCTTTGACCGGGCCGCTCACTCGGCGGCCGTCTGTCGTAGAGTCTATGACGCTTGATAATGCCTCGTTTTGGGGCGAAACACGTGTCGTGTTCTCGACTTCAGTGGTGTATATTATCTAGTGGTGGTATTGTAGTGGTTGGTGGAGGGTACCTGGTGGCGGTGTTAGTTTGCTTGTGCACGCTACTGAGGGAGGGCGGGCGGTGCTCTTCAAAAAAAAAAAAAACTAGGTAATATACACCATTTTTATATTTTGCATTTTGCATGCGGATCTTAGCAAAGTAACTTACCTTCCTTCATTATAAAAAAGTAAGCAATAGATGAATGATTTCACAGTTCAGTTAAATTATAATTGAAACTAGAAACATGAAGAAACTTAATTAAAAATCGTCAGTATTATTAATTATAAAAATTCATCGTAAATTTTTAGCACATTATTTAAAAAAAAATAGTATGTTTAGATTAATTGAAATAATTTATTCTATCTTTGCTTTTACTGGTGCAGCAATCCGCTTAGGTAAACCACCACGACTAATTTCTGCCGTCAAGCACGGCGTGTGTAAACATAACTGTGTCTGAAGGGCACTGAGAGCTAGTGTATTCACTGGATATATGAGAATCAGGAACTGAGGTCTCAGAGGGCCTGAGCGCAGTATGGTGCCACTAGAAAATGTTCTGGGTGATACTGCATTTATTATGGACAGACGTTGCACTTACCATCAGGTGAACGGTTTACGCATCTCGTCACATCAAAAATTATCACCCCTTACAAATGTATAGACTATTCACTTATTGAGGTGAATAGTCTATGCAGTTTCGCAGTCTAACACCAATTACTTACAATATATCTTTCTCTATTCCCTATTTGTACTCTTGTGTAGCTTCTCTAAAAGGTACTACCTTCATATAGATAAATAACTTACATCTGATGCTTCTTTCTTAGCAACTGTGGATTTTGTAACTGCATCAACTTCCTTTTTATTTCTTTCTAATCTTTTTTGTAGACTATCTATTTCCGTGTCAATTAATTTAATATTGTTAGTTTTCTCGCAAATCTTCTCCTTTATCTCTTCCTGGCATTTGTTCAACTTTTCAAATTGTGATTCTAAATCTTTCATATTTGTCCGCCATTTTTTGGTACTTGCCTCTACTTCTCTCAACTAAAATTAATATTAGTTAGCACTGCAACTATAAAAGAGATGGCGTCGCTAAGGGAAAACTTAACGTCTTTTTCTTCAAATACAAAAAAAACTTCAAAGAGGTGATGCACTCTGCTGAGTAAATAACTTGACTCCAGCAATCGTATGATGAACGGCTGATAATCCAAATCTCTGTTTGTAAGAATGATACTGTTGTGGCGGCCCAGCGCTTCCTAGATAGCTAGCTTCCTTCCATAGAATGCATGTCAGCTTTTTTTGGCATTTTTTAGTAAAGAATAGTAAAATGACTGATGATGATGACTACATTTAACATTAATTTTCTAAGACGACCGCGTCAGAGTACCAGACTTCTACGCCATAAGTCCTGGGTCATACCCCAGTCCGAGCCAATAATTGTGCAAAAACACAAATCGTTGGTTTTCGGGTACGGTTGTGTCGTGCGTATGAAATCTGTCTGTAAAACGTACACACGATGAGAGAGAAATCCAAATAAGTTACGTTTTTTGCAACAAACAATAAGATAATTTCTATCTGCTGAAACTTGTATGGAACAATTCCAAGTTTTATGTAATACATTGCAAATGATATTATTAAACATTTAGATTTCATAAATAAAAATGTGACCTGATTTAATAAAAGCTTCTGCCTTTCCAACGAGTCGTTTACTTTCTTCTTATACGCGTCTTCCATACACATCCACATGCAGTCCGCCTGCTTCAATTTCTTTATACCTTCCTTCTCCCGTTGCTCTAACTTCTGAATCGCTTCTTTCAATTGCGCCTCGGTATTTAGAAGCTCGTTCAGTTTAATAGTGCATTTCTTTTCAAATGATGCTGCCTATGACATTTTTTGTATTATTTATTATTATTATAACATATTATAATCATAACTATCTCTGATCCTTACACATTAAGATAAAGAAAATTTCTAATAGTAATTTTAGTATTTTATTAAACGGCTTTTAAAAAGGAGGTTTTCAATTTACGGAGTATTTGCGTATGTTTTGCGATAGTCGTATCTTCGCCAAGCCTAGTAGCTGCCCCGTCTCGTCCCGTGGGAGTCGTAAAAGTCGACAGAGAGAAAATAAAAACCATGGGCAGCAGCATGCATCTTCCTGGAACATCTGAGTAAATAAACTGCGGTTGCCAACCCGCCTGCCAAGCGTGGCAGCTATGGCAAAATCCCTCCAATATGAGAGCTACAAACTTTTGTGGCTATCTATGAGGGAGGCCTATGTTCAGCAGTGGACTAGTGATAGGCTAAAAGGACGACTGTTTTATTCCTGATGACCATTCCAATTAAGCTTAAAAGCTTGTGCTAAGAGATGGTTCACGTAAAAAGTCGAATGGCGGGCTCGATCCTGCGACGTCATATTTCGTAGTCCGTACCGTAAATCATTATACTATTGCCGCTTAACTACTCTATAGGATTCTCTTCGCAAAGCATGACCTATATAAATTTATATTGTATAGTGTAATAATATAAGTAATGTTATCAGCCATTATGTACTCGTATGTTACTAGATTGTAAAGGTTTTTGAGATTTTGAGAGGTTTTTGATCTTCCTTATGTCGATGATCTTATATACTGATTCATTACTGAAACAAACGTTGCCCTTACGAATGAGTCGAAATTCGCCGTTTCGACTCATTCGTAAACAAGTTTAGCAAGCGAAAGCATTTTGATAAACATCTCACACAAAAAATTATAAAAACTAAGATGGCAAAAATAAAAATTAATTAATTAAAAAACATAAAAAAAATAGTAAATTTTTTATATAATTTTGAATGCATCCCCAAACAGCTACACAACCCTCATATCACGATGCACATCTTAAATTATGAAGACACTAGCTGATGTCCGCGACTTAGTCCGCGAAAAGTTAACAAGCAGACAAAAGAACACAGAGAATTATTTTCACATTTATAATATTAAGTATGCATTATCTGTGCCGTATGGTGGCGGCTTAAGAAAATCTACGACCCCTATCTCATCCTGTGAGTGTCGTGAAAGTCGACAGAGGGAAAATCAAAAGCAGGAGATCGGCAGCAGCATCTTCCTGGAACATCTGAATAAATAAACTGCGGTTGCCAATCTGCCTGCCAAGCGTGGCAACTATGGCAAAATGCCCCAAAATGAGAACTACAAACTTTTGTGGCAATCTATGAGGCAGGCCTATGTTCAGCAGTCGACTAGTGATAGGCCGAAGTGATGATGACGATGATGGTGATTATGTCCTTGCTATGCTATGCAATTTTTTTTTAAACTTAGCTGTCCTCCAATTTCTATGTTTAAATTTTAAATATAATAATACATTATATTTACATCTTTCAAGTTGCACATAGCTTTGGTAAGAGGAAGACTTCTACTGGCTGCACTCGAGCACGCCGAATTATTATGGGAGCAGCCAGTGGGATTCGATCCTGGAGCAGTGCGGCCGTGGCTACAACTGTAGCACAGAATATAAAATTATTGAATTTACACTGCCTACGCCAAATCGAATACTTTTCATTAGAATAATTTTTTCGTCTGGAAACAATAAATTAGACAATATTTTTTTTAAATTAAAATACCTATATAATTTTTAACTTCTTAATTATCGTAGAGAATTAGCATATACTCACACTTCTAAGAAGTTAATATGTCCACAGCCTCGACATAATTATGCCTTTCAATTTCCAGGAACAGATTTGTATGCCTATTTCTTAGAACTTCAGTAACATTCGGATACATTCCGTGAAACCGCCGTAGAGCTGTATTTTTTTTTTGTAAAAGTGACGAGAAGAGCAAAACGTTCACCTGATGGTAAGTGCAACGTCTGCCCATAACAGATGTTGTGTTACTCAGAACATTTCTGTGTAGCACCATACTGCGTCCGTCACCCTGAGACATCATTTCTTAAGTCTCATATGCCCAGTGATTACGCTAGCTCACAGTGCCCTTCAAACTGAAACACAGTAATGTTTGCACAATACTGCTTCACGGCAGAATAACTGGCCCTGGAGTGATACCTACCTAGACGGATTCCTGCATAGGAATCCTACACCAGTTAGTGTAAATATCGCATTTCAATAGAACTAGTCGTGGTAGCTCAAGGGCCGGGTACTCGTCTTTAATTACACGCGTACGCGAATAACCTGGGATCGATCCCCGGTGCCAGCGCCTCTAAAATTGTTCTACAATTTTAAGTGCTGATTCACCACTTGCTCAGCGGTGAAGGAAAACATCGTGAGAAAACCTGCATATCTGACGAATAGAAATATTTCGAGAACGAAGTCCGCCAACCCGCATTTTAGCAGCGTGGCGGATTATTACCGGCTCGAAAACCCTCTCAGAAATGATAGGAGGCCTGTGCTCAGCAGTGGGACATTTATAGGCTGTTACGTGTGTACTTTAATTTTTACTGGAACCAGACCCGCTTATTTATTATATCACTTACAATGTTATTTTACTTTACCGATGATGTCTCTCTGGCCAATTTACGACCACGGCGACAACTTCCGAATGCTGAAGGAAGCTATCAACTGCTCAGAAACACAGGGACATTCATTCAAACCTACGCAATAACGCAAACACACGCCCGATTTAACGCTCATGCCATAAAACTGGAGGTAGGCCTGGGTTCTCGCCTTGTCGTGGCTTAGTAACTGTGGCTTGGTCACCCACGGTGAAACCGGTCGGCCTGTTGTCTCAGGCTGACCCGAGGAGGTCGCTCCGAGCGGGCTACGCAAGCCCACTCTAGATGCGAACAGGTGGACTGCTGGGGGGAGCAGTACGCTGCCCTTCGCAGCCGAGATGGAGTCGCGGGGGAAGAGGAGTGTAGGTGTATCGTTGCCTCTCTCCCTGTCCTCCGCAACTCTGGCGGGGCCGTACCGCGGATGCGGTGTTGGTGGACTGCTGGGGGGAGGAGTGAGTCGACACTGCTCACCCTGCCCTTCGCAGCCGAGGTGGAGTCGCGGGGGAAGAGGAGTGTAGGTGTTGCGTTGCCTCTCTCCCTGTCCCCCGCGACTTTGGCGGGGTCGCACCGTAGTTGCGGCGGTGGTGGGGCCGCGGGGGAAGAGGAGTGTTGGTGTGTCGTTGTCTCTTTCCCTATCCTCCGCGGCCAACGTGGTTGGCAACGACGGACTCGGACGGATTGACGGATTTCGGGTCTAGTTGTGTTGTTCATGTGAAATGTATGTATGTTAAACGCACCCACTATGCAGAAGAAATCCTAGTGTAACATGAAACAGAAATAAAGAAAGACACTGAATATTTTATAACCTCTTCTTTTTAATATTGCTACCGCTATCCCCCTCTGACTTGTGACTGCAGCCGTTGGCCATGTAACAAGTCATATGCTGAGGCAGCCAAAAGTTACTTGATTGACTTGCATTTTTATTTAAACCCATACTTTGCTGAACCGCTTGCTGTAATTAACAAAAAATATATCATGATGATGATGATGATATGAAGTCCTCTTGATCGATTTTTAGCGTGGCCGTTAGCGCCGGGAGGGGGTGCAAGTACATGCAGTTGCACCCCCCCTGTCATATAAGTCAGGCCAAACTTGATCTTCGTATACAGATAGGTAAAACGAGATGGCTTGAGCAATCAAATCTGCGTCTTCAACAAGGCCAAGGTTTTCATTTATGGCCGTATCACACGCTTCGCTTCCCTTCCCTTAAACATTTAGTACCATGTGGTAGCCCCTAAAATAAATATAATGTATCGACCCAGATCCACAAAATAATACTGCCGGCGCCCATGACCGTGGCAACAACTTCCCATTACTATTTTGAAGTTTTGGAACGAAGTTCCTTATCGCACGCTACACTCCAGACACTTGGCGAATGAGAGCTAGACCGAAAAAAGTGTAAGACTTCGACCTTTATATGTGTGTGTGTGTGTTTACAAGCGTATGTCTATGTATAGGTATATTACTGCAGTATAGACGTGCGGCACATGCTATGGGAACTTGGAAAATTCAGAAATCCAATGTTTATGTGAACAACGCCATCTAGACGCCAATTTTAGTACTCCAATTATAATATATTTCATGTGCCTACTATTTAACACGCGAGAGGAAGTTCGTTCCAACCGGGTGTTCCACGAAATCTCTCGTTTTTTTTTGTTATAGCTAAAGACTATAGCGAAACGAGCAAGTTGTTGGGCAATGCCTGCCCGTAGCGGTTCTATTCTCATGCAGAACTTTGAATAAGAAACTTCTGTGGGGCATCGCACTGCGCTTGTTTAGTACATACGTTCTTATATGTGTTGATAATTACTACCTAAGTTTTTTTTAATGGAAGAATGTGACGTGACCAGCTAATCGTTCACCTGGCAAGTGGCCAATAAAAATGCTATGTCACCCAGAACATTTCTGTCTGGCACCACACCGCACTCTTCACTCTGCGACATCAGTTCTTAAGTCTCATCTCAGTAATTACACTAGCTCTCAATGCCCTTCACGCCGAAACACAGTAATATTTGCATAACTGGCACTGCGGAGGTACCTACCTAGATTGATTTCTAAATAGGAATCTTACCACCAGTAAATTCTCATGTACCTTGTAATTACACTAGCACCCTTCGAACCGAAATATGGTAGTGTTTACAAACCACTATATAACGGCAGAATACCTGGCACTGCGGTAGTACTTAACGAGTTACTATATGGGAACTCCTGTAGCTTTCGACTGCGCAGGCTATATAATGAAGTCACAACTTTGTGTTAATAATAAGTTTTCGAGCCACCACAAAGACTTACCCGTCCTTTTCTTCCCGTGTCCGAAGTAACGCTTATGCGACAAGTTTGGGGAAGGGTTGGATGCAGTGTCGGAAACACAATAACAATACCTTAAAACGCGAAAACCTATAATTGTTGTGTTGCAAAAATGCTGCCCACTACTGTGACTCGACAGAACCCACGACTGCAAACAGGTACGCTGACCACTAAGCCTCGCGGACATAAAAGTATGTACAAAATTCAAGGTAAACAAAATCACACACATTGGACATTTCTTCATTCACAGGGAAAAATATATTATATAAAAATTAATGTGTAAGCTAAATTATCCACGATTTTGAAGGTCGGGTGAGTGAGCCGCGCTGCCGTCATGCGGGTATGCGACTTCACATGCCGTCTATATTTTTTTTTAATTTCAAAGTTGTGCAGGTTTTCCCGGACAAAAAATCTAATATGTTTCGACAGGGTTATTCGTAATTTCCTATACATCCCGGCAGGCTGGGCTTAGGAACGATGTGTATATGCCCCAAAAATATAATAAGCCTCGTAGAGTGATACCTGAAGGAGATATGTCGACTTAAGGAATTTGCTTAAAACTCATAGGTGACTACCCTGTTATACAGCTGATCGAGGCTATGAACTCATAAATTTAATTGGGCGTTTTTCCATTGAGCTGCCATCGAAAGAGATACAAAACAAATAATTTTAAAGTTTTGTATGGAAAATTTAATTTGAAACTTCACTGTTGCGTTTATCAGATCAAAGTAGCATGGGTAGGTGCCGGGATGTCATACCAATTCAGAATAACGTTGTATATACGTGTACATTTTTTTAGTTATTGCACAATAAAAAAATATTGCGTAAGAAAATGTCCACTTCGTTAATTTTATACTGTGTCCTGAGTCGACTAAGGAAAGGCTTGGAAATCGGCACGACTGGCGACATTTGCACAGAGACCCATTTTCCAAAACGTTATTATTATTATGATATATTAAAGCCGTATGGTGGCGGCTCGTTAAAAGAATACTTCCACTCCATCTCATCCAATGGATCTCGTAAAAGGCGAGTAAGGAATTAAACTGCACTGTGCACCCAACACCGCATGCTGGCGATGGGCTCACCACCTATCACACCAAGTGCATTATATTGTTTTGGTGAAACGTGGATTGTGGTAGTCATCTGTTTTTGCAGTGAGTGCCCAGTCTCTGACTACCCCTTATGGGATACAGTCGTGATCTTATGTATGTATGTATTATTATTATGTCTATCTGTAATAAACGAAGGGAAAATTACCGTTAAATTACAATCAGGATCTTCTTTAAGGATGTTCCAGAAATCGCACATGAGCTTTACGCTACGATGAACGCTGCACCCAGAACTGAGCTCCGTAGTTGAATTTCGGTTGGCTGTTAACGTACTCACATCTTTGATAAAGTCATCCAAGGCGCGATAACGTCTATTTAAGCAGTCTGGTACACCCCGCATTTCATTAGCTAAAAGAGAACAAACCAAAAAGGCTGTGAACTCGAAATCCTTTGAAGGATATAATCGCACGCCTTAATAATAATATCCTTCAAACAATATCAAGATTTGACGACCTCCTTCAGTTCTTAAGTCTCATACACCCTGTAATTACACTATCTTCTGTACTCTTGAGATGTAAACAGAATGTTTTAATAACCACTGTTTTATTGGTGGCGGCTTAAGATAATCTACCACCCCATCTCATTCCGTGGGTGTCGTAAAAGTCGACATAGGGAAAATTAAAACCAGGAGATGGGCAGCAGCGTATTCCTGGAACATCTGAATAAGTAAAGTGCGGTTTCCAACCCGCCTACCAAGCTTGGCAACTATGGCAAAATCCTCCCAAAATGAGAGCAAAAAACTTTTGTGACAATCTATGGGGGAGGCCTATGTTCAGCAGTGCACTAATAGGCTGAAATGATGATGATGATGATGACCTCCTTCAACGGATGCAAATTACGAGAATGAGAGTAGTCCGTTGCTTAGCAGTGGTTGTTAATTTTAGCTTAACATAAGACTCACCTATGCAAAAGTTATATATTTTTTTATCAAAACAATATTAGTTTATAATAATTTTAAAAGACTATCAAATCTTTTTGCACATAAAATTTTGAAGTACATTTTTTTCTGAGAATCATACAGAAATTTGCACAGAGTAGAAATTAGAATTTTCATACATAGATAGATAACCTTCTTTAACGTTAAATCGTGAAAAAAATAGTATTAAGAGCTGCCGGCGCACCGTACTCACACATTCGTATTAACTACATACAGTTTAACACAGAAAAAAATATTATTGTGACCGCGACTATGTTTCCACGGGTTTCAGTAAAGTCTCGGCCTACTCGTATTAATGATGCCCCCAGCTGAACACGCGTGGATTTGGGTTATTTAAAAGTACTTTGGGAACTCTTTGTTTTTAAGGAATAAAAAGTACCAAGTGTTCGTCTCCAGGATGCAAGCTATCTCTGTGCCGAATTTCGTCAAAATAGGTTCAATGGGGGAGCCGTGAAAAGGTAACACCGCGTGGATATTTTTTTTTTTTTTAAAACGAAGCCCCACGGTAGGATTTCTCCTGTGTCGTGGGTGCGTTTTACAGACATAAATTCCACATTCACAAACACCCAGACCCGGAACAACTATATGTAGGCCATACAAATATCTGTCCCGTGCGGGAATCGAACCCGCGACCCGCGGCGCAGAAGCCAAGGGCTAAGCCTCTGCGCCAACCGAGCCGACAAATTTTTAAATATCCCGTGGGAACTATTTTATATTATATATATAACATTTAGTATCTCTCTTTCCTACCTCTTACGTTCCATTCCTACATACGAGTATATCCATACTAATATCATAAATGCGAAAGTAACTCTCTCTGTCCTCTGTCTCTTTGTTACCTTTTCACGGCTCCCCCATTGAACCTATTTTGACGAAATTCTCTCTATCGCTCTGTCTGTTTGTTACCTTTTCTCGGCTCAAATCTGGCACAGAGATAGCTTGCATTCTGGGGATGGTCATACGATACTTTTTATTCCGGAATATAAAATAGTTCCCACGGGATATTTAAAAATAATATATCCTATATATATATATATATATATATATATATTAGTTTAACCACCATCCATACGATGGTGTTAAAATATTATGAATACATAATATATTTGTTGTTTGCTGTGTGGTAGCGGCTTAAGAGAATCTACCACCCCATCTCATCCCGTGGGTGTCGTAAAAGTCGATAGGAGGAAAATAAAAACCAGAAGATGGGCAGCAGCATCTTCCTAGAATGTCTGAATAAATAAACTGCGGTTGCCAAACCACCTGCCAAGCGTGGCAACTATGGCAAAATGCCCCAAAATGAGAACTACATACTTTTGTGGCAATCTATGAGGCAGGCCTATGTTCAGCAGTCGACTAGTGATAGGCCGAAGTGATGATGACGATGATGGTGATTATGTCCTTGCTATGCTATGCAATTTTTTTTAAACTTAGCTGTCCTCCAATTTCTATGTTTAAATTTTAAATAAAATAATACATTATATTTACATCTTTCAAGTTGCACATAGCTTTGGTAAGAGGAAGACTTCTACTGGCTGCACTCGGGCACGCCGAATTATTATGGGAGCAGCTAGTGGGATTCGATCCTGGAGCAGTGCGGCCGTGGCTACAACTGTAGCACAGAATATAAAATTATTGAATTTACACTGCCTACGCCAACTCGAATACTTTTTAACATTACATTAGAATAATTTTTGCGTCTGGAAACAATAAATTAGACAATATTTTTTTAAATTAAAATACCTATATAATTTTTAACTTCTTAATTATCGTAGAGAATTAGCATATACTCACACTTCTAAGAAGTTAATATGTCCACAGCCTCGACATAATTATGCCTTTCAATTTCCAGGAACAGATTTGTATGCCTATTTCTTAGAACTTCAGTAACATTCGGATACATTCCGTGAAACGGCCGTAGAGCTGTATTTTTTTTTTGTAAAAGTGACGAGAAGAGCAAAACGTTCACCTGATGGTAAGTGCAACGTCTGCCCATAACAGATGTTGTGTTACTCAGAACATTTCTGTGTAGCACCATACTGCGTCCGTCACCCTGAGACATCATTTCTTAAGTCTCGTATGCCCAGTGATTACGCTATGGCAAAATCCACAAAATTAGAGTTACTAACTTTTGTGGCAATCTATGGGGAGGCCTATGCTCAGCAGTGGACTAGTGATAGGCTGAAATGATGATTATGATTATATATTTGTGTAGGACCTTGCAATTTAAATATATAAGTATTCAAATATTAATTCTTATTAAAACTTAAAGGAAGTATTCTTAAAAATGGCATATTATCATTATTTACGTGTTACTTACTGTACAAAGTAAGTTATTACTTTATTGTTGCTGCTACTTGCGATCATTTTTTGTTTGCAATGTAATCATTGCGGCGTGAGAAATCCATCTCCATCTCGTCTCCTCTTGTGGTTGTCGTGTGAGTGATTGAGGGGAATGACTGCTGAAATCTCTTATCTTGGCCAACAAATTACGGCATAATCATCTCGAAAAAGCAAAACCGATTATGGGCAGTAACAGCGTTGCCAACTCTAAGTCTTTTTGCGTAGATCTACGCACTTCAGGCCTTTCTCACAAACCTACGCGCTTCAGGCGCAGAATCTACCCGAATCATTTATTATCATTAGCAGTTATTAGTATGTGTGTATGTATATATATGACGACCGCGTGGCGTAGTGGTCAGAGTACCTGACTTCTACGCCGCGGGTCCTGGGTTCGAATCCCAGCCGGAGCCAACATTTGTGCTAAAACACAAATTGTTGGTTTTCGGGTCTGGTTGTGTTGTGTTTGTCCCCGTGTTTCTGACACTGCATCCTAGCCTACCTCCGATCTTATCGCATCAGCGTTACATCGGGCGCGGGTAGGTTGGGACGAGTGAGTGCCTCTGTGTTTGCGCGTACACTTGTGGCACTATAATATCTCCTGCGCAGTTGATGGCTCTCGACATTCGGATTCGGAAGTTGTCGCCGTGGTCGAAATCGGCTAGGAGAACATCATATATATATATATATATATTTATTTGTTTATTTTTGCGTCTGTATATATATATATATATATATATATATATATATATATATATTAATGTGTGTATGTATGTATGTATGTGTAAGCTTATGTTTTATTTATGTATTTTATGCTGCACCTATCACAAGTTCTCACCACACCATGGGTTGGCTGGTAGAGAATATCTATAGGCATTAAGTCTGCCCTTTGTTACCTTTTTATTTAAAGGTTTGCAATAAAGTTTTATAAAAAATAAATAATAAAAAATCTAAGTACTTTTTTATCAAATATTCAAATTGGCAAAATGCCATTATGTCTGCCGACTTAACTGATTAGGCTGAATGGACTTATTTACTTTTCCTTCCACTAAACACTACCGCCACTTTTTCAGTTGGTGCCAAAAGTCCCGTTCCATTTCATACTACGCAAACGCTCGCCACACGACATTCTAACATCAGAAAAGAAAGAAGACTCAGCTACTATTGTAAATGTTTTAAATAAATAAATAAATGAGACTTACCACGGAAACACTAACAGGCTTACTTTTTTCGAAAAGTGCTTTAAAAAGCCGTGAATCTTCACAGGAACACCTAAGACATTTTAATAAATATATTTGAAATTTATTTTGCCTTAAAATCATTACGAATAATTCAAATAAATTTCATAACAGAAATCTGGAATAACAAAACATTACTTAATAAAAAGTAAGTAAATCTCGTAGCCGTGGTGGCTCAGGAGACGAGCGTTCGCATGAAATTTCATAGTATGCGAGTGACCTGAGTTCGATACCCGGCGCCGGCACCATTAAAATTGTTCTACAAATTTATGTGCGGATTTACCACGTACTCAGCAGTGAAGGAAAACATCGCTAGGAAACATGAATGTCCGAGGAATAAAATATTTCAACGGCATGTGAAGTCCGCTAACCAGCACATTGGAGATGAGGCCTGTGCTCAGTGGGACAAGAAAAAAAAACATTTTATTATTTATTATTATTTATTTATTATTTATATTCTTTATTGCAAACCTTAAAATTAATGACAAAAAAGTAAACTGGAAATAAAAAGATACACTAAGAGTGAGCAATGGGCGGTGTTATTGCTGACAGCAATATCTTCCATACAACCGCTGGATGGACATGATGTCAAGGACAACGAAAACGTCGAGAGCGTCGGCATGGAAAACAATAAATAATAACCAATAAAACATATATACAGTAAATAAAATAAAAAATTAAATATAAAAAATATATAAAAATAGATAAATATATGTATAATGATAATGATAAATATAAGTAATATACATGTATAAAAAAACCCGCAGAAGAAAACCACGTAAAAACAACAAAAAATATATTACATAAAAAAACTGATTTAAGTAAAAACCATTCGTTTGTTATTTAAAGGTCTCAATACTTTGAGCCTTTCTGACATGCAACGGTAGCGAATTCCAAATCACTGCAGCTTTCACACCGAATGAGGAGTGATACAATTTTGATTGGTTGTGAGCGGGCATACGTAAAATAAGGTTATCAGCCAGCCTTGAGTTTACTGAAGTAAGTAAACGTTACAAGGTGGTAGATCAGGGGCTAGGCGCTCGATTTAAATTTCATAGTAGGCGAGTGACCACGAATCAATTCCCGGTGCCGGCGCCACTAAAATTTTTAATTGCAAATTGAAGTTCAGATTTACCACTTGGTCGGCGGTGGGGGAAAACATCGTGAGGAAACTTGAGAGGCCTGTTCTCAGAAGTACTTGCTGTTTAATCTTTAAGCAAATTACTCAGATTAAACTGACAACATTTAATGTAATATGACAATGACATTTGATGACGTAAGAAGTCTAGTGTGGTGGCGGCTCGTTAAAAGAATACTACCACTCCATCTCATCCAATGGATCTCGTAAAAGGCGAGTAAGGAATTAAACTGCACTGTGCACCCAACAGCGCATGGTGGCGATGGGCTCACCACCTATCACACCAAGTGCATTATATTGTCCCAGTCTCTGACTACCCCGTATGGGATACAGTCGTGATCTTATGTATGTATGTATGTAAGAAGTCTACGCGGTTATAAATGCAGGCCAAAGCATTGTTTATCACAAGGGACAGACTGCTGAACTCTAGAGACTTGATTTTTATATGTAAAATCAAGTCATTTGTTGCCCGACTAGCCGAAGCTCACGGTAAAATAAGTTGACGAGATGACCACATGCGCCGTAATATGCTGCGCAGTTGATAACTTAAAATAGTATTCGGTAATTGTTGCCGCGGTCAAATAATCCCCCCGCCCTCCGTCCCATTGGATGACGACTCTCTTAAATATATATACATATATATATATACATACACATAAATATACCACAAACAATGTCTTTGTACATTATTTGATAGTTATATTGTATAATATAACTATCAAATAATGTACAAAGTAACCACGCAAATGATACGATGTTCTAAGAACATCTGTATAAACTTCCTGTGTTACAATTACAGATAAATCATGACAATGTAAGCAATTCTCATAATGAGCAGTTTGCAGAGTTGCAGACCAACATATTTCGGGAAACGGACATCAGAAGGATTGAAATCGAAAATCGGCTCCGTTAATGCTAAACAGTTATCTTCTGCTTTACGGGCACAGGTTCGATGTTCGATTCCTGCACATGAGTATTTGTACAGCCTACAGATAATTATGCAATTTATGTCTATAAAACGAACACACAATAATCGGGAGAAATCCTAAATATTTTTTTATCAAATAAACGCGACGTGAAACTAGTGACGCAAAAGCGTCTGGACATGTTTTTGTCGCTGTGTAGATCTTTATTGAAAGTGTCAAATCATCGCTGAAATGGATTATTTTCTTAGAACATATGCTTTTTTTAATTTTTCACATTAGCCATATGTGTACGACAACATTGTACATTACTGGCGATAGGATTTTTATGCAGGAATCCGTCTATGTACACCAGCAAGCCACCGCAGCGCCAGTTATCTAGTTCTGCCGTGAAGTAGTAGTGTGCAAACATTACTGTGTTTCGGTCTGAAGGGCACTGAGATCTAATGTAATCACTGGCATATGACTTAAGAACCGACGTCTCAGGGCGAGGGCGCAGTGTAGTGCCACAGCATTGCTATGGGCGGACGTTGCACTTACTATCAGGCGAACGTTTTGCTCGTCTCGTCCATACTCCATAAAAAAATTAGCTTTGATATGTGAAACAAATGAAGCCATGATCTCAGCAACACTGAAGATTCAGAGCCATTAAATTTCATTTCAAACTACTTTCATGCGTATCGAAATTAGTTACATGAAATTAATTTTAACATGCACGCAAGAAGTTTCGTAAATATTGAATAGGTTTACGTTGAGTATTGATGGGGAGACTCATTCATTCATTCAGGGGCATCCCAATTTATAATATGGGAAATGGGATTCCCCGATACTTCTCACTATTTTATTAGAACCTGACTGACGACGGATACAAATAGTAAAGAGATGGACTAAAAAGATTTTAGAATCGAACTATCGATTATTAACATTGGAGTGACCATTCATCATTCGAATGAAAATGTGTTCAGTCAAATTCAATTTCGCCACTATTATAGTGCAATTTTTGCTGTGATGTGTGCTTGCAATTTTTTACGGTAGGAAATTTCAAATACCTGTTTACTAATAATCTAATAATAATAAATAATCTTTAAAGTATTTTGGAAACATGAACAAAGTTTTCAAAATATTCCATAAACCATCTTTAACTGTTACTTTAACCACTCTTCTTCTAATAGTGTGACGTACTAAGATTGAATTTATCGATATTTTCAGTTTTTAAAATCTTCATCAATTAAAGGGAATTAAGAATACCAGGAGTAGTAGTAGAATTTTCGACTTTGGCACTTAATAACTTTAATTATTATAGCCTTTTTTTGCGTAATAAAGATACTAAAACTTTTGAAAGAAAATTAAATAAAGATATAGGTCAATGTAATAAAGTTTATATACAAAATAAAGATCTTAATACGTTTTATTATGATTTATCGTATCTCACTTTACTCTTAAGTCATTCGATATTTGCTTATTTAACACAATAATTTAAACAAATATAAATGTTTAACAATTCAATTCAATTCAACATGAAATTTTCATTTCTAATAAAAAAAAATTAATGATTATTTAATTAATAAATAATTTGTAATTTAACAATTAACTCGTTTTCATTTAGCGTGAAACAATTACTTTATACTTTAGATATTAAATGCATATTATACTTAAATATTAGATTATTATGTACATACTATAACTATAAGTAGTACATTGGCACGTACAATCAGCTAGTCAGCAATACGCCGGAAAGGTAAATATGAAAGACGACCGCTTGTCATAGCGGTCCAGTTGACACACATCTATGCTGCGAGTCCTGGGTTCCCAGCCAGAGCCAGCAATTGTCTGGTCTGTTGATTGCAAGGTGTCTGTGCTGGGGACAAAAAAGTGTGGGGTAATGTTTAAAAAAATGTGGCCGTCACGGTATGCCCGACAGATGAGAAATGTCGAAATTTATATTTATATATTTAAATTTATATTAAATATATATAAAATCAAATTATTCGCATTCCGCCTCGTTTTATAGAATTTGCTAATAGTGTTCCCAAATTATAAAATGGAATATTTTTTTAAGTGTTTAAATATATTTAATTGATCTCGTAATTAACTAGGTACTTGCCGTGTGGTGGCGGCTCGTTAAAAGAATACTACCACTCCATCTCATCCAATGGATCTCGTAAAAGGCGAGTAAGGAATTAAACTGCACTGTGCACCCAACAGCGCATGGTGGCGATGGGCTCACCACCTATCACACCAAGTGCATTATATTGTTTTGGTGAAACGTGGATTGTGGCAGTCATCTGTTTTTGTAGTGAGCGCCCAGTCTCTGACTACCCCTTATGGGATACAGTCGTGATCTTATGTATGTATGTTTTAGTTCGTTAATCATGTAAAAGGCTCAGTTTTCAAAAAGTTAATTAAAAAATCTAATGTAAATTAAGAAACAAATTTGGAAAATCCAAAAGAGCACGTTTCATGGCGCTCATGTAACTCCTTAGAAAAAAAATCGTATTGAGGTTCAAATATTTCGAGTCAATTCAATTTCAAATGAAAACAACAAAAAAATATATTTTTCTTAATAACTATATATTTTCGGTGATGTAATTGTTGTTAGCCTTCTCGGCTTTTACAGCTTCATCGGATACTGTGCTTGCGGGCCAGGGGCCCGCGTGCCAGGTTTGGTTTGACCCAAACATAAATAAATAAATAAAAACTCCTACAAAAACCTCGAAGTTCGGACTGTGTCGCGTTCGCTGCATGCTTTCGCGATTTCGAAAATCTTAAATATTTTAAGTCGTCTAATGACCGTCCGAGGGAGGCTGCGCACGTCCATTCGGACTGTCGACTTGTGTGTCGGTAACTCTGTGCGGTGAGAACCGCCCTGGAACACGGGTGAATCGTGTGTACGTGGTGTGATTATTAACTATTGCGCGCCACTCTCTACGGCGGTCGCGCGTCGTGGTGCGTGTTATATTACAGCTATTGACTGTGTGTACAGTGTGGCTGGTGTGGGAGCTGAGACGTCCGTGTCGTCTAGCACGTTTCGCGGGCGACGTTTGCGTTCGGTCGCGTTTCTGTTTGCTGTAATTTGCTTTCGGTAATTTGCTGCTTTAACCACCAGCGGGTTTGAATGAACCGCGGCTTTTTCGAAAAACCGCCGTGATAATTCTCTGAAGTGTTCAGAGATTAAGGGCATTTCACAGTCGCTGTGAAGATCTACATTGCGTTGATACCAACTGGCTCCGGTGGCAGTTCGCAAGAATCGATTTTGAACGCTCTGTAACTTCTTTAATTGATTGCCCGTCGCGTGAGCGAAAGCGACGCAAGCATAGTCCATTACGGGTCTTATGCAAGTGTTATAGAGGCGAAGTTTGTGACTTAAGCATATTTTGCTTGAGGAGCAAGTTAATGGATATAGACGGCTTGAGATAAAAGCCGCTCTATTGCGTACGTTTTTAATGTGTGCAGCGAACGACATCGCTGCGTCTAAACTCTTAATAACTACAAGTGCTAGCTAGACCTTTGATATGAAAAAGGAAACCAGTTGATAAAATTCTGGACACGATAAAAAACCCGGCCTCGATACGTCAATTTTTTTGGGTGTTATTGTGACCACATCCCTAAAAAAATCCGGACGTCCACCTCGATTTTTTTTAAACTGTTTTTTTTTTTCAAAGCAACATTATATTAGAATTAGTACTAGGATTTTCTTGATATGCGTCTATTAGCATAAAAGTGCAAAATAATTTTGATAGGCATTCAAAGACCGCCGAATCGCTTGGGTCGGGTATAAAGCACTATCTCACGCTGCTTCAAGCCGTGAGACGTGACATACGTTATAAATAAAGTATTTTTGTTTCCACCAAATTATAATAGCTATATTATTTATGAATTTAACGTTATAATTCGAACTGTACATTTCCGTCACGACTAACTTAACCTAAAAGAAGTGGTAGCGGGATTATCGACGAACTAGTTCGCATAGTTCGTCTAAAAGAACGCTCTTCCGAAATAGGTCTTTAGCGAACTATTCATAGTTGTGTTGTTATTGGTCATGGTCACATCCCCTGAAAAAGCAATTATGAAATAACAATGTTTATATTGTTGAAACAACCGGGAAATCCCTAAAATGATATTCTCATATCTATCTCATTTCTACATTGTTCCATCTTCATCTGCATCAAAGAAAATATTATGACCACTGCGTTTCAGTACCTATATATAATCTAGTGTTTGTTATTGGTCTCCAGTATCCACTCTTCGCTCTACGTTGAACATTAGTATCGCAATACTTTTATTAAAATATACATTCATATTGATAACAAGACGCAATTAAGAAGACATCTGAACGTACTAGTGATTGATAAGAAATTAACTTGTCATTGCTTATCATAATCATAGAACACAGACTACTTATTAAACTACTGTTTTTAAAACCACAGAAATGTTGGAACTTGGTGCAGTAAGTAATTACAATATTTTAAATTAATTAATTCGACCTATTGGTAATATTTTATTACATACATTTTATTAATGATCAACCTGAACTGTTAACCATAATATAATAAACATACTGCAGTGCATATAGAAATTCTAATTTAACCTTTATTTTAAATATATTATTATGATAAAAATCAATCTACCTACACATTGATTTTTAGAAATTTGTTTATATTTTATTCATTAATATACTTGTTAGGCATAAAAAATTCACATATTAAACAAACTTGCAGGCATAGCATGTTTTGGTATAAACATTTTCCCATTTCATAAAGTTAAAGTAGCATAAACATTAGATATATATTTTTTTATGTCTAAAATACTTATATAACTATATGACAATATTTCAGGAACATCCTAGAAATCTCATTCCTGAACTTTGCAAGCAATTCTATCAGCTAGGATGGGTCACTGGAACGGGAGGTGGGATCTCTATGAAGGAAGGGTAAGTTCATTTTATATACCTAGATCACCTGATACAAATTGCCTGATCAATCCATGGTCCATACCTGCAATTGGAAAGCACATAGGAACTTATGAAGATGTAAGTACCTTTTTTGTATAGAGACAAGACACTGAAATTGTTCACATGATGGCAAGTGTGTCACATCTGCCCATAACAAATACTGTGTCACCCAGAAAACATCTGTGTGGCAGAACACTGAGCCCCCTAAGATACCAGTTATTAAATCTCATATGCTTAGTAACATCCAGTAACAGATGGATTACTACATAGTAATTCTGATACAATATATTTATCAGATTATATAGAGATATTTATAATTTGTTCATAATAAAACTGCAGACTCCTAGTCTTGTAAAACCCACAAGGATAACAGTTCTTCAACTAGTGATGATTATTGTGTCTTTCAATAATCATTTGCTTGGTGTTATGGTCTTTTCTCTTGCCCCATTACTTTGCAAAGTCTGCAGCTAATTCTCAATTTTGTATTCAAAGTTTGTCTAAATTGGGCTGAATAAGAGGTTACCAGTTGTCTTGAACCAAGAGATTGTATGAGCTAATTAACAATTTCACCAAATATTACAATATAATATTAATCTATTCATAATAATATAATAATAAAATTATTAATGAAATATAATAATTGTATTCTTCCTCACAATATTGAACTTAACTAATATTTCATTTATTAAATTCCTTTTTTCCCCCCAACAAGCCATAATTTAGGTCTGTGTTCTGCTGTATGGACATGTGGATATAGTTATTTTACTTTTATTATTATAGTGGTTAGTCTGTTTGGAAGCCTTATAGTATTTGGCTCTGTATTACAATAGTAAGTCCTGTGATTTTATCATATTGTATTAAAGTACCAGGCTAAATACAATGTACTGCTACCCACAAGACTCCACCCTTTTTTATGCAGAGATAACTAAAGTCAGTCGGCAAATAATATAATAAATAATCCTGGTTGTAGGATTCCTATGCAGGAGTCCGTCTAGTTAGGTACCAACCCAGGGTCAGTTATTCTACTGTGAAGCAGTAGTGTGCAAACATTACTGTGTTTCGGTTTGAAGGGCACTGTGAGCTAGCGTAATCACTGGGCATATGAGACTTAAGGGTGATGGGCACAGTGTAGTGTCACACAGAAATTTTCTGGGTGGCACAGCATTTGTTATGGGCAGACGTTGCACTTACCATCAGGTGAATGTTTTGCTCGTTTCATCATTTTATGCAATAAAAAAAACCAAATCTCTGAATAAATTTCCATACCTTTATAATAGTGGATCTAATTGAAATGGTATGAAACAACTAATGCATAATGTATTCCTAAATCTAGACAACAAAACTCATTATTATATGTACACAAGGTCCTGACTTTGAATCATAACTCAGTATAATTTGTGTAATTTGGAAATATTGTTTATTTTAATTTCATATATATTACATTGAATAGAGTGACAAGATGAGCAAAACATCTCCGATCTATGAGTAAGTGCTATCGGTGATATGAGTAAGTGCTTATGCACTTGCAAGTTCTGTGAGAATTTGTTTTTGTGCTTTTTTATTGAAAGTAAATGATGAGACAGGCGTTATGGTAACTTGTTGACATTATATTATAATTTGACCCAGGACTTTGCATTTTAAAGTTTGGTGTAGGTGCTATGCCACCATGAGACATCAGTTCTTAAGTCTCATACACCCTGTAATTACACTATCTTCTGTACTCTTGAGATCTAAACAGAATGTTTTATCAACTACTGTTTTATTGGTGACGGCTTAAGAGAATCTACCACCCCATATCATCTCGTGGGTGTTGTTAAAGTCGACAGAGGGAAAATTAAAACCAGAATATGGACAGCAGCATCTTCCTGGAACATCTAAATAAATAAACTGCGGTTGCCAACCTGCCTGCCAAGCGTGGCAACTATGGCAAAATCCCCTCAAAATGGGAGCTACAAACTTGTGGCAATCTATGGGTGATGCCTATGTTCAGCAGTTGACAAGTGACAGGCTGAAATGATGATGATGATGAACTGGCACTGCCTAGGTTTCCTGCATAGGAATCCTACCACCAGTAAAGTGAGGTATGTTGATATCCCACAGGTTCATGTTGGACTGCCTCTTAGTCAGTTATTAGATCTCAGCTTTGAGATCATCATCATTTACATGACTTCAAATGAGCCGTGGTAGCTCAGGGGCTAGGCGCTCGCTTTAAATTTCATAGTACGCGAGTGACCTGGGTTCGATTCCCGGTGCCGGCACCACTAAAATTGTTAATTGCAATTTTAAGTGCTGATTTACCACGTGCTCGGCGGTGAAGGAAAACATCGTGAGGAAACCTGCATGTCTGAGGAATAAAAAATATTTCGAAGACATGTGAAGTCCGCCAACCCGCATTAGAGCAGCGTGGCGGATTCTTGCTAGCTCCAAAACCCTCTCAGAAATGAGAGGAGGCCTGTGCTCAGTAGTGGGACATTTATAGGCTGAAACTTTACTTTTTTTTTACTAAATGATGCCTATTACACAATTTTAATCTTAATTCATACTAAAAATATAAATGCGAAAGTAACTCTCTCTGTCCCTGTCTGTTTGTTGCCTCTTCACAGTTCAACCATTGAACCAAACTTAACGAATTTTGGCACATGGATAGTTTGTATCCCAGAGACGGACATAGAATACTTTCGCGAACGAAGTCATATGCATCATAGTACTAAATAAATTATTTATGAATATTTTTCAATATGTTCAATACATAGAGGCTATATTTGTTTTAGGGATAAAATCTACATGGGGCCATCTGGAGTTCAAAAAGAAAGAATGAAACCAGATGACTTGTTTGTACAAACGATCAATGATGAAGACTTGGAACTGCCTCCGTTGGAGAAAAAGTAAGACAATGGAAGAAATGTATGACGCTGTATGACGCCCGCGTGTTCTAATGAATGGTCAATGTACTTGACCTCTATTCCGAGGGTCTTTGGTTAAAATTCCATCCAGAGTCAACATTTTTAAAATTTGGGTGATTCGCCTTCTGCCAGTATGGTGTTGATGCATTTCTTCTTTTTCATGAGAAAAAGTGAGTAAACCAGCAAATATTTGCCCTGTTTTTAAGTGCAACGTCTGCCCATAATGTCGTGTCAACCTGGCACCACACTACGTTAGTCACCTTGAGACATAATTTATTAAGACTCGTTTTGCACACTACTGCTACACGGCACAATAACTGGCACTGATTCCTACATTACCAGTTTATATCAGTATATAGATAATTTCAGTGTTTTTTTTATTTTTTTAATTTAGTCTAAAGAAGAGTCAATGCACACCGCTATTTATGTTAGCGTATCGCGAACGCAACGCCGGTGCAGTTATTCACACTCACTCGCCACACGCTGTTCGTTGCACCTTATTGTATGACAAGGAGTTTGTCATCACCCACCAGGAGATGATAAAGGTGAGAATATCTGGTATTGCCCATGTTCATGGGCGGCGTTCACGGGCGTTCATGTTCACTTAAAATCAGATGAGCCATTATCTAGATTACCCCCTGCTATATAAAAAAAATACAAAATTATTATGTAACTATGTAGCTCAGGGGCTAGGCGCTCGCTTTAAATTTCATAGTACGCGAGTGACCTGGGTTCGATTCCCGGTGCCGGCACCACTAAAATTGTTAATTGCAATTTTAAGTGCTGATTTACCACGTAGTCGGCGGCGAAGGAAAACATCGTGAGGAAACCTGCATGTATGAGAATTAAAAAATATTTCGAAGACATGTGAAGTCCGCCAACCCGCATTGGAGCAGCGTGGCGGATTCTTGCTAGCTCCAAAACCCTCTCAGAAATGAGAGGAGGTCTGTGCTCGGCAGTGGGACATTTATAGGCTGAAACTTTACTTTTTTTTATAGTCCGTTTCATAGCATGGGAGACTTTTCAGCAGTGCACAGCTTTACTATTAACTAGCTTTGCCTCGCGGTTTCACTCGCGTAAAATAGCCGAC
The DNA here is from genome assembly GCA_019845155.1 of Luehdorfia chinensis. Classification (NCBI taxonomy): domain Eukaryota; kingdom Metazoa; phylum Arthropoda; class Insecta; order Lepidoptera; family Papilionidae; genus Luehdorfia; species Luehdorfia chinensis. Next base: position 1,227,218 of record JAHVAK010000390.1, read on the forward strand.
CTTATTTGAATCGGACTTTGAGGCTAATTTTTTGAGCAGAACCCTAATCATTTTTCTAAAATTAAAGTACCCTAAGTTACCCGCTATAATATCGGCTACCTGTCAGTGAAAGTCCTGCCAAAATCGGTCTAGCCGTTTCGGAGATTAGATGAAACAAACAGACAGATAGACAGACAAAAATTTTAACCTGTTATATTGTTATTACAAACAGACACTTTAATTTTATTTATTTTCATATATAGGTAATCATCATGATCACTCCAGCCCATCACAAATCCGCTGCAGAACATAGGCCCCCCAGTGAAATCTGTAGAGCTATATGGTCGGCCCATTGCTAATGGTGACAGTAAATTGGTACATACAAGATTTCTGTCTCGTTTTTGATTGATGATGTTGCTAAGGAAAAGGTTAACTTCCAGCCAGATCTAGTCTAGCTGTCTGATCTGGGGAGGGCGTCTCCTCCAATCAGTAATCTTTAAATGTTGTATACATAGTTCGCATCTCCGAAACTTCAATAGAGCTATGTTGGACTTATTCGATATTTCTTGAGCTTCTCATGTGGCGACATAGATGTCGCTAAACATAATTTGTATTTTTTAATCTATTGTCTGTATAATATCAGTTACTCATTGTACTTAAATATGTCTTATTATTTTGTTAAAACAAAGCATAGTTCAATCGTAACAAAGTATCATTAACTTTAGAGCAGTCGTAGTTCATTAAAAAAAAACTTTAACTTTCAGCATATAAATGTTACTTATGATTTGTTCCCAGGGTATTAAAGACGCTAAACTAGGCCGCAACTTGCGATACGACGAAAAATTAGTAGTTCCCATAATTGAAAATACGCCGTTCGAGAAAGATCTCGCTGGTAGCCTTGCTGAAGCTATGCAGAAGTATCGCGGGACGTGTGCAGTTCTGGTCCGCAGACATGGAGTCTACGTGTGGGGTGACACCTGGCAGCAGGCAAAGACTATGTCAGTGCAGTCTTAATTTAGTAACTAATCTAGACGTTTTATTTAGATTAAAAACATTTACAGACACACATTGCACATACACCTGAACCCAAAACAAATATCTATAAGTCATACAACTATTTTAGCCAGTTACTCTGCCGTGAAGCAGTAGTGTGCAAACATTACTGTGTTTCGGTTTGAAGGGCACTGAGAGCTAGCGTAATCACTGGGCATATGAGACTTAGGAACTGATGTCTCGGAGTGACGGGCGCATTGTGGTGACACAGCATTTGTTATGGGCAGACGTTGCACTTACCATCAGGTGAACGTTCTGCTCGTTCCGTCACTTTAATCAAATCCTCGATGCATTTCCTCGTCACGGGAAAAACGATACTTTCAAGAGTATTTCAAAAGTAGGTTTCCATACTTATATAGATTTCTTTTAATTTTTATAGCGGGAACGTAAGAAACAAAGAGAAAGTAGTAGTGTAAGTATATCATTCTTCAATCTCCACAGATTATCCTGAGCTCCACTCTTACAGTATTGCCATGTTCATGTCAGTGTCTTCAGCCTATCACAAGTCTACTGCTGAACATAGGCCTGCCCCATAGATAACCACAAAAGATTGTAGCTCTCATTTTGGAGGGATTTTGCCATTATTGCCACGCTTTGCAGGCGGCTTGGCTACCGCAGTTTATTTATTCAGATGTTCCAGGAAGACGCCGCTGCCGATCTCCTGGTTTTCATTTTCCCTCTGCGACTTTTACGACACCCACGGGATGTGATGGTAGATCTTAGACCGCCACCACACGGCAAAAACACAGATAACATAACAGATACTGTACTTGCAGGACTGAATGCTACGATTACTTATTCGAGATGGCGGTTGAAATGAAGAAACTTGGACTGGACCCAGCACATAATCCAGAAAAATCTGAAAATTGAAAATTGACGTATCACCTTTCGAAGTCATATAATTCATTTTATCAAAGATTTTATCATATAAATAAGATATCACACGTTTTCTCAATATGTTAATTATGGTTAAATAAAAAGTTTTATAATACTTTTTATTTTTTTTACTTTTTTAATTTTTAAATAACTGTTCAATCATGGTTTTCTTTTCTACCGAATCTTCTGTGTCTTTTCCTGTCGTTACATCCTTTTTTGGCCTTAATTTTCTTCTACTGATACCTTCTACAGAAGATGTAGTTTTCTTCATTATTAAATCTTTAATTTCGTCTAGTTCAGCGTTTGAAAGAAAATTCGTATAAGAGTAAGCGCCATTTAAATAAACACTATCCCTTTCAGCCATTTGATACAAATTAATAGGGTCTAGGAAAGTTTTATTCTTTTTACAATCAATAACTTGTTTCCTTTTAAGAACGCTTCTAAGGTCTTCGAGATAAGGTTTATTTTCGGGTATCTTTGCATCGATTACTTCTATTCCTTTGTCACTGGAATGGTTTTTGAAATCTTCATCAGTGATACCGTAGTCTCGTTTAACACTGGATGAAATTACTGGAATGACGTCATCTGAAAGCATTATTATTAATTAGTACTATGTGTACTAATTACAAAAAAAGAAGTGAAACCTTCGGAAAACGAAGCTTCGACAGAATGAGACCGATGCAGAGAGTATCAAAAGTAGGATAATTGTAGGGTCTATTTAAATAAATATTTTAACCAAGTTTAAAAAGGAATGTACATTGTATCTACATATTACATTATACAGACTCCAAGTTTTCAATTTCAACAAATGACACGAGAGGCTTATGGTCATTAAAGTATAAAATAAATACTTTGGTTAGAATCAATATATCTTTGAAATACAACGTCAATGATAGCAAAGCCTACGAAGTTATCGAAGATTTGGACGAATTCGAAAATATAAACATAACAGGAAACACTATCTATACTGTATTCTTTCTCATTCTCGCGCAGCCTCCCTCGGACGGTCATTAGATGACTTAAAAACCTTTTAGAGATATCTTAAATCGCGCAAGCACGCAGCGAGCGCGACAGTCCGAATTTTGAGGTTATTGTAGGAGTTTATTTATGTATTTATGTTTGGGTCAAACCAAACCTGGCACGCGGGCCCCTGGCCCGTGAGCACAGTATCCGATGAAGCTGTAAAAGCCAAAAAAAGGCTAACAGCAATTACATCACCGAAATTATATATCTCACTCTCTCGCACGCTAAATCCTATAGATGAATATGTTTATCTTATTTTAATAGCTTTTTCGTTTCATAGAGTTTCCGATAACGATTCTAGAAAGAAAGAAAAGGTTTATTGGTACCAGCAAAATCATACAAAGAGAAATAAAATAAAAACAAAACACAAAGCAACAATATTTGCAGAAATTTAACATTAAACAATTTAAAAAGAGGAAAATAAATAAAATATAATTTAAATTAAAAATGGTACCAAAAGGCCTTCCCTCGGCATAATGCCTTGGCCGATTTCAGCCTCGACGCTGGTCTTCGTAAAGAAATTTTTCACTTCACAAAATTGTCTGTGGTATGCGCCTAACACAACGGTTTCATAATATTATCGGTGTCCAGATTTTCATCCAGAACTCGATAATAATAATCATCAAGACCCAAAGATCTCATGTTATTGGCCACGCTACATAGAATAATTTACACCCTTCGTACTAAATATTGATTATGAGTAAATAAGAATAATGATAAAAATTATGATACGTTACCTGTGTTCACAATTATAAATGAGTAACTTGATAATATTAGTTGTTTTATTGAATGTGCAGTGTATAAAAGTCCGTCTTAATTGAGAGACGTAAGCATTTTGATGCCATATACTAAGTAGGTACCACCCGAGGGCCAGTTCTTCTGCCGTGAAGCAGTAGTGTGCAAGCATTACTGTGTTTCGGGCAGGTTTGAAGGGCACTGTGAGCTAGCGTAATCACTGGGCATTTGAGAATTAAGAACTGATTTGTCAGGGTGACGGGCGCAGTGTGGTGATGTGTGAAAACAATGTCCCCACACTAGTATTTCTCCTGTACTTGTAGGTATGTTTTACAGACATACATTTCACACGCAACACACAATCAGACCTGGAAACTTTAGTTTTGTTTCGTAAACAAATTGCGTTTTTACGTAATAGTTAGCTTCGGCTGGGATTCGAACCGCGAACCCACGACGTAGAAGTCAGATACTAAGTAGGCCACACGGTCGACTAAAGTTAACAAACAAAAGAATCTGCCCATAGATGAAGAACATTCCCCTGCGACACCACACCGCGCTCATCACTCTGAGAAATCAGTTCTTAAGTCTCATATGTCCAGTGATTACACTAGCTCACAGTGCCCTTTTAACCGAAACACAGTAATATTTGCACACTACTGCTTCACGACAGAATAACTGGCCCTGAGATGGCACCTACCTAGACGGATTCCTGCATAGGAATCCTATCACCAGTTGACAAAAAACACATAGACAAAGACATCGTTAACATACACATAGACGCCAAATTTTATTTCGATAATTATTAATATAAAAAACCAAAAGAACATAGATAAATGTTTTTATTCATAAATTATGAACTTTAAAGAAGAAAAGTTCTTTGAAGCATTCTCCCTACGAGTTCATCAGTAGTTCATGTCTTTTGCCCCACAGTAACATTAAATACCATGAAACAGCCCGCTTTTGTAAGTGATTTGTAGAGTATATAAAAGTATGATTTGCTTATTTCATAAGTACATACATACATACATACAGTCACGCCTCTTTTCCATAGGAGTAGGCAGACACCACATCTTTCCACTTGCTACGATCCTGACACACATCTTTAGCTTCTTCTACTTTCATTAGCGTTTTCACACACGCTCGTCGGTAAGTAAAGTTAGATAAATATTCGCTAAACTAATCGCTGTTAGTTTTGTTTCTTTGACAACCCTTTCTGCTGAGGTAGCGCGGGTTCTAGGTTCTCAAGTGGCAGGATACTGTCATCTTGTTCTAAGATTACGTCTCATTAAAGCAAGGCTGCCTGACCCCAGGCCAGTTAGAAGAGTTGTTTTCCAGTGATGTGATTTATGTTTGCAATTTAAAGCAGGACCTATGTCCGTAAAGTATTATCAACTCTCAACTATCAGCATCATCTTTTCTGTCTATAAGCAGTCCACTGCTGAACATAGGGCTCCCCCACAGATTGCCACAAAAATTTGTAGCTCTAATTTTAGGGGGAATTTGTAGTTGTGCCACTAATGGCAGCCGCAGTTTATTTATTCAGATGGTAGATGCTGTTGCCATCTCCTGATTTTTATTTCCCTCTGTAGACTTTTACGACACCCACGGGATGAGATGGGATGGTAGATTCTCTTCAGCCGCTACCACTCTTACCTATGTTGTAAACAAATATCGAACACCGGAAGCTGCGAAACATATTTCAGACTTGATTTTACTGTTAACTAACGATTTTAAACCGAACATTAATAAAATACTGCCCGAAAATAATCTGCAAAGATAGCATTAATGCTATATTTGGGGTGGTAGATTCTCTTACGCCGCCACCACATGGCAAAAAATTGTTACCATGTGTCGAAAATATTGTTTTAAGGCAATAGAAACTTAAATTGGAAAAATCCTTTTTTTCTTTCAAATACTTTTTATTTTCTTATCTGAGAATTGTTCTCAAAAAAAAGTTGGCAACCCTACCTGTGTCCGGAATTGTGAAATTATTTTACGGTGTTAATTTTAAATAGCATCTGTCAAAATTCACGAAAATGTTTGTCCTACGTTCCGTTTTCCCTCAGTCGTCTTTAACTACATTCACACTGCAAGATCGGACAGTAAACGATAAGACTTCAAGTGGAATATAACTCAGTACTACATACCGTTTTCATAAACTGCTTTAACTGAAAAATATGCTCTTAAGCCTGCGCAAGGCTCCACATTACACTCCGTATCGCGATCGTAGACATCGTATTCAATGCAGACTACACGTTCCTCCAACTTTCTCACTTCAACGTTGTTCTTTTTATATCTGTTGAATTTCTCCGCGATCACTTTTATGCGCGGTTCATCAGAGATACGAACATTTTTGGGAGAAGATAATCTTTTAGATTTTCCTGAATTAAAATCAACAATTGGTTACATAACAATGTGATATTCTGTTGTATGACAACAACAAAGTTGCCGTCTGCCGTAGGTGGTAGCGTCAAGCTCACTCATCTTCACTGGTGGTAGGTTTCCTATGCAGGAATCCGTCTAGGTAAGTACCACACCAGGGCCAGTTATTCTGCCGTGAAGCGGTAGTGTGCAAAAATTACTGTGTTTCAGTTTAAAGGGCACTGTGAGCTAGTGTAATCACTGGGTATATGAGACTTAAGAACTGATGATTGAGGGTGATGGGCGCAGTGTGGTATCAGACAGAAATGTTTGCTACGGGAAGGCGTTACACTTACCACCAGGTGAACGTTCGCTCGTTTCATCATTTTATCAAATATCATTTCAAAATTTTATCCGTAACATAAGTCACAGGGACAATCGAATGCAATGTAAAGCAAGAAGACACAAAAAGCTTCTCCACTCGAAATGTAATGTGTTTCACAAATATAACAGAATAACTGGCTCTGCGGTGGTACGTACTACGTACCTAGACGGATTCCTGCATAGGAAACCTGCCACCAGTAGCGGCGAACTGTCAGAAGATTACTATCTATAATGTTTATTTAACGATATCGTTTTCCACGACATATATAAAGCTCATAGAAAAAAAACGATTGACGCAACTGATTCATAAGGCGACTGTGGGCCAAATGGGCAAGCCGATAAGGGTCGACGTAGGCGAATGTTTCACGATCAGGGGGTCCACTGTGTAACTCTGGTTGGTTTCGTGATCGGTTTCATTTGATCACATTAACCAATGAATGAGCTTCATACGCCAAAATAAACCACGTTACACTTACCATAAGCGCAACGTCTGCCCATAACAAATGCTGTGTTACCCAAAACATTTTTGAGTGACACAACACTCCGCCCGTCACCTAGAGACATCAGTTTTTTTAAGATAATAGATAGTAGTTGTGGAAGCGTCTGCATAGCATACTGTGTCACCCGGAACACTCCTTTGTGACACCACGCTGCGCCCATCACCTTGAGACATCAGTTCTCAATTCTCATATGCCCAGTGATTACACTAGCTCACAGTGCCCTTCAAACCGAAACACAATAATCTTTGCACACTACTGCTTCACGACAGAATAACTGGCCCTGGGGTGGTACCTACCTAGTCGGAATCCTACCACTAGTAAAGTACCTAATAACTCACCTTCAGTTGGTTGGTTAATCACCTCTTCAGAATTTATTAATTCATAAATTTCATTAGCACTGTCATTATCATTCAACTTAGTTTCAATCAAAGTTCCTTGCAGGTCATTTGGAATTGCCCGCGGGGAACTTTTAATGTCTTTAGATAAATCATCGTATAGTATCTTCTTTAAATCCCTTATGAAATTTATCGTTTCTCTCGATAAGCGTTGAGAGTCGTTCTGGTCTAGAAATCGCTGTTGCTTCTGAAAATACATGGTTATGAATTCTAATAAATATGAATTATTTTCATTACGTACGTTAAGGTATTTTCATTTCGCAGAAATAAAGTTAATTTGTTAATATTCATATAAAATTTCAAAGCCAGCCTTCCCGAAAGAACGTGGCCTAATGCTGCCATCTACACACTTCTTACGTAAACCCTACACACAACCAAAGCCGAAGACACGACTCATGTTGCGCACCAAAACGAGTCATTACTAAGTTCAATAATCATTCGAACATACAGCAGCGAATGAATTGTTTTTTTTTAAAACTTGGCTATACTCAATACGCACTTATAGTGCATGTTATATCAGCAAAATCTATAACTTAATAGTGCCAACACAAATGACAGAAATTTGATTTCTCGGTGACAATGAGATTGATGCGGGCGATTTCCACGGCTATCGGTCTCAAAAGCGCAAACAATAATAATATAATGTTCTCCTGATACATTGAGATCACAGTGACATCTTCCCGTTACCAATACAATAAAAAAGTTGGTAACTGTGTGATTTACAATAGCGCCGTAAGTATGAGGGCAAACAAAGAGGCACTTTTCTACCCCAATCTGTGACCAAGCCGGGCAATAAAGAGCAAATTTACTGATGGTAGGATTCCTATGCAGGAAACCGTCTAGGTAGGTACCACCCCAGGGCCAGTTATTGTGCCGTGAAGCAGTAGTGTCAAACATTACTGTGTTTCGGTTTGAAGGGCACTGAGAGCTAGCGTAATCACTGAGCATATGAGACTTAAGAACTGATGTCTCAGGGTGACGGGCGCAGTGTGGTGACACACACACACATTACATCCCCTAAGCCCTAAATAAACTGCGGTTGTCAACTAGCCTGCCAAGCGTGGAAACCATAGCAAAACCCCTCCAAAGTGAGAGCTACAAACTGTGGCTATCTATGGGGGAGGCCTATGTTCAGCAATGGACTCGTGATAGTCTGTAACGATGACGATGATATAAAAAAAAATCAAAATATATTATTGATTGTATAACTATGAAGTAAAGAAATAGTAACACCTACCCTATTTTCTTCAAAATTCAAATAATTTCCTTCATAATCAGTCAGTTGCTCAGCATCTTTCAAATCAGGACTGACATTACAACTTCTATTTATCAATAGGTTCGCACGGGTCCTTCCGTCAATGTTTCTACCTTTATCATGCATTGTTTTAGTTACAAAATCATATTTTTTGGATGTCTGACCTAGGTGACGCTGTTTGTTCATTTTTAACATAATTTCGTAGTTATTTTACTGATTATTTAAATCACTACATTTTTGAAAAATTGTTGAATTTTGACAAAAATAACTCTACAGAACATATAATTAAAACGTAGTCGTTATATGCATTTTGACATAACTAAAACAACCCAAAAAATATAAGGCATTTGTGTAATTTGTCGCTCTTTACGAGAAGCTTATTTTTATCTATAATACTGTAGTCAACAAAACGGTATGTGTTTTTTTATGAAAGTAGTTTAAGAAAGTGACGAGACGAGCAAAAAATTCACCTGATGGTAAGTACAACGACTGCCCATAATAACTGCGCCCGTCCTCTTGAGATATTCGTTCTTAAGTCTCATATGCTCAGTAATTACACTAGCTCTCAGTGCTTTTCAGATATAAACACAGAAATGTTTGCACGCGTTACGGCAGATTAATTGGACCTGCGGTGATACTTACACAGACTGTTTTCTGCAAAGGAATCCTACCACGTGTACTGGTTAATAGACTATTAAACTCTTCCGATTATGTCTTGTAGCTGTATTCAACCTGGACAATATGAAGGGAATGTGCAGCGAAGTTTAAAGCCGCCACCCTGATATTTGTGTTAAATATGTGTACCTAGATAGGCTATGGGTTTATCTATATATATATGTGGCGGCTCGTTAAAAGAATACTACCACTCCATCTCATCCAATAGATCTCGTAAAAGGCGAGTAAGGAATTAAACTGCACTGGGCACCCAACAGCGCATGGTGGCGATGGGCTCACCACCTATCACACCAAGTGCATTATATTATTTTGGTGAAACGTGGATTGTGGCAGTCATCTGTTTTCGCAGTGAGTGCCCAGTCTCTGACTACCCCTTATGGGATACAGTCGTGATCTTATGTATGTATGTATGTATGTTATATCACAATAGTTCTTTTTGTAGGGAAGAAATACATCCCTTAATACTTCAACAAAATTAATGTTTGTTACGCAATTTTGAAGATTATTTTTCCCTGTAATGACGATAAATTAGTAAATGCTCTTATAATTAATGTTTTCGTTAAAAATTCATTATTCTTTTTAATCGATTTTTTATTTAGTTGTAGAAAGCGCCATCTGTTAACAATCTGCTCAACTAACATGAACGACAGCTAACAGTGGGATTTTTTTTAATTATTCAAAGAAGGTAGGTGGCGCTATCTGTTCATGGTCACGATACTGTACGAAATATTCACATTATTGAAACTACTTCTATTACAAGACTAAAATTAGCAAATTTCCATAAGGCGCACTACGTAACCATTTTTATTTGATTATTATCGCAGACTAATCAAAATTTATAGCAGTTTCATTATAATTATAATTCTCTTTTATTTTCCTATTTTCAAGATATCAAGCTATAAAGCAAAAGTTGTAAAGCGCAAGCCACACCGTGAGCTAAACTAACTCATAACTTAAGGATTCTTATGAAGGAATCCGTCTAGGTAGGTACCACTACAGGGCCAGTTATTCTGCCGTGAAGCAGTAGTGTGCAAACATTGCTGTTTCGGTCTCAAGTGCTCTGAGAGCTAGTGTCACTGGGCATATGAGATTTAAGAACTGATATCTCAGGGTTATGGGCGCAACGTGGTGCCACACAAAAATATTCTAGGTGACTAAGCATTTGTAATAGGCAGACATTCAGTTCAAACCTCGAACAACTGAGCTAAGCTAAGCGAGCTAATTGATTTATGGGTTAGCTGTAATCTTTTAGCTTACTACTGGCAACACTATATAGAATAATCTACATCCGTCGAACTTATTATTGATTATGAGTAATAGTGAATAAGAGTGTAATAATAAATTAAGTAATTAAGAATAACGAGTAAATAAATCATGATACTATAAAATGTGTCAACAATTATAAATAGTCTGATAATATGCGTGACTCTGATTGCGTTGTATATATAATTTCGGTGATGTAATTACTGTTAGCCTTTTTGGCTTTTACAGCTTCATCGGATACTGTGCTCACGGGCCATGGGCCCGCGTGCCAGGTTTGGTTTGACCCAAACATAAATACATAAATAAACTCCTACAATAACCTCGATAAACGGACTGTCGCGTTCGCTGCGTGCTTTCGCGATTTCGAATATCTCAAATGATTTTGAGTCGCTAATGACCGTCCGAGGGAGGCTGCGGGCCTCCAATTGGACTGTCGACTTGTGTGTCGGTAACTCTGGGCGGTGAGAAACGCCCTGGAACACAGGTGTATCGTGTGTACGCGGTGTAATTGTCGACTGCTGCGCGCCGCTCTCTACAGCGGTCGCGCCTCGTGGTGCGTGTTAAAGCTATTAACTGTGTGTACAGTGTAGCCTGGATCGTGACTGACCGTATCGTGGTCAGGGAGTGCTGAGACGTCCGTGTCGTCTAGCACACTAGTCGTTGTATAAAAGTCCGTCGTAACCAATTATTGTTGATAACATATACCAGAGCCAGAGTGTAGTGTATTATCTATGTTGTACTCAGTATATAGTTTATTATCTAAGGACAGAGCGCTACTCTGGACAAATATTAATGATTTCAAAGTAATCATCCGAATTTGACATCTAATTTAAATCTGGAAAACTAAGCTTAGCAAGTTAGTTTAGTTAGCGGTGTGGTTTGCGCTTTAGTTTAGACCCAAAAAGTGTGCTGTTTTTCACCATAGGTTGTTGTTTGTGTATGTCATGTTTAAACTTATATAATATGTCCCTTACTTGTGTGGGAAGTGGGAATCCATACTAATGTTATAAATGCGAAAGTAACTCTCTCTGTCCCTCTTTCTGTTTGTTGCCTTTTCACTGTTCAACCGCTGAATCGATGTTGACGAAATTTGGCACAGAGATAGCTTGCTTCCTGAAGAGGGATATAGGATACTTTTTATCCTGGAATAACATACAGTTCCCACGGGATATTAAAAAAAAACATATATCCACGCGAACGAAGTCGCGAGCATCAGCTAGTACTTTAAAAGGTATTCTTGATAATCTGAATTTTACTATGTAAATTAATTCCATTATTTTAGTTGCCTAGTGGTAACATCACCCGACTTCTACGCTGCGGACCTTGGTTCGAATCCAAGCCGGAGTCAACATTTGTGCAAAAACACAAATTGTTATTTTTCAAGTATGATCGTGTGGTGGTTGTCACTGTCTCTAGACACTACATTCTGACCGGCCTCCGATTTTATCGTATGAGCGTTACATTAACCGTAGGTTGGTTAGAGAGTGTGCCTGTGTTTGCTCGTACACTGAAGGCACTATAATATCTCTTACACAATTGATTTAAATTAGATTACGACAGTGTGCCCAGGACACCCACATAGAGATATTTATTTTAATAAAAATAAAACCCGTAAAGTTTTCGATTTTTTTTTATTTCTTTGTAAACTACCCGTACCGAATTGCACAATTAAATCAATATACATTAATAACCCCGTCATAGATAACATCAGTAGATTTTATAACAATAGTAAGCGAAAACATTATTTCGAAAAATCCAATTCAAATTTCGTTGATATAAATTAGTAATTTTGATCGCCATAAATCGTCATTTATGTCCGAAATTTGTATACTCTTAATTGAATCTATTCTATTCTACTAATGATGGGATATCAGGAATAGTCCGTTTGCTTCGATCCCTCTTAGGCCAGGGGACTTTATAGTGAACGTATTTTATGTGAAGTTTAACGTCACACGGGTTCGGGAACGACTTGTCGCACATAGAGCATTTGTGTGGCCGGATTCCGAGGTGTGCCTGAAATACAAAATTATATATTGAAACCATTGATATACAAAAACCGTTCAGCGACTCAAAAACGTCCTTAGAAAAAGAGCGCACAATGCGCTCATTTCGATAAGATCGCTTCAGCCCGCAAAGGCTTCAACGCAATTTAAAATTCCTATGCCGCAAACCGTCTAGGTAAGTACCACCCGAGGGCCAGTTATTACATCCATCGTAATAATAAAAATTCTTAACACTATAAAAACAAGATCAAATATGCACAAAGAAAAGAGAATATAAATTTTAAGTCACCTTGACGTGTTTATTGAGCGCGCTTTTGAAGCCGAATAACTTCCCACACAAGTCGCAGCGGTGTTTGTTCGCACGTCTGTGTGTCGCGCGATGCGTGCTGAGCGCGCCGGGGAAAGCGAAGGTTTTGCCGCATTCAGTACACGCATATGGACGTTCACCCGTGTGTTTGCGTTGATGGTACAGTAGAAAACATTGTTTCTGAAAAAAAAAACGTACAAAGTGCGTTACAAAGACCAAAATGATTTTTAGTAAGGGTGCATCTGTGAGTTTAGAAGAAATCGCTATGGATCGTGAAAGTTAACGAGCGCATTTTTTAAGCCAAATGGATAAAAATACAATACTAAAAGCGAATCAAAATGAAATCCATATTTTATAAATTGCGATTGAATTATGTCCCATGACATATATCGTCTGAATATCTTCTGAACGAATACCAAAAAGAAGTAAAAGGACTACTAGTAGAGTACTAAAAGGACGAGCTTATCCCAACAACGGGTTTTGTAAATGTTACAATATAAAATTGTTAATCATATGAAATTTTAAATAGCATTTCAATAAAATACAGATCGCAGACTTAGTTTACCTTATATATTGTTATGTATATAAACCATTCAATAAATAAATAAATATATCAGTTATACTTGGCGATAAGGTCCTTTTGGTTCAGGGTACCCTGAACAGATATATGATATATATGATTGAATTACTATGCATTTACCTGGACATGGAGACTTCACTTGTGGTATTTTGTGGTGGATTCATATAAGTATGTACCTCCGCAGTGTCAGTAACTCTGCCGTCAAGCAGTAACAAACATTACTGTTTCAATCTGAAGGGCAGACAACTACACTCAGCGTCACAAAAATCGCACCTCTCTGAGTTTGCGCGAAAAGTGGTTGTAATGGCCAGAAACGAATTATATTTATATAAATATTGGTATTTTTGAAATGGGTATTTGAATAGCTTTACATTATTAATAAAAAAATCATGAAATCATTAAATCATTTATCATTATAGAGCGTCAAAAATAAACACTGTCAAATGCTCGTTAGTAAGGACGCTAGTTACACCACCTAAAAAGGGTATAAAAGGGTCTATCTGGATGAAATATGGGCCAGTCGTAATTTAGACTTTGCAGTGAACACACGTGAACAAGTAACCCAAGTAAGAACAAGTAAAGATGGACACCAGCTCTGAAGAAGCCGCTCAAGTGATTGCCCTATTGCAGTCGGGGATGCGGCAGTGTGACGTTGCTCGACAGTTGAACCTGTCCCGTTTTTCAGTTCGACGGGTGTTCCAACGTTTTCAGCAGACTGGTGGTTATGTTAGAAAACCGGGATCTGGAAGAAAACGGTGCACATCAGAAAGAGATGACCGTTTCATCGTTACGACATCTTTACGAAACCGTTTTACAAATGCTGTTGAGTTGCAACAACAGCTTCGATCAACTCGGAGAACATCTGTGAGTGTTTCTACGATAAGAAGAAGGTTACACGAAAAGAGTTTAACAGCCCATAGACCTGCTAAAGGTCCAAAACTTACTGCACAGCATGTGGGTGTGGGCAGCGAGTGGACTCTAGAACAGTGGCGGACCGTACTCTTCTCTGATGAGACGAGGGTCTGTCTCTTCTGCAATGACAGACGTAGGAGAGTCTACAGAAGACAGGGGGAGAGGTTCACACAACCCTGCTTCGAAGAATCCGTCGAATACGGGGGTGGCTCGTCTATGTTTTGGGGCGGCATATCCATCGACGGGAAAACGGAACTTGTGTGCGTTTCCCGGACTCGGGGTGGCCGTGGGCAAGGGTCATTAAATGCTGGTCGGTACTTCACTGAAATTCTGGAGGAACATGTGGTCCCGTATGCTGGTTATGTCGGTGATGGATTCATGTTAATGCATGATAATGCTCGTTGCCACACCGCGGCTATTGTACGGGATTATTAACAGGAGGTCGATATCCCTGTTATGCATTGGCCAGCACGAAGTCCAGACCTTAACCCAATAGAACATCTCTGGGATGACCTAAAACGGCGCGTGCGAGCTCGAGATCCAGCTCCAGCCATTCTTCAAGAGCTCCAAGATGCGGTACTTGAAGAGTGGGAACAAATACCCCAAGAGGCTGTTGCGATCCTTGTAAGGTCCATGAAAGATCGCATGGAAGCCGTTATCAAGGCAAGGGGGGGGGGGGGGGGGGGTAACACTAGGTTTTAAGAACTTTTTTTGTATTTATTAAGTTTTTTTTTAAATTATTAATTTCCAAATTTGTACATACCCTGTCTTTTTCTTTAATTTCCCTTTCGTCTCGTTATAAAAGTAAAATTCAATTAAAATTCCTGAAAGCTAATGAAATTACCTATCGAATGATACCCTCAAACCACAACATTGCCGTTGGCCTGTTGTGTAAAGTAGTATTTTAATTATTTTTTTCGGATGTGCGATTTTTTTGACGCCGAGAGTAGTATGATTACTCGGGATATTGGGCTCGATAACTGATGTCTCGGGTTGAGCGTCGTGACTTCTTATGGGCAGACTTTGCATGCCATCATGTGAATGATTTGCTCGTCTCGTCACTTCGTTCCCTCGTTACTGCTGGTAGGATTCTTTTGCAGGAATCCGTCCAGGTAGGTAGCACCAGCAGGGCCAGTTATTCTGCCGTGAAGCAGCAGTGTGCAAACATTACTGTATTCCGGTCGGATAGGCTGGTCTGGATTCCTTTTTTTCAAATTTATGGCGAACCCCTCTGTATGTGTGTATGTATGTCAGTTTACATGTGTGTATGTTTCACTACGCCCTGGGTTGACTGGCAGAGAATGCCAACTGGCATTAAGTCCGCCCATTGTATCCTTTTAGGGTAAACAATAACTCTTTCTGCGTAGATCGGACCAAAAATAATAATTAAAAGCTGAAGGTACTCCGGGTTAACTATGACATCAGGACATCTGTCACCTCAGTCCCCCCGTGACCATGGACGCTGTAAAGCACTCGAAACGTCGGTATTTAAATAGTAAATATAAACGCGATAAAATCCGTAAAATTCAGTATCATTTAAATAAACAATAAAGTTTATATAAATAAACATACATACATACATACATAAGATCACGACTGTATCCCATAAGGGGTAGTCAGAGACTGGGCACTCACTGCAAAAACAGATGACTGCCACAATCCACGTTTCACCAAAACAATATTATGCACTTGGTGTGATAGGCTGGTGAGCCCATCGCCACCATGCGCTGTTGGGTGCACAGTGCAGTTTAATTCCTTACTAGCCTTTTACGAGATCCATTGGATGAGATGGAGTGGTAGTATTCTTTTAACGAGCCGCCACCACACGGCCGTTAATAAATAAATAAATAAAAATAGCCACTTAGAGCTAGCGTAATTACTGGGCGTATGAAATTTAAGAACTGATGTCGCAGGGGGCACGGGCGCACAGACACACAGAAATATTCTAGGTGACAAAACAACACTTGTTATAAAAAAGCCAGTAAACATCGGTGATACCTTAAACATTTTGCCGCATATTTCACACACGCATTGTAGCTGTTCCTTAGCGTCGAGCCTTTTGGCAGCCTCCGATTGGGGGTGCTCTTCGTTCATATGAGACTTGTACTCCGAGCGGTTTGTAAGCCATTTGTCGCACTAAAATCAACAAAACAACGTTTAAAATTTAACATAGCCGACCGCGCGGACAGAGTATTTGACTACAACGCCGCCGATCCTGGGTTCGACGCCAAGCCGGTGACAAAATGTGCAAAAACGAAAATCGTTACATTTCGGGTCTGGTTCTGTAAAAGTAAAGAGTAGAGAAACAGCCTAGAAATGTTCCACTGCTGAGCACAGGCCTCCTCCCATTTTTGAGAGGGTTTTGGAGCCGGGAAGAGTTCGCCACGCTGCTCTAAAGCGGATTGGCGGATCTTTCTGTTTGTTTGTGATGTTTCTTTTTATTATTCAGACATGCAGGTTTCCTCACGATGTTTTCCGTCACCACCCAGAACGTTGCAAATCAGCACTTAAAATTGTACAACAATCTATCAGTCTAATGAAATGAAAATTCTTTATTTTTCAACGTAAGAAATATTAATTTCGTTTGCGAGACGTCATTTTTTTTCAATCTACCGCCGTTTCGTAATGAGGTTCCTCTGACGGAGAAGAAACATGCGACGAAAATTCCCGTATCCTCTTCTTTATAAATCCTTTTTTATCACAGTAAAAAATACATTATAATTAAATTCACAAAGAATAGTCTCATAGAAAACCAAAGCACGCTCCATGTTCAAATCTTAGACGAGATTAATTCAATAAATATAAAAGTATATTGTAAACTCGAGCAGACCAGCCTCCACCAACAGCACAAGTATAACAGATGTGGCAGCCATCGCCCTCCTCAACCATTTCAAAGGGAAGTGGACGAGCCGCCACACAACGAAGCCGCGAGCTACTTAAAACTAACGTAATCTAATCGAAGTAAATCCTTTAAGCCGATTTTAGACCACGGCGACAACCTTCGGATACGGTCGGTATCAACCTATAAACGACGTGGTAAATCAGTGGCTAGGCCCGCCATCCTCCAATGGGAGTGTGTGTGTGCACTTAGAGAACTAATTTACCATTTCACAAGCTGCCGGTACTTTAATTATATCGCCTCGATTGATTTGCTTCCTTGAATGTATCTTCAAATGCCGCTTAAGACCTTCTTCGTCCGCAAACGTCTCTCCACAGTATTCACAGCCATTGCTAAAATAAAATTTCGCTATTTTTTGTCACAATCTCAAAAAAAAATGTAGTAGTAGTAATAAAACTGAAGAATAAGACCACAAATTCCAATTAAATTAACACAAATTTAATTAATAAATAAATTAAATTAACACAAATTTAAAAATAAATAAAAGCCCACGATATTAAGTAGCTTTTTAAATGAATCAATTATAGTTCCACGACGTTTTTAAAATTGTTTCTACTTTGAGGCAATAAAATTTTCATTAAATTATGAGCGCATTGTGCGCTCTTTAATTGAGGACGTTTTTGAACAGTTTTAAGTATATCAATGGATTTAATATTTCTTTCTCTCATCATCATCACCATTTCAGCCTATTACCAGTCCACTGCTGAACATAAGCCTCCCCCAGATTACCTCACTTTGTGCTTAGACGACAACACCAAATGCCGCTTCCAGGCGGTCTCCGTTGCGAACTGCACGTTGCAATAGTCGCAGCGTGGTCCATTCAGATCATTCTCTTGCTGCAAAAATATCAATTGTTCACCTTTGGCTATTTGTAAGACCAATCACTGCATCGGGAAGGCGAGGGGAACACTCAGATCGCATTTTCTTATATAAAATAATTTCCAGTTGAATAGATTCTCCTTATTTAGTTAGTGTTCGCCGTAAAAAACATGGCGCTCCCGATTTGTCGAACCAATTGTTTTGTATTAAGATCATGTAAATAATGTAATGAAATATACGCAGATGCAGATATATTATAGACGTAATCCTGATAGATATATCTATTGTTAAAAAAACTAAAATTACACTTTGTACATTGCTAAATTAATCTTGATATTTTCTCAACCTATAATATATATTTTTAATGGACCTTGCCAGTGAATCATCGACTACTAAAAATCCACTGCTAAGCATTGGCAACGCTGGATGGGCGGTTTGGCGATCGCTACGAACCTTGTCAACATATTTGAAAAAAGGAGGACGTTCACACGACAAATAGGAAAATTAAATGACACCATAGTACTATGGAGTGTAGAAGTAAGGAGTAAGAAGTAAGGAGTACTAAATTAATGTTTTATACACCATTTTGAAGATTAGTTTTACTCTAATGACGAAAAATAAGTAAATGAAAAAATAAAAATATAAAAAAATAATAAGAATAAAAAAATTAATTAATTTAATTATAGAAAGCGCCATCTGTTGACAATCTGTACATCTAACATGCTCGAATTCTGTCGGTTGAAGTTGTTTACATTCTTTAAATAAGGCAGATGGCGCCATCTGTTCGTGATCACGACACTGTGCTAATTATTCGCACGGCTCAAGCTAGTAATAAATATATGAAATGGGTCGCTCACCTGCCTATGCACCAGCCTCTTGTGGAAAAACAATCCCTTTTGAGTCACGAACGTACTACCGCACAACTCGCACACGCACTCCGTTAAGTGCTTTATTCGCTTATGCATTAAGAGACTATTTGGCATGCTGTAATAAAAAAACGCTATATACTACGCCAATGGAATTTTTCATAAAACGACAACAACTAAGATGTTATCTTCATTTCAGCCCATCATAAATTTACTACTGTTCCGGTCCTCAGCCACCTGCATCGATCGACCCGTAGCTGTGCAGGTCGTCGTTTGCCAGTCGTGGTCAGATCTATGCGCTGTATGGCCGGCCGATTACCACTTCAACTACCTTAGGGTTTCGTTGATAATATATAATTTATGCATATATACATACATACATAAGATCACGACTGTATCCCATAAGGGGTAGTCAGAGACTGGGTACTCACTGCAAAAGCAGATGACTGCCACAATCCACGTTTCACCAAAACAATATAATGCACTTGGTGTGATAGGTGGTGAGCCCATCGCCACCATGCGCTATTGGGTGCACAGTGCAGTTCCTTACTCGCCTTTTACGAGATCCATTGGATGAGATGGAGTGGTAGTATTCTTTTAACGAGCCGCCACCACACCGTAATTACATGTAAAACTTGGGACCTCATAGAATTAAAGGAAAGAAACAAAGTTAATTTGCTCTACGACGGTCGGCGGCTAAAACACGTCCAGTGTCGTCGACTTCAGTGGTGTGTAGTAGTTTTGTAGTGAACTAAGGTAGGAATATCGCTTAATATCGCATGCGGATCCTGGTAAATTAGCTTTCCGCAAAGTAACGCTAAAAAAATAGCTAGAATAGATAGATATAAACTATGTAGTCTAAAACGATCAAGAATATTTTGTTGTTGTTTCATTATCATTACATACACATTCATCATCATCATCATCATTTCAGCCTATCACTAGTCCGCTGTTGAACATAGGCCTCCTCCATAGATTGCCACTAAAGTTTGTAGCTCTCTTTTAGGGTGATTTTGCCATAGTTGCCACGCTTAGCAGGCGGGGTGGAAACCGCAGTTTATTTATTCAGACTGTTCCAGGAAGATGCTGCCGCCCATCTCGTGGTTTTGATTTTCCCTCTGTCGACTTTTATGACACCCACGGGAGGAGATGAGTTGGTAGATTCTCTTTAGCCGCTACCACACGGAATATACGTACTATTAGTTATTCTACTGTCAAGCAACACTGTACTGTTTCGGTCTGAAGGGCACTGAGGACCTGGTGTAATTACTGTGCATATGAGACTCACGAACTCAGGGTGATGAGTGCAATGCCACACATTTTACAGGTGGTAGGATTCCTATGCAGGAATCTGTCTAGGTAGGTACTACCCCAAAGCCAGTCATTCTGCCATGAAGCAGTAGTGTGCAACTATTACTGTGTTTCGGTCTGTAGGGCACTGAGAGCTAGTGTAATCGCACGGCATATGCGGAAAGTACTAATGTCTCAGCGTGACAGGCGCAGTGTGGCAGAAATGTTCTGGGCTGACACAGCATTTCTTATGTGCAGGCGTTGCACTTGCCATACGGTGAACGTTTTGTTCGTTTTGTCACTTTATCCAATAAAAAAACACAGTAATGCCCCCAGGGCAATTAAAAAAAAAACAGTAATGGCACAGGTCATTTCTGTGTGATAATTTCTGAGTGCAACATTGCACTCATCATCAGGTAAACGATTCGCTCCTCTCATCACTTTCTTTCATTAAAAAAAGTTGATGAAGGAATATGTCAGATAAATCTCTTGGTCTTCGGTAGACGGCGATTTTATCCTTGCCCGGTCTTCTGCTTAACTCGAAATACCCTGAGTCTATGGTTCGGCTTGAATGTCAAGCTATATACTGTACTGAGGTCGATGATACGAATTACATCAAAATGGAACCAAAAGAAAGCTTACCTAAAGATTTCACCACATTCATTACACGGATATTTCTTTCCCTTATGAAGGCTAATGTGTGTTTTTGCTTGATGCCTAAAATATTTTTAAAAATTAATGAGTTCATGATACAGGCCGGTTCCATCACAGCACGATATAGCTCATCTTTACATTCAATTATACGTTTTAGGAACATTGATAATACATCCAAATTTTTGCAAAAAAAACTATTTGTTTTGCGGGTTTCAATTAATGATGGCAAAATGATACGAGGGAGTGCTTCTGTGTTTCCAATAATAATAGTAACAGCTTAAGAAGCTCAGGGGGAGCCATGGTAGCTCAGGGGCTAGGTGTACGCTTTAAATTTCATAGTACGCGAGTGACCTGGGTTCGACTCCCGATGCCGACACCACTAAAATTGTTAATTGCAATTTTAAGTGCCGACTTACCACGTGCTCGGCGGTTCTCAGCGTGACGGATTCTTGCTAGCTCCAAAACCCTGTCAGAAATGAGAGGAGGCCTGTGCTCAGCAGTGGGACCTGAAACTTTACTTTACTTTTTTTTTTAATGTTTCCCACTGCTGAGCACAGGCCTCCTCTCAATTCTGAAGGGGTTTTGGAGCCGGGAAGATTCCGCCACGCTGCTCCATTGCAGATTGGCGAAATTGGATTGGAGAAATAAAAAATATTTCGACGACCTGTTTCTCAGACTTGAACGTTTCCTCACGATGTTTTACTTCACCGCCGGGCACTGTGGTAAATCTGCACTTAAACATTACCGTGTTTCGGTCTAAAGGGCACTGTGAGCTAGTGTAATCACTGGGCACACGAGATTGAAGAACTGATATCTTTGATTGACGGGCGCAATGTGGTGCCACACAGAAGTGTTCTAGGTGACACGGCAGTTGTTATGGGCAGACATTGCAGTTACGGTCGGGTGAACGTATTGCACGTCTCGTCGCTTAATACAATAAAAAAACTTAAACTTGCAATTAACAGTTTTAATGATAAGGTGGGTTAAAACTGTCCCATCTTTTGCTTAGCCTTTTACGCATACTGGGAAATATTTAAACGCACCTTGTAAGTAACTCATAGTCATACAATTTAATAAGGTATTTAAAGTTTTTCATTCAGTTGTCAATTTTTTTTAATTTTTAGGCCACGCGGTCGTCTTTATTACAATGTTTACACAATCTCACCATGTAAGTAAAGTTTTAATTTTTTTTTTATTTGATAAAAGTGTCGAAACGAGCAAAACGATCACCTGATGGTAAGTGCAACGTCTGCTCATAGCAAATGCTGTCACCCAGAAATTTCTGTGTGACACCACACTGCGTCCGTCCGTCACCCTGAGACATGAGTTCTTAAGTTACAGATGCCCAGTGATTACGCTAGCTCTCAGTGCCCTCAAACCGTAAATGCGTAAATAAGTGAATTACTTACATGGTGAGATTGTGTATGTAATAAAGACGACCGCGTGGCCTAGTGGTTAGCGTACCTGACTTCTACGCCGCGGGTCCTGGGTTCGAATCCCTGCCGATGCCATCATTTGTGTTTCACACAAATTGTTGGTTTTCGGGTTTGCTTGTGTGTTGCATGTGAAATGTATATCTGTATAACCACGATACACGAGAAATCCTACTGTGAGGCACCATTTTTTTTAAATGGACTTATTGATATGAATTATTTTTCCATGTAACATGGAGTATAATTAAAAGAAAATCTATGGAACTATGGTTTTTTTCTCTACAAAATCGTGTGTGAGCTAAAACGGCTCTTCCGCTGTTTCCCCTAATATTTCATCATAATCATTTCAACTCTACTGGAACATAGACCCCCCATAGATTGCGACAAAGTGGTACTGAGCCTATCCATCGACTTTCCCCAAACCGTGCAGGTCGTCACTCCATCTAGTGGGGGGTCGTCCTAACACTGCGCTTGCCGATACGAGTCTATCCTTCGAGAACCTACATAAATATCTAAATACAATGGTCTTTCACGCCTTTTGACTATATAATGGGTAGGCAGAGGCCACTCACGTAGCCAACCTTTCGTCCTCGTGGGAACGGTGACGGGTGGCAAACCACGTCGCCACCAGTTTGGTAAGAGTCAAAAAATTTCTTACTCCCCATTTCTTCCCACGAGTATATATATATATATATAGTATAGTGACATCATTGCATATTATGTTGTTATTCTATAAAATATAAAGAATTAAAAAGAACGAATAAAGACTATCCGTACAATACCTTAGTCGCCTCTTACGACGCCCCAGTAGGAAAGAGGTTCGTGGTATTCTACTCTGCCGGACACCTATCGGAAACCACCTGGAGAACCTAATAGAATAAAAATAGAGAGTCCAGCGCAATGGTTAGTAAACAGAAGATGACGTCATAGTCGTAACCGGCCAGGAGATCATAATAATATTAACAAGAACCCATTCGTCTAAGATTAAAAAAAATTACGTACGTGCAAAAACAAGTGTACGGGCAAATCTTGCAATAGAACTTGCGCTTGTGACAGGAGAGACGATGCTTGCATAAGGTCCGTTGCTTAGGAAACCGCAGATGGCAGTAGTCACATTTGTATTCCCCATACTCCTGTAAAGTTTTTTTTTAGGATATCTGCCCAACGAATCTTTGTAATCCCGAAGCTTGCCTGGTAGAATGAGCAGTACCAACAGCCTCACACCATCGAAACTTCTGTGCGATAACGGTTTGGTGTGAGCCATCTTTCTGAGCCTGCATTTGCACCGACAGTTCTCGGATGATATCGCCGTGGTGAAAAAATCGGCCAGAAAGTTCAGATGGTTATCAATTACATACATACATACATAAGATCACGACTGTATCCCATAAGGGGTAGTCAGAGACTGGGCACTCACTGCAAAAACAGATGACTGCCACAATCCACGTTTCACCAAAACAATATAACGCACTTTATATGATAGGTGGTGAGCCCATCGCCACCATGCGCTGTTGGATGCACAGTGCAGTTTAATTCCTTACTCGCCTTTTACGAGATCCATTGGATGAGATGGAGTGGTAGTATTCTTTTAACGAGTCGCCACCACAATTAGTCAGTAATAATCAGTAGAAGAGCATCAGGCTATCTGATATTTTTCATAATCGACGTTTACAAACAAACACCACCACAACAGACGGTAGTAAGAATTGAGTTGCCGAATTTTAAGTAAGAATCCACTAAGTCGTGTGGTAGCGGCTTAAGAGAATCTACCACCCCATCTCATCCCGTGGGTGTCGTAAAAGTCGACAGAGGGAAAAACAAAACCAGGAGATGGGAAGCAGATTGACTGCGGTTGCAAACCCGCCTGCCAACTATGGTAAAATCCCCCCCAAAATGATTGCTACAAACTTTTGTGGCTGTTAGGCTGATGTGATGATGTGATGTGATGAAGTGTGAATTACCATGTACTCGGCGGTGAAGGAAATATCTTAAGAAAACCTACACTTGCTGTCTTAAAAATAAGAAAAGAATATTTCGATATGTTTCATACCTAACATATGTCGACATGAAGTCCACATTAGCGCAGCGTGGCAGACTCTACCTGGCTACAAAAGCCATAAAAAAAGAAAGGACTAAGGCCTGAGACATTTATAGGCTGTTAATTTACTTTTTTTTGCTTTCACTTATAATTATCATTTTCTTAATTGTCAAAAGTTAAAAGATTATTTTATGCATAGTATATTGTTCATAAGTATTGCCTTGGAGTAGGAGAATCCATCCATCGTGAGTGAGATAATGGAAATAAGACACATCTGAACAGCAAAGACTGGTAATGGGCAGCAGTGTAGGGGCGAGGTCTCTGGTAATGCGATTGGTCATCAGCCGAGCATAGCTGTCCAAAATGTTTCTATTTCTTTGAGTCTGGGAGTGGCTATGTTAAGCAGGGGAAATTTAATGGGCTAACAAAAATGATATTGTTTAAAAAATTAAAAGAACAACAAACAAAAGCTGAAAACACTAAAAGTTCTTAAATCTTTTTTTGGTACCATACTTTGTTTATTTCAGAGTCAAATTGTTTGTTAATGTTGATAAAAAATTGTATGGATTAAATTCATTTATATATCAACTTACCAGGCTATGCTTCTTCATATGATTCTCAAATGTGGCTTGTACTTCAAACCCTCTAAAGCAAAGTTCGCACTTAAATGGACAATGTTTATAATTACTCGACTCTTTTCTTAAAAGGACTTCACGTTTTGCTTCGTCTGGTGTTAACAACACCACTGTTGCAAAACCTTCAAAAAAATTTTCATCAAATTTAGATCGTATATTTTTCTGCATTCTGTCTATAGTTCCATTTTCTAATTTTGAATTACTAACAGTGTTTTGCTAATGGCTCGTCGTCTATATCACTGAATGAGCTATCTTCTGCATTTTCAACTTCTTTCTTAATATCACCTAAACCTTTAATATCAGTTTCTACCTTTTTCCGTTTTGTTTTATAGTTTTTTGGACTTCTAGTCTGAACTTTTCGTTGTTCTTTGACATCTGTATCTAAACTGTTATCATCTTTTAATGGACAAGCTGCTACATTATTTTTCTCTTTTTTATCAATTGACAATGTTATTTCGTTTTTCACATCTGTTACCCCTAATCTACTATTGGCTACATTAATTATTGTTTCTTTATTAGCAGAAACTTCTGATTTTATATCTTCATAGAATTTTTCATGCTCATCCTTGAAATTTTTAGTCTGTTGCAATAAATCACTGTATACCACAATGGGTGTAACAGTCATTGCTGATTGAAGCTTATTCTTTTTGCGGTTCAAATTTTGAATGTGTGTTTTAGTTATCTTAAACAGAAGAGAAAAAAAAAAGCAATTATAACATCTGTTGCAAGTTATTTACAGTAAATACAATCTTTAAGCTTTTTTGTTTAATAGAGACAGAATGCAAATCATTAATATACAATATAGAAGTAAATAATAGTGTTAAATTCTTTACTTCTTTATTAAAACAGCTTGCATAGCAGTGCATTTTCATACCTTTAACAAAAAATAATATACTAATATAAGTAACAAGACTATCACGATCTATTGGGACAAAGAGGTATAGACAAGAGATATATAATTTTTGCTATCTAATAACACACATTAATGTGTATTTTTTCTATTGTAACTGCTCCTATTCCCGTCCTATTTCCTCACAAAGCTCAGGGCATAAGCGACTGCAATTTGCTGGCCTGTACTACTCAGTGTGTGAGTAAAATTAATGGTCGCTAGAACTTGTTTGCACGGAACGCGCAAGCAATTTTTTTTTATAGCTGTTAAGACTAAATATTATTTTTAGTCTAGCAACTATAAAATGGTAATCCAGTTGAAAACACGGAAACTATAGTGAGTGAAAGTGGAAGCGGATTGAAAATCTGCTGTTAGTACAGCTTTGTAGCTGAGTAGTGGAGTGGGGCAGGAGGTAAGGAAAAGTTTATGGAATAACATTTAATTTTACCCATATTCTGTATATTTAGATTTTGCCATATCTATTTAAATAGGCACTACCGGTAATAAAACATAGGCTTGAAAGTTCAGGCTTAAACCCAGCAAGCCCCTTATACTTAGAGCATAATAAGTTGAGTTGTCCGACAGTAAAACCCAACTCATGAAGCAGCTTACAAGGACTACAGTGAAGAGAATCTGGTGTTAGATCCACCACTAAAGTCAAGGTAGGCTGTTTCCCATACCCCAACATATTTCCATTAACCCTAAAATACAGTCCACTTAATATATATTCATTCCTGCTGTTTGGGGTGAGAAGCTTTAATGAAAAATGGCTTTAATAAGTTGCCAGTTGCTCTTTTTGATAGCATGTCACATTGCACTTTTTGCAATCAATATACCCACCTAAATTAGAGATTTGTATTCTGTCTGAGTTATGTAACATTACAAGAGAGAAAATTTAAAAACAATTGTTACAATGGCCCTCCAGGCCGTAGACTGGATTGACCAGATTTCAATTGCGGCAATTAAAAATGACAGTTTTTTTATTGTATCAAGAAACAAGCAAAACATTCACCTGATGGTAAGTGCGATGTCCGCCCACAACAAATGCTGTGTCACCAGAAAATTTCTGTGTGACACCACACTGCGCCCACCCTGAGACATCAGTTCTTCAGTCTCAAATGCCCAGTGATTACTCTAGCTCACAGTGCCCTTCAAACTGAAACACAGCAATGCTTGCACACTACTGCTTCATGGCAGAATAACTGGCCCTGGGGTGATCTACCTAGACGGATTCCTGCATAGGAATCCTACCACATAAGTACATAAGAAATGTTCTAATGCTAAAACTAGCACTTACGCTGACTTGTATCAATTATGATCAGAGCAAGGATTGGATGCAGTAACAGAAACTTGAAGATAGTCACAATACAAATCCCTAGAGTTTAGACCTGGGACCTATAACTCAGCAGACAATTACACTCAGCGCCAACCTATCTTGTAATAATACTATTGATTTTGATTTTGGTAACAAAGTAAATTTAAGTATCATAAATATAGTTACCATTGAGTTTTCCGTAATCATCTGTGAAAGAATATTGTTAGCAATATTACATTTCTCATTAAATTCTTGATACTTCTGTAAATGATAACCACATTCATAACAAGCATACATCTTTTGTTCTCTATATACCTGCAACAATATGGAGTACCAGTTACCAAAACTGTATAACTTGTGACAATAACACAATGTGGTAGTATTTTATTACAAAATTTTTAATCTGTGAGAATTTAAAATTAGTTTTAACTAAACGTTAGTTTAATATTACACCATGGATATGATGTGGTCGTTATGTCTATTATTTTTTTTCTACCTGTATTATTTTGAACCAAAATGAATAGTATTATTGACTACCATCAACTAAAAGTCAAGGAGAATTTAAAACGTTGCAGCACTTGTTATAGGCATAATTTTCGTAAATATCAAACACAACACTTACTGACGATTTTAAAATAGTATAATAAAATTTTAAATTTGATGCGCTTATAAGACTCATCTTCACGTTCGTTTCTAGACATATAGTACAGAACTTAAAATCTTCCATTAAATGTTGCATTTCTATTTGAATAAAATCAAAATAAAATAACAAAACAAGTCTACAAATAAGTTTCTAAGTCATAGAGTTATAAATTATAGAGTTATGATGACAGAATAACTGTGTGGAGGTCAGAAATGTCAAATCGTCTAAAAAATCGATTACGCAGTTTCGTAACAATAAATAAAATGCTGCTCTTTCTGCAAATCCTCAAAAAGAAATCAATAGCTTTATGCTATAACTTCTCCAAAAAATCATGTATGAAATTATGTCACTTGCTATTTTTTCTTACCGTTAATGTGGATATGACAATGAAAATAACGAACCGACAAGTGTCGATAGTTGTTACAAACAAATCGTTAAGCGATCGTTCCTCAAATTTAAATCTAAAGTTGCGTAAAATGTAACTCTTTTAAATTGAATTTTACACTAAGTTTCCTTGTAAAACAGTGATAAAAACAGTAGGTATCTACTTTATGGGTGGTTTATCTGTTTTAAACAGTGACATCATCAAGAAAAACAATCTTACTTTTAACGGTAGTGCAAACAAAATGTGTTGAACTTTGTTCATTCATACCCCTTATTGAATTCATAATCGATCGTCGATAATTTTAAACCTCATTCAATGATTTTTAATATATTAATAAAAAAAAATATTAGTATATCAAAAACCATTGACAATATTGACTACATAAATTACGAAATGTACAAATTATCTAGTTGTTTACATACTTGCATAATTTATATTTCCGTAGTAATAAATTGGTTTTGTGCCAAAAGAATAACTAAATAAAATATTACTTACTTCAAACTTTATATTTTCCATGTTCAGACTTGTGGCCAAATTTTTTTTAATAGGTATGCACCTTTTGTGGCAAGTGGTGAGTCGTTTTCGTCAATATCGCATCTTTTCTCTTTATCTATATTTCTACGGCTCTAATTAAAATCTTTAACGTAGGTTTAGGTGAAATTCCTTCTGAACATAGGTTTTCACAGTAATTTTGATTTCATTTTGTATTTCATTATATTGTTTTAACGTATTTGTAGCGGAAGTGAATATTCACGGTTCTATTTAAATATAATGTGTCGCCATTAAGATCATCAATGTTTTTTACTGGTATGACTGGCTTATTTTTTTCGTTTCATTTAAAATATTTTTTGTAAGTCGATTTTGAAGAAGTTTACTTAATCAAATTTGACACATCTTTTCTCTGTTATAATTTTAAACAATTTTTTTCTTTGTTACTATCACCGTTTTTTACTAAACTTGAGTTGTGAATAATATTTTAAAATTGCGTTATACTTTCAAACTCCTTGTTTGCTTTTTGATATTTATGTAAAATTTTTAATAGATCCGATGTGAGTAACTTCGCCTTGATAATTATACTTTGCTCTATATGGTTATCGTTAAAAGATTCAATTTTTATTTCATTTAATTCAGCAAGGCTTCTCATCTTTCTACAGTAAATATCACTCTTATTATTAATCTCAAATTTATTCTCACTGACAATTTCTTTACGTAAACTTTTAACATTAATTTCTTTATCTTGATTTAAATAATTGACTAGTGCGAGATTTTCACAAGCGAAACATTGTCGAAGAATTTGTGAAGGTTCATCATTTCTGAGATTCATAGATCTCTTATATTTACAAATTCCACATAATATGCATTTGTCACAGTAATTAAATTTCTGATAATTAACGGAATTTTGTTTATGACTATAATTTTTATGATAAAACATATTAATAAAAATGTCGATTTTGTGCAATAAAATATTGATATCCTTTACAAGTGTAAATCCTTGGACAATATGATTTTCTTTTTCTTTGCTGCCAATATTTTTTGAAGACAATTGTGATAGGTTATTTGAAATGTCTGGAAAACTCCACATACTTGAAACTGAATTATTTGAGTTTTCTTTTGATAAGATATATTGTGAGGATAAGTTTGGTATGTCGAAGTCAAATCGGTTAAACTCATCAAGTTGCATTATTTCGCTTATAAAATTTGCAACTACATCATTATCAGATTCTGAGTAAGGATTTTGTTTGTGTGAAATCGCGGATGAAATACTTAAATATTTTTTGCCTCTTTGAATTAGATGGTTTTTCTTTCTTGTTTCATCTGTTTGGCTGTTTCCTTTAGTTGGAAAGATAAAATGCAAACTCGACGAATTATTATATACATCATTATGTACATTGAAATTATGTATACTTTCATAAGTAATCTGATCTTGAAAAGTAACTGAATTGTTAGGAACAAGATAAATATGTACATCATTTTGTTTGTTTTCAGTGTTAGTATTTATATTTCGATTGTCATCTGGCGACAATGTCCGATACATGAATGGACTTCTCTTAAATACCGATTTATAATCAACTTTACTGAAGTTAGAGGACAATTTTTTGCTTTCATTTATCTTTAAAATATTTTCTGACTGTAGTAAATCACCGCAATACAGGCAGCGACAAGTTTCACAGGTACATTTAGATCTAAATTTATTTGAAGTCCAAACACCATATTCAAATCGCTTGTATTTAGAACAGATTTGACATTCACAAGGTTTACATCGACACTCGATTGTTTTTGACTCTTTTCCACGTAAAGTAGATAATGTAGGTACATCACAAATCGATGTATGCGGGGTAGTAGTGCAATTCCCATCTTTGCTGCGGCTAAGTAAACAATCACGTCTGTGGCAAGCACATGATTTTCTTTTTACTTCTTTTCCTTTTAAGACACACGTGGTGTAATTTTGATCATTATTGTTATCGTCAGAATTTTTATTAGCAATTAAAGCTCTGTGAATGTCAATATCTTGAGTGTCTTTTTCAAAAGGCTTATTCATCACACAATTTCGACTTGCACATGGACAAGATTCAACAGTTTCCCTGCATGTTTCGTTGAAGCATGGTTCACATCGACAACTTGAATTTTCTACCATTCCAGTGGAGATATCTCGCATCAAACTCGTCGTATTGTTACTTTGTTGACAATTGATGCAATGACATGGTGAGCATGAACAAATATTATGTTGTATATTGTCTCCCACGGAAGCTACTACAACCGTGTTCGAAATTCTAAATTTTGATTTACATTTATTGCACTGACAAGGCTGGCAGGCACAACTTTTTGTTCGAGTATTTTTATTTCTTTTACTTTTTTCATTTTTGTGTGCTTGTGGTTCATTACATATAGCTTTCTCTACAATGTATGAGTTTAGAACATCATTGATCTTTATTGTGAGAATTTTACAATCATCACAAGCGCAAGGTTTGCATTTACATTTATCTTTCTGTAGTATTAAAGTTCCATCCACTTTTTTTTCAGGAATGTCGATTGTTGGTTGGACAGTTAGGTTTCTTGTGCTAAACGTAACACATGCGCAATTTTTCTGTGACTTTGGTTTAGTTTTACTTACAATTTTATTCATAAAACTTTTGCACTCATTGCACTCGCAAGGTTTACAATTACAAACCGTATTTCCGGTGGTCGTAACGACACATTCACATAATTTACAACTGCAAGCTTTGTATATTTCTTTTATTTTTTCTAGAATATTGTCTAATGATATTTTGTTATATTTCTTTATAAATTGCGTAAGTGGCACAATGTTGAAAAACTCGTCATTTTCATTTTCCGCTACACTATTTGTATTTTCTGGTACAATATTTTTATTTTCCGTTACATTATTTTTATTTTCCCATACCCTATTTTTATTTTCCTTTATATCATTTTTATTTTCCTGTACACCATCTTTATTTTCTAATTTTGGCGATTTGTTGCACCTTGGTTCCGATAGTGTTTGTGTTGCGACGTCCTTTTTAAAAAGTTTATTGTTCTCACTTTTCTTATTAACAGAAACCTTTTCCACAGTACTTTTTATTGTATCCACATTTCCATTTTTATTTGTAATAATATTATTTTCATTTAAAGGTAATACTTTCTTTGAGGAAAATAAGCAAAGACTTGGTTCCTTGCATACGGAACAATGACACTCCTTGCATTTAAAGTTTCTTTTCGCAAAACATCGGAGTGAGTCGCAACTAATACAAGAGCAATGCGAAGAACCAAATAATACTTCAGATTTTAAATGGCTTACCTCATTTATAGACATTTTTATTTTAGTCTCATATCTTGGGAACACAGTTTTTATGATACTCGCTCTTCTTCTTCGGATGAATTGTGTTTATGTTTGTGTTAGTAACATTTCGTTTACATGGTTTAAATACTTGGGTTTCCGAGTCGTTGCGACAACACAATATTTCTGAATTTATAACCTGTTAAGAAATTAATTTAAGATTTTGAATAGATAGCGGCATTTTATTAAGGGATTTCGATCGAGAGATTAACTAATTCGCAAAATTTTTATTGACATTTTATGGCTTATTAAATGTCAAAGGAACGAGCTAACATTGGTTAAGTTCTTCGATTCTTCTTTTATCGATTTTTCCAGAAAAGAAAATCTATAATATTTCTTTAAAAATATCTTGATATATTTACTATAAAAATATACTAAGAATATTTACGTATACACTTTTATTTTAAGTCGCTAATTATAGTAATGTCAATCAAAACATTTTTAAAGTACTAAGTTGTAGGCTTAAAATTGGATACAGGCTAATATAATTCACGGAGTTTGATAAGATGATGGATGTATTTTTTTGTTGTCATCATATTTTAGTCGTGTAATAATAGGGGCTGGACGAATTTCAATATTTAGCCCTTGACAATAACAAAAACGTCTATTATTGTGTAACATTGACATAAACAGTACAGGGAAGTTGAAAATTTTATTTCCATATAAAGAGCTGAGGTTCTGAAACCTAGCTGTTGTTGACATTAGATTGCAACTTGTCTAGACCCTAAGGATCCTCATCCAATAACCAGGCCCAAAAATCAACACTCTTTTTTGCACTATTCAGCTTATTTTTATCAATTTTAACCAATACAAAATAGATACAGTACAACAAATTACAAAATTATACGTATGTACATATTTGTGTCATTCTATTTTGAATATAAATTATACATACATAGAGTAACGCCTCTGTCCCATTGTAGTAGGAAGACCACATTTTGCCACTTGCTACGAGCCTGACACACATCTTTCGCTTCTTCTACTTTCGTTAGTTATTTCATAAAAGCTCATCTGTTGCAAGTACCTTCGATTTGGCCTTTCCTTAAAATAACTTCGACCTGATCGTGATAAGTTGGGCTACGTCGACCCTTACCGGCTTGCCCATTCACACTCGCCTTTTAAACTCGCCTTGTCCAAACCAAGACATCCCTTTCCCTATCTTTGTCACTACATCTTCTATCACATCACAACGTTCTCTTATCACGCTGTGCTCCTCACATTGTCCAACGAAGTCACTTCAGATATACTTCCAAAACTTTTCATTTTCACAGCATTAATATTACTTTCTTCTGCCAGACCCAATTTTCAGTACCATACATAAGTAGCAGACCAGTACTCCTCTTTGTACATAAATAAAGTGTTAAATATTACTACGTATTTATTTATACGTAAGTATATCTTGAGTACAATAATATGTAATAGTATTTTAAAATTGTTAATTTTTAGGTTTTATAAAGTTGATCTTTGTGTGAAAACACCTGCTACAACGTGTCACTACTCCCTGGGTTTACTGAATCCCAACAGGCATTAAGTCCGCCCATTGTGTCCCTTTTTAGGCCAATAATAAAGCATAAATAAATGGAAAAAACTGATAACACTTCCACAGCAGCTTAAGAATTCTGCGGTTTAGAGTTTTTCACTATCTTGTCAGTTCTGTTCTGTTAATGATATGGAATGTCGCACTCGCGATTTGAGCACCTTGGAAATTACGGTGAAATGGAAAATAAAAAGACTTATTAGTCTCATTAACTCCAGTTAAAAATATAATTCTTAAAACACACATATGACCTACAAATGATGGTGATGATGATGTTCTCCTGGCCGATTTCGACCACGGCGACAACTGCTGACTACTGTCGAGAGCCATCAACTGCGCAGGAGATATTATAGTGCCACAAGTGTACGCGCAAACACAGAGGCACTCACTGGTCCCAACCTACCCGCGCCCGATGTAACGCTGATGCGATAAGATCGGAGGTAGGCTAGGATGATGTGTGAAACACGGGGACAATCACAACACAACCAGACCCGAAAACCAACAATTTATGTTTTAGCACAAATGTAGGCTTCGGCTGGGATTCGAACCCAGGACCCACGGCTTAAAAGTCAGGTACTCTGACCACTACGCCACGCGGTCGTCAAACCTACAAAACCTGTCTACAAATATATAAGGCTCAATATATTATTTTCCAACTCTAAATTTTATTTTTTAAATCATACATCTACTAATGAATTATTGTAAGTCTATTCTATTTTAAAACATGTTTAAGCTATAAATATTAATACGAGACAATATTGTATCTAAATGTTATAAGAATACACAACATCTTAAAAAATACAAATATACGAGCGGAAATGGTAAAATAAAGAAAAATGCAAAACATGAATTTTAAATAATCATTTAATCCATCAATGATATTCATCTTTTCGTCGTTAAAAACACATTTTAATACATGCAATAGACAAAAATTAGAAACATTGTTTCGATTCGATATTAATAATAAATTCATAAACAGTTTCGTAGATAACGAAAATAACTAAATGTTATTATTTACAGAAATACTACGTCAAAACACGATTGGCACGGAAAGTTCAATAAAAAAAAATCACGTCCGAAAAAAAAAACATTTAATTCGTAAACTTAGAATCGATATGAAGGTACGATTTGTTCGATATGTATCGCTTATACGTTAAATTATTCGATATTATTATCCGATATGATGTAAATAACTAATCTTAGTATGATACAGGGTATATACATGTCGTTAATAACTGGCTATACTACGAAGGCACCAGATTGAGGTCGGTGGAGATAAACACCTGCGGAACAACAAACAGAACGTATTAAACTTACATGCATAAAAATAAAAGCAGAGTTAATAAATAATTGAACTACTCTGAGAAACATGTATTGGATATAATTTTTTTATTGGATACGGTGACGAGGCGAGCAACACTTTATATTTTGCATGCGGATCTTGGAAAATAACTTTCTTTCCTTAATTATAATCGATTAACGCAAAGTAACGCAAAATAATTTTTGCCTTTTTTATAAGAGAAAATGACTAGACGAGCGAAACTTTCACTTGATGGTAAGTGCAACATACGCCTATAACAATTGCTGTATAACTCAGAACTCAGACATCAGATCTTAAGCCCGATGATTACGCTAGCTCTCAGTATCCTTCAGACCGAAACACAGTAATGTTTGCACACTAGGTACTGCTTCACGGCAGAATAACTGGCCTCAAGGTTATAGGAATCAATCTAGCTATAGACTTATTCCTGTATAGAACTCCTACCACCAGTATCAAAAATACCAATTATACTGATTGAAGTATATTATTGTCTGTCTGTACGAACGGATTTAATTCTAGAAGTACTAAAGCTATTATTATGAGTTTTACGCGGGTTTGTATTAGCTCTGGGAACAATGTAGACTTTATTAACTAATATTTTATATTACACTCACAACAACGCGCACGACTGGCGACTTCAGACGTCTGTGCTCCAAACTATCGCATTTGTACCCAACGCACAAGATGGACAATTCTAAAATAAATAGATGATATTTAATTACATTAAAAACACATGTTTGAGATTGAACGAAACAGTGTCATATGCCGGTTTTGATTTTAACTGAATGAAGTCACAAAAAATTACATTAAATTTGAAGAAAATAAGTCGGAAGCAAAATTCTCTAATAAAAATCTATAATACGCGTATATGTAATATACACTTACAACAATACTTTCAATGGCGTTTGCTAACTGCTCTTCCATTATTTTAACATCCCCATGCTCCAACACTTCCTACAACATAATATCGTCCATTATTGGCTCGTAACACAAACAAAAAGATTATAAAATGCAAAATATAATAAAGAAAGTATTTAACGATACAGATATATAATGAAGATATTCAAAATATTAAACATTCGATCATAAAAGCTAATTATTTACATATTGATCGATAAGGATAAGTGTAATTTAGTTTCCCAAAAAACCATTTTCGTTTACTTTTGCGATATTATATTCTTATATTCATCATCATCATCTTTACAGCCTATCACTAGTCCACTGCGGAAAATAGACCTCCTCCATAGATTGCCACAAAACTATGTAGCTCTCATTTTAGGGGTTTTACCATAGTTGCCACGCTTGGCAGGCGGTTCGGCAACCACAATTTATTCATTTAGATGTTCCAGAAAGACGCTGCTGCCCATCTAGTGGTTTTTATTTTCCATCTGTCGACTTTTACGACACCCACGGGATGAGATGGTGTGGTAGATTATGATAAGCCGCCACAACACAACTTCTACTTCTTTTGTTTTACCAAACGTATTTGCTTTCTTTCTTGAATTCGGAATCTAGTCATATTTTATGTATATGTATATGTGTATATTTGTATGCATGCATGTATGTATATATGTGTTTATTGCGCATGTGTGTATGTATATATAATGTTACTATTATATGTATTTTTGTTTGTTATTATTATAACATATTACAGAATATTTTATTTCTTTATATATTAGTACTTTTTTTTTTGTTATTTACTGTGGTTATTTCTTTTTTTTTGTTTGATCTTGGCACCCACTACATCTTCTCTGCTGGAACCGAAGCTAGACTGCCTTGTAGCATTAAGTCCGCCTTTTTGTACATATTTTTTTGTGTGTGCAAATAAAGTTTAAATAAATAAATGACACCGTACCTCCTGACAGACATTGACTGGGTCGGCAAGCGCGGGTAGAGCGGCGCACAGGCGCGCGGCGGCGCAGGCGCAGCTGACGCTGGCCAGCCGCGCCGCGCCCTGCAGCACGCCCGCGTTGCCGGCCAGCCGCGCGCCCCCCGCGCCCCCCGCACCCACCGCACCCCCCACCCCTCCGCACGAGTACGACGACACCGCGCGTCTCCATTCCTGCAATACCCTCTTCACTCTAGATATTTCTACTACTCTAAATGGATCTACTCCGCTAGATCTTTACAATTTTATAACGAATTCCTTAGTCTGCATACATTCCGTCACGCCTTTTTTCCATATAAATTTTACTGGCGGTAATAGGTAGGTACCACCCCAGGACCAGTTATTCTAATGCCGTACTGTCCAAATATTAGGTTTGAAGGGCACTCAGAGCTAGCGTAATCACAAGGCA
The DNA here is from genome assembly GCA_019845155.1 of Luehdorfia chinensis. Classification (NCBI taxonomy): domain Eukaryota; kingdom Metazoa; phylum Arthropoda; class Insecta; order Lepidoptera; family Papilionidae; genus Luehdorfia; species Luehdorfia chinensis. The sequence goes on from JAHVAK010000390.1 coordinate 1,264,372, forward strand.
TATGAGACTTAAGAACTGATGTCTCAGGGTGACGAGCGCAGTGTGGTGTCACACAGTAATGTTCTGGGTGGCACAGCATTTGTTATGGGCAGATGTTGCATTTAAAATCAGGTGAACGTTTTGCTCGTTACTTTACTCTATCCAATTAAAAAATATAAGGGCCACATATAAAGTAGAGGCCACTCACGTAGTCAACATTTCAAGACGTGACAGGGTACGAGTCAAAAAAAATCGAACTCTCAACTTTCCGCGAGCAGTACAGTGACAGCATTGCATATTATGGTGTACTTCTGCACGAATAAAGACTGTCCGTACAATACCTTAGTTACCTATTACGACACATCGACAGGAAAGAGGTAGGTGCTATCTATTCTGCCGGACACCTGTCGGCTAAAAACTTTCCTAAATTCGTGACGCAAAAACCTAAAATAGATCTCAAAAAACTTGTCGAAGACATTATTAGATAAAGCCTAAATGAAGTAAAATAGATCATTATATTGTGGACAGAGTTGTCTGGAACTTCCTGGCTACCAAATATATGACGTTGTAATAATTTAAATAACGTAATTTATAAAAGAATTGTAAAATTGAAAAATTTATGTAAAAATTAGAGTCTCTCGCCGGTTCTTCACGGACAAGGTCTAATTGATTGAACATTGTCATTCATAAGAGCTTTAAATAAACCTGAATTGAATAAATAAGTTTTGACGTTGAATCACTTTCGCTCATTTGCACTCTTGTAAAAAAAAGAGTGAGGCCTCATTTCATGAGCTCAAGTTGTCGTTCTTTACTCCGCTATCAGATTTATCACGATAAAATGTTATATTGTAAAATGGATATATTGTTAAGAGACGACTGCGACAATTTTTAAATACTGTCGGAAGCTACCATCTGAATAGGAGATAATACAGTATCAGAAACTATGTGCAGACAAGGAGGCATTCACTCGCCCTGAGCCACCCACGCTCGATCACACGCGCATGCGAAAAGAAATAAGGTAGACTAAGATGCAGTATCAAAGGCACTGGGACAATCACAACACAACCAGAACCGAAAACCAATAATGTGTATTTTTCTGCAAATGTTGGCTGCGGCTAGGATTCGAACCGGGACCCGCGGCATAGAAGTCATATGATCGGACCACCATGCCCCGCGGTCGTAAGACGATAAAATGACAATGAGAACCCGTTCAAAATTCTAACACCATAATTACTAAAGTTAAAGTGAGGTAATGGCATCACCCACGACGGGGCCGTAAATTATTTTATAAGTCTTTCTTACTTGGTTAATTTGAAAACCATAACTGTTAAACTATGTTTTCATGACTTTTGTATAATTATGGTTTGACCATCGGCCATCGTAGATTTGTACGAGTATGTTAAAGTTCAATTTAGAAATGGTATGCTTTTGATTTTACGATGAAATGCAGTCAGTGCGTTATGTAGGCCCAAAATTCCTGAGGAGATTTTTACAAGATGGTATTTTAAATTACATTATTGCGACTGTGCTAAGATGGAGACAGAATATGTGTTATTTTTTTTCCACTCTCTGCTAAAATTCTGAATATATTAACCCGTCAAAATGTTCGTTTCTGTTAAAAATGATCTTACAACATAGCGGCACCGTTCGAAATAGTAGAAGACTTTAAGTCACTTTTTACCTTCAAGAAAGGATTTTCAAGGTATTTTCAAAGTTTCAAAAAAGGTTGATTTTTAATAAACGTGACTTACTTTACTCTTGGACAACCTTATTCACCATGGCCATAAATACATTAGTAATTGTTAGATACACACATTTATCAATCGCAAAACTAAAAGTTTTAGTCACAAAGTATGAAGGGTTGAATGGTAAAGCGTACTTACCTCTGTTTCAGTCTTAGCGTCAGCATCTCCTATGGATCTAATTAGCTCTTTCGATATCGCCATTAACAGATAATTAGTGATTTTAGATTTGGTGTCAGCGCTCATTTCACCGTTAGTCGAACCAATGTCTTTACAAAGTCTGGTTAGATCATCGTCTATAGCATTGTGCATCCTATCGAATAAATCTTCAATCAGTTGACTGACCAGTTGACTCCTCATTGTTGGACAAGTGCAACGTGATTCCGACGTTATGTAGCTCATGCTGTGGTGCATTCTACCGTAATCAGTCTTCTTTGGTACAGCGGTATATATAGAATAACCCTCATCCACATACTCCGTTCTTTCTGGTTTCAGATCTACTCTAGACGCGTGGAAAGACTGTCGCATAGTTTCGCTTCTCATCTCTTCTAGCTCCTCAGTCTTTATCGAAAGCTCGTGGCTTAGAGTCTTTATTTTCTCATCGCACTTCCTCTTACACTGGTTAAGTGATTTTTGCGTTAATGCTAGCTGCTTTTCCAGAGATTCAACCTGAGAACATATCGGCTCGTATAATCTTCTTCCACATGCACTATATCTGATAAGAGTGAGCGAACGCGAAAGCAACCGTGCAAGCAAAACCGGTATCATCAGTAAAGAAAATATCTGAAATATTTTGGTCTTTCCAAATAGCTAAATTGGCATAATAATTTACATTCCTTTTTTTTGTTATTCAACCAACAACCTATCAGTACTACGAAGTTAATAGTCTTGTTATAATTTAGAAAAAAAAAACAAAAATATTTCAGATGTACCGTAAATCCCGCCATATTAAAAAGCTACCGCTGAATATGATAACGAATACCCAATACCAAAGCTACCCACTAACACAAACTACTACATATTTCATCTGAATACTAAAAAACCATATTAAATACCGTAGAGATCAATATTATGGATTATTGCTACAATAGGAAGCTAACGATTACAGACTATAAAATATATAAGGCTGTTTCACAGTTTACTATCTAAATAAATATTTTAAATATATATTATACTTCATGTTTACATGACACAACACATTCCCTTGTAATATGCCTGCTGTAAATGCCTTTTTTGTTTGAACTTATAAGAAATTTGATACGTATTAAAGACATGCTTGTACAATTTATTAAGTCCAATTTCTCTACAGCCGCTGTCTTTGTTCTCGATTGTAAAGAATATTTATGCTATTATAAGCGCGCAACTGTCAAAAAATATGACACTATCGGTCCAACAAATTGATGCAATTATCGAACTCGATGATTCGATTAAATGGATGATATATGCTAAATAACTCACAACTTCACAGATAGAATAATTTCGATTGAGATTATATTTCTGGATATTGCATATATTGCAGCAATTCCCAAAACAAACCGATTGAAGAATAATTTTTTCCTAATGCTTTATAAGTACTACTTTATAAGTACGAGTATATTATTAAATACGAATATATTAGTATATAGTTAAATCTTACCTCCTCCTTCAGTTCACTGTTAGTGACCTCAAGTTCTTGGTTATTCTTGCAGGCTCTGTTCAATTCTTTTCTTACGCATTCCAAGTCTCCCATGAAACTGATTTCAGTCTTGCGAGACAGCTCTCTGTGACTCTTCAGATCTTCGTCTAGCTGTTTGTTCATTCTGCGCAGTTGTTCGATCTCTTTCTGTTGATAAAAGTACGGAATATTTGGTTTAAAATATTTCTTTCCTATTTTGGATAAATACGTTATTGATTGGTTCAATAAAATATTAAGGGATAGATAACAGTGATATCGCTTGATCATCATATCAAGCAATCTCACTCATCATCATCATCATTTCAGCCTATCACTAGTCCACTGCTAAACATAGGCCTCTCCTACAGATTGCTACAAAAGTTTGTAGCTCCCATTTTGGAGAGTTTTGCAGATATTTATTCAGATGTTTCAGGAAGTTGCTGCTGCCAGTGTCCTGGTTTTATTTTTCCCGTTGTCGACTTTTACGCCACTCACGAGATGAGATGGGGTAGTAGATTCTCTTAATCCGCTACCACATGGCAATAAATTACAAATCAGAAAATCGTTATATACAAACTGAAAACGTTCGTTTTTTTACCTTAAATTTAGCTTCAAGCGCCCTGAACGCAGTTTCTGATTTTTTAGCATCGGCATCGGCCTTCCCATACAAAACAGTAAGATTAGTGTTCTGCATCTTTAGTGCCTTGGCGTCCCTTTCAGCCTTTTCCAAAGCTATCCGCATCCCAGACTCGGACTCTTCCACTTCTCTCAGCTTCTTCTTCAGAGGTTCGAAGCACTTCTTCCATTGATCTTTTTCAGTCTCTAGCTTGTTTACCTAATATAAAAGAGTCACATTTATGTAGAAGCAATAAAGTAAAAGATTACCTATGTAAACATAATATGTAACTATCAACACTTCAAATTATTCTCTGACTTTTTTTTAAAACATAATTAATTTAAAAGAAGTTCGAAATTAATTATGTTAGGGATTAATATTTAGATAAATTAAAAGTGAGTAACGACTCCTGTCATCGTGTAATTCCACATTTATAAACCCTTAAATAAGATAAAGTAAAAACAACTGACACGCAAACACACAAACATATTTTATTAACAATTAAAATAAACATCGCGATTGCATAACACAATCACTTTAATAAAGCGCATCCTTGCCTAGTTTTAAACATGTAAGAACTTTACTACTTAATCTCAACTTAAATTTTAAAATTATACTGATGTTATTATATTATAATTATGGTTGCATCGCTCCTAGACCCGTAGTTTGTAAAGTCACTCTGCTAGCGTGGCAAAAAATGGGTTAGTTAGTTATAGTTTTGGGAATATGGTAGAAATGCAAGAGGGTCCACCGGAACCAACTAAATTTTGAAAGCGGTCTATGTGGATTTGGAAATGAGAAAAAGTCTGGGAACCTCTGTGCTAGACCAAAGTTTCGTAAGCTTCTCTTGTATTATTTTTTTTACGTTTTCTACTTGAGACAAATCAGCTTCTGAATGCTATATATTTAAAAAAAATATTTAATATCAAAAAGTTTTCACATTACAATAATCTCTACCCTTTCTTGCATAAGGACACCTACTGAACTTTGACCACTACTATTGAAATCATATTAGGTATGAAATTGAAACAACTTGGAATAGTATTACTTAGCACCAAAGCTATTGTACAAAAAACTAGCACTTTCGTAGAGAATAACTACTCCTGCTGAATGTTATAAATCAATTCTGCCCAGCAGTGGGAGATTTTATCTCGCAACTGAAAACAATAAAATCGTACCATTCCCCTCAGCTGCGTCTCTGTGGTCTGTGACTCTTGTATTCTCTTTTTGTATCCTCCCTCCATCTCCGCCCACATGTCGTCAGCTTGCGTCAGCATCTCCAAGTAAGCAGTTTCCCGCCTCTCCAGTTCAGCTATGCGACCTTTCAATTCTTGTTCACTGAGAAGCAGGTCTTTTATTCTTTCGGTTGTTGCTGGATCAATGGGTATCTGAAACATTATGTATTCGTCGATATCTTCTAGTTAGAACCTGAACGTTACAGAACACTATTGCGCTTGGTCCTTTCTTCTTCTTCGATCCTGGCAATTGGCTACCCAACCGAGCCGTTTTTGCCAATGTCGAGAAATAATGTAATTATAAAAAAGATTATTTCGATCGACAATGAATCGTAATCGTAAAATTAAATTTGACTTTTACTGAAGATTTGCTGGATTGATGGAGACAAAATGACAAAAAGTACAATTTTGGTCTTGAATTGTATTTTCCAATCACTGTGAATTTCAAAAGCACCTGTTGTATAATAAACTATCAATATTAAACATCAAAACTCAAAATATACACAGAAATTACAAAATTCAATAAAAACACCACCGCCACTTTTCGAGTTGACGCCAAAAGTAGCTTGGTCCTTTATTGGCTGATTAAATACTTCTACTAGTGGCAAGATAGACAGTGTTGATGTTGGTGGTAATGGTGGTGGTGATGGTGATAATAATGATGATAATGAAAATTAAAAAGTGTGTAAACGCAAAGTTTTTAGAGTATTTTAGCTATATTATGTCCGGCAGAATAGAATATCGCCTACCTCTTTCCTACCGAGGTGTCGTAAAAGGCTGCTAAGTTATTGTACGGGACAGCTTTATTCGTGCAGCCTAATACCATAATATGCAACGCAGTCACTATACTGCTCGTGGAAAAGCAACGGCGAGTAAGATATTTTTAATTGTACCAAAATTGCGGCGACGTCACGTCTCATTTCTCGCAGGAGGGGGCTACGTGTGTGGTCCCTGCCTACCCTTTGTGGGAAAAGTCATGACTGTATGTACAAGTATTGTCTTTTATTCGAAGGAAGTGACGAGACTATCGTGTCGTGCTACGCCTGTCTATTACTTCGTCGTCTTTGAATTGTACAGCACCTGCACTGGGTTCGTTAATAAGAGGCATCGCTTCTTAAGTCTCTTATCCCCTTTGATTACAATAACTACAATGCCCTTCACACCGAAACAACTAACCTGTTCAGCTTCCTTCTCCTTTCTGATTTTTTCTTCAAGCTCGACGATTTTCTCCTCTATCTTCTCCTTCTTAACTTCAGCACCGCATTCAGCAGCCGCCATCTGTCGCCTAGCGGTCTCCAATTCTTCCTCCAACTGCTTTACTCTTGACTCCAGAGACCTCTTTACCATTTCTGCTTTAATTTCGATATCACTTTTTTCTGCTAATAATCTGAAATACAAACAAGATATTCACAACTGTAAAACAATCTTAAAGATTTACACTTTCAGGACTAAAAGTTACACAAGCCTTTGAAAACGAGATTTTTATAGTGTTTGTAACTTATTAGAAACACCTACATATTTTCTTTAGCAAATATTTTATATTATTATATCCACGCACCGCCTTGTGGTGGCGGCTGAAGAGAATCTACCACCCCATCTCATCCCGTGTGTCGTGAAAGTCGACAGAGGTAAAATTGAAAACCAGGAGATCAGCAGCATACTCCTGTATCATCTGAATAAATAAACTGCGGTTACCAATCCGCCTGCCAAGCGTGGCAATAATGGCGTGGAAAAACCAATTTTTTACTGTTTATTAAATTGTTTTTTATTGTTGTTTTGATTCACTCTAAAAATGATGATGTTTTTATTAGAGAAAGTGACGAGACGAGCAAAATATTCGTCTGATGGTAAGCGCAACGTCTGCCCATAACAACTGCTGTGTCACCCAGAACATTTCTGTGTGGTATTACACTGCGCCCGTCAGTCACATTAGTTATTAAGTCTCAGATGATTTGCGCTAGCTCGGTGCCCTTCAAACCGAAACACAGTAATGTTTGCACACTACTACTTCACGGAAGAATAACCGGCCCTGGGGTGGTACCTACCTAGACGGATTCCTGCATAGGAATCCTACCTCCAGCTACATTACTAAGCCTAGACTTAGCTAAGTTGCAACATGACTCCAACCAGGTTAGGTAAGACTCTGTTAAAGCCTCTTTTAGAGTACATTTGATTTAAGTGTTGTCTATTTTTCTAACATTAAAATAAAACAATCGATCGAATCTTTCATCATCATCATTTCAGACTATCACTAGTCCACTGCTGAACATAGGCTTCCCCCATATATTGCAACAAAAGTTTGTAGCTCTCTTTTTGGAGGGATTTTCGCCATAGTTGCAACGCTTGGACAGGCGGGTTGGCAACCGCAGTTTAAATATTCAGATGTTCCAGGAAGATGCTGCTGGCCAATGTCCTGGTATTCATTTTCCCTCTGTCGAATTTTACGAAACCCACGGGATGAGATGGGGTGGTAGATTCTAGAATCTTTATCATTATAAAATTATATTGTCTTGTAGTCACAAAAATAAACCGAATCGTCAATAAAAAATTATACTCACTTTGTGACTTGTTTTTCGAGTTCTATGGCAGTGGGAGTGTTCGCACCCGTGATGTCGTTGTATGCGACCAACGCCCCACAAGTCGACGTGGGCTTATGCCTTAACGTCGCAATGGCATTTCTCGCATCGTGACTCAAAGGACCCATTCGAGCCATCAGTATGCGCTGAAATTAATGTCAATAATAAATGAAGGAAAGAAAGTTAATTTGCTAAGATCCGCATGCAAATAACTACAAACTACGTAGAGTCAATATCACTTCATAATGCCTTGTTTTGAGATGAAACATGTCGTGTTCTCGACTTCAGTAGTGTGTATTGCCTAGTGGTAGTGTTGTAGTGGTGGAGGGTATCTGGTGGCGGTTCCGGGTTGGCGGTAATTGTTTGTTCGTTTGGGTCATTCTACAATATACACACCATTTAAAATTTTGCATTTGGATCTTAGTAAATTAACTTACTTTCCTTCATTATAACGAATTTCAGCAAAGTAAAGCCTGATTTTATTAACTTGTTAATAATAGATTGGAAACTTATCAGAAATCTATCAAGTACGATATTTCATTTTTTATTTTATTTGATAAAGTGTCGAGACGAGCAAAACTTTCACCTGATGGTAAGTGCAACAATTGCCCATAACAGATGCTGTGTTACTCCGACTATTTCTATGTAGCACCACACTGCGCCCGTCACCCTGAGACATAAGTTCTTAAGTCTCATATGCCCAGTGATTACGCCAGCTCTCAGTGCCCTTCAGACCGAAACATAGTAATGTTTACACACTACTGCTTCACGGCAGAATAACTGGCCCTGGGCTACTTACACGGATTCCTGCGTAGGAACATTATTTTATATTATGGGTTTGATGTAAAACAATTTAATAATAACATCGAAAAATCGCATTTTATGTTTGATAGATTGAATCTATTAATTTGCTTATTTCAAATCTTGTAGTGAATAAAAATGTTTAATTCTGTATTTGTATATTAAAACACACCTTGCCTCCCGGGGAAAGGTAAGCACCTAACGCTTGCATCACATTCCACACTATCAGTGCCGGTACAGCTTTCTCTAATCCTTCGAGCCTCGTTGACAAGTTCATTCTGTAATACGAAAATAATATATTCCGCAACAAGTAACATTACATTTCTTAACAGTTACAAAAAAAAAACGACATCCGGTTTGAGCAGGACCAACAAATATCGTAACAGGCGACATCTAGAAACCTAATCTTATGGGCTCCCAATAGATATAAGGCGGAACTGTATGTTAGAACTAGGAGTGAACATTAAGAACCATTTAATATGATATATTGAAAAATAATAAATATAAACCCGGGGGGCTCAAGAGAATCTACCTCTCCATCTCATCCCGTGGGTGGAGCAAAAGAGGGAACGAGGTGGACAGCAGCATCTTCTCTAAGCATCAAAATAAACAAACTGCGGTTGCCAACGCGCTTGTCTAGCGTGGCAACTATGGCAAAATCTCCCCAAAACATGCGCTACAAACTTTTATGGCAATCTATGGAGGAGGCCTATGTTCAGCAGTGGAATAGTGATGGGCTCAAATAATGACGATTGTGATTGCAAAATTCCTTGATATTTGCAATACATCGATAGATTTTTTAGGTTAGTATGGATATGGTTATAACACGACTGAAAATGTAGGGACACAGATGCGTTTTGTCCAAAACACTATTATTAATCGAAGATGAGGAAAAAAAACAAAGAGTTTAAATCAATGGGTACAGCTAAAGGCGGTTTCACGTTGAAAATAAACGCGATAACTTCAAGTTAAACGAAGTTTAAGCATTTAACTGATTTCAAGGCTACAGTTTGCATTTCATCAACATCAAATGAAGGCAGTTGAAGCTAAACGCGTTTTAAATTCAGAACGCTTAATTTTCTACGTTTAATTCTATAAACGCGTTTAGATATTAAATTAATTTTGCCCAAAATTTATTTTTATTTCGTATTCTTTATTGTTTGTAAACATAAACATTATTTTTATTTCGTATTGTTTATTGTTTGTAAACATAAAAATTATTTATATTTCGTATTGTTTATTATTTGCATACCTATGCATAAAACAGGCTGTTTGTTTGTTTCAAAGTACGAAATACATCGTTTTTGTTTAATGATTGCGACGATATCTAATGTAAACTTCGTTTTCCTAAAAGCGATCAAAATAGAGCTGGTGAAATCGGTTAGACGAAAACCGAGATCAAATTATACATTTGAATTCAGTTAAGTAAAACGTAGTCCAAAGCGAACGGTGAAATAGTTTCTCAGTAGAAATTAAATTAGAAAAATACAATATTCAAAAAATTGGCTTCATGAATGTTACGAATATATACCTAGTTCTAGAGCAAAACTACACATAAGTCTTAAAAAACTGTAAAAAAACTCTTAAGCCGTTTAAAAATATAAAATCAAAAACATCGATAAGTCGAATATATCAAAGCGTTAACGCTTTCATAACGATTTTTCATTCGACATATCGAATGGGTGAACCTAATTTTACTTCATAATTTGTATCTTTAAATTTTATATTTCTGAACTGCCTAAGAGATTTTTACTGATTTTTAAGACTTATGTGTAGTTTTGCTCTAGAACTAGGTATATATTCGTAACATTCATGAAGCCAATTTTTTGAATATTGTATTTTTCTAATTTTAATTTCTACTGAGAAACGATTTCACCGTTCGCTTTGGACTACGTTTTACTTAACTGAATTCAAATGTATAATTTGATCTCGGTGTTAGTCTAACCGATTTCACCAGCTCCATTTTGATCGCGTTTAGGAAAACGAAGTTTTCATTAAATATCATCACAAACTAAAACAAAAACGATGTATCTCGTACTTTGAGAAAAACAGCCTATTTATATGCATAGATCACTTATGTATACAAATAATAACAATACATCGCTTGAATTCGATATGCCGCAAAGCAAGTTTGGCGACGACGGCAAATCCTACCGAATTGGAAGCTGAGTAACGTATATTTTTTTTAAAAAAACGATGCCCCCCAGTAGTATACTATTGTATTCTGGGTGCGATTATTACAGACATAATACATGCCCAACATAACCAGACCCGAAAACCAACAATATGTGTTTTGCACATATGCTAGCGTACGCTAACTACTGGCAGGCGGTCGTCTCAATGCTAATGATTGACCTCACCTCTCTGGCCTTCAAGGTGCACTCTCGTTTGCTCAGCTCAGCCATGAGCCGCTCGGCTTGCGCCCTGGAGCACTCGCGTTGCTCCGTCATGTCTCTCAGTTGCGCCGTGCATAGCTCGTAGTCCATCTCAAGTCTGAAAATTATACAATTAATATCCAACTCCAAGGCTCCATTAATCCATACTAATATTATAAATGTGTTAAGTAACTCTCTCTCTCCCTCTGTCTGTTTGTTACCTTTTCACGGCTCAAACGCTGAAGTAATGTTAATGAAATTTCGCTCAGAGATAGCCTGCATCATAGGACAGTTTTTATCTCGGAAAATCAAATAGTTTCCACAGGATGTTTAAAAAACCTATATCACACGCGGACAAGGTCGCGGCCATCAGTTACTTTATAATAAAATTCAACAAACTTACTCAAAAAAACTTTTAAATAACTGTTGACTGAAAATAGCTATTATAATGTTAATGATTTCCTGAATGATAAACCTCTATTAATGTAACGAGTTTATCTATACGTAAGTTGCATGTAATCTTTTGTTTTGCTGCTGCTGCCCATCTCCTGGTTTTCGTTTTCCCTCTGTCGACTTTTACGTCACCCACGGGATAAAATGGTATCGTAGATTCTCTTAAGCCGCCACCACACGGCACTTTGTTTTTTATGGAGTTTAATTGACATATTGCACTCTTACTAATTTTGCAAACATTTGAATATTTTTTTTCACAAATTTTACATTAATATTAGTTATAGGTTTTTAATAACAGTTCGAACCACATGTTGGTTAACAATAAACATGACAGGTATTCGTTATTATCTACACAGGTTTTTGCAAATAAATACACCTTATCTTATCTTAACATAATATTTGGGTCATACTCGGTGTTTGCGAGACAGAATCCGTAACGATGATATCCGCAGCAGAACTGGAGTAACCGACATAGCCCTAAGGATCAGCAAGTTAAAGTGGATGGGCCTGCCAAATAGGTCGTTTAATCAATCACCATTGCGGAAGGAAAGTTGCCGGAAGGAGTGCCAACATCATTCCAGCAAATGACCATCATGGTTTTGTGGGGTAGGATTTCTACGCAGGACTCCGTCTATGTAGGTACCACCACATTACTGTGTCTCGGTCTAAAGGGCACTGAGACCTAGTGTACACGGCACATTAGACTTAAGTACAGATGTCTCAAGGTCATGGGCGCAGTGTGGTGTCATACTGAAATTGTCCATCAGTGGACTATTACATGCTGGTTATGGCGATATAATTTTAATCAGAAACAAACCAACTTTAATCTCTTCTCATGCGCTTTTCCGTAATATAAGGCTTAGGTGCAACTCTTTCGATGCCTTAAGACTTAAAAGGAAAGCATTGTGATCTACATGATGATGATGATGATGATCATCTTCTCCTGGTCGATTTTCGACTACGGGACAGCTACCGAATACTGTTGGAAGTTATCAACTGCGCATGATGCAGTGTTAGAGATACAAGGACAATCACAACACAATCAGACCCGAAAACCAACAATTTGCACAAAACTTTAAAATAACGATGCCCACAGTAGGATTTCTCCTGTATCGTAGGTGCGTACAGACATATATTTCACATTCACAACACAACCAGATCCGAAAAGCAACAATTTGTGTTTTGCACAAATGTTGGGACTCCAGCTGGGATTCGAACCCAGGACCCCCCCCCCCCCACTAGATGGAGCGAAACCCTGCACGATTTTGCGGGAAGTCAGGCTTATAGGCAGGTTAATTTGATAAAAGTGACGAAACGAGCAAAACGAAGTGCAATGTCTGCCTATAACAAATGCTATGTCACTCAGAACATTTCTGTGTGACACCACACTGCTCCCGTCACTCTGAGACATGAGTTCATATGTCTTATATGTCCAGTGATTACGCTAGCTCTCAGTGCCGCAGCCGCAGCAGCTTCAGACCGAAACACAGTAATGTTTGCACACTACTGCTTCACGGCAGAATAACTGGCCCTAGGTTGGTACCTACCTAGACGGATTCCTGCATAGGACTCCTACCACCAAAAGATAGATAGAAGATGATGATGATGATGATAATACATACATTACTACCCATATATATAAGTAACTAATAACACACATATCAAGACTTACTGTTGCCAATGCAATCGGGTGTCATTTTCAATTTCCTCCAATTCACAGCATTCCTCCTCTAGCCTCTCGTATTTGTCATGTAGCTCCGCAAGTTGAGCTTCCAACTCCTGGACATTAACGGGGGTCATTGTATGATAAAATTTAACTGTAAATACTTCTATGACGTCACACGAGCGGAAGCCTATTGGATCTCTATTGTTTCCGTATAGATATATTTGGATATCCGTAATAATTCAACGGCTCCTTAAACAGCTTCGGAGATGACGAGTTTCATTGTTGCGACCGCTAGCAATGTTGCAAAACTTAATTTCAAATATTCAAAACGAAAACATTGAAAGAAACCGTGCGAAATTATGGAATAGAAAAATTCGCGAACTAACCAAATGAGAATGGATAAACAGAAGACAAGAATCTATACAGACAATTGAAATTGAATTGTCTGTCTGTGATTTCACAATTTAGACTTTCTTAATCTCATACGGTATTTTAGAGGATACCAAAAATCAAACACGCATGTCTGTTTGTTTGTCCGGGCTAATTTCCGAAACGTTTGAATCGGTTTTCACGGGACTTTCATTTTCAAAGAGTAATCTAAGCTACTACTTATTTGGGAAATTTTTTAGGTTCCCGGTAAAATTTGAAAAACTCTAGAAATTAGGGGCTACGCCGATGGACGTCTTACCCGCAGCTTTAATTTTCATTTTGATAATTATTATTTTAGTTCATGGCAGTTTAAATGTTTCTTTAAGTATCTTGATAAGTAGTTTAGAAAAACCTTACTACTACAGTAAAGCCACAAAGTTTGTATGCTTGAACGCGTTAATCTTAAAAATACTTATCCGATTTGAAAAATTATTTTTGCGTTACATAACCTGTTTATTAAGAAAAGTTGTAGACTAAAAAAACATAATAGCCTTAAGGATCCGCATGCTGAGAAATTGACATTACAGAGAAGGGCTGTGCTGTGGCTGAGCAATTCTTATTTTACACGGGTAAACCGCGAGGCAGCGCAAGTCTCTAATAAAACTGGTGCCAACGTCGTTATTTTAAGGGTGTTGTTTTATGTCATTTTGAAGTAAAGCCTTAAAAACACTTATAGTACTATTTAAGGAGAAATATAGAATCGTCGAATAAAATAGAATGAATCAAAAAAAACGTTACGTGCCTGTATCCTGTTCTCAAGTAAGAACTCCTTCTGCAGCCTCTGTGCTAGCTTCGCCTCTTTGACGTCCTGCGCCGCCTCGTAAATGGATATCTTTCCTTCGAGAAATTTAAGCCTCCTCTCGTAATACTGCTTGTGCTTCTTTCCTAACTTCACACATCTGCACTCTAGTCCATCGCTGTCCTCTTTCGCGTTTAACGTCCTATTTCTAACACCTTGCCTCTCCAACTTCTCCCTTATGCTATTCAGTCGTTGTATTTCGGTGTTCAATTCGCCGGTGCATTCGAAACTTTCGTTCACGTCTGTTTGTGTGCTTCTAGTCTCTGTTTCCACTCCTTCGAATATTCCACTCTCTTGTAGAAGATTAATTGGTTTTCTCTCTTCTATGCAAAGGCTCTCGAGTGATTCACTCTTGTACCCTTTCTGTTGGTATGGTGTGACAGTGGCTATCGCTTTATGAGTTTTGTGCGATTGAATGTCGGTTTCTGGTTTTGATTTCAGGTCGCATATTCTTTTAGGTTTTGCCTATGAACACGATAATTTCTGATGATATTGCTCTAATAGATTTTGAATGAAAATGTCGTTTGTCAATGTCTAGGATAGAAGACATAAGACAATCAAGGAGGTCGTAAAATGTCATTGTTTATATGCATTATATTTAATTAAAGAAAGAAAGAAAAATAAATTTATTTGATGCCTGTAGTTCAGACATTTGTAAAACATTTAAATAACATAGGACTACTAGCAACGAATAAGCATCCGAATCAGAATAATGCTGCAGTGGCCTAACTGCAGCGCTGTTATTCTGTCGGTGCCCTCAACCCTCAACCACAAAAACTCACGATCGGCCATCGAGCATTTTAACAAGAAGAGAAAACAAGCAAATGGAGTAAGATTTTCCAGTTTAATTGTTTTATCCGAAACTTCATCATCATCATTTCCTGCCCGTCACAAGTTCACTGCTGAACATAAGTCTCCCCCAAAGATTGGGAGAATTTTGCCATAGTTACCACGCTTGGCAGGCGGGTTAGCGACCACAGTTTTTGTATTTAGCTATCCTATGGAGATACTGCTGCCCATCTCCTGGTTTTAAGTTTCCCTCTGTCGACTTTTACGACACCCACGGGACGAGATGGGGTGGTGGATTCTCTTACGCCGCCACCACACGGTGCGAGATCCAAGACTTAAAAATATATACTTAACAGAATTTTGCGACTCAGTTTAAATATGTATTTGGGCTAAATATTTATATTTGCATTAAAAAGTTTTATATACCGATTTATGTTCAATATAAATAAAAAGCCGTGGTAGCTCAGGGTCTAGGCGCTCGCTTTAAATTTCATAGTACGCGAGTGACCTGGGTTCGATTCCCGGTGCCGGCACCAATAAAATTGTTAATTGCAATTTTAAGTGCTGATTTACCACGTGCTCGGCGGTGAAGGAATACATCGTGAGGAAACCTACATGTCTGACAAATAAAAAATATCATCGGACATGTGCAGTCCGCCAACCCGCATTGGGGCAGCGTGACGGATTCTTCCTAGCTCCAAAACCCTCTCAGAAATGAGAGGAGGCCTGTGCCCAGCAGTGGGGACATTTATAGGCTGAAACTTTACTTCACTATAAATAAAAATTACTTACCTGATAACATTCGTCCTCACTGACAGAACTGCTAAGCGCTTGGTAATTGTACAACAGCATCAGAACCTGCTCCAAACAGCTCCTGTCCTCCGCCGATGCCGCATTCAGTATCATCTGCTCTAAATGATCCTTCACAGGATTACTCCTCAATGAGTCACTGGTTTCAGAGTTCCTGTCTAGAATCTCAGCCAACACCTGGGCCTTGGCGAAGTCTTCCTTGAAATCATCGTGCGGCGTTGTGAGGTGCCGTCGGGGATTGCAGGGGCTGCTTGGGGATCTGCGGGGATTTGTATCCCGAAGTCCATTCGTTTGAGTTCGGGCGACGCGGAGTCCTTCATTCGGGAGCCGGGGGATACGCAGCCCGAATCCGAGTCGGTTAGGTTGTCCCTAGCACCCTGCGATTCAGAATTTTTACATTAAAGACAAGGAATAGTAAACAAGTTTCATTACGACAAACTTACACGTAAAGCCTTGTTAGATGCTAGTAGAAATTGGTTTACACAAGTAAGTGACAAGACGAGCAAATCGTTGATCTGGGGGAAATAACTGGCTGTTATTGGCAGTTATCCCACCGTTGCGAGTAGTCGAGTGTGTCGTATCTAGTGTAGCTACTAGGCATATGAGACTTATGAAGGGATATCTCAGGGTGAGAGGCACAGTGTGGTGCCGCACTGAAATGTTCTGGGTGACACAGGTTTCACTTGCCATCAGGTGAACGTTTTGCTTTTCTCGTCACTTCCTACTATAAGAAAAGTCGAAGGTGAGAGCCGTCTGATACTGTGATCACCAATTCGCATGCTCAGCGTGGTAAATGTTTCAGCCTATAAATGTCCCACTGGTGAGCACAGGCCTCCTCTCATTTCTGAGAGGGTTTTTGGAGCTAGGAAGAATCCGCCACGCTGCTCCAATGCGGGTTGGCGGACTTCACATGTCCTCGAAATATTTCCTCCCGATGTTTTCCTTCACCGCTAAGCACGTGGTAAATCAGCACTTAAAATTGTACAACAATATTAGAGGTGCTAGCACCGGGGATCGAACCCAGGTTACTCGCTTACTATCAAATTTATGAAATATTATTATTAATTAAAGGCGAGCACTCAGCGTGGTAATTAATGCCAATTCTCTCTTCTTGAATAAATGTCTATGTCCAGCTATTAATAGGCTGATGAAAAATATTAAATACTAAGTAGTTCTCATTTTCTTGCAACCGACGTACTTGTAGGAGGCATGGTTGGATGCGCTGGCACAGACACAGGGAAAACTAGAATTCATTCAGGTAGTGTAAGTTTCGCCTTGGACTCGCTTCGATTCAGAAAGTATTTACTGCACTGTTCACTGAGTCATGAAATCGAAGTGTCGAAAAAGATCTCTTTCGTCCTCTGAAGAACATTTTTTTAACGTTATGGCTGTTGCCACAGCCAAATAATAAAAAAAACAACAAGTTACGAAATATAAATCAATTTACGTATTAGAAAATGGAATGAATAATTTCAAAATGGCATTACTTTTTCTTTTATTAATATTATTATCATAAGAAATATATTTTCTTGATTCTTTATGAACGATAGTTAAGCTACTTGACGACTCAGTATGAAAATCAATACGGTTTTATTCTGATACATAACGAATCGATACATCAAGAATCATCATAATCGATTAAGAATTGCGATCTGTAGCTAGTAGTCAATACGCCACAAACCTAAGCACAAAACATCGTGTTGACATTCTCTTTGGTCATGCGTACAGGCCAACAGACGGAGACGATTGTTATTATTTAAAAGCAAATTTAGATCGCTGTAAATATTTCATTTTATAAGATTATCACTTTCCAAAAAGTTATAGTATAAGTTAATTACTTACTTGTACCCGAGTTATTATTACATATACCGCCAAAACATATTGGAGGGATGTGAAATATAGTTTTGTATCAAATATACCATATAATAATAGAACGGCAAAATATTAAACGGTTTTTTCCACCGCTTTAGTGTTTAATTAATTGCGTGCTCTTTACGACGTCGCATTTATAAAAATATAAGAAATAAATCCACAATCTATCGAATCAACAAACACCGCTGGCTATATATTGGTAACGTAAAAAATGCTTCCTTGTGAGCTACTGAGCTGACGTTAATACCGCATCTATCGTGCGAAATCAACAAGCGTTAACCGTAAAATTGTTTTTGCATTTTGTTCCCGAGTGCACTAATTAACAAATAAAGAGAATGACTCTAGTTGGTTATTGTAAATTCGTTGCATTGGCTATGTGGCAATAGAGAATCGGTCTAACTAAATGTATAAGTGTTTGAGCTGCAGCGAATTAACATGATTTTGCTGATGGTAGGATTCCTAGAAAAGTTATTCTGCAGTCTAGTTGTAATTTGCAAACATTACTGTATTTCGGCCTGACGGGCACTGTTAGCTAGTGTAATCACTGGGCATAGGAGACTTAAGAACTTATGTCTCAGGATGAAGTGCGCAGTGTGGTGCTACACAGAAATATTCTAGGAAGATGCGTTTGTTACAGACAGATGTTGCACTTACAATCAGGTGAATGATTTGCAAGGCACGTCACTAAATGTTATAAAAAAATGGTTTCATATAATCATCGTTGCACCCTAACACTGTCCTGAGTGTCCACTTGTAACTATTGACCGTGTCGGCTGTATTAAGAATTATACATAAAGAATCAACGCAATATGATGTTCTCCTAGCCGATTTCGACCACGGAGACAACTTCCGATTACTGTCGGGAGCCATTAACTGCGCAGGAGATATTATAGTGCCACAAGTGTACACGCAAACACAGAGGCACTCACTCGTCCCAACCTACCCGCGCCCGATGTAACGCTTATGCGATAAGATCGGAGGTAGGCTAGGATGCAGTGTCAGAAACAGGGGACAAACACAACACAACCAGACCCGAAAACCAACATTTTGTGTTTTAGCACAAATGTTGGCTCCGGCTGGGATTCGAACCCAGGACCCGCGGCGTAGAAGTCAGGTACTCTGACCACTACGCCATGCGGTCGTCAACGCAATATAACACAGATAACGTTCGTAAAACGAACAAGTCAAAGTGAACTAATCAATCGGCAAGTGGACTTGCGAGCCCCGCGGAAAACCGCAATGCGTCGGACCGAAACGGAGATGGTTGGGTTACGCACTCACGAGACCGAGTCGATGAATTTCAACATCGAAGAGTGTTAAGACATTAGGAGCCTTATAAATACATTCAGGTAGCTAGGTGTTCCAGATTTTTTTGCATTACAAAAACCTAGTATCTGGCTGCTGAATCGCGAGACCGGTGTTCGATTCAAATGAGACTGTAACAAAATCGTATCCTCTATACGTACGGAGTTTCTTTCGCCTGTTTCTTCTCCGTTAGAGGAACCTTATTAGTAAACGGTGGTAGATTGTAAAAAAAATACTTTAGACAAACGAAATTTATATACATAATTAAAAAATATAATTTTCTTACGTTGAATAATAAAAAAAAATCCATTTCATTTCAAAACTTGAATTCCTTTGTATCGGGGAATATGTGGGTATTCCGTGTTGTTGTAACTGCATCCCAAAACCCCTTCTCCGATCTCAACGGATTGTTGTATCGGAAGCGTGAAGCAGTAGTGTGTAAACATTACTGTGTTTCGGTTTGAAGGGCACTGAGAGCTAGCGTAATCACTGGGCATGTGAGACTTAAGAACTCATGTCTCAGGGTGACGGGCAGCAGTGTGGTGTCACACAGAAATGTTCTGGGTGACACAGCATTTGTTATGGGTAGACGTTGCACTTACCATCAGGTGAACGTTTTGCTCGTTCCCTCACTTTCATCAAATAAAAAAAAAAGTTGACATCATCTAACAGAAGTTTTCGCCTTGGTCGGAATCGACCAGATGCATCAGAATCATTACCATGATCAGAATCTCAACAGAAGGCGACATTTGTGACAAATGAAAATTGTATTCTCGTAGATTCCTAGATTATATTCCGATATTTAAGATTTCTAGTAAAAATTTGTAGTAATTAGCCATTCCATCGACTACTAAGATAAGAGAAGGTGCTGTAATACTCCTCTTTCGCTTTCTCTACTGTTACATGTTCCTTCACGCAGGCCAGTCACTTCTGTTTGATATGCAATAATTTCGTAATCTAATAACCGCATATACATAAGTAATACTACGGAAGCCAACTATCATCATCATTTCAGCCTATTTTAGTCCACTGTTGAACATAGGTCCCCCCCATAAATTATGTTGTAGCTCTCATATGTGGAGATTTTGCCATAGTTGCCACGCTTGGCAGGCGGGTTGGCCAACAGCAGTTTGTTTATTATGATGTTCCAGGTAGACGCTGCTGCCCATGTCCTGGTTTAAAATTTCCCTCTTTCGACTTTCACGACACCCATGGGTACGGGATGGTAGATTCTCTTATGCCGCTACCTGGCAATTACCACGATATCTGCTTCCCGTAGCCCTACTCACGCGTGACGTAGTCAATACAACTTAACCCGATGTAAGACCGAAAAGTACATATTAAGTTTATAACAAAAATCATAATTTTTTTACAAGCTCTTATTCGTTACCCTTCAAATTTTTCTAAGGTACTAGTCAAAAACCATAGATACCATAGATAAGTAGTGGAGTATTAATAAAAATATATTCAAAGTTTCGGGACCGGTGAAACAAACACGACGAAACGTAGCCTAATTTGGTCCCATAGTTATTTTTTTTATTGGATACAGTGACGAAACGAGCAAAACGTTCACCTGATGATTAGTGCAATGTCTGCCCATAACAAAAGCTGTGTCACCCAGAACAATTCTGTGTGACACCACACTGCGCCCGTCACCCTGAGACATGAGTTCTTCAGTTTCATATGCCCAGTGATTACGCTAGCTCTCAGTGCCCTAAAACCGAAACACAGTAATGCATGCACACTACTGCTTCACGGCAGCATAACTGGCCCT
Source organism: Luehdorfia chinensis (assembly GCA_019845155.1). Taxonomy (NCBI): domain Eukaryota; kingdom Metazoa; phylum Arthropoda; class Insecta; order Lepidoptera; family Papilionidae; genus Luehdorfia; species Luehdorfia chinensis. The sequence goes on from JAHVAK010000390.1 coordinate 1,285,247, forward strand.
GGGGTGTTACCTACCTAGACGGATTTCTGCATAGGAATCCTATGAACCAACGGTATACACGACGAAACGTAGCCTAACTTGGTCCCATAGTTATTTTTTTTATTGGATACAGTGACGAAACGAGCAAAACGTTCACCTGATGATAAGTGCAACGCCTGCCCATAACAAAAGCTGTGTCACCCAGAACAATTCGCTGTACAACCCAGAATATTTCTGTGTAGCATCACACTGCGCCCTTCACCTTGAGACATCAGTTCTTAAGTCTAATATGCCCATTGATTACGCTAGCTCTCAGTGCCATTCAAACCGAAACACAGTCATGTTTGCTCTCTACTGCTCAGGATAACTGGCCCTGGGGTGGTAGCTACCTAGACGGATTGCTGCATAGGAATCCGATCACCAGTAAAGTCATCTAATCACTAGGGCACGCGACCGTCCTAGCTACTATATAAAGTACTTTATTGTGTTATGCTCGTTAAAATGCTGTTCCCTATACCACGATATAATCTACCTTTGTGCCAGATTCCATTAGAATCCATACAGCCGTTTAAGAGCGATTGTAATGTTATATAGAAGAATGACGTAGCTAATCTTTTAGAGTAGGATAAGAGTAAGATACTAAGATAAGATACACTATAGCCGTAGTACGTTAATAAAGTGATAAATGATATTGTAATATGGCACAGAGATACTGACCCCAGAGTTTCATGCCAATTTCCCTCTGAGTACTCATTTTTCTAACCGCTGCAGATTTTGACATTCATATACCTTAGCTTAAAATGAGCTAAGTTAAATAAAGATCTTTCAAAATCATAGTTTTCTACTTTTATCTTTCAATAGTGGACTACTCCAAGGCTTTAAAACATTATCAAAGGAGCAGGTGTCTAATTTTACTTAAACATTTTTTTATTTATATTTAGATAAGCTAAATTTGTTTCTCGCTCGCACTGTTAAGACTTTAATTTATGTTACGGCGATATATCGTCTTGTTGGATTGTATTACTTGTACTACTTAGTGGATTTATGACGTCATTAATAATTGTTTCAGAACATTCTAGTCCATTGCAGTACATTATCTCCTATCCACTGCGCCATAAAAATTAATCGTATTACTATATAAACAAAACGTATTTCGAATGAAAAACTAATTAGGACTTAGACATTGACCGACTTTATTTGACATAAACAATACAAAAATAACGGAACGAAAATAAAAGAAAGATAGACCGCAGCAGTGTGGTTTTCACTGGAGCCATTACTTCAATAAAAAATGCACACTTGTCTGTGGGAAATAATGGAGGAAAAATAAAATAAGATTTGCTTATTAAAAATAAAATAACAGTTGGTAAGGATCAACAAGCAAAGTGGCAATAGACCGGCTCTCGTAGAACCGATAACGTTTGGGAAAGAATGGTTCTCGATATATATAATTTCGGTGATGTAATTGCTGTTAGCCTTTTTGGCTTTTACATCTTCATCGGATACTTTGCTCACGGGCCAGGAGCCCGCGTGCCAGGTTTGGTTTGACCCAAACATAAATAAATAAATAAACTCCTACAAAAACCTCGAAATTCGGACTGCCGCGTTCGCTGCGTGCTTTTTTTTTTTTTTTTTTTTTTTTAGGACTGATGGTCACTGTTAGCCCGAAGGCTTTTACAGCTTCGCCGGATTGAAAGGTGGCATAGCGCTGAGGGCGCTTAGCCGAAACCTTTATTTATGGATGACTGGCGCAAGGGCCCCCGAGAGGGGACCTCGGCTTGGACCGTCATCCTGTTCGCGAGAGTAACAGACTCGAGGGTGCCCAAGGGGGCCGGTCTCGGCTCGGTCAGTTACTGCAATCGGGAGGGCAATATTACTACTACTATAATTATTAATACCATGATTATTATTAGATAAGTTTACCACCAATTCGGAATGCGTTTCCGCTGGAGAAGAAATGGCGCAAGAAACTCCAGCGACGCTTCTGTTTATGACACTACTGCTAGGGGAAAACCGGCCTGAGATGCGGCGGTATCGCGAATAACTTTGTCTGATACGCCCACGCCGACGGCGGGGGCGGTATGATGGTGATAATGGGTGTTTGTGTAGTGTTGAGTAGAGCGCTTGGGCAATAGTGGTCGCGTCGTCAGGGTCCTCGAGGACGTGCCTCCGTCTCCTTTTTCCGCGGGTCGAGTTTTGGTGTATCGCGAGGGGGTTGTAAGTGGCGGCACTGACAACCAGTGGGTTGGGGTGCGTGGCGGCAGAGTCGAAGTATCGGCGAGAGGCCAACTTTAGATATTGGGCTATGGTAGGAAGCCCTAAATCGATATGAAGGTTAGCATTACGCACGAACCACGGTGCTCCCGTGGCTTTACGCATGAATCGATTTTGTATTACCTGAAGTCGGTGAATTTGACGCGGGGAGGCATGCGCAAATACGGGGCTTGAGTATGTCATAATTGGCCGAATACAGGCTTTGTAAAGTGTAATTTTATTACGTAGGGACATTTTGCTATTTTTATTTAGTAACGGATGTAATCGACCGAGTACGAACGCCGCTCGGTTCCTTACTCGGTTAATATGTGGACCGAAGCTGAGTCTCGAGTCTAATAGGACGCCTAAGTATTTGACTGTCTTTTCCCAGGGGATTGGACGATCGAATAACTCTATTGTGGGGAGATGCTGCGTTATGCGCCGCGAGAAGTACATGGCTGCACTTTTGATTGGGTTGACCTCGATCCTCCATTTCCGAAACCAGTTCCCGAGGGTTCGGGCTGCGGATTGGAGGCGTTTAGAGATAGTGTCTGGATTACGTCCAGACACATATAGGCAGGTATCATCTGCGAAGAGGGCGAGTTCGACGCCGCTGGTGTGCGGTATGTCGTTCGTGAAAAGGGTGTAGAGCACGGGACCTAGGACTGAGCCTTGTGGTACGCCGGCTAGGATGGGATGTGATTCGGATCGCACCCCCTCGACGCGGTAGCGGAAGGTTCGACTGCGTAAGAAATCTCGTATGATGAGTACGAGGCGATCTGGCACACCGAGTCCATATAACTTGTATATGAGCCCGTTGTGCCAGACCTTGTCGAACGCTTTCGCCACGTCGAAGAAGAGCGCTCCGGTGTGAAGCCCGCGTATGAAGCGGGATTGAATGTGCTCCGTTATGCGGTGCACCTGCTGGGTACATGAGTGTTTGGCACGGAATCCAAACTGCTCGTGGATGGGGATCCCTCGAGACTGCATGAAGTCTCTTAAGCGGGCGAGAAGTAGGCGTTCGTATATCTTGCCTAAGGCCTTGAGGAGGCTTATAGGCCGATATGCGGTGGGATCGGACGGGTCGCTGCGTGCTTACGCGATTTCGAATATCTTAAATGTTTTAAATCGTCTAATCACCGTCCGAGGGAGGCTGCGGGCCTCCATTCGGACTGTCGACTTGTGTGTCGGTAAATGTTCTCGAGTGGCAACCTCGTAGCGGCAAACCCAGTGTAGAGACTTCCAGTAAATGGAGTTGCACGGTTTTACGAGAAGTCGATGGATGCGTGACTAAGGACCGTGGTTTGTGGCCATCTATGGTGAGGCCTATGTTCAGTACGATAGTGTTGCCATTATTGTCAATTTTGACGTATCGATATTATAGAATAAATAAGTTATAAAGCTACGCTAAAGACCACAAAGAAAAACCAACTAAGTATAATTTCGCAACCTTGTAAAATATCCTTTCCTTTGAATGCATGTACGCTTTGCGACCTTCGCAGCCTCAGACGCGGACCTCAATGGAAAATGTAAACAAGCGTGAGCCAACTCCCACGCACGCGGTTACATCAGATTTGTTCGCGAGACGTTTGCCCGCATATTAACGACAAACATCATTCTACTAATGAGGAGACGTCATTTGTTTCCACGACAAACAAACACATTGAGTGACATTAGTTATGGACGCGGTTGGTAATTGTCTACCCACTTGCTCGGAGCGTTCTCTTTACGTTTTAACACCGGGCACTATTTCGCGAAATACTCTACGCGCACAGCAAGCGCAGGCAACCTGTGCACAAGATCACTCTTAATTATTATTGGCATATACTAATCCATTTTTTTATTGAATAAAGTGATGAAATCGAGCAAAACATTCACCTGATGGTAAGTGCAACGTCTGCCCATAACAAATGCTGTATCACCCAGAAATTTCTGTGCGACACTACAATGTGCCAATCACCCTGAGACATAAGTTCTTAAGTCTCATATGCCCAGTAATTACGCTAGCTCACAGTGCCCTTCAAACCGAAACACAGTAATGTTTGCACACTACTGCTTCACGGCAGAATAACTGGCAATGGGGTGGTACCTACCTAGACGGATTCCTGCATAGGACCTCCTACCAGCCAATGAAACTAAATTATGCTAGTCAGCTAGCATTTAATTCTTTTTTGATTATTTTACTATTCTGAGAATGGTTCATATTTAATGCATTTGTTATTATTAATCAAACATGACTATAATTAGATGTTTAAAATAAAAACACAAGGTCCATCCATTAAAAACCTATACAAGCTTTCGTGTTCATCAAAATACTGTCGTCGTCATCGTTTCAGCCTAACACTAGTCCACTGCTGAACATCGCATCCCGCATAGATTGCCACCACGCGTGGACAAATTACTGTTCGCTTGAGAAATTTAATTCGTGGACGTATAAGTAATAAAAGGTAATGTCTCACAAGATGATGAAAGCGATGTAGGTCAAATTAAGTAGTAAAATTTGATCAAAATTATAAGTCATATAATAGTTTCCGCTGCAAAATTGATGTATCTGTATGTTTTAAATTTATTGAACATTTTCAAATTTTTTCATTTTAAACTTGTTAACGTTGAAATCTTAACGTTATCTGCTATTCCTCTGGTATTGTATATGTTCATGGGCGGTGATCACTTACCATCAGGTGAGCCGCTTGCTCGTTTGCCCCATCTTTCATAAAAAAAATACAACTCTTAGTCCTTATTATGCAGAAAACATAACTGTAAACATAGTTTGTGCATGTAACTGGGTCAAAGTAAAACTAATTGTATTAAGTAAACGCAATGTTGCCTGAAGCTGTTCTGGTCCGAGATCAATGCCAAGGGTCATTTCATAAGCATAATTCTGTCCGTACGATGTAGTCTTAAGACCTTAGAAAGTTGATTTTAATCTTATTCATTGAAACGAATAGTGCGTTCCTACTTTAGTCTAGGAATAATAAAAGTTATTGTAAGAGAATATCACGCTTGAGGCATAACTTGATACGAGGCTTTAGTCAGATAGTAATTGTAAAAATGATCTACTTTGTTAAGGTGTGATCCGTATAATTGTAATAAAGTAAGTGAAAAAGTTTTGAATCGAAAGTAGAATAGTCAACAATAATATTAAAAAAAATTGCCACATCATTTTAGCGACACATATCTATCACAGTTATAAACATCACTAGGTCGCGTAAGTGCGAGCGAGATGTCTAATATAACAATTTTATTAAATAAACATTATCAAAAAAAAAGTAAAGTAAGAGCCTATAAATGTCCGACTACTGAGCACAGGCCTCCTCTCATTTCTGAGAAGGTTTTGGAGCCGCGAAGGGTCCGCTACGTTGCTCCACTGCTAGTTGGCGGACTTCAAATGTCTTCGAAATATTTATGATTCCTCAGACATGCACGTTTCCTCACGATGTTTTCCTTCAGCGCCGAGCACGTTGTAAATGGACACTTAAAATTGCAATTAAGAATTTTTGAGGTTTCGGCATCGGGAATCGAACCCAGGTCACCCGCGTGCTATTAAATTTTAAAGCGAGCGACTAGCCCCCGAGCTACCATTATTTAATGGATACATAAATAATACTACCTTTTGAGAACCTAATCCTGTTTTGAAAACATTTACAACCGATGTGTAAGACTCGGTTGATAATCGATTAAAATATATACGAGTAATATATTTAGAAATTACCTCAATTTTTAAACCTATTCGAGAGTCGAACTTATTCCCTAAATTCAAATGACATTTGCTTCTGCCTTGACGATACTGAAAGGGAGCAATTTTTTTTTTAATTCTAGGACAAAGAAATAAATTGCAATCTTCTTTTTTTTTTCTTCTTTTAAAAAACGAAGCCCCACAGTAGGATTTTCTCCTGTATCGTGGGTGCGTTTTACAAACATACATTTAACATGCACAACACAACCATACACGAAAAGCAACAATTTATGATTTTTGCACAAATGTTGCCGTCCGGCTGGGAATCGAAGCCAGGACCGGTGGCGCAGAAGTCAGGTACGCTAACCACTACGCCACGCGTTAATCAGTTATTGGTAAAAGGAATATCTAATGCCTTAATTGTTAATATATTATTTCCATCGAGTCACGTTCATGTATTTTCACTGATTGTTCGCAACTCGCCACGTCTCGTTTACCGCGGGGGCGAAATGTGAGCTAGGTTATGGCTTCTACCTACCCCTTATATGGGAAAAAGGCGTGACTGTATGTATTTAGATTTAGTATTAAATTTCGTAATCACCCATTACAACGAACTTAATAGTCATTTTACAACTGTAAAGATATTTATAGTGTTTTAACAACAGAACTTTAATGATATCTTATATTTACGCGAACACTACACATTTAAATGAAACTAAATCTAGATTAGATTATAAATAGTATAATGAAGCGCGATAAAATCCGTAAAATTAGTTTCATTTAAACAGAACTTTAGTTTGCAGCGACATACTGAACTTCACTTCACTTCACTACACATACTCAGTGTTGCTAGTATAAGATATTGCAGAAATTATATTGTTTAATGCCTAAGGTCAATACCTAACACTGACGAATCAGGACTTAAGTTATTCACGTTGTTATTATATTGCGCGCCCTTTACATCCGTTCAGTCTGCGACTAGCGCATTCCAACTACATATTACTTAGACGCCTTGATTAAATGGCTTCATTTAAGACATCACAAAAACTACACCTAAGTAAAAAATACTTACGTGTAGTTTTTGTGAGGTTTCATTACAATTGACTAATTAGATTAAATTAACAACACACAAACACTTGTGGTAGGATTCCTATGCAGGAGTCCGTCTAGGTAGGTACCACCCCAGGGCCAGTTATTCTACCGTGAAGCACTAGTGTGCAAACATTACTGTGTTTCGGTTTGAAGGGCACTGTGAGCTAGCGTAATCACTGGGCAAATGAGACTTAAGAACCTATGTCTCAGGGTGATGGGCACAGTGTAGTGTCACACAGAAATTTTCTGGATGGCACAGCGTTTGTTATGGGCAGACGTTGCACTTACCATCAGGTGAACGTTTTGCTCGTTTCATCACTTTATGCAATAAAATCAAAAAAAAATTAACGATAATAAAATTTGATAATTCATTTTAGCGCCGTAAATCTACAGATGGCTTTGCGAGCGTATTGATGGAATGTGTATGAAAAACAGTAGGAAATACAGAGATGTACTGACCTTCTCGGGGTGTGCGTCCTCCAACTCAAGCAGGCGGAACTCCATGAGCTCGAGTTGGTCGCGCGCGTCCCGCAGCGCGTCCGCGAGCCGCGTGCACTCGCGCGCCGCAGCCGCCGCGCGCTCCGCCGCCGAGCGGCACTCACCGCACGACTGTCAATGGTAGGCAACGTCAGTGGTGTCGCCATGCTTTCGCGTGGGACGGGACAAGTTGGGAGGGGCCACCACTTTGAGCATAAACAGTTTTCGACTGAACATTACCTAAAAAGGGTTCACGCGGACAAAATCGTTGAGTAAAGCTTGTTATGGTTGTAGAATAGAATAGAATAATTTTTATTCAACATAATTTATTTGATCATCATTATTTCAGTCTATCACTGGGCCATTGCTGAACAGAGGTCCCCCCAAAATTTGCCCCAAAAGTTCGTGGCTCTCATTTTAAAAGGATTTAATAGTTCATAGGCCTATATGTTCATATGTAGAACATAGACCTCCCCCATAGATTGCCACAAGTTTGTTTCTCTCATTTTGGGGGGATTTTGCCAAAGTTGCCACTCCAGGCGGATTGGCAACCGCAGTTTATTTATTTAGGTCTTCCAGAAAGATGCTGCAGCATAATATTTATTAAACGTCAGTTTTTTTAGCTGCACTGGTTCGCAAAAACGCTTCCGCCCTGAGCAAGCAATTATCCAGCAATATTATAATAATCCTTTTTATAGTTTTGACAAATAAAGTGAAAATTCTGGTGATAGGATTCCAATATTGGAGTCCGTCTAGGTACGTACCATTGAAGTGCCAGTTATTCTGCAGTAAAGCAATGCAAGCATTACTGTGTTTCGGTCTGAAGGGCAGCGTTAGTGTATACTGTATTACGATTTATAAGACAAAAGAACTCGTCTCTGCGCGACGGTGTGGTGCTACACAGAAATGTTCTGGGTGGCACGAAATTTGTTACGGACAGACGTTGCTATTACCATCAGGTGCACGATTTGCTCGTCTCGTGAGTTTCATAAAAAAAAATTATCGTGTACATACACAGTATGTGTGCTTAGGATCAGTAAACAGAGTCTGTTTAATTATAAACCGCTGCAAATAGAGCAATAGGGAACTACGTTTTATGAAAAAATATGATAATCAATATTAAATAGTTCATTTATTTACAACTGGTGACTGAATTTAATAATTACTTTTCTGTAATAGCACTTCTAGATGTTTAACACGGCGATGATGTGTATGAACATTTAAATAAATAAATTTTCCGCACAAGAATTTCAATCGGTGACTGCTTTAATGGCATGTGTCTAGAGCGGGGGCGGTTTGATGGCACAAGCCATAGGATTTATTGTTATGCCTAAATTGTATTGGTAATTCAATAACACGCATATTTTGTGATTTTCTGTTACTAATTGCAACAGAGACATATTACCTAAACATAAAGATAGGTATCCAACGGGGTAAACAATGACGCCACAAGACGGACGTCAACTTTTGGGAGTGAACGAGAATCTGTCAACCTGTCTTGGGTCGCTTTTTGATTGCCTGCTTCTTTTAGTTATTTTTTACAATGCTATATTATTCAGTCTTCGTACAAGAGTATGATATTCTATAGTGCTCCTTCAAATATAATAAGCCCAGTCTAGTATTCAAAATAGTATTAAAAAAGAGCGTGTGCAAATTAGTACACGTGACAAAAATTAAACTACTTAAATTCATTAGAAATTTCTAAATTACCAAATGAATAAAATAAAAAGAAATAAACATGAAGTGACAAAAGTATTACTTACGGAAAAATAAACTGTTTAATATAATTATATACAATGATTAATTAATTAATAGCAAGATACATATATATACTAGACATGATAACAAAAACGTGCCCAACGTATATAGCGTTTTCTCTCTCTCTCGCCAAGTACCTATTTTGCGACCTCTTTGCGTCAGAAACGTTTAATTTTGAAACGTTACAAATAGAAATGCTGCACTAAAATTCGATCTTGAATTTTTAATATCATCGCGCCCAAAGAAGAGGAAGAGAAGTTTCTCTTAAATAACCACAATCACAGGGAACGTGGTACATTCACTCTGTAGGTAGAAAGAGACTCTCGCTTTGTGCGGGAACTATGCTCTGACAGAAGATAAGCGTAAAGTAAGACTGCTGAGTGAGTCGAGAGAAATGGAAACCCAATTACCAGCCAAATTACATTCTGATAGTTCTCGACTGCGTGGCCTAGTGGTCAAAGTGCCTGACGGACTTGCGGGTCCTGGATTCGAAACCCAGCCGGATCCAACATTTGTGCAAACACAGATTGTTGGTTTTCGGGTCTAGTTGTGTTGTGGACGTGAAATTTATGTTTATAAAACGCACTCGCGATACAGGACGTATCCTGGCGTGGAGAAAAGTTTTTTTTACAAGTCTCACGGGTAGCTAAGCTATATTTGAACACACTATAATACTGTTGAGCCACAGTGACTGCCATCTCGTTGAGGTTAAAAACTACACTTGTAGATGGCTACACTAGAATCTTTGCCCTACACTAGGATTTCTACGTGGTCTTGTATGTAGTTTATACGTACGTTTATTGCCACAGAGTGCACTTCTACTGTCTATAGGTCATACAAATATCTCTCTCTTGCGGTAATCGAACCCGCGACCCGCAACACAGCGGCGCAGACACAGAAATTACTGTATAGACTTTTGCATCACTCATTATATATTTTTTTTGCCTCGCGAAACTTGTCCCACCAAAGTCTCGATCAAAACTCAGTCCAATGTGGCCACCCTACACAAAAATGGAATACAATGCGTGTGACGCAAGACGTAGGCACCAATAGTTTACTAGGTGACAACGTGTTTGCTTTGCAATACTGTCTGACATTATACTCGTAACAGTAAGGCGATGCGCATATGACTCAAGGCCGATATAACTCAATATTTTACTGACGCTGCATTCCTTGCAGCGCACAACACAGTGTGATAGAAGCCTATTACAAGGAGAGGATCACAACGACTCTGCAGCGAACAATTGCATGTTAAATCCTGAGCCTTCGGTTCGTTACCTACCCGAAGCCTATTGATAGATTTTTTTTGTAGAGATAAAACGATGAAAAAGTTCACTTGATAGTAAGTGCAATGTCTGCCCATAAAAAATGCTGTGTCCCCCAGAACATATCTGTGTGACATCACACTGCGCCCGTCACCCTGTGACATGAGTTCTTAAGTCTCGTAGTGTCCTTCAAACCGAAACACAGTAATGTTTGCACACTACTGCTTCACGGCAGAATAACTGGCCCTGGGGTGGTACCTACCTGGTAGTCCTAAGGATTTGACGGTCAAGGTTTTTTTTTTCTTACCTAACGGTAAGTGATCTCACAAAACGAAATTGGAAATGGTCAAATTAAGTTAATAGTCATTTGAATCGTACGTTTTCTAACATATTTAACCGGAATTATGACAGAAAGATTGGCTTAAGGCCCTTGGTAAATCGAATGTTCCCATAAGGCGAACGTAATGTACTTATTAAGTGCCGCTGTAGCTCAGAGAACGAATGCACCTCTATTTTCCTCTGGTGGTAGAATTCTTATGCAGGAATCCGTCTAGGTAGGTACCAGCCCAGGGCCAGTTATTCTGCCGTGAAGCAGTAATGTGAAAAATTACTGTGTTTCGGTATGAAGGGCACTGAGAGCTAGCGTAATCAAAACTGAGGCATATGAGACTTAAGAACTGATGTCTCAGGGTGACGGGCGCAATGTGGTGTCACACGGAAATGACACACATTTGTTGGTGACACAGCATTTGTTATGGGCAGACGTTGCACTTACCATCAGGTGAACGTTCTGCTCGTTCCGTCACTTTTATCGAATAAAAAAAATATTTCGTTGTATGCGACTTAACAAAGTTCGGTCACCAGTGCCGTCGCCACTAAATTATTGCAGCAATTTTAAGTCATCACAACGCAAACATAGCCGAAAACCAACTGATGTTAGCTGCGGCTGGGTTTTGACCTAGGACCCTCGGTATAGTAGTCAGACACTGATAACTACGCCACGCGGCCGTCAAATCCGTTCAGACGGTCACTATGGCACGGGTGTTACTTGCGGGGGCTGGCCTACTTGAGATTGCATGTATGTATGGCTTTCAATTACATTTCCATCGTGTAGCAAACTTCAATAGCTTTTGTGTCTATGATTGTTCTTTTACGTAATAATGTTATGATAAATATTCATAATAAAAAAGGTAGGGGGATTCATAATAAAATAGAAAAGGGGACTTTCGTACCTACTAAACTGGTAATTTATTATTTTTAATTTATATTTTTCACATGAGTTATTAAGATGAGCAGCAGCATCTTCCTGGAACTTTAGAATAAATAAACCAACTTGTCTTATGGGGTCAAGGTTGCCAACTCTCCTGAAAACCGTGGCGACTATGGCAAAATTCCCCCCAAAATGAGAGCTACAAACTTTTGTAGCAATCTGTGGGGCAGGCCTATTTTCAGGAGTGGACTAGTGATAGGTTGAAATGATAATGATGATGACCTATGTTATATAAATAAGGAACTTTGTGTCTGAAATAAAGAATAGCATTATTATTATTAAAGGTTGTGAAGGACTTGTCATTTAAAACAGTGGTAGATTGAAAAAAAAATTGACTAACAAAATGTTTTACGTTGAATAAAGAGTTTTTATTTAATTTCTGCAGTTCGTTTTATTTTGTTTCATATATTCGAAGCGTGTTTTGTTTTGATACTAACCCACATGTCGCCGAGCGGCTGGGGTGAGAGAGAGGCGGGCGCAGAGGACACCGCCGAGTCCTCGTCTGAAGGGGCCTCCTGGAGACAAAGACAAAGTATATTTGTAAAACATGGGTATAGAGAAACATCGTAAATAATGGCAAAAATAAAAAGTATACGCCTCCTGCTCGCTAGTCTTCCGACAAAGCTGTGAAAGCTGCCGGACTAACAGCGTATTACACATTAAAAACATAAATTTCATTATGTATCTTGCTTTTTGCGCCGTACAAATAAAACTCTGATTGAGGTAGTATACATCGAAGTAAAATTTGTTAATTGGTATTAAAAAAATAGTAAAACTAATAAAAAATAAAATTTTGTTACTTTTACTTTTTTTGTCTCGTGGTAGGATTATTATGCAAGAATCCGTCAGGTAGGTACTCGTACCACCCCAGGGCCAGTTATTCTTCCGTGAAGCAGTAGTGGGCAAACATTACTGTGTTTCGGTTTGAAGGGGAGAGCTACCCTAATCACTGGGAATATGAGACTTAAGAACTCATGTCTCACGGTACGGGCGCAGTGTGGTGTCACACAGAAATGTTCTGGATGACACAGCACATTATTGAATTATTATTATTTAATTAATTACAATTAAATCGAATTATTAGAAAACAATTTTATCGATGTAATATTCCTAGCGATATTCCACTATTTGTAGTGTGGTGTCTAAGAATCTACCGCCCCATCGCATCCCGTGGGTGTCGGAATCTGATGTTTTTGCTTACAAGTACCGTATATACTTTCACAAGCATTGAGTAAAAAACAGTTATTATGTTAGTTACAAACAGACGCTTCGTTTTTATTTATTTGTATGCATAGTTATTTCTTTTCTTCTCATTCATGTTGGAAGTTATCAACTGCGTAGGAGATATAAGAGTGTCACAAGTGTAGTCGCAAACTCTCAAACATGAGTTGAAAAGCGATAGAGGAGTTGGTTAAAAGTTTACAAAAAGGCACTGACCCTGTAAAATGTTTCTTTTCTGTGCTGTATGTCGGTTTTCAGATCTTCTCGGTTGCTTTTCTCTTTAACCTGCAACAAAAGAAAAAAAATATGTATTTTCGAAGGATTAATATACTGGTGGTAGGATAAATATACTCCTATGTACCACCCACGGCCAATTATTTTGCCGTGAAGCAGTAGTGTGCCAACATTACTGTGTTTCGGAAGGGCACTGAGTGCTAGCGTAATCACTGGGCATATTAGACTTAAGAACTGATGTCTCGGGATGACGGGCGCAGTGCGGTGTCACACAGAAATGTTCTGGGTCACACAGCATTTGTTATGAGCAGATGTTGCGCTTACCATCAGTTGAGACACCAGGACAACCACAACTCAACCAGACCCGCAAGCTATTGACTAACAATTTGTATTTTTGCACAAATGTTGGCCTCCGACTGGGATAGGGAAGCCAGGAGGTCTGTTTTGCAACATTGGTAGGTTTAGTGATCGGTTTTATTTTGGCGTATGAAGCTCATTCATTGGTTAATGGGATCAAATGAAACCGATCACGAAACCAACCAGAGTTACACAGTAGACCCCCAGGTCCGCGACGTAGCAGTCAGACACTCTGGCGACTAGGCCTCGCGGTGGTCTGAAATCCTATTGTCTAGAAATCAAGCAATCAGCATACCCAAAATTACATTACTATCGTTTCGAAATCGCAAGCAGAACTTATTCTCAATTGCAGTTGAACGAAAGCTGTTATTTTCCAAGTTGCGACTGCCTTAGGCATCCACTGTGTGCCACTTATGGCGGATACACCGATTGTGACTTCATAGCAGCGCAATTTACAGCTAATTACGAGATATTCGATTCGATTATTGACGGTCGAGTCTTGTGTTACATATCTGGCGTGTTCTCGACTAAGTGTAGTGTATTAATAATGTCCTTCTGGACGATTTTCTCGCGAATGATCGACCTAACCGCGCCCGATGTAACGCTAATGCGATGCAGTGTACGAGACACTGACAAGCTGACGTAGTGGTAGGATGCAGGAAGCCGTCTAGGTAGGTACCACCCCAGTGCCAGATATTCTGCCGTGAAGCAGTATTGTGCAAACATTACTGTATTTCGATTTGAAGGGCACTGAGAGCTTAAGAACTGATGTCTCAGGGTGGCGAGCGTAATGTGGTGTGGTGTTACACAGAAATGTTCTGGGTGGCAAAGCATTTGTTATGGGCAGACGTTGCACTTATCATCAGGTGAACGATTAGCTCGTTTCGTCACTTTATCAAAAAAAAAAACAATTAAACCCAAAATCCAGCAATTTATGTCTTTGAACAAATGTTAACCCGGATGGTATAAGAACCGTCCAGTCGGCGTAGAAATCGGGTAGTTTGGCCATGAGGCCACACGGTCGTCATTGGAGTATATTAGTGTAGTGGTGTTGGGCAGTAGCCATGCGTATTCTGTCGTGGGCGGGGTAATTCTTTATAATAATTATTCATTTGTACCTCAGTCTATAATCACAATATATATATATATATATATATATATATATATATATATATATATATATATATATATATATATATATATATATATATATATATATATATCAAGTTACGTTAACCAAACCGTGCCAATAGAATTTTATATAATAAGCAAGTGTTTGCATCGTAAGATTCTACATTTATCCACACAGACAAAAGCGCACATTGTTTTATATACATGTTATAATAGGCTATAAAGGAAAATAGAAAATTTACTAAAATACAATACAATACAAATACATATATTACTAAAAACACCCTTACCAAAATTAATATATTCTCACTGTCAACGCCTGACGAAAAGAAATAGCAAACATAACATTACGTTTATTGCCAGAATCATAATGTGTCATAATTAGTTGTTTTTGTATTCCGTCGAGGACACATAATATTCCTTCGCCGCGGCTCTTGTTTTATTCCTTCAATAAAGCTCCTATATTTTAAATAAAAGTATAAGACAATACACGTAGACCCTTACAAACACTAATAACCATCGGTCATCGAAATAAAATACTAGAAAGTTAAAACAAAACATTGTTAGCCAATGACTATTGCACTTTGTCGTGACTCCTCGCCGGCGACGGGTTTAACAGCTAACTGCTAGTTATAATATTTCCATATATGGTTGACCGTTAATCCCTTTCACCGGTTAGTTTTACACCTATACGCAGTAAGCGTTAATTTATAGGGCTTGCGACTTATTTATATTTGACACAGAATGCACGAATTATCGAGTTTCGAATCTGAATGAATTGTTGTCGTTCAGTCAAAACGTTCGAAATCATTCGATTGTGACACTTAAGCTTTCCATCGCGTAATGAAAGGTCAAGTGTGACCGTCTGTGAACAGACAATTTTTGTGTGGAAACCAAAAGAGTATCAGTGAAATTGCATTTTTTTCTGCTTTAATACAATTTATGAAATCATAGCCGGTATACTATATATAACAGAAATTCCAAAAGAAATGTACAACTAGTTTCCTGGGAATGTTCTCTTTATCTGTCCCACGATAACGGCAGAATTGATTTTGATCAGAGTTTCACTCTGCGAAAGCTTCTCATTTAACGTAGAAACTTTTTATTTCGAAATCAAACAATTGTTTAATTTTAGTATAATTTTACTATTTATTATATTTTGTTAACCACTAGATGGAGCGACGACCTGCACGCACTCAACACGCTGCAGTTTTGCAGGAAGTGGATGGATGAAGGTGGCTCAGGACCGTTTTTTGTGGCAATCTATGGGGGAGGCCTATGTTCAACATACATACATACGGTCACGCCTCTTTCCCATTGGGGTAGGCAGAGAAAACATCTTTCCACTTGCAACATTGTACCAAAATAGGCTGAAATAATGATGATGATGATGAACCACAAAAATTACTCTATAACAGTGTCATCGATTCCTTGCGAATCAAGTCACTAGTCTTTTACTCGAAAAAATCTCGAGCTTAATGTTATTATGTGTATAGAAACAGTTGTTGAAAGCAGTGAGCGACCAAGAAGTGTGCGACATTCTTTTCTATTAACTCTATTTAACCTTTCTCCTTTTAATTGAATTTTTATATTCGCTATTTTATAGTTGAAAATCACTAATTTTGCCAATATAATCGCTTAGGTACTAATACATTGCATGGGTATTTAACAGATCTATTGTGATTTCACGGCGGATTCGATGCCACGCAACCATGTAATGGAATGTAATCGATTGAATTACGACACATCGTAAGAATGAGAGATTTGACAGTGTGAGCTTATTATCGACTCGATCTAACGGCCTTCCGTTAAGGCTGCTTCTTAATTGCAGTGTTTAATCGTATGTGAGTTTCTACTTTCTACGGTTGCGTATTAGTGAGTTTCGTTATAATGACTTCGTTATTTTGTTAATCGTGTTTGATTGGCGTGGCGTTCCGCGTCTTTCGATGGTTAGCGTATTCGTGTCGAGGTACCTAAGTTTGAATCCTTGATGTATCATCACCTCGTGCGCATAACATGTCGTTTATAACCTTGCTGTGGTGTTCCATCGGTAATCGGATGTACAAGTTATTTTATTTCCGCATGGACATTTCTAATATGTAATATCGAAATACAATTACACTTATACGTAATCGTCAAAACTTATGCCTGAGCCGCGACAGCACAGGGGCGGGGCGTGCCTTAAATTTAATGGTACGCGAGTGACCTGAGTTCAATCCCCGGCGCCGAGACGTATAAAATTGTTCTGCGATTTTAAGTGCTGATTTACCAGATTCTCAGCGGTGAATGAAACATTTTGAGGCAACCTGCATATCTGAGGAAGAAAAAAACGCGAAAAATAGGCCGCCAACCCGCAACCCTTTCCGACATGAGAGGAGGACTGTGCTCAGCAGAGGAACATTTATAGGCTGTTTCTTCTATACGTCATCAGCCTGTTGTATTTACGTCCTTGGCCTCTTCTTCCTTCCTTGTTCTGCTAAGAAGAAATGATTTGCCGTAATCGCTTGGCAAGCGGACTGGCGATTCATCATCATAATCATCATTTCAGCCCATCATTAGTCCACTGCTGAACATAGGTCTCCCCCATAGATTGCCACAAAAGTTTGCAGCTCTCATTTTGTCGTCTGATTAAGATATAATATGAATACATATAGAATTATAAAAGAAGATAAAATACTATAAATATCGCGTTATTTTTACTTTCCGTAGCGCTTTACAGCACCAATGAAGAAACAAAAAGATCAATAAAAACCGACGTAAAACAACATTTACCCGACTTGAAGCACTGTCGCTCTAGGAAGTCTGCAGTCTGTGTCAGTCTAAGACCATGTTCTGGATCATTCCAACCATTACATGAGATTTGACAGGACCAAGCCTTGCAAAATAATGCCGACTCCTTCCAAGGATGATTAGCGAGGCTATAGAAATTAAAAAAAAACATCCTAATTTCAATAGAGATCTCTTGGGGGGTCATGCCGAAAAGGATACTACCACTGGCTTGGGATCCTATTGTTAATAAAATTAAATCAAGAACCTAGCATCGCACAGCACGACTTCAAGACATAGCAAGCTCATTCTTCGGAGATCGGATCCAAAAATAATAATTAAAAGCTGAAGGTACCCCCCGGGTTACATCAGGATAACTGTCACCTCAATGGCTCGTTAAAAGAATACTACCACTCCATCTCATCTAATGGATCTCGTAAAAGGCGAGTAAGGAATTAAACTGCACTGTGCACCCAACAGCGGATGGAGGCGATGGGCTCACCACCTATCACACCAAGTGCATTATATTGTTTTGGTGAAACGTGGATTGTGGCAGTCATCTGTTTTTGCAGTGAGTGCCCAGTCTCTGACTACCCCTTATGGGATACAGTCGTGATCTTATGTATGTATGTACGTACATCACAAATCTTATCTCCCACGAGCACAGACTTTAAGCCTAGAGGATGTATGATCTATGATTATTTAAGTTTCTCGACAACAATGTATAAAACTGATGCCAGTTATTCTGCCGTGAAGCAGTAGTGTGCAGATATCACTGTGTTTCGGTTTGAAGAGACTGAGGGCATATGAGACTTAGAACTGACGTCTCAGAAGGACGGGCGCAGTGTGGTGCCACACCGAAATACTCTGGGTGACACAGCATTGCTATGGGCTGACGTTGCCATCAGGTGAACGTGTTGCTCGTCTCGTCCCTTTCTCCATAAAAATATGTTATACGGTATGCAGTTTCGTAAATAAAATACCACAATGGATAAAACCATGTTGAATCCTGTTCAATCATACATTAACGAAACGTTTTTATGCAAATATACTCGTAATTGGCATTTCGGAATTACAGGGAGCGCTAGATTAGACAGGGGCCGGATTACGAAGGGGTTTACTGTGTATTTTTTTATTTTATTTGAAAATATGACGAAACGAGCAAAACGTTCACCTGATGGTAAGTGCAATGTCTGGCTACAACAAATGCTGAGATTCAGAACATTTCTGTGTGACACCACACGGCGCCCGTCACCCTGAGACATGAGTTCTTAAGTCTCATATGCCCAGTGATTACGCTAGCTCTCAGTGCCCTTCTAACCGAAACACAGTAATGTTTGCACACTTCTGCTTCATGTCCGAATAACTGGCACTGGGGTGGTACCTATGTAGACGGATTCCTGCATAGGAATCCTACCACAAGTAAAATCGAAACATAAACGACATTAAGTTCTATTAAGACTCGGCAGTTGGGACACGAGAGAACTGCGTCGAACCCATAGTGCAGAAGTAAATTGTTAAATAGAATAAATAGTCCTAGTGCTGGGCGTTGTAGAAAAAAAAAGTCTAGGCAGAGTAGAATAGCACCTACCTCTTTCCCAACGAGGTGTCGTAAGAGGCGATTAAGCTATGGTACGGACAGCCTGTATTCGTGCAGAATAACACCATTATATGCAATGCTGTTTTTTTTTTTTTATAGGAGAGGGGGCAAACGAGCAAGTGGCTCACCTGATGGTAAGTGATCACCACCGCCCATGAACAACCGCAACACCAGAGGAATCGCGGGTGCGTTGCCGGCCTTTGAGGAAGGAATAGGCTCTTTTCTTGAAGGTCCCTAAGTCGTATCGGTCCGGAAAAACCGCCGGCGGCAGCCGATTCCATAAAGTGGTAGTGCGTGGCAGAAAATTCCGCGAAAAACGCACTGTGGTGGAATGCCAACCATCCAGGTGGTGACGATGCAATTACTGTAGTGCTCGTGGGAGCGTAATGGGGAGTAAATGAATATTTTTTTGACTCGTACCAAAATGGCTGCGACGTGGTTCGCCACCCGCCACGTCTCGTTTCCCGCGGAGGCGAAAAGACGGCTAAGTCTGATTCTCGTGCCTACCCCTTATATGGGAAAAAGCCATGACTGTATGTACGTAGGACTCCTATGCATGAATTCGTGAAGATGTGGTGGTACCACGGCGCATTTATTATGCCGTGAAGCAGTAATGTGTATTCATTAGTGTGTCGGTCGTAAGGTTCTACATATTAGCTATTGTAATTACTGACTATTTGAGACTTAAGAACTGACGTCTCGGGGTGACAAGCGCAGTGTGGTACCATACTCTGGGCGAAACAGCATTTAGCTCTTCCATAAAGCTTTGTTTCATTGTCTCAAAATAATTGATAACCACCGGTGGGACATACAGTCTGTTATACTTTTTAACGGGCACAATGCTGTTTGTTAGCAACATACCGACAATCGAAACTAAACTATGTATATTGTCGTCCTTGTGTCGGTCCTGCGGCAGCGGCGCGCCACGCTCACTGCCCCAGTTCCCATGGAGTCGATATCTAATGGGAGGTCTGTTCTTTATACTTTAAAACGCCATGGAAAACCTTGCTCGGCTAAATCCAAAGCAAATATGTTTCGTTGTTTGTTGTGATTGTTTAGTTATCTTTTGTTTAGAAACCAAAAAAAATCTCGTGTGCACTGAATATGATGTATTTCCGGCCGATTTTCTACCACGGCGACCATTTCCAAATACTATCGGAACGGTGGTGCTATCCTAGACAGTCTCTTGCTAAGTAATCCATCCTACCAACAGTTTTTTTTTTATTGGATAAAGTGATGAAACGAGCAAAACGTTCACCTGATGGTAAGTGCAACGTCTGCCCATAACAAATGCTGTGCCACCCAGAAAATTTCAGTGTGACACTACACTATCCCACACACATATGCCCAGAGATTACGCTAGCTCACAGTGCCCTTCAAATCGAAACACAGTAATGTTTGCACACTACTGCTTCACGGCAGAATAACTGGCCCTGGGGTGGTACCTACCTAGACGGACCCCTGCATAGGAATCCTACCACCAGTGTTTTATATATTCACCTATCTCGTAAAAGATTAAGACTAAATATGAACAGGAAGAACATCCCATACATAAATAAAGTTCCGATAGCAAAAGTGCAAACATAGGGGCACTCACTTCTCTAAAGATTTCCGTACTCTGTTATATGTTACGAATATACGATTTACGATTACGAATCACGACGACGAATTTCGTACTATATTACGAATATGCGAAAAAGGATCATAGGAACGACCTAATTTTTTTTTTTATAGAATAGGGGGCAAACGAGCAGGTGGCTCACGTGATGGTAAGTGATCACCGCGGCCCATGAACACCTACAATACCAGAGGAATAGCAGATGTGATGCCGGCCTTTGAGAAAGGAATAGGCTCTTTTCTTGAAGGTCCCTAAGTCGTATCGGTCCGGAAAAACCGCTGACGGCAGAACAGTCCATAAAGTGCAAGTGTGTACTGCACATTGACGTAGTAGCTCAGGGGCCTGGTGCGCGCCTTTAATTTCGTAGTACGCGAGTAACCTTGGTGCGACCCCCGGCACCTCCATTATTGTTCTACAATTTTAAGTGCTGATTTACCACGTGCTAAGCGGTTAAGGAAAACATCGTGAGGAAAACTACATATCCGAGGAATAGAAATATTTCGAGGACATGTGAAGTCTGCCAACCCGCATTGGAGCAGCGTGGCGGACCATTCCCAGCTCCAAAACCCTCTCAGAAATGAGAGGAGACCTGTGCTGAGCAGTGGGACATTTATAAGCTGTTACTTTACTTTTTTTACATATAGTAGAAGTAATTTCCGACCATAAGCCCATTTGTCACAATTTATGTTTATATATCTATGCTCTGAACTAAACCGTATACAATACACCGGATTTAACAACAAAACAAACCTATATTAATTCAAGAATAAAAAACGCATTTACGCAAAGAAATATGGCCTCTTTATGATCGATTTAGAAAACTAGGTAATGTCCCGAATTTACCAGTCATTTAACACCTACTGACCCGCAATGGAACGCGTCTGTGACGTCAGATGCCGCCATGATAACTTAAAGATGGTAGGTAGAGAGTGGATAGGTAAGCTTGATGACGCACAGAAACAATAAGCTACGGGAAAGTGTGACCCCGCGCGGTTATCTGACCCCAGTCGGAGATTATAATGGTAATATTCATTACGAAGGTCGCCAGGTGAAGATTGAACGGTGGAAGTATTATTAATTTAACAACCGGATAGGTCAATTCAAATTCATGCAGATTAACTGCCGAGTTATAATATTAGAGAAACAGTAAAAAAATGTAGGAAAAGAAGTTAATTTTCTAAGATCCGCATGTAAAATATAAAACAGTGTACATTACCTAGTTTTTGAACAGCACCGCGCGCCCTTCCATTAGAAGCGTGCACAATCAAACTAACACTGGAGGTGTTAGTTTGCTTGTGTGCTTGTTTGCCAGATACCCTCCACCACTACGACACTACCACGAGGCAATATACACCACTGAAGTCGAGAACACGACAAGTGTTTCGCCCCAAAACGAGACACTATCTTGTGGAGGGTATCTGGTAGCGGTTCCTGGTGGAGGTGTTAGTTATTGTGGTGCTCTTCAGAAAAAAGGTGATGTACACCATTTTATATTTTACATACGGATCTTAGCAAATTACCATTTCTTTCCTACATTATAATGGATTTCCGCAAAGTAACGCCAGATTCTATTAACTATAGAAAAAAAAATATCAAAATGTAGTATTTCTTATATGCCTGTTATTCTGCCGTGAAGCTGTAGTGTGTTCTGACCTGTAGGGCACTGAGAGGTAGTGTAATCTGGGCAAATGAGACTTAAGAACTGGCGTCTCAGAAAGACAGGCACAATGTTGACGTTGCACTTACTAACGGGTGAACGTTTTGCTCGTCTCGTCCCTTTCTTAAATAAAAAAAAACGTTGTAACTTTTATATACGATGTCGAAATGACAGGCAATGAAACGAACAGAGAATCCTAAAACTAGTGAAACATCAACAACATTATTAAGGACAAAATGTCTTTACTTCTTAGAAACAAAACGAAAATTACTTTTATTGCTTCAACATGAGTTGCGATTTAAGATCCGATTACGACGAAGACGACTTGTAAACGCACTTCTTCCTTTGTCTGACAACATGTGCATAATTCAAGTGAAAATGCAAAAGCTTAAGGACATACCTACACATAGGTAGCTGACGAAAAATAACTGTGTAAAGGAATATTCGTTTATTTTTAATTATTGTTTATGATGGAACTTAAATTTCTGTTTGAAAAAAGAACATCATCGACTTCGAGAGTTATAGAATCTCATCAGAAGTTTTATAGAGTACATAAGAGCTTCAAAAGTTTAGAAAAAGGAAAGTTTCAGCCTATAAATGTCCCACTGCTGAGCACAGGCCTCCTCTCATTTCTGAGAGGGGTTTGGAGCTAGCAAGAATCCGCCGCGCTGCTCCAATGCGGGTTGGCGGACTGCACATGTCTTCGAAATATTTTTTTTGGTTTTTTTTTTTTAGTATAGTTTGCAGTGATGGTAGGACTTCTATTGCAGGAGTCTTCCTATCTACATCCCACCACAATGCCAATATCGCCTCACACATATTTAATCTGTTTGTGCGTCAAACAACTATCTGTATGTACAAATATTTTCATCGAAAGAAAGAAACCCGCGGCCCGTAGCGCCGAAACCTATCGCTGAGCCACTGCGCCAAGCGAGCCGTTGTTATTCTGCCGCCAATGCTTTATCTAATTCCAGTTGGAAGGGCACTGCTGTGCACTTAACAAATGCTGTTCACCCAGAAGATTTCTTTGGTGCAGCACACTGCGTTCGTCACCCGAGACACCAGCTCTTAAGTCTCATATGCCCAATGATCACACTAGCTCTCAATGCTCTATCTGATTGAACACAGTACTACTGCTTCATTGCAGAATAACTAGGTACTACGATTTTTTTTTAATTTGATAAAGTGATGAAAACGAGCAAAAGTTCACCTGATGATAAGTGCAACGTCTGCCCATTACAAAGGCTGTGTCACCCAGAAAATTACTGTGTGACACCACACTGTGTCCATCACCCCTGAGACATAAGTTCTTAAGTCTCATATGCCCAGTGATTACGCTAGCTCACAGTGCCCTTCAAACCGAAAAACAGTAATGTTTGCACACTACTGCTTCACGGCAGAATAACTGACCCTGGGATGGTATCTACCTAGACGGATTCCTGCATATGAATCCTACCACCAGCACCACGATGGAAGCTACTACGAACTAAAACTACAACTGAAATCTTAGGATTAGACGTGCAGTGTAGTGTCCACACAGGACTTCGTTACCGCTGCAGCTCATCTATAAGTCCATTCACTATTTAAAGTTTAAGTACTAACAAACTTTCGTCAATGTGAATCGAAGCAATAATAACAATATAAGTATTGGGTTTATAAAAACATTGCTTATAACGGCATTGAAAGTAAAATATTTAAAAAGCTCATGACATACTCGTCCGCTGTCTCTTCATATATCACTATTTACTAAACTTCCCACGCTCACTACGGACAAATGTGACAACACCTTAATTTCATCGCATCTTCGACATCTTAACACGATGTTTGAATTCCTTCATCTTGCTTTCACCGGACACGCGACGCAAAGTCCGATGTTCCAAATCGATTGTGCCAATACGATTATTCCATTATCGATTACATCACTCTGACGACCGGCTGTCTCGATATTTTTTGTGTAATCACACATGAACGCAATTTTAATAGGAGGATAGTGCTTTTTATGCAACTATATGTAGTTTTTATATTAATCTGCAATTATTGCCTCTATCGATAAGTATTCTGTTAACATTTCATGATTATGATCACTTTGTCTATCCATTATAAATTGGTCTTGACAATTCAAAATTGAAATGATTAATTTCCCGCGAGGATTCCACCCGTCACGTCTCGTTTCCCGCGAGGGCGAAAAGTGGGTTGCGTGAGTGGCCTGTGCCTAGCCTTTATATGGGGAAAAAGCGTGACTGTATGTATGTATGTAATTTTGGTTCATAAATAATATGTATCTACGTTTAATTTAAACGCATATGATCAGTTAACGCCCACGCTTGATTTAGCGGAACACTTGTCATGTTCCATATAAAGTATTTCGTGTTGCCATGCCAAAAGGAATTTCGCGGACATATCGTTTTTCAGAATAATGTATTATCGAAAACTTAAAAAAAAGTACACGTTACCGAAGTTATAAATTTAATGATAATAAATTTATTTATTTGTTTCACAAATCTTTTACACTATACTTATGACTGTAAATAGTTGTATACAATAATTTATCGCTAAATGAACTGCTGGCACTTAAAAAAGGGAATCCCTGTGCTACAAGTACCAGTATCCTTCCAATGACACGGATAATTATGTGAATTGAGACGTTATCAGTAATAAGTATGTACAGTTTGTTACAAACTATGTTATAATAAATGTTAGATTTTATATAATTAAACTCTTAATGTTACATAATCAGACACAAGTAAGCAAAGCATGAAAGCAAGCATGAAGCGCAAACTAGTAAGCCTTTCGCATAAGAATTAGTTTATTTTTAGTTGTATTGTATGTGTGGGGGGGGGGGGTGGGGGGGGTGTGTTAAACTTATATGCATTAGAATTTTGATAAAAGTAAATAGATAATTTAAAAAATGATTTTTGATTTTTAAATAATATTACTCATATACACACAGTCACGCCCATAGACCACTTTTCAACACCGCGGGAAATGAGACGAGGCGGATGGCTAACCACGTCGCCGCCATTTTGGCATGAGTCAAGAAATTCTTATATTCTTACTTTTCGTTCCGTGGGAATATACTGACAGCATTACGAATATTTGTGTGATACGCAGATTATTACTTTTCGTGTCTGAATGTAGTGTGATGTGTATCTGATATCCAGCTCAAAAATTATCTGTAAATTGAGAGGTGTGAGTCAGCCGTGAGGCATTTAATAGGTTGTTGCCTATTAAATGTCCCACGGCTGATACACAATTATTAATGTATACTCATTTAAAATATATAGCATTTGTGGAAAGGAGATGGTCCGTTTTGTACAGTATATAAAAAAAGGAGAAAAATATTAAGATTATATATAAAATTTTGTAAAGTAAAAAAAGTAAAGTTTCAGCCTATGAATGTCCCACTGCTGAGCACAGGCCTCCTCTCATTTTTGAGAGGGTTTTGGAGCTAGGAAGAATACGCCACGCTGCTCCAATGCGGGTTGGCGGACTGCACATGTCTTCGAAATATTTTTTTTTTATTTCACAGACATGCAGGGTTTCCTCACGATGTTTTCCTTCACCGCCGAGCACGTGGTAAAATTTTAATATTTTCATATAATTATGTCGCACGAATTATTTAAAAATAGCGATATGTACAGTTGTGAATGGACTTGACAGAAAACTTGACAAAAATGACGCTCTAGACTATGTACGATATTAAATGTTTCCGTTTAGACAGAAAATGTAAATGTCCACTTAAAATAAGGATAAAAACGTGGATTTGTTGTTTATATTGTTATATTTTAATTCTTAGTAATTTTATGTAGTGTACAAACACTACTCCGATGCTCTATACATTTTAGGACCATCTCCCTTATAACAAATAGATGGACGCAATAAAGTTGCAGATTTACTTTGTTTCTCGCCTTTAAAATAACCTAGTATGTATGACAATGTCTAATTTTTTTTATATTGGATAAAGTGACGAAACGAACATAATAAATGCTGTGTCATTCAGAACATTTCTGTGTGTAAACGTAACTGTGTTTCGGTTTGAAAGGCACTATGAGCTAGCGTAATCACTGGGCATATGAGACTTAAGAACCTATGTCTCAGGGTGATGGGCACAGTGTAGTATCAAACAGAAATTTTCTGAGTGGCACAGCATTTGTTATGGGCAGACGTTGCACTTACCATCAGGTGAACGTTTTGCTCGTATCATCACTTTATGCAATAAAAAAAAAATTACACCACACTGCGCCCGTCACCTTGAAAAATAAGTTCTTAAGTCTCATATGCCCAGTGATTACGCTAGCTCTCAGTGCCTTTCAAACCGAAACACAGTTACGTTTACACACTACCGCTTCACGGCGGAATAACCGGCCCTGGGGTGGTACTTACCTAGACGGATTCCTGCATAGGAATTCTATCAGCAGTTTCTAATGTCACTCAGCCTTGTTAAAAATATGTTCTAGTATTCTCTAAAATAGTCCAATCTGAACCATTCAATGTGGTTACCGTAGTGTAGGGCCACTTTCCCAAACCTGCCGATCGGTCGAAGTAGGCAGGGTCAAAAGTTTACGCCGCACCTCGCTTTTATGTTCCCGAGCTGCAAGCGATTGCATCTCGTAACACCATTTCGTCTGAATCTAGGTTGAGTATTATTTTTTCATTGTGTTGTTGAGTTTATTATGAATAGAAAGACATACTGACATCTATTTTTTGGATTTTTTTACGGAAAATAGTGACGAGACGTGCAAAACGTTCAACTGATTATAACTGAAACGTCTGCGCATAACAAATGCTGTTACACCCAGAATATTTCTGTGTGACACCACACTGCGATTGTCGCTCTGAGACATCAGTTCTTAAGTCGCATACCCGTAATTACACTATCTCACAGTGACCTTAAGATCGAAACACAATGATTTTTGAATACTAATTCTTCACGGCAGAATAACAGGCCGCTACTTACCCAGAAGGATTTCTGCATAGAAATCCTACCACCACTAGCACTCTGCGACTCTATAGCCGTTCAAATATAAAAGGTAAACTGTGCCCAATAATTGAATGTTTACAGGCTGTTATTAACTTTTGACGACCGCATGGCCTAGTGATTAGAGTACCTGACTTCTACGCCGCGGGTCCTAGGTTCGAATCCCAGGCGAAGTAGGATTTGTGCAAAATTGTTGGTTTTCTAGCCTGGTTGTGTTGTGACTGTCCCCCGTGTCTTTGACACTGTATCCTAGCCTACCCCTGATCTTATCGCGTGAGAGTAACGTCGGGCATGGGTAGGTTAATCACTGGGCATATGAGACTTAAGAACTGATGTCTCTGGGTGATGGGCGCAGTATAGTGCTACACAGAAATGTTCTGGGTGACACAGACACTATTCAATTAACAGTTATAACGTTAAATAACCGAAAACAAATAAAGCATACAGACTAATAGCACTGTTATATAAAAGAAACAGCGTTTAGTTGTATCGAAATGGCGAGGATTCCTCAAAGATTGCTGAAGGTGTGTCGGAAAGGCGCGAACACGTGAGAATGCGGCGGCTTCCGGTGTGTAAAGATCTTTGCCGACTTGATTCTTGTCTCTGTCATAACAAGAAAGGACGTGACTACGTTGAAAACCTTTCTACCTCAACAAAAGTGGAATGGCAAACAATTTAAGCACGAGCATTTCTTACATTCTCTGATTTCCAGCTTTTTTTCTCTATCCATACAACCACAAGTAATTAATTAAACGTCCGTCTATTTAAATGAGTATGTGGCTGTTAGAGAGCCGTGGTAGATCAAGGGGTCAGTAACATACATAAGATCACGACTGTATCCCATAATGGGTAGTCAGAGACTGGGCACTCACTGCAAAAACAGATGACTGCCACGATCCACGTTTCACCAAAACAATATAATGCACTTGGTGTGATTGGTGGTGAGCCCATCGCCACCACGCAATGTTGGGTGCACAGTGCTGTTTAATTCCTTACTCGCCTTTTACGAGATCCATTGGATGAGATGGAGTGGTAGTATTCTTTTATCGAGCCTCCACCACACGCCACAAGGGTCAGTGGCGCTTCTTAGTTTTCATAGTATGCGAATAACCTGAGTTCGATCTACGGTAAGAGCACCTCTAAAACGATCCCACAAGCGGTGAAGGAAAACATCGTGAGGAAACCTGCATGTCTGAAGAATAAAAATATTTCGACGACATGTGAAGCGCTGCAACTCGCATTGGACACGTTGCATTCTTTCAAGATCCAAAGCCATCTAAAAAATGAGAGGCCTGTGCAGCAGTGACACATTTACAGGCTGTTACTTTACTTTTACTTTTATGTGCGCTACATTATACTTAACCTTTTTAAACGGATTCAGAGGCTTGTTTTATGTCTGCTTGGGTGTCATAAAAGATTAAGTGAAATGCCAGTAAAGTCTCGTGGCTGACGATTGTTGGAATATTCATTTCAATTTTGTCAGACCTAAATTGGACCCAGTTATGCCAATATGCCAAAATTGACAAACCAATGTCCAGATCAGATTCTTAACACAGAAATAACTTAAGTATTTGTCAAAACTCTGCAGCAAAGACTACAAACTGGCATTTATGAAATGAACATTCAATTTAGTAGAACCAAGAGCAAACAAGTCAAACCAGAAAAACCATTTCCACGAAATCAGTACAATGTGGGTTGATACATTTTGGCATAACTGGGCTCAATTATCCAGACCTCGGTCTGTACAGCAGCACAAGTAGCGGCATTTACGTTGCGCAGTAGTGCCGCAATCGTCAATTCCAAATATGGCAATTACAGTAAATCTCTTTTTACAGGAGATTAATAAGGAGTTATATTTTGATTGAAATATTGACAATTTCATTTTCAATGAATGAAAATTGATTGCGAGCACGATACGAATATTCTTATATTATATTAAATTTAATTCAATACTACACTGTGCATGGAATTTTCTTTCACGTTTAATCAATAAATAATCAAATTAAATCTATTATGATTCCAATTATCTACAAGTTTCTTTTAAACGTTGATATTCAAATATGTATATATATAGGTTTAAACCCAAACACAAGTAAGTATTTGTATATGATTACATATTTCGGAGAAATCTGGAAAAGAAATGCAAGGGGACATTACGTGAGTGCAAAGTGGAAAGGCGAATGTACAATTGCGGAATGTTTACACAAAATCATAAACAATGATGAAAAGGTGAAATTCGGTTTATATAACAACGGAGGAGAGGAAACGAGTTATCTACAAAGAGGTTTTTATCTTTATGTTTATTCCGTACCTTCAAGTATTTTAAACAGTAAGGTTTTTGTATCTGATGCTCAGTCCATTTTCTCTAGATTGACGATAGCTGCAATGATGAAGCCCCCTCTGCCCCCTTGTTCAATTTCATAATTGGATTGGATTAATCACAATAATTCCGTTTCCAATAGTTGTCTGGAAGAAATCGCTTATTGAGCGATAAGACCGCCTTTTGTACATATTGTTTAGTTTTGTGCGTATTTGGTGTACAATAAAGAAAATATTGATTGATTGATTGACGAACAAAACAAAATCTATTTTATTTCATTCATATTTTTCCAACAAATAAGCTATTACATACTTGAAAATTTGTAAATGAAAATAATTTCGACTGAAAAGGTGTTAAACTCAGTAAATGTTGATAATTATGAATCCAAAATGAAAAAATCTTTGTATTTATTTATTTAATACCTCACGTACAATTGTTTTCGTTTTTGATGTATGGGGCTGGAGGATTTATGTCGAAACCGATGCAAATTTACTGGTGGTAGGATTTCTATGCAGAAATCCGTCTAGGTAGGTACCACCCCAGGGGCAGTTATTCTGCCGTGAAGCAGTAGTGTGCAAATATTTGTGTACTACTACTGTGTTTCGGACTGAAGAGCACTGAGGCACAGAGAGCATATGAGACTTAAGAATTGACGTCTCAGGGTGTTGGGCGCAGTGTAGTGCAACACAGAATTGTTCTGGCGGACGTTGCACTTACCATCAGGAGAACGTTTTGCTCGTCTGACGTCGTCGAACTGAGAGCGAGTGTGTCTTTTAACCCAATGCTCTACATGAACGAGAGCAAACCTGCTACAACGGACAGGTGCACATTTAGGACGCGCTCGGCTAACGGAATCCGTATATCCTTGACTTGAAGCTCCTTTTTTCTACGCCGCTTAAAGTCGAGCTCTGCGGAACCACTAAGTCAATTTACTGGCTTATTTTTTATGGGAATGAGCATTTGACGAAAAGAATATGAGAACACAATCTAAAACATCGATGACACAAACCAGTTATTGCGTGTTTTTTTTATTTATTTATTTAATAATTTATTGTAAGACACCTTACTCTAAGGGTTTACAACGGGCGGACTTAATGCCTTGTGGCATTCTCGTCCAGTCAACCCTGGGAGTAGAAAATTTAATGTTGGCAGGTGCGAAACTAAACCAAATGACAGGCAATAATAAAATCAATGTATATATATACACATACATACACCTATACATAGAATCATACATATACATACATAGATATTTATATACATACATACGTATATGTATAAATTATTTAATAATAAAAAAAAAATATAAAGTTATATCGTCAGATATTGTTTTTCTCCAAACAATGTTGGCGAACCAGTCGTTTAAAAGAATGCTTATTCTGTGGTTTTTTTCACATCATCAGGTAGGGCGTTTCAGAGAAGTATAGCCTGAACTGTGAAAGATGAATTTAGAATTTATTGTCTTTGGTTTGCAAACATTACTGTTTCCGTCTGCACGGCACTAAGACCTAGTATAATTACTTGGCATATGAGACTTACAAACACAGTAGGGTACACATAGATTGTTCTGAGCGACACAACATTTGTTATGGGCAGATGTTGGGCGTAATATTAGGTGAACGTTTTGCTCGTCCCCTTCTCCACTATACACTTTACATTGTATAAGTATGTTTCATAAAACTCATCTAAAAATTCACAAGAGATAAACGAATTAAAGACGTTAGTAATCATTGAATACATTAAGCCGGCTTATACTTTTCAAATGTAGAAATGGAGAGTTAGACGCTGTACATAGCAATAATGACGGAAAAGTTCACAAGGGCCGCAAATAAATAATTGCGATTATACATACTGCAAGCAGCAAAACAAAATGAAATATTCATTACATGTAGTGGAAACGTGAGTCGCAATGCCAAGGTTCCACATCCGAAAAGGTAATCTAAGCTAGAGCACTCGATTTAAGCAGAAGACACATGGACAGCATACTCGTATGTATCTACAGAAATCTCTATATCATTAAACATCGGTGGGACCATTTGATTTTGTAACTACGAGTATCTATTTTCGTTCTTGATGTTCTTAAATATGTGTGTATCGTGCCGGTCCGGGGTGATCGCTCTGAGAGGCTTGTCCACTCTAGACGCGAATTGAAGGACTGCTGGCATCGCTCATCCTGCTCTCCTCAGAATTGAAAGAAATTTAAGTATTGGGATTCGCAACTCTCCCTATTCTCTGCGACTTTGTCGTGGTTGCTCCGTTGATGCAGCAGTGATGGGCCACAGAGGCCGTTCGGTATATTAGAGATGGTGAAGCTGCTGTCTGACAACAGATTTTCCATTAGCCGACTCTTACGATACCCTCGGGATAATACATGGTGGTCGAATTACTTAAATCCTCCACCATAAGGTTTATTTTACTAACCTTGTTGTTTTAAAACACTTCCATCTATTTCTTTTAAAGCTGCTTAGTAATTATTGAAATAAAAAGGATTCAAGGGCCACTGTCATTGCTTATCAATTTTTTTTAATGAAATGCTATAAAGTTTATTAAAATTTAGCACCGTTCATTACTTTTTATTTTCGTACCTACACCAAGATTTTTATAGACTCATACAGTACTTGCAAAAATTACTTCATAGTTTCTGAAAAAGATTACAGATAAAAAAACGTGTTGTCAAGCGAAATGCTGGCTGATAATAACGATAACTAATAAATTGAAAGCGTAAATAAAAGTTCCAAATTTAAAAGTCCATTAGCGTGAAAGTAGACCGATCAACGCAAGCTTCCCCTTAATAGTGCCATCGGTCTGGTATAGTATACCGTTCTGAGGAGCGGCCCGGTCGGTACGCTTCCGATCCGGTTCCCGTGATGGATGACCGCTGTGACGTCAAATTACTGTTCCGCGAACATTTATAAGGAAAGTGGGAGATCGTATTCGATATAAACGTAAATTCGATGGTGTAAGAAATGCATTTCACCGGTAAAAACACCAGAGCCGCGCCAAGTTGTACTGAATGCTTATTATATATTGAGCGGCACCGATAATGGGTGCATTCACCTCGCACCGCATTCGCCTTTGACCGATTTATTTAGTCGTATCGTCATAAGGCGTAGATATTACGAATAGTAAACTTATAAAAAGTTTGCTTCCTAGCTGATAAAAAAATACATTCATTTTTATTGTTATATATCTATATACGACGATATATATATATATATATATATATATATATATATATTATATATGTATACGACGTGCTTCAATCGTTGATGTTCCCAAAGTGTGCTTTATTATATTTTTTAAACTGTTATTAAAGTATGCTTGCTAGGCCATTTACTCGTACATTAAAGGAGTTCTTGTTTATCAGTACAAGTAAACTTGTGCTTCCGTTTGGAAATGACATATGACTATAAAATTGAAAGGTATCAACCTTAGACCTTAAATTACTATTCGTTTTTACTGGTGGTAGGATTCCTATGCAGGAATCCGTCGAGGCAGGTACCACCCCAGGGCCAGTTCTTCTGCCGTGAAGCAGTAGTGTGCAAACATTACTGTGTTTCGGTTTGAAGGGCACTGTGAGCTAATGTAATCACTGGGCATTTGCGACTTGGGAACTGATGTCTTAAGGTGACGGGCGCAGTGTGGTGTCACACAGAAATATTCATGGTGACACAGCATTTGTTGGGGGCGGACGTTGCACTTACCAACAGGTGAACGTTTTGCTCGTGTCATCACTTTATCAAATAAAAAAAAACACATCCACTCACGCCTTTTTCCCAAATAGCGGGTAGGAAGAGGCCACTCACCCAGTCCACTTTTCACCCTCGTGACGTGACGGGTGGCGAACCCTGTCGCCGTCATTTTGGTACGAGTGAAAAGAAATTTACTCTTCTTACACGAGCAGTGCAGTGACAGCACTGCATATTGTGGTGTTAATCTACATGAACGAAGACTGTCCGTACAAGATACGGCAAAGGTATTGCCGTATCTTACGACACCTCGGTAGGAAACAGGTAGGTGCTATTCTACTCTGCCGAACACCTATTGTTTAACTAAAATATTGTACAGTAAACTGGAAGCCAAGCATTACTCCCACTCATTTTTCAACGATACTGCAACGATAGGCATTAAGCGCCAATAGGCTTGGGGCAGCGCTCATTTTGGGGGGATTTTGCAATAGGTGCCTCGCTTGGCAGGCAGGTTTCGCAATGGCAGACTATTTGATCCAGGAAGATGCTGCTGCCGATCACCTGGTTTTCATTTTCCCTCTGTCGACTTTTACGACACCCACGGGAAGAGATTGAGTGGAAGATTCTCATAAGCCGCCACCACACGGCAATCTATGGGGGAGGCCTATGTTAAGCGGTAGACTATTGATAGGCTGAAATGATGACGATGATGATTGAGGAAGCCGCATGCTGAGAAAATAACTTTACCAAGAAGTACCTAACTGTTAGTGCTCAGGTCAGCGAGATGCCATGCCGTGCGGCGCAGTCATATGGTCGGCTCATTTTACACGGGTGAAACCGCGCGGCAAAGCTAGTGTATAAATAAGATTAATGATTCGCTATGAGTTGCGGATTCGTTAACCGGTAGAAGTGCTTGTATTACCTACAGATAGTTGATCCTGGTCTAGTTGTTATTTTATGTAATGTAGGATTTCTATGCAGGCATCCGTCTAGTTAGGTATTAGTAGGTACCATCCCAGGGCCAGTACTGCAACGAAGCTAAAAAACTTGTGCTATTAGATGGTTCACTACAAATGTCGAACGACGGGCTCGATCCTGAGACATCTTTATTTCTAGAACGTTTCTTCGTTTTTCTGATGTTTTGAGAGTCATATTACGACGGAACAGACGGGTCCGACAAAGTCTTGAAAGACAAAAAACTGACTTGGAATTCAACAAACTTATTAGACGGTATTAGAAAAATCGTATTATAAAATAGACCATTACACGGAGGACAGAGATTACATAGAGGACAGAGATGTGTGGAAATAGCTCTTACTCTGCACCTTACAATTTTTATGTAACTTAAAAATGACATTATGTAATATGGCATTGAAAAAAAGAAAGACCCCAGAGTTTCTTGCCGGTTCTTCTCTGAGAAGTTCTTAGTTTTTGAACCGGTGTAGATTTTGACATTCACAAGAGTTTTATACAAGGCTAAACTGAATAAAGAAATTATGACTTTTGACTTTGACAAAGTTCCAAGACTGGACACTGGCGCAGGATAGGGTCTCTGTTTTAGAATTAGTCCGGCCCGCTGCTCCAATGCGGACTGACCCTGTGACCCTGTGTCCACAAACAAGCAGAAAAAACGGCATTAAAGGGTCAACTCTTGTATAACCGTGGTAGCTCGGGGGCTAGGCGCTCCCTTTAAATTTCATAGTAGCTGAGTGAGCTGGGTTCGATTCCCACTACTAAAATTGTTAATTGCAATTTTAAGTTTCGATTTACCACGCGGCTCGGCTGTGTAGGAAAACATCGTGAGGAAACCTGAATTTCTGAGGAATAATAAATATTTTGAAGACATGTGAAGTTCGCCAACCCGCGTTGCAGCAGCGTGGCGGACTCTTCCCGGCTCCAAAACCCTCTCAGAAATTAGAGGGTTTTGGAGCACACTCAGCAGTGGGACATTTATAAGCTGTTACTTTAGTTTTTTTTTTTGAATAAAAGATATGGTTAGTTTTAAAAACAATAATATTACCAATTATTAAGATAAAGCGAGCGAGAACCGCGAGCTAAACTTAAACGAGAATAGACAACCAGTAGAAAGGAGGTCATAAAGTAGCAGCGAATCACTTAGCATGCTAATAATGGAGTCGTTCGAGATAATATCGAACATTCGGCTCACGTCCCTCTACATTGTCAACAGTCATTCTTGATTAGAATCAATGTTTTACCACCGCTAATGGCTGTTAATTTATCTAAAATTTAACATCATTACATTACAAGTGAAACCATAAGGCATGTAATATTTAATTAAATTATTTAATTTTATGGTATTAGGATTTCTATACATAAATTCGTCTAGGTACATCCACCTTATAAATGCTGCGTCACCTAAAACCATTTCGGTGTGGTACCATACTGCGCTCGTCACCCTGAGACAACTGTTTTTAAGTCCCATATGCCCAGTAATTACACTAGCTAACTTCCAGAAGGAAACTGTACGTGGAAAGGTTACGTCGTACAAGTCCACTGCTCAACATAAGCCTCCCCAAAGATAGCCACAAAAGTTTGTAGCTCTCATTTTGGAGGGATTTGGGCATAGTTGCCACGCTTGGCAGGCGGGTTGGCAACTGAAGTTGGTCCAGGAAGATGCTGCTGCCCATTTCCTTGGTTTCATTTTCCCTCTGTCGACTTTTACGACACCCACGTGATGTGATGGGATGGTAGATTGGCCGCCATCACACGATAGGTTACGCCCAACTATAAAACTATAATAGCTATTGACATGAAAACATAGGTTTCTTTCTTTGTTTTATTATATCTCATCCGGTGCTTGCCTAACATGGATACGATAATCCACGCAAACAGAGTAACTGGTGCAGCTTGTAGAGAGTAAAACTTTCGCCTAATTTATTCCAAATAGATCGTGATCACCGTAACAAAATAGAAAATAATAAAAACAGAAATGAATTAATCGTCACTATAATAATAGGTCCCCCGCCCCGGGCTAGAAACAAATCGATATGAGATACATCAGCTGGTCTCACGCGTACGGAACCGTTACATAAACTACTCGAGTCATCGATATCTAATGGAATCGATTCGAACAATCGACTCTTTGTACCTAAATTATGATGGCTGGGCACAAAGCAATATTTAAATGAAGACTTATGTCATAAATAGAACAATATTTGTTACACTGAAGATTATTGTTCACGCTGCGTGTGATTTTTGTTATTTTTAACATTTTATAAATAACACTTATACAAAGACACTTAACTTTTTTTATATTTATTAGACAACGAAATACGGTTCTCACGTACCTTTACTGGTGTTATTATTATTATTTATTTATTAATGGAAACAGTGATAAACTATTTTCCAGTGTCAAGTAATATATACAAGTATACAATAAAAAAAATCTTCAAGAAGCAAGACTTCAAAATGTTGATCGACAGTAAATTGATAGTTAACTTTAACTGAAGATTTGCTGGATCTATGGAGACAAAACGAAAAGCACAACTTTGGTCTTGAATTAAATTTTTCTATCACTGTACACTTTCACGAGCACTTGATGCATAATAAACTATCAATATTAAACATCAAAACTCCAAATATAAACAGAATTTAAAAAAATCAATAAAAACACTATTGCCACTTTGCGAGTTGGCGCCAAAAGCCCTTCTTTATTGGTGTTTATAGTTAATACCCTAAAAACCAGTATTTTACCGGTTATCTATTACAATATATTAAAAACCCCACCAAAACTATCGGTAAAATACTTGTACGTTTATCGTAACCATATAGATATGATCCTTCTTGAAATTGCTTTTTTTATATTACCTATAACTTTCAATTGACACTTAAACAACGATCAAAAGCATACCTTTAACTAATAATGCCTCTTATTATTACCTTACAGTCAGTCCCCTTAAGCAAAGACATAGAATCGATACTGCTAATTACCAATACGAGGCATTCCTCGAAGCGATGACGAATATATAAAATATAATTACCGGGCATAAGAAAAACTAACTGGTAATCAACAAACCGACCACGCGCCACTTTTTCATAAACAGGTGCCCTGTCAGTTGCGCAACTAGCGTCATACTTTGACAGGTGTCAAGACAACAGGGCGAAAAGTCGGGCGGGAAAGTGAGTTCACTTCACTCAAGCTGCAAAATGCCATAGGTTATGCAGATGAGTGTTGACATTTCGTTCGCTAACAATTTGAATTATAATGCATTCTGTGTGGTAAAAAACTGGTTATATGCACATTTAACATTTCTGTTTTAGCAAGTTGTAAAAACAAAGGTCTTAAAGGTAAACGATAATTGCATTTCAAATACATGTTTTGGTATTGTAGAACGGGATCCTAGAATATGCATCAACGAAATGGTATTGTGGGTGAGTTAAAAAGCGGTTATAGAGTGACATGTGTAGCTTTTAGAGTAGGGAATTTATAACTATTATATACAATCCTAATGAGTCTTGTGTTGAAGTAAATAATGTTTAAAAACTGTTAAAAAATTTACTGGTGGTAGGATTCCTATTCAGGAGTCCGTCTAGGTAGGTACCACCCCAGGGCCAGTTATTTTGCCGTGATGTAGCAGTGTGCAAACATTACTGTGTTTCGGTTTGAAGGGCACTGTGAGCTAGCGTAATCACTGGGCACATGAGACTTAAGAACCTATGTCTCAGGGTGATGGGCACAGTGTAGTGTCACACAGAAATTTTCTGGGTGACGCAGCATTTGTTATGGGCAGACGTTGCACTTACCATCAGGTGAACGTTTTCGCTCGTTTCTTCACTTTATGCAATAAAAAAAAAGTATTAAAATTGTAGAGCCATTGAAGCAGTAATAATTATTTTTATTAATTAAATATTCTTTTTAATCTCAAAGAATTAGAAAGCATTAGATTAGCACGGTCTAGAGTTACAATTAAAAATAATTAAGAATATATTTAGAATAAAATTACATTCTATTTCTCACCTGGTCACCACGTTGCTTTCTACTAAATTCAGTGGTGCCGCACTCCATTCTTTGCGCCTGTAACAAATAAACAAAAATTTGGTTACTTTTTTATTGCGTTGTGATTTTTGTAGTGTCAATGATCTGTGGTCTCACACTGCTATTTCTAATCTGTATATTACATGAAGAGAAAACTTTGCACCCCTTTTAAAGAATACATCTCGCACGTGAGAGTGTGAGATTTGGCATAGTTAAAGTTTATATTGGTGAAGAAGTGCAGACAGCTAAAATTTATATAATTATAATATTCGTTACAAATATATTAAACACAATAAAAAAGATTATAAATTACGGTCGATTCCGACCAACCACTACTTCAAGTTATTTCGGCTGGGATTTGAAGTAGGACCGTGCCACGGGAAGCAGACACTCTTATCTACCCTCTAGTTATACGACCGTTTAAGCAAAAGTAATTGCAATTCCCGAGTGGTGGCGGCTTAAGAGAATCTACCATCCCATATCCTCCCGTGGGTGTCGTAAAAGTCGACAAAGGGAAACTGAAAACCAAGAGATGGGCAGCAGCATCTTCTTGGAACATCTGAATAAATAAACTGCGGTTGCCAACCCGCCTTCCAAGCGTGGCAACTATGGCAATATCCCCCCAAAACGAGAGCTAGTAACTTTTGTAGCAATCTATGGGGGAGGCCTATGTTCAGCAGTGGACTACTGATAGGCTGAAACAACGACGACGAATTGCAATTCACTACTATTATTGGCGATAGCTCGTAGGAGTTACTATGCTAGTACTAAGCCGGCCTTGATCTACTACTGACTCTACCTACTCTTAAATAAACAAAGATCGCTTTAAATATCTACACCCCTACGATCGATTTTCACTAGGCCGTTTCGGATAAGAACAATTTCACGTTATTACTGGCATTTGATTGTTACCATGAGTTCTACGTTTTCAATAATTAACCTTAAATAAAGTTTCGAAAAAAATAATGAGCCTTTGTAAAATTTCATAGTACGCGAGTGACCTGAGTATGATTCCCGGTGCCAGCACCTCTAAAATTTTTATCTATTCTGAGTTATCACGTGGTCAGCGGTGAAGGAAAAAAACATCGAGAGGACTAAAAATATTTCGGGGACATGTGAAGTCCGCCAACCCGCATAGGAGCGGCGTGTGCTTGTTTTCATTCTCCCTCTGTCGACTTTTATGACACGCACGGGATGAGATGGGGGTAGTAGATTCTACAAATAAGATACGAGTTATTTTACCTTACTGACTATAAAAACTTCCATAATAATATGATAAATGCAATGAAAGTAACTCTTTTTGCCTCGCTGTCTATTTGTTACCTTTTCACGGCTCAACCGTTGGACCGATCTTGATGCAGCTTAAACCCTGGAGACGGAGATAGGACACTTTTTATTCCGGAGAATCAAAGGAAGAAAATACCGTGGGAACATTTAAAAAAAAAAAACTAAATCCACGCGGACGTCGTCGCGGGCCACAGCCAGTAAGTGCATGAAGATCAATTGCGGCAAAGAGAGCAAAGCAATCGGTGGCATCAAACACAAGAAGTGCAGGAAAGCGATCGCAGTGACTGCATCGCATCCGCCACATACAGGACGCAGCTACATCCGATTACCAAATCACGCAATTATCAACCTAAAAGCGTCGCATTAAGAACTATGACAGCAGTAACAGTTAGTTTGCGTGTCAACCTAACTCATTGATATGTCTACGCCATATTGAATAGGGTTCAAAATGTTCGTATGTGGATTGGCAATAGGAAAGCTGGACAAATGACTAACGTCAAGCGACGGGATGTCAATAATTATGGACAAGTGAAGATCGCCGTGTTGATATTGCTTTTAGTAATGACTGACATAAATATCTACGAC
Organism: Luehdorfia chinensis; assembly: GCA_019845155.1. Taxonomy (NCBI): domain Eukaryota; kingdom Metazoa; phylum Arthropoda; class Insecta; order Lepidoptera; family Papilionidae; genus Luehdorfia; species Luehdorfia chinensis. The sequence goes on from JAHVAK010000390.1 coordinate 1,325,456, forward strand.
AATATTGTAAACGTCCCATACACTAACAACTATGATATCGTTAAACGTAAGGAAATAGATGTTTACTGGGGGTTGGTTAGTACCACCGCAGTGCCAGTTATTCGTGACGCAGTAGTGTAAAAATATTACTGTGTTTCGGTTTGAAGGGCACTGATAGCTCTTGTAATTACGGAGCATATGAGACTTAAGAACGAGCGAATAGACATTTTCTAAATGACACAATATTTATTATGGACTTACCATAAGGTGAACAATTTGCTTGTCCGTGAGTGGCCACTGCGTACCCCTTAGATGGGAAAAAGGCGTCACGCCTTGTATGTGTGTATGTATTTATTTCTTTAAAGTATATAAAATAATGGTTTACTTAATAATATTTCTACAAAGCTGTCAAACAATCGCTTTTATTTCTATTGTAAAAGTAACATATAAATGACTCACTGTTGTGCATAGGGCTCCTCCCAGTTTTTTTTGTATTGTAGGTTAATTTTTTAAATTAATTAATTCAGATCCACTGCTACATTTTCCTTCATTTTCTTACTTGTTTATTGTAAACTATGCATTTCTATAAATCGTAAATCTACACTGTAGCTCGAAAAACAAACGACAGGAACGTTAGACCTAATTTCTAATATTTTTAATGGAGAATTTGACGAGACGAGCAAAACGTTCACCTGATGGTAAGTGTAGCATCTGCCCATATCACATGCTGTGTAACCCAGAACATTTATGTGTGGCAGTACGCTGCGATCGTCTCCCTAAGAAGTTAAGTCTCATATACCCAGTAATTATACGTCGCCATTAGCTCTCTTTACACCACAAATAATTAAAGGCTCTTTATCTTTTAATTAAAATTAAAAAAGGAGAATGTCGCTTTATTTCTGGCATAGCAATCTTATATTCTGGCATTACCCGCCCGTAGCTTTTTGTTTTCTCTCCTAACGACTTCACTGCAAATTCTTCACATGCCAGTCATACTTCGAAAGACCTTTAGTTCGTTTTGCGAGCAGAGTTAGCAATTCTATTTTAGAACGTCTGCCGTATCTAATATTAATAACTTCAGGAGTCGCAATCCTGAGCCGAGCCAAGTGAACGATGTGAGCCTTGAGTCCAATCGATATAGATAATTAAAATGCGTGTCAATCTGTGAATTTAGATGTTTTTAGAGTTGTACAACTTTTTCCATTAGCTCATTCGCTTTCGTGTGTCAAAAGAAATTTGTCAGTGTGCAGAAATTAAAATATTTTTTTTAGTTTTTTTTTAACAGAACACTAGGATTTCTCCCTTCACCGAGAGTGAGTTTTACAGACTTTCACATGCACAACACATCATCATCATCATCATTTCAGCCTATAACAAGTCCACCACTGAATATAAGCGTCCCGCATACATTGCCGCAAAAGTTCGTAGGTCTCATTTTGGGGGATGTTGCCGTAGTTGCCCGCCTGCCAAGCGTGGCACTATATGGGCACAACACAAGCGGACCCGAAATCCTTCAATTTGTGTATTAGCACAAATGTTGGCTTCAGCTGACATTCGTGCCGACAATCTGCGGCATATAAGTTAAATACAGTGACCAATAGGTCATGCGGTCATCAAAATATTTATAAAAGATACCTCGCGGATTTTTCATAATTTGTACAAGAAACAAACTTCTACAACAATACAAATTCTTGTTTAACAATATCGTTATTCTGGTGTGAAAGTACACAGAAAAGAATGAGAAGTGTCACTGCCGGTAGGAATAGGATTCCTATGCAGGTCTGGGAAAAAGATAGGCACCACCGCAGTGCCAGTTTTTCTACAGTCAAGCGGGAGTGTGCAAACATTACTGTGTTTCGGTGTGAAGGGACTTAAGAACGAGCGCACAGAAATTTTCTAAGTGACACAATATTCGTTATGGGCAGACGTTCCACTTACCATCAGGCGAACGATTTGCTTGTCTCGTCACGTAGTTCCATAAAAAAAAAACTGTTACAATAACCCGAACCACATATGATATTGTAGTCGGTCCACATGTCATTTGTAGTCGGTCACAGAACATAAAAATTTTATGTTCTGTGGTAGTCGATTAAAGTTAAGTGGATTTGTCTCACGGTACGAATATTAGCCTGTCGCAATTGCTGTTTAATTTAAATACAATACGTAGTATTTAAAAAAAAATAATAAAGACTGTTGGCGCCAAATCGAAAAGTTTATTGTAATTAGTCATTTCGATGCCACATAAGTAGTGATAGTTTGTTACGAAGGTAACGGAGGATATAGGAATATGAGATGCAGTAATTAAAAAAATAACACAACAACAAAATAAATATTTTTTCCCCTCAGAGATCAAATTATGTGATTCGGAATCACCATGCTACAGAGAAGTAAGGACAGTAAGTAAATCATCGAGAAGAACCAGTAAGAAACTCTGGGGTCTTTCTTTTTTCAATGCCATATTACATAATGTCATTTATAGATTACAAAAAAAAATACATCATAAATTTAGTAGCCAGGGAGTTTGCAAGTGCACAGTATGAGTTATTTCCACACGTCTTTGTCGTCTATACAATGATCTATTTTATAATACGCTTTATCTAATAATGTCGTCTTGATAAGTTTTTTAAAATCCATGTCCGATTTCTGTGTTACACTTTTAGGAATTTTATTATAAAACTTTATACATCTACTAAGAAAATACTTTCTAGTTTTTAAACAACCTAAATATAGGAACCTCTAGCGTGTCACCTCGACCCATTCTACAGGATACAGACAATTTTTTGGTAAATAAATTAATGTTTTTCTGTACTAACATAATATTTTCAAAAATAAACAACGACGGCAGTGTCAAAATATTAGTCTCCCTGAATAGTTCTCGTAGCGACTCGCGATGTCCCAAGTTAAAGATTGCCCAAAATACTTGTTTTTTAAAATAAATATTGTTTCCAATCCAGCTGCGGATCCCCACGGACCCATAGGACATCCCACCCCAAACCCAAATTACGAATTATTCCCACGCCCAAATTAGACCTATGACCTACAGTGGTAGAGCCACGCAACAGCTTATGCTGCTGCATGAATGGGCCGGCTCGACCGGGGAAGTACCACGACCACACAGAATACCGGCGTGAAGTAGAAGTAAAATATACTTCTGCGTTTCGTCTGGTGAGTGTTGGTAACCGGAGGCCCAACCACCCCCCCTCCCCCAAACAGCATGGTAGCGGATATTAATGATCTACCCCAGGGGGGTACCAGTACCGACGGTTCTGGAGAATCCCTCAATGGGCATCCACGCTCAAGCTTGCCTTCGTTATCTGAGCGTGGGTGCTCAACAACAAATCAAAGGCCGGCAACGCACCCGCGATTCCTCTGGTGTTGCGGTTGTTCATGGGCGGTGGTGATCACGTACCATCAGGTGAGCCACTTGCTCGTTTGCCCCCTCTCCTATAAAAAAAAAAGACCACAACGTTTGCGACTGGCTGCTTATCCCGCAAATATAATCCGACAAGTTAAAGCAATAAGCTGCTCCTAAATACGGATTTTCGCAAGACTTCGAGCCGCTGACCTTCGACTAAATCCGTTGAACTTCTTTGTTCGACAGACGGGACGGCGACGGGAGGCGTCACTAGCATTTTAATTAGCTGACTCAACGGGTCGTGAGTTTTTAACGACGTCTAACCTACGATCGCTTGTCACAGTTTAGCGTACCTGCTTATTCGTTTGTGACTCCTGGTTTTGAATCTCAGTTGAATCTAATATTCGAATTACATATTTAAATGAAACTAAGTTTACGGATTTTATCGCGTTTAATTTATTACTATTTATAACCCGACGTTTCGAGTGCTTTACAGCACCCATGGTCACGGGAGGACTGGGGTGACAGATGTCCTGATGTTATAGTTAACCTGGGGTACCTTCAGCTTTTAATTATTATTTTTGGGTCCGATCTACGCAGGATTACCACCAGCTTGGGATCCAATAATAAATTAAATTAAATCAAAAACCAAGCATACCACTGCAAGACTTCAAGACACAGTTAGCTCTTTCTGCGTAGATCGGACCCAAAAATAATAATTAAAAGCTGAAGGTACCCCAGGTTAACTATAACATCAGGACATCTGTCACCTCAGTCCTCCCGTGACCATGGGTGCTGTAAAGCACTCGAAACGTCGGGTTATAAATAGTAATAAATTAAACGCGATAAAATCCGTAAACTTAGTTTCATTTAAATGTGTAGTGTTCGCGTAAATATAAGAAATCATTATGTGAACCAGTACGCCGGTTAGAAGATCTCAAGACCAAGCGCGCAAGATTCATAACATCTTTGAATTTCTTGAAGAGATGCAGAGACCATGATCTCATTCCTACGTGTGTCAAAATATCAGCTAAAAAGGACATTCGAGGAAGCGCTAAGATCTTAAAACAGGCAAGTAAAAAGTTGTTAAGAACGGGTATTCAGCAAAAACGTACCGATCTACATGTCATAAATACGTCCATAGACAATTTATCCAGTGTTTTAAAAACAGTTTTAACGACATTTGATTTTAATAATTGCATTGAAACATTAAATAAGCGTGAAACAGCTAGATATAATGATTGCAAAAATAAACACATAGAAAAATATCAAAAATTAACGACCAAATTAAATGTCAAACATCAATCTCAACGCATGAACGGAACGCGACCGTTGACTACGGACAATGATCATAGATTACGCGCGGTCTATAATCTGTCAAAACAAACACTGGATGAATCTACATTAAAAGTATTATCGAAAGGCATGAATTTCGCAGTAACACCGCGAAGAATACCGTACGAGGAAATAATCTGTAGTGTCGAGGATTGTCTGTTTAAAAACAATATCAATAAAGAAGATTTGGAGGCCATACGTCAAGACATTTCGTCTATGTTACGTCGAAGTTCGGTGCCGAAACTAAATCATCCTAAAGACGAATTAAAGGCGTTGAACAACCTACGGAACAGACCTGAACTCACGATCCTCCGCGCAGATAAAGGTAATGCTACGGTAGTCATGGATACGTCAGATTACAATTTTAAAATACAAGAACTTTTGTCGGACGAAAGTACATATAAAAAGGTCAGATCAGACCCAACTACTAATACGCTTAAAACGACTAGCGATCTTATTAAGAAACACTCCGAAAAATTGAATCTGGACGTTAGTTCGATAATACCATCTTGTGCCAAATCACCGAAGTTGTATGGGTTACCAAAGATACACAAACCAAATGCTCCATTACGTCCAATAGTGAGCCAGATCGATTCACCAACCTACAGATTGGCTCAGCATGTGGCTAAAGTACTCTCACCACTCAGAGGACACACTAGAGCACACACAAAGGATTCATACCATTTTGTCAGTGAGATTAAAGACCTACACCTGACTGACAATGAAACTATGGTCAGTTTGGATGTCCAGTCTCTATTCACATGCCTACCAGTAGACGACTGCATCTCAATTGTATCTAGGAAGCTAGCTGAGAACAACATGCCAGCGGAATATGCAGAACTACTAAGACATTGCCTTACATCTGGCTATCTATTGTGGAAGGAACAGCACTACAAGCAAGTAGATGGTGTGGCGATGGGCTCCCCAGTATCTCCCATTGTCGCCGACATCTTCATGGAAGACTTTGAGGAGAGAGCCCTCCGTACTTCTCCAGTAAATCCAAGATTCTACAAGCGGTATGTAGATGATACTTTCACAATTTTACCATCAGATAAAGTAACTGCATTTCTAGACCACCTTAACTCCCTAAACTCTAAAATTCAATTTACAATGGAGTTAGAGGCAAATAACTCTTTAGCTTTTCTAGATGTTTTAGTAATTCGAAATCCTAATAACACCCTGTGTCACACTGTGTATAGAAAAAAGACCCATACTAACAGATATTTAAACGGTGAATCTCACCATCATCCATCACAGTTAGCTACCGTGGGTAAATCCTTGTTTCAGAGAGCACAAGGAATCTGTGACAGGAAACACCTGGCCGCCGAGCTTCAACATGTCAAGCAAGTTTTGCACGACAACAAGCTTCGGGTTCCGCGCCTACGTCGCAGTGACCGAGTGAAACCGGCCACAGTCGAGCGTGTGCCTGCTGTTCTACCTTATGTCAGAGGAGTCACGGACAAGATTGGCTATATCTTGAAGCGGGCTTCCATAAAAACATTCTTCAAGCCGCCGAAGAAGATAAGTCAGTTTTTACCATCTGTCAAGTGTAACATCCCTCTACAGGACGCAGGAGTATACAAGCTAGATTGTGAATGTGGTCTCTCTTACATAGGCCAAACAAAAAGATCGATTAAAACCCGCGTAAAAGAACAAATAGCTGACGTGAAGCATCGTCGTTCTAGGAAGTCTGCAGTCTGTGACCATGTTCTGGATCATCCCAACCATTACATCAGATTTGATAAACCACAGATCCTTGCAAAAGAACACCGATTCCTACCAAGGTTGATTCGCGAGGCTATTGATATCAAAAAACATCCTAATTTCAATAGAGAAGATGGTTGGGTATTACCACCAGCTTGGGATCCAATAATAAATAAAATTAAATCAAAAACCAAGCATACCACTGCAAGACTTCAAGACACAGTTAGCTCTTTCTGCGTAGATCGGACCCAAAAATAATAATTAAAAGCTGAAGGTACCCCAGGTTAACTATAACATCAGGACATCTGTCACCTCAGTCCTCCCGTGACCATGGGTGCTGTAAAGCACTCGAAACGTCGGGTTATAAATAGTAATAAATTAAACGCGATAAAATCCGTAAACTTAGTTTCATTTAAATGTGTAGTGTTCGCGTAAATATAAGAAATCATTATTCGAATTACATGTTAATGTGTGGTTATTATTTTTTAATAATTTATTTAAAAGAAGAAAGTTACGAGACATACAATTCGTTCACCTGATGGTAAGTGCAACGTCTCGCATAACAAATGCCGTTTCACCGTGAACATTTCGGTGCTGGCATCACACCCTGAGATATCAGTTCCTTAGTCTTTTATACCCAATAAATACACTGCCTATCTATTCCCTTCGAACCAAAATGCAGTAATGTTTGCACACAACTTCTCGAAGGCATAGGAATCCTACCACTAGTTAATAGAAATATAGCTATAGCAGCTAATGTAAGCACATCGTCATCTTCATCATCGTCTTCATCAACAGCTTTTACTGGATATAAAATCTAAAAGCCTATCTCCCGAACTGGAAGAATTTGTCACTTGTGGCAGGCGGATTGACAATTGCTGTACAAGAAAAAGCGTTTGGGCTATGATATTTTTCATTCACCACAAAGAGTATCCGATGAAGCTGTAAAAGCCGAGAATGCTTACAGCAATTACATCACCGAAAAGTTTTGTGGTGAAGTATACAACTTCACCACAAAACCTTAGCGCTTGCCATTAGGTCAATTGTGCACATGTTTCGTGCCAACAAGAGACAGTGCCTTGTCTTTTTTCTATGTGTAACGTCTGTGCAGTAAGGGTCAAAGGATGGATCGAACCGGATCGTATAGGTGTTAGAGCCATGAGGACACTAAGTGGAGTCCCTAATCAAATGTGTATTGCGTAAGTATTAGGTTCGGTTATATTTAGGCCTACTACTCGGCAGGGAGTTTTTTTACGCTTTTAAATACAGACCATACCCGTAGTCCAGTTTTCGCCCCCGCGGGACACCAGAAATGACTTGTGGCGAACCGAGTCGCCGCCAATTTTGTACGAGTCAAAAGATGCCTACGGGTAGTAAGCATTTTTTGGGTCGTACCAAATTGCGTTCCCACTAGCAGTATAGTGACAGCATTGCATGTGCCGTGTGGTAGCGGCTAAAGAGAATCTACCACCCCATCTCATCCTGAGGGTGTCGTAAAAGTCGACAGAGGGAAAACGAAAATCAGGAGATGGGCAGCAGCATTGTCCTGGAACATCTGAATAAATAAAATGCGGTTGCCAACCCGCCTGCCAAGCGTGGCAAGTATGGCAAAATCCCCCCAAAATTAGAGCTACAAACTTTTATGCCATTTTATGATGGAGGCCTATATTCAGTAGTGGAATAGTGAAAGACTGAATTGATGATGATTGATCATTGCATTTTATGGTGTTATTCCGCACGAATAAAGGCTGTCCGTATAATACTCGTACCTTAGTCGCCTCTCACGACACCGCGGCGAGAAATAGGTAGGTGCTGTCGGCCACCTATCGGCCACGATATTTATAAGCTTATAATGTATGTCTGTAGTTTTTGACAGCTACCAAAAGTCACCGCAGAGATCGAGGCCGAACGGGAAGATGTTATAATACTCTTGATTTCATAAATCGATCCCCGCGTTTCCGCTTCCCCGCGCCCACGTTTGCGTTCGCAGGGTGCGGAACGGCTTGTCGTTAATTATACAACAACGCGGCTGTATTGTGTGTCAGCCGAAATGACAACCAGTGCGTAACTGGCTCGGTGACGCGCGGCCAAGTGCGAACTAGTGTGTCCGCTGCATATATAATAGAAGCAAAATAATGTTCTTAAGGGGGGAAAAAATGATGTGAAAAGTGGGATATATAAGGAATTAATTGGAACGAACTCACTCAGAACGTCTGATTCCCATCCACAAGGTGGATTTCCCTGCAATAGGATTGCAGGGAAGCCAGCACATAAGACAGCACAATGTTTCTTCTAGTTTGAAGTCCACCAAATTTTGCCGGGCTTTGTGGACTCAAATTATTTAAAAAACGGCGATTTCCTGGTTCTTGAAGGCGATGAAAGGACCATATGTCGGATCCTAGGGCAGGAAATGAAAGCGAACTGTAACTATATTATATAATAATTTTAAGATGCCCGTTGCATGCACCATATGAAAAGCAGCAGAATTATGCCGCTTATTAAGGCGGGTTGTACCGTCCAGGATCGTACACAGTATGCTGATATATATGTCATTGATAAATAAATGATTCGGTACGAGATAAATATGATTTAATGATTAATACACAACTATTATACTAATGAAACTGGTACGTGAATGGCTAAACACGTACTCATTTAAATGCCACGGTAGAGCAATATAATTACAATGCAAATGTACGACGTTGACGACCTAGTGATTAGAGTACCTGACATCTACGCCGCGGGTCCTGGGTTCGAATCCCAGCCGGAGCCAATAATTGTGGGAAAACACAAATTCTTGGTTTTCGGGTGTGGTTGTGTTATGCATGTGAAATTTACATACATGCGGCGACGTGGTTAACGTGGCGAAAAGTGGGCTACGTGTGTGGTCTCTGCCTACCCCTTATATGGGAAAAAGGCGTGACTGTATGTATGCAATTTATGTCTATAAAACGCATCCATGATACAGGGAAATTCTACTGTGGGGTTATTTTTTGTTTTAAAAAGTTTGCGAGGATTTGGTCCTTCACCACCCGAGCTAATAATTTACAGAAAAAAGGCCTGAGTGCTATAAGAAAATTATTTATACGCTACAAAATTATACGTGCTGTTGTTAAACCATAAAGATAACCACAAAGTTTAGCCAGAAACCGCGCGTTGCGTGTTAAAATAGCGTTAAGTTTAGACCAGTCGCTACTTTCCAATATCTTTTCACGTTTCCACAAAAATCGTTGCTGCGTTTTTGAGATCGCGACATTTATTGAATTTACAGAGACTTTATTTTATGTTTCGACGTCCGTATCGCTCCAACAGTCATACATACATTCACGCCTCTTTCCTGTTGGGGTAAGCAGAGTCTACATCGCTAGCGCAATTTTAGTCCTCATGGGAAACGAGACGTGACAGGTGGCGAGCCATCATTAAATCGTGAACGGTGATTTGGAATTCTTATCGCGAGTACATAATATGTCAATCAAAGTAAATTATTGATTTTCTCTTAATTCACAGGGATGATGAACAGGGGGATCCTTCCTGCAATTATATCGCTTGGGCATTTCATCGAATACATTAATATAGGTAAATTCGTAGGAAGAGGGAGCGCCTATATTTTAACAATTACTAAATTTATAAATCTTGAGCAGACAATATCGCTGTGGTCGAATTCATTTCTTCTTTTTAAGTTACCTAGACTGGTGGGTAGCTGCCATTTTTTTGACCAACTTGGGAGAGGGTTTACTGGTGGTAGAGTTCATATGCAGGAATCCGTGAATAGAAGAGAAACTATAACATTTCCTTCTTCTAATTTTATGATGAATAAATTGTGCCCGTAACGTCAAACTAAAATTTATGTTAATCTACTCGAAGAATCTTTATGTAATTCCGTAAAGCAAAAACTGAATTAGCCACAGACTAAAAACGTTTAACATTATTTGTTTCTGTCTGAAACTTAGAGGAAATTACGTAATATGTTTCAAAATAAAATGATATGTTCATAATCAAATAAACCTTTATTTGTGAGCCCTATGTAATGCAGCGGGCATCAAATGTTACTAGGGCTATGGTACTTGACAAAACAAATACCACGAGCCCAAAAATAACGAAGCTATCTTGCTTAGTTGAAGAGTTCCTACTCGTATAAACGACTTCCGGCTCCCTCATCATACCAGGTCCGTATATTATTGCATCGTCACCGATGCTACATACGTATGCCAAAATTTAGCTGAACCGGAAGGTGGGCCAAATTTGGACTTGGAAGACTTGAACTTCACATACATCCATACTAATATTATAAATGTGAGAGTAACTCTCTCTGTCCCTCTGTCTGTTTGTTACCTTTTCACGGGTCAACCGTTGAACCGATTTCTGCACAGACAAAATTTGACAAAATTCTGCACAGAGATAGCTTGCATACTGAACACAGATATAGGACTTTTTATTCCAGAAAATGAATATCCCGTGGAAACTCTTCCACGGGATATTCATTTATATATATATTTAAAAACCTAAGTCCATGCGGACGAAGTCGTGGGCATCAGCTAGTACATCGTAAACGTAACAATCCTCATAGCGAGAATATATCCTATAAAGAATATATAAAATATATTAAAGTTTTGTCTTCTATTCCGAAATGACGTAACGAATGAAAAGCGTTGCGTGATCATGTAAGTCGAACTGAATTATGAGACGAGTGTATCGGGAAGAAAATTCAATATCAGATCATTACGTAAATATTAACAGGAAATATTTATCGTATGTACTTATGTATTTCACAATTTTAATTTTTTACCTGATGATTTTAATTTTTACCAGAAGATGGGAGCAGCATCTTCCTGAAACATCTAAATAAATAAACTGCGGTTGCCAACCCGCCTGCGAAGCGCGGCAACGATGGCAAAATCCCCCCAAAATGAAAGCTACAAACTTTTGTGGCAATCTATGGGGGAGGCCTATGTTCAGCAGTGGACTAGTGATACGCTGAAATGATGATGATGATGATGATGATGACCTGATGGTAAGTGCCAAAAGGTTCCATAACAGCGGCTGATTCACTCTGAACTTCGAATCAGTGTTTATCTAACGTGCCTAGTATTTTTACTAGCTAGGATAGCACCTTCCAAACGAAACAGTAATGCTTGCCCGCTACTGATTGAAAGCGGAGCAAGTAATATTGTCGCGATATAATTGATGAAGAAAAACCTTTCTTAAATTTGAATCCGAACAAGGTTCCGATCAACGGGACAACCAGTCTCCAGATATTTCTATTCTCCTTCACGACTTCATGGCCATCAGAACCTAAAAAGAAAGCTACGACGCCGACGACACACCGTCGCCGCCGTTGAGTTACGCGTGTCGTCTTTGTTCGCTCGAGTATAAATCTTACAAAAATTGTAATGTGACATTAGAAAACAATTCATCTTCTCTCATTCACGCTCTTCTCGTCCCATTAGTGACATTACGTTATGTATAAGACGTAAGCCTTCACCATAAAACAAACGATATTTGTACTTAACTAAATTTTTAAATTGTTTGACGAAAATTACTTTCACGATTTCGATGTAATTAAAACCGTTGATTTGATTGAGGTTTGAGTGTTAAGATTTCGGTAGGTTTTATTTTCGGGAACATTGTTCTAATATCTAAAAACAGATATTTTTTTGTTGATGTAATATTAATAAAGCCAAGCCTAGATATATAAGTCTGCGTTTTGTCTATTATCAATGCTTTTTTTATTTTATTTTTATTGGATCAAGTGATGAAACGAGCAAAACGTTCACCATTCACGGTAAGTGAAATATCTGCCCATAGCAAACGCTGTTTCTGGGTAACACTACACTGTGCCCATCATCCTGAGACATCAATTCTTAAGTCTCATATGCCCAGTGATTACACTAGCTATCAGTGCCTTTCAAACCGAAACACAGTAATGTTTGCACAATTCTGCTTCACGGCAGAATAACTGGCCCTGGGGTGACCAAGGGACAGGCCCTTGGCCACCCTTTACCTACCTAGACGTATATAGGAATCCTACCGCTATTAAAGTAACGGAAGAAGCATACATAATGAAATGAAATCTAAAAAAGTAGTCTGTAAATGTCCCACTGCTGAGCACAGGTCTCCTTTAATTTCTGAGAGGGTTTTGGTGCTGGGAAGAGTCCGCCACGCTTCTCCAATGCGGGTTGGCGGACTTCACATCATGTAGTCGAAATATTTTTATTTCTCTGACACGCAAGTTTCCTCACGATATTTTACTTCCCTACTGAGCACGTGGTAAATCAGCACTTAAGATTGCAGAACAATTTTAGAGGTGCCGGCACCGGGGTTCAAACTCAGGTTACTCGTAAGGCGTGCGCCCGCTGCCATCGACGAAATCACCTATAGTTTACTGCGAACCACATGTTGAAAACTCGGCAATTATTAAAATATTAACGCGCAATACAACTATAAACACAATAAAAGCCGTGGCAGCTCAAGGGCCAGCTCACCTTAAACTTCATAGTTCGCGAGTGATCCTGAGTTCGATACTCGGGGCCTCTAAAATTTTAATCATAGTTAGGTATTTCTGTGATATTCTCATCTGATTGGGATACATATATATCAATATATTTAAATACATAAAAGGAGATAAAAAAAATAATACCGTAAGATATATATCCATTTTAATATTATAAATGCGAAAGTAACTCTATCTGTCCCCCTGTCTGTTTGTTACGTTTTCACCGGTCAACCGCTAAACCGATCTTGACGAAATTGAGCACAGAGATAGGTTGCATCCTGGGGACGGACATAGGATACTTTTTATCCTGGAAAATTAAAAAGTTCCCACGGGATTTTTAAAAAATCTATACGACACACGCGGACGAAGTCGCGGGCATCGGCTAGTTAATAATTATATTACTAAAAAATTAAAAACCTGAACCATACGGGAGCCCTCGGCAGGTGAGACCAAACGGCAGAGAGTTAGGTAGAAAGGAAAAGAAACCCGCAGACCATGCGGGCGGTACCGATGAGCACCGCGTTCTGCATTTAAACAAGGAACGACACCAATTATTATTTAATGGTATTTAATATAAAAGAAACGGTGCTGAGTCACCTGTGAGGTCAGTGCTCCATCTAGTGGCAGCGACAGAGATCCTACTTTACGTTTATCGATAAGATTACCACTTGAAAAGTAGTAGCAGACTCTCCTTATACTATTCCGTAGTCTTTTGAGCTTTAACCCATTAACATTTATTTTGATTATGCTACTAAAAGGTCACTTATATCATTATTCATATATCACGTAACGTTCGTTTTATTGATTACGATGCTGCTTGATTTTGTTTCATGGTTGTGCCTCAAGTACTTGACTAATGACGGTTCGCATTTAACAATATTGAAAACCGTTTTTGTCAAAATTCTAAAACATTCTGACGTAATTAAGGAGCAAAGTTCATAGTTTTTTAAAATCACTTGAAGTCTTTCTTATATTGTGGTTATACACAACTTGTTTAGTAAACTGTTCTTGGTCTTAGATTTCTTTTATAAGCCGTTTCGAAGCGTGTTCGAGACAAAGTTTCAGACGGACAGACCAAAATTCTAATAAAGATCATTTATGATTAGACATCGATAACAGTTTTCATTTATTTTGAAAACCCAGACAGACATTTTTATTATTGGTAATAATATAGAAAATCCGACAAGAAAAAGCCAATTCTAAAACATTGTAAATACTTTCACCTACGTCGGTCTCGCTTAATAGAAACATAAGTACGTGCATTAAACTATAAAATGTATTCTCAATGTATACTCAGTGCGTACGTATGTTGTACTGAGCTTACCTTTTTCAAACAGGAGCACGTTCATATACCGAGCAATGGCATCTAAATTCGCCGCAGGTGAAAGCGTCCTGTCACCTGCAAACAGTAACTGGGACCGGTTTCAACTGCATCGCATCTTCAACTGCGCCCGAATTCGTTTCACAGTGAGCGATCTTTAAATGCTGGTATTATCATGCAATGCAGGGTACTCTAGTCGTTTGATTTTAGCAAATACGTTGGATTAAAGTCAAGTGACCTATGAACCGATTTTTTTTTATTGGATATAGTGATGTAACGTGCAAAACGTTCACCTGATAAGTGCAACGTCCGCCCACAACAAATGCTGTGTCACTCAGAAAATTTCTGTGTGACACCACACTATGCCAATCACCCTGAGACATTAGTTCTTAAGTCTCATATGCGGCCAGTGATTACGCTGGCTCACAGTGCCCTTCTAATCGAAACGCAATAATGTTTGCACGCTACTACTTCACGGCAGAATAACTGACCCCGGGGTAGTACCTACCTAGACGGATTCCTGCATAGGAATTCTGCCACCAGTAATATTTATGCCACCAATATTAGTTCTGAATCCTAAAGGCCTTTCAATTAAATACTAAGTATGTATGTGTGTACATATTCGTGTGACATTGTATATTTATCATAAATTATAGGTATTGTATATTACTATGTATTTATTTTAGTATGTATTTTGAGTATTTTATGTAATTGTATTTCATGTTTGTTAATAGCTTTATAGGTTTTAGTAAATTACTTTATTTTTAAGCGACCCCGGCCTTTCGAGCTACTGCTGTCTCCCTGCTTATTCTCCTCGCCCTGCTTATTCCGAGGTGGTTGTATTCTACCCCTCATAGTTCCTTTCCCAACTTCCGTTAATTATTCTCTAACCCAAATCCATTTCCTACCTAATCCATTTCCCTTACCGACCGCGAAGCCAGTGGTTGCCAGCTGCGTGCCTAGTCGTTAGCGTGATCTAGGACCAGGCCTTATCTAATCATGTGGGGCTCTGTTTAGTTGGGCAACATCCTACCTACCTACTCGTGGGAACGCAGTGGGGAGCAAGAAATTCAGCTCTTACCAGAATGTCGGCAAAGTGGTTCGCCACCCATAAAGTTTCGTTTCCCGAGAGGGCGTAAGGTGGACTACGGATGTGGTCGCTGTCTAACCCAATGGGAAAAGGGAAAAAATTTCCCATGGTTTCCCAGGTTAAAACACGTGCCGCAATGTTTCACTCGCCCTGGTATGTCTGGCAGAGAATGCCAACTGTCATTAATGGCGGACTTATTTGGCTACCGAAACCATTTGGCTAATGGCGTATGTATAGTGCACGTGAAATAACACTGTTAGCACTACATTAATTTTTGAGAGGGGTTTGAGGCTGTGAATAGTCCGCCACACTGCTCCAGTGCGGGTTGACAGACTTCACATGTCCTCGAAATATTTTTATTCCTCGGACATGCAGGTTTCTTCACGATATTTCCCTTAACACGTTACAAATCAGCACTTGAAATCGCAGACCATTTTCAGAGGTGCTGGCACCGGGGATTGAACTCAGTTCACTCGCGTATTATGAAATTTAACGAGCGCCCCGCCCTGAGCTACCACGGCTTTATTAAATTGTTACTGAACGGAATAAGTAGTTTATTAATGTACTTTTGAATTTTGTTTCTTTAGCTGATATTTTTGTTACCGCTTCTCCACACTATAGAGTTTTTATTTCAAATTGAATTTCTATAATTCTTCATTAAACTGCGACTGTACTGGCTAGCACCGATGGCATAGTAACGTCTAGGTTACGATGAAAAATAGAAAGTGTAGCATGCTCGAGGGAACACCTTTGACAACAGGGGACCTGCTACGAAAATCGATCGATTCGAAGCAACGAAGCACGACAAACATAAACCCTATTACCAAATTATTTCGGATACAACTTCTATGGACGGCCTTCTTTCGGATCAATAGGTAACCAATAGAATGAATGTTTAAAGAACGGTGATATCGTGGTAGGAAACCTGGTATGCAACAGCCGAAACTTCGTGTTTCGATCGCAGTGCCAATTGCAGTACAGCTTTGGGCCTGCCATTCGGCTATAATCCATCTCCATCTGAACCATCACCTAGCACAATCTTTTCAGTTTAATTGGAGTGATTAACAGGACTATTAGTAATGTTAGTAGCATATTATTTTTTAAAAAGAATAATAGGCAGAGGCGGATGCGTAACTAATAGGTTTTACATTAGAGAGCGTGTGCAATCTGAAACACTTTCTAAGCACTAACGATCCTCAAAACCATTGTGTACAAGTTGACGAACTGAAAAAAAAAACAGTCTATACGATAGTATTTAGATAATTTACTGGTGACATAAATGTTCACATATTTTTATCAGCACAAACACACCAAAATTGTTGAACAAATTCATACTAGTAATATAAATGCGAAAGTAACTCTCTCTGTCCCTATGTCTGTTTGTTACCTTTTCACGGCTGAACAGTTGAACCGCACAAAAATTCGGCACAAAAATAGCTTGCATCCTGGAGACGGAAATAGGATAACGAAAGACTTCCCACGGTATTTTAAAAAAACCAAAGTCCACGCGGTCGTAGTCGCGGGCTTTAGCTAGTAGCATATGTAAGAAAGAGAAAAAAAATTTACAATTAACAACATAATTTAATTTTTGTTTGTCAGTAAGTGATTTCATGCCAATTCTGGACTTCGACTCAGCATATGCTGCTGCATGTATGCAGCACTGATTTTCAGCGAAACTCAAAAGTTGGAGTGCGTCAACGTTGATCCATAATCGCGCTATGACAGTTTCTGAGATGGGAACTACATACAACATCTAAGAATTACTGGGAGGAAGAGACGTTTTAGAGACCCAGATTAGATCACCCGATCTGGCGGGTAGCTACCCACCTTAGTAATTTCATCCGCCAAAATGAACTGAATAATTGAAATTTTATAGTCCACAACGGCAAACATCGATAAGAAAAAAACACAAGAAACAATAATACGAGTATAAGATAAATCTTTAATTGCTTAAAACATGGGTATAATATTGATTTTATAGTATACGTATAATATGACGACCGCTTGGCCTGTTGGTCACAGTACCTGACTTCTACGCCGCGGGTCCTGTATTCGAATCCCAGCCGGAGACATTTGTGCTAAAACACAAATTGATAGTTTTTGGGTCTGGTTGTGTTGTAATTGTTCCCGTGTTTCTGACACTGCATCCTAGCCTACTTCCGATCTTATCGCATCAGCGTTACATCGGGCGCGGGTAGGTTGGGACGAGTGCGTGAGTGAAGGGGGGGAACGAGTGAGTACGCGAAAACACATAGTTTTCGCGTACATTTGTGGCACTATAATATCTCTTGCGCATTTGATAGCTTTCGATAATATTCGAAAGTTGTCGCCGTGGTCGAAATCGGCCTGGAGAACATCATCTTAGTATAATTGTTTCACATGTTTGCTATGTTGAATTCAATAGCGTAAAACAGACAAACACCAGCATTATTTAAATATCGAAGGAAGTAGTTCTACGAGTAGATTTACATCCATCAAGTGCATGCAGTTAGCTGGAAAGCCTCAGGAAACGGCTGCGGACGGTGCACTATTTCCTCGACTGTCGTCTGTTTTTTTTTCTAGTCAAGATGCATACGTAACTTTTAAGCATACTTAACTCTAAGCAAAACCTTACGTGACTTGACCAAATCAGGTAATTTTCCATTTTAAAATTAACCACAGTTTAGAAACGTGTAGAAAGGTAAAAAGTATTTATTCATATTTTTTTAATTATTTTTAAGTTCCATCGTCATCGGAAGGATTTTCCTAAGGAAGAATTTTTTTATAGAAGCAAGTGACGAAGACGAGCAAATCGTTAACCGGATGTTCACAGGGTCATCACTTGCCTATCAGGTAAGGCGCTTGCTCGTTCGCCAGCTCGTAGGGGAGGGGCACCTAAAAAAAATAAGAAAATATGAACGATGACCGCTGAGCCACGATCGACGTACCCGATGACGCAACGATTAACGATTCAATCCGCAGCATGCGAACTTCGCTACGTGATACCATTCGAGTTTCAGTTTCGCTTCATCGAAAGTTGAACGCACTTTCGCGTGCCCCGGCGCATCAGCAAGTCCGCTCCCATGGGACTGTGATTCGTGGACATGTGCCCCGAATGATCGATCATTAATGTTGAACGACGTCTTTAAAGGAACTCGTATAAAACAGCAAGTTCGAGCAGAGTTAACTTTAATTAATATACGCATCGTAAATAAATGTATGCACACCTACTCGTAAGAACCCGTTCTTAGTGACAACACGCAAATGTTTTTAAAATTTTTAATGAATCAAATTCAAATTTCAATTAACAAACAGTATCTTTCTTTTATAATATAGTATACAGTACAAGTGATAATATAGTATAGACATTTTCCACTAATTAATGACAGCAGTCGGTTATTCGTGGAAATGTTT
The DNA here is from genome assembly GCA_019845155.1 of Luehdorfia chinensis. NCBI lineage: Eukaryota > Metazoa > Arthropoda > Insecta > Lepidoptera > Papilionidae > Luehdorfia > Luehdorfia chinensis. The sequence continues at coordinate 1,344,126 of JAHVAK010000390.1, forward strand.
TCTGTTGCAACAATGGGAGAGAATCCAAATACCCTACAAAATAACAAAGGTATAAAACACGCGAAAAGTCTCATATGCCCAGTGATTTCACTAGCTCACAGTGCACTTCAAACCGAAACACAGAAATGTTTGTACACTAATACTTCACGGCATAATAACTGGCCCCGGGGTGGTACCCACTATACGAGGGGTGATCCAAAAGTAATGATAATCAATAATAAACACAATGAATAAAATAAATAAATAAATTTATTTCTCAACATAGTCTCCTAGCAAGTCTATACATTTAGTCCATCTCTTTTCTAATCCTAAAATTCCCTTAGAAAAAAAATCTTTATCTTGACTCTCAAAAAAGTCCTCAACCGCGGCCATCACGTCGCTATCATCGTCAAATTTCTTGCCTCGGAGGTGTTCCTTGAGTCGTGGAAAGAGATAGAAGTCGCTGGGGGCTAGATCTGGTGAATAGGGGGGGTGTTCCACCAGCTCAAAGCCCGCTTCCTGAATGGCAGCCATGGCAATTGCAGCTTTGTGAACCGGTGCGTTGTCTTGATGGAACAGCACTCCAGCCCGCAGTTTGCCTCGCCTTTTCTCCTTAATAGCCTCCCGCAATCTTCTTATTTGTTCTGCATAGTAGGAGCCTGTAATAGTGGCCCCCTTTTCCAAGTAGTCCACCATGATTATTCCTTCAGCGTCCCAAAAAACAGACGCCATAACCTTCCCTGCTGAGCTTGACACTTTGAATTTCTTCGGCGTCGGTTCATCGGATCGTTTCCATGTCATCGATTGTTGTTTTGTTTCAGGATCAAAATGGTGGATCCAGGTCTCGTCCATGGTCACAAAACGTGACAAAAAATTATCCTTGTCTGCCTGGAACTTTTCGAGATTTGCTCTTGACATGTCGACTCGTTTCTTCTTTTGCTCGTCGTTTAACATTTTCGGTACCCAACGCGCGGAGACCTTTCTCATATGCAATTCGTTCGCAAGGATTCTTTGAATGCTGCCATATGAGATCCCTGTGACCTCAGCTACATGCCTGATAGTCACTCTTCGATCTTCCAATACAACTTCTTCAACTTTTTTCACATTTTCTTCAGTGAGGGACGTCGATGGGCGTCCTTCGCGGTGTTCGTCTTCCGTCGATGTTCTTCCCAACTTAAACTCCTTAGCCCAGCGTGCAACTGTGGAATATGGAGGAGAAGAGTCCCCTAATGTTTTCCACCAAGTCGCTGTGTATGTCTTTGGTAGACATTTTTTTCAAGCAGAGGTATTTAATGACAGCTCTGATTTCGTGTTTTTCCATTTTGATGTTCACTCCTTGACAGTCCGTATTCAAATGAATGTAGCTCCCGGGAATCGTGGCCTATTTATATGATTTTTTTCCCTGAACTAGTGGTTAACTGAGTAAGTGACTGAAATTTTTTTGTATTTTTGTGTGCACTAGAAATAACTGATTATCATTACTTTTGGATCACCCCTCGTACCACTTAGACGGATTCCTGCGTAGGCATCCTACCGTCCTACTACCAGTAGTAATAGTAAAGAGCCGTGGGCTACAAGGGCTCTGCGCTTACTTTTAGTGTCATAGTACTCGAGAGTCCAACGGCACAACTAAAATTGTTAGTTGCAATTTACCGCGTGCTCGGCAGTGAAGGAAAGTATCGTGAGGAAACCCGTCTGCATGTCTGTGAAATAAAAAATATTAATGTAAAGTCCGCTAACTCACATTGGAGCAGCGTGGCGAACTCAGGAATGAGAGAGAGGCATAGATAGGCTGTTACTTTTATGTAATAGTCTCAGTTTTGACTATTTGGATTACATGCATGGGAAAGGCCATTCTGCATACTTAACGAGCATCCACAGGCCCATTCATGAGAACTACGCAGCGTACGAACGTTGAATATGTAACGCGAGTGTAATCAATTTTAAGAAGCGTCGCTTCAGAATATATTAAAATTTTAATTTGATTCATTTAAATATTAAAAACATTTACGTGTTGTCAGTAAGAACGGGTTCTTACGACTAGCTGTGGGCCGCGGTCTCATCCGCGTAAAAAAAGCCGACCCCGATCGATAATATACATATATACTACTCTATTTGAATAGGATTTTGGAGTTTTAAATATTTTGCACGGAACCCAAATTATTTTTCTAAAATTCAAGACGCCTGAGTTACCCGCTACAATATTAGCTATCTGTCAGTGAGTGTCCCTTCAAAATCGGCCCAGCCGTTTCGGAGATTAGCCGAGACAAAAAATTTAAAAATTGTTTTTTTCTTATAAGTTCCGTATATACTTTTATTTGTATCACCGTCATCATTTCAGCCCACAACTAGTCCACTGCTGAACATAATGGGGGAGCCATTGATGGCTAAAAACTTTGTAGTTCTCGTCTTGGGGGGATTTTGCCATAGTTGCCAAGCTTGGCAGGCAGGTTGGCAACCGCAGTTTATTTATTCAGATATTCGGGGGTGGTGCTGCTGCCCATCTCCTAGTTTTAATTTTCTCTCTGTCGATTTTACGACACTCACGGAATGAAAAGGGGCTGTAGATTCTCTTAAACCGCTACCACTCGGACCGTTATTTGTATAGATGCGTATATTTTATTTAGTAAGAGAGTGACCTGAGTTCGATACCCCGTGGTTCGATACCTCTAAAATTGTTCTGCAATTTTTAGTCCTGATTTACCACGTGGAGAAGGAAATCATCGTGAGATAATATATGTGAGAAATAAAACTAAATCGAGGACATGTCAAGTCCCCCAAGCCACATTTTGGCATCCTTAAAGTCGCCGAAAGATTCTACAAAATTGTGAACTTCGATGGGCGCAGAAAAGTTGGTGTGTGCACTAAATGTGATGCAACGTTTTGGTTTTTCATTAATAATGCCATTTTGTTATGATTATTATTTTTAACGGAGTAAATAGGCCAGCACGAGTCCCACGTGAGCTATTGAATGGCGAATTTTAATTACGTTCTTCCCAGCGAAACAATGTGCCATTAAAACACAGAGGCTACCGTGCGACCACGCCGTTAACTCGGCCGCCATGTTTCTAATTTCATGAAAGCAATTAATAAACTGACAACTTCGGTGTATTGTTTAATTGGCCTAAGTGAATTGATATATTTTTTATTATTTAAATATGCCCACACTGAGATTTCTTCTGTAACTTTGATGCTGCATTGTAGACATTTATAGACATGAATTCATTTTTTTTAATTGTAACAAAGAGACGAGAAGGGCAAAACGAGCTGATGAGCTGGTATATATAGAAATACGTCTAGGTAGGTACCACCCCAGGGCCAGTTATTCTGCCGTGAAGCAGTAGTGTGAAAACATTACTGTGTTTCGGTCTAAAGGGCACTGAGAGCTAGTGTAATCACCGGGCATATGAGACTTGCGAACTGATGTCTCAGGGTGACGAGCGCAGCGTGTTCCCACTCCGTAATGTTCAGGGGATTAAACAGCATTTGTTGTGGGCAGATGTTGCACATCAGAGTCGGGACATCAGTTCCTTAAGTCTCAAAAAAAATTTCTACATGCACAAACACAGACACGAAACAACTACTTATATACTAGACCACATCAATACATAGTATTTTCCAATGCGGGTATCAAAACCGATAGGTGTCCGGCAGAGTAGGATAGCACCTACCTCTTTCCTGCCAAGGTGTCATATAAGACGACTAAGCTTTTGTACGGACAGCTCTTATTCGTGCAGAATACCACCATAACATGCAATACTGTCACTATGCCGCTCGTGGGAACGGAATGGGGAGTAAAAATTTTTTGAGTTTTATCAAAATGACTGGCGTTTTTTTCCCCCTCTAGAGATTACATCATCTCTAGTGGGGGTTTATTATCTAATTGCTTGTACAAATACATTTAAAAACTTTACGAGAATTTTCTACTTTATCGCGATTTAATTTAAGCTGCCTCTTTCTGCGTAGTTTTACATTTACAGTTGTTTTATCGCTGTAATCTTAAATATTATTATATTATATATATATATATATTGTAATCAGCTATATTTCTTTCGTTTTCTTTACAATCATCTTTCAATGTTTAAACAATTAGTTACTTATGTGCAAAGATTTAAGCTATACTCTTATTAAAAATATGATATTATGATGAATTTCCTGTTAGTAATGATTACGTCAGAATAAATGATAACTGTGTTAACCGTATTTCTTGATACCAAAAACAATATGTTATCTTATTAAGTGTACATAAAATATTTGCCTATATAAATAAAAAGATATAGGTGTACTTAAAAATCTTCCTTTTGTGGGTATGTAATAATAGGAATTAAAAGAAACTAGTATCATATTTTTAAACTGTATACATATGAGCTTAATTGGGTTAGTAGTTTGTTGCATAGGTGTCCTGCTAATGGATATAGGGCTGGCGGCGACGTTGTACGCCAGCCGTAGCTACTCGTTTCCCGCGGGGGTGAAATATTGGATACGGATGTGGCCACCGCCCACTCCGTATATTGAACAAAGGCGAAACTGTATGTATGTATCGACATCGCAACTAATAGTACAGAAGTCAACAGTAGAAGCTGACGGCCGGGACATATTTTCATTAAAAAAACTCTATGCACTGCTATGGAGCTGGAACATTTTGACCAATAATGCCGTAAATGCAACCAGTAAGTGCTCTTTCAAAAGATTAACTCAATAATTTTCTACTAAATTATCCCGACTGGTGTCGAACAGTTGCGTCTATAATGCGATGAGTCTGGTGTTGATTGATGTTCTCCTTGTAAATTTTTCACGGCCTACAGCGAATGCCGTCGGTGGCTATCAACTGCGCAGGAGATATTCTAGTGTCCCCAGTGCAAACACTCTCTCTACCTAACTTATCCCTCCCGAAGTAACGCTCGTGTGATAAGATTAAGAAGGTCGCGTCTCTGCGACACGGAGACACCACATGTCACAACACAATCGGACCCGAAAACCAACCAATTGTGTTTTTGCGAATGATGGTTACAGCTGCCATTCGAACCCAGGACCCAGCGAAGAAGTCTGGCACTGCGATGGCGCCTAAGCGTGCCTATTAATACTGTTTTTGTCCTGCGGTTCACTGTTCAGCAGGCTAACGATTATTTTAAAGTAATTTAATCTGACCTTATTATACATATTTTACATCTCAACTCGCACAATTAATACAAACAAAACGATGCCGCGACAATTTCGTTACAATTAACTCGAGAGGTGAACGCAACTGCAAACGAAGCGCATTAATAGTGTCAAGTAAAACTTACGAAAGCGCAATACAATCATTTACGTTGTGGGTCGTGTGTTAACGTAAACGTAATTGTTACGTTTGATAAGAAGCAAATAATTGCCGCTTTTTGTTTTTATTGTACCTATGAAATACATAATTGTATCATAAACACAGTGTCCATATTAGGGAGAAAGAAAGAAATATTTATTAGTCACTTGCACACAAATCACAGGCTTATTTGTATTATTAATAAAAACAAGAGAGTCATAAAAAGTTTAATACTAACAAAAGTACAATACAATTATAAAAACTTGCTGTACAATTTACTATTAAATCATCAAAACTCAAAATATACACAGTTATAACAAAATTCAATAAAAACAACCGACAGTTTTTTATTTATTTATGGAAACAGTCGTAAATTTTTTGTGTTGGTACCAAAAATCGTTGGCTTATTTTTTTTTCGATCGTAAAGAACGCACTGCCTATGCTACGTACGATATACGAGTATGTCATAATTTTTCTAATCTATTGTTTCAGAATGTTACGTTCGATTTTCAAACAGTTTAGGCGGGTAAAGGTCATGACAGTTAACATTGATTAACCTTTATGTAAGAACAAACTCCAGCATTATACGACGCCGACATTTTGCCAAATTATAGTATTCATAACTAACAAGAATAATGTCCGTCCTGTGCTAATTAGAGATAGAAATAAAATCCAACAATTGCTTGTCTTTCTGAATCGCGAAAATGAACCATTTGAGTATCCTAAACGATAGTATTTTTATCTTTTAAAAATGTTTCACCATGGTAGGATTAATTCTGCATTTTACAGTCATAATTTTCATATGCACATATACCCAAATCTAGAATAACTATTCGTGCGAAATACAGATATTGAAATAATACGCAGACATCAATCGCTCAGACACAAATACATAAGAATCACGATGCCCAGTGCTATAATATAAAAACAATTTCAAACTGGCTCTTATATAAAACTATTATTTTCTTTTTCGATACATATTTTTATTCTGTGTTACGCTAAAATGAGTAGTTCAGTCTAGCGTTCCGCTAATTTTGGCGCGACAACCAAAAAGGAAACGTTGGCAATGCCTACATGTTAGGCAACATACCAATTAAAAGAGCGAAACGTGTTATAATTTACGTTTCGCTTATTGATATGTTGTTCTAGATATGTTATGTTTTTAAATAAGTCAAAATGGTTTAATGGGTTTCATTTAAGTCTAATAGGGCATGGTTATAACATAGCTAATTTTATCTTGGTCCTTACGAAGTTCGCTTAGATCACATCACGCAATAAATAACCATATCGTTCGCTTCTTTTTGAATCAAGTTACGAAACAAAAACATTTATAAACAATAGTGTTGTCTCAGTTTTAGTGTAATTATTAAATGAAGTTTAGCCAATAAAATGGCATACAAACATACATAGAGTCACACCTCTTTCCCATTGATCCTGACACACGTCTGGCGCTTCTTCTACTTCCATGAGTGTTTTCATACAATGCTGCGGGTTCTTCCGACGTGTTTTTTACTTTATCTTTTTTATCCTTGACATATTAACAAAAAAAAACAGTTACTATATAATTATGTATTCTGTACGATGTTTAAAAATGTATGATTCATAATTATGCAATTCAATCATTCGTTCTTAACGTCATAACAATGATTACAGATCGCATCAATTGCGTTAAAGTAATTCTGGTAACCTTATTCTGGTAATCTTAGTCTTGACATTTGATTCAAAGATGCTACTGAAGCATCTCCGCCTCTTATATGAAATATAAATATAGGAATGTAGTCTTTAGGAAAATGATAATTGCGACAAACATTACACTATATTTACAACTACAATGCAACAATCACGTACACTTTATAAATATCGCATCGTTTTACGTGCTTGATGCACATGGATCTAAAATATTATTATTATTACGTATATACATACAATCACGCTCTTTCCTAATTTTATAAGGGGTAGGCAGAGAAAACATCCGTAGCCCAGTTATCGACCCCGCAGGCAACGAGACTTGACACATGTCGCCGCCATTTTGGTAAGAGTTTAAATTCTATCCTTTAAAAGAAAACACGAACCGCTACTCGCCTATAAAATCGACCACTCCATTGCCCAGATTCTGTTCGTAACCGATAGGTAACGGAGACTCGTTATGTGCGCAGCGGGAAAGGGCCCGGACGTGGGAAGTGCAAATAGAGACCTGCTCGGCACCGTGAACAAACACCCACTTCCTAACTGCTTGGCTAAACAAACGCTAGCTTTGCAGCTGAGTGACAGGAATTATTGAATGGAGGCTTCTGTGTCAGGTTGCTAGTGTTGAAGAGATAATCATTCCGGCTAAATAATATTTTACCTTAATTTGTCTGTAGAGCCGTGGTAGCTCAGGGGCTAGGCGCTCGCTTTTAATTTCATAGTACGCGAGTGACCTGGGTTCGATTCCCGGTGCCGGCACCACTAAAATTGTTAATTGCAATTTTAAGTGCTGACTTACCACGTGCTCCTTCCTAGCTCTAAAACCCTCTCAGAAATGAGAGGAGGCCTATGCTCAGTAGTGGGACAATTATAGGCTGAAACTTTATTTTTTTTTAATTTGTCTGTATATAACTGTATAACTAACACAATATCTCTGTGTTCTGCAAAACAACCAAATCGTAAAATTTGTTTGGGATGTTTTTTTGTGTGAATGAACCTTTATCCGTAATTACTTTAAGGCTAGCATCGGCTCTGGTAACTTCTGGGAAAAATGAATATTCATCATCCTTAAAGGAACAAAAAGATTGCGAGTCGATCGATGCACGTCCACACCGCAGGGTACCGACTAGAGTTGCCAGGTGTCCCGATTTGCGCGGATAGTTCTCGTTTTTGGGGGGTGAAATTTATGTGTAAAACACTCACGATACAGGGAAAAATCCCATCGAAAACAGAAAAGGAAAGATCCCGTTCCGATTTACCCTCGATCTAATGTCCTGGATTTGGACTTTCGGCTAATGCTGGATGCCTATAGCCGACGAAAGTCTGTGTTATCTATCTCAGAACCACACCCATCCGCAGTATATAAAAAAACAAGAGCAGGCGAACTCAATTTCACGTAACATAAATCATAATAGCACCAAATTGCTTGAGCAATTATCAACAATCGAGATATCGACTATCGATACAAACGATACCGACGAGCGACTAGAGGTATTATGCAAGAGTACAATCACTTCCAGTTAACGCTGAACAAACACGATGTGATCTGTGTTGCGTAGAGTATCTAAAAATACGAACGTTTAAAGTTTTTCGAATCATCATCCTATAACAATGTCGTCTTTCCGTATCATCATCGTCAATGCCAGTGTTGCATCTGTAAAGGTTATAAATAATCCTTGACGACTGCGAAATACTTTAGTAAACAACTTAATAAAAAAAAACTTGAATTAACTGTAATAAACAACGTTTTGCTCCTTTCGTCACTTTATCAAAAAAAAACTAGAAGTTGCGAAATCGCAAACATAGCGACATGCCCACTATTAGTCCCTAAAAACTCGATATCGATATTATAGTTATAACCTCTATATTGTCATCTTAATATATATAATTCATCTGTGCGTGTGTATGTCACTGAACTAAACGTCAGGACCGATGTTTATGAATTTTTTTGTGTGTTTGTGTGGTTCCCTGCATGGTTTAGATCCAGAATTGGAACCGGTAGGTGGCGCTGCGATAGAGTTCTAGGAAAATGACAAAAGTCGCTCAGTATATAGTTTATCGATAATTCGAATATCGAAAAATCGTTTGCTGAATCTGCTAATAGCAGGCCAGCCAACGTTCGGGCAGGACAACGTCTATGGGGTCCGCTAGTAGATTATTTTATTTTCTTTTGATCATGAGGCGTAACTGCAATAGTTGCGACGTTTGACTGACAATGTTGTTATGCTCTTCAGGCCTATTTATTTCCTTAGTCTTCTTTTACTAACGAACTTTCGCAACACGTAGTTTTGAAACTAGGGTGTGAATATCTTTGTGGGTCTTTAAAAATTAGCTCCTATATTATAGTTATAACAGTCGTATTTTTTTTATTTATTGTCCTATGTTGTTACACCTACATCAAAATCCACCACTCGAAGAGTTGACTGGGAGAAAAATACTTTCTTTGTATGAGAAACAATAGATTTACATACATACATACATACAGTCACGCCTCTTTCCCATAGGGGTAGGCAGAGACCACATCTTTCCACTTGCTACGATCCTGACACACACCTTTAGCTTCTTCTACTTTCATTAGCGTTTTCACATACGCTCGTCGGTTGCGGGTACTTTTAACGTGACCTTTCCTCAAAAGTTCACCGATCTGATTGTGATACCTACGCCTAGGTCGACCCTTACCGGCTTTATCATTCACACTTGCCTCATAAATCTGTTTCGTCAATCTCCTTTCATTCACCCTCTCTACGTGTCCAAACCATCTAATCATGCCTTTCTCTATCTTTTTCACTACATCTTCAACCACACCGCAACGTTCCCTTATCACGCTGTTTCCTCACTTTGTCAATCAGAGTTACTCCAGCTATACTTCTCAAACTTCTCATTTCCACAGCGTTAATCTTACTTTCATGCTTCTTCTGCCAGACCCAGCATTCACTACCATACATAAGTGATTTATAAGTAAATAAATATTTTGAACAACACGATCATGTAACTACAATAGGGCTCGCGGCACATCCAGTTCTAAAACCACTTTTAGTAAATAAACATTGGACAGAAAGTGTGAAATTATATACGAATAATTTATTTAATGTATGTTTGGTTTATATAATATATCCATATCGCCCGTAGAACCGACAACCGTTGGAGAAGAAAGGTTCTCGAGTGGCAACCTCGTACCGGCCAAACCTGCACGGTTTTGCGGGAAGTCGATGGATGCAGGTGGCTCAGGACCGTGTTTTGTGGCAATCTATGGGGGAGGCCTATGTTCAACAGTGGACTGTAATAGGCTGAAATGATGATGATGATGATGATGATGATGATGATGATGTTTGGTTTATTTAAGGCATGTCTATTTGACTGCAGGTTTTCTCTCGATTGCGGTAGACTTTCGTTCGCAATTTTATTCAACCGAGATAAGTCACTTATGTGCCTTTGATTTTCCGGGACCTATATTTTTATGTCTAGTCTTTTAATATACTTTCGAGAAATCTTTTTTATCTTTTGTTTTAGAATATAAATATCTCATTAAAATGTATGTCATTGTCACAACCCTGATATTGGCAGGATTATGATGGGAATATTTACTGGTGGTAGGATTCTTATGCAGGAGTCCGTCTATGTAGGTAGGTACCATTGCAGTGTTGTTATTCTGCCATTAAACAGTACCTATACTAGACTTAAAAAGGTCTTGGATAAAACAGCACTTTTTATGGGCAGATGGGCAGACGTTGCACTTAACATTTGGGGAACGATTTGCTCCCCTCCTCACTTTCTACCATAATCTCATCCTTGAGTGTCTTAAAAACCAAATTAAGTAAATGCTAGCAAAAATAGGTGGCGGATCTTAGTTTTGACATATCTTTGACTATAGGTGTATATACATATTAAAATTAAGAGTGGAATACCATGAGTGATGATGATGATGATGATGTGGATGCGACTAAGGTATTGTACGGACAGCCTTTATTTGTTCAGAATAATACCATAATAAGCAATTCTGCCGCATACATACAAGATACCGCACTGCTATTGGGAACGCAATAAGGCTTAAGAAAAAAAAAGCTAAAGAAGTTTTGACTCGTACCAAAATAGCAGCGACTTGATTCAACACACGTCTCCATTCCCGCGGGAGCGAAAAGTGGACTGCATGTGTGATCACTGCCTATATGGGTAAAAGGCGTAACTGTATGTACGAGTATGTAGATTTAAATCACATTTAAATTTGCTTTTGAAGTTGCGTTGTGGTGGTGTTTAAAAAATCTGCCGCTCCTCATGCTCATCAAAAGTCATCTAGATGAATGCCATACCGAAAATATAACGACCGATGACGGGCACCAGCGACTAAGCTGCAAAGCGTCAGGTACTGCCGTCACCAATCAGCTTAGTAAGCGTGGTGATAGCGACAAATCGTCCCGTCTTGGGAGAGGTCCATGTCCCAGCAGTGGTATACGAGTATTAACGGGCTGATAAAAACGCATGTAATTGGAACTATTGTATCTTACTCTAAAGCGGGTGTCAAAGCGTCGGTGTTCATTTTGAATGTAATGAAAAGTTTAAAAATTAAAAAACTACGCTCGACCTGCATTGATGATCCTGGTGAGAATGCCAAACCATAGTCATGAAATTATTGTATAGATATCGGTACATAATTACAATTTAAAATTTTCAATTAATTGGACGTCTGGGTGTGGGTGAAAATTTAATAAAAAGATTCTATTACATTGAAACATTATATACATATATACAGGCCAAGCTTAGTCAAGCATGTTAGGAACACAGAAATTTCTAATTTAACTTCATATGTCTCCTATCTTCTATCTTCCATAAACAATGAAAGGCTAATCAGAAACCTCGTAGGGTATGTTTACAACGGCACCACTGACCTCTCTGTCACGATTCGCAATTTAAACATGGCGTCTAATCAAATTTGAATTTCACGATCCGATCCGTTGCAATTACAATACGACTGCTTGAATTCAATAAATTAATGGCTTCGGATAGTCGAGACTTAATGTCAAAGTCAAGAAGTGACTTGTAGAATAAGTAATTTTCAAGAACAAAATATTATTATGTAATCAATTAGTTCTTCTTTTTAAGAAAATGTGAAATGTGTGTTACCCGGACCTTTCCAATCCCGACTTGATAAGTTGGAGCGCCTTCTCGACAATTGCATTAGCTTCATTTTCGGTTTACGTAAATATGACCACGTCTCTTCTAACCGTTCTAAGCTTAGGTGGCTCTCTATTCGTCAAAGGCGTTGCTCCATAATTTAATTCTTATTGTATTCTGTATTAAGTAATCCCAATTCTCCTTCATATTTTTTTTTTTTTTATAGAATAGGAGGCAAACGAGCAGGATGGCTCACGTGATGGTAAGTGATCACCGCCGCCCATGAACACCTACAATACCAGAGGAATAGCAGATGCGTTGCCGGCCTTTATTTATATCATATCTTAAGAATACTTTCCAATATCTTCACTCTGCTCATGACATAAAATTTACTTATTTAATATTTATTTATTTGTTTCTTCTTCTTTTTATTCTCTTCATTTTGCTTCTGTTGAGTGCCAATCGGCTAATGATTTAGGGAAGGCACTACATAAGATGTCGTCGCTGGATCGACTATTGCCGTGAACCACCTTTTGTGCTTAAGAAAGTGGTATACAGGAATATTAGTAACATTAATAGAATTCTAGAAAATTGTTATTAGGTGCATAAGCACATGTTTATAACTATCAGAGGAACAATAAAAATGGTGCTTTTTTGAAACTTATTCAAAAGCAACTTTACGCGGATGATCTAAGTTCGATAGACAGTTAACCATAGTCTTTTCCAATATACATCGTTGATGGCGGTCTGTGACAAGGTTTTCAATAGTCAAGTGTTCTGCTACTATTTCATAGATTGGTTCGGTGAAATAATATCGAAAATCCCATGTAAAATTTATATCAAAATCTGTGTAGTTCACGAGCTAAATCCATTCGTACAGGCATAAATGTACTTTTATTTTATATGTATTTGGATAATCAAAGTTACCAAAAGACAATTCGCAAATTAGGTATCGTTGATAACGGGCGATTTACTCTGTCTGTCTGTTTATTTCCCAGCCGTCCAAAATACTTTCCGAGGCGATAGTATAAGGCAAAAGGTTCATAAACTCTGGATTCCTCGAAGTTCACAGACAGATAGTTCTTAGGATAAAACCATTAACACTTTACAATTTAAATAATTCTAAGCAAATTTAATTCTTAAGCACACGTTTACAGAATCCTAAATACACGTAGCTCCAGTGGACTCAAAAAGTAATGCGTTATTTATTAGTTAGCTAATTGACTTTCTATGAGTCCAAGAAGCGAAAGATGTTCGACAGAAGATAATTTGCATCTCGCCAATATCAAATGACATGAACAGAACCGGCATTTCGTCAGTGGCATCCATGCGAATAGGTTAATTAAAATACATTAACAAATCTCAAAGGGTATTTAATGAAGATAGACAGAAATATAACTATAATATAGGTGGTATATTCGGCAGCTGCATTGTACCATGCACTGTAGCCTTAGATGTAATACTTTCAGAATTCTACGGCCAATCTCCAGTTGAGCTTCAACATCTTAAAAATTCCATGCACTGTTAAATAACATGCTTATTAAGAATCCAAGTGGAATAATTTTATAATACGCAACATATTTATAACGAACTTATAAAGAACAGCGAGAAAATTCATAGTTAATTACAATTTTAAGCAATGATTTACCACTGCTCGACGATATCTATTGCATGTCTGCAAAATTAAAAAAAAAACGTTTCAATGATAAGTGAAATCCGCACTGGAGCAGTGTAGATTCATAGTCTCTGAAAAATGAGAGAACGTCTATGCTGCAACATTTATATGCTATAAAATAAATATTATCTATGTTGCTGTAACAAAGCATCGAAAAAAAGAACCGGTTGTTTGTGTACGATACATATTTTAGAATCACTACATACATACATACATAAGATCACGACTGTATCCCATAAGGGGTAGTCAGAGACTGGGCACTCACTGCAAAAACAGATGACTGCCTCAATCCACGTTTCACCTAAACAATATAATGCACTTGGTGTGATAGGTGGTGAGCCCATCGCCACCATGCGCTGTTGGGTGCACAGTGCAGTTTAATTCCTTACTCGCCTTTTACAAGATCCATTGGATGAGATCGAGTGGTGGTGGTGGTAGTCTTTTCTAAATCATCATTCTCATTCACTTTTTTATATTTTTTTTTTGTAATTGGATAAAGTGATGAAACGAGCGAAGCGTTCACCTGATGGTAAGTGTAATGTCTGCCCATAGCAAATGCTGTGAACATTTCTGTGTGGCACCCCACTGCGCCCATCACCCTGAGACATCGGTTCTTTAGTCTCTAGTTTAGTGATTACGCTAGCTCACAGTGCCCTTCAAACCGAAACACAGTTATGTTTGCACACTACTGCTTCACGGCAGAATAACTGGCTTGGGGTGGTACCTACCTAGACGGACCCCCTCTCCAATTAAAATCCTGACCGTAAGTTTTAAGGTCACAATCACAAGAGGCAGTATTCTTTGGATGTGAATTCGTTAGGTGCAAATCATTAGGGTATTGACATTTCGATTATTACGCAAAGCTGCATAACTGCATAGAAATGATCATAAGCTGTCATTACTTACAAATTGCACTGCCCGATCCACGCATTTGAATAATTACCTGAAACAATTTACATACTGGATATTAATATACTACAATCAATAGCATCGCTACAACGTTTGAGTGGCCGACCTTAACACAAAAAAATATTTGTGTGCACAAATCGGACACGAAAGTTGCGTAAGTGAGTAACCGGTCACAATCTAAATCAATAATGCATGCCTAGATGCAGCCAGAACGACAGTTTTGATCTTGACGTATATTATAGGAAAATCACATGGTTTACCGGTGGTAGAATTCCTATACAGGAATCCGTCTAGGTAGGTACCACTCCAGAGCCAGTTATTCTGCCCTGAAGCAGTCGTGTGCAAACATTACTGTGTTTCGGTTTGAAGGGCACTGTGAGCAAGCGTATACACTGGGCATTTGAGACTTGAGAACTGATGTCTCAGGGTGACCGGCGCAGTGTGGTGTCACACAGAAATATTCTGGGTAAATGTAAATGTAAAATGGCGGGCGGTTGCCATAAAATAGTCTAAAGAATTGCAACTACCTCCTCACCTGAGAGTTTCTTTCATTTAAAGGGAACGCTTCGCTTCTGTTCAGCAGTATATTATAATACTTTGAGATGATAATTGCCTTTGGTTATCGTTTTAGTAGTTTCTTTCAGACCTACTAGTGCCTTTAAAATCTCGCTACTTATTTGCTTTAGAATCATTCGTGGATACCAGAATAATATATTTAAGATGGTTACGAACGGTTCCGAAATTTCCTAATTCATTCTTTGTACCGCATAAAATTGTTTAGTGTGTATTTTCGGTCATGTTGCGTCTTTTTTGTAAACTATATTAAAAATATTACTTTGTCCTAGCACGGTGACATATTTATCACCGCTATTGCCCGTGATAGCTTCAACCGCAGTGTTAGATATTCTGCCGTGCTACAGTAGTATGTAAAATATACTTGATTTCGGTTGAGAGGACACTGTATGCTAGTGATTACACTAGCTAATGTCTCAGGTGGTCGAGCGCAGTGTGTTACTACACGCATTTGTTATAGGCAGACGATACACTTACAATAAGTGTGAACGATTTCTTCGTCTCGTCACTTTCTTTCATAAAAAGGCGAGTGGCATGTATTAATAAGGCATGACACTGAAAAACATAAGTCTCAGGGTGACGAGAAAACACGCAATTAAATTTTCTGGTTGACACGGCAACTGTTATGATCAGATATTGCACAGATATATTGTCGTAAACTTCTGTAGATCTAAGATCTAACATATTCTCCCCAGTTAAGTAATTTTATTGTCATTTTCGTAAAAATAAAAAAGTTTGAGGATTTTTCAATATTTATAATTGTTATCTAAAACTATTAACAGCGATTAAATTTTGCACAAAACTAATAGTGACAGCTTTTATAAACCATTTAACGATCGTTGCAAAAACTTTTAATGTCGTAACGCTCTTAAGTAATTTGTTATGTCATTTTTACTGTCGGTGATAGAGGAAAGATTACTTATACTTTCATTCTGTTAAATTGCAGGCGTGGTCAGTCAAAACTTATTAGCCAAGAAACAAAAAAACCATAGACGAACACCTAAAAGCCTTCGGTTGAAAACCTTATAAAGCCATCCTTATTAATTATTACTGTTAGACGACGAAGCTTGAAATATTTATTTATTTATTTTATTTACTGCTGGTAGGATTCATATGCAGGAAGGTCTTATCAGGTAGCATCGCAGGGCCAGTTATTCTGACGTGAAGCAGTAGAGTGTGCAAAAATTACTGTGTTTCGGTTTGAAGGGCACTGATAGTTACTGACCATATAAGGCTTAAGAACTGAAGTCTCACGATAACAAGCGCATTGTGGTGCCACACAGAAATGTTTTGGGTGACACAGCATTTGTTATGGACAGACGTTGCACTTACCATCAGGTGAAAGATTTGCTCGTCTCATCGCTTTCTTTCATAACAAAAACTATATTTATTCCAAATATTAATTATAATTTGTGTATGACGTTTATCCGATCTTATCGCATCAGCGTTACATCGGGTGCGGGTAGGTAGGACGAGTCAGTGCCTCTGTGTTTGCGCGTACACTTGTGGCACTATAATATCCCCTGCGCAGTTGATGGCTCTCGACAGTAGTCGCAAGTTGTCGCCGTGGTCGAAATCGGCTAGGAGAACATCATCATCATCATGACGTTTATGTTATACTGGAGAATATTGTTAATACTTGATGAAAATCTTGATGTTTATAAAATCGCACAAGCTATTTTGTAATGATCAGAGCAGCCAGCGTTAGACTAGATCTAGTCGACCTGAATGCCTGGTCGCACACTTGAGCAACCTCTGAGGCAATTGGGTTAATTGAATCGAAACGTTTATAATAAATAATTCAACAATTTCAAAATTACATAATGAAATTATTCATATGTTATGTGTATTTATTAAAGCGGCAAAAGAAATTCGCGAACATTTTCAACTAACGCGTTCCATTACTAACGAAGCTCGGTTTTGTTCATCTCTTAACCGTTTACCTCTTAATTAAGAAAGAAAGAAAAATAAATTTATTCGCTTCTGTAATTTAAAATTAGTAACGATGATATGAGCGAAATTAGAGTGACCGACATAGCCCTAAAGATCAGCGAGCTGAAGTTGCAATGGGCTGGCAATATAGCTAATAGAACTGATAACCATTGGGAAAGAAAGGTTCTGGAGTGGCCATCTCGTAATACGCAGCGTAGGGCGACCCCCACACTAGTTGGAGCAATGACCTGTACAGTTTTTCTAGACGAAACGCACAACTGATACAAGAGAAATCCTAGAGCACAGAGTATCGTTGCTTACTTAAAAATACTATTACCTTTCAATATACAGGATCTACTACAAACAGTGGTAGTTAACGGGTCAGGAATAAGCCGACCATTCCAACCCCGGTGTCAGCACTACTCAAATTGTTCTGCAATTTAAGGTACTGATTACCACGTGCTCAGCTGCGAAGGTCAACATCGTGAGGAAAACTGTATCTCTCAGGAATAAAAATAATTTGAGGTGTGAAGTCCGGTAGCCCGGTAGCAGCAGCGCGCCAAACTCTTCCCAACTCAAAAAACCTCTCAAATGTGAGAGGAGGCCTGTGCTCAGCGGTGGGACATTTATACGGTGTCAATTTAGATTTTTTTACTCAAATTAAAAAAAAAGTTACAGCCTATAAATGTGCCACTGCTGAGCACAGGCCTCCTCTTATTTCTGAGAGGGTTTTGGAGCCGGGAAGACTCCGCCACGCTGCTCCAATGCGGGTTGGCAGACTTCACATGTTCTCGAAATATTTATTATTCCTCAGACATGCAGGTTTCCTCACGATGTTTTCCTTCTCCGACGAGCACGTGCTAAATCGACACTTAAATAGAAATTAACTATTTTAGTAGTGCCGGCACCGGGAATAGCCTAGCCCCTGAGCTACCACGGCACTTACTTACAGTCGTTGAATAAATTTCAAAAAGCATGTCGCCAATTGAATTGCGCTGTGCGCATTATTTAACCTAATTTTCCCTTCTGAAATATTTATATTAGTCTTTGTAATATTGCTATTAGCATTGTCTTATCAATAATTTTGGAAAGTGTCGGCTTGTCACGTCTTTCCGCGCCAAACACTGCATTTGAACGTGAGCGGCCCGCGGCGTTTGAAAGCCGGCTCTGTCCCACATGCATTGTTACATAAACACGCAATTGATTAATAACGACCATTATGGTCGAAGTATGTTGTTAGGCGACCATTTACGATACACATGTCGATGGTATCGATTAAACGTAAGGTATACAATGGGCGCCTAAGTGGGTTGGAGCATCATGACGTACTGTGGTGGATATTATAGTCGCAATAAATTATTTATCGTCATTTCACTGGAGATAAATGCATTTTCTATAGTAAGAACTGCAACGTCGTTTCAGCCTATCACAAGTCCACTGCTGAACATAGGCCTCCCCCATAGATAGCCACAAAAGTTTGTAGCTCTCTTATTGGAGGGATTTGCCATAGTTGCGACGCTTGGCAGGCGGGTTGGCAACCGCAGTTTATTTATTCAGATGTTCCAGGTAGATGCTGCTGCCCATCTACTGGTTTTAATTTCCCTCTGTCGACTTTTACGACACCCACGGGATGTAATGGGGTGGTAGATTCTCTTAGGCCGCTACCACACGGCAGAACTGCAACGTCCACCCATAACAAATGCTGTGTCACCCAGAACATTTCCATGTGGCACCACACGGCATCCGTCTCCCTGAGACACCAGGCAGATTTTCATGCTTAATTAAACGACCGCGTGGCCTGAGCCGACATTTGTGAAAACACATAAGTGGGTTTTCGAGTCTGATTGTGTTGTTCAATTGACAATGTATGACTGAAAGTAAGTTACTTTGCTAAGATCCGCATGCAAAATATAAAAATGGTGTATATTATCTAGTTGTAGTATTGTAGTGTAGTGGCTTGTGCACGCTACTGAGGGAGGGCGGGCGGTGCTCTTCAAAAAACTAGGTAATATACACAATTTTTATATTTTGCATGCGGATCTTAGCAAAGTAACTTACTTTCCTTCATTATAATGGATTTCCGCAAAGTAACGCCTGATTCTATTGACTATAACGTATGACTGTAAAACTCACTCGCGATGCAACACAAATGACAGTGTGGAGCATCGTTTTTTTTTTTTAATAAAATAATAAAAATATATTACGTATGTTAATTGTCCTAAAACATTGATACACTGCAACGTTACACTGTAGGCGAGTAAGTACTCCTGCTCATTTGTTTTCGGGTTACATTTTGTGTACCTAAATCCGGTTTCACGTAAAATCAGTGCTAGAGTAAATGCTTCAGTTTTTTGCTGAGTGATACCATTTGCCATCACACAGTTCATCCATCGACACATTACACCGAGTGATCCCGCTATTCGAAGGAGGTTAATGTAAATAGGGCTAAGGATTGCTTTGGTGCAACTAATCGATAAAAATATTTTAGACATTTATTCTAAATGGTTTTATTATTGCTAAAGTACAAAAGAAATCTTATTTCTCAACTTTATTACAGAAAAGCGTGTTTTTATTTTGACATATAAAGTCTGCCAACCCGCATTGGAGCAGCGTGGCGGACTCTTCCCGGCTCCAAAAACCTCTCAGAAATGAGAGGTGGCCTGTGCTCAGCAGTGGGACATTTATAGGCTGAAACTTTATATTTTTTTTTAATATTTTAAATATGTCTCGAAAACAATCATTAATCTACGAGAAAAGCCATATCTATATTTAACATGTTTTTTTATTGGCAATCGATAACATGTTGCATCACTATTAATATTATATATTAGCGGATAACAAACGGAAGTACATAAAACGAAATTGACCTCAACAGAAGCATTGTAACCGCCCTAATGTGTGACCGTGAGAAATAAATAAGAAGCTTGCCCAGTGAGCAAATCCCTTCACTTTCGGCAGCCAAGCCGCAACAAATCAAACATTAAAACCAAAAGCGTATCGAATCTCGCACTACACTGGCTTTATATATGTCCTTAACGGATTAAAAAAATGTATCGATATCAATATTTTTATTTGATATTAAAAAAACGAATTTTTACGGTTTTCATTGCGTTTAATTTTAAACTATTTATAACCCGACGTTTCGAGTGCTTTACAACACACATGGTCACGGGGGGATCATAATAGTTATAAAATCAAAGGCGATGTGTGCCGAAATTAAATGTGTAATATAGAGTGTAAGTAAATATAAGAAATTATTATTATTACTTTTTAATTTGATTTTAAATTTTTTTGTTTTTTATTTATAACTGTAACTGTAATTCTCTGTATACTTATGACTTAGTATTATAACTAATTCAAAATAGCGTTGTACGTAGAACGATGACGGTTAAAGTACTTTTTCGAACAAAATACATAAGGTTTCTAATATTATTTTTACTGGTGGTAGGATTCCTATGCAGGAATCCATCTAGGTGGGTACCACCCCAGGGCCAGTTATTCTGCCGTGAAGCAGTAGTGTACAAACATTACTGTGTTTCGGTTTGAAGGGCACTGTGAGCTAGCGTAATCACTGGGCATATGAGACTTAAACTGATGTGTCAGGGTGACGGGCGCAGTGTGGTGTCACACAGTAATTTTCTGGGTGACACAGCATTCGTTACGTTGCACTTAGCATCAGGTGAATGTTTTGCTCGTTTCGTCACTTTTATGAAACTGTGTGAAAATGAACATTTCTGTGTGACACCACACTGCGCCCGTTACCCTGAGAGATCAGTTCTTAAGTGTCATATGGTCAGTGATTACACTAGCTCTCAGTGCCCTTCAAACAGAAACAGTAATGTTTGCGTACTACTGCTTGAATAACTGGCCCTGGGGTTATACCTACATAGACGGATTCCTACATAGGAATCCTACCACCAGTGAAAACTTCACCACGTACTGAGGTTTGGGTAATTATTTGTTGCAAACATTTTAAATACTCTGTGCGCCTGTTTGACCAGAGACTATAATGTGTTCGGCGTATGAACGTATACAGATGACAGACTATTATGTGATGGACATTGTTAGTAGGAACGTAAATAATGAATGTTATTCTATTCGATTTAATCGGCCACGGCGACAATTTTCGAATACTGACGGAAGCTATTAACTACACAGGAGATATTATAGTGCCACATCGTACGCGCAAAATTCAGGGCACTCACTCGTCTCAACTCTATTGTCAGTAGGTGTAAGAGATCGACTGTAATATGAATATAGAATACCAGCTTTGCCCCGCGTTTTTACCCGTCGTTTTATTTAAAAGAAATGTTATATAGCCTGTAGCCTTCCTCGATGAATGGGCTATACAACGCTAAAAGAATCAATTCTAGCCAGTAGTTCCTGAGATTAGCGCCTTTAACGAAACAAACACTTCAGCTCTATAATATTAGTATAGTAAACATATATTTTAATATATCGTTTTTAGTTAATTTGTCCGTTTACATTGTAATACTTTTAAAAGTAAAATGTTGAAATAGGTAATTATTATATTATTTTACAGTCCGGTAACGGACGGTTTGCCGGTGAAATTTACTAATGAAGTAAGTGATTTGTCGGCTCAGTTGGCGCAGTGAAGCGCGGGTCGCGGGTTCGATTCCCGCACGGGACATATATTTGTATGGCCTACATATAGTTGTTCCGGGTCTGGGTGTTTGTGCATGTGGAATTTATGTCTGTAAAACGCACCCACGACACAGGAGAAATCCTACTGTGGGGCTTCGTTTTTTATAAATAGAATAGAATAGAATAGAAGTGATTAGATCGCTCGGCAGAAAAAAAGTATTAAGTATATTTATTTTATAACATGTTTCTATCTCCAGAACTGTCAATCTGAACGTCACTTTTTAATGAGATTTTAATACAAGAATACTATCCAAATTTTCCTCTAATTTTACCTTTATATTATACCATAATACTTACCTTATACTCACAATTACGAACAGAATAAAAAATCAGCCAAATTTGTCGAGCCGTTCTCTAATGATCATCTTTTATACATGCGGAAATTGATTTTTATTAATATAGAAGATATAAGAAAAGAAGATAGAAGAACAAATATATATAGATAGATAGATGTGTTTTGTCTTGGGCAGAATAAATGTTTTTTTCTATTGCATTCTAATCTTAGTTAATAATAAACTTTTTAAATGTTAGTATTCTTCTAAACTTCTTTGTTATTATATAATATTACAACATAAAAACTTTAGCAACAAATCCACTACGCATGCTGTGGTTACCTATATTATGAGAACAGTTAGATTTTATCATCAAATCAATGTGTATTTTAGATTTTAATTGCTGTGTCTTGTGTTGGTAATCCAAAATAAATAAATAAATAAAACTATATTTATCCTAAAAAGTCAAACTACGTCTAAACCCCAAAGCTGTCACAATCCCACGTCTTCTAAATCTTTCGAGAACTTTACATAAACGACTATTAGACCCTACACGTGAGAATTTACTGCCGTAGAATTACCTAAAAGGCCTATCTTCAATGGACATCAGAGTCAACGGACGGCTCGACTCGATATTATCCACAACAACACATTGAAAATACCAATTTAGCTTAACTTACATCTAAACGACGTCTTACGTTATTTCTTTGTTTTACAAGATTACGAGTTCAACAAATGAATTTAATGTTTTTGTCGGATGAACAATAGTTGAACCCAAAAATCTAAGAATCATAAAAAGTTTACTAGCAGCCTTTAAATGTCCTGGTGGTAGGATTCCTACGCAGGAATCCGTCTAGGTAGGTACCACCACAGGGCCATCATTTTGACAAGGTTCTGGAGATTTGTTTGCGGACACTGTGTAGTGTGCTGTTAGCCAGGAGGCTTTCACAGCTTCGTCGATAGAGACTGGCGAGGTGAATGTCGCAAGTTATAAGCGCAAACGACACCGCCTCAACGCGTAGAGTCGTGACGTCGCCCGCCATCTTGAATGCTCTCCAACCCCATTTTAGCTAGTATGGATACTGGGGTGGGCTCTAAGTGATCAAAGGGAGGATCCCTCTCTTAAGGAGTAAATTTAATTATAAGTTTCATCATCATCATCATCATTTCAGCCTAGCACTAGTCCACTGCTGAACATAGGCCTCCCACATAGATTGCCAAAAAAGTTTGTAGCTCTCATTTTGGGGGGATTTTGCCATAGTTTCCACGCTTGGCAGGCGTGTTGGCAACCGCAGTTTATTTATTCAGATTTTCCAGGAAGATGCTGCTTTCCATCTCCTGATTTTTATTTTCCCTCTGTCGACTTTTACGTTGGTAGATTCTCTTAAGCCGCTAAGTTTAAAAGTTAAGGTAAGTTTTATAATTTCAAAAATCTTAATAGAAGTCTCTGATGCCTTAAACCTAAAACCGTTTGCTCGAGTAAATCTCGTGTAGGCCGCGAACCCGGGACCTCGCACTCGCCGGCGGGCGTGGTATATACGAAATGTGTATGCATATGTGTTAGTATATATTGGGTCCGACGCTTGGCCGCTAGAGGGCGTGGCCTCGTCTCGTTTGTTTAACTCGGTTATTAGATCATCGGGATCTTCTAAAACATGCTTAGGGCGTCTGAAACGGGGGAGAGGGGGGTTTCGGAGCCGGGATAAGTCCGCCACACTGCTCCATTGCGGGTTGCCGGACTTCTAACGTTTTGGAAATATTTTTATTTCTCAGATTTCCTCACGTCGTTTTCCATTCCGCTGCGAACGATATTAGAGGTGCCGGCACCGGGGATCGAACTTGGGTCACTCGCATACCATCCACCACTAGATCATGAGGTTTTTATCAACTAAGTTATGGCATTAAATTATCGATTGCCAGTTAATAGTCTACATGCCTATAATAGGCAGAGCGATCGAAATACAAACTCACCTCCCACTCGAACACGTTTTGTGCTATAGAAGAGAAACTACATCCTTGTTCCCATATAAGAGCACCATAAAAATATCATGATCAGACCACCAGAACGACGGTATCCATATTGTAGGCAATAAATCATTGTTCTTTTGGCTTGTCGATGTCGTTGTTGTATAATGTCGTCTTCGTAAGATGAATCATTGTGTGAATGTGTTTTAATGTACTCGTAGTATTAAATGACGACCCGATAGCCTAGTTTTTTTTTTATTTTGAGACTTTTTTTTTAAATATGATGCCCCACAGTAGGATTTTCTCCTGTATCGTGGGTGCATTTTACAGACCATACATTTCACATGCGCAATACAAGCAGACCCGAAAAGCATCAATTTTGTGTTTTTGCACAAACGTTGGTTCCGGCTGGGAATCGAACCCAGGACCGGCGGCGCATATCTCAGGTACGATAACCACTACGCCACGCGGTTGACGACGACGGACCGTCCTTCATTGTAAAAATTCAAGAAATAATCCATACTAATATTATTATGCCTTGTGATGCCTTAAGAGAATCTACCACCCCAGCTGATTCCATGGGTTTCGTAAAAGAGAGAAAGTTAAAACCAGTTTGTTTGGCAACAGCATCTTCCTGGAACATCTGAATAAATAAACTGAGATGGCAACCTGCAAAGGTGTCAAGCGTGGCAACTATGGCAAAGTCCGATCAAAATGCGAGCTACAAACTTTTGTGGCAATGTATAGGGAATGCCTGTGTTTAGGAGTGGACTAGTGATGACAGAAATGACGATGATGATGCACCTATAGTACGTTTAATATATTGAAGTTTAAAAAGTAATCACGGCAGTCTTAGGCCATGCATTGCCATACATGGCCTTGGGCCACACGGAGTTTGGAAAGTCAAAAAAAAAACCTAACCTAAAAACATTAGAACGAATAATTTGAAATCGATGATTTTTTAGCAAGTATCCATAATAATATTATAAATGTGAAAGTAACTCTCTCTGTCCCTCAGTCAGCTTGTTACCTTCTCACGGCTCAGCCTTTGTTGACGAAATTCGGCAAGGAGAATCATCCTGGAGACGGACAATACTTTTTATTCCGGAATATCAACAAGTTCCCAAGGTATTTTTTTAAAAGCCTAAGACCCGATTTTACCGATCGCTTTGGAAACCAAGTTTAATAAAACCACGTTTTACTTAATTGAATTCAAATGTATCATTTGATCTCGGTTTTCGTCTAACCGATTTCACCGGCTCCATTTGGATCGGGTTCAGAAAAGTTTACATGAAATATCGTCACAATCTAAAACAAAAAGTTGATGTATTTCGTATTTTGCGACATCACACAGCCGGTTTTTATGCATAGGTTACATACCTGAAAACAATAAACATTACGAATTAAAAATAATTTTTGTGTTTACATAGTTGTGCAAATGACAGTGACAGCTCTCTAAACGCGTTTAAAGAGCTGAACGTCGAAAATTGGGCGTTCAGAATTTGAACCGCGTTTAGCATTAACTGCGTTCATTTGATGTTGATGAAATGCAAACTGTAGCATTGAACTCAGTTAAACGCTTAAACTTCGTTCAGCTTGAACTGATCGCGTTTATTTTCATCGGTGAAACCCGCCCTAAGTCCTCGCAGACGTTGTTAGGGCGCGGGCATCAGCTAGTAAAGAATATTAATCTTACCTGTAACTTGGATAAGGAAACATAGATAAATAATCATTTGTCTTTAATGTGTAATTCGTCTTTTACGTGTAAAAGTTTAAATGCTCTAAGAGATGTTTGGTCTGAATTTACAAAAACGTTGAGACTTCTCCTGCATCATGGGTGCGTTTTAGAAACCTAAATTCCACATGCAAAAACATTGTAACAACTATCTGTAGTTCGGCGTGAGAATCGAATCGAACCCGCTATCCTTAGCGCAGTGACCAATCGCTCAGCTACTGAGCAAACCAAGCTGTGCAATATAAAAAACATTAAAAAACGAACTAACTTTTATACATGATAAGGTTATAATTAGTAAATATTAAACGCGATAAAATCCGTAATTTTAGAGTATGTTAGCGTAAAAATATGAATAAATTTTAAAATTAAGATAGATTTTTAGCTGTCAAATTTAGTCAAAGTTTTTAAACGTTTTGTAATTTCTACGGTCCGACGACGCTTCCCATGTCATTTAATAATAATCAAATTGGAACGAAGTACCTTATCGTACGTTACACTCCAAACACTTGGAGAATGAGAGCTAGGCCTAAAAAAGTGTAAGACTTCGACCGTAACGACACTTTTGCTATAGTACGCTAAAGGCATGAAGTGCAGTGCACTTATGTTCGTTACATGTGTGTGTGTATGTGTGTGTTTTCATAACTTTTTAAAAAACGCAATTTTTCTATCATTCATTAATTTCAGTGTGTCACACGGCACCTATAGTTTTTTTTTCTAAACTTATTTATAAGTAGAACATTGCAAATATGCTGATAATAATATAACAAGAAATAGACCGAAGACGATCTTGACCTGGATCCATTAGTCTATTCATAAATCTAGACTACGTGGGTTTCCAGTGTAACGAACTGCTTTAATGACAATCATTTGATTACGTTTACTTCGACCCACGACGTCTGTTATATAATTATAAACCACCAACATTGAATAGGTCCCCTCCGTCATATCTCTAATACATAATCCAGGCTAATTTACATACACAGTATTGTAAATAAGACAACAAGATAATTTTCTTCGAGATCTCCTCATTAATCCCCGTTATATGTCACGTAATATAAAATATGATTTAACACGCGAGCAATACGTAACATTTTCGAAATAATACAATGACGCTCATGTACAACCTCAAACAAACGACAATTAAACCGCTCAAAAAGAAACAAAACTTAATTAATCTAATAAAAACAAAATAACATCACAATGGCTAACGTCTTAATTAAAAACCGTAATAAAAGCGAGGCCGCATTATATCGCTGAATTGCGTTAGAGCATTGCGTTAGGACCGCGCCCTCGTCCCGTTGGTAAAGCAATACTTTTACTAACCATAAACGGTATAGGCGTGGAACGAATAGAAAATGGCCGGCCGTGACATGTGGATTAAGCTGAAACGAATCAACAAATAAGTGGTAATGAAGGTCATGGTTACTGTGCGGTTGCGGAATGCCCAATTCAGAAGGGCGATGGCTGCAACATGCGTCACACTTGTGAACAGGTGCTGATGGTGGAGGCTGGTCAGCCGAAGTACGCAATATACTTATATATTTTTTATTATGAACGATCCTAGGCACTCGCTTTAAATTTCATAGTACGCACTACTGCAATCGTTAATTGCAATTTTAAATGTCGATTTACCGCGTGCTAGGCGGTGAAGGAAAACATCGTGAGGAAACCTGCATGTCTGAGGAATAATAAATATTCAATGATACGTGAAGTCTGCCAACCCGCATTGGAGCAGCGTGGCGGACACTTTACGGCTCCAAAACCCTCTCAGAAATGAGAGGAGACCTGTGCTCAGCAGTGGGACATTTATAGGCTGTTACTTTGCCTTTTTTACTTTTATGAAGGAAAGTAAGTTAATTTGCTAAGATCTGTATGCCAAATATAAAATGGTGTATATTACCTAGTTTTTTGAAGAGCACCGCCCGCCCTCCCTCAGTAGCGTGCACAAGCAAACTAACACCGCCACCAGATACCCTTCACCAACCACTACAATACTACCACTAGGTTTTTGTTATTGAATCTTGTCTACACTTTTGTCATGGAGCGCATGCTTTCGATTACGATGGGACTATTCTTTGTAATTTATAATGTATTTTTGACAAAGATAAAAAAGGGGATAGGATAGGAGGGTTACTTCTCCGTCAGAGAAACCACGTCATTACGAAACAGTGGTAGAATTATTTAAAAAGAAATGCTCGAAATATTTTCTTTTTCTCATACAAACACGTTTCCTCACGATGTTTCTCTTCACCGGTGAGCACGTGGTAAATCAGCACTAAGAATTGCAGAACAGTTTGAGTGGCGCCGGAACCGAGGATCGAACTCGGATCACGCATGTAATTTGAGACAACCGCCCGAGCCCTGCCATGCCGTGGGTTTTGTAGAAATCGTCTAAGCGAAATTATAGGAAAATCTGACCTCCGACAGGTAGCGAAGAACGATCTCAAATATTCCGGGCCTCAAATATCCACACCGGTGTCGGAGAGCAGCGTCTTCAATGCGAGAGGTCTGGTACTACAATCTCCAATCCGCCTACAAGTCGCGTGGCGATTACCACCATGCTTACAATATACATAACATACATGCTTTCAATATACATACATACATACATAAGAGCACGACTGTATCCCATAAGGGTTAGTCAGAGACTGGGCACTCACTGCAAATCAGATGACTGCCACAATCCACGTTTCACCAAAACAATATAATGCACTTGGTGTGATAGGTGGTGAGCCCATCGCCACCATGCGCTGTTGGGTGCACAGTGCAGTTTAATTCCTTACTCGCCGTTTAGTGAACTGAATTGTGTGAATTATATGTACGTGTATATTACAGACATACATTCACTCCTCTTTCCTATTGAGATAGGCAGGGACCTTCATCATGAGGTTGCATCAGTACCCCACTTTTCACCTTCTCGGGACGCGATGGGTTGCGAACCACGTCGCCGACATTTTATTAAGAGTTAAATTTCCTGCTACTCATTGCGTTCTCAAGAGTAGCTAGGGAAGATGTTGTCCACCCAAACAAAGCCTCATATGTTTGAGTAAGGCCTAGACCAAGCATATGTTATAAAGCTGTCAAGAACTAAAATATTCATGTAAAGTGCATGTTAATGGCAATCAACAACTCATCATCATCAGCATCATATCAGCCTATCACTAGTCCACTGCTGAACATAGGCCTCCCCCACAGATTGCCACAATAGTTTGTAGCTCTCATTTTGGGGTGATTTTGCCCTAGTTGCCACGCTTGGCAGGCGGGTTGGCAACCGCAGTTAGTTAGTTAATTAATCAGGTGTTCCAGGAAGATGCTGCTGCCAATATCCTGGTTTTTTTCCCTCTGTCGACTTTTACGACAGCCACGGGATGAGATGGGGTGGCAGATTGTCTTAAGCCGACAACTAAAATGTAGAAAATTAAAGTGATACCAGACTCATAAATTGCCAATATCAATAATAATTTAGGATTGCTGTAATTACAGGTAATTTACTCGTAAAACAGCAATAAACTTTAAAACCGCAACATGGTTTATATAAATAACTTTTCAAAAATTTCGATCTGATTTATTTTATTAAAATGCTCCAAACTGGTTAATGCTCACCATTTTAATTTTATTTTGCATGCGGTTCTAATTGCTGAGCAAATTAACTTTGTTTCCCGCCCATGCCGTAATAGATTTCCGCAAAGTAACGCCTGATTCTATCAACTGTAAAATGTAATCAAATAATAGCAGAGTATGTGAAAAAGTAAAAACCTTTAAATGTCCGACAGTTAGACAAAAGCTTCCTTTTATTTTGGAAGGGTTTTAAAACCAGGAACAGTAGGTCACGCTGCTGCGCGTCTAGTACAGGTTATACTTAATTCAAAAGACATCCAAATACTTTTTTTTCTCTAAAATGTTTTCTGAAACATGCAGGTTTCCTCAAGTTATATTTTTTTTTTGACATGTGATGAAACGAGCAAAACGTTTACCTGAAGTTACTTTTAGCGTTTGCCCATAACAAATACGGTGCATTTCTGAGTGGCACCAGACAGCGCCCGTCACCTTGAGACATCAGTTCTTAAGTCACATATGCCCAGTGATTACGATAGCTGACAGTGCCATGTATACCGAAACACGTTAATGTTTGCACACTACTGCTTCACGGCAGAATAACTGGCCTGTGGTGGTAACCTGCCTAGACGGATTATTGCATAAGAATCCTACGATTAGTAAATATAATATAAATAAAGTTATAGATATAATATAAATATAATAGATATAATATAAAGTTAAAAACTTAACCCACGTCACTCGCGTACTATAACAATTCAGATTTTTTTAAATTTTTTTTTATAAGAGAGGGGTGATGGTAAGTGATCACCGAGGAATCATCGAGGAAGAGGTATCGCGAGTACGTTGCCGGCCTTTGAGAAATGAATATGCTCTTTTCTTTCCAAGTTATAACAAAAACAAATTCACTTTCTGATCATTTTTTCTTCTGTAGGTTTTTAAACCTGTGTCTTACGTAACTTACAATTTTTTTCCTTTAATAAACAGAATATGTTATTGTATCTGCTCACTAAAAATTTAAAAAATTATGTTTGATAAAATAATAAGAACCTACGCCGCATATGTAGGTGACAGTTATTTGATTTTATCATTACATGAATCGTACATACCGTGGTGTGACAGTCACCGTACATTTGAATTTACCGAGCGCAGGTGACGACCGCGTGACCTACCGCACGTGACTATCACGCCGTGGGATTGAATCCGCAGCCGGAGCCAAAAACGCAAATTGTTATTTTTCGGGTCTGCTTATGTTGTGTCATTGTCTCTCTTACACTGCATCCTAGCCTACCTCCGATCTTATTGCATGAGCGTCACAACAGGTCGTCACAACGTCTCAAGTGAACGGTCGTGAAGTTCTCCCGGATACTATATGACGAAAGAAATAGGAGCTGATGTATAAACACACTACGGATTCCCGAATGAACCTGCGCCCACCCACCCAGCCTCAAGTAAATTCACTCAGGCGCTTACTTATGATGTTTAACAAAAACGACGGCCTACAGTAGGATTTCTTCTGTATTACTGTGCGTTTTACAGCCATAAATTTCCACATTAAAATCTTACCCGAAAACTACCGGTTTGTGTTTTTCATAAACGTCGGTTCCGTCCGGGATTCATGTTCCCAGGACCCCAGGTGTTTAAGTTAAGTACTCTAACCACCTTTATCCTTTATCACACCTTTCTATACCGTGTGGTGGCGGCCTAAGAGAATCTACCACCCCATCTCATCCGCCGGGTGTTGTAAAAGTCGACAGAGGGAAAATTAAAACTGCGGTTGCTAACCCGCCTGCCAAGCGTGACAACTCCCCCTAATATGAGAGCTAAAAACTTTTGAAGCAATCTATGGGGGACACGTATGTTCAGCAGTGGACTTATAATAGGATGAATTATAATGACGATGAAGATGAAGTACTCACCTATGGTGCCGAGACGTGGACACTGACGGTACGACTGCTCCACAAGCTTAAAGTCACTCAGAGAGCAATGGAAAGAGCTATGCTAAGGGTTTCTCTGGTGGATAAGATTCGAAATGAAGAAATCCGCCGGAGAACTAAAGTCACCGACATAAAAAGTAAAGTAAAGTTTCAGCCTATAAATGTCCCACTGCTGAGCACAGGCCTCCTCTCATTCCTGAGAGGGTTTTGGAGCTAGGAAGAATCCGCCACGCTGCTCCAATGCGGGTTGGCGGAATTCACATGTCATCGAAATATTTCTATTCCTCGGACATGCAGGTTTCCTCACGATGTTTTCCTTCACCGCTTGTGCACGTGGTAAATCAGCACTTAAAATTGTAGAACAATATTAGAGGTGCTGGCACCGGGGATCGAACCCAGGTTACCCGCTTACTATGAAATCAAAGGCGAGCACCAGGCCCCTGAGCTACCACGGCTTAACCGACATAGCCTTTCATAGCATAGTTTGCAGACTGAAGTGGCAATGGGCAGGACACATCTGTCGCAGAAGCGACAACCGTTGGAGTAGGCGACTCCTGGAGTGGAGACCACGTTTAGGCAAACGTAGGGTGGGGCGTCCCCTGGCTAGATGGTGCGACGATCTGTGCAAGGCGGCTGGCAGCAACTGGATGCGTGAAGCCGAAGATCGGGCTAAATGGCGCCTATTGGGCCTATGAGGCCTATGTCCAGTAGTGGACTGCCGCAGGCTGATGATGATGATGATGAAGATGACTCTGAATATGACTCTGAATAAAATAAACGAATGCTAAATAATACGCGAAGTCTATATAGACAAGGTGAAAAAGAGCACGAAAAAATAAACGATAACGTTGAATTAAAGATTTTTGAGGGATACGTGAAGTCCTGATCGGAGTAACGTGACAGACTGCACACCTCCATACCCATTGAAACAACGAGAGAGAGCAATGTGGTCTGCCGGGGGACAGCTCTCAACTTTTACTTAACTTTTTTATTCTAGATTACACATACGAAATCTAAACATTATCCAATTTAAAATAATTGCTAATGCTTTCGAAATATGAGTCAACCCATTACGACACTGCTCGATAATTTCTTACGAAGGCTGATCGTAATTTCTTCTAATTACTGTCAAAATTCTAACTATCACGAGCAACGGATTATTAAAACTTCAAAACGAAATGCATCTCGTGTAAACATATCTTGAAACACATGCACTATCACACGCTAAGACAGCTGCATACAAATTCTGTTAGCGTGATTAAATCTTATAGACGTATAGGTAAAGTTCAAAATCCTTTTTGCTGAGAAAATTTTGACAGACAGAAAACTTGACGGGAATCTGAATAATAATAATAGACTTACGCCTCGCTGTGTTTTGAAATACATGACGTATTATTATATTCCAACTTCTGTTACAAATAAACATGTTCATCGTAGAGGCATTTACATCGGAAGTCATAACGCTAAACGACTTTTGTCACGTTTAGGAATGTAAGCCTCAAAAGCTGTATAGACATTTCCTATAATTATTAACTTTCATAAATCCATCGCTGGATTTAGACCTGCCGAGGTAAGCACTTAAGGAATACTTGACATACGTTTCTTGGTAAATTTGCCCACGTAATGATTTCTTATATTTACGCGAACACTACTAATGTCTTAACATTAAACGCGATAAAATCCGTAAAATTAGTTTCATTTTAATTTGCCCACGCCTACCACGCCGGGCAGGTGGGAAGTTTTTGATCAGACGTACAGATCAACAATTTTTTTAATAGTAATAAAGTGAAGAGACGAGCCTGATGACTGCACCTGATGGTAAGTGCAGCGTCTCGTACAACTGTTATGTGAGGTACCGCTCCGCGCTAGTCACCCTGAGACCTGTTATGTCCCTCTGTAATTGCACTCGCTTACAGTGCCCTACAAACCGAAACACAGTAATGTTTTCACAGTACCGTTTCATTGCAGAATAACTTTAAGTGCGGGGGTACCCACCTAGACGGATTCCTGATGTTATGATGATATTCTCCTGGCCGATTTACACCGCGGCGACAACTTCGAATATTGTCGAGAGCTATCAACTGCGGAGGAGATATTATAGTTCAACAAGTGTACGTGCAAACACAGACGCACTTACTCGTCCCAACCTAACCGCGCCCGATGTAACGCTGATGCGATAAGATCGGAGGTAGGCCAGAATGCAGTGTCAGAAACACGGAGACAATCACAACACAACTAGACGCGAATAACTAACAATTTGTGTTTTAGTACAATTTTTGGCTCCGGCTGGGATTCGAACCCAGGACCCGCGGCTTAGAAGTCAGGTACTCTGACCACTAGGCCACCATAAAAGAAATACAAAAGTTATTAAATATATGGAGAACTAAAATTATTACACGACAGTATGTTATATTTAAAAAAAAATGCTAATATCAAAGCTACAACCACTGGTACCAAAATATTAGGGATGTCTGTTGTTTTTTTTTAATTCCCTATAACAGTGAAATATATACTCGTACAATACTAACTGGGCTGGCAGACGTTGTCCTGCCGGTTCCAGTACGTGACGTGGTGAGTTTGATTTTTGAATTAAAATTGAGTATGAAACTTTACAGCCATACGATCTATGCGCCACCTACCGGGTCGGGTTTTGTAATTTTCTTTTTTTTGGTTATCCACTAAACTTAAGACTTATATTAAACAATGTGCTAGCGGTTTACGATTCTCTACAGTTATATCGAAGACGATAAATTGGATGACCATAGTTTCCAGTGATAGTTTCCGACGTCAAAAAGTGAAATAAAACTGTTTTGTGGTCGACAACACTTGGATTGTTCCGTATTCGTCAGTTCTTTCCAAAACATCCAAGGCGCATTGCAACGTGGAGTATTGTAATTTTTATCTGCAAAATTGAGAATCAGTAGAGGACTAATTCTCAATATTGCAAAGTCTAATTGCATTACGGCTTCGACGTGAAATATAAGATCTTCTGGCTCGCGGCGTGTATAACACTGGAAAATTGGTCACAATTCAAAATACAAATCAAAATTACATAATGAAGCAATTAATATCAATCTCAAATTTGATAACCTCACAAAGTGAACATCTTCGAAAGCAACTTACCGTTTAACTTTAAAATGCAATAACGGTCGAAAACTGAACGAAAGTTGGTGAAAACTCGAAAATATGCTGATAAAACGAACATAAAAATCAGGTCCAGCCGTTCTTGAGTTATAGATGGTGT
This sequence comes from Luehdorfia chinensis, assembly GCA_019845155.1. Lineage (NCBI taxonomy): Eukaryota > Metazoa > Arthropoda > Insecta > Lepidoptera > Papilionidae > Luehdorfia > Luehdorfia chinensis. The sequence continues at coordinate 1,378,658 of JAHVAK010000390.1, forward strand.
AAATAACCCGATTTTGTTTTATATATATGGATAAAGTACAGTAGCATCTTAGAAAATGCCTCACCCATTTCAATAATGAAAAACATATATGGAAACATAATAAGAATATGAACCATATGACAGTAATTAACCACAAGTTTTAAAAGCAAAATAATTAATGTTCTTTTACAAGAAATAGTGAAATACAGTATGAAAAATCTTAAATGTAACTGGAGACTAAAAAGTGAATAAAATCATGTTTAAAGCGGAGCGTACCATAGTTTCTCGAAATACGTGCAATTAGCGCAGCTAATTTTAAAATTAACGATGCTAAAGTAATATGCTTCTTACATACATTTCCATAAAAGGAATATAGTACGCATTAAGCAGAATTAAATATAAAATTTCTAGTTCCAAGGATACAAATTATTCACATAACTCACCTTAAGTGATGTGTTCGGCGTTCGCGCAAGACATTTTTACGATTTTTTTCTCACCTGAAACAAAATAAATTTATTGTCGAACTCATTGAAAATATTTTAATTTATTTTGCAATTATAAATAATTATTTTAAAACTTACAGCTAAGACAGCGCAATAACGCTGGATGCATCACCTCGGAGAACGATTATACTTAATTGTTCAGGGCATTGATGTACAAAAAGTTCAAGATAAATAATAAAAAACAGACTTTTAACACGAGAAGTACTACTAGTAGCGGCTATAGCCCCTCAAAAACTTCAATGTCGTAAAATTCCACGATAAGACAGTCTTTACCGCCTACAGATAATGGTTCAAATGCGTAGTATTTACTTAAAGTGTATATATATATATATATATATACATACATATACATACAAGATGGAAAAACTAACGGGTCATGGAAGAAAAGCACATTAAATATTGAAGAAAACAAATTAAATTTTACTTAAAAGAAACCTTCCTTTATTTCTAAAAATAACCATATTCACAATTTTTTTTAAACCGTACCTGAGCCGGGAATAACACCAACTAAAAATTCAATAAACACCAACCACTATTTATTGTGCCAATACCAATCGTACCAGTAGCAATCGATCATATATGGATATATGATAAAGATCCTATATAATAAAGATAAAACCTCTCGAATAAACATTATTTTACAATTATAGAAGACCATGAAATCTAACAATTCGTACGTATCGTCTACGTGAAAATCTTGTTATTCTTTACAATGAACTTATAATAATGCTTATCAGCAAAATTATTTACAAAAACTTTATTTAAAAAAGCTTTACTGCTTATGCAGTAAACCTAAAAAAAATCGAAAACAAACTAATGACGAAGTTTCTTCATAAATAATGCAATACACAAATACATAATACTGTTCCAGTTCCGATATCGATAAGAAACATTTTTATTTTCCAATCGATTGAAATTTCATGGTTCTGTGTTAGTTTTACGCGTATTTGTAAAACCTTTTCAAACTTTTCGATCAGAAAATGCATATTAAAACATAATGCATATAAAACAAATCAAACAACGGAACCCGTTACTTACGTTGCCCGCTGCAATGCGGTGTTTACGTAAAAAAAACAAATATTTTGCAAGATAATTATGCTGAAGCAATTTGAAACGTGATTATACCAAATTATATAATTTACGCGCTACTCGGACTTGCTCCTTTAAACATCACATAACATAAATCGTTTTTATGTACAATGTCACATAGTTAAAAATGTCGTTCACCTACATAATTGACCACTTAACGTTTTATAAAAAGTCGTATCAAAACATGAGTTTCTTCTCTTTTGCAATAATTAGAAGATATGTAATATATTAAGTAAGATGTGGCCACCATCAGCCTCCGAGAATATACCATCACTCTCTATTCGGCGGGTTTCGTCGACTAAGGGAAATACCAGAAAAATGCAGGCTCCCAGATCCAGAACGGTGACGAGCAGCAGTATCTTAGGTGCTAGGAGTTTGGTACTTCAGCAGTTGACTTTTCAAAGGCTGAGGATAAAGTATGATTCTACAAATCCTGGGATAAGTGTAGTTTCTTAATAAAAGGTTGTGTAGTTCCTGAGTGGGCCAAATTCATGCTGGATACCGGCTGTACTCGTAGCATCAGAAGAAGGAATGGACTAGAACTCCAATTACTGGAAACTATTATTAGAGCAGAGTCAATTATTTTGCCGTGAAGCAGTAGTGTGAAGCAGCAACATTACTCTGTTTCGGTGTAAAAGGGCACTGATAACTAGTGCAATTACTGGGCATCTGATGTCTCAGGGTGACGAGCGCAGTGTGGTGCCACACAGAAATGTTCTGAGTGACACAGCATCTGACAATTATGCAAACATCTGCCCATAACAGATGCTGTTAAGTTAGCTGTTAAGTCATCAAGATAACGGTTTGCTCGTCTCATCACTTTCTCCTAAAAAATCTATACATTATTTTACATTTCACCTTAGCCGACAGGGGTGACTGCGCACTTATTAAGCACTTAAATCTAGAGACACTCGCAACTTTGTCCGCGTGAATTTAACCGTGAAAAGCTAACAGACAGACAGGCACACTCTCGCATTTATAATATTAGTATAGATAAATTTCAAATCTTTAACTGCTACGTGACACATTCTCAGTGGCGTATGCACCATCCGATATGTTGGCATGGCGATTGTTGTCATGTGTATGGAATCTGGCAAATGGTGGATAAGTTTCTAGCTAGAATCGTGACCAAATAAGGCGGTGCAATTTGGCCATATACTGTAGCGGAAAATTATTGACACGAGGACAGTGTTAGAAAGTATGATTGATTGATTACCTTTGATTGGCAATTTGTTCTCGGCCATTTAACATTTTTATTGCTTTTATATATTTTCTGTCGCAATTGGATTTTATTATTGTTTACTCGAATTGTCATACGTTTCTTATTAATTTGTTTTATCAGTGCTGATTTACCACGAGATGAAAAGTGAAAGAAAACGACGAGATGTGAGGTCCGCCAACCCGCATTGGAGCAGCGTTGCGAACTCTTCCTAGCTACAAAGCCCTTTCAAAAATGAGAGGTGGCCTGTACTAATACTTATACCAATTATAAGTTTTCTTTTTCTTTTAGGTAGCCGATAGGAGTCCGGCAGAGTAGAATAGATGTGTCGTAAGAGGCGACAAAGGTTTTGTACGGCCGCCTTTATTGGTGCAGAATAACAACATAATAATATGCAATACTACTCGTGGGAACGCAATAGGGATTAAGAATTTTTTACTCGCACCAAAATGTCTGCAACGTGGTTCGCTCCCGTCACGTCTCGTTTCCCGCGAGGTCAAAAAGTAGGCTACGTGGGTGGCCTCTGCCTACCCCTGATATGGTAAAAAGGCATGACTGTATGAATGTACGTATTTCTTTTAAAAGCAAAAGCCATTTTACATTAAATAGGCCGTGGGAATTGATTAGCGTTTACTTTCTGTCCCATTACCTTTATACGTCTTTCTACTATTCATGTTTATCAGGTTATGCTGTGAAACCTCAGATTACAAGATTCTTGTACTCTGAGCGTGAAATACTATGTGACATTGAAATCTTTACAAATAAATAAAATTGAAGTGTCTGTTTGTAATAACAAAATAACAGCTTTTTACTCAATGCTTATGAAAGTATATACGGTACTTATAAGAAAAACAATTTTAATAATTTTGTCTGTCTGTCTTTTTGTTCCTCCTTTGTTCTCCGAAACGGCTGGACCGATTTTGACCAGACTTTCACTGATAGATAGCTGATATTATAGCGGGTAACTTGGGCTACTTTAATTTCAGAAAACTAATTTAGGTTCCGCTCAAAAAAAATTAAAAACCCAAATAGAAAAGTATATATATATATATATATATATATATATATAATAGATCGGGGTCGGCTTTGGCACAGCTAGTTTATAATATACAAGCGGCGCTTGGTTGCTCAGGGGCCGGGCGGTCGGGTCAAATATCATAGGACGCGAATAACTTGGGTTCGATTCCGGCCCCTCTAAAACTGTTAATAGCAATTTTAAATGCGGATTTAACACATGCCAAGTGGTTCCCCCTGCATGTCTGACAAATTAACAAATATTTCAACGACATTCAAAGACTGCCAACCCTCATTGGAGCGTCGGCGTAGGCTCTTCCCGGCTCCAAAACCCTCTGAGAAATGAGAGGAGCCCAGTGCTCAGCTGTGAGACATTTATAGGCTATTACTTTACTGTTGTACGTTTTTACTATAGACAAGCAAACGAAAACGAAAATCATAAATCTTATAAATTGTGTATTTACAAACAGACACTTTTATGATAGTATTTATATGTAGCATTGCGGCTATAATTAATTTAACACCTAAACGGAAGGTAAGTGTGAGCAGGTGACAGTGTTATCAACAGCGAGCTAAGGTTGAAATGATAAGAACCATAACAACTTTCACTAAACTACGCCTGTTTCTTAAAACAGGCTGGCATACTTAATACACGGTTTCGTTAAAGAACTCCCGCAATAATCTCACAACGGAATAACTGCTTACACATTTTTTTTTATAAAGTGACGAAACGGGTAAAACGTTCACCTGATTGTAAGTGCCACGTCTACCCATAACAAATGCTGTGTGATCCAGATTATTTATGTGTCACCAAACTGCGCTCGTCACCCACAGACATAATTTCTTAAGTCTCATTTGCCCAGTGATTACGCTAGCTCTCAGTGCCCTTCGAACCGAAACAGTAATGTTTGCACACTACTGCTTCAAGACAGAATAACTGGCACTGGGGTGGTACCTACCTAGACGGAATACATTGCAGCAATGAGAAAAACTAAGCTTTAATCATCATCGTCACCTGATGATTGCGACTGAAGTGTGATCGGTCATTACAGCCTGATCCAGGGCCACCTGTATCCATTAACTTCGAAGATTAGTACTAAATTACCTTCGAGAACCTTCCTTTCTCAACAGTTATCAGTTTAATGAACTACTGACCATCATCATCATTACAGGCCATCACAAGTCCACTATTAGACAGATCTACCCTATATACAAAGTCCGGTCTTGGGCCGTCTATTTTCATTAACTTCGAAGACTAGTGGAGATCGCCCTGCATTCGGCCGTACGAGATTACTAGGTAGTTTCGCCACAGCCCACACCCCATCCGCGGATGTGAAAACTCGTTAATGGCAGTTTTTAAAGAAACCTCGATAAACAGGTACCACTGACATGATAGTTTATTCTTAATTAACTAGATTAACTCGTTACAATGCAAAGGAGATATGCCGACTAATAGATGTCTCAGTAAGTGGCTTTATAACGTGAATGTTGAACTACTGTCCTATGAGATATATTGCAATGCATTATTTTGAGTAACACTTTTTTATATTTTCTTTGATTTGTCCTAACCTACAGTTTTTTTCTGTTTTTCTTTTTTGTTCATTTAAAATTTTTGCGATGTTATATTTATTAGCAATCTATTGACATGTAATATTTTAACGTTGTGGTGTATTGGAGCTTCCTCTGTCAGCCATTACTGTGAATCTTTAAATAAATTAATGAGTGCCGGAAGCGCTTTAATGTAATTTGAAAAAATCTGATCAAAGCAAGGGTCCAAATATTTATTCAGAAACTAACTGTTCCCCGCGGTTTCACCCGCGTAAAATAAGCCGACATCATTGCACCGTATGTTATGGTACTCCTGAGCCTCGCTTACCTGAGCATTAACAATTAGGCACTTCTCGATTGTTCTCGGTTCACACGGTGCTGTTATGTATATTACTTGTAACACATATAGCAGACACAACCTACCTTCCCTTCAAAGGGGCTATGTCATCATTCCGTACTTCATTAGATTAATTAGACTTAAGTTTAGTTCAGATCCAGACACGGTCCAAGTCAGACCAACTTTAAATCCTCTATTATATATTTTTATCCTTTTTACTAAACGTTATTTCAGTGAAAAATAAAAGTTTATTTTTTTAAAAAGGTCTTTTAATAAAGACCCGTAACAGTGCGGCTCGTTAAGGCCTGATATTAAGTGTTAAAGCAAAATATTCATATATTTTGAACCATGCAAGATATCGAAATGCAATATATACGAAAAATTAAGTTAAAATTCCTGTGTTAAGTCCTAAAACTTTCATTGAAATCCGTTTAGCCGTTTCGAAGCCTACTTGAGACAAACTTTCAGACGGACACTTTATAATTAGGCATCGTAAAAATAGCAGTTTTTATCTATAACATTTGTAGCTCGCATTTTGAAGCGACTTTGCCATACTTGCCACGCTTGGTTGAGGTGGCAACCTCAGTTTATTTATTCAGATGTTTCAGGAAGATGCTGTTCCCTATCTCCTGGTTTTAATTTTCTCTCTGTCGATTTTTACGGCACCCACGGGATGAGCTGGGGCGGTAGTCTCTTAAGCCATCACTTCTTGAGTGATGGATCTGTCTTATTTATAGTTTGCATAAAATTAAAAATAAATCACGCAAATAACTTTAAGGTCTTACTACTACTTTAATTCTTATCCCTGCCCACTATCAACTTAACAAAAAACCGCAATAGAAATGAGAAAGAATCCAAACAAAAAGATGAAACAATAAAACTTTGTATATGAAAAAACTACTAGCATAATGATTTCTTGAATGTTCGACATATCTACTCTTAACGTTTATCTGTGAATCAATACGGTATAATCTGTGGATCAATCGAAACGTCAATATGACGCTTATTGCTGTCCCACATCGGGATGCCGGAGCCTACTTTTTCTCTAATCGAAGCAAATAAAGGCCGCTTTCGTTTTACAAGTTGTATATGAAAACATTAACATTGTAAATAATTTTCTACAAATCATAACTCGTCAGATTGAAGACAAATATTGACCGTTAAACAAAGTTATATGCTTTCATATATAAACCTACAGACATACTTATATACCTAAAGGCATCATAATACTGTCTGAAGCTATCATTTGACCTAGAAATATTATAGTGACAGAGACACTTTTACTGGTGGTAAGATTCCTATGCAAGAATCCGTCTACGTAGGTACCATCCCAGAGGCAGTTATTCTGCCGTGAAGCAGTAGTGTGTTTCGGTTTGAAGGGCACTGTGAGCCAGCGTTATCACTAGGCATTTGAGACTTAAGAACTAACGTCTCAGGGTGACGGGCGCAGTGTGGTGTCACACAGAAATATTCTGGGTGACACAGTATTTGTTGTGGGCGGACGTAGCACTTACTACCAGGTGAACCCTTTGCGCGTTTCATCGCTTTATACAAAAAAAAAATTAACACTAGATTTACGGACTTTGGCGGACGGGACGAGACGGTTATAGTACGAATAGGTAGACAACATCTAGATATAATAAAATATAGGCGTTCCAGATAAAACTACTAGATATATATGTATATATAAATATTCGCTAAATAATAAGAGTATCATTAAAAACCAATATATAATCGCTATAGAATAATATTTGTTTGTTCAGAAATTAAAGCATAAAATTGAAAACCCGTCAAATTGGCGGGTTTTCGTAAATCTAGTGTTAAAGGTGTAAAAGGCTAAAAAAATCGGAGGTAGACTAGGACACAGTGTCAGAGACACGGAACATCCAGACCCGAAACCAACAAATGTTATTAGTAATGTCTGACAACTAGATCACGCGGTCGTCAAAAAATATTATATAACATGAGAACGAATAAGCACGTAAGATTTAAAAACGACCTCTAGACTATAAACAATTTTGTAACTTACTTTTCTGTAGCTTTCAATTGTTACAGAGGATGCAGAATTGTGCCAACTATTTTTAATCTATGTTTCTGGAACTACAAATGACAAGAATATTTACGCACTACTAATCTAGATAATACTGTAGAGCTAATTAATCAGCCACCTTCTATTATTTGTAATGATTTTTAGACCGTTGCAAAAAAAGAGGTTGCAGATTTATCTTGATCATACAACCATATTTTTAAATATAATTATTTCAAATAATAGACAAAACATCCTCTTCGATTACGTTTAAGAGTTTGGCTTTTTAATGCAGGAAATATTTATAGTTTTCTGAATTAACAAAATGCCGACCAAAAAAACATTCTTTGTTCAATTTTATTTTAACTCACAAAGCGTATCATGTAGACAATAATGGAGCCAAAAATACAATTTTTATGCGAATAAATTAATGTCGGGCTTATCCATATTTTGATGTAGTTAAAATATTTCAGACTATCTGCGACTTCATCCGCGTGGATATAGTTAAATATCCCGTGGGAACTATTTGATTTTCCGGGATTAAAAGTATCCTACCTCCAGGTTGCAATCTATCTCTGAGCCGAATTTTATTAAAGAATAAATATAATAAAGAAGAATTCATTAAGAAAAATATCGAAATCACTATAGTTTTTGCGCGATGCGCTCACAACGGCAGACCTCTATAATTTTATTTATGTAGATTATACATACTCTTTGCAGAAGGACAGATTTCATGACGTCAGCCCTAGCGCAAAGAAGAAAGTGACGAGACGAGCGAAACGTTCACCTGAGTGTAAGTGCAACGTCTGCCCTTAACAAATGCTGTGTCACCCAGAGCATTTCCGTGTGGTATAACACTACACTCGTCACTCTGAGAGATCAGTTATTAGCGCAATTATAACAGTACCAAATAACAGTGCTATTTAAAAGGAAACAGTAATATTCGCACACTTATGCCTGGCGGCAAAATAATTGGCACTGCGATGGTACCTACCTAGACGGCTTTCTACGCGAAGTTTTACCACACTTTGTGCGGGCAGTATGTTCTACAATAAGCATTATCTCGATTTTATTTTTAAAGTTGAGTAAGCAATATGTTTCATTTGACAAAAGACTCAGGGGCTAGGCGCTCGCTTTAAATTTCATAGTACGCGAGTGACCTGGGTTCGATTCCCGGTGCCGGCACCACTAAAATTGTTAATTGCAATTTTAAGTGCTGATTGACCACGTGCTCGGCGGTGAAGGAAAACATCAAGAGGAACCCTGCATGTCTGAGAAATAAAAAATATTTCGAAGACATGTGCAGTCCGCCAACCCGCATTGGAGCAGCGTGGCGGATTCTTCCCAGCTCCAAAACCCTCTCAGAAAGGAGAGGAGGCCTGTGCTCAGCAGTAGGACATTTATAGGCTGAAACTTTACTTTTTTTTCTTCATCTTTGACAAGAACTAAATAAGAACTCATTATAACCCATACTTTGTTAATTTTATGATCCGTTATAAATAAATTCATAAATGCAGATCGAAAATATGATAGCTACATTTTTTCCGACATACAAAAATATAGAATATAAATATATAATATTTATTTAATAATATTATATTTATTTTAATAACCGCCATCGCTGTTTACCAACTGCCCTAAGGTTGACTGGCAGAGAATGCTTTTAGCATTAATTCCGCCTTTTGTTCCTTTATTTAATGGTTCAATAAAGAATAAGTAAATATCCGGTTTAAAAATATCTGGTATTTTGTAATAAACTTGTTGTCTCTGTCATTTATAATGCGAACACTGTCAATAAAAAAAAATCAAGTAGACGCATCATTGTTCTCTGTGCTCTATATATTTAATAACGCACCGCTGCTCAGTCTTTTCTTCGCCGAACAAAAAAAAAACGGAATGCAGATTATGTATTACGATTAAAGTAGTCGCAGATTTCATTCGAACGATCCCGTAATAAAACAACTTTAACGGTACATGAATAAATTTTATGAAAGCTGTGCCCGCGACTTCGTTCGCGTGAACCAATGGATTTGTTTAGATCGGGTGTAAAAAATAGTTAACTGAAGTAGTCGTTTCAGCCTATCACGATTCCACTGCTGGACATAGGCCGCCCCTAAAGATAGCCACAAAAGTTTGTAGCTCTCATATTGGAGGGATTCTGCCACAGTTGCCACGCTTGGCAAGCGGGTTGGCAACCGCAGTTTATTTATTCAGATGTTCCAGGAAGATGCTGCTGCCCATCTCCCGGCCTTAATTACCCTCTGTCGACTTTTACGACACCCGCGGGTTGGGATGGGGTGGTAGATTCTCTTAGGCCGCTACCACACGGCTAATGCAAGTAAAATCGTTTATCTATATATTCATACGTGAAGAGAAAAGTTGGTACATCTTTTTAAGCAAATTCCGCGCACCAAGGAGTGTGAGATTAGGTAGTCAAAGTGTATACGGAGAAGAAGAGAAAGCTAAAATTAATGCATAATATGTGTTACAAATATATTAAATTGAATAAAATAAAACATTCATTATTTACATTCTTACTGACAATGTCAATCACGTAACAGTCTGTCGTTTGTTTACGTTCCTACTGCCAATGTCAAACACGTAATAATCTGTGGACAAACATTCGCACAACGTAGAGATCGACGCCACAGAAATTTGAAATGTTTCCAACAAATAATTACTCATACGAGTACTTCAGTTACGTATATTTAGTAGTTCTAGAGTTAAATCCGCTGGCACAGACTGACAGACTTAAAAGGTGCATAAAAGTCATTATACGTATGATGACAAGAAACAAAGCGGACCAGACATAAAATCAATATGCTAAAATAATAAGTTTAGCATTTACATGTTTTTTCGACGCAGACGAGCAAAACGTTCACCTGATGGTAAGTGTTACGTCTGCCTATTACGAAAGCCATGTCACCCTGAACAATCTGTGTGGCACCAAATTGCGCCCGTCACCCCGAGATATCAGTTCTTAAATCTCATACGCCCAGTGATTACACCAGCTCACAGTGCTCTTCAAACCGAAACTCAGTAATGTTTGCACAATACCTTGGCACTGTTAGCTTACGTAATCACTGGGCATATGAGATTCAAGAACTGAACAGGGTGACGGGCGAAGTGTGGTGTCAATCAGAAATGTTCTGGGTGACACAGCATTTGTTATGGGCGGTCGTTGCACTTACCAACAGATGACCGTTTAGCCCGTTTCGTCACTTTATCCAATAAAAAAATGTATCATAGAAACACAGCGCTTGTTACAGTGTCAGAAGCCCAGCCAAGAACAGCGTGATAATGAAACGTTGCGGTGTGGTAGAAGATGTAGTGACAAAGATAGAGAAAGTGATGCTTAGATGATTTGGACACATAGGGAGGATGGATGAAAGAAGATTGACGAAACAGATTTATGAGGCGAGTGTGAATGGGCAAGCCGGTGAGGATCGACGTAGCCGAACGTATCAAGATCAGATCGAAGTCGTTTTAAGGAACCGACGAGCTTGTATGAAAACACTAATGAAAGTAGAGGAAGCTAAAGATGTGTGTCAGGGTAACGTAACTTTATGTATGTTTGTTATATAAAGTAATGTTAAATATAAGTGCCATTTAATGAAGCAACACCTTCTGCACCGATAACAAAGGCTGTGCCAAGGTTGGACGAAACAATATTTAATTTATAAAAGAACAAGCTGTGCCCTGCAAAATAAACCGTCCACATGATGCGCGGTACGTCATGGTACCTCGCCAATATTAGCATTAACAGTTCGGCCCATTTCGATAATGTTCGGTTATCAGCCTACAGCTTCTGCACCCGCGCGAAGCCGAGACGTTTCGCTAGTTAAGTATAAAAGATACGTTGCACGCGAACGTTGCAGTCAAAATTTTACCCACATCGCGCCCAAAGAAATTTCACGCAATAACACAAAATTAAAATACATTTACCGCATCACCTGTTGACGTATAAAGCATATTTGCGTACAAGGTAACCTGAATAAAAATTATTCACCCAAAATTATCAAAGAACATAAATGTGGCGGCTTACTAAAGACATGCGACGTGAGTGACGCGCACAACAATGACACACGGAGATTCTAATCACATCTTGATAACGAATGAGAGTCACCCGACGAGATCAGGCTTGGTTGTTTTATTATAAAAAAAAACCGGTCAGGTGCGTGTCGGCCCACGCGCAGTGTAGGGTTCCGTAGTTGCCCGTCATATTATGCGGAACTTAAAATGGGAATGTTTATTTGACACTCTTAACTTATTACTCAAATTGAGTTCACGGGTTAACGGCTAATAACGTCTAAGAATGGGCCCACATAGGGACGATGGTAACTGAAGAGGAGTCAAGAAATCCAACTTCACGAGGATAAGTTAGAAAAAAGAGGGACTTAATAATAATTATTTTTTCATGATTTTATTTTAGCACTTGGTCGGCGTTATTAATATGTGTCCCCATGTCAAATTACAGCTTTCTAGTACTAAGGGTCTATGATCTTAGCCACGGACGGACGGACAGAGAGATATGGCGAAACTATAGAGGTTCTTTGCTGACCCTACTGAACCCCGAAAAACGTTAGTCCCATAATAAGATTTCTCGTTCGTCGTGGATGCTTTTACAGACATGTACTCCACATGAACAAACACCTACACTTGAGAACAACTGGCGGTAGGATTCTTATGCAGGACCAGTCTGGGTGTGTACCACCGCATTGTCCATTATTCTGTTGTAGCAAGCAGAATGCAAACATCACTATGTTTTAGTTTTTAAAGAGTCAGTGCTCTTTAAGCTAGTTATTATAATTCATCGTCACCTTTTTTTATTGGAGAAAGGGACGAGACGAGCAAAACGTTCACCTGATGTTAAGTGCATCGTCTGCCCATAACAAACGCTGTGACATCCAGAAGATTTCTGTGTGGCACCACACTGCGCCCGTCCCCCGAGACGTCAGTTCTTAAGTCTCATATGCCCAGTGATTACGCTAGCTCTCAGTGCCCTTCAAACCGAAATACAGAAATGTTTGCACGCTACTGCTTCACGGTAGAATAACTGACCCTGCGGTGGTACCTACCTAGACGGTATCCTGCATAGGAATCCTAACACCTATCGGATACAAGAACTCCTGCTGGGCCCGCTAGTAAACTCGAATAAATCCCACACAGTTCGACAACATCTAGTAGCAGGTCATTGCGCACGCGCAGCATAACGGAACCGCACATTACACTTAGTCATACGTTATTGGACACACGTTGTGGCATCCGATGTTAACAATAATTCTTCTTTAGGTTCCAGCGGATTCCTTACATAGCCTCTTCTAGCGTTATTGATAGCTGATCAACTTACAAGTATTTTAAAAGTAAATAACGAGAAAATTAAGCTCAAATATTATGTACATTAGTCGCCTACGAGTGCTACGAGTGACGACCGCGTAGCCTTTAGTGGTCGGAGTACCTGATTTCTGCGTAACGGGTCTTGGGTTTGATTCCCAACCGGAGCCAAAATTATATATATATATAGAATACCAATAGAGTTCGAATCAACCCGGAATTTAAAATATATGTTTTACGTCCTAATTTTGGACTGTGTAGCTAGCTAGTAGACGGATAGTATATAATCTGAAACACTAAGATATTTACGAATCATCATCATTTCAGCCTATGACTATTCCACATGCTTAACATAAGACTCCTGCATAGATAGTCACGAAAGTTTGTAGCTTTCATTTTGAAGGATTTTGCCATAGATACCACACTTGGCAGGCGGCGACCGCATTTAAATTTTTCCTTCTGTCGACTTTTACGACACCCACGGAATGAGATGGGCTAGTAATTCTTTTAAGCCGCTACCACACGGCTACATTCACGACTGGGCTTCAAAGCCAGGACTCGTGACTCTATAGCCCGGCTCGCTACCGCTGGCTCAATTTTAATGAATAGGAAAGGTCATAAAGATTTCACCAGTTCCAATCTTAATATTACCCATGATTTGTGTGAGTTTGTGTGTGTGTGAGTGTGAGGTCGCGACCTTAAGACGATGAATTGAAAGAGTACAGGTGTACAAATACTCAATTAATGATAAATTGCGACACGCTAATAACGCAACTTAACAAAAATTGTCTAATTCGACGATTGCTAACCATTCATGCAATTAGCGGCGATTTATTTCTAAATAAAACCAACAAACCATGCTCAGTGCTCATGCTTTCAGAAAGCGTATACTAACTGTACTACATTACGAATATAATGTTAATAAAGCCTTTCTTTTTCCGTCTAGCCTTATCTCCTTTTTATCAATGTCTGAGGTAAACTTTGGATTTTGACTCAAGCGCAGATTCAACAATAAGCATCTACAATCTGATGTAACGGTTTCCGAATGACGTGATTTTTTTTAATGCGAACTTGAATCCGAAAGTGTTTGTTTTTCATCGTCGCTTTATATCGTACCCACGCCCGGACTGTAGGTACATAACGATCCGGGCATTATAGACCAACTATGATTGTCCGGTGCCGATACAAGGGTTTCAATGATCTATTGTGAGTCAAATCAAATTCTTTCCACAAACATATGCAGACATATTAACTTAGATGAGTATAACGTTGAACTTAGACGTACTCGTATTTGTTAGAAAATTCATATTACTCGGTATTTGTTAGAAAATTCATATTACTCGGTATTTGTTAGAAAATTTTACATATATTTGCAATGGTTCATGTTTTGCTCGTCTCGTCACTTCATCCTATAAAAAATGTCACAGCTGAAGCGAAATTAGCATTAGATTTCCGTCCCACAGCCCGTTAGGATGATCGCGACATCACGACTTCACGACACTTACACACGTCGCCATTACCTCCAGCGAATGTCAGTTATTACAGTCATTGAAGGTAATTCTCGTAATTGAGTTGCCGAGTGCGTGTTATCCTAGACGAGCCATCTCCAACTGTCAAACAAGTTGCTTTACCTTGAATTATTGCCTGACTACGACTGAAATCAAAAGAAGTTTATGGTTTTAAAGTGTCCGTACCTATGTATGTATGTTCATCTGTTCCCTCGTAGTTGCTAAACTACTTAACCAATTTTTAGGTGGCATTTGGTGATTCTTTAAATTCGACGTGACTGAGGTCATACTCACAGTCAACTGCTGGACTATACTCCCACGAAGGAGAGTCTTTTCCGTGATTTTTCTATGGTAGGATTCCTGTATCACTGAGCATATGAGACTTAATAACTGATTGTCTCTGAGTGCCGAGCGCAGTGGTGCCACACAGAAATGTTCTGGGTGGCATAGCATTTGTAAGGGGCAGACGTTGCACTTACCATTAGGTGATGTTGCTAGTCTCGTCAATTCATCCAATAAAAAATATCCGTCTACGTACCTTTTCCGTAACGCAGTAGTGTGCAAACATTACTGTTTCGGTTTGGAGAACACTGACGTCTACTGTAATTACTGGGCATATGAGAATTGAGACCTGATGTCTCAGGGTGACGAGCGCGATGACGTGGTGCCACACAGAAATGAGTGTATGTGTGTGTGAGAGTCACAGCATTTGTTATGGGCAGACGTTGCACTTACAACCTGGTGAGCGATTTGCTCGTCTCGTCACTTTCTTCCATGAAAAAAAAACTATAATCAGGCAAAGAAAATCATAATTTTCGGTCTAGTGTTTTTCGAGATGGTTATTCCGCTCACATATAAGAAGCTAGATTGAACCTATAGGTGTCCGGCAGCGTAGAACAGCACCTTCCTCTTTCCTACCGAGGTATCGTAAGAGAAAACCAAGGTGTTGTACTGACAGTCCTAATTCGTGCAAAATAACAACCATACTATGCAATGCTCAATTTGCCCGTAAAAATGGCGGCGACGTGGTTCGCCACCCATGTACGTTACGCTACGTGAGTGGACCCTGCCAAACCCTTTATATGGAAAGAAGGCGTCACTGTATGTATGTATGTCTTGTGTATAAGACATACATACATACAGTCACGCCTTTTCATATATATAAAGCCCGAGATACTCCAGATATTTACGAGATGATACGAAGAGGCAAATTTTCTTACCACGTCCGTCACACTGTACTATCATTTAAAAAAAAACTTGTTTGAATGTTTATTTAAAATCTGAATCTTGTTTCAATGACCCGATGCACAACTACAACTTTCACTGGACCTTCATTTTTAATATTTCATAATTTTCGTATATTTTGTTAATGTAGGTTCGATAAGTTAGAGAGTAAGATAAACCATTACGGCAAATTGATAGATGCATGTGGTTAAGTTGGATGGCAGATGAAGGTGCCAAGGGAAAAGGTACATACCCGCCAGATCGTATGGTTTGACCTGGGGAGGCCTCCTCCTACCAGTAATCTTTTAGATGTTCGCTTTTCAGAAACTCCAAGAGCGCGATGTTGGAAGTATGAGCTATTTCCTGAGCTTCTCATGTGATGACTTATATTGCTATACATGGTTCGTTGCAATCTATGTTTTTTTTTAATTTGATTTTTTTATTTGATAAAGTGACGAGACGAGTAAAACGTATACTTGATGGTAAGTCCAACGTCTGCCCATAACAGATGCTGTGTTACTCAGAACATTTCTGTGTAGCACCACACTGCGCCCGTCACCCTGAGACACAAGTTCTCAAGTCTCATATGCCCAGTGATTACGCTAGCTCTCAGTGCCCTTCAGACCGAAACACGGTAATATTTGCACAGTACTGCTTCACGGCAGAATAACTGGCCCTGGGGTGGTACCTACCTAGACGGAGTCCTGCATAGCAGCAGTGTGTTCTTTGCCGGGCTGTGAAGAAAATCATCACCTAGATCTAAGCACATCTGAACACAGGCCAGTGCCTGTCAGCTGGGAGAATTTGTTAATAATAGTCACACTTGGCAATCAGATTGGCGACTGAAGTACAAGTCTTCTTACACTTGTATTTCTCCTGAATGAAGTTTTATTTTTTTTTATTGCATGAAGTGATGAAACGAGCAAAACATTCACCTGATGGTAAGTGAAACGTCCGCCCACAACAAATGCCGTGTCACCCAGAAAACCTCTGTGTGACACAAAATGGATGGCTAGTGGCCTAACATAACTACTGTGCCACTCTAGATGCCTTCCTGATCGTTTTTATTTTGGCTTATGGAGCTCATTCATTGGTTCATGGGATCCTTTCAATCGTTTACGAACTAAATAAATAGGAATATCTAACATATCGAAAGACTTGTCTCACTTAATAAAACGATAGTAGCAGGTAATTTTTAGTTTAATTTATTTATGCCTAGTCAGTTTAAAGTATTTTTCCATTAAATATAGTGGAAGTATATTATATAGTAGTATCTAATATAGTGGAGGATGACATGTGATTGAACATGAAGTAGTAAAGTAAAGTTTCAGCCTATTAATGTCCCACTACTGAGCACAGGCCTCCTCTCGTTTTTCGAGACGGGTTTTGGAGCTAGGAAGAATCCGCTACGCTGCTCCAATGCGGGTTGGCGGACTTCACATGTCTTCGAAATATTTTTTATTTCTCAGACATGCAGGTTTCCTCACGATGTTTTCCTTCACCGCCGAGCACGTGGTAAATCAGCACTTAAAATTGCAACTAACAATTTTAGAGGTGCCGGCACCGGGAATCGAACCCAGGTCACTCGCTTACTATGACATTTAAAGCGAGCGCCTAGCCCCTGAGCTACCACTACATATTATATTGTTTTCCTTGCGCTTTCCTCAAAAGTCATGAGTAGGCATGTTTAACAAGGCGATTGCGATGTAGATATCGCTCTAGTTATTAATACATAAACACAGCGTGGGACGAACAAGAACAATCTTACGAATTTCCGAAACAGGCCTGACATTAACACCGTAATCTCGGAGTTATTTGAAGTAATAAAAATTCAAGCGGCAGCCCACATTCGCGGCAACAATTATAATTTATACACGCGTTCTAATGAGAAGTCAGACCGCACTAGTTGAAGAGGAGCACGTGGGAACGGCACGAATTGCTCCAGTGAGTCATTACCCTTTAAACTAGCGATTGTCAAAGTTTTTCCCTTGTCACTGTATTACGGATAAGCTCCCCATCTAATGAAGAGGGACCACCGCTCGACGAGCTGCAAGGTTTTGCGGGAAGACAATGGATGGATTTGGCTAAGGATACTGTTTTGTTATGGGTTATGATATATGTAGAGCCGTGGTAGCTCAGGGGCCTGGTGCTCCCCTTAAATTTCATACGAGTAGTAAGCGAGTAACCTGGGTTCGGTCCTCGATAGAATTTTAAGTGCTGATTTACCACGTGCTTAGCGGTGAAGGAAAACACCGTGAGGAAACCTGCATGTCCGAGGAATAGAAATATTTCGAGGACATGTGAAGTCCGCCAACCCGCATTGGAGCAGCGTGGCGGATTCTTCCTAGCTCCAAAACCCTCTCAGAAATGAGAGGAGGCCTGTGCTCAGCAGTGGGACATTTATGGGCTGAAACTTTACTTTTTTACTTTACTGTTTTGTACCAATTTATGGGGAAAGTCAGCCTGTGGGCCTATGTTCAGCAGTGGTTTCTTGGTAAGCAGAAATGATGATGACCCGCTTCGGTTATTTTTTTGACACTTTACTGTTGGAAAGTGACGAATCGAACAAATCGGTTCGCCTGATGGCAGGTGCAACGTCTGCTCATAACAAATGCGGTGTCACCCCGGATATTATTATGTGACACCAGCACCACACATGCGCCATCAATTCTTACACAGGTTTATTCATGTTTGCAAACTACTGCTTCACTGCAGAATAACTGGCGCTGCAGGTACCTAATTTTTACGGACAGACGAATTCCTGCATATGAATCCTACCACTAATGAATATAAGATAACAATCAATGAGGCATAAACAGTTTGAGGGCAGCTGTTCAGTGATACGAGCTAATGCTAGTTTGAAACAACCATCCATTGATGCGAGTAATTCGTCTCCATTGTTATAAAATAACGGTGTGTTCTAGAGACACCCATCGACAACTTTGCCTTCATTATAAAATGCCGTGTGGCGGCGGCTCTCTTTATTTGTTACACCTTCATCAAAATCTCACCACTCCATGGGTTGACTGAGAGAAAATGCCTAAAGGCATTAAGTCCGCCCTTTGTATCCTTACTTTGTAAGGGAAACAATAAAGATTAATACATACATACATGCATAAGATAACGACTGTATCCCATAAGGGGTAGTCAGAGACTGTGCACTCACTGCAAAAACAGATGAATGCCACAATCCACGTTTCACCAAAACAATATAACGCACTTGGTGTGATAGGTGATGAGCGCATCGCCACCATGCGCTGTCGGGTGCACAGTGCAGTTTAATTCCTTACTCGCCTTGTACGAGATCCATTGGATGAGATGGAGTGGTAGTATTCTTTTAACGAGCCGCCACCACACGGCAACGGCACGGCCCGGTGTTCTTAAAAAATCTAAATCCACGCGGACATAATCGCGGGCTTCAACTAGTGTGTTATAAAGTTCAAATTAAAACACCGTATGAAAGACACTTTACAATTTTCATTATTCCCGAAATATAATCTTTAAGTATTAAATCTTTTTTTTCTAACATCGTACACAATTTTGTGTAAAATGATAGACTATTAATCACATAAATAAAGAAATATAAATAGCTGAGAAATAACTGTAATTATGAATAATACAAAGATATACAATAAACCTAAAAGATAAAACAGTTTTTTTAAGCGCAATATTTGCGTTACTTGAATTCATTCGCACCATTCCTCGTAGCTTACAACAAAAACCTTTTAGTAGATAACCAAATACATAAATTCACCTCATTCGAAAAAGTGACATACGTAATATGCGCGTTAAGAGTTCTCTTGAAAATCTGAACTGTTCATAAAATACTTCACAGATTAAATATATTATCAAATATAATTAAAATTACCTACACATTTACAGTCGTTGTCAAACTGTAAAAAATCTATTCGAGGATATGGAGATTTTAAATTACTTAAAATAATAAGCTTTAGTGAAATGTCATTGATAATGCAATGCATAGATAATGCATAAAAACATGAACTCTATATTATTAGACTCCTTATACGAATATCACCCGCGTAAAGTAAGATTGAACATAGTATTGCGCCGTACGGCATGGTACCCAATGCCCTGAGCATTCACAGTTATATATAGTATTCATAAAAAAATACTTATGATTGATTTAGAACACTGAATAATTACTAAGTTAATTAGGCCTACTAAACGTATTATAATATTCCGCTATGGGATACTTCACCATGGGTTATGTTGTCGTCCTAATCAAATTTCATATTTATATAGGCGAAACATCCGTAAATTTGTATATATTTGGCAGCAAACGTCTGTCAAAAATAAGTAATCTCTTTGTAACAAGTCTATAAACCTTCTATATTTTTTATGAATAAGACCGCTACAGTTTAAAAAAAATGTGTTAAAAATAAAAAAAACTATCGGTACAATCTATTTACTTTCTAGCCAATTATATTTTAAATGTAATGTGATTTTTTTTTCTCGTAATTCACATTTAATTAAAATTTTATCGACTTTTTATTCAAATTGCCGCTAGATTCACAAACCGTAACAAAATAGTTTAATTAATATTACTTATGCACTAACGTACTGAATTTAGAATTGCGTCGGCTCCGTTAGCGCTATTGCTAAGAGTTTAGCACCTGCGCTACAGGTCTCGTGTCCTCTTTCCCCCGTTTTCTACTTTACTAAAATAAATTAACAATAACATCTATTAATCCTGGACCGTTTATTCAATGGAGTCGCATCAGAATCCCTTAAGGCTCTATCGCAACCGTCGTGCTGACAGACGCACTTGCAAAGTCTTATTTATTTTATTTATTTATTAATGGAAACAGTCACAAACTATTTTCCAGTGTAAAGTAACATATCCAAGTATACAATCTTCAAGCAGCAAGATACAAAATTTTGATCGACAGTAAATTGATAGTTGAATTTTACTGAAGATTTGCTGGACAAGACAAAACGAAAAGCACAATTTTGGTCTTGAATTGAATTTTCCATTCACTGTACACTTTCAGGTGCACTTGCTGCATAATAAACTATAAATATTAAACATCTCAATCTCTCTCATCTAATCTCAACTCCAAATATACACAGAAATTACAAAGTTAAATAAAAACACTACCGCCACTTTTCGAGTTGGCGCCAAAAGTCTGCAGTCTTAATATGAGGTTGATGTACGAGTAAAGCCAAGTTGTAATAGATAATATTCATTATTATCGTTTGTATTATTAATACTGGCCGTTAAGATACTAGCTATTTGTAAGTATTGTTGTTCTGAAAACGTATAATAAATCGTCTTTTGTTTTTGTGTGAAAATAAGATGGTTTTAATTGCAAATACACATAAATAAGTCCTGAATTATCGAGACAATATATATATTGAAACGTTTTTTGTTTATCAAAGAGCCGTGGTAGCTCAGGGGCTAGGCGCTCGCTTTAAATTTCATAGTACGCAAGTGACCTGGGTTCGATTCCCGGTGCCGGCATCAATAAAATTGTTAATTGCAATTTTAAGTGCTAATTTACCACGTGCTCGGCGGTGAAGGAAAACATCGTGGGGAAACCTGCATGTCTGAAAAATAAAAAATATTTCGAAGACATGTGTAGTCCGCCAACCCGCATTGGATCAGCGTGGCGGATTCTTCCTAGCTCCAAACCCTCTCAGAAATGAGAGGAGGCCTGTGCTCAACAGTGGGACATTTATAGGCTGAAACTTTACTTTACTTTTTTTTTATTGAACATGTTTAATTGTTCTTGCCGTTTTAAAATTAAATGATGATTATATCACCATATTCCAAGTTCGTTTTAGACGTTGCGTCGAGTTGGGCTATATGAATGGAGTCCAATCACCCAATTGCACTCCTCGCTGTTCTGTTTTTACATAAGACTGCAGAGATACAACCGGTAGCCATACGCAATGCGGTTACCGTTACTATCGGAACTCGAAGAACAGGTGAATGCTATTTAGCTAATAACGTGTTATAAAATGCTGCTTTATTAATGACGCGCCTTTATTTTTTTATTACTTTAATTGTGGTTTAAATCGCTTTTCAAATTAAAATCAATTTAAACGAATACAACAGATGTGGTTTTGCTTGTTGTTGTTGTTTTAACAGTTTATGTTGATAGTTTATCGATACGTTATGACATCCAAAGCTGAGTAAAAAAATCACAAACTACTAATGTTAGTAGTGTATTATATCTTGTAAAACAATTTAATAGAAAGTATTTTTTGTACCTTTTGTCTAAACTAATATTATAAAGAGGAAAGATTTGATTTTATGTATGTTTGGTTGTAATGATTTAACTCAAAAACTACTGAAAAAATTCTTTCACTTAAATACAACTACATCATTACCGACTAACAAGAGCTGTATTTGATATAAAAAAAAACTGAGATTCCTACGAAAATTGCTATGATGTAACTCAAGGTATTAAAAATTTAATGATATATAGTCATTATTTGGCGTGCGCTGCAAAAACTATTAATGATAAAGAAAATAATGTACTACATTTTCATCGTACTCATCATTACTCCCGAAAAAGTCCGCGAGGCTATATGTCTAACTATTATAGTTAAGTCACAATAACCGCTTTTTGTTCAAATTAGTCTATCAAAAAACGGGTAGAAACGAAAAGTGATGACATTCGTATCATGATATTAATCCTTATCCTACAAAATAGTTTCATAGTCAAGGTAGATTATGTACATGAAAATTCCTCTTTAAATTATACGAATCTGACCTATAGTTTAGAAGTTACGATAGGTATAAAAATGCTAAAAATAAGAAAAATGCCGCGGTGTGAGCGAACAGCCCTTCGCTCGCCCGCGCTGCTCGCGAATAAACTAAAATCTTTTATTTACTTACCTACTCATATTATTTTTTGTAAACTAGAAACATTTTAATTATATATTTTATTGTATTTAAAATTTGAAAACGCTCTTTAAAAAATACAGCGGCCGCGGTGTCTCTCTAACGCCGCGCTGCCGCCCGGCTTCATGCAACTTGGGCATCATCGAGGTGCGCGGATGGAGAGCGGTCGTTTTATTTTGCTACCACGACATCCAAATATTGCCTATATTTCTTGGCTTATGTTCCCTTAAATAAAACATTATTTTGGTAAAATAACATAATCTTATCTGACCAGCTGCAGAGCCGCCGATGAGAATAATCGCTACAAAAAATGTTAGTGTGATTTGTGTGATGTTGTGGTTGTTCTATTTGTCCAAATAAAGTAATTATTTATCTTTCTAATATCTGTCTACCCGTGCGAAGCGGGGGCGGATCGCTAGTTAAATATAAACATTATTTATTATTATATTACTACTCGGCTCAGGCCACGCCTCATTAAGGGAGGGCTTTGAACCGGGAAAACTTCACCTTGCTGCTCCAATGCAGATTGGCGGGCTTTATATGTCCCCAAAACTGTATATTTATTCATCCAAGTTTCCTGCAAGTTTCCCCAACATGTTTACTTCACCAGTCGAACGCGTTGTTTAACAGGCATTTACAATCTCCGGTAACAATTTCAGAGGTTCCGGAATCATGGGTCGAACCCAGTTTACTCTTGTACTAAGAAATTTAAGACATACGCTCAGCATCTGAACTACCGCGGCTAAGGACGGCTGTAATTATGTATTGACATGAAACGACGTTTTTGTTCGGACCTACGTACTGTGATCGAAATTTGCTTTCATTTTTCTAAATGGTGATCCTTCAAATTTAATTAAAATAACTTACACTTGTAAGAATTGATTTATAACCACTGGTAATTTTGACATCGCTTATTCGGGAAAATTGGTACTCCATGGCCAACTTAGCGATTTCAGACACGTCCCACGAAACAGGAGAAATGCTACATTCATCATCATCATCAATTCAGCCTATAACTAGTGCACTGCTGAACATAGACCTCCCCCATAGATTACTACAAAGGTTTGTAGCTCTCATTTTGAGGGGAAATTTTGCCATAGTTGCCACGTTTGGCAGGCGGGTTGGCAACCGCAGTTTATTTATTCTGATCTTCCAGGAAGATGCTGCTGCCCATCTTCTGGTTTTAATTTTCCCTCTATCGACTTTTACGACACCCACGGGATGAGATGGGGTGGTAGATTCTCTTAAGCCGAACTCTTCTCCTACATTACGTCGTTTTAATTGATCAAACGATTAAGAAGTATCCGATAGATTGATCCGTCGATCTATTGGATTATTGGTATATAAGGTATAAAATGACGTGAGGTATCGCCAATAATAATTTACGGAGCCGAGACGTGGGTCACTACGGGCCGCATGAGGAAGCTTAAAGTCGGTCTCAGCGAGCTATGAAAAGAGAAGAGGAAAGTTCATTCGTAGCGATGATAGTCGCAGCAGAACTTGAGTAAGCGATCCTAAGGATCAGCAAGCTGACATGGCCATGAGCCGGCCATATAGTTCCTGGAATCAATAACCATTGAGGGAGAAATGTTTCCCGAATTGCGACCTCATACCGGCAAATGCAGTGTAGGGCGGCGACTGGGAGCCCAGTGCCGTGTTTTCCTGGTATCTATGAAGGAGGCCTATCCTCCTCCTTAGGTAGTTTTTGACCATGGGACTAAGTATTTGTTTTAGCCAGAGATATTTGACCTAGTTGCTTTGTCCCGTAAATGCAGTAGAGTATTTTTTCATTTCCTACCTAATCCTTTTGTCTTCCTCTTCGCCAAGCTTAGTTGACGTGCCGATGGCTGGTTACGCGTGGGAACGCAATGGGGAGCAAGAATTTCAACTCGTACCAAGCGCTTCCGCTGGGGCGAAAAGTGTGCTACGGATGTGGTCTTCGCCGACCTCCTACATGAGAAAAAGGCGTGATTGTATGTATGTTTATTCCGAAACTTTTTTCATTTAAATAAATTCTGAACGCCACGCAACAAAAGCAACAGACACAGGTTGTTTACAATATAAAGATACATCCTACACGTGCACTGAACGTGTTGGGTATTCCGATTCTCTCGATAACGGAGAACTTTCTCCTCCGAATAGTGGACCAATTTGTGTGTCGATAAAATCGACGGCGGTCACGATATCGACTCTTAAGCCGCGTTTACACCGAGTTTGATAGACTTGCGTGTGCAAGTTTCGTGTCGAAGACGTCGCACGACGTGTTCTGATTGCAGGCAAAATACTAACCTCCTCTTAAAACTTACAGACTACTGTTGGAAAGCAAAATTTGTGCTGCAGACACGCTAAATCTGTTATCGACATGAAATATCGATATTAAAAAAGCCGTCGACAACACGTGTGTATAACTCTAGTGTAAACGCTGCACTACTAATATCGAAAATTATTGCATTGGATTCCATTTATACAGTCTTGTTTGTGAGCAGTTGTTATAAACGGCACGGCATAGATACAGGTGTTTGCCCGCGGCTCCGTTTGCGTAAAAATCTCTAATGTCACGAGGTTAAATCAATTAAATAATTTAACTAAACTGAACGTAAAGCTTTTTGTTACATTAGTAAGTCCGTCCGGTTCTTGGCAACCGTGGTCTATAGACTGGACTTTTACTGGTTGTAGGATCCCTACGCAGGGATCCGTTAAGGTAGGTACCACTGCAGAAACCAGAAACGGGGCCTTCGGGATCGCGGGCAATCGGGGTAGGGGACCCGAACGCTCAGTAAAGCGACCCCGGGGAGGACGATGACTCGAAGTGGTCTCGAGTCATCGTGACAGCTCCGAGAGAGTGCTGGGGGCAGTGACCACTGCCCCCGGGTCGGGCTAAAAATTGTAGCGAAGCGATGGAGGGGTCACGGTTGCGTTCCGAACGGAGATCCCGTGACTCCTCTGAAGCGCTGATGGAGACCACCGTGGGGTTTTAGTCGGTAAGAGTCCGACATAACCCGGCTGCCCCCCTGGCCAGTCAGGTATCCATGCAGGATTTCCCCTCGTACAAAAAAAAAAAAAAGGTACCACTGCAGTGCCAGTTATTCTTTTTCCAACGACAGTTTCGCGTTGCTATCGCACATAGAACAGATTTAAATGAGATTTTCATTGTCGCGTAACATTACTAGCCGATTTTCGACCCTGGCGACAACTTCCGAATACTGTCGAAAGCAATAACTGCACAGGAGATAGTGCCAATAGTGTACGCGCTAACACAGAGGCACTTACTCATCAAAACCTACCCGTGCTCGACGTAACGCTCGTGCGATACTTGCGATACGGTAGACTAGGTAGATCAATGCAGTATCAGAGACACGGAGACAATCATAAAATAACCAAAGCGAAAAACCAACAATTTAGGTTTAGGCATAAATATTGGCTCATACTGGGATTTAAATCTAGGACAGGACCCAGACACAATCTGTACAGAGGTCAGGTACCTTGAACGTAATACAATAAAGTCAAAGTATTTCTAACAATTGTGTTGTAACATAAATAGAGAAATATGAAAAAATATTTAAAAATATACGCAGCGTTACCTTCGAAACATAATTATTCGAAGGTAACCCTGCGTTTCAAAGCTAGT
Organism: Luehdorfia chinensis; assembly: GCA_019845155.1. Classification (NCBI taxonomy): domain Eukaryota; kingdom Metazoa; phylum Arthropoda; class Insecta; order Lepidoptera; family Papilionidae; genus Luehdorfia; species Luehdorfia chinensis. The sequence goes on from JAHVAK010000390.1 coordinate 1,404,938, forward strand.
ATTCTTATACAAGAATCATTGTATTGTCTGCTAGCGACCCACCTTGGTTTCACACGGGTGCAATTTAATAATAAAGAAAATGAGAAGTGCGAATGTGAAACTGAACGTCTCTTTTTTTTTGTTGTTATGAAAACATGTGACAGCAGAACTATCAAACTGAACGTCACTTTTTTTTTATTGGATAAATTGATGAAACGAGCAAAACGTTCACCTGGTGGTAGTGCAACGTCTGCCCATAACAAATGCTGTGTCGCCCAGAAAATATCTGTGTGACACCACACTGTGTCCAACACCCTGAGACACAAGTTCTGAAGTCTCATATGCCCAGTGATTACGCTAGCTCTCAGTGCCCTTCAGACCGAAACAAAGTAGTGTTTACACACTACTGCTTCACGGCAGAATAACTGGCCCTGGGGTGGTACCTACCTAGACGGATTCCAGGTAGGTTAATACAAAAATACCATCTAAATTTTCGATATTTCCGGTAGATTTTTCAAAAATGTTGTCCCATTTCTTATCCTGACAATTGCGAAAACAACAAAAAAATAAGTGAAATTGGACAAACCGTTCTCATGTGATGATCTGTCGTAGATGCGGCAATTGATTTTTATTTAAATATTTTTTAATAATTTACGTAAAATTTCAAAGTCGCAGTAAAACTGCAACTGACATTGATTTATATTCGGTCCATTTAACACGCTCTGTTTTCAATAACATCGTGTTTACAGCTTGCCACAAAATTTATTCTATTGTTCTCCGAGTCTATTCTTCGATATAAATTCGAGGCTTCGCCGGAAACGCATCCGTTTTGTTTCCTGCCAACTGTGTTATTTCCCGGAGTAGGTCTATGTTGGTAATTACGTAACTTATCATTAGACATTGATAGGAAAAAAAATCGGCTCTTAAAACGAACTATGCACTTATTACAATGTCCGTTCTGAGGGAACATTTGCTCTTGGCTCGGCAGCCTTTGCGGCGTAACCTTGGCTTATTGTAGTAATTGAAAGAAAGAAACAAAAAATAGCTTTATTCGTTGCTGTTCTATACAACTAGTGTATGTTTTTACTGGTGGTAGGATTCCTATGCAGGAATCCGTCTAAGTAGGTACCACCCCAGGGCCAGTTATTCTGCCGTGAAACAGTAGTGTGCAAGCATTATTGTGTTTCGGTTTTAAGGGCACTGTAAGCTAGCGTAATCACTGGGCATTTGAGACTTAAGAACTGATGTCTCAGGGTGACGGGCGCAGTGTGGTGTTACACAGAAATATTCTGGGTGACACAGCATTTGTTGTGGGCGAACGTTGCACTTAACTTGTTGCACGTTTTGCTCGTTTCGTCACTTTATCCAGAATAAAAAAACAATATTTCAAATGTTTGTAAATACGCCCGCCTTTTATTATACAATAATAAAAGAAAGAACAAGAGATAAAAAAAAGAAAAACTAATAACAAAAAGAAGTTATGAAATATATGTTCGATTGCAGCAACGAAAAGGACCCGACTCAGCATTATGCTACAGCGAAATTGCCGCAGGACCACAAAGGTTAATTGGAAGACGACATAATGTGTGCTGAAATACATTATCATTATTCTACTCCACTTATTTACCCTTTAGTTTTCTACAATAACACGGTATATTTAAACGCTGCAAATAAAACTAGTGCACATTTTCCCCGTGCACAGAATTGACAAGAAGAATATCATAATCATCGTCATTATCTCTCCATCTATTTACACCATTTGTCTCTTTCAAGACATCGTGTTTTCAAACGTAACAATAGAAACAAGTGCAATTGCTTTCACAAATATCGAATACAGTAAATAAGAGAAAGTAAATGAAGCATCCGCTTTTATAACTATCCTTTATTTTTCGATCACTAATAAAAATTAGTAATCGAACCCTTTATAAAGAACACGCAACATAGTTTGCTTAGTTATATAGCCGTTCTCGAGAACGGCTGTAACAATTTCGATGAATTTTGTATCGATCGAGAAATTTATCTCACTTATTATATTTGCCGTGTGGTAGCGGCTTAAGAGAATTTACCACCCCATCTCATCCCGTTGGTTTCGTAAAAGTCGACAGAGGGAAAATAAAAAACAGGAGATGGGTAGCAGCATCTTCCTGGAACACCCAAATGAATAAACTGCCTTTGCCAACCCGCCTGCCAAGCGTGGCAACTATGACAAAGACCACCAAAATGAGAGCTGCAAACTTTTGTGGCAATCTACAGGGGTGGCCTATGTTCAGCAGTGGACTAATGATAGGTTGATATGATGATGATTATATTAAAAAAAACACGAATTTTAGTTTTAATGTCAACTCCACGTACTCACTAGCAGATGGTGCCGCTCACAAAATATAGTTGATCACCGAAAATAGAACAAACTACTACAATATTATTTTCATATAATATTTCGACCACAACTCACACGCATGTTTATGTTTGTATTCTATTTAAACATTCGTTAGTTCTAGCAATGAAGGGTACTTGATGTAAATTTAAATAAACTATCTTAATTTAAATAAACCGAGCCAAAGAGTCGCAAGCTGATATCAGAGAAACTTTAAAAAAGTAGACACAGACAATGCAAGTTGGAAAATGATAACCGTTGGACCGAACTAGAGATTTTTTTATGTAGGAGTTAGAAAGCCTATGCCAAAAGACATATTGGTGTCAGGAATAAGTTATAAGTATCTTATAAATGTTGTACATCAAATTAAATGTATTTAAGCAATAAATATTATTTTTAGGTGTTACAAGTTATAACACCTAATGACAGAAGTACTGACCAGAGCACTTATTATAATATCTTCCGTCCTAAGTATACGAAAATACCATCTGAATCCGATTATATTGGAGCATAAATTACTGGTCCTACGACCTGTATGTCTTGCAACTGTACCTATATCTCCTAGTTCTCCTGGTGGTATTGCATACGGGGATTCATTGTTTGGATTCGGGGAGGACAATAACTTCTATTTACTAAATCTAAGTTGTACAATAATTAGAAAAATCTATTATGCAGGCGTCTCCGCTTCATAGATTCAATAACACTTGTTTCTTGTACAATCAAAACAAGCAATTACTTCACAATGAGTCAGATGTTGCAAGACGCAGCTCGCAAACGAAATATCGCGTCACATAACATTGTATTCAAATTGGGTAGCGATTTGGACCGACTGTGTCACTCCGTGTATTTCGTGTCATGTCGAACTCAAGGTTCCCGATACAACGTGCGAGGACGCAATCTGTCAACAATCAATGATTAATAGACGTCAAAATAATTTTATTGCGAAAATATCTAGTCTATTCATAGTCCACTTATAAACACAGGTATCTGGTCTCGCTGGCCTCCTGCTCGCGAGTCTCTTCCGACAATGCTGCGAAAGCCGCTAAGCTAACAACACATTTAATAAAACCGGCCAAGTGCCTGTCTGACCACACACAGTGACGGGTTCCGAAGTGGGGAAAGGCGAAAATATTTCATATCATAAAAACTACACGACATATCTTTTTCAAACCAATTTGCGTTGTATTTACCATGTTCTATCACCTTAATTTTTTTCAGAATTTTCCACCATATTCGCATAGTAGTGAAGTTGAAGGGAGAGGGACACATTTTTTACGACTTTAGAAGTACGTGCCTCGTATTGGCTTAAATAAAATAGTTATTTTGAAACTTCTTACACGCTTATATGCACTATTTTTTGTTTATTACTTAGTTGTATGGATTGCGTGCCACCCCCATTTTTTTTGTAATTTCACTGCAACATTGTATAGCGGTTTATAAAAAACACATTTTAAACTTACATTTATGGTGCCAATAGTAGTCCAAGTAAAATGGCTGTGACATATGGACGCAATTATAAGGGTTTCGTTTTTCCTACGGAACTCAGGCGGATTAGTGATCGTTGTTGCCGTGCGGTGGCGGCGTATACTGCTACCCCATTATATCCGTTTAGTTGAGCCAGACTCAAATTATCCAAACGGTAACAGACAACATCCTCCTAAGTAAGAAGTGCCTGGTATTGCGAAGTGATAGTACTTTGGGCAAACTTGGGACTCACCTGTATGAATGTGAATGTACATTTCAATACTGCGAATGTCAAACAATAATAGTCTGTGGTGAGTGGGACAGATAGAATTTTAAAATGTTTCCAACAAATAATTACTCAAACCTCAATGACGCTCAAACTTTTTTTATTGACCTCCGGTCATTTTTCGACCACAGGGCGACCACTAGTAAGCTAATACCTACACAAAAAAATATCTAACTGCTTTCTCTTCGATTGAACGAGAGAACCATTTGCTTCCATTAAAAAGGTAACATGGACGCAAAATATCTAGAACATCTCAATATAATAAATTGCAACTGCACTGCATATAACCTGTATAAGTGCGCTATCTACATGCACAACAGTGGCAAATATCTCAATCATTGCAGAAAAGAAACGTGATTCTATTCAACTTTATAACTTGTTTATTGATTTAACTATACCAAACCTTACTACCATGTAAGAAGCGTTATAGTGTAATCAGCTATTTTCCTGTGAATATAGCAATATAATAAATTTTATTAGTGGCAAAATATAAATAACATTTTCAATTTATTAATTATAAGTAAAGTACTGCCTTTAAATATGCTATTGTATTATCAATTCAAGAGAATCTACCACTCCATCTCATCCCGTGGGTGTCGTAAAAGTCGACAGAGGAAAATTAAAACCAGGAGATCGACAGTAGCACTCTCCTGGAAGATTGAAATAAAAAAACTGCGGTTGCCAACCAGCAAGCCAAGGCTGGAAAGATGATGATGAAGATAGTGCAAAAGTTTGACCGCGAACCAACCTGAAGGTAAGTTGCGTTACTGTACGCCAGCCTAAAGAAGTCCATTCACCCGTTGAAAATACTATAACAAAAACACTGAACCAATCCATTTTATATTTATACTAGCTGTGCCCCGCGGTTTTACCCGCCATTTAATTTAAAAGAACGTTTTTTTTTCTTATTGTAGAAAGTGACGAAACGAACAAAACGTTCACCTGATGGTAAGTGCAACGTCCGCTCACTACAAATTCTGTGTCACCCAGAATATTTCTGTGTGACACCACACTGAGCCCGTCACCCTGAGACATCAGTTCTTAAGTCTCAAATGCCCAGTGATTACGCTAGCTCACAGTGCCCAGCTGACAAGTTTTTGTGTATGTGCTTTACTATTGATTTATGTTCTGAGCTAATTTTTATAGTGATTTTCTTTCTTAATCTACTAATTTGTGTAAACTTTTAATTGGCCTTCTTTCTCTACTTGATTTATTGTAATTCGTGATGTATTAGCTGTAAGTTATCCAAAACAACAAAAATAAAAATAAAGTAAGCCGACCACATGATTGCGCTGTACGGCATGACTCTCCAAGCTGAACATTCACAGTTCGACCATCCTCATTAATATTTGGTTCTGAGCGTGCGGCTCTTTAAGGCATGAAGTTTTATATTCTAAAACCTTCCTCAATGAACGGGCTGACCACTACAAACAGAACTTTTCAAATCGGCTTAGTATTTCCTGAGATTAGCGGGTTCAAACATACAAACTCTCTAACTTTTTTGTACTAGTAAAATTAAAGTTGAATTAAGTGTAATTCCACTATTTTATTTATATCGCTTTCTTAAAGTACAATAACAATAAAAAAACAAATTGGACGTTCGATATAAAGTGTTCACGCTTCACAGCACTAGTTCTTATGTCACGTGACTGGTGTTTAGGCCTCAAAACAGAGCTGGCACGTAGCGTTACACATTAAGCCTAAAAAGTACCACAGTAAACGAATCTAATACCAAATCCGTGCAAATTACGAAGATCTATTCTCGGCGGGAAGAGACGTGTTCGAAATCACCTTAAAAAAAACAGTTTCGGCAGGTTCAACGCTCGAGTATTGCCCTTGGGCAGTGATCCTGATAAGAATCGAATCTCGTATTGTTGGACGGAATCATAATTATTGCACGATCCGTCTGATTAAAAAAAAAAAGGAAGCATTGATCATATAAAAAGTTATTACGTAACTAAAATGTACAAAAAACGATTAAATTTGTTTTCTTCATTTTGACAAGCCGATTTTTTAAAAGACTAAATTATATTGCCTTGTTTTACTGAACCGAATTGGGTCTCTTTCATATTTACAGCGAGAAATCGCAGCACCTTTTGGCGGTACTGTTACAATACAATAATTCGTCTAGGGAGATACCATCGCATTGCCGGTTTCTGTCGTGAAGCAGTAGTGTGCAAACATTACTGTGTTTCGGTCTAAAGGGCATTGATGGCTGGAGTCATTACTGGTGTCTCAGGTGAAGAGCGCAGTGTGGTGCCACACAGATATATTCTGGGTGATGCAGCATTATTTTGGGCAGACGTTGCACTTACCACCACGTGACTGATTTGCTGATGTCGTCACTATCTTTGATTAAAAAAGGTAGGTACCACCGCAGTGCCAGTAGTTCTATCGTCAAGCAGAAGTGTGCTTTGGTTTAAGAGATGATTTCTGATGTCTCATGGTGACGACGAATGTGAAGGTGATGAAAGTGCTACCGGGCGACCCCGCAAATTTTGTAGAGCAAGCTTTGCACTGACTTTTGTGTGACCGAATCGGTGGTCTCGCCACATACTTCACACCTATAGCCTCCTTTTTGCCCCCGCGGGAAACGAGAAGGGAACGTGAAGGGTGGCGAAACACTTCGCCGCCATTTTAGTATGAGTTAAAAAATTCTTAGTCCTCATTGCGTTCCCACGAGCAGTATGGTTATTCTGCACGAAAAAAGGCCGTTCGTACAAAACCTCAGTCGTCTCTTACTACACCTCGGTAGGAAAGAGGCAGGGGCTATTCTACCCTACAGGACACCTATCGGCATTGCATTTCAATGCATTACATTACAGTCTTGAAGCGTAGAAACATCTTAAGTACGAAGTAGACCGTTACCGTATTGACCATAGTGATAGAATTACCTTATCTCACCCAGTAAAAAAATGCTTATTATCTTATTTTACTGTTGATTTAAATTCTTATTTTAGAACAGTTTAAAAACAAACAGTATTCTTATTTTAAAAATAAATTGATATTCATTTAGAAATGTTCAATAGTTCTTAAATAGCGTAAAAACATAAACCAAAGATTACATTTTAACGTATTATTATTGCACTACAAAAAACACAACAACGACTAGTTTAGTGATACGGGTAATAAATGTAATAGACTTTTAATGCTCAAATATTCATTTGGGAGTATGTTCAACATCAATGATGATCAGAATAATGTCATCTTAAGAGCAATGGCATTAACATGATTTGTAAATACAAAATCTGACAGTCATTTATTACCAACATTATAAATAACTACACAACTAAAACATAAACTAATTACTCATATCCATATTAAGTCGATAGTTATCGTTGAGAAGAAAAACAAAATCGCATGTGTGTTTTATTTTCACATTATAACCAATAATAAATCGTTTATTACTCAATTCGAAATTTTAATGGGAAATTGTTTATCATTCGATTTTATTTAACCGAAAAACTAATGATTTTTTTTTCTCGATACTCGTTAATTTTATTCGATACAGCATTAAACTTATGGAATAAAGCTAAGCATGCTTTTGTAACGAAATTACAGAACTGTACAGTTTCTTAAAGGCCGGATGAATGCTTTTTGCCCCCGTCTTGGGTCAGTAGAACATGAATGTGTTTTATACAGTTTTAGAATGTTATCCAATTATAATCTTTTATTGTGTGTTATTTAAAATATTTAGCGAAATGGTGCTGCGGGCTTTACACGTCAGAAATGATTGTAATAGTCTTTCGTAAGGCCCAATAAGAAGCATATGTCAAGTCTAGTTACGATAATAGAAAGGTGCGAACTATAAGATGAGCAGACATTTACAATACTTGAAAAAATTATAAGTAAACATTTGCAATGAATACCGCCAACTGGAGTGGCATCCTTCCGGCTCCGAACTCCGTACTAAAACAAGAGGAAACCTGTGTCCAGCAGTGGGACATTAATACTCATTTATGTGTATGTTACTTTTCACATTTGCGCCGTCCTGTACAATTTAATCACAAACACAAAAACCACTCAAGAATAATACACATGGAAACTTAACAAAATTAGGTTCAAATTAACATATAGTTGACTAAGACAATACGCAAGCGTACGCTTTGCATGCAATTTAGTAAAATTTTAATTGCTTAGGATTGCAATTTAACTGGCGACCTCGCCTCCTATACTTAATTGCTAGGTAAGTTTTTGTTGGTCTATACAATTAATAATTCGAGTCGTTTAATAATAAATCTGCTTATTTTTACACGGAAGCAAAGCAAAAGAAAAAAAAACAATTATATAATGAAATTACACAAAATATAATGACGAAAATGACATAACTTCGTACACTGGTTTTGGTTTTCAGGCGAACTATTTTTTTTGCGGCCTAATGGTCATCGTTCTTATTACAAATTACGTTTCAAGATTGGTTATAAAAACTCAAATAACGCTTTCACCTTTTTAAAAAATTAAAAATATCATTCACTTATTTCGATAATAGAGCTGTTAAATCATTTGAATTATGAACACGACATCGCCGGCACCTTTAAGTGTGTTTTTTAAGAACGGATTTCAAGTGTTGTGGTATTAACGTTATATGTAGGCGAAGAATCGAAGTTGATAGATTTCTCTTGAACTATTACATTATCTACCTGAACTCCTTGCATTTTCGACGATAGTGACATCTATCGATTAATTTCAAAAGTTGTCAACTTAATATTTTACAACTTAACATAATACCTTAAATCTCAGACAGTAACTCAGGGACTGACATATTTTTTGTTTTACCACCCTATTTCGAAAGTTTCCGGAATGTCAACCGAAATATGACGACTTCAATATTACTTAATTACATCCAAGTGTTACAGCTATGGCAAAATCCCCCCAGATGAGATATTTTATGGGGTAGGCCTATGTTCAGCAGTGGACTTGCGATAGGCCGAAATGATGATGATGATGATGATACAATTTAAAAGTACTTCAAATTACCGATGTCATCAAAACTAAAATAATATTTTAGCTTGCTGTAAGCTACAAGATTTTGATGACATCGGTATCATGGTATCATGGCTTTAAAAATAATATATGTTTTATATACACACGGTTTTGTCAGTCATGAACTACCAAAAATTTTTTAAGCGTTTGAGAGCTGAGTTTATTTAGTTGCTCGCGAATGTATCATGGATTTCCGCAAAGAGCCTGATTCTATTTACTAGTTGTAGTGGTGTAGATTACAGGCAGTAACATTCGTTTCATCTCTATATCCTAAAAGGTTTACAAAGATGTTTAAGGTCAACACCAACAAAGTCGTGGGCATAAAACGTTTTGTAAAAGTCCGATGCTCGAAAAATGTTTTCCCGTTACCGCATCGTACCGTAAATGTCAACTCATCTGTCACATCTCCACTTGACAGACACTCCAGATCGTGTATCTCAACTCAAACTTAATCTGTTAGCAAATGACAACGTGCTCATTTCCCGGTCAAGTGGGCAGTGACATTTAACAGCCATTTTGCACATGAGATGTTCCGTTAATGAAGATTTACTTTACGCATCGTCCTTTTAAATATTTACAGATTATACCAAGTTATTAATTCTAATGTAAATGATTAACATTCAACATCACGATTATTCAAATATAGAGTCGGATATGCATGCTCTTAGTTGTAATTCATTTTTCATATATTACATTAATTTTTTTTATTAACACGACCTACAAACAGGGTGTCTACTGTATAACTACGGTTGGTTTCGCGATCGGTTTTATTTGATCCCATTAACCAATGAATGAGCTCTCTATTTTGGCGTATGAACCTTTTTTAATTTTATCCCATTAACCCATTTGTTATAAAGTGAAACCATCACAAAACCAACCCTAGCTATACAGTAGCCCCCCAGGTTTACACAGAGTGGCCACCCGACTCCGCCGGGACAGTCCCGATTTCGATGATATGGTCCCGCGTCCCGACGACCTATCAATTTTGTCGCGATGTTTTATAAGACACTACGATCGCTTAATTCGCTTAGGCTCACAGCACAGTGCCCACTGCATACACGGCTCCCGTCATCCGCAGCACGCACTGCGTTCGCCATCGCCTGCCTTGCGCAGTACACAATTGTGTGGCGAGTTTGGCCATTATGACCAACATCGACCTGGACATGTTTTGTCGGAGTTTATAAATATATATAAAAGATAAATCGGACCTAACTCCGATGTCCGACCGATTTTCCCGATTTTTTTTCCAAAATGTGGCAACCCTGGGTTTACAATACATTTTATTACAAATAAAGTATGTTTAGACAAATACATTGTTGTTAACTCAACAATGATGGTCACAGATTCGTTAGTTATAGAGCATCGAGTCAAACTTTGCCAATTACGTGACATCACTAATCAATAATTAACCATTCACTCTTTTATTCAGTCGGTCTAATTAAGTGGCTTCATTACTTAACCAACAACATAAAACCGTAAATAGAAATTGTGCAAATAATGTACCATACAAAAGCACCAAATTTACTAAACGATTTACGCCATAATTTCATAAAAATTTGCATATAAACTGGCTTCAAACGTCAAATTACACAACCACACGTTTTTGTAAGAATGAAATCGTTTTCGCCGCAGCGCGTTACATTGATATGAATTTGATAAATTTCCGATGCATTAGACGTCATCGCTAATGAAGTTATGAAATTATATACCAAGCGTCTGGTTTTTTTAAACGAGCTTTTATAATGATTTCTTGTATTTACGCGAACACTACACATTTAAACGAAACTAATTTTACGGATTTTATCGCGTTTAATTTTACTATTCATAACCCGACGTTTCGAGTGCTTTACAGCGCCCATGGTCACGGGCGGACTGAGGTGACAGATGCCCTGATGTTATAGTTAACCCGGAGTAATATGTATAAAAAAATTCAACGCGATAAAATCTGTAAAATTAGTTTCATTTAAATGTGTAGTGTTCGCGAAAATATAAGAAATCATTAAGTTATGAAACCTTTGTTCGTTGCTATTAAACAAACAGTATGCAAATCGTTAAATACGATCTTGTGTAAGAACTGAGCAACTGAACATGAATGTGTTTTATACATCTACGTGACATCACTAATCAATAATTAACCATTCACTCTTTTATTCAGTCGGTCTAATTAAGTGGCTTCATTACTTAACCAACAACATAAAACCGTAAATAGAAATTGTGCAAATAATGTACCATACAAAAGCACCAAATTTACTAAATGATTTACGCCATAATTTCATAAAAATTTGCATATAAACTGGCTTCAAACGTCAAATTACACAACCACACGTTTTTGTAAGAATGAAATCGTTTTCGCCACAGCGCGTTACATTGATATGAATTTGATAAATTTCCGATGCATTAGACGTCATCGCTAATGAAGTTATGAAATTATATACCAAGCGTCTGGTTTTAAACGAGCTTTTATAATGATTTCTTGTATTTACGCGAACACTACACATTTAAACGAAACTAATTTTACGGATTTTATCGCGTTTAATTTTACTATTCATAACCCGACGTTTCGAGTGCTTTACAGCGCCCATGGTCACGGGCGGACTGAGGTGACAGATGTCCCTGATGTTATAGTTAACCCGGAGTAATATGTATAAAAAAATTCAACGCGATAAAATCTGTAAAATTAGTTTCATTTAAATGTGTAGTGTTCGCGAAAATATAAGAAATCATTAAGTTATGAAACCTTTGTTCGTTGCTATTAAACAAACAGTATGCAAATCGTTAAATACGATCTTGTGTAAGAACTGAGCAGGTGGTGGTGGGTACAACTAGACCTTACCTCTAAACCGGTCTATCCAGAAATCATATGTGAGCATAACAATAATGTTATTACGGTTAATTATTACAAAACCGTATAGTTATGACTAAATAATAACATTTAGTTAGAAACAAATTATATGTACCAAATAGTTCAGGAGCCATATCATTGTTACCATAAGAATGCTAATGATATTCTAGTGCTAATAACATGTTTCATATAATAATACTATTCTTTCCTGGATTTAATCATCTTACATAGTCTGCCCATTACAGCATCGCAACGATTATCCTCAAAAGATGAATACGGTAATGATAATTTGACTACAGAGCCATCTTCTGTTAATCAATCATCATCGTCATCAACGTCATCGTTTCAGCCTATCACTAGTTCACTGCTCAACATAGGCCTCCCCCATAGATTGCTACCAAAGTTTGTAACTCTAATTTTGGCGGGAATTTGCCATAGTTGCCAAGCTTCGCAGGCGGGTTGGCACCCGCAGTTTATTTATTCTGATGTTCCAGGAAGATGCTGCTGTCCATCTTCTGGTTTTTATTTTCCCTCTGTCGACTTTTACGACACCCACGGGATGAGATGGAGTGGTAGATTCTCTTAAGCCGCTTAATCAATCAAATTTTGTCAATTTCTCGGGAATTTTTCGGCGACGACCGCATGGCCTAATGGCCAGCGCATCTGACTTCTACGCCGCGAGCAAAAATACAAATTGTTGGTTTTCGGGTCTAGTTGTGCACGTGAATGTATATCTGTAAAACGCACCCACGATACAGGAGAAATCCATAAAACATATAAGTTTGAATAATTTATAATTAATTACCTCGATAGATATTTCTGGAACTATTTAAAGCAATTTACATTTTATATTTGACGCACTTCGATCACTGTATGTTTACGAAAATATTATGAACGTACGTAAAACGTTAAGAGCGCTAATCCGGGACCCAATACTCATTATTGTAGCTTTCTATACGTGATGATTTAATAACAATTATTCAGTACCATCATCATCATCATTTCAGCCTATCTTAGTCCACTGTTGAATATTAGCCTCCCCCATAGATTGCCACAAAACACGGTCCTGAGCCACACTCCATCTAGAAGGGGAGGGGGGAGGGGGACACTAAATTTTCGGAATGGCCTTTCACGTAACTCTCGTATAATGGTTTAAGTATATAACATTGGAACAAGCTTAGCTTAATGTTTTTAAGAGTTACTCAATCACAAATACATTAATCATAGAGATAGGCAAGTGTGCGGTTTTACAGTGGTTCCACTGGTCGTAAAATACAAACAATAAGTTATCCCTTAAAACATTATGTTGGTTTTCTTCTTCTTAAACAGCCTGTAAAAGTCCACCGCTGGACATGGGCCTCTCAAAAGTTGGGAGGATTTGTCGTAATTGCCACGCAGGCGGATTGGCGCCAGCAGAACCAGATACTACGCATCATAAACGCTGGTGCCGTCATCGATCTGGATAATATAAGTCACTACCCAGCCTCCCTTAAAATTACCGTTCTTTCCTTCATTATGATAGAAATGATTAGGAAAACCCATCTTTATTATAATGAAGGAATGCATCAGATTTTCTTCGTTGACTTTTACGACCCATGCAACGGTACGTTCATTAAACTCACTCATTTGCTTCTCCTAACGTAGTAGTAGTAACCTACGTAGGTTCATCACTAGATGGGACTCACGGTACACGGACAAACGTAGGCGAGATCTGATAAATTATTGATTTTTAATTTTTTCGGTACATTGTCTGTTAACGCGTATCTGACAAAACGACCTACACACCACTAGTAGTTTAAGAAATAATAATAACGGGAAGAACGTCCCTTCTTGCGGAAGGCCTAAGTCTAAGTCCAGCAGAGAACTATTAACTTACTGATGAAAAAGAAGAAGAAAAAAGATGTAGTTTCATAATATCTTTACTTTTACCTTTCTACTCCTGTAATATAAAATCAATCAAATCCTGAAATCAAGAAAGAGGATCATGAAACACGACTTTTGAGGTTTCGTAACAACATATCTATAATAATGCAACGACAGCATGCAATGCAACCAAACCCTACATCTTCAAACCAAATGGTGTGTGACCTCTTGAAAAAAGGAAATGCGTTCTGGTAATACTACCGATTGGACTTCACATTGTCGGACACGACAAAGCTTTTAAGAGTAGGATAGTTAACCAGTGTGATGACGTGGAGCTGAACTTTCCTTAAACCAGTTCCTAGTGTAATTATATTGATGGGCGTAGATGAAGTGGAACTAATGCTTTGTGTTCTAATGAAACAGAAATAAATAGGTTGACGATAAATTAAGGAAGTGAATTCATGGCTTGATTATAAACTTTTTATATTTTTACTAACATTCCCTTTCATTAGGGTTGCCATATTTTGTAGAAATAAATCAATTTACAGGCCTATCTTAAGATGATTATAAATATAAAGATAACATATCGGCTATACTAAAAAACACTATAATTTCAAAAAAGTTCATTTTATTTTTATTGTAAGGAATTTATCAAAAGCATATTATAATCTCGAAATGAATAAAGGAAATGTTATGCAAATTACCTAAAAATTTAATTAAAAAAGAGCGGATATCTGGAAACTCATATGATATATAAAACTTATTTATGATAAATAAATTAACGACATTTAATGTCAAACAATTTAATTAATCCTGATATATACACGATTTGATTCACGTGTAGTATATGATGTAGAATCATTTACTGTACTGGAATCTTATACATATTAATACGTGAAGAGAAAACTTTGTACTCGTTTTTAAGCATATTGCGCGCAAGGAGATGTGTGAGATTTGACATTGTTGAAGTAAGAAGCAAGAAAATTTAGATATAATATGTGTTACAAATACATTAAATTATACTATCATATGTTTATCTCTGCTTAGCCTTATGGTTGACTGGAAAATAATGCAATCAGGCATTAAGTAAACCGTATGTACGATTTAGTGCATAGAAGTTTAAATAAATAAATAAATTGAATGAAATAAAACATACATTATTTACGTTTATACTGACAATGTCAATCTCATAATAATCGCACACACAGAGTAGATATGTCAAACCTCAATAACGTTCAAACTTAAAACTTTTATGAACCACTAGTTATAATAAATTAACTATAATAAATTAAATTTGTGATGCTTATTCTACCATCTGTATGACCAGAAATTCCCTAGCCTATTTATTTCTCTTAATGATAACCAAGGGTCGCTTATAAAACACCAAATGGAAAAAAATTACAAATTATTACAGGATTCTTACGAATGTCCGAACAATTTTATCGTTTCTTAGAACATGATATGGCATTAAATATAAATAGCAGATATTTTGGAATCGACTATAAACAAAGATTGTTAAAATTAAGTACAATATGAGAATAAATAATCGTGACAACGTCGTTAACTTCAGCCCATTGATTGCATCAGGAACATGAGAAATCTATTAAGCCAAGATTACGTAGTCGCTAACAGACATTTCGTGAAATTCAATATCGACGCTCTTGTAATGCAACGATTTCAATTATAGACGACTGTAAGGTGTAAATTAACAATCCTGAAGTTCGAAATCGAAGGCAGGAGTTCAAATTCTCAAAGTTATCTTGACAATCGCCTGACCTAGTGGTGAAGGAGGGAACAAGAAAGTGACTGTTAATTTTAAAGTGCCAAACTGCTACGCCGCGGATCTTCGTTTCGAATCCCAACCGGAGCCAACATTTTAGCAAAAACACAAATCGTTTTTCCTAAAATGTTGGCTTGATGAAGTTGGTTTTCAGATCTGGTTGTTTTTATTTCTTTTTATGCAAGAGGAGGCAAAAAAGCAAGCGGCTCACCTGATGGTAAGTAATCTCAGCCGCCCATGAACACCTACAATGCCATAGGAATAGCAGATGTGTTGCAGGCCTTTGAGAAAGGAATAGGCTCTTTTCTTGAAGGTCCCCAAGTCGTATTCGTCCGGAAAAACCACTGGCGGCAACAGATTCCATAAAGTGCTTGTGCGTGGCAGAAAATTCCGTGAAAAACACTCTGTGCTGGAATGCCAACCATCTAGGTGGTGACGATGGAATTTTGCGCTGTATCATGCATGTGAAATTTATTTCTGTAAATCGTTATTTTTACACGCTTTTTTTTAAAAAAATAATGAATAAAATTTAGACACGCCAGTTTAAATCAATAACATTCTTAGTATTTTGCAATCTAGTGTTGTAATTGACTCCGAAAAACTGATTCCAATATTAAAAGAACACGTGGAAGAAGTCTAAACTTTATCGCCAATTTTAGTAATCGTCGGGCAATAATTATAGTAACATAATTCTAATTTCTATTTGTGGCATAAAAAATCTGTCATATCGACTCAACTCATAGAATATGATCCTCACTAAAAATGCCAGATGGAAAGTTCGCAACCAGTGAGGGGCTGCAGCGTCTAAGAGATTACGGCATATCTTCTCTTCCTGACTTATTAGGAAACAAATTATGATGACTGTTGGTATACTTACTTACTTAGATACGTTGTTTTGCAATATTTATGATGGAATGGTAAATTGTAGTCAGGCTTTACACGATAAGTAAAAATAAATTTGAATAAACAATATTAGGCAGCCACTTGCTAAGCCCTTTAATTACAGCAAACCTGCTACTTAAGACAGGTATGTGTCTTGCAGATTCTTTCGATATTAATGATAATGATGGTGATGTATTTCTATGTAATTGAATAGCAGATTTAAACAAGTTATTATTTAAGCATTTAACAAATGTATGTTGTGAACGTTTTGTATTATCATGATATTTTTTAACTGCAACTTTCTTAACTTTGAGTAATAGAATACAACCCTTTGTGGCTTTTCCCCCTTGTGGTTAATGCGACAATAAACAGTGGGGTTTCCCCAAAAACGAGCTTAGGGAGCGTTGAAATTTAACAACTACAAGTTTTTTTAGATAGGAACGATTTTAGCGTAAATCAATAAGAGTCATGTACATAGGGAGGTTTAATGTTTTTCGAACAACAAAATATTAACGAAGTGTACATCAGCCGGGCCTAAATTTTATATTACGCGGGCGACCTGGTCGGAGCGTCGGTAACGGGATCACTAAAATTATTAATTATTTATTACAGTTTTAGCTCACATATACACACATTCACTTTTACATTACGAAGATAAACTTGTATGTCTGAAAACTAACAATATTTTGACTAAATAAGAACCGGAAAGTTTGCTGACCCGCAATCGAGCAGCGTGGCGAACTTCTTCCGGCTCCTTAAGCCTCTCAAAAATTGGGGCAGTCCTGTGCTATACAGAAGCGAAGATTGGCCTGAGACCTTTCCTAAAAAGCAAACCGCGTAAGTTTCGCCAATTAGCATGTGAATGTTTTAAACGAAAAAACGGAAATTAAGAACCAATCTTACGTAAAAAACCTATTAGAGTAGAGACATTGGGGGTCTATCCTGTCGTGACAAGATAAATGATAAAGATAATGATAAATTATTATTTTGTGATAGTTTTAATGAATTTGTAATTATAATAATAGCTGCTAGCACAAATTAAAGCCGCAAACGCTCAGATGTTACAATATCTGTGGCACTATTTGAGAAAACGTACAAACTACGACATATATTTAAATTTTTGGGTGGACGTTACTTGAGAACGATTTGGACGAATCAGTGATTTTTGCGCTAAATTAGTTACAGGATGATCTTTCTTATCTAATAGAGACCTACTATGCTATGCCTCGGGAAAGACAATCTCGGTTTTTGCTATCGTTTGTAGTAGGTTTATATTAACTTGTTTTAATGTTACTATAATAATATAAAGGATTTACTATTCGGATATCTTTTGTATTATACGGCGTCTAGTCTTGTGTACTGTACTATTGTAAAATAGAAACTGCAGATATTACTTTCAATTTGAAATGATATAAACAGATGTTTTCCTTCACCGCCGAGCACGTGGTAAATCAGCACTTAAAATTGCAATTAACAATTTTAGTGGTGCCGGCACCGGGAATCGAACCCAGGTCACTCGCGTACTATGAAATTTAAAGCGAGCGCCTAGCCCCTGAGCTTTCACCATTAATCATATTTCAAATGACTTCGTTATACGCGTGCACGATACCACTTCTCGTGAATCTATGCATATTAAATGTTTATCAAAAGGGGAAGGGCTAGGTTGATACCACCCCAGGGCCAGTTATTCTGCCGTGAACCAGAAGTGTGTAGACATTACTGTGTTTCGGTCTGAAGGGCACTGAGAGCTATTGTAATCACTGGGCATATGAGACTTAAGAACTGATGTCTCAAGGTGAAAGGCGCAGTGTGGTGCCACTCGTTGTTCTGGGTGGCACAGCATTTGTTATGAGCAGACGTTGCCCTTATCATCAGGTGAACGTTTTGCTCGTCTCGTCACTTTATCCAATAAAAAAATAAAATAAAAAAATGTTTTTTTTTAAGACAGCTCATAATATGTTAATATAGTCTCTATCCTAACCGAAGTTTAAATGCGAAATCCGTTATAGCGACAAAGAAACCGTACACGTTTTAAACCGTCTCGCGGCCGTGTATTGGTGGCGTAAAGAAATCCGTTAGCTAAGAAAATATTTTCGACCAAAAATATCCTAATATGAAAATATCAGGGATGAGTCTGATAGTGCGATGGTCGGTTCACCTGCCGCAAAAAAGCACTTTGCAGCATAAAGTGTGTAGTGAAATCTTTGGATGTTAATTATGCTGATAATGAAGGATGAATGATCTCAATGTAAATTAGTAGCAGATTCGAACAAGTTATTATTTGAGCATTTAACAAATGCACGTTGTTAATGTTTTGTATTATTCCATAATATTAATTATTTCTTATTTTTCATTAGTACGGCAGCGAAGGCAGTTTAGTGTTATCCTTTGTGCTAATTACTCGTAATCAATACCTTTTCTTTAAGACTAGAACCAGATTTTAGGATTTTAATGTTTTTGCGCGAAACCCTAATTAATTTTCTAAAATTAAAGTAGTCTAAGTTACCCGCTATAATATCAGCTATCTGTCAGTGAAAGTCCCGTCAAAATCGGTCCTGCCGTTTTGGAGATTAGCCGGAACAAGCAGACAGATAGACAGACAAAAATTATAAAAATTGGTTTTTTTCTTATAAGTACCGTATGTACTTTCATAAGCATTGAGTAAAAAGCTGTTTGTTATTGCAAACAGACACTTCAATTTTATTTATTTGTATAGATACAAAAATGATTGAAACCAAAAACTCACTTCCGTAAGTAACCCAATGAAATATCATGAATTGTCGAAGTCTGAACGTACACAACGTAATGTCGATGAATAGGAGACTAATCGAAACATAGCCGCGTACGTGGCGCGATTTCTAAACCGAATGGCCCAACAAGGTGTTGCCGACCGAACAGCTGCGCGAAACGCAACACAGCAACAAACACTCTCTGCTAGTTATATTTTATTATATTTTCTTGGTAGGTACCAGCTATCACGAACACCGCATGACGTAAAGGTAACCCTACCTATTTTAAGAAACATGGATTCTAGATTCGATTTTCAGGCTAAAAGGAACTCCGAGCCTTACATATTGTCGTGGGAAGGACTCCAAGATATTTCAAAAAAAAACGACACTCCAGTTTTTTTTTTAAGTTTTTGAATAACTATGCCCCACAGTAGGATTTTCTCCTGTATCGTGGGTGCACCCACGTTATTACAGATATGTATTTCACATGTACAACACAATCAGACCCGAAAACCAATAATTTGTGTTTTTGCACATACGTTAGCCGTGTGGTGGCGGCTCGTTAAAAGAATACTACCACTCCATCTCATCCAATGGATCTCGTAAAAGGCGAGTAAGGAGTTAAACTGCACTGTGCACCCAACAGCGCATGGTGGCGATGGGCTCACCACCTATCACACCAACTGCATTATATTGTTTTGGTGACATCTGTTTTTGCAGTGAGTGTCCAGTCTCTGACTACCCTTTATGGGATACAGTCGTAATCTTATGTATGTATGTATCTGCGACTATGCCGACTCCGACTGCCAATAGGTGTCTCGCAGAGTATAATAGCTTTCCTACCGAATTGTCGTAAGAGGCAACTAAGCTATTGTACGGACAGCATTAATTCGTGCAGAATAACACCATAATATGCAATGCTGTCACTATACTTCTCGTGGGAACGCAATGGGGAGTAAGATTTTTATTTGACTCTTATCAAAATGGCGGCGGCGTGGTTCGCCACGCGTCACGTTTCATTCAGTTTCCCGCGGGGGCGAAAAGTGGGCTAGTTGCCTCTGCCTACCCCTTATATGTGAAGAAGGCTTGACTGTATGTATGTGTAAAATATACATTTGACAAACGAAATCAAATTTCTTACGTCAATAATTTTCGAGAAATCGCCATGTTCTGGTTGAGTAAAGCACGAAAATACTACCTACCTGCCTAATTTTAAAAACAGTGTAACCATCCGACCTAAATGCTGTATGGTGACAGCGTAACAATTCTTCCGTCCCGTCTCATCATGTGGTTAAGTTCAAAGCTCAAGTTGTGTTTTAATCCACTGGCTTGGTTTAACTTGCTTTAACTTGCTTGGCTTATTTGGCTTGCGTGTTCAGATTAAGTGTCTCTCTCAGGAATAATAGTAGTAATATCCTTATTTGCCTTGAAAGAGTTAGGTGCTATTCTACTCTGCTGGACACCTATCGGATGAAAAGCACGCCCTTTAAAATAGTATTATATAGTCAGCGGCTGCTTAGCTTCAAATCGATGATGGCAGAATTGAATTGAATATTTAATCACAATTCTTAGCAACTGATGAAGTGTTATTTTAATTGTACTTGTGGATTTCTCCTCGCTATCGTAGTCGCACGCATATCACTGGTGTTGGGATACTGGTGTTGGGATACCTATGCAGGAATCCATCTCGGTTAGTCTCACCGCGGCATCAGTTATTCTGGCGTGAAGCACTACTGTGCAAACATACCTTGGCATATGAGACTTAAGAACTCATGTGTTAGGGTGACGAGTGCAGTTGGTGCCACACGGAAGTGCTCCAGGTGACACAGCATTAATTATGGTCAGCCGTTGCACTTTCCATCAGATGAACGATGCGCTCGTTTCGCCACTTTCTCCCATAAATAATACGTAAATAACAAAGAAGTATTAACTTTACTATTTGCGCGGATCTTTTCACGCGAGCGTAGTCCCTGTCATATCTAGTTTGTTATATATTCGCCACTACGATAATTAACAACGTTTAATAATGCTAGCGAAAACTGAACTCCATCGCGAAAAATTATACATGTATTTTTGGCGAATCGTTAGCGTTGCCCGTTTTCTACTTAGTAGAGGGCAGCGTACCGTGCGCCTAATTAGCAAGCACGTACCAGGTACCATAAATTAGATGCATACCGTAATGAACAGATTTAAAAATTAGTTTTTTGAATGTATTGTATTGCTAATTATGTTATTATTCTCATTAAGCAACCTCTTGTCGTAGTAATAACTTGACTATTACATACAAAAATTGTTGGTTTTCCGATCTGGTTGTGTTGTGATTGTGCCCGTTTCTCTGACATTATGTTAGTCTACCTCCGATTTGGACGCATCAGCGTTACATCGATTAGGACGGAAGGTGCTTCTAGTGTACACTGCTAGGTGGCACTCTAGAAGCCCTATCTCCCGTGCAGTTGATATCTTCCTACAGCATTTAGAAGTCGTTTGGAAGTTCATATGCACACATAATGTGTCGTATAGTGTGCGCGAAGTTCTCTGTTTTTATTGGATAAGTTATGAAACGAGCGAAACGCTCACCTGATGATAAGTGCAACGTTTGCCCATAATAAAGGTATCCGTCACCCAGAGACATCAGTTCTTATGACTCATATGTCCAGTGATTATACTAGCTCACAGTGCCCTTCAAACCGAAACACAGTAATGTTTGCATACTACTGCTTCACGGTGGAATAACTGGCCCGGATGTGGTACCTACCTAGACAAATCGTGCATAAGTATCCTACCACCAGTAAGCAATCTATGTACGTTCTGTAGATACATATATCGAATAATCGAGTGATTATAATCAATTATTTTTCATTTGCTATCCTATATAACTTACAAGAGAGACACCCCCCTTAACATTGGCACATGTACTAACAACTAAATCTTATTTTATTACTTACTTACAGTGTCTATGGAAATTCACAGAAGACAATTCTCTGAAACATGTATCCAGTCGCAGCGTGCTTTAAGTATAATAATTATTGTGTTTTAAAGTACGCTGAATGATTAAAAAAATCTGAAAGAATGAGCGGTGTGAACAAACAAGCGCGACGTAGCGGATGTGTGACATTGCTAACGGCACCGCAAGATGGCGCACTCGCTGTTTTCAATGGAACGTGAAAATTGCACGCTCGCATCGGTACAGCTGCTATTTATCGCTGTTCCATTTCACAGGGATTAAGAACAGTTACGTCTTAACTGTGATAATAGGGGAAGATGTGTAAACTGGCTGGTATTGAAAGACTGCTTGTAGTGAATTTAAATGTTGACTTCCTTTGCATTTCAATTGGACAATTATTTGTTATTGACGGACTATGATTGTCTTTTGTTAACATTGAATTTTTCTCTGGTTCCTATCAGAAGCTGTTACAAGATCAAACAATGTATAACATAATTTATAATTTTTTATTGGATAAAGTGACGACCAAAACGTTCACCTCTACTCATAGGATATCCCTAACCTCAGTGTGCCTATTGGCAAAGGCTTACTGTAACTTTTTGCACTGCGCCCTATCCTGTGTTGTTTGCTTAAAATCATCTTCCTGTCTGCAATATTGTCTAACTCTACTTCTGTGTATAGGATATGGTGACGAATCGAGCACAATGTACACCTAATGGTAAGAGCATAAAAGATGCTGTGTCACACAGAACATTTCTGTGTGGCACCACACTGACCTCGCCACCCTGAGACATCAGTTCTTAAGTCTCATATGCAAAGTAATTACACTAGCTATCAGTGCACTTCCGAACTAAACACAGTAATATTTGCACACTACTCGTTCACGGTAGAAAAACTGGACCTGCGGCGGCAACTACTTATGCGGATTCCTGCATAGGAATTCTAGTATGAGGCATAACTGCAATTAATTTTTTTAATTACAATCTACATAAGAATAATGATTTGTTAACGGGTTATTTACTTCACAGGAGTTCATTCGAAGTCCATTGAATGCAAAAAGACACAATAAAGATCACAAAAACAATCTCCATGTTTGTTTCCTTTCTGCGGAAGATAATGGCCATCACGAAGAGGGTCGAGGGCCTAAGTGAGCGGAGGCGACCTTACCGATGTAACCTTAATAAAACATAACGCCTACCATTTTTTACGGAGTGGGCAGAGTAGGCAAGGGATACATCCATACTAATATTATAAATGCGAAAGTAACTCTCTCTGTCCTTCTATCTGTTTGTTACCTTATCACGGCTCAACCGTTTAACCGATCTTGACGAAATTCGGCACAGAGATAGCTTGCATCCTGGAGACGGACGTAGGATACTCTTTTTAATCAAACAGTTCCCCACGATATTTTTAAAAACCTAAACCCATGCGGACGTAATCCAGGGCTTCAGCTAGTATATAATAATTGTAACTCTTCGATACAAATATAGATAAATATATACCATACATGAGCTTTCTGTCTGTGCTAAGCAAACTTAATACCACTTGAGTTTTTGTTTTGACGTGCAATTTGCACAGATGATAATTGATGATAACATACTGGTGGTAGGATTACTATGCAGGAATCCGTCTAGGTAGGTACCTGGGCATTTGAGACTTAAGAACTGATGTCTCAGGGTGACGTGCGCAGTGTGGTGTCACACTGAAATATTCTGGGTCACACAGCATTTGTTGTGGGCGGACGTTGCACTTGCCATCAGGTGAACGTTTTGCTCGTTTCGTCACTTTATAAAATAAAAAAAAACACTGGTTACCAAGAAATATCACGAAATGGATTTGTGCTAGAGATTCCGATAAGTCCGAGAAGACGTCCCGATTTATTCTTGATTGGGATGCGTAATGTCCCGATTTTTCACCAAGGAATAAACAGTAATCATTAGTAACTTAAAAAAAAGTTGGGACTCTGTATTATTGTAAGTTAAATAAAATATTTTTTTAAGCTTGGTAACGATATTATAATAAATAAACCCTACAATTATCCTACTCCTGATACTCTGCATTCGTTCCATACTCTTGAAGTTTCGTTTTCTGAAGGTTTCACTCTTAACGTGTGAATTGCACACATGTTTTTTTAATATTAAAGTAAGTCTGATAAAGACGATTAAGAACTACACTGTTAACAATTTCATTGTATTATTAACAAATCTGAATAAATATTAACAATGGAAAAATTCATTTACACCTACGGTAGAAGCTTTTTTCCATGTTACGTAGCAATATAATTTGATTGCTGATTAATAAAAGTTGAAATAAAAAAAAGGTTTTTTTTTAATGTCTCGATGCGAAAATAATAATCCCCTTTGTTTTGATCTTCCATCTCTGAACTTGGCATATTGAACCCTGTCAAATGATAATCCATACTAATATTATAATTGCGAAAGTAACACTCTGTGTCCCTCTGTCTGTCTGTTACCTTATCACGGCTCAACCGCTGAACCGATTTTGATCGAATTTCGCACAGAGATAGCTTGCATCTTGGTGACGGTCATAGAATATATTTATCGCAGAAAATGAATGTGTACCCACGGGTTTTTAAAAAAAATCTATATTCACGCGGACGAAGTCGCAGGCATCAATTAGCTAGTATTATAATTTAGTTGATTTTTCATTCCTACCTATTTTTAACGTTTTACTATAAAAATTTACTTGCGACAAAAGTATTTCAAATGTTCAGTTATATTTTACAAAAAGTTTTATTGCAGACATACGGTTAATTATGAGTAATTTCTAATTTAATTAAAAGATACGTGACGGTGCTCCGAGGTCGAAAGAAAAACACGCTAATGAATTTTTCACACGCGCAAACTTTAAGTGTTCATTGCATTTTTGTCAAACAATTACACAATTGTCACAGAATGAGACAGACAGTATCAATAATATTTGCTAATACTCAATGAACGCTAATAAATTAACCTAAGAACGTCGTAGTTGCTAATCGATTGCCTTTTGCGTTACGGGTCGCGGGTTGGTTTCTTGCACTGAACAGATTTTTATATGAGGCCATACAGACTGACAAATAGTTGTTAATGTTTTGGGTGTTTGTATATGATTTTTTTTTAATTGCATAAATTGATGAAACGAACAAAACGTTCACCTGATGGTAAGTGTAACTTCCGCCCATAACAAATGCTGTGTCACCTAGAAAATTTCTGTGTGACACCACACTGTGCCCATCACAGTTTGACACACACTGAGACATAAGTACTTAATTCTCATATGCCCAGTGATTACACTAGCTCTCAGTGCCCTTCAAACAGAAACACAGTAGTGTTTGCACACTACTGCTTCACGGCAGAATACCTGGCCCTGGGGTGGTATCTACCTATTTTTCATCTGTCATCTGTTTTTGCAGTGAGTGTCCAGCCTCTGACTACCCCTTATGGGATACAGTCGTGATCTTATGTATGTATGTATGTAAATTGTAATGTTCGTAATCCCAAAAATATAATTTTGATATTGTATCGTAAAATTATAAAAACAAATGTTCCTTTGTAATCCGTCTGAATCCGTTGTGACGCCTCAACTTGTTATGATTATTTCATGGTCAAATTTATCTATGCACTTAAAAAGTATAGGAAGGTAGGTGTGAGAGCGTAAGCTCTTATGGTTTTAAATATAAGATTCAAGATAACATCTCTCTCTGTGTGCTAGCTTTTAGACACTCGTTACAGTTACTCCATAAGACGGAGAAATTCGTAATAAAAGAAAGCCGTAACTAACTCAAGTACTCAAATGCATATAACACTTGAGCACGCACAGTTTTCTTCATAACATTACTATCGTGAAATGATTTTATGTAATTCTCTCTCTCTCCCCCACGCTATATCTTAATGTCGTATAGAAGCGGTAGATGTCGTTAAAGTCGACTAAGGGAATGCCAGTTATTTGATAGAAGAAAGTGACGAGATTAAATCGTTGCCCTGACGCTAAGTGCAACATCCGCCTTTAACAAATGTTGTGCACTCAGATCATTTCCGTGTAGCACAACACTGCTTTCGTCGCCTTGAGATTTTTTTACTGAAGATAGTGACGAGACGAGTAAATCATTCATCAGTTGGTAAGTGGAACGTATAATTAAACGCAGCACTGCAGAACAAAAATAGAGCTGGCAGGACATTTGATGCGAAACTTAGGTAAATGGAGGCAAGATCACGCATACTGGTAGGATTCCAATGCAGGAATCCGTCTAGGTAGGTACTACCCCTGGGCCGGATATTCTGCCGTGAAGCAGTAGTGTGCAAACATTACTGTGTTTCGGTTTGAAGGGCACTGAGAGCTAGCGTACTCACTGGGCATATGAGGCATAAGAACTGATGTCTCAGGGCGCAGTTTGGTGTCACACAGAAATGTTCTGGGTGACACAGCATTTGTTATGGGTAGACGTGCACTTACCATCAGGTGAACATTTTGCTCGATTCGTCACCATATCCTATACACAGAAGTAGAGGTGGACAATATTGCAGACGGGAAGATGATTTTAAGCAAACAACACAGGATAGGGCGCAGTGGAAAAAGTTAGAGGAAGCCTTTGCCAATAGGCACACTGAGGTTAGGGATATCCTATGAGTATGGTTTAGCAAATTTCGAGCTCAGTAATAGAAGCTATTTTTTATTATACGTTATTTGTTCTGCATAGTAGGAGCCTGTAATAGTGGCCCCCTTTTCCAAGTAGTCCACCATGATTATTCCTTCAGCGTCCCAAAAAACAGACGCCATAACCTTCCCTGCTGAGCTTGACACTTTGAATTTCTTCGGCGTCGGTTCATCGGATCGTTTCCATGTCATCGATTGTTGTTTTGTTTCAGGATCAAAATGGTGGATCCAGGTCTCGTCCATGGTCACAAAACGTGACAAAAAATTATCCTTGTCTGCCTGGAACTTTTCGAGATTTGCTCTTGACATGTCGACTCGTTTCTTCTTTTGCTCGTCGTTTAACATTTTCGGTACCCAACGCGCGGAGACCTTTCTCATATGCAATTCGTTCGCAAGGATTCTTTGAATGCTGCCATATGAGATCCCTGTGACCTCAGCTACATGCCTGATAGTCACTCTTCGATCTTCCAATACAACTTCTTCAACTTTTTTCACATTTTCTTCAGTGAGGGACGTCGATGGGCGTTTGTTTATTTTATAAGTGCAACGTCTGCCCATAACAAATGCTGTGTAACTCAGAACTTTTATATGTGACATCACACTGCGAGAGACATCAGTTTATAGGTCTCGTATGTGCAGTAATTGCACTAGCTGTCGGTACCCTTCAGACTGAAACACAGAAATTGTTGCAAACTACTGCTCGACGGCATAATAACTAGCTCTGCGACTGATGGCGTCAACTCGAAAAGTGATGGTAGTGTTTTAATTGAACTTTGTAATTTCTGTATACATTTTGAGTTTTGATGTTTAATATTGATCGTTTTTTTATGCAGCAAATGCTTGTGAAAGTGTACAGTGATACGAACGGGCCACGGGCGACTCGACGGGGGTCTAAGTTGGCGTGACAAAAAATTCGGTTAGTTAGTTAGAGTTGTAGGAATATGGCAGAAATGTAGCTGCAAGGGGTCCATCGGAACCAGCTAAATTTTAAAGTGGTCTATGAGAAAAAAAAGTCTGGGAACCTCTGGTCTAAGTGGATTGCCTTCGACAGATATCGGGATTACCATTTCGTACATCATCCTCACCGGTATCTTAATGGATTTTTAACTGCAGTACCTCTGCCTCTTCCAAGTTGGTTGGATTGGCCATTTAGTAGATGATATCTATTCCAGGCACCCTACGTTGTAAACTTTGCAACAATATTATAATAAATAAACCCTACAATTATCCTACTCCTGATACGTGTCATTCTCTCGAAGTTAGTTTTCTAAAGGTTTTACTTCAACCGCGTGTGAACTGCATACACTCTTCCTACCCCAATGGGAAAGAGGCGTGACTGTATGTATGTATGTAATTCTAATAAAAAATAACAATAACACACCAGTATCATCATCATCTATTCAGCCTATCACTAGTCCTCTGCTGAACATAGGCTTCCCCCATAGATTGCCACAAAAGTTAGTAGCTCTCATTTTGGGGGGATTTTGCCATAGTTGCCACGATTGGCAGGCGGGTTGGCAACCGCAGTTTCTTTATTCTGATGTTCCAGGAAGATGCTGCGCCCCATTTGCTGGTTTTTTTTGCCCTCTGTCGACTTTTAAGATACCCACGGGATGAGATGGGATGGTAGATTCTCTTGAGCCGCCACCACACGGCACACTGACACTTCTTTAGCAATTATATTCAAATAATAAATAACAATCATCACTAGATAGAAGGGTACAAACAAAAGTAAACCAATCAGAATGCAATCAGAAAACCTACGAACCCTTTGCGAGTTGTATGAAATGTTTATTAATGACGTCTTAGGCATACGAGAAAACCTCATATCGATTTGTGAATGCTTTCAAGCATTTCAATAGATGAGTTAATGTTTGTAAACGTATTTCACATCCCTGATCACGAATCCATTGTTTGAATAGTGGCATTGATACGCTAATCCGCCATGATGTCAAGTCGTAAGAAGACCACCGCGTGGCCTGGTGGTTCTGGTTTCGAATCCCATTCGGTACCAACATTGTGCGAAATTTGGTTTTCGTGTCTGGTTGTATGTATGTGAAATGTATGTCTGTTAAACTCACTCACGATACAGGATAAACCCTTTTTTTTAAGGAAAAAAGTAATATCACTGGACTGGTGATTTTCGTACAACCTGACTCGCACGTCCTGTTTTTTTCATAATGGACGGAAGAAAGACAGTCCTAAAAATAATATTGGTCTAATTCCTCCGATGATTTGAGCCACGCAGTATTGTTGATGCTTAGAAAAGCAACGAAAAAAATAAAAGGCGCAGGCATTTCACCAAAGGGCACATGAATTTTCTATCTATTCTGAAGTGTGTTCCGTTTTTATTTTTAAGCTTGAATAAAGACAAAGACACTCTTTATATAATAACGATGTTGATATTTTGTCTATGACATTTCATACAAAACATCGCAATGCAGAAATCGTTTAGAAAAATATTTTTATGCTTTTAAAATAATCTTATCAAACTTAAAGATGAATCTCCAAGTGAAAGTATCGTCACTGATTCTGACATAATCTTGTATACTATTACAGCTTTTAAAATCACTACAATTAAATGTCAAATTAGTAAATCAGCGGCGTGCTATCGGTGTGACGCAATATTATTTTTTATTAGAGATAAGAACATGCATGTGAGATAACTGACAGATAACGTGTGTCTATTTTAGACTCTACGGTACACTGCAGCATCTCAATTGTCTTCTTGCGTAATAGTTTACTACCGGCCCATTTTGTCTTCGGCGACGTTTCCGGTTTGCTCTCGAAAACTGTCAGTGTACGTTATATTAGAACTCTTTGGAGTCCTCGAAAAAAAATTTTTTTTTTTTGAAAGTTGAGACGTCCAAGTCGCTTTCCTGATGGTAAGCGCAGCGTCTCCCCATGCACAAAAGCTGTGCCATCCAAAACATTTCTGTGCGGCACTGGCACCACACTCCGCTCGTCACCCTGAGACATAAGTTCATAAGTCTGATAAGCCCAGTAGTACACTAGCTCTCAGTGCCTATAAATCGCAAACACAGTTTTGCACACTACTGCTTCACGGCAAAATAACTGGTCCTTGCAGTCGAATTCGACGATTCCTGCCTAGAAATCCTACCACCAGTTTTCTGGTCTGAATGTATTGTAGCTGTGCCGAGTCTGATGACACTGCATCAGGGCCCTTTTTCCGCGTAATTCAGGTTCGGAAACAGAAAGTCGAGCGGGTGCTCTTATATCTATGCAGATGACACTTTTAGTATATATATAAGGCGTAGGTAGATACCACACACGTAGCCCACTTTTCGCCCCCTCGGGAAACGAGACGTAACGGGTGGCGAACCACATCGGTACGAGTCAAAAATTCTTACTCTGACGTGACTGCGTTCCTACGAACAGTATAGTGACAGCATTGCATATGTTATATTAACAGCATTTAAGGGAAAAAAGGTAAGACATGCATAATTAGAATCCAAATTTTTTATTTTATTATATAAAATAATAGAATATAAGTCAACAATAAAAAATAGTAATATGAGAGTTTAGAGTGTGCCAAAATATTAGAAAGTCTAAAGATTCCTCCAGACATTAAACATGAATACATAACATGGTGGTAGGCGTCCTATTCAGGAATCCGTTTAGGTAGGTACCACCCCAGAGCCAGTTATTCTGCCGTGAAGCAGTAGTGCGCAAACGTTACTGTGTTTCGGTTTGAAGGGCACTGAGAGCCAGCGTAATCACTGGGCATATGAGACTTAAGAACTTATGTCTCAGGGTGATGGGCACAGTGTGGTGTCACACAGAAATTTTGGGTGAGACAGCATTTGTTATGGGCTGACGCTGCACTTACCATTAGGTGAACGATTTGCTCGTTTCGTCACTTTATCCAGAATAAAAAAACAATATTTCAAATGTTTGTAAATACGCCCGTTGTGTGTAAATAAATCGTTGTGTTAGTGAAGTGATGCCATAATAATATAAAATGATCGTAGACTAGGCGCTTAAAACCATTCAAATTCTATATTTAAACCCGTCAGCCATACAGTAAAAGCTAATAAGTTATGAAAGCACGATTATCGGTAAGCGAGGTGCAAGCATTCAACCGAACAGCACGAGTACGTAGCGTATAGAAAGTTCTTTATGAGCCGACAGACCGACCGAATGACAGTAATTTATTATAGTGAATTCTTGACGAGAGATGGGTTGTTTTTGTACTTGTGATGTAGGAAACCAGAGATGTTAATGAAAACAGAGATGATGGTCTAGGGCAGGAAATGAGAATTGCTAACTAAATCGATTACGCCAAATCGATATTATAATAATGTAATTGTAATTGTTTAAAAAACACATCGTTGAATTTTGGGTCTGATTGTGTTGTGTGTATAAAATGTATGTGTGTAAAGCGCGCTCGCGATACAGGAGAAATCAAAATTAAATTAAGGTCACATTGTAAATAAACTTATTTGTATTAACAATAATTAAATCTATGACAGCCCAGATACCGGCCGCTTGCCTTAAATTTTATAGTACCCACGCGAGTGACGCGAGTTCGTTGC
The DNA here is from genome assembly GCA_019845155.1 of Luehdorfia chinensis. NCBI lineage: Eukaryota > Metazoa > Arthropoda > Insecta > Lepidoptera > Papilionidae > Luehdorfia > Luehdorfia chinensis. Next base: position 1,436,273 of record JAHVAK010000390.1, read on the forward strand.
CCGGTGCCGGCACCTCTAAAATTGTTCTGCAATTCTAACTGCTGATTTACCACGTGCTCAAGCGGTGAAAACATCGTGAGGAAACGGAATGTCCTGAAGAATAAAAATATATTTCGAGGACATGTCTCGCATTGGAGCAACATGGCGTACTCTTTCCGGCTCCAAAACCCTCTCATAAGTGACTGAATGGTCTGTTATAAATAAGACGGTTTACAGTGGGTTCATAACTTATAATAACATCTATATATTATACGTGAAAACTTTATAGCCCATTTTAAGCATGGTACAAATCGACTGGTACAAATAAAAAGTCATAAATCTAATTATTTTCTATGCTCCTTACCTTTAGACACGTTAACACACTTTCAAGAATTTATACAAATTATACAATTTCATAATATAATTTGTATAAACTCCTAATTTATATTCGAAATTGACACTATAAAACATTTATAGTACATTTGTGTTCGGATACGTTCCGAAAATTTCATACGCAATCGGCGTTCCGACGTCGTTTAAAATTCAAAACATTGTCAGCGCGTTAAATAAAGACATGATATTTGTTTATATCTTTTTAAATAAAGAAAAGGCATGTGAACAGTCGCCAAAGGCCAATCACCTATCGCTACCAATCATCACGCTAGGGTTACCATGCTTAATTATAAGTTCCGTGGTTAAGGATCGCATCGGGTTATTAGTTATTTTTTCAGTTTACTCTTTAAGAACAACTTTTTTCTTTTTTTCAGGATTACGCTATTCATATTTTCACATTGTGTAAACAGATTTTGGCACTTGCGGGAATTTTGTTTACATTACTGTTTTGCTATTTGATACAGAAAACGTAATTCATATTCCGAATACGCGGTCATCAGCTTCATTTCAACTAAAATAAGCAACAGCGCAAAGGTCTACCTCCATTTATAGCATCAAATGCGAATCCGCGACCGCAGTATCGTTTAGTATAACTGCAATCAATCCTCTAACTTGTTCATCCCTCAGTCAACTCTGTTTAGTAGGTGTCATGCCACTACAAGACAAATTACAATAACTAACAATTATTTACAATCTTTAAATAATTATATAGTGTTACATGTAACGAAATATATCCGAAATACATACATACATAAGATCACGACTGTATCCCATAAGGGGTAGTCAGAGACTGGGTACTAACTGCAAAAACAGATGACCGCCACAATCCACGTTTCACCAAAACAATATAATGCACTCGGTGTGATAGGTGGTGAGTTCATCGCCACCATGCGCTGTTGGGTGCACAGTGCATTTTTATATCCGAAATATACACTAAATATTTACATACATAACCTATAATATCAATATTTAACCAAAACGTCTCTACCACACCCCTTCTGTGTATTACATAGAATTTTAGGGTCTACATGCATAATTGTGGCAGACGCTCAATTTACCCAACAAATTTTAAATCAGCTTTTTACAGTATGAATAATTAATGGTATCCATCCAGTACAGTATCCGTTGTAAAGTGATAAAATAATCCCGAGAATCGATAATAAAGTACTCATTAACTTTTCAATCTCCCCCTTTATAATTTTATTACTTTAATCTTGTTCTCTACCTGCGCGGTGTAGGAAGGCAAAAACGCGCTCCCTGTGACCTTAATGGGTATCCAAGAAGAACATAAAAAATAAGTACAATTAAAGCCGGCGAGTTTTTTTAATAAAGTAAAAGAAATCATGTAAAAGTAAATTAACACTACTCAAAATTACAAAACACATGATGAATATAAAAACACTTGTCTGCCATTTAAATTACATCCAATTAGATTCTGTTGCAGAAAGAAGTCCTGCCTAACAGAAAAAATACTTTCTCTACTAAAAAAGAACAGAATAAAAATAAAATACTCACAACGATAGAAAGTAAATCCGAAATACCAAGTCACAGCAATTGAACGTTAGATCACGACTCGCCGGTCACTGCACAGTCACAGTCAGTGTTAATATATAAAAATTAAGGGAACACAAGATATAACAAACACTTAAAGTCACAAACAACATACACTTTTAAATTCAACAGACAAAATACTACACACGATGTTTTGAACGTTATTTTCAAACGAAACGCTGGACGCTGTAAGATGACAGGTTGAAATCCAAGATGGCCTCGCGCGTGCGCACTCCGCGGCAACCCAAGTCGGTATGCCTGCTTGCCTGCCTGATGCCGGTCGCTATCAAGCCGACGAGCGTCGACGCGCAACCACAGCGATAATCATACTGTTTTAATTCATTCCTAGATCTCCTTGCAATCCAATGATTTAAATCATTGATTACTAACAAATAAACCGAAATAAACAATGTTTTATTGAAGCATCACTGTTGCCTGCTTGTTGCATTTAAATTTTTTTTCCCTTTAAAAACAATGTCAAAACCCTCTAAACTGAACATTTCAAAAACAAAGTACGTCGGAATTGCAGAGTCATCAATGGTTATAATTATAATAATTACAATTATTGATAACTATTGAATAATTATTAGTTCCATTAGAAATAAACTTATAAAATAATAACTAAAAAAAGAAGAATAACCGTACCACTGATTATAATTAAAATTAACTTAAATGTCCATATTTAATAACATTTCTTTCATTACAATAGAATCTTTCTCAGCCTCTGTCATTTTTAAAAACATACATTTATAAACTTTTTACATAACATTTTACACCCTATATTTTGGGAATAAACTCCTAAGTTCGCTACACTGTGAAGCATTAATGTTCCATGTCTCTACATTTTTAAAAGACTAGCTGTGCCCCGCGGTTTCACCCGCCGTTTAATTTAAAAGAAATCGCTCTAAGGGTCGTAGCATGATGTTATATCCTATAGCCTTCCTCGATTAGTGAGCTATCCAACACTAAAATATTTTTTCAATTCGAACCAGTAGCTCCTGAGATTAGCGCGTTCAACCAAACAAATTATTCAGCTTTATAATATTAGAATTAGTGTACATTGATGGCAGGTGCCGTGTTTTAAGCCCTGAAACTTTAATTTTAAATAACTGTAATTTTTAATATTTAAAAAGTGTTTGACTTCGTGAATAACTAACTGTGTAGCTGTCTTTGCTATTTACACAATATAATATTTAATATCTTACAGCAAAGTTAATTATTAGCTTTGGCAGAGCACCGCCCGCAAGAAGCTCCTGTTCAGAAGCATTTGATTTACAAGTATTTCTTCATTTAAAAAAATATCCTTATTAATCTGTAGCCAAAATATATTATTGTATTTTATTATATGTTTACAACTTGATATAAGTTTTATATAAAAGCACAATAAAATGAAAATTAAGCGTGATTTCTAGATATATATTTTTATTAACACGCGTGACTAACAGTCTTTTTTATTGGAGAAAGTGACGAGACGAAGAAAATGTTCACCTGATGGTAAGTGTGACGTCTGCCAATAACAAATGCTGTGTCACCCAGAACATTTCTGTGGGGCACCACACTGCGCCCCTGAGACATCGGTTCTCAAGTCTCATATGTCCAGTAACTACACAAGCTAACCCATCAAACCGAAACACGAATAATGTCTGCACAATACCACTTGATGCCAGAATAACTGGCACTACGGATTCCTGCATGGGAATCCTAGCACCAGTAAAAACTCTGACTACCAGGACACGCAGTTTTCAATGTGCCAGAGGCCTAGAAAATCTCATGGCTTCTTCCGATAGGTAGCGAAATAACCAAAATGCCAGACCAAAACTCAGACCAACAAGACCGAAAATACACAGGCCGGAGACAGGCAGCAGTATTGAAGACCGCGTGGCCTAATGGTCAAAGTATTTCACTTTGAAGCAATGTCGGCGATTTGTCCGTTTTGGAGGAACATCGACACAAAGCTATGATATATAAATATGACTATGTCATCAGGACATCTGTCACCTCAGTCCTCCCGTGACCATGGGTGCTGTAAAGCACTCGAAACGTCGGGTTATAAATAATAAAATTAAACGCGATAAAATCCGTAAAATTAGTTTTATTTAAATGTGTAGTGTTCGCGTAAATATAAGAAATCATTATAAAAGCTCGTTTAAAACCAGATGCTTGGGATATTAAAATGAATCCAAAACTATATCAGTTGCGGTGTTCATTCATCGTCATCTACCATATCAATACTACCATACAATATATGGTATGTTTACATATAAGTTTATTGTTTAAATATATGTTCAAATACTGGAAATATTTTTTTTTTTATACAAATTTATATATAAAGGAGGTTTAGATTAAAATAAAAATAAAAGAATACTAACAATGCCATTAGCATTACTAATATTCCTGTTAACCACTCCAACTAAGCTGAAAAGCTTGTGCTAGGAGATGGTTCACGACAATAGTCAAACGGTGGGCTCGATTCTGCGACGTCATGTTTCGCAGTCCGTACCCTAAACAATTAGACTATTGCCGATTAAATATATACGTATATTATTAAAGGTTTATATATAAGAATATAAACATTTATATTCTTATATAGTATAAAACCTTCCTAGGTTTTGCCGTAATCACTTGTCAGGCTGATTAGAGATTTGTATGCTACTGAATATGGGTAAATAGGTTTGATCAAAATTATTTGTATTTGTAAATACCGACATTCATATTACCTATCCTATTTAAAAGCAAATAAAGTAATTGTACTGTAGTAACCCTGTAACAGAACAGACACTTCGACGACCGCATCGCCTGGTGGTTTTTAGTTTTATTTCTTCATGTATCTTTATATTTTTGTGCTTCTTCTGTAAAGTTATAAATATATAATTAACTGTCTATCTATACTTTATCCGTTTCCAGGATGCAAGCTATCCCTGTGCCAAATTTCGTCAAGATCGGTTCAGCGGTTGAACCGTGTAAAGGTAACAAACAAACAAAGGGACTGAGAGAGTTACTTTCGCATTTATAACATTAGTATGGATAAGATCTAAAGATTACTGATTGGAGAAGACGTCCGCCCAGATGAAACCATCTGATCTGGCAGGCTACCCGTTCCCTTGGCATCATCTTCCACTAAAAAGGTTATTCCATTATCAGTCGGATGGCTTGAGATTAGTCTCTCTATCTATACATAGTAGTTAGGTACAATGATGGATATAGATAGTAGAGTACCTTATTACGCCACCACACGACAAATAGTACAAAACACATTTACAATTTACAGTCCAATGAAATTCAAACGTTAGTGTACAGAAATCTGAAATGGTCAATATATCGTGGTATGGCCAATAAAACGTCTAACTTTAATGCAATCCGTTGTTTGCAGGACATAAACATAGTGCCAAAGCTATCTAAAGTGCCATCGCGTTTGAGCTCACGCCGACGTAGCATTAACATACATACATTTAATACGTGAATATTGTAAGTTCTATTTACGACAATGTACACTATATTCACCCTCGACGACCGCGTGACCTACTGCTACGCTGCTGACCCAGCCTAAGCCAACGAAGCAAAAACACAAATAGTTAGTTTTCGGATCTAGTTGGGATTGTCTTCGTGTCCCTGACATTGCATCCCAGCCTACCTGTGATCTTATCCCGTGAGCGTTACATTGGGCACGGGTAGTTTGGGTAGAGTGGTTGAGCTGTGGTTGCGCGTAAACCTGTGGCACTATAATATCTACCGCGCAGCTGATAACTTCCGGCAGTACTCGATAGCTGTCGTCGAGGTCGAAAATCGGCCCTCAGAACATCATTTGTCCTTTCTAAAGGACACTGGCTCATGATGTATCTGTCGAAGTAAAGCAACATCCTTTAGATGTCCCTTGACTTCTCGATAATAGTATGAACCCCCCTCTTGTTTTTAAAGGATTATACAAAAATAATCCACCTTTTTTATGGAAGGTGTCAAAGCAAATCGCTCGCCTCATGGCATGTACTGCCCACAAGAAATGCTGTCACCCAGAAGTTCTATTTGGATCCACACTGCGCTCGTCACTGTGACACATCAGTTCTTTAGTCTAATATGCTATATATAAATGCTTACAATGCCCCTCAGACGGCAGAAAAACTGGCACTGCGTTGGCACCCACCTAGACGGATTCCTGCTCACCAATCTTAACACCATTGTGATCCAGCTGCAGCCATGTTATTGATGAAGTGTGTGGGTCGACTTCACATGTCCATGAATTGTTGTTAAACGTCATATGAAAGTTTTCTTTACAAAACTACATTATTTTTTAGAAGAGGTTAAATATTTTAGTTTATTAATATAGCAAATTTTGTATCTGCATAAATAAATGTTTAATAAATTTATTATAAGCTTTACTTGTATTTAATCTTATAAACCACAATTACTGTTAGACTAAACTTTTAGCCGTGTAGATCTCTTGTTTTCCGTTTTCAGTAGATCTCTGCCTTAACATTTATTTTCCCTTATTTAAGAATTCAACGTGGACCTCCATTTATATTTTGTGTAGCTTTTTTTCGTTAATTTAGTCCCCCAAAAAGAACTTAACCTTATGGAGAGATCTGTTTAAACCCCTTTGTGAAAGCACGAATCAGACGAACGTACGTTACTAAATCGAAAAGAGAAACTATTGAAATCTCTAAGTGCCATTCAAATTAACTAATGGTGTATGTGGTTCAATTAATTCCTCAGTCAATTATAAAGACTCTTTTTAATATGTTCACACTGGCACATAGCCGCGGGCGGCCTTTATTTTAGCTAAAATTGGTTTTAAGTTTCCTACAAAATTGACTCCGTACTGCGATTGTATTACAGTCGCCTGCGGCAGATTCACACGCTTTTCGGTCCTCGTTTCGTGTTTTGAGTTATGGGTTATTAGTTTTATTTTTTTATATTAGGATGCCTTCGTGTAACTCGATCGTTCCTTTAGGGTTCTTCGCCAGTACGAAATATTGAAGAGTTTCGTCATTTTTTTAAAGAAAGAAATGCATTTAATATACAAATTGCGAAATATATTCATGAGTGGTGGTGGTAGGATTCCTATGCAGGAATCCGTCTAGGTAGGTACCACCCCAGGGCCAGCCGTGAAGCAGTAATGTTAAACATTACTGTGTTTCGGTTTGAAGGGCACTGAGAGCTAGCGTAGTCACTGGGCATATGAGACTTAAGAACTGATGTCTCAGGGTGACGGGCGCAGTGTGGTGTCACACAGAAATGTTCTGAGTGACACAGCATTTGTTATGGGCAGACGTTGCACTTACCATCAGGTGAACGTTCTGCTCGTTCCGTCACTTTTATTAAAAAAAAAAAAAATAAGTTCCTTAAGGTTTTACCGCCCTTTAAAGTATCTATTTACTTTTTGATTAAAAATAATCGCGGCACCAATAAAATTAGTAGCTTCGAATGTGCATTTAACTAAAAGTTTCCTTTTAATTTCTTTTGGTTACAATATGTTAAATTACTAATTCGGCGTTCGGTGGCGACTTAAGAAGTTCTGCCGCCCTATCCCGTCCCGTGGGTGTCGTTAAAGCCGGTGACCGGCAGAGTAGAATAGCACCTACCTCTTTCCTGCCGAGGTTTCGTAAGACGCGGCCAAGGTATTGTACCGGCAGCCCTCATTCATGCAGAATAATACTATCATATGCAATGCTGTCACTATATTGATCGTGGAAACGACGAGTACCAAAACGGTGGTGACATGACTCTCCACCCGTCAAGTCTCCCGCGGGGGGCCAAAAGTGGGCTACGAGTGTGGTCTTTGCCTCTCACAGCTTCCGAGAGATGGCGAAATAACTGCCTGAAATGTACTAGACCTAAATTATCTTAACCGGTGACGCATCATCGAAGGTCTAGTAATGAGATGTCAATCATAATTTTTTTAATGAAAGAAAGTAATGGAAGCAGCAAATCGCTCACCTGATGTGCGTCTGTCCATAACAAACGCTGTGTCACTAAAAACATTTTCAGTGTGCACCACATTGCGCTGTTTACCCGTAGACATCAGCTCTTAAGTCGCATATGCCCAGTCATTACATTAGCTAATAGTGCCTTAAGACCTAAACACAGTACTGCTTCACAACAGAACAACTGGCTCTGAGGTGGTAACTACCTAAACGGATCCCTCCATAGGAATCCTACCACCAGTGAATTGTCTGTTGGTCTGGCATTTTTTGAGGTTATTACTTCGACTCTTACCATGGGATAAGACGTGGTATATTTCCATATGCCACAACCAGCCGCTTTTTAACTAAATTAAACTGATGATGTTCTCCTATCCGATTTCGACCACGGCGACAACTTCCGAATCCGAATGTCGAGAGCCATCAACTGCGCAGGAGATATAGTGCCACAAGTTTACGAGCAAACACAGAGGCACTCACTCGTCCCAACCTACCCGCGCCCGATGTAACGCTGATGCGATAAGATCGGAGGTAGGCTAGGATGCAGTGTCAGAAACACGGGGACAAACACAACACAACCAGACCCGAAAACCAACAATTTGTGTTTTAGCACAAATGTTGGCTCCGGTTGGGATTCGAACCCAGGACCCGCGGCGTAGAAGTCAGGTACTCTGACCACTAGGCCACGCGGTCGTCAAAAATTAAAATAAACAAAGCACGTAAAAGCTAAAGTTTAACCGGTTCTCGACCAAGCAACAACATGAAGCCATAGTGTAGCCTCGCGTGAGGTTATGCGACACTTCCCAGAAATCGTAAAGCGCTTTATCCGTCACTGGAAATAGTAAAACCTGATCTGAGATATGAATGAATTTTTATTATTCACGCAACGACAGGATTAGAATAATAAGAAAGGGATTGTGTTTAAAATTTGTATATTACTAGCTGATGCCCGCGACTTCTTCAGCGTGAAAGATGATGAATTTTAAATATCCTGTGTGAACTATTTGATTTGCCGGAATAAAAGTATCCTTTGTCCGTCTCCGGGTTCAAGCTATCTTTTTGCCAAATTTCGTCAAGATCGGTTTATCGGCTGAACCGTGAAAAGATAACAAACAGACAGAGGGACAGAGAATCTCTTTCGCATTTGTGATGTTCTCCTAGCCGATTTCGACCACAGCGACAACTGCCGACTACTGTCGAGAGCCATCAACTGCGCAGGAGATATTATAGTGCCACAAGTGTACGCGCAAACACAGAGGCACTCACTCGTCCCAACCTACCCGCGCCCGATGTAACGCTGATGCGATAAGATCGGAGGTAGGCTAGGATGCAGTGTCAGAAACACGGGGACAATCACAACACAACCAGACCCGAAAACCAACAATTTATGTTTTAGCACAAATGTTTGCTCCGGCTGGGATTCGAACCCAGGACCCGCGGCTTAGAAGTCAGGTACTCTGACCACTAGGCCACGCGGTTGTCATCGCATTTGTAATAGTAGTATGGATGATATTGAAGGGTCAATAACTATTGTTTCTGCTTTTAAAATATTAGTTTCATAAGTGCGTGCAATCTAAATACATACCTTAAATATTTTTGGTAATGGTATAAAGTTAAAGACTTTATTTCTCATGCTGCATTTACTGGTGGTAATATTCCTATGCAGGAATCCGTCTAGGTAGGTGCCACCCCAGGGCCAGTTATTCTGCCGTGAAGCAGTAGTGTGCAAACATTACTGTGTTTCGGTTTGAAGGACACTGAGAGCTAGTATAATCGCTGGGCATATGCGACTTGAGAACTGATGTCTCAGGGTGATGGGCGCAGCGGGGTGTCACACAGAAATATTCTGGATGACACAGTATTTGCTATGGGCAGACGTTACACTTATCATCAGGTGAACGTTTGGCTCGTTTCATCACTTTATCCAATAAAAAAATAAAAGAAAACGTACAACACAACCAAACCCGAAAACCAACGATTCAAACCCAGGACCAGCGGCTTAGAAATGAGGTATTCCAATCACCAGACCACGCACGAAAATAACCATCTGTTTTAATGGAACTGGAATAGTTGTCTAACTATCCGCCAACCCGCATTGGAGCAGCGTTGCGGATTCTTCCTAGCTCCAAAACCTTCTCAGAAATGAGAGGGAGGCCTGTGCTCAGCAGTGGGACATTTATATGCTGAAACTTTACTTTACTATCTCTTTATGCACTTATCCGTAACGACGATATCGGTAGCATAACTACAGTAACCAACTTATATCTTAACTTAATCCGTTAGTTAAAGACAGAGGCAGAATTATAGAGACCTTAATGGGTCAGATAGAGTGAGATATATTTTGGTTCATAAAGTTTTATAAGATTTATTATATTCAGTAACTATAACGCTCATTAGTGCGTACGTGCTGTAAAATTTCGTAACGGGATATTTTCACATGATAATGTTGTGGTTCAGATTAAATTTAATATCTTCACACATGATATATCTGTGAATATTTTTGACAGCAAACTCCTGGCTCAAATCAGACGTCGTCTGAAGTTTGCCATGTTTTTCTTTATTATCCGTTTTTATAACATACTTAAAGACGATTTTAGTGCTTTCGAACGTATATGAATGTTTAAATATTGCATCTTATATTTATTATAGATTGAGACGTAAATGTTTAACAAAAAACTATATGCAGCTATTCTACGCTCTTCTTTTAGAATTTATTTTACGTGGCCCAAAGGAGCAACGTGGCATAATACGCTTTATTCCCTATCGTACATACATACATACACAAAATCACGCCGTAATCAGGAGTAGACAGAGACCACAACCGTTGCCCATTTTTTGCCGCCGTGGGCTACCGGACGTGAAGGGTGGCGAACCACGTTGCCGCCATTTTGGTGGGAGTTGAAATTCTTGCCCCCCATTGCGGTCCCACGAGTAGCTAGCTAACGGCACGGCAACCACTGACTTAGCAAAGAGGAAGGGAAAAGTATTAGGTGGGAAATGGACTTGGGGTAAGGAAATTGGGATAGGAACTGTAAGGCGTAGGATACTACTGTCTCGGAAGAAGCAAGAGAAGACAGCAGTAGCTCGCTTACCCGGTACTAGCTCCCCGGCGTCGCTTACCCGGTATTTCAGTTACCTTGACTTATTAGTTTTTTTATTGGATTAAGTGACGAAACGAGCAAAACGTTCACCCAATGCCAAGTGTAACGTCTGCCCATAACAAATGTGCTGTGGCACCCAGAAAATTTCTGCGTGACACAACACTGCGCCCGTCACCTTGAGACAGTTCTGAAGTCTCATACGCCCAGTGGTTACGCTAGCTCTCAGTGCCCTTCAAACCGAAACACAGTAATGTTTGCACACTACTGCTTCACGGCAGAATAACTGGCCCTGGGGTAATACCTACCTAGACGGATTCCTGCATAGGAATCCTATCACCAGTAGACACAATGTAACACAATGTAACATATATCTTGTAAGTTTTCACACAAATCAGATAGTTTTACTGCACACCAACACGAAATACGGAGGCAACACCTTCATAATAAGTGGTAGTAATCTTTCTAGGAATAATCATCTAAGTATCCGCCAATCCGCATTGAAGCAGCGTGGCGGATTCTTCCCGGCTCCAAAACCCGCTCAGAAATATGAGGAGGCCTGTGCTCAGCAGTGAGACATTTATAGGCTGTTACTTTACTGCTTTTTTACTAACTATGTTATTCAACAAACTATATGTGGAGATTTGAAATCGGCATATTGTTTTATTCATTTATCAACAACTTTATATTTTTAAGTTGCTGCAATCCTTCGTAAATATCAAAAAATAAAAATAAATTCTTTCACGTACCTGTTCATTTTGCACGGCCGCCGCCCGCGCTGCCTCCCGTCTCAGCTGAATGATCACCCTCTCTTTCGATTTGATTTCCTCCAGCTGCAAACGATACATGAAGTCGATATAATAACATGTCATTGCGGTATTTTTGCACATTCTTCTTCTAATTACTGCTGCTATTGCTTTTTACTAAAAGTATATAAACATGTCTCATACATCTATGAAGTATAATTATAATTATTGAAGTGAAAACTTCTATATAATCGTTGTTATTTCAAACTCGATGAAACGAAAAAGTGACACTAAAAAAGAGACAGACATTTAAAGGATTTAGCCTGGGAGAGAATGATATTTATATCCAATAGAATTCGTCCAAATATTCGATTACTTCGTAGATTTTGATCTTATTAACTCGACAACAAGATCAAAAACAGTAATTGACGCTATGTTTCAAAGGTATATTGATCAAATTCAAACTAAAGTATTTATCAGATACTTTAGTTACATGTAATATAATGTATGTAGAATAATATGTAATATTATAATAAATAAACCCTAAAATTATCCTACTCCTGATACTCTGCATTCGTCTCATCCACTCTTCACCTCAGCATGTGAACTGCATACGTTTTATTAATTTTTTTTCCACCAAAATTTCACCAGAAATGGTACAAAATAAACAATACTTAATTAATGTGAAGCCAGTTCTTGTAATAAAACATATTTCCTGTGCTAGAAGCATCAGCAACCAATGTATAGATTTTCGAGCAACTATACTATATTATATACATTTATATACAAATTCAAAGATAAAGAGATAGACCATAAGAATAATAACTACCACTATGGTACAATAGTCCAAAAAGCTTACAAACTTATGCAACCATACAAATAAATATCACCACCATCAAAATTCAACATATTATCCAGAATTTGCTCAAAATAAACTTCGTCACTAACATCTTTTAAAAAAAAATAAGCAACGAAAATTTTTAATGGTTTTGCTATTAAATCCTGACAGGCGTTTTAGTTAGTTTTTCATCGTTTCAGCGTATCACTTATCCATTATTGCAACATATGTTGGTAGCTCTCATTTTGGTGGGATTTTGCCATAGTTGCCACGCTTGGCAGGCGGGTTGCCAAAGGCAGTTTATTTATTCAGATGTTCCAAGAAGATGGTGCTGCCCTTCTTCTGGTTTTAATTTTCCCTCTGTCGACTTTTACGACACCCACTGAGATGGGGTGGTAGATTCTCTAAAGCCGCTACCACACATTTATAAAAATACACATATCACTTTTTCTCCCACTTGTAATTAAGTTAGGGCTTCTTACTTTATCTTAAGACTGATCGAGAGTGATTAGTCCACAGTGTACCATATAAAAGATTATTCCCGTAAAAAACAGTTACTTATGCAAAAATATTAAAAAAGTCTCATAATAATATTTTTATATTTGTTAGAAATTTGATAAATAATATAAAATTTAATGTATAATAAACGTGAATTAGCGAAAATATAACACACTTTAAAATAACTTCTTTATATATAAACATGCTTGTATATAGCATAACTATCTCTTTCTCTCTCTCTCTGGCCAAGTACCTATTTCAATTTGAAGCGTTACATATAGAATCGTTGCATTCCAATTCGACCTTGGAACGTTACTCTCATCGCACCGAAGGAAGGTTCACATTGAAATAAAAATAATGGACGATACTTACCAATTTGTGACACTGCGCGCGCGCATCTCTTCGCGCGGCCAGCTCGAGCGCCGCGTGCTTCGCGCACTGCGCCCGCAATTCCGCCGCGCGCGCGCATTCCGCCGCTTGCGCTACCTGCCCGACAAAATCTGCCCTTTACAATTGAAGCCGATAGGTGTCCGGCAGAGTAGAATAACACCTACCTCCTTCCTACCGAGGTGTCGAAAGAGGCGACTAAGCTGTGGTACGGACAGCCTTTGTCCGTGCAAAGTAACACCATAATATGAAATGCAGTCACTATACTTCTCATGGGAACGCATTGGGGAGTTACAAAGTTTTTGACTTGTACCAAAAAAAACGGCGACATGGACTATATCTTTATATTATAGCTTGTATGGGATAGATTATACCTTATATGGGAAAAAGACGTGACTGTATCTATGTATAATTAAAGGTTCAATCCATGAAAAAAACACTAATTACATTAATGCAAATTAGTAACTGCCTTATCATCATAATTTCAGCCTATGACTAGCCACTGCTGATCGTAGGCCTCCCCCATAGATTGCCGCAAAAGTGTGTAGCTCATTTTGGGGGAATCTTGCCATAGTTACCACGCTTGGCAAACGCAGTTTATTTATTCAGATGTTCCAGGACGATACTGCTGCTCATTTTTCGGTTTTAATTTTCCTTCTGTCTTTTTTTACGACACCTCCAGGACGAGATGGGGTGGCAGATTCTCTTAAACCGTTTCCACCACTCTTTAAATTAAAAGTTACTAAAATCAATGAAAAATGCGCAGTATAATTAAAATAGCGTTTGTATATTCAAGTCGTGATTTATTAAATTGAAACTACATCATTCGTTGAATTTCTTAACCTCAAGAGAGGGCCCCACCCGATGAATTTGCAACAGGCCTCGTCAATAATAGTGACGCCTCTGATTGTATGATTCCCGCATATATTCTTGCCGTTGCCCACACAGCGGAAAAGGGTCCATTTGGATTTTTACTACGTAAAATTGTCTTCCAGTTACGTATTGAACGAGGTAGACGAACGGTTCCCCTTCATTCCTGGCAGATGGCATTATTTATCGATTCGTCTTCAATATACAAAGAATATAGACTATCTTTGAAACCTGATGCTTTTTGGATTATACTGGATTATTACAAATTATAAAATTTAACGGAATTAAAATTAAAAAAAAAATATTCTCTAAATCGTAAAAGCTCTTTTTGTAGCAAACAATTTATTAGACATTTGTTTGTTTTCAATTATTGTAACGAAGTTTCGTAAACATAATAATGTCAATATCGACACAATTAAACGGTGCCAATATTATCTTTGCGTCAGTAATTGACATGCCTTTATCGAACGTTTTATCCAACGCTTAATGATTCGCAGCACCCTTTGCCAGTGTTAAAGTGACCTTAAACTTCGCAGTAAGCTTATAGGCCTTCATGCGAACAACACTGTGAAATGTTACTAACAACGATATTAACAATTTCTCTCCTTCATGCTTCAACATCAGTCGATCCAGATTGTGTTTTGTACAAGGAGATCTTCAGCTACCATAACGAAACACATTTTAAAGCAGAGTACGCGTTTGAAGTTGTCGAAAAGGTCTTAAACGCTTTCAAGCAGTGGTTTTATACAATCACATTTTGTGATTTCACCTACTTCGAAAACAGAATCCTAAAATATACTGAAAATTATGGTTACGGTTATCCCGTTATGCTTCTCAACGGCTGCCCAGATACGAACAAAACTAAAGTTAAACCGAAAATTAACAGACACGGCCATACTGCTTACGTAGTGACATCTAACGAACTATCACTGGATGGCAGTCAATTTGTTATAGAAGCCTTTATAAGAACTGGAGTTTTCAAACCAAGAAGCGCTGTGATATTCGTCATCAATACTCCGGTAGATATGGACAGTTATTTCTTTTACACTATGAAGCTACATTTTCAACTACTTCTTAGTAGGAGCATTACAAACTCAGTCATGGTATTGCATTCTGGTCGCTTGAGAATGTACACTTTCAATCCTTTTAATAACAAAATAAGAGATATAACAGACGTGAATGACGTCAGTGGCTTGCTAGCTCAACAATATAACGATTTGTTTGGTCACGAGTTGCGATTGAGTGTATTCAGAAAAATCTACGTATCTGATAAAACCGGACCAGTGGACTGCCATTCGAGATTAGCAGAGACCGTAATGAAAGTACTCAACGCTACATGCAAACCTCTAACGCCGAGAGATGGCAACACCGTAGGGGATTTGCTTACAAACGGAACAGCAACAGGAGTAACAGCGGATTTAATCGATGGATATACTGAACTAGAACTGAACTCGCGAATCCTTAAGAACTCATATTACGGATACATTGACACAACGTACCCTATTATACAAGACGACCTGTGTTTCTTGATAAAGAAATCACAAAAACAGTCAACGTTCACCACGACATTAAACCTGATCTCGATAGATATATTGCTGCTCTGCACTTTCAACGTACTTTTTTTTGTAGCAACAGCACTCTTTGTCCGGGAAGTTGAAAAAAGAGTATTAAATTTAGATGAAAGACGTACCACTTCGTCGACGGTAGTGGATTTAATCAAATGCTTTATAAGACAAACGGTTGAAATTAAATTTATAGGACCGATTTTTCGGTGCGTTGTTTTTTTAATAATGATCTACTCCTTGGTCGTCGACTGCGCTGTTGATGTAAGTTTAACATGCTTTTTAGTAGTGTCATTAACTGAGATAGACACATATTATAGTTTCCTATGTTAAATATTCAATTTCCCTCATTCTTCAAATGCCTCTAAAAAATCTACTGCTGGACATGTTTCTCACCTCTGCCTTTCCCACGTTCGTCTCTGGAAGATTTGCCTAGTCTTTATGCAGCGTTTAGTAGTCGACGCATGCAGATCGTAGCAAAAGTCACCTCGCACCTTTGTCACTGCTGTCCGTCACAGACCTCTACCATATTCGATGGCAATTCCGCCATCTCTCGGACACGAAATTTTTGTCGCATATTCATTAGTCGATTTTTACAACACCCATTGGATAAGATGGGCGGTAGATTTTCTTACAACGCCGGCAGTTGCATTGCACATTTTTTAAACAAGAAAGTGACAAGCAAATCCTTTCACCAAATGGTTAGTGTAATGTCTGCTCATAAGAATTGTTGTGTCACCCAAAACTTATCTGTCTGTCATCACACTACGTTCATCACATATCTTTATGATTACAGTAGCTATCAGTGCCCTTCAGACTGTAACTGTACTCACAGTAATATTTGCACAATACTGCAGGCACAATAACTGGCACTGCAGGTGTATCCTACTACCAGTATACGCATTTTTAAGCTCCTTTCGGTTATAAGCACCTTTATCTCTTTTCAGGGCATAATAACATCAGCAATAGCCTACCCAAGATATAAACCAGATATAAACACAATCTCCGATCTAGTCAAAACAAATTTGACATTCGCCGTGCACAATCGTCACATGTTTATTTACAACAGAAGTCTTAGCGCGGACTATTATAGTTTTATTTCTGAACGAACCGAGTTATTCAATGACGCAAAAATAAAAGAAGCTATTGTGAAGAGACAGTTTCAATACGCCCTTTTGCTGAGGAAGTCTGATGCTCAATACATTAGTAGGAAGCAATCGAACATGAATGATGGCAGGCCGTTGTTTCACACAGTAGAAGAATGTCCAGTCCCGTGCTCTATAGTATACGGCTTGAAGTATGGAAGTCCATATCTGCCAAAGCTAAATAAAATCCTTCATTTTTTAAACCAAGGTGGGATCCTTCAGTATTGGAGTAGATCGGATGACTATACTCTCTACCAGACCAATGCTAAATTGCTCTACGCCGATGAAAATAAAGAAAGAAAACCGCTGAATGCGGAAAATGTGAAAGAAATTTTCATTGTTTTGCTTTTCGGTATCGTTGTCAGTGTAATAGTATTTATTGCCGAGTTCTTTTTGTACCATATCTTTCATAGATTAACCATTCCATTAAAACTATACAAGTAGATTTAATTATGATTTTCGAATGTACGTTCAACTTATGTAGATTAAGTAATTAGAGATTTAAATTGAGTCATAAGCTAAATACCTACACGAATATGCACTTACTGCAACACGATTGCAAAACTGAAACGGAATCTCTTGGACTTAAAAAACTGAGATCCTTTACTGTGATTACTTCTCATAAGGGCATTTACTGTCATTACAAAAATTACACATTCCCAAACATAGACTAGGAGCAACTGTTTGTAGGCCATACAATTTTTTATTCTAAGCGGGATTGGCACTGCGACCTGTGACACTTGGCTACTGCAACATTCAAGCAAGAAGGAAAGCTAGTAGAGAACGATATGTATTTTTGCGTTATTGTTATGTTTTCAAAAACTCCGAAAAATAACTTTAATAATCCAAAAATCCGGATAATTGTTTAACGCAAAATATCACTTCTGTTTGTCATATATTATTATCATAAATATTCGCAATTGGGTCGCAATGTATAATCCAGAAACCTAATAAAAATGTCAAAGTGCAATTACGTCTGCGAGGTAATTACGGGTGCCCTTTCTGCGACGTAAACGGTAGCCATGGATAAAATTGAAGACGTGGAAGGCAATCTTTTAACTTGTATTTACAGGACTCCGTGACCGCTTCATGCTGACGATGCACACGACGTTTGAGAAAGTCGAAATTTATAAGACAATGAGAGTGGTACGTTTACAAAGGAAGTTATTAATATTATAAGAATTTTGTTTTCCAACCTATTTCGTAGTTAGAAAAACAATCTTGTGAATGACATTGACATGACTTTTATTTTAAAGAGAATGCTCCTGAGAGTAGTTGAAAGCGGGGGGCTTTATCCTAATCAGCATGACAGCATCTTGTGATATAACGTCTATCAATTAGGCAACACTAAAGCCTTACGGTCACTCCATGCACTGTGGATTTTTTTTATAAAAAATGAGCTACATACGGGCCGTTAGGTATAGAAAAATTTAATAGTTGAAATAGTTGAAACAGACTTGTTTACAGTACTAGTTTACAGTCTTTGACCAATTTTTCCCATAGTCGAGTCTAATGGTCTCCATGGGAATAGGTGGATTGATGTATATTCTTACCTCGCCACCAGTAGGCAATTATTATGAATAACTAATTACTTACTAGTCAAAATCAGCTACTTAAGTTTTACTACTATATATTATAATACATATATAAACTACAATACATTTTACCTTGAGTTTTTCTTGAAGGCCCCTATTCGCTGACTTTAAAAACTGAATCTCTGTTGTTAATCGTTTTAATTCAACCATTTTGTTGCTGTATGATTGATTGTCTTCCACCAACTTCTCAGGCTTGTAGACTGTTCTTAGTTGCTTCTCTAAGAACTCCTCCTTCTTTCTGTATTCAGTCTTTAAATATCTGAGTGTACTTTCATGTCGGGCCTTCAACGCTCTTACTTCGCCCCGCTCGACGTCGAGCGCTTTTTTCAAGTTGGTGTTATCAAGCCTTAACCGTTCGACGAGGGCTTTCAATTTATTGAGAAACGCGTCGTCGACAGTCCGCTTGTGTTCTTCTGTCGCGGCGAGAGTCTGGCTGGAGGTCGATGTGTCGGTAGACGCCATTTTGACGCCACCGGCTCGTATTTTTCGGGGGTTTGTCCCGAGCGTCCGCGGTCTTTCGCCTGGTACTTTTGTACGGATCGCCTTGAGTCGTCTTTTGTTCGATTGGGTTGCGTTCAGTTTTCGTTGCGGATTCTGAAATATTGATAGATAAATAAACATCTTGTAATTACTACTAGCCCAAGCTATAAACATGTGAGCGGACAAAAATCATATAGTAACGGAAAAATAGGTAGAACAAAAATTAAAAACTGTTTTCTGATTCATTAAATCAAGTTTAACTAAATTACAGTTTATTTAAACTATTTTTGACTACATTTCACAAGCAACCAGTTGTCTAGGGCGCCGGGCGCTCGCCTTAAATGAACTACATTATTTACACACGAGTGATTGGGTTCCATGCCATCGATTTTGTATGACATTTATTTACACAGACGTAAGAAATCAAACAACTTTACTTTATTCATAAAATGTAAACACAAACAACAAATGTTGTTAGTTCCGAATTCATCACTAATATAAAAATATTAAAATTTAACTATACGTTGTTAATATCTAAATTTTGTTGTAAAAATAATTGAATATGTTGTAGCAAATAAATAAAATTACCCTTTTACTGACGGTATAATATTTATTAATTTGTATGACAATATTAGACTAAATCTTATGTTCTCTTTATCTACATCAACTTAATTTATTACATGTCCCACTGTATTATAAATCGAATTGCATTTTCTTATTTCAATATCATGCGCTGCTGCTGCTGCGAAAGATAATGATTTATTTTATTTGAATAAACTGCTAGGCGTAAGCCTGTCCCAAGAGACGAGCATTGGACGATATCACCACGCTTGAACCAATCTGTGTATTTCGGTCGGGCAATTTTAGGCTGGCCTGCTCGAGTTTGCAACGAATTTATTCATTTGTTATTAAATCTTATATAACATTTTGTCATTGAGCGTGTCGAGCGTGCTTTGGTTTTCTATGAGACTGTTCTTTATAAATTAATTTATAATATACTTTTGACAAAGATAGAAAAAAAAATGAAAAAAAAAGGGGTTATCTACGGAGTTGACTTGACTTCTTTATTTATGGCGGTATTGTTGTAGTCGCCAATGACATGTATAATTTTACTGCCAGTTTAGGAGCTCAGCTGGCAAAACAAGAGATTTGCAAAGCAATTAATTTTAGAGATTGTGATAATACAAGTTTTTTTTTTTTTTTTTAATATTCTGGAAATACTCTATTATGTTGAATTACCTAAAACAATAGACAAACACAGTTGTTAACAAGTAATTAATTTATTAAAGAGGACAAACACCCTTACAGCTTAATGTTATTAGAGTTAATAAAATCACATAGGGTATAAACAAAAGATGAATTTGTAAAGGCTAAAAGGGAATTAAAGTCTATAGGAAGAGGGATAAAGGGGGGAAGATAATCATAAAGAGAAGATATTAATTTAGGGCAGGAGAAAAAAATATGATTTGTGTTTCCCTCATCTAATCCACATTCACAAAGAGAACTATCCCTTATCCTTATTTTAGCAAGATGAACATGGGTGCAAGCATGACCAATTCTCAAACGACAGATGATAGATGTTGAACTTTTGCTTGCTTTATTAAATTTGCAAAACCAAGGCTTAGGTGGGATACTACATTGAATAGCAGCGTAATGTTTACCCTTAGTGATTTGTGACCTTTTCCAGACTTCATTCCATTTACTACGTAATCTCTTTTTAGCAACTGCCATTAAGTCATGACAAAAAACCATATTTAAAGAGAGACCACTTTGTATAGCATTTTTAGCACATGAATCAGCTGTTTCATTTCCTCGTATACCACTATGGCCAGGTATCCATGCCAGAGAGACAATGATACCTTTAGAATGGCACCTAAATAATGCAGATTTAATTTTGAGAATTATAGGAAATTTATGTTTACTGTGGAATTGGTTGGACAGAATTGCTAACAAACAGCTTTTGGAATCAGTAAGAATGACCGTTTTGTTAAGGTTATGTGATTCCACATACAACAAAGCTTCATGGATTGCTGTGGCCTCACCTGTAAAAATTGAGCAAAATGGGGGACATTTGAAATTTAAAATTATTTTAAACTTAGGAATCCAAACTGCTGAACCAGTACAGCTTTCATCTGAATTTTTCGATGCATCAGTAAATATTGTCAGCCAATCCTTCCAGGTTTTATCTATTATCACTTTCAGTTTTAAATCTGCAAAGGGAGAATCTTTCCTTAAGTCAAGATTTAGATGAATGTCAGGTTGGTAGGTAATGGCTTCATAAGGAGTATCAAAAAGAGGATTGATTTTGCAGGAGAAGATTGAACCAGGAATTTGGAGAAATGATACTAAACTCTTGAATAAACATGGTGAATCTTTATGAACCCAGTAAGCACATGAAGAGACATATTCTGAGAGAAGATGTAATTTAGGGATGAGGGGGTGGCATGTAAGTTGGCAAGCCTTGAAGAAGAATCTGTCTGAAAGATACTGCCTTCTTAAGTTGAGAGGTGGATCAACACACTCCACTTGAAGAGCACTGATTGGAGAAGATTTCATAGCACCTGTGATGATACGGAGACATTTAGACTGAATCTTGTCCAAACTCTTAAGAGAAATTTTATTACATGGCTCAAGAAGAAAGCATCCGTAATCTAGGTGGCTGCGGACAAGAGCATTGTATAGGAGTCTCTGTGAAAAGGGATGAGCACCCCACCAAGCCCCCGACAAGGAGCGAATAATGTTTGTTCCTCTCGCATTTTTAGAGATGAAGTCGATGTGATGAGCAAATGATAATTTAGAGTCAAGGACAACTCCTAGAAATTTCACTTTGTCTCTTAAAGGGATTAGTTGATTGTCAAAAGATATTGAAATGTCAGGGACTCTCTTATGACGGGAGAAGATAACTACGCTACTTTTGGAGGCTGGTAAAGATAATCCATGATCTGACAACCAGTCTTGTAAATATGTCATGGAGGAGTTTAGACGTGAGCAGGCTGTAGATAGATTGTCAATGGGAATATATAAAGCTAGGTCGTCTGCATATTGAAGAACATGACAAAAAGAATTAACCGAAAGTTCTAAATCATAAGTATATATAGTGTAAAGAAGAGGGCTGAGGACAGATCCTTGAGGAAGACCTTTCCAAACGAGTCTGGGAGGTAGAAATGAATTTTTAATATTTATTTGTATGGTTCTAGAGGAAAGGAAATTAGAAATATAATTGACTATCTTAACCGGAATACTCAGCTTTAGCATTTTCTGCCTGAGCACCGGAAGAAGGACATTGTCATATGCAGACGAAACATCAAGGAAAACTCCTACAAGATATTCATGTTTTGAGAAAGAAATACGGATATCTGTGACTAATGTACTAAGGCTGTCCATTGTGCTTAGACCTTTCCGAAATCCGAACTGACTTCTTGGTAAAACCCCCTTACTCTCCAGAAACCACTCTAAACGATTTTTAATTAAATGTTCAAGGATTTTTGACATGGTACATGAGAGTGCTATTGGTCGGTATCCAGAGGGATCATTGGAAGCCTTGCCTGGTTTGAGGATAGGAAGGATAATTTGGGATTTCCATTCACTTGGAGGAATGCCTGATAAAAATATCGAATTTAGAATGGTAAGAAAGAAATCTTTAGTTGTGTTACTACTATTGACAATAAAGGAATATGGAATTCCATCAATTCCTGGTGAAGAGTCCTTGAGATTCTGAAGTACTATAACTAGTTCTTGAAAAGTGAAAGGTGAATCAAATTTATTAAGAGATTGAAGGGAAGATGAATTAAAAGTTAAACATTCATCATATGAAGGCGCTGAGGGAGGGGCAAGTCTATGAGAAAATTCTTCAACCCATAGTGAACAATCATTGGAGGACATATTTTGTTCACTAGACATTGCACATCGGAAGTGTTTGATTTTTTTCCAGACTAGTGACAGAGGAGTGCTAGGTGACACCGATGCGCAAAATCGATACCAACCACCACGCTTCCTGTCCGCTAATAGTTTTAAAGTATCAGCAGCTGCTTTTTTATAGGTTAAGTAGTTTTCTCTAGTCATTGACATTCTTTAGATAAGTTATATTTTAATCTGGGGGCAAATTCGGAATTCACTCTTGTGATATCATTGGGAACGACAATAATTGGGAAGTGGTCACTACCGTGGGAGTAGGGTAATATATTCCATGAAAAAATAGAAGCTAAACCTGGAGAGCAAATTGTTAAATCAACAGCGCTCTTGATATTTTGGGTTGGAGACACGCGCCGAGTAGGTGTACCATCATTAAGAATACAGAGATTAAAGTCATCTAAAATATCTAAAAATGTAGTAGACAAATTATCACAAAAATGTGAGCCCCAGGAAGTATGGTGAATATTAAAATCTCCTAGAATGACTATAGGGGGGGATAGGGAAGATATAAGATTAACAAGTTCAGATAAAACTGAACTGTTGGGGTCAGGTATGTATATAGACAGAAAGGAAATGTTTAATGCTCTTATTGCAACAGCATTAATTGCTGGACTATGGGAAGGGAGACAAATTAATGAAAATGAGATTGACCTGGAAACTAAGATAGAAGATCCAGCATGTCCATCACTCCTATCATCCCGAACACATGAATAGCCTGAAACCCTAAAATGGGCACCAGGCTTGAGCCACATCTCCTGGATAGCTAGAATGAGTGGGTTATATTTGTTTGTAAGAAAAATAAGTTCATTCTTTTTATGCTTGATGCTCCGACAGTTCCATTGTAGAATTGTTGGGAATGTTATTAGTTAAACAAGTAAGCTCAGTAAGTTTTCGGCGTAAATTAAGTGGGAGATCAGCATCATTGAAACGGGAAATCATACTGATTAGCATTGTTATCATAAGTTCACAAAAATTATCATTAGGGGAAAGGTTATTGTTTGCCCCTAAAGCACATCCATTTGAAAGAGAGGTATCAGGAGTATTGACAATTGCCTGATGTGATGTCTTGTCATATCCAGCACATGAGGCTTGATTGAATGGACGTCGGGGAAGAGATACTGTTTTCCTATAAGATGAAATTAGAGGTGTATGAGTTGGTAGGGATAAAGGATTAATAGTTACAGGATGTGGAATTGGGTAAGTAGATTCAGGAGGAGGGCGTCTTGCAATGTCTGCAAAAGATCTTCTCACCTGAGGGTATCTAGCTGAAGCTTCTAAATAAGAGATACTTTCTTGGGACATAATTAATTTAATAGATTTTTGTCTAGAATGTTCAGGACAAGAAGGATCTTTAGCTGTGTGACAACCAGAACATAAGAGACAGGTTGGTGTTTGCCTAGAGCAAGATATTCCTTCATGACTTTGAGCACATATAAAACAACGAGGGGAAGATCTACACTGCGATGTGACATGTCCAAACCTACAGCATTTATGACACTGGATTAATGGTAAAACATAGGTTTCTACTGGCAAAGATGTATAAAAACAGTAAATGTGTGGTGGGAGTTTTTGCCCTGAAAATGTTAATACTACTGACTGAGTTGGGATCCAAGAAGGGCTATTATTTTCATTTACAGTACGTCTATTGAGTCGGCGTGCTTTAATAATGTAGCCAAAACCAGATGGTATACTGATTGAGGATATAAGATCCTCTAATGTCCATTCTACAGGGACTTGTCTAACGACACCCATTCGGGTGACATTATATGAGGGAATCATAGCTTCATATTTAGCGGCAGAGATCGCAGGATGATCAATAAAAATGTTGGCATCAGCAGAAGTTTTGAATTCCACAGAAATCCTGTTTCGCCCAACACGTTTTACTCCGTCACAAACAACATTTTTGATATTGTTGTGAAAGAGAAAATGTCCAAATTTAATGGGTTTAAGCACTACTCCTGAAGATAAGTCATCTGTTTTTTTACTCACGTGAACCAAAAAAGGCGAAGCGTCGTCATCAGAGTACTTAGATTTATTGTTGATAAAATCGGGATGGATGTAGGATGATTGAATAGAAGAAAAAGGTTGTAGTGGGTTGGTAATAATAATTTTTTGGGGAGGAATAGAGTTAACGTCTGTTTGTGAACGTTTGCGTTTATTTTGTTCCGAATTGTCCGTTTCCATAGGTTGCGGAGGGAGTAGAGTTAGGGTCATTGTGAAACCCTTTAGGATCGAGAGGTTCGTCCTCCATTTTTTTTTTTTTTGGTAACTACATATAGAACAGCACAACTAATTAACACTTACTAATTTACAATTGTTATAAACCACCACCTAGACGATTCAACTTAAAAGTAGGTCAACAACACTAAAAAAAAGGAAAAATTTAAGTAACAAGAATGACACTTGTATCTCTCACTTAACCTCAGACGTGAATCCTAAGTGTTTATCTTTATGTTGACAAGCTCATCTACGGAGTTTCTTTCGCCTGTTTCGTCTCTGTCAGAGGAACCTCATTACGAAACGGTGGTAGATTGTGAAAAATAGACGTTTGACAGACGAAATTTATATTTCTTACGTTGAAGAATAAATAATGTTTATTTCATTTCATTTCATTAGTTATGTTTATACCACCACCTCTTACTTCTTTCTTTCTAGAGATTTTCTAGGGATTTCTCTTAGTCAACTCTTAGGAAACTCACGGAATTTAATATGGCGGAAGATTTCCTGACGCCGAACCCACATAGTCTTTCTTATTCATACATACTAAATAGAAATTTATTATAGCATAGAATATATACACATAGGTGTGTGTTTTTTGTAATTTAATATTTCCTTTACCGAATAAAATGTGCGTTCTACTTATTAAAAACCATTTTACACGTATCTGGTATTCTTTCATTGTTTTTAGTATTTTATGGGTAATTATTTCCCGTATTATAACAGAGTATGTTTTGATAGTAACTGTCTGTTTTGCTAAAACTGTTACTGATTTGTTTGGGTATATTTGTTCTTCTTTAGGCAACCTTTCCTTTTTTTCCTAAGCTTTTCCTTCTTATAAAGGCTCTCTTGCTAATTCACATAATTTTCCATTTCTAAAATAAATAAATATGAATAATTAATAAAGTATATACTTAGATAAGACCAGAGGGGATAAGTTGATTATAATCCTTTCAGTGCAATGAGAACCTTTTTGTCTGTTATACCCATAGACTTAGAATACATAGACGGCCAAAGCGCGAGAAGGGGAAGAAACGTCCTTAAGTCAAAAAAGCAAGGTAAAAAATTAAAGCAAATGTAATGAGACTGTAACCCGTTTTGAAAATTAATGCTAACCTGTAGCATTAATTACAACGCGAGAAATGGGCTTCCCAGTTTTTTTAGTAATTATTTTTAGTAAAAACAGTTGTCTTCAACAATGGCGACTTGTTTGTAACACGAGTTACGGTGCACGCGCTGAAACTCATTTAGTATGTGCCTGGCGCTTGCTCAACATGACACGTTTGGGCGATAAGTTTTACTTCTAATAAAATGCTTTTAATAAAAATTGATATCCATATTTTGTAGGAGGGTTATTTGGTTTAATATTTTCGATCGGAGAACGGAAAAAGCGCGATGTATTATAATTTGTACAGAAGAATCGCAGCGACATTTACATTATAAAGCATTGTACATTTTAAAGCAGAGCCTACTCCACGAGCAAAAATTTATCAAACTGTAAATTACAATACTTAACGTAGAAAATAACTAAACTTATATTATTTTAAAATAAATTACAATACCTTGTTGTAGTTGACATACTCTTTTTACTTTCTTATGCACGCTCAGCATCAAATAGGCAAAATAAACAGTATGTCGCATCTTTTTGCAGTGATTCTTATCTATGAGAACATAAACTCATAAAAACATGAGAAATGACACCCGGCGCATGCGCGATGCGAGCGGGAGCAACGCGCATTCTTCGCTTGCCATCGAGTTGTGAGAGGTATTTTGTTTGATATACCTTTTCTAGTACATAGTACATAATGACTCAATGTGATAAGTGCACATTTTACAGTTAAATTCTCTGTGAATGTTTTGTTACGTTAAGTTATATATTTTACATAGAAAAAAGGCGTGTTGTAAATTTGCATGATTTTGATCGATAGATTTTTCTTCAATAGAATTTTTATGTAGGCTAGGGTTTGACTCTAATTTATCGACTTTGTTAATTATCGATATTTATCCTTAATATTTACAATAAAAAAACATTCAATATCTGCGTTTTTTCAAAATCTGACAAATTTTGTCAAAACGTTAAATTTATTTTGTAATTTTTTCTAACGGATTCCCTCTGGATCCCATAATTAGAGGAAAGTAGTTAAAAATAATTTTGCGGGCCATTTCCTAATAAATATAAAAAAACGAATAATTAGTGGCCATTACTGGAGTTCAGTTTTGTGTACTAAACTTAGCCTTCCAGTAGTCAAAACTAATTTTAGGGATCCCATAAACAAAAACATGATCAGTCAAGGGAAATAAACGAGGTGGTTAAAGAATATGATTTTGGAAATTGCAATTAAATTACTAATTAATTACATGAATTGGAAAAATCTTTTGTTTGTCGATAGTGCTGGAACGATCACTAGTTAACTTTAACTATCGACAAATCAAAATTTGTCACGCATTTTCGGGCTGTCAGTTCGTCTATACTACAGTATATTCTAAGTCTATGGTTATAGCCTAAAGTAAAAGTCCACATCTCAGCACATAATTCAACTTATGAAAGTTTGTGAAAAAGTAGTTTTCACTATTAGCTACTTTAATCATACAGTTATTTTCCATTTTATTTCTACGTCAGTAGGAATAGCATGAAATAATTTATTTTTAGTTTCTAGGATACACTGTATATACCTTATAGCGAACGTCAAATAAATATGTAATCAATTTTAATAAAATGGATGTCTCGTTTTACTGAATTAAATTATCAAATTATAAACATTGAATCATTTCTTTATTGATATTACTCTGTTATTAATGTCAAATACATACAAAAGAATGTCGTTTTTTGGTCACTAAAACTAAAGTCATCAACGATAAGAATGAGATGGAATGGTTATGGTGATGTGTTTAGAAATTTCAGTTAGGTTGTTTACATAACAATTAGAAATCAAAGAGGACCTGACACACTACCCATGGTTATTTGGAATATCTGTGATTCCGTTGTAGGCTTAGCATATATAACCTTGTCTTCTATTTCTGCTAGTATAGTCGTTATTAGTGTTAAACGTTAAAAATTTAGAGTTACAGTCTATTAATATCCCACTGCTGAGCATTTCTGCAAGGTCACTAGCGTACTAAGTATAACATTTTAAGCCCGGGCCCTGAGCTACCACGGCTAGTGTTATTGGAAGATATTGTAAAGTAAAGTAACAGCCTATAAATGTCCCAATGCTGAGCACAGGCCTCCTCTCATTTCCGAGAGGGTTTTGGAGCCGGGAAAAATCCGCCACGCTGCTCCAATGCGGGTTGGCGGACTTCACATGTCTTCGAAATATTTTTTATTTGTCAGACATGCAGGTTTTTCTCACGATGTTTACATTCACCGCCGAGCATGTGGTAAATCAGCACTTAAAATTGCAATTAACAATTTTAGTGGTGCCGGCACCGGGAATCAAACCCAGGTCACTCGCGTACTATGAAATTTAAAGCGAGCGCCTAGCCCCCGAGCTACCACGGACCGAACGCCGTCTACCACGGAAGATATTGTGAATAAGTGAATTTCCAATGTTTTTTTGTACAAAGGGTTTCAAACAGAGGCTTTATTTAATCTAGTTAGGTTTCAGTTTCCATTAAACATGAACAGGGAAAGCAGCCACGTTGAATTGATGTTTTTTCATTTAAATGGCGTCAAAACTTTTGTAAATATGTTGCTATAGTCTTCAAAAATCGCACTGTTCGCTGTCCTAATTGAAGCTAAAACAATAATGAAGTGTTTATATTACATTATTCCAAACCCAGTCGCGAGGGATTATCCACACCCGACAACCTGTCTGCGTAATATTATAACATGTGACACGCAAAAGAAATAAGTCCGAAAATATTTACTATAATCATTTATTATAATCACGTCGAAATATTAAATCATCCAATAAACTATATGTAGCTCAGGGGTCTGGTGCTCGCCTTTAATTTCATAGTAAGCGAGTAACCTGGGTTCGATCCCCGGTGCCAGCACCTCTGAAATTGTTCTACAATTTTAAGTTCTGATTTACCACGTGCTTAGCGGTGAAGGAAAACATCATGAGGAAACCTGCATTTCCGAGGAATAGAAATATTTCGAGGACATGTGAAGTCCGCCAACCCGCATTGGAACAGCGTGGCGGATTCTTCCTAGCTCCAAAAACCCTCTCAGAAATGAGAGGAGGCCTGTGCACAGCAGTGGGACATTTATGGGCTGAAACTTTCCTTTTTTTTACTTTTACATTACAACTTTAACATAGTAAAGCACCTACCTCTTTCCAAGGTATCGTAAGAGGCGACTAAGGTATTGTACGGACAGCCTTTATTCGTCCCGAATATTACCATAATATGCAATGCTGTCACTATACTGGTAGTGCGGACTAAATAATGTTTTTAATCCTACCAAAATGGCGGTGACGTGGTCTCTGCCCACTCTTATAACGGAAAAAGACGTGACGGTATGTATGTATAAATGGAATAACTAAAGGTCACCCGCTGAGGATAACCAAGCTGAAATGGCAATGGGTCAGCTATATAGCTCGTAGAACCGATAACCGTTGAGGAAAAAAGATTCCCGATTCAACCTCGTGACAGCAAACGCAGTGTAAGGCACCCCAACCAAATGCAGCGACGACTTACACAGTATTACGGGAAGTCTATGGATGCCGGTGGCTCGGAATCATGTTTCGTGGACCATGGGAGAGGGCTATGTTCAACAGTGGACTTGTGATGAACTGAAATGATGATGATGTTGATGACTAAAGGTGATCCTAGTGGTGATATGATTCCTATGCAGGAATCTATCTAGATAAGTAACACAGCAGGACCAGTTATTATTCTGTGAAGCAGTGGTTTGCAAATATTGCTATGTTTCGGTCTGCAGGCCACTGAGAGCTAGTGTAATTACTTGGCATATGAGAAGGAGACTATGTCTT
Source organism: Luehdorfia chinensis (assembly GCA_019845155.1). Taxonomy (NCBI): domain Eukaryota; kingdom Metazoa; phylum Arthropoda; class Insecta; order Lepidoptera; family Papilionidae; genus Luehdorfia; species Luehdorfia chinensis. Next base: position 1,466,396 of record JAHVAK010000390.1, read on the forward strand.
GGGAGGACGGACGCAGTGTGGTGCTACACAGAAATGTTCTGGGCTGTATGACATAGTCATTAATGTACAATTCACCATTCATATGGCGTAGTCCATACGCGCACAAAAATATATTGTATATCGCACGAGTTTACTTTATAACAAAACATCAATCTTCCTCAATATTACATGTCGAACGTATCGAAAGCTATTTAAAGATTTACACAAGATACCACAGCGGGTTACCACTTTAGGAAAATATTCAGCCGCTTAACAGATTACAGCGATCGAATGGATTACTTTGCAAATGCGCAAATGGGCTTCATCGGAAATTAAGGCTTTAACAATGGAACGAGTTGCCGCAATAAGGTTGCATAACCAAATAGACAAATGTTGTTGTCGTGAGTCGACGTTTCTACTAAAAAGTCAAATTGATTTTCGAGTCTTGGTTGTTGTGCCTTTTCCAGCATCTCTCATAACATGATACCTTTCTCTCTTTCTGTTTAGTCATGAAGACTTTGGGCGCCAGATCAAAAAGAGATGGTTGAGTTTTTATTGGATTTTGTTATTTTTTTTTTTATTGTATAAAATGATGAAACGAGCAAAACGTTCACCTGATGGTAAGTGCAACGTCTGCCCATAACATATGCTGTGTCACCCATCACCCTGAGACATCAGTACTTAAGTCTCATATGCCCTGTGATTACGCTAGCTCACAGTGCCCTTCAAACCGAAACACAGTAATGTTTGCACACTACTGCTTCACGGCAGAATAACTGGCCCTGGGGTGGTACCTACCTAGACGGATTCCTGCATAGGAATCCTACCACCAGTTAAAAGCCAGTTCGAGTTTTGATGCTTAATACTCGTATTATCAATTTTGTGTAATGTCGAAATTTTCTAATGATTGTACGACTCTGTCTCTGAATTGTACGACTGTACGACGTAAGCATTTGTTATAAGTAGATTGAGGAAAGATTTACTCGTCTCGTCACCTTGTTTCTTAAAAAAAGTAGGTGCTCGTGAATGTGTAGAGTTATTAGAAAATTTAATTCAAGACCTAAATCATTTTTTTCGTTTTGCTAATTGAAGAATAATTTTACTATCGATGTTCTTTCAAGCTATGAAATCTTTTATTGCTACATATTACTTAAAATGTATGTTATGGAAAATTCAATTCAAGTCCAAAATTGTACTTTTCGTTGTATCCATCAGTTTTAGGTAAAAGTGAAGTATGATTTTACTTTCGATCTTGAAGTCTTGCTGCTTGAAGATAGTATACCTGGATAGGTTACTTTTCACTGGATAATAGTTGATGATAGTTTCCATAAATAAATAAGCAATACATCACAGTGGGCATAAAAGAGCGTATTTTGTAATAGCTGTGTATATTTTGAGATTTGATATTTAATATTGATAGTTTACTCGTATTATGGAGCAAGTGCTCGTGTGGTGGTGGCCTAAGAGAATCTACCCCCCCATCACATCCCTTATCCACGGTGTCGTAAAAGTCAACAGAGGAAAAATGAAAACCAGATGCCAGATGGGCAGCAGCATCTTCCTGCAACATTTGAATAAATAAACTGCGGTTGCCAACCCGCCTGACAAGCGTGGCAGCTATGGCAAAATCCTTCCAAAATTAGAGCTACAAACTTTTGTGGCTATCTATGGGGGAGGCCTATGTTCAGCAGTGGACGGACTTGCGACAGGCTGAAACGACGAAGTGCTCGTGAAAGTGTACAGTGATTGAAAAATTCAATTCAAGACCAAAATTGTATTTTTCGCTTTGTCTCCATCAGTGCAACCCATCTTGCGTAAAAGACAACTTTTATTTTACTCCGGTTTGAATCAAAAAAAATAAAGATGCATTACAACTCAGTACTTAATGAGATTCGGCGTCACATTACAGATTCGTTAGTGACGTTAGCGTCTTGAAGAATTATTTCTGCCTATTCGCTATCATGTTCTTGGCGTGTAACGTTATTTAACGAACGATGTAACGATGTCACACAAGAACGACGCGACGCCCTGCGCTCCATTATACCCATCCACAATAGTACTATAAATAAACGATGCGTACCGAGCCACAAGTAGATACGTTAATATTGAATAAAGAATACAATAGAAAGGGAGACCAACTTTTATTTTTATTGGTCAATCACGTAACACGTTTCCTGAGATTTCACTGGTGGTAGGATTCCTGTGAAGAAATCCGTCTAGGTAGGTACCACCCCAGGGCCAGTTATACTGCCGTGAAGCAATAGTATGCAAACATTACTATGTTTCGGTTTGAAGGGCACTGAGAGCTAGCGTAATCTCTGGGTATATGAGACTTAAGAACTGATGTCCTCAGGTTTACGGGCGCAGTGTTGACAGCATTTGTTATGGGCAGACTTTGCACTTACCATCAGGTGAATGGCTCGCTTCGTCACTTTATCAATAAAAAAAATATTAAAAACTATATTCCGTCGTCTTCATTTCGTGTGGTTATGAAACAAAGAACAGATTTTACAGATGGTAAGATACCTATAAAGAAGTCCGCCTAGGTAGGTGGCCCTGCCAATATGCGGCGATGGCGGAACACCATGGGGTTTTAGTCGGTGCAAGTCCGACATAACCTTTCCTTCCCCCCGTGAAGGCGGGTCGCATACCCCCATGGCATACATTATGCATTTCCCCATGTAAAAAAAGGTAGGTATCACCGCATACCAGTTATTATACGCTGAAGCTAGTGTAATTTTAGGGCGTATTAGACTTATCAACCGATGTCTCATGCTATTCAGGTTCTTCAGGGTGACACCACAACTTTTATGGGTTAGCGTTGCACTTACCATCATCATCTCGGCTTTTGCTTCCAATAACAAAGTCAAAGATATTTCATCGTCACTTCAGCCCATCACTAGTCCACTGCTGAACATATAAAGTTTGTAGCCCTCATTTCCTGACTTTGCCCGTAGTTGCCCTAATTTTCCCTCTGTCGACTTACACTACACCCACGGGATGAGATAGTGTGGTAGTTGCTCCTTAGATTACATTAATTAGACTCTTTCACTATTCCTTATGTATCAAATCTATATGTCGTGTGGGCTATACACTACAATGATTAAACATGAATTCGTTTAAGACTGGAACAGCCCAGCCCAGCTTAATTTAACAATTATACATACATTCATTCCGAAGTAAAAATTTTGAGTGAATTTAAAAATCCATATAAATTCTTAGAAATAGTTTGAAGTATTCGGAAAACGTTTTGAAAGTGTTTACAAGCCAGCTGTTGCAGTGTGCTACAAAAATAACTCGTTTCGTTTGGTTCAGTTGACGCAGAGTAAAACGTATCTCTACCTAATTACGAGAACATTACTTTCTTATTCAGATCACGATATCTACCATTTTGAGATTATTCATTGCGATGTTTAAAAACGCTGACCTTAAAAATATTCCTGTTAGTGCCAATTTTTAGTAAAAAAAAATTGAGTCTTACTGGGCACAGTCCTCTCATTTTTAAGACAGCTTTAGAGCCGGATTCTTCCTTCACACTGTTTACTTGCTGGTTGAGGCACTTCACATGTACAATATTTTATATCTTAGACATGCAGATTTCCTCACAATATTTCCCTTCGCCACTGAGCACGTGGTAAATCACCAATTAAAATTCCGATTAATAACTTTAGTGGTGCCGGCCCGATGCCGGTTTTTATGCCAGTGCCTGCCCTCTGCGCGGAGCACATTAATACTGCCATAAAAAATATAAAAATGAAATAATTTATAATTTTTTCTTAGCCGAATGGTGTATTATCTTAATTAAAAACAACAAACACTTTGGTGGCCGAGAATTTCATTAAAGCATTATTTAATTAAATACCTCATTATATTTTACGTTTTACAAATATTCAAAGCTATTTTTTTACTTTGGTTAAAATAGTCCAAATCGATTCCATAAACTTTGTATTACAATTTCATACTTTATAGCAGTGTGTTTCATACTTTATGAAGTGGTGGCGGCTTAAGAGAATCTACCACCCCATCTCATCCCGTGGGTGTCGTAAATGTCTGCATCTTCCTGGAACACCTGAATAATTCCACTGCAGTTGCCAACCCACCTGCCAAGCGTGGCAACTATAGCAAAATCCCCCCAAAATGAGAGTTTTAAAATGTTTGTAGCAATCTATGTGGGAGGCCTATGTTCAGCAGTGGACTAGTGATAGGCTGAAACGGCGAGCACTACTTTATAGCAAAATGTCTTGCAACTGAGGTGTAACAAATTGTTGATTTTGGATAAAAGTAACTGAAATCGATAAAAAAGAGGGCAGTAGTGGAAGATAATGATGACAAAATTTCTTTATAATTAATACTTTCTTACGGCGTTATTTTGCGAAAATCTATTCAACAAAAATGGATGTTGGTATGTATGTTTGAGATTAACAGACTTCGTCACCGTTGGACTGATCAACATGAAAATTGACACGTATATATCTTTTTTTACGGAGAATATTTTCCTTCTGTCCACTGTGTTGTAACTCACCATTAGATGGCGCTATAGCATATCCATTTCTATTGAATTGCTAGGTTAGGTAGGTTTATGTGTGTCAGGATCGTAGCAAGTTAAAAGAAAGGGTCTCTGCTACCCCAATGGGAAAGAGAAGGGACTATATGTATGCATGTATGCCACCACATGGCCTAATGATATCATCAGCGTATAATTATGATGGAATTATAAGCGTATGCCCGCAGCTTCTGCGAATTAAGTTCACTTTCATAAGGAAGCGCAGTCAGGCAAAGGACGCTCGCAATTGTGCCAATTAACTGACGACCGGCGACCCCACCGACACAGGGTTGTCACTATATTTGATTGACTTTTTCTAAAGTAACCAACTGAAAGCAAATCACACTAAGTGTAAAATCTTACGCGCATGAGATATTACGGCTCATACATATGTTGGCTCCGGTCAGTAGGTACTTCAAATTTATAATTCATACACATACTCGATCTTTATCCTGAGAATAGGCAAACCCGTGTGGTGGCGGCTTAAGAGAATCTACCACCCAGATATACCAGAATATACCAGAGAGAAAATGAAATCCAGGAGATGGGCAGCAGCATCTTCGTGGAACATCCGAATTAAAAAAACGGCGGTTGCCAACCCGCCAAGTGTGGCAACTATGGCAAAATACCCTCAAATCGAGAGCTACAAACTTTTGTGACAATCTATGCGGGAAGCATATGTTCAGCAGTGGACTAGTGTTAGGCTGAAACGACGACGACGAGGCAAAAATTATTCTAAGGTTCGTAAAAGCGTAAACGTACGCGTGTCGAAAAAGCGTCTCATAATATCGACGACCTGTGCCTCCTGAGCCATTCTATAACTGTTACAGTTGTTTATTACAGACTGCTTTCTACAACTCCACATCAAAGCATATACACACGTAATCAGCAATATGAATGATTTTACTCATTAATCTCAATATTTTTAGCCCGCACACAGGTAAAATTTGCAAAAACGGATTCGCGGACCGTATCATATCCCGGACCGGATCGTAGGACCGGAATATATCCGTCAGATATTGACATTAAAGCTATAAACCGAACCGAAATGAGTCGAACAGAACCAAAGAATGAGACTTCTTTAACTAGACATATGACACTGAACTGATGTCTCAAGGACGACCCCAGTGTGGTGTCACACAAATTTTTTCTGGGTGACACGGTACTTTTTATGGGCAGACGTCACGCTATCCATAAGGTGATCGTTTTGCTCGTGACGGCACTACCTCTATAAAAAATATTCGGACAGGAAAAATTTCTTCGCAGACCAGTCAAACTTCTCCGCGGACCGATAGTTCACAATAGCTGATTTAAACCATTCGACTCCCTCATACCCAGCAGTCTTAATTAGATTACTTACACACAGAGAGTCACGCCTCTTTCCCATAAGGGTTGACAGAGACCATTTCTGTCCACTTGCTACGATCTTGACAGACATCTTTAGTTTCCTCTACTTTCATTAGTGTTTTCATAGAAGCTCGTCGGTTGGGGGTATTTTTGACTTGGCCTTTCCTTAAAACGATTTCGATCTGATCGTGATACGTTCGCCTACGTCGACCCTTACCGGCTTGCCCATTCACACCATAAATCTGTTTCATCATATTTTCTTTCATCCATCCTCTCTACGTGTCCGAACCATTTAAGCATCCCTTTCTCTATCTTTGTAACTACATCTTCTACCACACCGCAACGTTCCCTTATCACGCTGTTTCTCACTTTATCCATCAAAGTCACTCCAGCTGTACTTCTCAAACTTTTCATTTCCACAGCATTAATCTTATTTTCATGCTACTTCTGCCAGACCCAACATTCACTACCGTAAATAAGTGTGGGGACCTGTACTACTATTCAGATTACTTACGAATAATTAATATGATTTTTGTGTTATTGGGAACCCTACGCCGACCTGATTTGTACTCAGACACAATTCGCAGCGACGTTATTTCAAACGCATGATGCTCGGACAAATTCTCACCCATACCAATTGTAAGACGACGAGCACAATACTCTTCTGCGATTGAACTGACAATAAACGCGATATGACGTTCCTGTTGATGACTTTCAAAAATATTTACAACAATAATTTTTTTCCAGAAGCTTCGTCTACATAAATAAGGTAGCATACACTGCACTACGTATAGCCTACGAGCCTAAGAACTCACGATTTTTTTATTTACTTTAGAACTAATAAGTCCCTACATTAAACTAAAATAAGTACTAAATTAAGTAATAATTTAGAATATTAGACATGAATCTAGGAAAGTAAATCTTCTATAGTGCATTTTTCGAAGCAAGGCAAGATGTACAGAAAAAGTAGCTAATTCTACAAAAAAAATGATATATTCTTGTGGGAGACATATTGACTCATAAGTAAGCGCAAGTTATGAACACCTTGAGCTTACTTATGAGTCAAGTCAGGTAAAGAGCAGTGGCTAAGGAGGACTTTTCATATTAATTTTGCTCCTTTACGTAATTGTCAAACAACGATATTTTACTGATGACATACTCGTATCATTAATTTAAATGAAACTAATTTTACGGATTTTATCGCGTTTAATGTTTTACTATTTATAACCCGAGGTTTCGAGTGCTTTACAGCACCCATGGTCACGGGAGGACCGAAATCCGTAAAATTAGTTTCATTTAAAATGTGTAGTGTTCGCGTAAATATAAGAAGACATATAATTAATTTAAATTTTGTATTTATTTTTCAAAAACTCAACGTAATTAAATATTAATCATCACAAATTATCTTTTTTTTAAAACAATTACTATTATTTAATAAAAATATGAAACATGTCAGTTGCCTACAATTTTTACTGAATGTGACAACCCCTAAAACTTTGAAATTGCTTGATGCTGCTTGTACAGGAAAATAGCTAAAATAGCTATTTAACATTGCAACATAACATTTTTCCACTCATTTTCCTTGCGATAGTTTAGTTTTACTGACTAGATATTTAAGATATTTTACATTAATGACTTACCTTACCTAGTAGGTATCATATACCATGGTACCATGATATAGTATTATTTGCTGATACATCTTTGAAAACGTCAACTGTTGTTATATGACGAGGTGAATAATGCTATTTCAAAAGTAGTACATTGGTTAAACGTTAACAATTTGCTTTTAAATAGCAATAAAACTAAATGTATTATATTTACACCACCTAATGTTAAACGATTGGATGTAGAAGAGTTGAGCCTTGAGGATACCACTGTCTTTCTTGGAATAACTATGGACGCGAAAATTCAATGGGATTTCCCCCCTATTTATCTAAACTAGCTGCTGCTGTAAAAAAATGGAAACTTGTGTAATGTAGAAACTGCTAAATTCGTTAATTTTAGTTATTTTTACAGTATAATGTCTTATGGTATTTTGCTATGGGGAAATGCGTCTGATGTAGAGGTGATTTTTGTTTTGCAAAAGAGGGCCGTTTTCGTTGTATTATAATAATATCTATTTATAAACTATCAACTGAGCAGGAGATATTATAGTGTCACAAGTGTACGCGCAGACACAGAGACAGTCAACCCAACTGCCCAGTGCCCGATGTAACGTTCATGCGATAAGTTCAGAAGTAGGCTAGGATGCAGTGTCAGAAACACTGTACAATCACAAAACAACCAAATCCAAAAACCTATTTGCGTTTTTGCGTTGGCTTCGGCTGTGATTCGTACCCAGGGCCCGCAGCGTGGTACTCAGGTATTGACCACTAGGCCACGCAATCCAATATTCGTATAAATCGCAGAGCCCAATCGCGTTGCCACAGCGAAACCCCTAAATACATTTAAGTTATATTTTAATCAAAATTTTGGTCTCTAATTTGATCTAAAGCCTTACCTCAAAAGCTGAAGGTAGCCCGCATTTACTATGAAATTAAACCGTCTAATACTTTAGTCCCCCTATGATTATGGTTGCTAATTGCTATAAAGCGCTCTTAGCGCCATGAAATATATAGAGAAGATAAACGCAGTAAAATCCGTATAATTTGGTTTAATTAAATGTATAAAATTCTCGTAAACATAAAGTCATTGTTACGTTTTTTTTCTATTAAAAGATATCCCGCGATGTGGTGTAGGTACAACCCACATCCCTAAATTTAGCCCTTCGTTACTTTTTATCTTTCCACTAGCTGATGCCCGCGACTTCGACTTTTAATATCTCGTGGGAAGTATTTGAATTTTCCGGGAAAAAAAATTCCAATGTCCGTCTATAGGATGCAAGCTATCTCTGTGCCAAATTTCGTCAAGATTGGTTCAGCGGTTGAGCCATAAAAAGGTAACAATCAGACACAGTGACAGAGAGAGTTACTTTCGCATTTATAATATCAGTATGCATTATCTTGTTGGGATATTTTAAACTCGGCCTGTTTACTGAACTAAAACTCACAAAGCTTAGCAAACAATAATGAAATGATACAACATACTCGTGTTTATATCGACTTCACTTTTTGTTTTTTTTAAACTAGCAACTCTTGTTATGCTTACATACGAGTATATGACACATTCCGTAAAATCTTACTACTGTTATAAATCACAATATGCAATGCTCGTGGGAACGCAATGGGGAGTAAGAATGTTTTGACTCATACCAAAATGGCGGCGTCGTGGTTCGCCACCCGTCTCGTCTCGTTTCCTGCGAGGGCAAAAAGTGGGCTACATGAGTGGCCTCTTCCTACCCTTATAATGGAAAAAGGCGAACCAAACTGTATGTATGTATGTATGTAATAAATCTGGAGAGTTTGTATGTTTGATCGCGGTAATCTCAGCAAATACTAGTCCTATTTCGGAAATTATTGATGCATTAGATATTCCGGTTTTTTAAAGAAAGTTTTGGGTTATAAAACTTTATACCATGGCTTTAAGAAGGAGCCGCACGCGGAAGACCGAACATTACCGAGTAGGGCCGAACTGTGGAGTATCAAGTCAACGACGTACCATGTACGGCGCAATCGTGTGGTCGGCTTATTTTAAGCGGGTGAAACCGAGAGGCACACCTAGTTATTTATATATGAGGAATAGTAACCTCCACAATTATTGTCGTCAGAGGAGATGACTTGTTATATCAAATGATTCAATGACAAATGACTAAAACATAAAATAGCTCATATACGTGTTGTGGCACTAACGGCGTAACCTTAAATGATAAAAAATGTGCTCTTTTTACGACACGATTTCTTTTCTTCGAAACGTGCAAAACGTTCATCTGATGGTGAGTGCAACGTCTGCCCATAACAAATGCTGTGTCACTCAGAACATTTCTGTGTGACACCACACTGCGCCCGTCACCCTGAAAGATCAGTTCTTAAGTCTCATATGCCCAGTGATTACGCTATCTCTCAGTGACCTTCAAACACACTACTGCTTCTCGGCAGAATAACTGACCCTGGGTGGTACCTGCCTAGACGAATTCCTGCATAGGAATCCTACCATCTTTCAATAGCAGTGTGACGTTGCTCAACAGTTGAACCTGTCCCGTTTTTCAGTTCTACGGGTGTTCCAACGTTTTCAGCAGACTGGTGGTTATGTTAGAAAACCGGGATCTGGAAGAAAACGGTGCACGTCAGAAATAGATGACCGTTTCATCGTTACGACATCTTTACGAAACCGTTTTACAAATGCTGTTGAGTTGCAACAACAGCTTCGATCAACTCGGAGAACATCTGTGAGTGTTTCTACGATAAGAAGAAGGTTACACGAAAAGAGTTTAACAGCCCATAGACCTGCTAAAGCTCCAAAACTTACTGCACAGCATCGCAGAGATCGCCTAGAGTTTGCTCGCAATCATTGCGAGTGGACTCTAGAACAGTGGCGGACCGTACTCTTCTCTGATGAGACGAGGGTCTGTCTCTTCTGCAATGACAGACGTAGAAGGGTCTACAAAAGACAGGGGGAGAGGTTCACACAACCCTGCTACGAAGAATCCGTCGAAGACGGGGGTGGCTCGTGTATGTTTTGGGGCGGCATTTCCGTCGACGGGAAAACGGAACTTGTGTGCGTTTCCCGGACTCGGGGTGGCCGTGGGCAAGGGTCATTAAATGCTGGTCGGTACATTACTGAAATCCTGGAAGAACATGTGGTCCCGTATGCTGGTTATGTCGGTGATGGATTCATGTTAATGCGTGATAATGCTCGTTGCCACACCGCGGCTATTGTACGGGATTATTTACAAGAGGTCGATATCCCTGTTATGCATTGGCCAGCACGAAGTCCAGACCTTAACCCAATAGAACATCTCTGGGATGACCTAAAACGGCGCGTGCGAGCCCGAGATCCAGCTCCAGCCACTCTTCAAGAGCTCCAAGATGCGGTACTTGAAGAGTGGGAACAAATACCCCAAGAGGCTGTTGCGATCCTTGTAAGGTCCATGAAAGATCGCATGGAAGCCGTTATCAAAGCAAGGGGGGGTAACACTAGGTTTTAAGAACTTTTTTTGTATTTAATATTCAATCAAATATCACACAATAACTTAACCATCTTTTTCTGTTAAATATTTATCCTCAAATATAAGCAATAATAATCATCGTCATGATAGACATTATATAGTGCTCTACTATACTATACGCGCATGTTTCCTAATGAAACGTAATAATAAAATCGTAAGTTTTATTCCCGCCCAGTCAGTAGAAACCCTAACCCGCCACTTCCAACGCATATCTCCCAAAATATCCGTGACACTACCGATGATTGTAGCGGCTAATTCACACATGCAGTTGCTATATAACACACACACTAAAGTTTCTTAATTTAACTCGCAAGTCGCAACATGCAACACACTTGACTCCTAAATTCGTAGAGAACCGACATACAAATATCAAGAATGTCTCAATGCGTGTTTGAGTTTAAGAACACGGAATCGTGTAGAAATACTGTTAGCGCTGCACTGTGTCTTCATCGGTATAGCTTTCGATTAAGAGAAAAATATTATTGAAACCAGCTGCCTCGCCCCGGCTTCGCACGGAAAGCTCGATCTTAGTGGATGTCTAAGTCGGGAAAATATGTATGCCAAATTTCAAATCAATAAGTCTTGTAGCTTCGGAGATATAGTGGTGAGTCAGTAGTAAGTCGTAAGAAAGTGAAATGATAAATCGTAAAAATGCTTCCAATCCATTATTTAAGATCATCTAGCCACAAATTTTGGCACCGACTACGTTACTCGTATAACATTAAAAAAGCTCTTAACAAGTTTGCGTTCAAAAACAAAGTACGGGTATAATTTGAATTCGTTGCAAGTTTGATTTCTATTTTCTCTCTTATTCGTGTGTATGTGTGTTTGTTTATATATGTATGTATGTATGTGTATACTTGTATATGTGTATCTGTGTATACGTATCATCATCATCATCATTTCAGCCCATTTTAGTCCACTGTTGAACATAGGCCTCCCCCACAGATTGCCACAAAATACGATCCTGAGCCACCTGCATCCATCGACTTCCCGCAAAAGTATATGTATGTATTGGTTCAATTATGAATGAATATATATTTTATAGTTTATGTATATATATATATATATATTTGGTCATAATTAATTATTTTTTATTCTCTTATTGTTCGCTACACCACCTATCTTATTATGTTTATATCTGCTTTGCTTTATGGTCTACTGGGAGGGAATGCCTTTAGGCATCAAGTCCGCCATATGTACCACTGGTGCATAAATCTATGACCAATAACAGCATGTCAGTTAATTACGTATTTAACTTAAAAAATATTGTAGGCATTTAAATAATTTACATAAACTTAAGCACCCCTCAAAGATAATAATTTATTTATAATTAAGAAATTTATACCAAATCATTTAATCATATACAGAAAAGTGAATCCGAGAATCTTTTGACCGATTTGTTTTTCAGTACGTGTGAACAACGGGCCACCTAATCGTAAATTGGTACTGAACCGTAAACTCAGAAGAGTGAAAACGAAATTTCGTTGTCACCGTTGATGTATACCACTTCACCAATCTTTTTTCTTTAGTCATCATACGAAACATACTCGTAGCCGCATTATGGTGTTCTGTATGCAGGATTCCGTCTAGGTAGGTACCACCCCAAGGCCAGTTATTCTGCCGTAAAGCAGTAGTGTGCAAACATCTCAGTACACATGTGCCAATTGAGACTGAAAACCTAAAGGCGGAGGGCGAACCAGGAGTTCAAAAAAGGGATATCTACGGAGATTCCTTCGCCTGTTTCTTTTCCATCAGTAAAAACTCAATTCAAAACTGTGAACAACTATAATATAATATAATATTACGTCGAAAAATATAGAATTTCTATTACATCGTTGCGTATTTTTGTGGTACTAATTTAGTGACGACCTTACTGCCGGAGCCCACCACTAATAATGCTGCAAGGTAAATGGAGCTTAGGAGAGACGTGTGAGTTAATCGAAAGTTAAGTTTTTACTGGTTCCTATGCAGTAATCCGTCTAAGTAGGTACCACCGCAGTGCCAGTTATTCAGTAGTGTTCAAACATTACTGCGTTTCAGTCTGAAGGGCACTGATAGCTAGTGTAATACCTGGACATATCAAACTTAAGGACTGTTGTCTCAGAGTGACGAGTGCAGTGTAGTGCCGACACACACAGAAATGATCTGAATGACACAACATTTGTTATTTTTTTTTATAGGAGAGGGGGCAAACGAGCAAGTGGCTCACCTGATGGTAAGTGATCACCACCGCCCATGAACAACCGCAATACCAGAGGAATCGCGGGTGCGTTGCCGGCCTTTGAGGAAGGAATAGGCTCTTTTCTTGAAGGTCCCTGAGTCGTATCGGTCCGGAAAAACCGCCGGCGGCAGCCGATTCCATAAAGTGGTAGTGCGTGGCAGAAAATTCCGCAAAAAACGCACTGTGGTGGAAGGCCAACCATCCAGGTGGTGACGATGAAATGTTATGGGCAGACGTTGCACCATCAGGTTATCGATCCGCTCATCTCGTCACTTTTCTCCATAAAAAAAAACCTTAGCAGCTTCGTCGTCAAGAATTCCATCTTCTGTCGAACGATATTTTTAAAGTATTATGTTGTCTATTGTAGAAACAGGTGTTAAAAGAACTATAAATAACATCTAACACTTCATTGCAAAAGTATGGTTGGTAATTTTTAATCTGCGTCAGAGAATCGTACTTGTGAAGAGTGCATTGCTAGTTATTCTGCCGTTAAGCAATTGTATACAAACAACACTGTGTTTCGGTTTTTAAACAGTACATAATGAAGAAGCACGGTACAGAACATTGAAAAGAAAGAAGAAAAGAAAGTTGCTATTCACTCGGCGGCGGACAGTCGTAGAGTCAACATCACTAGATAATGCCTCGCTTTGAAGAGAAAAAGAAAAAGTGAAAAAATACGTATTGTGGCCTCGACTTCAGTATATATTGCCTAGTGGTAGTGTTTTAGTGGTGGAGGAAAACTGCTGGCGGTTCCATATGGCGGTTTTACTCCTGCACGCTTCTGTAGAAGGGCGGGCGGTGCTCTTCAAAACTATGTAATATACACAATTTTATATTTTGCAAGCGAATATTAGCAAATTAACGTTCTTTCCTTTATTATAATGGATTTCCGCAAAGTAACGCCTGATTCTATTAAGTACAGAACACAGTGTAGTAGCGGATGATATATTGCCAAGGAAAAGGGCAGCTACTCGCCAGATCGGGTGGTCTAATCTGGGGAGGACGTCTCCTCCGACATTTAATACTTAGATACTGTATACATACCTCGCATTAAAGAAACTTTCATAGCGAGATTGTGGAATGTATGAGATACATAGATGTCGCTACACGTGCATATAACACTTAAGAACCGATGTCTCATGGTGACAAACATATAGCGGTTACTACACACAACTCTCCAATGCAAAGTTCTGGGTGACAGCAACTGTGTGGGCAGTCGTGGCACTTACCGGCTTGCTAGTCTTGTGATTTAATTCCATTAAAATACCTTTTCATTATCGCGCATGTGTCCTCAGAGTTTATTTTAGCTAATTTATAATTACAAACTTGCACGCCCGCTTAATTAAATTATTTAGGCTGGTGCAAATACCAGTAATGGAAATTTAATATATATTACTATGTTGATAAAGTCCTCACGCGTAATACCTCCACGCGTACGCCTCGATGACGTCATCGATAAACGACTAAAAATGTAGTAACTGCGCGAGACAGAAGACGAATGCTCATGCCCTGGATATTTTGGATGAACAATTAAAGTAGGAGGTTCAGCGTTAGAGACGCGAGCATTTTGTATCTTGCACATGGTGCAGTAACTCGCAGTCAATGCGATTAAAATAATGATCAGAATGATAGGTTACTGCCACTATTGGGAGTGCTGCGTTCCCTCACTACCTGACTACAGCACAACGGGTCCTACTTTTGAATCTGATTGGTTTATGTAAGAACATAAATAATTGTTGCTTTTAAAGTGTGGTCGTGTCGTTATAGTCTCCTAATCCTTGTTAAAGAAAAAAAATGAGTGAACAAAAAAAAAGAGAGAGGGATCACGAGTCTGAAAAGTGTAATGTAAATTATAATAGATATTAATACTATATATATTAATAACATTTTTTTTCTTTTGTTACTATAAACAGCTACTAGATCAATACAGGTACACTAGGCAAAGCCTCTCCTGTGGGAGTAATTTATGGATTACCTGTTAAAATTAAAAAAAGATGTAGTTCATTTTCGCCTGTGACTACATCTTTTTTTTATTCTAGAAAGTGACGAAACGAGCAAAACGTTCACTACACCACATCACCACACCACAACAAACGCAGTTTGGTGTCACCCAGAACATTTTTGTGTGACACCAAACTGCGTCTGTCACCCTGAGACATCACTTCTTAAGTGTCATATGTCCAGTGATTACACTAGCTCTCAGTGCCCTTCAAACCGAAACACAGTAATGTTTGCACACTACTGCTTCACGGCAGAATAACTGGCCATGGGGTGGTGCCTACCTAGCCGGATTTCTACATAGGAATCCTTCCACCAGTTAAGATAAGATAAGAATGATAGAAAGAAGATCAGATGCAGATAAGCTACACATAACTACATACGACATTATAATACAAAAGATAGATTTAAATAACTCAATTTCTTTTGACAAAAAAATGCAACAAATAGCGTAATTCTCGACTAGTTGACGATTCACCGACTTCACAGAGTCAGTAACTCTTTCATGGGGCAATGTATACGTTTTTACAACAAAATCCCAGAAAGTGTACAAAGTCTTTCAATCAAAAATTTTAAACTATTTGTTAAACAAAGACTTTTTAAGAACGGTTATTATAATATTAAGGAATACATGGATGATGATAACCCCTGGGAATGAGGTGATCGCTGCCAAGGTATTTCTACATCTTTATAAAACTGCTGTAATTGTATATTTAAAATGACTGGAAAAAAAATCCCGCTGGGTTTCTTACTGGTTCTTCCCAGGACAGAGGCATTTCTTTGCGAACCAGTGTAGCTTAAAAAAAATGACGTTCAATGAGTATTATGTAAATGATCTATATTGAATAAAAAATATTTTATTCTATTCTATTCTACTCAATAAAAGCTTTCCTACATCGACTTCGTTTATATTATTCTAAACTAGCCCCAAGATCATCGAGTTGGCTGTACATCGACCTCCGAGCAGGCCGCACTAGGCAACCGACGAAATACAACGTAAACAATCCGCCCAAATCTGAGGCGCGGTCGTTGACCCCCACTATTTTTATGGCAAAAATGTCCTATATAAATAAGTATTGACAATTTAATCTTACTGTATCACTAATATTAATATGAAAACATATAAATTTGGGTGTTTATTACCCCAACATGCTCACACGGCTCAACATATTCTAATAAAATTTGGCATTAACGTAGATCAAGCGTACCCGAACTGTGTTCCGGAAACGGAAGCGTTACGTTGACTCTAAATATTTATTCCGCGACAATTTGGCAAATAAATACACTGGTGCACATTTAAAGATCTTCTAATCTATACCGAATGGTGGGTGATAGCTTAGTTTTCCGCCAAAAGGTAAGGCCGCCGCTGATGGTAAGTGATCGGATTGCTTGTAAAAGTTAGTTCTTAGTTCTCCAAATTAAAACCAACCAGACACATATTCACACATAAAATCTTTATTTAGGTATATCATGTTTGTATAATCCCAATGTCATCCGTGAACTTTACGGCCAAAAGTCAAAAAAATATTGCGTGCGATAGTGGAGCAGTTACTCGGAACACTCTCCGTGGTAAATACAAAGACCAGTAAAACCAGTGGATTAAGCCGATTGGAAAGTAACCTGGTAGTCGGCGATTCGCTCTTCGTTGCTGCTGACTGCATCGCGCAATGGATTCATATAAGTTCTGATAATGGGATCCATGAGGAAATCATGAAACTCTTAACTTCGCTTAAACATGTTAAGAGCTGCTGCGTTGAAATCGGTTTTATGATTAAAGAGTCTGTCTGTCTGTCTGTCTGTTTGTTCCGGCTAATCTCCGAAACGGCTGAACCGATTTCGACTAAACTTTCACTGACAGATAGCTGATATTATAGCAGGCAACTTAGGCTACATCAATTTTAGAAAAATAATTAAGGTTTCGCGCAAAAAAATTAAAACTCCGAAATCAGATTCAAATAGGGTAGTATATATGTACATCATCGATCGGAGTCAGCTATTTTACAGCTTAGTATTGAATAATATTAACATTCATTGATACTGCTAGACTGTGTGGAAAAAAACTGCATAACAGTATAAACAAAGTTAATGTAATGAGAAATTTTTCTTTTAAAACCCAATTTAAATATGTCAGAGTTAATACCAGCGAGCTGGCCTTCACTCGCCGATGGTTCGCCGCTAAAAAATAATGGCCGGGAGCCAAGCGCGCCCATCGTGTTTGAGATCAGCTCTAAAAACTGGATACTGCACTGACGTCAAGGAATTAAAGGAAGTATATTCAATTCCATTCATATAAATTTCTAGTAAATTAAGAAAGTTTCTTCGCAATGACACTAACTGCGGTGTAGGATCGCCCGATCTTAAATTGCAAGAAGTCGATGAATACAGGTGGCAATATGTCGGACTGTGTGCCCGTTTGACACCATAAACAACTAGTGATAGTAGGACTCCTATACAGGATCCGCTTAGGTCGGTACCGCCGCTATACCAGTTGTTATGCCGTCGAGCTGTAGTGTGCAAACCATCCCTATGTTACGGTCTGAAGGTCACTGTAACAAGTGCAATTACAGGGCATATAGGATATAAGAACTGACGTGTGCGGACAATGATATAGATGTTAACACTAGATTAGCAATCACCGTGAAAAAGCGTTATAACATATGGCCACAGCCATATTTACCAATATCGCCACCTCTATAAAATCGACGCTAAGCCGCCATGCTAGCGAACTAGAGTAAAAGAGACAAATATATGGTTATTTTAAAATATTTAGTGGATTCAAAACTACGTCGTAGCGATTGAAGACTGGTTACGCTTTTTTTGACGCGTTAGTATGAGGTTTGCATCTCTATTTGTTTAACTCAGTGTGTGCGTGTGACAAACGCAGAGCGTGACGAGCAGTTTGGTGTCAAACAGAACTTTGCAATCGAATGCTCTGAGTGACACAGGTGACAGACAGACAGACAGGCGGCAGTCAGGTAAATAATTTGCTCGTCTGGTCAGTTTATAACATAACTATTACATATTTAGCTAAGCCGTGGTAGTTAAGGGGCAGGATGGGGTGCCTTTAATAAATAGAACAATTTTCCAACTTCTTTACTACTGGTGGTAGGATTCCTATGCAGGAGTCCGTCTAGGTAGATACCACCCCAGGGCCAGTTATTCTACCGTGAAGCAGTAGTGTGCAAACATTACTGTGTTTCGGTTTTAAGGGCACTGTGAGCTAGCGTAATCACTGGGCATATGAGACTTAAGAACCTATTTCTCAGTGTGATGGGCACAGTGTAATGTCACACAGAATTTTTCTGGGTGTCACAGCATTTGTTACGGGCAGACCTTCCACTTACTATCAGGTGAACGTTTTGCTCGTTTCATCACTTTATGCAATAAGAAAAAAGAAACGTATTCACGTTAAAATAGAGACATTTTTTTAGTATTAGCTAGTAGATCATTTGGAAAATGAAAAATGTAATGGCAGTTGCAATATTTGTTTTATGAAAAAAAAATAAAAATCAACGTGTGGGTCATTTATAAAGTCTGCGTAGGTCAGTGTCTGACCCACGAGTCTTAATTTTTTTTTATTGAAGAAAGGGACACGGCAAGCAAAACGTTCACCTGACGGTAAGTGCAATGTCTCCTGTGTGCAGTATGTATACCTCGATGTAAAGAAACATTAGTAAAAGCGCGAGTAGATAACACGTGCTATCAATTCAGCATTTATAATGAATAATTCAGTTTTTAAATGTATCTAATTAAGAATAACTCACATAGCTGTTAACTAAATTAACTCTGAATATCAAACGTAACTTTTTCATATTAACCTTTTTAGTTACTCAGACTAAATGTTTTCTGTAAAATATGTACTTATAAATAAGCAATTAAGTGACATAACCGGATATTTTTTTTATCAAATTGTTTCGTGAAGTTTGAAAAACATTTTTGTTACTCTGTTGAATTTGTATATTATAAATGATTGACCCGTGCGGATATTTCGCACAGTATAGTGACCATGCACAGATGTCGCCCATCTACCTTCTTTAAACAATGTAAACAACTCCAATTGACAGCGATCTATCGTGCATGTTAGTTGAACCGATTGTCAACAGATGACGCTTTCTGCAATTGCATACATACATACAGTCACGTCTTTTTCCCATATAAGGGGTAAGCGGGGCCCACTCACGTAGACCACTTTCCGCCCTCATAGGAAACAAGACGTTAATGAGTTGCTTCAGTAAACGTTAAAATTCTCTAATTTATCAATAATGTTTTGATTATTTCATTTTAATTCATAGTTCTAAATTCAAATATTGGCGTCATAAAATTCCTTACAAAAACTCCAACGCCATCTTTGAAGTTACCACTACTTCATAATCATCATTATCATTATGCAACAACAGCATCATTATCACTTCAGCACATTACTGTCCCCTGCTGTACTATAGCTCCCCCATATAATGATCTCATGAACGTATTATTGCCATTTTTAGAATGTCGATACTGCCTTTTCGTTCCCTGAGTCAACTCACAAAACATTCACGGGACGCGGACCATCACAGCATGTACATACTGTTTAAGAACTTATAATAGTTTTTTTTTTGCGTGACACCATAAAATTAACAGAGCAACATTTTTCACTTAACACTTATTTATTTAAAATTTATTTCTAGTTCCGATTTAGATTCTGGATCAACTATCTGTAGGTTATACAAATATTTGTGCCGTTCAGGAATCGAACCCACATCTTATATCACAGGAATCCTAAAAGCACTAGAGTCATTTGGTGAAAGCACCTTATACAAACATGGCTAGGCTATGATAAGCCCGACAATCTTTCTAGTTTTTGTGATACAATTTTTTTTACCAGAGAGGAACTCCGCTGAGTAAACAGAAGTGATTTAAAAGTAAAAAAGTACACAGAGTGTTATAACATAATTTAAAAATAAAATAAGATTGTATTTTTGAGTTAAGCATACGGGTATGCTCTAAATACACACATGTTCTTTCTTTACCAACATTGATCTTTGAGTTTAAGTTTTTACCGGCTAGCAAAGTTAATCGTACCGTATCTAATAACGTTTCAAATTATTATCATGTTCACAAGAATCAGCATTGTACAGATAACATATTAAAAGCAAGTAAAATTAATAAATAACATAACAGACTAAAATTAAAAAAAATTAAAGTAGGTATTAACAGCCTTTTAATCTCCCTTTACAAGGCACTCACATGTATTTTTTAAAGTGTTATAAAGCAGGGTAAAAGTCCGCAGTCTCGTACCATTAAATAATGAGGTGGTAGTATACCTATGCAGGAATCCGTCCAGGTTTGTACCATCGCAGGACCAGTTATTCTGCCGTGAAGCAGTAATGTGCAAACATTACTGTGTTACGGTCTGAAGTGCACTTACAGCTTGTGTAATTACTAGGCATATGAGACTTAAGAACTGATCCCAGGGTGATGGGCGCAGTGTTGTGCTACACAGAAATGTCCTGGGTGAGACAGCATTTGTTATGGGCAAACGTTGCATTTTCCATCATGTGAACGTCTTAGCTCGTCTCGTCACTTTCTCCTTTAAAATAATCTTTATTTATTTTTTGTATTACTACAATGCAAATAACGAAATAAGAAATATTAATTTGACCAAATTGTTCATACTCGTACCTTTAAACTTATTCGTATAAAAGGGATGGAATATAAGGTTGCTAAGTTTGTGTAGGCAAATACACGTTACATATTACACTAAGATATAGAGTAGATAAAACTTATCAATGAAACACATAAAAAAGCACTCGTGCAACGCAATACATCTGACAGAAGTGAAATTTATACATACATACATAAGATCACGACTGTATCCCATAAGGGGTAGTCAGAGACAAGGCACTCACTGCAAAAACAGATGACTGCCACAATCCACGTTTCACCAAAATTGAAATTTGATTAAAATTAAATAAACATAAATTAAAAACTGTGCATTAGATATATAAGTTATAGCTCTCTTTCTCCCTCTCTCTACGTAATATCTTTCTTCTCTCTCATGTAACAAAATACACTTAAACGTGACGCGTCCTTGAAATATCACTCTCAATTCCTGTCCAATTATCGAATCGCCGCCTAAAAAGTTTCACTTCAAAAATCGTGCAACAAACGCCAAAAGAAATAATGTCAATTTATCCAAAATAAAAAAGTTACTAATACGCACTTAATATTAGAAAAAAATATATAAATGGATCTGCTTTAAGATTAAGAAAAAAAGTTTGTTCAATGTAATGTTTATTTGCGTAGTTTGTACAACAAAATTAATTATTACCTTGTTCACAAGAATCCTATGCCAATCCTTTAAAAAGTACACAAATTAATGTCACACTAATGAAACGCACAATTTTAAATTTTTCGAACTGACTCACGTATCACGTTTCGTCGTTCCCGCTAAAAAAGAAATTTGGCAAACAAAATGGCGACAAAGATGGCGTGTTTTAATATCACTTATGATTTTAATTATTTGTTAGTATCAATAAGAGTTATTGTTGTTTGTCGCCGCGGGAAACGACAGGCGGACCGCGCGGAGTGGACGTCGAGACTGAGTTTCAGTGGGCGGAACGCCGCCGCCCTGCTGTTGAACTACACGAACGCACGCGTCATTCAGTAATGAAATATTCAAGCTTCTATGGCCTAATTTCGTTAATAGTATAAACCCACCTCAATACGTATTTAAATTTTTGTTCGTGCTGAGAAAATAACGCTTCATGTGATTCCAGTGGTTATTAAAACAATAAACTTTTTAAAAAAAATAACTATAATAAATACATTTTAACTAAACTTTTCTTATCACACTTTTATATTAAGTAGTTATTATGTAAATAATACAAATCAACATGTGTGGAGTAACAAGTACGGAATTTTTAGAGAGTTACTCTCAGAAACTTTTAAAATTTTAGTCAGTGAATCTAAAAGACGAATGACGTCATTATGACGTCCCCCGAACACAATTTTCGACCACGGCTACGATTCCTAAGAATACTGTTTGAAAACATTATAGAACTGCAAGTGTAGGCGCCAACAGAGATACTTACCCGTATTTTTTACCATTGGCAACCCCGCCTCGGAAGAGGACAGCTTCTCTTCTCTCGCCTTCCTAGCAAGGCACGCCGGAACGCACGACGCGCCTTCCAACGCGGCCTCTGGTTATGCGCGCAACGGACTCCATCCACTCCCTGATCCACCACGCGGAGGCTACGAGGCTTTGGGAAAATAATACTCGGAAGCAGGAAGCACCAGCCTTCCCGGCCTCTGTGGCAGATATGGTCTGGACCGCATTTCGGCCGCGGAGGGTAAGGAAGAGCAGCGCAACGCAATACCGTCCACTCCTGTCACTCTGCGGCCCCACCACTGCCGCATCGACGGTGCGTTCCCGCCAAAGTCACGTAGGACAGGGAGAAAGGCGAACCGCAATACCTAAACTCCCCTTCCCTCCCAACTTTACCTCAGCTGCGGAAAGCAGGGTGGCGGTGCCGACACTCCTCTGCCCAGCAGACTTCCGGTTCGCATCCAAAGTGGGCTGGCGAACCCTATTCGGAGTAACCTCCTCGGGCCAGCCCGACACCACAGGCAACCCATGAGGGCCGTGGGTGACCCACACCGTGGGAATCCACAGTTACTAAACCCCCCGCCACAAGGCATGAATCTATTGGGGGAACACTCACCCGTCCTAACCTAACCGTGTCCAATATCACGTTCATGCGATAAGAAGGTAGGCTAGAATATTATGAGACAGCGGTAAAACACAGAACCACCAGACTCGAAAACAATTTGTGTTTTTCTACAAATGTTAGCCCCGGCTGGAATTCGAACCCAGGACCTGCGGCGTAGCGATCAGGAACTCTAACCACTAGGCCACGCGGTGAATATTTTTTAAACAAACGGCTTATGTAGGTACCATACGATCATAGTACCAACCTATATATTATGTGGATATGAAGTCTTAAATACGACTATATAATCACAGATATAGCGACTGGACGTCCGCGGGGATTTAGGTTTTTTTTTAAAATACCGTGGAGACTCTTTCTTTTTCCGAAATAGAAAATATCTTGTGTCAAGCTCCAGGATGCAGGCTATCTCTGTGCCGAATTTCCTCAAGATCGGTTCAACGGTTGAGCCATGAAAAGGTAACAAACAGTCGGAGCATAGATATTAAAGTATCCGATGAAGAGTATCCGATGAAGCAGTATCCGATGAAGCTGTAAAAGCCAAAAAAGGCTAACAGCAATTACATCACCGAAATTATATAGATATTAAAAAAAGGAAAGTAACAGCCTATAAATGTCCCACTGCTGAGAGCACAGGCGGACGTGATGTCCGCTTGTGCTCTGTGTCTTCGAAATATTTTTTATTTCTCAGACTTGCAGGTTTCCTCGCGATGTTTTCCTTCACCGCCGAGCACGTTTTTTTTTATTTAATAAAAGTGACGGAACGAGCAAAGCGTTCACCTGATGGTAAGTGCAACGTCTGCCCATAACAAATGCTATGTCACCCAGAACAGTGTGCGCCCGTCACCCTGAGACATCAGTTCTTAAGTCTCATATGCCCAGTGATTACGCTAGCTCACAGTGCCCTTCAAACCAAAACACAGTAATGTTTGCACACTACTGCTTTGCGGCAGAATAACTGGCACTGGGGTGGTACCTACCTAGACGGATTCCTGCATAGGAATCCTACCACCAGTAAATCAGCACTTAAAATTGCAATTAACAATTTTAGTAATTGTGTGTAGAGTGCAATTTTATGTGCAGTCCGCCAACCCGCATTGGAGCAGCGTGGCGGATTCTTCCTAGCTCCTCCTTCCAAGAAATTTAAAAAAAATTATTACAATTAAGATTTGATGCCGAAAACAAAACATAAGTATAGAAATCCAGTTACAAAATGTTCACGGCATCTACTGCGCGAAAGTCCCGTAGCAATTTCTGTAGTAATTGAAATGACTACGTGTCATGAGCGTGTTTGCAAAAAGTAAAATGATCGTTAAGATTAATAGGTATCATTAACATTCAAATCGGCCGTCCTTGTAAAGAAATTATTTTGCCGCGCTACTATACAGTGTACAAATTGTACTATACAAATTAGCCTCAAGAGACAATTAGCTGCAAAGAAATTTAAATATTCCTGCTTATAAACGATGCGCATTTAACAGTTTGCCTATTAAACACATACGGACACAGCCATACACACAAACACATGCACTCTCACACAGACAATCACACATACACCGCCACATATAAAACTGTTGGAACACGGGATTGGCTGGATAACAGCACTGTATGCGATTACGGTCCTAATACAGAACAAGTTGAGCCTATAGCCTTTCCTTCCAAACCGTAATTATGTTTTAATTTATTTTATTATCTGTATATTAAATACTATAAAAGATATTATTATACGATGTAGTTAAACTTGTTTGAACGCTTTAAAGAAACGTTTTTTTAGTTCCGTAGTAAAAACGGAACCCTTATAATTTCATCCTGTGCGTCTGTCCGTTTGTCACAGACAACTTTACACTATACAGATGAAATATTGAAGGAAGGTATTTTTTTTTACGTCCTATGGTTTTGAGATATGGGATATTTCCAGTTACACATTATTCCCACTATAGAACCCTTCATTGTGAGTGGTCCGATACGAACTTGACCGGTTCTTTTTTTTAAATGAGGCATCAGTCGCATGTGATGTGAGAATTTCATTTTTGCTGAAAAATTAATAGACTGGTGGAGACAATAAGAAAAGAACGACATCGGGCGTAATTTAATTTTCCAAATAAAGAAACTTTCTCGAGCCCTTGCTGTATGATTTATGTACTTATATTATAATACACTTTTAATATTAGGCTTACAAACTCTAAATATCAACTAAAAAACATAATACAACAAATAACCTAACCGTTGATGTTCAGTTGGTGTCAAAACTTCTCTTAAATTTAGAACACTATTTTCTGATATTATATTGCACAACTTTTTTGACAATGTAACGGTATTACTCTTATACAAATAATAGGAATTATCTTAAGAAGTCATTGACCTGAGAGTTTGATATGTGGTGTAATTTTTTTAAGAAAATAAAAAAATTACACCAAAAATAACTTCAGCAGTTTAGAATGTGTCTAAAGTGTTTTAAAAATTAATAGCATTTAGGAATCATTAAAGATTTCAAACTGTGTCACTGACAGTACGATATGGTCATAATTCGATTCAAAATAGACGATTGACCTAGTTTGTATAAAACACTGATAAAGTATAATTCGTTTTTTATTTTATATACCGTATATACGTTATTTTTTCTTCTATTTACTTAACATCTGGTGTGCACACCTTCTTTTTTCTGTTTTTCATTAAATCTCCTTCGGGAATATTTGTCTGGAAGAGATAGCTGTTTACCGAAAAGGCCAACCGTTGTACAAATTTAGTTACAATTTTAATGTATTTTTCTTTAATGTGTGCAATAAAGAGTATAAAAAAAATTTTCTTTATGCAATCTTATATCATTAAACTACTTGAGAAATTTTATAAATAATATTCGATGTCTGGGCCGTTTGTTACATTTTTGACAAGGTATCAAACGCCCACTGTAGCTGAAATCTTCCTTACTAAAACAAAGATAAGCAAAGCTCCTTTGGTCGATAGCACCTGTATAGTCTATGTACCTGGATAGCATATGTTAGTCCTAGAAAGGGCAGGCAGCTCCGTCGGTGATATCCTAAAAGCATCCAGAAACATTCAACGGAGTCCGAAACGTATCACCGGTCAATAAAGCATGCGGTTAAAGCATAAAAGCACACCGATTGCAGTCTAAACAATTGCAACGGCACAAAGAATGCAGGAAGCACAATAATTAGATATATATATGATAATAAGAAAACCAAATTATACGGCATTCACTCCGTAACGCGCTGACACTGCTCGTTTTAAATTCTTACATTGATTTCTGCCAACAGCTGTATATTTTTATTTTTATTTATTTATGGAAACAGTCCTAAAGTATTTCCCAGTGACACATCGAATCTTCAAGCAGCAAGACTTCAAAATATCGATAGTCAGTAAAATGATAGTTGACTTCTTCTGAAGATTAGCTGGACTGATGGACACAGAACGAAAAGTGAAATTATGAACTTAAATTTGATTTTCTAATCACTGTACACTTTCACGAGCACTTGCTGCATAACAAACTATCAATATTAAACATCAAAACTGAAAATTTACACAGAAATTACAAAATTCAATAAATACACTACCGCCACTTTTCGAATTGGCGCCGAAAGTAGCTGTATGTTTTTTTTTACCTTGTTATGGCAATAGCGCTGTATATTTTAATTTCATATATTATTTTTTATTGGATAAGGTGACGAAACGAGCAAAACGTTCACCAGATGGTAAGCGCAACGTCTGCCTATAACAAATGCAGTGTCACCCAGAAAATTTCTGTGTGACACCACAATGCGCCCGTCACCCTGAGACATCAGTTTTTAAGTCTCGTGTACCCAACGATTACGCTAGCTCTCAGTGCCCTTCAAACCGCAACATAGTCATCATAACATAGTAGTCTATTCTATTCTATTCTAATTGCACACTACTATCAAATAAAAAAAAATTAAAAAAAAAAATTTAAAGCGGCCAATCTCATGTCATATTGCTACCTTTGCTAAAGACGCGTGAGCATACTCTTGCTTTGCATTAGTATGAAATTATCAGCAACAGTTTTTAACTGGCCAAGACATGCGATGTTTAGTCAGAACTAGTTCAAAGTGTTAAAACTTTGATTCAACATAGTTTTGCGATCAGTATTGCATTGCGGAAGTTGAAACTGACTCACGCTATAAGCTCGTACTTCTCGCACGAAATATCTCGAATGTTGCCAAAAATTTTAGAGTAGTATTGTGTGATACTGTACATGCAATTCTGACACCAATTATTTACTGTATTTAAAAAACTGACGTATGTGGCCTAAAAAATATCTTTGAACTATGAATCAATAGAAATTCATATAGTAGTTCCCTCATCGGCTTATGATTGATTATATCTGCACTAGAAATATATTTATCTACTCTTGTATCATAGTACTACACATAAACTAGTGATGGGCAATTATTACTAAAACTAATCACGAATTAGTCGATTGTTCAGTGTTGTCGATAAAAGTTCATAACAATCGATGAAAGATTGTTATCGACATCAGCGGGCGACTATGACTGAGACGGTTACCGTGTCAAATTTAACTACAAATTTGTAATGTAGCGCAGCGCACCTATTACTCTACACGTACTAATAAATAAATAATTACGAAAGATGGTGCGGCGGGCGTGCGCTGCGCTGCAAATCAATAGTAAAAAGTCCATGCCACTACTTACTTGCAGTGTGCGTACAGCTTAGAATAGTATAATACCAAAGGAAGCGTAGTTAGTAGTTCAGTAAGTAGTTAGTCGATTGTTATTCGAATAATCACGTTGAGGAACTACTAAATCGACAACCGAATGCGCAATAGCACAATTTCCGATTCAGTCGATTGTTTTTTTCGCAACAATCGCCCATCGCTAACATAAACTGCACATACACAAAGACCTAAACATAAAACAACTATGTATAGGCCATAAAAATATACTTTCAGTGTTAAAATCTCATCGGCGGCCCACAGCACAGAGCACAGAATTCAAGTTGCGTAGCCGCCAACAAAGAAAACAATTCAGCGACGGCGTGACCTAGTGGTCAGAGTACCTGACATCTACGCCGCGAGTCCCGGGTTCGAATCCCAGCCGGAGCCAAGATTTGCGCAAAAACATAAATTGTTGTTTTTCTGTTCTTGTGATTGGTGGAAACCACAAGAACAGAAACCACCAGTGGTGGTGGTGGAATTTCTTGCCTTTAAAACGCACATACGACACAGGAGAAATACTGCTGTATTTTTTAATGAAAAAAAAACTTTACAGCCACTGCGCCAACCGAGCTGTATTCGTTTCGTCGTTTCAGCCTATCACAAGTCCACTGCTGAACATTGGCCACCAAAGATTGTAGCTCTCATATTGGAGGGTATATATATTCATATTCGTTTAATATACCTTAATATTTAAATACATAAAAACTAATGTATCTGTTCGCGTATTTTTAAATTTATCATTGCATTTGTATTCCTACGATTCATTCAATTTCAAATAGCGACTCTATTTGAAAATGTTCCAAGTTCCTAATCGAGCAACGGTGGCAGCTATACTTGGATATACAGGAGCTAGCAGGAAATTTGAATACCATCAAGATAATAAAGTATTACGATATATAATTTTATTAAATCGTGACAGATTTGCATGTACAGTACAGTTTTAACTCGTAGTAAATGCCGAGATGACCAAATACTTCACCTGGTGGTAAGTGCGACACCACACTGCGCTCGTCACCGTGAGACAGTATTTCTTAAGTCTCTCTCATATACCCGCGAATTACGAGTACAATAGATGTCAGTTCTCATTTTTTGTGGCAATCTGTGGAAGAGGCCTAAGTTCAGCAGTGGACTAGTGATAGGCTGAAATGATGATGATGATGAATAACTTTAAATTATATGAGTCACAATTTTTTTTTTTTTATAGAATAGGAGGCAAACGAGCAGGTGGCTCACGTGATGGTAAGTGATCACCGCCGCCCATGAACACCTACAATACCAGAGGAATAGCAGATGCGTTGCCGGCCTTTGAGAAAGGAATAGGCTCTTTTCTTGAAGGTCCCTAAGTCGTATCGGTCCGGAAAAACCGCTGACGGCAGAACATTCCATAAAGTGCAAGTGCGTGGCAGAAAATTCCGCGAAAAACGCACTGTGGTGGAATGCCAACCATCAAGGTGGTGACGATGGAATTTGAGGTTATGCCGTAAGGTGCGATGGTGAAATTCAGCGGCTGGAATTAATCCGAACAATTCCTCGGAACACTCCCCATGGTAGATCTTGTAAAAAATGCAAAGAGATGCAACATCTCTTCGCAAAGCCAGGGGATCAAGCCGATCAGATAGGACATGGTCGTCGACAATTCGAGCCGCTCTTCGCTGAATGCGGACAAATGGAAGGAGCTGACACTGGGGTGCCCCCGCCCAGAGATGAGAACAGTACTCCATGTGCGACCGAACCTGCGCCTTATAAAGTTGCAAGCGGTGGGCCGGCATGAAGTACTGTCGCGCTCTACTGAGCACGCCAAGCTTCTTGGAGGCCAATTTGGCCTTCCCTTCCAAGTGACCGCGAAATTGAACGTTGCTCGATATGTCGACGCCAAGGATTCCGATACTGGCTGAGGCAACAAGGGGAGTGCTCTCGAAATGAGGTGATACGACGAAGGGTTTCTTTTTTGCGGTAAACGCGCAAACTTGTGTCTTGTTAGGGTTGAACTCGACTAAATTTAGTCGGCCCCAGTCCGAGATTTTGTCTAACAAAATCTCGACTTCAGACACTAGTTTGTTCCGGTGCTCGTCGACGTGTTCTATATATTATATAATAATATATAATATCAATCTTTTCTGATTATAAGGTTCTTTTTTTTGATAATTTTGTGTAATCATCAAGTCTTTGCTACTTAACAACTTCATTTTTTAACTTTCTATTTGTTTCTTTTATTTTCCCTTGTATTCTTCAACCTTGACATTGGTAGAAAATCATCTGCGAAACGATGGAGCCGCCAATATAAGAGAGACGAAGACGAAGTCCCATATATCATAAACGCAACAGCGTAAAGAGACTTAAGAACTAATGTCACAGGGTGACGGGCGCAGTGTGGTGTCACACAGAAATATTCTGGGTGACACAGTATTTGTTGTGAGCGGACTTTGCACTTACCATCAGGTTAACGTTTTGCTCGTTTCGTCACTTTACACAATAAAAATAAAAGTTTGTAGCTCTTATATTACCAGCCTGGTTGGCAACCACAGTTTATTTTTTTAGATGTTCCGGGAAGATGCTGCTACCCATCTCCTGGTTTTTATTTTCCCTCTGTCGACATTTACGACACCCATGGGATGAGATGCGGTGGTAGATTATCCTAAGCCGCCACCAGACGGTACGGTAAAAACGTAATATATACAGCAAACGGTTAACACGCTCGCTACCAGTCAGATACACCTCCAAGAAAATAATTACGCATAAAGAAACATCATATTTCGCATACAACCAAGGCTTGTGGAACTAATTGCCGCTTCAGTGAGACGTGTTATTAAAACGAGATTAGCACTGGCTTACGTGCAAATTCAATTTAGACATGTGACAATTACGATCCGGTACCTCAATATACTCGTATTTTCATTTTGAAATCTTACATTTTAATATTCTCATTATTCAAAAAATTTCCCTAAAATTTTCGGTACTCTGCTTCTACGAACGGATATACAATCTATTGAAACAATAAATCAAAAATAGGTTCAATCGGTTTGAAGAGAAATTATTGACGCCAGTAAAAAAGAAAACAAATTTACTTTTGGCGCCAATTTGTAAAGTTGCGGATGTGTATTTTACTGAATTTTGTTATTTCTGTGCATAATTTGAGTTTGGATGCATAATATTGATAGTGTATTATTATGCAGCAAATATTAAAACTCATTAAGTGTACGTGTAGTGTTGTTTTTCCTCCAGCAGGCGATAGATACAATACATGAATTAATTTAAAAAATATATAAATACAATTTGAAAAATATTTTATATACCACCTCAAATTTATTGTTAGATATAATGTATTTATAGATTAGACTTAACTTTTTACACTTATAAAATATCTCAAATGTAATCCAACAAAATACCCAATTTTGTTAATTTCTCCCAAAAATTGTTAGTAACCTTGGTCTACCCATCTACGTCTAGAAGATAGACGGTTAAACGGATAAACTCTGCATAGGTGTGGGCAAAAAATATCTTTTTTTATTGAATGTACTTGGCATTAGAATAGAAAAGAGCGAGCAGCCACTCTCTGCTCTCCCTTGCATTGATGCTCAAAACCAGTATATATGTAGTATACATAGCAAATCAGTGTCCGTGCCCCTAAATTGTGTCTTCCGTAAAGACAGTCTTGTGCTAAAGAATACTCACATCATCTTTCGTTACCAACAAGCTGTGCTCAGATTTCAGCATAGGGGTGTAGAAGGTGACCGGTTTTTTAGTATTACTTTACTGTTAGGTATAAGCGCAAATGTCTAACTTTACCTCACCTTCCACTGTCAATGTAAACAACCATATAGAGCAGCAACAAACGAACCTTTTATGGTACGGGGATGGTTTAATTTTTTCCAAAACAGACAGCATTAAAGTTCAAAGTTAGTACAAAAAGTAAAGTTTTTTTTAAACTGGACCATTCACTCATCGACAATCGACATATCAAAGAGGTTCACAAAAATTTAGAATCCTCTAACTTATTGAAAGAAAATTGTTTAGTCACTGAAAAACTTGCTTTATTAGTGCGAATGTTAATGGATAATATTTAAAGAGTTATTGCAAAGTGTGATGACTTTATATTTATGTATTTAAAGTAAATGCCTTTAAAATTAAATGGTCTTCACTGAGAAACTCATATTTATATGAACACCCTTAACTATTTTTACGCTACATTATTTATATAACCACGTTTATTTATTTACTCTCTGTTGAACCTTACAATAAGTAAAGAAACAAAATGTGGACTAAACGCTAAAAGCATTCTCTACCAGTCAACCTTAAGGCGGTGAGTAAACAGCGAAGACGGTTACCAAAAAAAAAGGATAGTAGATTTTTAATGAAATATACATTTATACAGACACCTACATATAACTAGTCAGGTCATAAGTTCTGACATATCCTTATTTAATTTAAATATCGAATACTGGTCAGAAATGTTAGAACTGATTTTGAATGTGGAATTTTAGCGCCATCTATCAAGCAAGACAGAGTCGCGGTTATTGCGCTGCACCGCTGCGGTTACGCGCCAACTGAGATTTTTAAGCTTCTGCGAAATTTTAAATATCGTTGAGCTTCGTATATCGTACTACGTATTTAACGATTTAGTGAATATTTAAACTTTGAAGATCGTAAAAGAACCGGCTGACGTCGTACGGTTAGGACACCAGCGGTCACCAAAGCAGTGCTGGCGCGAAGCCAATGAAATCCCGTACGCTTGCAAAAAATATTAACCCTTTAATTAAGTAAATAATACTAAACTAACTAAACTTAAAACTACGGTGAAAAGACTGCTTAATTAAGGAAGACCTGCGCTTCGAGCTTATCGACGAAAAACAGGTCATTATCTTAATGAGCGTCTGTAAAAATTAAGCCTCGTGATCCCGGGCTTTATTATGGCGGTACGCGGGAAAATATACCGCGAAATCTTTTTTTTAGACGAAATATTTTTTAACGTCGAAGAAAGTTACAACAAACAAAATGATAAAGTGTATGCCCACAACAGTGAAGAAGCGAGTAGACGTATCTTTCAAGTAGACTTGTTGCTTATTAAACTATTAATATTGAAGATCAAAATTCGAGATATACTCAGAAATAACCAAATTCAATAAAAAACAAAACCGACGCTTTTCGAGCAGCATCGCAGTCACAGCACACGAGTGCTTCCTAGTCTCTCAGCTACTGAGGATCATCAACGGTGGCCCCACTCCTCAGGCTGACTTCTGTCTCCATACATCTACACGCACTGAAGACCTAGACACAGCTTTACTGCATCGCCAGATATCACAAGATCTCCATCGTAGAGATCGTGTGATGTGTGAACGCGTGAACGCGACATCTATGTCGTCCACACATGAGTAGCTAAAGAAATATCCCATACGTCCATAAATAATCACACTACGAAAGTTTCTGACATGCAAACTTCACATACAACATCTAAAGATTACTGGTAGGAGGAGACGACCACAGGAGCGCAAAACACGCTTTGCATGAGTAATCAATATTGAATTTTCAATTTGCGCCTGTAACTTGGGAGAGGCCTATGTCCAGCAATGTAGAGTACTATTTACAGACCGTCTATGGAGATGTAATGAAAGACTTTAGGGTAGGTATATATTGTTCATATCACTTTTAGTTCTGATAAGATAAGCCGTTTCATCTGTTGAACCTTGGATATGCTTTTCTGCATGTCATTGCAATATTTTTAAGCTCAAGATTTGGAATTTCTATATTTTTAGATTTAATAATAATGTTAATTTAATGAAAATGTAATGATAAAAAATTATCTATACGAAGGATTTTATTTTTTATAATGTCTGGTTTTGTTCGTATTCAAAATATAAATAAAAAAATTAAGTTACCATATAAATTATTTATGTATTAATCGTCATTTTAATAAATATTTAGTGACGGACAATGCATGAATCATTCGAAATTCCTATTTATCAGCAAGTACTTCTGCCAACGCAAAAGAAGGCTACGTTCCTTCAATGACTTCATTTAAATATAAATAATACTATAAAACTTTATATTATTTATTAACTATTAAATGATATCTATTACAAAATAAACAAAGTAATGATTTTATAAGTAAAGACACATAAAAAACTTATATAACAAGTTATTTAACTTAATGCCTGAGTGTTGCACTAAATTTAGTTTATACAAGAGCGTGTAAAGGATCTGATTTTTTTTTAACTGGTATAATTTTGACAGGTGATAAAGTCTGTCTTCTTCATACAAAGTGCTTTCCGTCCGAGATTAGCCACTTCTATCCTATCTTGACGATACTTAAATTAGTTTTATTTTCATAATCTGGTCCATGAAATGTAGTTTTCCATACATGAAATTAGTGTAGTGCGATGGCCTAGTTGTTTGTGAATAGTGTAAAAAATAACTCACAATGTCGGGCCGCGGGGTGTTGAGGAAGTTGTTTTATAAAAAGCAGCAGAATAAGGACGAGCGGGCTACAGAGATTGGAATGCCCACTAACGTCAAGCAGCACATACATGTAAGTAAGAATTCAGAGACTGGTATGTTAGAAGGTTTGCCTGGTTCATGGTTGAGACTTTTAAACACACAAATTACACCCGCTGAACAAAATGAAAACCCAGACGCGGCCATTCAGGCCGTCAAATTTCACATGTATTCTATCAAAAAGGAAAAAACACAGGATGAACCGTTCAAACCCTTTGTGACACAAGAAGCAATCACTGAAGAAGATTTAGAAATAGAGAAGTTATTAGATAAGAAAAATGCCCACCAAAGTCAAGACTCAGATTTATCAATTGGCCAGAGTAGCGAAGAGGATGTTGCACCAACTGATAAGTATTCCCAAAGACAAACCATGCCTGCAGTGCCAAATAAGCATGGCATGAAGAAAAAAGATGGAATGGTTGATTTAACAGCTGTTGTTGAGGATTTATCATTGATTGGTAATGATTCAGAAGAGAGTCCAATACTAAGAAAGAAGGAAATGATGAATGCTGCACTTTCCGATGAAGAAGTATATGAGGAATTAAGAAGAATTTGTAATAAAGATGACCCATATGTAAGATTTGAGAGGATCAAGCAACTTGGTGCTGGTGCTTCAGGTAAATAAAGATTTACAAATACTTTGAATACTCTTGCACCTGTGTTTGCACTTGTGGTACTATAATACCTACTCCACTGTAGATAAATTCCAACAGTATTCAGTAATTGTTGTTGTGGTTGAAAATCGGCCAAAACTACATCATCAATTGATTTTATAATTTCACAGTACTAAAACATTTTTCAGATAAACTTTCCAATATGGACCATCAATTTCAATGCCCATATTTTTTTTGTAGATAGTACTCACTAAAAGAAAGCGTTTTGCAAAGTTTTAGGTTAAGTATTAGTTGAAACTTACGGTTCATGAGATACATTTTTTTTCCTTTTCATAGAAATTGGCAAATAACAGGCAATTACAAAATAAATTTGACAAATAATTGATGTCAAATGTCAATCACTTCACGTTTCAATCAGTGTAGGGTTCCAAAAATTTGTATTTCCTAATTAGTATGGCTTTTGTACTGATTAGAGAAATTAAGTCTTTCTAATTTAACTCGAAAACTACTGTAGCCATTTACATGCAATTTTCACAAATTAAAGATAACTTTGGGTATTATGTATTTGTGTGTTATGTGTGTATGTAAGAAAGCAGCCTACAGTAGTAAGAAATAGGAGCTATGTTTTATTGTAATATGTGTAAATACTTCTAAAGTTACAAGAATTCTGAAGTCCATACATGCAGTCATGGGTACAGCCTATTAGTCATAACAATGCAGCATGTAATTTGATACTGTAATATCAAATTATAGCATCTCATCTCCATAAAGAGCCATGGAACTCAGTAGTCGAATGTCTTTTTAAATTTAATACCCTGCTAGTGAACTGTGTTGAAGCCCAAGTGCTGGTACCGCTAAAATTTTTATTTAAAAATATTAGTAATGATTTATCGTGGGCTATGCTATGAAGAAAAAAATTGTTGAAAAACCTACAGCTCAGAGTTGTTTAATGGTTACTTATGCAACTCCTTAGTGTCGATTTAATATAGCTTGTAGATAGCAGATGAACAGTTCTCAAGTGGCAACCTCTTACGAACAAACCCAATTTGCAACTGCATGGTTTTCTGTCAATGGTCAATAGATGCAGGTGCCTCAGGACCATGTTTTGTGGCAATATATTGGGAGGTCTATGTTCAGCAATGGTCTTGTGATGGGCTGTAATGATGATGAAAAAGTAACTTAGTAATTTTTTAACATCTTTGGGTATGGCATTTACAAATATAAAATATTTTGAAGACATGTAAAGTCCATACAAACCTCTTAAAAAATATACAATAATAGCAGTGGGAAATTTATAAACTCATATACTCTTTTTTTTACAATAAATCTTTTTTAGTGCAGTATTTTTGTGATACCAAACAAAATAAAAAATTAAAGGAAAAAGTATGGTAACTAATTCAGATTGAAAAATAAAACCTTACTGCAACATAACATAGAAACATCTAAGTTACTGGTTTACTTTACTTCATTCAAAGTCCATGATGTAATTCAAAATGTTTCAATATAATTTTGTAGCTGCAACATGCATTAACACTGATTACTTCTGGAAACACTAAAGTATCTTAAGCACACACTTTCAAATCACTCCATATTGTTAAGCCCTATTTTACCACAAATGTAACCATATAAAGATATTTATTTTAATTTACCCATTTATAGATAATAATGTAGAATTAAATTTTTCAGTGTCAGCTTACTTTATCTTATCTACTTAAATATGATTCTTGCCTGGTTACTTGAATAAATAGTGTCTATAGCCTGCCATAATCTGATTCAAAGACATCCTGGGGTATTGTTCAATGGGGATAATTAAATTAATAGCTCTTATCCTTTGCTGTCTGATATCTTAGGGCGGATTTCACTGTGGAAACTAAACGCGATCAGTTCAAGCTGAACGAAGTTTAAGTGTCTAACTGAGTTCAATGCTACAGTTTGCATTTCATCAACATCAAATGAACGCAGTCAATGCTAAACGCCGTTCAAATTCTGAACGCCCAATTTTCGACGTTCAACTCTTTAAACGCGTTTAGAGAGCTGTCATTGTCAATTGCACAACTATGTAAACACAAAAATTATTATTAATTCGTATTATTTATTGTTTGCATACCTATGTAACCTATGCATAAAAACAGGCTGTTTGATGTCGCAAAATACGAAATAAATCCTGTTTTTGTTTTAGATTGTGACGATATTTCATGTAAACTTCGTTTTTCTAAACGCGATCAAAATGGATTCGGTGAAATCGGTTAGACGAAAACCGAGATCAAATGATACATTTGAACTCAGTTCAGCAAAACGAGGTTTTATTAAAATCGGGTCTTAGTATCTTGTCCAGCATTTGAAGCCAATGAAATATTGTTTATTTATTTATCTTTCACCTAAAACGTTCCATAACTACCCGTAGACCATAAAAATTTTTGTTCTGTGTGGAAATTTGATGAGCACTGAAAGCAATAACTTATACACCAGCAGTGCCATTATAGTTAATTGTATGTTACATTTAAGATTTATAACTTAAATGTTGTTTTATTTATTCCTCAGGTGTTGTGTTCATCGCCATAGACAGTAAGGACAATTCCAGAGTAGCAATCAAAGATATAGACCTCACAAAACAATCTAAAAAAGATCTCATACTGAACGAAATCAATGTACTAAAAGGATTTCATCACAAAAACCTAGTAAACTTTCTTGATGCATTCTTAAGTTATGACCATCTTTGGGTGGCCATGGAGTTACTAGATGGAGGCTCGTTAACAGATGTTGTTACTGAAGTTGTTATGAAGGAAGGACAAATAGCAGCAGTTTGTCGTGAAACTCTTCAGGCAATAGCCTTCCTACACTCAAAAGGAACAATACACAGAGATATTAAATCTGATAATGTATTACTTGGAATGGATGGAATAGTTAAAGTAACTGATTTTGGATTCTGTGCTAACATTGTTGGTGATGAAAAGAGACAAACAATGGTTGGTACTCCATATTGGATGGCACCAGAGGTAGTCACGAGGAAGCAGTATGGTAAAAAGGTAGATGTTTGGTCTCTGGGTATAATGGCCATTGAAATGATTGAAGGCGAGCCACCTTATATGAAAGAAACTCCTCTTCGAGCATTATATTTGATAGCAGCAGTTGGTCGACCAAAGATTCCCAGATGGGAGTCTTTGTCACCGGCCTTTCAAGATTTTTTGGACAAGTGCCTACAAGTGGACGTAGATTTGAGGGCGACTGCGGATGAGCTTTTAGTGCATCCATTCCTTGAGTGTGCGATGGAGCTGAAGACTCTAACTCCGTTGATCAAAGCGGCACAAAAAATTCTTCACAAAAATTATGACTAAAGGGACCAATTGATAGTCCCATTTTTTATTTCACATTCAAGCTTTTTCTAGGTCATCCATACCTTGTCATTTGCAGATTCAACTAAGCTGATTATACATCAATATAACAATATATCAATATTATATGGTTTCATATATATTTTAACCAATCAGAATGTGTATAAAATATGTGTAGATTACACAAGTACTGACAATACAAATGTTGAAAGTGTCCATGTAAAAACTAAGTGCCAATGATAAGCTAATTTTTTATTCCATTTTTGGCCATACCAAAAGATTGGATCATACAAACAGAATCAAAATTAGAAATATTTTCTTAATCTTATCTGTCAAATTTACACTTCCGTAGTTACATAAATTTTGCAACAAAAGCGTTGCTATATTACATTGATAATATTTTAAATTTTTAACTAATTTAAAATATTAATACATTGGAAACAATTTTTTTTTATCTTTTTTCATGTTAATACAATAAAAACGAAAAAGCTACTGCAACTATAAAAAATGCATTGACATATTTTTTTATTATCTTTTACAACATTGATGATTACAATGTTCTCTAGTCTAAGACAAAATTTGGAAATTTTATTTTGACAGTAAATGAAGCACTCTGTAGGATTCAGGCTTATCACACATGATATGCTATCAGCTTTTGATATGAATATTTTACATCACATTGCATTGCGCTATTTCCATAATTGTAATGAAAAAAGATGGAATTGTGTTAATGTACAATGGAATGCCATAATTATCGTATAGGATTAAAATTATTCTAAATTAGATATAAAAGGCTTGTTATCTGTGCTCTTTAAGTTACTTAAGAATTTTCATTATACCCTGTCCAAAATTACTATAAACGAATTTTAAAAGGGTTATTCCTACAAACATCTATATTTTTTAAGAACTTCTATTGTCATCTGGAGGCTCTCTTAACATGTGGTACTCAAACTATCTCATAGTCAAGTTTTCTTTTCTTGCTGTGCTTTTTCTGTTCAGTAGAAGTTGGGTGAATCTAATTGTCCACACCCATTCTAAATCTAATCATTTTCTGCTTCCTAATGCACTTCTATGTTGGATTTGTTAGCAAACTTCAGGAATAATGGATTAATTAACTATATTATACACATTAAAATATCATAAAATTAAGATGGAACATTAGATACTTCCCTTTAATTAACCCATTCATTTGATATTAGATTAATAAAACCATTTTATAAAATATATTTAATACCCAAATGCATTATTTAAACAAATATATTACATGTTATCTAATATAACATGTTTTAATTATTATAAATTAATTATGAATTAGTAAGGATTTAAAACTCATGTAGTATTTTGTTTATAATGGTGTGCTATTGATAAAATCCAAGATAAAGTTCTTTTAAATAAAATATACTTTATAATAATTAGTACAAATATATGATTTTAATTTAATTTAAATCCTCTCAAAATGCAATCAAGGGTTATTCATTTGTATCACCTCTTATAAAGATTATTTTATAAATGGTTTAAAAAATACGACACTTATTTACTAGCTGTCTCTTCAACAAGGTAATTGTCTTTTGTATCTCTGGGGCATTTGTGGGATTACATTACTTGGACTTGTTAATTGACCATTTTCATGGCCAACAATAAATGAATCATTTTTAAGTTTATGATGAAGACTGCCCGATTGAAACAGTCTGATTTTTCAAAAGCAACGTGTTTACGAAATCCATGCAAACTAAAAAGGCAGGAAGCGTTTCTGTAATTTTCTAATATATAGCAGTTTCCCATAACTAAACTGATTCTTAAAAATATTTCCCTTAGTATAGCATTACAAGTCTATAACTTAAAAACTGCTGAAGATACTAATAAGACATTTGCATGGATTGTAACACTTCCTTTAAAAAAAAACCTTTAAAAAATCGGACTTTCGGGGGTTTGTCTCTTAATTTGTTAGTAATATTTTAAGATAGTTGATTGGTTTAGTTTACTATGTATATTGTTACTGAATATAATTAATAACAATATACCTCTGCTATAATTGATTATATAAATACAATTATCATAAATAAGCAGCTGAGTGAATTTAGCAGCTGGTGGTGGCGCGTGGGTACATTCTTGAATGTTCGGCCAATAACAGAGAATTCCGCATGCTTATGAGCTTCCACATCTTTTCCTCTCATGTACACCTGATTCTTGTTACTTTGTTTGAACTTCACTCACATATGATAATTCAATTGTACCTTTATATTATAGTAGATATAGGATCAAACTTCAACCGGTTTTTCAAATCTTGATTAAGGTTTTGATTATATTTGTTATGGAATTACATGTTTGTGGGAATAGCCTTTTGTTATGTAAGATATGTTTGGTGCGTTTTTTTATTGTTTTACCAAAAATATATGTACATACAAATGTATTTGTAGGTAGTCCATTAAGTGATTTATAAGTGGCATTTTAATATACTGTTTTACCAAATATGTATTTTTGTATATGACAATACAACTATTTTGATACTAAAATGATACTGAAAGTGATACTAGCCTGCTCAGTTTTACAAAACCCCATCCAATAAGTCAGTTTCCATTGACTTCATTCAAGCTTTTATTTTCGCACATTCCGGAACCGAAATCAACCGACTAAATATTTATTTTTGTATTTCTTTACTATTAGCAGAACTTCTAGACTATGTAACTATATTCTGTAGAATTTCTAGATTAGAGTAATAATTAAGACTGTAATCTAATTTTACTTATCTGTCCTCGTAAAAAAGGCTCTTGTTGCAGAACTCAAAAATCATTAAGTATGAAAAGAAGCAAAAACATAATTGAGCTTCATGGGAATTATATATTTATTTGACAATGCATGACTCAAAAATAACGAAAAAACAATCGGTTCCAGAACAATCTATGAAGGTCAAATACTCTCAATGAAGGCTTTAATAACATGAGAATTAAGAAGATACAATTACATGCATTTCTGCTTGTTCAATAATTAAATGTTAAGGAGTCGGGTAGATAGTTGATATTTAAAATTGGAATAATAATAGATTTTTTGGACATGACCGAATCCTTCAAAGACCACAAACTGTTAAAAGAAAAATCATGCAATAACAAATTAAAATATATAATTGACATTGAAGACCTGTTTATTCCCAAGGCCAATTATTCTTAGCTTAATGTTTTTAATTTAAGATGTGATTCCTTTGAAATTACGTAACACGATTGAATTCATGCGAAGACTTTTGTAACGTGCTATATTTACCATTTTATCATTTAATTTATTTTTCATGCATTCCACACATAAATAAAACATTTTATGATCGCTCAAATATTTGATGCAATGCAAAAAAATTCATGACCTAACTACAAACTGATTATACCCACATTAAATAAATTTATAAAAAATTCCTTTAGGTTTTATAAAGTGGCAAATTATAATGTCATTTACGCGCGCGTGATCAGTATGGCACGAAACCTTGCCGCCGAAGTAAGTGAAAATGACAGGTTTATAGCGAAGTACGGTTCGTAAAGTAAATCTAAATATGTATTTAACGTTAATTTATTTGTATGATCATTTGTGGCGACTCGCCATCAAGGCAAATGAACGTAGTTGCCTAAGTTAGTAGTTAATTATTATTAGTATTAATAATGAATACGTATTAACTAAAGTTGTTCAAAAATCTCGTACTTGCCTATGTTCCAAAAGGTCGCATCCCATTCTGATCGCGTGCGGATTATAACGTTTTTATCTCTGCCTTTCAGTATCTTAGGGGAAATCTAAAAACTATGTACTTGTACTATGTTTTTTTTTTTGTACTAAATATTTGGCATTATTTTGCATAACCAGCCTATCGCTTGTGGCAAATGTACGGAAAACCGCTTAGCTGGGTCGTCAATCTATTACTGTCCCTTTCTTATTTATTATTGTGTTGTACACACTAGTGTAATTTGGCGGATATTTTTTGAGTTAACTTAAACAAAATTAGATACCTTACATATTTCCGTTTTCTTGAAGCAACATGAAAATTTCTGATCCCGCAATAGGCTCTAATTATTTTGGTTAAATTAAGTATTAAAAATCGATAATGTATTATTTTGTAGATGTTTTATCGGTAGCCATATTTAATAGTAAGTTATAGCTTTCAAAGTTAAATTTGAGTGTTGGACATTTTTGGACTTACTTGTACTTCTACGCCAGGAGTGCCTGCTTTTGATAAATACATGTTATTACTCTGTGGTAATATTAAGGAGTTCATTTCTGTGGCACAACGAAGAATTGCTATAACGTTTAGAGCTAAGCCGTTCTAGTTATATAAGTTTGTATACACCAATGACACTTTTTGAACATTTTATTACCTATTAGATTTGCCTATTAAATTATTTTTGTAAAAGATTTTATGTTTTAATTATCTTCAAATCTTTTCATTCATCAAATGAGTTACATGCTTTCCTCCGAAGGCGACTTAATTACTGCATTCTGCCTACGAAATACGCCTGATCCGTCAAGAGGCCGACCACATGTTTTCAGACCGAAAAGCAATCATTTGTATTACCTAAAAAATATCTGGTTGAGATTTTAGTCCAAGGCCCTCAATTTAAATTACAGGTATCCTAGGTAGGACCATATGGTACCTAAGAATCTGATAGCCCTAGTACCCATTTACAAACAAATTGAAATATAATCTGCGTCTAAGATATAGATTTTTTATGAAATGGGTAATGACATAATGTAACAGGGTTCAAATACTATTTGAACTCTCCGGAATAGAGTTCATTTTGATTTAGAACCGCTATAATAAATATTTATGTTTTGGCCTTTTTTATTGAATAAAGTGACCGTGAAACGAGCAAAACTTTCACCTGATGGTAAATGCAACGTCTGCCCATAAATGCTGTGTCACTCAGAACATTTCTGCGTGATACCACACTGCGCCCGTCACGCTGAGACATCAATTCTTAAGTCCAGTGATTACGCTGATTCTCAGTGCCCTACAAACCGAAAAACAGTAATGTTTGCACACTACTGCTTCACGGCAGAAAACTGGCTCTGGGGTAATACCTACCTAGACGAATTCCTGCATAGGAATACTACCACCAGTAATCGACAACATCTGGTAAGTACCACATTGACCAATGGGACGAAAAACAAGGCAGGATTTCAACAGGTAATTGCAAGTAACTTATTACAACGTCGTGTATAATGATAATGATAGTTCACTGCTGGATATAAGTCTTTCCCAAGTTGAAAGTATTTGTCATAATCGCTATTAGCAAGCGGGTTGGCCGTCGTAATACCAGACTCCACCACATAGGCATGCTGTCCTTTTTTTTTGTATGTGTTAACGTTGTTAGCCCGGCGGCTTTTACAACTTCGTCGGAAGAGACTCGCGAGCAGAAGGCCCGCAAGTAAGGGTAAGCAGAAGGCCCGCAAGTAAGGGTAAGCATGCTGTCCGTCCCCAGTCGGCGTATTTAAGGTGTAGCAAATATTTTTCTGGCTTTTTCTTGGTCAAGTGTTGCCTTAATGACTGCGTTAATAGTAAAACAGTATTCGAAGTTTGTGTTAAATTAAACCCGGATATGTTAGATCAAGGCACGGTGAGTTTAATAAAACTAGAGCAAGTTTTCCGTTTCTGGCATGTTTTAATAGCAGCTAATTTGTGTAAAATTTGTTATTTCGTAAAATGTTTCTTAGGCAACAAGTAATTTTTCTGCCTCGTAATTAAGATTAGCGACAGAGCGAGGCAATACCACAGAAATGTTGTATGGCCTCGCTCAAATGGGTCTGCGCTGTCCTGGAATAGACCACGATCCTACAAACAGGATAACGTAGTATAACGCTACTGCATTACGTTTGATGGGTCACTATAGATATAATATAATTACTATTACATTATATCCTCAGAAACGACTGCCTAAAACTTGTTTCTTGATTGAAGACTTACGCAGCTGTCTATAAACCTCAGCGACTAGGTAAATAGACTAAAGTCAACTGTTAACTCATTTGTCACCATTACTCATCAGCCACTTCCAAGCTGTGGTAACTATTATCGACACAATTGGAAGGCGAATTAGCAATTTTAATACCACATACCACGCAAGTTTGATGTTGTTGGCAGTCTCCGATCTTAGTGTATTTGATCTACAGGTGGTAGGATAGGATTTATATGCAGGAATCCGTCTACGTAAGTACCACCGCAATACCAGTTATTCTACCGTGAATCAGTAATATGCAAACTGTGTTTCAGTTTGAAGGACACTGAGGTTTAGTGTAATTACTGGGCATATGAGACTTAATAACTGATTTCTCATGTTTAAAAGGTCAGTGTGGTTGGATTTGATACAGAAATATTCTGGGTGACATAGTATTTGTAATGGGCAGACGTAGCACTTACCACCAGGTGAATGATTTGTTCGTTAAAAACCGAAAGGTATGACAGATTTGTCCGACAGATGGCGCTTTCGACATCTGAAAATTCAGTAGATTTCCCTTGCTTTGTTCTTAGTCTACTTTTAAGATATGCACTAGACGAGTCCTAGTATCTTTTAATTGAGTCGTTTCAAAGTATACATCCCTGTGTGCCCTGTGCCCTAAGA
The DNA here is from genome assembly GCA_019845155.1 of Luehdorfia chinensis. Taxonomy (NCBI): domain Eukaryota; kingdom Metazoa; phylum Arthropoda; class Insecta; order Lepidoptera; family Papilionidae; genus Luehdorfia; species Luehdorfia chinensis. Next base: position 1,511,030 of record JAHVAK010000390.1, read on the forward strand.
AAATATGCCACACCACCTTAACCCTCAAATTTCGTAAGAATAGGCTAAGGGAAATGCCTGATCATTCTCATGGCTTTCTACGGGTGGATAAGCCTCTCAAAAAATGCGAGACCGAAATTATGCAGACTGGTCACAGGTTAACACCAAACGTCTAAGAAGCGAAGCGTCTGGTATACTGATCGCCAATTATCCTGTCAATCGTGATTAGAAAAATACCTCCCCGCATTCGAGGCCTGATAGTGTCAATTACAAGCCATCAAGTCCAATTCTAAACAAGCCTATACAGGTCGTCGTTTCAACTATTAGGTTGTTGCCCTATACTGCGTTTAGCATTATGGGGTTGTCGCCCAAGAAACTTTACAAGATGTTTGTTACATACGTACTTATTATTGATTATACATACATACAGTAGGTGCTATTCTACTCATCGGCTGATTAATTATAATAATATACGAGTATAATAATAATTAAAGTAAATAAGATTAATGAGTAAATAAATTATGTTACTAAATATACAATTATAAATAAGTAATTTGATAGTGTGGCCTAAGAGAATCTACCACCCCATCTCATCTCGTGGGTGTTGTAAAAATCGACAGAGGGAAAATAAAAACCAGGAGATGGGCAGCAGCATCTTCTTGGAACATCTGAATAAATAAACTGCAGTTGCCAACCCGCCTGCCAAGCGTGGCAACTATGGCAAAATGCCCCAAAATAAGAGCTACAAACTTTTGTAGCACTCTATGGGGGAGGCTTATGTTCAGCTGTCTAGTCCAGATATAGGCGGAAATGATGACGATGATGATGATGATAGTATGTGTTGTTCTAATGACTAAAATAGTAAATAGTGTTTGAAAGTATTCATCCCAGTTTTACTTGGACCATATATCCGTAATACATTATTTCATCATATCAAAAGTTCTGAATTTTCTTGAAATGTAAAGCCGCGTACAAAGTCATGGGCACAGATGGTGTTGTATTTGTAATAAAATTAAAATATTTCATTTTAAAATATTTAATTCCATGAATCAACTAAGTATCTCTTTTCTTTTTGCATATCACTTATATACTTTTCAGCTTCCTCTTGCGTGCAGTCAGTGAACTTAACTAAACATTTCACTAAAGTATCCCTCACTTGTGCAGCTATAGTCCTCACATCTCCACAAACGTAAACTATCGCACCTTCTTTTAGTAACTTAGTTACTTCGTTTCCGTATTGTAGTAACGCATCCTGAAAAAAAGATGAGACTAGAGATGCTATCAAATAAGAGAAAGTTACTCATTACTGTCGAAACCCGTCATTTTTTAAATGAACCTAACACGTGGTAATTTCCAGATGTTCCACGTGAATTTCTGCATTTACTGGCAAAATTAGCAAGCTTTGTACATATTTTACTAAGCTGTGTAGCGTTTTTGGGTAAAAGAAAATTTTAGGTTTAGGTAACATTTTTTTTTAGTTTGTAAGAATATCGACTTTAAGATGATAGTTGATGGTACCACCCCAGGGCCAGTTATTCTGCCGTGAAGCAGTAGTGTGCAAACATTACTGTGTTTCGGTTTGAAGGGCACTGAGAGCTAGCGTAATCATTGGGCATATGACACTTAAGAACTGATGTCTCAGGGTGACGGGCGCAATGTGGTATCACACAGAAATTTTCTGGGTGCCACAGCATTTGTTATGGGCAGACGTTGCACTTACCATCAGGTGAACGTTTTGCTCGTTCTGTCACTTTTATGAAATAAAAAAAAGTTCAATTTAACTGATGAATAGAATAGAATAATTTTTCGACATCAGAAAATGTGACGTCAATAAATATTTACTTTTCTAGCAACATAACCTCAAAAAAGGATATGTTTAAGTGGAGTTATTTAACAAGAAATAAAGTCTTAGGTTTTGCAATGGTTAGTTGCTTAGATCCAAATGATCTTCACAAAAAAAAATAGATTTCGCTGATAAATCTCTTCCATTCAATTGAGCAAGTTTCAGCCACATATTTCGAATGTCTGTTTTAACCGGGACATGAATATATAAAAAAAGTATTCTGTGACATGAATTAACAACTTTCTGGGCGTCTTCATAGCATTATCCCGCAAGATTGCGCAGCACAGCTTTCATAGTATCATCATTATCATCATAATTACCAAATCAATTTCGCAAATATAAACTGTAATTTTATTTTTTCAACCATGACGTCATACGCGGTCACATGATGATAATGGCGTGTTTTTGTGCCATTATGATATAAATTATGGATTAATTTTTTTTATGCATTTAAAGGTGTAATAATGAATTACTAATTCATGGTTATTATTTTGAACTTGTAAAGTGTTGGATAGAATTTTTCCTAAATTATCTACTCCTGGATTACAGCAGTATTATAATTATGTAGAAATAGCTTGGCAGCGATCGCCTTACTCTCTGGGGTTATCACCGTCCATGTATGCTTTAATATTATAATAACCATTTTCATTAAGTCTTTGTTTATTAAAAAATTTGAACTTTTTGATTGAATATTTTCACAGATTTTTTAGTCTATTGTAGACAAAAACAACAATTTCTATTGAAATTTCCAATGACTGAATACTTTCAAGAGCACTTGCTACACAACATACTACAAATATCAAACATCAAAACTTGATATATAGGCATAACACTTTGGTGGTATTATTTTATTGGTGGTAGGATTCCAATGCAGAAATCCGTCTATGTAGGTACCACCCCAGGGGCAGTTACTCTACTGTGAACCAATAGTGTGCAAACACTACTGTTTTGGTTTGAAGGGCACTGTGAGCTAGCGTAATCACTGGGCATATAAGACTTAAGAACTGATGTCTCAGGGTGACAATCCCGTATGGAACACAGAAATGTTAAATCATGTTATTGGAATGGGCAGACTTGTCCTTAAAATTAGGTGAAGGATTTTGTTTGAACATGTTTTGTCTTGTCTGGTCATGGAAGAAATTATTTAATTATTATTACCTGTATATACTTATTTTCACAATTTTCTACTCTTGAAAATGTTGTGGTAAGTTTATTCAAAACACCTGTAGACACGAAATTCTTCAACTCCTCTTCGTAAATAAAATCTAAAACAGGATTTCTACAGCCAAAAAATAGCCAAACAATGCCCAGGTCTTTTTTATGACATTTCTGGTATTTTCTTTCCTCAAGTAAACCTATATACGGAGCTACTCCAGTTCCTGGTCCAATCAACAGCAATGGACTTGTAATACTTTCAGGAAAACTGAATTGATTTATATTTTTTCTAAAATAAATAGGTACTTTATTTGCATATTTCATTCCTTCTTTATCTGTGACAGTTATATTTTTCATCATTTCTTCAAGACTACACTCATTCATAATCTGCTCCAGCCAACCAGTGACAAGACCTTTTCTATTGTTCCCTATATTCATCACTGAAAAACAAATTTTTAATTTGTTTGTATTCTTTAAATCACTATTCACAATGGAGTATGGTCTAGGCAATAATCTTGGAAGATGTTCCATGATAACTTCCACTGGCGGCTTGCATGTTTTGAAAATTTCAAACAAGTCTAATATACACAAATTCTTATTTAATATATGAGTTGTATAAGCAGCGGAGCCTTCTTTGCTACAAAGGTACTCAAGTACTCTTTTCTCACTCTCGTTTATTGTATATCTTGATAGAGCAAGTAGAAGAAGCTGAAAGAGAAGGAACAATTATATTTCAATTATCATATTGTAATTGTAGAACTGCATTAGTTCCTAGCTCGGGAATACCTGTCTAGCTGCTGAAAGCCAACTGAAGCCAACATTTGTGCAAAAGCAAAAATTGTTGACAAAGGAGAATCTACCGCCCCATCTCACCCCATGGGTGTCGTAAAATTCGACACAGCGAAATTTTAAACCAGAATATGGGCAGGAGCATCTTCCTGGAACACCTGAATAAATCTTTGGGGGAAGCCTATGTTCAACAGTGGACTAGTGATAGGCTGAAATGTTATGATAGTCCCCGTATCTGATACTTCATCATAGCCAACCTCTGCTATTATCACATGAGCCATATATCTACTATGAGGGATTTGTGGCACTATATCTCTTACACAGTTGATGAATTCCGACAGTATTCAGCAGCTATTTCAAAAATTATCCATCATTACTGTTTGTCATGTTTACAAGATGTAAAGTAAATGCTAGAAAGCCATACTTGTAAACATCTGCAGGATCTATGGTACCAGACGTTTGGCTGAACACCAATTAGCAAGCAAAGTGTTATAGTGCAACCCCTTTCAACTCAGGAGAAACTTTACTCCAGCTGCGGACTGGTTTAGTGACTGATGGTGAAGAACTTTAATTAAATCCATAAGTGAGAGACTGACCTTGAGAGTGAAACACAGTAATGTTTGCACACTACTGCTTCACAACAGAATAACTGGCCCTGCATGGGAATTCTACCACACATATTTCACCTCGCAATGAGGAATATTTTAAAGTTATTGACTCTTCAACATCATAGCAAATTAACTTCTGTCCTTACTGAAAGTTGTAAGACTTACTTTTTTAACAACACCTCTCAAATCCAGACAATGTGTAAGGACATGCCTTAAAGTAGATTTTAAAGGAATATGAGCAGGTATTTTAGCACCCTTCTGACCACTGTTAACAGTGAGTGTGTAGCTGCAATCCACAATGGAAGTCAAGTCCAAATGATCTATTATAACACCAACTTCTTCATCAAGATTCTGCGGTATTATGCCTATTGTGTCGCCAGGCCTGAAATTTAAATTGCTACCCTGAAAATTTGCAGTGAATTATTTACTTTAGTATCACATAATATGCCTTAGATTGTTACTTGTAGCTTTTTTTACATAAATACATAGTCACACATAATAAATTTCTTAATAGGACTAGTATTTACTAAGATTACCGCAATCAAACATACAAACTCTCCAGATTTATTACATATATACATACCTACATTCAGTTTGGTACACCTTTTTCCCTATAAGTAATAGGCAGACACCACAAAACATAATGTGACGGGTGACAAACCATGTAACTCTTACTCCCTATCGCATCCCCATAAGCAATATTGTGACAGCATTGCATATTAGGGTATTCTGCATGATATAATATAAAACCCTCTCAAATGAGAGTAGGCCTGTGCTCAGCAGTGGGACATATATAGGCTGAAACTTTACTTTACTTTTTCAATACTTTAGTCGCCTTATGACACCTCAGTAGGGAAGAGGTAGGTGCTATTCTACTCTGCCCAATAGCTATCATCAGTTTTTATTATTTACGGAAAATTAAAAAACCTGTTGATTCGGTATATCTATGAACTGTAGATTAAAGATATTGTTGAACAAAAAATTATTAGCAGTCTTAAAGATGAAAATGTTTACAAACCGCTATATCAAATGTGACTTCATACACCGATTTGCAATCCATATCTGTTGCTGTTAGACGCCTCCAATTACAGATACTTGCATTAAAAACACCACTTGCAGCAAAAGGTAGTGGAGGTTCCTGACCATTAAAAATTGTTTCCTTATTCTGAAACAAAAATATTCCTAAATTAAATAAAAGATCCTTTTGTTGGTTGGAAAGGGTGTTATGTGGATGTGGCAAAACACCCCTGAATGAGAGCAACAAATTTATGTGGCAATCTATGGGGGAGACCTATGTTGTGGACTAGTGATAGACTGAAATGATGATGATGATGAACCAGTAGTGTGCAAACATTACTGTTACAGTCTTAGAGGGCACTGAGAGAGCTAGTTATTATGTACTTAAAAACACTGTATTTGCAAATAAACGTTTATTATGCTAGGTAGCAAGAGAAGAAGAGTTTGACATAACATATTATTTATCTACCTACTTTAGTTAACCTTATTTTATAACAAGATAATTAAGTACCCTCAAATACATTATTATTTTATAGTAAAGACATGACATACCTTCCCCTAAAGTAATAATATAATTACTCTTATTAATCTAAAGTTTTACAATACAAAATTCTTAATTAAAATTAAAACATGAATTAATTATATGTAGCTGGTTTTTCATATGGACTTTTAGAATGAATGTAAGATTTATTTTTCATTTTACCCCCCGTTGAACTCAATCCTTGATGTGGTATTCCTAACATTTCTGCCCATTTATCCGCACTGGGGATTTCAATAATATCTTCTATTTCATGACTACTCTCTTCAGCTTGTTGCTCTCTCCTTTCATCTCCTACAACTTCTGAATAAGGAATTTCGTTATCATTAGACTGTATAATATCGCTTTCCCTCTCCTCAGATTTATCTTCAGCAACTTTCACTAGTTGATCAATGTGACGATTTACTATTAAGCCATCATTGGTTTCCACTCTATAGTTAGATGGACCATTTTGGTACACTATTTTCCCTGGTAACCATTTTGGACCATTTTTATAGTTCCTAAACATCACCTTGCATCCTTCTCTTGTTTCTCGTGTCTTTGTTTTTGAATTGTCCAAAATTTCTTTTTCTATTTTCTTATTTTGTAAATTGTCTGGGTGTAAAGTGTCCAGTAAAGTTCGCAATCGCCTATTCATTAATAGTTCTGATGGACTTTTATGAGTGACAGTGCATGGGGTTACTCGTAAACCCAGTAACATTTTTGGTATTTTTATGTCCCAAGCAACATCACTCATCTTGCGCAATTTGTCTTTGATTGTTTGAACCATCCGTTCAGCAAGACCATTAGTAGCTGGATGATAAGGTGCTGTCGTTATGTGCTTTATTTTGTTAGCATCCAAAAATTGTTTCATTTCAAATGACACAAATGCAGTTCCATTATCTGAGACCAATGTTTCACATAAGCCATGTGTAGCAAACAACGAACGTAAGTGTTTTATTACTGTTGCAGTTGAAGTATTATTAACTAATAATACTTCGGGCCATCTTGAATAAGCGTCGACAACAATTAAAATCATTTTATTTTGAAAGGGGCCCGCGAAATCCACATGTATTCTCGACCATGGACGCGTTGGTGTTATCCATTTATGAACTGTTTTAGATGGCATGTGTCTATTTTCCAGACACTTTGTACAACCATTGACTAACGTTTCAATGTCTTCGTTCAAACCCGGCCACCAAACATAGCTCCTTGCCAATGCTTTAGTTTGTACAATACCAGCATGCGTAGAATGTAAAGCGCGTAACGTATGAGCACGAAGGGTTGTAGGAATTACCACGCGGCAGCCCAACAACACGCAATCATCCTGAAGAGACAACTCATCTCGACGAATCCAGTAAGCACGTAGATTTACATCGGTCACTCTTGAAGGCCAGCCACGATGCACATAATGAATAACCCGTGACAAGGTTTTATCTCTGCCCGTCTCTACTGCAATTTTTTCAGTATTGAAGGGAAATTCTTCAGGACATTCAGCCATTAACAAAATTTCATTTATTTGCTGTTCAGGTTCTTCAGGAATTGGCTGTGGCCATCGACTCAAGGCGTCTGCATTCCCGATTTCCGAACCTGGTTTATAAATGATATTGTAATCATGTGATGTCAAAGCGATTGCAATTCTCATCAATCGTGGAGATATCATATTGGACATAGGCTTTTTTGGGTCAAAGATTCCAAGAAGCGGTTTATGGTCTGTAATAATAGTGAATGGCCTCCCCATTAAATAATTGTGAAACTTTCTTATACCGAACATGATTGCAGCTGCTTCTTTGTCCAATTGAGAATATCGCCGTTCATGTGTATGCAAAGTCCTCGAGCTCATTGCAATTGGTTTCTCTTGTCCATCTTCCATTACATGTGACAGTACAGCACCAATACCATATTCAGAACTATCACATGTTAATACTACTGGTTTCAATAAATCATAATGTACTAATGTGAGGTCAAATGTAAGAAATCTCTTGGCAATATTGAATGCATTCTGCTCACGTTCAGTCCAACACCACTCTTGTTTTTTATCCAACAATCTATGAAGAGGTTCTAATATTGTAGCTTTATTAGGTATGAACCTTTCATAAAAGTTATATAATCCTAAGAAGGCTTGCAATTCTTGTTTGTTTTCCGGCTCTGGGGTTTTCAATATTGATTCCACCTTGCTGGGTGCGGGATGTATACCCTCACTGTCAATAACGAAACCCAAAAATTCTACTTGTTCTTTAGCAAATTTACACTTATTTTTATTTAGTCGAAGCCCAGCTTTTTCAATACGTTCTAAAACGATGTCAAGACGCTTCTGCATTTCAACTATTGTGTGGCCACATATGATAACGTCATCAATAAGTACCGCAACCCCCAAAATACCAGCCAGCAAAGATGACATCAATCTTTGAAAGATTCCTGGGCAAGCTTTTACACCAAATGCAAGTCTATGCACTGTATACAGCCCTTTGCAGGTATTCAAAGTTAAAAGTTTAGACGTTTTGTCATCAACGACAACCTGAGTGTAAGCCCGCTCTAAGTCTAATGTTGTAAAATATTTGCCGCCTGCAATAGTTGCAAATATTTCGTTAGCCGTAGGCATAGGATAAGTGTCAGATTCAGTTGCTTGATTTACTGTGCTACGATAATCGCCACAAAGGCGGATCTCTCCAGATTTCTTCAAAATTGGTACTACGGGCGTAGCCCAGTCAGAAAAGGAAACCGAACGAAGTACTCCTTCCCCCACTAAGCGATCTATTTCTTTTTCTACTCGATCCTTAATAGCAAAAGGTACAGGACGTGCCTTCAAAAACTTAGGAGTGATTTCTTTTTTTAATTGTATAGTAACAGGGTGTCCACGGTAAGTACCAAGCCCCTCCCTAAATACTTCTTTATGTTTTGATATTATCGTGTCTATCTGAATCAAGTCAGTGTCCGAAATAAAATTAATTTTTAATGTAATATTAAGTGGTGCTAGCCAGTCGCGTCCAAGCAAATTAGGCCCGTTGCCCTTTGCGACAATAACGCCAAGGTCACGTACTACATCTTCGTAGACAACTCGTACTATGGCTTGGCCTAAGAGTTGTACTGGTGTCTCCGTCCACGTACGTAACGTGAGCGGCGAGGCACGCAATGCGCTGGGCGGCAGTTGCGAGCGCAGCCTGCGCCACGTGCGTTCATTTATGAGCGAAAAACTTGCACCAGTGTCCACTTGCAGCAACACAGGCACTCCCTGCATCGACACCTCCACTTCGTATGGGGGTACTCGGGAATTTTTCCTCATATAATATATTCCATTTAAATAACCGTCAGTATCTTCACTCAGAAGGTTGATTTTTTTTTGAACATTTTTCTTTTTTGTAATGCAGATTTTTTCTAAATGACCTTTTTTGTGACAATAGTGGCACACCGTATTAATAAAACGGCACTCGTTAGCGTGGTATTCACCACAACGATAGCAGAGACGGATTTTAGTTTTTTGTTGTACAGCATTAATATCCATTGGTTCCGCTGTGTAAGCGGAGCTACTGGGATTCTCAGAGACATGCGTTTCTCTTCGAATCATATGAACATCCCTCCCTGCACTCTCCGATGACAACATAGCGTCGACTACATCTTGATATTGTAATTTATTTATTTTTAGAAGTTCATATTGTAGTCTTTCGTCCGTCATCCCACATACTAGTCTGTCACGTAGCATTCGCTCCAAATCGGTAAAATTACAACCAGAACTTATTTTCCTAAGCTGTGCAATATAATCCGAAGCTGATTCGCTTTGTAATTGATCTCGTTTATAAAATTTGTATGACATTGATATTTCATTCGGTCTTGGGTTGTAATGAGCAGTGAGAATAGTTTCCACTTCAGTGAATGTTACGTCATTTGCCTTGCGGGGAGTAATTAACGCAAGAAATGTCTCAAATACATTTGTACCACAAACAGTAAAAAAATTTGCTCTTTTAACACTGTCTAACATTATGCCATTTGCTTCAAAACAAAACTTCAAGCGATCTATGTAACTGTCCCAATTGTCTACTTGCGGTCTAAATTCTGGAAACTTAATTGCTTTGTGCTCCATTTTAATCACTTTTAACTCTCGTCGCCAATATTATGTACTTAAAAACACTGTATTTGCAAATAAACGTTTATTATGCTAGGTAGCAAGAGAAGAAGAGTTTGACATAACATATTATTTATCTACCTACTTTAGTTAACCTTATTTTATAACAAGATAATTAAGTACCCTCAAATACATTATTATTTTATAGTAAAGACATGACACTAGTGTAATTAGTAAATAAGAGATATGAGACTTAAGAACTATCTCAAGAGGTGGGCACAGTATGGTACCACACATGTTCTGGGTGACTAACCATTTTATTAGGCAGACATTGCACTTTACCATCACATGAACATTTTGCTCATCTCATCACCTTTTCCTATAAAAGTATAGTGTCTACTTACCTCAGACACAGCTACCTTCTTCACTTGAAGATTATCTAAATGTTATTTATATGCCATGTGGTGGCAGTTTAAGAAAATCGACTGCCCAATCTCATCCTGTGGGTGTTGTAAAAGTCAAGATTCCATCCTGGTAATGAAAACCAGAAGATGTGCAGCTGCACCTTCCGAAAATATCTGGATAAATAAACAGCGATTGCCAAAATACATGCCAAGTGTGGCAATTTAATAATTTGTAATAATTTGAAAAGCACCACACCTCTAGCCCTCCCACAAATAGCAGTTATCTCATGGTGGTTCCCGGTTGTGGTGTTAGTTTACTTGTGCAAGCTACTGTGCTCTTCAAAATGTAGGTAATATAAACCAATTTATATTTTGCGTATGGATCACAGTAAATTCTTCCCTTCCTACATTATAATGTATTTCTACAAAGTTACACCTGATTCTATTGACTAGATTGATTATAAACAATTTGTCTTTCATCAGGTCTGGATTATTTGGGTCGGTTACTCCGCCATCTCTTGGAAACCATGAGGGAATGCCATAAATAATTTGACTTGGTCAACTATAGGGACACTGACAGAATGAGTTAGGATAAACATTACTCTAAACCGCCACCGTAACGCAAAGCATGTCTCGAAAAACTAATATTATGTTACTATTTTTCGATATTAGAAATGTATTATGTTTTTGAAGTCTTACATCATTATTTCCAAATTCAATTTTTAAGTAATTTTGTTTCATTGTCGGCAGATTTAAAACTATTAGTTTGGATGAATCATCAAAGATATCACGGAAATTATAAAGCACGACCATTTTATTAATTTTTGGTAATAGTTTAATAACTAAAAAAGTATTTCTAAAGTAAAATTGGCTTTTCTCTGCCGTGATGAAATGACATTGACAATGTGGACATGAATTTTTTTTGGCAACAGCCGTAAGCTTCCTGCCAATGTCGAAGTGGGATGCTCATGTATCTATAAATACTAAATATATATAATTTTGAGAATAACTGTCTACCGATAACTAAAAAGTCAACAATGTTTGCTAGAATGTCGAAGATAAAATTATAGTTCCATTTCAAATAACAGTGTTTTGACTGGGTATTGCCAAAGGGCCAGTTATTCTGCCGTAAAGTAATAGTGTGCAAATATTACTACTGTGTTTCGGTCTGCAGGTCATTGAGAGTGTAATCATAAGAGACTTAGGAACTGATGTCTCAGGTTGACGGGCGCAGTGTGGTACACAGAATTTTTCTGGGTGGCACAGCATTTGTTGTGGCCGGACGTTGCACTTAGTATCAAGTGAACTTTTTGTTCGTCTTGTCACTTTATGTTATGCATAATAAATGATCTCTTATTTATTATATATTAATATTTTTGATGTCTTGTTTTTAATTTTTCCTAAGTAATAATGAGTTCTAGAAAATTTGCTAACACTTACTTTGTAGCAATATAAATACAGGTAATACGTCATAAACGGAAATAAATGTACACAATTTAATAAAGCATATTTAATCAATACTGAAATTTACATGTAATAAACACTTTGGAGCGGACTAACTTATGACTCCTACTCCTCTTCACCCGAAAACACTGGAAAAGAAAAACATTATTATCTTCCTACAAGCATCATTTCCCTTTAGGTCTCTGAACAAAACTCATTATTTTAGGTTACATTTCGAATACATTGTTATTATTATTATATTAAATTAACAAAAATTGTGCAGGAATTGCTTTACAAGTGCCCTCTACTATTTGATTATGAATAATGCACTGCGTTTTAAAATAAGACATCGTTTTGGAAAGTAAGACTTGCGCATGTCTCCAGTATACACAAAATGTCGCATAGGCTGCAGTCGTGCTTACCGTTTTGTATTGAGGACTCCGTGGTCAGTACTTCAATTCTACGCTGTGGATCCTGGGTTAGAATTCCATCTGGCTTCGGCATTTTTGCAAAAAAACAAATTGTTGGTTTTCGGGTCGGGATGTGTTGCGATTGTCTTCGTGTCTCTTCATCTAAGCCTACTTCCAATCTTATGCCTTCGGGCGTAGCATACACGGGTAGGTTTGGATGAGTGATGTCTATCCGTTTACGCGAATATATCTCCTGCGCAGTTAATAGCATTCCATAGTTTCAATAGTGCCGCCGTGGTCAAAAATCAGCCAGGAGGACATCATCATTTTCTTATAAAATGTTATAATTTAGGCTACATATCTCACCTTCAATAGGCACTCCCTGGGCCTCAGTAGCACCTTCAATACATTCAGGGCAGACAGTTGTCTCACAAGGATTCGGCGTTGTTGTCGGGAAAACAGGTGTTAATTCTATTGGTGGTGGCTAAAAATCAACGAATCGGCCATTCATATTATATTTAATTTTGTCTTAAATATTATTTAAAGTAAGTGTTTACTTGAAATAATATCAATGTCTTCAGTTATTAAATATAAAATGAAAAAAATATAATAACAAATACGAGTAACTTGTCTTGCATTTCCATAACAATCAGCAACAATTAATTTAAAAAAAAACTTCAAAAACATTAATTACTGAGTACTATTTTAATTATTCTACACTGGTTCACAAAGTTTTTCATATAATTTCTATTTTTTTTTAAATCAATTACAATTTCATAAATTACTAAACTATTTAAAAATAATGGAATTACCAAATGTCAGCCGTCACTAGTGCAGAAAGAAAGGATTTAAACATCTTAGAACGACCACGAGGAATGCCTCTTTTAATAAAAGGTACGACCTTTTATTCGAAAAAAATGTTTTATTAGACGAATGTGATTTAATCACGTGTATTAGTGACTCGTACGGCGCGGGGCCGCCGACTGCACACACGCACCCACGAACTCAGCAGTTAAACCGTCCTCGCCGGTGTCCACAGAGTACTTTTTAATATACCCGGTGTCATGGGTAGGCCTACGCAAAATCCATTCATGTGCCAGGTCGATTCTAATTTCGACACAAATAATTTTATATTACCGAGTCGTAGCGTGTTTATAAAATAATATTATTATGTTTAAGGACTTTTTCTTTCGACAGCGATTCAAGCCGAGATTTCGACCCACTTCCTAGGGGCCCCTAAATCGCTGCAAGCCCCCCGCCCTCCTCCCTCCCCTCGATGGGTCGGATATTTCTTTTATTAGTTTCAAGGGTCGGAATAGCTCTCGTCAGCAGAAACGTTGTATTTCTCACTCGCCGGCTTGCCTGCTCGCGAGTCGCGTCAGATAGGTCATATAGACTCAATATAATTCGTGACGCACATTATATTCTCATAAACATACAGTCGTGGAAGTGTTATTTCTTATTACAATTTTCGGATATTTCATTAGACTGCCGCTATTTTCAACCATATATGGGGTAGATTAGATATATAAAGAAAATAACAAAGATTCGACCAGGCTAATCGATCGAAATAACTTATCGGCTTTAAATTTTTGGTAAACTATTCATAATCGTTTTTCGAAGCATGTTTGGCGGATGATATTGCCATGGAAAAGGGTAGCTACCCGGCCAAATCGGGTGATCTGATCTGGGGAGGACGTCTCATTCGAGTAATGTTTAGATGTTGTATATATCGTTCGCATCTCAGAAACCTTCATAGCGTGAGTATGGAATGTTTGAGATACTTCTAAAGTGGCGACATAGGTGTCGCTACACATGAAATACTTTAATCACAATTCCACAGAACTTACCTCTAAACGATACAAGTAGGACAGACGACAGGGGTCCCATGTAGTGCAGAGTGTTGCGTTGTGCATCATGTCCTTGCGAGGCTCGTCTCCGAAGTAATCAAACGTTATAACGACGTTATTATCAATAGCGCACATGCTTAAGAATTCATCTACTGATACCTAAAAGACGGAAGTTCATTACGACGACTACGACCGCGTGGCTAGTGGTCAGAGTACCTGTCTTCTACGCCGCGGGTCCTGGATTCAAATCCAAGCCGGATTCAATATTTGTGATGAAACAATTGGTTTTATCTATTGTGATTGTCTCCGTGAAGAGCGCAGTGTCTCAGGTGCGAGGCGTCTGGTACTGCGATCTTTCCAGCAGTGGACTATTAACAAGCTAACAATAGAAGTAGAAATATATCACTTCCCGAGTTGTCAGATAGTTAAATATCTTTAACTTGAATTGAATGACGACCGCGTGGCGTAGTAGTTAGGGTACCTGATTTCTACGCAGCGAGTCCTGGTTTTGAATCCCAGCTGCAGCCAATATTTGTGCTGAAACACAAATTGTTGGTTTTCAGGTCTGGTTGTGGTATGATTTCCGTTTTTCTGACACTGCATCCTAACCAACCTCCGATTTTATCGCATCAGCGTTACATCGGTCGCGGGTAGGTTGGGACGAATGAGTGTTTGCGCGTACTCCTGTGGCAATATCTCCTGCGCTGTTGATACCTCTCAACAATATTCGGATGTTGTCGCCGTTGTCGAAATCGGCCAGGAGGGCATCATCATCATAACTTGAATGATTAGTGGCAATTATAGAATATATTCCATTGTTCGTAAATATACAAAATATAATAAATTTCGCGCACAAGACTACCTTAGTTTTATTCCCACAGTCTAACGTTCCATTTTGGAAATAGTTATTTTCCCTATCGCCATTTCCGAGACAAAACATCCAACCTTCGTGGAAGGAATACTCTATCGGCGCTACTTCAGCTTCGATGCAGGGATCGACAGGTACTGGTATGGAAGGTTTTCCGTATGTGCATTTTCTTTCGTGCATATTTGCTTGAAGTCGATAGGCGTCTAAATCCGGTTCTGAACCCTCGGGGCATTTGTAAAAATTACCTGAAAATTATATTGTTATTTGGAGTAAGTTTTAATACTTACTACTCGTTATTGTATCGACAAACTACATTGATACATCAAAAACAAATTCTTGGATTCGTGACTTCAATGTTAATTTATCATTAAATATTACTGTGACGAATTTACATATTAGAAAGTAACGATTAAATGAGAATTGTTAAATATAAAAAATATAAAAAAAAACTGTTTCAACTCATCTCTCTTTACTTCAAGCAGGACTGCATGTTAAAATAAGCAAAAAGGCTATCCAATTCTTATCTCGGATAATTGCTTTTTTTACTACTTAGGAGATATTCGGTATCGCTCCGCCTTACTTACCCGACATAGACTAAGACTTAAAACGGTTTTACGAATATTTACTCCTAAATAAACGTAAACGGGCGTGACACATTAGGACCAGCGAAGGTAGCGCGTAACAGCTAATATATATACATATACAACTTTTGAACAGGCACACAGAGACTGCTGAGTAGCAAGGTCGGGAAAAGGCCTTCTTTCTTCGTTACGCCTACATCAAATCGATACCGTGGTTTGATTACCTTATTCCATAGGACGAGTGAGTGGCGTGTGTGGCACTATAATATCGCCTCATAGTTGATAGCGTCCGACAGTGTTCGACATTTGTCACCATCACGAAAATTGACCAGGAGGATATTAGCACTGTTACACACAAAGTGTGACAATTTTAACATTTACAGAAATATATCCCTGTTACCATTCTGTATAATATATATTGTCTTCTGATGTGCGCTAATTATAGTCCTGACGGTGAGACCGTTGCCACCACTTTTAATATTCTCCATTAGTACTTCTTGAGCTGCTCGCTGCTCTCTTGACCATTTAGCTGCCTCTTCAGCCAAAATTTGACGACTGACCTTTCCTTCAGACTGTGTGGACTAAATAACAAAATAATTTAATTATGCAAACATTAAAATGAATAAAAATATATTATAAGCATAATATATTTTCATGGTTTCAGCGTTTTAACATTTCATTAATAATAGTTCAACGAACCATAGCCTTCTACTACAGATTGCTTCTTCATTGTGACATTCCAAGCAAGCGAATCGGTAATTGCAGTCGAAAGATTTTATAAGAGGATATAATTCTTATTTTCGGCTTATTTCTTCATGCCCTTAATCGTCTCACAACCAACACAATACGAGGATATATAATCGGAAGAATCGTATATCAGAACATTTTAGGTCGACTAGATGATTATTTGACTTCTTGTAATGACCACTCGATGTTTTATTAAAACAATTTATAAAAATACATTAAAAGGAAATTATGTTTTACATTATACTGAAGGCTTACCTTATACTCGTACCTCACCATGAACTTTGAAAATTAAACTCACTTGCGGTGGGCTTTCCATTATTACGTGGGGACGCCCAAGTGTATGTTGCCATATGAGTTGCGCCGCTACTTTATGTTTCGAGCTGTGATGAAGTGGTTGGATTTGTAGTATGCTATACCACGCCAATTCTCTATAAACGCTATCCGGAAGATACCCAGTCTAATGACATAAAATGGTATAAATGGCTAAATATTAAAATTCTTTAAATATTAGTATGGACAATATAATTTATTTAATTTTAAACTTACCGGCATAAAATCCATGTGCCACTGTAAATACATAAAAATATGAGTACTTTAAAATATAAAACATAATAAAAAACACACATTGTTCACCTCTTCTTCGCCGGCTTCCGTTGTACCAAATTCTGAAAAAGAACCAATTACATTCTCGTGATTAAATGCTCATCCCTGTTAAGGTATTAATACAAATGCTTAAAACGCAGTTTGAGAGCTCTTTTCAAAGATAATATAATCACTAGGTTATATCCTCATCGTTTGGACCCGTTTGAATATTTTATTGGTGTATTTATCTTGGAAACTTAAGTAAATACTCTACAGAGTAACTACCGTGGTTCGTAGCTATAAAATTACAATTAACATAGCAACAGAAAGCATGACATCATATGTAACTGTATGGTAAACACACAAAACACAGGCATTGGCAATTAAAAACGATGTCATTTACAAAATGAAATGAAAATTCGTTATTCAAAAAATAAAAGAAGACAGAAAGAGTTTTTAAATGCATAATCCCTACCTTCGTCTTCATTTTGTGAGTGTACAAGGATCAACTATAAAAAAAGAACTATATTATCAACTACATTTAAAATACTTATTTTTAAGATGAAGAAAATAATAATAATTCGTGCCTGAGAAAAAAGAAGAGTTATACATATTTGTCTTATATATCTTTTCATTTTGTTTCTAAAGTTACGAAGGGTACACGTATTCGTCACGGTAGTAAAAAAACATATTCTACTTTTGAACTCAATTGGCGATACGTTATCGTTGTTTTTGTAACGAAGGCTATTAATTTTTATTGCTTGTTAATAATATATGATTTCCTGCTCTCGTGAAATGATGTAGTTTCGTTAATAAATGTAGAAAAACCATGTTCCATGAGGTAAAGAATTTCTCAGAAAATATATTTTGTACTAAGTCTTTTTAGCCTAATTAGACAACTGCGATATATTATGGTTGCCTAGCCTGCCTCCGATCTTATCGCATGAGCGTTACTTCGAGCTCGAGAACTCTTTACACTTTTGGCACTATAGTATCTCTTGCGCGGTTAATAGTTACTGACAGAGTTCCGAAGTTGTTGCCGTGGTCGGAACCGGAGGACATAATTAATTTAAATTAATTGTGCAAACAGAGAATAGAATAAAAAAAAGTTGTACTAACCCTATACTTGGTCGTTTCTGAGTGAGGGAGCAACGCTTCCTTAAGTTCTTTGAAAAATTTATCTATTATTTTATACTTATAACCCATTCGTGGTGTACATCCATTTTTGGTATTACTTCGACTTACTACTTACCTAGTTGTTACTAACTTTTTCCAGAATTGTTCAGAGCATTTAATTTAGACATGCGTGGTTTTAATCTTCGACTTAATTATACTAACGTATTTTGAAGACATCTCAAACAATATCACAATACAACAGTGAGGTTTGGGTTTAATAGTATGAGAATTTTTATTGCCAAGCTTTTACGCTGATACAGACATACAGTGGCCTAATAATATGGTGGCAGGACGGGCAAAAAGCCGCGGGCCTCCGACCGTAGATGGCTCCAAGCTAGTTGTGACGCAACTTAGCTATCGGACATTTCATAGTACGAAATTTGAACTTATGTTGATGTTGTCATTAACATTTGAAACATTATGAAAAGAAACTATAACAGTTGTTTAGCATCTTTACACTGAAACATCCATCCGATGAATTTGCGACGGGCCTCCATAGTATAGTTACGCCACTGCATACATCTCTCTTTCGGAGTTAAAGCCACGTTAACGGTCATATACGCTTAAATAGTGCAATAGGTCGCTTCAGTTCAGTTTCAAGTACATGAAACATTTAATGAATTTAGGCTTTATTGTTCACCAAAAAATGGATACAATGAGCGGACTTAATGCCAGTTGGCATTCTCTGCCAGTAAGCCCAGGGAGTAATGGCACATCGTGGCAAGTGTTTTAATAACTCGCGTTGCGGATGCGGCGGCGTAGGTCGCCGGACTGAGCTCGGCTTCGGGCATGGAGATCGTATTGGCCTTATATTGTCGCCCCTAAGAACCACTGCCGCAATGATCAGCACTTGCTTACGCAGACCATTGCGGAGTGGCGGGTTGCCCTTGCAGTGTTGGCAGAGCCCCACGTCGTTCCCGACCACTCTCGAAAGTTTGGTGACGATGCGGACTCCGTAGCCATTTACTGGGTGGGCGGAGAGGGTGCTCCATCCGTCATCCTATTGGGAAGGGGGCAGGGCTTCGTTGCAGTGCAATGGGGCTCCGTGGCCATAGTTGGCTGTTATTTCTCTCGCGAAGTACCTGAACGAAGTGGCGGATTGCATCTGCGGGTGCCATCCCGTCCATTAATCTTTTTGGGGGACTTCAACGCCCATACCAGGGAGTGGTTGAACACCCGAGACTATTCAAAGGGAGGGACGGTAATGAAGTAGGCGGCTGGACTGGACCTCCGTCTAGTGAATCGGGGGTCCGTATGCCTCCGGATAGTCGCTGGGGCTTCGAAGAACACTCGAGCGCCTAATCCCCCGGATCGAGAGGGTAGCGGATGCCACGCACAGACTGCTGCCCAATATCAGGGACCGAAGAAGTCCGCCGCAACTATGCGGGAGTATTGCGATCCGTAGCCTTGTTTGGTGGTGGCCGGTTGTAGCGAGCCAGATGAGGCGCACGAGTCCATCAAACGGCAGAAACATCTGACCGCATTGGCTCTACTGCTAACTATATGTTATATTCACGCCTTTTTTCCGTACAAGGGTCAGGCAGCGGCCATACTCGTAGCCCACTTTTCACCCCCGCGAGAAACGAGACTTGACGGGTGGCAGCAGGTTAGAATAGAAGGTGATTAAATGTATAGATGTATATTTTAATACCTTCTATTCTAAATTTCAATAATGCAAACAGGTCTACTTGCAAAATCGATTCTCATTGATTCTTATGCCAGTATCGGTATTTCTATCTCTAATTACATCTCTACTGATACGATTTGGTTTGACATTTAGAAATTAAACAAGCTACTTTATTGAAGTTGGGTGTAAACTTCTGCATATTACTTAAAGATTCAATACATCACAGATAATATTTTAGTTATAGTCAGAAATGAATAAATTAGATAAGCAATTAGCTGATCTGCGAATATATGCAAATGAATTGGACGCGAAGCTTCAAGATGATATTAACGCAACTAAAATCAAACCTTCAATTCCTCCTAAAAAAAGCAAAGCACCGCAGCCCCAAATTCCTCAAAGTTACACGGTAAAATCTGCATGTGAACCCTCATATTCTTCAAGACTAGAATACGGAAGTCGCACGAGTTCTACATATTCAAATTTAGTACCAGTTAAGAGTTGTATTGTGAGAAATTCAGCAAGAATTCGAAGCGGTGATGCCCTTTTATACAGCAACCTCTTACCTCCAGGTGGAACCAACCATGTTTATTCTAATATTCCAATGCAGCGTGCTTCGGAAAGCATATATGGTGATCGTGATACAAGGTCAGAAGTATCCAGAATTAGCGATTTGGGTGCGCAGTCGAATTACAGTGAATTAAGGAGACCGGGATCAGCTTACCCGCCTTCTTCGGCGTCTGTTAACGCTCAAGACTTCTCTACTTATGGCGGGTCACAGACTTCATCCACTTATGAGTCTCTATATGAACCCATAAACCCAAGACCTTGCAGTCAATTGTCTGGTACATCATTATATGGAGGATATGTTGGAACAAATGAACCTACGCCGGAACCTGATGATGCCTTGTATTGTGGTAACTGCTATAGGTGTGGGGAAAAAATCATGGGTGAGACAACAGGCTGTACAGCTATGGAGAGAATATATCACATCAAATGTTTCTGTTGTCAGCACTGTGGAATCAACTTACAGGTTTGGTGTTCATTACTACTGGCAGTATTTATGATTTATTTTCCATTCACTTTTTTTAGAAAAGATTCTTTGACTTTTTAACTGTGTATTAAATGCATTGTTTTACTGGTACTCCTCATATATCATCAAGTACAATTTTTGGAAAATCCTAAAGTGCATACCTCATTTTCATCAAGCTCATTCAATTTTTAATATGAAATAAAAACAAAATAAAGAGGACACTAAACAGGGTTTTATGTTGGTGGTAGGTTTTGGATTTCATTAGTTATACAACAGCAACAGCAAAAGTTTGTACAGAAAATTTCAATAGGGTTCTTCCAATTAAAAAAATATATTGTTGAAAGTATTTCGTTTTTCTAGGATTTCTTACACCATAATTGACTACAATATTTATTATAACATAAATTTCAATGAATTGGAGGAGTTTTTCAGCAATAAGCATGTCTAACACATTCACATTATGAGCTGTGATGTGCACTAGAGATACTTTTTTGCATTATAGATTATCATCTGCCTATTCTTGACGTCAAAAAAACAGATAAATCTCTTTTGAATCCCCTTAATACATCTCTTGTAAAACTTAATATCACAAGTCTTAGTTTCATTTAAAATAATTTTTTGTTTGGGATTTTGTTATAAAAATATATATATTGCTCTGTGAATGTGTTACAAATTCTGTAAATTTATGAAAGGACATAACTATAGCCTTTTATCCATAAAAATATTATAAATGCGTAAGTAACAACTCTCCCTGTCCCTCAATCTGATTGTTACCTTTTCACGGTTCAACCACTGAACAGATCTTGATGTAATTTGATACAAAAATAGCTTGCATCCTGGGGATAGATTTTTGTTCCTGAAAATCAAATAGTTCCCTTTGGATATTTAAAAAACCTATATCCTATGCGGACATAGTCGCGGGCATCAGCTAGTAAAATTAATATAGAGGATTAAGAAACAGTAGCAAAATAGTTATAGTATCTTCTCAAACTTTTTTCGTTTTAGGGTCGGCCATTCTATGCTGTTCAAGGACGGGCGCTTTGTGAGAGGGACTATCTGGACACTTTAGAGAAGTGTTGCGTATGTGGAGATCCTATCCTCGACCGCATTCTGCGTGCTACAGGCAAACCATACCATCCCCGCTGCTTCACTTGTGTTGTGTGCCAGAAGAGTCTCGATGGCATTCCATTTACAGTGGATGCTGTCAACCGAATTCACTGCATTGAAGATTTTCATAAAAGGTAATTTATCACTTATCGTGGTATAATTTAAATTTGGCTAACCTAGATCGTCTCTTTTGATTATATCTAAATAGCGGTACCTCAAGGTTTCACACACGTAATGGGCGAGCACATAGTTCCGTACAGCATGGTACTTCGCTGACCTGAACATTCGCAGTTCGGACATTCGCTGTTATGTTCGGTTCGCAGCATGTGGCTCCTAAAGGCCGTAGCGTGAAGTACTATAGCCTAGAACTTTCCTCAATATGTGGACTATCAAATGCAAAAAGATTTTTTCAAATTGTTTTAGTATTTCCTGAGGTTAGCGCATTCAAACAAACTCTCCAGCTTTATAATAGCAGTAAGCTTACGCCGTCTGGTGGCGGCTTAAGAGACTCTACCACCCCGTCTCATTCCGTGGGCGTCGTAAAAGGCGACAGAGGTAAAATGAAAATCAGGACATGGCAGGGAGCAGCATCTTCTTGGAACATCTGAATAAATAAACTGCAGTTGCCAACCCAACAAGCGTGGCAAATATAGCAAGCCATTTCATTTATCAAGCTTTCGATTTTTAAGATATTGCAATAGTGAAACCACATACAAGCAGTTATTTATTATTTTGCATCCATATTTCAGGTATGCCCCACGTTGCGCCCGTTGTAGGGAGCCAATAGTTCCTGAAGGTGGTGCTGAGGAAACAGTGCGTATTGTAGCTCTCGACAAAAGCTTCCACTTTGCTTGCTATGCCTGCGAGGACTGTGGGGCTTCACTCTGCTCAAGGGAGGAAGGTAGAGGCTGCTACCCATTAGATGGACATTTGTACTGTAAACAATGCAACGCCAGGCGTATACAAGATCTTTCCAGGAATATCAACTAAATGCTGCGAAGGGCATTTTAGACTTGTATTAGAGGAATCCATACTTTAATATTATAAATGCAAAAGTAACTCTCTCGGTCCCTCTGTTTGTTACCTTTTTGCGGCTCGAACGAGCAGTCGTAATTCTGGCACAGATTGCTTACATCCCGGATACGAACAAAGGATATCTTTTATCCCGGAAAATCGGATAGTTCCCACGGGATATTTAAAAAGAAGAGATGAAGTCGCGAGCGTCAGTTAGTATATCACTATTACAAAAGCTATGGGCTTCACTATTGTGACAAAAATTGCTTTCTCAACGTCATTGAAAAACAATCATAGAGCTTGCTAGTTATTCAAGGTAAAAATCTTGCATTCTATTGTATATTAATTGTTAATTACTTTCGTAGTATTCAGTACGGCTAATATTGTACAATGTTAAAATAAAGTCATGTTACCCGCTCGCTTTAAATTTCATAGTAGCTGAGTGTCCTGGGCACTACTAAAATTGTTAATTGCAATTTTAAGTGCTGATTTACCACTCACTGGGCGGTGAAGGAAAACATCGTGAGAAAACCTGCATGTCTGAAAAATAAAAAATATTTCAAAGACATGTGAAATCCGCTAACCCGCAATAGAGCAGCGTGGCGGATTCTTCCTAGCTCCAAAATCTTCTAGGAAATGAGAGGAGGCCTGTGCTCAGCACTGGGACATTTATAGGCCGTCACTTTACTTTTACTTTACTAGGCAAAGATCTCTTCTCATTTTAAGAGGATTTTGCAGTCGGCAATTGCAATTGACAGACTTCACATGTCCTCGAAATATTTTTTATTTCACAGATGTACTGTTCCTATGCAGGAATCCCTCTATGTAGGTGTCTACCGTAAAGCAATACTGTGTAGACATTACTATGTTTTGATCTGAAGGGTCCACCCCATCTCATCCCGGGGGTATCGTAAAAGTCGACAGTGAGAAAATAGGAACAAGAAGATGGGCAGCAGCATCTTCCAGGAACATCTGAATAAATAAAGTGCAGTTGACAACATGCCTGCCAAGCGTGGCAACAATGGCAAAATCCCCCCAAAATAAGAGCTACAAACTTTTGTGGTAATCTATGGGGGAGGCCTAAGTTCAGCAGTGGACTACTGATAGGCTGAAGTGATGATGATGATGATGAGACTTTAGAACTGATCTCTCAACAGGATGGGCACAGTGTGATGCCACACGGAATCGTTCTGGACTGACACAGTATTTGTTATGAGCAGACACTGCACTTACCACCAGATGAACATTTTGCTTATCTTGTGCCGTTCTCATATAAAAAAGTATAAAACTGATCAGCATGTCTGAGAAATAAAAAAAATATTTCTATGACGATACAATAGATATTACTGTTTCTTCTAAATGTTTGCATTGTGAAAAATGAATCTCTTTATTAACTAGTTTTACTGATATTTGATTCAATATTGATTTTGCAAACAGACCTCTACAATATCAAAATCAACTTATCCAGTATAGTTTTTTTTATTTTAATTATTACCAAATTACATTTTAAGGTTCAACATTATTCATTATTCAACAAATTACATTCAGAGAAAGTTTTTTTATGTAATATTCCATTTCAAATTATTTTATTTAATATTCCATTTCAAATCATTTTATTTAAAATTCCATTTCAAATCATTTAATTTAATACTCCATTTCAAATCATTTTCTTAATGATCAATGACAATCAATTCTTAATCAATAGTATTTACTTTGTAAACCGCCTATTTACAATGTTGTTTATATATAACATTAATGAAAATCTTGACTTGCAATACCACATGATTTTTCGCAGACATATTTGTTACTGTCTTCCATAATGATAACTCACTTTGGATATTACTATCGTTTGTGATTTTTTTTTTGTTATAAATCTAATTTTGAGTGTGATTGGAAGGACTCTTCACAAGAGCGACACCTTACTTTTTTTAATACCACATGACCACAGATCTTCTATAGCGTGACAACTCAGTGGCGTAACTATGGCGTGGCAGGAGCGTTGGATAGGGCTCAATGTAAAGAAGCTCATTTTTTTTAATAAATCACTTCGTAAAGTAAAAAAAATTAATATGTCGGGGGCCCCTGGCATTTTGCCGTCCTGCCACTCTAAATAATGTTTCGCCACTATGACTATCAGTCACCACAGTGTCGACGTAAGATATTATATAGTATAGTTTCAGCCTATAAATGTCCCACTGCTGAGCACAGGCCTCCTCTCATTTCTGAGAGGGTTTTGGAGCTAGGAAGAATCCGCCACGCTGCTCCAATGCGGGTTGGCGGACTTCACATGTCCTCTAAATATTTCTATTCCTCGGACATGCAGGTTTCCTCACGATGTTTTCCTTCACCGCTAAGCACGTGGTAAATCAGCACTTAAAATTGTAGAACAATATTAGAGGTGCTGGCACCGGGGATCGAACCCAGGTTACTCGCTTATTATGAAATTAAAAGCGAGCACCAGGCCCCTGAGCTACCACGGCTAATATAATAAGATATTATAATCACAAATTATATTACGCTGCTGCCATGCGATAAAAAGTCTTGAGACACACTTGGAGGCATTTAACGGTTGGTTTTAAAGCAATATGGACTTGTTTTTTTAATAACTTAAGTGACGTCATCGTCATCATAATGTGATCCTATCATTAGCCCACTGCTGAACATAGGCCTCCCCATAAGCGGAGCAATAGCCCAATAATTATCTCATATGCCCAGTTATTACACTTCATAGCTATCAGTGCCCTTAAGACTGAAACACTCTTTCTTCTTTCTTTATCAGTCTGTTAGTAGTGCACTGCAGAACATAGGCGTCTCCCAAAAAAAGGAGGAATTTGCCATAATTACCATTGGCAGGCGGATTGGTGATCACTGTACCAGACACTAAGCACCTCCAATGCTGCTGCCCGCCATGGGGCTGTGTATTGTAAGTCTGGCATTTACGGAGGTACCCTGGCACTCCCCTTAGTCGACTCTTACGAATAGGGTGGCAGATTATCTTAAGCCGCCACCACATGGCACGGCGACCGAAACAAAGTAAAGTTAAATAAATTATGGTTTCAATTCAACATTTTACTATTTTATCTTAATCAAATTTACTGAATTTATGTTATTTCTATGTAAGATGACAGCACATTACCTAGTTTTTAATAAACTTTAAAATCAGTTAGCTTACATTGTAGTAAATTTATGTCTATTAATATCTGTCAAATATTTAATAAAATCATATTCAATAGTTGTGTCTTAATAGTCATTTGGTATTAGATGTGTAGGAAAATAATAATAGTGACATTCCTTACGCATTTATGTTGCTTTATAGAAAAATAATAAGGGTGTGTATTCACCACACAATACAACCAGATGTTTTACAGTATTACTATCAAAGGACTTAATGTGATTTACTATGTACAGTTTTGTATGTGTATTTAGGTATTTCATAAGTTTTTTTTATATATAAATGGTGCCATTTCATAGTGATTTTTAGGTTGTGTATTATTATTATGTTTTTGTACTTCGACTGTACTTAAGTATTAAGTTGTGTAAACTCAATTGTAGTATTAATCTAAAATATATTTCAATGTGCTTGTTTAATGATAAATATCGTGTTAGATAATTATCTCGTTTGTTTAGAACCCCCTTTCCTAACCTTTTATTCTTTACATCTTATCAGCAGGCAGTTTAACATAGAAGGCTCACATAACCTTTTCGTATTGGGAATACCGTACAGTTTTGTCGGTTTTTGGAAATAAAAGTCGTGGCTAGTTCTTAATGTAATCCATACTAATATTATATAAGTGAGAAAGTAAAGTACCTCTGGCACAGAGAGTGTTACATTCTCAAGGTAACAAACAGAGAGAGACAGAGTCAGTTTGTTAACTTTTCATGGCTCAACCGTTGAACCAATCTTAACGAAATTCAGCACAGAGATAGTTTGCATACTGGAGACGGATATAAAATATTTTTTTTTAATTTCTGAAAATCAAAGGGTTCCCACGGTATTTTTAATAAACCTAAATCCACGCTGTCGTATTCTCGATTATTTATAAAAGTAAAGTAAAGTTTCAGCCTATAAATGTCCCACTACTGAGCACAGGCCTCCTCTCATTTCTGAGAGGGTTATGGAGCCAGGAAGAATCCGCCACGCTGCTCCAATGCGGGTTGGCGGATTATTTATATTTTAGTCAATTACATATTTCCCCTGTGCTTGTACTACTTTCTTCCATCTGTCTACTAGCTACTAGCCTATAAAGTGTGACCCAACTAAGTCGCTGTTATTTTTAATGGATAAAGTGCCGAGACGAGCAAAACGTTCACCTGATGGTAACTTCTTTGATGCTGTATCACCCAGAACACTTTTTAGTGGCACCACACTGCGCCCGTGAACTTGAGACAGTCTTCAGGCTTATATTGACTACTGACAATATTTCCAGTGATAAATCGCTACACGAAAGAATACAAGGTTTCCCACCACATACATAACAACTGTTTCAGTTTGTGTGAATTTGATTTAGGCGTAGACTTATTTTCTGTAGGTTTTAAATAAAAGTCTCTTTATATGATATTGTAGACTCTTTATATGTTTTTACTGGTGGTAGGATTCCTATGCAGGGATTCCGTCTAGGTAGGTACCACCCCAGGGCCAGTTATTCTGCCGTGAAGCAGTAGTGTGCAAACATTACTGTGTTTCGGTTCGAAGGGCACTGTGAGCTAGCGTAATCACTGGGCATATGAGATTTAAGAACTTATGTCTCAGGGTGATGTGCACAGTGTGGTATCGCACACAAATTTTCTGGGTGACACAGCATTTGTTATGGGTAGACGTTGCACTTACCATCAGGTAAACGTTTTGCTCGTTTCATCACTTTATGCAATAAAAAAAAGACAATTTGCCTTTTATCGTCCTTAACTAATCCATGCAAAAATTGTTTAGTTTTATCACCAGGAAGATGTAGAAAATACTGTTATTATCTCTACCAAGATTGCTAGCCATCTACAACGCGAGTGTAACCTGCGGGTGTCGTAAAAGTCGGCTAAGGGAAATGGCAAAAACGAATATGCCAACGGATCGATGGCGTTTTTATCATCTCATGAATATAGTTAATAAAGTCGGGCGTTGCTTTGCGAAAATCCATTATAATGACGGAAATAAAGTCCACATGCATAATTTTAAATTGTACTGTATTACTTAGTTTATATATAGCACAGCCCGCCATACCTCAGTAGCGTGTACAAGCAAACTAATACCACCACCATATGCCCTCCAACACTACGACTAGGCAATACACACGACTGAAGTCGAGAACACACGACACGTATTTAACCTTTAAAGGAGGCATTATCAAGTAATATTGACTCTACGACAGTCTAACTCGGCGGCTGTACACACCACCGAAGTCATGAATTAACTTGCTTCTCTTGATCTCATGAGTGGCAGTGAAGTGGCAGTAAATACTCCAGTCAAACCTTCCCTAACTGGGTGAGACCATGTTATGCATTGGTCTATTAGAGGGTGATGACACAAAAAACAATCGGCACAGGTTGTGAAGGTAGAATACGAGCAGCATATTTTCTCTGCTACGAAGTTACTTTGGAGCAAAATTTAAAGTATTTTTTAAGGCCATTACAAACTCTTAAATAGGAAGACATTGTACACCTACTATAAATAATAATTTAAACCCTAATATTATTTCCGAAATACTACTTGGTAGAATCTACTAATAAAATAAAGCAATGCTCTACGTATCGAAAAATTGTATGTTTAGATTATTATTAATAACTTTTTGTTAAATTTATGTACCTGTGCCAATGTATATTAGAAATTAATTTCCTGGACGAAGATCATTATTCCCACTTCACGCACGCTTAGACCGACTTGTTCTATCAGCAGTCGACAGTCCGTATGGCAATATCCGATGAAGCTGTAAAAGCCGAGAAGGCTAACAGCAATTACATCACCGAAAATATATAAAGTCCGTATGGGCATTACAAGTCGACTTAAAATATTTAAGATATTCGAAATCGCGCAAGCACGCATCGAACGCGACAGTCCGAATTTCGAGGTTTTAGTAGGAGTATTATTTATGTTTGGGTCAAACCATCCTGGCACGAGGGCCCCTGGCCCGTGAGCACAGTATCCGATGAAGCTGTAAAATCCAAAAAGGCTAAAAGCAATTACATCACCGAAATTATATATCTATCGGCAAGCCGACAACAAACAAAAACCCACAACAAACTCCTGTTTTATGTCCTGTGCCATATATGGCCAGTGCCTGTGGGAGCGTATGGCCAGTGCTCGTGGGAGCGTATGGCCAGTGCCCGTGGGAGCGTATGGCCAGTGCCCGTGGGAGCGTATGGCCAGTGCCCGTGGGAGCGTATCGCCAGTGCCCGTGGGAGCGTATGGTCAGTGCCCGTGGGAGCGTATGGCCAGTGCCCGTGGGAGCGTATCGCCAGTGCCCGTGGGAGCGTATGGTCAGTGCCCGTGGGAGCGTATGGCCAGTGCACGTGGGAGCGTATTGCCAGTGGCCGTGGGAGCCTATGACCAGTGCCCGTGGGAGCGAATGGCCAGTACCCGTGGGAGCGTATGGCCAGTGCCCGTGGGAGCGTATGGCCAGTGCCAGTGGGAGCGTATGGCCAGTGCCTGTGGGAGCGTATGGCCAGTGCCAGTGGGAGCGTATGGCCAGTGCCCGTGGGAGCGTATGGCCAGTGCCTGTGGGAGCGTATTTGTTCCGACCATACCACGTTTAGTCCAGAATACTCGATTGAAATATGAATAAAACGGGCTCTCGGTTAACTTCGCTCATATAAGTACGGTCGGCAAAACAACAGTGGTTCAAAACTTCAACGTGATCTCTGTAATATTTAGGTACAGTTTGACCGATACGACATTGATTTACGTAATGTTCAAACAACTGTTGTTAAAATTAATCTAGCGAAACAATGGTTCGATTTGAAATGGAACAATTTTAAAGGCAAATGCTCTTTTACTTACTTTTGGCTTAGTTACATTAGTTAGTTGAAAAGTTATATGTTAAAACATGTAAATAGCATTAAGCTTTTTAATATTTTAGTTTTATGTCTAGTCTTATTTTTATGCTGTTTTCCAATTTAAATAAAATAATTTTGATCCTCGCTCCACCTTGCCATTTTAAAAACGGGATACTGCATACATACAAGCGTTCATTTGCGAAGCAGTGAACACTGACCAATGCACGGAATCACTCTAGGTAGGTACCACCCCAGCGTCAGTTATACATTACTTTTATGAAATAAGAACTTTTTTTTTTATTTCATAAAAGTGCCGGAACGAGCAAAACGTTCACCTGATGGTAAGTGTAACGTCTGCCCATAACAAATGCTGTGTTACCCAGAAAATTACTGTGTGACATCACACTGCGCATGTCACCCTGAGACATAAGTTCTTAAGTCTCATATGCCCAGTGATTACGCTAGCTCACAGTGCCCTTCAAACCGAAACAACAGAATAACTGGCCCTGGGGTGGTACCTACTTAGACGGACTCCTGCATAGGAATCCTAACACCAGTAAAAAACTGGTGGTAGGTGGTGTCACGCAGAAATTTTCTGGGTAACACAGCATTTGTTATGGGCAGACGTTGCACTTTACCATCAGGTAAACGGTTTCTCGTTTCATCACTTTATCCAATAAAAAAAATCCAAATCTATTTAGTGTCGATCAGGATCGTAGCAAGTGGAAAGATGCGGTATCTGCTAAGCCCAATGGGAAAGAGGCGTGACTGGGACTGCAAGAGGCGTATGTATGAAACGAAGCCGATAGAGAAATTAAGACTAAGTGACAAATGCAAAACAAACAACACAACTCATCAATTTTAACTTTTATTTTTGCATACACTAACATATATAACACATCCTTTATCATTCAAGCGATCGACACCAGTCATTTCAAAAGTCTATACTACGCTTAGAAATAACAAGAAGACTTTGGCTTCTTTTCAAAAGTAGAAACAATAAAAATAACACTTCATTCAATTTATTCACTCCTTTTTACAACATAGACAAGCAAATACTTAACAATGTGCAGCTTGTAGATCGATTCAGGAACAGATATATTCATATATTAGAGAAACAAAATCTAAACTGCAGAAATTTTGTAATACTTTATTGTATGGTGACAAAATTGGTAATAAATTTTCTTGTGAATATATTTTAATTAAAGATAAATAATCACGTTTTCTATCGACACTACGGCTGAATATGACTATTACATTTCATTAGTTCATGTTAGACCTTAAAAAGCTTGCATTATTATGAAATATATTGAATTTTACATGAATAGTGTATATATATATATATATATATATATATATATATATAGTCTTTGAAGCCAAATACCATTTGATAAAATTACAGATTACCCGACTAGCTACCAGCTACTCATCATAAATAAGCCATAAAATAACCTTCCCACAGTTTGCAGTCTTGATTTTTTTTTACGTTTACGACTGGTTCTATCAAAAGGATTTCTTTCTATAGATGCTCAGCTATTAATTTAGATGATAAATAAAAAATCAATAAACAGGCCGAAAGAAGATCTGATTTCTATACAGGATAATTATATGACGAATTAAGATGAAATAACATACATTATTCGATCGACAGCAAAGTAATAAAATTACTATCTTAGGAACCACTGTACTTGTTCAATTGTGCAAGTAAATGTATTGGGATGATGTGGACGGACAAACCCACCAAGGAATATCAGCATAGAGTAGATTATGATAAATCACCTGTCACTTTCTTGTGTAGTAAGAAGAGTCTCCGAGGGAGTCTGGAGGGACATGTCCATATAACATGTGTCCGAGAAATCGAGTAAAAAAATACCAATTTGAAATTAACTATAGATTATATTTTATATTTGTTGTCTCAAGTTTTTAGGTTATACTGCTATAACTTTCACTGCACTATGTTATCGATTGACTTTTTAGTTTTTCATTACAGTACTTTCATCAACAACTTTATTTGATACAACTACTTTTATATTTTGGTAATTTCCTTTATCATACTTCACTTCATCTAATACGTTAACTTCAGGTCATACTTTTTGCTACATCATCGCCATTTCGTTAATTTTTGTAAACCTTATTCTGTGCACTTGTACGGATACATTTTTGTTAATCTTTCTAGGAGTGTCCGATCCTTATCTCTACACTCCATAGTAGCGAGTACCGCCTACATTTTTATTTCACTTCAAGGATGGATTAGTTGTCTATGGTCCCACAGTGATGATAGCTTCATCTGCTGGCCAAGTGGAAGTAGTTCCATGTCACTTACAAAATAAAATCCTGAATCGATCTAACAAGCGTTAACCAAACTATAGCCCAAAACACTTGCACTCTCCATGCAAACGCAAGTATCACATTTCCTTGTAACTTAAAATAGTTAAAATTATACAACTATATGAAGTTCAACTGACAATGTATGTAGGAAGGTAAGATTGTAATTTAAAGTTATATTAACACTTGCAGATGCTTCACACTGCATGAAAAACCATTGATATGAAACACATATTGTAGCATCAAACAATAACATTCATATGTTGTGGGCAAGTGAATCTATCGCGAAAGGTCTGAGTAGAAATTATTCACATTAAAGATGTTGAGAACAGTAGTAAAAATTATCTTTGCCGAGTAAGCGGATATTTTTGTAATGCTATAAATAAACTGGTGATAATAACTCTTATAGAGATTCCAATTATTCATCTGTAGACAGTCTATATGTTGCTGTTCAATGCCCAATGGGTATTCATTATTTACATGTTCGCTTTGCGGTACCGTGGGCTATAAAAACTACATCTTATGAGCTAACTTATAGGCAATATCTATACATATTCTATAAAATACAGTTATTGTGTAGGAGAACACATTTTGCATGTACTCTTGTATGCGGGGTGAATTTTGAATAGCAAGGAAAAATTAAAAAGACACACCGTTCAAGTTATGATGAGTAATTCTAAAACAATTCAATGTTGCAAGTGTTCCTTCGGCTAGGTTTTTAAACTACTAATGTTACAAATTACTGGTGGCATTAAAGTTTTAGTGCAGTTAATTAACAAAGTTCATTCAACTATCTGCTTATAGTTGAACAAACGATTAGAAACTTCAGAAATGTCCAGAATTTTGTTTAGGCAAGTCTTTACGCATACGACGGATAGTCCTTGTTAGACTTTTATGGAATCGTACACTTGCCATGCAATTTCCTATCGTATATTTGTACAGACATGTTTGCGGAGAGCTTTGTAAGTACAGTCATATTTTCGTTTTGAGAATAAAGTAACATTTACTAACCACAATTTCACTAGGCAGCATGTTAAAGGCTGGAGAATGGTAGTTCAACGAGAAACTGTCAAGAGCCATTCTCCAGAAACTGTTTTCATTAGGATTTATACTAATACATGACTAAAGTCACAATAAGAAAATTTAATTTACAATTATATAAAAATCCCAAAAGGCGAGAATAACGAAAATGTGGGTCACTAAAATCACATATTTTTTTCTTCTTCTTCCAAACAGTATTCTAAATACATTAATATATATAACGAAAAGTCACACCCACTAACACTGTTGAACTTGAATATATCTGGACATACATTATAAAAAAAAACCCTTTGAACTGTCCAAGGAATGTAAAGGAATTGCTATAATTACACTGGGTTGACTATTTGTACATGTCATATGAAGGTACGGTACACGGGAGGCAATCTTGTTCTGTAGATATCATACAATTTTTACACAAGT
Source organism: Luehdorfia chinensis (assembly GCA_019845155.1). Classification (NCBI taxonomy): domain Eukaryota; kingdom Metazoa; phylum Arthropoda; class Insecta; order Lepidoptera; family Papilionidae; genus Luehdorfia; species Luehdorfia chinensis. Next base: position 1,544,604 of record JAHVAK010000390.1, read on the forward strand.
CTGAAATATAATAGTTCTTATATCAATCTTAACAATAGTAAAGCTTTAGGAGTTCAAGCGAACACCTTTAGATTATCTAATATTTAAAAAGTTTTACACAGACTTAAAAACTTACCACTAACGGAAAGTCAAGCAAACATAAATTAATTTATAATGCCATTTATTCTCGACTATTAGCTAATGCGTAAATTCCTTTTAATATAATTGTGAAATGCCATGTCTGTACATTGCTTACACGCTTACAGAGCACTAATTCAACTGTTATGTTTTTTCACTAATAAAATCATTATCTGGCCAGGTTGTATATCACTCATGATTTTAAGAAAAAAAAAACTACAACGCAATTAAAAATTATGACACTAATATTCATATAGCTCTGCAACGAAAACAATTATAGAAATAAATTATCTAAAATAAATAAATAGGTGATGGACAAGTTGCAATCTATGAGTATAACATGAGTAGTCTCAAAATTGTATGGAATTGACAATTACAGCTTGGGTTGCCAGCAGTATTTTATAATAGTATTATACTGTTGTTTCGAGCAATTGTATACTTTATGTGAACAATAAAGTACTGATAATACTTTATTTCACATACCGATTTTTTCTAGGTTGACTTTTTCTAGGATTCTTTTTACGTAAATAACTATAAAAGCGAAAAAGTTGAACGTAATTTTGCGTTTAACAGATAATGGATAGGCTGAGTGACTGAACCATGAACTGAGTAATCGCTTTTGAAGACCCTACCTAAAAAGTCAATATTGTTAACAAAATAATTAACTAATATAAATAATACTTTTCCAACCTGTATTTCAATGTAACCTGTATATCAATATACTTTATTTGGTCAAGTAAAAAGTGGTCACCCTTTTTAGCTCGAACATTGTAGGCAACTTGTCTTGCCAGAGGGCCAAATATAAATATTGTTTTCAACCAGATAATTTAAAGTAAGAATTTGGCTTATATATGTGTAAAAAAAAGCCGTGGTAGCCCAGGGGCGAGGCGACGAGTCCGATTCCCGGCGCTTAGAAATTGTTCTGCCATTGTAAGTGCTGATTTACAAGTCACTCAGCAGTGAAGGAAAACATTATGAGTAAATAAGGTCTAAAGAATCAAGATATTTCAATGACTTTTAAAGTCCGCCAAATCGCATTGGAGCAGCGTGGCAACTCTTCTTAGCTGCAAACTCTTCTTCTCACAATTGAGCTAAGTCAGGGGTCGGCAACCTGCAGCTCTTTGGATGTGAAGCTGTGGCTCTTTAATTCCATACTCAAATATTATTGATATGAAAAAATTTATTAAAAATCGTAGGTTTTAATTCGCTTTCGAACCAAGACAGTTTGGCGACTTCAGCAGTTAAACTTAAGCAAGTTCAAGCAACTTAAAACAACAAGTTATGAGCCAAATTTATCCAACTTTCTAAAACCATGCAAAGCTAACGATCCCATTGAATGTGTTTGCTCAAATGTATGTTATTGTTTTTTTTTTAAAGTACAAGTTACATTGTTTAGTAACGTTTAAATTTTCTACTTGAATAATCATGCAAAGCCTACGCTCCCATTGAATTTGTTTGCTCAATTGTTTGTTATTGATGTACAAGTTAGTGTTTGTAAGTAAATGTTTAATGGTTTTAATTTTTTACATATTCACTTATTATTTATAATAATTAGTGATTATGCGAAATAACACTTCTTATATACGAATAAATAGGTGCTTTTTTTATCAAAAAACCATGTAAGTACTATTTATTGTCGGCAAGAAAAAAATTGTGGCTCTTTAAAAACTTTGAAATTTTTTAAATTGTAATTTTTGACTCTTCCGACTCAAAAGGTTGCCGACCCCTGAGCTAAGCAATGGGACATTTATAGGCATATGGTATTCTAGAATGGCAACCTCAAATATAGTAAATAAACACATTTTAGGGCGTTCTTCATTAACTGGAGCGACGACCTGCACAGTTTTGATGGAAACCACTTAGAAACATCTAAGATCCGGTATTCTCACCCGGATCATCAGTTCATGGCTGTTCAAGTGCGTTTTTTTTTAGTTTTTAAAGTATAATGTGACTATTTTAATATATGTATATAATATACTTGCAGATGGTATATACCCTTTTGAAAGTTAGTAATAAACCAAACTTGATCCCAGTTTCTTAAATTTAAATTGTTGTTCTTCGGGCTTATAGTAACCAAACATTCATTAATTAAATTATCGCTTTTTTTTTGATATTGTCAAATAACTACTATTGCACAATGAGATCCTAGCAGCAGGTATCCTTTAAAAGTTAATAATGAATAGTGATCCCAAACCCTGAATTTGAATTGTTTTCCTTCATAAATTAAAGCTAAAAGAAAAACCGAATATTATGTTTAGCACATAGGTTATATTTAAACTACTGAGGTGTTTCATTATGGATCTTCACTTTTGTGTAAATATGTATTGCAAATTTTGTTCATACAACTAATAACTTTTAGTTTCTTTACATAGGCTAATGTGGCACATTAGCCTTATTCGAAATTTAAAAAACAATTGTGGAGCGTAATGTCGAAAGCTACTTTATCAATTAATGATTTTTTTCACCGTAACCACTATACAATAACAGATGGACATAATTTTAATTTGATCGAAATGACAAGTTGTTTTAGTTCTACAGTTCTAAGACTTAGAAACTCACTGCATAGCAGTGTTGATACCAGACTAAATGAATTGTAACAGTCTCTGCAAATGCAGTAAATTATTATCCTATTTTTCAATGAGTTAACAACAAATTATTTTTATTTTCGTAAATTACACAGAATTTATACAGACAGTGAAACACCTAATATAAAAATTGTTGTAATTGGATTGAAACTGATTCTGTTCACTGAAATGATCACTGTTTAACTGTCTTAAAGGAATCATGAATCCAACAATTACAACTATTGTTTTAATAGAAATTTACTAAAGTTTTTATAGTCAGCTGACTTCACTAAATATTCAATGGAATTTTTACATTTAAACAGTATATCTCTGACATAATCCTGGCCAAATATTTTACAAAGTTCACCTAAATGAGCTCTTTCGTCGCTCACCTTTTTCAGCGCCCGGGTTCCATTCCGCATCGTCGGGATCGTCACCATCGTAAGGCGACGGCGACGGCGGCGACAGTGTACTAGCGTCGTCCATGTCCACGTCTTCGTCGAAATTCTCCTGCGGCGACTGCAAGGGAGAACTGCCCCAATGGGACGGGCTGGATGGGCGGAATTCCCGTGGCATGTTTGAGAGCATTTCTTGATAAGTAGTTTCGTTCAGCGGGAACTGTCGAGGCGAGTATGGTCTCACTGTCTGAAATAATATTATTGTTAATTACTTGTTATGTTCTAGCTAGTTGTACGTTTAGAGGGTTAACATTGTTTCTGGGTAATAAATTTGAGTCCCGATTCCAACAGAATGAAGTCTATTGGCGTTACTATATTTTTATCATATTATTAATATGGAGCTTAAAAATGCATTAGTATTAATATTCTATATTTATTTATTTATTTTATTGTAGAAAGTGACGAAACGAGCAAATCGTTCACCGCTTACTATCGTAAGCGCAACGTCCGCCCACAACAAATGCTGTGTCACCAAGAATATTTCTGTGTGACACTACACTGCGCCCGTCACCCTCAGACATCAGTTCTTAAGTCTCAAATGCCCAGTGATTATGCTAGCTTACAATGCCCTTCAAACCGAAACACAGTAATGCTTGCACACTACTGTTTAAAGGCAGAGTAATCCCAAATATTGGTTTTTTTTGTTGCATAAATACTAATGGAGACACTAATTTGATTGATGAGACGGACACTTAACATCAGGTGAACGTTTTGCTTGTCTCATCACTTTCTCCTAAAAAAATCTACCAATGGACAAAATTCACAGCGCCATGTTATTTAGATTTTAGCTATATATGTTGTTGGTGTAAATTATCAATTTCACAGAAAAAGTAAATCTATTTAGGTACTTACACTTTGGGAGTGAAAACATGGTTTTATGGTGTAAAAACTTTAAAGCTTGTTGGTTAGATTATATTTAGCACTTTGTCAGAGTACCTAACTTTTACGGCGCGGGTCCTAGGTTTGAATTCCAGCCGGATCCAACATTAATGCGAAAACTACTTCTTACTACTATAATAATCTTAAAAAGAGCTAATAAATGTCCCACTGCTGAGCACAGGACTCCTCTCAGAACCAGGAAGAGTCCGCCACGCTGCTCCAATGCTGGTTGGCGGACTCCACATGTCCATGAAATATTTATTATACCTCAGACATGCAAATTTCCTCGCGATGTTTTCCTTCACCGACGAGCACGTGTTAATTCACCGAACAGCACTTAAAATTTACTTTTTTTCTGTTGTTTGTTGTTTTTGCAATTAACAATTTTAGTGGTGCCCGCACCAGGATCCGAACCCAGGTCACTCGTGTAATATGATGAAATTTAAAGCGAGCGCTTAGTCTGCCTAGCTACCACAGCTCTTATATAATCTTACTGCTATAATAAAACTGAAGAGTTTGTATATTTGGACAGGCTAATCTCAAGAAATTCTTTTTTTTTGGATAGAGTCGAAACAAGCAAAACGTTCATATGATAATAAGTGCAACTTCTGCCCATAAAAAATGCTGTGTCACCCAGAACATTTGTTTGTGACACTAAACTGCGTTCGTCACACTGAGGCATCAGTTCTTAAGTCTCATGGCATATAAGATTTAAGAAATGATGTCTCAGGGATTACGCTATCTCTCAGTGCCCTTCAAAAGGAGTACTCGGCACATCTCTATACTATCAATCAAATAAACTTAAATTTTTTACTCAATAAAACAATGTTTCTCGTGTGGTGGGGGCATAAGTAAATCTACCACCCCATCTCATCACGTGGATGTCGTAAAAGTAGTAAAATTAAAACCAGAAGATAAAAGAGAAGAGAAAGGCAGCAGGATCTTCCTGCAACACTTGAATACGAGGGTGGATTGAAAAGTACTCAGCCTAACACAGATCCATTCAATTCTAAAAATCAAATCTACCCACATTATTTAGTTCAGTTCAGACTAGTTCATTGTGTGAAGTTCGAAACGTGTGCGATAATTAGTTGTGATTTTATAAATTTATTAACAAAGTAATCGGTCATAATTTCCGCGAATGGAGCAAACCGAGCAGCGTGCCGTCATTAAGTACCTCCATAAGAAGGGGCTATCATCAAAAGCCATCCATGATGACATGGTCAGTACATTAGGCGATTGTGCTCTGTCATATTCATCCGTCAAAAAATGGATAGCAGAATTTAAGCGTGTGTATAATTTAAGAGAGAGTGTGAAAGATGAACCCCGCTCTGGAAGGCCTTCGACGTCAACTACTGACGAAAATATTAAAAAAGTACTTGATTTAATAATGGGAGACCGAAGATTAAAAATTAGAGAGATAGCCGAGATTATAGGCATCTCTTATGAACGAACTCAAAACATCATTGTCAACGAGTTGGGTTTCCACCAGGTGTCTGCGAGGTGGGTTCCGCGACTGCTTTCAGTTGAACAAAAAAGGACGCGATTGACTATTTCACGCGACTGTTTGGAGTTATTTGAAGCCGATGCAGATGATTTTTTTGAATCGTTTTGTTACTATGGACGAAACATGGGTGCATTACTGTACACCGGAAACAAAACAACAATCAAAACAGTGGAGAAGACCTGGTTCACCACCCCCTAAAAAGGCTAAGTCGATTTTGTCGGCAAATAAGGTGATGGCTTCAGTATTCTGGGACTCGAAAGGTGTGATTATGATTGATTATCTTGAAAGGGGTCAGACTATAAACTCCGATTACTACTGCACCTTACTACGTCGTTTACGAGAGGAAATAAAAGAAAAACGTCGAGCAATGCTCAGAAGAAAAGTCCTGTTTCATCAAGATAACGCCCGTGTTCACACGTCAGTACAGTCAATGGCTGGAATTCACAACTGTGGCTTTGAACTGTTACCGCATCCGCCGTATTCACCTGATCTGGCACCATCAGACTTCTTTCTGTTCCCTAACCTAAAAAAGCACTTGGGAGGTCAAAGATTTTCGACAAACGACGAGGTCAAAGCAGCTGTAGACGCATATTTTGACTCTAAGGAAGAATCATTTTTTTTAACGGTCTAAATGCTTGGAAGGGGAGGTGGCAAAAGTGTATTGAACTTGATGGTGATTATGTAGAAAAATAAAAATATAACTGATTTAGTATGTGTTTATTTTCTTGGTTAGGCCGAGTACTTTTCAATCCACCCTCGTAAATAAACTGCTGTAGCCAACCCGCCTGCCAAACGTAGCAACTACGGTAAAATCCCCCCAAAATGAGAGCTACAAACTTTTACCCCAATAGATTACCACATTGGGGAGGCCAATGTTCAGGAGTGGACTAGTGATAGGTTGAAATGATGAGATGATGAATGTACTTAATTCATAGTTTCTCGCGATGTTAACTTTACGCTAAATTCAGTCAGCCGTTTACTTAAGATAAGTGTAGTATACTAGCCTCGTGCGGCAGTTGCGGCAGGGCGGGCTCGGCGGGCCGCAGTTCCGGCTGCTCGGCCGTGCCGGGATGCGGACTAGGATTTAGGCCGGAATTCGAGCCGGAATGCGTGCCGGAATGGGGGCCGGAATTCGTGCCGGAATGCGTGCCGGGATGGGGGCCGGAATGCGGTCCAAGGTGCGGAACTGCATTCGGGCCGGGATCGGAGCCGGTGTCGTCGTGGTGGGAGCGGCGGGAGCGCTGCTTGCGCAGGTAGCGGTTGCGTTCCCGCACTTCGGCTCGCAAGTGGCGCGCCTCCACTGCCGCTTCTGTCACGTCCTCTTCCTGCAAATATATAGGTGACCCGTCATGTGCCATCACTTCCACGTTTGTTCGTCTTGTGTTACCGCGTGGCCTAGTGTCAGACTACCTGGCTTTAACGCTGCGAGTCAACATTTGTGCAAAAACACAAATTATTATGTTTAAGAGTGTAGTAATAATAAAAAATCCTTATTTCTCACCAGAAATGTAATGGAAAATATTAGGTACAACATAGTGACATTGTCATTCGTGAGAGACCGTGTAGGTACAAAATCCTGTGTTACAGGTCATCAGACCCCCCCCACCCCTCAACTTCTTGTGGCACTTATACCTAAATAAGGTAATTATTAAATGAAAACCTCTTTAATAAGGTATTAATTAAACCGAGTTTCGTTTCCCGGTCTTTTTTGGACACATTGCGCAAATGTATGCGAGGAGCATAAGTAGGCTTCTCCAACTCATCAATCTTGTCCTCCAGTATCAGTAAAAATATCTGCATACGTTTCCGATAAATTTTATTTTTCTCCTGTAGTCAGCTGTGTTGTGATTGTCCCTGCGTCTATGTTATTTTTGTGTCGCTTGCGTTTTGCATGTTTTTTTATCTGTGTAAAAGACGAATTGTTCTTTCTTTCTTTTTTTTGTATTAATCATTCACACTACATTAAAAAACTGTAATGAAGACGGATGACCTCTTGGTTAATTTTCGACGACGGCTACAACTTTCGAATACAGTCGAAAGCTATTAATAATACGGTGGCCTTAAAAAGACGCTGCAACAATAATGTTAAAGCGTAATACATACCTCACTCTCTATGGAAATTCTATTCGATTTCATGACGCCATTGTTGAGTGGTACTTCCGGTATCTCCATAACTCTCCATCTGGAAGGTCCGATTTAAAATATTAATAACACTGTGAAAGTGAACAGCAGGTTGAGCAGTGCACCAATGACATAATACATATGATCAAAAAGGTAATCCATCTTTTGTTGATATAAATCGTAATAACAACCATAGACGTAAGTTCTACTATTCATACTAACCCATCACTAAGCAGTCACAAGAATAATATTATAATACAGGGGCCGGGCGGTCGCTTTAAATTGAATAGTACGAGAGTGACCCCGAGTTCGAGCCCCGGTAATGGCACCTTTCAAATTGTTACTTTAAGTGATGATTTAACACAGGCTACGCGGTGAAGGAAAACATCGTGACGAAACCAGCATGTCTGACGAATAAAAATATTTTGAAGACATCTGAAGTGTACGCCATTGGAGCAGCATAGCGGACGTTTCCCGGCTCCAAAACCCTCTCATAAATGAGAGGAGGCCCGTGCTCAGCAGTTACATTTATAGGCTGTAACCTGTTAATAAATGAGTTGCTTTATTTTCCAAAAGCAAGCCGTTATTTTATGACATTTTTCTACTTTAATCTAAACACTTATGCGATTATGATGGAGGACCGATAATACTTCTTCTGGTTAATTCACCCTTGATGGGATGGACGCCAAATGTTCCGACTTTTCACTAACCTCTAAATATATCTAGTTTGTTAAAGATTTATTGATTTTGTTTCTTGTACTTGTAACATACCATTTAAAAAACCGTCAAACTGTCCGATAAAAATAAAAGGTTTGTTTGTAGTCATTGCAGCTGTACCGATTTGAAAAACAAATTCCCGATTATTTTTACTTTCTGTACCGAAATCTGACATAATGGACCTGGCAACACTAATTCCTATGCAGGACAGGAACCCAAATCACAGCAGCGCCAGTGATTGTACCATCAAGCTGTAGTGTTCAAGTATTACTGTTGCGGTGTGAAGAACACTGATAGCTAATGAACAGATACATGTCTCAGGGAGAAGAACGCAGTGAGTGATTTGTTGTGGGCAGACGCACTTACCATCTGGTGAACGATTTGCTCGTTTCGTCGCTTTGTTCAATAAAAAAAAAGTATTTTATTAATCAGGTGACGGTGATGAGCCGTCTGGAGACTTAAGAGAATCTACGACTCCATCTCATCCCGTGGGTGTCATAAAAGTCGACAGAGTGAAAATGAAAACCAGGAGATGGGCAGCAGCATGTCCCTGGTACGTCTAAAGGAATAAACTGCGGTTGCCAACCCGCCCGCCAAGCGTGACAACTATGGTAAAATCCCCCTAAAATGAGAGCTACAAACTTTCGTCGCAATCATTGGGGGAGGCCTATGTTCAGCAGTGGACTAGTGATAGACTGAAATGATGATGATGTGTTCAGCTTACTTTGGAGTGATAATTTCCTTGTAGGTGAGGATCTCGGGGCGCGTGTTGGCGGCGATACTCTGCGGGATCACGATGTTGTCGATGTCGTAGGAGGGCCGGCGGTGTGCGCGCGTCTCTGTGCTGGGCCGGCCTCGAGCTCTGCGAACACAACCAAACTTTTCTTTACAATTATTTACTAGTATATAAAGATAGGAAGAGTAGGGAAGAAAGGTTCTCGAGTGACATACGCAGTGTAGGGCGCCACCCGCACTAGATGGAGCGACGACCCTGCGCGATTTTGCGGGAAGTCGATGGATGCAGGTGGCTCAGGACCGTGCTTTGTGGCAAGTCTATGGGGGAGGCCTATGTTCAACAGTGGACTAAGATAGGCTGAAATGATGATGATTATGATGATGAAAGATAGGAAACGAAAATGATACCAGCCAATTATGTTTTTTTTATTGTATAAAGTGATGAAGCGAGCAAAATGTTCACCTGATGGTAAGTGCAACGTTTGCCCATAACAAATGCTGTGTCACCCAGAAAATTTGTGTGCAACACCACACTGTGCACATCACCCTGAGACATAAGTTCTTAAGTCTCATATGCCCAGTGATTACGCTAGCTCACAGTGCCCTTCAAACCGAAACACAGCAATGTTTGCACACTACTGCTTCACGGCAGAATAACTGGCCCTGGGGTGGTACCTACCTAGACGGACTCCTGCATAGGAATCCTACCACCAGTAAAAACATATAGTCTACAATATCATATAAAGAGACTTTTATTTAAAACCTACAGAAAATAATTCCGTACGGTGGACCCCCAGTTTCCTGGAACGCGTCGAAATGACACTTGAAGCGCGAAAGATCCGATACCCAGGCTCTAGGTGAGACCAGGAGTGGGCGTCGGCATCTTTCGCGAATCAATTAAAAAAATATCCAGAATGGAATGGCCACATTTAAGCCCAGTTGAAAAATAATTTAATGAAATCAAATAAAAGAAATATATTTACCCAACCCAGAATCAAACCCCAAACTGTTCACATGTCGGACAATCACCATTCCACTACACTATGAGGTACAAAACAAGGACAACATTTTACTTATACGCAACTGCCGGTAGGATTTTATTAATAATGGGAATGTAATAAATTGCTATCTTTAGCTTATTATTTTTATCTGGTTAATATTAGCAAAACATAAACATTACAAGGGAATCATAATTTAAACTTATATCTATAACAGATTATTAATTTAAATTATATCACACAATTGTAATATACAGTATTACATTAAATTGGTCTGATACTATTCAATACTAATATTTTAATGCAAATATAATAATTGCAGCCATGACAATGTGAAATTATGTTTTTTACCATCTAACAAACAATTGCTGTTGCTGTCACCGCGTGTCGCTAAACATTCCATTTAACATGCCCCGTAAACTTATACCACAGCTATTCTACATCCCTCGGTGCAAAACTAACCTCGGCTTACAGTCGCCTATAGTAAGAATATGCAGGGAATATAACTCATTACAAAGTAAAAACCGCGACATTGACATCTTCCAAAATTCTTATAATGAGTTTAAACGTATGATCTCGAAATCATTCCTGGCGTCCGCTTAGTTTTAAGTAATTTTTTTTTTTTTTACGGTTTTTGGATAGTAATTTTTTTTTTCTTATTGTATAACTTATCAGGTTCTCATTTACACTTTACTTAATTGTTTTATTGTTATAAGGTAACAACTATTTGTAGTAAGTGATGTGTTCGTCTGTAATTGGTATGCACATCAGACTTTATTATGTAACTGAATTTATAGGATAGGATGTGTGTACTGTTGACGTTCCAAATTATATAAATAAATAAATAAATAAATAAATAAACAATGTTTTAAATAATAACTGAAACGCTGAATGATATATTCAACAGATACAAAGTTAAGAGCACTATGATGTGGTATGTGTATTAGCTGTTAATAAAACAACAATTACATTATTATATCATATAAATTGGCAGTGGACAGCAAGCATGTTTGTGGGTGGACCTGGCTTTGTATTACAATTTAAGCCAAGGTATATTTCGTCCATTATATACATAATGACAATTTAACATTAATGTGCGTTTGCACTGATATTTATTTAGAAGAAACAACCATATTACTGAAAGTACTCAAACTTTATTGTGCATGAACATATTTAAAACTTATCGGAATTATAAAAAGTTAAGGTTATATTTTACTAAATTCAAGATACTCCCGTCACATTTGGCCACGTTAACCACTATTATGAAATATATATATATATATATAGCATTGCAATTTTTATTCTATTATGAGGTTGAAGAAATCGAATTAATCCAGAAACGAAAAAGCAATTAACAGCAACCAAACTTATTGGAATTAATTATATTAAACTTACCAAGGGGGTTGAAAATTGATGCAATCTGCTTTATATTTTCTTCTTTACTTTAATATAGCATTGATTTTGCTGCTTTTCAAAATGAGAACAAATAATCACGAATATGGATTACGTACAGTTGTCGTGCGAACTCTCTGGCGTCGAAAATTGTTTCCTACCTGCGCGAATTCGTTTTTATATCGGGACGGCCTACCTCCTCCCTGAGGCGACAATAAGTACTCTCAGATTTCTAGAACCTTCGAATGAGACGAGATGGAGATATGGAAGAGAACGGTTCAACCGAAGGAAGTCACGCCCTAAACTATTGTTTATATTCTAGAAAATTCTTGTGCTACTGAGATAGCAATAATCGAACCGAGCGAAATAGAATCATTTTGGGGTAGTTGACCCGTTGTTCGCTATTGTATTTCTTTTCGATCTTTCTATGTTGTGGGCGTTTGTTATTAGATGTTCTAGAAAGAATCCGACTTCCGGTACCAAAGAATACCTTATATGGACATTACGATGCTATCACTAGTTAAAGCGGTTTCCATTCGTTGTAACAACTAGTTATTTTGTTTGTTTGTTTGTTTGTAAGTTGTTGTAATGAATTTGTTTTTATTTGAGAACCTTGTTACGACGTAACAAAACATACATTTTCTTAGGTCTTCCTTAAAATTTACACTCGACCTGCTTGCCAGGCGAGGCAACTGTGGCAAAATCCCCCCAAAATGAAAACCACAAGCTTTTGTGGCTAATAATAAATATATATATATATATATATATGGGAAGCATATGTTCAGTAGTGGACTAGTGATGGGCTGAAATGATGATGATGATGATGAATTAATAATACCTTAAATCACCAAACAATACTTTTTTTCATACCTTTCTTTCCCTGATGTGGAAGTGTCGTCGTCTCTCTCTCTTTCTTTGATTTTCCTCGACAATGGCGGCCTTCCTCTTTTCAATCCTGCAAAAACAGTACAGTGGATTTAGAAGAGAGCGATAATCTCTAATGGTATACCTGGGGGGGAGTGAGGTACAATCAGACATGGTCCAATTGTCGGGTGCTTCCTGTTAAGGGTGACGACGTGCGTGGGGTGTAGTTGGGGGCTTAAAGTACTGGGCTTCCTGGTGAATGTGACGGTAGTATGTTTGATGTCCCCCTGCACATGGGTGCGGAGAGCGGTGGGGCTCAGTAGAGTTTGTAGTTGAGGAGTGGGGTGACCAGCAGTGCTGCTGTGTGAGAATGGGAGGAGTGAGTACGGTGTGCAGTTGGGGCCTGAGTAGGGTGTGCAGTTGGGGCGGGCGACGGGTGTACAGTTGGGGGGGCGGGCGTCGGGTGTGCAGTTGGGGGGCGGGCGTCAGGTGTGCAGTTGGGGGGCGGGCGTGAGCTGTGCAGTTGGGGGGCGGGCGTCGGGTGTGCAGTTGGGGGGCGGGCGTGAGCTGTGCAGTTGGGGGGGGGCGTCGGGTGCAGTTAGGGGGCGGGCGTCAGGTGCAGTTGGGGGGCGGGCGTGAGGTGTGCAGTTGGGGGGCGGGCGTCGGGTGTGCAGTTGGGGGGCGGGCGTCAGGTGTGCAGTTGGGGGGGGGGGGGGGGGGGGGCGGGGGCGTGTGTGCAGTTGGGGGGGGGGCGTGCGTGGTAGCAGTTGGGGGGGGTGGGGGGGGAGGTGTGCAGTTGGGGGGGGCGTGTGTTGGGTTGCCCCCATGTACGAAATTGGTGGGGTGTTAGTGTGAAAGCGTGGTGGGGGGGTGGCGTGCGTGTTGACCCCCATGGTACTTACTGGTGGGGTGCTTCCTGGAAAGCGTGGTGGCGTGCGTGGGGTGCGCGGCGTGCGTGTTGTGCGCGGCGTGCGTGTTGTGCGCGGGGTTGGTGTGCGGCGCGGGCGCGACTCGCAGCGGGCCGGAGTGGTGCGCGCCGCGCCACGCCTTGTTACAGCGCGAGCGGAACCACGCCCGCGAAGACAACGCCGCCATGTGAATTGCCGGTGAAATATCTGTCAATGATAGTATGTTTACGGAAATTGCAAAGACTATTTTCTCATACATACGTACTCCTGGCCGATTTTCGACCACGGCTGACTACTGGATACCGTCGGAAGTTATCAGTGCATATTATAGAGTACGCGCAAACACAGGGCACTCACAAGACACAAGTCATTCGCTCGTCCCATGATGTAACGTTCATGCGATAAGATCAGAGGTAGGCGCGGAAACTAGAGTCGGAGACACGGGGACAATTACAACACAACTAGACCATAAAACCAACAATTTGCTTCAGCTGGGATTTGAACCCAGGAACCGTAGCGTAGAGCGCGGTCGTCATACATACATACATAAACAGTCTTCTTTCTTATTTGGATAGGCAGACATCACATCTTTCTACTATCATGAGTGTTTTCATACAAGCTCGTCGGTTGCGGTCACTATTGACATGGCCTTTCCTTAAAACGTCTTCGACCTGATCGACATAAGTTCGCATACATCGGCTCACTCCGGCTCGTTCATTCATACTCGCCTCATAAATGTTCATTCGTTCATCCTTTCTGTGTCCACACCAATAAATTCCTTTCTCTATCTTTTTCACTACATTAATACACGCACGCCGATATTTTTTTCAGATTAAATACAATAGTTGTGTGTTGGATTAAATGGGCCCACTTGTATCGTCTGTTACCTCTGACGTCGCTGAGCACGGGATGGTAGCCTGGGTCGAGCAGAGCGAGGCGCTGCGCGGGCGGCAGTGTGCAGCTGTGCTGCGGCTGTGTGGGCTCGGCGCGCCCTGTGCACACCGCACAGCTCTCCAGCGGCTGCCGACAGCTGCACCTGCACACACAAATTATCAATCAATCAATCAATATAAACCTGAGTACGCTGTCGGGAACCACATAAGTAACTACGAAACCAGCAATAAAGAAATCACAATTGTTGAGAGAAGGCAGCATGCCTAACAAAACATCAAAATCTACGGTATTATGTAGGAGTGAAATTATATTTTTATACAAGTGTGATGTGAGCTTTTCATAAGATTACCTATTCATTCCAACAAATGGGATATCCATATTGAATGTAACGTTTATTTTTGACTGCCGTAACAACGGACAGAGATTCCCAAGTTACCAAATATATGGGAACAATAAGTAGCCTCTATATCTATAAGCATACCCATTTAGATATTAAAGGTTCAAGTTCTCCGAAAAATTGTAAAACAAAAATAAATAAAAAGTTACGTTTCATTACACTTCACTTACTTTATATCTGCAGGTTTAGCAGCCTTTGGTGTGGCAATATGCAGATTGTGCATTTGCAGCAATTTCCTCTTCTTAAATGTGTCCCTTCTCAATGGCCGCACACGGGCACACGTTGCTGGGATATGTTCATCATCTCCCGGTAAGGAGCCTTCGTAACCAACTGGCTCACCTTCCAACTCCACTGGACCTTTGGCTTCGCGAACCTGAAATAATTAGAGTAAGTTAAATAGTGTAATAAAATATTTTTACATACATACATAGAGTCACGCCTTTTCCCATTGGGTAGACAAAGACCACATCTTTCCACTTGCTACGATCCTGACGCCTATCTTTCGATTCTTTTACTTTCATTAGTGTTTTATACCGCCAGTTGCGGGTACTTTTGACGAGACCCTTCCTTAAAACGACTTCGATCTGATTGTGATACGTTCAGCTATGTCGACCCTTACGTTACCCGTACGTTTCGTCAATCTTCTTTCATACATATCCTCTTTGTCTCCATATTTTTACAAAGATCCCAATTTTTTTCACACAACTGCAGATGTATAAATCAAATATGTTTTGACTCATTTAATGGTTGGTTTATGTTAGCAAACCGATGCTAGGATATCCTACTTGGATTTTGCAGTGTGCGGTAACATGGTGTGGTGCTCAAGTTACAATCGAGATACTAATGTTTTTTGTAGTCCTACTTGATGACACCTCCGAAAGCAGCTAGCGCTAAAAGTAAAAAAAATTGCATATAGTTTTCAGGATCATACATTTATTTTGGTTTAGCATTTGAGTCATTTTGAGTGTTAAAGAATGTTTTGTAATTAGGGATAATTATTTTTATGCTGCTGTTCATCTCCTGGTTTTCATTTTCTCTCTGTCGAAGACATCTATGAGATGAGATGGGGTGGTAGATTCTTAAGATGCTTAATAACGCTTAAAATAAATATTGACCACAACTGGGTTAGAAAAAGGGCACAGATATTACATTCATTTGGATTTTAACTCTAAACACAAGGCACTAAGGTGACATTCACATTGATCGCAGCTTACAGGTACAGATGACAGTGACTTTCTGCTTTTATAGAAGAAAGTTACTGAGACAAGATATTCACCTGATGGTAAGTGCAATGTGTGCCCACAACAGATGCTGTCACCCAGAACATTTTTGTTTGGCTTAGTTATGCAAATGTAGTGTAGTGTAAAATTAGTGAAGCAGTAGAATGCAAACATTACTGTGTTTTTGTTTGAAGGGCACTGAGAGCTAGTGTAATCACTGGGCATATGAGACTGAGAACGGATCTCAGGGTGATGGGCGTAGTGTGGCGTCACATAGAATTGTTTTAGGTGACACATTTGTAATAGGCAGATTTGCGCTTACCATCAGGTTAACGTTTTGCTCGTTTCGTTAATAAAAAAAGTCTTTATTTTTATGTACAGAATCTTTTTTTTTTTACTTTTTACAGAATCCTTAACCTAAGATTATGTAGATATTAATCTCCAGAGGGTCTACTGTGTAACTCTGGTTGGTTTCATGATTGGTTTCATTTGATCCCATTAACCAATGAATGAGCTTCATAAAAATAAAACCGATCACGAAACCTACCCGTTACAAAATAGACCTTATCTAGCTTCCATTGTGAAAGATTAAATATAGTTATTCCAAATATTTGACCTTGTAGCAATACCTGTGTAAATATTCACTAGACAAAAAAACATGTTACAACTTGTTAAAAGGGGCATGGGTGCCTAAATAAGAAATTGAATGGTTTAAAGTTATGATTTCAATTTTATTTTGAAACACAATAGTAATTGTTATACTATTCTCATATCTATATATATACTAATAATAAGTCTGATATCAAATATTCTTTTTGCATTTGTTAGCCCAATTGCAGCAGCAATTTCTTTTAAAATAAACGGCGGGTAAAACCGCAAGGCACAGCTTTATAAGGGATATATTAACCTGCCAGGTTGTTACATTCAAATCAAAATACTAATTTTAGCATCCATACTTAATAATATAAATGCGAATGTAACTCTCTCTCTTATATTGTCTGTTTGTTACCTTTTTAATGGTTCAACCACTGAACCGATCTTGACGAAGTTTGGCATAGAGATAGGTTGCATCCTTATAACGGACTAAGGATACTTATTATCCCAGATAATAATTGTAGCATGCTATTTAAAAAACTTATATCCACAGGGACGAATTAGCAGGCATTCGCTTGTTTGATATAATTTGAAAGTTTCATACCAGATGCCATATACAGGTTACTTATAGTAAAAGTCACAGTTTACATAAAGTAAAAAAAAATTTAGAAGGAAAGTTCTCATGTAACTGGCTTTTTATTATATTCAAGGTTTCCCACAATTTTCTTCTGTTTAAAATACAATTGAATTATCGTAAGCGAGCGGTCGTGAAGATCGCGCGAATGAAATGCACAGAAATTCTTTGATGACCCGGCGTGGATAATTGTACTCTATTCATATCTTGATCTTTAAGTGAGGACGCAAATTAGGCCAATTGTTTAATTTACAAAATGTTCAGTTTAATTGTTATTTACAGCATGCAAAAAAATCTAGCTCCGAAATTATTTTGCTACACACCTGCTTGTGCAAATCGTTATGTTGTCGTATCTTATACTCCAACTCCTGCACCTGAGCCTGTAGCCAACACCAACGAGAGGCGATGGACGCTCTCGCCTTTTGCCATGACCATAGCGCCCGTTTCTCTCTGGAATAGGCCACAGAATACATCAGGTCAGTTGTCAGTATAAGAGTGAGTGAAATTAACCATGTGTTCAATTGTCATACTAAAATATAGGGTCTTAACAATATAACATACTTTTAGTACTTCGCATACTTTGATTAACAATCAATTTAAATTCTTATCATTATATTATGCTAAAGTATTTAGAAAATTAACAGCCTATTATTGTTTCACTGCTGAGTACTGGCCTCTTAATTTTTGGATTCAGGAAGACTCCGCTATGCCCATCCAATGCAGACTTCACATGTTGGCGAAATATTAATTAGGAAACCTGAATGTTTCCTCATGTTGTTTCCTTAACTATGTATGCATTAACAATATTGGTGCTGCTGCAAATAGAGATTGAATCCAAGTGACTTGTACTATGAAATTTTGGGATGTGGGCCCAGCCCTTGACTTACCATGGCACTAATGTATTTATTGTATGTAGGTATTCCTAGAAATTTCTTTCTTAACAGATAATTACAAAAGCTGCCAATAGTCATAACAATACCAGTGAATAGACATCAAGACACTATCAAAACTAACATGCCCTTAAATAACATTTATCTTAGTCAGGCATCATTCTCTCAAAAAGTATAAAAATGTCAAATCTTGCTCCTTTTTTCAGAGACGCCTAAATTCATATAGTAAGTGGTAAAGTACATCTACAATAAATAAATAGTGAAACCGTTTCTTTAAATCTTATAGACTGGTGATTTCTTATACAAACTGGTAGTAGAATTTCTATGGAGGAATCTGCCTAGGTACCAATGTAGTGCTAGTTATTCTGCTATGAAGCAGTAGTGTGCAAACATTATTGTGTTTCTGTCTGAACGGCACTGATAAGTAGTGTTATTACTGGACATATGAGACCTTAAGAACTGATGTCTCAGGGTGACAAGAGCAATGTGATGCCATGCAGAAATGTTTTAAGTGGTTGTGTCTCATACTTCCATAAAAAAAATGTTATTCTCATTTTTGTGGAATAAATTAAAAAGCTTAAATTGTGAAACATTAAATTTACAAACATGTTTGTATATGAGAAAGAGTCTGTTATCAATAAAACAATTATAATATAATATTTAAAGATAAAAGTTAAATTTAATTAATAGGAGGTACTGAATCAAGAGACATGCATTACTTGTCCAGTGCTCCATCTAGGAGCTACCTGATACTGACTTTATCAACCCAGCCCTTCGGAGACATGGTTTGTTTGCAAGTATTTCTGTAAAGGCATCAAATGTGATGTTCATGAACATTACCTGTTACATTCACCAAGCAAGGCAACAAATCTCTTGCTCTGTGCATAATGCAATATGCATTGTAACGATTATATTTTTAAATAATTTTAAAGATAATACTTTTAAAATAAAAGTGATAACAAAAAGTGGTAAATCTTCATTATGAATTAAAAATTGTTATATCTTTTTATTGAAGTTAAATATACTTTTCCAACCTGATGATGCAACATCTAGCAAAATGGAAACATGAGAAGCACAATAAAGGGTTATGCATTAAATAATGAAGTAATATAAACTATAGGATAGCACCTTAGATAATTCAAATAGAATATTCAAAAAAAAAAAATTTGGAACTGAACTTGAATCAACCAGTGTACAAAAAAAATAGTCTCTATTGAGCAGTTGCCCTGCTCCCCTCTTGGAAATGCCTTTGCTTACACTTACAATTTTAAATTAGAATTTCTCAGCCTTTTACAGACATAAATTGCACGTTTACAAATACCCAGAACAACTATCAGTGGGGAATTGTTTTTTCAAATAATTTTTTTTTTAAAAAATTCTCAAAATCATTGGAAATCTTCTTCCCAAAGAGCAACATAGACTAAGAATAGCCAATTATAATAGGGTGGATCAGTGCCCAGCGGTGCGCAAATTGGGGGCAATATTATTTTGAGAATCATCTCTCCACATTTACCACAAGGAATATCAATATCTGCAACAAAATTCAATGAACAAATTACTTACATTGCCATATGCTGCTGATGTGGGTTATTATAGGTAACAGCCTCATCATTGCTCTCAGCTCCTGACGATGAAGCTGTGGCATCTGAGTCTAGTTGAAATTTAACCATTGACAGATGTGATCGTAAGGCACCCGCAGTATCCTCTAAGCCTGCTAATGTTCCTGAAGCTATTCCTATTGATGCAGACCTAGAAGCATCGCCTTTTGATGTGCTTGCATGAAAATATTTTGGGCCAACAACTGTTCTCGATGATGCACTAGCTTGTAAAGCAGCTGTAGTCTCTATCTTCTTCAACAAAGCTTTTAAGCCCAGAGGTCTGCCTCCACCATCTTTGCGAGCACCTCGAGTAGATTTATCAAAGGTCTGAACGACTTCCTCTGATATTCTTTTTCCAATAGCTCTCGCCTGCAATATCCTTAAACGCCTCTGCAGAAAGGCGCATCTACGTTCTAATCGTGCCTGCAGCAGTCTTATTTTGTCTTCAGCTGCATCACCTTCTGAATCTGCAGTTTCTGTCAAATCAAAGCCGGAAAGTGGAAAAATGGCATCAGGATCGCCGGTTGACAATGCATCGCCGCCAGATTCTAAAGTTTTGATAGCTTGGAGTAAATCAGCCTGAGCAAGATCACTGCTACCCAAATCAACTAAAATCTGCTCCATTTCCTGGGAATCTTTGGCAAGGCTAGGTTGGTTCTGGAGGCCCATGTCGTCCTCCTCCATGTGTGTTGCTAGGTTATCGACGGACGCGAGCGCCCGTCTAGGGTGGGATAGTTTTTCGAGGTTTTCGACTGCGTCGTAGGGGTTTCGGGAAGCGACGGAGAGCGCCGGGGCCATGACCCGGGCGCCGCCCGCCGCGGACGCCGCTGAACGCGTCAGGGCGGGCTCCCGAAATTAACCATCTTCGCCTTATGTAACAACACTGAGCACACTTCACAACACTAATAAACTGTACTGCACTAAACGACAATCCGTAGCGATCATTATCCGTGATGTTAGTCTCCCGCCGGTTCCATAATACGCCAAAATAGGAAGAGATCGAACGGCTCGGAGCGCGTCTGAAAACACAACGTTTATCACAGATTACAAGCCGGTCTTTGTGTATTTAAACTGTATGCACGCATTCTTTGGTATTAGCATTCGATAAACAATGAAAATTTATCACAGATATCCACATAGTTCGAAATTTGACCCACGTGATAACGAAAAGAGTAGGCTAGCGATCGTAGTTGCTTGTTTCTATACGATATGAGACAGGAAATGATACACTTCTAAACACTTTTTTACGGGAAGCCAATGATGCGTCGCATTGATTCTATTGCACTGAATGGTTACTTATGAAAATATTATTTACTGTTATAATGACAACAACGAGTTTTAAATAATGATGGCGGATTTAAGCTTCACAACACTATTCAACAGGGAACTTAATTACAGCGAAGAAACGTAGTGTAGACCACACCAGAAACTAGCTCTAAATAAGTTGTGAAAAAGAGATGGCTAATATGTCATAATGTGTATTGGTACTTGCGCGGTAAAGTCAAATGTGTACTATTAAAACAAATTGATATCATTTAACGTACAGACGTTCAAAGAAAATGTAATGAAAAATGTTTACAGAATTAACTAATTGGTATGATACATGCTATTGCACTATGTACATTTTTTTTATTAAATAAAACGTTCAAATGATCGCATTTTCTTCACCGCCACGCTATAGACCAACAATGACTCTTTTATTGATGAAATTATGACGAAATCATTTTCAATGTATTATAAACTATTGTATTATATGACAACAATTCTTAAAATAATATAAAAGTGATATGGATGACTTAAAATCGTAAAATTTAATTAATTTAAAAGTTTGACTTTAAAAATTACGCCAAAATACTACTTCCGGTGCATTTATGTGGACAGATAATAAATAATAGAAAAAACATTAATGAATTTCGATTTTTGAATAAATAAAAGAAAATTGATTTCTATTTATTATTCCTATTAGGAATATATACGGAAATGAAGGATAAGTTTTACTCCGTAAATGCACGTTACGTCACGGTTTACGCTTCTGCTAAATGTCATTAGATATACCAAAATTGTGTTTGATTATGCCAAAATTAATTTATTAAATTATTTTTATGCAAACTACATTTTATTTATTTAAAAACCGCTAATTGCATAAAAATTACAGGATATTATTTTCGTTTTGGTCATAAATGTCAAAAGATATGTTGATTGGATGCTAATTGATAATACAATACATATTAAATTTAAATAAAAAAAATGATGTTTGATATACGAAATTTAAAACAATCCAGTTTAATTTTAAGTACTGTTGTATTGTATGGAAATATTTTTTAATAATACCTAACCATAGAAATATAAATACTTGACACAATATAATAAATAGGTATCACTGCTATGACTGAATATTCATTCAACCTTTTTGAAGATTATATACACTTGTAATATGACTTATATTACAAGTGTATTTATTCTTCACTGAATAGCACAATTTTTTATAGCATTTTAGATAAATCTGTAAAATAGATTTTTAATAGTCGAAATTTATTTAATCTTATTAACTATTGTATAATGCAATATTAAAAAGCAGAGTGTAAATCATTAAATATTACTTGAAACCTTAAACCGAAACAAAGTAAATTAAAGTAAAGGTTTTTGACATTATCGAAGCATTCGAGACATTAACTTTATACCTTGTTTTAATATTTTAAGCTCAATTTATTTTACTTTGCAGTTTACTTGAACATTCCATTGAATTACCATGTTGTTTATATTAATAATAAATAATAACGAGAGATTACATTATTTAAGATTAATGCTTACCTTCATTGTAAAAAATATTTTGAACTCCATATTCACCATGTTTCCAACAACTGAGCTTCACAGACCACATTAATACCTACAATTGAAATAGGTCATAAATTATCTCAAGTAAATACATAAATTACAATATTTATTACAATTACATAGAATTTAAAATCTTTTTTTGTAATCCAAGAGCATTCCATTGTCATAATTTTATTATTTGTGGTAATCACAAGTTTATTTGAAATTGATTTTGCTGTCTTCGTTTTTTATAAGCTATTCCATTGTATATGGCTTGACTACTGTTTGTATGTAAAATTTCTCAATCAAATTTAAATCAAAAGTGTACTTTCCGCAGCTTCATTTAAATAAAATATTTTATTTGAACCTCTGCACAACTGAAAAACACCAAGATTTAAACTGTTTGTAGCTAAACAAACTGTTAAAAAAATTATAACAATAAATATGTGTAGTAATATTACTTTGCAATGCAATATAACTGTTAATGGCTTTAATATCTCAAATTGTTCAAAGTACCGATAGAAGAAATATTTTGGTTAATAGCATCAGATTATCTCCTGCTAGTAGTTGTTGAAATTTATTATTACTATATAAAAATAAATAAAACTAACTTTAATGTAATTTCAGTGATTATGATGTTCAAAATGTAAATATATTTATAAAATAGAATATTGATCATGTTTATTTATCTGAAATTATTAAAAGGTATACAAGTACTAAGTTTGAAAGTCAATAAAAGTAAAACTTACAACAATTTGAGTTTTCACCATCAATATTATTAAATTCTAGATAAATATTACATTTTGCATTGTAATCATTAAAAAAAATGTCCAAGTGAAATCTTTCTACATCATATAGTTTATGATCAATATTATCTCTGTTGTTACTGTACATAAGATTTTTCTATATTTATATACATTTTCTATATTAATGTAGTTTTAGTGCAATTAATAACAAATAATCTGAAAACAACAATAAAATACACCATAACTGTATATGTTTGACAGAAAATAAGAAAATTATCAGATATTACTAAAATTATACTGATTAACTAGGTATGTAATATTTCTTTACTAGGAAAAATATATTATTCCCCAAAACTCTTAATAACACATAAAGTTTAAATAATTATGAGACGTTATTATTTATTGCAGAATTATTAGTTATAAGTTATTATTAAATTAATATTACTAAAAACAAGTAAAAACTATATATATTTTACAAGTTTTATGAACTATCAATGTAGAGATTATATTATTAAGACTGAAATATAAATAAGACTAATAATTCATTAACAGCATATATTTTATTTAGAATAGTTGAAACATCTTGATTTGATCACATAATTTAATTTTATGTGTCTAAATATTATATTTACTTGATAAATTATCTTACCTTCGCACGCAACGACTATGTATAGGGAGAGGAAAGATTAAGTAAGGATACGGTTGTGTACAACATGCAATAGAATGTCATATTATTAATTTTGCTTAGGGACTCCAATATTTAAAGTAAACTAACATATTTCTCAATAATAAAGATTAGAATATGTTCTTTTTTAACACTTTCTTCTATTTATTACCCAATTCAAGGTAAAGATGAGTTTAAAAACTCTACTTTGAATTTGATTTTTAAGTAACTAAAGTTACTTAAACAATTTATATCAAAATATTGTAAAGTAATTATAGAATATTTGATTGTTAAATTATAATGTATGGAACGAATTGAAAAAAATAATCATAAAGTTAAATTCAATTTAATTTTTCTTCGCCTTGCACTAACAGGCGTTTTTTAATTCTATTGTTAAAAATATATTAAATATATATTTCATGCAATCAATTAAGTAACAGGTGGTGTATTATTTGCTATTTTTTTATTTTAAAAATTAAATTCAGAGTATTTTTAGAATATCATCTGAAAATAAAGCTTTGAAGTTGCACTTTTTCAAACAACGCTCGCTAGTATTTGCTGTCTTATCCATTTTTAATCTGTTTTATTTTGCTGGCTTTGGCTGTCATATTATTTATTTCGTCTATATTTTCCGGCGCGCATCGAGCAATGTTTCGGTTACTTTTTATTTCTATAATATTTAAACGATTCTAAACTTCCAAAAATGAGTTACGACCGTAGTGTTCAGCTGCATTCAACCCAATTTACGCCCTTGAAAAACAAACGTTCGAGGCATTTATTACCCCGAGAAGATACATTAAACCTTTCACCAATACTAAATGAAACTTCTATTTTCAAAAATATAAATGACACAAGCTTGAGACATATTCTAGACGAGTCGTCTGTGATTGTGAATACCGGAAATGCTGGTGATGGTTTAAGTGAAGCTTTTTTTGAAATAATACAATCGAGTCGGCCCAGCGATGTCTTAGGTACATTACAGAGGTTATCTCAAGTTTGTTGCGATTCTTTAGAGTTAGTTGAACCTTGGAATAGATACAATGCCCAAAACTATTGGTTGGCAGAGGAGGCGAATACTTGGAAACTTTTACATTGTTTGTATGCTGACTCCATTACAGAGCATCCAGAATCTTTTGATAGTATAATAACAGAGGTAACTCTATCACAACAGACATTAGTTGGAGCTCTCTTTCAAAGCGATTCTGAACTGCGACTCATGCAGTTATTGATTGATTGGTTGGAATCTACTGCTGCTTACCAGGAAGAAGCAACACAGACCTCAGCACCAGTGATTGGAAATAATATACACTGGGGAAACACACTTCATGAGTTACTCATTGGAACCAGTTTATTTAACAAAGAGAAAAATAAGGCCATGATCACTTGTATGGATCCCGATGCACCCAGACGTCAGAAAAAAACGATTCACACTGATGACCAGAAGGATGATAATGATTTGTGTAAGCGAATTTTTACAGAAGTCAGATGTGGTAAATTTAAAGAAGCTGTCTCTTTATGTATAAGTGCAGGTCAAGCATGGAGAGGAGCTGCACTTCAGGGTTGGATGCTACTTCATTATCTGCCAAGAGAAGATTCCAGTTGTCCCTTAGAAATATCAGGGAATCCTTCAAGAGACCTTTGGAAATGGTGTGCATTAGGTATAGCAAATAATGTCACTGAAAATATGCATTACAGAGCTGCAATAGGAATTCTTTGTGGATATTTAGCAAGTGCCATTCCAGCATGTCAAGGAAATTGGGAGGACTTGCTTTGGGCACATCTTCGAGTACAGATAGAAGCAAAGGTAGACAGATTTCTGCATGAGCATCATGCTACTGCTGAAGCAAATACAACACCGTCAGATGTCTTAGAACTGTTACAAACGGAGCTTCATTTAGATGAAATGTCCCTTGCAACAAATATTCAGTGCAGTAAAAGCTCTGATGGATGGTAAAAGAGAGTCAAATTATCAAACTTGCCAAAGGCATCTTATGTTAGGCAATATTAGAGCTATAATGCAAGATGCCTTAAACTGGCTTGAAGGTGCCGAAGAAAAATTCATTAGATTTTTAGCTCATTTAATTTTAGTGTTAAGACTGATGGGCAAAGATCCTCATCATGACATTGGAGACAAAGTTTTGGAGAAGTATGTCACTCAACTTGTGGATACACTCATTGATGGATCCTATTGAATGTCCTGAACTTGTAGCTTATTATACATCAACAGTGCCAGTTCCTAGGCAGATAGAACTGTATGCCGACTTGATGGATCGGATACATAAGAGTGATTATAGAGGTGGCGTAGTGAAGGCTGGCATTAATGCAGGAATAAATGTTGCTGCATCTTCTAGAGTGGCTGTTAAGAAAGCCATAGCCGATATACAACAAGGTTATGGGAATATTGATTTATCATTCACTCAAACTGCAGTTGAAAAAGACAAAACATTGATAGAAAAAGTGATATCTTCATTAGAATGGCTTTCACTTGTAGAAAATCAACTAATTGAAGCTTTGTGGTTAAGTAATGCTATGATAAGAACATTTATTTTCATTGGCAGCACTGATTCGGCTTTAACATGTGTTGCTAGTGTAGGCCAAATGTTTCCAAGCTTTGTAAACAAGATTTCATCAGATTCTTCAGAGCTTAGAGAGCATTTGTGTTTGAAAGCTTATTTGGAAGCAATTGAAGGTTTTGCAACATGGTATAGACATTTTGTGAGTGGGCAGCCTAAAGATATGGAGCCTTTACCTTCAGATTCATCATTCTCAGACAAAGTTCATCATGAGCAAAGATCAGCTGTTGTTGAGCAACAGAAGGTACGCTGGAGGAATGCAGTACTCATCAGTCACGGCATGCAAAGAATTTGTTATACAATGTTTTATTATTCCCTGGTGGATGGCTTCAAGACGAAAATGACAGCACTTCATCCCAAAACTTTTACAGAAGATGAGAAGGAATATAGAGCTAAGCAATTAGAGACACTCAGACGTCTTTGCATTCCAGAAGTTGTAATATTGATTTTGAAAATTTTGCAGAGTAATGACGATATTGAAAGTCACAAAGAAGCAGTCAAGCTGAGTGATTTAATTGCAGCAGAAAACCGCTGTTTATACAAGGTTTTTACTAAGTCTAAGCTCATGGAGGTGTTAGATCGGATCAAAGAGTCAAGTTTAATATTATTAGAGAAAGGAAGAGATATGTTTGGTTATGAATTGGATGATTAATTATCTTAAATTAGTTTTTAATAAACATTTGTATTGATTTGCTTTGTTTCTTTATACTTATTACTTACTTACCTACATGCTAACATTTCTGATCATGTTTGGGATGGCAATACAGCCACATAAAATATTTAAAAACACATTGGTGATGATACAAGATATGTCACCCAATGGTAATTGCTATGTCTGCTCATCACTACCTGTTTCACCTAGAACCTCACATCACTAGAGCCGTCTAAGACCTTGCAGGCCCTTGTGCTTGAGGAGTTTGGGGCCTTTCTGCAAAGCCATAAAAAAAAATCTAACCAACAGAAGTTGCTTTGGTCTTAGAACTGTTTCTTGTGGTTAATAATTAAGCATCAACATTTTTTAAATTGATTTATTGGATACGAAATATATTACAAGTTTTTTAGTTTTTTATTGGTGAATGGGACAAGACAAAAAAAACATTGACCTGAGGGTAGGTGTAATGTCCGCCCGTAGCAATGCTGTGTCACCCAGAATATTTTAGAGTGCGCCCATCGCCGTGAGATGTCAGTTCATGAGTCTCATATACCTAGTGATTAAACTAGCTCTATGTCATTTAGACCGAAATACAGAAACAGCAATGTTTGCACCATACTTCATAGCAGAATAACTGGCCCTTGCAGTGGTACCTACTTAGAAAGATTCCTGCATAGGAATCATAAAGACGGCACTGACATTCGTCCCAGAGATGACTGTTCCTTGGTCTCATATGCCCTGTAATTACTCTGGCTTATGTGCCCTTACAACTGAAACCTATGGTGGTTCCTAGATACATACATAGGTATATATACCATAGGTCATTAACCTGCCTAAATAGGCAGATTTCCTGCATAGATTGCTATGAAATAAAAGATACTATTATTTGAAAAAGTTATGTAATCTAAGAAAATATATTTGTTAATATGTTAACAATCTTCATCTGTCATAAGTCTTGAGAGAGCAAGTCTAATTTAGGGCACAGTAACTGGATTCAAATTAATGAGGTCATTGCTTGATTCAGCCAACTCTGTAATTGCAACTCTTCCTCTTTGCTTTATAAACTTGGCTACATCTTCTAATTCTTTCTGTGATATATATATAAATTTTCCTCTGTCATCAATAACACCTGTAAGTTCTCCAGAAGCTTGTAGGTCAGTTATCCTGTCTATGGCTGCTTGTGTTTTCAACTTGAAATGCGCTGCTAAGTCTTCAAGCAACACAACCTTCTGTACCTGTAAAATATCCATCATGTGAAATATTTACTGCCGAAAATGATTTTACCAGTCCATAATTTATGCCCTTTTCCATATAAGGGGTAGGCCGAGATTTCGCCCCCGCGAACCACGTCTCCTCAATTTTGGTATGAGTCAAAAAATGCTTACTCCCCATTGCATTCCCACAAGC
Source organism: Luehdorfia chinensis (assembly GCA_019845155.1). Classification (NCBI taxonomy): domain Eukaryota; kingdom Metazoa; phylum Arthropoda; class Insecta; order Lepidoptera; family Papilionidae; genus Luehdorfia; species Luehdorfia chinensis. Next base: position 1,572,947 of record JAHVAK010000390.1, read on the forward strand.
AGTATAGTTACAGCATTGGATGTTATGGTGTTGTTCTGTCCACATACTGTATATAGGCGGACTAAATGCCAGTGGCATTCTCTACTAGTCTATTTTACATACAGTTGCAGACTGACAGAGACAGAAATTAATATAAAAAATAAAATAAATGTATACCAAACTTTAATTTGTTATTAATTCAATTCACAAGGTATAATAATATAAAAATGATGTGGCATGGTCAAGTAGCTGGCTTCTGCGCAGAGAGTCCTGGGTTCAAATCCCGGCCGGAGCCAATTTTTGTGCAAAAATAAAATTGTCGGTTTTTGGATTTGGTGGTGTTGCGATTGACCATGTGTTTCTGACAGTACCTCCTAGCCTACTTCCGATCTTTTCGCAAGGGAGTTAAATCGAATACGGGTAGGTCAGGACGGGTGAGTGCATTTCTTTGCGCATACACTTGTGACACTATAATCTCTTGCACAGTTGATAAGTTGCGATATTCTATCAAGACAAAAACTTCCAAATACTTTTCACCGTGATGGAATATCAGCCTCGTAACAATATTATTAATGCGAAAGTAGCTCTCCCCATCTGTTTATATTTTAAATTTGGCACAGAGATACCTTGCATCCTGAAGAGGGATATAGGGTACTTTTTTTTATAACAGAAAATCAAACAGTTTCAAAACATATATCCACGCGGACGAAATCGCGGGGATCAGCACTCTATAAAAATCATAAAGTATACCTTAATATAATCAATGAAGTCTTTCAACAAGTTTCCCTTGTTTTCTTCTTCATTCTCTTCATAGCCTTCCCCTTCTACTGAAAAAGCCGCCTTCATCGCTTCATATTCTTCCTGCTCACGTTTTTTACGTTCTTCTTCTGCTTTACGTTCTGCCTCCTCGGCTTTACGCTCTTCTTCCTGTTAACAAAACACTAATGAATAACTTCTGAACTTCTTCCTTGTTACAACTATGTCGTGGTCTTGTTTGTCGCACTATCTCTGTTAGCAATAGCTAATTTAGTATATTTTGCAGCCTTTCAGTTTAATTGACAAACTCAGCATTTATTTTTCAGCTAACAATATTTCTATTAAAAAAGCACAAATAGGAGTTTTTAAGAGAATCAGAAGTAAATATACTGATATTTATTAGAAAATAATTTATATATACAAATTTATTTAAATTGGAAATAGTATTTCCATTCTCAACGAACGAATCATTGTAATAATCACAAAACATGCAAATAAAATTTTTTTCTTAAGCACATGTATTAATACCAAAGACTGCTATGGTAATCCGTTGGAGAGGGTTCAGTTTGAAGAGGTTATTTATTTTTTGTACCACTTGCTGGGTAACTTTTTCATAATAATGACTAACTCCTACAAGTCTTAACTTTCCGCTTACCAAAATTAAGTTAGGGGGCAACCATGTCGATAGAGGTTACCTTTTGAACTGGGTAACCCATACCACAACCCAAGTCCATAAGACTTCGTAAGAATTACGACCTAAGTCATGAGAGATTCTTATAAAATCAGTGCAAATTTGATATCTGTTCCCAGTTTAGTGTCTATTATAGTATGTGCATACATAGAATATATAATATGGTAGTAAAAAAAAGGTAAAGTTTCAGCCTATAAATGTCCCACTACTGAGCACAGGCCTCCTCATTTCTGAGAGGGTTTTGGAGCTAGGAAGAATCCGCCACGCTGCTCCAATGCGGGTTGGCGGACTTCACATGTCTTCGAAATATTTTTATTCCTCAGACATGCAGGTTTCCTCACGATGTTTTCCTTCACCGCCGAGCATGTGGTAAATCAGCACTTAAAATTGTAATTAACAATTTTAGTGGTGCCGGCACCGGGAATCGAACCCAGGTCACTCACGTACTATGAAATTTAAAGCGAGCGCCTAGCCCCTGAGCTAATTTATCTATTCTATGGTAGAAACCATCTAATGTGTATAACAAGTTTTTTAACTGAAGATATTTTAAAATACAATTCAATTAGTATGTTTTTCCTATGTAACCTGAAGAAATTGATTTACCCAAATGAAGAGGTGATTCTTTTTAAGGGTTAAGCAGATAAAGGGCTTTTAAGTAAATTACCTAATTGATTACTTGACTGACTTATTGATAACCAAACCTAACCTAAATGAATAGGTAATCTTATTAAAACGCTTAAGAAAATGGAGGTTAAGTGAGAGGCTTAAGTGCTGACTAAAACATAGTACATTGTGACTTAACGTTAATTGTTGTAAAATGTAATTGCAAATAAATACTGATAATCCCTGAGTTTATTGCTTGTTCCGTTCTGTAGACTTAGTTTGATTACATTTATATGGCTTTTAAATAAATTAAAGTTCTTACTTCCTTTTTTTCCTCCTGTTTCCTCCTTTCTTCTTCAAGCTCCCCATCTTTCTTTCGTTTGATTTCACGCATGTGCTCTTCAGCTTCTCGAGCCTTCTTCTTTTCTATTTTAGCTTCTAGCTTCGCCCGTTTCTGTCAAAATTGATGATTAAAAATTTGTAAAAAGTAAGTATGACTAAACTAATTATATTTTATTATTAAAAGCATTGAGGAATGCAATAAAAGATTAATTTACAGCCGTTAAATTACAAATCAATAGGTGCAGGACCCTACCACAAGAGCCTGTCTAAGAAATGAGGAAATTTTGAATCATTATGGTAATTTGAAATAAAATATATTGAACAACCAATGTAACAGAAGCAAAAGACAATCACACCCTAAATCTATTCATCATCATCATCATCATTTCAGCCTATCACTAGTCCACTGCTATAGGCCTTTCCCACAGATTGTCACAAAAGTTTGTAGCTCTCATTTTGAGGGGAATTTTGCCATAGTTGCGACACTTGGCAGGTCTTGAATGGTAGATGTGGCTAATGGGATCACTTTCAAACCAAAAAGACACTTAAGGACTGATTAGAAAACTATTTATTTCAACTTAAACATTTTTGAATTTACTTTTGATGAAACCTAATCATTATGAAATTTATATAAAATACAAAAGTTATGTCAGATAACTTGACATGTTACTTCTTCAAGTTATGTACACGGAATTAATAAATATGACAAATTCAATCAGAACAAAAAAAAAATTGTCATTCAATTTAAAGTAATTCAAACAATACATAAACCCAACAGATCAGAGTTGACATCAAAAGAGTATGTATAATCTGAGATTACCAATCAACAGCAGGCAGGTTGGCAACTGCAGATCATTTATTCTAATTTTTCAGGAAGATGCTGCTGCCCACCTTCTGGTTTTAATTTTCCCTCTGCCGACTTTTACCGACATACGCGGGATGAGATGGGGTGGGGATGGGGGGGGGTTTCGCTTTTACACCCTCTCATTTTATGGATGTTGTAAAAGTCATCCCAACCAAAGAAACAAAACATAAAAATGTTCATACATTCTACAGATGATACTATAACCCCTACCCCTAATATGCCTGACCCTAATACCCATGCCTACCATGAGCATAATAATGTAATTTAAAGACAAGATTAGATTATATATGTATCTTTTTTTAAATGGAGATTATGTTTATTATCATTAACTAGTAATTTTTATAATTTTTTTTAATGTATGTTTAATGACTGCTTGTGAATCATGAATTTTATCAATAGTCCCAACAGAATGTCTGCACCGCAGCCATAATGCTGTAGCACCATGTTGACTCAGATACATGTTTGTTGATGCAATCCAATAAAAACTGCAATATATTTATTGTCTATTGAATGTACTTTGTAGTTTATTGTTTTAATCTGGAGCTACAAATAAAATGTATTTATTTCTTTCTAATTACAGCAAACTTTATCATGTAGCAGAAAATTACTAAGATGAATTAAATGTAAAAATTTATTCATTCACATCAGTCTGTGATGATTTTATACTTTTTTAGTAGTTAGAAGAATATTAAACTTACTTTGGCACCCATTTTATCTTCAAACTCAACTTTCTGAGCTTCAGGTATACCTTCTTCTTCAGCTTCATCTGCTACACCTGGCTCTTCTTCAATTAATGCCGCCTGATGGCGAGCAGCTAAAAATTCATTATCCATAATGAGTAGCAATATCTATACAACTATTCCGTTCTTTAAACTAATATGTTTATACATACATTTAAAATACGTCTGGATTTTTTAAAACAATACAATATTAGACAAATTACCATTTGCTCTCATCCGAGCTCTCTGATTTCTAACAGCTTGCACTCTCCCTGGGCCCCCATCGCGTTGTGCGACCGCCCTGGGTTTAGCTCCGGACTGTATCAAGAAATTATGAGTGTTTAATAGCATTTTATTAATGATAGAATAATTATGAGTGTGAGCATAATGGACATGTTACTTACGTTGAGGTTTAACGTGTGTCACACGTAGAAATGCCACCGTTAAAATTAATATTACTAAAGCGCTTATGATAGCTGCGATAATAAATGGATCCATTGTGTTCTAGATAGTGAAACGCGGAATTATCTAATAACAAATTAAGCATATAAAAATATTTAAGGCAAGTGTAAACAATTTGTGTAAGATTTCATATTTTTGGATTGAGTATTTTTGACAATAAGCATTTGACATATCAGTCAATAATGTACTAACGTCATCTCTCAGGGTTACCCGAATAGATTTTTCAATACTATTTAATGCTATTGTATTATTTCTTGAGTCGTTCACAAAGGCTTTAACGAAGCAACTAAAAACCCTGGATACATACGCTGGATACACGAGAGGGTCCTGGAGCTGGAAGAAGAGGTGAAAAAGTTACGCTGGGATATTATGGGGTTATGTGAAGTTCGAAGACAGGAGGAGGTCACGATAATCCTCGAATCCGGTAACTTGTTCTACCACCGGGAGGGCAACTATCTATCCCAAAGAGGTGTCGGGCTTATCGTCCAGAAGTCTCCCATCAACAACGTTATTAAGATCGGCAGTGTTTCGACTAGGGGCGACAACAACTGGCTGACTTTATGGAGAAGGAGAGACTCTGTATGGTGAACTCCTACTTTGAAAAGCGGCCCTAAAGAAAGTGGACCTGGATGAGCCCGGACATATCCACAAAAAATGAGATCGACTTCATCATGACGACCAAACGACAGCTGTTAAATGATCACCATCGACGACCAAACGACAGCTGTTGAATGTCTCTGTGATCGCTAGACCTAAAACCGGCAGTGATCATCGAACCAGAACGTAAAGCTCTAGAAGTCTCTTTTCGTGAAGTGTACGCTCCGTCCATCTCGTACCCTTATCCAAAACCCCGGGAGTTTCCACCTGGAATTGCGTAATCGATTTCAGTGCCTGGATAATTGCGTTACAGTGGACGACATGAACGCGAAGCAATTGGAAACTGTCCTCGCTTTGGTGGCAAAGTTTTGTAAGACCCGCCGAAAAAAGAATATCTAGAAGATCTCTGACTCCACCCTCAATCTTATGGAGGCTAGGCGTTCAGAAGCGATAGAGCGAAACCAAGGCTTCGAGGTCTTCCCAAGAGATCTGTCTGGCGGAAACAGCCAACTGACTAAGCTGAGGACCGAAAACGGTGCAGTAATTTCCGATGGACCAGAGATTTTGAGTGAAATCGAGATATTTTATGGACAGCTGTACACGTCGTTATTGGAGCCATACACTAGTGTGAGTAACGACCCTAGAACAAAACTCGTCTGACACTATTCCAATGATATCCCTGACGTCACTCTGAGCGAGATTAGTATAGCTCCCAAACAGCTTAAGAATGGCAAAGCACCGGGTGAAGACGGAACGGCGTGTGGAAAACCGGTACCTGTAGTCCTTGAGAAGCTATTTCATTCTGTCATCTGCGGCGGCAGTACGTCGAAAGCGTGGAGTAGAAGCGTGGTAGTCCTGTTCTTAAAGAAAGGCGATAACACCCTCTTTAAGAACTATAGACCGATATCGCTTCTGAGCCGCGGTTACGTGCTGTTTTCGAGAGTCATTACGAATTGTCTCGTAAGCAGACTTGATGACTTCCAGCTTCCCGAACAAGCCGGATTCTGAAAGGGCTTTAGTACCATCGACTACATACATACTCTTCGCCAGATTGTACAAAAGACCGAAGAGTACAATCTCCCGCTAAGTCAAGCGTATGAAAAAGCCTTTGATTCCGTCGAAATTTGGGCGGTGCTATAGTCACTTCAGCGGTGCCGGATTCACTGTCGGTATATGGATGTGCTGCAGTGCCTGTTACGTGCTACGATGGCTGTCCGAGTACAGAACCAGAATACGAAGCCAATCTTACTGAAGATAGGTGTAAGACAAGGTATGTAATGTCCCCGAAACTCTTTACCGCTGCATTGGATGATGCTGCGGGACTGGAAAAGAAAAGGTTTTAACATCAATGGCGCATACATCACTCACCTTCGATTTGCTGTCGACATATTTAGTATGGCATAGTGGATTTCTATGCAGGAATCCGTCTAGGTGGGTACCACTCCAGGGCCAGTTATTTTGTCGTGAAGCAGTAGTGTGCACACATTATTTTGAACAAAATTTCATAATGTTAAAACATTAATATTTAATCACAAAGACACACATTAAATAAAAAAATTAAAATATATATTTTTAAGAAATTCATTATTTACATTTTCATATTTCAAATTCTTAACGGATTATAATTTTCTTCATCATTGTTTAAAAGATCTACATCTCCTTCCTTTTGATCTCTACATATTTAATGAATATTTTATTGATCGTTAAGACCAAAGAGTATAATAATATAAAGGGAATTAAGGCACTGACACTTGGTAACATACATTTGTTGCTCAGAATTTGAACGCACCACAAAAAGTGCAGTATTGGATGACGTGTGTCATGTCATTTTCTCTATAGATACTATTTTCCGATGTTCATCTTACCACGAAAACATCATGTTTAACAAATTATCTTGTTTTGTAACATTAATTGTGTTATTAGATGTAGCTTCTGCTTTATATTTTCATATAGCAGAAGGCGAAAGAAAATGTTTCATAGAGGAAATTCCGGACGACACAACAGTAATTGGTACCACATTTCTTTTTTTTTCATTCATTTTACTTTTCTTCTTTTATTCTTTGCTAAGTGAACTAGTTTTCAATTCGTATTTGTCCTTATACAAGTATTTTAGAAAATAGGACCTAAGTGATCTAGATTTTACAGTTGTAATTAACACCCGCAAAACCGGCGTCAATGAAATACTTTCTTTTACAATGGAACGTTTGTTCTTATCGTTTTATAAATTTCAGTGAATTACAAAGTGGAGCTCTATGATCCTCGGTCTGGAGGGTTCATGCCTTCAACGCCTGGTATAGGTATGCATGTAGAAGTACGAGATCCCAATGACAAAATAGTACTGTCACGTGTCTACTCTTCAGAGGGAATGTACTCCTTCACTTCCACCACTCCTGGTGAACATGTTATCTGCATGTATTCAAATAGTACATCATGGTTCAGTGGGTCACAGTTAAGAGTAAGTATAACAATAGATTCTAAATAACTATATTCAAATAAGCCTACTCATCCTAATAGCCATTATTTTGTAATAGCATTCTAACAAAGATGGATCAAATTCAAATTTCTAAAAATCTAATGATCATTATAACTTAGGCAACTGAGCCAATTAATTTTTTTTCACTAAATGGAACAAAACTGAACTTAAGAAGTAAATCCAAATTTTCTGCAAAACAAAAGAAGAATTAAGTCTGTGTGATAGATTAATATAGAAAACAATAAAAAAAAACAGATTGTGCGAAACATCTCTTACTCTTTCCTGATTACGTATGTGATGAAATATAATGCATTACATCACAGCATGATATTATGTTGGTAATATTACATATGCATTGTGAATGTGTGAATGTGAATTTGTAATAAATATATTACAATAGATAACAAAGGTAGTTAACACAATTTATTACATGAAAATTTAATAATTTCACTGTTATCTGATCACAAATAAACTGTCATTAAAAAAAATTCCTAAAGAAAAATTATACATGAATTTAAAATTCATTAGACAAAAATCTCACGACATAAACAATAACAGTACTGCTGAATTATGAACTGAAACACGAGGGGCGGTCAAAAAGGAATGGCAAAGAAAAGAAAATGAAATAAAACCCAAGTTTTTCCTTTTCAATATAATCTCCTTTAACTCTAATACATCTTTCTGATCTGTCGACCAACAGCAATTCTTTTTTCCTCAATCAAATGGACTATATGGCATGTGGTTTAAAGCTCTGAGGCCACACTTGTGTATGGCAGTCATCGCAACACAGCTCTTGTGAACTGGCGTGTTGTCATGCAAAAGCAACTCACCTTGTGTCCATATTCCCCTTCTTTTTTCGCTAATGGCATTTTTTAGCATTTCGAGTAAAATGGCAGTAGTAAGTAAAAAAAGTAAAGTCAATCAAAATACCCTCTAGAATGCCAAAAAAATTGTTGCCATGATCTTTCCATTTTCTTCCAGATTGAAATTTTCTTTTCGATTAACTTGTTGACTTGGCAAAAACTCGAACATGAGTGACCAGATTTAGCCAAAACTTGTTATTTATATTGAAGTTGAGTCATCAATTAGTCATACAAAAAAAATCCTGTCTCTTTCTAACCTTTTCATTCCGTGACCTTTTTGACCACCTCTCTTATTTTGAAATTTCTGAGTAGAGTTTGGTTGAGTAGAGATGAGTAGAGGTTCTGCTGTGGTGTACAATAATTTTCTATAGTTTTATGCTACAGTTTGTTGTAATATTAAACAGTGTATATAAAACCTACAGTAAACAGGTGTTTGTTAAATGATCCATGTGTTGTTATGTCTAGCTACTAACCATTCCGATTTGGGATTTCTTCATACAGATTAGTGCCTTGGATATGAGATTGTTGATGTTAGGCAAAACTTCTTCCACCTGTTTGCACTCCCAAGTGGTTCAACCAAATGTGTGTGTGTTGGTTTCTTGTATGGTTGCAAACTAGCGAGTGAACATACCTGGGGGGAAGTGGTTTGGCACACTAGTTTCTGCCCCCTCGAACAAGCTCGCCCGCCGCATTGTTACCTCTAGATCCGCTATGCCCCTTTATGCATTATAAGGTTATTTTGTTGAATTGACATTCAGTCATTGGCAGCACTTGGAAATGAGCCCTGAGTTCTTGAATGTAGATTGCTTCAGGTTGATTCCACAACTCCATATTATTAGTTATTAACAGTATTTTGCGTTTGGGCAGGATGAGTTCATGATATAATGTCGAGAGCCAGTGGTACCTGCCATGTTGGAGAGCATTCAGAAGGAGTGATCTTTCACCTTCCTTGGTGATGCCATTTGGATGATGGCCATATATTCTGCTTAAAACACTGTTGTGGGCACCACATGGTGTGCATATTTGTATGTTTAGGTCCTCTGAGAAGGTTCAGAACTAGTAATTGACTTTGATTTATTATATACACAGCCTGACTGGGCATTTCTGCAAAAAGTTCTGTAAGTGTATTGGTGTGCGGGATCTTGTTATCACTCCAAAGATATAGAATGTTTGAGTCTTATGGCTGCTTCCTGTTGTATATACAGGAGCAGCGGTAGCAGATCCAGCATGTTTTCTATCATATGTATTAAAAATTCGGTTACACTTGTTTAAACATACTTTTGTAGTTGGAAAGGCAAAGTCATACAAAGACTTTACTGTCTGTCTTAGGTTCACAGTTATTAATTTTTTTAACTGCAGACTTTATTATTCCTCAGTTTTCTTAAAGTATTATATTTTTACTTCTTCACAATGATTTTGACAAACCTGATGGCAAGCACCAACGTGATGAGGTCTACCAACACCTATTTCTTCCCTCAAAGAAGAGTCGAGACATAGCACATTCACTCTTAACAACTTAAACGGAATTCTTAACAGTCACAAAACTCGCAGTGGTTCAAGTTAAAAAACAAAAACAAATTTAGCTTTGAAAATTTCCACATAAGACACAATATATCACCTGAACAGACAATAAAAGTGACATCTATTTTATTTAGTTGTCGGTTAATGATTTACTTTCTAAAATATAAATTTTATGTTTATTTCAGGTGCACCTTGACATCCAAGTTGGTGAACATGCAGTAGACTATGCCAGTGTAGCTAAGAAGGACAAACTGACAGAGCTGCAGCTGAGGATCAGACAGTTGCTTGATCAAGTTCACCAAATCACTAAAGAACAGAGCTACCAGAGGGTAAACATTAAATGTTCTAACCTTAGTTATATGTATTCAAACTTTAGTGCCGTTACAGCCTTTTTTATAGACGTTAGTGACAAGACAAGCAAAATGTTCACCTGATGTAAGTGCAACATCTGCCCATAAAAAATGCTGTGTCACCCAGATCATTTCTGTGTGGACATCATACTACTACTGCTGCCCCATACCCACATCACCCTGACACATCAGTTCGTTAAGTCTCATATGCCATGTAACTACACTAGCTCTGAGTGCCCTTTAGACTGAAACACACCAATGGTTGCACACTACTGCTTCGGCAGAACCACTGACAATTAGTTTGTGAAGAAATTAAGTGATTATGTTCTGTTTGGTAGACTGCATGTAACATTATTGACAATATAACAAGTATTGAATAGCTTTTGTGAGTACTTTAATAATGAACATTATTTAAGTTTTTAAGTTTATTATTCACCATATAAATCTATTTAAATAAAACAAATTTTTACGGAATTTTGAACTATTTATAACCCGACATTTTGAGCGCTTTACAGCACCAGCTTCAAGTAACCTGGGATCAATCCCTGGTACCAGCACCTCTAAAATTGTTCTACAGTTTTAAGTGTCGATTTACCACTGCTCTGTGGTGAAGGAAAACATCGTAAAAAAAACTGCATGTCCTTAGAATAGAAATATTTCGAGGACAAGTCAATGACCCCTTTATAGGCTGCTTTACTTTTTTTATCTTATTTATAGCAAAGAGAAGAGAGATTCAGGCAGACCTCAGAGAGCACAAACCAGCGTGTTTTGTGGTGGAGCCTTCTGCAGACGGCTGTCCTACTTACTATTGGGTACTGGCAGATGAGGCATCTAAAGAGCTTCTTTGAGGCTAAGAAATTAGTTTAAAATGTAATATATATATAAGTTGTGCTAATTTTTTTCTTAATGTTTCATAAACCATAATGCAAATAATTTAAAAGTAGTTTGTGATTTGTGAATTTTTGTAAATTATCGGTATTTTTTCAATAAAACACACTACAGAACATTAAAATGTTTGTTTTTTATTTTAATTCTTACAAGCAGGGATGAGCAGTATTTGAAATACAAATTGGTATTTGTAGTGCAATTACTGCCTAAAGTGTATGTTGTAATTGGTATTTCAAATACTTACACATAAATACATTTCATACTTCGTACTTTGTCAAGTTTTCTGACAAAGGGTTCTGTACCTAGTACTTTCAAGCATGCAGAGAATACGGTAATCCTTAAATCCTTGAAACTGGAAGGCCGACCATCTGTCCCAAGGAGGTGTCGGATTTCTCGTCCACAAGTCTATCATTAACAACATTGTCAGCATCAGGAGTGTGTTGATTACGGTTGCGTACCTTATATTTAGAATAACCAAACGAAGTTCGGTGAAGGTCATACAGGTATGTATCTCGGCATACCCTGATGATGTGGTGGAGGTAATGTATGAGGACATATCAAGAGCCATAAATTCCTCCAAAACACTACATGGTATTGATTGGAGACTTTAACGCACGACTAGACTTGAAGAAAGGCGATGAGCTGGTAGTGGGGCAATTTGGAATAGGACAACGGAACCGTTAACCGTTGCATTGGAAGACGTCTTCAAGTTACTGGACTGGAAAGTATACGGTATTAACGTCAATGGCGAATAGATCACTCACCTTCGATTTACCGACGACATAGTCATAATGGTAGAATTGCTGGAGGATCTTAGCGGTATGCTAAATGACCTCAATAGCGTCTCCCAACGGGTAGGTCTTAAGATGAACATGGACAAGACGAAGATGATGTTAAACGTCCATGTCACATCTATTGTAGATTGTAGATTGCAATGGGCCGGTTTCCGAAACTCCACGTCTAGCGCGTATTTTGCGTGTAGGCAGGAGTATTATACTACTCGAGCCAACCAAGCTCCTCCAAGAATCGCAGCAGGCCCTTAATGTTCCCCGCGACCTCAGGGAGCGATCTCGGCGAGCCGAGATGCTGGACCCGGTATAAGTATATATACGACCGCAGGGCAATCCAGCAGAACTGATTGACGTGATTAGCCCAGATTTGTTCATGTTGGTTCCTAGTGCCCTTACAGACTAGCGAGCGAACATACCGTAGGGGAAGTGGCAGTATAGGTTCTGGACCACAGCACACTGGTTAGAGCCCCTAGATCCGCTGTCCCTTAATCCATTGTAGGTTTATTTCATTAAATTGACGTACCTCATTTAATTTCTGGTAGCATTTATATATGAACCCTGAGTTCATAACATTGTTTTTGAGGGCCAGCAGTACACATGTCACACCGATACCGGTTTTTGTTGGGAACACTAAGATCGATGTTGTTGACGAATATGTATACCTAGGACAGAGTGTCCGACTAGGTAGGTCCAACATCGACTAAGAGGTCAATCGACGGATCCAACTTGGCTGGGCAGCGTTCGGGAAACTGCGCGACATCTTCTCGACGAGTATACCTCAATGCCTTAAAACAAAAGTACGCAACCAGACATACAGAACCGAGAAAATGGTCCTTCACTGCAGGCTTCATGAGGAAGTTCAGATTCGCTCTGTGAGCTATGGAAAGGGCTGTGTTCGGAGTTTCTTTGCGATATAAAATCCGTAATGACGTTATCTGCAGCCGAACTAGAGTAACCGACATAGCCCTAAATACACTGGTAAAAAATTAAAATCTTCTGTTATAAATTGAATGGTAGATGATAGAAGTGTTTAACAAAAATTTCCACTTTTGCAAAGTGCACCATTGCAGCAAGTTTGGGAAAACAAAGTCAGTTCAGCTGTTTTCAAGTGATGATCTTTCATACATGCAGCAATTCTGTTTTTATATATTTGTTCTATGTAGTATTTCCTCCCATGTTTTTTAAACTCTATTTTCTCTGTTTTTAAAAACTGTTTTTTTTAATTACTTTTTTATCCTCTATATAACATTGTTTGTAATTATATATAAAAATATCATATTAGGCCAAACTTCATGGTTTTATTTATTAACAAGTTAATTTGAATAAATAAAAAATGTACAATATGTACACATATAAAATATATCACTAAAAACATATTATTTCATATACTTGACATAGTACATTCAGAATAGCACCAATTACAATAATTTCAGCAATAACTATAACAATGATCTGTTTTTTTTTATTTGATAAAATATAGAGACAATCAAAATGTTCACCTGATGGTAAGTGCAAAGTTTGCCCATAACAGATGCTGTGTTACTCAGAATATTTCTGTGTAGCACCACACTGCACCCGTCACCCTGAAACATAAGTTCTTAAGTCTCATATGCCCAGTGATTATGCTAGCTCTCAATGCCCTTCAGACCGAAACACAGTAATGTTAGCACACTACTGCTTCACGGCAGAATAACTGGCCCTTGGGGTGGTACCTACCTAGACAGATTCCTACACAGGAATAGCAATATCATGTCTTTGTGTCACCAATGGTAGGCAGAATTTTTTTTCTAGAATTCCAGTCAATATCAAAGGTCAAAAATGCACAGTCTTCAATTACAGACTTGTATTAACACCATTACTTATTAATTTGCAGTACTCTTAACTCTAAACACACTATCTAAATATTTAACAAACAATAAGGAGTCTGGTTTAGGAAATGGTGTGAGCAAACTGAAATCTACCACTCCTAATGTGCTCTCCAGAGTGTCGCATGTACAATAATATAAGTGACCATCAACTTGCAATTGTTCTGCTAATTCCAACTGGTGGTTATCCATCAAATCTTCATTTATGACGACCAAGAGCGGCTTGTTCGCGTCTAAAGCTTCAAGACAACTACCGGCTCCAGCATGGCTGATGACTAAGTCTGCATAACTAATATCTTCTTGAATTGAGTCTTTAAACCTGTAGAGATGTAGCCTGATGCCTTCTTTTTCGTATTTGCCTGGTTCAATATCACTGTTCCCGATTTGAAAGGTTATTTCTTCACAGCCAATTTGTTTTAGAACGCGAAGTATGGAAGGCGATGTAATATATTCAGCAAGTAGATCAAAGCGTGTTGTGCCGACTGTGACAAAGCATTTTTTATAATCACAAGGCATTATAAACTTTGTTTTTCGCTGACAGCTAACGATTTTTAAAATATTTGAACAATTTTAGATCAGTCAAAATTTCAGATCAAAAGCAAGAACCAACAGGTTAAGAAAAAAATGATGTTTGCAAACAGTAGCTGAGTCTACTTGTCCAGTGTGTCAGTAGACTTGTGTACTGTGTAGTTCGCGAACGAGCTAGTTCGAAATAGCGCTCTTTTAGACGAACTAGTTCGTCCATGATGCCTCTCTTAGTTCGTTCTACGTATATTTACTTTTCTGGCGGCCGCTCCATGGAGTACCGGTGGTTAGCAAACGAGCCGAGCCGACTGATTCGTTTTGCTTTTTAAGTAGATTTCTTGTATAGAGAATGGAAACACTAGGTTTATCTCTTGTTGAAATATCTATTTTAAACTTTTACTTTAAGTTACAGTCTTCATTCATTATTCCATAAAGTTCTAGTGAACTGGCATAGTTGCCATAAATAAAATAAAACTAAGGTACCATTTTTGTCGTATTTTTAGATCAGGAATATCTACTGATTGTCCCGTGGCAGATTTAGGATTTATTGATTAAATTAAAGGATGTTATTATTTTAGTAATAATAGTAGTAATAGTAATAGTTAAAATATATTTGACATAAAATAAAAGACGAGACATGCGGATTTCATTTTTTGAAGATCGCTCCGTCCAAATGTTTTTCATCGCGACGCACAAACTCTCGGAATCTATCGAGAGTATTCTAAGCGACGCGCTGCAGCACTGACCGAGGAATAGCGTTCACTTCTCGCACGACATTTTCTTTTAAATCCGATATATCCGTCGGGTTGCTGTCGTACACTTTTCCTTTTAAGTACCCCCATAGAAAAAAAATTTAATGGTGTGAGATTTGGCGATCTGGGTGGCCATGCGATGTCCGACTATTAAATTTTCCAGGGATTTCTTTGCGAAGAAGGCTCATGGTGGCTCTTGCGGTGTGAGGCGTGGCGCCACCTTGTTAAAACCACGTGTGAGAGCTGTTCGATGGATGTTCTCTAAGTTTCGGAATAAATTCAACATCACCATCAACAGTTACGGTTACTGGAAACAACGGGAAAAACGGTCAAACTATTCCATTGACAGAAAAACCTGCCCAAACGGTTACTTTCGAGCTATGCAATGCTTGTTGGTGTTTTAAGGACGGGTTTTGTCCTCTTGGCGCCCAATAGCGGCAGTTTTGTTTATTGACAAATCCATTTAAATGAAAATGAGCTTCATCTCTAAACCAAATTGTGTTAACAGTTCGAAATCGGCTCAACATATTATCACAGAACTCTTTGCGCTCTCTGTAGTCATTAGGTTTAAGTGCCAGTACCAATAGGATCTTGAAGGGGTGGAATTTAATGTCCGAGCTTGAAATACAGTGCACCGTGGTTTTTCTCTGCCGCAAACTTGACGCTCTCTTGCGTACGGACTGGCGGGGATTTTCTCGCACGCTGCTTCAACAAGTTCAATGTTTTGGTCAGTCCTTCGACGTTCGGCTGGGACCTGGGCGTGGCTCATTAACTGTTGAACCTGTTGCACGAAACTTCTGGACCCACGTCTTTATCAAATTTTCACTCGGTGCTTCACTTAAGCGACGAATATTGTAGTGAGAACAAAATCTCCGGCGAGCATCAGTGCACGAATGGTTAGCTTCAAAATATGCTTCAACTTCGGAAAGCGCGGTGCGCGCCAAACTGTAACCCCTCCCCGGACCCTGCGCAACCTTTGGAAAAATATTCGAATTTCAAATCCTAAATCTGCCACGGGACAGCCTGTAGATGCCAAACAACTTAAATAAAATATGACTTCGATATTTCAAGAATTAAATGTTTTCAGTTAGATATGTTATATTTTTGAGTTACGTAATAGATAAATTATGGATGATTTAGTTAATATTAGAAGTAAATGTGTTGTGTGTAAACAGTGTTCCTTTTTTTTCGTAGTATTGTACTGTTAAACATCTATTAATGAAAATCCAAAAATAATAATATTTATACATAGGTTGTTGTATTCCAATATAATTGAAAGTTTTGTGGTACTGCAACATTTCTTTATTGAAGAACTAACGAACTAAAAGTGCGAACTAGTAGTTCATCATAAAAGTGCGAACTAAATGAAGCGATTTCAACTGCGATTTATTTTGCCCAAGTCTAGCAAACAGCAGACTAAAACTAAAATCAATGTTTAAATAAAACTTATTTTACGGATTTTATCACGTTTAATTTAAACTATGTAATTATTGGGCATATGAGACTTAAGAACTAATGTCCCAGGGTTTTCAGTGTTGTGCCACAAAAATGTTCTTGGTGATACAGCAATGTTATGGTCAGATGTTGAACTTACCATCAGGTGAACGTTTTGCTCGTCGCGTAACTTTCTACTATAAAAAAACAACTTTTATTTGCTTTTTGATTCAGACTAAGGAATGTAGAGATAAGGAGACGTATTTTTGTGTATAAAAAGTGTACCAGAAAATCTATGAAATCAAGATGACACTATTGGAACTAGGGGGTAAAATTTGAAGGAACGCGCTAATAATTGTTATAATAAGAGAGAAAAAGTTACACATCCACCTTTAAAAGACGCAAGGGTACTGAGAGCTAGTGTAATAAACGGCCATATGAGACTTAAGAACTAATGTCTCAGGGTAACGGGTGTAGTGATTTTATTTATTGCATAAAGTGATGAAACGAGCAAAACGTTCACCTGATGGTAAGTGCAACGTCTGTCCGTAACAAATGCTGTGCCACCCAGAAAATTTCTGTGTGACACTACACTGTGCCCATCACCCTGAGACATAGGTTCTGAAGTCTCATATGCGCAGTGATTACGCTAGCTGACAGTGCCCTTCAAACCGAAACACAGTAATGTTTGCACACTACTGCTTCACGGTAGAATAACTGGCCTTGGGGTGGTACCTACCTAGACGGACTCCTCCATAGGAATCCTACCACCAGTAATGTGGTGGCGTACAGAAAAGTTCTGGGCAAATGACACAGCATTTGTTATAAGTTGCACTTACCATCGGCGCTCACACGCGACACACAAAACCAACGGTTAAAAAAATAACTGAAAAGCGGAAAACAAGATTTGTAATCCATAGTATTTAGATTGAGCAACGAATAATGCAACATCCAATGTTTTTTTTGTTGTTTTGAGAACCCGTCATACAAAGCCTATTCCTTTCTCAAAGGCCGGCAACGCACCCGCGACTCTCCTGGTGTTGCGGATGTTAATGGGCGGCGGTGATCGTTCAACATCCGGCGAGCCGCTTGGTCGTTTGCCCCCTCTTCTATAAAAAAAAAGCCTATTAAAAATATAGAAAAGCTTATTTCTGCAAAAATTTCTGTAAGCATTATGTTATAGTTATGTCATGTAGTATTTACACCAAAATCCTAGTCAGTGCACAATTTCTATTAATACATTTAATTATTTAAATGAACTGGCTATTATAAGTTAACATGTCGTATCCTACTAAATTACTTAAGCTTTTAAATTATAAAATATCATGTTAATAAAAGACAGTATTGGATTTATGCGATGCTAATTTAAAGAGATTTAATGCTCTGAAAATAGCTTAGACGTTCAGCACCAAGAAGGGCTCTTGCTCGTTTTTTGATTCCAGTACGAAGGTTTTAAAGTAACTGATGTATTTATTAATTTAATTCGTAGTTAAAATGATAATCTGGAACTTATGTAGCTGTAATGAAACCACGGACAGCCGGAGCACGTGTGGGTATTGGCAATTGTTGTGCATTATTTATTCGAGTAACCTTTTAGACGATTTAGTTTTATACAGGATGAGGTTTTATATATGTTATACATATACTGAAACCGTCACCTTGTTAGCAATGTTATTTAAATTTATATTTTAGCAACATCAAATATCAGATATTATATTTGTTCTTCAAAGTACATTAATAACTCAATTAAATGTATGAAGTAGTAAAGTGCGCTTGTACACTATTAATTTAGTCTGTGGGATGATCGCATAAAATATAATCAATTTCCATGAACCGAAATGTTACCTTGAAATACAATTATGAAATACTAGCTGACTCCGTCCGCGTGGATATAGGTTTTTTAAATATCACGTAGAAACGATTCGATTTTCTAGGATAAAAAGTATCCTATGTCCGTCTTCAGGATGCTCTGTGGATGTCTCTGTGTCAAATTTCGTCAAGATCGGTTCAGCGGTTGAACCATGAAAAGGTAAAAAACAGACAGAGGGACAGAGATAATTACTTTCACATTTATATAAGGTATGGATTAAGAGAAATATTTAAACTACCATGAACGAAAATAATGATGACCAAAATGCAATTAAAAGCCGACTAATTTCTACAGTTTTACAGATTTTACGCAGGAACTCCAAATATTTCTAAAATAAAAATTACCTAAGATTGCTCTCTAAAAAGTCCCTCACCGGCCAACGAAAGTTTCGTCTAAATCGATTCTGTCGTTTCGGAGATTAGCCCGGACAAACAAACAGACTTAGAGACAGACGAAGAGACAAACAGTTTAAAAATACATGTATCCTGCATTTAATTACCATATAAGATATATAATTACATATTCAATAAAACTACTTTTACGGATTTTATCGCGTTTAATTTTTGAACTATTTATAACCCGACGTTTCCAGTACTTTACAGCACCCATGGTCACGGAAGACTAAGGTGACAGATGTCCCGATGTCATAGTTAATCCGGGGTACCTTCAGCTTTTAATTATTATCGGACCAAAAATAATAATTAAAAGCTGAAGGTCTTATTGAAACAGATTTACAACAAAATTTAATAAAAGTATTTACAACTAATGAAAAATGTCAAACCTAAGGTAACTATTAAATATTAAATATTAAACCCTAAAATCAATTAAATAAATAACCAAATTAAAAAATTTCAACGATAAATTCCCAAACTTTGTGATCAACAACATACAGAGTTTCAGATACGATATATCAGGTGGCATTCAGCACCCTCAGACTTAACGACAAATTTTTCATATAATTTCTGTGATGTTTTTGCTGTTAACTTTTGCCACCATTATAAAGTTTCATCGGATTCGAATCCCCCCCCCCCCCCCTCCCCTCGGATTCCCCGCGGGCCCAGCCAGGTTTGGTTAAACCGAAACTTATATACATAAATACCTCCCAACTATTGATAATGCTAATTAACTATGATTGTACTTTGACGGCGGAAAATGCGTAAATATTTACCACAACGCGACGTTCAAAAAATAAATAATATTGCAAACAATGAAAATTTAAATTTCGAATTAATACGACTGTAAATTGCTTGTATTGTTTATATTTCAATCATTCAAAAATCAAAAAAATATATAACACGCTGTATATGAAACGATTTTCTTAGTAGTCCAGTTAGCGACGAGCTCTTTGCATTTACTAGGATTCTTACATTGCTTCCACATAAAATGTTAACATGCCCCACCTGGCACGCCGCACGCACACTCGGTTAATTAGTTCGTAAATAATAACGTCTATTGATTGAATATTAGAAATTATTACGAAAATTATGATCGGGACTTCATTTTTGAAGGCAGTGTGTGAAGTGAATGTGGTATCGCAAAATGCAATTATGGATGTTTGTAGCATTTTGTGTTTTTCGTTGTGTATCAGCGGAGGATTTTCCATCGTTGATCACAGCGAATGCTTCGATAGGTAAGATGTGACCTCTAGTTTACAGGTAAATGAAATTAAGTCGTACTTTTGCAACACATCGCCGGTAAACCACAGATCTTAAGTACCGACACGAGTTGTACTTGTGAATCTGCACTTTTCAAATTTCGACCCATTTTCATCTTTTTCAACGGTGGTTCAAGCGGAGGTTTCGAACCGCCTTCAGAGGGGCCGTTGGATCGCTCCGTGAGGGGTAGGTTAGTCGGGTATCATATTAACAGGTAGCGTCGCTACACCGAGTCATCGCCAGCAGCGTTATTGTATACATTACGCGCGGGCCTAGTGCTCGCGAGTCTCTTCCGATGTAGCTGTGAAAGTCGCCGAGCTAACAACTTACATAATGAAAAACCCAGCGATATTTGCCAGTTAACACCTAAAGTCGTCGTCACGAAAAGCTATAAATTATGTAAACAAACATTCAGGGGTTCGCAGTATTTGGATCAAATATAACTTATTAATTTATGTATTTACGAATAAAAATATTATTTTTATAATTTATGTTTTTAAATAGCATTGAATAATGGTTTTAGATTTTGCAGTTGCTTGCTACCTCGCGTGTAATTCATAATTTACGTTACTTATATTATTATTACGCTTTAATAAGTAATGAAAAAAATAACTTACACAATAATTAACAAAGACAGTAATAATTTCTGAGTGATAAAAACAGAGTTGGACGCGTTCCGGTACTACAAAATATTGGACGACAGCGCTTTATATCGCTAAACTATAATCTGACTAATTGAAATAGCTCCTTAGTTTCGTATTACCCGTATATTAAATTAAGTTGATTGTATTTGGTTGATGTACTTAATTTTTAGGTTCTCGTGACAGGAACTTTAGAAGGTGTCATCTCCCCAGGATGATATTAGCACAAGGACATAATAATTTACAAGTCCTTGCCTTATGATCTGCTACAGCCGATGCTACGAGTATGTAATAACCAGAAAATGGATGGAATGCATTGTCAAATATGCAGGGATTATCAAATCAATTTTACTGGTTGTAGAATTTATATTTAGAATCTGTCTAGGTGGCTTACTCTGCCGTCATGCAGTAGTGTGCAAACATTACTGTTTTTCGGTTTGAACAGCACTATCATAGTGTAATTACTAGGGATATGAGTCTTAAGAACTGATGTCATGGTGACGGAGTGCAGTGTGGTGCCGCATAGAAATATTATGGGTGACACAGCATTGGTTATGGGCAGACGTTGCACTTCGCGTCAGGTAAACGCTCGTCTCGTCTCTTTTTTTTAAAAAAAAGTTTTTCTCTATAGCAGGAGTGTAGAGAAACATTTTGGAATACTTGATTTAAATTTTATTTAAACCGAAAACTAAAACTTTTACACTAAAAACCTTCATGCTGCGGCTTTAAGGAGCCGCACGCTCAGAACCAAACATTACCGAGATGGGGTCAAACTGTGGATGTTCAGGCCAGCGAGGTACCATGCCGCACGGCTCAATCTTGTCGTCGGCTTATTTTACGCGAGCGAAAACCGCGGGGTACAGCTAGTTTTGTACAAATGTAGATTCCGGCTGGGATTCGAACCCACGACCCGCGGCGTAGAAGTCAGGTACTCAGACACTACCCACTGGACCACGCGGCCGTCGCCACGTGTGTACCGTGATGATCACCGTGTTGTATTTCGCAGCTGTAGTCTTGGACAAACAGTTCCTTGGAGAGCAATATCAGCCGATACTGGACGAGCTGAAGGACTACATCAAGGAGTTAGCGAAGGTTGAGTTGAAACATGGTGGGGTTACCGTCCATTATTATTCTTGGACTTCAATCAGCCTTAAGAAAGGTTATTTTTTTTTTCATATTTAGTTTTATGATGCTAAACAATGGTACTTCTTGAAATTAAGAAAAGTATAGTAACAGCCTATAAATATCCAACTGCTCAGCACAGGCCTCCTTTCATTTCTGTGAGGGTTTTTGGAGCCGGAAAGAATCCGGCCCGCTGCTGCATTTTTATTTATCAGACATGCAGATTTCCTCACGATATTTTCTTTCACCTTCGATAACGACGTAAATCTGCATTTAAAATAGCAATTAACAATTTGAGTGGTGCTGGTGACGACGAACCAAGGTTACTCGGGTACTAAGAAATTCAAAGCGATCGGCTAGGGTCTGAGCTACAACGGCCTTATCGTTCATGTCTATAACATGAAATCTGAACGATGCTAGATGCGTTTCGTTTAAACCTTACACCCCCCGCCCTGTATCACACATGCATAGGAATCGACTACCGGAACAACTATCTGTATGCCATGCCATACTTACATAGATTTGTTGTGTGTGGCATCCGGACCCTTTGACTTGTTTCATAGTAATGCTTCAAAGGATTCCTCAGTAATACGATTTTTAATTTCAGTTCAGATTTTTTGATTTAGAATAGAATAGAATAGAATGGATTTATTTGGCAACACATATACAACAATAATCATGAGAAAAAAAAATGAGCACACAAGAAAAACATAAGCAAATTTAAAAAAGCGAAATTCCAAATAAATATGTAAAGCAAAACAAAATTCAAATAAAAAAATAAATAAATAACTAATTACAATTTTGGTATTACTTGACACATCAACTTCCTTCTAATAGCGGGGTCGCAATGTGCATCAAAGAATGAACTGCGTGATGCCAAAATGGTCCCACTCAGCAAAAAACTGAAGCATTCGCTCCAGCACTGATTTTCAGTGAAACCGGATTTCGGAGCAAAAAATGTAACCCGAAAGCAGAAGAGCAGCAGTGCTTCACTCGCCTCTAGTGTAACATTATTTCAGGACAATTACATGACATAGCAAAAGATTGACATAAAATAACCTAATAAACAAACAAATACAATTTACGAATGCATAGTAAGGGTGCGTTACCAATTCATTGACCGTAATTTTACATACATATATAGAGAAATATTTACTATCATAAGCGTCATTCACAAACAGTAGTCTTTTGGATTAAGTAGGTCCGCTATTTAATTGTGTTAACAAGAAATATGACTTTATTATATTTTTAAAAGAAAAAACTGATTGCAGGTCACGAGTCGGTGGAGGTAGATTATTCCAGCATTTCGTAGCATGGTAGCGGAAACTACCTCGAAATGCAGCTGTATAGTGTCTGGGCAATATAAGTTTGTGTGCTATTGATCTTAATCCATGGCAAATACCATCACGTAGCCATTGCAACTTATTGTATAAGTATGGAGGTTGACGGGACTTAATAACACCAAAGAGTAATGTGGCGAAATGAAGCTTTCTTCTTGCATTCATTTTCAGCATATTGGCATTATTAATAAAAGATGTTACGTGAGTTCGTGGGGGAATGTCGAAACAAAATCGAGCGCAGGCATTTTGAATGCGTTGTACTAACTTCGCTGTACGTGCCAATAATCGAGGGCCATACATGATTTCATTTCATATGCGTAGACTAAGTATTTAACCCGGAATGTTAAAATATAATTGTATAATCTGAAAACCGACTTCGAAGCAGTAGCTCCGAAAGAGTTTCATGGTTTTCTCGTGAATACGGTCATCAGAACTTAACCATAATTTTTCTGTTATTGAATTATTACAATCACTCCATAGACAAAGACCGTGTGGTGGCAGGCTTAAGAGAATCTTAATAAGAGAATCTACGACCCCATCTCGTCCCGTGGGTGCCGTAAAAGTCGACAGAGGGAAAAAAACAAGGAAATGGGCTGCAGCATCTTCCTGGAACGTATGAATAAATAAACTGCCGTTACCAACCCGCATGCCAAGTGAGGCAACTATGGCAAAATGCCCCAAAAAGGAGTTCCACAAACTGACTTAACTATGTTCAGCAGTGGACTAGTGATAGGCTGAAACGACGATGAAACAAAGACGTTATGCTTGAATATACATAAACAAGTTCAGACGAATTGACTTAAGGACCTCGTACTTTTTCGAAGTCGGTGATAAATAGGACACTAGTTTAATGTTTTTTTAGGTTTTCTGGCCGTCTTCAGCGTAGCATCGTGTGAGGACACGTGGTCTTTATTCTCTCGCACCGAGGATCAAGAACTTCTGCTGTTCGCTCTGACGGAGGTCGACTGCCCCCGTCTCCCAGTGGACAGTGCCATAACTGTAACATATACCGAAGCTGGTCAAGAGTTGGCGCAGTTAATACTGGATCTGCGAACGACAAGAGCTATCAATTGGAAATCTGCTGTTATCTTGCATGATGATACATTAAGTAGGTCCTCTTACATATTTAATTTCTTAAAATATTATAATTTTCATTACGTGGGCAGGTAGGCTTACCTAGTAAGTGCTGATATCTTCGTACTATGTGCACATATAGTTTCCAATACGACTTACAAGAAACTGTCGTAAATACGATAGCAGGAATCAGGACTAACTTGATTTTCAAAGACGTTCAATGTTCAAAAATGCAAAATGCAAATGCATTTCACTCATTCTTTACTACGTTGATTATCATTTAGAATCCCCGCCATAACGCTGCGAGCAATACTGAACGATCATAAAACGTTATATTATTTTTAATACAGACAGAGATACAATCTCCCGAGTGGTTCAATCACTGTCTTCTCAAATCGATGACGAGATGGTGTCATCGGTGTCGGTGACTGTGTATAAGATGAAACATGAGATCAACGAGTACTTGAGAAAAAAGGAAATAAACAGGGTCTTATCAAAATTGCCAGTAAGAAAAATAGGTATGTGATCGAAGATAATGTTATTGAGTTATGAATATTATTTATTAAAAATAAGGCAGTTTGAAAACATAATTTCGCTCCTTTGTTGAATCCAAAATAGGTTGCTTAAAGCACATAATATTATACTTGGAGTCATGGTAGCTTAGGAGCTGGGCTCTCACCTTAAATTGAATATTACGCGACTGACCTGAGTTGGATTCCCAGCAGCTTTGAAATTATTATTTTAACTGCTGATTTATGACGTGCTCAGCGGTGAAGGAAAACATTTTGACAAAACCTGCATCTTGAAATAAAATATTTCGAAGACATGTGAAGTCCGCCAACCCGCACTGGAGCAGCGTGGTGGACTTTTCCCGGCTCCAAGACTCTCTCAGAAATGAACTGTGCTGAGCAGTGGGACATTTAAAGGCTCTAACAATTTTTTTTAATGTAGGTGAAAACTTCATTGCCATAGTGACGTCAGACGTGATGGTAACAATAGCAGAGGCTGCACGCGAGCTTCTGATGTCTCACACTAAGGCACAATGGCTCTATGTTATACCAGACACTAACATACACAATAGTAACATAACCACTCAAAAAGAAAGTCTGTACGAGGGAGAGAATGTTGCCTATGTTTATAATGTTACAGATGACAGCCCGGATTGCAAGGTAAAGTAGCAATGTTTAGTTCTTCTTCAGTCTGGTAATCATGTCTTTTTGACCGATTTTCGACCACGGCGATAACTCCCAAATATTGTCGGAAGTTATCAACTGCACTGCACTGGTGGTAGGATTCCGGCAGAGTAGAATAGCACCTACCTCTTTCCTACCGAGGTGTCGTAAGAGGTGACTAAGGTATTGTACGGACAGCCTTTATTCACGAACGTAATAAGAAACGTCCGAATAAATAAACAAGAGTGAAGTTTGAGTTGATATAACTGGTACTGAATTTACTGATAGTGTCTGTATCAGGGACAGAATAACATCATAATATGCAATGCTGTCACTATACTACTCGTGGGAACGCAATGGGGAGTAACAATTTTTTGACTCGTACCAAAATGGCAGCGACACGCTTCGCCACTCGTCACGTCTCGTTTCCCACTGGGGCAAAAAGTGACCTACGGGTCTCTGCCTGCCACTTATATAGAAAAAGGCGTGACTGTATGTATGTATGTTAGAAGCCACGAGATTACTTTCTCTACACATACGGAGTGAGTGGCAAACTTTTTTCCACCACATCCAGGTATTTATATAGTTTTAGATAAGTATGTGCAGGGAGCAAGTCTTCGTAAACTACGATCGACTGTAAAATGATAGTCATCATCACTTTTACTGATGATTTGTTGGACTGACGGTGATAAAACGAAAAGTACGATGTTGGTTAAATTGTGTTTTCCAATCATTGCACACTTTCTCGAGCACTTGCTGCATAATAAGCTATCAATATAAAACGTCAAAACTCAAAATATACACAGAAATTACAAAATTCAATTAAAACCCTACCCCCTCTTTTCGAGTTGGCGCCAAATTCTGACTGGCATATTTTCATTCGCCCGCCCACCGAACGACTCGATTGTCTTTATATCATACTCGTAATAAAAGAATTGTGCAATATTTCCCATAATTTTCAGAACAGTATAATGTGTAACTGTAAAGAGATGATGAACGCTTTCATATCAGCGTTGGACTCAGCCGTGCAAGAGGAGTTCGATGTGGCCGCTCAGGTATCTGATGAAGAATGGGAGGCGATCAGGCCCACGAAAATACAGCGGAGAGACGCTCTGTTAAAACATATGCAGGTATTTTAAAAATACTTTCGATGGATTCGAATCATGAGATTTTGAGCTTTTGTGATTTTAGTTATCTAGAGTGCTTTGAGAATAAATTTCACTTGTACAACACAGCCGGAACCGAAAACCAACGAAATGTGTTTTAGCACAAATGTTGGTTATGGCTGGGACTCAAATCCAGGACCTGCGGCGTAAAAGTCGTGTCACTAGGCCACGCGGTCGTAAGAATAACAAAAAATAATTTATATTACAGATTTCATGCATCTCTTTTCTATCGACTGGTAATCATGCACAAAGTGTCGCCTACTGATTGTGCTCCGATGAGTGATAAAGGCTTTACGGTTTGAAGGGCACTGTGAGCTAGCGTAATCACTGGGCTTATGAGACTTAAGAACTTATGTCACAGGTTGATGGACACTGTGTGGTGTCACACAGAAATTTTCTGGGTGACACAGCTTTGTTATGGGCAGACGTTGCAATTACCTTTAGGTGAACGTTTTGCTCGTTACAGCACTTTATCCAATAAAAAAAACCACGTACTTGTTGATTAAGGTATTTTAGAAAAACCGCGGGAACTCGTCGATTTACCGGAATAAAAGACGTAAGCTTCTTCTGTGCCGAATTTTGCCAAGATTGTTTTAACTGTTGGGCCGTGAAAAGGTAACATACTGACAGAGGGTACAGAAAGGTTACTTTCGCATTTATAATATTAAGTATGGATGATTAACAGCCTCCTGATGTTTTTTGTGTTGTCCTAATTATTAAATCATTGGACACGCTGGTAGCTAAGCTACATGCACAAGTAAAGTTTCAGCCTATAAATGTCCCTCTGCAGAGCACAGGCCTCCTCTCATTTCTGAGTGGGTTTTTGGAGCTGGGAAGAATCCGCCACGCTGCTCCAATGCGGGTTGGCGGATTTCACATGTCCTCGTAATATTTTTATTCCTCGGACATGCAGGTTTCCTCCACGATGTTTTCCTTCACCGCTAAGCACGTGGTAAATCAGCACTTAAAATGGAAGAACAATTTGAGAGGTGCTGGCACCGGGGATCGAACCCAGGTTACTCGCTTACTATGAAATTAAAGGCGAGCACTAGGCCCCTAAGCTACCACGGCTACATGCACAAGTACCTAATTAATTTATGAGTTACTAGCTGTTGTCCGCGACTTCGTTGGCGTCGATTAAGGTTTCCTCAAAATCCCGTGGAAATTCTTTGATATCAGGAATAAAAGTAATCTATGTCCGTCCTCAGGAGGCAAGCTAAAACTGTCATAATCGGTTCAACGGTGGAGTCGTGAAAAGGTAACAGACTGAAGGACAGAGTGTTACTTACGCATTTATAATATTAAAAATATAAGTGTAGATATTATGAATACCAGCCTAAGGCAAAGTGTTATTATTTGTTTAATGGGGAAACTCTTGACGACCGCGTGGCCTAGTGGTCAGAGTACCTGACTTCTACGCCGCGGGTTCTGGGTTCGAATCCCAGCCGGAGCCAACATTTGTGCTAAAACACAAATTGTTGGTTTTCGGGTCTGGTTGTGTTGTGATTGTCCCCGTGTTTCTGACACTGCATCCTAGCCTACCTCCAATCTTATCGCATCAGCGTTACATCGGGCGCGGATAGGTAGGGACGAGTGAGTGCCTCTATGTTTGCGCGTACACTTGTGGCACTATAATATCTCCTGCGCAGTTGATGGCTCTCGACAGTATTCGGAAGTTGTCGCCATGGTCGAAATCGGCTAGGACAACATCATTTAAAACTAGCTTGTTCCAGGGCGGTTCTCACCGCCCAGAGTTACCGACACACAAGTCGACAGTCCGAATGGACGCGCGCAGCCTCCTTCGGACGGTCAGTAGACGACTTAAAATGTTTAAGATTTTCGAAATCGCGAAAGCACGCAGCGAACGCGACACAGTCCGAACTTCGAGGGTTTTGTAGGAGTTTTTATTTATTTATTTATTTATTTATGTTTGGGTCAAACCAAACCTGGCACACGGGCCCCTGGCCCGCGAGCACAGTATCCGATGAAGCTGTAAAAGCCGAGACGGCTAACAGCAATTACGTCACCGAAAATATATATTAAAACTAGCTGATGCCCGCGTCTTTGTCCGTGTGGATATAGGATTTTAAATATCCCGTGGTAACGGTTTGAATTTTCCGGAATAAAAAGTATACTATATCGGTTTCCAGTCACGTCAATGGACGTCCGTACGTTTTGCTCGTCTCGTAGAAACGTATAAATCTTCCCATAAAAAAAGATAGTGTTGGTTTTTACTGAAATACAATTACACTGGCGATCTTGCAGCAACACATTCAAGTGAACAGCAAATGCGGCAACTGCAGCACGTGGCAGGCGTCTGCGGCGGACACGTGGGGCGCCACCTACCGGCAGCTCGCAGACTCTGCACAGACAATAGAGAACGACGCTAACACTACCAATGGAGTAATAGAGGAGGTGCAGATGCTACAAGTAAGTTATGAAATCGGACTTGTGGCGTCAACTCGAAAACCGACGGTAGCGTCTATGCAGGAATCCGTCTAGGTAGGTACCACCCCAAGGGCCGGTTATTCTGCTGTGTAGCAGTAGTGTGCAAACATTACTGTGATTCGGTTTGAATGGCACTAAGAGCTAGCGTAATCACTGGGCATATGAGACTTAAGAACTGATGTCGCAGGGTGACGGGCGCATTGTGGTGTCACACTGTTCTGGGTGACACAGCATTTGTTATGGGCACACGTTGCACTTACCACCAGATGAACGTTTTGCTCGTTCCGTCACTTTTATCAAATAAAAAAAACACAACACATTTCAATGAAACTAATTTTACGAATTCTATCGCGTTTAATTTTTACTATTTATAACCCGACGTTTCGAGTGCTTTACAGCACCCATGGTCAAGGGAGGACTGAGGTGACAGATGTCCTGATGTCATAGTTATACAATGTTTTGCTTAGAGGGCAATAAACAAGCTCCTTGAAAATTCCTCGGAATCCCAATATCTCCCATCCCAATATTGGGATACTTTTTATTCCGAAAATCAAAGAGTTCCCACGGTATTTTTAAACAGCCTACGAATGTCCCACTACTGGACACGGACTGCTCTCATTTCTGAGAGGGATATGGAGCCGGGAAAAGTCCGCTACGCTGCACCAATGCGGATAGGAGGACTTCACATGTCTTCAAAATATTTTTATTTCTCAGACATACTGGTTTCCTCATGATGTTTTCCTTCACTGCTGGGCACGCCGTTAATCGGCACTTAAAATAACAATTTTAGAGGTGCCGGGAATCGAACTCACTTGCGTAGTATTTAATTTAAGGCGAGAGTCCAGTCCCTGAGCTACTTCGACTCCAAGAATGATATTAATGCATCAGGCGTTACTTTGCCTAAATCCATTACAATGAAGGAAATAAAGTTATTTTACTAAGATCCACATACAAAATTTAAAGTGTGTAGTAACTAGTTTTTGAAGAGCACTGCACTCTCTTCAGTAAAAAGAAGAAAGAAAAAAACATATTTCTTTGACCAACACACAACATTAACATATCATAAAGTAGTATATAAACAATGACAAAATTTTTAGTGCGATGTCAAAGAGGATCCCGCCTCAGTGATAATCTGTGGGGTACCACAGCACTGGTTTTTAGTCGGGTTTTTGATCAGATATTTGGTATTTTCACGCACAAGACAGTATTAACTTGGTACATGGATGAGATCTTATAAAATATTATGTGTGCGTGTTAAAAAAAAAAGTAAAGTTTCAGCCTATAAATGTCCCACTACTGAGCACAGGCCTCCTCTCATTTCTGAGAGGGTTATGGAGCTAGGAAGAATCCGCCACGCTGCTCCAATGCGGGTTGGCGGACTTCACATGTCTTCGAAACATTTTTAATTTCTCAGACATGCAGGTTTCCTCACGATGTTTTCCTTCACCGCCGAGCACGTGGTAAGTCAGCACTTAAAATTGCAATTAACAATTTTAGTGGTGCCGGCACCGGGAATCGAACCCAGATCACTCGCGTACTATGAAATTAAAAGCGAGCGCCTAGCCCCTGAGCTATGTACGTAACATTAATACGTCTAACACTACTTATGAATTCAGGTGGCTCAGGAATGTGCTTTGTTGCAATCTATAGGGGAGATCTATGTGAGATGTATATTTATTTTGACTGAGTATTTATTTGATTATGATTTGATACTGAGATGAGTATTTATTTTGACTTTTATTGTTGATATTCTTTCTGGATATTTAAGAAATACGAATAAGTGCTGCCGTCAGCGGCTTTTCCGGACCAACACGACTTAGGGACCTCCAAGAAAAGAGCCTATTCCTTTCTTTAAGGCCGCAACGGATCTGCTATTCCTCTGGTATTGTAGGTGTTCATGGGCGGCGGTGATCACTTACCATCACGTGAGCCACCTGCTCGTTTGCCACCAATTCTATATAAAAAAACGAAGCAGCAATGAGCTGGCCATATATCTCGTAGAAGCGATTACCACGGGACCACTCGGTCGTCGAATATTTTGTTATTTTATTATACTTTGGCTTGCCAGGAAAACAATGTTCTTAAAAGTAAAACTTCGTGTCTTTGAAGGTGGGAACATGGCGACCAGTTGATGGAGGGAGATTCAATGATGTCTTATTTCCTCACATCGCTCACGGGTTTCGAGGGAAGGAGCTTCCAGTTATAACTTATCACGTAAGATGATATTGTAAAAGTAACAGTCCATAAACGTCTCACTGCTGAGCACAGGCCTCCTCTTATTTCTAAAAGGGGGCTTTGGAGCCGGTAATAGTCCGCCACGCTGCTCCAATGCGGGTTGGCGGACTTCAAAAGTTTGCTATATGCAAAAAATATGTAGGTTTCCTCACGATGTTTTCGTTTACCGCTGAGCACATGGTAAATCAACACTTAAATTGCCGACACCGGGTATCGAACCCTGGTTACTCGCATAATCTGAAATTAAAGGGTCCATGAGCTACCACGGCTCATATTGTAATTTGTTAATAATTCAATTTCCCGTGCGATAACGCCGGTAGGAAATCTCCTACCCAGTTTTACCCAGAGGATGTGATTTAGGCTATTTTGAAAAAATAACTAGACTACAAATATTAGTCTCTATGTCGGAATCCGTCTAGGTGGGTACCACCCCAGACCAGTTATTCTGCCGTGAAGCAGTAGTGCAGTAATGTGCAAACGTTACTGTGTATCATCGGTTTGAAGGGCACTGAGAGCTAGTGTAATCACTGGGCATATGAGAACTAAGAATTGATGTCTCAGGTTGACGGGCGCAGTGTAGTGCCACACAGAAATATTCTGGGTGACGCAGCATTTATGGGCAAATGTTGCACTCACCATCAGGCGTTTTGCTAGTCTTATTGGACAAAGTGACGAATTTGTCCAATAAAAAAATATATGTGAAACCGCCAGCCCGTATTCCAGGCGTATTCTTCCCAGCTGCAAAACCCTCTTAAAGAGGCCCGTGCTCAGCTGCAGCGGCTGTAACTGTAACTTTTACTCTGGGTTTGACTTAGTGTTTGTTTCATTGTAATGTTGCAACAGGTTCTGGATTCAAATAAATTACGAAGTCACAGTCTGTACGTAATACATATTTTTTTCACACTTCCAGAACCCTCCGTGGACAATCCTGCACGCTAATGAGTCCGGGGCGATCGTTGGTTACGGAGGATTGATATTGGATAT
The DNA here is from genome assembly GCA_019845155.1 of Luehdorfia chinensis. Classification (NCBI taxonomy): domain Eukaryota; kingdom Metazoa; phylum Arthropoda; class Insecta; order Lepidoptera; family Papilionidae; genus Luehdorfia; species Luehdorfia chinensis. The sequence goes on from JAHVAK010000390.1 coordinate 1,605,130, forward strand.
CGTGAAACAGCTCGCGAGGAACAAAAACTTTACGTAAACTTTTATGTTTTCATTTTACATTTTTGTTTTGGATAAAGTGATGCAACGAGCAAAACGTTCACCTGATGTTAAGTGCAACGTCTGCCCATAACAAATGCTGTGTTACCCTGAACATTTCTGTGTGACACCTCACTGTGCCTATAACACTGCGCCCGTCACCTCAGACATCAGTTCTTAGGTCCCTTGAATACACTAGCTCTCAGTGCAATAATAGCCCGAAACATAGTAATGTTTGCCATTACTGCTTTACGAAATAACCTATCTAGCCGTGGTAGCTCAAGGGCCTGGTGCTCGCCTTTAATTTCATAGTACTCGGGTAACCTGGATTCGATCCCCGGTGCCAGCTCCTCTAAATTTGTTCTACAATTTTAAGCGCTGATTTACCACGTGCTTAGCGGTGAAGGAAAACATCGTGAGGAAACCTGCATCACCGTGGAATAGAAATATTTCGAGGATATGTGAAGTCCGCCAACCCGCATTGGAGCAGCGTGGCGGACTATTCCCAGCTCCAAAACCCTCTCAGAAATGAGAGGGAGGCCTGTGCTCAGCAGTGGGACATTTATAGTCGGATTCCTACCACTAAAAAAATAAAGTTTGCATAGTTAGCAACTGAATGAGTCAAGCTAAAGTATCTTGGAAAACATTTATTTCCGGCTGTGCACTATCACACGCGTCAAGTTGTGACCACTGTAATCATCGAAAGATATCTCCGAAACGTAATACATACATACACAAAGTCACGCCTCTTACCTCTTGTCTTCATCGCCTCTTACCCATTGCGGTGGGCAGAGACCACGTTTTGTCACTTGCTACGATCCTGACACACATGACATCTTTCGCTTCTTCTACTTTCATTAGTGTTTTCATACAACCGCGTCGGTTGCGGGTACTTTTGACTTGGCTTTTCCTTAAGACGACTTCGATCTGATCGTGATACGCTCGCCTACGTCGATCCTTACCGGCTCGCCCATTCACATTCACCTCATAAATCTGTTTCAACAATCCATAGAAACGTAATATTTCATAATTATAGCATAATAACAATTGGTGGTAGGATTCCTATGCAGGAATCCGTCTAGGTAGGTACCCAGGGTCAGTTATTCTGCCGTGAAGCAGTAGTGTGTAAACGTTACTGTGTTTCGGTCTGAAGGGCACTGTGAGCTAGCGTAATCACAGGGCATATGAGACTGTAGTGGCTGCCAGTGCGCGGTGCGCCCAGACTGGAGGGCGCAGTGTAATGTCACGCAGAAAGGTTCTGGATGACACAGCATTTGCTATGGGCAGACATTGCGCTTAGCCATTGAGCCAATAAAAAAAATACAATTGATGTTTATTGTTTTTTTCTTTCAGAATTCGTATCTTGTTACCGAATAACTTGAAGTTGAAACACAGTAATGACCCGTCGACCGACGTACGTATCTGTAATTCTGAATATTGAAATAAAAATAATCTATTTTAATTGTGCCAGGCAGAGTCCACCAAGCTGCTCCAATGCGGGTTAGCGGGACTTCACATGTTTACGTTTCTTCCCGACTTTTAATGCTGAGCACAGGCCTTTTCTGTCGTGTCTGTGTTGTGACTCAGTCTCTTGTGACGTGGCGGATAAGTTCTAGAAAAGTCTATTGCGCAGTACTGATGAACGTGTTACACTTATTGCAACCGAAGAATCGTAACCGAATAGAGGTGGAAGTAAGATTGAAAAAGATTTGTTGTAACGTCGTGAATATTGCGTGGCAAAGTGATAGCCAACATTTGTGCAAAGATACAAATTTTTGGTTTTCTGGTCTGGTTGTGTTGTGATTGTCCTCGTGTCTCTGACACTGCATCCTAGCCTTCCTCCTAATTTATTGTATCAGCATTACATCGGGCGCGGTTATCTTAGGACTGCTTTATTATTGCGCGAAATTATTAATATTATACATTTATGGAGATAGGCTAAAATGCAGTGTCAGATACCCAAGGACAAGTACAAAAAAACAAGACCTGAAAACCAACAATTTGTCCTATTTCGCAAATGTTGGCTCCAGCTGGAATTCGAACCCAGGACCCGCGATGTGGTAGTTAGGTACTCTAAGCACTAGGCCACCTAGTGGATAAGTTACGAAGGTGGCAAGGACCGTGGTAGCTCAAGGGCCGGCCGCAAATTTCATAGTAACCGAGCGGCCTAGGTTCGATCTCCTGTGCCGGCATCATTACAGTTGTTAATAACAGTCATGAGTGCTGATTTACTACTTAGTGGTGAAGGACAACATCGTAAGGAAATCCACATGTTTACGCAAAAAAAACCTTTCCGACAGCATGTGCAGCCTGGCAACACGCACTGGAGCAGCGCGGCCAACAATTCCCGGCTTCAGACACTTCTACTACAGTTCCTCCCTTTTAGTAATAAGAGGACTCCTGTGCTCAGCAGTGGGACATTTATAGGCCATTTATTTATTTTGATAAGTAACATGTTGTTTTCATAGTAAGCGAGTGATCTGAGATCCATCCGTGGTGCTGGTACCTCTAAAATTGTTCCACAATTTACCACGTACTCAGCGGTGAAGGAAAACATCGTGAGGAAACCTGCATGTCTGAGGAATGGAAATATTCCGAGGACATGTGAAGTCCGCCAACTCTCATTGGAGCAGCGTGTCAGACTCATCGAAGCTCCAAGGCCCAAAAAAATATTGGAGGGCAACTGTGCACAGCAGTGGGACATTTATGGGCTGTCACTTTATTTTGATAAGTAACATGTACGAAATATAATAACAGTATTTATCGTCATTAGATGAACCACAGCCAAAGCGCTAAGCTAACTATGGCAGCCGTTGCCAAAGGCCAAGCGGCCTTGGGCGCCGCACCGTTTAGTGTTCTGTCAGACTCAACGCCAGGTACTATGTTATGTAATATCAGGTTAGGTGTATAGTACGTGACGGAGTGAACAATGGATTTCATGTAATTAATAAAATCGGGCATTATTTTGCGAAAATCCGTTAAAATTAAAGAAAGAATGTATTACGTAGTTTTTGTAGAGCATCGCCGGCCCTCCCACACAAGCGAGCCCAAGCAAACTAATACCGCTACCGGGAGCCGCCACCAGATATCCTCAACCTCTACCACACTACCACTAGGCAATTCACCTCAAAACGAGGCATTATCAAGGTATATTGACTCTTCAACAGACGGCCGCCGTCAGTAGTGTTGTAGTGATGGGGGGTATCTGGGGGCGGTTCCCGGTGGCGGTGTTAGTTTGCTTATGCACGCTACTGAGGGAGGGCGGGCGGTGCTCTTAAACATTATTACCTAGAATACACACCATTTTATATTTTGCATGCGGATCTTAGCAAATTAACTTCCTTTCGTTCAGGATTTTATGTAGTTATTTGGTATAGCGTTATCACTAAAAAACAAAAAAGAAAAAGCATTTATATGCATCATCATATTAGGATACTTAATAATCATAGCAACTGTAGCATTCTTACAATGCATACAGTCACACCTTTTTCCCATATAAGTTGTAGGCAGAGACCACATCTGCAGCCCACTTTTCGCCTCCACAGAAAACTCTTACTCCACTTACTTGTTCCCGCGAGTAGCTAGCCATCGGCAAAGCAACAACTGGCTTGGCGGAGAGGAAAGGGAAAAGGAATAGGTAGGAAATTAACTTGGGGTGGGGAATGTTAAGTTGGGAAAGGAACTTTAAGGTGTAGGATACTACTAACTCGAAAGGAGCAAGAGAAGCTGGGGTCGCTTACCCGGTACTCTACCGTACTTGCCGGACAAGGCAACTAAGGTAGGTTAAGGACTCTCTGGTTAAATTCTTACACTACGAGTGAGTGTAATGCGAGGTCAGAGAATTTGACTGTGTGTGTATTTACGAGAGTTTGAGTCAAAGCCGGAGCCAAAATCTGTTGTAAAACACAAACTACTGGTTTTCGGGTCTCGGTTGAGGTGTGCATAAAGAAAACGCACTCATGAAGAAGGAGAAATCCTTGTGTGGGTCATCGTTTATAAAATAAAAGAGAAAAGACTGTGATCTAGAACATAACAAAAAATTATTCATCATCATCATTACAGCCTATCACTAATCCACCGCTGATCATAGGCATCCCCCATAGATTTCCACAAAAGTTTGAAAATTTTCAGGGATTATGCCATAATGGCCACGCTTGGTAGGCGGGTTGCCAACCGCAGTTTATTTATTCAGATGTTCCAGGAAGATGCTGCTGTCCGTCTCCTGGTTTAATTTTCCCTCTGTCGACTTTACGACACCCACGGGATGAGATGGGGTGGTAAAAGTTTAAAGTAAAGTTTCAGCCTATAAATGTTACACTACTGAGCACAGGCCTCCTCTCATTTCTGAGAGGGTTTTTGGAGCTAGGAAGAATCCGCCACGCTGCTCCAATGCGGGTTGGCGGACTTCACATGTCTTCGAAATATTTTTTATTCCTCAACATGCAGGTTTCCTCACGATGTTTTCCTTCACCGCCGAGCACGTGGTAAATCAGCACTTAAAATTGCAATTAACGATTTTAGTGGTGCCGGCACCGGGAATCGAACCCAGTTCACTCGCGTACTATGAAATTTAAAGCGAGCGCCTAGCCCCTGAGCTAGATTTTCTTAACCCGCCACCACTCGGCAAACGAAATAGTATTAATTTTAATATACAGCTGATGCCCGCGACTATATCTACGTGGGTATAGGTTTTTTAAATATCTCGTGGGAACTTTATGATTTCCGATGTAAACGTATCCCGTGTCCGTCTCCAGGGTGCTTTTAGTTATAAGATTAATCTATTTTTTTATTTTAGGCATAAACTACACAATAGCTGTGAGTACGCAACCGTATGCTTTTCTCATAGCACGACCAAGAGAGTTGAGCCGCGCGATGCTGTTTTTGCTGCCTTTTACTGCAGATGTTAGTCGATTTTTGTATTTTCATTACACAGATACTCATTTGTACTCCCATTTATTTTGAGAAACCAATCACTAATATATAAACAGTAATTTACTATTAAATAATATAATATTTTTACTTAAAGAAAGTGATGAGACGAGGTAATCGTTCACCTGATGGTAAGTGCAACGTCTGCCCAGAACAAATGCTGTGTCCCCAGGAACATTTCTTTATGGCACTACACTGCGCTCGTCACCCTGAGACGTCAGTCCTTAAATCTCTTATGCCCAGTAATTACACTAGGTGACAGTGCCCTTCAGACAGTAATGTTTGTACACTACTCCTTGGCGGAATTATAATTTGCACTGTGACAAGTCTACCTAGACGGATCACCGCATAAGAATTGGCAATACTTCATTGTAACAATGTTGTCTTTTTTATCTATGTCTATTTTTATTGTTATTCGTAGCACTGTCATAACGATTTCCAGACGTGGTTGTGTCTGGGATTCGCAGTTGTGCTGATGGGGCCGACTCTATATGCTGTGCATCGTCTTAGCCCCTACTACGAGGCTATGGAGATGCCGCGTCAAGGCGGCCTGTCTACAATTCACAATTGTCTTTGGTATATTTATGGTGCTTTGTTGCAACAGGGTTAGTAAGAATGAAATTTTAATACCAACTTATCCGGGTGACCAAATATAAAGGCTGGTCATAAATATAATTTTAAATCGTATCATTCTTATTTCTAAATTCTGAAATTTAGAAACTTGGGGTATTCCGATCGTCACGAAAATTTGGCTCCAACTCTAAAAGCGATGGTTGATTACGTTATTTCTGTGCATATTTCGAGTTTTGATGTTTACAGTAGAATATCATGCAGAAAGTGCTGGTGAAAATTTACTGTCATTGAAAAATTCACATCAATACCGAGGCCCGTCGCTTTCGTTTTATTGTCAGTTCGTGAAATCTTCAGTGATAGAGAACTATCATTTCTCGCTACTTTTAGAAGATCTAAGATCGTTACTTATTTATAAAAAGTTGCTACTACCTGAATATGCTACTATATATATACTTCGACACTGGCAGAAAGTTAAGGACTGTAAAAGTAAAGTAAAGTTTCAGACTATAAATGTCCCACTACTGAGCACATGCCTCCTCTAATTTCTGTGAGGGTTTTTAGAGCTAGGAAGAATCCGCCTACGCTCCTCCAATACGGGTTAGCGGACTTCATATGTCTTCGAAATATTTATTATTCCGTCAGATATGCAGGTTTCCTCACGGTGTTTTTCCTCCACCGCCGAACACGTGGTAAATCAGCAAGTATAATGAGGCTACCACGGCTATAAGGACTGTTGCCATAAAAAATTTCCATTCGAATTCCCGCCTTTGATTTATATTTTTTTTTATGATTACTGTTACATACAGAGTGAGGCAATAAAAAAACAAATTGCTGTGATTGTCTTGCATAAAATGTGTATCTCGCATAAATCGAACCGTCAGTTATTTTAAAAACTTACGTACAATTTGACAATATTCACAACTTTTTCCACGGAAATTTGTACAATTGACACTAAATGACTCTAAATATATTTATGTGAAAATATATGTATTTTGAAGCCAAAAGTATTGGAAATACTAATAACAAAATACCTCAACGTCAGATATTTGAATATTAGTTATATTATATTATATTAATTTACAAATAAATTTTTTTGGAAGTAACTGAAGCACAAATATATATTTGTATGCAATGCAATGACCAGAGTCCGATGTCGATACGTAAGGCTCTTAAATAGACAGGATCAATCGAAACGCTTGGCTGTCCCGATATGCTGGTGGCGTGGCGGTGGCAAATAAATTTATTTTATTTTTATATAAACTCCACCAATTGCATTTATTAAAGAAATTTTCCGTTTTTTAAGATCGAACAGATCTACAAAAACTAAGCAACAACGTGTATTTTCTTAAGGTAACAGCCTAACGATGTCTCACTTTAGCAGAGGGTGTCTTGCAGGCCATCTCGCACCGGGCGCCGAGGATCGAACTCATATCAATTCGCGTACTATTCAATTTAAAGCGAGCGCCCTTCCCCTGAGCTATCACGGCTTATTTATTTACTTTCTAACTAGTCTAAAAACCTCGCAGGGAACCGGAAGGCTGCATTCTTGTATCATACTGCATGAGTCACTTTTTGGTGGATTCCACACTACAAAGTCTACACTTTACAAAGCTCCCTTGGACTACAAATTGCGATCAGTCGTATAGGAAATGGCCAGCTCTGAACGATATTGATGATGATTATACCATTATATTGAGTCTCTCAAGTAATCATTGAAGCGACAACCTGCACAGTTTTGTGGTAGGCCGATGGATGCAGTTGGCTCGGGACCGTGTTATGTAGTAATCTGTGGTCCCCAATGTCCAGTGTTCAATAGTGGACTTATGATGGGCTGAAACGATGATGTTGATGAAGAGAATATATAACAGGAATATGTAATTGAAACATCAAAAATTTGAAAAACAAAGAGAGTATTTTGGATTTGTATGATTAAATTCTTTTGGTAAAAGCCTTGTACAATTTATTAGTTACGACCGCATAGCCTAGTGGTCAGAGTACCGGACCACTGAGTCGCGGAGCCTGGGTTACATTACCCAGCCTAGTGGGTTAGCACTAATGGGCCACACACAACTTGTTGGATGTCGGGTCTGTTTGTGGCTATCCCGCGTCGTTAACGCTGCATCCGTATCTTCCTTCGATCTTACCGTTACAAACAAATAGGGACGGCGAGGACGAGTGCGTGGCGTTATGCCGTAGTGCTTACGGTACCGTAATATTTTCTACGCAGTTGATATCATTTGGTAGCAACCAGTAGATGTCGCGTTTGTCGAAATCGACCAGAAGAAGAAAAGTATTAGATAATTTACCATGTTTTATTTATGTAAGGTATTATTCTTTTACTTTATTTCTAAGCCGTTTTTTGTACCAAAAATAAAACAATCGTTATTAACAATAATGATTGTTTTATTTTTGGTTTCCGTTTTCTGATTCATACTTGTAATTCATTGATTAATATCGTTGTCTCTTTTTGTGTTATAAGGTTGGCTCTCTTATTCTTTCTGTTAGGTGGAATGTACCTTCCTCGGGCGGACAGTGGTCGCCTCGTAGTTGGTACTTGGTGGTTAGTGGTACTGGTTGTGGTCACAACGTACTCGGGAAATCTGGTGGCGTTCCTCACCTTCCCTAAGCAGGAGGTCCCAGTGACCACGCTAGCCGAACTATTGAAAAATAAAGCCGATTACACATGGTCAATCAACAAGGGCTCTTATTTGGAGACGGAGTTACAGGTAAACATCATGTTATAATATAGGGTTTTTTTATTGGATAATGTGACGAAACGAGCTAAAAGTCCACGTGATGGTAGGTGAAAAGTTTGCCCATAACAAATGCTTTGTCACCCAGAACGTTTCTGTGTTACACCACACTGCGCCACTTATTCACTGTCAAGCAGTAGTGTGCAAACTGTACTGTGTTTTGGACTGAAGAGCACCGAGAGCTAGGGTAAATACAGGGCATATGAGACCTAAGAACTGATGTCTCAGAGTGACGGACGCAGTGAGGTGCCAACAATATTTTTTTCATTAGAGAAAGTGATGAAACGAGCAAAACGTTCAACTGATGGTAAGTGCACCGTTTGCCCGTAACAAATGCTGTGTCACCCAGAAAATTTCTGTGTGACACCACAATGTGCCTATCAACCTGAGACATAAGTTCTTAAGTCTCCCAGTGATTACGCTAGCTCTCAGTGCTCTTCAAATCGAAACACAGTAATGTTTGCATACTACTGCTTCACGGCAGAATAACTGGCACTGGGGTGGTACCTACCTAGAAGGATTCCTGCATTTCTGCGTGACACACAGCATTTGTTATGAGCAGACGTTGCACTTATCATAAGGTGAACGTTTTTCTCGTTTACCTCATTTTCATTAATCTGACACTTCCATTGATTTTTGATTAATTATCGCATATGCATTTCACCTTCGGTATCGTAGGTGAACAAGTGCCTGCACTTATACACAAGGCTAATAACATACCTAAAACACAACGTACCATAGTCAATACTTGCCAAGCCGATTCATCATCGTCATCATCATTTCAGCCTATCACTAGTCCACTGCTGAACATGAAGTCTTTCCATAGTTGCCACGCTTTGGAGGCGGATTGGCAACCGCAGATTATTTATTCAGATATTGCAGGAAGATGCTGCTGCCCATATTCTTGTTTCAAATTTCCCTCTGTCGACTTTTGCGACACCCACGGGATGAGATGGGGTGGTGTATTCTCTTAAGTGGCCATCACACGATCACCAACCAAGGCGATTAGTTAAGTCTTAAGGCTAACCTCCTACAGTGTTGTAATATTATTTTCTACAGAACTCTGATGAAGGAAAATATATATCGCTACTTAAAGGGGCTGAATTAGTCACATCTACAGCGCACATCGAAAGTCGTCGCGGTTCAGGTAAAGACTTTAATTAACAATTAAAACACATAGTTCAGATTATTTTTTGAAAATGGAACAGTGAGAAAAAAGATGACAAATGAACACACACTTCATTTGATGGTAACTGGTCAGATATATAAATAAATAAACTCCTACAAAAACCTCGAAATTCGGACTGTCGCGTTCACTGCGTGCTTGCGCGATTTAGAATATCTCAAAATGATTTTAAGTCGTCTAATGACCGTCCGAGGGAGGCTGCGGGCGTTCATTCGTTCTGTGATCGTGACTGACCGTATCGTAGTCAGTCACGATCCAGGCTGAGACGTCCGTGCCATCTAGCACGTTTCGGGCGACGTTTGCGTATGGTTCCGTTTCTATCTGGTTGAAACTGGACAGAGCGCCCACTCCGTAGAAGAATTAAGATATAAATGTTGCTAGTAATTAGGACTTCGTACTTTACCGCTCGCCATATCCAAGGCCGTGTATTAAAAAGTATTGGAAATTTGAACTCCAATAATTGCCACTTGTCATACGAAAGACCGCGTCAAAAGTAATTAAGATTCCGGTTTTCGTCACTTGCCATATAAAAGACCGCTTTGATAGTAATTTGGACTCAGGTTTTCGTAACATGCCATATAGATTTTTCATGAGTATATTCGGTCACAGAAGGGGTTATATTTGAGTAGCTGTTGAAGTTCTCCTGAACAGTTTTTGACCACGGCGACAACCACCGAATACTGTCGGAAGTTATAAACTGCGCAGGAGATATTATAGTGCCAAAGGTGTACGCGCAAATACAGGAGCACTTACTCGTCCCAACGCCCGATGTAACGCCCATGGATAAGATCATGGGTAGGCTAGGATGCAGTGTCAGAGACACAAGCACAATGACAACAGAACTAGACATGAAAACCAACAATTTGTGTTTGTGCACAAATGTTGGCTCCGGCAGGGATTCGAACCCAGGACAGCGTGGTAGTCAGGTACTCTAACCACTAGGCCACCCGGTCGTATGTTATGTAAGAGGGGGTTATATGAAAAACATTTTGTACTTTTTACTCGTATTTAATGAAACTTTAGTATTCGAAGTTAACGATATATAAAATCAATTCTGTCTGTGAAATAAATTTTATACAATTAAATTCTTCTTCTTTTTTGATCCTGGTCATCGGCTATCAAATCAAGCCATTTTTGCCGATGTCGAGTAATAATTTAATTGTATTATGGACTCCGTTTCGATCGATAATAAAATGATAGTTGGTTTTTACTGAAGATTTGTTGGATTGATGAATGGTGTTAAAGATGAAACATTGGACTGATGGACACATCGAAAAGTACAATTTTGGTCTTGAATTGAATTTTCCATTTACTGTACACTTTCACGAGCACTTGATGCATAATAAACTATCAATATTAAACATCAACACTCAAAATATAAACAGAAATTACAAAATTCAATAAAAACACTTTTTCAGTTGGCGCCAAAAGTTCTTAATTAATTTCCTTTTCTATTTTATTTTGTTTACGTTTTAAAACCATTTAACTAGTAAGTGGACTAGTATAACTTTTATTCAATAAAATTATTTTAGAATTTTATAGTGTACGATATAAAAATTTCCAGGTTCTATCAAAATATATTTTACAAGAAAATAAACATATTTTTAGACAAATAATATAATATTCATATCAAAATTATTGCACGATATATTTTACCCTCGTAAGTCCGAGTACACACATAATTATTTTTATTCTACGTTCACTTTTTTCCCGCCTAATCAACTTTTTTATTACAAAGTTGATGGTAAGTGCAACGGCCGCCCATAGCTAATGCTTAGTCACTCAGAATATTTCCGTAGTACGCCTTGCGGCCGCCCCCCTGAGACGTCAGTTCTTAAGTCTCATATGTCCAGTGATTAAACTAGATCTCATTGCCCTTCACACCGAAACACAGCAATGCGTGCACACTACTGCTTCACGGCAGAATAACTGGCCTTGCGGTGGTACCTACCTAGACGGACTTCCGCATAGAAATCATTCCACCAGTACGGTTAAATGTCATTTAAATCCCCATGAACATAACATTTAGAGTCATCGCTCCTCGAGCGGGTCCGCAAACATCGACACGTGATTATCGATTGGAAGATGCGTCTGAGTTACATTATGCGAGCGGCAACCGTGTCTACAAATAAATGCGACTTCACTGTCAGTAAGTTGTAGAACTTTTAATATGCTTTTTGATTTTCGTCGTTTACTATGGGTTATAACTTCAGCGGCCAAACAACGCGTTATAGTTAATTAAATATAAACATCTCTCTAAAGTAACAGTCCATAAATTTCCCAGAGAGACCGCTGGGCCGAGGCCTTGTATCGTTTTTAAGAGGGGGTTTTACATGTGGTAGGGTAAGTGGAAGGATGAGTGACGAGGTGTCCTCTTTGTCGATTTTCACAACGGCGACTGTCGGAAATATTAAATGCGCAGGAGATATTCTGTTTACAAACTATATATAGATAGTGCCAGTAGTGTACGCGAAAAAACAGAGGCACTCAGTCGTTCTAATCTGTCCGTGCCCGATATTAGCTCATACGAGGCTACGGATTAGTTAGATAGAGTAGACAGAAAGAATTAGTTAGATATATAGTAGAGTTAGATAGTTCACCTCATGGAAGTCAAACATCTGCTTATAAGAACCCCTGTAACCCCTGTATGACATTTCTGTGTGGAATAACATTGCACTCGTCAGTCTGAGACATCAGTTCTGAAGTCTCTTACTTCCTTTAGTTAAGAAGCCTATCATTAGTCCACTGCTGAACATAGGCCTCTCCCACAAAAGTTTGAAGCTCTCATTTGGGGGGGATTGTGCTTTAGTTGAAACGCTTGGCCAGTAGGTTGGCAACCGCGGTTTAGCCAGATGTGCAAGGAAGATGCTGCTGCCCATCTCATTGTTTTTATTTTCCCTCTGGCCATGTGGTGGCGGCTTCAGAGAATCTACAATCTTATGTTATCCCGTGGGTGTCGTAAAAGTTTTAAGTGTCATGCCGAGTAAATACATTCTTTAACAGTGCTCTTAAGACCGAACCACAGATGATAAATGTCTGCAACTGCTTGCAGATAAATGTTGAAATAACTGGCGGTGCTTTGGTATTCAGCTAGACTGGATTTATGCATAGGGAATCCTACCACCAGTAAACCACTTTGGTCTTGAAATAATAAAATTAAATATGTATGCAAACAAACCAGGCGCCGAAGAGTTCATGGACTGAGAAGGTGGCGATGATTGTACCAGCAGGCAGTCCGTATCTATCAGTCATAAATAAAGAGTAAGTAGTCGTTTTATTACTTCAAACTAAATTCATTAATGTCTTGGCCTCCGAAGATTCAGATGCCCAGATAAAACTGACAACGCAGTAGTAAAATTAGTTCTACTGTTGGTAGAATTCCTGTGCAGGAAGCTGCTTGAGTAGCTACGACCGTAGTGCCAGTTAGTCTGCCATGAATCAGTAGTGTGCAACAATTACTGTGTTTCTGTCTGAAGGGCACTGAGAGCTAACGTAATCACTGGGCATATAAGACTTAAGAATTGATGTCTTAGGATGACGGGCGCAATGTGTTGCCACACAGAAATGTTCTAGGTGACACAGCATTTGTTACGGGCAGTCGTTTCTTTAACCATCAGGTGAACGTTTTGCTCGTCCCGTTATTTTACCCAATAAAATAATGTTCTACATTTAGTTGTTTAAAAATATGTCGGTCGGAATTGGCTAGGAGGACTTTTTAACGAAGTCCGCCATTACACAGTAAAGTAAGGTAAATTAGCAGCCTATAAATGTCCCAAGGCTGAGAACAGGCCTCCTCTCATTTCTGAGAGGGTTTTGGAGCCAGGTTTTGGAGCTGGGAATAGTCCGCCACGCAGTTCCAATGCGGGTGTGCGGACTTCAAAATGTCCTCGAAATATTTCTATTCCTCGGACACGCAGGTTTACTCACGATGTTATCCTTCACCGCTAAGCACGTGGTATATCATGACTTAAAATCGTAGAACAATTACAGAGGTGCTGGCACCGGGGATCGAACCCAAGTTACTCGCGTACACCACGAGCTACCACGGCAGGCTGCCATTACACAGGCTGAAGTCTTAGTCTTAGTCGTTTGTTATCCAAAAGATCTTACAAAAATAATAGATTGTAAACAGAATGGGGAGAGAGAAAAAGTTGATCCGTATGCAAACGTGATATACATGTGGTAGTTATATAGAAAATAGTTCTTAATATTAAGGTTATCAATTACAGTATTATCCAATATAAGCAGTGCCCCCGACTTCACCCGCGTAAATAGACCGAGCAAATTATTGCGCCGTACGGCACGGTACCTCGCTGACCTGGACGTCTATTTTGTAACTCTGTTAGGTTTCGCGATTGGTTTTATTTTGGCATATGAAGCTCATTCATTAGTTAATGGGATCAAATGAAACCGATCACGAAAACCAATCAGAGCTACACAGTAGTTCCCAGTTCACAGCGTGCGGCTCCTTGAGGCTAGGATAAAATTTAATAACACATAATATTCCTCAATAAATAGGCTGTGTAATGCAAAATAACATAAACATATGATACTTTTTATCCCGGAAAATCCAACGCGGAAAGCCGCTAGAATGAAATAAATTATAACTATATTTTGTGCTATAGGATAAACCGCATGCACAAAGCTGGGCTCATTACAAAATGGTTGAGCAATTACTTGCCGAAGCGCGACCGCTGTTGGATGACCACCACGGCGACGCAGGAGATCAACAACCACACCGTCAACCTTAGTGACATGCAGGGCTCCTTCTTCGTATTATTTCTTGGTAATGATGAACAATGTTAACTGGTGGTAGGATACCTATGAATGTACCTAGACGGTAGGCACAATCGTAGAGGTAGGAGAACCGTTATTCAGCCGTCAAGTAGTAGTGTTGTTTTTTTCAGGAGATAGTGACCGAGACTATCAATTCATTCACCTGGGTGGGAAGTGCGTCTGCCCACAACAAATTCTGTGTCATTAAAAGATTTCTGCACCACATGCACTCTGCACTCGTCACCCTGAAACAACAGTGCACTTCAAAACAAAGCACAGTAATTTTTTGTTAGTAGTGTAGTAGTAGTTTGAGAACCAGTGCTTGACGGCAGAATCACTGGCACAAGCGAATTCCTGTACGGGAATCCTGTCATCCTGTCTTGGTGGCCTATGATGGTGATTCTTAATTTACTTCAGAAAAGTAGCGAAACCTCATTTTGGATACTAAAAATAACATTGTTTTTTCAGGGGTTTTCTTAGCTTTAGCTGTGCTTTTGATCGAATGGATGTACAATAGAAAAAAGAAGAGGAGCGATAATGTTGTAATAAAACCGTACACGGAATAGGCATTATTATATACATTTGTTTATACATTTAAGATTTCTATAAAACTCGCGACCCGCCCAGGCTTAGAACTGGTGCAATTTACTAATGAAGAAAATGAGAAGTGCTAAAGTGAAATTAAACGTCACCTGTTTACTTTATTTTATCATTGATATATATGTTAACAGTAGATAAGCAATCACCGCGCAAAAGCGTACCCACTTAACATATGGCTACAGCCATATATGCGAACATCACTATCTCAGTATCTCTACCAAATCCACGCTAAGCCGCCATGCTAGCGAACAAAAGTAAAAGAGACAAATATACTCGTATGTTTACTTGTGTATGTATGTATTAACTAAGTTGTAGCGATTAGATATCTGGTTACGCTATTTTTAACCGACTTCAAAAAAAGGAGGAGGTACTATGTTCGTAATTTTTTTATGTATGTTCACCGATATTTCTTTTGACGTGTTAGTACGAGGTTTGCATCTCATCTCTACGAGTATTTGTTTAACTTAGTGGTTGTTATGAAAACTTGTGTCAGCAGAACTGTGAAATTAAAAGTAACTCTTTTATTGAGATTTTAATTAAAAAAAATCCTTAAAATAAAAATATACAAAACCTCGTCCTGACAATTACGAACACAAGAAAAAAAAAGCAGCCAAATCGGTCGAGTCGTTCTCAAGTGCATCTTTCATAAATGCGCCAATTTATTTTTATTTATAAAGATAAAGTAAAGTAATTATTAAAAAAAAAACTCGAGTAATGACCTCATGATCCTGGTGAGATTACAGGTGGAAGTCAAACAAGTTATTGTATTGTCAAGAATAATTTAAGAATTGTTCGACTCGTACCAAAATGGCGGCGACGTGGTTCGCAACTCGTCACTTTTCGTTTCACGCGAGGGCGAACAGTGGGCTATATGAGTGGCCTCTGCCTACCCCTAACATAGGAAAATGGCGTGACTAAATGACTCTATTTCAACTGACCATAATACGTATGCATAATTTCAAATCATTTGGGCATCTGGAGGTGGGTGAAAATGAAATAGATTTTTTTAAAATATTACATTGTTAGTTACTTATATACAAGTCAAGCTAATAAAAATGTGTTAAAAATATATATTTTATTTTATAAATGGTTTATAAGTTTGATACTTAAAATTTATTGTTTTACTAGTGGTAGGATTCCTATGCAGGAATCCGTCTAGGTAGGTGCCACCCAGGACCAGTTATTCTACCGTGAAGCAGTAGTGTGCAAACATTACTATGTTTCGGCTTGAAGGGCACTGTGAGCATAATCACTTGGCCTTTGAGATTTAAGAACTGATGTCTCAGGGTGACGGTCGCAGTGTGGTGTCGCACAGAATTATTCTAGGTGACACAGCATTTGTTGTGGGCGGACGTTGCACTTACCATGAGGTGAACGTTTTGCTCGTTTCGTCACTTTGTACAATAAAAAAAAATATATTGAAATTTAAAGTGGTAAAATACCTATCCGCCAGTGAAGGAAAACATCGTAAGGAGACTAACGTGAGTCTCGTACTACGCGGTCACTTTATCTGATAGTATACCGGTGTCAGCTTTGAATGAAATTAAATGAAATATATTTATTACCCGACGTAAGAAATTCGATTTTTGTTTTTTTCTGAAATGGTGGTCGTTTCATAATGAGGTTCTTAAACAGAAACAGGCAAAAGAAACTCCGTTAGTACCCCTCTTTTTTAGACATTTTTTTCTAAGTTCTTTTCTAATGGAAATATTTAAAAATATATTTATATACATATATGTTGTGTTAAAATACCGCACAAGACGCAACAACAAATGATATTTCGTAAGGTGTCATGGATTACACTGCGTGCGTGCTTCTTTATCAATCAATATGCACGAACTGACATAACAGCTCTAAGTTAAAATAAAATATAATAAACGCAGAATATATTCGGCGTTTTGTCGTACTGGCTCCTTTGATCCGAAATATATCCTATTTGGTTAAGAATTCCAAATTGAAATTTATAAATCTATTTAGCTGGTTCATTTGTGTTTCGAAAACAGTCGTTCATTTGTTTTTTCCTCATTCGTTTTTTCTTTGGCGTCACAATGTAAAACTTGAAATATCGCTTTATTTACGAGTACGAGGTCTACCGTGGCACCAGTGCTGAAGAAACAGCTTGAAGGATTAACGATGTGTATAGCGCTGGTGTCGCAAAAGAAAACGCGGTTAGTTTTGGTTTCAAAATTTACGTTCTGGAAATTTCGACCTTCAGTACAATCCCCGTGGTCGGCTGGAGACCAAAATGGACAATGAAGAATTGAAGGCTATTGTGGAAGCGGATCCATCGCAAACCAATTCAGAGTTAGTTGCAGGATATAAAACTGTTAATTCCAATAGAAGTAAACAGGGAAAGCAAAAAAGCTTGAACGGTGGGTACCTCATGAATCAAGTGAAGCAAACCAGCAAACACGCGTCGACTGATGCGCTACATTGCATATACAACCGGCATAATAATGAAGGGATTTTAAACCTGTGGTGAAAAGTGGATCCTGTACGATAATCAGAAGCGCTCGTCGCAATGGCTGAACCCTGGAGAATAAATAAAGAATTTACTCAGAAAAAGTTACTTGTGAGTGTTTGGTGGACTAGTGCCGGTGTCGTTCACTACAGCTTTCTTAAATCTGGTCAAACGATTACAGGCAGATATCTATTTTCAGCAACTGCAAACCATGAAAGAAGAACTAGCTACTAAACTCTATGTTACGCTCTAGGCCACTGCTGATTCAGGACAACGGTGAACGGTGTGTGGTCTAGCCACACACTGCACAACAGACGGCCGCTAAACTAGAGGAGCTGCAATTGGAATGTCTGGGAATCAATGAAAGAAAAGGGATCAATAAACTACCTATGAGATGGCAAAAGCGCATAAATAACAATGGTACATACTTTGAGTAATTAAATATATTTTACAAAAAAAAAAACTACTTTATATTCCTCCCATACAAAACGCCAATTTCATATGTAAGGACCTAATATTTCGTATGGTGTCGTGGATTACACGATGGTGTGTGCTTCTTTATCAATGAATATGCACGAAATGACATAAGAGGATCTATGTTGAAATAAAGTATATTAAACTCGGAATATAGTAAATTACACGTCACTGACGTCATGCAATGGTGACAGGAGTATCTAACTTTCACATTAATATTGAAGGTGAAAATAGAGACCTAGTTTTGTGTCGGCTATACATGAGTAATTAGCTATTAGAAACAACCTGGCAGCGATCACCTCTTTCCTCTGAGGTTATTATCATCTATGTATTCTATTATATTGTAATAACCCTTTATATATAGTCTTTGTTTAATAAATCTTGTAAACAAATGGGTAGGAAGTACTAGTGCACTTTCTGGTATTTTATTGTAAAATGTATATTCTGCCCATGAATGAATTACTGACTATGTTGATTCGAGTAACCGACATCACAAGCTTGTTTGGCCCTGGTATTTACGTTATGTACATCACTATTTTTACTAAAGCTATTTATGTTCCTGTTTACGTATATTTATATATATATATATATGGCGTTAAGTCGCCTAAGTTTTTTGTATCTTCTGTGACATGTACTGGGACATGCATTAAGAGGATAAAAACAGTGTCATGGAAGTAGTGACAATAACACAATACTAATAACACTACTGATGCCTCCTTGTCTGTGATTATATTATAAAAAATTATGGGCTTGCAATTTGAAATTATTTTACACTAGCGATGCCCGTGATTTCGTCCGCATGGTTATAGGTTATTTAGATATCCCGTAGGAATTTTTTGATTTTTCGTGATTAAAAGTATCCTATATCCGTCCCCAGAACGTGTGCAATCTCTGTGCTAAATTTCGTCAAAAACGATTCAGCGGTTGACTCGTGAAAAGGTAACAAACAGACAGCGGGACAGAGAGGGAGTTACTTTCTCATTTATAATATTAGTAACTATCACACTAACTTAATTTATTTCGTGTGTGCGCCTCGGTACTTATGAGCATGTCGGCATGCGTATCATACATAAATGCATATCATAAACGATTCTGTATTATAGTCAGGGTTGCCAACTTTTCGAAAATAAAGTCGCAACAATCGGTCGGTCATTGGAATCGTTCGGAATGCGGTCCGATTACTAAAGATTTGACCATCCGACTAAAGTAAAAATAAAAACGCTTTTGTTTTAATGTGTACTTAATTTTGCTTATTATCGCCGCTTTCATTAATTCCGCGTCATTTTTATATTTATTTATGAACCTCGAACTGTTGAAAATGTTCGTGTTGTAGTTGTCGATGATGTAATTTAGCCGTGTGAGGAGTGAGCACTGTGCTGTGAACCTGAGTGAACTCTCCTATCGTCGCGTGTAATCAAAAATCGGAACTAAATGTCTTCGGGACGCGGGACAATATCATCGAATTTGGGACTTGTCCCGGCAGAATCGGGACAGGTGACAACTCTGACTACAATCACCAACGTTAATGGTAGAGAATTTATACTATGTTATTTCTAAAAAACCGGTTCTCATAAATACACACGTGCGAACCGTCATGTCAGCAGATCGCCGCGTGTATCGCATCTAATAATAACAGGAAAAGCGACTCATGTCTTATCGTTTGCATTCTTGTTTTACATGTTCGATTCAGTTGCAGCGAAGAGGCCTTGGATTTATGCATGCGTAATATTATTTATAACAACTGAAAGTATGGAGTGCATCATCACTTCTGTTCACTTTTACACAAAGCACACAATGACTCTCGACAATAACAAATGAAGGTTAAGAGACTATGGCGTCACTTTACGAAAATACATTACTGTAATGGAAAAAAGTAAATTAATAAGTTGACATCTGTTTGCATAATTAAATATGGTGTGTATTATGTAGTTTTTGAAGAGGACTACCAATCTGCCTAGTTTCGAACTCAGTTGGTGTTCAACAGGTTACATTTTTAGAGTGTATGCAGTAGTTTTAGGATTTAAATTCTCCTTCCCTTTTCCATCATTGGAAAATTAGATGCATCGTTTACAATTTTTTTGCTGTGGGTATACCTATCATTGAGATGAAGCTTTTTGCTACGTCGTTCATAATACTCACAGCAAAGGAATGGAATAATTTGTCTGCAGCAGTGTGGTGTGGTGGCGGCTTGAGAGAATCTACCAAACATATAAGTTTTTTAATAAATACTTTCAGTATAATTTGTAATTCATTTGTTATTAAATCTTGTCTAACATTTTGTCATGGAGCGTGGTTGGATTTTCTATGAGACTCTTCTTTGTAAATTTATTTATGATGTACTTTTGACTAAGATAAAAAAGTAACAAAAAAGAAGATACCTACGGAGTTTCTTTCGCCTGTTTCTTCTCCTTCGGAGGAACCTCATTACGAAACGGTGGTAGATTGTCAAAAAAAATTACGTTTGACGAACGAAATTTATATTCCTTACAAATATACTTAAAAATTACTAGTTTAACTAGTTTTTTTACTGGTGGTAGAATTCTTATGCAGGAATCCGTCTAGTAGTAGTAGGTACCACCCCAGGGCCAGTTATTCTACCGTGAAGCAGTAGTGTGCAAACATTACTGTGTTTCGGTTTGAAGGCAGTGCCCTTCAAAGTAGCTTCTTGAGCTAGCGTAATCACTGGGCATATGAGACTTAAGAACCTATGTCTCAGGGTGATGGGCACAGTGTAGTGTTGCTACTAGTGTCTGGCAGACGTTGCACTTACCATCAGGTGAACGTTTTGCTCGTTTCATCACTTTATGCAACTAAAAAAAAAGTTTTCATTTAACTTTTATTTCATTTCAATACACGAGGCAAATAACAAATGTAACTGTCACAATTTTGGAAAAATCCGTCGTTATGGGATGAATTATTTAACTTCAACACATATAACACAGATCTGTATCCCGCGTCACAAAACCTGACTAGTCCGCCACAGCCGGTACATAAATACAGGCCCAACGCAACCGGCCGCAGTTTCAATTGGTGCCCGCCGCAATCGGCCGCCTAATTCGAATTCTTTCGGAGTGTTGTTTTTAAATTTTTCCAAAAACTCTTGGGTGTCAATGACAAGATCGAAGAGAAAGTTCGCGATCACCGACAAATTTCTACCCAGGTCAGTGTTTCCCCTGTTCGTCGTGTCACGGGTCTGGTTCGTGGTCGCGGAACGTGTTTTGGCTAGCGCATTGCCCTTTCAGAAAAAGCACATTTCCGTCCGCCGACAAACAATCCACAGACATTTTTACATAATTACAAGTTTCGCCATCATCGAGATGCTATATTTTTTCAATCATCATTGATGAAATGTTGGAAGGTTCGAGTCTCTCATTGAGACGTGTAAAGAGGTGAAATCATAGATGTAAATTATCACTGGTGTTGCGTTCACTAGTAAAGCGATGTATTTTTTGTATATCATCATCATCATCATCATTTCAGCCTATCGCTAGTCTACTATTAAACATAAGCCTCCCCCAAAGATTGCCACAAAAGTTTGTAGCTTCAATTTTGAGGTGATCTTGCAATAGTTGCCACGCTTGGTAGGCGGATTGCCAACCGCAGTTTATCTATTCAGATATTCCAGGAAGATGCTGCTGCCCGCCTCCTGGTTTTAATTTTCCCTCAGTCGTCTTTTACGACACCCACGGGATCAGATGGGGTGGTAGATTCTCTTAAGCCGCCAACACACGGCAAATACTTTCTCATTCAAATTCAAACAGAGTGCAAATTGATTGTCAATTGTTTTGAATTTATTTATTTACTAGCTGATGCCCGCGACTTCGTCCGCGTGGAGATAGGTTTTAAAATATCCCGTGAGAACTTTTTGATTTTCCAGGATTAAAAAGTATACTATGTCCGTCTTCAGGGTGCAAGGTATCTCTGTACCAAATTTCGTTAAGATCGGTTCAGCGGTTGAACCGTGAAAAGGTAATAGGACCGTAGTTTATTAGGTAACACGACTAACTCTGTCTGTTTGTTACTTTCTTGTTTGTTACCGGACAGAGAGAGTTACTGTCCCATTTATACTATATTATACATTTTTTTATCTGATATATGCGCCGTTCCAGGTGTCCATTACAGGTGCCGGTGATCCATCGTTATCCATACTAGAAAGTGTAAAGTAAAAGTAACTCTCTCCGTCCCTCTGTCTGTTTGTTACCTTTTCACGAACGTAAGTCTGTGGCTAAAGGAAATATAATATTTAGTTTACAAAAGAGACAGATTTTAAAATAGTTAAATATTACAATAAGATAAAGGAACTATACATTCTCCCTTTATCTTTATGTTTGTGTGGATTCTTGAAGGAGATCCAGAAGTTCTTGTAATATTACTATTAAACAAACATTTAGTTCCCGGGCACTAATTGTAATCTGTGCAAATTTTATGTCAGTTTTAGTAGCTTTTAAGTTATATCATGATGATCCGGAACCTACAGTATACTTTTCTGATTTATGAATTTGTGTAAAATAAATTACCGTGTAGTAAGGAGTGAAAAAGGAGGCTTGTGCTCAGCATTGGGACATATACGCCGTTACTTTAGCTTTTCTCACGATACATTTTAGCGTGTGTGCCGTGTGGTGGCAGTTTAAGAGAATCTACCACCCTATCTTATCCCGTGGGTTTCGTAAAAGTCGACAGATGGGAAATTAAAACCAGACGATGGGCAGAAGCATCTTCCTGGAATATCTGAATAGATAAACTGCGGTCGCCAACCCGCCTGCCAAGCGTGGCAACTGTGGCAAAATCCCCAAAATGATGATGATTTTAGCGTATCAGTTCCTGTTATAAAGAACACAATGTTATTTAGTAGGTATTTAAGTAGTCTAGACAGTGGTTGTCGCATTCAAGAAGTTCAAACAAATATGTTACATAATCGACGTCACTGGTCTACCATTTTTACAATTTTAAAGTCATTTTGGTGTTGCGTAAATATTACTTTATTAATTGAGCATTAATTCGTCTATGCGCAGCACCTTTTGCTGAGTGGAGTCCATTTCACTTCACAATACAACGTCACTTTTTACTCCAGATACATCTTTATCATCATTATCATTTCGGCCCGTTTTAGTCCACTGTTGAATATACGACACCCCGTAGATTGCAACAAAACACGGTCCTGAGCCACTTGCGATCATGGACTTCCCGCAAAACCGTGTAGGTCGCTTGCCGGTACGAGGTTGACACTCCAGAACCTTTCTTTTCCGTTTATCGGTTCTACTAGATATATGGCATTGTTTATACATATATTTCAATGTTTTTCCCCTTTTTTCTTCCTTTTTTTATTTGAGTTCAAAAAAGTCTATGTCTAAAAAAAAGTGAAAACTATTGTTAGTTGATTTTATTGCACACAATAACTCACGTTTGGTGTTGCAATGCACGCAAATGTTGCAGTAAGAAGTAAAGTAAACTTTCAGCCTATAAATGTCCCACAGCTGAGCACAGGCCTCCTCTCATTTCTGAGTGGGTTCTGGAGCTAGGAAGAATCCGCCACTCTGCTCCAATACGGGTTGGCGTACTGCACTTGTCTTCGAAATATTTTTTTATTTCTGAGACATGCAAGTTTCCTCACGATGTTTTCCTTAACCGCCGAGCACGTTAAAATTTCAATTAACAATTTTAGTGGTGCCGGCACCGGGAATCGCACCCCGGTCACTCTCGTACTATGAAATTTAAAGCGAGCGCCTAGCCCCTGAGCTACCACGGTTGTTGCAGTGAACTTAAGTTTATTATATTATATTTGCTTTTGTGACTGAAAAGTAACTAATATTAATTATAGTAACTACACATTAACGATATTGTACTATAATATTATTTTGTGCAACTTTGTGGGCTTGCACAGTGAAAAAAATTCTTTATAACCAGTTACTTATTATTACTAAGGTACACAACAATTACCATTTTTTTTTATATTTTTTTTGAAAAAATTTTTGGAGTAAAAGTATATAAATACCTGAGTAGGCATTATTCAAATCACATTCAATATAAAAATCACCCATTTAAAAATACAGCACTATTCCCAAAATCACCCCGATTTCGGAAATAGCTCATTAAAAAACAAGAAAATGTCACATTTTGTTGTTGTTAGTTTAATGTTGCAAGTAAAATATTGCTGTCCGACAAACTGTTATTTGATAAAGTGACGAGACGAGCAAAACGTTCACCTGATGGTAAGTACAACGTCTGCCCATAACAGATGTTGTGTTACTCAGAACATTTCTGTCTAGCACCAAACTGCGCCCATCACCCTGAGACATAAGTTCTTAAGTATCATATGCCCAGTGATTACGCTAGCTCGTCAGTGCCCTTCAAACCGACAAACACTGTAATGTTTGCACACTACTGCTTCACGGCATAATAACTGGCCCTGGGGTGGTACCTACCTAGACGGATTCCTGCATTATTTCAGTTGTTATGCACCCAGCAGCTGTAAATGCTTCGCCCGCGCGCCGAGGACACGCGAAATGCGTCGCTGTCTGCCGGCGCAAAATCTCGTCAATCTCGCGAGATCTCACCCAATTTAGGCTTCGGGATAGCATTCCCTACATCCAAGCCAATAATGCCAGTTACTCGACTTTTCAGTCAGTAACTCTTTCATGAAGCATTGTATACGTTTTTACCACAAAATTCGATAAAGTGCAGTCTTTCAATCAAAACGTTTAAATATTTTGCTGAACACAACTTTATAAAATAGGTTATTATAATAATAATGAATACATGGATGATAATAAACCCTGGTAATGAGGTGATCTCTGCAAAGCTATTTCTACATCTTGATGTTTATAATACTACTGTAATTGCAAGGATATAATATACCTTCGATCTTTTATTAGTGATCGAAGATTATATCGCTTTTAAAATTAATAGCAAGACAAAAACTACCCACTGAGTTGAGTGAGTCTTGTCGGTTTTATCCAGTACAAAGGTATTTTTTTGCGGACCAATGCGGAAAATTGTTCATGGGATATAATAATTATGATCTATTATTTTTCAAAAATATGCACATAACGACCAGTCCATACGTGGAGGAACTTTTCTACGCCGTGACGTAAACGCATCGTTAATCGGAACTGGTTTCGTGCTTACAACGGAATATGAAAAGCGGTTTTCTAGGTGAACTGGGAGGTGCACGCGACCGCTGCGTGATCGCTGATTGCTCAAGTCGAATGAAACTTAAACCGGAGACTTGTTCTAATCTTTAGACCTTTTAACTATCATAGACATATTTAAAATAGAAGTGTTATTACCTTGTTTGTCTGTGTCGCGCGATAACCTGCATGTCTGAGATATTAAAAAATATTTCGAGGACATGTGAAGTCCGCCAAACGATATTGGAGCAGCGTGTCGTTCTGTTCCCAAGTTCATTTTCAGAAATGAGAGGAGGCCTGTGTTCAGCAGTGAGACATTTAAAAGCTGTTTCTTTAGTTTTGTTTGTCTGTCTGTCTGAATGGATTCAACTCGAGAAAGCTATTAACATACATTTTACAAAAAATAAAACTTTCATCGTGTTTGTTTCACCAGTTTTGAAGTGATGAACTATTTTTGATAATATTCCACAGAACGCCATCTATGGCTTTGTAGCAGAACCCTTGAAAGCTCTGATTAAGGATTCAGCCATCTAACTTAAATCCCCTTCTCATTCCTTCATCATCATCATCACCATAATTTCAGCCTATCACTAGTCCACTGCTAAACATAGGCGTCCCCCACAGATTTCCACAAAAGTTCTCTCATTTTGGGGGATAGTTGCTACGCCTTGTGGGCGGGTTGGCAACCGCAGTTTATTTATTCAGATGTACCAGGAAGATGCTACTGCCCGACTTCTGGTTTTAAGTTTCCCTCTGTCGACTTCCGACCACACGGCTAAAACGAAAATTGTTTGTTGTAAATTGTAGCTAGAGCAAATATTCTATGAGACCATCCCCTTTCCCTCAAAATCGGTTCATAAACAAAGAAGTTATGCCCGAACAAACATAAGAAAAACAAAAAAATATTTACTGATGAACTAAGAACCTCTTTTTTTGAACTCGGTTAAAAAAATAAAGTTAATCAAAAAGTACTGACTGTATAGAAAAAAAAAAGTTGAAATATATTCCACTTATATACATATATACAAAAATTTAAAGTAAAAATAATCTTTAAATATACCACTGCTATTTATCTCATAAGGGTTGTCAAATTAATGAGAAATTCCAAAAAGCGCTTTTTAAATATGTACGAGTATGAAGATGTCTTCCTGGCCGATTGTCGGCTACGGCGATAACTTCCAAATACTATCGGAAGCTATCAACTGTGCAGGAGATATTCTAGTGCCACAATTGTAAAAAGTAAAGTAAAGTTTCAGCCAATAAATGTCCCACTGCTGAGCACAGGCCTCCTTTCTGAGAGGGTTTTGGAGCTGGGAAGAATCCGCCACGCTGCTCCAATGCGGGTTGGCGGACTTCACATGTCTTCGAAATATTTTTTATTTCTCTGACATGCCGGTTTCCTCACGATGTTTTCCTTCACCGCCGAGCACGTGGTAAATCAGTACTTAAAATAACAATTTTAGAGGTGCCGGCACCGGGGATCGAACCCAGGCCACTCGCGTACTATGACATTTAAAGCGAGCGCCTAGCCCCTGAGCTACCACGGCCACAATTGTACTCTCAAGCAAATAAAAAAGAAAATAAAGCATTTATTGATACACAATATAAACACATACTAATAAAAGAAAATACTAACATAAAAATTAAATGGAACAAAAAAAAAATGATAGCAGCAGAAAATAAAAAAAATAGCTTAAAAATAGAGATATTCAATGTGGTGTCTCATATGTAAATACTCGTATGTAAAGCAAAGCTTATGCATAGTTCATGCGATAAGATCCGGGGTAACATAGGTAGGATACGATTTTACATTCACGGGGACAGTCTGACATAACCAGACCTAGCCACGCGGTAGATATAGGAGAAAGTGCGAGACGAGCAAAATGTTCACCTGATGGTAAGTGCCACATCTGCCCATAACAAACACTGTGTGACCCGGAACATTTCGGCGCCCGTACCCCTGTGACATCAGTAATTAGTTCTCAGCGCCCTCGCGATCGAAACATAATAATGTTTGCACACTACTGCTTCGTAGGAATCTTATCACACGTACACATCATCATCATCATCATCATCATATCAGCCTATCACTATTCCATATTCATAGATCGCCACAAAAGTTTGTTGCTCTCATTCCGGGGGATTTACCATAGTTTCCGAGCTTGGCAGGTGGGTTGGCAGATGCTGCTGCCCAATTCCCTGGTATTAATTTTCCCTCTGTCGACTTTTACGACACCCCCGCGGGATGAGATGGGGTGGTAGAGTCTCATAAGCCGCCAACACACGGCAAACTACTTTCTCATTCAAAATCAAACAGAGTGTAAATTGATTGTCAATTGGTTTGAATTTATTTATTTACTAGCTGATGCCGCGACTTAGTCCGCGTGGAGGATAGGTTTTAAATATCCCGTGAGAACTATTTGATTTTCCGGGATAAAAAGTATGCTATGTCCGTCTACAGGGTGCAAGGTATCTCGGTACCAAATTTCGTTAAGATCAATTCAATTTAAATAGTATCATCAACTTTAACGCCTACTATAGATCCATGTGCTCCGAAAACATTCTCATTGCATGTATACAAAAATAACATACATACTACAATCCCTTAATAACAATGTGTAGACTATATGATGAAATTGTTGAGGAAAACATTTTGACTTACTTATATTTGTTCACTAGATGTGCCCCGCGGTTACAATCGCGTAAAAAAGCCGACCCTGATTGATGATATCCATATATAGTTCCCTATTTGAATCGGATTATGAGGTTTTAATTTTTTTGCACGTAACCCTAATTATTTTTCTAAAATTAAAGTAGCTTAACTTACCCGCTATAATATCAGTATATAGTATCTGTCAGTGAATGTTCTGTCAGAATCGGTCCAGTCGTTTCGGAGATTAGCCGGAACAAACAGACAGTTCAGATAGACTCTCTTAGCCCCCGCCAGAATCGAGACGTGACGGATGGCGACCACCAACCAAGTCGCCTCCGTTTTGGTACGTGTAAAAAAATTGTTACACCCCGTTGCGTTCCCCCGAGCAGAATAATGACAGCATTGCATATTATGGTGATAACACTATAATATGCAATGCTGTGTGCTGTATGGACAGCTTTTCTTATATCTAATCTGTACGAAGAAAAGCTGTCCATGCAAATACCTTAGTCGCCTCTTACGACACCTCGGTGGGAAAGAGGTAGGTGCTATTCTTTTCTGCCGGACACCTATTTATAGGTGTCGGCTTTTGTGTTTCTGTGAATACACAAGGTTACTTTATGTGCTCGTATGGATACGTGTTTGCCCTATGTATTCTTATGATATTTTAGATGGTAATAATCTTGGCTAATTAAATGCCATATATAGAATAATTCTGACATATTTTCCTTAACAGTAGAGACGTTTCATGGAGCGACAATATTAAAACGAGCACAAAATGAGGCAATACTTATTTTCTATTGCATCATGTTGCCCATCCAGTTCTCAACGACGGTTAGGACCTGATGGCTATGCTAATTTATGCATTTTATGGTTATTCTGTCTCATAAGTTATGATGTCCGGTTAGAAGCACTTTGAAATACATTGCATCGTCATTGAATTCTTATTTTATTAAAGATAATACATAACATGCGATAATTGGTATACTTAAAAAAATATCAGTTTGGTTATCATAGTAATTGATTTTGATTAGAATATTAACCTTGTTAACATGAACTTGAAGGAAACTGTGCATGAATCCAGGCCTGTTATTCTGGTCTGAAGGGCTCTGAGAGCTAGCGTAATCAATGGGAATATGAGACTTAAGAACTGATGTCTCTGGGTGAAGGAAGAGGGACAGTTGCACTTAACATCAGGAGAACGGTCTGCTCGTCTCGTCATTTTATTCAATAAAAAAACATCCCGCAAGCGCATCATAATTAATTTTTATTTTTTTTCTTTCCAGGCTCGCTAAAAACCTGTGCACAAGAAAAGGCAGTCGTCGGGCGAACACCGGCAACCGTCTGGAACACGCAGTGCTCACCCACCTACAGCACGTGCCGTAGATACCTTGCCTAGCCTCTTCTCATCCCTATCATCGTCCATCTCCTCTTTACCGGCGCGTACTAAGTGCAGATACAACCAGCAGCAATGGCCCGCGGTGACGAATGCAAGACCACCTCCCAGGCGAACCAAGCTTGCAAGCAGTTTGACGTCTCTGCCCCGATCAAGTAAGCACAAAAGACGATTCTGTCGTATACTAGCAGCGCGCTTTCACCCTCGTATAATACGAGTAAGGCGACCCTATGACTGCGCCGTCGGGATCTTCGATTATCAGCGTGCGGCTCCTTAAGTTGATGTGTCAGGGCGACGAGAGCCATACCATTGCACACGATATCATAAAGACTTTGCAGTTGAAAGTAATGGGCAGGCGAGGCAATGCATCTAAGGTAGATGACCGCGTGGCTTAGTGTTTAGAGTGCCTGACTTCTACGCTGTGTTCCTGAGTTCTAGTCCCAGCCGATGTCAACATTTGTGAGGTTTTCGGGATAAATTTTGGTTTTCGGGTCTCGTTGTGTTGTGATTGTCCCGTTGCACCTGGCATTATATCCTGATCTACCTCCGATTTTATCGCATGAGCGTTACATCAGTGCGGGGTTGGGTTGAGTACACTTGTGGCACTATAATCTCTACTGCGGTCTCGGTAGCTAACGACGGTTTTCGGAATTTGTCGCCGTGGTCAAAATCGGCCAGGAAGACATCATCACATTTAAGGTGAACGACATGCTTGTCTCATCATTAACTACCAAAATAAATCTACTCCATAACCTACTTGCTGGCTACATTGCTCAATATCGAATAAAAAACAAATTACGGTCATGGTAAATGGTGTGTGGCCGTGTGGTGGCCGCTCGTTAAAAGAATACTACCACTCCATCTCATCCAATGGATCTCGTAAAAAGCGAGTAAGGAATAAAACTGCACTGTGCACCCAACAGCGCATGGTGGCGATGGGCTCACCACCTTTCACACCAAGTGCATTATATAGTTTTGGTGAAATGTGGATTGTGGCAGTCATCTGTTTTTGCAGTGAGTGCCCAGTTTCTGACTACCCCTTATGGGATACATTCGTGATCTTATGTAAGTATGTATGTAAATGGTCGTGGGGGGATTGAGGTTTTACGTGGCTATCTTCATCTTTTAATGTTACGGTCAGATAATCAAAGCAATCAGAATGTTCTGTGCAAATGTATTTTTTAATGTAAATTTAAATTCATTAAGGATCAAAACCTCGTGTTACAGGAAACCCATGATAATTTCATCTGCCAACAAGGAGCAGGAAAAGAAGAAGGATTACGGTGCCTGGGGCCCAATCTTTAAGGACAAGAAGAGCTTTACCGATATGCATTTCTGCTAAAATTACTTACGAGCCGGATCATCAGCAATTTACTCGCTTCCATCATCGCAATCAATTCGAACATGTACTGATTAGAGCTGTCACCAAAAATTGTATTAAATCGACCAATAAAGATATCGTCAAAATTTGATCAATTGTTTGTGATGTATAGCTTCTTTCTTCTCGTCTATAATGGGTTAGGGTTATTTTCCGCGTACTAACAATTCCATGTAATTCATTTTAACAGATTAAATATCATCACCATCCGCGTCAGATTTTTTGTTATGAAACCTGATGGGACTGATGAAGAGATGGGTGTTACGATTGTCACAGGTCGTGATTACAATATAAGACTACCAATTTCATAAAATGCTGCAAGTTACAAGGCTGAAAGCAAATGTGTCTCCATCAGTAAACGTACAAAAACGTAGCACCGAATTCGTAGTGTAATTCTTTTGTAAATTATATTTTAGCAGAAGACTGGTTAATAAAATTAATGTATTATATATTCCATTATTTTCATCCAAATGGTATAAGCGACACTGTATAAGTAGGTAACTAAAAATCTTTTTTTTTATTGGATAAGGTGACGAAACGAGCAAAACGTTCACCTGACGGTAAGTGCAACATCCGCCCATAACAAATGCTGTCTCACCCAGAAAATTTCTGTGTGACACCACAATGCGCCCGTCACCTTGAGACATCAGTTTTTAAGTCTCATATGCACAGTGATTACGCTAGCTCTCAGTGCCCTTCAAACCGTAAACACAGTAATGTTTGCACACTACTGCTTCAGGGCAGAATAACTTGCCCTGGGGTACCTACCTAGACGGATTCCTGCATAGGAATCCTACCACCAGTAACCCATTAACGAATTATAAAACAAAAATAAAAAAGTGGGTACGAGGAGAATTGAATTATGATAAGTGAAACATACACAGCGGTGAGAAAAGAAGTAGGGGCGCCGCTTGAATGAAATTACTACGCATTCATAATTGAACTTGTGCGAACCCACCCTTAATTAAATTCACTCAGCCGCTTAGTTATGATAATGGTGTGCATTATAAGTTGTTTTTGGCGTGACTGAAAGACCGGTGAAGAAGGTGACCGTCATTTTGTTTGGTTGATCTAAATTCAAACAATAGTATTAACTATTATGTACTAGCTGATGGCCGCAACTTCGTCCGCGTGGACATAGGTTTTTTAAATATCACGTAGATGTCATTTGATTTTCTGGGATAAAAGTATCCTATGTCTGTCTCCAGGATGCAGACTATCTCCGTGCCAAATATTGTTAAGATCTATTCAGCAGATGAACCGAGAAAAGGTAACAAACAGACAGAGGGACTAAGAGAATTACTTTCGCATTCATAATATTGAGTAGAATTAAGAGAAATATTTAAACTGCCATAAACGAAAATAATGATGACCAAAATGCACATACGCCCATAGTCCCTAATTTCTAAAATTTTTCAGATTTTACGCAGGAACCCTAAGTATTTCTAAAATAAAAAGTAGGTTAGATTGCTCTTTAAAAAGTCCCCTAATCGCCAATGAAAGTCCCATCAAAATATATTGAGACTATCCGAAAATTAGCTCGGACAAACAAACAGACAGGCAGTACAAAAATTTTAAAAACGCGTGTTTGGGTTTTGGTATCCTGCAAATAACCATATAAAATTACGAAAATCTCTATCATTCATAAATCACAGACAGACTCTCAAATTTTATTTATTTGTATAGATAAGATAAAGACGTAAAAGAAATAACTATGAATATTGTAAGCCGCTTATTAATATTAAGAGAAATATTAAAATTACCATGAACGAAAATAATGATGACCAAAATGTAAATTAAATCCGCGAGTAACACGCCCATCCGCATAGCTCCTAATTTCTACAGTTTTTTAGAATTTTCGAAGGAACCTTTTATATTTTCGAAACAAAAAGTAGCTTTGATTGCGCTCTGAAAAGTCCCTTACCTGCCAATGAAAGTCGTGTCAAAGTCGATTCAGCCGCTTCGGAGATTAGCTCGGACAAACAAACACAAAGACAGACTAAAATTTTAAAAACACGTGTTTGTGTTCTTGTATCCTGCAAATTATATTTTTTTCTTAAACTCAAATGAGGTATTTTATTAAAAATCTCTATCGCAAAATCACAGACAGACACTCAAATTTTATTTATTTGTATATTTACAACATAATTTAAAATAAGTATTTGTAACTAATGGAAAACATGTAAACCTTAACTAACTAACGTACAATAATACTGAATATCTCTACAATTAAGGAAATAAATAAGCAAATTGTAAAATTTTAGCGATAAATACCCAAAGTTGGGACAATTACTATGAGTTCAATACAGCATTCTTCCAAACCATTCGATCAATAACATACATTCCGGTAATGGTTTTACTGTCAGCCATTGTGGTTTATACAGCTCCATCGGATTCGGATAGCTATGCTCGCGGGCCCAGACAGGTTTCGTTTAAACGACACTAATAAACTTATATCGCTCCCTAACTTTACCATATAAATTTATGTCGAGAGATGTTTTTGTTGTTAGCCTTTTTGCTAATTTTTGAAGAAATTGTATCTCTAAGTCATGCAACGGCGGAGAATTGTAGTGTTAAGCGCTATTCAGAAAAGGACGTTATTTGCTTAATGCCATCTATTGATAATGCTGATGAACTATTGTTATACTTCGACGACGGAAAATGCGTAAAGGTTTACCGCAACGGGACGTTCAAGAAATAATTAATTATTGTTACAAATAATCAAAATTTAAACTTACTTATAACGATTGAAAAACATTTATAGCAACTAATTGGCCTATTAATAATTGGACCAACCAATATAATACTACGAAAATTTCACTAAGTTTACATTTCAATCCATTTATTCACAATTCGACCGTTCATCGACCACGAAAATCTGAGTATTCAAGGAGAACCAATATTTTAAGCTAAAATCTCAACGTCACTAAATGGCGGAGAACACAATTCAGAATATTACATCATTTGCACACATTTGGTGACTGTTTTACTATTGTACTTTGTATAAAAATAGTAATACTTTGGAAGAAAATAGTTGCCACGCTTGGCAGGCGTGTTCGCAACCGCAGTTTATTTAATTAGATGTTCCAGGAAGATGCCGCTGCCCATCTTCTGGTTTTAATTTTCCCTCTGTCAACTTTTACAACACCCACGGAATGACATGAGGTGGTAGATTTTCTTAAGCTTTAATAGTTGTTAAAGAAATAAAGTTTAGTTCATAGATTGCCACGATATCGGAACTTAAACTGAGCAAAGCTGATCACTTACAAATTATACTCAAAAACTGTTGCATTGTAAACTGCCTAAGGTCATTTCTTGTGGTATGAAAGAGTGTCAAAGTAGCACACACTCACCATACAAAACGGACCAGCGGTATGTTATTCTTTTACGTTCGTATACTGTGAGACAGTGTAACAGCATCTAGTGATATTCAGTACCAAGTCTAATGTAGCTCTATAACATTTAATATATGTAATAAATGACTTGTAAAGTGTCAAAATGTCTAGATCCATATCATTTGAAGCTCCGAATTATGTAATGCTTGCGCCATTGTGATAAAATTCACATGCAAGCAAAGCACACTCTAAGGTCTTTTAAACTCGGATTACTTAATTCAGATGTTGCGAAAAATTTGTTAAGTATATGTAATTGTAGAGTAAAAGCAAGCGAAAATAATCCCAAGGAAGATGCGTAAAAATGTAATATTATAAATCCCCTAGAATCGGAAACAGCAGAACTATTTTTCCTCGAAAGCAGAACAATGAACCCGGTCCTGTTTTTTCTAGGCACTTAGTAGGATAACGATTGGCAGATCGGATTTTTTCGGAAGTTATTCTAAATCTGAATATATTTCTAATTCTTGTGGTGGCAGCGTACTAGAGCTGTCATATTATATCATTGTTTTAAGTCGACTACGGGAAATATCTTATGGCCTACGAGATATGGCCTGATAACTACATATATACATACAGTCATTGCTCAGTCGTTGCTCAAATGTATTATATTAAATGATTATACACATTTATTATTTGATACACATTGGATACTTTTTCGTAGATATCCCAGACGAAGAGAAGTAAAAGACTATGGCGGCACTCAAATTTTTTTTTATTGGATGCCAATAACAGATTGACTGCACCCAGAACATTTCCCTGTTGCACCTCACTGAGCTCGTTACTCTGAGACATCCCGTGTCCTTCAGACCGAAACACAGTAATGTTTGCAAACAACTACTTCACGGTAGAATAACTGGCACTGGGGTGGTATCTACCTAGACGGATTCCTGCATATGAATCCTAACACAACAAACAAAGTTAAATCGGTTCTCGTAGTCTAGCGAACCTGTTTCAGTCCGCATTTAAAGTGGTGCTACGCCAGAAACGATGGGCAGAAGTATACACACGATTCACCCGTGTTCCAGGGTGGTTCTCACCGCCCATAGTTACCGACACACAAGTCGACAGTCCGAATGGAGGCCCGCAGCCTCTCTCGGACGGTAATTAGACGATTTAAAACATTTAAGATATTCGAAATCGCGAAAGCACGCAGCGAAAGCGACACTGTCCGAACTTCGAGGTTTTGGTAGGAGTTTATTTATTTATTTTATGTTTGGGTCAAACCAAACCTGGCACGCGGGCCCCTGGCACGCGTGCCCCTGGCCCGTGAGCACAATATCCGATGAAGCTGTAAAAGCCAGGCTAACAGCAATTACATCACCGAAATTATATATGGGCAAAATATTGTGTTTTATTGTGAACCACATCTAAGTCTAGTGAAACGGAAAACCGCTACGGCCAAAGAAGAGGTCAGATGATGTGTCTTTTCGCCGGCAGTTGTATGCACTCTGCCACAGTAATGTTTGCTCACTACTGCTTAATTGGTCCAGAGGTGGTACCTACCTAGAACCAGTAAAGATTAGAGTGGATTGACCCGCCATTAAACCTAGTTACAATCAACGGGCCCCTCGAGCAGATTAGACCCCAAGCCGACACGATTTTCCGGGCTGGGGTGACTGCGTGCAATACAGCTTTTTTTATGATTACCACCAGGAAGTACACCGTCCCAGGTCGCCGTTTATTGACTACAATTTATTTCCAATGTTCCACAGAAAGAAATACCATCGCATCTCTGCTATTTGATACTGAGATGTTATGGATATTCTTAGTTTCGAAAAAGTAATTTTTGTTATGATTTAACTATAATTAAGTTTATTATTGCCGTGTGGTAGCGGCTTAAGAGAATCTACCACTCCATCTCATCCCGTGGGTGTCGTAAAAGTCGATAGAGGGAAAATTAAAACCAGAAGAGGGGCAGCAGCATCTTCCTGAAACATCTGAATAAATAAACTGCGGTTGCCAACCCGCCTGCCGAGCGTGGCAACTATGGCAAAATTCCCCTCGAAATTAGAGCTACACACTTTTGTAGTAATCTATGGGGGGAGGCCTATGTTCAGCAGTGGACTAGTGATAGGCTGAAATGATGATGATGATGATGAAGTTTATTATTTATTAGTAGTAAGAAAAAGTTAGCGTATACAAAATAGAGTAAAGTATATGTAGGACAATTTTTAAATCTACATACACTACAACTACTTGAAGCCACAGTCGATAATTGTAGGACGTCTGTGTTCAGTGAGGGACCATACCCCCAATTAGGTCGGTTGATAGAGGCTCAAAGATAAAAACACTGGCCCAACTACACTCCTATTAAAATATTAACGAAAGTGCTTTCCGTTTAGACAGTAGGCATTCTTTGTCTTACGCGAAGATTGCGTGGCACTTAATTATTCATATTTTAAAGCAGGTTTTATCACTGTTCGCCGTACAGTCTGAGATTACAGCATTGCGAAGTACAGAATCGGTAAGCGTCCATACTTTTGTAGTAGGTAAAGGTACTTAAAGTAGGACCTTTAATAAGTATTTCATTAATTTCCAAGTTCTGTACATATTTATTATTATGTGAAAATTTAGGAATAACCTATGTTATCCTATGTTATCTGTATAACCTATATTATCCTGACCTATATTATCCTATGCAGGAATCCGTCTAGGTAGGTACCACCCCAGGGCCAGTTATTCTGCCGTGAAGCAGTAGTGTGCAAACATTGCTGTGTTTCGGTTTGTAGGGCAATGAGTGCTAGTGTAATCACTGGGCATATGAGAAGTGAGAATTTATGTAGGCGCACTGTGGTGCTACACAGAAATATTCTGAGTAACACGCATTTGTTATGGGCAGACGCTGCACTTACCATCAGGTGAACGTTTTGCTCGTCTCGTCACTTTATCAAAAAAAAAATTGTAAAGTATAACAATCCTAAAAATAATTTGAAGAGGAACTTCTTTGGGCGCGATGAGAGTAAATTTCAAGGTCGAATATGGGTGCAACCTTTGAACGTTTTCAAGTGATTTTTGTATGGAACTAAGTATCTTGGGTTTTTTTATATCAATGACTGCGTCCTAACATTTTTATAGTAACAGTAAGAACTTATTAAAAGTAATTATCGAATATACAGAACTGATTAAGTTGAAACCTTTTTAAAAAAAAATCTCCTGGCCGATTTTCAGTAACTAATAATAAGTAATTAAGAAGACTTACCGTATAAATATTGAAAGCTTCCTACAAAGTAATGTCACATTTCAGTGACCTCATTGACACAGTGCAACTGCTATCGTCTTTTATATATTCATTTCCAAGCGAGTTGAATGGCGGGAAACTATAGAGATGTCATTAAGTCTACTATGTTTTATGAATTATTTAACCATTTCCACGTTTTTAAATATTCAACAATGTTTTATGCGATGCTTTTTTAATAGCAGTCGGTTTAAGCGGTGCGTGTTGCCAGTGATGAAATACGGAACAGTGACGAGGTCCCTCACTGTAGAGCGCGTGAGGATGGAAAGGCTAGGGCCCGAAGCAGAACTAGAGTAATCGACATAGCCTTAAGAATCAGCAAGCTGAAGTGGCAGCGGGTTGCCATGTAGTTTATAGAACCGACAACTGAGAACTGAAAACCGAGAAAGTCTCAAGAGTGGCAACCTCGTGCCGTCAAACTCAAACTTTTACATTTACTGGTAGGATTCCTATGCAGGAATCCTTCTAGGTAGGTACCACCCCAGGGCCAGTTATTCTGCCATGAAGCAGTAGTGTGCAAACGTTACTGTGTTTCGGTTTGAAGGGCACTGTGAGCTAGCGTAATCACTGGGCATATTAGGTTTAAGCTGTTATTTCTACACAGCACCGTGCCGGACTAATGCCGGGGTGCGCCCACCTCTGCGTCGATTAACTGAATTATTTAACGAAACGTCGAAAACGAAAGACTCGATTCTGCCTCTGAATTGTGAAATTGTGTAATATATTTATTGATTCACACATATAGTTGATAATTGTTATTTTTATGTCAAACCATTTTTTGTGTAAATTCCTTTTTTCCTCTTATTATGCCCTGTGTTGGCGGCTTAAGATAATCTCATCCCGTGGGTGTCATAAAAGTCGAAAAATAAACCAATAAAACTAAATTAAACCAGGAGATGGGCAGCAGCATCATCCTGGAACTACTGAATAAATAAACTGCGGTTGCCAACCCGCATGCCAAGCGTGGGAACTATGGCAAAATCCTCCCATAATGGGAGCTACAAACGTATGTAGCAATCTATGAGAGATGCCTATGTTTGGCAGTGGACTAGTGATAGGCTGAAATGATGATGAAGCAGTAAATAAGCATATGCTAGATTTGAATAACGCAACTCCGTCAATCAACCTGTGGATAACAGTGTGGGTTACACAATTAGTTAAAATATATCTGTAAGCTCTGTTTAACATTACAACATTGTGTAACTGTAATTAGTTTCAAATAAATAAAATAAGAACTGACATCTCAGAGTGACGGGCGCAGTGTAGTGTAACACGAAACGTTCTGACTGACACAGCATTTGTTATAAGCAGAAGTTTTGCTCCTTTCGTCACTTTGAAAATGCATTTGAAAACGGATAAAAATAATCTATAAAAAATCGTTATCTCAATGATTTCTTTATTGATTACGAAAAATTAATTGACTTAATCACGTTTAATTTAACGTGGTAGTATAATTAAACGCGAATGAAGTCCGTAAAATTTGTTTTATTCCTAGTGTTGTTAAAGGAAAGCGTGAATACAGTTATGAAAATGTAATAATAAAATGTACTAATTAATACTAAATCGAACACACTTAAAGTGTGCAATGCAAGTGCAATACAATAAAACTGTTGATCGCTTACGATTTCTAGTTTTGGATTAAACGGGATGGCTAGACTAGTGGTTGAAACAGTGCATAAGCTAGCTAAGCTAAGTTGAAGTCTTACTAGCACTCGTATAATAAAGTTGGAGAGTTTGTAAGTAGGAAAGCGCTAATCTCCGGAAACACTAATCCGATTTGAATTTTTTTTTTACACGAATATTACACATTCAATAAAACTAATTTTACGGATTTTATCGCGTTTAATTTTTAAACTATTTATAACCCGACGTTTCGTCTTCAGTACGTGACCATGTTCTGGTTCACCCTAACCATTACATCAGATTTAATAGACCACAAATCAAATTGAAATAAAAAAAACATCCTAATTTCAATAGATAAGATAGTTGGGTATTACCACCGGCTCGGGATCCTATAATTAAAAAAATTAAATCGAAAACCGAGCCTACCACTGCAAGACTTCAAGACACTGTAAGCTAATTTTGGGTAGATCGTATCAAATATAAGAATTAAATGCTGAAGGTACCCCGGATTAACTATGACATCGGGACATCTGTCACCTCAGTCCCCCCGTGACCATGGGTGATGTAAAGTACTCGAAACGTCGTGTTATAAATAGTTTAAAAATTAATACGCGATAAAGTCCGTAAATTTTGCATTTGATAGCCCGTTTATTGAGGAATTGTTCTCAGTTTGTCGGCTTTATTACGCGGTTAAAACCGCGGGGCTCAGCTACTCACACATAAGAAGAGAAAAGTCTTATCACTATGATGATAACTTTCCTTCTTCATCATTTTTCTTTCAGTGATGCGACCGCATCCCCTGATGCGATTTCCACAAATATTTGTAGCTCTCATTTGGGTCTGCCATAGTTGCTACGCTTGGCAGGCGGGTTGGCATTGGGTTATCCTTTCAGATGTACCAGGAAGATGCTGCTGTCCATCTCCTGGTTTTCATTTTCACTCTGTCGTCTATACGACACCCACGGGTTGATATGGGGTGGTAGATTCTCTAAGCTAAAGAAGAGCGTCAATGAAGGTTTAAAAAAAAATGTGACCGGTACACGTAATTCTGAGCTTGACCTCACGATGTGCGCTACACAATTGACGTCTTTCAGGCCTTCATCTGCGATGTCAGTGAGTGGCGCAGCAATAGAGATGTAATTTAAAACATGCAGTTATTTCCGTACTTTTAAAGGTCACCTGAAGCATAATAGTCAGAACGTAAGTTTTTTGCCGTTGTGTTAAATTTTAAACTACGCGAATAATCTGCTTTAGTATCTCTCGCAGGCACTGTTAAAATATTTTTTAAGATTTGTTCAGCACAAAAAAAAATACATACACAGTCATGCCTTTTTCCCATATAAGGGGTAGGCAGAGAACACACGACCACACCACGGAGCCCACTTTACGCCCCCGCGGGAAATGAGACGTGATCGGTGGCGAACCGTGTCGCCGCAATTTGGTACTAAATAGTTAAGAAATCTTACTCCCCATTGCGTTCCCACGAGCAGGATAGTGACAGCATTGCATATTATGGTGTTATTCTGCACGAATAAAGGCTGCCCGTATAATACCTTAGTCGCCTCTTACTACACTTCGGTAGGAAAGAGGTAGGTGCTATTCTACTCTGCCGGACACCGATCGGCTTAAAACATGCAAAAACAAACACACAACAACTTTATGATGCCCAACAAGCCGCACTAGAGCAGTGAGACATATGTTTATACTGGTGGTAGGATTCCTATGCAGGAATCCGTCTAGGTAGGTACCACCCTAGGGCCAGTTATTCTGCCGTGAAGCAGTAGTGTGCAAGCATTACTGTGTTTCGGTTTGAAGGGCACTGTGAGCTAGCGTAATCACTGGGCACATTTGAGACTAAAGAACTGATGTCTCAGGGTGACGGGCGCATTGTGGTGTCACACAGGAATATTCTGGGTGACATGGCATTTGTTGTGGGCGGACGTTGCACTTACCATCAGTAGAACGATTTGCTCGTTTCGTCACTTTATACAATAAAAAAAAGGTACGTACAAATGTCTCACTGCTCAAGTAGGTCTAGTAGTCTGTAGCTCTAGTAGTTTGTAGGCTGTTACTTAATGAATAAATAAACTTAATAAATAAATGAAACTGTCACTGCAGCCTATTATGTTATTCTAGTCTCAGCTTTCATCTCGTTAATCGAAGTGGGTTGCATAATTTAAAAATTTATTCAAGAAACTAGCTATTACGTAATGTCAGTGACATTGGATTGAAATTTTGAAGAGAAAACGATAGTTAATTGTTTTTTCTGTTTATTATTTTTTTTATTTTTAAAAAACGTTGCCCCCAGTAGGATATCTCCGGTGTCGTGCGAGTGTTTTACAGACATAAATTCCACATGCACATACACCCAGACCCGGAACAATTATATGTAGGCCCATACAAATATTTCTCCCGTGCGGGAAACGAAATCAGCGACCCGCGGCGCAGTAGCCAAGGGCTTAGCCACTTGCGCAAACCGAGCCGATTGTTATTAAAAATAACGTCATTGTTAATGCAAAGTGGCGGCTTTAGAGAATCTACCACCCCATCTGATCCCGTGGTTGTCGTAAAAGTCGACAGAGGGAAAATAAAAGCCAGGAGATGGGCAGCAGCATTTTCCGGGAACATCTGAATAAATAAACTGTCAATCCATTAATGTCAATAAGGTTGCCAATCCGACTGCCAAGCGTGACAAATATTGCAAAATCCCCCCAAAATGAGAACTATAAACTGAAATTTTCAGTGGTTCATGATTTCAGACTATCACTACTCTACTGCTGAACATGGCCTACCCCATAGATAGCCATTAAAGTTTACAGCTCTCATTTTGGGGGGATTTTGCCATAGTTGCCACGCTTGGCAGGCGGTTTTGCAACCGCAGTTATTTATAAGAAAAAATTTTCAGATGTTCCAGGAAGATGCTGCTGCCCATCTACTGGTTATAATTTTAACTCTGTCGACTTTTACGACACCCACGGAATGAGATGGGATCAAACACAGATATTTTCTATTTTCGACGAGAGTCGTTGCAATAGCGTTTTAGCGAAAACATACAAGTGTTTTAAAATGCAGTATTTTAGTTGATTCGCTGCAAACGTATTTATTTTATTTGGTTTGGTAATGTAGTACGGAAACTAGATCAATGCAAACAACGCGGTAACAAATCACAATATTAAATGAGCTTGGACTTTCGAAGACAACTCGAAAAATTGTGTTTTCATTAAAGGTTTTACTTTTTATATTGATATTTTGCAGCACTAGTTGCAAAAGTGCACAATAATAAAAAATAAAAAATTCATAACGCTGTTCGTTGTGTCTCCATCAGTTCCAAATCTTTAGTTAATGTTCATCATTATCTTACTAATCTAAAGTTTTGGTACTGATTCGAAGTTTAAAGAGTTGCTGTTACGAAATTTATATATCTACTTTCACACTCGCAAAAAGCTCATGGCTGAACCCATAAATAAAATACTTATGTATTTTATTTATGGGTTCAGCCATGAGCTTTTATTCGCTATTCTATAGGCGGTAGAATTACAATGCAGATACTGGGTAAATACTTGATGTAGCATATAAATGCCGGCTCAGGAATGTACCACGTTCTAAGACCCGATTTCACCGATCGCTTTGGAAACCAAGTTTAATAAAACCACGTTTTACTAAATTTAGTTCAAATGTATGATTTGAACTCGGTTTTCGTATAACCGATTTCACGGGCTCCATTATGATCGCGTTCAGAAAAACGAAGTTTACGTGAAATATCGTCACAGTCTAAAACAAAAACTCGATGTATTTATTATTTTGCGACATCAAACAGCCTGTTTTTATGCATAAGATACATAGGTATGCAAACAATAAACAAAACGTATTAAAATTATTTATTGTGTTTACATAGTTGTGCAATTGACAATGACAGCTCTCTTAACGCGTTTAAAGAGCTGAACGTCGAAAATTGGGCGTTCAGAATTTGAACTGCGTTTAGCTTTAATCGCGTTCAGTTGATGTTGGTGAAATGCAAACAGTA
This sequence comes from Luehdorfia chinensis, assembly GCA_019845155.1. NCBI lineage: Eukaryota > Metazoa > Arthropoda > Insecta > Lepidoptera > Papilionidae > Luehdorfia > Luehdorfia chinensis. The sequence continues at coordinate 1,647,749 of JAHVAK010000390.1, forward strand.
GCATTGAACTCAGTTAAACGCTTAAACTTTGTTCAGCTTGAACTGATCGCGTTTAGTTTCAACGGTGAAATCCGCTCTAAGAGAATAAAAGGGTACAATTGTAGTCAAGCGTTCGGGAATCTTTTTGTTTTCTACGTCCTATAAGACTCACAAATCGAATGTAATATAATTAATTGCTTCTACTATCCTTTATTGCGATGGCTGCAATTGTAAAATTTAGTTGTTTAGTAATTTCTTTAGTAGTTCTCGATTTAAATCCTTTCGTACACGAAGACAGACAAACGAGGATATTGATTGATCTGATTTTCATGATCTTAACATATATCGCCTTTTGATTAGAGATAAAAAGATGTACTCGCAACATGAAATTATATTCTTTTTCCTTCTTGTTACATACTAAAAAAGTAATCGAAAATCATCGTTTTATAACATAATTGTTTACTCAAACTTTATAATGAATGAAATATCTGGATGTACTGCAATGCGGAAATAAGTTTCAACATTGGAAATTTATAAATTCGTCTGTAGCTGTAGCGAATTTCTTTTGACCGAAGTCCTCGCATTATATTCTGCAAATATCGTGTTTTATTCCGGTTTTCATAAAATATACGTATTTATGTTATCATGCCCGATTTTCGATCACGGCGATATTTTCCAAATATAATCGAATGCTACTACTACGCAGGAGATACTATAGTGCCAAAGTGTACGCGGAAACACATTCACTCTCTCGTCGTGGCCTATTCGCGGTCGATGTAACGGTCATGATACGATGAGAAGGATGAAGTGATGCAGTGTCAGAGAAACAGACAATGAAATTAAATAAAATATAAACTAAATTTTTTTACATTATTTTTTAATATAAATTTCTTTTGTCTAAAGTAATTTTGTTACAATCTAAAACCGTTTCGTAATCAGGTTCCTCTGACTGACAAGAAACAGACGAAAGAAACTCCGTCGGTATCCCCTATTTTAAATCCTTTTTTTATCGCGAAGCTATTGTGAATTTAACAGACACTAAATTGAAAACTTATATTGAAAATGATTATTACAATGATAAGGAAGCTTGGAAATCGCTTAAATGCTTCTGCTTGCGGCGGCGTCGTGTGGCACTTCCCTTGAATACTCGTATCACCAAGGTCAAAGAGGGCAATGGCTGCCACATGCGTCATACTTGTGAACAGAAGCTGTTGGTGGAGGCCGGTCTGCCCGAGTTTGCAATGCATTTATTCATTTGTTATCGAATCTTGTATAACATTTTGTCATGGAGCGTGCTTTGATTTTCTATGAGACTGTTCTTTGTAAATTTATTTATAATGTACTTTGACGAAGATTAAAAAATAACAAAAAAGAGGATATTTAGGGAGTTTCTTTCGCCTGTTTCATTACGAAACGGTGGTAGATTGTAAAAAAAATATATTTCTTACGTTTAAGAATAAATAATTTTTATTTCATTTCATATCTTAGTCAATAATACATTATAAATTAAATTACCAAGAATAGTCTCAGAGAAAACCAAAGTAAAAATTCATGAATCTAAATTTTCGACAGGATTCGATAATTAAAACATAAGTATATTAAAAACTCCAGACCAGCCTTCACCAACAGCACCGGTTCACAAGTATGACCCTCAATGGCTTCTCAACTATTTTAAAGGGAAGTGGAATCACAATGCAAACAGATCCGTTTAGCAACAATTTGTGTTTTTGCAAAAATGTTGGCTCTGGGTGGTACTCGTACTACCACGACTACTACTGATCGGTGGTTACCACCATATACATTTTATTATTGGTATTTTAATTACTTTATTTATTTATTTATTTATTAATATTTATTCTTTACCTTACAAAGAAAGGATACAAAGGGCGGACTTAATGCCTTTAGGCATTTTCTCCCAGTCAACTCATGGAGAGGTGAGATTTTGGTGAAGGTGTAACAAAATAAGACGAAAAATATAATATAAAATAATATACACAGCTTTACTTGTGGAAGGATTTCCTATGCAGTAATACGTCTAGAATATACAACCTCAAGGCCAGTTATTGTACCGCGAAGCAGTAGTATGCAAACATTGCCGTGTTTCGATCTGAAGGACACTGAGAGCTAGTGTAATTACTGGGCATGTGAGACTTAAGAAGTTTCAGGGGACAGGCGCAGTGTGCTCCCACACGGAAATGTTCTGTGTGATACAGCAGTTGTTATGGGCAGACGTTGCACTTACCATCAGGTTAATGTTTTGCTCGTCTTGTCACTTACTCCTATAAAAATAACAGCTCCGTTATTTAGCAGGTGCACATTGTCATAACAGGCCATTCAAGTCTAAAGTCTAAATTTTTCGCAGAAGATGGCCACAAAACTGCCACTTATATAAAAATAATAATTTATTCTCATTTGGACTAACACAATAATTTACAGAAAATATAAGTATTAAAAATTATTAAACTATGCGAAGGTACCAAAACAAGAAACACTCAGGTAATGTTGTGACCACGTCCGCAACCCTGATTTCAGTGGAGCCTGAAAGGGACATAGTGGATGTGACTACATAAATATGTATAAATAGCTATACATAATCAAAGAACACAAAAGGAGTTAAAAATATGTTAATTAGAACACTGATATAAATATGAATTAACGTAAATAAAAAAATCTCAAATGACCGCAAAACTGAAGAGGTATTTAACGAAATTTCATCTTATATTATTCTTCTCCGTTTACCATTCGTCTTCTCCATCAGCCTGTTAACAGTCAACTGCTGGACATATGCCTCCCCCAGGAAAGGAGGATTTGCCATGTTTACCACGATTGGCAGGCGTATTGTTGATCGCGATACCAGACGCTTCCAACGTTAGACTATGAATAAGTAAGTTACTTTAGTTCAGTCGTCATTGGTTTAGTCGACTCTTACGACACCCACCTACGGGATGAGATGAATTGGCAAGTTTTCTGAGGCCGTCACCACATATCACTTTTTTTAAATAAACTCAAAGCTTAATGGGTATTTGAAGAAATTTTGTCTTATGTTCCGTACTGTTAATAGTATATCAACGACCGAGTGGCCTAGTGGTCCTGGGCTCGAGTCCCAGCCGAAGTCAACATTTGTGAACAAAAACACAAATTTACATCGGGTGCGGGTAGCTTGGGACGAGTGCCTCTGTGTTTGTGCATACACATGTGGCACTATAATATCTCCTGCGCAGTTGACAGCTTACGACAGTATACGGATATTCACTATATACGGATACGGATATACACTGTTAATAGCACACATCACATACTCTGTCCGTCACCGGTCTGTGCATTTTAGAACTGGCATATACAATGATATCATCATCATCATTTCAGTCTATCACTAGTCCAATGCTGAACATAGGCCTCCCCCATAGATTGCTACAAAAGTTTGTAGCTGTTTTTGGCAACACTGTTTATTTATTCAGATGTTCCAGGAAGATGATGCCCATCTCCTGGTTTTCATTTTCCCTCTGTCGACTTTAACGATAGCCCCGGATGATAGATGGGGTGGTACAGTATACAGAGATATACCAGATCTTAAATATAGAGAGAAACCGTGGTAGCTCAGGGGCTAGACGCTCGCTTTAAATGTCATAGCAGGCGAGTGACCTGAGTCCATTTCCCGGTGCCGGCTTCACTAAAATTGGTAATTACATTTTTAAGTGCTGATTTACTACGTGCTCGGCGGTGAAGGAAAACATCGTAAGAAAACCTTTGAATTTTAGCGCTTCCCGGCTCCAAAAGAAAGGAGAGGAGGCCTGTGCTCAGCTGTGGGACATTTATATTCCGTTACTTTACTTTACCATATACAGAGATTGTAGAGTCATAGCAATTTTAAAATATGTTTTAATTGCGGATGTATATGAAATTCTTTCACTAAAGATATCTCCGTATTCAGAAGTTCTTGTGTTTACTCTCAAGGCGAGACATGTTAGACGGGTTTTCAGCTTCTTGTGTTATCGTGTGAATTTTTTATGTGCTCTCACTCAAGGTTGTTCTGTTAAGATCGTCTGAGAGTTAAGCCCTTAGAAAAAACATTCTGAGCTCCGTAGGGTTTTTCTAACTGACTTCAAAACGGAGGTTCTTTTTACATGCGTATGTTACAAGGAACTGACTTTCCATTTTTGTATACATTAAATCTTCCAAAAAAATAATTACCAAATTACAAACATGACTGTTTGTCCGCGAATAGCACTAAACTTACGTATCAGATTTTTGTGTTAAACGAAATTTTAAATACAAAAAGTTTGATCTGAATAACCTAAGGTCGTAGTGAGAGTATAATCAAAATAGGTTTAGAAATATGTATGTTATGGTATGGTTACGCCGTGTGGTGGCGGCTTAAGAGAATCTACCACCCCATCTCATCCCGTGGGTGTCGTAAAAGTCGACAGAGGGAAAATGAAAACCAAAAGATGGGCGGCAGCATCATTCTGGAACATCTGAAAAAATAAACTGCGGTTGCCAACCCGCCTGCCAAGCGTGGCAACTATGGCAAATCCCCCCCAAAATGAGAGCTACAAACTTTTGTGGCAATCTATGGGGGAGGCCTATGTTCAGCAGTGGACTAGTGATAGGCTGAAAAGAAGAAGAAGAAGAAGATGTTATGGTGACTGTAATTTTGTATGTATTTCGACTGTTTTGTAGTTTATAATTGTCCTTACGAACCAATTCCTTTTCTTTCGTTCCTTTCCTTTTCGTATTCGAGAGGATATCCTTCACTAAAACATGACTGAACGAAATAGAATGAAGGAGTGGAGGGAGAAGGCAAGAAGAGAAATTGAAGGAGCACAGAGCCTTTGATAGGTAGTGGGACTCTAAAGACTAGATAATCAAGCAAGATACCTTTCGCGAGATTTCCTTATGGTGGTAACAATTATTTAGTTAAGAAACCTCTTTTAATCGTATGTGCATAATAAATATACATATGACCTAAGCAAGTTATAGCGATTTTTTTTTGATTGGACAAGTGACGAAACGAGCAAAACGTTCACCTGATTTGAGATTAAAAAATAACAAAAAAGAGGATATTTAGGGAGTTTCTTTCGCCTGTTTCATTACGAAACGGTGGTAGATTGTAAAAAAATATATATTTCTTACGTTTAAGAATAAATAATTTTTATTTCATTTCATATCTTAGTCAATAATATATATGTATAAAACCAAAGTAAAAATTCATGAACCTAAATTTTAGACAGGATTCGATAATTAAAACATAAGTATATTAAAAACTCCAGACCAGCCTTCACCAACAGCACCGGTTCACAAGTATGACCCTCAACGGCTTCTCAACTATTTTAAAGGGAAGTGGAATCACAATGCAAACAGATCCGTTTAGCAACAATTTGTGTTTTTGCAAAAATGTTGGCTCTGGGTGGTATTCGTACTACCACGACTACTACTGATCGGTGGTTACCACCAAATACATTTTATTATTGGTATTTTAATTATTTTATTTATTTATTTATTTATTAATCTTTATTCTTTCCCTTACAAAGAAAGGATACAAAGGGCGGACTTAATGCCTTTAGGCATTTTCTCCCAGTCAACTCATGGAGAGGTGAGATTTTGGTGAAGGTGTAACAATATAAGACGAAAAATATAAAATAAAATAATATACACAGCTTTACTTGTGGAAGGATTCCTATGCAGTAATACGTCTAGAATATACAACCTCAAGGCCAGTTATTGTACCGCGAAGCAGTAGTATGCAAACATTGCCGTGTTTCGATCTGAAGGACACTGAGAGCTAGTGTAATTACTGGGCATGTGAGACTTAAGAAGTTTCAGGGGGACAGGCGCAGTGTGCTCCCACACGGAAATGTTCTGTGTGATACAGCAGTTGTTATGGGCAGACGTTGCACTTACCATCAGGTTAATGTTTTGCTCGTCTTGTCACTTACTCCTATAAAAATAACAGCTCCGTTATTTAGCAGGTGCACATTGTCATAACAGGCCATTCAAGTCTAAAGTCTAAATTTTTCGCAGAAGATGGCCACAAAACTGCCACTTATATAAAAATAATAATTTATTCTCATTTGGACTAACACAATAATTTACAGAAAATATAAGTATTAAAAATTATTAAACTATGCGAAGGTACCAAAACAAGAAACACTCAGGTAATGTTGTGACCACGTCCGCAACCCTGATTTTCAGTGGAGCCTGAAAGGGACATAGTGGATGTGACTTCATAAATATGTATAAATAGCTATACATAATCAAAGAACACAAAAGGTGTTAAAAATATGTTAATTAAAACACTGATATAAATATGAACTAACGTAAAAAAAAATCTCAAATGACCGCAAAACTGAAGAGGTATTTAACGAAATTTCATCTTATATTATTCGTCTCCGTTTACCATTCGTCTTCTCCATCAGCCTGTTAACAGTCAACTGCTGGACATATGCCTCCCCCAGGAAAGGAGGATTTGGCATGTTTACCACGCTTGGCAGGCGTATTGTTGATCGCGATACCAGACGCTTCCAACTTTAGACATAAATAAGTTACTTTAGTTCAGTCGTCATTGGTTTAGTCGACTCTTACGACACCCACCTACGGGATGAGATGAATTGGCAAGTTTTCTGAGGCCGTCACCACATATCACTTTTTTTAAATAAACTCAAAGCTTAATGGGTATTTGAAGAAATTTTGTCTTATGTTCCGAACTGTTAATAGTATATCAACGACCGTGTGGCCTAGTGGTCCTGGGCTCGAGTCCCAGCCGAAGTCAACATTTGTGAAAAAACCACAAATTTACATCGGGTGCGGGTAGCTTGGGACGAGTGCCTCTGTGTTTGTGCATACACATGTGGCACTATAATATCTCCTGCGCAGTTGACAGCTTACGACAGTATACGGATATTCACTATATACGGATACGGATATACACTGTTAATAGCACACATCACATACTCTGTCCGTCACCGGTCTGTGCATTTTAGAACTGGCATATACAGAGATATCATCATCATCATTTCAGTCTATCACTAGTCCAATGCTGAACATAGGCCTCCCCCATAGATTGCTACAAAAGTTTGTAGCTGTTTTTGGCAACACTGTTTATTTATTCAGATGTTCCAGGAAGATGATGCCCATCTCCTGGTTTTCATTTTCCCTCTGTCGACTTTAACGATAGCCCCGGATGATAGATGGGGTGGTACAGTATACAGAGATATACCAGATCTTAAATATAGAGAGAAACCGTGGTAGCTCAGGGGCTAGACGCTCGCTTTAAATGTCATAGCAGGCGAGTGACCTGAGTCCATTTCCCGGTGCCGGCTTCACTAAAATTGGTAATTACATTTTTAAGTGCTGATTTACTACGTGCTCGGCGGTGAAGGAAAACATCGTGAGAAAACCTTTGAATTTTAGCGCTTCCCGGCTCCAAAAGAAAGGAGAGGAGGCCTGTGCTCAGCTGTGGGACATTTATATTCCGTTACTTTACTTTACCATTTATAGAGATTGTAGAGTCATAGCAATTTTAAAATATGTTTTAATTGCGGATGTATATGAACATCTTTCACTAAAGATATCTCCGTATTCATAAGTTCTTGTGTTTACTCTCAAGGCGAGACATGTTAGACGGGTTTTCAGCTTCTTGTGTTATAGTGTGAATTTTTTATGTGCTCTCACTCAAGGTTGTTCTGTTAAGATCGTCTGAGAGTTAAGCCCTTAGAAAAAACATTCTGAGCTCCGTAGGGTTTTTCTAACTGACTTCAAAACGGAGGTTCTTTTTCCGTGCGTATGTTACAAGGAACTGACTTTCCATTTTAGTATACATTAAATCTTCCAAAAAAATAATTACCAAATTACAAACATGACTGTTTGTCCGCGAATAGCACTAAAATTACGTATCAGATTTTTGTGTTAAACGAAATGTTAAATACAAAAAGTTTAATCTGAATAACCTAAGGTCGTAGTGAGAGTATAATCAAAATAGGTTTAGAAATATATGTTATGGTGACTGTAATTTTCTATGTATTTCGACTGTTTTGTAGTTTATTATTGTCCTTAAGAAGCAATTCCTTTTCTTTCGTTCCTTTCCTTTTCGTATTCGAGAGGATATCCCTCACTAAAACATGACTGAACGAAGTAGAATGAAGGAGTGGAGGGAGAAGGCAAGAAGAGAAATTGAAGGAGCAAAGAGCCTTTGATTGGTAGTGGGATTCTAAAGACTAGATAATCAAGCAAGATACCTTTCGCGAGATTTCCTTATGGTGGTAACAATTATTTAGTTAAGAAACCTCTTTTAATCGTATGTGCATAATAAATATACATATGACCTAAGCAAGTTATAGCGATATTTTTTTTTTGATTGGACAAGTGACGAAACGAGCAAAACGTTCACCTGATTTGAGATTAAAAAATAACAAAAAAGAGGATATTTAGGGAGTTTCTTTCGCCTGTTTCATTACGAAACGGTGGTAGATTGTAAAAAAATATATATTTCTTACGTTTAAGAATAAATAATTTTTATTTCATTTCATATCTTAGTCAATAATATATATGTATAAAACCAAAGTAAAAATTCATGAACCTAAATTTTAGACAGGATTCGATAATTAAAACATAAGTATATTAAAAACTCCAGACCAGCCTTCACCAACAGCACCGGTTCACAAGTATGACCCTCAACGGCTTCTCAACTATTTTAAAGGGAAGTGGAATCACAATGCAAACAGATCCGTTTAGCAACAATTTGTGTTTTTGCAAAAATGTTGGCTCTGGGTGGTATTCGTACTACCACGACTACTACTGATCGGTGGTTACCACCAAATACATTTTATTATTGGTATTTTAATTATTTTATTTATTTATTTATTTATTAATCTTTATTCTTTCCCTTACAAAGAAAGGATACAAAGGGCGGACTTAATGCCTTTAGGCATTTTCTCCCAGTCAACTCATGGAGAGGTGAGATTTTGGTGAAGGTGTAACAATATAAGACGAAAAATATAAAATAAAATAATATACACAGCTTTACTTGTGGAAGGATTCCTATGCAGTAATACGTCTAGAATATACAACCTCAAGGCCAGTTATTGTACCGCGAAGCAGTAGTATGCAAACATTGCCGTGTTTCGATCTGAAGGACACTGAGAGCTAGTGTAATTACTGGGCATGTGAGACTTAAGAAGTTTCAGGGGGACAGGCGCAGTGTGCTCCCACACGGAAATGTTCTGTGTGATACAGCAGTTGTTATGGGCAGACGTTGCACTTACCATCAGGTTAATGTTTTGCTCGTCTTGTCACTTACTCCTATAAAAATAACAGCTCCGTTATTTAGCAGGTGCACATTGTCATAACAGGCCATTCAAGTCTAAAGTCTAAATTTTTCGCAGAAGATGGCCACAAAACTGCCACTTATATAAAAATAATAATTTATTCTCATTTGGACTAACACAATAATTTACAGAAAATATAAGTATTAAAAATTATTAAATTATGCGAAGGTACCAAAACAAGAAACACTCAGGTAATGTTGTGACCACGTCCGCAACCCTGATTTTCAGTGGAGCCTGAAAGGGACATAGTGGATGTGACTTCATAAATATGTATAAATAGCTATACATAATCAAAGAACACAAAAGGTGTTAAAAATATGTTAATTAAAACACTGATATAAATATGAACTAACGTAAAAAAAAATCTCAAATGACCGCAAAACTGAAGAGGTATTTAACGAAATTTCATCTTATATTATTCGTCTCCGTTTACCATTCGTCTTCTCCATCAGCCTGTTAACAGTCAACTGCTGGACATATGCCTCCCCCAGGAAAGGAGGATTTGGCATGTTTACCACGCTTGGCAGGCGTATTGTTGATCGCGATACCAGACGCTTCCAACTTTAGACATAAATAAGTTACTTTAGTTCAGTCGTCATTGGTTTAGTCGACTCTTACGACACCCACCTACGGGATGAGATGAATTGGCAAGTTTTCTGAGGCCGTCACCACATATCACTTTTTTTAAATAAACTCAAAGCTTAATGGGTATTTGAAGAAATTTTGTCTTATGTTCCGAACTGTTAATAGTATATCAACGACCGTGTGGCCTAGTGGTCCTGGGCTCGAGTCCCAGCCGAAGTCAACATTTGTGAAAAAACCACAAATTTACATCGGGTGCGGGTAGCTTGGGACGAGTGCCTCTGTGTTTGTGCATACACATGTGGCACTATAATATCTCCTGCGCAGTTGACAGCTTACGACAGTATACGGATATTCACTATATACGGATACGGATATACACTGTTAATAGCACACATCACATACTCTGTCCGTCACCGGTCTGTGCATTTTAGAACTGGCATATACAGAGATATCATCATCATCATTTCAGTCTATCACTAGTCCAATGCTGAACATAGGCCTCCCCCATAGATTGCTACAAAAGTTTGTAGCTGTTTTTGGCAACACTGTTTATTTATTCAGATGTTCCAGGAAGATGATGCCCATCTCCTGGTTTTCATTTTCCCTCTGTCGACTTTAACGATAGCCCCGGATGATAGATGGGGTGGTACAGTATACAGAGATATACCAGATCTTAAATATAGAGAGAAACCGTGGTAGCTCAGGGGCTAGACGCTCGCTTTAAATGTCATAGCAGGCGAGTGACCTGAGTCCATTTCCCGGTGCCGGCTTCACTAAAATTGGTAATTACATTTTTAAGTGCTGATTTACTACGTGCTCGGCGGTGAAGGAAAACATCGTGAGAAAACCTTTGAATTTTAGCGCTTCCCGGCTCCAAAAGAAAGGAGAGGAGGCCTGTGCTCAGCTGTGGGACATTTATATTCCGTTACTTTACTTTACCATTTATAGAGATTGTAGAGTCATAGCAATTTTAAAATATGTTTTAATTGCGGATGTATATGAACATCTTTCACTAAAGATATCTCCGTATTCATAAGTTCTTGTGTTTACTCTCAAGGCGAGACATGTTAGACGGGTTTTCAGCTTCTTGTGTTATAGTGTGAATTTTTTATGTGCTCTCACTCAAGGTTGTTCTGTTAAGATCGTCTGAGAGTTAAGCCCTTAGAAAAAACATTCTGAGCTCCGTAGGGTTTTTCTAACTGACTTCAAAACGGAGGTTCTTTTTCCGTGCGTATGTTACAAGGAACTGACTTTCCATTTTAGTATACATTAAATCTTCCAAAAAAATAATTACCAAATTACAAACATGACTGTTTGTCCGCGAATAGCACTAAAATTACGTATCAGATTTTTGTGTTAAACGAAATGTTAAATACAAAAAGTTTAATCTGAATAACCTAAGGTCGTAGTGAGAGTATAATCAAAATAGGTTTAGAAATATATGTTATGGTGACTGTAATTTTCTATGTATTTCGACTGTTTTGTAGTTTATTATTGTCCTTAAGAAGCAATTCCTTTTCTTTCGTTCCTTTCCTTTTCGTATTCGAGAGGATATCCCTCACTAAAACATGACTGAACGAAGTAGAATGAAGGAGTGGAGGGAGAAGGCAAGAAGAGAAATTGAAGGAGCAAAGAGCCTTTGATTGGTAGTGGGATTCTAAAGACTAGATAATCAAGCAAGATACCTTTCGCGAGATTTCCTTATGGTGGTAACAATTATTTAGTTAAGAAACCTCTTTTAATCGTATGTGCATAATAAATATACATATGACCTAAGCAAGTTATAGCGATATTTTTTTTTTGATTGGACAAGTGACGAAACGAGCAAAACGTTCACCTGATTTGAGATTAAAAAATAACAAAAAAGAGGATATTTAGGGAGTTTCTTTCGCCTGTTTCATTACGAAACGGTGGTAGATTGTAAAAAAAATATATATTTCTTACGTTTAAGAATAAATAATTTTTATTTCATTTCATATCTTAGTCAATAATATATATGTATAAAACCAAAGTAAAAATTCATGAACCTAAATTTTAGACAGGATTCGATAATTAAAACATAAGTATATTAAAAACTCCAGACCAGCCTTCACCAACAGCACCGGTTCACAAGTATGACCCTCAACGGCTTCTCAACTATTTTAAAGGGAAGTGGAATCACAATGCAAACAGATCCGTTTAGCAACAATTTGTGTTTTTGCAAAAATGTTGGCTCTGGGTGGTATTCGTACTACCACGACTACTACTGATCGGTGGTTACCACCAAATACATTTTATTATTGGTATTTTAATTATTTTATTTATTTATTTATTTATTAATCTTTATTCTTTCCCTTACAAAGAAAGGATACAAAGGGCGGACTTAATGCCTTTAGGCATTTTCTCCCAGTCAACTCATGGAGAGGTGAGATTTTGGTGAAGGTGTAACAATATAAGACGAAAAATATAAAATAAAATAATATACACAGCTTTACTTGTGGAAGGATTCCTATGCAGTAATACGTCTAGAATATACAACCTCAAGGCCAGTTATTGTACCGCGAAGCAGTAGTATGCAAACATTGCCGTGTTTCGATCTGAAGGACACTGAGAGCTAGTGTAATTACTGGGCATGTGAGACTTAAGAAGTTTCAGGGGGACAGGCGCAGTGTGCTCCCACACGGAAATGTTCTGTGTGATACAGCAGTTGTTATGGGCAGACGTTGCACTTACCATCAGGTTAATGTTTTGCTCGTCTTGTCACTTACTCCTATAAAAATAACAGCTCCGTTATTTAGCAGGTGCACATTGTCATAACAGGCCATTCAAGTCTAAAGTCTAAATTTTTCGCAGAAGATGGCCACAAAACTGCCACTTATATAAAAATAATAATTTATTCTCATTTGGACTAACACAATAATTTACAGAAAATATAAGTATTAAAAATTATTAAACTATGCGAAGGTACCAAAACAAGAAACACTCAGGTAATGTTGTGACCACGTCCGCAACCCTGATTTTCAGTGGAGCCTGAAAGGGACATAGTGGATGTGACTTCATAAATATGTATAAATAGCTATACATAATCAAAGAACACAAAAGGTGTTAAAAATATGCTAATTAAAACACTGATATAAATATGAACTAACGTAAAAAAAAATCTCAAATGACCGCAAACTGAAGAGGTATTTAACGAAATTTCATCTTATATTATTCGTCTCCGTTTACCATTCGTCTTCTCCATCAGCCTGTTAACAGTCAACTGCTGGACATATGCCTCCCCCAGGAAAGGAGGATTTGGCATGTTTACCACGCTTGGCAGGCGTATTGTTGATCGCGATACCAGACGCTTCCAACTTTAGACATAAATAAGTTACTTTAGTTCAGTCGTCATTGGTTTAGTCGACTCTTACGACACCCACCTACGGGATGAGATGAATTGGCAAGTTTTCTGAGGCCGTCACCACATATCACTTTTTTTAAATAAACTCAAAGCTTAATGGGTATTTGAAGAAATTTTGTCTTATGTTCCGAACTGTTAATAGTATATCAACGAACGTGTGGCCTAGTGGTCCTGGGCTCGAGTCCCAGCCGAAGTCAACATTTGTGAAAAAACCACAAATTTACATCGGGTGCGGGTAGCTTGGGACGAGTGCCTCTGTGTTTGTGCATACACATGTGGCACTATAATATCTCCTGCGCAGTTGACAGCTTACGACAGTATACGGATATTCACTATATACGGATACGGATATACACTGTTAATAGCACACATCACATACTCTGTCCGTCACCGGTCTGTGCATTTTAGAACTGGCATATACAGAGATATCATCATCATCATTTCAGTCTATCACTAGTCCAATGCTGAACATAGGCCTCCCCCATAGATTGCTACAAAAGTTTGTAGCTGTTTTTGGCAACACTGTTTATTTATTCAGATGTTCCAGGAAGATGATGCCCATCTCCTGGTTTTCATTTTCCCTCTGTCGACTTTAACGATAGCCCCAGATGATAGATGGGGTGGTACAGTATACAGAGATATACCAGATCTTAAATATAGAGAGAAACCGTGGTAGCTCAGGGGCTAGACGCTCGCTTTAAATGTCATAGCAGGCGAGTGACCTGAGTCCATTTCCCGGTGCCGGCTTCACTAAAATTGGTAATTACATTTTTAAGTGCTGATTTACTACGTGCTCGGCGGTGAAGGAAAACATCGTGAGAAAACCTTTGAATTTTAGCGCTTCCCGGCTCCAAAAGAAAGGAGAGGAGGCCTGTGCTCAGCTGTGGGACATTTATATTCCGTTACTTTACTTTACCATTTATAGAGATTGTAGAGTCATAGCAATTTTAAAATATGTTTTAATTGCGGATGTATATGAACATCTTTCACTAAAGATATCTCCGTATTCATAAGTTCTTGTGTTTACTCTCAAGGCGAGACATGTTAGACGGGTTTTCAGCTTCTTGTGTTATAGTGTGAATTTTTTATGTGCTCTCACTCAAGGTTGTTCTGTTAAGATCGTCTGAGAGTTAAGCCCTTAGAAAAAACATTCTGAGCTCCGTAGGGTTTTTCTAACTGACTTCAAAACGGAGGTTCTTTTTCCGTGCGTATGTTACAAGGAACTGACTTTCCATTTTAGTATACATTAAATCTTCCAAAAAAATAATTACCAAATTACAAACATGACTGTTTGTCCGCGAATAGCACTAAAATTACGTATCAGATTTTTGTGTTAAACGAAATGTTAAATACAAAAAGTTTAATCTGAATAACCTAAGGTCGTAGTGAGAGTATAATCAAAATAGGTTTAGAAATATATGTTATGGTGACTGTAATTTTCTATGTATTTCGACTGTTTTGTAGTTTATTATTGTCCTTAAGAAGCAATTCCTTTTCTTTCGTTCCTTTCCTTTTCGTATTCGAGAGGATATCCCTCACTAAAACATGACTGAACGAAGTAGAATGAAGGAGTGGAGGGAGAAGGCAAGAAGAGAAATTGAAGGAGCAAAGAGCCTTTGATTGGTAGTGGGATTCTAAAGACTAGATAATCAAGCAAGATACCTTTCGCGAGATTTCCTTATGGTGGTAACAATTATTTAGTTAAGAAACCTCTTTTAATCGTATGTGCATAATAAATATACATATGACCTAAGCAAGTTATAGCGATATTTTTTTTTTGATTGGACAAGTGACGAAACGAGCAAAACGTTCACCTGATTTGAGATTAAAAAATAACAAAAAAGAGGATATTTAGGGAGTTTCTTTCGCCTGTTTCATTACGAAACGGTGGTAGATTGTAAAAAAATATATATTTCTTACGTTTAAGAATAAATAATTTTTATTTCATTTCATATCTTAGTCAATAATATATATGTATAAAACCAAAGTAAAAATTCATGAACCTAAATTTTAGACAGGATTCGATAATTAAAACATAAGTATATTAAAAACTCCAGACCAGCCTTCACCAACAGCACCGGTTCACAAGTATGACCCTCAACGGCTTCTCAACTATTTTAAAGGGAAGTGGAATCACAATGCAAACAGATCCGTTTAGCAACAATTTGTGTTTTTGCAAAAATGTTGGCTCTGGGTGGTATTCGTACTACCACGACTACTACTGATCGGTGGTTACCACCAAATACATTTTATTATTGGTATTTTAATTATTTTATTTATTTATTTATTTATTAATCTTTATTCTTTCCCTTACAAAGAAAGGATACAAAGGGCGGACTTAATGCCTTTAGGCATTTTCTCCCAGTCAACTCATGGAGAGGTGAGATTTTGGTGAAGGTGTAACAATATAAGACGAAAAATATAAAATAAAATAATATACACAGCTTTACTTGTGGAAGGATTCCTATGCAGTAATACGTCTAGAATATACAACCTCAAGGCCAGTTATTGTACCGCGAAGCAGTAGTATGCAAACATTGCCGTGTTTCGATCTGAAGGACACTGAGAGCTAGTGTAATTACTGGGCATGTGAGACTTAAGAAGTTTCAGGGGGACAGGCGCAGTGTGCTCCCACACGGAAATGTTCTGTGTGATACAGCAGTTGTTATGGGCAGACGTTGCACTTACCATCAGGTTAATGTTTTGCTCGTCTTGTCACTTACTCCTATAAAAATAACAGCTCCGTTATTTAGCAGGTGCACATTGTCATAACAGGCCATTCAAGTCTAAAGTCTAAATTTTTCGCAGAAGATGGCCACAAAACTGCCACTTATATAAAAATAATAATTTATTCTCATTTGGACTAACACAATAATTTACAGAAAATATAAGTATTAAAAATTATTAAACTATGCGAAGGTACCAAAACAAGAAACACTCAGGTAATGTTGTGACCACGTCCGCAACCCTGATTTTCAGTGGAGCCTGAAAGGGACATAGTGGATGTGACTTCATAAATATGTATAAATAGCTATACATAATCAAAGAACACAAAAGGTGTTAAAAATATGCTAATTAAAACACTGATATAAATATGAACTAACGTAAAAAAAAATCTCAAATGACCGCAAAACTGAAGAGGTATTTAACGAAATTTCATCTTATATTATTCGTCTCCGTTTACCATTCGTCTTCTCCATCAGCCTGTTAACAGTCAACTGCTGGACATATGCCTCCCCCAGGAAAGGAGGATTTGGCATGTTTACCACGCTTGGCAGGCGTATTGTTGATCGCGATACCAGACGCTTCCAACTTTAGACATAAATAAGTTACTTTAGTTCAGTCGTCATTGGTTTAGTCGACTCTTACGACACCCACCTACGGGATGAGATGAATTGGCAAGTTTTCTGAGGCCGTCACCACATATCATAGATCATAGATCATAGATGGGGTGGTACAGTATACAGAGATATACCAGATCTTAAATATAGAGAGAAACCGTGGTAGCTCAGGGGCTAGACGCTCGCTTTAAATGTCATAGCAGGCGAGTGACCTAAGTCCATTTCCCGGTGCCGGCTTCACTAAAATTGGTAATTACATTTTTAAGTGCTGATTTACTACGTGCTCGGCGGTGAAGGAAAACATCGTGAGAAAACCTTTGAATTTTAGCGCTTCCCGGCTCCAAAAGAAAGGAGAGGAGGCCTGTGCTCAGCTGTGGGACATTTATATTCCGTTATTTTACTTTACCATTTATAGAGATTGTAGAGTCATAGCAATTTTAAAATATGTTTTAATTGCGGATGTATATGAACATCTTTCACTAAAGATATCTCCGTATTCATAAGTTCTTGTGTTTACTCTCAAGGCGAGACATGTTAGACGGGTTTTCAGCTTCTTGTGTTATAGTGTGAATTTTTTATGTGCTCTCACTCAAGGTTGTTCTGTTAAGATCGTCTGAGAGTTAAGCCCTTAGAAAAAACATTCTGAGCTCCGTAGGGTTTTTCTAACTGACTTCAAAACGGAGGTTCTTTTTCCGTGCGTATGTTACAAAGAACTGACTTTCCATTTTAGTATACATTAAATCTTCCAAAAAAATAATTACCAAATTACAAACATGACTGTTTGTCCGCGAATAGCACTAAAATTACGTATCAGATTTTTGTGTTAAACGAAATGTTAAATACAAAAAGTTTAATCTGAATAACCTAAGGTCGTAGTGAGAGTATAATCAAAATAGGTTTAGAAATATATGTTATGGTGACTGTAATTTTCTATGTATTTCGACTGTTTTGTAGTTTATTATTGTCCTTAAGAAGGAATTCCTTTTCTTTCGTTCCTTTCCTTTTCGTATTCGAGAGGATATCCCTCACTAAAACATGACTGAACGAAGAAGAATGAAGGAGTGGAGGGAGAAGGCAAGAAGAGAAATTGAAGGAGCACAGAGCCTTTGATAGGTAGTGGGATTCTAAAGACTAGATAATCAAGCAAGATACCTTTCGCGAGATTTCCTTATGGTGGTAACAATTATTTAGTTAAGAAACCTCTTTTAATCGAATGTGCATAATAAATATACATATGACCTAAGCAAGTTATAGCGATATTTTTTTTTTGATTGGACAAGTGACGAAACGAGCAAAACGTTCACCTGATCGTAAGTGCAACGTGTGCCCAACGAATACTGTGTCACCCAAAACATTTCTGTGTGACACCACACTGCGCCCTTCACCCTGGGATATCTGCTCTTCAGTCTCATATGCCTTTAAACCGAAACACATAGTTATTTGCTTAGCACTGCTTTTCGGCTGAATATGACGTTGCGGCAGTTGGACTACGCACGTATTCATCTGGTTTAAGTTCAATCTTAAATAATCATCGCTGTTATCAGTACCTTCTTCTAGAAACATGTATCGGAAAATTCTTTTGTAATTCGGTCGTGCAGATCGTTTAATGTTGTATCAAGTAATATAGACATTGATTTATTTTGTACCAGCGTTGTTCAACTTAGACGTTCACTGTTTAATATTTTTATTCTTTGATGCTTAGCTTTTACTACTGAATTTATAGATACTTTGTTATTATTTATTGTGTCTAAGCATTTTTTGTGTGATATTCTTTAATACTCTGTAAGTGAAAACTTGTAAATTGTCTTGTACTGTCTTATACTCAATTACTTATATATTTTGTGTAAATTGCTGTAAGTTTTCCGAACATATTAAAATTAAATTAAATTAAATTAAACCGGCTTAGGCGGATTCCTGCATTCACCAGGGAATTTTGTGTAATCTTGCCCCTTTTAAAGCACATTGCGCGTACTAAGAAGTGTGAGATTTGGCATAGTTAAAGTTTGTATGGAAAATAATCGAGGAAGCTAAAATGGATGTAGAATATGTGTTACAACTACATTATATTTAATAAAATTAAACATTAACATTCATACTGACAATGGTTGGTGGCTCGGGACCGTGTTTTGTGGCGGTCTATGGGGGACCTCTGTTTAACAGTTAACTAAAATAGGCTGAAATGATAATGATGATGATGAGAATGGGTAAACAAATTTCCTGAGTTAGACACTCAGAATATTTCAGTTAATTTTCATCTGTTACATCTAGCAAATTAGGCTGTGGCGCCATTTTGCTCAGTATCATTCGCGCTATCGTAACCAATGACAACCATCAAACTGACATTAAACATTATTTTGTAATTTGTTACATTAAAATTTTAACGATGTATCTATCAAAATAACAATAAAAAAAATTTACATACATACATAAGATCACGACTGTATCCCGTAAAGGGTAGCCAGAGACTGGGCACTCACTGCAAAAACAGATGACTGCCACAGTCCACATTTCACCAAAACAATATAATGCACTTGGTGTGATAGATGGTGAGCCCATCGCCACCATGCGCTGTTGGGTGCACAGTGCAGTTTAATTCCTTACTCGCCTTTTACGAGATCCATTGGATGAGATGGAGTGGTAGTATTCTTTTAACGAGCCGCCACCACACGGCTATTAAAAAAATTAAGTTATTTTTTATAAATTTTAGGTCTGGTTATCATAATTAAAAAAAACTTTCAAATTACTGACGTAAGCATGAACAAATATGGCTAATTAGTCACCAAGCCTGTTTTGGTTGACAAGCGCTGCACTCCGTCACTTAGACCTTGTGTTCAACTAAGCAATTTAGAATTTTGTTCGGCCAGTCACGCCCAATGTCAAACACACAATAATAATCTGTCGTCAAACAGTCGCACAGCAGTCGAGAAGAACTCTTTTTTTTATTGCATAAAGTGATGAAACGAGCAAAACGTTCACCCGATGGTAAGTGCAACGTCTGCCAATAACAAATGCTGTGCCACCCAGAAAATTTCTGTGTGACACTACACTGTGCCCTTCACCCTGAGACACCAATTCTTAAGTCTCATATGCCCAGTGATTACGCTAGCTCACAGTGCCCTTCAAACCGAAACACAGTAATGATTGCACACTACTGCTTCACGGTAGAATAACTGGCCTTGAAGTGGTACCTACCTAGACGGATGCCGGTTGCCAACAAATGATTACTTGAACCCTATAACGTTCAAACTTAAAAAAATATATGAATTACGACTGATTTTCGACCACAGAGCGACCACTAGTTTTAATAAATAGTTATTTAAGTGGCAGCATAATTTTTGTCACCTTGAGACAAACTAGAATGATGATAATGATGATGATGAATATGTATAAATGAAAATGTGCTCTACTCTAATTTTAAAATAATATTCTATCATTTATTCAACGTTGTTGAAATGTTTAATACCAATGGTTTAGTGCTGTATAGAAGTTTACTTAGATTTTAGAACAGGAATTAGTTTTTAATGAAGTGGTTATTACGACTTCCTAGATCCATTCGCCGCGATTGCAGTCCGGAAAAGTTTAGCATTTAGCCTTTATCGGCTAAATATTCTATAAATATTTCAGAGTGCCGTAAGTATATTTGCAGCATATATTAAATATATATATAACTTTTGGGCAGTCGGTCATACTATAGATTCCATAAATACTGAAATAGGAAATGAAAAAGAAATCCAAACCACCTAACGGACATTTTTCTACACAGAAGCAAAGCAAACTCCCCATTCCTCCTTATTAAACTATAATTAAATTGTTACTTCTCTTATATTTTATTTTGTTTAAAATACTTTCTTCAAATTCGTTACCAGCTCTTGGACTAATAGACTAGGAAGACACTTAAATTTGCCTTTTGTTTTATTACGTTATAAAATCAACTGTTAAAATGAGGCGTACCAGGAAGTAACTGTAGCGAACTAGCAACAAGACAAAGCTATAGCCAAAGTAAGCTAACGAGAAAAATGAAAAGAAGAAACAAAGCAAGTTTTGTCATTTTTTTAAAAAGCAAACAAAATGGCGCCTCATTACATATACACATAAAACTATATAACCTTCGTTCTATATAGAACCTAAAAATAATATAATTTAAGAAGAAAAAATTAAGTTTTTATTTAATTTTTTTTATGGAATCTATAAATAATTAGTATAATTAACTACAAGAACTCCTCAGAACCTAAAACGTCTTAGATACAATAAAATAACATACAATTAACATTTCTAAAATGCTATAACTTTATTATACCGTTGGGAAACTGAATGAAGATCTAAGTATGATCTTTCATACATGCACTTACACAAACACAAACCACGCCCCAAACTGTTTTCAATTTTTTTTAGATGTTATTGAGTGTTTTTTCCTAAAAAAAAGTGTACGCATACTTAAATTTATATTTCAAACTTTTTTGTTTTATAAACTAATTCGAATATTCCCAAATACGAGTATGTAATGGGAAGGAATCTGGCCGTTGAAAAGAGTTTTATTTCCTAACTCTGAGGTGAGCCACTGAAATAAAGTTACAAGTAATTAGATTGATCAATAAATAAATTATTATTATTACTATACAAACACAAATCGTTGTGTTTCGAGTCTAGTTGTTGTGTGTGTGAAGTTGTGTCTGTAAAACGCACTCACGATACGATGTGTGAGTTATGTACGCTGCCGTATTACATAACGCATGTACTAATCTGATAATTTCGCGTTAGTCATAATTGGGCTTAAGGGAATAATGCATACATGTTGTGTGTTTAATAAAAGTAGTTGGTAGTTTTATTTAGGATCCTAAAATGAATTAAAGTGTCGTTACGTATACTCTTTAGTGTGCATAATGGGCAATAAAAGTTTCTTAATTTAAATAAAAAGATAATTTTAAGCTAATAATTTTTTTATTAGCTCTCTGTAAAAAGCGACTTCTGCTCTGTTTATAAAAATGGCTGAAAAAGTTAATACTGATGTTGTGGTTCTATTGATTTTTAATTTCGTGTGAAATATTATCTTCATCATTTCATTGTGCAATATATACAATGCAGTATAAATTTGAATGTATAAATGAATAAAATGAAATGTGCCTAAACGTGATGCGACATTGCAATTTCGCTCTCAATTCTCGTCCAATTATCAAATCGCCACCCAGGTAGTTAAGTAAAAGTAAAGTAAAGTTTCAGGTTATAAATTTCCCACTGCTGAGCACAGGCCTCCTCTCATTTCTGAGAGGGTTTTGGAGCTAGGAAGAATCCGCCACGCTGCTCCAATGCGGGTTGGCGGACTTCACATGTCATCGAAATATTTCTATTCCTCGGACATGCAGGTTTCCTCACGATGTTTTCCTTCACCGCTAAGCACGTGGTAAATCAGCACTTAAAATTGTAGAACAATATAAGAGGTGCTGGCACCGGGGATCGAACCCAGGTTACTCGCTTACTATGAAATCAAAGGCGAGCACCAGGCCCCTGAGCTACCACGGTTTATGTCAGGTAGTTACACTTCAAAAATAGGAGATATTATAGTGCCACAAGTGTACGCGCAAAGCGCAAACACAGAGGCACTCACTCTTCCCAACCAACCCGAGCCCGATGTAACGCTGATGCAATAACATCGGATGTAGGCTAGTATGCAGTGTCAGAAACACGGGGACAATCATAACACAACCAGACTCGAAATCTAACAATTTGTGTTTTAACACATGTTGGCTCCGGCTGGGATTCGAAACCAGACCCAAGGCGCACAAGTCAGTTACTCTGGCCACTCAGTCAGATGACGATCGCGTGGCCCGCGTACGCTTAAAAATATATTTTTTCGTTCCTTCTGACAGTGTCAATCCAAAATTATAGATAATATTCATTAAATTCATACTACCATTATCAAACGCGTTATAGTCTCTGGTCAAACAGTCGCACAGAGTATTTAAAATGTTGCCGACAAATAATTACTGACACAAATAATTACTGGTTGGTAGGATTCCTATGCAGGAATCCGTCTAGGTAGGTAGGCAGTAGTGTGCAAACATTACTGTGTTTCGGTTTGAAGGGCACTGTGAGCTAGAGTAATCACTGGGCATATGAGAATTAAGAACTTATGTCTCAGGGTGATGGGCACAGTATGGTGTCACACAGAAATTTTTTGGGTGACACAACATTTGTTATGGGCAGACGTTGCACTTTCCATTTGGTGAACGTTTTGCTCGTTTCATCACTTTATACAATTAAATAAATAACGTAATTAGAAGCGTCGCCGTAGTTTCTTGCGCCATTTCTTCTCCGGAGGCAACGCATTCTGAATTGGTGGTAAACTTAGTTAATAATAATTCAGATAATATTAATAGTAGTAGTTATATTGCCCTCCCGACTGAAGTAACTGAACAAGCCGAGGCCGGCCCCCTTGGGCACCCTCGAGTCAGTTACTGAAAAACCTCAATAACGTTCAAACAAAAAAAAAATACTTTAGGTCGAATATCGACCACTGATGGGCAACTAGTTGTAATAAAATAACTTAGGAGAACACAGCATCAAGAGTTCTTGAAAGAACATTACATTCTCAAAACGTAGCGTTGGAGTAATCTAAGCTTTAAATTTAAAAATCAAATGTGCATGTAAAACGCGGAGAAACTGTGCGAAGAACGATAATTTATTCACCGCTGCATTATCTGCAACTACAAAGATACAACAGAAAATTTCAAAGCTTGCTTTCGCCACATGAGATACATAAGTGTGTGTAAATTTTCAATGCAGGAGCGTTGCTACGACGAAGATATATATGAGTATCTTGTTTCTGGGTACGACTTGGGATGAATCGGTTTTCAATTTTACGATGTTTGGTGTTTCTTCTTCTTTGTTTATTGCTGCTCTAAAAATTATTGCCAGTATCAAGTCAGTATGTTTGGTATTTGTTACGGTTTAATTATGTGTATCTTGCATTAAAATGACAAGTGTTTTGAATAGCCGATTGGTGTCCGGCAGATTAGAATAGCACCTACCTCTTTCCTACCAAGGTGTCGTAAGAGGCGACTAAGGTATTTTACGGATAGCCTTTATTCGTTCAGAATAACACTATAAAAGGAAATTATGTCACTTTACATCTCGTGAGAACGCATTGGGGAGAAAGATGCTTTACTAGTACCAAAATGACGGCGACGTGGTTCGCCACCCGTCACGTCGTTTCTCACGAGGGCGAAAAGTGGGTTACGTATGTGGCCTCTGCCTACCCCTTATATAGGAAAGAGGCGTGACTGTATGTATGTATGAATACAGTAACTGCACAGAGTTATGAAGTGAGGGGAACTTTAAAAGAAGAAGAAACGTAACTTATTATGTCTTTTAATTTAGTACATATGTAACTGTTGTTGGTAACATGCGGCGCCAACGATTTTGTTTGTTTACATATTAGGATTAAATATCAAGGACTGCTGTAAAAAAAACCAGCGATGCCAACGACTTTGTTCGCTTAGATTAGATTAAAGGGATCATATAAATCTAGAAGCTTCTGGGATATAACGAAAAGAAAGGTTTAATTCAAGAGTTACTTGTTATGATGAGTTAAAAATTGAAGAACATAATTACAGGCACATTTCTCAATATTTGTGCCTACAAACTTACATTTGCAGTTGGATTGCAATGTGGTACCATAAAAAAATATTTTTAGTAATTACAAACAAATTTGGGTGTGACATGTACTGTGGAACTCTCATCACGCGAGTTAAACTCGCCCTTGTCCGTTTTTATTTAATTGGATAAGTGTCCGGCAGAGTAGAATAGAACCTACCTTTTCCCTATCGAGGTGTCGTATGGTGTGACTAAGGTATTGGGCAGTCTCTATTCGTGCAGAAAAATACGGTAATATGCAATGATGACAACTGCTCGTGGCAACGCAATGAGGGTAACATTTTTTTAACTCTTACAAAAATGGCGGCGAAGTGGTTCGCCACCCGTCACATCTCGTTTCCCACAGGTGCGAAAAGCGAGCTACTTGTGCCTCTGGCTACCCCTTGGGATGGGAAATTACTTAAGTCATTAATGAACAACTTTCTCATTGTTATTAAGGAGCGTACATCTCTTTAACAATTCAGTACAGCTAAACCCTGCGAGATGAGTACACTCTGTAACAATGGCACGAGCTTCTTACTTTTTCTTGTAATGTAAAGCAGGCTTAATAAAAAAGTACCATTCGCGTATCGCCACGGCCGCTGCGATGAATTAAATATCGTTTGCTCTCGACAGTAATGCCCACGTTTAACCCTATTCACCGAAGCATTGCAATGGATGTTTCCATTATTCTTTAATCACGCTGCGTTGCCAGGAGTTTTCGGGTCCGGTTGACCCACAATACAGGAGAAATCTTAGTGGGTGGTGTCTTTTTCTAAAACAATACAAAAGAATACTCGAGGATTTCTATGATTCGTCTATTTAGCCGTGTGGTGGCGGCTTAAGAGAATCTACCACCCCATCTCATCCCGTGGGTGTCGTAAAACTCGACAGAGGGATAGCAAAAACCAGTAGATGGGCAGCAGTATTTTCCTGGAAAATCTGAATAAATAAATTGCGGTTGCCAACCCGCCTGCCAAGCGTGGCAACTATGGCAAAATCCTCCCAACTTGGGAGCGAAAAACTATTGTGATGTGGACTAGCGATAGGCTGAAATGATGATTTTTGTAGAACAGATGAAAGGAAACTAAACTGTTCAACAATGGACTGGTTGTGGGCTGAAATGATGATGATGATGGTGACGTATCACCACATTGTCAGTTATTCTGCAGTGAAGCAGTATTGTGCAAACAGTGTAATTACAGGGCAAATGAGACATAAGAACTGATGTTTTAGAGTGACATAACGTTTTAGGGTTACAGAAGAGTTCTGGGTGACACAGCATTTGTTGTGGGCAGCAGTTTCACTTACCATCAAGAGCTATCGTCACTTTCTAACATTAAAAAAATGGATGATAATTTATTTGGTAACGCTGCCCTCAAATTAGTTAATATCATCCTTTCGAATTACCTAATATACGAGTAATAACGTATAACTCTCGTGGACCACAATAAATGACGGATTAAAAGTAAAAATAAACCAAACCACCAACATAAACAACCAGCCGTGGTAGCTCAGGGAGCCGCTCACCTAATATTTCAAAGAACGCAAGTGACCTGAGTTCGATTATCGGTGCCAGCAGCTCTAAACTCGTTATGTAATTTTAAGTTCTGATTCATTATGTGCTCAGCGAAGAAAGAAAATATCGTGAGGAAATCTACATGTCCAAGGAATAAAAATATTTCGAGGATATGTGAAATATACAAACAGTTAGTCTTAAGAATACCGAACATTTAAGAATAGGTACTTATTCTTAAATTTTCGGTATTATTAAGACTTTAATCAAAACTAGCTGTGTCCCACGGTTTCACCCGCGTAGAAAAGCCGACCCCGTTTGTTAATAGACATATATATTTCCCTATTAGAATCGGGTTTTGAGGTTCGAATTTTTTTGCGCCGAACCCTAATTATTTTTCTAAAATTAAAGTAGTTTAAGTTGCCCGATACATCAGCAGATAAGATAAATCAGCTATCCGTCAGTGAAAGTTCCGTCAAAATCGGTCCAGCCGTTTCGGAGATTAGCCCGAAGAAACAGACAGACAGACAGACAAAAATTTTATTTTTTTTGCTTATAAGTACCGTATATACTTTCATAAGCTATAAAGCTGTTACTTTGTTATTACAAATAGACACTGCTATTTTTTAATTATGTCGATGTGAATTGTAATCTGATTAAAATAACTTTCAAATATTTGCGTGTGAAAAGCTTGTACGGAAGATTTTGCATATAAGTAATAAGGGAATAATGTCAGAAGTTCGCAACTCTTTTCTTCTTCGAAGCAAATTGCTTTTGTTCGTAACTTTTGTACACGTGTGGGCGCATTTGGAATAAAAAGCATCGTTTTCACTTACGTTTTAAAAGTTTTAAGTGTTTTAGTTCTTTAACTAAATGATTATTATGCTAAACTGTGTAAATGTTGACATTGCTGCGGCTGGTGTAAATAAGTATATAAAGTGGCCGTGTGGTGGCAGCTTAAGAGAATCTACCACCCCATTTCGTCCGACAGAGAGAAAATAAAAATCAGGGCGGCTTCCTGAAATATCTCAATAAATAAACTGCAGTTCTCAACTCGCCTGCCAAGCGTGGGAACTATGGCGAAATCCCTCCAAAAAAGGAGCTACAAACTTTTGTGGCAATCTATGGGATACAGTATAAGAACAAAGTTCGCTACGGTGCTTCACGGCAGGATGATATTTTCCCTTTCAATTGAGAGAGTTTCAGGTCCAGCAAATAATTGCTTTAGAGCTGATCAAGATTTCGGAAGGACTGTTTACATCATAATATTTGTTGCACCTCGTCGAAATCCATTGTACGAGCGAGATATTAACCTGCACTCAAGGTTACGCGATTGTAATGTACCAGAAATACATTTTACCTGTGACCGACCGGCCTTCTACAAGTAAATATTCGATTAAAATAAATAAAATTAATAATAATGACCTTATTACTCTGCATTGACGATAACTTTTAATAACAAAGGGTGTCTCTGTGGTTGTTACGGCAACACCGTTTGAGACTACGCGACATACGACACGGCGCGAGGGGGCGCACCCAATTTATTACTTATCGAACTGCCCTTCGCAATACTTGTTATTTATAATTGTAAATTAGCCAAGTGTTTACACGTTATATCAGTGACCTGTTTTTATTTGCATCTTTTACTCAAACATTGGTCCTTCGAGCCGGATCAATGTTTGAGTAGAAGATTGATGAATTCGGTGCACCCCCTCGCGCCGTGTCGTATGACGCGTAGTCTCGAACGGTGTTGCCGTAACAGTGGTTGATATCGAATTCCTATTAGATGTCAACCACGGAGATGTATGATAAGGGATTCCCGCAAATTAAACCATGGTAAGTAGATATTTATTAATTTCGTTGCCAACCCACCTGCCAAGCGTGGCAACTATGTCCCCCTAAATAAGAGCTACAAACTTTTGTGGCAATCTATGGGGGAGGCCTATGTTCAGCAGTGGACTAGTGATAGGCTGAATTGATGATGAAATAGATGTAAGAGGAGATATTATAATTATTTAAATTATTAATGATAAACAACACGAACATTGATATTGATAACTTCAAAATTAAATGTGTATAATGTAAATTGAAAAGAAATAATGCTTCCTGCAATATTTTATTAACGGCTGCATTCACAATTGAAGAGAATCAGTGTAGAGTTTTAAAGCTAGTATTCTTACCATTATATAAGACACGTATAAAACTGCAGTGCAGGAGTAGTATTACAGTGCAGTAGGATTTACTTTCAAAACACAGTGACTGCAAAGAATACAGACCCGCAAAATAAATAAAGAAAGAATATTTATTTTTAGAACAAACTCAAAACACATATTTAATGAAATAATACGTAGGTTATCTCTAAGCTATATAACTAAATCCTCAAAATACAGTAAAAACAATATTATATAAACAACTAGCTGGCCCGGCAGACTTGGTCTTGCCCGTTCCAGTATGTGACGCGATGAGTTTGATTTCTGAATTACTTTTAAGTATGAGTCTTTACAGCCATACTATCACAGCGTCACCTACCGGGTCGGAATTTGTAATTTTCGTTTTTGGTTTTCCCACTTAAATTTTAGAACTATATAACGATGTACTAGCGGTTATCGATTCTCTACATTTATATCGACGACGATACATTACATAACCATCGTTGTCAGTGATAGCCTACGCCGTCAAATTTCGTAGATAACGCTTTGAACACTTGCCGTCGACTTTGCACGAAACTAACAGACACGAAACGAAACAACACTAGAACAATCACGAAATAAGTGAAAGGAAACTATTTTGTGGTCGACAACACTTGGATAGTTCCGTATTCGTCATTTCCCTCCAAAACATTCGAGGTGCATTGCAAAGTGGAGTGTTGTAATTTTCATCTGCAGTGGATTGATTCCCAATATTGCGAGGTCTAAATGCATTACGGCTTCGATGTGAAAGATTAGATCTTCTGGCTCGCGGCATTGTAAATAACACTGGAAAATTGGTCACACAATTCAAAATTATATAATTACCAATTATAATTTTGATAACCTCAAAAAGTTAACATCTTTTTTTTTTCGTCAATATTCATGAAAAAACTATTAAGCAGAATTGACTAAATGCACATTTAACACCGTGTGATGGCGACTTAAGATAATCTGCCATCCCATCTCACTAGCCTACTTAGGCTTTACAAGTTAATGAGTAATAGTCGACCAACCAGTACTCAGTAGAACCACTGGTGGTAGGATTCCTATGCAGGAATCCGTCTAGGTAGGTATCACCCCAGGGCCAGTTATTCTGCCGTGAAGCAGTAGAGTGCAAACATTACTGTGTTTCGGTTTGAAGGGCACTGTGAGTTGTCACAAAGATATGTTCTGGGTGACACAGCATTTGTTATGGGCAGACGTTGCACTTAGGTGAACGTTTTGCTCGTTTCATCACTTTATAAGATAAAAAAAAGTAAGTGTATAAATACTTCAATGTGCAGAAAATGACTAACTAATCCATAAATATTAATTAAGAAGAACAGAAACGTTGCATACAAATTTGTCCTTGAAATATAGTTCTCATAGCGCCCAAAGAAATTTTACTTAAAAAAGGCGACTGTTCCATCCTCCAGACTGCGTTTGCCTCTCAAGCGCGGCAACTCTGCGACAGTAAAATCCAAGTAGATGAGGTTTCCCAGAAGCTCTTTGTCGGGCAGTAAGGATGATTAGGCATAATACTATCGGTCATCACTGAAAATCAGCATTGCGCTTGTTAGCGCGACAATATCCTGAGTGTGACCCTTTTAACATGACCCGCGACGTACTAACAATGGCCACACGTACTGCTTAGTAATTAGCAATTTTTTATCTTTTATTTTAATGCATGTTTTGTGCGTCGGGCGGTTTTGTCAAATAAACTTTCTTTCTTATAATAATGAAAACATAAACACAGAAAAATCACATTTAATTAAGACTCAGTCTTTGTAGCAATTAAATGAACACGAGGACTTTCAAACATAAAGTAAAATTATATTTCCCATTTTCCCACAGGGACAGTTAGAAAAATCCAGCGTATAAACTTACTACCGCATTGCAGTACATTAACATTATAGTTGACTACAATAATGATTTTGGTTTAAATACGCCCTTGCCGTGTGAAGGCAGCTTAAGAGAATCTAACACCCCATCTCATCCCGTGGGTGTCGTAAAAGTCGAAATGAAAACCAGGAGATGGGCAGCATCTTCCTGGAACACCTGAATAAATAAATCGCGGTCCAACCCGACTGCCAAGTGTGGCAACTATGGCGAAATCCCCCCAAAATATGAGCTAATATTTTTTGTGGCAATCTATGCGAACGATGATGATGACTATAAGATTTTGCCGTTGCCGAAATCGATCAGGACGACATAATTTTTTAACTGTTGTGACATCTAAGCGATCCTAATCCACTAGTGAACAAAATCTACCTCCATAGCAAAGGCAATGGTCATAGTTGTGAAGCTTGCCAAAAATTATGGGGAGGCGTATTTTCTGATTTACTTTTTCCCTCTTACAGCTCCTGGAAAGTAGACATACACTGTCTTAAGCGGCTACATTTCGAATCCATGTTTGTTTCTTCCACGAGATGCCATTGATTTATCTAGTTAATAGAATCAGGCGTTACTTTGCGGAAATCCATTATAATGAAGGAAAACACGTTAATTTGCTAAGATCCGCATGCAAAATATAAAAATGGTGTATATTACCTAGTTTTTTGAAGAGCACCGCCCGCCCTCTCTTAGTAGCGTGCACAAGCAAACTAACACCGCCACCAGGAACCGTCACCAGGTACCCTCCACTAGATAATATACACCACTGAAGTCGAGAACACGACACGTGTTTCGCCCCAAAACGAGGCATTATAAAGTGTCATAGACTCTACGACAGACGGCCGCCGAGTGAGCGGCGCGGTGAAAGAGCTGTATAAATAGGAAGCTCCTATTAACTTACTTTCCTTCATTAATATATCTTTCAGACCGTGATGTAACGTTACCTGCAAAACATCACTAACGGCTGACCGTTATTTATGGTTTAATTAATGCTTCCGTGTCGTTTCGATTTCATCCCCGGGGTGCTGTCACTGCATCGACATGAACATATTACAGAATTGAGCGGTTATACTTATTTCTTTTTCTTTTTGAATTTGTTGATGCATCCTCATTCTATAAAATATTGCTATAAAAGTAGCTGTCATTTAGTGGGGGGGGGGGGGGTGATTACACTGCTCACAGCACACATTTTTAGCCAATCTAGAACTGAATTTCTGAATGTTATTAAACCTTAGGTTTCCGACGAAGGTTGTGGCGATAACCAATTGATCAACTTTGGCCAGAAATCGACATTCGCTCGGACACTAATTATTTACGACCGCATTACTTAGTGATCAGTGTAACTGTCTTTTACGCCGCGGGTTCGAATCCCAGCTTGAGTGAACATTTGTGCAAAAACGCAAATTGTTGGTCTCGCATCACGTTGTGCCGTATATGAGAAAAAAAAGGCTATAAAAAGCACTTTCGAAACAGGAGCGTTCCTATAGTGAGGCATAGTTTTTTAAATGTAACTTTTTCAACTAAACTTGCAGTTTAACTTGATAATGAAATAGCGGCTTAAAGTATTTTATTAATGTCGCTTCGACAACGCCGCTTCTACGACAAAGCAAGATTTTAAAAGCCTCTACTGGATTAAAAACTGAGTAGTTGAAAAAGTATTTCTTTTATATAACTAAAATGCATAAAATTCATCATCATCATCATTTCAGCCTATTACCGGTCCACTGATAAACATAGGCCTCCCCTATAATAGATTGCCACAAAAGTTTGTAACTCTCATTTTGGAGGGATTTTGCCATAGTTGCCATGCTTGGCATGCGGGTTGGCAACCGCAGTTTATTAATTCAGATGTTCCAAGAAGGTGCTGTCTATCTTCTGGTTTTAATTATTCCTCTGTCGACTTTTACGACGCCCACGGGATGAGATGAGGTGGTAGATTCTCATAAGCCGCAACCACACGGTTACCATCCAGCTATCAAAATATATAGACAAAATCGGTCCAGCCGTTTCGGAGATTAGCCGGTACAAAGAGACAAAAAAATTTAAAAATTGGTTTTTTCTTAGAAGTACCGTAGATATACCAACAAGTAAGAGTATATATACTCGTACTTTCATAAGAATTGAGTAAAAGGTTATTTTGTATTTTACAAACGTTCACTTCGATTTTATTTTTTTGTATAGATTACACATTTAAATGCAATAAAAAGATATTTTGAAATTTAAATTTAAAAGCTGCCTCAAAAACGGCGCCATTATGATCATGTGAACGCGTGTTACGTCATTGTTCAAAAAGTAAAACTACGGTTATTATTAGGAAAGTTGAATTTGTCTCGAATTTTGATTATGAGTGTGAAATCAATGCTGTGCTGTGCCTTCTTGCTGGAACACTACTATCAAGACGTCCACAAAGTTGTTTTTTCATGTCCCAGCTAAAACAGATCTTCGAAATAAGTGGTTGAAACTTGCTCGATCATTTTTTTTGTCATCAATATTTTTGTGTAAGTAGCAAACCATTGCGATACCAAAGACTTTATTTCTAGTTTAATAACTCCACTTTAAATTTACCTTTTTTGAGGTTATGTCGTTATTAGAGTAAAAATTTATTGAACAATGACGTAATTTTTTCAGATTTTCAATCGTGTGAACCACAGAAAAATTAACTTTAATTTTTAAGCATACTGTCAACTCACTGATTGCAATTTTAAGTGCTGATTTAGCAAGTCAAAGAAAACATCCTGAGGACACCTACACGTCTAAGAAATAACAAACATTTGTTGAAGTCCGCCAATTCGAACAGGAGTAGCAGAGTGGCGGACTCTTCCCGGCTCCAATGCTCTCTTAAAATAAGAGGAGGCCTGTACTCAGCAGTGGGACATTTAAAGGCTTTACTTTTTTTATTCTATCTGTGTAGTGTTTGAGCAATTTTGTTTTACGCTACGGAACGCTGGGTAGATTCAAACACGAAATTAATATTTTGTATAGCCTATATTTTTTCTCATCAAATTATTGTAATCTATTCAAATTAAATATTAAAGTTTGACATAGTATATGATTTTAAACTTTGTTAAAGTTCGTAAATAGTAATTGCCTATTAATTCTGAACAGCGTTAAGATAAACTAAAACAATCATGCCATTAACGGTTTCGCCTACAAGCGCAAGTTTAGGTAACTGAGCGATTATTGTGGAGCGACGCGGGAACAGAGTTAGTTGGACGTGGCGCTTCCAGCGGGCTGTATCGAGTGGCCGGCACGCGATCCGGCGGGAGCGGCGTCGAGCGGCAGTCGCCGCATGGCCGAGCGGGGCAAGCACCGCGTCGCGCCCGCGCCGGCGCCGACACGCAAACAATACGCGTACGTGCCGTGCCCGCGCTCCGAGGAGGTCGGCGCGGAATTTGCGCTACAGCTGCTGAAGACTCATCGCCGCGAAGAGCCGCCCACGCCGGAAAAATCGCCACCCGGTGAGTGTCAGTTGTGACCGAACGTCTAATTCTTTGGCCTGGGCGGGAAAATAAAAAAAAAGCAGAAATTACTATAAATATAATTCAAAATTGTAGCATTAATTGATAATAAATAATACATTTTAATAACATTGAAAGAACTGGCTGCATAGACGAAAAAGGAGCACCGCTCTTGAAATAATTTTTCAATTTTTTTTGTTTATCTACACGACTTGGTAGAGACGTAAAAGTATGTGACAGTGAAACATATTTATGATGTCAGGCTTACTTTTTTATTTCTTGTTCTCTATTAGCACCGGTCGTAAATGTGACTAAAAAACTTACTAGTATATAAAATTATTTTGATAACCTGTCAACGTCTAGGAGTTAAGACGTAAAGTTGAACAAATTATATGTTATTTCGCGCCAAAAGTGGATATTATGTGCGTTGTTTATTACTGTTCGTTTACACATAACTTAAAAAAAAACTCGATTACACTCCGTTAAATTAATAAATATATTTTTAAAATACTAATTTTTTGAGAATTAATTTGGTAGCTGTTGGTGTTATTTTTGGTTTGTTGCAGATCACAATTACTGTGGTCTGCTAAAAACCAGACTATTTTGCGAAATCTTATTTATTTACTTGCTTCTTATTTAATAAATAATATTCATATGTATAATTTTTAATGACAAATAACAATTGCATTACTAAAAAACTAAAAATATTGGCAAATTTTAATGTACTCATATTTAAGCCTCTAAATAGTCTACCAATCATATTTAAGTATTATATTGACATAACAGTTATATGTACAACCAACAAGCAGTTTGTGACCTGTAGAATTAAAAAAAATGTCAACAAAGACATTGCGGTTATTGACTTTGTTTAGGTCTGTTTATGCTTTTTTTGCACAGAAAATTAAAAAAGGTCCCCAGCAACAATAGCTTTGTTTGTTTAAATTAGGTTAAACGCTCTACATAGTGTTGAAAAAGATTTCTCTGTAAAAGTAATCGAAACTAAGCCTCGAATCTTGCATGTTTCAAGTGGTATTTCATAAAAAGCTAAAATTTTTAGTTTTAGTTCTTATCAAATCGAGGTTGTATTTTTGAACAAAGGAAAATTTTACATTACATTTATATTAAAAACATTTTTAAAACATTAATGAGTGCCTGGCCAGATGTAATCGAATAATGAATTTTATTTAGAATTCTAGACACGCTTTTTATTACGAATGTTGTAATAGTATTAATTACACTTTAAAATGCTATGGTTTCACAAAAAGAGACCAGTGGCGGTCACGTTTTCGAAGATACGAAATCATATTTTTCATTTCTAGATACTACATTACTAACAACATATTGTAATTGTTGGTACTAGTTTTCGAAGAAGTTATTAGCCGTGTGGTGCCGGATTAAGGGAATCTATCACCCCTTCTCATCCCGTGCGTGTCAGTCGACAGAGGGCTAATTAAAACCAGAATACGGGCAGCGTCACTTTCCTGGAACAAAATCCTCTTAAAAGCTTCAAATATTTGTGGTAATCTATGGGAGCGGCCTATGTTCAGCAGTGGACTAGAGATGTGCTGAAATGATGATGATGATGACGATTGGAGAAATATTGAACAATTAACTTCGTATTCGCCGAGCATAGTTTTCTCAATTAAAATAAATGCAGGAATTCGTTGCAGTGTTAGTTAGTAAGTATATATAAACACAGTATTTCGGTATGAAGGGCACTATGAGCTATTGTAATTAATGGGCATATCAGACTTAAGAACTGTTGTCTCAAGGTGACGATCGCAGTGTGGTGTCACACAGAAATGTTCTTGGTGACACAGCATTTGATATCAGGTGAACGATTTGTTCGTCTCGTCACTTTTTTAAATAAAAAAACTTGCTCAGAGAAAGTTTTTCTTCGTAGCCTTCCACTGTCGTCTCAGACAGGCTGTAATCGATGACTGGGAGTATTTATACAAAAGAAATCGCCTGTCGCCGACCAATTTGCAAATGCCATGCAAATTGGTCGGTGACAGGCGATTACACAATTCACTATTTGCTACGATATACACAAATTCACACAAAAGATAGCATCTTACGTTTGCTCAATTATTTTGGTACATTCTTGGTCTTACTTATTTCTTTAGTTGCATATAGTGTTGTAAAAAAATAGGTCAAGATGGCATGGTTGTGTTTCTAACGTCGTAATAAGATGTTATCCGCAACATAACTAAAGTAACCGATATAGCCCTAAGGATTAGCAAGCTGAAGTGGCAATGGGCCGGCCATATAGCTCGTAGAAAAAACCGATAACCGTTGGGGATGAAAGGTTCTCGAGTGGCATCCTCGTACCGGCAAACGCAGTGTAGGGCGTCCCCCCACTAGATGGAGCGACCTGCACGGTTTTGCGGGAAGTCGATGGATGCAGGTTGCTCAGGACCGTGTTCCGAGGCAATCTATGGGGGAGGCTTATGTCCAACGCTGGACTAAAATAGGCTGAAATGATAGATGCACTCTAGATTAATATTTTAATAATAATATCGCAGATAAGAAAGCAATAGCCGTGTGGTGGCGGCTCGATAAAGAATACTACCACTCCATCTCATCCAATGGATCTCGTAAAAGGCGAGTAAGGAATTAAACTGCACTGTGCACCCAACAGCGCATGGTGGCGATGGGCTCACCACCTATCACACCAAGTGCATTATATTGTTTTGGTGAACCGTGGATTGTGGCAGTCATCTGTTTTTGCAGTGAGTGCCCAGTCTCTGACTACCTCTTATGGGATACAGTCGTGATCTTATGTATGTATGTATGTAAGAGCGCAATTCGGTCGAACCAGTATTGCGAAACGAGTGTGACGTAGTTTGTCACACTGTAACATATGCTTTACGCATGCGATGTCCGCGTATATTAATTCTGCCGCGTGTTGGCGCGCGTCTATTTATTCCCTGACATTTATTGCGTCAGTCCTAGATATAATTATGAATGGATTACAAGGGTCATTGATAAACACTAAGAAAATTTTCAGTCAATTCAAGTTTGTCTACTGGTAGTAGGAATCATATGCAGGAATCCGTTTAGGTGCCACCGCATAGCCAGTGAGTCTGAATGGAAACTGTTTGCTAGTGTAATT
The DNA here is from genome assembly GCA_019845155.1 of Luehdorfia chinensis. Lineage (NCBI taxonomy): Eukaryota > Metazoa > Arthropoda > Insecta > Lepidoptera > Papilionidae > Luehdorfia > Luehdorfia chinensis. The sequence continues at coordinate 1,684,138 of JAHVAK010000390.1, forward strand.
ACTGGGCCTATGAGACTTAATTAATGATAATATCTCAAGGTGACGAGCGCAGTGTGGTTCCACATGGAAATGTTCAGGGTGGTAGAACATTTGTTATGGGCAGACGTTGCACTTACCATTAGATGAAGAATTTTTCAGTGTGATAGACAGTAACACACAGTGGCGTTTAAACGATTCACGAAATGAAAAATGTATGTCAACTTTTTTTTTTTGGTGCCTCACAACCGGTTTTCTTCTGTATCGTAAGTGCGTTTTACAGACATTAATTATCACATCTCCAACACGATCAGATGCGAAAACTAACAATTGTGTTTTTGTACAAATGTTGGCTGCGGTTGGGATTCGTACCCAAGACCTGAGGCGGTAGTAGTTAAGTAGTCTGCGTACTAGACTAAATTTTACTCGGGGCGTAGTAGATAAGCTTTCTGCGCAACAGATCCCGAGTTAATAATAATAATAATAATAATAATAATAATAGAACTTTATTTGTCTAAAATCAGGTACACTAAAAAGTTTAAAAAGGTATACAAAAGAATATAAATCTCCTTTTAGACAAAAGGGTCTAGGATTCAGCTTGGTAACACACACGGTGTACACTGCTGATATTCTATCCCAGCCCGAAATTAAAAACAGAACAATAACACACTTTAATAATAATAAAAAAAATAGAACTTAGATACTAAAACAAAATTTTAAACAATGTACGTACAAGCTATATATATTTATATTTACACAGACACACATTTTTATATATATATACATATATTAATATTAATTATGGACAGACGGACCTAGGGTTAGTTAGTTCTATTCCCGCACGGAAAACATATTTGTATAGACTACAGATAGTTATTTCAGTGTGACAGACCTGAGTGTGTGTGTATGTAATTGGTGTCTATAAATGTAATATGTCTATAAGTGTCTATAAGAGTAGTCATAAAAAGTAAAGTAAAGTAACAGCATATGAATGTCCCACTGCTGAGCACAGGCCTCCTCGAACTTTTGAGAGGATTTTGCAGCTGGGAATAGTTCGCCTTCCTGCTCCATTGCTTACTTTTCGGTCATGTTCTTCTTTACTGCTGAGCATGTGGCGAATCAGCACTTAAAATCGCAAAGATGTTTTTGAGGTGCCTCTACCGGGGATCAAACTCGAGTTACTCGCGCACTACGAAATTTATGGCAAGCGCCTGGCCACTGAGCCTGGCTTTTTTAAATCGACAACGGTTATATTTTACGATATGTACTGGATGAGTCCACCGCTCTAAATGAAAGAATAATGCAGTTCACCTACCCTAAACGATGTAGTGAAGATTTAGATCCCGTTTTTTTTATAAGCTACTGCCTTACTACGATCCCACCTTATGGTAAGTGGCGATGTAGTTTGATGTTAGAGAGCGTGAGGATGGAATCACAGCAGAGTTTCTGAAAGGGGGTGGGAAACCGGTAATGGTAGTCCTTCAGAAGCACCTTAATTCCGTCGTCCGGGGCGGCGCTACGCCGGAAGCGTGGAGGAGAAGCGTGGTTATCCTGTTCTTCAAGAAGGGCGACAACGCCTTCAAGAACAACTACAGGCCGATATCGCTTCTGAGCCGCTTCTACGTGCAGTTTTTGAGAGTCATTACGAATCGTCTCGCATGACTTTCAGCCTCCCGAACAAGCTGGATTCCGAAAGTACCATAAGCCACATACATACCCTTCGCCAGATTGTACAAAAGAACGATGAGTACAATCTCCCGCTATGTCTGGCGTATTTGGACTATGAGAAAGCCTTCGATTCTGTCGAAATTTGGGCGGTGCAACAGTCGCTTCAGCGAAGCCGAATTGGCTGTCGGTATATCGATGTGTTGCAGTGCTTGAATACCAATGCTACGATGGCTATCCGAGTACAGAACCAGAGTACGAAACCGATCCAATTGCAGAAAGGTGTAAGACAGAGTGATGCTGTATCCCCGAAACTCTTCACCATCAACATCAATGGCGAATATATCACTCACCATCGATTTGCCGACGCCATACTCATAATGGCAGAATCGCTGGAGGACCTCAGCACTATGACCTCAATAGTGTCTCCCAACGGGTAGGTCTTAAGATGAACATGGACAAGACGAAGTTCATGTCTAACGTCTATGTCACACCCATACCAGTTATTGTTGGGAACACTACGATCGAAGTTGTCGACGAATTTTTTTTTTATTTGGATAAGGTGACGAAATGAGCAAAACGTTCACCTGATGGTAAGTGCAACGTGTGCTCATATCAAATCCTGTGTGAACCCAGAAAATTTCTGTGTGACATCACAATGTGCCGGTCAACTTGAGACATCAGTTTTTAAGTCTCATAAGCCCAGTGATTACGCTAGCTCTCAATGCTTGAAACAGAAACACAGTAATGTTTGCACACTTCTGCTTCACGGCAGAATAACTGGCCCTGGGGTGGTACCTACCTAGACGACTAGGTAGGTCCAACTACGACCAAGAGGTCAATTGACGGATCCAACTCGGCTGGGCAGCGTTCGGGAAACTGCGCTAAATCTTCTCGTCGAGTATACCTCAATGCCTTAAAACAAAAGTATACAACCAGTATGTGTTGCCAGTGATGACATACGGAACCGAGACTTAGTCCAATAAGCAGGATCTCATCAGGCCACATGAGGAAGCTCAGAGTCGCTCAGCGAACAATGGAAAAGGCTATGCTCGGAGTTTCTCTCCGTAATCCGTTAACTCGTGAATTTTCTAGCGCACACTGTTCAAAAAATAACCTATAGAACACCAATAGACTGGCTGGCCTACGCCTGTGTTCGAGGCTTGGCAAATTGGTTAGTCAAAGAGTTGAAAATGTATAATTTGTGGCTTGCTCTTACATTCGTTATTCGGACTTAGGACCGCCAGCGTAGTAGGCAGCTACGCCGACCACATAAAAGCCAAAAGTTTTGACCAAATATGAATGTGTTTTGTCGTTTTGTCATAAATAACTCTGTTTTCTACCAAAACAACAGTCTGTCCCACATAAGTTATATATAGCTCTGTTCTGTGCCCTTCATAAAGTCAACAAGTGTTTACTTTAAAAAGATCGTCGCCATTTTCGATTTTTTATTTAAAATTAAGCGTTGAAACTCTACTAGGCAGCTCTTTGACTGCGCCATTCACTCGGCGGCAGTTTGTCGTAAAGTCAATAACACTTGATAATGCCTCGTTTTGAGGTGAAGCACGTGTCGTGGTCTCGACTTCAATGCTATATATTGCCTAGTGGTAGCGGTTTGTAGTGTCTTCAAACATGCATACATACATAAGATCACGACTGTATCCCATAAGGGGTAGTCAGAGATTGGGCACTCAATGCAAAAACAGATGACTGCCACAATCCACGTTTCACCAAAACAATATAATGCACTCGGTGTGATAGGTGGTGAGCCCATCGCCACCATGCGCTGTTGGGTGCACAGTGCAGTTTAATTCCTTACTCGCCTTTTACGAGATCCATTGGATGAGATGGAGTGGTAGTATTCTTTTAACGAGCCGCCACCACATGGCAATGTCTTCAAAAACTAGGTAATATACACCATTTTATATTTTGCATGCGGATCTCAGAAAATTAACTTTCTTTCCATATTATATTAAATTTTAACTACTACGTTATATACTTCTACCTACGTTTCTACTGATTTAAAACACTCGTAATCACGCGGGGTTCCCACGTAAATATAAACGCTATAAAATCCGTAAATTTAGTTTTATTCAATGTAACATATTCGAGATAAGAAAACATTAAATTATCCCGATTTTGTAGTACTTACTTTATTTATTTTTATTTGTTTTACAAGAGAAAGTGTTTATGCCAATGAAGAAGAACTTTGCAACTGTACCTTTTTTAGTTTTTTTGGTTATTTTGTGATTCTTATTGGTATGAGTGCTCACTATTATGCGATAATTTCTGGCAGTTAATGGTTAATGCTGTTAACCGATGTGGAGTTCAACCACAAATTCATAATCATCACCTCTCATTGCATACATACGAGTAATAAACAAAAACTATCTAGCTTTATATGTCAGCTATTTATGTACATCTTACTAGAATAATGCTGGAGAGTTTGTATGTTCGTATGCGCTAATCTTAGAAAATATTGATCATATTTAAAAAAACTATGTATGAATAAGATAGCCCGTTTATTGAGAAAGGTTTTAAGCTACAAAACTTTAACCGAACCAAACATTACCGTGAAAGGCCGATTTGGAAATGCTCGGGTCAGCAAAGTTCAATGCCGTAGGGCGCAATCATGTCGACGGTATATTTTACGCGGGTGAAACTGCGGGGCACAGTTAGTTACTAATTCATGAGGGGTAATCATATCTGCGCATGCCGTCGTCGTCAGTAATTATTAAAACACTTAGTTTGAATTTGTAGTATTACGTTTTGTAAGTTAGAAAACACAGATATGGCTTGTCAATTTGATTTCTTTTGTCGTTAAGTTCGTACTTATTTGTATTTTTGCATAAACCCTTTTTCTTTTTTATTCTCATTAAATTGGTAAAGTCCAGGTCATACTGCTTACTAATATAAAATATTCCATTCCTGAAATTCAAAAAAAAAAATGTTTTAGAGTTTCATATGGTATGTATTTTTTTTTAATATTTCACAATCAATCGTCAGTTTCGTGAAATCCCCTAGAATAAGGCACGTATACAAGCAATAAATATCACACCTTTTGACAGCGTTCATATCAGTTTTTGTTTTTAATTTACCACAGGTGAAATCGTTTTAATTTAGGTTACAGAATGTTGCCAGGCACTGACTGCAATATTAAGAGGCATCCGCATTGCGACTGGATGCGGGTCGCGCTCTTGACAATGGATTCGAGCAGTGATAGGGATGGGACGATTACTAGTACTTTCACTTTTGTCTTTATGCGAAAGGTTCGCTTAATTGGATTTCTAGTTACATTTTCTAAAAAATGTATGTTATTAATTAAATGTTAATGCTTTTATAATTAATACAACGCTGCATTGGTTTTCTTGTAGTTTTATTTTTGGAACGTAGTGGCGAAGTGACCATATCGTTGACCTGATGGATGGATGCAACGTCTGCCTATACAAATACTATGTCACCCTTAATATTTCTGTATAGCACTACTCCCGTCACTCTGAGACATCCGTTCTAAAGTCCCATAAGCCCAGTATTCGTCATTGATATATTTTTAAACATGGAGTTTTCTTTTATTACCATTCACGTGAAAAAACATTAAATAAAATTGGTTAATAGAATCAGGCGTTACTTTGCGGAAATCCATTATAATGAAGAAAAGTAAGTTACTTTGCTAAGATCCGCATGCAAAATATAAAAATGGTGTATATTACCTAGTTTTTTGAAGTGCACCACCCGCCCTCCCTCAGTAGCGTGCACAAGCAAACTAACACCGCCACCAGGAACCGCCACCAGGTACCCTCCACCAACCACTACAATACCACCACTAGGTAATATACACCACTGAAGTCGAGAACACGACACGTGTTTCGCCCCAAAACGAGGCATTATCAAGCGTAATAGACTCTACGACCGACGGCCGTCTGTCGTCTATCTGTCGCTACTGAGGGAGGGCGGGTGGTGCACTTCAAAAAACTAGGTAATATACACCATTTTTATATTTTGCATGCGGATCTTAGCAAAGTAACTTACTTTTCTTCATTAAATAAAATTACAATTAACATTTTTTCCGGCACCGTGTATCGAACCCAGGTCACTTGCGCATTATAACATTTAAGGCGAGCGCCGAGCCGAGCTCTTCACTTATGTGCTTTTATAAAATTAATTATTCAGTTTAATTGCATACGTTTATTGACATACGTTGTAATTATTACATTATTAATAAGATCACGACTGTATCCCATAAGGGTAGTCAGAGACTGGGCACTCACTGCAAAAACAGATGACTGCCACAATCCACGTTTCACCAAAACAATATAATGCACTCGGTGTGACAGGTGGTGAGCCCATCGCCACCATGCGCTGTTGGGTGTTAAATGTTAAATGCAATACAATACAATATTAAATCGCAACTCTATTTAGTACAGAAAACATTTGTTACTTTCTAATAATATATATACTAATAACAAATATAATATATATAATAATAACTTTCTAATATGTGAATATTTGTTTCTCTGTTCGGCAGCTATCGCCTGCGTAATATATCGTCATATCAATTAATGTCTCAGTGTGTCACGTGCCATATCTTATTCACAATTTATTCATATATCCTGTAATAAAAATGGAAGTATATGAAAGCAACCGGATTAGGAGAAGTTTCCAGGGGATGAAATTCCACGTAAGGCAATAATAACGTGTTAATAAAGTCTTTCTTCCTTTCCTTTAAAAACGTCGCTTCCTCGGCGTATTCATAATATTTACCATACCCAGGAGAAATAAAATAATAAGTGTTTTTTTTTTAAAGAATATATCATCATTTAACAGTTTGTAGGACTTCTTTGCTTTGTACCTCTCATTCGAGGGGGATTTTTCTCTAGTTGCCACGATTGGCAGGCGTGTTGGCAACGGCAGTTAATTTATTTTGATGTTCCAGGAAGATGCTGTTGCCCACCTCCTGGTTTTAAATTTCCCGTTGTCGACTTTTGCGACACCCATGGAACGAGATCCGGTGATAGATTCTCTTACACCGCCGTCACACGTCTTTCCGGGTGATGACGGAATTCCAGCGGATTTGGAAGCGGGTGGAAAACTTTCGATTATCCTTCAGAAGCTGTATATTTTCGTCATCCTGGGTGGCGCTACGCCGGAAGCGTGTGAGAAGGGTTATAATTCCCTCTTCAAGAACTATAGACCGTATCGCTTCTGAGCTGCGTCTATGAGCTGTTTTCGACAATTATAAAGAACTGTCTCGCAAGCAGACTCGACGACTTCCAGCCCGAAAAAGCCGGATTCCGAATATGCTTTAGTAGCATAGACCACATACACCCTTCGCCAGATTGTACAGGAGCCCGAAGAGTACAACCTACCGCTATGTCTGGCATATGTGGACTATGAATAAACCTTTCATTTTGTCGAAATTTGGGCAGGGATTGACTGTCGGTATATCGAATTGCTGCAGTACGATGGCTATCTGAGTTTTTGTAGCAATGTAGGGAGAAGGCCTATGTTCAGCAGGGGACTAGTGATAGGCTGAAATGATGATGATGGCGTCAATTGTCTAGTGACACTTTCTTGGGCGAATCTGAGTGCTGCGTTTTCGTGCAACGTTTTTGTTATTCTTTAATAATATTTATCGATTAATTAATTATTGTTTAGATACTGAGCAGTTATTTTACAGTAAGTAATATTTTAGTTAATTCCTGTTCATTAAAAATGAATGAACAGGAATTAACTAAATATATTTTTACTAAAATTTGTGATATATATAAGTTTACTTCTATCACGGTGTTGCAAGCGCTCTTTTATATGGAAGAACGTAACGAGACGGGCAAATCGTTTACTTGATCGTAAGTGCAATTTCTGCCCATAATAAATTCTATGTCACCAGAACATTTCTGTGTAGTACCTGACACATAAGTTGTACGGGAAAGGCTGTCAACTTGGAAGGTACCTATATTTAGCATTGGACTACTAGGAGCTCTTGTTTATGAGTAAAGTAAAGTAAAGTTTCAGCCTATTAATGTCCCACTGCTGAGCACAGGCCTCCTCTCATTTCTGAGAGGGTTTTGGAGCTAGGAAGAATCCGCAACGCTGTTCCAATGCGGGTTGGCGGACTTCAAATGTCTTCGAAATTTGAAATATTTTTTATTTCTCAGACATGCAGGTTTCCTCACGATGTGTTCCTTCGCCGCCGAGCACGTGGTAAATCAGCACTTAAAATTCCAATTAACTTATATCTTATATTATCTTTTTTATAGAATAAAGGGAAGAGACCAGCAAAACGTTCACCCGCAACTAATGCCGTGACCATAACATTTCTGCACACTGCGCCCGCCACCCTGAAAATATCAGACCTTAAGTCTCATATTCCCAGTGATTACACTAGCTCTCAGTGCCCTTCAGACGGAAACAAAGTTATATTTGCACACTGCTGCTTCACGGCAGAATAACTGGCCTGGGGTCTACCTAGACTCGTCGTCGTCGTTTCAGCCTATCAATAGTCCACTGCTGAATATAGGCCTCCCCCATAGATTACCACAAAAGTTTGTAGCTATCGTTTTGGGGGGATTTTGCCATAGTTGCCACACTTGGCAGACGGGTTGGCAACCGCAGTTTAATTTTTCAGATGTTCCAGCAAGATGCTGCTGCCCATCTCCTGGTTTTAATTTTCCCTCTGTCGACTTTTACGACACCCACGGGATGAGATGGGGTGGTGGATTCTCTTAAGCCGCTACCTAGACGGATTCCTTCAAAAGAATCCACCAGTGAATTACTATCCCCTACCAAGCAACCGCACAGTAAAAATAAAAGTGCTGATACCGTGTTAGACATATATAGTAATTCACATTACAAGTCCAATTCATAGGAAGTTAACCACTTAGCGTAAACTGATATGAATTACTACAGTAATTAGGAGAAACGATAACGTATTATTTACACGGTATCGGTTAAGCTTATTTGATATCGGGCCATTTAGTTGAATTTAATGTAGAAAGTATCGATTGCCAAATGTCATTATACCAAACAGGAAATTAGGGCTGCGGATATCACGTGAAGATGTATGTCAGGCCATATTATATGAATATATGTAAGTTATTGTACTGTAAATAAATCAAAATTGCCATTTAGCTGTGCAACAGCGTCCAGTATGTGTAGCATCAAGAAGAAGAAAAAAAACCTTATAAGGAAGAAAGAATTAAGATTCTTATTGTCTGGTCGCCATCATCGTATCTTATAGGCACAAACATATTATTGACAAAAAAATATATCTTTCGGAATTTCCAGCGCAATCATCGTTACCAGGAGCATAAACAAGCATTCCACTATAGTTAACAACAACCAAAAGGTCTCAGAGTGTATGGGATTTGCATTTGCGATCGCCCAGTACCTGTCTCATCATTTCAGTCTATTATAGTCCACTTTTTTATTTTATTAGATCCTGTGATGATACGAGCCAAACGTTCACCTGATGGTAAGTGCAACGTCTGCCCAAAGCAAATGCTGTCACTTCACTGCGCCCATCACCCTGAGACATCAGTTCTTAAGTCTCATATGCCCAGTGATTACACTAACTCACAGTGCCCTTCAGACCGAAACACAGAAATGTTTGCACACTACTGATTCACGGCAGAATAACTGGCCCTGGGGTGGTACCTTCCTAGACGAATTCCTGCATAGATTGCCACACTAGTTGATCGCTCTCATTTTGGGGTTGTGTTGCCATAGTTGCCAACAAAGAATTTTATCGCATGAGCGTTACATCGGGACTGGTGAGTTTCTGTGAGTTCGCGCGTATACTTACATACATCAGTCACGCCTTTTTCCCATTCGAGATTGGTGGCGAACCACCATTTAGCCATTATGGTACAGCCATTTTGGTACGAGTTAAAAAATTCTTACTCTCTGTTGCGTTCCTACGAGCAGTATAGTGACAGCATTGTACATTCTGTTATTATTCTACACGAATAAAGGTTGTCCGTACAATACCTTAGTCGCCTCTTAGGGATAAAAAGCATCGGTGGAAAGAGGTAGGTGCTATTCTACTCTGCCTGTCACCTATCGGCGCGTATACTCGCGGCGCTATAATATCTCTTGCACAATTGATAGCTTCCGACAGTATTGGTACGAGGTCGCTTTAGCCGAAAATCGGCTAGGAGAAGATCATATTTGCACCAACTTTCTGAAGGATTTCTTTTAAATTGCTCACTTGTACGTTTTTACAATTTCTTTGCCTGCTAAAGTCGGGCCATACTTTGCGAAATACCATGACGTATCTAAGAAAATTTTCTATGTTTTTCTCCGTGCGTTGTGTGATTGTTACAATGTGGCCGCAATAAACCAACCTTTAACTAAGCGTTATTGACGATTATTGAGCATTGATTGAACTTGAAGGGGATACCATACAAAGGCAGATAATTCACGTATTCAATCGATTTACTATCAGGCTGTAACATAGCCCCTGCTGTTGAAGGTTAGCTGCAGACTTACGCAAGTTAAGTCAAAGAACATCACGAATGTTGTTATAATAATACATACACTGTCACGCCTTTTTCCCATATAATGTGGCAGAGGAGACTTAACCCACTTTTACATCCCGTGGGAACGAGGCCTGACGGGTGGCGAACCACGTCGCCGCCATTTTGGTAAAAAAAGTAAAAGAAAAGTCAGCGTACAATGTCCCACAGCTGCGTACAGGCCTCCTCTCATTTACGAGAGGGTTTTGGAGCCGGGAAGATTCCGCCACGCTACTCCAATGCGGGTTGGCGCTCACATATCGTAGAATTTTTTTTTATTTCTCAGACAGGCAGGTTTCCTCACAATGTTTTCCTTCACCGCCGATCAATCAGCACTTAAAATTGCAGCTAACAATTTTAGTGGTGCTGGCACCGGGAATCAAACCCAAGTCACTTGCGTACTATAAAATTTAAAGCCGCGAGCCCACGAGCAGTATAGTTACGGCATATCACATTACGGTGTTATTGTGCATGAGTAAAGGCTGTCCGCACATTACCTTAGTCACCTCTTACGACAACTCGGTAGGAAAGAGGTAGGTTCTAATCTACTCTGCCCGACACCCATCCGCTATAATAATAAAGCATTTTAGTTATAATATTTATTGATGACTGCGTGGCCTAGTGTTTAGCGTACCTGACTTCTATAACGCGCCTCTATATCTAAAACATACCCACGGTACAGGAGAAATCCTAATGTGGGGCCTCGTTTTTTTTTAAAAAAAAAGAATACATTTTATTTCAGATTACGTTCCACATTTGATAGTAAAAGCAATTAGTAACAATTATTCCGTGGGGTAGAGGCTTAAGAGAATCTACCACCCCATCTCATCCCGTGGGTGTCGTAAAAGTCGACAGAGGGAAAATTAAAACCAGACGATGGGCAGAAGCATTTTCCTGGAACATCAGAATAAATAAACTGCGGCTGCCAACCCGCATGCCAAGCGTGGCAACCCTGGCAAAATTCGCCTCAAAATGAGAGCTACGAACTTTTGTAGTAATCTATGGGGGAGGCCTATGTTCAGCAGTCGTCTAGTGATAGTGCTTTAATAATGATTCTAATTAACTATGGTAGTACTGTTAGTTTTTAAAAGATAAAGTAAAAAAATATGCAGCGCCTCTGTGGATTGGGAAATAAGACCGTAGCGATACTATTTCTCTGACCCCAGAACATATTGCATCCAGTGCCTTTGAATGGGTTAGTCAGCAGCGATCATCTTAAAGATGCTGTTCCTACTGTTTCGTTAGCGCTGCATTAGGGAAGCTGCTTTTTTGTACATGATGGTGTAAAACCCACCAGTGCGCGCCTCCGAGAGCTAGGATAATTATACGGCAAATACCTGAATTTTAAATTAATAAAAAAAACAATATCTACCCGTACACGGCGGAATGCTTCTCAAAGGAATGTCACTCAGGATGTGCGGGGACGTGTTGAACTAACACAATCTCGACTTGATTTCCAGTGTCATCCTAACACGGAAATTTATATTGTGCATCGTAAATATATAATCTATGTATAATAATAATACACACACACATATTTATACACACCTCCATACACACACACAGTTTCATGGTACAACTTTAAGGTGCCACACGCTGAACTTTACCGAGAACGGCCGAACTGTGAATGCTCAGATCATAACTATATCGTACGGCGCAGTCATGTGGTCGGCTTATTTTACCGGCCGTCCGAGGGAGGCTGCGGGCCTCCAATCGAACTGTCGACTTGTGTGTCGGTAACTCTGGGCGGTGAGAATCGCCGCGGGTGAAACGCGAGACTCAGCTAGCAAAACAGCACGAAGACGCGACCTCTCTCAGTCCATGAGTACCGCCTCAGTTTTTGCGACATTCCTCTCGGAGACGATGGAACAGTTGATGGTTATTCCTCGTCAGGAGCTTATTGCTGTACACCTCACGCGGCGGCTCTTCTATACTTGTGTTGTAGTGAAGTTGCGACGCACTCGCACGGAGTGTATAAAATCGTGTATTCGATGGCCACGCTCTAGCCGCATAACTGCTCCTACACGCTCTGCGAACACAATGTCCCCATCCTCAAGGGTGACACCTAGCTTTGCAGCTAGGACGATGACAGTGAGCGAAACGTTTGCGTCTTTTTCCTCTGGAAGATATTCGATGTCTAGTGGAGAGCAGCGCCGATGCCGGTCGTTCCAATCCATTTTGAGTTGGACACCGTCTGCTGCAGCTCAGCAACCTCATTCGTTATGGGCTCAAATTCTTTCTCTTGAATGGTATATGTGGCTAATGGGATCACTTTCAAACCAAAAATACACTTAAGGACTGATTAGAAAACTATTTTAACTTAAACATTTTTGAATTTACTTTTGATGAAACCTAATCATTATGAAATTTATATATATAATATATTTATATATAAAATACAAAAGTTATATCAGATAACTTGACATGATACTTCTTCAAGTGATTTTCACGGAATTAACAAATATGACACAATTCAATCTGAACAAATAAAACTGACATTCCAAATTTGAAGTAATTCAAACATAATACATAAACCAAACAGATCAGAGTTGACATCAAAAGAGTATGTATAATCTGAGATTACCAATCAACACTATCCACTCGAGAACTTCGACTCTTCGCTCAAACCACCTCATCCATTTGCCAACGCTCGCAATGGCAGTACGGAACTCCGGTCGAAATTCCCTCGGACCTTCCATTAATCTCGGACGTTTGTATCCAGGAGCGCTGTTGCGGCGGCAGTTGTAAAGACTTTCGGCGTTGGTTCGGTCTTAAGTGAACTAGCGATATTAGAATCGCCAATGAACGGAGGAGCAAGAGCCTCTCGGATTCCTTTTACGTGAGCGCTGACGTTGTCGTTTTAGCGCATTTTTTTACAATGGGGGCAAATCCAGTCCTCGGAAATCGATGCGTTATTGGGAATCACTACACAACCTTTATGGAACACACTCGGGAAAATTGCACAAACAGCGGCACCTGTCGCAAAAGTCTACCGCAAGCTGCCACTTACATCGTAATAAGCTGGCGGGGATTAATTGGTGGCAAGAAAGATGGGTTGGTGATATGTCAAAATGACGATGAAGCAATAAAAAGATCGCAAAAAAAAACCGATATGATTCGCTTGCTTTTCACTAAGTATCATTTTTAATATCATAGTGTAATTAATCAATATTTCGTATACATTAGTTCACGCGAACACTTACAAAATAGTAACAGCAAACACACAGTGCCCTTTCAAAATGTAGTATTTTTGTAATATTTTCGCGATCATAAATTTATGTTAACGTAAACTGACGTAACGCCGTCCGAGCCGTAGCGCCTCTGGGCCGGATCCTACCATTAATTTCTTAGTACGCGAGGCACTGTTGAGTAGGAAACCCGGTGACGGCATCTCTAGAATTGTTAATTACAATTTAAGATCATATTTTGTGGAAATAAGTAATGAGACGAGAAAATCTTTCACCTCATGGTCTCACTTCAGCTCGTCGCAAGTGCCGAACATAGGTCTACACCCTAGATTGGGAGGATTTTGCAATAGTTGCCACAAATTAAATTGTGAGGTATAATTTAATCCGCAGATGCATCCACAAGTCAGCCTTCAACTAAGTATCATTGAATTTTAATTGTGCATCGATTAAACTTGATGCAGGGAACCGTAAAAGCAATGCAGTCAAGTGTCTGCAGGCTTCTCTGCCGAGGTTGTTAATATATTAAAAACTATATTCTGTATATAAATACATATAAATATTTTATCTGTATTACGGAGGATATTGGACATTTTACGGACATATTAGTTTGACATTTCATAATTTTGCTATGTCACTGTGCGACAATGGCGTAGGGGATCTACCACTCCATATCACTCTCTTCTTCTCGTTAAACTTTTTCTAAGGGAAGTGACGAAAAGACTGGCGGTTGGATTTCTATGCAGAAACCCGATGATACATTCACGCCTTTTTCCCATATGCACATAGACACGTTAGTGAGTTGTCTCTTTACTTACGAAGTGGCTCCACTGAAATCCAGCGCTGCGGTCTTTCCGCAGCATTCCTTGCTGAGTAGAGTCCATTTCGACTTCAGAATACAGCGTCACTTTTGTTTCCAGTCTTTTACAGATCTTGTTTCTTTCTTCTTTTTTAATTGTACTGTATTTTTTATTTTCGAATAAAGTCTATGTCTATGTCTAGCCCACTTTGAGTCCCCGCGTGAAACGAGACGTGACGGGTGGCGAACCACGTCGCCGCCATTATGACCGTATAAGTTAAGAAATTCTTACTCTACTTTGCGTTCCAACTAGCGGTATAATGACAGCATTGTATATTATGGTATTATTCTACACGAATAAAGGCTGTCCGTACAATACTCCTCGCCTCTTGCGACACCTCAGTAGGACATAGGTAGGTGCTATTCTACTCTGCCGGACACCTATCGGGATTAATAATCTGTCTAACACAAAACTTTTTTTTTTTCATTTAGTATTTTCTGAGATTAGCGCGTTCAAAGAAACTCACCACAATTAAAATTCAATGATAGGGCTGACCGGAGATGGTTGATCACGTTTTTGGTTATAATTTAAAAAAAAGCTGTTGTCTAGTTTTCAATCAGAAATATTGTAAACTGTGGCAAATTTCATAGTCAATTATAAAGAAAAGTTTTAGGAAACCTCTCCGAGATGTTCAACCTGCCCAAATGCTGGAAAAGTTAGACTAGTCAACTGGGCAGGTTGGCTTGAATTACGAGATGACAATATTTAATGTTTAATAAAAATTACACAGAAATGTCACGGGTGACACGGCATCCGTTATGAGCAGATGTTGCACTTACCACATACCTAAAATATAACTACCATTTAAAGGAAACTAATTGTACGGATTTTATCACGTTTAATTAGAATATTTATAACCCGACGTTCCGAGTGCTTTACAGCACCCATGGTCACGGGGGCACTGAGGTGACAGATGTCATTATGTCATAGTTAACCCGGAGTACCTTCAGCTTTATTTATTATTTTTGGTCCGATCTACGCAGAAAGAGCTAACTGTATCTTGAAGTCTTGCAGTGGTATGCTTAGTTTCTTAATTATCTAATTAATTTTATTAATTATAGGATCCCAAGCTGGTTGTAATACCCAACCACCTTCTCTAATAAAATGAGGATGTTTTTTATTTTCAATAGCCTCGCGAATCATCCTTGGAAGGAATCGGTGTCCTTTGCGAGGATTTGTGGTTTATCAAATCTGATGTAATGGTTGGGATGATCCAGAACACGGACACAGACTGCAGACTATATAACTACCAACTACTTTTATTTAACACACAACATATATGAATGATTCCCTTTTGACCAATTATGAACAACGCGAAATTATCCGATTAGTACATGCGTCTGTAATACGTCAGCGTATGTAACACACACATACACAATACGTGTCATGCGTTCGTTTTACAGACAACTTCACACACAACACAACTACCCTAAACCCAACGATTTGTGTTTCTATACAACAGATGGAAACGGCACCAGCACCAGGGCGCAGTAGTAATAATAATAATAATTTCTTTATTGATAAATCTAATTCCTGGTAACTTCATTTCAGTGGCTCATCTCAGAGCTAAGAAATAAAACCTGTTTTTACAAGGGTCAGTTTCGTTCCCATTACATACTCGTATATGAGATTGTTCGAATTACGAGGTTTATAAAACGATAAAGTTCGAAATGCAAATTTAAATATGCGTACACTATTTTTTATATATAACACCCTTAATAACAACTAAAAAATATAGAAAGCAGTTTGTGCCGTGGTTTGTGTGTGTGTGTGTGTGTCACACAAAAATTGCATGTGTGTGTAAATGTTTATGTGTGCATGAGTGGACGCTGTTTTGTTTACAATGTACACTATGTTTTACTGGTAGTAGGATTCCTATGCAGGAACCCGTCTAGGTCGGTACCATCCCAGGCTGTATTCTGCCGTAAAGCAGTAGTGTGTAAACATTACTGTGTTTCGGACTAAAGGGCACTGAGAGCAAGAAGAAGAGTAATCACTGGGCGTATAAGACTTAATAACTGACGTCTCTGGGTGACGGGAAATGTTCTACAGCATCTCTTATTGGCCGACATTGCACTTACCTCAGGTGAACGTTTAGCTCATCTTGTCACTTTATCCAATAAAAAAAATTACAAGTTTTGCGGACTTCTTCGCAGGTGGCTTTCTTTATAAATAAATGATTAATTTCTATTTCAAACTTCGATTTTTTTTGTAAACCATAAATATTTTTGAAAAACTGCAACAGCTGGGTCATAGCAACCCTAAACCGAACCGAACACACCACCGAACAACACCGAAACGCAATTGGCCTACCAACGCCGAACGGAGTTTTTGCTTTCAAAAATTCACTAAACTAAAATGCTTTGCATAATAGTCATAATACGAGTACGTATTTGTTTACCTTTAATAATAATTTACTTTCAATTTCAAATTAAATTTGTACGAACTTGACTTATTACAATTAATTACAATATAAGAACGAAAAATAACATGTCGATAAAAAATACTTAGGTACCCTAATTATTTTTATTGCGCTCTGACTGGCAATGACACAATCCCTTGTCTCGCGTTTGGTGCGTATGATCGGTCAAGCAGTGGGTTTTCTTCGAGTGCAACGTTGATTCTCAAACCTGAATTAAGTTAGGAGCAGATAGTCTACCCACCCCAGTCACCAACAAACCCCGGTCTGCCCCACTTAGTGAAGGCTGACTTGTGGATGGATCTGTGGATTAAATAATATCATTCAGTTTTTTCATGCTGTTACCACACAATTTCTTTCCTGGCCTATATTCGACATCGGCGACGATTGCGTTGGCGACATCGATATTTATAATAGTGCAACAAGTGTACGCGCAAACACATAGGCACTTACTCACCCCAACCTACCCTTGTCCGATGTATGTTCTAATGCGATAAGATCAGAGGTAGGCAAGAATGCAGTATCAGAGAATAAAAAATCGAAGATATAAGCTTTATCAAACAGACGGTTGACCTCGAGGCCAGTCGGCTTCACAACTCGACAAAAGTTCTCTCCTCAGTTCTCGCAGCCTCTGAAGTGTTCTTCCAAGCACATTATTTCATGCAAGTCAAGTGCGTCGCAGAGAGCACTAGATTTATTTCACAGTCGCCAGAGAATTATACCCGAACGCATTAATCGTTTTTTGTGCTCAATCAAAAGGATAGTTCTTGAAAAAAAGTAAACTGTACGTTGGATAGGACCTCGTGTATTTTTTATATGATTAACGACAGACTTTTAAATCCGTAACTTATATGAACTACAGAAATTAACTTTGATCACATTTTAATGTCGTATTCATATTTCCGGTCATTTTAATACGCTTTAACATTGCATCATTTTATGAAGTGCGCACTCAGCATTTTATTTGAAATTGCTTGTGAAAGCTCAAAGAATACTAACATAGTTTCAATTTTAATTATATCGTGGCGGTGGCGGAATAACCATATCACTTATGCCAGACCCAAATATCCAGACTGATGACGAGCAGCAGTGTCACTGCATTCGCCTCCTTTAAAAAAAAATTACATGGCAAACAATAGAATTTCTCCTGTGTCGTGGGTGCTTTTTACGGTCATAAATTCCACAGGCACAAACACCCAGACCCGGTTTTCGATAGCTTATTGAATAAATAAAATATAAGCGGACTGTAAATTTATTGTAATAAGCTAAACTGTAGAATATTTGACCACGGGTGCTGTAAAGCGCTCGAAACGTCGGGATATAAATAGTCAAAATTAAACGCGATAAAATACGTTAAAATCAGTTTTATTTAAATAGAAGAGGACTGTTTGATTCGCGCGTAGTCGTCCGGACGGTCAGCTGTTCGCGGTTCGTCGTGGCTGTGCCCTTCCTCCCGCACGCCTCGCTAACCCCTTTCTGTTGTTGATGGCTTAAGTCCGAACACCTGGAACAACTATCTGTAGGACAACCAAATATTTACCATGTGCAGGAATCGGACCTGCCACCCACGGCGCAGAAGCCAAGGGCTTAGCCACTGCGCCAACCGTGCCGAACCTTTCCTTACAGTCCTTAACGGTGACTATGGAGAATTCTCCTTGGACTAGATGACTAGGGAGATGCATATGTCCAGCAGTGGCTTCTAACAGTATGACAATAAAGAAAATGAAAAGCTTTTCATTAATATACGTTGTTGTGATAATGAATAGATGGCGCTACCTACCTTCTTTATAGAATATAAACAGCTCCAATCGACAGTTGTCGTGCATGTTAGTTGAACATATTGTCAACAGATGGCGCTTTCTACAATAAAATTAATTAATTCAAATTCTATTTAATCAATTTGTATCAAAGAAAACATTAATTTTAAGACATTTACTTATTTATTGGCATTAGAGGAAAAAATCTATGTAAAATTAGAATAAATAATCATAAAATGGCGTATCAAAACATAATTTTTGTGCAGTATTTCGTACCGACAAAAAAACACCTTTGAGAAATAATATAAATACACTCGGCGTCAAAAAAATCGTACATCCGAAAAAAATAATTTAAATACTATTTTAACACAACAGGCCAATGGCAATGTTGTGGTTTGAGGGTATCATTCGAAAGGTAATTTCATTAGCTTTCAGGAATTTTAATTGAATTTTACTTTTATAACAAGACGAAAGAGAAATTAAAGAAAAAGACAGGGTATGTACAAATTTGCAAATTAATAATTTAAAAAAACTTATTAAGTACAAAAAAAGTTCTTAAAACCTAGTGTTAACCCCCCTTGCCTTGATAACGGCTTCCATGCGATCTTTCATGGACCTTAGAAGGATCGCAACAGCCTCTTGGGGTATTTGTTCCCACTCTTCAAGTACCGCATCTTGGAGCTCTTGAAGAGTGGCTGGAGCTGGATCTCGAGCTCGCACGCGCCGTTTTAGGTCATCCCAGAGATGTTCTATTGGGTTAAGGTCTGGACTTCGTGCTGGCCAATGCATAACAGGGATATCGACCTCCTGTAAATAATCCCGTACAATAGCCGCGGTGTGGCAACGAGCATTATCATGCATTAACATGAATCCATCACCGACATAACCAGCATACGGGACCACATGTTCCTCCAGGATTTCGGTAATGTACCGACCAGCATTTAATGACCCTTGCCCACGGCCACCCGAGTCCGAGAAACGCACACAAGTTCCGTTTTCCCGTCGACAGAAATGCCGCCCCAAAACATACACGAGCCACCCCCGTATTCGACGGATTCTTCGAAGCAGGGTTGTGTGAACCTCTCCCCCTGTTTTCTGTAGACCCTTCTACTCGTACGTCTGTTATTGCAGAAGAGACAGACCCTCGTCTCATCAGAGAAGAGTACGGTCCGCCACTGTTCTAGAGTCCACTCGCAATGATTGCGAGCAAACTCTAGGCGATCTCTGCGATGCTGTGCAGTAAGTTTTGGACCTTTAGCAGGTCTATGGGCTGTTAAACTCTTTTCGTGTAACCTTCTTCTTATCGTAGAAACACTCACAGATGTTCTCTGAGTTGATCGAAGCTGTTGTTGCAACTCAACAGCATTTGTAAAACGGTTTCGTAAAGATGTCGTAACGATGAAACGGTCATCTCTTTCTGATGTGCACCGTTTTCTTCCAGATCCCGGTTTTCTAACATAACCACCAGTCTGCTGAAAACGTTGGAACACCCGTCGAACTGAAAAACGGGACAGGTTCAACTGTTGAGCAACGTCACACTGCCGCATCCCCAACTGCAATAGGGCAATCACTTGAGCGGCTTCTTCAGAGCTGGTGTCCATCTTTACTTGTTCTTACTTGGGTTACTTGTTCACGTGTGTTCACTGCAAAGTCTAAATTACGACTGGCTCATATTTCATCCAGATCGACCCTTTGATACCCTTTTTAGGTGGTGTAACCTAAAAGGACGCTATCCTTACTAACGAGCATTTGACAGTGTTTATTTTTGACGCTCTATAATGATAAATGTTTTAATGATTTCATGATTTTTTTATTAATAATGTAAAGCTATTCAAATACCCATTTCAAACATACCAATATTTATATAAATATAATTCGTTTCTAGCCATTACAGCCATTTTTCGCGCAAACTCAGAAAGGTGCGATTTTTGTGACGCTGAGTGTAGATCGTTTGTTAACAATTGTAGATAAAAACATTGTATTAGTTAAACTACCTACTTTGAACAAGTAAGACTGTTCCAAAAGATAATATTTGATAAGCCTGAAAGTAGTTTAACTTTGTCTTTCTCTGTTTCTGTATGCTTTTGTTTTTGGCTCAACTCCAAAATTAAAGTTCGCAGGAAATCTAAGAAACCTCAACGAAACTGCAAATACAAGCGCGAGTGCGAGTGCATGATAGGAATTTGAATAACTATATTTAAATTATAGCCGTGTGGTGGCGGCTCGTTAAAAGAATACTACCACTCCATCTCATCCAATGGATCTCGTAAAACGCGAGTAAGGAATTTAACTTATTTTTTATTTGCATTGTGCACCCAACAGCGCATGGTGGCGATAGACTGACCACCTATCACACCAAGTGCATTATATTGTTTTGGTGAAACGTGGATTGTGGCAGACATCTGTTTTTGCAGTGAGTGCCCAGTCTCTGACTACCCCTTATGGGAAGATGTAAGATAAAATCGCTAAAGATATTTCTAAGCTATAGATATTTCTTCCAATTTATTTCTCCCGTGTCTAAAATTAGGTGAGTTTTTCCCTAGTTAGAAGAATTTGCCGTAATAGACACCCTTGATCAATCCACGCTATAAAGGTCGTCGTCGTCGTTTCAGCCTATCACAAGTCCACTGCTGAACATAGGCCTCCCCCATAGATAGCCACAAAAGTTTGTAGCTCTCTTATTGGAGGGATTTTGCCATAGTTGCCACGCTTGGCAGGCGGGTTGGCAACCGCAGTTTATTTATTCAGATATTCCAGGTAGATGCTGCTGCCCATCTACTGGTTTTAACTTCCCTCTGTCGACTTTTACGACACCCACGGGATGTGATGGGGTGGTAGATTCTCTTAGGCCGCTACCACACGGCGCTATAAAGGTGGTATCAAGTTATTTTAGTTTTCTACAAAATAATAACTTAATCAAAAACTGATTCCTATGCAGGAATCCGTCTAGGTAGGTACCACCCGAGGACCAGTTATTCTGTCGTGAAGCAGTAGTGTGCAAACATTACTGTTTCGGTTTGAAGGGCACTGTGAGCTAACGTAATCACTGGGCATATGAGACTTAAGAACTTATGTCTCAGGGTGATGGGCATAGTGTGGTGTTACACAGAAATTTTCTGGGTAACACAGCGTTTGTTATGGGCAGACGTTGCACTTACCATCAGGTTATCGTTTTGCTCGTTTCATCACTACATCCAAAAGAATAAGAAAAAAAGAGCAGCTCCAATGATTACGCAAATTTAAGAGTTTCATGATCTTGTCATAGATCTAAATTGACCAAATTTATATGGTACTAAAACCACCCCTCAATCCCTTTTTAATAAAAAAAAACAAGAGTTAGTCAAGTTCTTTTCCAAAAAAAAAAAAGATTTGTTAAAAACGGTTAATAGACAAAGAAGTTATGCCCGAACATACAAAAAATAATATACAGACGAATTGAGAATTTCCTCTTTTTATGAAGTCGGTTAATAAACCGGTTAATCATATGTTGAGTACTAAATAACAATAGATTTAATTTTATAAGAATAAATAACATTCTTCAGTAGCATTCTTCAATATATAATGATACTTAATAGACACTTTGTTATTTAATATAATTCTTACACTGTTTTTTTTTTTATTTTGAGCTAAGTTTTTGTTATAATTTGCAAGTGGTCTTAATATAAATCACGTCCCCTGACATATTCTCAGCCTTGACGGCCCGGTCTAAGATTGGAGATTTTTTACGGACTGCGTACTCTACATTTTAATTTAAAATTTCAAGCTCGGTCTCAAGAGAATACTTGTTATTTTTTATAGTTGAAAGTTATTGAATAATTTATTGTAATTTTCAAAATCGTTACAGCTATCCGTTACTTACTAACCTAACCTATAAAAACAAATATCCATGCAGCACCTTTTCTACATCTTTTTTTTTTCAGTTTTTATGAAAGAAAGCGACGAGACGAGCAAATCGTTCCTGATGATGGCACGTGCAATGACCGGCCATAAGAAACACTATGTCGCCCAGAGCATTTCTCGTGCTAACAAACTGCGCTCGTCACCCAGAGATACCAGTTTTCAAGTGTCTTTTATTCTATTTGTACACTACTGCTTAACGGAAGAATAACAGGCACTGCGGTAGTGCCTATATATGTGGATTTCTGCTTAGGAATGCTACCACCAGTGAAAATTGGACAGGTTGTCGCTTCATCTAGACTAGAGGGTGGTCTATCACTGAGAGTAATAAATTAAAAAAAAGTAAATATAATATAACAAAAGGCTTAAGTGCTTTTCTAAACAATAAGAATAGCCAGATAAATATGTATTTTTTTTGCTTAAAGTCGAAAGGAAAATATGTGTATTCGCATAAGTATCAGAATGCAATACAACAAAAGAAAATTACTGAACTTTGAAATGGAAGTCCTTTAGTACAAGTATTTTAATAATATCTTTAAAAATCTTCTGTAAACATGTTTTCGTTTTAAGATAAAGGACAATTTTCTTTATTTATCATTTGGGTCACAAATATTTATTTATTTTATTTTCCATGTTGGGAAATGACAGAAACAATATTTATTTGTATACTATCATATCTCATTACCGGTATATTTGTGAAGTAATCCACCTCAGAAGTGTCATTATCAGATCTTTGACAGTCTCTGAAAATGGATGGCATGGGTTTATGTATAGCTGCAACCACTTAGTACCCGATGGACCGTGAGCTTGTAGTGTGAAACTTATTGTCAGATGTCGGGTCGTTACTACGCTCGAGTACCTTATTCAATTTTCTTGGAGACTCCTTTAAATGGTAAAGTGATAATTTTAAACAATACTTTTTGCGTGGTGTGACAACGATTTATTTGTTTCAGATAAAGTTATTCTGATAGTTTAAAAAATACAGCTGCAGTTCCTCCTCAGTGTGTTTCCAGAAGAAAATATTTTTGCACTCCTCATGAACGTTAATGATTTGTATAAAATAATGCCGCGACCCTTTCTTTGGGTTATTTTCTTTTTTTCATCGACACCTACGTCACCAAATGAAGTGACAGATCATCTTACAACGCCGTAAGAGTAACACTAAAAAAACCTTAAGTCTTTTGATTTCTTCCACACCACCATAACTATCGTCTTCAGGTTGTAAATAGCCCACTGCTGGACAAACGCCTCGCAGCTTGACGCTGCTGCCCGTCACTTGTCTGTGTATTTTCGGTCTGGCATATATAAAGGTTTTTCGTGGTCGGCCACGAGCTGTAGCATTTACTGCTGGTAGGTTTCCTATGCAGGCATCCGTCTAGGTAAGTACCACCGCAGGGCCAGTTATTCTGCAGGAGCAGTAGTGTGCAAACATTACTGTGTTTCTGTCTGAAGGGCACTGAGAGCTAGCGTAAATACTGGGCATATGAAATTTTTGAACTGATGTCTCCGGGGTCGGGTGGGTGTGGTGCCAAACGGAAATGTTCTGGGTGACACATCATTTGTTATGGGCATTGTTGCACTATCCACCCGGTAAATGTTTTGCTCGTGTAAAATATCCTCCTATAAAAGTAATTTCTCTAAGTCGACTCTAACGACACCCATAGAACGATGGACAAACGCCTCGCAGTAGCTGATTTTTTCAAGACCGAAAAAGATGTTTAGTGCCTAGTAGAGATCCCTAGGAATTTTAAAGAAAGTCATGCAAGAATCCGTCTAGGTAGGTACCACCCCAGGGCCAGTTATTCTGACGTGAAGCAGTAGTGTGCAAACATTACTGTGTTTCGGTTTGAAGGGCACTGTGAGCTAGCGTGATCACTGGGCATATGAGACTTAAGAACTAATGTCTCAGGGTGACAGGCGCAGTATTTGGTCACAGAACATATCTGTTTCTGGGTGAAATAGCATTCGTGTTATGGGCAGACGTTGCACTTTACATCAGGTGAACGTTTTGCTCGTTTCATCACTCGATCCAATAAAAAAAATCATGAAGCGGTGATTGATCTTCGTGATAAATATTTTTATTTAGACGCACCTCTTTCCTACCGAGGTTTCGTAAGAGGCGACTAAGTTACTGTACGGACATATATGCAATATAATGTATGTATGCATATAATGCAATGCTGTCACTATACTGTTCCCAGGAACGCAAGTGGGAGTAAGAATTTTTTGACACGTACCATTACGTGGTTCTCCACCCGTGATGTCTCGTTCGGTCTGTGCTTACGCCTTATATGTGAAAAAGGACGTGATTGTATGTATGTATGTAGAAAGTCGATCTTAGCGATATCATTTGATTAACCATTAGAAATAATCTGTGCAGGATATAGTAAATAATGGATGCATTAGCGCAAACGCACATAGGCGCATCGCTTTTGCGATTCAATTAGAAGGAGGAGCTGATGTATCAGACAGGAGGAGCTGATGTATCAGACAGGAGGAGCTGATGTTGTATAGACATGGATCATGCTGAGATCCGTATACAAAATATAAAATGGTGTATATTCCGTCCCGTCTCATCCCGTGGGTAGCGTAAAAGTCGACAGAAGATAATCTATGGGCGTGGCCTATGTTCAGCAGTGGACTAGTGAGACGATGTATACTCTACGATAGACAGCCGCCGAATGACTGTCTGTCGTAGAGCCTATAGCACTTGATAATGCCTAGTTTTGGGGTGAAACACGTGTCGTGGTGTACCTAGTGGTAGTGTTGAAGTGTTGGAGGGTATCTGGTGGCGGTTCCCGGTGGCGGTGTTAATTTGCTTGTGCACGCTACTGGAGGAGGGCGGGCGGTGCCCTTAAAAAACTAGGTCATATACACTATTTTATGTTTTGCATGCGCATCTTAGCAAATTAACTTCGTTTCCTTCATTATAATAGATTTTCGTACAGTAATGCCTGATTATATTAACTACATTTATTGGTTTCGGTTAGTCGTATTTGAACACTAAATCGCTCACTAATCGCTTAGTCGTTAAATATAAAATCAGTATCACAGCGAGAAGTGGGCCCAATTATGTACTTTTAACGTTCAGCTTACTTGACGACTGCGTGGATTAGTGGTCAGAGTACCGGGCTTCTACGCCGCGGGTCCTGGGTATAAATATCCGTCCTGGCCAACATTAGTTCACCAGCACAATTTGTTGGTTTTCGGGTCTGGTTGTGTTGTGCATGTGAAATTTATATGCGTTAAAATCACTCACAATACTGCAGAAATTTTAGTTTCATTTTCTTTTTTTAACAATAAAGATACACTAGGAACTAATAATCAGAATTAAGCGATGTTGTCTCTTATATGACGCGGTTAAATTTGATTTATACGGACACGATCTACTGGACAGATTGTACGTCGTAACAAATTGCTTAGAGAGCTTTCAGATCTCCGACACCAAAGCTTATATTTTGAATGACATTTACGCGCAGACGGTGAAAAGTTTTATTATGTGTTCAATATTTCAACATTTGTTGTTTCAAAAAATAACTTTATCAAGTATTCTGTTACGTATAATACGTTATTATGTTTATTTCATAATAAAGTAAAACTCAGTCTAAAAGTAGAATTCTGCAGTCGAATATCTTGTATTATTGCAAAAATTAATAAGTGTAAAACAGTTCTTAACATAAATCCCACCCCTGACATATTTCCAGCCAATTTAAGCCTCCAAGCCCGTTCTAAGATTGGAGAATTTTACGGAGTGCTTACTCCACACTTTATTTTAAAACTGCTCGCGTAGTCTTAAGAGAATGCTTGTTAGATTTTTTTTAAATTTCATGACTTAGTTATACACCGAGTTTCTTTTGAAAAAAATAGCAATTAAATGTATGACATATTATATTTTATATTCTTTACAAGAGTTTCAAAAGACAGACTTTAATCGGAAACCACTTTAAATATTTAAAGTGAAATAACAATGCTTTGTGCGAACGTACGCAAGAAAATATGATTTCGCTGTACTTGTTGTAATGAAGCCACTGGCTTTATTTTAATTATTTTTAATGACAGCCGCAGCAGAACTGGAGTAAGCAACATAGAGCTAAGGATAAGTGGCAATGGGCCGGCCATTTAGCTCGTAGGAGATTACCGTTGGAGAAGAAAGGTTCTCGAGTGGCAACCTTGTACCGGCAAACGCAATGTAGGGCGACCTCCCACTTGATGGAGCGAAGACTTGCACTTGGCTTTGAGGGAAGTCGTCGGATGCAGGTGGCTCAGGGCTGTGTGTTGTGCCGTGGACCTGGGATAGGCTGAAATGATGATGATGATGATTCCATTACCAGTACAAAAGTTTACTAGTAACCTTTAATATTAGGAGTCAACTGAATGTTAAGAAGCAATCGTATTTGACACGAAATATTTAGAGTTGTCGCAAATGTCAAACGGTAAAATAATTTCTACTGAAAATGGACTTTGACCGAAGTGTATTTGCCAAATTTTAAATAAGAATTTCCATTAACATGTGTTATTTCGAATATGCTTGTTAATACTTTTTAACAGAACTGGTGGCACTTAAATCTCTTACGGTGAAAGTGACAACTGAAAGGCGTAGGTGGTGATGTCCTGGAAAGAAGTCATCTGTGCCAGTCTCCACCGTTTATTTTTTGGAATTAAAATGAAGATCATGTTGATATTGACATTTAGAACCAAAACGTGGTCCTCAAAAGCTGCTCGGTATTTCTCTGCGAGATAGAATTTGCAAGGAAGTTTCAGCTGCAGAACTAGAGTAACTGACTTAATCCTAAGAGTAGCCAACCAGCTCGTAAAGCCGATAACCGTTAGGGGAGAAAGGTTCTCGAGTGGCAACCTTTTACCTGCAAACGCAGTGTAGGGCAACGGCCCACTCAGCAGGGGCTTGTGGTGATAGGCAGTTTTTTTTTAAACGATGCCCCGCAGTAGGTTTTCTCCTGTGTGGTGGGTACGTTTTACAGACATAAATTCCACATACACAAACCACCCAGAGCCGGAACAACTATCTGAAGGCCATTCATATTATTGTCCCGTTCGGGAACCGAACCCGAGACCCGCGGCGCAGGAGCCACTGCCACTGGGCTTAGCCACTGCGCCAACCGAGCCGACTACTTATGACGAAAATAAGGGTTTCAAATTGCGTGTTCGCACACGTGAATGGAATTCTCTTTTGGGCGGTAGATGTAAAAAAGTGTACAGTGGTCTCTTATAAATGTTAAATACATAAAAAGCAATTTCAGTTGTTATTCAGTGTTTATTTGTGGTATATATACAGTGAATAGTTCAACAAATACATACCATTGATAACACCACCTAACATACATGATTTAATCTGAGATTTTCACTGCACTATCCTGCCTGGTCAGCTGTCACATTTTCGTTCAAGATTGTAGTAAATATCACAACTTAGTATTTCCCACTGGTTGAGATAATGGCAAACTACAACAAAGTTATTGAAACTCAGCAAGCTTTAGAAACTAACTTGTTACAAAAGTTTGCAGATTTTGAAAACCAATTAAAGTTGGCTACACCTCATAGTAGCATCAGTGTTTCTCGGCTGCATGATGAATTTCAAGCATTCAAATCACAGATCTGGGGGATACTTTGTCTTCTGCGTCAACAAATTACTGAATTATCAAGAACTGTAGATGTTATCGAAATGAGGCATCGGAAGAAATATCTCTTAGCAAATGGCATTCCTGAGGATCCTGAAGAGAAGCTCTCTGAATATATGAGTAAACTTTTTAAAGATAAACTTGGCCTCGTTGATTCAACTTCAGATAAATTTAAAACCTGTTATCGCCTTGGGAAGTTCAATGAAGGTAGAAAACGTCCTGTAATTGTACGCTTTACTGATATGGATTATAAAGCTCTTGTTTGGAAAAAGAAGACTAGATTCAGAGGCTCTCCTTTTGTTGTGTCTGAGTTCCTTACTCGTCAGCGACAGTCTCTGTTTATGCAAGCTCGTAAACAATTTTCGCATGAAGAACTGCTGGACATTGGATGGTGATGTTGTTGTCAAGTTGCAGGATGGTTCGAAACGGCGTTTGCACTGTGAGGAGGAGCTTGTAAGCGCTGTAAATTACGATAGAGGTGAATCTGATGCAGCTCAACAAGTTTCGACGTCGCCGAAAAATCAGGAAACAGTCGAACCGCGAAATAAACGTGCTGATAAGGGGAAGAAGTAATTTCTAATGTTCATTATATGTCTTCACTTTTTCTTTTATTATTATCATTATTTGTCAATTTAACTAAGAAGGCTTTCAAAACGTTTGATGTGTCTATTTGTGTTATTTAGGCCGTGTATTAATTTTAAAACTCCGTAATTTGTTCTAAAAGTGAATCATTTGTCTTTTTCTTAATTCCTTAATTATGTATATCCTTATTTAACATTAGAGATTCTATACAACTTCGTTCTCATTGGTTTAACTTTGTTTTCTTAGAATATGTTTACCTTATAGTTTCAGCCTATAAATGTCCCACTACTGAGCACAGGCCTCCTCTCATTTCTGAAAGGGTTTTGGAGCTAGGAAGAATCCGCCACGCTGCTCCAATGCGGGTTGGCGGACTTCACATGTCTTCGAAATATTTTTTTATTCCTCAGACATGCAGGTTTCCCCACAATGTTTTCCTTCACCGCCGAGCACGTGGTAAATCAGCACTTAAAATTGCAATCAACAATTTTAGTGGTGCCGGCACGGGGGAATCGAACCCAGGTCACTCGCGTACTATGAAATTTTAAGCGAGCGCCTAGCCCCTGAGCTACCGCGGCTCTTTACCTTATTTATTATCAAGTTTTATTTCGTGAATGACAGTCCATTCAATGTCAAATTTGACGTTGACAAAGCTGCGTTCCGTTTCTACTGTTTAGTAATTGTTGTTTATTTTTTTTCTTTTTTTGTACTTATCAGCAACCGGCAGGATATTGCAATTTTTGTATTTTTTTTGTTTGTGATTATATCTGTAGTTTTCTGTTCTTTCAAATATATATATATATATATGTATTTATTTTATTGTTAGTTTATTTATATACATTTATAATTTAATATTTTCGTATTTGTTTAATATGTCTGATGACTCATTCCATTCTGCATGTGACCTAAGTTTTTGTTCCGAAGTAAGTAATCAATCTCTTCGGGTACCTGAAACCTTAAATAATTTGTTTCAGAATTCGTTCCAAGACTGTAGTTTTTCCCTTAATTTATGTCATATAAATGCACAAAGCATTCCTTCTCACTTTTCTGATCTTCTTGAAACTTTCTCTTCTTCTAATATCCACGCTATCCTTATCTCTGAAAGCTGGCTTAAACCTTCTCTTAACTCCACGTCTTATAGCCTCCCTGGTTTCGTTCTTATACGGAACGATCGTACCGGTAAAGGTGGCGGCGGAGTAGCTATTTATCTCCGTAGCGATATCAGTTACACTTCCATCACTTGTGCTCCACCACTGTATTCTGCTTCTGCGGAATATATGTTTTTTGAAATTAATATAAAAGGTGTCTAGGCTTTGCTTGGAGTTGTTTACTGTCCCCCAGCGGTGGATTTTTTTTGAAGACTTAGAGACAGTCCTCGAAAAACTTTGTACGGATTTCACACATCATATAATGATGGGTGACTTTAATACTTATCTCTTAAAAGATTGTTCTCTTACTCATAAGCTTCTCAATATCTTCAAGTCTGTCAACCTATCCGTTCTCCCTATGGGGCCGACTCATTTTAATCCTGACTCTTCTGACACTTAAAAAAAGGAAAAGTAAAGTTTCAGCCTATAAATGTCCCACTGCTGAGCACAGGCCTCCTCTCATTTCTAAGAGGGTTATGGAGCTGGAAAGAATCCGCCACGCTGCTCCAATGCGGGTTGGCGGACTTCACATGTCTACGAAATATTTTTTATTTCCGAGACATGCAGGTTTCCTCACGATGTTTTCCTTCACCACCGAGCACGTGGTAAATCAGCACTTAAAATTGCGATTAACAATTTTAGTGGTTCGAACCCAGGTCACTCGCATACTAAGAAATTTAAAGCGAGCGCCTAGCCCCTTGGCTTAATTTAATTTTAACTTCCTCCTTAGATCATTTCATTAAATATGGACAATTACCTGCTCCTGCTTTTTCCCGACATGATATTCTCTTTCTTGCTTATAAAATTAAGCCTCCCAGAATATAGCCTGAAGTTATCTGGATGCGTAATTTGCCGAATATTGATCACGAAATGTTACAAAAGGACGTTGCAAGCTCCGTCCTTAGTTCAGTTTTTGATGCATTGACTGTAGATGATAAAGTTTCACAGCTAAATAATATAATTCTTAAATTGCTTGATGCTCATGCGCCTCTGAAACCTATTAGAATTAAAAGACCACCTGCACCCTGGATCACAAGAGTAATTCGTATTGCGATGACACGGCGTGGCCGTGCATTTAGATTGTACAAACGTGAAAGGAATGAGGAGAAGTGGTCTCTCTATAAGGCTGCTCGGAACTGCTGCAATCAGATGGTGAGGACAGCCAAGCGACGATATATTCTTAGCAATATATCTAACTCTTCTTCGGCCAACATATGGAAATGTCTTAACACGTTAGGATTTGGAAAGCTAGGATTTCACAATTTCCACTTGATGTTGTCAATAATCATTTCTGCTTCTCCTCTAATCTCGATGCCAATGCCAAATCTAAAGCTATATCTTTTATATTTTCCATGGGAAGGCCTACTGTTGATTTTTCCTTTTCTCCGGTCTCTGTCGATGATACTTATAAGGTCATCACCTCTTTAAAATCTAATGCCGTTGGCTTTGACGGGATTTGTCAAAACATGCTTCCCCTCGTTCTCGATCATCATCTTCCAACTATGAATTACATTATTAACTTTTCATTCAATTCCGGTGTTTTCCCGTCACAGTGGCGTAAAGCCTTCATTGTCCCCGTACCCAAAATACAAAATCCAAGCCAAATTAATCACTACAGACCAATATCCATTCTTCCATATTTATCAAAAATTCTAGAAGCCTTAGCTCACAAGCAAATTTCTGCCTTCTTCTTTAAAAATGAGCTTCTCTCTCCTTTTCAATCTGGTTTTCGTTCAGGGCACAGTACCTCTACTGCTCTAATCAAGGTCACAGAAGACATTCGTGAAGGCATGGAAAATTCTCTAGTCACTCTGTTAGTACTTATCGATTTCTCGAATGCTTTTAATATGGTAAACCATGACATACTCCTTGCTATCCTTCAACACTATAAATTTTCATCCACTGCTTTGGACTGGTTCTCATCTTATCTTCGCGGTAGACAGCAAGCCGTTCGTATTGACTGGCATCTTTCCTCATGGAGTGAGATACGTTCTGGTGTCCCGCAAGGTGGCATTCTCTCGCCCTCGCTGTTTTCCGTATTTATCAATTTTCTTACATTTTCTCTTAGCTGTTCTTTCCACTTATATGCTGACGACTTGCAGATCTATATGCATTGCTCTGTTTCTAATATTAACTCTGCAGTTACAACTGTTAATAAAAATCTTGCTGACATTAAGTCCTTGTCTGATAATTTTGTTATCTCTGTTAATCCAGCTAAATGTCAAGCGATTATTGTAGGCAGTTCACGACAGCTTGCCAAATTAGATATGGGGTCAATACCACATGTAACTTTTAACAATAAAGTGATACCATATTGTAATAGTGTAAAGAATCTCGGCGTCCACATCGACACTACCTTAAGCTGGACAGTTCAAGTCGCAGAAATCTGTCGTAAAGTCACGGCCATGCTTAGCTCCCTTAACAGACTTAGAAATTTCCTTCCTATTAAAACAAAAATTGACCTGATTCAAGCTCTCGTTTTCCCAGTTATTGATTATGCCGATGTGTGATATCCGGATGCAAGTGAAGCCCTTCTTAACAAATTGGATCGCCTTATTAATAATGCCATTCGCTTTATCTTCTGTCTTCGTAAATTTGATCACGTTTCTTCATTTCGGTCTGAACTAAATTGGTATTCTGTACGACAAAGAAGGACTATAAGACTTCTCTGCACTCTTTTCTCTATCCTCTTTGACCCATCTTCTCCTGAATATTTAAAAGGTAAATTTCAATTCCTCTCTGACTTTCATGATCGTCAACTTCGTTCTACTAATAACTTTATTATTTCCATACCCCTTCACCATTCTGGTTTTATGTCCAACTCCTTCACTCTTCAAGCTGCTGGACTTTGGAACGAACTTCCTGATGACATAAGGACACCAACAAGCAAATGTTCTTTTAAACATAGGGTCCGTAGGTATATCGAGAATTCAATGTCTCTCTCTTAACACATCGTATTATCATAGGTATGTATTTGTGCATGTGTGAATATATATGTATGAATATGTACTCGTATATGTGTGTGTGTGTGTGTGTGTGTTTTGTGCAGGTATATGTTTATTGATTTCATGTTTGTAGATATGTACATGTGGATAATGTTTTTCATTTTTTTTACTTAAGTCTAATTTGTTTATATATCTTTGTCATCTTTTGTACCGCCATTGACTTTTTCTATTTTCCCAAAGGTTGGCTAGTATAGAATGCATATAGCATTAAGCCCGCCTATTGTACCTTTACTTTTTTATGGTCAATAAAGATTAAATCAATAAATAAATAAATGGCAAGACATATTTACGAAACTAATTCTGTTTTCTTTAATGATATATGACTGGTAATCTTGGTAATTCTGTCTGCTGTGTACACGCGTTTCTCATTTTACGAATGCATTCCTCTTAGGTACTGAACTACATGTAGATTGGATATTATGACCTATTTGCTATGCAAGCTCCATTGAGTTCATTTCCATTAGATACTCGCAATAATAAACCGAATTCAGTATATTTACTCAAACTGTAAATTCATTAGGATAGGTTATGAATAGTCATGAAATTGTGATTGTACAGTTGTCGGAAAAGGTTAAAATAATATTCTATCTAAACACCTTCAGAAAACAAACACTACTTGATCTAGTTAATAGAATCAGGCGTTACTTTGCGAAAATCCATTATAATGGAGGAAGGTAAGTTACTTTGCTAAGATCCGCCAAATCTCCTCCAAATCCTCCACCAAAGGAGGGTACCTGGTGGCGGTTCCTGGTGGCAGTGATAGTTTGCTTGTGCACGCTACTTAGGGAGGGCGGGCGGTGCTCTTCAAAAAACTAGGTAATATACACCATTTTTATATTTTGCATGCGGATTTTAGCAAAGTAACTTACCTTCCTTCACTACTTGATCTGTTTCGTTTACGTTA
Organism: Luehdorfia chinensis; assembly: GCA_019845155.1. Taxonomy (NCBI): domain Eukaryota; kingdom Metazoa; phylum Arthropoda; class Insecta; order Lepidoptera; family Papilionidae; genus Luehdorfia; species Luehdorfia chinensis. The sequence continues at coordinate 1,717,679 of JAHVAK010000390.1, forward strand.
TAGACTTCGTTGCTATTATGCAGAAGTCAGAATCCGAAACTAAGTATTTCTACAAAAGAATTAAGTCTTGCGCTAAGTCACTGCCACTAGACCTTTCCAACTGTCTTAAAACGGCTAGTACAAACCCAACAACGTTTCAAAACGTAAGTTTTCTCGCCGGCAGGACTTACTGACTACTACGGCATAATTCTTCCGTGAAAGGCAGCTTAATGTGACTGTGAGATCCAAATAATACTAAAGCGGAAATACTTTCAAAAATGGACCACGCGCAGTGTTGCTTATCCTCAATAATCACTTAGTCTATCGAGGCAACACTGTAAGACCATCACATTTAATTGCTGAACATGGGCCTAAAGAAAAACACATAGGAGGTGGTTGGTAAGTCTTCTTTTTATTGGAGAACGTGACGAAACTAACAATACCTTCACGTGATGGTAAGGGCAACGTCTGCCCATATCAAATGCTGTGTCACCCAGAACATTTCTGTGTGACACCACACTGTGCCCGTCGCCGTGAGACATTAGTTCTTAAGTCTCATGCCCAGTGATTACGCTAGCTCTCAGTGCCCTTCAAACCAAAACACAGTAATGTTTGCACACTACTGCTTCACAGCAGAATTACTGGCCCTGGAATTACATTTTTTTATAGAAGAGGGTGGAAAACGTGCATACGGCATAGCCCATCATCATCGTCATTTCAGCCCATCACTAGTCCACTGCTCGACATAGGCCTCCTCCATAGATTGCCACAAAATGTTGGTGCTCTCATTTTGGAGGGGTTTTGCCATAGTTGCTACGCTTGGCAGGTGGGACGGCAACCGCAGTTTGATTTGTTCAGATATTCCAGAAAGATGATGATGCCCATCTTCTGGTTTTAATTTTCCCTCTGTCGACTTTTACGACACCCACAGGATGAGATGGGGTGACCATACGGCTAACACTTATGATGAATGAAAATATACCATGTTCTAGCAAGTAAATTCAAATCTATTCCACAAATATAATAAAAAAGTAAAAATGTTCCACAAAGCAAATATTTTTAGTTTTAAGCTATAGTTATATAAATTGTTTACAATGGATGTAATTACGGTAACGTGTCACGTCACAACCAACGGCCGCCGACAACAAAAGCGGGCTAAAACCCTAACTAATTGCCAGAACCTCGGAAAATAATCAAGTTAATGTGAAACTTATTGCTTTTCAAATCAGTTGGGTTTTAAGTCCAACTAATTCGTCTCCTCTATACAAATAAATTAAGTTAAAGTGTCTGTTTGTAATATCACAACAACAGCTTTTTCAGAAAACATATACTTATAGGAAAAATTTTTAAAATATTTGTCTGTCTGTTTGTTCTGGGTAATTTTGAAACGGCTGGGCCGATGTTGTCGGGACTTTCACTGACAGATAGCTGATATTATAGCGGGTAACTTAAGCTAATTTAATTTCAGAAAAATAATTAAGTTTCCAAATGGAATTTTAGTAATTAATTTAGTCGATGGATGCAGGTGACTCAGGACCGTGTTTTGTGGCAATCTAAGCAATCAATCTATGTGGAGGCCTGGTATGTTCAACAGTGGACTATGATAGGCTGAAATGATGATGATGATGATGATGAATTAGGTTTCCTCCGAGTATAAAAATTAAGAGCCCAAAATCCAATATTAGTATCCTACATATTACCTATTAGAACCGATCCGATATCTTTAAAAAAAGGAATGTTTTAGAGTAACAACCTTGTATTTGTAAACGTAATGTGCGACCTGTCCAATTTGTGCGGGAATTCGCTGGCCTTGCGATTTACTGTAATCACGAAAATTTTATCCTGATATACAACAAAATACGGGACAGTAAACTTAAAAAACGGGCTGCATCCCTGAAACCTCTAATAACATTCAAGACAGCATGGAACTAAAAGATCAATATCAGGCATTGACATTTAAATTAGACTAGTGAATTCCACCTATTTAAAAGACATTCGCAGCGATTCTAATCTTGTACTACCTGGTACAGAATATTCGCGTGTCGTAAGTTAATTAACTTAAATGGAATACGTAACAAGAGCTTCAGGTAGCAGTCTTATATGAGTATATATGCATGATGGAGTAACCTGACGAAGAAATATGAAAAAATTGAAGAATTAAGATTAAGACATTTACTGTTTTTTTTTTATGTAATAGCAAACAAACGGCAAAACTCGGGCAAACGAGCAAGCGGCTCACCTGATGGTAAGTGATCACCGCCGCCCATAAACATCTACAATACCAGAGGAATAGCAGATGCTGGTGGTAGGTTTCCGTTTAGGAATATGTAGGTAACAGCGCAGGGCCAGTTATTCTGCTGTAAATCAGTAGTGTGCAAACATTACTGTGTTTAGGTTAGGTTAGGTTACGCACAGCATTTGTTTTGCGCAGACGTTGCACTAACCATCGGGTGAACGTTTTGATCGATTCGTCACTTTATTAAATAACAAAAAATACAACTATATTTAAAGACTCTCAAGGAAGTCTATAATTAAAATGAAATATCTTTTGGGCTCGATCAGAGTAATATTTCACGTTCGAACTGGTCGGGGTCGGGGGTAGCGTTTTGTGTAACGTTTCCGTTATTCTTAATTAATATTTATCGATTAATTAATAATTGGTTATATATGCAGCAGTTGTTATACAATAATTATATTTTTGTTCATTCATGTTTAATTATTTTTATTTTATTCTAGTCAAATCTCATTTCTGCCACGTGCACTGACTTGCCCGCGCTTTTTTTAAAAGTTTTTTTTAAACAATGTTTTACACTACGATTTCTCCTGTATCGAGAGAACGTTTTACAGACAGAAATTTAATATGCACGAAGAACCGGTTACTGGTGGTAGGATTCCTATGCAGAAATCCGTCTAGGTAGGTACCGCCCCAGGGCCAGTTATTCTGCCGTGAAGCAGTAGTGTGCAAACATTACTGTGCTTCGGTTTGAAGGGCACTGTGAGCTAGTATAACCACTGGGCATATGAGAGTTAAGAAATGATTTCTCAGGGTGACGGGCACAGTGTGGTGTCACACAGAAATGTTCTGGGTGACACAGCATATATTATGGGCAAACGTTGCACTTAGCATCAGGTGAACCTTTTGCTCGTTTCGTCACTTAATCCAAAAAAAATCGAAATCGAAAATCAACAATTTGTCTTTTTGCAGAAATGTTGGCTCCAGCTGGGATTTGACTCCAGGACTGGGGTGACCTTTTAATTGACCAAATAAAGTATTTTGGTTGGTATAGATAGGAAAAAGTACATAGTATCAAAGTACAGTATTGTTTTTTTTGGGTTAATAATTTTGTTTAAAACTTTTTTTGTTGCTTTTAGCAATCTTTAACTAATAATTTTTACTGCTATACAGCTTCCCGGCATCTTTTTTTAAGTAAATGTAGATTTCCAAGATGTGAAGGGCACTGAGAGCTAGCGTATTCACTGGGCATATGAGACTTACAACTGATGTCTCAAGGTGACGGGCGCAGTGTGGTATAACATAGAAATGTTCTAGCTGACACAGCATTTGTTACTGTCAGACGTTGCACTTACAATTTTTAATTTTCAATTTTAAAAAAAACGATGCCCCATAGTAGTAATTTCCTGTATGGTGGGTGCGTTTTACAGAGATACATTATACATGCACAACACAACTAGACTCGAAAAACCAACAATTTGTGTTTTTGCACAAATATAGGCTCCGGCTGGGAATCGAACCCAGGATCGGCGGCGCAGAAGCCAGGTACGCTAACCACTAAACCAAGCGGTCGACAAACCGGTGAACCTTCTACAAATAAATAATGTATTTTCCCCGGAAGTAATTTTGTGATGAAAAGTTTTCATATATCAGTGCCGATAGAAGAGATTGTAAAAAAGATATTTTTGATTATAAAATAAATTCCACATTGTTGCAATGGCTTTTGATAGCGTGGCAATTACCCGCTATCAAATAACTAAGGCTTATGGAATAAAATAAAATCAAATACAAAGGCTCAGCGAATGAAAGGGATTCAAAAGCACTGATATAATAATCTGGCCGCAATTTATAGCAAAGGAATAAATTCTCCGCATAAATTTATTTGCGTTCTGGCTAATATAATCATAATAGTAACGATGATGCTAATGATGATGTTCTTCTGGCCGATTTAATCTATGCAAATAAATAAATTTGAAGTTATTATATCGAGGTTATATCAATAGGACTATGTCGGTTACTCCAGTTCTATAGTGGTTATCGTCGTTACGGATTCTATCTCGCAGAAGAACACCGAGCACAGCTCTTTCCATAGCTCGCCGAGCGACGTTGATCTTCCCCATGCGGCCTGCAGTGAAGGACCTCTACTCGGTTTCGTAACTCATTTCTACATTACGCACGACTCGAAGACTTTTGTTTTCTGGATATTTTTAGATATATACACACACATAACATCTTCTCTTCAACGTATTCTTTAAGAGAAGATGTAATGTGTGTGTGTTTCCTCGTGTAAATTAACAATTACCAGCAACTCCTACAATTAATAATAGCAGACCGGTAACGGGCAACAGCATCTTTTCTTTTTATTGGAGAAAGGGACGAGACGTGCAAAACGTTCACCTGATGTTAAGTGCAACGTCTTCCCATAACAAATTCTGTGTCATCCAGAGTATTTCTTTGTGGCACCACACTGCGCCCGTCCCCCGAGACGTCAGTTCTTAAGTCTCATATGCCCAGTGATTACGCTTGCTCTCAGTGCCCTTAAAACCGAAACACAGTAATGTTTGCACACTGCTGCTTCACGGCAGAATAAATGGCACTGCGGTAGTACCTACCTAGACGGATTCCTGCATAGGAATCCTACCATCAGTAAAGTCTAAAGTGCGAGCTACCGCCGTTCCGCTAGAGGTCCATGACAAACAGTGGTTTGTTTAGAGGATGCCGAAGATTCGAAATAATGTAATTTATACAATATCTAATTTGGCATTAAATATGACCCCAATGATTGATGCCGGTTCTTCTCTATGAATGTCTAATTAAAGGAACCGGTGTTGATTTAGACGTTCATAAGAGCTTTAGAGGAGCATAAACTGCATAAAGAAATTTACATTTTTTTTTGACATCTACATCGTGGCTGCTTTACGTTTTTTACTACCCATCTATTTACCTATCTATCTTTTATGTCTTGTACATACGTTAGTTTACGATGTGTAAAATTATGACATCTAAAAGACAATAAAGTTTTAGTGAACTTTTACGAAGTATCTACTCGAGCGTATACTCGTATCTTTATGTATCTAAGAGAAGAAATTAGTAGGCACTTGAGGGTAAAGTGCTTACCGCAGTTTTAGGGTAATCTATTGCGTAGAAATATTTCACGGTTTGTTTTTAATTATGAAGAACGTGCTGATTGAAAGAAAAATTGGTTGCTGTTATTTTTTTAATCTTCGTTGACTGAGTTTCATAAAATTTAGTTTATGGTAATAATCTTATTACTTCAACAAATGTATACTTTTCTATTACTATGCTCCTTCCTCCTATCCTCTTCCTCTTATTGTTATAAGAAATGAGATGGATCGGGATATTGTTAACATTATTTAATTATCTTATTTGAATTCACGTTTTCTGTTATCATTTCCGTTTTATCCTTTGCATTAACAATTGCTTATATCTTTTTTTATATTTATTAATAAATATTTCATACACATCAACTTCTTCTTCCTTCTTCATTCTTTAGTTGCATCAGTTCTCATCATTTTCCATAAAATAAACTTGAAAAATATTTTCGAACTTTATCCACTAAGCAAGTAAATGGATTTAAGAATCCATTTAAATCGCATCTCAGATGTAAATTCTAAGGATTTAAATATACTTTCCAATTAAACTAAATTATTATAGCGCAAACGGAAGAATGTAATATATGACTTTACCAAGTGTAGGGTTTGGCCGCTACCAATGTACGTCTGTTTCGGAACCCTGAAACAAGTTTTCCGTTCAGGTGCCGTAGCTTAGACATGAAGCGTTCGCCTTAAATGTTTTAGTACGCGTATGAGATGGGTTTTAAAATATAGATCATCTAAAATTGTTCATTGCAATTTTGAACGTTTAATTTCCACGTGCAGTTAAAAACGACAAACGTTGAATACTACTCGCACTAGAGCTTTTTCCGGCTCCAAAACCCTGTGTGCGCAGCAGTGGAGGTTTTGAGGACCATTCCACCCCCTTGGTGGTACGTTATGAGTATGTAGTCTCCTCCTTCTCCCCCCCAGCATCACGTGTATTAAATATTTAACCCCCCCCCCCCCCAGCATCGTGATGAATCATGATTTTACCTCACGTAATTAAAGGAGGACCCCTAACAGAAATATACACCATTAACTGGCAGAAACGATTGACATATTTGGACAACAAATTAATAAATTGAATAATAATTATTGAAAAAAATTGCATTGAAATGGATTAAGCGGACGTAAAATCAACGTGAATTTGATTCGTTCATAATTGGACACAATAGAATAAGTTATCACTGTATGGAGGACCGCTGTTGCAGCAAAAAAAATATTTAAAAAATACTATGTAAAAACGGTAAATATATTTTTATTCAACTGCCTTTACTTTTGTCATACCTTTGTGTCTTACAATTGGCCTCGTGAAAATGATCCATTAGTAGCGAATGAATGTTTGATGATGATGAAAAATTGGGTCTTTTACTGACATTGCAAAGGTTATTTTAGATAGACTTTACACATGCACACGCAGCTCTGTTTTATAACAAATTACGAAAAATTATCTGACATATTCGTCGTCGTCGTTTCAGCATATCACAAGTTCACTGCTGAACATAGGCCTCCCCGATAAATAGCCACAAAAGTTTGTAGCGTCATATTGGAGGGATTTTGCCATAGTTGCCACGCTTGGCAGGCGTGTTGGCAACCGCAGTTTATTTATTCAGATGTTCCAGGAAGATGCTGCTGCCCATCTCCTGGTTTTAATTTCCCTCTGTCGACTTTTACGATACCCACGGGATGGGATGGGGTGGTAGATTCTCTTAGGCTTCGAGGTTCGAGTTTTTGAAGTAAAAACTTCTCAAACACAAAAACTCGATGAAACGAAAAAGCGACACTAGAAAGAGAAACATATTCATCTACAGGATATAGCCTGCGAGAAAATGAGACAGAATACAGTGTTTCCTATTAAAAAAAATATTTCGAATTCTAATCTGCATAATATGTAATGTAATATAAGAACAATAAAATTTAAAATGATTTTTAAACTTGGTAACAATATCCGCATGCCCGTCATCATCAACACCAGACCTCGCACTGCGCTTGCGCATGCTTCACAGAGCTACTACGTCCAACACTCCGCGACCCCGCGCGGAGGTTTAAGAAAGCACTTTTCTACTCGACAGCGAACGATACACATCATACCACAATATTTTACAAATTATGTACAAGAAGTAAATTAAAATATTCTACATACAGTCCACTATTACGTTTTACTAATCGGAAGATTAATTCCCGAACAATTATGTATACAATATTGTTACCAAGTTAATATATGTATAACAATATCTTATATTAAATAAACCCTACAATTATCTCGCTTATAACTCTTGATACTCTGCATTTGTCTCATTCTCTCGAAGTTTAGTATTCTGAAAATTTCACTTTAACCGCGTGTGAACTGCATACATGTTGTTTTTTATTTTCTTAGTAACGCTGTTGGTCTAACGAAATAGATAAATATTATATACTCACCACTTCGGCCTTTGTGTGAATGGACTTTAAAAATAAGGCGTTCGGATTGAATAAGCAATTTTTAACGATAATCACATGACGTGTATTGTGACGGGCCACCACGACACAGCCACCGTACAATGCAAGAGCAATCGAATAAGAGCCTTCCTAAAGTAAGAGGCCTTTTCTCTTCTTAGACATATATTTCTTGATTGCAAGTTATACCTTATTAAGCTATTCGTAGACGGCACGTGCAAAAACTTTTATGTGCGTGTTACGAATGTTTATGACCAAACTGAATGTTGTTTATGTTAATGTTAGTTGAACGTATTTACTATTATTATTAACTATTAACCATTTGGGGTCTCTTTATAGTAAACAAACTTAAGTTATTTCAACAATAATCTTAAATAAAAGTTTAGTTTCGTTTCATCTGCATGTGATATTGCATTGAAATTTTGAAGTGAAGCCGATTCATAATTGTTATTAAAAATTACGACGTTGTTAATGCAAAGTTAAAGCACACAGTGATCGTCTGTTTTCACTATAATCAAAATCAAATTTTCGTGGTTCATGATTTCAGCCTATCACTAGTCCACTGCTGAACATAGGCCATTTTGGGAGGATTTTCTATAGTTGCCACGCTTGGCAGGCGGGGCAACCGCAGTTTATTTATTCAGATGTTCCATGAAGATGCTGCTGCCCATCTTCTGGTATTAATTTTCCCTTTGTCGACTTTTACTTCCCCCACGGGATAAGATGGGGGATTCTCTTACGCCGCCATCACACGGCTAATATATTATGTTAGTGTTAATATGAGGCTATTTCCAGTAGTGGGTTTATAGTGTTGCTAGGGCTATGGTACTTGTCAAAACAAATGCAACGAGCCCAAAAATGACGAAGCTACTCGTATCTCGCTTAGTTTAGTTTCTATGAACTACTTCCGGTTCCATCATCAGATGATGGTCCATGGTACCATGTTATTGCATTGTTACCTAGGTATTTAATAATTTAACTCAATCGGACATCGGAAAGTTGGTCAAATTTGCCTTGCAAGATTTGAACTTCACGTATATTGCAAGTTAAATAAAAGCTTGTAAAATAATTATAATAAACTGAGTATCCGGTGCGTTTTTCTTTTTAATCTTCTTATAAAAACTACTCAACACACTAGACACTAAAATAATAATAACAATACAATAATAGAAGTTTATTTGTCTAAAATCTGGTTTACAAAAAAATTTTTTTTTTTAATAATATTGAATATAAAACTCGTTCTAGACAGAAGAATCATGGATTAAGCTTGGTCACACACATGGTGTACATTGCTGATATACTATTCCAGCCCGAAATTATATAGTATATATATACATATATTAATTATGGACAGACGGACCTAGGATTTGCTGCATCAAAAGCCATTTCCGATATATTCTTTTAAAGTAACTTAATGAGTCCATCACGCACAAATAACAGACCCGGAACTACTGTTTGTAGGCCAGATAGTAATTTGTCCCACGCGAGTCGAACCGGCAACAAATTGCGCAAAAGGTACAGCTAATAAAAAAAAAGCTATTTGTAATATGTATAACATATACGAGTATGTCCTACTTCCTAGCAAATAAATGTAAACGATCGTAAGGAGGTTCGAATGAACTTTAAAGGGCAAGTTGATAACGACACAGTCATTATCTAGAGACACAACTTCACTATCCAACTCGGGCGTCAGAATTTTTAATGAAGAATGTTTTTAATGATGTCCACCTATCCGATTTTCAACCACGGCGACAATTTTCTAATACTGACGGGATAACTGCGCAGGAGTTGCAAACGCTCACATCCTGACCTACCGGTGCCATATGTAACACTCTTGCAATAAGATCAGACGATTGTGCTATTGTATGTATTATGACATTGCGATCAGATGCCGTGTCAGATCAGGTGCAAATCACAACACAACTAACAATTTGACCTTTTGCACAAATGGTGATTCCAACTGGGAACCGAAGGTAGGCCCTATGGCGGAGTAGTCAGATACTCTCGCCATAAAAAAAATTATTATTAACGTGCCGAGCCAGCGACTTCGTACGCAGGAACTTTAAAATTCATGTAACTCCGGAGGCATGGTGATATTACAATGATACATGAGTTTAATTATTCCAGAGTTATATAATCCGTACACATAGCTATATCTTGAGAATGTAGCTCATAAGTTAAATTCGGCCAAAGAGAAATTTTGATTAGATAGTAGATTTTAACGCCAAGAAAGGGAATATAAAACCGTAGAAAGTATTTAGGATATGTATTTACATACATACATAGAGTTACACCTCTCTCCCTTTGGGGTAGGCAGAGATCACATTTTTCCACTTGCTACGATACTGACACACATATTTCGCTTCTTCTACTTTCATTAGTGTTTTCATACAATCTCGTCAGTTGCGGATATTTTTGACGTCTTTCCTTAAAACGACTTCGATCTCATCGTGATACGAGTACGTTCTCCTAAGTCGACCTTTACCGGCGTGCCCATCCACACTCGCCTCATCAACCTGTTTCCATCCATTCTCTCTACGTGTCCAAATCATCTAAGCATTCCTTTCTCACTATATCTTCTTTGTCACTATATCTTCTTCCACACCACAACGTTCCCACACACTGTTTCTCACTTTGTCCATCAAAGTCACTCCAGCCATACTTCTCAAACTTTTCATTTCCACACCATTAATCTTACTTTCATGCTTCTTCTGCCAGAGATATATTAGTGTAGGGAACAGTACTCCTACGTGAATTAAATTATACGCTGGAATTACCACACTTGTCAGTCGGGTAGGTTGTCTTAGTTCCTGTCGCGTCATATCTCAGACGAAGCGTTGGGTTACCGTGTTATATTTTTACATATATACATACTGTTACGTTTTTCCCATATAAGGGGTAGGCAGAGGTCACACACACGTAGTCCACTTCTCGCCTACGTGGGAAACGTGACGTAACTGTTGGAGGTCATGAGATCTATTTGGTATTTTTTAAGCGACTTTACTATTTTTGTAACTGATTTGAAAAAAAAAGCAACCAATATTAATATAACCTGTTTGTTTCAGGTAAGCATTCACCCTGTATTGAAGAAACGTGAAATTGCATGTAAGTGTATTAAAAAAATTGAATCTAGATCACTAAATCGGATATATGATTGAATAAACAGATAACATTTCACATAAAAACAGAGACAGTACGTAAATAAATATAATTCGTAGTGAACCAAAAAAAGTTACACTTGATCTGTTACAGATGTTAGATTTGATATTTGCAAAAATATGTTATTAATAAAATTTGAATTTTACTGAACCAAGAATTATCGCATATGGAAGGTAGGAAAGATTATCGTTGGCAACTAAGCACACAGTAAAGGAACGACGATGCACGACCGATGGATGCAGGTGGCTCAGGACCGCAATAGACTGTAATGATGATGGGTTGAAATAGAATCTAATGCGAAGTTTCAGTAACTGCATGGCATCGCTTACTTAATATTTATTCAATTAATGATCTTAAGGTCATTACTTTTTCTTGGAATTATATTACTGCACAAGTTTCTTAAGTAAACACTTATAAAAACATGCTTCTTAAATGCTCCCCGTTAGGTAGAATGTGCGCTGAGTACAATAATTATGTGCGAAAATCAAAAACTTTGACATTTTTCACGATAATGGCCTTAGTTTAAAAAATAAAATTATCATACGTCTTAGTTAATATAGTAGTAGTGTTGTAGAAGTATAGCGCTTTTTTAATTCTGTCAATAATTGCAATCATAATGCAATCGTAAATAACAAGTAATATCATGTCTTCATTATAAAACGAATGTTGTACACGCCTATAATTGGCATTCATATAAGAATATATCTAGATTATATTTGTTGCTTTGAAACAATGTTTTGTACGTAATGCTGTTGGTGTGTCATAATAAATAAATAAAACATAAGCCAACATAACACCATCATATTCAAGCATTGAATATTATGGTGTTATTCTGCACGATTGAAGGCTGTCCGTGCAATACCTTAGTCGATAGGAAAGAAGCTGGTCCTAATCTACTTTGCTGGACACCTATTTGCGTATTTCATCTTCCGGGTTACGTACCACGAAAAGAAAGTAGGAACCTTTATAGATTCCTACTTTCTTTTCGAATTATGTATAGTAGAAAAGAAAGAAAATAACTTAAACGATACTGCGATTGTAAAAACTATTAAAATTTGTATTGGATTGCAGCAACGTAAAGTTATAAATAAAAGATAGTACCGTACTATATTTAAGTTAGTCTATTTTTTCATTACTAATTCAACTGTTTTTCTTTTTTCTATTTACTATGTCTGAAACGCACCCTTAGCACAGCGTGGCGTATTTCATTACGAAAGTCATTAACATCACTTACGTAACGATAATTAAACAGCAACTTTCTGTTATTGTTATTTAAAAGTGTTTAATCTCTGCTATTAAAATAAAATGGACAAAGCAAAGAGTTTTTCCAAATACACATGGAAAAAAAAATTATGATTAAAAATAAATGTGTACAAATTTTTCCTACATTCCCTAAAAGTAGTTTATTTTCCCAATTCTTTGAAAAAATACTATATACGAGTATCTTTAAAAAAAGGTGGCCTATTTATAGAATCATCGTTGTCCGTGTGTCTGTCTGTAAAGACCCTTTTTCTCAGGAACGCGTGGAGGTATCAAGTTGAAATTAATAACGAATACTTAGGTCTATAATTACATTTAGAGCTATCAAAAATAGAAGATTCTAAGTCAACACTATCAAAAATTACGGCCTTTATGCCGCATATTTTGACACTCGCCAATACATCAAAACCTATACGATACTTTGTTTTTATTTTTTTTATTTCATAAAATTGACGGAACGAGCAAAACTTTCACCTGATAGTAAGTGTAACGTCTGCCCATAACAAATGCTTCACCCAGAAAATTACTGTGTGACACCACACTGCGCCCGTCACCCTGCGACATCAGTTCTTAATTCTCATATGCCCAGTGATTACACTAGCTCTCAGTGCCCTTCAAACCGAAACACAGTAATGTTTGCACACTACTGCTTCACGGCAGAATAACTGGCCCTTGACTTCCCGTTGACATAGAATCATTTGGCAAGAAGCAAGGTCTCACGGCAAAGATAGAGGGGAAAAAATTCTAAATCGTTATTTGTAGTTTTATCCCGTGGATTTTTTTTACAAACTTACATTTGCTTTTTTTGTTGGAGAATTGACTGTTGTGTATAATCGATGTATTGGAGTACATTATTTTAACTACAAAGTTCAGTTTGTCCTTCATAAAGTTACCAATATTGTAGTTATACGTTTCTGGGACTGATTTCGTGAGAAAACTTAAATCATACTTGTAAAAAACGATCAAAAATCTTCGAGACTCGATTCCCGTGATGAATCACCTACATACATAATTTTACGGAACCTTCGGTACTTGATATATAATATTATTTTTTACTAAATATAAATAAAATTAAAAGGTATAATCGTATTGATGTATATATATTTAAGTGCAATTTGTTGCATAAAATAAGTTGAGATAATGGACATTATTAAAACGGCCTTTGAAAGCCTAAAACATGATATAAACTGTGATAAAGGCAATAAATTAGTTTTAGCACAACATGTAAGAAATGTTGAAGAACTGCGAAATAACGGCCGAAGTTATTTAATACGAGCCCATGTTATTCGTCAAACCTCTGTGACATTACCACGCTGTGATGTTCTCCTAGTCGATGTCGACCACGGCGACAACTTCCGAATACTTTCGAGAGCCATCAACTGCGCAGAAGATATTACAGTGCCACAAGTGTACCTACGCGCAAACACAGAGGAACTCACTGGTCCCAACCTATCCGCGCCCGATGTAACGCTGATGCGATAAGATCGGAGGTAGGCTGGGATGAAGTGTCAGAAACACGAGGACAATCACCACACAACCAGACCCGAAAACCAACAATTTGTGTTTTAGCACAAATGTTGGCTCCGGCTGGGATTTGAATCCAGGACCCGCGGCATAGAAGTCAGGTATTCTGACCACTAGGCCACGCGGTCGTCACCCTACAAAACAGGTTTAAACGGAAGTACTCTCTGTCTCTTTGTAACATATACTTACTATTTGTTACTAAAAGTGTAGTACTTCATTTAACACTTTAAATTAATTGCTCTAAGAGTCGTAGCGTAATGTTATATAGCCAATAGCCTTCCTCGGTAAATGAGCTATTCAACACTAAAATAATTTTTCAATCAGACCCCGTAGCTCCTGAGATTAGCGCGTTTAACCAAAAAAACTCCTCAGCTTTTAGCTGCTTTTAATATTTGATTTATAGATTATATTTTTTTATTACAGATCAATGTTATATTACAAAAAATATCGCAGAAATTAATTTGATTCAGTATCTTATATCGTAAATTAAGGTTATGACGCTTATACTTATTTCTTTTTACAGCAGCTATCCATTTATTTCTTTGTTCTAATTTCTAGGCCCCTTTAGTAAAACTTTACAGCGACTATGCCTTCCATTGATTTTGCAGAGATCGATGATTCATTTCAAAAAATAAATAAATTGTTTGTAAAAATTAAAGCAATTCTGACAGTCTATCCAGAATTAGTACACATTTATATCAATCGTGAGTTGCGATCATGAAATATACCCCAACATGTACTTCGAACATAGCGAATAGGCTTGATTATTAAAGTAGGAGCATATAACCTAAAGCCTAAAGCCATGTGGTAGCGGCTTAAAAGAATCTACCACCCCATCTCATCCCGCGGCTATTGCAAAAGTCAACAGAGGGAAAATAAAAACCATGAGTTGGGCAGCAGCATTTTCCTAGAACATCTGAATAAATAAACTGCGGTTGCTAACCCGCCCGCGAAGCGTGGTAACTTTAGCAAAATCCCCCCAAAATGAGAGCAATCAACTGTGGCAATCATTGGGGGATGCCTATGATATAACCTAAATCGATTATTTTGTTAACCTACAGTAGGTATAGTTTTTATGAGAGAAAGTGACGAGACCAAATAGACATTCTTACGGGAACACCGCGCGCGCCACTTCGAGGTCTAAGGTGCCAGGCGACGGATCACGGCTTTCGAGAAGAGCCTAATAGTCTCTCCTTTATCTATGTGCCCCTCGGACGTCAGCAAAGGGGAGAGGGCTAAACACTCTACCACCCTGCAACGGGCCTCCTTTCGTTATAGAAGCCCAAGGGATTTCTGCTCGCCACCTCGCACCAAACGGCGGACCAGTTTCGTTTCCGCCATTTGGGCGTATTTTTGAGGCCAAATAGACCTCTGCTCCTCCATTATGCCCACCGCTTATTGTAGGGACACGTGGAGAAGTCCCTCTCGTCGGGTTATTCGCCAACGATCAGTAAGATCGGCAAAGTTAGTGACCGTTGCCTAAAGTCGGATTTCTCCTGTGTCGTGAATGCGTTTAACAGACAATAATTCCAAATGCACAAACACACCTAACCCCGGAACAACTATTAGTAGGCTATACAAATATTTATCCCGTGCGGGAATGGAACCCGCGACCTGCGGCGCAGACGCAAAGGCTTAGCCAATGCGCCAATCGAGCCGACAAACATGCTGCTGTTTCCCCCGGACGGATCAAAGGCGATCAACAACAGACAAGCACACAGGAAGGTTACCCGACCTAGCACCCCTGCGCCCGTACCCTTGAGACATCAGTTCTTAAGTCTCATATACCCAGTAATTACACTAGTTCTTAGTACCTTTCAGACCGAAACAGTAATATTTGCACACTACTGCTTTGCGGCAGAATAACTGGCCCTGCATTGGTATATCTACATAGACGGATTCCTGAATAGAAATCCTACCACCAGAAAACTTCACTTATAATCAAAATGTTTTCTAAAAGTCTTAGTTCTACTATTGGGGATATATTAAAAAATACGTTACATTGCAATGTTTATTACAAAAATAAGCATTTATAATGTGTAGCAAACAGTAGAACGAGCGTTAAGCGTTGGCCACGGCTGGCAAGACGTCTTCATAAATCTTGATGCCTCGCAGGAACTGTTCAGCGCGCAGGCACTCGTCGTGCTCGTGTATGGTTGGTGTCGTGAGGTGAACGGGCGTGAAGCCGAGGGCCCGAGCGCCCGCCTCGCGCACGTAGCGGCTGTCCGTACCGCCCGGGAATGTGCGCGCGACCAGCGATATGCCGCTGAAAATTCAACAACGGATGAGAGAATGAAAACCACCACGTCAAGTCAAGCGGCATTAGTCTAGTTTAGGGTGCAGAGTGCGAAACATGACGTCGCAGAATCGAAACCGCCATTCGACTATTGATGAGAACCATCTCCTTTACGTGGGGAAATCCTGCATGGATACCCGACTAGCCAAGGGGGCAGCCGGGTTATGTCGGACTCTTACCGACTAAAAGCCCACGGTGGTCTTCATCAGCGCTTAATAGGGGTCACGGGATCTCCGTTCGGAACGCAGCCGTTGCCCCACTAACGCTTCGCTATATGTATAGCCCGAGCTGGGGACAGTACTCACTGCCCCTAGCACTCTCTCGGTGCTATCGCGATGACTCGAGACCATCTCCTAGTACAAGCTGTTAAGCTTAGTTGGAGTGGTCAACAGGAATATTAGTAATGCTAATAGCATTGTTAGTAATCTCTATAAAAACAAATCTTCCTATAGTAAAGCAGAATAGTGTGTATTTTTAATAAAGTATTGGATAAAGTGACGAGTCGTGCAAAAGTTTCAGCTGATGGCAAGTAAAACGTCTGCCCATAACAAATGCTGTGTCACCCAGACCATTTCTGTGTGACACTACGCACGTTAGCCTGAGACATTAATTATTAAGTCTCATATAGTGATTCCGCCAGCTCACAGTGCCCTTCAAACCGAAAAGATTTGCTTGCCTCGAAAAAACAACACTGGCATGATTTATTATTTGCGGAGTGAATTTTTAATTGATAATTACGTTATAATTTGGACCAATTTTATCGAAACATCAATCAGCCGTGGTAGCTTAGGGGCTAGGCGCTCGCTTTAAATTTTATAGTACACGAGTGACTTGGGTTCGATCCCCGGTGCCGGCACCTCTAAAATTTTTATTTTAAGTGCTGATTTTCCACGTGCTCGGCGGTGAAGGAAAACATCGTGAGGAAACCTGCATGTGAAGTCCGCCAACTTTGGAGCAGCGTGGAGGATTCTTCCTAGCTCCAAAACCCTCTCAGAAATGAGAGGAGGCCTATGCTCAGTAGTGGGACATTTATAGGCTGAAACTTTACTTTTTTACTTTTATCGATATTTTATAGCACATTGTTTTATACTTACAGCTTATCGGCCCCAGATTTAAATGCGAGCCAATACGGGTTAGAATCATCCACAGGCGTTGGAGGAACATACGCGTCCTTCTGACTGAAAGTATATGTCACTCCTGCACCGGCTTCCTTGCACCATTGCTTTATCTAAAGAATATCCGTCGGGTTAGATTAATTAACAATAACCGTGTTGTGGCGGCTTAAGAGAATCTACCACCCCATCTCATCCCGTGGGTGTCGTAAATGTCGACAGCAGGGAAAATTAAAATCAGGAGATGGGCAGCAGCATCTCCCTGGAAGCCCTGGATATATAAACTGCGGTGTAAAACCCGTCTGCCAAGCGTGGCAACTATGGCAAAATCCCCCTTAAATGAAAGCTACAAATTTTTGTAGCAATATATGGGGGAGGCTTATGTTCAGCAGTGGACTAGATATATATGCTGAAATGATGGTGACATTCACAAGTCCCCTACTCAACGTAGGTCTCTCCCATTGCCACAAAGTGTTTTCCATCTCATCTCTCCCTCTCGAGCCTTCTCATCCATTGACCGTCCAAAACCATGCAAGTCGTCGCAATCTAGTGGGGGTCGTCTTACCCCTAACCCCGATTGCGCTAACTCATTTAAGTGCCAGAGTTTTTCTAATGGTGGTAGCGACCGGCTTACATACACAACCAGATACGAGACAAGGCCTGTGCTCAGCAGTGGACCTTAATAGGCCATTACTTTATGTTTATGAAATTAAATGTGATCACGTACCGTATTTTCGAATCTCTCCAAATCCTCGGTCAAGGCCAGTCGGATATCAAAACTGGCGGTCATTACCTCCGGAACAATGTTATCTTGGATACCGCCCTGTGGATCAGAATCGGCAAGTATGTTTACTCTATAACTGAAGAAGAAATATAAAAGTTGCTTATAAAAGTTGCACATCCTCAATATAATATGAAGAAAATTTTACTGCTGGTAGGATTCCAATGCAGTAATTTCGCCTACAGTCCGTCCGCTGAAAGAATGCGTTCCTGACAGTTGCATTGTTTTCTTAATTATAATATTAAATTTATTGCCAAATTATAACCTTTATTGTTTTTATAGTGAGTAAGTGTACTTAATTTTTAATGATATTATTACTTAGTAGGGCAAGCCGTGGTAGCTCCGGGGCCGGGTGCTCGCCTTTAATTTCATAGTACGCGAGTAACCTGGGTTCGCTTCCCCGTGCTAGCACCTCTAAAATTATTCTACAATTTTCAGTGCTGATTTATCACGTGCTCAGCGGTGAAGAAAAACATCGTGAGGAAACCTGCATATCCGAGGAATAGAAATATTTCGAAGACATGTGAAGTCCACCAACCCGCATTGGAGCAGCGTGGCGGACCCCGCTCCAAAACCCTTTCAGAAATGAGAGGAGGCCTGTGCTCAGCAGTGGGACATTTATAGGCTGTTACTTTACTTTTTTTTAGGGCAAGTAAACGATAGTAATATTTTTATTCTAAATTCTTCGCCGTTTCAAAGTTACAACGTCCATTCGTGTGCGACCTGTCAGGAACGCATTCTCTCAGCGGCCGGACTGTACTTTGCAAAGACCACAGTGTTTTGGTTTGAAGGGCACTGAAGCTTGTGTAATTTTCAAGGAATATGAGACTTAAGAATAGTGGTCTTGTGATCAGCGCTGTGCGGTGTTCTAGAGTAAGTGCTTCTGGATGACACAGCAAGCACACATTGGAAAAATAGCTCCGAAATTAAGTTCTGCCATTGTTGCAAAGAGAAATATTAGACAGCTGACTGATGAAGCTACAGATAAATTAGTATATTTTGCATGCTTCCGCCGTATTATGTTCGGGCAATCTTTAACTTGGGGAATCGCTACGAGAACTATTCAAGGAGACTAATATTTTGTCACTAACGTCGTTGTTTATTTTTGAAGATATTATGTACGTACAGAAAAACATGAATTTATTTAACAAAACAGTGACTGTATCCTGTAGACTAGAGGTTTGTATGTACAGGTTTACTAAAATTAGAAAGTCTTTTCTTAGTAGATGTATAAAATTTTATAATAATATCCCTAAAAGTGTGACTCAAAAATCGGACATAGATTTCAAAAAACTTGTTAAGAAGACATTAGATAGTGTGTAGGTATTATAAAATAGATCATTATATAGAGGATAAAGATATGCGGAAATAACTCATACTCTGCACTTGCAACCCCTTGGCTACTAAATTTATGATGTATTTTTGTTGTAATTTACAAATGACATTATGTAATATGGCATTGAAAAAAAGAAAGGCCCCAGAGTTTCTCTCCAGATTTTCTCTGAAAAGTGTTATTTTGAAAGGTGTTATTTTTAGAATCGGTGTAGATTTTGACGTTCATAAGAGCTTAAATTGAATAAAGTCATTTTGACTTTGACTTTGAGTGGTTGGTGGTGGTGGTCGCTTACTTCCATAAATATGAATACTCACATTAAGCATAGTTAGGTTAATCGTTGTGACGTCGCCAATGGTGAGAGATGAATTACTCTCTAACAGATTCTTTGACACCTGACGAAGGTCCATGAACTTGTCGATGATGTATCGAATCTAAAAAAAAATCTATATTAGTCATTCTGTCTTATGAGACTCAACTGAATCCGATTCGACGAATTTCAAAAAAAAAGTAATCATAGTACATGTAAATAGACTTTTATTTATATTTATTAACAAATATAATGACTTTACTACTACTTAGATTAAAGTAAAGTAATTAGAGTGGTGGCGGTCTAAGAAAATCTTCCACCCATTTTCATAGCGTGGGAGTCGTAAAATTCGACAGAGGGCAAATGAATACCAGGAGATGAGCAGTGGCATCTTCCGGAACATCTGCGGTTGCTAACCTGCCTACAAGTAAGTAAGTAAGCAAGTTCCGTTATTGCGTCGTATTATTGTAGTGCACTGACGCAGCCGCCCGAGTTGCCTCGGAGTGCGGGTAGGACTGAATCTCTATATCTCGATTTTTACGGAGTCCTGTCCATTTCACGGTCTTATGCTGCTACACAGACTCTTTTTTTTCACTTTGTTAATTTTGGGCAATATTATTTTATGTTCTGTGTAATTACATTTTTTTTCTTGTTTGGTTTCGTATAGATACAAAACAAAATTTGTCTATTGTGATTAGACCGTGAATAAATGTGTTTCTTTCTTTTTTTGTTTCTTTTGTTTCTTTCTTTACAAAGCTTGGCAACTACGGCAAAAGCCGTTCAAAATGAACGCTACAAGCTTTTGTGGCAGTCTATGGTGGACTGAACATAGGCTCAGAAGTGGACTTGTGATGGGCTGAAATTATGATGAAAGTAAATTAACAGCCTATAATTGTCCCACTGCTGACCTCAGGCCTCCTCCCGTTTCTGAGAGCGCTTAAGAGCCAGGTAGCGTCTCGTCGCATATTTATTATTTCTCAGACATGAAGGAACTATGAAATTTAATGTGAGAATCTAGCCCCTGAGCTGCCATGGCTTTTAATATACATATACTCGTTAATAAATATTTAGAGATGGAGAGGGCCTTAGTGTAGTACAGTTATCATTAGTAAGCGACTGAGTGAATTTAGTTAGAATTTAGTTATGGGTTAGTGCGCGCAGTTTCATTCGTGAATGTGTTGTAAGTTTAGTCAAGTAAGCGCTTCCACTGTTTTCCTTAACCCTGTGAGCACCGAATTTTTGTTATGACGTATGTATCCGGACGAACTACAGGACTTGTACTGTAGAGTCAATTAATATGGTTATTTTTTTTGTAGATTACTCATTGTTTCATCATCATCATCATCATCATGCAATACATACATACATACGCGTGGCCTAGTGGTCAGAGTACCTGACTTCTAAGCCGCGGGTCCTGGGTTCGAATCGCAGCCGGAGCCAACATTTGTGTTTAAAACATAAATTGTTGGTTTTCGGGTCTGGTTGTGTAGTGATTGTCTCCGTGTTTCTGACACTGCATCCTAGCCTACCTTCGATCTTATCGCATCAGCGTTACATCGGGCGCGTGTAGGTTGGGACGAGTGAGTGCCTCTGTGTGTGCGCGTACACTTGTGGCACTATAATATCTCCTGCGCAGTTGATGGCTCTCGACAGTAGTCGAAAGTTGTCGCCGTGGTCGAAATCGGCTAGGAGAACATCATGAGAGACATAGGCGTCTCCAATACTAGAAGGACTTGCCATAGGTGTATAGCTTGGTATTGACAGACAGCAACGTACCAGATACACCTTAGACTTATATATCTACTGCTTTACATACAGTCACGCCTTTTTCTTATTGGGGTAGGCAGGGACCAAGTCCGTAGCCCGCTTTTTCGCCCTCGCGGGCAACGGGCCGTGACTGGTGACAAACCACTTCGCCGCCATTTTGGTACGAGTTAAAATCATGCTCCTTATTGCGTTCCCACGAGTAGCTAGGGATGACGTTGTCCACCCAAACAGAGCCCCCCCCCCCGCATGCTTGGGAAAGGCTAGACTTTTTCTGGGGTCGTCCGGTCACAAAGCAGATCGACACGCTAACAACTCCTCCCTAGCCACGCAGCCATCGGCACGGCAACTACTGGCTTGGCGGAGAGGTAGAGAAAAAGATTAGGTAGGAAATGGACTTGGGGTAAGGAAATGCGAAAGTTGGGAAAGGAACTATAAGGTGTAGGATACTACTGTATCGGAAGGAGCAGAAGGAGACAGCAGTACCTCGGGAGGTCAGGATGGCCTACCCGGTACTCTACTGTATTTGCCGGACAAGGCAACTTGGTCCAGTACTCCCTGAAACTACCTAATGTTTATACTATACATATAACCGAATAAGTCAAATAAAGACGTTGTTAATTTTTGATTAATTTTTAGGTTATCGTCAACTTGAGACATAAGTTCTTAAGTCTCATATGCCCAGTGATTACGCTAGCTCACAGTGCCCTTCAAACCGAAACACAGTAATGTTTGCACACTACTGCTTCACGGCAGAATAACTGGCTCCGGGGTGGTACCTACCTGGACGGATTTCTGCATAGGAATCCTACCAACAGCATATATACCAGCTCATATCAATCTTTGTTATGATATGATTTTGAAAAGCTAATTACAAACAAATCCATAAACTAAATTCAAAACAGAAGCGATACTATTTAGATAATATTAACTGGTCATAATTCAGTCTTCAAAGTACTTAGTTTCAAAGTGTTCTTATATAAATTGAGAGAGGTGCCAAGAATATGTACCGGTGGCTTTAAATAGCCACATACGTCACCTATCGCGAAATTGTTGCTCATATAAGTTTAAATACAAGTAACCAGACCGATTGACTGTAGATAGGAGCTAATTCAATGATATCATTCGTTAGTAGGGCAAGTAAACGATAGTAATATTTTTATTCTAAGTTCTTTGCCGTTTCAAAGTTACAACAACGTCCGTTCGTGTACGACCTGTCAGGAACGCATTCTCTCAGCGGCCGGACCGTACTTCGCAAAGACCATTGTGTTTTGGTCACATAGCTCGCAGAACCGATAAGCGTTGGGAAAGAAAGGCAACCGACTCCCATCTAGATGGAAAGTCGTCGCCTGGAAGTAGATGGATGCAGGTGGGCCATTTGAGGGCCATGAGATGATTCAGGGGCCATTTTTTGCGATAATGTTTGGGCTACATATGTTAAGCAGGCTTGATGGACTGTACTGATGACGATGGATTTATATAAAAAGTGATAAAATCGAAGGAATCTGATGATGAGAGGCAGTATCGTCAATAACATTCACACCCGGAGAAAACCAAAAAATGTATGTTTGGCTTCCTTCAAAAAGGAGGGCTTCGGGTCGAATTACGTAGACTAAAAATTTTATCGTAAATTACAATATTTGTCTTGAGTCAAGGATGTTTATTTATCTGCATATGTACGACTGTCGTTGACGACCGCGTGGCCTAGTGGTTAGCGTACCTGACTTCTACGCCTACGTCCTGGGTGGGAATCCCAGCCGCAGCCAACAATTGTGTACAACAAAACACAAATTATGGGTTTTTCGGCTCTGGTTGTGTTGTGCATATGAAATATGTCTGTAAACCACACCAGATACAGGAGAAATCCTACTGTGGGCCATCGTTTTTTTTAAATAAATAAATAATGTAATAATTTAGCATATCACTGTCTGTCATCATTGTCAAAGATACAGGTAAGACTTGATGACGTGTCCAAAACTTTTATCATTACTTTTTATTTTTATTTTTTTTTTACTTATTTTTTATTTTTTTATTTTTTTTAAAACGAAGCCCCTACTACTAGGACTAGGATTTTCTCCTGTATCGAGGGTGCGTTTTACAAACATACATTTCACATGCACAACACAACCAGACCCGAAAAGCTACAATTTGTGTTTTTGCACAAATGTTACCTCCGGCTGGGAATCGAACCCAGGACCGGTGGCGCAGAAGTCAGGTACGCTAACCACTACGCCACGCGGTCGACTTTCGATTTAATTACTAATTGAACTGAATTAATGAATCATGCTAAAAACGAATAAGAAAGCGAGTGAATGGGTGAATTCAATTCATTAGTTTTAAAACTGTCTGAATTCAATGATAATTAAGACTGAAATAGAAAATCTACATTAATGTTCATAAAATATGCATAAAAGAGCAACAGACCTTCTCTCCACAGTTGTCCGGTAGGAGCAGGGAGCCGTGCCCCGACTTGCCCGGGCATATAACGTTTAAGTCTGAAAAAAGTGAGTGCATGTGTGTAAGCGTGACGGGGCTTATAATTAAGAATGATCTATAGTTATAATGTAACATTAAAAGTCGACGGAGAGAAAATAAAAACTAGAAGATATATAGAGAAGAACCAGCATCTACCTGGTACAAGCCAAGCGCGGCAACTATGGCAAAATTCCCCCAAAATGAGAGTTTTGTAGCAATCTATGGGGGAGGCCCACGTTCAGCAATGGACTTGTCAAAGGCTGAAATGATGACTGTGATGAAGTCCGACATAACCCGCCCTTGATCCCGCGCGGGCGGATATACGTAAGTCATTTTCTCATGTAAATAAAAACAGGACGGTGGACGATTGCAATATCAGACACCACGCACCGTAAACTCGCCTCCTCGTCACCGGTCTTTGTCACCCTTTGTAGCGACATCTATGTCGCCACATGAGAGTTAAAAACCTTTGTAGCAATCTATGGGGGAGGCCCACGTTCAGCAATGGACTTGTCAAAGGCTGAAATGATGACTGTGATGAAGTCCGACATAACCCGCCCTTGATCCCGCGCGGGCGGATATACGTAAATCATTTTCTCATGTAAATAAAAACAGGACGGTGGACGATTGCAATATCAGACACCACGCACCGTAAACTCGCCTCCTCGTCACCGGTCTTTGTCACCATTTGTAGCGACATCTATGTCGCCACATGAGAAGCTCAAGAAATATTTCATACATTCCATAATCGCGCTATGAAAGTTTTTTGACATTCGAACTATATATACAACATCATATTATATATTAGTATATTAGATTAGATTATATTAGTAAAAAGTAAAGTAAAGTTTCAGCCTATAAATGTCCCACTGCTGAGCACAGGCCTCCTCTCATTTCTGAGAGGGTTTAGGAGCTAGGAAGAATCCGCCACGCTGCTCCAATGCGGGTTGGCGGACTAATATTAGTATATACATATTATTAGTAGTAGGAGACGTCCTCCCCAGATCAGACCACTCGGATCAGGATCTGGCGGGTAGCTAGCCCTTTTCATTGGCAATATCATTCGCCAAACCCTTACGTCCTAAAATAACCGACCATTAAACAAAACAATTATAATAAAATAATCGCCAGGTACAAGTCTCAATATCGCGCCGATTGTTAAATCTAAAGCTCGATTAATTACGCAAAATTAACATTATTACTTTGAAATGGGCCATTTCTTAAATCGTTATGGTACTCGTAATACCGTCTAAAATCTAGAAATTTAAGGACATTCACACAGACTTTAATCATGGTCAATAAGCCTAACTAATTAGGCCATTTACGCAAATCCCGCTATACTTTTGGCGATGTTTAAAGTTCAATTTAACGTACCTTAAGATCTTTACTAGAAATTATTTGAAATAAATTAAATAATAAAATATATTTATTTAAAAGCCTAAGAGAATTTACCACCCCATCTCATCCCGTGCGTGTCGTAAAAGTTGACAGAGGGAAAAACAGAAGATGGACAGCATCATCTTCCTGAAGGAACATCTGAATAAACTGCGGATGCCAACCCGGCTGCCAAGCGTGGCAACTATGGCAATATACCCTTAAAAAGAGGTACAAACTTTTGTGGCAATCTTTGGGGAAGGCCTATGTTCAGCAGTGGACAATGATAGACTGGAATGATGATGATGTTGATTTAAAAATATATTAGTAGTACGATTAAAGTAATACCACGGCCTCCTCTCATTTCTGAGAGGGTTTTTCAGCAGGGAAGAGTCCGCCATGCTGCTGCATTGCGTGTTGGCCACGACATATGTATTTTTCATTCGTCGGACATGCAGATTTCCTCACGATGTTTTCCTTCACCGCTGAGCACGTGGTAAATTAGCACTTAAAACTGTAGAACAATTTTGGAGGTGACGAGGCGAGCAAAACGTTCACGTGATGGTAAGAGGAAGCTCTCGTCACTTTTTTCGATAAAAAAAAACTAAACCACACTAGGATTTTTCCTCAATGTGGTTGCGTTTACAAACGTTAATTCGTCATACACTGACACCCACATCTAAAGTAACTATCTGTAGGCCATAAGAACATTTGTTCCGCGCGGTATCCGAATCCGCGACCCGTAGAACAGAAGCCAACCGCTGAGTCACTGCACCAACAGGGCTTTTAAAAAAGAAGTATTGACTAGAGTCTACAAAACTTAAGGAGCCGTTTCATATAAATTTTTGGTTTTCTACCAAACTTTATGTTAGATTATATATAAATTTAATAATTAATATATAAAATTAATTTAGAGAAACTCACGCCATATGCTTCTTTCACCATTAAAGACCTGATATTCATCTGAGGCGCTCGCAATACCCTCGTCCAGAGCGAAGTCCACCTTCAGCTTCTTAAAATGTTCGGTTTTAACAAACTCTCCCATTCCTTTAGCACCGCCTACTTCTTCATCTAAACAAATAGTGTATAAAGCAATTTATATTCTTTTTATTCTGTAAACACTTTATTAATAGGTAGTGTAAAAAAATTAGCTATCTAAATAATCTATATCATACTAATATTATAAATGCGAAAGTTTAGAAACTCTCTCTCTCTCTCTGTCCCTCTGTATGTTACCTTTTCACGGTCTAACTGAACCGATCTTGATGTAATTTGCCACAGAGATAGCTTACATCCTGGAGACGGACAAAGGATAGGAGGATTTTTATTCAGGAAAACGGATTTTTTAAAAGCCATGCGGATAAAGTCGCGGGCATCAGCTAGTATCGATATACTTGATGATCTTACAAATTAACATTCTTCTTTTAATATTTTAATTTTAAAATAGTCAGTATCAGTATTGGCAGTGAAATATTAAAACGTATTTAAAATCTAAAATATTATTTAAAAAAACACTATTTAAATATTACAACATAGTTGGCGTTTTGTATGGGAGGAATAGAAAGTTGTTTTTTTTAGATAATATATTTAATTTATCAAAATATGTATCATTGTTATCTATACACTTTTGCCAGTCTCATAGGTAGTTAATTGGTCCCTTTACTAAAAAACCAATGGGGCGAGAATCAAAAAACTCTTTGAAAGCGGTTTGGACTGCCACATTGGAGATGAATTTTTTTCCTTGTAAGAAGTTATCCAAATTCCGGAAAAAATTATAATCTGTTGGAGCAAGGTCCGGGGAGAAAGGTGAATGTCGCAGACATTCCAATTGCAGCTACTGTAGTTTAACGGCCGTCTGTTGTGCAGTGTGTGGTCTAGCGTTGTCCTGAAGCAGCAGTGGCCTAGAGCGATTGACCAGTCCTCGGTTGTTCTGCAGCTGGTTCTTCCATCATGGTTACAGTTGCTGATAATTGATATCTGCGGTAATCGTTTGACCAGATTTTAGAAAGCTGTAGTGAACGACACCGGCACTAGTCCACCAAACTCTCACAAGTAACTTTTTCTAAGTTAATTTTCGCTTGGGGCAGGATTTGGCTAGTTCTCCAGCCATTGCGACGAGCGCTTCAGATTATTGTACAGGATTCACTCTTCATCACAGGTAATGACCCGATTTCAAATCCTTCATTATTGTGCCGGTTGAGCAATGTAACGCAGTAGTCGACGCGTGTTTGCTGGTTTGCTACATTCAATTCATGAGGTACCACCGTTCAAGCCTTTTTACTTTCCCTGTTTACGTTAAGTGGATTAAAACAGTTTTATCGCTCACAGCGAAGCCTGCCTGCGACTTAACAGAATATTCTAACGGCCCCATCACATCCCGTGGTTGTCGTAAAAGTCGAACAGAATGACAATAAAAAACCCAGGAGATGGTCAGCAGCATCTTCCTGGAACATCTGAATAAATAAACTGCGGTTGCCAACCCGCCCGCCAAGCGTAGCAACATTGGCAAAACCCTCCAAAATGTTAGGATATTGCTCGTTTAATTTTGTTGGATTAACATATTTGTTTGCAATTGAAATACATACACACCTGCTTTTAATTGACACATTTAATTCAGTTAGATGAACCACCTGTGCAAAACCGTTATATTTAGCGAACTTGGCAAAGAGCTGAAAATCCATGATCAAGTACGTCTCAAATACTCCTTCCGGCAATCTAGTTAAATAAATATTTATGAATGTTAATTCATATTAGCTCGTCAGTGGTAGAAATTCGACAGCATTTCAAAGTTTTTTTTTAAGTTTGTACGTAATTGAGTAATTATTTGTTGGCAACATTTTAAATACTCTGTGAGACAGTTTGACCAGATACTATTAGGTGTTCGACATTGGCAGTATGAATGTAAACAAAAGAACAATTTTGTGATTGACATTGTCAGTAAAAACGTAAATATTCATAAAAAATTATGCCAAACTTTAATTATGCCAAATCTCACTTTGGATCACTCATTATCACAACTTCGGAACCGGTGAAACAAAGACGACGAAACATAATCTATGTTGGTCCTAAAGTTATTATCTATAATCTGTGCAAAATGCATGTCAATTGCTTTATCAGTTCTCGACATAAATTCAGACAAGAGTAAAGACAGATAGACAAAAAGTTATTTTTTTTTTATACATTTACAAGCTGATGCCCGCGACTTCATGCGCGAGCATTTAGGTTTTACAAAAAAAAAGGTTTGGGAACTTTGATTTTCCGGAATAAAAGTATCCTATATCCGTCTCCCGGATGCAAGTTAGCTCTGTGCCAAATTTTGATAAGATCGGTTCAACTTTTTAACCGTGTAAAGGTAAAAAAAATACACAGAAAGGGACAAGAGAGTTACTTTCGTATTTATGATATTAGTATGGATTATATGCTATCAAAGTCAAAGTCAAAAGTCAACATTTCTTAATTCAATTTCAAAATGTACACCGGTTTAAAAAATAAGACCTCAGAGAAGAACCGGCAAGAAACTCTGAAGTCTCTCTTTTTTTCAATTCCATATTACTTAATGTCATGTATACAATAATTATATTATTTAATTACAATAGCACATATTTTGGTAGCATTTATTTCCACACAACTCTGTCCTCTATGTAATGATCTATTTTATAATAGGCTTTTTCTAATAATGTCTTCTTGACAAGTTTGTTGAATTCTATGACAGTTTTTTGAGTCACACTTTTAGGAATTTTGTTATAAAATTTGATGGATCTACTAAGAAAAGATTCAGAAACCTCTAGCGTGTCACCTCGGCCCCATTCTACAGCATACAGACACTTTTTTATTAAATAAGTACATGTGTTTCCGTACGTACATTATTTTTTCATAAATATACAATGACAGAAGACCTGAAAGATACTTAATAAATCTAAATCTTACCTGGTACGAAACTAAGATGTACTGTCCTCTTTAGGCGTGTACCCTTGTTCTTGAGTCTCTTCACAGCCTCGAGGTATTGTATCGCAACAGACTTCATATCCTGAACACCGCGCCCGTAGATGACACCGTCGACTAATTCAGCATCGAAGGGTGGATGCTTCCAGCTTTTCTGGATTGAAGTAATACATACATACATAAGATCACGACTGTATCCCATAAGGGGTAGTCAGAGACTGGGCACTCACTGCAAAAACAGATGACTGCCACAATCCACGTTTCACCAAAACAATATAACGCACTTGGTGTGATAGGTGGTGAGCCCATCGCCACCATGCGCTTTTGGGTGCACAGTGCAGTTTAATTCAGTTTAGTTTTAAAATACATACAGTCCAAATACCGATATTGGAAGCGATTTATGGTACAGATAATAAACGTTGACAAACTAAAATAATTGTAGGTTCCAAATACATTAAATTTATACATATGTTTATATAATATTAAAACTACCTAAAAATGTGCATGTGAGGAACGCACGTGTCGTCTACAGTATGCAATTACATATTTTATGTTTTTTTTGTTTTAATAATGAAAGACACACTAAGACTTCTGTAACGCAAGTTCAAGTGGCCAGAGAACCTGACTTCTACGCCACGGTTATACGGGTTCGTATCCCAGTCGGAGCCAACAATTGTGCAAAAACTCAAATTGTTGGTCTTCGGGTGTTGTGATTATCCTCGTGTTTCTGACACTGTATCCGAGCCTACCTCCGATCTTATCGCATCATCGTTACATCGGGCACGGGTAGGTTGGAATGAGTTAGTGCATCTGTGTTTGCGCGTACACTTGTGGCACTATAATATCTCCTGCGCAGTTGATAGCTCTCGACAATATTCGGAAGTTGTCGCCGTGGTCGAAATCGGCCAGGAGGACATCATCATTATATAAAAAAATTCACATGCACAGCACAGCCAGACCCAAAGACCAACTATTTGTGTTTTCGAATAAATGTCCGACTGGAATTCGAACCACAGACTCTGGCATATACATCGGGTACTCTAACTACAAGAACATGAAGTCGGCTCGGTAGGCGACTCTTTTAACGAATACCTCAAACACGGGAACCACGTCCATGTGCGAGTTGAGAAGTATACTCGGTAACTCCGGGTGCAGACCTTGCCATGTCATCACCAGTACGGGTTTCTTCGGCACCACCTCGAACACCTGCACTGGGAGACCGATCTCCTCGGCCTGGCGTTTCAGAAAGTTCAAACAATCATCTGCAAAAAAAAACGAAATCATAAATTTTTAGAAAAGTTATAGCTGATGCTCGCGACTTCGCACCGCGTCGATATAGGTTTTTAATTATCTCCCGGGAACTATTTGATTTTCCGGGATAAAAAGTATTCTATGTCCGTCTCCAGGACATACACTATCTATGTGGCCTAATTCTCAAATTCTGTCAAGATCGGTTCAGCGGTTGAGACTTGAAAAGGCAACAAACAGACAGAGGGACAGGGTTACGTTCGCATTTATAATATAAGTTTGGATTTAGTTATTATCCTCTGCGGTGCTGGTCCTGGATTGGAATCCCAGAGCCACCGTTTATGAAAAATACGAAATGGTGATATTCGGGTCTGGTTGTGATTTTCTCCTTAACTCAGACATTGCACCCTAGACTGCTCAGCCTATAATGATTTCTTATATTAACGCGAATATTACACATTTAATAAAACCACTTTTACGGATTTTATCGCGTTTAATGTTTTTGCTTAGCCTAGCTTAGATCCCATCGCGCAAGCATCGAGCTCAGGTAGGTTAGAATTAAATAGTGCCTTATTGTTTTTGCGTACACTTGCGGCACTATAATTTCTCCTGCGCAGTTGATAGCTTCCGTATAATTCGAAGATTGTTGCCGTGGTCGAAAATCGGCCAGAAGGGTATCATTATTGTCATTAACGCAAGTGACAGTAATATCTTTAAGCATCCAATGTCACGTTTATTGGATTAAATCAGTTAAAGTATCAATGCCAGACGCATAGGACAATGACAATACGACTTGGAAACCACATTTTTTATTGATGATAGTGTAGAGACGCGTAAATTGTTAACCTAATTGTAAGTGCAACGTTTGCCCATAAAAATGCTGTGTCACCCAGAACATGTCTGTGAGGTAACGCAGTGTGACATCAGTTCTTACGTCCCATGTAAAAAGCAAAGTAATGTTTCAGCTTCAATGTATACATATCCTTCTGCTGAGCACAGGCCTCTTCTCATTTCTGAGAGGGCTTTGGAGCTAGGAAGAATCCGCCACGCTGCTCCAATGTGGGTTGGCGGACTGCACATGTCTTCGAAATATTTTTAATTTCTCATTCATACAGGTTTCCTCACGATGTTTTCCTTCACCGACACAGCACGTGGTAAATCAGTACTTAAAATTGAAATTAACAATTTTAGTAAGGTGCCGGCACCGGGAATCGAACCCAGGTCACTCGCGTACTATGAAATTTAAAGCGAGCGCCTAGCTCTTGAGCTACCACGTCTCTGACGGCTTTTTTTTTTTGGATGACAAAATAGCTTAATTTAATGGTTATTAAGCCATAAATTACGCACAAACAGAGAGGCACACATTTTACTTCACATTATCGTATTTGTTGGAACGCCTGCATGATTGGAACGAAGGAAGGTTCGGATTAAGTGTCAGAGATAATGAGCATTGTTATAACATCAATAAATCGAGCTGGTAATTTGCGCGCGGCACTTGGTTGGTCTTGGCTTCCACTAGGATTTGAAACCAGAATTCACGTTAGATTTACATTTAAAAGTAAAAAGTAAAGTTTCAGTCTGTGAATGTCCCACTGCTGAGCACAGGCGTCCTCTCATTTCTGAGAGGGTTTTGGAGCTAGGAAGAATCCGCCACGCTTCTGCAAGGTTGGCGGACTACACATATATTCGAAATATTTTTTTTATTTCTCAGACATGCAGGTTTCCTCACAGTATTTTACTTCACCGCCGAGCACGTGGTAAATTAGCACTAAAAATTGCGAACGCCTAGCCCCTGAGCCACCACGGCTCTCCGATTTATATAAGATTTGTATCAAATCAACAGTCGTGAATTTTGGTATTAAATCTCCAACCTCCAACCTCTGTTTTTGTTATAACTCTGTTATTGTAAACATAGTAATATAGATTAGAAGTTATCAATAATATTCTAAACATTACAATTTTTGTAAAATAGTATTATAATTATAGGTGTCCGGCAGAATAGAATAGCACCCACCTCTTTCCTACCGAGATGTCATAAGAGGCGACTAAGAATTTTTGTACTCGTAACAAAATGGAGGCGACGTGGTTCGGCACTCGTCACTCGTCACGTGTCGTTTCCTGCGGGAATAGTGGGCTACGGGTGTGGTCCCTATCTTACCCTAATATGGGAAAAAGGCGTGACTGTATGTGTGTATGTATGTTATAATTATTTCACAGCAGTTACATTATGCTTTACAGATAAGTAAAAAAAATCTTGTAAGAGGTTTTCAATTTGATACAAGAACGAGTATAAAAACGAATTTATAAATAAAAATATTATGACTAACTTTGCCCCATGGTTTCACCAGCGTAAAAACGCCGATACCGATCGATTGTATACATATGTATATACTCGTACTTCTCTATTTGAATCGGATTTAAGGGTTTTTGCGCGAAACCATAACTATTTTTTTAATTAAAGTAGCCTACGTTACCCGTTGCAATATCAGCTATCTGTCAGTGACAGTCCCGTCATAATCGGTCCAGCCGTTTTGGAGATTAGCCGGAACAAACAGACAAACAAAAAAAATTTAAAACCTATTTTTTTCCTTTAAAGTAACGTAACTTTCATAACCATTGAGTAAAAACACTGTTATTTGGTTATTGCAAACAGTCACTCAATTTTATTTATTTGTATAGATGTTCTCCTGGCCGATTTTCGACCACGGCAACAACTTCCGAATATTGTCGGAAGCTATCAACTGTGCAGGAGACATTATAGTGCCACAGGTGTATCCTAAACACAGGGACACTCACCCGTCTCGATGTAACGCCGGATGCAGTGTCCGACACTGGGGACAATGACAACACAACCAGACCCGAAACCCAACCATTTGTTCTTTTGCACAAATGTTGGCTCCGGTAGGGATTCGAACCAGTAGCACAGTAGTCAGGTACTCTTACCACTAGGCCACGCTAATTGTAAATACATTATACTTATTAAAACATAAACAGTAAATTAATCTTTTTCGTCTTCTTATATTAACAGATGTGATGGGAAGCGTACCCCTATGTTTCTTAACACTTCCTACTGTTTTACTGAGTGTGTATGGTGTAAGATTGATATAACTATGCAAATAATAAAAAATTAAGTGTCTGTTTGTAATAGCAAAATAACAGCTTTTTACTCAATGTTTGTGAAAGTATGTACGGTACTTATAACAAAAACCTGTTTTTAATTTTTTGTCTGTCTGTCTGTTTGTTTGTTCAGGGTAAATCTACAAAACGGTTGGACCGATTTTGACGGGACGTTCACTAACAGATAGTTGATATTGTAGCGGGTAACTTAGGCTACTTTCATTTTTGAAACATAATTAGGGTTCCGCGCAATAATAAAAACCTCAAAATCCGATTCTAAATACGAAAGTATATAATGTATATATCATCGACTGGGGTCGGCTTTTTTACGCTGTGAAACCGCGCTACATAAGGAAAAGAAAATGTACGTGTTTTACTGGTGATAGGATTCCTATGCAGGAATCTGTCTAGGTAGATGTTCTCGTGTAAAAAAATATTTAATCGTAATCGATTCCTACTACGTTATGTTTAAATACGAAACGTACCTTTTACACTATTCAATTTTCAAATAATAAGGTATTATTTACCATAATTGACGTTCGGATGAACGCTTCGGATGCGAAGATAATCCCGCAAATTGTTGACTGCGGGATCGCTACTGTAGTCGGCGGACATTTTGGAAGTCGTAACCGTGCGAGTGAGGACTCTCAACGATAATTACACTAATTATGTACAAACAAACGATGACAACCGCTTTATATTTGTTTAAAACCGCATAGTCAAATGGAGCGTTGTGGGCAGTGTGGGGAGAAATTATCAAATTTAATTATATTATTTTTAACATTAAAAAAATGACGCCTATATATTAATACGTGAAGAGAAAACTTTGTACCCCTTTTAAAGCATATTGCGCGCACGAATGGAGCGTGAGATTTGTCATAGTCAAAGTTTGTATGAAGAAGAACCGAGGACGCTAAAATTTATATATAATATGTGTTACAAATACATTCAATTGAATCAAATAAAACATTCATTACTTTCGTTCATACTGACAATGTCAATCATATAACAGTCTGTCGTTTGTTTACGTCCGTTCTGCGAATGTCAAACACATAATAGTCTGTGATCAAACAGTCGCACACAGGAGTGATAGTCGCCATAGAATTTTAAAATGTTACCCATAAATAATTACTCAAATCTCAATATCGTACAAACTTAAAATAGTTATGAACTACGGTCGAATTTCGATCAGTGGTAAGAACTGATGTCTCCGGGTGACGGGCGCAGTGTGGTGTCACACAGAAATATTCTGGTTGACACAGCATTTGTTGTGGGCGGACGTTGCACTTACCATCAGGTGAACGTTTTGCTCGTTTCCGTCACTTTATACAATAAAAAAAAACTAGATTTTACCGCTGAACAAACTTTCAATGGGATCAATCCCAGCCGGAGCTTTTTTGTGCAATGTTGTGAATGTGAATTTTATGTCACTTATGTCATACTTTGTGGAAATGACTCAAAATTGACTTCCAAGATTTGAACCGGAAAGACATACAAAGAAAGCCAGTATATGTTTTACGGCTTACAGAACGCTGAAGAATTTATGAATTGATGTTTGACCTTTTCAAAATGATTAATTTTCATGCTAAATTTTTCGGATGTTCTTGAAATTTGAAGAAAGGTAGCCAGGGTAATTTCAAAATTGTCTGACCATTTGTGACCAATTCATTGGCCAGTTATTTTAGATATATCTAATTAATTGGAAGGCTCAAGTGCAGTGTTACAGACACGGGGAATGTTATAGTTAACCCAGACCTAACTTGTGTACGGAATAAATAATGATCTCGGCTGGTATTCGAACACAGAGCTCAGGACTTGTAGATAGCAACGCTATTGAGCCATGACGTCGATGTTTTTCGGTTCAATGCGTCTGTTGATTGCAATCTGATAAGTTATTGAATGTATCGAAATACCAATGGGGCATTTTTCATCGGCTTACGTCATTTATATTTTGTTGTATTATTTTTATATTTGGTGTCTATTTTGTCTATATTGTCCGTGTGTTGGCGGCTCGTTAACAGAATACTACCACTCCATCTCATCCAATGGATCTCGTAAAAGGCGAGTAAGGAATTAAACTGCACCTGTGCACCCAACAGCGAATAGGTGGCGATGGGCTCACCACCTATCACACCAAGTGCATTATATTGTTTTGGTGAAACGTGGATTGTGGCAGTCATCTGTTTTTGCAGTGAGTGCCCAGTCTCTGACTACCCCTTATGGGATACAGTCGTGATCTTATGTATGTATGTATGTATGTCTATTTTGCCCACAACGAAATTACAGTTTCTGTATAATTTTTATTGTTAATATTTTGGCCGATAACATTGGTGGCTACCCTTTAAATCTGATCTGGAGAGGTCGTTTGCAACCCCCCCCCCCCCACACTAATATTAGATGTTGTATATATTCAGAATATACATACATATATAATCAGTTCAGCATCTCAGAAACTTAAATAGCGCGATGTTGGACATATGAAATGTTTCTTAAGATGTCGCTACAATATTATAACGTATAAGAAATATCAATAATGTAGTACTTATAGTGGCATCGTATGGACATTGGTATTTTATTGGTATTGGACGTATTCGAATATGTTCTCTATAGAAATCTTTTTTATAGGTTTATGTGTATGTCAGTAAATTGAAAGTTTTTTTTTAATTCGATAACAAGATCTAAAATTGATAAGAAACTTACGTAAAATTCTCTTTATTGTTTTTTGTTACCCCATAGATAAATCATTTCAAAAATGTGAATATATAAATATTTTTTATGTCAGTTTGATGGTTGTCATTTATAACTAAGCAAAATAGCGAAGCAGTCTATGTTGCTAGATGTCACAGACGAAAACTAGCTTGAAATTCCGAGGGTCTAACTTTGTTGCATACTCAGAATTTTGTTTGCGTCAATAGCGTTTATACTTCATACAGTCAGTCGTTCATTTCGAACAGATAAACAATTGAAGAACGTCTATGCATAATTAGTTTAATTAGGAACGCATTTATTAAAGATACGGGATTGGACTCGATGTGTAATTTTAGTATCTAGAAGGAAGTCAGGATGGCCGAGCGGTCTAAGGCGCTGCGTTCAGGTCGCAGTCCACTTCTGTGGGCGTGGGTTCGAATCCCACTTCTGACATGCAATTTTATTATGTTTTTATGTATATAAAAATAATTAAAATGATATCCAATTTTTATAATAATATATTTAAATGTCATAAAAATTTTGTTTATAAAAATATTTTATTTCTAATGCGTTTTAAAACTATAATTTCTTTCTTGGTAATATAGGAAATATTTATTAATTATGTCAGCAAGTATTTTTACCTAAATTAACTTTTTAATTTTTAACTAGTATGAGTGCGAAAGATTGTGATGTTTCGATATTTTTTTCGTAGTATCTAATTTGATGCTGCAGTAAGGCACATCATTTTTATGTTTTCCTTGGCACCGACATTAACATTATAAAACAATTAATAATTACATAATAAATAATATATTTTTTTTTTTTAATAAACAATAAAGTATCAATTACTATTTTAACTTTTTTATTTATGTATATACATATAGATAACTTGTTTATTTGGACATTACAACATAGATACAATTTACATACAAAAGTTACATTATGAAATTAAGCACGAAAAACATGGAAATACACAGAAAAAAATAAAATTCTGTAAAGAAACAAAATGTGTGAAATGAAAAATGAAATGAGAATTATGTATTCTTCAACGTAAGAAATATAAATTTCGTTTGTTAAAAGTCATTTTCTTACAATCTACCACCGTTTCGGAATGAGGTTCCTCTGACGGAGAAGAATCACGCGAAAGAAACTCCGTAGGTATCATCTATTTTGTTTTTTTTTTTATATTTGTCAAAAGTACATTATAAATAAATCTTCAAAGTGTGTGCTGTAGTAACACAAAAAGGCCATAGCTCAGTGCACCTTTGCTCTTTGCTTTTGCACACTAATTTTCAGCTATTACCTACAGGGTAAAATGTATTTACATAAAACATTATAATAACATAAAAGTCCGTGTGCTGGCGGCGTAAGAGAATGTACCGACCCATCTCATCCCTTGGGTGTCATAAAAGTCGACAGAGGGAAAGTGAAAACCAGAATATGGGCAGCAGTATCTTCCTGGAACATCTGAATAAATATAAACGGTTGTCAACCTGCATGCCAAGCGTGGCAATTATGGCAAATCCTCCCAAAATGAGGGCTACGAACTTTTGTGGCAAAATATGGGAGAGGCCTATGTTCAGCAGTGGACAAGTGATAGGCTAAATTGATGATGATGATACATATCGATCGAAAAAGCGCATGAATTTGCATTTTCGATCCCCGGCTCGTAAGGAAGGCTGCTCTATTTCGGACATTGGTAATGTATGGAGCGAATGAGATCGCTGCATCTGGCGTAGGAAATACCTCGGCTATTTAACATTCTTTTTCCACAAGACGGTCGAGCAGGGATTGTTCCTGATTTTTTTCGAGAGCTTGTATTAAATTTTAGGTCTGGGGAAGCCCTCTGAAAAAGTATATACCTACACCTTTTTTTGGGTTAACATCTGTTCTCCATTTCCGGAATCATTAGCCTAGACGATCGTCTGCGGCTGCCCGCGGTCGAACTCGGGCAGTCGGAGTACTAGAAAAAAACTGAGCTGTAAATAGTCTCGTCAATGGAGCAGCGTGGTAGATTATATTTCATAATGGAAGAAGGCCACTTCAGGGCAAAGATCTACGGGCTAATGAAGACCTCTTTAATTATTTTAATTAATGATTAGGAACATTTACTATGTCAATAAATATACGATTTGTCCCCGACGTCCTCTTCTATATTTTTCTTATCGAAAAAACCACAAGAGTTCTGTATTCGATCTGTTTGATATTAATTTTACGAGGACCGCAAACATTATAAACAATAACAAGGTACTTTAATATGGAAATTTCCAGCAAATTAAGGAAACCACAATGTGGCTATCACTTTTTGTTTTTGGTAAGTAAAGTTGACCAAAGGTCTGCGCACCGAGAACTCTCGAGCACTTATCCGCGAGTCAGAATCCGTAACGATGACATCCCCAGCAAAACTAGAGTAACCGACAAAGCCTTAAGAATCAACAAAGTTCACTGGTGGTAGGATTCGTAGGTAGGTACCACCCCAGGGCCAGTTTTTCTGCTGTGAAGCAGAAGTGTCCAAACATTACTGTGCTTCGGTTAGTGCACTGTGAGCTAGTGAAAGCACTAGGCGTATGAGACTTAAGAACTGATCTCAGGGTGATGGTCTCGGTGTGTTGTGTACACAATGCTCTGGGTGACACAGCATTTGCTATGGGCAGACGTTGCTCTTACCATCATGTGAACATTTCGCTTGTTTCATCACATTGTCCAATAACAAAAAGGCTTCCCCCCATTAGACGGAACGACGACTTGCACTGTTTTGCGGGAATTCGATAGATTCAATCTATGAACTTATGATCGGCTCAAATGGTGATGATGATGAATGGTGTGCATCTACAGTCCATCCGAAGGTCAAAAGTCAAAGTGACCTATGCTTGATAAAGCACCAAAATGTGTTTGCGTGAAAGTCACCGGATGCAGACGGTATGGTGACTTTATGAATAGCCTCGTAAACGATAATCTTTCCTGGTGGTACTGTGGTGATAACAGTACCAATAATTCTGCCGTCAAGCAGTAGTGTGGTAGCATTCTTGTGTTTCGGCCTGAAAAGCGTCTATAGCTAGTGATTTTTTTTCTTTTTCTTAAACGCTGACCCTCAGCAGGATCGTCCTGTGTCGGTGCGTTTAACAGAAAATTTTCACATGCACAACGCAACCAGACCCGAAAACTAACAATTTATGTTTTCGCGCAAATGTCGGCTCCGGCTGGGATTCGAACCCAGGACCTGCGGCGTAGAAGTCAGGTACTCTCACCACGCGGACACGCGGTCGTCCAAGTCAAATTACCAGGCATAGAGGTTAATGATATCTCAAGGTGACAAGCGCACTGTAGTGACCCAAGTTCCGGGTGACACTGCAACTATTGTAGGTGTGAATTACTTCCACAACTCGGTATTTAATACATCAAAAAAGAGTGCTGACTGAATGCCTCGCCCCTCGTATTTTAGTCTCCAGTTTTTCTCACAAATGTATGTAACATGGCAGCGATATGCTGTGCTGGTATTCTGTGAAAGATACCGGTGGAACTGCCACCCTGGTCGTGACGACTAATACAGCCAGTACCGTATGACTCTACCACGTAACAAGGATCTATTATGGGTTGTCTAACTGCTAACTTAACTTAAACTAGTGTTCCTAGGGAAAACTGTTCATTTCTACGATCTCTGCATCGAAGAATTTTAGATATCAAACACAAATAGAAACAGATCTGCATCGATACTAATATTATAAACGCGAAAGTAACTCTCTCTGCACCTCTGTCTGTTCGTAACCTTTTTCACGGCTCAACCGCTGAACCGATCTTGAAGAAATTCGCCACAGAGACAGCTTGCACTTAGGATACTTTTTATTTTTATAAATCAAAGAGCTTCTACGGTAGCTAGTTTTATATAATTTATAGTAAGTACGCTCATGATTTTTGTACAATTTACAATGTCAAAGTCGTCGACGACTATTTATTTGGAAAATACGTCTACATTTTCGAAATTTCTCGATTCGAAACTAAAGTTATAAATCGAAAAACTATTCTTCTTCTTTGAAAACTTCGAATTAAAGTCCATTTACACTGTTAGAAGATATAATAATTAAATTGATTTATCTATTTTGCGTAATATAAGATAAGGCCGTAGTAGCACGGCCTCCTCTGCACCGATGCAAGTTGTCGAACTTCTCATGTCGTCGAAATATTTATATTTGTTTTCAGATCTACAGTGCTGCTAAGGAACAGCCTATAAACGCCCCATGGCCTTCACACCGAACACCTTTTTACACTATTGCCTCACGGCAGAATAACTGGCACTGCGGTGGTTCCTACCCAGACAGTAGTCAACAGTAACAGTAAGCAGAAACCTAAATCGTTACAAAGTAAAAATGTAAACAAAGGGTTGTACATTCTTAAGAACAATGGATTGCTGTTAATTGCTAATAAACATTTTATTTGTTTATTTGTTCGTGATTTCATACAAGTAGAATAATACTGGGAGACACGCGAATTTTAAATAATTAGGTTCCAACTCTTTACTAGGGTTGCCACCATAACTTTGACGGACAATACTATAAATAGGATAGATTTGTTCTGGCACAGGTTAAAATATAATATAAGCAGTAGGTTATGTTAGCTGACAGGTGTCCGGCCGAGTAAAATAGCACCTACCTCTTTCCTACCGAGGTGTCGTAAGAAGCGACTAAATACCACCATTATATACAAGGCTGCTCGTGGGAACGCAACGGGAAGTAAGAATTTTTTGACTCCTACGAAAATGACGAAGACGTTGTTCGCCACCCGTGTCTCGTCTCGTCTCGTCAGTGGCCTCTGCTTACCCCTTATATGGGAAAAAGGTGTGACTGTATGTGTGTGTGTAAGTTATAGATAGGTTTAGGGTATATGAGAATCTTACGATGATTGATAGTGTTGAAATTATAGCAGAAATCGGTCTTGGTAGGCACTACCGCAGCGCCGGTTATTCTGCCGCCATGCAGTAGTGTGCAAACGTTACTGTTTCGGTTTGAAGGTCACTATTAACTAGTGTAATTACTGGGCATATGAGACTTAATAACTAATGGCTCAGGGCTATGAGCGCAGTGTGGTGTCACACATAAATGTTACGTATAACACATAATTATCACTTAATCATATTTATATACACATTGTCGCATGAAACAAATAATAACAAATATTTATTATTTGTTTCATGCGACAATTAAACTCAGGAACGTTGCGCAAAAGCCAATCACGTAGCTACTGCGCTTACGGAGACGTTAACTGAGCTGTAAGTTGCTCTATTTTTATCTTTTAACACCAACACTTGGTTCGGGAAAACAAAGAAATTATGTAAACAAAGAAGATATTTTCCCTCATGCTCCTGAAAGCATGATAAGTGTCATATTTAACTTTTACGTCATTCAAAGCGTTTAAATTAGAGAACGGTTCTCGTTTAGAATGTTAGAGAAAATTAGTTAGCTTTAATAGTTTAAGCTAAATAATATGTACATAAACTCAGGAAGCATAGATGGCGCATTTTAAAATACTAATATACGAATAACATTTGTCGCAAATACTAAATAAAATTAGCGCCATCTCTTAGGCTGTAAAAAGTTCATGAAAAATATTCAAGAATTTTTTTCAGTGATCAGCAAAAGCAGTTTGATAGATGGCGCTAAAAAATTGTCCTCCTGAAGTATGTTACAGCGAATAATGAAATATTAGTTATGCCTTATGACAGATGGCGCTTAAGTTAATCTATTATTAAGAGGTGCTGGAATTTACCTTAATTTTGGTATCATTTCATTTGATTCAAAGTTGAGTGCTTAAAAAATGGGGGTTGAACTCGGGCAGTCGGCGTACTAGAAAAAAAGTGAGCTGTAAATAGTCTCGTCAATGGAGCAGCGTGGTTGATTATATTTCATAATGGAAGAAGGCCACATCAGGGCAAAGATCTACGAGGTAATGAAGACCCCTTTAATTATTTTAATTAATGATTAGGAACATTTACTAAGTCAATAAATATACGATTTGTCCCCGACGTCCTCTTGTATATTTTTCTTATCGAAAAAACCACAGGAGTTGTATTCGATCTGTTTGATATTAATTTTACGAGGACCGCAAACATTATAAACAATAACAAGGTACTTTAAAATAGAAATTTCCAGCAAAGTAAGGAAACCACAATGTGGCTATCACTTTTTGTTTTTGGTAAGTAAAGTTGACCAAAGGTCTGCGCACCGAGAACTCTCGAGCACTTATCCGCGAGACAGAATCCGTAACGATGACATCCCCAGCAGAACTAGAGTAACCGACAAAGCCCTAAGAATCAACAAACTTCACTGGTGGTAGGATTCGTAGGTAGGTATCACCCCAGGGCCAGTTTTTCTGCCGTGAAGCAGAAGTGTCCAAACATTACTGTGCTTCGGTTAGTGC
Organism: Luehdorfia chinensis; assembly: GCA_019845155.1. NCBI lineage: Eukaryota > Metazoa > Arthropoda > Insecta > Lepidoptera > Papilionidae > Luehdorfia > Luehdorfia chinensis. The sequence continues at coordinate 1,760,237 of JAHVAK010000390.1, forward strand.
ACTGTGAGCTAGTGAAAGCACTGGGCGTATGAGACTTAAGAACTGATCTCAGGGTGATGGACTCGGTGTGGTGTTACACAATGCTCTGGGTGACACAGCATTCATTTCATTTGATTCAAAGTTGAGTGCTTAAAAAATTGTCGGTAATAAAATTACAAATAAGAATTTTGTGATTCAGAGTAGGATTAGATGAATAATATTATTTCGAAAAGGGATTCGGTAAAAATTTTCAATAACAAATATTTAAGACTAGATCTAGAGCAGTCTTGGACCATGCAGGGGCTTTTAGCCCGCATAGTTTGACGCCCTTTTTGATTATAAAAAACGAAACTGACGACGTCCTTTGTTACTTTCAAAACATTCATGTACCAAAACTAAACTAGGGCATTTAGCATACATTAAATAGCATATCTACTTAGATATGCTAATTAATATAAAGTAGAAGTTGCTTAAAATATTGTATAGAAATTTAGAGTATGTCGGTCTCATTCAATATACCATAACGCTGATACTAGTGCTTGGGTGTGCGTGTTTTTTTTATTGAATTAAGTGACGAAGCGAGCAAAACTTTCACCTGATGGTAAGTGCAACGTTTGCCCATAACAAATTCTGTGGCACCCCGAACATTTGTGTGACGCCATACTGCGCCCGTCACCCTGAGACATCAGTTCTTATGTCTCATATGCCCAGTGATTACACTAGCTCACAGTGCCCTTCAAAACATTAACACAGTAATGTTTGCACAATACTGCTTCACGGCAGAATAAATTCCCATGGTGTGGTACCTACCACCAGTTTATTTTGTTTGAGAACAATAGTATTGACTTTTAATTTTTACAAATAAAACAGATAGATCCTTGTCTTTAACACTTTGTGACCGTTCGGATAACGAAGATCTTACTCATTTAAGATGTATATTCCGCCATCTGTCGGAAGCTACGAGAGTTTTCTGGCACTTCCTTTAGTCGACTTTTATGACACGTATGAAATGAGATGGGTGGTAGATTTTCTTACGCCAATACCATATGACAATTGCATATGACATTCGACCCGCGGCTTAGAAGCAGGCAGGTGCTTCTAAGCCGCGGGTCCTGCGTTCGAATCCCTGCCGAAGCCAACATTTGTGCTAAAACATAAATTGTTGGTTTTCGGGTCTGGTTGTGTTGTGATTGTCCCCGTGTTTCTGACACTGCATCCTTTTTTTTTTTTTTGTATGTGGGGAAATCCTGCATGGATACCCGACTGGCCAGGGGGGCAGCCGGGTTATGTCACACTCTTACTGACTAAAACCCCACGGTGGCCTCCATCAGCGCTTAAGAGGGGTCACGGGATCTCCGTTCGGAACGCAACCGTGGCCCCTCTAACGCATCGCTATATATATAGCCCGACCCGGGGACAGTACTCGCTGCCCCCAGCACTCTCTCGGTGCTATCACGATGACTCGAGACCACATCGAGTCATCGTCCTCCCCGGGGTCGCTTTACTGGGCGTTCAGGTCCCCTGCCCCGTATTGCCCGCGACCCCGAAGGCCCCGTTTCTGGTAGGGGATCACCGTTTCTGAAAGGAGGGCCGTGACGAGGCCCGCCGATGCCACGGCGGCGTCGTCTCCGAGAGGGATCGGTCCTCTCTCGATCCCTCTCGGCAGCCTCCTTCTGGACCATCACGGTCTCGCAGAAATTGGCTACGGCCCTCCACGCCGTGTCCCCGCTCAGCATAGCCGACACTACTGCTGGCAGGGAGAGGTTCCGTCCGATTCGGCTGACCAGGATACTCCGCTCCGACTCCCAAGCTGGGCACACCGAAAGGGTGTGGGATGCGGAGTCCTGGTCCCTTCCACCGCAGTGGAAGCAGTTCGCCGTCGCCTCGCGTCCGATCTTACACAGATAATCACCGAAGCAGCCGTGCCCGGTAATTATCTGTGTGAGACGGTAGGTGAGTCTTCCTCCTCGTCGCTGCATCCAGGCCTCGAAGACCGGCAGGACTGCACTGACGACGCGTTTGCGTGCATATTGCTCTTCGTGGAGCCGAGCACGCCACGTCGCCAATGCGCTCTGTCGTTCCTGCCGTTTGATGGACTCGAGCGCCTCATCTGGCTCGCTGCCACCACTCTGGCGGAGGGTGCGGATCCGGTGATACACCCTCGCATCCATGTGCGCCAGTATGTCCAGCGGCGGAAAGCGAGCCAGGACGGTCGCCGCCTCAAAAGATACCGTGCGGTATCCTCGTACGATCCGTATAGCCATCCTCCGCTGGACACTGTAGAGTTTTGTTCTACAGCGTCGGATGGCTAGCCTTTTCGCCCATATGGGCGCCCCGTACAAGGCTACGGATCGTACTACCCCCGCATAGAGGCGGCGGACTTCCTCCCTCGGCCCCCCAAGATTGGGCAGCAGTCTGTGCATGGCACCCGCTACCCTCTCGATCCGGGGGACCAGGCGCTCGAAGTGTTCTTCGAAGCCCCAGCGACTATCCAGATGTAGGCCAAGGTATTTCATATACCGGCCCACTCTGACTTCAGACCCACCTACTCGGACGCACGAGTCGGGAGGTTCCTTGCTACGCGGCAATTTGTGGAACCATAGCGCCTCGGTCTTATGAGGGGCTATCTCCAGTCCCAACTCGTGGATTTTGGCGACGACGACTTCCGCCCCAAGCTCGGCGAGCTCCTTGGTCCTCTCGAAGGTGTTCCCGCTGGCGACCACCAGTGTGTCATCTGCATAGCAGATGACGTTTACACCAGCGGGAAGATTGACACGCAGGACTGCATCGTAGGCGATGTTCCACAGTAACGAGCCCAACACCGACCCATGCGGAACACCGTACTGGATCTCCCTCCGGATTCTCCTACCGTTTTGATCCATGTACATAATGTACCTGTCGCGCAAGTAGTCCGCGATAACGCCTCGCAGGTAAGGGGGGACTTGATGATGTGACAGATGCCGGTTGAGACGAGTGGCAATGATTCTCTCGAACAGTTTGCCAACCTCGTCCAACAGGCATATGGGACGGTACGCAGAGGGAGAATCTGCAGCCCTACCTTCCTTCTTCAGGAGGACCAATCTTGCCTCCTTCTAGGCCGTGGGGAACTTGGCACTATGGAGGCAGCTGGTGAACAGCTGTCTCAGCCTGTCCCCCAGAGCAGCCAGACTCAACACCCATACCCGACCGGGTATTCCGTCGGGTCTGGGCTCTCAAGCGGCTAACAGCTCGGTCCTGCTCCTGTACGGTCACCCCCAACTCATCCTGCCACTCCCACAACGGCGGGGGGTAGACAGAGGGACTTGACCGGCCCTGCGGGAAAAGCGACGTGATCACTCCTCCCAGCAGGTCCGGATCTAGAGTCTCCGTCACCGGAGGCGTCCATGGCCGAAGTTTACCCAAGACCATCCGGTAAGGACGCCCCCACGGATTCTCGTTGAGTCCCTCCAGGAGCTCTTCCCAGGACCGAGATCTGGCGTCTGCGATTGCCAGTTGCAACGCCTTTGTAGCCGCTCGGTAAGCCCCATAGAGACTGGCTGTCTCTTCAGTCGGAGCTCGCCTTCTCCTTCGGGCTCTAGTGTACTGGCGCCGGCAACGCAAACAAATCGCGCGAAGTCGCGCGATTTCTGCCGACCACCAGTACACTGCCCTGCGCTTGGGGCGTCCGGTCCGGGGCATCGATGCATCGCAAATTTGCGTCATTGTGCCCCGGAACCAGTTTGCCTCCCTTTCAGGATCGGACGGAACCTCTTCGTCTGTTTCTTGCCATGCCGCGACGGTGGCGGCGGCTTCGAGCTTGTCTCGATCTAGCCGCTTGAGACACCAACGACGCGGGGGGCTGCCTTCTCGGCGGCTGGAGCTTGCATCGGGTCGGCGAAGTGCGACATCGAATACGATATGGCGGTGGTCAGAGAGCGTGACCACCTCCTCCGCGACCCGCCAGCCCGAAAGCATACGCATTGCAGAGGGAGTCGCCCAAGTGAGATCCACGACCGACTCCCCCTGCCACCGTATGCATGTGCTTACGGACCCCCGATTCACTAGTCGGAGGTCCAGTCCAGCCGCCCACTCCTGTACGGTCTCTCCCTTCGGATCGTCTCGAGAGTTCCCCCACACCCTGGAATGGGCATTGAAGTCTCCCAAGACGATCAACGGACAAGGTAGACATCCCCGGATGCAATCCGCCACCTTGTCCAAGTACTCCTCGTAGTCGGCGAGGGACTTGTTAGGAGAGACGTAGCAGCCCATTATGGCCAAGGAGCCCTATTGCACTGCAACAAATCCCTGCCCCCTTCCAAATAGGATGCAGGGTGGAGCACCCTCTCCGCCCCCCCCAGTATATGGCTACGGAGCCCGCATCGTCACCGAACCACCGAGGGTGGTCGGGAACGACATGGGGCTCTGCCAACACTGCAAGGGCAACCCGCCACTCCGCAACGGTCTGCATAAGCAAATGCTGAGCGTTGCGGCAGTGGTTCAGGTTGCCCTGGAGGACTTTTAGGGGCGGGAATCGCAGTCCACAACGACCTCCATTGCGACCGGTGCCGCTGCGTCCGTGGCGGCAGAAGAAGCGAGAGGAGGCTGCCTATTCCTTCTTCCGCTCTTTTTGAAAGGCACGGCGCACCTCTTTCCCAGTCTATGGCCAGAGGGACGCCCTAAGTCCGAGCACAGTGGACACTTCAAAGCCGATGCTGTGCACTGGTTCGCTCTGTGCCCGGGTTCTCCACATGCGTAGCAGCGGGCGCTCCGGTTAACTTCGTTAGGGCACCGGCTGCCAACGTGACCCTTCTCCAGGCATCTGAAACAGTGCATAGGTCGGGGCTCGTGTATGTCCACCCGTGCAGATCCCCAGCCCACGCGCATTTGCCTGGCAGCCGCTATTTTATGAAGCGCCGCAACCGGGCACCGAACCCAGCATGTCCCCATACTCCTGAGTGTTCGGCGGACTTCTCCGACTTTGATGTCGTCCACTGAGCAACCACCTACCTCAGCAACCGCTGCCGCTACTTCTGCAGAGCTGACAGCATCGTCGAGGTCCCTCAGGCGAATGTCGCCCGTTTTAATCGGACGACTAATTCGGACGTTTAGACCTGAGAGGACCTCGCGCATTTTAGCTGCCAACTGGTCCGCCTTTGGTCCACAGTCAGGGCCACCAATCTCCAGCAGCAGGCCTCCGGTTACCGCCCGTTTTTGGCGGACCGCCTCTATACCTATATCCGCTAGGCAGATTTTGGTTTTGGCTTCCTCCATTACTTTAGCATAAGTAACGGAGGAACCTTCTGGCAACGTCACCGTGACGGCCGCAGTTGCGGGGACCCGCGGGGCTTTTTTAGTTCCCTTACTTTGCTTGAATGCAGAGGGTGACCCCGCGCTAGTTTTAGATTGCTGCGGGGTGGCCATTGGTTTTTTAGGCGTTTTGGCGACGTCCGCCCATGAGCCCGCTGGCCTAGGTGCAACTATTCGTGGCTCCGTCACAGCCACTGGAGGCAGATCCGACACCGGTTGTTGGGAAAACTTCTTTCTTCTCCTTGTCTTCTTCTTTCTCGGCTTTTGCGGCTGCGGAGGCGGAAGCACTGGTTTGCTTACGTTGGCCGATGATTTTGTTCGCAGCGGAGGGCGGAGCGCTCTGTCGGGGAATAGTTTTGCCTCGAAGGCAGTCAACTTACTCTCGACAAGTGCCCCAATGCGCGCCATCAATGCCTCCTCTCCTCTCCTGGGTTCTGGAGCATCACGGGCTGATTGATTGGAGGGTGTGACTGGCTCGCTTCGACCTGCGCCGCTTTGACCTGCCTCGCTTTGAGTTTGCTTACGAAGGAGATTAATCTCTTTCGTAAGCATTCCCAGCTTGGTGTTTAGGCTATCGAGCTGCGATCTCAATTCCGCGTTTTCTCTTTCAAGTCTTAGGATGTTCTCGTTTTTAGCGGTCCTTCGCACAACCAGCCTTATGACATTCTGGTCAGCAGGAGCAGTCCCTGCAACTGGTCCTGTGACATTGTCGACCGTGGCTTTTCTTCTCGCAAGTTCATCGGCTGCAGCTTTGATGTTGCGTACTGCCAACCGAATGCCGCGAACGAAGTTTCCCTTCAAGTTGCGAGAACGATCCGCTACCGTCTCGAGAACTTGGAGTTGGTCTTCGATATGATTGCCGAGATCTGCATCGGCTTGCGATTGCATTTCCCGGGCCAACTCTTCCGGGGTCGGAAGGCTTTTCTTTGCCCTGGTGTTCGTAGGCCTCATAGAAGGGTCTAAAGAATCCTCTTCCATATCATTTTCCTCATCTTCAGTGGCCGTAGCTGAGACTGCAACAAGCTTAGCGGCCACAGTCGAGTCACTCGGAGACTTCGCTCTCCTCTTCATTCGTACTTCTGAAGTGGCGGATGTGAGGGACATAAGCGACCCGTCAGAAACACCTCCGTCACTCTCACCGCCCAGACTGACCGGCGTGTTTGGACGCGTGAAACGCCCACGCCTGTCTCGTGCCGGTACCACTGGTACCCCCGACACGGATCCTTCCTTCTTGTTTTGGTCCCCAGATGTTGTTGAGGGCCCCACGGTTGATGTGGATGCTGTTGCATTACCGCAAACCTGTGACTTGTCCGATTCAGACATATTCTCCATCTCTTTTTCTACTTTATTTGTTTTTTTGTTTGGTTTCATATCTATTCCCACGAGTATGAGGGAAATATACGGTCCATCCGAGCAGTGCCCCCTGTATCCGGATAAGCCTACGCGTAACCCGTCAGGGGGTCGGCCGGTACCCTGACGGGGGCAACACTAGCGACTGAATTTCCCGTCAGCCATTCAGCTCCTCACGGCGTGCCAACGCTTGAACTTCGGGTGATTTTTTATAGAGGTTTTCATCCTCGCGGCTACAGCGGTTAAGCCAGCAGCCCTCGGTCCCGAGGGATTACGGGGTTCCGGCGCTGGCGGAGTCGGAATGAGTCCTTCCCATGCCTGCCCAGTGACCGGGTGAGGGAACACTGAGCCCGCCGTGAACTCCTCCTTAACTCTTACATAAGAGAGAGTAAGGAAAAGCCCTACTCGCAAGGTCATTCGCCGCCGGCCAGCAAGTACGCAACTGAGTACTTACTTTCCGGCGCCCAGGGTGCACCGTCCCGGCATGCTGCTCCTCTTTTTGGACTGAACCAAGAGGAGGAGCAGCAGTCGAGCACACGAGGAGGTTACCGAGCATAGCACCCCTGACACTGCATCCTAGCCTAACTCCGATCTTATCGCATCAGCGTTACATCGGGCGCGGGTAGGTTGGGACGAGTGAGTGCCTCTGTGTTTGCGCGTACACTTGTGGTACTATAATATCTGCGCAGTTGATGGCTCTCGACTGTAGTCGGAAGTTGTCGCCGTGGTCGAAATCGGCTAGGAGAACATCACATCATGACAATAGAAATCTTCATTAAAATTAGAGCGCGTGTAACTCAGCGCGTGACGGAAGTGAAACTTATATTGTGTAGCTGTGGCCGCGGTTTCACTCGAGTAAAATAAGCCGACCACATGATTGCGCCGTACGGCATGGTACCTCTCTTATCCGAGCATTAACAGTTCGACCCTTCTCGGCAATGTTCGGTTGGCAGCGTGTGGTTAATCTTTTGCGCGGAACCCTAATTCTTTTTCTAAAATAAAAGTAGCCTAAGTTACTATATCCTGAACTATCTGACAGTGAAGGTCCCGTCGAAATCGGTTCAGCCGTTTCGGAGATTTGCTGGAACGGACAGATAAAAAATTAAAATATTGTTTTTTTTTCTTATGAATTTAGTGAAAAGCTGTTATTTAGACATCACAAACAGACACTTAAAATTTATTTATTTGTATAGATAAGAAAACAAAAATCAATATACATAAATTAACAAAAATATTACCCACAGTCAAATAACTGTTAAATATATAGACAGTTATTAATTAATCGATAAATATGAATTTAATTAACAGAAACGTTGCATGAAAACGTTCTACTGAAACGTTGCACTCTATTTCGACAGTAATTTTATTTTTATCGAGACCAAAGAGGTTTCACTTCAAAAATAATTCTTGCAACATTAACTATTTGATGAATACAAATCGTAAATTAATTGCGGCTTATATTTCGCTAGCTCTAATTGGGGTTAGGTCCCATACATTTTGCGATAAATAAATAAATAAAGTTGTATACTTTTTTTGGGTCTGCCGTTAAACTAGCTCGTAAAACCCTGGAGGAAACCTTTTGAGAAGATAGTAACATATCACTTTGGACATATATGAGAAAGTGAATCCGTAAGCGACATATGGTTGGTCTGATAAATCCTCTTTCCAAAAAATACGTTTTCTTGCTTTTACCAGCGACTTAAAGAACATAATATCAGGATATAAATGATTACGTGCGAAATATCAAGAAAATTGATCCACCCATATTGCGTGACCGACGAACAAACATCCAAACAAACTTTCAGATTTATTAAATTAAGTATGATATAAAGACAAAGTTATGAGTTTGTCTATTAATGCCAAAAAGTTAGATCGATAAAAAATCATTCGCTGTTTAGAAAATATACTTTTTCTAATGGAGTAAGGCCTCTACCATAAATCGCCACTAGTACGATTTCGAGCCACCTGCATTCATCAACTTGGACATGTAGCCGCTTTATCTAATGCAAAGTCTCTACATTGCTTTTGCTAGGTTGCCATTAAAGAACCCTTGTCCAACGGTAATCAGGGGTCTGGCAGAAGAAGCATGAAAGTAAGATTAATTAATGCTGTGGAAATAAACAGTTTAAGAAACATAGCTGAAGTGTCTTGGATAGACAAATTCAGGAACACCGTGATAATGTTACGTTGTGGTGTGGTAGAAGATGTAGTGTTAAAGATAGCGAAAGGGATGCTCAGATGGTTTGGACACGTAGAGAGGATGAATGGAAGAAGATTGACGAAACAGATTTATTAGGCGAGTGTGAGTGAAAAGAAGCGCGACTAAGTATTATGTATGTACGTGTCTGCGGGGAGCAAATACAATTATAAAATTACTACAGAAACTCTCAATTACTCTGGTTCTATGGCTGATTTCTCGTTCCAAATACTATATCGGAGAAAAATACTTAGCATAGCCCTATTCAATGCTCGTACGTCGAAGGACCATCTTCCGGTCCTGGCAACACATACTGGTCAAATACTGTTTTCTTCGGGACGCTGTCTGAATCTCAAAGTTTTATCTGTCTATGCTTAATACTACAAATTAATTAAATATATAATTTTTATCTTCAAAAAATTAATATATGTAATGGATATTGTATGTAGATTTGGAAATGACACCTTCAATACGTTAGTAATTCCGTTAGTAATAAAAAAGGCTCCATAACGTATATATGTATTAATTTATATATCCTATTATATTTGCTTAACCCTTCGAAACTGATGTTTCAAAGAAATTATCTGTCACTCGAGTAATGTAAACTGCTTCAGGAGTTAGAGTAAAAACTTGAAATTCTCGAAACTAATGAAGCAGTTAAATTTGTCAACATAACGTAAAGTCGCATTGGTTCTAGATAAGCAAGAATTCTCAAATCCAGGCAAAGTCGCGGACATTTCAGACTGTTTATAAATTGAAAAAACAAAAATGTCTCATTAGTATCAAAGGCTTAGCACTGGGGCTATCTTTTCTTTTCGTTATAAAATGTTAACCTATTTTTTTTTTCTATTTTGCCCAGTCACTTATTCATAGCAAGATTTAAAATTTAGAAAATTAAGTAGAGTTTTTCCATTTATAAAAATTAAGCGAGCATAAATTAAGAGCTTACTCTTTTAAGTTTTGTAATTAAAAAGGCTGCGTTCACATTAAATGTTTAATAAAGTCGATTAAAGTTCAAATTAAAAAAAAAACTTGACCCGGGTCTAGTTATGAAAGCGCACGTTAACGTCAAAACGAAATTAACTATAATTAAAAAAAAACATAGTAAGCAGGGGCCGCGCATTTTAAGGTAAGAGGAGGCCTGTGCTCAAATTAAAAAGAAGAAAAGAGTCCACTCTTCTCTCCACAGCCGGCTACGTGTCCGCAATTACCCTGGTAATCAGCAAATTACCGACCAAATAGAAACGCAAACGTCGCCCGCGAAACGTGCTAGACGACACGGACGTCTCAGCACTCCCTGACCACGATACGGTCAGTCACGATCTAGGCTACACTGTACACACAGTTAATAGCTTTAATATAACACGCACCACGACGCGCGACCGCCGTAGAGCGCGGCGCGCAGCAGTCGACAATCACACCGCGTACACATGATACACCCGTGTTCCAGGGCGGTTTTCACCGCCCAGAGTTACCGACACACAAGTCGACAGTCCAAATGGAGGCCCGCAGCCTCCCTCGGACGGTCATTAGACGATTTAAAATCATATTGAGATATTCTAAATAATAATTCCATCTAATAATAATAATTCGCAGCGAAGTTTACAGTCCGAATTTAGAGGTTATTGTAGGAGTTTATTTATGTATTTATGTTTGGGTCAAACAAAACCTGGCACGCGGGCTCCTGGCCAGTGAGCACAGTATCCGATGAAGCTGTAAAAGCCAAAAAAAGGCTAACAGCAATTACATCACCGAAATTATATATACCCTGGTATTGCAGATTTTTATAAGCCACAATGATCGCTCTTTGCTCATTCGCCTACTCTTCTATAAAAAAAAAACTTTCATATGATTCCATGTGATTGATTGAGATCATTCTTTTTTACTCATATTAGAAATGAGTAACGATGCGAGCAAGTCATTCATCTGTCGGTAAGTGCCATGCTCGCCCATAACAGCGGTGTAACTCACATATACAGTCTCGCCTTTTCCCATATAAGGGATAGGTAAACGCCACACACGTAGGCAGTTTTTTCTCCCCGTGCAAAACGATACGTCACGGGTGGCGGACCCACAACATTGCATTGGAATATTCTGGGTAGTACTGAATTTTTGGATCAGGAATTATTGCAACTATTCTTGTGTCTACGTCACTTCTTTCCGACCTTCTTTCGATCGTATATAAATCAAAGTCAAGTTTAATTCAATTTCGCGCGCTTTTTGCGCATTTTCTTCACAACAATGGAATTCGAATGCGACTATTTTCGTGCAATGACGTTATACGTTTTAATCTTTTATTTACATTGAATTAGAGTTTAAAAATACATTAATATTAGTATTTGGGGACCACGCAATGTCGCGCAACAATTTTACAAGAAAGAATTTTCTTGAAAGATGTGTGACCGCTCTACGATTGTTATATATTTATTATTAAAATATTTTTTTTTAATTTTTTAAATTTTTAATATTAAAATAGGTAAAATAAGTTCAATAATGCACATGAATGAACGCTCGGATTCGGTGAGATTCATTTCAACAATCATACATAACGCTTATAATGCTTTTATGCAGTCTGTTGGGGACCTCGGAGCAGATTTTCGCCAGTGCTTTAAAACTAAGCTTAGACTAATTAATGTCTTGGATTGTCATTTTATGTAATAAAAAAAATATTCATATGTACCAGGCAGATGCTGCTTCCCATCTCCTATATTCTCAGTCGACCGCGTGGCCTCGTGGTCAGAGTACCTGACTTCTAAGCCGCGGGTCCTGGGTTCGAATCCCAGCCGGAGCCATCATTTGTTCTAAAACATAAATTGTTGGTTTTCGGGTCTGGTTGTGTTGTGATTGTCCCCGTGTTTCTGACACTGCATCCTAATCTACCTCCGATCTTATCGCATCAGCGTTACATCGGGCGCGGGTAGGTTGGGACGAGTGAGTGCCTCTGTGTTTGCGCGTACACTTGTGGCACTATAATATCTCCTGCGCAGTTGATGGCTCTCGAGAGTAGTCGGCAGTTGTCGCCGTGGTCGAAATCGGCTAGGATGACATCATTCTCAGATGAAGAAAATCTACCACCCTATCTCATCCCGTGTGTCGTAAAAGGTCGACAGAGGGAAAATAAAAACCAGGAGATGATCTTCTTGGAACATCTGAATAAATTGCGGTTGCCAACCCGTCTGCCAAGCGTAGCAACTATGTCAAAATCCCTCCAAAATGAGTGCTACAAATTTTTGTGGCAATCTATGGGGGAGGCCTATGTTCAGTAGTGGACTAGTGATAGCTGAAATGATGAAACGGCTGTGTAGAGTATAGCTCAATTCAATTGTTTTAATTTGAAAATAGTTTTGGCACCATATCGTATATTTACGTAAGCAACTGGCAGGTGAATTCAATAAATACACACGGTAAATAATTTTCAGTGCAAATTTAATTCCCGCCATCTTTAATGTTTTACTTTTGATGGCTACTGCTTGTTTTACTACTTCTAAGTGAGTTTTGCGACTACAGTAACATTTCTTTTGATGTTTATTTCAATTCTTTAACACCACCTCACTGATCTATATATAATACGTTGTGAGAGTTCCAATATTAGTTCCGCTTTCCGTCTTGTCGTGTTAATGTTCACTGGTGGATTTATATGCAGGAATCCATTACAGTAGGTACCACATACTTAAAATAAAATATAACTTGATTCACCATCATCATCATCAGTTTCAGCCTACTATAGTCCACTGTTGAACATAGGCCTCCCCCATAGATTGCCACAAAACACGGTCCTGAGCCACCTGCATCCATCGACTTCCCGCAAAACCGTGTAGGACGTCGCTCCATCTTGTGGGGGGTCGCCCTACTCTGCGTTTGCCGGTACGAGGTTGCCACTCGAGAACCATTCTTCCCCAACGGTAATTGGTTGACAAAAAATTAAATTGAAGAAATAAGGACGGAGGTGGACATACAAATGGATACAACAATAAACTTCATAAATAAAACTTAAATATACATAATATATACAAAATACAATATAATATTTCTAAACTTGTATATATATACATAAGCGATTTCTTTTTAATTTGTTAAAGTGACGAGGCGAGCGAAACGTTCATCTGATGGTAAGTGCAACGTCTCATAACAGATGCTGTGTCACGCTGAACATAGATACAGATATACGATCAAAAAGATAAAGACATGTAAAAAATAATAACAAGTAAGACGTATTTAGTAATGACACTTAGGGCGGATTTCACCGTTGAAACTAATCGCGATCAGTTCAAGAAAAACGAAGTTTAAGCGTTTAACTGAGTTCAGCAGTCAATGCTAAACGCGGTTCAAATTCTGAACGCCCAATTTTCGACGTTCAGCTCTTTAAACGCGTTTAGCGAGCTGTCATTGTCAATTGTACAACTATGTAAACACAAAAATTATTTTTAATTAGTATTATTTATTGTTTGCATACCTATGTAACCTATGCATAAAAACAGTCTGTTTGATGTCGCAAAATACGAAATAAATCGTCTTTTTGTTTTAGATTTTGACGATATTTCATGTAAACTTCGTTTTTCTAAACGCGATCGAAATGGAGTCTGTAAAATCGGTTAGACGAAAACCGAGATCAAATGATACATTTGAACTCAGTTAAGTAAAACGTGGTTCCTCTCACTCACCTTCCTTCCCCAACGGTTCTCGTCAATTACTTCCATTAAAAACGTTACCGCAATTAAAGGGAAGGTCAAGACGAATGTGTGCACCTGTGTTATTAATAGTTACAAAAAAGTAACAGCTTACAGGTGTATAACCCATATATAAAACTTACCACAGGCTTTTAATAAAGCTGTGGTTGGCGGAATTCATAAACCCATGGCTAGTTATTCAGTCGTGAGGCAGTACACTGCTAACATCACTGTGTTTCGGTCTGATTAGATTATAGCTAGTGTAATTACAGGGCATATGAGACTTAAGAACTGATGTGTCAAGGGACGGGCGCAGTGTGGTCCTGTACAGAAATGTTCTGGGTGACACAGAATTTGTTATGGGCGGACGTTTCACTCACCATGAGGTGAACATTTGGCTCGTCTCGTCGTTTTCTGTTTTAACATCTCTGTCTCGGTCGCAACGGTTAAATGTCAGGACGACATTCACTAAAAGAGAGAATTTAAACTAGTCGAAAGTAATACTCTTTATCTTAGTGTAGATTAAACTTTTAACACTGCTAATTGACATCACGCGGGAATTTGTCCCACTCGATCGCATATCACGGAAAGGGTTGCATTGACTTTTTTATATTATATATTATTTTTCTTAAAACAAACGTTCCCGGCAACGTTCGGGATTCGAACCCGCGACCCGTGGCGCAGAGGCTAAGGTCTTAGCTACTGCGCCAACCGAGCCGACTTTAGTTCTAATATTACTGTTTACTTTTACTGATGGTAGGACTGAAATTATTACTATACATAATTTCAGTGATGTAATTGCTGTTAGCCTTTTTGGCTTTTACAGCTTCATCGGATACTGTGCTCATAGGCCAGGGGCCCGCGTGCCAGGTTTGGTTTCCTAAAGTCCTAATCTTTTTGGATTTTGGAGATTGGATCCTAAAAACCTCGAAATTCGGACTGTCGCGTTCGCTGCGTGCTTGCGCGATTTAGAATATCTCAAAATTATTTTAAGTCTTCTAATGATCGTCCTAGGGAGGCTGTCTCCATTCGGACTGTCGACTTGTGTGTCGGTAACTTTGGGCGGTGAGAACCGCCCTGTAACACGAATGTATCGTGTGTACGCGGTGTGATTGTCGACTGCTGCGCGCCGCTCTCTACGGCGGTAGCACGTCTTGGTGCGTGTTATATTAAAGCTATTAACTGTGTGTACAGTGTAGCCTGGATCGTGACTGACCGTATCGTGGTCAGGGAGTGCTGAGACGTCCGTGTCGTCTAGCACGTTCCGCGGGCGACGTTTGCGTTCGGTCGCGTTTCTATCTGGTCGGTAATTTGCTGCTTAAACCACCAGCGGGTTTTGAGAAACCGCGGCTTTTAAGGATTACTATAGATGAATGCGTCTAAGTGAGTAACTGCAGTGCCAGTTATTTTGCTGACAATCGACGTTGACAATGACGTTGCACTTACCATCAGGTGAACGATTGGCTCGGCTCATCACTTACTTCCATAAAAAACACGATTAAAAATCTAAGTCAATCATTATCATCATCGTCATCATTTGTCACCGAGAGAACCTTTCTTTCCGAACGGTGATTGTTTCCATAAGCTATGGTGTATGGGGTTTCCACTGCCACTTCAGCTTGCTGATCCTTAATGCTACGCAGTTATCATAGTGCCGATGGGTGTTCGTCAGAGTAGAATAGCACCTACGTCTTTCCTATCGAGGTGTCGTAAGAGGCGACTAAGGTAATGTACAGACAACCTTTATTCGTGCAGAATAACACCATAATATGCAATGCTGTCACTGTACTGCTCTACTGTGGGAACGCAATGAAAGATTTGGTTCACCATCCGTTACGTCTTGTTTTCCACGAGGCCATATGGGACAAAATACATTAGATTAAAACATGAAAACTCGTTTTGTTTTCAAAAATTAAAAGTGCTTAGGAAAATTTAAGTAAAAATACGTTATTTTGGCTTTGGAGAGCTCTTTTTTGAACTATTTCGCCTATCATTAAATAGGTCTGTTTATGAACATTTTTAAACGCTATATATCCACTATGAGGCATATTAATGGGTCGGCTCCACGCGTTTAATTGAAAGTATTCAATATTAGTACGTTGAGTAGCGCACTAATTGTGTATAAATTCCAATCTTAATTGCATGCCGCAGATTAAGAATACTTTCATTTTTATTACAAAAATCGTTATATCATCCAAGGCCGTACGCTCGAGTTCTATAAAATATATTACAGCAGTGTTACTGCCAGTTTAATCTCGCACACTGAGCGCGGTCCGCCAGCTTAATCAGAATCTATCCGCGATTAGTTTCACGGACGCCATTTTGATTTATTGCTTTCTCTTTTACTTTTCTTAGGTAGGATTATTATCTATTACTAGCTAACTTGCCCTGACTTCGCATTTAAGTTATTACGTTAAAATCTGTATAGAGAGAAACAGCAACAGAGCATGTTTACGAGCGATCATTACGCAGCATGCAGAGCATGTTTTTATTATATGTTTTGATGCTCATTGACTGATTAAGATGTAAAAATCGTAGTAAAAATAAACTTAGTTTACCTCTCTTTGTAAGCACCATGGTAATGACATTTTTTAATGGGATTAAGTGACGAAACGACCAAAACGTTCACCTGATGGTAAGTGCAACGTCTGGCCATAACAAACGTTGTGTCACCTAGAACATTTCTGTGTGACACCACACTGCATCCGTCACCCTGAGACATTAGTTCTTAAGTCTCATAAGCCCAATGATTACGCTAGCTCTCAGTACCCTTCAAACAGAAACACAGTAATGTTTACACACTACTGCTTCACGGCAGAATAACTGGCCATGGGGTGGTACCTACCTAGACGGATTCCTGCGTAGGAATCCTACCACCAGTAAAAATGACTACTAAATACATGGGAATGAGGGGTAAAGTTTACTTCGTTCAGTTTTATACAATAACTACAAAATATTACAGGGTATCTTCATTAAAACTCTCTATTAACAAGTACTCTGTGAACAAGTACTGACTTTCGAAGAGTTCAATACTCTTTTCGTGCAAATCGAGTCTACGCTTAATTCGCGACCCCTTTATCCGATGAGTTCTGACCACAACGACTTGAATGTGCTTACTCAATGTTATTTCTTGACGCCTTTGACATCCGTCCCCGATGAAGACCTAACCTCCATCAATATAATCCACCTCGGACGCAGGCAGCTTATACAGCGTTTTCAACAACATTTTTGGAAGAAGAACAAGAAATACCTTCGAACCTTGACTCAGCGAGCAAAGTGGACTAAGTTATCAAAACAAAACAAAAAGAAAACAATAATTAATATTTCTTTGCACTTCGCAATGTTAATAATTATTTAACAAAATATTTTAAAATACTGAAGAGCAAGCCGCAGTTATTTCAGTTTGCTTAATTATATGAATAGAAACTGAAATTTATTTCACTTGCAATGAAAAGCTGTCGGTGGTTTAGTGGTTGGCCTAAAAACTGTCAGCGAATAAAATCAATGCATAAAAGATGGTTGCTTTGTCATTTTTACCTTTTCATTTATTTATCTTTTTGTATTATTTTTTTTGAGACTGCAATTCGTTTACGTTTTGTAGACATTACAACGTCATCATGGCAGTAATAGCGTTTAAAAAACATTCCGTGTAATACAGTGTAATGTGTAATACAACGTGTAAAACATAATAATGTTTTCTTTTATTTACGCGAATATTACACATTTAAATAAAACCACTTTTTACGGATTTTTTCCGTAAAATCCGTAAAAAGTGGTTTTATTCCGTGTAGATTTTTAGAAACAAAGTTTTCTGGAGTATTATTCAATATACTCGTAAATTGATAGGAATAAAATATCAAATGTTTGATGAATATAACATTTTGAGAAATATTAAATAATTACAAAATTTTGGGAGTTTTTTTTTAAATAGTGTCGGAATGGTCACGGCATGATACTGATTTCAAATCTAGTTTAACACTACTTGAATTGTAAAGTGAGGTATTAAGTTCAGTGTGTTCAGCGGTAAAGCAAAACCTGTGCATTAAATAAAAAAAAAATTGTCGTAAAAGTAAAAGTAAAGTGAAGTTTCAGCTTATAAATGCCCCAGTGCTGAGCACAGGCCTCCTCTCATTTCTGTGAGGGTTTTGGAGCTAGGAAGAATCCACCACGCTGCTCCAATGCGGGTTGGCGGACTGCACATGTCTTTGAAATATTTATTATTTCTCAGACATGGTGGTTTCCGCACGATGTTTTCCTTCACCGCCGAGCACGTAGTAAATCAGCTCTTAAAATTGCAATTAACAATTTTAGTGGTGCCGGCACCCGGAATCGAACCCAGGTCACTCGCGTACTATGACATTTAAAGCGAGCGTCCAGCCGCTGAGCTACCACGGCTCTTTTTTCTTTCGGCTTATATAAATAAATTTATTTATTACGTCAACTCGTACTTGCAGCTTATGCCTTGCGGTTACTATTTTACACCTGAAAACATAACAATATATTTGACGACCGCGTGGCCTAGTGGTCAGAGTACCTGACTTCTACGACGCAGGTCCTGGGTTCGAATCCCAGCCGGTGCCAAGATTTGTGCTAAAACAGAAATTGGTTGGTTTTCGGGTCTGGTTGTGTTGCGATTGTCCCCGTGTTTCTGACACTGCATCCTCTCCTTTCTCCGATCTTATCGCATTAGCGTTACATCGGGCGGGTAGGTTGGGACAAGTGAGTGCCTCGATGGCGGCGACGTGGTCCGTCACCCGTCACTTCGCGTTTCCCACGAAGGCAAAAAGTAGGTTACGTGTGTAGCCTCTGCCTACCCATTTATATGGGAAAAAGGCGTGATTATATGTAGGTATGTTATTGACAGTCAACTTATAGACTAAGTGCAAATAAACTCTGTTATATATTCGGTATTTTTTTGGTAAGTTTTATCAAATCAACCCACGCATGACTTCATTCAGTTACAAACCCGTCCATTAAAAGGTTTTCTGGAAAAAAATTGGCCTTTAGGGATAAGACAGATTATACGGCCTTTAACTTTAAACGTTTGTTTTTTTTTCTAACCCTGCCCGCGGTTTCGTTTGCTTAAAATAAGTCGACCAGATGATTGCACCGTACGGCATATTACCTCGATGACTTGAGGAATAGCAGCTCAGATTCTTATTGCTCTTCTTTTAATTTTTTTTTAAATAAATTGACGAAACGAGCAAAACGTTCACCTGTTGGTAAGTGCAACGTCCGCCCACAACAAATGCTGTGTCACACAAAAATACTGCGCCCGTTACTGAGAAATCAGTTCTTAAGTCTCAAATGCCCAGTGATTACGCTAGCTCACAGTGTCCTTCAAACCGAAACACAGCAATGCTTGCACACTACTGCTTCACGGCAGAATAACTGGCCCTGGTGTGGTACCTACCTTGACGGATTCCTGCATAGTAATCAATACAATAGATAATTCAAATTTTCGATCAACAGTAAAATGTTAGTTGACTTTTACTGAAGATCTGCTGTCAAATAGAAAAAATCACTTTCAGTTTTTCCCGAAATTTCCAACATTCTGGGCAAATTTACTAATGTTTCTTTCCATAAAAGATCCTTAATCGGACTATTACGAGCATTTTTTTATATATAACCAAATCGGTCCAGACGTTCACAAGTGATCCGCTTACCAACAGACAGCATTTATTTTTTACTTATGTAGACTGTTTTGTTGTGCAATAAGTGTATCTACCTATTTTTATACTATTTTATAATTATTGGTAACGGAATCAAAAAATATATATTTCGTTAAATTCCCTTTTAAAATAATGGAGACTTTTTATTTCTTTAGTGAGGAATCCTTTGCAGAAATCCGTCTAGGTAGGTACCACCACAGGACCAGTTATTCTGCCGTGAAGCAGTAGTGTGCAAACATTACTGTGTTTCGGTTTGAAGGGCACTGTGAGCTAGCTTAATCACTGGGCATATGAGACTTAAGAACTTATGTCTCAGGGTGATAGGCTCAGTGTAGAAATTTTCTGGATGACACAGCTTTTGTTATGGGCAGACGTTGCGCTTACCATCAGGTGAATATTTTGCTCGTTTCATCACTTTATCGAATAAAAAAAAACTGAAAAAAGTTGTACAGCTTTAAGACGGCCACATATTATTGTTTCAAAAGGAAGCTATTTCATTACCATAATGACAGTTGGCAGACATTCATTCAATAAATTTAATCAGTAAATAATGTTTGCCACAAAATTTCGTCCCCGCGGCGTCCCGAGTGTCTTATGATGTATATTTTTATTGGCAACGCTTTAAAGTACTAGCTCGTAAAGCACTCAGCGTATGGAAAGAGACACGGGAACGTAATACAATTTAAACGTGGGTATATATGTGGAATAAAGTATTATTATTATATAGGAGAAAGTGACGGTACGAGCAAAACGTTCACCTCGTGCACCGTGTGCCCAACGTCATCCCATACGTCATCCCAACGTCGTCCCATAACAAATGTGTCACCCACAATATTTCTATGGGGCACCGCACTGAGACGTCAGATCAGACATCAGACCTTAAGTCTCATATTCCCATTAATTACCGTAGGTGTCACATCAGCTTACCTCGTAAGAGCCGAGTAATCTCAATCTCTCGATTTGTAGCGCTTCATTTTGATGGATAAGGTGACGTAAATGCACCGTCTGCCCATAAAAAATGTTCTGTCACCCAGATCATTTCTCTGAGCCCAGTAATTACGCTAGCTCTCAGTAATATGGTATAGGAAACGATACAGCAAGAGTATAAAAATACACAAATGTAGATGTGTCCTCGACGGTCATCTGTCTAATGAAAAATGATATAATTTAAAGTCAAGTTATGGGGGACAACCACTGTAGCTAGTAGTTGTGGACTACCATAGAAATATTGTATACATATTATACATACAAAGGGCACTGTGAACTGGCGTAATCACAAGGCATATGAGACTTAAGAACTGATGTCTCAGGGTGATGGGTACAGTGAGGTGTCACACAGAAATGTTCTGGGTGACACAGCATTTGTTATGGGCAGACGTTGCACTTATCATCAGGTGAACGTTTTGCTCGTTTCATTACTTTATAGAATAAAAAAAACTCCTGCTTCACGGTAGAATTAACTGGCCCTGGGGTGGTACCTACCTATACGGATTACTGCATAGGAATCCTACCACCAGTATAAGCTTTCCTATAGCTTCGATAATATAAGGAAAGCGCCATGGCTAGTTGCCACAATCTGAGTAAGACGGCTGACAGCTGGATGCGTGAAGCCGAAGATCGGACTAAGAGGAGCTTCTTAGGAAATGTCAGCTGTCAACTGCCGCCGGCTTATGATGATGATGAAAGCTTGAGCTTAACAAAATATGGAGAAAAATGGATAGATCGTAGGTATTCCTTCGAAAGTAAAATTACATACATTAAGATCACGACTGTATCCCATAAGAGGTAGTCAGAGACTGGGCACTCACTGCAAAAACATATGACTGCCACAATCCACGTTTCACCAAAACAATATAATGCACTTGGTATGATAGGTGGTGAGCCCATCGCCACCATGCGCTGTTGGGTGCACAGTGCAGTTCAATTCCTTACTCGCCTTTTACGAGATCCATTGGATGAGATGGAAAGGTAGTATTCTTTTAACGAGCCGCCACCACACGGCGTAAATTTTACACAAAGTAAAATTAATGTATGTAAAAATCGAAATCGGTCACTTAATTTTGTTAGCATGATCTATAAATAATTAATTAATATATATTACTAGTATTAGTAACTTTCTTCATAAAAATAAATAGTTTAGTTATCATCATTATCATCATTTCAGCCCACAACTAGTCCACTGCTGAAAATGGGCCTCCCCAATAGATTACCACAAAAGTTTAAACTCACACTTTGGGGGGATTTTGCCATAGTTGCCACGCTTGGCAGGCGGGTTGGCAAACGGAGTTTATTTATTCAGATGTTCCACGAAGTTGCTACTGCCCATCTCCTGGTTTTTATTATCCCTCTGTGGACTTTTACGACACCCACGGGATGTGATGGGGTGGTAGATTTTCTTAAGGCGCCATCACATGGTATAATGGTTTAGTTATTAGAAATTAATAAGGGGAGTGGCGCCGTATGCTGAAATACAGGTTCTTGACCTAGTTTGGCAACGGATGCAGTGTTTTATGCTTTAATTTCAACATTATTATTGTAGTTTTGTACAAGCATGCTTTTGTATACTTTTATCTGTACGAATAAAGTATTATTCTGTCTGTCTGTCTGGTTGGGATATAAATATATAAATGCATAGATAATTATGTAATATACGATAAAATAAAAAAATGTAATAAGAAGATATTTACTGAACATAATTATCAAAATTGCAGAAACGTTGGCCCCGGGTGGGATTCAAACCCTAGACTCCCGAGCCTTAGTTTAGAAGTTACTAAAGAGCGTAGCGACACTGTTATTGATTTTGCAAATTACTCCTACTATTAAATAAATTAAGATTATCGTAATGTCACAATCGCAATAGATGATGAGACCACTTTTTACAACCCACCCACAAACAGGATTAAGCGGAGTGATGGATTATCTGAGGCTGCAACCACACGGTATGATGATAGTTGAAAAATAAAATGAAAATACTTAGACCTAATGTCATATAAAATGAATCACACATTAAAAATATTTGTTTGTAAAAGTAAAATAAAGTTACGATCCATAAATGTCCCTACTGTTGAGCAAAGGCCTCATTTTTGGGAGAATTTTGGAGATGGGACCACTCTCCAGTTCGGGTTGGAAGTCTTCAAGATTACAAAATTGCATATACCCGGGTACACTCGGCTGGGCAGCATTCGGGAAACTGCGTTACATCTTCTCGTCAAGTATACCTCAATGTCTCAAAACCAAAGTTTACAACAAGTCCTTCACTGCGGGCCGCATAATGAATCTCAGAGTCGCTCAGCAAGCTATGGCTATGCTTGGAGTTTTTCTGCGTGATAAAATCCGTAATGATGATATCCGCAGCAGAACTAAAGAAACCGACATAGCCCTAAGGAGGTTTCGAGTGGCAACCTGGTACCGGCAAACGCAGTGTAAGGTGTCTAGACGGAGCGACGACCTGCACGGTTTTGCGGGAAGTCGATGGATGCAGGTGGCTCAGGACCGCGTTTTGTGGCAATCTATTGAGAACTCCCTATAATTTGACTCCCCATATGTTCAACAGTGGAATAAAATAGGCTGAAATGGCCTGGGTGCGAATCCCAGGCCATTTCAGCCTATTTTATTCCACTGTTGAACATATGCATTCTTACTTGCACTCCACTGCATCTTAGCCTCCTCCTTAGCCTTAGCTAACTCCGATCTAATGACACGAGCGTTACATGGAGCACAAGTAGGTTGAGACGAGTAAGTGCCTCTGTGTTTGCTCTTACACATTAGCTAAGGCATTATAATATCTCCTGCGCAGTTGATAACTTCCGACAATATTCGGTAGTTGTCGCCATGGTCGAAAATCGGAGGACATCATTAATAGAAATCTTTACGGAAATCCGTTATAATAAAGGAAATAAGGTAATTTGCAATGATGCAATGTCTGCTCATGACAAATGTTGTGTCACCCAGAACATTTCTGTGTGATACACTGCGCCCAGACATAAGTCTCAGACTTAAGGCTAAGTTCTTAAGTCTCATATTCTCATTTCCTTACACTAACTCTTAGTGCCCTTCAGACGGAAATACAGTAATGTTTTCACACTACCGCTTCACGGCAGAATAATTTACCTGGGGTGATACCTAACTAGACGGATGCCTGCATAGGTATCCTACCTCAGGACTCTAGACCTCTTCCCAAGAAGAGAAGTATTCGCCATAATCACCACGCTTGGCAGACTGGATTCGCATTACCAGACTTGCACCTCAGGTGTTGCCCATCATCGGTTTGTGTATTTTTGTTCTGGCATTTTTTACGTACAGGTTCCACAGCCTATCGGAAGCCGAGACATTTTCTTTTAGTCGACTCTTAAGACTTCTACGGTATCCCTAGTATTACGACACCCACGGGATGAGAAAGGGCAGTAAATTTTCTTACGCCTCCACACCACTCCACACGGTAATAATATTAATATTAAACATCAAATTAAACTTTACTCTACGAGTACAAGGCACAAGGCATGCTCTCATTACGAGAGGTAATGAAACGTGGTCTGTCACTCTACTCCAATACGGATTCGTGAACTTCACATATAATTCAGTAATATTATATGAATATCACAGAGAGTCCGAGGGTGCCTTTTAATTTTTTTCTTTAAATACTCGTAAAAACTTTTAAAAAATAAAGCTGGCCCGACTGCAATTCTCGTTCGATTTTTTGGAAAATTAAAAAAAATATATAACAAAATTCTGTCGCATACACATCGTTCCTTTAACCGAGCATATTTTTTTTATAAAAATTCATGTAAATAATAAAATATAATTTCATTTTTCCAACAGACTTTCCGGTCAGATACATATCGCAGCCGGTTAACTTTTAAAGATAATTACATATTTTTAATGTATTCATAGCGTTCACAAAACATTTGTTTTATCTACGTCAATTATCTAGCACAGATTTAACAGGCGTTAACAAAAGTATTTTAATATAAAAAGTAACAGCCTTTACAAGTCCGTCTACTAATCACATGCCTAATTACATTTGTTGTATGAGTTCTGGAGCTGGTGAGTATAAAACAATTTTTTTCATTAGCGCTTGCCTCAGCACCATCCCTAGGATCATCTCATTTACTGGTAGTAGGATTCTCATGCAGGAATTCCGTCTAGGTAGGTACCTCCTCAGTGCCAGTTATTCTGCCGTGGAGTAGTAGTGTGCAAACATTACTCTGTTTCGGTTCGAAGGGCTCTGAAAGCTAGCGTAATCAATGGGCATATGAGACTTAAGAAGTGACAGCAGTGTGGTGTCACGCAGAAATGTTCTGGATGACACTGCATTTGTTATGGATAGACGTTGCACTTATCATCAGGTTAACGTTATGCTCGTTTCGTCACTTTATTAAATAAAATAAAAATTGAGAATGACAAAAAGAAGGGGGGGGGGGGGGGGTTGAGCTCTGAACCGGATACAATAAGTAAAAACTTTATTTTAACAGCTGTGCCCCGTGTAAAATAGGTCGACTGCATGGTATCTCGGTGATATTAGCATTAGCGGTTCGACCTTTCTTTTGTACTATTCTAATATCTAATACACAATTTTTCTCAAATAGAATTAGTATTTCTTGAGGTTAGCGTGATCAAACAGCCAAACTCTCCAGTATTATAGTAATTAGTATGAGGAGAAACACGTACAATACAATCCCACTATAATTCATTATTACATAGAGTGGGATTACTTTTTACAATTATTTATTCAAAAAACCGACTTCCACGTAGCAACTCCAAACATGTTTATGCTAATTTAAAACTTTTGATGATATTGTCATGGGTCCTATTAAATCTCTTTCTTATAAAAAAAAGAATCATCGAAATCATCCCGTAGAATTGGGAACTTCCTCCTTTTTAATATTTAAGTTTTAGTTCTTGAGATTTTACAGAGGAACCCTAAATATTTCCGAAAAGAAATGAAAATTTCCACATGAGATTAAAAAAAAATCTTTTTTGAGAAATCACAGACACTCCTCTTTATTTACTTGTAAAGATGAGCATATATTATTAAAAAGAGCTGAACATATTTTAGTACATAGAAACTGGTGGATTGGCTAAGCCATTTCGGAGAGGTCTGACCCCCAAAACCCCTGACCTGGATGTATCATCGACATTTTCATTAGACGAATTATACATTCTGCGCCTAAATTTTTAAATAACGATTTAAGTAGTGTGATCCAGAGGTCGCATCCAGGTCATCCGCGTAATATCATTGATATATAAAAAACCATACACAGTCAGCGACTCAAAAACGTCCTTAAAAAAGAGCGCAGAATGCGCTCATTTCGATTAGCATCACGTCAGCCGTGTTACCGAAGGACTGTCAGAACGTCGCTGAACGATAGTTGATTTCAAGAACCTCCTTCAGAGGGGATCCCTTGGATCACTTTGAGCCCCCCCTTGTTGGTCGGATACTACTCGTATTTTATTCGTTTTCAGGGGTAGGAGTCAGCGGAGCAGCGGGCGGTAGCATTGTCTCGCGTCAGCAGCTACGTTGTTCTTCTTGCTTGAGAGTCGTTTTCGATGTCGCAATGCACACACAAAAAATGATTAGAATCTACTCTAAGTCGAGGGTATAAGATTTAATTTGTGTTTAATTAATCGGAATTTGTGATCTTTGTCTTTATTTTTATGTTTTGATCGAACGAGGACGCTTCACGAAGTAATCTTTGTATGGAACTGTGTATCTTGGGTTTTTATATATCAATCCGTATAATTAAATTCAAAGCAAGCATCCAGTCGCTGAGCCAACAGGGCTCCTCAATATAGCTTTAACATAGATATATATGACACAGATACTTATGCATTAATTTTTAGTAAAGATATTACACACTGAAAAGCATCTAAATGTATATTTCTCCGTGCGATTATTTGTTATATACTAAAATTTAATAAAATTTAGTTTATTTATTTCGCCGAGTAGCGGCGGCTTAAGAGAATCTACCACCCATCTCATTCCGTTGGCGTTGTAAAAGTCGACAGAGGGAAAACGAAAACTAGAAGATGGGCAGCAGCTTCTTCCTGAACATCAACAGCAAAATCCCCCTTAATGAGAACTACAAACTTTTGTGTAAATCTTTTGGGGAGGCCTAAATTCAGCCATGGAATTGTGATGGACTGAAGTGAGGATGATGATGATATTTTTTATTTTATATTATAAATAAGTAATAAATTATGAAAGATCTTAACGTAACAGTTAAACAAATCTCAGAAATGCGGACATAATAGAAAAGGTTGACCTGACCACAGTAAAATTTAGCTATTGGTTTGTGTAAAAACCCTGACCCCGTTGTTATGGTTGTTATCAAGATAGGAAATCATCGATAGTACACCCTGAGTGACCAACAGTTTCAACGGCTAGCCCGTGTGAACGATTCAGTCTGCCAAGCGAGCGCGACGCGGGAACTTCTCCCGCGCGATTACTGTGGAAAGGATCGCACGGGTTATGACTTCTGTCCCACGAAATAAAAAAAAAATTAAAACGTTTTTTCGCGCGTCGATTTAAAATATGTGGAAAGTTTTTTTTTGTTGTTACAGTTTTTAACTTCATTGTAACTAGTAAATAATAATTAATATGTGGATGAAAATGTTTTATTTGTTGTGTTGTGCAATTATTTAAAAAAGTTTCATGATAAATTATTAATGTGGTAAGATTTGTAGCAGGTAAAGATATAATAAATTACAACTCATTTAATACATTATATTTTATTGGCTGTAAATAACTTAATAATGGAGATTCTGATGACGCATTAATGTTGAATAATTAGAACTTAAAATAAAAATACTCATTCACTGGAATATTTTGAGCGTTGTACACTTCCAAGGACGGAAATTTTCTAATTAATTATTATTATTGTTGTATTAGAGAAGTAATCAAAAAGCCACTTCGTTAAAAAAAATTGACGATATTTTTCAGCCAGGCTATTGGTACAGAGTTTTTACGTTTTTGCAGCAACGATATGTTCAAATTTCAAATCTCCTATTTTTAAATAAACTTAATATGTTATCGCTTCACGTG
Source organism: Luehdorfia chinensis (assembly GCA_019845155.1). NCBI lineage: Eukaryota > Metazoa > Arthropoda > Insecta > Lepidoptera > Papilionidae > Luehdorfia > Luehdorfia chinensis. The sequence continues at coordinate 1,787,429 of JAHVAK010000390.1, forward strand.
AGCAAAATTATAGCGTCATAATTAGGCTAAGTAAGCGATCGAGCGACAAAAATAACTTAAAAGACATACTTTTTTACAAAAAACCCCTTATTTGGAAATTGTTTCAAAGTTCAAACAAAAAATTAGTTTGTAGAGAGCGCACTGCTGGATTAGGCCTTTTTTGTTTATTGGAGAAAGCGACGAGACGAGTAAAACGTTCACCTGATGGTAAGTGCTACGTCCGCCCACAGCAATGTTGTCGCCCAGAATATTTTTGTGTGGCATTACAGTGCGCCTGTCCCCTGAGACGTTAGTGAAGTCTCGTATGCTCAGTGATTAGATTAGACTAGCTCTCACTGCCCTTCTGACCAAAACACAATAATATTTGCACACTACTGCTTCACGGAAAAATAATTGGCCTACCTAGACGGATTCCTGCATAGGAATTCTAACATCAATCAATCACTTTACGTTCTTGCTGATTATTTCTTAATATAACCCCGATTTCTCAGTGTGGTTGTCAATGAGAAGCACTTATAGCGAGATCTTTATTTAATAGAAATTAGTGGTTACACGAGAAAGTCTTACAACTTGGTGCCACCCAGAAGCACCTGCGTAACGATATTTGGGTGACACCACACAGCATTCGTCACAATAAGATATCGGTTCCTTAGTCTCATTCTGCTTCAACGCCCTTCAAACCAACTGTGTGTTGTGATATTTCACATCACTGTTTTTACGATCTAAATGAATTAGAATTACTTACAAAGGAATGTACGACACCTCTAAAGTTACATAAATATTAAAAAAAAATAACATTAATTTTATGTATTATATTAGTCATTCACTACCCATATATTATCTGTGATTTGTTTTACTTTAGCATTCCATAAAATCACTGGCCCGAAATAAAAAACAAAGCCCTTAATTGCAATAAAAACTGAAACACTTTCCAGAGGTCTTAATTAGTTGAAAATGGTTGAAAACAAAACATGAAAACTATTGTCGGTTTTCTGTTGTTTTATGTTTTTAAGTTTTATGCAATTCACGATCGTGACAATTATCGCGAAATTTAACTTGAAAAAATAATGAAACCGATATGCTGCTGTGTGTTTTACGTTTAAAAGTAAAATATAAAATGACCCACTACTGGCCTTCTCCCATTTTTAAGAGGGTTTCGAAGTTCGAGCCTCGCCTCAGAGCTGACTGGCGGACTTGACATGTCCTCGATTATTTTTATTTCTCTGACATGTGTCGACCCTGTAGCACAGAAATTAGTAGTCTGACCATGTCTAGCGGTCGGAGTACTTGGCGATGTCTCGGGCCCTGCGTTCGAATCCCTGCTGGAGACAACGTTTCTGCAAATACACAAATTGTTAGTTTACGGGTCTGGTTATTTGTGCAGTGAATTGATGTCTGTAAAACGCACTCATGATAGAAGTCCCGATTTAGGACAACGTAGGTAACCTCACATCACAAAGCCGTGGTAAACCAACACTCCAATTTGGAATTAACTATTTTAGTTGTATCTCCAGGGATCGAACCCAAGTTATTCGGGTACTGTGCAATTTATGACGTGCGCAGAGCCGCTGTGTTACCATAGCAATTTCGTTTCGATTTTGCGCGTAGCTCTGATTTATTCCGCGGCAAAACATCTAAGAGGCGTTTATTCCTGGATATAACGAAATTGTATTCAGAACGAACGATCTGTGACAGCAACTTGGCTTTGCATTTGAATAGCGAAACAAATTGCTGAATATTTATTATAATTTAGTTCAATATAAACACTATTGACTCAACATATATTGTGCATAGTTAATTACTAGCTGTGTAATATAATTACCGCGTAGGTTTCAACCGTGTATAAAAGACCCCGATCGATGATATATGCATATACTTCCCTATTTGAATCGGATTTTAGGGGTTCAAATTTTTTGCGCGGAACCCTAAAATTAAAGTAGCCTAAGTTACCCGCTATAATATCAGCTATCTGTCAGTGACAGTCCCGTCGAAAACGGTCCAGCCGTTCCGGAGATTAGCCGGAACAAACCGACAGACAGACAGACAGACAAATTTGTAAAAATGTTTAATTTTTTTCTTATAAGTACCGTATATACTTTTATAAGCATTAAGTAAAAGCTGTTATTTTGTTATTACAAACAGACACCTCAATTTGTTTTATTTGTATAGATTATTTGTTACTAACTCTGGTCTCTTACCATGGCCCTGGATCAAGCCCTGGTCGAGACGAGTAAATCCTTCACCGGGTGGTAAGTGCAATGTGCCCATTACAAATGCTAGTGTCAGTTAGAACATTTCTGACACTACACTGCGTTCGTCACCCTGAGACATCAATTCTTAAGTCTCATATGCCATGTAATTACACTAGCTCTTAGTGCCCTTCAGACCGAAACAGTGTAATGTTAGCACACTACTGATTTACGGCTGAATAACTTGCATTGCATTGGTGGCAACTGCTTAGGAAACGTACCACCAGAAAAAGAAATTTCTAATTTAACTTACTTCTTCACCAGCGTGATGGCGGGTTAAGAGAATCTACCACCCCATCTCATCCCGTGGGTGTCGTAAAAGTCGACAGAGGAAAAATGAAAACCAGGAGATGGGCAGCAGCGTCTTCCTGGAACATCTCAATTAATGAACTGAGGTTGCCAACCCGCCAGTACAAGCGTGGCAACTATGGAAAAATCACCTAAAATTAGAGCTACAAACTTTTATGGCAATCTTTGAGGGAGGCCTATGTTCAGCAGTCGACTAGTGATACACTGAAATGATGATGATGATGAACTTACTTCTTTTATTTATTGGATAAAGTGATGAAAAGAGCAAAACGTTCACCTGATGGTAAGTGTAACGTTTGCCCATAGCAAATGTAGTTTCACTCAGAACATTTCTGTGTGACACGCCACTGCGCCCAGCACCCCTAAGACATCAGTTCTTCAGTTTCAAATTCCCAGTGTTCCTTCCCAGTTACACTAGCTCACAGTGCCCTTCAAACCGAAATACAGTAATATTTACACACTTCTGCTTCACGGCAGAATATCTGACCCTGAGACGATACCTACCTAGACGGATTAGATTATGAAACCTACTACATCTTATACTGATAAGGATACGGCTAACATTGTGTATTTTTCATTCTTCCACAGCACTTAATCCTCCTATAGGGATCCACACATACCAGCTACAGTAGTTAACACCCATTGATAAATTTTCTACAAAACTGACTTCAAGTTTATACAATTATCGCCTTTAGAAGTATCAGAACTGGTGGTAGGATTCTTATGCGGGAATCCGTCTAGGTAGTTACCAACCCAGGGCCAATTATTCTGTCGAAAAGCAGTAGTGTGCAAACATTACTGTGTTTCGGTTTGAAAATCACTGAGAGCTGGCGTAATCACATGGGTATGCGAGACTTAAGAACTGATGTCTCAGAGTGACGAGGGCGTCACACATAAATGTTCTGGGTGACACAGCATTCGTTATTTGCATACGTTGCACTTACCATCAGGTGAAGGTTTTGCTCGTTTCGACACTTCCATTAAGAAAAGCTTATTGATGATACAGTTATATTAGTGTATTTCTCATACTTCCACAGTACATATCTTACGGCGTATTTCTATGGTAGTCTAGAGCTACTAGCTACAGTGGTTAAACCCCATAACTTGACTTCAAATTATATCATTTTTTTGAGATTAGACAGATGATCGTCGAGGATACATCATCTACATTTGTGTATTATTATACTCCCGAAGTATCGTTACCTATACCGTATTACTGTGGAGATCCGCAACAAGATTGGAAACAATATTAATTTTGTAAAAACAAAGCAGGCTCGGCCTACAACGCCGGACCTCGACAGGCGCTGCGAAAACTTTCCAAGAAAACTAATATGTAACAACTTCGTGATTGTTTTCTGAAAATATTACCTAAATACGAAAAAATATAACTGTTACCTAAAGTAAGAATAAAAGTTAGTTACAAGACAAAGTAAAGTCTTTCAATTAAATCTTACACTAAAAAGTAAAGAGTCGATAGATTTTCCTACTTCCAAAACTAGAAAGTCTTTTCTGTACAAATGTGTAAAGATTTACAGTAAAATGTCGAACCGTGACGACTTCAGTTTAAATAAAAAAACTTCTTAGAAACCCTGTATTATAAACAGCGTACTATAAAATAATAGGTGAAGCCCGCGACTTCGTACGCGTGGATATAGGTTTATCAGATATCCCGTAGGGAACTTTTTGATTTTTCGGAATAAAAAGTATCGTATGTCCTGTCTCCAGGATGCAAGCTATCTCTGTGCCAAATTTCGTCAGGGATGGTTTCAGCGGTTGAGCCGTGAAAAGGTGACAGACAGAGGACAAAGAGAAGAGTAATTTCGCATTTTATAATATTAGTATGGATATCAGAGTCCTCATTGCCCTACTCCTGTCAACTTCGTAATACTGTCAGAGGATTACAACTGCACAGGAGATTATAGTACCAAAAGTGTAAGCACAAACATGCAGCAATCACTCGTCCTAACCTACACGCGCCCACATTTATACTCGTGCCGTAATATTGAGGTAAGAAAAGGTGCAGTACCAGAGACACAGAGACTAGTCACCACCAGACCCGAAAACCAACAATTTGTGGTTTTGCCCAAACGTTGGCTGCTTCTAACCCAGTATCCGCGGCGTAGTATTCAGGTGCTATAACCACTAGATCAGGCGGACGTCAAAATTAATAATCAATATAGAGAACAACATGTATATAGAAATATTTTTGACAAAACTAGCTAATAGATCAACTTGTGGTAAGAGCAATGTCTCTCTATTACAAATAGACCTCTGAAACATTTCTGTGTGGCACCACACTGCGCTCGTCACCGCAAGACATCAGTTCTTAAGTGCTATATTTTATATTTGGCCCTTTAGACCAAAACAAAGTTATGTTTGCACACGACTACTTGATGGCAGAATAACTGGCACTGCGATGGTACCTAACTAGACGGATTTCTGCATACGAATTCTTCCTCCAGTAGATTAGTAGTAGTATTAGTAGGTAGTAAATTTAGACTTTAAAAGATGTATGTAGGACATTTTTATTGATACAAGTAAAGAGACGAGCAAAACGTTCTCCTAGTAAACTCCATAAGTGTAACTTCTGCCTATAACAAATGCTGTATCACCCAAAACACGAGTGAGTGGCACCACACTGCGCCCGTCACCTTGAGACATCAGTTCTTAAGTCTCATGTAATGGTGATATGAGACATAGTGATTGCACTAATTTTAGTGCCCTTCAGAGCTTCAGACCGATGTTTGCACACTATTACTTGACAGCAGAATAACTGCCCCTGGGGTGGTAGACGCATTTTTGCATAGGAATCCTACCACCAGTGACATACAGTTTTGAGGTTTTTTTTTGTATACAGATTAATTAATACATACATACATAAGATCACGACTGTATCCCATAAGGGGTAGTCAGAGACTGGACACTCTTTTTTTATTGTACTCGTATTTAGTGATGAAACGAGCGAAACGCTCACCTCATGGTAAGTGCAACTTCTGCCCATAACAAATGCTGTGTCACCCACAAAATTTCTGTGTGACACCACACTGTGCCCATCACCCTGAGACATAGGTTCATAACTCTCATATGCCCAGTGATTACGCTAGCTTACAGTGCCCTTCAAACCGAAACACAGTAATGTTTGCACACTACTGCTTCACGGCAGAATAACTGGCCCTGGGGTTAAGTTCAAAATACCAACATGGTGGTAGGATTCCTATGCAGGAATCCGTCTAGGTAGGTACCACCCCAGGGCATTTGAGACTTAAGAACTGATGTCTCAGGGTGACGGGCGCAGTGTGGTGTCACACAGAAATATTCTGGATGATACAGCATTTGTTGTGGGCCGACGTTGCATTTACCATCGGGTGAACGTTTTGCTCGTTTCGTCACTTTATGCAATAAAAAAAAAAAACTTTTCATTAGGCACACCGATCCGAACGGAAAACTAAATTGCTCGGCATTGTATGCTGGCTAATAGATTCTCAAGTACTTATGTAAGAGTCCATTAAATTTTACGTTCGTTGTATATTTTTTACGAGCAGTTTTGCAATCGTCTAGAAAATTAATAAGTAACAAGCGACTATGTTCTCGTGAAACGTAAACATAACTCAAGAACTAACGTTAGTTAGTCTAAGTCTTACTTTCTAAAAGAAAGCAGACTAACAGCCTATAATCTCCCACTTCTCAGCACAGACCTCCTCTCATTTTTAAAATGGCTTCGGAGCGAGGAAGAGTCCGACACGCCGCTTCAATAAGAAATATAATAATAAATCGACTTTGGCTCAGCCTGTGGTCAGTGCTCGTACATATTAATCTAGCTCTTAAAATAAATATTAATTGAATTAATCATATATCATCATCATCATCATCATCATTATTTCAGCGTATTACTAGTCCACTGCTGAACATGGACCTCCCCCATAGATTGCTACGAAATGTTTGTAGTTCGCATTTGGGGGGATTTTGCCATAGTTGCCACGCTTGGCAGGCGGGTTGGCAAACGCAGTTTATTCATCTATAATAATATATTTTTGATTTAGTCACATATATAATTACAAATGAAACAAACAAAATTATTTATAACATTCATACATACAGTCACGCCTCTTTCCCATATAAGGGGTAGGCAGAGGCCACTCACGTAGTCTCCTTTGCGACCTAGCGTAAAACGAGGCGTGTTCCCACGAGCAGTATAGCGACATCATTGCATATTATGGTGTATATACTACCACTCCATCTCATCCAATGGATCTCGTAAAAGGCGAGTAAGGAATTAAACTGCATTGTGCACCCAACAGCGCATGGTGGCGATGGGCTCACCACCTATCACACCGAGTGCATTATATTGTTTTGGTGAAACGTGGATTGTGCCAGTCATCTGTTTTTGCAGTGAGTGCCCAGTCTCTGACTACCCCTTATGGGATACAGTCGTGATCTTATGTATGTATGTATAGGTAATTAAGATGTAACATTTTTACAAACAAAAAATTATAAATGGTCTTGTGGAACATTATAAGTGCGCTCCGTTAAAATAAAAGACAAAAATCTTAGTGATGTTAATTTGTTTGGGAGTATGTTATGCTTTATTGTGTCTGGTTGCGGCGGCGTCGTGTGGCAGGTCGTCCATTTCCCTTTCAATGGTCGAGAAGGGCGATGGCTGCCTCATGCGTCATACTTGTAAACGGGTTGGTGAGGAGGGAGGTTGGTCTGCTCGAGTTCACAAAATACATTCATACACACATACATAAGATCACGACTGTATCCCATAAGGGGTAGTCAGAGACTGGGCACTCACTGCAAAAACAGATAACTGCCACAATGCACGTTTCAGCAAAACAATATAATGCACTTGGTGTGATAGGTGGTGAGCCCATCGCCACCATGCGCTGTTGGGTGCACAGTGCAGTTTAATTCCTTACTCGCCTTCTACGAGATCCATTGGATGAGAGGGAGTGGTAGTATTCTACTTTGCAACTTAGACGTTACTGCCTGTATTCTTTTATCGATCCGCCACCACACGGATCACAATATACTTACATATTTGTTTGTTTTTTCAGTGAGTGCCCAGTCTCTGACTACCCCTTATGGGATACAGTCGTGATCTTATGTATGTATGTATGTATATATAACAATGTTTTTTTTATGGATAAAGTGATGAAACGAACAAAACGTTCACCTGATGGTAAATGCAACGTCTGCCCATAACAAATGCTGTGTCACCCAGAAAATTTCTGTGTGACACCACACTGTGCCCATCACCCTGAGACATCAGTTCTTAAGTCTCATATGCCCAGTGATTACGCTAGCTCACAGTGCCCTTCAAACCGAAACACAGTAATGCTTACACACTACTGCTTCACGGCAGAATAACTGGCCCTGGGGTGGTACCTACCTAGACGGATTCCTGCATAGGAATCCTACCACCAGTGAAAAATATTGTTAGAATAATAATTATAACAAAGAATTTAAATTATATTAGAAATAAATATATGTGTGTTTCTTATAAATAAACATTATTTATTAGGACAGGCTACGCCTAGTGTGGTTAGCATTTTGATTATTTTTTTATTAATTTTTTCATTTGTCAGTGAGGAGCTGTATCTCTTGTCGTGCAATTTTCCTCTCGATGTTTCGTTTCGCCGGTAAGCACTTTATAAATCGGCACTTAACATTGGGATAAACAAATTCAGAGGTGCCGGCACCGAAGATCGAACCCGGGTCACTCGCGTTTTATGAAATTTAAGACGAGCGCCCGTTGCCCGAGCTTTCACTTTCTACGATTTGTTAAAATTTCATGCCAATATTTTTGGTAAGTTTTAATCAAATAATTCGAAATGGAAGAGACAGACGTCATATCATATTAGCTTGTATTGATGTTTTATTAAAATTCTAATCGACGATTACTTCATCATCATCACCATCATCACTTCAGTCCATCACCATTCCACTGCTGAACACAGGCCTCCCCTATAAATTGCCATAAAAGTTTGTAGCTCTCTTTTTGGTGGGAATTTGCCATAGACCGCAATATATTTATTTAGATGTTCCAGGAAGATGCTGCTGGGAGGGAAAGGGAAGGGAAAATTTAAATCAGAAGATGGGCTTCTGATTTAAATTTTCCCTCTGTCTACTTTTATGACACCTACGGGATGAGATGGGGTGGTAGATTCTCTTAACCCACCACTGCACGGCTTGACGATTACTTAAGACTTTTAAATTTCAAAGCATATTAAATAAGTTTCAGTTCAAATACTAGCTGAGCCTCGCGGTTTCACTCGCGTAAAATAAGACTACCACGTGATTATATTACAAATATGTATATAACAAATATGTATATTACAAATATTACAAATATGTTTATTACAAATATGTATATTACAAATATGTATATTCATATGTTCTGCCTCTGCAAGATATCGACAATACACGAAATCTTCAGTTAAAATTCCAGTTTTATTCCTTTCCCTAGTTTCCTTGAAATCCGTTTAGCTGTTCTGCGGGGCTATTGCGTATCCATAGTGAAGATCACTTATAAAAGTGTTGAACGAATATCTGTCAAATAACTGTCGGAATACTGCCTACGATTAACAAAAAAAAAACGTCATATGAAAAATTATCGTCGTTTTCGTCAACCATAACCAGTATGAAAACAATTATTTTAAAGATATTCGTTCAACACTTTTATAAGTGATCTTCACTTTGGATACGCAATAGCCCCGCTGGAGTCCATTCCAGTGAAACTTTCAGATAGACAGAGACAAAAATTCTTAAAACGGTCATTTATGATTAGGCATCGTATTAATAGCTATTTTCACTTAAATTTTGGCACTATTAAATCAAAGGCAGACACTTCAAGTTTGTTAGTCGGCTCGGTTGGCGCAGTGGTTAAGCCCTTGGCTTCTGCGCCGCGGGACGCGGGTTCGATTCCCGCACGGGACAAATATTTGTATGGCCTACAAACAGTTGTTCCGGGTCTGGGTGTTTGTGCATGTGGAATTTATGTATGTAAAACGCACCCACGACACAGGAGAAATCCAACTGAGGGGCATCGTTTTTTTAAAAAATAAACGCAATAAAATCCATAGAATCACTTTCATTTAAAAATATAGTTCATTTAACAACTAGACTTCCTTCTTAATAAATTAAGAAGCTATCAAACGATATGTTGCTACGCACACACATGTCAGTGTGTATATTTATAAACATTACACTACATACGTACAAAAGCTAACTCACGATAATATTCTTCATCGCTGAGCACGTGAGTAACATTTAACAAATTTTCCATAAAAGCTGGTAGGGATGTATGCGGTATGCGTGTTCGGAGTTTTAATAATACAGAATCCTGTTGCTCACGCGTCCTACATCAGAAAATTGAACACATTCCCTACTAAATCAAAAACGCCCGCAAAAGCTTATCGCATATGTATGTCCCACAAGTGGGAACAAGCATCTTCCAATTGATCAGGCAGTAACAGAGCCTGTCACGCTGCTTCCGGCAGCCGGAAGATTTCAAATTAACATTTTTTATATTTCTTAAGCATGTTTTCTCACGATGTCCCTCTTCACCACTAGTAGTAATCTCCATCACTTAAATTTACAAATCAATATTATATATAAAAACTTACGAGTGCCCGGTACTTTTACTGGTGGTAGGATTCCTATGCAGGGGTCCGTCTAGGTAGGTACCACCCCAGGGCCAGTTATTCTACCGTGAAGCAGTAGTGTGCAAACATTACTGTGTTTCGGTTTGAAGGGCACTGTGAGCTAGGCGTAATCACTGGGCATATGAGACTTAAGAACTGATGTCTCATGGTGATGGGCATAGTGTAGTGTCACACGGAAATTTTCTGGGTGGCACAGCATTTGTTAAGGGCAGAAGTTGCACTTACCATCAGGTGAACGTTTTGATCGTTTCATCACTTTACATAATAAAAAAAAACACTCTCAGATTACATTTTTTATTGTATCAACTGACAGTTAATGATTACCGAATGCTTCAGTGCTGTGTATACCTGGAATCTTCGAATCCCTGCCGTAGGCAATTCTTGTGAAAAATTACTTATTGTATTTTGGATCGTATTATTATTGTCTGTGTCTCTATCCTCTGACGATGTATCTGACTATTTCTCCAATCTTACCGTATTAAATCTTGCATCGGCAACGTGCAACGGCAGGTGAATACATGATACCTGTGGTAGAAAGTTTAGGTGGAATCATCATCCATTAGTGTAAAAGTATAATGTCAGAGGCACGGGGACAACCACAACAGAACCAGATCCGAAAACCGTCAATTTGTGGTTTTGCACTCATGATTGATCTACCTGAAATTCGAATCTAAGATCCGCCGCGCAGTGGTTTGGTTTTTTTTATTGCGTAAAGGGACGAGACGACCAAAACCTTCACCTGATGGTAAGTGCAACGTAACCATAACAAATGATATGTCACCGAGAACGTTTTCTACAGCACCACATTGCGTCCGTCACACTGAGACATCAGTGGTGGTATTAAGATGAAGTAATAGTTCCCGTGCCATTAGAACAATCACGATTAAGGACGTACCGCGGCGTTCAAACGTGATTAAGCTGAGGTTAACTTTCCTTATAATTCCTTTAATTGTAGTGCATTCCGACCGGCACTTGTCTTTATTGCACTTTTCGGTTTGAAATGATCGCTGTGAGAGGTGCGAAGTATGCGGCATGATTAGTAAACGCTTCCTCACTCGCTTTTGACGATCGCGTGGCCTAAAAGTCAGAGTACCTTACTTCTACGCCGCGGGTCCTGGGTTCGAATCCCAGCCGGAGCCAACATTTGTGCTAAAACACAAATTGTTGGTTTTCGGGTCTGGTTGTGTTGTGTTTGTCCCCATGTTTCTTACACTGCATCCTAGCCTACCTCCGATCTTATCGCATCAGCGTTACATCGGGCGCGGGTAGGTTGGAACGAGTGAGTGCCTCTGTGTTTGCGCGTACAGTTGTGGCACTATAATATCTCCTGCGCAGTTGATGGCTCTCGAAAGTATTCGGAAGTTGTCGCCGTGGTCGAAATCGGCTAGGAGACAATCATCAGCATCATCATCAAACGCTTCCTCCACTATAATGTCTTCATGTTTCTTATATTACCTTATTGTTATACCGAGCGGCCGGATTCGAATCTCAAACGGAGCCAGCATTTGCACTTGTTTTCTAGTTTGATTATTATTTTTTTAATTCGAATATTGACGAGACTAACAAAGTGTTCATCTGATGGTAAGTGCAGTCTATCCATAACAAATGCTGTATCGTCCAGAACTATTCTATGTACCACGAACCGGCGCTCGTCAGCCCGAGACGTCAGTTCTTAGGTATCATATGCCCAGTGATTGCACTAGCTCTCAGCGCCCTTCAGACCGAAACATAATTATGTTTGCACACTACTGTTTTTTGGTAGATTAATCCCTGCGGTGGTCCTTAATCCCGTGTTTACTTCGGGCGTGGGTAGGTTAGGATAAGCATGTTGCCGCGGTCTCTTGTGGCACTAGGAACACAAAAAATCGTCGTCGTTTCAGCCTATCACTAATTCACTGCTGAATAGGCCTCCCCCATAGATTGCCACAAAAGTTTGTAGGCTCTCGTTTTGGAGGGATTTTGCCATAATTGACACGCTGGGCAGGCCGTCTGGCAATCGCAGTTTCTTTATTTAGATGTTCCAGGAAGATGCTGCCCATCTCCTGGTTTTCATTATCTCTCTGTCGACTTTTACGACACCCGGATGAGATGGAGTGGACACGAGAAATCCTCATGTAAATTTATTATATAATACGCTATTTCTGCAATGGTCCTCCCATTGAAGAAATAGCGTATTATATCAATTAAAACTAATTATGGTAGAATTAGGCTAAAAGTCCAAAGAGTGAGAGTCTGAAGATAGCTCTATCTAAGCCCAGGATGTTCCCCACTTCGAGCTTGTATGCAAAGCCTAAAGTATTAACTGTTCGAAAACTTTATATACTGCCAATTACCCAAAACCAGACCCGTGAGATGGACCAGACAGTGGATTCTTAAAGCTGAAGATGGTAATGAAGTGTCGATGCAAACAGAGGAAATTACTCATTTCCAAAACACTCGTCACACTGTGATGTCAGTTTGTAGTCTCATATGCCCTATAGTACACATACACTAGTTATCAGTACCTGCTGATCTACCACGTGATCGGCGGCGAAGGAAAACATCGTGAGGAAACCTGCATGTCTGAGAAATAAAAAATATTTCGAAGACATGTGCAAGTGCGCCAACTCGCATTGGAGCAGCGTGGTGGATTACTCCTAGCTCCAAAACCCTCTCAGAAATGAGAAGAGGCCTGTGCTCAGCACTGGCACATTTATAGGCTGAAACTTTACTTTACTTTACTACTACTTCACATCAGAATAACTGGCCCTGGGGTGGTACCTACCTACCGGATTCTTTCATAGGAATACTACCGGTAATGTTATGCGATTGGGGGTTCATCACCATCATTACTGCAGCCGATCTTTTAGGCTGTGTGTTGTATCACCCGTAGACCAATAACCATTGGTTATCATTCAGTTCAACATGATCATAAGTTAAAGTATTTCAATTAATTTATATGAAATGTTTTTAATTCCTAATAAATAATGAAATTCAATAGTAACAAGGAAGCATTCTGAAATGACTGGACAATTCCAGCAACATTCGCACTGATAAATAGTTCGTAATGGAGAATAAAGAGTTCCATTATGAAGTTATAAGCAAAGCGAGCCGGCTGCAAATCGCCGCAACGTGACTCGCATGGACGAGGACTAAAAGTTATATGTATCTAAATACGCTTTAGAAATACACAATTTGTAAAGTCTGTTTTTACCAAATTTACCTTAATAACAGACTGATAACTGATAATCTTTATAGATATCATTGTTCCGTGCGTGTGTATGTCACTGAACTCCTCCTAACTCCTAACTCCTCCTCCTCCGTCTGGACCGATGTTGATGAATTTTTGTGTGCGTTTGTGTGGTTCCCTGGATGGTTTAGATTCAGAATTGGACCCGGCTAGGTGGCGCTGCGATAGAGTTCTAGGGAAAATGACAAAAGTCACTCAGTATATAGTTTATCGATAATTCGAATATCGAAAAGTCGTTTACTCTGTGAACAGCAGGCAAGCCAACGTTCGGGCAGGGCAACGTCTGTCGGGTCCGTTAGTAATTATAAAAAAATTAGTTTAATATTACATACGTCTGAAAATGAACAAAAAAAAAGTTTTGTAATTAATTTTGTTTCTTAGTCTGCTTCTTTGTAATCATTATTATTATAATTTTGTGCAATTTACATTATTAATAAGTGGTTATGATTTTCTTGTACATAAGTTTTCCATGTTTTAATACAATCTCATTTTAATTATATTTGACATAAATATTATTTAAAAATTGCATTGCCCTAACAGGGTTAATGTTGTGTAAATAACATTTTGTAAAACCACATGAAGTAATAAATGATATGACTATGACTCAAAGTGAAGGACGCAAGTGTGGCGCTGGTGTCACATAGAAACTTTCTGGGTGACACAATATTTGTTATTGTCGGACGTTACACTTACCATTTGATGTGAACATTTTGATCGTCTCGTCAATTTCTTTACTTAAAAAATAATAATATACAATTATGACATAAGAAAGAAAGAAAGAAAACGTTTTTTCGGCACAACCCGATGACGTACAAAACATGCACTTACAAACAAATATTAATATACGAGTAAAAGTTACCATAAAAAGTTATCCTTACCACTAATCTTATATCTAAGCTGTACGCTTGGCTATTGTATGTACGTCGGGTCATGCCAAAAGGGTCAGGATCAATGATGACCGCTAAGCTAAGTAAGTGTATTTTAATACTAACTAAAATTGCTTTAATAACAGAAACGTACATTGTTTTTCTCTAGAAACGAATCTAATATTCACGGGAAAAACACATAGAGCAATTTAGATAAATATCTACTTCATTCACCTTATTATCTTTAGAATAAAATTAAGCTAGTGGCTCGGCTTGGTCTCGCAAGACAACAGGAAGACTTAAGTAAAATGTAATCAGTATGAGTTGTAAGGAACTTTTTGCATCATCATAATCTATCTTTGTAAGGCTGCTTTGGTAGGCGAAGGTTTTTACTGAAAGGCAAAAACAAAACCCGTCAAAGCATTCCAAGTAAGATTTTCATATAAAGTCGAACCTGAATCTTCATCATAGCCTATCACTAGTCCACTGCTGAACATAGGCCTCCCCATTGAATGAAAGAAAACAAAAGTTTGAAGCTCTCATTTTGGGGAGATTTCCCATTTTCTGGTTTTAATTTTCCCTCTGTCGACTTTTACGACACCCACGGGATGAGATGGGATGGTGGATTCTCTTAAGCCGCTACCACACCTGGATAAGCGAGAGTTAAAATCCAGAGAGCCGACTCGGAGATGCCACGCATAAGAGGCATAGCGCCTCTACATGCGCGCCCACCAGACGCCTTCGCGGTCTCTTTAGGAACCTCACCAAAAGCAACTGAAGCTTAAGCCGCCGCCTGCTCGCTGGTCGTTAGCTGGACCTTTACGCAAGAAGACAACACACCACATCGCCGGCCAATCAAATGGTCAAACAGGTCGCACACACACGGCGCAGACTGCCACAATCAGGGGGCCCAGAGCCAAGAAATTGCTTCTCCGTAACACGAGATTTACTACTTCGGAGAGGTCAAATATCGCAGTCTCTTTTTCACTTATGGAGGTTTTTCTACTCCATACAGACACAGGTACATGAGTGCTTTTCTCACTAACAGAGGTTTAAAAAATACAGTAAATATGTATGTATTGGATAGGTATAGTTCTTTAGAATTTTACATAGATGCTTACATAAAAAAACAAAAAATCTTTTAGTAATTTTTACTTAAAGAAATCCGCTAATATCTTTTGCATTTCTGTTTTTGTATATGTTTTACGAGTACATTATTAAAATTTCATCGATACACAAAAATTAAGTCGTCGTCGTCGTTTCAGCCTATCAATAGTCCACTGCTGAACATAGGCCTCCTCCATAGATTGACACTAAAGTTTGTAGCTCTCGTTTTGGGGGGATTTTGCCATAGTTGCCACGCTTGGCAGACGGGTTGGCAACCGAAGTTTATTTATTTAGATGTTCGAGCAAGATGCTGCTGCCCATCTCCTGGTTTTCATTTTCCCTCTGTTGACTTTTACGGGATGTGATGGGGTGGTAGATCCTCTTAGGCCGCTACCACACGGCCAAAATTAAGTAAAAAAAAACCTATCAGTTGTCAGAGTATCGTTTGTTAGCTAGCAGGATGTGTCACGTGCAGGTGAGATTGGCATTTGTTGAACGTGGTGTATTCGCCCTTACACTCTCAAAATGTTTATTAATAACCTTTAAACACGACCACGGTTTACTTAAAATAAGATTTAATGGCCGATATAATTTTCCGAATCGCAAAAATGTAGACAGGCAAACCATGAACCGGTGTGAAAGAGACTGAAGTATTTTTTTTTTAGGTTTTTGGGTCATCTTAAAAAAATATGCCCACAGTAGGGTTTCTCCTGAATCGTTTACACAAATACATTTCACACGCACAAGATTCGAAAAACACCAATTTGTGTTTTTTACAAATGTTAGCTCCGGCTGGGATTCGAACACGCGGCTTAGAATTCAGGTACGCTAACAAAAAGCCAGTCGTTGTAAGCCGGTCGTCAAAAACGTTCATCCAATGGTGGTTTTTAGAGACCATAGAAAAGATAAAAATAACAAATCTTAACATGTGGATCCCAGCAAGTTAACTTTGTTTTTCTCTTATACGTAATGGATGTCTCTCAAAGTAACGCCTTATTCCATTACCTATTTCTTTTTAAATCATATTGAGTCATCAGTCGACAGGACCTGCGGCGTAGAAATCAGAGTCTGTACGCAAGTCATAACCTTTTTATTAATCTGAAAATAAAGATATTTTCTTTTATTTCCTAGTTTTTATTTATGGTGTATATTTAATTTAAAAGTACAGTCGACATTGAGCAGGATCGTCATTACACAATAGCTGGCATTACACGAAATATTAGGGACATTCTTTTTCTTATTTTTAAATATTGGCAATTTTCCAACCAAAACGTTTGCCGTTGTCGAGTAATAATTTGCCAATATTTTTTTACAATATTCAAATTACAAAAATATTATTATAGAAATGACAAAATTCAGTAAAAACCCTGCTGCCACTTTTCGAATTGGCGCCAAAAGTCTTTTTTTTATGATTTCTACCAGAGATTATATTATAACCGTCTCTGATGGGTTTACAGAAATTTTAGAATTTGTTTCGTTAAGGAAGTTGTTTGTTTTGTTTTGTTTTTCGTCAACTCCGCTATTTCATACAGCACATACAGCACGATCTCTGTCATATTAAAAATGATGCTCCATAATAAAGTTAGTAATTATTATCAAAATTTTAATGAATAAACACAACCGTCACTTTTTGAATTGGCGCCAAAAGTCTCACTCTGATTGTTGAACGAATATTGAACTGTTTGTTCAAAATACATTTTTATTCTTCATCATTTTTGATCGTGGCACCATCATCATCATCATTTCAGCCTATCACTAGTCCACTGCTGAACATAGACCTCCCTCACAGAATGCCACAAAAGTTTGTTTGTTCTCATTTCGGGGGATTTTGGCATAGTTGCCACGCTTGGCAGCTGATTGGCAACCGCAGTTTATTTATTCATATGTTCCAGGAAGATGCTGTTGCCCAACACCCATGCCCCAATGTCGAGTATTATTTAATATTAATATTATTATTTTATAATAAGGACTTCGTTTCGATGGACAGTAAAATGAAAGTTGTCTTTCCTATAGATTTGTTGGAATGATGAACGGTGATGCACATGAAGATTTGCTGGAATGATGGAGACAAAACCAAAAGTAAATTTTTGGTTTTGGATTGTTTCTTCCAATTATTGTACACGTTCACGAGCACTTACAGCATAATAAACTATACCACATTGAATAAAAACACCACTTTTCGAGTTGGCGCCAAAAGTCCAGAAATTCATTCAACCTGATTCCTATATAAAAACAAATAAAAGCTTTTTCGCCAGCATTTTTAATATTTCTATAATTAAAGACTTTTTATTCGTTTTCCGACCAGTTAGAGAGTCCGATTCGCTAAGAAAATCATAACCACTAGCGGCATCCAATATAAACTCCGATAGTATTTCAGCACAATGCTAAACCCTGCATACCTCGATGAGCATACACACGCGTAGAAGTCATGATTGCAGTAAGGATAGGAGGAGGATAGAAGGAGGATAGTATCGGTTGTAACAGCAATTCTTGAAAAATACATGAAATTTAATTTTCAAAACAAACACAAATGAATTATATATATTAATACGTGATGAGAAACTTAGTATCCCTTTTTTAAGCATATTGTGCACACGGAGGAGTTTGAGATTCGGCATAGTTAAAGTTTCTATGGAAAGAAGCGAAAAAGGTAAAATGTATATACAATAAAACTAAAACATTTATTATTTCCGTTCCTAATGACAATGTTAATCACATAATAGTAAGTCGTTTGTTTACGTTCATACTGCTAATGTCAAACACATAATAGTCTGTGGCCAAGCGGACGCACAAAGTAGAGATTGTCGCCATAGAATTTTAAAATGTTGCCAACAAATAATTACTCAATCATCAATAACGGTCGAATTTCGACCACAGGGCGACCACTAGTATAAATAAATTCATTAAATTTATAGTTATACATTTATCTTCAAATAACAAAATACTTTCCCTAATATTATTTTTTTAAAAGATGCCCCACAGTAGTATTTCTCCTATGTCGTAGGTGCGTTTTACAGACATAAAAATTCCACATGCACAAACCACCCAGAACCGGAACAACTATCTGTAGGCCATATAAATATTTGTCCCGTGCGGGAATCGAACCCGCGACCCGCGGAGCAGAAGCCAAGGGCTTAGCCACTGCGCCAACCGAGAAGACATTTGGCCACTGTGACTGTGTTATAGTTATAGTTATATATATTAATATAAGTATCTAAAAATCATGAGTTTGCTAAAGAATTCATGTTAAATATAATTTAAACCGATAGTCACATTAACCATCATACGTTTAAACTTATAATAATCGTTTTCTCATAAATGATGTCTAAAAAAAATCATAAATTTCGCTAGTAAATGTAAAATATTCAAGTCACGAATCGAGATAGATGCCTACACCAAATACGTGTTCAATTAATCTTTCTCGGCTTCATACATTTGCGTATGACCCTTTTTATTATAGCAAAAAGAAGCAGAGTAACAAACAGCTTAGGGGACTGATCTTTAATTAAGTGTCCCTTAAATGTGCCGGGGCAACATTTTGATTGGTGTCAGATTTGTCAGGTGCCTGACGGTGAAGGAAAACATCGTGGACAAACCCGCACATGTCTAAGAAATCGAAAAATATTTGGAGGAAACGTAAAATCCGCCAACACTCACTGGAGCATCCAGACCTGAGCACAGCAATGAGACATTTATAGACTGTAGCTTTTATTACGGAAAGATATTGCGATGGATGAGAAAGTTAAAAGGAAACCTCGGAAAATTATAAGTAGCCGCTTGGCAAAAGATCAAGTACGAATCGTATTGAGATTGTCAAATATTTCAAATAAACTTACGTACTCGAGAGATTGTTGGAAAGGACTTACGAACTCGTATAATCTCAAAAACTTTACAGAAATTAAGATGAAAAAAAGACAATGAATAATAATAATAATACTAGCAATGCTACTGTTCATATTAAATAATTTAACATTATTAATATTTTAAGTTTGGCTCATTTTGATCCAACTCTTATGTACTCTTATGTCTTATGTCCCCACCACACGGTGTAACCAAAAATCCATCAATTTGTCCCAGCTACCACCCAATATCATTCCATGGGGATCGTACCATCGTTTGCTCAAACACCTAAAAAAGTAACACCATATATTCATAGGAAAGGCCTCCTCTCACTTTTGAGAATGTTTTACTGACGACGAGAGTCCGACACGCTGCTCCAGTACGGATTAGCAAGTATCGTAGTCGTCGAAGTATTTCTTAGGCGTGCGGGTTTCCTCATAATCTTTATTTCACCGCCGAGCACGTAGCAGTGCGGGTAACACTTAAGCTCTCACTTTTTTTTTATTAAAAGCTGTGTTAGCATAATGAGTCTGAAAAGACTTCGTATTTCTACAAGTTACGAGAAGTTACTAATAGTCCAAGTAATGGTTAGTTTCGTGAATGCCGTCTCTAGAGAAATTAAATTAGCAATTATAATCTCAACTGTATGAAGAAAACATTCCATTATTGCGTAACAAGAGCTTATTCAAGCTCATAAAGCAGACGTTTACGTAAATCGCTTTGTTTCCCTCGAGGGCGTTGTAGGTTTTATAATGTAGTTCTAAGTACTTAATCTAGAACTACCAAACTTACTACTTTATTTGATAGCAATCTGGTATATAACACAATAAATATTATTATATTATAATACGAGAAGCATCGCGGGCGCTATAAAATACAAAGCTAAGAATACTACTGCAAGACTTTAGGACACTGTAAGCTCGGTTTGCGTAGATCGTACCGAAATAAAAATTTTAAAACTAAAAGTAGCCCGGATTAACTATGATATCAGGACGTCTAAGACCTGAGTGAGTACGTGTAGTGAAATAAATCGTTATAATTTATTAAATTAAGTTTGATCAAATGTGTAATATTCGCGAAAATATATAAGTCATTACATATAAATAAAATGTAAGTGTCTGTTTGTAATAACAAAATGACAGCTTTTTACTCAATGCTCATGAAAGTATATACAGTACTTATAAAAAAAAAACTTTGTTTACTTTTTTAAATTATTGTGTCTTTGTGTTTGTCTGTCTGTTTCTCCCGGCTGGAATTTCACTGACAGATAGCTGATATTATAGCGGGTAACTAAGTTTACTTTATTTTAGAAAAATAATTCAGGTTCCGCGCAAAAAATTGAATAAAATCCGATTAAAATAGGTAAGTATATATGTATACTCGTATCATCGACCGGGGTCGGATTTTCTACGCGGGTGAAACAAGTAGTAAAGGATAAATTAAGGAACTCTGCCTCAGTAAAAAGTAATTCAACAGTTTCAGCAAAATGTGAAACGTATATTCAAATTTTTATTTACGAAAATAGCAGTGTGTCACAAACACATTATATTTGTTTCAAGATACAGAAATTTGTTTTCGCTACGTGTACTAAACGTACTGGCGAAGTTTGTATTTCATACATAGTTATTACAATAACATCAGGGCTTACTCATGTCCCTGCAGATTACAGGCCGTAACTCATTATGACAGGTATTAGGAGCGTGGTTCGCCATTTTATACTACGTATAGACTTTATTGACTTTTTTGTTATAATCTAGCGCCCGCGGGTCCTAATGGTCAGAGTACCTGAACTCTGCGCCGTGCGTCCTGGGTTCAAATCTTAACCGGAGCCAACATTTGAGCAAAATACAAATTAGGTGCAGCACACACAATAGGTGCAAAGGAGTGCCTGACCGCTAATGCGGAGCCTTAACCCAAGAATTAATCGGTAAGAATTGCGTACATACATACAATTACGATTTTTCCCATTTAAAAGGTAGGCAGAGGCCACATACGCAGCCCAACCCCCAGGAAACGAGACGTGACGGACGTCGGAACACATCGCCACCATTTTGGAATCAGTTCAAATTCCTGCTCCCCATTGCGTCCCCACGACTAGCTAATCATCGGCACGGCAACCACTGCCTTGGCGGAGAGGAAAGGAAAAGGATTAGGTAGAAAGTGGACTTGAGGTAGAGAATTGGAAGTTGGGAAAGGAACCATAAGGTGTAGGACACTACTATCTTGGAAGGAGCAGCGGAAGATACTCGTAGCAGAAGTTCGGGAGGCCGGGGTCGTTTATCCGTTACTGTACCGTATTTGCCAGACAAGGCAACTTGGTCAAAGTTCCTCGGCCATTAGAACTGTTCCTCGGCCATCAGCACTGTATTAGAAACTAAAATCGGTATCATTAAAAAAAAACGTTAATCCCTTGACGCCTTTTTCCCATTGGGGTAGGCAGAGATCTTCATCTTTCGCTTCTTCTACTCTGAATATTATATTTTCAACTTATTTTTTAAAATAGGATAATATGATGATCCTGATATGATAAGTACCCTTCTCTTACCTGAGAAATGTAATTTTGCTTGTGAGTTGCGGGCAGAATACTAATGAATAGAAAAAATAAAGTGGGCTTAAAAATATTTCCTGCCCAACGTCAGCGCTGGCAAAGTCGATTATAAAGAAGACAAGTGAATATAAGAGACTAAATAATATCAGACCAAATACGACACTTTCTGTTTGAAGTCATTGAAGTATCTATGTACCGCTGTTGTTTATAAAAACATGTACGTCGCTGATGTTATCTCAAATACGTCGACCTTTTTGTATGATGTATCGTTGTACCATTGTTACTTTTGAATTTACAAGAATTTAACCTTGACCATTTTTTTTAAAAGAGACGTAGATTACAAAAAGATGTTCAGATTAAATGCTCACGGTTGCCAAGTGGTTGTAAATGATTATTTATTTGTGAATATATTTTCATTAAGCGCAGCATCCAGGAATAAACGTCGCTCGGTGACTTTCACAGCGGAATAAATGAAAGCGAGACGTAAAAATAAATAAGAAAGATGCAAAGATTACAAAATATCCGTCTGCTTCATACTTTGACATTGTTTTGTTTTGTTTTATTGGATGTATTCACTAGAGAATGAATGAATATGTCTATATCTAGATATAGACATATTTTATCATCATCATCAGGTCCTTGAAGGAAAGATTTGCTGTAATAACCGCGCTTGGAAGGCAGATTAGTAATCCTAGTACTAGATTTACACCGCATTTTTAACGTATTTTTTTTTTATTTGATAAAGTGTCGAGACGAGCAAAACGTTCATACATACATACATACATAAGATCACGACTGTATCCCATAAGGGGTTGTCAGAGACTGAGCACTCACTGCAAAAGTAGATGACTGCCACAATCCACGTTTCACAAAACAATATAATGCACTTGGCGTGATAGGTGGTGAGCCCATCGCCACCATGCGCTATTGAGTGCACAGTGCAGTTTTATTCCTTACTCGCCTTTTACGAGATCCATTGGATGAGATGGAGTGGTAGTATTCTTTTAACGAGCCGCCACCACACGTTCACCTGATGGTAAGTGCAACGTTTGCCCATAACAGATGCTGTGTTACTCAGAATATTTCTGTGTAGCACCACACTGCGCCCGTCACCCTGACACTACTGCTTCACGGCAGAATAACTGGCCCTGGGGTGGTACCTACCTAGACGGATTCCTGCATAGGTATCCTACCACCAGTATTAAAAAAGGAGGCGGTTCTTTTTATATGTTCTTACTCGTCTGTATGTATTTTTTAATAGTGGACGAATTTAAAAATCTTGTTTGAAAGGTAGGGGTGGTCCCATATAAATATGATCAAGTTCTGATGATGGAATTCATGAAAAAATCATGAAACACTTAAATTCGCTTAAGCGTGCTTAGAGTTGTTGCATTGAAGTAGGTTTTTTGATTAAATAATTCGTCGTCGTCGTCGTCGTTTCAGCCTATCGCAAGTCAACTGCTCAACATAGACCTCCCCCATAAACAGCCACAACAGTTTCACCCGCGTATTGAGATGGGGTGGTAGACTCTCTTAGGCCGCCACCACACGGCGTATATAATATATCCGTAACGAAACGAGCAAGACGTTCACCTGATGGTAAGTGAACGACCGCCCACAACAAATGCTGTGTCACCCAGAATATTTCTGTGTGACACCACACTGCGCCCGTAACCCTGACACATCAGTTCTTAAGTCTCAAATGCCCAGTGATTGCGCTAGCTCACAGTGCCCTTCAAACCGAAACACAGTAATACTTGCACACTACTGCTTCACGGCAGAATAACTGGTCCTGGGGTGGTACCTACCTAGACGGATTCCTGCATAGAAATCCTACCACCAGTTGATAATACACTTACATACAGTCACGCATTTTTCCCGTAAGGTTAGGCAGATACTACATCCGTAGCCCACCTTTCGCCCTGGCGGGAAACGAGACGTGACGGGTGCGAACCACGTCACCACCATTTTGGTAAAAGTCAAAAACTCTTAAGATACACCATTTCTTTTTCATACTCTAGCGTTAGGAGACGATATGTAAAAAAGTTTTAGTTTGATGCCAATAACTGTAAATCTCCGATATTATTACAATTTTCCACAGCAAAAGTACATGAAGTAACGTTAATAGAAAACAAAATAACGAATCCGTTTTGGACCATTATTTGGCTTTTTTGTCATGTTGACGGTACTCGTTACGGACACAACAATTACACTAGTGCACCAGCGCAATTACACAAATACTACGTGATGCGCGCGACTAAGTCCGCGTGGATTTAAGTTTTTTTTTTAAATATCGTGGAAACTCTTTGATTTTCCGGAATAGAAGGTATCCTAGTCCGTCTCGGTGTTGCAAGATAATTCGTATAGTATACTATACCGTGTGGTAGCGGCTTAAGAGAATCTACCACACCATCTCATCCCGTGGGTGTCGTAAAGTCGACAGAGGGAAAATTAAAACCAGAAGATGGGCAGCAGCATCTTCCTGGAACATCTGAATAAGAAACTGCGTGACAACTATGGCAAAATCGCTCCAAAATGAAGAGCTACAAACTTTTGTGGCAATCTATCGGGGAGGCCTATGTTCGGTAGTGGACTAGTGAAATCATGATGATGATGATGACGTAGTATACTTAATGTGTTTTGAAAATAGTCACGATCTAGCTTTATGTTAAAAGATCTAGGTTATTCTTAAATTAAATATATGGCACTTTCAATAGGTGAACATATATGATTTATCGTTATAAGAAAATAAAGAATCTGGCTCCGTCCTCCGAATATCTATGTAATTTAAATTGAATATATCAATGACAATATTTGAAGATGTATGCCGTGGAAAGGAACTTTGCAAAACTACGCAAACTGTGTTAAAATTAATTTCCTGATTTGCTTAGTATTCCCAGCAGCTAACATTCGAATGCATGAGACAGTTATCAGTTTCAAACAATTCTAGTTACACCATGTTTGTTTTACTTTATCAGAATAATAATATGATTCATTGTCTTCTAGTCCGTGTGGTGGCGGTTTAAGATATTATATACCACGCCATCTCAATCCAAGCAGGCCAGCAGCATTTGCCTGGAACATCTGAACAAATGAACAAACAAACTTGTCCAAGAAGACGTTATTGGAAAAAGCGTATTATAAAATAGATCATTACTTAGAGGACAGAGGATGTGTGGAAATAGCTCTTACTCTTCACTTGCAAACCCCCTGTCTACTAAATTTATGATGTAATTTTAGTGTAACTTATAAACGACTTGTAATATGACATAGAAAAAAAGAAAGACCCCAGAGTTATTCAGGTCAGGTCTTATTTTTTGAACCGGTGTAGTTTTTGACATTCATTAGAGCTTTTTACGCGCCTAAACTGAAGTAAGAAATTTTGACTTTGACTTTGAAATAAACTGCGGTTACCAACCTGCCTGCCAAGCGGGACAACTACTGCCAAATCCCCCAAAATAAGAGCTTTAGTGGAGTCACTAGCGGACATCGGACACGGAGCCAAATTTTATTAGCCAGCTTGGCCGACTGGTATCCCTCGAAGGCTGCTGACATACTCGTAGCATCTTCCTGAAACATGTGAATAAATAAACTGCGGTTGCCAACCCGCCTGCATAGAGTGGCAACTATGGCAAAATTCCCCTTAAAATGAGAGCTACACTTTTGTAGTAATCTATGGGGGAGGCCTAGCGGTCACTAGTCCACTGCTGAACCTAGAGGTTCAGCAGTGGACTAGTGATAGGCTGAAATGAAAAAAAAATGAAGAGCTTTAAACTTTTGTGGCAATCTATGGGGTAGGCCTATGGTCAATGGTGGACTAGGCTGATATGATGATGATGATGATTGTCTTCTAAGTATTATTTTAATATTACCATAATATTAAAAAAAATCATATTATGATGTATTCCCGACATTCGGCATTATATTATTTTATTGGGCTCGAATATATGAAAAATCTGGCTACGAGATAAACAATGCTCTTAAATTTTGAGTGTTAATCAGGTATCTATGGACGATAGCGATCACTTAACGTCTGATGGGTGGTGCGTCCGTTTGTTATTTTCGCTCACATTATTAGCTACTTAGCCTTCCCCATGTATATTGTACAAAGGAATCCATTGCAGCCTATTATTTAGTTCATTTTTATCAACTACAATATTTTCGTTTAAAAGCTTATTTAATTATCATTGAAAGTCTTTTTTTTAACTATACGGACTCGCAGAAGAACCAGTTCTGTGAGAACGAAGATTAGAAGAGAGAAGAGCTAGCTAGAAACCCAGTGAGCATTTTTATTATTTTTATCCAATAACAGTAATATATCATATGACGACCGCGTGGCTTAGTGGTCAGAGTACCTGACTTCTACGCCGCAGGTCCTGGGTTCGAATCCCAGCCGGAGCCTACATTTGTGCGTAAACAAAAATTGTTGGTTTTCGGATCTAGTTGTGTTGTGATCTAGGGGACAATCCCCCTTGTTTCTGACAATCCTCGCCTACCTCCTATCTTATCACATCAGCGTTACATCGGGCGGGTAGGTTGGGACGAGTGAGTGCCTCTGTGTTTGCGCATACACTTGTGGCAATATAATATCTCCTGCGCAGTTGATGGCTCTCGGCAATATTCGAAAGTTGTCGCCGTGGTCGAAATCGATCAGGAGAACATCATCAATAAATCATATTCTTTCTGTATTTAACATACTTAAGTAAGTAAGAGGACGACCTATTCTTCTATATCTATCTGTGTAACAATTACTATTAGTTTTTTCAAACCATATCGCAGTAATTACACAAGTTCTCAGTACCCTTAAAATCGAAACAGAAATGTTTACACACTACTGCTTGATGGCAGAATGACTGGCACTGTGGTGTTACCTACCTAGATTCCTGCGTAGGAATGCTACCACCACGCTGACAAAAACGATAATTGAGTTACAATGGAATCGCATGTATCCATCCAAATGAAGAGGCAACGCCCCGTCCTTACTTATTGCATAAGCACCCTCGTGGTACGGTCATGAGAATAGCAAACGCAATTTGAGAAAAACGAGAACCATTGACAAACCACTGCAGTTCGTAAGATTTATTACTGTTCGACTATCAACTGACAGACTTGACACTTGACAGACTGATTTGAAGATCGCTGCTCGCACCTTAGACGCTGCTCGCAGGTCTGAAGAATCTTAATTATTCTGTCTATTATAGATCTGAGTTAGCCATGTTGGAAAATGGTTGGTCCGCCATCTAAAAAAAAAGTAAAATTACAGCCTATAAATGTCCCACTGCTTAGCACAGGTCCTCTCTCATTTCTGAGAGGGTATTGGAGCGAGGAACAGTCCGCCAAGCGGCTCCAAGACAGGTTGGCGGACTTCACATGTCCTCGAAATATTTCTATTGCTCGGATATGCAAGTTTCCTCACGATGCTTTTTTCGCCGCTGGGCACGTGGTACATCAGCACTTGAGGAACAATTGTAGAGGTGCTGGCGCCGGGGATCGAACCCAGGTTACCCGCGTACTAGGAAATTAAAGCGAGATCCAATGACACCAACGGTGTGAGATAGGTTGGCTTAGCACCAGGTGAACGTTTTGGTAGTCACGTCACATTATCAAAAAACAATGCATTAACAAAATATTACTCATTGTAAAATAACTGCTTAGTATGTATACAATTACCACTGAGCGGTGGTAGGTCAGGGACTAGTCGCTCTCTATAAATTTTATAGTAAGCGAGTGATCTGGGTTCGATGTTAATTTCTTAATTGCAATTTTAAGTGCTGATTTACCACGTCCTCGGCGGTGAAGGAAAACACCGTGAGAAAACCTGCATGTCTGAGAAATAAAATATATTTCGAACACATGTGAAGTCCGCCAACCCGCAGTTGGAGCAGCGTGGCGGATTCTTCCTAGCTCCAAAACCCTCTCGGAAATGAGAGGAGGCCTGTGCTCAGCAGTGGGACATTTATAGGCTGTTAATTTACTTTTTTGTATAAACAGTTATTAATTAAGAACAAAAACGTGCCTAGGAACATACATATCATACTTCTCTCTTTTTCTCTTTCTCGCCAAGTACCTATTTTCCACTCTTTTTCCGCCAGAAACGTTTCATTTTGTAACGATACATATAGAAAAGTTGCACTCAAATTCGATTCTCATCGCGCCTAAACAAGTTTAAAGTGAAAAACCACAGAGTATAAATGTAAATAAGAAATAAGACACAGGCGTCCCACTCGCGGGCCGTTCTGCTCGCGAGTCGCTACCTATGACGCAGCCTAAGCCATAAGGCTATTTGCATATACACAATCACAAAAAAAAAAACACAGGCGTCCGTAATGTCCTGTAGCTTCTAAATTTATGCAACAGTCTAGACTCTAAACCTTTTAGCAGATTTATCTGCTAAAGACCGCGACACCGTTACAACCATAATCGCTGAAGTATGAAGCAATCATTTGTCTGTGGCATCCCAATCTCAAAGTAGCAACTCCGGTCGACGAAGCGCCATTACGGCCTAGCGCCTAGACCAAGCTCCGCAATTAAATGCTATAACGTTTCACATTCGACTTTAATCACATTTTGAACCGCTCAGAGCGTCCTTAATCGTCTCTGATATGTAAAAGTTAATCATCATTTACAGCCCACTACTGTAATTTATGCTTTTCCCATAGATAGTTCGCGTACTGATGAATGTTTGTTTTTATTTAAAAGAACTAGCTGTGTCCCTCGGATTCATCCTGCGTAAAAAAGCCGACCCCGATCGAAGATAGATCGATATAATACAATTTTGATTCCCTATTTGAATCTGAATTTGGGGTTTTAACTTATTTGCGCGGAACCCTATATATTTTGATCTAGACGTTTCGGAGATTAGCCGGAACAGACAGACAGACAAAAATATTAAAAATTGTTTTTTTCTTATAAGTACCGTATTCACTTTCATGAGCATTTCTTAAAAAGCTGTTATTTTGTTATCACAAACAGACACTTCAATTTTATTTATTTGTATAGATAAACATAAATCCCTGTTTGTTTGCATATACAAATGCAATGCTGTAATAAAGATGGAGAGTTTGTATGTTTGAACGCGGTTATTCCTAGAAGTACTAATTCAACCTACTTTTTTTATTTTGCATTAGATAGTCCATTTATTGGAGAGGGTTTTAAGTATAAAACTTTATACTACAGCCTTAAAGAGCTGACAACCGAATATTACCGAGAAGAACCGAATTGAAAGTGCTCAGGTCAGCGACGTACCATTCCATATGGCGTAATCATGTGGTCGGTTTATTTTAAGCAGGTAAAACCACACAGCTAGTTACTTATATTCCTGTTAACCACTCTAAATAATGGTTTTTTATATTTACGCGAATGCTACACATTTATATAAAACTATTTTTACGGATTTTATTTAATTTAAACTATTTATAACCCGACGTTTCGGGCGCTTTACAGCACCCGCTCACGGGGGGACTGAGGTGACAGATGTCCTGATGTCATAGTTAACACGGGGTACCTTCAGCTTTTAATTATTAATTTTAGTCTGATCTACGCAGAAAAAGCTTACTGTGTCTTGAAGCCTTGCAGTGGTATGCTAAACCAAGCATAAGCAAGCTGTAAAGCGCCCGAAACGTTAGGTTATAAATTGTTTAAATAAAACATGATAAAATCCGAAAAGATTGGTTTATTCAAACACTCTAAATAAGCTTAATGGCGGACTCGATCCTTGCGACGTCAAGTTTCATAATCCGTACCCTAAACCATTAGGCTGTTGCGCTTATATATTTATAATACTTTGGCTGCCGCCCTAGGCTGACTGGTTCAACAATTTCAGTAGTGGTAGTAGTTTTCAAGAAAAGGTGCAGCTCATCCTCTGGTTCATTTTCCCTAAGTCGTTCCCACTAAATCCCACGAAATGAGATAGGCTATACATTCATCTCATGTCATACCGGAACGTTGTTTACCACACCACGATTCAGTGGTACAATTTATTTTTCTCTATATAGCAAATACGAGTATATAGGTAATTATTTATATGAAGTAAACGTAATATTTCTGTTACATTTACCAAATTAAAAAAAGTAAATTTTCTTATTTATTGTATTTTAGTTTTACTATTTATAGTGCCCACAACAAAAGCTGACACGTCAGAAATTACTGGCACTGCCGTGGACCTACCTAGACGGATTTCTGCAAATCCTTACCACCAGTAAAAAAGGACTAATTCACCGTCGTCGTCAAAGTAAACTTCTTTCAAGATGGATTTGTCGAAAACAATTTTACAAAAATAAAATGCTTTTGACATTGAAGCGAGCGTATATAAGAATGAACGTCATTCGGTGACATTTGCTGCGAAATAAATCAAAGCGAGGTGCAAAAATAACATCAAGATTAAAAAAAAAAATTGTTACATTTTTTGTGTTTTTGCTAAATAATTTCAATAGGCTCTGAATAATAAACAGTATAACTACTTTTATAAAACTATTTATAAAAGTTGTCGTATGGTGATGTTTTGGTGTTATTGATAATCTTTGGTACCATCACAGTGCCAATTATTCTGCCATTTAGCAGGGCATATGAGACTTAAGAACTGACGTTTCAGAGCGACGAGTGAGTGTGATGCCACACAGATGAGTTCTGGGTGACACAGCATTTGCACACATCGTTCTCCTGATGGTAAGTGCCCACACTTACCATCAGGAGAACGATGCGTACTGTTGTACTCGCCAAAATCGTTACTTATTATTATCATCATCATTTCAGCCGGTCACTAGTCCACTGCTGAACACACAGATTGCCAAAAATTTGTGACTTTCATTTTGGGGGAATTTCGCCATAGTTGTCACGCTTGGTAGGCGAGTTGGCAACCACAGTTTATTTATTCAGATGTTCCAAGAAGATGCTACTGTCCATCTTCTGGTTTTAACTTTCCCTCTGTCGACTTTTACGACACGTACGGGTTGAGACGGGGTTGTAGATTCTCTTCAGCCTTCTTTGGTAGTTTACAATACATTCGTATAAAGTTCTTATATACTGTAACTGCATACCAGGCAATTAGCTGACTAGGAAAGATAAAAAGTTATAAGAGTAACATTTTATATTAATGATTAAAATAATTAAATGGTCTTAACGATCTATTCAAATTGATGGACACTTTTAGGCAAATTTTTAATATCTAACTTAGAAAATTCTCTTACTAAAATAACTAAAGTTACGACAAAACTTGGCTTTCTAAATGCGACTAAATACCAATACCAAATACGATCTAGCGTCACTTCCTGTTTGTCTACTCTATTGATCTTTCTTCGTCGTTTGTTCTGCCACCTTAAATAACTTAAATTCTTGCGCTGGATCTCTTCATCTCTCTTTCTCTCTCTCTATTTATCGTCATCGGCTCGACAGCGGCCCTCACAATACATACATACATACTTTAAATTGTTATTTCCCATTGGGTTAGATCAGAGACCACATCCCTAGTCCACTTTTCGCCCCTACGGGTAAGTAGGTGTGACCGGTGGCGATCCCACGAGTACCTAGGGATAAGTCATCCACCCAAACAGAGCCCCGTATGCTTGGGTAAAAAATAAGAAATCGATTATCCTTAGTCAAGGACTAGTTGACACGGCTAACGCTAAAATCTAAATAAGCGCATTCACGCTATTTTTTTAAGGATTGTGTATTTAATAATAATAATAATAGAAGTTAATCTGCCTAAAATCAGGTTTACAGAAAAAGTTAAATTTTAATAATATTGAATACAAAACTCGTTTTAGACAAAAGGGTCTAGGATTCAGCTTTGTCACACACATGGTGTACACTGCTGATATTCTATCCCAGCCCGAAATTGAAATAGAACCGGTTGTGGTGGCGCCATAAGAGAATCTATCAACCCGTGGTTGTCGTAAAAAGTCAACAGAGGGAAAATAAAACCCTGTAGATGGGCAGCGGCATGTGACATCTGAATAAATAAACTGCGGTTGCCAACCCGCCTGCCAAGCGAGGCAACTAAGGCGAAATCCCCCTAACATGAAAACTACAATCTTTTGTGGCAATCTATGGGGGAGGCCTATGTTCAGCAGTGGTTTAGTGATAGGCTGAAATGATGATGATGATGAAAAACAGATGAATTTACAACGTCAACGTATTTTTGTTATTGTATAAAGTGACGAAACGAGCAAAACGTTCACCTGATGGTAAGTGCAACGTCCGCCCACAACAAATGCTGTGTCACCCAGAATATTTATGTGTGACACCACACTGCGCCCGTCACCACGAGACATCAGTCCTTAAGTCTCAAATGCCCAATTATTACGCTAGCTCACAGTGGCCTTCAAACCGAAACACAGTAATGAATAACTGGCTCTGCGGTGGTACCTAGACGGATTCCTGCATAGGAATCCTACCACCAGCAAACTTACATTCTTTTGAAATTTCCTTGCTTAATTTGTCGGTTGTACTTGCAACTCGGCTTCCTCACTCCAGTAGACGGTTTGTTTAATTTTCAGCGATTTGTGACCAGTCTCACACTTTAAGAATAATTTTTCAGAATAAAATTAGTAAATTACAAACATTCATTTAAATTCACAAACCTTCACTAACCTTCCGTATGTTATTGGAGACATAAGACTGAAGCCGAGTCATTCGGCGGCTGTCTGTCGTATAGTCTGTAACACTTGATAACGCCTTGATTTAAATTAAATTAAATGAAAATTCTTTATTTTTCGACGTAAGAAATATAAATTTCGATTGTCAAACGTCACTTCTTTACAATCTACCGCCGTTTCGTAATGAGGTTCCTCTGACGGAGAAGAAACAGGCGAAAGAAACTTCGTAGGTGTCCTCTTTTTGTAATTCCTTTTTTATCTCAGTCAAAAATACCACCACCACCACTTCAGCCTATCACTAGTCCACTGCTGAACATAGGCCTCAACAAAAGTTTGTAGCTCTCATTGTGGGGGGATTTTGCCATAGTTGCCACGCTTGGCAGGCGGGTTGGCAACCGCAGTTTATTTATTCCGATGTTTCTGGAAGATCCTGCTGCCCATTTTCTAGTTCCTAATTTTCCCACTGCCGACTTTTACGACACCCATGGGATGAGATGGGGTGGTAGATATTCTAAAGCCCGCTACCACATAGTCAAAAATTACATTATAATTAAATTTACAAAGGATAGTCTCAAGGAAAACCAAAGCACGCTCCATGTTCAAATCTTAGACAAGATTAATTCAATCAATATATAGGGGATTTAGGGCGAAACACGAGTCATGATCTCGACTTCAGTGGTGTATATTACCTAGTGGTAGTATTGTAGTGGTGGAGGGTATCTGGTGGCGGTTCCTGGTGGCGGTGTTAGTTTGCTTCTGCATGCTGCTGAGCGAGGGCGGGCGGTGCTCTTCTAAAACTAGTGTGTATTACACACACCATTTTATATTTTGCATGCGGATATTAGCAAATTAACTTCCTTTCCTTCATTATAATGGATTTCCGCAAAGTAACGCCTGATTATATTAACGACCTTGTATCTACTAAGACACAAGGTCCACAGACTTCAGCATACCTATTTGCTGAGCGGCCTACCGTTATTACGGAAGTTTGAATGCGGCTTACGAGAATCTATCACCCTTTACCCTCTAAATTTTTTTTGCATTTCCCTATATCGACCCTTACGTCGCCCATGACATGAAATGGGGGATAGAATTTATTTAGCCGTCAGCGCACTTTTACGAATACCTTTCAAATAATTTTTAAACAGTTGCAGCTTATAGGACGAACGAACACTTACATTTAGTTTTATAGTTTGCGATCAGCCCGAGTTCTAAACCCGGCGTGCGCGCAAACATTGTTATTGCAACTAGAAGTCCTGAATTGTCATCTCGGCAGTATGAACTCCGCCAGCAAGACATGCCTGAAAAAGAAATCATTTCGATAAAACGCGAAATCCGGCAAAACGCCTTAAAGCAGCGTGGCGTTCGCGCCGTCACTCCCCTCATTATTTTGTCGTCCACGTGGTCAAATGGTCAGAGTACCCACCTAATTAATGCGTCGCGTTCCTAGGTTCTTTAGTTTTATCTTATAACTCCTGCGTAAGGTAAATAGAATAATATCATACGTCTAAAATAAGAATTGTGACATGTCGAAATGAGATAAAATAAAATAAAAAAGGTCTAGGTAGGTACCACCCCAGGGCCTGTTATTCTACCGTGAAGCAGTAGTGTGCAAACATTACAGTGTTTCGGTTTGAAGAACACTATGAGCTAGCGTAATCACTGGGCATATTAGACTTAAGAACCTATGTTTCAGGGTGATGGGCACAGTGTAGTGTCACACAGAAATTTTCTCAGCGACAGAGCATTTGTTATGGGCAGACGTTGCACTTACACGTATCACTTTATAAAATAAAATAAAAACTTTTTAGTATGTATTCAGAGTTTTAAAAAACATCTCGTTATTTTTTTAAGTACATGTATATTAAAAAATTTATGATCGGACTCGTCAAATACTCGTAGCTCTACATACTACTTATTCGTCCTACGACTACTTTGCTTTTGATCAAGTTTCTCAAATGATTTCATTAGTTACGAAATCGTTTTTTTTTTAAATAAAAGTCACCTTTATAAAAATCATTAAAATTTTAATGAAAGTAATTTAACATTGAGCCATGGCAGCAGCTGAGTGGAACGCGTACAATTTACATTGTTAATATTTTACTTTCGTAATTAGTTATTCAAGTGACTGGAGGAACAAATCATCCTGATGGCAAGTGCAACGCATACTCATAACAATTGCTGTCACACCCAGAACTTTTAATTAGAAACGTTAAATTCCACTACGTCGCCGTGTGGTGGCGGCTTAAGAGAATTCTTACCACCCCATCTAATCCCGTTGGTGTCGTAAAAGTCAACAGACGGAAAATAAAACACCAGGAAATGGGCAGCAGCATCTCACTGGAACATCTTAATAAATAAACTGAGGCTGCCACTACCACACCATCTCATCCAATGGATCTCGTAAAAGGCGAGTAAGGAATTAAACTGCACTGTGCACCCAACAGCGCATGGTGGCGATGGGCTCACCACCTATCACACCAAGTGCATTGTATTGTTTTGGTGAAACGTGGACTGTGGCAGTCATCTGTTTTTACAGTGAGTTCCCAGTCTCTGACTACCCCATATGGGATACAGTCGTGATCTTATGTATGTATGAATGCCAACACGCCTACAAAGCGTGACAACTGTGCAGAATCCGCTCAAAATTAGAGCTACTAACTATTGTGGCATTCAATGGGGGAGACAGACATGCAGATTTCCTCACGATGTTCCTTTGGACACGTGGTAAATCAGGACGTAAAATTGCAGAACAATTTTAGAGGTGCCGGCACCGAGAATCGAACTCAGGACACTCGCGTACAATGAAATTTAAAGGGAGCGTCCGGCCCCTGTACCACGGCTTACTCTTGTAATACTTATTAATTTCCTAACGTTGGAAACTAAAAGCCTAGTTACACAACAGTGGTATTAATAAACTAGTAAAACTGTCAGCCAATTACAGGTTTATGGAAATAATATAATAAAATAAATCGAGGCGTTATTTCAGTCTGAGCATAAATGTCACACAAAAATTAGTTTCATTGAACTTTCGGTCGGTCATTTTATTTCAAATGGCACATGGTATTTGCGGCTTGGCCGAAGCCAATCGCAAAAGCACTGCGACAGCTTTTGCGATTGGCTTCGGCGTAGAAAAAAAGAAAAAAAAGAAAGAAAAATTATTTATTTGCTAGACTCGGATGTACAGAAAAGTAATATATATAATTAAAAAATGAAGTAAAAAAAAAACTAAAACACAATTAATACCTATAATAAAAGTATGGAAATTGTATTGTGTAAGATAAAACGTCAACTTTTATTATATGACGAGGTGAATAATGCTATTTCAAAATTAGTACATTGGTTTAACGTTAATAATTTGCTTTTAAACGGCAATAAAACAAAATGTATTAAATTCACAACACCAAATGTTAAACAATTAGATGTAAATGTGCTTGTGAGTGGGGAAGAGTTGAGCCTTGTGGATACTGCTGTCTTTCTTGGAATAACTCTTGACGCAAAACTTCAATGGAGCCCCCATATATCTAAACTAGCAAGTAGACTTAGCTCTGCAGCTTATGCTGTAAAAAAAATTAGGAATTTGACTAACGTTGAAACTGCTAGATTGGTTTATTTTAGTTATTTTCATAGCATAATGTCTTATGGTATTTTGCTATGGGGAAATGCAACTGATGTTGAAGTGATTTTTGTTTTGCAAAAGAGGGCCGTAAGAGCTATTTATATTCTTGGCTCTAAAGTGTCTCTTAGGGATAAATTTAAAGAAATTAATATCTTAACCTTGGCCTCTCAATATATATTTGAAAACGTTTTGTATGTACACAAGAACATAAACCAGTTCACTAAAAAAAGTGATGTTCATAATGTGAATACCAGGAACAAGCACAAATTAATTATGCCAGTTACCCGACTTCACAGAGTCAGTAACTCTTTTATGGGGCAATGTATACGTTTTTACAACAAAATCCCAGAAAGTGCTAAAAGTCTTTCAATCAAAAAGTTTAAATTTTATATTAAACAAAGACTTCATAAAAAGGGTTATTATAATATTAAAGAATACATAGATGATGATAACCCCTGGGAATGAGGTGATCGCCGCCAAGCCATTTCTACATCTTTATAATACAGCTATTCTACAAACGGAGGTGACACTCAGCATACACTGCGGCGAAAGCGAATTCCGTCACAGCATTGTTTTTCAGTGTCAACTCCCCTTGCTGTTGATGTCGTTTAAACAAACAAAAATATTAGTATGTAATATATAAATAATTATAATATTACTGTAATAATTTATTAAATATAATTAAAATGTTTAAAAAAAGCCTAGCTTTCTGATATAGTAATTCCGTAAAACAATGGATCATGGCGAATCTTATTTCGTGTAAGCGAAACTTGGCCACGAATTTACTCTACATAATTTTAAACTCTATTAGATGTTCTAATCGATGCCTTTTTATATATAGTTATTTGCATTTTGTAACAATAGATTGCAATTATTAAGTACACAATAAAATAAACTTGGAGATGTGGTTCATTGACGGAAAGAATATAACAACGAGCAGAATTATGCAGTATTTTTATCAAATACGACCAATCACTTCAAATATCGAAGGTATGTAACATAAACCAAAACATTTTACAAGCATCACCGTGCCAATAAACAAATATTTGTATGTGATGATGAAGATGATGATAATGTTCTCCCTAGCCGATTTCGACGACGGCAACAACATCCGTCTACTGTCGAGAGCCATCAACTGCGCAGGAGATATTATAGTGCCACAAGTGTACGCGCATACACAGAGGCACTCACTCGTCCCAACCTACTCGCGCCCGATGTAACGCTGATGCGATAAGATCGGAGGTAGGCTAGTATGCAGTGTCAGAAACACGGGGACATTCACAACACAACCAGACCCGAAAACCAACAATTTATGTTTAAGCACAAATGTTGGCTCGGGCTGGGATTCGAACCCAGGACCCGGGGCTTAGAAGTCAGGTACTCTGACCACTAGGCCACGCGGTCGTCAAACTACTAAAAATTTGTATGTATAGTGTCCACCAAAGGTTGCTACCCTTACCAGAATATATAGTGTCGTACTATATTTTAGTCACTTCTACTATATGTTATAAAAAAATAATATCGTACAAAAATTACTATTTTTTCATCGCTAATTCAAATGTCGCGCTTTTTTATGTTAACTATGTCTGGAACGCACCCGCAGCGCAGCGTGGCGAATTTCAGAACGAAACGCATTAACAACACTTACTTTGCGACAATTAAACGTCAACTTTCTATTATCATCAATTTTTCGATGAAAACCGCCCGATTTCACCATCTATCATTACACGATATAACAAAAGTTACCCTGTAGAAAGCAAGACAAACACCCACAGGATAACTTTAATAGAATATGGCAGGGTTTCCCAAACTTTTTCTGCAATGGAACACTTTCCGAATCCGGAAATTTTTGCGGTACACTTATCTATCACCCGTCATTCGATATTAAGTAGAACATCTTTAATTATATATAGTTTGGAAACCCCTGGAATATTTTTATACGAAGCGAAACTGTGTCGTCTAACACAAAATCAAAACACTGCCTGATCAAAACTGGATACGTTACTTTGTAGTGATATTAATTCCGTGTATTGCATGCCACATATTAATAGTAACGCCTGTAGTAACTTGTATTGAATCTTGCTACAAAATAACGCTGGACACGTTTAGCGATAAATCTAAACATCCATTTGGGACAATCGCTTACTATTATGACAATATACTCGTACAAATGAACTAAATTATTGTATGATTCATAAATGTAAAACACACATTAATATATATGCAAACAAAACTTTAGTTAAAGAGTGTGAAAAAATCCTTCTGATATTGATCGACACCATGTGCCCCAAATTTACATATTCAGACTAAAAAAAAAATTGTCTTCTGTCAAATATAACAATAACTTTTTGATCCTGTTGGCCTGTTCAATATATGTAGCACACAGCGTTAGAATTAAGAATATAATAATGAAGAAGATTTATAGAAATGACTCTTTACTGTACTGCAGGTTAGGATCCATCTTCACCCTTGTCCGAGCCTTGATAAGTTGGTTTATATTAGAAAAATATTCATATTACAATTCTTTTTCTGAAATCGGTCCTCTATTCTATCTAAAATTTATACAACTTTAAAGAAAAAGTAAGTTTAATAACAGAATTTTGACTTTTAAAGTAGATTGAGAAAACAGTTTTTTATGTAAGTTATTAGTAAGTTATTGCACTACGTGGGGCGTACTAAAATGTTATAGTGTAGTGTAGCCCACATGACATTAATATTTCTGGACATGTACAACGCGCCTCTCATTAACTACACTTGTCACACTAGAACTGGCCACTTACACTAAAGATATCATAAAAACAATTGCTATTTTTCCAAATTGAATCTACTTGTAAATAAATTTTCTCTTTTTTGACTGTCATTTGTTTTTCTTATTGTGGCGTATTTTTTGTCAGATATACGTCTTTGCATACATCATCATCATTCATTTCAGCCTATCACTAATCCATTGTTGAACATAGACCTCTCAAAATCCACCCAAAATGAAAGCTATAAACTTTTTAACAATCTATGGAGGAGGCCTATGTCCGGCAGTGGACTAGTGACAGGCTGAAATGATGATGATGACGGATTCCCGGTGTTTTAAGAATACACTGTCAAAGTAATGAAAATAATAACAGCTCTGTTGTAATGCTCAAATAGAAAATAAAGCGCTACAAAATATGGAATAGTTAATTGACGTAAATAATAAATGAAGACATTGTTATCCAGCTTGTCAAATATTATGCGAATAGACGCTGGCTTAACGCCAACGGATCGTGTGAACAATATCTATTTAGAAAAAAGACTTTTAACCCACAAACTTTAGTAGTCAGCATTCCAGAAATAAAAATGACAAGAAGTTTCCTCTACGTTTCATTTATTGAATAAAGTGACGAAACGAGCAAAACACTCACTTGATGGTAAGTGCAACGTCTGCCCATGACCAATGCTGTGTCATCCGCAACTATTTTGCGTGGCACCACACTGCTCTTTTCAATACGAAGCAATATTTGCACACTACTGCTTCTCGGCAAAACAACTGGCTCTAGGGTGGTATCTACCTACGGATTTCTGCATAAGAATCGTATCCTGCCACTACTATAGATACATAGTATGTACGAGTATGTATATTTATATGTTTTAGGAAATTTGAAAATAAATTACTTTAATAATAAAATTAGTTAATTATTTTTGAATATTTATTTAGTAAGACAAACGATTCTTATTCTTTTTACCACGCTTTTATTAGGCTGTATTTATGTACCTTTTGATACAATCTTCACCCACGTCCAGACGTCCAAAAAAAATTTCAATTTTGCACACAGAATGGACCGAAGACAGTACAATAATTTCATGACTAAGACCAGAATCATCAGCTTTATGTTGTTCATGCATGTTTTTTTTAGTTTTTAAACGATTATTATTGTCCAAACTGGTATTGTTGGTATGTTGGACATAAACCTGTCCCAAGAAGCGATAACATGCCATAACCTTGCTCGTTTGCCCCCTCTTCTCTAAAAAAAAAACACGATTGGTAAGCCGATTGACGCTTCAGCTTTTTCGCGATGATTACTCCACCGGCTGTTGGCATTTCCCTTAGTTGATTCCTACGACGCCCACAAGGAAAGATGAGTTGGTATTTATGCTCTCACCACACGGCAAGTCTGATACAGATCGCGTTGTAGTCAAAGTCACTATATTCATGAAATATTTTTTACTAGCTATCCGCCCCGGCTTCGCACGGGTAGATAGATATTATAAAGATAAATTAGTACTTTATTTGGACAAACAGAAAAACAACAATCCCTTCGCTAACATTTTTTATAGCGACTATGCTCATCGGCGAATCTGCAGCTTGTCAGGTAAGATTAAGTTAACAAAATAATGTTATATTATGAGAACATAAGCCATGAATATAGCCAATATTTGATGACGTGTCAGCAAAAATAAAACGACGGCTCTCGACCGTTGCGCAAAGGGAGCCGCGCATCTCGATGATGCCCAGGTTGCATGAAGCCGGGCGGCGGCGCGGCGTTCGAGAGACAACGCGGCCGCTGTAGTTTTTATTGAGCGTTTCAAAATTAAAAAAAAATATATAATTAAATTACAAACCACTATTCAATTATTTCTAGTTTACAAAAAATAAAATGAGTAGATAGGTAATCAATAGAACTTAGTCTAATCGCAAGTAGCGCGGGCGAGCGTATGGCTGTTCGCCTTTTAGCATTTTTATACCCGTCGTAAGTTCTAAACGATATGTCCGATTCGAATAATTTAAAAAGGAATTGACATGCACATAATCAACCTTGACTTTAAAACTATTAAGTAGGATAAGGATTAATATTATGATACGAATGTCATCATCTTTCGATCCTACCCGAGTTTTGATTGACTAATTTGAACAAAAAGTGGTTATTGTGACTTAACTATAATAGTTAGACATATAGCCTCGCGGACTTTTTCGTGAGTAATGATGAGTACTATGAAAATGAAGTACATTATTTTCTTTATCATTAATAGTTTTTGCAGCGCACGCCAAATAATGACTTTAACCAGTAAATTTTTGATACCTTGAGTTACATCATAGCAATTTTCATAGGAATCTCGGTTTTTTTTTAATTAAATACAACTCATGTTCTTCGGTGATAATACAGTTGTATATAGGTGAAAGAATTTTTAAAATCGGTTCAGTAGTTTTTGAGTTAAATCATTACAACCAAACATACGGAAAATCAAATCTTTTCTCTTTATAATATTAGTTTAGATTGAATAAAGTGACGAGACGAGCAAATCGCTCACCTGATGGTAAGTGCAACGTCCGCCCATGACAGATGCCAGAACATTTCTTTGTGGCGCCACACTGCGATCGTCACCCGAAGACATCAATCAGTTCTTAAGTCTCATATGCCCAGTAATAACACTTGCCATCAGTGCCCTAGAGAACGGAACACAGTATTGTTTACACATAAGTATACCATAAAATTCATTGGGCCACTGTTTACCATAGTCTGACGATTAGATTAAATTGGTGGAAGAGGGAGGGGAGGGGTTGTATACATCTCATCACTGTGCGTTTGCGTAACAATATTTGTAGATTGAAGTTATTGTGGCAGTAAACGAGACATGCTACACTTAATGTAATCAGTTGGCACAGATTCAAAACGGAAAGTATGTATTTGTGGGACTCTATGTTAGACTGCGTCTACGTAAAGTCGTTAAGAATGTATATAATCCTGGATAAGTTTGCTATTTTGCGTCATAAATCTGTTTAAAAGATAAAATAGTTATCGATGTCTGTAAACATCTACAGAAGAAAAGGAGGGAAAATATAAATGAATTTCAAAAAGTACATAGAGCCGCGGTAACTTACGGTTCAGGCGCTCGCCTTACTTACATACTGCTACTACTAGAAGATTATCCGGAACTTTGTCCTTCTCAATTGTGTTCACTTACATATGTAAAAATATACGAGGTCTCGGGTTTGCCACTATTTTTTTTGGCGATGGTATAGTGTTGCAGGGTACTGATGGCAAAGCCACATAAGGTCTAACATGCCTGATAAGTTCGCGAACGAAGGACTTTGCTGCATGGGCAGTAGCGCATTGATACCATTTTATATCTTAATCCATCTCATCCCGTTGGTGTCGTAGGAATCGCCAGAGGGAAAATGAAAACCAGGAGATGGGCAAAAGCATTTTCCTGGAACATCTGAATAAATAAACTGCGACTACCAACCCTTATTGCCAACCGTGGCAACTGTAACAAAATTCCGCTTAAACGAGAGCTACAGGCTTTTATGGCAATCTATGGAGGAGGCCTGTGTTCAGCAGTGGACTAGTGATAGGCTGGAATGATGATTACTAAAAATTACTAAAGAAGTAACGTTTAATTAGAAAAATGTTACCTCACACTAATATTTGTCCCGTATCGCGAGTGTTTTCGCATACATAAATTTAACCTGCAAAACACAACCCGAAAACCAACAATTTGTGTTTTTGCACATAAGTTGGCTTCGGTTGGGATTCGAACCCAGGAACTGCGGCGAAGACGTCAGGCCCGAACACTAGACCACGTGGTCGTCAGTTACTGAATGTATTTTTTAATTTACTTTATGATGAAATACATCTCTGACCTGGTAAGAACTGTCAAGAAGCCCAACGGTCTGTTCTGAAAAGCCTGAGATAGGAAATATAAAATTTCTTGACTTCTTTCTCCGTAGACAAACAAAGCGGGACTTGTAAGGCATCGTGTTACTTTTTGCTGCATCAACGTCTGTGCGAGAATGTTATAGATAGTATTGCCAAGTCCAGTGCGTCAAATTTCGGGATGGAAGCTAAAAATAAACGAGAATTTGGTTTTTAAAATCGAAGCAATTACAATGGCTACAAAAAAACAGGTTTTTGTGAATCCACATTTATTTTAATCAAACGGTAAGGTTTTTTAAACGGTATGTTACCATTGGTAAGTATTAAAAACAAAATTAAAACAAACTATATCCATTTATTGGTCAGTGGTTACCTGGTGGTAGGATTCCAGGTACCACCTCGTATGGCAGTTATTCTGCCATAAAGCAGTAGTGGCCAAACATTTCTGTATTTCGGTCTGAAGGGTACTGAGAGATAGTCTACCCAGTGGGAATATGAGTCATAAGAACTGATATCTCCGGGTGATGGACGCAGTGTGGTGCCACACAGAATTTACAATTACCACAGCAGACGTTACACTTACCATTACGTGAACGTTTACTCGTCCAATAAAAAAAATTGGAACATTTGGGCTCCTCTTCAAGGGTGAATCGGGACGGGACCTCGGGACAAGACCCATGGAAGTCGGAACGTCCCGAGCAGTTCGGGACAACTGGCAACGCTAGTGGTCGCATAAAGCAACTTGAAAAGAGCTGACTGAATGCGGTCACCATTGCAAAGCGTTTATGCATAATTTTCTGTTTGAATGTAACCCTGACCGAATTAGTGAAACAACACTTGACTTGTGGAAGCCTTAAAATTCAAGGTCGTCCAAGTCATTGTTACAATCATTTTCATGTTTATTTTGTTGCAAAAAAATATGGACAACACTAAGTCAGTAAGTTCTCTTTACGCTAAATGTATTTTAATTATTTATTAATCTTTTTGGTTTTTATATCGTAAAACAAATTGACTGATATATTTGACTGGTGGTAGGGTTTTGGTGTAGGGTGGAAGGGCAGGTGCTACCGCAGGCAGAGTTATTCTGCCGTGAAGCAGTAGTGTGCGAACATTACTGTTTCGGTCTGAAGGGCACAAGCTAGGCAAGAGCTACTGTAATTACTGGGCATACGAAAGTAGTTTAGAGCTGATGTCTCAGGGCGACGGGCGCAGTGTGGTTGCTCACAGAAATCTTCTGAGTTACACTTACCACAGGGTGAACGTATTTCTTGTTGAACTTTATCCTATAAAAAATTAAAGTCCGTCCTATTTAATACAAAATGGATGGTCCGTCCAATGATCAAAACTAAACGAATATTAAAATAAGCTGTAAAAATCAACATCATCATTGTCATCAGTCTCTTGACAGGCCGGCGGGACGACTTTTTTCAAAGTCCATTGCTGTTTGTGTACTTTAAGCCACTGCATCCGTCACCCGGACATATTGATTATTAAGTTTTATGAGCAGTAATTTTACTAGCTCCAGTGTTGTTTATATCGAAGGACAGTTATAATAAAAAAAATAAAAACAAAATTCGGATAATCTACTGGTCCTGGTGGTAGGATTCCTATGCAGGAATCCGTCTAGGTAGGTACCACCCTAGTGCCAGTTATTCTGCCGTGAAGCAGTTGTGTGCAAGCATTGCTGTGTTCGTTTTGAAGGGCACTGTGAGCTAGCGTAATCACTGGGCATATGAGACTTAAGAACTTATGTCTCAAGGTGATGTGGATGTGGCGCAGTGTGGTGTCACACACACAGAAATGTTCTGGATGACACAGCATTTGTTATGGGCGGACGTTGCACTTACCATCAGGTGAACGTTTT
Organism: Luehdorfia chinensis; assembly: GCA_019845155.1. Taxonomy (NCBI): domain Eukaryota; kingdom Metazoa; phylum Arthropoda; class Insecta; order Lepidoptera; family Papilionidae; genus Luehdorfia; species Luehdorfia chinensis. Next base: position 1,831,945 of record JAHVAK010000390.1, read on the forward strand.
GCTAGTTTCATCACTTTATCCAATAAAAAAAGTATACATCCATATTTTGCTAGTAGGTAAACAACTTATAAAAGTTTGTTACTATTCAATTATATTCATCATCATCATTTCAGCCTATCACAAGTCCCGATGAAAGAAAATCCCTGCATGTCTCTGCAATGAAAATATTTGGAGAACATGTGAATTCCATCAACCCGCACTAGAGCAATGAGACATACTCTTCCTGCCTCTCAAATCTTCTTCAAAATGGGAAGAGGATCCGATAACTTCCGAATGTCGTCTAAAGCTATGTCGTCTGAAGTTATCAAATGCGCAGAATATATTATAGTGTCCGTGCAAATGCAGCGGCACTTACTTGTCCATGCCCACCCGTGCTTGACATAAAGCTCTGCGGTACGATCGGAAGTAGGCTAGGATCTAGTGTCAAAGACACGGTCGAAGATGTTAACAACGAAAAATAAATAAATAAATAAGTATTTAAAAAAAAGTAAAGTTTCAGCCTATAAATGTCCCACTGCTGAGCACAGGCCTCCTCTCATTTCTGAGAGGGTTTTTGGAGCTAAGAAGAATCCGCCACGCTGCTCCAATGCGGGTTGGCGGACTTCACATGTCTTCAAAATATTTTTTATTTCTGAGACATGCAGGTTTCCTCACGACGTTTTCCTTCACCGCCGAGCACGTGGTAAATCAGCACTTAAAATTGCAATTAACAATTTTAGTGGTGCCGGCACCGGGAATCGAACCCAGGTCACTCGCGTACTATGAAATTCAAAGCGAGCGCCTAGTCCCTGAGCTACCACGGCTCTAAATAGGTATTGCAAAACATTAAATTGAAACATCGACGACGAATAATCTGATATTTGAATCAGTCGGATATGATGATACTGCAAAATATAAAAGGCAACGCGAGATGAGAGATCGACATAGAATTCCCCTTCTATTATACTTGTGTTCCGTAAGATTTGTTTGCTGTAGTGATATGAAAAATGTTTCAGAATCACAATAACGAAAATTATTTCGCGATGTTATATCATTAATCACTCCATCATTCTTTCGATTGCGTAGTACTCTGCAATAAAAGGATTAAGCAAGTCAATTGCGATATAATTTCTCCGGTTATTTCAATCTTTTCTTTTATGGAAGAAGAGACTAACAATTCTATCACCTAATGGTAAGTGCAACGTCTACCCATAATAAATACTGTGTCACCCAGAACATTTCTGTGTGGCATCACACTGCACACGTCACCCTGAAACATCAGTTCCTAAGTCCCATATGACCAATAATTGCACTAGTTCTCAGTGCCCTACAGACCTAAACACAGTAATGTTTACACACTACTCCTTGAAGGCATCACACTCATTAGGATCCTGATACGTACTACTACCTTTAAAATTGAAATATTTAGTTTCTTTCAGTTTTACACCTGCCACTTTGTTTCGCTACGCCTTTGGTTGACTGGCAGAGAATGCCAACTGGCAATAAGTCCGCCCATTGTATCTTTTAAGGGGAAACAATAAAGTATATAATATACAATAAATAAATGAATCAACAAGTTAAAAAAAAATATCCAATAACTTATATCAAGGCGAATTATGAACATCATTATCATCATCGTCGACTTATTTATCATTGCCATAAACCGTAAGTTCATCAGCAGAGTTAACAACTTAGGATTGTCCATAAATTGTAAAAAGTACGCTCTTGAGCCATTCCTAATCCATAGAGTGAGGAAGACTTGCGCCGAGTCGTAAATAGCTACTTTAATACAACGAGAATTACGTGACCTCAGTGACAACTTGATCATTATAAAGGAAACATGAATAATTGTACGGTTATTAATAAAGTCTCAAATCTGTAACCAAAACTTCACATAGCGTAAAACTTAAAGCAATAAAAATAACCCACTATACTCTATCCATAGAAACGACCTAACAAAGCGCTTTCTTCGTCACGTAGCATATAAAAGAGTATATGTAACTACAAATATATACAAATATGATTGGTCATTTGTCGTGTGGTGGCGGCTTAAGAAAATCTACCACCGTCTCATCCCGTGGGTGTCGTAAAAGCCGTCAGAGGGAAAATAAAAACCAGGAGAAGGGCAGCAGCATCTTCCTGGAACATCTGAATAAATAAACTGCGGTTGCCGACCCGCTTGCCAAGCGTGGCTACGATGGCAAAATCCCGCCAAAATGAGAGCTACAAACGTTTGTGGCTATCTATATGGGAGGCCTATGTTAAGCAGTGGACTTGTGATAGGTTGAAATTATGATAATGATTTGTCGTAAACATTTTTTTAAATAGTGATGTGCCTTCTTTTCGCCTAACCAATTAAATGAGAGCACAATCTATTATCAGTTCTAGCTTTTATCTAAATCGAATATAACATGTATCTATTATTAGTCAATGTATCCTGCTGAGTCGTCAAAGTCGAAACTTATTTATTTTATGGAGACTTGTTTAAAGCTCTCGTGAACTTCACAATGTACACCGGTTCGAAAAATTTAATCATAGTAAATCTAAAGCTCTGTAATAATACACAAAACAAAAAAACATGTGTGCAGTTCACACGCGGTAGAAGTGACACTATCGATAACTAAACTTCGAGAGAATGAGACGAATGCAGAGTATCAGGAGTAGGATAATTGTAGGATTTATTATAATAGTAGTTATTATTATAACATTGTTACCAAGTTTAAAAATATGTTACATTTTATTCTACATTTACTTTTTATTTGGTGTACTACATTTATTTGGTGGTAGGAATCCTATGCAGGAATCCGTCTACGTAGGTACCATCCCAGGGCCAGTTATTCTGCCGTGAAACAGTAGTGTGCAAACATTACCGTGTTTCGGTTTGAAGGGCACTGTGAGCTAGCGTAATCACTGGACATATGAGACTTAAGAACTTATGTCTCAGGGTGATGGGCACAGTGTGGTGTCACACAAAAATTTCCTGGGTGACACAGCATTTGTTATGGGCAGTCGTTGCACTTACCATCAGGTGAACGTTTTGCACGTTTCATCACTTTATGGAATAAAAAAAAATATATCTTCATATTACATTCCATAATATGTAATGTAATACGAGTAAAATTTTTCAATATCAACTAATGACACGAGTGGCTAATCGTAAACTAAAATATGAAATAAATGCTTTCGTTTGTGTTTGATCAATATGTTTTTGTAATACGGTGTCAATTACTGTTTTTGATCTTTTTGTCTAGCTAATGAGAGCTTAATCTTTTTTTTATTTTTTTATTGATCTCTCATATGCCCAGTGATTACGCTAGCTCACAGTGCCCTTCAAATCGAAACACAGTAATGTTTTCACACTACTGCTTCACGACAGAATAACTGGCCCTGGGGTGGTACCTACCTAGATAATAATCTACGAAGTAATCGAAGATTTAAACAAATTCGAAAATATTGATTTAATAAAAACACTGTATATTATTCTACCTCATTCTCTCGCTTGCTAAATCCTATAGATGTATATGATTGTATCGTTTTAGTGTCCCTTTTTCATTTCATCTAGTTTCAATTCACAACGAGTGTAAAGAAGTTTTCACTTCGAAACACTTCGTTGTGACCAAATTTATTTGTAAATGCCTCGGAGATATATCCTAATAAAAAAGTGACTAAATTCGGTAGATGCTGGAAAAATTAGGTAACACACGCACAAACACTGCAGTCGAATTTCAACCTCACCCTTTTTTTTTAAGTCGGTTAAAGCAATAATATGTAAATAAATTAATCTGTAGTTGTAAGAATGACTGTAAATTTAACATGGACCCCGCTTGACCTACTAAGGTCTTCCGCCTAGTAGACGGTGATGACTTGAGCTTGGCATTCACCTAACCGTGACCTATCAAAATGCTGGAACACGCATTTCTAAATGCGAGGACATTTCGATAAATTTAAAAAGTGGGTCATTGTGGGCGGTCTGATATTTGGCCACCCCTGTTGGCGGCAATGAAAGAAAATGTTATGTGGATGTGACATACTCGGTTAGATACAAACATGCAAATCGAACGAACGAAGACGAAACGAATGTTCACCTGATGGTAAGTGCAACGTCTGCCCATGATGTTCTCCTAGCCGACTTCGACCAAGGCAACAACTTCCGAATACTGTCGAGAGCCATCGACTGCGCAGGAGAAATTATAGTGCCACAAGTGTACGCGCAAACACAGAGGCACTCACTCGTCCCAACCTACCCGCGCCCGATGTAACGCTCATGCGAGAGGATCGGAGGTGGGCTAGGATGCAGTGTCAGAAACACGGGGACATTCACAACTCAACCAGACCCGAAAACCAACAATTTGTGTTTTAGCACAAATGTTGGCTCCGGCTGAGATTCGAACCCAGGACCCGCGGCGTAGAAACTAATGCTGTGTCACCCGTCTGCGCCCGTCACCCTGAGACATCAGTTCCTAAGTCTCATATGCCCAGTGATTTATACTAGCTCTCAGTGTCCTTCAGACCGAAACACGGTAAATGTTTGCCCAGTACTGCTTCACTTTGCTGTGGACTAACATGCATAACAGAAGAATACTCTCCGATGCATTATATTTATACCATGATTATAATATGAGTATGGACTAGCTGATGCCCGCGACTTGGTCCGCGTGGATATAGATTTTTGAAATATCTCGTGGAAACTATTTGATTTTCTGTAATAAAAATGTCCGTCTATGTCCGTCTCCAGGATGCAAGCTATCTCTGTGCCAAATTTCGTCACGGTTAAGTGGTTTAACTGTAAAAGGTAACAAACAAACAGAGGGTCTGTCCCTTAGAATTACTTTCGCATTTATAATATTAAGTATGGATTAAGAGAAATACTTGGCTGCGACCGAAAACTAATACTTGGCTACGAACGAAAATAATGATGACCAAAATGCAAGTTCTAAAAACGATAACGCCTAATTTCTACACACATACCCTCCAATTATATTTATTTGTATGGATAAGGTATAAGGGAAAGATGTAAAAGAAAGAACGATGAATATTCTGAACCACTTAGAAATATTAAAACTCTGTCTCTTACAAAAATGTCTCACTTATTAAAATTTCGTTTCCGTTTCGTGCCTCATGATGTTTTCCTTCACCGCCGAGCACATGGTAAATCAGCACTTAAAATTGCAATTAACTATTTTAATGGTGCCGGCACCGGGAATCGAACCCAGGTCACTCGCGGACTATGAAATTTATATAAATTATATTCTTTGTAAGAAAATATAATATTATTTTTTCATTTGCTGTGTTTCAGGTTCAGGTGTTAGTTTTATACAATAGAACTTTATTTTACATCTTTTATTACCATTTCTTAGATTACTAACTTGACTCATCGCCACCATTGAACAAATTCGTAAGCTTCGAACACTCATAACTTTTTATAGAATGAACCGATTTTATATATATTTAAATATATTTAAATATATATATATATATATATATAAAAACACTTGAACCTGAAACACAGCAAATGAAAAAATAATATTATATTTTCTTACAAAGAATATAATTTATATAAATTTCATAGTCCGCGAGTGACCTGGGTACGATAGTGTATATATATATCGTGTAGGAATCAGCATCCACAGACTTAACGACAAATATTTGCTATAATTTCAGTGATGTTTTTGCTGTTAGCCGTTGTGCCTTACACTGCTTCAACGGATTCGGATAGCATTGCTCGCGGGCCCAGCCAGGTTTGGTCAACCGAAAGTTATATACATAAATAGAACTTAATAGTATAGCTGAACTCGCGGGCCAGGTGAACATTTTGAAAAATCTTGTCTATTAGTCATACAACGAAAATACGTAATTAACTATTGTATAAAAGAAAAGTTAAAATTTTAAGCCTGTAAATGTCCCACTGCTGAGCACAGGCCTCCTCTCATTTCACAAAATTCAGCAGTTTACATTTTTATTATATGTATAGATATGAAACTTGTTATGTGCAACTCATAGTATTTAATATTTGGTATACGGTGTTGAATGTGCATAAACTTTCTTTTGTATTTATTTTAATATGTATTTGTACATTTGTTTGTATACCTTAATAAAATAAAATAAATAAAATAAGCATAAATAAATAATAAAAGAAATTCAAAATGATTACTAACAGTTTTTTTCCATAAAAGCACACTAGAATTTCTCTTATGTCGTAGGTGCGTTTTACAAACGTTAACTTGCACGCAACATAGCCAGACCCGAAAAGCGATTATTTGCGTTTTTACGTAAATATTGGCTCTTGCAATTTTAAGTGCTGATTTACCACGTGGTCGGCGGTGAAGGAAAAACATCGTGAGGAAACCTGCATGTCTGAGGAATAAAAAATATTTCGAAGATATGTGAAGTCCGCTAACCCGCATTGGAGCAGCGTGGCGGATTCTTCCTACTCGTAGCTCCAAAACCCTCTCAGAAATGAGAGGAGGCCTGCGCTCAGTAGTGGGACATTTATAGGCTGAAACTTTTTTTACTTTACTCCGACGTAGAAGCCAGACACTCTTACCACTAGGCCACGCGGTCGCAAATTACAAATATATAGAATTTTATGTAGTAAAATCAAAAGTTAGCTATACATCATTAAACACAAAAAATAGTAGGTATTTACTTTGAGGACAGTTGTTTACCATGTTTCATAAATTGACGATTAAAACCTACCATTGCTGTAATTTACCGTTTTTGTAATTTACCGTTAATGTCACATAACACTAATTAACATATGAAAGCTTATCGTAGTTCAATTAACATTTTGTAACATTTGATTGCTTTATAATGACTCCACCGGCGATCGTTGACATGTAAATGTACAACGGCCGTGTGACCTAGTGGTCAGAACAACTGCCGCGGATCCTGGGTTCGACTTCCAGCCAGAGCCAACAATTGTACGAAACACCAATTGTTGGTTTTCGTACCGGGATATGTTGCGATTGTCCCCGAAAAAGTACTCTGCATCCTTACATAGGGATTCGGATGTTGTCGTTGAGGACTTTTTACTTTAGTTCTGCTGCGGATATCATGGTTACGGATTTTATCACGCAGAGAAACTCCGGGCCCTTTTCATAGCTCGCCTAGCGACTCTGAGCTTCCTAATGCGGCCCGCAGTTAAGGACGACGTCTCTGTTCCGTATGTCATCACTGGCAACACGTAGTGGTTGTAAACTTTCGTTTTGAGACATTGAGGTAAACTCGATGAGAAGATGTGGCGCATTTTCCCGAACGCTGCTGCTTTACTGGTGGTAGGATTCCTAAGCAGGAATCCGTCTAGGTAGGTACCACCCCGGGGCCAGTTATTCTGCCGTGAAGCAGTAGTGTGCAAACATTAATGTGTTTCGGTTTGAAGGGCACTGTGAGCTAGCGTAATCACTGGACATATTGAGAACTGATGTCTCAGGGTGACGAGCGCAGTGTAGTGTCACACAGAAATGTTCTGGGTGACACAGCATTCGCTATGGACAGACGTGGCACTTACCATCAGGTGAACGTTTTGCTTGTTTCATCACTTGATCCAATAAAAAAGTGCTTTACTATTAATATAGTTTTGATATTTTTTATTTTTTGTTTTTCCGTTATTAAGTACTTAGGTTAAGATGGTACTATATTGAAAATATTGAAAATACTTTTCCGCACCATCGAATAAAAATATTCTTTATTTCTTATTTCGTAAGTCGTTCCAAAAATCGTGCTGGATCGTAACGTAAAATGTAAAGTCGATTGAGTTTCACAATGTGCAGCTGAGTCACAGTCAGTTAACTACCGTATAAACGAGTAAAGCCACCCGAAACCAGTGTGCAGGAGTACTGAGTTATTTCAGCCAATTCAGAAAACAAAACACTTAATATTTCGCGGGAAATTTTTTTAATAATACTGCGTTGCTTAATTCTTCCGATATAATGATTCATCACGTTTTTTTAAACAAAGACTTCATGTAAAGGGTTATTTTAATATAAAAAATTGGTTATTAAGCTAATAAATAACCCCTGAGAATGAGCCAATCACCGCCAGTCTAAATACTAATTCCTCACATTTTATTAATTTTTTATATTTCTTTTTAATAATAAAAATCATTGACAAATGTAGATTCTCATTAATAAACGATCTCGTTTCTTTCGCCTGTTTCTTCTCCGGACAGAGTAACCTTCATTAAAAATGATTATAGATTGAAAAAAAAAACATTTTTCACGTCAGAGAATACATATATTTCGTACTCATAAAGGTCTTTTGTAGGATAACGGTATTAGTTTGCTTGTGCACGTTATTGTGGTAGGGCGGGTGGTGCATTTGAAAAACTACATTATACACCATTTTTGAGAGCCGTGGTAGCTCAGAAGAGCCGTGGTAGCTCAGGAGCTAGGCACTCGCTTTAAATTTCATAGTACGCGAGTGGCTTGGGCTCGATTCTTGGTGCCGGCACCACTAAAATAGTTAATTGCAATTTTAAGTGCTGACTTACCACGTGCTCGGCCGCGAAGGAAATCATCGTGAGGAAACCCGCATGTCTGAGAAATAAAAAATATTTCGAAGACATGTGAAGTCCGCCAACCCGCATTGGAGCAGCGTGGCGGAGAGGAGGCCTGTGCTCCGTAGTGGGACATTTATAGGCTGAAACTTTACTTTTTTTTTACACCATTTTATGTAATAATAAATAAATTACACATAATAATTTCGCGGACCTTAGCTACACTTCATTGTATTTTTATGTATCGCCGGATTCTAATAAAAGTCTTAGTCGGAAGTTTCATAAAGTTATTTTAAATGAATCAAAATTAAATATATTTATCCTCTGACGTGACAAATGTAATTTTTTACAATCTACAATCATTTTTTAATGAAGTTACTGAATAATTTAACACTGAATGAACTACTGGTACTTAAAAAAAGAATCACTGTTCTATAATTACGAGGATCCTTCAAATGACAGGGATAATTATGGTGAATTGTATGTAATGAGACGTTATAAGTAATAAGTGTGTACAGTTTCCTACAAAGTATCATTAAACTACTAATCATTGTTCTACAGAAATAGTAAAGGAATACCTGCAAAATTATGTTAAAAATAGCATATAATAAAGTCCTGATTGATATCCGGACAAACTCCAGGAAAATAATGAGTGCGCTCCGGAAATCCGACCGGACCTTTCGTATTCCTTCCTAGAATGGAATTATATATTAATCGTACCTATATTAAAGCACGCTAAAGCTTTATACAGTAGCTTTAAAGAATCAAGGGGATAATTAATGTAAAAAGTGCTCTATATTTCATTCTCTCCCAGTCTCTATACAATCCACCACGGAACATAGGCTGTTTATCGTACGGAAATCGTCCGGGGACTCTCCTCCACCGCAAGACCAGAGGATAGGAAATGAATTTAATTATTAGACAAGATTCAATAATAAATATAAAAGTATTGAGAGCCGTGGTGGCTCAGAGGCTTTCAAAGTCAAAATTTCTTCATTCAATTCAATATGGGATTGTTTAAAGCTGTTATGAACGTCAAAATTTTCACAGTACGCGAGTGACTTGTGTTCGATTCCAGGAGCACTAAAATTGTTAATTGCAATTTTAAATGTCGATTTACCACGTGCTCGGCGGTGGAGGAAAACATCGTGAGGAAACCTGCATTTCTGAGAAGTAATAAATATTTCGAAGACACGTGAAGCCGCCAACCCGCACTGGAGCAGCGTGGCGTGTCTTCCCGGCTCCAAAATCCTCTCAGAAATGAGAGGGGGCATGTGACCAGCAGTTGGACACTAATGGGCTGTTACTTTACACATCCTTTAAACAGTACACTGATAATTATAAGCTACTCAATAAGCTTTGCTATATGCTAATATTTTAACATTTTTCCAATTTTTACTGATGGTACAATTCCTATGAAGGAATCAGTCTAGGTAGATACCGGCCTAGGGTCAGTTATGCCGTGAAGCGGTAGTGTGCAAACATTGCTGTGTTTCAGTCTGAAGAGCACTCAGTGTGGTGTAATCACTGAGAATATGAGGCTTAAGAATTGATGTCTTAGCGGAAAAATACCTTAGTCGCCTTTTACGACGCCGCGGTAGGAAATAGGTAGGTGCTATTCTACTGTGCTGCTACAGTTGTTTTATAATTAAAAAATACCATACTATGGTAACATCTTCCATATAAAAATAGATGCTTACATTTTTAAATTGAGACAGTATAAGTTACATACAAACCGGTACATGACGATCGCCCAAAGGTACTCGTATATTATAATGCTGACACTGGACGCTCGTTTTGGGAATCGATTTTGATCACGTGTTAGAATTTAAAATTTCTTGTCAACTGAGATAATGCAGCGTCGAAACCTACTACACAATTTAATTGTGACGTTCATATTTAATAAAGGTTTCATTTGTTAATTATATTATATTATAGTCTAAACAATATAAATTCAGGATAGATTTATTACAAATTATTTTTTCAAATCGGACTAGTACTTCCTAAGGTTAGCACAATCAAACATACAAACACTCTACTAGCTTTAGACAAGGAAGAGAATCCACCATCCACTTATTAATATTAAGAGAAATATTGAAAGTGCTATAACTTCGATCATTATTAGTGATCGAAATCTATAAACTAAAATAATAATCCACCAAATTGCCAATTAAAGCCGCGCGTAACACGTCCACCGCATAGCCCCTTAATACAGTATTTTTAGATTTAACGCAGAAATCCTAAACATTTCCGAAACAAAGAGTAGCATAGATTACTCTCTGAGAATTCCTTAACTTGCCAATAACAGGCATTTGCAAATTATCAAAAAGACATCTGCAATTGGGACACATGTGACTAAATGTGTCGTCCAACTCGTGCATCAAGCGTGTATATGAAATGCACCATTGAAGAAATACTACAACATTGTATTTTTCAAACGTATCATTCAGGTTGGCGTAATGCCATCTGTCAGTCAGCAGATTATGCCCCCCCGTAACCCGGTAAACGACTTTCCAACGACATCTCATAACTGTTTCCACAGACAATAAAACACAAAAATAAATAACATTGTTTTTGTCATAAAATTTACAGCTTTGTTTACTGCCGCGATTAACGATTTTATTGTCACAAATTCTAGAGAATCTTCCAGAAATCCCTTTTTTTTAAGAAGAAGAGATTGGAAGTTGGTTTTTCGTCACCCGAGCACTTTCGTAAGTACTTAAAACAGTGGCTAATAATTTTAGTACGCCGGATTTGAGGATCAAACGAGTGATTAACTTATATACTATTACATAATAATTTCACTAGGTACGGTGTCCTTTAAACTGGAACTCAGCAACGATTACAAAATATCACTTTGCAGCAAAATAATTGACACTGCATTCAGGAAGCAACTCAAGAAGTCACTGATAAATTCGTTATTGATTATAAATATATTTACAGGAATATCATCTTAAAATATAATAATATATTTCTTACCCAGGCTTATGCTTATTTTATATTTTGATCATGTTTTGACAGATAAGTAAAAGGTAACTTGGGTGGTGTGATTTTGAGAAGATCTCCTTTTTACATATTTATGTACGTGACTTTCACGATGAGATCCTTAATGCAGACCGTATCAAGAAGCTCTAAGTTACTCACAGAGCTACGTAAAGGTGTGCGCTTAGTGTTTTTCTGCGAGATATAATCCGTAACGATGATACAGACAGCAGAACTGGAGTAACCGATAGTTATAAAGATCAGCAAGCTGAAGTGACAACGGGCCGGCCATCGTACTCGTAGCTGGTAGAACCGACAACTGTATGGGATGAAATTTTTTCGAGTGGTTCTCGAATGGTGCCTCCTACTAGACGAAGTGACAGCCTGCACGGATTTACGGAAGAGGATGGATGTGTTATATTTATGTACGAGCTATAACTACTCGTATTACCCAACCTTAACACACCTAGTTTAGTCTGAAAAGTTTAATTTATTTTATAGTATAAAGTGTTGAGACGAGCAAATCGATCACCTGATGGTAAGTGGAACATCTGTCCATAACAAATGCTGTGTCACACAAAATATTTCTATGTGGCACCACACTGCACTCGTCACTACACTAGCTCTCAGTGCCCCTCCGAAAGAACACAGTAATATTTGCACACTGCTGCTTCACGGCAGAATAACTGGCCTTGGGGTGGGACTTACCTAGACGGATTCCTGCATAGGAATCCTACAACTAGTAAATGACAACAAATTTAGAAAAAAAAACTGTGCAATTTGAACGTCTTTGCGCAATCATATCTATATAATATGGGACCGAGGACGCGTCCTGCTGGTAACATACAATCCGCAATGTCATTATAAACACTGTAAATAATTGATAACGTGAAGACCGTGTGGTCGTGGATCGCGTGACGAGTCAAACGCCTGTAGAGGACAGCTTTGGCTTTTACCAACACAGACGGCCATCTTTGAAAGTTTTTTTAAATATTTATTTATAAATTTTTTATTTAGGGCAAGAGTTGTGACTGCTAAGTTATAGCTAAATATAGGAAATACGCTGCAGGCGCAATCACATAACATGTTATGTGATTGCGCCTGCAGCGTATTTCCTATATTATAATTTCGACTCGTTAGTATTATTATAATTTCGACTGTTTTTGTTGTCAATTTGAATTGACGTGACGTATATCATACAAATATTGATCCGTGTGGATATCGAATCCCAACTAGAAAAGTTTAACGTGCCTTCTTAAAAGAGTAGATGTTATTATACGTACTTACATAAAATAATAACTCATTATTAGACCTTAATTCTCTTACATCCTAAACAATTTTTTTGTTATTAACACATTACAACGTCTCGTTGTTATTTGATGATGACCATGTCGTGACCAATATACTCGTATCTTTATGTTGGTAACAGTTTTGATATGTTTGACCCTTAGATGTAGACTTGGATCAATTCCAACGACGATAATCCTTGTCCGATGCGCTGCGCTGATGCATCTATATTACAATTATTAATTTGTCACATTGGTTAATGTTATGTGTGAAAATTATGTTAAGTAATGATCTGTTGTTGCTTTTCGGGTCTGGTTGTGATATGATTATCACCGTGTCGGACACTGCATCCTAGCCTACCTCCGATCTTATAGTATGAACGTTATATTGGGCGCGGGTAAGTTAGGACGAGTGAGTGTCTCTCTATTTGCGCGTACACTAATGGCACTATAATATCACCTGCGCAGTTGATAGTCACTGACAGTATTCGATGGTTTAATGGCCGTGGTCGAAAATCGTAATGGATTGTATTATATAGGTAAAGTTTTCGCTATTGGCCTTTTTGGTTTTTACAGCTTCATCGAACAACTGCGGACAAGTGCTCCAAAATCGATCAAGGAGACATCAATCATAACTGCTACATGAATATTTAAAATCGTGTCTTCATTGTTATTATTTTATTACCTAACTATAATAATAAGTATTACGCGCTATTTTTTTCTCGAGAAGGAGACTAGACGAGCAAAACTTATGGAAAGTGCAACGTCCGCTCGTAACAAATGCTCTGGCACATTCATTCATTCATTCCAGATCATTTCTGTGTGGCACCACATTGCGCCCGTCCCTTTGAGACATCAGTTCTTTAGTCTCATATGCCAAGTGATTAAACTAGCTCTCAGTGCCCTTTAGGCCAAGTAAAGTGATGTTTGTACACTTCTGCCTTACGGTAGAATAACTGGCCCTGTATTAGTAGATTTTTAAATATGCAGATTAGCGGCTTTGCATATAAATTAATTGTTGTTTTACATATCTTTTACATACAATAGTAATGAGTCTAAATTGTTGCATACAATAATTTAAAACTAAATGAACTGCTGGTACTTAAAAAAGGAATCCCAGCGTTATAAGTACCAGCATCCTTTTCAATGACACAGATAATTACGGTGAATTGAGACGTTGTAAGTAATAAGTGCCGTGTGGTAGCGGCTTAAGAGAATCTACCACCCCATCTCATCATGTGGGTGTCGTAAGAGTCGACAGATGGAAAATTAAAACCAGGGGATGGGCAGCAGCATCTTCTTGAAACATCAGAATAAATAAACTGCAGTTGCCAATCCGCCTGCCAAGCGTGGCAACTATGGCAAAATTCAAACTTTTGTAGCAATCTATAGGGGAGGCCTATGTTCAGCAGTGGACTAGTGATAAGCTGAAATGGTGGTGGTGGAAGTAATAAGTGTGGACAATTTGTTACAAATTATTTTACAGTAGATGTTAAATTTTAACAATATAGTCGGGACCAAATTATCTCAGAAACGTTAAATTCCAGAACGATATACATTTAGAGTGAGGGACAATGAAAACGTTTCTGACAAATATATTCAAACGACGTGTTCTTGGCGCACTTCCAACGATGACACTTATATACGTTGATGACAGCTGAGCATCCATTTGTTTGCAAATATCGCTTTTACCAGGAAAGTAGTGTTTTAAATTTTATGATCAAAAACATTACAAAATCTTTAAAATTCGCTTCAAAGTTAGCAGTAAAATTGAAACTCCAAAATTAAACGAAACAGTGTACAGTAGCTACGGGTGGTAGGATTACTTTGCAGGAATCTAAGTAGGTACTACCGAAGGCCTCTTATAACTGCCGTGAAGCTGAGGTGTGCAAACATTACTGTGTTTCAGTCTGAATGGCACAGTATAATAACTAGGTATATGAGACTTAAGAACTGATGTCTCAGAGGGACAGGCGCAGTGTATTGTCACACAAAAATGTTCTGTGTAACACAGCACTTGTTATAGACAGACGTTGCACTTACCATCAGGTGAATGTTTGATCATCTCGTCACTTTCCCCTATAAAAAAGTAAATACAATAAGGCGTTACGTTGCGTAATCCATTATAGTAAAGGAGAGAAAGTAAATTTGCTAAGATCCGCATGAAAAAATAAAACTGGTGTAAATTACCTAATCTGTGTGTAAACTTAAATATAATTTGATTTGCATGCGGATCGTAGCAAATTAACTTACTTTCTTTTATTAAATTACCTAGTTTTGAAGAGCACCACCCGCCCATATTTATTCCTGGTGGTAGGATTCTATGCAGGAATCCGTCTAGGTAGGTACCACCCCAGGGATAGTTATTCTGCCGTGAAGCAGTAGTGCGAACATTACTGTGTTTCGGTTTGAAGGGCACTGAGAGCTAGCGTAATCACTGGGCATATGAGACTTAGGAACTGATGTCTCAGGGTGACGGGCGCGGTGTCGTGTCACAGTAATTTTCTGGGTGACACAGCAATTGTTATGGACATTACTATTACCATCAGGTGAACATTTTGCTCGTTCCGCCACTTTCATGAAATAAAAAAAAAGACGGAATCTAAGGCTTTCTTTTAGTCCACATACACCAAACCTAGCGATAGATTGTACTCCTCGGTCTTTTGTATAATCTGAATCATAGGGTATGTATGTGGTCTACGGTACTAAAGCCTTTTCGAAACCCGGCTTGTTCGGAAGGCGGAAAGTCAAGTCTGCTTTCGAGAAGTTTCGTAGTGACTCTCGAATACAGCAGTTAGGCGCTGCTAAGGATCGACATCTATAACTTACATTACACAACAACAACTTACATTATACAACGACTTAAAGAACTATAGATAGATATCTATAGTTCTTTAAGTGAGCATTAACGACCTTCTTAAAGATCAAGACGTCTACTCTTCTATTCCACGATTCCAGATCCTTCACGGATAACGGAATTAAACAGATTCTGAAGGACACTGGTGAGTTTTTCATCCGCTTTCAGAAGCTCCGCTATAATTCCGTCTTTAACCGCTGCTTTCCCGTTTTTAGGGTGTATGACAGCCATACTAATTTTGATCGGGCCGACATCCGGGATATCTGCGGAGTATTCGGACGACCTTTGCTCATGGTTCGTTAGTTTGTGGCACTAACGACCATATAGCCGTCCATAAAACTACGCAAACCACAAAATAACTGCTTAAGAGAAACTACTACCCCATCTCATCCCCTAGGTGTCGTAAAACTAGAAGATGGGCTTCTGAAAAAAAAGACCCTGGAACATCTTAATAAATAAACTGCGGTTGCCAGCCCGCCTGCGAAGCGTCGCAACTATTGCACAATCCCCCCAAAATGGCAGCTCCAAACTTTAATGGCAATCTTTGGGGGTGGCCTATGTTCAGCAGTGCACTGGTGATAGGCAGCAATGATAATGATGATCATCATCGTCATCAAGTACATTGTGACTGTATGTATGTTATTCAGCACGAATAAACGCTGTCTATACGAATACCTTAGTTGCCTCTTACGACACCTAAATAGAAGAGTTTATCATAAAAAATACCGAATATTGCTACCTACTATTACCAGCGTGAAGTAGAATTGTAATACTTCTGCATTTCGCCTGACGACTGAAGGTAACCACAGGCCCAACCCCCTCTCCCAGTCAACACGGTAGCAGTCCTGAATAATCTACCCCAGGGGAATACGTGACTAAAGAAAATCCCTCACCAAGTACACCACCTGGGCGTGTACTGGGTGAAAAAAATATTCAAAATGGTTAAATTAATTCAAAAGTAATTTATTACTTCTATTAAAATTAATTTAGTTGCCCTCCATTATCTTTACGACTTCGATAGTAGCGACTTAGTTTCAACGCTCCGATTGGAATCTAGAACGTTATATACATGAAACTGAAAAAAATCAACTTTGCAAAGTCAATCAGAAAAATCGTAAATGTCAGGATTTTTTTAAGTAATGATGGTAAGTGCAACATCTGCCCATAACAAATCACGTCATACAGATGAGCCTGATACATAAGTTCTCAAGCCGATTGTGGAAATGCTTAGTAATTACACTATTGCTAGACGGCACACTACTGCTAAACTGCAGAATAACAGGCACTGCGGTGCTAGTAAATGTAAATTGGAGGTAATATCCCGATATATTGGCTGTTTCCTTTTTTTTATATAATACTTTCATGCATATGCGGTTTAAACGTAACTAGGATTCGATTAGTAATTTCTTCCAAAGTTAAATTACGTTAAGAAATTGGTTAAAATATTCAAAAGGCGGGATTCACTGGCGACGTACGTTCTCAGACCGTTCGCCATGTCTATATACGCCTTAATGGTGAACATGATGTGTTGCATTTGTTCCCACAGCGTTTAATTACACCGCCGTGCACCTGGCTCTCCTACATCATCATTTCAGCCTATCACTAGTCCACTGCTGATCGTAGGCCTCCCCGATAGACGACGTTTGTAGCTCTCATTTCGGGGGGAATTTCGCCATAGTTGCCACGCTTGGCAGGCGGGCTGGCAACCACCATATATTCCACATGCTTTTGTAAAGCTGGACCGTGAGATCACCAAACGTCCTCAGGGGAGGACCAGCGCCGGTTATTTACACCCGGCATATGCTGAGTTGAGACCGACTTGTGACGACATGTTTTTGTAACATTTTTTGAGTATTGTTGTGTAAATGTTGCTAAAAACGTTTGTAGCTCTCATTTTGGGGGGAAATTTGCAATAGTTGCCACGCTAGGCTGGCGAGCTGGCAACCGTAGTTTATTTATTCGGACGTTTCAGGAAGATGCAGCTGCTCATTTCCTGATTTTTTTCCTTCGGTCAACTTTTACGACACCCAGGGGATGACATTTTTTTTTTATTTCATAAAAGTGACGGAACGAGCAAAACGTTCACCTGATGGTAAGTGCAACGTCTGCCCATAACAAATGCTGTGTCACCCAGAAAATTACTGTGTGACACCACACTGCGCCCGTCACCCTGAGGCATCAGTTCTTAAGTCTCATATGCCCAGTGATTACGCTAGCTCACAGTGGCCTTCAAACCGAAACACAGTAACGTTTGCACAATACTGCTTCACGGCAGAATAACTGGCCCTGGGGTGGTACCTACCTAGATGGACTTCTGCATAGGAATCCTACCACCAGTAAAATGATGGGGTGTCAGATTTTCTTAAGCACCACACGGTAAATAAGCTACTCGTACATCAGATCGTAATTGTCTAAACTCGTAGCAAGCAGATTTAGTTCTGCATCGTATATATTCGTAAGGAAGTTTACAAGTTTCACAAATATTGTAACAGCTAGATTTTATATTGATGCAGCTAGTATTTATATTGGTAATTAAAAAATAGTTTTTAGTTAAAATGTCCCGCTGTTTAAATAGAATTCTCGTCAACATATCAAAATCAAACAACGTAGATAAAATAAGTCTTTTATATTTTTTGTATCAATTTTTTTAATATAGAAGTATGAGAAGGTTTTAAATAGACCTTTCTTTTCTAAACTTAGCCGTTAAACATTTTTTAGATACATGCGTATATGTATTTAACGAAACTGTATTTTTGTTATACCTTAAATATAACACGCTACGTTGTAACGCTTTTATTTAGTGCAAGGGCTTTTTTTATAAAGCAGGAACTCGGAAGTCGCAATCCACGACTCGCGGCTGACGCTAAGCGACACGAAGTAAACACACGTGGCTGAAGTTGTGTCCTGTATTTCAGTTAATATGCACGCAGTGTTATTTACATACGATAAATAGCTAACGAAGACAAAAACGTGTGGAACAGTATTGCGTGACGTGTCTCATTGCAGTAGTGAATAATTTTAACGAGTGTGAACTGACACGCACACGAAGTAGTTAGTGGAAGGCCATAACTGTCTATTTAAAAATCAACTTAAGCCGCAGCATTTAACTAAGATTTATCGACTTTCCAGTAAACTCTGTCAGGTCATCGTTGTATTGATCGCGAGACTTCCTGCACAACATTTATCGGTGTCAGGATTGGTAGAGTAGCTTTTTTTTGGAACACCAACACTAGATTTAACACCTACTTCACTGGTGACGAGCTAAAAAAACGTACCATTGCTGTGAACAGGTCATTCCTGAGAGGGTTTTAGAGCCGAGTAGAGTCCGCCACGCTGCTTCAGCGCGGGTTGGCGGACTTCACATGTCCTCAAAATATTTTTTATTTGTCAGGCATACAGGTTTCCTTTTTTTTGTATTGGATAAAGTGATGAAACGAGCAAAACGTTCACCCGATGTAAAAAAAGTACATTTTACGAAATTTAAGGCCATTTCCGCTATGAGCTTCCACGGTCCTAGTATACTATTTAAGACGTGTTGATGCCTAAGACCTGCTGCGTTTTTTAAATATCCCTTGGAAGCTATTTGATTTACTACTTGATTTTCGGTGATAAAAGCTATCCTATGTCCGTCTCCAGTATGCAAGCTATCTCTGTGTCAAATTTCTTCAAGATCGGCTCAACAGTTGAACCATGAAAAGGTAACAGACAGAGAGACAGAGAGAGTTCTTTTCGCATTTATAATATTAGTATGGATGGATTTTTTTGATTTAAGTTTAGAACATTGGTTAAAAGGATGAAGTGCCTTAGTGAGTGCCTCAACAATGCTTTCAGAAAAAATAATGAGGCTTTGTACTTTCGACTTTGATGATTTTCGATGGGGGCGGTCAATTTGTCGAGTGAGATTTGAAGTGAATTAAGTTTTTTTTTTGGTACATTTAAAAAAAGGTTTAAATTCGTGTCTACTAACGCTACGATCAGATTGGCTTCGTCTCTTAACACTCATGGAAGGATTCCTGTGCAGGAATCCGTCTAGGTAGGTACCACCGCAATGCCAGTTATTCTGCCGAGAAGCAGTAGTGTGCAAACATTGCTGTGTTTCGGTTTGAAGGGCACTGAGAGCTAGCGTAATTACTGGGCATATGAGACTTAAGAACTGATGTCTTAAGATGACGAGCGCAGTATGCGCAGTTTGCGCAGTTCAAATTCCGAATGTCGGAGCGATCTTTGGACCCGAAACACGTTCGTGGTAGGGACCATGCAATCCATCAGTCAACATTTCGTAGTTCCTTTTTCGTAGTGGCTCACTTTTCGTCTTGCCAGAAGTGTTCCTTGCGTCGCCATTCGTTGGAACGCCGTGAGGGAATGCAATGGGGATTAAGAAGTTTTTTTTTATTCTGACCCCAATGGCGGCGACATGGTTCGTCGTCGTCGCGTCACGTCTCATTTCCCGCGGGGGCGGAAAGTGGGCTACTTGTGTGGTCTCTGCCTACCCCCTATATGGGAGTAAGACGTGATCGTATATCGTCATCATCATCATTTCAGCCTGTCATTAGGCCACTGCTGAACATAGGCCTCCCACATAGATAGCCAAAATGTTTGTAGCTCTCATTTGGGGGGGGGGGGGGGGTCCAGGAAGATGCTGCTGCCCATCTCCCGGGCTTTCAATTTCCCTCTGTCGACTTTTACGAGACCCACGGGATGATATGGGGTGGTAGACTCTCTTAAGCCGCCACCACACGGCATCGTATATGAAAAATGTGATACTTGATGTTCTCCTAGCCGATTTCGACCACGGCGACAATTTCAGAATACTGTCGAGAGCCATCAACTGCGCAGGAGATATTATAGTTCCACAAGTGTACGCGATAAAACACTGAGGCACTCACTCGTCCCAACCTACCCGCGCCCGATGTAACGCTGATGCGATAAGATCAGAGGGAGGCTATGATGCAGTGTCCGAAACACGGGGACAATCACACCACAACCAGACCCGAAAACCAACAATTTGTGTTTTAGCACAAATGTTGGCTCCGGCTGGGAATCGAACCCAGGACCCGCGGCGTAGAAGTCAGGTACACGCGGTCGTAGTGAAAAAATATAAAATATACAATGTACATAATAGCTATAGAAAATCTTAAATACGCTATCACATTACTAAATGCGCGTTGTATAAACATAATGTTAACGCTCGTTACATGAAAATGACTAACATTTTCATTCAGATCACGCGAACACATTGCTATCTTATGTGTGTGTGCTTTCACTTTCAATATTTTTGAAATTTATCACGTATCTGTGGTGGTAGGATTCCTGTGCAGGAATCCGTCTAGGTAGGTACCACCCCAGGGCCAGTTATTGAAGCAGTAGTGTGCAAGCATTACTGTGTTTCGGTTTGAAGGGCACTGTGAGCTAGCGTAATCACTGGGCATTTGAGACTTAAGAGCTGGTGTCTCAGGGTGACGGACGCAGTGTGTTGTCACACAGAAATATTCTGGATGACACAGCAATTGTTGTGGGCGGACGTTGCACTTACCATCAGGTGAACGTTATGCTCGTTTCGTCACTTTATACAATAAAAAAAAATATAAAAAACGTGGCATCCAGTAACCGCGCCTCAAGAAAAATGTAGAGATACCATACGATAATGATGAAATATTAAACAGAGAAAAACATTTGGTAGAAATGCATACACAAACATCAAAAGGTACTACTGCGTAAAATTACATACATATTTTTATATTATATTTGTATACAATATCCTCCTGGCGAAATACTTTCGGAAGCTGTCAACTGCAACTAAGTACTGCAATAAAGATGCACTTCTTCCTTAGTTATCCGAGCCAATACGATAAGATTGAAAGTAGGCTACGATGCAATGTGGAGACTCGGAGACAAGACAATCATAACACAACAAGTCCCGAAAACCAACAATTTGTATTTTTGCACAAGTGTTTACTCCAGTTGGGATTCAAACCCAGGACCCTCGGTGCAGTAGAGAGGTACTCTGTTCGTTAATCTGTATAAATTAATTTAAAAAAAAACCTGACATATACACAACATTTGCGCACTCCCTGTTTGCAAACGCTTTACATCGATTAATATAATAGAAGATGTGTTTGTGTATTGAGAACCTCCTAATTTTTTTTGGGGTCGGTTAAAAAAGTAAATTAACAGCTTATAAACGTCCCACTGCTGGACAGAAGCCTTGTCATGTCATGATACATTTTTAAAAGTAATTTGGCCGATGATATGGCCTAGGAAAAGGTTAGCTACCCGGCCAGATCGGGTGGTTTGATCTGGTAAGGACCAACCAGTTATCTTTTAGATATTGTATATCTATTTAAATAAAACTACTTTTTTACGGATTTTATCGCGTTTAATTTTGAACTATTTTTACCCGACGTTTCGGACGCTTTACAGCACCCATGGTCACGAGGGGACTGAGGTGACAGTTGTCCCGATGTCATAGTTAACCCGGAGTACCTTCAGCTTTTAATTATTATTTGTAGTCCGATCTACGCAGATCGGATTAAAAACGACGAAACGGAAACGTCGGGTAAAAATAGTTCAAAGTTAAACGCGATAAAATCCGTAAAAAAGTAGTTTTATTTAAATGTGTAATATTCGCGTAAATAAAAGAAAACATTATATTGTATATCTAGTTCGCATTTCAGAAACTTTCATAGCGCGATTATGGAATGTATGAGATATGTCTTGAGCTTCTCATGTCGCCACATAGATGTCGCTACAGTAACATCCTATAAATGTCCCACTGATGAGCACAACCTCCTCTCATTTTTGAGAGGGCATTGAAGCTAAGGAGAGTCCGCCACGTTGCTTCTATGCGGGTTAGTGGACTTCACATGCCTACGAAATATTTTTATTCCTCAGACATGTAGGTTTCCTCACGATGTTTCCCTTCACCGGTGCCGGCACCGGGGATCGAACTCAGGTCACTCGCGTACTATGAAAATTGACGAGCGCCCACCCCCGGAGCTACTACGGGTTTCCCTGACCAACCACGGCTCCAACGTTTTTAATTCAATTCAATTTCTACGATTATCTCATAATAATTTCTTCATCAAGTACATGGTAAATCAGAACTCGAAATGGCTATTAAAAAATTGCAGTATCGAAATCAGTTATTCAAGTACCCCCCTAACACCTGGGAGATCACAGCGTCAAACACGAAGTAAAAGGACACTAAATTTTTTTTCTGATTAAATCTAAATGGCCGCAAAAAACTATTACTTTAAAACAACTACGCAAACGTCACTCCATCTCAGAAATGGAAATAACAGCTATTTAAAATCGTTATCATATAACAAATAAAACAATGTTTTCTTTAGATACGTTCTGGCTACTCATAAAGTTCTAAAAAGGCACCACTGGCTGTACATCGGGGGGTTCTGGTAACCACACTTATGTATGGTGGGGATGCTAGGTCTGATAGAAGAAGCATTAAAGTAAGATTGACGCTGTGGAAATAAGAAGTTTGAGGAGTATAGCTGCAGTAACTCTGATCGACAAAGTGAGAAACAGCGTGATAAAGGAACGTTACGGTATGGTTGAAGATGTAGTGAAACACATAGAGAAAGGGATGCTTAGATAGTTTGGACACGTAGAGAGGATAAATGAAAGGAGATTGACGAAACAGATTTATGAGGCAAGTGTGAATGGGAAAGCCGGTAAGGGTCGACCTAGGCGTACGTATGACAATCAGATCGGTGAACTTTTGAGGAAAGGTCATGTTAGAAGTCCCGCGACCGACGAGCGTGTGTGAAAACGCTAATGAAAGTAGAAGAAGCTAAAGATGTGTGTCAGGATCGTAGCAAGTGGAAAGATGTGGTCTCTGCCTACACCAATGGGAAAGAGGCCTGAGTCACGACCCCAAAGTACTGTCGGCACAACGAGTGCTTCGTAGTCTCTTTTTTGAGAGAGATTAGATTTGTGTATACTGACTCCGGCTGGGATTCGTAGAGCAGAAGTCAGGTACTGGCTGGTATGCGTTAGGCATTTCCCAATGAAAAAAAATGCCCTTGTGCCTCTGAACTGCCTTGCCCATCTTCGATGAACCCATGAGCGTTACATCGGGAATGTGTAGGATAGTACTAGTGAGTGCACTTTCGGCACTATAATATCTTTTGCACAGTTATCTTTCAACCACAAGTTTAGCCATAATAGAAAGTCATCCAGGCGAACATCAGCATTACTCCTTCATTTATGTTTTACTGAATGGTATTTAAATGCAATTGGCGTCCAGTCTAAACAGATACTTAAATTATTATGAAGGAAACAAAGTAAATTTGCTAAGATACGCATTCAAAATATAAAATGGTGTATATTACCTAATTTTGAAGAGCACCGCCCGCCCTCCCACAGTAGCGTGCATGAGCAAAGTAACACCGCCACTTGGAACCGCCACCCTTCCACCACTACAACACAACCATTAGGCTATATACACCGCTGAAACGAGGCATTATCAAGTAATATTGACTCTACGATAGTGAGCCGCCGAGAGACTCGGTGGTGGCGACTGGCGGCGGTTCCCGGTGACGGTGTTAGTTTGCTCATGCACGCTACTGTGGGAGGGCGGGCGGTGCTCTTCAAAACTAGGTAAGATACTACATTTTTTTTATTTCATAAAGTGACGAATCAAGAAAATGTTCACCCTGTGGTAAGTGCGAACGTCTGCCCATAACAAATGCTGTGTCACCCAGAACATTTCCGTGTGACACCACACTGCGCCGGACCCCCAGAGACATCAGTTCTTAAGTCTCATATGCCAACTGATTACGCTAGCTCACAGTGCCCTTCAAACTGAAACACAGGAATGTATGCACACTACTGCTTCACGGCAGAATAACTGGCCCTGGGGTGGTACCTATCTAGACGGATTCCTGCATAGGAATCCTACCACCAGTAATTATCAACATATATTACCTAGTTTAACTTTCTTTCCTTCCTTACAATGGATTTACAAAAGTGACGCTTGATTCTATTAACTACTTAAATGATGTAAGTTTTATGAATATTTTCTATGTCCCATTTAGCTCATTCACAGTTTGTCGTTTCAAAACAAAACAAAGTGACTTTTCCTTGACCGTAATGTTGCAGCGAAGATCGAGCGGGGATTTTTATAGGAACGTGCTCGATTCTAAAGCTCGTTACGTAAGAATCTGCTGTACAGAAAGTCAAGTGTAAGACTACGATTTGCATATATTTATGACTTCAGCTATGGAGATCTTTTAACTGTCAAGACATGTTTTTTTATGGGAAGGTGATGAGACGAGCAAACCGTCCACCTGATGGTAAGTGCAACGCCTGCCCATAACAGATCTAAACATTTTTTGCGTGGTACAACCTAGAACTAGAACATCAGTCTTTAAGTTTCATATGCTTAGCAATTACACTAGCTCTCAGTGCCCTTCAGACCGAAACACAGTAATATTTGCTTAAATATATTCCTCATTTAAATATTGTCTTCCGCGTGGCCTAGTCGTCAGAGTATCTGACTCCTACGCCGCGGGTCCCGGGTTCGAGTCCAAGCCGGAGCCAACATTTGTGCTAAAACACAAATTGTAGGTTTTCGGGTCGGGTTGTGTTGTGTTTCTGACACTGCATCCTAGCCTACCTCCGATGTTATCGCATCAGCGTAACATCGGGCGCGGTTAGGTTGGGACGAGTGCCTCTGTGTTTGCGCGTACACTTGTGGCACTATAATATCTCCTGCGCAGTTGATGGCTCTCGACAGTATTCGGAAGTTGTCGCCGTGGTTGAAATCGGCAAGGAGAACATCATCATCATTCCTAAGAATACTTAAATTCTTAGGAATGATGATGATGTTCTCCTTGCCGACCATCCTTTAACGATCTGCACGGTTTTGGGGAAATTCGATGGATGCGAGTGGCTCAGGACTGTTTTTGTGACCATCTATAGGAAGGCCTATGTTCAGCAGTAGATTAGTAATAGACTGAAATTATGAAGATGATCCTCCAATGGTCTTGATATATTTTAGATTATTCTGCAATCTGTCGGAGACCACGAAATATTGGTATTTATATTGAAATATAGTATTTTTGTAAATCGTAATTTTTGTTACTCACGACATGAGTACTTCCACGCGGCCGTCATAGCGACCAACTAACGTTGAAAAGAATTGACTTTTAAGCTCTTAGGAAGCAAGAGTAACTAGATTACTGTCATACATCATTCACATAAATAAAATAGAAGCGTTTAAGTAAGTTTAAGTTTAGTAGCGAATTTAACTGGTGGTAGGATTCCTATGCAGGAATCCGTCTAGGTAGGCACCACCCCAGGGCCAGTTATTCTGTCGTGAAGCAGTAGTGTGCAAGCATTACTGTCTTTCGGTTTGAAGGGCACTGTGAGCTAGAGTAATCACAGGGCATATGAGACTTAAGAACTGATGTCTCAGGGTGATGGGCACAGTGGGGTGTCACACAGAAATTTTCTGGATGACACACCATTTGTTATGGGCAGACGTTGCAATTACCATCAGGTGAACGATTTGCTCGTTTCATCACCTTATACAATAAAAAAAAACGTCTGACGACGGCGTGGCCTATTAGTTCCTCCTTACCTTACCGTACCTCACTTCTAAGTTGCGGTTCCACGATAAACGAGAAATCCTACTGTAATCATTTTTTTAAATAAATTAAAAAAAAAATTATTCCTATAAATCAAAGTCGAATCCTTCCTGGTATAAATTGAAATGAAAATCCTTTATTTTTCGACGTAATAAATATACATTTCGTTTGTCAAACGCCATTTCTTTACAATCTACCGCCGTTTAAATGAGGTTCCTCCGACGGAGAACAAACAGGCGAACGAAACTCCGTAGGTATCCTATTTTTTTGTAAATCTTTTTTTTTAGTGTAAAATACATTTTAAATAAATTTACAAAGAATAGACTCAAGGAAAAACAAAGCTCGCTCCATATTCAAATTTTAGAAAAGATTCGTTTAATAAATATGTAAGTATATTGTGAACTCGAGCAGACTCAGCCTCGAGGAACCCGTTCACAAGTATGACGCATGAGACAGCCATCGCCCTCCTCGACCATTTCAAAGGGAAATGGACGACCCGCCACACGACGCCGCCGCAACCAGACACAATAAAGCGAGCATGACATACTCCCAAAGAAATTAACATCACTAAGATTTTTGTCTTTTACTTTAACGGAGCGCACTTATAATATTCCACAAGACCATTTATAATTTTTTGTTTGTAAAAATGTTACATCTTAATTACCTATACATACATACATAAGATCACGACTGTATCCCATAAGGGGTTGTCAGAGATTGGGCACTCACCGCAAAAACAGATGACTGCCACAATCCACGTTTCACCAAAACAATATAAGTAATGCACTTGGTGTGATAGGTGGTGAGCCCATCGCCACCATGCGATGTTGGGTGCATAGTGCAGTTTAATTCCTTACTCGCCTTTTACGAGATCCAATGGATGAGATGGAGTGGTAGTATTTTTTTAACGAGCCGCCACCACACGGTTTTTCTTTATTTACCTACCCCTATTATATTATTTATATTACCTATCCCTACCTAAAAATACATATTATGAAGCTGCTTACAAAATAATAGTCACATTGTGTTATACATTACTTGATGTTATCCTGGGTGGATACTTTCCACTCGGCCTTATCATTGAAATAATCATTAAAATCTTAATGAGCTTTGGAGCACAGACGTGGCCGTGTGGTGGCGGCTGGCCGTGTGGTGGCGGCTCGTTAAAAGAATACTACCACTCCATCTCATCCAATGGATCTCGTAAAAGGCGAGTAAGGAAATAAACTGCACTGTGCACCCAACAGCGCATGGTGGCGATGGACCCACCACCTATCACACCAAGTGCATTATATTGTTTTGGTGAAACGTGGATTGTGGCAGTCATCTGTTTTTGCAGTGAGTGCCCAGTCTCTGACTATCCTTATGGGATACAATTGTGATCTTGTTAAAGAAAGTACTTCTCAAATATTTTACTTAAAACTGGTACACGGGCAAAATATGGACACAGGCCTAAAATTGCCTGGGTCTTTAAAATCACCAGATTTTATGAAGTGGTATTACTTTACTGCATTTAATAAGGTCAGGAAATACACCTTTATCAATACAAGAATTAAACAACGATGCCGAATGTAGTGAGAGAATGTGAATTACTGAATCTATTAATTTGCTTGATTAGGCTTTTTTTTTTAATGGAGAAAGGGACGAGACGAGCAAAACGTTTACCTGATGATAATTGCAACTTCGGCCCATACCAAGAATATTTGTGTATGGCACTACACTTGGCCCGTCACTCTGAAACGTCAGTTCTTAAGTCTCATATGCCCAGTGATTACACTTGCTTTCAGTGCCTTTCAGACCGCAACCCAGTAATGTTTGCACACTACTGCTTCACGGCAGAATTACTGGCCCTACGGTAGCACCTACCTAGAAGGATTGCTGCATAGGAATCCTCTGAAAAGTTTGAAGAGAATTTCTATAGTCCTTACGCTTGAAAGGCGAATTGGTGATGGAATTACCAGGCTCTGAGATCCTTAGATTCTGATGCTACTCGTAGATAACACGGGTATATTTAATGAAACTGTACTTATGGGTTTTGTCACGTTTACTTTTAACTATTTACTACCCGATGCAACGTTTTGAGGGCTTTCCGCATCTTATGGTCAGTCACGCCGTTACATAGACTTACGTAGAATCACGCCTCTTACCCATTGGGGTAGACAGAGACCACATCTTTCCACTTGCTACAACACTAACACATCTTTCGCTTCTCCTACTTTCATAAGTGTTTTCATACATACCTCACATACGTTGCATGTTAAATGAATCGGTAAATTAAGTTTTATTTAATGTATAAAATTCGCGTAAATATTAGTAATGATTATAAAGAAAGTGGTAGACTTTCCACTTAGTTGACACAAAATCTGATTTAAAATAATCTCTGTAAATCTGTAACTATTAAAAGTATAATCTATTTCCTTTAAATTTGTATTAAATAGAATCTGAAGAACGCTGTCACGATGCAGGCGAAATCATTTTCTTCATCATTAAAAAAAGTATCTCTAGATTCAATGAAATCTTTTTTTTCTTTCTTTGTGTCTTTATGATATAGTGTATAGTTGTGGAGCTCCATAAATTCAAAAGTCTACGCGAATAAGCTCGGATAACGATGAGAATCGGTCTCCATATATAAATCTTGGGGTTAAACACGACAACGGAAATATCTCAGAAAGCGTTGAAGCGACATTTATGATCGCGTAGTACATTAACCTTAGCCTATGGTTTGTCTAGGCCATAGCTTTTCAAACTTTTTCGGGACACCGTCCACTTTCCTGAGGACTTTTTAGACCACTTTTAGTCCTCATCCTGGTCAATTTCTTTCACATCCACTACCACTACCTTTGAGAACCACTGATCTAGGCCCTTATCCACCTAAAATTTTTCATGCTGTATATTCCATGTGACGGTAATTAAAAACGGGTAAAATGTTTCAAATTACACACTGTTTCTTTTAGTACTAAATGTCACACAATCCAATCCCATAATAATGTTAACTAAAAAATGTATTTTTTGTCTATGCCGTGTTGTCAAGTTTAACTATTATTACGCACGCACCTTTTTAACTTGTAGATACTTTACAACTTGTAGAATTTAGAACTTGTAGGTTAGAAACAAGGAGATGGGCAGCAGCGTCTTCCTGGAAGATCTGAATAAATAAACTGCGGTTGCCAACCCGCCTGCCTAGCGTGGCAACCATGGCAAAACCCCCCAAAATGACTGTGTGTGATGAGCAACAAACTTTTGTGGCAATCTATAGTGGACTAGTGATAGGCTGAAATGATGATTGCCATAGTTACCACTCTTGGCAGGCGGGATGGCAACCTAAGTTTATTTATTGAGATGTTCCAGGAAGATGCTGTACGGTTTCGTACAATGTCAGCATATTTGTTTTTACACGATTCATACTGTGACCGCCACATTAGTTCACGTAACAACCGCGACCGCGTAACGCGTGTACTCATATCATTAGCAGTCATCATTTAACAGTTTTGAACATTATAACAGTTTAATTATAAAAACTCTTTTATAATCATAACATACATTTCTTTGGTGTACGGTGCGAAACGTACAGATGCTACTGTCCAAATCTCCAAATCGCTGCAAAAAACGAGCCCGCGGCTCCAAGCGCAGAAGCCACACGCTTATGTACTTCGCCAGTCGAACCGTCACTAAAAAATAATGGATTGTAGACTTTTATAAGGTATAAATAGTATAATAAACGGCAACGTAGACATGAAACCTATTCATCACTGGTGATAGGATTCCTATGCAGGAATCCGTCTAGGTAGGTACCACCCCAGGGCCAGTTATTCTGCCGTGAAGCAGTAGTGTGCAAACATTACTGTGTTTCGGTGTGAAGGGCACTGTGAGCTAGCATAATCACTGGGCATATGAGACTTAAGAACTGATGTCTGATGGTGACGAGCGCATTGTGGTGTTACACAGAAATTTTCTGGGTGAGATATTTGTCATGGGCAGACATCACACTTACCATCTGGTGAACGTCTTGCTCGTTTCGTCACCACATCAAATAAAAAAACATGTAAATGTTTTAAGGATGTATCAAATAAAAAAAACTGGTTTATTTTGTTTTGTATTCTTTTATTTTCATTTAGTTACTTATTGTTTTAAGTATTATTTGTTTTGTATTTTATGGTCTTCCCCAATAATAGTGTCAAATATATTGTATATACTGCAATGTAGATAAACTACTTAAAAATATCTCAGATCACTATACATCTATGCTGTTTCTAATGCGTGGGCGTGAAAAGCAATAAAAAAAATTATGTGTCATTTCATTTCATTATTGTTATTGATAGCTCAGACTGCAGATGAGCACGGTGTATATTCTATATAGTGACTTTGCAAGTCGTTGCGAGGCGAATTAATGTTTTTGTCTTTGACATTATATAATATAACATAGTGATGCCGCCCGTGAGGTTAACATCAGGCTCTATTTAAAAACCTTAGTGCTGCTGCAATTTGCTGGAATAAAGTTGTCTTTTTTGGTTTCTTAGCTTGCTTTTGTTTTTATTACTTTAATGTCCATTATTTTGTAATGTCTAATAAAATAACTTTTCTTTCTTTTTTTCGTTGAAATACTGAACTCGCAAAAAAATCAGCTGACCCATATACTGTTTTAGTCAAGTCGGTATTTAATTTTGTACAAAACGGCTGATTGTTTTGCGATTTTTTTATTTGAACCTTTAGTAGAAGTGATATGTACCGATGGGTTTTTACCCCCTTTCGCCTTGTTATCCTACACACCTACCACCTTGTATACAGGAATAAAACAAAATGTAAAAATCACACTGCATGCTCTGCTAAATGTTTATTTTCACATTTTTTACGACAGTCGCCTAAATACAAAAATCCAAAAGGCATCTCATAGTCATGCCCGCCAGGAATGTACAGAAATCCTTCTTGGAAGAAGCAAGCGTCTTTTGTGTGCCTTTTAAATGTCTCGCGAACTGAGCGTTTATTATACACCCGCTTGTACGCTTTTCTGTTTCGTTAACAGAAAAGTGTGGAAAAAATTCGTAGATACTAAACATTCAAAAGCTGAAATACACTGTATTCGTATCGGTATAAAATATAGTTGTGCTATTATAACCTACATATTATGAACGTGATAGAGTTGCCTAATGATCGGAGAACCTGATTGAGTGCGCCGTGGGTCCTAGGTTCGAAGATCCCAGCCAACATTTATACACAAAATATTGGTTATAGTTGTAAATGCCCCGTGTCTCTGTCACTTCCCTAGGTTAAGATGAATAAATGCTTCTGTTTGCGTGTATACTTGTGGCACTACAATATCTCCCGCGCAGTTGATCGCTTTCGACACTGTATGGCAGTTGTTGGCGTGCGAGTCATCTGGTACTGTGATCGCAAATACAGAGTATATTGACCATATTTGCTAAACGTGGTGAAAACTTGGACAGTGCTAATGCCAGCAGTGAACTAATACACTCGGCGTCAAAAAAATCGCACATCCGAAAAAAATAATTTAAATACTATTTTAACACAACAGGCCAATGGCAATGTTGTGGTTTGAGGGTATCATTCGAAAGGTAATTTCATTAGCTTTCAGGAATTTTAATTGAATTTTACTTTTATAATGAGACGAAAGAGAAATTAAAGAAAAAGACAGGGTATGTACAAATTTGCAAATTAATAATTTAAAAAAAAACTTAATAAATACAAAAAAAGTTCTTAAAACCTAGTGTTACCCCCCCTTGCCTTGATAACGGCTTCCAAGCGATCTTTCGTGGACCTTACAAGGATCGCAACAGCCTCTTGGGGTATTTGTTCCCACTCTTCAAGTACCGCATCTTGAAGCTCTTGAAGAGTGGCTGGAGCTGGATCTCGAGCTCGCACGCGCCGTTTTAGGTCATTCCAGAGATGTTCTATTGGGTTAAGGTCTGGAATTCGTGCTGGCCAATACATAACAAGGATATCAACCTCCTGTAAATAATCCCGTACAATAGCCGCGGTGTGGCAACGAGCATTATCAAGCATTAACATGAATCCATCACCGACATAACCAGCATACGGGACCACATGTTCCTCCAGGATTTCAGTAATGTACCGACCAGCATTTAATGACCCTTGCCCACGGCCACCCCAAGTCCGGAAACGCACACAAGTTCCGTTTTCCCGTTGACGGAAATGCCGCCCCAAAACATAGACGAGCCACCCCCGTATTCGACGGATTCTTCGAAGCAGGGTTGTGTGAACCTCTCCCCCTGTCTTCTGTAGATGCCTTCTACGTCTGTCATTGCAGAAGAGACAGACCCTCGTCTCATCAGAGAAGAGTACGTGTAACTAGCGTCCTTACTAACGAGCATTTGACAGTGTTTATTTTTGACGCTCTATAATGATAAATGTTTTAATGATTTCATGATTTTTTTTATTAATAATGTAAAGCTATTCAAATACCCATTTCAAACATACCAATATTTATATAAATACGAGTATAATTCGTTTCTAGCCATTACAGCCATTTTTCGCGCAAACTCAGAGAGGTGCGAGTTTTGTGACGCTGAGTTTAGTAGTTACTAGTCCACTGCTGAACATAGGCCTCCCCCATAGATCGCCACAAAAATTTGCGACTCTCATTGTGGAGGGGCTTTGCAATAGTTGCCACGCTTGGGAAGATGCTGCTTCCCATCCTTTTTTTATTTATCCTCTGTCGACTTTTACGACCCACACGGAATACGACGGGGTGGCAGATTCTCTTAAGCCCCTACCAAACGACAAGATAGATTATAATGACATTACAATTTCGAAACCCTTATCCGTTGATATGATAATCCTTGAATTAACCGATAAGAATCGCAATACATTAGGATATTTTTCTTTCGAACAAACCACATTCGATATCAACACTTTGCTACAAAAGGATATTAGGACAGAAAAATATTTCTCCCATTTTATTGGCTCCGTGCCCTCGCATAAAAACATTACACATTAGGTGGAAGTCACTCATTTAGCCAATCGGCTTAAGTAGCTCACTTCATAAATTTCATTGTTATTTTGTATTTTTCTCGTAGAAGTTTTAATGACAAAATGGCTAAAATAAATTCTCCTAACTTGGCATCCACTGTTACCGTTGTGGTAAACTTCACATTAAGCCACACAGAGAGAGAAAGAGCAAGAGGTACCAAGGAACGGATTTCTTTTTGTTTCGTATAGACTGTAAATTCACTGAAAACGACATCCACTATAGGCAATGAATGAACCAATTACAACTATTTTCGAACAAGAAAAACGTCGAACTTCCGAATGACGTCACCCGTTGTCGGCACTTTTCGATTTATTTGTTGTGGCTTATAGCCAATAAATGCTAGAATCAATAATACATACATACATACATAAGATCACGACTGTATCCCATAAGGGGTAGTCAGAGACTGGGCACTCACTGCAAAAGCAGATGACTGCCACAATCCACGTTTCACCAAAACAATATAATGCATTTGGTGTGATAGGTGGTGAGCCCATCGCCACCATGCACTATTGGGTGCACAGTGCAGTTTTATTCCTTACTCGCCTTCTACGATGAGATGGAGTGGTAGTATTCTTTTAGCGACTTTTATATGACTTATTTTGATTAATGTGTGTAATGACGGCAAAAAATCTGATTACAGCATCATTTAAAAGTACCACTCTAAACTTAAAATGTCAAAAATGAAGGAAAGAACGTACATTTGGTAAGATAAAAATCAATAATATACTTTTAATAACATTTGTACTCGGATTTATCCACTATAACGGTATATTGTATAGTTTTATTCGTCCTAAGCTGCCTGTACCGACATATATCTCACCATATGGGAAGCTTTACAAGAAATATCTTATACATCTCACATCGCGCCATTAAAGTTTTATCGACGTTAACTATATGTTCAAGATCTAAAAGTTACTGGTTGCTCCTTTTCGAATCAGACCATCTGATCTAGTGGGGAGGTACCCTTTTACCTGGAACCTCATCTGCAAAGCCAATAGCCCACCTCGGACTTATTAATCTCCCAAAAGAGATAAGTGAATGAAAAAAATAATGACGAGATAATTCAGGCCGATTGATACCTTACATTTATTTATTAATACTTTATTGAAATCCAAAAAGAGACTAAAATGGGCGGACTTAAGGCCAAAAGGCATTCCCTGTCAATCAACCCTATCATGATCTACACCATTTCGAAAATTAAGACCTGCAGCATTGCAAATTAAGACAAGAAACTGCAGTCTTTTTTTTTCATTTCCGTATTACAGAATGTCATTTATAAATTTTATTACAATTAATTTATTACAACATTATATGATTGGTAGTCAGGAGAAGTGCAAAATAAGAGATATTTCCGAGGAATTTTCTTCTCTATTCTATCTATTAATGTGACCGCGTGGCCTAGTGGTCAGAGTAACTGACTTCTAAGCCGCAGGTCCTGGGTTCGAATCCCAGCCGGAGCCAACATTTGTGCTAAAACATAAATTGTTGGTTTTCGGGTCTGGTTGTGTTGTGATTGTCCCCGTGTTTCTGACACTGCATCCTAGCCTACCTCCGATCTTATCGCATCGGCGTTACATCGGGCGTGGGCAGGTGTGGGACGAGTGAGTGCCTCTGTGTTTGCGCGTACACTTGTGGCACTATAATATCTCCTGCGCAGTTGATGGCTCTCGACATTAGTCGGCAGTTGTCGCCGTGGTCGAAATCGGCTAGGAGACCATCATCATTAATGTCAATTAATAGTAATTAATATTAATAATAAGTAATTTTTTTTTATTGATATCAGAATTTTGGGTCACACATGGATCTACCGAGAAAAGAATTTGTATGTTTAGCAAGCAGTTCACTGTATACAGACACCTTTTGTGAATAAATTCATGTTTTTCCGTTCGTACATAATATTTTCAAAAATAATTTATTTTTTTATTGTATAAAGTGACAAAACGAGCAAAACGTTCACCTGATGCAACGTCCGCCCACAACAAATGCAGTGGCACCCAGAATATTTCTGTGTGACACCACACTGCGCCCGTCACCCTGAGACATCATTTCTTAAGTCTCAAATGCCCAGTGATTACGATAGCTCACAGTGCCCTTCAAACCGAAACACAGTAATGCTTGCACACTACTGCTTCACGGCAGAATAACTGGCCCTGGAGTGGTACGGTAGGTACCGAGATCTTTCCTACCGAGGTGTCGTAAGAGGCGACTATGGTATTGTACGGGCAGCCTTTATTCGTGCAGTATAACACCATAATATGCAATGCTGTCACTATGCTGCAATGGGGAGTAAGAATTTCTTGACTCTTAACAGTTTGGCGGAAACGTGGTTCGCCACCCGTCACGTCTTGTTTCCCGCGAGGGCGAAAAGTGGCCTACGTGAGTGGCCTATGCCTACATCTTATAACATACATACATATATAAGATCACGACTGTATCCCATAAGGGGTAGTCAGAGACTGGGCACTCACTGCAAAAACAGATGACTGCCACAATCCACGTTTCACCAAAACAATATAACGCACTTGGTGTAATAGGTGGTGAGCCCATCGCCACCATGCGCTGTTGGGTGCACAGTGCAGTTTAATTCCTTAATCGCCTTTTACGAGATCCATTGGATGAGATGGAGTGGTAGTATTCTTTTAACGAGCCGCCACCACACGGCAACACCACATAC
This sequence comes from Luehdorfia chinensis, assembly GCA_019845155.1. Classification (NCBI taxonomy): domain Eukaryota; kingdom Metazoa; phylum Arthropoda; class Insecta; order Lepidoptera; family Papilionidae; genus Luehdorfia; species Luehdorfia chinensis. The sequence continues at coordinate 1,867,833 of JAHVAK010000390.1, forward strand.
ATCTTATGAAGGAATTTATTTTCGACGATGGCGACGACTTTTGAATACTGTCGGAAGCTATCAACTGCGCAAGAGATATTATAATCCCACAAGTGTAAGCTCAAGTACAGAAGCACTCGTCGCAAACCACCCGAAGGGGACATAATGCGATAATGCGAGGTAGACTATGATACCTGAAACACGTTGATAATCACAACACAACTAGCCCGAAAATTAACAATTTGTTTTAACTCAAATATTGGCTTCGGCTGGGATTCGAACCCAGGGTCAGCGGCGTACAAGTCATGTAATCCGAAACCTAGGCCACGCGGTCAATAAGGTTGTCTTATTTACTCTTCACATTAAATACAGTATAATACCAGGGCGTATTACTTAAAGCTTAAAGTAAGAAGGTCATTAAGGCTCAAGGTAAAATCAGCCTTTTATTATCAAGGCTTGTTACTATTAAACTACGAGTTCATTAGGGCAAAGATAAACACACAAACACAAAATACTTTTATAGGAAAATACTACCAATAATTACCTAAGCAATTTGTTGTAATCACAACCACTAATAATGAAAACAATAGGATGGACTTATTTTAATTGTAATCACAACCACTAATAATGAAAACAATAGGATGGACTTATTTGAATTGTAATCACAACCACTAATAATCAAAACAATAGGATGGACTTATTTTAATTGTAATCACAACCACTAATAATGAAAACAATAGGATGGACTTATTTTAATTCAGTATTAACTAATGCCCGGTCGCAATGCCTATTGCTTCGACAATTTGTAATTTTATTTTGTAATTTACACGTTTTGTTTTTCACGTTACAGCCGCTCCGTACTGCGTGACGTCATCCTACCGTATTATACATATTTTTCATAAAGTACAATAACAAATTTGAATTTTGCACTTATGAAAGTTACGTTCAATTTTCGTAAGACGGCCCTATATTTTATTTAAGGTCGTCAGCATTACATATACATAATAACTAATAGTTTACTTACAAGTTATTCCGTCTAGGTAGGTCATTCTGTCGTGACGCATTCACCGGGTTACAGCATTTGTTACGGGCAGACAACCCTTATAACGACTTATTCCTATAAAAATGATACATACATACATACAATAAGATCACGACTGTATCCCATAAGGAGTAGTCAGAGACTGGGCACTCACTGCAAAAACAGATGACTGCCACAATCCACGTTTCACCAAAACAATATAATGCACTTGGTGTGATAGGTGGTGAGCCCATCGCCACCATGCGCTGTTGGATGCACAGTGCAGTTTAATTCCTTACTCGCCTTTTACGAGATCCAATAGATGAGATGGAGTGGTAGTATTCTTTTATCGAGCCGCCACCACACGGCAAAAAAAATGATTCAAATATATAAAAATATTTAGATGAAAATGATTACTACCTAATTTATAAACATAGTATAAGGCCGATGTCCGACAGGTTAGAATAGAACCTTTTCTTTCCTACCGAGGTGTCGTAAAAGACGATTAAGATATTGTACAGACAGCCTTTGTCGTACAGAATAATACCTCAATATACAGTGCTGTTGCTATACTGCTCGTGGGAACGCAATGGGGAGTAAGTATTTTTTGACTCGTACCAAAATGGCGGTGACATGATAACGCATTAAATGTTACAAAAAGATATTACTTAATAATAATGGAACATATAATTAGACACTTCTTTATCAGTTAATAATCCACTGTTAGTTTGAAGCCTCTCGCAATAACGGAGTGTGTCGTAATCACCCAGCTTGGCAGGCTTAGTGATCGCAGTGCGTTGCACGTAGGAGTCGAATGGAGGAAATGCCTCCCGACAGACAGCATTGCAAGATGTACCTGCAATCACCTTAATAAAATAAAAGACCAGACAGGACATTATATAATCGAGAAAATTAAGCAATACCCTTCCGCCTATTATATGATACTAATGGTCGCCCTGTGGTCGAAAGTTAACCGTAAATCATATTTCTTAAGATTGAACGTTATCGTGGTTTGTGTAGTTATTTGTTGGCAACATTTTAAAATACTATTATGTGACTTACATTGTCTGTATAAACGTAAATAATTAATGTTTTATTTTATTCAATTTGATGTATTTGTCGCATATATTATCTATGCATTTTATTACATATTATCTATACATTTTAGCTTTCCCGCTTCTTTTCCATACAGCCTTTAACTATGCCAAATATCACTCCTTCATGCGCTCATTATGCTTTCAACATCTACATGTTCAACATGTACATGTACTCCACATTATAGTATATTATTGATATATATGCTAGACAGCGTAAGATATATTCAAATAAGATAAACTTTTATTACCCCTGCTAAAGCTGGTTTGCCATAGAAACAAAACCCCACCTATGGGAGAGTCTTTATACAGGACCGAGCACATTTATCATTATATTTTAAACAATACAACGTAGCGTTAATGGATACCTAACATGCGAAATATTAGGGCACATTTACATGTAACACGTTACATTTTTTACCACTTGCTGGTACACATTTCAGCCTAATTACAGCAATTTTAAATACCCTTAAATTCATACAACACCCTAACAGCATTCAATTGTTATAATGGTTTCAACATTATCTATACAAATAAATACAATTGAAGTTACTGTTAAAATTATTTTAGCGGTGCCGACGCTTAAATTATTATTTGCAATTTAACTATATATAAAACTGGCCTTGATTACCGACGATCATATCATTGTCTCATCTTGACCTGATGGCTTCCTTGAAGCACTCAGTAAAGAGTCTTTAGCGAGTGCTTCAAGGATCATCATCCCAACCATTACATCAGATTTAATAAACCACAAATCCTTGCAAAAGAACACCGATTCCTACCAAGGATGATTCGCGAGGCTATTGAAAATAAAAAACATCCTAATTTCAATAGAGAACATGGTTGGGTATTACCATCTGCTTGGGATCCAATAATAAATTAAATTAAATCAAAAACCAAGCATACTACTGCAAGACTTCAATACACAGTTAGCTCTTTCTGCGTAGATCAGACCAAAAATAATAATTAAAAGCTTAAGGTACCCCGGGTTAACTATGACATCAGGACATCTGTCACCTCAGTCCTCCCGTGACTAAAGAACTCGAAACGTCGGGTTATAAATTGTAAAAATTAAACGCGTTAAAATCCGTAAAATTACTTTCGTTTAAATGTGTAGCGTTCGCCTAAATATAAGAAATCATTATCAAAATGTTATATAGATTCTGACGTACGTGACTGTATCGCGCCTTTTTCCTATAAGGGATAGGCAGAGACCGTCCCGTAGCCCATTTGAGTACTAGTACCCAAATCCCGCTAAATATGTAATAGATAATTCAATAAAAACACAACCATCACTTTTTTGTTGGCGCCAAAAGTCTAAATTATAGTTTCCACCAAGAGGTTGTTAAAATAGACAATAAATAAATTTAAGAAATAGAAAATGGCGTGAATATAAACTAACACATTAGTAATTGTCGATCTCACCAAATTGCTTCGTAAATCTAACCGAAATACATAAGTCGTGAGCTGACATAGTTCGTGATGTAATTTTTTTTTATTGGATAAAGTGATGAAACGAGCGAAACGTTCACCTGATGGTAAGTGCAACGTCTGCCCATAAGAAATGCTGTATAACCCAGAAATTTTCTGTGTGACACCACAATGTGCCCATCACCCTCAGACATAAGTTCATAAGTCTCATATACTGGGTATATGTATATAATTACGCTAGCTCACAGTGCACTCCAAACCGAAACACAGTAATGTTTGCACACTACTGCTTCACGGCAGAATAACTGGCCCTGGGGTGGTACCTACCTAGACGAATTCCTCCATAGGAATCCTACCACCAGTAAAAAAAAATATCTGATTGTATCTAATAATTTGTTATAAATCGTTCGGCAAGGTTATTTAGTGAAATGTAAGTTGATTACTTCAATTTGTTGTTGCCTGTTTGAGTTACTGTTACTCAGGCGTCGGGCGCCTGCCATCAATTGCATGATTCCTGGGGTCCGTAGCGAGGAAAAACATCGTGAGCAAATGTTGAGGACATTAAACGCCCATCAAACCAGCACTGCGGCAGCGTAGCGAATTCCACAGAGCTCCAAGTCTTTACAAACATGGGTAGGTCTGTGCCGTACAATTAGATATTCTGAGGCTATAAGTATTACTTTTTCCATTTCTTCTGCAGCACTAAATTATGACAGGTTTAGTGCGTTTGTTGCTAAATTTAATATAATACTCGTATATACTATTGCTATTTCCAAAAACTTTTAATTCATACCAGAATTAATATTAGTTACCTTTACACTTTAGACCTTACTCACTCAAAACAGAGAAAATCTTTAAGAAAATTTACTACAAATATGTTGATATTACGTATATTTCAACTCCCTAAATCAACAGTTTACGAGTCCCTCGGCACTGGCACCACCGGCTAAGCTACTCGACGCTGCGGTCCAAAATACAAAATAATAAATTATTTCCTCAATATGCAGGGTTTATAACAGTCCTTCGCTGAGCACGTGTAGATCAACATTTTAATTGCTATTAACATTTTTATTGGTGGTTAAACTTCGTAGTACAAATTCAAACATCTGGTCTATGACGAGACCTATCATCATTCCAGCCTCTCACTAGTCCACTGCTGAATATAGCCCTCCCCCATGATGATGATGATGATGTTCGCCTAGCCGATTTCGATCCACGGCGACAACTTACGAATACTGTCGAGAGCCATAAACTGCACAGGATATATTATAATGCCACAAGTGTACGCGAAAACACAGAGACACTCACTCGTCCCAACCTACCCGCGCCCGATGTAACACTGGTGCGATAAGATCGGAGGTAGGCTAGGATGCAGTGTCAGAAACACAGGGACAATCACAACACAACCAGACCCGAAAATCAACAATTTGTGTTTTTGCACAAATGCTGGCTCCGGCTGGGATTTGAACCCAGGACCCGCGGCGTAGACGTCGGGTACTCTTACCACTCGGCCACGCGGTCGTCATAGATTGCCATAAAAGTTAGTAGTTCTCATTTTTTTCTCTCTGTTCTCTTAGGCCGCCAACACACGGCATATTATTAGTTAAGAATTATTTTTATATTAACTATTTTATTAAAGTTTACTTATTTAACAATATCTATGTGTACTTTATTAAGTGGCAATAATAACTTTTTTTTTCTTTCATAAGGCCGCCACTGAGGCAGTGCGCTGTTTTTATTACTGGGTCATTTAAAGGTTGTTAATTTTTAGCTCATTACTAGATAAAATCATATAACAACAGATAATGGTTTTCTAAATTTACATGATAACGCTATTCGAAAATCTTGAGAAACCCGCTGCCGCTTATGCCTCACGCAGCAAAATTAATGTTCAAATACACAGAAAGCTCTGTACACATAATTCAGTCAGCATCGCCGCACTTATCTGTATTGATTCAAGACCGGAATCAACCACCACAACCTTATGTGAGTATTCGACAGTTGTAGTAAATAAAAGACTAATTGTAGTTAGGGTACGTGTAGCAATATATTTGTAGTTTCAGTCGATATTTACAATGGAATCCTTTAATTCCTGTATATATTAATTTTCAAAAGCCTAGCCGAGGTCCCCTCTCGGGGGCCCTTGCGCCAGTCATCCATAAATAAAGGTTCCGCACGGCAGTGTGGGAGCGGCTTAAGAGAATCTACCACCCCATCTCTTCCTGTGGGTGTCGTAAAAGTCGACAGAGGGATAATTAAAACCAGAAGGATAGCCAGCAGTATCTTCTTTGAACATCATAATAAATAAACTGCGGTTGCCAACCCGCCTGCCAAGCGTGGCAACTATGGCAAAATTCCCCCCTTAAATCAGAACTACAAACTTTTGTAGCAATCTATGGGGGAGGCCTATGTTCAGCAGTGGACTAGTGATAGGGTGAAATGATGATGATGATGATGACGGCAGTGTGCGCCCGGGGCATACAGGTCGATGTCAGGATAGGATTCGCCTACTCCAACGGTTTTCACTTCTGTCTACTTCCACTTCAGTAGGCAAACTCGGAAGACTACGTCGGTGATCATAGCTCCAAAGTTAATTTCTTCATTACGAATCTCATCCACCAGAGAAACCTAAGTATATCCCTTTCCATTGCTGTCGGAGCGGCTTTGAGTAAGAAAAGACGTAAAGTAACAGCCTATAAATGTCCCACTGCTAAGCACAGGCCTCCTCCCTCTGAGTGGCTTTTGCATAGTCTCGGAATAGTCCGCAACGCTGCTCCAATGCGGGTTTGCGGACTTCAAATGTCTTCGAACAGTACATAAAATTACAAAACACTATTATAGGCGCCGGCACTGGGGATCGAACTGGGTACATCAGACTTTAGAACTAATATCTTAGAGAGACGGGCGCAATGTGGTGTCGCACTGAAATGTTTTGTGTGAAACAGCTTTGTTATTGTTATTGCGGCAGACATTATACTTACCATCTGGTGAGTTTTACATTAAAAAAAAAACCGACGCCTCAGCTACCACGGCGGCTTTGAGTACGTTAATCTTATTAACGGTAAGTCACTTCACAGTCACACGGTCACAAGTTCGCAAACAGCGTCAATATTGACTCGTAAATATTTACGAGTTTTCATAAGCCGCCAACGTAAAAAAGTGTTCCATAATCTTGTATCTTACAAGATTGCCTCGTAAAAATAAAACCAATTTGTCGTCCATATTAGTGTAGTAACTTTGCGGGACGTTGTAAACGTTCATTGTGTAGCGATCTAGTATTTTTTTTTATTTGATAAAAGTGACGGAACGAGCAAAACGTACACCTGATGGTAAGTGCAACGTCTACCCATAACAAATGCTGTGTCACCCAGAACAGTGTGACGCCACAATGCGGCAGTCATCCTGAGACATGTATGTGAGGCAGTTGAACCAAGTTTTGAATGTTTTGTAATGATAATGATTTCTTATATTTACGCGAACACTACACATTTAAATGAAACTAATTTTACGGATTTTATCGCGTTTTATTTTATTATTTATAACCCGACTAAGAACATATAGCTGACGTGAAGCATCGTCGCTCTAGGAAGTCTGCAGTCTGTGACCATGTTCTGGATCATCCCAACCATTACATCAGATTTGATCAACCACAAATCCTCGCAAAAGAACACCGATTCCTACCAAGGATGATTCGCGAGGCTATTGAAATTAAAAAACATCCTAATTTTAATAGAGAAGATGGTTGGGTATTACCACCAGCTTGGGATCCTATAATTAATAAAATTAAATCAAAAACCAAGCATACCACTGCAAGACTTCAAGACACAGTAAGCTCTTTCTGCGTAGATCGGACAAGGAATAATAATTAAAAGCTGAAGGTACTCCGGGTTAACTATGACATCGGGACATCTGTCACCTCAGTCCGCCCGTGACCATGGGTGCTGTAAAGCAGTCGAAACGTCGGGTTATAAATAATAAAATAAAACGCGATAAAATCCGTAAAATTAGTTTCATTTAAATGTTTTGTAATGAAATGAAAATTCTTTATTTTACAATGTATAAACCATTACATTTCGTTTGTCAGACGTCTCTTCTTTACAATCTACCACCGTTTCGTTATTAGGTTCCTCTGTCGGAAAAGAAACAGGCGAAGGAAACTCCGCAAGTATTCATTTTTTTGTATTTTCTTTATTTTAATCAAAAACATTATCAATAAATTTTCAAGGAATAGTCTCATAAGCAACCGAAGCATGCTGCGTGACAAAATTGTAGGTTGAAGACAATTTTTTTTTCTTGAATGAATTGTCATTGTCACAATGTTTGCTAGCACTGCGTCATAACCTTGCCCTATAAATCGTTTCAATTTTGTTCCCAATTTTATGAATTGTTGATCATATATCATAGACAACTTATCAGGTAAGTTTGCGCAATGACTAAGCCATTGCCGACTACACTACGGTTCGCGGTTTCGAGTCCCGCACAGGAATCACCACTTCAGCCTATCACCAGTCCACTGCTGAACATAGGCCTCCCCAATAGATTGCCACAAAAGTTGGCAGCTCTCATTTCGGAGGGATTTTGCCATAGTTTCCTACGCTTGGCTTGGATGGTCAGCAAACAATTGCAGTTTATTTTCAGCATTCAGATGTTCCAGGAAGATACTGCTGCCCATCTTCTGGTTTTAAATTTCCCTTCTGTCGACTTTTACGACACCCCCGTGATGAGATGGGGTGGTAGATTACAGCAATAATATTTGCAAAATCATATGCACAGGAATAATATTTGTAAAATCTACAGATAGTTCGAGATCTGGGTGATTGCGTGTGTTCAAATTGTGTCTGTAAAACAGACCCAGTATACAAGATAACTGGTTAGGGGCTGTGTTTTAAAGAATTATGCGCCCAATAGAGGCTCAACATTAATTTTTCTTACTTAGAAAAATGCATTTTAAACTTTCCTGTTCTTGTTTGCTATTATTATCAGGATGTGTGATACCGGAAAGGTTTTTGAATGCCAATAAATTATTAAAAAAAAGTAAAGTAACCTATATTCCACTGCTGAGCACAGGCCTCATTTTTGAGAGGATTTTAGAGCTGGAAAGAGTCCGCCACTCTGCTCCAACGCGGGTGTGCAGATTTCACATGTGCTTGAAATATTATCAATACCCAGACATGCAGGTTTTACTCGCGTTGTTTTTCTTACCGCTGAGCGCGTGGTAATTTAAAATTTAAGAACAATTATAGAGGTGCCGGCACGGGGGACCGTATTCAGGTCACATGCGTATTATTAATAATAAATTGTTATGAGTGTGTACTTGTATTTATTTTACTTATTTTTCGTCATTAGAAGAAAAAATAATCTTCAAAATTGCATTTCATTAAATTTGATACAGTATTAAGGCAAATATTTCATACATACACATAGTCACGCCTTTTTCCAATAGGCAGAGGCTACAGATGTAGTGCCGTGTGACGGGTGGCGAACCACGTCGCCTCCATTTTGCACGATTCATAATAAATATGACTCCGTTGCGTTCCCCCGAGTAGTACGATGACAGCATTGCGTATTATGGTGATATTCTGCACGATAATACGCTGTCTGTACTATACTTTAGGTTGACTAAGGTATAGTACAGACTTACGTCACCTCGGTAGGACAGATGCTATTCTACTCTGCCGGACACCTATCGGCTCATTAGAATAGGTGCTATACCGTACCGAAATAATATATATAGATTAGATAAAAAAATCTCAAGAAATAGATAATATAGATAAAAGATTCGTAAATACATTAGAGATGAGAAAAATAACGAAGCTGAAAGTGTTACGTAACAGACGCACACAAACTACCAGTGAAAACCTACAAATAAGTAGGCCGAACTTCGCTATTTACGTGCCCAAATTAGGCAGGTAATGACCCAGAAAATGTAAGCTCGTTCTTAAAGGTCTCCATAAAGCTGCCATTTATTAAGATTGGATCTTATAGGGTACTTTGTATAACGTATATACATGCGTCACATGCGATCACCTGCTTGTTTTACGCAAGAATTTTTTTCGAGAGTCGAACTTATTCTATCCCGACTTTAGCCGTATAGCTGATAAGTGTCTGTCAGAGTAGAATAGCAGCTACCTCTTTCCAACCGACGTGTCGTAAGAAGCCTTTAATTTCACAGTACGCGAGTAACCTGGGTACGATCCCCAGTGCCAGCACCTCTAAAATTGTTCTACAATTTTAAGTGCTGATTTACCACGTGCTCAACGGTGAAGGAAAACATCGTGAGGAAACCTGCATATCCGAGGAATAGAAATATTTCGAGGACATGTGAAGTCTGCCAACCCGCATTGGAGTAGCGCGGCGGACTATTCCTCGCTCCAAAACCCTCTCAGAAATGGGAGGAGGCCTGTGCTCAGCAGTGGGACACTTACAGACTGTTACTTTACTTTTCTAGTCCACTGCTGCACATAGACCTCCCTCATAGATTGCCGCAAAAGTTTGTACCCTCCATTTTAGGGGATTTTACCATAATTGCCAGGCATGGCAGGCGGTTTAGCAACCGCAGTTTGTTTATTGAGATGTTCCAGGAAGATAGGAAGATACTGCCCATCTCCTGGTTTTCATTTTCCCTCTGTCGATTTTTACGACACCCGCGGGATGAGATGGAGTGGTAGATTCTCTTAAGCCGCCACAACACGGCCATAATACTGATACTAAATATTAGTGTAAGAATTTTTTGACTCGTACCAAAATGACGATGACGTGGTTCGCCACCACGGGCAGAAGGGGCGAAAAGTGGGCTACAGGAGTCGTTTCTGCCTACCCCTTATATGGGGAAAAAGGCATGACTGTGTGTACATTATTTTTTAGAAAAGAAAGCAACGGGATCGTTCACCTAATAAAGCAGTACAGCACACAACATACAGCAGTGCCAGCAGCCGCAACCGTCTTCGTTTCGACACGTACTTACTATAGCCAGCAGTAGACTTTAAATGTTCCTAGCATTTAAAGTCTACTGACTAGGACCTAGTCCTCATAAATAAAAGCTTGTAAAAATAAATACATGTGTGCAGTTCACACGCGGTAGGAGTGTCCTTCTGAAAACTAAACTTCGTGAGAACAAGACGAATGCGAATGAAACGAGAGTATCAGGAGTAGGATAATTGTAGGGTTTATTTATTATAATATAGAACTTGGTAACAAAGTTTATAAATTATTTTAAAATTTATTCTATATATTACATTACATATTATACAGACTTCGAGTTTTCAATATCAATAAATGACACGAGTGGCTTATGGTAACTAAGTATGAAATAAATGCTTTGGTTTGGATTGGATCAATATATACTCGTACTTAAATATATATTGATCAAAATTATTCTTTTTGATTTTGTTGTCGAGCTACTGAGAGCAGTTCTGCGAAGAAATCGAAGATTTGGACGAGTACGAAAATAATAATAAACACTATACTTTATTCTATCTCGTTCGTTCGCAGGCTAATTCGTTTAGATGTATATGTTTGTCTCTTATTAGTGACGCTTTTTCGTTTCACCGAATTTCAAATCACAACGATTCTAAAGAGGTTTTTACGTCAAAAATATTATTTCAGTTTGAAACTAATTAGTATTTAGATTATTATTGACTTATTCAAAAATAAAAACACTGGACAATCGATATCGTTCACCTTAACCTAACATAAATTATTCTCTTTATGAAGTTACATGTTATTAATACTATCTTCGCAGGCCTTCGCAATACCTATACTCGTATGGCCGTTATTACTGAAATCGATTACGAATTTGAGTTATTTATGAGAGCGAACCGAACGATCGAGAACCTTCTACTAGCTTACAATTATCCCCTTCGGCCAACAACAACAACATGTTAAAGAACACGAAATGTCGTTTAACAATACGAAGTAACAAGTATTGTAGATAACTAATTAAAAGGCGGAAAGAAATAAAAGCCAATGAAATGAAAATTATTTATTCTTCAACGTAAGAAATATAAGAATAATTAAAATAAAGAATATTTTTTTACCATCTACCACCGTTTCGTAGTGAGGTTCCTCTGACGGAGAAGAAACAGGAGAAAGAATCTCCGAAAGTATCCTCTATTTTGTTATTTTTTTATCTATGTCAAAAGTACATTATAAATAAATTTACAAAGGTCAGTCTCATAGAAAAACATAGCACTCTCCATGACAAAATGTTATAAAAGATTTAATAAAAAAAATTAAAGACGCATGTGGCCGCCAACACCCTCCTTGGCCATACATTGCGCCCACGGAGGAGTTTAAAATTTGGCACAGTTAAAGTTGATATCAAAAAGGCATGCAGAAAGTTAAATTTATAAATAACCCGTGTGGATTTAGGTTTCTCAAAACACCCGAGAGAACTCTTTCATTTTCTGGAAAAAAATTATCCATGTCCGTCTCCAGTCGAAAGTCGAAAGTCTCCTGACGAAATTTGGCATAGAGATAGCTTGCATCCCGAAAACGGACATGGGATGCTTTTTATATATCTATATCGACGCGGACGAAGTCGCGGGCATCAACTAGTTATAAATACGAAAGTAACTCTCTCTGTCGCCCTGTCTGTTTGTTACCTTTTCACGGTCTCAATCGTTGAAACGATCTTGACGAAATTTGGCACCGAGATAGCTTGCATCCTGAAGACGGACATTGGATATACTTTATTCAAAGGAAAAGTCAAGAGTCCCCACGGTATTTTTAAACAACCTAAATCCACACAGCCGTAGTCGCGGGCTTCAGGCCTATAAAGCCACGACAGAACAATTTATTTTTGAAATCATAGTTTTATTCAAATTTCTCTATATTTTAAAACCTAATCACGGCAGGATGGTATTTTCCTGCATATCCTGAGTGGCAATCTTTTTTTGGACATTGCAATTGTACCATACATAGATCGATACAAAATTATTATTTTTCTGTTTTGTCTATTCTATTATTCAGTACAGGAAAAATTCGTGTAATAATAAAGTAAAGTTACAGCCTCTAACTGTCCCACTGTAACTCTCATTTCTAAGAGGGTTTTGGAGCCGTGAAGAGTCCGCCACGCAGCTCCAGTGCGGGTTGGCGGACTTCACATGTTTTCGAAAAGTTTTGAGGGTTTAGGGGCTCACCGCGAATCGCACTCGAGACTGTCGGTTTGCGGCAAATAATTTCATTTTATTTATTTTTATTGTAGAAATTGACACAACGAGCAAAACGTTCACCTGATGGTAAGTGCAACGTCCGCCCACAACAAATACTGTGTCACCCAGAACATTTCTGTGTGACACCCAGTGAATACGCTAGCTCACAGTGCCCTTCAAACCGAAACACAGTAATGTTTGCACACTACTGCTTCACGGCGAACAACTGGCCCTGGGTTAGGTACCACCTAACTAGACAAAATGTTTAAAAAATTTTAAATGTCTTAGTCTGCGCATAATATTATACAGAAATCTTATCTTACGTTTGAAAATTCAACTGTATTTCCTGGAATCACTATTGATTCTAAGTTGTAGTAAATAGCTCCGAAATAAAGTTCTGCCATTTTTGCAATAAGAAATAATAGAGACTAGAGACTGTAGAGCTACAGCAAAACTAGCATATTTTGCATACTTCCACAATAGTATATCTTACGACATATTACTATGGGGATCCGCAGCTGGATTGGAAACAATATTTATTATGCAAAAGCAAGCATTTTGGGCAATCTTTAACTATGTAGTTCAAGACTAATATTTTAACACTTCCGTCCGTTGCGTTGTTTATTTTTGAAGATAATTTGTACGTACCGAAACACTTGAATTTATTTAACAAAGAAGTGACTGTATCCTGTGAATGGGTCGAGGCGACACGCTAGAGGTTCTATGTTAAGATTGGCTACAACTAGTCTTTGATTATATTTAAATTCCAATAGTTCTTACAAATACTTGACCAATCGAACCCGCGACCCGTAGCACAGAGGGCAATCGCCTAGCCACTGCGTCAACTGAACAGACCAGTCTATTGTATCATCATCATCAGCTGCAGCAGCCTTTCAGACCATGGCTGAGCATATGCCTCGCCCGGTTCGCCAAAGTAGGATTTCCTTGATCGCCCCGCTTGACGGTCGGATTGGCGATTACAGTACCAGACACTTTGAACCCGAGCACCAACCGGTGACAGTATCCGGTGACGACACCGGTCTAGATAACTGAAATATTCCGCCATCGAACGGCAGCTTTGAGATTTACGTAGCAGTTTCCTAAAGAAAAAAACGACGAAACTGTAAATGATAAAACTATCTCAATCAGCGTCTTTAGATACTGATTCTTACCATTTTTATTTGTAAGTCATCATTTCAGCCTATTACTAGTCCCCTGATTTTTTTTTTGAAAGGGTTGAGGTCTGGGCTAGATGAGGGCCAGTCTTCAGCTCTTATAAAGTCCGGAACGTTGGATTCAAGCCAGGCTTGGGTAGTTCGTGCCTTGTGACCAGGTGCAGAGTCCTGATGGAAAGTCCACGGTATATTTTAAAAAAATGCTATTGCTGACAGCTCACAACAAAGACTGTATCTTGATACACTTTGGCTGAATTGCCTTTTTCACAAAAATGTAGTTTTGTGACTCTTTGATAAGACACGCCCCACCAAACCATCAGTGACGCAGGATGATGACCACGTTGTACCTTTTCGACCACTTGAGCAGCTTCTTTAGAACTGTGAGCGTACACTTTATCATTTTGCTTATTGTTGTGTTCTTCAATCGTGAAAATTTTTTCATCGGTAAAGAGGATATTTCTGTGCCTTTCACCTGCCTATCGCGGCAGAAGGCGTTTTGATCGATCCACTCTCTTTAATTGTAAAGATTGATTTAGTGCATGTCCTGTATATCGACGATAAGCACCGAGCTTTAAGTCTTGTTTTATAATACGCGACAGAGTCCTAGCGGGAATCTTCATTTCTCGCGATAAGAATTTTTGCTTCCTAATGGTGTTTCCACGAATTCTGGCTTTAACAGCATTAACAGCCTTTGTAGTTCTAACAGCACGCGGCCGCTCCGATCTTTTCTGGTCATCGACAGAGGAAGTGTTGTTGTATCTGTTGATAGTACGATATACGAACATACGGGTAATACCAAGCTTTTGAAGTGTCTGGAATATGACCGACGGCTTTTTGCAAGGCGATCACTGCAATCCCATTTTCTTTAACACCCCATTCCATATTGTAATTTGATAATGAACACGAAAAAATATGTAAAATGGCGCAAAATCGAAAGAAGTTTTTAAAATAATATACGTGTTCCAAATTCAAAATAATTAAAAAGTTGAAAAAAAAGAAATGTTTTTATGTAACAGTATTTATGGCCAGAATAGTTATAAAATAGATCTCACTAAGTTTTGTCACCACCTAAATAAGCCGCCTGGAACTACTCGTCGGCCTATAGGGAAATCAGCCCCTGCCGGGAATAATGATATATATATGTAATATGTCAGTAATTCATCTAAAAATATGTAGTTAATATTGTTTCAATGTTAAAAAATGGCCTAGTGATCGGAGAACCCGACTTCTCCGCCGTTCGTCCTGAGTTCAAACCTCAACAGGACTCTGTTTGTGCAAAATTACATGGTTGTGTTGTGCATATTAAATGTATGTAAATGTAAAACTCTCTCATGATACAGGAGGAATCCGAATGAAGGATTGTATTTTTTTTTAATTTAAATAATATTACTAAGAACTAAGTAATATTAAGTACTTTTACTTAGTCTGCCTAGCAATATTAATACGTAGTACATCAGTCATTAATACATTAAGCAACGTATTTAGTTCCCTCTATTAATAATACACGTTGGTAAACTGACTGCGGCTTCACCTGCGGTTTATCATAATGAAATCTAGTTTGAAACTCGATCAGGTAATTAGCCTGCGATTAGCCTTTTCAAAGGATGAATGGAAATTGCGTTATCGTTTTAGAATAAAAAGGCTTTTGAAGTTTGCAAAATTAATTTAATTTAAGAAGGTTAATAATTACGTATGAATATATGAAGTATGAATAGCCTTAAATTACATAGTCAAAACCAAAGTCAACAATTTTTGGATTTGTAAAGCTCTTAAGAAATTCAAAATCTACACCGGTTCAAAAAACAAGACCTTCTCAGAGAAGAACCGGCAAGAAGCTCTGAGGTATTTCTTTTTTTCAATGCCATATTACACAACGTCATTTCACTAGGTGGTAGGATTTCTATGCAGGAATCCGTCTAGGTAGGTACCACCCCAGGGTCCAGTTATTCTGCCCTGAAGCAGTAATGTGCAAACATTACTGTGTTTCGGTTTGAAGGGCACTGAGAGCTAGCGTAATCACTGGGCATATGAGACTTAAGAACTGATGTCTCAGGGTGACGGGGGTGTCACACAGAAATGTTCTGCGTGACACAGCATTTGTTATGGGCAGATGTTGCACTTACCATCAGGTGAAAGTTTTGCTCGTTTCGTTACAATTAAAAAAAAACATTAAAATTACATCGAAAAGTAACGTAAAATACGCGCAGAGATGAGGAGTTTCGGAAACTAGCCCCAAGCAAACTACAACCTACTTCGTAAATTTAGTAGGGGGTTTGTCAGTGTTATTTTCGCCCATCTTTGTCCTCTATATAATGATCTATTTTATAATACGCTTTAACTAATAATGTCTTCCCGACAAGTTATTTGAAAGCTATGTCTGATTTTTGTGTCACACATTTAGGAAAAGTAAAGTAAAGTAAAGAAGCAGCCAATAAATGTCCATGCACAGGCCTCCTCTCATTTCCGAGAGGGTTTTTGGAGCTGTGAAGAATCCACCACACTGTTCCAATGCGGGTTGTGCGGTCTTCACCTGTCGACGAAATATTTTTTATTTCTCAGACATCCTGGTTTCCTCAAGATGTTTTCCCTCACCGCCCGTGCACGTGGTAAATCAGCACTTAAAATTGCAATTAACAATTTTAGTAATCGAACCCTGGTCACTCGCTTACTATGAAATTTAAAGCGAGCGCCTATCCCCTGAGCTACCACGGCTCTTGACATCATCATTAAGGAATTAAGTTAATTAAGATACTGTAAGACCTCGAGCCTCGTGAATGAAGATATATTTTAAAAGAATTCAAAGTTATCTCGATTATCCAAAGCCCTGATTCGTAACATCCCTCAGCGGCACAAGCTTACTTCTCATGCATAAAAATGATGCCGCATGCATCAGAACTAGGATTTTAGGATCAAAACGGGAAGCTTTGATACGAATAATATAAAATATTTATCCATACTAATAATATAAATGCGAAAGTAACTCTCTCTGTCCCCCTGTCTTTTTGTTACCTTTTCACGGTTCTAACCGATCTTGATGAAATTTAGCACAGAGATAGCTTGCATCCTGAAGACGGACATAGAATACTTTTTATCCCGGAAAATCTAATAGTTCTCACGGGATATTTAAAGATCGTGGATATAGGTTTTTATCGCGCACGAATTCGCGGACATCGGCTAGTAATTTATATTTTGGTAAATTACATTGCTACATATCGTAAATTTTCTACTGGGGGTTAGGAATCCGTCTAGGTAGGTACCACCGCTGTGCCATTCGTTGTGGTGTGAAGTAGTAGTGTGCAAACATTGCTGTTTCGGTTTGAAGGGCACTGGTAGCTAGTGTAATTAATGGACATATGAATATAAAGAACTGATGTTTCAGTATGACCAACACAGAGTAGTGCCACACAGATATTCTCGGTGCCACAGCATTTGTTATGTTTGTATTCCTCGTCTTGACAATTGCTTCCATTAAAATAGTTCTTTTACGAGATCCATTGAGATGGAGTGGTAGTATTCTTTTAACGAGCCGCCACCACACGGCACGGAGTAAGGAATAAAACTTGCACTGTGCACATAATAGCGCATGGTGGCGATGGGCTCACCACCTATCACACCAAGTGCATTATATTGTTTTGGTGAAACGTTGATTGTGGCAGTCATCTGCTTTTGCAGTGAGTGCCCAGTCTCTGACTACCCCTTATGGGATACAGTCGTGATCTTATTTATGTATGTATGTAAAATAGTTCTTAAACTATCGTCAACTTAAGTCTAAGCAACCTATTCCTTTTAGCGAACTTCTAATTTGTATTCTTTTTTATCGGAAATAGTGACGACACGAGCAAAACGTTCACCTGATGGTAAGTGTAACGTTTGCCCATAACAAATGCTGTATCACACAGAAAGTTCTGCGCCCGTCACCCTGAGACATCAGTTCTTAAGTCTCATATGCCCAGTGATTACAGTAGCTCTCAGTGTCCTTATACCGAAACACAGTAATGTTTTCACACTACTGCTTCACGGCAGAATAACTGACCCTGGGGTAGGTACCTACCTAGACGGATTTCTGCATAGGAATCCTACCACCAGTGACAATAGAAATAGCGATGGAATTATTAAGAAATCACGTAAAAAAAAGAACTATTAATAACAATTAAACCACGAATCGTACAAAACTGTAAATAATAATAAATGTAACCTTTTTCCTTCGGAGTATTAGCAATTCGACAGTTTTCATGACTACAAATTCACCGAATTTAAAATTTATAAATTGTACTTTGACAAACATAATTTACTTAGGAATATCATCACCATACACAAGTTATAAAAGAAGCTCGACGTCTATCGCCTCATCTTGCGTTTGTTACAAATTTTACCACATACTATTTGTGGACGCACACAGACCGAACGCACCGGCTTCAGCGAGTTCGCGCGGCTAAAAGCAGACGCCATATGCTTTAATTTGTTGGCAAACTCTTAACTAATTAACGTTAGACAAAACATTCGATACATAATTAAACGAGTGCGAGTGAGACGGAGTCCGTGGCAACCGTCCAAGATGAATTTGATGTTTCGGAAGAACTTCAGCACTGAGAAGACCACAGGGGGAGGCGGCGGCGGAGGGGGGAAGGCGAAAGGAGCGTTAGGTGCAGGAAGGAATGCAAAGCGGAGGGATCGCGACAGATTCTCCTGCATGGAGGAACATCACTACAGGACACATCTGTTCTTCTCGGCACCTAGGACCAGTACGCAGTACAACGACGGCTCAGGTAACATGGTGGTGATATCTGTGTGACGTGTAAAACGCGATCTTCGGTCTCTTTGTGTGATTTGCGGAAACATTGTACGTGAGCTAGCTGTGTTTATTTACAATCTTTTGCGAAGCGCTTTCTTTATAAATATATCAAAACAATTAAGACGTAACCGAACGCGGTGATCGGATATATTTTTTTTTGGATTTTATGTCATCTGACATTGCTTCTTTTAAATAATCTTCTCTGATCCGATGAAACAAATCTTGTTGAAACATTTTTATTATACTTATACATACAAACATTAAACTAGTTATAATACACATACGTAATTATATTTTTAGTTGCACTTCAAATTTAAAGTACGAGTATATAAAAGATGGCTTCGAAAAAGATTATAAAACAGATTTTTCGAATGAATCATTATTTTGTTTATAAATTCTCCTTTACAAAAATGCAATATCTGTTAAGTTTAGTATTCATTACTCATATATTTATTTTAACACAATATATTATCATTTTAAATCTTAGAAACTACTGCCGATTCATTTGGCTTGTCATTAACAACTTCTGACGAACGCAGTCTGTCAAAATCTATAAATACGCGACAGACCGACAAAAGTGTTCCCCTACTCGGGGTACCTACGGTGTACGCGTATTTCTTCAGGCGAAACTGTAAAAGCTGCAAAGTAAACATACAAAAAACCGTATTAATGATTGGCTGATATTAAACATCAAGTATACATACAGCATCCAACATGGACATGATGTTTTCTTCAAGCAACAAACCCGTCATTTAACATTTTTCTATAAATATTATTATTACGTCAATGATATTTCAAGGCCAAGGCCCTTCCGAGACTCAGAGTTCCTGGCTACGCCGCGGGGCCTGGGTTCGAATCCCAGTCGGAGCCAACATTTTTGCAAAAACACAACTTGTATATTATAGTCCGGTTGCGCATGTGAAATTTATTTGTGAAACGCACTCATGATGCAGCAGAAATTTCAGAAAGGGGCAGCGTTTTAAAAGAAAGAATGACGCTCTATTCGACGGCAAAGACACGGCATCTACAACCAACCACCCGAATTTATTAGGAGTCATTCGCGCCGGTTGGGCACAGGCTTCTATGAAGATCCATAGCATATTAAAGCACGACATACATATATCAACATTTCAGCCTATCACAAGTCCACTGCTGAACTTAGGCCTCCCCCATAGATTGCAACAAAAGTTTGTAGCTCCCATTTTAGGGGGATTTTGATAGTTGCCACTCTTGGCAGGCAACCGCAGTTTATTTATTCAGATGTTCCAGAAAGATGTTGCAGCCTATCTCCTGGTTTTCGTTTACCATCTGTTGACTTTTACGACACCCACGTAATGAGATGGGATGGTAGATTCTCATAAGCCGCCACCACACGGCATATAGTACTCGTATGATGTAATAACAACTTCGGTCACCGGCGTTTAGATAGAATTGGATTAAGGGAGGATTGGAAAAGAAAAAGTTCCACAAAATCTCTCTGATTTATATTTGTTCCATATAAAATCGTCATGCTTATTGATTTTTGTATTCATGTTTATCTTCTCTTCTAATTTCGACCACCTTTTTGATTTATTTTTTTTATTTTTATTATTTTTTTTTTATTTCATAAAAGTGACGGAACGAGCAAAACGTTCACCTGATGGTAAGTGCAGTACGTCTGCCCATAACAAATGCTGTGTCACCCAGAAAATTTCTGTGTGACACCACACTGCGCCCGTCACCCTGAGACTTCAGTTCTTAAGTCCCATATGCCCAGTGATTACGATAGCTCACAGTACCCTTCAAACCGAAACACAGTAATGTTTATGGCTTAATTTAATTAAGTTTTTAGTTCTTGATATTAAAACATAATCTTACAAGGAATTAAAAAGTCTTTGCTAAAGATAAGATCTCATCATCATCATCGTCAAATCAGCCTATTACTAGTCCACTGCTGGAGGCCTCACTCATAGATTGCCACAAAGGTTTATAAGTCTCACTTTTTAGATGCTGCTTCTCATCTCCTGGTTTTCATTTTCCCTTTGTCAACTTTAACGACACCCACGGAATAGATAGAAGTGGTAGATCTTAAACACTTGATAGCAATACTGAAAAAGTAAAGCAGCCGTAAATGTCAATATTGCATCTGATTATAAATAGTACAGGCTATTTCGGCTTATGTTCCAACTCTAAAACTATTTATGAATGCACGTTCTCATATATTTAGACAGTACGACCTGCAGAGACCAGAGTTTAGTAAATAGTTTGAATATTTGTCCGAGGCCAACTTTATAGCTTGACATTTGTTTTGATAAAACTATGTATATTTAGAGGATATATTTAGAGGACATGTGAAGTCGGCTAACCAGCATTGGAGCAGCGTGGCGGACTCGCTGTGGAGTCCGCCACGCAAATGAGAGGAGGCCTGTGCTCGCAGTGGGACGCTTACAGGCTGTAACTTTATTACAAATTGCATTACATGACAAATGTATGTACCCTGTCGGGTGAATGTGAATGAATGTGAGAGACAGATATCTATGTGCATAATTTTTCAAAATATTCTCCAATATTTAGATAAGATAAGAGAATATAAGGTTTTTCTTTCAGAAATACTCTAATTTTTTTAATGTTTTGTAGTATTGTAACTGTTTATAGAATAAGGGACGGCAACTATGCAATTACAATTTAGATGAGAGCCATGTCATAGTTTTCTATGCGATTCGTTACGTCGGGTACATCTGCCATCAACACCACCTTACGCCTTTTGATTCTGTCCAGGGTTCATATTATGTAACAGATCATAATCATCTAATATTAGCCTGGTATTAGTCAGAAGGAAGATCGAAGGAATATAGATTTAGTTAGAAGGAAGATCTATTGCAATCACCATACTTCGCAGACAGATTGGTGTTTGCAGTACCAGTCGCCTCGCACCTTGGACAGCTGCTCCTGATACGTTGCGATCAAGGCAAATTCTCTTGTTAGGCAAGGCTCAAGTTCAACGGTGGACTTTATAGAGGCTGCTCGAGAACAAGATGTTGGAGCATATCAGTACTTGACGACGCGTTGCCTAGTGGTTAGAGAACCTAACTTCTGTACCGCGGGTGCTCGGTTTGAATCTTGAACAATGTTTGTGAAACTTTTCGGTTTTTTAAGGAAAAAATTGGCTCATTAACGTCAAAACGAAAAATATGTTTCGCTTACGATATTTTATTTATAATTAGTTACGATATGATCATAATCTTAAAGCTAATTTCGTGTGGAGCTTACATTTTGCGTGTTTGCAATAATTACGACAATCGTCGTGTATATGCAATCTTGACGACTGCGTGGTCTAGTGATCGGCATACCTTACTTATGAGCCGCGGGTGTTCCGTTTGAATACCAAACAACGTTTGTGAAAAAACAAATGTTTTTTGGGCAAATCGTTCACCTGATGGTAGGTGGGAACGTCTACCCATGACAAATTCTGTGACACCCAGAACATTTCTGTGCTCGTCGACTAATAGACATCAGTTTTTAAGTCTCATATGCCCAGTATTACTAGCTCTCGACATGTGAGTACTCTGTTTCGGCTCACACTTACTTTACTAACAGATGTTATTTGTTGTTGTTTGAATAACATCTTATTATAAACAGATACATGTCACCAACATCATCAATTAATAATTCGAACCTCATAAATAAAACACACACAAAAGTTGATATATGTCTCCGAAAATTCCAGAACGATGCGGTCCAGTTCTGGGCGGAATTACCGGGTTGGACCCGGAGCCACCACAGCCGCTGGTGACCCGCGAGCCGTCGGTGTCGCTGATGCGCTGGGAGCGCCCGGCCACAGAGCGCCGACGCACCGAGCCCGTGTCGCTGGCCACCCTCGAGAAGGACTGCTTCGTCATACCAGCCCATGCTCTTGACAGATTCCTGCCTGACGGTGTACCGGTAAATATTCATTCTCCCATTTTTCTTATGGCAATACGTTGATACAGCGATCTGTGCGACACGCGAAAAGGGTTACCCTCTCTCGGGTCTTTCCGAACACCAAAACCCAAGAATAAGAAAGGAGATCTATGCACAGCAGTTTAAAATTAAAGGCTGATGCACTTGCTGGCTTGTTTGTATAGTCACGCTGGCCCGGATCGCAAATTCTACAAAAATATTTAGACACCACCCCAGGGCCAGTTATTCCGCCGTGAAGCAGTAGTGTGCAAACATTACTGTGTTTCGGTTTGAAGGGCACTGTAAGCTAGCATAATCACTGGGCATATGAGACTTAAGTACTCGTACATATGTCTCAGGGTGATGGGCACAGTGTAGTGTCACACAGAAATTTTCTAGGTGACACAGCATTTGTTATGGGCAGACGTTGCACTTACCATCAGGTGAACGCTTTGCTCGTTCGTTTTATGCAATAAAAAAAACACATCATTAAAGCTAAGTGGTTTACATTTGGCATCAGTTCAAAACTGAGTTTCACTTTAACGCCTAATGTATTAGAAAAAAATATTATTTATAATATATTTTACTATTCATAATTATATACCAACCAGAATTGTAATGTTTTCCAGCTACCAGTGCCTCCGCCCACGCCAGAGAAGGGTGTAACAACAAAAACTACTCAAAACTCCCTGAGCATCCTGGAGATTGCAGACCCCAAACTTTGCATATTGGCGCATTTGATGAGTCCGCTAGAACCAATAGAGCCAATACTAGAATCGCCGCTTGCCAAACCCTTGATCAGACAGAAAATGGCTGCTGGGGAGCTGCTGAATGACATTGCCCAAGCAAACACAGCCGTAGGAGGAATGTTACTCGCAAACATGGAGAAGAACTCTGAATTTCCGTTCATATCGTACTATGTGATAAACACAACCCAAACAGATCCTTTACTGTTTTACAATAATCTAAGAGGCGCTTCATTGTCTAAGTTTGACCCGAAGACTATCAGATATTCGGCAGCTCATACATTGGATTTGTACAGCGAGGTGGCGATGATATGCAGGCCACCTTTCAACGATTTAGCTGGAGGACCGAAGAAATCGCACACGCCAACAACAGGGTTTATAATCAGTGTTTATAAGGTAAGGTAATAATTATTCATTTTAGACCATCACTGTCCGAAATTTAAACTTAGTATAAAGGACAAACAGAATAATCGGAACCGACTTTTTTTATTGGATGAAGTGACGAAAAGATCAAACGTTCACCTGATAGTAAGTACAACGTCTGCCCATAACAAATGCTGTGTCACCCAGCAAATTTCTTTGTGACACCACACTGCGCCCGAAACCCGGAGACATGAGTTCTTAAGTCTCATATGCCCAGTGATTACACTAGCTCTCCGTGCCCTTCAAACCGAAACACTGTTATGTTTGCACACCATTGCTTCGCGGCAGAATAAGTGGCCCTGTGGTGGTACCAACCTAAACGGATTCCTGCATAGGAATCTTACCACTAGCCCTCTACCACACCTACGAAACGACATTTACTGACAACTCTACTACTCGCCCGTAAAGATTACACATCGAGCTTTGGAAAAAGACAATCGCCCATAATCGACTAGCCTCAGCTTTGTGGAGCGACGTCACTGCACACAGATTATGCGACACAGATAGCCGAGGCGAGTCTCCCAAATCAGATCCCAAATAAGCCGTGTGGTGGCGGCTCGTTAAAAGAATACTACCACTCCAGCTCATCCAATAGATCTCGTAAAAGGCAAGTAAGGAATTAAACTGCTCTGTGCACCCAACAGCGCATGGTGGCGATGGGCTCACCACCTATCACACCAAGTACATTATATTGTTTTCGTGAAACGTGGATTGTGGCAGTCATCTGTTTTTGCAGTGAGTGCCCAGTCTCTGACTACCCCTTATGGGATACAGTCGTGATCTTATGTATGTATGTATGTAAATCAGATTTACATTAACATACATTTTTCACAAACAAAAAATAGTAAAAGGTCTTATGGAAGACTATAGGTGTGATTAAAGGTGAAAGGCCGATTCTTATTAGTTCCAAAAAGACTTCAGAAGTCATGCTCGCTTTGCTTCTGCTAGCGACGGTCGTGTGGCGGATCGTCCACTTCCCTTGAACATGGTCGAGGCGATAGCTGCCACATGCGTCATACTTGTGAACAGGTGCTGTTGGTGGGGGCTCGCCTGCTCGAGTTTGCAATGCATTTATTCATTTGTTATTGAATCGTGTCTAACATTTTGTCATGGAGCGTGCTTTGGTTGTCTATGCGACTGTTCTTTGTAAATTTATTTAAAATGAACTTTGGACTAAGATAGACAAATAACAAAAAAGAGGATACCTACGGAGTTTCATCCGCCGGTTTCTTCTCCGTCAGAGGAACCACATTTAAACGGCTGTAGATTGTAAAATAGATTACTTTTGACAAAAGAAATTTATATTTCTTACGTTGAAGACTAAATAATTTTCATTTCATTACATAACTGTCACTCTACTCGTCTCTAGCGCTATCTTTGTGCTTAACGTACTTGGAGAGACATGATATGAGTTTGATTTACGAGTAAGCTGAAGTTGAAAAAGTTTTGTTATCTTATTTACGTGTTTATTTGTTATTGTTGTTTTACTGAGCCACTAGGGGCTTTTTGGATGCTACTGACATTGTGTTCCTGAAATGAAAGATGTGATGATGATGATGATGATGATGATGATGATGATGTTCTCCTAGCCGATTTCGACCTCGGCGACAACTTCCGATTACTGTCGAGAGCCATCAACTGCGCAGGAGATATTATAGTGCCACAAGTGTACGCGCAAACACAGAGGCACTCACTCGTCCCAACCTACCCGCGCCCGAAGTAACGCTGATGCGATAAGATCGGAGGTAGGCTAGGATGGAGTGTCAGAAACACGGGGACAATTACAACACAGCCAGACCCGAAAACCAACAATTTGTGTTTTAGCACAAAAGTTGACTCCGGCCGGGAATCGAACACAGGACCCGCGGCGTAGAAGTCAGGTACTCTGACCACTTGGCCACGCGGTGCCTGAAATGAAAGAGGGCTACATTGTAGAAAAAACTACTACTGGTAGTAGTAGTAGTTTTTTTTTACTTTTGACGGGCCGCGGAGATCTTAGGAGCCCTAAGCGACTCAGGGTTAACAGACAGTTGCCTATTTTGTCTTTAGATTTTTTATAGGAGAAAGTGACAAGACGAACAAAACGTTTACCTAGTGGTAAGTGCCTGCCCGTAACAAATGCTGTGTCAACCAGAACATGTCTATGTGGCACCACACTGCGCCCGTCACCCTAAAACTCGTTCTTCAGTCTCATTTGCCCAGTAATTACATTAGCTCTCAGTTCCCTTCAGACTGAAACTTAGTAATGTTTGGAAATGATAGACAGAAGAGTTCCACGTGCCCAAAAAATTGGAATTAAGGCTCAATTTTGTAGAAGAATATAAAATTTTTACGTTTTTCTCTTTTACGCCGATTCACAGTGTAAAAATTGTGACCATTTGTAAGGGAGAGCACATTTTGCAAATATTTTTATGAACTTGTCGTGATCTTTCGTCAATGAAATTGGTTTCATTAATAATTTAATATTGTAATGGTAAGTTGTAAAAAATGTCTTAAGTATAGATCATATAAAAAAGTCGAAAAACTTCGGTGAATTTCCATCATTTCCTTTCTTATCCCTTTTGACAGACATATTGAAAAAGTAATTTTAAGTACTCATATCAAAAGGCAGAAATGTTGGGCGTGACTGTCGTATTTGCTAAGTATGGCAGGGACGACAAATTAGGATCTGAACATGCTTTTTAATGCAAATGGGAAAATGATTTTCATTATGTTGGACACGCGGTCATTATAGTTTAAATATACCTACACATAAACCCTCTGAAAGGCAGAAAAAAAGTAAATAATACAATGAAATGTACAACTGTCTGACGGTCTATTATTATACTTGTTAGGAGACCCGGCTTTTTCCTCAACGAACAAATTAACACTGGCATTACTGGGCATATGAGACTTAAGAACTGATGCCTTATGACAGACGAGCGCAGTGCGGTGCCACACAGAAATATTCTTAATGACTCAATATTGGTTATAAGCAGAGACCAAAAAAAATCTTAAAAAAATATCGCTCATTCTCGCAGGCTATCTCCCGCTTTTTAATTTCATACTGTACAGATTCCTTAACTCAACACTATAACAAACCTTCAAACATATTTCTCTAACATTACAGGTTTTCGAAGGCGACGACGGCGAACGATTCGAAAGGAACTGGCTATACTGGACCGGAGCAAGAATGTTGTACAGACATTTGCCGCACTCTGTAGGCATGAGGAAGATCGCTCTCCACAAATCTGTGGCGTCACACGGAGACAAAATGTATTTGCTGGTCTGCGAGTGTGCCAACTTGTTAGATGACTTGTCGGGTGCCACGATGTTGGTGACCGCTCTACGCGCACGTCTCTGTGGATATACGGGACTCTATAAGCCTATACAAACGTTCTAGTAGAGGGAGCAAGGCCTGATAGGCCTTGATTGTGCTGTTCTATAGACTTTGCAGCATGTAACAGTGGTGTTGCCTAACTATGAGAGTGAGTGTTACAAGAAAATATGCTAAATATTTTAAAAAGTTTAAAAATTCTAATTGCAATTAAGGTGACATAGGGAGTACAGTTACTTTTAATGTTCTCGAAATTATACTTTTAAGTCGATTCTAGTGGGTAAATAACGCTTAAATAAACAAACCGATCATTGCCGACTTTTGCCAATCAATTAAAAATTAAGTTCAAATGAGAATAATAAGCTGTGCTTTGTAATAAAAATATATAAAATTGTAATGGTAAAAAAGGTTTTAAAATTTACTTATACAATCTGATGTTCAGACCAACCATACGTCTATAATTGGTCAATATCAGCACAAGTTGTGAGAAATGGACCAACTACTAATTATATACTATTATTGTGCACAGTTGCCATGCTAAAAATATCCTTTTAAGTATGCGCTGAGTATACCTATTTATATCTTTTTCTGCATAATTTGAGTTCAAGTACTGTTCTTAGTAAAAACTTTGAAAAATATAAGGATATGATGATACAGTTCAGAGTAAAGTATGCAAAATATGAAATTAAACATATGATTTATTTAATTTAATATTTTGTACATTTTTTGTTTTAAGCTCAAACGAAAAAAGGCGGGAATTTTAACAATTTCCACAGTCATTAAGTATTGACTCGATACTCAAGTCACGTGTTCACATTTGCCAACCTATAACGACTCCGTTCAGAGTTCGGATATTTTTGGCATGAACTGAATTGCGTATGCGTTGTCGTAAAGCGAATCGTGTTTTAAACTAAATGAAATTTCGATATAAAATAAGTAAGCTATTTATTCATTTTTTCAATTTAAGCTTGTAGCATATAAATATTAGGTCTAACTTACCATTAAGTACAAACAGCGTTCTAGCCAGTTGTGCTGCAATATTTTGTATGTAGTTATAGTAAATAAATAATATCAAGCTAAGAGAGGGATTCTTATAATTCGAAAGTTATATTTGATAAAACAAATGTGAACAAAATTATTTGCTATCGCCTTGAGCAAATAACATAAATACACTCCCTTGTACTAGCCAATTCAAACCATACCTTTCGATTATTATCCACAGAAGTTATCTACAGATAATATATTTTATAAAGCTGTAAGTTACAGAAAAAATGCAGAGATCATATGTCCTATAGAGCTTACTCGTATAATATCGCTCAGAGACGCGATGATCGACGAAGCCATGGGCGTTTTAAATGTCGGCTTCAGCTATAATTCGAACCCATCAAACTCATTTCAAAATTAGGTACGCAAGACACTAAACCTCGCAACATAGATAGTGCTGTATAGGAGAACACCGTAAATAAATTATTAATGTCTTTGTTTTAAGTTTCTGTGCCTGATAATAATAACACACACAGTAGAGCTGACTTTATCATTGGCGTATATAGAGGGGGGGGGTGCGAATGGTCCGTGTCCTCCCCAGAATTGTCTAACGCCGACCCCAGGACGTTGGTTTCAGCCCAAAATGCTAGGGTAGGCACCATTTGGTATATTGTAACAACATGGAAGAGTATTATTGCGTATTCGGCTTTGACTTCATCGACCATCGCTTTTTAAGGGCTTATAAACATATAAGTAATAGTTGTACTCCAAGGTAATTCCTTTCCCTTCTTGACGTTAATAAATACGTATAAAGTCAACCAAAGAATATCAATACTTACTTTACATCTACTGCGACTAAATGAACTAAAGTGCGTTATGAGTGACACAAAATTATTCAAAATTATTTTCATGTCATGTCTTCCAACTGTGAAAAATACATAGCAAAAAATTATAATTTTTAACAATTTGTGACAAGGTTTTTTTTTTTAATTCTATAAACATATCCTGTTAACATATCAGAATTGCAGCTTCAAGTGCAAATTGAATTTTTAGCCCGGGGCCATTAAAACACAATAAAGTAATTGTACAACATCAGATTTAAACTTCAAGGTAAGGGCCTACATTATTGTTTAAAACATCATACTATCACAATACACACAATACAGACTCCTGGACTTTTGGCGCCAACTCGAAAAATGGCGGTTTTTTTTTCATCTACTTTACGTTTTGTCCAGCAAATCTTCAGTAAAAGTAAACCATTATATACTTGCTTAATTATATATTTCTACCAGAATATGTCACTTGTCGCCTATGAATAATTTGTATTTCTCTATATTATTAACTTATTTAAAGCAATATTGTGAAATTAGAGTATTATAAAAGGATGAATATACTCGTGCTAAAATGACCAACAATTTATTATACAGCCTCATAAGAAAATGTGATTAAATTATAGTAAAATAATTAAGCCCTAATAATAAATTTTGTCTTCGAAAGCACTCGTGAAGTATGTTTATAAAGTAAGGAAATATATCACAAATCTAATCAAATATAATAATTCACAAATCTTAATAAAGAAAAATAGTAGATTATTTTAAATACGTCTTAATGAAATGAATTCTAAAATAAAAATAGAAAATGTTTAAAATTTTAACACACTTTAAATTATGATTAATGTAGTGATACGCTAACCTTTTGTAACTTTACTGTTTCGAATGAAAGTAACAAGTTGTACCAACCTTACAACATTTAAAATGAGAATAAAAATAATTATATTTAACAAATATCGTTAGTAGGTACTTTTCGTGTCTGTGTTGCTTTTCAATAGTTAAAAATTTAACAATCTTCGCTGAGCACATTGTTTTTAAACTTTTACTTATAAATAATACTCTTTATTAATTATTAGAATTGCTCAGACACTGCATGCAATCAGCTTTGCAAAAAAATAGCACATTGGTAGTAAATAAAAAAGAAATAAGGGATTTAATGATTTACAACCGTAGGCGTATAAAACGCCGAAAAGTTGTATCTTCTACAAAATATGTGAAACCATAGTTAAAATTACCAAATGATGACCATCAAATTAATTTTATCTGATTATAAATATGGTCGAAATTTATTATATATTTTCGCCCCTTCTTCACGGTAAGTTATTTAATCAATTCCAACAGTCTTTTGAGATTATTTTATTATATTTTTTAACATTATTTAGTCGATTTTCCACTAGACAGAACTTATAATTAATTTCATTAATTAAAGTTTGAATATAAGTTTTGTTTAAACAATAACTAACCATTTCAAAAAGCAAAGAAGAGGTATAGAGATACGAAAGGTAAGTATTTACTTACCCAGTGTCCGGCAAAGTGGAATAACACCTACCTCTTTCTTACCTAGGGGTCGTAAGAGGCGACTAAGAAGACACCATAATATGCAATGCTGGCACTATACTGCTCGTGGGAACGCAATGGGGAGTAAGAATTTGTTTACTCGTACCAAAATGGCGGCAACGTCGTTTGCCACCCGTCACGTCTCGTTTCCCGAGGCGGAGAAATGTTAGCTATGGGTGTGCTCTCTGCCTACCCCTAACATGGGAAAAAGGCGTGATTGTATGCTTATGTAACCTTCATAATTACAAAGGAGAGACTCAAAAATGTTTGTCACAACTACAAATTTTCTCTAATTATACTGACATAGAATTTATAATATTATGCAATTAATAGTCAAGCAAATCCCTAAACGGCAACTGCTATACATATGTAAAAAATTGATATGTTAAAAATTGAAATATCAATGTTACAATTTTATTTTGTAGATAAAGTCGATGCGTAATGTTATAACATACAAGCAAATTAATGAATGAACTAAGAAATAGTTTAATTACGCTTACTTGTTGAATAATATTATCAATGTTATTTAATAATTACTTATCTATGTAAAAAATCATTTTTAATAATTTTTTTTGAACTTACTGAAATATGCTTTAAAGTAGGTACATACTTTAATATTTATTAGCAACATTAATAATACATAGGTTGTTTAAAATGGACGTTCAAAACCATTAAGGAAACATATTACAAATTCTGTCTGCGTTCAAATATTAAACGACTTTAAGGATAAATATTATATTTTATCCATTTTAAAAAGTACTACAACTATTGTTATTGCCAAATATTGGTAAAATATAAATGTGATCTACCAAAGCGGTAAGTTAATTCACGAAATACCTACTTATTATCCAGATTAGAAATTACTAAAGAACGGACAGACGTTCTTATTCGATCAATGTAACAAAATAATTAAAAAGTTTGAAAAATGTGTCATATTAATACGAAAAGTGAAATTACACCAAAATAGATATTATCCCCGCAAGAGCGTCGCCAGCCAATGGGGGCCGATTTTCGTACACGGCATCAATTACCGAATACTGGTGTAAGTTGGCTTGGCATTAGGTAAAAAAATCGATTCGAGAGGGGGGGGGGGGGGGGTCTTGGCGACGCCATTGTTTCCACTGGCAAAATAATAATAACAAAATTACAAACACGGTAAAATTTAAAAGCAATGTAAATTTTACCAATGCACTATAAGCACTATAATAACAAAATTAGATTATTAATAGAAAAGAAAATTAAATTATTGTTCTAAAGCTTCGATTGTAAATTATAAAGGCCCTGTTAAATTAATTTTTATTGCTTAATATTAAATGTCATAAAAATGATGTACATAATGTACGAATTTAAAGTGTAAATGTAGGCTTAGATATTGCGCATTGGTTAGCTTGAAAAGCTAGTGTTAATTATGAGCTAAGCTCTGACTATAGATAAACGAAATTTTTAATTTATTTTTATAATAAAATCACAAACAAAATTTGACTTTCATTTCACTTTCCCCATTTCTGACACAATAGCCATTTGGTTTGCGGGTTTCGGGCCTGGTTGGGTTATGTAAAACTTCTGTAAAACACACTCACGGTACAGGAGAAATCCTAGTGTGGGGCGACGTTTTTATAAATAAATCAGCATCATGATTATAACTTCATACCTATCACTGGTCCACTGCTGAACAGATTCCTCCTTCCTAGATTGCTTCAAAAGTTTGTTGCTCAAATTTTGGAGGAATTTAGTCATAGTTGCCAGGCGGGTTGGCAACCGCAGTTTATTTATTCAGTTGTCCTGAGGTTGCTGCCTATCTTCTGGTTTTAACTTTCACTCTGACGACTTTTACGACTCCCACGGGATGAGATGGGGTGGAAGAATCTCTTAAGCTACCACACGGCGGCTTATAAGAATCAATTTAAGTCTTTGTGAATTTCGTGACGAAATAGAGAGTAGACTAAATGTAATGGTCGATGGCACTTACTCTTTTTTTGGGCCAAATATAACACGACGAAAACCAGCATATTTGTCCGTCGATAGCATTTTCGCGAACTAAGGCATATATTAAAAAAAAAATTCGCTGTATGTTTCTTTTTATTTTTTAATAACAAACGCGATGTCATCCAGAACATTTCCCAAGTTCCTAAGTCTCAAATGCCGAGTAATTATTCTGTACCTTTCCGACCGAAACACAGTAATACTTGCACACTACTGCTTCACGGCAGAATAACTCGCCCTCCGGTGGTACCTGCTTGGACAAGTTCCTGTATAGGAACCTTACTAGCAGTAAGTAGGCGGAATAATATATGGCTAAATACCAAACCGTAAGTAAACCGACCGGTGACAGGCAGAATATATGGTGCGAGGCGTCTCGAACTACGAACGCCAATTTCTTTATTTAATTACTCTTTAATGAATTCACCTTTACGAAAAAGGATTACAAATGGCGGACCTAATGCCCTTTGACATTCTCTTTCAGTCATCCACAGGCATGGAGAACTAATGTGATAGGTGCTTTAGAAATAATGGAACGCCAATCCCTCTGCAACAGTGTTGATTACTAAAATATAGAATAATAAAAATAACTTAATTGAAGAAAAATATTATTTTTTCTTCTTCTTTGAAGAAAATTAATTTACTTATTTTTCTTTTATTAACATCACAAACATATATAGCCATCACCATCATTTACCCAATTTAACCAAATGATAAATTAACCTCTGCTTTTACAGTTACCACAGACAACTCTACAATTACAACAACCCCTCCCTTCCTGGGAGACCTCCGTCCAGCCGACTATTATACAGGATATATTATACAGGTTGATGGAATAAAAGAAAAATACAGACTAACGAAATTTATTTACATATTTAAATAATTTACATGCCTTAACAAAATAAAATTAAACTACACTCGTAAAGTCGAAATCTCTGTCAATATTTTTAATAACCTTTGTGTCCTCGAAATCTTCGTCTATTGTCAAGCTAAAAAAAAAGAATAGTCGGTATTTTAATCAACAGACACCTTTCACTCTACAACTAGATGAATCTCTAAACCTTCCAGGCACTGTATGTTACAATGGAACAAATATTATATATTTATACATATAAATACGGTATTGAATTCATCAGAATTTTTTACTGTATAATGTAATTTAATGAATGCACTTAAAATTACTCTATGTGACTCCAAGTTACTTTTATTTGTACAAGTGATCGTCGAAATTCGACCGTAATTCATATTTTGTTAAGTTTGATCGTTATTGAGGTTTGAGTAATTATATGATGTGCAACCTTTTAAATTCTATGAAGACAATCTCTACCCTGTGCGACTGTTCAGGCCATAGACTATTGTGTGTTTGACATTAGCAGTATGAACTCAAAGAAACGACAGACTATTGTGTGATTGACATAGTCAGTATGAACATTAATAATTCATGTTTTATTTTATTATATTTAATGTATTTGTTACAATTATTATATATAAATTTAAGGTATCTCGCTTCTTCTCCAAACAAACATTAACTATGCTAAATCTTACACACAAAATGCTTAAAAACGGGTAATAAATTTATTCCTTCACATATTAATATGAAATAAGTGTCGAGATGAGCAAGGCCTTGCTCATCTCGACACTAGGCAAGTTTGCCTGATCTAATGTGACTTGCCTGCCCAAAACAGTTGCAGTGTCAACCAGAACTTTGTATTGGACTGTTCTGTGCAGCACCGCATTATCATCCTGAGACAGTTTCTAAATCTCATATGTCCCATAACTACACTAGCTACAGTGTACTTCAAATTAAAACACAGTTGTATATGCATACTCCTGCTGGACGATAGCTGACACTGCAGTTGTACTGGTACCTACCTTTTTTTGTTTTTTAAAAACCTACCTAGATTAATTACTGAATAGGAATCCTACCACCAGTAATGACCATGTTCTCCTGGCCGATCAACCACGGCGACAACTACCGAATACTGTTGGAAGCTATCAACTGTGCAAGAGATGTTATATCTACTAATATATGCCTCAAGTGTGTGCAAACATAGAGGCACTCACTAGTCCCAACTTGCCCACGTCACATGTAACACTCGTGCGATAAGATCGTAGGTAGGCTAGGGAGCAATGTCAGTGACACAAGGACAATCAGAACACACCCAGCAAAAACATAAATTGTTGGTTTTCAGATCTGGTTGTTTTGTGCATGGGAAATTTTTGTCTATAAAATGTTGCCGGTGCCCAGAGGTAGAATCTTTAAGGCAGTTAATTTACCTTTTTAATGCAGTAAAAAGACACTTTTAATTAATTGCAATATTAGGTAAATGTTGCAATTAATGAAAAGTGTCTTTTTTACTGCATTAAAAATATAAATAATAGACAATTAATATTTAAAGTAATCAGTGTCAGTTAATGAAATACATAGTCTAGTCTCATTACTTTTTATTTTATTTATTCTTTATGTACACTATGTTATTAACATTAAATCTAATTATAAATAATTAATGTACAAAGGCGAGCTTAACTCTAAAAGAGTTTTCTTCCAGCAAACCTTGGAGTGAAGAGGATAGCTGATGTGTGCGGGTAAAAGTGTACGAAGAACCAACAGACAAAAAAAAAAAACTTTTGCTACAACTTCCTAATACTGACGGAAGCTAACATCCACATATAAGACATCATAGTGTCACAAGTGTACACAAGCATGGTGGCACTCATTTGACTGAACCCAGCACATTTTCAATGTAACAGTCATGTGATAAGATTGGTGTTTTTTTTGTACAAATATTGGTTCTTGATGTGTTTTGATTCCTGAACCTGTGTAGTCGACCACTTGGTCATTTGTTGTCACACTGGTAAATTTAGTTAAAAAATCATTAAAGTTAAAATTAACAAATATATAGGGTGAGAGAGTTGCCCGCATCCATAGAAATAATTATCTATACTTTATGTCTCATGGTTGTGCCACTTAAAGTAGTAAAACTGGCTGGATGCTCTATTCATTTCTAGCCACCCACCTCTTGTCAGGCATACTGGGTAGGTCAATTAGGTAGTTAACTTTGTTGTTGTTCAAAATGATGCCTATGTTTGTGATGAAATGTGGTTTTGTAGTTTTAAAATGACAATTCTTACCAATGACCTCTTGCATTCAAAGAAACTCTGCCGCAGTTGAAAACATTCCTCAGGAACTATACCATTTTTTAAACACTCCCTTGGTGTCTTTTTGTCCTAAAATAAATATTGGTTGCTTATATAAAATATATATGTAATACCACAAAACAAGTGACATAAAAGTTATATAATGTTCATTTCAAACAAAACATAATTAAGTACATTTAGTAACTACCATGTAACAATTAAAAAAACGTTTCCGAAAAGCTAACCTCCTTGCAGCAACTACTTTGTAATAAACACATCTTGAGATCAGCCCTAATACCAGCACAAGCTGAAGTGTCTGCTAATGCTACTTCGTCTGGACCAAACGTAACCATTTTTTAAAATTGCTATTAAATAAAGAAAACAAAAACAGAATTTTGAGATTGTTGATAAATTTTGACATTTAATTTTTTTTGAACGAGAATGACATTGGAATCGAGTCTCAGACTTTCTGCCAGTGTGCAATAAAAATGAAACTATAATTATTTTCAAAACAATATTAAAATTACATAAGTTTCTTATTTATGTAGATCATCATACTGTTAATAGTCCACTGCTTGATATAGTAATCTCTTAAGTCGAAAGGAAATGCCGTGATCACCACGTTTGGTAGACGGATGGAACGTCGCAATAGTAGACACTTCGCACACACACCACCTTAAATACACACACAACACCTTAAATACTGCTGCTAGTGCCCACCCACAGTTATTTTATTTTCCAATCATTTTTCTTAATAGACTTTTTTTACATCGACTCTCCACTACTAGTAAGTCTATTAATTATAACATATTAATATAACGCAACTTTGACTAAGTTTATTTATAAGAACTTAACACAATAAAAGATGAGTTAATTTATCTTGTATTTTAAATTATTATATGATTTGATTGATCATAATTAAATTATAAAACGGAACGCACTGTTTTTGTCAAAACCATTTGATATTTTAACAATCAGCTGTTAACATTTATTTTTTTGCGATAGGGTTGCTGTAAGGTTACAGAAATGCTAAAAATGTTTCCCATTTTTTCGAGAAAACTTTCACATGTATGCAGTTTGAAGCCTTATAAGGAAACAAAATGGTTAATGCCAAATGGAAATCCAATTGGAGTTTATATTTACAATTGTATTGCAAATCAAAAAGTTCCTGTGATACTGAATGATCCGAGTATCGCTACGTGGTACTCCTGCGGCCCTACAGTGTATGACTCGGCTCATATAGGCCATGCGTGTTGTTATGTAAAACTAGACATTATACAAAGAATTTTGAAATCATTTTTTAATATTAAACTTGTCACAGCAATGGGAGTTACTGACATTGATGATAAAATAATAAAAAAAGCTAAAGAAACGAATACCGATTTCAGACTGGTCGCCAAGAATTACGAACATGAATTCTGGCTTGACTTGCAAAGCTTAAATGTAGAAAAACCTATGATAATTACCAGAGTGTCTGACAATATACATACAATACAACATTTTGTTAAAAGCCTGTTAGATTCTGATATTGCTTACATCACGAATGATGGGTCCGTATATTTTGATACCTCTAAATTTCCCTCATATGGAAAATTGCAAAATATGCAAGAGAATGGTGAACCAATAACACATGAAAAAAGGAATAAAATGGATTTTGCCCTTTGGAAGGGATTTAAACCAGGAGAGCCTTTTTGGGAAACTTCATGGGGTAAAGGGAGGCCTGGTTGGCATATAGAATGCTCTGCCATGGTCAGTAAGGTTTTTGGCTCTCAAATTGATTTTCACGCTGGAGGTATTGATCTTCAGTTTCCACATCATGAAAATGAGGAAGCTCAATCATGTGCGTTTCATAATACAAGGCAATGGGCAAATTATTGGGTTCATGTTGGACATTTGAACTTGAGGGATGTTAAAATGTCGAAGTCTTTACAGAATACCTTGTCAATACCCAAAGTTCTTCAGACATACACTGCAGATACCTTTAGAATGGCATGCCTAATGTCAAACTATAGATATCCTATGGAATATAGTGATGAAGTAATGAAAACAGCGGAAAGTGTTCTTAACAAGTTTAAATTTTTTCTTAAAGATGTTTCAATATATGTCAACAACAGTGAAAATGGAAATGGTGACTATAATAATCAACTATTGGATGAATTGCAGAAAATAGAAGGGAATAACTTAGAAGCATTAAAGACTGATTTTGACACAGCATCCTGTATAAATTCATTGCTGGGCTTAGTTAGTTGTACCAACAAAATTATGAAATCCGATACAAGAGTCCACTACCCCATTCCTGTAATAGTGACTGCTCAGTATATCACCAATGTCTTAACAAAATTTGGCCTAAAACTTCGAGAAACAGAAAACAATATATCTAATTCTTTGATAGACACCTTAGTTGAATATAGACATACCGTAAGACAACATGCTTTGATACGGAAGGATAAAGAGTTATTAAGTGCTTGTGATATTGTTAGAGACAAAATGAAAACAATGAAAGTTCAAATTAATGATAGCAGTAAATCACCATCATGGGTATTAACTAAATAAACTATCATTAAGTACAAGTAATAATAAATAGTGAGAAACAAAGTAAATTTATATTATATAAAATATTTTGTATTACCTACTTATTGAAAAGCACCACCAGCCACAAATGACAAGCTACAGCCAACAAGGAAACTAAGAGACAGATGCCCTCAACCACTAAAGTGCTATTTTGACAATCACACAAGCAAACAATTGTTTCACCTCACAATGAGTAATTATCAAGTGATATAGAATCTATGTCAGACTGTCACATGGCCCAGCTGTGGATACCTTAACAAATCTAGTATTTACTGTTGGTAGGATTCCTATGCAGGAATCCGTCTAGGTATGCACCACCCCAGGGCCAGTTATTCTGCCGTGAAGCAGTAGTGTGCAAGCATTACTGTGTTTCGGTTTGAAGGGCACTGCGACCTAGCGTAATCACTGGGCATTTGAGACTTAAGAACTGATGTCTCAGGGTGACATGCACAGTGTGGTGTCACACAGAAATATTCTGGGTAACACAGCATTTGTTGTGGGCGGACATTGCACTTACCATCAGGTGAACGTTTTGCTTGTTTAGTCACTTCATACAATAAAAAAAAAAATACCTTGTAGTTAACAGAATCAGGTGTTACTTTGCGGAAATCCATTATAGTAAAGGAGAGAAAGTTAATTTGCTAAGATCCACATGCAAAATGTAAAATGGTGTGTATTACCTAGTTTTGAAGAGCACCGCCTGCCCTCCCTCAACAGTGTCCACTCGGCAGCTGACTGTTGTAGATAGAGTCAATATCACTTGATAATGCCTCTTTTTGAGGTGAAACAAGTATTGTGTTCTCGACTTCAGTGGTGTGTATTACCTAGTGGTAGTGTTGTAGTGGTGGAGGGTATCTGGTGGCGGTTCTCTGTGGCATGTAATGGTTTTCTTTTACACGCTGTTGAGGGAGAGTGGGCAGTGCTCTTCAAAACTAGGTAATACACACCATTATACATTTTGCATGCGGATCTTAGCAAATTAACTTTCTCTCCTTTACTAAATCTACCTTGTTTCTCTCCTAATTAATGCCCGATTCTATTAATAATCTATTAGGAGTAATGTAAAAAATTTCACAGAAGTTCACAATTTTTTGTCACTTTCTTCTCAATCAGTTACAGCATCTACATACTACAGATACTATGTATTAAACATTATTTATGTATTATATTTATAAAAATTAAAAATGTGAATTTTTATTATTTTAAGTAACAGTAGATTCTAGATTGCTTCGGGCTGGTTTCTGAAACTCCATGTTTATGCGCGTATTTTGCGAGCTTTTAAGTAACAGCCTATAAATATCCTGCTACCGGGCAGTGACTGCCCATTTTTGAGTAGATTTTGGGACTGGGAAGAGTCAGCCACGCTGAAGTGTGGATTGGTGGACTTCACATTTCCTTGATATATTTTTATTTTCTTTGCCATCCAGGTTAAGCACATGTTTTACTACACCATTGAGCATGTGGTAAATCAGAACTCATCAATTACCGATTGTAGCGATTCTGTACTGGGCGTACTAAGAAGTGCCTATGTTACTGTCGTGACAAACCATACTGAACATAAATTGCCCGAAATTCCGCGAATGAATTTTCGCTACGACACATTCGGTTTTAATGAAACACTATGACGAAAAACGCTCAGTGCATAGGTATACTAAGTATAGGGGAAATTCAGTGTGTTGATAGGTTTCGCGCTAAGTGGTCAGGTTCTGTGGTGTCATATTGCCCAGAAAGCATGGTTTATTATGAAATATTAGCAATTACAGAGGGTTGAAATCAATTTTTTGAGTGAATTCACTAAAGACAAAAGGATTCAAGAGGCCCAGTTACATCGTAACGCAAAGTACATAGGGTAGAAATGTTGCTGAAATTACACCTGTGTTGCAGGTCTTAGAAATCATTGCCGTGTAAGTTCAGCATAGTGTGTCGCGGTACTTCACTAACCTGGTTCTTTGTCATTTTATAAGGTAAT
Source organism: Luehdorfia chinensis (assembly GCA_019845155.1). Taxonomy (NCBI): domain Eukaryota; kingdom Metazoa; phylum Arthropoda; class Insecta; order Lepidoptera; family Papilionidae; genus Luehdorfia; species Luehdorfia chinensis. The sequence continues at coordinate 1,907,909 of JAHVAK010000390.1, forward strand.
TTATAAGAAAAAGTAAATTTTTGATCTGTCAATATTTTTATTGATATTCTTTTGTTACATTTGTGTTTGGTGACTAGATTATGATGTAGTACTGCTTTAACTTAAAACAAATGATAATATAGTCAATAATGATTGACAACAAAACATTGACTATGAATTGTTTTCAAACCAACCAAAACAATGTAAACATTACATAATCATTATCCTCAGTATGTACACCAGTAAACATTTATATGGCAAGTTTTAAAAAAAAAATATGTCAGATACACAATGCAAAACATTTATTTTTTCAAGCACTTAAGTTTCAACGTAGCATTCACAAAATAACTCTAATCCAGGGAGGAAAAGTATGAAAAAAATGGCTTATTTCACCTCAGTCTTATAACTTCCAATGCTATATTCCAAACAATGCATCTTTTTCTTTCAAAAGTTTGATCAAAACATATTCTTAAACCAATAATGAGCGCAACTTCTAAACATTAAGTACAATTGACACAATTATAATTTAATACAGATCAATATCAAAAATGCATTTCACTTCACCTGGTGGCATGGCCGAATTAGTAAGGTATGTTTAGGTTATATTTAGACCAATATATTAACTTAGATGAGTATAAAATAGAAATTAGATGTTTATTTTTATTTATGTTTTCATATAATTTTGTTTAGTATTCGGTTACGTAGTTGTAGAGACACAGTATATGAGCAACGTGTTCTCTCATAACAATAAAACTAACTTATTTATTATGAAGTGTTTTATCGAAAGTTATCAATAAACGAATTGTTTATATTACGTCATAGTTTCACTTATCATTTTGTTTGTTAAAATAGTAAGTTTTTTTTTATTGTATAAAGTGACGAAACGATCAAAACGTTCACCTGATGGCAAGTGCAACGTCCGCCCACAACAAATGCTGTGTCACCCAGAATATTTCTGTGTGACACCACACTGCGCCCGTCACCCTGAGACATCAGTTCTTAAGTCTCATATGCCCAGTGATTAAGCTAGCTCACAGTGCCCTTCAAACCGAAACACAGTAATGCTTGCGCACTACTGCTTCACGGCAGAATAACTGGCCCTGGGGTACCTACCTAGACGGATTCCTGCATAGGAATCCTACCACTTTTTTTATTAGGGCTTCGTAGGTCTAGCATTTAAATTATTTAATGGGAGCTCTTGAAAGTTTTCTTCTATCAAGTCAGTCATGGGCGTGAAAGCCAATATTTCTGCTAAATATAATTTGTGGGTGTTCGGGTATGGATGTATTATGGATATCCATGACACTGAATCTATTCATTCCAATCTTATCGCAAGTGGGTCAAATCCGATACGGGAAGGGCAGGACGTGTATATATCTCTCTAATAACGAATTACAATATATTCTATACATACAGCACCGGATATGGTAGGTACTAGGTACTACCATAATGCCAGTTATTCAGCCGTCAAGCAGTGGTTTGCAACCAAAGTGGCACCATTCCATTTGATGGGCACTGGAGTTAGTGTCATTACAGGGCAGATGTTACTGAAGTACCGATGGGTCATGATGAAGAGCGAAGAGTTTTACAATGTAAAGTTCTGAGTAACGCCATCAGGTACAATATTTGCTTGTCTCGCTGACAGCCTAAAATAAATAATTATTATGGGATTCACGTCTTAAAGTGTTCTTCTGTTTATCAATATGACATTGCTATACTAAAGAGTATAATGTTTAGTCTAAAATTGTTTTAAATGAAGTCATTTTGATTATTATTATGAAAAGCATTTATTAAATGATGATTTCTTATAAATTACGCGAAATTACACGTTTCAATAAAACTGGAGGACTGAGGCGACCGATGTCCTGTTGTCGTTAACCCGGGGTACCTTCAGCTTTTAATTATTATTTTTGGTTCGATCTACGCAGTTATCAATAGTTCAACATTGAACGCGATAAAATCCGTAAAATTAGTTTGAATTAAATGCATTTATGAAATACAAATACTTTTTGTACTACAAATATATTGGTATAACGAATAATTTTGTATTACAAATATGTTTGTAACATTTTTTGTATTATAGATATTTTTAGTATTTAATAAATTATTTCAACATTAAAATCACTAATAGTTTAATAATCGTCATAAGCCACTGATATCCATTAAAAATCCACAGGTCGACATCTTCCAAAAATGTATTACCAACATACAAAGGATCAGACAACACCTCACACTACAGGCGCAGTTATATAAAATCATATTTAAATGTTTATGAATATTCATTTAATTAGAACATTACACGGCTCAGTGAAATGCATTAAGTTATGAGAAAAATTTTATGCGCAGATACGATCTGACAATACAGTTTTTAAAAAGGAGTCGGTCGGTACGAATGTTAATTGGTGGCCAGCTGAACGGATCCGTTTTTGTCTTGTATCAACTTCTCCGCTTTGTAAACCTTCCAAGCGACGAGATAGTCCCGCACCAATTTAAATAGGGTGTAGTAGTTTATGAATAGTAGAATTACTATAGATAGGAAATTATGCCATGCTACAGAACTGAAGAGCAGGCAAAGCTGTACAACAACTAGCGATAGCTGCAAACACAGGAACAAGCAGAGAAGCGTCGAGGGATTTATGAAGACCGCCTGAAAGAGGAAACAATTTAAATTATCATATCAATGGTAGGTAGGCCGTCTAACTGGTGGTAGGATTCCTATGCAGGAATCCGTCTAGGTAGGCACCACCCCAGGGCCAGTTATTCTGCCGTGAAGCAGTAGTGTGCAAGCATTACGGTGTTTCGGTTTGAAGGGCACTCTGTGCTAGCGTAATCACTGGGCATATGAGACTTAAGAACTGTATAGCCTATAGAGAGATTTTATAGTTCGCCAGTGACCCGGGTTCGATTCCCGGTGCCGGCATCGCTAAAATTGTTAATTGCAATTTTAAGAGCTGATTTACCACGAGCTCGGCGGCGAGGGAAAGGCATCGTGAGGGAAACCTGGATGTCAGAGAAATAAAAAATATTTCGAAGACATGTGAAGTGGCGGATGCTTCCCAGCTCCAAAAATCCTTCTCGGAAATGAGAGGTTTGTTGCACAGTAATGTTTGCACACTACTGCTTCACGGCAGAATAACTGGCCCTGGGGTGGTACCCACCTAGACGGATTCCTGCATAGGAATCCTACCACTAGTAAAAGGTGTAGGTAGTGTAGTGTAGTCCTTTTTTATTTAAGAAACGATGCCACTAGATCCCACACTAGGATTTATCCTGTATCGCGGGTGAGTTTCACAGACATACATTTCCTGTACAACACAAGCAGACCAGGCAACCCAACAATTATTGCACAAATGTTGACTCCGGCCGGGATTCGAGCCCAGGAGCCGCCGCGTAGCAGTCAGGTAGTCCGACCACCAAGTCTATTGCGCTATCGATGGTACTTACGTGGAACCTGGCGTGGTGCTTGTCGGCCGGGTGCGCGGCGACATAGTGCGCGTCGGCCACGTACTGCGCGTCGCCGAGCCGCACTCGCGCGCCCGCACCCCACCAGCGTGAGCCCGACCACGGCACGCTGCCGTCCACTGCGACACATTCATTTTTATCAGGCACTAGGTCATTTAAAAAAAAACAATACTAGCAATGCTATATTAACATTACTAATATTTATTTATTAAAAAAAAAAAGTAAAGTTTCAGCCTATAAATGTCCCACTGCTGAGCACAGGCCTCCTCTCATTTCTGAGAGGGTTTAGGAGCTAGGAAGAATCCGCCACGCTGCTCCAATGCGGGTTGGCGGACTTCACATGTCCCCGAAATATTTCTATTCCTCGGACATGCAGGTTTCCTCACGATGTTTTCCTTCACCGCTAAGCACGTGGTAAATCAGCACTTAAAATTGTAGAACAATTTTAGTGGTGCTGGCACCGGGGATCGAACCCAGGTTACTCGCGTACTATGAAATTAAAGGCGAGCACCAGGCCCCTGAACTACCACGGCTCTATTATTTATTTATTAAAACTTTATTGTACACCTTAATTAAAAGGGTAACAATGGGCGGACTTAATGCCTATTGGCATTCTCTACCAGTCAACCCGTGGGATGGAGAAATTCGTAAAGGGTGCAAGATAAAAAAAAATTGAAAAAATATCTTAAATAACCAGCTGAAGTTAAAAACAAAACTTAAAGAAAATGAAAAAAAATATAATAACATAGTATACATAAACATACAAATACTTAAATAAATATTATATATATATATATATATATATATATATATATATATACACAAATAATCATACACACATATTCATACATACTACTATATACGTTACATATACATAAAACTGCAATGATCAAGGAAGACTTATACAAATTAACTATTAATAGATGTCCTTACATAATATGCCCGCACCAACAATCTTAAAAGTATTTTCGTTGGATACTTTTCTAATATATTTATTCCTGTAAACCATCCCCACTAAGCGTAAAAGCTTGTGCTAGGAGATGGTTCACGACAATAGTCGAATGGCGGGCTCGATCCTGCGACGTCATATTTCGCAGTACGGTACACTAAACCATTAGGTTATTGCCGCTTAAATTGATACCCAAAGTGGTCTACGCCAGGGGTCGATGTCAGTGTTGTAACGAATATTCGTATTCGCATTCGCGAATATTCGCAGTCGTATTCGAATTCGCGAAAATCATGCGAATATTTTGCCAATGTGATTGTCACAAATACTTCATACATTACTTTAAAAATCTAAGAAAATAATATAAAATAACAAAAAAAAAATATCAGTATTATAGTGAACTTTAATTATAAAGGATTGTTTTATGTATAAAACATTCTATTTTTATAAAAATAGTTTACACTCGGCGTCAAAAAAATCGCACATCCGAAAAAAATAATTTAAATACTATTTTAACACAACAGGCCAATGGCAATGTTGTGGTTTGAGGGTATCATTCGAAAGGATTACCTTTCGGATGATTCATTAGCTTTCAGGAATTTTAATTGAATTTTACTTTTATAACGAGACGAAAGAGAAATTAAAGAAAAAGACAGGGTATGTACAAATTTGCAAATTAATAATTTAAAAAAAAACTTAATAAATACAAAAATAGTTCTTAAAACCTAGTGTTACCCCCCCTTGCCTTGATAACGGCTTCCACGCGATCTTTCATGGACCTTACAAGGATCGCAACAACCTCTTGGGGTATTTGTTCCCACTCTTCAAGTATCGCATCTTGGAGCTCTTGAAGAGTGGCTGGAGCTGGATCTCGAGCTCGCACGCGCCGTTTTAGGTCATCCCAGAGATGTTCTATTGGGTTAATTAAGGGTCTGGACTTCGTGCTGGCCAATGCATAACAGGGATATCGACCTCCTGTAAATAATCCCGTACAATAGCCGCGGTGTGGCAACGAGCATTATCATGCATTAACATGAATCCATCACCGACATAACCAGCATACGGGACCACATGTTCCTCCAGGATTTCAGTAATGTACCGACCAGCATTTAATGACCCTTGCCCACGGCCACCCCGAGTCCGGGAAACGCACACAAGTTCCGTTTTCCCGTCGACGGAAATGCCGCCCCAAAAAATACACGAGCCACCCCCGTATTCGACGGATTCTTCGAAGCAGGGTTGTGTGAACCTCTCCCCCTGTCTTCTGTAGACCCTTCTACGTCTGTCATTGCAGAAGAGACAGACCCTCGTCTCATCAGAGAAGAGTACGGTCCGCCACTGTTCTAGAGTCCACTCGCTGTCCACACCCACATGCTGTGCAGTAAGTTTTGGACCTTTAGCAGGTCTATGGGCTATTAAACTCTTTTCGTGTAACCTTCTTCTTATCGTAGAAACACTCACAGATGTTCTCCGTGTTGATCAAAGCTGTTGTTGCAACTCAACAGCATTTGTAAAACGGTTTCGTAAAGATGTCGTAACGATGAAACGGTCATCTCTTTCTGATGTGCACCGTTTTCTTCCAGATCCCGGTTTTCTAACATAACCACCAGTCTGCTGAAAACGTTGGAACACCCGTCGAACTGAAAAACGGGACAGGTTCAACTGTCGAGCAACGTCACACTGCCGCATCCCCATCACTCAATCAATCACTTGAGCGACTTTTTCAGAGCTGGTGTCCATCTTTACTTGTTCTTACTTGGGTTACTTGTTCACGTGTGTTCACTGCAGTCTAAATTACGACTGGCCCATATTTCATCCAGATCGACCCTTTTATACCCTTTTTAGGTGGTGTAACTAGCGTCCTTACTAACGATGCATTTGACAGTGTTTATTTTTGACGCTCTATAATGATAAATGTTTTAATGATTCCATGATTTTTTTATTAATAATGTAAAGCTATTCAAATACCCATTTCAAACATACCAATATTTATATAAATATAATTCGTTTCTAGCCATTACAGCCATTTTTCGCGCAAACTCAGAGAGGTATTTTTGTGACGCTGAGAGTATACCTTTCAGTTAAAATAAGAGAAGTTTATATGTAGTTCTTTTATTTTCCAAAATAATTTAATAGTTAGTGGTGGCATCGAACAAAAGTGAGTGCACCCAATGGCGAACTATTATGCACAAGACTAGAAAATTCGCATGCTTAAAAATGTACATTCGCTACATCACTAGTCGATATAGACCTGCAAGAGGGTTAATGTTAGTCAGAAAAAAAAATAGAGGTGGCATGAGATGTAACTACACTCGCTCTCGCTACAGCTCGAGATCCAGCTCCAGCCACTCTTCAAGAGCTCCAAGATGCGGTACTTGAAGAGTGGGAACAAATACCCCAAGAGGCTGTTGCGATCCTTGTAAGGTCCATGAAAGATAGCATGGAAGCCGTTATCAAGACAAGGGGGGGTAACACTAGGTTTTAAGAACTTTTTTGTATTTATTAAGTTTTTTTTTAAATTATTAATTTGCAAATTGGTACATTCCCTGTCTTTCTTTAATTTCTCTTTCGTCTCGTTATAAAAGTAAAATTCAATTAAAATTCCTGAAAGCTAATGAAATTACCTTTCGAATGATACTCGTACCTTCAAACCACAACATTGCCATTGGCCTGTTGTGTTAAAATAGTATTTAAATAATTTTTTTCGGATGTGCGATTTTTTTGACGTCGAGTGTATTACATATTCATCATCATCATCATTTCAGCCCATCACGGCCCACTGTTGAACAAAGGCCTCCCCCACAGATTGCCACAAAAACGATCCTGTGCCACCAGCATCCACCGACTTCCCGTAAAACGGTGCAGATCGTCGCTCCATCTAGCGGGGGGTCGTCCTACACTGCGTTTGCCGGTACGAGGTTGCCACTGGAGAACCTTTCTCCTCCGACGGTTAACGGTTCTACGATCTATATGGCCCCCATTAAGCTTGCTAATCCTATGTCGGTTACTCTAGTTCTGCTGCGGATAACATCGTTATCGATTTTCTCTCGCAGAGAAACACCAAGTCATAGCCCTTTCCATAGCTCGCTGCACGACATTACATACGAGTATAATTAGAAAACTTCGTCATCATCATTTCAGCCTATCACTAGTCCACTGCTGAACATAGTCCTCCCCCATAGATTGCCGCAAAAGTTGGTAGCTACCATTTTGGGGGGATTTTGCCATAGTTGCCACGCTTGGCAGACGGGTTGGGAAAATTCGTACATTTCATAAAATTGTGTAAGTGTTAGGCTATTCGCTTTGCGGTCGCAATACACTTTGAACTTGTAAAAACTGCAAATAATGATACCAGTACCGTCATGTTACCCACACACGCGCAAGTAGACATTTTTGTTCATACTTATCTCTTATATCAGAGTTTCGCAAAGATAGCACAGGAGGACTCGTACTTGCACTGACTTGTTAAATTCTTCAATCTACACGTTTGAAGTTTTGATGAATCTGTGATAATCCAATATAAGGTAAGCAAGGTGACAAAGTTCGGGGACCTCTGTAGGTGATGCCTGCGACTTCGTCCGCGTGGACAGAAGTTCCTTACATATCCTGCGGTGACTATTTGATTTTCCGGGATAAAACGTATCCTATGTCTATGTATCTATGTACCGACTGATGGTAAGAACGTCTCTGCCCGTAACAAATGCCGCGTCATCCAGAACATTTCTGTGTGACACCACACTGCGCCTGTCAGCCGACGATATCAATGCTCACTGCACCAGTACGTACCTGCACCAGTAGCAGCAGTGGCAGTGGCAGGGGCAGCGTGCGGCGAGGCGACGCGCCAGCGACCGAGATGCAGCGCGGCGCGGTGCGACACGTCGCAGTGCGCGGCCGACAGCAGCTGCGCCGCGTAGCGCCCGCACAGCGCGCCCCACACCAGCCCCACTTGCTGTGCCGCCGCATACACGTCGTAGTACAGGTAAGACTGGAAACAAATTATTTTAATACATAATTCATTGGTTTTTTTGTTATTGTATTAAGTGACAAAACGAGCAAAAAGGTCACTCGATGGTAAGTGCAACGTCCGCCCACAACAAATGCCGTGTCACCCGGAATATTTGTGACACCACACTGCGCTCATCACCCTGAGACGTCAGTTCTTAAGTCTCAAATGCCCAGTGATTACGCTAGCTCACAGTGCCCTTCAAACCGAAACCCAGTAATGCTTGCACACTACTGCTTCACGGCAGAATAACTGGCCCTGTGGTGGTACCTACTTAGACGGATTCCGGCATAGGAATCCTACGCCAGTAAAACCTCGCGGTTTCGCCAGCATAAATAAGCCGACCCCATGTTTGCGCCGTACGGCATGGTACCGTATGACCTGAGCAGTGTGTTCTGTTCTTAATTTCCGCCCCTTGTGGCATGAATTTATCCAAATCTGATAAGTACTTCCTAAGGTTAGCGTGTTGAAACAAACTAACCGATAACTCGGCTTATATGCTGAGTATGAAGATGAAACATGCACCGGATTTTAAGGGCGTCGCCATGGAGAGCATGGGGCAACTGCCCCCCTCTCCCCCATCTCAGATATTCGATTCCTTTACCTAATGCCAAGCCAACATACAACAGTATTCGATAATTGTTACTGTGGTCGAAAATCAGCCCTGGCCTATTGGCTGGCGACGCTCTTGCCAGATTGTACTCCAGCAATACAACAGTGAAAAACGCATCCAATTTTGTGCAGTGGTTTTGCGTGTTGAGCGTAAAAGTAAAGTAAAGTTTCAGCCCATAAATGTCCCACTGCTGAGCACAGGCCTCCTCTCATTTCTGTGAGGGTTTTGCAGCTAAGAGGAATCTGTCACGCTGCTCCAATGCGGATTGTCGGGTTGCGGGTTCGCGTACATACATGCAAACAAAAATTCTCAAGATAAAATTGTTTTGGCTTCTATTGCTCCTATAAAGACCCCTCATATTCATTTTTCTTAATTATCGCCTATGTACAGACATCGGCCATTTTTATTATATCATCGTCATCATTAATCTTTTATTGACACATACAAGTCTCTCAAGAAGAGATTATTTGCCAACATCCTAAAAAAGTATATATGAATTTAGTTCTCAACTCCTCCAAATAGAAATTTACATGTAAGTAACTTTTGGGCCACAAAATGAATAATGGTATTGTTCGTTTTGGGGAAAAAAATTGTAGGATCTGGAGAACTCAATTTAATACACACATACAATCACACCTTTATCCCATAAAAGTGGTAGGCAGAGACCCACACGTAGCCCAATTTTTCACCCTCGCGGGAAACGCGAAGTGACAGGTGACAACCCACTTCGCCGCCATTTTGGTACGGATCAAAAAATTCTTATTCCCCATTGCGTTCCCACGAGCAGTATAGTGACAGCATTGCTTATTATGGTGTTATTCTGGACGAATGAAGGCTGTCCGTAATACCTTAGACGCCTCTTACGACACCTCGGTAGGAAAGAGGTAGGTGCTATTCTACTCTGCAGTACACCTATCTCAACGTAATATCCTTCAATATAATTTGACTAAAAATGTCATACTGACTTTGTCATATATCGACTCCAAATCCACGCCAATTTCTTACACGGCTTTTATATTTAATTTATTTTCAAAGACGAACTTTTCATAATTAAAAAAAAGACGACTCAACTCACCGGTGCAAAACAGCAAGGTACGAAACTAGTGTAATAAGCTCCAACCACTGAGTTGAATAATATTTTCTTCAGTCTTAAGTTGAAATCTGCTGTCAGTGTGTCTGCTTCATTGCGAGCATGCTGGGGTTCGTGGGAGCAGCAGTGCAGTATTGGAGTTTCATTGCTCAATTCTAAGAAGGGATTTGATTGGAAGCCAAATAATAAGAAGTACACCACTGCTCTGCAAAAGAAAAACACATTACCAATAGATATTTAGATAATTACTGAAATACCATAACAATTGTAATACAGTTGAAAGTTAGATTAAAATATAAAAATTAATTATTTTAACATGTAGTAGTAAAACTAGTGGTTAGCATTAAATTTTAATGTTTGAACACTATTGTAAAAAAAGGTAAAAGTGAAGTAACAGCCTATAAATGTGCCACTGCACCCACAGACTTCCTCTCATTTCTGAGATGGTTTTGGAGCTGGGAATAGTCCGCGACGTTGCTCCAATGCGGGTTAGCGGACTTCACATATCGTCGAAATATTTTTATTCCTCGGAGATACAGGTTTCCTCACGATGTTATCTTTCACAGAACATGGTAAATCAGCATTTAAAATTGTAGAAAAAATTAGAGGTGCCGGCACCAGGGATCGAACCCAGGTGACTCGCGTACTATGAAATTAAAGGCGAGCACCAGGCCCCTGAGCTACCACGGAGTTATTACTAATTTTGTTTTTGAGTTATTACTAATTATTTGTTGCCAACATTTAAAAATTCTTTGGCGACAATCACTACTCTGTGAGACTGTTTGACCATAGACTATTGTGTTTGACATTGGCAGTATGAACATAAACAAACAACAGACTATATTGTGATTATCAGTATGAACCTAAATAATGTTTTATTTTATACAATTCAATGTATTTCTAAAACATATTATTTTAGCTTTCTCGCTTCTTCTCCATACAAACTTTTACTATGCTAAATCTGACAGTCCTTAGTGCGCGCAATATTTTTAAAAATGCAGGAAACTTTGTACCCCAAGTTTTTCTCTTCACATATTAATATAAAGAATCTAACATCTTATCAAAATGTAAAGATCACAAGAGAAAAATCGAAATTACTTACGGGTAACATAGGTAAAATATTTCAACAACTGGATACTTGAGCATTATGAAGTATGTACACCACGCGAGAGAGCCCAAAATTACGCCAAGTATGAACATTCTGTAAGAAAAAAATATAAGTCATGGATATAGCTACTTACTATGTATATTTTGATAAAAATATGCTTATTCACCTAAATTAATTGATTTAGTACTGTAACTATAATAACACTTTTATTCAAGTGACAATTGGAAGAAATAACAAACATGCTGACACAATGTCAGCATGTTTGTTTTTCCTGTCAGGTTTCATACAATTACGAAACCATAAACTGATATTGCCTATTAACTAAACATAGGCCCCTCCCCTACAGTTCAGCGGTGAGACTGCCGTGCCAAGTGCCAATAATTGTTGGACTTCCCAAGAAGAATGTTGCTATCCTCTGTTTTATTATGTTCCTTAAGAGATAAAGAGATGGATAAGAGCTTTAGAGATCTAGATCTGCTACCCTACCATTCCGGCATTAAGCAGTAGGAAAATCACACAAGATTTTAGTATTTTTATGTGATTATCCATACATTGTATGAATGAGCTATTCTTCGTAAAGTGTGTTTTATGAGTGTTTATACATAATATGCAGTGTTTTGTCTATCAATTGACATTAGCTTAGTTCCATCCAATTACTTAAAAACAAATTTTTGACCGAAAAACCTTCATCTTAACAAAAAATCGAGACACTTTCGCAGTGTTGCATACAAATCCAAATAAATATTATTCCAGTATAGTGATTATATTTTTGCACATATCTAATGTTTTAATGTTAAATTTGTGGAAATCTGTATTTGGCTGTGTTTTTTATATATTTTATTATTACCGTATTTTACTTTTAATTTAATTAAAACCAGAAGATGGGCAGCAGCATCTTCCTGGAACATCTGAATAAATAAACTGCGGTTGCCAACACGCCTGCCAAGCGTGGCAACTATGGCAAAATCCCCCAAATTGAAGGCTACAAACTTATGTTGCAATCTATGAGGGAGGCCTATGTTCAACAGTGCACTAGTGATGGGCTGATGTGATGATGATGTTTTTACTTTTTAGTATAAGCTGTTGTATTCCTTGTATAAAATAAAAATTAAAAAAGAAAAATTTTCACTTTTACTAACTCACTGCTGGACATAGGTCCCCCACAAGAGGGGGAGATTTAGATAGATATATTTTGAAATTTTAAATTTTGCATAATCACCATGCTTAGCAGGCAAATTGGCAGTTGACGCTACTACTGGTGTCCATTCTGACATTTTTCAAGATAGTTATACCGGTATATTTCACCGTAGCAGATTTTCTTACGGCTACCACAATTTATTTATTATTTTACTCACCTCGCAGCAATAGTTGCATGTGGCATTAGCTTAGGAGCGAGAACATATCTCAGTATGGCCAATGTAATTCTTAAGAGCAATCTTCGGCTGATTAAAGTCACAATAAATGCAACAAGATGAGGATCTATGAGATAAAAATTCTGGAAATAAACAATCAAATTATTAAGCATTTTGACATTTAACATCATTCACAGTAAATAATTTGCTGAATGACCACAAAAAAGTTCTTAACAAAAACTCATGTTTCTTTTTTTTATTGGATAAAGTGACGAAACGAGCAAAACATTCACCTGATGACAAGTGCAATGTCTACCCATAACAAATGCTGTGTCACCCAGAAGATTTCTGTGTGACACCACAATGCGCCTGTCACCCTGAGACATGACTTCTTAAGTCTCATATGTCCAGTGATTATGCTAGCTCTCAATGCCCTTCAATCTGAAACACAGTAATGTTTCCACACTACTGCTTCACGGAAGAGTAACTGGCCCTGGGTCTCTAGACTGATTCCTGTCTAAATTTCTATAAATTATAAAATTTATAATAATTTTTTCAAACTGTACCATGTGACATATCATATGAAAGGCTTTGTTGTGAGGTTTGTTTTATAATTTTAAAATAAAAATTTTAAAGTTATTTAGGAAAATAGATGAAAATAACTACAGTACCTAAAATTTTGGAAAAAAATAGAGACAATAATTCTTTACTTATAGATTACAGGAAAACCTCAATATTTGCGTGTACAAACTTAGATTTGTAGTAATGTACTCGTATGGAACCCTCTCTATACAAGTTAAACTCACTCTTATTCTGTCTGTATTTAAGAAAGGTGAGACTTTCATAATAATTTTTAAACTAAATATCTCAAGCTCAATCTTGGGTTAACATTAAAATGTCTGTAAACATATTTTTTAGCATTCTAAGAGATTTATCATACAAGAGCTATCACTTATTTTACTTACGACTTACTTAGACAACGGCTAAGAACAGATTTTATGATCATTTACTCCTAACTCTCCTTTATGTCGTAAAAGTCGACAGATGGAAAAAAAACAGAAGATGGGCAGCAGCATCTACCTGGAACATTTGAATAAATAAACTACGGTTGCCAACCCGCCTGCCAAGTGTGGCAACTATGGCAAAATCCCCCCAAAATGAAAGCTACAAGCATTTGTGACAATCTATGGGGGAGGCGAATGTTCAGCAGTGAACTAGTGAAATGATGATGATGATGATGACTCCTAAATGTGTTTTTCTCAATACACACTTAAACATAACATGAACTTCTGTATGAAGCTGGAGCGGGTCAGCTAGTATAAATATAAATAACATTATCGGAGAATGGTAACAAACAGGCAGATGGTCTTGTTTGATCAGTTACAAGTATCATAATTTGTAGCTGGCTATTGAATCTCAAAAAGACTTCCAAGATTATCGAATTGATCAAATTTTAATCTTCTGGTATGACACCAAACCACTATATCTAGGCACAATTTTAACAGTTTGCACAATATTACCAAAACATTAATCAAACATAGAAAGAACATTACTATATACTGATTTCTAAAGAATACAACTGTGAAAGAGTTTGTGTACATTAAAAAATATATTGTATTTACATTTCCTAGAACAATGACCAGACTTACCATTGCTTGGTTTGTATATGAATGTGGTAACCACCATGCTGTCCGATACAAGTTAAGAAATTGCAGTCCAGCTGCAACAAGTGTGAAGACAAAAGTCATAAGCTCAAATAACAATTCTCCATCTTGTGGGATGTATGGAAATGGTATGTGTTTAGGTGGCAGTAAGCCATCAGATAATTTGACCTCTGTTGTGGCCATAGCAGGTGTTGCTGTTGGCGATAAACGAACAGGTCGAGTAACACGTTTTCCACCACAGTTCAAATCCTCTTCTGGTACTGTTACCACTACCTGTAAATACAATACGAAATTTTACCATTATAGAGACAAGATGGTTAAATTATTCATAATTTGTACTTGCTATTATTGTAACTTGGGGAAAACATAGGAAGTATAGGATATGCCCTTGCCCCAATTTCACAAATTATTTATTACCCCTTTACCTATTTCACTTTTGACATCTTGATGATACCAAAAAGCAGAATGTGGTGTGGAGAAAGGTAAAAATAACAGGTACAAACCTTCCGTGGAACTCCAGCTGCTTTCTTTGTCCCCGGTGGCACCATTTTACAGGCAATCGGTGGCAGAGGCCGCTTGATAAGCGGATCTTTGATTATTTTTCGCCGTCTAGAAACTGCTGTGGACGAAGTGCTGCTAACTTGTGAATTAGCCCAGCGCCTAGCCAAAAGTATGGTCAGGCAGCCGACAACCGCTGGTAGGAAGAATACGACAAAAGGGCCACTTTCATTTTCGGTACAACTCATCACTCACATGATAAAATATCACAATGTTTTATTTCGATCCTCACATACGACGCGTCCGTCAAATTCAATTCCCAAATTGACAGTGACAATTATTTGACAATTAGTATAGTTACATGATTTCTAAGACATTTGAAAAATAATATTTAGTGATGTATGCAACCAAAGTTAAATCGGTTTAAAACAGTACCTCTTCTTCGGTTATTCCGGGCAAACTATGACCACAACAGAAAGTCCAATAATATAAAATAAAAGGCAACCACTTCAGTTAGTCAACTTGAAAAATCAAATCTGAATTAGAAATTAGAAATTACTGGTGGTAGGATTCCTATGCAGGAATCCGTCTAGGTAAGTACTACCCTAGGGCCAGTTATTTTGCGGTGAAGCAGTAGTGTGCAAACATTACTGTGTTTCGGTTTGAAGAGCACTGTGAGCTAGCGTAACCACTGGGCATATGAAACTTAAGAAGTTATGTCTCAGGGTGATAGACACAGTGTGGTGTCACACAGAAATTTTCTGGGTGACACAGCATTTGTTATGGGCAGACGTTGCACTTACCATCAGGTGAACGTTTTGCTCGTTTCGTCACTTTATCCAATAAACAAAATAAAAAATTCTTTGTGTTAGTCTTCTTTTATTTAATAAATTTTGCCCAACTCAGGGATTTCTCCAGTGCTCTGGAGTGTGCCTACAGTCATAAATTACAAAAGCACAAAGACCCCAATATATGGATAGCGCAAAAGCCTATCGCTCAAACAAACCGTTACGTGTATATAAGTTGAAGCCTCTTTCTCCCGCCCGGAGCTAAGCTTGTATGTGTAATATCTAATATCCATTTGCATAAAGTAGCACTGACTCCAGTATTCTTTTAACTCGGGACTGGAACTGTGTTCTGACACCCAGCTCGTGCATAACAGTTCTTTGAGGAATGACCATAAACTGACAGTTATGGCATTGGGAGGGAGGGCTTTTTTTGAGAGAGGCTCTCTGTAGAACATCTCTGAGACATCTGGGACTGGTTGAGTTATGACTGGGGCTTGCTGTAAAGCAGCGGAGACTTTCTGTAAGGCAGCTTGGGATTTCTAGGAGGCGGCAGAAGCTTGTCGTGGATCGACGGAAGCTTGTTGTGAGGCGGCACGGGCCTTTCTGTGAGGCAGTGGGTGTTTGCCGTGATTCGACGGGTGATTGCCGTGAAGTGGTGGGTGCTTACGACGAGGTGGCGAGGGCTTGAGGTCGCGGGAGTTCTCAGAAGACTGAGGAGATTGCTTTGTTTATTAATTCCCGAAAAGGGTCGGAGTGTAGGTAACTATATGGGACGATCGGACTATCTGAGCGGGTCATTGCGGGGCGCTAAGCGACCCTCAGGCTTGGAGCGTCAAATGCAACTGATGTAAATGTCCCTCAATTTATGGACTACAAAATATGTGTTATGTGGGAAGGCGGAGGTGTCCGCAACCGCTGGTCGTACCTTATTATTTTATAGTTTTTTTTTTATTGTTATCAGGAACATAACAAAATGTTTTGTATTATTGTTAGACATAGATTAGATTTATAAAAGAGGACACTATCGCATTGGGTTCGAAAATCTATAACAATAATATTCATATAGTGTATGAAAAAAAGTAAAACAATAATAAATGAGAATGATAATCACAGGCCAACAATTTGACGTTACCTACTCTCAAGCTATTGATGAAGATATTCATTTTAGTGACCATGAATTATCTAATTTGACTCGATGCCAACTATTATCTATTAACTCGACTAATGTATCATACAAGTATTTCTCTAAAATTAATTCCAAAAGCGAGTTCCATTGGGTTTAAACTCTCGAAGCAGAAAACTCTTTACTGCTTTTATAGCTCCTGTAGCATAGTCCGTATCAGTTTTCTGTAATTCCTTTAATTCACAAATGATTTATGCTAATTTCAAATAACATTGGACTGAATAGTCAAAACAGAGACAACAACAAGACCGTAAGGATCACATTACGCAAAGGCCAGAAAAAAATGAGACTTAACTCTGCCTAGCTTAATATACGATAAAGTTACATTAAGTTTGCTGGTGCTAAAACTTTTAACACGCTTGCCCGAATACCAAAAAACAATAAGCGAAAATCGGTAACGGTAGATCTACACGTGACTTGAGAATTTAGACAAATGTAAACAAAAAAACTTTCACATTTACACACAGTATATTGGCTATTTTGTTGATATTACTTGCTCACCATTTTGTTATATTAGCCAGGTCAGAATAAACGTGACGGGGTCAAAAGTCACAAAACTGACGTCACATTCACCTAGCAATATAAGTTATTATGTAGATATAACATACGACCACGTACATGTATCCTCTGTACATCGATAAGTCTATATATTAAATTAAAATGTATACAAACCGACTATTGCTTTATCATATGCATCTGCACTTCATCACCATAAATATGTACTTAATTTCTATAGTACTAATCACTACTCACAAAAAAGTTAAGTCACAATACCCGCTTTTTGTTCAAATTAGTTACCTCTCGTTTAGAAGTTACGACGGGTATAAAAATGTAGATATCTACAACAACGATATACAACAGTATATTGTTGTTGTAGATATATTAACATTTATCTATTATGTCTCTGTGATCGCTAGGGTGAAAACCGGCAGTGATCACCGAATGATAAGAGGCACATTGAACTTGAACGTAAAGCTAGCGTACTTGAACGTAAAGGTAGCGTCTGGTGAAGTCTAAACTCCGTCCATCACGTGCCCTTATCCAAAAACCCCCAGGAGTTCCTGCTCGAATTGCATAATCGCTTCCAGTGCCTAGATAATTGCGTTACAGTGGACGATATGAACGAGAGGCTCGTGGAAACTGTCCAGGCGGTGGGGGCAAAGTTTTGCAAGACCCGCCGCAAGGAGATCCAGAAGCTCTCCGATCACACTCTCAGTCTCATGGAGGCCAGGCGTGAAATGAAGCTACAGTCCTCAACTGACGCGTCAGCATATCGGCAACTTAACAGACAGATCTCCCAATGTATGCGGCGAGACCTACGCAACTACAATACAGTTTGTATTGATGAAACGATACAGCGAAACCAAGGCTCCAAGGTCTTTGACGGGGATCTGTCTGCCTGGGGGAGCCAACTGACAAAGTTGAGGACCGACAGCGGTAGCGTCATTTCCGCTGGACCAGAGATTATGAGTGAGATCGAAAGATTCTATGGGCTGCTGTACACATCATCGTTGGAGCCACATACAAGTGTGAGTTACGACCCAAGAGCCAAACTCGTCCGACACTATTCCGACGATATCACGGACGACAGTTTGAGCGAGATTAGTATAGCTCTCAAACAGCTGAAGAATGGCAAAGCGCCCGGTGAGGACGGAATTGCAGCGAAGCTTCTGAAAGCGGGTGGAAAACCGGTACGTTTAGTCCTAGTCCTAGCTATTTAATTCCGACATCCACGGTGGCGCTACGCCGGTATCGCTTCTGAACCGCGTCTATGTGCTGTTTTCCAGAGTCATTACGAATCCTCTCGCAAGCAGACTCGACGACTTCCAGCCTCCCGAACAAGCCTGATTCCGAAAAGGGCTTTAGTACCATAGACCACATACATACCCTTCGTCAGATTGTACAAAAGACCGAAGAGTACAATCTCCCGCTATGTCTGGCGTATGTGGACTATGAAAAAGCCTTTGATTCCGTCGAAACCTGGGCGGTAGGTGCTACAGTCACTTCAGCGGTGCCGAATGGACTGTCGGTATATCGAAGTGCTTTAGTGTTTGTACAATAAGCCTACGATGGCTATCCGAGTACAGAACCAGAGTACGAAACTGATCTAATTGCAGAAAGGAGCAACGACCTGCGCGATTTTGCGGGAAGTCGATGGATACAGGTGGCTCAGGACCGTGCTTTGTGGCAATCTATGGGGGAGGCCTATGTTCAACAGTGGACTAAGATAGGCTGAAATGATGATGATGATGATGATTATGTAGTCTTTCGTAAAATTTAGAATATTATATTTCACGAATAACAAACATCTTTACAATGTTACACATTTAATCTTTTTTTTCTCTACATTTGGTAATAAAATAGATAAGATCGGTGAGTCTGTGAGAAATGAGAATTGACAGACATTCGCATTTCAATAAAAAAAATCGATTTTTATAATTATGTGACATTATTCTTGGTAGTCTGCATTTTAAGTGATTAAATGTAGTTTTATGAATTCATAGACCGGCACTCAAGAATTGATCGATAATGTTTGCTAAAATCATAACATAAATATTGCATATACCTTAAAAATGACGTTTATTATTCTTTGCTCATTCGTATTAGCATTTTATGTAGTAATATGGTTCTTTGATTCTTTTTTCAAGGTGTGTTCTTGTACCCAAGTATTCCCATGTATACAAAAAATAGTCGTAAAGTAATATTTGTTTATTTTCAGAGTTGTATGCACTATCCATATTACGCATTCTTGGAGGGGACCGGTTTAAAAGTTGGGATTTTTAACTTTTCATGGACTACAGCTGCTTTCAATAGATTTCTTTATAGGTGGAGCAAAAATTTGTCTAGGGTACTTCGGAAATGGTTTACTTGTGGATATTACTTCACTGTGTGGTTGTTCCTACCATTTGCACTATGGATACTCCTTACGTTTATCTTCGAACATTTTTATGAAACCATACAGATTAACAATATGCCTGAAGTAAGGGGAGTGTTGCCTGGAGTTAATATCCCCGCTTCCGATTTCTGGGTGTACTTCCTGGCTATAGGACTGAGCAGTATTTTCCATGAGCTTGGTCATGCATTGGCAGCCTGCTCAGGAAGATGTCCAATTGATTGCTGTAGGTATTTATGTATTTACCATAATTCCCATAGCTTTTGTACAGTTGAATACTGAACATTTAAATAGCCTAGCCATAACAAAAAGGTTAAGAATCTACTGTGCAGGTGTGTGGCACAATGTTGCAATGGCTTTCATGGCCATGTTACTTTTCTTCTCAGCGCCTATTTTATTTAACATAGCATATGAGACTGATGTGGGTGTGAAAGTTGTAGATTTTACTGAAGACTCACCTCTGAAGGAAGCAAGGGGATTTAATATAGGTGATGTAGTTACTAGTGTAAATGGTTGCGACATTAAAAATTTAAATGATTGGTCTTATTGCCTTCACACAGCTCATGATCGCTATGGGATTTGTACCAGTGCCGAATTTGTTGCTCAAAATGATGAAATAATGATGGAGACTGTAAAGGAAAATGATGTGGTAGAATGTTGCAGAAAAGATGACTTGTATAGTTTCTGTTTCGAGTACATGGAGCCTAAAGTAGTTCAGGATTCAGTATTACCAGGACAATATTCTTGTTTGAAACCCAGAGATATGGTGAAGAATAAATTGATTAAATGCACTGAATCGGAAGGTTACACATGTCCACGTACAATGCACTGTTTGAAGCCATCATTAAATAACCATACATACTTGATAATCATAGAAAGGAAGGATGATAATGCTGTGCTTTATTTGGGTCTCCCACATGACTTGCATCAGACAGTATTTGTTGATCAGTACTTTCCTAGAATAAAATTGCTCTCGTTTTTTTCACCTTCCCAGTTTGAGAAGCTTTTAAGATACATTTTCATATTTTCAATGGGCATAGGATTTTTGAATGTAGTCCCTTGCTATGGAACTGACGGTCATCATATAGCAAGAAGTCTTATACAAATTATAGCTAAATATTTAAACAAAAATGGAGACTTTGTGACATTTTTTACAGTATTCACTGTAGTGGTAGGTACAGGTGTCACTATACCAATATTGATTTACCTGTTTTATAAGGAAATTTTTGTGGATAATTAGTTTTACTATGCCATAAAATTATCAAGTGCAGTGGGCATCACATGGACTTCATACTTACAATCTAAGAAATAAAAGTATAGCATTTAATTTCCACATTCACATTGTGGCTCTCAACTTTATTAGAATTGTTAAGTTTTTTTTATTAAAATAATTTAATAGCCTATAAACTAAATGTAGACAATGTTACTATTCATTGCTGTGTTGTGAAGGTAGCTCTTTTAATTGTATGTATTATATTAATGTAAAATAAAACTTTGTATAGAACATTCAAGCTGTTATCATTTATAAAAATAATCTATATGTAATATAATAATTGTGTTTCATAATACAAACATGATTGTTTAGTAGTATTATTTAGAATGGTTCATAAAATTATTAATCTGCACTTCTAGTCTTGAAATATCCCTTTCACAGTAATCATATTAACAGTATGTTTTTATTCTGACAAAAATAACTAATTAATAAATCTACTTTGTTAGCTTTTGCTAAGAGCTAATGATTTCTGCAAATCTTTCAATGATTTCCTTCCATAATATAACATGCTTTTAATTGCTGATTCATCAGTGTGGTGCTTATTAACTCTGAAGTCGGATCTGGCCCAATTCTTTAGTTCTGTACGTGTGGTCTCGTCCGGTATTTGTTTTAATGTCCGGAATATTTCCTTGTATAACTTCAGTACCTCTTGACGCACGAGAAACTGAAATATAATTTAAATAATTAACTTTGCATAAAGACAATCAAAAGTTTTTGTATTAGACTAGCTGATTTATATATGAAATTTTTTAGTGTGCTCTATTACCTGTTTTAAACTTAAAGTGGTTTTTGGTAATTTAGTCGACATTGTCAACAATTCTTATATAAATAAAAGTTATAATAAATTCGTCATAATATAAATTGGCCCATTATTTTCAAAAAAATGTCTTCTGTTATTACGTTATTGTTATTAAAATTAATGACATTAACAAATTTACATAAGCTGACATTGACAGTTGCTAGTTTTTTTTTAATTTGGCATCGCTTGTTTTGCGCATATGCCACTGACAAACTTTTTAATTAGTAATTTAAATTATTAATCACTCGCATATATGCATTTACACTGACAATTCCTGATCCTAAACGTTAGACTCAAAATAGATGATCCTTTCCATTTATTTATTTATTTTCCCATTTATTGGCCTGCACGGTTAGTGCGTCGGCCATAAATCCACGTATACAATTTTCGAATCTTCGTTAAAATTTCTATTTCGATCAACAGTAAAATGATAGTTGACTCTTACTGAAGATTTGCTGGACTGATGGCGACAAAACGAAAATCACAATATTGGTCTTGAATTGAATTTTCCAATGACTGTACACTTTCAGGAGCACTGGCTGCATAATAAACTGTAAATATTAAACATCAAAACTCCAAATATACACAGAAATTACAAAATTAAATGACAACACTACAATGTTTTATAAACTCTTAACCGACATGTCTGGAAAAAGCATCCAGAGTGCAGACAGACAAAAGCAGCTCTGCCTGCTATAAACAATCGCATCACCAAGGTGCTACTCCGTCTGAAAAAGCCCCAAATCAGAATGGTTAGTAGCGCCATAACAGGACATGGATCTTTCAACAAACATCTGTTTTCTTTAGGTGTCACGGACAGCCCACTGTGCAGAGCCTGCATGGAAGAGGATGAAACAGCGGCCCATGTCCTTCTGGACTGCCCAGTGGTCGCAGAACACCGGGCTAAGTATCTCGGTTCGTCGAGATCTCTCCTCGAGGTCGTGGGCAACATCAAAGGTTTGCTGCAGTTCCTGGAGGAGATAGGTTGGCTCGAATAAACCTATTATTCCTGCCCCTACGCAAAATACACGGATAGAAGTGGAGTTACGGAAATCAGCCCGAAGCAATCTACAATCTCGAGTAGATTGTAGATTGCTTCGGGCTGATTTCCGTATAACAATACAATCTACAACCGACATGTCAGATTAATCACAAATAGTATATTTAGTATGTATAATGAATTGTTTTGGTGAAACAGTGAGTGCCCAGTCTCTGACTACCCCTTCGTGATTTTATGTATGTATAATGAATATAGTTGATTTATAAACTGTGTAACTTATTTTTGGCCTGACTTTTTTTTAAATCATCATCATCATTTCAGCCTACCACTAGGTCACTGCTGAACATAGGCCTCCCCATAGATAGCCACAAAAGTTTTAGCTCTCTTTTGGAGGGGATTTTTTTAGATATTTATTCAGATATTCCAGGAACATGCTGCTGTCCATCTTCTGGTTTTAATTTTCTCTCTGTTGACTTTTACAACACCCACGGGAAGAGATGGGGTGGCAGATTCTCTTAAGCCGCCACCACACGGTCTCCATTAGTCCAGCAAATTCTTCAGTAAAAGTCAACTATCATTTTACTACGTTATGCTTTAAGTATTGCTGCTAGAAGATTGTTTGCCTAGACGTACGACGGTTTCCATAAATAATTAAAAAAAATTGGGGCCAACTCGAAAAGTGGCGGTGGTGTTATTATTGAATTTTGTAATTTCAGAGTATATTTTGAGTTTTTATGTTTAATGTTGATAGTTTATTATGCAGCAAGTGCTCATGAAAGTGTACATTGAATGTAAACACAAGACTCAGAGAAAAAGTTTACTTACTACCCTCACGAATAAAAATGCTAATTATAAGACGCTATTATATGGCAACAAAAATATTTAACAAGCTACCAAATCAAATAATAGTGACGGACTTTTCCCGAAATCTACAAAACTGCCTAATGAACTAACAGAATGTTATCAAGTAGTTTTGTAGATTCCACAATCTCAACAGTAAAAAAAATATATACACTAAAACGAAACTAATTTATTTTTCGCGCCTTGAATAGAGTACTCGTTCACTCTATTTAAATGTTATTAGATTCAATTTGTCTATTTGTTTATCTAAGTTAAAGTAAGACAAATTAATGTTATTTTTTTTAGGTTATGTTATATGTAAAAATGTAATTATCATTGCTGTGCCTTAGCAGGGTTATATTTGTATACTCTTATGTAAAATTACAATAAAGTGATGGATTGATTGATGTAGCGAAGCGTAGTAACACGCGCTTCCTTTCGCCGCCCGAGTACCCACCCCCCTCTTACGTCTAGCGTACCTCGTTCCTGCCTCCGTCTTTCGCCCGCTGGACGGTTGCGTATGAACTAGCCGGACTATAGAAGGCTTATTATAGTTTTTACATTTGTCGGCTTGTTCGGCGCCGTGGCTGAGTGATTGTCTTTTACACTGCGAGTTTTTAGTTCGATTCCCGCAGATATTTGTATGAACTGCTGAGAATTATTTCAAAGCTGTGTGTTTGTGTATGCAATTTACGTCTATAAAACTCACCTTGAACACGGGAGACATCCCAGTGTTCAGCAGGGAAACGTTTTATTAAAAAAATAGTCTGAAGAACATTTGAATTGTAGATAGTAACTAACGAACTACTAATACTAACTTACATTCATAGCTAACTAACCACAGAATTCCTGTAACCGAATAGATTTAGTTACCATTAAAATTTTCTCTATAAATGTTCGAACTTGTTATATTCAAATTCAATTACTATACGCCTGGTAGCTCAGGGGCTAGGCGCTCTCTTTAAATTTCATAGTAAGCGAGTGGCCTGGGTTCGATTCCCGGTGCCAGCACCACTAAAAATTGTTAATTGCAATTTTAAGTGCTGATTTACCACGAAGCTCGGCGGTGAAGGAAAACATCGTGAGGAAACCTGCATGTCTGAGAAATAAAAAATATTTCGAAGACATGTGCAGTCCGCCAACCCGCATTGGAGCAGCGTGGCGGATTCTTCCCAGCTCCAAAACCCTCTCAGAAATGAGAGGAGGCCTGTGCTCAGCAGTGGGACATTTATAGGCTGAAACTTTACTTTACTTTTTTAAACGCCTGCTTGATTTTACGCTCGCTGCCAAATGATCATGAATAACTTACAATTGAGTTTTCTAAAATTAGATTATGTTATATATGTTTATAGAGCCGTGGTGACTCAGGGGTCGTGCGGTCGTCTTTAATTTCATAGTAAGCCAGCGTCCTGAGTTCCATCCCCGGGGCCAGTACCTATAAAATTGTACTGTAGTTTTAAGTGTTGATTTACCAGGTGCTAAGCGGAGAAGGAAAACAGGTGGATCACGTATGAAAAAAACGTGCGAAAAAGGTCGTGGTCAAAGGTCGGCCAGGCTTCACAGACTGTGCCAAAACCCGGGTTAACTCGCAATAAGGTGATGCTGTGTGTATTTGAAAGGCATTTTTCATTATGAGCTTTTACCGCCAGGCAGAACCATCAATTCGGAGAATAAAGCAAGACCTTGAGAGAAAGACCACAAACTTCTTTAGCCACTAAGCAAAAATTAAGAGTTTGGCTGGGAGATGTTAATGCACCCGCCATTCAGAATTCTTTAGGTAGTGTCGGGTTAACATCAAGAGAGGACTGCCAAAACTACTTGTCGCGTTTTTTTTGCTCATAAGTCCCAAAATTTCTACAGCAACAGGATCATGTCAACCTTCCTAAGATGGCAAAAAGTCATCGAAGAAAATGGCATATACATACTGTAATTAAATGTAAAAAAAATAAAAAAAAAATATCTTGAGTTTCATATAAAATGCGAAGAAACTTAACTTGCTTGTTCGATTAAACGCGCTAATCTCGGGAACTACTGGTTCAAATTGAAAAAATATTTTAGTGTTGGATAGCCCATATATCGAGGAAGGCTATAGGCTATGTAACATCACGCCACGACATTTCTTTTAAATTAAACGACGGGTGAAACCGCGAAGCACAGCTAGTAAATAATACAGTCCCAAGGCAACAGCCAATAATACATCGAAATTTCGGAAAATTGTTAGAAACCGTTTCACGCACTCCGCTGGATATACGAATCTAGATGTTCTGTTCTGTCCCTGAGTATTTTAGTTGTGCTGTTGGGCTTGAATGTGCCAATAGAGGTCTTGCGATTGTTTATATGCCGTCAGTTGTTTATTGCGCCTGCTAGTGTAGGGAGGTCTGTACATTCAGGGCAATATAGTTTAATAGAAGAGGAGGCACATGAGCAAGCTGCCTACCTGGTGGTAAGTGATCACCGCCCCTGAACATCCGCAATACTAGAGGAATTGAAAGATTCTCTCAAATAACTACCTGGTTTAATTCATTATCCCGTAAGCATTCTACTGCAGGTAATTCTAAGCAAATTCCCACCAATTGGGGGGCATTTTTAGGTATTGGGCCTCTGCTCTTCCAAATTAATATAAATTGATATATTCCAATACTACTAGATACTAGATATTTGTTTTAATTGCTGCCGACCGGCGATCGCAATTCCAAAGCCTGCATATCGCTGTTATCTTTTTTTTTATATGTAAGAAAGTGACGAGACGGGCTTATCATTCACCTGACGGTAAGTGCAACGTCTGCCCATAACAGTTACTATAATCAAGTACATTCAATTTCAAAGTCTTGTGTGGCGCTCTTCACCCTGAGACATTACTTCTTAATAATGATGTCCTGTGGCCCCCTATTGGCTTATTGGCAGTAATGTTTGCGCACTACCACTTGACGATAGGATAGCTGGTAATGCGGTGGTACCCACCAAGACCGACACTTGTAGATCAATGAAATCATAAACTATCATAAAAATAAAAAATGTAACTATTTTTTTATTTAAAAAAAATATATTTTTCTTATTTTCTCCATCCCGTTAGCCGAAAAAATATATTGTTTATCTGCTATTTGTAATAATAAAAAGAGTTGACATGACTTTTGGCGGCAACTCGAAAAATGGCAGTAGTGTTTTAATTTAATTTTGTGATTTCTGTGTATATTTGGAGTTTTGATATTTAATAATTATAGTTAATTATGCAGCAAGTGCTCCTGAAAGTGTACAGTGATTGGAAAATTCAATTCAAGACCAAAATTGTGCTTTTCGTTTTGTCTCCATCAGTCCACCAAATCTTCAGTAAAGTCAACTATCAATTTACTGTCGATCAAAATTTTGTATCTTGCTGCTTGAAGATTGTATACTTGGATATGTTACTTGACACTGGAAAATAGTTTATGACTGTTTCCATTAATAGATAAATAAATTAAAAAAAGAGTTGACGTATCTTTTGGCGCCAACTCGAAAAGGGACAGTAGTGATTTTATTTAATTTTGAAATTTCTGTGTATATTTGGAGTTTTGATGTTTAATATCGATAGTTTATTATGCAGCAAATGCTTTTAAAAGTGTGTTAGAAAAAGGCTAAATCATTGTAAAAAGTAAAATAACAACTTTTTGTTATATGGGTAATTTTATTGCTAATGCTATTTATTAAAAATACATGCACGTTGTCTCTCGTGATGGTCGTTATTAGTTTTTTTAAGTTAATTATGTAAGAAACTTTTAGCTTCTAACTACATAAAAATACTGTTATTATGTTCATATTTTGTGTAT
The DNA here is from genome assembly GCA_019845155.1 of Luehdorfia chinensis. NCBI lineage: Eukaryota > Metazoa > Arthropoda > Insecta > Lepidoptera > Papilionidae > Luehdorfia > Luehdorfia chinensis. The sequence continues at coordinate 1,935,203 of JAHVAK010000390.1, forward strand.
TTACATTTATTTTGACCATTGAGCGACTCTAGTAGTCGCTCAATAGTCGGAATTCGACCGTAATTTATTAGCTTTTTTTTGATGAATTTAATGTATTTGTATAAATTTCAGCTTTCTGCACTCCTTGTCCATATAAACTTAACTATGCCACTACACTAATCCCACATTCTCCGTGCGCGCAATATGTTACAAAAGGGGTAAAAAGTTTTCTCTTCACGTTGTGTTTTCTCTTCAAGTGTTCTCTTCACTTCAAATAAAGATGTATTGCATTTTATATCATATGCATAGTATGCAATTTACATAAAAAAATCCTATTGCTAGGATTTTTTCATGAAAATTGTTAAATGTTATTTAAATTTTCATTTTCTGTATTTTTTATTGTTGGTTGGCTGATATTCCTATGATTACTTCCGCTACATTTTCTAACATGTACTAACTATTACTAATTGTTACTATTAATTATTTTTATTAAAGAAAAACTGTTATGAGCATTACTAATTGATACAACTTAGACATAAGAATTTTGTAATATGCTATGAGTTTTCTTAGTAAAAATAATAATAATAAATAATATTATATGCAAATAATGTTAGCCGCCCAAGAAGTTTTGAATAAGCTCCGCCCATCGTCTCCACTGAGCGAGCGCGGGAAATAACAACAGAGCTTTTTTCATCGCGAATAGCTACCTTACACCAAAGCACAAACCACAAGTACGCGACAGTCGCGTTGTGAACGCCGCTCTGTTTACTCGTGTGGAGCTTTGCTGCCCGTTACAGAAATGTTTACGCGATCAGCGAAGTTACTTGTGAGATGAGAAAACTTTGACAGCTGTCCAACATATTCTTTGTTTAATTCTGTGAAACTTGACTTTGTTATACAAAATGGATAGTAAGGCACCGACGAATTCGTCGCCACCACTCCGTACACAAGTGAAAAAAGAGAACGAAGAAGAAATCAAGGTAAGATTTAATTGTAGACGGTTTCAAGGATTGACGCGGGTTTCCGTAGGAAGCCCATCGTCATGTTACGGCGGCATCGTGCTGTTGGCAAACGGCCTGCTTCATCTCGTAACAGTATACTCGGTAGTATATTTTTAAATACGATATGCTCACCGAGGGTCCCAAAAGGTCCGCGGGGTTACGCCGAATTAATTATTCTGTATTCGGTTACAATATTAATTACATTTCGCGATACACAATAAAACGCGTGTAATATCACGTTTTCGAGGCCTTTTCCAGCCATTAAAGTGTGTAACGCGATATCCGAAGCGCGCTCGGATCGCTGTAACCAGAGTCGGTGGATGTTTTGATAATAGATATAGGCGGCGGCGTTGTGTGAGTGTGTAGGTATTGGTGGGACGTTATGTGTGCGTGCGGGGTAATTTTAGACGTTCCTTTGCTCAAAACGTAACTCGAGACCGTCCCAGGCCGCAAGCCGACGCCTCAATTTATTGTTTTCATCTGATTATCGCATTCGTATACATCTGGTAATAACATAGTGCACTAATAACATGAAGGACGCCCCCGCCGATTCGCGCGCTTTTTATTTTGGCGCCGCGGAAATAGTTTGACATGTCAATAACCCCATCAGTGACCACGCGTTGGTGACGTCATGGAACGCCCGACTCACGAAAGTTTGAGGTCGATAAAATTTATAGCACCTATTACGCTAAGACGTTCTAAATTTTTGAACACGTAATGGGTTTTTATTTTCGCTATCTTTGCTCCGATTACAAAGGCGGCTACTGTGTTGCCTCATCGTTTCAATTTTAGCGTCTAGTTTAAAAAAAAATGTTTTTTTTATTTAAACTTATCTTTTTGTGACACAAGAAAATATTTTTGAATAAGATCTGATGCTAGTCGCCCTAAACAAAATCTTAACAATCTAAAAATGTTTAATATTTGTAAACAATTTCTGTGGTTAATGACCGACACGAAATGTTTTTTGTTGTAAAGCATATAAGTAATCTGTAAGAAATTATAATGCAATCTGGATATTATTATAGATATTACGGTCATTATAAAAAAATATATAAATATTTTGCCTTTCCCGTAATATGTGGTTGATACGGATTTAAATCAGGCGCCGCTGTGCGAGTTGTACAAGTATGTTTAATTTCTGGAACATATATGGAGGTAACCTTAAGTGAACACGAGATTTTTCGGCCAATTCCCTTTGTCCCCTTTTAAATATAGGCATCTTACGACGACCATAGAGAAACGTCATTGATCTAGTTACTACAATTAAGAATTAAGTAAACCTTGTCCAAACATCGCCGAGAGTTGCTCTTACGTTGTATAATTTTAAGACAATAGTTCTTGAGATAGTAGCCGTGTGGTGGCGGCTCGTTAAAAGAATACTACCACTCTATCTCATCCTATGGATCTCGTAAAAGGCGAGTAAGGAATTAAACTGCACTGTGCTCCCAACAGCGCATGGTGGCAATGGGCTCACCACCTATCACACCAAGTGCATTATATTGTTTTGGTCAAACGTGGATTGTGGCAGTCATCTGTTTTTGCAGATAGTGCCCAGTCTGTGACTACCCCTTATGGAATACAGTCGTGATCTTATGTATGTATGTATGTATAGTCTGAAATTAAAGTATGAATCTAAGTTTGCGGTTATCTTTTGATCGAGGATGACCCGAGTATGAAGAAATTTAATGAAAGTAGAAGAAGCTAAAGATGTGTGTCAGGATCTTAGCAAGTGGAATAATGTGGATTAGTTGAAGTCTGGCCGATTTTCGACCACAGCGACAACTTCCGAATACTGTTTGAAGCTATTAACTGTGCAGGATATACTATATACGTACGGAAACACATGTATTTATTTAATAAAAAAGTGCCTGTATCCTGTAGAATGGGCCGATGTCACGCGCTAGGTTCCTGTGGCCAAAAGTAGAAAATCTTTTCTTAGTAGGTCCATAAAATTTTATAATAAAATTCCTAAAAGTGTGACTCAAAAACTGACATAGAATTTAATAAACTTGTCAAGAAGACATTATTGGAAAAATCGTATTATAAAGTAGATCATTACGTATTATAAAATAACTCTTACTCTGCACTTGCAAACCCCCTGGCTACTAAATTTATGATGTAATTTTATAAATGACATGACTATGAAATGATTATGTAAATTCCAAATGACATGTAATATGGCATTGAAAAAGAAAGACTTCAGAGTTTCTTGCCGGTTCTTGTCTGAGGTCTTTTTTTTTGAAACGGTGTAGATTTTGACATTCATAAGAGCTTTATACAAGCCTAAACTGAATAAAGAAATTTTGACTTTGACTTTGATAGTGCCACAAGGGTACGCGTAACTACAGATACATTCACTCGTCCTAACCTACCACCCGGTGTAATGTTCATGCTGTAAGATCAACCGTAGGTAGGGATACAGCGTCCGAGACACTGACACTTTCACATCGCGATCAAACATGAAAATTAACAATTTGTGTTTTTACACAAATGTTGACACCAGCTGGGAAACGAACCCAGGATCCGTGTTGAAGTCCCGGTACTCAACAATAATTATGCGAAGTACGTACTTTTTTGTACGTGGTGGTGGACAGCCTGCATGGATGCCCGATGGTCGATTTTTCTATTATACGGCAACAGTTAATACATTAAGTATCTTAGATCTAAATACAAAGCCTACGTACGTACATAACATGTACCACTGGGGTACCACCCCAGGGCCAGTTATTCTGCCGCGAAGCAGTAGTGTGCAAGCATTACTGTGTTTCGGTTTGAAGGGCGCTGTGAGCTAGCGTAATCACTGGGCATATGAGACTTAAGAACTTATGTCTCAGGGTGATGGGCACAGTGTGGTATCACACAGAAATTTCCTGGGTGACACAGCATTTGTTATGGGCAGACGTTGCACTTACCATCAGGTGAACGTTTTGCTCGTTTCATCCAATAAAAAAAAACTAAAAAAAATACATAAACTTATTAGTGCAATGGTCAAATTCTATGTCGCAGTGACTAAAATTTTTAAACCATTACCACTGTCAGCGAAAATATCTATTTCCGCACAACAGCCTACTTAATCTGGGCAAAGTAGACTTTGCACCAAGTTCTGTTCTACTAAATGGTTAACGTAAATGATTTGACATGAGCTTAGAAATTTTAAAGGTATTGGTTGGTTGACTTCACATGTTATCGAAATATTTTTTTATTCCCCATACATGCAGGTTTCCTCACAACGCTTTCCTTCACCGCTGAGCGCGTGGTAAATCAAAATTTAAAGTTTGAGAACAGGCTCTTCAAAGTATATCTCAAACCTATTTACTTCCCCTACGTCTTTAGGGTAGGTAAGTAAGTTGCCGCGTGGTAGCGGCTTAATAGAATCTACCACCCCCATCTCATCTCGCGGGTGTCGTTAAATTCAACGGAGGGAAAATTAAAACCATAAGACTGGCACCAGCATCTTCCTGAAACATCAGAATAAATAAACAAGCCTGCCAAACGTGACAACTACGGCAAAATCCTCCCCCCCCCCCCCAATGAGGGCCAAAATTAATAAAAAATCCATCCTACTTATGTCTTTGTTATGCTACTTCATTCTTCTTCATCTTTCTCCTTACATCTTATGAATGTTCTTACTTTTTAGTTGCTTCTTTATGTTCTTATATATGTATTTTAGTTTAATATATTTTAATTATATTATTATATTTAATTTTCTTACAGCCTAACCCTTATCACTGGTCATAATATCCTTTGCACCGTGGTGGCCTGGTAAAGATCGCTTGTAAGTGATAAGGCTGCCAATTGTAACTTTTATTTGTTAGCATTTTCTGTTTTCTATATTTTTCTATTTTTGTTTATCGATGTGCAATAAAGTATATTTCATTCATTCATTTCATTTAAATAATTTTAGAGGTGATATTTTAGGGCCGCGTATTCTTTAATAAATTTCTGGTGTAAGGAACGATACTAAGACAGAAACCGCAGAGGTGTTGTATGTAATGTGAGAAAACACTTAACACCTTTGACAAATCATTATTAATTTTTATGTATTTATTTATTGCATTCATGTAGTTATTTACCTTTGTTCTTTACGTGATTCTATGTCCAACATACCCATTTGGGTGTAGCAACGTTATATGATGCAAATTTTTATAACCGATTATTAAATTAAATTACATTCACTGCATACTACACCACGAATTAGCGTGGGACATACTTATATTGTCAGATATACTTTAGTAATTCATAATATGTCAAGATTTCTTAAATTAGTATTAATATTTATAAGTCATTATAATATTCATTTAAATTAGCTTTTACTAAGTGGTAGGATGCAGGAATCCGTCTAGGTAGGTACTACCCCAGGGCCAGTTATTCTGCCGTGAAGCAGTAGTGTGCAAGCATTACTGTGTTTCGGTTTGAAGGGCACGGTGAGCTAGTGTAATCACTGGGCATATGAGACTTAAGAACTGATGTCTTAGGGTGACGGACGCAGTGTGGTGTCACACAGAATTGTTCTAGATGACATAACATTTGTTATGGCCAGACGTTGCACTTACCTTCAGGTGAACGTTTTGCTCGTTTCGTCACTTTATACCAAAAAAAAAGGTAGCATACTTTTTAATTTATATAACGATACTTGTTTGTCTTGTTCAACTCTTAGTTACTTAAGTTAAGCTTAATTACTAATATACTTATAATCCATACTAATATTATTAATGCGAAAGTAACTCTCTCTGTCCCTCTGTCTGTTTGTTACCTTTTCACGGCTCCGCTCAAGTATAGTATAGGATACTTTTTATTCCGGAAGATTAAATACTTTCCACTGGATATTTAAAAAACGCATATCCACGCAGACGAAGTCGCGGGCAACAGCTTGTATTATTATAAAGCCGAAAGTAACTATCTCTGTCCCTTTGTCTGTTTGTTACCTTTTCACGGTCCAACCGCTGAACCGATCTAGACGAAATTTAGCAAAAAGATAGCTTGCATCCTGGAGACGGACATGGGAATTTTTATTACGAAAATTCAAATTGTACGCACGCACATTTAGAAATGCTATATTTACGCGGATGAAGTCGCGGCCATCAGCTTGTTTATTATACATTTATTATATATATATATATATATATATATATATATATATATATATATATATATATTTAAACAGTTTATAGCACACATACAAAATGATACATGTATGTGGTAAATATTAGCAGTTCTACAAAAGGTGGTGCTGTGACATAAGGACTACGCTTTAATATTTCAATTCGGCTAGAGGCTTTGGCTCAGTTTCATTACTATATGAATAACGATCGCGTGGTTACCTAGCTGCTAAGACGCGGGTCTTGGTTTTGTCTAGGTAGGTACCACCCCAGGGCCAGTTATTCTGCCGTGAAGCATTACTGTGTTTCGGTTTGAAGGGCACTGTGAGCTAGCGTAATCACTGGGCATTTGAGACTTATAAATGATGTCTCAGGGTGACGGGCGCAGCGTGGTGCACAGAAATATTCTGGGTAACACAGCATTTGTTTAGGGCGGACGTTGCACTTACCATCAGGTGAACGTTTTGCTCGTTTCGTCACATTATACAATAAAAAAAAAACAATGAATTATGTCTCCGGGTCTGAATGTGTTTGTCGGTGTCATCACGTGCTTGATACTGTATCATAGCCGCGTGATGACCGCGTGGCGTAGTGGTTAGAGAACCTGACTTCTACGCCGCAAGCCCTGGCCTCGAATCCCAGCCGAAGCAAACATTTATGATGAAACATAAAAAGTTGGTTTTCGGGTCGGGCGTGATTGTCCCCGTGTCTCTGACACCGCATCCTAGCCTACTTCTAATCTTATCCCGTGACCGTTACATTGGGCATGGTTAGGTTGGGAGTGCCCCTGTGTGCGCGTACACCTGTGGCACTATAATATCTCCTGCGCAGTTGATAACTTCCGACAGTATTCTGTAGTTGTCGCGGCGGTTGAAAATCGGCCAGGAGATCATCGTAGCCTTCATCCAATTTTTCACATGAATGCTACATGGCGCGGGTCGGTCAGGACGAATATCTCTGTGTTGCCTTAGCTTCATCATCATCATCATCATTTCAACCTGTCAGTGCTGAACATAGACCTCCCCATAAATTGCTACAAAAGTTTGTAGCTCTCATTTTGGGAGGGATTTTGGCATAGCTGCCACGCTTGGAAGGCGGATTGGCAACCGCAGTTTATTTATTCAGATTGTCCAGGAAGATGCTGCTGCCCATCTCCTGATTTTTATTTTCCCTCTGTCGACACCCTCGGAATGGGATGGGGTGGTAGATTCTCTTAAGCCTCTACCACATGGCGGACCTAAGCTTACCGCACTATAATACCTTGTTCGCTCTTGGTAGCTTTCGATAGTATTCGAAAGTTGTCGCTGTGGTCCAAAATCAGTCAGGACGACATCATATGAATAATTATTTATTATTTATTTATTAATGGAAACAGTCATAAACTATTTTCCAGTGTCAAGTAGCATATCCAAGTATACAATCTTCAAGCATTCAAAATTTTGATCGACAGTAAATTGATAGTTGACTTTTACTGAAGATTTGCTGGACTGATGGAGTCAAAACAAAAAGCACAATTTTGGTCTTGAATTGAATTTTCCAATCACTGCACATTTTCAGGAGCACTTGCTGCATAATAAACTACCAATATTATACATCAAAACTCCAAATATAAACAGAAATTACAAAATTAAATAAAAAAACTATTGCCACTTTGAGAGCTGGCGCCAAAAGTCCATATGAATATTGTTCTTTATTATTTTATTTATGGCAACAAACACATGTTCAACCACTGTGTTCAAGATTGATATGTTCCTCCCAGTGTGACCGATTCCTAAAGTTAAATTAAGCGTACATTAACAGATGACTGTTATTTTATGCTTAATTGAACAAAACACCGAAAATATAAAAATAATAAGTCATCAAATAAAAATTACATTTCGATGATTTTTTTAATGGATAGTAACGAGACGAGCAAAACATTCACTTGATGATTGCAACGTCTGCCCATAACAAATGCTGTGTCACCCAGGACATTTCTGTGTGACAACACATCGCACCAGTTGCCCTGAGACATCAGTTCTTAGTTTCATATGCCCAGTGATTACACTAGCTCTCAGTGCCCTTCAAACTCTGTTTCAGTTTAAATGCTTGTAATGCTTGTACACTACTGCTTCAGGGCAGAATAACTGGCCTAGGCACCAGTCGATTTTAGCATGTAACTCAATTTTATTTTAATTTACAATAAAACTATTTTAAAAAGCCAGTGTTGACAGTAAAGCAATTACCAGACATAAATATATGAAAAATGTGTGAAGTATAGCTGGAGTGTAACTTTGATGGGCAAAGTGAGGAATACCGTGATAAGGGAACGTTGCGGTGTGGTAGAACGTGTATATGTATGTATTGGTATAATTATGTATATATATTTTATAGTTTATGTATTTATATTTATAGATTTTGTCTTAATAATTTATTTTTTTACTCTCTTGTTGTTCGCTGCGCCGCCTATCATATTATGTTTATCTCTACTTTCCCTTATGGTTGACTGGGAGAGAATGCCTTTGGGTATTAAGTCCGCCATATGTACCACTAGTGCATGAAAGAAATAGAATAATTAAATAGAAGATGTAGTGACGAAGATAGAGAACGGGATGCTTTGATGGTTTGGACACGTAGCGAGGATGGATGAAAGAAGATTGACAAAACAGATTTATAAGGCGAATGGGTAAACCGGTAAAGGTCGACGTAGGCGAACGTATCACGATCAGATCTATATCGTTTTAAGGAAAGGCCACATAAAAAGTACCTTCAACCGACGAGCTTGTATGAAAACAACAATGAAAGTAGAGGAAGCTAAAGATGTGTGTCAGGATCGTAGCAAGTGGAAAGATGTGGTCTCTGCATATCCCTATTGAAAAGAGGCGTGACTCTATATATATGTATGTTTGTATAAATATATAATTTGTTATTCGATGCATATTTTCGTTCTATATGCAAATTGCGAATCGCACAATGCACTGATCATTTCGTTTCCGACCAACGGGTGGCATGTAACATCAAAACGTTCGAAATTGACATGTTTTGAGGGATTTCACAAACACGCAAGCGATATTACTAGGGTGACAAAGCATTACGTATTTCACGGATACGTCTTGCTTTTGCAAAAAAATTATAATGATTTTCTCCTGGCCGATTTCGACCACGGCGACAACTTCCGAATATTATCGAGTCATTAACTGCGCGGGAGATATTATTGTATCTACCCGCGCCTGATGTAACGCTGATGCGATAAGATCGGAGGTAGGATAGGGTGCAGTGTCAGAAACACTGGAACAATCACAACACAACCATACCCGAAAACCAACAATTTGAGTTTTAGCACAAACGTTGGCTCCGACTGGGATTCGAACCCAGGACTCTGACCACTAGATCCCGAGGTCGTAATAAAACTGTATTTAAACGAAAGTTGAGAAAATTACTTATTTAAACATTTGTCCTGTATATACAATTCTAACTGAAGCTCACGACTACGTCCTCGTGCTTTTAGTTTTTTTTTAAATACTGTGGGAACTCTTTGATTTTCCAGAAAAAAAGTATCCTATGTCCGTCTCCAGGTTTCAAGCTGTCTCTGTGCCGAGTTTTTTTATTTTTATTTATCTTTTAAGCCAAGATCGGTTCAACGGCTATGCCGTGAAAAGGTAACAAACTAACAGAGGTACAGAGTTAATTACGCATTTATAATATTAATATGGATAGTATATTTGACAGACACATATCAATAGTTTTTAGACTTCCGTTATTAGTTTACTTTAGTTTGACAACCGCGTGGCCTAGTGGTCAGAGTACCTGACTTCTAAGCCGCGGGTCCTGGGTTCGAATCCCAGTCGGAGCTAACATTTGTGCTAAAACATAAATTGTTGGTTTTCGGTTGGTTGGTTGTGATTGTCCCCGTGTTTCTGACACTACATCCTAGCCGATCTTATCGCATTAGCGTTACATCGGGCGCGGGTAGGTTGGGACGAGTGAGTGCCTCTGTGTTTGCGCGTACACTTGTGGCACTATAATATCTCCTGCGCAGTTGAAGGGTCTCGACAGTAGACGGAAGTTGTCGCCGTGGTCGAAATCGGCCAGGAGAACATCATCATCAATAGTTTTATTACAAATCACATTACTCGTATATATATTATGGATATCATATTTTGTCTAGTTCCTTGTTTACAAACAGTCACTGCCGCTTATCCTCGCGCTGCATATTGTGTTCCCAAAATGATTCCGTAGCAGAGTCGAAGCGAGTAATTATTCTCGTTATCGCCCTGTACTGTTTCAATGATTCACCCCTTGCGAGAAGAGTGAGAGTGGAGTAGAAACTGGTACAACGTCACCGCTCTGCCTTTTCTGTATATACAGTTATGGATTAAAACACGCGAAACAGCAAAATTATGTCTTCATAATAGGTAAAAGTAAAGTAAATTTTCAGCCTATAAATGTCCTACTGCTGAGCACAGATCTCCTCATCATCCTCTCATTTCTGAGAGGGTTTTGGAGCTAGGAAGAATCCGCCACGCTGCTCCAATGCGGGGTTGGCGGACTGCACATGTCTTCGAAATATTTTTTATTTCTCAGACATGCCGGTTTCCTTACGATGTTTTCCTTCACAGCTGAGCTCGTAGTAAATTGGTGCCGGCACTGGGAATCAAACACAGGTCACTCGCGTACTAAGAAATTTAAAGTGCGCGACTAGCCCCTGAGCTATACCGTGGTATATAATATCAATTTATTGCAATGACGATAAAGAACGTCATAAGCACTTTATCTACCACAGTAAATAAATTCGTATCTCCTCATCATAATTTTGGTCTACCACTAGTCCATTGCTGAACATAGGCCTCACCTTAAGATTGCCACAAAAATTAAAGCTCTTATTTAGTGGAGATTGCCCTAGTTGCCGCGCTTGGCAGGCGGGTCGGCAACCGCAGTTTATTTATTCAGATGTTCCAGGAAGACGCTGTTGCCCATCTACTTTTCGTTTTAATTTTTCACTCTGTGGACTTTTAGGACACCCTCGGGATGAGATGGGGTGGTTGATTCTCTTAAGCAAATAAAAAACATAACACAAAACGGCTGTTTTGTCCTACCATGTATACGAAGAGTCACTATTACGCTATCGTCTTATAATGTGGGGCAACAGTAATGAAGAAAATAGAGTATTTATGGCACAAAAAATTCATTAGGGCAATATGTGGGCCTAACCCGGATGAATCGCGACAACCAGTATTTAAGCACTTACATTTTGCATGCTATGTTTAATCATAGCAAAACACGCTGACCTACTATATATTGTCTGTAACATCTTTTATAACATGCAAAGAAATATTATTAACATGATTAGTGTTTTGCGTTACATACATTAGTATCAAGAAATATTTCAAATCCAAGTATAATTATAGTTTTCGTTCTATAAACTCGATTTATTTTTGTGATGACTTTCTTTAAAAGTGTGGTGGCGTGTAAACATTTCCTGTCGCTTACGCTTTTTGCAAACCGAGAAAAAAATTATCGACGGCGAGGTCAGCACAGGGGATTTGTGTACGCACTCGTGTTGCAATGAAAGATCAAAATCTCTTCGCTACCCACTGAAGTATGTAGTTGTAGGCATACGTTTCAAAAACAGAATTAATCGGGACATAAGAAAATGAGGGCCGTGGTGGCTCAGGGGCTAGGCGCTCGCATTCAATTTCGTAGCACGCGAGTGACCTGGGTTGATTCCCGGCACCAATTTTAAATGCTGATTTACCACGTGCTCGGCGGTGAAGGAAAACATCGTGAAGAAACTTGCATGTCTGAGAAATAAAAAATATTTCGAAGACATGTGAAGTCCGCCAACCCGCATTGGAGCAGTGTGGCGGATTCTTCCCAGCTCCAAAACCCTCTTGGAAATTAGTGAAGGCCTGTGCTCAGCAGGGACATTTATAGGCTGACACTTTAATTTTTTACTTTTTAAGAAAATGATCGCTTCGGAGATTACTTATGTTTATATACTATCTTTTGTCCTGGATGCGAGCTATCTCTGTGCTAAATTTAGTCAAGATCGGTTCAACGGTTGAGCCGGGAAAAGGTAACAAACATACAGAGGGACAGAGAGAGTTACTTTCACATTTATAATATTGGTGTGGATTAAAAACGTATTTTAGGTAAAGATATTTAGGTTTCAAAAAAATCGCAACAGTTTATGAATTGAGAAAATTACTGATCGATTGTTCCTTATAAAGATACGTATATGACATATAGTAATAATTTTGATTAAGTAGCAAATTGATTGAAATGAAATTTAAAAACAACAGCATTTTTCTTAAATCAACTTCAATCAAATGTCAAATTCAACACGATGAATTACAGCTGTGCCGACGAACTCATCGATATAGCGACTAATTCCTCGATTCATTCGACCATTCGGTTATTTTTTCTAAATTATTTGGAGCGAATGATACAAAAAAGTAAGGAATGCTCCAAACAGTTTTCAATATGAGTGAATATTTTGAGTTTTCACGCGTATTACTTATACTCCCTACTCGGAAACGTCCAAGATTTAAATTCTTAATATTATTAAAGTAGACATGGAGAAATTTGACTTAGGTCAAAGTAATTTATAAGTATAGGAGAATAATAATATTATGTGTCTGAAAATAAGTATTATTAAAACATTTAAAAAGTTTCACAATATTATTTAGATATCAATGATGAAAGAGAATAATATTTTTTAAACATTGACATGGTCACCCAGCGGGAATTCCTTTTACTTTTTTATATTTGAGACTGTAACTGTGTATTGTAAGTAAAGGCTTGTTAACGGGTTGTGTCGTATGTCTCAAGAGTCGACTAAGAAATGCCTGGAAACTCTTATTGCTTCCGACATCTGGCAAATAAACATCTTGAAAAATGCCATATCGATGATACAAAGACCGGTGACGGGCAGCAGCGTCTGAGGCGCGGGCCGTCTGGTACTGCTAACGCCAATCCGCCTGCCACGCGTGGTGCTTATGGTAGCAGTAAAGTATTAACATGCTGATCATGACGACGACGAAGTAATAAATCAATATAATAAAAAAGTATCAAGAAGTTAAAAATTATAGTCTAAATAGTAAAGATTAAAGTCAATTTATATTTAAGTCGAAGTCAAAATATCTTGTCTTTTTTTATTGGATAATGTGATGAAACGAGCAAAACGTTCACCTGATGGTAAGAGCAACGTCTGCCCATAATAAATGCTTACAAATGCGAACCCAGGTCACTCGCGTACTATGAAATTTAAAGCGGGCGCCTAGCCCCTGTGCTACTGACAACCAGTCTATGAATATTTAAATCGATGATTATTGTTATCACAAACAATAGTAAACAAAAACTATGTTTTCACCTTTTCTGCCAGTTCCTTCTTTATACAATATAATTATCAATTTAGAGTAGTTGTTTGTCTCTTTCTTCGTCTTTATCGAGGACCGCAATGGACAAGATATAAAACATTAAAAGTCAATATTGTGTGATGAAAATAAAATCGTTTCTTATGAAAATAAATTAATTACGGGTGGGAACCCTAATGAAAATGCGCATTTGTTTTGGAACAATGACACGCACCAGGCGTCCAACTTATTTGTCATTTGCGTACTTCAGTTTATGAGTACTGTATGCAGTTCAGTCTGGTAAAAAGGAGAACGAATATCATGCGGAATTACGGTATCAACTCGGGGTCGGTCCGATGCCAGTTTTAGAACGGTGCGTGATCCAATTATGGCGCCCCTTTGATTACCCCTAACATCAGCTGTCTTGCACGCACAGATGGACATGGAACTTGGAAGAACTCGACAACATCTTTACTTTCTGTCTAATTTGTCTAATCTATTGATAATAGTTATGCTTATTAGCGTTGCACTCGTCGGCTGTATACGAGTACATTGTTTGTAGTTGTCGTGTAGTTTAGGTTTTTAAACACTGAAATTATATTCAGAATCGAGCGATTAATCAATATGAAGGATATAAATAATGTTAATCGGAACACATTATGCAATTAAAAGGAGTGTCAGGAATGAGATAATATAATAATTACAAGCATGCAACGTGAATAAACATGGAAAGCGAGCGCTTGCGATGGGAAGTCACTCGATAGCCCGTCGTAACCGACACCGTGCATTCGATGCTCCTGCATTGTACATCTTCGCTCAAAGAGTAAGCGGGCGGCAGAAAGGGTACATCATTGATACGTAGTAGCTATAATTATTTGGGAACTTAATAATCGTCTTCTATATAATAATACGTGAAGAGAAATCTTTGAACCTCTTTTTAAGGATGTTGCGCGTACGGAAGAGGAGGAATGTGATATTTGGCATAGTTAAAGTTAGTTTGGAGAAGAAGCGAGGTATCTCAAAATTGTATCATAATATGTTTTAAAATACATCAAATAAAATAAAATAAAACGTTGAATATTTACGTTCATACTGACAGAGTCAATCACAAAATAGTCTGTTATGCTTATTGGCGTTGCACTCGTCGGCTGATTAAAACTTCTGATGTAAATGGAATTACATATAATTGGATGTATAAAAAAATATGTCGTATGTGGAATCTTCTGATAATAACGAATGAAGAAGTAATTCATAAAGCCAAAAGATCGCAATCAAATAATTAATCAAATGAATTGAACAGTTTGAAATTTGAGGCGAGCGTCTGGCCCTAAATCTACCACGTATCTGATAACAAAACTAATGTAATTGATTTTAATTGATTGTCCTTGAAGAAATATGTCTGAAAAATGGTTATATAGACAATATATGTACAAGTAGATACAATGTGCGTATTATAAAAACTATAAAGACGAAGGCAGTAATTTTAAATTTTTGTAATAGTTTTTAATCTCTGAATCTGTTACTCTATTATTTTCTTTTTCTAAAAGAAAAAACCCATGCCCTACAGTAGGATTTCTCCTGTATCGTGGATACGTTTTACAGACATACACTTCACATGTCCAACACAACTAGACCCGAAAACCAACAATTTGTGTTTTTGCACAAGTGTTGATTCCGGCTGGGATTCGAACCCAGGACCCGCGGCGTAGAAGTCACGTACGCTAACCACAAGGCCACGCGGTCGTCTCTAAACCGGTGACGCTGAGACTTAATAAAAATAAAGGTATAATATCAACACAATGCAGGAAATTTTACCATCACAAAGATAACTTTAAATCTATATACATAAAAATGAATAGCCGCATGTATGAAAGATTAATCCGAATCGGTTGAGCTGTTCTCACTTGAGAACAGCTCAACCGATTCGGTTGATTTTTTTGTCGTGTTCATAATTGTCAGGACAAGGTTTGTATGAAAGATAATTTTTGAAAAATCCACCGGAAAAGTCGGAAATTTGGATGAAAACTCAATGAAAAATGACGTTCAGTTTGACAGTTTTCCTGGTACATATTTTCATAATAACAACAAAAAACGTGACGTTCAGTTTGACAGTTCTGCTGTCATATGTCCCATGTTTTCATAACAACAACAAATTCCGCATTGAATATTGATATTTTGCGAAAAGGAATTGAGCTGAAAGTGATATTTCAGTGTGTTATCGGTGATGATCATATCTTTGGTGCATTTCAAATCGTGTGCACTCCTGCGTTGCCGGGGCGGATCGCTAGTTGATAATAAATGTCTAAATTCCCGCCAAAACATTCTGTTTCTGAGAAGTTAATCTATCTTACTACTATAACATAGCTGGAGTGTGTGTATGTTGGAACGCACTGATCTCAAGAAATACTAATCTGATTTGAAGAAATATTTTTGAATAAGATAGCCCGTTTATTGGGGAAGGTTCTAGGCTATATATAGAGGCCAAGCAGGGCCGAGCTGTGAATACTAGGTACCAAACGGTGCGGCGCAGACATGTGGTGTTGTTTGTGGCGGGTGAAATCGGGTACAGCTAGTTTTTAAAAAGCACAAAATACAAAGAAAAATCTGAGATGCCTGTTTCAATTAGTGCGCTCCCAGGAAGTAGAATTTGCCGTAATCACCGCGCTCGGCAGGTAGAAGTGATATCGCACTGTTAGAGGCCTCGCACATTAGACACTGCAAAGCGTCTATACTGGTGGAAGGATTCCCATGCAGGAGTCCGTCTAGGTAGGTACCACCCCAGGGCCAGTTATTCTGCCGTGAAGCAGTAGTGTGTAAGCATTACTGTGTTTCGGTTTGAAGGGCACTGTGAGCTAGCGTAATCACTGGGCATTTGAGACTTAAGAACTGATGTCTCGGGGTGACGGGCGCAGTGTGGTGTCACACAGAAATATTCTGGGTGACACAGCATTTGTTGTGGGCAGACGTTGCACTTACCATCAGGTGAACGTTTTGCTCGTTTCGTCACTTTATACAATAAAAAAAGCGTCACCGCCAGTGTGTATTTTCAGTCTGGCACTTCTGGGATGCTTATTCACCTGTCAGTCACTATGACATTTTCCAGGCATTTCCCTCAGTCGACTCTTACCCCAACTAGGATGTCACAGGGTGCTGGATTTTACGGCGCCGAACCAAAATTAAAGACTATCCTCACTAACACGCGCGACCTGGTAACCCTGCCTGACCCCGATCGCGATTGACGCATACGTGACTTAATTCGTAAGATCAGCAGTGACACGGTCAAGGCGTTGCCACATACATCCGATGATGCACTCGCTTGTTATGATTTTCATGAGTAAGCAAATTTTTGTTCGATTTACCGATAAACCTATTTATAAATGCATACGAATCTATTTTATTAACATCGCACGTTTGACTTACTTATATTTATGACGACCGAGGCGGAGTTGTAGGCCTACCTGTAAAGTCGTGGATAGATTCGAATTGATGGTTGGCATTCCACCACCGTGCGTTTTTCAAGGGTTAACGGCCACGTTCGACCACTTTGTGTAATTTTCTGCCGCCAGCGGTTTTTCCAGAATGCGACTGAGACGTGCCTGTTACGACTTAGAGACCTTCAAGGAAATAGTTTGTTTTTCAAAGGCCGGCGACTCAACTGCTGTTCCTCGAATGTCCAGGTGCGGCGGTGATCACTTACCGTCAGGTGAGCAGCATGTTAGCTTGCTAAAAAAATATTTTCAAAGGATTTCTTTTCAAATCCAATATTTGTACAACAAACATTTTACAGTAGCTTTTACGGGATTTTATTAGCGAAGATGCGGCTGAACTGGAGTAACAGTCAGCAGATGGAGCCCAGGAGATAGCAGCCCAGTATTATATATAATTTAATGGCAGGCGTGGCACTTACCAAGCACTTACTATCAGGTGAACGACTTTCTGGTCTCGTCGATAAATTTTTAAAAACAAAATGAGAAATAAGACGAAACTTATCAATTCGCATTTCATCTTAGTTGAGTGTTTTTTAACTATACATTGTTTGTAGTTGTCGTGTAGTTTAGGTTTTTAAACACTGAAATTATATTCAGAATCGAGCGATTAATCAATATGAAAGATATAAATAATGTTAATAGGAACACATTATGCAATTAAATGGAGTGTCAGGAATGAGATAATATAATAATTACAAGCATGCAACGTGAATAAACATGGAAAGCGAGCGCTTGCGATGGGAAGTCACTCGATAGCCCGTCGTAACCGACACCGTGCATACGATGCTCCTGCATTGTACATCTTCGCTCAAAGAGTAAGCGGGCGGCCGAAAGGATACATCATTGATACGTAGTAGCTATAATTATTTGGGAACTTAATAATCGTCTTCTATATAATAATACGTGAAGAGAAATCTATGAACCCTCTTTGTAAGCATGTTGCGCGTACGGAAGAGGAGGAATGTGATATTTGGCATAGTTAAAGTTAGTTTGGAGAAGAAGCGAGGTATCTCAAAATTGTATCATAATATGTTTTAAAATACATCAAATAAAATAAAATAAAACGTTGAATATTTACGTTCATACTGACAGAGTCAATCACAAAATAGTCTGTCGTTTGTTTACATTCATATTGCCATTGTCTAACACGTAATAGTCTGTCGAACAGTCGCACTGAGTATTTAAAATGTGCCAAGAAATAATTTCCTCAATTACATAAAAACTTAAAAAAATTATGAATTACGGTATGATTTATTTTACTTTATTATAAACAAGCAAATATATATACATTTGTATAACCAGAATATATATAAACACTACGGTTTGTATGCTATTGTGTCAAGTATTTTTAATGTTATATTTCTATTCGATGTGTAGCATACTTATGCAATAATACGGAGAAAATGTTGAAAGTAATAACGATAATTAGGGGCTTTATTGCTTAAAACGTTGCTAGTATTTCTCCAGTACCGTGGGTGATTATTCATGCTCCTGTTCGTCCAGTGCGCGTGAGGCATCCTCCTTCTCCGTGGTTAACTGAAGACATCAAGAAAATTATGGAGAAAAAAAACAATGCCAAGTCAAAATATAAGTCAAATCCTAGCGACATAAATAAAGAAAAATATAGGTTAGTACGGAATCGTTGCAACAATGTGTGTAGGAAAGCTCAACGACGCCATATTTACGAGTCAGTCCAAGATCCTGACCCTGCCAGGGTTTGGAAATTTCTTAAATCCTTAGGAGTTGGGAAATCGCGCCAAAACTTTTCTGTTTATGACACCGATCTCAATCAGCTTAATCAGCATTTTTCTTCTTCGTCTTGCATTGATAACGCAGCAAAAGCTAACACTCTGAATTCCCTTTCAAACACTTCCACTCCTAATACTCCCGCTTTTAATTTTAGTCAATTTGACAATCGTGATGTTAAGAGAACCATACTGTCCATCCATTCGAACTCTGTTGGTGGCGATTGCATTAGTCGTAAAATGGTTATTCCACTCCTGGATCTCCTTACCCCTGTAATTACTTCCATTCTTAACAACTCAGTGAAAACCGCTTCTTTTCCTTCGGCTTGGAAAGATGCTAACGTGATCCCTCTCCCGAAAAAGACAAATCCCTCCAGTTTCTCCGATTACCGGCCTATTTCTCTACTTCCATTCCTATCTAAAGTTCTCGAACGCCTCGTCCACAAGCAACTAAGTTCCTACCTTGTGCAACACAATCTCCTCAATCCTTTGCAATCCGGATTTCGTCCTGGCCATAGCACGACTACAGCACTCCTACAAGTTACCGACGACATTCGTTATGGCATGGAAAACCAAAAGCTTACTATACTGACTTTGCTTGACTTCAGCAATGCATTTAATACTGTGGATTTTGACGTATTGTTGGGTATTTTGCGTTCTCTCAACATATCTCCGATTGTAGTTGATTGGTTTCGTAGTTACTTATTTGGTCGCCGACAACGTATTCAGGTACAGGATGTTTTCTCTTCCTGGACTCCTACTGTTGCCGGCGTTCCACAAGGTGGCGTGTTGTCTCCTCTATTGTTTGCAATTTTCATTAATAATATTAGTCATCACTTGTCTTCTTCTTACCACTTGTACGCTGACGACCTCCAGATGTATTTCCAATCTTCTCTGGAAAACCTGTCCATAGCAATTGAAAGCACTAATGCTGATTTGACTTGTATTTCGAATTGGAGTAAAGCATATGGCTTAACTATTAATCCGACGAAAACTCAAGCCATTATCATTGGGAGTTCTAGATTAGCTGCTAAAATCGACTGGTCTAGTCTACCACCAATTATTCTCAACGATACTGTTATCCCATACAGTAATAAGGTGAAGAATCTGAGAATATATTTTGATGCCTGTCTGACATGGACTCCACAGATAAATGAGACTAGTAGGAAAATGTTCTCTGCTCTAGGCTCTCTACGACGACTACGTAATTTCCTCCCCACTGCTACTAAAGTTGCGCTCGCTCATTCATTACTTCTGCCCATCCTTGACTATGCGGATATTTGCTATCTTGACATTACCGAAGTGCAGCTTGATAAACTTGAGCGAATTCAAAATTCGTGCCTACGATTCATATTTGGGCTTCGCAAATATGATCATGTTTCCGATTTTCGTAAACAGCTCAAGTGGCTGCCAATCCGACTTCGCAGGAATACTCATATTCTTTCTGCTTTGTACTGCGTGCTGTTCAATCCCTGCACTCCTAAATACTTGAAAGACCGCTAAAGAATATACCACCGCATATATAATACCGCGAATTATATTTCCCTCTCCCATGAACGGTTCCTTCGTTCTTCTGTCAATCTCTCCCTCCAAACTCCTATGCATTCCTCCTCTTTCTTCAAGAAATCTTTTACGGTCACAGCTGTGCGATTATGGAATTCCTTACCCCTACACATTCGACAAGCTAAGTCCCTTTGTTCCTTTAAAAAACTCGTAAAAGCTCATTTCTTGGAACTATGATTTTATGCTTCCCTTTTCCCGAACTGTCTATTGCTTTTATCTTCGAATGCCTTCATCATGTGCTTTACATTAATTAATGTACACCCCCCTCCGCTCCCTTCTTAATTACAACAATTCTGTTTACAATGGTTGTCTGGAAGAAATCGCTTTCTGAGCGATAAGACCGCCTATTGTACATATTGTTACACTTTTGTTATTTTTGTGCTTTGTTTTTGGTGTACAATAAAGAATATATTGATTGATTGATTGAATTTTACAATTAATAATTACACATGTTCACACACCCAAAACCACAACAACTATTTGTAGGCAATACGAATATTCGGTACGTGTGGGAATCGAACCCGCAACCCGTAGCAAAGATGCCTGACGCGTGGCCCTAGACAACGAGGCGTCATTCCTATTTTATGACAAAAGTGTTTCTTATTTGATAAAACTAATTACTACGGATTTTATCGCGTTTATTTTAACTATTTATTTTTCGACGTTCCCAGCTTAACGGCACTATGGTCACGGGAGGACTGATATGCTTGACTTTTTGATGTCATAGTTATCCCGGGCTACCTTCAGCTTTTAATTATCAATTTGGTTTCTTGAAGTCCTCTAGTGGTATGCTTGGTTTTTGATTTAATTTTATAAATAACTAGCTGTGCTCCGTGATTTGACCCGCGTAATAAAGCCGACCCCGATCGACGATATACATATATACTTCCCTATATGAATCGGATTTATGGGTTTAAGTTTTTTGCGCGGAACTCTAATTATTTTTCTAATATTAAAGCCTAAGTTACCCGCTATAATATCAGGTATCTGTCAGTTAAAGTCTCGTAAAATCGGTCCAGCCCTTACGGAGATTAGCCGGAACAAACAGGCAGACGGACAAACAATTTAAGAATTGCTTTTTTCTTAAAAAGTTGATATTTTGTTATTACAAACAGACACTTCAATTTTATATATTTGCATAGATGGGATCCCTAGCCGGTGGTAGTACCCAACCATCTTCACTATTAAAATTTGATTTTAATGGCCTCGCGAATAGTTCTTGGTATTAAACGGTATTCCTTTACAAGGATTTGTGGTCTATCAAATCTAATGTATTGGTTAGGATGCTCCAGAGCATGATCACAGACTTCCTAGAGCGACGATATTTTTTTAATTTGATTTCTACATTTAATTCTAATTATATTACATTTATCATAAATGCTGATAGGTGTCCGGCAGAGTAGAATAGCACCTTAGTCTTTCCTACTGAGGTGTCGTAAGAGGCGACTAAGGTATTGTACGTACGGTACGGGAAGCCTTTATTCGTGCAGTATAACACCATAATATGCAATGCTGTCACGGCCTATAGTGATCGAGGGAACGCAATGGGGAGTAAGTTTTATTACTCCTACCGAAATGGCGGCGACTTGATTCGCCACCCGTAACGTCTCGTTTCCCGCGGTCCAGTGGAAATGTTGACAGATGGCAGAATATACCTAACACATCTGAACTCAAATACGACCGATCACCTGCGATCGCCCAGTCACCTGTCAAGTGTAACGATTATTATCATCAGCTTAAATTCAGCCAGCGAAGTATCTCGTAATCCGATCACCAATCCGTCTGCCAAGCGACGGTCTAAGCTAGTCACCATTCATTAGACAAGCCGAAAGATATAATTTGTGTTATATTTTTTAGTAAGGAAAAAAAATGGAATCCGTTTACATAATTAATCAAGACTTACAAAGTAAATTTTCCGAGTATTGGTTTTCTTCTCATTAACAGTTTACTTTTCAAACAATTTATTAACAGTTAAGCAAATGTCGGTTGTATACTAAAATATATATTTACCGCAATATGTGCATTCATTATAGTTATAAAGAGAAATATATATATATAATTCGCTAAGTTCAGCATGCAAAATAAAAAAAAAAGGCTAGTTTTAAAGAGCACCGCCTGCCATTCCAGTGTAGTGTGTAAGAAAACTAATACTCTACCAGGTCATCATCATCATCATCATCATTTCAGCCTATCACTAGTCCACTGCTGAACATAGTCCTCCCCCATAGATAGCTACAAAAGTTTGAAGCTCTCATGTTGGGGAGAATTTTGCCATAGTTGCCACGCTTCGGAGGCGGGTTGGCAATTCTCTACCAGGTATTGCCACCAAATGCCCAACACCACTACTACTAGTCAATGCACACCTCCAAAGTCGACCTTTGTTTCACCTTACAGTGAGGCATTATTAATAGCGTATATCTCACATGACGCATCTGATATACCTCTATGCTCTTTGCGATAGGGGGGTGAATAAACACCACCTTGTAGGCGCAGAGGCGTACGTAAGCGTATCAAGTATCGAGTGACCACCTTGACAAATTGCGCTTTCAATATCACTCTTTTACCTAAATGTTAAGGTTTAATATTGTTTAATTTAATAACTCGCAAAAAAAAATATATGACACTGTTAAATCTAGATCGTTCTTCAATTTTCTGATTTGCAGTTTCCTAGTACTTTTGTTATTTTTTAATTGAACAGAAAATTTAAAAAACAATGAGTATGTGTAAAAATATTAAGTTTATTACAGTTTCAATGGCGATATTTTCATGCGTATGAGCCCTAGTTGATATTTTTATTTTCATCTTCATGATCATCATGATTTCTGCTTATTTTAAGACTACTAGTGAACACGGGCTTCCTCCATAGATTGCCAATAAACACATCCTTTGAATTCCCGCAAAACTGTGCAGCTCACTCCTTTTATTGGTTATCTCCATCGAGAAAATATCATCATAGATTTATTTTATTGTTCTATGTTCTGAGGCCTGAGATTAATCATATATACAACTCTGGAACTCCTTGCCCGAAGATACAAGAAAGGCTCAAAACAAGATCTCCTTCAAAAAGTTGGTACGGGAATACTTTTTGAAACAACAATTCTGACGATTACTTACTTCCATCATAATAGGTATTTAAGAGTATATATCATACTAAATACTACAATAACATATGTTATTATAAATCCATATCACTGTGTATTTATTTGTATGCATGTATATTTATATGTTTTGATATTATTTTTGCGTTGTATTTATATAAGTACTAGCTGAAGGCCTTGACTACGTCCGCGTGGATTTAGGTTTTTAAAAAATGTACCGTGGCATCTCTTTCATTTTCCGGAACAAAAACTGTCACGATGCACGCTGTCTCTGTATCGAATTTTGTCAAGACCAGTTTAACGGTTGAGTCGTGAAAAGGTAACAAACGGACAGAGCGACAGAGAGAGTTACGTTCGAATTT
Organism: Luehdorfia chinensis; assembly: GCA_019845155.1. Taxonomy (NCBI): domain Eukaryota; kingdom Metazoa; phylum Arthropoda; class Insecta; order Lepidoptera; family Papilionidae; genus Luehdorfia; species Luehdorfia chinensis. Next base: position 1,958,872 of record JAHVAK010000390.1, read on the forward strand.
ATAATATTAGTGTAGTATTCCTTCCTATTTTTAAATTATCCTTTGATTTGAAATCCAGTTCAGTTTCCACTACATTTCCCCGCGCCGTGGATTGACTGGCAGAGAATCCCGATAGACAAAGTCCATTGTTTGACTTCTTCTTCGAATTTGTTCTCCTTTATAAATTTCTGACAATGTCAAGTCAGTCTTCCGCTAGTTCTTTCCTCGATATTAACGAGAAAATAAAGTTTTTCAATAAATAAAAAAGATAATTTAGTGACACCGACATTTCGTTGAGATGAAAGTATCGATCACATAGACATCGATAATTATACTTAAATTTTACAATCTTGTTTATTCGTTTGTGTTCTGCTATCGATATTTACGTAACGAAAAACTTTAAATAAACGTCGGCTGTAAATATTCCTTTATTATTAGCATTTTACCGTCCGTCGGTGTTAAAAAACAAGAGGTATCAAGTTTCAGTGTCATCCGATGCGGCAACACTGCATATAAATATTCAAGACGCAGTGTGATTTTACGGTTACGTATCAAAGCAAATTAACAAAAATAAAAATCTGATTTGTTTATCTCGGAACGCACCCTGTTTGGTGTTTCCACGAATTTATTGCAGAACTGGTTTGAGAGAGTGGAACTCTTTAAATTTACGTGAATTGTTCTCGTCATGCATCTTTTGAAGTATATAGTTTATGAAACTTATTACCATGTATTATTTACAGTCTTTCAAATACCAGTGCAAAGTACTAAGAACTTTTCTTAGAATAAAACTCAATAAACTTTAAAAGAGACAGCCAATAAAACTTGCCATTAAATTTATTAATCTACATTAACTATTATACCATTGGAGACCCCTGCATAGCAGTGGGAAAAACAGTTTTATCAAAAATCTATTATACTGTGGACTTTTATCTTTTTGCTTAAATCTTTTTAAGATTATTTTTATATGTATTTTTTAGGTCACTGTCGATCGAATATAACATCACTCTTTGGTCCCCTCTCATTTCTGTGAGGGTTTTGGAGCTAGGAAGAATCCGCCACGCTGCTCCAATGCTCAAATCGCGGACTTCACATGTCTTTGAAATATTTTTTATTTCTCAGGTTCTGCAGGTTTCCTCACGATGTTTTCCTTCACCGCCGAGCAAGTGATAAATCAGCACTTAAAATAACAATTTTTTTAGAGGTGCCGGCACCGGGGATAGCACCCAGGTCACTCGCGTACTATGAAATTTAAAGCAAGCGCCTAGCCCCTGAGCTACCACGGCAATATTTTTTTTTGCGTATTAAACGTGTATTTATCTACGCATCATTAAAAATGTTTTATGTGTTAAATAAGAGTGCAATAGATAGCGTCAAGCGTAAAGAGACATTTATGCTGATTAAGGAACTTTAAACAAAAACCTTCAAAAAAAAAACAAATCTGTTTGTCATCGATTCTTGAAAAAATAGCAGCTCTCTGAGTTACAACGGTTTTGTAATAGCAGTGCTGTATTTTCCGTAACTTTACGATCGTCTAGCATTTTACAATAACAAAATGTATTCAATTAAAAAAAATGCAGCAATGAAATGCGTCTTTCAAATTATCAATAATTTGTTAAACGTGTTAGCGCTACACATCAACCGATACCCTTTACAAAATGTAAAACGATATGGTCGGAAGATGACATTTCGGACGGGTCGCTTTTAGCCCGGTGTAGTATTACTTGCCTTATCTGATTTCATCGCAGCCCGTCTCGAATTGAAAACCAGTAGCGTTTCGACTACTATACACGCAGGAAATAATATTTTAACGTATATGAATTTTAATAAGCAATAATTTACTGGTAGTTGGATTCCTATGTATCCGTCTAGGTACCGCCCCAGGGCCAGTTATTGTGCCGTTAAACAGTAGTGTGCAAACATTACTGTGTTTCGGTTTGAATAGATTGGGCATATGAGACCTATAAACTGATGTCTCAGGGTGACGAGCGCAGTGTGGTGTCAAACAGGAATGTTCAGGGTGACACAGCGTTGGTTATGTTTGAGACCTTAGCCAATAAAAAAAATTATTACGACCTATCATTCCGTTTAGTCGCTTGCGGACATCGGACAGGGGACCAAATTTTATTACATGAACACATGAACACCATAGGCATAGAGACACAAAATTCAATTGTTTCATATAAATATTAACAATCTATAAATGCCTCGCTGCTGAGCACAGGTCTCCTCTCATTTAGAGCCGGGAAGAGTCCGCCGCGCTGTTCCAATGCGGGTTAGCGGACTTCACATGTCCTCGAAATATTTTTATTCCTCACACATTCGGGTTTCCTCACGATGTTATCCTTCACCGCTGAGAACGTGGTAAATCAGTATATAAAACTGCGGAACTGACGTGATGACTTTCTAATTTTTTTTAGTACAAAAGCACGACATTTAAAAAAACATGAGAGCGCCATTACCGAAAAAGTTCTTTGGTTATTTTCAAATTTGGCATCATTAAGTATCACAAGTTTTGTGAAAAAAAAAACTAAAACAAAGTCGCTTATCAATTATCTTTCAAACTTCAAATCTTTATTTTTATGCAGGTTTTTCTTAACCATTTTATAAAATTAAATACTAGACAGTTTTTGTGTAATTAAAAATATTTTTAATTACATAATCCGAGAAGAGTCGTGAGCGTTCAGATCGCATTTTAATTACTCTAGTGCCGACATCCGACGCCGGATCCGTCCTTAATTTTTGTGAAAAAAGAGCCTTTCGTATCCGAGCCCTTGACAGCGTTGTGGAAAATATCTAATTTTTATAAGATATCAGTATCTTAATGTTATTTAGTTACTGTGCCGTGTGGTGGCGGCCTAACAGAATCTACCACTCCATCTCATCCAGTGGGTGTCGTAAAAGTTGACAAAGGGAAAACGAAAACCAGTAGATGGGCAGCATCTTCCTGGACCATCTGGATAAACTGCGGTTGTGAACCCGCCTGTCAAACGTGGCAACTATGGCAAAATCCCTCCAAAACAGAGCTACAAACTTGTGTAGCTATCTATGGGAGAGGCCTGTGTTCAGCAGTGGACTTGTGAGAGGCTGAAATGATTAATGTTATTTATTGAATAACATTCATGCGCACCAATACATAATAACAAATAAGAATTGTCTGTATTATTTACTATTTCTAGTTGTTTTAAATATATTTACTAGCTGATACCCGCGGCTTCGCCTGCGTGCGGAAGTTAGTATGCAATCCCTCAGGAATCATCATTTTTCCGGGATAAAAAGCATGTAAGTGTGGTTTTATGATCTGGTTGTGATATGCTTGTGAAATGTATGTCTATAAAACGCATCCACTGTACAAGAGAAATCATATTGTGAAGCATCGTTTTTTAATAAAATAAAATAAATAATAAAAAAGATTTGGTGAAATAGAAACGATACTAGTAATTTTAAAAACGATCGCTAATGTAGATAAAAACTGAACCGTGGGCGTTTTTAAGTAAATCGCCTCTGAATTGTAGACACGATCTCTGTAACTAGAAATATTTGGCATAATTCGGCCATTGAGTTCACATAATATCAATTTCAGACAACCGACAGCGTTTCTCAAATAACAACAGCGCCACTCAATGGTATCAACCATAGAAAAATCCGTAAAGGGCTGCCTGGTTCCTCACCCCCGCAGCGTACTCCGAATGGATCCGAACACGATCCCTGCATAATTAATGCTCGTCTCAACTAGTCCGGGCCATCGGACACCGCGTCAGTCCCGCCTGTTGACGTTAATTTTCGTGTAATACAATACGTCTGACTATGCTAGTTTTTACAGAGCTCGCTTATACTTTTACGTGTCGAGTTATGAGCTAGAAAAAGACGTCGACGCTTATGTGATCCGAACGATACGAGAATAGAGGAATTAACTTAAAATGTAAGATACTTCTTTACGACTATTTAGTCCTTTAACCACAGAGGTTCGAATGGTCAGAAGGGATGGTCAGAAAAAAATCACGATTAATCACGGTGGAGGGGTATTTTTTCCTGCGACGAAAGAATGTAATTTAATGATAGACGTATAAAATATTTTTTACTACTAATGAATTGAATTGTGCGACCACGTGAAAACAAAATCTCAATAATAAAAAATGCACGTGATGCTAGCCAAAATCTTCCGACGTATCACCAAGTAGGAGGAGATATAAAAGTGGCCTAAAAAACCTCACGTGGTTAAAGTATGGCCCCTAATGTAATTAGATCTTGAGGATCTTATTTACCGCGCATGTTACTCTAAGGCCTTAGTTCCCAAAGTGGTCCCGGTGGACCCCCAGGAGTCCACGGAAGACTCTACGTTGGCGGGAAAAAAATGGGTCAGTCAGTTAGATACTTTATTATATCTATTAAAATAGACAGAAGATTGCCATCACCTCCTTCCTCTCCAAAATAAAGGAGTCCATTGTCAACTGTCAGCTCTTGAGGTACCTAGAAGACCACCAGCTGAATAGTGATCGCCAGTACGGTTTCTGACGGAGTTGCTTGGCTGGTGATCATCTAGTGTACCTCATTCATCGATGGGTGGCGGCAGACGAGAGCAAGGGGGAGACCCTGGCAGTTAGTTTGGATATAACAAGAGCCTTTGACCGAGTCTGGCATGAAGCGCTTCTCTCGAAGCTGCCTTCCTACGGGCTTCCCGAGAAATTATGCAAGTGGGTTACCAGTTTTCTTCCAGGCCGAAGCATCAACGTCGTAGTCAGTGCATGCTAGGACTCCAAGCCTGTGAATGCTGGTGTTCCACAAGGCTGCGTGCTATCACCAACTCTGTATCTTCTGTAAATTAGTAACATTTATTGCTATGCGGATGACAGTTCTGATGATGCCTTATACACCGGCAATGCTAATATTTGTCGGGAACACGTCGACGAGTTCCGGAACAAACTTGTGTCTGAAATCAAGATCTAAAACGAAACACTTTTTCGTATCCCCTCGCTTTGATAATACTCCCCTCTCTGCCTCGGCTAGTTTCGGAATACTTGGCGTTGACATATCGAGTGTCGTTCAGTTCGGTGGTCACCTGGAAGGCTCGAATCGTCAACGACCCAGTTCTTTCCGATCAGCTCGATCCACTGGCTTTGCGAAGAGACGTTGCGTCTCTTGGTATTTTCTACCATTTTACCGTATATTTTACTACCGTTTATATTACTAAATTCCGCCATCGCAGATTGCGATACAGAACAAAATTTCATCGGCACCACCTGGATGGCTGGCATTCCACCACTGTGCGCTTTGCCAGAAATTTTCTGTCACGCAATATTATTTCGTGGAATCTGATATCGCTAGCGGCTTCTCGGGACCGATACAACTAAGGGATCTTCAAGAAAAGAGCCTACTCCTTTTTCGAAGGTCGGCAACGCAACCGGAATTTTTCTGGTGTTGCGGATGTTCATGGGCGGCGGTGATCACTTACCATGAGGTAAGCCGCTTGCTCCTTTGCAAAAAGCTCCTATATAAAAAGATGTTTGGCTCCAGTGCGATATCAAAACGAAGAAATAAAATAAAGGTATCTGTGCATGATTCTCGATTCTTTCAAGGTTTTAATATTTTACAACTGCATCTTGACATTTAAAAAAAAATTCTATCTATGCTAACGTTTATAACTTGAACCTTGAGACTAAGCTGAAGTTATTCAGCTAAGGCTGCTTAGCTTATTGTAATAGTACATATCTCAGAAAGTTCTGTATACCATATTTTATCAACTCATCATCGTCCGTCTCTATCTTAGTCCAGCAGTAGACTGACAACCGCTGTACTAACTCTATCAGATTTGGAGTAATAAGCGAATTGTGACGATCGCAGTACCAGACTACCTGCTTTCCTTCTTAGATAATGCTGTCCATTCATGACTGCATAATTTAGTTCTGGAATAGTAAATAAAGTCATTCCTCCATCTCACCGTAGTAAATTATCTGCCGACGAAGCTGTGTACGTAGCCGGCCTAGCGGCTTACTACACAAAAAAAAAGTGTCCTCTCCTCCATATCTTTCGTACTAAAACAACGCTCTATAGCCTCTCCAATCGACAAAATTAACGAAACAACAAAGCAAAGCAACGTTGTTGTTAATTTTTGGTCTTCTTTAACATAGACATCGACCAAAATATTCATATTAATACGTCATAATCATGACAGATCATTTTCCCGCCATAGCGGATGTACTCGTACGTCGTCTGCTTGAAAACGGGCGCTTGTGTTTACGTCATTCGGGCAGTGCATACGCAATTGACGATTATAATGAAGTACAAAGTTTCTTATTATGTTTACTTGTTTATTATCCTACTCTTTTAAAAGAAGATAATTAAAATTAAAAAAAATCTTATCCTAATTTTGATATATCTAATATTGCATTGTTAATAATGTACTTAAAGTTTAAAGTTAAGTAAATACAATATATATATATTTAGCAATGTAATTAATAATTCGGATTTTTGGCTCCCGAAAAGTGGCCGTGTGGTAGCGGCTTAAGAGAATCTGCCACCCTATCTCATCCCGTGGGTGTCGTAAAAACCGAGAGAGGGTAAATAAAATCCAGAAGATGAGCAGCAGCATCTTCCTGAAACATCTGAATAAATAAACTGCGATTGCCAACCCGCCTGCCAAGCGTGGCAACTATAGTAAAATCCCTCCAAAATGAGAGCTACTAACTCTTGTGGCAATCTATGGGGGAGGCCTATGTTCAGCAGTGGGCTGGTGATAGGCTGAGATGATGATGATGAAAAGTGACGTTGGTGACTTTTATTAAATATTTTTTATTTCGATGTATATTGATTGATAGTGCATTAAGCAGCAACTGCTCGTGAAAGCTTACAGAGATTGGACAATTTTATTTAAGATCGGGAGCTCGCTTTTCGCTTGGTTTCCGTCAGTCAACTTGTTCTAAACTTCAACTTATTCTTACAAATTCTAGTTTTTAATTTCTATTTTTTTAATATTAGATTTCGTGTTCCCGAAAATGTTTCTTCAACACTGACAGAAACCTTAAGATTTTAGCCATGAAATACAAAAAAAAAATAACATGTATTTTTAATGTATTTATATGGTGTGCACGAGTTTGCAATACTCTTATATATTTATTATTGAATCTTATCAAACATTTTGTCATAAAGCGTGCTTTGGTTTTCTGTGAGACAATTTTTTGATTTTTTATTACTTCATGTATTTTTGACCTAAATTTAAAAAAAAGAGGTTTCCCCTCTTTTTTTAAAAATTTAGGTCCTTATATATATATTTAGGGAGTTAGTTCGACGAAGTTTCTATTGAGTGTATCTCATTACGAAACGGTTAAAGATTGTAGAAAAATGACGTTTGACATACGAAATTTATATTGATTACGTAGAAAGATAAATGATTGACTTGATATTGGCAGAATTATTTAAAGAGCAGCCATTAAACAAAGAAGAAGAATAAATATTTTCATTTTCATTTTCCCTTTTTTTTTATTTGACATCTACGATTGTCATTTGCCATATAGTTTTTATGTTCACATTTAGGTTAAAATAATTTCGCCTTGAGCATGTTTATTTTCTTTTATGTAAGCAAAACGCCGAAATTACACCTAACCTCTACCGTTAAACCTAATCTATCTAACCTCTCTAGTTAAACCTAATGCAGTACCTCACTTCAAAAGAATATTACACTAAAATAACCTTTTTGAAATACCTGACACTTATTGAATATAATTTAGTATTAAAAAGAATGCTTACTGTTTTGTTATTCAAAAGTAACGACATACAGTTGTCCTTGCGACCCCATGTCGTTCGGAAACCCGACACCCGCCGCCGCTACCCAACACCATGTCTCGACACTCATACAAACCCGTCGAAACAGCACACCGCTTTTCCATTCGCTCGTTTACGTTTACTTATGATGTAAAACAATTAAATATTAATTTTATAAGGAGGTCAAAAGTTGCTCAGCGGGGGAAAATTCCCCCGCTGTGACAAGAAGCTCGTTATTTGAGAACTTTTTTATCTGTTCTTATTCTTTTTGTCCGTAGCTGGCAACTTCTTTTTTATTTTATATTTTCCTGTAACCATTATATCATGCATGTTTAAGAAAATTCAACATTAAAGTAGTAATTAGTTTATGAATTAAAATGTGTTGTGCAAAATGCATGTTTTGAAACGAAGTGACATCATCTTTAAGTTGACGTTTAAAATAAAATACTTCGTAAATATAAAGTGATTTTTGGTATAGATAATAAAGATAACAAAGCATGTTTATGTAGGTGTATACTGTATATGTATCATAAACATTTTACTTTTATGAAGTAGTCGTCATCCGGCAATTTTTCATCACATTATAATATGTCATCTTTTTTAAAGCACCCATTTATTGTTTTGACATTTTGAATTTTTTTATGATTTCTAGAAAATTTGTAAGCTCTAGTCAGCCATGAATAGTTGTGGTACCTCAGGGAATAGGCGCTCGCGTTAAATTTCATTGTACGCGAAATTTCGTGGTAGCCGTGGGTGTCGTAACAGTCGACAGAGGGAAAATTAAAAACCAGGGGAAGGGCAGCAGCGTCTTCCTGGAACATCTGAATAAATAACCTGTTTTTGCCGACCCGCCTGCCCAGCGTGGCAACTATGAGAGCTACAAACTGTGGCAGTCATTGGGGTAGGCCTATGTTCAGCAGTGGACTGGATATGATATGATGATGACCCTGGGCCCGATTTCCGGTGCCGTACCACTAAAGTTTGTTAATTGCAATTTTAAGTGATGGTATACCACGTGCTGGACGTTGAAGGAAAACATCGTGAGGAAACCTGCAATTCTGAAAAGTAAAAAATAAATCGTGAACATGTGAAGTGCGCCAACCCGCATTTGGAGCAGCGCGTAGCGAATCTTCCCGGCTCCAAAACCCCCTCAAAAATTAGAGGAGGCCTGTGCTAAGCAGTGGGACATTTATAGTCTGTTATTAACTTTCTTAGAATTTCGTAGATATTTAAATAAAATCATTTTCATATTTCTGTGTGGCACTGCACTGCGCCCGGCACCAGAGAAATCAGTTCTTAAGTCTCATGTGCCCGGTGATTACACTAGCTCTTAGTACCCGAAACACAGTTATGTTTGCCCACTACTACTAGACCAGTACAACGAATTGGCTTGGTTTGCGTAGCGGCTTAGCGAGTTTCGATTGCCGCACGTGACAAATATTTGTATGGGCTGTAGGTAGTTGTTCCGTTTCTGCGTGTGAATTTTTTGACACAGAAGAAATCTTAGTGGTGGTAGGATTCCTATGCAGGAATCCGTCTGGGTAGGTACCACCGCAGGCAGGCCAGTTATTCTGCCGTGAAGCAGTAGTGTCCAAAAATTACTGTGTTTCGGTGTCAAGGGCACTCAGAGCTAGTGTAATCACTGGGCATATGAGACTTAAGAACTGTTGTCTTAGGGTGACAGGTGCAGTGTGGTGCCAAACAAATGTGCTAGGTGACACACAAATTAATATTAATACAATCCATCCTACAATATTCTCTATTTACTAGCTCTAGCTGATATGTATCTGGCTGAGTAGAATAGCAACTACCTGTTTCCTACCGAGGTGTCGTAAGAGGCGACTAAGGTATTGTACGGACAGACTTTATTCATTCAGAATAATACCATAATATGCAATTATGTCTATACTGCTCGTGGGAACTCAATGGGTAGTAAGAATTTTTTGACTCGTACCAAAAATGGTCTCATTTGTGGTCTCTGCGAACTTTCATAGCGCGATTATGGACGTATTGATATTTCTTGAGCTTTTCATATGGCGACACATATATCATCGTGTCGCCATATGAAAAGCTCGCTCCCCCGCTGAGACTGGAAGTAGTAGGTTAGTTAAGAGAACTTGCGACGTCATGCGATGAAGTGCAGTCTGGGATGCGGTGAAGCTATATCTAGGTCTTCTGTGCTTCGAGACGTATGGATACAGTGTTGATGCCGCGAGTCAGCCTAAGAAGAGGGGCCGACGTTGAGATACTCAGTGGCTGAAAGACTAGGAAGCACGTGTTGTGCCGACAATAGTCTTGTGCTGTGACTGCGATGGCTGCCGATGACGTTGCTGCTGTCACTGTCTGATCACGTCGGGGTCACTATTTTGGCGGATGATAGATCCTCTCAGATCGGATGGTCTGATCTGGGGAGGACGTCTCTGCTCCAATTAGCAATATTTAGATGTATATATAGTTTGCATCTCAGAAACTTTCAGAGCGCGATTATGAACGTATTAGATATTGCTTGAGCTTTGTATGGCGACATAGATGGCGCTACACTACCACCAGTGTAACTTACTCGTTGATCTATAAAAACTAGTTTCGTCAGCTTTAACAAAGACCACCAATGTACCAACATAAAGGCAGCTGACGTAGCAATTAAAAAAGCTAATTAAAAGCTGCACATGGCATCCCAAAAGCTAGAGTTGCGGTATTGTTTTACAAAGGCGCACTCGCCGTTCGCAGCGGTGTTGCTAGCTAAAACGCGCTTCCCGAAAGTACGGGTACTCTCACATGACCGAAATGCTCGGCTCTCGGAGAGTAATGCACGGTAACCCTAAACTCTCTTTGTTTCGCCCAGACGTTATAATGAGAAGCATGCGAAAGGTAATCGATTGACGGCTATCGGAGATGTAACACGACCCCCACGGTTTTGTTCGGAGCGTTTGTTTTCGCGCCCCGATCGGTGGGGTTTCGTTTCCTTTACTTGTAGGCGTCCTCTTTGTTACAATGTTGCTAGTACGTACATTACAATTATATGTAAATTATAAAGCCCAAAAATATTAATTTAGGTTTGTTTGTGTTAAAGTTTGTGTCGGCAAGATTTAACGACTAATATTTTGATGTGTGTGGTGGCGGCTTAAGATAATCTACCCATCTCATCTCGTGGGAGTAGTAAAAGTCGGCAGAGGGAAAATTAAAACCAGGATATGGGCAGCAGTATCTTCCTGAAACATCTAAATAGATAAACTGAGGTTGCCAACCCGCCTGCCAAGCGTTCAAACTGTGGCAAAATCCCTCTAAATTAAGAGCTGCAAACTTTGGTCGCAAATGTTCAGCAGTGGACTGGTGATAGGCTGAAATGATGATGAAGATTTTGATTATTGACATAACCTTAACGTGTGCATTCAAGTTAAAAAAAGTAAAACAGCCAATAAATCTCCCATTGATGTGCTCCGGAATCTCATTTTTGAGTGATCGGCGTACTTAACATGTCGCAGAAATATTTGTCATTTCTCAGTCACTGGAAAAAACGCAGGGTACGTGGTAAATAAGGGCATATATATAGTAAAGTTAGAGTATATAAAGTTTTATTTATAAAATTTAGTGTGCTGGCACCAGGAATCGAATCGAGGTCACTCACGAGCGAAATTTAAGGAGTGCTCGGGCGCTGCTCTTGGTCCATGGCTCTTCAGTTATCACGGCTTTTTAACAGGCGATAGTTTACTTAGATTTGTCAATTAACATTAATTTGCGTTGCAAGCATTAGTCCTTCAATTCTAGAGACAAGTTTTGTAACTTTTTAACTATTTGACGGATACCGTAACTTATAGTTATATCACCACTGCGATATCACTCATCTCTTCTACTCTGCTCTTTCTTTATACTTCATTGCCTATGGTGTCTATTGACCACAGATAGTCGTACCAACAGGTGTGACAAAACTAAGTTTGGTTATATAAGAACTTTACCCTATATCTCTATATAGGGTATATCATCAAAAAGTAGTGTAAATATACTAAACGTTACTCAGCCTTTCCCTTCGTCGTTAAATTATAATAAGAACACATCATACACTCCCCCTACAGCATACAAACCGCATATCTCCCACAATTGGTGCTCTCACTCAATAAATCAACCACTTGCGCATCGTTATGAATGACCGAGCGAAAATAGATCGCTTCTGGGAACTCACCGGTCCGTTTTACACTACCGCCTTAGAGCCGCAGTAACTCGGGACGTCGGCTATCGTGTAACAATCCGATGTGTCGGATTGCAATAGAGTGCTGCGCGGTGTAAAGTTTATTCACGCGCTGTTCTTTACGCGGTACTTTTGCGTATGGCTTCATTGCGATAAGTTATAAACATAGATTATACAACGTAAAATGACGTACGTAAAAAAATGATGATGTTGTTCTCCTAGCCGAATTCGACCACGGCGACAACTGCCGACTACTGTCGAGAGCCATCAACTGCGCAGGAGATATTATAGTGCCACAGGTGTACGCGCAAACACAGAGGCACTCGCTCGTCCCAACCTACCCGCGCCCGATGTAACGCTGATGCGATAAGATCGGAGGTAGGCTAGAATGCAGTGTCAGAAACACGGGGACAATCACAACACAACCAGACCCGAAAACCAACAATTTATGTTTTAGCACAAAGGTTGGCTCCGGCTGGGATTCGAACCCAGGACCCGCGGCCTAGAAGTCAGGTACTCCGACCAATGGGCCACGCGGTCGTCAGACAACAATAAGGTACTAACAAAAAGACACTAAACCTTGACTAGGACATGTGCTATCACAGCAGACAAACGAGCAGCAATATTTACTCAGATTCATCATCATCATTACAGCCTATCACTAGCTCGCTGCTGAACATAGGCCTCCACCGCAGATTGCCACAAAAATTTGTAGCTCTCATTTTGGGGGGAATTTCGCCATAGTTGTCACGCTTGGCAGGCGGGTTGGCAACTGCAGTTTATTTATTCAGACGCTGCTGCTCGTCTTCTGGTTTTCATTTTGCCTCTGTCGACTTTAACGACGCCCACGGATTGAGATGGGGTGGTGGAGTCTGGTGGTCAGCTGCTACCACACGGCAACTCTCCGATTCTACTCAGATTGGCAAACCAGGGACTGCACTGGAAATCCGTTGGAGAGAGTTAAAGGGGATTCTTTTGAGGTTAAAATTTACCCTTTCATAAGATGACGACCACGTAGCCTAGTGGTCAGAGTACTTAACTTCTAGGCCGTGAGTCCTGGGTTAGAATCCCAAAAGTACTAATTGTTTGTTTTCGGGTCTGCTTGTGTTGTGCATGAGATATTTACATTAAAACTCACTCATGATACAGGAAAAATCCTACTGTGGAGCATCGTTTTGTAAATCGAAAATAATTATTAAATTTCAAATCATAATTTCCTCATGGATCCCATTATCAAAACTTGCCCAAAAATCTCTCTATCCTCTCCTATAATCTCCTTTCTAACGAATTTTCCAAATCAGTTTATTAATGACAGAGTTCTGACGTAACCAACAAAAAAAATACAAGCTAATTAAGAACCTTCTCCTTTATTGTCGATTAAAAAAAAGAATTACAGTTTTAAAGAAATATGCAATGAAATAAAATGAAATGAATATTCTTTATTTTACGACGTAAGAAATATAAATTTCGTTTGTCATACGTCATTTCTTTACAATCTACCGCCGTTTCGTAATAAGGTTCCTCTGAAGGAAAAGAACAGGCGTAAGGAACTCCGTAGGTATCCTCTTTTTTTGTTAATCCTTTTTTTATCTTAGCCAAAAATACATAGTAAATAAATTTACAAAGAATAGAGTCAAGGAAAACCAAAGCACGCTCCATGTTAAAATTTTAGACAAGATTCATTTAATTAATGTATATTGTAAACTCGAACAGACCAGCGTCCACCAACAGCACCTGTTCACAAGTATTTTACTTCACACCTTTTACTGGTGGTAGGATTCCCATGCAGGAATCCGTCTAGGTAGGTACATCCCAAGGGCCAGTTATTCTGCCGTGAAGCAGTAGTGTGCAAGCATTACTGTGTTTCGGTTTGAAGGGCACTGAGAGCTAGCGTAATCACTGGGCATTTGAGACTTTAGAACTGATGTCTCAAGGGCGCAGTGTGGTGTCACACAGAAATATTCTCGGTGACGCAGCATTTGTTGTGGACGGACGTTGCACTTACCATCAGGTGAACGTGTTGCTCGTTTCGTCACTTTAAACAATAAAATAAAAAAAGTATAATGCATGTGGCAGCCATCGCCCTTCTCAACCATTTCAGAGGGAAGACACGACGCCGCCGCAAGCAGAGACATTAAGGCGAGCATGAAATACTCAAGTCTACCAAACAAATTAACATTACTAAGATTATTGTCCTGTACTTTACAGAGCGCACTTATTATAACATGTCAAACTGCGCTTACCGCCAACTTCAAACGCTGCGCTTACCACCAACTTAACAAAATCAAAAAGAGGAGGCGACCTTTTGAACGGGTTACCCTTGTGTACTTTGAATTACGTCGTCAAAAGGCTTACCACTTACTTACCTTTATGAAAAGTAATTTTTACAATTTACGCGAAATGTGATATCAGTTCTCAGACTCTAGCCTCTGTTATAGTATGAGTTTGTTAACAGCAATGTTAAAGTTATGTTGTAACATTTTTTTTATTGGACACACTGCGCCTCGTCACCTCGAGATATTAGTTCACCACCAAATTACCGTAGGTACTCTTTGATTTTCAAGAATAAAAACCGATGTTCGTAGGATGCAAGGTCTGTGCCGAAATTTAACAAGATCGGTTCAACGGTTCAACAGAGGGACAGAGAGAGTTATTTCCGCATTTATAATATAAGTATTGATTGGCTCTTTACTTCTACTTGCGCTTTGCTGTATACGTAATTGATTATTTATAGGATAGTATCGAGACGGTTATGCTATTACTATGTTGGAGGCGAGACGCAGCGCAAACATATCGTGTGACGACGGCCAGTCGAGCTTATAATTTACCTAATGCCGTGTAAAACGATCGCTCCAGCTAATGTGGACGCGAGTGAACCTACCCATATCGACATTACACCCTCTTACAGTGCACTAAGGTCGGTTGTCGTTTTTATTCCAACATTAATGATATTGCACAATCGTTTATACAAAAAAAAAAAAAAACAAGTGACGTCTCAGTTTAATAAGTTTAGCGTTAATGATTTTTTTCTTAGATAAATTGACGAAACGAGCAAAACGTTTACCACAGTAAGTACAATGTACAACATTTCTATGTGACACCACATTGCGCCCGTCACCGTGAGACATTAGTTCTTAAGTCTTATATGCCCAGTGAATGCGCCAGATCTTAGTGCCCTTTCAAACAGAAACAGTCATGTTTGCACAGTACCGGTTCACGGCAGAATAATTGGCCAATCTTAGCGCTGTCCACTACAGACAGTGAAGCCGGCCTTGCTCTTTCTTCCCGAATCCCAGATATCCTCTCCGGATGATACCGCTTATCTCTCCAACTTGACCACATCCAGATGGTTACACATTCCGTGCTACAGCAGATCTCATCCGTAAAGATCGTGATACTCGGCGATTTCAACGCCCACCACGCAATGGCTAGGATCTCGTATCACCGATCATGCGGGGAGATCTGTTTGTGTCTTCGCCTACGCGAATTCCAGACGTGGGGGATCATATACGTCCCCTTTGGACCTTCTGCTGACTTCTCATCCGGACAGCTATCAAGTCTCCTTCGATGCTTCGCTGGGCTCGTCGGACCACTGTCTGATCCGGAGTACGGTGCCTCTCACGTGCCCATTTCAGTCGCAATCTGCAAACTGCCGCCGTGTATGGCACTATAAGTCGGCAGATTGGGGTGGGATGCGGTCACTTTTTGCATCCTATCCATGGGTGCAGTTTTTATTTTTGCTGGATGATCCTAACGCCGTTGCGGGGTCTGTCACCGATGTGTCGCTTGAGGGTATGGAACTTTCTGTTCTTTTCTCTGTAGTGCCCACCGGAGGGAGATCCCAACCCTGGTTTTGTCGCACCTGCGAAATGGCTTCACGCAAAAGCAGGAGTATTACCGGACCTGACTGATAATGTGGTCTTTGCCTACCCCAATGGGAAAGGAAACAGAGAAAAGGAGGGAATATTACAAAATAATTTTTAGCAGTATATTACTGCTGCTTAAAATTTACTGGTGGTATAATTCCTATGCAAGTACCAAGTGAAGCAGTAGTTTGCAAATATTACTGTGTTTCGGTCAGAAGTGCAGGCACTAAGAGCTAGTGTAATCACTGGGCGTTAATATTTCCCATTTGGTTCACTTCAATTGTTTTATCAGCATTTATTGAACTGCCGTCGAAATTTCCTTGTAGAGTATGTATGAAAATACAAAGAAAACCAAAATAACTAACAATATTTAATGTATTATGTCAATAATGTGATAATGTAAACATGCAACACTGAATTTTACTTTTACCTCAATATTCAGATATACTTCACCACTGGCAACACAAGCGTAGGTCGCGGTGTCGGGTTGCGAACGCTCCTAAATTTACACTAGCTACCGCCATTAAAAGCGTTTATGTTATATTGGATATCACAATATTATCGGCAAAGCACAGGTTGTATTACACGCCTCACAATGGTGCTTTTGTGTTGGATTTATGGCGCCTTTTAAATAACATGTGATATTTATTTAATAAATATTAAAGAACAACGCTTTATTTTATTGTGATGATGTTTATGAGCTATGCTGACTCATTAGTCTCTCGGTGCAAAAAGAAAGTTAAGATAAATCACACTGTAAATATGTTCTGGCCTAACTCTTGACTCAAGAAGAAGCAAGAGCGTCGCCAAGCAGTGAACGGGGGGGGGGGAAGCTGCTAAAAGAAGCATCTTTGATAGTTCAGCCATCACTAACTGCTCAATGAAGCTAAAATAAATTATTACTCGTTTCTTAACGCCGGCAACTTGCAATTATTCTGATGTTGCGGATTTCTATGACCGGCGGTGCACATGCTCATTTGTCGCTTCTTGTGTTTCAAAAGTCCTCTGCATGATAGAATCCGTGTCGAGGATATTAGCAGGAGAACGAAAGCAACCGACGTATCCCCATAGATTGCATTTGAGACTTGAGAACTCATATATATACTCATATGTGGTGTCGCAAAGAAATGTTCTGGGTGACACAGCATTTGTTATGGGCAGAAGTTGCACTTGCCATCAGGTCGCTTTGCTCGTTTCGTCACTTTATCAAATAAAAAAAAATAACTGAAGTGGAAATGGGGCTCGTATCGGCAAGCGGTGCATCGACCACATTAAGCGACGACTAGATTTATTTTTAGGAAGTTGATGGATGAATGATGGAAGCAGCTGGTTTGAGACCGCGCTTTGAGGAAATCTATATTAAAGCTTCCGCAACTATAGTCATTCAGCGGGCGAAAAGGGTTTTTTGATATTTGGAGATAGTGACGAGAAGAGCTAAACCTTTACTTGCTAGTAAGCGCACCGTCTGCCCATATCAAATGCTGTGTAGCCCAGAACATTTCTGTTTGGCACAACACTGCGCTCGTTTCACTGAGTCATCATTTTTAAGTCTCATATGTACACTAATTACACTAGCTTCCGCCGTGAAACAGTAGTGTGCAAACATTACTGTGTTTTGGTTTGAATGGCACTGTGAGCTAGCGTAATAACTGCGCATATGAGACTTAAGAACTTATGTCTCAGGGTAATGGACGCGGTGCGGTGTCACACAGAAATTTTCTGGGTGACACAGCATTTGTTATAAGCGGACGTTGCACTTACCATCACGTGAACGTATTTGCTCGTTTCATCACTTCATTGAATCAAAAAAAAATAGCTATCATTGCCCTTCAGGCCGAAACACAGTAATGTTTGCACGCTACTACTTGACGGCAGAATGCTTGCGGTGGTATCTACCTTGACGGATTCTTGAATAGGAATCCTACTACCAGAAAAAAATAGCAAGCGCCACCACTTAAATAAACTGAAATGAATCACAGAGCTTCGTCAGTCAATCATCAGAGTGGATTGAAGGCGTTGTTTGGCTTTGGTCCAAAGATTACTGAAGATGATAAGCTTTCTGATTGTCTACTGCGACTCAGTCGTTTACAGTCAGCTTTTTAAGTTTAGTTCTCCGGTCTGTCTGTGGTAAAGAAATTTGTGTGGTAAAATCTATACAAATAAATAAGATTGAAGTGTCTGTTTGTAATAAACAAAATATTTTTACTCGATGCTGATGAAAGTATGTACTTATAAAACAAAACAATTTAAAAAAAAATCTGTCTGTCTGTTTGTTCCGGCTAATATCCGAAACGGCTGGACCGATTTTGACGGGACTTTCACTGACAGGTACTTAAAAGTAAAAAAAGTAAAGTTTCAGCCTATAAATGTCCCACTACTGAGCACAGGCCTCCTCTCATTTCTGAGAGGGTTTTGGAGCTAGGAAGAATCCGCGACGCTGCTCCAATGCGGGTTGGCGGACTTCACATATCTTCGAAATATTTTTTATTCCCTGACATGCAGGTTTCCTCACGATGTATCCTTCACCGCCGAGCACGTGGTATATCAGCACTTAAAATTGCAATTAACAATTTTAGTGGTGCCGGCACCGGGAATCGAACCCAGGTCACTCGCGTACTATGAAATTTAAAGCGAGCGCCTAGCTCCTGAGCTATCACGGCTCTTGAGCTACCACGGCTCTACAGGTACTTGATAGCGGGTAAATCAGGCTAAGATCACGCGCGAAAAAATTAAAACCCCAAAACTCGATTCAAATATAGAAGAAATATGTATATCATCGATTGGTGTCGGCTTTTATATGCGGGTGAAACTGCGCGGCACAGCTGGTATATGATATAAAATAAATATTTGATTCACTTAGCATTCGACTCCAATATTTAATGTTAAGTCTGAATCACTATTAATAAAAAGCATATCACTATTACTAATTCCACGAATATTTGTTACCGAGTAGTTTGCGTTTAAATAAAATACAACTTTCCTATTACAAAATGAAACTCTAAATTACGAATACGAATATACGTTAGCCGTTAATTCATTAATTGATACGGTGCAGTCACTCGATATATGAGTTTTGAACGAAACATCATTGGGCAAATACGACGGCGAAAATTTGATCGCGCAAAAGCGAACTAATGGGCGCGGCGCAGACCGATAGGGTTGCCAAGTGTTTCTGAATGATATACGGACAATAGAAGAGGAAATATTAGTCTACTAGCTAGACTAGACTAGGCGTAAATTAATATTAATAGAATCCATCCTACAATATTCTCTATTTACTGGTGGTAGGATTCCTATGCAGGAATGCCGTCTAGGTAGGTACCGCCCCAGGGCCAGTTATTCTGCCGTGAAGCAGTAGTGTGCAAGCATTGCTGTGTTTTGGTTTGAAGGGCACTGTGAGCTAGCGTAATCACTGGGCATTTGAGACTTAAGAACTGATGTCTGAGGGTGACGGGCGCATTGTGGTGTCACACAGAAGTATTCTGGGTGACACAGCATTTGTTGTGGGCGGACGTTGCACTTACCATCAGGTGAACGTTTTGCTCGTTCCGTCACTTTCAACAATAAAAAAAAACCTCTATGCCAAAGGTCATTAAAATCCCTCGGTTTTAGCGTGATTTAATGTTAAACAAACAAAAATACAAACTTTCACATTTTTAATATTATAAGATTATAAAAAGTATGATCCTTATTTTATTACATCAATTGACTCATCGCCACCATTAAACAAATTCGTAGACTTCAATTACTCGGAACTTTTGATAGAATGAACCGATTTTAATAAAACAAAGGCCAAGGACGGATTTCACCGTTGTAAATAAACCCAATCAGTTCAAGTTAAACGAAGTTAAAGCTAAACGCGATCAATATTCAGAACGACCAATTTTCGCCGTTCAACTCTGTAAACGCTTTTAGAGAGCTGTCATTGTGACAAATATGTAAACACAAAAATTATTTTTAATTCGTGTTGTTTATTGTTAGCATACTTATGCAACCTATGCATACTTATGTAACCTATGCATAACAACACGCTGTTCGATGTCGCAAAATACGAAATACATCGATTATTATAGATTGTGACGATATTTCATTTAAACTTCGGTTTTCTAAACGCGATCAAAATGGAGCTGGTGAAATCGGTTAGACCAAAACCGAGATCAAATGATACATTTGAACTCAGTCAAGTAAAACGCGGTTTTAATTAAACTTGGTTTCCAAAGCGATTTGTGTAATCGAGTCTTAATGTTACTCGATTAAACTGTTTGTGATTTTTAATAAAACAAACTGCAGATATTCTCGCGTTTAATCTATACTAATATACGAGTATAAATGCGAAAGTTACTCTCTCTATCGCTCTATCGGTTTGTTACCTTTTCACAGCTCAACCATTGAAACGAACTCCACGAAATTCGGCACAAAGATAGCTTGCACTCTCAAGACGGACATAGGATACTTTTTATCCCAGAATATCAAATGGTTCCCACGGGGTATTTAAAAACTTTTATCCACGCGGATGAAGTCGCGGGCATCGGCTAGTTTACTATATACATCCAATGTTTCTCGCGCTTTGCAGGACCCATGCCCACGGAGAACTGAGGTGTTAGACGTCTTGGTGTCCTGATGTTAATCGGGGCTACCTTGAACTTTTAATTATTAATTTTGGTAAGATCTTCGCAAATTGATGAATTTAGTTTCTTTTAATTTATACTAGCTAGCTTTGAAAAAAAATTTTCTTCAGTTTTCATATAAAAAGCGTTTTCGCATAAAAATATTATATATATCCATACTAATATTATAAATGCGAAAGTAACTCTCTCTGTCCCTCTGTGAGTTTGTTACCTTTTGACACCTCAGCCGCTGGAATGATCCTGACGACATTTGGCACAGATAGATTGCATCCTGGAGACGGACCTAAGATACTTTTTATCCCGGAAAAGCAAACAGTTCCCACTAAAAAACTTATTTCCATGTGGTCGAAGTCGCGGGCATCTGCTAGTATAAAATACAATAAAAGAGAGGTTGCATCTCCTTTTTATCGTATTTTATTATGCTCAATTTTTAGCTATAGAGCTAAAATTGCTTACACTACCAACGTAAGATCAAACATTTGCACTGAAAACCATTGTTGTGGATAGTTTATGGAGAGCTTATACCCTTTCGTTGCCTTGTTGCTGTATTTTGCAGCGTCGGCTACATAATTTTGAGTGTTACCATAATTATATATTTCTTCTTTATTATTCTATATCTTTTAGTTTTAAGCGAATCTTTGTGTATCACTTAATAATACTGTATTTGCTTCTTTATTTATGTCACTATCGAATGTATGTATATAACTCTCTTTCTTCTCTAAAAAAGTCATGTATCACGAGAAAATCGAAATGTTTTCTTTCCGGTTATTCCAGTGCATAATTCAAGTTTGGCAACCCTACATTCACCGCCAGCGTGTGTTCCGAATATCGTGTTTTGAGGTAATAATTATTACCCGGTACAACGTTTGCGTACGGTGGCGTAAAATGAAACGTGAGGGAACCTTTCGTGAGGTATGAATCTACAGCCTTGTTGCTTATATTTACTGACATAAACTTCTACTTTTGTAGTTATAAAACCAACCATGGCTTAATTTAATTTTGGAAGGCAACAAATATGAAATCGAATTCAACTTACCGCGGGTTTGTAGAAGTCCTTTTTTGTCTTTTGTGTGCGTTCGATAACAGATCAATTTTAGTGTTGCCACTGTGGCAAAACGATTTGCTAATTTAATTGCAATTTACTTGGGAATGTACGTGCTGGAATATACTTGTACTTAAGTACATTTGATGATGTTCCTTTTATTAAATTTAATAGAATAGTGATAGCATCAACCTTTTTAATGTCATACATTGCAGGCCTTTCTCAAGGATACTAGAGCATACTCATTGGTGGTAGAATTCCTGTGCTAGGCAGGTACTACCGCAGCACCAGTTAGTCTCCCGCCAAGCAGTGGTGTGCAGCGGTTACGTCGATAGGTGTCCAGCAGAGTAGAACAGCAACTACCTCTTTCCTACCGAGGAGTCGTAAGAGGCGACTAAGGTATTGTACGGTCGGCCTTAATTCGTGCAAGATAATATCAGAATTAGCAATGCTGTCACTATACTGCTCGTGGGAACGCTATGGCGAGTAAAATGTTTTTGAACCAAAATGGCGGTATAATATATAAATAATCGTCACCCGTCACGTCCCTATTCCGCGGGGGGCGAAAAGTAAGCCCGTATTCTTTCTACCCCTTATATGGGAAAAAGGCGTCACTGTATGTATGTATGAGACTTAAATACCGAAGTCTCGTGGTGACGAACGCAGTACAGAGCTACTCCACCAGCACGGCGAATTTTTGGTTTTACAATATTATACGAATGTTTTATAAAACTATGTTTATTATATATCATTTATATTTTTACGTACACAATAGTTGCCAAATAAAACAGACAAAAAAAAGACAGCGTTTAATAAAAATTCTAATGATTTCATATATTTTAATAGAGAAGATGGTTAGGTACTACCACCAGCTTGGGATCCTATAATTAATAAAATTAAATCAAAAACCAAACGTATCACTGCAAGACTTCAAGATACAGTTAGCTCTTTCTGCGTAGATCGGACCAAAAATAATAATTAAAAGCTGTAAAGCACTCGAAACGTCGGGTTATAAATAGTAAAATTAAACGCGATAAAATCCGTAAAATTAGTTTCATTTAAATAAAAAATGCTGTTTTAAAAAATAGATGCACAAATAATAAACTAAAAGAATTAATTACGAACCCTCGATCTGAACAAAGCGTATCTTTTAGCTACTGTTCTATACTAAGCTGCATAAATAATGAAGTAGTGAAAAAGAAATAGGTATTATATAGGATACTAATTTTCAAACTAGATTGTAATTCACCTCAGCCAATGACTCTAAACAAAAGCTACTCTAGGTAACCGGAGACCAATTATCTCGGCACTGGTCATCTTTCTCATGAAATATTACCTATGTACAGTACACTGTCACGACAGAGGCTGCCTGGTTAAGGATTAATTAAATCAGGTTATACAGATGCTCATGTATCAAAGATATACCGTCGACGCGTAATGAAGGCGTTATTAAAGACGCGATATCTGATATTACACCCCTCTGTGGTATAATATTTACGATTCTTCGAATCATCGATTTACACTACACAACTGATATTAGAAGGTAGAGCTGGAGTCGCTAACGGTTCTGTATTTTTCTCGCATGTCTTTTACTTTTTAGGGTTCCGTAGTCAAAAAGGCACCCTTATAGTTTCGCCATGTCCTTCTGTCCAGCCGTCCGCGGCATAGTGGAGAGACTCTAAGAAAGCTGTAATTTGGCTTAAGTGTACATATTAATCACGCCGACAAAGTATTAAAAGAAAAAAAAAATTTTGGTATGTCAACGTAAAGTGGGGACGATTTTTTTTCTCTTCTGGTAATGGTGTGGGGTGTCGTTGGATAGGTCTTTCAACGGGTGCGTGAAAACAATTTTTCGATTCAGGGATCCGTTTGCGAAATATTAAGCTTTGTAGTGCTTTTTTGTTAGAATTTTTGTTAGAGTCAAGACAAAACAACAATTTATGTTTTAGCACAAATGTTGGCTCCGGCTGGGATTTGAACCCAGGCGGCTTAGAAGTCAGGTACTCTGACCACTAGGCCACGCGGTCGTCGGTATAAAGTTTATGAACCATGTAAAACATCATGCAAATGTCCAAACAGTGTCGCAGAAGAACTTCTTCTTTCTAACCCTTACAGAATATTTGGAGATTTTAACGAAGATTATCTCAGTAACGACAATACGACAATATTCAAATTAATACGTGATGCCGGTTATCAATCTTTATCACACCCGCTTGCCTCTACATGCTGTGGAACTTAAATAGATAATATTTTTTCTAACTGACCTTATGAAGTTGGATTTTATTACTCCTTCTTCAGTTACTGTTCAGTTTTTAGACGTTAACCCGTGAACTCAATTTTATTAATATGGTCAGAGTATCAAACAAAAAGCTCCCTTCTAAGTCCGCATATTGTGACGAGCACCTACGGAACCCTATCGTTTTATCGCAATTAGTCTGCCGTTAAGCAATATTGTGCAAACATAACTGTGTATCGGTTTGAGGCGTACCTTAGCTAGTGTAATTACTGGAAATGTCAGACTTAAGAACTGATGTCTCACGGGGACGGGCTCAGTGTGGTGCTACACAGAAATGTTCTGGGTGACAGCGTTTGTTGCTGCAAAATGTGAACGTTTTGCTCATCTCGTCACTTTCTCCTATAAAAAACTCAACTTCAGCCAATATCAAACGTACGACTCCACCGCGTACCCCATTGCGGTGATGGTATAATTATTTAACTTTGAAATATCGAAAACTGCTTTAAATACTAAAAACCTTCTTTAAACATGGAAATATATTCTTTGGTTATTATATTTTTTTTTGTTTTAAGTAATTTATTAGAATAAATCTAATTACTTATATTCAAATAATACACATAAATACCTTTTCCGTCATTTATATCCGGACATTGTTAGGATAATTCATTATTTTTTTTACTTAATCGCGCTACAATCTCTCGCCAAACGCTGCTGTAACCATAGACTATCGATGACAATTAACATCTTTAATGCGTCTCATCTTTTTTTACGCGACACAGATATTTCTTGACGTACATCCTCGTGCTGGTCCGCGACTTTTTATATTTTCTTACGAATTTATTAACGCAATCGTTGGCAGTAAAAAGACTGTAAGGAGGTCGCCTGCGACACCATTAATTTTATATAAATCGTTCTTTATTTAAACGAACATTGATATACACCAGTATTATTTCAGGAACGGTAATAAATGTTAGGTATAACTGGCTTTTAAAATTCCCTGGGGAAAAACAAGGGTATACTGATTTATACAATTTTAATTTGGAAGTTTACAATCTTTGAAAAATGAAAAATTTAACAATCATATTCGATGTTGTGCTAGGGAACAACAAGTTGTATGATTTGCTTTAAGACCACGAGTTAAAGAGTTTAAAGACTTAGAGCTTATATACCATTTTCATTTTTTAAGAAGCCATGGTGTAGCGAAGTCAACCGCTGCGTCTTCTGTAGCGTCGTTATATTCTTTAGCAGCGAACCTCCTCGCGTCTCTTACTATTTTTCTACGATTCCTACTTCTTTTTTCGAACTCTTTCATTTCATTTTATTTTCTTAATTTATGCCAGTCGTTAATCATAATGGATTCACGTAGGTAAATAGGTTCAGTTGTTTAAAAAAAATAAAGTGATAATAGCTTTACAAGAAAAATAAACAACTAACTTATTACTTATTAATTTTCGCCATATTCTTCAACACCGTTTCCTACCACCTGCACATCATAGTTCATCATCTAAAAACGATGCAGCAGGTTCAATCTCACCCTGATGCCTTGTCCAACATAAAAACAAAAGACATGACAGGTGCGCAGAAGCCGACGGTACGTTTGTCCACTAAACATTTTCAGCAGTACCTAGCCAGAGACGCGAGAGTCGTCGTCGTCGTCGTTTCAGCCTATCAATAGTCCACTGCTGAACATAGGCCTCCCCCATAGATTGCCACAAAAGTTTGTAGCTCTCGTTTTGGGGGGATTATTTGGCCGTGTGGTAGCGGCTTAAGAGAATCTACCACCCCATCTCATCCCGTGGGTGTCGTAAAAGTCGACAGAGGGAAAATGAAAACCAGGAGATGGGCAGCAGCATCTTGCTCAAACATCTAAATAAATAAACTGCGGTTGCCAACCCGTCTGCCAAGCGTGGCGACTATGGCAAAATCCCCCCAAAACGACGCGAGAGTGTTATATGTAATTATAAATTGATAAGAAACAGCAAGTCTGGGAATAGCAGGTGCTTGCGTGATGCTGAATTAAGCGAATATACGCAATAACATAACAAATAACGTGAAACTCAATAATTCAACAATTACAGACAAACATTTCCGTTTTATTTACGTAATTATTTTTTTTATTTTTTCTGTGTATATTAATTTGCATTCTTTTTTTAATTATTATTTTCGTAGTATCTGTTTACGGTGTCATATAACTCAATTACATTCATGAATCACCGACTCACGCTCGATTTTATTTAATTACAATTCTGTTACACGTTTGTCCGAGAGAAATTAGCGATATGAACGCCAATTGTACAACGTTAAAAAAAGTTTTCACTCGAATTTTGTATTTTTTTAATTTGAGCGTGCAATTAGGTACTGCCGTGTGGTACCGGCTGAAGGGAGATTACCACCTTCATCTCATCCCGTGGGTGTCGTAAAAGACAACAGAGGGAAAATGAAAACCAGGTCATGGGCAGCAGCATCTTCCTGGTATATCTGAATAAATAAACTGCGGTTGCCAATCCGCCCACCAAGCGTTTCAACTATGGCAAAATCGCCCCAAAATAAAAGCTACAGAGTTTGTAGCAATCTATGGAGGAGGCCTATATTCAGCAGTGAACTAGTGACCGGCTGATGATGATGATGATGTGCAAAAATCTATCTAGGATATTATAGAGACATTAAGTAATTTAGTTTTGAAAAGTAATAAAAAGAGACGCTTGTTATTTTTAATTTCATAAAGTTTTTAATTTTTTTTTAGTCAGTGATCGCAGCAAATATACTACGAGTTAACGGCAGTGAATGGGTTGTTAGTAGGGAACGGGGTATAAGCAAAACCAGCTATTTTGAGAACTATGGGAGTTTTCCAATATTTGTGAAAAAACAAATAGTTGGTTTTCGGGACGGGTGGTGATTTTTTTTTATTGTATAAAGTGATGAAACGATCAAAACGTTTACCTGATGGTAATTGCAACTCTGCCCATAAAAAATGCTGTGTCACCCAGAACATTTCTGTGTGACACCTCACTGTGCCCATCACCCTGTGACATCAATTCTTAAGTCTCATATGCCCAGTGATTACGCTAGCTCACAGTGCCCTTCAAACCGAAACACAATAATGTTTGCACACTACTGCTTCACGGCAGAATAACTGGCCTTGTGGGGTGGTACCTACCTACTCTGACACTGCATCCCAGCCTACCGCCGATGTGATCGCATGAGCGTTGTATCTAAGTGTGCGTGCCAGTGAGAATTACTTCTGATAGTATTCGGTTCGGAAGTTGACGCCGTGAACGAAAATCGGCCAATTAATCATAATCATTATTCTTGTGCTATTAATAGTACCTAATCAATTAACAAAAACCCTTATTTGTATTTGTATTAAGTAATCTTCTACATAAATAGACAAGTGCTATGAATCAATAGAAATATTATAACAATACTAGGACATCTTCCTGAACTATACGTTCATAAAGTTACGAACTCTAGTTTGTCTACATCACAAATTGGACGTACAGGGCTCTAAAAGGAAACCAAAATCGATCCAAAATATCAAATGCCCGATGTCAACCTTTACAGGAGTTCGCGGAGACAGCTATGAATGAGCTGCTGGGCTGGTACGGCTACGAACGGCTGGAACTAAGGCGCTGGGCGGCGTCTAGAGCGCGGGACAACTCCAGTCCCGAACAGGCAGCGGAGCAGAAGAATAAAGGTATATTTTTTTCATATTATCATCATCATAATCATCATCATTTCAGCCTATCATTAGTCCACTGCTGAACATAGGCCTCCACTATAGATTGCCACAAAAATTTGTAGCTCTCATTTTGGGGGATTTTTCCATAGTTGCCACGCTTGGCAGACGGGTTGGCAACCGCAGTTTATTTATTTAGATGTTCCAGGAAGATGCTGCTTCCCATCTTCTGGTTTTAATTTTACCTCTGTCGACTTTTACGACACCCACGGGATGAAATGGGGTGGTAGATTCTCTTAAGCAATGACTTCTGTTCTGTCATTTGCCGTCTGTGTCTGCCATGGTCGAAAATCGCCCAGGAGGCCATCGTCATATATATATTTATTCATATATCCATATCCATACTAATATTATAAATGCGAAAGTAACCCTCTATCCATCTGTCTGTTTGTTGACTTTTCACGGTTGAACCGCTGAACCGATCTTGACGAAAATTGGCACAGAGATAGCTTTCAACCTGGAGATATAGGATACTTTTTATCCCGGAAAACGCGCGGACGAAGTCTTGGACATCAGCTAGTATCATATAAATTCTTAATACTTACAATTATGTCATTACTTAATACTTACAATTATCTCATTACTTAATACTTACAATTATCTCATTACTTAATACTTACAATTATTTCATTTGTAACATTCCCGGCTGCTGCTTGTTGAATATCCGTAGACCTGAGATTTTTCATCTATATCTTAAATACAAACGTAATTTTTAAAGACGGAGGTGGACCCAAACACCAGTAACTTCTGTGACGCCAAATATTGTCCTCGGCTTGAATTTAAATCGATTTCTTTCTTTCGTTTTATAAAAGATGCTTCAAACTATTATTTCTCCTGTATCGTGCATTTTACATTTTACGACCAGAGCCGAAAACAAAAAACTTTTCGCACCAATTGTTGGGTTGTGAAAATCACAATTAGAAAAACATGAGACGTGAGTCTTTTAAGTAATGCCGTATCATATAATTTACTAGTCATATGATGAAAGCTGTACTATTTTCGATCACTCCGAATATATTTCACATCATTCTTCATAATATACAAGTGATCAATATTCGGGTGTAAAAATTCATAGAAACGAATTTAATAATTTCAAAGAAACGTGCTCCCTTCCGATTGCAGCTGTATTTCTCTGAAATTCCGCACCCTCCAGCGATTTTTGACTTATAACGCGGGAAGTTGAAAGATTGTAATCTAATCAAATAACCTATCGCATTGAAGTAATGGAGTTGTTTTTTGGCTTTTAATATTTCCTGGTATTGATATACCAGAAGGTACTTATCACAAGTTATTTCTTTTAGTAACTATTATTTATCTAAGATTGTTCGTATCATTGTAATTTAGTAGCTGTCATTCATCGCTATGTATGGCTTAGACCAAAGGCTCATCTCCATCACCATTCATCAGTCCAAAATATCTTCAGTAAAAGTCAACTATAATTTTACTGTCGACCGAAACGACTTGTTATAATTAAATTATTACTCGACATTGGCAAAAATGGCTCGATTTGGTTGCTTATTGCCAGGAACAAAAAATAAAAAGAAGAGTACAGCGCTAGTCAACCATACCGAGGCTAGCTGACTAAGTAGTCATATTTGTTTATGTTTACGTCAGAAAAGAGGTTTCTTATATTATGATAACAGGATCTAAAATCAACTGGTGGTAAGGATTCCTACGCGGAATCCGTCTAGGTAGTTACCACCCCAGGGCCAGTTGTTCTGCCGTGAAGCAGTGGTGTGCAAACATTACTGTGTTTCATTGTGGCGTCACACTGTTCTGGGTGACACAGCATTTGTTGTGGGCAGACGTTGCACTTACCATCAGGTGAACGTTTTGCTCGTTCCGTCACTTTTATCAAATAAAAAAAAAATGATAAAAAAATACGTAAAAATAATTTCATTCCCAAAGATAAATAATTTTCGTATTAAAAAATATTTTTGTCAGTTTGATGGTTGTCATGGTTACGATAGCACAAACGATAAAAGCAAAATGGCGCTATAATCTAAATGTCACAGACCATAAACTAACTTAGATATTCTGAGTGTCTGAGATTGTCTTGAGTCTGAGAACTTAGCATACTGAGAATTTTGTTAGCCCAGGCACGCCCATTATTTCGATAATCTAATGCCTAGTCACTAGTGTATTCCTAGTTTAGAGCGAGCATTACTTACAAATTTGATATTACAAACTGGGTTTACTATTCCTAATGAGCGCGCCGCGAATTCGCTTCGCATATTGTATATAATCCAAACACGTATCGGGAATGAAAACCTTTGCGGTTAAAATGTGATTATTAGGAACGCGTAAGGTTACCCTATTATATTACATAGACTCTTCGAAATGAGCTGGAAGGCGCGATCGCTTTCTTATATAATTGCCATGTAAGTTTTCCTAGAAAACTTGCAAAAGCGTAGTCATGAACTTGTTTTCATAATTTTTTAATTAGTTACTTTTCGATTTAAGCATCAGAAGCATTTATTTCTGTTATAACATTTAACCATATTTAACCTATGAGCTTAAAAATGGAATGAAGTATTTTAAATTCAAAATATAATTCGTCTTGCAATCGTCTGTTTGACAATTGCATTTTTTTACGATTATTAAGGGCAACAAACAATTAAACTACATAATTTAATATTAGATAGATATAAATGGTGGCTAAGATAGATAAGAATCTACCACCCCATCCTTCCCGTGGGTGTCGTAAAAGTCGACAGAGGAAAAATGAAAACGAGGAGATGGGCAGCAGTATCTTCCTGAATATCTGAACAAATAAACAGCGTTTGCCAACCCCTTTGCCTGCCTTTGCAACTATGTCAAAATCCCCCCCAAATGAGAGCTACAAACAATTGGCAATCTATGGGGGAGACCCGCCTGCCTTTGCAACTATGTCTAAATCCCTCCAAATGAGAGCTACAAACTAGTGGCAATCTATGGGGGACCTATGTCTAGCAGTGGACTAGTGATAGGCTGAAATCATAATGATGATGAAATGGTTACTGAAGTTATTTCGTTGTCCACAGGTTTCCTAAAAATAATAATAATTTAATCGTATATGGGCAGCATGCGAAGTGCAGTTACACGAAGTTACAATATTATCAATAAGAAATATCACCATATCATAGAAATACACATTT
Source organism: Luehdorfia chinensis (assembly GCA_019845155.1). Taxonomy (NCBI): domain Eukaryota; kingdom Metazoa; phylum Arthropoda; class Insecta; order Lepidoptera; family Papilionidae; genus Luehdorfia; species Luehdorfia chinensis. The sequence continues at coordinate 1,989,434 of JAHVAK010000390.1, forward strand.
AAATCAAGATGAAAATTTAATAAAATTATCTATATGATATTTTTTCGGAACCACGCAGGAGAGCATGCGAACAGGATGTCTAATGTGTAACTCTGGTAAGTTGCGGGATCGGTTTTATTTGATTCCATTAATCAAAGAACGAGGTTCAAAAGCCAAAATAAAACCGATCACGATACCTACCAGAGTTAGAACACAATAGATCTCCAGGTTAGTGACTGAAAAATGGGTGTTGTATAACTTCATATTTCGATTAAAGGGCGCACGCTCTCCGGCAATATCTATAATATGTCCACATTATCGAATCGAAAATTGGAGTCTCTATTATTGACAGCCAGACTATGAACGAAGCAATTAATCAGTCAATCAATGTATAATGATTTCTTATATTTACGCGACTACTACACATTTAAATATAACTGAATTTTACGGAATACCTTGCAGGAGTTACCTTAGGAGTACTCCGGGTTAACTATGACATCGGGACATCTGTAATCTCAGTCCTCCCGTGACCATAGGTGCTGTAAAGCACTCGAAACGTCGGGTTATAAATACATACATACATACAGTCAGGCCTCTTTCCCATAGGGGTAGGCAGAGACCACATCCTTCCACTTGCTACGATCCTGACACACATCTTTAGCTTCTTCTACTTTCATTAGCGTTTTCACACACGCTCGTCGGTTGCGGGTACTTTTAACGTGACCTTTCCTCAAAAGTTCACCGATCTGATTGTGATACATACGCCTAGGTCGACCCTTACCGGCTTTTCCATTCACACTTGCCTCATAAATCTGTTTCGTCAATCTCCTTTCATTCATCCTCTCTACGTGTCCAAACCATCTAAGCATGCCTTTCTCTATCTTTTTCACTACATCTTCAACCACACCGCAACGTTCCCTTATCACGCTGTTTCTCACTTTGTCAATCAAAGTTACTCCAGCTATACTTCTCAAACTTCTCATTTCCACATCGTTAATCCTACTTTCATGCTTCTTCGGCCAGACCCAGCATTCACTACCATACATAAGTGTGGGGACCAGAACTCCCCTATGTACAGCCAGTCGTGCCTTTTTAGGTACGTTCTGGCTACACATAAAGTTATGCAGAGCCCCATTCACTTGATTTCCTGCCAATACTCTTCTCACAATATCACAGTCATACTTTCCGTCTCTCATAAATTTAGAACCTAGGTACACAAACTCTTTCACTTGTTCAACTCTTTCTCCTTCAATCAGAACTTTGCAATCCGACATACTTTCTTCTTTTTCAAAAACCATTACTGTCGTCTTATCTACATTAATTTTCATTCCTTTGCTTTGTAGAGCACCATGCATAATATTAACCATCGCCTGCAACTCCTCCTCCGATGATGTTAATATAACCTGATCATCGGCGTATAGGAGGCATTTGACGGTCAAATCATGCATTCTTAATCCAAACACACTCTCTTTCAAATCTTTTAAGCAATTGTCTATGAATAGGTTAAACAGCCACGGCGAAGCCACACATCCCTGTCTAACACCTTTTTCGATGTTAAACCAGTCTGTGTAAGCCCCGTTTATAAATAAGTTATAAATAGTAAAATTAAACGCGATAAAATCCGTAAAATTAGTTTCATTTGAAAGCTGAGCGGTTGAAAGGGTATATTAGCTTTTAGAGGTGCCGGCACCGGGGATCGAACTCAGGCCACTCGCGTAATATGAAATTAAAGGCCCACCACCACAGCTCTCGAGCAACTTAACGATTACATACAAACAATCCATCTCGGTCCAGCCCCCGTGTGACCATGGGTGCTGTAAAGAACTCGAAACGTCGGGTTGTAAATAGTAAAATTAAACGCGATAAAATCCGTAAAATTAGTTTATTAATAATGTGTAGTTTTCGCGTAAATATAAGAAATCATTATAGGTACTTTCAAATCCAATGTCACAAAGTGTTGAAATAACCTCTCGCCTCCTTTGCGTGGCATAATACGAAAAAATTTTGAATCAAATACAGATTGTTATTACTAGATGAACAAAAAAAATTTTTGGCTAAATAACAATAATGTTAGGTTTAGCGGATTGGTAATTTTTTTTTATTGGATCAAGTGATGAAACGAGCAAAACGTTCACCTGATGGTAAGTGCAACGTCTGCCCATAGCAAATGCTGTGTCACGCAGAACATCTCTATGTGACCTTACACTGCGCCCATCACCTTAAGTCATCAGTTCCTAAGTCTCATGTGCCCAGTGATTACACTTGCTCACAGTGCCCTTCTGACCGACACAGAAATGTTTTCACACTACTGCTTCACGGAAGAATAACTGGCTCTGAGGTGGTACATACCTAGACGAATTCCTGCATAGGAATCCTACCACCACTTAATTTATAAGCAATAAGGAGTGTGTATTTATTGTTTGCGCTTATAATTTCAAATCGATGTACGATTATACGCCAATTAAGTAGTTTTATTATTTTATTCTACATTGGTCCATATATTTCTAACGCTGCTTACAAAATTAAGGTTATATTTTGTGCCAGATGAGCATGGCGGTGCACTTACAACATTATGTTATGCGTGTTGGTCAACATTATGATATTATTTTACGTAGTTTCTAAGACATTATTTTGTTTTCTTTTTTTATTTTTGTCTTGTTTTGTATTTTGTGCTGTATGATTTTTAATCGTGAATAAATGTATTACTTACTTATTTAAAACGTGCTCAGCGGTGATTCACTTCGATTTTTTTCTTAAGCTTAATTAAAGCATAGTTTAAATGGAAGTTTTTATTATAAGAGAAAGACTACGACGATTGAGAAATCGACAATAGAAAGAAATTTCCTGTAAATGTATTCTAATAATCGTGATCGAGGGTCGAATGTCCCGACTAACTTGATACCAAGTCGTTAGTCTCAAGTAGAAGAAATTAATAATGCCCATAACGAGTATCACTGCTTTAGATAAATGCGAATGATCCACGGTAATGAGAAAACATATCATATTACCAGTTTAGTTCGACAATTCATTTAAAAAAAGCAATAAAAAAATTACAATGTGTTTTCTTTCATTTGAATACCAATCGTATACCGCGGTAGCTCGCCACAATTTCCATAGTATAAGAGTTATCCGCCGTGTGGTGGCGACCCAATCTCATCCCGTGGGTTCGTAAAAGTCGACAGAGGGAAAATAGAACCTAGGAGATGGGCAGCAGCATCTGCCTGAAACACCTGAATAAATAAACTGCGGTTGCGAACCCGCCTGCCAAGCGTGGCAAGTATGGCGAAATCACCAAATGAGAGCTACATCTCTGCTGTGTTGCTGCTGCCCATCTCCAGGTTTTTATTTCCCCTCTGTCGACTTTGACGACACCCACGGGACGAGATGGGTTGGTAGATTCTCTTAAGCCGCCACTACAGTAACAATGTAACATAATAATAATGACGGAGGTAAATAGGAGGTGAGTGACGTGATGTATATACTGTTGATGGTAATACCATAGTCCAGTCCAATACCTTAAGACATTTTCCAACGCTGTGGTGGTTTTAAGCAATATTACATCGCCATGTCTTACACCTTGGCCACCGAGTACTTAGTAACAATTTAATCAGTCTTTCTCTGCTGGCAGGATTCCTATGAGGGAATCCGTCTAGGTAGGTACCGCCGTCGTGTCAGTTATTCTGCCGATAGCTAGTGTATTTACTGGGCATATGAGACTTAAGAGCTGTTGTCCCAAGGTGACGAGAGCAGTGTGGTGCACAGAAATGTTCTGGGTGTGAGCATTTGTAATGGGCAGACGTTGCACTTACCATCAGGTGAACAATTTCCTCGTATCGTCAGTATCTTCAAGACAAACTAGATCAACCGTGGCTTAACAAGCATACCGGTTATATAGTTGGTACATCCGACAATGCGAAAATCAGCACCTTAATTATTAATTAGAAATTTTAGTACCGGCATCGGGGATCGAACCCAGTGAAATTTACGACGAGCCGTCCCTGAGCTGCCACGTGTAGTATTTACTGCAATTACTGATAATTATACTGCACACGATTTTCTGCACAAGTAGATTATTCGCCCGCTTGCACCTTCGTCTCTCTTGCGTTCCATCCATCCATGAAATGCAATAATTGAACGATTAATCCAGTCAAGTTTTAATATTTTATACGGTCTACTTAATATCCAGGCAAACTAATTGTAAAGATACCTTCAAACGTTAGCTTGCTAACTTAATCTATACAAATAAATAAAATTGAAGCGTCTGTTTGTAATAACAAAATAACCGCTTTTTACTCAATGCTTATGAAAGTTTTTTTTTATTGGATAAAGTGATGAAACGAGCAAAAGTTCACCTGATGGCAACGTCTGCCCATAACAAATGCTGAGTCAACCAGAAAATTTCTGTGTGACACCACACTGTGCCCATCACTCTGAGACATAAGTTCTTAAGTCTCATATGCCCAGTGATGACGCTAGCTCACAGTGCCCTTCAAACCGAAACACAGTAATGTTTGAACACCACTGCTAACACGGCAGAATAACTGGCACTGGGATGTAACCTACCTAGACGGATTCCTGCATAGGAATCCTACCACCTGTTTAAATTTAGCTTATTGAAAGTATATACGGTACTTACAAAAAAAATTAACATTTTTGTCTGTCTATGTGTTTGTTTCGGCTTATCTCCGAAACGGCTTGACCGATTTTGAGGGGACTTTCAATGACAGACTTTGAGAGACAGAGCTGATATTATAGCGGGTAACTCTAATTTTAGAACAATAATTAGGGTTCCACGCAAAAATATTAAAACCCAAAAATCCGATACACATAGGGAAGTATATATGCATATCGTCTATCAAGGTCGGCTTTTTAACGCGCGTGAAATTGCGGGGCACATCTAGTATATAATATAAAAGAAATATTTGTTAAATGGCACAGCTAGTTAGTAAAGTGGTAGTGGTAGTGGTCGCGCAATGGTCGTAATTCAACTGTAATTTACATAGATGTCGCCACATGAGAAGCTCAAGAAATATTTCATACAGTCCATAACCGCGCTATGAAAGTTTTCTGAGATGCGAACTATATATACAACATCTAAATATTACCAGTCTGAGGAGACGTCCTCCCCAGATCAGACCACCCGATCTGGCGGGTAGCTAACCTTGTCCTTGACAATATCATCCGCCAAATAATTCAGTAACTTTTTTTAATATAATTAATTGTATTTGTAACACATATCCATACTAATATTATAAATGCGAAAGTAACTCTGTCTGTTTGTAATGTTTTCACGGCTCAACCGTTCAACCGATGTTGACAAAATTCGGCACAGAGACAGCTTTCGTCCTGGAGACGGACATAGGATACTTTTTATTCTAGAGATTCAAAGAGTATCCACGGTATTGTTATAATACTTAAATCCACGCAGACGAAGTCGCGGAGATCTGTTAGTCATATATAAATTTGAGTTTTCTGCTCTACTTCCCGATATAAACTTTAGCTATTCCAAATCTCTCACGCTTCCGTGCGTGCAATATGCTTAAAAAAGGATACAAAGTATTCTCTTTACTAATTAATAATATAATATAACAATAAATGTCGAACCAAAAAATTTCAAAAAACACGTCGATATTAAAAAATAACGACAGATGGGTGATAGCAAGTTTTCCGCAAAATAAAAGTCGCGAAGTGTTCCATTACAGAAAAAGTTTGGGAGCCTCTTATATATTCTGTATCTGCGAGTGCCAACAGTACAGGTGTCCGGCAGAGTGGAATAGCACCTACCTCGTTCCTACCGAGGTGTCGTAAGAGGCGACTAAGGTAATGTACCGACAGCTTTATTCGTCACAACACCTTAATATGAAATACCGTCACCATACTGCTCGTGGGAACGCAATGGAGAGTAAGAATTTCATCATCACGACTTGTTTCTTGCGGGGGCGAAGGGTGGGCTACGTATGTGACCTCTGCCCACCCCTTTGTATGGGAGAAGGGCGTGACTATATGTATGTATGTATGTAATACAACTTCAAAAATTTAATACACAATACTGCGCCCGTCACCGTGACACATCAGTTCTAAAGTGTCATAGGCCGTTTAAATACACTAGCTCTCAGTGCCCTTCAGACGGTAACACAATAATATTTCCACACTACTGCTTCACGGCAGAATAACTGGCACTGCGGCGGTACCTACCTAGACGGATTCCTGCTAAGGAATCACTAACCGGCCTGTCGTCTCAACTGGCGATGGGATTCTTGTCCAGCGATGGAATGAATATTTATTATATGGTTTTTTTAATTGCAGACGAATGCTCGTGGTGCAACAAGAGCATAACAAGCGAGGGCGGAGCCCTGCAGCAAGCCGGGGCTGCGTTCTGTTCGGAGCTGTGCTTCAGTCAGTCGCGGCGCGCCAACTTCAAGCGCGCGAAGACTTGCGACTGGTGTCGCCATGTCAGACACACCGTGGCTTACGTAGACTTTCAGGTGAGGAATACAAACTTAAAAGTAATGCCTTTAATGTCCTACTAGACACAGGCCCCCTCACATTTCTGAGAGGGTTTTGGAGCCGGGAAGAGTTCCCCACGCTACGCTTCTAATGCCGGACTTCATATGTCTTTGGAATATTTTATATTCCTCAGATGTGAACGTGGTAAATCGGCACTTCAAATTGCAGAACAATATTAGAGCCGGGGATCTAACTCAAGTTACTCGCATGCTAAATTCATGTGTGACACCACACTGCGCCTGTCACCCTTAGACATCAATTCTTAAGTCTTATATACCCAGTGATTACCCTAGCTCTCAGTGGCTTTCAGACCGAAACACAGTAATGTTTGCACACTACTGCTCCACGGCAGAATAACTCTCCGCGGCGTGGTAACTACCTAATAGAGATAAATGGGGCCTATCTCATCACACTGGTACTGGGCGTGTACAGTATTACAACCAATTAACTCAGAGGGTTCCAGCAACTTCTAGTTTTGCAATTTTCATAGCTTTCTACCTATGATGTCATATAGCATATTTTATTTGGCGAGTCAACCATACAACAGTTATAAATTCACGCAACTTTTTAGAAATGATATAAATAACAGGCACTACTCGTGCTTGTGCCGTGTGGTGGCGGCTCGTTAAAAGAATACTATCACTCCATCTCATCCAATGGATCTCGTAAAAGGCGAGTAAGGAATAAAACTGCACTGTGCACCTAAAAGCGCAAGGTGGCGATGGGCTCACCACCTATCACACCAAGTGCATTATATTGTTTTGGTGAAACGTGGATTGTGGCAGTCATCTGCTTTTGCAGTGAGTGCCCAGTCTTTCTTCAGTAATTGTTTTTTTTAAATAATAGAAGCCTAAATTACTCCATTTAAAAAGCTGTTAATTTGACATTACAAATAGACACTTCAGTTTTATTTATTTGTATGTATGTACGAGTACTATATATAGATAATGTCAGCCTATATGCGTCCCACTGCAAGGGACAGTTTGAAAGCATACTTTGTTACACTGTTCCAGTGCGTATTAGCGATATATTTGCGTATATGCAATGTTTTCCTTCACTGCAGAACGCGTAATAAATCTGTCTGTTTGTAATCTGTGCAAAGTAAAAATATACGAACTTCACGAAACTTCTACGGGTATATAAAAATAAATATATATGTTTTTTCTTACATTTTTCAGGACGGTGCCACACAGCTCCAGTTTTGCTCAGACAAATGCCTCAATCAGTACAAGATGCACATATTTTGTCGAGAAACGCAAGCACACCTCGATCTCAACCCACACTTGGTGAGCGCTTCGTCATCCTCCAACCTCATTACTCCAGAGCTTTGGCTGAAAAACTGCAAGAGTAGATCCGTATCGCCGACATCAGAGCGATCTGGCTCCCCAAGCCCAGAAAACATGACTAACAAATATACAATAGAAAGGACCGATCCGGCGAACCAACGAAAGTCCCCATTGCCCTTAATAACAGTCGCGCCAGCGGCAAAACTGATGAATCCAAAGATCACCGAAGAGAAGACAATTCAAAAATCACCTGAGTCAAAAAAAGACAGAGTAAATAAGATGAACGTTCGGAAACGAAGAACTTCAAAATGTTCTGCAACAGTGACGTCACAGAATTTAAGACCGCATAATACAACTCCAAAAGCCCAAGATTTAAGACTGTGTAGTCCATCTTTAGACGGCTCGTCTCCAAGTTCTACAATTGGTACAGCTGGAAACAGCGCCATTCATTCCCCACCGCATACGATTAATCAGCATTCAGCCCCCCCACCATTTAATCCTTTATTTGGTATGCCACCGACTATTTTCACGGGAACGCCAAATCACTTAAACGATCATCGATACCCCATGTTTCAACCTCGATTAGGCTTTATGCCGCGACCTGGCTTAATGCAAGAACGACCTCACCTTATCCCTCCTATTAATTTCCCCCAGCCCTTAGGCCAAGCCCCACCGGTAACAGTTTTAGTACCTTACCCGGTAATATTACCGATTCCCCTCCCTATACCAGTCCCAATACCAATAACTGCGTTCATCCAAGCGCATTGTTTGAACAAAGTGAACAAGGTGAAGACAGAAACCAACAACGAGGAAGCAGAAGGCCCTCTTGATTTTACTATTAACAGTGACAAAAAGAAAGCAGAGGAATCTAAAGACGGCGATCTTGAAACTCAACTACCGACTGGAACGGGACCAGTTGCTGAAGAGAACGAAAGGATAGATGATGACAGACACGACAATGAAAACAGTGAAACTGGCAACCCAGAGCAAACATTACCCAAATTTAAGATAACGAGGCTAGGAAACAAAATGGCGAAAATTGTAGCAAAAAGCCGAGAACCATCAGAATCTACGAGACCTTTGAGAAAAAGACGAAGACTTGTAGAAGTTGTTACGGAAGACGATCCGCTCATTCCCAAAACGAGAAAAATTGTGGAAGTGTAAATTAAATGTGTATAAATTAATCGTATAAATAAAGCTAACGCTAAAATTCATACATACATATCACAACTGCATGATAAATCGAACAGAGTTCATTATACTTTCAAACTGCTAGTCCTAGTCTTAAGATGTGATTTTGCTAAATCTTTTATTAATATCCTTAACAGTTAAGGGATTAGAAAGCACTGTAAATGTGATATTAGTAACATAATTATAATTCAAAGTAAAATAATAATACTAAACTATTCCGTACAGTCTTTCCTTTCAAATTACCACTTTGCAGTTATGCACCACAGCACCTGCACATATATTTCCTTGAAGAAACGGCCATGATATTTTATGGTGGAGAAATCCCTATGGTATTCCCAGTGTAGCCATTTGTCAGAACGTTTCTGATCGCGATGGTCTATAGTTGACGTTGCCTAGATACCAGGCGACGGATCACCACCTTATCCCTTGAGTATCCTTGAATGGAACTTATGAATAATTGTCATGCTTCACATACATATATACAGTCACGGCTCTTTCCTGTATAAGGGGTAGGCAGACGTCGCCGCCATTTTGGTATGAGTCAAAAAAAATTACTCTCCATTGCGTTCCCACGCATGTATATTATGGTATTATTTGGCACGAAGAAAGGCTGTCCGTACAGTATCTTAGTCGCCTCTTACGACACCTCGGTAGGAAAGAGGTAGGTGCTATTCTACTCTGCCGGACACCTGACGGTTAACACATAGAGAATTAGTAATCACACATTAATGAGTACATACATACATACATACATACATACATACATACATAAGATCACGACTGTATCCCATAAGGGGCAGTCAGAGACTGGGCACTCGCTGCAAAAACAGATGACTGCCACAATCCACGTTTCACCAAAACAATATAATGCACTTGGTGTGATAGGTGGTGAGCCCATCGCCATCATGCGCTGTTGGGTGCACAGTGCAGTTTAATTCCTTACTCGGCTTTTACGAGATCCATTGGATGAGATGGAATGGTAGTATTCTCTTAACGAGCCGCCACCATGAGTAGGAAACAAATTTATTCGTTGCTGCGATTCGGGATGAATGGTAACAAAAAGGCATGTGACTCAGCATTATGCATAATTGCAGCGCTGATATTCTGTCGATTCCCTAACTAAAAACTCACGGGCAACCATCAAACATTAACAAAAACATAAATACATGGAGTCACACCTTTTCCGTTGGGTTAGGGAGCGACCACTTTTTCCCACTTGCTACGATACTGACACACATCTTTCGCTTCTTCTACTTTCATTGGAGTATTTATACAAGCTCGTCGGTTGCGGGTAATTTTGACGTGGCCTTTCCAGTATTTTCGGTGATGTTATCGCTGTTAGCCTTTTGGCTTTTACAGCTTCATCGGATAGCCTCCTTTTTTAGTCGGTTTACAATGCCCGCCGATTGGCGTCCGGCAGAGTAGAAAAGCACCTACCTCTTTCCTACCGAGGTATCGTAAGAGGCGACTCAGGTGTTGTACGGACAGCTTTTATTCTTGCAGAACTATATATACTATACTGAACGTGGGAGCGCTATAGGTAGTAATATTTTTTTTGGCTCTTTCCAAAACGGCGGCGACGTGGATCGCCACCCGTCACGTCTCGTTTCCTCAGGGGCGAAAAGTGGGCTACATCTGTGGCCTCTGCCTACCCTTATACGGGAGGGAGGCACGTATGTTAACAAGTTGAAGGTGATGTTGTAGGTAATTATTATGCTTTTATTTTGAAATCGGTATTTCAGAATAATAATGGTTAACCTGATTTAAATTTATTGCAGAAGTAGAGGTTTTTTCTAGACGCTTGCAAACACTTCGCGACACTTCTAGCGCTGCCTAGTCTTCGTAGTTCGCGAAAAAGACCGCTAACTAGAGGAGCGCGGGCATTAACAAGAACAGGGGCAGCGGCAGAGGCAGAGGCATATTGATATCCGCGTGTCTCGGATATCGTATTCGAACCTACTTCCGATTTGCCGGAACCTTTCAAATACTCAGACCGACAATGGTCTTATAGGAAAGTCCTGTGCAGGTGTCAACCTAAGGTATGTAAGTGTCACTACTGACAAAAGATGCCACCGTCAAAATCGGCCAGCAGCATGGACTTTATTTTCATAAGCTTTCAGTTATAAAATCCTACCTTTTTCTCTTAATTATGTTACGATTTGAACTGCCGAAGTTACCCTAGCTTAAAACCAATTTCATTTCATGTCTTTTCCGTTCCTATTGGTAAAATGTAAACTATCGAAGTTTTTTTTAATTTGACGAAAAAGTGACGGAACGAACACAACGTTCACCTGGTGATAAGTGCAACCTCTGCCTATAACAAATGATGTGTCACTCAGAACATTTATGTGTACCGTAAGACATGAGTTCTTAAGTCTCATATGCCCAGCGATTATACAAGCTCTCAGTGCCGTTCAAACCGAAAGAGTAATGTTTGCACACTACTGCTTCACGGCAGAATAAATGGCCCTGGGGTGGTACCTATCTAGACTGATTCCTGCATAGGAATACTATCACCAGTACTACCAGTACTACCTCCTACAACTAGTACTTAATGTCAATAAATTAGTAAGTTCTGTAATATCACGACGTTTGAATTCTGCATTGACATCTACCATCATAAATTAAGTCTTTTTATTCCTCAGGATATTTTCCTACACTGCTGAGCGCGTGGTAAATCAGCCCTAAAAAAATTGAAGAACAATTTTAGAGGTTCCAGCGACGGAGATCGAATTCAGGTCACTAGCGTACTATTTAAATTAAGGCGAGTGCCTCCGAGCTGCCACGGCTTTCCACTATGGATTGACGTTTTTGTGAATATAAACATAACAGTTCATTATGAATTTATCTGAAAGTAAAGTTACAGCCTAGAAATGTTCCGTTGCTGAGCACAGGTATCCCCTCATTTCTGAGACGGTTTTTGGAGTCGGGAAGTGTGCCCAAGCAAGGCGTAGCAAATGCTACGGGCCCCGCGCCTTGGGTGGCCCCACCTCTGTACCCAAAATAAACTACAAATCGGCAATCCACTAGATACACACCTAGTATTTAAAATAGCGCTGTTCTCAAAGTGAGCGCTGGGCATCCTGTAATTGTATAGGTTATGGACGATGAAGAGAAGATATACGATAATTTTTAATTGGTGATGCAGTTCAAGACCCCCTTTTATACTTGCAACGGGCCCCGCGCTAGCTTTATCCGGCACTTCTAACAATATGGGGCTGCTGGGGCGTATGCGTAACGCCTAGCTCCTGTGCTACCATGGCTCCTCTAAATGTAGTAATCGAGAATTCATTTACATTACATCATAATTATATTTCTGTAATAAAATATTGCAGTACTATATTGACACAGTACTAACTATTCATGTTGTACAAAATTTAAAGTAATGAAAAAGTTAATTTAGTTAACTTTGCTAGAAATATTACACAAATGAGACATGTTATGAAAACAAAAGACCAAAGCAGCGAAATATCAGCTGTGAAAATAGCGCTACGTAATAGTAGAATGTGTCATGGACTGTTTGCTGTGGAAACAATGCAATTTTTAACATATCTAGGCTAATCAAATAAAAAATGTGGAAAACATATGTATATATAAATTGGAACAAGGAATTTATATATTTAACTGGTGGTAGAATTCCTATGCAGGAATCTGTGTAGGGTAGGTACCACCGCAGGGCCAGTTATTCTGCCGTGACGGAGTAGAGTGCAAACTTTACTGCGTTTCAATCTGAAGGGTACTGAGAGCTTGTGTAATAACTGAGCATATGAGACTAATGTCTGATACCGGGAGCAGAGTGACAGACAGGATAAGTGTTGTTACGGGCATCAGGTGAACGTTTCGCGTCTTCTATAATAAAAAAATAAGGAAAATTCAAGATATAATTACAATCATCAAAATTAGCCGAATGGATTAGGATGATTTGACTTTGATGACGTTGCAGGCACCCATTAGACTATTGTAGTGAACCAACAACTAGCGAATGTTTTTAATGTTGTCTATGAAACTATTCTTGGTAAATTTATTTTGTCGGCTCGGTTGACGCAGTGGCTAAGCCCTTGGCTTCTGCGCCGCGGGTTCGATTCCCGCACGGGACAAATATTTGTATGGCCTACATATAGTTGTTCTGGGTCTGGGTGTTTGTGCATGTGGAATTTATGTCTGTAAAACGCACCCACGACAAATCTTATTGTGGGGCTTCGTTTTTAAAAAAAAAATGAAATATATGATTATATTTCATTATAAATTTACCAATTTACAATTTAATTTTTTAAAGGTAGGATTCCTATGCAGGAATCCGTCTAGGTAGGTACCACCCCAGGGCCATTTATTCTGCCGTGAAGCAGTAATGTGAAACAATACTATGTTTCGGTTTGAAGGGCACTGAGAGCTAGCGTAATCACTGGGCATATGAGACTTAAGAAGTGATGTCTCAGGGTGACGCGCGTTGCTCTTCAAAAACTAGGTAATACACATCATTTTATATTTTGCATCTTAGCAAATTAACTTTCTTTCCTTTATTATAATGGGTCTCCGCAAAGTAACATCTATCGGATTCTATTAACTATATGAAATATGTTATATTCGATATTTCTTAAATAATAAAAATGACAAATACTTACGTATTATCTTGCCTGTTTCTTCTCCGTCAGTGGAATTTCGATTGTTAAGAAAACGTCATTTGACTAACAAAATTTACATACAATTATAATTTCATTTCTTAGTACTCTTTAATAAAAAGAAAGGTTTTTATTTCCAAAAGCTTTAATGTCTTAAAAAACATCGCTAAAAACCATTCAAATAAAATAGTCGATTTCTATATTTAACAACATTTTACTTAAGTTTAGCTAGTTGACCGCACTAAATGGATGTAGTTTGGTATATTTGTACAAAATTGAGATCCAATCAAATAATTCACAATTTTCACTCCAATAAAATGTATACTTCTAAATAATTAAAGCATTGTTTGTTTTCTAGTGATACTGCAGATAACATTAGATTAATAAAGGCAATTTTGGCGAATTTTTTAAACAATACGAAAACGTAAATGAGAAATATAATTGTAGAGACATTAATAAAATGTAAAGGTGGCTACACTAAAATGAAGAACATCAAAATAATTTCTTGATCTTGAACACGAAAAAGTTATAATGGAAAACCAATATTTCTGAAGCTCATACAACTTGTGATGGATGAAAATAAAACTCTACGAGAAATAAATTAAGCCAAACACAAAAGATGTATCTATATTACTAGAGATATGATCATGAACCAGTGTGCCGTGGGTCCAGAACCAATACTGCCACTTCCCCTCAGGTACAGTCGCTCGCTAGTCTGTGAACGCACTACGAACCGACATCTACAAATCTGGACGAATCACCCGGAGTGCAGACAGACAAAGGCAGCTTTGCCCATCATCAACAGTCACATCTCCAAGGTACTACTTCGTCTGAATAAACGCGAAATCAAAACGATTAGTAGCGCCATAACTGGACATGGATCATTGAACAAGCATCTGTTCACTCTAGGCCTGTATGGAGACGGACGAAACGGCGGCCCATGTCCTGCTGGACTGTCCTACGGTCGCCATATACCGGGCCAAGGATCTCGGCTCGCCGAAATTGCTCCCCGAGGTTGCGGGGACCATTAAAGGTCTGCAGCGTTTCCTGGAGGAACTTGGTTGGCTCTAGTAGAATAACATTCCTGCCTACACGCAAAACACGCGCTAGACGTGGAGTTGGGGAAACCGGCCCGTTGCAATCTACAATCTACAATCTAGAGATATGATGTTCACAATATACACAACCAAAACAGAACTTTATTTTCATCCATCACAAAGTCTCAATTGTATGTAACGGTGTTACAATTGGTCAGCTTATGTTTTTTTATTGGATAAAGTGACGAAACAGGGAAACTGCTCACCTGATTATTCAAATAACTAATTCGTCACATTATGTGTAGACACCTCAACATTACTTTTAGTTACTAATCTAAAACATAATAGCAGCTTTTATTGTAATCATTGTTTACTGTTATATAAATCCCAAAGCGTAATTGCACCGTCAAGACCTCCTGCTGCCATTATATTTGCATTCCAGAGAGAAACTTTTTGGGTCGAATAGACAACATCTTGTATAGCTTGTCTGTGCTCCGTCAATACAACCAATGGACGCAGGGAAAACCAAGAAAATATACGGATGTGGCCATCCCAACCACCTGCAACAAATACCTTTCCATCCATTCGTGTTTGAACTTTATTTACACCTGGGTTCTTGATAGTGATATCCATCTTGTGGGCCATGCTCAAGTCTTTTCTCCCTATACTAAATATCTGCACCACATCAGAAGCATTTCCGATTATTCCTCTCTGTTGCTCACGGTGGAAATCCACCGACATTGGACATTCCTTCGTTTGTAACTTGCTAATACATTGACTAGTGTTAAGGTCCCACAGGAGCAGCCATCCCGCTTCATAACCAACCAATAAACATGGTTTGTCACAAGAAAATTCAATATACTTCATGCACATTGGATCGCCGAGTTTAGGTGAAGCATTTTCAGGTTTAAGGGAACCTATTTTTTCAAAAGAAAAATTGTAAATGGCAATACTGGATTCCTTATCAGGTACATAAAGTGTTTCGAGTTTTGTGTTGTCTTCGAAACGGCAGAAGCCAGGGTAGTCCATCTCTATTACATGTTCTTCCTTATATCCAGTATTGGTTAGGTTAAAAATTTTGAATTTGCCACCTTTTTCTTGAGTTATAAGTTGACTATTGGTATGAATAAGATGGAGAATTGGAGCTTGACCAACTTGAATTTTTTGTTGTAATCGGTTCGTCTGTAATTTCATAAAAAATTGTTCAATAAAAATATTGATATTTCATAATAGTTGGTTAAATTGTTCTGAATAACACATATAAATTATACCCTTATTAAGAAAAAAAATTTTTGTTGTCAAAAAAATATGTCACACATGGATTTCTCTTGGATATACAACACAACCAGACATGAACACCTACAATTAGGTTTTTTTATATAATTGTTGGCTTCAGCTGGGAATAAAACCCAGGACCCATGACCTAGAAGTCTGGAACTCTGACAACGAGGCCACATGTTTGCCAACGCAAGAGTCACAAGACATTGTCTATATACAACATGCTTATATCTAGGACCCATCGCCACTTAACATTGAGGTCAAATGGTGTATAAAAAAAACAGAATCGCAACAGGAAATTCTTCCAAATTTGAAGACATCTGTTGTTTATGTTTATATGAAATTAGAATCAATTACGGTTTTAAAAAAAGATCAAGCAAAGATGTGGCAAATATTTGTATTTCCCACATCTTATAATTGTAATCTCAAAAGTTATTATATTGTGTACATTTTATAGTTTAATGATTCTGAGGTATAAATATTTATACATAAAACAAATATTGAAATGCTGAATTGCTGGCAGCAGTCAACGGATATTTTTGTAGGTCACTGAATGGGGTTGTAAACAAAGAAAATACGCAATATATGAAATAATTTATGTTCACTATTCTGTGTAAAATACTAATTTTCTACGCAGTTTAAGAACAAAAACGGGCAAAAGGATTGTTATCCTTGGAATATTTGATGTTACCTGAAGGTTGTATGCATAAACATATCCATTTTTCGAACCGGCTAGTAACCTCTCGAGACCGCCGGGAAGAAAGCTAAATGCCAATGAATAAACAGGCAAATTGTCGACGTTTCGGATTGTATAAACTGGGTCAGGAGGTAGTAGTGCCATATCTGGTCAAGCTCAAACCGAAATATTTTGTCGGAATATAAAAATAAAATAATTATAAAATTAATCAAGCCATCAGAAACTAAACCCCAACTACGCACAACACAAAACTGACAGAAAAACAAGAAAGTTTACGATCTGACGTTTAAATTTAAATACTGGTGCGTTCATATCACCTAATAAAGTTAAAAATATTTTAGACGTTGAAACATAGAAAAATAGTTAAAAACAAAGCTGAATTAGATGCCATTTCTTGAATGGTAGATGTGGCTAATTAGATCACTTTCAAATCAAAAAGACACTTAAGGATTGATTAAAAAACTATTTATATTAATTTAAACATTTTGAATTTACTTTTGATGAAACCTAATCATTATGAAATATATATAAAATACAAAAATTATGTCAGATAACTTGGCATGTTACTTCTTCTAGTGATTTTCACGGAATTAATAAAATATGACAAATTCAATCTGAACACACAAAATTGACATTCCAAATTTAAATTAATTTAAACAACATTCCAAATCCAAAGCAATTCAAACATAATACATAAACCCAATAGATCCGTGTTGACATCAAAAGAGTATGCATAATCTGAGATTACCAATCAACACCATTAATACTTACATTCTTGTTGTTTGGTATCTGACATAACTTTTGTATTTTATATAAATTTTACAATGATTAGGTTTTATCAAGAATAAATTCAAAAATGTTTAAAGTTAAAATAAATAGTTTCAGTTGCACTCGACGCTCGACGCCAGACGGTCGCATAGCGCCCAGCTACGACCCGCTCCGGTAATCCGATCGAAGCGTGCAGCTACCTGCGCCCAACCCTTCCGGGAATTAGTCAAGGCGACTTTCGTTGTATTGTACTAATTTCCCAGAATTGTTTCCACGTCATTTTCGAATCCACCTGTTGTGGTTACACTAGCGGATACCTAACGGTGACAACGAAACTAGTGTAGGCTAGCCCCGTACGCCCGCGGTTCCCTATCTGGGAAACGCGCAATCGGAAGAAACCCACAGAAATTGGCCTTGGGTAGTGCCCTAGTCAATGTGGGTTTACTCGACCGACTCAAAAGTCCACGCGTAGTTGTAATTAGTTGTAAGCACACACCCGAGTGTGCAAAATAAGATCCACACGAGGACGCACTAGGGCTACACACCTAGGCATTCATCCTCCCTGCCTATACCCGGCAGGGAGGGAAGTTAGGCCACACACCCCGGCAACCCACTTCCCCGTAGGAAATAAGAGAAGGACAAGTATGTCGGAGGCGTTACCTAACGCACTCTTAGCGGCCCAGGCGGAGCAACCGGAATTACTCCGGTCGCTACTAACCGCTCTGCCGTCAGTAGCCTCAGCTATTGAGGCGCTATCTAGGCCCCCCTCCAGGGCCTCGTCCTCGGGCTCCGAAATGGAGTTCGATTCTCCCTCGGCACCCGAGGACCCCCGCGACACCGGCGACGACATTGGTTGTCTGCAAGTGCAGAAATCAAAAAAGAAGCGCGCCTCACCGACGCCCGATAGCCACGCCAAGGCTGCCAAAGCCAGTGATAGCACGCCTATCCCGCAACCGCAGGTTGCCCCTGTAGCCTCCCAAGAGACCCCCGCTGCTTCACAGCAGGCCCCCGCTGCTTCAAAGCAGGCCCCCGCTGCTTCACAGCAGGCCCCCGCTGCCCCGCGCAATCCTTCGCAGTTCGCTGCACACTCTCGGCGGCCACCGCCTATCTTCATTCGGGCTCTGGACAGATGGCAAGAGCTCACATCGGCCATGTCCAGGTTAAAATATACTGCCGTTTCTACCTCAAACGGCATTAAATTACAGGTGGAGACCACTGAGGTCTACCGCCAGGTAACACGTTACCTGTCGGAAAAAGGTGTGTACTTCCACACATACACTCCAGCCGATGAGCGGCAACTAAGGGTGGTTCTCAAGAACCTACCCAAGGAAATCAGCGCGGAAGAGGTCAAAAAAGACCTCATCGCGCAAAACCTCCCCGTCGTCGCTGTACACCGCATGTACAGCGGGCGCACTAAGGTGCCCTATAACATGGTGCTAGTCGCACTTGACCGCTCCCCGGCAGGGAACGGCTTCTAACGACATTAGAGACCTAATAAGGCGCAAGAACGCAGCCACTCGCGCTCACGACTTATATCCTACCGTCAGCAATAGAACAACACTACGCACTCTGCAACGTGAGGTCCGAATAAGTATGCAGGAGCTCAGAAACGATCGGTGGGATAACAGTCTTATTAACATCGAACCGTCTCACCTCGCCTTCTGGCGACTTCCAAAATCACTAAAAGGAGGCACATCCCGTTCAATGCCCCCTTTAGTACGACCCAACCAACCGCCTGCCTTCCTAGACGAAGAAAAGGCAGAATGTCTAGCTGACAGCCTAAAATCACAATGCTCCCCAAGCACCTTACCGGTCGACTCCGCCCACGTCGCGTTAGTCGACAGCGAGGTCGATCGGAAGGCTTCTCAACCGCTCCGCGATTCCATACCGCCGGTTAACAGCACCGAAGTAGAGTCTATTATTAAAAACCTCCGTCCGAGGAAATCCCGGTCCCGATGGTATCACTAACAAAGTAGTTAAGCTCCTGCCTACTACCATCATTCAGCTATTGGTATTAATCTACAACGCAGCTCTGGCCAACGCAATCTTTCCGAACACCTGGAAAGAAGCAGAGGTCGTAGGGATTCTAAAGCCCTCTAAACACCCGTCCGATCCCACCGCATATCGGCCTATAAGCCTCCTCAAGGCCTTAGGCAAGATATACGAACGCCTACTTCTCGCCCGCTTAAGAGACTTCATGCAGTCTCGAGGGATCCCCATCCACGAGCAGTTTGGATTCCGTGCCAAACACTCATGTACCCAGCAGGTGCACCGCATAACGGAGCACATTCAATCCCGCTTCATACGCGGGCTTCATACCGGAGCGCTCTTCTTCGACGTGGCGAAAGCGTTCAACAAGGTCTGGCACAACGGGCTCATATACAAGTTATATGGACTCGGTGTGCCAGATCGCCTCGTACTCATCATACGAGATTTCTTACGCAGTCGAACCTTCCGCTACCGCGTCGAGGGGGTGATCCGAATCACATCCCATCCTAGCCGGCGTACCACAAGGCTCAGTCCTAGGTCCCGTGCTCTACACCCTTTTCACGAACGACATACCGCACACCAGCGGCGTCGAACTCGCCCTCTTCGCAGATGATACCTGCCTATATGTGTCTGGACGTAATCCAGACACTATCTCTAAACGCCTCCTATCCGCAGCCCGAACCCTCGGGAACTGGTTTCGGAAATGGAGGATCGAGGTCAACCCAATCAAAAGTGCAGCCATGTACTTCTCGCGGCGCATAACGCAGCATCTCCCCACCATAGAGTTATTCGATCGTCCAATCCCCTGGGAAAAGACAGTCAAATACTTAGGCGTCCTATTAGACTCGAGACTCAGCTTCGGTCCACATATTAACCGAGTAAGGAACCGAGCGGCGTTCGTCCTCGGTCGATTACATCCGTTACTAAATAAAAATAGCAAAATGTCTCTACGTAATAAAATTACACTTTACAAAGCCTGTATTCGGCCAATTATGACATACGCAAGCCCCGTATTTGCGCATGCCTCCCCGCGTCAAATTCACCGATTTCAGGTAATACAAAATCGATTCATGCGTAAAGCCACGGGAGCACCGTGGTTCGTGCGTAATGCTAACCTTCATATCGATTTAGGGCTTCCTACCATAGCCCAATATCTAAAGTTGGCCTCTCGCCGATACTTCGACTCTGCCGCCACGCACCCCAACCCACTGGTTGTCAGTGCCGCCACTTACAACCCCCTCGCGATACACCAAAACTCGACCCGCGGAAAAAGGAGACCGAGGCACGTCCTCGAGGACCCTGACGACGCGACCACTATTGCCCAAGCGCTCTACTCAACACTACACAAACACCCATTATCACCATCATACCACCCCCGCCGTCGGCGTGGGCGTATCAGACAAAGTTATTCGCGATACCGCCGTATCTCAGGCCGGTTCTCCCCTAGCAGTAGTGTCATAAACAGAAGCGTCGCTGGAGTTTCTTGCGCCATTTCTTCTCCAGCGGAAACGCATTCCGAATAGGTGGTAAACTTATCTAATAATAATCATGGTATTAATAATTATAGTAGTAGTAATATTGCCCTCCCGATTGCAGTAACTGACCGAGCCGAGACCGGCCCCCTTGGGCACCCTCGAGTCTGTTACTCTCGCGAACAGGATGACGGTCCAAGCCGAGGTCCCCTCTCGGGGGCCCTTGCGCCAGTCATCCATAAATAGGTTAGGAAGGTTTCGGCTAGGCGCCCTCAGCGCTATGCCACCTTTCAATCCGGCGAAGCTGTAAAAGCCTTCGGGCTAACAGTGACCATCAGTCCTAAAAAAAAAAAAAAATTGTTTTCTAATCAGTCCTTAAGTGTCTTTTTGGTTTGATAGTGATCCCATTAGCCACATCTGCCATTCAAGAATTCTAAGCACTCTGCCTCTAATTACACCAAATCCTGTATTGAGAATTCTACTACATCGTGCAATAACTATGGCAAGATCCCCTCAAAATGAGACCTACAATATTTTGTGGCAATCAATGGGAGAGGCCTATGTTCAGCAGTGGACTAGTACTATGCTGAAATTATGAAGATGATGAATATCCTCTATTACTCCGACGGTGACAGCCCCTTGAGGACTTCACAGAGAAGAAATGGTTCTTTTCTTCATACAATTTTTTGTTTCCCTAAGGATTTTGACGAAGACTGCCTTTGATAGCATTTACAACATGTGCAGTCCTTACTGTAGATATTATAAAATATAAAATCGTGTCTAATTAAAATTCTGAAAAAGAAAATGAAACGTTTATTAATCATAACAATATACAGTATAATATATTAATTTATAACAACAGTAACAGTGTACAGCCAAATCAAAAAAAAGATAATTACTAAAATTATCATTTTCTTATTTAGTAAATTATTACGATTCAGTCATTTAGTTTTTTTTTTGCTAAAAAGTATTTTGTGTGCATTTTTCTCTTCAATCTTCAAAAAGGATTAAATTTTTGTGCTTCATTCGTCATTTATTTAATTTTAAAATATGCAATATTTTTGTTTTGGTAAAACAGGCAGTTTGTATTTTACATTCGCAATCCGCATGTTCTTTGTCATTTGCTGGGTTAGCCAAGTTTTGTGTGAGAGTCAAAATGTATCTTACTATCAATACTGTCAAATTCTCCTTTCATCATGTCAGGTTTGGTTAGGAATGAGGGACTAAAACTTTAACTGTCGAACACATTTCGTTGAGAGATTCTCAGTCGATTTTAAGAATCGATTAATACCTTCCTTTAATATTTAATGAACAAGTAAACACTGAGCAGTGAACAACACTGTGTCCTAATTTGTCAGATGTCTGTCAAGCACTGCGACAACTCAAAATTCTCGTGAAGCTTCTCCTTTGTAGTGTTTTACAAATTTGAGAAGTTTTGAATGAGAGCCAATCGAATGTACCTAATAATGGGTGCCATATGTAAATTAAGAGTACTAATTTAATCGTCGAAATCACAAATGGCTACGGAGACGCTTTTAAAAACGAACAAGCATTCAAAGTATATATCATATAGGAAAATTTTGTACCATAGGTTTTTTGTTGGCCTACTATTTTTTATAGTGGTGTCTTTAGTGTTTACTGTGCTTTTTAATATTTACGCGGGAAATTCACAACGGACCGAGATCCACCAACCTGTGAATTTAGATTTAGTGAACTTACAAGTGACAAAAATTAAAATTAATTCACCCTACTCCGAGCCTCGCTACACGAATTGCACTTACTGGAGTTGTTTTAACGTATACAAATGCGGAAGAGGCGGCCACGACAAGATAACTATATATATATATCCACTCAAAGAATATAGAACAGAGGATGATAGGCTTATCTCACAATTGTCTAGAGAGTTTTATGAAATTCTAGACACAATAAGACATAGTAAGTATTATACTACGAATCCTGAAGAGGCTTGCTTGTTGGTGCCCAGTATAGACACTTTGAATCAGAATGCTTTTTCCAGTAAACATGTTTCTCAAGCATTGTATTCTCTTGAACAGTAAGTATTTTTATAACAAGTACAAAAATATATAGTTTATAGTCGGAATTCTTGCTTTTACAATTACTTGGCAAGACTGCATTAATATTACTTACTTAACTGACTACTGAACTGGTCAGTTCACCAAATATATAATAAGTAAAATGAGTAATAATGATTTTAATTCTTATAGTCATTATTACATACTTCTCATGTGTGTATTGGACATCCTTTTATATTTTTTTACTTCTTTGTGTTACTTCCTTCATACATAATTTATTTTATTATCAATTAAGTTGGTATAATATATTTCATATCATTTTCTTACTTGTGTTGTTGATTTTATAATAGTGCCAACATAAAGAAAGATCAGTTTCTGAATAAGCCATATGCACTTCTGTATCTAAACAACATCATGAAATTAATCATTCTTATATATCCAAAAACAACTTACGACACACTGGATGTGTTTTGTGTTGTTTGTCTGGTAGAAAAAAAATATTAGGACAGGCGGTTGTTCATGCCCACAACGTTTTCCCCGACCAAGATTCTCAATGTTTGGTTGTGATTTCTACAATCTAGTAAGATTAAAAATTCTATTAAGTTCAAAGACTAGCTAGGTTATTGAAATGGTCAAAGCATAGGTTATGCTGGGTTTTTTATTAGTTTTAAAATGGTACATGACACACTTACTAGGTTTAGGGGTATCAAATTCTCTGTTATTTGCAAGGTTTTAATGCAGGTGGTTTTACAATCGAATGGGACTTATTATAAAATTAAGGATTATGGGAAAAAACTATTTTTGGAGAAAATGACTAGGTTTTGGCTTGGGGCAACTGAAGGGCTAACAATGAATGGTTTATTATCTAATATGAATCTTTTTAAAATATAATATGAAAACTTTATTTGCATAACACACATTTTTGTGAGTTATTATTGTTTAAAAATCTTGCAGCAAAGTTTCACACAAAGGTCACAGATACCATTACTAAATTAGGTATAATAGTATTGTTCATGTTACAACTGTTTATTTAAAAATACACTTTAATTTTATTGATGAAATAAATGTAAATAAAGAATATTAATTATTTTGTTTAAGCTGGAACAATGGCGAAAATCACCTTATATTTAACATGCTGCCTGGTACCGCACCAAATTACGAATCGGTTATCAAACTTAACACCAGTAAAGCAATTATAGCAGGATCTGGTTTCGACACATGGACTTTTCGATATGGATTTGACATTTCATTACCGTTATACAGTCATATTGCTAGAGGAATTGACAATACGCAACCAAAACAGAAGAACTACTTGATTATATCAACGCAGCAAAATCTTCCAGAGGATTATCAAGCAGAATTACAGAATATAGCTTCTTCATCAAATGATCTACTGTTGCTTGATAAATGTAAGACGGAATCCAATAGAATGAATCATAATAAACGCTGTGAATATACTACTGGCAGAGTGTTTAATTATCCTGATATACTAAAAGAGGGTATGTTCTGTTTGGTTGTCCGAAGTGCAAGACTGACACAGTCCGTTTTAATGGACATTTTGGCATCACAATGTATTCCTATTATTATAGCTGACACTATAGTCCTGCCTTTTAATTCTCATGTGGACTGGCACAGAATATCATTATACATACCCGAAGAAAATATAAAGAATTTGTTGAGAATTGTCCATTCTGTTAGTAAGGAGAGACGGGGCGAGCTTTATTGGCAGCTGAGATGGGTGTACGAGAAGTATTTTGCGAGTATAGAGAAGATTACATTGACGACGTTAGAAATAATTAATGAAAAGGTATTCCCATTAGCTGCTAGAATGTATGAAGAGTGGAATATGCCTGAACATTTGGTAAGATTTTTGGCTTTGTGTAAAAAAAAAAAAAAATAATCGTGCCTTATAACTAACTGACACCTTTGTTTCATCATAATATCTCAAATTAGCCATGTAGCGTAACAAAGATCTCGTGGGTCTGGTAAGGATCGACTGAGGGAATATTTTTTTTGGGTTTCCCTGTTACTTTAACATCTTTTGTCAAGTAGTTTTCATGACGATGGGTTTCGCATGTGTTTGGTTTTTCTTTGGAAAGCCTGTTGTTTACCCTTACATGCTAGCCGCTTATCGTAGTTTTGTGCAAATTGATCCCGAAATGGGCTCTAGACGTATGTCTCTCAAGACATACTGTTTCAAAAAAAGTGAATTTTCGATACAAATCTCGATAATGCAAGCAATTTTCAGTACTCGAAATGTTTACGCGCTTTCAATTAGTGCCATTTTACATTTGTTTGCATATAATTTATTGAAACAATAAAAGCTTGCTGTAATTTACTTTTAACTTTTACTTAGAACACTATTATTTTATCAAAAAAGAAAAACAAAAATCATGACTGCTACTTTACTTTAGTAAATTAAAAAAATATCCCCTCCGTTCTGTAAAACTCATTCGCTTCGGAAAGGCGGGGGAATAAACTTCTATTAAATTATCAGACCGAAAATATTCAGATGTGACGGACAATGTCTAAGGTGATAAACGTGAAGATTCCAGTGAGTCTACCCTATCTTGGGTGACACATTAGCAGCCTGTTAGGAAACAGGTTAAAAAATATCACAAATGGTTCTTTAGAAGTAAGAACATATATTTATTTATAGAAACAGTCATAAACTTTTTTCCAGTCTGAAGTAACATTTCTAGGTATAAATTAGAGATTAGATAAAATATTTTTTCAACAGCCACTCCGATCGACAGTAAAATGATAGTTCGTGTAAAATTTTGGTATTGAATTGAATTTTCCAATCATTGTTCACTTTTATAAGCACTTGCTGCATAATAAACTATCAATATTAAACATCAAAAATTAAATTATACACAGAAATAACAAAATTCAACAAAAATACTGCCGCCACTTTTCGAATTGGCGCCAAAATTCAACCCAACCTATACTTTTTTTTAACTTGTTATGGCAATAGGGCTTGCCCCACTACTTAAGAACGAAATAAAAATTAAAAACGGCACAGGCCTCTTATCATTTTAGAGTCGAGGAAAGTCCACCACACTGCTCCAGTGACGGACTTCACACATCGGTATATTTTTATTTGTAAGTCACGCCGGTTTGCTCATTATATTTTAGTTTAATGCCGTCCACGCACTATAAACCGACAATTTTAGTGTTAAATGTATCGAACCTTTTCTTTACGGCTCTTAATAATACAAGCGTATCTAATTAAAGATGTTTCTTGCAGTATGGACCTGTGAATCCATTATTCCTGCCCGTAACTGCACCGAAGTCGCCCGGCTTTACAGCAGTCATACTAACATATGACCGAGTGGACAGCCTTTTCACTCTGATCAGGAAACTGGTGAGGACTCCTAGTCTAGCCAAGATACTTGTAGTATGGAACAATCAGAAGAAGGCGCCTCCTCCATGTAAGTTTAACCTTATTATTATCTCGACAAAGTTAATTTTGAGATAGTTTTTTTTTTTGAGATTGAATTTATTTTTATAATAATTTGGAAGTGTAATTTCTTTGGGAACGGCAACAAAATTTCTTAACGCATATGTACATATTATATTTGTGTGTATGAGAGTCTATCTGTGTTTGCAGTATACCAAAATAAACGTACGTACATATACTACGCAATTCCGTGTAGTAATTGTAATACACAACTATAGCTATAATGTTTACAATAGCTAAAATTGTAATACAAATAATAGCGGCAATAATGATATTTTTTGTAAATGTGTGTTATAATTTTTTTTCTGATTTATAATTTATTTGAAATGAAAATTTTATTTATAATATATTTTTTAGTATACATTTTAAGATATTTTTAAACTGAAAATAAATGTGATAGTATTAGATTATTTTAAAATAAAACTTCATTATGTCATTTAATGAATATAACCCAAAGAAGCGACATTTCTTCCGTGTGTACGCACTTACTGATACACTCACCGATTCCTTTTAATTGGAAGTAAGTTATGCGTCGAGCAAATCGTTCAATCGCTGTTAAGTGCAACGTCTGCCCATAACAAATGTTGCGTCACCGGAACATTACCGTGTTGCACCACATCGCGCTTGTCACTTCCACAAATCGGTTCATAAGTCTCAATATGCCCAGTAATTACAGTACAAGATCCGCATACAATCCCTCCCGATTGAAGTAACTGACCGAGCCGCGGCCGGCCCTCTTGGGCACCCTCGAGTCAGTTACTGGCGCGCAAAAGATGACGGTTCACGCCGATTTCCGCTCTCGGGGGCCCTTGCGCTGGTCATCCATAAATAAAGATTTCGGCTAAGCGCTCTGCCACCTTTAAATCCGACGAAGCTGTTTTTTTTATTGGATAGAGCGACGAAACGAGCAAAACGTTCACCTGATGTGAAGTGCAACGTCTACCCATAACAAATGCTATGTCACCCAGAATATTTCTATGTGACACTACACTGCGTCCGTCACCCGGAGACATCAGTTCATAAGTCTCATATGCCCAGTGATTACACTAGCTCACAGTGCCCTTCAAACCGAAACACAGTAATGTTTGCACACTACCGCTTCACGGCAGAATAACAAGCTCTGGTGTGGTACCTACCTAGACGGATTCCTGCACAGGAATCCTACCACCAGAAATAATAATACGTCATTATAAATTTCCCATTGTTGCGCTTACCATTAGGTGAGCGTTTTGCTCGTCTCGTCAGTTTCTCCTGTAAAAATATGTACAAATCTAGCTACATTCTATATTTTATAACTGTGTAGTGTCCGATGGAGTTATATTGTGCTATAATATCTTGTGTAAAAACGTCTTAGCGCTTAGCCCGGCCTCGTTTAGCTTCTTTAGATCCCATTTCATTCGTCACTGCCATTGAATAACACAAAGAATGCTTTGTGGAGTTCTGTTTCAATGATTCAGGCCGCCCATTGTGAAGAGGGTCGGTTTTGTTAAAATTAGTTATAAGAGCTAGATCTTCGTATTATTTTTTTATTTGATATAAGCGACGGAACGAGCAAAACGTTCGTCTGATGGTAAGTGCAGCGACTGCCCATAACAAATGCTATGCCACTCAGAACATTTCTGTGTGACACCACAATGCGTCCGTCACCCTGAGAAGTCAGTTGTTAAGTCTCATATGCCCAGTGATTATGCCAGCTCTCAGTGCCCTCCAAACCGAAACACAGTAATGTTTGCACGGTACTGCTTCACGGCAGAATAACTGGCTCTGGGGTGGTACCTACCTAGACGGATTCCTGCATAGGAATCCTACCACCAGTACTTCAATTATAATCAAGTTCAGTTATTAAGGTAAAGGTAATAGAATGGGACGTCATTTGTATTATACTTTTCTAAAGTCAAATTAATAATTTCTTAGTTAAATTTATGCTTGTCAAAAGCTGCTATGAATGTTAAAATCTAAACCAGTTCCAAATAAAACCTCAGAGAAGAACCGGTAAGAATCTCTAGCGTCTTCTTTCTTCAATACCTTGTTACATATGTGTAATGTTATTTATAAATCGTATATTTTTTATATTTTTAACTGGTAGCTCAGGGGCTAGGCGCTCGCTTTAAATTTCATAGTACGCGAGTGACCTGGGTTCGATTCCCGGTGCCGGCACCGTTGAAATTGTTAATTGCAATTTTAAGTGCTGATTTACCACGTGCTCGGCGTTGAAGGAAAACATTGTGAGGAAACCTGCATGTCTGAGAAATAAAAAATGTTTCGAAGACATGCGAAGTCCGCCAACCCGCATTGGAGTAGCGTGGCGGATTCTTACCGGCTCCAAAACCCTCTCAGAAATGGGAGGGGAGGCCTGTGCTAAGCAGTGAGACATTTATAGGCTGTTACTTTTACTGGTGTTATGATTCCTATGCAGGAATCCGTCTAGGTAGATACCACCCCAGCGCCAGTTATTCTACCGTTACTGGGTATATGAGACTTAAAAAACGTACGCAGTGTGGTGAGACACAGAGTACAGATGTTCTGGGTGAGATTGCATTTGTTATGGGCGGACTTTCCCTCACCATCAGGTGAACGATTTGGTCGTCTGAAACAGTATCTGTTGTTTTTTCAAAAACTTCATTCTTTTTTTTTCTGTTACGTTACTTTCAGACTTCAGCCTATCACTAGTCTACTGCTTACATATGCCTTCCTCGTAGATTGCCACAAAAGTTAGTAGCTCTCATCTTGAGGGAATATTATATGGTAGTTAAACATTATATACAATATTATACATAGTTGCCACGCTTGGCAGGCAGGTTGGCAACCGCAGTTTATTGATTCAGATATTTCAGAAAGATGCTGCTGCCCATCACCTGGCTTTCATTTTCGCTCTGTCGACTTCTACGACACCCATGGGATGACGTGGGGTAGTAGATTCTCTTAACCCGCCACCACACGGTATTACGTAACTTCAAGTACACATTAAAATAGATGATTACTGATGGTAGGATTCCTATGTAGAAATCCGTCTAGGTAGGTACCACCCCAGGGCCAGTTATTCTGCCGTGAAGCAGTAGTGTGCAAGCATTACTGTGTTTCGGTTTGAATGGCACTGAGAGCTAGCGTAATCACTGGGCATTTGAGACTTAAGAACTGATGTCTCAGGGCTGATGACGGGCGCAGCGTGGTGTCGCACATAAATATTCTGGGTGACACAGCATTTGTTGTGGGCGGACGTTGCACTTACCATCAGGTGAACGTTTTGCTCGTTTCGTCATTTTATACAATAAAAATAAAGTTATCACAAAATATATTTTTTTACGGCTGCATAGAACCTAAATTCTAATGTCTGTTTTTGAAACCAAAATAATTTAAAAAAAAATCACATGTCCGTATTTACTTTGCTGCCGTCGATATATCTACGGATTTATAAATGACCTTTGTTACACCTGATATGAACGTTAATCCATTAGAGCGACATTTGGGCAAACGTTACGAAGTTCTATTTGGACGAGATCCAGATGGTATCTCCATAGAATGGTTTTACTAGCTATCGTAATGAATTTGGGTAACACAAAGCAATGAATGCAAGCATTAGCAGCCACAACTATGACTGCTGTAATATATTATATACGAGTATATTATTATACTACTGTGCCGTGTGGTGGCGGCTCGTTAAAATAATACTACCACTCCATCTCATCCAATGGATCTCGTAAAAGGCGAGTAAGGAATAAAACTGCACTGTGCACCCAGCAACGCATGGTGGCGATGGGCTCACCACCTATCACACCAAGTGCATTATATTGTTTTGGTGAAACGTGGATTGTGGCAGTCATCTGCTTTTGCAGTGAGTGCCCAGTCTCTGACTACCCCTTATGGGATACAGTCGTGATCTTATGTATGTATGTACTCGTATTATACTACTATAAAGTATAAATGCGAAAGTAACTCTCTCCGTCCCCCTGTCGTTTGTTACCTCACGGTTCAGCCGCTAAACCGATGTTGACTTAATTTAGCACACTCATTAATCCGGAAAATCAAATAATTCCCACTGCATATTTAAAAAACCTACTTGTGGTAGGATTCCTATGCAGGAGTCCGTCTAGGTAAGTACCAGCCCAGGGCCAGTTATTCTACCGTGAAGCAGTAGTGTGCAAACATTACAGTGTTTCGGTTTGAAAGGCACTGTGAGCTAGCGTAATCACTGGGCATGTGAGACTTAAGAACTTATGTCTCAGGGTGATAGACACAGTGTGATGTCTCAACGAAATTTTGTGTGACACGGCATTTGTTATGGGTAGACGTTGCACTTACCATAAGGTGAACGTTTTGCTCGTTTTATCGCTTAATACAAAAAAAAAACACTTATGTCCGTAATTGTATCTGCGCGTACAACAGCCGTTTTGGTTCAACTTACTTGCCGCGATTTTTACTGTTTGCAATCTGACTTCTACACGCCGCGGGTCCTGGGTTCGAATCCCAGCCGGAGCCGACATTTGTGCTAAAACACAAATTGTTGGTTTTCGGGTCTGGTTGTGTCGTGTCCTCGTGTTTCTGACACCGCATCCTAGCCTACCTCCGATCTTATCGCATCAGCGTTACATCGGGCCCGGGTAGGTTGGGACGAGTGAGTGCCTCTGTGTTTGCGCTTACACTTGTGGCACTATAATATCCCCTGCGCAGTTGATGGCCCTCGACAGTATTCGGAAGTTGTCGCCGTGGTCGAAATCGGCCAGGAGAACATCATCAATGTCATACCACTGCCTTCAATGGTCGACATAGACGTTTGAATCAGACAGACAACGTCGGATTATTTTGCGTCATAATATATTGTAATAAAAAGCTAATTCGAAAAACATAGACCAGGACTTATAAAACCACTATATAAAACCTCTCATCGTATTAAATAAGTGAGGCATTAAACTTTTTATCATGGATTCAGTCTCCATTTTATGATTGCGACTTTACGAACACTGATGCGAAAATATAAATTTTATAGGTTATAATAAAATAGTTTTTTGAATTATTTTTCCTTGTATATCTTATATCTCTAACTTTTCTATATAATATACGAGTTATACATATATTATGTAATTATGTTCGGATCTAACAGGTTCTTTACTTTATTTTGTTTTGTTTCACAAAATAATACATATCATGCAGGAATAGGTACCACGGCAGGGTCAGTTATTTAGCCGTAAAGCAGAAAAATGCGGACATTACTGTGTTTCGGTCTGAAGGGCACTGAGAGCTAGCGTAATCACTGGGCATATGAGACTTAAGAACTGATGTCTCAGGGGGACGGGCGCAGTGTATTGCCACACAGAAATAATCTGGGTGACACAGCATTGCTGTGGGGGGGACGTTGCACTTACCATCAGGTGAACGTTTCACTCGTCTCGTCCCTTTAACCAGTAAAAAAAAATGTCAGGTCGGTACATAAAGTCGCATTTAAAGTAAAAATACTCGGACTCGTAAAAGTGACTTCCATTGTTTTAGTTGCATACAGCAAAGGATTGGAACTCTGCAGGTGTCAGTTTTCCTACTGCCCCACAGTCGAACGGCACTGGGTGCGCCAAGGCGATAGTAAATAAGCTTGTCTTAGGATATTGTCCTAACCATTTTGGAAGGCATGGCTAATTCCCAAATAGTGGTATGATTCTTATGCAGGAATCCGTCCAAGTGAGTACCACCGCAGTGCCAGGTATTCTGCCGTCAAGCAGTAGTGTCCAAACATTGTCTTGCAACTGGGCAAACGGAACTTATGTCTCGGGGTGACGAGCGCACTTTGGTGCCACACAGAAACGTTCTGGGTGGCACAGCATTTGTTATGGGCAGAAATTGCACTTACCATCAGGTGAACGATTTGCTCAACTCATCACTTTCTTAGGTAAAAAAGGCTTACAGTTAAACGTTGGCCTAATTTAATAAAAAATAAAAAAGATCTAGTTCTTATGACAACAGTCGTAAGATTTCTGCCGGTGCCATATTATAATTTATTATTATTTAGGTATGATTTTTTTAAATAATTTGCAATCGTCTGTTAGTATTTTTTTATAAAATCAATTTAGCATTAAATATATATAAAAAACAAAATTCAATAAACCCTTCACTTTTCGAGTTGGCGCCATAATTTATAAATCGAAAGTTCCTGCTATTTTTCTTTCTCGATATTGGGTTTTAAAACTAACGATATGTTGTATTGTTGTTTTAAATTACATAATTAAATTATAAAAAAGAGCCCCCGACCTTGTTTACGCCGTGCCGAACGAAGATTCATGATATTGTAGTTTATCTTAATAACCTTTAATGATACAAGAAAAATTAAGCCGGTCTACGGGTCACTATCAAATATTTTTTTTTTTTTTTTTATAGGAGAGGGGGCAAACGAGCAAGTAGCTCACCTGATGGTAAGTGATCACCACCGCCCATGAACAACCGCAACACCAGAGGAATCGCGGGTGCGTTGCCGGCCTTTGAGGAAGGAATAGGCTCTTTTCTTGAAGGTCCCTAAGTCGTATCGGTCCGGAAAAACCGCCGGCGGCAGCCGATTCCATAAAGTGGTAGTGCGTGGCAGAAAATTCCGCGAAAAACGCACTGTGGTGGAATGCCAACCATCCAGGTGGTGACGATGGAATTTTGTGTTCTGCCGCAAAGTGCGATGGTGAAAACCAGCGGCTGGAATTATTCCGAAAAATTCCTCGGAACACTCCCCGTTGTAAATCCTGTAAAAAATGCAAAGAGATTCAACATCTCTTCGCAAGGCCAGTGTATCAAGCCGATCGGAAAGAACCTGGTCGTCGACGATTCGAGCCGCTCTTCGTTGAATACGGTCAAAAGGAAGGAGCTGGCACTGGGGTGCCCCCGCTCAAAGATGAGAACAGTACTCCATGTGAGGCCGAACCTGCGCCTTGTAAAGTTGCAAGCGGTGGACCGGCATGAAGTACTGTCCCGCTCTACTGAGCACGCCAAGCATTTTAGAAGCCAATTTGGCCTTCCCTTCCAAGTGACCGCGAAACTGAACGTCATTCAATATGTCAACGCCAAGGATTCCGATACTGGCTGAGGCAACGACGGGAGTGCTTCCAAAACGAGGTGCTACGACGAAGGGTTTCTTTTTAGCGGTAAACGCGCAAACCTGTGTCTTATTTGGGTTAAACTGGACTAAGTTTAGTCGGCCCCAGTCTGAGATTTTGTCTAACAAAATCTCGACTTCAGACACAAGTTTGTTCCGGCACTCGTCGACGTGTTCCCGAGAAATATTAGCACGGCCGGTGTACAAGGCATCACCAGTACTGTCGTCCGCATAGCAATGAATGTTACTAATTTGTAACATATCATTGATATGCAGAAGAAACAGGGTTGGCGATAGCACGCAGCCTTGCGGAACACCAGCACCCACAGACTTGGAGTCCGAGCATGCACCGTCTACTACGACCTTGATGCTCCGGTCTGCGAGGAAACTGGTGACCCAATTGCATAATTTCTCGGGAAGCCCATAGGAAGGAAGCTTCGAGAGAAGCGCTTTGTGCCAAACCCGATCAAAGGCCTTCGCTATGTCCAAACTAACTGCCAGGGCCTCCCCCTTGCTCTCGACTGCCTCCGCCCAGCTATGCGTAAGGTAGACTAGAAGATCACCAGCTGAGCGACCCTGACGGAAACCGTACTGGCGGTCACTAATCAGCTGGTGCTCCTCTAGGCACCTCAAGAGCTGGCAGTTTATAATGGACTCCATTATTTTGGAGAACAAGGAGGTGATGGCGATCGGTCTGTAGTTGGACGGATCTGAGCGGTCGCCTTTCTTAGGGATCGGGTGCACCAAAGCTGTCTTCCATGTGTTCGGGACGGCGCCTACAGAGTAGGAGTACCGGAAAAGACGCGTTAAGACCGGTGCCAACTCTGGAGCACACATCCTCAGCACAATAGGGGAGATGCCATCAGGCCCACTCGACTTATGGATGTCCAGGGAGAATAGTGCTTTGCGCACAGAACTCTGCAGGAACTTGATTTCCGGCATAGAGCACTCTCACCTCAATATCCGTGCAGATTTGATCAGGTTTTTTTAAAATAAATAATTATTCCAAAAAATATATGAAATGTAAAAAAATCACACTAGTTTATTTATAAGTATTAGTGTTTTATGCAGAACTACTAAATTAAAACATTCATTAAAATAATTAAAACTCGTCCAACGAGAACCATTTCTGTTCATATACACTGTAATACGTGTAAATTAAAATCACTTTATCTTCTTTTTATAATAAAATTTCGAACGCAAATTATTTCAAAATATAACTTTGCCGCGTTTTTTGCATTTTTCTTCCAAAAATATAAAATTAAAAGGTACGAATGTTAAAGGGATTATATTTTTACGCCCTACATACTTTGGATGACTATGAAACTTACAAGAATTTTTAAATGTTAGTAATTAGTCGTATCTTCGTTTACCATTAACGTAAACAATACTGTTGAAGACCATAAAATAGACTGCAAGACTGCACACGCTGTATACGTGTAAAGAGAGAGATAAGAGATAATTCAAAGAATAGATCGCGTAGAGAGAAACGATTAAAAGGTCTAGTAATTGTGATTAGTCGTTAAAATAATCGCATACTAAACTACAATTTAGGAATGCCGCGAGATCTTCCTTGCATTTTCCTAAGATCACTTTTTCAACCAAATTCTATTACGCCGCTACCGCCCGTAAAACAAACGAAGTCAGTGTTTTCCAATCAATAAATTATTTATGTTAGGCGACGCAGTTTATCGAATGATGACTATGTTTTTATCTATACGACGACTTCGAAACGGATCGTTGTAGAAACAAATCCGCAGCCAGGGTTGCCATTTTTTGAATATTTATATAATAAAAAAACAAACATAAAAACACTTTGCGTGTTGACATTTCCCCGAAAATATTTTTATTTCTTAGACATGCATACGGATGTTTTCATTCACCTTATAAAAAATTGCTCAGCACCCATACATAGTCCGCTTAAGAACTAACAGTCATATAACATTATATATTGGATTCAAAATAACACTTTCTCAGAATAGTGAGTGCCTCTGTGTTTGCGCGTACACTTGCGGCACTATAATATCTCCTGCGCAGTTGATGGCTCTCGACAGTATTCGGAAGTTGTCGCCGTGGTCGAAATCGGCTAGGAGAACATCACTACTACTATTCAATATACAATATTACAATTGTAGCGAAATTTATGTCACTTCATGAGAAACTGAACAAATAGCTAATACGTTCTTTATCGTGCTATTAAAGTTTCATCGATGATTTCATGTCAAACAGTAAAATTGCCAACCCTATCCGTAGCAGTCATGCATCTAAACATGTTTTACGCATGCAATACACGGGTGCGTTGAGTGTAAAATACTTTGTAGTTATTTAAATCTAACCTTATGCAGTTGATCTAACGTGGCTTTTACAATTGACACATTCAGTCGATCCATAACAATATAAATGCGATTTTAAATCGAAGTTGCACATATTATTTACAATCGTTTACTTTCCATCGTTGTCATTTTACGACGTTGCTTTGCATCGCGTCATAGGCGATTATAAAAAGAAACATGTTCACACAGATGAGCTACACTGTGTAACTACGGAACTGTAACACCAGCACAAAATCACCCGGACCTATCTGCCCCTAGGCACTCCTAGGTGTCTCTTTGCAGACACCTGCCGAGTGCTACCCCGAACTTTTAAGTTCGGGTCCCTGCACTTTTAAGTGCCTCTTAAGCGCGTCCGCGCGTCTGCCCGTGTCCTTCCCCTCCCGCACTTCACTCGAGAGGTGTGTGAGGTGCGGGGGGACCGTGTAAGCGTGCTCAGGTAGTGTATTAATTATTAACTGGGTCCACCACTACTACCACCGATTTCGTCAAGATGCACGACGCTTCTACCTACCCCTTCTCCTCAGGATGTCCACCCCTGCTTCCTCTTCACCCGCAACATTGTCCACGAGCGCAACTAGCGCCACGACGGAGGGCGGTGAAAACGGGAAACAGGATGAACAAAACACAGCAAATTTCAACGACACTACAGACAACACCTCTGTCTACATTCTGGCTAGAGGACTTATCGCCTCGAGGCAGGTTAGAACATGAAGTGTCAATGCTCCGCAAGATGAAGCGACTCAACACAATGCAGTCGACTTCGGCGGACCTTCCTCTGCGAGGACCTGGGGCGGAGAACAGCTGAAATAGCAATCGCCGGATCGAGCAAAGAGGAGGAGGATCGAGGGGAGGCAAAAGTGGCGATTTGGCCATTGGCGACCCCGCGAAACCTCAATCGCCAATCGCCTCCTTTCATGTGGATCACAAAAATCCAAAAAAGTGAGATTTCCGCCTCTGGTCGTAGAGCAGTTTCTGAACTGGGCCAGACACTTCAGGATCATGGCCCAGGAGTTCGTCGGACATCGAACGAGCGCACGACCATATGGGAAGAGCGTTAGGTTTGTACCGGATACTGAACAAGAGTACCGGTACCTACAAATATACCTCACCAAACTCGACACCGATGAGAACATCAGTTGGATCTCATACTCCTTACCAGCAGAGTGGAGTATCAAAGTGGCGATTAGGGGTCTGCCACTTAACACCTCCCCTGATGATATCGCAGACTCCTTCCGGGACCAAGGTTTTGAACCGGAATATGTTCGGCAGGTCCAGGCACGACAATTACGACCAGGTTGCATCTTCTTTGCCCAACTGAAGAGGACGGGAGATGTCGTGCCAAAGATCTACCAGATTGACGAGATCCTTTATATGCCGGGGATCAAGATCGAAGCCTGGCGTGGCAATGAAGGCCCCGCCCAATTCCACCGCTGCCAGAAAGTCAAGCACTCCTCACACTGCTGGCACCGCCCTCTGGCGTGTGTACGTTGTGGTGGGGAGCACCCGGCGAAAGACTGCCCGTGTCCGTTGGAGGACCCCCCCCCCCCCCCATCTACGCCAATTGTGGGCAGGAGCACACGGCGAATAATGCCGTGCAAGTGATGACCAGGGGCAGTGACCAGTTGAAGTCGGACCTTCGAAGAAAACGTATTGTGTTTGTATATTTTGGGTGTTACTTGTTCAACATTAAATTTTGAAAATGAAGACCTTACCTATTCGTAAATATAAAAGTTGATCAATAATCCATAGCGGAGAGAGACGCATCATTTACAATGTTTATAGTACTTTAAACTGTGTGATTTAAATGCGACTGCAGAGAGCACAGTAATAAACAGAAAGTGCATGCGGCGTGTCCGAATATACTGTTTATAAAATTATTAAAGAACAAAAGGATACTTACACATTAAAATCACCTGTGAAAAGAGAGCTCGACTATCAACTGATTGTTATTTTCAGACAATGTGTTTCCATTAAACTTATTTTTTTTTTCAATTGTTTCAATTTTTACCTCACTGTGAATACACCCTTACCCTGTAGTTGCACTGATGACTGTCACTATTTTCTTAACGCGAACGGACTATAGGTAAACACTGTGCATTTTACATAATTAACGAAGTGACTAACTAGTTCGTTACGAGATCAATAGATGTCACTGTTTTTAATTGATTAATAACCGAAGACAAAAAACGCGCCTTTTACTCTACGGTTAAAGTAATAGTGTTATGTTATAAATTGGAAACACGATTAGTACATATATTTTTAATCGACGTAAGACGTTGACGTTTCGTTTTACGTTTATTGTACCTCTATATTTATTTATTGGTTTCCTTTTATTATAAACTCTTTCAATAACTATCTATTTCGATGTTTCACTTCTTCCGGGCGCCCCGTGGCGGACAATTTTTTTTTATTATAGTGCCGCGTGGTGCCGGCGTAAGATTAACTACCATCCGATTTCGGTTCATGAATCAGTCGATTAAGGGGAGAGAAAAATCTAGTACCTTCGATAGTTGGCGGAATTAACCGTCTCGGCAAATTCTTCTAACTTGGGACTTCACTTAACTTAACTTCGAGCAGTATTTTTTTATAAAAAAAAGGTGACAAGTTTTTATTTATCTGTTGGTAAATGTCAACGTCTGTCCATAACAAATTCTGTGTCGCACCATACCGCGCTCATCCTGAGACATTATGCCCAGTAATTACACTAGCTAGCAGTGGCCTTCAGACCGAAACAGTAATGTTTGCATACTACAGTTTGACGTTAGAATAACTGGAACTGCGACAATATCTATGGATTCTAGCATAGGAATACTATCACAGGATAATTATGATTTTTTATCTATCATCTGTGTGGCTGTTAAAAGATTTGCTTAATCTAAAACGCACGCCGTTGTCATTCGTTTCAAGGTAGGTAGGATGGTCTAAAACCTTAGTACCCAAAGTGCTACAGGTGGATCCCCAGGGGTCCACGGAAGACTAGACCGGACTAGACTAGTCGGATATGGTACATTTTATGTTGTCGTTGTGTTTTTTTTTTATTGAGAAAACCAACAGCGATGACAAAAATACAATTTTAAATAATTAGATATTAGTAAGGCCAATGACAGTTTTCTTTTATAAACTAAAAGCATTTGAAGTGTTTTTGTGTCATCAAGTTGGCGTGACAAAAAAATGTACCATATTCCCAAAACTATAAGTTAGTTAGTTATAGTTTTGGGAATATGGTAGAAATGTAGCTGCAGGGGCTCCACCGGAACCAGCTAAATTTTGAAGAAAAAAAGTCTGGGAATCCCCGGTCTAAATTATGCTTTGTAACTCTTAAAGTAAGTGACAGTCTGGTGAGCGTAAGTTGTGTGTAGAATAATTACTATCGTAACACGTCTAAAGCCCAACTGTGGAGATACATATGTGTTCTCCCGAAGTCATCATTATTATTAGAAGCATTATATTCTGTTAAGAACAACATGGGAATATGGATAAGTTAGTGGATAGTTACCGGTGGTAGGATTTCTATGCAGGAATCCGTCTAGATAGGTACCTCCCCAGGGCCAGTTATTCTGCCGTGAAGCAGTAGTGCGCAAGCATTACTGTGTTTCGGTTTGAAGGGCACTGTGAGCTAGCGTAAACACTGGTCATTTGAGACATAAGAACTGTTTCGTCACTTTATACAATAAAAAAATTAAAAAAATTGTAGTGTTAAAATATATATGAAAAAATATTACTTACAACATGTTTTTGCCATTTGTATCGTTAAAAATTGTGCTGTGTCGGATACTTTCATAAAGTGTAGGTACGGTGTGCATAGATTTTTTTTAAATATAATCCTTAAAATAGATTTTCAATTTATTGTTACGTGGAGAGTGTCTTAACAATAAAGATTCTATTCATTTGCCCATTTATTGTAAAAACTTTCCCGCCTTTTTCTGAGATTCCCGCGCTTTTTTGCGTCAGGTGTATTTTTAACGTACGAATTTATTTTAATTGACAGCTTCAGAATGGCCCGTCATCAACAAGCCCCTGAAAGTGATTCGAACGAAAGAGAACAAACTGTCAAACAGATTTTTTCCGTATGACGAGATCGAAACAGAATGTCAACTGACGATTGACGACGACATCGTGATGCTGACGCCAGACGAGTTGGAATTTGGGTGAGTATGTATTTAAATTAATAAACATTGTACGTGTGTGAGTTCATATTTATGTTAAAGGACGAAGGGGCGTCGCTCAGAACGATGTACATATAAATCATGACATGTCAATAAAAACAGACATCGACGCCATCTTGTTGTAAGCTTTTTGTCGACCGTTTGCCCTAGTGAGTACCTTAACTACCACGCTGCGTGGCATGGGTTCGAATCACAGCCGGAGTCTACAGTGGTGCAAAAATCAAAAATTGTTAGTTTTCGTGTTTGTGTGTCTGACACTGCATCGATGTTATCTCATGAGCGTTACATCGGGCACGTGTAGGTTGGGACGAGTGAGTGACATATGCTGTGTCATTCAGAATATTCAATTGCAAAATTCTGTGTAGTATCACACTGCACTCCTCGCCCTGGGACACCAGTTCTTAAATCTCATATGTCCATTAATGACCAAACACAGCAAAGTTTGTTTTTGGTGTTGCACATTACTGCTTGACAGCAGAACAACTGGCAGTGTGGTGGTACCTACCTAGACGGATTCCCGCATAAGAATCCTGCCACCAGCAACGCGGATGTTATTGCAAAAAGTTAAAAGGGGTAAGGTAAAAGCTATCCGCCTTCTTCTCCAACCAGTAATCTTTAGATGTTGTTTATACAGTTCGCATCTCACGTATGAGATAAAAACCGGGAGCAGAATTTTCCTGGAATATGATGAACCTGAATAAATAAACTGCGGTTGCCAACCCGCCTGCCAAGCGTGGCAAAATCCCCCTAAAATGAGAGCTATAAACTTTTGTTGGTTCAATGGGAGAGGCCATGTTCAGTAGACTACTGATAGGCTGAAATGATGATTTCATCCAAATGTTGCGAACCCCTGAATGTTTCTTTAAATAATTTATAGCTACTCGTGGCGGAGAGTTTAGACCCTATCTTTGAGGAAAAAAGTTACAATGTAAAAATTTGTGCAATAGAAAGCACCCTTTTAACTGCACAAATACCAGACGCGGAATAACTATCTGTAGGCAATACAAATTTTTGTCCCATGCGGGAATCGAACCCGAGCCCGTCCGCACCAATCGTTAAGCCACTGCGAATACTACATTGTACGAAGTTCAGATTTCAAATAGCATATTGACGCAAAACATTAAGTATAAAAAACAGCTCATTGAGCTTCAATTATGTAAAGTTTTAAAATTAATAAAATAAGGGCGCAGTGCACGTGACAGAAGTAAAACTACTAATATTTATTAGAAATTTGATGAAAATAAAAATAAATGAACATGAAACAGTAAAGATAAAATAAATCAAGTATTATTAAAAAATATTAATTGATCATTAAATATAAATTAAGAACAAAAACAAGCCCCGCAACGTATATGGCGTAGATCTCTCTTTTTCTCTCTTAGGCAAGTAACCGATTTTCTGTCCTTTTGCGTCAGAAACGTTTTATTTTGAAACCTTACATAGAAATGTTCCTTTCAAATTCGAAATGGAAATTTTAAGAAATAGGCAGGCTTCACACCAATGAAGTAGCGGCTTAAGAGAATCCACCAGCTCATCTTATCCCGTGGGTATCGTAAAAGTATTTTCTGGAACATCTGGATAAATAAACTGCGGTTGCCAGGCGTGGCAACTACAGGAAAATCCCCCAAAATGAGTGCTACAAACTTTTATGGCAATCTACGGGAGAGGCCTATGTTCAGCAGTGGACTAGTGATAGGCTATAATGACGATGATGATGATGACGCCAATGAGAGACCAAAGTTGTGAAATGTTTGTCACAACTTTGGTCTCTCATTGGCGAAAACGAAATAAAAAATGAATGCTAAAGGAATGCCCGATACGCCGACATTTCCCGCGTATTTTGCCCTTTTTTAAGTATGTAATACACTACGGTTGGGCTCATTAACGACTAGCATGCGATCACGCTAACATGTAGTCACCACTTAACTGAAATTAATTGAATACACTAGGCTCGCTATGAGTTTGGCATTGCTGGGATTTTACCCAGTTTATTAAATGGGATTTGTCATGGAATTCCTTCTTGATACTTTCGTGTGGTAGCCGCGTCAATCGAATTTTTTCTAATACAAAATTCCTAGTAACTTTTTGCTTTCTTTGGAATTTGTCATAGACGCATAGACGAATGTTTACGTCAACGTCAAAATTTGCAACTGAATTTTGAACCAGTTCACGTATAAAATAGACTGAAATTTGGTATTCATGAAAAAAGCAGATGTATGGCGATATGCGACCTGATTGATATCGATTGTTGCAATCGATTGTATTCCAACTTTCACATTTTTTAAAATTTGTGGTACGAAAGAGACTCGCGAACAGGAGGCCCGCGAACTCCCTCCAAGGTGGAGGGGGTTCGTTTTAATCTATCTGCTACGCTTTGCAATAGACACCTATCAGCTTAGACGTCACTGGTCGGGACAATTTCCACGGGAAGAAAGCTGTCTTATAATGTAAAGTCTAATATAAAGCCTGTCTTAAAATAATTGGCTTTAAAAGGGTTGTGTAATAAAATTCTTGATATTAAGGAGTTATTTTAAAGTGTGAATATTTACTTTTCATGCCGATGAGTTCGCAAGCTAGCTAACTAGCTCTACAAGTTGTTATAAAGCATTATCATTAAGCTGAAATATTTTCAAAAACAGCTAATTTGATACGAAATTATCTGCATAGACTTTTACGTACGTAATATGGGACATTTAAAATAGATTTTATGCCTGACCCGTAAAATTTGTACTTTGGCGCTTAATATCGTTTACCTCTGAGGTACAGAATGGTGTTACCACACCACTGCTTGACCGCGAAACCACTGGCAATGCTACCACTAGTAGCTACTCTCAAATTTGCGATATCTGTAAAAGGTTTACTGGTGGTAGGATTCCTATGCAGGAATCCTTCTAGGTAGGTACCACCCCAGGGCCAGTTATTCTGCCGTGAAGCAGTAGTGTGCAAACATTACTGTGTTTCGGTTTGAAGGGCACTGTGAGCTAGCGTAATCACTGGGCATATGAGACTTAAGAACTGACGTCACAGGGTGACGGGCGCATTCTGGTGTCACACTGTTCCGGGTGACACAGCCTTTGTTATGGTCAGACGTTGCACGAGGACGAAGACAAAGAAATAGATTAGGCTTCCT
Source organism: Luehdorfia chinensis (assembly GCA_019845155.1). Classification (NCBI taxonomy): domain Eukaryota; kingdom Metazoa; phylum Arthropoda; class Insecta; order Lepidoptera; family Papilionidae; genus Luehdorfia; species Luehdorfia chinensis. Next base: position 2,032,442 of record JAHVAK010000390.1, read on the forward strand.
GCTGTTTGTTGTCTGGACAGAGAGATAATCACATCCATCCATACTATATTATAAATGCGGAAGTAACTCTATCTGTCCCTCTGTCTGTTTGTTACCTTTTCACGGCTCAATTGAAGAACCGATCTTGATTAAATTCGGTACAGAGATAGCTTGCATCCTGGAGACGGACAAAGCATACTTTTTAGCCCGGAAAATAAAAGAGTTCCCACGGTATTTTTAAAAAACCTAAATCTAAGCGGACTCAGTCGCGGTCACCACAAGTCCGTTGGATTTGATCATTAAGCTGTTACGCCCTAATGTACGTGCACCCTAACTTGTTTGGTTTCGCTGTAATAACGTTGAGCGAGTAAGGTTGATTGTTTTAGGTCACCGCTGCCGACGCGGTGATTGATGCTTGATGGTTTAATGGGTTACCGTAAGTGATACGGATTCCGTCCTTCTATATGTATATATGTGCTATGAGTATGAGGACGTAAGGATGAGGGGGGACTCAACCTGCGACCGCGTGGCCTAGTGGTCTGCGTACCTGACTTCTACGCCGCAGGTTCTGGGTTCGAATCCCAGCCGGAGCCAACATTTGTGCAAAACACAAGGTTTTCGGGTCCGGTTGTGATGTGCATGTGAAATATATGTGTGAAAAACGCACCCACGATGCAGGAGAAATCCTACTGTGGGGCCCCGTTTCATTAAAAAAAAAACTGTATACAAATCATGGTTTACTTTTTTTTATGGTAGTTCGAGCAAATAGTTCGCCTGATGGTAAGTGTTACATCTGTTTATAACAAATGCTCAGAACATTTCCGAGTAGCACCACACTGCGATTAAACTTCAGTTCTTAAATCCCATATGCTCAGTGGTTAGTTAGCTGTCAGTGCCCTTCAAACCAACACACAGCAATGTCTGCACACTACTGCTTCACAGCAGAATGATTGGCCCTGCGGTGCTGCCTACCTAGACGGATTCCTGCATAGCAATCCTACCACCAGTCTGTATCTTTTATGTTAATCTTTGATTTCCGTTTGTACACTTTGAATAATAATATTGATAACACGCATATTCACTAAGAAGTTTTTTTTTTATTTTTTTTTATTGGAAAATGGAACGAGACGTGCTAAACGTACCTGATGGTAAGTGCAACGTTCGCCCATAGCAATGCCGTGTCCCCCAAATTACTTCTGTGTGGCACCACACTGCGCCCGTCCCCAGAGTCGTCAGTTCTTAAGTCTCATATGCTCATTGATTACACTAGCTCTCAGTGCCCTTCAGACCGAAACACAGTAATGTTTTGCACACTACTGCTTCACGGCAGAATAACTGGCCCTGCGGTGGTTACCTAGATGGATTCCTGCATAGGAATCCCATCACCAGTAGTCTTCGCCGTATCGAAGTACGAGTATCGTAGGTAGTTTCGGTTCTGAGCCTCGGTCTGCACATTCTTTACCGTCCTATAAATCACTATGTTTGTTCGGTTCATATAAATTGGTATGTTCACACTTGTGAGAGCGGCAATTACAGCTTCGATTACACTCAGTTACAAGTATGTAAGTATGTAATAATAAATCAGGCGACGATTCGCTCGAGTTACTGTACGATGTAATGAATAATACATTTGGACAGTATTGATGTACGTTTGTTCTTGAAACGTTGCAGCGGGTATGCGTGTGTCCATCTTTAAAAATATACTTCCTTACAGAATAATGCTTAGAAACAATTCAGTAGTATTAGAGAGAAACCACCACTCATTCAATCCCTTTTTTTTAGGATTACGTGACGAGAAGGGCAAAACGTTCACCTTATGGTACGTGCAACGTCTGCCCATAAGCGATGCTGTTTCACCTAGAATATTTCTGTGCACCACATTGCGCCCGTCACCCTGAGACATCAGTTCTTATATGCCTCATTACACTAGCTTTCAGTGGCCTTCAGGCCGAAACACAGTAATATTTGCACATTTCTGCTTCACTGCAGAATAACATGCCTTGGGGTGGTACCTACCCAGACGGATTCCATAGGAATCCTACCATCTGTTTATAAGATTGTTTAAATGATATTTAACTCTCTACGCCTTGCGTTTTTAGATATTAAAATTACGTACGCAGTTGTTTTAGATGGCGAGTGGCCATTGAGGCACATATTTATTGGTGGTAGGATTTTTATGCAGGAATCCGTCTAGGTAGGTTCCATCCCAGGGCCAGTTATTCTGCCGTGAAGCAATAAAGTGCAAACATAACTGTGTTTCGGTTTGAATTGCTCTGAGACCTAGCGTAATCACTGGGCACATGAGACTTAAGAACTGATGTCTCAGGATGTCGGGCGCAGTGTGGTGGCACGCAGAATGGTTTTGGATGGCACAGTATTTATAGTGGGCGGTCGTGGTGCACTTACCATTAGGTAAACGTTTTGCTCATCTCGTCACCTAATACAACAAAAAAATCTTAATCAAAGTGCAGTATGCGCGGGCGAGCGCTATTTATTAGTGTCGGGGCCTGAAATAGAGATACCACCCCTCCGGGTTTAATTCGGGATCTACGTCAATCCATGTTACGAGGTACGGTGTTAAATGTACCATATTACTGCACAGGCAGGGCGATGGGAGCGATAGTCATCTGTCACATAAATGACGGAGCTCATAGGAATGGTTGAACGAACGGTCTTTCACCGGTCATTATTTAAGTTAGGTAAATAAATGATTCCCATATAAACTAATGTTTTATTCAATACAATTTCTGGAAATCTCCGGGCCTGCTCTTTGTGTAAGATGTCAGCCCTGGTCTGACGCGAGGCGCACCTCGAATGTCCTAGTCGTGAGCTGTCCCTAAAGTCTTTTACATACTCACGCACATACATTTACCCATATTAGGGGTCGCAGAGACCACACCCGCAGCCCACTTTTGCGGAAAACGAGACGTGACGGGGGGAATGGGGAGTACGAATTTTTTGATTCGTACCAAAATGACGGCGACGTGGTTCGCCACCCGTCATGTCCCGTTACCCGCGAGGGCGAAAAGTGAGCTATGGGCGTCGTCTTTACCTACCCGTCATATGGGAAAAATGCTAGACTGTAATACTGTACTAGTATGTATAGATATATCGCATTCCTTAGGATGCTAATGAACTCGCGTGCGTACTGTAGATACGTTATCACGCGTTGAGACTGACGAATCGCTTCATTACCAGTTGTGTCATCGCTAACTATTTCAAAACGCAGGAATTTTATGAAATACATACGTTGTTTTCTGAACGAGCGTGGTCTTGCAATGGTCAAGTAGAATAATTTACTTACTACAGCTTTTTCATGATATTTTTTTATTGGAAAAATTTACGACGACGCGTAACGTTCACCTCATGGTAGTAAGTGCAACGTTTGCCCATAACAAATACTGCGCCATACAGAACATTTCAGTGTGACACCACACTGCGCCCGTCACTCTTTGACATCAGTTCTTAAGTCTCATAGGCCGTGATTACACTAGCTCTCAGTGTCCTTCAGACCGAAACACAGTAATGTTTGCACACTATTGCTTTGTATTTTTATTATTATTGCACTATTGATGTGGTGACAACTTCCGAATACTATCGGCAGCTATGAGGAGAGGTTATAGTGCAGCGGGCACCTACTTGTCCTTTCCTACCCCGATGTAACACTCGACACGGCGTCTTTTTTTTTTTTTTTTGTACGTTGGGAAATCCTGCATGGATACCCGACTGGCCAGGGGGGCAGCCGGGTTATGTCGGACTCTTACCGACTAAAACCCCACGGTGGTCTCCATCAGCGCTTCAGAGGAGTCACGGGATCTCCGTTCGGAACGCAACCGTGACCCCTCCATCGCTTCTCTACAATTTTAGCCCGACCCGGGGGCAATGCTCACTGCCCCCAGCACTCTCTCGGTGCTGTCACGATGACTCGAGACCACTTCGAGTCATCGTCCTCCCCGGGGTCGCTTTACTGGGCGTTCGGGCCCCCTATCCCGATTGCCCGCGATCCCGAAGGCCCCGTTTCAGGTAGGGGATCACCGTTTCTGATGGGAGGGCCGTGACGAGGCCCGCCGATGCCTCGGCGGCGTCGTCGTCTCCGAGAGGGATCGGTCCTCTCTCGATCCCTCTCGGCAGCCTCCTTCTGGACCATCACGGTCTCACAGAAATTGGCTACGGCCCTCCACGCCGTGTCCCCGCTCAGCATAGCCGACACTACTGCTGGCAGGGAGAGGTTCCGTCCGATTCGGCTGACCAGGATACTCCGCTCCGACTCCCAAGCTGGGCACACCGAAAGGGTGTGAGATGCGGAGTCCTGGTCCCTTCCACCGCAGTGGAAGCAGTTCGCCGTCGCCTCGCGTCCGATCTTACACAGATAATCACCGAAGCAGCCGTGCCCGGTAATTATCTGTGTGAGGCGGTAGGTGAGTCTTCCTCCTCGTCGCTGCATCCAGGCCTCGAAGACCGGCAGGACTGCACTGACAACGCGTTTGCGTGCATATTGCTCCTCGCGGAGCCGAGCACGCCACGTCGCCAATGCGCTCTGTCGTTCCTGCCGTTTGATGGACTCGAGCGCCTCATCTGGCTCGCTGCCACCGCTCTGGCGGAGGTTGCGGATCCGGTGATACACCCTCGCATCCATGTCCGCCAGTATATCCAGCGGCGGAAAGCGAGCCAAGATGGTCGCCGCCTCAAAAGATACTGTGCGGTATCCTCGTACGATCCGTATGTACACGGCGTCTATTACAACGCGACCTGACCTGAAAACTAACAATTTGTGTTTTTGGACAAATATTGACTCCACCGTGTGATCGCGGCGTAAGAGAATCTATCAGCCCATCTCATCACGAGGGTGTCGTGAAAGTCGACAGAGGGAAAATGAAAACCAGGAGATGCCCAGCAGTATTTTGTTGTTTTTTTTTTATTTATTTTTTTTTTACAAAAAAAGCCCTCACTAGGTTTTCTCCCGTATCATGAGTGCTCCATACAGACATATATTTCACATGCACAAACAACCAGACCCGAAACCAACTATTTGTTTATTGAGCAAATCGGCTCCAGCTGGTATTCGAACCCAGGACCCGCGGCGTAGAAGTCAGGTTCCTGCAACATCTGAATAAATAAACTGCGGTTGCCACCCCGCCTGCCAAGCGTGGCAACTACGGCAGGATCCCACCAAAATGAGAGCTGCACACTTTTGTGACAGCCTACGGGGAGGCCTATGTTCAGCAGAGAACTGGTGATCGGCTTTAAATAATGATGACTCCGGTTAGTATTCGAACCAAGGATCCCCAGCGTAAAAATTAGGTCACGCGGTCGTTTAAGTTTGTATTTACGTCGAATGTGGGTGTGTACCTACCACCTACAGTTTGTTTTTTAAATTAAACATGGCTTATGTCCACTCGGAATTACTTTACATCGATAATAAAACAATCGAATACATTTCGAGATGTAGTAATTAATGCAGGGGCACTTAATTGCATAAGACGACCGCGTGGCCGAGTCCTCGGAGTACCAGAGGAGGAGTAGAAGAGGGTGCAAATAAGCAAGCCGCTGACCTGATGGTAAATTACCACTGCCACCCAAGAACATTGCCTCCGCGCAATGAAATAGGAATATCGGGAGCATTGCCGGCCTTTTAGAAAGGAACAGGCTCTTTTCTTGAATGTTCCTAAGTAGCATCGGTCCGGAAAAACTGCTGCCGGCTGCAAGATCCACAAAGCGGCTGTGCCTGGGAAACGGAAGATGATGTGGACGGAATTTTAAATTACGCCGCAGGGTGCGATAATGGAATTCGCCGGTTAGAATTAATCCGAACAATTCCTCGGAACACTCCCCGTGGCATGCGATTAAATATGCAAAGAGATGCGACATCTCTTCGCAAGGCCAGTGGATTAAGCCGATAACAAAGGTCAAACCTGGTCGTCGACCATTCTAGCCGCTCTTCGTTGAATGTGGCGATATAGTTGGGTTGGTTATAATTGTAATACTGGATGTATGAGTTATTCTGCCGTGAAGCAGTAGTGTGCAAACATTACTGTGTTTCGGTGTGAAGGGCACTGAGAGCTATTGAACTCACTGGGCATTTGAGACTTAAGAACTGATGTCTCAGGGTGACGGGCGCATTACGGTGCCACACAGTAACGTTCTGGGTGACACAGCATTTGTTATGGTTACAGACGTTGCACTTACCATGGGTGACCGTTTTAACGGTTTCGTCACTGTTTACTATTAAAAATAATATGTCAAATGAAATATCAAATATGAGAAGTAAAGGAGAGAAAGTTAATTTGCTAAAATTCGCATCCAAATGTAAAATTTTACATTTTGCATGCACATTATTTTACATTTTGCATGCGGATCTTAGCAAATTAACTTTCTCTCCTTTACTATAATATATTTCCGCAAAGTAACGCCTGATTCTATTAACTATAAATATGAGAAGTTTATTCCACCATCATGTTGTCACCTTTTTAAATCCATTCTGGTAGACAGATGACTGTGAGCCGATGATGATGATGAATTTTGTTTGATTTCAGATTCGACGTTTGGCGGGAATTCCCAGATCGAATAGTGGGGTTTCCGTCCCGCTTGCACGTCTGGGATAACGTGACCGTGTCGTGGAAATACCACAGCGAGTGGACCAACGAAATCTCTATGGTGAGTGAAAAGCTAATGATTGCGATCGCGAGACTGGGCCACCTGCTGAGTCGCGGGTATTAGGTACGAATTGCAAAGAGTCAACATTTGTGTAGGATATATTTGGACACGGAAATGTCTGTAATTTCTTTTGGATTCTTTATAAGCAACTCGGAAAACGTCAGAACGAAAATACAAAGACTAGTGACGAACAGCATCGTTTAAGGTATAAGTATCTTTTTTTTTATTTGATAAAAGTGACCGAACGAGCATAACGTTCACCTGATGGTAAGTGCAACGTCTGCCCATAACAAAAGCTGTGTCACCCAGAACATTTCTGTGTGACACCACACTGAGCCCATCACCCTGAGACATGAATTCTTAAGCCTCATATGCCCAGTGATTACGCTAGCTCTCAGTGCCCTTTAAACCGAAACACAGTAATGTTTGCACACTACTGCTTCACGGCAGAATAACTGGCTCCGGGGTGGTACCTACCTAGACGGATTCCTGCACAGGAATCCCACCACCAGTAAAATGGTACTGGTACTGATATCACCAATTCGCGTCCTGAGAGTGGCGACTACAGTGCTTCCTTCGTTCTTGGAAGAAGCGTATACGCCTTTTCTTATCTGCCTATTAACTTTTTTTTATAATATAATATGACGACACTAGCATAGACATTCACCTGATGGTAAGAGCATTACTGTGTGACACCACACTGCGCCAGTCCCCTTGAGACAGTTCTTAAGTCTCATAATCCAAGTGATTACACCAGCTATCAGTGCCCTTCAAACCGAAACACAGTAATGATTGCACACTACTGCTTTACGGCAGAAGAACTGACCCTGGGATGGTATCGTGGTGGTTTACTGATGATGTGGATAATTTGACTAATGAATCAAGAAATAACATTTATTTAAGGGCATATAAAAATTCATATAGTTGTGATCATCATTTCGGTAGTTATTCTTAATAAAAGATAATAGGAATGGATGATAAAAAAAATCGAGCATCGCCCCTCACAAAACAAAGAAAAAGCTGAAAAAATATCTGTTCACCAAGCAGCCGACCTATAGCCGTCTCATTTGGCTCTATGCTACTTTACTCCATACGATTTTGTATGAGACAGTCAGTCTCCCCCCACTCCGCCAGGTGCTGACTGGCGCGGCGTTCCACCACAAGATCTGGTCTTGGTACTACACGTACAAGATGCCGGCCGAGATCCGGAGCTGGGTCGACGAGAACTTCAACTGCGAGGACATCGCCATGAATTTCCTCGTCGCTAACATCACCAGGAAACCGCCGATCAAGGTGAGCGTTGAAATAAAAATACTTTTTTTTTAAACGTAATGTCTAAAAAGACGCTTTACCTAGAATTGCATCGAAAATGGTATAATTTTTTGGTTAATACTAAATCTGTCTACCGTTTACTTTAACAAACAATTTAATTTTTTTTTATATAATGTAGTAATGTATTACGAGTGCGTGTTACAGTCAATAAATTTCACATGCACAATACAAGTCGTCTGCAAGTGCGTGCGCGCGCTTGGGGGTGTGGGTGAGTGCGTGTGTGAGTGTGGGTATGTGTCACTCTCTTGCACGAGTACGATCGCGCGTGTTTGTGTGCGTGCATGTATGTATGCACGAGTGATGTTGTGTGTGCATTTTTATTTGGGAATTATTGGTGATAAAGCCTTTTGAAGATTAATATGCAACGTGAGTTACGTTGTGGCTGTGGGTGAGTGCGTGTGTGAGTGTGGGTATGTGTCACTCTCTTGCACGAGTACGACCGCGCGTGTTTGTGTGTGTGCATGTATGTATGCACGTGTAATGTTGTGTGTGCATTTTTATTTGGGAATTATTGGTGATAAAGCCTTTTGAAGATTAATATGCAACGTGAGTTACGTTGTGGGTGTGGGTGAGTGCGTGTGTGAGTGTGGGTATGTGTCACTCTCTTGCACGAGTACGACCGCGTGTGTTTGTATGCGTGCATATATGTATGCAAGTGTGATGTTGTGTGTGCATTTTTATTTGGGAATTATTGGGGATGAAGCCTTTTGAAAATGAATATGCAACGTGAGTTACGTTGCAGATTAATCTTCATTAAGCTTTATCTTGTTAATTATATTAAGACTGACCCATTTAACCTCCAGGTGACGCCCCGTAAGAAGTTCAAATGTCCAGAATGCACCAACACGGAGATGTTGTCGGCTGACGCGCGCCACATGTCGCAAAGGTCTGCCTGTATCGACCGCTTCTCTAAGACATACGGCCATATGGCACTGAAACCTGTCGAATTTAGGGCGGACCCTCTACAGTATCGAGAGACGAACTCCGGAGTCCCGCAACTTTATCCCGACATCGGAGCGCTTTGAGGTAAATGCCGGTATAGGTTAGGAAAAGATAAAGAAAATATTGAGAGGTTAAATTATCGCAATTGGTTATGTAATTGCCCGAGTAAAGTAAAATGGGTCCTCTATACGAATATTATTGTAATTTGAAAACATTTCTTATTTTGTTTTGTTGGTGATTGTTTATTGACTGCTGACATTGTGTCTGACAGATTGATATGAAAATCTTTCAAAAAAATACATTAGGTTGTAAAGTTTTATTTCCCACATGACAAATCAAACCAAAGCTTTATTTTAATGTACATAAATTTATAATGACAAAGGTTTTTGAACTTAGAGGGCCCTTATACATTTTTTGTGTTTTGGGAGGAATGGACAATAACAATTGAAAGGCTGTACGAAAAGTATAAATGGGTTTCGTCCCCAAACCAGGGTATGTAGTTTTAACTGCCAACAATAGTTTTGTCGTAACGTTATATTTTTTAACCACGTGAGTTCGAAATGAAATTCCGCCGTAGTCCGGTCGTTACCAACCGTAAATGGTCCTAAAAAGTAATCTACACATATACGCCATTATATCAAATCATTTTATCGATATAAATTCCAACCTCTCTTACACATCACTAGTCACGCTCCGTAAGAGCTGTGAGTGCGAGCGAGAGGTCCGATGAATGTCTTATGGGCCGGGACTCAGTTGGTATCGGCTTCACTACGGTTGTTCTATTTAATTTATTCTGTGCCATGAATTGTTTCACTTGAAACTTTTAAGTTAATTTTTAATACGTACAACGTATATTGTACTGGCAGCTTTAGTAACCCGTGCGTCCGTAATAATTTTTATATTGATATATTTTTGTATTATTATCAGATATGAGTTAATATTGTTGTGAGATGAAATATGCTATTATTTTGGTGAAATCAATATTATTAATAATTACGATATGATATTTTTACTCCATCGCTATGATAACGCTTAAGTTTCAAATGTAATGTCAAATGTTATCTGTCTCGAGCTTAGAAAAAAATAACAACAAACTTTTCGACTTCCTTCGACTTTAAACATATCTTATAAAGCAAATAATTCTAAACTATTCCTAATCTCTTAAAATTGCTTGGCCAATACCAAATTGAGTAGTCTTTGGAAATTTACAGCCTTCGCCTATATTGATAGCTCGCCAGCGATCTCGTAAAGTATAAGTATTATTATTATTTGTTTATGGAAACAGTGGTAAACTATTTTCCAGTGTCAAGTAACATATCCAGGTGTACAATCTTTAAAATTTCGATCGACAACAAAATGGTAGTTGACTTTTACTGAAGATTTTGCTAGACTGATGGAGTCAAAATGAAAAGTACAATTTTGGTCTTTAATTGAATTTTCCAATCGCTGTACACTTTTACGACCACTTGCTGCATAATAAACTATTAATATTAAACATCAAAATTAAAAGTATACACGGAAATCACAAAATTCAATAAAAATACTGCCCCCAATTCGAGTTGGCGCCAAAAGTCCAAAGTAAAAGTAAAACGTCAGTCTTTGTCTTGCCATATTTTAAAAACTTTAAAACTAAATACAGCAACAAAGACGCTACTTTGGCACGATATCGTTTACGCATTGTTCAAAATTCTTACTGTTTTTTTTTTGAGATTGTTGCTCTAATTTACCAGTTACGAGTGTTTGGTTCTTAAAAACCTTTGTAATGGTAATTTATGAATTTTAGTTCGAGGAAGCATACACAGTTAAATAAATGTAATGTTCTTGTGATGAATATGTGTTGTTCATTAAAATAATAAAGTCAAAATAAAACTTAGCACACAAAAATTATTACAGCATGCTGCTTTTCAATGCGTAAACATTTACCATATTTTGTCTGTGCAATTACTTTAATTTTGACAGGGCGCGTTTTCCAACGGCTATTCAAAATGGCGGTCCATTGGCTGAGACAATACCTCGTAACTTGCCATTCCTTTCGATGTAGTGAATAGTGTTTAAGACAATAAGTCTGTAGTGATTTTTTTTTATTTTGAATCTGGTGCTTTAGGGATATATTAGCAGTGATATATGACTTGGTACATTTTTAAGTAATTTTATTACAATTATCCTCCGCCTAATATGAATTTTACAATATTTGCGGGTTATTCGTTGGAATTATAGGTGCCGTGTGGTGGCGGCTTAAGAAAATCTGCCACGCGAACTCATTCCCCGTGGGTGTCGTAAAAGTCGACAGAGGGAAAATGAAATCATGAAATGCGCAGCTGCATCTTTCTGGAACATCTGAATAAATAAACTGCGGTTTCCAACCCACCTGCCCAGCGTGGCAACTATGGCAAAACTCCACCAAAATGAGAGCTAAGAATTTATGTGTTTTGTGGCAATCTATGGGGAAGACCTAAGTTCAGCAGTGGACTAGACTGCCATATCGTTATTCATATTTTTTCTACTGGCTGTAAAAAATGATTGCTGGCAAGTGGTCTTATTTGAAACGCATAGTGACAAATTACACATGATAATGGAAGGATTTCCGAATCGCGATCTTGGTCCCAATATGAGCGGATTTTTTTTTAATTTTATAATATTATTTAAGATTTGAAAGAGAAGAAAATAACTTAATTTAATACTCTCTCTGTCCCTCTATGTTTGTTACCTTTTCACCGTTCAACCGCTGAACCGATCTTGACGAAACTTCGCACAGTGATTTTTTTTTATTTCATAAAAGTGACGGAACGAGCAAAACGTTCACCTGATGGTAAGTGCAACGTCTGCCCATAACAAAGGCTGTGTCACCCAGAACAGTGTGACACCACAATGCGCCCGTCACCCTGAGACATCAGTTCTTAAGTCTCATATGCCCAGTGAATACGCTAGCTCTCAGTGCCCTTCAAACCGAAACACAGTGATGTTTGCACACTACAGCTTCACGGTAGAATAACTGGCCCTGGGGTGGTACCTACCTAGACGGATTCCTGCATAGGAATCCTACCACCTGCATCTTAGGAACGGATATAGGTTACTTTGTATCCCTGAAAATCGAACAGATCCCACGGGATATTTAAAAAAACCTTTATTCACGCGGACGAAGTCGCGGGTATCAGCTAGTCATTTATAAAAATCAAGGTCATGTTATGCCGTGTTAACTTAAATAAATGTTAATATGCCCCTAAAGTAATTGATGGTTTGTTTATCTCGATGTTTGTCAAAACTTGAATAATCACTTTCCAACGTACCCTGTTAAATATCGTCCAATAAAACACGCTATGGAAGTTGCTTTATATACTTCTGTTTGTTAAAAATTATAGTAATTATTTCAGGTTTGACAAACAATTGGTATTTCACACTTTCAAACACGAATATATATTTATATGGCGTAATTCAATCCTTATTGTACACGTCATCTGTCCTTAGGAGCGTAAAGAAATGATATTCTAAAGATGTTAGTAAATGAGCTATAGTTGTATAGTGATTTTTTTTAGTCCATTTCGACATATCGGTGCTTGTGTGAAGGATTATTCCTAAAAAAAGAGGTGAAGAAAGTATAGATAATTAATATATACCTATGTATATTATATACGGAATCCGCACGATAGATACATGTAGAGGTTTTCGAGTTTATAGTGTTGCCTGATTTGTGAAAGGTTATATTTTTTTGTACACGATGAGTGGAGGCAAGGTAAAAATGCGCTCGGGAATAGATGTTACTGAAGTGTCCTATAAGAGTATCTTTTACAAATTAAAAGATAATTTTGATAAATATGCTAATGTTGTCATACGAAGAAATCAACTTTTACCCCCCAAAAAAAATATGTCAGAACGGAAATGATATCTATTTGATTTTATAATAAAGTTATTTAGTTCGTGCTTATGTGATAGAAATATTTTCCGTGCATTTTTTTCTCCTTTTGTCTCTAGTATAATTCAATGCTTTATTCATTACATTACACAGAAGCTTACTTAGTAGTTCTTGCCTTTAAATGATCATTAATACTTTATAACGAATTTAAATGAAGATTTACTTAAAAGTAAATGACACTTCAGCCGCCATTTCGTGAAGCGTTCACAGTGCACCGCCATCTTTTGTACATCAATCGCTTACCAAACAATATCTCACATTTGAATGTATTATTTTTTAAGGCACACCAATCGATTTTCTTACTATAGAATTTTTACTTTTATACGACCCTATATTTTAAGAGATCAAGCAAATTTTATTGTGCTGGCAATAATAAGTACATGTAGATATCGCCATTTATACCCTGTTCATGAATATAAAGAGAATATTTTATTATTTCATACATTTAAAGAATCATGGTGTACGATGTTTTTAATAGAGAAAGGTGTATTTTTTTCTGATGAAGTTTTTTTTTTACAATCATGGCCAAAGACCTTGTCGACTAGTCTCGAAGATGTATTTATGGTTTACGCATTTAAATTAATTAATTGGTAAGAGATGTTCTATATCGGATGATTGTGGTTACCAGCGATATATCAACGATAGACTGAGAAATAATTTTCATTTTACGATAGATATAATGCTAGACGTTAGATGTATGACGTTAGACGTAAGAAGTAGTTTCCCGTAGTTTTGTTTATAAGCTTCGATTCCTTTCTTATGGCGTTGCTGTAAAATATCAAAGGTTTCAATTCGAAATCATAAAACATAAGAACTTTTTGGTGAATCATGTGGACATAAAAAGAAAAAAAAATCGTTGGCCTAATGGAGAATCGAAAATTAGCAAATAAAAAAAAAGATTGGATACTGATTTGGAGTTGTCTATTGTTTATCATTTACTAATTTTCAAACGTAATTAAATAATTAATATCTAATGTTAACGTTTTTGAGAGATCAAGAAGTCTTAACAAAATTTTACAATAATTTTTGTAACAAAATCCTGCGCAAGCTTACTAAGATATCTGCGAAAGCGTCCATCTTACATTTTACAAATTTCCGTTTATTCCGTTTATTATATACTGTAATTTGTCGTTTTTACGACCCAAGAGACAAAAGAAATCTTACTTTATGTTACTGTAATACTCGGGAATTAAAAAAAAAAATATTTGTATTTTAAAGTAGCTTATTCCCAACAGTGGACTGTTCATACAAACTTGTGATGCTGATAATTTGACAATCAAACAGGTCAATTAAGTCAAGATCTGAATGAGAACATATTTTCGCCCGTCATCATGACTTCACGATCTCTTTAAAAATACTGGCTTTAAGGTAGTGATGTAACGAATATCAATACGAGTACAAAAAATATTTTTCGATGAAGCCTTCTACAATTACACTATAATTTGCAAATGTTGTGCTTTTGAATATATTTTTTTTTTGAAGAAAGTGTCAAAAGAAAACCTAAGCAGCAACTGCACATAACAGTCGGAGCTTCATAACACACATAACTCACGTAACGGTCCCTGAATTGATAACTGAAATCTGTGCACCACACTGCGCTCGTCACCACGAGACATCAGTTCTAAGTCTTATATGACCAGTGATAACATTGGCTCTCAGTGGTCATCAGACCGAAACGCGGCAATGTTTGTACACTACTGCACGACGGCAATATAACTGGCGGGTACTGGTGGTTAATTATTAAATCGCTCCAATATTCGTATTTGGTAATGGTATTCATCACATCACTACTTCATTCTTTCTTTTTTTTACTCTATGGTGCGTCAGTGCAGCTAACGGCTGCGGTGGATTTTACAGGTTGCATAATTTACAATGTCATAAATAAAACTGTAATAATACTTTGTATATAGTCAAATACTCTGTTGTATGAAATATGTTTTATTTATGTAATGTTTCTTGTGAATTTGTACGTGGTTTGATATTTTAGATTATCGCTTTCGTTCGTTCACTTTGTGCAAATCGCACAGTTACAGGTCTCACTTCAGCGTGTTGCGAGACGAAATAAAAATTAAATATTCGTACATTCAATCACTCATTCATTCACTCTCACTCATATATTCATTCGCTACTTTTAAATGTTAAAAGTATCGGTTGATTCTGGAAGAACTGACATTAAAGTCTTCATCACTAGGAAGTGTGGTGTTAGAAAATTACCGCCACATTTCGTCCCGTTAATATTATTAAAAAGTTTTATTGACTTGAGTATTTATGTATATGTATGTATATAAATATATATGTGTAAATATGTATTGTTACATATCTTGTATAGCATAGCGGATAGCTGTGCCGATAGTGGAATAACATCTATCTCTTTCCTACTGAGGTGTCGTAACAGGCGCAATGGGGAGAAAGAATTTTTTTAGTTATACCAAAATAGCGGCGACGTATTCCACTGCCCGTCACGTCTCGTTACCGGCGAGGGCGAAAAGTGAGCTACGTGTGTGGCCTCTGCCTAACCTTTAAATGGGAAAAAGGCTGTATGTATGTTGTATAGCATTAAGCGTCATCGTTTCTTCATTTACTGCACTTATGGTAGGTATATGTTCTCTTCACATCCAGAATTGATGTGATCTCGGTTTTCGTTTATCCGATTTCACCGACTCCATCGACTCCATTTTAATCGCGTTTAGAAAAACGAAGTATACATGAAATATCGTCACAATCTAAAACAAAAAGACGATTTATTTCGTATTTTGCGACATCAAACAGCCTGTTTTTATGCATAGGTTACATAGGTATGCAAACAATAAATAATACGAATTAAAAATAATTTTTGTGTTAACATAGTTGTGCAATTGACAATGACAGCTCTCTAAACGCGTTTAAAGAGCTGAACGTCGAAAATTGGGCGTTCAGAATTTGAACCGCGTTTAGCATTGACTGCGTTCATTTGATGTTGATGAAATGCAAACTGTAGCATTGAACTCGGTTAAACGCTTAAACTTCGTTTTCCTTAAACTGATCGCGTTTAGTTTCAACAGTGAAATCCGCCCTTTTTGTTAGTAAGGTTGGCAAAATATTATAAACGTATACATTTATGAGCACTTTAATTCATACATTCATTCGATCGTACATACATGTGTTATATGTTTTAAGTTTTCGTCAATTGTTTAAAATCTTTCATTTTAGGCTTCGTCACTAAGAAGTCTGTTTTTTCGACTCACAGCTAAAACCACGTACAAATTCAGTCCGTCTAAACGATTCTTGGTCGATGAGTATAATGTTTGTTGATGTTTTTTTTTTTTATATATTATTTGTAGATAATGTTTTTTAGGTGTAAGTACTTAATAGACATATTAATTTGTCGCCACTCTGTACAGCGTGTAAATAGTACACTATATTATAATGTGAATAAAAGGAGACATATCAATTTGTAAAGTTTGTTTTCATGCATCTCAACACCTAAGCTCAACGTTAAACGTAACCAAAACCTATGTCCTTCTGCTTCAAAAAAAAAATGAAAACCTAATAAATGTGAAAAATAAATGACTCTTATTTCATTTGTTAGGAGTTCGATTGAAAATTTTTCTGATGACAATAGCATAATGGTTTAGGTACGGACTGCTAAACATGACGTCGCAGGTTCGAGACATTCGACTGTTATCGTAAAGCCTCCTAGCACAAGCTTTCAAGCTTAGTTGGAGTGGTTAACAGGAATATTCTTAATTGTAGTAATAAACTTATAGTTAGTGTAACGTGTTCTACAACGTTATGTCTTCCAAGATAACGAAGTTGCTATTACGTTATATTAGTTATAACGAATAACGAAATTTATAGATTTATTACGAGCATTGTATATCGGGATATTTTTGAATTTTCTCAGTGCTCTTGAATCTTCGATGGCATATACAACGTTATTCATAATTGGTATGACATCTCGGCACCTACCCATACTGCTCTGATAAACACAACGGTGAAGCTTTAATGACAAAATAGAATACTAAAAATGTCCATACAAAACTTTCAAATTATTTGTTTTGTAAAACTTTACGCGACCCTCACTCAGACAGCCATTGTCCCGAACCAGACGAATCCATAATACGTTTTCTTTTCCATTTAATTTATGTTACCCTACTACGGCGTCATGCTAACAGATTTACTTCACAACAGATTTCCTTAAGCTTCATGTTACTACCTAGTACTTGCGAGTTCTTTCAATGGCAGCTCAATGGAAAAACGCCCAATTAAATTTATGAGTTCATTGCCTCGATCA
Organism: Luehdorfia chinensis; assembly: GCA_019845155.1. Lineage (NCBI taxonomy): Eukaryota > Metazoa > Arthropoda > Insecta > Lepidoptera > Papilionidae > Luehdorfia > Luehdorfia chinensis. The sequence continues at coordinate 2,049,532 of JAHVAK010000390.1, forward strand.
GCTGTCTAACAGGGTAGTCACCTATGAGTTTTAAGCAAATTCTTTAAGTCGACATGTCTACTACAGGTATCACACTACGAGGCCCATTAAATTTTTTGGGCATATACACATCGTCCCTAAGCCCAGCCTGCCGGGATGTATGTAGGACGTTACGAATTACTCTGTATAAGCGTGTCCGAAGAGTGTATTGGGATGAGTCTGAGTTTAGACGAGCTACAGGGCGTATCAATAGGTAGTGACAAGTTGATTAATCATTGTGTATATTTTTGTAAAATATATAGATCTATCTTCGGAGTATCGTTTTATTGGTCTAAATCAGAACATGCGCGTAACACTAATATTTCATAAAAAAATATTGGCAACTGTATACGGTGCGTGTTAACAACGCACTATTAAGTGGCGAGGCGCCAAGACGTTCAGCTGATGGTAAGTGCCACGCGTGCCCATAACATTTAAAAGTCCTTAAACACTGCTTCAGAAAATTCGTAGCACTGCATTACGCTCGTCGCCATGAGATATCAGTTCTTAAGTCTCATATGCCCAGTAATTACACTAGCTATCAGTTCTCTTCAGACCGACACACTACTATCTAGGCGGATTCCGGCGAGTAAATCCTACCTACTCATCATTTCAGCCCGCCACAAGTCCACTGTTGAACATGTGCCTCCCCAATAGATAACAACATTTCTCAGGCACTCGCGTTAAATTTAATAGTACGCGAGTGAGCTGAGTTCCTGGGTGCCGCCACCTCAAAAATTGTTATTTTAAGTGTTGATTTTATTACGTGCTCAGCGGTGAAGCAAAACATCGTGAGGAAACTTGCATGTCAGAGAAATACAAATATTTCGAAGAAGTGTAGTCCGTCAACCCGCATTCTGACTCTTCCCGGCTCCAAAACCCTCTCAGAAATGAGAGCAGGCCTGTGCTCAGCAGTGGGACATTATAGGCTGCAACTTTACTACTTTATAGTCAGTGTTCAGTATACAGTCGGTGTACAGAAAGTATCGGCATAATGTTGCTGAACTTCGTATGCTGAGTGCTAAGTACCGGCTCGCATAATCCTAAGTGCCATAATGCACCATGTTGGTTCTTTATCAGAGCTGCACAAAACAGTTTTACAGTTAGAAAGAGCTCAAGTAACATTGTTAAAGACTAGAAGAATTTCCATCGGAGAGCTTATATTCTACGTGTGGTCTACACAGTATTAGAAAATTATATATCTTAAATATGCATAATACTGATGTCCTGTTGACATACTTAACCCAGGTACCTTTTAAGTATTTTAGTTTAAAGAAACGTCAGGTGATTAATAGTAAATTAAACGCGATAAAATCCGTTAAATCAGTTTTATTTAAATAAAGGTTCGATTTTGAATCAAACATTTTACATTACGAATGCTTGTCAACTTACCGGCAAACGCAGTATAGATTTGCAAAGAACGGTCTCATAGAAAACCAAACCACTCTCCCTGACAAAATATTATACAAGATTCAATAACAAATGAATAAATAAATTGCAAACTCGAGGAGACCAGCCTCCACCAACAGCACCTGTTCACAAGTATGACGCATGTCCATCGCCCACACGGGTAGGTTGGAACGAGTGAGTGCCCCTGTATTGGCGCGTTCACCCGTGGCACTATAATATCTCCTGTGCAGTTGATAGCTCCCGACAATATTCGGTAGTTGTCGGCGTGGGCGAAAATCGGTCAGTAGGACATCATAAGATTTATCACGTCCTTGGCAGTGAATAAAGATCTCATGGATGTCTTCATAAATGTCACGTAGATATTTGACCTCTGCCACTCGTGCTATACATACATAGCCGACTTTTCCCCGCTACATAACAATCTCAAAAACTAGAGCCAGAAATACGGCAATTAAATGCAGTCGTCAACCGCCTATTAAAAGGCCACCGCTGGACAATCTCACTGCTTCCGACAGATGGCGGGATAGCCATCTAGAAAAAGACAGTCCGCCTGCCAGACGTGGCGATTGGCGAAAAAGCCAATTACCTATAATGTTTACTTCTTATGTGTAATCTCAGAACAAACCGAACTGAATCAATTTTATAGTAAAAACATTAAGCAAAAATTTACATTTTGAAATTTTCGCTATCAAAGTCGCGCGAGCGTAGTTTATTTGCTGAGATCCGCATGTAAATTTCATTGGGTGTTTAGATATTTACTAGTTCTACGTCAATCATTCGTCAGCGACACAACAAATAAAAGGTAATATGTAGATGACGAACTCAATAATTATATAAAAACTGACTTTAACGCAGCATCTCCAAACATGCGTGTGCGAATTTAAGAGTGTCGTGGTGTTCTCATGGATCCCATCTTCCATACAAATCGGTTCACATACAAAGAAGTTATGCCCGAACATACGTAAAAGTATATACAGACGAATTGAGAACGTTTGGTAGCGGCTTAAGAGAATCTACCACCCCATCTCATCCCGTAGGTGTGGTAAAAGTCGACAGAGGGAAAATAAAAACCAGGAGATGGGCAGCAGCATCTTTCTGGAACGTCGGAATAAATAAACTGCGGTTGCCAACTCGCCTGCCAAACGTGGCAACTATGCCAAAATCCCCCCCAGAATAAGAGCGGCAAACGTTTGTGTCAATCTATGGGGAGGCCTATATTAAGCAGTGGACTAGTGATAGGCTGAAATGATGATGATGAATTGAGAACCTTATCCTTTTTTTAGGTCGTTTAAAAACAATTATATAAATTTTTCTTTCGATTACTACTATTAAATATTGTTTAAAAGTAATGATCGTACGATCATTACTTTTAAACAATATTTAATAGTTCATGAATCGTTATCGTTGATGGACAAACTGACAAACAACGTGATAAGGGAACGTTGCGGTGTGGTAGAAGATGAAGTGACAAAGATAGAGAAAGGGATGCTTAGATGGTTTGGACACGTAGAGAGGATGGATGAAAGAAGATTGACGAAACAGATTTATGAGGCGAGTGTGAATGGGCAGCCGGTAAGGGTCGACGTAGGCGAACGTATTGCGATCAGATCGAAATCGTTTTAAGGAAAGGTCACGTCAAAGTACTTTTAACTTTTAACCAACGAGTTTGTATGAAAACACTAATGAAAGTAGAGGAAGCTAAAGATGTGTGTCAGGATCGTAGCAAGTGGAAAAATGTGGTCTCTGCCTACCCCTATGGGAAAGAGGCGTGACTATATGTATGAATCGTTAAAAAAGAATATGTGATGTATCCTTCGATCACCGAAGGCTGTTACAACATTATTTATTTATGTTAGTGTATGTATATTTATAACGGTCATTTGAATTAAGAGCTAAATAAAACGATAAGCATTCTAAAGATATTTACACACATATTTTAATTAAACTTTTCTTTACCTCATCGCCTAATAATGTCTCAAAGTCACAAAATGGAAACAAGAAATGAAAGAAAAGGAATTTGCGCGGTTGAACACAGCTGCGTTCTTCTCAACTTACAACTTGAAAATAGCGAATGCCAAGTCAAATGCCGACAGGATACGCAGGACTTTTTTCAAATAGCAACATCGATACCTCGAATTATTGAAATGCCAACAAATTAATATTAATGATCGTATCTCGTTGTTTTAGATCAAATTTCTCCGTTATTTCTTTTGAAAAAAAGGTCACCAAGGTCAAAAAATTGACATTTAAATGTTTTCGTATAAAATTTAATTTACAAAAAGTTAAAAAAGTAACGTGAAAATAGAACATGAATGGTTTCGTTGTGTTTCTTTTTCTTCCTCAATGAGCAGCCATTGAGGAAAAGAATAAAAGAATAAATATCACATAAGTCATGATAGTGACAGACAAAGTAGGTATTAAAAAAATAACTATGTAGTATTAAAAGCATGTCCAGGACGAGAATGGAAAGAAATGATTTTGCTGGATAATTACATATTTTTATTGGATGACTTAGTTTTTAAATTGAAAGCCGCGTGGTGTTGGTGGCGGTGTTACAAAACCATCTTATTGCACTGCGGATGTCGTAGACGGCAAGATATGGATAACGTAAGAGATGAGTTAGACAACACCATTTTACATACGCCACACAGGGGTAGGCAGAGGTTACCGACGTAACCCACTTTTCGACGAGACCTGACAGGTGGCGAACTACGTAGCCGCCATTTTGGTACGAGTGAAAAAAATTCTTACTCCCCATTGCGTTCCAACGAGCAGTACTAAAGCATACATTGTTACATTAACTGTACATAACCTCCAAGTTTAACATGCGCCTTATTGACGTGAAGTTCAAAGCAAATCAACAAAATTATAATAAAACGGGAAACGGATTCATCTTTGTAGTCGACTTCTTAAAATAATCCTATTTTAAGAAGAAAAACACCATTTTATGCACACTAATCGACTTTTAAGCCGTCGTAGCTCGGCCGGGCGGTAGTCTTTCGATTTCCGCTTCCGGCGCCTCAGACATTGTTATTTGTGCTGATTTACCACGTGCAGGATAATATCGTGAGGAAACCGGCACATCAACGAGGAATTAAAATATTTCGAGACCGTCAACCCGTAGATCGGCCAATCGGTTGGCATTAAAAGTATACGTCATCATCATCATCATTTCTGCCTATCACTAGTCCACTGCTGAACACAGGCCTCATTCATAGTTTATAGTCGAGTAGATTATAGTCAAAAGTTTGTAGCTCGCATTTTAGCCTGTGATTACATTTTGAATTCAGAACCATGGTCTTTCCGTTCGTATGGCTATTGGATATTAAGCATCGACACTGTGTAGTGTAGATAACAAAATGATAATAGCAATCAAAACGCACATCATTTACAGGCGGCGGTAGGAAAGGCTTATTGTTATATCACCTACATCGTCGTCGTCGTTTCAGCCTATCACAAGTCCACTGCTGAACAGAGGCCTCCCCCGTACATAGCCACAAAAACGTGTAGCTCTTATACTGGAGGGATTTTGCCATAGTTGCCACGCTTGCACACCCACAACAACCACAGTTTATTTATTCAGATGTATCAGGAAGCTGCTGCTGTCCATCTCCTGGTTTTTATTTTCCCTCTGTCGACTTTTACGACACCCACAGGATGGGATGGGGTGGTTGATTCTCTTAAGCCGCCACCACATGGCGAGAAAGGTATTGAAGTATATTGACTAATTTCGTACGGAGAGATCACCAGACCAGAGTATACTATACAGACCATATGATACAGATTAAATACTTTACGCGCCAGATAAAATTAACACTGTCAGAAATGACATTGTGCTTCTCATTTCTAATTAACGTTAAGTGTATTATCGTGAAGGACGAAAAAAACCAAAATAAATGCTTTAAAAAATTTCATATATTTTACTTTTTTGTTATCTCCCATGTAACAACATCTATAATCATAATTATCATCATTTCAGCCTATCACTAGTCCACTGCTGAACATAGGCCTCCCCCATATATTGCCACAAAAGTTTGTAGTTCTCATTTTGGGGGCATTTTGTCATAGTTGCCGCGCTTGGCAGGCGAGTTGGCAACCGCAGTTTATTTATTAAGGTGTTCCAGGAAGACGCTGCTGCCCAACTGCAGGTTTTTAATTTTCCCTCTGTCGACATTTACGACACCCACGAGATGAGATGGGGTGGTAGATTTAGTAGTAGTAGTAGTATATTATCATGTATTTTTCCCATTCAAGGGGGTGGCAAAGACCACATCCGTAGCACACTTTTCGCCCCCGCAGGGAGCGAGACGTGACAGGTGACGAATCACGTCGTTTTTGTACGAGTTGAAATTCATACTCACTCACTGCGTTCCCATGAGTAGCTAGCCACGGCAACTACTGGCTTGCCGGAGAGGAAGGGAAAACGATTAGGTTGGAAATGACATGGGGTAGAGAATGGGAAGTTGGGACTGGAACTACATATAAGGTGTAGGATGATACTATCTCAAAAACAGCAGGAGTACAGTAGGTCAGAAGGCCGGGGTCGCTACGCGTTACTCTACCGTATATGCCGAACAAGGTAACTGGGTCAAGTATCTCTGGCCCTCTATAATAGAAGGATAAAATGTCTTATCGTAGGAGGTGGAGCTGCTTTGCGGCAATTTCTTCGCGATATAATTCCTCAGATGCCCAGCATGAAGAAAAGACAAAAGCATTTAAAAGTATGTTCGTGTTTCTTTGCTTGTAGCTATACAATTTAAGAATAATGTGATTTATCTTAAATACACACATATACACGATAAATGGACATTTAGATGACGCATGAAAGACGGCCAGGTGGTATGTCCTCCGACTTCTTCGTCTCGTCTTTCGACTGCGGCGACAAATACCGAATACTGTCGGAAGTTATGAATGAGGGAACGCGGAAGATGTTATAGTGCAACAAGAGTGCGCTGCCGTGTGGTAGCGGCTCAAGAGGATCTACCACCCCATCTCATCTCGTGGTTGTCGTAAAAGTCGACAGAGGGACAACAAAACCAGAAGATGGGCAGCCGCGTCGGCTGATCTTCTGGTTTTGTTACCTTCCTGGAACATCTGAATAAATAAACTGCGGTTGTCAACCCGCTTCCCATGCGTGGCAACTATGGCGAAATCCCCCCAAAATGAGAGCTACAGACTGTGGCAATAATTGGGGGAGACTTATGTTCAGCAGTGGACTAGCTAGGCTGAAATGATGAACAAGACTCGTCCCAACCTACCCGCGCTAGATGTAACGCTCATGCGATAGATCAGAGGTTTGATCACAACACAACCAGACCCGTAAATAAACAATTTGTGTTTTTTGCACAAAAGTTCAGTTGGGATTAAAATCTATGACAAGCGCCGTGATAAACAGGTACTTTTGTATTTAAGTTACTTTTTGATTGCTTTAAACTAAGCTAACAAAATTTACACTAATAAGTATAAATACCAAACGTACGGTTAATCGGAATCCCGCTGCGGCTAATCGATACCAATCAACCAGTGTAAATAATCGTTTTGGGGTCGTTAAATTAACTGAAATACGCTCATCATGATTTAACGATAATTGGGTTAATATGATAACCGTATGGATATTAAATTATGTATATTATTTCTTGGTTGCTTAACGGATATTGGGGTTTTGACTATAATACTTTCGATAATTATTTAAAACTTGATACAACACTATAGTATTCTGTCATTACTTCCTTAAAGTGGGGATCCCAAGAAGCCATACCATAGTTTTCTATGAGAACCTAATAAGTTAGTTTAGATGGTATGATATAAACTATAAATGGAAACAATGACTTTATTTATTTATAAATAAAAGTTTTAAAAAAAAATTAAAACACTCTAAAAACTTATAGTTTTATGATATAATTATTCTGAGAACATGTCCTGGATCACCCCAACTATTGCATCAGATTTGATAGACCACAAATCCCTGCAAAAGAACATCGATTCCTACCAAGGATGATTCGCGAGGCTATTGAAATTAAAAAACATTCTTATTTCAAAGGAGAAGATGGTTGTGTACTACCACCGGCTTGGTATGCTATTATTAATAAAATTAAATCAAAAACCAATCATACCACTACAAGGCTCTAAGACAGTCAGCTCTTTCTGCTTAGATCGGACTAAAAAAAATAATAATATCTAAAGGTACCCCGGGTTATCTCTGACATCAGGACATCTGTCACCTCAGCCCTCCCTTGACCATGGCTGCTGTAAAGCGCTCGAAACATCGGGTCATAAATAGTTTTAATTATAATCGATAAAATCCGTAAAAATATTTTTTTTAAATAATCTTTTAACAGTCATAATTTTAATGTTAATTTTAAGAGCTACTATAAATGAGTCATAACTATTAATGCACCACAGGTTCGGCGGTAAACAAAAAATATCGTGAGCCCACCGCTGCCACCATGTATTGAAACGCCATTTCGATCAAGACCGTTTTATTTATTTACCTTCTACAATAACAATAATTTTATAATAATTCTACCTACAACACAGAATAAACGCCAAAAAACTGTATGTTTGAAAAATAAAAAATGTAAACGGTACGCGAAATTGGCCAAGCCGCACTGAAGTGGTGTGGCGGACACTTCCCAGCTTTAAAACTAGAGGAGGTACGTGATTATTAGAATATTTTAGGGATTTAGTCGTGACACTTTATTAGAGAAGCTGCATGATTTTTCACACGTTTGAGAATGTTGCCACTACTATAACAATGACACTTGGAAATCTACTGGAATTTAACAGCATGTTTTATGTCTTTATTCATTTAAAAGACGGTTCTAATTAAAATTACTCTGGTCCCGCTCGCCAATAAATCTCAACACGGGCGCTTGTTCGCGCGCTTTTTGCTTTTGTTCGCCATCTTGCTACATATTTGCGGTGGCTGACATTAACACCTACCGCGCTAGAGGGTACAATGCGATCGCTGTCGGTGCCGCAAAGGCGCAGAACGATTTGCGGGCAGCATACGCGAATATATCGGGCGACAATGCTGTAGTACAGTCGTAAGTAAGCTAAGCACCGATATATGGACGTGGGCGAGTATTGTTCGCTCGAGATCGCATCTTTTCCGGCTAATAGAATGGCGGGTGAGAGTGTTGATTGTGCTTGTTGTAATGGCGATTTCACTAGTTTACTGCCTGTAACTTCGACAGGTACTGATATACTGGACACGTTGGTAATGGATTTACATAAAGTAATAAAAGTTATAGCCTTCATTCATAGTAGTAGTAGTGTAGTACTGTGTACTGGGCAGTCTTCCTGGTCCAATGGTACCCAGTGGTGAAGGGTATCATGTTGGGACGGTGTATGAGAATTTAGCCTTCTTTTCTTTCTATTAACTCTCTTTCGTGTGTGTCTGTGCAAATTTAGTAATTGATATTAAACTTATTTCCCGAAGGGCTAGTGACTTGTAGCCTTAAACATAGCTTTGAACTGGATGACAATTCATTATAAACCCGCTTACTTTTCTGTCTGTCTGTTTGTTTGTCTGTTGGGTTCAAATTTTGCAATTAATTATAAACTAACTTTATACATTTAGTCAGTTTTAAAAACGTGGTATATAAAAGTTTTTTATACGATACTTGTTATATGTATGTATGTATGATGTCTTAATACTGTTAAGGCAACATGAAAACATTTGAAATGGCGATATTTAACTGGGGATGCCACGAGACTATCCCCTCCATATTCCGTTGCCTAAATACCTATATACCTATGCAGGAATCCGTCTAGGTAGGTACCACCCCAGGGCCAGTTATTCTGCCGTGAAGCAGTAGTGTGCAAACATTACTGTGTTTCGGTTTGAAGGGCACTGTGAGCTAGCGTAATCACTGGGCATATGAGACTTAAGAACCTATGTCTCAGGGTGATGGGCACAGTGTGGTGTCACAGAGAAATTTTCTGGGTGACACAGCATTTGTTATGGGTAGACGTTGCACTTACCATCAGGTGAGCGTTTTGCTCGGCGTTTCATCACTTTATGCAATAAAAAAAACATCGATACAATCAAAGTCAAAACGAAGGCCATTGCATTATTAAATATTTATTAACAAACTGATATCTGATCGGACCTGACAATATCGATGATCACTGAATGCTGCTGACGCAAAGCAATTACAATATAATACAAAGACTGCCTTAATTTGTCGATGAATTAATATTCGTAGGTTATTGCACCGGATGTTCGTTGGCTCTATGGTCACAACGTTTCCTGCTATAGACACAAAAAAATATGTAGACAATCGTTTAATTAAAATATTTTTTGAATTACGACTGCTGATTACGTAACCTTCGTAACGTCAGTTTGTTAGTCTATCATAACTAAATTGTATCCAAAGCAACTGCAATTTCAGCAATAAGCTTTAAAATTTATAATGTTGGTGATAAATCAAAGCACGGGTGAATAAGTTTTTTAATCTAGATTTATTTAGTACGCACGGGCGAATCTCCCTATAGGCCGAGCAGGTACGGGTCAAGGGCGACAAAATTAAGAGGGCAGCAAAATGAAGTGAGATTTTTTTAAATAGTTATTCATTGTTAGTGACAACTTTACTGGTGGTAGGATCCCCATGAAGGAATCCGTCTAGGTAGGTACCACCCCAGGGTTATTTATTCTGACGTGAAACATTAGTGTGTTTCGGTTTGAAGGGCACTGAGAGCTAGCGTAATCACTGGGCATCACTGGACGGGTGCAGTGTGGCGTCACACAGAATGATCTGGGTGACACGGCATTTGTTATGGGCAGACGTTGCACTTACCATCAGGTGAACGTTATGCCTCGTTCATTTTATCAAATAAAAAAAATCGACTTTCAGATTTTACTCTTATCGCGCCAAAAACCAAAAATAAGGAACCATATTACCTAAGTCAAAGAAGTAACAAGGTTTTGTTACTGTTATAATCGGTTTTTAGTTCAATATAAATCTTCCTTCAGAAAGGCTTCGTTTTCCGTCTAAGTGAAGTAGTTTGCTACTATGAACTATAGACTGCTATGAACTCCTACTATAGTTGAAATTCCACCGAGTACTTAGCCTAATGAATATATATATTTTCCCCCTTTGGTTGCGAACGTTCAATAGACAGTATTATTAAAATTCTAACAGTCATGCTCGATCGGAACATAACATAAAAATAGCCCGAAATAGCCTTATACGTGCCCGAAACCCCATGGCAGTCAATTCGATTCAAAATACGTTCCATAATCAAAATGCGTAGGATTTTAGACACACACGCACGCACTTACGCACCCACGCACAAAATTAGGCGTTGGGGTTAAACCATGCTACTCACAACTAAATATTTTTTATCGCTGGATTGAAGCACTTTCATGATCTAAATTATCCAGACAGGTGTCGCGTGGAGATACGGCAAACTCTGGAGAACAGAACCTTGGAAAAGCCTCCGTATAGCAGTAGAATTTTACAGGCTCTTGAAGAAGAAGAAAATATTCCTATTTCTAGCAATGAACTTGAGATTGGTTGAAATGATGATGATTGTCTAAATAAGTCACGCGAGGGGAGTTAAAGGAAGTTAATTTCCTAAGATCCGCATGCAAAATATAAAATCGTATATATTACCTAGTTTTTGACCCGCCATCCCACAGTAGCGTGCACCAGCAAACTAACACCGACACCGGGAACCGCCACCAGATCGCCGAGATCGGCGGCTGTCTGTCTTAGAGTCAATAACTCTTGATAATGCCTCGTTTTGTGGTGAAACACATATCGTGGTCTCGACTTGAGCGGTGTATATTGCCTAGTGGTAGTGTTGTAGTCACTGACGACCGCGTGGCCTAGTGGTCACAGTACCTGACTTCTACGCCGTGGGTCCTGGGTTCCAATCCCAGCCGGAGCCAACATTTGTGCTAAAACACAAATTGTTGGTTTTCGGGTCTGGTTGTGTTGTTTGTCCCCGTGTTTCTGACACTGCATCCTAGCCTACCTCCGAGTTTATCGCATCAGCGTTACATCGGGCGCGGGTAGGTTGGGACGAGTGAGTGCCTCTGTGTTTGCGCGTACACTTGTGGCACTATAATATCTCCTGCGCAGTTGAAGGCTCTCGACATTCGGATTCGGAAGTTGTCGCCGTGGTCGAAATCGGCTAGGAGAATCTCCTCAGTGTTGTAGTGGTTGAGGGTATAAATTTATTTTCTTATCTTTAGACGTCGAATGGCGTTGCGTCAAAATTCGTGGTACACGCCGCGTTTGCTTAGGAATGTGGCGCTGGTCTTTACCGCCTTTCCGTATACGGTTCGTACATGACGGACGAGCGAATATTCGCCACAGATCAACCGTACAAATGTTCGAGAACGAATTGTTTTAAGACTTAATGCCTGCTCACTTTTGCGAAATGATGTTGTACCTACGCAAGTATGAACTGAATGTGACGCCCGTACGTGAGCGAATGGATTTAAGCCTAAAGCCCGGGAAGCGCTGGCCTAGAGCGTAAATATTTGATTTGCGAATAGAAATCAATGTGTCGAGTTATTTTACCACCCACCACACGGAGGCTTAAGAGAATCTACCACCCCATACCATGCCATGGATGTTGTAAAAGTCGACACAGCGAATAAAAACCAGAAAATGAACAGTAGCATTTTCCTGGAAGGAGAGTTACAAAGTTACTGATAGGCTGAAATGATGATGATGATGATGAAAAGATCTACCAAAATGTAAATGTAACGGACTATTAAGCTCACACTGCTGAGCACTGTCTTTCTCCCTTTCTGAGAGGGTTTTGGACCCGGGAAGAATCCGTCACACTGCTGCAATGCCGGTTGGCGGACTTCAGATAGAAATCTTCGAAAGTCTAAGAGAGCGTATATCGCTATGAGCCTAGAGCGCAATTTTAGCTCCGTTTCTAATTGTAATTTTTTCCTACTTAACCGACATTGAGGTTGAGATTATAATGTGATCATCCATTCAATAACTGAACACGCGCGACGTTGTTTTACTTCTACGATCCACTGCGATGAACTTTAAAATAATGAAAAAATATGAGATACGAATTAAAAAAAAAAACATTTCTCGGATGGTTTCCGCACCATATTTTCTAACATAACGAAAATTTAATGTTGTGTAAATTATCCCGGCGCGTTCACATTCATGTAAGTTACACTTTCCTCCAATGAACCAAACACACGATCGAACGTTCGATCGTTATTTGATGGGAAAAAAAATTACTCGTACCAAAATGGCGGCGACGTGGTTCGCCAACCGTCACGTCTCGTTTCCCGCGGGGGCGAAAAGAGGGCTGCTTGTGTGGTCTCTGCCTACCCCTTGTATGGGAGAATGGCGTGATCGTATGTATGTATTTAATATATCGAAACAAATATTGACGATGATCTCTTGCTAAAATTGTAGGAGTAAGTATTGGTAACATTTTTATTTGTGCATTTAGTTAATTTATTAGTTGCATTCATTTTTAATACTCGAACTACAAGACATATTTTTTAGTATAACAAAATATATAGGCAGCGCCGCCTATGTTTGAGCTTTTGCTTTTTGAGATTATAGCATAATAAAGTAAAGTTCTCGGTTCAATCCGATAGATGTCGCCATTAGGCACAAAATATTAAGTTCGTCCATTTCTTTCATTATTTCGTTAACCTGTTGGTAGGAGTCCTATGCAGGAATCCGTCTAGGTAGGTACCACCCCAGGGCCAGTTATTCTGCCGTGAAGCAGTAGTGTGCAAGCATTACTGTGTTTCGGTTTGAAGGGCACTGTGAGTTAGCGTAATCACTGCGCATTTGAGACTTAAGAACTGATGTCTCAGTGTGACGGGCGCAGTGTGATGGAACACAGAAATATTCTGGGTGACACAGCATTTGTGGGCGGACGTTTCACTTACCATCAGGTGAACGTTCTGCTCGTTTCGTCACTTCATACAATATAAAAAAAACCTCTGAAGTAAATAAGAATAGTCTGTTTTATAACGAACTAACAAAATCTCTCGCTGCGGTGAACGTTTTAGGTATGTATATATTTTTGTTTATTTATTAAAAGGAAAGTAAAGTTTCAGCCTATAAATGTCCCACTGCGCTGAGCACAGGCCTCCTCTCACTTCTGAGAGAGTTTTGGAGCTAGGAAGATCCGCCACGCTGCTCCAATGCGGGTTGGCGGACTTCACATGTCCTTGAAATATTTCTATTCCTCGGACATGCAGGCATTGCTCACGATGTTTTCCTTCACCGCTAAGCACGTGGTCAATCAGCACTTAAAATTGTAAATCCTTACTCGCCTTTTACGAGATCCATTGGATGAGATGGAGTGGTAGTATTCTTCACCACCTTTCACACCAAGTGCATTATATTGTTTTGGTGAAACGTGGATTGTGGCAGTCATCTGTTTTTGCAGTGAGTGCCCAGTCTCTGACTACCCCTTATGGGATTTAGTCGTGATCGTATGTATGTATGTAAAATTGTAGAACAATATTAGAGGTGCAGGCACCTGGGATCAAACCCAGGTTACTCGCTTACTATGAAATTAAAGGCGAGCACCAGGCACCTGAGCTACCACGGCTCTTATTTATTACCTGCCTATTAATCATAATATATAATAGGTACCTACTTGGTACTTCCTTGTTATCTCCCACATTCATTCACATTTTGTCTCTTTTCTGTTCGAATTCGATAAGTGTTGGTTTTTAAATAGAAATTGCCAGTTGCGTACATTATATTACTTTGATTTAATTAAACGCAACTGCAAAGTCACTTGGTTTTCCTTCCCGTATCCTGTGTAACGCATTAACAAAAGGATCGAACGGGGAAAGCTGACATGGAATATAACAGACACGGACTAATCACAATTCCTCCAGATCAGACTAGAGATTTATGAGTTAACAGAACTTACCTATCAGCCAGCAGGTACGAAAAGAAAGAAAAGAAAAGAAATATCTATTGCCACAGTGAAAAGAGACAACACACAAATACACAATACAAACATATAAAATAAATAGAATTCAAGCATAAAAATAAAAACAATCAAAAATAAAAACAATTAAATACGCATGTCTCATAAGCCAAACCCACATCAGCTTAATGTCAGCCTGTAAAATGTCCCCGGCCGATCGCCTCGCCATTGGCTTGCACAAGACACCGCATTTTACACTCTGTTGCCGTCACCGGTGTGAATAATTGTCATGGTTATTTCGTCATCAATCGGTCATGAGATTTTCCTGGCATTTCCCTTAGTCGACTTTTAACCCGAATGAAGCAAGTAAGTCATCACACAGCCACGGTCACTAACTACAGAATCGCTTTTTCAATTTTCGTTTTTTATTATTGCATAAAGTGATGAAACGAGCAAAACGTGCACACCTGGTGGTAAGTGCAACGTCTGCCCATAACAAATGATGTGTCACCCAGAAAATTTCTGTGTGACACCACAGTGTGCCCAGCACCCTGAGACACAGGTTCTTAAGTCTCATATGCCCAGTGATTACGCTAGCTCTCAGTGCCCTTCAAACCGAAACGCAGTGATGTTTGCACACTACTGCTTCACGGCAGAATAACTGGCCCTAGTGTGGTACCTACCTAGATGGATTCCTGCATAGGAATCCTATCACCAGTGAATAGCAATCAAAACGCACATCATTTACAGGCGGCGGTAGGAAAATCTTATTTTTATATGATCTACATCGTCGTTGTCGTTTCAGCCTATCACAAGTCCACTGCTGAACGTAGGCCTCTCCCATAGATAGCCACGAAAGTTTGTAGTTCTGATATTGGAGGGATTTTGCCATAGTTGCCACGCTTGGCAGGCGGGTTGGCAACCAAAGTATATTTATTCAGATGTATCAGGAAGATGCTGCTGCCCATCTCCTGGTGAACATGGCAAGGTGAACGTTTTGTTCGTTCCGTCACTTTTATCAAATAAAAAAAAATACATTGTATCAATTGAACTCACCAACTTGAACTTAACTTCAAAAACAACGCAAGGAACACTGTGCGCCCATTTAAGGTTAAAGGAGATGTAAATTAAAAAAAACCTCTTACAAAAACAATATGAAATAACAACATGTAAGTAAAGTCAGAAAAGTGCTAACATTGACCTTAATCTCTTTCTTAAAAAAAATTGTTGTGTCGCATCAGGTGCTCCAACATTTAAGCTCTTCTATTCTCAATCATTTTTAAAAAGTAGAAAGAATATATAGAAGAAGAAAGAGATGAAGTACGAGAAGATTCTTACATTACCAGTGCGGGTGACGTACCACGTCGCCGCCATTTTGGTACGAGTCAAACAATTCATAAACCCTATTGCGTTCCCACGAGCACTATAGCGACAGCATTGCATATAATAGTATTATTCTGCAGGAATAAAGTCTGTCCGTACAATACCTTAGTCGCCTCTTACGACATCTCGGTATGAAAGAGGTAGGCCCTATCCTACTCTGCCGAAGGCTTGTCTTTTCTGGAAGTCAAAGAGAAGGTGTAATCCAGAGAAAATTGGAAAATGCTCCACCGACGAGACCGTAGCTTTTAAATCTGTGTGCCCTTATAAAATTATATTACAAATATTTATATTCATATCTTTTTAGCCCTGCAAGATATCGAAATGGAACATACACGAAAATATATACTTGTTTTAAACACTAAAATTGTCATTGAAATCCGTTGAGCCGTTTCGGAGCCTTTCAAACAGATAGACAAAAATTCTACTCGTAAAAACGGTAATTTATAATTTGGCATCTAAATAGCAGTTTTGACTTAAATTTTCGCATTCATTTAGAAACACAGATAGACATTTAAATTTTATTATTGGTATATATAGGCCGAGGGCCAGTTATTTTGCCGTGAAGCAGTAGTGTGCAAACATTACTGTGTTTCGGTTTGAAGGGCACTGTATGCTAGTGTAATCTGGGCACATGAGACTTAAGAACTGATGTCTCAGGGTGACAAGTGTAGTGATGTCACACAGAAACGTTCTGGTGACATCACTACACTGATGACACAGTATTTTCGATGGGCAGTCGTTGCACTTACCATGAGGTGAACGTTTTGCTTATTTCATCACTGTACCCAATAAAAAGAAATACTGATACGCCCAAGAAATATAGATATTGTTATATTTGTTAAATTAGCTATTTTTTATTAGCTTATTATAGCTTATTTATTAATGACAAAATCTGTATTGTTTACGATTTCGCAACAGTAAGGACTGCTGTTTCCATTTGAAAAGCTTCGAAAATGTGAAGAGTTGAACGAACTGTGACTAAATGCAATAAAACACGCTGTAAAAGGAAAAGCGGGGCGCTCAGAACGGCGGTGGGCGGTCGGGCGTCCGTGTTGAGAAATCTAGCAGTTTTTCGCTAATAACCTCATAAATTGGATACAAGACTTGATTAATTTTCTCTTGCTAATTTTCATCCTACGCCCGGTTAGTTTTTCGTACCATTTAACTTATTTTAAACTTTAGGACTGCAGATCTGACGCCTGGAACGAACTAATAATTAACTCTCTTCTTTTATTTTAAACGTTCACAAGCCCGCCCATCGGTCGCCCATTACACTAGCTCTCAGTGCCCTTCAGACCGAAACACAGTCATGTTTACAAACTACTGCTTCACGGCAGAATAACTGGCCCTGCGGTGGTACCACCAGTAAACTATACTTTCTATTCTATTCGTAAATATAGTTTTATTAAATGTTCTACATTTAATAAAACTATATTTACAAACTTTTGTAGCACCTATGGTTGTAGAAATCATTTCCTTCTGTTTTTAATAATTTAGCAAGAAAGAAGAAAGAAAGAAAAATAATTTATTGGCTGCTGTAATTTAGACATTCGACAATAAAGGTCATAAACAATTAGACAGTATAGGACTAAAGCAACAAAAAGGCACCCGACTCAGCATAACGCTACAGTAGCCTAACTGCAGCGCTGTTATTCTGTCGGTGCCCTCTTTTTGTGGTCATTGAATAAATAAGCAAGATGGCTTTTGGCGCCAACTCGCAAAGTGGCAATAGGGTTTTTATTTATTTTTTTAAATTCTGTTTATATTTGGAGTTTTGATGTTTAATATTGATAGTTTATTATGCGGTAAGTGCTCCTGAAAATGTACATTGATTGAAAAATTCAATTCAAGTCCAAAATTGTGCTTTTCGTTTTGTCTCCATCAGTCCAGCAAATCTTTAGTAAAAGTTAACTATCTATTTATTGTCGATCAAAATTTAAAATCTTGCTTCTTGAAGATTGTATACTTATGTTACTTGATTGATATGTTACTTGACACTGGAAAATAGTTTATGACTGTTACCATTAATAAATAAATAAATAAGCTAGAAATAAAAGTAAAAGCACATATTTTACGTCCCATTGCTGCGAGGGTTAGACGAGACGCGATCTATAAAATAAATAGAAATGTTAGTTAAATTTTGCATGCGGATTTTCTCTCACCCTTACTATGACTATGTTCTCCTGGTTGATTTTCGACCACGTCGACAACTTCCGAATACTGTTGGAAGCTTACAACTGCACAGGAGGTAATGTAGTGCGACAAACTGGTCCTAATCAACCCGTGCCTTACAATAAGATCGGCGGTAGGCTAATCCGCAGTGTCAGAGACATGGGGATAACCGGCAGTTTGTTTTTTGCCCAAATGGGAGTCGTTACAAAACGGCAGTGTTAATTTTCTTCGCTATGTCTATCCTCAACATTTGCCGCCCAGTTTAGTTTTCTGTTAATACGTAGTGTAGGTAGACCTTACAATTTTATAATATCGTTTTCTAAAAATGTTTAAATTCGGTGTGGTAGGCAGTAGTTGACTATATTGCATTATTTTGTTTTTAATAAAGTTAATTCATCGTAATATAATATAAGCCGTCTGGTGGCGGGCTCGTTAAAAGAATACTGCCACTCCATCTCTTCCATTGGATTTCGTAAAAGGCGAGTAAGGAATTAAACTGCACTGTGCACCCAAAAGCGCATGGTGGCGGTGGGCTCACCACCTATCACACCAAGCATTGCATTATATTACCATGCATTATATTGTTTAGGTGAAACGTGGATTGTGGCAGTCATCTGTTTTTGCAGTAAGTGCCCAGTCTCTGACTACCCCTTATGGGATACAGTCGTGATCGTATGTATGTATGTAATTCATCGTAATTTAAAATATTTAAGCCTTTCGATTATTGTTAATGTTATTCTCTTATAAATTTTCGCTTTTACATTATCACGGATAGTACTGTTAAGTAAAATATATAAAAAAGTAAAAATATGGAAATAAAATAAAAAGATAGTAGTGTTTTCACTGTATGAGTGACTGACAATTTCGTTTTAATTTTAAGAAGGAATTCACGTAATTCAATTTTTCATATTACTCGTATAATATATTGTAGATTGAAGCGGGCCGGTTTCCACAGCTCCACGAGTATGCTCGTATTTTGAGTCTATGAAACTGAAAATGTTACTAAAAAAGTAGTAACATATATTCTTTAAATCAAATATTTAAAATTATATATAGATAATGAATAGTGTGTTTGTATGTTTGTGAATCAGTTATTTATTTAAGAAAATGTAGGACGTTCGAAAGAAATACCAGTATGCTACGAGTATATACAAATGAAATATAAGAAAATCGTGGGTACGCTTTATAGACATAATTGCACATACACATACACAAACATGTAGACCCGGAACAACTGTCTGTAGATTATACAAATATTTGTTACGTCAGGGTATCGAACCTGCGACGGTTCAACTAACCGAGCCGCTAATTAATTTACTCCTTATACCTGATTAAGAAATTTTGATTTCTTAGATTAGAAAGAATACATTCAGTAAGAAAATACTCGAATCATTAATACTGCATTTTTTAGCAATGAACATATTTATTTATAATTCGAAACCACGAATATCTGATGAAAAGATTTGTGAAAAGCGAAAAAGTCCTTAACACAGAAATCCCCTGTCCGGAAAGGATCGTGACGAATTCTCTACCCTTTTCTATTGACAGACAAGACTGTCATTACATAAGCAACGTTTTGTTATGATTAGCGATAGACATCATAGTAAAAAGTAAAATAGTGGATGAAGAAAAATCGGTAAGGATCTAAGATAGTTTGTTCATCGTATTCCTCATGCAGCATTTTCATTTGTCGGTAGGTACGAGTAACACAATGAGTGACGTGACAAAGTTTTTAATTATTAGACGTGAAAATCGCCAGCTGCGAGTAGGAGGGATTTCAGTGGCCCCCATTTAACCGCCATTGCCATATTTGGCACGGCTCGAGTCTAAATATGGCTGGCGGCCAGCCCACCGCTTCGCGCCGTGCGCTCCTTGCTATGCTTCCGACTCTATTATTTCTATTTACGAAATAAACTCAAAATAAAATCTCTATTTTAATACGTATTTCAGGCACCGAAACGTTCGCAGGTTCCCGGTTTCCTACGGATGTGTCGGGTTACGCTACGTTCAGAGCTAACGTCCCGCTCGTCGTTCGCACTAACTCTAGGTGTCTGAGCGAGACGGATAGAGGTCGAGACGCGCGGGACGGAACCGCGCGAAGTCAGTTGCGGTCCGAGCGGCCGAGTCGTCAGTCCCGCCCTCGGTTCTTTCGCGTTTTCGGTCAGTCTCCGTTCGACGTTCGAACGGTGAGGTGTGTATAGCGCGTGTGCGCACCGGTTACTGTGGCGTACTGCGAGGTTATAATGGACGCGCCCGGCGGAGCGCGGGAGCCCCGCTTCGGGTCGCCGTATAGTATGGGACTCCTCGGGGACGTTGGGGACATGTACGGCGCAGGACGGCCGCCTAGCTCTCTTGGCGGCGGATCCCTTCGACCAGGGATGCAGCCCTGCCCAGTGCCCCGTACTGGTGTCAAGCGACCATCAGACCAGTGCTACGACGAGAGACCGTCACAAAGTCTGGGACTCGAGCACTGCCCTATGCCTGATATTGCAGACGATGGCTATGCTTCACTGCAACCCAAGAAGTCACCACCATCCAATGGCAAGAAGACGAAAGGGCGTGTAAAGATCAAAATGGAGTACATAGACAACAAATTACGGCGGTACACAACATTCTCTAAGCGGAAGACCGGAATCATGAAGAAGGTGGGTCTGGGACCAATTTTGGCATTATTCCATAACATAGCCATCTGGACAATATGACCATATTATGTGTTGAGTGTCTGTCACACACGAGTCAGTCTCTAAAGTGAAGTGTAGCTACTGACAAAAAATTGTAATGTGAAATAGTTACAAGTCGGTTGTATATTGTAAGGGGATTGCTTTAGTATTTTAAATGAAAGTTATTATTAAATATCACAGAAACAGTACACATTATACTATTTGATTTGTTTTCAATAAATGAAGCTTATTTTTCTTGTAATAATTCAAATAAAGTTTATCAAGAGAAATGAACGGGTATCCTTGACATATCTGAGAAATTTATAGTGTTTTGCACTGTTAAACTTTGTCTGCTTTTGGGAGACTATATTAATTAGTATATTAATTGGGTTTGAATATACTTTTGAGAAATGTTTCTGGTAAAATTTAAAGATAAAATATTTCATTCTGTATTCTAAATTTTACATTGATAAAATATATGGAATACAATCAAGGCTAAAATGTAAAGTAACCTTAGTAAGTATACTTCACTGTAATTGACTGGTTAAATAATAAAAAAGCATTGCAAAATGCAATAGTTGACATTTTAGGTTATACTTGGTCTCACAACAATATGTGATGGAATACTGTTAAAAAAGGGTCGAAATGTAAAGTTTTTTTCATTTATACACCTATTTTCCATTAGGGAATATAGAAAATGTGTGTTGTTGCAGAAAAAAATGTGTTTTTGTGAGCATTTGTGACTAAAGTTTTGACAGATGTCAGCTGATATTAAAATATTTTACCGTGAGTATTCAGTAGTTAATCTCATAAAAATCGTGTGAAACATTATAAAATATATGAGGTAACAACGTGGTCTTAAATTTTTAGCTATTTGAGATAAAATTATTTAGTTTAATATTTTTACAAACATTTTGTGGCATCTGTCAGAACTGGTTTTGTTTATGTTCAATAGATGGCGTTACTTAAAGCCGTTGTTCTCGTGTTTTTTAAATATATTTACTTTAAAAGAAAGAAAACCCGACATCGTTATGTATTAATATAATTTCGTTTCTTAGGCATTTTCCATTTATACTTACACGATGAACCAAAAACGTAAATTAGAGAACTGTAAATGAAAAAGTGGATGACTATGTTCAGCGGACTAGTTGAAATGATGATGATGGTTATGATCATATACAAAAAATCTTCCAAGTTTAAGCGTATCTGCAATGTGTAGGAATTTAGGGTTTTCATAGTATCATCTCTACACTGTAGCGTTAACTACGTCTTTAAAGAATTTAATATAGTATTTTTTTTGACAATTAACGTTTCGTTTTCTAATTTCTATAATAAGTAATGACCAAAAAAGAAACAATAAATAAAATTAGCCATTAAAAGCTCAAAACGGTGCAAGAAATATTTTAAATAGTCCTTTGGGATTTGTAAACTATAAAGTATGTTTTCATAATATAAAGTGCCTTGACATAAAACGTAATTTTCTTTTAAGCGACATTCATGTAATTTGCGTAAATTATAAACACACGATGATAACACGAGTTGATGCGTGCTTGTTTTTTTAATTGGCGTCATATACTATATACATTTTATTCCTTCAACGTAAAATTTATTTCTATATCTTAAAGTACTCATTTCTATTAGTGTGTTAATTGTTTATGATTAGATTATATATTTTATTTTAGATTTAGATGCGATAGATTTACAGATAAGCAAAAAATAGTTATGGTTCTTTATTTATTGGATTTTGTTTTTAATAAGCAAGTTCCAATGTTCTGTAAAATAAGATTGTTAGTGTGGAAAATTGGTAAAGGCTGCTTCATTAACTGTAGACATTGTCAATCCGCGCGCAGAAACGTCCCGGCGACCCGTGTAGAGTTGTCCATCAAAATCCGCCTTTGAACCACCGCGCAAGACGGACGTGTTCCCATAGGCCGCGCTTTGATACGAAAACAATGATGCCTCTATAATTGAAAACTATCTCAACATAGATTTTAATACAGTCGACTATTCGCTCTTTATATAAGAAGACGAGAAATTGTTTTTTTTTTGGAGAGATTACTTTGCAACCTTGTATTATTAATCGCGCGGCTTAAAAAGAAAATTTCAGCTAGAGATAGTTATTTCGAATTGCCTGTTGTGTTTTTTTAATAGCGCCAATTTGGCAACGATTATCGTTTAGCAAATTTCTGTCCCGACTAAAAAGTGCCGTGTTACGGCGGCGTGTGACCAGCTCTGTCTTTACCCTAAGGGCACGATTATGATATGGTTAACGAGCCCAGGGCTCCTGGCTTGATCGGGGGCCAGAAATGCCGAAACCCAGATACTAGCGGTTTTTCCGGACCGATATGACTTAGGGACCTTCAAGAAAAGAGCCTATTCCTTTCTCGAAGGCCGGCAACGCATCTGCTATTCCTCTGGTATTGTAGATGTTCATGGGCGGTGGTTTCTTAGTGACTCATAAGAAACAGTCCCTATTACACAAAGTATATTTTGATGTTTAATTTCGTCGTGTTGTTTTTGGCTTTCCATAAGGGCGCAAAGTCTGTGTGTCCAAGTGCCTCTGCATGGCATACGACGGCTTATGAAATTAAATGATATTTATGCTGACGAATAAAATACTAATTCCCAAATGTTTTTTGTTTACAAAGTACAACCGTTCACTCTGCTCATGACAGAGTACCTCGTTCGATAAACCATCTCAAGATTTGCATTCCACAACATAATACAGGATACTATAACTCTTCTTTTACTGTTCAAGCTACACTCCTCTGGAACGCCCTCCCTGATAAGATCAAAACAGCCCCTAATAGAAACATGTTCAAGAAATTAATTCGTGAACATTATCTAAAGGATCATTGATGTCATTCGGCTTATCTTATTTTCGGTTTTTATTATTTTACATATATGTATGTATGTATATATATATATGTATAAATATATATATTTATATATTTATTTATGTATGTAGTGTTATAATTATTTGGGTCTTATTTAATTGTATATGTGTTTATATATGTATTATTTATTTATTATATATCTTATAATATAATAAAATTATTTTCTTCTTATTTTTTTTTTTATTTTATTCTTTGGTTAGCACCTGCCGTCTACTTTTCACCATAACAAAGGTTGACTGGTAGAGAATGCCACTAGGCATTAAGTCCGCCCATTGTAGCCCTTAGCTTAAGGTGTCAGCAATAAAGGATAAATAAATAAATAAATAAAACCGTTTGTTTATGAGGTTCCTTTGTACGGTGAAGTAACAGACGAATAAAAATCGGCAGGTATCCTTTTTTAAGTAATGAAATTATGTTATAAAATAAATATTACATTAGTTATTAATGTTCGGAACCTTCCTGGTAGCGATCACCTTATTCCCAGGGGTCATTATCGTCCGTATATTGTTATATATTATAATACATAATCATGTATATTTTAACTGGTGGTAGGATTCCTGTGCAGGAATCCGTCTAGGTAGGTACCACCCCAGGGCCAGTTATTCTGCCGTGAAGCAGTAGTGTGCAAGCATTACTGTGTTTCGGTTTGAAGGGCACTGTGAGCTAGCGTATTCACTGCGCATTTGAGACTTAAGAACTGATGTCTCAGGGTGACGAGCACAGTGTGGTGTCACGCAGAAATATTCTGGGTGACACGGCATTTGTTGTGGGCGGACGTTGCGCTTACTATCAGGTGAACGTTTTGCTCGTTTCGTCACTTTATACAATAAAAAAAAATGCGTGAGTCTTATCACTTAACATACATTATCACGACAAGTGGATCTCGGCAGATGATGATAATAGCCAGTTGGAACACTACCGACATCTTCTGGTTAACAATCGGAAGAACCCATATGTGTAGAATGACAAACACTCAATTGTCATAGACGCCCTGTATTCGATATAACACGTATTCTAAGACCCCCTTAGGGATAAGGTGCAGTATCAGAAACACTTGACATTCACAGTTATTTGATAAGCTTACAACAAATAGTATTTGTGTTAAAGAAATATTGGGTTCGAATTCGAAATCCGGAATTGCCGTACACACGGCGACAACTTCTGAATACTGTCGGAAGCTATCAATTCCGCAGAACAAGTGTACGCGTAAACACAGAGGCGCTCACTCCTCCCAACCTGCCCGCGCCCCAAGCCAACAAGATTAGGTTGCGGTGTCAGAAACGCGGTGACATCACAACCGGCACCGAAATCAACAATTAGTTAAAACTATTTTTACGGATTTTCGCGTGATTTTGACGCGATAAAATCCGTAAAAATAGTTTTATTTAAATGTGTAATATTCGCGTAAATAAAAGAAAACATTATGTCAACAATTAGTGTTTTAGCACAAATGTTGGTTTCGGCTGGGACTCGAAACCCAGGACCCGCAACGCAGAACTTACGTACCCTGACTACTACGCCACGCGGTCAGGGAATGAACAATGGAGTACTTTTGTGAAAACCATTATAAGATCACTTCATCTCCATCGTTGAATTGAAATGAGAGATCTATGGTTAACACACTATTACATAACATACGACCGCGTGGCCTAGTGGTCAGAGCCGGTCAGAGGCCGGAGCCAACATTGGTGCTAAAACACAAATTGTTGGTTTTCGGGTCTGGTTGTGTTGTGATTGTCCCTGACACTGCATCCTAGCCTACCTCCGATCTAATCGCATCAGCGTTACATCGGGCGCGGGTAGGTTGGGACGAGTGAGTGCCTCTGTGTTTGCGCGTACACTTGTGGCACTATAATATCTCCTGCGCAGTTGATGACTCTCGACTAGTCGGAAGTTGTCGCCGTGGTCGAAATCGGCTAGGAGAACATCATCATCATCACATAACATACATTATCACGACAAGTCGATCTCGGCGGATGCATATGCGCATGCACATGCATGCAGATGATTATAACTGGCATAAAATAGACATCTTAAGAAAAATAAAAGGGTCCGAAGAAAATACAGCTCATTTTTCTGAAATTGTAAATAACGTAAAAAATATAGTTACGAACACGCAGCTTGCGTCTTCCGTAACCCAGGACACCACTGTCTAATATTTATACTAATATAAATGTGAAAGTAACCCCCTCTGTCCCTCTGTCTGTTTGTTACCTTTTCACGGTTCAACCGCTGAACCGATCTTGATGAAATTTGGCACAGAGATAGCTTGTATCTTGGAGAAGGACATAGGATACTTTAAAGTCAAGTTAAAGTAAAATCAAATAGTTTCCACGGGATATTTAAAGAACTTATAACCACGCGGACGACGTCGCGGGAATCGGCTAATAATCTTGACCGTCCGACCTGACTTCGTCTGACACACAATTTTGCTTATTTTTAATTTAGCTATTGAACGTACAAAAAAAAACAAACTGTGTTTCATCTGTCATTAACGATTATCTGTTTAGGAATCGTTCGTAATAATCTGTCAAACTTATATTTTTTCGCGAGCGTCGAACTTTTATAAAAATTATTGTTTTAGACGTTCGAATCTATAAAGAAAATTGCGAGATTTAACTGTGACGCAAATATCATTTAATTTTTTTTAATACATAAATAAGATCACAAATGTATCCCATAACGGTTAGTCAGAGACTGGGCACTCACTGCAAAAGCAGATGACTGCCACAATCCACGTTTCACCTAAACAATATAATGCACTTAGTGTGGTAGGTGGTGAGCCCATCGCCACCATGCGCTATTGGGTGCACAGTGCAGTTTTATTCCGCCTTTTACGAGATCCGTTGGATGAGATGGAGTGGTAGTATTCTTTTAACGAGCCGCCACCACACGTGTTTTTAATATTATCCTTAAAAAAATGCATCGTGAATTTTCAAAATGTAAATTATAACTTAACGTTTCTTATGAGCGGTAATGTTGGTCACTTTTTGCGTCATTCGTTTCTTATGTGCGGTAATAATTAATTTAAAACAATTTAAAAAAAATAACGATTAGTTATTAAGGTGTGTTTAAGAAGGCATAATACAAAAATAGTGCCAAACTGACAGTGCAAGTTAGAAACTGCCAAATTTTGGAACGAAATATAAATTATCTGCAGAGTTGTTTTTTTTTTTAAATTTAAAATCGATTTTGTCCAAAACGGTAAAAGGTCTCCCGTGTACTATTCAATTTAAGACGAGCAACCGGTCCCTGAGCCACAACGTCTCCCTATTAATAATAGGGAGCACAAGCAAGGCTCGAATAACCGACTTATTAGCGTCACGTTACATAAAATATTGCAAAAACTTTTCGAAATCTGAAGGAATTCGGAGATTGTGCGCACTACATAAAAACGGTGTATGTAAATGCAGTATTTTATTATATTAATATTTTATATTCCTTAACAATCGTGAAGCTTCTAGTCGACATCCGAATCTAGTCTTGTCACTGCTTATAGAATATATACTGCTAAAACAAGACTGTAGTAACTCAAAGAAACTACAAAAATTAGTTTTTATCTTTTTTGCGTTTTTGGAGACAATCCTAATTTTTGATTTTTTTTTTGAGTTAGTATTATTACTACGCTTCACCAAAACAATTTCTTTTACACAACAATCATCGAACAAGAAATTTTAAGAAGCAACTAATAGATAGCGAGGAACATTTTTACTAAGAAACAGAAAATCATAATTTCATCGCTTCTGGAAAAAATAACTTACTGAGTTACACCGGTTTTGTAATAGCTGTGCTATGAAAATGGCAAAACTGGAAGTTGCTGGTGGAACCCACTGAGTTAATTGGTTGTAATACTGTACACGTCCAGTACCAGTGTGATGGGATGGGCCCCACTTATCTCTATTAGGTAGGTACCACTGCCGTGGCAGTTATTCTGCCGTCAAGCAGTAGTGTGCAAACATTATTATATTTCTGTCTGAAGGGCACAGATAGCAAGTGTAATTACTGGGCATATGGGACTTAAAGATTCAAATCTGACGGGGGGGCAGCCGCAGTGTTGTGCCACACTGAGTAGTTCTGGGCGACAGCCGTTGCTTGCAAACGTTGTATTTACCATTATGTGAACGATTCGCGCGACTCGTCACATGGAAGAAAGCCGTAACATAATATTGTTACTAGCTGATGCCTGCGACCTTGTCCGCGTGGATATAGGTTTTTTTAATATATCCCGTGAGAACTATTCGATTTACCGAGATAAAAATTATCCTATCTCCTTCTCCAAGATGCAAGCTATCTCTGTGCCAAATTTCGTCAAGATTGCTTCAGCGGTTAAACCGTGAAAATTTAATAAACAGAGAGAGAGTTACTTTCTCATTTATAATATTAGTATGAATTGGCAATTGTTGGTTGATCATTCGAAACATTAAAAATTTGGCCTTAATGATAATAACCCCTGGGAAGAGGTGATCGCTGCCTGTTTCTGAATACTAATTCTTCATGTACATATTTTTTAAGATGACATGAGAGACATGAGAAGCTCAAGAAATATTCATGCATTCCATAATCGCGCTATGAAAGTTTTCTGAGATGCGAACTATACGAGTATATAACACATCTAAATATTAATAGTCGGAGGAGACGTCCTCTCCAGATCAGACCACTCAATCTGGCGGGTAGCTACCCTTTTCCTTGGCAATATCATCCGTCAAAATGGTGCTCGCTTTCCTTCTGAACTCTTATTGTAGTGTGTTTTGTGTCGTAGACTATTATAAGACTGAACGTTAAATATAAACTCTTTTCTTCACTTAACCTACGACGCCTTGCGCCAATTTGACCTACAAGATTATTACAATCATAAAAGAACGTTGAAAAAAAAGAAGGGTCTGCATCTGAACGCCTCTTTCCCTCGTTAAGAACCGGTGGTAGATTGTAAAACGAAAATACATTTGACAAAGGAAATCTGAATTTCTTACGTCAGAGAATAAATCCCTACAAATATTATAAATGCGAAATTAACTCTCTCTGTCCCTCTGTCTGTTTGTTACCTTTTCACGGCTTAATCGCTAAACCGATCTTGCATCCTGGAAACGGACATAGGATACTTTTTATCCCGAAAAATCAAATAGTTTCCACAGGATATTTATAAACCTATAAACACGCGGACGACGTCGCAGGAATCAGCTAGTAATTAATAATCTTGACCGTCCGGCCAGTCTTTGACTGACACTCAATTTTTTTTTTAAATTTAGCTATCGAATGTATATAAAAAACGGAAACATAGGATAATTTTGACTGATTGCGGTAAATAAAATAGTTACCACGGGATATTTAAAAAAACCCATATCTACGCGGGCATCAGCTTGTAAAGCCGTATGGTGGCGGCACGTTAAAATAATACTACCACTCCATCTCATCCAATGAATCTCGTAAAAGGCGAGTAAGGAATTAAACTGCACTGTGCACCCAACGGCGCATGGTGGCGATGGGCTCACCACCTATCACACCAAGTGCATTATATTGTTTTGGTGAAACGTGGATTGTGGCAGTCGTCTGTTTTTGCAGTGAGTGCCTAGTCTCTGATTACCCCTTATGGGATACAGTCGTGATCTTATGTATGAATGTATGTATCACCTTGTATGATATATTTCATTAATTTTATTGGTAGCTGCTAACGTAATATCCCTAATAAGAATTTACGTCAAACATACGCAGGAGGAATGTGCCAACAGTAGATATTCTTGTTTAATGACATCCGATATTATTAAATGAATGCGTCTCATTCAGTTTGTTTCAGTTTAGTTAAAGCAGTCTCTGATTGCCATATTGCATATCGGGATTTCGGAGGTCACGCTAGGCACTTTGTCCCGGCCTTTCCTACTAGATGGCGGTAGTTTCAATCCGTGATTGAATTCGAAAATGGAACGAACTATTTTCGGTAGATATCCGCTATGGTTAAACTTGTAACATCAATATTTAGTATACTAAGTTCATTTAGATATTTCTTTACTGGTGGTAGGATTCTTATGCAGGAATCCGTCTAGGTAGGTACCACCCCAGGGCCAGTTAATCTGCCGTGAAGCAGTAGTGTGCAAACATTACTGTGTTTCGGTCTGACGGGCACTGAGAGCTAGCGTAATCACTGGGCATATGAGACTCCAGAACTAATGTGTGAAGGTGACGGGCGCAGTGTGGTGCTACACAGAAATATTCGGAGTAACAGCATCTGTTATAGGCAGACGTTGCACTTACCATCAGGTAAACGTTTTGCTCGTCTCGCCACATTATCCAATAAAAAAAAATCTATTGATTCCTTTTGATAGGGTTTCTGGTAATTAGGTATAATTAGATATACCTACTCCAATAAAATAAGTTTCCTTCAGAGTTGGAATGTAGTTTAACATTATTATCATGTCCTTTTTATACGTAAAATAACCGGATGAGACACGGCTAACAGGCAGTCTGGATTAACATCGGCCAGCTGGTAACTAAGCGCACGCGATTGGTCCTGTCTCACAGCGGGAATCGAACCCGTTGGGCTCGAGCCGTGTTCCCCGTGCGCGGTGTTCGTATAGCCTCCTTGTAGCACGCGCGACTTATCTTTTCTTTTTAGTAGGTACTCTAGATTTGGTTTTATACTGCTCTGACAGAGTATCGCTTATTGTATAAACACTGCAAAAAAAAAGCAAAAAAAAACAGTAGGTTTTTTTTGCTGTGTGGTGGCGGCTCGATAAAAGAATATTACCACTCCATCTCATCCAATGGATCTCGTAAAAGGCGAGTAAGGAATTAAATTGCACTGTGCACCAGCGCATGGTGGCAATGGGCTCACCACCTATCACACCAAGTGCATTATATTGTTTTGGTGAAACGTGGATTGTGGCAGTCATCTGTTTTTGCAGTTAGTGTCCAGTCTCTGACTACCCCTTATGGGATACACTCGTGATCTTATGTATGTATGTATGCTACTGTTTTTTACTGCATTGCTCT
The DNA here is from genome assembly GCA_019845155.1 of Luehdorfia chinensis. Classification (NCBI taxonomy): domain Eukaryota; kingdom Metazoa; phylum Arthropoda; class Insecta; order Lepidoptera; family Papilionidae; genus Luehdorfia; species Luehdorfia chinensis. Next base: position 2,079,950 of record JAHVAK010000390.1, read on the forward strand.
GTTGCAATATTAAATTGTTTTCAATTGTTCATTTAGTTATGAATACAAATCAATTGAAGTTTATAGAGATTTTCGATTTTTTTGCTCACAGAACCAAATTCGATTCGATTGTTTATCTATCCGATATGTCTATAATTTCCACCTGCAAGAGCAGACGATTGACTTTGATCTATATGCAAAATTGAAGTGTATGTACGTATGTCTTGCAGAGTTAAGAATATATGAATGTAAATATTTGTAATATGATCACTTTAGGCTTATTCTAAGCGCGTCAAACCGCCGGGCACAGTAAGTTTCGAATAAATTTATAAGATGAATTAACATATATATTGCATAGATTTTACTAATGAGTGGGACTAACATTGTATTTGTTTTATTGTAATATCATAATGAAACCTAACTATATATATATATATATATATATATATATATATATATATACTCTGACATATATAACATGCGGACAAATCGCTTCTTATATTTAAATTAGAAAAAATACAGAAATCGCGTACATTAATGTCAGGAAAATATTATCTGGGTCATTCTGGGGTTCCCGACTCAGTTTTTCAGGAACTCTGACCACTGAGCTGTACAGTCTATAAAGACTACCAAGTCAACAAATCACTTTTTTTAACGAATATGTATAGAATTATAAAACGTTATATGAAATATGAAATATGCAACGCTCTCCTAATGAAACATAGATAACCCAGACCTAACCTATATACACTGTGCCATAAATTCGGCCATGTCTAATAGTCGAGAGTTTAATTACGCCGCCCCAGGAGCCGATGGTGCGACACGACTGCCTTTAATGTCGGCGAAGTCATGTCGGCGTAGCAAAGTTGTTGGCCGAGCGATGTCGTCTTATCAGCCTTATGCCGACTTTGTCGTGTGATCGGCGACAGCAGACAATGCGGCTCGTTTTGATTAAACCACGGTTGCTTGTAGGTTTCAGGGTATCTATCTAGGTATCCTACGCAGTGTTTAATGTGTTTTGTGAGTTGTACGAATATTGCGGTGCTTTTTAGAAATGTTACAAAAATGCTTACGTTTTAGTTCTTGGAACTGGATGAAAGGTTTTATAGATTTTTTTATTTTTTTTATTTTATTGGAGAAAGTGACGAACCGAGCGAAACGTTCAGATGACTGTGTATGCAACGTCTGCCTATAAGAAATGGTGTGTCACCCGGAACATTTCTGTGGGGTACCACACTGCGCCCGTCACTCTTAGACTCTCTCACTCTTCTTAAGTCTCATATTCCCAGTGATTAAACTTAACTCTCAGTGCCCTCAGACCGACACGCAGTAATCCCTGCGTGTCGTGTACATTACTGGTACCTACCTAGACGGATTTCTGTATAGGAATCCTATCACCGGTAATTTGTAATCATGTGCCAAGATACGAAAAAGAGAATTTGGATGTTAATAAATTTGATTGATCATAGACAACTCATCTACGTTTCATTCACAAAGTATTTCTTCATTTTTAACTTTAACTCTATCGATTAAGTGACTTGAGTCAAAAATTAGACAGATATTAGTTTTGAGGTTTTTTTTTTATTGGAGAAGGACGCGATGTGCAAAACGTTCACCTGATGTTAAGAGCAACGTCCGCCCATATCAATGTTGTGTCACCCAACAAGAATGTTTCTGTGTGGCATCACACTGCGCCCAGAACTTAGTTCTTCAGTCTCCAATGCCCACTGATTACGCTAGCTTTCAGTGCCCTTCAAAGCGAAACACAGTTATGTTTACACACTACTGCTTCACGGCTGAATAACTGGCCATGCGGTGGTATCTACCGAGACGGATTGCTGCATAGGAATCCTACCACCAGTAATACGTCTTTTGCCGCATTGAGAGTAAAATTTTCTTTATTACGGATGTTGGCGCACGCAGTATGTAGCGAAATTAAAGAAGATAGTTGTTTAATTGAGTATAATAAAATAAAGTAGATGAATACATAAAAAGAAGTATTTATATATTTATTACACCAATCACGCCAAAGAATTATAACTTTTACCTCGCGTACATTACACGCATATTTTTGCAAAGAAGAGCCATAAATAGGAAGTGTTGTTAAAAAAGAGACTACGTTTTATTTCTGTCTATCTTAGCATCAACTTTCAAAATGTTTTTTTAAATTGTTTTACTTTGTTATCTACAGGATATATATAGTTAATAGAATCAGGCGTTAAAGGCAGAAATCCACTACAGTGAAGGAGAGAAAGTTATAAATGATAAACCATAAACGATTTGAAAATGTAAACACTATAATTAATCCAATAAATAGCGATGAACAATTGAATGCAAAATGACCACTTATTGTCCAACCTACAACTTTCATTTAAGCCGCCCTAGCCCGACCCGAATAAATTATACAGTCCGATAAGTCCCGATACAGTCCTTAAGGAGGACATTTTAATAAATTTAAAATAACGATTATCGTTTGCCGGAGTCGTGATTTCGTTAGGTCCGCGGCCGGGTCTAGGAATAAGTCGTCACGAGCGATTACTAAATTAATTAGGACCCAGCTCGGATGTAGATTGCGGTGCAGATTATTTTCCCACACGACCCGTCGCCGGCTAGAAGTGAAATTTTGTAACCATTGTCGAGTGTTGGTACACGAGAATGGACGGACATTTTGATATGCGCGGGAAATGTTTTCGTTTTTATCAAAGTTAACACGGGATAGGTCGAAAATATGAACAGACTTAATTTAAGTTACATTTTGTTTTATATTGATATCTCTGCGTATCTTGCTTAGTTTTGTTGTTTAATTAATCCGACATTAGAATTTAATATTAGGCAATTAATTGCAATTTTGCCTCAATTGCTGGTTTAATTATCTATCTCTTATTTTTATCTGTGGAGCTTTTCATCTATTATGAATTAAGGTTGAGGTGGGCTTTTGGCGCCAACTCGAAAAGTGACAGTAGTATTTTTATTGAAATTTTGTAATTTCTGTAAATATTTGGAGTTTTGATGTTTAATATTGATAGTTTATTATGCAGCAAGTTCTCCCGAAATTGTACAGTGATTGGAAAATTCAATTCAAGACCAAAATTGTACTTTTCGTTTTGCGTCCATCAGTCCAGCAAATCTTCAGTAAAAGTCAACTATCAATTTACTGTCGATCAAAATTTTGAAGTGTTGCTGCTTGAAGATTGTATACTCGGATATGTTACTTGACACTGAAAAATAGTTTATGACAAACAGTCATAAATAAATAAATAAGGTTAAGATGGATTTTTGGCGCCATATCGAAGAGTGGCGGCATTGTTTTTTTTTATATTTTTAATTTCTTTTTTTTTGATCTATAAAATAATTTATAGTTTATTATGCAGCAAGTGCTAGTGGAAGTTCAAAGTGAATTTATTAACGTTTGTTTACTTAAATAAATAAGGTGAAGGTCATTGTGAAAATGCGTTGAGGCACATCTTATGATTGAAAGCTGTTTTATCTGTTTGCTGCAGTTTGATGACTATTGCGGTATTAAGCTTGTATATTGATTATTCCTGTCATATGAAGCGATCAGGGTAAACAACGCAAACAGTCCTGTTGCTTTGTTATAAATATAGCCCCGTATTATTCCAGAATTTAATTGGCTTATATATCTATACTTATGTTAGTCTTAGTAGGATTCCTGTGAAAGAATCCGTCTAGGTAGGTAACAGGTAGTAGGTAACCCCAGGCCAGTTATTCAGCCGTGAGGCAGTAATGTGCAAACATATGAACTGATGTCTCAAGGGGACGGGCGCAGTGTAATACCACACAGAATTGTTCTGGGCGACACAGCATTTGTTATGGGCGAACATTGCACTTTTCATCAGGTGAACTTTTTTCTCGTCTCATCTTTTTCTCCTTAAAATATGTCTTTGGATACTTTGATAAAGTTAGACAATTTTTACGACACTATTTCCCATTTTTTATTTCTTTATTTATAAAATGTGTACAGATGCAATAAAAGAACAAACAGAAAAGCGAGATTCATTTTGTTTGGAAGTAATCATTATAGTAAAAGACTATTTCGGTAAAAAAAATGCTATCTTGTTAGTTTTTAATAAGCTCTTTGTGAGGTAGTGTAAGCTTTAAACATACAGACAGACACCTCTTTTTCTCATATGAGAGGTAGGCAGAGACCATACCCCTCGCCCACTTTTCGCCCCCGCGGGAAATGAGACCGGTGGCGAATCACGTCTCCGCCATTTTAGTACACTTCAAAAAATTCTTACTCCATTTCTATCCTATTGCAAATTATGGTATTATTTCACATTTTATAAAGGCTGTCCGTACAATACCTTAGACGCCTCTTACTACACCTCGGTAGGAAAGATGTAGGTGCTATTCTACTCTGCCGGAATCATGTCAGCTTACAACATTGAAATCTGTCATAATGTTATCATTTGTTAAGTAGGTAGTGTTGTGTGTTAATGATCCTTAATAAACGTTTAACGATGTATTTTATAGCATTCTTTACAATTTCAATAAGGGTTTAAATAACTTACTTATAGTCGTTAAAGTACGAACAGCATACCATGAAATTACTGATAATTCAGTTAGCGCATAAAAAAAGAAAGCTTCAAGATTTTATATTTAGCCGATTTCAAAAATTCCGCTAATACCTCCTCCTCCATCATAAAATCTTACACTTAATGCTACTGCATATAAAATAACAATTAAAAATTGCAGTGAAAGTAATTTTTTAACAGTTATTAATTAGTATTTTTATAAGTATATTAATTATTAATGATTTATGGTTATTAATTCTCTTCTGTAACAAAAAAAGGAAAAACCGAAAAACTCGAAAAAAGTCGTCGCCACAATCGAAAGTGCCAAATATGGCCGCAAAAGTACTAGGGGTACAAACATCACGAAGAGTTTGACTTAAAATTCCCCTATTGCTTTTAAGGACATCTCGCGGCGAACCCGTGAACTATCAAGTTAGAACAGAAATGTTTCATTTATTTAAATTTATATTTAAGTAAAATATTGGCATTGTAACATATTACAAAAAGATAATGTGATAAAGTGGAATTTTTTAAATTAATTTATGAATATGTACCTATGGTATATTATTATTTTGTAAAATTTAAGCCTTATTTTTCTAACGTTGAAATGCAAAGCGGTGTTGCCGCCATAAGTGCCACTTAACTTTATGCGCTAATGAGACTTTCGTTAATACTAAACGCGACCGCTTATGCGGCTAGATTACCAGGATTTCATGACTACGTTAGAGGGCGCCAAATGTTGCCAGTGTACATTGATCTTTACCCGTCACGCCGTATACCGTGTTACAATACTACAGAGTCGCTTAGCGGGTGGCGGAGGAGCTCTAGATTGATTGGGAGGTGGTATGGGAACGTCTAGCGTGTCGGCCCGCCTACCAACAACACCACGTAAACGCCTCTGTTATGTGCGCCTAGTACACGGGTGCCAATGCTGAGTCAACCACGCGGTATGACCTTAAAAAAAACCCATACCACGGCGTTGCAGCATCGATTTTACCTGGTCAAATTTAGTCAACTTTTTAACTTTAAGTAATAATTTAAATCGTAATCAATTATTTCGTTGCCGTAAAAATGCTTTGAAACGTGCCCTGTAATATTTTAATTGTATACTGCGGATTGCGGTGAGCGATGACAGTTCCATCGCACTGATTGGTGGAGTCCAGATGATGGACAGACTGTCTCATGTCGGACTAATCGGCGAATTCATCGTTGGACACTAGTTCGTTAGACGTCGGTAGATCAAAAGGCTTCGAAGATCACGACTATAATGTTCACGATGTGGGTTTTTGAGAAAATGCTCGTACATTGCGCACGATCACCGGCCGCTTGTGTTTTGCTAATGATAACCCAAATGTTTTTCGGTAGTAACCGGTATTTTGACAGCTGTTGTACTCGGTTACGATAAACGTTTAGGAGATCTTTTCTTTGGACGCCGTCTAAAATACAGTACAAGTGTTTTATTATATACAGATAAAACAGTTAAAACAGAGTTCTTTAGGCATAGCCAACAGTAAACTGTATCACGAGAGTCCAATGACGGACTTTTACTCTGTACAATTTTCTTTACTATATTCTAGTCTGTAGAATCGGTATATGGAATAGCTTTTCAAATTCTTCTTCACCGCTTCGGGCCATACGTATATTTTTATATTTTGACTAGTCTGGATAAGATTTACATTCTCCTCAAGCAGCAGAATGTCAAAAGTGATTGAACCATCGAAAACGCGTAAAACTACATACATTGTTCATTTTCAACATTACCGTTTACAAAAATATACTTTTATTACATAAAAAATTAATCTATGGTGCTAGGTAGCGGATAGTTTTAAAGGATACAAAACCCATTAAATACATTATGCCTACATGTTTGTCTAGTATATTCATTTAGTTTCCTATTTTTGTGTTTTTATTTGTATTGCTGAAGTGTTAAATGACATATGGATGGAAAAAATTTTAAAAACACAACCTAACGTAACAAAATTGATTATTCTAAAAGACCGGAATTATTTTCTTTTCGTATTGAAAGCTATCCATACGAAGATTTATGTAACATAACTAAGCGACTGGTTATATTACATTTAAATGTAGTTTTGTATAAAAATTAAAATTTCATAAAAACTTTTCACAATTTCTGAAAACAAAGGTTAACTTTTCAAACGAACCTTTTTAAGAAATTACGTTAAAACATTGACGATTATCCCCTCCTGGTACTAAGATGACATGACCTACATGTAACTTAGCAGTTGAGTAAACAGTACCAGCATATTAACAGGTATGTACGTGCTAGGAATACAAATATCTTATGTTTATTATTTTTTAAATCATGTTACGAAAAATGGGAGTGGTGATTTTACTTTTACATAAGCGAGTCCTACCCACGCGTTTTGAATTTGTGTAGTAATGTGATTTATCGCATAAAAGTTTTAAAAATAATACATCCTGCATCAAATAAATTAGTCTTTGTCGAGGTAAGTCGGTCATTAATTACATCAGCAATAAAATAACTACTAATAAAAGATAAAGAAGCGTGGAGAGTTTTTTTATAAAAGAGGGGAAAACAAGCATACGGCTCACCAGGTGGTAAGTTATCAGCGCCGCCCATAAACATCTACAATACCAGAGAAATTTCGGGTGCGTTGCCGATCTTTGGTCGAAAGAAGTATGCTCTAATGAAGTGAAGTATGATCTAAGAAAGAAGTATGCCATGGAAAGGAGTATGCTCTTTTCTTGAAGATCCCTAAGTCCTATCGGTCCGGTCCGTGGATTCTAGGTAGGAATAACAAACTATGCCACTAGAAAGAATCAGGGGATGCAACTGTAGCGAAAGTGTAACTAACACTCGCAACTAAAGTAAGCTTCTAGACAGACAGATTCACAACAGAGTGAATTTAAAGAGAGCAAAATACCAGAAAAACAGAAATGTGGAGCACAGCTAAGGAAGATGTACTTAATCTATTTGTGAGAAGCAAAGTAATTTAATTTACAATGGTAATGTTTTTTTCGGTAGCTATTAGGTTCCTACAGTTTAAATAAATAAAATAGATTTGTTTGCAGTCTCAGTTTAAAACGCAAAATTTTGGGTTCTCATTACGTAGATTTTGTATACTGTTATAAATGTCGTCGTAGACGTCGTCGTCGTCGTTTCAGCCTATCACTAGTCCACTGCTGAACATAGGCCTCCCCCATAGATTGCCACAAAAGTTATTTGCACTCATTTTGGGAGGATTTTGCCATAGTTGCCACGCTAGGCACGCGGGTTGGCAACCGCAGTTTATTTATTCAGATGTTTCCAGAAAGTTCTGCTGCCCATCTCCTGATTTTTGTTTTCGACACCCTCAGGAGAGAATCTACCACCCCATCTCAGGGATGAGATGGGGTGGTAGATTCTCTTAAGCCGCTACCACACGGCGGCTTCCGGTAGGACACCGTCGTCGCGAGCTAACATGTTGGTTAGTATCAAGATATAATAAATAAGAATTAACTTAAAATTAAATACATTTATGAAAAGAAGATTTTGCAGAAAATGTTAGTCAAATCACCGTCGTGAGTTTGTAACGTGCTCTGTAGTCTTGCGCTGTTTCTATGGTTCTCCGTGTTCTATTCTTCATCAATCTATTATAGTCGACATACGCCACTCAAGAAGTGACATGTTACCGTAAACACCATTTTAGCAAGGATTGGCGATCCCAGAACCAGACCACACTTCTGCTCGTCACCAATCGCTCCATTTTAGGTATGTTATTTTTAGAGATGATGGTTCCGCTACCTGTCGCGCATGCTCGCGGTGGCTGATTAATCAAAATACAATTAAAAAAAAATAACTTAATTTTATACAATTTATGCAAAACTCGATACTGGGTTTGCAAAGCAAAATTTTATCCATATTGGTTGGATGAAATTATTTTGCCTTTGTTTACCAGGGGACTGGAACTGAAGTGATTTTCTTTAGACATTCGGCGATGTTTAAAAGCTACCAGAGCAACATACTCACGGGTATCTTAGTAATTTTTAATTTACTCCGAATAGCTCTAGACAAATTCAATAAATTACGCTCAAGTCCACACCTGCCTCGTTAGAAATAATCCTTCACGTGTCTAATATAAAGTACCCTGTGAGTAGAGCCGGTGTAATCGTAAGCAGCTGGTATAAAATTGATTTGTGCGCACGTTCGTAGACAGGTTTTTGATATTTGAATTATAAACAATTACAAAGTTGCCAACTTTCTGTTACAATTTAACGCGACCAATGCATTTTGTCAAAATAAATTATAGGTTTTTGGAAAATACATATTTATCTGGCATCAATTATTGTAACAATACATTAACAGGAATGCTTGCTAGAAAATCTGACATCTGTCTACCACAGAAGCAGAAAGCCAGCGACTTTCTCTAAAATTAATTATAAGTGTGCAATGCATGGCTAGTATTACAAAAACAGTCTGTAATTGTCCCACTGGTCGGCAAATGGCTCCTGTAATTTTTTGAGGCGGTTTTGGAACCGAGAAAACTGCAGTGTTGGCTGGCGGATTTAATCATGTCCTCTAAATTTTTTTTATTCTTTAGAAATGCAGGTTTCCTTGCGATTATTTCCTTCACCGCCGAGTAAATTAGTACTTAAAATTTTTAAGTAATATTTTTTTGGCGCCGCCACCGCGGATCAATCCAGGTCATTCGCCTACAATGAAATTAAAGATGCTCTACTATTGCTCCGTTTTTTCTTCAAATTGTTTTCATAGTTTTTATTAATATGTTAGTGGTGATGTTGGATCGCATCGATTTATCCAGCAACGATATATGTAAACAGTATCTGCTTTATTTATCGATTCCGTATCGCAAATGTCGACAACGGCCGCCGAGAAATAAATCGTCAATTTTATCTCGCCAATTAAACTTCATTACACATTTCGAAAATTTGAAAATATTTACATATGTAAACGTTAATTGTGGAAATACGGACGCGCGTGGTCATTATTTGATGTTCGATGTTATCTGCGGTGGAAAAAACGGCGAACCTCGCGGCCACCATAGCGATCGTCGATACCGGCGTTTCATCCAAATATCCCAACGCGACGAGTCAGCGGGATCCCATCCATAATGTATCTGCGTCGCCGCTTTCATACATAAAACATTAACGAGTAGGTTTTTATTTGATCGCGGCTCTGGAGCAACGACGCGTTCCGTTTTTTGGTCAATTAAAAAAATTGGCGAAACGTCAAAATTTCGGTGGGAAAGATTGCATTTTGCTAACGTCATTCAATCGAAACACTCATAACGTTTTTGCGTTCGACTCCGAAGAATCGCTGTTTTGAAGGGAAATTGGACTTTGATGCGGTTCTGGCATTTTACAGATGCCTTTCGGGTCTGCGTTTTTGTTACAGCCTTGATCAGTAATTCAAGGTAGACAACTGTGAGTATGTTTCTTTTTGGCGCCCAGTTATAAACTGATTGTAAACGTTTTAGAAGCTTTCAAAAGACCATAGACTAATTGTACGTTTTCGCGGCGCCACGCCGAACGCACCCATCCACGTCAGTCTCGTGGCCGCCGCCCACGCGTCTGGTCGTGTTGTAGTTAACCACAAAGTCACAACTTGGTCACGTGCACGCCCACGAGACGCCTACCGACGCATAACATTGCGAAAAAACTAAATCTCTTCAAGTCCCTAATCAACCTTGAAATTAAATGCCATCGTTAAATTACCACATGTGGGCAATCAGGAGACTGTCACGAATTGCTTCTAATTTTTGTTTATTACATTCAAACGAATTATTTTACATCTGATTGTGAATATTGTCAAGCTTAGTTGTAGATATTTAAGAACAACTTTAGTTTACTGAAACTAATTAAAACTGATAATATTTTTAAAAATTGCCAAAAAATTCTAGTGCAATCTAATAAATATTGAAGTTGTGAAACTGCTCTGTATCGAATCATTCGGCAATCAAAATACCGCTTCGCGCGTCTGCCTCTAATTAAGCTATTTGTCACGTGTCGTGACAATTTACATTTCTCCCGTAGTCTCGATGCTCCACGCGGATCGGGAGCTTGGAAACGACTTATTATTATCCTTTTAGGGACGGCGGCATCTCTTAGAGGCGCTTGGCTTCCACCGAACCTTTTATTAGGCCACCTGTGTTCGTTCGCTCAGACGTCTGAATTGTCCAGTAAATAAAGGTTACCGAGAATATTTCCCCGCTCCGTCTCAATGCTATTTAGTGGCGCTGTTGTTCATTTGCATACCGCTGAGACGGGAATTAGCATTTAACACGGGGACTCTCTTGATTTGTACCGTGCCGCATTGAATCCCCGTCAGCCTGCGGTATTCTATCGACGGTCGTATCTTCTTGCTCGGACAAAGGGCGCGCGATCGCTGCCATAAACTCGGTGACGATAGCTGATACATTAACATGTAATCCGAGGGCGCTGGTACATCTTGTCTGACATAGATATAAAATGCCTCGCTAGCGTTACAATTCACTGGAACCCGTTCCGGTCCGGACAGGCCATCGAGCTGTTACGATTCACAGGTGAAATGTATTGACAAGTGGTCTTCCTTGATGCGTATCGGCGTGATGGTATCACGCTGGCGGCGCTTCAGTCGGCTCCTGTTGCCCTCGGACCCGTTGCATTGTGGAGATCAACGATATAAGCTTGTTTATTTAGCGCTAAAATGTATTCAGTCACGAGAGGCCATCAAGAAAGTATTATTAACAGTTGGGACAGGTTTACGTTCATGATCACTTGGTGCCAGCGTGTTATGTTTGTTTTTTAGGTGTAAATGTAATAAATAGATTTTGATATTACCGCGGTGATTACGTTTAGTGGCCGCTGGGCTTCCGATGGTAATTGATGCGGTATTATCGCTTCGTAATGTTTCACAATGAACTTCATAAATCCAATTCTAGTTAGCTCGCCTACCAAATGATAGGGCCGCGTGGACAGCATCCGATAAACGGTAATAGGCGTGCAGGAAACTTATGGAAGTCGATCGACAAGGCACAATAAATAAAAGGCATTGCTGGACCCGCCATCCATGAAGTCTCCTACTTCGTTCATGAATGAAATCAGCAACTTATCTATTGCAGTATAATTAACGGCGCTTAATCCTTGTTATATAATCTACATTAAATTTGCATGTGCCGATTGGTGCCCGCAAATATCTAATACTTCATGCGTATATAGCGTTTATTGTAGCACTTCCCATTGTTTAATCTAATTAACGCGCTTTGTCGCGTCTATTGTTTAATAGTCTGCCATTTTGGCGATCTTTGATTGCTTCCTTTGTGCGTTCAATTAGTTTTATTTCGGGTATAAGGACTGCTAGATTTTACTTGAATCAGATTTAAGTCAAGCATAAAAATTAAACAATAAGCGTAAGATATTTTGCTGTCAAGTAGTGGTATGCAATTACTGTGTTTAGGTTTAAATGGCTCTGATAGCTAATGACTTAAGAGCAGATGTCTCATGGTCACATGCGCAGTGTGGAGCAACAAAGAAATGCTCTGTGTGACACAGCATTTGTTATGAGCAGACGGTGCATTTACCCGTCAGGTGAACAATTAACTCGTCTCTTCACTTTCTTCCGTAATATAAAACTAAGAAATTAATTTTAGAAAACTCAGAAACAGGAATCCAATTTTGACAGCTTAGGCTTTGAATTGATATAGAAATGTGAAATATTAAACTAGACCCAGACCTAATGATGTGACAGTAATGTGACAGAAGCTCCGGAGGAAATAAAATAATAAATAAAATAATGTAATAGATTTTTTTATTGAAAGATGTGATTAGACTAGCAAATCGTTCATCATCATCATTTCAGCCTATCACCGGACCACTGATGAACATAAGCTTCCCCCCCCCTTCCAAAAAAACATAGAAGCTCTCGTTTTGTGGCGATTTTGCCATTTGCCACGTTTGACAGGCGATGCTGCTGCCGAGACCTTCCTGGAACATTTGAATAAATAAACTGCGGCTGCCAACCCGTCTCCTGACTTATTTTCCCTCGGTCGACTTTTACGAAACCCACGGGATGAGATGGAGTGATATATTTATTAAAGCCGCCACCACACGGTAGCAAATCATTCACCTTAAAATAAATGTACCGTCCGCCCATAACAAATTCTATATCATCCGAAACATTTCTGGTGGTACTCAATGCGCCCGTCACTGGCAGAGCAAGTTTTAAATCTCATACAGTTAAACACCAGATGACACCGTGGTCGAAATGGACGAAGGGGATGTCGTCATATTTGGTAACCGTAGTGGAATGAATTTTTTATTATGATTTATTTTATTTTAAATGCAAATTGCCATTGTTGAGGATATTATACCGCCATGATTTTATTTCGCGATACCATTTTATTGAAATGTTGATGAAGTGTCCGCTCTGGCAAGCGATCGTCCGCATCCAGAAGTTTAATGCTTCATTGTTATCTTTAATAAAACGTACTTCATATGCGTTCGTAAATCTCTCGTATCTTATTCCCGACGCGATTTACATATTGTACCGCTATTCAAGAAAAGATACGACATCTCGTTCGTAACGAATCATTACCCCTTTTTTCCGTAATCAAGTTTCCGAACGCATCTGACGAGCGCCCAAAACAAACATGGCGCGAATTTTGACAGTATTAATTTTGCCGGTCTCGTATCACATTATCGACCTTAATACTTGCGGAATATTTATATTAGTTTCTTTATGTCATGTTAAGTCAATTTCGGCGAAGTGTGGCCCTTGTTTTTGTGTAGTTTTAATCGTGATTAAGTACCCGGCTCCCGATCGGCGGAGTGAAAGATAATGAAGTATCGCTTGCGCTTTCGCTTTTCCATCATTACTGTCACGCTTTAGGATTGGCAACACTGTGTAGATATATCTGTAGTTTTTGATAATTTGTTCGATTATATTTTCATTATTAAAATATTTTGACGTATCTGGAGCAGAGAATGTTGTATTGTGTAGCTGCACTCGAAATTCTGATATGAAATCTTTTGGTTTTAATGACGGGCTTTGTACGGCTTGCTTTGAGCCTTAAATGACAGAAAAATATTTTTTATATCAATCTCGAAACATTTGTAAATTCCTCAACCTAATTACTCTACGATTTTATCTTAAAATCATTATAATGTGACCGAATCTCAGACTGTATAATGATATTAAAGAAAAACAGTCATCTTTACTCGCGCCACAAAACCTGATGGGGTCATTGCAAAATATCTACCTACTTATTTACGCGGCATTGAGTAAAAGTTCGCTATTGTGAGAGAATTTAACGTTTCTTTTTAAATCCTGCCCGAAGCCGAGTCAACTGGTCGACCTTTATGCAAATGCCATAAGAGCATCCTTGCCTTACAGGTGTGGTGACGTAAAAATGTCGAGAGCAACAAATAAAGCCACGTGGCGTTCGCCTGGCCACACCGAAGACGGCCCGTTTAAACCTTTTACGATTAATCCAGTCGAGTGTTGCCAACAAATATGGCAACCTGACGTTTCATAACCTGTTTTTGGGGTTTCCTCGGATCCTGGCTGTCGATGTTTGTAAAACTACACGTGCTAAACGATGATGTTTATCAGAGCCATGTTTAATATTATTCAGTCGTTTGGTAAGATTGATTAGCTGCCTTTGAAATTTCGAGTGCCTTTATTAATAAACCATAGACTAAGAAGCAGACTGAGCTGTGTCAGTATCATTAAAGATCGATAGACAAGACAACTTTTTTTATAAGGTATAACCAGATAATAAGGTCCGAATTCCCCGTACACTAGTTTCACCATATAATACACCTCTTTGCATATTTCTAACATTTTTTATTCAAATACAATGCCGGCAAGGAGCAGGAAATTCCTCTCGACACTCCAATGACATGGACAGACCTCGTCGTTATTTCTTTAAATAGAAATGAGATATATATATTCTCATTATTTTATATGCATAGGGAAACAATTTACTTCTGGATAGTTAAGTAAAAACAATTATGTTAATAATACGAGCCTAATCATTTTATATACCTTACCATTGCGAGTATTTATTTTAATTTTATAATTAAAATAAAAAAAGGTTTCTAAAGCGGCTGATCTGTTAGGTTACTTCAAGAAAAGAGACTACTCCTTTCTCAAAGGCTGGCAACGAACCCGCGATTCCTCTGCGGGCATTTGCGCATGGACGGCGGTAATCGCTTATCATTAGATGGGCCGTTTTCTCGTTTGGCCTCTCCTATGTATTTATTTAGTTAATCTTAACTAAGATTTTTCGCAGAATGTATCCCAATTTTTTGACCACGGCGACTACTTCCGAATATTCTCAGAAGTTATCCACTGCGCAGGAGATATTATAGTCCCGGTGGTGCCTATCTAGGCGGATTCCTAAATAGGCACATATACATGATGATGTATAGGAACGTAGGACAATATGTTGTGTGTTATATTTGTGTTAAATTTCGCGTGTATCCAATCTATATATAATCTAATATATAGTAATGAGGATATTTATGGGTGATGGTTATGATTTACCATTAGGTGAGTTTTTTTATAGACGAGGGGCAAAACAGTAAGTGCCCCCTTTTCGATAAAAAAAAACAATTTTTCCCGAAGGTTCTTAGACGTCTGGTTTTAGTTCCTTCATTTTTATCAATATCATGCGAATTATTTAATATAAAAAATGCAATCATATAGTACTTTATCTTATTATTATTTAAACCCAATGAAGACAATAATCGTCTCAAAGCTAGTATACAAATTTTAGCAGGAATGGTAAACTGTTCTGACTTGGCGATCTATCAAAATCTACTTTGCATAGTTGCTGAAGTTAATAAATTACAAAGAAGGTATGAAACAATGTAAGGTTATCAAGCGCCAGGCCCTCGATTCGAGCCTCAATTTTCTTTTCACTACTTCCATAATAAACACTACCAACTTCTTACTAATGTGTGTTAGGTAATTACTTCGTTGAAGCGCTGAACTGAATAAGTTTTATGTTGTAAGGTCGATATGCATTTTAGTATCAGTTCTGGCATCTCTTTCTAGCATTGCCCTAACAATTTGAATAGTAGATATTATCTCAATGTTATAGCATAAGCTTTATGGTGTTATTCTGGGTCAAGTTGATTTACACATACTTTCTCTTGTGGATTTATCTTCGCTCATGTATTCCTTTGATACAATGATCAGAACTTAGCGAAGCTTTACTTACTACTCTGGTCATTCGTTTATAGTTCGATTATGGACGCTGGAGCTGTAGATTTATATTTTGCTTCATTATTTTTTTTGAATATATTAGCTTCGTAGTTACACGCACTATAGATCTGCTGGTTGTCCTACAGCCAAGCAGTAGTGTGGGAGTATTACTATTAGGTTTGAAGGGAATTGTAGCTAGTATTACAGTTACAGTTAATAACTGATGTCTCGAGAGAAACAAGTGCATGCCAGTGCCAGTGATTTTAATCAACAACTGTCGTGTTTGAAGACTTGTTAGTTATCTTCTATTATGCAATTAGTTGTATTAATTTTATTATTCCAAAGATTTCTATCAGTTCTACTGGTGGTAGGATTCTGCAGGAATCCGTCTAGGTAGGTACCACCCCAGGGCCAGTTATTCTGCCGTGAAGCAGTAGTGTGCAAGCATTACTGTGTTTCGGTTTGAAGGAGACTTAAGGACTGATGTCTCAGGGTGACAGGCGCAGTGTGGTGTCACACAGTAATTTTCTGGGTAACAGCATTTGTTATGGGCAGAAGTTACACTTACCATCAGGTGAACGTTTTGCTCGTTCCGTCACTTTTATGAAAAAAAAAAAATGCTTTTTTGCTGAAAGTAACATTTGAAGGAAAATATTAGTAGCAGTCTTTTTGATTGTGGATATGGGATATTGTATTTTTTGGCGGTTGAAATTCAACACAGAAGTGGTTAGTTGTAAGGTAGCGGCGAAAACGTCAACCAATTAAATTAAAAAGTAATAAACGGCAGTCGAGCCCAGAAGCACGGACATCTCGGAAGGAATCGCCGCATATTTGTAACATCGCATTATTATTGGTCGGTTATTCTGAACTTTAGGCGTTTTCTGGTTTCGTGTTTCCTCGAAGTGTGCGTTTGTGGACAGGCGGGCTACTGTCCTGTCTCTCTGCCTGATTTTAACAAGACCGGCTTGCAATTAAGGACTGTTTACCGGGCATTAATTTTTGGCAATAAAAGGGGGGCACGCGTGATATGCTCGGTACGCATGCGCCTCGGATGCACCGTGGGAAATGCGGTCGCTTTGTGCTCCATTGTACTCGCAATTAGCTGCGTTTTTTCTTAATTCGCAACTCGCAGGAGAAACGTCGCATCACTTAATGCGTTGGCCCAAATGTTTGCCGTTAATTTGTGACTTACGCACCACAACTTATTTTACTTTACTTCGACGCCGCTTTTTTATTGTCCGGCCGTCGCATTGCGGGGACAAATTATTATACAACAATTCGCGATCGTCAAATGTTTATTTCTTGCGAATCATAAACGGTTGTTCACGTGTGAACGGCTTGAGTGACATTTTTCATCGTCTGTCGTCCGTTCGAACTTCTTTTGTAGGTTTTTGTTAAAAAAAAATATTTTCTCGTTGTTGCGCAACGATGACGATGTGATGATGGCGCGTTAAAAGATATCCAGAGAAGTTTTGTTTCGATTTTGTGAGACTTTCCCTTTTTCATTTTGTGAATGTTGCAGATATCAACTGTAGGATTCTTTTGCATTTTTCGTCGTCCATGTTTCTGAAATAATGTATAAACATATTTTAGTATTATAATCAGCTTACTATTTAAGAGAAGAAGCAAGTGGAACTCATTGTGATATAATTTTCTTGTAATGCGGAAATTTACTTTTTGGATCTGAACGAAAACACCTACATTCAATATGATTTGAGGTTTCATGTCCTTCGCTGGCCGGTGGTGGCTTTAGTCAATCTTCAATCCGATTTCATTAAGTGGGTGTCAAATGAGGGATATGCTAGAAAATGTCAAAATTTCCGACCGATGGCCGAGTAACCATCTTAAATAGCAGCAATCTCTAAAGCGTTTAGTTCTGCGATCTTGCGAAGCGCAACTTGTGAGTGGCTTTTTGTCATAGGCTCTGTGGTCATAGTGACCCACCTGCCTACTGAATGGAGGGATCTGGGTTGTTTTCCCCGCCGAACCTTTTAATGCTATTCGCAATTTTTTAGACGTAATGTAATCGTCAACGTTTCTTCGGGCGATGTGCATAGGAGCGTTTCGCGTCGCGGCACGAAGCCTTTATGTTACAAACGAGATGATTATCTCCTTTATTGAGCTATTAGTTATCATACCGTCGGATTCTGTGTCCGATCTCGGTGAGAGAGTGGTTTCCTGGTAAACGCTTGGATGTTATTCTATATCGCTATTCGCCGTTATTTAGTGTCTCTTGAGTATAAGTGAAATCTTTTGAACTTTCTTATGAAGAAAGTACGCCTATCATTGTCTAGTAAATTTCTTGGAGAATAACAGTTATACAGTTAAAAAAAAAACGATGGACAACACATGCGTTTTATTAACTAATTGCACATGCACAAAACATCCAGATTGGAGCAATTTTTTTTTATTTGATAAAGTGACGAGACTAAACGTTCACCCGATGGTAAGTAACGTCTGCCCATAACAGATGCTGTGTTACTCAGAATATTTCTGTGTAGCACCACACTGTGCCTGTCACCGTGAGACATAAGTTGTTAAGTCTCATATGCCCAGTGCTAACAACAGATTTCAGTGCTCTTCAGACCGAAACGCAGTAATGTTTGCACACT
Source organism: Luehdorfia chinensis (assembly GCA_019845155.1). Lineage (NCBI taxonomy): Eukaryota > Metazoa > Arthropoda > Insecta > Lepidoptera > Papilionidae > Luehdorfia > Luehdorfia chinensis. The sequence continues at coordinate 2,098,246 of JAHVAK010000390.1, forward strand.
ACTTCTTCGAGGCAGAATAACTGGCCTTGGGGTGGTACCTACCTAGACGTATTCTTGCATAGGGATCCTACCACCTGTAGCCGTTTGTCATATGAATATTTCTAAGCTAATGACTTAGCCACTGCGCCAACCTAGACGAAAACGTAATAATGTTCGGTTTTTTTTTTTTTTTTGTGAAACATCTATTGGCAGGCCTTGAAAGTGATACCTAAGTCGTGTGCCGTAACGGAGATGTACAGCTCAAATTATAAATTCCGAATTTAGATGTTTAGTAGGAGTTTATATTTATGTATTTATGTTTAGGTCAAACCAAAACTGGCACGCTGGCCCCGGGCCGGGAGCACAGCATCCGATGAAGCTGTAAAAGCCAAAAGGCTAACAGCGATTACTTCACCGAAATTATAAAATTATAACGTTAAATTCATAAATAATTATAGCAATAATATTTAAGTGACTAACTAGTTTATTACGAGTTCAATAGATGTCACTGTTTTCAATTCATTAATGTCTGAAGACAAAAACCACGCCCTTTTTTAAATTGGTTAAAACAATGGTTTTGTGTTATAATTTGGCTGAATGTGAATTTTTTTGAACGACGCAAAATATTTTACTTCACATTAATTTTTTGGTTTTTGTTTTTTATTTTAAATTCTAGAAAAGGTTCGTGTGTTCTGTACACCCACAACAAACTACTCTGACAATGCCACTAGGCCAGGTCGTCAAAATATCAGCTGGGTCGTATTCCTGATCAAATTCACGGTCACAGCGGGGCTTCTTCCGATTATTACGAGAGGTAGATAACATTATACTGCGTAGGATACATTATAGCAGTACGGCCTGGTAACGGGGGCGAAGCGCATGCCTTACATTTCATAGTACGCGAGTGACCTTAGTTCGATCCCCAGTGTCAGCAACTCTAATATTGTTCTGAAATTTTAAATACTGATTTATAACATGGTCAGCATCGAATGTTGTCCATTGTGTCGAAACCAGCACGTGAAGACGCCCAACGCACCAATCTTAAATAGAAGAATAAAAATCAGGGTTACTTATTGAAAAAGCACATAAATATGTATTGATTGAAGCTGAAGGACTAGATGCTGGCTTTGAATATCATAGTACGCGTGTACTTGGATACGATTCTCAGTGCCGTCGCCACTAAAATTGTCAATTGCAATTTTAAGTGCTGATCTCACCACGTGCTCTGCGGTGAATGAAAACTTCGAGGAAACCCACGCGTCTGAGAGTTTCGACGACACGTAAATCCCGCCAAACCTCATTAGAGCAGCGTGGCGGACTCCTACTGTCTCGAAAAACTTCTCAGAAATGGGAGGAGGCCTGTGCTCAACAGGGACATTAATAGGTTGTTACATTTACTCGTACTATGTCTGTACATTCTTAAACCTCAATGGATGCTCAAACAATACGATTGGAGAAAGCGGTATAATTCTTCGTTTCGTCACAAATTGATAAGAGGTTCCAATTAGTGGTAACGAGGCGTTCAAACGTCCTCAGTTGTAACAGATATTCATTTATAATTCCGAGCGATAGCACAGGGAATAATCGACAATTTTAATTATTGTATAAATAAATACAATTCAATAAGCGTAGACGCTCGTTGGATTTCATATCGTTAATTTTTAAGGCGCTCAAGGGAAACTGGTTGTCTGAGTCATCGCGGACTTAACCAACATTTGTTATTTCCGACCAACGTTTGTTCCATTGTTGGCGAGCGTTTAATATTGTATAGTATTTAATGTTGCACCGGCTACTGTTTCAGATATCGAAACTTTATCGACGATCAATTTTAAATTTGCCCTACAACGAGCTTTAACATTTGTTTATGATGGAAGAGTCGTTTGTTAGTTCTTTTACTATCGATTTGAACATGGAGTTTTAAGAGCGATCTTATCTCATTCTAAGTAAATTAACGCTTGACTGTTAAAGTGAGGGTGTCGCGTTTATTAGCTTTCTTTTTACAACTTTTCTTTATTTTTATAATAAATTTAGGAATGGCTGAATTATGAATGTTGAATGAAAAATTAAGTACCATACTCTGTCGTGAATCTTCTTAGTGTTTACGTTGTCTAAAATTTTATTCATGACTTTCACATTTTGGGTATAATCCATGAATTTTAGTTTGGTTTTTACTAATGTCACATCCTATTATGTAGTAACTCCTTTATCATTTGTCATTCTCAATTAGAAAAAATGTAAATGCCTAATAATTTGGAAGTAATTTATAGCAGCGACCAGCGTTCCTGCTTCTAAAGTCACCAAGTGTAGCCAACAGATATAATCTTACAGATTAAACGAATTACGGAATTTTGAATCTTGGTTACTTTGTATGCAAGAAATGGATGCATTGTAGAAAATTGCTGAACATACACTGATCAGATCAGTCAATCCATTGAAAAGAAAGAGGAAGAAAGCTAGTGATGACAAGCACAGATGAGCCCGAAAGAAACTTCGTCCGTTCTCGAAATCTAAGACTAGTAAGGGAACTATTAATTTCGTTTATTATTATAATCAGAATTGCCGATGTTACCAGCAGAATATTTAACTTTAATATCCATTGAACTGAAGTCTATCGCCTATAATAATGTTAAAGAGATAAATAACGTTCAAATATGCTCTTTGACATGTCGCCTTCGTAAGTCGTCTAAGCTGCTTATAAAAGACTTTCGCTTTTTCGCAATTATACTTATATATTCACGGAGAGTTGCGTTTTGTCACAATCGGTACCTACCTATCATTATTAAATGTAACATCTCGTCTATCGACTTACTGCGATAATTGAATTTGTTCAAGTGTCAATCGCCGTATCAATCACGCCTAACTATGACAGATCGAGATTTGCATTCATTTTCGATCGCCTTCGTTTGTCCTCGTGCACGGTCGGTTGTTTTCGGGTAACAGTCAACCTAACAAGTTGCACCTGATACAACAATCACTCTTGACTTAACTGGATCAGTTGTCCGGTTGTTGTTTATCGCAATCTCTTTCAACGGAACGGTAAGTGGCTGCTGATCAGTTCGAAGAATTAGCGAAATGTAATTATTTTCTTTTGTGGGATTAATTGCATCATTGATGGAATTTGTCTGATGTCAGTTAATCAGACCGATGTGTTATTTTTTTACGTAACATCAATTATCCGCCTTGTACGATCTGTACTTGGACCGAAAGCGGCACACTATTAAGTACTCGTACTTGAAACATGTTATTAGAAAGGATACATAACAATTATGTGAGTCGTTCCATTAATTAATGAAAATAGATGTGTCAGCTCTTTCTGTCAGTCCCTGTATAACTTGAAGAAGCTAATTAAGCAGTTGGCAAGAAATTTGCACAGATTACAGAAGTAGCTATGTGGTCGTGACAAGGGAATCTGCCACCCTGCCTTATCCAAAGGTGTTTTAAGAGTCGACTAAGGTAAAAGCTTTTGACAGATGTCGATGTAATACTTGTTATTGATAGTTGCAATAAAATAGAAGAATGTTTTTGTATTATTGCGTTTATATTTTTTGTAACAGATTTTTAATAAAGGCTCGTTAAGATAAATGAAAATCGCCGAAAATATTTCATGGCCGAAAGCGGGCAAGCATTTACTCGTACATAATTGTGCTCTTATGTCACCGGATGACTCGCCTGTGTCGGATAGGACGGACCGTTGGTTCAAGTTGGACAGAATGTCAGAGCGCCGCATTTATTGACTTTTAAATGCTACAAAAAATTAAAGAGATGATTACGGTGATAAAATAATAATCGCATATATTGTTCTTTAGCAGTTTGCCAACGAATGTAACATTAATATAAATATAGAATTTCTGCAGTGTAATGTTGATGATAAGAAATTAAGTTAAAATCGTACCACAAGGATTGCTAATTTCCAGGGACAAAAGTTTTACATTTTTTTTTCACAATTTCACCTTCGGATGGTGGTTAAGATGAAGCTACGTAAATACCCGCAAGGAATACCTCTAGATAAATATTTTAAATAACAATTTCTTAAATAATTTCATATATTTATGAGAATATTATACATCGAATAAAATTAAAATTTAACTTTTATAACCCAAAGTTTCGAACGTTTTGAAGTCGCCATGGCCACGGGGGCAGATGTGTTAGACATCCCATCAAAAGCGTGAATCGCTGGAATCAACAGATTATAAATAGTTAAAATTTCTCCAAAATTAGCGGGCTACGAACTGAGGGACTTGCCAGGCTGTTAATTAACTTCTTTAAGTAATTTGTCAAAGGGTATATAGGGTAGGGCGAATATTGGTTAAATTATATGCAATGTCTTTGCTAAGAAAAAACTTTAAAAGTTTGTTCTTACAAAAATACTTCTTCTTCTTCTTTTTGATGCTAGCAATCGAGCCATTTTTGCCAATGTCGAGTAATAATTTAATTATAATAAAGACTGAATTTCGATCGACAGTAAAATGATAGTCGACTTTTACTGAACATTTTATGGGTTGATGAATGATGATGAAGATGAAAATGAAAATTTGCTGAACCAATGAAGGCTAAACGAAAAGTACAATTTCGGTTAAATTATATTTTCCAATCACTGTGCACCTTCGCGAGCACTTGATACATAAAAAACATCAGCACTCAAAATATACACAGAAATTATAAAATTCAATAAAAACACCACAGCAAATTTTCGTGTTGGCGCCAAAAGTCCTAAAATGCTTAAAGTAACAACTTCTTTTTGACAGCTGTTTCGTACTACAGAAACAAAATTAGTTTCATGGCTTTTGTAAAATGAAAGTATTTTCAAATAATCATTTTATTATAAATCTCGATGAAATGCAGTCGAAATGGAAGAAAGTCGAATTTCACTGTTTATAATATTATTTGATGTTACATAGAATATTGAGAATATATTTGAATAAGAATGCAAAACGTAAATATAAAATTTGAAAGTTTGAGAAGCTCAGATATGGACTGGCTTCGTATTCAAGAACATTGCCTGCACTCGCCACAAATTAACACATTCTTCAAGCCCCGTAACTTGATGTGCATTTCCGATCACCACACGAAATGACGTAACCGACTCGTCTTCGATCCTTTGAAAGTGAATTATAGTGTCAATCAATTTAGTTGTAATTTCTTTTGCTACGTGTCATCACTTTAGCGTCACTTATCATCATAATGACCTTTAACTACATTATCAATTCACCCGCTACGGCTGCTGTTAATGACTTAATACATCGATTTGCCTTCTGAGATATTTTGAAGCTATAGTTTATAGCAGATATTGTAGGTTCAGTTGTTAAGAACCTCTTTTGATCGGATCAAAAAACAAAAACACATACCTGCGTCTTTCAAAGAATCTGTTATTTCACCGTCAAAAAGACGAGACATTTTCGGTGGTGTCGTTAATCATATTAACAACAAAGCTCATTAAGGGTGCATTTGTAATCATCAGTTCAGGCGCTGTAGCCGAGTTAATTGTGCCGCCATTGTGAAACGTGTCCCCAATATGAATAAAGAATATTTTTCATTGACCCAGATGAGTACGAAAACACCGTTGAAGGGAGCGCAGGAGCTAATTAGCGTCTTATCATCAATCATTTTATTGATCGGCGGAACGACCTAGGAGGGTGTTGTTGCAGGTGAATTGCAGACTTGTGCTGTAGTTTACTAGGTTACTACTTAGTTAAATGAAAAAAAAAAACGAGTAAAGAAAGGGTGACATGTGACAAAAGCACTGCTTGAATTTTAGTATTGAGTAATTTTGGCGGTCTTAACTGTTTCGGAACTTTCTATAATCATTGTTCCCTCGTTTTGTTCCACCAAGTTCCGATGAATCGAAATCCTACGGAATATAGACGAACGTTTAATATTTTGAATGGAAGTGACGGGTGTACTCGTACTGGAGAGTGGCGGTTGTTGGTTAGAGTTAATATTAAATTAAATAAAACGTACTTGTAAAATAGATTTATTTATGACTTTAGCTTAAATTATGATGATTATTATGTTAAATTAAGATATTTTTTAGTAGAGTCTCGAGTAACAATCAAAACCATACTACATTAACTGTGGACTTTGGAATGATAGATTGATGAAGATATATCTCTCATTTTTAGTACGTTTATTATATTGATTTACTTTGAAGAATAATTCCTACGTACTAGAAAGATCACCTTAAACATAATTGACAACCGTAACAGATACAATCAAAGGATTTTTCGATGTAGCTATTCTAGTTTGCATTGATTGATCGTTCGGCATTTGGAACGCTTGCTGTGCTAACCCTTAGGGGATAAAGGTTGTTTGTTTGTTCATGAAAATTATCAGAGCAATCTTCGGTACCCTCCATTGACGTTAATCTGACGATGAGTAGTCTCACTACTTATATGTATACTTCAGATTTGAAATAGAATACAATATAATTATTTTATTCAATATTAGCTAATGTCCGGCATGCGTTGCAATGTCTATTTTAGTTTTTTGAAATACAACCCGCTCGCCTCATACTGTTCGTTGATGTTATATTGTATGTATATTGTATATTGTAATAGTACTATGTCATAAATATTCACGCAAATGCCAACACCAGCTGTACAGAGTTTCAACTCAATCGGATGAACGATGCGGGAACGTACAGAAGACAAAATATAAAATAACAGTAGTATTATAAGTATGATGGAGAAATAGCTTTATAGAAATAGGAGAATAATGAACTAATATTATATATACTAAATCGTTGGCACAAATATTTAATTATCATCATCATCATCATTTTAGCCTATCACTAGTCCACTGCTGAACATAACCCTCCCTCATAGATTGCCACAAAAGTTTGTAGTTCTTATTTTGGGGGATTTTGTCATAGTTGCCACGCTTGGCAAGCGGATTGGCAACCGTAGTTTATTCATTCAGATGTTCCAGGAAGATGCTGCCGCCCATCTCCTGGGTTGGATTTTTCGCTCTGTCGACTTTTACGACATCCATAGGATGAGATGGGGTGGTAGATTCTCTTAAGCCACTACCACACGGCACAATATTTAATAGCGTAACTATAATATTAAAACTTCATGAGGAGTATACTAGCTTTTTCTTTAAATGACAACTTAAGCTGCAGATAGTGCACTATGCTGGATAACGAACCAGGCTCTGGCGATCGACAGATCCAACCATCCAAACTAGATGCACCCAAATTCAACTGATGAGTGATAGAACGAATCACTAGTGCAAGGGCACTAAGCTCACTAATACGCTCGCTCAGCGTGGTGACCATACATGAATTGCATTCCAGTATTCGCTGGTGGTTTCTAGTAAATTAACTTTCTTTTGTACCTTTACTATAATGTATTATATACTATAATAAATTTCCGCATTGCAAAGCCTGATTATGTTAACAATTTATTGCTGAATATTTGAATGCGGTGCGGTTTTCTCAAGTTAAAAATTTCCCGCATAAAATCACGAGAGCACTAAGTAGGCGAATCGCGGCTTAACCGTATGTTCGTATTATGTAACTAAGCAAATTAGACTGCGAGCATTCGTAATGTTGCTTTTACAGCTTCCAGCCGCGAAAAAACCTTTCACACCTACCTCTATTGCTTACGCGCTAAGGTTTACATTCCGTTTAACATTAATTTGTGTGTCAAACAACGAGAGGGCTACCGCAAATTTGTCAATTGCCCGTGTCAATTGTCCACAGATCTATTTGTTGCCGAAAAGTCTGTATTTTTATTTGGTTTAAGTTGATTTTTGTGTGTATCACACGTTCATGTAAATTGGTTTAAATTGTGTAGGTGGCGCTTGTGGGTGTGATAATTCGTCGGGCATACACAAAGAATACCCGTGAGAGTGATATCGCTCCCAAAGAGTTTAGTTTGCTTACGTATTAGGGGCGTGGGAGAGGTGAAAGGTTGCAAGGACGCTTTTCTGCCCCAAAGGCATATCCCGCGTTACTGTTTACAGGCATTGTTCCAAAGAACCTCTAATTTGTGTTATCGGTAGTTTCAAAGCGTTGAAACGGACTTCATATAACGTTATCTTGGCCATATTTTAAATAGTCGCCTTTGTAAACATAATTAAAGATTAGATCTTATATTTGAATAAAAAGATTCATAAATAAAATCTTAAATGTTGACAAGTCTGGTTCATATGCTAATAGTGTACCGAAACCTGTTTATTGGATCATATGGACGTTAGAAAAAACTCGCAACATTACGTTACGTATCTGATTTATTTTCGACTATTGCGCTGTAACTAACTGAACGGATTGTTTTTGTGTGCTTATCCGAGTTTGCCTTCTACATTTTTATGACGGAACTGCCATATTTGCATAATAATTTTCTTAATAACCTAATAAATAGACTAGAATTATCTACGCATCCTTCATGTAACATATATGTCTATTACGCGATTTTTCCATATACGGGGTAGGCGGAGACCACACCCGTAACTACCGAATACTTTCGGAAGTTATCAATTACGCAGGAGATATTATAGTGTCACAAATGTACGCACAAACACAGGGGCACTCACACGTCTCAATCTACCCGTGACCGATGGAACGCTCATGCGATACACTTCGTGGCGATACGCGCTGCGTAGCGGACTCTCGGCTTCGAAACCCTCTCAGAAACGAGAGGAGACCTGTGCTCAGCAGTGGAACGTTTATAGGCTGTTCATTTTATTCTTTACTTTGCATTAACCGATTTTCTACGTCAATAATGACCAATAATTATTTAAATATATAATCAGATGTGTACGTATGTGAGTTTGTGAAAAAACTAAAACAATGTTGATCCCAAAAAAAAACCTTCTGGTCGCGAAAAGGTATCGCCGTTTTTACTGTTAATAATGAACTCGGAATCTCGGACAGTCGAATTGTGGGATCGATTGAAGGTGATTGTTAGACACATACATACACCGCCGACTTACCCCTTACTATTTAATGTAATAGTTAAGATATTTAGCTATAAATAATAATAAATACTAATTAATGTTTCTTCTTTTCAGGCCTACGAGTTATCAACCCTTACGGGAACACAAGTGATGTTACTAGTCGCGTCCGAAACCGGACACGTGTACACTTTCGCAACGCGGAAACTCCAGCCAATGATCACATCGGATTCCGGGAAACGACTCATCCAGACGTGTCTGAACTCACCCGATCCACCCACCACCAGTGAGCAGCGCATGGCGGCCACCGGCTTCGAGGAAACCGAGCTCACCTATAACGTAGTAGACGAGGATATGAAGGTGAGGCAACTGGCGTACGGCGGGTCCGCTCAGTACCCTATAGAGCATCACCCGGGCCTAGCCCCGTCACCACTGCAGCAGTACCATCAACATCCGCCCTGTCCATCGCCGCTCCCGCTTGGCTCGTTAGGCCAACCTTACTCCCACCCACATCTATCTCACCCTCACATGTCGCATCATCCACAACGGTAGTTCGCAAACGCAATTAACTGAGATATCAACAGTCCCTAATTGCGATACCGCTGGGGGATTCCGATACTCTATCGCAATAGTCACGTTCAACGTAGACTTGTAAATTAATCTGATAAGGAGAGTAATATGCATAAATGCAAGCAATAAAGTATTTTGTTAACTATATTTGTAAATAGCTCACTGATACAATGTGATCGCTTAATTTATGTCTTTGTTTATTTTTTGTGCATTTGAGTTGGGTACATCGATAACTGGTTTGAGTGCGTTACACGATACAACGCCGAACCGTTTTAGGTAAATTACGTGACGCGTAAAATATATACGTTGACGCTATAATATTAATAATGATTATATCTCTATTCATTGTTAGGAACGTTATGTAAAGTTGTCACACACAGAGACGTTTCATGTTTACTTAAGCTTATTGCAAGTATTGTTTTATTATAGAAAATCAGTGCTAAGGAATTTCTTAAACAATCAACAATTATAAAGATGTCACTGACACTTGTTATAATTTTTTATATACCTGAAAACTTCATTTTGCGGCGTCGATAAAGCCGTGTTCACAAGAGGGTAATGATATTTAAATTGGGATAATAATTAACGCTGTAAACCGGTCGCCGGTCTTTGAAACGACGAAGTCGGAAGTGGGAGCGGCCTCGTGCACCGCTATTGATTCATTACGATGAATGAATCGACCATTCATATACCAACTGGTAATTGGTATCGATATATTTAAAACTCGTCTTAATAATAGATATTTTAATCTTAACAGCGGAAAGCGCTCATTTCGATAAACTGACCGCATCTTATCTAAAGCTGTACGTGCTAACGAGGATTTAGTATTTTGATGCGTTCATACATTCTAATATGTGCAGGTGTTATTTGACTTGTACGAGTATCAATAAATGTTTAACTCGGTACAGTTGTTGAGAGACTTTCAAATGTATTGTAACGGTTACATTTCCATTAGTTTATGTGATCTTAATATGCGAGAGGCACTGAAACGAATCCACTTCTCACATCTTACGTTAAAGGTTAAGATAATAAAAACGTAAACTCGTATCGAAAGCCCGTTCATTGCGCCTTTAATAATGCACAGAGAGAAAAACTCGCTAACAATGTAGCAGGTGTTTGAAATAAGAGATCACTGGAGCTCCGTCGCAGACGACCCAAGTCTTCAACTGACAAGCTGTGATCCGGATTATCAAGAAACTTAATTGAAAATTAGTTTTGGAGACCGAGAGAGTGATTCTTAGACAGTCTCCTGTCAATCTCGATGAAACCATATCAAATACAGCGCGCACGAGTAACGCGCATGCGCAATACATATTTAATTGAGACGAGAATTTCTATAGTATTGCTAATTTCCTTAAATCTACATAGTTATTGGGTAGTTTGTATTGCATCTATGAATGCCCCGATATATGAGAGTCAGGTTCCACAGTTTGATTCACTGGCCGATCCATCGATTAATGTGGTGCCGCTAATCGGCTACTATTTATTCATCGATTTGTACCCAGTAGCCGCTCTTAGTCCCGTCTCATCGACTGCGTGCAACGATTAATCCCCCGTTCCTCATTTGCATATCGGTTTAATTTCGGGCCCATTGGGCGCTCACTGCGCTCGCCCTCGACCTCTGACTTAGCTCTTCATTTTGGTATGTTGAAATCGATTACATCGATTCACTCTTTATTTTGATGTTAAATCGATTAAGAGTTTTGTGTTCGCATCGATAAAAATCGTGGCTTCAGGTGGGTCGATCGGGTTTGACGGGCAGGGTTTGAATACGTCGGCGGCAATGTGGTCGTTATTGTTCACGCATCGTCGATAAGTCTATCCGATTGAAATATTCACGCCATAATTACGATTACGAGCGATAAACTCATTGTGTGCTCGCTCTCTACTATTCGTACTCGCCTATATTTATAGTTCTGTTTACGTCTTACGGAGGCCGGTCGTGTGACATGCCGATCGTGGTCCAGTTTCTCGATCTCCGGATCGACGCGGCAGTTTTCTCTGTTTCCCAGGGAACGGTTTCACCTGTCATCATAGCGAAGATGTACACATAAATATAATTCTTTAAGTATTCGCGGCGTGTTATACGCGCTATCCGGTGCGGTTGTTTCGTGAATATAAACTGTATTAAGTCCGCTGCCAGTTTGTTGACGCAACATGGTCTCGTAGGATGCAGATGCTCTTGTGCATGAATTACCGGTATAAATATGGAATTCGGTCAGTGCCCTCGCTCCGAACGGATCTCCTAATCTCGCGTTCGCCGTCTCCGCGTTTCGTAATATCGCAAAACTGCATTTTCGCTTTCTGCGCTCGAGTTTCTTCCCCGGATTCCAGCTCGGATGCCTCGGTTCTATTTCAAAGCACGTCTCGGGTGCTTCGTTTGTAAAAAAAAAGGTACTGCCGCCACTATAAAAGTTATCGAGTTGTAAGTTCTTTGTCTTTTTTCGTCGACGTCGACAATCCTGGGCCTGGCTTTCCGACCTCGGCCGTGACTCACGGGTCTATAACATATTCCGCACGAGACGCGGGTCTATGCCAGACGACGTTCCGTAATCGCTCGTTAGTTGACTCGCGCCTCCCTTTATTAACTTATCAATACTATTGTTTTGATAAACGCTCGGGAAGCAATTTCTGTTGACTCATCGTATTGTGCGGCTAATATGCCTTACATAATTGTCCGCGTGTAAGCTGATTGGTCCGCCTTGTGCAACGCAGACGCTATCAAACAATAACACTAATTTGACTAATAGGTGCGTTGTAATCGTCACCGCGTGTGGTTTTGGGATTAAATACAATATCATAGTCTCCTCGCCACTCCCAGTGTCAGTTAATGAACGACTATCCTCAGCTATTGTTCTTGTTTTTTTTTGTTCCAGTCTCTGTAATCTTTGTTTTTGGTTCGGCGACATCTCAATTTGAATGCGCTTTAAAAAAAAATGAATGAATTATGTTTGAAGTAGTGTAAGATAAATATCGGAAAAATTTTGCCCGTAAGCACTCTTTGAGTGGTCTTATCGTCGTCGTCGTTTCAGCCTATCACAAGTCCACTACTGAACATAGGCCTCACCCATAGACAGCCACAAAAGTTTGTAGCTCTCATATTGGAGGGATTTTGCCATAGTTGCCACGCTTGGCAGGCGGGTTGGCAACCGCAGTTTATTTATTCAGATGTATCAGAAAGAGGCTGCTGCCCATCTTCTGGTTTTAATTTTCCCTCTGTCGACTTTTACGACACCAACGGGATGTGATGGGGTGGTAGATGCTCTTAAACCGCTACCACACGGCTACGATGGTCTTGTGGAATTCGAGAGTTCATCCATTTTTGGCCTACGCACATTCGGGGCGCGTAAAGATTTTTAAAGACGCTTCAATATGCTGTGACTCTAATTATATGGACTGAAGTAGTTGATGCGAAACGCGATGCAACTTCGTCTGTGGTCATTAATTTATTATTCGTGAACGCACCGTCGGTTCGATTTTTAAAAGAAATTACTTAATGTTTGCGAAATTCGCATTAAACGAGCGCCTCTGCCCTGTAATTAACACGCCGATCGACCACCCGTGAGAGATAAATGGACCTACCATTAATCCAGCGTAAGGGCAATAAGCGCGGACCGCGGTGCATGTCGCCAACTGGCGAACAAATGAAGAGATTCATCCTATACGGATGTAATCATTCAACACCGAACGTACAGCCGGTGTAGATTCAAATTCATCCTTTATTAAAAACCGATAGAGGTCATTTCGGCGTGAGTTTTAAAGCATTCGCTGGAGGGTACGATACCGTGGACAGTCTTAATTTAGTGAAATTCCCGCAAGAGCAACGGCCGCGTCGTGAGTTCGTTTCGCGCCATCACTTAAGTAATGGGCCGGGATATCGGTCGGGATCTTCGCGACTCGATAGACGATAATTTTTCCATTACGTAACTCGCGAGCGTGACTAAATTCTCGATGGAAATCGCCGTGCAAGTCCAAATGTGGATACACTTCAAAACTGACACTGTAATAAATAGTTTGTTTCTTATAAGAAAGTCGTTCTACATGCATGTGCAACGGTAATCTGGAAAAACTAAAAAATCAATAAATGCAAATCCACATGCAAATCCAGTATACGTCTAACCGTAATCAATGAAACGAGAATTGGTCTTAAAGTTAAACTCCTTATCATGTTCGTTGTTGTACAGTCTGACAGTACCAATAGACGCACAATTATGCATATAAGAAACGCCAGCGCAAGCTTGTACTACAAAAGCGATTGTTGATTAAACTTGTCGAGAGTTCAACTGATGAAACTATACCGCTGTGTTTTAGTTCCGAGTGGTGGCCTGCCCGTAGAATATTATTTTAGGAGTTGCGTCCGTCCACTCTGGCACTATTACGGCGAGCGCGCACGCCGCTGTTGCATAATGCAGGCGCGGGACCCCGCCGTTTGCATTCCGATACATGATATGTGCTTTCACATGTATTTATGGACGAGATTTTGTGTCTCCGTAATGTTTGCCGAATAAATAAATTGTGTTTGAGGCATAAATACAATGGGCGGAACGGCGGCTCCCCTCGTTACGTCGGCCAATGCAAAGTCCTGTGAGCTTGGGTCGCCTTGTCAACCTCTGAGATATTTCGCGGGATCCAACTCGGGTCTATATTGTTACGTTGGCCCTTCGTTACGCTTGTGTATTGTTTACTTTTACAAATTGGCATGCTTTGATGCACGGGACAGTGCATTTCGTTATATCTGATTTGGGTTAATACGATTGATGCGTTTGAATCAAATTTTTGTTTTTACCGGAGATTTTGATGAGTCTTTGCAAGCGACTTGTTTTAATTAAGATGACGAATTTTGTTATTTATCGTATTAAGAAAGTTAAAATAATAAAAATAAAAAAGATTACACCGTACTGACTTTTGATATCGCAACAAAAATATTCGGGTAAATACGAATGATAGTTTTAAGTTTTAATAATTTACCGTTCCATGAACTTAAAAACATTAATAAAATCGCTGCTCAGTTGCAAACAAAGAACATGTATGTGTGATGCAACTGACCCGGAGAGGTGTTGAGGATTTCTTAAAAGTGTGATAAAGATCCTAGAAGCGGGTGCCAAGTAATCCGAAATCCCGGCAACATTATCTACCATCTAAAACGATTCCAGTCACATCTTTCTTACAGCGATTGTAATGATTGGCGGCGGCAGCACTCCTTTGTATGCACTAGGCCTGCGCGTGTTCGTATGCATGGTGCGGCCTTAGTATCTAGAAACTTCCGCGACCAACCACACAGATTACTCTAAAATTTTATCAACCCCTCGCATACGGGACGCATTTAAACTCTATAACGCCACCACAACATTCATTAGATTAATGAAATATTGGCCGCTGACTACCTACTCGTCTTTTTAGTTATGTATGCGCGCTTGTTCATACGATCTCGTTTACTGGATCGACGTGGGATGCGCCTCATCCATTATAGATTTAGTCTGGATTGTAACGTCCAGCCGATATCGACGACGACGTAGTGTCATTTCGATAATTGGAATGGCGATTATATTTCCACTCGCGCAATCCACAAACATCTGCGATAGATCCCGTGATTGGCAGCCGACGATTGCGTCATTCGCTGTTGGTTTCAATCCGGGCCCCAATGAAAAGCTTCTCGTAATTGCGTTCTAAACTGGAGTAAATAATTGCCATAGTTGTATCATTACTCCTGTTAATTGAGCTCATTCATCGATAGGGGGCTGTAAGTCAACCAAATGCTCCTTTAAATCCATCGGAATGGCGTCCATTATCTTAAATCGACGCTCGTGTGACGGAACGTGGTCCGGCGCGATTGATTCGACGAACACGAGCCGGCCCACTTCCTAAAACTAGACTGGGAAACGCAGATGGTTAAAATTAGGCCCGCCGGGAATAGCGTAAACTGGGTGCCGCGTCACCGCCGCCCGGCCTGACTCGCATATTGTGTTACAGCACATCGAATCAAAGCTTCCCTTTACGAAACTAATTCCACTCGGTCATCATCGAATTTCTAAACGAAGTCGGTCGTTTTGTTTCGCAGCTTGCGAACCGTGTCTGTTGTTTTCAAAACGTGTTTGATACTGTAAAAACTTTTGATTTGTTGAAATTAATTCAAATACAATAACATGGTTTTATTTTAATTTACCGACACGCGTAAATGTTGATGAGGGTTTGGCAATAAAAATTAAAATCGGGTCAGAGAATATGAAAAGGGATAACGTTCTGGATATGGCAATGCACTCGTGTTGCACGCGAGAATTGCGCCGTTTTAGACTAATGGTATTATTATACTGTATCACAACAAGCAGCTATTTAAATAAATTTTATAATTGCTCGCTATAATGAATAACCGGAAAACTTAATGGATATGTTTACTTGTGAATGATCTTAAGTGTGAATAATGTGAATTTGATCTTAAGTGATTTTACTTGTATTAAGAAGTTAGAATTGTATTTTGTAAACGTCGTTGTCGCATTTTTGTACATTTATAGTATCGATAAACGTGGATTTTATTGTCTTGTATATTTAAAACCTGAGCTTGCGTCAAATTAATCGACCTGTTACCCGCTGCGAATGTAAGCGTACGTAAAAACTTAACACACGGAAAGAAATCTCGTGTTGAAAGACAAAATGTACATTTTTTTATCGCGCCCGACTTGCGTTTCTTTTCATCGACGTGATGGTCAATTTTTAAAATTATTGTTCACAACGCAAACAATGTTTTCTTCTGTCATCGAGAGAACATACAAGTTATCGGTCATCCTTTTGTATCGGCATCTTGACGCGTATTCGACCGGATCTCGAGACTCGTCATCTTGGCCCGCGTCCGTTGTTTTTGTTTCATCTCTGGTTGATTCAGCGACGTGTTCAGTACTGGTCCGTACTCTGCCAGGATTGGATATTGTTCGTGTGCAAAGTACCACTAAAGTAAGTTCTATCTGGCGTCCCGGTTTGCAGTCAACCGTTACCGCGTGGGAAATGGTCGGAGCCGGGCCTTAGTCGGTGAGGCTTTGTTAAGAGGATTGTCCACTGCGGTATAGATGGCACGATAGGCAGCTGTGGGGTCTACTCCCGCGGTGACAGCTACGTGGGAACGGTTAGGCTCGCAGCCTATTTGGGTTTGTATTGCACTTTAGATTTATGGTGCAATATCGTCTGCGCTTTTTACGATAACGATTGCACAACTTTGAACTTCATATTTTTGATTATACCTGTGGTGTATGGTGGTATTGATGTACTTATCTTCATAATAAACTAGCTGTGCCCTGCGGTTTCTCCCACCGTTTAAACTAAAAGAAATCGCTCTGAGGTGATATAGCCTACAGCCTTCCTCAATAAATGGGCTATTCAACACTAAAAGAATTTTTAAATTTGAACCAGTAGTTCCTGGGATTAGCGCGTTCAACCAAACAAAGTCTTCTGCGTTATAATATTAGTATAGATATGTAGTGTTTGACACTTTCTCACTCAATTATCTGACTGACACAGACTGACACAGTCTATCTCAATTATCATCGGTTCCTGATATTCAATAACGGCAGCTGTGTGTGTGTTCCTTCTTATAAAATAGTAAACACACATTCAACATTATCTAAACATACAGCAACAAACAGCCGTGGTAGCTCAGGGGCTAGGCGCTCGCTTTAAATTTCATAGTACGCGAGTGACCTGGGTTCGATTCCCGGTGCCGGCACCACTAAAATTGTTAATTGCAATTTTAAGTGCTGATTTACCACGTGCTCGGCGGTGAAGGAAAACATCGTGAGGAAACCTGCATGTCTGAGGAATAAAAAATATTTAGAAGACATGTGAAGTCCGCCAACCCGCATTGGAGCAGCGTGGCGGATTCTTCCTAGCTCCAAAACCCTCTCAGAAATGAGAGGAGGCCTGTGCTCAGTAGTGGGACATTTATAGGCTGAAACTTTACTTTTTTTTTTACATATTTTCTGGTGGTAGGATTCGTGTGCAGGAATCTGTCTAGGTTATTCTGCCGTGAAGCAGTAGTTGTGTAAAGATTACTGTGTTTCGGTTTGAAGGGCACTGTGAGCAAGCGTAATCACTGGGCATATGAGACTTAAGAACTGATGTCTCAGGGTGATGGGCGCAGTGGGGTGTCACACAGAAATGTTTTGAGTGACACTGCTTTTACTATGGGCAGACGTTACAGTTACGATGAACGTTTTGCTCTTTTTGTTTCATCACTTTATCCAATAAAAAAAAAACTAGGTCGGGAAACTGTACACAAGCAAAAGTAATGATAATTCATAGTAGATGTATATGGCATTGGATGTAATACGATGAATGTTTTTCAGTCAGACCTGCGCTTAGCAATATACCTAACGATGTAATGTATTCCGCGCGCGTGTCCCGCTAGTTCCAAGGCTATTCAGCTCTGAAAACATATCTTTGGTCTCTTTGCGCGGCGATCCATCATACTTTTTTCCATTGACCGTTCAAATCGCGGCTAACACAAACAATGAGCTTTCAAATGCTAATCCGCGGTACGTGCTACGAATTAGTTCCGCCGCTCGTCGAGTACGTGGGAAATATCCTAAAGTTGTTACAACTTTTTTTTACAATATAGATGGACCTGTTGATGTTTACGTCCGGAATGAGAAGAGATGTTCCAATTGTCACCTTTATTACACTGTGTGGCTTCAATACTATACTAATTTTTATTTTTTATTTTTGAATTTTCAAGTAACATGATTATTTCAATACCTATCATATACCGAGAAGTTCAGTTTCTAAGTTTAGAAAAAAATCCTATTCTCTTTAGTTCATAAACGAAGGATCCTTCATGCAACAGTTCTTTACTTTGGCTATATAATATGTTCTGCAATATTTTTATCAATCGTTTCATAGAGATCAAAGTGGGTCATAGAACAGTGAGACGGGCGTTTGTTTGTGTATTGAACAATTGACCTTATATGGCCACCTACATAAACGGTGATATAATCACCCGATATCGACTCGAGTCGACGCGTGGGCTGCGTCCTTCTGAACCGAACGCTTGAGGAACCTTGCGATGTGAAACGATCTTCGAGAATATTTTAACTTTCGAAAGATTATTTCCATTTCGAATATATTTCTTAGTAAATAGCCAAAATCGATCTTTTCTTCACGATGCATATAGAATTCCTTTTTAAAGTGGGCGTGTAAAAATGTTGTAAATATTTTTTATAACATTAATCGTGTTGCAAAGAAATTGAATAGTTTGTAGAAATGATTTAAAAAGAAAGGCAAGAGACACTTGTGTTATGGTTCACTTAACCATCAACAACATCAACAACCATTTGTTTTTCTTTATGGACGTAAGTGACGAGACGAGACATTCATCTGATGGTAGGTGCCAAGCTTGCCACTAGCTCGCTGTGTTTTGTGTTCGTTAGGCTACTTCTACTATTAGTACTTACCACCGTACTACTACTTACTATGAGAACTCGATTTTATGTCTCCTATGCCTTGTTATTACACTAGCAGAGCCTTTTGAACCGTGGCATAGGTGTGTTTGAACGTAAGTGCTTTACGGAGGAGTAAGTTTAGTAGTAAGTTTAGAGGGAAATGTCATGTAGTTTGCAATTAATATAATATCAGTCATTCTTCGCTGCTTGGATATCAAGCGCGTGCGGCTCCTTCCGCGGTAACCGTATACCAGTCCACATTGTATTTACTCGTAACTGCGAAATGTTCCCAAACTTGTTTTTCGTCTGATTTAATTTGTTTAATGTTTAATTATTAATCCTGCTATAGATATTAATAATTAGATGTAGTAATACCTATGGTTACAGTTGTTAATAAAATAAATTTCCTTTAACTTTAAACGGACGCGAGAACTCTGCGTCAGACCAATATCCCTTTTTCTTTTCTAAATTTGTTTTATTTTGAAGAATACAAAATTAACGAAAATGAAAGTGCCACATGAAGATTCAGTAATGTGATGTTCTCCTAGCCGATTTCGACCACGGCGACAACTTCCGACTAATGTCGAGAGCTATCAACTGCGCAGGAGATATTATAGTGCCACAAGTTTATGCGCAAACACAGAGGCACTCACTCGTCCCAACCTACCCGCGCCCGATGTAACGCTGATGCGATAAGATCGGAGGTAGGCTAGGATGCAGTGTCAGAAACACGGGGACAATCACAGCACAACCAGACCCGAAAACCAACAATTTATGTTTTAGCACAAATGTTGGCTCTGGCTGGTATTCGAACCCACGACCCGCGGCTTAGAAGTCTGGTACTCTGACCACTAGGCCACTCGGTCGTCACGTCAGTAATGTATTACATGAATCAATATCGTAACTTAATATTCACTTAAATTAACCCGCCTGCCAAGCGTGGCAACTATGGCAAAATGCCCCCAAAATGAGAAGTACTAATTTTTGTGGCAATCTATGGGGGAGGCCTGTGTTCGGCAGTGGACTAGTGATAGGCTGAAACGACGATTGTTTCTAAAGTAATTTTGAATAACACAAGTCTTAACAGTCGGAGTTCATTTGCTATTCCATTATCAGTGTAGATATTCCGGTATTATCATATCCGCGGACTGGTACCAATACGTGCGGTCATTCGGTACTAGTTGTAATGATACATTGGTGCGTTGTCGCGTACCGCGCGTTATAACGGGTTTATAGGCCCATCACTATCTCGTTAGCGGGTATTTTAAATTGCTGTTATTAGCGTACGGGGCAAATTGACTTAAAAATTGTCACGGCAGGTAGAAAATATAGTGAACACCTTACGTTGTAAAATTATGTCATCGCGATTATATAGCTCGCAAATATTGATCACATAGCTTGTCTATATTATAATACGTAAAGCGAAAACTTTGTACCACTTTTTAAGCATATGCGCGGACGAAAGAGTTTACGCTTATACTGCCAATGTCAAACACATAACAGTCTGTGGTCAAACAGGCGCACAGAGTAGAGATTGTCGCCACAGACTATTAAAATGTTGCTAACAAATAATTACATAAACCTCAATAACGTTTAAACTGGAAGATGATGTGAATCACGGTCGACTCTCGATCTTAACAACATTTTGATTAATCTTGATCTATAGCTATTTGTCTAGAAGTTATCAACAATAGGTTTCATTTGAAGGGAGGCTTTACGAAATTCCTCATCGGCTCGCTGTTAAAATACCGTTTCAATCGCCCCCGTCGTCGTGTATTTAACACAAAGGACCGGCCACATGGCAATTTTATTGCTTACCTTTGTCTTTCGGTTTCGTATTCGTTGCGCCCGTAAAATCGTCTCTTATCTATCCGAAACCTAACATTACTGTCCATTTTTATTTCTTTCTTTAAGTAAGAAGTATAGTGTTTGTAGTTTATTCTCTTACATTGGTTCTTTTGACATCAGTTGAACTCGTCTATAGCAATTTTCTGCCTTCGTGAGCTCACTTTGATTCGATTATTGCGAAATTAATTGCCTTAATGGGTTTTTTAATGAAAATAAACAATAATATTTATTTACTTATTTATACTTTATTGACACCTAAAAAGGTTACAATGGGCGGACTTACTGCCTTATGGCTTTCTCTGCCTGTTAAACCCTGACTGATTATGAAATGTAGCAGGTTTAGCACCTATTGGAATCATCTTCTCAGCTACATTACTACACTAGTTTTAATTTAGATAGTGAATATTATATAAAAAAAAAACGTGTTTCCAATAGCCATAGAACTAAAATATCCGACAAAGATACGTTTAGTTTAGTTATACTCGTAAGTCACGTAGTAAGAACTGCATGCACGCAATGTATTTCATTTACAATGTTTCCATATATATAAAACATGTTATTAGTAGTGATTGCAGTGTTTCCGATTCTGATTTAAGAGCCTGTAAGTTAAATAGTTCGCATCGTTAATAATTGAATTAAAACTTAACCGTTATTGAGTATAGCGCGGTCATCAATTCGTTGAACCGTAGTGATTTTGAAGTGATTACCTTTACCCAATATTTATCGCAATTTCTTGACCAACCTTCCAACGGAACGTGATCCGCATATCATAATTTTGGCAATAAGCTTATGAATTGCATTCATACTCACTCAATGAAAAGTACACGTGTGCGTTCGTTTCTGAATTCCAATCATCGCTTGCGTCACGTTCGGAATCGAAAGTGGTCATAAACTAAAGAGCCTTGGCAATGTTTGTATCGTGTTTTGTGATCTGTGACATTATTGATAGTGTCTACGCCATTCCTCTTACACTAACGCGTTGTCGCGAATGTTAGACGAAGATGCAAAATGTACAATCCGGCGCTCTCACTTCCGTCCGCCTACGGCGTTGCGGGCGACGCCTACGCGTTCAACTTTAAAAATCGCAATCCGGTGGTCTTCGTGGTGATAACGTCTGATACCGCATTAAGAACCTTTCGAAATTTAATAATTTCAATATTTCAACTACATTTCAGTACGCCGATAGCGATTGTTAATATCAACTAAATTGTGTAAATATCGTATACTAATTTGGATTTATCTTTTCGATTATAACAGTAATAAAATTTAAGAAAATATGCCACGACGTGGCGTGTTTCAAATCTGCACACTACCAATACATACCATCAGAATTCTCATCTTTTATTCAAGTATTTTTACATATTTTGTATCGGATAATTCTTAACTGTATCTGCGCGAATGACATCAACACGTAGGTGGCGCGCGCTATAAAACGCATTTGCGACCACTTTGCCTTACATTTCGAAATGACCATCCTCTTTAACTTATGACTTAATTTTGCGAAAGTGTCTTTGTTCTTTTGTTGTTCTGTTATCGAATGCATATCTTATAGTAAGAGTACTTCTCACTTTATAAATAAACAATTAAAGACCGATAATTCTTGCTTAATATTTAGTAGTGGCATATTAACTGTTTATTTTATTTTGTTTATATAATTTTATATATCTTAAATACTCAGATACAGTATTTTGTAACCTGTATTACGTTGTGGTTCCCTCGTGTAACTGTTCAGAAATATCTCAAGTCGTATTCAGATCAGTTTTCGGAATGATTTATCGTGACCTAACTTAAATCCTCATGAATGTACAGAAACATGTCTATAAGTCATTATCATAAAACTATCATAAATAGTTGTCATGGAAGAGGAACAAACAATGCACAAGTAGCCAACAGACCTGGAAAGCAGGCAAACAAACAAATATCGTTGGGACGTGACTCGACTTACCAAATCAAACGAGACGCGAGGCTTAGCATAATAAAATACTTTACGTTCGCTATGTAAATTTTTGTTTATAATTTTGCGTCATTACTTTAACTGTAAGGATTTACTCTAATGCATTTTACTCGATTAATTCTCAGGCCATTAATCAAGTGCCATCGTCCGTATAGTTTTTAGTTACGTATTTGAAAACAACAATTAGATTTTAGGTTCATCCGCACTGTACCCTTCACCCCTTTACAGATTTCCTGCTTCCACTTCATTTCTGTTAGCGCTTATGATTGGTGCTAGTATATCTAGTGCTGCTGCAGTGTTTAAATCGTTTCATTCTATTAGGTGATCTCTTTTTACATATAAATTGTTCTCAGGTTTATATTTAAGCGTAAATCTTAATATTTTTTTTTAGTTTATCCAGTTTTGTTGATCTGGTAATTTTTAGGGACATAGTCCCGAATATATTGATACCTGTATTGTAACGTAACATTCCCAGTTTGCGCTTTAGTGTTCGTATAACAGTGTTTGTGATCCATCCAACCAACGTAACGAAATATATTAGTTGTAAGGCATGATGTGTGTCTTAAAGATTGTTTTTATTAACTGTCCATAGGTGACTTATTAAGCGTTCGTTTTGGAAAATTTCTATTGGTGCTACAAATTCCATTTCTATTGAAACGTGTAATTTATTTTTATATTATACAAATTGCTTAATAAGCCGCCAGTGGACATATTATCCAATTCTACTAGTATCTAAATTGAGTCTATTATACTTTAGCGAAATGCTAGTAGAATTGGGACTCGCAATGTTCATGTTTAAACATAATAATAAATTAATATATTAGATATTAAGTAAAGATATTAATGTATCCTATCATACAATGCGACCGCCACAAAAAGACTAAAGTGCGTGCCTTCGTGACTTACTGTACAGTGAAGAGTTGATAGAAGTACTCAAAAACTCCGCAATGACCTGTGAACACAGTATTATTTAACAGGTTGTCTAAATATCTGATATTGTCAAGAATTTGAACAAGGCTTCGTTGGAATGTGGCCTAATTATAGTATTTCTGTGAGCATGAATTTTGATGCGGAATAATCGGTTGTTTACAAATACCTAAAAATGTACTTATGTAAGATAGCTAGAATAGCAAATGTTTTTTTAAATCATTGAAATTATATTATACAACACAATAAATACAAGATGGTAGTAAATGTGAAATAAATGCACCATATCAACGAATACCCTAATTTTTGTGCCTTGGTTGCAAATGCCTTCAAACCTCTCATTCCTTAATTTCCTAGAGGCATTTTTACATAATTTTAGGCTAACGAAGTAATGAAAAATTGTTACGTTGTGTGTGAAATATGAGGCGTGTTTGAAGGGAATAGTAACCAAGGAATAGCAAATTGATGTTTTGCGTTATTCTTTAACCTTATCTTTTGTAGACAACACCAGTTTTTAACGCGCCTCAACAAGATTGATCGCCTTTCCATCGTCTACATTTAAAATGGTTGTCATAACTAAATTATTTATTTTTATAATTTTTAGCGGGCAAATGTCTTATTGCCGCGAATGTTAACTCAATTAGTTGCAGGCAACAAAGTTTACTCGGACGTAAACGAAACTAAAAAATCGAAAACATATATTTAAATATGAAATTAAGTTTTTCGACGGGCTTTCATTGCTTTTTGAGACGATTATTCATGGTCCGTTGATAAATGTGCGACGTGCAATAATTCAATTCTCGTTTAAAAGCTGCACCATGTTCAGGTTCGCGCAAACGATTACAGCGCCGAAGCAGCGGCTATGTTTGTTTCGAATTTATAGTGTTCATTAAAAGGAACTTTAGCAAAGTTGCTTGTTTGTAGTGATATATTTTTTAAATTATTATCGTCAATGATAATTTCAAAGTCCAATCGTATTCAATTTTTAACGAATTAGTTCATGGTGCTGTTTGAATTTTGCAGATTAAACTTGATATTGGTATTCCAAAAAAAGTTGATCAGATTTATATATTAACACATTTTGTTTATTTGATA
Source organism: Luehdorfia chinensis (assembly GCA_019845155.1). Lineage (NCBI taxonomy): Eukaryota > Metazoa > Arthropoda > Insecta > Lepidoptera > Papilionidae > Luehdorfia > Luehdorfia chinensis. The sequence continues at coordinate 2,122,933 of JAHVAK010000390.1, forward strand.
ATTATCTTAAGAGTTGCAATCATCATCAGAATTAGGCTTTTTGACATGATTACAATTAAAGGAAATCATTCTGCTAAAAATATTTTAAAAGACAAAGTTGAGATAAGTAAAACAATAGAATCTTTACCTATGAATATTGAAAAAAAAACCATTGTATTATTTCGATGTAAAATCTGATGCTTAACGTACAAACATCGTGTGTTGTGAGTATATTTTGAAGACTTAAGGTGGTTGTGAAACATGCAACTCGAATGTAGTAATTTTTACACGAGCGACTTATCGAGCTACGTTTGGAGGTCGCCTAGTTGGGACCATTTATTGAATATTGTACCCCCAAAAGTCACTCATTAAGATAATGTGATAGATATAATACCTGAAGACGCTAAATCATTGTTACTGTAAAATACATTTCTTGTAAATATGTACAATACAATAACGAATTAAGCGAGTGTAATTTTAAATACTAGATGCAATGTTGTACAAGTTTTTTCTATTTAAATATTTTTTTTTGATGAAAAAGATTTAATCTACACTATTTTTAATAATGACTTATTTTATCGTTTCGAATAATTTATATTACGTGTTTGTACAATGTCGTAGACGAAATGGGAGGAGACATTAAAAAAATTATAAAAAATAAAACGTTAAAAAATTTCATCAGGTTTTGTATTGTCATTAAGTTAAGCGCCTCCTCACCCTCCACCACTATCGGACACATTTCCGGAACATGGTTCTGTGTGGAGTCCATTATCTTGGATTGAAGTTTTAGCCAATAAATGAGCTTGAATACTGTATTTATTTATTTAAAAAAAAAATGATTATTCTGTCTTCTGAGACTTCGATCCAGATAGCGTATTAATTAATGTGATTAGGGGCGGCAACCGTGGGGGCCCCATTTTAATATACTACTCTATTCTGTTGATATACGCCACATGACTTAAAGGCCTAAAGTTATGTGTCCGCATTCAATGGAATTTTGGCGTATTTTAATTTCGGTTGCCGTCGAAACGGATCGCGCGAATCATTTTCCTCACGTGTTATTCCTGAACCGTAAATTGAAAAATTAAAGACATTAACGATTATTTTAGATTTCTATGATTAAAAGAGGCGTGTCCGATAGTGTTTGGTATTATATTATTATATGATTAACTGACAGCCTCGAGATCTTTGTTGATTTCTTGAAATCCGTTGTTTTGAGGTATCATCTCGAAATAGTCGTGTAATAGTATTAAAAAAACGTCGATGCCAAAAGTTGTTTCGCTGTCCCGTTAATTACTTTTGCCGGTTGGAGGTGAATAATGCATAACATTAACATGTAAGAATTTCTCAATGATCCTCCTACGGGTCTTGCAGTTTGATGTTTACCGGTCAATTCAGCTTTTCTTTGGCATCGATCGAGTTCATCGTACATAGACATTAAGATTGGCCAATCTTTAGACGTATCTGGAAGTGAATCTTGAAGAGTGAATAAAGAAAACTTCGTAAAGGTAAGTGTATGCTTTGTCATTTTAATATTACATACTAACATTTTTAACTTATGTGCGTTGTGTGTTTTTAGATGTGCTTTTCAGCTAAGCTGCTTACAGGTATCAATAAGAGAAAGATATGGCAATATTAATAAAATAATACTCAGTTTTTTGGAAACAATTCGACTCGTATCAACGTTTCTTTCAATTTCTTTTCTGCGAAACAGTTAGTGGAAATCCGATAAAGGAGCGACCTTTTTACATTTTTACTTCCTGCACAAAAATTTTACTCTTTATATATAACTGAAAACAACATTTATACTGAAAGCTGTAAGAAGAGCAAGCGAAGAATATTTAAACTTAAATAATACTTGCGAAAGAACGCAAGTTTTGCTGTCTACTCTACTTTAGTACTCTATGAAACAAATCTCGAAGTAACTCGCTCGGAATCGCACGCAAGCGTTTAAAATCGAGAACAAGAATAGCTTATTTTTGCACATTAATTTAAGCATCTGCTAAAGCCGACACAAATATTATCAGCGGCGGGTCAGAACTTAATGTATTCGTTTAAAATATTGTGACGTTTCGTGAATAATCCTTCCTACGTGACCTTACTACATTATACTGACCAGTTTCGTTTGAACCGTTTACCCTTTTGCGGCTCCTATTTTCATGCACGAACGTCGTTGCGTGTTGTGAGGGTGTGGGGATCATTGTACGTTGGTCTCTAATTTCTCTCGATGATGGTCGTTTCAATGGCGTGGATTTACAGCGAAACGTGGAGCGGTAGTTCATCTGTTTACAGTCTTTATTTGAGCGTCAATCCTCTTGTCTAATGGTTATAGTATGTTGATGGCTTTGAATAATTACACAATGGGGCCGTGAGTTTGTTGGCAAGCATTAGTCTTCAGAGTGAACGCGAAGGATAATTTACTTCATAGAGAAAATAATGCAATGATGTATTGTACAAACAATAGTATTATGTAAACTTTAAATTCCTTAGTTTTTGTAACACGAGATAAAATCCGTGCAAACCCTAATAGTTAGCTAGTAAGCTCGAGTATATATTAAATTTACTATAAATTCTACTTTATTAATTCCTTGGCAAGGTTTGTAACTAATTTTCACATTTAACTGCGAATGCATTGGCATAACAAGAAAACCATACGCTGTTTTTTCTCAAATAATTAATTAGAGAATACTCGCGTATATTGCAAAAAGCGTTAACAGCAAATTTCTGCTAGAATTCTCATTCTGTACTCGAATGAAGCTCTCGGAGAATTTTTCATACGGGTTTCAGATTTTCCTGGCACAATAAATAGCGAGTTATGTTGGAAGCGAGAGATTGTTTATTTGTACATTATGATAATGTCTATCTGAGATTGATTGGTGGCGTGACGGAGTTATTAGCGATTGAATTCCGATTTGAAGACATTGGCATTTGTTAGGTTCTCTAACGTCTTCCGAGTCTTTCTCATTTCTTATCCTTGTCTCTGTTACTGTTAGGTTGAGTTTTTGTAAAGTATCACTAACCTGACTTTAATAAAAAAAACAGCATGCCGTACATAGAAGATATCTTTCAGTATACAAGTATTGAGTGTGTTTAGATATACTGGATAAAACGAACAGTATTTTTTTTAATTATTGAGAAAATCGAAATGAATGAGTGATATTTATGTTAAATACCAAAGCCCTACAGATATAAAAAAAGATTAGTGTCGGTCTGCGGTAAAAGGAACAATAATTGATATATGATACACATAAATCATTTTAAAAATTATAAATCTTTTATATATGGATATATTAAAAATAAAATTATATGCATATCTATCCCATATAGGGAATATTTAAGGTAGAAAGTCACGGTCCTCTTAGTTACCTATCTGGTATTTTGGGTGGTCCAATCTTGCTGTACCAGAGACGTTCAGTTTTGACAAAAGCGCATTAAATTTCGGCGGAAATTTCCCCCCGATGTTATTTAAGCTGGCGTCGCACCTACTTCGATAAGAGGTATACGTTACATTAATGCAAATCGCTGGCGGCGGTGCGACGTGGCGTTATCGCACATTTTTATACGTTCAATGAGAAATACCGACCGATCATTATGGTGTAAGATACGCCGAGGCGCGTCCGCAGCTTCCATCAGTTATGTGTCAGGCAGGAGAAATACAAGCCACAATGGCAATGCTAGTCTTAATTTTTAAATGTTTTTGTGTATCTTTTTTTTATTGTATAAAGTCACGAAACGAGCAATACGTTCACCTGATGGTAAGTGCAACGTCCGCCCACAACAAATGCTGTGTCACCCAGAATATTTCTGTGTGACACCACACTGCGCCCGTCACCCTGAGACATAGTTCTTAAGTCTCAAATGCCCAGGGATTACGCTAGCTCACAGTGCCCTTCAAACTCTAAAAACAACTCAACTCGAAAAGTGGCAGTAGTATTGTTATTTCATTTTGTAATTTCTGTATATATTCGGAGTTTCGATGTTTAATATTGATAGTTTATTATGCTGCAAGTGCACCTGAAAGTGTACAGCGATAGGAAAATTCAATTCAAGGCCAAAATTGTACTTTTCGTTTTGTCTCCATCAGTCCGTAAAATATTCAGTAAAAGTCAACTATAATTTTACTGTCGATCAAAATTTTGAAGTCTTGCTGCTCGAATATTCTATACTTGAATATGTTACTTGACACTGGAAAATAGTTTATGACCGTTTCCATTAATAAATAAATAATTATAATAATAGTTGATGTATCACATTCTTGATAATGACGATAATAGTAAATATGTTTATTGTAAAAATTTGTTAAACGTAATTCCTAGTAACAGATGATGGGAGATCGTGACAATGTGAGGATCTCTGTTACCTCTTAAAAAAATATGTTTCAACGGAAGAAAGTATTAAATTAAGTACATTTAGTACTTCATTGTATTTATACATGATGTTGTTTACTGTTTGTTTCTTTGTTTCATAGTATTGAGTGGTAGCGGCCTAAGAGAATCTATCACCCCAATCCATCCCGTGGGTGTCGTAAAAGTCGACAGAGGGAAATTAAAACCGGGAGATGGGCAGGGGCATCTTCCTGGAACATCTGAATAAATAAACTGCGGTTGCCAACCCGCCTGCCAAGCGTGGCAACAATGGCAAAATCCCTCCAATATGAGAGCTACAAACTTTTGTGGCTATCTACGGGGGAGGCCCATGTTCAGCAGTGGACTTGTGATAGGCTGAAACGACGACGACGACGACTATCATTCTTGAAATATATCTCTTGCGTATAAATTGTGTGTGAGTTGTAGGATGGGTCCGAATCAACGAATTATCTATATATGAATTATGCTCACCATCACACCTGCTGATTGTAGTCAATTTTTCCATACCCTATGTTCAGTATTGAACTAAGAAAGATTGATGAAGAACCAAATGATCAACAATATAAAGATTGACTAATAAGAAAATTAAATTTTCGATTGTCACAAAAGTATGAATAAACAATAAGAAAAAAATCGTGCGGGCAAGTTTAAGACCGTTAAGTTGTTAACCGAAGGCTATAATTAATATAATTTTGGTAACTGTCAGAGTAAAAATAAACATTCCGAGAAGCGTCGAAAATGATAATTTAAGAGCAATCATCTCTTGTAATCTATATGATTTCGCGCCTGCGTTGTGAACACTAATCACAGTAATGCTACTATAAAATTTACGCTTTCTATAAGCCCATCAATGAACGAAGGGCGTAATTGAATTTAAATTCGCGTGATCGATTATTGAATTTTTTTTATATTGGCTTTGCTTTTGTTATTGTAGTGAAGATTTATTGATATGGAACCATATATTTTTTTCGTAAATTTTTTGTTAGTGATAATTACATTAATTTTTTTTTACTTTATCATCATCATCATCATCATCATTTAAGCCCACAAGTCTATTGTTAAAAATAGTCCTTTCCCATAGATTGCCACAAAACACGCATCTCGCATCGCTCCTGTATCCATCGACTTCCCGTAAAACCGAGCAGCTCGTTGCTCTATCCAGACCCACCCTACACTGCGTCTAATTCACTTATTTTTGTTGTTTCTCTTGATTATGAACTTCAGTCCCATTTCGAAGACCAAATATCAAGATCAAACTACGGTATTGAAAATCCGTTTATTTCAGATAAAGTTTCTAGAGAAGTAAGCAGCTTCTAACGCCGGAATTTTAAAGTATGAAAAGTTTCAAGGTAACAAGGAAATGACGAGTCTGGGGCGGTTTCATACAATATTAGCTTTAATTTCACCCAGATAAGAGTTTTTAATTTAACCTGAAGCGGTCGCTGTAGTTGCCAAGACGCAATTACGTCTGACCATGAATTCATTCATACGGAGTTTTCTACCCTATTAAGAAAACGAATCCAGTTCAGTTTTAATCAGAAAGTATTAAATCGAAGGTAAGGGCGTCTCGCTACAAAAATTGCGGCAATCGCAAACTCTATCAAAATGAATGAGAATAACACAAATAAGCCTGCGTAATTGTGTAATATCCAACCAGAAAAACTGCTATCACCGCAAGCTGGCAAGGTTGCCGCGATTTCTTCAATAAGATTTATCCCTGCGTGTTTTAAATTGAGTGAAAATGATTAAACCAGACAGTTCTTCTTGCACACGATAATTGCTACATTGTAATGTACGTTTATTTCAATGACAATAAATTTGTTTATTCGAACTCCTCATTAATTAACTTTCTCGGTACCTTTGTTATTATTAAGATGATATTTAAGAGGAGAAATATTCCATTATGGGTAGTTAGTGAAAAGTGTAATTTCAAAAGACACAATTAAATATACGAAATTATGCGTTAACGATCGCCTCATTGAAATAACTTAAAGCAAAGAAACTCCCAATGTTTTGTTTTTTGATTCGGTGATACGACGGTTGATTGACAATCATAGTACTTTTCGCAGTGCTTCTTTGTATTTTAGCAACATATGGTCATTTAATATATTATGTTATCGTCGTCATTCTCCTTTTTGGCCTGTAAGTAGTCCACTTCTGGACTCAGGCTTTTCCGAAGCTAGGAGGATTTGCCATTATCGCCACGCTTACCAAGCGGATTGGCGCTGGCTAAAACCTCGCACCTTAGGCGCTGCTGCCTGTTGCTAATTTGTCTAAGTCTGGTGTTCCCTAGCCGTGTGGTAGCGGCTTAAGAGAGATCATCCACCCCATCTCATTTCGTGGGTGTTGTAAAAGTTGACAGAGGGAAAATAATACCAGGAGCCCGCCCATAGCAGCATCTTCCTTGAACATCTGAATAAAAAAACTGCGGTTGCCTACCCGCCTGCCAAGCGTGGCAACTATGGCAAATTCCTCCCCAAAGTTTGAGGTACAAGCTTTTGTGGCAATCTGTGGGGGAGGCTTATTTTCGGCGGTGGACTAGTGATAGGCTGAAATGATGATGATGATGATGTTTTTTTTGGGATGATTATTCCGCCACCCGTGGGAAGCTATGACACAGTTTCCAGAACATTCCAAGACTCTTATGATACTCACAGAATGAGATAGAGTGCCATTTTTTTATTATTATGTATAATGTGAAAACTTTATTTTCTTTTATCATCCATCTGTCTACACTGACTTTTATTGTATTTAACTTATTTTATTAAGACTTTTAATTAACCCTCAGGCATATTTATATTGTGCTTAGATTTAATTCCACCCGTCTAATAATTTATTTGTGGTTCATAGTTTTACCTGATTAGTCCTGGATCGGGCATTACTCGAAGTCAATAAAGCAATACATATACGAGTATATTAAAGATTTTTAGGTCTGAAAGTAATAATAAGTAATTGCTTAGCTGCGTATGAACTGTATGTAAAGTAGTAAACTATATAAAAGTACTCAAAAGTACCAACAACCGACAGACTTGTATGAAAACGCTCATGAAATTAGAAGTAGCGAAAGATGTGTGTCAGGATCGTAGCAAGGTAAAAGATGTGGCCCCTGCCTACCCCAATGGGAAAGAGGCGTGACTGTATGTATGTATGAACCTTTCTATGATTGCGCTGATATTAACCATCTGATTAACCAGAAGACATTAGAAGAGTCAGGAAGACATTAAGAAATTAGACGTCTCGGGATGGATAATCGATGTGAAAATAAACTGAAAATTGTTCGATTGTTTCGAAACCACATTTTACCATTACCTGAGCTTTTAGCATATCAACGGGACGCTAGTTGCGCTATAATTACGTATATAATGCGTGTACGTCATACTAGGTATGAAATGGCAGGGATGCCACGGATATTATTTTTAGTTAATATGAAATCATATGTACATTAACACCAGCGTATAGAACAACCTGTTGACTGTACAACCGCCATCAGGTTGCACAGTCGTTAATTACTTTAGTTTTTATATATCAAACTGAATTTGCAGATATTTATCTCCCGTGCTGGTAAATATTCCGCGTAGAAAGATGTCCCGTGGTATGTAATTCCTCTTATTAAAGTAAAAGTTGTATTTAAGAATTTGAGAGGCAGTACAACTGGTCGTATCCCCAATTAACCTAATAAAGAACAATTATGTTAAATATTTTCTGAAAAGTCATGTTGAAATAAACCCGATATCTTAATGGATATCGACTTTGAGAGATTTAAAAAAAAATGCAATGAAGTATTTTTGTCATTCTTCAAGGTTACGTTTATAACTCTGAATTGAAGCAACGGGGGAGACTATGCTCTGTTATTTTATAACGAGAGAAGGTCGGTGCCCAGCATTGGGATGCAATTTTTTCGTTATCCCACCATAGGTATATCTTCTGACTAAATGAGGCGATTTACTGACTGACAGTTTGCTGATTAGAAAGAAAGAAAGAAAAAGCATTTATTGGTATACATTGGACAACACACTTAGTTACAATAGAAACCCATACTAATAAAATATTATAAAATTAAATGCAACAAACATAAACAATAATAAAAACAAAAATAAAAGAAAATAGTATAAAATTAGAAATGTGATGTGCGTGTCTCACGGCTGAACAAATAGGTCTCCAGATCAGCTGTAAGTCAGACTATAAAACCTGACGCTGATTTTCATCTGGAACCTAAATGCACTACGGATGTCAAGTTTAGCTGCTGCAAAGTTACTGTGACAGACTGTGCATTAATGATACAGACAGTGCATTAAGAATAAATTGACATTAACATCGCTTGTTCTAATACTGCTTCTTCACGACGACCGCGTGGCCTAGTGGTTCCCAGCTGGAGCCAACATTTGTGCTAAAACACAAATTGTTGGTTTTCGGGTCTGGTTGTGTTGTGATTGTCCCCGTGTTTCTGACACTGCATCCTAGCCTACCTCCGATCTTATCAGCATCAGCGTTACATCGGGCGCGGGTAGGTTGGGACGAGTGAGTGCCTCTGTGTTTACGCGTACACTTGAGGCACTATAATATCTCCTGCGCAGTTGATGGCTCTTGACAGTATTCGGAAGTTGTCGCCGTGGTCGAAATCGGCTAGGAGAACATCATCATCTTCAGCAAGATAATAACAGTTGAAGTTTGAAAGAGCAATGGCCTTATTTTTATCGGAGTATTTATAGCGCGATCGTTCGCGAAACGGCTCGATCGATACTGTATTTCCACACAGTCTCACTGGTTCAAGCCCACTTGACCCGTAATTTTAATCAGCTGGATAGCGGATGATCGACGATTATTGTGTTAAATCCGAGACCTGAAGATGGATCGACAGTTTTTAGGGGCAAGGCGCTATATAACAGTATTTGATCGGAAAATTGCTCGATCAACCCTCGTTAGTGCTGACAAAGTTCAATAATGGCTTTCAAGTATATCTTGTAAGTATAACTAGCGCGTTGCTCAAAGTTTCGCAAGTCTAGTCGCGTGTTTAATTTTGAATTACAGAGGTAAAATTCGTCGTAGGTAAAAACGTAATTATCGGTTTTCAGGTCAGGATATATCGTGCATGTCTCTTCGTGTCCTAGACACAACATCTAACCCTTTTTCATCTAAGTGAACGCTGCGATTGCGTTATCAATCACTGAATCTATGATAGAAACCGACCATAGACACAATCACAACACATTGAACCTTAATGCAGTGATACTTCGTATATTTTTTTTAAAATGAGTTTTAAGAAAATGTGGTATTAAGTGCATTGATGGTGACAGGTTGCAACTATTATCCAAAATACATTTTGTTAATTAGGAATCGATTTATAATAAGAACTGATAATATTTTTTATATAGGCATTAATTATTAGCAAACTCGTACGAGGAATTCGTTGTCTAAACTGTTAAAATATGGTACCCGTGCTCCGTTGTTTGTTTTTCCGTCTCCTCCGTTGTCTTAAGCTGTTAGCTCGATGACCTTTGCACTTTCAGCGAAAGAGTACAAGTAATTTCTTTAACGTTTTGTAAAACAACGCCATACATTCGTGGTGTACCACAAGGAGGTTTATTAGGGTCAACTAATTAAATGTATTTTCATTTCACGTTCTACGAAAGCTTAGTTTTTCGGTGTGCATTTAAAACAGGTAAGGCTATTACATCGTGATCACACTGGCACACCTTAGTGGCTTAGTGGTTATTAAAAATGAATCATTCCGTTATAATTGTACTCGTGCAGCATCAAACAATTACCGAGTACTATCAACGCTCGCCGTCTCACTTTATCATATACAATCAACTTGTCATCTTTGATAAAGGGGACGTCAGGGCAGGTGCCTTTCACACAAAGCTGCTATTAGATGTGTTAGTGTCTTTATGTCGTGAGTTTACTCAGACATTCTTAATATTGTATTGACGAAATTTTTTTAAAGATTTTATTTGGAAGATTATTGGCGGTGTTATTGGCGTTTTTGATAATTTATTTATGTAGGAGAAAACCAACGTAAAGTGTACATAAAATATATATAAAACTGAAATAGTATAAGAATCTATTCTTTAGTGTTATTTTAAGGCTAACTTAGCAAGTTAAAATAATGTAAGAGAGAACCAAAAAATTTATTTTAAAAAAAAATTAATCTATAATACTTAAATTATAGTAATCATTAAAAATATCCAAATAAATTATTCAGACATTGCATTATTACTATTGGAAATTCTGGTTTTTTGGAGCCGATATTCCAACTTTCGAGCGATTTCTGCTGCGCCTACTACTAGAAACACTAAAGTTAAAAGTCCAGCAGAGTAGCATCTACCTGTTGTCTACCGAGGTGTCTTATGTGGTGACAAAGATATTGTACCGACAGCCTATATTCGTGCAGAATAACACCATAATATGCCATACTGTCACTAAGTTGCTCGTGGGAAACCAATGGGGAGTGAAATTTTTTTGCTTGACTACGTGGTTCTCCTCCTACTACCTATCTGCCTACCTCTTAAATGGGTAAAAAGCGTGATTGTATGTAGGTAAATCAGTTACTAAAACATAAAACAAAAACCTCTTTTGCTCTAATAACTGATTGGAATAAATTGTTTCCGTTTGTTAATATCTGAAAAATGAGCGAAAGTAAGCCGTATTCCAGTCGAATATTTAATATAGTCAGTCTATTAATTGTCCACTGATGGACAGAGATCAGTGCCAGTTGGGAAGGATTTGTCAGTTGTGAAGGTGTTTGTTTGTTAGTTATCTGGCTATTTTACGTCTGGTTTATTTGATGGTTATTATTTGAGATGAAGAGATTTCCCTGGCATTATTGTTTGTCGTTGTCGGTTACGGATTCTCCATCTGGGTTTGAATTTAGAACTCAACGGGTAGGTACTCTGTACCATGCTTAGCAACTAATCAAGTAGCTATCAAGTAAAGACTACTTACATTATTCCACGGTTGCGACGGTATTCAAATGAGACATAAATAATGGATATATGTTCACATTAAAAGTGCGTGGACTGATGTGTTTGGCATTTTTATTGATGGCAATTACGGTGTTGCAATCGTAAATAACGCGAAGTTGTAGTATACATAGTGTCTAGGTTGTTTGATGGATGGACAGATGGACGGCATTCATTTGGGTTAAGGATTTAGGAATAAATCTGACTTTGTCGCCATGTTTTTCATAGTATAGACAGAAACTGTAATGCTTCCTATGAAACAAAAAATTTTGTTTCTATACATTTGGATGGTGCTCTCAAAAAATTACTGCTTTTTCGTATTTAGAAAAATATAAACTCTGTATAGACTTAGACTGTCTAATTAAAAATAAGTTTATATCTGAGAGAAGAGACAGCGCTTTTTTTAAGGACTGAAGTTCACTGTTAGCCCGAAGGCTTTCACAGCTTCACCGGATTTTAAGGTGGCCGAGCATTGAGGGCGCTTAGCCGAAACCTTTATTTATGGATGACCAGCGCAAGGGCCACCGAGAGGGGACCTCGGCTTGGACCGTCATCCTGTGCGCGAGACTAACTGACTCGAGGCTACACAAAAAGGTCGGCCTCGGCTCGGTCAGTTACTTCAACCAGGAGGGCAACTATGCTATTACTATTATAGAAATGACGGTCGTTGTTGTATTGTTCTCTCTGTAAATATGATGTAAAGAGCTTAAAGTAAAACTTTCCTAATTTTGATTATATATATCAGTAAAGTTGACCGTTGTGAGTTTGATTATATATCTAGAAATTATTAACATAATATTTCGATTACATTAACAATTGGCTAAACATATATTTACTTAGCAAGTAACTGTAGTCTTAGTTTAGTATTTAGGAATTTAGGAGTCCTGAGAAATGATGATGATGTTATGCAGCGCGAGAGTAACTGACTCGAGGGTACACAAAGGGGGTGGGCCTTGGCTCGGTCAGTTACTTTATTGGGGAAGTTATACTATAATCGGAATTAAAAGAGACAGCGCACGCTTGTGTCTGTGTTGTCCTTTTTCTTCCTTTCGTTCTCTCCTCTACTAAGTTATTGTTTGTAACTTCCCCTTTCTTTTATTTTCGTTTATGGGTATAAATGTTATTCAATAACTTTATTAAAATAATATATTTGTTAGCTACAATTTACAGAGTATCGTCGTTCGTCGACGATACTGTGTGTTGTGACGATGTGTGTGTTACAGAGTATAACAAAACAAAATCTGTTAAAACATTAAAGAAGTGTTTCTTCCAATTGAAGTATTATATAACCGTGTAACATTTGTATTAGGTAAATTTACGGATTTAACTTGTAAAACGAAATGAGCAAGAGCCTCGAATTAAAAATTCAGCGTAGGCGATTAATTAATTGACGGGGTATTAGTGTGGTGTAAAGGTAAAGAAAGAAGCGTATATTCTATAAGTTAAATATATAATATTTCGCCGTTATCGTTTTATTCGAAATAATGAAAAAGACCCCTCATTTCGGAGAGGGTTTGAGGAGGTTGGAGCCGGTAAGAGTTCGCCATCGGAATATTTTTTAAATCTCATACACGCAGGGTTCGTGATGTTTTTCTTCGTCGCTGAGCATGTGCTTGCATCGGGAATCGATTTCAGGTCGCTCGTATTATGAAATTTGAAGCAAGAGTCCGGTCTCACCACCACGGCTCTCATACTTGTATCCATATAAAACACGTACTGGTATTTAAAATATCAAAATACTCATGCTTGGTATGTTGCCTATTTTTTATTAAGATAAGATGAAAGCCAGCTGCATCGATATGAGGAGGCTGCGTACCACATAATGAAACAGCAGCACCTGTAGATGTTAGAGTATTAATAGTAGTTAGAGTAGTAGTAGTGGTCTTTAGACCTTATACCTTTAACTGTAGTTCTTTTTAACTGCTGTGCTGGTCTGAATCGTTTTATTAATGTTACAGCTGTCAGGTGTATAAATAAGCAGTCATCATACTAAAAGTTAATTAAAGAACAATGTTAACATACATACATACATACATAAGATCACGACTGTATCCCTTAAGGGGTAGTCAGAGACTGGGTACTCACTGCAAAAGCCGATGACTGCCACAATCCACGTTTCACCAAAACAATATAATGCACTTGGCGTGATAGGTGGTGAGCCCATCGCACAACCATAACACAATTAATAATTAATATAAAACGTACGTATAAATGTAAAAGTAAAGTTTAGCACGACAAGCATAACATAGCGCCGTTGCGCGACGTCCTGTTCAATGTCATTGTTACTAATTCTTTTTTATTTCGTTTTTTTTATAATGCTTTTACTATCCAAAACTACATCGCCACTGTTCATCAGGTGGGACAGACATTAGGCAAGCAAGAACTAAAGCTAGCTAATAAAAAAACTCAGTGTTAGCGATCATTTAGGTAGATTTTATTCTTATTTTTAATTTCTTAACCTAGTAATGAATTAAAGGCTAAGATGTGAATATGTGATTGTGAATTTGTTTAAATTTCTGATAAATTTACCATTAAATTACGTCGCATCTCTCTCATGTCTTTTATAAATTTAATCCTATTTTGTAGGTGGGCGAGGCAAAAATCAAAGCGTGACGAATCCTGTTCAAGTAATTTCGCCCGTTCCTCTCCGTTTCGTTCGCTTTTTGTGTGACCTTACGAAATAATTTATTCGTTTACAAATCTTAATTATGCTGGTATTAGGACATGGTTTCTAGATATGGCAGAGTTTATTAGTAAGCCGTTCATGAGTTTGCTAATCTGTATGTTATTATAAAAGTGAAAACCGATGACTGTTATTTATATACCTATTGATATTGAATAAAACAACGTAGTAAGGAAACTATGAATGAACGCGCAGTTAAGTTTGATAAATATCAATATGTGTTAAATTGTATGAATATTTTTAAAATTTAGCATTAAAGAATGAATTCCAAAGTACATAAATTATCTTTAAATCACTGTCTATAGTAATTAATGCATTGTTATTGTTAAAGATGTATTCATATTGTATATTCTATTTCATATTAGTCGTAGTACTTATATTACAATATGATGAATATCACTATGATAATATGAATATCATATTGTAATATAAGTACTTAAAATAGAAGTATCTTTTTTCTCTGCCTTTCTGTATGAACGACGAATGATCTGAATGAACGATATTAACTCGAGAACTATTAAAGTTTCTGACATGCATTTTGCACAGGTTATAGATAAGAACTCTGGGACAAAAAACAGTTGATTATATCGTGTTTATATCACCGGTTCCGAAGTTATGAACATTTTTTTCGATAATATTCCACAGAATGCCATCTATGGTATAGTAGCAAAAGCCTTGACATAACTTTTAGTTTACATTTATGCTCCACCTAGATTTTTTTAGAAACCTGTCTAAACAAATCCAAAGGTGCGAACGAAAAGAACGCGAAGAAAAACGTCGTGTAAATGTGACATAGTTGGTATCAGTTCTCCTGGTCAGTCTTCGACTACGGGGAAAATTTGCGAATAATGTTGGAAGTTAACTGCGCAAGAGATATTAGTGTGCAAACAAAGTCGTCCAGACCAACCCGCGTTCGCATTACTTCGAACGCGGGTTGGCTCTCGCTCATTAAGATTGCCGGTAGGCTAAGATGCACCGTACGAGACTAGAACAACGAAAATCGACTATTGTACCGAACCGTCTCCTAGCACAAGTGTTTAGCCGTAGTCGGAGTAGTTAACGGCAATAATACAGTATAGTACGGGAATAGTACCAGTTTTGACATTTTTAAAATGAAAGAAAGTTTTAGTTTCATTTTAAAAACGTCAAAACTGGTAATGGACAACATAACAATAAAACAAATCCACAGGCAAAAGCTTCATGATTATTTCACTGTCACATTGGGGGGCTTAACTGGGTCCTTAAAAATTAGATCTTATCGCTTTGATAAGTTTAATGGGACGTCGGCATATTCCAATAAATCCGTCAATGCGTCACCGCACTGATATAAGCGCACCGGGTAAACAATGGCATGATCTGACGTCACATCAAATTTTCAGATTTTTTTATATAGACAGCACAAATCAACTAACAAACATTTCAAAAGGACCCTTAAAAGTGTGTTTCTTAAAGCTTATTATCGCATCAGATTTATTCGTTTGTATACGCTGCGGAGAGTACAATAAGTGGAACATTCGAGCCACGCATGTAATATAGATCTAAGGGAACCTCACAAGAACCGATGCTGCGATAAGACTCTTCAGATCATCACTACAGATAAGGCACCAGGGATTTGAAAGTATAAAATGTTTGGACAGCTCTCGTATGGAATCTTTCACGTTTGTACGACGCAAATATGATTATTACATCGATCTTTCAAAAGTAGATCTTAAATCCCATGTAGCAGGGCATAAAGCAGTTTACAGAGTTACATGATTTACTCCGAAGCGGTACACGTTGTATGAAGATGATGAAATATATATCTTAAATCTAGTCCGTGAGGGTTCTGATTGAACTGAGTGACGTGTTATCGATACCCATCGCTTGGCTTTCGCACGATTGATCGATAGTATTTTTTGCGCTCGCTTTATTTATAAAACAATCGAATGTCTTCAATGCGATAAACGCTAGCTCCTACCAATGGCAGCGTCGATGTTCTCGCATAAAAACGTTTCGAGAAAAACGTATGTTGAATTGCCACGGATGGCTGTTCATTGAATTACCTTTTTTCTATCAAAATACGAGTAGTTCATGTATGCACTTATTATTTGTACTTATTATTAATTATTTTCTTGCTTCGATACTGTGGGCAGTTTTTATCCCGTCTTGGTCTTGAATTTTTTTTACTTTTTTTTGAGGTCTTCGCTGTTTTGTATTGAGATAGAGATTTAGTATTTTAAGTGGTATTTAGTACAGTGTTCGGTAGCCTCTCTTTTATAAACATAATATTAAAAAATTTGGTAAGGATAAGTTTTATTCATGTTACAGTATTTTACAAATTTTTCGTTCGTGTATGTAAGTGAAATTCTTTCGTAAGACCACAGTACTCCGGTTCAGGATACAATTCCCAGTTGTGTAAGCTCTCCAGGAATCCGCGGCCTGCTCGTAGGTAATTGTCATTTCATTATAGAAGTATTCGCGAAAGCTGTCGCGGGCATTCGGGGGCGCTTTTTAGTCCGATGCGAAATTACCGATAATCGAATCCGTCGAACCTTGATCGACGTCGCCGAGTGACTTTGTATTGTTTTTAGTTTTCTGTAGCATTGTCTTGTTACTAAGTGGGAGCGTTAAAGTTGGGTTACATTTAACGCTTCAACTTAGTAACAAGACTAAATGTTAATTTCATTCACAGTTCAAAAGTTCAGTCAGTTATTATTATGAAATAAAATTAATTTAAAAACCTGAAGTGGTCCATACACCGCGATCCCATAACGCGAAACAAACCCATAATTCAAATATTTAAGGGTCATCTACCTGGTAACGAGACGAGCAAATAGTTCCCCAGATGGTAAGTGCAACGTCTGCCCATAACATGCTTTTCTTTTATTGCATAAAGTGACGAGACGAGCAAAACGTTCACCTGACGGTAAGTGCAACGTCTGCCTATAACTAATGCTCTGTCACCCAGATCATTCATGTGTGGCACCACTCTGCGCTCGCCACTTTAAGAGAGCAAGCAATTACAATAGATATCTGTGCCTTTCAAACCGGAACACAGTAATGTTTGCACACTACTGCTCCATAACAAAATAACAAGACTACGGTGGCACCTACCTAGACGATTTGCTGCATAGGAATCATACCATCTGATGTTTCTTTAGTTAAGATTGTAGTTTATATTCGAAGTATATATCATAAGGGATTCGTCATGTATAGGTTTAGTAAAGATAGCCGCTCTTTCTAAATTTCTGTTTATAAGACTTCAAATGGAGAGAAAAATTATACCATAGATATTTTTTTGCATTTTTGTCAGTAATAGCAAATGTATAGATAAATTTCGTCATGGTCTTTAGTTTCGAAGCACCAATACCTGTTAGAGGTACGTATACGGCGTTCTGCCATCCACGAGAACACTCCTAATTCTAGTTTTTCTGATTTGTTTGAGTAATTAGGAATATTATTAACGATAATAGCTTTACTCTAGTAAATAATCTGTTCAGTTCACTGTGTTCGTAATTGTAGAAAAACCGGCTAAGTGCGTGTTGAACCACGTAGGGTAACATAGAGAGGAATAGTGTGTAACCAAAAATATCTCATATCTCAAAAACATATATTATTCAAACCAATTTTTGTTGTAAGTGTTTTCTAGGCTCTAGTCTTGAAAAGTTAGGGGTCGATCAAAATTGGGCATGAGAACATTCACGAGCTATAAGCGTCACTGTGTTTGTCTGAGAAGTGAGAACATAATAAATAACAACTTGTCATCACCATAATTTACGTGATCACTAGTATTATTGAGCCGTGGTAGCTCGGGGGCTAGGCGCTCGCTTTAAATTTCATAGTACGCGAGTGACCTGAGTTCGATTCCCGGTGCCGGCACCACTAAAATTGTTAATTGCAATTTTAAGTGCTGACTTACCACGTGCTCGGCGGTGAAGGAAAACATCGTGAGGAAACCTGCATGTCTGAGAAATTAAAAATATTTCGAAGAGATGTGAAGTCCGCCAACCCGCATTGGAGCAGCGTGGCGGATTCTTCCTAGCTCCAAAACCCTCTCAGAAATGAGAGGAAGCCTGTACTCAGTAGTGGGACATATGTAGGCTGAAACATTACATTTACATTTAGTATTGTTCCATAAATAATCTTCAATGTAATATGAGACAAAAAACAAATTCTGGCGAGTTATTTATAATTATTGCTAAACCTGAACACGGATCTGCTTATACTATATAGTTTACGAGTATTTATTATTATATATGTATGCTATATGAGTTAGAGGAAGTCTATTTTCGTTAAATGTCACCGGAGATGCGTCTAGATTTATGCAACATTCCGAAAATGATTCTACCACTGCCTTCAACAAAGTTTAATCAATTAGTATGATGTATGCTGGTTATTCCACTTTGATCGTGATTCCAATTATTTTTTAAGTGGTAAGCGCAAAACATCGCAGTTTAATGAGCGCCTCCGAGTGCCTCGGATTCATATCCCGTCTGAACTGCTAAAGTTAATAAATTTTTTATTGGAATTTGGCGGATGATATTGCCAAGAAAAAGGCTAACTACCCTCCAGATCTTCGTAAGAAAATCAGATTTCCTTTGTCAAAGGTATTTTCGTTTTACAATCTACCACCGGTTCTTAACGAGGGAAAGAGGCGTTCAGATTCAGGCCATCCTTTTTTTTTTCAACGTTCTTTTATGATTGTAACAATCTTGTAGGTCAAAATGGCGCAAGGCGTCGTAGGTTAAGTGAAGAAAAGAGTTAATATTTAACGTTCAGTCTTTTAATAGTCTACGAGACAAAGCACACTACAATAAGAGTTCAGAAGGAAAGCTAACACCATTTTGACGGATGATATTGCCAATGAAAAGGGTAGCCTCCCGGCCAGATCGAGTGGTCTGATCTGGGGACGACGTCTCCTCCAACTAGTAATATTTAGATTTTGTATATATAGTTCGCATCTCAGAAAACATTCATAGCGCGATTGTGGAATGTATGAAATATTTCTTGAGCTTCTCATGTGGCGACATAGATGTCGCTACAGAAGTTAGTGACGGGACGAGCAAGTGGTACACCTGATTGTAAGTGCAATAACAGTTGCGGTGTCGCCCAGAACCAAGCGTTCAAATGTTCAGTTTAGCAGAGCACAGCCATCAATTGTTACCATTGCCCATGAAGCTTTACTGGTGGTAGGATTCCTATGCAGGACTCCGTCTAGGTGGGTACCACCCCAGGGCCAGTTATTCTGCCGTGAAGCAGTAGTGTGCAAGCATTACTGTGTTTCGGTTTTAAGGGCACTGTGAGCTAGCGTAATCGCTGGGCATTTGAGACTTAAGAACTGATGTCTCAGGGTGACGGGCGCAGTGTAGTGTCACACAGAAAAATTCTGGATGACACAGCTATTGTTGTGGGCGGACGTTGCACTTACCATCAGGTGAACGTTTTGCTCGTTTCGTCACTTTATACAATAAAAAAAAAATCACGAAAAGAAACCCGAATAGTAAAGGTTAAGTTATCACATCGAGAAACGTTGTATAAAAAAGTGATTAGGGCTCCCGTGGGCGTAAAAAAAAGTATAGTATCAGCCTATAAATGTTCCAATGAGTACAGGCCTCTCTTTTCTGAGGGCTTTGGAGCGGGGAATAGTCCGCCACGCTGCTCCAATGCGTGTTGGCGGACTTCACATGTCCTCTAAATATTTCTATTCCTCGGATATGCAGGTTTCCTCACGGTGTTTTCCTTCACCGCTGAGTACGTGGTAAATCAGCACTTAAATTTGTAGAACAATTTTAGAGGTGCTGGCACCGGGGATCGAACCCAGGTTACTCGCGTAAGTTAAGTAAAACGTAACGCCCGTCATGACGCTGTCTAGTTTTCCCTAAGCAATTCTACAATGTGGCAGTATGAAACCTTTTTTGACTTTTGGTTTCGGAAGTTTACGAAACCTGGCTACTGAGGATTTCTTATAGTATCTCACCGAGGTTTTTGAAGTGACAGAGTTAACGTTAAAGTATCGAATAAGTCACTCGTACATACTATTACTTCACTTCAGGTTCAAAAAGATCGTGTTCGTGTTATACTGTACTTAAGTCTCATATGCTCAGTGCCTTTCAAACCGAAATTTTGTGGGTGACACAGCATTTGTAATGGGCAGACGTTGCATTTAACATCAGGTGAACGTTTTGCTCGTTTCGTCACTATCTTCAATAAAAAATAAAAGGAGACGTGACGTGTGGCGAACCACGACGCCGCCATTATGCTAAAACTCAAAAAAATATGTCTCTCCGATGCGTTCCCACCATCAGTATAGTGACAGCTGTGCATATAAAGGTGGTCCGTACAATACCTTAGTCGCCTCTTACAACACCTCGGTAGGAAAGAGCCTATCATTAGCGCAGGATATATAACAGTTTTAGTTTTCTCTTTTAAAATGTCAAAGTCGCTCTGGAAAAAGAGGTCAAGCGACGCTCCTGAATGAATCCATCGTGTGTGTTTGTTTTCGATAAAGTGACGAGATGAGCAAAAAGTTCACCTGATTGTAAGTGCAACATCTGCCCATAGCAGATGCTATGTTACACAGAATATTTCTGTGTAGCACCACACTGCGCCTGTCACCCTGAGACATAAGTTCTAAGTCTCATATGGCCCAGTGATTACACTAGCTCTCAGTACCCTTCAGACCGAAACGCAGTTTGCACACTACTGCTTCACGGCAGAATAACTGGCCCTGGGGTGGTACCTACCTAGACGGATTCCTGCATAGAAATCCTACAACCTTAAAACTATAATGATCTCTTATATTTAAGAGAACGCGATTCATTAAATAAAACGAAAATTTACGGATTTTATCGCGTTTAATATTAATTGTTATCTCGACGTTTCGAGGACATAAATTATGGTCACGGGAGGACTGATTTTTTAGAAATCTGAGATAAGACTTAAAAACACTAAGCTACATCGAACCATAACAAACAATTAAGACCTGAAGTAAACCCGTATTAAGTATGAAATCAGGACGTCTAACACCTTAGTCCTCTCATCTCTAAAATAAAAGGCGACAAAGTCCAGAAATTAAAATAAAACTAATTTTAACGGATTTTATCGCGTTTAATTTTGAACTGTTTATAACCCGACTTTTCGAGGGCTTCACAGCACCCATGACAGGAGGACTGAGGTGACAGATGTCCTGATGTCGTAGTTAACCCGGGGTACGTTCAGCTTTTAATTATTATTCCTGGTCCGAACTACGCAGAATGAGATTAGGTTTTTTTTTTTGATTTAATTTGATTTATTATGGGATCCCAAGCCGGTGGTAGTACCCAACCATCTTCTCTATCGAAATTACGATGTTTTTTAATTTCAATAGCCTCGCGAATCCTCCTTGGTAAGAATCCGTTTTCTTTTGCAGGGATTTGTGGAATCTGTAAATTTTTAATTTTATTTTACTAGCTAAATAATTCACCGCTTAAACCCATCCTTGTAAATATGTATGAGGGTGCGAAGCGTCCCTGCTGTGGGTGGAGTTAAATTGAACCATAAGCGACTAACAACTTCATTACGAAACAAAGAACTGTGCATACAGAGTGCACAGTACTTTGTAGCCTCGGTAGGGTTGTCACCCAGAGAATTATTATTTCGGGTCTAGCTTATTTGAGATGTTTATTACGCCAGAGCACTATATATACTAGACATGCCGGTATTCGGTCTGGAATTCGTCTAGGTAGTTATCACCGCAGGGTCAGCTATTCTGCAGTGAAGCATTCGTGTGCAAACATTACTGTGTTTCGGCCTGAAGGGCACTGATAGCTAGTTTTAATACTGGGCATATGATTCTTAAGAACTAATTTCTTAGGGTGACGAGTACATTTGTTATGGGCAAACGTTGCACTTACCTGCGAATGCCTTCATCCTGTGCTTTACATATTTTTATGTACACGGGGGGTGTACTCCCTTGCTGCTCCCTTCTTAATCACAACAATCCGTTTACAATGGTTGTCTGAAAGAATCGATTTCTGAGCGATAAGACCGCCTATTGTACATATTTTTACACTTTTTTGTTAATTTTTGTGCTTATTCCTGTATTTGGTGTATATTGATTACCATCAGGTGAACGTTTTGCTCGTCTTGACACTGTGTCCTATAAAAAAAATATTCCTAACCTTTAACTATGTCCTTTGAAACAAGATAGGGCTGTGGATTCCCATACGCTGCCAAATGTTAGACACATTTTTTTACACCTGCTTAATTTAGAAGGCGGTGATGGAGGAATGATCGAATATAGAATTCCAATTTTACGAGTAACTTTTAGTTGTACAATTATGATAGCAAGAGCACCTACGTCCGCGTTATCCAGTGGTCAGAGGTCTAGTGTACTCGTCACTGTGAGACGTTTCTTAAGTCTCACATGCGATCTAATTATCTTTTGTTCCCTTCAAACCGAAATACAGTAGTGTCAGCACAACTCAGCTTGATTGCCGAATAACTAAATACAAACTTAGGCGACCGCATTGATTTAGTGGTATAGCGTCTATAGCGCGGACCTTGGATTCAACATTTATTTATTTATTTACAGTAATTTGTGTAAAAACACAAAAAGTTAATGTTTTCGGGCCTGGTTGTCTTGTGCTTGTGAAATTTACGCCTGTAGAAAAAAATACCATTAAATTATAATGTTAACTTGTAAAAAATGCCAGTCGGAAAGCGGATACGGCGTGTTTATATGCCATATCCGTATCATATATAAAAAAGGACTCGTAACTTTTGTTTTTCTCCGCAAAAAACTTAACAAATGTGTTCAGAATAACATAGCGAGTGTCTACTTAGGGAGACTTTATAAAATTATTACGTACAAAATGACATTTTATGCGCGAACAGCTCGTTAGGAAATAGCCCATATTTTCTCAATTAACATACCTGCCTTGGCCGATCAGGAACTACGCTGAATGCAAGTCAACGATGACCACCCACCGTTCGTCTCCGTCGATAGACGCTCCGGCGCAGCGGGATGCGCTATTAGCAACAATAAAAGAGGTCTCTCGATATCCGAGAACTATATTCAATTAAACATTCAGTATGTTTACGTTATTTTTTGCATCGCAGCCCTGCAGTGGTACGCGCAGTCGGCGGTCGCGTATTGCGTTTTGCGTTTACTCATATATATGCGGTATACTGACTATGGTAGTAGACCCCCTGGCTACTATGTAACTCTGGTTGGTTTCGTGATCGGTTTCATTTGATCCCATTAACCAATGAATGAGCTTTATTTTGGCGTATGAAACTCAATCATTGGTTAATTGGATGAAATGAAACTGAAACTGGACACTTTTTAATAGAGTTAATAGAATCAGGCGTTACTTTGCGGAAATCCATTATAATGAAGAAAAGTAAGTTACTTTGCTAAGATCCGCATGCAAAATATAAAAATGGTGTATATTACCTAGTTTTTTGAAGTGCACCACCCGCCCTCCCTCAGTAGCGTGCACAAGCAAACTAACACCGCCACCAGGAACCGCCACCAGGTACCCTCCACCAACCACTACAATACCACCACTAGATAATATACACCACCGAAGCCGAGAACACGACACGTGTTTCGCCCCAAAACGAGGCATTATCAAGCGTAATAGACTCTACGACAGGCGGCCGCCGAGTGAGTCACTCACTCGGCGGCCGCCTGTAGTTGTTGTATGTTTGTAGTTTTGTCGATGAACGCTATACACGCTGTTAAAAACATATATATTAAAAACCAACAATTACTCACACTACAATTTTCATCGTCGTCATCATCATTTCCGCCTATCACTCCACTGCTGAACATAGGCCTCCGCCATAGATAGCCACAAATGTTTGTAGCTCTCATTTTGGGGGGATTTTGGCATGGTTGCCACGCTTGGCAGGCGGGTTGGCAACCGCAGTTTATTTATTCAGATGATCCAGAAAGATGCTGCTGCCCATCTGCTGGTTTTTATTTTTCCTCTGTCGATTCTTCCGACACCCGCGGGATTAAATCGGGTGGTAGATTCTATGAAGCCGTCACTACAGTTTTACAGGCATATTGCCCATGTACAAAAACCGACATCCGAAAATGCTATTCGTACATTTTCGGAAATTGATATATAATTTCGGTGAAGTAATCGCTGTTAGCCTTTTGGCTTTTACAGCTTCATCGGATGCTGACCGGAAATTGAACCGGTACCCCGTAGCTAAGAAAACAAATAGATATTGAGTCAAATAGTTATTTAATCAAAAAACCGTCTTAAACGCAACAGCTCCAAACATGCTTAACCGAATTTAAGAGTTTCATCATTTTCTGATGGATCTTAACATCGTAACTTGACAAAACTTGTATAGGACCACCTCCACGACATCCCTTTTCTGGCATTTTTTTTAATTGGTCTACAATTGACGAAAATATCGGTGAACATACGAGTACATAAAAAAATACTAACGAACATATAACCTCCTCCTCTTTTGAAGTCTGTAGTAAATTCATAATCTTTGATTGCTAGTGAATTGATTTTTTACAAAGTAGGCATTAAACGGAAAACGTTACTGTCCCCGATCTATATGCACGCATGTATATACAACGAGGATTATGCATGTCTAAAATTGTTAATTGCAAAGAGTTTTTATTTATTTATTTTCATTATTCTCTACAGGGCCTCAGTTATGTTCCATTTGATAAAATGACGAAACTAGCAAAACGTTCACCTGATTACCCTCAGTGCAACGTATGCCGCGTCAACCGGTAATTAAGACACCACACTGTGCCCGTCACCCTGAGACATCGGTCCTTAAGTCTCATATGATGCCCAGTGATTACGCTAGCTCTCATCTCAGTGCCCTTCAAACCGAAACACAGCAGTGTTTGTACACTACTTCACGGAACTACGTACTTCTGCTGCTTCAGGAAGAATGACCTAGACGGATTCCTGCATAGGCGTGCTCTATCATACCACCGCGTACAAATAATTATTTTATAAAGTGACGAAACGAACATAACGTTCACCTGATGGTGAGTGCAACGTCTACCCATAACAAATGCTGTGTCATCCAGATTATTTCTTTGTCACCACAATGCGCTAGTCGGCCAGAGATATCAGTTCTTAACTCTCATTTGCCCAGTGATTACGCTAGCTCTCAGTGCCCTTCGAACCGAAACACAGTAATGTTTGCTCACTACTGCTTCACGACAGAATAACTGGCGCTGTTGGTTTAATTATTTGGGCTTAATAAATGTTGGTTTAATGCCAAATTTCGTTTTTTGGCTTATAAATTTAAAATTTTAATTTATAAAGTCTGGACTCTATAGACCCCGTCTAGGTGGTACGAACCCTGTGGTCGACTCGATCACTTAAAATGTCGTAATTAAATGTTATTCAGAAATCCAACTCACGCACATACTGGAAAAGGCGGAACAACGTCTGCCGGTACAGCCGGTGTAATCTATCTTCTATCTTCTCCTATATAAATAAAAACAAATTCTTGCATGTATGACACTTCATCACTTGAGAACGGCTCGAACGATTTGGCTATTGATGTTCTACTAGCCGATTTCGACCACGGCGACAACTTTGACAAAATTGACGCAGGAGATATTATAGTGCCACAAGTGTACGCGCAAACACAGAGGCACTCACTCGTCCCAACCTACACGCGCCCGATGTAACGCTGATGCGATAAGATCGGAGGTAGGCTAGGATGCAGTGCCAGAAACACGGGGACAAACACAACACAACCAGACCCGAAAACCAACAATTTATGTTTAAGCACAAATGTTGGCTCCGGCTGGAATTCGAACCCAGGACCCGCGGCTTAGAAGTCAGGTACTCTGACCACTAGGCCACTAAGAATAATATAAAAAGGAAATTTTTTGGAAAATCCACTGGAAATGTTAAAAATTTGGATGGTAGTTTTTTATAAAATCTCAGTAAAAACGCAGTGACTTTCAGTCTGTCAGTTCTGGAGATAGAGACATATTATAAAATAATGCAAACATAATATTTTTTGCACGGTGCAATTCTGACTTTTTTCAGTAGTAAAATGCACACGTGCGAAGCTGGGGCGGGTCGCTAGTCTATATATAAAAAAAAATCTAATTCAGCAGGCTCAGCTTTTAAGTTTTTTTCACAATATATTTATTATGATCTTTTCATACTTTTTTAAATTTAGTTATTCCTATTCTATTGTATTAATACATGTATTTATTTATGTATAGTCTGTGTTTATGCCAGACAGAGGACGCGTGTCAGTCTTCTTCGCTATAGACCGTGTTCGAGTACTGTACTCATCGTATATGCCGCTGTAGATTCCGTTAAAGGCATATGCTACATCCATCCTGAGTGTGATGACTAAGAAATAAAAAAAAATATTTCGGCGGTATATGAAATCCGCTAAGCAGTGTGGGTCCCCGTCTAGGTGGTACGAACCCAGTGCCAGTTATTCTGCCGCCATGTTTTGGTTCCAACACTGTTTCGGGTACTGAAGCTAGTGTTTGCTTCATACCGAACAGTGCAGTCTGGTGCTACGCAGAAATGCGGCAGAATAACTGGCCCTAGGGGTGGTACCTACCTAGACGGATTCCTGCATAGGAATCCTACCACCAGTAAACCTACCACAACTGTAACTGGCTTGGCGTAGTACTTACCACTTACCAGCAGAAGGAACGAACTTTCTCGTCTCGTGTGTTTGGGAGACAATGTAATTGCACAGTTTACAAATTAATAATTCTGCAAATCCGTTCATAACACACTCATATTGTTGTTGTCTAGCTGTGCCCCTGCGGTTTCACGCGCGTAAAATAAATCGACCATATGATTGCGCCGTACGACGGCATGGTGCCTCGCTTAAGTGAGCATTAACAATTCGGCTCTTCTCAGCAATGTTTGATGCACAGGGTGCTCCATTAAGACCATAAGTAAGTCCTTAAGGCCTAAGTATTATACTCGTAGCAAATTTATATTCATATCTTCTGAACCCTGGAAGATATAGAAATGGATCATACACGGAAATTTAATTACTCGTAAGATTTTCCGTTTTAATCCCTAAAATTTTAATTGAAATCCGTTGAGCCATTTCCGAGCCTATTCGTGACAAAGCTTCAGACGGACAGACAGACAGAAATTCTTAAAACGGTCATTAATGAATAGGCATCGTATGAATATCAGATTTCGCTTAAATTTTGGCATTTATTTCTACAGACAGACACTTCAATATTATTAGTATCTAAATAAGAAGGACTCATGTTTCATGTGGATATGATTTTGTATCCAATTTAGAGAAAGGGGCACGGTAGCTCACCGCAAGCCGCTACATATTTTCAATTTACGTTCCGCGCCGGACAGTAGGCTTTACAATAAGAGGGGACTACACGGGTCGGCACTACCAGCCATTACGTATTCCGAGCACGAGCGTATCCCGCGTTGAGAGAAAACGCGACCGCATGTCTCAATCCGTTTCCAACGACGCTCCATTGTGAAAGTTCGGTTCCAGCTGCGGTATGAGAGTGGCATTGGGTGCCGTGCTCTTGTGGACGGTTTTGTTAGTGGGAGTATGTTGTGTGTGGCAACAAAAAGACGCAAGGCAGACGTCATTGGCTGATAATTGTCGCTCCGTGGCGCAGCGAGTATCGCCCTAGATAAACCGTTTCCATCGTATAGTGCGTTCGGAGATAGCTACCACAATGCACTTTGAATATTACTAATTAGGCTCTGTTTATGAGCCTGCGGCCATTGTTGAAAGAATGAGATATTTATCTGGTTGTTGTCTGCAAATGAGATTTGCGATCCCGCTTTGTCGGTTGGCGAAATTGTTGGTGCTTTGTTCAATGTGAAATATTATCTTTAAAGCGCCGGACATTGTCCGTGGCAGTTTCAGAGTAGGGTTGGTGTTGCTCGCGATCTTTGTAATATCAGATGAAATACGAAAATAGATCCCTTGGGATTATTATTCATTATTTTACAAGATGCTTGAATTTACTGACTGCTATCTAATTGTTGTTTTGGGCAATGCTTACGAGAAGCGAAATGATAAATATGTATTGTAATGTACGTACACACAGTCACGTATAAGGGGTAGGCAGAGACCACATCCGTAGCCCACTCTTCTTCCTTGCGGGAAACAAGACGTGACGTTTGGCAAACCACGTCGCCGCCATTTTAGTACGAGTAAAACTTCTTACTCCCCATTGCGTCCCCACGAGCAGTATAGTGACTAGCATTGCTTATTATGGTGTTATTCTGCAGATATAAATTGGCTGCCCGTACAATGCCTCTTACGACATCTCGGTAGGAAAGAGGAAGGTGCTATTCTACTCTGCCGGACACCTATCGGCCACCTATATATGTATGCCTGTTGTAAAGTAAATAAAACGACAATGTGTCGTGAGTGCGTTTTTCAGATATATATATTACATACGTGCTGTGCAACCACACCGGAAAACCAACAATTTGTGTTTTGCAGAAATTCAAATTCGAATTCGATTCGGCTGGGATTCGAACCCAGGACCCACGGTTTTTTGAAGAAAAATATAAAAAAATCTTTATTAGGAAGATTCGATTATCCCGAATTAAGTGTTCGAAAGTATTATATGAAATGGTACAGATGAGATAATATTTAAAATCATTCAATCGAATTAAAATGTTACGATAATTCTGGGACTGCATTAATATGGACATAATTATAGTCTTCGTTTCCCTTTCGTCTGCCAATACAGTTCAGTATTCATCTGATGGTGTATTCCAATGGGAGGCATCCGGGACATCCAAGGTATTTGAATATCTTGTTACAATTAATGTACGCTATTGCCAATGCGAGCGTGGATCGGTTGAAATGGCTGTGTTTCGGAATCCGGACAATTTTTCGTAACGGTGATTAAGGTCTAATTGTGCTCCTATTCGTATTTATTGTCAATTATACCATACTTTTACACTAAAGTTATCTGTTGTTATTGTAGTGTCATGTACATCTCTTTCGATTCAACTTGTGTACTCCTGTAGACCAATGACATCCTATTATACTATATTATAGTTTGGGCACGTAGAGAGGATGGCTGAAAGAAGATTGACGAAACAGATCTATGGGGCGAGTGTGAATGGGGAAGCTAGTAAGGATCGACGTAGAAAGTATTATGATCACACTTAATTCGTTTTAAGGAAAGGCCACGACAAAAGTACCCGCAACTGACAAGCTTGTATGAAAAGACGAAAGAGAAAGCTAAAGATATGTGTCAGAATTGTAGCAAGTGGAAAGATGTGGTCTCTGCCTACCCCTATGGGAAAGAGGCGTGACTCTATGTATAGCATTAGTCCACGAAATGGATCGAACTCAGCTATTGTCGAGATAACCCGACACTGGTTTTCAGTACGACCCATAACTTATGGGAACTAGGGCGGCTGCGCGTGCGCTTATAGGAATTGAACATTAAATTACCTAATCTATACTTAAATAAATAAAATAATAAAATACATAAATTACGTAAATTAACCTTATAATTACTTATAGTTAATACAATTACAAATACACTACATAACTGTCTTATAAATAATTTACCCCCAACCCTTCAATAAACACGACAATGTAATAAAAATAAAAATAATTATAAAATTCAAAGGAAAGAAAAAAAAAAAAAAAAATGCATTTAAATAGGTTACTATATACTTTTGTGAGTCATCTGTATACATTGTTGTTTCTTAGGCAGTTCTTTTTTGCTCGTCAATTAGTTTTAATTTATACCTGGCCTTAAAAGCATCAATCGATGTGTGTAGTAAATGTCAGCAAATTGATGCGAGAAACACAACTTTTTGTAGGTGACATAGCGTTACATTATTACTTGTATTATTAGGTCAGAATAAAAGCCCAGGACGTTATCCCTTAAGCAGGATTGTATCTTGACCATTGTTAGGCAACGTGGCTGGCGTGGTTCGATTCCAACTCGAAACAAATATTTGTATGACCTACGGACAATTGTTTCAGGTTTGGATATTTATGTATGTGCAATTTATGTCTGTAAATGCACCCACAATACAGTTTGGGGTTTCCTCTCCTGTGTCGGCATATCCGAAATGGATAATTGCAACTAGCCGGCGAAGGAGAACATGGTAAGGACATGCCTGAATATTTACAATATTTTAAACGGCTCTTAAACCATCTCGAAGAATCAGTTCAACTTCTTCTAGTCCGCCCCTCTGTGGTCAGAGTATCTTAGGGGGGATCTTACCGGGCTTTGAAGGTGGAAGTATCAGGACAATTCGATTCACAAACAGGACGCATTAGAACTTTAGAAGAGCAGTATTAACTAGTAATACGGACTGAAAACAAAGGTACCTTTGAAAACAAAATATCCACTTATAGCAATTATAGTTTTATGATAGTATCTTCAATGAAATAAGAAAATAAATTATTGAATTATAAAACGCAAGATGTTAACAGCATACTTATAACATCCCAGAACGCTACTTGAATACTATCCAGGACACCCCAAAAAGCAGGACAAGTCCTGGAATACAGGACGGTTTGCAACTCAAAAGTCTCTGATTCGGACAAAGTTGGCTAAACAGATGCAGGTAGGTAGGAACTCTACCTTGAAGTGAAGACTTGTATTTGAGTTTGGGTACAAGTTTACGGTACTATATGATCCATCTGCTGACAATCTTATACTGGTGGTAGGATTCCTATGCAGGAGTCCGTCTAGGTAGGTACCACCCCAGGGCCAGTTACTCTACCGTGAAGCAGTAGTGTGCAAACATTACTGTGTTTCGGTTTGAAAGGGCACTGTGAGCTATTGTAATCACTGGGCATATGAGACTGATGGGCACAGTGTAGTGTCACACAGAAATTTTCTGGGCGGCACAGCATTTGTTATGGGCAGACGTTGCACTTGCCATCAGGTGAACGTTTTGCTCGTTTTATCACATTATGAAATAAAATAAAAAAAATCTCAAGCTGTCAATTCACGGCGGTGAAATTATGTCTTGGAAATAACAAATATACGACTTTAAATCCGCATGCCCGCATTGGACTAGGTTTGTGGACTATTTCCGTCCCCAAAGATGTGGCCTGTGTCCAGCAATGGGATAATAAAGCTGGTGGTAGAATTCCTATGCAGGATATCGTCTAGGACCACCGAAGGACCAGTTATTCTGCCGTGAAGCATTAGTGTGCAAACATTACTGTCTTTCGGCCTGAAGGGCACTCAGAGCTAGCGTAATTATTCAGCGTTTGAGACGTAAGAACCGATGTCTCTGGGGGACGAGCGCAGTGTGATGCCACAAAAAATGTTCTAGGTGGCACAGAATTTTGAGTACACGTTACAGGTGAACGTTTTGCTCGTCTCGTCACTTTATTCTTTAAAAAAAATATAATTAAACATATTAGTACATTGTTCTTACATTGTTAAGACTATAGGCGCTTACCAACGTCGGTCGTTCGAAAGGAACGTTGCAAAAATGTACGCAGCAGTTTTTTTTACCTAGATAAAATCTCATTTCGCGTTTATTGCACAATGAATTGTAGCGTTTTATGTTAATAACTGAGCGCACGTGGGCGGGAATGTCGAAATACTGACTAATCTGGCCGTGGGTTGCCAGCGAAAAAAAAAATGGCAATTTCAAATTATTCATGCTACCCACAACACCGTGCCCCGGAATCAGTTCTACGTTTTTATCTTTATTTTATTCTTCCACGTTGTTAATTACATAATTATTTATTATTATGAGGTATCGATCTCTTGTCGATTTTCGCCCACTTGCAATTTAATAGGTGCTTAATACGTCACGTGTTAATGAGTTTTTTGTGATGTATTTGTACAAGACTCGTTAGCGGCGTCGTGCGCATTTCTCATTTGGACGTTTACGAAATTTTCGGACTCCCGAACGATTTGTTTGGTAAACGTAGTTACGCGTGGTGATATACTCGTATTTGAGTCCAGTCGTATTTAAATTTGTTTCGTGACCGGCTTCACATCTCGGACCTCCCCTTTCTGGTATCTCGCCGAGGTATTTGCGCTGAAAATTCCAAAATGAACAGGGCTTTAATAATTAACGAATGTGAAACCTAGCAGTCAGACAACCTGATTTATACGCCACGGATTCTGGGTTCGAATTCGAAAGTCAAAATTTGTGCAAAACACATTTTTTTTGTTTTCGGGTTTGGTTGTGTTGTGCATGTAAAAAAAACAGACTTAGTCTGTAAGACGCACGGTAGAGAACTTAGTTTTTTTTTAATTTATACTAATTGGAAAAGTTCACATCATTTCATTACAATTTAATTAAATTATAAAATCACAGTCTATGTTGGCTATATATCTATCAATAACTTGTGCAAAGTTCATATGAATTTTTAGGTTTAGAATTTCTCAAGTTAAATCCTTTCGTACAGACAGGACAGACAAAAAAGGTACTTCTGAATTATATAGTATGAAAATCTAGAACAATAATTATTTATGGTCAGTGCTCCAATACACGCTATTTCATGTTTTCTCTGAAACGGCGCAACAGATTTCAATGAAAACTTTAGAATTTAAAACAGGAATTTTAAAGTTAATTTTTTTTCCATCTCGGTATCTTCTAACTGTCGTGTAGTGGCGGCTTAAGATAATCTACTACCCTTTCTCATCCCGTGGGTGTCACAAAAGTCGACAAAGGAAAAATGAAAACCAGGATATGGGCAGCAGCGTCTTCGGAAAATCTGAATAAATAAACTGCGGTCGCACACCTGCCTCCCAAGCGTGGAAGAACTACAAACTTTTGTGGCAATCAATGAGGGAGGCCTATGTTGAGTAATGGACTAGTGATTCTCTGTGTCTGAGTGAGCCTCTTCATCTGATGAAACAGAGGTGACATCCCCGGACTCCGAATTGGAGTGCGAATCTCCTCAACCCGACATCGACTTTACCTTAGTGGAGAAATCAAAAAAATAAGCGGAAAAAGAACGATTCTCCGGTGCCCGCTACTATCGCGAAGGCTGCCAAAGCCTCTGCCTCCACTTCGAGCCCGGCTGTCTTAAAGCAAAGCTCCGCTGTCTCACGGCAAACACCCGCCGCCTTGTGACAAACACCCGCCGCCTCATGGCAAACACTCGCCGCCTCACAGCAAACCCCAGGTGCCTCACAGCGGGCTCCCGTTGACCCATGACAAGCCCTTGCCGCATCAAGGCAATCTCTAGCTGCCCCACAGCAAGTCGCCGCTTCGCAGCATCCCGCTGCGTCTTTGTCAAAACGTCCGCCGCCTATCTTCATACACGCGAAAGATAAATGGTCGCAAGTCTCATCGGCCTTATCCAATAACATCCCGTTCAACGCGATCTCCATTACAGACGGCATCAAGCTCCAGCTTGAGACGTCAGTAGCCCACCACAAGGTGTCAAGCTTCCTCTAAACAAACGGTGTGTGCTTCCACACCTACATCCTAGCCGAAGAGCGTCTACTTCGGGTGGTTTTAGAACCACCCAAAAGTAATCTCCATCGGGGTGGTCAAAGCTGACCTGCTCGCACAAAACCTTCCGATCCTATCCTTGCACCGGATGTACAGCGGCCGCACTAAGGCGCCCTACCACATGGTGCTCATCGCCCGGGAGCGTTGCCCAGCCGGAAAACAGATTTTTAATCTGAAAACCTGCTGCATCTCTCTGGGCTAACAGTTGAACTCCCGTTTAAAAACGCCCTCCCTCTCAATGCCATAAATTTCAGCTTTATATTCACTCTTCTCGGAATTGTTATGCAAAAGCAAGGTGCGTAAAATACCTCGCCGAATATACCACCGATCACCCATGTCACGACTATGGTCTAGTCAGTCGCTTAGACGCCGTCTTCAACGGCGACGATGATTTCGCCCTTGCAATGGCACCTAGAGATACCAACAGTAAGCCTGAGGACAGGATCGCCGCACCCATGCAGTACCAGCATGTAGTCACGGTTATAGTTAATTATCACGCCTAATATCCCACATCACACACACACATACACAATCAAATTTAGCATACAAATAAATTATTCGCGATACCAGCCCTCAGGCCGGTTTTCCCGGTCTACAATTATGCTAGATGCGTCGTTGGAGCTTCTTGCGCCATTTCTTCTCCAGCTGCTACTCATTTCGAATTGGTGGTAAATTAGATTTTTAAAAACATCCTCCCGATAGGCCCTCGACTCAGCTTACTTAGGCGCACAAGGTAACAGTCCAAGCCGAGGTCCTTTTTCGGGGACCCTTGCGCTAGTAAGCCATTATAAGGATCGCGACTAAGGGCCCTCAGCGCTCGGTCACATTTCAATCCGGCAAAGCTGTGAAAGATCAGTCCTAAAAAAATAGCGTCGGTCCATTTCTATGACTGCGCTAATCTCGAGAACCACTGAACGAATTTGCAAACGGTTTTCACTGCTATGATCTGCATCTCCCCAGGAAGATTTATGTGTATTAAAATTGCCCTAGCTCTTATAGGCGCTCCGCATTAAAGGTATTGTAGGTGGCAGTATCCCTATGCAGGAATCCGTCTAGGTAGGTACCCCTGCAGGACCAGTTACTCTGCCGTAAAGCAGTAGTGTGTTAACATTACCCTGAAGAACACAATGAGGTATATTTTTTGAACCGGTGTAGATTTTGACGTTGATATGAGCTTTAAACAAGCCTAAATTGAATAAAAAAAACTGACTTTGACTTTGTGAGCTAGTGTAATCACTGGGCATATGAGACTTAAGAACTGATGTCTCAGGGTGACGGGCGCAGTGCGGTGTCACACAGAAATGTTATTGGCAGACGCTGCACTTACCATCAAGTGAACGTGTTCCTCGTTTGGTCACTATCCAATAAAAAGATATCTTGTCGGGAAAAAGTTTTCCGATACTATCATATATCGAAGCCGGGTCGGGTGTGCATTGTAAATAAGCAAATTTTCGATCTGTGATAGAATGATGAATTTTATATTTGTATATCATTACCATATTTCACTGGTGGTAGGATTCCTGAGCAGAAATCCTTTAAGATAGTAAAACAACTGCTCAGTATACAAACAATTATTAATAAATCGATAAATACTAATTAGGAATTGCACGAAAACGCTGCACTCAAAAACGACTGCAATTTTACTATCAACGCGCCCAAAGAAGTAGCACTTCAAAAATCAAAAATAAAAACAAATAATCTAAATTAAAATGTGACCATTACTAAATCACTAAAGAAATTTATGATTGATAACATTTGTAATTTAAAATTGTATTTTGTAACTAAATTTACGACTTTGATGTTATAAAAACGAAGCTTATTAATTTAACGGTAGTGTAAATTTGTATTTCCTATGGACAATAATCATTTCTTAATGAAGCGAAATGAATTCACACATCAATTCTTTTCGACTGTATTCAAGATTGAAGCTAATTTACAACTTCCCAAATGGCGTTATTTAACATTCACGACAAATTGCAATCGCGATTCGTCTTGGGGACCGCGATAAACGAAGCGATCGCATCGATACCTCGAAAGTGAGACATCGTGAATTACAATCGATTACCCGCCGTGGTGAAATCACCAGTGTTGAGGCTCTGAGCACCCCGCCCATGGCTTGAATATCGACTTATTAAGTCATTATCGGCATCGTTTGCACGTCGAAATAGTGAAACCTCCAATAATTGGGGTCGTTGCGAAAGCTTGATTTTCGCGTTCCATCGTCACATGTTTTTCAACAAGCCATTATGTGCGAATACTATAAATGTATGCTATTCAAACGTAACATTTCTTTCTTCACAGCAGAATGACTGTCGCTGCGCTGGTACCTAACTAGACGGATTCCTGCATAGAAGTAAGAAGCTAAGAATTAAAACTATTGGTGCGTGTATCTGTGTGTAGTGTGCGTGTATACACTATTGGTGCGTGTATCTGTGTGTAGTGTGCGTGTATACACTACACTAGTCTAGTGGAATCACAGGGCATATGAGACTTAAGAACTGATGTCTCAGGGTGACGGGCGCAGTATGGTGTCACAAAGAAATATTCTGGGTGTCATCAGGTGAACGCTTTGCTCGTTTCGTCACATTCTCAAATAACATTTATCTATGCAAATTTTTTGGAAATGTACGCGGTTTTGGATTATTTATATTATTATATAACTAGGTGATCCCCGTGACTTCGTCCGCGTGGATATAGGTTTTTCAAATACACACTGGAAGCTATTTGATTTTTCTGTATAAAGAGTATCCTATGCCAGTCTCCAAGACGCAAGCTATCTCTTTGCTAAATTTCGTCAAGATCGGTTCAGCGGTTGAGCCGTGAAAAGGGAACATCCAGACAGAGGGACACAGAGCGTTACTTTCGCATTTTATAATGTTAGTATGTAATAGTGTTTATATTTTCACCTCAGATTTTTTTCTACAAACATTGCACCTGCCCACAGTTTTTCAAGTCTCTCAGGGTTTACTGGCAGAAAATGCATTAAGTCCGTCCACTGCATTCCTTAGATAAGGGTGTTAGAATGAAGAATAAATTAATAAAAATAAACTTTCAATTTTTTTTGTGCAACTGTATATAGTTGGTACTAGTGGTACATGGTTCTATGGCTATGGAGACGACACACCTTGGTGTATATTTCGGTTCGATTACCAGTGCC
Source organism: Luehdorfia chinensis (assembly GCA_019845155.1). Taxonomy (NCBI): domain Eukaryota; kingdom Metazoa; phylum Arthropoda; class Insecta; order Lepidoptera; family Papilionidae; genus Luehdorfia; species Luehdorfia chinensis. The sequence goes on from JAHVAK010000390.1 coordinate 2,159,487, forward strand.
GGCACCACTTTGACGGCACACAAATTGTTAATTACAATATCAAGTGCTGATTTACCACGTGTTTGGCGGTAAAGGAAAACATCGTGAGGAAATCTGCATGTCTGAGAAATAAAAAATATTTCGAAGATATGTGAAGTCCGCCAACCCGCATTGGAGCAGCGTGGCGGATTCTTTCCGGCTCCAGAACTCTCTCAGAAATGAGAGGAGGTCTGTGCTCAGCAGTGGGATATTTATAGGCTGCTTACTTTACTTTTTTACTTAGTAAACCTATCGAAAGTATGATATAATTTTTTATTTTTTTAAAACTATGTACTATTACTACTATTCCCACTAGGATTTCTCTTTTGTTGGATGCGTTACACGTGTATGCACCAATAGTGTATATACGCACGCTACACACAGATACACGCACCAATAGTTTTAATTCTTAGCTTCTTACTTCTATGCAGGTCTAGTGGAATCACAGGGCATATGAGACGTAAGAACTGATGTCTCAGGGTGACGGGCGCAGTATGGTGTCACAAAGAAATATTCTGGGTGTCATCAGGTGAACGCTTTGCTCGTTTCGTCACATTCTCAAATAAAAAAACATTTATCTATGCAAATTTTTTGGATATGTACGCGGTTTTGTATTATTTATATTATTATATAACTAGGTGATCCACGTGACCGCTGATTCCCACTAGGATTTCTCTTTTGTTGGATGCGTTACAGACAGTTTTATCAAATCGCGCATGCACAACACTACCAGACCCGAAAACTAACAAATTATGATTTCGTACAAATGGATCCGGCGGAAATCGAGCCCCGGACTAGGGGTAGGTATTCTGATCGCTGGGCCAGGGGGACATCATCACCATCAACATTTACCTGATATCGGAATGTAATAGATAAGCCGCCTTATTTTTTTTTTAATATCCATTACCTATTCGGCACAGGCCCGGGCAAGGGAACACGAAATGACCACTAAAATTTGAAGAAAGTTGCTAAAAAGTAACGGCTTCGATGGCGTGACTGCGCGCCATTTTTCTTTTCCATTTTAATCTGGTTGCCAATTAAGCAAACCTTATCGCGCTTTAAATTTGTGCATTTAGCAGAACTGCATTGATATAATGATTATCGTTCAGTCGCGTGGCCTAGTGGTCAGAGTACCCGACTTCTACGCCGCGGGTCCTGGGTTCGATTCACAGCCGGAGCCAACATATGTACTAAACACAAATTGTCGGTTTTCGGGTCTGGCTGTGTTGTGATTGTCCCCGTGTTTCTGACACTGCCTCCTAGCCTACCTCCGATCTTATCGCATCAGCTTTACATCGGGCGCGGGTAGGTTGGGACGAGTGAGTGCCTCTATGTTTGCGCGTACACTTGTGGCACTATAATATCTCCTGCGCAGTTGATGGCTCTCGACAGTATTCGGAAGGTGTCGCCGTGGTCGAAATCGGCTAGGAGAACATCATCATCGTTCAGCTTGTTGCACGGTTGATGTTTGAATAATAATCCATACAAATATTATAAATTCGAAATTAACTCTTTTTTCTTTTACTTTTTATTTTATAAAAGTGATGGAATGAGCAAAACGTTCACCTGATGGTAAGTGCAACGTCTGCACATAACAAATGCTGTGTCACCCAGAACAGTGTGACACCACAATGCGCCCGTCACCCGGGGATATCAGTTCTTAAGTCTCATGTGCCCAGTGATTACGCTAGCTCTCAGTGCCCTTCAAACCGAAACACAGTAATGTTGGCACACTACTGCTTCACGGCAGAATAACTGGCACTGGAGTGGTACCTACCTAGACGGATTCCTACATAGGAATTCTACTCTCTCTGTCCCTCGATCTGTTTCTGTCAACCGCTGAACCAACCTTGACGAAATTTAGCACAGAGATAGCATGCATCCTGTTGACGGACATGGGATACTTTTTATCCTGGGAAATCAAACAGATCCCTCGGGAAATTTTAAAAAACTATATCCACGCGGACGAAGTTGCGGGCATCAGCTAGTTGTTTATAAAGCTTTTACATACATACATACATAATATCACGACTGTATCCCATAAGGGGTAGTCAGAGACTTGGCACTCACTGCAAAACTACAAATGACTGCCACAATCCACGTTTCACCAAAACAATATAATGCACTTGGTGTGATAGGTGGTGAGCCCATCGCCACCATGCGCTGTTGGGTGAGATGGATTGGTAGTATTCTTTTAACGAGCCGCCACCACACAGCTTTTTACACTAAAACTTTTGACCGATTTTAATCACTGACATTTACCGGCTAAGCACTAGAAGGCAGCAAATTAATCTATAAAAAATTGGATGTTGATCAATGTTGGTGTATATGTTTGAGATTAATAGACTTTGAAAGGAGATAGGGACGAGACAAGCATAACGTTCACCTGGCGGTAAGCAACGTCTGTCCATAACAAATGTTGTGTTACTCAGAGCATATCTGTGCAGCACTACACTGCTCCTTTACCCTTGAGACATCAGTTCTTAAGTCTCATGTGCCCAGTCATTATACATTATGCTAGGTCTCCGTGCCTTTCAAACCGAAACACAGTAATGTTTGCACGCTTCTGTTCACGGCAGAATATCTGGCCCTACGGTACCTACCTAGAAGGTTTGTTGTTTAGGAATCCTTCCACCAGTTTGACACCGTTTGTCTGAGAACCATGAAGGTTCTCACGTATATGTGTTTTTTCGTGGACAAGGTTTTTATGCTATCCACTTTGTTGTAACTCGCTACTAGATGGCTCTGCAGTATATCTACTTCTATAGTGTTGAAAATTGGTACACATAGGTTTTTCAGCATGGAGAATATTACTTTATTGTAACTCACCATTTGATGGCGTTGCAATCTTTCAACTTTTTTACCGTTCAAACAGATCCATTTTTATATGTATCTTCGCAAATAATTTATTAGTATATAACTTTAGTGGTGGTAGGATTTCTATGCAGGAATCCGTCTAGGTAGGTACCACCCTTGTGCCAAATATTCTGCCGTGAAGTAGTAGTGTGTAAACATTGCAGTGTTTCGGTTCGAAGGCCACTGAGAGCTAGCGTAATCACTGAACATATGAGACTTAAGAACTTATGTCCCAGGGTGATGGAAACAGTGTGGTGTCACACAGAAATTTTCTGGGTGACAGCAGTCTGTTATGGGCAGACATTACACTTACCATCACGTGAACGTTTTGCTCGTTTCATCACTTTATTGAATAAAAAAAAGTTCTATTTGTTAAAGCTGTTATCTCTGCAATACACGAATTTATTGACTCAAAGACCAATAAATTCGTGTATTGCAGAAGTAGCAACTTCGGACGTTTCTCCAAACTGTCCAAACGCATGACAGAAGAACGCAGGTACGTTGATATTTCAGTCACGTGGTTGTCGATTAGTTGCATACAGCGATCGAAAAACAATTTCGCGTGCAGAACTTTCTTCGCTTCGGACGTGCAGTTTAATTGAATTTAAACAACACACTATCCCAATGTACCTGTACCCCTTGTCAATAGCTATAATCAATTGTCGGTCGGTGTGTTCGGAGTGGCTTTCCATCTTTTTTGTGCGTTTCGCGGAAACGAAATTTCGCGCGTAATTATCGCTTCTGCACGTCACTGTTGGACGACACTGTACGCGTCAACGGCATAACTCACCAGCTTAATAACACGGCGGAGGGGCCAGGCGCATTACTCTTGCGCGCATCCCGGTGAGACGACAATGCTTTAGGCGCTGGCGCAAGTTGCGAGCGGGGCGGGCTTGTGCTCAGTGTTTAGGATGTATTTGTTATACAGAAATAATCACATTGACAACGTAATTTAATTGTGTCCGCGTGTGCATAATAACATATAGCTCGTAGAACCGATAACCGTTAGCAAAGAAAGGTTCTCGAGTGCCAACCTCGTACCGGCAAACGCAGAGTCGGGCGTCCCCCCACTAGATGGAGCGACGACCTGCACGGTTTTGCGGGAAGTCGAAGGATGCAGGTGGCTCAGGACCGTGTTTTGTGGCAATGATGATGATGATAATAATGTGCAGAATAACTGTCGGAAAAAGTATAAAAAATACTATTTTAATTGCAGCAGTTTTACTTTGTTTTGTGTCAATAATCTTGTATTTTTTTTTATCGGATAGAGTGACGAAACGAGCAACACTTTCACCTGATGTAAAGTGCAACGTCTACCCATAACAAATGTTATTTCACCCAGAACATTTCTGTGTGACACAACACTGCGCCCGTCACCCTGAGACATCAGTTCTTAAGTCTCATGTGCCCAGTGATTACGCTAGCTCACAGTGCCTATCAAACCGAAACACAGTAATGCTTGCACACTACTGCTTCACTGCAGTAATAAACAATAATAATAAACTTTTCGTTAATGATTTCTTTTATTTACGCTGATAGTTAAAATGCAATATTAAAAAAAAAAGAAAAAGAAAACAGAAATATCCTAGCTAACTAAAAAAGTGTACATTCCTACATCCTGTATGTCTAACGCATCCGAGCATAATTGCATCGGCCATCGCTAAACCGGCTTTTGCGAATCGTAGTAAACGGGGTATAATGGGGAAGCTATAACTGAAAATATACTTTATATAGTATCTGTCAGCAACATACTAAAATATTTTGATTTATTTTGATTTTCTCTGTTTATACTGCTGTTTACAGTTCAAGTGTCTGAGTATCCAAGACAAACCTGTTTTATGTTTTCATGGATACTTTTCTAAAGAAAAATTTATTTTCTTTTTTATATAAATGAATTTAAATAAAAAGTATTGAAGATACTCTGGTATTTATGTGGTTCGTGTCTTCTTCATTTAAAAACATCTAACCGCTCTATGCCTGTAACTCAGACGGATGCGTAACTACGCAACCGTTCATTAAGGTGCGCGTTTCGGATAATTGCGCACTGATAAAGCAAGCAAATTGTTCGCGAATTACCTTCGGCCCCTGTATGATGGATATCACCGCGTCCCAGAAACAGTCCCGCGACGGATGGCTCTGACACTTCAATCTGCGCATTTCGTGATTTGCGCCCGAGGGCCCGCAGATGAGCGGGAATGATGCTTGTATTGTTGATCTGTGATGTTCGGACTTACTTCATCAAGCTTCTACAGTCTTACGTGTCAAGGGTTACTTTTGTGTATTGTTATAGATACAATTCTGTTTTGACAGTTTTTGTGGCATTTCGCGTTATGTTCGCTATAGAGATAATACGCGAACACGCATTTTTTAAATGCCTACTTTATTTATTGTGCTAACAAACAGTCATTTCTAAATAAAAATTCTTAAAAATAAAATACAAGTAGACAAACAGTGCCGAAACTTTCTACAACTTTATACATGTTGTACAAAAAATCCAAAGAAAAAGAACGAAAAAAAAAGCATTAGTGTAATGGAGTTTTAAACATACATACATACATAAGATCACGACTGTATCCCATAAGGGGTAGTCAGAGACTGGGCACTCACTACAAAAACAGATGACTGCCACAATCCACAGTTTCATCCAAAACAATATAATGCACTTGGTGTGATAGGTGGTGAGCCCATTGTCATCATGCGCTGTTGGGTGCACAGTGCATTTTAATTCCTTACTCGCTTTTTACGAGATACATTGGATGAGATGGAGTTGTAGTATTCTTTTATCGAAAAATGATATTTTTTATTATATTAAGCGCGAGAGCTCCAAAACATTCACCTTTCAAATGGTGAAAAAAAATTTCAAATAGCTGCAGTGGTTTAGGAGATTACCCTTCACATATACACAAACTCACAAAATTAGCACTCTCTTTTTACAATATTGGTATAGACCGCGTGGCCTAGTGGTCAGAGTACCTGACTTCTAAGCCGCGGGTCCTGGGTTCGAATCCCAGCCGGAGCCAACATTTGTGCTAATACATAAATTGTTGGTTTTCGGGTCTGGTTGTGTTGTGATTGTCCCCGTGTTTCTGACACTGCATCCTAGCCTACCTCCGATCTTATCGCATCAGCGTTACATCGGGCGCGGGTAGGTTGGGACGAGTGAGTGCCTCTGTGTTTGCGCGTACACTTGTGGCACTATAATATCTCCTGCGCAGTTGATGGCTTCTCGACAGTAGTCGGCAGTTGTCGCCGTGGTCGATAATCGGTTAGGAGAACATCATCATCATAGATTACATATGAACAGATCATCTTCGGGCGCTGAAGTTTCTGAAGACACGGAAGACACTATCTGTCTGTGACTTTCAGTTAAAAAGAGAGCCTTGATTCTTTTCTGACGCAAGTTTGCAACAACCTCGCGAGAAAATACTGACAGCAGTCCTTAGCGATACGCCGCAAGGAGTAGGATAATATAATTAAAGACCGGCAACTGGATTCCTCTGGTATTGCGGATGTTCATGGGCGGCGGTGATCATTAACCATCAGGTTAGCCACTTGCTCGTTTGGCCCCTCTTCTATAAAAAATTCAACCTGTACCTAGGAGGTCATGCTTTGAAAATGTACAAGTAGCCGTGTGGTAGCGACTTAAGAGAACCGTACCATCCCATCTCATCCCGTGGATGTCGTAAAAGATCAACTTTCAGGAAGGAAAATAAATACCAAGAGATTGGCGCTGCAGCCAATCTCCTGGTAGTCTTCTATGGTGCAAACCATGTCATAATCCCCGTAAAATGTGAGCTACAAACTTTTGTGGCAATCTATGGGGGAGACCTATGTTAAGCAGTGGACTAGTGATAGGCTGTTATGATGATGACGATGATGTGTCTTAAAGTTTGTTTCTCCTGTCACCGTCAGGGGAACCTTATTACGAAACGGTTGTAGATTGTAAAAAAACGTTTGACAGACGACGTGTTCTCGTATGTCGTCCTTACTAAAATATAAAATAAACGAGTTACAATCTTTCCAATCATGTAGATAGTTGAAGGATGACTTAGGACCGTACCTTGTGGTAATCTTATTTGAGGAGGTTAATGTGAACGGTGAACTTGCGATGGGCTGCGATGGTGATTATGAAGACTGTAGAATCCGTTCTAATAATATAAATGCGTAAGTAACTCTCTCTGTCACTCTGTCTGTTTGTTACCTTGTCACGGCTGAACCGTTCAATTCGGATCAATCTTGACGAAATTCGGCACAGAGATAGCTTGCGTCCTGGAGACGGACAATTAATACTTTTTATTCTGGAAAATATAAGATATCCTATGGTATTTTTAAAACACCTAAATCCACAACGGTGTTGTCGTGGTTTCCAGCAAGTGGTGAAAAAAATCGTTATTATATTACTAACTTATTTCATATACAAAAGTTTAATCAAAATTTAAGTATAGCTTTAGTCTTGTAATATCACTTACCATGCGAATATGTCATCCGATATATTGTTGACATCCTAATTACTGATTCTCGATTCGTGATTACTCACCGTAGTAGCTTTTGATGACACGTTAAACATGCAGTATCATATCACTCCCGTGTTACTTTTCGTAGTGTGATTCCGCACTTTATGCTTAACCAATTAAAGTTCCATTTCTGTTATACATACGTCTACGAAATTGAGAATCGCAGTTTTAAAGTTTTATAGCAGCGTGTTTGCTTTAACATAACTGCCGCGAATTTTCGCATCCAATTTAATTTAACGGTGACAACTGTCCTTGTTTCTCAAGACGTTTGCAAAAAGGTGGGAATGGGAAAGCGAATGAAATGTAACACATAAATCGGAAATGTAAAATTTCACGATATAATCGCTGGGACGCTGTCGCTGACGGCGGGAAGACGAGCGGTACTCCACGCGTTACAAACTGTTGTTGTTTCTAAGAATTTTTTTGAATAAAATAATTTCATGGCTTATCTGCAGGTGACTGGAATGTTTTCGTGTAAATTTAATGTCAGCAAGTGTCATGTTCATTACACAAATTGTGTAATTAACATGACAGCGTTGATTATTTATTTTTTGAGGGAAGAAGGATTGTTCTTAGTTGATATTAAAGGAGAGAAAGTTAATTTGCTAAGATCCGCATGCAAAATGTAAAATGGTGTGTATTACCTAGTTTTGAAGAGCACCGCCCGCCCTCCCTCAACAGCGTGCACCAGAAAACCAATACCGCCACCGGGAACCGCCACCAGATACCCTCCACCACTACAACACTACCACTAGGCAATACCCACCACTGTAGTCGAGAACACGACACGTGTTTCACCTCAAAACGAGGCAATAAACGCCTGATTCTACTAACTATATTTAGTGGATATTTTTGTATGGTACGTGTGTCAGCTGGTGAGAGTAAGTTTCCATTGGGATTATTTTTTATTGGTGGAAGGATTCCTATGCATCTTAATACGTCTATGTAGGTATCACGGACCATTCTGCCGTGAAGTATGTGCGTGCAAACATTACTGTGTATCGATCTGAAGGGCACTGAGATCTAGTGTAATTACTGGGTATACGATACTAAAGAACTGATGTGTCAGGGGACGACCGAGTGTAGTGACACAGCATTTGGTATGGGCAGACGTTGCACTTAACACCGGCTAAACGCTCATCACTTCACTTTTTCCTATAAAAAAAAGTTACCACATATTTACAGCATATGTACATAACATAAAAAATATATTTTTTAATTTGTACCACGGTGGAGTGCCTACGGGCTCGCCGATTCTAATCATACTTCTAAATGCAGCAGATTAATGCTGGTATTTTAGTGAGAGCACGTACCAGCCGTGTGGTAGCGGCCTAAGAGAATCTACCACCCCATTCCATCCCGTGGGTGTCGTAAAAGTCGACAGAGGGAAATTAAAACCAGGAGATGGGCAGCAGCATCTTCCTGGAACATCTGAATAAATAAACTGCGGTTGCCAACCCGCCTGCCAAGCGTGGCAACTATGGCAAAATCCCTCCAATATGAGAGCTACAAACTTTTGTGGCTATCTATGGACATGAACATAGTCCTCCCTATGTTCAGCAGTGGACTTGTGATAGGCTGAAACGACGACGGCGACGACGTACCAGATAGAGCTAGCCCATTTATGTTTTACAGCTATATACCAAGGTGTTCTGCCTTGTATAAAGTAAAGTTGTAATGACCCACTGCTGAGCACAAGCCTCCACTCATTTCTAAGAGGGGTTTGGATCCGGGAGGAGTCCGCAGTGCTGCTTCAATGCGTGTTGGCGGGTTTCACATGTCGTCGAAATATTTTTATCCCTCATACATGCAGGTCTCACGATTCCTTCCCCGCTAAGCACTTGAAATTGTAGTGGTGTAAGCTCTCGACATCAAACTCAGGTCACTCACGTTTGAAGTTTAAGGCGATCGCCTCTGAGCTAATACAGTTATTTTCCTGGTATGATAAGTGTTAAAGTACACTGGCTAATTAGTTACTTTATTTTATCTCCTTTTCAAGTTGATTTCGGTCGCGGCGACGTGTATTTTCGTTACACCACGATTCTCTTCCATTTTCTCTAAATGGTCGAGCCATCAAAGTTTTGCAGGCCTGGTGTAAAAATTACGACAAAGCTTATTTCCTGGAAAGTCAGTGGTAGGATTTCTATGCCGGAATCCCTCCAGGTAGGTTACCCCAGGCCAGTTATTCTGCAGTAGTGTGCAAACATTACTGTGTTTCGGTCTGAATGGTACTGATAACTAGTGTAATTACTGGGCACGAGAGACTCGAGAACTCACGTCTCTGGGTGACGGGCGCAGTGTTGTGTCCCACTGAAGTGTTCTGGGGGACACCGCATTTGTTACGGACGGACTTTGCACTTACCATCAGGCATCGTACTTGCTTGGTTAGTCACTTTATCCAATAAAAAAATATTGGTTAATTTGTACTGAGTCTTATCCGGTTGCCTAGGCGCTGTTAGATCCTCGAGTTTGTGACAAGACATCATCAAATACAGTTGTTTTAAACAAGATGATTCCGCGTTGTACAGTAACAAAATAGTAAATATTTGCAGAAGACACTTAGGCTTCAAATATGAGAACTTATTGCACCTGCGGGGATTAACAGAAAAGACGTCATATGAAAAGAAATCGTCGTTTTCTTTAACCATAACCAGTTAACCCTTTACCATAAGTAGGTACCACCCCATGGCCAGTTATTCTACCGAGAAGCAGAAGTGTGCAAGGATTGCTGTGTTTCGGTTTGAAGGGCTCTGTGAGCTAGCGTAATCACTGGGCATATGGGAACTTATGACTCAAGGTGATGGGCGCAGTGCGGTGTCACACACACAGAAATGTTCTAGGGGACACAGCATTTGTTATGGGCAGACGTTGCACTTACCATCAGGTTAACGTTTTGCTCGTTTCATCACTTTATCCAATAAAAAAAAATTAGAGAAATTTTAAAAATATAGCAGTCATTATTTAAAGTGTTACATCGATCGAAGAAGTCGGTTAAAGCAACCCGTATCTCTAGCGTTATACCTTTCAATGACTCACAGAATGACTCCATCAAGCGGTCACGTACGTGTCACATATATGGTTTGTATAAATGTATGGTATGGATAATATATTAGAAAGAAAGAAAGAAACATTTATTTGTTACACGCACACAATTCACAGACAGATTAACCGTGTAGAAAAAAAACAGAACACAGGAAAAAAAAATGCATCCGTTCATGCTGCAATGCTCCAAAACGGACGGCCACTCAGGATATGCTGGGATGCATGATCCTACCCTGATTTTCAGTGGCACCCAATAAATATTAATTAGTAACTATATTTTTTTTATAAATAGGAGTGGAATAAGATATACTCATTTATATTACACAAATCTATACACATACATACACATAAATATATACAGAGACGTACATTAAAAATACTTATAATATAGGTAGAGAGGGCAATACTGCTGAATATAATTATATAACTGTGCAGTACAAAATATCTACCGTTCACCAATTACTAACGTTATTACTAAATACTTTCGCTTTTTCTTTAATTGTATTACACGAACTAGGCGTTCGGAGAAAATTTCGTGAAGCATTTTGTCAAAAATGCCAAGTGAGCTTGTATGTAAACGCTAATGAAAGTAGAAGAAGCGAATGATCGTAGCAAGTGGAAAGATGTGGTCTCTGCCTACCCCAATGGAGAACTGGCAGGAAAGAGGCGCTCAGCAGGGACTTGTGGGTTGAAGTGACGATGATGATTTTTGATCGTAATTTTGCCGTTAAGCTGTAGTGTGCAAACGTTACTGTGTTTCGGTCTGAAGGCGCTGTTGTTATCACTGAGCTTATTTGACTTAAGTACTGATGTCTCAGGGCGACGAGCGCGACGACGATTTGTTATGGACGGACGTTGCACTTACCATCAAAAGCGACACGTCTAGTCGCTTTGTCCAATAAAAAAAGATTTTCCTCACGGCAGTTTAAATATTTCTCTTAATCCACACTTAATGTTATAAATGCAAAAGTAATTCTCTCTCTCTCTGTTCGTTTCTAACCTTGTCATGGTTCAAGCGCTGAATCGATCTTGACGAAATTTGGCATAGAGATACTTGCATCCCGGAGATGGACATAGGATACTTTTTATCCCAGAGATTCAAATAGTTTCAACGGGATCTTTAAAAAATCTATATCCACGCGGACGAAGCCGCGGGCATCAGATAGAGTCTAAATATAAATAGTTCGTAGAATAAGTTTTCCCTTTGTAATCTTCCCATTACTGCGGTTTCATTTAACCTTAATTAGAAAGCAATAATATACTTGCAATGTTTTACTATAATTCATTAAAATATATGTAATTAACCGACGCAGAAATGGAGGAAGTTGTCAAGTCGACCAGAATATTTTTTTATGTGTGACCACGCAGGATTTCTTCGTTTATGAAACGATTTTTATAATTCTTTTTGATGTTTTTATAATTATTTTTGTTGTTTTTAAATGATCAAAAATATACCTTATAATAATAAGGATACCGTAAGGGTCTAATATAATATTGGTAGATAATCACGAAACTCTTAAATTCCTATAAACTAGTTGGGAGCAGTTGCGTTGAAGTCGGTTTTTTGATTAAATAATTGTTTAGCCAATAGAATCAGGCGTTACTTAACAATAAAGCCTAAGATCCGCAAAATTTCAAATGGTGTGTATTATTTCTTTTAACTAATACCGCCACCGGGAACCACCACTAGATACCCTCCACCACTAAAACACTACTATTAGGCAATACACACCACTGAACTCTAGAACACCTGTGTCACCTCAAAACGAGGTATTATCAAATAATACTCTACGACTGACAGGCTGTCTGTCGCGGAGGGTATCTGGTGGCGGTATAAGTTTGCTTGAGCGTGTATTAGGAAGTAAAGAAATTAAGAAAAACACAAGCTTGAATTTTTTGAATCTTACGAGTATCATAAAAACTTCACCTTCTTTCGATAATATTATTTATGTTATATTGTTGTTATACATTAAATATTTATCGATAACGCTGGTCATTAGCCGATACTTAAACATCTTAAAAAAAAAACTGTTGGTAGGATTCCTATGCAGGAATCCGTCTAGGTAGGTACTACCCCATGGCCCGTTATTCTGCCGTGAAGCAGTAGTGTGGAAACATTACTGTGTTTCGGTTTGATAGGCACTGTGAGCTAGCGTAATCACTCGGCATATGAGACTCAAGAACTTATGTCTCAGGGTGATGGACACAGAAATTTTCTGGGTGACTCAGCATTTGTAATGGGCATATGTTGCACTTACCATTAGGTGAACGTTTTCCTCGTTTCAACACACAATAAAAAAAATTGCGAGTACAAACTTCGTACCTATTAGCGTAGCTTCTCGTGATTCCGTTATGAGTACACAAAAAAAAAATCGTATAACATTATATCGGATTATTTGTACATCATAGACTCAGGCTTCGTGCTCGTGTGAGAGATGTGTAAACTGCAACAATGGAGTACTGCGGCGCTCCGTCCCTCAGAGGTTGCGTCGGGCGGGTCATTGTGGCCCACCGTGCGCCGGACAATGTTAATACAGCTCTTATGATGATAAATGCGCCCGACTATATTGTTGTCACACGATCGTAGCGTTGGCAAAACAATTAATTTCTTCAAAAGTTCATATTTTCATTTAAGTTCAGAACAAACTTTTTAAATATAATAGGTTGAGATACCGTATACTTTATGGAATTCCCTTGCGGTAAAAGAGAGATAGGAAGTTTACTGGTGCTAGGATTCCTATGCAGGAATCCGTCTAGGTAGGTACCACCCCAGGGCCAGTTATTCTGGGTGACACAGCATTTGTTATGGACAGACGTTGCACTTACCATCATGTGAAGGTTTTGCGCGTTTGGTAGGGTAATTACCATCATCATCATCATCATCATCATTTCAGCCTATCAATAATCCACTGCTGAACATAGGCTTTCCCCATAGATTGCCATAAGGTTGTAGCTCTCATTTTGGGGGAATTTTGCCATAGTTGCCACGCTTGGCAGGCGGATTGGCAACCGCAGTTTATTTATTCTGATGTTCCAGGAAGATACTGCTCTCATCTTCTGGTTTTAATTTTCCCTCTGTCGTCTTTTACGACACCCACGGGATGAGATGGGGTGGTAGATTTTCTTAAGCCGCTACCACACGGCACTACGATAATTTGGTGATAGGCTGAAATGATGATGATGAGCTTTAACATTGTTTATATAGCTTCTTTCTTTTTACGTTTTTTTAAGTTGTTTCGTTTATTGAATTTTCTGCTCTGTTAATAGGTAATGCAATATGTATATATCACTTAAATCTTGTACAACCGTTTGATACTAACATAGACGATAATATCTTGTATGCAACGTCAAACAAATTCGATTCATCAAAACGTAACCAGTAAATTGGCGAACGTATGCCGTAAACATATCTCACAGAATGAGCAGCTATCGAATGAATAATGCATCAATAACTGTACAAACAAGCCGTCTCTGCCGACCGTACACAAGTGTGAATGGTTTTTGTGGTACATTATGTTTGGAAGGTGACCAGAGTCTGCCCGAGGCGCGTCCATCATGCTGTCCCAGGGACGGTTTTGTGTTGCACTGTCTGCGTGGCAAGTAATAATTTGGATTTTTTGATGGTATAATACGATAACATAATAATTTTGTTATTTTAAAACGCGTATTAACGTTTCTGAAATATTGTTTTTTATTGGATAAAGTGACGAGCGAAAGATTCACTTATTGGTTAGTGCAACGACTGCACATAACAAATGTTGTCACCCAGAACATTTACTGTGTGGCACCGCACTGCGCCCGTCACCCTGAGATATCAGTTCTGAAGTATCATGTGCTGTGATTACACTAGTTCTCAGCGCCCTTCACACCGTAAAAGTAATGTTTGCACACTGCTGCTTCACGGTAGAGTAACTGGCCCTGGAGTGAAACCTGCCTAGACGGATTCCTGCATAGGAATCCTACGACCAGTGAAATGTATTCTCGTTTAATATTTTTTTTTATAGTTACCTGAATACTGTTCATAGAATAAAACTAAAATTTACCTCGTCTATCGGATTTGTTGTGTATCAAATCTCGTATAATATATGGATAATCCTCAACATGATAACAGACAGCAGACTTCCTAGATACCGTCTTCATGCGTACATCGGACAAAAACTAATAACTAAAAAAAAACTTTAAAACTAAGTCGTCTATCAGTAACATCTCAATCTACCCAAGGCGCTCGAAACGTAATAAAATATAATAGATAATATAACAGAGAATACAGTTATTAAAATAACTAAGCATTTCCTCCATGGCACACAGCCGCAGTGTTGCTGGAATTACTAACCTCCCACCATTACCACCATACCAAGCTACAGTCGCGCCATACTGTGTTTCATATGCTGAGTGTAGCGAACCGGAAAACCAATGACTGGCAGCAAGGTTCATCATATTCTTCACTGTTGGCAGGATTCCTATACAAGAATCCGTAGGTGGGTACCAACGCGGTGCCAGTTATTCTGATGGCGACACACCTGGGTGACGACAGCAGTGTGATGCCACACAAAATTTTGTAATTATTCAATTAACATTCGTTCTGGGTGACACAGCATTTATTATGGGCAGACGTTGCACTTGCCATCAGGTGAACGATCTGCTCGACTCCTCACTTTCTTTCAAATAAAATGTTCCGTACTGTATTTGAAGTTTTCTTTGTTAATAAAAATAACTTCAATGTAATTATAATTTGCAAGTTTTTCCATGCTATATTTCGCACGAGATTTTGGTAGTTTTAGGCTGGACTCATATTTTTGGCAAGAGCTTATCCGCTTAATCGAATTCTATATCAATAAAAATATATATGGGCACATGAGACTTAAGAAGTGAGGAGACCGACAGTTAAGTACTGTCTAAGATCCTGCGAAATTTTATATAAGGTGAACAATAAAAGTATATCTATTCATATTGTCAAAATCAACAACCGGTAAATTGTACAAACTAAAATGTATGCTTTAGAGTTTTTCGCAGAAATAAACATCTTTTTCATTTTTTCATTTTCAACCTCTCAGAGGGACGGGCGCAGTGTGGTGCCACACAGAAATATTCTGGGTGACGCAGCATTGCTAAGGGCAGACCCCCTTTCTCCAATAAAAAATTAATATATAGCAGTGTGGTGGCGGCGTTTGAGAATCTGCTAACTCAGTTCATCCCCTGTGTTTAGTAAGAGGCGACTAAAGGGAACTCCTATAAAATCTCATGGCAATGTCACCTTCTGAAATGCAAGAACGAAAATAGGGAGATCGGTGATGGACGACAGCGTCTAAGATGCAAGGCGTCTGGTACTCCTATCGCCAATATTGTCAAGCGATATTGCATAGCGATTATTGCAAATCTTTCCAACGTGGGAGATGCTATGTGGACTTTCAAAGGCTGACCAAAAAGAAGATGCTTTGTACATAAATTACCCATCATCTAATTTAATGTAAATATCGCAGTGTACATAAATAATAAATAAATAAAGAAGGTATATTGAAAGGAAGTAAGAGAAAAGAATTTATGCAATGCCAATAGAATACAGAAATACATAGCACAAAATAGCGGGAGCCTTGAAGTCGAATGAGAAAATAATCAACATGCACCGAGAGTAATCTTTTAAACAATGCAAGTTTTAATCCTAAGAACATTATTAAATCGGTGGAATGTATAAGAAAGCTGACAACTGCAGGAGAATCAGCTGCGTGACCTGTCTTGGTAAGTATAGATAACAGCTTTGCCTTTATGAGCAGCGGTTGATTCGTCAGCTGGTGTGCTTCGAGACAGACCGTATGAGGGAGGAGAGAAGCTCTATTGTGGTGGAAAAGTGCGTTCTTTTGTGTTAAAATTATTAAATATATACCTGGCTGCAATAAGAGTTCCATTATATGATCGGTCTTTATTATTCCTCCTCGTGTACGTGCCTATCAATTTAGCGGATAACTGATTATAATTAATGGAATATGAGTGTTATAGTGAAAGTCATAGTTTCGAATCCGTATGACGGGTGACTTTAATGCGCATCCCCGTGAGCTGTTCGCAGAGGATCGCGTGGACTAGTGGTCAAAGTACCTCTACGCCGTAGGTCCTGGGTTCAAATTCCAGTTAGACCCAACTTTTGCGAAAACAGTGCGTATTGAAATTAATGTCTGTTTAACGCGCCCATGATATAGGAGACATCCTAGTGTGGGACATCATGTTTTTAAAAATAAAAAAACAAAACTAGAGCCGTGGTAGGTCAGGGGCTAGGCGCTCGCTTTATATTTCATAGTACGCGAGTGACCTGGGTTCGATTCCCGGTGCCGGCACCACTGAAATTGTTAATTGCAATTTTATGTGCGGATTTACCACGTGATTGGCGGTGAGGATAAATATTGTGAGGAAACCTGCATATGTGAGAAATTAAAAAATATTTCGAAGACATGTGCAGTCCGCCCTCCGCATTGGAGCAGCGTGGCGGATTCTTACTAGCTCCAAAACCTTCTCAGAAATAAGAGGAGGCTTGTGCTCAGCAGTACATTTATAGGCTGAACCATTACTTTTACTTTTTAAATTTAGAAACTAACTTTTTGCTGTGGCAGGAGTCCTATGCAGGAATCCGTCTAGTTAGGTACCACCTCAGGGCCAGTGATTCTGCCGTAAAGCAGTATTGTGCAAATATTACTGTATTTCGGTTTGAAAGGCACTGAGAGCTAGCGTAATCACTGGGCATATGAGACTTAAGAACTATGGCTCAGAGTGACGGGCACAGTGTGGTGGCACACAGAAATTTTCTGGGTGACGCAGCATTTGTTATGGGCAGACGTTGCACTTACCATCAGGTGAACGTTTTGCTCGTCTCGTCACTTTATCAAATATAAAAAAAAACATAGGAATCGTGGTCATGCATCGATATGGCCACATCTTAGGACTCCTACACGTTCGTAAGTAATGCAAACGGCAGCCGCCGATAGTAAGTAGTTGTGTAATACTACTTACCGATCCGGTCCGATCAGTTTTCATTGATTATAGAATGTAATTTAAAGTTAGTAAAGCCTAAAGTTCTCCTGTTGAATAGGAAAAATAATTTGGGACGATTGAGACGCGGAACAAATTAACAAAACTATTATATTTGACATCGACGACTACGTAGAATAGATTTTCCTGTCGAATTTATGCCGAAAGTAGTAATAATGTCAGAAAGATAAGAAAAGGTAAATATAACTTGTTGGATACGTACCTGAAGCTCACGCGAGAGCGCGATAAAGTTTTCAGATTTGGTTTCAAAAAGGTAAACTTACTATTACATAAATGTATGATATGTGTGAATCAAGGCGTATTTTCAAGTCAAATTAAAATGGTGGCAGGATAATGAAACACAAAAAAATGCAATTTATGACGAACCAAATTCGGTTGTTGTTGGGAAAACTACGATCGAAGTTGTCGACGTATATATACCTAAGACAGATTGTCCGACTGGGTAGGATCAACTTCGACCAAGAGGTCCATCGACGGATCCGATTCGGCTGGGCAGCGTTCGGGAAACTACAGCAGTGCGTGTTGCCAGTGATGACATATGAAACAGAGACGTGGTCCTTCACTGCAGGCCGCATGAGGAAGCTCAAAGTCGCTCAGCGATCTATGGAAAGGGCTTTGGGTAACGATAATATCCGCAGCAGAACTAGAGTAACCGACGTAGCCCTAAAAATTTGCAAACTGAAGTGGCAAAGGTCCGGCCATATAGCTCCTAGAACCGATAACCGATGGGGAAGAATTTCGAGAGGCAATTTCAGTTTAGGGCGACCTGTACGGTTTTGCGGGAAGTCGATGGATGCAGGTGGCTCGGGACCGTATTTTGTGGCAATCTATGGGGGAGACCTAAGTTCAACAGTGGACTATGATAGGCTGAAATGATGACGATGATGATCATTCGGAAAAGGATTTGAAAAAATTCATGAGAGCAACAAATAATATGAATCACAAACCGAGCCTTCCAGTGACTGGATCTTTACGAATCGAGCAGAACTGCTAACTTGTTTTAGCGTCATTTTAGAATGAAGTCGCCCTCGGGATCAGTGACGCTGCTGCCGCCGCGAAAGCAAGAAGCAAGAGCAAGATGGTTGAAAGTGTCTAGCAACTGAGTCTAAGATTTACCGCGGGCATCGTCACTTCCGTGCCGTGTGGTGGCGGCTCGTTAAAAGAATACTACCACTCCGTCTCATCCAATGGATCTCGTAAAAGGCGAGTAAGGAATTAAACTGCACTGTGCACCCAACAGCGCATGGTGGCGATGGGCTCACCACCTAACACACCAAGTGCATTATATTGTTTTGGTGAAACGTGGATTGTGGCAGTTATCTGTTTTTGCAGTGAGTGCCCAGTCTCTGACTACCCCTTATGGGATACAGTCGTGATCTTATGTATGTATGTATGTATCGTCACTTCCGTCTTTAGAGGTATGGTATAAGGAAAATCTCCAGGGCACGATAACCACCTACCTATAATTTTTACGTTTTTTACTCTCTTCATTGGTAATAAGAAACAAATCTGGTGACCCGTCAGATGTATCCAATTACAGCTCCGTCTCACTAACCACTGTTATTGTTAAACTGCTGGATATAAACAATTGCATAAGCACCTGAAGCTTAACGATGCTTAGATTTATATATTGTGCTTCAAGCCGACTGTACTGTACTAGCAAGAAGAACACCTCTATAGACTTTTTATTTAAATTTTTCAAAAGCTTTTGATATGATATCCTATGGTGTACCGTGGGGAAAACTAAAGCACAATACTAGTTTGCCACAAGAAATCATATCTGTATTTAAATATTGATACATTCATAAGAAAAGTTATGTAATATGGGCCAATGCATTACAACAAGAGTACGGGTTTGAGTGTGCGGTGATATAGGGTTATCCTCTCCTCGTCTCTGCAACCAGTACATCAATTAATTGATGAGCTCGGTAACACAAAAGTCGGATGTTATATTGACCTCGGTAAGGCAACAAGCTCTTACCAATGTACTCGTATCTTGCTGTGCAAGGATGTTCATAAGTTTAAATAACTAAGCTGTCAAAAAATAATAATATCATCTTTGTATACAGTTGGCTTCCTATTCAATGAAATTAAAATGTTTTGTAGTATTTGTAATAGATTTATAGTTTGAACTTTAAACCGCCATGTCGTTGATTTTTTCCTTAACTGACAGTTAACGCTAATTGTGATCGCACATTCTTTACGCGTATTCTACAAACGCGTTCACACTAAGTCACGTAAATTGTTTTTTAATGCTATAAAACTGTTGTGAAGTATGCATCACCTTGTGGCTATAAAAATTAATATAACCGACGTCTTACAGCAGGGGTAGCCAACAGGTCGATCGCGACTGACCGGTCGATCTTCAACTTAAGTCAATTTTAGTCGACGGCGAGCCAAAATTAAAAAAAAAAGTATAGACTATAATAGTTATGAAAAGCTGCTCATTTTTATGAAAATGGCAACTAGTCGATCGCCGAACAAAAATTCATCGATCGATCTTCTACTGAAAAAAGTTGGCCACACCTGTCTTATAGACTCCTACGATAGCTTCGTTTAGGTAATGATATATTGGTTTGCCTGTCGTCGATTAGAAAATTTATTCTGTTGCGATGTCCCATTGATTTTTAAATAAAAGGAACAGGTGAATAACGATAACACATTTCACATTTGCTCATGTCATTTTATTTGTGAGGGTGAAACAACCTATTGTCGCCGCGTGTGGACAAGTACAAAACATACATACATACATATAGTTACGCCTTTTCCCCATATATAGGGAGAGGCAGAGGTCACTCTTGGCCTTCGCTGGATACGATTCTTGACGGGTGCGAACCGTGTCACCGACGTTTTGGTACGCGTCAAAAAATTCTTACACCCCATTGCGTTCCCACGAGAATTGTGACAGCATTGCATATTATGGTGTTATTCTGCACGAATAAAGGCTGCACGTACAATACCTTAGTCGCCTCTTAAGACACCTCTGTCGGAAAGAGGTAGGTCTATTCTACACTGCCGGACATCTATCGGCAAAACTTTATGTTTTGGTATTAAAACGTCTTGTATCGTTATAATTGTTTCTTCCCGTTAGAGGAACCTCATTACAAAACGGTAGTTGATTGTAAAAAAAAATTACGCTTGACAAACGAAATTTATATTTCTATATAAAGAATTTTCCTTTGATTTCATTTCAATGCTGCTCTCAGTTCTGGGCCGGGCACCCCAGTGTCAGCTCTTTCCAAATGTCCGCCGCCGAAAAATGCTTCATTATCATTTCGATGGTGGGCATGTGTGAGCTTTTCAAGGCATTTTTTGCCATGAACGACGACTTTGTCTAATCTGTTGGTGTCTGTGAGTCTGGTAACTTCAAGAAAGACGAGTTTGTCGAGGGTAGGTATACAACTCTACAGCTACTTTTTATAATAAATTTGAAAGTTTTTACATTTGAATGTGTTTCACACAATCACATACGTTTGAACAGATCGTTATTAAATTTGTCACAAAGGTAGATTTTGTTTTAATCATAAAAGAACAATAATTACAAAATTTTTATTAACGCCCCATACTGCTTCACGGCAGAATAACTGGCCCTGGGGTGGTACCTACCTAGACGGATTCCTGCATAGGAATCCTACCACCAGTATACACTTATTCAGTATTGTTCCTATTTTAATTTTTAAAACGTAGCTCCACACCGAGAACACTTGTATTGTGAGTACGTTTACAGACATAAATTACACATATAAAAACTTCCAGATCCGGAAGTAGTAGTAGGGGCCATAAAAATAGCGCAGATGCCTATTGCTTAGCCACTGCAACAGAGTCGTCAAGATATAGTGTCGTAGTAAGATTGCACAGTTCGTAATTCGCTTCTTAATTACTTGACTACTAAGATAGAATTGTAGAAAAAATACAAGGATAACCACAGGTCGCTTTACTTCATTCTGTTAAGTTTTCTAGTGCGTTTTGCATTATGCAGAGATATTTAAATCGTTCGCAAATGACTCCAAGTGCATTTAACACATGTCAGAGTCGTGTCAGTACAAAACGCTTCGCGGCCACGCCCTTTAGCTATTCATTAAAAAATGGCAATATATTGCTTGCATACTAATAACAACATGACCACACGTGTTTGGTAGCTCATGCTCAATCCGTTCACATGAAAATAACAATAAAACGTACAGAGAGAAGTCATATTAGAGACCAAAATCATGCGTGTGTTCGGATCTGCTACGGTTTACCTGCGTGATATACGATACGCATATTATAAATATTAATGTGGTAGTTTGCTTTATGGGTTTGGATTTAGATTTAGCTCAAGCTGTGATATCGCGGCCTGAGTAGAATCGCACGACGCACAGCTAAAGTAAATCGACGCTTGTGGCATTTCATTACGCAAACAAATTAATAAATTAATGCCTTTGACAGAATTCCCAGGTTATGTGGAAGATGAATCGCTAACATTAGTTTAGGTTTAGTCTTGTTCTAAGCCAATCATTAATAGATGTAAGTAATCCTACTGGTCGTAGGCGTTTCGTTAAAATTGATTTACAGGACGATGATAAGGTTTATTTCAATTTTATTAATTCACTAAGATCGTTGCTAGGGACGATATTAGATGAAGAAGACGCTCAGCGAGCTACAAAAATCTGTATTCTCTGCGAGATAGAATCCGAAATGATTTCCGCGGAAGAACAAGAGTAACCGACATAGCCCTATAAATAAGCAAGCTGATCAGAAACCTCGTAGAACCGATAACCGTTGGGGAAGAAAGGATCTCGAGAGGCAACATCGTTTCGGTAAACGCATCCAGTGTAGGGCGACCCCCTAGATGAAGCTATGGCCTGACCGGTTTTGCGAGAGGTCGACCAAAACCGGTGATTCAGGACCGTTTTTTGACGACCTATGTGTGAAGTCTCTGTTTAGTAGTGAACTTGTTATGGGCTGAAATGATGATGATGAGTTGAAAAATCAATGTGTAATATAGGGATCTATAGTCTATTCAAGGAGCCGTGGGACAAAAGGTAAACTAAAAAAATATGTTTCTCAAAAATTGGAACGCATTCTAATACAACCAAAATATATATTAGAAGTGATGATGATGATGTTCTCCTGGCCGATTTCGACCACGGCGACAACTTCCGATTACTGTCGACAGCCATCAACTGCGCAGGAGATATTATAGTGCCACAAGTGTACGCGCAAACACAGAGGCACTCACTCGTCCCAACCTACCCGCGCCCGATGTAACGCTGATGCGATAAGATCGGAGGCAGGCTAGGATGCAGTGTCAGAAACACTAGGACAATCACAACACAACCAGACCCGAAAACCAACAATTATGTTTTAGCACAAATGTTGGCTCCGGCTGGGATTCGAACCCAGGACCCGCGGCTTACAAGTCAGGTACTCTGAGCCACGCGGTCGTCATATTAGAAGTACAGTAAGTGCGAACATTTTCCATTGAAATGTGACGTTTTGTAATCTGTCGGCTTATTTCCGCCATCTTTACTATCGATCAACTTGTTGATATGTGAGTACAGTTTCCAGATAATTTTGTTTAATGCTTGTCCATTGCCACTTTTGTTATTTTGACTTTTTCATTGTTAAAAATATGTATGAACCTAAACCAAGCAGCGCTTATAATTTTTCTTTTCTTTCTCTAAGAAAGCCATCAAAGAATACTCCGATCCATTCAACAGAAATGGAAACTGTTTGAGATACATTGTTTTCTTTTTTTATTACTTTGTCTCAAAGTGAAATGAATATGTTATAGTTATTTGTTGCACTACAATACTAAATATACTGGAAGGCCAGGAATGCAATGTTCGGCTGTTACTTTTTCGACAATTGTAATATCTATTTTAATTTGAATATTCTCTGAGTAAATTTTGTACCATTTTTCTTATAAATTATATCTATTAAACCCCTTTTATAAGCGCTCCTTGTGCTGCGTAATGAAAAACAGTTTTCTTGCATAGATATTTTAAATAATTAAGATCCATTTATATTCACGGTTGGCGAGATGAATCTAGTCGTGGAGTTTCGGGAACACGCCTTAATATTATAATTTTTTTTTTATTTCTTAAGCTTCGTTTTTTATTGGATCAAGTGATGAAAGGAGCAAACGTTCACGTGATGGTAAGTGCCGACGTCTGCCCATAGCAAATGCTGTGTCACCCAGAATTTTTTTTGTGTGTTCTCAAACACAGTAATGTTTGCACACTACTGCTTCACGGCAGAATAACTGGCCCTGGGGTGGTACCTAACCAGACGGATTCCTGCATAGGAATCTTCGTCGTTTCAGCCTATCACTAGTCCACTGCTGAACATAGGTCTCCCCCATAGATTGCCACAAAAATTAGTAGCTCTCACTTTGGGGGGATTTTGCCATAGTTGCCACGCTTGGCAGGCGGGTTGGCAACCGCAGTTTATTTATTCACATGTTCCCGGAAGATGATGCTACCCATCTCCTGGTTTTCATTCACCCTCCGTCGACTTTTACGACACCAACGGGATGAGATGGGGTGGTAGATTCTCTTAAGTCGCTACCACACGGAATCTTACCACCAGTAAATTCGCTTAGTGAGAGAATTCCTTCCCCACTCGAGCTGACTCTTCACATATTCTACTTGTTTATCAGCCTGTTAATAGTGCCTCTTTGTCGACCGCGTGGCCTAGTGGTCAGAGTACCTGACTTCTAAACCGCGGGTCCTGGGTTCGAATCCCAGCCGGAGCCAACATTTGTGCTAAAACGAAAATTGTTGGTTTTCGGGTCTGGTTGAGTTGTGATTGTCGCCGTGTTTCTGACACTGCATCCTAGCCTACCTCCGATCTGCTATGATGCGATAGGATTGGGACGAGTGAGTGCCTCTGTGTTTGCGCGTACATTTGTGGCACTATAATAAACTGCGCAGTTGGCGCAGGAGATATTATGTATATATGGCTCTCGACAGTAGTCTACAGTTGTCGCCTTGGTCGAAATCGGCTAGGAGAACATCACACTAGTGCCTCTCCGAAGATGGGAGAATTTGCGGTAATCACTGCGCTTTGCAGGCGGACTGGTGATCCCAGTACTTTCGCAGCTCAAACGATGCTGTTATGATATTAATTTATTTTTTCTATTTATTTTAGCAATAAACAGTCAGATACAAAAAAAAAAAACAGTTTAATTAGAACTATGCACGTACAGTGTCAGTAAGATAATTTAGTTAAACAAAGAAACAAGGTTACATGGTAAGACGCAAATTACACATAGTATGAACCGACAGATCCGTACGGTGGCGGTTTAAGAGAATCTACCACCCCATCTCAGCCCTTGGTGTCGTAAAAGTCGATAGAGGGAAAATAAAAACCAGGTTATGGTCAGCAGCATCTTCCTGGAACATTACAATAAATAAACTGGGGTTGCCAACCCGCCTGCCCAGCGTGGCAACTATGGTAAAATCCCTCCAAAACGAGAGCTACAAACTTTATTAGCAATCTATGGGTGAGGCCTATGTTCAGCTGTGGACTAGTGATAGACAGAAATGATGATGATGATGACGAGAATACAATATTTTACGACCGATATTTTTTTGCGGTAGTTATTCCGCCATTCCCTCTGTCGACTTTTACGAAAATAGTATGAGATGGAGTGACAGATTTTCTCTGCAAATTTAACGATGCCTTCGTTACATTTATTATTTTTTGAAAACTTTTGTGCTACGACCGGTATTACGAATGGCCTCACAAAATTCGTACTGGCAACTAATGAGAATGGTACTTTATAAAAATAAACCGAATGTCTTTTAGTTATTATCTTTTATCTATTTGTCATAGCTAAACGTTTACTCTAGACATTATTTTTAGTGTCTAGATTATGCGCCGTAGATGGAGTATTTATAGTAGTTGTTTAATACGGAGGACTGTGAGACAATATCTTTTACTGTGTTTTTTGTAATAAACTTGACCTAAATATATAGTTAGTAAGCGAACCTGTTAATCGACCTTTCGTTTATTTTGTTGTTACTGAAATAATAACTTTAATTATTTCATATTTAAGTCAATGATGAACGCATGACTCAACGCCTGGTGCACGTGTCTCCTGAGTGGTAGGCCCCAACCGAGGTCCTTGTGCAACACACAAGTTACTCATTTTTACATCGAGTTTCTGACACTGCGTACAAATATCCTACTGTATCTTAGACATATATTGTATATGATGTTATGTTATAAATATTAACGATTATTTTACATTCAGAATTATCAAAATTGAAATCTGGCTTACAGTAACCGTTTCAGACCATGACACCACCGTATCAGGCGTGTCTGATCTCCTAGGACTAGAATTGATCGTATGTACTGATCCGAGGTAGTGGAACACCTTTGAGTCTTCATTTATAGACGCAGATAATAATTCCTTTATGGGTAATTTAAAACACAGCAAATACACTGCTGGCTATAAGTACAAATCATCTATTGTAAGACAATGTGTGTCTCTATGACACACAAGTTATAGCTATCAATGTAATTCAAAATTAAGATTGATGTTGAAGAAATGATGTGTAATGGTGATAAACTCAGTGGGGTGTTACACAGAACATGCGAAGCAGATTCTTCTGGTTGACACTGCTACTATTATGCGCAAGCAATTATATCTACTGGTGGTAGGGTTACTATGCAGTAATCCGTCTAGGTAACTGATAACTGGTCCTATGGTTGGTATAGGGCCAGTCATTCTGCCGTGAAGTAGTGGTGTGCTTAAGAACTGATGTCTCTGGGGGACGGACGCGGTGTGTTGCCACACATAAATATTCTGGATGAGAATGAATTTACTATGTACGGACGTTGCACTTACAATCAGGTGAACGTTTTGCTTGTCTCGTCGCTTTCAACAATACCATATAAAAAAGCGTGCTATCAGTGCTATTAATATTACATACACTTATTAACCACTTCATATACTTGTTAACCACTTCAACTACCTTTTATAAGTTTGTGCGATCAGGTATTCATTCATTCAATATTCATACGACTTGGTCGTCTCGTCTATTCATTCATACAAGAACTACTTGCTCATCTTGTCTATTCATTCATACAATAACGTCTTGCTTGTCTCGTCTATTCATTCATACAAGAACTACTTGCTCATCTTGTCTATTCATTCATATAATAACGACTTGCTCGTCACGACTCGGTAATTCATTCATACAAGAACGTCTTGCTCGTCTCGTCTATTCATTCATACAAGAACGACTTGCTCGTCTCGTCTATTCATTCACACAATAACGACTTGTTCGTCACGTCTGGGTAATTCATTCATACAAGAACGTCTTGCTCGTCTCGTCTATTCATTCATACAAGAACGACTTGCTCGTCTCGTCTATTCATTCATACAATTACTACTTGCTCGTCTAGTCTATTCATTCATACAAGAACGACTTGCTTGTCTCGTCTATTCATTCATACAAGAACTACTTGCTCATCTTGTCTATTCATTCATACAAGAACGACTTGCTCGTCTCGTCTATTCATTCATACAAGAACTACTTGCTCGTCTAGTCTATTCATTCATACAAGAACGACTTGCTTGTCTCGTCTATTCATTCATACAAGAACTACTTGCTCATCTTGTCTATTCATTCATACAAGAACGACTTGCTCGTCTCGTCTATTCATTCATACAAGAACTACTTGCTCATCTTGTCTATTCATTCATACAATAACGTCTTGCTTGTCTCGTCTATTCATTCATACAAGAACTACTTGCTCATCTTGTCTATTCATTCATACAATAACGACTTGCTCGTCACGACTCGGTAATTCATTCATACAAGAACGTCTTGCTCGTCTCGTCTATTCATTCATACAAGAACGACTTGCTCGTCTCGTCTATTCATTCATACAAGAACGACTTGCTCGTCTCGTCTATTCATTCATACAATAACTACTTGCTTGTCTCGTCTATTCATTCATACAAGAACTACTTGTTCGTCTCGTCTATTCATTCATACAAGAACGACTTGCTCGTCTCGTCTATCCATTAACATAACATTGGGCGAAGCTATATCATGTATACCAAAATAGTATTAACATAACGCACTGCTCATTCAAAACGGTAGCAACTTAAAAAAATTAGATATATCTGTTTAGGGTATTAAATGTGTATTATCTACGTATTATTAAAGCAGATTTTAAGATATTTAAAGAAGTATCTTAAAATCTGCTTTAGTTATGTTTTACTGTGTTAGAATCCCTAAACAGATTGATGGAAATTAGTTATTTATCGATCCAAAAAAAATGTTCTTACTTTTGTAACAGCAGCGCGATATGTGTTAATCATCAATTTGATACTATCTACACTGCTTCTACTATCCTATACATAAGCTCGGAATACTGTTTACTTTCAGTGAGTATTAAAATATGTCTAATAAATCATCATCATCATCTCGGCCAGTCCCCCTAGTCCACTGCTGAACCCAGGCCACAGATTGCCACAAAAATTTGTAGCTCTCGTTTGGGCGGGATTTGTCCATAGGCGCTTGGTATTCGGGTCAGCAACCGCAGTCTATTATTCAGATGTTCTTTTACGATACCCACGGGAATGAGATGACCACACGGCAAGCTAATAAATAAAATATGCAATATGAAGAAACTATGATTACTCGTATTTTAAAAACATGTTGTATATTATAATACATTTGTTATATTATATTACATATAGAATATTAAATTAATAGCCTTTTAATAGTCCTAAGGATTAGCAAGATGAAGTGGCAGGGGCATAAGGCAGCATATAGCATATAGTTCGTAGAACAGATAACCGTTGAGAAAGAAAGGTCGACCACTTACCGACAAACTTGCACGGTTTTGCGGGAAGTAGATGGATTCATGTGGCTCAGGACCGTCTTTTGTGGCAATGTTTGGTGAAGGCCTATGTTCAACTGTGGACTAAGATAGACTGAATTGATGATGATAATAAATGAATTTGAATTTATGTGTTTCCGCGAATATTACGGTTTTAATAAAATTTTCCGGATTTTACCGCGTTTATTTCCATACTATTTACTTCCCGTTGCTTCGAGCTTAACAGCTACCATAGTCACGGAAAACTAAGGTGTTAGACATCCTTAGGTCGTAGTTAATATAGACTAACGTCAGCTTTTGATTATTTGTTTTGACCCAATCTACGCAAAACGAGCTTACAGTGTCTTGTAGTCTTGCAGTGGTATTTTTAGCTTTGGATTTAATTATAGTAATTATATAACAATCCATTCATCTTGTCTATTGATATAAGGATGTATTTATTTCAATAAGCTTAAGAATCATCCTTGAAAGGAATCAGTGTTTCATTTGCAAGGATTTGCGGTCTAACGCAATCGATATGCGATCTGATATAATAGTTGTGACGATCCTTAATAATGTGTGGCTTCTGCAGAGTTCCTTGACTGTCTATGCTTCACATTAACTATATGCTCTTAACAGATTAATATCTGCTACCTTTACTTCGATCCCATCTTAAACCGTTAAAGAATCAGAATTTATTTTTTCGTAGTTGCATCAAGTGACCACGTGATCTATGCGATATATATCAAATACGAAGCTCAAAATACAGCTCATATGTCAATCATCAAAACTATCATCTGTCAAACCATCATAGTTCGTGGGCGTGACAACGCACTTATATCTTGACTGAGATGTAGGTGTACAATCACATTGATCACTTACCATCAGGTGGACATAGGGGCATACACTTTTCTCATCTTTAGTTATATACAAAGTCTGTTGGATCTTTAAAATTAACCCTTTCTGTCTTTGTGTCTGTACGGACGGATTTAACTCGAGAACTATAGCTATTGATATGAATTAAATACAGGTTATGGATAATAACCACTATTTCTTTGCTTAATTATGCTTCACAGTAAGATTACTCCTGTAAAGTGGGTGAGTTTTACATACATTTTACATGCACAGCACAACCAGACTCGAAAATCAACAATTTGTGTTTTCGTTGTTGGCTTTATTATTGGCAACGATGGGTCCAGCTGGGATTCGAATCCGGGAACCACTAGGCCACGAGGTCGTCTGGGACCAACTAAGAGTATGTTTCATCGTGTTTGTTTCACCGGCTTATTTTGAATGTAATATTCCTCAATCAACCATTTATGGTATATTAGTAGATTACAAATTCAATTATTTTTTTGTATATTCAGTGTTATTAAATTTGTGAGTGTAATACGATTTGTTGTATTTTCAGGTTGGTAACGTCGAGAGAATTACTTCGAGAGGTTTGTTACTGCATGTGTGTGAATTTTGTCTGTATGTGGCATAGGTTAAAAATTATGCAAGGTGAGGAGACCTACTTCCTTGAAGTTATCTTTGAAGAAGTTTTTTCATTGATTATACCGATGACTTATTAGGAAACAATTCATCGGTATAATCCATAAAAAAACGGATTCGATTTACTTGTCACAGAATATTTTGTTTAAATAGTTTTGTGTGCGTTCGGTGTGTTTGCATGTGTGCGGGCGAAATGCAATTATTGTTAATGCGAGTGTTGTTTAAGTGTAGATTACGACTTCACGTCATTAAGTTACTGGTGGTAGGATTCCTATGCAGGAATCCGTCTAGGTAGGTACCACCTCAGGGAAGGTTATTCTGCCGTGAAGCAGTAGTGTGCAAACATTACCGTGTTTCGGTCTGAAGGGCGCTGCTGGGCATATGAGACTTAAGAACTTATGTCTCAGGGTTACGGGCGCAGTGTGGTGCTACACAGAAATATTCTGAGTAACACATCATCTGTTATGGGCAAACGTTGCACTTGCCATCAGGTGAACGTTTTGCTCGTCTCGACACTTTGTCGAATAAATTATTTATTTATTTAGGGATGGCCAAATTCAATAATTAATGCATTTTGAACATGTGCTATAGTGATTAGAGAATTGTAACTCTTATTACAGGCAACCACAGCATAAGATTCCTTCGTTTATGTGGGATAAAGAACAATTCGAAATCCATAAACGCGCACTTGGATCAATTCTCAGCTCCGTATTATCCTTAAATTACTGTAGGGCTGTGCTCAACAGCGGGACGCATACATGCTGTTGCTCCGCTAGTTTTCTTACAACGTCCTTGAACATTGCAGTTGGATCTGGCATCCATGATGGAATATATATTTGTCATATAACATTACGATTTGTTCGTATGTTACGAATTAAATTTCTAGGCCATTCTT
Organism: Luehdorfia chinensis; assembly: GCA_019845155.1. Lineage (NCBI taxonomy): Eukaryota > Metazoa > Arthropoda > Insecta > Lepidoptera > Papilionidae > Luehdorfia > Luehdorfia chinensis. The sequence continues at coordinate 2,190,168 of JAHVAK010000390.1, forward strand.
CCTCGCTTAACCGGACAGTTTTATAAATTTTTATATAGTTATAATTTGTAATGTATGTTCTCTCGGCTCCGTGCGGAGGTCGCATGCGGTTGACACAATTTCGAATGTTCACAGTGTCGCCCGCGCGCTGCCCACGATGCAAACTACACGTTGTAAAGTTATTATAGTTCGTAGTCTATTGTTGTTTAGTATATATTTTATAGTCTATTGTTTGGTAAATATTTGAAATTCTTGTGCCTTGTGATATTATTAATTATGACGAATTTATGTCCCCCTGTCCGATTGGTGGTAGGATTCCTATGCAGGAATCCGTCTAGGTACGTACCACCCCAGGGCCAGATAGTCTGCCGTGAAACAGTAGTGTGCAAACATTACTGTGTTTCGGTTTGAAGGGCACTGAGAGCTAGCGTAATCACTGGGCATATGAGACTTAAGAACTCATGTATCAGGGTGGCGGACGCAGTGCGGCGTCACACAGAAATGTTCTGGGTGACACAGCATTTGTTATGGGCAGACGTTGCACTTACCATCAGGTGAACGTTTTGCTCGTTTCGTCACTTAATCAAATAAAAACAAAATAACGTCGAAAGCTATCAACTGTGCATACATTTGCTAGTATATTGTAGTGCCTGCAACGTCCTAACTAACGAGGTAGGCTAGGATGAAGTGACAGGAGAGACAGGAGGACAATCAAAGGAAGAAAGAAAGAAGCTTTTACTCGACAAACACATCACATAAAGAAACATTACAAAACAACAAGGTTGAAGCCTGGGACTACGTCCGTGTGAATTATGGTTTTTTAAAAATACCGTGGGAAATCTTTGATTTTCCGAAGTAAAAACTATCCTAGATCTGTCGCCAGGATGCAAGCTATGTCTGTGCCGAATTTCACCAAAATCGGTTCTACGGTTGAGACGTAAAAAGGTAACAAATAGACAGAGGTATAGAGAGAGTTACTTTCGCATTTATAATATTAGAATGGAAAGTGTGATAATAGACTTTCAGTTGGAATCTTTATTGACCCCCACGAACAACCGGAAAATAGACAAAGCGCAATGCTAATAAACAAAAAAAAAATGATACCATACTAACATAAAATCCAAAATAATAATGCAATGAACAATTTCCCATAAACAAAACAATAGGAAAAAATAAAAAATGTAATAAATAGAAAATGCCGAGGTCCTGGGTTCGAATCCCATCCGGAGCCTACGTTAGTGTAAAAAGACAAATTGTTAGTTTTCGGGTCTGATTGCGTTGCACATGTGAAATGTATGTCTGTTAAACGCAATTGCGATAAAAGAAAAATCGTAAAGTGCTTCATGGTTTATTTATAATAAAAATAATTTGGAAAGTAACTCACTGAATTCAAAAGTTTAAAAATGCGCACACTCATTTATTTCCTTATTTTCATTTACCACTTCTAACTTCATTAAACGCTATTTATACTTTTACATTTCTTAACAATTGTATTTCATATCGGTGAGTTGTAAAATGTATCACGCAGCTGATAACACTACATCTAGATTAACAAAAAAAAAAAACTTTATACACACTAGCTCTTATTCTTTGTGACTCTTCATTGAACAAAGTTAATAAAAATTGGCACAGGATTTGTGGCGCCATCTGCAGAGTAGAAGGTGAAAAAGGCGTAGTATTCCAACCGCGCAGATAATGTAGTGAGCGCAGATCAAGGCCCGCAATTATTGCATCTGGGTCGCTGCGACCGGTCCGGGCCGGTGTCGTACATCGCGGCGCCAGTGGTGACACTGAAGAAATTCAGTTTTTTTTTTAATTCGGTTTACTGGGAATGACTATTGCTGGCTATTTAGGTCGATTTATTGCAAATCTATCGAAGTCTTGGTAGCCAGGCCAATGTATATAAACATTTCATAGTAGTGCAACCCGATTTCAACCCCAGGTTTTTGCATCAATTTCAAAAGAAAAACCGCATGTCTAAGAAATGAAAAGCGTTTTCAGAATATTAAAATTTCACCGGAGCTATATGACGGACTCCCCAGATCCATCCATTTTACACAATAAAGATTACCTGTACAAAGCACTGGGAATTTTATTGGCTGTTACTTTAATTTACGTCTACACATACATTCTTGATTTTCATTCATATTTCAAGATAGGTAGGATAGGTAGGATTCCTATGCGTGAATCCCTCTAGGTAGGTACCACCCTAAGGCCAGTTATTCTTCCGTGAAGCAGTAGTGTGCAAGCATTACTGTGTTTCGGTTTGAAGGGCACTGTGAGCTAGTGTAATCACTGGGCATTTGAGACTTAAGAGCTATGTCTTAGAGTGATGGGCACAGTGTGGTGTCACACAAAAATTTTCTAGGTAACACAGCATTTGTTATGGGCAGACGTTCGTTGCACTTACCATCAGGTGAACGTTTTGCTCGTTTCATTACTATATCCAAATGTTTATGAGCGCAATCTAGTATTTAGTCCATGTGATGGTAGTTTTGATAATTTTCAAGCGGTTGGATAGACATTACTCAAGGCTAGTTGGGTCTGTAACATATCAACAAAGACTAATACTTAAATAAATATGTAATAAAATCAAGACAAGACTGATTTTGGAAAAATCCGTTATACCATAGCCCATCAGGCGTAAAAGAGTGGCATCCCTTTTAAGCACAGTTGGGGGTCACAAAAGTATCCTAATGACAACTGCTAATGAGATTGACTGTCACATCTTAAGTGCCGTGTGGTAGCGGCTTAAGAAAATCTACCATGCCATCCCGTCGTCGTTTCAGCCTACCAATAGTCCACTACTGAACATAGGCCTCCCCCATAGACTGCCACAAAAGTTTGTAGCTCTCGTTTTTGGGGGATTTTGCCATAGTTGCCACGCTTGGCACACGGGTTGGCAACCGCAGTTTATTTATTCAGATGTTCCAGCAAAATGCTGCTGCCCATCTCCTGGTTTCTATTTTCCCTCTGTTTACTTTTACGACACCCACGGGATGAGATGGGGTGGTAGATTCTCTTAGGCCGCTACCACACGGCCATCCCGTGGGTGTCGTAAAAGTCGACGAGAGGGAAATTATAAACCAGTAGAAGGGCAGCAGCATATTCCTGGAATATCTGAATAAATAAACTGCGGTTGCCAACCTGCCTGCCAAGCGTGGCAACTATGGCAAAATTCCCTAATTGAGCGCAATAAACTTTTGTGAGAATCTATGGGGGGAGGCCTATATTCAGCAGTGGACTAGTGATGAATGATCCGTATTAGTAAACAAATTTACTAACAAGATATGAAATATTTTCTGATAAATAAAAAAAAATACGGCAGACAAAATGTCGATTTGTTAAGATTGGCTTGCAAAATTAAAATTGACCTTGTTTTTGAAGAACCTAACTACCGCCAGTGATACATTGGCTATGTCACTCCCGGGGATAACGACTAAATACCTCATTGTGAGAAATCGGGTCTTCGGTTTTCTTCACTCTACAAAACACATCCACATTCCACTGTGAGCGCTAACCCGGTCTAGCTGACCCATTTGAATGTTACAGCTAATATCAAACTGCAGTGTGGCATAACAAATGTTGTTTCACCCATAACATTTCTATGTGGCACCACACTGCGCTTGTCATCCTGAGAAACCAGTTCTTAAAGTCACATATGCCAGGGCATCACTGGTGCTTACAGTAGCCATCAGTGCCATTTAAACAGTAATGTTTACACATTACTACTTCTCGGCAGAATAACTGATACTACGATGGCACCTAAATACATAGCGCTCCTGCCACCAGAAAAAAATATACCAATAAAATGACACAAGTTCTAACAATCGTAACTTGAATAAAAAAATATGGATCTAAGTTACTTTGCTTACATTTGCATGTTTTCTAATTGATGAGATGGCCTTTCATGTTTTTCCTCCAATAAGCGACAATGTAACAATTCTGCAATGTTTTAAAAATCAAGAAGCATGTCGTGACTCGGTTCACATAATGGCTTCATAGTAGCTGGATTTTAAAGCCAAAGAAAGTCAGTTGAAGTCTTAAGGAGATTCACCACGTCGTTTTGGGGTTAGAGGATTTGTCTGCTCAGTTGGCGCAGTTGCTAAGCTATTATCTTACTGCGCTATGGATCGCGGGTTCGATCCTCGCCCGAGACGAATATTTGTAGGCCATACAAATTGTGATTATACATGCAGATTTGATGTTTGCTTAACGCACCCACGGTATAGGAAAAATCTTAGGTATGTAGGGCCAGTTATTCTCCCGTGAAGCTATATTGTGGAAACATAACTGTGTTTTGGTCTGAAGGGCACTGATAGCTAAGCTAGCTAGGGTATATGAGACTTAGGAACCGTAGTGCCAGGATGACCGGCGCAGCGAGGTGCCACATAGAAATGTTCTTGATGACACACTATTTGTTATGGGCAGATATTTCACTTACCATCAGGTGAACGTTTTGCTCGTCTCGAGACTTTATCGTACACATCCAGCATCTACTTGTCTCTCTTGTCGTGGGTGTTGTAAAATACGACTAAGTTTAACGTCATTAAAATCGCGTTTTCGCTGGCATATGTCATGCACACCGGTGCAATGACGCAGTCTGTATGATTCTAGGTCTATTCTAGTCTAAATAAGCTTAGGATATTTTACACCACATCTTTTCTTCTACGATCTGTCACACATCTTTCGGTTCTTCTACTTTTATTAGCGTCTTCATACAGGCTAGTAGGTTGCGAGTACTTTTGACGTGGGCTTTCTTTAAAACGTATCCAATCTGATTGTGATGCTAGAATGAAGAGTAATAACAAGGATTTAAAATCTAATCTAATTTTAGATTAAAGATTATGCATATATTGCTTATCGAACGCTACGAGTACTTGTAAAACTGGTAGATTATCAGTATCGGGAAATATTTAATAAATGTCATCATCATAGTATCATTCACATAGATCGCCACGAATAACGGTTCCTAAGCCATACCCTTCGATTTTCGGTACAGTTGGACATCTCGTTGCTTCATACATTGGAGAAACGTACCACGCTGGTTTATTACGATCTTGCTACTTCCTAGTCCCTTTTTCCCCAATGACTCGCGGTCTACGAGCAAATAGGTGGCAGTGCAAAACCACGTTTTGATTTCATAGGTTGTCGTGACAACACTCAGTGTCGAGAAACTGTGGTAATAGTTAATATGTTTGGTACCTGAATTATTTCTAATGTCTTTTATTAAGTTATCTGTAATATAATTCCCCTTGCTCTGAATGAAAATATTAATAGTAAATATGCATGAACAACATTATTATTGAAAAGTAACTACATCATCACCATCTTTATTCCAAAGTTCATTGCTCGACATAGGTGAACGGGCTCTCCCAAGAAGTGATTGAAGTCCGAGCTTTTTGCGTACACTTACACGCGTGTGTTTTGTAATTTGTGTTTGTTGTACTGTTAATTATGAATAAATATGTTAATTAAGAATACGTTTGTGTACTGCTAATTATGAATAAAGTTTTTATGTAATTAAAAATAATCTATTTTTAACCATGCTGTTTTCTCTGTTACATTGCTCTTATTTAAACTGTATTTATTTTTTGTATCCCGCTGATTTTCCATCTCTAATTAACAGATACGTAACAAGTGTATCACTGACCTAATTATTACTTTATAATAATCGCTTTTTTTTGTATACACAGTGACCTATTTCATCCAACTAATAACAAAAGGTCGTCCCACACTTAGCTTAATCGGTCTGCATATTAGAGGTGATAATTATTTTTAAAAATTAAAGTTTTTTAATTTTGAAAAGATACAGCTGATATGATGCATATAATAAGTGAGGGCGAACCATTAACTGTAAGTGTTATTATTGTACAAAAAATTACGCTATTACTGATTTAGTAAAACAATGTTAACACTTAGCATGGTAGATATTTTTTTGTAAAACAATAGATTTATGAATTAATAATATTAATAATTTAATATTGCATTAAACTAAAACTTGGCGGCATTGGATGGATCGCAAAAATAATTTTTATATCGCATAGCAATCGCATTTTATACTATCGCATGATAATTAACAATCGCTTTCGTATGTTTCTTTCCGAACAGAAACTGGTGGAGTCAACGAAAAGAAGAGCGAAGTCAAAGGTATGTAATGATTTCATTATAGTTTAACTATATACTACTTTTTATAAAGCAATTTGAAAGTAGCATAAACTGATACATTAAAAAAAACGCCGATGGAGTAAATCAATTGCTTTTATCTATAAATAGACAATTTTAGAGTTCCGCTGTCATATATATTTAGAAGTCGTAAGTATTTAGAAATATAAAGGTAAAAGTATTTAATTATAAGTAACACCAGCATTTTACTTCAGACTGTTTAGAATATTATCTGCAAAGCGTCGTAGGGTCCCTACTTCACGTGAGCCCGCACTTGGCCAATTTTTAATGTTATTCAAAGCAACCGTTTCTTAGTGGATTGTGGTGTAAGAAAATCTGTCTCCATGTCATGTGCCATGTCACGCGAGTGTAAAGTCGACTCAGGCAAATACCAGATTTTTTTTATTTGGATAAAGTGACGAAACGAGCAAAACGTTCACCTAATGGTAAGTGCAATGTCTGCCCATAACAAATGCTGTGTAGTATTAGCGCAAACTTTACGACACTCACTCCTCCTCTCTATGTTCTATCTTCCTATGTTCTAGTCCAAACTGGTAACAATGATTACACAAATGGCTATTATTCTTCAAGCTTGTGACGCTGGGCAATAGGCATGGTATGTGTGATGTGGGAATGCACATCTTTCCACTTGCTACGATCCTGACACACATCTTTAGTTTCCTCTACTTTCATCAGTGTTGTCATATAAGCTCGTCGATTGCGGGTACTTTTTATGTGGCCTTTCCTATAAACGATTTGGATCTGATCGTGATACGTTCGCCTACGTCGACCCTTACCTGATAAATAACACAAAATAATTTAATTTAATAAATGTGACCTTAGAAATGTGTGTGTGTGTCCTGGAGAGATGCAGATCATAGGAGTGAAACCTCATGCAAATTCGTTCAGTGGAAAAACGCACGCCAGGGTCTTCCTTTTATACTATGTATAGATATAGATACTTATACTGATTTATAGCAAAGAGGAATCACTGATAGTTTTGTACTAACGTCACTATCGCCGTTTTGTCGTGATTTATGAAGAGCTAGACGACTGGCAATTTAGTCATTATGACTGTTAATGGCAATTACCTAGTTTCCTAGACAGCGTGGTCATAAAAATTTAATTGCATCTGTCGACTTCGTAAACAGACACTGTGTAAGCTTAGTTGTGGACTGCGATAGGAATGTCTTCCGCGTCTTCTTTCTGTGTTGGTGTGCTATGCTTTTAGTGCACACTGGTCACATGTGATTGTAAATGTGTATGCGCGGTGTCGTTTGATGATAATTCAAAACATTGATTAAAATTACTAAAATTGTGCGCTTAGTAATTTATGAAATAAATAGTGTCCGACCGAACATTGGCTTCGGCTTTGTCCATCTTTGGTCAAACTTTCGGCTTCGAAAATAAGCCGAAATTTCGGCCGCAGGCGAAGTTTTCTAGCAAGGGCCGAAATTGAACAGTTACGAACGCACGCCCGAGATGCGGCGGTGGAACCGACGCGCGGGAGGCAGGTGTCACACTGCGTTGCATTTTTAAGTAAACAAATATTATAAATGACATTATTTCGAAGAGTGTGAGAAGCTGGTGGTAGGATTCCTATGCAGGAATCCGTCTAGGTAGGTAACCACCCCAGGGCCAGTTATTCTGCCGTGAAGCAGTAGTGTGCAAACATTACTGTGTTTCGGTTTGAAGGGCACTGTGAGCTAGCGTAATCACTGGGCATATGAGACTTAAGAACCTATGTCTCAGGGTGATGGGCACAGTGTAGTGTCACACAGAAATTTTCTGGGTGGTACAGCATTTGTTATGGGCAGACGTTGCACTTACCATCAGGTGAACGTTTTGCTCGTTTCATCACTTTATTCCATAAAAAAAAAGTTAAAAGGTAATTTTATCATCTCGTTAAGTTGTTTATATACAGTCAACTTGAACTTGTACAAAAATCATTCCATTTTAGCCGATTTCGAACTGAATTTTTTAGGATTCGGGTTTGTTTGTGTTGTGCATATGAAACGTATGTCTGTAAAATGACTCATGATACATGAGAAATCCTAATGTCGGGCAAATTTTTTTAAAGAAAAAAAGTCTCCGGTCCAATATTCAATGTTATGTTTGTGCTACTCGTGTTTTGCTATTGTAACTACAACTTGAAAAACCCCTAGTGTGTAGCGACCTATAAAACCCTAGTGTATCATCATCACCATTTCAGCCTATCACTAGTGAACTGCTGAACAAAGGCTCCATATATTGCCACTAAAGTTTGTAGCTCTCATATTGGGGACATTTTGCCATAGTTGCCACGCTTGACAGGCGGGTTGGTAACAGCAGTTTATTTATTCAGATGTTCCAGGAAGATGCTGCTGCCCATCTCCTGGTTTTTAATTTTTCCTCTGTCGACTTTTACGAAACCCACGGGACGAGATGGGGTGGTAGATTACTCTTAACCCGCCACCACACGGCTAGTGTATAGCGACCTATAAAAACCCCAGTGTGTAGCGACCTTTAAAAACATAAAAGCCCTATCAGACGATTCAGGATTTTTACTCTGCGCGAACGTGACCACATCACAGCCGGTTTTAAATATTTCTTAAACGTTTGATCTCAATTCTTGTAACAGATTACGCTGTGAATCAGATATAACATGCTGTAATTAAATCCTTTTGATCAAACAGCGGTTAATGTAGCAACGTCAAGAATGTGCTGACAACGCATTACGAATATGTATGCAGACATAAATGTGTAAGACGGGTAGTTGTGTTTAAGGTGCGAGGTGTTTTACACTGCGCACGCCAATTTGCCTGCTAACCGGAAAACGCCCACAACTTGGGACAGACCATCGTTCTGTAGTGAACCTTGTCTTACATATTATTATTGTACCTGGTTACATAGAGTTGAGGGTAACAATACAAAAAACATCAGTCAGGCCAGCTCAGTTGGATCGGCTGGTGTCACGATACGCCGCCTAGTGATCAGAGTACCTGATTTTTACGCCGCGGGTCCTGAATTCGAATCCCAGCCGGATTCAATAATTTTACGCAAACACTCAAAGTGTTGGTTTTCGGTTCTAATTATGTCGTGCATTAGAAATGTAGGTATGTCTGTAAAACGTACTCGCGATATTGGAGTAATCCTAGTATAATGTGGGGAAATCGTTTCAATAACTAAAAAAAAAGTTTCGCGAGGGTTCCGTATGGCTTTTTTTGTGATTGTATTTTGTTACATTAGGTATTCATATTGTAAAAATAAGTTTTAGCGCTTACGATAAAAAATATTTTATTTTATTATCGTTAAAGCAAAACATAATACTATATTTTTTTATATTAATAAATACATACAGTCTCACATTTTTACCATATAAGGGGTAGGCGGAGACCTACACTCGCATTTCGCCCCCGTGGGAAACGATACGTGACGAGTCAAAAAAACATAACCCCCCACGAACAGTATCGTGACAGCATTGAATATAATGGTACTGTTCTGCACGAAAAAAGGCTGTCCGTACAATAACTTAGTCGCCTCTTACCTCGGTAGAAAAAAGTTAGGTCCTATTGCCCCTCTGCCGGACACCTATCGGCTTAAAATATCTACAAATTTTACTTTTAATTTTACTACATCGCCACTTCCCATCAGGTGGGATTGTAGTTAAACGCTAGCTTATAATGATTAAAAAAAAAGGATACCAAAAAAAATTATTAACAAAAATGGCCGGGCCATACAGGCAGATCCCGGCGTCTAACTATATGTTTCAGAATAATGATTGATAGTTCTTTCCGTTTTGAGTGGAGTACATTGATTGATACGGAAATTAAATAATATTGTATGCAGGCTATTTTATTTTTAGGGTTCCGTACCTCGGAATGAAACAAATGAAATCTTACAGGATCACTCGTGTGTCTGTCTGTCCGTCTGTTATAGAACACACATAAACATAAATAGTTTTAAAGTTATTTAAGAAATGCCCATCAATGTTGACCAATTCCCCCTTCATATTGTTCTTTCGGAGAACTTAATATTTTCATAGATTACAGGAAAACCTATAAGAATTATGGTTTCAAAATCTATACAAATAAATAAAATTGAAGTGTCTGTTTGTAATAACAAAATAACATCTTTTTACTTAATTCTTTTAAAAGTATGTACGGTACGGAAAAAAAACTATTTTTAAAATGTTTTGTCTGTCTGTCTATTTGTTCCGGCTAATCTCCGAAACTGTTGGACCTATTTTGACGGGACTTTCACTGACAGGTAGCTAATATTACAGCGGGTAAGCACCGTGTGCTGCCGTGTGGTGGCGGTCGAAGAGAATCTACCACCCCATCTCATCCCGTGGGTGTCGTAAAAGTCGACAGCGGGAAATGAAAACCAGAAGATGGGCAGCAGCATCTTTCTGGAAAATCTAAACAAATCTACTAACTATGGCAAAATACCTCCAAAATGAGAGCTACAAACTTGTGGCTATCTATGAGGGAGGCTTATGTTCAGCAGTGGACTTGTGATAGGCTGAAACGACGACGACGACACTGCTACACGGCTAAATGTTAGTCTGAGTAAGCCGCGGGAGCCCATGATTGGAACCATTTCCAATCATAGGCAGATAAAAACAAAAATTGTTGGTCTTCTGATTTGGTTATTTTGTGATTGTCTATGCTGTGAGTGCCTTTGATCTTATCTCATAAACGTTACATAGGTTGCGGGTAGGTAAGGACGAATTAGTGCCTTTGTTTGCACGCACTTCTGACACTGTAATATTTCCAGAAGTTGATTGTTTTCGACGGCATTTGAAAGTTGTGTCGTGGTTGAAGATCGGCCACGACGACGTCATATTTAACTTTGCAGCGTAATGCTGCTACCTTTATGTCAATATTTTATGCGAGCGTGGTATCCAAGTCGAGACTAACCTATTTTGTTATTGTGTATTTACGTGTGAGTAGCTTCAACATGGCTGCACCATCTAGATAAAGCATTAATTAAGCGTGTTTATCGAACATGAGATCTTTATTGAATTTTCTCCGTCATATCTTCATCGAATCAATCGTTCCACGAAATGCCTTATTATCTATGAACAGTGGTCGCCAACGTCGCATGCGCATTGCTATTATCAATCTGCATACAAACGCAGCTCGCCGCTTTGTACCTGATAATTGAGAGTTATTGCCATTTGCGCGGTAGCGCCCGCTGGAACTGATTGTGGAGCCATGAAACTTAATATGATGTTTTCTCACGCACGGTTTGTATATTCACAATACGAGACGTTTTCCTTACGATCTGTTTTATTATCTACGAATAATCTGCAGGATGTCGCTCTCATCCGGCTTGGTATTTATTCTAATAAATTAGGTATCTCAATTAGGTATTTAAAATTAGGTATTTAATAAATATATTTCATATTGGATTGTTAGGAAAGTATGTACATGAAGTCGTCCTTGGTTTTCAAAGCTCTCAATTGGACTTCAGTTTATGTTTGACGATATGTTATTTGGTAAATCTACTTATTTGCTTGGATGCTGCACGATCCAGATTCGTCTTACAGGCGAAATCACAGTGCAAGTGAATGATTTCAGGATCCTGTATGACAGTTCTGTCTTCGACACTAATTCTGAAAATTTCCACAATTTTGTATCTCTAAAATTCATTCTTAAATGTGTGCGGCATTACCACATACAACATTTGTATTCATACAAATGATATACTTCACGACCGCGTGTCCTGGTGGTCAGAGTATCTGACTACTACTACTAACCCAGCTGGATCCATCATCATAATTTCAGTCCATAAATTGACACAAAACACCGTCCAGAGCCACCTGCATCCATCGACTTCCCGCAAAACAGTGCAGGTCGTCACCGCATCTAGTGGCAGATCGCCCCACACTGCGCTTTGCCGGTACTAGATTGCCACTGCAGAACCTTTCTTCCCCAAAGGTTATCGGCACTACGAGCTATATGGCTGGCCCATTGCCACTTCAGCTTGCTAATACTTAGGGCTACATCGATCTAGTTCTGCTGCGGATATCATCGTTACGGATTCTATCTCCTTCCTTAGCACGCTGAGCGACTCTGAGCTTCCTCATTTGGCCTTCATTGAAGGACCACGTATCTCAAAATACGTCGTTTTTACATTGTAAATATTTGTGCAAAATATTAATTGCTGTTTTTCGATTTGGTTGTGTTTGTGATTGTTTCTATGTCTCTGACCTCTGAATTTATCGCAAAAGTTTTACATTGCCCGCGAGATGGTGGGGACGATTAGGTGCCTCTGTTTGCGAATACACTTGTGGCACTATAATATCACCAGTACACTTGAAAGTGTCCATTAGCATTCGGAAGTTTTCGCTGTGTGGTTTACTGGTGGTAGGATTCCTATGCAGGAATCCTTCTAGGTAGGTACCACCCCAGGGCCAGTTATTCTGCCGTGAAGCAGTAGTGTGCAAGCATTACTGTGTTTCGGATTGAAGGGCACTGGGAGCTAGCGTAATCACTGGGCTTTTGAGACTTAAGAGATATGTCTCAGAGTGATGGGCGCAGTGTTGTGTCACACAGAAATATTCTGGTCACACAGCATTTGTTGTGGGCCGGATGTTGCACTTACCATCAGGTGAACGTTTTGCTCGTTTCGTCACTTTATACAATAAAAAAAATCGGCCAGGAGGAAACTACTGTTAAATCTTTCGCTCCACTGTCGCTTTTACGACCGCCGGTTCCGTGGCCCCAGTTCTTTCACTCAGTCGTACAACAGTGGAAGGATAGCGGGAATAGTTGTTTACGTCATTGCAACAATTTATGATGATGGCTCCGTTGTTTATGATCGCCCGCCGAATATATTACGCGGACACGCGGCTTTAGTTCGGCGATTGTGAGATTGCGCGCCCGTATGATCTCATAAATGTAGATTAGGCGAAATGTCGGTCTCGCAAAGCGCTGTCCATTCGAAACGATAGCTTTTCTTAGAACTGGATATTTATGCAATTAATGTGAACGAAAATATATCACTTTTGAACTTTAAAAGAACATTTTTGAAGAGTTTAGAGAGAGTTTATAGTAAAACGTCAAATTATTTCATACATACATACATAAGATCACGACTGTATCCCATAAGGGGTGGTCAGAGATTGGGCACTCACTGCAAAAACAGATGACTGCCACAATCCACGTTTCACAAAAACAATATAATGCACTTTGTGTGATAGGTAGTGAGCCCATCGCCACCATGCGCTGTTGGGTGCACAGTGCAGTTTAATTCCTTACTCGCCTTTTACGAGATCCATTGGATGAGATGGAGTGGTAGTATTCTTTTAAAGAGCCGCCACCACACGGCTTCGGCAAATTATTTCATGCTTTTTGAAACGGTTTTTGTTTACTTTCGATGAGCCGTGGTAGCTCAGGGGCTAGGTGCTCGCTTTAAATTTCATAATACGTTAGTGACATGGGTTCGATTGCCGGTGACGGCACCACGGAAAGAGTTAATTGCAATTTTTAGTGCTGATTTACCACGTGTCCCACCTCGATGAAGGAAAGCTGCATGTCTGAGAAATAAGAAACCACATTGGTGCAGCGTGGCGGATTCTTCCCGTCTCCAAAACCCTCTCAAAAGCGAGAGGAGGTCTGTTCTCAAGCAGCGGGACATTTATAGGCTGTAACTTTACTTTTACAAATTTTGTCAATTAAACGAATACTTAACAGAAAATATTTGTCAAACTTTCGCTCGACGGCAAAGCGATTGGCTTATCAAATGTTGTACTCGTATGACCTACGTATATTTGCTTCGGATCTAGTAGTGGCTGTGTATGTGAAATGTATGTCTTTAAAGCGCACTAACGATACAGGAAAGAAATCACAGTGTATGACATCGATTTTTAAGAAAAAAAAAAACACTTCCTTTTAATTCAAATGTAGATGTATGATTAAGTTTTATAGAGTAAATTCCATAGACTGTCTTTTGTTGTGAACTACGTCGTAATTATTTGATTTTAGATTTAAACTATAGATGTTATATTTAGAATCTGAGACCGGTATTTTCTTGAATTATTAAACATTGTGGCGCCGAATTCTCAATATTACAATACCTTCTAAAAGGCATAAGTATAAGATCTTAGCTATGTCATTGTATACAATATGGACTCGTGAGAATGTCCGCGAAGATTTTAAACTTTATTGAAGTCGAGAGGAATTTCAGATACTACTGATTTTTTTTTTAAATAACTACATATATACAAACACAATCTGCCAAACTGTGAGACAGTTTGTCGGCAGTAGCTCTCGTGGACACACTCTGAGACATAGGTTCTTAAGTCTTATATGCCCAGTGATTACGCTAGCTCACAGTGCCCTTCAAATCGAAACAGCAGTAAAGTTTGCACACTACTGCTTCACGGCAGAGTAACTGGTCCTGGGGTGGTACCTACATAGACGGATTCCTGCATAGGAATCCTACCATTTGGCTTCGGGTTACTTATTTCTATTCCTTAAAATACGCGATGTGGTTTGCCACGCGTCACGTCCCGTCTCCCGAATGGGTTACGGATATGGTCTCTGCCTACCCCAATAGGGAAAAGGCGCGAGTGTATGTATGTATGTAAAATTAAAAAGCTGATACGTTTTCATCGCCTGAAGATGCGTTAGTAACTTTCGAGTAGGCCGTAGAGGTGGTGTCTGAGGCGGTTTGGGAAAGATTCTCGAAAAATGAGTAACTTGGTATAGATGCTGATGGAGAGTTCATTGAAAATATTAAATAATAAAAACTTTTTTTTAGTTTCTTAAAACTTTCTGCGTGGCCCGACGTATATATGGGCTCCGGGTAGGATCGTACCAAAGACCGTAGAAGCGCACCGTAGAAATCAAGTACTATAACCATTAGGTCACACAAAGTAACATTTGCTGTACTGTGTACTGTAGCTTGTGTGGATGTGTGACTAGAGTACACATGTGCATGTGTCAGTTTGTCGGCTCGACATTAATCTTTTGGAAGTTGGCTTTGAGTATTGTAACATTACCAATATGACTACTAAAGTGGGACTGCTAAAGAATTGCACTGTTTAATTGACGAATGTGAAAGATAAAGTGTACCGGCGAGTCGTCAATATCAAAATGGCGTGCGTCAAGACCATTTGTTACTTAAGCTCGTCGCCGCATCCTTGGATGTGGACGTTCGCCCTGGGGGCTACAATTTAATCATTTGATTACTGTAAACAAATTGTTTGAATCGCTTTATGTGTCATAAACGGTAGTATAACGGTCGCAGTAAGAGCTGTGGGTTTTGGTGGGTGTGTATTAAGTCAACGTGTGCGACAGATTTTCTTTTTAAATTTGGGCCTGGATTTGATAGATTTGACGACCTAATGCGTGGGGCCTAATAGTCACGAGTACCTAGCATATACTCCTCGGGTCCTGGTTTCAAATTCCAGCTGGAGTGTAAGCTCGTTTGCCGGCTAAGGCACTTGCTTGTGTAGTACGCACTCTAGCCGTAGCTGTTTGTTTTCTCAAGTCTGTGGTTTGGTGGTAGGATTTCTATGCAGGAATCCGTCTACGTAGGTACCACCCCAGGGCAAGTTATTCTGCCGTGAAGCAGTAGTGTGCAAACATTAGTGTGTTTCGGTTTGAAGGGAACTGAGAGCTAGCGCAATCACTGGGCACATGAGACTTAAGAACTGATGTCTCAGGGTGACGGGCGCAGTGTGGTGTCACACAGAAATGTTCTGCGTGAAACAGCATTTGTTATGGGCAGATGTTGCACTTACCATCAGGTGAACGTTTTTCTCGTTTCGTCAATTTATACAATGAAAAAAAAGGTAGGAATAAAATTTAAGCCAGAAAATAGTGTGGCAATCGCAATCGCTTTTTTTAAATGCAAAGAAAAAAGTATGTTTTGCGACTGTTCTACTATATTCGATACTGTAACCGAATCATCCCCTCATAGTTAAGATTTATCCGATACACCATCAATCGTATAGATGAACGTATAAGTGGCTGAAGACTAAAGAATTATCTTACTCTAACAAGGAAGCTGGTGGGATGGTGGACGCAGTATTACTGAACCACTTGCGTTTCGAGGATGTCATTGTGAATTAGAGAGCATGGTCAGGGAACTAGTAATAGAAAGCCAAAAAGTGCGATTGTCATTGAACACAATGAAAACCAAGATTTTAACAAATGGATAATCCCAAGACATTGATATATAAGCTAAAGCAAAAATTTAATATGTAAAGGAATATTAAATTTTTGCTTTAGCTAATATGGCAGCAGCATATAGAACAGCTAGTAGTTTTTTAAAAATAACACCGAACAAGAAATGCAACGAAGAATAACTTTAGTCTCGCAAAAATATAGGGGTTTGAAAGAAATAATGAAAAATAACACGGTTAATATAAATACAAAGAAAATCTTAGACGAAGGCCCCAGGGCCGGTTATTCTGCCGTGAAGCAGTAGTGTGCAAACATTACTGTGTTTCGGTTTGAAGGGCACTGTGAGCTAGCGTAATCACTGGGCGTATGAGACTTAAGAACTGATGTCTCAGTGTGACGGGCGCATTGTGGTGTCACACTGATCTGGGTGACACAGCATTTGTTATGGGCAGAAGTTGTACTTATCATGAGGTGAACGTTTTGCTCGTTCCGTCCCTTATATCAAATAAAAAAAAAACAAAGTAACAGTATTACGTTGCCTGACATATGGTTGTCAGACGTGGTTATTGAGAAAAGAAGACGAAAAAATAATTGCTATCTGCCAACATAAAATGTAAAGAAGTATGCTTGGAATCAAGCTATCAATCAGATAAAAAATTTAACGAAAGTATCAAAAGTAAAACCAAAATCATTGATGTACGGAAAATAATTAGACTAACCAAATTGCACTGGGCACGACAATGTTGTAGGATGAATAACAATAGGTGGACAAAATGTTTAACAGAGGCGTCCCTTAGACTGGAAATGAGAAAAGGGAGACCTGGTAAAAGATGAAGAGACGTTTTAAGTCACAGATGAGTATCTCATTGGATGCGAAAGGCAGGAAAGAGATGTATGGAAAGGTTTCGGAGAGGCCTACGCCGCAGACGCGCCAACTAACAACATGTACTAATAACCCCAAGGCCAGTTATTATGCCGTGATGCAGTAGTAGCGAAAGTAACTCTCTCCTGCCCCTATGTCTGTTTATTACTTTTTCAAGGTTAAAATGCTGAACCTGATACTTTTTATTCCGGAAAATCAAAGAGAAAAAAACTTAAATCCACGCGGACGTATTCGCGGATTTCAGCTAGTCAATAAAAAAAGAAGATCAAAGCCATCACTATGAGAATAGAAGTGTCGAAGATTGCCTCCTGAATCCTGACGAATATTCGAAACAAAATAATGAGAAGAATGTAGATATTTAGCAATTTATGCACTTTATGTCGTCATATGTAAGTTATTGGGAGAGCAGAATAGCACCTTACTCTTTTCTACCGAGGTATTTTCTAAGAGGCGACTAAGGTATTGTACGGACAGCCTTTATTCTTTCAGAATAACACCATAATATGTAATGCTGTCACTACAGTAAGAATATTTTAACTCCTACCAAAATAGCTGCGACGTGGTTCGCCACCTGCAAGGTCTCGTTTGCCGCGTAGGCGAAAAGTGGGCTATGGGTGTGGTCTCTGCCTACCCCTTATATGGGAAAAAGGTTGACTGTATATGTGTGTATGTAAATGTAAGTTAAGTGTAGCTGCAGATGAAATAATAAATTTAATGTGATACAGTTTCACCGCGTTTAGCGTATGTCGAGAAAACATAACGGTAGCGTGTAACCAGTCGTTCTATCCTCGCATCTTGGTAATTAATCAGGGCTTATCGCTGCACCCTGCGGGACCACTTTACCATTGCCTTCCCTTTAATTAGTGTTAATACAATTTGACCTTTACGCACCTGTATTACGGCATACATAATAAATGTTGGTTTAGAGGAGCTGTGGATTAATTTTGCAATACTTTTATTAGTATTTTCTTTGGTAAACTGAACTTTAATTGCACCGTATAAAAGTGAGGGTAGTCCGATATAATGTTTTTGATTTTTTCTAAATTGCGTAGATAACGCGATAGCGGCTAGGTGTTACAATGTAATTTGTACGGCCGTCCGTTTTTATGGCTTTACATAATTTAAAAATGTTATCTTATTGTTGTGGATGAGCTTTCCGTATTGCTTCAGACGGGTTCAGTAACATCCGCATTTACCTTTAGATCTTTTCTTTATTTGTAAATTAAGGTAATTAAAGATAAGGTATAAGTGTATGCAAAAGATCTTTCGTTTATTTAACTTGTTCTAAATATTATTTATTTTGAAAAATGAATATGTACCCATGGTATAAATTGGAAAGATTCATATTGTTTTCATTCATATAAATTAATATCTTTATACTACAGTTAATGTTATTATAAGAACGTTTAAAAAAAAAACAAAAAAAAAAAATGGTAAATGGTTGCGTTTACAAACTGAAATCTTATGAAACTTTAGTTGTTGGGATTCAATAACGATACATTTAAGTGGTCGTGACTGTAGCTTTCATATTATAGCGACTAGGTCCGGCTTCACACGTTTAAAATTTTGATTCTACAGTGATATACAATAAATAAATTGGGAAAATAAAATAAGATTATATGATTGCCGATACTGGCAAACTGTTTCCCGACGAGTAGATTCACTAATATCGTTAACGCTCAGAAGCTAGGGCAATTATATATTAATTTTAATACGCATAAATCTTCCTGGAGAGATCGTTTCGAGGTTCTCGAGATTAGCGTGGTCACACAGAGTTTATGTTATACTATGTATAGATACATACATACAGTCACGCCTTTTTCCATATAAGGGAAAAGGGAAAAGTTTCGGGTGGTGAAGCACGTCGCCGGCATTTTGGTAATAGTGAAAAAATCTTACTTCTCATTGCGTTCCCACGAGCAATATAATGACAGCATAGCGTACTATGGTGTTATTCTGCTGCAATAAAGGTAGCTCAAGGGCTAGGCGCTCGCTGAGGTCATAGAACGCGAGTTTTTTTTTTATTGTAATAAGTGACGAAACGAGCAAAACGTTCACCTGATGGTAAGTGCAACGTCCGCCCACAACAAATGCTGTGTCACCCAGAATATTTCTGTGTGCCACACTGCCACACTGCGCTCATCACCCTGAGACATCAGTTCTTAAGTCTCAAATGCCCAGTGATTACGCTAGCTCACAGTGCCCTTCAAACCGAAACACAGTAATGCTTGCACACTACTGCTTCACGGCAGAATAACTGGCCCTGGGGTGGTACCTACCTAGACGGATTCCTGCATGGATTCGATTCCCGGTGCCGGCAATACTACAATTGTTAATTGCAATTTTAAGTGCTGATTTACACGTGCCCGGAGGTGAAGGAAACATCGTGAGGAAGCCTGCATGTCTGAGAAATAAAAAATATTTCCACGATAAGTGGCCGGATTCTTCCTAGCTCCAAAATCTTCTCGGAAATGAGAGTAGGCATGTGCTCAGCAGTTGGACATTTAGATTTTATAGACAACGGTTATAGAAATGAGTCTTATAATTATTATGAATACATACGTATTGTCACGCCTTTTTCCCAGGAGGTATAGGCAGAGACCACACCCGTAGACCGGTACTACGGACCGGACTACGTTGCCGCTATTTTGCTACGAGTCAAAAGTTTCTTTATCCCCATTGCGTACCAATTAGCAGTATAGTGACCTATTATGGTATTATTCTGCACGAATAAAGGCTGTCCGTACAATACCTTAGTCTCTACTTACGACACCTCGGTAGCAAAGAGGTGGGTGCTATTGTACTTTGCCGGACACCTATTCGGTAATATAATTAATTATAATAAATGTTTATAACTCTCTCCGTATGTTAGACAGAAGCCTCCTCCATATATTTGAAAGGGTTTTGGAACCCACATGAATCCGTCCAGTTTGCTCTTGTACAGGTATACTAAGTTTCAATGTTTTGGAAATATTTTTTATTTCACATGCGGTTTCATCACAATGTATCCCTTGGTAAAACAATATACATATTAAGCGGTATATACACTGGGGCGCGAAGTAGGGTTACTCACGTACAACGAGGCGAACAACCGGCACCTGAACTACCTTGACCTAGTGACAATATTAATAAAGATATTAAGTACACTTTTCAAAACAAGATATTATAAAATTTTTATTACCGCGACTTCGTCCGTTATGCAGATAGCCATAAACTTTGTTCGCCTTTTAGGTGACTGAGATTGAATATAGCTTAAATTTTCATCAGTCATCATCATTTCAGCCTATCAATAGTCCACTGCTGGACATAGGCCTCCCCCATAGATTGTCCACAAAATTTTGTAGCTCTTATTCTGGTGGGATTTCGCCTTAGTTGCCACGCTTGGCAAGCGGGTGGGCAATCGCAGTTTGTTTATTCAGGTTTCGATTATCCCTCTGTCGACTTTTACGACACCCAAGTGATGCGATCGGGTGGTAGACTCTCTTAAACCGCTACCACACGGTAGCTATTTAAGCTAAACTTGGGGAAATTGCTATACAACTACAAAAATCCATTACCAATCGATCTAGTAGTTAAGACCTCCCAACAAACCTAAACTATTTATCTAAAGAAACGTCATAACTCGCATAATCCAAAAACTATTACAATAAATTATCGACTAAAACAATTCTTGAAAATCAGACTATCGATTAATAAAAATCTGTCAATCTCCGTGCAAGGATTTTTTTCATGTGATACTACGAAGGTTTTCCGATACCATGAATCCAATTGTAACTAAAAATATATTCAGCTGAAATTTATTTTGCTATTAAGTGAATAACAAGCGTAAGATTATTAGACCCGAAAACCTTTAATTTGTTTTTGCACAAATGTTAACCCTGGCCTGGGATTCCAATCCAGGACCCGCAGCGTGGAAGTCAGGTACTCTGACTACTTGGCCACGCGGTTGTCAAAATTAAGTAACAAATAATAAATTAAAACTAAAATTTATTTATTAATTAATTTAAAACTAATATTTAAAAATAAAATAAACTAATTTAAATGTCAGAATAGTTTAATGTAGAAGGGGTGTTAATGTGAACACTTAACGAGCATGCTGATACGATGGATAACGAAAACTGTGTCTGAGTAATGTCTTCTGGGACTTGCACAAGTATTCAATATTGGGGTTAAATATATACATGTTATTCAGTATTTATAATAACTTCTTTATATTAATATGTGAAGGGTAAGCTTTGTACACCCGAAGGATTGTGTAATTTGGCATAGTTAAAGCTTGTATGAGAAAGAGCTATGCTCGGAGTTTCTCTGCGTGAAAAGATCCGTAACGATGATATCCGCAGCAGAACTAAAGTAAGTAGGCTGAAATGATGACGATGAAAGCTTGTATGGAGAAGAAGAAAAAAGAAGAAAAGAAGGAGAAAACTAAAATGTTTGTATTATATGTGTTACAAATACATACACACAATAGTTTGAATAAAATAAAACATTAATTAATTATGTTCTTACTGACTATGTCAAACATATAATAGTCTGTGATCAAACATTTGTACAGAGTATAGATTGTCGCCATTGAATTTTTAAAATGTTGCTAACAAATACTTTCAAACTATAAAAAAATATGAAATACGGTCGGATTACGATCACATTGCGACGACTAGTTACAATTAATAGGCACCCTGCCAATAAAAACAGAAATCCGAAATCGTCAACTCGAAGATGAACCAACCTTACATGAGACTATGTATCATCGTGTTCTTTACACCGTTCCAGCAGTTATGAACATTTTAGATAATGATAGAAATAATCTATGGTACAGTAGCCGAACTCTGTCCAAAACTTTGAATGTAAAATTGATGTTACATACTTTCTAATTGTGATATGTGCTCAATCAAATCCATTTGTTCGCGCAAACGAAGTCGTGGATACAGCTAGAACTACACAAATCATACTACAGTGGAGTATCCTAACTGTAACGTGAAACGTAATTCTTAAACGTGTAACGCGAAACAATCTGTCATGGATTTTTAAAAAATTGTCAAGGATAAAATAGATCATTACATAGAGGACTACCGTGTGGTAGCGGCTTAAGAGAATCTACCACCCCATCTCATCCCGTGGGTGTCATAAAAGTCGACAGAGGGAAAATGAAAACCAGGAGATGGACAGCTGCATCTTACTGGAACATCTGAATAAATAAACTGCGGTTGCCAACCCGCCTACCAAGCGCAGGCAACTGTGGCAAAATTCCCCCAGAAACAGAGCTACAAACTTGTGCCAGTCTGTGGGGGAGGCCTACGTTCAGCAGTGGACTAGTGATAGGCTAAAATGACATAGAGGACAATGATGTGTGGAAATAACTCTTAATCTGCACTTGCAAACCCTCTGGCTACCAAATATATGAAGTTATAATAATTTAATTAATGTAATTTTTGAATGAAATTTTATAATATGGCATTGAAAAAAAAAGCCACAGAGTACCGGCAAGAATCGGTGTAGATTTTGACATTCATAAGAGCATTATGTTGTTGTGCTTTAAAGAAGCCTAAATTGATAAAAAAAATTACTTAGACTGAAAAAATTGATTGCGAAAGAAGCATTTTAACGATTGAAATGTATTTCCTAGCGTCATCGTTATGAAAGGAATGTCCGCCATCATAAAATACAAATACAGTTGTTGTAAATATCCGAGATGAAGTACAAAGTCGACTCTTGAAGCTAGTGTCTCACTAATACCATACTCACGGACCAGTGCCATTACGGGGTGTCCGCAAAAAAAGAGGAGCGCGTTTCGTCGCAGGCGTGCGTCTCGAGACGCTAACAAATTGGCTCGTTAACAGCTCATCGACAGCGATAACTTGTCGCGTCAATCGATAAATATCGGGATTATGTATCGATGTAAGCTACTGTTGGGAAAGGTACAACACAAAATTTAGCTCGGGGTCGGACGCGGCGCTTACTGCAATACTGATTTTGAGATATCAAATGATTCGTTGTTCCTTACTGAAATGCGCAAGTTCATTTCGCAAACACCAAGAACATCTGGATCCGGAACAGTTATCTGTGGGCCGGATAAACATTTTTCCCTTGCGCGAATCGACCGACGATCCATAGTGCAGGACAAAATCGCTTACCCATGTCGCCTAATGAGCTGACTACTAAATAGCATATACCATTCTTGTAATTACCAGAGCCCATAACCGTCCCACTTCTGGGCACAGATCTCCTCTAAATTTTGAGAGTAAGATATCTTCTAACAAAAATATTTCAGAGCATATTTCACATGCTCTATTTTCCAATTTACGTATGCAAGCAGATCGAATTTCAATCCAGTCTACTATGCGAATTGCAAAATTTGCGTTTAGATCTACAATACAAGTGGACAGAATTACGTTTAAAAACAAATATATACTTCTATAAATTTTTATACTTATTGTCTTATAATATTTGGAATTTTTCAAAGGCTCTTCAATGTTGAACCAGATACATATATGTAAAAGTACATTAAATTTGGTTTTTATTTCTACACTACACCGGACAAATCATGTTGAATTTGAGAAATAATAGAAAACTAAAAGGTATTTTTATATATCCCCGAATACTACACGTTAAATAAATTGCTTACTTACAGACAAAAACACACTAACAAATTGAATAACGTTTTAACGATAAAATTGATAATTATTAGCTAAAGCTGGCTCGAATTAACTACTGGTGATAGATTCCTATGCAGGAATCCGTCTAGGTAGGTACTACCCCAGGGCCAGTTATTCTGCCGTATAGCAGTACTGGGCAAACATTACTGTGTTTCGGTTTAAAGGGAAGTGTGAGCTAGTGTAATCACTGGGCATATGAGATTTAGCAACTGATGTCTCAGGGTGACGGACGCAGTGTGGTATCACAAAAAATATTTTGAGTGACACAGCATTTTTTATGGGCAGACGTTGCACTTACCATCAGGTACGATAGGTAACGATTTGATCGCTTCGTCACTATATTCGATAAAAAAATAACATTGTCATCTAATTTTTTTCTTCCCGTAATCATGGCTTCTACAAAGCGTCCGAAACATCTGGAGCTTTGAATAAACGCTATAAAATCCTTATATATAGTTTTTTCAATAATCCTGAACACTCAGTCACGAATGAAGTGAGCGATAAAATTGAATCATAACAGATATCACATTTATCAGGATTCTCTAGACTCGAGAACTACCGTTGTGTGACGTCACCTAACCGAGACAAGCATACATCGGTCGCGCAGGGAAGAGAGAGTCGTGACGCAAAAACAACATACCAAATAGGGTGGTCACATGTAGCGAAATATCGGTATAAATGGGGATCGTACGCTGATACAGTGGTAACATTTTAAAGATGCCTCGAATTTCGATGAACGTTATTCACAAAGATGGCGGCGGCGGAGTGACGTTACTGGATGCGCGGGAATTGATGTTTTCGCGACATGTGGCACGCAGGTGCGCTGCAAACGAACGTAATGAAAACTGCCGTTAGATGTTCGCTCCATTTTTAAATACAATGACATGTGATTCTTTTGTTTCTGTTGTTTTTTAGGTTTACTATGGGCTACATTTCGATTCCAAATTTTGCCAAGTCTGGAGTCAGTTTTACGCCACTTTAATTTATTTTGAGCCAATAATTTGTAATTGTTAACCGCAAAGTGACCAAGAGGTCGTAACCGTCTATAAATTCTTCAATAATCGTACAAAGAGCCACGCTTGTTTCCCATTGGGCTAAGCAGAGACCACATCTGTCCACTCGCTACGATCCTGATGCAAATCTTTCGCTTCTCCTTATTTCATTGGATTTTCAAACAAGCTTGCCAACTTCAATAATCGTCAACGTAATAAGGTTTATTTCGTGCTATATCCAGAAGCCTTTTAAAGTCAATTTAGTTGTTATTATGGTTTTCTTTAAGTTATCCCCTGTATCGATGTGGTCGGTCAGTTAATATTATTCGCTGTTGGACATTGGTCTCTCCCAAGAAGCAAGGGATTTGCCGTAATCGATACTTGGCAGGTGGATTGGCGATCGCTTTAGCGCTTTTACTGGTGGTAGGATTCCTATGCAGGAATCCGTCTAGGTAGGTACCACCCCAGGCCAGTTATTCTGCCGTGAAGCAGTAGTGTGCAAGCATTACTGTGTTTCGGTTTGAAGGGCACTGAGAGCTAGCGTAATCACTGGGCATTTGAGACTTAAGAACTGATATCTCAAGGTGACGAGCGCAGTGTGGTGTCACACAGAAATATTCTCGGTGACGCAGCATTTGTTGTGGGCGGACGTTGCACTTACCATCAGGTGAACGTGTTGCTCGTTTCGTCACTTTATACAATAAAAAAAAGACAATGTCGTTATGGTGCTATCTGTCAGAAGACATGAGATTTTCCGAGTGTTTCTTTCGACTCTTACAACACCAACGGGATGAGATGGGATGGCGGATTTTCTTATGCTATACCACCACACGGCAACTCTATATCACCATATGGTTTGTTTTGAATGTTATGATTGGTGTTTGAAAACTTGGTTATTATAGCAAAATGTTTTTATTTCTGTATGAAGCCGTTTCTATATACTCAACATAGACTTAATTGTAACAATGAAAAAAAATCTGAATGTGTCTATAGCTTTTCAAAACTGATAAATTACAAGTTACTAACGTTGTAAACTATTAAGAAAACCATAAACCAGAGTTTAATGCAATTGCTTTTCAAGATTTAATAAGTTTTAAAATGTGTGTCTCAAGTTTACACCATTGGCGCCGACACAACCGTATCTCTTAAATCTACTCGCATGCGTACTAGCGCGGTTTATTGCTTAGGCTTCAGATATTAAACCTAGATTTCACTTAGCACCTGCTAGCGCAAACGAAATTAAACTTTACCGCGTTATTATAAAGCATTAATTTAGTGTTATTCCAGTCAACAGATACGACATTCTCAGTGTAAGTGATAAGGTTGTTGATTTAATCAGATAGCTGAGACATAAATTTATCTCTTTTCGATATCAGTGATTAGAATAAGTTTGTCTCTGTCCCGCGACGGTTATCGAGTGTCGTATCGACGATTAAGCATCGAAAATACTGTAATTGACTTCAACGTTTCAATTATTTCGAGTTTTGAAGTCGATAATTATTTACATTACGAATAGATTGTCAAGATTGATTTCTACTTTGACTTCTCTTTTTTACTTTGACGTGTCGTCTTGAATTTCACTGGAGTTGCAAAAAAAATTTATTCATTCGCTTCGGCTGTGGGTATTGGTAATATCATTATTAAGAAAGTTTACGTCCATAGACATGTATGTCAAACATCTCTTTAGTGTCTGTTTCCTGCAGACCGATGTTAAAAAAATTAAATTAGTCTTTGGTGGTGGATACCGTTTCATTTTAATACATATTAAATTTTTATTTAACTACATATATATCAAATGAATGATTTCATGGTAGCTGATGTATACATAAGATTCATTCTATTAAATATATTTGCTAGTCTTAAATCCCCTAAGTGACGACCGCGTGGCCTAGTGTTCAGTATACCTGACTTCTACGCGGGTCCTGGGTTGGAATCCCAGCCCTAGCCAACATATGTGCTATAACACAAATTGTTGATTTTCGCCTGCCTCCGACCTTATCGTATACATCGGGCGCGGGTACATTGGATCGAGTGATTGCCTCTGTGTTTGCTCTTACACTTGTGGAACTATAATATCTCCTGCGCAATTAATTGCTCTCGACGGCAATAATCGGAAGTCGTCGCCGCGGTCGAAATCGGCCAGGAGAACATCATCATCATCTCTGAAACATATTAAGCTATTTTTTGAAAATAGTTATTATAAAAATGTGATACAATTGCACGTCTCATGGCGCGAAGCGGCGTGAGATAGTGCTTTATAACATGCGATTCGGCGGTCTTCTAATGCCTCTATCACAATTCTATTGCACTTATATGCTAATTTGAATAGACTCCTTTTAAGAAAATACTTTAATTAATTGATTAAAATTATTTTGAAAAATCATCTAATATTGCTAATTTGGAAAAAACAGATTAAAAAAAAATTGACGTGGACGTCAGGATTTTTTAGGGATGTGGTCACGATAATGCCCGAAATAATTGACGTATCGAGACCGGGTTTTTTTTATCGTGTCCAGAATTTTATCTACATACATACATACATAAGATCACGACTGTATCCCATAAGGGGTAGTCAGAGACTGGGCACTCACTGCAAAAACAGATGACTGCCACAATCCACGTTTCACCAAAACAATGTAATGCACTTGGTGTGATAGGTGGTAAGCCCATCGCCACCATGCTTTGTTGAGTGCACAGTGCAGTTTAATTTATTTACTGGTTTCCTATTTCATTTCAAAAGTCTAGCATTAAGAAGAAATATTTTTTTCTTATTGTTTTCATCTGAAATGGAAATGACTCGAAATATTTGAACCTCAATACGATTTTTTTTAAGTTAAATGAGTGTCATGAGACGCAATTTTGGATTATTTAAACTTTTTTTCAATGTGAGAAATACAAATTGGTCAAACTGTTATATATTTTTACTATTACTACTGTATAGTATTGAGGTTTTTCGAATTGAGAAGAAATAAGCGAACGAAACACCATAGGTCTCCTCTTTTTGTAATGTTTTATCTTAAATACGTTTATTATGGACGTTGCTCATACCATCATCGAATTTTACTGGTGGTAGGATTCCTATGCAGGAATTCGTCTAGGTAGGTACCACCCCAGGGCCAGTTATTCTGCCGTGAAGCAGTACTGTGCAAACATTACTGTGTTTCGGTCTGAACGGCACTGAGAGCTAGCGTAATTACTGGGCATGTGAGACTTCAGAACTTATGTCTCAGGGTGACGGGCGCTAGTGTGGTGCTACACAGAAATATTCAGAGTAACACAGGATCTGTTATGGGCAAACGTTGCACTTACCATCAGGTGAACGTTTTGCTCGTCTCGATACTTTATCAAATAAAAAAAACCCTGAGACATAAGTTCTTAAGCCTCATATGCCCAGTGATTACGCTAGCTCACAGTAAAAAAAAACAGAAAGAAACAAGATCTGTAAAACACTGGCAACAAAAGTGACGCTGTATTGTGAAGTCGAAGTGGACTCCACCCAGCAAAGAAAGCTGCGGAAAGCTATTTTTCTGTGGAGCCACTACGTAAGTTAAAGGAGAATGCACGTACTTGTCTATCAGTAACAAATACTGAACAGAATGATAAAATATATGATAATATAGCAGAAATATGAGTAGTAATAAGACATCGGATATAGTAAGAACCTAAAAAATACATACGTATTTAGTGACGCGATATATATAAATAATTTAAAATTAAAGTTATGCATACATTTCCAACAGTTACTTATTGTTTAATATATTTATGTTTTAGTCCTTTTCATAGCCTCTGGCTCGCTATAACTCGCAAAATTTCGAAGACAGGAGAACAATAAATGTATGCATATTAAAATATGTTGTGCAGTACAAACATTAAAATTCATGTATTGCTTTCGGGAACTCGAAACTCTACCGACTTGTGCTCAGACGGACAGACGGTCATGTTTATAAACTGCTGCATGATGTGTGTCCGGTTTGTACATCGCGAATACGAATTGTGGAAAAGTATGTTAATTTTTATATTTTATTTATGTGTCAAAAATACAGTATTTATTTCGAGGTTTTTTTCTTCAATATAGATTATTTACATAATACTCATTGAACGTCATTTTTTTAAGCTATACTGATTCACAAATATATGCCTCTGTCCTGGGAAGACGCAGTAAGAAACCCAGCGTGATTATTTTTTCCAGTCATTTTAAAAATAATATACAATTCCAGCAGTATTATAAAGATGTACGAGTAGAAATAGCTTGGTAGCGATCACCTCATTCCCAGGGGTTATCATCATCCATGTTTTCCTTAATATTATAATAACCCTTCTTAAAAATTCTTTTTTTAACAAATAGTTTGAGCTTTTTGATGGAAAGACTTTGTGTACTTTCTGGGATTTTGTTGTAAAAACGTTGCCCCATGAAAGAGTTACTGACTCAGTGTGGTCGAGTAACTGGCATTATTAATTTGTTTGAGTGAAGGAATTCACTCCTTAATATACCGAAACAAGCTCATGCAAATGAAATAGTGACATTGTCAGGCAAATAGTCATTGGCTCGAAGAAGTTTTATCATCAAGATATTAGCAGAACAAGATATAAACCTATTATGAACAGCCGAGGGTGGAGGAACAATCTCAAAGTCGCTCAGCGAGGAATGGACAGAACTATGTTCGATGTTTTTTTGCGTAACGAGGATATCGAGGTCATTCTTTCGTGATATAATTCGGTGATATAATTGCTGTTTTTGGCTTTTACAGCTTCATCGGATACTGTGCTCACGAGCCAGAGGCCCGCGTGCCAGGTTTGGTTTGCCCAAACATAAATACTTAAATAAACTCCTACAAACAAATCGAAATTCGGACTGTGTCGCGTTCGCTGCGTGCTTGCGCGACTTCGATTACGAATATCTCAAATGATTTTAAGCCGTCTAATGACCGTCCGAGGGAGGCTGCGGGGCTCCATTCGGATTGTCGACTACTGCGCGCCGCTCTCTACGGCGGTCGCGCGTCGTGGTGCGTGTTATATTAAAGTTATTAACTGTGTGTACAGTGTAGCCTGGATCGTGACTGACCGTGTTTCTTTCGTGATGCAGTAGTGTGCATTTAACATTACTGTATCGATCCGAAGGGCACTGAGAGCTATAACGCTAGGTGGCTGGTTTAATTACTAGGCATATGAGACTTAAGAAGTGATGTCTCAGGGTGGCGGGCGAAATAAGTATGACCATATCTCCTAGTATTAGTTACTCAGTAACTCATCAGGTCTCTTCACATAAAGCATATCTGTGTAGCACTATACTGCGCCCGTACCCTTGAGAGATGTCCGAGAAGCATTTCTGTGTGGTATCACACAGCCGCCGTGTGGTAGCGGCTTAAGATAATCTACCACTCCATCTCATCCCGTGGGTGTCGTAAAAGTCAAGAGAGGGAAAATAAAAACATGACGATGGGGAGCAGCATTTTCCTGAAACATCTGAATAAATAAACTGCGGTTGCTAACCCGCCTGCCAAGCATGGCAACTATGGCAAAATGCTCCGAAATAAGAGCTATAAACTTTTATAGCAATCTATGGAGGAGGCCTGTGTTTAGCAGTGGACTAGTGATAGGCTGAAAGGATGAAGGAGGATGATCACACAGATATGTTCTGGGTGACATAGCATTTGTTATGGGCAGACGTTGCACTTACCATCAGGCGGATGTTTTGCTCGTTTCGTCCCTGTATCCAATAATTTTTTTAAAAAAAAAGCTACTGACTAAGCTTTTTTTTTTATTTTTACTTAGACGCTACTGTACTTGTTAATGTATGTATACCGTTTTCTGTAGCAGGGAATAAAAACGCGCTCTTTTTTTCTAAATAAAATTCTAATAAATAGGTGCTCAGTACGCAGGTCACACGAATCCAATAACTTAATAAAAATAAAGTAAAGGTAAGAAGCGAATATGTTTACTTTGATCTAAGCCCCGTTAAAATCTTTTCAGCCGTTTCGGAGATTAGCCCGGACAAACAAACAGACAGACAAAAGTTTTAAAAATCCCGCGTTAGAGTTTTGGAATACTGCAAATTACGGTACGAGTTAAGAAAAGACACTTCAATTTAATTTTTTTGTATAGATTTTTGTATGATTTACGTATAATATGATTTAAAAGACTTTTTATTTCACTACGTGTAGGATTTTCTGCCACTCCATCTCGTCTAGTGGGTGTGGTAAGAGTCGACTATGTGAAAGGCCTAAAAATCTCATGGCTTCCGACAGGTGGCGAAATAATTATTTTATCTAATTACTCGTATGACGAAAAATGCCAGACTTATAACTCACAGGCCTCCCTTCTTGGGATAAGGCTATGTCCTATGTATGAAGAAGAAAAAGAAAGTGTAGTCTGCAAAAATAAAAAAAATTAATTACTCCTAAAACTGGTCCTGCTAAGACCCTATCGCAAACGAAACTTTTCGTATAATGAAAACACACATGTAAATTCTCGATAAGAAACTGGCCGCGTGAGCTGCGACCCGACAGATCAGTTTCGATAAGTGGGTCCGGCCGCGATAGTGCGGGCGGACGGGCGCGCCCTCGTCACTTCCCGGCGCGTGCGTCGCTCCACTGAGAAGCGGGGGTATGGTACAAGCGGTAGCGATTACTAAAAAAAAAAGCTTTTGAACATTAATTTTGCTTAGTATTATGTTTCGGTTTAAAGGTCACTGGTAGTTAGCGTGATCACTGGGCATATGAGGCTTAAGAACTGATGTCTCAGAGTGTGGTGCCACAAAGAAATGTTTTGGGTGACACAGAATTTGTTACGGGCAAACGTTGCATTTACCATCAGGTGAACGTTTTACTCGTTTCGTCACATTATCCAATAAAAAAAGTCTTGAAATTAGGTATAAAAATGTATATTAGTACTTAAACTATTATTTCTTACTAAGGACGGTGTAGGAAGAACTAGACACTTCCTTTATGTATAAGGAAGCAATGAAATTGTCTTTCTTTTAAACTCAATTACACGCTAGGTTTTTTTTATTTAGACCGCCTCCTAAGTGCGAGGCCGCGCTGCTTCCGTCAGCCAAACCAACGTCGTCTTTTCTTGCTGGAACCTTATTGCTATAAAGGTTATGTCTATATTGTCTTATCAAAGGGTACGCATTATTTTGCACTTTTTTTTTGAGATGGCGGCGTTCAAAAGAGTTCAACGAGTGCGTAGAAAGGATGTCCGTAGTCTATGATTTCGATCTAGATTCTCGTGAACAGAATGTCAAGTGACTAACTCGTTACTTATAAATAAATATATGAAGTTATGTATGTGGGTTATTTAAATTTTGTTTAGTACAAGAAAGACAAAGCTACAATACCATTGGGGAGAGCCCTGGTAGCTTAGGGGTCAGCCGCTCCCCGTTGATTTCATAATAGGCAAGGTGTATGTCCCGTGTGGTAGCGGCTTAAGAGAATCTACCACCCCATCACATCCCGTGGGTGTCGTAAAAGTCGACAGAGGGAAAATGAAAACCAGGAGATGGGCAGCAGCATCTTGCTGGAACATCTGAAAAAATAAACTGCGGTTGCCAACCCGTCTGCCAAGCGTGACAACTATGGCAAAATCCCCCCAAAACGATAGCTACAAACTTTTGTGGCAATCTATGGAGGAGGCCTATGTTCAGCAGTGGACTATTGATAGGCTGAAACGACGACGACGAAGGTGTCGATCACGACATTTCTAACAATATTCTTGCTTGCCGATTTACTATGTGCTCCGCCATGAAGGAATTCATCGTCATAGCTACGGAAATCTGCATGTCTGTAGAGTAAAAATATTCGGAGGACTTCTGAAGTATGCTAACCCGTATTGGAGCACCGTGGCGAATTCTTCCCTGATCCAAAGCCCTCTTGAAAGAAGAATGTTCGAAGGCCTGGTGTTCAACAGTGGGACATTTATTGGCATTTTATTTACTTTTTTATTATACTATTAGGATATTGCTAAGCTTATGATTGTTTCAGTCATTTGATATTAATAGGTTTTTTATCAAAGTAACATAACCTAGTACTTAAACTAGCCTAGTGGTTGGTATCAAAAGAGCCACGAGTGTTGGATTCGAATCTCGGTCAATATTTGCATTATATATATTCATCGCCATCATCATTATTTCCCATCACAAGTCCACTGCTGAATCTTGGATATCCCCATACATTTCCACAAAACACAGCCCTGTGCCACGCGATCTTCTCGCAAAACCGAACGGGCGTTTGCTGCTCGAGTAGTCTTTCGTCCCCAACGGTTAGTCGGTCCTACGAGCTATATGACCGTCCCGTACACATTACCGCATTTGAATCAAGTATTATTTGTAGTGTCAGTCGCTGTAGCCCAAGGGCCAGGCTTCAACTTAAATTTCATTGTACGTGTCTTTGGTGCCGACACCTAAACTTAAAATTGCAACATAAAATTGCAGAAAACAATTTTAAGTTCTGAATTGCTGTGCTGCGGTGTGGTTTCACCCGCATAAAAAAGCGGACCCCGATCGATGATATACATAATATATCCTTCCCTATTCGAATAGAATTTTTGGGTTTCAAGTTTTTTTGCGCGTAACCCTAATTATTTTTCTAAAATTGAAGCAGGCCTAAGTTACCCGCTATAATATCAGCTACTCGTATCTGTCAGTGAAAATCCCGTCAAAATCAGTCCAGCCGTTTCGGAGATTAGCCGGAAAATCGACAGACAGACAAAAATTTTAAAAATAGTTTTTTTTCATATAAGTACCGCATATAGTTTCATAAGCATTAGGTAAAAAGCTATTATTTTGTTTTTACAAACAGACACTTCAATTCATTTATTTGTAGAGATTTACCACAGCCTCAGCGGCGAATTAAAATATCGTGGAACCTTTTTTCTATAAGAGAAAGTGACGAGACGTGTAAAACGTTGACCGGATGGTAAGTGCAACGTCTGCCCATAACAAATGCTGTGTCATCCAAACATTATTGCGCACTGCGCTCGTCACCCTAACACATCGGTTCTTAAGTCTCATATGCCCAGTAATTAAACCAGCTCTCAGACCCCTTCAGTCATTTCAGTTCATGTTTGCACACTGCTGCTTCACGACAGAATAACCGGCACTGCGGCAGCAGCTAGCCGGATTCCTGCATAGGAATCCTACCACCAGTATATTATTTAATCAATTTACTTATTAATTGTGTCTGTAGCTTTTTATTTTATACCGCCTCGCGATCATCAGATTGTATCGCACTATACTGTATTGAGGAAAGTGACGGTGAGTGACAGCTTCCTGGTACCGGCGTCGGCCTTCGTCATTATATATGGTGTTTCAAAATTCTGCCGGATCGATTTCATCTTACGGCACCGTCAAACAATGTCACGTTAAATGCTAATGAAAGTAGAAGAAGCCAAAGATGTGTGTCGGGATCGTAGCAAGTGGAAAGATGTGGTATCTGCTTACCCCAATGGGAAACAGGAGTGACTGAATGTATGCAAACAATTGTCAAATGCTGATTTGTTACGTTTCGGCTGCCTTTGTATGTCAATATCACATTTGCATTTATTGTATTGTAGTTTTCTAAAATTATTTACAGTTCGGATCAAAAAAATATCCTTTTATACTATAGTAACTTTTATTAAAAACTGAATATTGCGAATTTTTTTAATATAGTTAATAGAATCAGGCGTTACTTTGCGGGAATTTATTATAATGAAGGAAAGAAAGTTAATTTGCTAAGATCCGCATGCAAAATATAAAATGGTGTATATTACCTAGTTTTGAAGAGCACCGCCACCGGGAACCGTACCTAAATTATTTATCTCAGTCAAAACAGCAGTACAGTATAAATAATAATAATAATAATAATAATAAATTGATTTATTTGTTTCACAAATCTTTTACATACTATTCTTATAAGTCTAAATAGTTGGATACATGATGATAAATGAACTTACAAAAAATAATCTGAAAGAAAACCAAGGCACGCTTTGTATAAAAATTTAGACAATATGTAACTCTCATGTAATGAAATCGTCGGTGGGAGGAATGCAGTCGAGTACAGTCACAATACAACCAGACCCGAAAGCAAACAATTCGTGATTTTGTACAAATGTTGCCTCCGGCTGGGATTTGAACTCAGGACCTCAAGACTCCCACGCGGTCGTCGTAGGACACTAACGGAAATGATTTCAGGAAAAATGCACAAAAATCTCGTATATGTAACTAGAAATTACATTTTTGCATCATCATTTACTTAAGAATGACCAGAGGTGCACTACACTACCTTACAGAACTCAATTATCATGTAACAAAAACAGTGACATCAATTAACAAAATTGATACGTTTGCGTACGCTCGAGACGAGAGCCTCGATTAAGAACGCACGCTCGCTGCCAAAAGTATAAATAGGCATTACTATTGTAATCCGTAGTGTTTCTTGCGACAGTTTTAAAATTTAATCACTTAATAATCCTATAGCAATTAAATCGTCGGATCCTGGCGATAAAAAGTAAGCCGGACTCGTTAAAATCAATTACTACGATGGCCGGGCCCACGGGCGCCGTCGCTTGATTTATTCAGTCTTTCTTTATGGAAGGGACTGACGACACTAGCCAATTGTTCACCTTATACTAAGTTCAAAGATAATGCTGTGTCACCCTGAACATTCCTGTGTGGCACCACACCGCACTTATCACACTGACACATCATATCAATAGCTATCAATGCCCTTCATATCTAAACACTCCTAATTAACTGCGAGTCACTTAACTTGACTACCGCTTGTTCCAGCGTTAGAATCCCCGCATAGCTCCATATCTGTACACCTTACAAAGAATAGAATAGAATAGAAAAAACATTTATTCGGCACAAGAACATAATACAGTTGAAGATTAAATGAAAAAAATAAAAAACAAAACAAAATAGTTCTGTGTCGAAAAGGGGTTGGCTCAGCATGTTCTGTGTAAGAATGGTCACACACAGCGCTGATTTTCAGCCAAAAAAGGATTATTATTGGTCTGTGTCTATGTTGTCCTAGTGTCTCTGATAATTAGATTATGATGATGGTGAATAATTCAAGTTCTAGTCGCAAGCCATTGCGTCATTGGTGATAGGACTCCTATATATATTGCGAGGATTTGTGGTTGTCGCAAAAGAACACCGATTCCTACCAAGGATGATTCGCGAGGCTATTGAAATTAAAAAACATCCTAATTTTAATAGAGAAGATGGTTGGGTATTACCACCAGCTTGGGATCCTATAATACCAAGCATACCACTGCAAGACTTCAAGACACAGTAAGCTCTTTCTGCGTAGATCGGACAAGGAATAATAATTAAAAGCTGAAGGTACTCCGGGTTAACTATGACATCGGGACATCTGTCACCTCAGTCCGCCCGTGACCATGGGTGCTGTAAAGCACTCGAAACGTCGGGTTATAAATAATAAAATAAAACGCGATAAAATCCGTAAAATTAGTTTCATTTAAATGTGTAGTGTTCGCGTAAATATAAGAAATCAGAAATGTTCTGGGTGACACAGCATTTGTTATGGAGGCACGTTGCACTTGCCACCATGTGATATTTTTTTCGGTATGTTAGGGTAACCACAATAGACCGACATAGCTCGCACAATCGGGAAACATTGGTTGCTCACCGGGCTGGTAGTGTATTTGAAATAAAGCACTCGCTACTACACTTCTTAATAAATATCAGCTAGCTAACAAATAGGAATATTATAATTTTTTATAGGGATGGCCAAAAGGTCAGAAAACCTATATTTAAAAAATATAGGTTGTGTTTAATTTTAAACTATTTATAACCGGTCGTTTCGAGCGCTTTACAGCACCCATGGTCAAGAGGGAACTGACACTTAGCTACTATTTAATTTATATATTTATTTATTTTTTTGGTCCGATCTACGCAAAATGAGCTCACAGTGTCTTGAAGTCTTGCAGTTGTATGCTTGGTTTTTGTAATATATACGCGTAAATATTAGAAATTACCAGAATTTTGACATTAATTAATATTAACCTCAAACTTGAATTCAAAGACTGTACACAATAAATTTATTACCTGGGCGCGCACGTTAATATGACTATACTCATGTAGGCGACATCGTATAATACATAATTTGGTAATTGATGCTCTTAATTAATTATAGCCGTGCGGTGGCGGCTCGTTAAAAGAATACTACCACTCCATCTCATCCAATGGATCTCGTAAAAGGCGAGTAATGAATTAAACTGCACTGTGCACCCAACAGCGCATGGTGGCGATGGGCTCACCACCTATCACACCAAGTGCATTATATTGTTTTGGTGAAACGTGGATTGTGGCAGACATCTGTTTTTGCAGTGAGTGCCCAGTCTCTGACTACCCCTTATGGGATACAGTCGTGATCTTATGTATGTATGTATGTAATTAATTATTAATTAAAATATAAAGGCAAGCAACGGGCATTTAGAAAAACTAGGGAGATACATGTTTTTTTTAATTTATTTAGTTAATTGAAGTTTTAATTAATATTAATTACCCATAATTAATTTAATGAAAGCAATGCTGTTCAATCGGAGCAATATCGGATTCTGAAAGACATTCCAAGAGCAAATTAGTTGATACAAATTATGATACATTAATTGTTAATACTATAATTAATCCTCTTTATTAATTAATTATTAAAACATTTAATAATAATGATAATTCTTGATAGAAAAGGAGCAATAATTTAACAGCCAAACCATAAAAAAATA
This sequence comes from Luehdorfia chinensis, assembly GCA_019845155.1. Classification (NCBI taxonomy): domain Eukaryota; kingdom Metazoa; phylum Arthropoda; class Insecta; order Lepidoptera; family Papilionidae; genus Luehdorfia; species Luehdorfia chinensis. The sequence goes on from JAHVAK010000390.1 coordinate 2,227,690, forward strand.
TTTACTGGGATAATTTAGGCTTTAATGTTTTTTTTTATTACCCATAATTAATTAAATATGTATTATTTTATTAAAGCAATTACGGTAATTATTATTCTGAAAGAGCGTTTCAAAAGTCATTTTTGATATATACATGATCATATTAAACTTTGGTGCAAACTTGTTTACGATGCTCGCTTCTCCCTACTCGGGTCCTCAAATCGCCTCTCTTCCGACAAAGCTGTAAAAGCCCGAAGGCTTAAAGCATGATGATCTCCTAGCCGATTTCGTCCACGGCGACAACTGCCGACTACTGTCGAGAGCCATAAACTGCGCAGGAGATAATATAGTGCCACAAGTTTACGCGCAAACACAGAGGCACTCACTCGTCCCAACCTACCCGCGCCCGATGTAACGATGTAATGTACGGGGACAATCACAACATAACCGGACCCGAAAACCAACAATTTATGTTTTAGCACAAATGTTGGCTCCGGCTGGGATTCGAACCCATGACCTGCGGCTTAGAAGTCAGGTACTCTGACCACTAGGCCACGCGGTCGTCAAAAGTGCTTAAAGCATATTACATATCCAAAAAAAACCGCTCGATTCTGTAGAAATTAGCTGTTGGATAGACCCGTGCATTTTTTATATTCGATAATGTGACGAGGCGATGAGGTAAACGTCTGCACATAAAAGGCGCTGTGTCACTCAGAACACTTCTGTGTGGCACCACACTGCACCCGTTACCCTGAGACATCAGTTCTTAAGTACATATGCCCAGTTATTACACTGGCTCTAAGTACCCTTCGAACGAAACAGTAACGTTTGTACACTACGGCTTTACCTACCTAGACGGATTCCTGCATGGCTGTGTAACATCCATGCATAATTTGTTTTTTCTTTCACCCAAGGAAGAGACATTTATCAAAATAATTTTGACATGGTGTTATTCTTTACCCACATATTAATATAATAATAACTTTCGTGTGAAGCCGAGACGGGTCATCTAGTTCACAGTAGTACATATTTATACTTTGTAAAGCCGATCGGTGTCTTGCAGAGTAGAATAGCACCTACCTCTTTCGCGAGGTGTCGTAAGAGGCGACTTAGCTATTGTACGGAGAGCCTTTATTCTTGCAGAATAACACCATAATATGCAATGCTGTCACTATACTGCTCGTGGAGAACGCAAGTAGAGGCTAAGAATTTTTTGACTTATACCCAAAGTGGCTACGGGAGTGGTCTCTGCCTGACCCCTCATATAGGAAAAATGCGTGACTGTATGTATGTATAAGTTCGACTCGTGTTACCCAACGTACATTATAGTAATTACTTTCAACTTGCGTTTCCATATGTACGTGCATTGGCAAAGTATCGTATTGCTCTCGGTTTAAGAATTCGCAGAAGTCGATGACAGATCAGATATTGAAGATCAATCATCGGTATCAGGTGTGCACTACCTTTTTTGAATTGTGTTTTATAAATTTAATAAGTTTTATAAATATGGGAAACCGCTGAGCACGTGCAAGAGTAAATCAGCACTTAAATTGAAGAATAATTTTAGAGGTACCGGAGTGGTCTCTCTGGTTACTGGCGTACTATGAAACTAGTACTACTAGAACCCGGCCCCTGAGCTACCTGCGGCTTTATTTACTAATTTTATAGTTTCATTTTTTAATTTTATTTACTACCGTGTGGTGTCGGCTCGTTAAAAGAATACTACCACTCCATCTCATTCAATGGATCTCGTAAAAGGCGAGTAAGGAATTAAACTGCACTGTGCACCCAACAGCGCATGGTGGCGATGGGCTCACCACCTATCACACCAAGCATTGCATTATATTACCATGCATTATATTGTTTAGGTGAAACGTGGATTGTGGCAGTCATCTGTTTTTGCAGTGAGTGCCCAGTCTCTGACTACCCCTTATGGGATACAGTCGTGGTCTTATGTATGCATGTATGTTTATTTACTAAGGTGTAATAACGTACTGTTGCTGAGGTTGCGGCATATAAAAATCTGCCGTCCCGTCTCGTCCCGTGGGTGTCGCTAAAGTCGATTCAGGGAAGTGCTTGGAAATTACGAGTATCATGGCTTGCGACAGTTGGTGAAGTAATTATGTCGGACAATACAAGATCGAAAATGCACAGAACGGTGACGAATAGTGGCGATTACTGCTTGACAGCAGAATAATTGGTACTGCTGTAAAACCTACCCAGTCGCAGACCCGAATTGAAAAAATGTTTCTATGAACCACAAACACTTGTTCCGTTTAACTATGTGAAATTTATACCTGTAAACGCATACACGACATAGGAGAAATCTTAGATAGGGTAAGTGTTTAAAAAAATTAAAAAGACTAAAATACCGTATACTAATAATAAAATAATGCATACATACATTCACGTCTTTTTCCTTAATAGAGGTAGGCAGAGCCCACACACGTAGCCGACTTTTCGCTCCCGTGGGAAACGAGACGTGACGGGTGGCGAAACACGTCGCCGCCATTTCGGTTAGAGTCAAAAAAATCATACTCCCCATTGCGTTTCCACGAGTAGTATAGTGACAGCACTGCATATTATGTTCTATTGTATAGTGTATGGTATTGTACCTTATACAATCTGAAAAGATTATGTTACCTGTGCGAAAATGCCAATTTTTTTCAAAGAAATATCTAAAAAGTAACAAATGTTGCCCACTTCTGTTCTATCTGAGCGAATTGGAGGCACGCCGGATCGTATTAAAATCAGCAGGAATTATTTAAAATACTCCTCGTGTTCGGGGTCAAAGAACAACTGCAGTTCATTACGTCAGCTTCTGATAACTTACGTAGCGCACGTGCCTGATTTCAGTCGACCTATCTTAGTTCCTGAGAACTCTTTGATAACTGAGATCCCTATATGGTTCTTCAGGGTCTTTGGCTGCTGCCGTCGATGTAATATATAAACATGGCTTTTGAACGTATTAACTGGTATAATTGTAAATAAAGTACCATAAAAAATATGAACGCTTCTATGTTCAAGTTATGCTTTTTTTTATTAATAAAAACGAAGCCCCACAGTAGGATTTCTCCTGTATCATGGGTGCGTTTTACAGACATATATTTCACTATGGTCACAAACAACCAGACCCGAAACCAACTATTTGTGTTTTGGGCAAATGTTGGCTCCGGCTGGGAATTCGCACCCAGGACCCGCGGCGTAGAAGTCAGGTACGCTAACCACTAGGCCACGCGGTCTTTCAACGATGTTTGAGATAGTTATAACATATATTAGAAAAAATTAATAAAAAAATATGCTTTCGTAATAGTAAAGTAAAGACATGACCCACTGCCACAGCCGTTTTCTAATTATAAGAGGGTTTCAGGGGATCTACTGTGTAACTCTAGGTTGGTTCCGTGATCGATTCCATTTGATCCCATTAACCAATGAATGTGCTTCATACGCCAAAATAAAGCTGATTCATTGGTTAATGGGATCAAACGAAACTGATCATGGAACCAACCACAGTTACACAGTAGATCCCCAGCTCCGCTACACTGCTCAGATGTCTTTGCTTTGATTTCTTATATTTACGCGAATACATCAATAACTGCTACTAAGGTGGTACCTAAATAGAGGGATTCCTGCATTGGAGTCCTATCACCGGTAAAAGAATGGTAACTACCGAACGACAATAGGGCCAGTCGTGATGTAAGTAAATAAATTTTATTACACGCAGTTGGACTTACATAAAGATGGGCTCGCATACATCGCGGTATAAATCTGGACTTTCACTCCTGACAGCGATGCTTATTAAGCGATGGGACCACAGGACAGAGTTGAGCAGTATGAGCATTTATTTAACGAATAAAGCTTACTGTTCAATACAATAATGTAAAGTTGCAGCATACCCTGCTTAAAAAAACTTTATGTAACAATTCAAATTGCCTTGTTTTTCTTTTTAACTATATTCAAATTAAGTAGTTATTGTCGTTTATCGCTAGAGATATTGATTTGTTATTTAGTACTAAGCCGTGACGGATTATACTGCAAACGCTTTCTTGAAGCACGCTGTCCTTCTTATTGCGACCTTAGTGACTTTTTAGTTGATCTTATCGAAAATCCACCAACTTATGTAACTCTATACACATCTTTGGTAATACGTTGTTGGTGCAGTAGCGAAGCGATTGGCTTCTGCGATAGTTGTGGGTTCAGTTCCCGCTAGGATCAAATATATATACGGCCTACTGATAGTTGTTACGGGTCAGTGTTTGTGAATGTTAAAAAAATCCTAATGTGAGGCTACGTTTTTTAAAAGACAACACGTAGACATTTTCTGTTAGTAAATATGGTATATCGCAAAATCCCGAGTTCTTACTCTATATATATAGCCAATGGAAATTAGTAGTACATTGATCGTATTACTAAGTTCAATTGGCTAACTTAATTTTGGCAGACGACTCGACAAAAAATTATGTACTTATTTAATATCCAGTAAAAGTAAAGTAAAGTAAAGTTTCAGCCTATAAATGTCCCACTACTGAGAACAGGCCTCCTCTCATTTCTGAGAGGGTTTTGGAGCTGGGAAGAATCCGCCACGCTGCTCTAATGCGGCGGGTTGGCGGACTTCACATGTCTTCGAAATATTTTTAATTTCTCAGACATGCAGGTTTCCTCACGATGTTTTCCTTCACCACCGAGCACGTGGTAAGTCAGCACTTAAAATTTATATATATATAAGTTGGCCTATTGATTTTACTACACTGTGTACTCGACGAAGTTGTTACCGAATTTCTGTTTGAAGATTTCACGTGGCCCACTCGTTACACCGGGAATTGAAACTATAAGACGTTTTAATTCATTTCAATACTAACTTGACTCAGGTGAGATATCGCACCCACTCGCGAAATGAGGGCACAAGAAAAACGGTATTCTTACATCTCAACTTATTATTGTTATACAATGAAATTTGGATACTTATGATTTTTTTTACGGAAATCGGAAAATGTCAGTATTTTTTAGAGGCCAAAAGCGTCTTTTTTATTGGATTAAGTGATGAATGCAAAGCGTTCACCTGATGGCGTTCACTCATATGCCCAGTGATTACGCTAGCTCTCAGTGCCCTTCAAACCGAAACATAGTAATGTTTGCACACTACTGCTTCACAGCAGAATAACTGGCCCTAGGGTGGTACCTACCTAGACGGATTCCTGCATATGAATCTAATTGTAAAATGTAATTAATTATAAAAACGTAAAAACGTTAAATGTAATTATAAAAACAGGAACACGTTCGCAGGAAAATACTAATTAACTTTTTTAAATGATCTGTTCCGGGGAAGGTTCGCGTACAACTTCATACTAGTCTTTCTTCTTCATCAACCCTTAAATAGCCCACTGCTGGACATAGGCCTGCTAATAAGAGAAGATTCGCAATTATCACCACGCTTAGCAGACGGATTGGCAATCGCAGTTCGCACCTCAGACGCTGCTGCCTGACACAAGCCTCTTGATTCTAGGTCTGAAGTTTCATTCCTCCATCTGTCTGAAGCTATGAGATTCGTCCCGATATTTCCCTGAGTCGACTCGCCACCCACGGGACGAGATGGGGTGGTAGATTTTTATATACCGGCAACACACGGCCAACTTTCACACTAGTATCTTATATTCCTTTTTCCATAGGGTAAATATTAAGTGTCGGTATGCCTTAGCCTCATGAGTCATCATCATTATCATTTCAGGCACTCACTAGTTCACTACATAGGTCTCCCTCATAGATTGCCACAAAAGTTTGCAGCTCTCATTTTGAGTGGTTTTCACAATAGTTGCCACGCTTGCCTTTCTTAATTAATTATTTTATATATGATAGTAAAGCAGTAGGTAGCGGTTCCGTGTGGTAGCGGCTTCAGAGAATCTACCAGCCCATCTCATCCCATGGGTGTCGTAAAAGTCGACAGAGGGAAAATAAAAACCAGGAGATGGGCAGCATTTCGTTTCAGGCTATCACAAGTCCACTGCTGAACATAGGCCTCCCCCAGAGATTGCTACAAAAGTTTGTAGCTCTCATTTTGGGGGATGGGATGGGGTGGTAGATTTTCTTAGGCCGCTACCACACGGTAGCCACGCTACATACGTAAATACTTTTTTTTCAATTACTGGATGCACCGTCCGAGTCTTCTCCCGACCACATTACACCACATAAGCGTATCGTTTCATAGGGGGAAGAAACTCAGTTCCTTATACTTGTATATGCAGCTCCTATTCATTTAAGCCTATCGCTAGTCCACTGCTGAACATAGACCGCCCCCATGGACTGCCACAAAAATTTGTAGCTCCCATTTTGGGGGGATTTGCTATAGTTGCCACGCTTGGCAGGCGGGTTGGCTACAGCAGTTTATTTATACAGATGTTTCAGGAAGATCTCCCTATATTTGAACGAAAATATTTTTGTGTAAGTCATAATTCTAGTTGTTAGGTGGAAGGTGTCGCCTAGGCCAATCGGCCAATAGGTCACCAGAATACGTCATTGTAATGAACTGTCAGTCTTGACGCTAGTTATGCGCGCAACTGTCACTTCCCGCTGCGCTCGAACATTTTAAAACCCTATTTACGTCTTGTTGGTCATTAAAAACCTGGAAATGTTTAAATGTATTACATAAATATACATAAGGGTATAACGAAGGCATTTAGAACAACGGAGAGTGCAAAACGCCTTAAGTGCGTCGTTTGCCCGCCGCGAACTGCATTGTTCCGCTGGTGGATAAAAAATTGTGGTAGACTTGCCTGGCGTTACTCGCTCACCGGGTTTATTTGGTTGGGTAAAGAAATGTCTATTTATTCAAAGCTATACCATTAGTCTTTCGTTTGCAGCCAATTTCATGGCTATTAGACCTTAATGTGAAGGAATGGCAGTGTTGGACCTTTAGTGTTTTTGAAAGTGAAACTTCTTTGCGCGATGAGAGTAATTTCGTGGTCGAATCGGAGTGCAGCGTTATCGTGCAACGTTTATGATATTCTTAATTAATTATTTTATATATGATAGTAAAGTACTAGGTAGCGGTTCCGTGTGGTAGCAGCTTCAGAGAATCTACCAGCCCATCTCATCCCGCGGGTGTCCTTAAAAGTCGACAGAGTGAAAATAAAAACCAGGAGATGGGCAGCAGCATCTTCCACCAACATCTAAATAAATAAACTGCGGTTGCCAACCCTGCCTGCCAAGCGTGGCAACTATGGCAAAATCCCCCCAAAATAAGAGCTACTAACTTTAGTGGCAATCTATGGGAGAGGCCTATGTTCAGCAGTGGACTAGTAATGGGCTCGAATCGACGACGACAACGAACGACGATGTATGATATTTTAATCAGTTATTTTACAGTTTATTTAAAATAAAATATTTTGTTAATTCATGTTAATTTATTATTTATTTTCATCTAATTTCCAATCCATACTAATATTATAAATGCGAAAGTAACTCTCTTTGTCCCTTTGTCTGTATGTTAACTTTTCACGGCTCAACCGCTGAACCGATCTTTCAAACCGAAATTCGACGTAGGATAATGTTTATTCCGGAAAAATTAAGAGTTCCCACGGTATTTTAAAAAAAAAAATATTCCACGCGGACGTAGTTACTGAGACAGGATGTAATCACTTGGCATATGAGACTCAAGAACTGATGTTTCAGAGTGACGGGCGCAGTGTGTCGTCAAACGGAAATGTTCTGGGTGACACAGCATTTGTTGTGGGCATACATTGCACTTACCATCAGGCGAACGATTAAACGATGGATTATTACGATCTCCTGTATCGTGTGAGCTTTCGGCAAACGTAAATTTCACGTGCCCGACGCAACCAGATCGAAAAATCGTTATTGCACCTTCGATTGTTGATCGAAGTTTTGCACAAACGGCTTTTGCAAAAAGAATTGGTGTTTTAGCCCTGCCATAAGCATTGCCTTCATCATTTCATCATTTCAGCCTATTACTAGTCCACTGATGAAACATAGGCCTCCCCCATCGTCGTCGTCGTTTCAGCCTATCACCAGTCCACTGCTGAACATAGGTCTCCCCCGTAGATTGCCACAACAGTTTGCAGCACTAACTTTGGGGGATTTTGCCATAGTTGCCACGCTTGGCAGGCGGGTTGGCAACAGCAGTTTATTTATTCGGATCTTCCAGGAAGATGCTGTTTCCCATCTCCTGGTTTTTATTTTCCCTCTGTCGACTTTTACGACACACAACAAAACATGTAAGTGTGTGTTGTTCGCCTTTTGCAGTGTGGTGGCTGCTTAAGAGAATCCACCACCTCATCTCATCCCGCGGGTGTCGTAAAAGCCGACAGAGGTACTGGTGGTGGTGGTAGGTTGCTGGTGGTAGGATTCCTATGCAGGAATCCGTCTAGGTAGGTGGTACCTCAGGGCCAGTTATTCTGCCGTGAAGCAGTAGTGTGCAAGCATTACTGTGTTTCGGTTTGAAGGGCACTGTGAGCTAGCGTAATCAATGGGCATTTGAGACTTAAGAACTGATTTCTCAGGGTGACGGGCGCAGTGTGGTGTCACACAGAAATATTCTGGGTGACACAGCATTTGTTGTGGGCGGACGTTGCATTTACCATCAGGTGAACGTTTTGCTCGTTTTCATCACTTGATACAATAAAAAAAAATATGAGGGAACTTTAAAACCAGGAGATGGGCAGCGGCATCTTCCTGGAACATCTTAATAAATAAGCTGCGGTTGTCAATTCGCGTGCCAAGCGTGGCAACTGTGGCAAAATTCCCCCGAAATGACAGCTACAAGGCTTTCCTTTCATAACGTATTATATCCGTAACATTACGAGTATCAAAATGTTTAGTTGCTAAATGCTCCAACCCTTACAATTTCAACTAAAATATTAAATGTATGTCCTTAAATATTAAACTGACACACACTTTGACCCACAAACGTGGATTTCGGTCCTTATATCCGTCACAAGGTTAGGAAGGTGTTGTGATTGGTGATACTTCCGGTCACGAAACTCGGAAAAAAAGAAAGAAACCAAATTATTTGCTGCTGTAATTCGGAGTGAATATGTTTGACAATAAAAGTATATAATGAAGGCATTGCCGACCGCGTGGCCTAGTGGTCAGAGTACCTGACTTCTAAGCCGCGGGTCCTGGGTTCGAATCCCAGCCGGAGCCAACATTTGTGCTAAAACATAAATTGTTGGTTTTCGGGTCTGGTTGTGTTTGTCCCCGTGTTTCTGACACTGCATCCTAGCCTTCCTCTGATCTTATCGCATCAGCGTAACATCGGGCGCGTGTAGGTTGGGACGAGTGAGTGCCTCTGTGTTTGCGCGTACACTTGTGGCACTATAATATCTCTTGCGCAGTTGATGGCTCTCGACAGTAGTCGGAAGTTGTCGCCGTGGTCGAAATCGGCTAGGAGAACATGATCATCATCATATAATGAATTCTAGTATTTACGCGAATACTACACATTTAAATAAAACCAGACATAAGTGATATTATCGCGTTTAATATTTACTTTTTACAGCCCGACGTTTCGAGCGTTTTGCGTCACCCATGGTCACGGTATTTTTTAATAAATAAAAATTAAAAGCTGAAGGTACTCCGGGTTAACTATGACACCAGGATATCTGTCACCTCAGTCCTCCCGTGACCATGGGTGCTGTAAAACGACAGGTTATAAATAGTAAATAGTAAACGCGATAAAATCCGTAGTCTGGTTTTATTTAAATAATAGTATATTTAATAAAAATAATTTTACAGATTTTATCGCTTTTAATTTTTAACCATTTATAACCAGACACTGTATGTTTTTTTATGTTTCGTGCGCTACACAGCACCTATCGTCATCGGGAGGACTGAGGTGTCAGACGTCCTAATGTCATAGTTAATCCGGGGTATCTTCGGCTTTTTCATTTATAACTATCTGTGCCCGGCGGTTTTACCCGCGTAAATAAGACTACCCGATCGATGATATACATATATACTTCCCTATTTTAAACGGATTTGAAGGTTTTAACGTTTTTGCGCGGAACCCTAATACCTTTGTTTGTTTCATAATTATTTCCCCTCGTAACTGTTCTGCAGACGGTCGGGTGGACTTGTGTTTTTGCGTCTGATCAAAAAGGGTGGTTAAACCGTCGCTGGAATGTAAATAGAGTGCATCACTGTATTAATGTTACCTATTATGGTCATCTTTGTTGTTCATTATGCATTACTTGGGTCATTTAGTCGTGTAGAATTCTTCGCGCGTTAGTTCGTTAGTCGTGACAGTCAGTTAAAGGGATTGCCCGTACGTGTTTTTTTAAGTGTATTTTCAGTTTGCTGGTATATAATCAGCCTCCTATATTGCCCACTGCTGGACAAAGATCCTCCTTAGCTTAAAGGATTGCCGATCTTAGAGCCAGAAACCTTGCATTTAAGATAGTAGCTGACATCGGTGCGAACAATAAAAGTCATATTCGAAATAGTAGAATAGTAAATAGCCGCGTTTTACAGAGGAGACCGCCTTTAGTGCAGACGAACCTAGGCTAAGTGGTATGGAGGCTTTTAAATAACGGTAGGACTTCTGTGCAGGAATCCGTCTTGGTAGGTTCCACCGCAGCGCCAGTTATTCTGCCGTGAAGTGTGAAGCAAGCATTACTGTTTCGGTTTGAAGTGCACTGAGAGCTAGTGTAATAACAGGGCATATGATACTTAAAAAAATTACACAGAAATGCTCTGGGTGACAATTTTATATATTGTGAATTTATAGACATAAATGAACATTATATATATTTGGAAAATCATCGTTTATGTATTAAGGATTTATCCTTTATGAAAAGAATATTATAATTCAGACATCGCTTAATAATTTGGAGTGGTGTAAAAAGACATAGAGGTTTCTAATTAATTTCACAACGAAACAAAGTACGGCGGACCCCCTCCTCTCGCGGCGCCATTTTCATGATCGATACAAATTTCAAGTAGAGCTTTTTTACTCCATTCCGCAAATTCAGCATCAGCTGCTCGCAACAGTATTGCGTTGCATAAGAAATATAAACTCACGATAAATTATTGTAAGGCGTTTTAACGAAGGGAACCCCGCGGCTCATGAATTGTTAATCTCGTTTTAATTAAACCCCATAAAATTACGTTTGAAACGCGTACAGCAAGAACAGGCCTCGGGTTCAAACTTGATTTGTATGTTTTCAGACGACTGTACACTTCGATACTTTTTGCCGCGGACACCTGTTTCAGTCAATTTAATTTGGCCAGGAGAAATCTGGTGAAAAACTGTGGCAGTGAAGTCTTGCAATTCGTGATGACGCACTTCATTTTTGTTAGGGCAACGTCTGCCCATAACAAATGACGTGTCACCCAGAACACTTCTGTGTGATATCACACTACGCCCTGGACTCTGAGACGTCAGTTCTTAAGTCTCATATGCCCAGTAACTTTACCAACTATCAGGGCCCTTTACATCGAAACAGTGATGTGTAAAACTACAAAAGTACACTGATTTGAAAAACATAGATTAGAAACGCTAGATTTGCTACCATTTAATAGATCTTTTATTTTCTAACATTTTCGTCGTTTTTATTATTGTATTAAGTGACGAAACGAGTAAAACGTTCACCTGTTGGTAAGTGCAATGTTTGCCCATAACAAATGCTAGTGCCTAGAACATTTCTGTGTGACACCACACTGCGCCCGTCACCCTGAGACATCAGTTCTTAAGTCTCATATGCACTAGTTCACAGTGCCTTGTAGTTGTTGTAGTGCCATGTTTGTACACAACTGCTTCACGTCAGAATAACTGGCCCTGGGGTAGTACCTACCTAGACGGATTCCTGCAGATTCCTCTATATTTCCAATAAACAGATCCTCAGATTATAGTCAGTATCGTCGTTAAATTAACCGTCGTAATGGGCTTGTATGTACGAAGTTGCTCAGCTAGGATGACTCGTATTATCAATTTTGACGGCCGCGGGACCTACTAGTCAGAGTACCTGACTATGTATCGCCGGTCTTGAGTTCGACTCCCAGGTGGACGTAACTGTTTATAAATAATTTTGTATGTAACAACAATTAAATGGTAATGCCATCATTGGAAACATCGAAATTTTTAATGCCTAGTTTATATATGTTAATTATTTAACACTATTAAAACAATAACTTCCGTGTGAATCCGGGACGAGTCAGCTAATCTCTCGTAATAGCGATGAACGGAGGTTGCGGTAGGGTTGTCACGTGATCGAATTCGTCTTATTTTTATTATTATAAATGCTAATTGTTTTCGCGATATGTAAGAGCGTGGTAAGGGAACGTTGCGATGTGGTAGAAGATGTAGTGACAAAGATAGAGAAAGGGGTGCTTAGACGGTTTGGAAGCGTATGCGAGATAGTTGAAAAAAGATTGGCGAAACAGATTTATGAGTGAGTTTGAATGGGCAAACCGGTAGTGGTCGACAAAGGTGAACGGATCGCGATCAGATCGAAAACGTTTTAAGGCCAAATCAAAAGTACCGGGAACTGACGACCTTGTATGAAAACGCTGATGAAAGTTGAAGAAACGAACGAAGTAATTGACCAGTAATTAACTGAAACTCTTCTGGTGGTGTGATTTTTATGCAAGGATTCGTCCTTGGTAGGTACCATGCCGGGGCCAGTTATTCTGCCGTGAAGCAGAAGTGTGCAAACATTACTGTGTTTCGGTGTGAAGGGCACTGACAGCTAGTGTAATCACTGTGTATATGAGACTTAAGAACTGATGTCTTAGGGTGACGGGCGCAGTGTGATGTCATATAGAATTTTTCTTTGTGACACAGTATTTGTTATGGGCAGGCGTTGCCCTTACCACCAGGTGAAAGTTTTGCTCGTATCGTCACTTTATCCAATTAAAAAAAAGTCTCTTTCGACAATTGCGATTTGACATAATTATTGATTCATTGAGTTAAACTAAATTCATTGAAAAAAACTGTAGAAATTTTATCACTTAAAAAAAGGAAAAGCATAAGTAATGTTAATATTTCCCTTACTTGTGTTTTAACAAATACATACATACGGTCTTGCCTTTTTCCGATATAAGAAACCACACCCACTTTTCGCCCCCGCGGGAAACGGTATGTGATGGGTGGCGAACCACGTCGCCGCCATTTCGGTATGAGTCGAAATACGTTTACTCCCAATTGTGTTCCCACGAGCTGTAGTGACGGCATTGCATATTCTGGTATTATTTTTCATGAATAAAGGCTGTCCGTACCACACTTTAGTCCTCTCTTACGACACCTCAGCAGGAAAGAGGTAGGTGCTATTCTACTCTGAAATATAAGTTGTAAATTGTGATATTACAGTCGCAACCCTAACCCTAATATACGATCGTCGAACGTGTCCCGATTGTAAACACGGCGTGAGTCAATCCAGTGCGCAGATACGGGATCGGGTTACCACAAGATGCTTCCTTTTATACCGCTCCTTAATGCATTGGAACGATCGAAAATTCTTTAAAAAAATCCGACACTGTAATAATAAATCGCCGTGTGTTGGCGGCTTACGAGAATCTACCAGCCCATCTCATCCCGTGGGTGTCGTGAAAGTCGTCAATAGAACAATAAAAACAAGAAGATGGGCAGCAGCATCTTCCTGGAAGATCTAAATCAATAAACTGCGGTTGCCAACCCGCCTGCCTCGCGTGGCAACTATGGCAAAATTTCCTCAAAATGAGAGCAACAAACTTTTGTGGCAATCTATGGGGCAGGCCTATGTTCAGCATTGGACTAGCGATAGGCTGAAATTATGATGATGATGAAGACGAATAATAATAATTCATATATATTTAAATAAAACTAAGTTTTTACGGATTTTATCACGTACTCGTAGCAAAGAAAAGTAACAGCCTTTAAATGTTTCTCTGCTGAGCACAGGCGTCCTCTCATTTCTGAGAGGGTTTTGGAGCCCGGAAGGGACCGCCACGCTGCTCCAATGCGGACTTCACATGTCTTCAAAATATTTCTTATTTATCAGACATGCAGGTTTCTTCACCGCCGAGCACGTGGTAAATCAGCACTTAAAATTGCAATTAGCAATTTTAGTGGTGCCGGCACCGGGAAACGAACCCAGGTCAGTACGAACCCATACTATGAAATTTAAAGCGAGCCCTTGAGCTACTACGGCGCGCGTATTATTTACTATTTATAACCCGACGTTTTACAGCACCCATGGTCACGGGAGGACTGAGGTGACAGATGTCCTGATGTCATAGTTAACCCGGGATACCTTCAGCTTTTAATGGTTGTTTTTAGTCCGATCTATCCAGAAAGAGCTTACGGTGTCTTGAAGTCTTGCAGTGGTATGCTTGGTTTATGATTTAATTTTATTAATTATAGGATCCCAAGACTGTGGTAGTATCCAACCATATTCCATATTGAAAGAAGCTCGAATGTCGTGTTATAAATAGCGCAATAAAATCCGCAAAATCTATTTATATTTAAATGTGTAGTATTCGCGTAAATATAAGAAATCATTAATATTCATACATATATTAAGGATACTTATAAAATAAGAATTATGTAAAATTCTCAATGAGAAAATAAAGTTCTTAAATCGTAAAATAGAACTGCCATTTCGTCGGCCTGTCTGTACGAACGGATTTAACTCGTGAACTGCTAAATCAATTAATTTAAATCTTACACAGGTTTTAGATACACTCTGGGACCAACTTAGACTATCATCATCATCATCATCATTACTTCAGCCTATCACTAGTTCACTGCTGAACATAGGCCTCACCAATTGATTGCCACAAAAGTTTGTAGCTCTAATATTGGGGGATTTAGCCATAGTTGCCACGCAGTTTATTCATTCAGATGTTCCAGGAAGACGCTGCTGCCCATCTCCTAGTTTTTTTCCCTCTGTCGAATTTAACGACGCCCACGGGATGAGATGGGGTTGTAGGTAGTGGAGGAGGTAGTTCTCTGGCCGCCACCACACGGCTTCAACTCTTTTGACTTTTGAAAACTTTGTCAATGCAAACGAAGCCGCGGGTACAGCTAGTCTTTTATAAACATTGGATAACAATTTAATCGTCTCTAATAGTAAATTTGTAATGATGTCGTCCTGGCCGATTTTTGACCATGGCGACAACTACCGAATACCGTCGGAAGTTATCAACTGCGCAGGAGATATTACCACAGTTGTACGCGCAAACACAGAGGCACTCACTCGTCCCAACCTACCCGTGTCCTATGTAACGCTCATGCGATAAGATCGGAGGTAGGTTGAGTGTAGTGTCAGAAAAAAGGGGACAATCGGAACACAAACCGACCCTGAAACCAACAATGTGTGTTTTTGCACTAATGTTAGTTCTGGCCGGGGTTCAAACACACGACACGAGGCGTGGAAGTTAGGTACTCCAAATATTAGTACACGCGGTCGTCAAATGTAACATACACGCTTTGTAAATTTTTTTTAAGAGATTCTTTGCCTCATACTATGGTATCTCCTGTACCGCGGGTGCGTTTTACAGACAGCAAACTCCACGTGCATAAAAACCCACACCCGGAACAATGTCTCTAGATCATACAAATATTTACTCCGTACGGGAAGCGAACTTGCAACCGTAGCGCAGAATCTTTTTTTTTTTATTTAATAAAAGTGTCGGAACGAGCAAAGCGTTCACCTGATAGTAAGTGCAACGTCTGTCCATAACAAATGCTATGTCACCCAGAACAGTGTGATACCACAATGCGCCCGTCACCCTGAGACATCAGTTCTTAAGTCTCATACGCCCAGTGATTACGCTAGCTCACAGTGCCCTTCAAACTGAAACACAGTAATGTTTGCACAAAGAGCCGTGGTAGCTCAGGGGCTAGGCGCTCGCTTTAAATTTCATAGTACGCGAGTGACCTGGGTTCGATTCCCGGTGCCGGCACCACTAAAATTGTTAATTGCAATTTTAAGTGCTGATTTACCACGTGCTCGGCGGTGAAGGAAAACATCGTGAGGAAACCTGCATGTCTGAGGAATAAAAAATATTTCGAAGATATGTGAAGTCCGCCAACCCGCATTGGAGCAGCGTGGCGGATTCTTCCTAGCTCCAAAACCCTCTCAGAAATGAGAGGAGGCCTGTGCTCAGTAGTGGGACATTTATAGGCTGAAACTTTTTTTTTTACTTTACTACTGCTTCACGGCAGAATAACTGGCACTGGGGTGGTACCTACCTAGACGGCATAGGAATCCTACCACCAGTAAAAATCCCGTCGTTCAGCCACTGCGCCAACAAAAGCTGTTGGCATACATTTTGAAGGGACTATAGATATACTCCCTTTAGAATTTATGTCAACAGCCAAAGTAGTTTTTGAAGTACAGATTTTGGTACAGATGGGCAAACGATTTTTTTCCTGCTTTTGACTTTTCTATGTCTTTTACGTCTTCGGATTGTGCGATATAACCAATTAAGAGAACGGAAATTTGGGTTAACTTTACAAATGTTAAATGCTTGCACAGCGAGACGCCTTGTTGCCCCCTCTCAGAGGCGTCGGTGACCGTGCGCGTTCTGACTCATAGGCGCCGGTCAAGGGTACGAAGCGAAACGTATGAACCGCGCTATCACGGCTTAAGTTCGTGTTTATGAAGCCACCGTTGCACGTGGAGCAACGTGGCGGATTGTGCTTCAAAACTCCCTTATAATTTACGTTCGCTTGCTATAGTGATCAGTGTGCCCGCCAGCCATATGTAGAGCCGTGGTGGCTCAAGGGCCGCCTCAAATAGCATAGTACCCGAGTGAACTGGCTTCGATGCCCGATACCGGTGCCAGTAAAATTGTTCATTTAAATTTAACATACATACATATATAGATACATACGCCTTTTTCCCCTTTTTTGCCGTGTGGTGGTGACTTTAGGGACTATCACCCCATATCATTCCGTGGGAGTCGTAAAAGTCGACAGAGGAAAAAATTAAACTAGAAGATTGACAGTAGCATTTTACTAGAACATCTGCATAAATAAACTGCGGTTGCCAATCCGCCAGCCAAGAGTGGCAACTGTGGCAAAATCACCGCAAAATGAGAGCTACAAACGTTTGTGGCAATTTATGGAGGAGGCCTATATTCATCAGTGGACTAGTGATAGGCTGAAATGGTGATGATACATACAGTCACGCGGTTTTCCCGAATAAGCGGTAAGCAGAGGCCACACACGTAGCCCACTTTTCGCCCCCGCGGCAAAAAGACGTGATGGGGGCCGGACCACGTCGAACGCTTACTCACGTTGCGTACACGAGACGAGAAGTATAGTGACGGCATTGCATATTATGGTATTCTGCACGAGTAAAGGCCGTCCGTACAATACCTTAGTCGCCTCTTACGACACCTCGGTAGGAAAGAGGTAGTTGCTTTTCTAATCTGCCGGCGCCTATCGGCAAAGTTTCAACTTTAAGTGCCAATTTACCAAGTGCGTGGCGGTGAAGGATAACATCGTGGGGAAATCTGCATTTCGGACAAATAATAAATAATTTTGACGACATGTGAAGTCTGCAAGCCTATATTAACGAAGTGTGGTGGACCTCTGTTGGCTCTAAATATCCTCTCAAAAATGAGAGGAGGCCTGCTGGTGGTAAGCACTGCTAAGCTCCTATGAAAGATTCTGTCTAGGTAGGTACCACTGCAGGGCCGGTTATTCTGCTGTGAAGCAGTAGTGTTCAACCATTACTTTGTTTCAGTCTGATACATACTGATAGCTAATGTAAATACCTTAAAAAACAAACAGCGTTGCATACTTTTTGATTTCAGCTTCGATTCGAATCATCGAATTTAGAAGACGTACGATTCGGAAGTATACTGGTCATTGAATAAAATGGTCATAACACGGTAAAATGTGTGGTCGCACCTTAAGAGAATCTACCACCCCGTCTCATCCCGTGGGTGTGGTAAAAGTCGACGATAGAAAAATAAAAACAAGAAGATGGCCAGCAACATCTTTCTGGAACATCTGAATAAATAAATTGCGTTTGCCAATCCGCCTGCAAAGCGTGCCATCTATGACAAAATCCCTCGAAAATGAGAGCTACAAACTTCTGTGGCAATCTATGAGGGAGGCCTATGTTCAACAGTGGACTAGTGATAGGCTGAAATGATCATTATGATAAATACGGTAAAATAATAAAATTATTGCCATTTGCATAACACATTCCCATCAGAAATTACCTTTATCTTACAAAGAGTTAAAAGAGCTTTTTTTAAGTATACAAAAAGTCGCTAACAGACCCAACGAGCGTTTAATTAAACAACCGTCCCTTTGTGTGGAGAACATAAAACAATTACGCATCTCGATCGCCGTTGCTGCGTTTGCCAAGTACTTAGCGTTTAAATCTTGGTGCGTGGTGCAAGTTACAGGAACAATGCGGGTTCGGATTCAAGATCTTTTAACGAATAACAATGTAACGAATGTAAATGAAAGAAAGTTAATTTGCTAAGACCCGCGTGCAAAATTTAAAATGGCGTGTATTACCTAGTTTTTAGTTTTAGCCGTGTGGTAGCGGCCTAAGAGAATCTACCACCCCATCTCATCCCGTGGGTGTCGTAAAAGTCGACAGAGGGAAAATGAAAACCAGGAGATGGGCAGCAGCATCTTGCTGGTACATCTGAATAAATAAACTGCGGTTGCCAACCTGTCTGCCAAGCGTTGCAACTATGGCAAAATCGCCCCAAAACGAGAGCTACAAACTTTTGTGGCAATCTATGAGGGAGGCCTATGTTCAGCAGTGGACTATTGATAGGCTGAAACGACGACGACGACGAAACGACGACCTAGTTTTTGCATAGCACCGCCCGCATTCCAAACAGCGTGCACAAGCAAACCAGTACCGTCACCGGGAGCCGCCACCAGATACCCTCCACCACTATTACATTACCACTAGGCAATACACACCACTGAAGTCGAGAACACGACACGTGGTTCACCTCAAACTGAGGCATTGTCAAGTGATATTGGCTCTACAACAATCAACCGCCGAGTGACTGATTCTACTTATATATAACTTATATATATCGCAGTGCTGGGCACGACCTTCTATCTTTTTTGTGAGGGGTGAAGTCCGCACTTCGCCTGTCATTGAATGATTTCTCAGACGTACAGATTTACTCACGAATTTAGTTATTCCTTTCTACAGCCGATAGATCGCATGATTTTTGATCCAAAGAAAGTACAGATGCACTATAGTCTTCAACTTCGTGCGCGACCATCCTGCAGTCGACGGGCGTCGGAGGAGGCAAGGTAACATCACACTAGTGACTGGCTACACAAGTAGTAAAGCGTAGCTACACGGGCTTCCCTTTCCCGCCACACTATCCTCCCCCTCGCACATCTAGAGTACTTGTCCCCGCACTATTGTCTGTCGCACCGCGGGACGGTCGCGCACGAACTTGCCGAACATATAACTATGACTCCGATTGGTATTCGAACACAGCACTGCAAAGCTGTCCAGATGTTAATATATTCCTTTTAAAAAACTAGACTCCACACTTGGATATCTTGTGCAGGTCTTTCGCCTTTGACTTGTAACCTCACATTATGAAGCAAAATTTTTACTTCAAATGCCTATAGTTGCGTTCCCATGCTCCGCCCACAGTTCATCGTTTACGGTTCATATTAACAAAGAGATGGTGGCGGCCAATCGGTGAGGACCACCACTTATGAGCGTAACGCCACGGCCACTGGTAATGTTTCGTGCATTAATGGTCGTTACAATCCGTTGATTATTTAACTGTCTAAGAGTATCAGCTAGTGGTATATGGTGGTTTTCTTTTACAACTATCGGTGATGATGGTAATTTCATCCTGATCGATTTCAGTTAATCAAATGTTGTAAAGTACAGTAACAGCCTATAAATGTTCCACTGCTGAGCGGATTCTGATAGGCTCTTCTGAGAGGGTTTTGGAGCCGGTAAGACTGCTCCAATGCAGGTTGGCTGACTTCAACTGTCCTCGAAATATTTATTATTTTTCAGACATGTAGGTTTCCTCGCGATGTTTTATTTCGCCGATGAACACATGTTGAATCAGATGAGTAGATTTCAATTTACTATTTTAGTGGTGCTGGAACCGGAAATGTAACCTAGGTCACTCGCGTACTATGAAATATTAAGCGAGTGTCTAGCCCCTGAAGCCCGGCTCCCAACAGTTGTAACTATCGTCTAAACCTGCATATGGATAGAACTCATCATAATGCCGCAAGTGTATACGCAAACATACATAAATACACATGTTCTCAGTTGGCCAAGTCCGATGTCACCCTTATGCGGTAAGATCGGGAGAGCATCGGAAGCAGTGTCAGAACCACGTGGACAAAAACGATACATTCAAACCCGAAAATCAATATATTGTGTGACGAGCTGATATTGGTTATAGTTGGTATTTCTCTCGAAAGGTAGTAAAAGAGAGAATTAAATAATCTTAAAATACATAATCATCATCTTCATTTCAGCCCTATCACTAGTCCACTGCTGAACTTAGGCCTACCCCCTTAGGCTGCCACAAAAGTTTGTAGCTCTCATTTTGGGAGGTTTTTGCCATAGTTGCCACGCTTGGCCAGCGGGTTGGCAACCGCAGATTATTTATTCAGATGTTCCAGGAAGACGCTGCTGCCCATCTACTGGTTTTGATTTTCCCTCTGTCGACTTTTAAGACACCCACGGGATGAGATGGGGTGGTCGATTCTCATAAGCCGCCACCACAAGGCACGAATGACAACATAGTACCTTTAAAGTAAGATATAAAAATTCATAATTCAAATAATGATTTCTTATATTCAAGCTAATGTTACACATTTAATGAAACGAATTATAGAGATTTTATCGCGTTTAATTTTTAAACTATTTACAACCCGATGTTTGTGAGCTTTACTGCTGGTGAATCTGTCGCCTCAGACTCAAACGTCGGGTTTAAATATATAAACAGTTTAAAAATTAAACGCAATAGAATTCATTTAACTAAATGTCATAATCAAAATGTTCTAATAATGTCTTTATTACCAAAATTATATCCCATGACATGGCGCCCACGAGACATGCTCCCGTGACGGAAGTGTCTCAGAATGTCTGTCGTATCGATAGTATAGTCGCTGTGAACACGGGAAGGTGAGAATGTGTTAATGCTTTAGTGTTTGCGGAAACACTTATGGCCGCTATGGTTATTGGTAGGATTCTTATGCAGGAAACCGCTTAGGTAATTACCATAGCAGTGTTTTGGTTTGAAGGGCACTGTAAGCTGGTGTAATTTATGATGTATTCCTGGCCGATTTCGACCACGGCGACATTTGCACACTACTGGTGGTGGGATTCCTATGCAGGAATCCGTCTGGGTAGGTACCACCCCAGGGCCAGTGTGAAACATTACTGTGTTTCGGTTTGAAGGGCACTGTGAGCTAGCCTAATCACTGGGCATATGAGACTTAAGAACTTAAGTCTCAGGGTGATGGGCACAGTGAGGTGTCACACAAAAATCCAAATACTGTCGGGAGCTATCAACTGCGCAGGAGATATTATAGTGCCCCAAGCGTTACGCGCCAACACAGAGGCATTTACTCGTCCCAACCGACCCGCGCCCGATGCTGCTGCGATGAGATCGGAGGTAGTCTGGGATGCGGTGACAGAAACACAGTGACACCACACAACCAGGTCCGAAAACCAACAATTTGTGTTTTAGTACAAATACAGTCACGCTTCGTTAACATTGGAATAGGCAGAGACCACGTCTTCCCACTCGCTACGATCCTGACACACAACTTTCGCTTCTACTTTCATGAGCGTATTCATACAAGCTCGTCAGTTGCGGGTAGTTTTGACGTGATATTTCCTTAAAAATATCGAAATAACTTGCCTTTAAGCAAGTATCAAAATTTTAGTATTACCGCGTAATTCTGATTATAAACTGCTGTTACAAAGATTCTGTCGAAACAATGGTTTGATTCTTTTTGAAGTAAATCACAATTTTACTTTCCTTGGGATGTACCTGTGACTACTTTAGGGAAAAGTTATTCGTGAAAACATGTTAATAGAATTAGGTTTATAATTATTTTAGTTTTATGTCCTAATTGTAAGTTATTTGTTTTTCGAATAAAAAAATATATTTCCATGATTTAAAGGCTTATCTACTCCCGTGATGAGAGCATACAAAACAATAGTGAGCGGAGAATGCACTAGTCCGATACAGACAATGTACAGTAGGCGTGCATATACTGATAATATCGACATCGATATAATTATTTGAATTCATTAGAGTAACACTACTGTTAGGTTAATATAGAGACGATGAAGAGAGTTTTTCTATATAATATTAATTTTGTTTTTAGGTAAGTTATTCTGCCGTGAAGCAGTAGTGTGCAAGCATTACTGTGCTTCGGTTTGAAGGGCACTGTGAGCTAGCGTAATCACTGGGCATTTGAGACTTAAGAACTTATGTCTCAGGGTACACAGTGGGCACAGTGTGGTGTCACACAGAAATTATCTGGGTGACACAGCATTTGTTATGGACAGACGTTGCACTTACCATCAGGTGAACGTTTTGCCTCGTTTCATCACTCTATCCGATAAAAAAAAAACTGATGTCTGAGCGTGACGGGTGCAGTTAGGAACGTTAATAGCGGTATTATTAAAATAAAACCTTTTTTTTAAATTTACTTCACGTTAAGCTTTTAAGCTTTAAGTTTTTAAGCGTTAGCACCAAAACGTAGTCGAGTGGCATTGCCTACTTCTGGGAAAGTGCGTACTCCGCAATGAAAATACAAGCGTGAGGTAATGGATCGATTAAATAAAACACCTGTATGACAAAAAACATAGTATTACATGGCTGTTACAATAATGTACAGCGAAAAACTCAGCTACACCATTCTCCATTAACCGCGCCGCCCACGCCCTCCCGCGTTTAATGCCGGCACTAATACGACGTTATTTATTATTCCACAGTGTGCGGTGGCCCTTATCTGGCCCACTCTTTTGTTGTCACGTTTTATTACGTATAAATAATATCAAGCTGAATTCGTTAATATGAGCATTCGCTGAGGTGAATTGGACGAATTTGTACCAGATAGTTCGCTCGCTTGACGTTTTTGTCTGTGAAAATATCTTCTTGCTTTAATATTTTCATTTTGTTTCTAGGTTTAAGTGTGTGTCGTTTTAGTTTTCCTAGGTTGTTTATAAAATAAGAGCCGTGGTAGCCCAGGGGCCAGGCGCTCGCCTTAAACTTCATAGTACGCGAGTGACCTGGATACGATCCCCAGTGCCGGCACCTCTACAGTTGTTATTTTAAGTGCTGATTTATCACGTCTTCAGCGGTGGGCGGTTTACTTTATAAACTAAAGTGGTAATTCTACTGTGGAATTACTGCTATACGTAAATCCGTCTTGGTAGTACCTACCTAGATGGATTCCTGCATAGGAATCCTACCACCAGTAAATGATCGTTCGAATTACACCACTGTGCGCTTTTCAAGGAGGTTCAGCCACGCACGACCTCTTTGTGGAGTCTGCTGGCGTCAGTGGTTTTCAATGAACGTTGCGACTCAGGGACCTTCTAGAATAGAGCCTAATTCTTTCGGCAACGGGTACGCACTCGCAATTCCCCTGGTACTGCGGATTTTCATGGGCTTTGATGACCATTTACCATTAGGTGAGTCGCTTGCCCGTTTGCCCCGTCTTCTGTAAAAACATATTTTTTTAAAGAATTAAGTGAAACGAGCAAAACATTCACCCTTCCTTTGTGACACCACACTGCGCCCGTCACCCTGAGACGTCAGTTCTTAAGTCTAATATGCCCAGTGATTACACTAGCCCCTCGTGCCCCTCAGACCGAATAACAGTAATTTGCACACTAATGTTTCACGGCCGAATTACTGGCTCCGGGGTGGTAGCCTAACTAGACGGAATCCTGCATAGGATTCCTACCACCCGTAAATAATACCTGATACCTATTCCACTATGCCCTATCGCTTTGCTTTAATGAACAAACGACTTTAGCGTCCTTTGCAATCCTGCCAGATGAACGCCGATCAATTATTTCGACGGCCAAAACAAAAACAGATGATTCACCCAGACATAAATAATGTTATTTAGCAACAAAGCATTATAAATGTGAGTAACCTCCGTCCGCGTGTCCGTTGTGGAGTCTGAATAAGAAGGTTTATTTTTAAAGCATTGCGTAAATATGTGACAATAGCGAGTTATCTTCATCAACAACTTAACTTAACTGGTGGTAGGATTCCTATGCAGGAATCCGTCTAGGTAGGTACCGCCCCAGGGCCTTACCATCAGGTGAACGTTTTGCTCGTTTCGTCACTTTGTACAATAAAAAAAAAATCAACAAACAGTTCACTGCTGGACTGGCCGTTCCCAAGTTTGCCCAAGAATGCGGTATTGCCACGCTTAGCATGCATAGTCTGTTATATTACAGATGGTTATTCTGCCATATACTGGTGGCTACCAATTCCCCATAGTCAACTTTTAACAACCACGGGATGTGATTGGGTTATAGAGAAGAGAATCTGATACTGCAGCATCTTAGATGCGCGATGTCTCATACAGTTACATATCAGTTGGGCTGCTAATTAGGTCAATGATGGGAAATATTACTAACTTTAATCATATTTAAAAACTAATTCAGTGTCAGTGAGACACTTTTCATCGTACTTTATAATTTTAATAGAATAAAGCGAAGAGACGAGCAAATTACTGGTAGTAGGATTCCTATGCAGGAATCCGTCTAGGTAGGTACCACCCCAGTGCCACTTATTCTGCCGTGAAGCAGTGGTGTGCAAACATTAGCTGTGTTTCGGTTTGATGGGCACTGAGAGCTAGCGATATTACTGGGCATATGAGACTTAAGAACTCATGTCTCAGGGTGACGGGCGCAGTGTGGTGTCACATAGAAATGTTCTGGGTGACACAGGATTTGCTATGGGCAGACGTTACACTTACCATCAGGTGAACGTTTTGCATGTTTCATTTCTGTGTGGAACTGCACCGTCGTCGTAACTCTAAGACGTCATAACGGTTTCCCATTCCGTTCGACGAAAGAACAACAGGGGGTCTACTACGAAAATCGAAATATGAAGATTCGATCGACGGATCGCACGTTTCCTACAACGATATCACCCTTCACTAAACATTGATTCTATTGGTTGCCTAAGAATCCGTAAGAACGCAGTCCATAGAAGTTGCATCCGAAGTCATTTCGTAGTAGAGTTTATTTTTGACGGTAGGACCCCGTGGCACTGCGGTGATACCTACGCAGTTATCCGTCTTTTTTTTTTCGATAAAGTGTCGAGACGTTTGCCCGTAACAGATGCTGTGTTACTCAGAATATTTCTGTGTAGCACCACACTGCGCCCGTCACCCTGAGACATACGCTAGCTCTCAGTTCACCGCTTCACGGCAGAATAACTGAAATCGAATTTATTGAAAATAATTTTTTTCGCAAGAACTGCTCGGTTTTTGTGCGCAACGAGCTGTTGCAAAGTTTCGTTTTACTTGTTTGTTTGAAGTCACTTTCTATTTACTCCACGTCACCTGACCCGCTGATAGCGCGAGTAAAAAGTTCAAGCACCCGACCCAGCCCGGGTTCTTGATATATCGCAAAAACCGTAATTTAAAACTTGGACCTTTTTGCGTCTGACACGCCCACGCGTCGCCCACGCTCCTATTCACTACGATGAAAAAACCAGCATGTGATTTGAATTCGTTCTGGCATTGTTTAATTTGTGGAGCGTTTCCCGCGAGAGTACTCTTCAAGTTTACCTTGTTATATTGTTAAGGTATTTTTTCCTTCTTTGCTGCAACTTAGCTAATATTATTGTTATTATTATCATGATATTAAGACTCTCTATGTGAATCTAAACGTTTGGCAATATATATTATCGGTGATGTAATTGCTGTTAGCCTTCTCGGTTTTTACAGCTTCATCGGATACTGTGCTCGCGTGCCAGAGGCCCGCGTGCCAGGTTTGGTTTGACCCAAACATAAATAAATAAATAAAAACTCCTACAAAAATCTCGAAATTCGGACTGTGTCGCGTTGGCTGTGTGCTTGCGCGATTTCGAATATCTCAAATGATTTAAGGTCAGCTAATGACCGCCCGAAGGAGGCTGCGGGCCTCCATTCGGACTGTCGACTTGTGTGTCGGTAACTCTCTCACTCACCTGTGTTCCAGGGCGGTGAGAACCGCCCTGTATGGTGAATCGTGTGTACGCGGTGTGATTATTGACGTGGTGCGTGTTATATTAAAGCTATTGACTGTGTGTACAGTGTGGCCTGGATCGTGACTGACGGTCGAGACTGACGGTACGTTTGGCAAATGTTTTAATTACAGTTATTTTTGAAAAAGGAATATGCGATTTTGGCGCCAGTGTTTTTAATAAAATATAAGAGTAAAATAAGTAAAGTTTCAGCCTATAAATGTCCCACTGCTGAGCTGAGGCCTCCTCTCATTTCTGAGAGGGTTTTTGGAGCTAGGAAAAATCCACCACGCTGCTCCAATGAGGGTTGGCGGACTGCACATGCACATCTTCGAAATATTTTTTTTGTATTTCTAAGACATGCAGGTTTCCTCACGATGTTTTCCTTCACCGCCGAGCACGTGGTAAATAAGCACTTAAAATTGCAATTAACAATTTCAGTGCCGGCACCAGGAATCGAACCCAGGTCACTCGCGTACTACTGAAATGTAAAGCTAGCCCCTGAGCTGTGGTAGCTCTTTAAAAATATATGTAAACATCTATAAAATCAAAAAAATATGCAAACATATATTTTGCTCGCACAAAACGGCTGAGCCAATTTCGATGAAATTTTCACGAACACGTTGGACCCACTGCTGTCACCAAATCACATCGGAATTATTATAAATAAAAGCTTGGCAGAACTATTTGCAGTTTTTGACTTCTTCACAAGTGATTGTATGTTTTCCATTCAGTCATATATACTCTTGAATTATTATC
Source organism: Luehdorfia chinensis (assembly GCA_019845155.1). Lineage (NCBI taxonomy): Eukaryota > Metazoa > Arthropoda > Insecta > Lepidoptera > Papilionidae > Luehdorfia > Luehdorfia chinensis. Next base: position 2,254,615 of record JAHVAK010000390.1, read on the forward strand.
TTAGGTTATGTTTGTCTGGTTGTGTTATTAGTATTAGTAAAAAACGAGTATAATTTTTGAAATTAAGAGTTTTTGTTTCAATAGAAGTTACAAAAAGGCAAGTCGTTCAGACCTTGCATTGAGAAGTTCATAATATGCCATGTAATTACACTAGCTTCTATGCCCTACAACACGAAACACAGTGGTATGTGCTACCATCCTTGAAACAGTCCGAAGTCCGTTTTATGAGATCTTGATGGTCTCCTGATCGATTTCGACCACGGCGATAACTTTCGAATATTGTCGAGAGCCATCAACTCCGCAGGAGATATTATAGTGCCACAAGTGTCCGCACAAGCACAGAGTCTCTCACTCGTCCTAACCTACCCGCCCGATGTAACACTAATGCGATAAGATCGGAGGTAGGCGAGGATGCAGTGTCAGAAACACGGGGACAATCACAACACAGCCAGACCCGAAAACCAACAATTTGTGTATTAGCACTAATGTTGGCTCCGGCTAGGATTCGAAACCACGACCTGCGGCGTAGAAGTCGTGTACTCTGAACACTAGGCCACGCGGTCGTCAACAATAATAACAACGTCTACAATAATAAATAAAGCTCGAGAGTTTGTTTGTTTGAACGCGCTAATCTCAGGAAATACAAAACCGATTTAAAAAAAAATATTTGCTTAAGGTAAAGCAATATGTAAGGTTTTAGGTTATATAACTTTACGCCACGACTTTAAGAAGCCGCACACTGAGAACCTTACACTACGGAGAAGGGCCGACTGTATGCTGCACGGCACAGGCGCTTGGATTACTAATTTTACGCAGGAGAAACCGCGAGACTCAGGTAGTATTACATAAAACAAAAGCAAACCTCGCTTTTGGAAGTTGTCGCGCACACGAACGGAACTTCCAAAAGCGGGGGAAATTAGCGAGCGCACGTGTATACCAGCACGTCTGCAAATTCGCAACGATATTTAGCGCCTCAGATATACGTAATTATTATGACAGGACAATACCGCGGCGACGGCGCAGCGACATCTGTTGGTCGTAACGAGATACAGATAGCATCGGTCGAGGTGCCGCCGTCGTATCGTGATCTTGTTTATGATTATTGTTCCAGTGGTTCCTCGCGATCCTATGAATTTATTTACGAGACTATTGCGAAATGATATTATTTATTCGGTGAATTTTGTGCTGTTAGCCTTCTTCGCTTTTACAGTATCGTCGGATAGCTGAGCTTGGTTTGATTTTAACTACACTTATTACGTGAAGAAGTGTGCGATTTGGCGTAGTTAAAGTTTGTGTGGCGAAGAAGCATGGAAATGACTAGCAATATTTGAACCTCAATACGTTTTTTTCATATTACTTTTTTAGATTTTTATACGATATTCTTAAGAGTTAAACGAGCGTCATGAGCGTCATGAGACGTGCTCTTTTGGATTTTCCAAACTTTATGTTTCTACATTTAACTAAAGTTGAGTATTTAACAATTTTAAAAAGTCAAATTAAAAGAGGAAAACTGTCACTAAAAAGTAAATATGCACATTGACTACCGAGTGGACTAGCGATTAGAGTATCTGACTTCTACGCCGCTGGTTCTACGTTCAAATCCCAATAGCTAATACTTGGCTTTTGGATCTCGTTTGACCCATCTCGGTTCTTGCCATATGAGTTATGTCGGTCGCGGGTAGGCTAAGACCAATGAGTTCCTGGAGATGGGGTGGACATCATTATTATGTTGTACTTTTTGTGGCTGATCTAAATAAAGATCGAGTTATTTATGCACATTCATTAATTAAAGAAATCGTGAGAAAGTGAATGGAGGACGCGATAGCAAACATTTCATACAGGCGTACCTGATCGACCACATGCTCGAAAAGGTCCGGGTAAAAGTTCCCTGAATCGCGGAGCATGTTTGCTGTTGAGCATGTTTAATAAATGTGGTCCGAGCACTACTTGTAGCTAAAATTGTTGCGGCCTGTGCTCAGCTGTGGGACATTTATATGCTGTAACTTTACTTTTACTAATGCATAATTAGAAATGCCTGGAAGCGACAACTTTATTCTGAAGCGCTAATATAATCTAAATTTTTAACGTCAAAATAAGATATGTGATATGAAGAATGTGAGTATAATTTTTTTGTATATTTTTTTATTGAATAATGTGATGAAACGTGGTACCTACCTAGACGGATTCCTGCATAGGAATTCTACCACCAGCAAATTTTGGTAACAGGAAGGCTCTGCGCCGTCTCTGGGATTTTATTATTCCCAATGAATGAGTTTCTCACTCTGAGGAGCCGGGTAACTGGGGACGAGGAATGAATGGACCTCCGAATCACAATATTTTTTTTGATGTCAAAAACGTATATAATCTGAGGTCTGTGGCCGGTGCTCAACCTTGTACCTATTGTTGTTCTGTCGGCGTCGCACCGAACTAATATTTGACATCCGCGTCTCTCTTCCCGGCACACATCCTTCGTTAGTCATTAAGTGGTGTCCGTATTGTTCTGTATGACTGTATCGTCGGTTTTTTTTTTGTGAAAAAAAAAACCGCAGTGATAATAAGAGTGACAAAGCCTAAGAATGTGTGTTCGTAGTGTTTGAACTGTGTATTGAATCAATAGTAAAATGACATCAAGACAGGTGTTGAAACTTTATAATATATTCAGCAGAACTAGAGTAACTGACATAACCCTGAGGGTTAGTAAGCTGAAATGGCAATGGGCCGGCTATACTTCCTCAACGGTTACCCGTTCGAGCCTATAAACCCAAGACCAAAAAAGACCATTTTAAAGACCATCACGAGTTCACTGCTGAACATAGGGTTCAGTAGTGAACTCGTGATGGTCTGAAATGATGATGATCATAATCAAGCGCAATAAGTGCGTCTCGAGCTTTGTATTACCCCTGTCTGGAAAATTAAAAAATAACGCAATCATCCAAGAATGTAATACTGAGTACGAGAGACGTGGCACCGCGTCACGATTGCATCGGTCAGGCATTTGACTAGGTCAGCCGTGTCGCGAGTTTTCGCATGTGTAATAGCGGGCCGGATAAACTGGCCCCGTATCCCTGTTACGATAAGAAACGCGTGTACGTAAAATATTTACTCTTTTATCTGTACTTGAGCGATAGGGTAACCATGCATTTTTTGGTTATAGTGAGATACGAATGCACGCGTGAAACTTAGTTACGACGTGTGATACCTAATTAAATTGCATATATTGTTAGGTAAGCCAGAGGAAATGACGTAAAGGAACGGAAATAGGCATATAATCGATGAAACTTTTTAGCAGATTTTGAAGCTTCAATAACTATCGTCAAAAATGATATTTGATTTTGATTTTCTTTTGGCCGATTTCGACTACTGCGATACTTTCTTGACATGAGAAAATTTATGATTGTTCATTTGGAAGGATTTTTATTGGCTAATCTTCCCCTTCCCATATTCGTAATTTCGCTTGTATAGCTAATTTGAAGGTAGTGTTGGATGCAGTGTTAGAGACCCGGTGACTGTGGCAATATGATTAAACTGAAATCATCAAATTTCTTTGGCTTAACGTGGCTTTCGACACGTGCATACAAATGCATACAGTCACGCCTTTTTTCCATACATTTTCGCCCTACTGTCGCCTAACGACGACGCTGCCATTTTGGTATGGTTCAAAAAATTCTTTAGACCCCATTGCGTTCCCAACGAGCAGTATAGTGACAGCATAGCATATTTTGGTGTTATTCTGCACGAATTAGGCTGTCCGTACAATACTTTAGTCGCTTCTTACGACATCTCGGTAAGAAAGAGGTAGATGTCGGACACCTATCGGCCGTTTCTTTGACAAACAATGAATATCCTTAAAATGCTAAAATGATGGTGACACTACTCAGGCGACTCCTATCGGAGAATATTAAGCCGGGAACAGATCGTGCGCGGTAGAGTACAAACCGGGCGGCGTCTTTGCGGCGACAATCGTACAATCGCGCGACACGAGCGACAGATAACGCGAAGCGATTGCATCGCTTTCACTGGCCTCTTGGTGAACGGGTGCACTTAGCCGCGCTGCCACAAGCCTGATGCATTGTTGTGCATGGCTATAGCGCAGCCGATGGTAATCTACTTGCTTTGTTGTATAACGAACCTGTTTGGGGCACGAAGACGTTCGTTGACGGACTTCGCTTGTATTCTTGTCATCGCAAGTGGTTTCATGTGGTGGAGGCATAATCGTCAAGGTGCTAGCGTGGGAGGTGGTTGGAGGATATAATACAAGATTTGTTTTAGGACCAGCTCTCTGGGTGGTTCGAGTCAGCGTCCGCTGCGCTAGTGCCTTCTGGGTTTGTGGTCCAGCCGACCACGGTTTTGTGGTGGTAGAATTCCTATACTAATAAATACATACATTTAACTTACAGTAATTAACCGAAACTATTGTGGTGGTAGGATTTTTATGCAGGAATCCGTCTAGGTAGGGCACGCCAAATAAGGGCTTCGTGGCAGATTCAACGTAATTGTAATTGTATTATAGATGATTGATTATAGTGCCTTAAATACATTTTATCTAATACATGCTGAAACCCGCGACTTCTTCCGCGTAAAGTAAAGTAAAGTAAAGTTTCAGCCTATGAATGTCCCACTGCTGGGCACAGGCCCCCTCTCATTTCTGAGAGAGTTTTGGAGTTGGCGGACCTCACATGTCTTGGAAAAATTTTTTTTTTCTAAGTCATGCAGGTTTCCTCTCGATGTTTTCCTTCACCGCTGATGCACGTGGTAAATCAGCACTTTAAAATAACAATTTTAGAGGTGCCGGCCATCGGGGATCGAACCCAGGTCACCTTCGTATTATGAAATTTAAAGCGTGCTCCTAGCCCCTGAGCTACCACGGCTATTCCGCGTGGATATAGGTTTTCAATTATCCCAGTAACAACTATTTGATTTTCCGGGATAAAAAGTATCCTATGTCCGTCAGGATGCAAGCTATCTCTGTGCCAAATTTTGTCAAGTCTGGTTCAGCGGTTGAACCGTGAAAAGGTAACAAACAGACAGAGTGACATAGTCAGATTCGGTACGGGGTTCGAACTCGTCGAACCACACTGAAACTAAAGGTGAGCACCCGAGTCTAAACACGGTGTTACGCTTTTTGAAACATGCAACAATTGCTAGTTTTTCGATCAGGTTGTGTTGTGATTGTCACTGTGTCTTTGACACTGCATACTACCTCCGATCTTACAGCATGAGCGTTACATCGGCCAAGTGCTAAAGACGATTGATAGCCTCTGCGTTCGCGCGTTCACTTGTGGCACTATAATATCTTCTGTGCAGTTGATAGCTTCCGATAGTATTCAATACACATTCTCCATAAATAATCCATTGCGGGATTCCCAGAGGTCCTATGTAAGTTAATATTACTGTTTGCAGGTGGTCACGTTCTATTACTTTTTTTTATAAAAAAAAAGTGATGCTCCACAGTAGGATCTCTCCTGTATCGTGGGTGCGTTTTACAGACAAATATTTCACTTGCACAACACAACCAACAATTTGTGTTTTTGCACAGATGTTGGCTCCGGGATTTGAACCCGGGACCCGCAGCGTAGAAATCAAGCAGGTACTTAATTACTAGTGGTAGGATTTCTATGCAGGAATCCGTCTAGGTAGGTACCACCCCAGGGCCAGTTATTCTGCCGTGAAGCAGTAATGTGCAATCATTACTGTGTTTCGGTTTGAAGGGCAATGTGAGCTAGCGTAATCACTGGGCATATGAGACTTAAGAACTGATGTCTCAGGGTGACGGGCGCATTGTGGTGTCACACTGTTCTGGGTGACACAGCATTTGTTATGACCAGACGTTGCACTTACCATCAGATAAACGTTTTCTTCGTTCCGTCTTTTTTATGAAATAAAATGAAAAAAAAAGAGATACGCAAATCTATTGGTCACGCGGTCGTCAAACAAGTTTACATATATAGTAAATTCGTTTGTAATTGGTTAAACGTCATACATAAATTCGTGAGATTTATTTGCTTAGAGATATCCTTGCTCAATTTAGCGTTTTACGTGAACGTAATTAATGAAGGGTTTATTTATTAATGTTCACATAGTCGTTCGTCGTCGTCGTTTCAGCCTATCACAAGTCCATTGCTGAACATAGGCCTCCCCATAGATAGCCACAAAATATTGTAGCTCTCATATTGGAGGGATTTTGCCATAGAAGCCACGCTTGGCAGGCGGGTTGGCAACCGCTTTATATGTAGTATTATAGATAATCTATAATACTACATATAAACTGATGCTATAGTGCCTCAACCGACCGCGTGGCCTAGTGGTCAGAGTACCTGAATTCTACGCCGCGGTTCCTGGGTTCGAATCCCAGCCGAAGCCAACATTTGTGCTAAAATACAAATTGTTAGTTTTCTGGTCTGGTTGTGTTGTGTTTGTCCCCGTGTTTCTGACACCTCATCCTAGCCTACCTCCGATCTTATCGCATCAGCGTTACATCGGGCGCGGGTAGGTTGGGACGAGCGAGTGGCTCTGTGTTTGCGCGTACACTTGTGGCACTATAATATCTCCTGCGCAGTTGATGGCTATCGACATTCGGATTCGGAAGTTGTCGCCGTGGTCGAAATCGGCTAGGAGAACATCACAGTGCCTCAAATACATTTTATATAATATAAGTTGATAACCGCCGCCTTTGTTCGCGTGGATTTAGGTTTTTTAAAAAATACCATAAGAACTCTTTGATTTTTCGGGACAAAAATTATCCTATCAAGATCGGTTAAGCGGTTGAACCGTGAAAAGGTAACAAACAGAAGGAGGGACAGAGAGAGTTACTTTCGCGTTTATAATATTACTCGTAGTATGGATATACGTTTTTATTTTTTTATTTAAGACATGCCCCACAGCAGTCAAGTGGGATTTCTCCTAAATCGTGGGTGCGTTGTACAGACAGGTTTTGTATCATCATGATCATAATTTGTCATCATCATCATCATTTCAGCCTATCACTAGTCCACTGCTGAACATAGGCCTCCTCCATAGATTACTACAATAGTTTGTAGCTCTCATTTTGAGGGGAATTTTGCCATAGTCGACACACTTGGCAGGCTGGTTGGCAACCGCAGTTTATTTATTCTGATGTTCCAGGAAGATGCTGCTGCCCATCTTCTGGTTTTATTTTTATACAAATGTGTTTTTATACAAATGTTGTCTTCGTCCGAGATTAGATTCCAGTGACCAGCGGCTTTAGAGTCAGGTGCTCTGACCTACTAGGCAGCTCTGACTCTGACTAAGTCGCCAAGACTTATGTTATTAAAAAGCTGGTAAAAAACAGTGCACATTTGCCACACGCAAATTGGAACGAGAAATTATTTCATAATAAACGGTAACCAACAAGCACTATACTCAATTTGTCAGTCACGAGAACAAAACGCCACGGTGACCACCCGGGCGTCGCAGCGTATGGTCAAAGACCACCCTATGCTACGCAGGCTACCGCGTTGACGATTTATAAGGACCCGCCGCTACACGCCCACCTACTCCCTCGGGAATTGAACCTCGTTACCACGCCGTAGCTGTTATTAATAACGATGTACATGGTTGTTCAATGGTTTATTTTAAAGACGTTAACCCAGATAATTGTTTCAATCCCAACCCTACTTGTAGGTATAAGCGGTTATATAAAGCGGTTTCACCCGCGTTAAAGAGCTACTCATATTAATGATATACATCTAAACTTCCCAATTTGAATCGGGTTTTGGGGCTTTAATTTTATTGCGCGGAACCCTATTTATTTTTCTAAAATTAAACCCGTTTTAATATCAACTATCTGTCAGTGAAAGTCCCGTCAAAATCTGTCCGTCCCTTTCGGAGAATAGCCGGAACAAACGGACAGACAGACAAAAATTTTAAAAATGGATTTTCTCTCATAAGTACCGTACGTACTTCCAAAAGCATTGCGTAAAAAGCTTTTATTTTGCTATTATAAACAGACACTTCAATTTTATTTTTTTGTTTAGAAAAAAACCGACTCCAACGCAGCAGCTCCAGATAGAGTTTCATGATGATTTCATCATCAGAATTTGACCACAACCCTTACGATATCGCCTTTCTTTTAAAAATAGATACGATATCTCCTTTCTAATAAAAAAAAAACAATCATTAAAATAGGTTAATAAACCAAAAAGTTTTTTTTTTCTTTTTATTGGATTGTGATGAAACGAGTAAAACGTTCACCTGATGTTAAGTGCAACGTCTGCCCATAACAAATGCTGGGTCTCCCAGAAAATTTCTCTGTGACACCACATTGTGCCCATTACCTTGAGACATCAGTTCTTAAGTCTCATATGCCCAGTGATTACGCTTGCTCACAGTGCCCTTCAAACCGAAAAACAGTAATTTTTGCACACTACTGCTTCACGGCAAATAACTGGCCCTGGGGTGGTACCTACCTAGACGGATTCCTGCGTTCCGAACGTACATAAAAAAAAAACGCGAAATAGCTAATTAAGAATTGCACGCACGAAGGAGTGTGACATTTGGCATAGTAAAAGTTTGTGTAGAGAAGAAGCGAGAATGTATGTTACAAGTACATTAAATTGCATAAAATAAATTCATTACTTACGTTCATAACGTAAATGTCAAAGACATAATAGTATGTCGTTTGTTTACGCTCATACTGCCAATGTCAAAACCCTTAATAGTCTTTGGTCAAACAGTCGCACAGCCTAAAGATTACCGCCTAAGAATGTCAAAATGTTGCCAATCGTTTGGAAACCTGCATGTCTGAGGAATAATAAATATTTCGAAGACACGTGAAGTCTACCAACGCGCTACCCGCATTGGAGCAGCGTGGCGGAGTCTTCCCGGCTCCAAAAACCTTGTCAGAAATTAGAGGAGGCCTGTGATCAGCAGTGGGACATTTATCGGCTGTTATTTTACTTTACTTTTATCATTTTCAATCGGTGGCACGCGAGTCGTATCGGATCATTGTTCGTCTGCTATGGGTTTGTGGTTTGTGCATCGTTCATTCTTGGCACTAGCGCTAGATTTACGGGCATTGACGGACGGGACGGGACGGGACGAGTATATCACCGATAGGTAGACAACATAATAAAATATAGATGTTCCAGATAAAACTACTAGATATATACTCGCTGCAGAATATCATTAAAAACCAGTTTGTAATCGCTGAAGAATAATATTTGTTTGGACTTTTGGCGCCAACTCGAAAAGTGAGGTAGTGTTTTTATTTAATTTTGTAATTTCTGTGTATATTTGGAGTTTTGATGTTTAATATTGATAGTTTATTATGCAGTATTGAAAGTTCAATTTAAGTCAATGAAAGTTCAAATTTAATTGCACGTTTCGTTACGTCTCCATCAGTCCAGAAAATCTTCAGTAAAAGTCAACTATCATTTTATTGTTGATCGAGATTTTGAAACATCTATTATCATCCCGTTACTGACTTGACATTAGCAGAATTCTATTGAACAAGATTACTGTGTTTCGGTCTGAAGGGCACCGAGACTATTAACGTTCGCATCTGTATAAACATAAAATAAACTTCTACTATATTCCGATCATTACTGAAAGTAACGTCGCCAATTACACCAAAACCGACCGCCATCCATCGCGCCGAGACATTCGAAATCGAAGAGCGCAAATCAAAACCTGAATCGCTTGAATATGGAGCCTATCGCTCATTAGGTTCCCAGTGCCAGGTTCACATGCCGTCAGCGACCTCCGCTATGATCATTTAACAGGGTTACCGCGCCCTTACTGTTAGCTTACCAACAAAACGGTCTCCATTCAACGTTTAATCTTACCGCACAGACCTTGAAGTCTTAAATCATCTGACCGGGGACTTCGACCTTAGTATGGGAAGACACAATCCAAATGAGACGTTAAAACAGAGAAGTAAAGTATTTTTTTCATTGTAAATGGTGCAAAGTTAATGCGAGTGCACATTAGACATCGTAGGGTGGTATATAGATGGTATCAGATGACCTAGGGCCGTTGTTTAATTGCGGGATCCTTGCTTTGATTATGCAACTGCTGGAGACGACTGCGGACCGCTCAGACTTGTACATTACAGGTCATGTCCGACAAATGTTATGTCATCTCGATAGCTGTAATGGTTGAGTTATATTATTGTGACATACATTTAGTGGGACGTCAAGTCGTCGTCAAAAGCCGCAACAATGTATGCACTCTACCGCTTGACGCCAGAATAACTGTCACTGCGGTGGTACCTACATAGACGGCTTCCTGCGTAGTAATCCTATTACAAGTGATGATGATGATGACATTCTCCTGGCCGATATCGACCACGGCGACAACTTTCGCATATTATCGAGAGCTGTCAACTGCGCAGGAGATATTATAGTGCCATGTGTGTCCGCGCGAACACAGGTGCACTCACTCGTCCCAAACTAACCGCGCCCGATGTAACGCTGATGCGATAAGATCGGAGGTAGGCCAGGATGCGGTGTCAGAAACACGGGGACAATCGCAACACAACCAGACCCAAAAACCAACAATTTGTGTTTTAGCACAATTTTTGGCTCCAGCTGGGATTCGAACCCAGGACCTGTGGCTTAGAAGACAGGTACTTTGACCACTAGGCCACCCCGTCGCCTATTACAATTAAAGTGCTAATAAGATTGTAAAATACGTAATAAGCCTTGTTTTACTCAAAAATAGTAATTTTACTAAATTTTATAACATTGCCAGGATTCTTTTAAAATAATCTTTAAGTCAGCACTCGCCTCATGTCATTTAATATTGTTCTACGAACGGCATACAATGGCATGAGATCTTAATTTACAAAAACAAACAACGGGACAGCGAGATAATCATATTAATATCTAAACAATAGAACTAGGCATCCCATTTCTTGCACTGAATGACTCATCCGATCCTTATGCAAGCGTAATGCTTGCTTAATTGCGCTATATTAAGTCAAGCCAAAACCAACCTTAACGAACCTGAATAAAACTCAATTAACTTCGTTAAACCATTAGCATATACTACGTTATCCCAAGAAGTGATCATCATTTTTCCTCGACTGTGCGATACGGAAACATTCTAATTTCAACTCTATTAACAATGACTAAAGTAGGCAGTCCTTTTTGAATTGCTTTTTACGAGGAAGCATAATCTGCTAAGCTAATTCCTTTTTTATTCCAGTTGGATTAAGGTAGAAAATTCTGTGTCGCTTGTGGACAGCAGGTCGGTGCATCGATTCAAACAGCTAGTTTTGACTCCCGGGGTGGCTCGTACAATGTACGAGCGCGTGACACTGCTCTATTTACGACTAAGTCGGTCGCACGGAGCTATAAAGACGTGCCACGGTACACGACGTGTGGCATTTAGTTAATATTTTTTTGGGATACCTAAATTTAGCAGTGACCTTGTCTGATATATTTTTTTTAATGAGATTTGTTATTCGTCATTGATGTGTTGATATCTTAACAAACAGACAACCTTTAATACTATTGAGATTTGACTGATTTTTGTTTGAGAAAAAACTCATCGATGCTGAAAATAAAAGTTAGGGTTGTGTACAGACATCTGTCACATACAATAACATTTTTTATCATACCCTTGCGTATATTTATAGTAGGACTGCTTAGTACATTGCAAAAATATATACTGTATAATTCTAAAAACGTTAGTGTGCAGGAATCCGTAGGTAGGTACCACCGCAGTGCCAGTTATTCTGCCGTGAAGCAGTAGTGTGCAAATATTACTGTGTTTCGGTCTGAAGGGCACTGAGAGCTAGTCTTATCACTGGGCATATGAGACTTACGAGATGTTGCACAGTGACGAGTGCAATATGGTGCTACACAGAATCTCGTCTAATAAAAGTTTCAGCCTATAAATGTCCCACTACTGAGCACAGGCCTCCTCTCATTTCTGAGAGGGTTCTCGTCTAATAAAAAATTTTTTTTTAATTTTTTGTTGAATGTTAAATGTAAACTTTTTCAATATACATATATTGCCTGTATGTTGGCGTCTCTTTCATCTTGACAGGTTTATTATTATTAATTAATTCATCTTGAAACATATTAGGGCATTAAAAGTGATGGACTGTACATATTCACGAACTGAACTACCTCAGCTCCTACACCTGTAATCAATTTATATTATTATATTCTACCATTCGCGTACCGCTTAACCCGCGGAATAGCAAGAAAACATGCGCATGCGCGCTGCATTGTGCCCCACGTCCGCGCCATTAACCGCCGGTAACAACCGCCCTTACTGCCAGCCGCCGCGGGACTTAGTTTTGAATAATTATCGACGATGCACCCGAGCGGCCCGATTTATGGATACGTCGCCATTGCGCTACTTTATGGACCGATTGCGATGTCGCTTAACCCGCAATCGGAGAGCAGAGGTTCGATTCTCAATTGAAAATTGTTTTACGGGATTGTATTGTAGATTGGTAGATTAGTCTCGGTTGGGATGTCAACGAATGGTTTGTATGGGTCGGGTTCAAACGGAACTTTCGGTATTAATGAATAAATCTATTTTTTGTACGGGATCCAATAAATATGCAGCGTGTTAAGTGAAAATGGCGATAAGATTGCTTCTTTTTGTCAAAAATCGCATAAATCGCCTTCATCTTCTTTACATAATTATCTTTTAATGATAACGAGAAGATGGAATTACTTAACTATTCTATCAACTGTTTACATTAAAAATTAATTTATGGCGTCATCATCATTATTTCAACCCATCATTAGTCGTAACGTAGGCCACGTTCAGCAATAGGCTAGTTTTTTTTAAAATTGGATAAAGTGATGAAACGAGCACCTGATGGTAAGTGCAACGTCTGCCCATAACAAATGCTGTGTCACCCAGAAAATTTCTGTGTGACACCACACAGTGCCCATCACCTTGAGACATAAGTTCTTAAGTCTCATATGCCCAGTGATTACGCTAGCTCACAGTGCCCTTCAAACCGAAACACAGTAATGTTTGCACACTACTGCTTCACGGCAGAATAACTCGCCCTGGGGTGGTACCAACCTAGATGGATTTCTGCATAGGAATCCTACCACCAGTAAAAATTGTGATGATATATCCTCCATATATTGCCACAAAACTCGATCCTGAGTCATGTGCATCCAAACCGTGCAGGCCGGTTTTTGTTTGAATCGAAATTATTAATACATACATACATAGAGTCACGCCTATTTCCCATTGGGGAGGGCACAGACCACATCTTTCCACTTGCTACGATCCTGACACACATGTTTCGCTTCTTCTACTTTCATTAGTGTTTTCATACAAGCTCGTCGGTTGCGGGTACTTTTCACGTGGCTTTTCCTTAAAACGACTTCGATCTGATCGTGATACGTTCGCCTACGTCGATCCTTATTATGAGCCACCTCATAAATCTGTTTCATCCATCCACTCAAATTAATGAAATTATTAATATTAGTTAATAATAAGACTGTGATCTACCGACCTACCGACCGACCTACAGTCCCTACAGACCCTACAGTCTATTGTTACAGTGTCGATGAACGCCCAAAAATAATGGCAGGGTCATAAAAAAAAAAACTTTAATTAATTTTCGTATTTCTTATTAACAATTTAACAATTACGTTTTTTGTTTAATTTACTATTACGTTGGTTGATTCCCAGTAGCTAAATCGTTTGAAAACATACAATGTTTGTATTTACATACAGATACGCCTTGTTCCTATATAAAGGGGTAGGCAGAGGCCACTCACGTAGCCCACTTTTCGCCCTCTTGTGTAGCGAGACGTGACGGGTGACGACCAGTTAAGTATGTATGTCCATTTATTTGTTTGTTTGTTCAACTAGTAATTCAGAATTACCTTAGTAAAACTTTTGTCACAGTTGTAACCACACCAGGACGGTCAAACCGAAAAAAATATACAAATCTGCCAGCTTGACAAGCATTTAGCTTCTTCCGATATTGGACTAGCCCAAATGCAGTTTAAGAAATCAATGCATACACATTTTTGTTACCGCCAAAACCAGACAATCTAAATTTTTCATTCCGGACATATTCCGTCAAAATATGTTGATCATCTTCAATTAATCCGCATACGTCACAATTCGGTGATGGAACTTTTTTCATCAAAAAAGCAAACTTGTTCGACGGCGGCTTGAGCTGTAAATTTTATTTTAAATTTTTATCGCAAATTTCACCGGTATTTCGTGTCAATATTAATTAATTTATTGATCGAGCAAACATTGAAACATGACGCGAGTTCAATTGAAATGTTTATCTTGCGCTTTTTATTGGTACCGAGCTTATCCGTTCTTACATCAGTAGCAATTTGTCTCTTACCCGAATGAATTGCTTTTAAATAAATCAGTACAACTGGTAGCGGGACGGCCGGTGGCTCTATATATCTCGACAATCCTGCCCGCCGACAAAGCGGTCATACTAATTCCGATTTAATGCGCAATAGTAATCCGCCATCTTGTTAACTTGACGGCTTCCGCCATTTTGTGTTTACGGCCGCTCGGAGGATTAGATCGTTGGGGTCAGAACGTTAGCCGTGATTCAGTTGACGATTTCAATTGAAAGTTAAGCTCAGCGTGGCTTGTGTAATAAACATGTATTGTTTTAATCTTTAGATCTTGAATGCGTTTACTTTGTCGTTACAATTACATCGATAAAAATCTAGTAGTTTTTTGATGTACAAATATATAAGCTTATTCAAACGGTTCCCCCACCTATAGTGCAGCGCTTCCTTATTTGCCGTCTCAGACATGGGTCCATTGCTTAAACTCCAGCAGAGGTCATTCGTGGCTCAAAAGTTAGCCATAGCTGCGTGCTGTCCCGTGGGAAAATCAGTAGTGTCGAATTCGACTTTACTGGCTTACCCGTAATCCAGCATGCAGTTTAAACACGGAACTTCGCGTAAATCAGCGGATATTCAAGTCCAAGAGACGATATAATTTTATAGAATATTCGTTGTTTTGACGTTTAAGTATTTGGTCTTAATACTGTTTCTTCGCTCTGTTATAATCAATATTGAGCAAGAATCAATAAAACTTTATTTACTACGCCAGAGTCAAGAACTAAAACGTTTTGAGATTATAAAAGTTACAAAAGAAAACGTCCATACAAACAAAACAGAACTTTAAAAATTTACCACGATAAGACTCAACATTGTTTTACTTCAAGATTATTTGAAGAATATTTTCGTAAGTCACTTAATTATTTTTGAGATTAAGGCTTTTTCGACTGTATTTCACCAACAACGTTCGATTAGGTAGGCGCTTCGATTTCGGTTGCAATTAAAACATTTTTTGGGCTTACGTTCGACAAAGATTTGGTTATAACATTCGCGCCTCACGTCGCTCCAGCATCGGAGGGAAGGGAGTACGTAACGACCCATTCATTTCGATAAAGATGTTGGCGAAAAAAGTGCAACGAGCGAGCTTCTTTGCCATTGTGGAGGCCACAATGGGCCGTTTGCTATAAGGAGTGCCGCGTCCGTTCGGAAAAATGACATTGGATTTGAGTCAATATACACTCGGCGCCAAAAAAATCGCACATCCGAAAAAAATAATTTAAATACTATTTTAACACAACAGGCCAATGGCAATGTTGTGGTTTGAGGGTATCATTCGAAAGGTAATTTCATTAGCTTTCAGGAATTTTAATTGAATTTTACTTTTATAACGAGACGAAAGAGAAATTAAAGAAAAAGACAGGGTATGTACAATTTGCAAATTAATAATTTAAAAAAAAAACTTATTAAATACAAAAAAAGTTCTTAAAACCTTGTGTTACCCCCCCCCCCCCCCCTTGCCTTGATAACGGCTTCCATGCGATCTTTCATGGACCTTACAAGGATCGCAACAGCCTCTTGGGGTATTTGTTCCCACTCTTCAAGTACCGCATCTTGGAGCTCTTGAAGAGTGGCTGGAGCTGGATCTCGAGCTTACACGCGCCGTTTTAGGTCATCCCAGAAATGTTCTATTGGGTTAAGGTCTGGACTTCGTGCTGGCAAATGCATAACAGGGATATCGACCTCCTGTAAATAATCCCGTACAATAGCCGCGGTGTGGCAACGAGCATTATCATGCATTAACATGAATCCATCACCGACATAACCAGCATACGGAACCACATGTTCCTCCAGGATTTCAGTAATGTACCGACCAGCATTTAATGACCCTTGTCCACGGCCACCCCGAGTCCGGGAAACGCACACAAGTTCCGTTTTCCCGTCGACGGAAATGCCGCCCCAAAACATACACGAGCCACCCCCGTATTCGACGGATTCTTCGAAGCAGGGTTGTGTGAACCTCTCCCCCTGTCTTCTGTAGACCCTTCTACGTCTGTCATTGCAGAAGAGACATACCCTCGTCTCATCAGAGAAGAGTACGGTCCGCCACTGTTCTAGAGTCCACTCGCAATGATTGCGAGCAAACTCTAGGCGATCTCTGCGATGCTGTGCAGTAAGTTTTGGACCTTTAGCAGGTCTATGAGCTGTTAAACTCTTTTCGTGTAACCTTCTTCTTATCGTAGAAACACTCACAGATGTTCTCCGAGTTGATCGAAGCTGTTGTTGCAACTCAACAGTATTCGTAAAACGGTTTCGTAAAGATGTCGTAACGATGAAACGGTCATCTCTTTCTGATGTGCACCGTTTTCTTCTAGATCCCGGTTTTCTAACATAACCACCAGTCTGCTGAAAACGTTGGAACACCCGTCGAACTGAAAAACGGGACAGGTTCAACTGTCGAGCAACGTGTGTGACGTTCGACGACTCTGCCGCATCCTCGACTGCAATAGGGCAATCACTTGAGTGGCTTCTTCAGAGCTGGTGTCCATCTTTACTTGTTCTTACTTGGGTTACTTGTTCACGTGTGTTCACTGCAAAGTCTAAATTACGACTGGCCCATATTCCATCCATCCCTTTTTAGGTGGTGTAACTAGCGTCCTTACTAACGAGCATTTGACAGTGTTTATTTTTGACGCTCTATAATGATAAATGTTTTAATGATTTCATGATTTTTTTATTAATAATGTAAAGCTATTCAAATACCCATTTCAAACATACCAATATTTATATAAATATAATTCGTTTCTAGCCATTACAGCCATTTTTCGCGCAAACTCAGAGAGGTGCGATTTTTGTGACGCTGAGTATATTTATTTAGATATGTCACAGGTGAGGCCTGTAAAAGATTCTCAACTAGTACCTTAACCTAACAGAGTTATTTCAACTGTTGTTATTATAATATTACTTTGCGTCTGATCTAGTGTAGTTACTTACGGTTTCTCTTACGCCGCATGTAATAGCCAATTAAGATAAGCGTTAGAAAACACACATATACCTGTCTTAATATATTCAAACGATCGCGTATCTAGTGGTAGTGGCCACAGTACCTGACTTCTACGCCGCGGATCCCGGCCGGAGCTAATAATTTGTGCAGAAACAGAAATCTTTGGTTTTCAGGTCTGGTTGTGTTGTCCATGTGAAATTTATGTCTGTCAAAAACATCCACGATACAAGAGAAATCTTAGTGTAACGGACATCGTTTTGAAAGAAAAAAAATATATATTTAGACCGGTAAAGGAAACCACCCTCTGAGGTTTTGTACATTGTTAATCCATCTGCAATCTGTAGCAATTTCAACAAATACTCCGAAGTTTAGAGGTGACTCTAAGACCCACAGTCACTGTTTTCAACGTCAATGAATAAATATACTAACGGGATGGAGGATATAATTTCGGTGATGTTATTACAGCTAGACTTCTTGGCTTTTACAGCTTCATCGGATGCTGTGCTGGAGTATAGGGGAGATCCGCTTTCAGCATGGGAGCTAGGCTACAAGGGGTGTTATGCCTTATTGCTTGTTTAACATGAGTGCAGTGTGGTGTACACTATACTCATCACTCTGAGACATTAATTCTCAAGTCTCATATTTCCCGACTGAGGTACGAAATTTCTGGTAATGCTTACGCCAATCCGCCCACCAAGCGTGGACTTTACGGCAAATTCTCTCATCTTGCTAGTTGCCTATGTCCAGTAGAAGACTCTTTACATCCTGGCGAAATAATTAAGAAGAAGCCGATTTAGATTACGGCAACTTCTGTTAATACAATCCTAGAAATTACTTGAAGATACATTATAGTGTCCTAACTATCCATTGTGAAAGGAAAGGCACTCGTCTTCCATTCCCGTGTCCGTGTGCACCAAAACAGATTTTTTATAGGCCGGTGAAAGCAGCTTTATTATCGTGTAAAAAGTAAAATCATGGCTCCTAGCCCCTCTCAGAAATGAGAGGGGAGCCTCGTAATAATTTTGTTCCCAAGACATGCAGATTTCCTTACGATGTTTTCCTTCGCAGCTTAAAACGTGGTAGATCAGCTCTAAAATACAATTTAAGACGTTCCAGATCGAACTCAGGTCACTCGCTTACTATACATTTTATGGCGAACGCTCTGCCCTTGAGCTACCACGGCACTATTATCGTGTGTTAAAAGTAATTTTGGATTAACCCAAAGCGTCGCCCTCACGAAGTAACAATAAGGATCGTTTATGCCTCGTAACATTTGATATTATTCGATAGCATACCCGAGCGTACGACCCACTATCCTCTCGTCAATTGCGCAACGCGAGCTGGCGAATGTTGAATCATCTGATGCGGTTTCATAATCTACGCTAGTTTTACATTTTTCTAGTTTTTTTAGTTTCTGTATCTCGAAAGGGAATACGGAAATTTTTAAGATAACTAGCATTTTTTTAATTAGATAAAGTGACGAGACGCGCAAAACGTTCACCTGATGGTTAATTCAACGTTTTTCCATAAGAAAAGATGTGTCGCTCAGAAATCTGTGGCACCATACTGCGCCTATCACATTGAGACTTCAGCTCTTAAGTCTCATATGCCCAGTGATTACACTAGCTCACAGTGCCCTTCAAACCGAAACAGTAATGTTTGCACTCTACGCTTCACGACAGAATAACTGGCCCTGGGGTGGTACCTACCTAGACGGTTTCTTGCATTCTATCGATCATAGCTGATCTTTTAATTTTAGTTGAAGTAGTTTTTGTATAGGAAGGGCGGAGGGAGGGGGAGGGTCGCAGAGCGTAACTTAATAAAGTCACATTCATAATATTAGTAATATAAAAAGTAGTGTACAAATTTTGCTCTCGTTTTAATAAATATATTTATTAATAATATTTGAAGTTGTAGAATTTAGTGCAAATGAGAGTTAAAAATGTGTTACTTTGTCAAATTTCAAATTTCTACCTTACATTGTTTCTAAGAAAACTGTGACAGGTGTACAGCCACAGCGACTTCAACCTTAAAAGGAACTGACATTCTAATTAAATTAATTTGGCACAGGCTAATTAGACATTTGGCATAGTTAAAGTTTGTATGGGGAAGAAGTGAGAAAGTTAATTTTTTTAGAGAATATGTGTCGTGTTACAAATACATTAACTTTAATCAAATTAAAACATTCATTATTTACGTTCATACTGACATTGTCAAGCACTTAATAGTCTGACGTTTGTTTACGTTTATACTATCAATGTCAAACACATAATAATCTGTGATCAAACAAGTTGCACAGAGTAGAGATTGTCGATAGAATTTTGTAATGTTGCCTAAAAATAATTACTCAAACCTCAATAACTTTTAAACTTAAAAATCCTATGAATTGCGGTCGAATTTCGACCACAGGGCGACCACCAGTATTTAATAATACTCGCTTTACGACTTGAGAGGAGAAGCAAATGTACATAAATTCAGGGCTGCCACTTCTCTTTTTATAGCTATAATTATAGATTTTATGTGCTTGAAAGTGTCTCAAGTCTTTACATTCGTTCTTATTAAATACAACATAATTTCATTTAGTAACTTAACGTTAGCACAAAAATGTATTACTTTATCTAATTAAGTAATCTAAGTTTAAAAAAAAAGGACCGCAGAGAACAAAATCTGGTGTCTTTTTACTACGCCACGCCATATTACATAACGTCAAGGAGAGAAAGTTAATTTGCTAAGATCCGCATGCAAAATGTAAAATGGTGTGTATTACCTAGTTCGATCCGATCACTCGGCGGTTGACTTTCGTGGAGTCAATATCACTTGATAATGCCTCGTTTTGAGGTGAGACACGTGTCGTGTTCTCGACTTCAGAGGTGTGTATTGCCTAGTGGTAGTGGGTGGTGGGATCCGGAGGCGGCTCCCGGTGGCAGTATTGTTTTTTTTTGTGCACGCTGTTTTTGCACCATTTTACATTTTGCATGCGGATCTTAGCAAATTAACTTTCTCTCCTTTACTATAATGGATTTTCGCAAACTAACGCCTAATTCTGTTAACTAGATTACATAACGTCATTTAAAAATTATGGTAATATATTATTATATCATATGATTAAATAACCAGGGGGCGTTCGAGTACAGAGTTATTCATATTCGAGAATATTTTATTTCCTTTTCGCTGCATTTAGTGCATCGGCCGTAGTACTCCACAAGTGTGAAGTTCTCTTTACGCCCGCACCAATTGATAAATGCACAAAAACCAAACCGACGCAAGTTTCACGCGGCACGTGTTGCACCGCTTCAGAAAAAAGTGGCGGCGATGATTCGGCGAGCTCTGAAAGCGACCGAAGTGATGAAAAAGGGGAACCGAAGCAAAAAGGTGCGACCGACGGCTTAAAATTTACGGTTGCGAAAGTTTTTCGATAAACTTTGATAGTTTTATTTTTCACCCACACGAAATTATTGTCGGCTCTGTCCAGCAAATATGACTGTTTGTATTGTTTCTGTGTAGCCTGATCTGTAGTAAGAAATATTTCGCCACAACTACAGGAATGTTTTAGGATTCAATATAAGTATAAGGTGTCAGTTTTTTGTCCATTGAAATGTTTTTTGATGGTTTTGAGATTTTTCTTGCGTAATGTTTCGACTTGTTTGTTGCGTCCTAAAACTTTTTTCGTGATTGATGCTTAGCAAAGCTCTGGCTCGGTTATTATTTGTTTTAATTTCATACGCATTTTCGAAGGAAAAATCTGGAGCACCTGAAGAGAACACGAACATCATCTTCTAGACTGTTCTCTACTTGATACAGATATCTCCTGAGTTGAGAAGATTTTTCAATATCATCGCGCTTTACAAGATATTGGACATCGCAGCTCTAGAACCCTCGAACTTCAGACCCTGCTGAGTACTTTATGTCCAATATATTTTAGATAGTTATTTATCCACCTGTTGGAAGCTAAGATATTTTCCTGGTGTCGCCTTAATCAATATTAAGTTTGGTGATGGATACTTTTCCACATTAGAAAGACCTATAACGCAATTTATCTTCATCATCTTGCGACAGACAGTGTCAAACAGGTCGTCTTGCTTCTTTAGAAATATTGATCTTGACGCCATATGTCTTATAAGAAACTTTTCATCTGCACAAGGTGTAGGGTATTGCCTATACAGAGGTCTGTCTAAACACAGAGTAACTCTAAATATCGAAAGGCCTTGCCAAATGCAAACTCTGCGCCTTAAAGCTTATGCTAATAAACAGTTAATGACAGTAATCGGATCCCGGCTCGAATATGCAACGCTATGTTTCGTATACGTAACCTAAACCAATTCGCTATTGGCTAAATAATCACACGACAATTTTTTTTATTGGGTGATGAGACGAGCAAAGAAATGGTTAGTGCAACGTCTGCCTATAACAAATGCTGTCACCCAGAACATTTCCTTGTGGCACCACACTGCGCCCGTCATGCTGAGACATCAGTTCTTAAATCTCAAACGCACAGTGATTACACTAGCTGTCAGTTACCTTCAAGAGGGAAATACAGGAACTACTACAATAACTGGCCCTGGGGTGGTTCCTACGGAATCCTACCACAAGTACTTTAATGCCAGTACTACAGAGATAATAAAGATTGTCCCGTGGTGGCGGGACAACAAAATCTGCGAACCGATCTCATCCCTTGGGTGTCGTAAGAGTCGACTAAGAAAAATGCCTTGTCATAGATTTCCGAAACGTTGTCATGTCATGTCATATCATGTCAATCATCTACGAACTGATGTACGTATGGGTAACGGGAAGCAGCGAGAAATTAGAGAGGCGTTTAGTACTGCAATTATTAATCGGCAGATAAATGCCCTTCTTGACAGAGGCCTTAGTTCAGCATAGGACTTTAAACAGGCTAAAGAGGATAAAGAAGGCTTTAGAGATAAGGGCGCGCACACACAACGTGTGCCGGCCGCTCCCACGGTGACGCGAAGCAAAAAGTCGCTCTCATTAGAATGCGCCGCGCGGCACGGACGCCAACGCGCCTTTGCACGTTTAGCTTTTTGGTCAGCCAAGGCGCACTTAATATTTTAAGGGTAAATTAAACTTTCACGTTATCTACACGCTTTTGTTGTTGCTTAAGGGTTTTTACTGTGTTCGTAGTCTTTAATGCATGTTAATGCGTTTACTGATGGTAGGATTCCTATGCAGGAATCCGCCTAGGGTTAGTTAGGTTAGTTACCGTAGGGCTTATTCTGCCGTGAAATAAAAAGCAACTGCAAGTGAATTAGTGTGCATGGCTGCACTGAAAGTTAGTGTTATGGAGGTTACTGGTGAAAGGATTCCTATGCAGGAGTCCGTCTAGGTAGGTACCACCCCAGGGCCAGTTATTCTGCCGTGAAGCAGTAGTGTGCAAACATTACTATGTTTCGGTCTGAAGGGCACCGGGAGCTAGCGTAATTACAGGGCATATATGACACAAGAACTGATGCTCGACTTAGATCAGGGAGCCTAGAGGGTCGGTCGCTTGTCTTTATTGCCAGAGTTCGATTCTCGATTCCAGCACCACTATTTTTTTAATGCTGATTCACCGCGTTATCAGCGGTGTGAGAAAATATCATGAGGAAATCTGCTTCTATGAAAACAAAAATATTTCTAGGTCATGTGAATTACAGTGGTACAAAAATCAAAGGCAGCTAGTGCTCAGCAGTGCGACATTTGTAGACTGTTACTTGAAAGAAAGAAAGAAAGAAAGAAAGAAAAAGAATTTATTTGCTAGAAGCGGTCGTACACAAAAGTAATACATAATAAACAAAAATATATAAAGTACAAAGATATTAAAAAAAAGAAACTAAAACACCATTATTACCTAAAATAAAAGTATGGAAATTGTACGCCGTACTCCTAGCAAACGAGGTTGACAACTCAGCATACACTGCGGCGGAAGCGAATTCCGTCACAGCACTGTTTTTCAGTGTCAACCCCCGTTGCATCGTTTAAACCAAAAAATATATTAGAATGTAATATATAAATAATTATAATATTACTGTAATAATTTATAAAATAGTATTAAAATTTGGAAAAACAATACGTAGCTTTCTGATATATTAATTCCGTAAAACAATGACACAACAACTTCCTCGTGTTTATTTTCATTTAAAATTTATTAAACGTAACATTAAGTCTGCAACTTCCGATATAGTCGGCAATGTTTTAGATGACACCCATGTGTCAAACAGCTTTAGTAAAAAATATGATTTAGGGAAACAGGAAGTCTCGGAATTAATTATTAATATTAATTATTTCGCAATCCGAAGTGTTCTTGTGTATGTCACCATTATCATTATCATCATTTCAGCCTATCACTACCTCCACTGCTGAAACTAGGCCTTCCCCATAGATTGCCACAAAAGTTTGTATAGGTGCCACGCTTTGCAGGCGGGTTGGCAACCGCAATTTGCTTATGCAGATGTTCCAGGAAGATGCTGCTGCCCATCTCCTTTTTTTTCCTGTCCCTCTGTCCACTTTTACAGCATCCACGGGATGAGATGGGGTGGTAGATTCTCTTAAGCCGCTACCGCTACCTACACGGTAGTCCTCTATGTAATGATCTATTTTATAATACGCTTGATGTAATATCTCCTTGACAATTTTTTAAATATCCATGTCAGATTGTTTCGTTACACGTTTAAGAATTACGTTTCACGTTACAGTTAGGATACTCCACTGTAGTATGATTTGTGTAGTTCTAGCTGTATCCACGACTTCGTTCTCGCGAACATATGGATTTGATTGAGCACATATCACAAATAGAAAATATTTAACATAAATTTTACATTCAAAGTTTTGGACAGAGTTCGGCTACTGTACCATAGATGGCATTCCATGGCCGCCACCACACCGCGTGTGTTTGTGTCATCACCTAATCAGGTGAATGATTTTCTCGTCTCGTTCTTTCTTCCATAAAAAAATATTTTCGGTGCGAATCGTAACTTCGGCGTACTTCTCCAATAGAAATATAAGTTTCAGGGATACTTTTTAAAATACCTCGTATATACGTAATATTCTTGGACTTGAATTTTTATAGTACGTAAGGGACCTGGGTACGATTCCCAGTGCCATCACTATTAAAATTTCTAATTACATGTTCAAATGCTGACCCGTATTGGAGCAGCGTGGCGGACTTTTCTCGGTTCGAAAACCTTCTCAGAAATGAGCGGGACAATTATAGGCAGTTACTTTGTTTAAGTATAATAATACTGCTACTGTTACGTTACTTAAGTATAATAATGCTGCTACTGTTACTTTACTTAGGTATTTATACCTAAGTAAAGTAATAAGTAGTGTTATAACTATGTATGACCCCGGCTTAAAGATGAATGAATTGAATTAATACATTTACTGATTTCAGTAGTCATTTCAATTTTTATTGGATAAAGTGACGAGATGAGCGAAACTTTCACCTGATGGTAAAAGCAATGTCTGCTCTTAACAAATGCTGTGTCACACAGACATTTCTGTCCATCTGAGACATCAATACAATAGTTCTCAGTGCCCTTTAAACCGAAAAAGTAATGTTGGTGCCTGCGTCACGGTAGAATAACAGGCCCTGTCATGGTACCAAGCTAACCGATTCCTGCATAGGAATCCTACCACCAGTAAATAGTAGCAGTTGTTGTCTTCATCAAATCTATTCAAAAGTAACCGCGGATACGTTACTTGGCGAATGACAGCTATGTCATTTTTTACTTCTACGCTCGGTTAAGTTCTAGTTCAGTGTTGACCGGTGGGAACGGCCGCGGGTCGCGGGAACTGTGGCGACGCTGGTATGCGGCCTCGGGTCCGGTTCCGGGGCAGACCGGGGGGCGCCGAGCGTACGTCCCACTGGACATATTTTTACGCCTGTTAATCAGTAAAGCAATAGGCAGAGTTAAGACGAAAGCGTATATTCCCATTGAGGTTTTCACTACGTTTTTATTAACTCGCTTTCGTGTATGTCCGTTCGGTTCAAATTTAGTAATTGATTGTAAACTAATTTCCCTAGCTAGGGACTTCAAACTTTTTAAACATAGCTCAGAATTATATGACAATTCATTATTAACATGCTTTCTTGTCTGTCTGTCTGTTTAGTACAAACTTTGCAATTGGTTATAAAATAACTTTATACTTTAGGTCCGTGGTATATAAAAAAATATATACGATACTTGTTTTTAGATTCTGTTGCCATGTGGAGGCGTAGCATACATCAATCCGATTTCGTCCCGCGGGCATGTATTTTTATCTGTTAACTTTTTGTTGTATACAAACATGTCTAGATACCGATTGGGACTACCCCAATCGGTATCTAGACATGTTTGTATGTATGGATACAGATATAAAATTTTCTTTGAACATCAAATTAAATAAACTGTGGTTGCCAACCCGCCTGCCAAGCGTGGCAACTATGAAATTGCTCCCCAAATGAAAGCTACAAGCTTTTATAGCAATCTATGGGGGATGCCTATGTTCAGCAGTGGACTAGTGATAGGCTGAAATGATAATGATGGTGAATCGACAGCTTACTACAGTATTCGCAAGATGTCGCCATGGTCGTCATTTGTCTGACATCATATTTTTATCTGGAAGCCAAGATAAATAAAAGCAATCAGTTAATAATTTCAATATTGCAACTTTATTTCAAAAGACAAAGTAATTCGAATTAAGAATGTCAAAATATGTTATTGTTATTCCAAAAGACTGAATAAAAAAAGCCAAGTCACAGTCTATATATGTCCCACTGCTGAGCACAGCCCTCCTCTCATTCTAAGAGAGTTTTGGAGCCGCGGAAAGTCCGACACGCTGCTCCATCGCGGGTTGGCTCACGATGTTTTCCTTCACCGCTGAACACGTGGTAAATTAAATTGAAATAACAATTGTAGAAGTGCCAGAACCGGGGATCAAACTCAGGTCACTCGCGTGATATGAAATTTAAGACGAGCGCCCGGCCCCTGAGCGACCACGGCTCACGCTAACACTGAATGTTTAATAAATTTTTGAAATTTACCATTTCCGAAATTTTCCGAAAGCTATATTTCGGATGCGGATAACGTTACGGATATTTTTTCGTTATGGATATTTTTTCGTTTCGGATATCCGACAGTTTCGGTAACGGACTATCACACCCCAGCCATTAGCTAAATGTATGATACCAACCGCTATAAAATACGGCTATGAGTCAATTTTCGAGTTCAAAAGAGTTTGCACATAAGTAGGGGTTATTAAGATCTCATCGGCTATGAAAACATCGTGACTTGCACGTCCAATAAAAACGTGGCACTATAACCCTATAGCATTTTGTTATGAGCAGACTGTCATGGATTCTCCTTTCGAGGCATTACTTAACTGTATTGTAGTACTTAACTTTAGCTTAAGTTTCACAGATTTCTTTTTAAATTTTGTCTTTCTTTTATTGCATAAAGTGATGAAACGAACAAAACGTTCACCTGATGGTAAGTGTAACGTCCGCCCATAACAAATGCTGTGTCACCCAGAAAATGTCTGTGTGACACCACACTGTGCCCATCACCCTGAGACATAACTTCTGAAGTCTCATATGCCCAGTGATTACGCTAGCTCACAGTGCTCTTCAAACCGAAGCACAGTAATGTTTGCACACTACTGCTTTACGGCAGAATAACTGGCCATGGGGTGGTACCTACCTAGACGGATTCCTGCATAGGAATCCTACCTCCAGTAATTAATATTTTAATATTTTTTATTCCTTGTATATACCGGTTTCCCTACGATGTGTTCCTTCACCGCTTAGCACGTGGTAAATCAGCACTTAAAATCGCAAAACAATTTTATAGATGCCAGCACCGGGGATCGAACTTAGCATACTCATCATCATTTCAACCTATCACTAGTCCACTACTGAACATAGGCCTCCCCCACGGATTGCCACAAATCTCCGTAGCTCTCATTTAGGTAGGATTATGCCATAGTTGCCACGCTTTGTGAGCGGATTCACAACCGCAGTTTAATTATTCAGATGTTACAGGAAGGTGCTGCTGCTCAACTCCTGGTTTTCATTTTTCCTCTGTACGACTTTCTTACGATTCTCTTAAGCTCGCGTACTGCGAAATTTCAAAGCGAGCGCTTAGTCCCTGCGCTACATGGCTCGCAACTTACTGCTACAATTACGCTTACTTTTTATTTAGTTAAAATAGTAAGTGATGAAATAGCATTTATCATCTTTCCATATTTATAAAGCTTTGTCTACCACATACATTATTAATAATAGTTATATTAAAAACAACTTTGTCTTTTCTATTCTATATGTGTGTTTTTATGGCAAGAAAACATTTCCTAATGGATTTATTTTGCCGTGATGTATTCCCAAGTGTCGCCGTAATAGGGCATTAACTAAAGATGCATTCAGTAGTTAATTATTTTGTCCAGTGGGAAATCCCGTCGGGGCTTCTTACCCGGCGGATGCCCCGGGGAGTATTAATTAGCAAAGTCAAACGCCGATAATTCCGAATGTCCAGTTTACTGTGAGAAAAGCGCGGTCAGAGAGTTCTAAGAAAACATAAAAGTTATAAAAAAGAGTAAGTTGCAAAGTCGAGATCAAGATAATATATCTTATGAATACAGTAATTTTTACTGGTGTTAGGATTCCTGGGGCTAAATCAAGTTATTCTACCGTGAAGCAGTAGTGTGCAATCACTGGGCATATGAGATTTAAGAATTGATGACGGGCGCAGTGTGGTGTCACACAGAAATGTTCTGGGTGAAACAGCATTTGTTTTGGACAGACGTTGCACTTACCATCAGGTGAACGTTTTGCTCGTTTCATCACTTAATCTAATAAAAAATAAAAGCTTTTTATGAACGCAGTCACGGTAGTTTCCCTCAGCCTTCACACGGCGCAGCTGTTATGAAGGTGCTTTTTTATAGGATGTGATGAAGCGAGCAAAACGTTCATCTGATGGTAAGTGCAATGTCTGCCTATAATTCTTTGTCACCCAGAACATTTCCGTGCGGCTCCACACTGCACCCGTCATCCCCATCCGTCATCTCAAGTCTCGTATGCCCAGTAATTACACTAGCTCTCAGTGCCCCTCAGATCGTAACACAGTGATATTTGCACACTAATGCTTCACGGCAGAATAACTGGTCTGCTTCTGGGTGACACTGCTGCATCGTAAATTCGGTATCACCCGTCTGTCTGCTTGTACTGTTATTGTTATTGGTGTTAGGATTTCTATGCAGGAATCCGTCTAGGTAGGTACCACCCCAGAGCCAGTTATTCTGCCGTGAAGCAGTAATGTGCAAACATAACTGTGTTTCGTTCTGAAGGGCACTGGGCATATGATACTAAACAACTGAAGTTTAAGAGCAACGAGTGGCACATAGAAATGACAGACATCGCAATAACCATCAGTTGAACGTTTTGCTCGTCTCGTCACTTTATATAATAAAAAAAAAAATCGTTACCATGACAGTTCTTATGTCTCACTAGTCCTGTAATTACTCTACTTCTTTAAGGCCTCTTTAACTAAAACACATGCTGGCACTAAGGCAAGCTTTGCTTGTCGCAGAGGTATTCGAAATGACATTTCACATTTAACATTTCACAATCGGTCATACAGCGCTCGCAGCCCGCGCATTCCCGCGCGTACATATGTTTGCGCGCGATCCCGATGATGTTTGAAATGCTTATAATATCAGTTAGCAAATAATGACAGACCTTGACTCGTAGATCGTAGAACTGAATTAGATCGCACGATAGTAAAATGATTTTCGATGCTGTCTTTACAAGTTTACTTATCTACGACACAACTATATAACCGGTACAACTATGCGAGGTATATACTTTTTTTCTATGCCAGGTGAGGTTAGCAATAACGAAACTTACAGAAGGATAGCGAGGATTCGAACCGCGGGCCCGCGGCGTGCTAGTCAGGTACTCTGACCAGTAGGCCATGCGGACCCAATTATGTATCTTTAATGTGGCCGCTCGTTTAGAACTATACTTTTGCAACTATTTACAGGTTATTTGATATCTTTAGGAGTATATACATACTTAGTTACTACAAAGGACAATAATGTTAAGGACTGTTTTTTATAATATTGATGAATCCTATGTAATATGAAATATAATGTATTGTTTTAAGAAATTTTGCAAACATGTGTTTAACATAATTTATCTATGCAATCCTTCTAAAGAAGAAGAGCTAAATATTTGTTTTAGTTAATTGTTTGTGTTTCCAGAATATTGAATAGGAACTGGCTATGTATGTCCGTATATATATGTTGTATATATGTCCAATAAAGTAGCAAAGGGCAAAGCTGATGATATATCGAAAGCTACCTAGAAAACATAGACCAAAATAAACGTCGATGCTTGAAAAGCAAGAAAGTCCTTCCCCAAAAAGTATGAAAATAGATCTGATAATCAACTTTTTTTTGGAGAAGGTGACGTGACAGGCAAAACGTTCATTTGACGGAAACTGCAACGTGTGCCCATAACAAATTATATTCCCAGAACATTTCTGAGTGGCACCACACTGCGACTACAGTAATGTTCTGACACTACAAAGGCTAACAGCAATTTCATCACCGAAATTATATATTTACGATAGAATAATTGGCCCTGCGGCCTTGATCTAGAATATTTTTTAAAAAGAAGAGAGGGCTCACCTTATGTTAAGTGATCACTGCCGCCCATGAACATTCGCAACACCAGGGGAGTCGCAGGAGCGTTGGCGGCAATTGAGAAGGGAATAGGCTCTTTTCTTGAAGGTCCCTAACACACAAAGTGTTCCACAAAGTGGTTGTGCGTGGAAGAAAATTCCTCGTAAAGCGCACAGTGGTGGAATGCCAACCACCAAGGTGATGTGGATGGAATTTAGTGCTTTGTATCGAATCCATCCAACTTACTACAATTAAACCGGTTCAATATTCAATTAAACGGAATGTAACTGATATTGTACGATAATATCGGAGCATTAATACTATAGGCGGACAACAAGTCAAACAATGGTATTGGTGAGTTGGAACAACCATAAAACAATCCGGCGGGGCGGGCGCGGTCGTGCACCGCGTTTTGTTATGAGACCCCATTCGTACCCGAAGATCTTTTTGTTATCTTCAGATGCACCTACTGTGCAATGATTATGTACGAAGTAACGTCAGCATATTTTGGAGGAATATTTTGAACCCTGATTACAAAAATATGTTTTAAAATTTTCGTTATACCTACCTACCTCCTCAAAACATGTTGACTTTACTACATATACGATCGAAGTAACTGACCGAGCCGACCGGCCGGTCCCCCTTGGGCACCCTCTTATCAGTTACGCGCACAGGATGACGGTCCAAGCCGAGGTCCTCTCTCGGGGACCCTTGCGCTGGTCATCCATAAATAAAAGTTTCGGCTAAGCGCCCTCAGCGTTCTGCCATCATTCAATCCGGCGAAGCTGTGAAAGCCTTCGGTCCATACAGTGACCAACAGTCCTAAAAAAAAACTCAGAATGTTTAGGAGGTACGGACGAATTTAAAAAAATTAGCTTGGTCAGTGAAATTGTGTGAATTACATAGAAATTCACCTAAGTAAGTACCATACCATCGCTTTGGCAGTTATTCTGCCGACATCGTCAATATATATATTTTCGGTGAAGTTTGTGCTGTTAGTCTTTTTGACTTTTACAGCGTCATATATATATATATATATATATATATAGCTCAGCACGAGCTAAGCTTGAGCGAGAGCCACGGGACAAACATCACTGTGATACTGCCACATGCTGAGCAGCCTCCACTAACAGCACCTGTTCATAGATATGGCTGTTGTGAAAATATGCTGTTAGTTCAGGCTGGTTAGCTCGAGTTTGCATTAAACTTATATATTTATTATTGAATCTTGTCTAAAATTTTAACATGGAGCGTGCTTTGGTTTTCTTTGAGACTATTACTACGTTAATTTATTTATAATGTATTCTTGACCAAGATAAAGAAAGGATTTACTAAAGAGTTTCTTTCGGCTGTTTCTTCATCTTCAGAGAAAGATCATTACGAAACGGTGGTAGGATTGTAAAAAAATAGCGTTTGACAAACCAAATTTACATTTCTTACGTCAATTTGAAAGTTATTGAAACTAGTGTAATTCACAAAACCGTATATTGGGGACAAGCGGTGGCCCTGGTGGAATTCGACCGTAATTCTTATTTTTTTTAAGTTTGATTATTGAGTTATTGAGGTTTGAGTAATTAATTGTTACAGCGGCGTCTCTACTCTGCGCACTGTTCGACCATTATGTTTGTCATTGGAGATATGAATTTAAACAAATGACAGACTTATTATCTGATTGACATTGTTAGAATTGACGTAAATAATGAATGTTTTATTTAGTTTCCTCGCATCTTCTCCATACAAACTAGCGTGCAATATGCTTTAAGATTACAAAATTTTCCCTACACGTATTAAATATCTATACAAATAAATAAAATTGAAGTGTCCTGTTTGTAATAACAAAATAACAGCGTTTTACTCAATGCTGATTTATAAGAAAGAACAATTATTTATAAAATTTTTGTCTGACTGTCCGTTTGTTCCAGGCTAATCCTCCAAAACGGCTGGACCGATTTTGACGGGGGCTTTCACTGACAGACAGCTGATAATTTAGCTAGTAACTAAGGCTACTTTAATTTTAGAAAAAATAATTAGGTAACCCTAATTATTTTTAGCACACAAAAATTCAAACCTCATAATCCGATTCAAATAGGGAAGTGAAGAATATGTATATCATCGATCGGGGTCGGCTTTTTTACGCGGGTGAAACCGCTGGGCACAGCTAGTACATTAATAAATAAACAGTGACACAAATTCAAGTTAAATCTTTAAAATTTATGTCGATATTTTTTTTTTAAAAACTGCTTCTCAACGGGGAGTCGCTTCATAAAGGCGTGATTTAACCACAATTTGGTAAAATTAAAAGAATTTTTTTTCGTGAGAAAGTTAATACATTTATGTCCCCCAAATACACTACAAAAGTCATTCGATGACGATAATTAAAAATAATAAGATATGGACAAAATATTGCATTGACAACAACGATATCAGAATTTACGAGCCAACATATGTTTTATTTTGACACACTGTTATCAATTGTAACGGTACTTAAAGTTTATGACTGCAAATTCAATGAACCTAAAATAAGACTGTTTTACTTTTACGATCTGTACGTTTCGTTGGATCACGGCATTTTATAAACAATCAAACTGCCACATAAAACTAAATATTACCTTCATCGTTGTCAGCTTATAGACAGATAGGATCATTCCTATGTAGGAAACCGTCTAGGCAGGTACCACAGCAGTGCCAGTTCTTCTGCCGTCAAGTAGTAGTGTGTAAACGTTACTGGATATGTGAGACTGAAGAATGTTTAAGGGTGACGAGCGCAGTGTGGTGCCACGCAGATTTTTTCTGGGTGAAAAAGCATTCGTTATTGCATTGCGAACGATTAGCTCGTCTTGTTTCTATCTAGTAGAAGTGGGAATCTTTCCACCGGTGAGTAATCCTACTAATCTCATGAAGGAGGCCTATATGAAGTGTACATGGAGTCTATGAGAAGATAAAAAACGGCCCTGAGCCACCTGCACCGGATTCCCGCAAAATTGTCGACGCTCTATCCAGTGACGCGTCTCCCTACACTGATTTTGCTAGTACGCAATTGTCACTCGAGAATCTTTTTTCTCAGGTTCTCAGGTCTATGTCCGTTACTGGCTAACACTGCTGCAGATTTTCAACTTTTTTTTTATCACAGAGAAACTTCGAACATAGCCTTTGCAATAGTTTGAAGAGCGACTTTGAGGTTAAAGAGTAATTTTTGGCGTAAATAACTTAATATTGAAAATTCCTCGACTCTGTTATGTATCTGTCCGTTATGTAAGCATAAACTAACAACTAGTTCAACTAGTTCCTATTATTAAATGCATACGCCATTTGGTATAAAATATATATAAAAATTTGCTCTGTGACATTCGCAGTTATATTTAAGAAAAAAAATTAAAATTACTTTTTTGCCGTCGGTACAAATTAATTAATACAGAATTTACGTGAGTCTACTTTGTCGTGATTAATGCGGTCCGTGGGGCTTAAGGCGTAGTCTCGCGCACTTTGTGAGCACGCGGTATTCGACTTTTTCCTTAACCGAGAGTCTCATTCGTTTATTTTTCTGTTACATGTATGTGTATTCATATTTCTCTGTTATATTGTCCGCCAGTTGCAGAGTAGAACAGTGTGGCGGCATACCTTATCAGTGCCTTCTTATAAGATGGACAGGCGCGTGCCCTGTTGGGAAATGCCGTTTGTTACGAACCACGAGAACTTAGTTTAAATGTGATGTTCTCCTTAGCCGATTTCGACCACGGCGACAACTTCCGAATACTGTCGAGAGCCATCAACTGCGCAGGAGATATTATAGTGCCACAAGTGTACGCGCAAACACAGAGGCACTCACTCGTCCCAACCTACCCGCGCCCGATGTAACGCTGATTGCGATAAGATCGGAGGTAGGCTAGGATGCAGTGTCAGAAACACGGGGACAATCACAACACAACCAGACCCGAAAACCAACAATTTATGTTCTAGCACAAATGTTGGCTTCGGCTGGGATTCGAACCCATGACCCGCGGCTTAGAAGTCAGGTACTTTAATTTTAGAAAAAATAACAATTAATACAGCGTTTTTGATTAAGTGGAACTTAGTACAAAGTCTGGGCGCTTTTTCTTTATTTCAAAATCTTTTTAGTACATATTTGAGCCGTGGTAGCTCAGGGGCTAGGCGCTCGCTTTAAATGTTGTACGCAAGTGACCTGGATTCGATTCCCGGTGCCGGCGCCACTAAAACTGTTGATTGCAATTTTAGGTGCTGTTTTACCACGTGCTCGGCGGTGAAGGAAAACATCGTGAGGAAATCTCCTTGTCTGAGAAATAAAAAATATTTCGAAGATGCACATCTTCAGTCCGCCAACCCGCATTGGTCCAACGCAGCGGATTCTTCCTAACTCCAAAATCCTCTCAGAAATGAGACCTCCTCTCATTCCTGTGCACAGCAGTGGAAAATTTATAGGCTGACACTTTACTTTACTTTTACATATTTCAGTGTCATATAGCCTTAAATGTGACCTGAGTTGTCCTGCAATTAAAAAAAAGGTAAAGGCTCAGTAGTGAAGGAAAATAACGTGGGGAAAACTGCATGTCTGAGTAATAAAAATATTTTCGAGGACGTGACGTCCGCAAACCCGCATTGGAGCACTTTGACGAATTCTTCCCAGCTACAAAACCCTGTCAAAAAACTACCACCACCGCGGGGCCAGTTATTCTGCCGTGAAGCAGTAGTGTGCAAGCATTACTGTATTTAGGTCTGAAGGCCACTGAGAGCTAGTGTAATTAATGGACATGTGGGACAATGCCACTGGTTCTCGGTGACACAGCATTTTTTATGGGCAGACGTTGCACTCAGCATCAGGTGAACGTTTTGCTTGTTTCGGCAGAAAAAAAATTTTGAGATGGGATAATGTAGCATGCCACTACCACACGACAAACTAATAAACAATTGTATTTATTGTCTAGATTCATTACAGAGTTACCATGCTATCGTCCTTACTTGATATGGTCTTTGCCTATTTTAAAATATATTTCCTTTATACTTCCTATCTTGCCGCTCGCTTCATATGGTATCAAATACCTTATATGTGTCATTGATATTTAGCTAAATTATCGTATGGGTATAATTTACCATAGAAAAAAATGAGCATGTGGGCAGGATGTTGATCTGATACCGCGGTTTCCTGTGTTACTTGCGTCCTTGGTGTTTTATTCGATGAATCTTCTGAATCAATTACTTAATTCGATTTTTCACATATAAATTAGTTCAGTAATACTCGGCTCGGTTGTCTGTGTAGGCGGCTGCCGAGTCGAGGAACGTAGTTTCGAATTCTGTCGTAGCCAATGTTTTTTTTTGTTGGATAAAGTCGTCAGCAACGTCTGCCCATAACAAATGCTTTGTCACCCAGAACATTTCTGTGTGACGCCACACACTCGCTCGTCACCCTGAGACATCAGTTCTTAAGTCTCATATGCCCAGTGATTAGGCTAGCGCTCAGTGCCCTTCAAACCGAAACACAGTAATGTTTGCACACTACTGCTTCACGGCAGATTACCTGGCCCTGTAGTGCTACCTACCTAGACGGATTCCTGTATAGAAATCCTACCACCAGTGTTAATTTAACAGGCTAATGGTACGTATGTGTATATATATGCGCATATGCATACATATATGTATATATATGAAAGAGTTTTATTATTCATATTGTTTTTTATATTTCATATTATTTTTTGGTTTTCTAATATTAACCTTCTTGTGTAAGGTGTTACTGTATTTTTTTTATTGTAAATTGTTTAATGCAGCAGCTAATGAAACAATTCTTTCCTTCTTTCTTTCTTATTACTGATTTTCGGATCTGGGGTCTACTGTGTAACTGGTTGGTTTCGTGATCGGTTTCATTTTTTTTTTTTATTGTACAAAGTGACGAAACGAACAAAACGTTCACCATGAAGGTAAGTGCAACGTCCGCCCACAACAAATGCTGTGTCTCCCAGAATATTTCTGTGTGACACCGCACTGCGCCCGTCACCCTGAGACATCAGTTCTTAAGTCTCAAATGCCCAGTGATTACGCTAGTTCACAGTGCCCTTCAAACCGAAACACAGTAGTGTTTGCACACTACTGCTTCACGGTAGGATAACTGGCCCTGGGGTGGTACCTACGTAGACGGATTCCTGCATAGGAATCCTACCACCAGTAATTTGGTCCTATTAACCAATGACCTTCATAACCCAAAGTAAAAACGATCACGAAACCTAACAGGGTTACAAAATAGACCTCCTGGAGGATCACGTTATGGTAAATTATAATAGAGCTAAGTATTTGATAGATAACTATTCAAGATCACAAAAGCTTTGACGGCAACGGCGGCAGCGAAAGTGTCTACAAACCTTCGTTCGAATAAGCATTGGGACCACGTTACCAAATAAATATCCATTATTGGGCTTATTTGGTTTATACAATTGCATTCGTGGTTTGGTGCAAGCGGGCGAATGCAAGCGGAATAAACTTTATTAAAGGAACCAGTAGGATTCCTATGCAAGAATCCATCTAGGCAGCTATTCTGCCGTGAAGTAGCAGTGTGCAAACATTAGTGTTTCGGTTTAAAGGGCACCTGAGAGCTAGAGTAATGACTGGGACTTAAGAACTGATGTCTTAGGATGATGGGCGCAGTGTGTTGTCACACGGAGGTTTTCTGGATGACACACAGTATTTGTTATGGGCAGGCGTTGCACTTACCATCAGGTGAACATTTTTTTATAGAGTGACGAAACGAGCAAAAAAGTTCACCTGATGTAAAGTGCACCGTCTGCCCATAATAAATGCTGTCACCCAGAACATTTCTGTGTGACAACACACTGCGCGTCACTCTGAGACATCAGTTCTTAAGTCTCATATGCCCTAGTGATTACACTAGTCCTCAGTGCCCCTCAAACCGAAACACTGTAATGTTTGCACACTACTGATTCACAGCAGAATAGCTGGCCCTTCCGTCACGTTGTCCAATAAAAAAAAATATTTTTGAATCACGCTAAGCATGTCAACTTAGCATAGTGACAATATTTATTCATCAAGTTTTTTTCATTTCAAGAAAATTACATAGCTTTGGATTGTTACTTTAAAAGTTTTTCCAAACCGTTTAATAATCCATTGGCGAAAACATGCACTCACTTCAACAATGCGTTACTATCAACTGTCGTCGTTTCAGCCTATCACTAGTCCACTGTTGAACATAGGCCTCCCTATAGTTTGCCACAAAAGTTAGTAGCTCTTATTTTGAAGGGATTTCGTTATAGTTGTCCATGCTTGGCAGGCGGCTTGGCAACCGCAGTTTATTTATTCAGATGTTCCCGGAAGATGCCACCCATCTGTTTTTTTATTTTTCTTCTGTCGACTTTTACAACAGCCACGGGATGAGGTGGGGTGGTAGATTCTCTTAAGGCCGCTACCACAGCGGCTATCATATGTCAATACGTTATTTTAAAAAACAAAAAGAAAACAGATAAAGTGATCCTCATAATGTTAATACCAGGATAAAACCAGTACTTATTAAGCTAGGTACTTATGCAAAGTTTAATGCCAGCGATCCGCTTCCGCTCTTAAATCGGATCGCACATAAGTCTTCATAATGGAACCTTAAAAAGCACCGTTTCGTTACAATTTAAGATTTTAATTAACAAAAAAAAAATGGAATTTCAAACTGTAACAAAATTGCGGCTAATGAAAATTGAGAAGCCTCGCCGCCGCGGGACGACGTCATTAATACGCATTCACTTAGTTCGCTGATATGCCTTTTGATTTCACTCCGCGATAATTTAACGGCAATAATTAACAAAACGATAATAAAGAGAACGACAATATTTATCTTATGTTTTAATAACAATGCCGTTAAATGGAGAAAGGCTTTAGTTGTATCCTTTATATGTTCCAATTTAGGGCACTGGCGTCTTAAGTATTTACATTTTTAACAATTTCTTCATTATCGAACTCAAAACAGTTTTTGTATTAATGTAAATGTTAAAAAAACATTTTTTAAATTTTTCTTTTCATTGAGAATTTTAATCTTAATTTAAATTATTATATGGAATTTGGAGTGTAAGTAGATGTTAAGAATAAATATTTAGCGCAAATATATTTGTGGTAGGATTCTTACGCGGGAATCCGTCTAGGTAGGAACACTGAAGTGTGTGCAAAATTTACTTAGTTTCGGTATGAAGGGCACTACGCAGAAATATTCAGGGTGATACAGCATTTGTTAGGGGTAGACGTTGTACAAATCTTACTAATTACGAAGTACATAACTCTTCTTACGATCACGTTCGTCACGTCACTCTCTTCCAATAAAAAAGGCTGTTTTGTTTCTGTCATGATCAATTATTGAGATTGTGGAAAATAAAAAAAATAAACATGCAACAATGTGCTTGAAGTGAAATATATATTAGAAATTTGATTGAAATAAAAAGAAATAGACACGAATTAACAAAAATGTGGAGCCGTAGTAGCTCAGAGGCCGGGTCTAAAATTTCAATACGCGAGTGACCTGATTTCTATTCGCTGCCGACCTCTAAAATTGTTCTGCAGTTTTTATTGCTGATGTACCACGTTTGCAGCGGTGACGTAAAACATCGTGCATGTCTGAGAAATAAAAATATTTCGACGAAATGCGAAGTCCGCCAGCCTGCATTGGAGCAGCGTCGCAGTTCCCGGCTCGAAAATCCTCTCAGAAACAGGCAGACTGCATAAGCCGTTCATTTGCTTAAGCTTTTCGTATCATTATCTATTCATGTAGGTTTCATAAATGAATAGGTTATCAGATCAATTGCGTAATCTACCTACCTACCTCTGGGTAGCCTCATCAGCGTTAAAAATTATGGAATTTACATTAAATTCGTAAGTCAAGTAAGCAAAGTCGCTTTCTCAGATTGTCGTATAAATAACTTCTTTATCCTCATTTTTTTTTGTGTTGCATTATGACTCAGTTGTTAAAGAATGTATCTTAATTCAGTGTGCTTCTTTGCCGACTAGTGTCGAGCCGATAGGTGTCCGGCAGAGTAGAGTAGCACCTAACTCTTTCCTACCGAGGTGTCGTAAGAGGCGACTAAGGTATTGTACAGACACCCTTTATTCGTGCAAAATACCATACGCTATGCTGCTCGTAGGGACGCAATGGAGAGTAAGAATTATGCGACTCGACCGAAACGGTGGCAACGTGGTTCGTCACCCGTCACGTTTCGTTTCCGCCGCAGGAGCGAAAAGTGGGTTGTGGGTGTAGCAATGGCCTCCTCTAACATCTTCCAATGTTTCCCATCTCTTGCAGCTCTTTTCCAGTTAGGACGCGCTGTAAGCTGTAATCCGCCTTATTCCTATTGTGAGTTGACTAATGCATCGGTCTGTCATCTCGATATATTTAACTGAGATTCAAAGCACCACTATCGCGGCGTTTTGACCGGGAATAATTTGGTGAGTGTCGAGGGTCACGGTTGGTTTTTAGCAGATCGATATTGCGCGTGGTTGCCAAAGGCGTGATAGTGTTGTGCTGAAATCTAGATGAATTTAATGTCGATAAAGAAATTACTTGATCTGTGAATAAATAACTCCTGTAGGGTTTTGTAGCACACTAAATACAAATTTGTAAAAAAAAAATACTGTTGTGTAAAGACTTTTTACGGGTTGCAGGATTCTTATGCAGAAATCCGCCTATGTATTTTATATACCACCGCAGGGCCAGTTATTCTGCCCTTAAGCAGTAGTGTGCAAACATTACCGTGTTTCGGTCAGAAGGGTACTGTTAGCTAATGTAATTACTGGGCATATAAGACTTAAGAACTGATGTCTCAAGGGTGACCAGTGCAGTGTGGTGTCATACGGAAATGTGTGTACTTTCGACACAGCATTTGTTATGGGCAGACGGATGCACTTAACATCAGGTGTACGAAAATTTTTTATGTGTTTCAGTGGGTGCCAGCAATCGAGTTCTAGGAAAATGTCAAATTACATTTAGTATATAGCTGATCGAAAATTCGATTATCGAAAAGACTGCTTTCTCCGCTAATAGGAAGCCAACTTTCAGGCAGGACAACGTCTTTCAGGTCAGCTTGTTATCTATATATTGCTAGATTGTTGAGATACTGGTTGCCGTTATTTTTTTATTGGATAGAGCGACGAAAACGAGCAAAACGTTCACCTGATGGTAAGTGCAACGTCCGCCCACAACAAATGCTGTGTCACCCAGAAATATTACTGTGTGACACCACACTGCGCCCGTCATCCTGAGACATCAGTTCTTAAATCTCAAATGCCCAGTGATTACGCTAGCTCACAGTACCCTTCAAACCAAAACACAGTAATGTTTGCACACTACTGCTATACGGCAGAATAACTGGCCCTGGGGTGGTACCTACCAACAGTAAATAATTATAAGAGACATTATATAGATCAATGTAGTAGGTAGAATAAGATTGATACTTAAGAGCTGTAAAAAATCTCAGTTTAATAGCTTTTGAAAAAAAAAACAAAAAGTTGACAACACCGTTATTTTTTGGACAAAACAATCTTTTTTCAATTTGTGAATTTTATGGTAATTTTAACAAAACTGCTTCAAGTTTATGTCGTTTCATAATT
Organism: Luehdorfia chinensis; assembly: GCA_019845155.1. NCBI lineage: Eukaryota > Metazoa > Arthropoda > Insecta > Lepidoptera > Papilionidae > Luehdorfia > Luehdorfia chinensis. The sequence continues at coordinate 2,295,136 of JAHVAK010000390.1, forward strand.
ATTTCGTTAATTCCAAAATGCAATTTAACGGTTTTGTAAGTGCTGGAGTTTTGAAATGTCATCTAAAATAAGATAATTTATTACCTTGTTTTAGATTGAAAGCTTCTCAGTTGTTTTAAGGTTTTAGGCGCCTTTAAGGCTGTTACTGCATACACTTAGATATTCTGACACGAGTCGATTAAATAATTAAAATTATTAAAAGAAAAAGAAAAGCTATATTAATGGAAAAGGTTTTGCATAACCTATATACCATCTCATCCCGTGGGTGTCGTAAAAGTCGACAGGGGGAAAATTAAAACCACAAGTTGAGCAGCAGCATCTTCCTGGAACGTCAGAATAAATAAACTGCGCCTGCCGAGCGTGGCAACTATGGCAAAATTCCCTCAAAAATGAGAACTACAAACTTTTGTAGCAATCTAAGGCCTATGTTCAGCAGTGGACTAGTGATAGGCTGAAATGATGATGATGATGATGAACAAACTTGCCATATATTTTTGACTTCTTATTACAATAGAGCCAATGTTTTAAACGACACACCGGTAGGATGAGATAGTGGATCTATCTCTACCGATAGGAGGAGATAGTGGATCTATCTCTACCGGTAGGAGGAGATAGTGGATCTACGAGTATCTCTACCGGTAGGACAAGATAGTGGATCTACCTCTACCGGTAAGACATATAGTGGATCTACTTCTACCGGTAGGACAAGATAGTGGATCTACCTCTACCGGTAGGTCGAGATAGTGAATCTACGATCTAGATAAGAAATTCAATTATTGTCACAACTTGGAACAATTTATGCAATTATTTAAAAATAATTTGCATCAACAATTTGTTGATGTTCGACGAACGTTAACGAATAAAGAATATTAATAATGATTTAACATTGTATAATTGGATTTTAAAAATGTTCATGGAGGTAATGAAATCATTTACGTACAAGACATTCTTTATTTTTTTTATTTGGCACCAGCTAGTGGTTTTACATATTTTGGCAAATTGTTTATACTAGTGATCTAACTGCACTTCTTAAAAATGAACCTAGAAGATAACACGGTACACACGTCATATCTGTATTACGTTCGTAGATTCTGAGATCGTTTCCCTTTTACTATAATAACGCCAATAGGTTTCCGGCAGAGTAGAATAGCGTCTACCTCCTTTTACTGGTGGTAGGATTTCTATTCAGGCATCCGTCTAGGTAGGTACCACCCCAGGGCCAGTTATTCTGCCTTAAAGCAGTAGTGTGCATACATTACTGATTTTCGGTTTGAAAGGACACTGAGAGCTAGCGTAATCACTGGGCATATGAGACTTAAGAACTGATGTCTCAGAGTGACGAGCGCAGTGTGGAACACAGAAATGTTCTGGGTGACACAGCATTTATTATGGGCAGACTTTGCACTTACCATCAGGTGAACGTTTTGCTCGTTTCATAACTTTATCAAATAAAAAAAAACCACTTACCGAGGTGTCGTAAGAGGCGACTAAGGTATTGTACGGACAGCCTTAATTCGTGCAGAATAATACCATTATTTGCAATGCTGTCACTATACTGCTCTTGGGAACACAATGGGGAGTAAGAATTTTTTTTAACAAAATCACGGCGACGTGGTTCGCAGCCATTTGTAAATTCACGGTATAGACGGCGCCAAGCACAGATGTAGTCGGGTTTTGTTGCCTTTAGGGAGTTTGTAACCATAGGGCAGGTTAGGTGAAGTGTGTCGATAATGTTTCGCACATCACTAGAAGGCAGTACTGTGAAGCGCGTAAATTGGTGCGCGTGCGCGCCGTGGGGCGATGCTGCCTCGTAATTCGTGCCGCCCCCTCCTTACCACGGAGCTAAGTTTGCTGCCTACATTGTTATATTTTGCACTAAACATGTATCGAAATAAATAAAAAAAATACTTTATAAATATTAAATTCATACGACAGTAGTCGTGACCAAAACAATATATGCATCACCTAAACTGCTGACATTCCAAAACTTCATCTTGATCGAAACTTCATCATCATCAACATTATCATCATCATTTCAGCCTATCATTTGTCCACTGCTGAACATAGGCCTCCCCTATAGATTGCCACAAAAGTTTGTAGCTCTCGTGTTGGGGGTTTTTGCCATAGATGCCACGCTTGGCAGGCGGGTTGGCAACCGCAGTTTATTTATTCAGATGTTCCAGGAAGATGCTGCTGCCCATCTCCTGGTTATTAATTTCCCTCTTTATGACACCCACGGGATGAGATGGGGCGGTACATTATCATAAGCCGCTACCACACGGCGAACTTCATCTTAGTTTTTCTGAATGCTTTTAATGTTTCGTAGTCTAACAATATCGGCAGTCCGAATGGAGGCCCGCAGCCTCCCTCGGACGGTCAAAAGACGACTTAAAATTATTTTGAGATATTCGAAACTGTGGAAGCACGCAGCGAATGCGACAGTCCGAATTTCGAGGTTTTTGTAGGAGTATTATTTATGTATTTATGTTTGTGTCAAACCAAACCTGGCACGCGGGCCGACGAAGCTGTAAAAGCCGAAAAGGCTAACATCAATTACATCACCGAAATTATATAAAGTCTAACAATAACGGATCCTCAAAACATCGTCCACCCTGTACACTCGTTATGACATACTAGAATGAATGGACAGGTAGACGTCTCTCCGATCTAGCATGTCACAGTGTCATAATGGCGACAAAAAAAAATTGATACAAATATTTAAGTATATTAGTTTAGAAAGTTAGTGAAAACTATGTGGAAACATGAAACCTCATTGAAGTTGAAAAAAATTTATATTTGAATATGAATTATAGACTTCAAAAAGAATAATGTGACATATATCTGTACTAAAATGGGAGTTGCTTGAAAACTGTCCAATATGAACGTGTCTAAATATTACTTTTAATATCTGTAACTTTATTTGAATGAATAGACAATTAAAACCTTTTATGTAGTGAAGAAACCTTAATTCGTATCTCTTAATTTAGTTAAAGCCGTTTGGACAGACAGACCGTCTGCGACTCATCTAAAGAAATAAAGTTCCTTGTCCAGCAGTAGACGCGTTGCACTGACGTTATTGTACAACCCACGTTATTCTTAAATAACTTGAATATCTTACTTGTTAATACAAACTGTAAAATATTATAATTTTTTGTTGTCGCGCTCATTGTCCAGTGCGTCTCGGTCCCTTTGAAAAAACACAATACGAACAAACAAAAAGGCCGCATATGATTATAGCGAGCAATATCCGAAAAGATTACGATCTTATCTCAAGATCGGGACATGTTCGCATTTAGTTGCTTTTACAGCCAACGATATATACCACGCAAGCGAATTTTTATTACGCTTTATGGTGAAGGTTATTAAATTAATTGTGTAATTTCTTGTGGCTTAAAACTGCCAACGTTCATTATTTAATTATTTTATAACGCTTTGTTTAATTAATTAGACACTTGGAAAGATTCTTTTTTCAAAGATTGTTTTTTATTTTGAAATATTATAATGTGTAACTGTTTCTACTCAAGCATTTTTAATATTACTTCTGACAATGATGTGTAATGTTGCCTGTACATTCGACGGTGTCGAAACACTCCAGAATTATTTTAAATTAGGAAAACTGTTTATTACTTTTATTTTTCTGTCAAATTTTAGCAATAGCAACGGCGTCTGCGTAACCACCAGGAGTTGTTAATTTCGCTAGATATATTACAGTACCGTTAGCGTTAGCGCAAATAGGAGAGGAACACATTAGACTAAATCCTTCCCTTAATATTAAAACAAATCGAATTTTGAAACTTTTCGATCTATTTTCAATCCAAAAACACTGAGGCGTATGTGTTGAAGTTTACTTAGTACTTGCTTTATTTTTTCAATAGACTCAGATATGAAATTACCTTTTGTGAGTCGCCATCAGGTCTTCAACATTTGATTACAACAAAAGAAAGGTTTTCGTAACTAAAATTTTCAATAATATTTAATTTTATTAGTGGTGTTAATTTTAATATAGCTTCAATCTCGACAGGAAGTGTTTGGATAACGTCGTGTCGCTCCATGTAAATGTCCCCTGATTAATGCGGCTCTTTGTAATCTGTCTAAAGAAATCCCGCATTATGTCCACTTTCATGTGGAGTTTCGCGAAAGTACCTGCTTTAGTCAGACGGTACATTGAAAAAAGTTTGGACAAAGACCTAAAGCGAATTGTCAATTCTTTAATATACATGGGAAGAAATTATAATATTTACAAATATTAGTAAGGGAATTACTAAGGGACTAAGGGAGAGTATCAATTTATAAATATTTCTGAAGATATAGTGCTATTTAATCGAATTTCCAGTTGGCATTTGATCTTAGAAATGTACCAAAGACATTTTACATTTTTTTTTGTTAAATAATATTATCACGATAAGAATATAAATAAAAATTTCTCATTGTTAACTCTTATTTCATTATGTGGCTATAATATCGTATAAATTACTAGAAATTTACAGTAGTAAAATCTCAAGTAAAGCGATGGTCTACACGTTCGCGTGTTAAAGAAAACTTAAAGAAAACAGTCGGTTTTGTTTCTTAGGTTCTAGGTGACGTAACTTACTAATTCTACCTATTTGATGACTTGACAACACTGACACTTGGTAGAATGGAAGAAGATTAATTATCTGATCCCGATTCCATTGTATCTATAGTAGAAATTCAAGAAAGCAAATAATACTAATTCCTATATATGTCATAAATTCCAGTTGTGACTGTAGTTACCTTAGTAGAAATAAGTTAAACGTCCATTGTAACATTATTCAAAAGGAGAATGATAAATAATTTACCAATGGCATTTAAAATGCTAAAAAAAACTTTAATGTAATATTATCATAATTGCCCATTGTTATATTTTTCTTTTTTCGTCTCTATTCCTTATAGTTCCGAATCACGTTTTATTGTGCAAAAATATGCGACGGCGTTTAAGTATAAAATTAAAAATCGATCGCTCAAAGATTTATTCCAGGCCTGCATGAACGGTTCTTGGCCCGGGAATAATACAAAAGAGTAGATTTTAGAGAAATAAATCACCAGTAACGGCTTGAATGGCCGATTTGAAACACACGGCGTCGGGGGTTTTTAATACGGAATTATTTGTTTTTCTCATTATTGCCCATAGAAAAGGAATGGACGGAATATAAAGGCGCGTAAAAATCTTTAACGATATTGTCCCCGGCGTTCAATTAAGCCGGCAAGAAGATATTTTCTTTAGGAATTTCGCGCTTACTCCGTCGCGCCGCCGGTCTTTGGTCTTGTCAATAAAGTCCATATAAATTGCTCGGTGGGGCCGAATTTGAATATAATAGCCCTTCTCCTATGGTTCGCTTTTTACCCCCTTTCCTTGAAGTCGGCTCGCAATCGCTGTCCGATTATATTGTAAGCAAATTATCTGCTTGGATCTGGCAAGAGGCTTGAAGGAAAAATTATTCTCTCTTCGTCAGATGATAATTTTATGTATGATTATCAAGTTATTAATAGAAAATACAGATTATATATTTTATAATGATGTTATTACAAACATGCATATACATCCAGACGCTTGTTGACAACGATGGTAAGTTCAAAATCCATAACAAATTCTGTCTCACCCAGAACATTTCTATGTGGCGCCATTCTGCGCTCGTCAACCTGATACAACAGTTCTTAAGTGTCATACATACACTAGCTCTCAATGCCCTTCAGACCGAAACACAGTAATGTTCGCACACTACTGCTTAACGACAGAATAACTGGCACTGTGGTCGTATCCACCTAGACGGATTCCTGAGTAGAAATCCTACCGTTCTTCAAAATGGAAATGAAAACTACGATTAATGTAAATAACAACTAGGTTGGACAGAGTAAACTATGGCGTTAATAAGTTTGTAGTAGAAAAATAAATACTAAAACCTATTGATTTTAAATTGTTAAAGTAAGATTAACATGGAAATTCTTAATCGAAAAGTTTATAAATTTTTACATAAAAATTACTAAATACTAATTTGAAATAATGCTTCTGGGATTGTGTTTCCTGTAATTTTTTTGGGAGGGTTTTGGAAGCGAGAATTTCATCACGATGTTTCGCTGTGGAATGAACTTAAGATGTCGTCGAAATGTTTATCATTCAGGTTACACTAGAATTGCGCTCGTCTTTTTAAGATTTCATAGGACGCCAGTGACCCAGTTGCTGACTCCACTAAAACTGTAAATTCCAACGACACATGCTCGGCTGTGAATTATTTATAAAAATTGAATGTACTTCTCTTCAGCGTTTTATCTATTCTGTCTTAATATTGAAATACGTACCTCTATATTATTTATTTACCATTGAAGTTGTTTAAATGAGTATATTTGAAATATTGGACTACTATTATTAAAACCGAATTGCACGTTTATCCCGTGGTATCAGCGCCGCATATTGACAATTCTTGGGGTGTGTTCGGGAGAGAACAAATATTCAATTAAAGTGCCAGGGTCGGCGGTGACAGGGTTTTGTGCTCTCTGGTATGCGGTGCTCGGGCTTATGCTGCAGCTTGTTGGTAACAGGAACAACAATTATAAATCGTATTTGTATGCTGTATTTTATGGTTGTTATTATTAGAATAATATAATGTGGACCGGTATCGTGTAATTGATTAAAAAATCACAAAAATATATAGTTAATTACAATTTAAGTGCTGATTTACCCTGAGCTTCTCTATGACGGAATTGATCGCGGAGTAACCGGCATATCCGAGATATTAAATATACTGGCTGATGCGCGCAATTTCGTGTGCGTGTGCATAAAGTTTTCTTAATATCCCGTGAGAACCATTAGATTTTCCGGAATAAAAATCTTAATGTAAATATTATGTCCGTCTCCAGAATGCAAGCTATCTCTGTACGAAATTTCGTCAAGATTGGTTCAACGGTTGAGCCGGGAAAAGGTATCAAACATAAAGAGGGCACCTGCTGGTAGGATTCCTATGCAGGAATCCATCTAGGTAGGTACCACCCCAGGGTCAGTTATTCTACCGTGAAGCAGTAGTGTGAAAGCATTACTGTGTTTCGGTTTGAAGGGCACTGTGAGCTAGCGTAATCACTGGGCATTTGTGACTTAAGATGATGTCTCATGGTGACGGGCGCAGTGTGGTGTCACACAGAAATATTCTGGGTGACACAGCATTTGTTGTGGGCGGACGTTGCGCTTATCATCATGTGAACGTTTTACTCGTTTCGTCACTTTATACAATAAATAAATAAAAAAGACAGTTACTTTCACATTTATTATATTAGTATGGATGTTGCAGGATATGAAAAGACAGCCCGAAAACCCTATAAAAATGAGAAGAAGCTTGCATAACAATTAGGAGAACTATCGGCTGTTACATTAATACCTTTAAACTGTACCTGCACTATATTAAATCGATACACGTTGCCATAAGTTTACCGTGCAAACATTACTGTGTTTCGATCCTGAAGGGCACTGAGAGCTAGCGTAATCATTGGGCAAATAAGATTTAAGAACAGATATTTCAGGGTGACGGGCGCAGTGTGGTGCCAAACGGAATTGTTCTGGGTGGCACAGCATTTGTTGTAGGCGGACGATGCGCTTACCATCAGGCAATGAAATGTTTGTAGTCCGTGAGTTACATGGATGGTGCCCCTTCGGTTTTTTTCGTAATTTAACTACACCATTGTAAAACGGTTCATAAAAAACACATTCCTTCAAAATTTCATCTTTGAAGTGCCAATAGTCTCCAAGTAAAATGGCTATGACTTATATACAGACATGGCGGCAGACGGACAGGACGAAATTAAAAAACATATATCCGTATAAAATATATATCCGATATAAAATAGCAATGCAATTTATGTCTGTAAAAAATCATACTATACCGTAGTTTTTATGTACCGTATTATATGTTTATAACAATAAAAAGGTTAATATTTTTTTATATATTTGCTTCGAAGATTGTATGTGATTGTCGCTACCGTCCATTTTAATACTAGTACGCTTAAACGAAGGCTTTCATCAACAACTTATGGTAGTTTGTTTTCTCTGCCTACATCCGCTAACATATAGTCGATTCCAATAAAGAATATATTTTATAAACGGCATAAAATCGTCGATAAAATGCGCAACTATCACTTGATTAAAACGCGTGGAGAAAATTTCGGCTCGGCCGCGAGGCCAATTAAAAATCGATTTTTTTTTTAGTTTGATTTCAAAAACGGCAGCGGCCGATGCGCTTGCGCAAGCAAAAATGCGTAATTAACCGACAAATTTACGCAATACGATCCTGTCTGATAAGTGCACAGAGCATTGCTCTTTTAGAGACATCGGAAAAACTTTTTCGACTCTATTAAACTACGAGTACATAGTCTTAGTTGTACCTTTACGTTTATTTCGTAATTTCTAAGCTCGCCTTATATAATATTTTTCCATACATAAAACTCCTTTCATTATAATATTTAGATATAAATGTCGACCTCGTGGCCTAGTTGTCAGAGTACCTGACATATACGCTGGGGGTCCAGGGTTCCAATCCCAGCCGGAGCCAACATTTGTGCTTAATCACAAATTGTTGGTTTTCGGGTCTGGTTGTATTGTGATGGTCTCCGTGTTTCTGACACTGCCTCCTAGCCTACCTCCGATCTCTGGGGGTGCGGGTAGGTTGGGACGAATGAGTGCCTGTGTTTGAGCATACACTGGTGCCACTACGATAACTCCTACGCAGTTGATAGTTCTCGGCAATATTCGGAAGCTGTCGCCGTGGTCGAAATCGGTCTAGTGAACATCGTCATAAGCGGCATGTTAAGTTGGGGGGTCTGGTGACCTGTAACACGGTTCTTTGAACCTACAGAGAACCCACGAATGACAATATTGTTACGATGTACGTAACATTCATATTTTTTTATGTCACACAGATTATGGCGCACGGTTTTGAAGATTAATGTATTTGTTTTTCATTATTCAACCATTAAAACGATTAGGGAATGAAATGTTTTATAATAAACAGTTTATGTAAAGAAATAAAACTTTTATTGTTTATTTCTACCTCTATTAAAAAAAAAACAATATCCAAAATCTTCACGAAAGAAATCTCAGGCTGGTATGTCTCTAGCTGATACTTACTTCAAACAGTTTTGCGGAAATCCACATGATATGGTAACCATGAAACGTTTTCTAGCCATTTTTCATGACATCGTTTTTTTCTTCGGTTATTTGCTTATTCATCGTTGTATCCTATCACGAGTCCACTGCTGAACATAGGACTCCCCCATACATAGCCACAAAAGTTTATAGCTCTCATTTTGGAAGGGATTCTGCCATAGTTGACACGCTTGGCAGGCGGGTTGGCAACCGCAGTTCATTTCCGACCATCTCCTGGTTTTCATTTTCCCTCTGTCGACTTTTACGACACCCACGTGATGAGATGGGGTGGTAGATTCCCTTAGGCCACCAACACACGGATCTTATTTGGATTAATTGTCATATTTTTTTATTTATTTATTTAAATGTTTGTTGCTTCCTTTACAATGAAAGGAAACAAAGGGCGGACTTAATGCCTTTAGGCATTTTCTCACAGTCAACCCATGGAGTGGTGAGATTTTGATTAGGTGTAGCAATAAAGGAAAACACAGAAATAAAGAAAAAGCAAAAAAAAAACCTTAATAACTCATAATATATTAATATATAAATGTATGTTAAACACATAAACATATACATATATACGGTATTCATACATATAAATAAACTTAAAATAAATATAAATAAATTCACACTTGTAACGGTGACCAACTACTAACTATTTATGTTCTCATGATTCTCTGCTAAATGATCACGGACCAACTTCTTATAGGAGTATTTATTGGGCGCTTTCCTGATGTCATCGGGTAAGGAGTTCCAAAAAAGTGCAGCCCAGACAGTAAAGGAGTTCCTAAAGAACCCGGTGAAATGTGTAGGGTGTAGTAATGAGTAATTTCTGATATAGAAACGAAAATTAAGAATTAAAAATTGCGCACCTTGCACTACCTGTATTACTAGGTGGTTTGCGCTAAAAAAAGGAGCATCGGTCCAGGAAATTGCAATGTTGTTAATTTGTAACTCAAAATATTTACATGCCGTCAATATTATGAGCAGCTTACAACTGTCAAATGTAGCGTTTCAATCCTTTTGCCATTTTTTTTATTAATTTTTATTATTAATTTTTATTTTTTTATAAAAAACATATATAAAAAAACGATAAGTTTTTTTAAGTAAGCTAAAACTGTATTAAACAGGTAACTTCTTGCCAAGACGAGCTAATCATCCTGAAAGTAAATACAACGTCTGCTCATAACAAATGGCGCATCACCCAGAACGTTTCTGTGTGGCACCACACTGCGCTCGTCACCGTGACGCAAGTTATTAAGTCTCATATGCCCAGTAATCACACTAGCAATCTGTGTCCCCAACATAATAATGTTTGAATACTACTATTTCACGGCAAAATAACTGGCGTGAAATACGTCGTCCTGTCCGTCTGCCGTCATGTATGTCTGTATGTCACAGCCATTTCACTTGGAGACTATTGGAGCTATATAGACAAAATTTTGAAGGAATGTGGTTCTTTATGAACAATACAACGGTGTATTGAAATTGCGACAAAAACAGAAGGGGCTCCATCCATGTAACTTTTCGGATTACATACATTTCAAAGTACACATTTAGTATGAGGCTAGAAAACTATAGTTTAAAAAAACTATTTTCTTTTACTAGGAGCCGGGGTAGCTCAGGGACCGGGTGCTTGCCTTAACTTTCATAATACACGAGTGACTGCCGGCACAACTAAAATTGTTTATTTATTTATTTATATTCTTCATTGCAACCCTTATATGTAAAATAAATGACAAAGAAGTAAATTGGAAAATAAAATACACTAAGAGTGAGCAATGCTCGGTCTTATTGCTGACAGCGATATCTTCCAGACAACCGCTGGATGGACATGATATCAAGAACAATGAAAGAGTCCAGAGCGTCGGCATGGAAAACAAATAAATAAAATATATTGCATAAAGAACAAAATTATTATAGATATATACCATACAAATACGATCATATATAAATAAATAATTATATATATATAAATTCTAAAATAATTATATATATATAAATATATAAATACATATGCCGTGGTAGCTCAGGGGCTAGGCGCTCGCTTTTAATTTCATAGTACGCGAGTGACCTGGGTTCGATTCCCAGTGCCGGCACCACTAAAATTGTTAATTGCAATTTTAAGTGCTGACTTACCACGTGCTCGGCGGTGAAGGAAAACATCGTGAGGAAACCTGCATGTCTGAGAAATTAAAAATATTTCGAAGACATGTGAAGTCCGCCAACCCGCATTGGAGCAGCGTGGCGGATTATTCCTAGCTCCAAAACCCTCTCAGATATGAGAGGATGCCTGTGCTCAGTAGTGGGACATTTATAGGCTGAAACTTTACTTTTTTATATGCTTTATATATATAGACAATATTACATAATATAAATTAGAATTGAATAGAGGCTTGTTGCTAAAATTGTTATTTGAAGGCAAACATCGTAAGTAAACCTGCATGTCTGAGAAATAAAAAATATTTCGAAGACATGTGAAGTCCGCCAACGCGCATTGCAGCAGCGTGGCCGATTCTTGCTAGCTCGAAAAACCCTCTCAGAAATGAGAGGAGGCTTGTGCTCAGCAGTGGGACATTTATAGGCTGAAACTTTACTTTACTTTTAGAGGCTAGTGCGAAAACTAAATTACATTCTAAAGAGACAGATAATGAGATAATCAAAGTTTCTTAAAGACTGGAAGGGATGGTGCACGTTTTACTGTCAAAGGCAGCGCGTTCTATGTTCTGCAATTTTAAGTGCTGATTTACCACGTTTACCACGTGTCCCAGCCGGAGCCGACATTTGTGCTAACATAAATTGTTGTTTTTCGGGTCTGGATGTGTTGTGATTGTCCCCGTGTTTCTGACACTGCATCCTAGCCTACCTCCGATCTTATCGCATCAGCGTTACATCGGGCGCGGGTAGGTTGGGAAGAGTGAGTGCCTCTGTGTTTGCGCGTACACCTGTGGCACTATAATAACTCCTGCGCAGTTGATGGCTCTCGACAGTAGTCGGCAGTTGTCGTCGTGGTCGAAATCGGCTAGGAGAAGATCATCATTTACCACGTGCTCAGCGGTGAAGGAAAACACCGTGAGGAAACCTGCATGTCTGAGAAATATTAACGTTACGAGGATATGTGAGGTCATTGCATAAATATTTTATTCTATTCTAAACCCAAATAGACAAAGTCAACTTTAAATTTGAACACGGTGAATACTATTCCCGCTACGGAACCATTCGTTACCGTGTGTGCGACACGCATTTAGTCATTTATTTTGGTCTAGCAGTGATTCGAAAAAATGTGTTTACTGGTGGTAGGATTCCTATGCAGGAATCCGTCTAGGTAGGTACCACCCCAGGGCCAGTTATTCTGCCGTGAAGCAGTAGTGTGCAAGCATTACTGTGTTTCGGTTTGTAGGGCACTGTCAGCTAGCGTAATCACTGGGCATTTGAGCCTTAAGAACTGATGTCTCAGGGTGACGGGCGCGGTGTGGTGTCACACAGAAATATTCTGGGTGACAAAGCATTTGTTGTGGGCGGACGTTGCACTTACCATCAGGTGAACGTTTTGCTCGTTTCGTCACATTATACAATTAAAAAAAATGTAGTCCTGGGAAAAACCAGTATTTAAAGTTAGCAATCAATCATTTCTCAATCTCGATTTCTGAAAGTCTACATCAGAAATAAATATATATAATTGACAGCTACCACCGATAACACAATCTGCGGACTGTACCATAAGTGGTTATGCAATATAACAAAAATAATTTATTTAAAGGGTCTTTTTGTTTAACACATCGAATGTTTGCAAAATATTTTTACAAAAATGGCATCCAGTGTCTACACAAGTACATTAAGATTAAGTAATTTGCGTAAAACACGTATCGCTAAAATCGCTTTCTACATGACGAAACGTTTTTAATTATTTCGTTATATAAATATATATGTTAACTTAACAATTACAGATAACATTGTGATATAGTTATTGATAGAAAGATGGAACTTTGTATTGGTTCGACATCATAATCTACGTAAATAATCTACGTAAATAATAACGTCTACGTCACAGAGTTGTGGTAGTCCACAACTCTGTTACTGTCTGACTGTTTCTCCATTCCCCAGTTTGGTGAACTTTACGTATTTATTTAAATGAAACTAAGTTTACGGATTTTATCGCGTTTAATTTTATTACTATTTATAACCCGACGTTTCGAGTGCTTTACAGCACCCATGGTCACGGGAGGACTGAGGTGACAGATGTCCTGATGTCATAGTTAACCTGGGGTACCTTCAGCTTTTAATTATTATTTTTGGGTCCGATCTACGCAGAAAGAGCTAACTGTGTCTTGAAGTCTTGCAGTGTTATGCTTGGTTTTTGATTTAATTTTATTTATTATTGGATCCCAAGCTGGTGGTAATACCCAACCATCTTCTCTATTGAAATTAGGATGTTTTTTGATTTCAATAGCCTCGCGAATCATCCTTGGTAGGAATCGGTGTTCTTTTGCAAGGATCTGTGGTTTATCAAATCTGATGTAATGGTTGGGATGATCCAGAACATGGTCACAGACTGCAGACTTCCTAGAACGACGATGCTTCACGTCAGCTATGTGTTCTTTTACGCGGGTTTTAATCGATCTTTTTGTTTGGCCTATGTAAGAGAGACCACATTCACAATCTAGCTTGTATACTCCTGCGTCCTGTAGAGGGATGTTACACTTGACAGATGGTAAAAACTGACTTATCTTCTTCGGCGGCTTGAAGAATGTTTTTATGGAAGCCCGCTTCAAGATATAGCCAATCTTGTCCGTGACTCCTCTGACATAAGGTAGAACAGCAGGCACACGCTCGACTGTGGCCGGTTTCACTCGGTCACTGCGACGTAGGCGCGGAACCCGAAGCTTGTTGTCGTGCAAAACTTGCTTGACATGTTGAAGCTCGGCGGCCAGGTGTTTCCTGTCACAGATTCCTCGTGCTCTCTGAAACAAGGATTTACCCACGGTAGCTAACTGTGATGGATGATGGTGAGATTCACCGTTTAAATATCTGTTAGTATGGGTCTTTTTTCTATACACAGTGTTGTTAGTTTTCTACACACAAGGTGTTATTAGGATTTCGAATTACTAAAACATCTAAAAAAGCTAAAGAGTTATTTGCCTCTAACTCCATTGTAAATTGAATTTTAGAGTTTAGGGAGTTAAGGTGGTCTAGAAATGCAGTTACTTTATCTGATGGTAAAATTGTGAAAGTATCATCTACATACCGCTTGTAGAATCTTGGATTTACTGGAGAAGTACGGAGGGCTCTCTCCTCAAAGTCTTCCATGAAGATGTCGGCGACAATGGGAGATACTGGGGAGCCCATCGCCACACCATCTACTTGCTTGTAGTATTGTTCCTTCCACAATAGATAGCCAGATGAAAGGCAATGTCTTAGTAGTTCTGCATATTCCGCTGGCATGTTGTTCTCAGCTAGCTTCCTAGATACAATTGAGATGCAGTCGTCTACTGGTAGGCAACAAGAATACCAATACTGCCACCGGAAGCCGCAACCAGATACCCTCCACCACTACAACACTACCACTAGGCAATACACACCACTGAAGTCGACAACACGACACGTGTTTAACCTCAAAACGAGGCATTATCAAGTGATATTGACTCTACGACTGTATCCCGCCGAGTCTAGGCGGTTGACAGTCGTACTAAACGTAATAAAAAGTAAACTAGGTAATACACACCATTTTACATTTTGCATGCGGATCTTAGCAATTAACTTTCTTTCCTTTACTTTACATATTTTATGTTTAATATACTACCTTCATCACCGTCGTCTGCACAAAATGTGGGAAATTGTGCCTCTCCAGTATTGGTTTATATAGACACTAAAGAAGATATCTCACGGGCATTGTTTCATCATAATTTTAGCCTATCAATAGTCCACTACTGAACATAGGCCACGCCCACGACCACAGAGGATTTTATGTTTATTTTCATTTTATTATATTCATGCCTATGTACAAAAATTTGAGGACTAAGAGAAAATCTTATGGTTGTCAATAGGTGAGGTAATAACCATTTTAATACCAGACCAAACACACTTTATCCGGTTGTAGTATCCCTATGCAGGAATACGTTTATGTAGGTACCACCGCAGGGCAAGTTATTCAGCAATGAAGCAGTAGTGTTTCGGTCTGAAGGGCACTGAGAACTGGTGTAATTACTGGGCATATAACACTAAAGAACCGCAGGATCAGGGGGACGGGCGCAGTGTAGAGCTATACAGAAATGCTCTGGGTAACACAGCATTTGTTATGGGCAGACGTTGAACTAACCATCAGGTGAACGTTTTGTTCTTCGCATCAATGTCGCCTATAAAACAAATGATACTGTACATCGCTTAGTAGACTTTCAATCTTGGCGTAGTGCGATGTCTGTGTCATCTCATAGGTCTGGCAGCTAGAGATGTCCTCCGCAGATCATACCACTGGATCTTGTCAGTGTAGCTACCCTTTTCCTTGGCACCTCATCTGCCGAAAGCTCTTACATACATTCATACAATCACGCTTTTTAGAGACCACATCCGTAGCCCACTTTTCGCCTCCTAAGGAAACGGGAGGTTATGGGTGTCGAACCATGTCTTCGCTACTTTTTGGTTCGAATTGAAATTCTTTTTCCCATTGCGTTCCCAAAAGTAGCTAGCCATCGGCACGACAACCACTGGGTAGACGGAGAGGAAGGGAAAACGATTAGGTAGAAAATGGACTTAGGGTGGGGAATGGGAAGTTGAGAAAGGAACTATAAGGTGTAGGATACTACTATCTCGGAAGGAGCAGGCGGAGACAGCAGTTGCTCTTGAGGCGAGGGTCGCTTACCCAATACTTTCTGTACCGTATCTTATCGTATTTGACAGACAAGGCAACTAGGACAGGTATCCCTGGCACACTTACATATTTATGTCATTGAATTTCCAGATAAAATTAAATAAACCATTTAAAATGTAATAGGATTTTTGATAATGTGTTTTTTTTTATTGCATATAGTGATGAAACGAGCAAAACATTCACCTGATGGTAAGTGAAACGTCCGCCCACAACAAATGCCGTGTCACCCAGAAAACCTCTGTGTGACACCACACTGTGCCCATCACCCTGAGACAGGTTCTTAAGTGTCATATGCTCAGTGATTACGCTAGCTCACAGTGCCCTTCAAACCGAAACACAGTAATGTTTGCACACTACTGCTTCACGGCAGAATAACCGGCCCTGGGGTGGTACCTACCTAGACGGATTCCTGCATAGGAATCCTACCACCAGTGTAGTGAAATAGAATAATGAAAATAATGAAAATCTATTTCTGTCTAAGTCAGCGAATTAATTTTGCCATTTTGTAAAGCGTATCGCAACCTGGGCGATAGTTAGACGATGAACGCCTCGCCACGGGGCGCGTTCAAGACCACACAGTACACTCCCGCCCTGTTGGCCATTTGCCGTTTGCTTTTGTTAATCTGTGCCTATAAATCAATTAATTATCTGTTGCGCGCTTGTTACTTTGTTTTCTCGACTTCTTACTGTATGTTTTTGGACATGTTTTTTTTAATTATGTTTCATACTTTCTATTATTCGTGGCCTAGCGCACATAGTACATGACTTTCTTTCTCTAGTCCTAGGTTGGAATTACAGGCGGACCTATCGCAGATTGTTGGATTTCGGGTATGGTTTTGTTGAAATTGTCCTCGTGTCTCCGATAGTGCATCCTTATCTACTTCTGATCTTATCGGACGTGAGCAGGTAAGGACGAGTGAGTGCGTCTGTGTTTGCGCTCGAACTTGTAACATCTCCTACGCAGTTGTTAGCTTCTGACATTTGACTGGATTCATCACCGTCAAGCCAATACTTGTCACATAAAATATATTCAGATCTGGATGTACCGTGTCTATTCCCATGCCTTCCCTTTATCCTAACCTTTATCAGTTAATGTCGATGATTTCCATTGGATTTGGGAAGGTGAGAAGTGAGTGTTTGTTGTTTTCTTACCGATACCCTCGGCTCTGTTTCGGAAGGTGAATTTCCCTGTGTCACAGCCATGTGTAATATGAAATGACTAGAGGAAAATCATGGTTTCACTATGTAGATCTTCATACTTACCTTTCGGTTTAACGTGACTTATGAATACATACAAGAGCGTCGATCCAGGAGTGTCAAGGCATATATCGCTCCAGCAATTAGGTTTCTAGTCACAAATCACGTTGTATTGGAAATTATACATTAAATATAAGTACCTACAATCTAGTTTATTAATAATATATTTAGTATTTACATAAATATTACACACTACATTATAGTAACGACACTTAAACATTTCATGTTATGATATTTGTAATCTAATCTGTGGATACTAAACGTCAAATTTGGGAAGTAGCGTCAACGAAAGACAAAATGTCGAATAACGAACTCCGAAACGATCGTCTAATCCAAAACACGTTCGTGGTAGGAAACTTGCGATACGTAGGCCCGAACTTTGTATATCGTCTTTCGTAGTAGACCCCCAGGATCCGCGGCTTAGAAGTTAGGTATTCTGACCACTTAGCCAACACATGCGACTACAATGTTTATCTACTAATAGATTATATCTTTTGTGTACATCATTTCAGCCTATCACCAGTCCACTGCTGCACATAGGCCTCCCCCATAGATTGCCTCAAAAGTTTGTTGCTCTCATTTTGGGGGGATTTTGCTCTAGTTGCCACGCTTGGCAGACGGGTTGGCAACCGCAGTTTATTTATATATTCAGATGTTCCAGGAGGACGCTGCTGCCCAACTCCTGGTATCTTGGTTACCTGGTTACCTGGTATCCTTACTGGTGGTAGGATTCCTATGCAGGAATCCGTCTAGGTAGGTACCACCCCTGGGCCAGTTATTCTGCCGTGAAGCAGTAGTGTGTAAACATTACTGTGTTTCGGTTTGAAGGGCACTGTGAGCCAGCGTAATCACTGGGCATATGAGACTTAAGAACTTATGTCTCAGGGTGACGGGCGCAGTGTGGTGTCACACAGTAATTTTCTGGGTGACACAGCATTTGTTATGGGCAGACGTTGCACTTACCATCAGGTGAACGTTTTGCTCGTTCCGTCACTTTTATGAAATAAAAAAAAAAGTTGTTGCTGACACGCTTGGTAGTGGTTTTTGTTTTGATATCATCGTATTTCAATTTGTTCGTATATGCAATTAAAATATTTGTTATTGTTTCAGGTAAGTTCGAGCGGAAAATTAAGCGTAAGTTAAATAATTATATAGCTTTGTCGTTGTTATATCTAGGAATTGATAAAATAAACTGAAATAAAATACGCAACCACGTGGCTTTTTTGTTTTCTTTTACTTTCTTATGTAAAAAAGTGATGGTTGTGATGTTGTGTCGCCCAGAACATTTTTGTGTGGCACAACACTGCGCCCGTCACCCTGAGAGATCTTTTAAGATTTTATGGTTTTTCAACACGCTTTTTATAGCGTGATCTGTACGTATTTAAGTAACAATGTAATAATAAAATCTTGCAATTCAATTTTCTCCCACATTATTTATGACAATACAATTATTTGTTGACTTTCATCTTTATGTATTCTCACCAGGATCACCAGGATCATTCAGTTATTGACGTTTAAACATTTTTTAGCTTTTAAAGTATAATCTGATTATTTAGTACGTGTTTCTATTGTGTGTGTGTTCTCTTGCAGCTGTGCCTGTAAAATACTTATTTTTTTTCTTTTTATACATGTCTCAGATATTAAATAAAAACATATCATGTTTTTAGCTGTTATGTTATGAAAGACGGAAAGTATGACTGTGATATTGAGAAAAAAGTATTGGCAGGAAATCAAGTGAATGGCGCTCTGCATAACTTTATGAGTAGCCAGAACGTATCTACAAAGCCACGACTGGCTGTACAAAAGGGGGTTCTGGTCCCCACACTTATATGTATGGTAGTGAATGCTGAGTCTGGTAGAAGAAGCATGAAAGTAAGATTAATGCTGTGGGAATGAGACGTTTGAGAAGTATAGCAGGAGTAACTTTGATCGACAAAGTGAGAAACGGCGTGCTAAGGGAACGTTGCGGTGTAGTTGAAGGTGTAGTGCCAAAGATAGAGAAAATGCTTAGATGGTTTAGAGAGGATGAATGAAAAAAGATTGACGAAACAGATTTATGAGGCGAGTGTGAACGGGAAAGCCGGTAAGGGTCGACCTAGGTGTACGTATCACAATCAGATCGGAGAACTTTTGAGGAAAGGTCACGTTTAAAGTACCCGCAACCGACGAGCGTCTATGAAAACGCTAGTAAGAAGAAGAAGCGAAAGATGTGTTGGGATATAACCAAGGGAATGATATGATCTCTGCCTATCCCAATGGGAAAGAGGCGTGATTTTATGTCGTCGTAGTCGTCCTTTCAGTCTATCACGAGTCCACTGCTGAACATTGGCCTCCCCCACAGATAGCCACAAAAGTTTGTAGCTCTCATATTGGAGGGATTTCGCCATAGTTGCCACGCTTGGCAGGCGGGTTGACAACCGCAGTTTATTTATTCAGATGTTCCAGGAAGGTGCTGTCGCCCATCTCCCGGTTATAATTTCCCTCTGTCGACTTTTACGACACCCACGGGATGGGATGGGACGGCAGATTCTCTTAGGCCGCTACCACACGACGGTTGTATGTATGTATGTTTTTAGCAAAGGAACATTTCTTTTGTCGCGCACAATGTGCACAGTTAGGTACATTGTTAGCCGTATTAAAAAAGTAAATTATTAAAAAAGCCGTGGTAGCTCAGGGGCCGGGTGCTCGCCTTTAATTTCATAGTACGCGAGTAACCTGGGTTCGATCATCGGTGCCAGCACCTCTAAAATTGGTCTAAAATTTTAAGTGCTGATTTACCACGTGCTCAGCGGCGAAGGAAAACATCGTAAGGAAACCTGCATATCCGAGAAATAGAAATATTTCGAGGACATGTGAAGTCCGCCAACCCGCATTGGAGCAGCGTGGCGGACTATTCCCCGCTCCAAAACCCTCTCAGAAATGAGAGGAGGCCTGTGCTCAGCAGTGGGACATTTATAGGCCGTACCTGTATTTAAAAAAAAAAACAAAGTGGTTATTAACAACTGGACATTCATTCGCTCATGCCGGTATACAGCACTTATAAGTGTCGCAAGTCTAATACCTAGTTGTGGTACAATCGGGTACCATATTTTACAACGGGGCACACATTATTTTCCCGCCTGCATACCATATACAGATGAAAACAATACCATTCTATACGCAATTTGAACTAATTTCGCATTACGTCATCAGAGAGTTGCGTAAAACTTATATACCAAATATGACAATAATTGGACTCTTAGTCATTTAATAGTACCTTTGTAACAAATGGAACAGGTATATTCAATGTTATATTTATATACTAGTGTGTAATAAAGCAGTAAGGAGGAAAACTTGATTGGAAACACCCGTACAGAATACACAAAAAATATTAAATTACAATAAATAAAATAAAATGCAGTAACATTAGAAACTAGCCATGCCCCGCGGTGTGACCCGTGTATAATAATATTACAAACATTTATATTATTCTTCTGAACCCTGTAAGATATCAAAATGGAACGTACACGAAAATTTATGTTATACTTACTGTTTTTATCTCTAAAATTTTCATTGCAGTAGAGACAAGTTTTCAAACAGACAGACAAAAATTCTAAAAACGATCAATTATGATTAGGCATCGTATTAATAACAATTTTCACTTAAATTTTGAGACTTATATTTAAATTACAGGCAGGTACTTCAATTTTATTATTGGTATAGCTATAAGAAAGAAAGAAAAAAAATATATATACTACAAAAATATAGAAAAAAAAGAAACTAAAACACCATTAATACCTAAAATAAAAGTATGGAATTTGTACGCCGTACTCCTAGCAAACGAGGTTGACAACTCGGCATACAGTGCGGCGGAAGCGAATTCCGTCACAGCACTGTTTTTCAGTGTCATCCGCCGTTGCACTCCGGTGTCGTTTAAACCAAAAAATATATTAGAATGTAATATATATATAAGACAATTTCTCGTACTTTTTAGGAATTGTTCAAATAAACAAATTGCGTTGCTTGCTCTGAAAGAGGATAATTTATTGCAGTACTCAAACGTAACTTTACTTATTATTAACTTAACTTATTAAACCATCACTATCTCACCTGAAAGAAACGACATTTAAAGTGTATTATTTCGTCAATTCCAGTATTATTATTTTCGAATTATATTACGACGAGTTCTGCTCTGACATCTTTCAAAAAACAATTAATATAAAAGTTACTATTCACAAAGTAGGTTGTATAGAAAAACTAAAGTAAAGCAAACTGTTTACGGCGAAGTTTTCACATAAAAATAATTATTAAAGAACTACAGTTTCTTTACATAAATAATTATAATATAATATATACTGTAATCATTTATGAAATAGTATTAAAATTTAAAAAAAAATTACGAAGCTTTCTGATATATTAATTCCGTAAACAATGGAATTTATCATGGCGAATCTTATTTCGTGCAAGCAAAACTTACCAATAAAATTAAATTCTATAAGATATAATGCTATAGTACGGTCATTAACAATAACAAAAACCTATGTGTACAAACATTTCTCAAAAATAATTAATAGTATTTACGCTACGCCTGAACACACGATTACCAATGGCAAACCCCCCCTTTAATTCAGTTAGTGTCGGCTAACAGAATGTCTGGTGAATGTCATGTCAGGTGTTGGAATAAAAAAAAATGTTGTCTATACAAATAAATAAAATTGAAGCGACAGTTTTTTTTTTTTAATAACAGTATGCAATAACACAATAACAAGTTTTTACGCAACGCTTATGAAAGTATATACGATAAAAGATAAAGAAAAAAAGAAATTTTTAAAATTTTTGTCTGTTGGTTCCGGCTAATCTCCGAAACGGCTGGACCGATTTCGACGGGACTTACACTGACAGATATAGCTGATATTGTAGCGGGTAACTTAGACTTTAATTTAAGAAAAATAATTACGGTTTCGTGCAAAAAATTAAAACACCAAAATCCTATTCAAATAGGGAAGTATATATGTATATCTTCGATCGGGGTCGACTTTTTTACGCGGGTGAAACCGCGAGGCATAGCGAGTCAGATTATATAATAGAATCAGGCGTTACTTTTCGATAATACATTATAATGAAGAATAAATCTTTATTAGTGGCAGGATTCCTATGCAGGAATCCGTCTAAAAAAATGTAATATCGAAAACACAGACAGTCTGATCAGTGCACCTGATGATATATGCTTTATACCTGGTGTGACAATGGATCCCTCTTCCGGGTGTTCACCCGGCCTTGAGTTTTGGAGTGACGAATAAGCGTAGGGGAGAATCATTGGGCGCTAAAGTCAATAAAACGATCGCAGTTGCAGAGCCGTTATCACTGGGCATATGAGACTTAAGATGTCTCAAGGTGACGGGCGCAGTGTGGTGTCACACAGAAATATTCTGGGTGACACAGCATTTGTTTTGGGCAGACGTTGCACTTACCATCACAAAAAAACTAACAGAGCCCTTCAGTTTTTTTATTGAAAAAAAAAATACGTCACATAGCAAGGTAACCCAGCAGGTAAACCAGACAAGAACACTTCCAATAAGAATCTACGAGTATATTATTCTTCGTGCCCAAGTTCTATTTTCACGAGCGTTCACGTCAAGGAAATATAAGTCTCTTTAAAATTTTGACCCAGTTCGCATACGATAGCGCATTCGGAAACTTTGTCTGTGAATTGTAGTTGCAGCGGGGTTCACTAATGCGAAGGTACTTAAACATTTTCCATTCGGAATACATATTTCGCACGAACACGCTTTCATACAGATAAGTTAGTGTGTATGTGTTTTATTTTTTTATTTTTGAAATGAAACTTTTTAGTCGCTATGCCAGTAAAATATCAAACTCGAATTTGGTGCAGCTTTTTCGTGGAATAGTTTCCGTCGTTCTTAATAAATATTTATCGATTTATTGATAATCGTTTATATACTGAACAGTTATTTTACAGTGAGTAAAATTTTTGTTTTTATCCTTATTTATTTTTTATTTAAATCAATTCCATACAAATAATATAAATGCGAAAGTAACTCTCTGTCCCTCTATCTGTTTTGTTACCTTTTCACGGCTCAACCACTGAAACGATCTTGACGAAATTTTATATAGAGATGGCTTGTATACTAACAGAAGAGAGGGTTATTATTTAAAAGTTTGTACATTGGTTTCATTGTAAAAAGATCACGGTCATGAACTCCTTTCGTCTTTTTTTTTACAAAGAATAGCAATGCTTTGAACTTCCTAATATTCCAGTTAACCACTTCAACTAATCTTAAAAGCTTTAACAAAGAGATGGTTCACGTCAATAGTCTAATGGTGGGCTGGATCCTGCGACTTCAAGTTTCGTAGTCTGTAACCTAAACCATTAGGCTGCTGCGCTTAGGCTGTAACGTCTAATAAATTATATATTATACAACCTCATATATACTATTATGTAAAAGGTTATTCGTTCAGCTGTCGGAGACAATGACATTTTTCTGATATTTATCACCATAAATAAAGAGGCACTCACGCAAAAAAGATCAGATGCAGTGCATTCAATCTGGAAATTCACTTCATAGGATGATGATTCATGTGTTCATATTTTTAATGAATAAAAGACAAACTCATACACATTCTATAAATACACATTCTATATCTGTCCTCTTTTTATATTGGATGTATGCAACGTCTGCCTACAAATGCTGTGTCACCCGGAAGATTCAATCCGGTGAAGCTATAAAATATAGTTAATAGAATCAGGCGTTACTTTGCGGAAATCCATTAAAGTAAAGGAAAGAAAGTTCAGTCAACCGCCGAGTGTTACTCGGCGGTTGCCTGTCGTAGAGTCAATATCAATTGATAATGCCTCGTTTTGAGGTGAAACACGTGTCGTGTTTTCGACTTCAGCGGTGTGTATTGCCTAGTGGTAGTGTTGTAGCGGTGGAGGGTATCTGATGGCGGCTCCCGGTGGCGGTATTGGTTTTCTTGTGCACGCTGTTGAGGGAGGGCGGGCGGTGCTCTTCAAAACTAGGTAATGATGGTGTGTACCATTTTACATTTTGCATGCGGAAACTTAGCAAATTAACTTTCTCTCCTTTACTAAAGCTATAAAAGCCTTCGGTCTAACAGTGACCATCAGTCAAAAAAAAACTCAGAACATTTTTGTGTAGCACCGCACTAGCCTGTCACCTAGAGACATCAGTTCTTAAGTCTCGTATGCCCAGTGATTACACTAGCTCTCAGTGCCCTTCAGACCGAAATACAATAATGAGACACTTTGCTCTTCTTTATAAATTTAAGCGTTATAACGTATAGCGATTTAATGCAATGCAGGTTTTATTAAGACCAGAACACAGTAATGTTTGCACATTACTGCTTCCCGGCAGAATAACTGTCCTGCGGTGGTACCTACCTAGTCGGATTCCTGAATAGGAATCGTACCAGCAGTATAACCTCGAATATATTCTCGAAAAGTACAAATATAGTAACAAGACGAGGCAGTGTATAGTGAAATGTTACATAAACATTTAATGGAAAGGTTTCAGGAAGAGTGACCTAAAGACCATCTCGGCGCTAACGAGGTGGTGACGGTCATATTCTAGAAGGCGACGCGCGTCTGTGATCTTGTTTGCGGACCACCGGGTAGAAAGCGCCTTATTCTGGTTCACGGTAACATCACTCGTATTGCTGGCCTCTGTGAACACTTAGCTTTATGTTATACAAGCTGCGCACTGCGTGTACAACCACATCACACACACAAAAAAGCCGACCACATGACTGCGCCGTACGGCATGCTACTCGTTTTTGCTGACCTGATCATTCGCAGTTCGGTTTTTCTCGGAAATGTTCGGTTATAAGCGTGAGTCTAAAAGTTGTCGCCTGAACTCTTATAATCTAGAACCCTCCTCAATAAACAAGTTATCTTATGCAGTATTTTTTTTCCAAATCGAATTATCGCGTTTAAACATCAGTAAGGTTACCCGTACACTAGATTTATGTTAATACGAGTTTAAATAGCCGATAAGTGTCCGGCAGAGTAGAATAGCACCTACCTCTTTCCTACCGAGGTATCCTGAGAGGCGACTTAGGTATTGTACGGACAGCCTTTATTCGTGCAGAGTAACACCATAATATGTAATGCTGTCAGAACCCGTCAGGTCTCGTTTATCGCGGGGGCGAAAAGTAGGATACGGGAGTGGCCTATGCTTGCCCTTTATATGAGAAGAAAGCGTGACTGTATGAAATTTTACTCTCATCGCGCCCAAAGAAGTTTTATTTCAAAAGTTATTAACAACCAAATCTTACGTTGCCTAATGTCTTATTACCGTAGCTGCATATATTTTCTCTTTTTTGTTATATGACTGATTTTTGTGAATTTTTGTCGGTATTCGAGTTATTATGCATCATGGAAGTCAGGATCACTTCACCCTGTGGTGGTCAATCAGGAACATACTTTCTATTCAGCCCACCAGCTGCTCTAATTCAGTGGTCATAGTTAGCGATAAAGTTCAATCCCGTCTCAAATTACTTGATACGCGTGTAATAACTATCTTGCGGTTCCAGTCCAGGCAACTGCTAATCTATGTAATATATTTCAAGTAGAAATTTAGATTTACAACCATTATGTTTAGAAAGGGCTCACTGTGTCTTGAAGTCTTGCAGTGGTTTGCTTGGTTTTTGATTTAATTTTATTAATAATAGGATCCCAAGGCTGTGGTAGTACCCAACCGTCTTCCCTGTTAAAATTAGGATGTTTTTTAATTTCAATAGCTTCGCGAATCATCTTAGGTGTTCTTTTGCAAGGATTTGTGGTCTATCCAATCTGATTTAATGATTGAGACGATTCAGTTCTGGACCATGTTCTGGATTTGGCGCCGAATTCTAAATAGTTAAAATAAAACTCGATATAATCCGTAAAATTACTTTTATTTAAAAATCTAAATAAAGGTTAGGAGCATAAGTGATAAGGCAATCATTGTAATATACTTTTTATTTCTTTTGTGTTAAGGCTTATTTTATTCATTGTTGGAAAACTAAATAATAAAATTAATATTTAATGAATATAAATAATACTTTTTTAAATGTATTTATTATTATTTAGTTAGGGTGGCAAACGAAAGTCCTGTTCTGTCAGATGGTAGGATTCCGATGCAATGTATGAGGTACCATTGCAGTGCCATTTTTTCTACTGTTAAGCAGTAGTGTGTAGAAATTACTGTTTATTTCTGGAAGGCACTAGTTGCTAGTGTAATTACAGGCCTTATGAGATTTACGAACCTGGTGACGGGCTCAATGAGGCGCTACACAGAAATGTTCCGGGTAACACAGCATTTGTTATGGGCAGACGTTAAACTTACTATCAGGTGAACGATTTGCTCGCCTTGTCGCGTCATGATAGTGTATCTTTGCCAGCAACAGCTGTGTTGCAATTTGATATAATGTCATTCTCGATGTTAGTCAAGTTTATTTCTTATTTCAGTCAATTTTTTTTTATTGGTTTACGTGACGAAACGAGCTAAACGTTCATCTGAAGGTAATTGCGACGTCTGCCTATAACAAATTCTGTGTCACCCAGAACACTTTCATGTGACAACACACTGCACCCGTCACCCTGAGACATGAGTTCTTTAGTCTCATATGCCCAGTGATTACGCTAGTTCTCAGTGCCATTCAAACCGAAACAGTAATGTTTGCACACAACTGCTTCACGGCAGAGTAACTGGCCCTGCGGTGGTACCTACAAAGACGGATTCCTGTACAGGAATTCTTAGGAAACGTAAGGACTGTTAGGCGTAATCCGTATCCCTGAGGACTGTGGTGGAACGCGTCTTTGTCGGTACTTGTTTGCAAAACCAAAAAGTACTCGTAATGTCAGTAACCGACTACCAGTTCTTGGTACAGATGTTGTTAATAGCTGACACTTCCGTCGTTGTTTCTTTTTGAAAATATTGTGTGCGTACGGAAAAACCTTAATGTATTTGACAATAAATTGACTGTGTCCTGTAGAATAGGTCGAGGCGACACGCTAGAAGTTCCTATGTTTAGGTTGGCTAAAACTAGAAAGTCTTTTCTTAGTAGATGAATAAAATTTTATAATTCAATTCATAATATAATAAAACATAGTTTTTAAATAACATGTCAAGAAGACATCATAGATAAAGCTTATTATAAAATACTTTATTATATAGAGGACACAGATTATTTCAAATAAAACAGGTATGCCTCAGTTTTAAACAAATAATTCTCTAGAAATAATGGCAAAATTTACCCTTGAACATGACATACAGATACAATTTATACCTCGGACAGTCTAAAATGACATATAAATATCATTACATAAGATTATTTATGTTTGTAGCGGCAGAGCAGATGTAGCGTTTCGTGTGTTAAATGACAATTGCCAGCAGTAGCAGACGTTCCTACCCGTACCATATTTTGGGTCCCGTTCCATTTACCGGGACGATATTGCCTTTTTTATTTATAATAATGCTAGGAATGCTGTAAACAATACTAATATTCCTGTTAACCACTCCAAATAAGCTTGAAAGCATGTGCTAGGAGATGCTTCGACGTCATGTTTCGTACCCTAAACCAGCCGTTAATAAAGATAGAATAACTACAACCGTGGTAGCTCAGTGGGCGGGTGCTCGCCTTTAGTTTCACAGAACGCGAGTAGCTTGGGTTCGATCCCCGGTGCCCAGCACCTTTAAAATCGTTCTACAATTTTAAGTGCCATTTACCACGTACTCAGCGGTGAATGAAAACATCGTGAGGAAACCTGCATATATCCGAGGAATAGGAATATTTCTAGGACATGTGAAGTCCGCCAACCCGCATTGGAGCAGCGTGGCGGACTATTCGCCGCTCCAAAACCCTCTCAGAAATGAGAGAATATAAAAATGGTGTATATTACCTAGTTTTTTGAAGAGCACCGCCCGCCCTCCCTCAGTAGCGTGCACAAGCAAACTAACACCGCCATCAGGAACCGCCACCAGGTACCCTCCACCAACCACTACAATACTACCACTAGATAATATACACCACTGAAGTCGAGAACACGACACGTGTTTCGCCCCAAAACGAGGCATTATCAAGCGTCATAGACTCCACGACAGACGGCCGCCAGCTGTCGTAGATTAGGTAGGTCTGTCGTAGTTAGTTTGCTTGTGCACGCTACTGAGGGAGGGCGGGCGGTGCTCTTCAAAAAACTAGGTAATATACACCATTTTTATATTTTGCATGCGGATCTTAGCAAAGTAACTTACCTTCCTTCACTATATAATAGAGACAAATCCAGCTTGCTTGCAACTCTTGCATCTTGTTCAGGGATGTTACATTTGACAGATTGTTTAATTAATAATAATAAATAATAAATATTCGTGGTGTTTTTATCTATGACTAGGTTCTTGGGAGTCATAAAATAATATAGAAGTCCTTCAATTACATTTCCCTTATAAAGTGTTTTTTTTTTTATTGTATGAAGTGATGAAACGAGCAAAACGTTCACCTGATGGTAGATGCAACGTCTGCCCATAACAAATGCTGTGTCACCCAGAACACATGACAACCATACGACACCTCACTGTGCCCATCACCCTGAGACATCAGTTCTTAAGTCTCATATGCCCTGTGATTACACTAGCTCTCAGTGCCCTTCAAACCGAACCACAGTAATGCTTGCACACTACTGCTTCACGGCAGAATAACTGGCCCTGGGGTGGTACCTACCTAGACGGATTCCTGCATAGGAATCCTACTACCACCAGGTTGGCCCTTTTCAGTTAATTCCACTTTTTTCGTCTTCTCCATTTGGACTTCTGGTAACTTAACCAACTATAGGTTTCTATGGTTTCACGATTATGAAATAACTTTCTGTATCTCATACTTCATGATGGACTGTGTAAGTTGAAGAGCATTGTTAAAGAACGACATCGCTCCAATATCGAAACGTAGGTCGATAATAGAGCCACACGACACGTGAAACTCAGCGGGTGATCAGACCGCGTTATGCGTAATTCATGCAGTTTTTTGTCCTGTACTCGCAATCGTGCGCTTTTACAATTTCATAAGAAGCCGCTCGCTGCACGTCGCCAGTTGATTTGCGTTCACTATCGATCGAGAAAAAGACGAGTTAGTACCGATTGCTGGCTGATACATAGACTTAGAAGCGAAAACGTGGTATGTGCTGTTTTGAATTTTCAAATAATTATAATTTCCCTTGGGAAAGCATCGCAAGTAGCGATCGTAAGAAAGTGGGTTATAGTTTTAAAAAGGTATATCACGCTGACTGGTTCACGAAATACTGACTAGGCTTTCATTTAAATCATGTATCTTTATCTTTTCTTCTTCAACAACCTGGAAATGTCAATTCCCAAGTTGAGAGGATTTGCTGCAATCGCCATGCTTTTTAGGCAAATTCTCGATTTTAGTACCAGAAATTTTACACCTTAGGCACTGCTGTCCATCACAAATCAGGATAATTTAGTTTTGGTATATAAAGATAAAGGCTAATCCGCCCTTAATCAGAGGCTATGTGGTTTTCCTGGCCTTACGCTCAGTCGACTTTTACGACACCCCCGAGGCGAAATTGGGCGGTTAATTTTTAACGCTGCCACCACACGGTTAAGAACGCTCTGTGTTGCTTGATTATCTTACTGTAACGGTTTTTTTTATAAAAGAGAAGGTAATGTGACGAGTAAAACGTTCACCTGTTGGTAAGTGCAACGCCCGTGACAAATGTTGTGTTACCTACACCATTTCTGTGTGGCGCCGCACTGCGCTCGTTTCCATGAGACATAAGTTCTTAAATCTCATATGCCCAGTAATTACATTAGGTTATTGTTTTCTTCAGACTGAGACACAGTGATATTTGCATTCTACTGCATCACAGCAGAATAACTACAACTAGACGGATTTTTGCATAGGAATTGGTCTCCAAAAAGCTTGGTATGCTCAGTAGAGCAAGG
Source organism: Luehdorfia chinensis (assembly GCA_019845155.1). Lineage (NCBI taxonomy): Eukaryota > Metazoa > Arthropoda > Insecta > Lepidoptera > Papilionidae > Luehdorfia > Luehdorfia chinensis. The sequence goes on from JAHVAK010000390.1 coordinate 2,325,356, forward strand.
CAGTATTTCTCGCCGGCCCATCGCTTGCAACTTTACAAGGCAAGTTCGGCCTCACATGGAAATATGTTCTTATCTCTGGGCGGGGGCACCCCTGTGCCAGCTCCTTCCATTTGACCGAAACCAACGAAGAGCGACTCGAATCATCAACGACCGAGTTCTTTTTCGATAAGCTCGATCCACCGGCTTTGCTAAGAGACGTTGCGTTTTTATCGTGTTTACGTGTTCCCATTGGGAGTGTTCCGAAGAGTTCTTCGGATAATTTACGGCTGCTAAATTCCACCATTGCACAAGATTTCATCGGCACCACCTGGATGACATTTTACCTCAGTGCGCTTTGCCAGAAATTTTCTGCCACGCACAACCATTTTGTGGTATGTTCTGCCGCAATCAGTTTTTCTGGATCGATACGACTTAGGGACTTTCAAGAAAAGAGCCTACTCCTCTCTCAAAGGCCGGAAACTCACCCGGCATTACTCTGACGTTCATGGGCGGCGGTGATCACCTAACATCAGGTGAGCCGCTTGCTTGTTTGCCCCTCTGCTATAAAAAAAAAACTGTGTCTTATTGTTGCACTACTGATTTCATGAAGGCTTGCTTACTCGCCAGCTTATATGTTTTTACGTGCATATTTTGTTTATGTGCATTACTTACGAAGGTCATGACCGCTAACCTCCTAGTAAAGTTGCGATTATAAAATATTGTATTGGTTTGCTTTAGGAAAACGTTAACAGCCCTTACATCGCCTCTAATCAATTTCTTTTAAGTTTTTGAATATAATGCTTAAAAAAAAAGTTTCAGCCTATAAATGTCCCACTGCTGAGCACAGGCCTCCTCTCATTTCTGAGAGGGCTTTTAGAGCTAGGCAGTATCCGCCACGCTGCGCCAATGCGGGTTGGCGGACTGCACATGTCTTCGAAACACTTTTTATTTCTCAGACATGCAGGTTTCCTCACGATGTTTTCCTTCACCGCCGAGCACGTGATAAATCAGCACTTAAAATTGCAATTAACAATTTTAGTGGTGCCGGCACCGGGAATCGAACCCAGGTCACTCGCTTACTATGAAATTTAAAGCGAGCGCCTAGCCCCTGAGCTACCGCGGCTCTATATTACTTAGTCGTTAATAATATGTCCGGTAACTGCTCGGTAAACCTGAGGCATCGACAGAATAACAGCGTTGTGGCAACACCGCCATAGCTTTATGCTGAGTCGACATCCTTTACGTTGCTACAACCCAACGTATGTTTGTAAATGAAATACGACGTATCTAATTGTTTACTTATCTTTTGAACTTCTAATGTATGTTGTGTTGTAGTATTGAATAAAGTTTTTTTCTTTTTTCTTCCTTTCTTTCTTTTTATTTTGAAACTATTGAATATGCTCAGGGTCATAATAATGTCATGTTTCTTAGTTTCTGGTAGAGGGTGATTCCTTAGTTTTCGATGCGCACTTTTTCGGCGTTTGCAGACTAGATCTGAAAATCCTAAAGACTTTCTGACGTCTTCACTGTTTTGAGCTGACGTTAAAAAAGATGGTGGTTCTCAATTCGTTTGTATATTTTTTTATATGTATTCGGACATGACTTATTTGTATATGAATAATTTTGGTCAAGTTCTGATGATGGGATCCATGAGAAAGTTACGAAAGTCTGTTTGGAGCTGCTGCGTGGAAGTCGATTTTTCGATTAAATAATTATGAGCCTTATTAGCAATAAGAATTAGGTGGAATTGTTAACATTCAGGTTTCTGATGTCCTAGTTAAACTTGTCGATGGTGATATGTTGTCTGATCACTCTACAGTCAAGAGGAAGGCGTAATATAGTCGATATCTTTTGCTAAACAATCTCCGTTCTGTAATCGAGTAGAAAACCGATATGCGGCAGCGATGCTATCGATGAATGCCGAGGTAATAGAAGTAGAACTAATGCTTATCGACGCCAATTAGCTCATTCATCTCGCCGGTTCTGTAACGTAATTAATCTATTATAAATAATTATTCACCGATACACGTTTATACAGTGTCACTTTATTTTTTTTTAAATATTTTAATGTCTAAATCAGTGCAAAGCACGGGGTTCTCTTTTGAGAGCGAAATGGATCCGAGAAATGTTCGCTACACAGTGCTGTGGGTTTTATTGAAATAAACGATTTTCACTCTTAGTATCGTGAGAACGTTTTACAGACATAACTTGGAACAACTGTCTAGACCTTAGAAAATATTTAGATTTATATTCCCGCGAGAGCGCAGAAACCAATCGCTTAGCCACTGATCATACCGAGCCCACTTCTCAATGTTCTCGGAATTTATTTAATTGCTTATAAATTCACGTTTCCTCAAGATGGTTTTCTTCGCCGCCCAGAATATGGTAAATCCACACTTACATACATACATACATAAGATCACGACTGTATGTACTCACTGCAAATACAGATGACTGCCACAATCCACGTTTCACCAAAACAATATAATGCACTTGGTGTGATAGGTGGTGAGCCCATCGCCACCATGCGCTGTTGGGTGCACAGTGCAGTTTAATTCCTTACTCGCCTTTTACGAGATCCATTGGATGAGATGTAGTGGTACGAGTAGTATTCTTTTAACGAGCCGCCACCACACTTAAATCTGCAAAAGTTTTGGATGTCCCGTCGTCGAGGATACTTATAAACTTAAAAACGAGCGCCCAACCTCTGAGCTACTGTAGACTATTTCAGTAGTATTGGATCTCAACCTGAAATACTACTACACTGGTGGCTGAGAGAATAGAGACCGAAGGTAGATCGAGATGGTGAGCACCCGGAAATTTTAATCCATCAATAGCGTTAAAAACTGGTTGACCACTGACCACCGGTGTAGAATGGTGTTAGGATTCCTATGCAGGTATCCGTCTAGGTACGTACCACCGCAGAGACAGACTTAAAAACTAATATCGCAGGGTGACGGGCGCAGTGTGGCGCAAATGGCTGCACGGAAAATCAGTGTTGTGGGTTTTTTTTTATTGTATTAAGTGATGAAACGAGCAAAACGTTCACGTGGTGGAAAGTGCAACGTCTGCCCATAACAAATGCTGTGTCACCCAGAAAATTTCTGCGTGACACCTCACTGTGCCCATCACCCTGAAACATAAATTCTTGAGTCTCAAATGCCCAGTGATTACGCTAGCTTACAGTGCCCTTCAAACCGAAACACAGTTATGCTTGCACAATACTGCTTCACGGCAGAATAGCTGGCCCTGGGGTGGTACCTACCTAGACGGATTCCTGCATAGGAATCCTACCACCAGTAACCTCCACAACACTAACTTTCAGTGCAGCCATGTTCGATCTTAAGGTGGTAGTTTGCTGGTACATTTTAAAACTCTACTGCTAAATAATTCCGTAACTACACTAGCTTACAGTGCTTTTCAGACTGAAACACAGTGATATCAGCACCCAACTGCTTTAAATGCCACCTGCACTGGGCGTAGATTAAATGACAGCAATTTTTTTTCTTCTTTAAATTATAAATGCTCTGGTGGCAGGATTTCTATGCAGAAGTCCGTCTAGGTAGGTACCAACCCAAAGCCAGTTATTCTGCTGTGAAGAGGTAGTGTGCAAGCATTGCTGTGTTTCGGTTTGAAGGGCACTGTGAGCTAGCGTAATCACTGGGCATATGAGACTTAAGAACCATGTCTCAGGGTGATGGGCACAGTGTGGTGTTACACAGAAACTTTCTGTGTGACACAGCATTTGTTATGAGCTGACGTTGCACTTACCATAAGGTCACGTTTTGACCGTTTACGTATTACAAAATTGAGCTTATTAATATATCCACAATTATGCCAAATTTGATTCGAATTCGGTCAGTTGTTAGAAAGTAACAAACGTACAAACTTTAACATTTAAAATATAAGTTATATTAAATAACGGTTAACTGCTGCTTAACATACACGTCTCGCGTCGTATAAAAAGTGTATCGATTGGAAGTCGAAAAAAGAATAAGAGCGAGCAAGGGATGTCGAGTGTTCGTTACAAATCGTTGGAATCAATTACCCGGTAATGACTGGTAGGGGTGTAATCATCGTTTCTTATTTGTCATTCATCGAAATTGATGGGCGGTTGGCGCAAGATACGGGATTAAGCGAGCGGGTCGTAAATTATAAACGGTGATAGTTTGTCGTGATCGGAACAAAACTAAATCTTATAGTAAGGCTCTGATATAGAAAGAGCAAGATGCAAAAGAAGTTTAAAGTACATCATTTTATCAATCTATATATTAAGACGTGAAGAAAACTTTGTACCCCTTTTTAGTTTTAGTTAGTGTTTAGCCATAGTTTGTAAGGAGAAGAAGCGAGAAAGCTAAAATTTTTATATAGTATGTGTTACAAATACATTAAATTGAATAAAAAAAACATTTATTTCTTACGTTAATACTGACAATGTCAATCACATAAATAGTCTGTCGTTAACTTATGTTCATACTGTCAATGTCAAAACTAATAATAGTCTGTGGTGAAATAGTTGCATAGAATTTTAAAATGTTGCCTAAAAATAAGTACTTAAATCTCAATCTCTCTCTTTGGAAACAGTCATAAACTATTTTCCAGTGTCAAGTAACATATTATCCAAGTATACAATCGTCAAGCAGCGAGACTTCTAAATTTCAATCGATAGTAAAATTATAGTTGTCTTTTACTGCAGATCTGCTGGTCTGATGGACACAAAACGAAAAGCACAATTTTGGTCTTGAATTGAATTTTCCAACCACTGTACACTTTCACGAGCACATGCTGCATAATAAACTATCAACATTAAACATCAAAACTCAATATATATACAGAAATTACCAAATTAAATAAAAAAAACTACCGCCTCTTTTCGAGTTGGCGCCAAAAGTCATTTGTTCTTATTACTTACACCACTCAGCACAAATTCAAAAACGTAATAGATTTAAACAAACATTCCTATTAAGAGCGTACGAACGGTGTCGGCCACAAAAAATATCATTAAATACTCGGATGGCGTCGCGTAGGTGATCATTTCATTAATGACAGTGTTCCACTGAACCGGTGATGATAGACATGTCATTATTAATCATTCTAGAGTTCCTTAATTGCATCTAAAGTGTACAGTTCGGTAAGGATGTAATGTAACTTATTATAATTTCTTATTCTTAACATAATATCAAAGTAACTTTGTACAGACTATCTATTATTGCGGGTACTTCATACCATCAACACGCACTTTAGTAGCGCAGTGTTATCTTACTGGCTCCAAAACCCTCCCAAATACGAGAGGAAGCATGTGCTAAGCAGTGGAACATTAATAGGCTGTTGATTCACTTTTGATGGTGCGCATTGGATATAGCGGATAGATGGAGGTTGCATGCTACTAAAAAAAATACATTACATACATACATAAAATCACGCCTTTTTCCCATAGAAGGGAGGCAGAGGCCACTCGCGTAGCCCACTTTTTTTTTTTTTTTTATTGTATAAAGTGACGAAACGAGCAAAACGTTCACCTGATGGTAAGTGCAACGTCCGCCCACAGCAAATGCTGTGTCACCCAGAATATTTCTGTGTGACACCACACTGCGCTCATCACCCTGAGACATCAGTTCTTAAGTCTCAAATGCCCAGTGATTACGCTAGCTCACAGTGCCCTTCAAACCGAAACACAGTAATGCTTGCACACTACTGCTTCACGGCAGAATAACTGGCCCTGGGGTGGTACCTACCTAGACGGATTCCTGCATAGGAATCCTACCACCAGTAGTAGTTTTCGTCCCTGCGGGAAACGAGACGTGACGGGTGGCGAACCACGTCGCCGCCATTTTGGTACGAGTCAAGAAATTCTTACTCCCCATGCGTTCCCACGAGCAGTATAGTGACAGCATTGCATATGATGGTGTTACTCTGCACGAAAAAAGGCTTTCCGTATAATGCCTTAGTCGCATCTTACGACACCTCGGTAGGAAAGAGGTAGGTGATATTCCACTCTGCCGGACGCTCTATACTTAAATCAATACGTAATTTTGGTCATACATCAAGAAATTAAGTTCTCTGCTGGCAACTGTGATACTAGAGTCTACATGGCAAGCGTGAATTGGTTTCTTCTATAGAATTCATACCATCTTTGACGACGGCGTTGTTTACTGTCAGCCACGTTTGCGATCAAACGTCGGATTATTTATAAAATAAAAGAGGACAGCTGCGAGTTTAACTCGCTTGGAGATGGTTCCGTACATTCTATACCTACCACGTTTTCTTAAATCTGACCAAGTTTGTTGGTAAATAGGCACAAATATTGAGAAATTTATTACGTTATTTAAAATCAGTCTATATAAGCAAAGAACTGTTTTCTGTATTTTGTCAAAATTTTATATGCAGAGGTTTCGGATGTAACAGTGCGCCCCCCTTACGTCGATTACGGGCGACACGATTTAATTTAAAATTATTTAAAAAAAATTGAGACCCAATTACGTTAGCTGCGGCCGGCGGTTCGAAAAAAAACCAAATTTACTTATAAAATATATTTAAAATTAAAATTACAAACTATGTTACTATAGCTAATTAATCTAACAGAATGGACATGGTGTAATTGAGAACATGATATTTTATACATGCAATGCATGCAACTGTTCTAGGTACATAGTCAGCGATCCTCATAGCATAGGTATATGTAACTACCCTCACAACAAGCCATTACTTTTTTTTTAAACAGTATAAATAAAAAAGTTTTTTCAGTAGGATTTCTCCTGTGTCGTGGGTGCGTTTTACAGACATAAATTCCGCATGCACAAACCTCCCAGACTCGGAACAACCATCTGTAGGTCATACAGATATTTGTCCCGTGCGGGAATCGAACCCGCGACCCGCAGCGCAGAAGCCAAGAGTTTAGCCACTGCGCCAACCGAGCCGACAAATTTGATATGTCACACGGTTCAGTTAGGATTAATTTTCTCATTTACCCCTCAAAACTGGACCCCCATATTTAAAACTTATTTACTGACGTTAAACGTACGTATTTTGGTCACAGACATACACATGTATTTTATTCGCAGGTACGGAACCCTAAAAAATATCAATCGTTGCATTTATAAAATGTTCGCCTTAACTATGCTCCATCGTTGAAGGTTTAATGTCCATCAATATATTTTTAGGGTTCCGTACCTCCGATTGAAAAAACGCAACCTTTAGAGGATCTCTAGTGTGTCGTCTGTCTAGCATATCTGCTGGGACGGAATATACACCTTTAATAATACCATTTTTACATTAATTAACAGCCTATAAACAGACCGCTGCTCGCCACAGGCCTGTTGGGAAGAATACTAACTTTTGTGGCCTATGTTCAGCAGTGGACTAGTGAAAGGCTGGAATGATGTTGACGATACTTCAGATATTTTTCTGATTCTACGCCGTTCATATATCGTCACTACACGGTACAAGTTATATCTTTTATATGCCCTGCCACTGGGCACGGTTCACTTCTCATTTAGAAAGGGGTTTAAAAGCCGACTTTTTATTCATCTCGTTACTTCGGTTTCCTCACGGTGTTAACATTCGCGTATGTAGTAAAAATTGCATTTAACGATTTTTACCTAGTTTAGAGGCTATAAACGTAAAAAGTAAAAGTAGTAAAGTTTCAGCCTATAAATGTCCCACTGCTGAGCACAAGCCTCCTCTCATTTCTGAAAGGGTTTTGGAGCTAGGAAGAATCCGCCACGCTGCTCCAATGCGGGTTGGCGGACTTCACATGCCCTCGAAATATTTCTATTCCTCAGACATGCAGGTTTCCTCACGATGTTTTCCTTCACCGCTAAGCACGTGGTAAATCAGCACTTAAAATTGTAGAACAATATTAGAGGTGCCGGCACCGGGGATCGAACCCAGGCTACTCGCTTACTATGAAATTAAAGGCGAGCCCCAGGCCCCTGAGCTACCACGGCTCTATAAACGTACAATAATATAATTATACTAACTATGTAGTTATTATAAACGGCAATTATAAACCCACAAATCTTATTATCTTATATTTTATGAGAATCGTCCCTGAGCATAGGCTTCGTCTCTCTTCGGAGAGGGTTGTGGAGTCGGGGAAGTGTTCATCACGCGGCGTAATATTTTTATTCCTGCAGGTTTCCTCACGAGGTTTTCCTTCACCGCTGAGCACGTGACAAAATAGTGCAGAAAATTGCAGAACAATTTTAGAATAAAATTTTCACCGGGACCGGGGATCGAACTCTGGGCCCTCGCGTGCTATGAAATTTAAGGCGTGCGCCCGGGCCGCCACGCCGTAGTATAATAACAGGGCATATGACACTTAAGAACTGATGTCTCCTGGTGACAAGCGCAGTGCGGTGGTACAGAAAGTTACAGAAAGTGGGTGAAACCGCACCGTTAAAGGCAGACGTGGCATTGATTCGTGTCGCCATTTCCTTCCATAAAAAAACTCATTGGCTCCCCTTATTCCAAACGCAGCTCTAAACGTTCCGCTTCCCTAGTCGAGACAATTAATATAAGTTACAGTCGCTAAAAAACAGCACTGTGTTATCATGAAATCTAAAAAAAAGCATCACACCCTGTAAAGTTTCGCAGGTTGTAACTTCAAAAGAGGCGTTTATTTTTTATTTTCTCAAATTCGCCGGCAAAGCAAACAGAAACCCGCGACGAATAAATCCCGTTGCGGCCGATCGGAGATTTTTTTAATCAATTCCCCAATTGTACTTTCACGAAGACGCCCCGAAAAAGAAAGTACGAAGGGGAAAAAAACACGAATTACGATCAGCGCCTGCGGCGGCGAGATGCGGAAACAAAATGTACTACACGTAATTATCGAGCGCTAGTGATGCGATCGTATCGACAGTCAGGGTTGTCGGGTGCGACGTAATATAATATACTAGTGGTCGCCTTGTGGTCGAAATTCGACCGTAATTTATAAACGTTTTTGCGGTTTGAGTAATATTTGTTGGCAACATTTTAAAAACCTTTGGCCACAGTCTCTGTGCGGCAGTTTCACCACAGACTATTTTGTGTTTGACACTGGCAGTATGCTAAATATCGTATATAAACATTTCCAGATGCGTGTGTTTTTATGATCATTCGTTGACCTACTTAGTATAGATTCTTGTTAAACTTGTATCCCGTGTTTAATTTTTTTTAATATATTAACATGAACCACAAACAGGTTTACAATACATATTATTACAAAAAAAATATTTTCAAAGAAAGGCATTATTGTGAACCCAACAGTGATGGTCACAGTTTACAAAAACAATTATAAACAATTATAAAGTGGTGCACATGAAGGTCTCTATGTACTTATTAAATGCATATTCTAAATCACCACATTCCTTATTCTATGATAAAAAAATCATAATACGACTCCCTATTTCAAAGAATACAACAATTATAACAATTATCGCGCGCACGCGTGTTGTGCGTGTGTGCGTGTGTGTGTAGGTGTGTGAAATCAGTGTGTGAATGTAATCTTTACGTAGTCCATATAATTGAACAGGCGACAACCCTAGCGATGGTAAGTGTCGGCGTATTTATGTCTCAGTTAGTGAGTGTTTTATGGCAGGTAGACATTAACGACTTGATTAACTTGGAAAATGTTTGAATGGTCTAAGCAGTTTTATAAGAGCATTCACTTTGATTACACTGAATTGTCCTGCTGCTGAAGATTTTACTGCCATGGAAGTGAGTTTTCCAACTAGACACAGTATACATTGTGGTTCCAGTTTCTCACGAGTCCACTACTGAACATAGGCCTCTCCCATAGATTGACACAAAAGTTGTAGCTCTCATTTTGGGGGGTATTTTGCCATAGCTACCACGCTTGGCAGGCGGGTTGGCAACCGCAGTTTATATATTCAGATGTTCTCGGAAAATGCTGCTGCCCATGACCTGGTTTTTATGTGTCTGTCTGATTATACGACACCCAAAGGATGAGATGGGGTGGTAGATTCTCTTAAGCCGCCACCACACCGTAGAGTATAGGTACATCTCTGTGGAGTAAAGATACGTCTTGACATATAAGAATAAAATATAATTGCGTAATGATACTTGTCGTTTAATATAAAAAGTTAGATATTTTTATCGTTGCAACGTCGCAATTGCGAATTTAGTGCTTAAAATAAACCGTATCCGCACATTGCTAGGTCTTCATGTTCATTAGCTTGCTGTAAAACTTTTTTTATATATCTTACTACTGTAATAAAGTTCTTCTGAGTCTCACTAAATAAAGACCCCTGCTCATTCCACAGTTTTTTACAGTAATTCTTTCACGCTACAGTCTACCAAACTGTGGAATGCTTTTCCAATCCCTATCCGACACGCCAAATCTCCGTCTATTTTAAAACCTCGCTGAACACTATCTGCCATTGCTAAACACGCCGTCTTAATTATTATTAATTACAATAATTTCATATTCTTGTGTGTTTATCATTTTGTTTGTAAGAGCATTTACACTTATAAAAAGTAAGTGTAGAAATTTATTGTATGTTGGATAGTTTAACAATGTAAGAAAATTTAACCTTTATTTATGTAGTTTATTGATTTGTTTTTATTTATTATTATGTACACCGCTGTCATAATGTGTTATATTTAAATTGCTGTCCATCCAAATGTCAGGAAGTGATCGCTTTTAGCGATAAGGCCGCCCATTCCTGATTATAAGTTTTATTTTTATTTCTTTTTTTATTGTTAACCATAGTGTACAATAAAGTTATTTATAATTAAATTAAAAGCTAGACAGTTTTTATGTTGAAAAGCGCTAATGTCAGGAAATACTGATGCAATTTAAAATTGACTAGATAGCTCGTTTAAAGGTTCTAACCTATAAAACTTCTTTCTACGGACTGAAGGAGCCGCACTCTGAGAACCGAACCGAAAACGGCAAAATTGTGAATCCTCAAATCAGCGAGGTACCTAGTTAAGTTAGTAGTGGTAGTAATTAAGTTACAGACAGTACATTACAGCTCCGAAAACTTCATGTACTGGGCGGTCATCACTGGCGGCGTTACAAAATTTGCCACCCAGTCTCATCACGTGGGTGTTTTAAGAGTTCACTAAGGGCCTACGAAACGCCTAAAAATCTCATAGCTTCTGACAGGTGATCATACTTAGACGACGTCTAAGGCGCGAGGTGTCTGATTCTAGGATCGCCAATCCGCCCGACAGGCAATTTCGATTACGGCAGATCCTTCCTTCTTGGACTAGGGCCTATGTCCAGCAGTAGACTGTTAACTGACATGTATGACAATACAAATTTACTGAGCGAAAATTTTCTCAAATGTTACAACGAACCTTGAAAGTCTGCTTGATAACCTGATTGTGTTCTCTTGAATAGCCTCTATTCAAGCTGTTGTAGAAAAGTAAATATGTATATATATACTGTAAAAAATAATAAAGTAAGATAAATAATATGACTAATTTAAATTTCATAGCGACAGACGTAATAGTTCTTTTTGTAGCATATGAAAGTATTTCAGTTATCGTTATTCATGAAATTTGAAACAAAAATATGTGCTTTCAATGCACTCGAAATCCTCGACTCGAATCCAGACTGGAGCCAACAATTGTGCAAAACACCAAAATTGTTTTCGGTCTTATTGTGATGTTATTGTCCTCATGTCTGTAAGAAATTCTGTGTCACTCAGAACACTTCTGTGTGACACCACGTTGCGCCCGTCACCTTGAGACATAAGTTCTTAAGTCTCATATGCCCAGTGATTACACTAGCTTTCAGTGCCCTTCGAACCGAAACACAGTAACGTTTGCACACTTCTGTTTCACGGCAGACTAACTGGCCCTGGGGTGGTACCTAGATGGATTCCCGCATAAGAATCCTACTACCTCCAAAAATTATTTATTGCATATTATCCACGAGTACGAGGTTCCGTCAGTATTTGGAAGTATTCGACGTGGTCGGAAATCGGTCAGGAGGACATCATCTAAGAGTACATACTGTCGCTGTTTCAGTACGATTTACTCTATAGAAAAATCTACCTAAAATTGCTTCACTATTTTGTTAAATGTTTATAGGTCTTTTCAAAATAAAACAAATACATCACTAAATAATATAATATTTTGGTCAACGTACGAGTTTATCGATAACACGAGATCAGTTTCGATGAATCGCTTCACTAATGCAACGCAATTACCGGGCGACGAGCGTCACGTTTACTTTTCGCGTAAACATCAAAGTGCCGCGCCCGCCCGTCGTAAAACGAAAAAAAATACCCTAAGGATAGCTCTCGCAGGTGCCACCGCTATTTAAATATTGAAAATAACATGATACGATTATCCCAAGGCAGTCATTTGCCGATATTGCGTGTCTCACCAATCTGTATTAATATAAGTGATAAACGTAATATTGATTGTTATAGTTTTCGAGAACGAAGCTGAATGCTGTAAATTTTACTTGATGTTCTCTTGGTCCGAAAATTCTTCATATAAACGTTGCATACAAAATATGTCAGCTGCCCAGGAGATATTACACCTCTGTAAATATTCACTGGATCGAGGCTTTGCTTGTCTTTACTATCTAGTTTTCTATGTGATGTTCTCATAGCCGATTTCGACCACGGAGACAACTGCCGACTACTGTCGAGAGCCATCAACTGCGCAGGAGGTATTATAGTGCCACAAGTATACGCGCAAACACAGGGGCACTCACTCGTCCCAACCTACCCGCGCCCGATTTAACGCTGATGCGATAAGAACGGAGGTAGGCTAGGATGCAGTGTCAGAAACACGGGGACAATCACAACACAACCAGACCCGAAAACCAACAATGTATGTTTTGGCACAAATGTTGGCTCCGGCTGGGATTCGAACCCAGGACCCGCGGCTTAGAAGTCAGGTACTCCGAGCACTAGGCCACGCGGTCGTCAGTTTTCTATGTAACGATTATGTAATAAGCCTGGAAGAACGGTTCGAGACAAGAGAGAATCATAATATAACTAAGTCTGGAAAACTAATAATTTGTATATTAAATAAATCATCATCATCATTTCAGCCTATCATAGTCCACTATTACCTCAAACATAACAAACATAGACCTCCTCCATAGATTGCCACAAAACTTGGTCCTGGGCCACCTGCATCCATCGACTTCCTGCAAAACCGTGCAGATCGTCGTTCCATCTATTGGGGGATCGCCTTACATTGCGTTTTCCGGTACGAGGATGCCACTCGAGAACTTTTCTTCCCCGACGGTTATCGGTTCTCCGAGCTATATGGCCGGCTCCTTATAATTGCTAATTCTTTATAATTAAGTAAATATCGTCTGAGATCCAGATAAACAGCAAAATGCAGGTACGCTGAGCACTGAAGCTCGCGGTTGTCAAGTTCTATGCACACCATGTATCAATTAACGTTTGTTTTGTCGGATCGATTCATTTAATTTATAGGATATTAACGTCAGAGTTATGATCATCATCTTCATCTCACAAGTCCACTACTGAACGTAAGCCCAAAAATTGAGGAAACACTAGCAAAATCGTCCAGATCGTCGCTCCGTCTATATTGCGTACGATAGAGATTGTGGCGAGAATTATACACATATGTAAAATTCTGAATGTGTGTGCGATATGTTTAACTAGAAAATAATTGTTGTGTTAATATTGTAAGGTTATTTCTATTGTAATACATACATACATACTTACATACATAATATCACGACATGTATCCCATAAAGGGGTAGTCAGAGACTGGGCACTCACTGCAAAAACAGATGACTGCCACAATCCACGTTTCACCAAAACAATATAATGCACTTGGTGTGATAGGTGGTGAGCCCATCGCCACCATGTATGTTGGGTGCACAGTGCAGTTTAATTCCTTACTCGCCTTTTACGAGATCCATTGGATGAGATGGAGTGGTAGTATTCTTTTAACGAGCCGCCACCACACGGTAATAGAGGCCACATTGTAATAGAGGCTAGGAAAATTAAGATATTATTAATTGACTTCTATATCTCTTCTTTTTCTTCTTCATCAGCATGTTAATAGTCCACTGTTGGACATAGTCCCACCCCTAGAAGGGGAGATTTGCCATATTCACCACGATCTACGATCCCAGGGGATTTTAGTATTGGGGATAGTACCAGACTCCCCGCACATTAGACGCTGTCGCCCGTCACCGGTCTGTGTATTCAGTCTGGCATTTTTCGACGTGGTATTTCCGCTGCCAGTCGAGAACCATGAGATTATGCCGTTTCAATCCGGTGATCTCAATCCGGTGAAGCTTTGAAAGACTGCGGGCTGACAGTGACCTTCCGTCCTTAAAAAAACGTTATCCTGGCATTTCCTTTAGTCGACTGTTACAAAACTGGTAGTGGGATTCCTATGCAGGCAATCCGGGAGGCAGGTACCAACGCCTGTTATTTTGCCGTGAAGCTGTAGTGTGCTAACATTACTGTGTTTCGGTCTGAAGACTACTTATATGTACTTATGTCTCAGGGTGACAAGCGCAGTGTCACACAGAAATGTTCTGGGTAACAGCATTTGTCATGGGCAGACGACTTTAGGTGAACGATTTGAGCGTCTCGTCATAGTCTTCTTTTATAAAAATCGATGTGGAATGGCAGATTTTCTTTTGCCACCACCACACAGCAAAGTGTATACATATGTAATTGAAGGAATCACTCAAAATGTTGCTTAAAAAAATTCACAAATTAATGTTTATAAATGTACCAAACTATATTTATAGCAATATATTACTTGTCAGTTTTTGAATGAATAATTTTAATTTCAGGTAAGCAATACCTCTCATCGGTTAACTTGCAATTTCGGCCCGTTAGCCAAACAATCAATGTATGCAACTCGTTCATAAAACTCATTAATATGCCGTGGAATTTAATCGAAACATTTAATGAAAGGTTTGCGCACGGTTCGTTAGGCGCGGGCGCACCGACGACATCGCGCGATTTATCGACCCCGCGCCGCGCCGCGACTAAGTTATCGATATAGACACGTTATCGTAATTGTGGCGCATCACTATTTTACAGACAGTTGATGCGCGGGATTCCGCAAAATTATGAGTCTTTTTTTGCGATTGTTTGCCGAAAAGGAGCCTATTTGTGACGTTATATTGTAATTTTTCTGCAACTTTTTGTACATTATCTTTCTCGTTACAAATTAATGGTAGTCGGTTGGAATACAAATCTGTATAAAACTTCTTCGCGTATTTGTTCGAAAAAACCAACAATTTCTGTTTTACTATTCGAAGTCATGTGTACAAAAACACAATTTGTTGGTTTTCGGGTCGGTATTGTAATTGTCCCTTTGTTTCTGACACTACATCTTACCTCTCCTCCGATTTTATCTTATGAGCACTATGTTGAGTAAGGGTAGGTAGAGTGTGTGCCATTTTGTTTGCGGGTACACTTGTGACACTATAATATCTCCTGCGCAGTTGATAGCTTCCGATACCATTCGAAAATTATCTGAAATGTACTATGATGAAAAAAACTGTTCAATTACATTAAGTTGACTCTTTTTTATTTTTAATTTAAAATAATATTTACTCTATTATTACATATTATTTTAAATTAATTTTCGTCTCCTTTCTTGTAACGGCATCTCACCCACACTCAGTAAATATCTGCATCTGACAATGTTTTCCCTATTAAAATAGGGAAGGTTATATACCACCTTCTTGGGATTCTGTAATTAATTAAATTAAATTAAAACCAAGCATACCACTGCAAGACTTCAATACGCTGCAAGCTCATTTTGCGTAGATAAAAGTGCAACGTCTGCCCGTCACAAATGTTGTGTCACCCAGAACATTTCTGTGTGACAACACACTGCGCCCGTCACCCTGGGACGTCAGTTTTTAAGTTTCATATGCCCAGTGATTACGCTCGCTCTCAGCGCCCTACGGACCGAAACTTGCACACTACTGCTTCACGGCAGAATAACTGGCATTGGGGTGGTACCTACCTAGACGGTTGCCTGCATAGGAATCCTACCACCAGTAAAATTCTAGTAGCTCTTACAAATTCGATTAAAAAACGTGTGAACTATGATAGTTGTGCGATAAAAAAAAATATAAAGCAAACTAATCCGAAGATAGTTATACTCGTAGTAACAAAATACCATCGCACACCCCGAGCAGGAAACTGCGACCCAGCGTCATACCATAATGCCCCGATATAAGATAGCAACGCTGATTACGAAAGCGGGGGAATACAATTAAAGGCACGCGCCTTATCACCACCTAGCACCATTCCAGATAACGCGAATAGAAAGCAAATAGAATTATAGTGCACCGGGCGGCTAGCTTCTGCATCTCAGTTCGCAAAGGTGCCGCTAGATAGCGCCGCGACGATTAGATGCGCTCGCGCGGGATTTACAGCTGCACTGTGCGTATCTCGGACAATAAATTAGAAATTCGTTAGATAGAGACGTACCGCGTACGCCAATTATTTCGTGTATGTGCGTGCGGTGTGTTTGCCTTCGGTTCGGTGCCCTTTGATAAAATTAAAATATGTTTCTTTTTTTAAATTATGCAACCGTGCATAACAAAATGCTTTATGCACCTTTGATAACGAGTAAAAATTCGTTTCTTTTGATTGGATAAAGTGACGGGATGTAAAAAACACCTGATGGTAAGTGCAACGTTTTCCAATAGCAGATGGTGTGACGCTCAGAACGTTTCTGTATCCGCACCTCACTGCGCCCGTCACACTGAGACATCAGTTCTTAACTCTCATATGCCCAGTGAGTACACTCGCTCTCTGTGCCCTACAGATCGAAACAGCAATGTTTGCACACTACTGCTTCACGGCAGGTCTGGCGTGGTACCTTTCTAGACGCATTTCTGCATAGGAACCCTACCACTACAGTATTAGATATTTAAAAAAAAAAACAATGTCCGACACTTTCAGATGTTACGACGAATCATGGACTAAAAACCAAAATCACTTAAGGCAAAGTTACGAATACATTAAGCTAGGTGTTGTTAAGTAAAGTAAAGTAACAGCCGATAAATGTCCCACTGCTGAGCACAGGCCTCCTCTCATTTCCGAGAGGGTTTTGGAGCTAGGAAGAATCCGCCACGCTGCTCCAATGCGGGATGGCGGACTGCACATGTCTTCGAAATATTAATATTCTTCGGACAAGCAGGTTTCCTCACGATGTTTTCCTAAGCACGTGGTAAATCAGCACTTAAAATTGAAGAACAAGTTTATAGGAGTCAGCACGTGGGATCGAACTCAGGTCACTCGCGTACTATGAAATTTAAAGCGAGCGCCTAGCCCCTGAGTCGTATACAGTGGGACATACTTAGACCTAAATCTTTTATGCATATTTCGTAAGAATTTTTTGTTTCTAAGCTGTGAATTTGGTATTCCCGTAACCTAGCTAAATAGCCAAGATTTAAGGCGAAAATCAGCGAGCATCACCGCCTTCCGTACCTTCGCTTATGAAAAAAACTATTGCCGCAATTTCGGATATACAACCGTTCGGCTGTGGACAGCCGCCTTAATCTTAGGACAAAACCGCAAACATAAATACGTGCTGATTCACCAAATCTTAACTCCTCTCAAAAATCCCGTTCTTCATTATCCCTAATTGACGTCCGACGCGAACAATGTCGTTCGATCTAGTGCTGCGCCACAAAAACCACGATCTATCGATCCTGTTCACTCACGTATCGGTTTTTGTGCTTCGGCTTCGAACCGCCACCAGAACAATGTGGCGCCAATTATAATATCGACCATACGTTCGCTTTTACAACCCCGTACAGACCAGTAAACTATCGAACATCCTTACATCTGAGTCTTAAGATCGATATTGCTTTGGCTGTTGTTTTTGTGATAGTCTTAGAGGAGTCTTTGAAATAGTTCCATACGCACTTTAAGCCGTAAAAAGTTGTTGTTTAGTCATGAATAAAGCATGAACAAGCGACAAATAGTGTGGATAAAGGTCAGTCGCTTTATTATAGATGCGTTCAGCTAGCTGGTCCGATTGGCGGAGTCTCGAGGAGAAAAAATCGATATATCATTCTAGAACAAAAAACTCTCGGCTCTAATCATTTCTTTGAGCTCGTACCTATATTATAATAGCTTAGTTTATTAATGCCGATTGTTACGCACATCTGGCTAGAACGAGACAGGTATATGGTCTCTCCTATTAATGCCATACTTTGATATTTAGTCAAGATCAGTGATGTTATAATTTTGTCGTTTTGAGTGTATCTTCATTGTTTATTAGACTCAGAATATAGTGTTATATTTATAGTAAGTAATTTTACATTTAATCGATAACTTGATTAAAATTTTAGCGATGAAGATAACGTTAGTGACAACATATCGAAATATCGTTGGTTTTAACACTAAAAAATTCACGATATATCGGCAATCTATGAATCCGTTAATAATTACATTCTTTGTCTTATACTACGCAGCCTCTCGTCTTGATACATCTACATTTGACGACTTATATTAACAATATCAAATGTAAACGACATCATTCCAAGTTTCAACGTCGCGTGAAAAAAAAATCGCAATGCGCGGGAAAGCGCTTACAAAATGACGTGGAATCACTCTCGCTGCATCTCAATAACTGACCGCCACACCCCGCCCCGCCCCACGCTCCGCCTACCGCGTCGCTGCTAACTTCACGCCAGACTGGGAAAGTGGGAAACTCGGAAGCCTAGTGGGGTGACGGTGAACGTACACGTACACCACGTCGCCTCGCGATTCGGTGGCCATTAGCACTCTGTTCATAAATAAATTTACGTTTTCTTTAACTTCATTTGGGAGCGTACACGTTATTATTTTATTGATATGTAATCAATCAATATTTTAGTACAATTAGCGTATTGTTTTTATTAGCAAGAATTTAAAATGATGAATTTGTAAAGCACCTATAACAATGTCTCTCTATGCCTTGGGTTGACTGGGAGAGAATGCCAAAGGCATTAAGTCCGCCCTTTGTAATCCTTTTTTTTATTAAATTAAGGTGAATGCAATAAAGAATAAACAAAAACAAAAAAAAATACGTTACAGAATTATTTAAAAAAAAGTCATTGGACACGTTACTCTTTAAAGTTGGCATGTTACGTGTTGCTCATAGTTAATCGCCTTTGTATTGGATAAATGTTAAGTTGCTTTGGATAATTTTAAAAGCGTATTTAGTGCTAATGTACTTGATGGAGTAACAAGTAATGGTTATTTAGTTCTATATATTTATCTAATAACAGTTAATATAAAATATTTGAAATGGAGCGACGGCCTGTACGGCTTTACTGGGTCGTTGAATGCTGGCGACGCAGAATCGCGTTCCGTGGCATTTTATGGGGGAGCCTTATATTCAGCGGTTAACTTGTAATACGCTGTGATGCCGTGTGGTAGCGGCTTAAGAGAATCTACCACCCCATCTCATCCCGTGTGATGTCGTAAAAGTCGACAGAGGGAAAATTAAAACCAGGAGTTGTGACAGCAGCATCTTCAACCCGATTGCCAAGCGTGGCAACTATGGCGAAATCCCCCCAAAATGAGAGCTACAAAAGTTTGTGGCAATCTGTGGGGAGGCCTATGTTCAGCAGTGGACTAGTGAAAGATTGAAATGATGATGATGATGATGATCAGACTGTGATATGGTGATGATGACATACACAACACAACCGAAAATCCACAAAATGTGTTTTTGTACAATTGGTGGCTCCAACTGGGATTCGAACCTCGGACCCGCGGCATTTAGCCGGGTAGTCTGACCACTAGGAAACCTGCTAATACACTTCTTACGACTTAAGTTCGGCTTATCTATTTGTTACCTAAACGAGGTTCGAACCTCAGAACACGGCTTAACGTAAATGGGCTTCCGTTAAGATTATCGGATATAAATCCAAAACAATATTTTACTAAATTCCCCTATACTGTGTGAGGTGAGATAACTAAATTGTGAAATACTAACACGATGTTATTCTGTGTATATAGTGAGATTATATTCAATCCGTGGGTTTGTGCAACAGCTATGCGATTGGCTTCTGCGCTTCGATCGCGGGTTCGATGGATGGGATTCGAACCCTGGAACCACCCCTGCCGAAGTCAGGTATTCTGACCACTGGGCCACGCGTTTTTTATTATTGCATAAAGTGACGAAACGAGCACAGCGTTCACCTGTTGTAAGTGCAACGTCTGCTCATAACAAATGCTGTGTCGCCCAGAACATTTCTGGGTGACACCACACTGCGCCCGTCCCCTTGAGTCATCAGTTCTTAAGTCTCATATGGCCATATATCATAGCTCTCAGTGCCCTTAAAACACAGTAATGTTTGGCCCAGGGGTGAATAACCTATCCTAGACGGATTCCTGAGCAGGAATCCTACCACCAGTAATTTTTACTACTTCTACCGTATAGTATTAAGGTTTCTCTGATGGAGAAGAAATAAGCGGAGGAAACATAGGTGTCCTCTTTTTGTAATGTTTTTATTTTTAAATACATTTATTATTATATATTATTTTTCTTTTTTAAAAAACGATGGCCCACAGTAGGATTTCTCCTGTGCCGTGGGTACGATTTACAGACATCAATTCCACATGCACAAACCACCCAGACCCGGAACAACTATCTGTAGGCCATACAAATATTTGTCCGGTGCAAGAATCGAACCCGCGACCCGCGGCGCAGAAGACAAGGGCTAAGCCACTGCGCCAACCGAGCCGAGGTCATACTATCGACCTATCGAGTGAATTTGCTCGTCTCGTTACACTATTTCGTAAAAATAAGTAATAGAAAATATTGTATGTTTTAGAGCCGAAAGCAACGCCGTAGGACACTACAAATTTATTTAATGGCCATCTCGGGTTGTGTATTCGTACATATTCATTATCACCATCATTACAGCCTATCACTTGTCCACTACTGAACATAGGCAACCTCCAAAGATTGCCGTGAAAGTTTGTAGCTCTCATTTTGGGGGATTTTGCCATACTTGCCAAGTTTGGCAGGCGGTCCGACATTCCAGGAAGATGCTGCTGCCCATCTCCCCTCACCCTTTTACCCTTAGTCGACTTTTAGGACACCCACGGGATGAGATGGGTTGATAGATTCTCTTAAGCCGCCACCACACGACACTCGTACGTATTACTTCCATATATTAGACATGTCTTCGAGGCGCAAATAAATAAAGCGGAATTTCCGCTCACTGGAGGGAAAATTTTATTGCGTTCTTTCCCTGAAACATTGCTTAGGAAATTTATAGCATTCCTGTGTCCTGTCCGTTGCGACGCTCGTGTTACAATAAAACGTTGAGCTCTAGTAGTTTCTAAAATATAAATTTTTGCGTATAGCATTTTGTTTATTTCTGAAGGTTCTACGAAATTCTAGGTCTTAAATTTTCGACATATTTACGTAGGCGTATAACAAACATGATGACGACGTCCTCGTAGCCGATTTTAGACCACCGCGACAACTACCGAACACTGTCGGATGCTATCGACTGCGCGGGAGATATTATAGTGCCGCTGGTGTATGCGCAAAAAGGGGCACTCATCTGTCCTAATCTACTCACGTCCGATGTAACGACCATACTTCTATAACAGCAGTTTCCAAACTAAGTATAATTATATAACTACCAATAATAACTATTAAGTTTTGAGCTTACTTTCTCTTACTTTTTACTACTATAAAGCTGGAGATTTTTTTTTATTTGATAAAAGTGACGGAACGTGCAGAACGTTCAACTGATGTTAAGTGCAACGTCTGCCCATAACAAATGCTGTGTCACCCAGAACATATCTGCGTGGCACCACACTGCGCCCGTCACCCTGAGACATCAGTTCTTAAGTGTTATATGCCCAGTGATTACTCTAGCTCTCAGTGCCCTTGTAACCGAAACACAGTAATATAACTGGCCCTGGGGTGGTACGTACCTTTTCGTATGTTACCCTACACTTAATGGAACTATGGATGGTATAAGTATTACAGAATTACAGTCAACTAAGCACAAATGCTTCCACTACGTAATGGAAGTGAATGCACTCAGTCATGCTAGTGCCATCCCAGTCATAATGTTTCGATGCACTCTGGTTGGTCCGTGGTAGCTCAGGGGGGCCGTGGTAGCTCAGGGGCCTGGTGCTCGCCTTTAATTTCATAGTAAGCGAGTAACCTGGGTTCGATCCCCGGTGCCATGCACCTCTAATATTGTTCTACAATTTTAAGTGCTGATTTACCACGTGCTTAGCGGTGAAGGAAAACATCGTGAGGAAACCTGCATGTCCGAGGAATAGAAATATTTCGAGGACATGTGAAGTCCGCCAACCCGCATTGGAGCACCGTGGCGGCTTCTTCCTAGCTCCAAAACCCTCTCAGAAATGAGAGGAGGCCTGTGCTCAGTAGTGGGCACATTTATAGGCTGAAACTTTACTTTTTACTTTTACTCTGGTTCGATTACGCTTCCAGTTTGTAGAAGATCACTTTACGCGCGCTCCGGATGATCGATGGAAGCGAAATTATTTTTGGTCTCAGCACAAAAAAGCTTCGGTAAGAATATTTAATAATCTTTGTTTTATTCTGGTTATCGACATTCGTTTATTTAGGGCGAACTAATGACTTATACTATATATATAGTCTAGGTAGGTACCACCGCAGGGCTTGTTATTCTGCCGTGAAGCAGTAGTATGCCAACGTTACTGTGTTTGGGCTGAAGGGCACTGAAAGCTGGTATAATTACTAGGCATATGAGACTTAAGAACTGATGTCTCATGGTGACAGACGCAGTGCGATGTGACGTGAGGATTTTGCTATAGTTGCCATGCTTGGCAGGCGGGTTCGCAGCCGCAGTTTATTTATTCAGATGTTCCAGGAAGATGCTGCTGCCCATTTTCTGGTTATCATTTCCCTCTGTCGACTTTTACGACGCCCACGGGATGTGATGGGGTGGTAGATTCTCTTAGGTCGCCACCACTATTTACTTCTTAGTAACTGCAATCATTTTCTATACAGAATGCCAACGACATTATCAAAGCATGAAAAATGAATTTCTAGAACGAAGTATCTAAGATCGGCTATGATGAAATGCAATTGTCTTACGCAATTTCTGATTTTTTTTTATATTTTGAAATACTATTACCGGAATTGAATTCCGGCACATCGTTATTATATATATAGATATTAATAGTTTTTGGTCTTTTTGTATATACATATAATTATTATACTTTTTTCAATAAAATAAGTTTTGTGTATGTCTATTTCTAGTGAATCTTTTCTTTCTTTCTTCTTTCCTTCTATATAATAGTTTAAAACCAAAAGAACACGCTTGAACAGCAATGAACTCATGATCCTTGTGAGAATACAGCTCTAAAATAACAAATAATTGTATTGTCACAAGTAGATAATATGCAAAATTTCAAATCTTTTGGATATCCGGAAGTGGATAGAAATTGGATTTCAGAGTTTTATTACATTGTTAGTTACATACATACTACATACAGGCAAAGCTCATTGAAACGTGTTAATAAATGATAGAGATTACAACACAAATGAGTCTTAATTACCAGGACAGCATAAACAACATGATAATAGAACGAGCGCTTACGTAATCTGATAGAGAACTAATCCGCTTTCCCGTTTAATTAGCGCTTCATACTTAATTCAATTGCGATGAAAATCGTTCAATAATGTTAAGGTTTATCTTCATCAATGTTTCATTGGAATGTTAACATGTAATGTTTCAGCTTATAAATGTCCCACTGCTGAGCACAGGCCTCCTCTCATTTCTGAGAGGGTTTTGGAGCTATTAAGAATCCGCCACGCTGCCCCAATGCGGGTTGGCGGACTGCACATGTCTTCGAAATATTTTTTATTTCTCAGACATGCAGATTTCCTCACGATGTTTTCCTTCACCGCCGAGCACGTGGTAAATCGGCACTTAAAATTGCAATTAACAATTTTTAGTGGTGCCGGCAGAGGTCACTCGCGTAGTATGAAATTAAAAACGAGCGCCTAGCCCCTGAGCTACCACGGCTCTTTTTTTATTATTAATACAAATTTGTACGGATTATATCGCGTTTAATTTAGGCCTGTGCTCGGCAGTGGGACATTTATAGGCTGAAACTTTAGTTTTTTACTTTTAAATCAAAAACCAAGCATACCACTGCAAGACTTCCACACACAGTTAGCTCTTTCTGCGTAGATCGGACCAAAAATAATAATTAAAGGCTGATGGTACTCCGGGTTAACTATGGACATCAGGACATCTGTCACCTCAGTCCTCCCGTGACCATGGGTGCTGTAAAGCGCTCGAAACGTCGGGTTTTAAATAGTTCAAAATTAAACGCCATAAAATCCGTAACAAAAATATTATATTTAAATGTACTACACATTCGGGGAAATAAAAGAAATCATTATTGTTTTTTTCTTTAATTGTAGAAATGGCGAAATCAAAAAAAAAACATTTCCCTACACCTCAAATTTTCCTGTATCGTGAGTAGCAACTGAAGGAAAACATCGTGGTGAAACCGGCATGTCAGAGAAATAAAAAATATTTCGAAGACATGTGCAGTCCGCCAACCCGCATTGGAGCAGCAGTGGCGGATTCTTCCTAGCTCCAAAACCCTCTCAGAAATGAGAGGAGGCCTGTGCTCAGCAGTGGGACATTATAGCCTTTACTTTTACTTTTTTACCTAATTTCTGTTCGCTGTGTCTATAATAAATAAATAGATTCTTAGTAGGTGGTCACTTTGTAATGGATGTTACTTAGTTCGAGCGGTAAGTGCAGTGCGGCTAGAGCTAGACTGCGGCGAGACCTAACTTTATTCTACAGCACGCACCCGGATATCCTTGTAGATTAATTGATAGCGAACGTGGGTGGTCTAGAACACACGATCAACGTTGTACTTTACATTTGTCGGAATAAAATATAATTATCAATGTATAAAATATAATTACTTATATATAAAGTGCGTGAAGAGTCAAATCAGGGGCCTGGTCGCTCACGCTCTTAAATTTCGTAGTATGCGAGTGATCCGGGTTCGAGCCCCGATGAATCACTAAAACTGTTAGTTGAAACTTTCAGTTGAAAGTGCTGTCTTACCACGTTTTCGGCGGTGAAAGAAAATATTGTATGGTTTGTGAGATTAGTAATATTTGTGTGTGTGTGATTGTCGATAGTCCCATTGGAGCAATATGGCGTACTATTTCCGGCTCCAAAACCCGAGAAGAGATGAGATCCTGCGGCCAGCGATGGGATGTGCAAGCGCAAACTTTACTGTGTTCCGTGACGTCAAGGTGACGAGATCCGGTTTTGAGGGCATGACGTTGTCACGACAGTTCTAGGAGGCACTTTCATTGTTGTGGGCAGGCGTGGCATTGCCGTTCACCTGATGAACGACTTACCAAAAAAAATCTATATTCGGTGATCGCAGAACTCGACACCTCTAACCTTTGGCACACCTGCCCTTTACATATGTGGATAACTTAGGTGTAGTATTTTTTTATTGGATGAAAGTGACGAGATGTAGAAATCGTTCACCTGATAGTAGAAACCTGCCCGTAGTAAATGCTGTGTCACCCAGAACATTTCTGCGTGGCACTACATTGCGCACGTCACCCTGAGACATCAGTTCTTTAATCTCATTTGCCCAGTTATTACACAAGCTATCAGTGCCCTTCAGACCGAAACGTAGTAATGTTTTTACTGCTTTCTTGCATTCCTATGCAGGTAGGTTGGTACCACAGCCACTGCTGGTTCTTCTGTTCTGGTAATCCTACCACCAGTGAATTAAATGGTTATTCAAGCATCCGTCGAATGCCGCGTAAGTTATCTGACATTTCCCTTAATCCACTTTTATCCACAGGCTGAGATCGGGTAGTAGATTCCCTTAACTAAACGTAACGGAATATACCACCCTTAATAAAGGCTAATATATTTTTTTTTTTATTTCATAAAAGTTACGGAACGAGCAAAACGTTCAACTGATGGTAAGTGCAACGTGTGCCCATAACAAATGCTGTGTCACCCAGAACAGTGTGACACCACAATGCGCCCGTCACCCTGAGACATCAGTTCTTAAGTCTCATATGCCCAGTGATTACGCTAGCTCTCAGTGCCCTTCAAACCGAAACACAGTAATGTTTGCACACTACTGCTTCACGGCGGAATAAATGGCCCTGGGGTGGTACCTACCTAGACGGATTCCCGCATAGGAATCCTACCACCATCTTAATAAAGGCTACTATCATGAGCTTGTTTTTGTTTTGGTTTCGCAACTAGTTATTCCAATTGAAGCGCTTAGTATAGTCAGCACGAGAAAAACGTTGACTTTAGTTGATAATTTTTAAATATACCGTACGTAATTGTACAACATGAACCGACCTTATTTTCAGTTTATATTGTTGTTTATATTGTGCCGTGTGGTGGCGGCTCGTTAAAAGAATACTACCACTCCATCTCATCCAATGGATCTCGTAAAAGGCGAGTAAGGAATAAAACTGCACTGTGCACCCAACAGCGCATTGTGGCGATGGGCTCACCACCTATCACACCGAGTGCATTATGTTTTGGTGAAACGTGGATTGTGGCAATCATCTGTCTTTGCAGTGAGTGCCCAGTCTCTGACTACCCCTTATGGGATAAAGTCGTGATCTTATGTATGTATGTAATTGTACTTCATGAACCGACCTTATTTTCAGTTTATATTGTTAACTATCGAGCAGTTGACGTTACTACTACTTAACGTTAGTAGTTATTGCGAAGCGTCTGGTGATGTCCTTCGGACCGATTCGGCCACGGCGACAACTTTAAAATACCGTCGCTAACTATCAATTGCGCAGGAGATACTATAGTGTAACAAGTGTTCACGGTTGCTGTCCGAACGGAGATCCCGTGACCCCACTTGAGCGTTGTTGCCACCGAGAGGTTTTAGTCGGTAAGAGCCCGACATAACCCGGCTGACGTCCCTGGCCGGTGAGCTATTCATAGAGAGTTTTTATTTTTTATATGATAAAGTGAAAACTGAAAATAAGGTCGGTTCATGAAGTACAATTACATACATACGTAATATCACGACTGTATCCCATAAGGGGTAGTCAGAGACTGGGCACTCACAGCAAAAACAGATTATTGCCACAATCCACGTTTCACCAAAACATAATGCACTCGATGTGATAGGTGGTGAGCCCATCGCCACCATGCGCTGTTGGGTGCACAGTGCAGTTTAATTCCATTACTCGCCTTTTACGAGATCCATTGGATGAGATGGAGTGGTAGTATTCTTTTAACGAGCCGCCACCACACGGCTAATTGCAGAACAAGTAAATTTATAGGTGTCAGCACTGTGGGATGGAACTCAGGTCACTCGCGTACTATCAAATTTAAAGCGAGCGCCCGGCCCCTGAGCCACCACCAGCTACCGAAGCTCTTACACTTTGATGCCCTTCGTTAATAAAAATATTATACGTTAAATTTTTTGCGGATAATTTTTTTTTCGTCTCAGTATACTAAACATACATAGATTTAGCAGATTTGATCGGGTGTCAACATCACGGTCGCGTGGGTGTATGACTCAGTGGCGTCCATTTCTGGTCATTTTGTCTTCTATCCGTCTCCCAAAACGGGCGATGGGCAATTAAGCCGCTCGTACAAGTGCTTTTTGTCCAAATTCAAATCGACACGATGCGTAACCTTATTAGGCACGGACTACTGTTTGCGCGGACCAGTTAGCTCTTTGTCCTCTTAAGTGGTTAGATAGGAGCTTTTAATGTCCCGAGATGTCTCGAATAACGCGGCGAGATAATTGTTTGTTATGGTTCCTTGCTTTCTCTTTGATTTTTTTTTTGTAGGTTCTTTTTCCCTTGTTAAAAATTGCGTTGGTGTTAGAATTGTCGATTGGCGAGATTAAGGTTGAATCGTATTACGTGTACTAAATTTTATAATTACAATTTGGATTGCTGACTCGCGACGTTCTGGAATTCTTATGTTCTTTATAGTTAGGTACTTCCGCAGGGCCAGTTATTCTGTCCCGGAGCAGTAGTGTGCAAACATTACTGCTTCTGAAAGGCATTGACAGGTAGCGTAGTTACTGGGCATAGGAGACTTAAGAACTAATGCCACAAGGCGATGTGCCTAGAAGACGTAGAAGACAACCTAGAAGATTTCCGCATTAAAGTGTGGTGCTGCACAGAAATGTTCCAGGTGACGCAGCATTTATTACGGGCAAACGTTTTACAATCAGGTGAACCCTTTACTCGTGTCGTCACTTTCTCCTATAAAAGAATAATATTGAATTAAAAATATCTTCTTTTGGCGCTTCTCAATTGCCACGGCTCAGACCGTTGAGTATAATTAATTTGTGGGACACTTATCAAAACTTTGATCCTTGGAGCAAATAATTAAAATCATATTCATTGAGTATCGAGGTAGCGTCTAAGATAATTTTTTGTTGTTAATTATATCATTATTTAAATGAAACTTATTTTATTTTTGTCCGATTCGTCCGGTCTAAATCCGATCTAATAATTGACAGCTGCAGGTACTCCGGGTTAACTATGACATCAGGACATCTATCACCTCAGTCCTCCCGTGACCATGGGTGCTGTAAAGCACTAGAAACGTCGGGTTATAAAAAAAGTACAATTAAACGCGATAAAATCGGTAAAATTAGTTTAATTTAAAAGTGTAGTATTCGCGTAAATATAAGAAATCACTAAATCATTATTATGAAAATGAAAGGCATGTTTATATTGTATATTCTCAAAGCGTCGGTAAAGTAAGATGTATTTTTATATTAACAACCACTTAGCTTTCTGACTAGCGCACCTACCCGTTGATGTGTTTTCTCAGATTTGAATTCGAACCTACCAACTATTTGTAGTTTTTACAAATTACAGGTTTTCGAGTTTAGATGTTTTGGCGATTATATCCGTGTCTCTGGCTCTGCATCTGAATTTTACTGATTACATGCTGCCTTAGAGATCTATTGTGTAACTCTGGTAGGTTTCGCAACCGGTTTCATTTTGGCGTATAAAGCTCATTCATTGGTTAATGGGATCAAATCAACACCGATCATGAAACCAACCAGAGTTACACAGTAGACCCCCTGGTATGTTGTAGTACGGCGTGGAGGTCGCGATTACCACCGTGTGACGTCACCGGCGCCTGCGCATCCCACACTGAGGTGTCCATTCACTAGCTCGTTAACGCTTGATTTATTCACAGCCATGCCATTTACGAGAGCGCAGAAGTAGGTGATATAGTGTTGGGTAGACACCTTACTATTCTGAGTCGTAAATCTTGTAGAGACAGTCTTCCTCTTTCGGTATCGTTTGAAGCGAGCAAATGAATTGAACGATCAAAGTCAAGTCAAAGTCAAAATTTCTTTATTCAGTTTAGGCTTGTGTAAAGCTCTTATGAATGTCAAAATCTACACCGTTTCAAAAAATAAGGACCTTAGAGAGGAATCGGCTTGAAACTCTGGGGCTATTCTTTATTTATCAATATCATACTACATAATGTCTGATAATATAGCACTAGGCGTCAGGGGCTAGGCGCTCGCTTTAAATTTCATAGTACGCGAGTGGCCTGGGTTCGATTCCCGGTGCCGGCACCACTAAAATTGTTAATTGCAATTTTAAGTGCTGATTTACCACGTGCTCGGCGGTGAAGGAAAACATCGCGAGAAAACCTGCATGTCTGAGAAGTAAAAAAAATGTTTCGAAGACATGTGTAGTCCGCCAACCCGCATTGGAGCAGCGTGGCGGATTCTTCCTAGCCGCAAAACCCTCTCAGAAATTAGGGGAGAACTGTGCTCTCAGCAGTGGGACATTTACAGGCTGAAACTTTACTTTTTTTTAACCATCAGGTGAACGTTTTGCTCGTCTCGTCCTTAAATTGTTCGTTTTACTGTCTTAGGAAAATTCTAGGCATGTGCACAATTCGATTAATGACCGGTACAAGCCAACGTCAATGAACCCGTCGCCATATCCTGCGAATGTGACGAAAATAGATATGACTGAAAAAATAAAATAAAATGCACAATGCCCGCTTCCGCACAGACAGGACACTTCCGCCTCCGGGACAATGACTTTGAGCTTGGAAAAAAATTTAGAAATGCACAGCCAATGCCGAATTACGATTTAACGACGTTGTTGTTGCGTTATAGGGTGGGTATGAGGTTGTGAAGCAGTGGGACAAAAATACTAAATAAAATAAAAAAAAACTGGCAAGAAAAAGGATAGCTGCCAGATTCGATGGTCTAAACTGGAGACCACGTCTCCTCCTACCAGTAATCTTTTTAGATGTTGTTTATACTCGTACAGATCGCATCTTAGAAACCTCAATAGCGCGATTTTGGACGTATTAATTTCGGATTCTTTCGACTGTAACTATTATGCGAAGAATATCTTATAGTTCTGGACATAGTCGGTCCCAAAAAGACTTACAAATAATAATTAAATAATAATTATTATTACGGGTTTTATTATATATATTTGTACGCTATATTTCTTGAAGCTTCTGTGAACGCCACTTACAGCATCCAATCTGTAAGGATATTATTCAGGTTTTCGAACTTAATTTTTTTCCCAAAAAATGTCACTATTTTTTGGACACCCTACTCACCGCCGAATATCAACGGAAATGACCAAACGTGCAGCGAACGCTTCCGAGCCGGCTCCCAGTGGCCCACGTGTCTCACGTTATAATTAATTTTTTACTTTTTTTACACGCGGATAAATTGCCTGCCTTTTAACTTTCAAACGTGGATCACGTCGTTGCGAACACTTCCGTTTTATGTCAACAGTACATACGTCATGATTAGCCTGTCAAGTCCACCGTTGGACATAGACGCATATAATAACTGGTGGTAGTATCGTTATGCAGGAATTCGTCTAGTTAGGTATCACCGCAGGGCCATTGTAATTACTGAGCATATGAGACTTAAGAACGGATGTCTCTTGGTGAGGGGCGCTGTGTGGTCATCATCATCATCATTATTTCAGCCTATCACTAGTCCACTGCTGAACATAGGCCTCCGCTATAGATTGCCTAAAACGTTTGTAGCTCTCATTTTGGGGGGATTTTGCCATATTTGCCACGCTAGTTCCAGAAAGATGCTGCTGTCCATCTCCTGATTTTTAGATATATAAGATAGACATATAAGCCACGGCTTATATATGTTTACAACATATGCGACTATATTAAATGTAGATAATTTGCGGGTTTGATTCCTGTGCGAAAGAAATATTTGTGTGACCTACGTATAGTTTCCCGAGTTTAGCTATTTATCCACGACTCCAAAATCTCCGAAATCTCCTGGACATCCCGGAAGGATTTCTCGTGTATCCACGGTACAGGAGAAATCTTGGAGTGGAAAATCGCTTTTACAAACAGCGTTTGAAATAGTGAATATAAAACCTCAAATTAATCTATCACACTGAGATATATTTCTTATTCTCATGGTAACAATTCGAAGTTTCCAGTTTTTAAAAAAAAATTAAAAGAGACTAAGACAAACGTCAAAATTTTCGCTATAAGATGTTATTCAGGCGAAAAATATATTTTATAACTTATAATAATATTTCGATACCGAACTAATTCACAAAAACACTTGTAATAAAACTAATAATATTAATAATTGTATGCCCGTTATAGGACACTTAACTTGTTTTTTTATTACATATGAGTATATTATATTCTCATATTACTTTGTATGTTTATGTTTAGTTGTATATTGTTTTCATATATATAGTTATATATATGTATGTGTGTGTGTGTGTGTGTACATGAGTGGGTGTTTATTCATATATATAAGTATATGTATATATATGTATCTTTTTTCATTTGTTTATGTTTTTCGCCCCTGCCCACCGCCGTACACGCTTTTCCCACTAACTTAACTTGACTGGTAGAAAATGCCATATGGCATTAAGCCCGCCGTTTGTACAGTTAGTACAATAAAGTGTAAATAAACAAATAAATAAATATAGGGTAAACTTTACCCGAAACATTTTATACCATACCATACCATTGTACACAGTTGTATGCAATAAAATTCTTTTCTATTCTAGACCAAACTACTAACTACTGCTACTGACGACAAATCGAAAAAAAGCAATCTTAAAATTCGCCGCAAAACAACTGCGTTGCAATTTGAATACAATATAAAAGTGACTTCCTCGCGATAGTTGTGAAGAGCTGTACTAAAAAGCTCATATGCTTTCACGTCACGTTGTCGTCCCGCCGTCGTCACGTACGGGACGCACCTAATTGCCCCGTTGCAGGGCGCATAGCTAATGCAGCAGTCGATAATCAATGATCTCTATTTGTTTTCTGGCGCCATATAAACTTTTTATCTAATTTTTTTTTGTCATATTACTATTGTCGATTGCCATTTTGCTTTAGAACCTTTAAAAAAAAATTTAAGTGACGCATGCTTGATTGTAGTTCTTGGTATCCCCTGTTCCGTGTTCTGCGCACATTTACACAATATCTCTTTTCAGTTCACTAGTTTTGGTTTTGGGCTCGAATTCTAACGCATGCAGTGCTCTAAATAACGGCAAAAGTCACCATAATTTTAACTCCAGTGGGTGTCGTAAAGGTCACATAAGAAATGTTTCAGATAAATAACGTTGTATTCGATAGATTATAAATGCGAAAGTAACTCTCTCTGTCCCTCTGTCTGTTTGTTATCTTTTCACGGTTAAACCGCTGAACCAATCCTCTCCTCCTGAAGAGACAACTCTTCTCTTTTCTTCCTCCCACCAAGGCGCGCCGGAACACACGACGAGCCCTCCAACTAAGCCTCTCTCTGTGCTCGCGGATCCTCCATGTCCGTCACGCGGAGGCCACAGGGGCCAGAAGGCGAGCACTCAGCAGCCTTCCCGACCCCAACGGCTTTTAAGCTTAGTTGGAGTGGTTAACAGGAATATGAGAAATAAAATCCTTGTACCCACTCCAACTCAGTTAATAGTAGCGTAAAAAAATACGCAACTCAGAGTAGTCTACTGGTGGTAGGTACCTAGTTTGTCACACTTTATTCCTAAAAAAGCGCAAGTCAGCGCTCCGTGCTCAAATGACATAATAGTAACACGTGCTTGACATTGCGATTTGACTATCTGATGACGTGGCAACGCGGCGCTTTGCTATGCGGGTTACCAGGAGATATAGTTTTGTTTCTTATTTTTACAATCTTAGAACCGGACAGCTGAAATAATAAAAACGTTTTATTGAAAAACACATGCACATTACTTCGTATGCTATCTGGTGCGAATACCAGTGGAATTATGATGATGTAATACTGTCGAAACCGGATAAGCGAGAGTTCAAGGGACCGCAATCTCTTTTTCGCTTGTGGAGGTTTTTTACTAAATCAAGTTTTTCGCTTAAACACGTACGGGAGTGCTTTTCTCACTTACAGAGGTTTGAAAAATAACCTTTTCTCAGAAACTGGTGGTTTCTCCTGGTGGTAGGATTCCTCTGCAGGGACCACCTCAGGGCCAGTTATTCCTCCGTGAAGCAGTAATGTGCAAACATAGTAAGTTTCGGTCTGAGTGGCACTGAGAGCTAGTGTAATCACTGGGCATATGATACTTATGACTCAGGGTGACAGGCGCAGTGTGGTGCTACACAGAAATCTTCTGAGTGACACAGCATCTGTTATGGGCAAACGTTGCACTTACAGTCAGGTAAACCTTT
This sequence comes from Luehdorfia chinensis, assembly GCA_019845155.1. Taxonomy (NCBI): domain Eukaryota; kingdom Metazoa; phylum Arthropoda; class Insecta; order Lepidoptera; family Papilionidae; genus Luehdorfia; species Luehdorfia chinensis. Next base: position 2,358,984 of record JAHVAK010000390.1, read on the forward strand.
CGCTCGTCTCGTCACTTTATCTTAAAAAAAAACAAACAGAGGAATAAATTAATAATTATTTTTGCATATGGAAATATTGTATCAGACATTATAGTAAGCAAAATTTCATTGAGACACAAACACATTATTCGGCTTTAACTCCATACTTATTTAAGAATGGACATAAATTAGCAATTGTTAAATACTCTCGACTCCACTCCACTTACAGAAGTCCACGAAGGAAAAAAACTTTCTCTTATAGAGGTTTCTGTTTCTTACATATAGAGGTTTTACATAGAGTCACGCCCTTTTTCCATTGGGGTAGGCAGAGACAACATCTTTTCGCTTGCTGCGATCCTAACACACATCTTTCGCCTTTTCCACTTTCATTAGTGTTTTCATACAAGCTCTTCGGTTGCGGGTACTTTTATCGTGGCTTTTCCTTAAAGTGACTTCGATCTCACCGTGATACGTTCGCCTACGTCGATCCTTACCGGCTTGCCCATTCACACTCGCCTCATAAATGTGTTTCGTCACTCTTCTTCTCTTCTTCTTCTATAGAGGTTTTATAAGGGTTAAAAGGACGGGACCTGGCAAATACTCTCACTTGTAGAGTTTTCTCGCTCATGTAGTTCTCATGCACCCAAGTTTGACTGCATTTGTTTCTGCTGAGTTTAGAACTTAGCATATTTCTGAGTATACTGGAACATAGACTATACAACGTTTTAGTCTACTCTAACATAGAGTACATCATCATTCAGTCATCAGATAATTATTTAATCAAAAAACCTACTTCAACGCATCTGCTCCAAACAGAGTTTCCTGATTTTCTCATGGATCCATCATAAGAACTTCACCAAAATTATATGGAACCATCCTTACGGTATGCCTTTTCTCATAACAGAAACATTAAAATCGGTTTTTAAACAAAGAAGTTGTGCCCAAACACACTTAAAAATTATTATACATATCATTTTTTTAAGTCGGTTAATAAAAAGATAATAGTGCCATAATGACGTAATGCATAATATCTTTTTTTTATGGAGAGACGAACGAGACGAGCAAAACGTTGACCTGATGGTAAGAGCAGCGCCTGCCCTTGACCCCTTGCGACATTAGTTAAGAACTAATCACACAGCAATAATTACAAGCCCAGTAATTACACTAGCTTTCAGTGCCTTTCAGATCGAAATACAGTAATGTTTGTACACTGCTGATTCACGACAGCATAACTTGCCCTGCAGTGGTACCTCCCTAGATGGATTCTGCATATGAACCCTACCGCAAGAAAGATTTCTGATGACGCCGTTATCGAAAACCGTCCAGGACCGTAAAAAAAATTAACCTCATAAACTTCTCACAGCTGAGCAAAGGCCTCCTCCCATTTCTGAGAGGGTTTTGGAGCTAAAAAGAGTCCGCCACGCTGCTCCAATGCGGGTCGGCGGATATTCATCATATCCATATGTCGTCGAAACATTTATATTTCTCAGACAAACAGGTTTCGTCTCTATGTTTTCCTTCGTCGCAGAGCACGTGGTAAATTAGGACCAGGGATCGAAATCAGGGCACTCTCGTGCTATGATATTTAAGTTATTATATTTAAGCTATGATATTAAGGTCACAGTCATGTAAGGTAATGTATAATATAAAGAGCAGCGTGGCATTCTCTTTCCTTCTCCAAAGATCTTTTAATCATGAGCGGAGCGGGGCAGGCCCCTCCAGCGGCTACCATCTTAAATGTTAACTACAATTGTCTTAGAGGCGTCGATATTAGGGTGTGATTGAACTCCGTAAAGGCGATATTTGGCGGGCGATAATCGGTGACGTGACTTCCGACCGCGACCATTCGCACCGGAAGCCGAGGCGACGATTCATGTTACGAATATTGATCTAGTTCTTTTATTAAATGTTTAATTCGTCGGTACACGGCATTTAGATACGTAAAAGCTGATTAAGGAAAACATCAGAAAGCGCCGTAGCCCCGGGCAGTAGACGACCTCGTGACTTAGTGATCAACTTGTTTAGATTAATTTAGAAAGGTGATTTAAAAAATCTTCATCGTCATTAACATTTCAGCACACAACTAGTCCACTCAAGTTTGTCGCTCTCAATTTTGGGGGATTTCGCTATAGTTGCCACGCTTCATAGGCGGGTTAGTATACTTTTGTTGACATGCAGTTTATTTATTCAGATGTTCCAGGAAGATACTGCTGAGTTAAGATCTCTTGGTTTTTATTATCCCTCTGTCGACTTTTACGATACCCACGGGATGAGCTGGGGTGGTATATTTTATTAAGCCGCCACCACATGGCTAAAATATCTTAGTGAAGTAAAAACCATATGTTATAATTATTAGTGAACTTTTTACTCAATTTTACATGCGAAGTTTCTTATTACGACATCATAAACGACGTTCTGTGGAATATTTTCAAAAAAATACATATTTTCTAAACTGATGGTACACATAATCTACGAGTACATAGATAGGTTTCAGAATTATTATTTAGAGATAATAATTCTGTTTTGTGATATTAAAGTCAATGGCTTCAGTTGTTATCTGATTTAACCCGTTTGTACAGAAAGACAGACCAAAATATAATTTTATATGTACATGTACATGTATGATTATTATCAAGCACCTGTTCCAACCAAGTAATTTACAGTTACAATAGTCGAATGGTGGATTCGTACCTAACAAACATCAAGTTTCACGAACCGTACTCTATAACGTTGAGCTATAGGCCCTCCTTATTTCACTGTTTTAGTCAGTTATATATTTTCTTTCGATAATGGTTCCTTGGGATCCCATAATTAATAAAATTTAATCAAAAACCAAGCATATCACTGCAAGGCTTCAAGACACAGTAAGGTCTTACTGTGTAGATAGGACTAAAAAAACTAAAAAGTGAAGATACCCCGGGTTAACTATGACATCAGGACATCTGTCACCTTAGTCCTCCCGTGGCCGTGAGTGCTATAAAGCGCTGGAAACGTCGGATTATAAATAGTTTAAATTAGGTCCGTAAATAGTTTTATTTAAATGCCTTTCCATAAATTTTCGGTTTGTTTCATAGTTTTTACTTTCCGATAATAAATGATTTCTCCGTTATGGGACACTACGAATTTTTCACTACCGTGTTAAGATCAACCTTATAAAGGAGGAGTCCGCTACACAACAGATTGTAGGTTAGAATCCCGTTAATCGCCTTGTTATCGAGGCTCATTGTTTAAAAATGAATCGGTGTTGTTGATTCCTTCGGTTATGATAATTATCGTTGTTTTTAAAAGCATGAAGCCTTTATTGTATTTATCTTTGCAATTAAGCGACTGACAGTTGACTGTTTCTGTTTTTGGCATATTCATATTTGTATTCCAGAAGTTCTAAAGATAAAGCAGGAGTGGCAATGGGCTGGCTCCCTAGAACTGGCCACGGACGTTAAAGTTGGGAGCCTTGGTAACCTCGTACCAGTTAGCGCAGTGTAGTACAACCTTTATTAGACGAAGCTATGACCGTACGAAGTCGGCAGGAAGACGATGGGTGCAGACCTCACTGAAGCAGCGAACCTTAGCTCTATTACAGACTGATTTTTTTTAATTAGGTACAGTTACCCCGTAACAAATGCTGTGTCACCCAGAAAATTTCTGTGCGACACCACACTGCGCCCGTCACCCTGAGACGTCAGTTCTTAAGTCTTATATGCCCAGCGATTACGCTAGCTCTCAGTGCCATTCGAACCAATACACTATAAGGTTTGCACAGAGCATTTGTTATGGGCAGACGTTGCCATCAGGCGAACGTTTTGCTCGTCTCGTTACTATATGTAATATAAAAAAGGTAAGGTTAGGTATAATTACATAGTCTCGTGATACTATGATACACAGACTGATGTTATCTATATGAGCCATATGTTAATAAAGTAGAGATCGACATATCTTCTGTTAAACTGAGTAATTTAAAAAAAAATATCCAGGCTGTTTGATTGATCTCACTGTTGTTATTATATTGGGGTGTATTTCTATCGTTTTCTCATCTTGTTAGGATCTTTATTATTATGATCACATTATGGTCATTAATTATATTTATTCGTTTATTAATTTTATTCTATTTAACCGTTTATAAGTATTTTTATCTATTTTTCTTTTTTATTGCAGTTTTTACTAACTTATCCCTTTTGTTTTTCTGTTTTCAACATTGTATAAAATAAGCTTGAACAACTCACTATATAATATTTGATTTGTTAAATATATTCCTATAACAAAATGAAAAATGAGAAATTATGATAAAACAACCATTACTATGTTTCTGTTTGAAGGGCACTGAGAGCTATTTTAATCGCTTGGCATATGAGACTTGATAACTGATGTCCCAGGGTGACCTGAGATAGAACGTTAATTTCGTTACTTTACGTTCATACTGACAATGTCAATCGAATAATAGTATGTCATTTGTTAACGTCCATGCTGCCAATGTTTAACACATAATAGTTCGTGGTCATATAGTCAATAGATTTTTAAATGTTGCCAACAAATTACTCAAACCTAAATAACGTTGAAAATTGAAATGTTACGAATAACGGTCGATTTTGGACCACAGGGCGCCCACTAGTTAAAATAAATACACGATCTGTAACAAACTTACATAAATCCTTGTATCTCTCAAATCTCACACATTTTAGCTATAAATAAAAAGTTAATTGATTAAAAAAAATTCACCTCAAAACAGAAATTCGAATGCGTAAATAACTGAAGTTAACCAACATAAAAAAACAACGTTCGCGGCTGCGGAGTGTTGGCGGCTTGTAGGGTACAGCGGACAGTAAAGCCAATAAAGGCACAAAAACTTGCGTAAAGTTAAAAACGGTTTCAAACTCCTTTTATAGTACTTTTTTTATTCAATACTAACTCCACAACAGTAAAATACCAATGAACCGAAGGGTCTTCTCCGTTAAGTCATATCGAAGACATCGAATACATTGTGTTATTCATTTTATAAATATAAATTAATAGCTGCGATAATCTAACGTGCGGTGAACAAATATGGCGAGTGGATGCCATTTCGAATGCGTTTCCTGTTTGGAGTTCGTTTTTTTCGAAAAAGGAAAATGGAGGGCACGTGCGCGGGTAACGTGTGCGCGTCCGGCCTCGAAGAGATACCGTTAGAGCGACGACACCGGTAAACAAATTGACACGTAAATTGCTTAAGTAAAAAGTAGTAAGGGATCACCGCCGCCCATAAAGTAAAGTAAAGTAAAGTAACAGTCTATAAATGTCCCACTGCTGAGCACAGGCCTCCTCTCATTTCTGATAGGGTTTTGCAGCGGGAAATAGTCCGCCACGCTGGTCCAATGCGGGTTGGCGGACTTCACACGTCCTCGAAATATTTCTATTCCTTCGGATATGCAGGTTTTCTCACGGTGTTTTCCTTTACCGCTGAGCACGTGGTAAATCAGCACTTAAAATTGTAGAACAAGTACTATGACATTAAGGGCCCATGAACATCCGCAATCCCAGAGTAATTCCGGGTGCATTGCTGTCCTTTGAGAAAGTTTTCTTGAAGGTCCCTAACTCGTATCGGTCCCGAAATACGCTGGCGGCAGGACATTTCGCAAAGTCGTCGTGAGTGGCAGAACATTCCTGAAAAAGCGCACAGCGGTAGAATGCCAGTCATCCAGGTCATGTTGATGACTTTTTGTGGTATGGCGCAATTTAGCCTGGAAAGTAGGTCAACTACTTATAAAAGTCTGCTTTTGTAGGTATCACTACTATGTAGGAGTATGTCTGGGTAGGTACTACACTACTATGAGTCTAAGGAGTACGTGTCGCATTGCCGCTGTATGCTGCGAGCGCAACTTCCGTAATAATTCAAATTTGTCCTTCTACCCCAAAAGAAGTCTAACTTCAAAAAATCCTTATTTACGCCTCTATAGTATATATATTTTTTCTTTTTTTATTGGATAAAGTTACGAAACGAGCAAAACGTCCACTTGATAATTGCAACGTCTGCCTATAACGAATGCTGTGTCACCCAGAATACTTCTGTGTGACACCACACTGCGCCCGTCACCCTGAGACATGAGTTCTTAAGTCCCATATGCCGAGAGAATACGCTAGCTTGCAATGCCCTTAAAGCGAAACACAGTTATGTTTGCACACTACTGCTTCACGGCAGAATAACTGGCCCTGGAGGGGTACCTACCTACCACTAGTTATATATTCTGTTGATAGCTCCTGCTAACTGGAAGATATCGCTGTGGTCGAAATCAGCAAGGTCACGTAAGTTAAGGTGATACTGTGACGTCATCACCTGAATTCAATTACCGGATTTAAGTATCGAGAAACCAGTGGATTTTCTAAAGCAAGAGGTCTCGCTCGCGGCTTTGCCTTAATTTCGTTTATTGTTGTTTTAACGTCAGGCGCAATGTACTTTAATACGAGTACGATAATTTGGTTTTTATATTCCAAAGCGACGACCGTGTCGTCTAGTGGTACCAGACCAGACCAGTAGTGTACCAGAATTCTACGCGGCGGGTTCTGAGCTCGTATCCCAACCGGAACATTGGTTCAAAAATACAAATTGTTGGTTTTCGGATCTGGTTGTGATTGTCATGTATCTGACACTGCATATTAGCCTATCCCGCGGGTACGTTGGGACTAGTGAGCGACCCTGAGTTTGCTCAAACACTTGCGCCACTCCAGCGCAGTTTTTTCCGATTCAGTTTCACCGAATGGTTTTAATTGCTTTAATTAAGAGAGCTGCAAGATGAAATTCACGCTACCCATTTCCAAATTCCTCAAATGATAAATGGGATAATCAGGGTTCATTAAAATAGCGCCGTCACATGTTATGCGCACATTGCCCTGAGATGTCATTGTTGATTGCGTTTAAGGTTATTTATTGTGCTGATTAAGTAATTAATGCTTTTAAAGTGACATAATTTTTGGACATGAATTAAAGCTTATTATTTAATTTTACAAAGTAACTTATTTTCCTTCATTATAATGGATTTCCGCAAAGTAACGCCTGATTCTATCAACTAAATATTACAATTAATTTTTGAAAGTATAAAGTAGCCATCTTTTGTCTCGTCTGAAACAACTTCAACAGTTTTTAAAATGTTTAGAAATTTGACAGAGATATATGCAAACATATAAAACGTACGAAGAAGAAGATACGTACTTGAAACAAATCTATTAATTTTTGCTGTAGAATATAGAGTTTTGTTAAAAAATATTATGTGATTCCCTCTAAGTTTTTCTTCATTCCATTGCGGCAACTTTTGTAACTTGAAAATGTTTGCATTATTAAAAACCGCGTGGCTAAGTGCTTAGAGTCCTGGGTCCTGGGTTCGAACCCTGACCAAAACCAACATTTGTGCCAAAACACAAATTCATGGTTTTCGGTTCCGATTGTATTGTGATAGTTTCTAAGTCTCTTATAATCGTCTAGGAAGGTCTAGGTCTAGGTAGGTAGCTACGGTCATTTCGCATGAGCGTTAACTCAGAATAGAATAGAATATTTTTTTATTCAATATAGATCATTTACATAATACTTATTGAACGTCATTTTTTTTAAACTACACTGGTTCGCAAAGAAATGCCTCTGTCCTGGGAACAACCAGTAAGAAACCGAGCGGGTTTTTTTTTCGGTAATTTTAAATATACAATTACAGCAGTTTTATAAAGATGTAGAAATAGCTTGGCAGCGATCACCTCATTCCCAGGGGTTATCATCGTCTATGTACGCGGATCCAGACGCGGATAGGTCGGGACGGGTGAGTGGTCTGTGTTTGGGCGTACACTTGCGGCATTATAATGTCTCCTGCGCAGTTGATAGCTTCCGTTCGATTGCGGAACAGCGGCTAGGTGGACATGTTCACATCAGGCCTACGCGTTCGTATTCACTACTAATATTTTCGTCATTCTTCGATTAGATAATGTGGTAGGATTCCTATGCAGGAATCGGTCTAGGTAGGTACCAACCCAAGGGCAAGTTATTCTGCCGTGAAGCAGTAGTATGTAAACATCACTGTGTTACGGTCTGAATGGCACTGTGAGCTAGCGTAATCATTGGGCATATAAGACTTTTTTTTATTGTATAAAGTGACGAAACGAGCAAAACGTTCACCTGATGGTAAGTGCAACGTCCGCCCACAACAAATGCTGTGTCACCCAGAATATTTCTGTGTAATACCACACTGCGCCCGTCACCCTGAGATATCAGTTCTTAAATCTCAAATGCCCAGTGATTACGCTAGCTCACAGTTCCCTTCAAATCGAAACAGTAATGCTTGCACACTACTGCTTCCCGGTAGAATAACTGGCCCAGGGGTGGTACCTAACTAGACGGATTCCTGCATAGGAATCCTACCACCACTTAAGAACTTATGTCTCAGATTGACGGGCGCAGTGTGGTGTTAGTGCTAGAAATATTCTGAGTAACACAGCATCTGTTATGGGCAGACGTTGCACTTACCATCAGGTGAACGTTTTGCTCGTCCTGTCACTTTATCAAATTAAAAAAAAGGTACCAATGCATTGTACGTCACATACAGCGTTCGCATACCAACACCACAGCTCATCGTACGTGATCCAAATGATTAGTTTGCGCGCAAAAACACATTACTCATATGCAATCAAGGACAAGCCGACCGATCACATTAGTCGACTACAATGGTGCTGTATTGGTTTCGAGGAATTCGCATAGGAAAAATGACTAAGCTTGCTAAACCACCCAGATTTCCATTGGCAGTAGCCCACTGAACCATGCCGTGATATCGGGAATATATGTTTGAGCCTATTCATTCTATTTTATTCTATTTTACGAGTATATTCCTATGCAGGAATCCGTCTAGGTAGGTACCACCCCAGGGCCAGTTATTCTGCCGTGAAGCAGTAGTGTGAAAGCATTACTGTGTTTCGGTTTAAAGGGCACTGTGAGCTAGCGTAATCACTGGGCATGTGAGACTTAAGAACTGATGTCTCAGGGTGACGGGCGCAGTGTAGTGTCACACAGAAATGTTCTGGGTGACATAGCATTTGTTATGGGTTAGACGTTGCACTTTACATCAGGTGAACGTTTTGCTCGTTTCGTCGCCCTATCCTATAAAAAAAAAAAAAACTTTGTCGCATATATCCTGGTTGTAGGACTCCTAGCCAAAATCATCGCAGTGCCAGTTGTTCTACCGCCAAGCACTACGAAAAGTAAAGTACTGCATGCTTGCATGCAAACTTACTGCTGGTTGGATTCCCATGCAGGAATCCGTCTATGTAGGTACCACCCCAGGGCCAGTTATTCTGCCGTGAAGCAGTACTGTGCAAACATTACTGTGTTTTCGTTTGAAGGACACTGTGAGCTAGTGTAATCACTGGGTATATGACAGTTAAGAACTGATGTCTCAGGGTGAAAGAGCGGTGTCACACAGAAATGACTGGTACATTTGTCACTTACCATCAGGTGAACGTTTTGCTCATTTCGTCACTTTATTCAATATAAAAAGTAACAGCCTTTGCATGTCCCGCTGCTGAGCACATGCCTCCTCTCATTTCTGAGGTGGTTTTTAGAGCCGAGGAGAGTCCACCATGTTGCTCCAGTGCGGGTTGGCGGACTAGAGATAACCTCGAAATATTTTTATTCCTCAGACAAGCAGGTTTCCTCACGATGTTTTCCTTCCTTAGAGGTGTCGGTACCGGGACTCAAAGTCAGGTCACTCGCGAACTATGAAATTTAAGGCGAGCGCCCGGCCTCTGAGCTGCCCCTGTACATCAAAATATTATTTTTCATTAATAATTACTTGGGCATAAAACATTTCGCTGCGGCACAATGAGACATTAGTTCTTAAATGTCTCATTGTGCCACAATGAAATGTTTTGGGTGATTGTGTTTTGCTATGGGTAGACGTTGCACATACCACAAGAACGAGTAAAACTTCCGTGGAGATGGTTCCGTACATTACTACAAATGTAAGTTTATACGCACGAAGATTGAGAAATTTATTGTTATTTTAAAACCATAGACTTCTTATAATCCCAGTAATCTATAAGTATAGAACAATTTTTCTTATTTTTTTGAAAGTTTTAGGTACGTGAGATAAGGGGGGGGGGGGAGGGGGTGTATATTCATTTTCATCCATTTTCTTAAGTAACTTTAATGAACTCTCACAATAAGCTCCTTCATTTCATGTGTCACACAGTACAACTATGGATTTTTTTTATTTCTTACTTACCCCCAAAAGCGGCCCTCTGAGTTATTCGTACATATATGTGTGTGTGTAATCGATCGAGAAGATTCAGGTCAAATTGGCTGTGAGAGACGGACAAACACGAGTGATTCTATAAGTGTTCCGTTTTTTCTTTCGGAGGTATGGAACCCTAAAAACATTATCGACAGCCTGCTGGACATAAACCCGTGGCCGTGTGGTGGCGGCTCGTTAAAAGAATACTACCACTCCATCTCATCCAATGGATCTCGTAAAAGACGAATAAGGTATTAAACTGCACTGTACACCCAACAGCGCTCTTGGTGTGATAGCTGGTGAGCCCATCGCCACATATCACACCAAGTGCATTATATTGTTTTGGTGAAACGTGCATTGTGGCAGTCATCTGTTTTTGCAGTGAGTGCCCAGTCTCTGACTACCCCTTATGGGATACAGTCGTGATCTTATGTATGTATGTATGTATAAACCTTCCCCGAGAACGGAGGGTTTGTAATAGCCACCCTTGGCAGGGCTATAAGCGATCGCCGTACCAGGGTTTACTGTTTCATTACTAACATCGGAACTTGCGTAGAACCAGGTGATTACCTTGCACTTTATGAAACTCTTGAAACAACCTAGACCCAGTAAATGCCGTTTATGCCGCGATCCACCACGCTTAAGAGAATCTACAACCGATCTCATTCCTGAGGGTGTCGTAAAAGTCAACAGAGTGCAAATAAAAACCAGCAGATGGGCAGCGGCGTCTTCCTGGAAGATCTAAATAAATAAACTGCAGTTGCCAACCCACCTGCCATGCGTGGCAACTATGGCGAAATACCCTAAAAGAGCTACTAACTTTTGTGGCAATCTAGGGGGGAGGCCTATGTTCAGCAGTGGACAAGTGATAGGCTGAAATGATGACGATGATATAGCAGTAAATGTAATGATGTTGTTATAGGCTGTCCGATAGGGTGCATGAGTAGAATAGCACCTACCTCCTTCCTACGGAGGTGTCGTAAGAGGCGACTAAGGTATTGTACGGACATCCTTAATTCGTGCAGAATAAAACCATAACATGCAAAGCTGTCACTATAGTGCTCGTGGTAACGGAGTGGGAAATATGATTATTTTTTGGCTCGCATCAAAATGGAGGCGACGTGGTCCGCCACCCGTCACATCTCTTTTCCTGAAGGGACGAAAAGTGGGCTTTGTGGCCTCTGCTTACCACTTTTATGGGAAAAAAGCCTTACTGTATGTATGTATGTATAGTCCTTATCTAGTGGAACGTTTCAAACGATAAAAAACATATTTTAGAATATTTTAAATGAATATATCCCAATAATTTACTTGTCATAAATGCGTCGGTGTGTTGCACACGTTACTTTTATTACAAGGCTTGCAAATATGAACATTACGTCATTGCGATAAAGTTTAGTTTCTAATACAGGCGACAGAGTGATTCTTTTTGCTCATATCCATAAAAGGAGTCCATAAAATTCAGGTTGCGTTTGCGTCTAAAAATATCGTCGTTCCGTTCTTTCTTTTAAAAAGCTTATATGCCTCCGTCCCGTTTTAATTTAGAAATTTTTAATTTATTTCAATCGTTCTGTCAATAGATATTCACGAATAAGGATTAGGTGGTCTTCGAAATTATTAATTTGCGAGATATTTTGAATAACTTGACACTGTTATTGCAGCAACATAAACAAATATTAATTTTTATATTGCCGACATATTTTAATTCATATTAATATTATAAATGCGAAAGAAACTCTCTCTGTCCCTCTGTTACGTCAAGATCGATTTAAAGGTTGGGCCGTGAAAAGGTAACAAACAGACAGAGGGACAGACTTACTTTCGCACTTATAATATTAAGTATAGATAAACCAAAACTTACATTATAATGTGCGCTTCTTTTTTTTGGATAGTGATGTAACGAGCAAAACGACTTGATGGTAAGTGTAACGTCTGCCAATGCAAATGCTGTGTCACCCAGAAAATTTCTGTGTGACATCACACTGCGCCCAGTCACCCTGAGACATAAGTTCTTAAGTCTCATATGCCCAGTGATTACGCTAGCTCACAGTGCCCTTCAAACCGAAAGACAGTAATGTTTGCACACTACTAATTCACGGCAGAATAACTGGCCCTTCTTCATCAGCATGTTTACAGTCCACTGTTGGACATAGGCCTGTCCCAAGAAGGGCGGATTTGCCATAACCGCCACTCTTTACAGTTGGAATGGTCTGTATATGACCTCACGACATATGTCACCTCAGTCCTCCCGAGAAGATGCTGTAAAGCTCTCGAAACGTCGGGTTATAAATAGTAGAAATAAACGTGATAAAATCCGTATAAATCTACTTTAATTAAATGTGTAATATTCGCGTAAATATAAGAAATCATTACCCGTAAATATAAGAAATTATTATGTGTATATGTTTCTTTTTTGTAAGAGAATATGACGAAGAGCAAACGCAATATTTCATCAGCACCTCCTGGTTCACTGGCATACCACCACGGTGCGCTTTGACAGAATTTTTCTGCCACGCACGACCACTTTGTGAAATCTATCACCGCCAGCGGTCTATCCGGACAAATACGGCTTAGGGTCCTCCGGAGAATCCGGAAAATTGCTTTTAATACTTTTCTAAAATATAAATTATTTTGAATTAAATCGTTAACGACGTTAAGTTTCGGTTACTTAAGATTATGGAAGCGTAAAAAGCTGTGAAGATCGCCCTGGAACGTTCTGTGCAGAGAAAAATTATGTGTTGTTTAAATGTAACATCAAGAACACAATGCGATTTATCGTGTCGACACGTTGTAAACATTCCAGTGTTACCACATAAAAATCCATTTCGCGGACTGTGAAAAAAATGCGCCACTAGCGACACAGTGTTGGCACTTTGAGTTAAGGATGTCACATGCTTCGTGATTGATAATCGAATCGAACCGCAACGAAACTGTTTTGAAACATCGCACGGTAACGTAGTGCATTCTAATGCAGTGCGATTGTGTAGGTACATAGAAACTTTAATTCATTACATCACAATACGCAAGCACAAAGTTACAATAAAAAATTAATTACAACTGAAAAACGGAAATAATTTCAAATATGATACCAATCTTTTGGCGCCAACTCGAAAAGTGGCAAGTGTTTTTGTTTAATTTTGTAATTATATATATTATATAAAATTAAACGACATAAAATCCGTAAAATTAGTTTCATTTAAATGTGTAGTGTTCGCGTAAATTTAAAAAATCATTAGAGCAAATCCGGTGACATTCTGCCATGCTACTGGAGTGCGAGTTGGCGGACTGGTGGCAGGAATACGTTTAGGTAGTTACCACCTCAATGCTAGTTATTCTGCCGTCGAGTGCGCGTCACTATGTTTCGGTTTAAAGAACTAGTAGGTTTTACTATTCAATTACTGTGTAGACTGTAGATGAGACTTAATGACACAAGATAGATAGACACTACAGTGTGCATGACACTGTAGTGACACACAGAACTTTTCAATTTAAAGTCCTAAATGTAATCAGGGGCGCCGACACATGATAGTTAAAAAGTGTGTGTGGAGCACACATGACCACAATACTGTAAATATAATATTGTTAGTGAATTTACGTTACTAAATCTAGAATTTTCACCCCATCTTTTTATATCTATATCTCTATATTTAGAAAATGCAACATCTTTCTGTCCTGCGGTCTATTTGTTCGCTTATAACTTGAGTTCTTCTGTATGGATTTTGATGCGATTTTCAGATGGTGTACCTTAGGTAACCGTCGGTGTGGATTTCCCTTCTCGCACTTAACCAGCTCTTTCAAACGAGTTATCAAATAAGAACAAGGTTTTCTAAAACCTGGGGCTCCTGTGTGAGATCGTGCCATCAGATGAACGTTTCTTAATATCCCAAAACAATCTCCAACTTCTGATGAGGATATGACGAAGTATGGAATGGTAAAAGCTATGTCGCTTGTTGACAACGACTGTGTCTATTTTTTTTAATTAGTTTAAAAATTCTAATTTAAAATGTCTTCGTTGTTTTTTTTAATGCTTGATAGCCATTAGTTTTTATGGTTAAGGGTTCCTAGAGAATAACAGCGCTGCGTCGGAAAAATGCTGAGTCGGCTGCCTTTTTGTTGCTTCAGCCCCACATTATGCTAATGTTAAAAATATACTCTTATTGTCAACTGTTCATCCACCCTGAATTGCAGCATCAAATAATATGTTTGAATGTTTATTTAGCAAGAATGAAAAACTTAACATAATCGTGATTACAATTACTTTGATGTATTATAGTAGCGATGAAACATGACAGACCGTCGGCCGATCGAAGTTATCCCAACACTATTATTTGGAGTTATCATTAGTAAAACAGGTTCGAGTGTGGGTCGTCGTTTTTATCCAACTCGAACGATTCTCTTTTGATTGATAAGCTATTACTCAGTTGCGCTTGAAACCATATCATTATTTTACGGTACCGGATTCTACAAAGTGGTTGTGCGTGGCAGAAAATTCCTGGTCAAGATCAGTGGTGGAATGCCACTTGTACAGGTGGTGCTATGTAATATTGTGCTGTGCGGCAATGTGCGATAGTGGAATTTAGCAATAGGAATTAATCTGAACAACTCGCAACACTCCCCATGCATCGTGTCTACGATAAAAAAGAGACGCGACGTTTTTCGCAAAGCCACTCGATCGAGCTATTCCTAAAATTAAAACAAAAAAATTAAAAAAAAAATTATAACAAATTACATCATTCAAAATTCTGAACACCTCCACCGGACAGAAACATCCTTTTAGAACAATTGCTGTATGGCGTTCGTCACATGACCAATTATCTATCAGCCTACACTAGCTATCAGTGCCCTTCTGACCGAAACACCGTAATATCGTTACACGCATAAACGTGTCGTCAAGCCTAGTACTTGCTTTTTATTGTATTTGTTGTAATTAAATATTTCTATGTTCCTTAACAAACGTACAAGTATGATGATGCTTTAAATAAATATCTCTTTCTTATTTTTAAAAAGCTACATACAACTTAATATTCGACGTAAAGCACAAATTTGTCTGTTACATGAACTCAATGCCATATTATATTAAAACCAAATTATTCATACTCTGCTTAATCTACCGATATCCGAAGATCTTCAATTAATGTGTCCTTCTCACACCTCCCTATCAGATCTTTCGACATAATTGTCTTGCCATGTAAATTATTATAATGAACCATTCGTTCGTTCGCCACCTCACTCACTCGTTCATTAACACAGGCGTTAATGAATGGGTAGTGTTGCGTCTGGTTTTGTGAGTCCATTGTGTTAGGTTTTTTTGTGGTGTCGAAACATGTGTATAAGTTATGACTTAAGAATACATAAAAATAATGAATTGTTTGTTTTAAAAAAGTTTTAACTATGCTCACTCATCTTGGACAGAACTTGTTATTTGCGTGTATGAGAAAAAAACAAATATTTGTAAGACGCGTGAAGTCGGACAACCGCAGCGTGGCAGACTTTTCCCAGCTCTAAAACCCTCTCAGGAATGAGAGGAGGCCTGTCCACAGTAGTGTGACAAGTATGACACTACGTCAGCGCTCTTAAAACCGAAATATTATGGTATATACACACTATTGCGCGACGATTGAATATCTGACACTGCTCTTACTATCAGTAGTTTCAGGTTGTTCAGTAGTTCAGGTGAATTGTATCCTTTTTTGTTATCCTTATAGATTAAACGTCTGCCTAGAGTCTTCTCTGAAGTATGATACTCGTAAGCGAAAGAGACTGTTGCTCAGACCTAACCTGACTGCTCAGACCCATTTTCCAGAAAACGACTTGGTTTGGACTGACACTGCAAAGCAACCAAAGTCATTTGGTGGAATGAAAAGTAGACATGACTTAACTGAGCGGACAATGGAGATCGCGTGCTACGCACCCACCACTCACAATACCGATATTGTTAATGCGCAGACGTACGGACAAAAACGACGTTTAGCGGAGACGCATTCATTATACGGACGCTGTTCTAAGTCAGACCGTGCATTGTATTTTGTTTTGGTATCACTATTAGGACACTCGTTCGATATAAAGTCGTACGATTTTTCGTGGCATTAAAGTCGATAGAGGGAAAATTTAAACCAGAAGGTTGGCAGCGGCATCTTCCTGGAACATCTGAATAAAAAAACTGCGGTTTACAATTCTTCAAAAATCTGCCACCCCATCTCATCTTGTGGGTGACATAAAAGTCAACAGAGACAAAATCCCATACAAAATGAGAGCTACAAACTTTTGTGGCGCTCTTTGGGGGAAGCCTATGTTCGGTAGTGGACTAGTGGTAGACTGAATTGATAATGATGATGATGATGATGATGCCAATTTGCCTGGCAAAGTCCCCTCAAAATGAGAGCTACAAACTTTTGTGGCGCTCTTTGGGGGAAGCCTATGTTCGGTAGTGGACTAGTGGTAGACTGAATTGATAATGATGATGATGCCAATTTGCCTGGCAAAGTCCCCTCAAAATGAGAGCTACAAACTTTTGTGGCAATCTATGGGGGTGGCCTATGTTAAGCATAAGTCTAGTGTTAGGCGGAAATTATGATAATGATAATGATAGAATGCTGTCACTTTCTGAACGTGGGAAAGCAATGGGCGGTAAGAATTTTTTGACTCATCTTTGAAAAGTGTGTTGCTGTTGTGGCTGCTTAACCATGGGAGAAAGGCGTGTTGGCATGCATGTTTCTATGAATCAACGAGATGAATTATAGTATTTTTTTTATTTTTTATTTGATAAATTGACGAGATGAGGAAAACGTTCACCTGATGGTAAGTGCAACGTCCGCCCATAAAAAATGCTGTGTCACCCAAAACATTTCTGTGTGACACCACACTGCGCCCGTCACTCTGAGACATGAGTACTAGGAATCCGTCTAGGTAGGTACACCCCCAGGGTCAATTATTTTGCCGTGAAGCAGTATTGTGCGAATATTACTGTGTTTCGGTCAGAGGGCACTGAGAGGTATTGTTATCACTATATGGCCATATTAGACTTTAGAGTGTCCTGGGGTATCCTAAATAGTTTTTATGTAGCGTCCAGTTAAATCCCTTGTTTTAAATTTCGCGCGCCTTTACTGCCTACCTTACGTTTTATCGGTCGGTTCTTTCTACTACGCTCGCGTGATTGACGCGTTTAAAATTAAGAACTCTGCTAAATTCTGCTTGTTATATTTTACTCTAGCGCGAGTACTAGTTAGTAACATACATAAGATCACGACTGTATCCCATAAGGGGTAGTCAGAGACTGGGCACTCACAGCAAAAACAGATGACTGCCACAATCCACGTTTCACCGAAACAATGTAATGCACTGGGTGTGATAGGTGGTGAGCCCATCGCGATCATGCGCTGTTGGGTGCACAGTGCAGTTGAATTCCTTACTCGCCTTTTACGAGATCCATTGGATGAGATGGAGTGGTAGTATTATTTTAACAAGCCGCCACCACACGGCTTTTAGTAACAAAGAAATGAAAAAGTACTAGTAGTAACGTGTGTGTAAGTTGACATTCACAATACCTACCTATTTAAAGCATCAAGGGATTTTTTAGTTCTAGTATTTTGTGATTATTTACTAACTAAACCACAAATGTTACGAGAAATTGGAGGAGTTGAAAAATATAAAAATTATTGGACTAAAGAGGAATCCTGTTTTCAGTCCGTAGGTGTCCGATGCCGGAAAGAATAGCACCTACCTCTTTCCTACCGAGGGGTCGCAAGAGGCGACTAAGATATTGTACGGACAGACTTTATTCATGCAAAAAAAAACCACCATAATATGCAGTGCTGTCACTATACTGCTCATGGGAACGCAATGCAGGGTAATTTTTTTTTACTCGTACAGAAATGGCGACGTAGTTTGCCACCCGTCACGTCTCAACTCCCGCGATCCCGTGCCTACCCCTTATATATGGGAAAGAGGCGTGGCAGTATGTATGTATGATTTACTATTAACTACTGCTCTTGTAAGGCGTCCTACTCATAAACCGCTTGCCCATGTCCTGCAATTTACACCTTAAATCCTGGTTTTTAAAATTTGGGGATGGCAAACCTAGGCTATGAGATTTTTTCGCTAATATAATATATTGTATTACACCGCCACCAAGCTGAAAGATAGGTGATATAATACCCTTAACTGCTCAATAACGTTCGATAATATATCTAACGACTTTGAGAATAGGACGCTGCATACATGAATAAAGAGGCAAGTTCCAACATGTCAGAAAAAAAGTATCGAACATCTTGTGGTGTGTTGTAACCGTGTCCGAAATATTTTCTTTTTTTTTTAATAGTATCGCAGAACAGCGATCTCCGTGTCCGCACAACATTTTGGTATTTCTGAGCCTCATTTCTTTACGTCAGGCAGCCATTTTAATTTGAGATCCCGCGTGTCAGCTTATTTGTTACAGTCACGGTTGCGACTTTGTGTTGTTTTGCGGCGTACACTTGCGTGTCTTCACGTCGACGTGAACAACGTCCAAGAACTTAAAAGCCGATGCACATTACATGAGAAAAGATGCTGCCCATATTGCTCGTTCGGCCGTCAGATATCCTTAGATTAAACGTTAGTAAAAAGTTATACACTGCAGTCCTTAAAATGTCTCATTAAAACGATGGTGTTTAATTCGTGTTGTAATTTTTTCAAACTGTCCGAAATGTAAATGTGTAAGAAGAGGTGATAATTTTTTTTTGTTTTAGACTTTGCTTGTTAATGTACTTTTGAAGGTATAAAAAAGTCTACATTTATGGACTTAAAGCATTACGTATTCCGTAGCATTTAACGCATAATCAAATGTTTTTTTACTTAGAACCGATTTGACCGTTCGCTTTGGAAACCAAGTTTAATGAAACCACGTTTTTTTTTACTTAATTGAATTCAAATGTATAATTTGATCTCGGTTTTCGTCTAACCGATTTTACCAGCTCCATTTTGATCGCGTTTAGGAAAACGAAGTTAACGTGGGATATCGTCACAATCTATAACAAAGACTCGATGTATTTCGTTTTTTTTTCCACATCAAACAGACACATGATTTGAACAATAAACACTACGAAAGAAAAATAAAATTTGGCTTTACATTGTTGTGCAATTGATAATGACAGCGCGCGCTTAAACGCGCTGAAAGAGTTGAACGTTGAAAATTGCCATTGGAAAATTAGCGTTCTGAATACCAACCGCGTTTAGCTTTAACTGCGTTCATTTGATGTTGATGAAATGATGATCGCGTTTATTTTCAACGGTGAAATCCGCCCTAAAACGTATTTAAAAAGAAACTGTATTTTTGATTGTAGTGAGTGTTGAGCAAGTTGTTACTTGATGGTGAATGCCTTGCTCGCCCATCATAATTCATCCGGTCCAACTATAGGCTGCTATGTATTTTGTTACATTGCACTGCGTTCTTCACCCTACGACATCACTTGTTAAGTTTGATACGCTCACTTATTTGTTGTGCATTAAACAATGGCCCCCTCAAACCAGAAAAAAACAATGCTTGAACACTACTGTAAGGCGGCAGAATTACTGGCACTGAGGTGCCTACCAAGGCGGACTATATCAGTATTGTTATAACCTTCTTCTTACTTTTTAATAGGATAAAGTGACGCGACAAAACATTCACCTGATGGTAAGCGTAACATCTGCCCATAACAAGTGCTGTGTTACCCAGTATATTTCTATAAGACATCATGTGTCCAGTAATTACACTAGCTCTCAGGCCATTCATACCCAAACACTGTGATGTTTGCCCACAACTGCTTCACGGTGGAATGACTGGTCTGCGGTGGTACCTATCTAGACGGATTCCTGCATAGGAATCCTACCACCACCACTGTTAATTAATTGAAGAATTACGAGCGGTTAATTTTGCGAGTTAAATCTACTGATTGAAAATTTCGCGGCGTGCAATACTCGGAATTTTTCGCACTTGTCCGCTGTCCCTGGCTCGTGGATTTTTTTGTTTTTTTTTTGTTCCTGTCGGCAACATTGTGCCCCGGCATCCGAAAATCGTGTTGAACACGAGAGGCTGCCCAGCTTATGGTTATTGCCGTACGTGGGTGGATTTCTGATGTTCGTTGTTAGCAAATTTTACTCGGTTTCTTATAATGATCAGAAGATGGCACTAATGTTATCAGCTGTACTCTAAGATAATCACTGAACGCCATAAAATGGAAATTATCTTCCGCTTAGTATAGGTGTCCGGCAGAGTAGAAGTCTCTTTCTTACCGAGGTGTCGTAAGAGTCGACTAAGGTATATATAGTACGGATCCCCATCCCTTTTCCATCCCTTTCCATGCAGAATGATACTGTAATATGCAATGCTGTCACTATACTCCTATTGGGAACGCAATCATCATCACCATTTCAGCCTATCACTAGTCCACTGCTGAACATACGCCTCCCCCATAGACTGCCACAGGTTTGTAGCTTACATTTTGGTGGGGTTTTGCCATAGTTGCCACGCTTGGCAACCGCAGTTTATTTATTCTGATGTTTCTGGAAGATGCTGCTGCCCATTTCCTGGTTTTCATTTTCCCTCTGTCGACTTTTACGACACCCACGGGATTAGATGAGGGGTTGATTCTCTTAAGCCGTCACCACACGGGAGTAACAATTGTTTGACTCATACGGCCGATTTTGACGGGTGGCAAACTTATCGCCTACAATTTTTTTTTATTGCATATAGTGATGAAACGAGCAAAACGTTCACCTGATGGTAAGTGCTACATCTGCCCATAACAAATGCTGTGTCCATCACCCTGAGACATACGTTGTTAAGTCTCATATGCCCAGTGATTACGCTAGCTCACAGTGCCCTTCAAACCGAAACACAGTAACGTTTGCACACTACTGCTTTACGGCAGAATAACTGGCCCAGGGGTGGTACCTACCTAGACGGACTCCTGCATAGGAATCCTACCACCAGTTACGAAAATGTTTACTCTCCCACAGTATAGTGACATCATTGCATATTCTTGTATTATTCTGTACGAATAAAGGTTGTCCGTACAATCGCCTCTTACGACACCTCGGTAGCAAAGAGATTGGCGCTATTCTCCGCTGTTCTGCCGGACCTACCGGCTAAACCATATCTTTGTATTTTTATTCTCTGTAGGGCAACGTCATCAAGGTCTAACTTATGATAACGTCTAAGATGACAGATACGTTACAGTTGTTAGACCTGGGATTTCCAAACTGTTATGGGTAAGATACCCTGTTTCCGAAAGTGATTGACACCTCAAACCCCCATAGCCAAATTACATTAGAAATCCTGTGTCTAGTTTTTTAAAAGTACAACAAAATTACTTAAAATTACGTACAATAAAATATTTATCAGTCTCATGACAAGTTGGTACACGTAATACAACTTATACAGTATCTTGAAATTTTCAAATAAGAACTGGTGTGAATTAATTAGAGGTCGATTTTTAGACCTCGTCCACCCCCAAAATCAGTTTTCGTTTATTTCGACCGCTGGGAAATCGATTTCAACCTCAAGGGGTCGATATTGACTACTTTGTGGATCCCTGTGTTCGACTATGTGTT
The DNA here is from genome assembly GCA_019845155.1 of Luehdorfia chinensis. Taxonomy (NCBI): domain Eukaryota; kingdom Metazoa; phylum Arthropoda; class Insecta; order Lepidoptera; family Papilionidae; genus Luehdorfia; species Luehdorfia chinensis. Next base: position 2,380,763 of record JAHVAK010000390.1, read on the forward strand.
GCCTATTCACTCTTGCCTACTTCGTTATCTGTACAGTCTTCAATATCAGGGTAAAGTCTATCGTGAATATAAATTTTCCGAATTACATCGGATGCTCGTTCGTCTGCGCGCCTATTGCTGCGGAAATTTGTAATGGAAGGAGCTGAGATATCGTCTTGTTTAGAAAACGAAGTCAGAGTCTATGAGACCATCCAACTTAGAAAACGCTTGTGATAAACATAAGTGCCAGAAATATAAGTTTAACTAACTCATGTTTCTTCTTTCTGGAACATGTAAATAAATAAACTGCGGTTGCCAAATCGCCTGCCAAGCGTAGCAACTATGGCAAAATAACCCTAAAATGAGAGCTACAAACTTTTTTGTCAATCTATGGGTTTATGTTCAGAAGGTCACAAATAAGTAAACATTATAACATACTTATGAATTACTCGTAACATTTGTCCGATGTGTAGATGTTTGGAGTATATGTGTGTGTATGTGTGTGTGTGTGTGTGTGTGTGTGTGTGTGAAAGTGTTCATGTGTTCAGCTATCTGGTATGTTAACTCACTGTAATAAACATCGAAATTTTATATCCATATTAAGTGTATCATACCTATCAACATATTTATGAGCGACTAGCAGAAATAACCAGGGTTATGTATTTTATATGTTGCTCTGATTTTCCCAAGTAATACTATACCCTTTCCTATGAATAACCTTGAGCCCCATTATGGAAGAGGAATTGAAATAAGTGGTGGGGTAACGGACTCCAGCGATAGCTTGAGTACGCATACAACCGCATTAATTAACTAACTCAAAATTTATTCATAAAGCCTTCTGATATCTAGAAACATTTAAGAAATAATTAAATCAAGCGATTTAAATCCGTCAAATATATTTTTAGTAAAATCGAAACAAAAATACATACAAATAATTTTGTTTAATAGTACAGATTTACCACTGACTCATCACAATATCTTCGAAACCACGAGACTAATTGATTTGAAAATTGGTATACATATTCCATTCTCTAGGCACCAACTAAGACCGGATGATAATTACTGCTTAATTAGTAAATGGGCTGGACACCTTACACCTAGCGAAGAAGGTGCGTAATAGATAGTATATTATAAAGTAACTAGCAGACTCATGCGAATATTTCGAACAGTATCGTGATCATGAACAGATGGCGCTTTCTACTATTAAATAATCAATTTAAACTTTTTAATAATTTTTTAACGAAAATATTAATTTTAAGACTTTTACTTATTTTTCGTCATTAAAGCGAAAAATAATCTTAAAAAATTGCGTATCAAATATTAATTTTGATACAGTATTAAGGTAGATATTTCATACCGACAAAAAAACGCTTTCGAACAAATAAAGTATATTAGATAATTATTAGTCGATAGGTGTCCGGCAAAGTAGAATAGCACCTACCTCTTTCCTACCGTGGTGTCGTAAGAGGCGACTAAGGTATCTAATGGTATTGTACGGACAGCCATTATTCGTGCAGAATAACACCATAATATACATAGCTGTCACTATACTGCTCGAGGGAACGCAATGGGGAGTAAGAATTTTCTAACTCGTACCAAAATGACGGCGACGTGGTTTGCCACCCGTCACGTGGTAACAGCCTATAATATCAGCTGAGATCTGGCAGAGTCTATGAGGTAACGAATAAAGTAAAGGGAAGACTACAAATAGCACTCTACAACCACACATTGTATTCTAAGGCCTAGGTTTGACCAGGATGCCTTGTTTAAAGTGATGAGAAGATTCAAGATAATGTAAATATGTCGCAAAGTGGACCGGCAAACACTTTAATACTATGTATGGTAACCCGATGGTATGTATTATGTCTGCCCACAAGGAATACTTGCCGTGTGATGTCGGCTTAAGAGTCTTCAGATGATGATTATGACTGAACAATAATTCGTACCGAAAGGCAAATGTCTCATTGAAGATCAAAATAAACCAAATATTCTTTATTTCTACAGACGTACCTACAATGTTTTTAATTTGTATATTTTAATTGTTTTGTCTTTCAATTTGGGCGGCGGAAGAAAAATATTCGCCACAACGACGTGCAACGACGCAGTTATACGAAAAAGTTCAGATCTTTTTTATCTTCGAGTTGTTTTCGTCGGTTTCCGAACATGACGGGTCAAATGAAAGGAGCGGTTCCCATAACTCCTCGTCGGAATTGACTTAATAATCGGGTGCTTTCGTCTCCATCTGCCATCGGGACGTCACCCCCACTGGGTTCGACGGGGGCGGTCCTTTTTAGATTCAACCGATCACGGAAGATTTATTTCCGCGAGATAAGGATGTGCTGATATCGGATATACTGGCTGGATTCTATAAACTGCTACTTATCGAAGTTTTATTGTGAGATACCAGACCAGATATCGTCTAGAATTTATGAAATAAAATTACCAAAATAATGAGGATACAGTTCAAACGATACGCGAAATTGACGACCGCGTAGCCTAGTGGTCAGTGTACCTGACTCCTACTCCGCGGGGCATTGGTTCGAATCCCACCCAGGGCTGACATTTATGCAAAAACACAAATTGACGGTTTTAGGGTCTGGTTGAGTTTGAAATTTGTCTGTAAAACGCACCCACGACACAGAAGAAATGCCAGTTTGAGAGATAGTAATCTTTTTTATTAGTCAAACTATTCAAAATTTCAAATACGTATACTATTGAAGTATGTATGCTAAGTTGGAAACTAAAAGTAATGATATTTTATCATAATCTAAAAAGTAAAATTTATCATCATTATCATTTCAGTCTTTCACTAGTCCACTGCTGATCGCAGGCCTCCACCATAAATTACGACAAAAGTTTGTAGTTCTAATTTTTTCCATATTTGCAACGCTTGGCAGCGGGTTGGCAACCGCAGTTTACTAATTCAGAGGTTCTAGAATACGTAAAAGTCGATAGACGGAAAATTAAATGTAGGAGATGGGCAACACCATCTTCTAGATTTAATTTTCTGTCTATTGACTTTTACGACACCCATGAGACGAGATGGGTGGTAGATTCTCGTAAGCCGCGATCAAACGTTAAAGTAACTCCATATAAGTGTCCCAATGCTGAGCAAAGGCTTCTCGTTTCTGAAAGGGTTTTTTAGCTGAGAAGAAAATTGCGATTAACGATGTTAGGGGTGCCGGTACCAGGATTCGAAACCAGATCACTCGTTTACTGTGATAATTAAAGCGAGTGCGGCTGAGGTAACACGGTCGAACTAAAACGTAGGTGTAACCAATACTTGCATCAGCCTATACGTACTCGTACATGCTTCTCTGGATGACACGTACCACTTCTCATTATGTGAAAAGTCAATTCAAAGAAATCCTACTAGTGGTAAAATTTCTATGCAGGAATCCGTCTAGGTAAGTACCACCGCAGTATCAGCTATTCCGCAGTCAGATAGTACTGTGCGAACATTAGTATCTTGCGGTCAGAAGGGCACTGTTACCTAGCATCATTATTGGGAATATGAGACTAATGAGCTCATACCTCAGGGTGACGAGCGCAGTGTGCCCAGGACCTTGTAATTTAACGTCCTGGGTGACACAACGTTTGTTATGGGCAGACGTTGCACTTACCATCAGGTGAACGATTTGAAATGTAAATATGCACAGACTTCTTAATGCTTTAACATGATATGTTTCGTTTTAGCATTTCGAAATTTTCTATTTTACAAAATTATTGAAAATTTCCTTTTTAGGCCTTTTGTTTTTAAGAAAAATCTGTTTCAGGGAAAAATTTCGTTAAAAATATAATACGCAAGCGTATCCGATACCATTTCAAAATATCAAGTGAAATTCGGAACTTTTTTTTAAATGAAAGTGAAGCCTATTAATGAGCCACCGCTGAGCACAGGCCTCCTCCTTTTCTGAGATAGGTTTTTAATATTTTCTCTAACAACTTTTCATATAGCGACATCACTATCAATTTACTGTTTATTGTTTCGATCAATTAATTTAAGATATCGGTCGCGACGAAATCATTCCGCCATGACAGGTCCTAAGGCAATTATTTGATTTTTTTTACAAATTAAATTTGCGCTTACTTAACGAACGGGCCGACATTTTTTGTGTAGATTAAGGTCGAAAGCGAATCAAATTTCATTTCCCCGACTGTCATTTTATGTTTGTTTCTGTATAAAAAGCGATATAGGTTTTTGTTGCGATCGAGTGGGACCACACAGGTTGGCAGTTAGCACAGGGTTTTGCGAATCCATTGTTTTGTAGGCAGCTTCTTGTAACGTACCTATAACGTCTGTTTCCTATGGAGTCTTTAATTTTTTTTTTAAATATTTCTGTGAATTGATGATTGTTCGCAAATTATCTCTTTCTTTATAAATTCAAGCAAATTCAATCAATTATCCCTTTACATCTTTCTCTACTTTTAAAATATATTTTAGTATCTACTGCTGCTACTGCTTGCAACAGAACTTCTTCAACATTGTCCCACACTAGTATTTCTCCTAGCGTTCTTCTAGCGTGGGTGTTTTTTGCAGGACATTAATTGAACACAACTATCTGTGAGCTATATAAATATTTCGTGCCTGATTCGATCCCGTGTCCCATTGCAGAGGACAAATGTTTACGCCAGTGGCTCTAGTGGGAGTCAACGTACTTTACATGTCGAAATCATTGTACTCGTAAGTCTTAGACCGAGACGTATCCTGTTCAGGTCACCATGTTGAGCTTCACCGATGCTGGTCGAGGAAAATTTCGACGAGGCTGGTCTTTTTGAGTTTGCAATATACTTATATATTTATTATTGATACTTGTCTAAAAAAATTTAATACGGAGCGTGCTTTGGTTTTCTTTGATACTAGTTTTAGTTAATTTATTAATTTTTTTTCTAGACTAAGATATAAAAAGGATTTACAAAAAAGAGGATACGTACGGAGTTCCTTTCCGACTGTTTCTTGTCCGTCAGTGGAACCTCATTATGAAACGGTGGTACATTGTAAAAAAATGAACTTTGACAAACGAAATAAAGAATTTTTATTTCATTTCATTTCAATTCACCGCTGATCACGATCTCTCACTGATCATTCAAACTTGCAAATAACAATGAAGCTATTTCGCCATAGTTGCCACGCTTGAGGTGCCGGTATAGAGTCTTGAGTTTGTAGCTCTCATTTTCGGGGGATTTTGTCATAGTTGCCACGGTTGGCAGGCGGGTTGGCAGCCGCAGTTTATTTATTCAGATGTTCCAGGAAGATGCTGCTGCCCATCTCCTGGTTTTTATTTTCCCCCTGTAGACTTTTACGACTGCCGCGGGATGAGATGGGGTGGCAGGTTCTCTTAAGCCGCCACCACACTGGCGTCATACATCGCAATTTTGCAAGCTCTAAATTACCATGGTTACGCTCTGTACTGGTAGTTGCGAAGTGTGTGGTATTACACCGGTATTATCCGGAGCAGTTGGCATTCTGGTTTTAATACGGCGACATTTCCCACCTAAAATCGTAAAAAAAAGTAAAGTTTCAGCCAATAATGTCCCACTGCTGAACACAGGACCTCCTCTAATTTCTGAGAGGGTTTTGGAGCTAGGAAGAATCCGCCACGCTGCTCCAATGCGGGTTGGCGGACTACACATGTCTTCGAAATATTTTTTATTTCTCAGACATGCAGGTTTCCTTACGATGTTTTCCTTCACCGCCCAGCACGTGGTAAATCAGCGCTCAAAATTGCAATTAACAATTTTAGTGGCGCCGGCACCGGGAATCGAACCCAGGTCACTCGTATGCGTACTCTGAAATTTAATGCGAGCTCCTAGCCCCTCAGCTACCACTGCTCTATCAAAACTTAAAATCGTAATGTGTATTATATTATGCATTTATAAAATACTTTTTTTGTAAATGTGGAACGCGATGTCGAAACAACGCTGTTTGTTCGATTAACATCTTTTTTCTAATATTTTCCCCTGCAGGGAAGGCAAAGGCCAGGCTATTCTCCCGTGAAGCAGTAGCGTGCAAAAATTACTGTGTTTCGATCTGAATGGCATTGATAGCTAGTGTAATCACTGGGCATATGAGACTTAAGAACTGACGTCACAGGGGAACGGGTGCAGTGTGGTGACACAGCATTGCTATTGGCGGACGTTGCACTTACCATCAAGTGAACGTTATGCTTACCCCGTACCTTTCTGCAATGAAAAGGGGATCTTAGATTAATTTGTTGAAGCGTATTGTGTGGAAAAATCATGGGTATACCGTGACTTTTTTTATTTTTCTTAACGGCAACCAACTAATTCTTTTTGTGCGCATTTACGACATGGTACCTTTGGATTGATATTTTACATTCATCTCCTTTTCTAGTAATAACTAAAAAAATGTGATAAATATTTTTGATGTTGACGCATTAATAGATTATTTAGTAGAATATGGTTGACGCATCATTTCAAATAATAATTATTATTAGTAATAATGGTTGTTAATTAACAATACCATCATTTCAGCACATAGTGAGTCTGAAAAGGCCTGTGCCACAGATTGCCACATTCTAAGCCGGGTGCATCCATCACCTTTCCTAAGTCTTGTCGTTTCTCCGAAGCCCAATAACCTAGTTTAATAGCACATATCCTCGTTTAGACAGCTGATAGGTGTCCGGCAGATTAGGATAGCACCTACCTCTTTCCTACCGAGGTGTCGTAAGAGGCGACTAAGGTATTGTACGGACAGCCATTATTCGTGCAGAATAACACCATAATATGCAATGCTGTCACATATACTGCTCGAGGGACGCAATGGGGAGTAAGAATTTTTTGACTCATACCAAAATGACGACGACGTGGTTCGCCACGTCTCGTTTCCTGCGAGGAAAAAAGTGGGCTACGTGAGTGGCCTCTGACCACCTCTTATGTGGGAATCTATGCGTGACTGTATTTGTGTCTTCGAGACTGAGATATTTAAGACGAACGAAAACACTTACATGATGTCTTCCTGACCGATTTTCTACCACTGGAACAACTTCTTAATACTGTCGGAAAATAAAAATATAAATTACGACACAACCAGATCCGAACAATACCAGTTTATGTTTTTGAAAAAAAAGGTTCCGGCTGTCATTTGAACCCCAGACGGCGTAAAAGTCAATTGCGCTAACCACTGGGCCACATGATCACCACATACTTGTGTAGCGACATCTATGTCGCCACATGAGAACCTGCAGAAATATTTCAAACATTCCATAATCGCGCTATGAAAGTTTTCTGAGATGCGAACTATATATACAACATCTAAATATTACTTGTTGGAGGCGACGTCCTCCCCAGATCAGACCATTCGACCTGGCTGGTAGCTACCCTTTTCCTTGGCAATATCATCCTCCAAACCTTGTAACGATTTCATAGATTCAGTAACTGATCTATAGGGCAAGGCTTTTAATTGTAAAAAGTTTTGACAATTTTTTTTTATCTAGAATAATTTTATTCGCTACATTTCAAAGCATTTAAAAGTTTAATTTGGTCATATTTTAAAATAATTTTAATATTTCCTAGCGCGTAACGAAATTAAACCTTACCGAAAATAGTTACAGTCGCAATCCGTTCGAATAGTCATAATGCACCTTTGTTTCACCGTAATAGCATTCCCGAGTGATCAATCATTTGTCAGGACTGCACGATAATCATGATTTGTGCGTCCGTTTGTGTGTAAAAACATTGTCATCAGTTTAACGAATTGGTCGGTCCACTGATGTAAGAAAAGCGTTTGAATGGTTAATTTGTGAAAACGCAACTCGATTATATTGTAGCAGCTGATACAAAATTTAGTAAGGACATGCAATTCTAACATATTATAAAATACTAGCTGATGCTCGCGACTTCGTCCGCGTGGATACAGGAGTTTTTAATATCCTGTAGGAACTATTTGAATTGCTGGGATAAAAATGATTCCGTCTGTCTAAAATCATGACCGTCTCGAGAAAGCAAGCTGTCTCTGTGCCAAATTTCATCAAGATCGGTTCAGCGGTTGAACCGTGAACAGTTAACAAACAGACACAGGGACAGAACAGTTATTTTCGCATATGAAAAAACTGGTTGATCCTCGCGACTATGTCCGCGTTCTTTAAATATCTCGTTGGAGCTATTTGATTTTCTGCAATATGAAGTATTCTATGTCCGTCTCCAGGATGCAAGTTATTTTTGTACCACATTTCGTCAAAATCGGTTGAGCGGGTGACAGACAGAGTTACTTTCACATTTATAATATTACTATGGATTAATAATAGAAAACGTGGTGCTCGTAGTTCAGCACTCGAGTGTTTCGCTTAAACATATTCCATTTAACATATTCATACTACTAAAAAACTTTTATTTGTCAAGATATGTCGTCCAAACTCATCTTTAAAAAAAATGTATATATATCACTCTAAGCAAACAAATTGTAATCATACATATATGTATAGCGACATCTATGTTGCCACATGAGAAGCTCAAGAAATATTACACACATTCCATAATTGCGCTAAGAAAGTATCTGAGATGCGAACTATATACAAATCATCTAAATATTAGTAGCAGAACATCCAATCTGGCGGGTCACCCTTTCCTTGGCAATATCAGACAGCTTCTCCGAATTACAGCAACAACGTCATCGGAAATTTTTTGAGATGCGAAGTGTATATACAACTTCTAAATATTACTAGTATGAGGAGACGTCCTCCCCAGATCAGACCACGCGATCTGGCCGGGTAGCTACACTTTTCATTTGGTTTTAACTCTAAAAATACTTAAGCTGTTGACATAAATTCTATAACTGGTCCACTGCTGAACACAGGCCTCCCCCATTGATACCACAAAAATTTGTAACTCTGATTTTGGGGGGATTTAACCTTAGTTGCCACGTTTGGCAGGCTTATTCAGATGTGCCCATCTCCTTGTTTTAATTTTCCCTCTGTTCACTTTTACAACCCCCACGGGATGAGATTATTTCATAGATAAATTTACCTTTTGACCTAAAAAATGTACTCGTACCTCAAGTTTTTCAATTCCAGCTTAGAATATGAAACTTAGTAGTTGTCATAAATGAAGTTAGTTTACAATTTAATGGTTCAATAATAATATGCTGTTCAAAAGTCTAAATGTGCACTGCAGTATCCTTCCTTACACTTAATTGCGCCATTGCGCCGATAAACTGTTACAGGAAGATCTAAATTATGTTTAAGCTTGCGTATTTTAACAATAACTATCCATAATACATACAATTAGGTTATCTTTGAAGCATCATAAAAAATATTTGTGGTGCAGTCTGTACATCATAATTTACAAATGGCGTTATATAATGTGTTGTATTTATTGGGGCTTAATGTCCGTATACAATACTAAGAAGCACACGTTCAAACGTTTTTATTTAACCCAATAATGTCTTAATGAGACAAGATGATATATACTTTGATCCGAGGAGTCATTCCGCGGTCGGTTTAGTAAGTAGAAGTGAGAAAAAACCACGCTCTTATCCGCTATAAATCATTAATTCGGTGACATCGGTTATGATTCATTTATTGTCAGAGCCGATTTAATAGAGAAGTGTGTGCGCCGGCGCTTCGTATGGGTCGGATATTCGTATCGGAAAAAATTTATCTCCGACCTTAACCTTGAATTGTTGAAATATTTTATAAGACATTAAAGTAGCCTTGAGGTTCTGTTCTTGTTTTGTTTATGTTATTTCATATTTTCCGAATCGAATCCAACTGAAGCAAATTAAATAATATGTTTAGCGTATCTTTCACTGGTGATCTTATTCCTTCGCAGAAATCCGTCTAGATAGGTACCACCACAACATACTCTGCCATAGTTCAGCAGTGTGCAAACATTACTGTGTTTCGGGTACTGAGAGCTAGTGTAATTACTGAGCATATGAGACTTAATAACTGACGTCTCAGGAGAGCGCACGCATTGTGGCACCACATGTTTTGGGTATAATATGTCTGTAATATTTGTTACCAATAACTTAGCCACAGCGTCGACAGAGATTTAAAATATTTTGAAGAAAAGAAAGAAAATATTTATTGGCACAGCACTAAGATACAATATATTCACACAAAATGCAAACAGATAATAATAAAATAGTATTAACGCATAATAATAAAATCTATCAAATTACAATCACTTGAAATAACATAGAAAATGTAATATGCAATGTGCGTGTCTCATGAACTGAGCCAAATAGGTCTGCCAGATCAGCTCTATGTCAGTCTCTAAAGCCTGATGAAAATCTGTGTTGTGATAAAAATAGAAATAAGTAACAATTTTAATGTATCAATTCGTAAAAATATGTAGCTATATACTTAAATCAAACACGTCCAGGAATCTCTAAAGATCTTTTATTAAAACTTTTTTAAAATATTCTGAAAGTCCGTAACAAGAGTGATTATTTCAATTCTACAGGACTTGAGAGAAATACGATAAGAAGGTATACTCGCGTAAAAAATATTCCTCGTCCAAAGCTCTTTCCTTTTGTTACTAGGTGCACTTGCTGTGAATAGCCGTCATTGGATGAGATACATCTGGATTCAGGTGATGGAAACGTGATCCTTTTTATACACGTATGCTCGGATCTCACTGCAGGACACAAAAGCTTTCAACGAATAACTTGAGCTTTGGTTAGGGTAACAATGATTCGGGAGGATAGCAATTTAAATAAATAAAATTGTTCAGTATTATAAGTATGTCCCATTGTTTGTCAACCGCGTGACCTAGTGATCAGAGTGTCTAACTGCTACGTCGCGGGACCTGGATCCCATTTCCCGCTAACAGCAATATTTGTGGAAAAACAGATTCTTGATATTTGGGCGTTGTGTTATGAATTGTCCTTGTGTCTTTGGGGATCTTATGATGCAGACCATACCCTTCCTTCGATCTTATCGCAAAAGCGTTACATAGGGCGCGAGTGGGTTGGCACGAGTGAGTGCCTCTATGAAGTTTTCGGTGTCGTCATAATCGGGAAGAGGGGGTGTCGTCATCATTATGTACCCTCCGGAACGAATGAAGTAAAAATGTAATGTTTTCTTTTATTTACGCGAATACTACACATTTAAATAAAACTACTTTTTACGGATTAAACTCGATAAAATCCGTAAAAAGCTTGTTTTATTTAAATGAGAAGTAAAAATGGTTCGTATGGAATTTGGACAATTTAAATATTAGTATCCCTTGAATATAATTAATAATATAATTAATATTAGTCACATCATTGTGTCAGCTCATTATTTATAATTGAAACAAATGCTATAATTTTTTGTCGCGAACCGACAAGTTTTATTGCATTTTTGTAAACTTTTTTCTGAATTTCTTTTATTTATAGATAGGGAATAATGTAAATTTTAAGGGCGTAATATTGTTGGTGTAAAACCCATCATATGTCCTGTTGTACTGTTCATGTTGTACTGTATTGTTCACGATAGCCGATAAATGAAAGTCGGGAGATTGTTACTCACTGTATGGGGGGCGGGGTATATTTTCTTTGAATACAATTTATATTAATGTGGCATAACCAGATTGTACTAGAATAATATCTAAAATAGCTTGTCCCTCTCCTCTTTACTGACTTTGTACGAGTTTTATTACGTTAAATGTTATAGGTATGTCACGTTTTATACTTTCCCTTATATATTTGTACTTGATATTGTAATCTATACCAAAGAAGTTTCATTATTACTTCATATTTAATTGAAGATAATAAGAAGATGGGCAGCAGCATCCACCTGGAACATCTAAATAAATAAGCTGCGGTTGCTACCACGTTGCTACCAAGTTGCTACTAAATTCCTCCCAAAATGAGAGCTACAAACTTTTGTGACAATCTACGGGGGAGGCCTATGTTCAGCAGTGGACTTGTGATAGGCTGAAGTGATGATGCTGATGATGATTTAATTTCTGCTGAACACGATATTAAGATATTTATCCAGAACCTGTCCCGTAATATTACAAAGCAGTTGTGATCCTATAGGTCGCGGGGTCGGATCGGTAGCAGAGATGTTACGATAAGATATCGTGTCGTGGTAAAGGTCGAAGCTTCTGTATTGAAGTCCATTGTCAGATAGCTTCTTAGTTGCATCGGAATCCCACTGTTCGTCGCGTTTCCTTTACTTTGTCGAAAAAAGTAGTATACTCCTTTATTTAAGTTATTTCTTTTAAATGGTCGTGAAAGTGTATTACAATTGTGCACTTATGAAACTACGTAATATTCTTACTACGTATTCTTTACTATGGCATGGCACTCATTATTCTGCGATTATCGTGTACTGAAAGTGAGTAATGTTACAAACTTATTCTGTTAAAAACCTACGCAAGGTATCATACATACATACATACATAAGATCACGACTGTATCTCATAAGGGGTAGTCAGAGACTGGACCACTTACTGCAAAAACAGATGACTGCCACAATCCACGTTTCACCAAACAATATAATGCACTTGGTGTGATAGGTGGTGAGCCCATCGCCACCATGCGCTGTTGGGTGCACAGTGCAGTTTAATTCCTTACTCGCCTTTTACGTGATCCATTGGATGAGATGGAGTGGTAGTATTCTTTTAACGAGCCGCCACTACACCGCCACCATACGCAAGTTATCATACATGATGAAAGTTGATTGGTGATATCTCATTGCCAAGTGAATGTGGATTAACCTTGGTCCAAGCCATAGGACATTGAGAGGGTATAGCGAAGAGATCAATAATATGTAGTATTTTTTTCTGAACCGAAGCGTCAAATTGAATTTATTTTCACCTGCATACCGCTAACAATTTCTTTTGGTAATAAATATTGAATCTTTATATTTGTCGCAATATTGTATAATTGTAATATTTATATATTTTCAACAAAAGAAAGTAGGTTTAATTAGTATATCATTATCATCCATGGTATTAAAGATATTAATGAATAGTTCAGCTATGACGTCTGTCTTATTTTGTTTGATTCATGATTCCTTTTTATGATGGAAAAATATCTTTTTATTTAAGATCTTATAAAATCGACATCTGTCAGTAGTATTGGTTTTGCATGATAGTTTATCTTATAATACAATTCAACTTTATCAGTAACATGCTGTGCTCACAAACTTGCTGCTTGGTCTTCATAACTTATGTAAATTTCGAACCACTTCAAGTTTACAATACTAAGTTAGTCCCAGTAAATTTGCTTTAGTTGTTCAATATGTTATATGTTTTTTTTTTTATTTTATGTCAGTAGCTTTAGCAGTTTTTAAATCAATGTTCGGACGGCAGACAAATGGAGACGATGGGTCTGTTTTATTTATTTGTATAGATATCTATCTTAATTTAGTATTTCTTGTCTTCTTTGTAGGTCATAATGGAACTCTGTTTGTAGATGCACCCTTATTACTATAAGATTTTATACATACATATTATATGACATTTTTTAATTCTTTTACGTTGTCACAAACCCAGATTAAAATTTAAAATATAATTATTCGTCTTCAAAATTCGTTATTTGCCACTATTCTCCTTCAAAAGGAGGATTCATGGTTGTCTGTATCTAGTGAACAAACGACTTTTACTAATGCATGTATTTCCATAGCATCTTCGAAAATTACTCCTATTTATTTTACACAAACTAGATCGAGATAAGGAACAAAAACTGTATCCTTATTGTATGATAAATGATTTGTTATGATTGTATTGAAAATAATTTCATAATATTGATACAATACAGATGGAATGATATCACCGAGAAAAAAGGTTAGGGTCTAAAATTCCCGTTTGTCTAGAACCGAAAAATCCGCAACAAAAATCGCTCCGGTCGCATCAAAAATTTTGAAAGGCATCCGTTTGTCCCAAAATAAATTATTTGTTTTGATCAAATCGATTCACGTATTAATTCGAATTGGGAATATCGATCATCAATCATAAACTTCATGCTCAGGCGACATTATCACAAAAGTGCATCAGCCGAAGCATCGAATCCAATACCTTTGTGTTTCTTGTCCAAGAATTAACTATTGTTTATTGTATTACGATGCGAAACTCGGTGAATTAGTTGCAAATCGATTCGCAAAAAGGGAATTTAGTGCGGCTCTGGGGTCGATTTATTCTTGGGCAAGTAAATAAAATACTTGGTTACTTGGAGTAAATTGATGGTTTTCTTTGTATCACGACCGAGGTTAATTACTTTCTTGTTTTTGGTTTAAGTATTTACATTTTTCGTATAACATTATTTAATGGCATTAACGAAAAATATTGTCTTTATAGGCATTTACGCAGGACGCATGTAAAAACTTATTTCAGTATTTTGTAGAATAATTTGGCAGTCACATGACGATGAATCATATTTTAACTGCATTTTATCTAGAGGTGAACAGAATACGTTATCTCTCTTACGATGCTAATCACTATAAAATGTTCTCAATATTTCAGGACGGTATTAGTAAGAGTCGCCCAGGGTTTAATTCTCGGCCTATTCCTTTTATCATCGATGCATATCTTATGTAAGTAGTTGACAAAAATGTTATAATCTTATTCGCTGACGATACTTCGATGTTTTTTTTTAAATTAAACGTCAACTATTACACATACGGTGTGGTAAGTAATACTATTTCGAAAATTGTGCACTGGTTTGTACCAACATGACGGCGACGTGGTTTGCCGTCCGTCAAATCAGAATACCTAACAAATAAACATAAAGATCACCAAAATTGTATTTAATAAAAAAAATCAAATATTGCCACTGGCGTGAGATTTTGTTTAATGTTTGTCAATACTCTTAATGATGTCATTTGACTTTTAAAATCTCTTTCACTCGTACACTTAGATAAGCCTATATTGGTTTCTCGCTCGCACTGTTTTGGACTTTCGGATCTAGCGCTGAAGCGACGATGAAGCGTAACTAATCAAATGCTTATTTTAATTTTCTTTTATTAATCTGAAGTATCTCTTGAATTCTAGTACTGGGAATAAAGGGCATAACATAAGAATTATGGTATATGTCAAACGTATGTTAATTCTTAGGCTAATTTTGGCAATTTCCTTTAGATATCTTTGTTAACAGGGAAGATTTCACTCTAGTATACTCTTATTTCTTGTAATGTCTATTATCGTAAAACTTTATTGGGACTTTAGTATGTCTAAACTAGCAAAAACACTTCGATAAGCATCAAGTTAAGAATTTATTGTAAGAACAGTTAAACATCTAACCATATTCAAATCACTTTTTTCTATTTTAATCACTTACGTTCCACACTGACTAATGGTAGTTATGCTATGTGGTATTATTGATTCGCTAAAGTGTGCTATTAAAGCTATTTATAATCTAGGTTCTAAACTATGTCTCTGTAATATATAAATGAATCCGTTTTGAGGGTAGTCTATGGACAAATTTGAGTACAAAGTCAACGAATGAAATTGTGAAATCCAAGGAATCAGATGATCGTGGCCCAGTAGTATCATTAAAAATATATTTAATATATTATTTTACATTTGTGAATGATTTTTCGAAAATAAAAGCGGGTAGTAAGTAATTACAAAATTCAGACGGCACCAAATCATATCAAATAACGAGCATCACACGTATAATCATACGTAGCCAATGGGAAACGTGCGTGACTGTATATATGTATGTTTGTGGATTACTTTAAGTTAATAATATTAATACCAAATTTAGATATATCATTGTTAATAGGGAAGATTTCTCAATGGTCCCTTTGTTTATTAAAATATGTTAATTTTACTAGTGGTTGGATTCCTATGCAGGAATCTATCTAGGTACCACCTAGATACCACCACAGTGTCAGTTATTCTGTCGTGAAATATCAATGTACAAACATTTCTGTGTTTCGGTTTAAAGAGCACTGATGGTTAATGTAATTACTGGGCAATCGCGACTTAAGAACTGAAGTCTCAGGAAGACACACAGTTTTAGATGACACATCATTTCTAATGGTCAGACTTTTCACTTTCGATCAGGTGAACGATTTGCTCGGCGCGTCCTTTTTTTATGAAAAAAATATTGGCAAGCTTCACAAGCTTTTGAATAAAAGTTTTATTCGATATGTGAGAACCAAGTACATTTTGTGCTATAGTAGGCCACCGCCTGACCACAATCCCTGCTATTGTTAAATGGTGATAGGGTCCAAGATGTGATTCGTACTGGGATACGAACTCAGCGCTCTCGTTTTTTTCGCTCAAAGGGAAAGTGCATTGACCATTAAGATGTAACAGCCGACTATAAGTTAAAAATTAAGATCTTTAATAACATTTTTAATTAAGGATTGTGTTATATATACTGATAAAAGTGACGCAATTTAAGTTTGAATTCTTTTCGTGAGCTTACTCTTATCTCTTCAATCATTAACTCTAGAAACATCATACAATTTCTTCTCTGACGTTAGTAGCAGGCTTCCGAGCACGTCTTCCGCCTACAAATCAGGCGCTAAGACCTCATCAACATTACTCCCAACATAACAATAACATTTCTGCTTCATAAGCCATATTCAATAGACCAAAAACATCTTCAACATAAATAAACGATACATTCAGTCTGTCACATTAAGGGGTATAATACACAGAAAAATATTCCATCAGAGGCGGCTCCGGCAAAACAGCGCTTTATAGTTTTTATAGCAGATAAATTCCGGTATAGGTCGTATAGAGCATTATTCGAAGTCAGCTATGTCTCCGAAATCATATTTAGGTTTTTGCACATCCACCCAAACGACACTTGTTAGTCGTTTTGTATTTCCAAGCTGAGGCACAGTACACCCAAAAATATAAAGATGTAATAAAATGATTAATACTCGATGTACTTTGTTATGATTTAAGTATAGAAAATTTTAGAGGCAGCCATGTGTCTAGGCTTACGTCAACTCGTCCCAACTCGGGGAAGACCTACACACTGCGGTGCACTGTAGAAAAGCTGATAATGACGACCGCGTGTCCTAGTGGTCAGAGTTCCTGACTTTACGACTCGAAAACTAACACAAATTGTTGGTTTTCCGGTCTGATTGTATTGTGCATGTGAAATTTACGGATGTTCAACGCACCCACGACACAGGAGAAAGAAATATAATAAAGATCATGACAATCATGATGATGAAGAACTTTTTATTACACAAGCTTAGAATAGTTTCAATCATTACTATGATGTGTCACACCATTTCCTGTTTAAAAATGTATTTTTAGTAATTAGAGTCACGATTTGTATTCAGTAGTTAATAGTAACAGTAACTAGATATCGGCTAGTACACATAAATGGGTCGGCTCGACCGGGGCGGTAGATTACGCTATCTCTCAGTGCCCTTCAAATCGAAACACAGTAATGTTTGCACACTACTGCTTCACGGCAGAATAATTGGCCCTAGCTACAAATTTTGCCATATATATATCTACTTTTGAAATGAATTAGACAAATAATAAATTAATATTAAAGGCATGTACATAGTCATCATCATCATCATGACAGCCTATCACTAGTCCACTACTGAACATAGGCCTCCTCCATAGCCACAAAAGTTTCTCGCTCTCATTTTCGGCGGATTTTGTCATAGTTGCCACGGTTGGCAGGCGGGTTGGCAGCCGCAGTTTATTGATTCAGATGTTCCAGGAAGACGCTGCTGCCCATCTTCTGGTTTTCGTTTTCCCTCTGTCGACTTTTACGACACCTACGGGATGAGATGGGGCGGTAGATTCTCTTAAATTTTAAAACTTTACAACTTTTACTCTGCAATGTTTGCCTGTACTGCTTCAAAATCAAATTTCTTAACCCCAACCTATTTTAACTGCATTTATGATTATATTTTTTACAACTGTACACGGAACGAGGCGCCGCCGGCCTCTATGACGACGTGTCCGCGAAATATAACAATTTATTAATAAGCGGCTTTTTGTGGCCTTCAGGAGGATCATAAATATGCCATTATTGGCACTGGCCAATTAAATGGCTGCGTTGGATTGCTTAAATAGTCTCGTTTATTTATGTAAATTAAAAGCATTTATTTAATTCTAATTATTACTTTAGATCGGCTTGCGGTGGTGGAGATAGAGAATCTTTTTTTTATGTGAGAAAGTTGTTCTTCCTATGCAGGAATCCGTTCACTGCAGTTAACCTGCCGTCAAGCAGTAGTGTGCAAACATTACTGTGTTACGGTTTGCAGGGCACTGATTGGTAGTGAAGTCACTGGACATATGAGACCTAAGAAGTAATGTCTCAGGGTGTCGAACGCAGTATGGTGGTATTGTGGGCAGAAGTTGTACTTAACTTCAGGTCAACGATAAGCTCGTCTCGTCATTTTCTTTTATAAAAAAAAAAACTCCTACCTTGAAAGGGATTTATGGCCAGCTATGAACTTTTTACAGGCTTATGAAGAAGCAGAGTTACTTTAGATATCTCACTGCAGGAATCCGGCTAGGTAGGTACGAGTAGCACCCCAGGGGTCAGTTGTTTTGCCGTGAAACAGTAGTGTGCAAACATTACTGTGTATCGGTGTGAAGGTCACCGATAGCTAGTGTAATAATTGGACATATGGGACTTATGTCTCAGGGTGACGTGCGCAGTGTTGTGCCACACAGAGACAGCACTTATTGCACTTACCATCTAGATGATTTGCTCGTCTCGCCACTTTCTTTTTATAAAATAACCTCCTACTGAAATATATATATGCCCTGCTATGGACTTTTACAGGCTGATGAAGAAGCAGAGTTACTATAGATATCTCATGGAATGCCAGAATTAAGTTACTTATATGTTTCATATTATCATATTACTAGTCCACTGCTGATCATAGGCCTCCCCCATAGTATGCCATAAAAGTTTGTAACTCTCATTTTGGGGGGATTTTGCCATAATTGCCATGGTTGACAGGCGGGTTAGCAACCGCAGTTTATTTTATCAGATGTTCTAGGAAGATGCTGCTGCCTATCTCAGGGGTTTTATTTTCCATGTGTCGACTTTTACGACATCAACGGGTGAGACGAGGTGGTAGATTTTCTTAAGCCACCGCCACACGGCTAGCCGCCATAATTTCACAGTAAGTAAGAATATAAATGCATTAGATTATGGCTGGCAATTTATAAATTAAAGGCTGTTTGACGTCCTGAAGTCAGAGTTAATCCGGGGTAGCTTTAGCTTCTAATTATTTATTTTGGGTCCGATCAACGCGAAATGAGCTTCCTATTCAGAGAAGTCTTGCAGTGGCATGCTTGGTTTTTGATTTAATTTTATTAATGACAGGCTCCCAACTCGGTGGTACTACGACCATCTTCTCTACTGAAATTAGGATTTTTTTTTAAATTTCTATAGCCTCACGAATCATCCTTGGAAGAATCGGTGTTCTCTTGCAAGGATTTGTGGTCTGTCAAATCTGATGTATGGTTGAGATGATGCAGGACATGGTCATAGACTGTAGACTTCTTAGAGCGATGATGCTTCACTTGAGCCATATGTTAACTATGACATCGGGAAGTTAAAAATCTGTTTCCTGTGGGTTCCAAGGGTTCTATAAAGCACTCGAAACGTCGGGTTATGGAAAGTTACAATAAACACGGTAAAATCATTTAAATTAGTTTTAATAAAGTTAGTTTCTTTTGGCAGAGTAGAATAGCACCTACCTCATTCCAACCGACGTGTCGTAAGAGACGAAGGTACTGTGCTGTTAACCAAAATAAGCAATGCTGCTACTATACTGCTCCTGGGAATGCAACGGGGTGTCGGATTTTTTTTTTTACTAACCGAAATGGCGGAGATGGTTCGCCACCCATCATGTCTCGTTTCCAGGGGAGGACAAAAAGTAGGCTACATGTGTAGCCTCAGTCATATATGGGAAAAAGGCGTGTCTATATGTATGTATAATTTTTGCATATACGAAATCTTTATTAAAGGCGATTTTTGCGTTAATCTGAAAAGAGGTGGCTTATAAAAATTAAAGCTTTGGAAATACTTTTGTATTATTTATTTATTTATTAATGGAAACAGTCATAAACTATTTTCAAGTGTCAAGTAGCATATCCAACTATACAATCTTCAAGCAGCAAGACTTTAAACATTTTGATCGACAATAAAATGATAGTTGACTTTGACTGAAGATTTGCAGGACTGATGGAGACATTACGATGAGCACAATTTTGGTCTTAAGTTAAATTTTCCAATGACTGTACACTTTCAGGCATAATAAAGTATTAATATTAAACATCAAAACTCCAAATATACACAGAAATTATAAAATTAAATAAAAACACAACTGCCACTTTTCGAGTTGGCACCCAAAGTCATTACTTTTGCATCTTGATCGAGATCAAGATACGGATCGCGCATAAGTATTACGAAATTACGGCTTCATTTCTAAAATGTAAAGAACAGACAACTGTAACCTTATAAGTGTTACATCACTGTACAATTCAGGCACGAAAGGTTTACTTTTGTCCGACGTGTGTTACGATTCGACAGACAGCCTATACGTGTCCCACTCCTGAGCACAGGCCTCCTCTCATTTCTGAGAGGGTTTTGGAGCCGGGTAGAGTCCGCCACGCTGCTCCTATGTGGATAGGCGGACTTCACATGTCCACGAAATATTTTTACTATTCAGACATGCAGGTTTTCCTCCACCGCTGAGCACATTGTAAATCAGCACTTAATATTTTATATAGGTGCCGGCACCGGGTTCGAGCCCAGGTCGCTCGCGTATTATGAAATCTAAGGCGAGCTCCCGGCCCTTGAGCTACCATGGCTCACGTGCTAACATGACTACAAGTTAAATGCATTTTATTTGTATATTGAAGAGTTTTTGTGTGACGTCCGTTGGCGGTAAAACATTGATTCCTAAAAAGTGGTACGATGATGATAATGTCCTCCTGTGAGATTTTGAGCCACAGCGAACAGTACCTAATACTGTCAGAAACTATCAACCGCGCAGGATTTATTAAAGTGGCACAATTGTAAGCCCGAGCACACAGTTGCTCACTTATCCAAACCTACCAGCGCCAGATGTAACGTTTAAACGGAAAGATCGGAGGTAGGCTTGGATGCAGTGTCAGATACGGGGACAATCACAACAACACCAGACACGAAATCAATATTTTTTTGGTTTTACCCAAATGATGGGCTGCTTCGAGTCTTGGACCAGCGGCGCCAAACTCAGGTACGTCAGATTACTAGGCCGTCGTTACACATACATCACAATGTAAACTAAATGATATATTATATGAGTACTTTGGTCTAGTAATGAGAGGCTTGAATGTTTTTATTTAGGTATAGATGAGTTAATAGAATCAGGCGTTACGTTGCGGAAATCCATTATAGTAAAGGAGAGAAAGTTAATTTGCTAAGATCCGCATGCAAAATGTAAAATGGTGTGTATTACCTAGTTTTGAAGAGCACCGTATATCACTCGATAATGCCTCGTTCTGAGGTGAAACACGGGTCGTGTTCTCGACTTCAGTAGTGTGTATTGCCTAGTGGTAGTGTTTTAGTGGTGGAGGTTATCTGGCGGCGGCTCCCTGTGGCGGTATTGGTTTTCTTGTGCACGCTTGAGGGAGGGCGGGCGGTATATATATATATCGATCTATATTTAGTTATATATATTGTTTTTGATTTCAATAACACTTTCTAATTGTTTTTGTTTTGTTGGTTTCAGGTAGTGTTCTGAATATGAAATTATCACTTTAACGTGTTCTTGGTAAGTATTATTTACCACGTGTAAACAAATGAGCGCCGAGTGGCGTCAGCATACATGTGAAGTTAATTATTTTTGTATAAAGTGACGAAACTTCGACACTTGTTAATGAAACGACAGTTAGGCTAACACTGATTTATTATCTTACCCGCCCCACGTATGTATATTACAATATGCCCAGTGATTACACTAGCTCTCAGTGCCCTCCACACCGAAACACAGAAATGTTTGCACACTACCGCTTCACGGCAGAATAGCCTACCTCGACGGATTTCTGCATAGGAATCCTGCCAACAGTAAAAATAAAAGATTGTAATTGTTCTTGTGTACGTTCGCCTTTGTACTGCGTAATACTAATTGCAAATAAAAAAGTGTATTATTGATATTAAAGTGTATTCTCCAAACACCTGTTTGGACATGTTTCCAATTAGCATAATAGCTTACTAAACTAATTTTAATTATGGTTCGAAATTATCAAGATAAATATGCCTCGTTATAATTATAAAGATACTTATCGTACGAATAAGTAACAAATAATATTTTCTTTTGAAGGTAGATGTTTTGTAATAAATATATACGTAATAATAATAATATTATAATAATTAGCGATTTATCACTCACAAGACATTTTTTTTTTTGGATAAAGTGACGAAACGGGCTAAAACGTTCACCAGATGACAAGTGCGACGTCTGCACTTATCACACTGTAATAATGCACTCAGGATACTATTGGGGTTGTCGGGAGTTCGGATTGATGGTTTTGCCGCCATCATGAGGAAACGACGTGCGTCCCTACTGACTACGTCTCCGTGGTACCACCAGTCCTATTCTGAGCGTGTCCATAGATCGGTGGGAATCTCCTATGATGAGGAGATGGATACAGCTCCACGCTTACAAATAAAGTTTGTTTATACGAGTAAGCAACATTATAATTAATTATTTTTAGAAAATGTAATTATTATGGATCTATTCCGAAATAAAGGTTACAATAATAAAAAAAAATAACTTTATTTTTACTTTAAACTTTAACACAATTTCCGTGGGAAGACGGACCGGATGAACTAGATTATTAATAAGTGGGATGTTATCCTATTTATCAACTGTCTAAAGATTGTCGACAATCGAAGATTCTAAATTTGGAATCCAATTAAGACTGATTTTAGATTGTCCGTTCACTCATAAAATATTTAAAAATGAAAGAAAGAATATTTGAAAGTGCTTTCGATTGAATTAACCTTGATAAATATCAAGATAAACGGATATAATTTATCCTGGTAATTAATCGCGATAATTAAATTATAGTAAATTATTTAGTGCTTCAACTACTCGGCACATATCTATAACTAAAGTAACTTACGCTGTTTGATTCAGTTATCATTATTCAATACATATTTACGTATTTAATACTGACGATATTCGTCAAATTTGAATTTGAATTATAATCTGTTCACGACCTAAGCATTCTTGAACTTATTTGTCCTAACCTCGGCCTGACACCACTCTATATCTATGCTTATAGATCTCATATGAGAAACCAATTATATTGAATGTAAATATGTTATCAAAATTGTATCATGTTATAGTGAAATATTTATTGTGTACGGAGTATTTCACTGATTATGGACTACTAGCCTGATGACCGTGAGTCCGCGTGGATATAAGTTTTTTAAATATCTCTCGGGAACTGTTTGAGTTTCCGGGATAAAAAGTATTTTATGTCCGCCTCCAGGATGCAAGCTATCTCTGTGCCAAATTTTGGTCAACATCGGTTCAGCAGTTGGACCGTGAAAAGTTAAGAAATAGACAGAGGGACAGAGAGAGTTACTTTCGCATTTATAACATTAGTATGGATTGGGTTAATCTACATACTCGATTTAATACTGACTCTGGTGATACCTATCTAGACTGATTCCTGCATTCCTGCTATCTATCATGGTCATATCAGACGTGAGTTGATCAAGACTTCCAGAGTCGAGTTTCAGTTTTAATGTCACTGGTTTTAATATCGCAAACAGAAGCCACCGCAGATTGTCGGCACCGCTAAAGCACGTTCATTTTAAGGTTGGCAGTATTACGAAAATGATCAACAGTGATATCACCGTCGTCTCTTTAATAGCCGAAACCCAAACAGTTAATTTGTAAGAGGCTGGCCGCTACATAATTCATTCGGAGGCGTTATTTTTCCGCCCTTTATCTGAACATCTTCAAGTTTAACAAGTGTGATTAATGTGGCAAACACGGTCGCGGGCCTTTGGGGGCTTCGACCATTTAAATTTACCGTTTCGCTTGCGACGCCGTTTTGAGGATATAGATTGTTTTATTTAAAGGTGCAAATTCCGTGTTAAAAATATATAATGACCATGTTTTTTTTAATGGAAGACAGTGACAAGACAAGCAAATCGTTCATCCAAAAACATGCCTAGCTTGCTTCAGTAATTACCTTTATTTATGTTGATTATGTTGTGCGATATTAAGTCTTATATGCTCTGTAATTTAACGTCCCCCAATCGAAACACAATGATTTTTGCACACTGTTTAACGGGAGAGTAACTGGCACAACGCCGGTACCTACCTAGACGGATGATTGAATAGGAATCTTACCAATAAATAATGACAGAGGACAAGAGGACATGCTTTGGCAGTAGAAAGTCTAGGAATTTTTGAGCTGTTACTGTTTTGTAAATACGAAGTGTGGTTGCGATTTTAGAGAATTATTTCATTTTCTGTAGGTGTCGTAAGAATCGATGTTAGGAAATTCTAGAAAAATATGATCGTCTTCTATATATAGCGCAATAATGATCTTAACCGCCTACCGCACCGTGCAGACGTCCGCGTGCCGGTCTCCAATCGTGGCCGTCACCAACGATTTGTGTTTTGCACAATCCTCCGTGATGTCCCCATGGCCGATTTTAATGATTCTATATAGCTTATGCGAGAACATCATAGGCAGGCTACGACGCAGTGACGCAGACACGGGGACAAACGCAACATAACTAGACCCGAGTATCAAATGTGAAAGTTTTTCACAAATGTTGACCCTGGCTGGTACTGACCCGCCTCTCACTGTACCCTGGTGGTATGATTCTTATGCGGGCCAGTTATTCTGCCGTGAATCAGTAGTATGCAAACATTACTGAGTTTCGGTTTGAAGAGAACTGAGAGCTAATGTAATCACTGGGCATATTAGGTCGGGGAAAAATTTTTTTTCGCATATAGTATGTATAAACTTCTAATAAAACTCTTTGGCTGTACTATTTGTATCCGGCTGGTTTTGATGACATTAAAAAGGTTACATCTCAAAAAAGAAACATATTAGTTAAATGTTGTTTCCATCTATTTTTCATTTGTTTCTTTCTGTCAAAATGAGTGAATCTAGTGAAGAAATTCGAAGAATTTTAAAATTTTTCTACAATAAAGAGTAGCAACAACAATGTTGGTTTTAGCCTTTTTCAACACGGGAATTTTGATATCAAAGATGCACCTCGCTCTGTTACGGATAAAATGGACGCTATATTTGAAAAAGTGGAGCTAGATCGACATATCAGTAGTTACGACATAGCTGAAGAATAGACCACAAAACAGTTTCATTTGAAAAAAGCTGGTTTACACAAAATGCTCGATATTTTGGGGGCCACACGAACTCACTAAAAGAAACCTAATGAACCGTGTCCTCATTTGCGATTCTTTATTGCGATGTACTGAAACCGAATCCGTTTTTGAAGAGATTGATAAGAGGTGATGAAAAGTGGATCACGCACGACAAGAACGTGCGAAAAAGGTCGTGGTACAAAGGATCGGTCAGGCTTCATGGACTGTACAAAAACCCGGGTTAACTCGCAATAAGGTGATGCTGTGTGTATGGTGTGATTGGAAGGGCGTTGTTCATTATGAGCTTTTACCGCCGGGTAGAACCATCGATTCGCATCTCTACTGCCAACAACTGATGAGAATAAAGCAAGAAGTTGAGAGAAAGCGGTCTTTCATCACGACAACGAGAGCTTGGCTGGAAGGTGTTAATGCATCCGCCATAGAACCCTGCATCTTCAGATTTCCACCTGTTTTAGTCTCTTCAGAATTCTTTAGGCAGTGTCAGGTTAACATCAAGAGGGGACTGCCAAAACAACTTGTTTTTTGCTCAGAAGTTGCAAAATGTCTGCAGCAACAGGATCATGTCACTACCTTCAAGATGGCAAAAAGTCATCGAACAAAATGGCACATTGTTCGTCCAAAATATACTGTAATATTACTGTAATTAAATGTAAATAAACTTTGGAAAAAAAATGTCTTAATTTTTATATAAAATACGAAGAAACTTTTTCCCCAACCTATTATGAGACTGAACAACTGATGTCTCAGGGTGTCGGACACACTGTGGTGTCACACAGAAATGTTCTAGGTGACGTAGAATTTGTTATCGGCACGCGTTGCACTTACCACCAAGTTAACGTTTTGCTCGTTTCATTACTCTATCCAATAAAAAAAGTCAGATACTCGCTAATAGCCCACGCAAAAATTCTTAAATCACTGTGAGGCAACCGTTTCATTGATTTCTATTGACAATGCTCAGTACTCTTTTCTTTGTATCTCTTTTCTTTTCTTTGTAAGTAAAGTTTCAGCCTATAAATGTCCCACTGCTGAGCACGGGCCTCCTCTCATTTCTGAGAGGGTTTTTGGAGCTAGGAAGAATCCGCCACGCTGCTCCAATGCGGGTTGGCGGACTTCACATGTCTTCGAATTTTTCCTCACGATGTTTTCCTTCACCGCCGAGCATGGTAGATCCGTGGTAAGAGTCCGAAGAGCCGTGGTAAATCAGCACTATAAAATTGCAATACAACATGCTCAGTAGACTTTTGTAATTCAATAGAAAAAAAAATCACGCATTTCTTCATGCATGTTGAGTTTTTATTGCATGCGTTAATTGCATTTACGTTTGCTTTTATTAAGATTTTAAACAATGTATGTGTTTAGTTTCCTGACGTATTAGCATATAAGTAGGGAAAATGATTCTAATTGATACATTACTTTGTTTGACTGTCGAACAATCTACTGCTAATTACTCTACTAAATAGAACTCTACGGTACGGTTAGTAGCCGATGTCAGGCAGAATAGAACAGCATCAACCTCTTTCCTACCGAGAAAAAGGCGTTTACGATTGTACGAAGAGCCTTTATTCGCGCAGAATAACACCATAACATGCAATGTTGACCGCAGTCAGCCGGCAGGCCAGTAATTCTGCCGTGAAGCAGTAGTGTGCAAACATTATTGTGTTTCGATCTGAAGGGCACTGAAAGCTAGCGTAATCACTGCGCATATGAGACTTAAGAACTGATGTCTCAGGGTGGCGGGCGCAATTTGGTGCCACACAGAAATGTTCTGAGCGACACAGCATTTTTTATGGGCAGACGTTGCATTTACCATCAGGTGAAAGATTTGCTTGTCTCGTCACTATCTTAGATAAAAAAATAAAAAAAGTTACTTTGCCGTTAAGCAGTAAAGTGAAAACATTCTTGTGTTTTATGTTCTGCTATTGTCTGAAGGGCACTGGGCTTGTGTAATTAATTGGCATGCGAGACTTAAGAACTAATGTCTCCGGGTGACGGGCGCAGTGTGTGTACAAAAATGTTCTAGTCGACACGGCGTTTGTAATGGGCAAACGTTGCACTTACCACCAGGTGAAGGTTTTATTTATAGAAGTAGGGCAAACGGCCCTCCTGATGTTACGTGATCACCGCCGCCCATGTCCTCCTCGTTTTGCTCGTCTCATCACATTTTCCTTTTAAAAAATATATCTATTGCGCAGGAGATATTACAAGTACTGTGCCCGATGTATACCGATATTTATGCGATAAAATCGAAATCTAGGAAGCAGTGTCAAAGAGACTGAGACAACTACAACACAACCAGATTCAAGAATCTACAATTTTTTGCATGCACAAACATTGTCTCCGGCTGAAGTGCAAATCAAGGACCCGTGGGTGGTATTTGTGGTGGGTACTCTAACCACTAGGGCACGCGGCTGTTATATAGAATTCGTCATGTCGTCTTTCTTTATTTATTTTTAGGGTGTCGTAAAAGTCGAGTAAGTATACGTACGTAAGTAAAGTACGCGAGCTTAAGAGAATCGTAAGAAAGTCGTAAAAGTCGGCAGAGGGAAAATGAAAACCAGGAGATGGGCAGCAGCATCTTCCTGGAACATCTGAATAAATAAACTGCGGTTGCCAACCCGCCTGCCAAGTGTGGCAACTATGGCACAATCCCCCCAAAATGAGAGCTACAAACTTTTGTGGCACTCTATTGGGGAGGCTTTTGTTCAGCAGTGGACTAGTATAAGCTGAAATGATGATGATGATGATTTGTTCTTTTGTATGATATATGATTTATTTCTGTTTTTTAGTTGTAACTATTTTTTATTGCAACTTTTTGCTTGCGTGTTGTGATGTAATGAATAAAGTTTCTATCTATCTATCTTTATAACGAACATTATAATAGAAAACATCGAATCAATCGCAATTGAACAACAAATCTAAACGTCTCTAAATCAATGTCAAACATAATTAAGCCGCTAACTCGGATACGTAATCGATTGCGCGCAAAACAATCGATTATAATCGAGAAATCGATCATCGATTCGAGCAAGCGATCCAGTCGTCCGATTGCACCTTCATTACTATACGGGAGCGGGTAGCAAATCAACCGAGAGACAGACGGACAGACGAGCGGGGCACAATAAGATATTTACAAGTGCAGGGGGACGCGGGCCCCCGATATACGCGCATTGTGATGTTGACCGACTTGTACCTGGAATTGTAGGGAATTTTTTTGTTCGAGGCAAATTTCGGTCTCTTATTTAAGCGCAATGCATAGTATTGCAAAAGTTTAAGTTACAGAATAAAAAACTGAATGCACTCGCTGAGAAATTATAAAAACAATTTAAAATCGTCTGTGGTTTTCGAAATAAAAATGGACATACGAGATTCTGTCGAGATGAAATTAAATATACTATCTAGTATTAAGTAAGAATAATTGTACAAGTCCTTGCCAACATTTTACAATGTTTTATTAAAAACTTCACACTACTGGACACCTCCCACTCCGCCTCCTATAATTATGGAAGGTTATTATATCATAGTGCAATTTATGCCTGTAAAACGCACTAACTATACAAAAGAAATTCTATTTTTTTTCTTCACCGTTGAGCACGTTGTAAATGAGTTTAAATTGCATAGCAATCAAAACGAGGTTCACTACTATGATATTAAAAGGTATCGCCCGGCCAATGCGCGACTACGGCTCTTAGTTGTACATAAATACATACATAAGATCACGACTGTATCCCCTAAAGGGTTAGTCAGAGACTGGGCACTCACTGCAAAAACAGATGACTGCCACAATCCACGTTTCACCGAAACAATATAATGCACTTGGTGTGATTGGTGGTGAGCCCATCGCCACCATGCGCTGTTGAATGCACAGTGCAGTTTAATTCCTTACTCGCCTTTTACGAGATCCATTGGATGAGATGAGTGGTAGTAGTCTTTTAACGAGCCGCCACCACACGGCTATAACTCTTAGTTGTAACAGGTTCGAATATACAAAAAAAAAAAAGTATTTTAATCAGTTGTCATAGTCCAACCCGCTTGTCCAGCGTGACGCTTATGGGCATATCCTCTAAAAATAGGAGATGTCCTTATTACCGATTTTCGATATAACGGTAGGCTAGGATGCAATGTCGGAGACCCGGGACAACCACATCACAACTAGACCCGAAAACTAAATGTTTAGTTAATTTTTTTCTACAAATCTATACGTAAACGGACTTCACATTTCTTGTGTGTTACGGTCGGGATAAGAACCCGGAGCAGTCACGTTCGTGTATTAGTAAAGAAAACATTACCAACTAAGCTATAATAGACGTAACTCCTCAATTATATCTTTTCTCGCTTAAATCCCGATGGTATTAGACGTAATGTATGTATACCTTGGCGTGTGCCACGTGAGGGCGGCGTTATGTGGCGATGTCTCAAATCATAATGTCAAAGTTAAATTGTTTTATTCAATTTAGGGTTGTATGAAGCTCTTATGAATGTCAAATTCTACACCGTTTTGAAAAATAAGACCTCATAGAAGAACAGACTACAAACTATGGGGTCCATTGTAATTTTCATTGCCATATAACAAAATTTCGTTCGATGACATTAATTTATTACAATACCATATGTTTGGAATATATTTGGCAAGTGCATTGCCCCCTAGCTACCAAACCGTAAGTAAGAGTTACGAGTACTTCCAGACATCTTCGTCCTCTATATAATGAACTATTTTATAATACGCTCTATTGAATAATATTTTCTTGTCAAGTTTTTTGAAACCTCTGTCTGTTTTAAGCCTCACACTTTTAGGGATATTACTCGTAACTTCCTTGGATTAAAAAACATGTTTAAATATTTTTACGGTACACCAAATAATATTATTCGATGAAGCTCGAAAAGTCCTTGATCGATTGTAAAAATGTTTTCACTTCCTATTAGAACAATAGTATTTTATTGGCATTCGTTTATTTAATTCGAAAAGAATGACGAAAAACGTAGTACCTTTAATAAAGTGACGGCAGGTCGCTAGCAAAAAATGCTTCAGAAACAGATCCAACAACTTTGTTAGATATAATAACTGATTATAATACTTAAATCGAATTTAAATCATATAACTTTTTAGGATGAACGGTCTTGATAATTTCACTTCTCGCGCAGTGATCGATTAAAAAAAAATAGATTTTATTTTCCGAAATGACACCCGGGTATTTAATTGAGCGATGTCAAGAGAGCAACACCGCGATCAATACTGATTCGTGACGTACCGTCACGATGGGTCGCCATTACGTAATGTCCCACTGAATCCTTTTTAACAAACTGACCACTGGCAGTATCGCCAACACCATTACCACTCATTATACCCAATTCATCTATGAATATGAGCCACGACTCGATTCCTTAATTTTTTTTCCCCGCAGTCACGACACCACCTCAACTATCTTAATGATGCTCTATATTCAACTAAATCGTGTCCGAGAATCGTATGGAATTCGTCGTGTGCCGGCCTTCTGTCTTCTTCGCCTCTTTTGAAATCAAAATGACTGATAACGAAAGCGTCTACAAACGAATCTGAATCAATCTCAGCATTGTTAAAGCCTACTATTCCTTGATTATTTGTTAATAAGCTGACAGTGTAGTTCTTTGCTTCTACATTAGAATTGTCATCATCGGCGGCTCCTTTTCAATCTGATTGTGGCTTTTAATGCATTGGAACAACGTTCGAAATCAATTTTTATGATGGTGTTGTTATGTTATTGTCGAATGAAACTATACAAAAGTTCAATACGGGGTGATCCGAGAAGTGCTGTCGCCATGTAGGGAAGTCGCGCGCCCAACGCGTGGCAACGAAACTTCTTTACCAAAGGTTAATTGCGAACGAAAAACTTCTTAAACGGGTCGGAGAATTCCGCCCGGTAAGGCCACCGCTAAAGTTTCGGGTTACGCATGAATATGAATGGGGGCCAAAATTGTTTAGATTATTGCGGTTTTTCAACTTTGAAATCCCCGACCGTGGGTGTTCGACCGTTCTGGAAAACAGATGTTAATTAAACATTGGAATTTTTTAGGTCTCTATTAAGGACGGTATCCATGACGCTGGCCAAATAGAGACGTCTATACATTGAGCCCCATTTGAATTGGAAGTGCTGTTCACCACGGGTGGGATGGTAGAATATGGTAATCAATTAAGATGTATCAGCAATACAAGTGGTCGTTTTACTTTTAACACCTTCTTTTATTCATTTTACAACTTTAAACGGCGGCGTGGATTGTTATTACCTTGTTTGATGTGCCTCCAATGTTTTTCATACGAAAATAAATATTATGGCCGCTTGGAAATAATGTACGTACGTTGAGGAATTTAACAAGTATTTAAAATGAATTATCAATTATCAGTTCAATACTTTACTACTCCAGAACGATTTTTGACCACGGCGAAAACATACGAATTCTGTCGGAAGATTTCAACTGAGCAGGAGATATTTATTTATTTATTTATTTATTCTTTATTGCATTCACCTAATTTTAATTAAAAAAAAAGGATTACAAAGGGCGGACTTAATGCCTTTTGGCATTCTCTCCCAGTCAACCCAAGGCATAGAGAGACATTGTTATAGGTGCTTTACGAATTCATCATTAGATAGATATTATAGTGCAACAAGTATACGCGCACTTCATCGTCTAATGCGGTAAGATCACAGGTGGGCTAGGATGCAGCGTCAGAGACACGTGCAGAATCACACAGTAACCAAGCTATAAAACCAATTATTTTTGTTTCCGCACATACGTTGGGTCTAGCAGGCATTCGAAGCGAGGGCCCGGGCCTGTGCAGACAAACCTCACTTGGGAATTTTATTCTGATTAACAGTACGAATATAATTAATATAGACACTTACCCAATTATTTATATGGGATACAAATTTATTATATTTACTTTTCCTAAGTCTACAATGTAGAGGCTGAGTAAAATAGCACCTACCTCTTACCTACCGAGGTGTCGTTAGAGGCGGCTAAGATATTGTACGGCCAGCCTTTATTCGAGCAGAATACCATAATGTACAATGTGTTACTATAATGCTCCTGGGAATGCAATGTGAAGTAAGAATTTTTTGACTCGTACCGAAATGGCGGCGAAATGGTTCGCCACACGTCACGTCTTGTTTCCCGCTGTGGCGAAAAGTTGACGTGTGTGGTGTCTGCCTACCCCTTCAAGTAACAGACTAATATTTTCCCACGGCTGAGCACAGGTTTCCTCTCTTTCTATCTTTAAGAGGTTTTTGGAGCCGGAAACAGTCCGCCTCGCTGCTCCAATGCACACTTCACATGTCCCCGAAATATTTTTAATTCCTCAGTTTTGCGGGTTTTCTCACGATATTTTCCTTCACCGATGAGCACGTGGTAAATCAGCACTTAAAATTGCAGATCAATTTTAGAGTTGCCGGCAACGGGGATCGAACTCGGGTCACTCGCGTACTATTAAATTTATAGCGAACGCTCGGTTCCTGAGCTACTCTGAGCCACCACGAAAAAGGGGTGACGTATGTATGTTTTTTTTAGCAAATTAGCTAAATAAACATATTTGCTGATTGAAAATTACTTATGGTAGGATACTTATGCATAAATCCGTCTAGGTAACCACCGCAGTACCAGTTACTCTGCCGTCAAGTAGTAGTATGCAATAACTGTGTTACAGGCCTGTGACAAAAATGTTATGATTTATTATCTATATTTCGATTTTATTTTAAAAAGTTGCATACATACATACATAACATCACGACTGTATCCCATAAGGGATAGTCAGAGACTGGGCACTCACTGCAAAAACAGATGACTGCCAAATTGCACGTTTCACCAAAACAATATAATGCTCTAGGTGTGATAGGTGGTGAGCCCATCGCCACCATGCGCTGTTGGGTGCACAGTGCAGTTTAATTCCTTACTCGCCTTTTACGAGATCAATTGGATAAGATGGAGTGGTAGTATTCTTTTAACGAGCCGCCACCACACGGTTTAAAAACTAAATTTTCTAAAATACTGTTGATTTTCTAGAACGAACAGAATTCAATGCTCGAGTGGGCTATTTGTCATCAGTCAGAGAGCTATTTTCATACGATCGATACACTCCAGAATATCATTTCAATACCACTCTCCAAATGGAGTCCATACATTCTCCTAAACCGTCGATGTTGAGTGTTGCTGCAAACATATATCCATCTTTAAAATGTATTATTAGTGGTGGCGACTTAAGGGTATCTACCACCACATCTTATCCTGTGGGTGTCGTAAAAGTCGACAGAGAGTTCTGAAACATCTGAATAAATACTGCGTTTGCCAACTCGCCTGCCAAGTGGGGCTAAATCCCCCCAAAATAAAGGCCACAAACTTTTGTGGCAATCTATGGGGGAGGCCTATGTTCAGCAATAGACTAGCATTTTACGGAACAACTTACTGTTTATGGGTAATCCTTAGTTCATATCTTTAGTTATTTCGTTAATGATGGTAATGTTGTTCCAACTGATTTCGATTACTGTTACGTTTTTCGGACGTTAATAAGACACGACGATCGAAGGATCCAAGTAATTATCTTTATTATAAAAACCACACCACACTGTCAATATGACGAACGAAAGTAGTGTAAAGTGTAAGTTATTTTATTTATGATGGCAGTGTATATCTAGATTTTTTTATTGCATAAAGTGAGGAAACGAGCGAAACGTTGACCTGATGTTAAGTGCAACGTGCCCATAACAGATACTTAGTCATCCTGCGACATCAGTTCTTAAGTCTCATATGTATAAAAACAGTAATGTTTGCACACTACTGCTTCACGGCGGAATAACTGGCTCTGTGGTAGTACCTACCGAGACGGATTCCTGCATAGAAATCCTACCACCAGACTGACAGACTTTGATCTCTGTTATGTTTTTTCTGGTAATAAGACATGAGATAAGAAGGCCTACTATAACAATCGAGGTTTTTTTTTATTGGGGAACGGGACGAGCGAAACGTTCACCTGATGGTAATTGCAACAACCGCCCATAGCAATGCTGTGTCACCCAGAATATTTCTGTGTGGCATCACACTGCGCCTGTCCCCATGAGACGTCAGTTCTCAAGTCTCATATGCCCAGTGATCACACTAGCTATCAGTGCCTTCCGGACCGTAACACAGTGATGTTTGACTGCAGAATAACTGGCACTGCGGTGGTACCTACCAAGACGGATACCAGCATAGGAATCATACTACCAGTATCTAATAGATTTAAAGCGTATTCTCTACGAAGGCTAGAACGAGTATGCTTGAAAAAAACTAAGAAACCTATCAACACGCCTATAAATAGGCGGGAATACTCGAGCGTTTCGTACCTGCCTACCACAGAGAAACATTTTAACGACTCGCATTGCTATTTTAGACCGTCTCCGAGCGGCGTTAGAATCGAAAGTTGCGTGTACACTATTGACAGGTTGTAATACTCGCATGACAGCTGGGGACCGCATACGTACGACGTCTGATCAACATTTCTGTCTTACTATTCAACCGCCTTATTCTGGAGGCATAGTAATTTCATAATAAAATCATTGGCACCGGCGACAAATGCTTGGACTTAGATAGAATTAAACTTTATTTAATCAAAAGAATAATATAGTTATTACAGTATAATTTATTTATTTAAGAATAGCCAGAGGTTAATTATATTATATTACATTAGTCCATTGAAAGAAAAGAAAGAAAAAAAAATTTTTATTCATTACTACTACACAACATACATTACAATTCAAAAAAAATAAGTAAACAATAAAATACGACATATTACAATTACAGACGTACGTTGGGTTGTAGCAACGAAAAGGCTGTCGACTCAGCATAATGCTATGGCAGAGTTGCCACAGCGCTGTTATTCTGTCGATGCCTCAGGTTTAACGAGCAGCTTCCGGACATATTGTTAAACGACTTAGTTTAATTTAAAAGAAATAAATATGCGCACATGTACACAGATACACACACACACACATATATACATATATATATATACATCTACACATATACATGTATACACATACACATACATACACACATACACACATACACACACATATACACATACATGCACACACATGCGCATGCATTATATAAAAATAGAATAAAAATGGAATAAAAATGCATGCGCAAATTACAAAAAAAAAAAGATCTGAAATTCTTACATTTAAACAAAGTTATTAAATATTAAACACAAATGCAGTGTAAACAGATAACAAAAAATAAAAAGAAAAAAGTTTCTGTATCTCTGTAATCATGCGTAATAACCAGATTTTTAGTCTGTGCACTAATCTAAAATTTAATAGTTGACACGTTTTCTTTAATACGTGGCACCGAATTAAATATGATTAATATTAAATAAAATTGGCATTGAACAATTACATTCATGAACAAACGTTTAAAGGTTAAACTTATATAAGGCACCCACAAAATGCTTACATGTATAAAAGAGTAAAATCACTAAATTGACTCAAATTTTTGCCTAAATTTAAATATAAATAAAAAACAACACACAAACAGTATTATAAACAAAACAGTATATATATAAAGGAACAATAAAAACTTTAAAAAAATACTCGTACAATTGAATTATAAAAAGTACCCGCAACTTACGAGCGTATATGAAAACGGTAATGAAAGTAGAAGAAGCGAAAAATGTGTGTCAGGATCGTAGCAAGTGGAAAGATGTGGTGTTTGCCTACCCAATGGGAAAGAGGCGTGACTGTATGTATGTATATATGCAATATAAAAAAAAATTCATGTGTCAGACTACGTCATATTGTTTTATTGAAAGAAGGCAGGATCACACAGAAAACGTCGACGGAATCCGACATTAAATTGAGTTGTTTGATAGGTAATCTTTTCAGATGTTTGCTATGTCGAGTGTACCTTGGAAATTATTTGATTGAAGTGAAACCTTTTTAGGCAGCGATTCGATAATTGGACGAGAATTGAGGGTGAAGTTTCAAGAACGCGTCACGTTTAGGCACATTTCGTTCGTTAAGCAGAGGAGAGAAAAGGAACATATAGGGTTGAGAGAAGGAGAGTGAAAGCTATACATTGAATATCTAATAAAAAGTTTTTAATTTTAAATGTCTATTTTACTGAAATTTCTAATATATAAGTTTGACTTCTGTCACGTATACTATATATATATATATAGTTGGACGTAGTGCCTTTTTTTCTTATGCTTAACATTACTATTAAACACTCAATAAAATAAAAATTATATCTTCTATGTATTAATACGTGAAGAGAAATCTTCGTACCCCTTTCCAAGCATATTGGGCGCACGGAGGAGTGATAGATTTGGCATAGTTAAAGTTTGTACGGTAAAGAAGCCAGGAATCTAAAATGTATACATAATTGTGTGTTACAAATACTTTATATAAAACATTCATTATTTACGTCCGTACTGACAATGTCCATCACATAACAGTATTTAAAAATGTTGCCAACGAATGGTGACTCAAACCTCAGTAACGTTTAAACTTAAAAAATATATGAATAACGGTCGAATTTCAACCACAGGGCGACCACGAGTAATAATTAATTCTCTATGATCAAATTTTATATTCATTATTTTAGCACTGTTGTCACACTAACGTAAGACAATAAATAATATTAATTAATTGTAAATATCAACTACAGTGTGATGGTGGTACCGTGTGGTGGCAGCATAAGAGAATCTACTATCCCATCTGGTCCCGGGGGTGACGTAAAAGTAGACATGGGGAAAATGAATACCAGGACATGGACAGCAGCATCTTCCTAGAACATCCTAACAAATGAACTGCGGGTGCCATCCCGCCAGCTAAGCGTGGTAACTATAGCAAATTCCCCCCAAAATCTATGGGCGAGGCCTATGTTCAGCAGTGGACTTGTGATGGCTGAAACGAGGAGGAGGAAGGGATATCAATTGAGTCAGACTAATCATCTATAATTTGTTTTGGTGTACGTGCATATGAAACGGCACCGATTTTTTTTTATTGAATAAATTGACGGGAGGAGCAAATCGTCCTGATGGTAACTGCAACGTCGCCCACAACCAATGCTGTATCACCCAGAGAATTTCTGTGTGGCACCACAATGCGCCCGTCACTCTGAGACATCAGTTCTTAGGTCTCATATGCCCAGTAATTACACTAGCTATCAGTACTGAAACACAGAAGAAAAGATTTCACTGCTTGCGGGCAGAATACTGGTGGTAGGATTCCTATGCAGGAATCCGTCTAGGTAGGTACCAGCACAGGTCCAGTTATTCTGCCGTGAAGCAGAAGTGTGCAAACATTACTGTGTCTCGGTTTGAAGGGCACTGTGAGCTAGCGTAATCACTGGGCATATGAGACTTAAGAACCCATGTCTCAGGGTGATGGGCACAGTGACGTGTCACACAGAAATTTTCTGGGTGACACAGCATTTGTTATGGGCAGACGTTGCACTTACCATCAGGTGTACGTTTTGCTGGTTTCATCACTTTATGCTATAAAAAAAGAATGACTGCAGTGGTACCTACCTACATAGAGACAAATTCCTATATAGGAATCCAACTACCAGTGAAACACTAGATTTCCTAACAGTGAAATATTTTTATTTTCGATGTACTTGTCCGAGATTATTTCCCTTGTATCGATAATCTCACATTCTGTATTATGAAGGTATGTAGTTCTCACACATCGTGGCTCAATGGGCAACGTACCTGCCTGCCGAATCGTGGCTCCCGGGTTCATAGGCGTAGCCGGTAGTGCCACACACGCATACACAATTTTGGTTTTTACTGCATACCTACAACATAGAAATACGAGTAAATCTCGTGTAGGCCGCCAACCTGGGACACATCAGAAGGCGAGGAGAAGTAAGTGCCTTTGTGTTTACTCGTACATTTGCGACACTATAATATGTATATCCTACGGAGTTAACAACTTCTAGTGATAACCTAAGGTTGTCATTGGTAGGAAACCAGCAGG
Source organism: Luehdorfia chinensis (assembly GCA_019845155.1). Taxonomy (NCBI): domain Eukaryota; kingdom Metazoa; phylum Arthropoda; class Insecta; order Lepidoptera; family Papilionidae; genus Luehdorfia; species Luehdorfia chinensis. Next base: position 2,418,993 of record JAHVAK010000390.1, read on the forward strand.
AAAGATTTCTGTCCTTCCTGTTTCTGTAAAACCTACATTTTTTGTTCTTGATATGTTTTTTACGGTTTTTGATGTTGTATAATGTTTTGGAGATGATGCTAGTAATTTAACTTTATATAAAAATTGTATGTGTTTTGGAGTGTTTTTTTTATTTTTTATTATTGTACAAAGTGACGAAACGAGCAAAACGTTCACCTGATGGTAAGTGAAACGTCCGCCTATAACAAATGCTATATCACCTAGAAAATTTCTGTGTGACACCACACTGTGCCCATCACCCTGAGACATAAGTGGCTTACGTCTCATATGCCCAGTCATTACACTAGCTCACAGTGTCCTTCAAACCGAAACACAGTAATGTTTGCACCTACCTAGACGGATTCCTGCATAGGAATCCTACCACCAGTAAATGTAGATTGATCAATCTCTTAGAAGTTTCTTCCATTGGTATTAAATTCAGTTCATTATTTAAATCATACAATCCTGTTTACATGTTTTTAGAGCCAACACGTATTACTGACACTCGTGCAACTTGTATAGTTTATATTTTTAAAGATGTTAAAAAATTGCGCAAATCTGTTATTAACAAAATAAGTTCTGATCACATCATGTCATGTCTGGCGTATGTGGACTATGAGAAAGCTTTCGAGTCTTCCTACCCGCAGATAAAACAGAACCTATGTACTAAGGGTTATTATAATATAAAATAATACATTAATGGTAATAATCCCTGGGAATTAGGTGATTGCTACCAGGCTGTAAGAAATAAAAAAAGCTTAATAAGAATTCCTCACGTAATTTATATTATTTTTCATTGAAAATTACCAAAAAAGAGGATACCTGCGGAGTTTCTTTCGCTTGTTTCTTCTCCGTACATAGGAACCTAATTATGAAAATCATTTGCTAACAAACTACAACAGATTGTAAAATAATGACACTTGACAAACGAATTCTGAATTCCTTACGTCAGAGAAAAATATGCATGTTAGATATCATATCATAGGATAGCATGCCGATAAGTGTCCGGCAGAGTAGAATAGCACCTACCTCTTTCCTACCGAGGTGTCGTAAGAGGCGACTAAGGTATTGTACGGACAGCCTTTATTCGTGCAGAATAACACCATAATATGCAATTCTGTCACTATACTGCTCTTGGGAACGCAATGGGGAGTAAGATTTTTTTGACTCGTACCAAAACGGCGGCGACGTGGTTCTCCACCCGTCACGTCTCGTTTCCTATGGGGGCAAAAAGTGGGCTTGCTGTGTGGCTTCTGCCTACCCCTTTTATAAAAACACATACATATATGTATGTAGGTATCAAAATCAGTTGAGTTCAGAAGCTATCAACTGTTCGATATATTTTTTATATAAGTATTATTCAGTATTTACAGCAGTGGTTTCAGAAGTCATTTTATATTTATAAAATTCAATTGACATCTATTTTATAACAACCGTTTTTATCCTCTTGTCAGTATAGCGAATTTGATATAAAACTGTAATGTACATTTTACGTTACTCGCTCGCCAGTACTTCACGTAATAAGGCTGTGGAGTCCGCGAGTCCGAATATTTTATCGAGAACTTATTCGTGTCATGATCGAAACAATTTGTCCTTGTTTTTCCTGGCGAACGGCGAACGGTTTTAAGAATCGATTTTAGTGGCCGGCATGTTTTAGCGCATGTTCTTGATGTTTCGGGCATGTTGCCACGCTAGCTTCTTCTGGCCACACCAGACAACAAACGCATCTGTGTTTATGTCCTAACGTAGTTAGAGGGCCTTTTCGGCGTCGGTTATATTGCTTGTGATTTAATTTTGCATCACTTACAGCGTGTACCGTTTTCAACAAGTAAATTTCACATTTTTAATGACAGAATGTAACGTGATGGATTTCTCCGTCACCTGATTGCAAGTGCAACGTCTGCCCATAACAAAAACTGGAACACCCAAAACATTTCTCTGTGGCACTACACTGCGCACGTCACATGTGACATCAGTTCTTTAGTCACTAACTTAAAGCTCACCGTTCAAACCGAAACATAGCATGGTTTTCATACGGCTGTTTCACGGTAGAATAACAGGCACTGCGGTGGTACCTACCTAGGCCCTTATATCACTACTAAACCTGTAGGCTATACCAAAATGTATCCTTTCGAACCCGTGGCTCACAGCGCAGAAGTTAGTTACTACGCCGACCTAGCCGACAATCTAATTTCGGTCCATATTTTGGAACCAATTTATTGAAAGAAGCTTTTTATGCGTTTTCAATAAATTTATAATGAATTTTCGATTTCGATCGACTATAAAGATTAAATCAATAAGATGGAAATGGCGGAATGAGTTCAATTGTATATTTTCATTGAAATGTCTAATCTTCAGTTAAATGTCTAAACCGTTAAAAGACTTCAACACCAGCAGTACCAAGCTTACCATAGTTGGAATTATCCTAATTACCACGATCTAGCATTTCTATTTTTTAGATGTCAGATCCATCTGTTAGGTATATTTCAAAATATGCATGTAGTACAGGAATTAATCTTACTTGACTTTAATGTTGTAAAAGTTAGGACAGTTCGTGGAGCGATTAACTTAAAGCCGCGTTTGACAAAGCATATCATTTCCAGAACAATTATTTCTAAATAAAGAGTTAAAGTAATGATTAACTTTCAATCTGTCTATCGTTTATTATATACAATTAAAAATGCCATGTTGAGTCTTTGAATAGTAATTACATATATACATGGAGTCGCGCCTCTATCGCATTGAGGTAGTCAGAGAACTTCTTTGCTTGCTACGATCCTGATACATCTTTCGCATCTTCTACTTTCATGAGCGTTTTCAAAGAAGCTCATTGGTTGCAGGTACTTTTGACGTGGCCTTTCCTTAAAATAAAAATTATAAAATTTCATTGCACTCCTTCAATTTGTCTATAGACCACCGACTAACTAACGTATATTTAAGACTTCCAGATTTAGTTTTAGTTTAGTTAGACAGCTGAGCTGGTGTATGAATAAAAGTGTCGAACTCGACTAATTTAACTAATTTAAAACCGTCGAAGAAACAAAATTCCGAACGCTTCCGCGGGCTGAAGATAAAAAAGGGGAGCACACACCGTGCCTCACAACGAGCAAATTAATTACCGAGGCTGGCAACCCTGCGTGGACGCAGTTGGCAACTCGTTAGTCCCGGAATCTCCGTACGTTGGAGTACGGTAGCGTAGTTTTTTGCGGCGAGCGCGCGACAAGACGAGAATACAAAGGGTACTGTGCGCTTCCCTACCCTTTTAAGGATCGGCCCTTAGGCGGGATTCCATCCCGGAACGTGTCCGCACAATAAAACGATTTATATTTATTTATCGGATAAATGAAAGGCAATCGACCGATGCGTGCGTTCCGCGCACTCGAATTTCGTACCGGCACGCGTGTACGCCGTAATTTTTTCGATAATTAAACCCGATAGCATTAAACGAACATTATGAAGATATAAATACATATTTGTGCGTAAGTTGTGATAGTGTTAAAGGGAAGAAAAAGTCGCAGTTTAGGTGTTACCGGTTTTTTATATATTTTGATCACGTTGCTATCATAAAGTCTTAAGGATGTCTTGAAAAAGTTTTAAGTAAGTACTTCTAAGTATTCCAAATATTTATGATAGAACTCAAAATATACGTCTATAACTAACTGCACATAAATGAAAGCAACGAAACCTTATAGAAACTAAAAATTAATTACAGATTTGTATTTGAAGTCTACTTATATCTATATTAGAATATAATGTTTGATATAACGAGCTGGGTACCTTCGGTCTCGTAAAAGATGACTAAGGAAACCCAATGGCCTTTCTAAAAAATTCAATTGAAATTTTAAAAAAAATGATGTTTTATATTTAAATTGCTACCTGAAGTGGTTTGTATTCATGTTAAATTGTCTGTTGTAAAGAATACTCGTATTAACACTTATATATTTCTATGTAAAAATAAAACTATCTATAATCAGTATCAATTTCATTAAAATACGTTTAATTAAAAGTACTATGAGAACCCAGCAAATGAATCAATTCACTGCAGCAAACGGTATAGATTCTAGGGTTACCACAAGGAGTCGTTGTGGCGACATACCTCTTCATTTTATATGGTAAGCGACGGAGGCTCTGATCGATAGTGATGTACGGATAGTCTATTACCGTGATTTTAAAGTACGCTCTTTTGGATCCTATATCACAGATTCCACTGTCCAGGTGTTTACTCTGTATTCTAGTTGTAAATTTGTGAACGGTTAGTAAATATTAATAGGAAACAATTTTATATGGATTAGCTTTAAAATCAAATATGTTGCGAAAACTATTTAAACGAAGGACAAATTTGGTAGTATGCACCAAAGTTTAGATTGAAATAGGTGATGATTTTGTATAGTGAAAACTTTTAATAGTTACTTATAATGAAATCACAACACTAACTACCATATTTCTGTAAAGTAAAATGTAAAACAGGCGTACAAGAAATTGAAAATTATTTATCATTTTAACAATGTTCAAACAGTATGGCAGATATATCCTATCAGACGTTCCGTCAGCGAGTCTGCTGTGACCGCAAAAAATACCTCATCACTCCGAAGCGAGACGTCTTAGTTGAAAAACGGAATTAAAACCGTAATCAGCTTAGCGAGTGTAACAAACTCAGCTTTATTAGAATCCAATTGTTTTTTCCAGTGTAATTATTTACAATTATTATTGTCGCTAGCCAATTATTGGTCGTCACTAGGAGTACTAGAAAATACCCGGCACGTTCCTCACGTTGCGTATCGTTCCCAGGAAAGAGAGGTTCCGGGTTTGCTTCCCCGTAGCACGTGGGAAAATCGCGTGCTATAAATCAGAGCCTTGTGGTTGTTTTTTTGCAGTGTACGCTCGGGCGCGCGGGCTAGCGTATAAGTTGTAATTTTTTCGCGATCAGTAGTAGCTGCAGCAATGCAGTGCTTGCGTTGCATTGATTAGACTCTATTTATTTGTTCATATCGAGTTCTTGTTTGTTTACAATTTATAATTGCTTCTCAGTTGCACTTGAACGTCGTTTGTCTTGTCCGAGATCGGCCTATGTTTTACAATGTATTCTCTAAGTTCTATTTACGTCTTGATATGATTTCTTTTAATTTCATGTTTACATACAAATGGAATAGTATGTCTTTTAAATGTTTTTGCAGTTGAAAATTAAAGCTACACTTGATATGGAAATTTTACTAAATACAATTTTACTTTTAATATGAGAATTAAAATCTACGTCCCAAAACCATAAACTTAAAACATGCAATCTAATGTTTAGAATCTATGTTGAATGTAACTTAAATAAATACATTTGGTACTTATTTAGATCGATCGAAAAACAAATAACAAATGGATATTTTATCTCTTTCATTTTTTTTTTCTACATAGAAATGAGCTAATCTAAAGATGCCTTTTGTAGACACAGATATTCCAAGACGCCTTACACTTGCATTAAATATATCTTTTGACGACTTCCTAACACGATCATCGGTGGCCATATTTGTTCCAGCCCTTATAACATTGTAATGGGAGTGACATGTGTCAAAACTGACATTGACAGGTATTAATCAAACCTCGACACTGTCATACCGTCCGTCACTACTTCGAGGCCTGTTTTCTTTTTACATCGTAACCTTTATTAGCAGAGGTCCTGTGAACGAGGCGAGGAATTTCCATTTGCCTATGTTATACATATTTTTACAAATACTTGATTTAGTATTGATTGGAATACGGACATTGAAACAAATTTAGTTTTCACATGTGCATGTGATGCGATGACAACTTTATGATAATGTAAAATCAACTCTTTGCTTATTTATTATAGGATATTATAAAATGGCATGTTCAATGTTTTTCGGATTTTAAACGTATTTAGCTATTTATATAGCTGAACGTAAACATTTAATTACATAATTATTATTTAAGTAAAGATTTTTGATGTCAAAGTATCTTTTATCGTCAAATGATAATATCATAACCATTTTATCTTAGGGATCATTAAACCCCAAGATAAAATGCTTATGCGTTAAATAGTTATTGAATTGTAAAAAGTGTGATTTGGATTATAGAATGCAAAAAATCATAACATTTGGATATAATAATATCGTTATTTTTTTAACTTATTTCTTTGTTTCAGATTTCAGATATTGGCTTTCAGATATTGACCCTACAACTGGTCAATATCATCATCATTTCAGCTTATAACTAGTCCACTGCTGAACATTGACCTTCACCATAGATTGCCACAAAAGTTAGCAGCTCTCATTTTGGGGGGATTTTGCCGTCGTTGCCATGCTTGGTAGACGTTGGTAACCGGTTATTTATTCAGATCTTCCAAGAAGGTGCTGCTATCCATCTTCTGGTTTTCATTTTCCCTTTGTCGACTTTCACGACACCCACGGGATGATATGGGGTGGAAGAGTCTCTTACGGCACTGGTCAATATACATGCAATGATTTAGAAGAATAGAAAATTCTAAGAAATCTAGTATATTATGTATACATAAGTTGTAATTGGCTTCTAGCGCCGGTCATGCGTGAACGAATATTTTTTTTTATTCGTCTATCTGATTCTTTCGCTGCGTAAATCAGCAGGCCGCATTCAAACCGACATGCGTTGTGCATTTGCATTTAGATGAACGCGTGCACTTAGTTACGCCTCTGTGTAAATAATGAATGCGGGGTAACGCATGTCGCTTGCGGCTTTCGATATGTTATTTTATTCTAGTTTTTCTTGCTGGTGCCATTTTGACACAGATCGAAAAGCTCAAAGTTTATTATTGATTCTTTTTATGTTGAAAAGTAACCATACGAGCAACTCGTTCACCAGATGGTAAGTGCAATGTCCGAACATAATTAATGTGGCATTTGTGTGGTATCAAACTGCGTTGCGCTCAGTAGTTACACTAGCCAAGTCTCTTTAAGACCGAAACAGAACAATTTTTGCACATTTTTATGTGATGGCAGGATAACTGGCGCTGCGGTGGGGCCTAAACGGATTCCTACATACGAGGAATCGTAGGAGTCGTACTCTCTACTCGTAGGAGTCCGCCATCAGTGAAATTGAAGTGTTTATAGTATTAGATAGGTAACAGGCTAATGTGACTGAAAATTGGTAATGAATTTGACTTTTGAACTGAACGGCTGAAATTTGCTAATTTAACTGAGGTAATTTATTAAAATGCTGGTGATGATGATGTTCGGTCGTCCATTAAAATGACCTACTCTGTTAGTGACTCTGGTACCTGACAGTTATGTCACCTTAACAGATGTATTCCATTACAAAAAAAAACTATTAAATGGTTCTATGTCTAGTTCTATATGCAACATTTTGTTAAATCCTGTTTATTTTTGTTTTATTTAATGAATTTAACTGGTGATAGGATTTCTATGCAGGAATCCGTCTAGGTAGGTACCACACCAGGGCCAGTAATTCTGCCGTGAGGCAGTAGTGTGCGAGCGTTACTGTGTTTCGGTTTAAATGGCACTGAGAGCTGGCGTAATCACTGGGCATATGAGCGACTTAAGAGCTGATGTCTCAGGGTAATACAGTGTTGCGTCATACAGAAATATTCTGGGTGACACGGCATTTGCTATGCGCAGACGTTGCACTTACCATCAGGTGAATGTTTTACTAGTTTCGTCACTTTATCCAATTATTTTTTGATAAAAATTTTTTCTGTCATGTGTACTGAGTTGCAAGCGTTCTTTTTTTCTTTGTAACATAACATCGTCCTTGTCCTTGCTGTTTAAGTGCGTCTCACAATCCATTACAACGTACATTAACGGTTACGTCTGAGCTTAAATTTTAATTGCTTTCACCCGAGATGACAACGATCGCTATATTATAATGCAGTCCATTAGGCGAACAAGCCACCGCTCATCGACTTGCGAATTGCGTCATCCCTATCACAGTTCACAGGCAAGGTTTAATAAATATTGTATAAAATCACGCTTGAATTAAAAAAATATTACTTTTTATCCCGGGAAATCAAAAAAAAAGTATTGCATAAAGCGACGAAACGAGCAAAACGTTCACCTGATGGTAAGTGCAACATCTGCCCATAACAAATGCTGTGTCACGCAGAACATTTCTTTATGACACCACACTGCGCACGTCACCCTGAGACATCAGTTCTAAAGTCTCATATGCTCAGTGATTACGCTAGCTCTCAGTGCCCTTCAAACCGAAACACAGTATTGTTTGCACACTACTGCTTCACGGCAGAATAACTGGCCCTGGGATGGTGGCTACCTAGACGAATTCCTGCATAGAAATCCTATCATCAGTAACACACTGGATATTCAAAAAATCTATATCCACTCGGACAAACTTTCGGGCATGAGCTAGTATATAATAAAACCAGTGACCATGGGTGCTGTAAAGCGCTGGGAACGTCGGGTTGTTAATGTTTAAAAAATAAACGCGAATGAATTCGTAAAATTACTTTTGTTAAAAAAATCAAATGTTCATAAAAGGCGAAGTTAATAATTTTTTTAGATATACAAATAAAATGGAGACCAATAAAAGCGAAACTTTATTTTGATGGTATTTTGGTCCGAAACTCTGCTCCGGCTTGCAGACTTCACATATCCTCGATTTTGATAGATTCTCTTCCTTCCAAGCCACCGTGCTCACCCATTTGAACCTTACCGCACAGTATTTTTGTGAAGCTCATAGTCGGTGGTGAGGTTGGTAAGTAAATTAGATGACAATGTCCTCCTGGCCGACCTGACCACGGAATATTGTTGGAACCTATCACCTGCGCAGAAGATAGACAAAACTATATTTTTTTTAATTTTAAATCAATCTACGTTTGCTAGGAATCCTTCCTGGCGTTAAGTGTTGGGAGTCCGTTAACATAAAAATCCATGTAAGTAGAGTATACTCTACTACAACTTATAAGTTGTGTATGGTAATAGAAAAAGTAAACTCTGTAATTAATGGCGTATGGGGAATGTCCCGAATTTTCAGTTGCAGGACCAAACTCTGCTTCTATATTAGTGTAAAAAACATACATACATACATACATAAGATCACGACTGTATCCCATAAGGGGTAGTCAGAGACTGGGCACTCACTGCAAAAACAGATGACTGCCACAATCCACGTTTCACCAAAACAATATAAAGCACTCGGTGTGATAGGTGGTGAGCCCATCGCCACCATGCGCTGTTGGGTGCACAGTGCAGTTTAATTCCTTACTCGCCTTTTGAGAGATCCATTGGATGTGATGGAGTGGTAGTATTCTTTTAACGAGCCGCCACCACACGGCACACCACTACACTAGCCGTGTGGTAGTGTAAAAAAAGTATAGTTTAATGTCTTGCTGAGCACAGGCTTCCTCTCATTTCTTAGAGAAAAGTCGGCCACGCTACTAGAATGCGGGTTGGGGGACTTCACATGTCTTTGAAATATTTTTTCCTCAGACATGCAGGTTCCCTCACGATGCTTTTACCGCTGCGCACGTGGTACTTACCACGTGCGCAGCGGTAAAATGACAATTTTTAGAGGCGACGGCACCGCGGATCGATATTAGCCTATTGCGATTTAAATTCGCTTTGTTTTTCCTTGCAAGAGGTCGGAAAATGTTATTATCGCTATCTAACAATGACAAATGGCTGAAATATCGAATGAGCTAGATCGTAACCGCAATGAATGTCTGTGCTGTCAGATAGGGCAGCTCGTGATAGGACGGACAGCCCGGGGTGTTTCTCCCGTTCCGTTTGTCGGTGCCCTTAAATCAACGTAGTGTTCACCGAGTTACTGGTGTTGTCACGATTTTGATTTCGGGCTGTTAAGAAAGAAAGAAAACGTTTATTCGGAAAGCTACTAAAATAAGGAAAAATTTAACTGTGAGTGTCACCAAGGGCTCTGCATAAGTCGAGATACTGAGTAACAGTACCTGCTGGTCTTTCGTGCATTCTGATAAACGAAATAAAATGATACTAATTTGTCTATGATACAGTCACGCCTTTCTCCCGTAGACAGAAGCCACACACGTGGACTACTTTTCGCCCCCGTGGGAACACTGCCACCACACAGCGGTGTTACTATACTCTGAACCATTATTCAATCAATGTATCTTAACTGCACCCTAAACCGTCATTCCAATGCCGTCCGTTATCTCCGGATCTATATTTTGCAAACATCCACATTTACGATTCGATAACGTGTAGACAGTTAAGATCACAAAGGCGCTTTGAGACGGTCGCCGGAAAACGGGCGATAAACGTCCGAGGATCAAAAGCCTCGGGCGGTACTCTGGTGCACTCTCCCACGTGCCGGGAAGCGCGGAGGTATGTAGTGGTCACAATAATCTAAAACGGAAAGTATAAGGGACTAAAACGTATTTAAATATTTGTATTTGATTTGTTTCACTTAATATTGCTATAATAATGTGCTTAGCCTATAAGTCCGCTACTGAACATAGACCTTCCCCAAACATTCTCTCATATCATGTGATGTTGTATAGTAATATAAAGATAAGTTAATTGAGTTTATGAGAAGTCTGATAGACAGTTAGGTACAATTTTTATAATAATTGAAATGTTACGTTTTAGTATTTTAAATTTAAGAATAAAATCACTGCCTATATAATTGGAATCAATTTCTTTTTAAAACCGATTAATATAGCCAATTTTTGCATATTGTTCATTGTGTAGTGTTGATAGTGTGCAGTTTATGCGAACAAAGTCGCGGATACATTTTGCATGTGATGTTAATCTGCTATTTATTATTCTATTATAGATTCTTTGGGAATGATTTACTTGCCAGCTACTTACCCTAAAGCGGTCAAGTGTGAACTATTTATCTCGGACTCAAGCGTTTCGATTACCCTAACCTTTTGTTCACGTTATCAAAAATTTCCCCTCGCTTCGTATACATTGCTCCTGGATAATAATTAAAAGTTTCTAAAAGCAAGGGAATGTTTTGATCATGCCGCTGTTTTTGTCATTTTGCAGAGAAATAAATGGATGACATGGAGCTTCTCAGTTTGTGTGTAGTAGGTAATATCCATTATCCAACACGAGGGCAACTTAAAGTTATAAGTAATAAGGAATAAGGCGCTGGCTTTAAATTTCATAGTATACGAGTTACCTGGATTCGGTTCCCAGGTGCCGGCATCACTAAAATTGTTAATTGCAATTTAAAGTGCTAATTTACCACGTTCTCGGCGGTGAAGGAAAACATCGTGAGGAAACCTGCACGTCTCAAAAAAAAATCATTTGAAGTCCGCCAACCCGCATTGGAGCAGCGTGACGGATTCTTCCCGGCTCAAAAACCCTCTCAGAAATGAGAGGAGGCCTGTGCTCATTTCGCTCTCACAGGAGTGAGACATTCAAAGGCTGTTCCCTTACTTTACTATGGATGTCCTACTGATGAGCACAGGCCTCAGACTTTTGATGCCGAGAACAGCCCGCCAATCTGCTCCAATGCGTGTTGGCGGACTTCACACGTCCAGGGAAATATTTTCTATTTTTGTAATGAATAAAGTGACGAGACTAGCAAACCGTTCAGTCTGCCCACATGTTGTATCACCGATAACACTTCTGAGTAGGTACCTTGAGACATCAGTTCTTAAGTCTCATATGCCCAGTGATTACGCTAGCTCTCAGTGCCGTTCAGACCGAAACACAGTAATGTATGCACACTACTGCTTCACGGCAGAATAACTGGCCTTAGGGTGGTACCTACCTCCACGGATTCCTGCATAGGAACCTTATTATTCCTAAAACAAGGAGGTTTTCCCGTAATGTTTTTCTTCACCGCTGAGCACGTGCTATTGCAGAACAAATATAGACACCAGAACTGCCACGGCTATTTTTAAATGTCATCTTATTTTTTGCCGTGTGGTGGCGGCTCGATATAAGAACACTACCACTCCATCTCATCCAATGGATCTCGTCAAAGGCGAGTAAGGAATAAACTGCACTGTGCACACAACAGCGCATGATGGCGGTGCTCTCACCACCTATCACACCAAGTGCATTATATTGTTTTGGTGAAACGTGGATTGTGGCAGTCATCTGTTTTTGCAGTGAGTGCCCAGTCTCTGACTACCCCTTATGGGATGCATTCGTGATCTTATGTATATGTATCTACTTATTTTTTTGTTTTTATCGTTTTCGAATTTGTGCCCAAAAGTAAATTCAGTTGTATCAACCTCGTTGTATACGTCCAGCACGAAGTTTTCGCGGCCCGGGGGCGGCACGCCGCTTCGATCCCTGTCGGCTGTGATTTGCGCTCCGGTCGATGTTTGCTCGGATTCGAACTCGTCACGCTCGCCCGCGTTGCACTAATATTCGGACGTTCGGATGAACAAACGGTGTGAACCGATTGTTAATTTTCAAGCCCGTTTCGGTGTTTTGTACTTTTTATCTCTCGCTATTTTAGACATTCTTTTATGTTCGTTTGGAATCGTTACTAGTATTGTTCGGACATTTATTTTAACGGTGCTGTTTGCAGACAGCACCGACATAACAGCGCGACAGAACGATGAGTCGGATATGTTATGGTTGCTGCAGTCCAACATTATATTTTAAACTATACTTGTATTTAACAGCCGTTGTAGCTCAGGGGCCTTGTGCTCGCCTTTAATTTCATAGTAAGCGAGTAACCTGGGTTCCATCCCCGGTGCCAGCACCTCTAAAATTGTTCTACAATTTTAAGTACTGATTTACCACGCGCTTAGCGGTGAAGGAAAACATCGTAAGGAAACCTGCATTTCCGAGGAGTAGAAATATTTCTTACTTTACAATGAAATCATTGTTAAATACAAAAAGTAAAAAGTTAAATTCAGCCTATAAATGTGCCACTGCTGAGCACAGCCCTCCTCTCATTTCTGAGATGGTTTTGGAGCTTGGAAGAATCCGCCGCGCTGCTCCAATGTGGGTTGGCACATGTCTTCGAAATATTTTTTTTTTATAATGATTTTTTATATTTACGCGAACACTACACATTTAAATGAAACTAACTTTACGGATTTTATCGCGTTTATTTTTGTTATTTATAACCCGACGTTTCGAGTGCTTTACAGCTTTACAGTCCCCCCGTGACCATGGGTGCTGTAAAGCACTCGAAACGTCGGGTTATAAATAACAAAAATAAACGCGATAAAATCCGTAATAGTTTCATTTAAATATTTTTTTTTTATTCCTAAGACATGCAGGTTTCCTCACGATGTTTTCCTTCACCGCCGAGCACGTGGTAAATCAGCACTTAAAATTGCAATTATGAATTTTAATGGTGCCGGCACCGGGAATCGAACTCAGGTCACTCGCGTACTAAATTTAAAGCGAGCGCTCAGCTCCTGAGCTACCACGGCCTTAGTGTTATCCTTCACCGCCGAGCACGTGGTAATTCAGCACTAAAAATTGCAATGTATGACAAATAAAACTCATTTCTTTCTTTGTAATATTTAAAATTTCAAACCGCTTTTTTTATTTATTTTTATTGGATAAAGTGATGAAAGGAGCAAAATGTTCACCTGATGGTAAGTGCAAAGTCTGCCCATAACAAATGCTGTGTCACCCAGAAAATTTCTGTGTGACACCACACTGTGTCCATCACCCTGAGACATAAGTTCTTAAGTCTCATACGCCCAGTGATTACGCTAGCTCACAGTGCCCTTCAGACCGAAATATTCCACTGCTGTGTAAATGCCTCTTCTCGTTTTTGAGATTGGATTGTGTTTCTAATGCTAACTGTGCCCAGCGGTTTTACCCGACGTTTAATTTAAAAGAAATCGCTCTAGGAGTCACAGCTTGATGTTATAAAGCCTTTAGTTTTAATGATTTCTTACATTTACGCGAACACCACACATTTAAATGAAACTAATTTTACGGATTTCATCGCGTTTAATTTTACTATTTATAATCCGACGTTTCGAATGCTTTACAGCGCCCATGGCCACGGGGGGACTGAGGTGATAGATGTCCTGATGTAATAGTTAACCCGGAGTACTTTCAGCTTTTAATTATTATTTTCGGGCCGATCTACGCAGAAATAGCTGACTGCAAGACTTCAAGACACAGTTAGCCCTTTAGCCTTCCTCCATAAATGGGCTATCGAACACTAAAACAATTTTTCAATTCGTACCAGTAGTTTCTGAGATTAGCGCGTTCGACCAAACAAAGTCTTCAGCTTTATAATATTAGTATAGATGATAAAAAAATCGGGGCTGGAGTGGTTGGCGGTCAATGGGCAATGAGAATTATTCGTCGACGTCTAAAAAATGTCTCATAGTATTTTTATTATTTTATTGTTCAGTGGTCATATCGGCAGGTTTTGAAACGTTTTTTCTACAACGGTTGCAGGCAAGAGACAATTTGAGCTCTAAAAGGCATTAACTCAAGATATTTTTATAAAGTTTATTCAGAAGGCAGTCGCTTCTCGCTCACTGCATCGACAATTCTTAGTTAAATGACGCCCCTCAAATCGTTTTTGCATTACCCTTTGCAAGAACCGCTGAAGGGTGCTTCGCAGTCTCCACTTTACTTAACCCTAAAGCTATAATATTGTTTGCAAACCGATTCTCTTGCAAATGAGCGTAATGATAATGTTATTTAACTTTTATATTTTTAAACGGTTTTTGATGAAATTTTCTCACCTAGTTATACATTTTATGTAAAATACTTCTTGGGTTCAAATCCCAACCGGAGCCAACATATGCTCAAATGTTGGCTTTCGGGTCTGTGTTTTGATTGTTCCCGAGTGACTGTCACTGCATCCTAGTCTACATACATACATACATAAGATCACGAGTGTATCCCATAAGCGGTAGTCAGAGACTGGGCACTCACTGCAAAAACAGATGACTGCCACAATCCACGTTTCATCAAAACAATATAATGCACTTGGTGTGATAGGTGGTGAGCCCATCGCCACCATGCGCTGTTGGGTGCACAGTGCAGTTTAATTCCTTACTCGCCTTTTACGAGATCCATTGGATGAGATGGAGTGGTAGTATTCTTTTAACGAGCCGCCTCCACACTGCGTCCTAGTCTACTTCCGATCTTATTGCATGAGCGTTACATCAGACGTGGGTTCTATGTTTGGGCTCACATTTAAAGTGCGCAGTTGATAGTTTTCTACGGTAGTCGTAAGTGATCGTCGCGGTCGTAAATCGGACCAGGAGGACAGCACAACTTGGTAATCTACCTACGCACTAACGCTTTCTCTGATGTTACTTATTATGTCTCGAAGCCTCTGCTACGGTTCTCGAAGAGTCTCTGTTAACGAAATGGATGGGCATAAGCTACACCTACATTATAATTATAAAAATGATAAATGTACTATCACAATACCTTCTTTATTTTATTCAATGATCTGTATATCATCATTTATCATTAAATAAATATAACATCCTATGCCATATCACTTACATTACGCAAATTATTAAAATAACATCATACAATTGTTCCACTGCTCTGCACACGCCTCCTCTCATTTTTGAGAGCTTTTCGGAGAGTGGGTTTTGGAGGAAGAGTCCGCCACGCAACTGCAATGGTAGGCATACTTCATAAATAAAAGAAATATTTTTTATTTCTCAAACTCTCAGGCTTTCACGATTTTTTCCTACATCGCCGAGTACGTGGTAATTATCATAAAATTGCCGAACAATTTCAGGGGAACCGGAAACACGAGTCACATGCGTACTATGTAATTTAAGTTTTAGCTAAATTAACTTGTAAACATATTTGTGTAACTATATTTATTATTTTTAAAGTATTCTTATTGAAAAGAAACAAAGGGCAGACTTAATGCCTTTTGTCATTCTCTCAGCGTTTACAGAAGATAGAAAATATGGTACTATATGTTAGTGTGTATAGGTCATTCACGTCTCAACTGGACCACGCTCTTATAGAATTGCTTCATATATGGAAAATCATAGCCATAGGGATATGACGAGAAGTTAATAGAGAGCATAGAGTAGTTAATAGAATCAAGTGTTACTTTTCGGAAATCGATTATAATAAAGAAAAGAACCGAATGCAAAGTTTAAAACAGTGCTACCTACTGTTTAAGAGCACCGCTGGTCCTCCCACGCAGCATGCTTAAGCAAACTAATACCGCCAACGGAAACGACGAGAACACGACACCTGTTTCAGTACAAAACGGGGACATGAAGCGATATTGATTCTAAGACAGACAACAACTGCGACTCGGCTGCATACCATAAATTGACAACGAAAGGTTTCGTCGTAGCACTTCGGGGCAAATATACATTTACATCATAACCTTTATTCAAAACGAACGTCCGTGGGCCACAATTACCACACACAAATCAGATACACAAGTCATCCTTCTTCATCGTCATCATTTCAATCCATTCAAAGTCATCTGTTGAACATAGGCACCATAGATTGCCATAGATAAAGCAAGGTACTGAACAACCTGCAACTATCGACTTCGCGCAAAACCGTTCAGTTCGTTGGTACGAGGTTGCCACTCGAGAACATTTATTCCCCAACGGTTATCGATTCTACGAGTTATATGGGCGACCCATTGCAACTTCAGCTTGCTGTTCCTTAGGGGTATGTCGGTTACTGTGGTTTTGAGAATATAAAGAAAGAAAGAAACTTGTTTATTCGCGGGCGGTATACAAAAGGTATATAAAGAAAATAAAATAAAAAATGGAACTATTACTAACCTTAAATAAAATAATTAAAACTAATGTGACCAAATGGTAAAATTTGTGCTGCAGCATTAGCCCACGAAATGGATCGAACTCAGCTATTGTCGAGATAACCCGACACTAGGTTTTCAGTCCGTCCCTTAACTTATGGGAACTCGGGCGGCTAATATAAATCGTTATATCATCTAAATATCATCGTTAACGGATTGTGTTGTCATTAAAGGTGAACTCATCATCCCTATTATTATCCCTACTAAAAAAAAACAAAGTCGAGGTCAAACTAGCTTTCAATTTAGAAAGCTTTTACCAACGTCAACATCTAACTCGGCTGGAAAAATATAACCTCACGATTGAACCGGTAAGAAACTTCGCGTCTTATCTTTCAATGCCATATTACATTAAGTTTGTAATTTCTTAATTAAATTAATTTATTACAATATCATGTAATATATATTTGTTTTCCATTGTCGAGTATGAGTTATTTTCACACATATTTTGTTCTCTATTTAATGATCTATTTTATACGTTACGTGCGTACGTTTACACTTTATAGAATAATTTCTTCTTGACAAGTAGATATATTATATATATAATGTATTACTTCTAAATATATTATTGAATATATTTATAATATAATATTAATGATTTCGTGCCAAAATATCGAAATCACCGATCACAATGTTTGCCAAGGAAAGGGCGAGGGGAGAGTATCTCGGTAAACGAAGCCCATGACAATGCTCTCGGGCGAGCTCGGCCCACCATTAGTGGGGATTACGCGAGGCATATTAAACGCTGCCATCATGCTTTCATCTCGCCGGCCATTGTGTAGCACTGTGCGGAGACTTCCGTGTGCTTTGCGGGCGCGCGGCGAAGTGCCATAAGTCGAGAATTGAAGCAAATGTTTCCTCAATTTTGATTTAGTCAGTTTTAGTCAACATTAGTTACATTGAGTGGTGAAAAGATTCCTATGCAGGAATCCGTCTGAGTAGATACCACCTCAGGGCCAGTTATTCTGAAGTTGTAGTGTGTAAATATTACAGTATTTCGGTAGAAGGACACTGGGAGCTAGAGTAATTACTGAGCACATGAGACTTAAGCATCGAGACATGTCTCAGGGTAACGGCCGTAGTGTGGTGTCACACAGAAATGTTCTGGGTGACACAGCATTTGTTATGGGTAGACGTTGCATTCACCATGAGGTTGACGTATTGCCCGTCTCGTCACTTTCCTATAAAAAGTGTCCCCCTCCTTCTCCTCCTTTCAGCCATCTCAAGTCCACTGATGAACACTGGCCTCCCACATACATTCTGGGGGGATTTTGCCATAGTTGTCACGTTTGGCTGCCCGGTTGGCAACCGCGGTGAATTTGTTAGGTTGTTCTAGGTAGATACTGCTATTCATCTCCTGGTTTTCATTTTTCTTTCGTCGACTTTTGCGACACCCACGGGACGTGATGGGGTAGTAGATTCACTTACGGCGCCCATTACCCAGGCCGTTGGACAGCAGCGTCTAAGGTGCGAGTTGTCTGGTACTGTGACCGCCAATCTGCCTGCCAAGCGTGGCGTTACGGCAAATCCTCCCGACTTGGTGATGCCTATGTGCGGCAGTAGGCTTTTATAAGCTGATAAAGGAGAAAAATAATTAAAAAAAAAAACGTTAAATGTCTACTTCTTATTTCAAAAATTCAAAACAATAGTTCGTTTATTCCTTTAATCGAAATAGGTACTTTATCTTCCTTTTAAATTTATTTATTATTATGATACTTCAAAAGCACAAGCATACAAACATTGTTTAATAGCTTAAATTATAAATCGAAATACATTTTAATATCAATGCTAATTACAGGCACGAACGACATTCGCTTTAACACAAAGATCGTTATGTGTTATTGCTTTAAAATTACATATTACCAAAAAAACATCGTGCACATATACAAAAACTTAAAATAAAACAACGAACTAGGTCACGAAATCTACTTTAAATACCGGAGGACAGAGCGGCTACGGGATGTTGTTTTTTTAATAGATCTCTGCCTCACAAAGGGGTTTTCAGTCGGCCGACGTCGGGTCCGGCGATCGAAGAATAAACGCATCGTCGCTTTTCGACCCAACAAAAATAAACATGATCGTTTTTTGCGAATCCACCTCTAAAATGGCATTTCACGCAACGGCAGCTAGAGTCGATGTGTTGTTTTCTCCAATAAAGTGTGCATCGATGCGATTTATCCATTTTTCATTCAGCATAAAATCGTAACAACGAAATCACAATTGACTGTTTCGTAAATTATTTTTTGAAGTGCAACTTAAAAAAAATATTTGTATGTAGCTCTCGTTTTGGGTTGATTTTGCCATAGTTGCCACGCCTGGCAGGTGGGTTCGTAACCGAAGTTTATTTATTCAGGTGTTACAGGAAGATGCCGCTGCTTATGTCCCGGTTTTTATTTTCCCTCTGTCGACTTTTAAGAACGCGATGATATGGGGTGGTAGATTCTCTGAAGCCACCACACGGGAAGATGAAAGATTTCAGGCTCGAACTTAAGTGCAGCAGCAAAGCTGCACATTTTCTGTTATTCTTAATTAATATTTATCGGTTAATTAATAATTGTTTTTTTACTGACCATTTAGTTACAAAAAAATATTTTTTTGTTAATTCATGATTATTTGGTTTTAGTTAGTTTAATCAATTTTCTAATATCCGTACAAATATTATACTGCATGTAACTCGAACGAAAGTAACTCTATCTGTCTCTGTCTGTTTGTTACCTTTTCACGATTCAACCTCTTAACCAATGTTCACAAAATTTGACTCAGAGGTAGATTGCACTATGGAGACGGACATAGGATACTTTTTATCCTAGAAAATCAAATAGTTACCACACAATATTTAAGAAACCCGTACCTACGCGGGCGAAGTCGCGGGCATCAACTAGTAATTTAAATTTTCAGACGTTTACTCACTTTTCGTCATTAAAGGGCACAGTAATCTTCAAAATGCCGCATCAAACATAAATTTTGAACAGAGAGATATTTCATATTCCGCCAAAAAATTGCCTTTGAGAAATAATATATATAGATTATGTACATAGATATTATATATAGATCTATAAAATATATAAATATATTGTTTAGTGTTGCGATCCAAACCCAGTATCCGAGACTGTCTCCGGTCTCTTGACGACCGCGTCGCTTAGTGATCATATTACCTGATTACCTGGGTTTGAAACCCAGGTGGAGCCAACATTTGTGAAAAAACACATATTGTCGGTTTCTCTAGCATCGCATCCGAGTCTACCTTTTTTTTGTATTAAGTGACGAGACGAGCAAAACGTCCACCTGATGGTATGTGCAACGTCCGCCCACAACAAATACTGTGCCATCCAGAACAATTCTGTGGTACCATACTGCGCCCCACACCCTGATACATGACTTCTTAAGTCTCTTAGTATTGTGATTACTATAGCTCTCAGTGCCCTTCAAACCAAAACACAGTAATGTTTGCACACTACTGCTTCATGGCAGAATAACTGGCCTGGGGTGGTATCTACCTAAACAGATTCCTGCATCCCCCTATAACTTGCTAGGAGGAGTATTTCAAATGCATTAAATTAAAAAAAAAGGATAACAAGAAAGACCTAAAGGGTTTCTTTCGCCAATGTCTTCTCCGTCAATGATACCCCATTACGAAACGGTGGTAGATTGTAAAAAAATAACGTTTGACAAACGAAATTTAAGAATTTTCATTCAATTTCAGCCAGTGCTTTAGCATATTAATGTGTCTCGAATTTCTAGAAACTGAGCATCCAAAATTAAACTAATAAAAATCGATAATTAGGGATCTATGCGCTTTTGCGCTCGGAATGCTCCCGTTTCTCTCAAGCTCGTACCAAAACAGACCGTGTCCTGTTATAATGTTATTAACATCAGAAATTACGACACCTTATTGTCCTCTAATCGGTATCCGCACAGATCCCCGGCGGTAATGTCGCGCCGCTTGCGAAACCTGATATATGACAAAGTTTATTTAGCGGTCTTACCTATTGCTTGGAGCGTTTCATTGTTACAATTTGAATTTGTATTTAAGCGATTGTCTTTGTATGCCTGCCACGTATTGTCTTGAGACTGGCATACTATAGATGGAAGACTGCCTGGTATACTGTCTAATATCTTACGCCCTGTGGTCGCGGCAGAAGTGTGCAAACATTATTGTTCGGGTCTGATGGGCACTGAGAGCGAGTGTAATCACTACGCATGTGAGACTTAAGAACTGATGACTCAGGGTGACGGCTGCGGTGTGGTGTCACACAGAAATATTCTGGGTGACACGGCATCTCTTATAGGCCGACGTTGCATCAGGTGAACGTTTTGCTCGTCTCGTCCCTTTTTCCAATAGTAGTTTTAAAAAAAAGTTAATGTGTTTACTGTTGACGTCTCAAATAATATTAATAAAAAAACCCAATCCGTTCGTGGTTCATGCAACTAAAACAAAATGTAATATAATTGTTTTCAATGTATTTATTTGTAAATAATAAGTAAAAAAAGAAAGTGTAATTTATTTACTTACTATAGTTCTTGACACGCTGTTGGACTGAAATTGCCGACTTAATTTGCGTACAAGAACTATTTTCTCCTACTAGCGAATTCATCAAAAAAAATCTGTTACCGTTTCCGGATCGCTTCAAAACAATTGCTTCTGATTTTGTCCAATTTTAATTGGCATGTTGATGGGGTAAATTTAATCCATACATTTAACTTTATTAATTGCTATATATTACGTTCATGATATATTTATGTTGAAGATAGAAAAGATAAATTACTATTATCACGATATTGATACATGTTTATCGTATTGAATTTAACAAATATACTTATTACAAACATACCATAAGTATTAGGCTAGTGACATTCAGCAGGCGATCACTAAGTGTAATTCTGTAAGTAAAAAATATGGAATCTATACGTTAAGTTTTTCGGCCGTTATCGTGACTACATATATATAGACAAATTGACGTTCAAAAATTTATTCAATAATACCAACTAAAAAAATAAAATAAAACATTTATTATTTACGGTCATACTGTTAATGTTAATCACATAATAGTCTGACGTTTTCCCAACAGCACACAAGCGTTGTATACGTGGAAATATACACTGAGTTACGGCTTAAGGTTGTGTAGCGGTATTTTAAGAGGTTCCCAAACATCCATTAGCTGAATTTTAGAACTTACTAAACTTAAGCCGTGTGGTGGTGGCTCGTTAAAAGAATACTACCACTCCATCTCATCCATTGGATCTCGTAAAAGGCGAGTAAGGAATTAAACTGCACTGTGCACCCAACAGCCTATGGTGGCGGTTGGCTCACCACCTATCACACCAAGTGCATTAAATTGTTTTGGTGAAACGTGGATTGTGGCAGTCATCTGTTTTGTAGTGAGTGCCCAGTCTCTGACTACCCCTTATGGGAACAGTCGTGATCTTATGTATGTATGTATTTATGTATGTACTAAACTTATTAAAGTCTTTTGCTGTAAAAAACCCTCTATAAAGTTCTCACTCAGCTATCAGCTTTAATGTAGTTATATATAAATCACTTATAAAGAGAAAAGCTCTTTATAAGTGAGCTCATTTTTCAGCTTTAACATTCCACTACACTTCTAGTTCTACTAGAAGTGTAGTGGAATGTTAAAGCTTTTGTAATAAAATAAGGCATAAAATGTAAAAGAGAATCACGAGAATACCTTCTACAGCTCGAGTTCCATGATAAAGTTGGCAAAGAATACAATCGCTTTATTGGTATAATTTAAGACTATTATAGCACTAGTTGTATAAGGCCCTTGGCAAAATCCTCAAAAAAAAAACTTTTTCTGTATAATATATATATTGTAGAACTTTATAACTTTACAGGTTGTTAAACGGTAGATTTTAAGTCCTTAACCAGACGATGTTCTTACTGATTAAAAAGTTATTCTAAAAGAATTCTCTACAGCCAAATCCGTAATTAAATCTCTTATTAAGTAACAAACCAAGTACCTGACTAAAATAATATTTACCTACCCTTATATAGTTGGATCTGAAAGTCTTGTTTTCAAATACTTTGGCTGCCAACAAAATGCCACCATTAATCTGAACATTGTTCTATTATTTCGATACAATTTTCAACTGTCATAGATATACAAAATGCTTTGGAAACTATTCGAGGGTCCATGTTAGTAAAATAATACCAAACAAAATAAAAAAAAAATGTTTTACAAGTATGTTGTTTACATCTTCATTTACATCGGAATTGAATTATTACACATGCGCGTGTAATAATTCAATTGCGATAGCCGTGTGGTAGCGGCTTAAGAGAATCTACCACCCCATCTCATCCCGTGGGTGTCGTAAAAGTCGACAGAGGGAACATATAAATCAGAAGATGGGCAGCATCATCTCCTGGAACATCTGAATAAATAAACTGCGGTTGCCAATCCGCCCGCCAAATCTATGACAATATCCCCCAAAATAAGAGCTACAACTTTTGTGGCAATCTATGGGGGAGGCCTATGTTCAGCAGTGGACTAGTGATAGGCTGAAATGATGATTACGATGACACGTGCGCGTTAAAAATCCAATGAAAATATACAAGCACACTTACATTAAACCGATCTACGCAACCATTTAACACTATTTCGAAATTAAACCATGAGAATTGACTTATCCAGATTTATTACAAGCACTGTTCCTGCATTGTTTTTGTGACATATTATCTTTTTTTTTATTGGATAAAGTGATGAAACAAGCAAAACGTTCACCTGATGGTAAGTGCAACGTCTGCCCATAACAAATGCAATGTCACCCAGGAAATTTCTGTGTGACACCACACTGTGCCCATCACCCTGAGACATAAGGTCTTAAGTCTCATATGCCCAGTGATTGCGCTAGCTCACAGTGCCCTTCAAACCGAAACACAGTAATGTTTTACACACTACTGCTTCAAGGCAGAATTACTGGCCCTGGGGTGGTACCTACCTAGACGGATTCCTGCATAGGAATCCTACCACCAGTAAATATATAATACTTTAGCTTTTTTTTAATAATCGTAATAATAATTTTTTATAAGATAATTTTCGAATTAAAGCTTCAATAACAGATGTATTTATAAAATAAGCTTTTTAATCGGCTTTAAACCAGCCAACCAACACATTAACCATTTTGGAGGTTTTGTACTGACTTTAGCCAGACCTTATAAAGAAAAACGCTGTATAATTGGAGCCAAATTCGTACTTATAAGAGCTGTATAAGCGCTTAATCAGCACTTCAAACAATCTTTCCAGACAGCTTTAAGAATCGACGAGAACTATTCATCAGCTCATGTATAGTTTATTGTTGTTTATTGTTTGACGACCGCGTGGCCTAGTGGTCAGAGTACCTGACTTCTAAGCCGCGGGTCCTGGGTTCGAATCCCAGCCGGAGCCAACATTTGTGCTAAAACATAAATTGTTGGTTTTCGGGTCTGGTTGTGTTGTGATTGTCCCCGTGTTTCTGTCACTGCATCCTTGCCTACCTCCGATCTTATCGCATCAGCGTTACATCGGGCGCGGGTAGGTTGGGACGAGTGAGTGCCTCTGTGTTTGCCCGTACACTTGTGGCACTATAATATCTTCTGCGCAGTTGATGGCTCTCAACAGTATTCGGCAGTTGTTGCCGTGGTCGAAATCGGCTAGGATAACTTCATTGTTGGTACTTGGGTTTGTTTACGTTCAAATGCCAATGTCAAACACAAAAAAGTCTTTGGTCAAACAGTCACACAGTAGTCTGTGAGATTGTCGCCACAAAATTTTAAAATTTTGCCAAAATTACTCAAACCTCCACAACGTTGAAACTTAAAAAAAAATATGAATTACGTTCGAACTTCGACCATAGGGCGACAACCAGTAATCAATAGATATAACAACATTTTGTCATATTACAGTAAGATTTTTAAGCTACGTTACTGGTGGTAGGATCATATGCAGGAATTCGTCTAGAAAGTTACCACCCCCGGGCCAGTTATTCTGGCGTGAAGCAGTAGTGTGTAGACATTACTGTGTTTCGGTCTGATGGGCACTGAGAGCTAGTGTAATCACTGGGCATCTGAGACATAAGAACTGATGTCTTAAGGTGACGGGCGCAGTATGGTTCCACTCGTGGTTCTGGGTGACACATCATTTGTTATAGGCAGGCGTTGCACTTACCATCAGGTGAACGTTTTGCTCGTCTCGTCACTTTATCCAATAAAAAAAATAGCAGCAAACGCCTGGGTTTAGGGTACGGACTGCGAAACGTGACGTCGATCGAGTCCGCCATTCAACTATTGTCGTAATCTCCCCCAAACTCCGTCTCCTAGCAGCTTTTAAGCTTAGTTGGAGTGGTTATCAAGAATGTTAGTAATGCTAATGGCGTGGCAACTATGGCAAAATATCACCAAAATGAGAGCTACAGGTTTTTGTGGAGGCCTATGTTCAGCAGTGGACTAGTGATAGGCTGAAGTGATAAATAAAAAAATATTTTAAATTATAACTTTTCTCCCATTATAGTGAGGCGAGGACAATGGACTATTTGACCTTTCTACCATCTACCACATGTTTAAGCATTTAATTAATTACACATGTGTAAAAAGTAAAGTAAAGTTTCAGCCTATAAATGTCCCGTTGCTGAGCACAGGCTCCCTCTCATTTCTGAGAGGGTTTTGGAGCTAGGAAGAATCCGCCACGCTGCTCCAATGCGGGTTGGCGGACTTCACATTTCCTCGAAATATTTCTATTCCTCGGACATGCAGGTTTCCTCACGATGTTTTCCTTCATCGCTAAGCACGTGGTAAATCAGCACTTAAAATTGTAGAACAATATTAGAGGTGCTGGCACCCCCGGTGCCGGTGCAGTAATCGAACCCAGGTTACTCGCTTACTATGAAAATAAAGGCGAGCACCGGGCCCCTGAGCTACCACGGCTCTACATATACACCATCCATACACATGTGTATAATTCACATTAGAATTCCCTGCGACGTATCTATAAGTTGAGTATTATTAAAGACCTAAAAATACAACCTATAAAATACGAGTGTGTCTTATTCACTCCAGCCAAGCCTCACACATAATTTATAAATGCTGGCCATTACGAAGCCACGGCGGAGGTGGTCAGGAGATTGAAAAAAAAACCATGCGGGTAATTGGCACCTTCGCCACCCACTCTCACGCGTTTAAAATTCAAGTGTCACGTCAGCGCTATCTACGTCGCCCGGACTCGAACTGTGGCCCTTCATTGGACAAGTGTCAGTTGCGATCTCGATAGCTTGATATCAATGAAATGCGTCGGTTCCGGATACTGCTTGCTTTTCTGGTAAAGGTGGGATTCGTTTTGAGATTTGTTTTAATTTTGAAATTTAAGCGGTTGCGCTTTAAGGAAATGCCAAGAACCGTACGGTTTCAGGATTTTGGAAATGTTTACGGAGGTTTTTTGGGTGGTTGGAGTCCTATGCAGGAATCCGTCTGAGTAATTACCACCCCAGGGCCAGTTATTCTGCCGTGAAGCAGTAGTGTGCAAACATTACTGTTTTTTGGTTTGAATTGCACTGAGAGCTAGCGTTATCACTGGGCATATGAGACTTAAGAACTGATGTCTCAGGGTGACGGGCGCAGTGTGGTGTCACACAGAAATATACAGACATAGCATATGTTATGGGCAGACGCTGCACTTACCATCAGTTGAACGTTTTGCTCGTTCCGTCACTTTTATCAAATAAATAAAAGGAATTTGTGTAAAGGCAAAGCGATTGGTTTCTGTGCTATGGGTCCTGAGTTGGATTCCTGCACGGGGAAAATTTTTGTTTGGCCTACAGATAGTTGTCCCGGATACATACATAGATAGTGTCACGCATCTTTCCCATTGGGGTAGACAGAGGCCACATCTTTTCACTTGCTACGATCCTGACACATCTTCCTCTTCTTTTACTTACATCAGCGTTTTTATGCAGGCTCATCGGTATAATTCTGTCCGTCCAATCGTCGACTTTTGAAGCGACATATAATTCACACTAGGCGCTTGCTTTAAATGTCATAGTACGCGAGTGACCTGGGTTCGATTCCCGGTGCCGGCACCACTAAAATTGTTAATTGCAATTTTAAGTGCTGATTTATCATGTGCTCGGCGGTGAAAGAAAACATCGTGAGGAAGCCTGCATGTCTGAGAAATGAAATAGTATTTCGACGACATGTGAAGTCCGCCATCCCGCACTGGTGCAGCGTGGCGGACTCTTCTCAGGGTTTCGCCTCTCAGTAACAGAGGAGGCCTGTGCTCAGCAGTGGGACAGTTTTAATTAATAAATAGTCGTATTTTTATTTTTTCTACGTTTGAATCACATGAATAATACCAACGCGAACAAAGTCGTGGGACATGCTTGTTCTCAGCAAAAATAGATCAACATAAAAAATGCCATCTCCAGTCCCTACACTCACAAAGTTATCTACATATAGTCCCAATGTATGAAAATCTCCCAACACGTACAAACGTAAGCAATTGTACCGCTCGGGACATTAGCACGATTGACAGGAACAAGGGGCTTGTTACCGCCGCTCAGAGATGCGTATCGTACGCCCTTTGGGCTACTGTTTTCGTATCTTTTGAACGGAGTTAAAGTTTTACTGGAAGGATCGGAGTAAGGGGAGCGATTTTTGACGGCATCAAATATCTATTATCTGCTTTTTACATCTTCATCGTTTCAGCTCACTAGTCCACTGCTGAACATAGGCCTCTCCTACAGATTGATACAATAGTTTTTAGCTCTCATTTTGGGGATTTCGGCATAGTTGCCATGCTTCGCAGGCGGGTTGGCAACCGCAGTTTATTTATTCAGATGTTCCAGGAAGATGCTGCTGTTCATTTTCTGTTTTAATTTTCCCTTTTTCGACTTTTACGACACCCAGCTGGGTTGGTAGATTCTCTTAAGCTGCCACACGGCCAATTACTTACATGACTAGACATGTATTATTTATTAGTAATATTAAAAGTGTACGTACACTTGTAAAATTGCATTTGTACTCATATCCATGTTCATTCAGTGATGATGTAATTCTGGCTGGTTTTCGATAAGGGGCAGTTGCAGCAAATGCTGTCGGAAGGTTTCAACAGCGTGCGAAACATAATAGTGCTTATCAATTTGTGTTTTTCCACCAAGGTGATGCCACACAGAACTTTGCAAATGAATGTTCTGTGTTAGACATCAACGTTTATGGGCAAGCGACCACCAGGTGGACGTTTTGTATGCGTAGTAACTATCTTATATAAAAAAAAAAATCAAAATTCTAGGCGACTACTTTTGGTCAAATCCTTACCTAATATTATAAATGCGAAAGGTACTCTCTTTGACCCTCTGTCTGTTTGCTACCTTTTCACGGTTCAACCGCTTGTGTCCTCGAAACGGACATAGGATACTTTTTATCCCGGAAACTCACTTAGTTCCAACGGGTTTAAATAAACCTATATTTTTCTATATATGTATTATGTGAAAGTTTACATAACTAGGTTAACCTTAACCTCCTGGTTTACTATACCAGAAAATGAGCCGCCAACCCGCCTGCCAAGCGTGGCTATGCAATATCCCCCAAAATGAGAGCTACAAACGTTTGTGGCAATGTATAGGTGAGGTCCATGTAAAGCAGTGGACTAGTGATAGGTTGAAATGATGATGATTACTTGATCCTGAAATCACTTTTGGTTTAGCAGTGAGAAAAGGTTACGGTAGTCTCTTCCAGTTCAGCATAGATCGTTGGCCGCTGGTCCCTGGTGTAAATGGGTGCATAATAAGCGACCATTCAAAATCAACCAGATGCATTCCGGCCGATATAATAGGAATTCTCGGCTATACACATGTTTTGTGAATCCGCGAGTATGTCCGGACATTTGTATGGGGCGCGGAATAATGATTTACAATGTGTTGGGCTCGAATCCGCCTGGGAGAGATTGTTTTTTTCGGATAACAGTTGAGTTTGTTTAATTGAATGAATGGAGGCATTGATATCAAGTTACATTAGTCTATTTTGTAGTCGGCGATAGATGAACTGTTTTAAATGAATTGAACCTATTCTTATGGGGGAGGTCTATGTTCAGCAGTGGACTTGTGATAGGCTGAAACGAACGAACGGACGAAATAGGTTTAAAGTGTTATTGGTTTATAACATACTGGCTGAAACTCGAGACTACGGCCGCGCGGATTTCGATTTTCTAAAAATGCCGCGGAGATTCTTTGATTGTACGAAATATAAAGCATGCAACCAAATCCAGGATGCAAGTTATCTTTGCGCCAAATTTCGTCAAGATCGGTTCAGTGATTGAGCCGTCAAAAGGTAACAAACAGACAGAGGGATAGAAAGAGTTACTTTCGCATTTCGCATACTAATATTAGTACGGAGTATGGATATGAGTATGGATGTCGGCGATAGATGAACAGTTTTAAATAAATTTAACGTATTCTTACGTCATATACTAGGGCCGCCAAACTTATTTCTTAGCTGTGCCATAAAAAAAAGTAAAGTGAGCACAGGCCTCCTTTAATTTCTGAGAGGATTTTGGAGCCGGAAATAGTCTGCCGCCAGTTCAATGCGGATTGGCGGACTTCACATGTCCTCGAAATATTGCTAGTCCTCGGACAATCATCTGTATATCATCAAGTTAATGAAGGAAATCAAGTTAATTTGCTAAGATCCACGTGCAAAATATAAAATGGTGTATATTACCTAGTTTTGAAGAGCTCCGCCCGCCCACAGTAGCCTGATAGACTCTCTACGACAGTCAGCTGAGCTGAGCTACAATGAGACTGGTGACTGGCCGACTGTCGTAGAGTCAATATCACTTGATAATGCCTCGTTTTGAGGTTAAACCGTATCGTGGTCTCAACTGCAGTGGTGTATATTGCCTAGTGGCAGTGTTGTAGTGGTGGAGGGTATCTGGCGGCGGGTATCTGGGTTGCGGTTCCCGATGGCGGTGTTAGTTTGTTCATGCACGCTACTGCGGGAGGGCGATGCTCTTAAAAAGTAGGTAACATAAACAATTTTTATTTCGCAAGCGGATCTTAACAAATTAACTTTCTTTCCCTTATTATAATGAATTTCGCCAAAGAACGCCTGATTCCATTAACTATGATCAAGTTCCGAGTCTTAAGAAAAAGAAAGTAATACATAACTACACGCTGTCACGCCTTTTCTCCGGTATAGGCAGAGACTACATCTTTCCACTTGCTACGATCCTGACACACATCTCTCACATCTTCTACTTTCAGGAGCATTTTCTTAAAAGCTTATCGATTGCGGGTTCTTTTGTCGTTGGCTTTCCGTAAAACGTCTTCGATCTGACCGTGATGCGTTCGCCTACGTTGACCGTTACCGGCTGGCCCATTCACTCTCGCCTCAAAAAAAAAAATTAGGTCGCATATGCCCAGTGATTACACTAACTCACAGTGCCGAAACACAGTAGTGTTTGCACACTACTGCTTCACGACAGAATAACCGGCACTGGGGTGGTACCTACCTAGTCGAATGCCTGCATAGTAATCCTACCACCACGTTCATAACATCTTTAAACAACCCTAAATTGGAAAAAAATATGATGGAAAATACAATGTCCGACAAATAATGTGTCACCCAGAACATTTCTGTGTAGCACCCCACTGCGCCGTGTGGTAGCGGCTTATGAGAATCTACCACCCCATCTCGTCCCGTGGGTGTCGTAAAAGTCGACAGAGGGAAAATTAAAAGCAGAAGATGGGCAGCAGCATCTTCTTGGAACATCATAATAAATAAACTGCGGTTGCCAACCCGCCTGCCAAGCGTGGCAACTATGGCAAAATCCCCCCAAATTGAGAGCTACAAACTTTTGTTGCACTCTATGGGGGAGGCCTATGTTCAGCAGTGGACTAATGGTAGGCTGAAATGGATGGATGGATGGACCCCACTGCGCTCCTCATACTGAGACATAAGTGACATGGCCAGTTATTTAGTATTATATGCCCAGTAATTACACCAGCTAACAATGGTCTTCAGACCGGCACACAGCAATGTTTGCACACTGCCGCTTCACAGCAGAAAAGATATCCTACCACCTATTTTTTTTAATCTACCGTTTCTTGTTAATCTTATCCATATTATGGTAAAATATCAAACCCTCTTACAAATTGGAAATCGTTGAATGGTAAGTTGGTGAAATCAAATGAGTTTCGAAATCATTATCCGCTAAACAAAGACAACATCTGACTCATTATATTTCTATTAACGAATGAGGCTAGTGTTGCGTCAGCCGCAGCTAGAAAGTGGACAATGAGACTGGTGGCATCCGAAAAAGGAATATCAACCAATTCAGCATTTTACTCGACAGTGTATATGGTTTACTTCAGAGGTCCCCAAACTGTTTTGTCTTGTAGACCACTAGCCACGTTTTTCGGTATGGGTCGACCACCTGCTTACCTTGTATTGAATTTTTGACAAATTCATCAACTTCAAATGTGTAAATTCAAGAATTGAGCAAAAGAAAAAAAATCTTATTAGAAAGTATGTGTTATGTAAGCAAATAAGTATTATCTGTGTATGTGGATGAATGCATTCATGGAAAGCCAAAATTAAAGTCACGAACTACTTAATTGAGATCCATTTGCATCTCATGGACCCTTAATTTTTTTTGGCTAACATGTGTTGATTGGTAATCTCAGATTATACGTACTCTAATCTCAGATTATACATAGTCTCGTTTGAATTGCTTTGGATTTGGAATGATGTTTGAATCACTTTAAATTTGGAATGTCAATTTTGTTTGTATAGATTGAATTTTATTAACTCCTTAGATTGAATTTTATCTGACATAACTTTTGTTTTTTATATAAGTTTCATAGTGATTAGGTTTCATCAAAAATAAATTCAAAATGTTTAAGTGGAAATAAACAGTTTTCTAATCGGTCCATAGGTGTCTTTTTGGTTTGAAAGTGATCCTACTAGCCACATCTACCCATCACCCATCGTCGTCATCGACCCCTGGGGGTCGATATAGACCACTTTGGGTATCAATGTTTACTTGATACAATGCTGTATGAATTAAGTAGTTTCAATTTGTTACTTACCTCCTTTGTCAGTGTATTATTTCATGCCAACTATTAACCCACTAATCGTGACAAACTTATTAGATACTAGCTCTGCGCCGCTGTTTCACTCGCGTAAAATAAGCCAACCAAATGATTGCGCCGTACGACGTGGTACCTCGTTGACATGAGCATTCATAGCTCGGTAGTCGGTTTTTTTTTTATTGTACGAGTATAAAGTGACGAAACGAGTTCACCTGATGGTAAGTGCAACGACCGGCCACAACTAATGCTTTGTCACCCAGAATATTTCTATGTGATTGCGCCCGTCACCCTGAGACATTACTTCTTAAGTCTCAAATGCACACCACTGCTGCACGGCAGAATAACTGGCCCTGGGGTGGTACCTACCTAGACGGATTCCTGCATCATAATAAATAGACTGCGGTTGCCAAACCGCCTGCCAACGAGAGCTACAAACTTTTGTGGCACTCTATGGGGGAGGCCTGTGTTCAGCATATGATGATAGCTGGTGTAATTACTGGGAATATTAGACTTAAACACTGATATCCCAGGATGACAGAGGCAGACGTTGCACTGAACACCAGGTGAACGGATTGCTTGTCTCCTCGTCCTAGGATATTGTACGGACGGCTTTTATTCGTACTGAACAAGACCATAATATGCAATGCTGTTACTATACTGCTCGAGGGAACGCAAATATGCAATGCTGTTACTATACTGCTCGAGGGAACGCAAATATGCAATGCTGTTACTATACTGCTCGAGGGAACGCAAATATGCAATGCTGTTACTATACTGCTCGAGGGAACGCAAATATGCAATGCTGTTACTATACTGCTCGAGGGAACGCAAATATGCAATGCTGTTACTATACTGCTCGAGGGAACGCAAATATGCAATGCTGTTACTATACTGCTCGAGGGAACGCAAATATGCAATGCTGTTACTATACTGCTCGAGGGAACGCAAATATGCAATGCTGTTACTATACTGCTCGAGGGAACGCAAATATGCAATGCTGTTACTATACTGCTCGAGGGAACGCAAATATGCAATGCTGTTACTATACTGCTCGAGGGAACGCAAATATGCAATGCTGTTACTATACTGCTCGAGGGAACGCAAATATGCAATGCTGTTACTATACTGCTCGAGGGAACGCAAATATGCAATGCTGTTACTATACTGCTCGAGGGAACGCAAATATGCAATGCTGTTACTATACTGCTCGATCGCAATGGGTAGTAAGAATTTATTGACTGCACCAGAATGGCGGCGACGTGGTTCGCCATCCGTCACATAGGTCGGACACCTACAGAGTAGAATAGCACCTACCTCCTTACCGAGGTGTCGTAAGGGGCGACTAAGGTATTGTACGGACAGCCTTTAATCGTGCAAGATAACACCATAATACGCAATGCTGTCACTATACTGCTCGTGGAAACGCAATGGGGAGAATTTTTTTTTGGACTCGTACCATCAAATGCGGCGACGGGATTCGCCACCCGTCAAGTCTCGTTTCCCGCCGGGGCGGAAAGTGAGCTACGTGTGCGGCCCCTGCCTACCCCTTGTTTGGGGAAAGGGCGTGACTGTTGGTATGTATTTATGTCGCTGTCTTCCATAGAACCATACCGCGTGGCCTAGGTTATAAGACCTGAATTCTGAGCCGCGGGTCCTGGGTTCGATCCCAGTCGGAGATTTTTGCTCATATTTGTGCCTATACATAAATTATTGGTTTTCGGGTCTAGTTGTGTTGTGATTGCCCCCGTGTTTCTGACACTGCGTCCCAGCCTGCCTACGATCTTATCGCATCAGCGCTACATCGGGCGCCGGATAGGTAGGGACAAATAAGCGCCACTGTGTTTGCGCGTACACTTGTGGCACTATAATATCTCCTGCGCAGTTGATAGTTTCCGACAATATTCATCAGCCAGGAGGACACCATCACCATAGAAAACGTCTTCTTCAGTATCGTGGCTGCGTTTTACAGACATCCAAATACCCAGGCTCAGCTTGTATTGAATAAAATTATTCTATTCTATTGCTTTTTATAAACTACTAGCTCCGCCCCGCGGTTTCATCCGATGTTTTGGAACTGGTGGTAGGATTCCTATGCAGGAATCCGTCTAGGTAGGTACCACCCCAAGGTCAGTTATTCTGCCATGAAGCAGTAGTGTGCAAGCATTGCTGTGTTTCGGTTTGAAGGGCACTGAGAGCTAGTGTAATCACTGGGCATATGAGACTTAACAACTCATGTCTCAGGGTGACGGGCGCAGTGTAGTGTCACACAGAAATGTTCTGGGTGACATAACATTTGTTACGGGTAGACGTTGCACTTTACATCAGGTGAACATTACACAGGTGAGCAAAACGTTAACCTAATGTTAAGTGCAACGTTTGCCCGTTGTGAGCTAGCGTAATCACTGGGCATTTGAGACTTAAGAACTGATGTCTCAGGGTGACGGACGCATTGTGGTGTCACACGGAAGTATTCTGGGTAAAACAGCATTTGGTGTGGGTCGTTGCACTTACCATGAGGTGAACGTTTTGCACGTTTCGTCACTTTCTACAATAAAATAAATAAGAAATATGTTTAATTTAAAAGAAATCGCTCTAAGGGTCATAGCGTGATGTTATATAGCCTATATCCTTCCTCGATAAATGGGCTATCCAACACTATAAGATTTTTTTAATTCGAACCAGTAGATCCTGAGATTAGCGCGTTCAACCAAAAATAGTCTACAGCTTTATAATATTAGTATAGATTAATAGATATTATACAATGCAAACCCGATAACATTATTCGTTACAAAAGTATTACCCTAAGTACCAATGTATAGTTAATGAGAGGTGATCTACCGATAGCAGTCAGCAGAACAGATCCGCCCGTACCGAGCTCGTTACGATTACAGAAGAGTTTTGCTGCGCACCGTACAATTAGCTCCTTATCAGATGTACTGCTGAGAGCCGAATGCGTTAAACGGTAGTTAGTTAACCGTGATTATTATTATTTAGTGCGGCGGGGAATAAAGGTAACGCCCACGCGGTATTGACTGACTCACGTTTAGCTTAGTGTGGACATAACTCCAATATTGCTATACATAACTCGTAATACTCGTACTAAGTTTTTCTAGTCATACTAACAGCGCTGCAGTTATGCCACTGGAGCATAATGCTGAGTCGAAATATATATATAATTTCGGTGATGTAATTGCTGTTAGCCTTTTTGGCTTTTACAGCTTCATCGGATACTGTGCTCACGGGCTAGGAGCCCGCGTGCCAGGTTTAGTTTGACCCAAACATAAATACATACGTACAACTCCTACAAACACCTCGAAATTCGGACTGTCGCGTTCGCTGCGTGTTTGCGGGATATAGAATATCTCAAAATGATTTTAAGTCGTCAAATGACCGTCCGAGGGAGGCTGCAGGCCTCCATTCGGACTGTTCACTTGTGTGTCGGTAACTCTGGGCGGTGAGAACCGCCCTGGAACACAGATGTATCGTGTGTACGCGGTGTGATTGTCGACTGCTGCGCGCCGCTCTCTACGGCGATCGCGCGTCGCTGAGTCGAAAGCCTGTTTGCTGTAGACCTATACTATGTCAATGTTAAAAACTTACTTGTGGTAGGATTCCTGTGCAGGAATCCGTCTAGGTACCACCCCAGGGAAAGTTATTCTGCCGTGAAGCAGTAGTGTTCAAACATTACTGTGTTTCGGTTTGAAGGGCACTGAGAGCTAGTGTAATCACTGGGCATATGAGACTTAACAACTCATGTCTCAGGGTGACGGGCGCAGTGTAGTGTCACACAGAAATGTTCTGGGTGACATAACATTTGTTACGGGTAGACGTTGCACTTTACATCAGGTGAACATTACACAGGTGAGCAAAACGTTAACCTAATGTTAAGTGCAACGTTTGCCCATAACAAATGCTGTGTCTCTCAAAACATTTCTGTCTGACACCACACTGCGCCCGTCACCCTGAGACAGTTTTTAAATAAGTCCTAATATGTCCAGTGATTATGCTAGCTCGCAGTGCCCTTCAAACCGAAACACAGTAATGTTTGCATACCACTGATTCACGGTAGAATAACTGCCCCTGGGGTTGTACCTACCTAGACGGATTCCTGCATAGGAATCCTACCACCAGTAAAGATCATTTTATTTGAATACATGAATATCACCACTGTCGGAAGCAACGAGGGTGATGTAATAGCGTAGTAGATTCTCTAACGCCGTCACCACACCGCCAATTAAAGCAATCACATAACAAAATCTAGGGAGCCATCTCATCCACACAAATCCAACGTCAGCGTTTACCGTCTGATCGTATCAGCGAGCGCACTGAGAGATGTTGGGAATCATCCTTTGTGGGCATTTATTAACAATTGTGTCGCGGCGATCCACTGATATTGGCTAATTATCCTGATGATGTGCCTGAGGTATACAAGGACTGTGCCGCTGCTGATTTCGAGCGATGAAGTCCGCTCTTACATAACGTTACGGAACGTATACGAAATGTATACTGGTGGTAGAAGTTCTATGCAGGCATTGGTTCTATGTAGGAGTGGTAGTTATTCTGTCACCAAACAATAGTGCAAACATTAGGTACTGGTTCGGTTTGAAATTGTATGAGACTTAACAACTGATGTCTCAGAGTTTTTTTTTATAGGAGAAAGTAACCAGACGAGCAAAACGTTCACCTCATCACATTGCGCCCGTCACCTTGAGACATCAGTTCTTAAATCTCACATTCCCATGACATTACTGCTCCACTGCAGAATAACCGGGCCTGGTACCAACCTAGACGGATGCCTGCATAGGAATCCTACCACCAGTTAAAAGTCAGGTCTCAGGGTGACGAGGGCAATGCGGAATTTCGCAATAGAACTTTCTAGCAGACGTTGCAACTATTATGGGCAGATGTTGCACTTACCATTAGGTGACCGATATGATAGTCTCGCCATTTTGTTGTGTTAAAAATATTTTTCTTAAAATTTCCTAACATAAGAGGACTCCTCTTTTTCTATGGTGTCGATGGTCGAAACAACAAATCGACATAAAAATATCAAATGCGCTTCACTATATATCGGAGTTGAAGAATCTAGATCGAAATTGCAAAG
Source organism: Luehdorfia chinensis (assembly GCA_019845155.1). Lineage (NCBI taxonomy): Eukaryota > Metazoa > Arthropoda > Insecta > Lepidoptera > Papilionidae > Luehdorfia > Luehdorfia chinensis. The sequence goes on from JAHVAK010000390.1 coordinate 2,455,888, forward strand.
GCCGTTGAGCTCTTTGTTGCAGTGAGTCGCAAAGGAAAATAGAGATACGGATTGAACCGACGATAGTCAATAGGTGGCGAACTATCGCTATTTGGAGAAGCAACTTAATAATAAATAGACCGTTTTTTTTTATTGTATAAAGTGACGAAACGAGCAAAACGCTCACCTGATGGTAAGTGCAACGTCCGCCCACAACAAATGCTGTGTCACCCAGAATATCTCTGTGTGACACCACAAAGCGCGCGTCACCCTGAGACTCATGCTGACTGTAGACCCTTTTGTTTTGTCATACTGCAGTGCAGGCATACCTTGGATCGTTTTATATTTAGATGTGCGTTTGTGTATGTATATAAATTGTTTTTTTTTTTCCTTTTTTTATATAACTTTTTTACATTATGGCTGTGTTTTGTGATATGCGAATAACTTTTATCTTATCTTATTATACATAACTAGCTGATGTCCGCGACTTCGTTGGCGTGGATACAGTTCCCGAGGGATAACAATTATCCTGTGTCCGTCTCCAGGATGCAAACTATCTCTGTTCCACTTATATAAAATATTTATAGATCTTTTCGTACTTAGGACGAACCAGCATCATCAGGAGACAGCGGAGACGAAAGCGGGAGTGAACCTGAATCGCCCAGCGAGAAGAAGAATCTCCAACAGGAGTGGGTGTGCAGCGACAACATGGATCGGAGCAATAACAGGTTTGTCATAAATAATCACTAAACGACTTCTAAGAGCCATATTCGTTAAGAAATGAACCGAGATGACTCTTTCTTTCACTCGTAAGTGTATTTTTACAGTGTGGTCCCATACAAATTTATTTAAAACCTGATTATGCACTATATACTGTGCGGAAGTCGGTTTTTTGATTAGATCATTTAAAAATAAACCGTAGCCCCACGCTGGGATTTCTTCAGAATTTTGGGTCTGTTTTACAGACAAATTGGAGACATATCTTTGACTAAGTTTACTAATATATTAATATTAATCAAAAACTACGACTGGCTGTACATTTTTTTTATAGCATAAAGTGATGAAACTAGCAAAACGTTCACCTGATGGTAAGTGCAACGTCTGCCCATAACAAATGCTGTGTCACCCAGAAAATTACTGTGTGACACCTCACTGTGCCCATCACCGTGAGACATGGATTCTTAAGTCTCATATGCCCAGTGATTACGCTAGCTCACAGTGCCCTTCAAACCGAAACACAGTAATGTTTGCACACTACGGCTTCACGGCGGAATACCTGGCCCTGTGGTGGTACCTACCTAGACGGATTCCTGCATAGGAATCCTACCACTAGTAAAATATATAGGGGGGTTCTGGTCCCCACACTTATTATGGTAGTGAATGCTGGGTCTGGCAGAAGAAGCATTAAAGTAAGATTAACGCTGTGGAAATGAGAAGTTTGAAAAGTATAGCTGGAGTAACTCTGATTGACAAAGTGAGAAACAGCGTGATAAGGGAACGTTGCGGTGTGGTTGAAGATGTAGTGAAAAAGATAGAGAAAGGGATGCTTAGATGGTTTGGACACGTAGAGAGGTTGAATGAAAGGAGATTGACGAAACAGATTTATGAGGCAAGTGTGAATGGGAAAGCCGGTAAGGGTCGACCTAGGTGAACGTATCACAATCAGATCGGTGAAGTTTTGAGGAAAGGTGACGTTAAAAGTATCCCGCAACGTGAAAACGAAACGAGTAATGAAAGTAGAAGAAGCTAAAGATGACTATCAGGATCGTAGCAAGTGTAAAAATGTGGTATCTGCCTACCCCAATGGGAAAGAGGCGTGACTGTATGTATGTATGTATGTAATCAAAAACCAAGTTTTAGTGACATACTCTTGGTTACTAAAACATGTGTTTTAAAAAGTTGACAATATAAATATTTAATGTGGATTTTGTATAATCTAGAATCTTTACATTTGGTGTTCACGGCAGGATATGGACCCGACGCACTGGCGTCTATAAACTCTGAACTTGAAAAAACTTGCTTTCATCCCTGAACACTTTAGCTGACTTTACAGTGTAACTCTAAAGCTCGCCATAATTTGAAATAATTTAAATTTGGTAACATTTTAACAGGGAACCTCTCAACGATAACGTACCATCCACATCCTCAACTAACCAAGAACCAGAAAGCAGCAAGTCAAGTCAACCTTCTTTGCCCAAAATTATGCCAAAGATCAATCTGCCCGGTGGTGCTATGCTGTACCACTCGGGAGTTTTAGCTGGCGTTGGACTGGACGGCCTGGGCACTAACCTCGGCCTTGGCAACTTGGCAATGGGATACCCTCACAGTTTTATTCTGGGACTTGCCAATCAAGGACAAGAAGGTGGTAAGTGTTTTTTGAATTATTATTTAGGTGTTTAATTATAGCAGCCGTGTGGTGGCGGCTCGTTAAAAGAATACTACCACTCCATCTCATCCAATGGATCTCGTAAAAGGCGAGTAAGGAATTAAACTGCACTGTGCACCCAACAGCGCATGGTGGCGATGGGCTCACCACCTATAACACCAAGTGCATTATATTGTTTTGGTGAAACGTGGATTGTGGCAGTCATCTGTTTTTGCAGTGAGTGCCCAGTCTCTGACTACCTCTTATGGGATACAGTCGTCGATATTATGTATGTATGTATGTATGTTTAATTACAGAACTTAGTATAAAGAATAATAGTCGTCGTCGTCGTCGTCGTCGTCGTCGTCGTCGTTTCAGCCTATCAATAGTCCACTGCTGAACATAGGCCTCCCTCATAGATTGCCACAAAAGATTGTAGCTCTCGTTTTGGGGGGATTTTGCCATAGTTGCCACGCTTGGCAGACGGGTTGGCAACCGCAGTTTATTTATTCAGATGTTCCAGCAAGATGCTGCTGCCCATCTCCTGGTTTTCATTTTCCCTCTGTCGACTTTTACGACACCCACGGGATGAGATGGGGTGGTAGATTCTCTTAGGCCGCTACCACACGGCCAGACGGCCAAGAATAATAGTAAACTGACTTAAATATATAAATGGTTTAGAGATGATGACATGGGGAAGGGATTTAGGGGGATTGGTCTTGCTCCTCCACCATACAGCAGGAATTTATTGATGTGTGTATAGTTCACGAGTACCTTTAATTCCATAGTACTCACCATCATCATTTCAGCCTAACACTAGTCTCAGCTCTTAAATCTCATCCATGGGTCTTATCCCATGGGTTTCTGGAGCATCTGAATAAATAAACTGCGTTTGCCAACCCCCCTGCCAAGCGTGTCAACTGTGGCAAATTCCTCCCAAAACGAGAGCTACAAACTTTTGTGGCAATCTATGGGGGAGGCCTATGTTCAACAGTAGACTAAGATAGGCTAAAACGATGATGTTGATGAGCCATGTAAAAAAAGTCAAATTATGCATTCAGATGTAATTAATATTAACTTTCCTCTTGTGTAGCATCATCCTCCACCCAGCCGCAGTTCATCACCATACCACTATCGATGGCGATGGCGGCGGCAGGTAATTCAGCAACAAATGGCTGTCCAGTATCCGCATCCAGTGACGACAGCAGCGAGCTACAGGACTTAAGCACTGGAGAGAGGAAGTGACCAAACTTGTAAGATTACAGGTCTGTTGTTCACCTTTTATTTAGGTTATTTGATTTTTTTTTTTGTATAAATTGATGAATTGAGTAAAACGTTCACCTCATGGTAAGTGCAACGTCTGCCCATAACAAATGCAGTGTCACCCAGAACATTTCTGTGTGACACCTCACTGTGCCCTTCACCCTGAGACATCAGTTCTTAAGTCTCATATGCCCAGTGATTACGCTAGCTCACAGTGCCCTTCAAACCGAAACACAGTAATGTTTGCACACTACTGCTTCACGGCAGAATAACTGGCCCTGGGGTGGTACCTACCTAGACGAATTCCTGCATAGGAATCCTACCATGGTAGGAGTCCTTTGCAGGAAACTGCTTAGCAGCGCCGTGCAAACACCACTATATTTCGTTATGAAGGGTTGTAGCTAGTGTAATTACAGGGTATATGAAACGGGAAGAGTGAGCGCCCCGTGAAATGGAATGAAATGAAAATTCTTATTTCTTTTCGACGTAAGAAATATAAATTTACATAATGTTTTCTTTTATTTACGCGAATATTACACATTTAAATAAAACTACTTTTTTACGGATTTTATCGCGTTTAAGTTTGAACTATTTTTACCCGACGTTTCGGACGCTTTACAGCACCCATGGTCACGGGGGGACTGAGGTGACAGTTGTCCCGATGTCATAGTTAACCCGGAGTACCTTCAGCTTTTAATTATTATTTGTAGTCCGATGCTGTAAAGCGTCCGAAACGTCGGGTAAAAATAGTTCAAAATTAAACGCGATAAAATCCGTAAAAAAGTAGTTTTATAAAAATATTAATTTAATTTGTCAAACGTAATTTTTTTTATTCTGTCGCCGTTTCGGAATGAAGTTCCTCTGACGGAGAAGAAACATGCGAAGGAAACTCCTTAGGTATCCTCTTTTTTGTAAATCCTTTTTCATCCCAGTCAAAAATACATTATAATTAAATTTACAAAGAATAGTCTCAAGGAAAACCAAAGCACGCTCCTTGTTCAAATCTAAGGCAAGATTAATTCAATCAATATATAAGTTAATCGTAAACTCGAGCAGACCAGCCTCCACCAACAGCACCTGTTCACAAGTATGACGCATGTGGCAGCCATCGCCCTCCTCAATCATTTCAAAGGGAAGTGGACAACCCGACACAGAGCCGCAAGCAGAGACATTAATGCGAGCATGACATACGAGTACTCAAGTCTACTAAACAGATTAACATTACTTAAATTATTGTCTTTTACTTTACAGAGCGCACTTGTATGTTCGCGCGCGTACACATGTGGCACTATAATATCTCCTGCGCAGTTGATAAATTCCGAAAGTATTCGGTAGTTGTCGCCGTTGTCGAAAGGCACATAACGACTTAGGGACATTCAGGAACAGAGTGTATTCCTTTCTCAAAGGCCGGAAATGCAGCTGCGATTTCTCTGGTATTGCGGAAGTTCATGGGCGGCAGTGATCTTATGTGATCATAAGTACGAGCAAATGCAACAAGCTCACCTGCTGCTAAGCCAAGCTAGCTGCACTTGCTCGTTTGCCCCCTCTACGATAAAAAAAAACTAGAACAAATGTCTCTGATGCGGTGTCGTACAGAGCTTTCTAACGCAAAATTCTGGATAACTCCGCAACGAAAAGTTATACAAATATATGTTCCATGCGTGCATCGAACCCGCGCACTAAGCTACTGTCCATCCGAGCTAACATACATTAAACGTTTTTCTCACTTCCTTAATAATCCATAATTTATTTTTGTTACAGATACAAGTCGGACGAAGAAGTATTATTTAAACTTTGATTTTTCTTTCTCTTAATTTTATTTACCAAACTATGAACGTTGATGTTACATGGCAATAATAGATAATATTAACACAGTTTAAAATATCACATTAGGTGTGTTTTATATTGAACAAATATCAATATACGTGTTGGGGTATTAAAATATCCCAAATTATATCTAAATCTTGTATTGCAAAACGCTTGCCAATTTATAAAATGTAAGGATCAAATCAAATGCCGGCTGTAAAAGTTAGAAAGCTTGGTGATGCTACGAATACAAATATTAAACACGAATAATACAAATCAGAAATTATATTCAACAATTTTACAATCAAAATTAACAACAGACACATTTTCATTCTTGAACATTTGCAAAATGCTTGGAGACATGTTGCCAGCCGTCGAAAATAGCCACTTAAAAAGGCGACAGCAGAAGAATTCAGCATACAATTAATTCTCGATCAGTTTTCATTTTCGAAAAACGATAGTCGATGAATACGATCGTATTGGTATTCGTCGCATCACTACTCACAAAACGTAATTTAATGTATTTAATTAAGTGTTCGTGTAAGTATAATTTGTAATGGAAGAATAACATAGGAGTATTTTTATACCAAAACAACTCTAATTCTTTGTTTACCTTAGTTTAGCTCGTGCAAAGGCCGAATGTAACGTTTCGGATCCGATTTGAAATGTTGCAAAGTATAGTCGTATTGTAACGTTAATGTTACAGTATCCTTCACGTACGTTCGGTGTAACAAAATATAATTTGTAGTTTTTATTAATGACTACGTGAACTATTATAATGTACCGTTTAATTTATTCTTAAAAATCAATCCCCTTTTTTTAAGTTACAAAGTGCGATGTAACTTTTTAGTACGTAGTGTTAACGTTATAGTATCCTTAGCTTCCAGTGTTACAAATTGTATTTTCTTGTTTTGTATCGATTATCTTACCGTATTCTTAATAATTTTATTTGATGGAAGAATGGTGTAATTTGAACTATATTTATGATTCTGAACTATATAACATAATTACTCTGATTTTTTCAAGTATTTTTTAGGAACAAAACCATTTAATTCGTTATGCATTCACTTTACATTTCTTAATAATTGTGATGAAGTCAAATTGCATGTGTAATAAATTCAAAATCGAAATCAAAGTCCTGGGAGCTGTCATATCCCTCATACCGGCAGTTTTTGAATTAAAGAACAAAATTGGATTTGCGGTTGAGCGTGCTGCATATTATCGCCTATAACTAGGACTGCTGATAAAAGTATTCTGAATTATAAAAAAAAATCTTTACTATGCATAATTTAAAATAGTTATACTTTTTTTAAAAAATGCCGCTAGAACAACGCAAGTAAAGCGCCTATATGCTCGAACTTAACATCTCTAAAACCTTCAAACTTCAACTTGGAAATTTTAAAAAGACCTATTCCATCAGTAGCCAGACTAAACAACAATGATAATGATAAATTGAAAAATATTCTTGAATTTATGCTTTCAATATTGAAGCTAACAAAATGAATGGTTTTGTACGATCAGTATTCATCGTTCAGTCATAGATACTTTTGTAAACAACTATTAAGTAAATTTTAACTCTAAGCCACGGGAATAAATTTTCAATTTCTAAAGCAGTTATTTGTCACGTTGATTGCAAAAGTTTAATCGTTGGCTTCTCATTGAGTCTACATTGTAATACTATAGCCATAAGGTAAATTATCGTACACACCATCACGTGGTGTTAGTTTTTTCGTCCTCGTGTTTTTGAAGGTCAGTGTTACGTCACAGAAAGTGTCAACGGTCAATATTTGTGGCAATAGATACAGGTTAGCCTGTGCAACCTGCACGCATTTATTTTTAATTTTCTTTCATGCTACACACCGCACGGCAAACGAGACACTGGGAAAGTTTTCAGTCCTACTTGTAATTTAATTTAATTTTAACAAGTAACAAGTAATCTTAAGCCAAATTTGCTGACTGTATGTAATTATACTGGTGTATTGATTTGTTTTTCGTATTGTAATGATTAATGTTCCTTTTTTTCTTTTTTGTAATAAAATATTAAATATACTTTAAATTGGTTTTTTTTTACACAATGTTCCATTATTTTTATAAAGAACGCGTGATGAGTAAAACCCTCTCCGTCTGCCCAAAACTCTGTATCACCGAAAACATTTCTGTGTGGCACCACATTCTCAAATGCCAAGTCCAGGAGGACTACTTACTACTCCTCCTCCACTCCGTCGCCGGAAGTAGATATGGCCGCCCCCGGAGACGATGGCTTCACCACCGTCACCGGTCGCAAGAGGCGCCAGAAAAAAGACGCCGACGCCAGGCCTCCCCGCAAGGTGGCTGCTGCAACCCCGACACCGCGCACGAAGGTGATTGCCAAAAAGGCGACACGCCCTGTCCCGATGGACACCTCCGCGCCCTACCGTGAGGCCGGAGCCCCCCGCGCCCCTAAGGCGCCGCCTCCTGTATTAATACAGGATACGGCTGCCTGGGGCAGCATAAGTTACACTAGTTCGCAGTACCCTCACACCGAAACAGTAATATTTGCAGACTACTGCTTTACGGCAGAATAGCTGACCCTGCGGTGGTATAAGTGAAATTACAATCAATAAAATTCTTTACAATAAATTAGATATTCACATAACAGAAGTAAATAAATGGTGGTAGGATTCCTGTGCAGGAATCCGTCTATGCAGGTACCACCCCAGGCCAGTTACTCGTATTTTGCCGCGAAGCAGTAGTGTGCAAATATTACTGTGTTTCGGTCTGAAGGGTTCTGAGAGCTAGTGCAATCACTGGGCATATGAGACTTAAGAACTGTTGTCTCTGGGTGACGAGCGTAGTGTACTCTCACACAGGAATGTTCTGGGTGACACAGCATTTGTTATGGGTAGACGTTGCATTTACGCCAGGTGAACGTTCTGCTCGTCTCGTTACTGTATCCAATAAAAAAAAACTATATTGTTCGTTCTTTTTTATTCGCAACCGAAAATTCGACTAGTGAGCTTAAATAATCATACCATCACCTTAATTTGTTCCGTCGGTATCATTAAAGTCGACTTTTAGGGATAAACATCGCGTATACGACTGAACCAAAATTTCCATACCGGTGATGGGCATTTTTTATCTAAGAAAGAGACGAGACAAGCAAATCTTTTACCTGATGGTAAATGCAACGTCTGCCCATGACAAATACTGTGTCACTCAGAACATTTCTGTGTGGCACCACATTGCGCCCGCCACCCTGAGACATCAGTTCTTAAGTCTCATATGTCCAGTTACTTTCGACACCGACGGGATGAGAATAGATTTTCATACACCGCCACCACGCCGCAATTTACTGCCGTTTCCTTCTTAATTGGCGCAGTGGCTAAGCCCTTGTCTCCTGCGTCACGAGTCGCGGATTCAATTTCCGCAAGGGACAAATATAGGTACAGGCCATAGATAGTGCTCTGGGTCTGGGTGTTTGTGCAGAATTTATGTATGTCAAACGCACCCGCAACACAGGAGAAATCCTTTTGATTGCCACGTTTTTTTTAACCACTGCAGAATTATCTCTCTTTTTATTGGTAGGATTCCGATGCAGGAATCCGTCTAGGTAGGTACCACCCCAGGGCCAGTTATTCTGCTGTGAAGCAGCGTTTCGGTCTGAAGGGCACTGAATGCTAGCGTAATCAATGTGCATACGAGACTGAAGAACTGTGTGAAATATTCTGGGTGACACAGCATTGCTATGGGCGGACGTTGCATTTACGTCAGGTGAACGTTTTCGACCCCTTACTCCAATAAATAAAATCTCGTGTATGTCTGTTCGGGTCAAGTTTAGTAATTGATTTAAAACGAACTTCCCGAGGAGCTACAGTCTTTAAACTTTAAACATAACTTAGAACAGGATGACGATTAACTATTAACTCGCTTTCTTATCTCTCTGTCCGTTTGTTTGTCTGTTGGGTACAAATTTTGCAATGAATTAAAAACTAACTTTACCATTTTAGTTCGTTTTAAAAATGTACTTTCTTTTTTTAAAAAAAACGATGCCCCACCGTAGCGTTTTACAGACATACATTTCACATGCACAACATCACCAAACCCGAAAACCAACAATTTATGTTTTTAACAAATGTTGGTTTCAGCTGGGATTCGAACCCAGTAACCGCGACGTCGAGGTCAGGTACGCTAACCATTAGGTCACGCGGCCGTCAGTTACTATTATAGTCTCGGCATTGCCAATAGCCTAGCTTAGGGTTCGGACTGCGAAACATTAGGTTCGAACCCGCCATTCGGCTATAGTCGTGAATCTCCTGAAACAAGCTTTCCATCTTAGTTGGAGCCCTTAACAGGAATATTAAATTAAAACGTACACAAGAAATTAACTGTAACTATAATTACTTCTGAGGAAATCCAGATCCAACAGATAACGTCGGCCGATTGAACAAGATCCTTCGCTCCTCCCTCAACCCTCCAGAATGTATGGTAAAAAAATAATTTGTTTACTCTGCCGGGTATCGTTGTCGTCTGGCCGCGATAATCGAATATTTTGAGGAACCAAATTAAACAAATGCCCCTCCCTTCACTTTGAATGCGATGTAGAAAAACGCGAACATACATACGGACGTCTTGACGGTATGTTATGAACGATATTTGGCATATCGGCGTCATCGATATGCTGGATATTTAAAGCCCTGAAGCCCTCCATTGGCTGCCTTTCGACCAATGCGCTGAGCAGATTGATAATGGTACTCGATGATAACATAGAATCTGTAGAGAGGACTTGAATATAGAAATTTTAACTAGTTTTAACTAACATTGATCCCAATAATTCTTATGTTCTCCCAAAATAATTATTTTGACCTTTTTTTATTTAAATGATCCTAATATTTATTCATTTAGATGTTAAAGTAATTTGAATTTTTTACGGTCGCTGTGGTTCAGTAGCCGGGTGTTCGTCTTAACTTTCATCGTAGACGAGTGTTCTTGGTTAGATCCACTGTGCTGGCACCACTGAAATACAAATTCTAAGTGAGTGATTTACCACCATAAAGGAAATCATACCGAGAAAACCTGCATGACTGGGAAATAAACGAATGTTGTAGGGTGATGTACAATCTTCCAACTAAGGCTGAAGCATCTTAGCGGACTCTCCCCGGCCCCAAAATCCTCTCAAGTTCAAGCTTAGCAGTGGGAAAATTTTGTTACTTCACTTACGTAATTTTATCTGAATAATAACTGATCCGTGGTAGCTCAGGGGTCGAGATGCTCACCTTAAAGTCAAATTAAAAATGAATAAAGAATTATCCTGTTTAGGCTTACATAAAGGTCTTATTAATGTCAAAATCTACACCGGTTCAAAAAATAAGACCTCAGAGTAGAACCGGCAAGAAACACTGGGGACTTCCTTTTTTTTCAATGCTATATTAAATAATGTCATTTATAAATTCCATAAAAATTACATCATAAATTTAGTAGCCAGGGGGTTGGAGAGTGCAGAGTAAGAGTTACTTCCACACATCTCTGTCCTCTATGTAATGATCTATTTCATAATACTCTTTTTCTATTAATGTCTTCTTGACGAGTTTGTCGAATTCTATGTCAGTTTTTTGAGTCACACTTTTAGGAATTTTATTATAAAATTTAAGGATCTACTCGTACTAAGAAAAGATTTTCTAGTTTTGGCGTTTAGCGTAGCGAACTGCATCCGGCTCTACAGTAATTCATTTATAGGACTTTAATTTTTATTAAATGGTATATATTAAAAATGTAGGGATGATCTTCGCTTTTAGCAGATGATTATCATTAAATTAATAACAAATATTAAAAAGAAATAAATATTAATTTCGACTCTACTCCAATTTTTGTTCTTCTCTACATTGCAGTCCTCAAAGGTGGCTAATGCATAGCAATAGCGATCCATCAACGCGCACGCAGACACGCACGCAAATACATACATGAAAATAAAACACACAAACAAGAACTCGACATTTAATCGAATTCCATGTAGCAAATGATCCATGAACCATCTACATGGCTAAGAAAAAAAATATACCTGATAGACCAGAGACAAAATAGATTCGCTAAATGGAAACACGGTCTCGTTATGTAATGAGATATTTTTTATTTCTACTAAAGGACAGAGTCGCTAGTGATGGGAACAGTTTTGACTGAAGACAGCCTTGCGGTCTTCGTCCTAAAAATGATAAAAAAATATCCCAATAGAAAAGAAAAACCGGAGAAGTATATTTTTTTTGATATATACAGCATATATAAGAACTTATGACTCAGGGTGATGGGCACAGTGTGGTATCAAAGAGAAATTTTCTGGGTGTCACAGCATTTGTTATGGGCAGACGTTGCACTTACGATCAGGTGAACGATTAGACATGCAGTTAGGGCGCCCCGTCACTAGATGGAGCGACGACCTTGACGGTTTTGCGGGAAGTCGTTGCATGCAGGTGGCACACGTATTTTGCGGGAATCTATGGTGGGAGGCCTATGTTCAACAGTGTTCAACAGTTCTATGGACTAAAATAAGCTGAAATGATGATTACCTAGTAAAAAAAATTGCTTGACTTCAAATTAACCCTTTAAGAATTTATCTACTTTTTTGATTAGGAATTCAACGAACGTAATTAAATCCTCCATTTCTGTATAAAACATATACTAATTTCATACATATTTTTTTTATATTGGATAAAGTGACGAATCGAGCGAAACGTTCACCTGATGGTAAGTGCAACATCTGCCCAAAACAAATGCTGTGTCACGCAGAACATTTCTATGTGACACCACACTGCGCCCGTCACCCTGAGACATCAGTTCTTAAGTCTCATTTGCCCAGTGATTACGCTAGCTCTCAGTGCCCTTCAAACCAAAACACAGTAATGTTTGCACACTACTGCTTCACTGCAGAATAACTGGCCCTGGGGTGGTACCTACCCAGACGGATTCCTGCATAGAAATCCTATCTTTATATCCGGTCTTTAATTGTCCAATCACTAAATGTCGATGGGAAAAGATCCCCAGTCCTGCACGACCGGATAAACTGAATGCCAGTTGTATAATTAAATTAAGAAATTGTGAATACACGTTAATTACAAATTGTTAACGTTCGAGTGAATTCAAATAACAACTGAATACACAGTTACGGTTAATTATTACTAAGTAAATTACAAATACGCGTTAAATTATGAGATGCGCGATTCTGTGCAATTGCACGTAGTACGATTATATCTGAATCATGGAAAAAAAAAAGTTTCAGCTTATAAATGTCCCACTACTGAGCACAGGCCTCCTCTCATTTCTGAGAGGGTTTTTGGAGCTAGGAAGAATCCGCCACGCTGCTCCAATGCGGGTTGGCGGACTTAGCATGTCTTCGAAATATTTTTAATTTCTCAGACATGCAGGTTTCCTCACGATGTTTTCCTTCACCGCCGAGCACGTGGTAAGTCGGCACTTAAAATTGCAATTAACAATTTTAGTGGTACCGGCATCGGGAATCGAACCTAGGTCACACGCGTACTATGAAATTTAAAACGAGCGCCTAGCCCCTGAGCTACAACGGCGGATCATGAAATTCGTTTTTTTTTATTTTACTTTTTACTATTTATTTATTTAGGCACCAACAAGATATGAGCTTTACAAGTTGCAACAAACCACTGAGAAACGAGCATATTAGTCAAGTTATATCTTAATTACAGGTGACCACGGCTAAATAAAACTAATTAGAGAAGTAGACAACTAAACTTATCAATAAATTCACATTTAAATTACAAAAATTACAAATCTATAGCTAAGTAACCAAAACTAGAGTAAAAAATGATAGGTAAAGTGGACCAGTTACGACGTCATAATGAGATGGGAGAAATTATGATGATGATTTATTAATGGAAACAGTCATAAACTATTTTCCAGTGTCAAGTAACACAATATATCTTCAAGTATACAATCTTCAAGGAGCAAGACTTCAAAATTTTGATTGACAGTAAAATGATAGTTGACTTTTACGGAAGATCTGCTGGACTGATGGAGACGAAACGAAAAGTAAAATTCTGGTCTTGAATTTAATTTTCCTATCAAACACCTCTTATTAAACATCAAAACTCCAAACATGCATTGAAATTACACAATTAAATAAAAACACTACTGTCATTTTTCGAGTTGGCGCCAAAAGTCTATATACCATTTTTAAAATATAAACAGCGAAGCATTCCACAGAATAAAGAGAACGTTGTTAATTCATAAAGCCGTTACAGCTTTCATGTATATTTATTGTCATACATAAATCATTTCATTTTGAAACACGTATTCGAGACGTCTTTCAATTTCCTTAAGACGAAGCTTAAATATGACACGATTTCCATTTGTGTCGAATTATCTTGAAATATTTGCACAAAAAGTACTTGCGATGAATACGGATGAAAATCTATACAAATGAATAAAATAGTAGTCGTGTGGTAGCGGCTTAAGAGAATCTACCTATTTAATCACCCTATTTTATCCCGTGGGTGTCGTAAAAGTCGACGGAGAGAATGAAAACCGGGAGATGTGCAACAGCAATCTTAATATAACAGTCTGAATAAGTAAACTGCGGTTGCCAACCCGCCTGCCAAGCGTGGCAACTATGGCAAAATCACTCCAAAATGAGAGCTACAACTTTTGTGGCAATCTATGGGGGAGGCCTATGTTCAGCAGTGGACTATTGATAGGCTGAAATGATGATGATGATGATGAATAAAATAGGATTGTCTGTCTGTGATATAATAACAAAGATTTTCTTCTTATTAATCTAAATTAATCTCATATGGTAATTTGCAGGATACGAAAACTCAAACACCTGTTATTTAACAAAGTCGATTCCTCGCGAGCACCGTGGTTCGTGCGTAATGTTAATCTTCACATCGATTTAGGGCTTCCTACTATAGCCCAATATGTAAAGTTGACCTCCCGCCGATTCATCGACTCTGCGCCACGCACCACAACCCGCTGGTTGTAAGTGCCGCCACATAAAACCATTTCGCGTTAAACTAAAACTGGACTCTCGGAAAAGGAGACCGAGGTACGTCCTCGAGGACCCTGACGACGCGACCACTAGGGTCCAAGCGCTCTACCCAGCACGACACACACACTCAACACAATCACGATCATACCGCCCTCGCCGTCGGCGAGGGCGTATCAGTCAAACTTATTCGCGATACCGCCGCGTCTCAGGCCAGTTTTCACCTACTAACAGTAATATAATGATTAGAAGCGTCGCTGGAGTTTCTTCTCCAGCGGAAACGCGATTCGAATTGGTGGTAAACTTAATAATAACCGTGATGATATTAATAGTATAAGTAATATTGCCCTCCCGATGGAAGTAACTGACCGAGCCGAGGCCGGCCCCCTTGGGCACCCTCGAGTCAGTTACTCTCGCGCACAGGATGACGGTCCAAGCTGTGGTCCCCTCTGGGGGGCCCTTGCGCCAGTCATCCATAAATAAAGGTTTCGGCTTTCGGGCTAACAGTGACCATCAGTCCTACTATCAGACACGTTTTATTTATGAAATGTTAAGGGTTCCTGCGCAAAATCTAGAAGAAGTAGAAGTTAGAGGTGATTGTCATTATTATGTTAGTTCATGGCAGTTAAAATATTTCTCTTAATATCACAGTGTTTTAGTAAATTCATAGTTATTTTTTACGTCTTTACTTACACCTTACCCATATCTATAACAAAGATGGAGAGTTTGTATGTTCATATCAGGAAATAGTTATCCGATTTGAAAAATATGTGACGGGTGGCGAACCACACCGCCGACATTTATAAGATGTTATTTCACTTTACTGGCGGTAAAGGAACGTGGTGATGAATGTGACGTTGACGTTTTCCTTGCCCGCGTGTTTGAGTAATCCATACTAATATTATAAATGCGAAAGTGACTCTGTCTGTCCCTCTGTCTGTTCGTTACCTTTTTACGGTTTAACTGCTGAACCGATCTTGACGAAATTTGGCACAGAGATAGCTTGCATTCAGGAGACGGACATGGAATACTTTTTATCCCGGAAAATTATGTTCATATCCCACGGAGTATTTAAAAAACCTATATCGAAGCAAACAAAAGCGCCGGCATCAGTTAGTAAAAAATAATTTGCTGACTTATTATTGAATCCTTCTCTCTCTTTTACAATCTAGTCTTAAATACACAGCCATGTTACCAGTTACCAGTATCTTTTCTTCTGGTGGTAGGATTCCTATGCAGGATCCTTCCGGCTTGGTTACGGTACCAGTGCCAGTGTTTCGGTCTGAAGGGCCAGTTAATAATAGTCAGTTAATGTAATTACTCGACTTACAAGACTTAAAAATTTAAGTCTCAGTGTGATGCCACACAGAAACGTTCTGGATGACATAGCATTTGACATGAGCCGTTGCACTTACCACCAGGTAAACGATTTGCTAGTCTTGTCACCTTTGTCCATAAAAAAAACTTAAATTAAACAAAACTTAACACTTACTGGTGGTAGGATTCCTATGCAGGAATCCGTCTAGGTAGGTACCACCCCAGTGCCAGTTATTCTGCCGTGAAGCAGTAGTGTGCAAACATTACTGTGTTTCGGTTTGAAGGGCACTGTGAGCTAGCGTAATCACTGGGCATATGAGACTTAAGAACTGATGTCTCAGGGTGTCGGGCGCATTGTGGTGTCACACTGTTCTGGGTGACATAGCATTTGTTATGGGCAGACGTTGCACTTACCATCAGGTGAACGCTTTGCTCGTTCCGTCACTTTTATTAAAAAAATAAAAATCAATTTTGCTTGCTTACCATTATCGTTGTCGTCGTTTCAGTCTATCACAATTTGCTTTCCATTGCTGAACAAAGGCCTCCCCCATAGATAGCCACAATAGTTTGTAGGTATCATTTTGGAGGGATTTTGCCATAGTTGCCATGCTTGGCAGGCGGGTTGGCAACCGCAGTTTATTTATTCAGATGTTCCAGGAAGATTCATTTTTCATTTTCCCTCTGTCGACTTTTATGACACCCATGTGAAGAGATGGAGTGGTAGATTCTCTCAAGCCGCCACCACACGGGTGTGCTTATGAAATGCCTGCCTATTTTTTTCAAATACTGCATTTTACATACATACATAGAGTCACGCCTCTTTCCCATTGGGGTAAGCCGATACCACATCTTTCCAATTGCTACTGTCCTGACACACACTGTTCGCTTCTTCTACTTTCATGAGCGTTTTCATAAATTTCGTCGGTTGCGGGTACTTTTGATCTGGCCTTTCATTAAACGACTTCGATCTGATTGTCATACGTTAAACCATTGTGTAAGCATCTTTTACTGCATTTTATTCAATAAAAAATCAGATTTCTTAAAAACTAGACAACTTCGACAATCTGGTTTTACTTTTACAAAAAATTTGCGAAAATTCTTTTATTTTCCGGGATTAAATCTTACCGACCTTACACTATGTCCCTCTCTGGGATGCAAACAATCCCTGTAATAAAGTTAGTCAAAAGCGGATGGTCTATGAAAATGTAGCAAGCAGACTGACAGACAGACAGACACACTTTCGCATTTATAATGGATCAGATATCGTTGTCAGTAAAAGGCCCTCTGAGCACTGTTAGTAAAAATATGGACACAGGAACTCGGGACAGAGTACATTAAGACATTCGTTAGGTATATATTAAATTAATCATGACCACAAACATCAACCCAGACTGCATACCACGCATGATGATGATGATGATGTTCTTCTAGCCGATTTCGACCACGGCGACAACTGCCGACTACTGTCGAGAGCCATCAACTGCGCAGGAGATATTATAGTGCCACAAGTGTACGCGCAAACACAGTGGCACTCACTCATCCCGACCTACCCGCGCCCGATGTAACGCTGATGCGATAAGATCGAAGGTAGGCTAGGATGCAGTGTCAGAAACACGGGGACAATCACAACACAACCAGACCCGAAAACCAACAATTTATGTTTTAGCACAAATGTTGGCTCCGGCTGGGATTCGAACCCAGGACCGGCGGCTTAGAAGTCAGGTACTCTGACCACTAGGCCACGCGGTCGTTACCCACGCATACCTATAACACGAACACAACGGTCAGTTTGTAGGTATTAGCTTTGCAAATGTCGCTGACTGTGCGGCGTTACCAAGATTTACGATAACCCGCTATGGCGTCGACGTGCCGCCTCTACGAATCCAGATCGAGTAAACCCGGTGTTGCCTGATATGAGTGATTGAGGCACAAGTGAGAAACGTGACAGGTACTGACTTGCAATATGGATTTACATGTATAATTCGTCTTATGCGCTTTATTCGTTGCCACGCTCCATACGACAACAGATAAAAAATAAGTAGTTATAAAATATATATTAGATTGCAGCAAAGAGAAGAATTCGACTCGGCATTAAAAAAAACGCCGTAGCGCTGTTACTCAGTCGGTGCCACTGATATGGGACACGAGCAGCTGTCAGACAGTTATCGCAACAGACAGAAACAAATAATAATAATAATAAACGTATAAAAATTTTTTTGATAAAGTGATGAGACGAGCAAAACGTTCACCTGATGGTAAGTGCATCGTCTGCCCATAACAGATTCTGTGTCACTCAGAATATTTCTGTGTAGCACCACACTGCGCCCGTCACCCTGAGACTCTCAGTGCCCTTCAAACCGAAACACAGTGATTTTTGCACATTACTGCTACACGGCAGAATAACTGGCCATACGGTGGTACCTACCTAGACGGATTCCTGCATAGGAATCCTACCACCAGAAATATTTCATATGTATAAGGTTTAAAATACAAAAGTGTAAGAAAAAGTAAAGTTACAGCCAATAAATATTCCCTCTGCTGAGTACAGGCCTTCTCTCATTTCCTAGAGGTCTGGAGCTTTTGGAGATGGGAATGATTCGCCATGCTACTCCATCCAATGCGGGTTGGCGGACTTCACATGTCGTCGAAATATTTTTTTATTTCTCAGACATGCAGGTATCCTCACGATGTTTTCCTTCACCGCCGAGCACGTGGTTAATCAGCACTTAAAATTGCAATTAACCATTTTAGTGGTGCTGGCTCCGGGAATCGAACCTAGGTCGAACGCGTAGTACGTATAAATTTTTTAAAATGTAAAATAAATGTAAGCCTGTATCTTAGGTTTTTTTTTTCATCACCATCATTTCAGCATATCACTAGTCCACTGCTGAACATAGGCCTCCCCTATAGATTGCCACAAAAGTTTGTAGCTCTCTTTTTGGGGGATTTTGCCATAGTTGCCACGCTTGGCAGGCGGGTTAGCAATCACAGATGTTTTGGGAAGATGCTGCTGCCCATCTTCTGGTTTTTATTTTCCGTCAGCCGACTTTTACGATATTCATGGGATGAGAAGGGATGGTAGATTCTCTTAAGCCGCCAATACAGGGCACAATGAACTATGTAATGTATATAAATTATAATGAAGAATATGACATAACAGTGAAATGTTAATTTTTTTAGTATAACGTCATTAATGTCTTAATCTTTATTGTAATCATTGACATTTGCATGATTATACAGTAGTTTTTTTTTTATTTCATAAATTTCAACAATGGCGAGCAAAACTAGAAAAATATCATTGTTGTACCTAAGTTTTAATTTAACATGTTTTTTTTATGTGGGAGACAGTGATGAGACAAGCAAAACGTTCACCTGATGGTAAGTGCAACGTCAGCCCTTAACAAATGCTGCGTTACTTAGAACATTTCTGCGCCTGTCACTCTAAGACATCAATTCCTAAGTCTCATAAGCCCAGTAATTGCACTGGCTATCAGCGCCCTTCAAACCGAAACACAGTAATGTTTGCACACTACTGCTTCGCGGCAGTATAACTGTTATACGATATTATAATTAAATTCTGCTCTGTTCTATTCTATTCTCAGCTATAGTTGTTAAGGATTCCTAATTTAACTGTCCTTTACGTATAACATAGCAACATGTCTGCGACATAGTTTCTGACTCATGTACCCCCCTCTATGCGACAATACCCTTGACAAGTAACGTATGGAAATATATTAAAATACCTCACAGCGGGATTACTCGCATAGTTTGTACATTGTAGGACAGAGACTTAGGTATCGCTAGGCTCACCATCGCTTCGTCGTTGAGATGAGGGAATTAAATGTCGAGAATTGCAAAGCTAATTTATCTGAATAACCACGAATGACCTGGGTTCGACTGGTGCCCGTAGCTCTAAAATTGTCCTGCTATTTTAACTGCTGATTTACCACGTGCTCGGCGGTGAAGGAAAACATCGTGAGAAAACCTGCGTGTTTGAGAACACCAACACTTAAAACTGCAGACTCATTTTTCTCATTTTGCACGCAGGTTGGTTTCGTGATCGGTGTGAAACCAATGAATGTATGAAGCTCATACACACCAGAGTTACACAGTATGACCCCCAAGGTCCGAACTCAGGTCACTCGCGGGCTATGAAATTTAAGGCGACCGCTGAGCTACCACGGGACATTTATACGCTGTAACTTTAATTTACTTCAATACTAGTGTGCAAATATCCTTCTGCTATCAATCATCAATTCCGTCTATCACTAGTCCACTGCTGTACATAAGCCTACCCCACAGATGCCACAATACTTTGTAGATCTCATTTTGTTAGTTTACTGGTGGTAGGATTCCTGTGCAGGAATCCGTCTAGGCAGGTACCACTCCAGGGCCAGTTATTCTGCCGTGAAGCTGTAGTGTGCTAGCATTACAGTGTTTCGGTTTGAAGGGCACTGTGAACTGATGTCTCAGGGTGACTGGCGCAGTGTGGTGTCACACAGGAATATTCTGGGTGACACAGCATTTGTTGTGGGCGAACGTTGCACTTACCATCAGGTGAACGTTTTGCTCGTTTCATCACTTTATACAAAAAAAAATTGCCACGCTTGGCTGGCGGGTTGGCAAAGTTTTATTTATTCAGATGTTCTGCCATGCTGCTGTCTGCTGTTATTGAAGAGGCTGCTGACCATCTCCTGGTTTTTAATTTCCTCTGTCGACTTTTACGACACTCACGGCATGAGATGGAGCGGCAGGCATATGAAACGGGAACCGATGTCTCATGGTGACGAGCGCGGTGGTGCTGTTTGTGTGAATACAGAATGTTCCAAAGTTGTAGGTGACATCTCAACTCTTATGGATATACGTGGGTACCATTAGGCAAGACCTTAGGTCATCACTTCCTTCCATATAAAAACCTCTAACTCAGCCCCAGTACTAAATTAGCCCAGCAATGAAAAGTCCATTCGAATACAGGGTTTTGAAGAGAGTCGTCTGATGGTTGCTGTAAACCCTTTACTGGTGGTAGGATTCCTATGCAGGAACCCGTCTAGGTAGGTACCACCCCAGAGAATATTATTCTGCCGTGAAGCAGTAGTGTTCAGACATTACAGTGTTTCGGTTTGAAGGGCACTGAGAGCTTGCGTAATCACTGGGCATATGAGACTTAAGAACTGATGTCTCACTGATGTGGTGTCACACAGATGTTCTGGGTGCCGCAGCATTTGTTATGGGCAAACGTTGCCGTTACCATCAGGTGAACGCTTTGCTCGTATCGTCACTATATGTCATAAAAAACAATTGGCTTTTGCGCTATGGGTCGCGGGTTTACGCAAGGGACCAATATTTGTATGACTTTCAGAGTAGTGCCTGGTTTGGGGATTAATTTATGTGCAATTTACGTCTGTTGAATACATCCTCGATACACGAGACCTCATAGGTTGAAAGCATCATTATAGAAAAAAAGTAAAAATCGACTATCCATACTAATATTAGAAATGCGTAAGTAACTATATTTCCCTCTCTCTGTTACCTTGTCACGGTTCAACCGCTGAACCGATCTTAACAAAATTCGCCACAAAAATAGCTTGCAACTTGGAGACGGGCGTAGGATACTTTTTATCCCGGAAAATCAAACAGTTTTTACGGTACGAAGGCACGGGCAATTACAGTAATAATGATTATTGGTCACCCTACCGGTGATAAATCTAGGTTTACTCTAGTTGGCTAGAAAATGTATAAATTTTTAAATATGCAATGCACGCGAAACCCGTATTTATACGAATGTATATGATTGTAACGTAAACTTCATCAGAGAGATCCATAGTTAATTTAATTCCGTTGATTTATCTCAATGAATACTGGACACACTATTTAAACCATTTTTATATGTGGTACACATGTGGTTTGTAAGAAATGGCATGAACTATAGGAGTATAGAGGCAAGGAACGACAACTCACGAAAAAGTGTCCGACATAATGTATAGAAAAGGGGCCAAAAATTACCTAATGTCACAAAAAGTATGACCTGAAATTAGCGATATTAGATGATACTAAAAGAAATTACGAAAATATAAAAGTAGAATTCATCGTTGACACTACATCCTAGCCCACCTCCGATTACCGAATGAATTACTTTGGGCGCGGGTAGATTAGGGTAGGTTTGGCCTGTGTTCTCGCGTAACACCAGTGGCGCGAATATACCTGGTTCAGTTGATAGCTACCGACAGTAGGCCTCGGATAGTATATACTCGGAATGTTGTGGCCGTGGTTCGAAAATCTGCCAGAAAAACAGCATTATTTTAGATTTTTTTATTCGATAAAGTGACGAAACAAGCAAAACGTTGTAGTCTCATATACCCAGTGATTATACTAGCTCTCAGTGCCCTTCAAACCAAAACACAGTAATGTTTGCACACTACTGCTTCAAGGCAGAATAACTGGCACTGGGGTGGTACGGATTCATGCATAGGAATCGTAACACCAGTTAAAAATGATTTGTGCCGAATGCTGATATAGAAGTCTTTCGATCTTTTTTCGATTCTTTTGCTTAGCTACTTTCTCGGGTAAAACTGGTGATCTTCTTTTCCGATTCTTGTTCGAAGCTAATGCTAATAGAGAATGAAAAATCGAAGACATTCCCAAATTCAATACAATACGTCTATTGTTTATTGACCTCCTAAAAGCTTTAACCTCAAAGGAAAAGAACAAAAGAAGGAAAAGTTTCTCTTCGTCCCAATAACAATACACATAAACGTTCATTGTTGTTTATTTCGCGTGCCGTTTGTTGTTTCGTCTTCCGTTTTATGTTTTTATTGATTGAAAATTCTGTGCTTTTAGAAATACCATTATAGAAGTCTTCCGAAACATTTCATACAGTCTCTGAAGTTTCATTGTCGGATGAAAATTTAAAGGAGTTGCTTTTTAATAATTAAAAAGAAACTAATATTAATTGCACATTTATGAGTACATCTATTAGAACTGGTGGTAGGATTCCTATGCAGGAAGCAGTCTAGGTAGATACCACCGCAGTGCCAGTTATTCGGCCGTCAAGCGGTAGTCTGTATGCATTCTGTGCTTCAGTTTGAAAGGGCACGAATATCTAATGTCCCACATCAGTGTGTTGGGTGACACAGCATTTGTTACGAAATCACGTTGCACTTACCACTAAGTGAACGATATCATCATCATCATCATTTATATTTATCTTAGTCCACTGTTGAACATAGCCCTCCCCCAAAGATTGCCACAAAGCACGGTCCTGGGCCACCTGCATCCATCAACTTCCCGCTTCCCGCCCGCTTGGGGGGGGGGGGGCTCCCTACACTGCGTTTGCCGGTCCTTCACAGCGGGCCGCTTGAGGAAGCTCAAAGTCGCTCAGCGAGCTATGAAAAGGGCTGCTCGGAGTTTATCTGCGTGATAAAATCCGTAACGATGATACCCGCGGCAGAACTTAAGTAACCGACATGTTAGCCCATGGTAGCCCTAAGGATTAGCAAGTCGACGATTTGGTTTCACTTTATTCCATAAAACCAATTGGGAGAGAGACAAGATAACAATATGGTCGTGGGATTCCTTAAGCCACTGCCACACATCGCTATACCGTAGAACAATTATTTTGATTTGTTTTAATGCACCATATCACCATAATCAGTACATGGTGATTTTGACATAAAGAGCGAGGGAGAGCTTTGATACATTATGTTTTAAACTGATGTAAAAGTTTGTTTGACATGTGATGGCTTAAGTATTTATTTATGAGAAGTCCATTTTCAACTGAGCAAAATTGGACATCCTTGTACTATACCGTAGATGACATTCTGTATCATAGATGGCGTCTGTATGGAATATTATTAAGAAATGTATGGAACCTGGTGATATGAACACCATGAAATATAGTATAAGTGGGTCACATCTATAACCTCCGTAAAATTCCCCCCGTGTGGCGGCTTATGTGATTCTACCAACCAATCTCATCCCGTAGGTGTCGTAAAAGTCGTCAGAGGGAAAATGAAAACCAGAATATGTGAGCAGGATCTTTCTGGAGCACCTGAATGAAAAAACTGCAGCTTTTGTAGCAATATATAGGGGAGGCCTATGTTCAGGAGTGGACTAGTGATAGGCTGAAATTATGATGATGTTGATGTAAAAAGTACACGTATGAAACTATATTGTAGCTTTTCTTAATAGAATCTAAAAAGCGATGGCATCGTGGCTCCATTGGACAGCTCCCTCAGTAGGATAATCCAACTACATAACCATAGATTGTAGATTGTAACGGGTCGGTTTTCGTAACGCCGTCTATGCGCGTATTTTGCGTACGGGCGGGAATGTTTATTCATTCGAGCCAACCAAGCTCCTATAGAAGTCACCGCAAACCATTTATGTTGCCGGTGGCCTCGGGGTGCGAGATACTTAGCCCGGTATATCGAGACCATGGGGCAGTCCAACAGGATATGGGCGCCGTTTCATCTGTCAGGCTCTGCACAGTGGGCTACCTGTTTCCCCTAAACCAAACATGCTTATTAAAAGATCCATGTCCTATTTTAGCGCTACTAACCGTTCTTATTGGGGCTGTTAAGGCCTTGGAGATGCGTTTGTTGATGATAATAGCAAAAATAGGCAAAGCATTCTTAGCTCGTCTGCACTCCGAGGATTTCATCTGCCCATAACAATTGCATGATACCCAGAACATTTCTGTGTGACACCACACTGCGCCCGTCACCCAGAGAGATCAGTTCTTAAGTCTCATATGCCGAGTGATTACGCTAGCTCTCAGTGCCCTTCAAACTAAAACACATTTATGTCTGCTTCATGGCAGAATAACTGGCCTGGGGTGGTACCTACCTGGATGGATTCCTGCCACCAGAAATTTCAAGTACGGTTGTACGATTTTCTTTCACTCGAACTTCTCTTGTGTAAGGCGCTCATCGATAATCTCTGCAGTGTTTTCAAACATTAAAACGGCCCATTTTTTTTAATTACTTTGTAAAATCTTTTTTTTATTTAAAAAGTGACTTACGCGGGTAGCTCACGGGCCGGGCGCTTGCCTTAAATTTCATGCCACGCGAGTGACCTAAGTTCGATCCCCGGTGCCGGCACCTCTTAAATTGTTTTGTAATTTTATGTGCTGATTTACCACGTGCTCAACGGTGAACGAAAACATCGTGAGGAAACCTACATGTCCGAAGAATAAAAATATTTACATTCAAACGGCTGAAGGGATTTTAATGAAATTTTGCATACGGGTAAATTTTGTCACGGCAAATGGTAAAGGATAATTTTTATAACAATTTTTTTTCAGTCAAATTCAATCATTTCTTAATTTTATTTTACACCGACATGCGCAGTGGGCGAGGAAAAGCTTGTATTTGATATTCAAGGAGCCAATCGTTAAGCGCTACTTCAATAATAATAGTTTATTACTGAAACAAAATATCACAAGAACAATTCCTAATTATTTTAAAGCCAGTTCTCATAATATGAAAAAACCTTTTCCTGGCTATAAGCACAACCAACAAAGTAGTTTCATTTATTTACAAATTGGTAGAACTTATACGAAGGGGGCCGTTTTATATATAAATTTTTGATTAAGATAAAAAAGGACTTTTGCCTGTTTCTTATCCGTCAGCGAAATCTCTTTACGAAACGGTGGTATATTTAAAAAAAATACGTTTGACAAACGAAATTTATGTTCCTTGCGACGAAAAATAAATAATTTTCATTAATTCATTTCATAGGTGCGTTCTATATTCATTCCACAGAGCCAGTTATTCTGCCCCCAATCAGTGGTTAGGAGGGAACTGTAGCAAGTAAAGTAACTGTGAATTTGAGACCTCACAATTAGTGTTTCACTGATGAGCACAGTACAGAGAACGTTGTATCAGGGGAATCACTTGCTCGTCTTGTAACTTACTTCCAATAAAAAAATTGGGCCTCGAAACCGCGACCCACAGCCACTAGAAGCCAGTCTCTTAGCCACCGCAACGAGCCTTGATACTGGCTTCGTCTCAGATTCAAAGCAATATTTCAAAAGGCTACGCAAAGTCGGAATGGGGCGTTGTAACATAATAAAGCTGTTGTGAAGAAATATGGTCGTTAGTATTTTGTTCCTGATCGTATAAAGTGACAATTATCAAAGTAATAGGTATTGAAATAACCGGTATCGGATTGAAGTTTTCCCTGTACGGTAGGTATTGTAAGAAAAACGCGCATTAACAATTCCGCGCCGCCCGCGCATAAATATTTCGCGAGCGATCGTTCTATGGGCGCATTATTTTAATAACGCACACCATAATTGGATTCGCGCGTCAAATTTGTGTATGGTGACCATGGGACTTTGAGATAAATTAAATGAATTAAAGTGAAAGGAGGATCATAAAAAACAATATTACGCCACGATTATAATACGTTTCAAATAAGAATAGAGGTAGAAAATCCGCCATCTCGAATCGCATTGGTCGACAACTTCAGATTCTTCAGTACAACGTGCGACAAGAGTCAAGGATGTAATTAAAAAAAATGTTGAAAAATATTTCCGAAGCTGTAGCCTGTGTTTTATTTAGTGTGTGAGTCAAGGATGTAATTAAAAAAAATGTTGAATAATATTTCCGAAGCTGTAGCCTGTGTTTATTTAGTGTGTGAGTCAAGGATGTAATTAAAAAAAAATGTTGAATAATATTTCCGAAGCTGTAGCCTGTGTTTTATTTAGTGTGGCCAGTTCTTTATGGACTTAGAGCTATGCAGCAGAACTTAGAGCATTCTCGTTGAAGCACCATTAAGCACTATTTTTTTGAAATCATGCATGATTTCGTCTAAATGCCTTCTTATTGCTGTATCGATTAAAAATAAACAGATTTTTTTTAATAACGACAAACGACAACTATTATATTTAACCTATTTTTGTGTTAACGCTGCTTTTACGAATCATCAGTATGAAGTTAGCCACCTGTTCGGTCCTACTCTCATTTGAAACGCATAATAAAAGTGAAGTAAACTGCACTGTGCACCCAACAGCGCATGGTGGCGATGGGCTCACCACCTATCACACCAAGTGCATTAGATTGTTTTGGTGAAACGTGGATTGTGGCAGTCATCTGTTTTTGCAGTGAGTGCCCAGTCTCTGACTACCCTTTATGCGATACAGTCGTGATCTTATGTATGTACTCGTATGTAATATTTTCATTTAGTCGATATCTCTGTCTTCGAAGCGACATCTATGTATCCACATGAGAAGCTCAAGAAATATCTCATACTTACAAAAGTTTCTGAGATGCGAACTATAGATACAACATCAAAATATTACTACTTGGAGGAGACGTCCTCCCCAGATCAGACCGCCCGATCTGGCGAGTAGCTGCCTTTTTCGTGGCAATATCTTTATTTAATCGTATAAAACGGATACAGATGACGTACAAAACAAATGTACTGTCCAGTACGAATACAAAATAAAAAGTAAAATTTAATAAAACACACTCAGTAATATAATAATTAAAAAAAATAGACATTAAAATTGTTTTAGAAACGGCGGAGAGTTCTTTTCTTTTTTATTATACGGCAGTCATGCGTAGACATTCTACTATAGTCGAAAGCAAAGTACTTATCCGAGAAACAAAACAATATTCTTTATTCTTTGTAAAATACGAAATGGAAAATAGTTGAAAGCTACGCTGTTTCCTATCAGAAATGAGAAAAGGCTTGTATCCTGCAGTGGAACGTTTTTAGGCTTTCATTGCACGTCTTTATGTTTTGTGTTTTTATACTGAATTTTCAATGTGTGCGGTACGACGGGTAAAATAGTTACAAATACGATTAAAAAAACTAATGAAAATAAACAAAATGGTCGTGCTGTGACTCAATATATAAGATCACTTCATGAACTGAAGATTCAATGACGCTACGAGTACGAACGCATTTACAAATATTTTAAAATGACATCAATGCGGCCAACATTATATACAAAACAAAATGTCTCCTTTAAAAGAAAATTGCAGACAACATCCTATTAAGTAAGAGATCGGCATATCACTTAAATAATTTACTAATAAATATAGAGAAACATGTCCATAAGAAGAGAGATATGTTTCCATAAAGCGCGTTCGTATGCCAGTAATTATATCAACTTTTTAAACGGTCGATTGGACGTGAGTTGCCCACTCCTACACAGTTAGGTTGTTTAGTAACTATTTAGGTATATCGACAACTGTAATTATTTCTCAATAAATAAACCAAATAAACCAAAACAGAGATTTGAAAAGATCGAAAAGAAATAATTATTTAATAAAATAACCAATCTTCAACGCAAACTCCAAACAGAGATTAAAGTTTTTCTCATGGATCCCATCGTCAGAGCTCGACCTAAAATTATATGTGATAGCCCTAACGATATCCCCTTTCCAATAATTTCAGCCAATCAACTAGTCCACTGCTGAACACAGGTCTACCCCCGTAGACTGCTTCAAAAGATTGTAGCTCTAATTTTGTGGGATTTTGTCATTGTTGCCTCGCTTGGCAGGCGGGTTGGAAGCCGTTGTGGGTTTGTTTCAGGAAGATGTTGCTGCCCAACTCCTGGTTTTCATTTTCCCTCTGTCGACTTTTACGACACCCACGGGATGATATGGAGTCACACGTACAAAGGGTTTTACAACACCAAATATGTCAAAAGAACAAATCGGTTAAAAAAGAAAAACTAAGGCATCCAGAGAACGACAAAACACTCAATAAAAAAATCGGTGTACATGCACTATAAATTCCTGTGCAATTGAAGCTTTCGAAAAAGCAGTTGTCGTGTGGCGAAAGTGACCTGGCAAATGCTTAGTTTGTTTGGTTATCATCGTGTATGCCGTAGCTCTCAGTGCTCTTCAACCCAACATATTTTACACTATGTTCACGAATAACGGCTGGGCCCATAGACGGATCCTGGCGCAGGATCAACCACCAATATATGGATGGTGCAGATCCTCCGTTTAAATCCTATGTAGGTTTCTCTTACCGTGGGCGCAACCAGAATCAGAACGGGAAACCAACAATTTATGGATGTTGGCTCGGTGGATCAACCAGAGCGCCGAGAAGCAGTTTTGGAGCACTAGGCAACGCGGACGTTTGACAAGACAGCTGATTCAGCTGTTTGCAAACAGTGTTGCATATTTCGTATAATCCTTATCCATTATAATATTGTAAATGGGAAAATAACTCTCTTTGTCCGTATGTCTGTTTGTTACCTTTTCACGGCTCAACCGTTTAACCGATATTGACGAAATTTGGCAAAGAGACAGTTTACATCCTAGAGACGGATATAGGATATAGGAATTTTTATCCCGGAAAATCGAATAGTTCCCACGGGATATTTCATAAACCTAAATCCACTGCGCCGAAATCGCGGACATCATGCTACTGTATATCTTTTCCGTAGACACGTAGCAAACTGTCCGGTAAAGCGTCCGCACGAAGGTTACCGTATTCTCGAAATTAGTATGTGAAGGCACGGGCCCGCCTAAACCGTCGTGTCCGCTCCGCTTATGGGCGTGTTCATTGTCCTAAGTACCAATTGCCCATTGGTTTGCCTGAAGGCCGATTCTCAAAGTACTCAGACACGCAATTGATTTTCTTTGTTGTTGAAACTTAGAATGTATTGTATTATATTGATGACTTGGAAGAAATCATAAAGCTACGCGATCGGAGGAGGACGCTTATGCTCTGCGGGAGGTACAAACACATTGCTTCTAGTTACTCAGGATCCTTTATATGTTTTTTCACTGCTATTTTTACCCGAATCAACTCAGAGACACACCACGTGTTATAGAGAGGGCTATGCACGAAGTTGTTTAGTATAGTAGAATCCGTAATGTGTACTTTCTCAGAAGAACAAAAGTACCGAAGTTACCGATATAACCGTAAAGATCAGTAACGAGAAATAACAATAGACCGGCGATATATGTTTCAGAACCAAACACCGTAGGAAAAAAGACCCCGTGTTACAATCTCGCGCCTGCAAACGCAGTGAAGGGCCGACCCTTACGAGGTGGCGCTACGACCTGTCCAAGTAATTGTGAAGTCGACGCATGCAGGGTGCAGAAGACCGAGCTTTTTGGCAATCTGCGGCAGTGGGCTTGCTAAATGTTAAATAATTGAACGGTGGCAGTGTTTTTTTGTAATAAATATGTCCCACACTAAGACCCGGCACACTAAGGCCGTGGGTAGCTCAGGGGGCTAGGCGCTCGCTTTAAATTTCATAGTACGCGAGTGACCTGAGTTCGATTCCCGGTGCCGGCACCATTAAAATTGTTAATTGCTGATTTACCACGTTCTCGGCGGTGAAGGAAAACATCGTGAGGAAACCTGCATGTCTGAGAATTAAAAAAAAATATTTCGAAGACATGTGGAGTCCGCCAGCCCGCATTGTAGCAGCGCGGCGGATTCTTGCAAGCTCCAAAACCCCTTTTAGAGATGAGAGGAGGCCTGGCCAGCAATGGGACATTTATAGGCTGAAACTTTACTTTTTTTGCACTAAGATTGTGCATGTATCGTGAGTGCGTTTAACATGCATAAAATTCATATGCACAGCACCATCAGACCCGAAAACGATGTATTTGCACAACAAGTGTTGGCTCCAGCTGGGATTCGAACTCAAGATCTGAGGCGGTAGCATTGACAGTTTTAGTGAGTTTTAACTACGATGTTGTGTAGTATTAAAATCGATGTGGTCGACGAATTCTAAATTATAGATTAAAATGTCTATGTACGCCTAATATTAATTAGACGTACATACGTTTTGTCTCCATCAGTCTAGCAAATCTTCTATTGAAGTCAACTATTATTTTACAGTCGATCGGAACGAAGTCCTAGTTATAATAATATTATTACATATTGGCAAAAAAGGCTCGATTTGGTAGCTGATTGCCAGGATCAAAAGAATATGGAGAAGGAGAACTATGTAAATGTTTGATGAGAAAAATATGGTCCTTAAACCGTAAACCGTGAATTTAATTACTGTATAAAGAAAAAAATATAAACTGCACTGTGCACCCAACAGCGCATGGTGGCGATGGGCTCACCACCTATCACACCAAGTGCATTATATTGTTTTGGTGAAACGTGGATTGTGGCAGTCTACTGTTTTTGCAGTGAGTGCCCAGTCTCTGACTACCCCTTATGGCATACAGTCGTGATCTTATGTATTTGTGTATAAAGAAAAGCATTTTGTATTTATTATACATTCTGTCGTACGAAAACGTTAGTCAATGCTCACATTATTTAATTTTATACCAGAATTAATTAGAATAATTTACAATGCAATAAATTATCCTACAAAAGGCCAGCCGATCACTAGTGCAGGAAGAATTTATTTCCTTAAGTCTTTGTCCTCCAAATGTCGGTAAATTTTTATAGCAAACCATCCCAAGAATTGGTTCCCTTCATAATTTTCTTTTTTCCTTAGGAAACTCTATGTTCCTTCTTTAGAAATTTCGATACACATTTTTATATGTCTGCTAATTAATTTTTTTATACCAGCTGGAACAAACGCGGAAGTATTCAGTTAAATGCAAAATTTTGTAGCAATCTATGGGGGAAGCCTATCTTCAGCATTGGACTAGTGATAGGCTGAAATGATGATGATGATGATGACAGATTATTTATAATACTAATGAGTATTTTTTCTTAATATAGAAAACAAAATCATAAATATAAAGATGAAGAGCTTGGCAGCGATCACCTCATTCTCAGGGGTCATCATCATCCATGTATAAAAGTAATGTAATATCATTGCCATATACTTTTTATTGCCGTATACCTATATATATATATATATATATATATATATATATATATATATATATATATATATATATTGCCGTATATTTTTTAATAGTAGCTACGAGTACATAGTCGTTCGATATAATTAGCTCTCAACTTTACTTCATACACAATATAGAACTCCCTTAAGTATTAGCCGAAATCGACTTGCTTCGCGGGTGGATGATCAGCTCTCAGTATCCCATCTGCCGTGTGATGACGACGTAAGAGTCAACTAAGCCGGGACAATCGCAGGGCCTCCGACAGATGGAGGGATAACCACTTCGACCACTGCGAAAACTTGAAACAACTAGAGACAATCAATCGTCCTTACCTACCCAAGACCGATGTAACGCTCATGCGATAAGATCGGAAGTAGGACAGGATGCAGTGTACAGTACACGGGGACAAAAAAAAACACAACCACACCTAAAAGAAACAGTTTATATTTATGCACAAATGTTGGTTGCGGCTGAGATTCAAAACCAAAATGGCGTAGAAGTAACCTACCAGAGTGCTTTTTGCATTAGATTAATTGAGGAGACGGGCAAAACGTTCCCCTGATGGTAAGTGCAACGTCTGCCCATAACAGATGCTGTGTCGCCCAGAATATTTTTGTACTACAGAATACAGAATACACTTGTACCAGGAGACAAGAAGGAGATTCACGGCAGATTTCCTATGCAGGAATTCGTCTACGCAGGTACCACCACATTATCAGTTAGTCTGCCTTCAATCAATGGTGTTTTAAAACTACTGTGTTTCGGCATGAAGAGTACTTGTTAGCTAGTGTAACTAGGCACTAGGCAAATGCATCTCAAAAACGAATGTCTGTCTGTAATGTCTCATCTTGCCGAGAACAAAGAAATATTTTTTTTGACAC
The DNA here is from genome assembly GCA_019845155.1 of Luehdorfia chinensis. NCBI lineage: Eukaryota > Metazoa > Arthropoda > Insecta > Lepidoptera > Papilionidae > Luehdorfia > Luehdorfia chinensis. Next base: position 2,488,273 of record JAHVAK010000390.1, read on the forward strand.
AGCATTGTTATGGGCACACGTTGCACATAACATCAGATGAACGATTACCTCGTCACTACACATTCTTCCACAAATAATACCACAAAACCACCGCCTAAACGAAATAAAAATTAAATGTAACGAATTAATTATATTTGCAGAACTCTAATAGTACTGATTGGGCATCGATTCCTGAGAATCTAGTGCATTCACCGCACGGACTGGTTCCATTGTTGGGAAACTATTCTGACTAAGAGATATCTAGAATATTAACTCTGCTATTTAATTGCATGTAAGGGAACTTTCAATAGGTATATTTTTATTTAATACAGTAGTTTGAATATTAATAGATTGTTTTGAATAGATTGAATAAAAATTGCGTGTAAGATGTGTGTGACATCGTGTTGTGTGTAACTGGCGTCGTATGACGGGTCGTTTTATTATTGGAGAAAGTGACGAAACAAGCAAAACGTTCTCCTGATAGTAAGTGCAACACGTCACCCATAGCAAATGTTGTGTCACTCAGAACATTTCTGCGTGACACCCCACTGCGCCCGTCACATTAACACATCAGTTTTTAAGTCTCACATGCCGAGTTTATTCATTACGCTAGCTCTCAATGCCCTTCAAACCGAAACACAGTAATGTTTGCACACTACTTCTTCACGGTTTAATAACTGCCCCCCCCCCCCCACACCAATAACCTACCTACACGGATTCCTGCATAGCAATCCTACCACCTCCCTTTTATATGGTTGAGGAGGGCGATGTCTACCACATACGGCATACTTTTGAAAACTTGCTGTTTGTGGAGGCTGGTCTGCTTAAGTTTGCAATACACTAGCCAGTGTATTACTATACAACCGCGTGGCCTAGTGGTCAAAGTGCTGGATACGAACCCCCGCCGAAGCTAACATTTGTCTTGAAACCCACATTGTTGGTTTTCGGGTCTGGTTGTATTGTAATTGTCCACGTGTTTCTAACACTGCATCGGAGGTAGCGATCTTATTACAGGATTCGTTAGTTGTCGCCATGGTTGACAATCGACCAGGAGAACATCATTTTACACACAAAACGATCCTTCCGGGATTTGCATTATCGCCTCACTTAGCAGCAGCATAATCAATAGCAGTACAAGGGTAAGACGCTTCCGCCAGTCTCCATTGATCTCTTACAATTGGTATGGTAACTGGGTAACTAGAAATTGAAAGCTTAACAAAAAAATATTTCCTCGCGGGAATCGAACCCGTGACAACGGGACAATCGAGCTGAAAGGAACTGTCGAAAACCAGGAAATGTTTCCCACGAAATTATCAATCTGAGTATAGTTGCTGACATGATGATAAAACACATACAAACATTTAGTCACGCCTCTTTCCGGTTAAGGTAGGCAGAGACCACATCTGTAGCCCATTACTTTTCGCCCCCTCGGGGAACGAGACGTGACGGGTGGCGAACCTCGTCATGCCATTTTGGTACGAGTTAAAATTGTCGATCCCCATTGCGTTCACACGGGAAGAGACATTGTTAACCCAAACAGAGCCTCGCATGCTTCGGTAAGGCTAGCGTTATTCTGGAGTCGCCCGGTCCCAGAGCATATCGACGCCCTAACGACTATGCTCGCCATGCATCCATCGGCACGGCAACCGCTGCCTTGGTGGAGAGGAAGGGATAACGATTAGGTAGAAAATGGAAGAGGAATGCGGAATTTGGGAAAGGAACTATAAGGTGTAGGATTGGCTATAAGGTTTTAGGATTCCTGGTGCTAGGATTTCAATGCAGGAATCCGCCTAGGTAGGTACCACCCCAGTGCCAGTTATTCTACAATGAAGCAGTAGTGTGCAAACATTACTGTGTTTCGGTTGGAAGGGGACTGAGAGCTAGCGTAATCACTGGGCATATGAGACTTAAGAACTGATGACTCTGGGTGACAAGCGCAGTGTGGTGTAAAAAAAGTGCTGTCTCATATGGATCAGGAGGAGATAGCCGTAGCTCGGGAGGTCGAGGTCCCTTACCCGATGCTCTACCGTACCTACTAAGTAAGCTCTATTTTTGCATGTACAACAATTTGTGTGACTACTGCGTGGCCTGTGGAGTACCGGACTCATCTGCTGCTATTCAGGTTTTGGGTTCGAATCCCGACCGCAGCCACATTTTGTGCAAAAACACAAATTATTGATTTTCGGGTCTGTTGACACCGCTTTCTGCAGCGTACCCCCGATACGCGCTTCTGTTCACGCTTACACTTCGTTATTTTAGCCTATCACTAGTCCACTGCTGTACATAGGCCTCCCCCATAGATTGGCACATCATTGTAGCTCTCATTTTGGTGGGATTTTAGTTGCCACGTTTGGCAGGCGGGTTGGCAACCGCAATTTCTTATTCAGATATTCTAGGAAGATGCTGCCGCCCATCTTCTGGTTGCCGCCACCACACGCGTACGCTTGTGACACCATAATATCTTCTGCACAGTTGAAAGCTGCCGATAGTTGAAAGTATGTAAGCGTAAGTATATTTATGTAAGTAAAAGTAAAAAGTAAAGTTTCTGCCTATAAATGTCCCACTGCTGAGCACAGGCCTCCTGTCTCTGAGAGGGTTTTGGAGCTAGGAAGAATCTGCCCCACCGCTCCAATGCGGGTTGACGGACTTCACGTGTCTTCGAAATATTTTTTATTTCTCAGATGCAGGTTTACTCACGATGTTTTCCTTCACCGCCGAGCACGTGGTAAATCAGCACTTAAAATAACAATTTTAGTGGTGCCGGCAACGGGGATTGAACCCAGGTCACTCGCGTACTATGAAATTTATAGCGAGCGCCTAGCCCCTGAGCTACCACGGCTTTATTTATGTAAGTATGTATCTTTTATTTATATTTCTTGCATATAGAATGATTGCAATATTAAGTGTAAATCATTCCGCTACGCCGGCACAACGCAATCAAGGAATCGATCGCCGGCTTAATAAGGCCGGGACAGGATCGAATGGAAAAAACTCTAAAATTATGAGATGGACCGATCGTGTTACGGGCTCGGACAAAAACTGAGTCAGCGCAAGGCAGCGTACGCGACCAGTTGCCGGGATCCACTTGTGTGAACCCACCTTTACTCTGACGATATTTGTCCTAAAATATTTTAGGAAGTATGCTGTTAGGCGTGAGAAATAGCGTTTTGTAATTATCGTTATAGCGGTGACACACTAACGGCTTTTTAAGCATTTATTTTTTAAATTCTTTTAGCTTCATTGTTTGTTAATTTTTAAGTGAATCACCTATGAATATATGTTTTTATGATCGAAAGTCCATCGGTTCTTAAGTCTCATATGCCCATGGATTACGCTAGCTCTCAGTGCCCCGCAGACCGAAACACAGTAATGCTTACACACTACTGGTTCAAGGCGAAAAATAGGTATTGCGGTGGTGTAAGTTCCAAGACGGTTCCTGCATAGAAATCCTTCCACCAGTAAAATGCTTTCGAATTGTTACATAACAAGTTAAAAATGGAAGCGATATGTGTATAAATGTGCGAAAAGTTTTACAGCTATTGTAAATTTTGATTTATAAGATATATAATAAGATCATTAGAGTTACATACATAAGATCACGACTGTATACCATAAGGGATATTCAGAGACTGGGCACTCATTGCAAAAACAGATGACTGCCACAATCCACGTTTCACCAAAACAATATAATGCACTTGGTATGATAGGAGGTGAGCCCATCGCCACCATGCCAAGTTTAACATATATCTTCTGTGACCTATATTGTCCGTTGAGTTAATCGTATCGTAGTCGTCTCGTGATTGCAAAATGAACTCATGAGTTGTAAGATAGGTAGCAGTCGTGATCTGCAGGCATACAGGGCGTAGCTCTGTCTCCCCTGATAATGCAACATACACATGGGAAGATTTTTGAAATCATTTCCAATAATTATTAGAATATTTAATGAAATTCTTTGTCATCAAAGGTCACATTTCACACATAAGAGAGTGTAGAATTTATACATTTAAATGTTGAGTTGATTAAATTTTCGTTTGACAATTTATAAATTGACACTGTCTTTCTATGCCTTTGAAATAAAACAGCTAATAAAAATGTATTACGAATATTTCGCAATTTTCCGAACGTTACTAGTGATTGTAGTATTTTTTAATCTGTACAATATTATATGAAATATTTCGAATTCCTTTGTTTATATTTTCAATTGGAAAAATGCGCTCGTGTGGACTGTTCCACGCACGTACGAGTAGCTTATGATATTCAGCGTACGCTCGCGCGGCAAAAAGCGGACGCCGCCATTTTGGACGCGCGCGCGCACTCTCCGGTTATTACGGGAAATCTTATGTTAATTACAATTATATACTTGTACACCGAGCCATGACCGCATCAACCCCTCGACGTAAGCACGCATGGGAAATACGCCCGTATTTTGTTTGAGTAATGGAGAAAATCCCAACATAGCAGTAGACAGTCTAATTGCGCGCTGCATTGTCCAGTGTTGCAAGAACCGTCACATACGACGCGCCAGCAAAAACGAATATCCTATACAATTTTAATGCATTCCCAGGAATTTACGGGAGATTCCTACGGGGACAGTTTGAAAAAAACATGTGTGGGTTGCAGCGTGTCGCGAATTTTGATTCGGTTTGCATCTAGTTTAATGTCGTATTGGTATTTTTAGTGTAATGGGTGGGGACTAGTGTTACACCTGCAGTGGTAACGACACACCTCCCTTGGCACTGCCCATGCATAATTACATTTATATATACATTCTAGCTTGGTAGAGGGGAAAAAAACTACGTGTTCACATACTTTAAAAATGTTGTTAGCCGGCAACTAGTTTTATTCGAAAATAACATGTAAGTTTCTCGGGCAATTTGTGTCTCATTACAAAGTAACACAGAACAATTTAAAAGTATAATTATTTTGTAAAAGTATAATTGTATCGGTGATAATTTCTTAGGAAAGCGAAAAGAAAATAATTTTTGTGAAGCATTTTGCTATTAAGGGCAAAGTACTATTTGTACAGCCTATAATTAGCGAATTTAGTGTCAAATTAAAATTACCAACTTAGTTTTTTTTCTCGAATCCAATAATTTCAATAGATGATTGCTAAAGTTTATGACTCAGTGCCTATAAGTTTTTTCTCGCTCCTTGTATGGTCTATACTTAATGCATTCTAAGCACCTATTGCACGTTATCTGCGATCAATCAGCAACTAACACATATTATGGTATAATAAACGGGACACTATTTAGGTTTCTTTAATAGGGGTATGTTCGAAGCCCCGGTATAATTAAACTTATACAGTTAAAATTCGTTCACTCCCACATATTGACTATTGAAGACAAGGTTAGCTAAACCCCAGGAGTTTTGCTGAAGTTTTCATCATTAACCTGCGATCGTCAACTTCTGAATGTATTCCCCTCCTAATAAACTATACGTTACTGTCCTATGCAGGGATCCGGTTAGTTAGACACCACCCCAAGGCCACTCATTCTGTAATTAGTAGAAGCAAGTGTGCAAACATTACTGTGTTTCGGTTTGAAGGGCACTGAGAGCTAGTGTGATCGTTAGGCATATGAGACTTAAGAACTGAGGTCTCACGATACAGTGTGGTGTCGCACAGAAATGTTCTGGGTCGTCGTTTCAGCCTATCACCAGCCCACCGCTGAACAAAGGCCTCCCCCATAGATAGCCACAAAAGTTTGTAGCTGTAAAGTTTGTTGTAGCAAAACGAGTTTGGAGGGATTTTGACATAGTTTCCACGCTCGGCAGGAGGGTTGGCAACCGCAGTTTATTTATTCAAATTGTTCCACGAAGATGCTGCTGCACATCTCCTGACACAGCATTTGTTATTATTATTTATTATATTATATATATATTATATATTGTTACGTTATCATTACTTTGCACTTACCAACAGGTGAAAGTTTTGCTCGTTTCGTCACTTTATTTAATAAACAAAACAGTTTTATCATCGGCTTAACTCCAACATCACTATTTACATTGTTAGTCCTTCTAGGTACGCTTCACACTACATTCTCAAAGTTCAGGACTCGCAGACAGCAACGATTGTCACTTCTGCGAGAGAAGTGGTAGTAGGATCGTTACTGTTGGTAGAATTCCTATACAGGATCCGCCTAATTATTACCGCAGTGTCATTTGTTCTATCGTCAAACTGTGGTGTACAAAATTAGTACTGTATTTCGGTTCAAAAGGCTGAAACTATTTTCTATTATAGCTATATAAAACTTAAGTACCGACGTTTTATGGTTAAGAGCGCATAGCGATTTTAGACAGGCCTTTTCAATGCAAAATCAAAGTCTATCAGTGGAAACTTTACTGATTTTTGAAAGATTTATATGTCTATATTTGTATGTGTAATGTAAAATTGTTTGTTTCCTGATAAAATAAAAATAAGAAATTCTAGGTAACACCGCAATTATTATGGGCAAGCGTGGCACTTACCATCAAGTGAACAATTGCCACTTTAGTCTGTAAGCTCTAAGGCTACGTCAGTGACTTTGGTTTTCCGGCGGCTTTCGCTATCACGAGTCTTATCCCACAGAGAAACCTGCTACACACCATATACCTGCACAGAGTAGCCTATGCTAAAGGCTTTTCGATTTATCACGTAATCTGGGAAGTTTTTTTTCATCGTAGAAAGTGAGGAGACGAGCAAATCGTCAAAGTGCAACGTCTGCCCATTGTAGTTACCGTGCCTGAACTGCATTGTCCGCGTGGGACGCACAATGCTCGTCATTCTGAAACATCGGTTAATTAGGAAGGTACCACCCCGGGGCCAGTTATTCTGCCGTGAAGCAGTCACTACTGCTGCTACTGCAAGCATTACTGTGTTTCGGTTTAAATGGCACTGTGAGCTAGCGTAATCACTGGGCATTTGAGACTTAAGAACTGTGTCTCAGGGTGACGGGCGCAGTGTGGTGTCACACAGAAATATTCTGGATGACACAGCAATTGTTGTGGGCGGACGTTGCACTTACCATTAGGTAAACGTTTTGCCCGTTTCGTCACTTTCTACAATAAAAAAACAGTGAGTTACACTACCCTTATGTTACAAACACAGTAGGTTACACACACGTGATTGGCGACTGAATAACTGTCACTGTTCACAACTCAGATGACTATACATATATCTTCTTCTTACCTACTCGTATTATTACAGGGTCAGCTTTCCTGCATAATCTGTTCCATTTTCTCTGACCATATGCTTCCACCTCAATTATTTTGTTGGAAGTCGTGTTGTTTTTTACGACTCCAGTCAACGCAGTTTAGGCCTCGAAACCTTACCTCGCGGCCGCGAACCAGAAACTTTAGAGGCCAGACACATATTCCTTACGTACTCCCGTGGTCCGCGGCGTACGTGCCCGTACAACCTTAAGCTTACCTGCACCTTATCGGAAATGTCGCGTATACCACGGCCACCGTGGATGTATGTGGTACGTATTCCATCGCAACGAGTTACACAACACATCCAAGTCAGCATCTTCATTTAGGTGACGTGTAGCTGCTGGAAATGAATTCGGAACAGTCCAAGTCTCACTTCTATATAGAAGTACGGGTACGTATTACTATACATCTATGCTGTTTTTAATCAGTGATCGTGTATTTTTTTGAGGTTTATTTCATTCTTGTCAGCAGAGACTGCCGACGAACGCAGTGTTATATAGTGACTTTGGAAGTCGTTGCGAGGCGAAGTAATGTTTGTATATTACACGCTACAAAATATAATATAGTATTTCCGCCCTTGAAGTCAACATCAGACTCTATTTGAGTATAAGCGCTGCAGCACCTTAGTGCTGCCGCAATTTGCTGAAATGGAGACCTTATTTCAATTATTATTTTTTGTTCGACAACTTGATACTACTGCTACTACTAGCTCTGCCCTGCGGTTTATCCCGCGTTTTTCTTAAATTTTAAGTTAACTGTAGTCTAAGGTACCCGCTATAACATCGAAAATCTGTCAGTGGAAATCCCGTCAAAATCGGTCTAGCCATTTTGTAGATTAGCCGGAAAAAACGGACAGGCAAATCATTTAAGAATTGATTTTTTGCTTATAAGTCCCGTATATACTTTCATAAGCATTGAGTTAAAAGCTGTTATTTTGTTATTACAAACAGAAACTTCTAATTTATTTATTTGTTAGATTCTTTTGTGATGTCATATAGAAACTTTTCATTATTTCTTCTTTCTTTCATTGCGGTGGTACCCACTTAGACTGCATAGGAGTTCTACCCCCGAGCAGATCAAACCCGCGTAAATATTTGAAATACGCGTGGTTAGGGTACCAGATTTCTACGCCGCGGGGCCTGGGTTCAGACCACAGCCGGAAACAACACTTCAACAACACACAACAGTTTCTGTCAAACGAACGTAGTTACAAAACATTCAGACCGGAAAAACAAAAATTTCTGGATTCCATAAATACTGGAAATTAACTCATTGTCACGTCATTGTCCACGAAGAAATAACTCGTAGATAAAATAAGGTTAGAAAGAGATTATCTATAATTTCAGCCCATCACTAGTCCACAGCATAGGACTCCCCCATAGATTGCCACAAAACTTTGTAGCTCTCATTTAAGGGTGCTTTTGCCATAGTTGCCACGCTTGGCAGGCGTGTTGGCAACCGTTTATTTATTCAGATGTTCCAGGAAGATATTGAGAGCCTTACTTCAATCAAATTTTATTCGAAATGAATATGGGTAAATTATAAAATAATATACTGGTGGTAGGATTCCTATGCAGGATTCCTTCTAGGTAGGTACCACCCCAGGGTCAGTTATTCTGCCGTGAAGCAGTAGTTAAAAAACATTACTGTGTTTCGGTTTGAAGGCCACTGAGAGCTAGCGTAATCACTGGGCATATGAGACTTAAGAACTGATGTCTCAGGGTGACGGGCGCATTGTGGTGTCACACTGTTATGGGTGACACAGTCTTTGTTATGGGCAGCCGTTGCCCTTACCATCAGGTGAACGTTCTGCTCGTTCCGTCATTTTAATCAAATAAAAAAAATATATCAGGCGTCACAAGAAATAATATTAGATAAAATGTGCGTGGCAAGCAAATCGTTACTACAATGAAATACTCTTTCGGTCCGAAGGGTAATGAGAGCTAGTGTAATTACTGGACATATGAGACTTAAGAACTGAAGTCTCAGGGGGACGAGCGCAGTGTAATGCCTAGCAGAAATGTGCCTGAAAGACACGGCATTTATTACGGGCAGACGTTGCACAGTATTATTATTTAATTAAAAATTAGATGGATGGTTTTCACAGACTACTTAAAAAACAACTTCCTCTTCACGACATTTATATTCTGTTCTTGTAGTAGAAAGTGGCGAGACTAGCAAAACGTCACCTAAGTAAGTGCAACGTCTGTCCGTAACGAATGCTGTGTTTCCCAGAATATATCTGTGTGGTACCACACTGCGCCCGTTGCCCTGATACATCATGTCTTTTAATTTTTACACATTACGTTTCACGGCAGAATAACTGGCCCTGTGGTGGTACCTACCTAGACGTATTGCTGTATAGGAATCTTACCAGCAGTAAATTCACATCACTTGTGAGTCCTCACCTAACCTCATTCCTAGCATTCGTTAGAAATTTGTTATAAATTCTCACGCCTGTGCAGAATACACTGTTGCTAAGTAGGGTCGTATTATGCTTTGTAGTTGTCACTGTAGGCCGCATGAGGAAGCTCAAAGTCCATCAGCGAGCTGTGCGAGATAGAATCCGTAACGATGATATCCAAAGCAAAACCGGAGTAACCGACATAGCCCTAAATATCGGCAAGCTTAAATGGCAATGGGCCGGCCACATAGCTTGTAGAAATAATTGTTGGGGTAGAATGGTTCTAGAGTTGCATCCTTGTATCGGCAAACGCAGTGGAGAGTGACCTCTCCCACTAGATGGAGCGAACACCTGCACGGTTTTGCAGGAAGTCGATAGAAGTTTCACTGGTGGTAGGATTCCGATGCAGGAATCCAGCAGGCCAGTTATTCTGTCGTAAAGCAGTAGTGTGCAAACATTACTGTGTTTCGGTTTGAAGGGCACTGAGAGCTATCGCAATCACTGGGCATATGAGACTTAAGAACTATCGTCGCAATGTGACGAGCGCAGTGTGGAATCACAGAAATGATCTGGGTTACATAGCATTTGTATAGGGCAGACGTTGCACTAACCATCAGGTGAACGTTTTGCTCGTTTCGACCCTAATTCAACAAAAAAAAATCTTGCTATTCTTTATATATTATTAGTGTAAGTAATTAATAAGTTTTGTGTAGTCCGCATTAGCTGACATCTCGAAACGAGACTTCGGAACGAACGCACTAGCCGGGGCGTCACCGTAGCCCGCGTGCCTGGCATACGGCCCCCGATAAGGCGTGAGATACCATCAGTTTAGTTTACTTTCCTTACGCATCCGCCGGACGCGAGCCGTTCTGCGCGGACTGTTTAGGCCTAACTCGATCGCGGTCGGCGTCATACACATATTATACGATGTAAACATTGTGAATATGCTTCCATATCCGGGTTGGATTGGTTTACGAGTAAGTTCAATTTGGTAGGATTACTGTTTTCTTTAATTGGATAAAGTTACGAAACGTGCGAACCGTTCACCTGATGGTAAGTGGAACGTCTGCCCATAACAGATGCTGTGTCACCCAGAATGTATGTGAGAATATTTCTGTGTGGCCCCGCACTGCGCCCGTCACCCTGAGACATCAGTTCTTAAGTCTCGTATGTCCAGTACACTAGCTCTCAGTACCCTTCAATTCTAAACACAGTAAAGTTTGCCTACTACTGCTTCACGGTAGAATAACTGGCCCGGGGTGGTGCCTACCTAGACGGATTCCTGCACAAGAATCCTAACGCCAGTAATCAGATTACTGATAGAATGGCAATGGACACCATTGTTCTTTGGCCATCTTAATTATTTAATAGGGGCTGGTTGCAGCGGGTTGAAGGCAAATAAAACTTGTCGATCACTTTTAAATAAAACAAATTTTTACGGATTTTATCGCGTTTAATTTAGAACTGCTTCTAACCCGACGTTTCTAGTGATTTACAGCACCCATGGTCACGGGAGGACTGAGGTGACAGGTGTCCTGATGTCATAGTTAACCCGGGGTACCTTCAGCTTAACTATTATTTTTATTTTTAGTACAATCTACGCAAAAAGAGCTTACTGTGTCTTGAAGCCTTGAAGTGGTATGCTTGGTTTTTGATTTAATTTTATTAATTATTGGATCCCAAGCCGGTGGTACTCGTAATACCCAACCATCTTCTCTATTAAAATTTCTGCAAGGCTTCAAGACACAGTAAGCTCTTTCTGCGTAGATCGGACTAAAAATAAAAATAATAAGATCGGTGGTAGGTCTTATCTTATCTAAATCGGGCGCGGATGGGGTGGCATGGGTTAACAACAACAAGAATTAAATTTTCGGCATCGTCTAAGATTCACATAAAAGTAGCGGATATAAGCAGACGTACACCAGCCGCTAGCAGAGGCCGCCCGGCATACAAATGTAGCTAAGCAACTAAATATTAATTTAATATTTCAATGTCAATCGCAATATGCTGACCCCGTTTGACTGTAACGTGTGCGGAAGCCTAATGCGGCGGTCATTTATTTATTTTCCCTTCCGGTGAGCGCAGGAAGGACGTGTACAGTTACTTTCGCGCCAATTGCATAACAATCGCCATCTTGCGGAAGGATGCGCGCTAAACTGGCGCGTTGACCTGAATCAGCTTTGAATTTTTACTCATCTTAATGTTGGCTACTCCAAATGTTTCGAGTGCCTGTAAAAATATTAATTAATAATCACAAGTAACTAATTATTTATAGTTGTTATTTATGCCAATTTGTCACGTTTTATCTTCTATTACAAATAAATTCTAAGTTTGTAAGGTAATCCTTAAATTTTTTTACACTACGTTAATAATCATAGAATTTAATTCTTCTTTTTTATCAAAGAAAAGTAAAGTATTTTAAACATTATAAACAGCCCATAAATGTGCCACTGCTGAACAGAGGTTTCTTTCTCATTCCTGAGCGGGTTTTGGAGCCGGGATAGGTCCGCCACGCTGCTCCAATGGGAGTCGGCGAACTTCACATGTCTTCAACATGCAGACTTAATCTCGATAATTTCCTTCACCGCAGAGAACGTGAAATTTCATAACAATTTTAGAAGTGCTTGCAACGGGAAACGAACTCGGGTCACTCGCCTACTATGAAAATTAGGTGAGTGTCCAGCCCCTGAACTTCCACGGCTTTTAGTCACTGTATTTATGGTAATCAACGTCGTGGATATCGTATGGAAAATACTAAAAAAATCTAGGGTCTTAGATTGACATTTAAAATTTTAAAGATTCTTAAATACTTTGACCGGTGTTTAAAAGTAGTGTACTGGTTCTTATGCAAGAATCATTCTAGATGAGTACCACTACAGTGACAGTTATTCTGCTGTGAAGCAGTAGTCTGTAAACATTACTGTGTTTCGGTCTAAAGGGGACTTCTTTTGTAATTATTGGGCATATGACACTTAAGAACTGATGTCTCACTGGTGACGGCGCAGTGTGGCGTCACACAGAAACTGTTCTAGGTGACACAGGATTTGTTATGGGCAGACGTTGCACTTGCCATCAGGTGAACGTTTGCTCGTTTTGTCACTTCATCCAACAAAAAAAAAAGTTTAAAAAGAAATGTGAGTCATCTGGCACGGTCACACAGTTTGCTGATATTTGATCAGATCCTCTCAGCGTGATCTTTTGCCAGTCAATTAGAATTAACTGTTATTAATCGCCAATGCTCAACGTTGGACTAAGATAGGCTGAATTGATCCAATCCGCGTACCAATCGTGGCGATTCCGCCAAGTCCTCTGCGGCCAAACTTTGGAGAAAACAGCAGTCTTTCTCTTTACGAACTGATTAAAAAAAAACATGAAATTCTATGGTTATTTACGTAGAGTTCGAGTTTCGGTTGGCGCAGTGGCTAAGCCCTAGGCTTTTGCGCCGCGGGTCGCGGGTTCGATTCCCGCACGGGACAAATATATGTACGGCCTACACATAGTTGTTCCGGGTCTGGGTGGTTTGTACATGTGGAATTTATGTCTTTAAAACTTACCCACGTAACGAGAGAAATCCTACTGTGGGTCATCGTTTTTTTTTGAAGAAAAAATCGAATTAAAATAATATTTAAGATTACCCAAGAAACTTAAAATTCATTTCTAATCGAAGTTTATTTCAATTTGTGACGTTTTCACAAAAGTTTTACTTAAAAAAAATCACAACTATAAAGAATTACAAAGCATCGGAGAAAGGGTAATTTTGCTGATAGCTGAGAGTCTCCCGCTAAAAGGGAAGGAACCTACGAACTGAGACTAGAGTAAACAAGTCGCACTCAAATCTAACACAACGGTAACAAACCGGAACAGCAGTTGAAGAATGCCGTTTGTAGATTTTCATAATTTAGTGAAATGTGCCGCACATTTCACAAAATCTTTTTTTGTGAATTGCTGCTTACACTATATGCTACCTTCTCGCTTCAAATAATACACAAAAATGTTAAAATAAGGCAAAATCAGGTACATTTTCGCAATATTCTCCATCATTCAGTTACAGAATTCGCTACGTTCAGTGGCTGTATGTTTTTTTTATTGGATTACAATAGTGATGAAACGAGCAAAACGTTCACCTAATGGTAAGTGCAACGTCTACCCATAGCAAATGTTGTGTCACCCAGAACATTTCTATGTGACAGCACACTGCGCCCATCACCCTGAGATATCAGTTCTTAAGTCTCATATGCCCAGTGATTACACTAGCTCTCGGTTCCCCTTCAAACCGAAATACAACAATGTTTGCACACTACTGCTTCACGGCAACATACCTGGCCCTGGGGTGGTACGTACCTAGACGGATTCCTGCATAAGAAAGAAAGTAAGGTTCTTTTACCTCAATTTATAGATTACTAATTAAATTTAAAAAGATACTAACGGCAAATAAAACGTATTGATAAATTAATATCAGACACCTCGTACCATTATACCATATAAACACATAGAACTATTTGCGGGATCCAAACCTGCGATCCCGCAGCGCAATAGCCAATAGCTTAACCATTGCGCCAACCGATCCGTCACATTTTCTAATCTACGGTATTCTTCTTTAAGGCACAATAAAGTTAAGAGCGAAGCCTATTCTTCTATAAAAAAAAAAGTTCTCTATCTTCGATTCATTAAGCATCACTTTCGCGCCGATTCGTCAGCAAACCAAGGAAACCCCAGCTCGGGAGACACCACGTGCATCTCCTTAAGTGCTCCGAGACCATAATTTTAGACCCAATCCATAACGAACAGGCCAATACCTTACCCCATTTGCGACACTGCTTATTTAGCCGCAACGATCTCGGAAAGGCGGGGTGCCTTAAGTGGTACACGCTAAAGACGCTCATTTATGTACTGTGGGATATTCGCTTTTGGTCTGCGCTGTCCGAAAATGGAGCGGGCAGTGCTGGTGACCGTTGTTACATAATACTTGATTGTACACTGTTTACCTTCTCATATGGGAAGCGCTCTCGCGTCAATAGCGGTATGGTAATGTGATGACAGATGCGAGGGAATACGTAGCAAGTTTTTAGTGCTTGTTCGCAACGATAGTTGTTATTTATAATCATAATTATCATAGTAGTATTTAGTATACATTTTTATGCACGTGCGTACTGTATGTATTTTTATATAGTAAAGTAAAGCAACAGCCTATAAATGTCCCACTGCTGAGCACAGGCCTCTACTCTTATTTCTAAGATAGTTTTTGGAGCGGGGAATAGTCCGCCACGCTGATCCAATGCGGGTTGGCGGACTTCACATGTCCTCAAAATATTTCTATTCCTCGGACTGGACAGGTTTCCTCACGATGTTTTCCTTCACCGCTGAGCACGTGGTAAATCAGCACTTAAAATTTTAGAACAATTTTGTCGGGCCGTGTCGCCCAAAACATTTCTGTTTGTCAACCCCTACTGCGCCATCACCCTGAGACATCAGTTCTTAAGTCTCACATGCCCAGTGATTACACCAGTTCCGTTGCACAGTAATGTTTGCACACTACCTGCTTCACGGCAAAATAACTGGCCCTAAGGATACCTACTTAGACGGATTCCAGCATAGTAATTACATGGAAAATAAATATCATCGCCCAATACCTATACCTATACCTACAGACGTCCCAATAATTTGAAAATTTGCACATGTATTAAGAATCAATAACAATATAATAATTTCTACGACCTTGCTCTTCAAGCACGTTTACAGTTTGCAGGATTCTTATACAGGTATCCGTCTATGTTGTCCAACGTAGTGTGCAAACATTGGTTTCGTTTCAGCCTATCACAAGTCCACTGCTGAACGTAGGCCTCCCCCATAGTTAGCCTCAAAAGTTTGTAGCTCTCTTTTGTTAATAGATTTGTTAATAGATCTGCTAATATTTACTTCTATAACACACTGAACATAGTCCTCCCCCATAGATTACTACAAAAGTGTGTAGCTCTTATTTTGAAGAGATTTTGCTATAGTTGCCACGCTAGGCAGGCGGATTGGCAACCGCAGTTTATTTATTCCGATGTTCCAGGAAGATGCTGCTGCCCATCTCTTGATTTTTATTTTTTCTCTGTCGACTTTTACAACACCCACGGAATGAGATGGGGTGGTAGGATTCACTTAGGCCGCCACCACACGTTTTATTTTAGTTTTTGTTGGTTTATTTCGGTCTAAAGCACAGAGAGCTAGTAGAAGTTACTGGGCATATTAAACTTGAGAGCTAATGTCTCAGGGGAACGGACGCATTATGGTGCCACATAGAAACGTTCCGGATGACACAGTGTGTTATGGGCAGACGTTGACTGTTGACTGTCGTAGAGTCAATATCACTTGATATTACCTCGTTTTGAGGTGAAACACGTGTCGTGTTCTCGAATTCAGTGGTGTGTATTGCCTAGTGGTAGTTTTGTAGTGGTGGAGGTCATCTGGTGGCGGCTCCCGGTGGCGGTATTGGTTTTCTTATGCACGCTGTTGAGGGAGGGCGGGCGGTGCTGGTAACACACACCATTTTACATTTTGCATGCGGATCTTTGCAAATTAACTTTCTCCCCTTTCACTTACTATCAAGTGAACGTTTTGCTTGTCTCGTCACTTTCTACTTTAATAAAACCAGCAATGGCTTATTATAGTGATACTAGTAGGCCCAGCTAGCATATAACACCTTGTTTCCCCTCTTTCCGGTAGATGACGCGATGAATTTGATTTATGAACAACATTTAAGTATGGAACTTTACAAGTAACAGCCTATAAATGTCCCACTGCGGAGTACAAGCCTCCTCTCATTTCAGAGAGGGTTTTTGGAGCTGGGAAGAATCCGCCACGCTGCTCCAATGCGGGTTGGCGGACTTCACATGTCTTCGAAATATTTTTTTTACTCTGACATGCAGGTATCCTCACGATGTTTTCCTTCACCGCCGAGCACGTATATCAGCACATAAATGCAATTAACAATTTCAGTTGTGCCGGCACCGGGAGTCGAACCTTGGTCACTCGAGTACTATGAAATTTGAAGCGAGCGCCTAGACCATGAGCTATCACGGCTGATGAAACTTTAAGTACACTATAATGTTATAAACGTTTATTAATGATCAGTCACACGGACAGACAGAGTCGACCACATCACCATCTACCCAGTCCAGATTTTGCTGATTTTCTTTTTTGGCATTAAACCAACATATATTGCGGATATGTATTATTTTGGTCCATTAATATACAAATTGTTAATAACTTCAGTACTGCTCTACCTATCGGGGCGAAGCATAGCTATAAGCTTCAGTCTCGAGCAAACAAATATATCACACAATTCATTGCCGTGTGGTAGCAATCAAGAGAATCTACCCCCCATCTCATCCTGTGGATGACGTAAAAGTCGACAGAGGGAATATAAAAAACAGGAGATAGGCAGCAGCATCTTCCCGGTATATCTGAATAAATACACTGCGGTTGCCAACCCAAATGCAAATCGATGCAACTATGGCAAAATCTCCCCAAAATTAGAGCTAAAAACTTTTGTGACAATCTATGGGAGAAGCCTATGTTCAGCAGATGACTAGTGATACGCTGAAATTATGATGGTTTACCTCATTCAGTCAATTCGTTCAGAAGTTACTCGACCACTAACAGACGCACCAACCGTTATTATACATGTTAAGATTAGATGACACAATCGATGAGTTTACAATGAATCCGATGTTCAAGCAACGACAAAAGCGGACATTGAAAAATTTCCATATTTCTCTCCTCAACAAAAACAAAACCTCGAATCTTGTTACGTTTTACGACGTATGTGACAAAATAACTTTTGGACTAATTAGTGGGGCAGCACCAAAAGTGGCATGCCTTATTGAGCTCCACCAAATTGTGTGGTCAAACAACGTATTTGGTGATGCGAATTGGAGACCAAACTTTGTCTTGGGACTTGACAAAACTTGACAAAAGTCGTGCTAAGTGAGCGTTACGTCACACAAGGACTTTTATATTATTCTGTGTCGTAATACGCCGCCTTATTGGAATCAGAATAATTAAATTATTAAGTATTTTTTTTATTTTTATTTATTCTGAAAAGTCGAGCAAACCATTCACTTGATGGTAGGTGCAACGTCTGCCCATAACAAATGCTGTGTCACCCAGAAAATTTCTGTCATATATACCCTGAGACATAAGTTCTTGAGTCTCATATGCTCAGTGATTACGCTAGCTCACAGTGCCCTTCAAACCGAAACACAGTAATGTTTGCACAGTACTGCTTCACGGCAGAATAACTGACAATGGGGTGGTACCTACCTAGACGGATTCCTGCATAGGAATACTACCACCACTGCTGAGCACAGGATCTATTTAAATTTGGATTTTTTTTTACTGATGGTCACTGATAGCCCGAAGGCTTTCACAGCTTCGCCGGATTGAAAGGTGGCAGAGCGCTGAGGGCGCTTAGCCGAAACCTTTATTTATGGTTGACTGGCGCAACAGCACCCGAGAGGGGACCTCGACAAGGACCGTCATCCTGTTCGCGAGAGTAACTGACTCGAGGGTGCCCAAGAGGGCCGGCCTCGGCCCGGTCAGTTACTTCAATCGGGAGGGCAATATTTCTACTAGTATTAATATTATCTGGATTATTATTAACTGAGTTTACCACCAATTCGGAATGCGCTTCCGCTGAAGAAAAAATGGCGCAGGAAACTCCAGCGACGCTTCTTTTTTTAATGGAGAAAGGGACGAGACGAGCAAAACATTTACCTTATGGTAAGTGCAACGTCCGCCCATAGCAATGCTGTGTCACCCGGAATACTTCTGTGTGACACCACACTGCGCCCGCCCTCATGAGACATCAGTTCTTAAATCTCATATGCCCAGTGATTACACTAGCTCATGTGCCCTTCAAACCACCGAAACAGTAATGCTTGCACACTACTGCTTCACGGCAGAATAACTGGCCCTGGGGTGGTACCTACGATACCTATATATATATAGGAGACGGATTCCTGCATAGGAATCCTACCACCAGTAATCATGACATTACTGTTAGTAGGTGAACACCGGCCTGAGATGCGGCGGTATCACGAATAAGTTTGTCTGACATCGCTTACTGACGGCGGGGACAGTCGTGAGCGATGTCAGAGTCGTGGTCGTGATTGTTTTGTGTGTGTGTGTGTGTATGTCGTGCTGAGTAGAGCGATTGGGCCCTAGTGGTAGCGTAGTCAGGATCGTCGGTATGAGAAGACAACGCTACTCAAATGCGGGTTGGCGGATTTCACATGTCCTCGAAATATTTCTATTCCTCAGACATGCAGGTGTCCTCACGATGTCTTCATTGACCGCTGAGCACGTGGTTAACCATTACTTAAAATGGCAATTAATAATCAACGGGGATCGAACTCAGTTCACTCGCGTACTATTAATTTAAGGCTAGCGCTCGGCCCCTGAGATACCACGGCTATTATTTTTTTGACTAAGTAATACATTTATTATTTCAGATAAATTACTTAATGATTTTTACTGGTGGTTCACAGCTTGCCACAAAAGTTTGTGGCAATCTATGCTCTCATTTTGGGAGTATTTAGCTTGGCTGGCGGGTTGGCAACCTGCAGTTTATTTATTCGGATGTTCCAAGAAGATGCTGCTGCCCATCTCCTGATTTTCATTTTCCCTCTGTCGACTTTTACTTTACCCACGTGATGAGATACGGTGGTAGATTCTCTTAAGCCGTCACTACACGGAGTTACTAATTAACATCAATGATATATAAAATTGCAGGTACTTTTTCATCTGTCTGTCTGTACGTTCTGATTTAGCTAGAAAACTGATGTCCTCCCGGCCGATTTCGACCGCGGCGACAACTTCCGAATATTGTCTGGAGCTATCAACTGCGCAGCATATTATAGTGCCGCAAGTGTACCTACGCGCAAACACAGGGGCATTCACTCGTCCCAACCTGGCCGGTGTAACGCTCATGCAATAATATCGCAGGTAAGTTAGGATTCTTCCGACAGAATTCGGTAGATGTCACCGTGGTCGGAAATCGGCCAGGAGGACTTCAAACGACTTCAAAAAAGGAGGCGGTTCTAAGTTCACCGATATTTTCGTCAATTGTGGACCAATTGGTGGTGGAAGGATTCCTATGCAGGAATCCGTGTAGGTAGGTACCCCATGGCCAGTTATTCTGTCGTGAAGCAGTAGTGTGCAAACATTACTGTGTTTCGGTTTGAAGGGCACTGAGAGCAAGCGTAAAAACTGGGCATATGAAACTTAAGAACTCGTGTCTCAGGGTGACGGGCGCAGTGTGGCATCACACAGAAATGTTCTGGGTGACACAGCATTTGCTATGGGCAGACGTTGCACTTACCATCAGGGGAACGTTATGTTCGTTTCGTCACTTAATCAAATAAAAATAAAAATAAATTGTTTGAATGGGGATACCGTAAGGGCGGTCCTATAAGTAAGAAATCGGTCATGTTCTGATCATGGAATCCATGAGAAATTCATGAAATTCGTTTAAGCATATTTTGAAGTGTTGTATTGGAGCCATAACCGGTTTCATAAAATAATTATTTTGTCCACGCGAACCAAGTTGCGGTTACGGTCAGAATCGAATAAATTATATTGTAAATAATTTTGAAAACAATCTCATTATCGTATCGGATTCGAATCAACGTCCTCTTAAGTGCCTCGTACCCTTTTACGGTCGTTTACGAATGTTTTTCTGCGAGAATTAGAAAATCACCATTTTTAGGGAAACTAGATCGATATCTAACGGTGTCCTAATGGGATTAAATTACGGTTAGTCTGAATAATAATATACTGTTAGATTTTCATTTGAATTTGTCAAAAAAGAGCCGTGGTAGCTCAGTAGCTTCACTAAAATTGTTAATTGCAATTTTAAGTGCTGATTTTACCACGTGCTCGGCGGTGAAGGAAAACATCGTGAGGAAACCTGCATGTCTGAGAAATAAAAAATATTTCGAAGACATGTGAAGTCCGCCAACCCGCATTGGAGCGTGGCGGATTCTTCCTAGCTCCAAAACCCTGTCAGAAATGAGAGGAGACTTGTGCTCAGTAGTGGGACATTTATAGGCTGAAACTTTACTTTTTTTTATTTAAAAACCACTTCAGATTCATCACCAAGTCTGTTTGTGAACAGACGACCGCGTGACCTAGTGGTTAGCATACCTGAGTACCGCGCCGCGGGTCCTGGGCTTGAACCTCAGCAGGAGCTAACGTTTGTGAAAAACGCGATTTGTTAGTTTTCGGGACTGGGTGTGTTGTGCATGTTAAATGTATGTCTGTAAAATGCACCCACGATACAGGAGAAATGTTCTTCTTCTTATAGTTTTGGCCTTTTATATTAGAATTCTGCCAATGTCAAGTCAGTCAAGGGAGTGACAACAAATATGTGTGATCAAAAAATTCCGTCTTCCGAATGTACAACAAAACTACAAAATATTTTTACTACACAACACCAGAATAAGGTAATAATTATGCTACAATTTAATATTATTACTCGTAGTATGAATAAAATTACATGAAGTGTTCGCAAATGGAGTAAACGCCAGGGTCAACAAATAAGGTAGATTAACAGGAACGTCCTGTTATGGTATGGTATGGTTGAGGCGAAATCCTACTGTGGGGAAACGTCATCGTTTAAAAAAATCATCTGACTCTTGCAGTTAACTGGCAAAGACTTCACGGTACAAGCTTGTTCCGTAAAGACCAAACCTTACCAACAAACTTCAGACTATTCCAGACATCATAGGTACATATCTGTCCCAGACTATCTTGAATACCAATCCTTAACCCGAAGAAATTCTAAGATTACAAATTTGGATACTTTACACCGATCGAAACAAACGTCAAAATCGGACACTCATCATCATCATTACTTCAGCCTATCACTAGTCCACTGCTGAACATAGGGCCTCCTCTACAGATTACCACAAAAGTTTGTGGCTCTCATTTCCGGGGGCTTTTGCCATAGTTGCCACGCTTGGCAGCTCTAATTTTGGGGGGACTGTGGCATAGTTGCAACGATTGGTATTCGGGTTGGCAACCACTGTTTATTTATTCATATATATCAGGAAGATGCTGCCTGTCTCCTGTTTTTTATTTTCCCTCTGTCGACTTTTACGACACCCACAGGATGGGATGGGGTGGTAGATTCTCTTAAACCGCCACCACACGGAACTACAATATAATTATACTAATTATTTACATAACGGTTGGTTCCCAAAAGCCTCTGTCCTGGGAAGAATCAGCAAGAAACCCAGCGGTCGCATGTTTTTTCCACAGTGGACCTCCACGTGCTGAGATAAGCCTCTCAGTTACCAATTCATGTATTTTGGGTCTGACATCACAAATACAATGTATTTAGATATAATTGTTTGCTTGGTAAATGGATATATAAGGTGTTAGATAATTACGATTACAAGCCGAAAGGGGGTGAAAGTCTATAAAAATAACGGATCAAAACGAAATCCCAAGAAAACACAGCTTTTTTAATACCAAATTAAATACCTGCTCGAGCTAAAACATATGGAGCAGTTCATTTTTTTTACGGTTTCAATGTTTGTTACATTACCAAAACATTTACATTATTAGTAGTGTTAGGATTCCTATGCAGGAATCCGTCTAGGCAGATATCACCCCAGGCCAGTTATTTTGCCTTAAAGCAGTAGTGTGCAAAAATAACTGTATTTCCGTCTGAAGAACATGATACGAGTACTTAAGAGCTGATGCCTCAGTGTGACAGGCGCAGTCTGTCAGTGGTGTCGCACAGAGATGTCCTGGGTGACACAGCGTTTGTTATGGGCAGACGTTGCACTTACCATCAGGTGACCGTTCTGCCCGTCGCGTCACTTTCCTCCTTTCTCGTATGTCGGTACACTCCTAGCTGTATCCCGCGACAACGTCCGCGTGGAGTTAGGTTTATTAAATGTCCCGTGGGAACTTTTTTATTTTCCGGAATAAAAAGTATCCTACATCCGTCTCCAGGATGCGAGCTATATCTGTGACGTATTTCGTCGAGATCGGTTCAACGGTTGAGCCGTGAAAAGGTAACAAACAGACAGAGGTACAGAAATGGTTACTTTCGCATTTATAATATTAGTATGGATTTACCAAACATCCTGTGCTTGAAATCATAATTTTCCACTATTTGTCCTCATTTAGTCTGACGTCATATATCATGTATTTATTTAACACAACTCCTTATTTTAGGTTTTATTGCGCTTAAATGATATCCGTTAATCGGTCAGTGAACCGTTGTTTTGGTTAGTTTCGAGACCCTAAAACCCGCCTTTTAAAGGAAAATGCGTGGTCCGCGGACTGCCGTGCGGATCGAACTGTGTCGAGCGGCCTACACAAAACTATTAGAAACAGTGATATTGTTTGTTTTACATTCTTTAACGTTTTTATTGAATTAGTACACCCTCTCTTTTCTAATTTAAGAGTCGGGTTCAATACACCACTATGTAAGTACTAGTTGAATTAAACTGCACTGTGCACCCAACAGCGCATGGTGGCGATGGGCTCACCACCTATCACACCAAGTGCATTATATTGTTTTGGTGAAACGTGGATTGTGGCAGTCATATGCTTTTAACCAGCGCTGTAGTCTCGACTGCGGCATTATGCTGAGTGAGACCCGTTTGCTCAATGCGCCACGACACACGTGACAATATTTTTGTACACGAGTTTTGTTGAAGGTTCAGTTTTGTGATGTTGTTTAATGTTTCTTTCTGTTTGTCTGTAAAGACATTGTTTCCATAAATGTCTAGTGCCTAATTTTTTATGTATTTGTGTCTGTGGCGTATTTACGCAATAAATGTTTTCTTTCTTTCTTTCTTTTGCAGTGAGTGCCCAGTCTCTGACTACCCCTTATGGGATACAGTCGTGACCTTATGTATGTATGTATGTAGTTGAATTAAAAAGGT
The DNA here is from genome assembly GCA_019845155.1 of Luehdorfia chinensis. Classification (NCBI taxonomy): domain Eukaryota; kingdom Metazoa; phylum Arthropoda; class Insecta; order Lepidoptera; family Papilionidae; genus Luehdorfia; species Luehdorfia chinensis. Next base: position 2,511,796 of record JAHVAK010000390.1, read on the forward strand.
AAACTTGTAGCGTATAAATGTCTGATGAGAACAGACGTCTCCGAATTTTTTTGGAGTTGGGTTTTTGAGTGTTTGGAGCCGAAGAGTCCGCCAACGCGGACGTTCGCCAATCCGCAAATGCGGATTGGCGAACTTCACATGTTCTGGGAATATTGTATCCCTGAGAAATGCAGGTTTCCTCACCATGTTTTACTGCACTGCGCAGCACGTAGTAAATAAGGAATTAAAATTGTAGTTAATCCCGCAGACTTAAATTTTGGTCAAAGTAGTTGAATTACTTAATACTTAAGTAACGAAAATAACAAACATGCATAAAACATGGACGACCCCCGTGTGGAGAGATGCATTTTACGGAAATGAATTCTACATGTACATGTACTTGGACCCGGAGGAAAGTATTAGTTCCATGCCAATATAGAACCCGCGACCCGTAGCCAACAGCTAAGCCAGTTCACCGAGCCGATAAGGTCACTATGATGTTCTCCTAGCCGATTTCGACCACAGCCACAACTGCCGACTACTGTCGAGAGCCATCAACTGCGCAGGAGATATTATAGTGCCACGAGTGTACGCGCAAACACAGAGGCACTCACTCGTCCCAACCTACCCGCGCCCGATGTAACGCTGATGCGATAAGATCGGAGGTAGGCTAGGATGCAGTGTCAGAGACACGGGGACAATCACAACACAACCAGGCCCGAAAACCAACAATTTATGTTTTAGCACAAATTTTGGCTCCGGCTGGGATTCGAACCCAGGACCCGCGGCCTAGAAGTCAGGTACTCTGACCACTAGGCCACGCGGTCGTCAATGTCACTATATATAATAACTAGCTGATGTCCGCGTGGAAATAGGCTTTTAAATATCCCGTGGGAACTGTTTGATTTTCCGGGATGAATAGTATCTTATATCCCTCTACAGGATGCAAGTTATCTCTGTGGCAAGATTCGTCAAGATCGTTTTCAGTTTTCAGACAGAGGGACAGAGAGAGTTACTTTCGCATTTATAATATTAGTATGGATAATTGTATATTTTGAAATTGCGGTGTGATTTCAAGTAGTTTGTTGAGCAGCGATTATACTAACGCTATGGCCTATCATCATCATCATCATCATCATTTCAGCCTATCACTAATCCACTGCTGAACTTAAGCCTTCCCCATAGATTGCTACAATAGTTTGTAGCTCTCATTTTGGGGGGAATTTTGCCATAGTTGCCTCGCTTGGCAGGCGGGTTGGCAACCGCAGTTCATTTACTCTGATGTTCCAGCAAGATGCTGCTGCCCATCCTCCGGTTTAGATTTTACCTCTGTCGACTTTTACGACACCCACGGGATGAGATGGGGAGGTAGATTCTCTTAAGGCGCTACCACACGGCAGCTTTCTATGGCCTATCGATACAATAAAATTATGGAGCAAGAAGTACGCAAATAAACTTTAATAACTAGTGGTAGGAGTCCTATGCAGGAATTCAGTCTAGGTAACGACCAAAGCTTACTGTTTGCTATTGTAATTACTGGGCATATGAGTCCAAAGAACTGCTGCTTCAGAGGGACGGGCGCAGTGTATTGCCGGCTTTACTGGTGGTAGGTTTCCTATGCAGGAATCCGTCTAGGTAGGTCAAATCAGTGCCAGTTATTCTGCCTCACGCAGTAGTGTACAAACATTACTGTGTTTCGGTTTTAAAGTATCCACCATTTCCACCATTTCAGCCTAGCATTAGTCCACTGCTGAACATACGCCTCCCCCATAGAGTGCAACAAAAGTTTGTAGCTCTCATTTTGGTGGGATTTTGCCATAGTTGCCACGCTTGGCAGGCGGGTTGGCAACCGCAGTTTATTTATTATGATGTTCCAGGAAGATGCTGCTGCCCATCTTCTGCTTTTAATTTTCCCTCTGTCGACTTTTACGACACCCACGGGACCAGATGGGGTGGTAGATTCTCTTAAGCCGCTACCACACGGCCAATTTTAAAGTTTAAATTACTGGATATATTAACTGGATATATGAGACTAAAGAACCGATGTCGCGTGGCCACGAGCGTCGTGTGGTGCCACACAGAAATGTTAGATGTGACACAACATTTGTTGGTGTAGGCGTTGCACTTACCATCAGGTGAACGATTTGTTCGTCTCGTCATTTTATTCCATAAAAAATATAGTAAACAGAGATAAGCATTTGCCTTACTTTCCCTTACATCTAAGAAGTTTCACATATTATGCCTGTTCCGGTGACATTGGCAGCGTCTAAGATACAAGGCGCTTAAGATACAAGTCCAAGTCTCGGGAGGTACCACTGGGTCACATATTCTGCCATGCAACATTACTGTGTATCGGTCTGAAGGGCAGTGAGAGCTAGGTGTAATCACTGGGCATATGAGACTTAAGAACTGCAGTCTCAGTGTGACGGACGCAGTGCGCGTAAGAGCTATGCAGAGCTTTCCCTACTTTACCCTACCGTAGCAGTTACAGGCGGGTGTAAAAATTAAATTCAGCTTATTTATTGAGAAAGCCAGATTAATATAACAAGCAGCGAGCGACAAAATAAATATGGTTTAATGGATTAAACATAGGTAAGGCTTTCCTTTATAACTGAAGAGCATTTGTTGAAAGATACATTTCGTACAAGTTATATAGCCGATAGGTGTCCGGCAGAGTAGAACAGCCCTCTACCTCTTTTTTACCGAGGTGTCGTAAGAGGCGACTATAATGTTCTCCTAGCCGATGTCGACTACGGCGACAACTTCCGAATACTGTCGAGAGCCATCAACCTGCGCAGGAGATATTATAGTGCCACAAGTGTACGCGCAAACACAGAGGCACTCACTCGTCCCAACCTACCCGCGCCCGATGTAACGCTGGTGCGATAAGATCGGAGGTACCCTAGGATGCAGTGTCAGAAACACGGGGATAATCACAACACAACCAGACCCGAAAACCAACAATTTGTGTTTTAGTACAAATGTTGGCTCCGGCTGGGAATCGAACCCAGGACCCGCGGCGTAGAAGTCAGGTACTCTCACCTACTAGGCCACGCGGGCGACTAACATATTGCACGGACAGGCTTTATTAGTGCAGAATAATACTATAACAAGCGATGCTGTCACTATACTGCTCGCACGCAGTGGGGAGTAAGAATATGTTGACTGATACCAAAATGACGGCGACGTGGTTCGCCATCTGTCACGTCTCGTTACCCGCGGGCGCGAAAAGTGGGCTACGTGTGCGGTATCTGCCTACCCCTTATATGAGAAAAATGCGTGTCTGTTGTATGTATGTTGTAGTTGCATGTATTATAACAAGGAAATGTAAAAATAGCGGTCGAAATGCTTGACTCGACTCGAATCGTGCCGCCATTTTTTATAGGCATCTTATCACAAAACTAGATGAGCGACGCGGTTCCACTGGCGTGAAATATGCCGAACACATGATTGCGCTGTAAGGTATTGTACCTTATGACCTGAGCATTTACAGTTCGGCCCTTCTCGATGATGTTGGGATCACCCAGAATATTTCTGTGTAGCACCACACTGCGTCAGAGACGTCAGTTCTTAAGTCTCATGTGCTCAGTGATTACGCTACGTGTAGCTCTCAGTACCCTTCAGACTGAAGTACAGAATAACTGGCCCAGCGATGGTACCTACCCAGATGGATTCCTGGATAGGAATCCTACCACCGGTAAAGAAAAAATGTGTATACAATTACGACAATTGTGAACAGTTTCAATAATAAAGAACATGCTGTGGAACTTTCTAACGACGCTAGAATTAGACATAGACATAGACTTTATTCGACGCACACAATACAAAAATCACACAGAGAATGCAAATGAAAAAAAGGAATACAAATATACAGTACCAATATATACATAAAACAAAGAAAGAAACAAGATCTGTAAAACACTACATAAAAATGACGCTGTATTGTGAAGTCGAAACCACTCCACTCAGCAAAGAATGCTGCGGAAAGACCGCAGCGCTGGTTTTCAGTGTACGCACTACGTAAGTAAAAAAAGAGAATGCACGTACGTGTCTTCGTTTAGTGATAACTTTTCGAATAGTTCATTTAATAAATAATCTATTTATGTATTTAAATACAATTATATTCCACAACCTATGTAACGGCCGCTTGCTTTAGTCATTAGCACCTAATTACTTTTTTTTAGGTTACTTCTTCCGAATCCCAATCGAAGTCAACATTTCATTAGTAGAAAATATAATGACTTCTGGGTTCGTCAGTGTCGTGATTGTCACTGGGCATCGCACCCGGAAAGGTAAGGAGGAGTGACTGTCATAATGCTTAGGCTTAAGTGTAGCACAATATATCCTACGCAGTTGACTTGCTACAGTCCACTTCCCTTTAATATGGTTGAGGAAGACTGATAGGCTGCCACATGCGTCATACTTGTGTGCAGGTACTGTTCGTGGAGGCTGGTCTTCTTAAGTTTCCAATACACTTATACCAATGTTTTTTCTTTGGATAAAGTGACGAAACGATAAAAACGATCACCTCATGGTAAGTGCAATAGTCTGCCCATAACAAATGCTGTGTCACCTTTCTGTGTGACGCCACACGCCCGTCACCCTGAGACATCAGTTCCTATGTTTTATATGCCCAGTGATTACGGGTCAGTGGTCTTCAAACCGAACACAGTAATGTGCGCACGCTACTGCTTCACGGAAGAATTATTTATGATTGAATCTGTTTTTACGAGTACATTTCTGTCATGGGGCGTGCGATTATCCATGAGACTATTCTTTTTTAAATGATGTATAGTGTTTTCCGACTTAAATAAAAATAAATGAAATACAAAATAGAGGATACCTGCCGAGTTTCTTTCGGCTGTTTCTTCTCCGCCAGAGGAACCTCATTACGAAACGGTGGTAGATTGTTGAAATATATTTCTTACGATTGAAAAATAAAAAAAATCATTTTATTTCATATACAGAAATAATGGGCCCGACGTTCTTATTCCAGTCCAGAACTAAAAGAAATCATTAAATTTTTAATGTTAATAATTTTCTTTTCGTCGGACCAATTTCTACTCCGTAGGTCCAATTAATTACAAATGAACATTAAAACAATGTCAAATTATTTTTGCTTATCCCAAAAAACAGTCGAAGTTATAACAATAAAGATGTTTTTTTTTAATATTACACAATTACGAAAGTACAGGTGACACGGGGCGACGAGAATTTCGCAGGATCAATGAACTGCCGTTTCACGACCCCGAAGGATTCGGTAAAATTTTATTTTCAATTCATATACTCGTACAATTTTTCTCGCTGAGAACTCTCGCAATAGAGAATCACCTGAGAGAGAGACAGATTGTAAAAGTAAATTAGAAAAAAAATCAGTAGCAGAAAATACCTATGTGGCCGCTAGGCACGTTTGATACTGGCACCTGGCTTTTCGTTAAAACCTCTTTTGTAATTTTGTATTTCTTATTCTGTTTCAATTTTGTTTTGCGAAATTGTATTGTTCTTACCGCTCATTTTTTCCAACAGAATCGATTCTGCCCTTGCTTTGACTACATGTATTAATGTAACGATTTAGATATTTTACTAAGAGACTGTGTCTTCTTTGTTGTTCAAAAAAGCCGTGGTAGCTCAGGGGCCTGGTGCTCGCCTTTAATTTCATAGTAAGCGAGTAACCTGGGTTCGATCCCCGGTGCCACAGCACCTCTAAAATTGTTCTTCAATTTTAAGTGCTGATTTACCACGTGCTACGGTGAAGGAAAACATCGTGAGGAAACCTGCATGTCCGAGGAATAGAAATATTACGAGGACATGTGAGGTGCCAACCCGCATTGGAGCAGCGTGGCGGATTCATCCTAGGTCTAAAACCGTCTCAGAAATGAGAGGAGGCATGTGCTCAGCAGTGGGACATTTATAGGCTGAAACTTTACTTTTTACTTTTTACTGTGTCTTCATAAGTATTTACTATTACGAACTAGCCCTATATTATAGACTGAATAACATTCACCTGAGTTTAATTTATTGGCTATCGTGATCAACGCAGACCAACGAACACGGTATATGATAAGTTTCGCACCTACGCCTATGTTAAATAACTAGCTGAAATTATTAATTTTTTTATGATAAATATATTGTTGTATACTATCTTCAAATTTCATTAAAATCCTTTACCCGTTTGAGCGTGTCTTTTCCATTTATTTTATTATAGTAAATAAGATATTATATTATTATATACAAGATAAGGATACCAACAAACTTTAGTTACAAATTTAAAAACATTCAATTATCTGCGTTATGTCATTGATTTTTGGCGCGGTTTTTCAGTTTTTATCTTCCAAATGTGCATGGGAAGTAAGAGAACAAAATTTATTGAAGTCTTAGATTTTTGAATGGCAGTAACTCAATCACTTCATGGTAAGTGCTACACCTGCCCGTAACGGTTTGAGAAATTTGAATTGGAAGAGCTTTTATTAAATTTGGATATAGAGACGAAACGTGCTAAGAGTTCAGATGTTAAGTGCAACGTCTGCCCATAACAAATTCTGTGTCACCCGGAACAGTTTCTGTGCGGCACCACCTGCACCCGTCACCTTGAGACATCAGTTCTTAAGTCTCATATACCCAGTTTGTTTGCACACTGCTGCTTCACGGCAGAATAACTGGCTAAAAGCTCTGTGTAGCACCGCGCCCATCGAGATATCAGTTCTTAAGTCGCATGTTATTGCACTAGTTACATTTTTTTATTGGAAGAAGTGACTAGACCAGAGTGCAACGGCCGACCATGCTATGTCACCCAGAACGGTTCCTGTGTTCCACAGTATAAAAGATTTATCTAAGAAAATAATGATAGGTTTTTATATAAGAAAGTGACTAGACTAGCAAATCATTCAGTCGTGAATGATCTGCTCAAAACAAATGCAGTCTCACCCAAAATATTTGTGTGACACTACACTGCGCTCGTCGCTCTCAGGTGCCTCATATGCCCTGTAATTACACTAGCCATCAGACCCCAAGAAACACATGTTTGCACACTATTATTTCTCGGCAGAACAACTGACCCTGTGGACCACCTAGGTACCAACCTGTCTGGATAGATTCCTGCAACTTACAACGCAGTAACTGATTTTACATTTTATAAAAGAAAACTTTGAAGAAGGAAAATTTGTATGTCTTCGTTCGTCGTCGTTTCAGCCTATCATAAGTCCACTGTTGCACATAGGCCTCCTCCATAGATAGCCACAAAAGTTAGTAGCTCTCATTAAAGTAACAATACATACATACATACATACATAAGATCACGACTGTATCCCATAAGGGGTAGTCAGGGACTGGGCACTCACTGCAAAAGCAGATGACTGCCACAATCCACGTTTCACCAAAACAATATAATGCACTTGGTGTGATAGGTGGTGAGCCCATCGCCACCATGCGCTGCTGGGTGCACAGTGCAGTTTAATTCCTTACTCGCCTTTTACGAGATCCATTGGATGAGATGGAGTGGTAGTATTCTTTTAACGAGCCGCCACCACACGGCCACAATACGTAAACTTAAAAAAGATAAACTTTTTAGTATATAATGCTGCTGCATGCAAGCTGCAGTGGACTAGTGCTAGTGCCTATATGTCGCTGCTATTGGCCTCAAGTAATAATTATTTCGTTTAAATATTATTTCCAGAAAATAATTGATAATAAATAAAGAAATCGGTTTTGCGGGAAGTCGGTGGATGCAGATGGACGCCTATGTTCAACAGTGGACTATGATAGGCTGAAATAATTATCATGATGAAATCTATAAAATTCAATTTAATTTTGTTGCTTTGCGGTACTTGTAGAGCCCTCTATGGATGTCTTTAACTGAACTGATATTAATTGATCGATATTGGTTAATTACGAAGGTAATTTTGTAACGAGCTAGTTTATGTAGCCACCACTAGATGACTCTTTAATACAATTGAAATTACTACAGTGTTTTACGAGACATAAGTCTCACAAATTGGCATGATTTGCTGTAATCGCCACAGATTGGCCCTACTACCAATCTTCCCGCACATTAGTATGCTGTTCCGTGTTATTAGTATTATTATATATCAACGAATATTTTAGGTCGGACACATCATGATAAGGTTATTCCGCCATCTGGTGTAGAACATTAGCAGTTCTGACTTTCTTGAGCTAGAGGGCGGTGTCGCGGCTGCTATGGGATATTCACATTTTCTCAGTTTTGCCAATCAACTATTGAGAGCTAAATTTATCTCTAAATCAACCTTTAAAAAATACTAAGTAGCAAAGGCTTTAAAAACAAAGAGGTAGCTCCTCAGATCCTGTTTTTCACGATTTAAGCTTTTCGTTTAATAATAAACAGACCAAATTGTCTATGAATTCTCTTTAAATTCGTGCCATGCCAAACATTGTGTTATCAACAATTTACATATATAATTAATACAATCCTCTAGTTTTCTGATGCGATAGCTAGTAGTATGAAGGTGAGGGGATTTTCAAATTGTTTCAAGAAAATAAACTAATAGATTATGTGGCACAAAATTGCGACTTTATATGACTATTTCCACTACATGTCAGATAAAATCAAGCCAACCAATTACAACCAAATACACAAACATCACAACAAAATAACCATTACAACTTTTTCAAATGAAGAAAATACTATTTTAGGTTTTTCTTAAGGTGATAACTAACTTGTTTTTTAAAATAAATTGGCAACATATATCTTTGATTATTTCTCGGCAACGCTTCCGATACTAACAATTTGATGCCGGAGTTTGAACAGGAAGTTGCACTCGGCCCGTGAAATTATAGTCGTTTTAGACGTTTTTAGTTTTAATAATAGACTTGTGTCGCCTTGTAAGGAGAATCTACCACCCCCATCTCATCCCGTGGGTGTGGTAAAGTTCGACAGAGGGAAAATTAAAACCAGAAGATGGGCGGCAGCATCTTCCTGGAACATCAGAATAAATAAGCTGCGGTTGCCAACACACCTGCCAAGCGTGGCAACTATGGCGAAGTCCCCCAAAATGCACCAAAAACTTTTGTGGCAATTTATGGGAGAGGCCTATGTTCAGCAGTGGACTAGTGATAGCCTGAAATTATGATGATGATGAAATTTACTAGTAATTGATCATAAAAATACTTTTTGATATTACTATTTAATTGCTAAATAAAAACATAATGTTTTTGGGTATTTCATAAAAAAGCTTATATCTACAAATCTTGTCTGTTTCAAATTACATTGTATTACTTTTAAAAATAATATAATAAAAATATTTTTCAGTCGAGTCTCGTCCGTTTGCCAATTCAAAGGTTTTTTGGCTGAAAATCAGCGCTGTGTGCAACCATTCTTACACAGTACATGCTGAGCAAACCCCTTTTCGACACAGAACCATTTTGTTTTGTTTTTTATTTTTTTCATTTAATATTCCGCTGTATTATGTTCTTGTGCCGAATAAATGTTTTTTTTTTTTCTATTCTATTCTATATATTGGATTGATTGGATAATTATTATGGTTACCGGGAATTTACGTTGTTACGTGACTAACAGTTTTTATTATTTTATTAATTGCTGTGCTAAAACATACACTACAGCCATTCCCCCGTATAAAAAGGTAGACAGAGACCAAACCCATTTTGGTACGAGTCAATAAATTCTCACTCCACATTGCGTTCCCACGAGCAATCACGAATATAAGCTGTCAGTACAATACTTTAGTCGTCTCCTACAATATCAGCTAGAATTAGTAATACTCCTGTTACTACACCAAACAAACTAGCGGGCGGGTTCGATCCTGCGACATCACGTCTCGCAGTCCGTACCCTGAACCATTAGTCTATTGGCTTCAGCTAGGACAGCAAGTAGGTACGTCGACCATTGAGCGAGCTTTAACTCGTTTGCGTTAACACTATTGCGCCACCCATGAAAGTTATTTCGGGCGCGTGTAGAGCGATCGTGCGTACACTTGTGGCACTGTTATATCTGCTGCACCTACGAGTATATAGTTTTATAGTTTCCGACAGAATTCGGAAGACGTCGCTATGGCTGAAAATCGACCAGAGGGACAGCATCATACAATATATACAATATACAATATACGAACCCAGCATAACCATAACAATGGTCTATTTTTTTATTGGATAAAGTGACGAAACGAGCAGAACGTTCACATGATGGTAAGTGCTACGTCTACCAAGGGCGTCGCTAAGGAGGAGCAGGGAGGGGCAGCTGCCTGCAGAAGATTATGACTATTGTAGGGTATTGTTTGAATTATTAAATGACTACTTAAACTCACATATAATATAATATTTTATTAAAGAAATATAACAACTAGACTTATATGACAGTGCATCAAATTAACAACGTAACTCTGCCCTGAATTGGCGGCAAACTCGGTCGTGACCCGATAGACTACACATAAATAATTTATTAAAGTGATAACCCAGCCGTTGCTGGCTGGTCACGGCGTCAATGTAACTGCTTGAAACCTTAACAATTTAAATCTTGTAATTATTTAGTGTAAAAACACCATTATTTCGTTTATTGTAAACAACATTTAGTTAGAACTAGCTGTCTGTACCCGTGACTTCTTTCCCGTGTACTTCGTCGTCGTCGTTTCAGCCTATCAATAGTCCACTGCTGAACATAGGCCTCCCTCATAGATTGCCACAAAAGTTTGTAGCTCTCGTTTTGGGGGGATTTTGCCATAGTTGCCACGCTTGGCAGACGGGTTGGCAACCGCAGTTTATTTATTCAGATGTTCCAGCAAGATGCTACTGCCCATCTCCTGGTTTTCATTTTCCCTCTGTCGACTTTTACGACACCCACGGGATGAGATGGGGTGGTAGATTCTCTTAGGCCGCTACCACACGGTACTTCCCGGTCCCGTGTACTTTTCTTTTGCAATTTATTAGTCAAAATAAAAATATACTGAAAATATCCACGATTCAATTGAACATACCTTCAGTTTTTTAAAACTAAACCTCAATTGCGGTCGCCCAAATAGTTGCGATTTTTTCCCATAATTCGATAACAAAAATGAGAATTTTCTTTTAATAATATTTATCCTAGTACGCTATTATTAATTTCCATAGCTGATAATATTCTTTGTCTAGTTTGGAATGAAAGGCAAATGTTTCAAAACAAATTTTTGCTATTCGATTAATGCAGGCGACATAATAAATTTACACAATTTTTTTATTTGACTATAATCAATGTAAGTCTATTTTGTGTTAGCTTATAATAGTTGATTACTCTAAAAACAATTTTTACATTTTGTCATTCCATGAACTTGCTTTGTAGTAATAAAGGAAAGGTTCACATTAATGACTGGAATTTAATTGTAATTAATTCTACGTATTAGTCTTCATTCCACTTGTAATTGTAACACGCTTAAAACCATAACAAAGTAACAACATACATGACTAGTATATTATAATTATTAAAATCGATTCAGGACTAGAGACATGCATCAAATATCCAGTATACGTTGAACTATCATCTCTGGTTTATAACGTTCTATGTTTAGCGATATAAGGGCGAATCGTGGGTTTGTTAACGGTCTAAATAAAGAGGCCATTAGGATATACAAAGCAAGCCACAGGGGGAAGTTGTCTATGCATTATGTAGGGGGCAATCAATGGTAGGTGTTGGGCGATGATTGTTGGCCAAACTGTATGGAAGTTAGGGCTGCTGTGGAGTCGATATTGTATTTCATGTTTTTAGTGTTCCCATTTAATCAGTTATGATAATCGATTGGTTGGTTTAATCAATATTCAGAATTATGTAGGCTCATCCGCAGAGCAACGGGTCCCGGATAAAGTAACAGCCTATAAATGTACCACTGCTGAGCACAGCCTCTCATTTCTGAGAGGGTTTTAGAGCTGGGAATAGTCCGCCACGCTGCTCCAATGCGGGTTGGCGGACTTCACATGTCCTGGAAATATTTCTATTCCTCGGAGATGCAGGTTTCCTCACAATGTTTTCCTTCACCGCTAAGCACGTGGTTAATCAGCACTTAAAATTGTAGAACAAATTTAGAGGTGCTGGCACCGGGGATCGAATCCAGGTTACTCGCGTACTATGAAATTAAAGGCGAGCACCAGGCCCCTGAGCTAACACGGCTTGGGTCCCGGATGCTCTCTATATATTAAAGGCTCGGCTGTATTGATCTTCTTCATTGCCACAAGGCCTTCAACCCTTTAAATCGGCATGGGCTGCAGCACATGATGTCGCTGGATCGAGCCCCCCATTAGACTTTTGTCGTGAACTCAAGCACAGTGTAGCAAAAGCCTCTAAGCTTAGTTAGAGTTGATTAAAAGAAAAGCTAGCATTATTTAATACGGCTATTTCTAGTTATCATATATATATATATATATATATATATATATATATATATATATATATATATATATCTCATTAGAACATTTCTGTGTGGCAAATATTAGATTTTAATGTATCGTTTTATTTTTTATTGTATGTAAATGAGCAAAACGTGACTCTATACTGTGCCCGTCACCCTGATACATCAGTTCTGAAGTCTCATATGCCCAGTGATTACACTAGCTCTCAGTGCCCTTCAAAATGAAACACAGTAATACTTACATACTACTGCATTACGGCAGAATAACTGGCCCTGGGGTGGTACCTACCAACAGTAAATAATAATAAGAGACATTACATATTCCTGCATAGGAATTCTACCACCAGTAAAGCTGGCAACACATTGCGCCCGTCCCCCTGAAGCAGCAGTTCTTTGGCCGCAGCAGTTCATATGCCCAGTAATTACAATAGCTAACAGGAACCTTAAGGCCCGAACACAAGTTTACACACTACTGCTCGACAGCAGAATGACTGGCACTGCGACCGTACCTACGCAGACGGATCACTGCATAGGAATCCTTCCACCACCCACAGTACCATCATTTAATTACGATAATGAAATTTAATAATTAACAACGGACGTTGTTACTGTGTTTTCGCTATCAAAATGTTAATTTCATATAATTCAGCTACGAAAGTTTTAATGAAATTCTGGCACACAAATAAAATACAAGTGTCCGTGCTGTGGTTTCCACACTTTACTTTTTTCATATAATTAATAGGTTTTTTCATATAATCTGATATATATATATATTTATAAGTTTGTACGTTATTGAGGTTTGAGAAAAATAGAAAAATAATTTACAACATTAATGACTTCTGTAATGTATATAAATTACAGTGTAGTTAATTCGTTTAGTGTACACTTGCTGATGTAATAGTATTTGTGTGTAACTATTGACTTTTGCATGTTGATAAAGTACGAGTAGAATATGTAATTCTGTTCCATGTTCTGTACTGTTAATTAAAAAGCTGTTAATAACTATTTAATATTTTATTAATTAAACTGTTCATAGAACAGGTGCACGAATGCAATGGAAGCGAACGAACATTGCTATTAGTAAAAAGCAATAAATGACAAGTTGCCATAGGTAAAAAATATCTTATAACTAAATAAATTAAACAAAAATAACAAATTAAAATATAAATGTATCTAAATTATTATGTTCTGTATTGAGTAAAGAAAGTCAAATTCTATTCGTGTAACGCTGGCTGCATTTTCTCGCTGAATGGTCACTAATGCACACCTGCACCGTTTTACGGTAAGTCGATAGATGCAGGTGGCTCAGGGCCGTGTTTTGTGGCAATCTATGGGGAAGTCCTATGTTCAACAGTTGGCTATGATAGGCTCAAATGATGATGATTATGATGCACACACTAAAAACCTGACGGTGTTTCAAGCTCTGGATGGTAATTCTCGAGCCAGCCCAATGCCACCGTAGTGTAACCAAGTTACGGTTACTGTTACCCTCGACGATATGGAGTAGCCATTGAAGGGTTTGCGCCGGATTACCTAATGACTGCTTACTCTGATGTCGCTCCGGTTGCCACAGATTTCCCGTAGCATTAGTCGCCAATCTGTCCACGCTTGTAGCGCTCTCATGGCGTATGCCCCTCTCCCAAGAGGCCAGATAGTTAAACCATAGTCAAAAATTTAATAATAATTTCATGTCTATGTTAAGACATATTATTGTCAAGATGCGACGCCAATGGGACAGGGACAGGGGGAATTATGACCATTGCAATAATTTAGAAAATACTGTTCTAAGTTGACTTGGCATTTGGTAAACAAATCGAGACTCTTAGGGGGCTCCCCCTTGACGACGCCTTTGATTATTGTTAATAATCAAACCGCCGTGTGGTAGCGGCCTAAGACAATCTACCACCCCATCCATTCCCGTGGGTGTCGTAAAAGTCGACAGGGAAATTAAAACCAGGAGATGGGCAGCAGCATCTAGCTGGAACATCTGAATAAATAAACTGCGGTTGCCAACCCGCCTGCCAAGCGTGGCAACTATGGCAAAATCCCTCCAATGAGACCTACAAACTTTTGTGGCTATCTATGGGGGCGGCCTATGTTCAGCAGTGGACTAGTGATAGGCTGAAACGACGACGAATAATATTCATTAACAATTAGTAATGGTAATGATGTTGACATATAATAAATGTGTAATTTTCATTTAATTACAGTATATATGTACCATTTTGTTCGATGACTTTTTGCCATCTTGAAGACAGTGACATGAACCCGATGCTGTAGAAATTTTGGGACTTCTTAGCAAAAACACGCGACAAGTAGTTTTGGCAGTCCTCTCTTGATGTTAACACAACTCTACCAAAAGAATTTTGAAGAAACCGAGACAGTTGGAAATCTGAAGGTGCAAGGTATTTATACCTCCCAGCCTAACTCTCTTAATTTTTGCTGAGTGATTTTTATGGGTTATTATACAGTTTTATTTTCTATGAATTATAATTAAATATAATATATATACATCGGTTTTAAAGATTTAATCGAATAATTGTGCACGACATGATAACCTGTAATTACTGGTGGTAGGATTCCTATACAGGAATCCGTCTTGGTAGGCACCACAGGGCCAGTTATCCCGCCGTGAAGCTGTAGTGTGTAAACGTTACTGTCTCAGGTCTGAAGGACACTCAGAGCCAGTGTAATTACTGGGCATACGTCACTTAATAACTGATGTCTCCGAGGAACGGGCGCCGTGTGGTTCCACACAGAAATGGTATGGGTGACAGCATTTGTTATGGGCAGACGTTGCACTCACCATCAGGTTGGACGTTTTGTCGTCAATTTATGCAACAAAACATGTTATGTACAGTTAATCTAATACTAGACCTCATATTTATTGGCAGGCAACTTCAGTTGGTTATCCATAAAGGATAAATAAATATTAAACTTATTTTCTCATATATTTTAATAATTATTAGTTACTATTTAGACGAGGTTTATTTAACTAAGTATTTAAATAGTCATTGCCTTACCTAATAAAATAACAAAGTGGAAGTGTTGTTTCTAAATAAGAAAGTTCTTTCAGAACTAAAATAAGAATTTATGGCATAGACATACTAAAACTTCCCGGAAACTTTTCCAATGATTTGCAATCTTATCCTATAAACAAAGTTCATGATCCTAGTCCGTTCTTTATTAGTTTGCCTAAAATCTCCGATCTTGCTCTCATTAAATCATTCAAGCTTTAATAATAGCAAAGACGTACTGCTACTGGTGGTAGGATTCCTATGCAGGAATCCGTCTAGGTAGGTTATACCACTCCAGGGCCAGTTATTCTGCCGTGAAGTAGTAGTGTGCAAACATTACTGTGTTTCTCATCTGATGTCTCAGGGTGTAGGGCGCAGTGTGATGTCACACAGAAATGTTCTGGGTGACGCAGCATTTGTTATTGGCAAAAGTTGCCCTCACTAGCATCAGGTGAACGTTTTGCTCGTCTCGTCACTTTTTCCAATATAAAAAAGCATTCTCATTTAAGCATTTATGAAAATGTAGCATGTACAAAAAATTAAGTAACAACTTATATATCTCCCACTGCTGAGCACAGGCCTCCTCACATTTCTCAAAGGGTTTTGAAGCAGGAAACACTCCGGCACGCGGCTCCAATGCGGGTTAAGCGTTCACGTTTTCTTGAAATAAATTTGTTCCTCAGACGTGCAGGTTTACTCACGACGATTTCCTTCACCGCTGAGCACGTGGTAAATCTGCACTTAAAACTTGTATTTACTGGTGCCACTGGGTGGAAGCCAACAAGGAAAATTTTCGGGTCTGGTAGTATTGTGATTGTCCTCGGGTCTCTGACACCGCATCCTAGCCTATCTCCGATTTTAAATCTTCAAAATGATCTTCGAAGATTATAAAAGATGTCGGCACTGGGGATCGAATCCGCGTACTATGAATTTAAGGCCATGGCAAGATAAATCATGGCTCGCTATTAATTATTATTATCATCACCATCAAGTCTAAGAAGCCTAATCAAAGAAGGGATAATTTAGAGTACTGCTTGGCAGGTGGATCAGATATCGCAGTGTTAAACGGCCAAAATATATTTTCGGTTTGGTATTTATCATACAGTCACGCCTTTTTTCATATAAGAGGTAGGCAGAGACGATACGTGAGTACCGAATCACGTCGCCGCCATTTCGGTACGAGTCAAAAAATTCCTACTCCCCTATTGACACACGAGCCAGTATAGTGACAGCATTGCACATTACATACTTACAAACATATAGTCACGGCTTTTTACCATATAAGGGGTAGGCAGAAGTCACACACGCAGCCCACCTGTCAAACCCGCGGAGAAACGAGTCGCGACGGGTGGTGAACCACGTCGCCGCCATTTTGGTCCGAGTCAAGAAATTCTTACTTTCCATTGCGTTCCCACGAGCAGTATAGCGACAGCGTTGCATATCGTGGTGTTATTCTGTGCGAATGAAGGCTGTCCGTACCATATCTTTGTCGCCTCTTACGACACCTCGGTAGGAAAGTGGTAGATGCTATTCTACTCTGCCGGTCTCCTATCGGAAATTTTTCAAGATGGATATTCCATCATGTGTCGGAGGCCACGAGATCTTCTATGCAAGTCTCATGACCTCGAACTGCTCGCTTTGCCAGAATTTTTTCATTAGGGACCTTCAAGAAAATAGCCTACTCTTTTCCCAAAGGCCGGCAACGCACTCGAAATTTCTCTGATATTGCGAATGTTCTTCGGCGGCGGTGATCACTTACCATCAGGTGAGCCGCTTGCTCGTTTGCCCACTCTCATATAAAAAAATATTTTCGTCAATTGTGGAATTGTGGATTTAAAAAAAACTTTTTTGTTTGAAAGGAAATACTCCAGAAGTGGTGCCATTTCCACCAAGACAGGATCTGATGTTGGAATCTCAGGGAAATCGAGGGAGATCCTCAAAAAGTATAGGCACGTATAGTGTTTCTTATTTTTTCTAATTATTTACCACTAAATATTATGAAAATACGTTGTGTAGTGTGTAACTGAATAAAGAAATGTTTACTTTGAATTCCGCGACAGCGGCGTTTAGTGGACAAACAAACAAAACCAATAGTTGCTTTTCGGGCTGGTTGCATTGTTATTGTCTCCGATGTTTTCGACACTCACTTTTTCTCTTGCTAATCTATGATGTTTAGTAACTTTTGAGTTTAACAACCTTGGCTACAAAAATAATTTTTGTAAAGATAAGAAAAATTTCGTTGCGGATACGTTATTTATATTGTGAATAGCTTCGAGTTTTGGACATAGTTTTTAAAATGTTCCGCACACAACAGAATTAATAAGTTTGCATTTGTCAGCCGCTTGGCTTAGTAGTCAGAGTACGTACGTACTCAGTCATAGAATCTAGGTTCACCTAATGATAAGTGCAACGTGTGCCCATAGCAAATGCTGTGTCACCCAGAACATTTCTGTATGACACTACACTGCGCCCATCACCCTGAGACATCAGTTCTTAAGTCTCATATACCCAGTGATTACACAAGCCCACAGTGCCCTTCAGACCGAAACACATTAATGTTTGCACACTACCGCTTCATGGCAGAATAACTTGCCATGGGAATGGGAATAACCTATCTAGACGGATTCGATTCTTACATTGGAGTCCTACCACCAGTAAAGTAGTTTACTTACCACAAGGAACAACTATCTGTACGTTTTGATACGAAATTACTTAATACATAATAATGCTTTGAGGAAATTAAATTTCAGCGTATCGACTCCATAGCTGTCTTCGTTATTGCGATCGTAAGGGTTGGCTTATATTGCGCCTGTAATTTCTGTACAAGCATTGTTAGAGTCCTGACTGTCTGTGGTGCTGCGAATCTTGATACTTTACACATTTTCTTTCATATTTTATTACTATGCAGTAATCCGTCTAGGTAGTTACCACCCCAGGCCAGTTACTCTGCCGTGAAGCAGAAGTATGCAAACATTGTGTGTTCGATTTGAAGGGCACTGCGAGCTAGCGTAATCACTGGGAAATTAGACTTAAGAATAGATGTCTTAGGGTGATGGACGCAGAGTGGTGTCACACAGAAACGTTCTGGGTGAACGTTTTACTCTTTTCAATAATAAAAAAATAGATTGACCGCCAATCCAATTTACTAGCTACGATTTACGCGAGGCGTAAGGGAGGAATAAGTAGTCTGTTACCAAAAATACGAGTATAACCCATATATCAAAAACTACACGACATATCTTATACAAAGCAATTTTCGTTGAATGTATTCTATAGGTTCCGCCTTAATTTTTTTTTAAAGTTTCGCATACTTGAAAAGTTAGAGAGAGGAAGGGGACCCACTTTTATGATTTTAGAAGCGCGTCTACGATAGGTGTCCGTCCGAGTAAAATAGCACCTACGTTTCCTACCGAGGTGTCGTAAGAGGCCACTAAGGTATTGTACGGACAGCCTTTATTCCTGCAGAATAACACCATAACATGCAATGCCGTCACTGTACTGCTCGTGGGAACGCAATGGGGAGTAAGATTTTTTGACTCGTACAAAAATGTCCAAAAGTAGGTTACGTGTGTGGCCTACACCTTATATTGGAAAAAGCTGTGACTGTATGTAGGTATGTCTGATGTTCTCCTAGCCGATTTCGACCACGGCGACAACTGCCGACTACTGTCGAGAGCCATCAACTGCGCAGGAGATATTATAGTGCCACAAGTGTACGCGCAAACACAGAGGCACTCACTCGTCCCAACCTATCCGCGCCCGATGTAACGCTGATGCGATAAGATCGGAGGTAGGCTAGGATGCAGTGTCAGAAACACGGGGACAATCACAACACAACCAGGCCCGAAAACCAACAATTTATGTTTTAGCACAAATTTAGCTCCGGCTGGGTTTCGAACCCAGGACCGGCGGCTTAGAAGTCAGATACTCTGACCACTAGGCCACGCGGTCGTCAAAGGTATGTCTATCTCCCCAACTATTCAACCCAACGATACCTCACACGCTCATCTCCACTAAATTTTTTTTTAGTAGTTTACCACCACTTTATTTTTAGTAGTTTTCCACTACTTTATTTTTTCGTAACTTTCAACCTTTTTCCAACGTTCAAGCAAAAATTAGTTTGTTTCACTTTTTAAACTCAGTTAGCGTGCTACTGAAAGGGTTATGTTGGATGTTCCTCCGCAGGAAGGAATCTGGAACGTGTACATCCGCAGCAGCACAAAGCGAACGGACATAGCCTTAAGGATCAGCAAGCTGCAGTGAAAAAGATACACACATACGTCGTAGAACCGATAACCGTTAGAGATGATAAACTCTAGAAGGGCGACATCGTACCGTCAAATGCAGTAAAGGACAACCATCCGCTAAATGGAGCGAAAACCTGACAATTTTTTTGGAAGTCGACGACTGTATGTGGCCTAAAACCGTGCCTTGTGGCAATCTGTGGAAGTTCTATGTTCTTGGAATGGGTTGTAAAGATACTCGTAACAATCTACTCCAAATCTACACCGGTTAGCAAAGATAGAGCCAACAGAAGGGAACTATTTTCTTAAATTTCGCTTCGGAAAGTTTTGTAACACAACTTTTGGAATCTTAACACACCTAAAATTGGGGTTATCTAATTTAGTGTTACGTGTGGTTAGATGTTTCAGAGCTTCTGTAGTGAAGTAAATAAAATAACAGCATATAAATGTCCCACTGCTGAGCACGGAGCCGGGAGGATTCCGCCACGCTGTTCCAATGCGGGTTGGCGCACTTCGCATGTTCTCGGAATATTTATTTCTCAGACACGCAGGCTTCCTTACGATGTTTTCTTTCACCGTCGAGCACGGGGTAAATCAGCACTTAAAATACAAATTATAACAAATTTAGAGGTGCTGGCACCGGGGATCGAATCCAGGTTACTCGCGTACTATGAAATTAATGGCGAGCACCAGGCCCCTGAGCTACCACGGCTTGGGTCCCGGATGCTCACTGTATATTAAAGGCTGGGGTGAATTGATCTTCTTCATTGCCAGAAGACCTTAGAACATTTAAATCGGCATGGACTGCAACACATGATGTCGCTGGATCGAGCCCACCATTCTCGTGAACTCTAACAATTTTATTGGTTTCGGCACCGGGAAATTCGAATAAGCCGAGCGCCTATCCCCTGAGCTACCGCGGTAAAAAGACTCTTGTACTTTTTTAATTATTCTAACAAGCCTCAGGAATTCTTCTGCTATGGTCATACGTGACAGTAAAATGTTTAAAGTATCAAAGCGTTTAAATCGCACTGCATTCCGTCGAGGGCTGAAATAAAATGTGGCTAGGTGAAAATAAAACCTATATTAATCCAATCGGATAGTAGCGCTGACGATGCGGACGCCGCCGCACGGGTTCGCGTTTCGATTGTTGATTGTTGACACAGTTCCGTCGCTTCCATTTCTATACAATTTTTCAGTGTTGCTATAGTAGTGAAACATAATTTTGTAAGGGATAATCAGAATACATACATAAGATCACGACTGCATCCCATAAGGGGTAGTCAGAGACTGAGCACTCACTGCAAAAACAGATGACTGCCACAATCCACGTTTCACCAAAACAATATAATGCACTTGGTGTGATAGGTGGTAAGCCCATCGCCACCATGTGCTGTTGGGTGCACAGTGCAGTTTAATTCCTTACTCGCCTTTTACGAGATCCATTGGATGAGATGGAGTGATAGTATTCTTTTAACGAGCCGCCACCACACGGCAAATAATCAGAAACATCAAATTATTCGATCTATGTATTCTTGGGGGTGGGGGTGGGGGGTTGCCATAGTTGCCACGCTTGGCAGGAGGATTGGCAAGCGCAGTTTATTTATTCAGATGTTCCGGGAAGATGCTGCTGCTTATCTCCTGATTATTATTTTAGTAAAGTAAAGTAAAGTTTCAGCCTATAAATGTTCCACTACTGAGCACAGGCCTCCTCTCATTTCTGAGAGGGTTTTGGAGCTAGGAAGAATCCGCCACGCTGCTCCAATGCGGGTTGGTAGACTTCACATGTCTTCGAAATATTTTTTATTCCTCAGACATGCAGGTTTCCTCACGATGTTTTCCTTCACCGCCGAGCACGTGGTAAATCAGCACTTAAAATTGCAAATTAACAATTTTAGTGGTGCCGGCACCGGGAATCGAACCCAGGTCACTCGCGTACTATGAAATTTAAAGCGAGCGCCTAGCCCCTGAGCTACCACGGCTTTTTATTTTACCTCTGTCGAATTCTACAACACACACGGGACGTGATGGGTGGTAGATTCTCTTAAGCCGTTTTGTAGCAGTCTATGAGGGAGGCCTCAACAGTGAACAACAGTTTAATTTTCGTTACTAAGAATTTAGTCAAAATATCTTGTTTCAATATCGATACTTAACAACTAAAGCTGCAGTTAGAACGAATCACATTAGTTCAGTACTCTCCTAGCACTACCTCTTAGCAGATATCTACGCTATGTAAGCAGATTCCAAAAACGCTCTGAATCAACGTATCAAATATCCTAAACCTAGGTGGTAGGTTTTCGCATATATAAAAACAACCGCAGTGCCAGTTATTCTGCCGTGAAATCTTAGGATTCAAAAATCACAGTGTTTTGGTTTGAGGCAAACAAAACTATTGCAATTACGGGACATTTGTTAACTGTCGATGTCTCACGGCGACAGCGCGGCGCCGAACGGAACTGTCCAATGCAAAGTTCCGTGTGACGCCACATCTGTTATTGGATGACGTGGTATTTACCATCAGTTAAACGACTTGTTACTTTCAATGCTTAAAATACGTTACAATATCCATTGACTTACTGAAAGCATTTCAAAATTATTTAATCCATAATCTACATAAAAGAGTCTATTCTATTCTATTACTGGTGGCAGGATTACTAGGCAGGAATCGGTCTAGGTGCATGCCACCGCAGTGCCAGTTATTCTGCAGTCAAGCAGTAGTGTACTAACGTTACTGTGTTTCGGTCCGAAGTCACTGAGAGCTAGTGTAATTACTGGGCATATGATACTTTTTGCTATATCAAGTTCATGTTGACTTCCTGGTCGATTGCATCCACAGCAACACGACCAGACCTAGTCGTCTGCATTCGGCTATTGCGAGGGCATTTTCACCTCAGACCAGACCTCGCTTTTAAAGTCATAGTACGCGAGTGACCTGGGTTCGATTACCGGTGCCGGCACCACTTAAATTGTTAATTGCAATTTTAAGTGCTGACTTACCAAGTGCTCGACGGTGAAGGAAAACATCGTGAGGAAACCTGCATGTCTGAGAAATTAAAAATATTTCGAAGACATGTGAAGTCCGCCAACCCGCATTGGAGCAGCGTGACGGATTCTTCCTAGCTCCAAAACCCTCTCAGAAATGAGAGGAGGCCTGTGCTCAGTAGTGGGACATTTATAGGCTGAAACTTTACTTTTTTACTTTACCTCGGGACCACAGATCGATAGCAGGCTATCCCGCCATCATTGGGTGGTCTTTAGATTATCCCGGCACTTCCATTACTCGACTTATCCACAAATCACAAATCATCACACGGCGGTAGGATTAGGAAGTAAATAAGTAAAAACATTGCAAATAATTTCAGTGCCGCTAATACTGGGGATAAAACTAAGGCTAGCCGTGGTAGCTCAGGGGCTAGGCGCTCGCTTTAAATTTCATAGTACGCGAGTGACCTGGGTTCGATTCCCGGTGCCGGCACCACTAAAATTGTTAATTGCAATTTAAAGTGCTGATTTACCACGTGCTCGGCGGTGAAGGAAAATATCGTGAGGAAACCTGCATGTCTGAGGAATAAAGAATATTTCGAAGACATGTGAAGTCCGCCAACCCGCATTGGAGCAGCGTGGCGGATTTTTCCTAGCTCCAAAACCCTCTCTGAAATGAGAGGAGGCCTGTGCTCAGTAGTGGGACATTTATAGGCTGAAACTTTACTTTTTTTTTAGTCGTGTACCAGTGTGAAGTTTAACTTAAGGCCCTCAGTTATTGGGTAGTAGTAACTTTATAAAAAAGGTTATTATACTATTAAAGAGTACATGTATAACGATAACCCCTGGGAATGAGGTGATCGCTGCCGAGCTATTTCTACATCTTTATAATACTGCTTTAATTGTACATTATTTTTAAAAGGACTAAGAAGAAAAAGAAGACCTTCATTATGTATTATGTAATATTCTATACTGAACAAATAATATTCCATTCTTATTCTATTACTGGTGGCAGGAGTCCTAGGACTCCGAACCGCGGGCCACGACTACTCAGTTATTAAACGCGTACAACGTCGACCGTGGCCGGATGTAATATCCCGAGTAGATTTCGAGACTTCTGTTTTTTCACACAGTCGACGAAATCGAACAATTTTGGGTCAACGATCGTCTAGGCAAGCACAGAGGCACACACTAAGATCCGATTTCACCGATTGCTTTGGAAACCAAGCTTATTAAAACCGCGTTTTGCTTGACTGAGTTCGAATGTATCATTTGATCTCGGTTTTCGTCTAACCGATTTCACCGACTCCGTTTTGATGGTGTTTAGAAAAACGAAATTTACATGAAATATCGTCACAAACTAAAACAAAAAGACGATTTATTTCATATTTTGCACCATAAAACAGCCTGTTTTTATGCATAGGTTACATAAGTATGCAAACAATAAATAATACGAATTGAAGATAAATTTTGTGTTTACATAGTTGTGCGATTGACAATGACAGCTCTCTAAACGCGTTTAAAGAGCTGAACGTCGAAAATTGGGCGTTCAGAATTTGAACCGCGTTTAGCATCGACTGACGTTCATTTGATGTTGATGAAATGCAAACTGTAGCATTGAACTCAGTTAAACGCTTAAACTTCGTTTTTCTTGAACTGATCGCGTTTAGTTTCAACGGCGAATTCCGCCCTAAGCTATTCGCTTCTGCGTTACAGGTCGCTTTTCGATTCCCGCATAAAACAAATATTAAACAGCGACTGTCTGTCAACTCACCCATAATACATGAGAAATCCTAGTTAGAAATTGTTACAACTAAAAAGCAATGTTTTACAGATTAAAAATTCCCTGAGCATAAACGTAACGGGCGAAATTGTTAGCGCAATCTTTCCTCTAGTAAACAAGGGGAAATACGATGGATTGCCGGCAATATTTCCCGATTAGTCTTCGACGGTGCGGAGGCCGGTACAGAAAAAAAAACAACCATTTTGTCACAGATATTTACAACTTCTTATTTTGCAGTCGAAATATATTAATCCGTACTAATATTAAGAGAATCTACCACCCGATCTCATCCCCTGGGTGTCGTAAAAGTCGACACAGGGAAAATGAAAACCAAGAGATGGGCAGCATCATCTATAGTTGTAGTAGGTTATGCGGTCGTTGGATAACTTCATCATCATCATCATCTTTTAAACCTATTATAGTCCACTGTTGAACAAAGGCCTCACCCATAGATTGCCACAAAAAACACTGCAGTCAGATTGGCGATAGCAGTATCGGTCTTTTTTTATTGCATAAAGTGATGAAACGAACAAAACGTTCACCTGATGGTTAGTGCAACGTCTGCCCACAACAAATGCTGCGTCACCCAGAAGACCTCTGCGCGACACCACACTGCGCCCATCACTCTGACACATAGGTTCTTAAGTCTCAAATGCACAGTGATTACCCTAGCTCACAGTGCCCTTCAAACCGAAACACAGTAATGTTTGCACACTACTGCTTCACAGCAGAATAACTGGCCCTGGGGTGGTACCTACCTAGACGGACTCCTGCATAGGAATCCTACCACCAGTAAAAATAAGGTCTTGCACCTTACACGCTACTGCCCGCCACTGGTCTAGATATTTTTGGGCCAACGCCGCCAAATAGAACATATATACCAAGGTATGTACGCAGTCACTCAATGAACCTATGGCCTTTAGAATTTGAGGACATGAATTAGTTAAAAATTTAGGTCGTACCACTCAGTGGAAATTCAATGAACCGTGTCAAATGAAACGTGTAGATATTAGATAGTAGTAGGTATTAATAATAATAATTTTTTTCAGGTTTAGATCCACATATGAAGTACATAGATAAGCATATATTTCAATAAATTTAGACGATAGAAATTAAAATTAGGGTTAAAATTATTACACATTTAAAAAATATTTTTTTTTTGTGTTCTATAAAGTGACGAAACGAGAAAAACGTTCACCTGATGGTAAGTGCGACGTCTGCTCGTAACAAATATTGTGTCACCCAGAAAATTTCTGTGTGACACCACACTGCGCCCATCACCCTGAGACATCAGTTCTTAAGTCTCATATGCCCAGTGATTACGCTAGCTCACAGCGCCCTTCAAACCGAAACACATTAATGTTTGCACACTACTGCTTCACGGCAGAATAACTGGCCCTGGGGTGGTACCTACCTAGACGGATTCCTGCTTAGGAATCCTACCACCAGTAAAATACTATATGGTAATACTATATAGTACAAATAACATTATGTACTTACTAAAAACCTATCTACCTGTATATAAACGAGTTATAATATTCTTTTAGAGGAACATGACGAGGCGAACAAATCTTTCACCTGATGGTAACTGCAACGTCTGTCCATTACAAATGCTGTATCACCCAGAACATTCTATTGCAAAGTACTGTCTCGATACCCTGAGACATCAGTTCTTAAGTCACATATGTCCTGTAATTACACTAGATTACAGTAATGTTAGTAGCCGTGGTAGCTCAGGGGCTAGGCGCTCGCTTTTAATTTGGCGGATTCTTCCTAGCTCCAAAACCCTCTCAGAAATGAGAGGAGGCCTGTGCTCAGTAGTGGGACATTTATAGGCTGAAACTTTACTTCTTTTTTTTTTACAGTAATGTTTGCAAACTACTTTTCGACCGCAGAATAATTGGCACTGCGGTGCTCGAACCCACTATGTTCGATTGGCCAAAAGGATTCTTACTACCAGAGAAATAAAAAATAATAAAAATCTTTACAATAGAATTAAAATAAAATCTATTGCTTTGCCCAGATACTTAATTCATATGCTCTGCATGTGTATGTATGAAATATACTGAGTGAAACTGAATAGAAAGTGTACGGAACTGGTTTTAAAAGCTAAAGTGTAATTATAGTGTATTAAAATAAGCGACTGATATTCTTCAACATGGGATGTGGATCATCAGGTCAAGTGATGTCAAGTCAAGATACGTCCAATGATGTTCCCAAAGCCATTAATGGTAGAAACGGTGCCAATGGCCACCATGATGACGACGATCTGCCGACAGTTGTGTTACCTGAAACTCCTGTTAAGCCCTGTGAGTGTCATGTTTTTTTTTATAGGAGAAAGTGACGAGATGAGCATAACGTTCTCCATATGGCGCAACGTCTGCTCATAACAAACGCCCAGAACATTTCTGAGTGGTATCCCACGCGCCCGTTACCCTGTAACATCAGTTGTTAAGTGCCAGTGCCCTTCAGACCGAAACAAAGTGGCCTAGTGGTCAGAGTGCCTTACTTCTACGCCGCGCGTCCTGGGTTCGAAGTCGGAGACAACATTTGAGTTAAACAAACACATTGTTGGTTTTCGGGTCTACGTGTGTAGTAATTGTCCCCGTGTTTCTGACACTGCACCCCAGCCTACCTCTGAATTTATCACATGTTCTCGTCTCGGAAGTTGTCGCCGTGGTGGAATTCGACCAGGAGAACATTATCATCAACGTTTATACACCGCTGCTTCATAGCGGAATGACTGGCCCTGTGGTGGTACCTACATAGACGGATCCCTGCATAGGAATACAACCACTAGTAAATTAGTCGACTATTCGCATCCCGTGGGTCTCATACATCATATCATACAACTCATAACCTCCGACAGTGGTCCTAGTGGTCAGAGTACCTGACTTCTAAGCCGCGGGTCCTGGGTTCGAATCCCAGCCGGAGCCAACATTTGTGCTAAAACATTAATTGTTGGTTTTCGGGTCTGGTTGTGTTGTGATTGTCCCCTTGTTTCTGACACTGCATCCTAGCCTACCTCCGATCTTATCGCATCAGCGTTACATCAGGCGCGGGTAGGTTGGGACGAGCGAGTGCCTCTGTGTTTGCGCGTACACTTGTGGCACTATAATATCTCCTGCGCAGTTGATGGCTCTCGACAGTAGTCGGCAGTTGTCGCCATGGTCGAAGTCGGCTAGGAGAACATCAACCTCCGACAGATACCGGAATATGGATTGACGATAAATTAATCTCGTCAATGAGCCGTGGTAGCAGGGGCTAGGCGCTCGTTTTAAATTTCATAGTACGCGAGTGATATAGTTCGATTCCCGATGCCGGCACCACTAAAATTGTTAATTGCCATTTTAAGTGCTGATTTACCATGGGCTCGGCGGTGAAGGTAAACATCGTGAGGAAACCTGAAATATAAAATAATTCGAAGACATGTGCAGTCTGCCAACGGAGCAGCGTGGCGGATTCTTCCTAGCTCCAAAACCCTCTCAGAAATGAGAGGAGGTCTGTGCTCCGCAGTGAGACATTTATAGGCTGAAACTTTACTTTCATTTTCAATCTCGTTAGTTGTTACGCCAAGATATCTGATATGTTTAACCCCTTCCAGTCCTTTACAGTTACACTGTCTATCAGGAAGTAAGGATTTTTCATTACGTGGGAAAGTGAGCATCTTTAAAACTAACGGATGAGTGAATTCGTTCGTTTCATTCTGTTATACTGACTGAAACATATATATTTAGTCTGTTGTACATTTGATGACAGTAAATTAATTTCTAGCCAGAGTATGCACCCCATCCGAAGTCTATTTTATTTTATTTTATTGGATAAAGTGATGAAACGAGCAAAACGTTCACCTCATGGTAAGTGCAACGTCTGCCCATAACAAATGCTGTGTCACCCAGAAAATTTCTGTGTGACACCACACTGTGCCCATCACCCTGAGACAAAAGTTCTTAGGTCTCATATGCCCAGTGATTACGCTAGCTCGCAGTGCCCTTCAAACCGAAACACATTAATGTTTGCACACTACTGCTTCACGGCAGAATAACTGGCCCTGGGGTGGTACCTACCTAGACGGATTCCTACGCAACGTCATCTGCATACATGAATAAGTCAGTGCCTTCCAATTTTAAATGATAAACATATTCATCTTTTTGAAAAAATCTTTCAGCGGTGGCATACGAGATACCTCTAGAAGAGTTCGAAGGCAATCGGGGAGCGGCAGCAACTCCACCTCCCCATGTTCAGAGATTATTGCTGCCTCCAGCTACGGAGATCAGGTTGCCTGATATAGAAGAGAAATTGGCTGAAGCAGAGCAAAGAAGGCAATCGGTAACACGAAAACAACAAAATTATTTTCATAGTCAAATACGAGTAGTAATGCAAAAGATTTTCTAAATTGCGTCGATAACATTCAAAGATTTTTTTTTTAGAGTTGCACTTTTCTTTTTATTTTTAAAAGACTTTGCCCTTTATTAAGTTTTCTTCTGTATCGCGGATTTGTTTTGCAGGCATGAATTTCTCTCGTGGTAGGATTCCTTGTGCAGGAATCCGTCTCATTACCGTCGCATCCGTCACATACCACCTCAGGGCCAGTTAGTTATTCGGCCGTGAAACAGTAGTTTACAAACGTTACTGTGTTATGTTCTGAAGTGCACTGAGACCTAGTGTAATTATATTTGCATCAGTTATGGGCAGTCGCTACATATAACATCAGGTGAATGTTTTGCTCGTCTAGTCACACTGCTCTATAAAAAAATATTTTCGGTTAGTTATATTCTGTAAAGTTTAGGCTTCAGTATTATTCCGTAAAGCTTACATCAGCTTGTAGAGATTATATCACGTAGACGTTGAAGATCTTACAAAGAATTTTGATCGTGTGGCAGATCCAATTGGTATATTTTGGATGGATCCGATTGGTATATTTTGGACGTTTATAGTCGAACAAAGAATAAACATACTGCCCTTACGTTAAACATACTTTTTTGTAGTTTGTGTCAAAATGGATAACACTTAAATGCTACATTTAAGTGTTATCCATAATAATATAATAAATGCGTAAGTAACTCTCTCTGTCCCTCTGTCTGTTTGCTACATTTTCACGGCTCAACCGCTGAACCGATCTTGACGAAATTTGGCACAGAGATAGCTTATATCCTGGAGACTGACATAGGATACTTTTTATGTCATAAATTCAGATAGTTCCTGCGGGATATTGGAAAAACCTATATCCACGTCGCCGAGGTCGGGGGCATCGGCTAGTAATATATATTTGGAATTTACTACCTTTTATTTGATACCATTTGATATGACACTCCGCACATCTAAGATGTAACTAACGACACCTCTTATGTTTAAATCTACTGAGCTGTTTTCCTAAAGAAATACAATACCCTCCTCATGAGGCAGTCTGGTAAAAAGCCAATCATTACGCCATTCAAATATTCCCACTTGCGTGTAATCTTAATCCCGTAAGTGAGACCAGGGCCAAGATTAAATCCACAACAGATTATTTTTGTATTTTGTAATTTGTATTGTATTTTTAATTCCATAGATTCTTCAACAGCGGGCCGCGTCCGCTCAGAAGAGAGTACAAAAGACTATGAAATCATTTTATGATACTGGTAATATTGGGACAAATCAGGTATGTTTGAAATAATTATATTTTTTTTTAAATTTAAAATCGATGTCCCACAAAGCTCTTGAAATCGTGTGACAGCGTGAAATTTGACCTAATATAATTCTGATATGACTCTTCTGCGTAGTTTTCAGAGTTCCGAGATCAAAAAACATGGAACTAATATGCTGTCCATTCCTCCGGAACCTGGGCTGTGCGAAGACAAAAATATATGATAAAATAATATGATATATATATTCGTTTTCTTTTAGTAGCTGTGGACACAGAACGAAACGTAGGAATCCATCTAGATAGAGCAGTCTGATACTGCCATCACCAATCCCTTTAAAAACGTTGCGATTATGGCACATCCTCCATCCGTGGGACAGGATCCTATCCAGCAGTAGACTGACAGGCTGATGACGATGAAGAAGATATGTACAAAGTTATGAAATAAGAATTTAATAGTTTTATTCATCAGTAACTGGTAGTAGGATTCCTATGCAGGAAACATTTTACCTACTTTAACACTTGAATGATACTGAATTTTCTAATCAGTTAATTTAACATCATCATCATCATTTCAGCCTATCTTAGTCCACATTTGAACATAGACCTCCCCCATAGATTACCACAAAGCACGGTCCTGAGCCACCTGCATCGATCGACTTCCCGCAAAATCGCGCAGGTCGTCGCTCCATCTAGTAGGGGGGCGCCCTAGAACCTTTCTTCCCCATCGGTTATCGGTTAATCCTTAGGGCTATTTACTTTAGTTCTGCTGCGGATATCAGTTAAAAAAAGTTTACAACCAGTGCGTGTTGCCAGTGATGACATACGGAACCGAGACGTGGTCCTTCACTGCGGGCCGCTGGAGGAAGCTCAGAGTCGCTCAGCGAGCTATGGAAAGAGCTATGCTCGGAGTTTCTCAGCGTGATAAAATCCGTTAATTCAACATTATTAAATATTTAGTATGATTTAATAGAAAATTCAAATTAACCATCCTACATCGCAAGTGCGATGCAAAACAACTGATTAAAGGAAAAAGTGAACTTAGTGAACGATCGCAGGTCAAGGTCAAGGGCCCCGCTGACCGCCGGCGCCAGTAGCTAGCTAGTGTTATCACTGGACATATGAGACTTAAAAACTGATGTCTCAGGGTGACGGGCGCAGTGCGGTGCCACACAGGAATTTGCACTTTTGTACATTTCGACGTTTCACTTACTATCGTTTTTTTACTCGTTTTGTCACTTTACCCAATAAATAAAACAGCTCACTGCAGAACATTGGCTTCTCAGAATGTTACTGCTACACGCTTGACAGATGTATTAGCTATGGCAACAGAGATACCTCGTAAAACTCATAGTTATTACTCATAGCCAAGTTCCAACACATCCCCGAATAACTACCTCAGCCATAAGATTGCATGCTCAGCCAAAATTGAAGAGACGAACTAATCGCACACTTGATGGAAAGTGCAATGTCTGCCTGCCCGCATAACAAATGCTGTGTGTGTCACTGAGAAAATATTATCTGGCACCACATTGCGCCCGTCACCCCTAGACACCAGTTCTTAAGTCTCATATGCCCAGTGATTACAGCTCTCAGTGCCCTTCAGACCGAAATACAGTAATGTTTGCACATTTAACTAGCCCTACGGTTGTATATAGACGGATTCCTGCACAGGAATCCTTCTTTTATTGCATAAAGTGATGAAACGAGCAAAACGTTCACCTAACTATCTCACGGTAAGTGCAACGTCTGCCCATAACAAATGCTGTGCCTCCCAGAAAATTTCTGTGTTACACTACACTGTGCCAATCACCCTGAGACATAGATTTTTAAGTCTCATATGCCCAGTGATTACGCTAGCTCACAGTGCCCTTCAAACCGAAACACAGTAATGTTTGCACACTACTGCTTCACGGTAGAATAACTGGCCCTGGGGTGGTACCTACCTAGACGGACTTCTGCATAGGAATCCTACCACCAGTATAATCCACCACTAGTGCGAGGCGTTTGGTACGGCGATCGCCAAGCCGCCTGCCGAGCACCACACACACCTCCCGTTCTTAGGCGAGGTCTTTGTCCAACAAACCAAGAAACTACTGACTAATGTGGTAAATCCTCGCAAATCCTCGCTTTTTTGTTGTCCCGCGTCAAAATTCTTTGCCCCAGTTTTTTTTAAATAATTTAGTAAATGCCCCAAGTTACTGACAATAATACCTGGCAACCCTAGTTAACCTACATTGCACATACACGAACACCGCAACCCGAAACTATAACCTTTAAGTGATATAAATAGTCCAGTACGGGACTTTAATCCACGACCACTTATCCTTATATACGAATTCTTTGGAGAGCCACAGCAATGGAATCTTTTTCCTTCTAATTTTCCTTTTCTTTTTTTTTTATTGGATAAAGTGACGAAACGAACTCAGAACATCCATCATCCAGAACATTACAGCGTGACTCCACAGTGCACCCGTCACCCTGAGACAACAGTTCTTTAGTCTCATATGCCCAATGAATACGCTAGCCCTCAGTGCCCTTCAGACCGAAACACAGTTATTATTGTACAATACTGTTTCACGGTACAATAACTGGCCGTGAGTTGGTACCTGCCTAAACGGATTCCCGCGTAAAAATGCATCAACACCGAGAACAACTATAAAGTAAAAACATCCTATAAATGTCCCACTGCTGAGCAGAGGCCTCCTCTCATTTTAGAGAGGTTTTTAGAGCTAGGAAAAGTCCGTCACGCTGGCTCTAATGCGGGTTGGCGGACTTCATAGCTCTCATTTTGTGGGATTTTTCCATAGTTGCCCCGCTTTGCAGGCGGGTTGGCAAACGCAGTTTATTTTTTTTAGATGTTACAGGAGGATGCTGCTGCTGTTTTAATTTTCCCTCTGTCGACTTTTACGACACCCAAGGGAAGAGTCGGGATGGTAGATTCTCTGATGTCTCTCTGATTACTCAGAAATGTGCTGAGTGGCACAGTATTCGTTAGCAGGCGATTGCACTTACCATCACGTTTTGCTGGACTTGTCACTTTTGCCTATGAACAAAGTTTTTCAATTCATTTCTAAATTAATACAAGGAAAACAGGAAATTCATTAAAGTTTAGAAGCTTCAGGTAATAAACAAAGACCTATGCTACCCTTATGGCAACATCTACTAGGAATGCAAAATGCTTTTGTAAGTATATTTATTAATTATATCCCTGAAAAACTGGTATAAACATTATTCGTGTTTTAGATTTCACAATGGCAATACCACACAAAAACATAAACAAAGCAAACTTAACCTTTAAGTGGCACCTACTGAGAATGTTGATCTAGTTGCCTTGTTGGCAAATACGGTAGAGAAACGGGTAAGCGATCCACACCTCTCGAGCTACAGCTGTCTCCTACTGCTTCTTCCCATTTAGTAGTGTCCTACATCTTATGGTTCCATTCCCAACTTCCGCATTTCATACCCCAAGTCCATTCCCTGTCTAATCCTTTTCACTTCCTTTCCGACAAGCCAGTATGTGCCGTGCCGTTAGCTGTGTGCTAGCTTTACTCAAGCATGCGGCTCCGTTTGAGTGGACAGCATGTTACCTAGGCACTGGTGGGATTGCCGCTTCAGTGCGGATTGGCACATGTCGATTTTTTTTATTTCTCACGATGAAATTAAAGTGTTCTCCCCTTTAGTGGCCTCTGAACTAGCACGTCTATATTTCACAGTATAATAATTTTTACAGAACGCAATTTATGGTATGGTAGCAGGTCCCTTGACTATTGAAATCTTTGCAATAGGCTATCTATCTATCTACCTATCGCTATCTATGATGAAGGCTCAATCTTAAGATTGTCCATGTAAAGTTGATTTTGAATAAAATTTTATAGAGCACCATTTCGTTGATTCTCTAATAATCTATATCTCTTTAACATAAAGAGAAAATGTGGTATATCTTTTTAAGCATATTGCGCGCACGAAGGAGTGTGAGATTTGAAATAGTTAAAGTAGTAGAGAAGAAGCGAGAAATAAAAAAATATGTATATGTGTTATTAATATGTGTTACAAATACAATAAATTGAATAAAAAAAACATTCATTATTTACGTTCATACTGTCAATGTAAAAACTCTTATAGTCTATGGACAATCAGTCGCACAGAGTAGAATTTTCACCAAAGAATCTTAAAATATTGCCAACAAATAATTACTCAAACCTCAGTAACGCTATAACTTAAAAAATATGTATTGCGGTCGGATTTCGACCACAGGGCGACCACTAGTTATAATATCCTGAAGATTTTTTGTTAATAACCTTGTCTAAACTGAATCCGAAAGTCCACACGAACGAAGTCACGGGAACAGCTAGTGTATAATAAATTTTTGTTTATGCGGTATAACAGCATTTTGTCGGAAGTAGCAGATTAACATATTAAAGGAATGGGTGGGAGAGGAGGGGCAGATAAGGGATTATCTGGAGACAAAGTTTACTTAGCGAGATAGTGCTGAGAGCATTAAAGGAAGCAGCGAGGACTTATCTCTGGAAAAGATTAGTATACGAGGTTAAAGCTTAATGGAACCGCGTCTATTGGGATTTACTACAATTTAGACATCATTGCATATGTATATGGTGTGGTAGATGAGCGTACAAACTGTCGACATTTTTAGACATAAATAAAGTAAAATGCCCGAACGCAGTTACAGGGTTAAAAAAGAGTACAAAATTCGTAATATATCTATAGTACAAATATTTACTTCAACTTCGATACGAACCCAGGATCCTCGACTATTTAGAAAGGAACTGTGATCGCTGAACCTCACGATAGATTACTATAGTGTCAGGCGTAAGATAATCTACTGGTGGGAGGATTTCTATTCAGGAATTCGTCTAGGTAGGTACCATCGAAGGGTCAGTTATTCTACCGTAAAGCTGTAGTGTACAAACCTAAATGTGTTTCGGTCTGAAGAGCAGCGAGATCTAGTCTCTAAAAAAGGCCTCGGATTAATGGCGGAATCTCAATTGTGCGGTATCTCAAAGTAGCGGCTTAAAAAAAATTACCACCCCATGTCATCCCGTGGGTGTCGTAAAAGTCGGCAGAGGGAAAATAAAAACCAGGAGATGGGCAGGAGCATCATCCTGGAACATCTGCATAAATAAACTGCGATATTTATTCAGATGTTCCAGGAAGATGCTCCTGGTTTTCAGTTTCCCTCTGTCGACTTTTACGACACCCACGGGATGTGATAGGGTGGTAGATTCTCTTAGGCCGCCAAAACACGATACCGCATATTTTTGTAACAATAGTTTAATTTGTTTCATAAGACAAACATTACAAAGTTGTTATATTAAGTTTTAACTTTATTGTAGGCAGAAACCAAATCTTTCTATTTGATACGACCCTGACCTAACATGTGTCAAGATCGTAGCAAGTAGGAAGCTATGGAATCTCTCGATTCCTACTTTGATTAGTGTTTTTATACAAGCTCGTCGGTTGCGGGTACTTTTGACGTGGTCTTTCCTTAAAACGAATTCGATCTGATCGTGATACGTTCGCTTACCTATCTGTATCAATCAGTTTTGTCAATATTCTTTCATTCATTCTCTCTGTGTGTCCAAACCATCTAAGCATCCCTTTCTCTATCGTTGTCACTACATCTTCTACCAACGCAATCCCTTATCACGGTGTTCCTCGCCTTATTGTCAGTCAGTCCAGCTATGCTTTCCAAACTTTTCATTTCCACGGCATTCATCTTATTTTCATGCTTCTACCAGAGACACAACCGCTACCGTACATGCTAGTGTAATTGGGCATACGACTTAAGAACCGATGCCCCAAGCTGAATAGCGCAACCACACGTAATCGTTCTGGTGAAACAGCATTTGTTGTTGGCAGATGTTGCACTCACCATCGAGTGAACTTATTGCTGGTTGCGTCACTCCCTTGCAATAAAAAAAACATATAGCAGTACAATATCGTGCCGTGTGGTTGCGGCTCGTTAAAATAATACTACCACTCCATCTCATCCAATGGATCTCGTAAAAGGCGAGTAAGGAATTAAACTGCACTGTGCACCCAACAGCGCATGGTGGCGATGGGCTCACCACCTATCACACCAAGTGCATTATATTGTTTTGGTGAAACGTGGATTGTGACAGTCATCTGTTTTTGCAGTGAGTGCCCAGTCTCTGACTACCCCTTATCGGATACAGTCGTGATCTTATGTATGTATGTATGTATATCGACAGTAAAGTTACAAATGGTAATGAGATTTGCTACTTCGCAAATAAAATTTTCTCAAGAAGCGCTACACATCACTGGGGGCCGGCGAACGTGTAATGAATTTTCTTCCCGGGTTCCCTTTAAGAAACAATTTACCCGTCGCTACTCATTTCCCACAGGGTGCCAGTGAAATGTACAGCATTCTAATTGAAGTATTTTTTATGGAAGTATAGTAAGTAAAGTAAGTTGCGAGACGAGTGAACCCAGAACTTTGCTTATAAAATTATGTGCAGTACAGTGCAGTGCCGCACTGCGTTCGGCAGCATGTGACAAGTGTAAAGACAAATAAGTAACTTTATTTTTATTTTCAATCATTCACGCCATGTCCTTTATGGCATCTAAGATACTAATTTTTAATTATGTTACCCTCCCGATTGAAGTAACTGACCGAGCCGAGGCCGGCCCCCTTGGGCACCCTCGAGTTACTGTCGCGCACAGGATGACGGTCCACGCCGAGGTCCCCTCTCAGGGGTCCTTGCGCCAGTCATCCATAAATAAAGGTTTCGGCTAAGCGCCCTCCGCGCTAGGCCACCTTTCAATCCGGCGAAACTGTAAAAGCCTTCGGGATAAAAGTCCTAAAGCAAATGAAAAAAAAAATGAATTCTTATATTCACGCGAACACTACACATTTAAATGAAACTAATTTTACGGATTTTATCACGTTTAATTTTTACTATTTACAACCCGACGTTTCGAGTGCTTTACAGCACCCATGGTCACGGGGGGACTGGGGTGACAGATGTCCCGATGTCATAGTTAACCCGGAGTACCTTCAGCTTCTAATTATTATTATTCGTCCGATCTACGCAGAAAGAGCTTACTGTGTCTCGAAGTCTTGCAGTGGTATGCTTGGTTTTTGATTTAATTTTATTAATTATAGGATCCCAAGCTGGTGGTAATACCCAACCATCTTCTCTATTAAAATTAGGATGTTTTTTAATTTCAATAGCCTCGCGAATCATCCTTGGTAGGAATCGGTGTTCTTTTGCGAGGATTTGTGGTTTATCAAATCTGATGTAATGGTTGGGATGATCCAGAACATGGTCACAGACTGCAGACTTCCTGGAGCGACGATGCTTCACATCAGCTATATGTTCTTTTACGCGGGTTTTAACTGATCTTTTTGTTTGCCCTATGTAAGAGAGACCACATTTACAATCCAGCTTGTATACTCCTGCATCTTGTAGAGGGCTGTTACACTTGACAGATGGTAAAAACTGACTTATCTTCTTCGGCGGCTTACAAAATGTTCTTATGGAAGCCCGCTTCAAGATATAGCCAATCTTGTCTGTGACTCCTCTGACATATGGTAGGACTGCAAGTACACGCACGACTGTGGCCGGCTTCACTCGGTCACTGCGACGAAGGCGCGGAACCCGAAGCTTGTTGTCTTGCAAAACTTGCTTGACATGCTGAAGCTCGGCGGCCAGGTGTTTACTGTCACAGATCCCTTGTGCTCTCTGAAACAAAGATTTGACCACGGTAGCTAGCTGTGAAGTATGGTGGTGAGATTCACCGTTTAAGTACCTATTTGTATGGGTCTTCTTCCTATACACAGTGTGACTCAAGGTGTTATTGGGATTTCTAATTACTAAAACATCTAGAAAACCTAAAGAGTTATTTGTCTCTAACTCCATTGTAAATTGTATTTTAGAATTTATGGAGTTAAGGTGGTCTAAAAATGCAGTAACTTTATCAGAAGGTAGTATTGTGAAAGTACGTACCGTTTGTAGAACCTTGGATTTACTGGAGAAGTACGGAGGGCTTTCTCCTCAAAGTCTTCCATGAAGATGTCAGCAACAATGGGAGATACTGGGGAGCTCATCGCCACACCATCTACTTGCCGGTAGTATTGTTCCTTCCACAATAGATAGCCAGATGTTAGGCAATATCTAAGTAATTCTGCATGTTCTACTGGCATGTTATTCTCTGTTAGCTTCCTAGTTACAATTGAGATGCAGTCTTCAACAGGTAGGCATGTAAATAATGACTGGACATCAAAACTGACCATAGTTTCATTGTCAGTAAAATCCGTAAAATTAGTTTCAATTAAAAGAAAAAAAAGTTATTATTTTAATTTACTATAATTTAATTTATTGCAATATCACGTTTTCTAGTAGACAACGCGTTTGCAAGCGCAGTGTAAAAGTTATTTCCAGTGTCGAACGTAAGATTAGATTTTATTTCACAGCGTCCATCACAGAGCTCCAATGCCGGTTGGTCACTCACATGTCTTCGAAATATGAAACAAGCAAGATGATATTTTTTATTGAATTTAATGTATTTGTAACACATATTAAATATAAATTTCAGCTTTCTACGCTCCTCCTTATCTCACGCCCTCCGTGCGCCCAATATTCTTAAAAAGGGGATAAATATATTTTCTGTACGTATTAATATATAGATGCTATAAATAGAGAAAGACTTTGTATAGTATAGGTATACCTTTACACATAATAAACTAACAGATAATAATGAGATTTGTTTCGTGCCAAATAAAATTCTCTCAAGGAGCGCCACCCGTCACCGGGGGACGGCAAATGTGTAATGAAATTTAAATCCGCCCTCGCTTCGAGAAACAATTTACTCGTCGCTACTTATTTCCCAAAGGGTACCAGGATTTTTTACAGGATTTTTTTATTTAAAGTACTAGCGACACGCCCCGGCGTCGCACGAGTGCAACTGAAGAAATTGAGAAGTGCGCGTAGTAAAAAAAAATATTAAGTATGTTTATATCCCTAAAATTGAAGTACTGTCCGAGTCCGGCCGTCTCGGGCCCTCGAGTCAGCTACTGTCGCGTACCGGGTAGTGGTCCAAACCGAGGTCCTCGCTCGGGAGACCTTGTACCGGTGGCCAATAATTTAAGGTTTCGGCTGAGTCCCCTCAGCGCTCGGCCATCTTTCAACCCGGCGAAGCTGTGAAAGCCTTTGGACTAATAATGACCTAAAAAGTATGTTTATTTTAGAACACCCCGTATCTAACTCCAGTGATTGGTAACTGGTGGTAGGATTCCTATGCAGGAATCCGTCTAGGTAGGTACCACCCCAGGGCCAGTTATTCTGCCGTGAAGCAGTAGTGTGCAAACACTACTGTGTTTCGGTTTGAAGGCCACTGAGAGCTAGCGTAATCACGGGGCATATAAGACTTAAGAACTGATCTCTCAGGGTGACTGGCACAGTGAGGTGTCACACAGAAATGTTCTGGGTGACACATCATTTGTTATGGACAGACGTTGCACTTACCATCAGGTGAACATTTTGCTCGTTTCATCACTTTATACAAAAACACCATTCAATTCAACAAAAAAATTTTTGTTAAATTACCACCCACGTCTTTCCTATGGAAGTGTCATAAGGTATTAGTAAAAATATGAATATTGGCATTTAATTTAAAATAAATTACTTATTACGTAACGTAGTTTAATACATTACGTTAAATATTATCGCTTTGAAGGGCACTGAGAGCTAGTGTAATCGCATATGAAACTTAAGAACTGTTGTCTCAGGGTGACGAGCGCAGTGTGGTGTCACGCAGTAATGTTTTAAATTGACATAGCTTTTTTATGGGCAGACGTTGCAATTTCCATCAGGCGAACGTTTTTCTCGTCTTTTCACTTAATCCTTTAAAAAAACTTTAAATATTTCTGTCTATCTACATATTAATACGGGAAGAGAAAACTGCGCGGCAGCGTACGATTTGGCATAGTTATAGTTTGTATGGAGAGGAAGCGAGAAAGCTAAATTTTATATATAATATGTGTCACAAATACATACAATTTAATAAAATAACACATTCATTATTTACGTTCATACTAACAATTTCAAACACATAATAATTGGTTGTTTGTTTACGTTCAAACTGCTAACGTCAAACACATTATAGTCTGTTCTGAAACAGTCGCACACAGTAAAGACTGTCGCCATAGTATTTTGAAATGTTGCCAACAAATAATAATTACAAAAACCTCAAACATCGAAACTTAAAAAAATATGAGTTACGGTCGTAATTCGACTACAGGGCGACTACGTTCAAATAGATATTTTTCACATTATATTTTTGGGGCAGACAAATTTGGATGTCTAGACTCAAAACTGTTCGTTTAATTCGCATAATATAAAGTTATATCATATACAAGTGGATTTTCAGTGTGGAATGAAACTTTCCCCTCAAACAGACTCAAAGAGAATATTTCGAAGACGAAATTAACCCTTTAAGCGACGCGACGGTCTCTGGCTCGAAATACTGTAATAACTTACATATCAAATATAAATTTATTCGACTAGTTTCATACTCGTATCTTATAGTTAAAGTCCTGATGGTATTTAAGTTAAAATTGTACGGCTTTTAAAGTGATACTTGTCTTACAAATTCTGGCTTCGACTGAGATAATACTAATACTATACGACTAATACCACGCCATGCGGTAGTTTTATGAATACGCACGGAGGAGTATGAGATTTAGGCATAGTTAAAAAAAATATTGGATAAAGTGACGAAACGGGCAAAACGTTCATCTGGTGGTGCAACGTCTGCCCATATCAAATCCCGCTCAGTGTCACCCAGAACATTTCTGTGTGACGCCACTCTGCGCTCGTCCCCTTGAGACATAAGTTCTTAAGTCTCATAAATGCCCAGTGATTACGCTATCTCATAGTGCCCTTCAAACGGAAACAGTAATTTGCACACTACTGCTTCACGGCAGAGTCACTCACCCTGGTAGTGGTGCTTACCTAGACGGATTCCTGCATAGAAACCCTACCACCAATGTAAATAGAGAACATACATATAATCACGCCTTTTCCCCATATAGCGGGTAAGCAGAGGTCACTCACGTAGCCCACTTTACACCAGCGCGTGAAACGAGACGTGATGGGTGCTGAACCATGTCGCCGCCATATTGGTACAAGTCAAAAACTCTTACTTCCCATTGCGTCCCCAGTAAAGATAAATGCATATAAAATTAGTGTTACAAATACATTAAATAAGTTAATTAACTACGGTCGAATTTAGACTATTGGGCGACCACTAGTTATAATAATGATACCATGCAAACCTATCAGCAATTAAATACGAAACGCTATTTAGTTTACTTATACTAAGCAGTGTAGGGCGCCTCCCTACTAGATGAAGCGACGACCTGTACGATTTTGAGGGAAGTCGATGGATGCAGGTGGCTGAGGACCGCGTTTTGTGGCAATCTACGGGGGAGGCCTATGTTCAACATTAGACTGAGATATGCTGAAGCGATGATGTTGATACTTTTTTCAAATTGAATTTTGATACACTTCCAGATATCCTTTGTCCTACAAGAAACCCTTGTTTGTCGCAGCATCAAAACTTCTAGAGTATTTGATGGAAAAACTGGAATCCTTCTAGGTTGGTACCGACGCAGGGTCAGTTATTCTGCCGTGAAGCAGTAGTGGTCAACCATTACCGTGTTTCTGTTTGAGTGGCACTGAGAGCTAGTGTAGTTTCTGGGCATATGAGACTTAAGGGTGCGGTTTGGTGCCACACAAAACATATTTGGGTGAAACAGCATTTGGCATGTTGCTATTACCATGTGGCAAACGTTATGTTCGTCTCGTCATTTCATACTGTAAAAAAAAGATAAAGCCGGTGGCCAGGTGATTCAGGTTTTTTTTAAAACCCACTCCATCTCATCAGGAGACTTTTTTGTGAGAGTGAGTTTTATAAACGGATCGGCTAAGCGACGGGATTCCGTGCCACGGGCCGGGGGTTCAGTTCCTACCTAGGGCCCAGGGACAGTTGTTTCGGGCCAGAGTGTGTGTGCATGTTAAATTTATGTCGGAAAACACACCCACGGTGCAGGTAAAACGGTGGAAGCAACATTTTAATATAATAAAAATAAACAAGAAACTTGTCGGTGTGCCGAACTCTTACCGGCTTCAAAACTCGCTCAAAAATGGGAGGAGGCCTGTGCTCGGCAGTGGAACATTTAAAGGCAGTCCTTACCTTATTTGTCTTTATGTCGTCGTCGTCGTTTCAGCCTATCAGAAGTTCACTGCTGAACATAGGCCTCCCCCATAGACAGCCACAAAAGTATGTAGCTCTCATATTGGAGGGATTTTGCCATATTTGCCACGCTTGGCAGGCGGGTTGGCAATCGCAGTTTATTTATTCAGATGTTCCAGTAAGATGCTGCTGCCCATCTCCTGGTTTTAATTTACCTCTGTCGACTTTTACGACACCCACGGGATGAGATGGGGTGGTAGATTCTCTTAGGCCGCTATCACACGGAATATGGTCTTTGTGTAGTAGATTTATAAATATCTTAGTCATAATTGACCGTAACGACTACAGAGCGGAATTTAGCTAAATAACTTATTCTACGTCCACAATTTGATATAAAGTCTCAAGTTTTATAACTTCAGGCTATTTCCAACATCCAAGTTCATGCAGTTATGCTGTTGACAGAGTCTGTTGGCTTTGCTAATTTAATCAGAGCTAATTATGAAGTACTTAAAATTTAATAACTTCCATTTACATGCAGCATTTAATATTATTTTACAGCACAGATTAATAATTACGTTTACAAATTATTTTTTAAAGGATTTTGTCGCGATTCTTTTAAACTATTTTTTCTTGACCTATCGAACGGTTATCGGCACCCATGGTCAGGGGGAGGTGAGATGTTAGACGTTGTAATCTTATAGTTAATCCGGGCTGCCGACAGCTTCAATTTGTTTTGCTCCGACCTTCGCGAAACGAGCTAGTGTCTTAAAGTTTTGCAGTAGTGTTCTTGGGAAATAAATAAATTTAAATAAAAGCAACAAAATCCGTAAAATTTAGTTTTATAAAATGTGTAATATTTGCGTAAATATAAGAAGTCATTATATTTTTATGAGACGAGCAAATAGTTAACCTATTGGTTAGTGTGACATCTGCCCATAACAGCCCAGAACAGATGTCTGTGTCACCCAGAGAATTTTCTCTGTGGAACCACACCGCGCCCTACAACCTCAGTTCTTAAGCCTCATATGATCAGTAATTACACTAGATCTTCACCCTTCAGACCGAAACACAGTATTGTTATTGTCTAGGTACGTACCACCCTAGGGCCAGTTATTCTGCCGTGAAACAGTAGTGTGCAAACATTACTGTGTTTCGGTTTTAAGGGCACTGAGAGCTAGCGTAATCACTGGGCATATGAGACTTAAGAACTTATGTCTCAGGGTGATGGGCACAGTGTCGTGTCACACAGAAATTTTCTGGGTGACACAGCATTTGTTATGGGCAGACGTTGCACTTACCATCAGGTGAACGTTTTGCTCGTTTCATAACATTATCCAATAATTTTTTTTTATATGAAATCATTATTTTTCTTTCTTTCTTTCAAAAATATTACACCTGCAGCGGAACCGTACTGTACCTACTTGTTCACCACTCACACCTGGTTATTTTTACGAAAAGATAATAGGTTCAAACGAAAGCTGTGATTTATCTACACGATTAATTATGATTCAGTATGAACGTAATTGGTCGTGCAAGAAGGTTGCCGAACATTAAATTTGCGAAACAATTAAAGTGTTAATGCTGTAAATTACTGTAAACATTTGGCACTAACAACAACGTAACGTCAAATTACGAAAATCAATGTTGTACGTCCCGTAAGAATTTCATGAGTGTAAATTACACTCGTGAAATGTTTGCTAGCATGGAGTACAGTGAACGCTTGGCTGAACGGGTACAACAGAATACACAAAAAGCTTAATATTGACACGAAACAATACTATGAATGCATAAAATATATATAACTAAATGTTTAAAATCACT
This sequence comes from Luehdorfia chinensis, assembly GCA_019845155.1. Classification (NCBI taxonomy): domain Eukaryota; kingdom Metazoa; phylum Arthropoda; class Insecta; order Lepidoptera; family Papilionidae; genus Luehdorfia; species Luehdorfia chinensis. Next base: position 2,555,847 of record JAHVAK010000390.1, read on the forward strand.
CACCTACGAAGACACAGAGGCACTCCTGCAACACTTAAAATAACAACCACACACACAAACATACACACATACTCCCTCTCACACACATCCACACACACACCCACAGACACACACCCACAGACACACACCCACACGCACAGATAGATAAATAGTTATTTATATATAATTATTTATATATAATAAAAAAATGGAAATACATTTTCATTCTTTTAAATGAAACTAATTTTACGGATTTTATCGAGTCTAAACGCGTAAAATAAGTTTCATTTAAATGTGTAGTGTTCGCGTAAATATAAGAAATCATTACATTTTTTTTCTCTTAAAATTTTTATCTGTATCTTTTTATACTGGTAATGGAAGAGCGGAGTCTCCTTCTACGGGCATCATGTGCTTAAAAGAAGACTGCAGCAATGATTATTGTTACTAAGTTTGTATAAAAGAAATATATTAAAAAAACAACAAATGCAGATACTTTATATGGCTTTAAAAACGTTCGAAAGATATTATTTGGTGATGGAGTAAAGCAGTAGTGTGCGAACATTACTGTGTTTCGGTTTGAAGGGCACTGAGAGCTAGCGTAATCAATGGGCATATGAGACTTAAGAACTGTTTTAGGGTGACGGGCGCAGTCTGGTGCCGCACAGAAATGTTCTGGGTGACGCAGCATCTGTTATGGACAGACTTTGCAGCGTGTGGTGGCGGCCTAAGAGAATCTATCACTCCATCTCATCCCATGAGTAAAGACTGTAAGACTACAGAGAGAAAATGTAAACCAGGGGATGGTCAGCATCTTCCTGGAACATCTGAATAAATAAACTGCGGTTGCCAAATCCCCTGCCAAGCGTGGCAACTATGGCACAATCCCCTCAAAATGAGAGTTCTAAGGTTTCTTCTGTTCTAAGGAATTCTCTCTGGACTAGAGAGGCCGAAATGATGAAGTTGATGATTTCACTTACCATGGTCGTCGTCAACTTTTTTTGGACAAAGTGACGATACTTTGCACCATTGAGAAATAATCTATATGACTAGACAAGACATTTTAATTCTTAACGCTTCATCATCATCATCATTTTAGCCTATCACTAGTCCACTGCTGTACATGGGCCTCCCCCATTGATTGCTACAAAAGTTTGTAGCTCTCATTTTGGAGGGAATTTTGCCATAGTTGCCACGTGCATACGGGCGGGTTGGCAACCGCAGTTTATTTATTCTGATGTTCCAGGAAGACGCTGCTGCCCATCTTCTGGTTTTAATTTTCCCTCTGTTGACTTTTAACTTACCCACGGGATGAGATGGGTTGGTAGATTCTCTTAAGCCGCTACCACACGCTTATTGTTACGTTATTCTTTTTTCAAAATGAATTTTAATACCTTTTCAGGAATCCTCTGTCATGCAAGGAAGCCCTTTATAATTTGGGTCTGCCTGTCTATCCTAATGTACGACAGCAACACAACTTCTACAAGGCCCGGACACAGAATTCTGCAACGGGAAGATGTTGCACTTACCATCAGGTGAACGATTTGCTCGTCTCGTCAATTGGAGAAAATGACATCACTAAAAAGTCATCAGACGAATAACGGAAGGCAGCGTTTAAGATCCGAGGTGACTGGTACTGCAGTCTCTAATATACTCTTATATTGCTTAGATATTGATGCTTAAAGACAGATCCTTTTTAATTTAAAAGTCTGACATCTCACCAAAAAATTGACGAAGAGAATTAAAAAAAAACTAAGGCTGAATAAACAGGCTGGCCGACCTTTGTCTTGACGAAGTCATGCAAAGTTTTTCCTCATTCGGGAAAAAAAAAAATTTAGTATTTCTTATGATTATGGTCCTTTAATCTCATCAAGATTTAAAAAAAAAACGATAATGTTTGACTACGGTACAGCCTTTTAATAATCATTAAAAAAAATTAATCGATTTTTTTGGGTTCATTTCATTTTTTCTAGTCTTTTTATATGTAATATACGTGTATTATATTATTAGTAAGCCCAACGAGATGATTACGTCGAAATCCCCGAGCTTGGGAGAGGCTTATAGCTAGGAGTGAACCGTATAGTGTCTATGCAGGAATCCGTCTAGGTAGGTACCACACCCCAGGGCCAGTAATTCTGCCGTGAAGCAGCATGTGCAAGCATTACTGTGTTTCAGTTTGAAGGGCACTGTGATCTAGCGTAATCACTGGGCATTTGAAACTTAAGAACTGATGTCTCAGGGTGACGGGCGTAGTGTGGTGTCACACAGAAATATTCTGGATGACACAGCATTTGTTGTGGGCGGACCTCGCACTTACCATCAGGTGGACGTTTTGCTCGTTTCGTCACTTTATACAATAAAAAAAAATAGAATGTGTCAAGAATACAGAATATACTATGTTTTCGTTTAAGCGGAAGTAAATTCGACAACCAAAATGATAGCAGAACGAGCATTCATTGAACAAAGCACTGGCATCGATGCCGGAAGGCAATCCATTTCAAATCTCCTGGGAATAAGCACGATCTTGGTGCGAGTGAAGCGGTAGCAATTCACATGTTAAGAGAAATATTTTTTTTGTCATCACATTTTAAAATTGAGCAAGTTTGAAAAATTGTTACATACGCGGACCACTCAGGTTTTGCCAAATTTAAAAAGTGGTATGCTGAATTATTTCATTATCAAATCTTTTCAAAGAACTCTTTACCACCATCTATACAAAGTTTGTTTCGTCTTTTATAATAGGAGATGTAAATACTACTTTATTATAATCAGACAATCAGATTAATATTGCAGTGTCGTGTAGATCACTTAACCATATAGGTTAAGCGTTCATCTACGACTCTGCAATATTTTTAATTCAATTTATAAAAAAGCCCTCTTTCCTACCGAGGTGTCCTAAGGACTAAGGTTTTAAACGGACAGCTTTTACTCGTGGCAACGCAATGGTGAGTAAGAATTTTTGGCTCGTACCAAAATGGCGGCGACGAGGTTCGCCATCCGTCAGTATCGCTTACCGCGGGGGGCGTAAAGTGACCTGTGCCTACTCTTGCCTTATATGGGAAAAAGGCGTGACGGTATTAATCACTGTGTAAATCTTTTCAAAGTACTCTCCCACGGTATCTGTACAAAGTTTCTTGCGTCGCAGCCAAATTACGAAACACATTTTCGAATCCACCTTAGACACCTCTTCTGGGCCCTGATCGACCGGTGCTGGCGCGTCTTCCGACGCTGAAAACTGTATCAGTTTCAGCTGATTTTTTATCTTAGGGAGTAAAATGAAGTCTCGCGGTGTAAAATTAGGGCTGTAAGAGGGTGTCAAATTTAGTAATCATGTCAAGGCACCACTCCACGCGGGCCTACTTCTGAGCATTGGTGAAGTTGTGCACGGCATCGGTGGGCACCCACCGCGAAACAGTCTCGCGAAGGTGTTCGTGCAAAATCTCGTGAACGCTTGGCGATCCAATGTGCTGATTCTCTTCATACGTAATTCCTCTGTTCTCATTTAAAAAAAAAAAATTATCGCTGCTGCAAGTAGCACGTTTCCGTCCTTCCGTAACATGCGTCAAACGAGCGATCACTTCTTTCTTCATCTCTCAAAGTTAGTCGCCAAACGCCATTTGAAGTTTATCAAACGATTCGTCCGGTTTAAGGCGACATTTGAAATAGTACCTTTACGCGCGGAAATGTTCCCGACGCAGATCCGTTTTTCAATGTAACACGATATTTCAATTTAGCTCGTAAAAAAATGTGGAGAGGAATTTGAAATTAGAACATTTTTACTTGTAAATAACGGCGTTTTCTAAATAAATTATAACTGGCTAGTGTCTCGCACAAAAAACTTTTTTCGCGAATCTTTGCCTGGCTTGGCCTGTCGTATTATTGTTTTTGTTCGACACATTAACACATGACATGCAAACGTCAATAGATATATCTCTTATTTGTCTTTCTTCATCTAATTTTTTTTTTGATAAAGCCGTGTAGTGGCGGTCGATAAAAGAATACTACCACTCCATCTCATCCAATGGATCTCGTAAAAGGCGAGTAAGGAATTAAACTGCACTGTGCACCCAACAGCGCACGATGGCGATGGGCTCACCACATATCACACCAAGTGCATTATATTGTTTTGTTGAAACGTGGATTATGGCACTCATCTATTTTTGCAGTGAGTGCCCAGTCTCTGACTACCCCTTATGGGATACAGTCGTGATCTCATGTATGTATGTATGTATTTAATAAAGTGTCGAGCCCAGCAAAACGTTCACCTGAAGGTAAGTGCAACGTTTGCCCATAACAGATGCTGTGTTACTCAGAATATTTCTGTCTCAAATGCCCAGTGATTACGCTAGATCACAGTGCCCTTCAAACCTTCAAAACTACTGCTTCACGGCAGAATAACTGGCCCTGGGGTGGTACCTACCTAGACGGATTCCTGCATAGAAATCCTACCATAAGTATAGCTATATATATATATATATATATATATATATATATATATATATATATAAGCGATCTTTACTCCTAAATGGTTAAAAGGGCTGCTTCCTTTTCCTTCATACAAACTATAAGGTTTGAATTGCACAAATGGCAAATATTTGTATATTCGTTGCGCATATGCAATTTGTGTCTGTAAAACGCCTGCGATGTAGACGAAGCCCCGCCCTTCGTATGTTTACAATGGCATTTTGTCCAACAGTGGACTACTAGCTGATGACGACATCAAAATAATTTTAGTCACATAAATTTGATAACGCAACGCAATTTCATGTCACGCTCTTTGTAAATAAGCTCGTTTGTGTTACAAAGGGAATATTTTAATAGCGAAATGATGCTCTGGATGGAAATATCTGGAAATATTTGGGGTCGTACGTTTAAAATCGCGTTATGTCACAACTAACGTTTCTCTATTTATTTATTTAGTATTTATTGTTGACTAGCGACTCGGCCCGGTGTTGTCCGGGATTGAAATTTTGATTTTACAGGTTTTGATACGCTTGAAAAAAAGAATTGGGAAAGGAAATTAACAATATTTGATAGTAAATCACGTTTTCCCGACTTGATTCACTAAAAGTAAAGTTTCAGCCTATAAATGTCCCACAGCTGAGCAGAGGTCTCCTCTCATTTCTGAGAGGGTTTTGGAGCTAGGAAGAATTCGCCACGCTGCTCCAATGCGGACTTCACATGTCCTCGAAATATTTCTATTCCTCGGACATGCAGGTTTCCTCACGATGTTTTCCTTCATCGCTAAGCACGTAGTAAATCAGCACTTAAAATTGTATAACAAATTTAGAGGTGCTGGCACCGGTGATCGAACCCAGGTTACTCGCTTACTATGAAATTAAAGGCGAGCACCAGGCCCTGAGCTACCACGGATCTACTCACGGACTCACGCACCTTGATTCACTAATAATAATGTTAATGCTTAGCTCCTATAAAGCTGACGCAGATACGCTATAAAGAGTGATGCAGATCATAGCAGTTAAAGCCGCAAAAGATGCAAATTCGTTCCGAGGTTCCTGAGATTAGCGCGGTCATATAGACGAACAGATGCAGAGTTACAATTGTATACTAGCTCCCCTAAAAAATTGTTACTTTTTGTTGGTTAAAGACAAATTTATGTCTGTAAAACGCAATACAGGAGAAATATTAATAATAGGAGAGACAGATGAGTGAAAAATGCATGTATCAGAGACATACAACATAACATACAAACCCACCCGAAAACCAATAATCTATTTGTTCAACAAATTCTTAAGCTAGGACCTATGTCTCAATAGACTGATCGCTCACCACTGAGTCACTCAATAGAGTGAGTTACTGGTTCATGGTTCAACATTTCTACGACAAAATCTTAGGAAACTCAAAAAGTTTTTAAAAATTTGGCGGATGATATTGCCAAGGAAACCGGTAGTCTACTCACCAGATCGAATGGTCTGGATCTTAGGAGGACGTCTCCTCCAACTAGTAATATTTAGATGTTGTATGTATAGTTCGTATCTCAGAAAACTTTTATAGTGAGATTATGGAAAGTATGAAATATTTCTTGAGCTTCTAATATGGCGACATAGATGTCGCTACAAAAAGAATAAAAAAGTGGAAGAATTTTATAAAACACAAATGTGTTAGTATGACACCAAAAAGTACATGAATGATGATACAACGCGTGCTTTCCTAGTCTCTCGGCCACTGAGGATCAACGGTAGCCCCTTCTCCTCAGGCTGACTCCTGCGGCATCAACACTTGTCTCCATACGTCTCGACACATTGAAGACCTGGACACAGGTTCACCGCAACGCCAGACTGCACCTCATCACCTAAGACTTAGGTTAGCATGGAGAACTTGTGACGTCAGGCGATGAGGTGCAGTCTCAGCGGGAGAGTGATGTAGCGACATCTATGTCGCCACATGAGAAGCTCAAGAAATATTCCATACAATCTATAATCGCACTATGAAAGTTTTCTGAGATTGCGAAATATATATACAACATCTAAACTAGTTGGAGGAGAGGTCCTCCCCAGATCAGACCACTCGATCTGGTGGGTAGCTACACTTTTCCTTGACAATATCATCCGCCAAAAAGATCATGGTTACTTTGAAGGTAAATGTAATGTAATTTCCGCCAGTTCAATTTTCGAGCGCGGCGAAAACTTTCGAATACAGTCGAAAGCTATCAACTGAGCAGGAGATATTATAGTGCCAGAAGTGTACGCAAAACTCAAAGGATCTCTATTCCTAAGAAGGGTTGCCACCTTTTCCTTGCACAATAGTATTTGTTCAATAAAATTGCATGCAATACACTACTTTTAGGAAATTTAGAAAAAAAATTGTACACATTTATTTTTAATCATATTTTATTTTTCTGTGTGTATTTGTTACAACTCTTCGCTTTGACCACGACAGTTCTATTATTTTCAAAATATTTGTAGGAATCTGAGCACTAAATTCTTCAGATTCCTATAATTATTTTTAATATATTTATATTACAATAAATTAACCATTCATTTTAATTGTTAAATAGATCCATCATCGCTTTCCATGTTTTAATTTTAATAGCAAGAAATAAACACATTTAAATAATGTCAAAAATCGGGCGGCATTGATAATGACGGAAAGTTGATGTTTAATTGCCGTAACATTAGAGCCGTTCGTTCTGAAATTCGACATGCTGCGCTGCGGGTGCGTTCTAGACGTGTTAATATAAAACAAGCACGACAGTTGAATTAGCGATGAAAATATAGTATATTTCGTACTATAACATTTTGGCTGTGTGGTAGCTTAAGAGAATCTACCACCCCATCTCATACCGTGGGTGTCGTAAAAGCCGATAGAGGGTAAATAAAAACCAGACGTTGAGCAGCAGCATCTTCCTAGAATATCTGAACAAATTAACTGCGGTTGCCAACCCGCCTGCCAAGCGTGCCAACTTGGAAAAAATCACCCCAATATGAGACCTACAAACTTTTGTGGCAATCGTTGGGGGAGGTCTATTTTCAGCAGTGGACTAGTCATAGGCTGAAATGATGATGATGATATTGTTTATTTTTCTATACATTGTAAAATGGACTAATATGTAGTACAATACTATATATTATAGTACGGGTGGCAACCCTATTTCTAACCTACACGCGCCCGATGTAACGCTCATGCGATTAGATCGGAGGTACTTGTAGGCTAGTATGCAGTGTTAGACACGGATACAATCACAACACACAAAAGTCGGCTCCGGTTTGGATTCGAACACTAGACGAAGTAGTGACGTTCTTACGCTACGTCACTCTGTCAAACATGTATTAACATGTACACAACAATGCAGTCTACCAAATGATGCTATTAGCTATTAGCAAACGTTTTTAATGGACCATTCCCCGCCGCCAATTGTTTATTCAGTTGAAAGCGCGTTAAGCCAGCCGTGAAGCATTGCTAATTCTTCAGTAAATTAAATCGCATATTAAGCTGTCGCTGACGCTGAAATAGCTCACTAAGAATCTTTTAATTTTTACATACATACATACAGTCACTCATTTTTCCCACTTTCACGGGAAACGTGACGTGAAGTGTGGCGAACCATGTCACCGCCATTTTGGTACGAGCCAAAACATTGTTAATTTCCCATTGCGTTCCCTCGAGCAGTTCAGTGACTGCATTCCATATTATGATATATTGTGCACGAATAAAGGCTGCGTGTACAGTACCTTTAGTACGCCTCTTACGACACCTCGGTAGGAAAGAGGTAGGTGCTATTCTACTCTGCCGGACACCTATAGACACGAATAAAGGACTATCCGTACAATATCTTAGTCGCCTCTTACGACTCCTCGGTTGGAAAAAGGTGGGCCGGTGACCTCTGCATCGTGTAATTGTATAAATCGAAATAGCTTTTAAAAGTCATATCACTCGACTTTTCTGAATTGTGTACTGGTGTTAGGTTTTCTACGCAAGAGTCGGCCAGTCAACCACCACAGTGTAAACTACCACCAAGCAGTAGTGTGCTGACATTACTGAATTTCGGTGTGTTAATTACTGACGTTTTAAGATGTCGATCGCGTTAAAATGTGAGACATTTTAAGCCGTAGTAGCTCATGGGCTAGGCGCTCGCTTTAAATTTCATAGTACGCGAGTGGCCTGGTTTCTATCCCCGGTGCCGGCAACTCTAAAAATTGTTATTTTAAGTGCTGATTTACCATGTGCTCGTCGGTGAACGAAGACATCGTGAGGAAACCTGCATGTCTGAGAAATAAAAAATATTTAAAAGACATGTGCAGTCCGCCAACCCGCATTGGAGCAGCGTGGCGAATTCTTCCTAGCTCCAAAAACCTCTCGGAAATGAGAGGAGGCCTGTGCTCAGCAGTGGGACATTTATAGGCTGAAACTTTACTTTACTTCCTCTCTTGTGTGTAAATTTTAGTTGTAGATGAATGACGTCATTGTATTCGCAATGCAAATAAAAGTCACTACCGCTATTGTTATCGTCATTGTAATTTTCATATCGAAAGCGCTTGCATATTGGAAGCATATTATGAAGACATAATGTCTTTCATGAAATAGATTACTAAAAAATTCGAACCAGGTCAATTATAATGAATAATAAATACATACGCATTTGCATAATTGAACTGATAAATCCTAACGAAACCATTAAAATCGAGTCCTGATAATCGTAGTTAATATTTGTTCCGAAAAATCGATTTTTTACAGCGAATTGAAGAAGAATAATTTACATGCATGGCTAGTCTCTGGTGCTTCGATACATTTCACATAAATTCAAAGACTTTGGTAGCGGCTTCAGAGAATCTACGACCCCTCCCCCTTCTCACCCCGTGTTTATCGTGAAAGTTGACAGAAGAAAAATAAAAACCAGGAGACAGGTAGCAGTATCTTTATACAACGCATGAATAAATAAACTGCGGTGGCAACTATGGCAAAATCTTTTATTTTTATTTTTTTTATTGGATAAAGCGATGTAACGCGCAAAAAGTTCACCTGATGGTAGTGCAACGTCTGCCTATAACAAACGCTGTATCACCCAGAAAATTTCTGTGTGACACCACACTGTGCCCATCACCCTGAGACATAAGTTCTTAAGTCTTATATGCCCAGTAATTACGCTAGCTCACAGTGCCCTTCAAACCGAAACACAGTAATGTTTGCACACTACTGCTTCACGGCAGAATAACTGGCCCTGGGGTGGTACCTACCTAGACGGATTCCTACACAGGAATCCTACCACCAGTAATCTCCTCGTAATAAATCTCCTCATAATGGGAGCTACAAACTTTTGTGGCAATCTACGAGGGTGGCCTACGTTCAGTACTGGACTAATTAAAGACTGAAATGATGATGATGATGACAGCGAAATGAAAAGGAATAACTTACACGCATGGTCAGTCATAGCTCTTTTGATATTTTTTAATATAAATCGAAAGACTGGAAGAGTAATTGCGTTCATTTCCCGGGACACGATTCGTGATATATTATTTCCTATTGCTGTGAAATACATACATACATACATAAGATCACGACTGTATTCCATAAGGGGTAGTCAGAGACTGGGCACTCACTGCAAAAACAGATGACTGCCACAGTCCACATTTCACCAAAACAATATAATGCACTTGGTGTGATAGGTGGTGAGCCCATCGCCAGCATGTGCTGTTGGGTGCACAGTGCAGTTTAATTCCTTACTCGCCTTTTACGAGATCCATTGGATGAGATGGAGTGGTAGTATTCTTTTAACGAGCCGCCACCATACTGTAGCTTTAATGTTTTCGTCATTGACTTGACTAGAATGTATGAAACGTGTACAACTACGCCGACAACTGCCGGTGGTACTGGTGCTACTGGTGGTAATATTTCTATGCAGGAATCATTGCACACATTCAGGGTGTGTGCAAAAATTACTCCGTTTCGGACATAAATGGAATGGGAAATGGCGTAATCTGGGCGTATGAGAGTTAGAACTGATATCTCAGAGTAACGAGCACAGTAAGGGGACATTGCACTAACTGTCAGGTGAACGAATGGCAAGTCTCATCACTTTCTTTCATCAGAGGATTCGCCAGACAAGGAATCGTCAGACAAGACCGTCATAATGTATGTAGAGCCGATAATCAATTTTGATTGGCTATAAATTTGTCGTTAAAAATAATCCCTCTACAAGATGCAGAAATATACAAACTCTTAAATAGGCTAAACAAAAAGATCAATAAAAATCCGCGTAAAAGAGCATATAGTTGATGTGAAGCATCGACACTCTAGGAAGTCTTTAGTGTGTGACCATGTTCTGGATCATCCCAACCATTACTACAGATTTGATAGACCACAAATTCTTGCAAAATAACACCGATACCAAGGATTATTCGCAAGGCCACTGAAATAAAAAAAAACATCGTAATTTCAATAGAGAATATGGTTGTTCCATCGGCGTGGGATCCTCTTAATAATAAAATTAAGCAAGAAATGACTTCACGATACAGTCAGTAATGTCATTTCTTTTACATATAAGGTTCGAAAAAAAGAAACAAACAAACACATTTATTCACGTTCTAATCACAATAGATAGAAAACAAAACAAGAAAAAAGAATGGCATTATACAGAACATAAAATAATATTGCCCAAAATTCACAAAACTGAAAAAATAATATAAAATGAGTCTGTGTAGCAGCATAAGACGGTGAAATGGACAGGACTCAGTAAAAACCGAGATACAGAGACTTAAATTGCTCTGATCCCGACACTGGTTTTCAGTCCGGCCCGCAATCCGCGGCAACTCGGACGCAATAAAGATTTTTTTTTAAGACGAAGCCCCACAGTAGGATTTCTCCTGTGTCGTGGGTGCGTTTAAAGACATAAATTCCACATGCACAAACACCCAGATCCGGAACAACTATATGTAGACCAAACAAATATTTGTCCCGTGCGGGAATCGAAACTGCGACCCGCGGCGCAGAATCCAAGGGCTTAGCCACTGCGCCAACCGAGCCGATAAAGAATGTAAATAAATAAATAAGCTCATTCTGCGTAAATCGAACAAAAACTTAAGCGGCTTAAGAGAATCTACCACCTCATCTCAACCCGTGGGTGTCGTAAATGTCGACAAAGGTAATATTAAAACCAGAAGATGGGCAGCGGCATGTTCCTGGAACATCTTAATATAAACAGCTAAAGGTACCTTGGATTAACTAATACATCAGGACGTCTGTCACCTTAGTCCTCCCGTGATCATGGGTGCTGTAAAGCGATTGAAACGCCGTGTTATAAATAGTAAAATAAAACCCGATAAACTCTGTGAATCTAGTTTTATTAAATGTATTAGCGTAAATATTAGAAATCATTAAATACCTTATGAAACTAAAAACCTAAAATGTAGTTTTATTTAAAACAATGGTTTTGAAGCCAGGTGAACCGTGTATCACCTCTCAACATAACACGCTACTGATTGCGGACGTATCTACGGACATATAATGTACTTTTCCAAACTAATTTCTTACATAAGAGATAGCTTGGGAATTTAGTACAATAAGAGATTCGGGTTTTCCCCGGGGAGCTCCGTTAATATTCGAGGCGGAGTACATGCGCGTATTTTAAGGTTTTCAAGCAGCTCGTAACGTGAGATCCGCAGCCCGAGATTGCGAATGAAATACTTTAATATTCGGCTACAAATGGTTGCTAGAATTTCTAAAGGTTGTCAGATTAATTGGAAAAATAATGAATGTATTCCTACATTTTACGGAAAAGATATTTATTCTAGAAAGGACACAAAAGATATTTTGCGAAGTGAATACACACATTTATTAAAGGTTTTCGATATTCGGTTTTCTACGGAAACAATAAGGTTTTGTATAATGTTTTCTTTTATTTACGCGAATATTACACATTTAAATAAAACTACTTCTTACGGATTTTATCGCGTTTAATTTAGAACTACGGAACTACTATTAAGTTGTAAATTAAACGCGATAAAATCCGTAAAAAAGTAGTTTTATTTAAAGGTTTTGTATGTTTCGAAAAATGTCATTAATTTAGGCAATTAAATTTCCATTTAAACGAATTACTTACACACTCACGCTTTTTCCAAAAGAAGGAGTAGGCAGAGAAAACACTCTAAGCCCACTTTTCATCCCCATGTGTGAATGGAGACGCGGAGGGTGGCAAACCACGTCACGGCCATTTTAGAACGATCAAAAAATTCTTAGTTCCCATAGCGTTTCCACGAGCAGTATATTGACAGTATTGCATAATATAATGGTATTATTCTGAACGAATAAATGCCTCGCTAAGAAAGATTTAGGTGCTATTTTATTCTGCCGGATACGTATTACCAAAATCAAAGGCAAATCAAATCTAAAGAAAAAATCCCCTCAATATGAGAAACTATTGACGCAATCTAGAAGAGAGGCCTATGTTTAGCATTGGACAAGTGATAGGCTAAAATGATGATGATGATGATGAATAAAAAGGTTTGTTGGTCACGATTAGCAAGCAGATAGATACCGCCGATGTCGAAATTGGCCAAATAGACATTAGTTATTGTCTGTGGGCTATATTTCTTTAGGCTATATTCAAGTTCCTACATATTAGGTCGGCGAAATAGTCTTTTCCCATATATTATGTATAAATTTGTAATAAAATCTCTTTGGCTGTACTATTTGGATTTGGCTGGTTTTGATTATATTAAAAAGTTGACATTTCAAAATAGAAAAAAAAATAATGTGAAAAAATATAATGACATATAACAAATATGTAATGTTATTAGTCGGCTTCCTTAGGGAGCACATTTAAGGCCAGTTTTCTTCCTCATTGATATTCTTAACTAAATTTTGTACAACAAATAATGATAGCATGACCGGAGATTTCTGAATATATACATTTTAAACGACGTGTCAAGTATCCCACTGATGCACACAGCATTCTGAAATGCGTATTAAAGACAATATAACTTATACTAGATACTGCTCAGCAGACGTAAACGATCCCGGGTTCTCATTCTGTAACAAACTAGAATATCGGCAAAAAATCAAAGAAATCATTCCGTTGTTCTGCAACATACATGTACATACATAACCCTACAAGGATGTTCGATGCAAATGAACGCAACAAGTCCATAGTTGCAACATTTGCGTGTAAATATGAACGATTCCGTTTGGATTTCGGTGGCCACGGGAAATCGGGTTTTCGGTATAAATATGTAGCTTGTTCCTTCAATCAGTATACTACGTCTGAAGAAATCAAAGCAAAATGTTCGCCTACATCGCTGTAAGTTATAACTTTATTAATAATTAATATATAAATCCTTTTGGATTATATAAATATACTATTTTTATATATAAGGGACTTCCTTAAGAATATTTTTACAGATGTTGATTAACAAAATATGTTTTGGTTACTCTGATCAGTTAGTCACATTACCATACTACGTTTTTCAAGAACTTCAATTTTGTTTTAGATAAATATTTTTTTAACGAATCATTTTATAAAAACATTATTAGGAATAAAAGATATTAAGGAATAAAAATTTTTGTAACCACCGATTAAAAACTAAAGTTACAGACAATGAACATATGCACGCATAGGCCTCCAACGGTATTTGAAAACAATTTATAGCCGGAAAGAAACCGCCACACTGTTCAACTGTGGGATAGTGATTTCAAAAGTAGTCGAAATAATTAGTAGTAGTCGAAATGGATTCCTGCATAGGAATCCTTTCAGCAGATTTTCTTTCTATGTTTTTGTTCGTCGCTGAGCGCGTGGTAAATCTGTATTTAAAATTGCAATTAATAGTAATAATTGCGTCGCCAGCGGAGTTTGCAGGTACTCCACATACGTGGCTATGACATTTAAGAAGATATAATCCTGAGCTACCGTTTTTCGGCTTTTAATAATTTAATAAAACTAGATTTACGGATATTTTTTATCGCATTGGTTTAATTTTTTATAACCCGAAGTTTCGAGCGCTTTACAGCATCCATGGTCACGGGAGGACTGAGGTGACAGATGTCCTGATGTCATGAATAATACAGGAGACTTCTTTTTAAAAATTGCTTTTAATTTAAAAAAATTGGCCCGATATACGCAGAATGAGCGTACTATGTCTTGAAGTCTTGCAGTAACGTGCTTGGTTTTTGATTTCATTTTATTAATAATAGGATTCCAAACCTGTGGCAGTATCCAATCAACTTATTGAAATTAGAATGTTTATTTTAATTTCAATAGCCTCACAAGTCATCCTGGGTGGGAACCGGTGTTCTTTTGCAAGAATTGTGATTTATCAAATCTGATGTAATGGCTGGTCCATTGGAACATGGACTAAAGACTTCTTAGAGCGTCGATGCTTCACATCAGCTATATGTTCTTTTACGCGAATTTTATTTGATGATCTAATTTTATTAAATGTGTAGTTTTCGCGTAAATATAAGAAGTCATAAATATGATGTTGATTTAAGTACAGTTATGATAAAATTGTGTAATAGACGAATGAAATATTTGGAAAATATACGTTTAATATTTGCGAAGCAATACCAAAAAAGAGATGCAGTAGAGAAGAGCTTATTGTTTAATATTGTCATTATATATCCTCGTATTTTCGTGAGCGCTACCCTACAATTTCATCTGACGGGTATTCCGTTCAGGAACATATATTAATACTCGAACAAAAGTTCTGAGTGACACAGCATTTGTTATGGGCAGATGCTGCACTTACCATCAGGTGAACGATTTACTAAGTAGTATTAAATATAAAATTTTAAATATAAAATTAAGTATAAAAAAAATAATAATGTTCTGGCATATTTTTATTTTTATGTAATTTTTACTAACATTAGATTAAATATTATCATTGTTACTAACTCGAATATGGATGCAAAGTCCGAATTAAATTATTATTATTATTATTATTATTATTAATGTACATGTCTTAATTTAAATATTACTCAATTATTAGTAATGTTACCGGACGTAATCAGCACGCGTGTTCTATTTAGCTATGTAATTGTGCAATTAACGTTCTTTGTATAATCCGAGCATGACTGGATTGAATACAATTAACACACATGTTTCACAGCTATTAATATAGTTGAAGATTGCGATTAAATCAATTTACGGATTTTAAATGATGTTCAATTAACATAGTAGAACATTATAGTATATAGTTAACTTAAACAGAAGAAGTTATCGTGGTATATAAAAATTCCCATACGAATAACAAGACGCTGCGATAGCAAAAGCAAGTTGTAAATTTTGTGTATATTTTTTTGTAGAAATTTCAAAGTCAAAAGATTTTATCTATATCCATACAAGTAAATATCATCCGTATTATTATTTTAGGCACATTATTGTTGTTAATTTTAGGTTGCTTGCCTGTTGGCTGTGGCTCATGGAGCTCCGTCTGGAGGAGGATACGGTGGATACAGTGGGGACGGTGGATACGGTGGATATGGTGGATATGGTGGATACGGTTAGTATCTCTAATAGATTTGGTTCCACGATATTGTTTTGGTATAATACTTAAAAAATATATTTATAATAATATTTCGCTTAATTTGAGTACATCACGTTGTTGTGAAACCTATGACAAATGTTCGAGCATTTAATAACACGTGTGCAAGTTGGGAACCTTGGGCTACCCTCTCGAATTTGTGTTTATTTATCAATAATATTACAATTGTTAAAACTTACAACCTTTGTAATGTATACTTTTTTATTTACCATTTATTAATCTTTATTTTTAAAGAGACTGTTTTGATCCTTTCAAAAGGTCAAAAATAATGAACAAGTAAGCCTGGTTTTTGCTAATTACTGGACAAATGTGACTTAATAGGTTTCAGAATTTCCAGCGCCGTGAATTGATACACAGCTCTTTGCAATTTAGAGTTTTGGGTGACATGCAACTAGTAATGGCAGATATGGCACTTACCATCAAAACATAGCTAGCTCGTCTCGTTATTTAATGCCATAAATAAATAAAACATTAGCCTTGGTCCAAATTGTGATTGTAAAGACCTACGTAAAGGTATATCCAGCCGGTGTGCATCAAAAACATATAAAAACAATCATGCTAAATAAATTATTTATAAATAGACTCAATTACAACACAATGATGAGTTGGGAATGCTAAAATAACTTTTACATACTTTTTAAAGTTTTCGTTTAAAAAACCATCACAATGATTTCTTTTGTGCCGTGGTTGTGGCGTAGAAGGTACTTTGACCACTAGGTAACGCGGCCGTTTCTATATGTAAAACTTATTTTTAATCACGTCATCCATTTTCATTTACAGCCGTCAAAAATATTATATACTAGCTGTTCCCTCGCGCTTTCACCCACGTAAAAAAGCCGACCCTGATCGATGATATACATATATACTCCCTATTTGAAACGGATTTTTGGTTTTAATTATTTTTCTAAAATAAAAGTAGCCTAAGTTTTCCGCTATAATATCAGCTATCAGTCAGTGAAAGTCCCGTTAAAATCGGTCCAGCCCTTTCGGAGATTAGTCGGAGCAAACAGACAGACAAAAAAAATTTTTAAAATTGTTTTTTTTTTTCTTTTTAATACCGCATATACTTTCACAAGCATTGAGTAAAAAGCTGTTATTTCGTTATTACAAACAGATCCTTCAATTTTATTTATTTCTATAGATTCGGTTAAAAGAAACCCTTACTGACCTTGAAAATTTTCTTACAGGGCTCTCGTCGCCTATCATTTACACAGCGCCGGCAATCTCCACCGCCAACTTGATTAAAGCGGCTCCCATTCCCATCATCAAGACCATCTCTGCGCCAATCATTAGTGCACCCATCTACAAGACCATTTCTGCCCCTATCATTAGTGCACCGATCGCTCCCTTAATTTCCTCGCCTATTCTGAAGACGGTCTCGACACCAATAATTTCGTCTGGATACAGCCTTGGAGGATTAGGTCTTGGCGGATATGGTCTTAGCGGATACGGTCTTGGGGGATATGGTCTTGGTGGTTACGGACATGGCGGATATGGACTCTCATCTGGATGGGGTAGTTACGGCGGCCTTCTAGGCAAGCATTGAGTCGTATTAATATAATACAGACGTGGTACCTGTTAAAATTGTAATCCTACCTAATCTTTTCGATTGGTTAATGCACTTAATAAAGCATTCGCAACTCTATTTCTGTTTCTTTTTAATTATTTTTATCCAACGCTAATCTTAATGAACATTTGAGTATTTTTATGGAAGTAATTGATGTGACCAGTAAATCCTTCATGGTAAATGCAACATTTGTTCAGCCGAAAAGTGGGCTACGTGTGTAGCCTCTGCCTACCCCATTTATAGAAAAGGCGTGACTGTATGTCTGCATGTTTCTAATATCGAATGCTGAGTCGTCCAGAAATACTGTCGATGTATTAACTATTTAGTGGTGGTAGGCTCCTGCCTGAAGTGGTACGTAGGTACCACCTCAGGGCATTATTCTGCCGTAGAGCAGTAGTGTACTAGCTTAACTGTTATAAATACTACTTTATTGTATTTTGGTAATGTATACTTTTCATTGTTTCACCGTACATAAATCTTTATTTTTATATGGACTTTTGTGATCCTTTCATAAGGTCAAAAGTAATAAACACGTAGGCCTGGTTGAAGCTAATTACTAGACAAATGCGACTTATCTGGTCTCAGGATTCATCAGGCGCAAAGCAGTGATACACAGGTCTTTGCAATTTAGAGTTTTGGGTGACATGCAACTAGTAATAGCAGATATGGCACTAACCATCAGAACGAGTAGCTCGTCTCGTTATTAAATGCCATAAATAAATAATGCCTCCTTGGTCCAAATTGTGATCTTAAAGACCTGCGAAGGTATACCTAGCCGGTGCGCAACAGAAACATTATAAAAAAAATGTTTCCAAATGCCTCTGGAACAAACTCAATTACAAAAAGTTTTGCCCGGTGATGAGTTGGGAATGCTAAAAGTAACTCTTACATGCTTTTTAACATTTTAGTTTAAAAAAACCATCACTATGAATCGGATTTTGGGGTTTTAATTTTTTGCGCGGAACCCTAAATTATTATTCTAAAATTAAAGTAACTTAAGTTTCCCGCTATAATATCAGCTATCTGTCAGTCAAAGTCCCATTGAAATCGGTCCAGCCCTTTCGGAGATTAGCCGAAACAAACAGACAGACAAAATTTAAAAAAAAAAAAATCTTTTTAATACCGCATATACTTTCACAAGCATTGAGTAAAAAGCTGTTATTTCGTTATTTCAAACAGACACTTCAATTCGATTTATTTCTATAGATTCTCTTAAAAGAAACCGTTACTGACCTTGAAATTTTTCTTACAGGGCTCTCGTCACCTATCATTTACACAGCGCCGGCAATCTCCTCCGCCAACTTGATTAAAGCGGCTCCCATTCCCATCATCAAGACCATCTCCGCGCCAATCATTAGTGCACCCATCTACAAGACCATTTCTGCGCCTATCATTAGTGCTCCGATCGCTCCCTTAATTTCCTCGCCCATTCTGAAGACCGTCTCGACCCCAATAATTTCGTCTGGATACAGCCTTGGAGGATTAGGTCTTGGCGGATATGGTCTTAGCGGATACGGTCTTGGGGGATATGGTCTTGGTGGTTACGGACATGGCGGATATGGACTTTCATACGGATGGGGTAGTTACGGCGGCCTTGTAGGCAAGCATTGAGTTGCATTGATATAATACAGACGTAGTACCTGTTAAAAATGTAATCCTACCTAATCTTTTCGATTGGTTAATGTACTCAATAAAGCATTGGCAACTCTGTTTCTGTTTTTTTTAAATTATTTTGTCCAACGCTAATCTTAATGAAAATTTGAGTATTTTTTTATGAAAGAAAGTGACTTGACTAGTAAATCCTTCACCTTATGGTAAATTTAAGATTTGCGCAGTTCAAAAGTGGGTTACGTGTGAGTCCTCTGCCCCCTGCCTACCCCTTTTATGGGAAAAAGACGTGACTATATGTATTTTTGTTGCGTCCAGAAATACTGTTGATGTATTAACTATTTAGTGGTAGTAGGATTTCTATGCAGGAATCCGTCTAGGTAGGTTCCACCCAGGTCATTATTCTGCCGTAAAGCAGTAGTGTGCAAAATTTACTGGGTTTAGGTCTGAAGGGCACTGAGAGTTAGTGTAATCACTAGGCATACTAGACTTAAGAACTGATGTCTCAGGGTGACGGCCGCAGTGTAGAGCTGTACAGTACACAGAAATCACCCGAGTGTCACCTGTTATGGGCAGACGTTGCACATACCATCAGGAGAACATACTCACAAAAATATAAGCCTATAATAATTAGCTTCATATTATATTAAATATTTTCTATAAACATTATTCTAACACACATTTCCATACCTCTGTGAATTAGTCTGCTGAGTTTTCAACAAAACTATGTTCATGCAAAGGCGCAAGGGGAAGTTATTTAAGTTAGGAGCCGGTTTGAAATTCGCACTTACAGTATATTAATCGCCGGCTGTCTGTGCCAGCGGCTCTCATGTGTATGCAGTAAGCTGAAGCGACTCCAAAACTTGTGCACTTCTAGACGTCGGATGAAATTCAAAAGCGGAATCCGGAATGCACCGGAATTTACTTACTGGTGAATTGAATCGGAGTGTGTTGGTGCCGCAAGAGATCTCTTATATAACTGGCCCTGGGGTGGTACCCACCTAGACGGATTCCTGCATAGGAATCCTACCACCAATCACCATCATCATCATCATTCATCACCCAATCTCGTCTCGAGTCATTACACTGTGGATGTAAATCAGCCTGCCAAGCGTGGCAACTATGACAATTAATATACGTCTGTGTTTGTTCAGCAGTGAGCCAAAAATACATTATAACCGGCTCTGAGTTTAAAACAGTAACAAAAAAAAGAAAAAACTAAATAGCCTTGTGGTATTACTATACAAATTAACCTCCTTCAAATAGCGGGGTCACAAGGTGTAATGTGTGTCGAAGAATGAACTGTGTGATGCCGAATGGTCCCAATCAGCAAACAACTGAAGCATTTTGAAAAACTGATTCCTATCTGTCTGTTAAAGGTTTCTGTCTCAGTAAAAATGTTTTCTAGACGCATGTGTTGTATATGTTGTATTCTCTACGACGACCGCGTGGCCTAGTGGTCGGAGTACCTGACTTCTAAGCCGCGGGTCCTGGGTTCGAATCCCAGCCGGAGCCAACATTTGTGCTAAAACATTAATTGTTGGTTTTCGGGTCCGGTTGTGTTATGATTGTCCCCGCGTTTCTGACACTGCATCCTAGCCTACCTCCGATCTTATCGCATTAGCGTTACATCGGGCGCGGGTAGGTTGGGACGAGTGAGTGCCTCTGTGTTTGCGCGTACACTTGTGGCTATAATATCTCCTGCGCAGTTGATGGCTCTCGACAGTAGTCGGCAGTTGTCGCCGTGGTCGAAATCGGCTTGGAGAACATCATTCTCTATTATTATTATCTCTTATTGTCTATTGACTGCATTTTTAAATTACTTGAAAACTGTCTTGGTGACGTGTAGATACACATTTAATACACAATAAGATACCTTCTCTTTTTCTTGAGGTATATTATTCTTATTATAATGTTCTATTAAGTTATAGTTAACCTTAACAACTGTTGAACGTAATTTTGCAAAATAACTTATTTTACGCCCACAATTAAATTAGATCCAAGTCACAAAGTTTAACAACTTCGGGCAATTCCCAACATCCGAGTTCAGGCAGTTATGCTGTTGACGGAGTCTTTTGGCTTTGCTTATTTACGCAGTGGTAATTATGAAATGCTTAAACTTAAATAATTTCCATTTCTATGTGTAAGCACTAAGTGTTACTTTGCGGGCACATGATAATAATTGGCTATAAAATACACGTGTCACTACAGAATGCAGCAGTGTCGATGTTAACAGTCGAATAAATGGTACAAACATGTCAAGCCTCATAAGGAGGCGTACGAATTAACGTCAGAGAGGTCGCTTGTATATAACTCAATTTAATTATATGTTTTTTTTATTGGATAAATTGATGAAACGAGCAAAACGTTTACCTGATGGTAAGTGCAACGTCTGCCCCTAACAAATGCTGTGTCACCCAGAAAATTTCTGTGTGACACCACACTGTGCCCATCACCCTGAGACATAAGTTCTTAAGCCTCATATGCCCAGTGATTACGCTACCTCACAGTGCCCTTCAGACCGAAACACAGTAATGTTTGCACACTACTGCTTCACGGCAGAATAACTGGCCCTGTCTGGTACCTACCTAGATGGATTCCTGCATAGGAATCCTACCACCTATTATTACATACACATGTAATAATATTTATAATAATATACCATAATATGCAATGCTGTCACTATACTGCTCGTGGGAACGATGGGGAGTAAGAATTGCCACCCGTCACATCTCGTTTAAAGCGGGGCGAAAAGTGGGCTACGTGTGCGGTCTCTGCCTACCCCTTATATGGGAAAAAGGCGTGACTGTATGTATGTTGAAAAAACCGAAATAAACACATCTTACTGTTAATTAGATTTTAATGCCGTGTGGTAGCGGCTTAAGAGAATCTACTACCCCATCTCATCCCGTGGGTGTCGTAAAAGTCGACAGAGGGAAAATTAAAACCAGGAGATGGTCAGAAGCCTATTTCTGAAACATCTGAATAAATAAACTGCGGTTGCCAACCCGCCTGCCAAGCGTGGCAACTAAGCGTGACAATGCCCCCAAAATGGGAGCTACAAACTTTAGTAGCGATCTATGGGGGAGGCCTATGTTCAGCAGTGGACTTGTGATAGGCTGAAACGACGACGACGACTGTTAATTACAGATTCCTACTTTTTATGTATAACGCAAATTTTCGTTAGCTGTGAGTGACAGCATAGACCAGTAAAAGTCGTAAAAAGTTAGGAACAGTAAATAAAAGACCATGAACAAATACAAATGGATAATAATTATTTCATCAAAACAATGGCTTCAACGCAACAACAACAAAACATGCTTAGCTAATTTAAGAGTTTCGTTATTTTCTTATAGATCCCTTCATCGAATCGTAATTCGAAACGAAATCTGTCACCACAAATAGTAAGTAACGTCTGCCACGTTGCACTTACCATCTGTGGTGCCTCGCAGATATGTTTTGGGTAACTCTGCGATGGTAATGTTGTGCACCACACCACGCTCGTCCCCCTTAAACTTCAGTTGTTCAGTCTCATGTGTACACTAGCCAGTGCCTTTCAAACCGAAACTCCCTACAGCTTGATGGCAGGCTTTTACAGCTTCATCAGAAAGCCAGGTTTGGTTTGACCCAAAAATATATACATAAATAAGCTCCTAAACTATCCCATCTAATTCAGTTCACTGTTGAGTCAGATGTGTTATGAGATCGAAGTTTTTTTATGTAAAAATAAGTCATCTAATGGCCATCTGAGGGAGGGTTGGGACCTCCCTGGAACGCGGGTGTATCGGGTGTACGCGGTGTTATTGTTAATGGCAGAATGACTAGCACTGCGGTGATATGTAACTAGACAGATTCCTGCACAGGAGTCCTACACAAGAATTACCTTACCATTTTTATTTACTTCTCTGGTTTACATATAGTAAATTTTTTACGTCTATTCATTAATATTGCGACAGTGAAAATGCTATAAATTTCGATATCACTGAAAGCTAAGTTCGTAGGAGGAAGCAATAAATTACTCTGATCGAGATCTTTACGAGGAAACTTCGGCAGTTCAGTTTATACTGACAATGCATAAAGTTACCTGAGTTCCAATTGGATTTCACTACTTGGAGTTTACGGGACGGAGAATAAGTTTTCATTATTAGAATAAGAGATATTCTACTACCTAGTCTAGTAGAGAACCTGACTACTGCGCCGCGGATTCTGGCTCCTAATACCAGTAGGAGCCAATATTTTTGCGAGAACACCAATTGTTGGTGTTGTGGTTGTCAAAGACCGTTGCATGTGTGTTACATCCGGCGCGGGAAGGTCAGGAGTAGTACCGCTGTATATGCGTGTAAACTGATAAATAACAGGCCACGCGGTACTACACCGAGCGCGGTGTAGTGCCACAATAAAATCACTCAGATATTATGTCTTACATGCTAACTCTCAGTGCCCTTCAGACCGCAACACAGTAATGTTTGCACACTGCTGCTTCACGGCGTAATAACTGTCTCAGCGGTTGTACCTACCTAGACGGATTCCCGCATAGGAATCCACCAGTTAAACATAGTACATATAAATACTAGCTATACCGTGATTATTTTATTCTATATAGAGATATATATATAGAGCAAAACGTTCACCCGATGGTAAGTGCAACATGCCCATAACAAATGCTGTTCTGCCCAGAACATTTTTGAGTGGCACCACGTCGCGCCCACTACTCTGAGACATCAGTTCTTAAGTCTCACATGCCAAGCAACTGCACTAGCTCTCAGTGCCCTTCAGATCGCAACACTGTAATGTTTGCACACTACTGCTTCACGGCAGAATAACTGGCTCAGCGGTGGTACCTGCCAGCTACCAGTAAAACATAGTTCATATTAAATACTACTAGGGCCAGTAATTCTGCCGTGAAGCAATAGTGTTCAAACATGACTGTGTTTCAGTTTGAAGGGCACTGTGAGCTAGCGTAATCACAGGGCATATGAGACTTATGAACTGATGTCTCAGGGTGATGGGCACAGTTAAGTGTCAAACTGAAATGTTCTGGTTGACACAGCATCTGTTATAGGCAGACGTTGCACTTACCGTCAGGTGAACGTTTTGCCCGTTTCATCACTTAATACAATTAAAAAAAAAACTTTCGATATTAATTTTCAAGCACCAAGAAAGGACATTTAAGTACCTCGGTCACGAACATGGCGGATACTGTACCCTGTATACAAAGCATCCGAGAAAATTAACAAACTGCTTGAGAATTTTAATTAACGCTATGCACTACAACTTTACAGCTTGTTCAGCTTCTTAAGTTATTTTTGCCAAAATATTTCGTCTTCTACTTTGTTATTTAAATATCTTGTAGAATATTCCAACTGTTATTAAGTAATCATGACGTAATCGAATTTATGACATGGAAAATATAATTTTGATAGTATTTTTTCATAAAATAAATTGACGAAACGAGCAAAACGTTCACGTGAAGGTAGGTGCAACGTCTGCCCCTAACAAATGCTGTGTCAACCGGAACGTTTCTGTGTGACACGCTGTGCTCGTCACGCAGAGACATCAGTTCTTAAGTCTCTTAGGCCCAGTGATAACGTAAGCTCTCAGTGCCCTTCAAACAGAACCACAGCAATGTGTGCACACTACTGCTTCACGGCAGAATAACTGGCACTGGATTGGTACCTACCTAGACGGATTCCTGCATAGAAATCCTACCACCACTAAAAAAAACAGTTTGCAGTCGTTTCAAAATATGGAAATGATAATTGAACGGTAGGTTAATATTGTTTATTTTGCATTAGTGTGATTGACGACCGCGTGGCCTAGTGGTTAGAGTACCTGACTTCTACGCCGTGGGTCCTGGGTTCGAATCCTAGCCGGAGCCAACATTTGTTCTAAAACATAAATTGATGGTCCAGATTTGAGGGGCTACTGTGTAACTCTGGTTGGTTTCGTGATCGGTTACATTTGATCCCACTAACCAATGAATGAGCTTTATTTTGGCATATGTAGCTAATTCACGGTTAATGGGATCAAATGAAACCGACCAGAGTTACACCCCCTGGTTGTGTTGTGATTATCCCCGTGTTTCTGACTCTGCATCCCAGCCTACCTCCGATCTAATCGCATCAGCGTTACATCAGGCGCAGTTAGGTTGGGACGAGTGCCTCTGTGTTTGCACGTACACTTGTGGCACTATAATATTTCCTTCGCAGTTGATAGCTCTCGAAAATGTTCGGAAGCCGTCGCCATGGCCGAAATCAGCCAGGAATACATCATCATCAGTGTAATTGCTTTTGCCATAGACGAAAATATAAAAGTAAAAAGTAAAGTAACAGCCTTAAACTGCTGTGTAAAGCTCTGCTGTAATTTTGCGGACGGATGTTTAACTTTAACGCTGCGCACCTTGTACCATCACTTAAAATTGCGGAATTGTTCCGCTTTAAATTTCATAGTATGCAAATGACCTGGGTTCGATTCCCGGTGCCGGCACCACAAATATAAATTAACATAAATTAGTTAATAGCAATTTTAAGTGCTGAATTATCATGTGCTCGGCGGTGAAGGAAAACATCGTGAGGAAACCTGAACGTCTGAGAAATAAAAAAAAATATATTTCGAATACATGTGCAGTCCGCCAACCCGCAATGTAGCAGCGTGGCGGATTCTTCCTAGCTCCAAAACCCTCTCAGAAATGAGAGAAGGCCTGTGCTCAGCAGTGGGACATTTATAGGCTGAAACTTTACTTTTTATTACCGGGGATCGAATACAGATCACTCTTGTATTATCATATTTAAGGCCGCATCCCGGCCGCTACAAAACCACTGCTCTACTTATTCTGCTTAGAATCTTTATGCTCCACTCGGGTTTGATGGACTTCATCATCATCATCATTTCAGCCTTTAGCTATTCCACTGTTGGACATAGGTTTCTCCCATAGATTGCCTTAAGTCTCATATGCCCAGTGATTACGCTAGCTCACAGTGCCCTTCAAACCGAAACACAGTAATGTTTGCACACTACTGCTTCACATCAGAATAACTGACCCTGGGGTGGTACCCACCTAGACGGACTCCTGCATAGGAATCCTACCACCAGTAAAAGTATTAAATCCAGTAAAAGTAACAGTATTTAAATCCTAAAAATAGAATGTCACAGCAAAGCTGGCCGGCGAAGCTGTGAAAGCCTTCGGACTTACAGTGACCGTCAGTCCTAAAAAAATCATCATCATCGAACGGATTTACAACCACGAAATATATTTCCATTTTTGCTGGCAATTTCTAATTAGTTGGCTTTGTCGCCTTTCTCCCATATAAGGGGTAGGCAGAGGCCACTTTTCGTCCTCGCGGGAAACGTTACGTGACGGGTGGCGACCTCTGTCGCCCCCAATTTTGGTACTAGTCAAAAAATTCGACAACGTCGTTCGAACGAGCAGTATAGTGGCAGCATTGCATATTATGGTGTTATTCTGCACGTATAAAGGCTGTATGTACAGGCTATACCTTAGTCGCCTCTTACGACTCCTCGGTAGAACAGAGGTAGGTGCTATTCTACTCGCTCTATTCTAACACTCGGTTATAAAAAGTGGTTAGAGGCGATGTTTAATTCTGTATGAAATTGCCGTGTGGTGGCGGCTCGTTAAAGAATACTACCACTCCATCTCATCCAATGGATATCGTAAAAGGCGAGTAAGGAATTAAACTGCACTGTGCACCCAACAGCGCATGGTGGCGATGGGCTCACCACCTGTCACACCAAGTGCATTATATTGTTTTGGTGAAACGTGGATTGTGGCAGTCATCTGCTTTTGCAGTGAGTGCCCAGTCTCTGACTACCCCTTATAGGATACAGTCGTGATCTTATGTATGTATGTATGAAATAGAAGTAAAATGCATATCTTACTTCTATTTCATACAGAACTTCTTGCATTTATTCATGAATTTGTGCAATTTTCTCCAAGTCGCAAGGGAGACGTAAAATATTTACTGAACCGGTTGTATCGTAGAGATGCTGAATAATAAGCTTTGTTCCTCCACATGTTTACAGTTGAATTTCAGATTCATCTCACAGCAGTCTTGTTTTGTTTCACGTTAATACTTTAGAGAATTTCTCAGATCCGCAGGTTTACTGCCAGCCTCGCTCTAGTCTGAATTTTAACACCTGACAAAAGATTTAAATCTTTTAGATGTGTGCCACTGATGTGTTTCTTAACTTAAGTATTGTATTAAGTTCTTTTACGGCATAATAGAATTATGGATGTAGAGTTGTTTTTTTTTTTATTATTCTATAAAGTGACGAAACGGGCAAAACTTTCACCTGATGGTAAGTGCAACGTCCGCCCACAACAAATGCTGTGTCACTCAGAATATTTCTGTGTGACACCACACTGCGCCCGTCACCCTGAGACATCAGTTCTTAAGTCCCAATTGCCCAGTGATTACACTAGCTCACAGTGCCCCTTGAAACCGAAACATAGTAATGCTTGCACACTACTGCTTCACGGCAGAATAACTGGCCCTGGGATGGTACCTACCTAGACGGATTCCTGCATAGGAATCCTACCACCAGTAAAATTCGTGTTCCATAAGTAGGGAAATTTTGAGATACGATAGGTTTGATCACACTGTGTAGATCAGATGGGGCGCGCGCAACTCTCGCCGATGTACACTGCGTGGAACTATGTAGTTTAATTTATTAGTTAGATTTATACATTCAAATCTATTATTACAAATACTGTATATCGTCATGGCACTCAGCAATATTCTCCTATTTTCTAAACTTAATAGACTAATATTTGATAAGTGATTGCGAATATATATAATAATAGTTTACATGAAATTTAAAGTTAATTCTACGTAAAAATTTTCGTTGGATTAATTATAATGAATCTTTGTACTTGTTATACAGAGGATTTCAAATTGAGACAGCATATTCTACTTGTGATCGAATCAGGGATTTGTAAAGAAATAAGTGTGTTGATATAAGTTTAGAAATTGAGGGAATTCCTAGTTACGAAACCTATACCTTCTAAGAGCCTTATCTCTAATGGAACTAATATGACCATTGAGATGTAGTTTTGAGTACAATACCACACCAAGGTCACGTATTGAGTCAACTTTAATTAAAGAAGCATTATTAAACTTATAGTCAAATTTATTTTTTTTTTGTTAAGGTTATGGATTTACATTTTGGAAGACTGACATATAGATTATTCTTCTTACAGTAGTAAAAGTTTATATCGTATTTAAGTTACTCTATAAGATATAGTGACGAAAAGAGCAAAACGTTCACCTTATAGTAAATGCAACGTCTGCCCATAACAAACGCTGTGTCACCCAAAACATTTCTGTGTGACACCACACTGCGACCGTCACTCACGAGACATCAGTTCTTAAGTCTCATATACCCAGTGATTCACTAGCTCTCAGTGCCCTTCAAACGGAAACACAGTAATGTTTGCACACTACTGTTTCACGGTAGAATAAATGACCTTGGGGTGGTACCTTAGTAACAAACAGAAAATTTCTCAGTGCTATGCGCGAGCCTCCTCTCATTGTGAGAGGGTTTTGGATGGATTAAATAAGATGGCGCTCTAGGCCCATGAAAACAAAAAGCACTTTTTGTTCTGAAATTGTATTATAATACATTTTTAGTACTTTTAGTGATTGCATACTTAAGTGCCGTGTGGTGGCGGCTCGTTAAAAGAATACTACCACTCCATCTCATCCAATGGATCTCGTAAGAGGCGAGTAAGGAACTGCACTGTGCACCCAATAGCGCGTGGTGGCGATGGGCTCACCACCTACTCGTATCACACCAAGTGCATTATATTGTTTTGGTGAAACGTGGATTGTGGCAGTCATCTGCCTTTTGCAGTGAGTACCCAGTCTCTGACTACCCCTTATGGGATACAGTCAGTGATCTTATGTATGTATGTAAAATCATTCTACTATTGAATTAAAACATCTATTCAACAGTTACAACAATATGTTAAAACAAAACAATATGTTAAAAAAATATACAACGACCAACGCAAATCTTATTATTATATTCATGTGCCCCTTAAATATTGCCGTTCGATGCCCGGGCCTCGCGGGACTTAGCCTATATCTATCACTGATTTGGAGACGTGGAGAGCCACCACGCGTCTCCCGCGTAGCTTTTCACGTGTCTTCGAGGTATTGAAATAAGACGTGTCTGCCCGCCCCACTTTAGTTTTCTACACCATCGAGCGCGTGACAAACCATCGATTAAAATCATCATCATCATCATTTCAGCCTATCACTAGTCCACTGCTGAACATAGGTCTCCCCATAGACAAAAACAAAAGTTTTTAGCTCTCATTTTGGGGGGAATTTTGCCATTGTTTCCACGCTTGGCAGGCGGGTTGGCAACCGCAGCTTATTTATTCTGATGTTCCAAGAAGATGCTGCTGCCCATCTTCTGGTTTTAATTTTCTCTCTGTCGACTCTTACGACACCCACGGAATGAGATGGGGTGGTAGATTCTCTTAAGCCGCTACCACACTTCCCTTCAATTTTAGTGGGGCCTATGATAATTGATAATTTAAATATGTTAATTTTAATATTTAAGATGCTATGCGCATTGTGGGCACTGTCCAACTTGGTGTTCGAACAGCTTCCGTCATAGCGTCGTCATTACACGATCTATCTTAGAATCGTATCGCTTCATTTCTGTGAAAGTTCGATCAGTACATCTTTGGCGAATGATATGACACGAATGGGGCGTTGCGGATGATCACGTTGGGGTCACCATTTTGGCGAATGATATTGCCAATGAAAAGAGTAGCCGCCAGATCGAGTGGTCTGATCTGGGGAGGACGTCTCCTCCAACGAGTAACATTAACATTTTGTACTCGTATATATAGTTCGCAATCTCAGAAAACTTTCATAGCGCGATTATGGATTGTATGAAATATTTCTTGAGCTTCTCATGTGGCGACATAGATGTCGCTACACATCAGAAGACTTAGATCATGTAGTAGTGGTGCAAGGCCAGTGAAATTCGACTCTTAGCTTAATTATCGATAAGCATCTTCATACATATCACACTAGGATATCCGTTATCGTGGGAGAGTTTTACAGACACACACAACCAGACCCGAAAACCAACCATTTGCGTTTTACACAAATGTTCAAATGTTGGCTCCGGCTGGGATTCGAACCCAGGACCCGCGACTTAAAAGTCAGGTGCGCTCGCCTTTAGGACACGCGGTCGTCAAATCTACCTAGTCTATCTTTACTTACTACCTTTTTATATTATATTTATACTAGCTGTATCTGGGGGTTTCACCTGCGTAAAACTAGCAGGTCACAAGACTGCACAGAGCGGTATAGTACCCCGCTGACCGGAGAATACACAGTACAGCCCTTATCGGTATAGTTCAATTCTTTTATTTTATGGGTTACTAACTGTGCCCCGCGGTTTAGCCCGCGTAAATAATCCGTCCCCGATCGATGATATACATGTATACTTCCCTATTTCATTCGGTTTTGGGGTCTATTTTTTTGCGGGGAACCCTAATTATTTTTCTAAAATTAAAGTAGTTACCCGATAAAATATCAGCCCAAATCAAGCCGTTTCGGAGATTAGCCGGAAGAAGCAGACAGACAAACATTTTTAAAAATGTTTTTTTTTATAACTACCTCATATACATTCATAAGCATTGAGTAAAAAGCTGTTATTTTGTCACTACAAACAGACACCTTAATTTTATTTATTTGTATTGATACTAAAAAGAGAAACAATAACACGATAAATTAATTCATTTTTATTGTCATCAATATAGTTATATCCTCAGATACGCTGCCTACTCACTTTTACTAGACAGCGCATAGAACTAAGTCCTTACTAAGCATTATGTAAAGTAATAGTAATCATTTTTGTGAGAGCACTCTTGTAACATTTAGAATAAGATCATTTATTATTAAACGACATGTAACTCTGTCAAGACCTATCTTTATTTTATATTAGTTTTAAATATAGTTTTTAAAAACGCCTTGGCATTACGCTCAAACCTGACTGGCGCAGCCGGTAGGATCTCTACGGTTAAACGCAGTTATATCGCGGTGTCCTCGTTTACCTATAAAACGGTAAGAAGCGAACAGTTGCGGAGCCTGCGTACGTGAGATCCTCGAACCAAAACAAATTTTGTCAAGGAGAAGAGCTTCAAGAGGTGCAGGAGATGGAAGAAGTCTGTTGAGTACAACTTCACCATCCTTCGTATCCTTACCCTGAGTTATTTTGAGATTAGTCCTTTCTCGTTATAACGTTTTCTGGTTTAAGTAAAAATAAAATAAATAAATAATATTTTTTTTATCAATAAAATTAAATAAAAATTAAAATTAAAATTAACGTAATATAGTTTATACACTATTCCTTTTATATTTATCTGTAATTTGTGTGTGTTATTTTAAGTTACTATTTTGTGTGTTTTGCGTATTTAAATAAAATTTAAATAAAATGGAAGGACTTAGACTTATCCCAACGGAAATGTTAAAAATCATTCCTTTCTTTAATGGAGATAAACGCCACCTTAATTTATTTATTAGGAAGTGCGAATATGTATTATCTAAATTCGGGGGCGACAGACAGCAACATGTCTACGTCATGCATTCCATAACGAGTCGCCTCACAGACAGTGCAGCTGCGCTTATCAGCGAGCACGGCGACATTTTCATGTGGGCGGAACTTAAGAATTCACTGAAACAGCACTTTGGCGATCCTAGGTCCGAGGAATGTATCGCCATAGAGCTCGAAACATTAAAGATACGGCATAATGAAAGTTATATGGAATTTTGTCATAGAATTCAATCTGTTAAATCTGTGTTATTTTCTAAGGTAAATGAATTAAGCGATGAAAACGTAAAAATTAGTAAAATTACCATATACAATAATACCGCGTTAAATGTATTTTTATACAATCTGCCCGAAAACATGATTCGTGTCATCAGACTTAAATCGCCCACCACTCTAGAGCAGGCCCTTAGCTTCGTTTTAGAAGAAGTTAATTTCCATGAACAATATTTACAGCGAAATAAATTAATGGGAGCAACTTCAACTAATAAACCACAACCACAAGTTAATAATTTTATACCTAATGGCATAATACAACCTACAGGTTTTAAGCCTATTTTTGATGCGTCTCAAACCCAGTTGCCTAAATTCAACTTCGGAATACCGCAAAGTAAACAAAATAAATTTCCATATTTCGGTCAAAACAATAGTCCGCAGTTAGGTTACCGACCACAGAATATTTATAACACCCCTAAACCGAATATTGGTTATCAACCACCTAAAATTGGCCTTCAGCCGTATCAATTCGGGATGCGCCCACAACAATTTGGTTATCGACCACCACAATTTGGAATGAGGCCTCAACAATTTAATAATCAACCTCAATTTGGTTACAAACCACCACAATTTTCTAAACCGTCGCTGCAACCTGCAGACGTATCCATGCGTACAGCACCACCAGCTAAAATAACCCAACAAGGCTTTCGTCTAAATGAATTAGATTTAGCAGAAAACTACGAAAATTATAGCGACCAGTACTTGCAGTATGACCCCTATTTATGCTATGACGAAAATGAAGATATAACCGATTATCAAGGTTATAATGTAGAGCAACCCGAGTTATTAGAGAATGAACAATCCAACGAGCAGTCCGATGAAAATTTTTCTACCAAAGCCTCAATGAGGAACGAGAAGTGATAGAGCTGAACTGCGACACTAATCTTAGGCTACCTTTCATTTATTTGCCAGAGATTGATGCAAGGTTTATGATTGATACTGGTAGTACCAGATCTTTTATAAGCCCTCGAAAGGCATACCAGTATTTTTCAGAGGTAATTTATCATGAACCCTTTCAAGTTATAAGTACACATGCATCCAGTAACCATAACGAAGTTATATCTATCCCTTTACCACCAACGTTTAAAAATAAAAACGGATACCACAAATTTTACGTATATAACGTGGACTCTAAATATGACGGCTTAATAGGCAATGACTTATTACAACAAATAGATGCAATCATTGACATTAAAAACCACGTACTTATTACTAAAAATACAAAAATTCCTATAATTAATAATAATTTTAAACTCGATGTTAAATTACACCAGCGTACAGAGCAGCGTGTTAAAGTCCCTGTAGATTTATATTCAGGAGAAGCCATTCTTAATTATTCAGAATTTTGTGAAGGTGTACGTATGCCATCTGCTATCGTAACCTGTATAAACGGATATGCAACTACGATTATACAGAATGCGTCGGATAAGACTATAGACCTAAGAATTAATAAACCGTTTAGCGTAACTAAGTATGAGAATGAAGAATGTATGGTGAATAAAAATTAATATTTCCGATTTAGATAACGATAGTATACTAGAAGAAAATTTGTCGAAACTAAGACTTAGTGATATGAATGAAGAAGAGCAACAATGTATTTATAACCTATGTAGACAGTATAAGGATATATTTTATAGCGAGCAGTTACCGTTAACTTTTACAAATAACGTAAAACATTTTATAAGAACAAAAAACGAAGACCCTATTTACACTAAACCATACAGACAAGCACAGTTTCAAACAGACGAAATAAAAAGACAAGTACATAAGCTATTAAAAGACAACGTCATCCAGGAGTCTTATTCTCCATGGAGTTCGCCCGTACATCTCGTGCCAAAGAAGCCGGATGCATCAGGTGAAATGAAATACAGAATGGTTATAGACTACCGACGACTTAATGACATAACTGTAGATGACAAATACCCTCTCCCCAACATTACTGAGTTATTTGATAAGTTAGGGAAAAGCATGTATTTCTCTACTATAGACTTAGCAAGTGGCTATCACCAGATTGAACTAAACGAATCAGACAGACAAAAGACTGCGTTTAGTACACAATCTGGACATTATGAGTTTCTGAGACTCCCTTTTGGACTTAAGACAGCTCCAGCTACGTTCCAGCGAGCTATGGACAGCATTCTCAGAGGTTTGCAAGGGATACACTGTATGGTGTATCTCGACGACATTATAATATATTCCACTAGTTTACCAGAACACATAGAAAAGTTACGTTTGGTTTTCGAAAGACTTCGATCGACTAATTTAAAAGTTCAATTGGACAAGTCAGAATTTTTACGCACGGAAGTACTATACTTAGGACACACCATAACAAAAGACGGACTTAAACCCAACAACGATAAAATCGAAGCGGTCGTAGACTATCCACTACCTAAGACTACGACAGAAATTAAAAGTTTCCTAGGACTCATAGGTTACTACCGTAGGTTTATCAAAGACTTCGCAAAAGTTACTCAACCTCTCACGGCGTGTCTAAAAAAAAGAAACAAATAAGTGATAGATCAAAATTACATCGATGCTTTCCAAAAGTGTAAAGCGCTTCTGACGAATGCCCCTCTACTACAATATCCCGATCCAAATAAAGCATATATCCTTACTACCGATGCATCAACAGTAGCCCTAGGCGCTGTTCTATCCCAAGGTCCAATAGGCAGTGATAAGCCTGTTGCATATGCTAGCAGAACCCTTAGCGATACAGAAACACGATATAGTACGATAGAAAGGGAACTACTTGCAATTATCTGGGCAGTAAAACACTTCCGGCCTTATTTATATGGACAAAAATTCCAAATTTACACAGATCATAGGCCCTTAGCGTGGCTCTACTCTCTAAAAGAACCAAACAATAAGCTTACACGGTGGAGATTACGATTACAGGAATATGACTTTGATGTTATTTACAAAAACGGCAAACAAAATACAAATGCCGATGCCTTATCAAGGATAAAACTTAACGCCTTAGAGTCCGACGATAAACTTTCCCTAAAAGTAAATGTAGACGATAAAGAACAAAGACTGAAACAATACTTGGACGAAGTTACTGACGAAATATGCAGACTGACTACTTCACAACGTAAATACTCCTCCGAAGAGACTATAACTATCTCAGATTCATCTCGCACAGCAACAATAAGCCCTATTAATGAACTTGACCGACTAACCCCTACTTACCAAATACCGACAATATCCAGCAGTACTGAGACAGCTCATTCTGCAGTAGAATTAGAAACATCCGGTATCCCCATACTGCAGGAAGCCATTGACACTAAGCCAAACCTGTCGCGCGATAAACAGAACATTTTAGAAATATTTTTACCTGTAAACAATAATGAATTAATTAAAAACTTTTTAAAAGAATACATAAAACCTAAAACAAAATACTTTATATACTTTGAAAGCGAGCAACATAGGAAACAATTTACTAACGTTATTATCACATTATTTAAAAAAGATATGGTTCAGTTTTTTGAGTGTACGCAAAGAGTTGTCTACATAGAGGACGAAAAAGAGCAAAGAGCGATTATATTAAAACATCATGAAGGTAAAACGTGCCGTAGAGGAATTAAAGAAACCATGGTTCGAATAAAAAGAAATTATTACTGGAATAACATGCAACAAACTATATCAGCAATCTTAAACGGGTGTGAAGCATGTAGAAAGATGAAAAAACCAGTACTTCAATTAACTCAGACACAAAATGCACCATTCCAAGAGTTATTTATCGATCTCTTTACAATAGAAGGAAAATACTATTTAACATTAGTCGATGCCTTCAGCAAATTAGGACAAGCAATAGAAGTTTCAGACAGATCTACACCAGAAGTTATTCGTGTTTTACTTAAATATTTCAGCTTTTATGGAGTTCCAAAGAGAATTTCCTGCGACCCCGGCAAGGAGTTTAATAATGAGTTAATGAAAGAACTTATGTCATTCTATAAAATAATATTACATGTCACTACACCTAATAACCCAAACTCCACTGGCATAGTAGAAAGGTTTCACTCGACAATCATTGAGATTTATCGGCTTGCCAAATATGAAAGAAAATGCACAGACGCGGCGTCCGTAATGACATTTTCAATTCTAGCATATAATAATACTATACATACGGCCACCGGGTTCACCCCATTCGAGGTGGTTTTTGACATTGACTTTGAAAAAGCTTTTCTTCAGCAACTAATTAAAGATCATGCCAAACGTACCAAACACCTATATCAACATTTATGTGAGAAAATGTTGTTGAAAAAGGAAAAAGTTTTAGAAAAGAAAGGAGGAGAATCAGGAATACAGTTTTCGATAGGTCAGGAAATATATGCAAAAGATATTAATAAAAGAAAAAGCAAAGATAAGCCAAGATATCACAAGGCAAGAATTACTGGAAAAATTACGCGAAATATTATACCCATTACCATAGGCGAAAGAAATACTAAAACACCTATTAAAAACATAAAACGTCCTCCACAGGTGGTGCCTAACCATGATGACCCTAGTTGCAATGAACCAGGCCCTTCAACATCAAGAGGTCAAAAGTAACCCGGGTATTCTTCCCGTTAAGAACGGTCAAGCCTTTCTGCAGAAGGATAAGTGGAGCATAATAAAAATAATAGATCTTACTGGTCTTGGTAATGACTTAGATTTTAATACACTTAAATATAATGAGTTTTTAAGGCTAGTAGATACTAATAAACCCTATGAATACGAATTTCTATCTATTAAATCTCAAGGTAATTACTTGCGTGATATGGTCATCGAGAAATTAAGACCACTGGTCCCAACAAGACGATTTAAAAGAGGTCTTTTAAGCCCTCTAGGATCTTTAATAAAAATCGTAACCGGTAATCTAGATCACAAAGACGCAGTTCTCTACGATTCACTAATCTCTCAATTACAAGACAAAAGCCATCATACCGATAGGAAAATAACACTGATTTCCAAAATGCTTGATAATCTTATTAATGACACGGAAACCCTTCATAACAATACTTTAAATCTTAATGAACGGCTAAAACGTGTAGAAAGAATGGTTAAAAATCTAATTACTAAAGAAGAGAACTCTATTTATGCTACCTATATTCTAGGTTTGTTTAATACATTTATAAGTAATTTCCGAACTATCTATATTAAATTAAGCGAAATGGAAACTGCACTCGCCTTCAGTAAAGTCTCTGTCCTTCATCAATCTGTTGTTAATTCAACTGAGCTATTATATATTTTACAGTCAATATCCAAGTTTGACAATTTAATGTATCCAGCAACAGATAGTAACCTTGTTAACTTAGAAATAATGATAGAAGTTAAAGCATACATGAAATTAAACCAGATAACGTTTATAATGGAAATTCCTCTGATATATAACCATACTTATAATTATTTTAAGATTTATCCCTTACCCGTCTACAGTTCCTCTGAAAATAAAACAAAAATTATTATTCCTAAATATCCTTACCTTTTGGTGAATGGTTTAAAGTACTTACCTGTGGCGAAACCATGCAAGCAGTCCACAGGTGCCGATCAGTTCTTGTGTACAGAAGACGACCTGGTGCCATATCCTGAAAATACCTGTATTGAGCAGCTGATGGGATTTCATCCAAATCTTACCTGCTGCGTGTCCCTTGCAGTTCACATAGAAGAAGTTAAGATTCAACACATCGGACTGAATAACTGGATACTCTATGCCAGACGTATTGTGGTGTTAACTAAAGATTGCAATAACGATATCAGCCACGAAGCCCTTCAGGGTACATATATTATAACCACGGATGATAGTTGCGAGATAACTATAGATGACGTGCATCTACACCATCACCGCTCTGACCTGATGAAATCATCATATAAGGAGACACCGGTTCCAGTCCTTGATTTACCTCAAGTAAAACCTAAACTCATGGACGTACCAAGTGTTAACATTAAAAACATTAATCTGGATGATCTGAAACTATTATCTATGACTCTTAAAACCAATAGTGAAAGTCGTGAAAAAGTGAAGAGTGAAGTGCCTAAAGTTAGTTTACCTACGTTAATACTTTATGTAATTCTAGTTATAAGCATAATCCTTTGCATTTTATATAAGTTTAGATTAAGTATTATTTCTAAACTGCGTAATTATTCGGCTCCTGTTTTGCCCTCTAATTCCGCTCTTGATGAGGGAGGAGTTATATCCTCAGATACGCTGCCTACTCACTTTTACTAGACAGCGCATAGAACTAAGTCCTTACTAAGCATTATGTAAAGTAATAGTAATCATTTTTGTGAGAGCACTCTTGTAACATTTAGAATAAGATCATTTATTATTAAACGACATGTAACTCTGTCAAGACCTATCTTTATTTTATATTAGTTTTAAATATAGTTTTTAAAAACGCCTTGGCATTACGCTCAAACCTGACTATATTCATGATACCAAAATTTGAAAATTGTTAGTAAAATATCTTTCATGATAACACCTAATGCCTGGATTTCTCATAAATGTAACTTAACCTAGATTCACGTTTTAAAGAAATTCACGAAAATGTGGATTTACTGCAAGCGTGCTCCTTTGTTCTAAAATTCCATTCCCTATCCTGTCAGTCGATTAAGCCTGTGACACTTCTTGTAACTTCCTTGTAATGGACGGTAACAACTACCGTTTTGTGTAGTTCTTTAAAATCAAAATATTTATTTATTTTAATACTGGAACACTTACAGCCAACTATAACAAAATAGTTACAAACATAGTTCACAAATAAGCCAATTACAAGTTTTCACAAGAAGATATAAAATTGCATTGCACGACAGACATTACTGTGAATTAAGATATACTACTACTAAAACTAAGAGTGATTAATTTACAAATAGCACTACTAATATAACATCATTAACCAAAATAAAAAATAAAAAAGGTGGCAGGAATCCGTCTAGGTAGGTACCACCCCAGCCGAGAAGCAGTCGTGTGTAAACGTTACTGTGTGTCGGTTTGACGGGCACTGAGAGCCAGCATAATCACTTGACATATGAGACTTGATGAGAACTGATGTCTCAGGGTGACGGGCGCAGTGCGGTGTCACACAGAAATGTTCTGGGTGACAGCATTTGTTATGGGCAGACGTTCAATTTACCATCAGGTGAACGTTTTGCTCGTTTCGTCACTTAATCCGATAAAAAATACGTATTACTTTTTATTATATTGACTTTTTTTTATTGATAAAGTTAATTTGTACTTCCTATATAAAATTAAAAATGAAATGGTATTTAAAATTGATAGACGTTCACATTTACCATTTTGTTACTATTTGTTTTATGAGTTTTTTTTTCACACGAGAACTCCAAGATCGTCAGAATTTTTTACTTTGTTTCAGATTTCACAAGCTGAATACATCTTGCCATTCTAAGAATTTTATGAGCGTTTTATTTGTCTCTCGTTTATTTTATTTTCAAGTGCAATTATCGCTGCAGCAAACTTCCTCTGCGCATAGAAAATATATATAAAGAAACTATTCTATGGCTTTCAATGAATTGGTAATAAACGCTGAACTTTTTGAAATTCTGTGACGTTTTTAATTGAAATAATTTCTCTAAAATTAAAGTAGCCTAGTTACCCGTTATAATATCAGTTTTGTGTCAGTAAAAGCCCTGTCAAAATCGATCTAGCTGTTTCGGAGATTAGCCAGAAATTTCGGTGTGGTAGGATTCTTATGGTACCACCCCAGGGCCAGTTATTCTGCCGTGAAGTGTGAAAACATTACTGTTTCGATCCAAGGGGCACTGTGAGCTAGCGTAATCACTGGGCATATGAGACATAAGATCTGATGTCTCTGGGTGATGAGCGCATTGTGGTGTCACACAGAAATTTTCTGGGTGACAAATTTGTTATGGACAGACATTACACTTACCATCAGGTGAACGTCTTGCTCGTTTCGTCACCATGTCAAATATAAAAAAACAGGCAGAGACAATTTTCTTTTTAAATTGTTATTGTTAATTTAAAATTATAAGTACCGTATATACTTACATAAGCAGTGAGAATTTTTATTTATTTGCATAGATATGTTACAAATTCAATAAAAAAAGAAAATTAATTACGGCCGACATTCTACTATTGGGCGAATGTAATATTACTAAATCAATATAGAAAATAAAGAAATAAAGCGCTCCAATAAATACAATTGCAGGGTCGATGTCCTTTTCACCCGAATAGCGAGATCCTTCGTTAACCATAACTCGGTTGCAGTTTTGGAGTAATGTGTGTGTTTGGCGATGAAATGAGAGCGAGCTTGAGAAAGTTTGTTAGATTAAGAAGGGACAGTATTGAACAGCTCTTTTTATTGGATCCTCTGTTACGTTTGCATCTTGATTCAAATAAATTAAATTAAATTTCATTTTTCAAAGTTTCTTGATTCAAGTAGTAGACACTGCAGTAAAACAAAGTGATACTCGTATGTAAACCATAACCAGAAAATGACGGCCATAATAGCGAGTATACCTTATGAAAACACTTTATATTGTAACATTAAAAAAAACGATGGTCCTCATTCATAGTGATACTAAAATTTTAACACTTCCGTCATTATAAATATTGATGAAAATATAATGTACGTGCGTACTGCCGTGTGGTGGCGGCTTAAGAGAATCTATTTGCGAGGACTTGTGTTTTATCAAATCTGATGTAATGTTTCAAAACATCTTTACTTATACTGTTTCTTCGCCGAAGAATAAGCGATAAAACAATACTCCGATACATTCAACAGAAAAGGAGACTGTTATTAATGTATTCATAAAAATAACAAAAAGAAACAGTGAATTAAAAGCTTGTTAAACTTTGCTTCCATTGGTTATATTTTGTTTCATGTTGAAGCGAATAGGTTATAGATGGATTCCGGCATGGAAATACTGCAATCAAATAAAATTAATATATTCTACAACAAAGTCTCCAAAATCTGAACGGGTGAAATTTGGTAATTTTGCATGACGTTAATAGAAATTCTAAAGCAGTCTGTTAATTTTCCCGCTCGCTTTGTGCACTCCGTCTGGCGTATTCGTGCTCGATGTAGTTTTAATTTAATTTCTATGAGATTGAAAATAAATAATGAAACTTCCATTTAAACAAATGGAAGTTTCATTATTTTTTATTATATGAAGGAACTGAGTTCCGAAACGTTGTCGTCGAATCTTTGATACATACATACAATCACGCCTTTTTCCCATATAAGGAGTAGGCAGACAGGTGGCGAACCACATCAACACCATTTTGGTATATTTTAATATTTGGGGTATATTATTGTAATATGAACGTGACGATGGAGTGGCTTATTGATAATACTTAAAAATAAGATTAAGTAACAGCCTATAAGAATCCCACTGCTGAACACAGGCCTCCCCTCATTTCTGAGTTAGTTTCGGAGCAGGGCAGATTCCGCCAGATTGCTCCCATGCGGACTGGCGGATTTCGCATGACCTCGAAGTATATTTATTCCTCAGATATGCAGATTTTTTTACAATGTTTTCCTTTATCGCTGAACACGTGGTATACGTGCCACCGGGGATCGAACTTAGGTCACTCGCTTACTATGAAATTTAAGGCAAGCCCCCGGCCTCTGTGCTACTTACAATGGCGTAACTTTCTACGTGTCTTCGTACAGTTTTTTTTTTGATATAGTGACGAAACGAGCAAAACGTTCACCTAATGGTAAGTGCAACGTCTGCCCATAAGAAGTCGCCTAGAACATATCTGTGTGAAACCTCACTTCGTCCGTCACCCTGAGACATCAGTTCTAAGTCTTATATACCCAGTCATTACGCTGGCTCTCAATTCCCTTCAAACCAAAACACAGTAATATTTGCACGCTACTGCTTCACGTCAGAATACTGGCCCTGGGGTGGTACCTACCTAGACGGATTTCTGCATAGGAATCCTACCACCAGTAAAAAGATTATAATATAAACACAAAGATACTATGTAGAGTTCCATTCGCTCAGGGGCCGGACCCTCGTCTTAAACGTAATAGCGCTCGGGTGCCCTGAATTCGATTCGCGGCGCCAGCACCTAATAATTAGGCTTTTACTACTACCACTGCTGTGCCCCAGGGTTTGATATGCGTAAAATAACCCGACCGATATGATTGCGCCGTACGGCATAGTACCTTGCTTATCTGAGCGTTAACAATTCGACCCTTCTTGGTAATGTTCGGTTCGCAGCGTGGAGTTCTAAAAAGTCACGTTCGGAAATCGAACCCTAAAATAGTAAGCGAAACGCTTAGCCCTTTGCACTATCGAGTTGTCAGTTAAGTGGTACAAAGTAGCGTAATGTTAAAACGAAATTCAATTTTGTCCGCATCGCCAATTTGTTTCCAATGTTTAATTTAAATTAAGGGTACTGTGTTTGAAATTTAGCTTAAAATCGTCCTAATAACTTTTACTAAACGCGCCGTGTGATAGCGGCCTAAGAGAATCTACCACCCCATCCCATGTCGTCCGAGTCGACGGAGAACCCAGGAGATGATTAAAACTAGGAGATGGGCAACAGCATCTTTCTGGAACATCTGAATAAATTAACTGCGGCTGCCAACCCGCCTGCCAAGCGTGGCAACTATGGCAAAATCCCTCCAATATGAGAGCTAGAAACTTTTGTGGCTATCTATGGGGGAGGCCTATGTTCAGCAGTGGACTTGTGATAGGCTGAAACGACGAAACGCGGCGAGCTACTGGAAATCGTGGAGAGTACAGTCGTGGCACAACAATATAGCATAGTGCTTTATACCCGACATGTCAAGGTCAAGCGATTCGGCTGTCTTCAAATGCCTCAATCACAGTTCTATTTCCCTTATATGCTAATTTGAACTCATATCAATAAAACACTTTGATTAATTTATTAAATTTATTTTGAAAAATCGTCTGCTATTATTAGTTTGAAAAAAAATGAAGTGAACGACCGGATGTGGTCACGATAACTCGCCGGGGGTTCTGGGTTCTAATCCTAGACCGACCCAAGTTTTGTACTAAAACACAAGTAGCAGGCGTGGGTGTACTGTAAAATATTAATATATTTCCTTCCATATTGTAATATGTAGGGATTTTATCCACTGTGGATTTTGTGGGATTCGTAGGAAGCAACAATAAAAATATTTACTGATCTGATTTTAACATAAAGCTAATAATTAAATGTTTACAGTTGCATCTATTCACTACATATAGGTATGTATTGATTCTTCTCACGGCTAACATTTTACCTAGTTTCAATAAGTGTACAAGCAAACTGATACCGCCACCAGGAACTAATTCTTAAATTCCTCACAAGTCTCACTTAACCTACATACGGGTAAAGTTTTAGAGAATTTCACGAAAATGCGGATTTACTGCGAGCCTGCTTCTTTGTTATAAACTTTCTTTGCCGATCCCGATATACGGCTATATCTTAAAATAGTCTTAAATAAGTTTACGGATTTCGTCCTGTACTTTCCTTGCAAAATTATCTGTTACCTTCAATAGGGACTTTAGAATTGAAGTATTACTTAACAAAAACATAAAGGTTATGGTCTATTGTCATTTGTACGTTGGATTTTTTATTGTAGATAGTGACGCCTGTCCATAACAAACGCTGTGTAACTCAGAACATTTCTGTGCACCACACTGAGCACGTCATACTGAGACAAGTTCTTCAGTCACCTGACCAGTGGCCAGTGGTTACCAGTAACTGCACTGCCTGCAGATCGTAACACAGTGTAGGCTATTTTCCTACATACACACATGACACACATACCATTACCAGTACATAACTTTCGCAGTTACACGCGTATTCAGATATTCACTACATATTTATTAAATCTACCACCACATCTCATCCCGTGGGTGTCGTAAAAGTCGACAGAGGGAAAATAAAAACCAGGAGATGGGCAGCAGCATCTTACTAAAACATCTGAATAAATATATTGCGGTTGCCAACCCGCCTGCCAAGCGTGGCAACTATGGCAAAATCCCCACGAAATGAGAGCTACTAA
Organism: Luehdorfia chinensis; assembly: GCA_019845155.1. Lineage (NCBI taxonomy): Eukaryota > Metazoa > Arthropoda > Insecta > Lepidoptera > Papilionidae > Luehdorfia > Luehdorfia chinensis. The sequence continues at coordinate 2,599,844 of JAHVAK010000390.1, forward strand.
CTTTTGTGGCAATCTTTGGAGGAGGCCTATGTTCAGCAGTGGACTAGTAATAGGCTGAAACGACGACGCGAACGACGACGATAGTAACAGCTGGTCGACGTACCGTTATCGATGAACCCGCGACAAGCACAGAGTACTTTTTAATATATGGAAACTCACCAGTCAGACTCATGTTATGACACGGAACGCATGTTGCTTAAAGTAAAGTAAAGTAACAGCCCATAAATGTCCCAGTGCTGAGCACAGGCCTACTCTCATTTCTGAGAGGGTTTTGGAGCGGGGAATAGTCCGCCACGCTGCTCCAATGCGGGTTGGCGGACTTCAAATGTCCTCGAAATATTTATATTCCTCGGATATGCAGGTTTCGTCACGATGTTTTCGTTCACCGCTGAGCACGTGGTAAATCAGCACTTAAAATTTTAGAACAATTTTAGAGGTGCTGGAACCGGGTAACGAATCCACTTTACCCGCGTACTATGAAATTAAGGGCAAGCACCCGGCCACTGTGCTTGGGCTAAAGCAATCCTTTGTTCGCTTACGTTCGCTCTGCCGCTAATTAATTGTCTTTTTACTGTTTTAATCCATCGCCTATTCTACCCTAGACTTTCTTATTTCCATTTGGCCTAAGTTGAACTATACTAAGACTACAATTTGTGAGTGTGCATCTCTCTCGTTGTAACTATTGGTGGTGTGTGTTATTATACGTTAAAGTCTTTAGTGTCTTGTTTGATTTGCCACCACACACACTAAAACAGTAATGTTTGCACACTGATGCTTTCCAGCAGAATAACCGGCATTGCTATCTAGACGAACCCCTACAAAGATATTTGTTTGCCCAAGATCCTACTCCTGGAAGCGGCAGGAGCTCTTGGGTGATTCTTAGGACTGTTTCAGTTGATTAATGCAATAGAACATCTTGTTTTTTTATAATCGCATTGTTGTATAATAATAAAATCCTATAATACCAATGAATAAGGAAATGTAAATGTTTACACTTTAAATGAGGGTAATACTGGTGGTAGGATTCATATGCAGGAATCCGTCTAGGTAGGTACCACCCCAGAGCCAGTTATTCTGCCGTGAAGCAGTAGTGTGAAAACATTACCGTGTTTCGGTTTGAAGGGCACTGTGAGCTAGCGTAATCACTAGGCATATGAGACTTAAGAACTTTTGTCTCAGGGTGATGGGCACAGTGTGGCGTCACACAGTAATTTTCTGGGTGACATAGCATTTGTTATGGGTAGACGTTGCACTTACCAATCAGGTGAACGTTTTGCTCGTTTCATCACTTTCATGGGTTCGTATCTCAGTTGAACTAAATATATGTACATCACAGTAATTATTGGCTTTCAGTTCAGAACGTCGTTGCCATTGTCACGTATCTGTCACAGTGTCCGATGCATTTCGACAATGTCATGTTTAAGATCCACATTTGCAAATGACAATTTTTTTTTTATCAAACAAATCGTGTTCTACTTTCGAACACGTTACTTTAAAAAAAATATACAGTAGCTAACGTAGCATAAAGTCTTATAAAGGTTATTTTATTTTCGGATCGCAAATGGCGTTTCTTATTGTAGGTTGGTTTCCGCTTGGAGCCGAAATAGACACCAAAACGTGCTTATCTAAAACCTTTATTTATGGATGACCGGCGCAAAGGCCCCTGAAAGGGGATCTCGGCTTGAACCGTCACCCTCTTCGCGAGAGTAACTGACTCGAGGAAGCTCAAGGGGGCCGGCCTCGACTTGGTCAGTTACTGCAGTGGGGATGGCAATAATACTGATACTATTATCATCAGTGGACGGTTTATATTATATTATAGCATATATAAACCATAACCAGAAAATGACGGCCATAATAGCGAGCATACCCTATGAAAATACTTTATATTGTAACATTAAAAAAAAACGATGGTCCACATTCATAGTGATACTAAAATTTTAACACTTCCGTCATTATAAATATTGATGAAAATATAATGTACTCGTACATGCGTACTGCCGTGTGGTGGCGGCTTAAGAGAATCTATTTGCGAGGACTTGTGTTTTATCAAATCTGATGTAATGATTCAAAACATCTTTACTTATACTTTTTCTTCGCCGAAGAATAAGCGATCAAACAATACTCCGATACATTCAACAGAAAAGGAGACTGTTATTAATGTATTCATAAAAATAACAAAAAGAAACAGTGAATTAAAAGCTTGTTAAACTTTGCTTCCATTGGTTATATTTTGTTTCATGCTGAAGCGAATAGGTTATAGATGGATTCCAGCATGGAAATACTGCAATCAAATAAAATTAATATATTCTACAACAAAGTCTCCAAAATCTGAACGGGTGAAATTTGTAATTTTGCATGACGTTAATAGAAATTCTAAAGCAGTCTGTTAATTTTCCCGCTCGCTTTGTGCACTCCGTCTGGCGTATTCGTGCTCGATGTAGTTTTAATTTAATTTCTATGAGATTGAAAATAAATAATGAAACTTCCATTTAAACAAATGGAAGTTTCATTATTTTTTATTATATGAAGGAACTGAGTTCCGAAACGTTGTCGTCGAATCTTTGATACATACATACAATCACGCCTTTTTCCCATATAAGGAGTAGGCAGACAGGTGGCGAACCACATCAACACCATTTTGGTATATTTTAATATTTGGTATATTATTTTAATATTTGGGGTATATTATTGTAATATGAACGTGACGATGGAGTGGCTTATTGATAATACTTAAAAATAAGATTAAGTAACAGCCTATAAGAATCCCACTGCTGAACACAGGCCTCCCCTCATTTCTGAGTTAGTTTCGGAGCAGGGCAGATTCCGCCAGATTGCTCCCATGCGGATTGGCGGATTTCGCATGACCTCGAAGTATATTTATTCCTCAGATATGCAGATTTTTTTACAATGTTTTCCTTTATCGCTGAACACGTGGTATACGTGCCACCGGAGATCGAACTTAGGTCACTCGCTTACTATGAAATTTAAGGCAAGCCCCCGGCCTCTGTGCTACTTACAATGGCGTAACTTTCTACGTGTCTTCGTACAGTTTTTTTTTGATATAGTGACGAAACGAGCAAAACGTTCACCTAATGGTAAGTGCAACGTCTGCCCATAAGAAGTCGCCTAGAACATATCTGTGTGAATACTTTGATTTGATTAATTTATTAAATTTATTTTGAAAAATCGTCTGCTATTGTTAGTTTGAAAAAAAATGAAGTGAACGACCGGATGTGGTCACGATAACTCGCCGGGGGTTCTGGGTTCTAATCCTAGACCGAGCCAAGTTTTGTACTAAAACACAAGTTGTAGGCGTGGGTGTATTGTAAAATATTAATATATTCCCTTACATATTATAATATGTAGGGATTTTATCTACTGTGGATTTTGTGGGATTCGTAGCAAGCAACAATAAAAATATTTACTGATCTGATTTTTACATAAAGCTAATAATTAAATGTTTACAGTTGCACCTATTCACTACATATAGGTATGTATTGATTCTTCTCACGGCTAACATTTTACCTAGTTTCAATAAGTGTACAAGCAAACTGATACCGCCACCAGGAACTAATTCTTAAATTCCTCACAAGTCTCACTTAACCTACATACGAGTAAAGTTTTACACTGGCGTAACTTTCTACGTGTCTTCGTACAGTTTTTTTTTGATATAGTGACGAAACGAGCAAAACGTTCACCTAATGGTAAGTGCAACGTCTGCCCATAAGAAGTCGCCTAGAACATATCTGTGTGAAACCTCACTTCGTCCGTCACCCTGAGACATCAGTTCTAAGTCTTATATACCCAGTCATTACGCTGGCTCTCAATTCCCTTCAAACCGAAACACAGTAATATTTGCACGCTACTGCTTCACGTCAGAATACTGGCCCTGGGGTGGTACCTACCTAGACGGATTTCTGCATAGGAATCCTACCACCCGTAAAAAGATTATAATATAAACACAAAGATACTATGTAGAGTTCCATTCGCTCAGGGGCCGGACCCTCGTCTTAAACGTAATAGCGCTCGGGTGCCCTGAATTCGATTCGCTGCGCCAGCACCTAATAATTAGGCTTTTACTACTACCACTGCCGTGTCCCGCGGTTTGACATGCGTAAAATAACCCGACCGATATGATTGCGCCGTACGGCATAGTACCTTGCTTATCTGAGCGTTAACAATTCGACCCTTCTTGGTAATGTTCGGTTCGCAGCGTGGAGTTCTAAAAAGTCACGTTCGGAAATCGAACCCTAAAATAGTAAGCGAAACGCTTAGCCCTTTGCACTATCGAGTTGTCATTTAAGTGGTACAAAGTAGCGTAATGTTAAAACGAAATTCAATTTTGTCCGCATCGCCAATTTGTTTCCAATTTTTAATTTAAATTAAGGGTACTGTGTTTGAAATTTAGCTTAAAATCGTCCTAATAACTTTTACTAAACGCGCCGTGTGATAGCGGCCTAAGAGAATCTACCACCCCATCCCATGTCGTCCGAGTCGACGGAGGGAAATTAAAACCAGGAGATGGGCAACAGCATCTTTCTGGAACATCTGAATAAATTAACTGCGGCTGCCAACCCGCCTGCCAAGCGTGGCAACTATGGCAAAATCCCTCCAATATGAGAGCTAGAAACTTTTGTGGCTATCTATGGGGGAGGCCTATGTTCAGCAGTGGACTTGTGATAGGCTGAAACGACGAAACGCGGCGATCTACTGGAAATCGTGGAGAGTACAGTCGTGGCACAACAATATAGCATAGTGCTTTATACCCGACATGTCAAGGTCAAGCGATTCGGCTGTGTTCAAATGCCTCAATCACAGTTCTATTTCCCTTATATGCTAATTTGAGCTCATATCAATAAAACACTTTGATTAATTCATTAAATTTATTTTGAAAAATCGTCTGCTATTGTTAGTTTGAAAAAAATTGAAGTGAACGACCGGATGTTCTAAGGGATGTGGTCACGATAACTCGCCGGGAGTTCTGGGTTCTAATCCTAGACCGAGCCAAGTTTTGTACTAAAACACAAGTTGTAGGCGTGGGTGTATTGTAAAATATTAATATATTCCCTTACATATTATAATATGTAGGGATTTTATCTACTGTGGATTTTGTGGGATTCGTAGCAAGCAACAATAAAAATATTTACTGATCTGATTTTTACATAAAGCTAATAATTAAATGTTTACAGTTGCACCTATTCACTACATATAGGTATGTATTGATTCTTCTCACGGCTAACATTTTACCTAGTTTCAATAAGTGTACAAGCAAACTGATACCGCCACCAGGAACTAATTCTTAAATTCCTCACAAGTCTCACTTAACCTACATACGAGTAAAGTTTTAGAGAATTTCACGAAAATGCGGATTTACTGCGAGCCTGCTTCTTTGTTATAAACTTTCTTTGCCGATCCCGATATACGGCTATATCTTAAAATAGTATAAGTTTACGGATTTCGTCCTGTACTTTCCTTGCAAAATTATCTGTTACCTTCTATAGGGACTTTAGAATTGAAGTATTACTTAACAAAAACATAAAGTTTATGGTCTATTGTCATTTGTACGTTGGATTTTTTATTGTAGATAGTGACGCCTGTCCATAACAAACGCTGTGTCACTCAGAACATTTCTGTGCACCACACTGAGCACGTCATACTGAGACAAGTTCTTCAGTCACCTGACCAGTGGCCAGTGGTTACCAGTAACTGCACTGCCTGCAGATCGTAACACAGTGTAGGCTATTTTCCTACATACACACATGACACACATACCATTACCAGTACATAACTTTCGCAGTTACACGCGTATTCAGATATTCACTACATATTTATTAAATCTACCACCACATCTCATCCCGTGGGTGTCGTAAAAGTCGACAGAGGGAAAATAAAAACCAGGAGATGGGCAGCAGCATCTTACTAAAACATCTGAATAAATATATTGCGGTTGCCAACCCGCCTGTCAAGCGTGGCAACTATGGCACTGAGCATATGGCAATGAGAGCTACTAACTTTTGTGGCAATCTTTGGAGGAGGCCTTTGTTCAGCAGTGGACTAGTAATAGGCTGAAACGACGACGCGAACGACGACGATAGTAACAGCTGGTCGACGTACCGTTATCGATGACCCCGCGACAAGCACAGAGTACTTTTTAATATATGGAAACTCACCAGTCAGACTCATGTTATGACACGGAACGCATGTTGCTTAAAGTAAAGTAAAGTAACAGCCCATAAATGTCCCAGTGCTGAGCACAGGCCTACTCTCATTTCTGAGAGGGTTTTGGAGCAGGGAATAGTTCGCCACGCTGCTCCAATGCGGGTTGGCGGACTTCAAATGTCCTCGAAATATTTATATTCCTCGGATATGCAGGTTTCGTCACGATGTTTTCGTTTACCGCTGAGCACGTGGTAAATCAGCACTTAAAATTTTAGAACAATTTTAGAGGTGCTGGAACCGGGTAACGAATCCACTTTACCCGCGTACTATGAAATTAAGGGCAAGCACCCGGCCACTGTGCTTGGGCTAAAGCAATCCTTTGTTCGCTTACGTTCGCTCTGCCGCTAATTAATTGTCTTTTTACTGTTTTAATCCATCGCCTATTCTACCCTAGACTTTCTTATTTCCATTTGGCCTAAGTTGAACTATACTAAGACTACAATTTGTGAGTGTGCATCTCTCTCGTTGTAACTATTGGTGGTGTGTGTTATTATACGTTAAAGTCTTTAGTGTCTTGTTTGATTTGCCACCACACACACTAAAACAGTAATGTTTGCACACTGATGCTTTCCAGCAGAATAACCGGCATTGCTATCTAGACGAACCCCTACAAAGATATTTGTTTGCCCAAGATCCTAGTCCTGGAAGCGGCAGGAGCTCTTGGGTGATTCTTAGGACTGTTTCAGTTGATTAATGCAATAGAACATCTTGTTTTTTTTTATAATCGCATTGTTGTATATAATAAAATCCTATTATACCAATGAATAAGGAAATGTAAATGTTTACACTTTAAATGAGGGTAATACTGGTGGTAGGATTCATATGCAGGAATCCGTCTAGGTAGGTACCACCCCAGAGCCAGTTATTCTGCCGTGAAGCAGTAGTGTGAAAACATTACCGTGTTTCGGTTTGAAGGGCACTGTGAGCTAGCGTAATCACTAGGCATATGAGACTTAAGAACTTTTGTCTCAGGGTGATGGGCACAGTGTGGCGTCACACAGTAATTTTCTGGGTGACATAGCATTTGTTATGGGTAGACGTTGCACTTACCAATCAGGTGAACGTTTTGCTCGTTTCATCACTTTCATGGGTTCGTATCTCAGTTGAACTAAATATATGTACATCACAGTAATTATTGGCTTTCAGTTCAGAACGTCGTTGCCATTGTCACGTATCTGTCACAGTGTCCGATGCATTTCGACAATGTCATGTTTAAGATCCACATTTGCAAATGACAATTTTTTTTTTATCAAACAAATCGTGTTCTACTTTCGAACACGTTACTTTAAAAAAAATATACAGTAGCTAACGTAGCATAAAGTCTTATAAAGGTTATTTTATTTTCGGATCGCAAATGGCGTTTCTTATTGTAGGTTGGTTTCCGCTTGGAGCCGAAATAGACACCAAAACGTGCTTATCTAAAACCTTTATTTATGGATGACCGGCGCAAAGGCCCCTGAAAGGGGATCTCGGCTTGAACCGTCACCCTCTGCGCGAGAGTAACTGACTCGAGGAAGCTCAAGGGGGCCGGCCTCGACTTGGTCAGTTACTGCAGTCGGGATGGCAATAATACTGATACTATTATCATCAGTGGACGGTTTATATTATAGCATAGCGAGTTTGGTATAAAATAGTATATATTTTTTGTCATAAAATTAATATCTTTTTAGAGTACACGTCATAGTGATTCTCTTTGTAAATAAAAATTGAAGACAAAGCAATATTAATCTGTTTAAAGTTACGTTTAAAGAAATGCCGACAAGTGTCCGGCAGAGTAGAATAACACCTACTTCTTTCCTACCGAGTTGTTGTAAAAGGCGACTAAGGTACTGTACGGACAGCCTTTTTTGTGCAGAATAATACCATAATATGTATTGCCGTCACTATACTGCTCGTGGGAATGCAATAGAGAATAAGAATCTATTGACTCCTAGCAAAATGGCGGCGACGATGTAAGCCTCCAGTTGCGACTCAATTCGCGCGGGGGCGAAAAGTGGGCTACGTGTGTTGTCTCTGCCAACCCCTTGTATGGAAAAAAGGTGTGATTGTAAGTATAAATATTAAAGAAATAAAAATAACTTAATCGATATCCGTACAAACTAGCTAATCCTGTTTTAAAAAGTTTCATAAAGTTACTCGAAATAGTTTCACTGTAACATGTGTGCTAGAGTTGAGAAAGAAATGAGAACGAGTTTATAAAGTTTGTCGGATTCAGAACGAGCGTTACTGAACAGCTTTACTTACTTCTTGCTTTGTAATCAAACATTTAGTCACAAATAGTGATTAGGTTCGAATCAAAAATCGAAAATTGTTGTGTTATGATTGACACGCGTTGATACTACATCCCAGCCTACTTCTAACCTTTTTGATTAGCATTTCTTAGGCGTCAGATAAAGACAAGTGATTTCCGTTTCCATATACACGTCGTAGCGACAACTATGTCGCTGTATGAAAAGCTCAAGAAATATTTCATACATTCCATAATCGCGCTATGAAAGTTTCTGAAATGTGAACAATATATACAACAACTAAATATTACTAATAGGAGGAGACGTCTTCCCCAGGTCAGACCATCCGATCTCGCGGGTAGCGGGTACCTACATCATTCGGCAAACAGGCACCAAAACAACTCTAGCGCTGTAGACAGTTTACGACAAAGTCGCTGTGGTCGAGGATTGGTAAAGGAGACCAAGTCAGATTCTCCGACCATTAGGCCACGCGGTAGACAACAGAACATTTAGTAAACTAACAGCTTCATGGCAGAATAACTGACCCTAGGGCTCATTTCCACATCATTAATCTGTGGAAATGAAAAGTTCGTTAAGTATAGCGGGAGTGACTTTGATGGACACAGAGAGAAACGGCGTGATAAAGGGAACGTGATAAAGGGTTAGAAGATGTAGTGACAAGGATAGAGAAATAGATGCTTAGATGGTTTGGACACGTAGGGAGGATGGATAAAAGAAGATTTTCGACGATCTATGGGGCGAATGTGAATGAGCAAGCCGGTAAGGGTCGACGAAGAGCTAAATTATTACGATTAGATCGAAATCGTTGTAAGGAAAGGCCACGTCAAAAGTACCCGCAACCGACGAGCTTGTATGAAAACGCTCATGAAAGTAGAAGAATTGAAAGAAGTGTGTCCGAATCGTAGCAGGTAAAAATATGTGGTCTCTGCCTTTTTTTTTTTGTACCTGGGGAAATCCTGCATGGATACCCGACTGGCCAGGGGGGCAGATGGGTTATGTCGGACTCTTACCGACTAAAACCCCGCGGTGGTCTCCATCAGCGCTTCAGAGGGGTCACGGGATCTCCGTTCTGAACGCAACCGTGGTCTAATCTAACGCTTCGCTATATGTATAGCCCGACCCGGGGACAGTACTCACTGCCCCCAGCACTCTCTCGGTGCTATCACGATGACTCGAGACCACTTCGAGTCATTGTCCTCCCCGGGGACGCTTAACTGGGCGTTCGGGATCCCCATCCCGAATGCCCGCGACCCCGAAGGCCCCGTTTCTGATAGGGAATGGAACTTAGGTCTCTCACGTTCCATGAAATTTAAGGCGAGCACCTGACCCCAGAGCTACCATGGCAATAATGGTGAGAAAAGAAGAAAAATCACCGGTGTTGGTTACCAGAATTTACACGGGTAATAAGATTCCTATGCAGAAATCCGTCTAGGTATTTGATGCCACCGCATTTCCAGTTATTCTGCCGACAAGCAGTAGTGTGCAAACATTGGGCGTATGGGACCTGATTGATATCTTAGGTTGACGTGCGCAGTACGTTGCAACGCAGAAATGTTGTGGATGACACATTGTTTGTTTTGTGTGTGTGCGAGAGTGGATCGCAGGAATCCGTCTAGGTAGGTACCACCCCAGAGCCAGTTATTCTGCCGTGAAGCAGTAGTGTGCAAGCACTACTGTGTTTCGGTTTGAAGGGCACTGTGAGCTAGCGTAATCACTGGGCATATGAGACTTAAGAACTTTTGTCACAGGGTGAAGGGCACAGTGTGGCGTCACACAGTAATTTTCTGGGTGACGTAGCATTTGTTATGGGTAGACATTGCACTTACCAATCAGGTGAACGTTTTGCTCGTTTCATCACTTTATCCAATAAAAAAAAACACAATTGTTATTTACTATTTAATATTTTCGAGTGGCAACCTTGTAGCGTCGTTTTTTTTATGGATGGTAAGTGCAACGTCTGCCCATAACAAATGCTGTGTCACCCAGAAAATTTCTGTGTGACACCACACTGTGCCCATCACCCTGAGACATCAGTTCTTAAGTCTCACATGCCCAGTGATTACGCTAGCTCTCTGTGCCCTTCAGACCGAAACGCAGTAATGTTCGCACACCACTGCTTCACGGCAGAATAACTGGCCCTGGGGTGGTACCTACCTAGACGGATTCCTGCATATGAATCCTACCGCCAAATTGCCTGAAAATAATTTCATACGAACTAATACCGACTCTTGAATCCCATTTGGTTTAAGAAAACACAAGTTACATCGTAACTTAAACTCAGTGTAAGCACTAGGGACACATTGAAATAGACAGCTTCAAATGCAAATTTTAACCACTTCCCAACTTAGATAACTTCGTCCGTGCATCGCCTTTGTTGAAACAAACTGTAATAGGCGTGTGCAATGGGGAGAAATAATTTTTTGACTCGTACCAAAATGGCGGCGACTTGGTTACGCTACCCGTTACGTCTCGTTTCCCGCGGGGGTGAAAAGTGGGCTACGTGTGCGGTCTCTGCCTACCCTTATATGGGAAAAAGGCGTGACTGTATGTAATGTATGTATGTAAGAAGCGTGCTTATATTACTTATACTTTTTAATGACACAAATTGAGTCGTGGCAGCTTAGGGACCGGACGCTGGAATTAAAATTCATATTACACGAGTGACCTCGCTAAAATTGTTCTGCAATTTTGAGTGTTGATTTTTTTATATTTATTAGGTCGTTACAATACGTTACATTACGTACGCTTTCTTGAAAAATGTTCTTATGGAAACCCCCTCGCGTAGATCGGACTCAAAAATAATAATTAAAAGCTGTAGGTATCCCGAAGTATTGAGCCAAGGCAGTATTACGTCAAGGCATCTGTCACCTCCGTTCCCCCATGACCATGGGTGCTGTAAAGCGCTCAAACGTCGGGTTTTAAACAGTTAAAAAATCATCATAAATATTAATCTACAAACTAACTACATGAACAACATAAAAAGGAGTGGACTCCGCATGCAAAGGATGCTACAACACGTTGTAATAGTCATCAACATCATCATCACTTCCGCCCATCGCCGCTGAACAAAGGCTTCCTCCATAGATTGCCACAAAAGTTTGTAGCTTATTTTGGGAGAATTTAGCCATAGTTACCACGCTTGGTAGGCGGGTTGGCAACCGCAGTTTATTTATTCAGATATTGCAGAAAGATGTGCTGTGACAAGATGTCCATCTCCTGGTTTTCATTTTGTATTTGTCGACTTTTACGACACGGGATGAGATGGGGTAGTATTAGAGACAGAGATATATAGAGTTCTAGCTGATAAGCTCTAGTATTGTTATTAGTATGGATTCTTTTACGCCGCCACCACACGACAGTAAAAGTAGTATAGCGACATCTATGTCGCCACATGAGAAGCTCAAAATTATTTCATGCATTCCATAATCGCGCTGTGTAAGTTTTCTGAGTTGCAAACTATATATACAAAATCTAAATATTACTTGTATGAGGAGACGTCCTCCCAAGGGTAAAACGGTCAGAACGGGTCAAAACGGGTATGCACATCCGCAGCCAGCTTCTCCAAACCACAGAAACAACGTCATCGGCAGCCATCACAGTCACAGCACCAGACTACTGTCGGCACAACGCGTGCTTCCTAGTCTCTCAGCCACTGAGGATCAACGGCAGTTCCTTCTCCTCGGGCTGTTTTTTTTTTATTTAACAAAGTGACGCAACGAGCAAAATGTTCACCTGATGGTAAGCGCAACGTCTACCCATAACAAATGCTGTGTCACCTACAACTTTTCTGTGTGACACCACACTCACTGCGCTTGTCGCCCAGAGACATCAGTTCTTAAGTCTCATATGCCCAGTGATTACACTAGCTCTTAGTGCCCTTCAAACCGAAACACAGTAATGTTTGCACACTACTGCTTCACGGTAGAATAACTGGCACTGGCACTTAGACGGATTCCTGCGTAATATCCTGCGGCATCAATACCTGTTACTTTTCATTGGCAATATCATCTGCCAAAGTAGTATTTAAATCAATTTCTATTTTAGGGCGAATCTTCGCCGAAGACAGCAACAGTGTCGCTATATTTGTTAAAATTTTCGGGATACTTGGTATAAGAGAGTTTGCTCCTATCACAGTCTTGTAAATTGAAGAGAAGCTGAGTTTAATGGGATGACATTGATATTTGTGTGGTTTTCTTAGGCAAAAACTTATCAAAGTTCAAGGCTATGAATCTAGTCGTGAGGTGGAAGACAACATCGTTAAGAAACCTGCATGTACCACCCCAGGGCCAGTTATTCTGCCGTGAAGCAGTAGTGTGCAAACATTACTGTGGTTCGGTTTGAAGGGCACTGTGAGCTAGCGTAATCACTGGGCATATGAGACTTAAGAACTGATGTCTCAGGGTGACGGGCGCAGTGTGGTGTCACACAGTAATTTTCTGGGTGACACATCATTTGTTATGGACAGACGTTGCACTTACCATCACGTGAACGTTTTGCTCGTTCCGTCACTTATATGAAATAAAAAAAAATCTGTAGAATAAAACAGCATGTGAAGTCCGCCAACCGGCATTGGAGCAGCGCGGCAGATTCTTACCGGCTCCAAAACCATGTCAGAAATTAAAGGAGGCCTATGCTCAGCAGTGGAACATTTGATATTTTTCTACTTTACAGTTCTACACAAATACATTTTAGAGTCGTAAGTCCAAGATGCGATTCCCGGATATATTAAATCCTCTTTAATTAGCCATATTATTACAGTCTTGTGTCTTTGACACTGCATCTTAACCTTAGTCATTTTCGACCCTGAGACTTTTAATCGGATACAGAACGGTATGTGAAGACTTACTGCACTGTAAGACTCGCTCCAGTGATTTTAGCTTTAGGGTATTGAAAGTTACCGCTGCTGTTGTCGGGTCTACCAGGGCATTATCAATATAACTGTTAGTGATATTAGTGTGTAAAAGTCCGTCTAGGTACGTACCATAACAGTGCTAGGTATTCTGCCGCTAAGCAGCTGTCCGCAAGCATTACTGTGTACCGGTTTCCACAGTATGGCAGCCAGGGAAGTTAATAGGCATATGAGATACCTGTTTTTATACCTGTGTTTTAACGTTGACGATCGCAGCACAGTACTTTTCTATTCAACGTTGTAAGTGTCACTGTAAGTACCATGGCCAGTCTTAGAACTTGCCATCAGGTATACTGATACCATTTTTTTATTTTATTATAAAGAATACCAGCAATGATACTAACATTACTAATATTCCTGTCAACCACTCCAACTAAGCTTAAAAGATTGTGGTAGGAAGTAGTTCACGGCAATAGTCCAATGACGGGTTCAATCCTGCGCCGTCACATTTTGCAGTCCGTACCCCAAACCATTAGACTAATTTATAACATCTCTGCAGCTCTTTTAAAAAATAATTCAACTCATCATTATCATCGTCATTTCAGCCTAGCACTAGTCCACTGCTGAACATCGGCCTCCCCATAGATTGCCACAAAAGTTTGTGACTCCCGTTTTGGGGGGATTTTGCCATAGTGGCCACGCTTGGCAGGCGGGTTGTCAACCGCAGTTTATCTATTCAAATTTTCAAGGAAGATGCTGCTGCTCATCTTCTTGGTTTAATTTACACCGTTTGGTAGCGGATTAAGATAAAATACCACGCCATCTCATCCCCAAAAGTCGACAGAGGGAAAATATTTATTATACAGAAACTGAAATAATGTTAATATTTCTGCTACGAAATGTTTCTAAAGTAGGCAATTGTTAAAAATGCAACCATATCGATAATTACAAATACCTAGTATGTTTGGTGTAGGTTAAGTTATATGTTAACATATTTCTGCTACGGAACGCTTCAGAGGCCGAACGGGTAACAGATTTGTAATTTTGTAGGACGTTAATTAAAATTCCATAGCAGTCTGTTAATTTTCCCGGACGCTTTGTGCACTCCGTCTGGCGTGTTCGTGCCCCGTTTTTTTAATTTAATTTCTCGGAAAGTCAAAATAAAGTGAAAATATATTTGTTTTGCGCAAAAACGACTACGATATTTACAAAATATATAACGAATGTAGATTTTAAATTTTTCGCGAATGCGAATGTAGTATACATTTTTGTATCTGACGCCATTTCTCTATAGCTAAAAGTTGTCAGTTGATTGAATGACTGGTTCAATATGCAAATCGCTCTCGCACTTTAGCGCCGTTTGCATCTTGTTCCGGAAAGTGTCAAGCCGATCCGATCTAAGTCCATTGTTTGACTATTGAAAAATAAATCACCTAGAAGGATGAATATTTATATAGAAATCAAACGTTTATAATAAAAGTTCATTATCATACTAAGTGGTAGCTCAGGGGCTAGGCGCTCGCTTTAAATTTCATAGTACGCGAGTGACCTGGGTTCGATTCCCGGTGCCGGCACCACTAAAATTGTTAATTGCAATTTTAAATGCTGATTTACCACGTGCTCGGCGGTGAAGGAAAACATCGTGAGGAAACCTGCATGTCTCAGAAATAAAAAATATTTCGAAGACATGTGAAGTCCGCCAACCCGCATTGGAGCAGCGTGGCGGATTCTTCCTAGCTCCAAAAACCCTCTCAGAAATGAGAGGAGGCCTGTGCTCAGCAGTGGGACATTTATAGGCTGAAACTTTACTTTACTTTTTTTTATCATACTAATGTTTTCTGTCTTATTGTCTATTACTTTCATAATTTTTATGATGATGATGTTATTCTTCTGGCCGATTTCGACCACGGCGACAACTTTCGAGTATTGTCGATAGCTATCGATTGCGCAGGTGATATTATAGTGCCACAAGTGTACGCGCAAACACAGGAGCAACTCACTCGTCCCAACCTACCAGCGCCCGATGTAACGCTGATGCGATAAGATCGGAGGTAGGCAAGGATGCAGTGTCAGAAACGCGGGGACAATCACAACACAACCAGACCCGAAAACCAACGAATTGTGTTTGAGCACAAATGTTGGCTCCGGCTGGGATTCGAACCCTGGACCTGCGGCTTAGAAGTCAGGTACTCTGACCACTAAGCTTTTTATAAGTATTGTATGAAGTACTTGTGACACATTCGCAAAACATTCGCACAATTTTTGCGAAAGCGAATGTCACGAAATATGTGAATATTCGTGAATGAGATTCGCATGGTCTGAGGTTGCAGTATCCTCTTTGTTAAATAGTTCCCTGTCCCTGCTGGGCTTAGTTCTCTACCCGGAGAGTTTTCTGTAATTACGCTTGGCAGTCAGGAGACGATCGCAGTGAGAGGGTGCTTCCCGCCACCTATGTAATTTTAGGGCAACATATTTCAGATATGCCTTAATAGGACAAAGGGTCCCTCAAAATCAACCGTTTGAGTTTTAATCACAAATATAACCCGTTCGGCTTCTGAAGCTTGTCGTGTCGCAGAAGTCTTTTGACGTATCTTGCCATTCATCCAACATACAAGTACGGTATTTGAAATTAAAATTATTTTTTATTGAAATGGACGAGTTTTGCCGTGGTAGCTCTGAGGCCTGGTGCTCGCCTTTAATTTCACAGTACGCGTGAAACCTGGGTACGATCTCCGGTGCCAGCACCTCTAAATTTGTTCTACAATTTTAAGTGCTGATTTACCACGTGATTAGCGGTGAAGGAAAACATCGTGAGGAAACCTACATCTCCGAGGAATAGAAATATTTCATTTATTTGAGGATATGTGAAGTCCGCCAACCCGCATTGGAGCATCGTTACTTTACTTTTTTTCTTTACTGGACGAGTTTTTATCGTTTGCTGTACTCGATGCCACGAATCTTAGACGCGTTGTTTTTCGTCATAACCCGGGATATTTTTCATTTACACTATTTGTGAGAATTAGTCCGTCATGATAGAAATCTATGTTTAATAAATATATTTGAGAATCGTGCATTTTCGTCAAATTGCTCGGGGGAAATACGTAAGCATTTTGAAGTAATAAATCTAATTATTTAATATCTTCGTCATCATTGTTGCATATTCAAATTCCAATTAATATTACTATTTGCATTTGAAATTTGGTATGCAGTAACTCGAAGCCCTAAAGAGATTGAATTATCTGTAATGGCGTGTAGTAATTAATTTCGGATAATCACGGAGAGTGCTTGGATAAATCCTTAGAACAGTCGTGGTGTTAAGTGCTATTAAAACGTAATTTTAAATACGTTTTTAACTGAACTGACATATTTGTTAAGGTGCAGTAAGGGTTTACGTTTGACATGTGGTAATGGCGTAAGAGAATCTGGAACCCCATTTTATCCCGTTGATTCATTAAGAGTAGACTAAGGGAAATGCCTGTAAAATCTAATGGCTTCTGACAGGTGGCAGAATAATCTTCTCGAAAATGCCAGACCGAAAATAGACTGGTAGTAGAATTCCCATGCAGGAATCTATTTTTATGTTTCGATCGAACGAGACAGCTTCTAGCTGAGTGATTTTTGTATGAAACTGTAGTATCTTGGGTTTTTTGTATATCAGTGTAAGTAAATCGTATTATTATCTTCTTTTGACGACCCAAAAAAAAAACATTTTCAATAGCATTATCGTACATGACGACACGCGTAACGTCAGGAACTGAATCTACCGAGATTCCTGTATGAATCCTACTTTGGCGGATGATATTGCCAATGAAAAGGGTAGCTACCCGCCAGATCGGGTGGTCTGATCTGGGAGAGGACATCTCCTCCAACTAGTTACATTTAGATGTTGTATATATAGGTTCGCAATCTCAGAAAACTTTCATAGCGCGATTATGGTCTGTATGAAACATTTCTTGAGCTCCTCATGTGGACATAGATGTCGCTACACTACCACCAACTGAAACACTTTTTTAGCTTAAATAATCTTTATATGTATATTATTTGTCAAAGGTGCTTTTGACGGTATGAAATATCTCCCCTAATACAGTATCAAATGTTCTTTGATACGTCATTTTGAAGATGATTTTTTCCCCTAATGACTAAAAATAAATGAATGTCTTAAATTTAATGTTTTTGAACAAATTATTAAAAAGTTTGAATTAATTAATTTCATTGTAATAAACGCCATCTGTTGCCAATCTGTTCACCGACATGCACAACAGCTGTCGGTTAGAGTTGTTTATGTTGTTTATAGAAGGTAGATGGCACTGTCTGTCCCTGATCACGATAATGTGCGAAATATTCGCACGGATCAGCTTGCATATGCTTTCACCACATTACTAAAAATATATATAAAAGTATTGTCTTTCGCCATATTATTCATGTTTATGTTATTATTATTGTAAACTGTTTCAAAATCAGATTACGTGTTCCACGAACTGTATTTTGGTAGGCTGATCATTTTCGATAATTTCGTATCAAACAAATTACCAATTTCAACTCACGTTGATAATATATTTGTACACAGGATTATGGTACGTCCGAATTTAATCTGTGGTTGTTTCGATTGCCAGCTCTTAGTAGATTATGTATGTATCTCAAAGCGATATTTAATCTGTATTACCCAACGTGAATGAGTTGCCTACTGATTTAAATAAAAAGAATTTTTACGGATTTTATCTCGTTTAATTTTATACTATTTATAACCCGAAGTTTCGAGCGCTTTAGAGTACCTGTAGACTGAGATGACAGATGTCCTAATGTCATAGTTAATTCACCCCGACCTTCATCAATCTGATGTAATGATCCTGAACATGGTCAAAGACTGCAAACATCCTAGAGCGACGATGCTTCACATCAGCTATATTTTCTTTTAAGCTGGTTTTAATCGATCTTTTTGTTTGCCCTATGTAAGAGAGATCACATTCACAATCTAGCTTTTCCTGCATCTTGTAGAGGGATGTTACACTCGACGGCAGACTATTAGCTTGAATGATATTTCAATGATAAAACACAGCTTGGGGAAGTCCCTGTACTCCATTACGTTCAACCAGAAGAAACATAAAACGTGTGGCGCTCTTACATAGCGAACAGGTTTATTTTTTTCTTTCTTTTCTTTTTTAAAAAAACGATTCCCGACAGTAGGATTTCTCCTGTGTCGTGGGTGCGTTTTACAGACATAAATTTCACATGCACCTACACCCAGATCCGGAATAACTATTTGTAGACCATACAAATATTTGTCCCGTGCGGGAATCGAACCCGCGACCCGCGACGCAGAAGCCAAGGGCTTAGCCACTGCGACAACCGAGCCGTATTATTAACACTTTGTAATCTATAAGTTCTTTATAAGCAAAATTATCGATAATTGTAGTATATTCATAAGGTGAATAGTCCATTTTTTTCTGATATGGTTTGAAAAGACGATCACTGCTTATTAATTCATACTCGTACTTATGAACAGGCTGCTGTTAAAGAGGGCTTAATTGTTATAGCACCGTCGAAAATAATTTTAATTTTATCTATTAGTTGCTTCAGAATATTTATACTGAAAATAAAATGTAATTAGTAATTCATTTTTATTATCAGTTAATACACACATAAAAATAATTTATAAGCAGCCAGAACTTATCTAAAAAGGACACGGCGGAAGTTTCTGATCTCCACAATTATGTATGGTAGTGAATGTTGGGTCTGGCAGAAGAAGCATGAAAGTAAATTAATGCATGTAGAAATGAAAAGTTTGAGAAGTGTAGCTGGAGTAACTTTGATCGATAAAATGAGAAACAGCGTGATAAGAGAACGTTGCGGTGTGGTTGATGATGTAGTGACAAAAATAGAGAAAGGGACGCTTAGATAGTTTGGACACGTAGACAGGATGAATGAAAGAAAATTGACGAAACAGATTTATGAGGCGAGTGTGAATATGGGCAAGTCGATGAGGGTCGACCGAAGTCGAAGTGTATCGTGATCAGATCGGAGACCTTTTGGGGAACGTCAAAAGTACCGGCAATCGATGAGCTTGTATGAAAACACTAATAAAAGTAGAAGAAGCGGAAGATGTGACAGGATCGTAGCAAATGGAAAAATGTGGTCTCTGCCTATATGCCTCACTGCATGTATGTATAAAAATACAGTACGTACAGCCTATTAAAATAGGAGACAAAGAGAAGGATATTAAATACTCTGAAAACGATACCAAACATTTACTAAATTAGATTCAACACTTTTGTTAATTTTACATGTAATTAAAAAGATTAAGTCTAGCTTAATATATTATATACATATTGCTGACGACCGCGTGGCCTAGTGGTCGGAGTACCTGACTTCTAAGCCGCGGGTCCTGGGTTCGAATCCCAGCCGGAGCTAACATTTGTGCTTAAACATAAATTGTTGGTTTTCGGGTCTGGTTGTGTTGTGATTGTCCCCGTGTTTCTGACACTGCATCCTAGCCTTACCTCCGATCTTATCGCATCAGCGTTACATCGGGCGCGGGTAGGTTGGGACGAGTGAGAGCCCTCTGTGTTTGTACTCTTGGCGTACACTTGTGGCACTATAATATCTCCTGCGCTTTTGATGGCTCTCATCATCATCATCATCATCACATATTGTTGCAAATCTATAAAAGTTTAATTTCAGTTCAATCGTTTTAAAAAACTAGTATAACTAAGCGTTTTCATGCAGAGATTACTAAATAACTCAGGAATATCTACAACATTGAATTCTGTGCAGTGTACAGTAATTAATATCAACTACTAACTCAGCTCTGAAGCAATCCGTCGATACTAGGTACAGTCGTTAACAAAAAGCTACTTAGTAAAAATTAATGAAGGATTGAGAAAAAGTTTTATTTTTATAGATGATTTTAGCGATGATGATGGTAGCTCAGGGAGCTAGGCGCTCGCTTTAAATTTCATAGTACGCGAGTGACCTGGGTTCGAGTCCCGGTGCCGGCACCAATAAAATTGTTAATTGCAATTTTAAGTGCTGATTTACCACGTGCTCGACGGTGAAGGAAAACATCGTGAGGAAACCTGCATGTCTGAGAAATAAAAAAAATAATTCGATGACATGTGAAGTCCGTCAACCCGCATTGGAGCAGCGTGGCGGATTCTTCCTAGCTCCAAAACCCTCTCAGAAATGAGAGGAGGCCTGTGCTCAGTAGTGGGACATTTATAGGTTGAAACTTTATATAGCGATGAGACGAGCAACTGTTTCGCCAGCAAAGTGCAACGTCTGCCCATAACAAATGCTGTATCACCCTGAACATTTCTGTGTCTGTCCCTCTGAGACATCAGTTCTTTAGTTTCATATGCCTAGCTTAACGCGAGCAGTGACAAAAAGAAATACAGTAATGTTGGCACACCACTACTTGTCTACAGAATAACTGGCCCTGCAGTGGTACCTACCTAGGCGACCTAGGCTAAATTAAAAGTGAATTCGAATTTATTTTATTATGCCTTCAATTCGTAATGGATTTACTTTTAAAGTATTTATCTAACCCATTCATATGTTTACATTCCGGTATAAATTATTCCGCTGGTTAAAGTCCAGACATTTTCTTTTCTCAAATCACAATTCTTCACATTTCTTAATATTATTTTAAAATACATGTTTTAATCCATTTCGGACTTGAAAGTACCTTGAATGTTATGAGAAGTAATTAGTAATAATTTAATCGAACATCTCAAACGATCTGAAACGATAAACTACTTTATTCGCTAACAAGTTATAATAACATTTTACAAAAATTCAATTTGTGATAGGAAAATAATCCAAAAACGTATGAATAACTTTAAGTATTGATTTACAACGTCCTCGGCGATGAAGGAAAATATAGTCCCGAAATTTGCATAGTCTAAAAATAACATATGTTGCGAGAATATATATAATACTCCAACACGCACTGGAATAAGTCTGGCCAAATCTTCCCGTCATCTTTAAATAATAGGTGAAGTCCTTTGTAACTTGGAACAGTAATATGTTTGGTATATGTTAATTTTTTTATTTGTTTGTAATCATTTTACATTTGCGATTGTTAGTGGAGACAATTTAGGTCCCGAATAAAAACCATTGCTGTGGTTTATGTCGGGACTCCCATATATTATCAGTAAGGCGGGCTTTATGACTTCGCTCTATCATCATCATTTCGGCCTATCACCAGTCCACTGCTGAACATATGTCTCCGCCATAGATTGATAAAAAGTATGTAGCACTCATTTTGGGGGGATTTTGCTATAGTTTCCACGCTTGGCAGGTGGATTGGAAACCTGCAGTTTATTTATTCAGATGTTCCAGGAAGAAGCTGCTGCCCATCTCCTGGTATTTAATTTCCATCTGTCGACTTTTACGACACCCACGGGATGAGATGGGGTGGTAGATTCTCTTAGGCCGCTACCACTCGTCGCTCTATCAGCTTTGTTATTTTTTTACACAACTTTAGTTATGCTTTTTAATGCCGTGTGCTTATCAAATAAATATGTTTCTTTCTTTCTAATACAATTACAACCATATACCGCAGAAGATAATGATTATTATTGTGGCCCAATTGTTCTACGATTCAAATCCTGATTTCTGTTTAGTTCTTTTTTTCGCGCTTGTATTTTGTACTGTATTTCTTCATTCGCGATTTATTACTTACTTATTACTTACTTATTTAGAGAAACCAAATCATCAATGCGACATCCGAACGACTCATTAAATTCATAAGAAACCACTGTAATTATTCTTACTTATGTAAAAGATAATATATTTTTTTATTTGATTAAAGTGACGGGACGAGCAAAACGTCCACCTGATGGTAAGTGCAACGTCTGCCCATAACAAATCCTGTGTCACCCAGAACAGTGTGACACCACAATGCGCCCGTCACCCTGAGACATCAGTTCTTAATTCTCATATGCCCAGTGATTACGCCAGCTCTCAGTGCCTTTCAAACCGAAACACAGTAATGTTAGCACAGATGCACACTACTGCTTCACGGCATATTTACATTATTATAAAATAACGAATGCCGTAGACTTTGTTAATACATCGTAACGGATCAATTAAGCAATTAGATTCTTTTGCTAAACAATTAATTGAACGGACCGTGAAGGACGGAGTATGTTCATGTTTCCTATTCATCCCGGAAAACATCAGGTTTCGAAAAAACTTTTTACAAATATTTACTTGCCTGTCAATGAGAAACAACTCAACCTTATTTTAGGAACAGGGACAGTTGATTAGATGGTGAAAGAGATAGGCTTATTTTTATCTCGGAAAAAACAGTTCCCTGAATGAAGAATTGAAAAGATATAAAAACTGACTTCGATATTAAAATATAAGTTTGCTGGTGTGTAATTTATGACTCTTTAAACTCGTATTTAAAATCTACCAACATTTGATTTTTAACAATTATATATATATATAAGTTACGCAGAAACCGCGACATCAGGGCGCAAACGCCTTCCCTATAACATTGCCCCTTAACATATGGCCATAGCCAACATAAGTCACATACGTTTTTTAGTGGCCGATATGATGTCGACAAATAATGGGTAAATGTGTGATGCAAGTGGACCTATTTTTTATGCGCAAATTTATTGTTTCTGTGTTGATATTATTATAAATAACACAAAAACTGTGTTTTGTGTAGTAAAAAGCTGTGACCGACGCATTTTTATATTTTTACATAAAATTACATTACTATCAATTTCAATAATTTAAATCCATAATTAAAGTACTATTAGAAAAAAAATTCAATCTAACAAAAATATATAAGTTTCGGGAAAATTTTATAAGTGGCAGGCATCTCCATCAAATCGACATCAATCCGTCAAGTTGCATGCTCATGCATGCATGTAGTTCGCTATTAGAGTGAAAGAGACAATGATATGTTTACTTTACATTTAACAGACATAAACTCCACATGCGCAACACAACCAGACCCTCAAACCAAATGTTGAATTAAGTTGGGATACGAACCCAGGACCAGCGACGTAGAAGCCAGGCACTCTGACCACCAACCCACGCAGTCAACAGATTAAAACACACCAAGATTAAATCTAAAAAACATTCCTAAGTTTAGTTTTATGACATTATCGATAAAATTTGTAATATTTGTTCAATTTGTTGTGATATAAACATCTCACTGTGTTCTCTTAAATAGCTGATCTATGCAAATGTGTAGTTGAACATGTTACATATATTTTATTTTCGATTTTAAGGAAACGTAGTGCAGATTTAATTTGGGCACAATAACTTCAAATATTTACGTATATTAATGTCGATTTTATAATACAAATGAAATTCATTGTGTTCGGCGGATAGTTTCGAGTTATCGAGTGTTGTTCTCTTTGCATTTGGATATATGTGTAATGTATATACTTTTAGTGCCAATTACCCCATAATAACATCAATATTTACCATTACACAATATTTTAGATATTAGGTCAGATACTTATTTTCACATTTTAATTAATACTGATTTATTATACACACCTGCCTTCTTGTCTGCGTAATCCGCTTGCATTATACTATCAAAATTGTGGTGGAATTCGAACTAAATTAAACACTATTACATGTGGTATTTATCCTACTCGTACGACATTATTATGTTAACTGAAACATGGTTAACTCCAAGTATATGGGGAATAATTTATGATAATCGATTACTGTTTTCCGTTTGCGACCGTAACCGAGAAGCTATGGTAAAATGGATGGCGGCGAGTGATGTGGCGGTGAAGGCTGGGGTTGACCCGTGCGCCTGTTATTTTTAATATTCAAATTATATCAACCAATGTTTGAAATACTCTAATTCTGCTATACGCCGATGACCTGAAATTTACCTTGGTATTCGTCTACAAGACTGTCTTAATTTACAACAAGACTTAATAGGCTATTTATTTACTGTCTACAATAAACTACAAACCTTCTAAATGTAACACTATAACTTTTACTAAGAATCCTAGGCTACCTGAATAATGAATCGTAAAATGAAATATAAAAATCTAACTTAAAGAATCACCTTCCGCGGTATTTCAGGGTCAGAGCGTTCGCCTTTAATTGTTATGCAGCTATACTGGGTTCATTTTTCGTTACCGCCTCCACTAAAACAATTGATTGCAATTTTTAGTGATAATATGACGTGTTAACGTACTCTGCGCTGAAGAAAAAATTTGAGGAATTTGGAACTTTCATAAGGAAACGTTAAATTCGTAGATATAAAAAAACGACATTTGAAATCTGGTTACAGGTGTCCTCCGCATGGCAATTCCCGCCAACATAACCCTCTCAAAAATGAGATGAAGCCTTTGCCCTGCAATGGAGTCTATTTTATTTATGGACTGTCACTACTTTTTTTACTAAAGGTAAGAACCTACACACAACAACCTGAGCACAACATCCTCTCATTTTTGAGAGGGCTTTGGAGCTGGGTAGAGTCCGCCACGCCGCTCCAATGCGGGTTGGCGGACTTCACGTGTCCTCGCAACAATTTTATAACGTGCAGGATGTTTTATTTTTTTTACTAATTACCTAAAATTAGCCAATTATTCTGCCGTGAAGCAGTAGTGTGCAAACATTACTGCTTCGTCGTCTTTCGGTTTGAAGGGCACTGTGAGGTAGTGTAATCACTGGGCATATGAGACTTAAGAACTCATGTCTCAGGGTGACGGGCGCAGTGTGGTGTCACACAGAAATGTTCTGGGTGACACAGCATTTGTTATGGGCAAACGTTGCACTTACCATCAGGTGAACGTTTTGCTCGTTTCGTCACTTTAACAAATAAAAAAAAATACGAATCGAATCAAAAACCATTATTTTAGTTAAATTTTTATTGTCTTTGGTTATACAAAAACATGGATTAATTTTTAAAATAACTTACAAAAACACATTTATTTACTTATAAACACGTTGTGAATTCTAAACTTGTACATTGATAATAATAAAATTAGATTACTTTACGATTTTAAAACATTTCAATATTTGGCACATTCAGCAGATCGTCGGAGCATGGAGACAGCCAGTTAAATATTCATTAAAAAATTACACACGCCAAATACATTTCAGACAAAAATATCAATCTGTTTTGCAAAAATTATTCTTTTATATTTGCAAAATAATACAAACTATCTTTTATTTACGATTAACTGACAATACACAGATTAATAATAAAACAAAATAAAATAAAATTAAAATAAATACTGCTGCTACTTTATAGCAAACAAAATAATAAGTATTGGAATATACATGATAATAGATACAAAAATGCCAAGACAAATAAGATAAAATTTTTACTAAATGCCCTCAGACTGTCATTAACTCCGAATCTACAAGACTGTTAACGTAATTGCTGGACTCATTTATACGTTATCTGTATTTTTATTATTTGTAATATCGTTTTTGAACGTGACCAGTCATCGTTACCATGACAATAATACTTTGTTAATGTTTAACAATTATTAAACGGAGCTGTAACCACTTCCAAATAATGAAGGCGGATAAAGAACTGTTTGATTTGGCACATAGTCAACAAACAACTACTTCGAATCTTACAAATATGTACAAGTTTATATTATTTATGTTTGTTATCGGTTTATCTAATTTCTCAAATCGGTATAAATTTTGACGTTGGTTAAACAAGGCTATATTCATGATAAAGATGTTTTGACTTTGTCTTATTCGATTAGCTTAAGACAAAAATAACTATCTAAAAATTTTGCATTCGGACGAAGCGTTTTGCTTTCATAATGCGTACACCAAAGGACTGGAATAATTTGCTTGCATCAGACTTTCCGTCCGATTACAATGAGGGTGTCTTCAAGAGAAGAGTGACTAGGCTTTTTCTAAGCTAGTGTGCCTACAATCAAAAACTACATCGTCATACCATCAGGTGGTATTGTAGTTTACGCTAGGTTATAAAAAAAATTGTTCATTTGTTTCATTCAAGTATAACTACAAGATTATTGCCTTAATATTATGATGGCATACTCAAAAACAAAAAAAAATACTTTTTTAGATTCTACACCATATATTAAATTGAATAAAAAAATTAAAATGAGGTAATTGAGAATTTCAGTTTTTTTTATTAAACCTTATTTTTTTTTTTCAATTTGGCTTCGCTGTGATTTAACAGAATATTATACAACACTTCAGTTCTACTAAACTAAAATAGTTAATTTAAATATATGAATGAATTAACTAATTCATTAAAATAATTATATTCATAATTGGTATAACATCCCGGCACCTACCTATGCTACTTTAATCTAATAAACACAACAGTGAAGCTTTAACGACAAAATTGAATACTAAAAATGTACATACAAAACTTTAAATTTATTTGTTTTGTAAAACTTTACGCGACCCTAACTCAGAGAGTCGTTGCCCCGAACCAGACAAATTCAAAATACGTTTTCTTCTCCATTTAATTTTAGTTACCCTACTACGGCGTCATATTAACAAATTTACTTCGCAACAGATTTCCTTAAGCTTCATGTTATCCTAGTACTTGCGAGTTCTTTCGACGGCAGCTCAATGGTAAGATGCCCAATTAAATTTATGAGTTCCTTGCCTCGATCAGCTGTATAACAGTGTATAAGCTATGAGTTTAAAACAAATTCTTTAAGTCGTAAATCTCCTACAGGTATCGCGCTACGAGCTCATTTTATTTTTTGGGGCATATACACATCGTCCCTCTGCCCAGACTGCCGGGATGTATTACGATTAACCCTGTATATGTTTTATAAATGTGCAGTTTAATGATATTTAACTATGAAGTTGCATACTCATATACTTAGTAATTTATACGTTTACTACCTATACAAAGTTCTATTAATCAAACATAAAAATGTCTCTAATTGGATAAAAAATAATGAATTTTATAAATTAAAAATTTGCATCTGGAAGTGGTCACTGCTCGTGGGTCTAGTCCCGTTAATACAAATTCATCCACAACTCAATTTCCGTACAAAAACCAACGAGTGCCTATCTCACCGTTTACTTTATTTACCATTAGTTATATTAACACTACATTAATATGCGAATGGGTTTTTTATTATATATGTACTTCAGTTCATTTTATTTTCTCGTTTTTATTTAATGATTTTAAAATCGACATCTCAAATATTTCGTATATCTAACATCAGATTGGTATTAAAATGTAGAAACCTCAAATATTTTTGAGCAGTGAGTTTTTTTTTAATTACATTATATTATTTATTTTTAAATTAATACACAAATACATGTGGAATGAGCAATCGTCTTCTTTACTTACATAAACACTAGCGGATATTTTCTTTAAAACTATTTCTTTTTCTAATTTCGTAGTGTCATAGTTGCTTGGCGTATTGTGTTGACATAAATGGTGTGTCGAATTTTTCAATTAAATAAAACGACAGGATTTATTTTATTACTGAATTGTATCTCCAATGTAACTGAAAACTGATTGTAAGTGTCAATTAAGTATAGGAATGTAAGAAAGAAAAAACTGTATAGTACATCACGCCTCTTTCCCATTGGGGTAGACAGAGACCACATCTTTCCACTTGCTACGATCCTGACACACATCTTTCGCTTCTTTTACTTTCATTAGCGATTTCATACACGCTCGTCGGTTGTGGGTACTTTTTTAATAAATAGTAAAGGTATAATAAAATAGCATGTGGAAGAAATTATAAAATTCTGTAATGAAGAAAAAATTACCAGTGTTCTGTAATATGGAGAGAATAAAATAAAAAGTATTGGATGAAATGATTCGGTTGGCACGATAGCTCAGCGATTGATTTCTGAGGCACAGGTCGCGGGTGTTCCGAGTTTTTATGCTAGCGCAATTTGATTTTAAATCACATCCGCGATACGGGAGAATAAAGTATGTAAGACAGTTTATCACTCGATTGCATTCCATGAATGTCGTAAAAGGCGACAGTGAATACATAAACCAGGCAATGGTAGCAACATTCTCTTGAGTCAAGCATGGCAACATTAACAATATTTCTCTTTATACCCCCCAATCTGATATATCTAATACTATTGACGAACACTCAATAGGGGATTTATAACTGGAAGTTAAGATTAATAATAAAAACAAAACGTAAAGACCCTTTCGAGTCGATAACAAAAGTAAGGAAAACCAACTCTTTAATTTTATTATAAGAATAGATTTAAAAAATTATAACAAAATGCGTTATTCAATAACAATCACGTTAATTGAAAATTTCCTAAAAAACACATGTTATATATGCATTTAATCAGCTTAAGATAGATTTAAATATTTGAGGTTACTACTCGTGTTAATAATTACAAAAATCAATTTACACCAAGAGTAATACTATGCTTAACTATAATAACGATTTTATATCGCAAATACAATGTAATAATAATAAAAACTTTTGTTAAATTGGTGTACTATTAACGTTGACATGGTAGAGTGAAGGTTTTTTTCTAATATTTCACGGAATTATACGTTTGGCACTTCCTTACTTATTACGATAAGTTACTTACGTGTTTGACTTATTTAAAAAGAATTTAGGCATTTCTTGAAAGGCGATATCATTTAGACACGGAAAAAAACAACACAGTTACAGTGCATGACGACGTGTCAAATGGTACTAAGATTTTTCGTAAAGAACAATATGATCCGTTCATAACAATAGAAGTAGTGAAAGATAAACCGAAAGATTTGAATTTCATATAATTAAGAAAGACTTAACGTGTCAACGTGAAAACTGCGGCGCTCTTCGTCTGAACCTAAAAATAAATAAATCTGGAATTTGCATCCAAGATCCACAAGTCCTGTACTTTAATTTAATAATAAATTGAGAACAGTGTGTTTAGGCGCTTACAGTACTTTAACTTGTCCCGATTGGAGGACATCTTTTGAAAAGAAAATAAACCGAACATCATTAGTTACTTTGAATTTAAATACATAATTTGGTTACTTCACTGTACCATGATATACTGTCGATTTTTTGTGTAAGAAACGGTAAAGCATTTGTACTGTTTATTTAATTGCATTATATACAATAATTTTTAATATATAAATAAGAATACAACATCGAGGAAGAAGGCATTTTTCTACATTAATAGACCCAAAAATAATCGAGACATCCATCCAATTCATCTCATACAATTGTGTGTTATAACAGCCAAATTATTTGCTAAATCTTAGTAACTTCTTTGGTATGCGCAGTAAAAATCAATAATAAATCTTTATTCACAATTCATATAACATTCATAACTATAGATTTCTTAAAACTACAAGTTACTCTACAAAGGAACTCGGACTAGATCAAAGAACATCCACGATGAAAGAAATAAATCTTGAACATAGAATTAATTTACTGTGCGCATTGACAATAACATTAGGAATTACTATAACTGCCAAAATGTTACAAATACAATACGGTATTGTGCGTGTTAAGTAAACACATGAACATTGCGTTATAGAGGATATGGATTATAGAAGTACTATTCTACAGTGTATCAAAAAAGGAGAAAAACAGTGATGTTACATAAAAAATAAAATAATTTAGTATTTCATTTTAACGAGTCACACGAATTATTTAAAAAAAATGTGGTATTATGTAATGTGGTAGGACGCACAAGCCGCCATTACAAATATTATTGTTTTCGTTGTTAAAAATAAAATATGAACGCCCATTCAAAATAAAGATTAAATAATGAATTTTAACAAATAAAAATGGTAATTATTTTTTATTGTTGATCATTTTATACATGGTGCAAACACTACTTTCGTGCTCCATAACTTTTTTGACCATCTTCTTTAGAGCATAATTTTTTTTACCAGTGTGTTCAGTCTCTTCATAGTCTACTGCTGGATATAGGGCTCCACTACGAAGTGAGGATTTGCCATAATCACCACACTTGGCAGGCGGATTGGTGATAGCTGCATCGCTTCGTACTGTAGCTACTGCTGCCCGTTACCGGTCTGTGTTCTTTTATTTCATAAAGCGATGAGACGAGCAGAACTTGACATTTTTATCAATGTCATTTCTGAGTGGCACCACACTGCGCCCGTCACCTTGTGACGTTAGTTCTTAAGTCTCATATGCCCAGTGATTGCACGAGCGCTCAGTGCCCTTCAGACTGAAACACAGTAATATTTGCACACTATTACATCATGGCAGAAAAACTGGCTCTGGGGTGGCACCTACCTAGACGGATTCCGGCATAGGATCCTAACACCAGTAAGATTATGGTCTGTCTATTTTCCGTCTGATATTTTTCGAGGCAGTTATTCGACTTTGACGAAACCCGCGGGATGAGAGAGAGTGGCCTATTTATTTACGCCGCTACTACACGACTGTGTATTTACTGTGTTTCGCTAAAGAGCACTGAGAGCTAGTGTACCGTGCATATAGAACTTAATAACTGACATCTCAGGGTGACGGGCGCAGTGTGATGCCTCACAGTAAATTACATCTTCAGTTACATCACGGCATAATTCCAAGACTAGTGGAGCTGATTTAAAAATAGTATTATTAGGCTTTCTGCAAGGCTGGAACATTTTAATTGACAGAAATGTTACAATTGATTATAGCCATAAAGACGGGTCAATTAGTTAAAGGTAAAAAAAGAAAAGTTTCAGCCTATAATGTCCCACTACTGAGCACAGGCCTCCTCTCATTTCTGAGAGGGTTTTGGAGCTAGGAAGAATCCGCCACGCTGCTCCAATGCGGGTCGGCGGACTTCACATGTCTTCTAAATATATTTTTTTTCCCAGACATGTAGGTTTCCTCACGATGTTTTCCTTCACCGCCGAGCACGTGGTAAATCAGCACTTAAAATAACAATTTTAGAGGTGCCGGCACCAGGAATCGAACCCAGGTCACTCGCGACTATGAAATTTAAAGCGAGCGCCTAGCCCCTGAGCTACCACGGCATCAATTGGTTAATCCAATATATTTTCTAGGATAACCGCGGCTTCAAACTCAATGAAATTAGTGGCTTTTAAACAACAAAAAAAGTTTGGAGCCTCTGAAGCTTGGTGGAGAGAAGTATATTTAATTCCTCTATCTGTGACGGCGATACAACGAAACTGTTTTGAAAGTCTATAAAAGTGCCGTGTGGTGGCGGCTCGTTAAAAGAATACTACCACTACCACTCCATCTCATCCAATGGATCTCGTAAAAGGCGAGTAAGGAATAAAACTGCACTGTGCAATCAAAAGCGCATGGTGGCGATGGGCTCACAAACTATCACACCAAGTGCATTATATTGTTTTGGTGAAACGTGGATTGTGGCAGTCATCCGCTTTTGCAGTGAGTGCCCAGTCTCTGACTACCCCTATTGGGATACAGTCGTGATCTTATGTATGTATGTATGTATGTATATGTATGTATAAAAGATGTTCGTTTGGCGCAATGCACACTACAAGGCAATAGTAGACAAACGTACGATGCCGAAATGTAATTTGTAAACATTTTGGCCGGTACTAATTTGGTAGAATTACGCATTTTTACAGGACTTTTATAAGCCTTTTGTTAGATTTAATTAACGATGATTTATTATAGCTACTTATATTTTATTAAATACTCATTTTTTATTCACTAATTTAAGAAATAATGTAGGGCAAAAATTTAGGAGAAACTCAGTGTGGTACGAGTAAAAGTATTGAAAATAGAACTTAACATTATGCTTCATTTTGATAATGCGCAATTCACCAGTGATAACATCAGGTTTCTAAGAATCTACTTACTGTAATTATCTTTGATATAATTACCATAATTCTAGATCTCTACACATATATATTAATAAATAGGTTAATAAAACCTCATTCACAACAAAGGAACGTTGTACGACACATATAGATCTGTTGTGCATGTTACAAATATATTATGTAAATACACACACTCACATTACTTGTATATAAGTAATATTTTTAAATAATACATCAACTATTAGTTATATAATGTCGATACAAATGTCATAAACTTACCAATTATCGATTAGGTGTAATATTTACAATATTTTCAGGTTCATTTTAAATACAGTTCGTTCCAAAAGAGCCGTTCTGAACAAATATATTTTCAAATGCATATATATACGTATATACAGCTACACTCAATTCACACGATAATATTATTTTCTATTAAAGTAAAACTAGAACATAGTAACAGCCCAGAAATGTCTCACCATTTTTATTTATTTCATATTTTTTTTCTAAACGTAATTGGCAAAAAATAATAAGAGATAATACTGGTAAAGTATCCTTCACCTGTTTCTTTTGTCGTCAGATTTTATATAATCTAGTAAATGATATGAAATATCTATAAATAAACATATAACTATTCAATTAATAATAATAATACTTTTTATTTGGTCACTATTTGCTAATAAAAGAAAATTGGGTAATTTTCTAACGTTCTGTGTAATATGTACGTAGAAACATTTTCTTTCTTTCGCATCTTGCTGGAACATCTGAATAAATAAACTGCGGTTGCCAACCCGTTTGCCTAAGCAAACGGGTTGGCAACGGTTTTTCCGGACCGATACGACTTAGGGACCTTCAAGAAAAGAGCCTATTCCTTCCTCAAAGGCCGGCAACGCATCTGCTATTCCTCTGGTATTGTAGATGTTCATGGGCGGCGGTGATCACTTACCATCAGGTGAGCCGCTTGCTCGTTTGCCTCCTCTAACATAAAAAAAAAGCGTGGCAACTATGGCAAAATCCCCCCAAAACGAGAGCTACAAACTTTTGTAGCAATCTATGGAGGAGGCCTATTGATAGGCTGAAACGACGACGATGTCTGTGCGATTTATTTGTCCAGAACTTAACTCTTGTGAACGATATTTTTAAACACATGTTTAGAATTCGATTAAAATATTTTTTTGCCTTAACTACATTTGACAGACGAGATAGTTAATTTTCTGTTTAATTTGTAATGGACGATTACACAGATGTCCATGAATTAAAAAAGCCATAAAATGCCATAGCATGTCAAAAAGTTCCAAATTTTCTCACAGTCATATTGTGTAATCATTCACAACAGCCATGATTAGCATTACCTACTGCTTTACTCACTTTTTTAAATATCACAAAAGTGACTTAAGAAAAATCGATAGAATTAATCGATTGAGTATTCAGTAATCGTGTGTATCGTTACAAAAGAGTTTTATCTAAGAGTGAGTAAGACGTTGCAAAGGAAATCACATCTAGATAAATTGTAATCGTTGTATGATAGTAAACATTAATATAATAAGTTCTATCTATTTAAATTTACAGAATAAATTAAAGTCAAAATTAAAATTAATTCGCTTACTCAGTTACACTTATTTAATGTTTAC
The DNA here is from genome assembly GCA_019845155.1 of Luehdorfia chinensis. NCBI lineage: Eukaryota > Metazoa > Arthropoda > Insecta > Lepidoptera > Papilionidae > Luehdorfia > Luehdorfia chinensis. The sequence goes on from JAHVAK010000390.1 coordinate 2,633,492, forward strand.
GATCCGCCACTTTACACATAAAGATCTTGCAAGAGAATTGTTTAAATATTGCTTAAAATTTACAAATACGAAACTTTCGATTTAGCACATTTAAGAAAATACACGTAGACTCAGAAATCAGGGCTCGGAGCTCTCTCTTAAAACGTGTGACCTTAAAACTACAACATTTAGTATTCCAATTACTTCTAGTTTCACGACACATTATTTTAATTAATACCTTGGTCTCTGACGACAAAAATCAACAAAATTTCACAGGTTTACATTGAAAAAATCCATGTCTAGAAATTAAAAAAACAACAGAAATGAAAGAGCCTCAAACAATTGGGAAAAAGATGCCATGCTCAATTTGACGACATTAATCCTAAAAGCTCACACTTCATCAGAACACCGGAAATGTCTGACTAGAGACGTTACTTACCAAGTTAAGAACTAATTTTTTTTGGCAATTCTATTACGCCATCATTATTTTTTAATCTAAATTCTTATCCATCCATAAAATATATTGGCTTTTGACATTTTGAACGTCCGATCTCCTTACAACAGAAGACTGATTTATAAAAACGAAAGAAACTTATGGCGAGGCGTATCACAAAAATGTATAAAACTACAAACAATGATTCTGCAGATGGACGGGACGAGTAACTCACTAAAAATTGGAATGTTTGTCAGATTGCTTCGGTAGGTAAAACTAACGAAACTAACGACTTACGAATAATGTATGAACATTAAGCCGTTTTAAGGTCAACATTTTATAATCGTTGCTTTAAGAACACTTCATTTAATTAATACATCCATAGTTAATGTTTGGTTTGTAGCTGATCGAATCTAAAAAGCATCAACCGACAGTTTATCTTTTGCTTTTAAATGGAAATAAGTAGCGTTAGTTTTATTGATGGGGTTTTATTAAATTTCAAAACAAAAACCGGGAAGCATGTTTTCACATTAAATTCGAGTCTTATAGTTCTTTTATTAGTATAGTTATCTCATTACACAGATGCAAGAATTCAGAAAGGTTTTTGTATCTTTTTTTTTTTAATTATGAATTTACATACTTCGAGTATTAAGCAAATGAAATATTCCATTTAACTTCCAAGTACCAAAATTGGGCAATACTATTTTGGTACGAAAAGTTCACAATTTCGATATATAAAAATTATATATAGAAATGCACAATACAAAAATCATTTCAAAGAATTTGATTTAAACCTAATTGTACACGCCTCTTGTCATAGCTTCTCTATTTCTGTTGTGCCATTTGCATGTTAAAATTCTTACATACGTTCTTCTAAATGTCGCATTACAGAGAGCATAACATACAGGATTGATTGTAGAATTTATGTAACATAGAGCATAGAAGAAAGACCATAGTTCATCTGGGATACACTTAGTACATGCTGTGAGCGGTTTCAGCAGCACGAGGATATTGTAAGGCGTCCAGGTTATAATAAAGGATAAGAGTATAGCGGATAAAGTTTTAGCCGCTTTTGTCTCCTGTTTCTTTTCCTGCGTTTTCTTCTTTTTAGGTTGTTTAGAAGTAATTCCTTTTCCCGCCAGCTGTTTGGGAATTATTTTTGCGTTCAAAGGAATTCTTACATCTTGTATATGCGATGTTCGTCGTGTTAATGCAGCATGACCAGCTGGGTGTAGATTTAGTTCAGAATCTCCTCTAGCTGGTGGTCGATAGTGTGTTCTTGAATTAGACGGTGGTGACTCCTCTGTTATCATTTTGATGCTAGGTCTTTCCGTATCTGCATCTGGTAACCTTATAAGGATAGTGTAGACTGAATCATGCTGATGCTGATTTTGGAGCTGGTGAGGTGGTCGTGTTGATTCTTGTATTAGGCGGAAGAGAACGACTGTCTCTTGCTGCTGTAACAGGAGCTGGATTTTCATAGTTTCTTCGCAAAGGTGACGTGCCCCCGTCAGCAGTGGATGAACCGCCTGACCCACCACGGGTAGCGTACGGATCTCTAATGACATTTAGTGAAGTGCATCTGTAAAAAAGGAAAAGCGTTAATTAAGCCGAAAAAAAGTTTTAATACAATGGGTTGTTACGTATGTTTTTTTTTTACTTTCAAGTTTTCACTTCGAACGTGAAGATGATGTTTCAACATCATCTTCACGTTCGAAGTTGTAATGTACGGTCTGTAAAAATTAAAGTCATAGGCCAGAGACCTAAATTAGTGTTTAAGCAACACTGAAGCGAAGACTGAAAACCACGTACATAGTTCCTTATAAAACGTTACCTCACCTGGACACAGAACTTTGTAGAGGCGTTTCCACGGATACCGGTGTCGCGTAACCCGCATCCGATGGTTCTTCCTCCGGCTCGGTGTCCTCTAAATCTTCTCGTCCAGAATGCCACCAAGCAATACACCATGCTTGTATTGCTATCCAACCACCCTTGGTCCGCCGAGAATTTGAACCCTATTGAAAAGAAAATTATTATTTTATTTAATTTACAATACATCTCTGAAAGATTGAATAAAAAAAAATCAAGATCCGCCCAGCGCTTCTTAATACAAACTTTTTGCATTATAAAGTCATGAAGTGCTAAATTTCATAATAATAGACGATAGCATCTTTCGAAAATGCTAAAACTCTTCGTTCTTTATTGTTTTCAGGCCTGTAGTGTTTTAGAGTATAGTTCATAAGTATGAAATCTGCGATAGGTTTATAATAAACGTCTGCATGTCAATTCAATAACATTTTATGTAATACTTACTGTATGACCAAACTGTACGATAGTAGGAGTTTTTTTTTATATTGCATAAAGTGATGAATCGAGCAAAACGTTCACCTGACGGTAAGTGCAACGTCTGCCCATAACAAATTCACCCATAGACACACCCCTGAGACATAGGTTCCTAAGTCTCATATGCCCAGTTATTACGCTAGATCACAGTGCCCTTCAACCGAAACACAGTAATATTTGCACACTACTGCTTCACGGTAGAATAACTGGCCCTGCAGTGGTACCTACCTAGACGCACTCCTGCAAAGGAATCATACCACCAGTAGAACACATACATATGAATTGTACATATAAATTGTGGTGCATGAGACACCACTTGATACCACTACAAACTCGTAGACATATTTCCGATTTATCGTACCTATCAAAGATAATTAATGGTAGTGTAAACTAAAGCAAACTTCTTGAACATTTCAAGCTCGTCGTTTCGCACACAGTCAACGGTAGAAATAAGCTTAGGTTGTACGTGCCACTGGTGCTTATGAGTTATAGGCGGAATTCTTACTTTGTTCGCACTCGCAAACACTTAAATGCAATAAGCGATCATACTGACATGGAATTATTCTCTACAGCTATTACTTCACTAAAGCGAACCTTGGCGGCAGAGCTTCTAGAATGTTACGATGATGTATAAATTATGTTTCTTATGAACTTATTTGTAAAAACTTGTAAATGGTGAGTGTTTTTCCATTTACAATGTAAACAAATGTTTATTTTATAACTGCAAGTTTTCCTACAATAAATAAACAAAGAAATAAATAATTAAGAAAGATAAGATCTCAATGTTATCAAATCTTTATCGTAATATTTAGTAAGGATTTCAATTTAGAAAGAAAGAAAGAAAGAAACTTGTTTATTCGCAGGCAGTTTAACTACAGCACAATAATTACGGTATACAAAAGGTATATAAAGAAAATAAAATAAAAACAAAAGAAACTATTACTAACCTTAAATAAAATAATGAAAATAGTGTGACCAAATGGTAAAATCTGTGCTGCAGCATTAGCCCACGAAATGGATCGAACTCAGCTATTGTCGAGATAACCCGACACTGGTTTTCAGTCCGACTTTTAACTTATGGAAACTCGGGCGGCTGCGCGTGCGCTTATAAGAATAAATACTATTTGTACATTCCCCAATGGCATTTTATCAGTCTAATGTTAGACACTGGAATCCAAGGGAGGACTTGCCATAACATACGGCTTGGCGATCGTATTACCGGTCATCTGATATCTCGCACTTCGCTGCTTCCCTTCAGATGATGGCCTTAATCATTAAGGCCTTATACAATATTTGATGAATGAGACATATTTGAGACCATTCGTCGGAGTTCAGGAAATTTTTCTGTAATTTCTCCAATCCGACTTGATACTCCCGCGATGATATGGATGGGAAATTGTCTTATTAAAATTTCCATGACACATTTGAAATAAGGATCAAGGAGCATCTTGAAATGTTTTCTCATGACTATTGGACCGATAGTATCGCGATACAATGCGATTGCGAGGACGTAACCAGAGTAAGGGCGACTCAAATAATTAATCTCTTCATATAATACGTTTTTTCCACACAATTTAAACGCTAATCTAGAGCTATCATAATATTTTTAACCTAAAATTATCATAATGTTTTTAACCTACAATTTTCGGGAAAATGTGAGTTCGATGACGTTAATTCAGATCTAAACGGATGCAGGTATTTTACTTTTAATATTGTATTGGCAAATGATTCTACCTTTCACACAGTCCGTAATCGACCGTCTGGCCAAAGTCAGGGAGATAATTACATAAGTACATTTGTTTTTAAATACTCAACCTAACTCCACACGGGTGACTCCAAACTTGTTGTAATGACTCGTTTCTGGAGATTCGCCAAATTAATTATATTAAACAATTTCTGTGTTCAAAAATTTGTATTCCTTTTGGTTACTGCGATTAAGCAAAAGCTTTTGTTTTAAGGACTTATACAACCGGCTTATATATGGATATGGTATCCTTAAAACAAAAGCGTGGTTTTCCATCAAAAGCGATTCATGTTGTGAAAGTAAATATAACTTTCCGAAGTTCTCAAAAAACATTTATGACAATGACGTAGCTCTGCGGACGAAGAAAAACATCTTGAGAAAAGTTGTCTAACTAATGTAACAAAAAAGGAAAGGAACAAAGTAAATTGGCTAAGATCCGGAATTAAAATAAAAATGGCGTGTTTTTTTTATTGGATAAAGTGACGAGACGAGCAAAGCGTTCACGCTATGGTAAGTACAACGTCTGCCCATAACAAATGATGTGTCAGCCAGAACAACGAGTGGCACCCTACTGCGCCCGTCACCTTGAGACATCAGTTCTTAATTCTCATATGCCCAGTGATTACACTAGCTCTCAGTGCCCTTCAGACCGAAACACGGTAATGTCTACATACTACTGCTTCACGGCAGAATAACTGGCCCTGGGGTGGTACCTACCTAGGCGGATTCCAACATAGGAATCCTACCACCAGTAGATCTAGTGTTGGTTTCCGGTGGCGGTATTAGTTTGCTTGTGCACGCTAATGAGGTACGTGGGGGTACGGGCAGTGCTCTTCAATAATAACTGGGCAACACACAGCATTCTAAATTTCCTATGCGGATCTTAGCAAATGAAATTTTTTTTCTCCATTTACTGTAATGGATTTTCATAAAAGTAACGCTAGATTCTAGTTAGTAATTATTATGACATACGTTGCTCACCAACCCGCACAGGAGGCTCCAAAACTATATTACGAAACGACTGCCAATAACAAATGCTGTATCACCCAGTTTTTTTATAATAGTAAACATGAATAAATTTAAAAAGAATAGCCTCATAGACAACCGAAGCACGCCGCACAACAGTTTAGACAACATAGATTCAACAATATACACTTAATATTGTTAAGTCAAGTAGACCAGCCTCCACAAGCAGCACCGGTTCACAAGTAGATATAATTTCGGTGATGTAATTGCTGTTAGCCTTTTTGGCTTTTACAGCTTCATCGGATACTGTGCTCACGAGCCAGGGGCCCGCGTGCCAGGTTTGGTTTGACCCAAACATAAATACTTAAATAAACTCCTACGAAAACATCGAAATTCGGACTGTGTCGCGTTCGCTGCGTGCTTGCGCGATTTCGAATATTTTAAATGATTTTAAGTCGTCTAATGACCGTCCGAGGTAGGCTGCGGGCCTCCATTCGGACTGTTGACTTGTTGTCGGTTACTCTGGGCGGTGAGAACCGCCCAGAGTGACCGACAACAAGTCGACCCACGGGTGTATCGTGTGTACGCGGTGTGATTGTCGACTGCTGAGCGCCGCTCTCTACGGCGGTCGCGAGTCGTGGTGCGTGTTATATTAAAGCTATTAACTGTGTGTACAGTGGAGCCTGGATCGTGACTGACCGTATCGTGGTCAGGAGTTCACAAGTATGACGCATGTGGCATCCATCGCCCTCCTCGACCGTATTAAAAAAAGCAGACGACTTGCCACACAACGCCGCCGCAAGCAGCGACATTGCGCAAGCGAGCATGACATACTCAAGTCTACCAAACAAAATTGAACGTTACTAAGGCAGCTTAAGGGTATCTACTACTACATCCCGTGGGTGTCGTAAAAGTTGACTGAGAGAAAATAAAAACCAGGAGATGGAAAACAGAATCTTCCTGGAACATCTAAATAAATAAACTGCAGTTGCGATACGTGGCAACTATTGCAATCTATGGGGAAGGCCCATGTTCAGCAGTGGACTAGTGACAGGCTGAAATGAAAAAATAAATAAAATTAAGAATATTGAACTTTACTTTACAGAGCGTAACTTATAATTTTCCATAATACTATGTAACAACCTAAATATATATGTTACGAAGCTGTTTAATGCGTACTGCTAATCATAGTGCAGGTCATAGTGAAATATATATTCTTTTGTTTACTGGTATCCACGTGAATCTAATTTCTTCTTGGCCACCTACCCTTAATCCGATAGACATTGCATTAAAGAACAAATGGAAATCGACGACATTTTAATGAAAATTTTAAGCTCTGCAAGGAGTTTTAAGAAATTGCTACTAACACGTGACGGGTATTGGATAGGGACGGACTCGCCTTCATTGCTCCAGCTCCGGCCAAGTTTTAGCTGAAGGCTTCGCTGTGAAAAACTGTTTTAATCCACTTGAAGCAAACAGGGAAAGTTAAAAAGCTTGAACGATGGTTACCTCACTAATTGAGTGAAGCAAACCAGCAAACACGCGTCGACTGCTGCGTTACATTGCTCAACCGGACGATAATGAAGGGATTTAAAATCGGGTGTGATGAAAAGTGGATCCTGTAAGATAATCGGAAGCGCTCGTAGCAATGGCTGAATCCTGGAGAACCAGCCAAATCCTGCCCCAAGCGGGAATTTACTCAGAAAAAGTTACTTGTGAGTGTTCGGTGGACTAGTGCCGGTGTACATACTCGTAAATACCTTAATTGCTTGTACAGTAAAAAAATAGCGGCCCGTATATGTCAATTCTGCCTAAAACAAATGTGGCACTCATAATAGTATGGCATCACACTGCGTTCATCAGCCTGAGATTTCAGGACCTTAAATCTCATATGCCCAGTAATTACACTGCCATTGCCCTTCAGATCGCAACGCAGTAATGTATGCACACTACTGCTTAACGACGTAATAACTGGCACTGCGACTGCAGGAATTTAATCTGTCTAGGTATACTTACCTAGACAGATTACTGCATAGGAATTCTACGTTCATAGTGAAAGTACCGACAACAGTACTTTATATTTTAAGTTTTCTTTTGATCCTTTTATAAACAAAAACGTAATATGTCACGTAATATTTCTGCCAAAAAAATATTAGCATTTGAAATGGAGCTCTGAAAAATTAAAACTTGATACTGAAAAAAACTTAAAAGTGATGTCGGTTTTCACTCACACACACACAACATGCGACAACGACTGCTTTATTAAATCGTTTATACAATACATTGTTATTTTATAAACGTTTTAGTAAAATCCAACGTAACTACTATAAAAAAAACGACGCCACTCAATAGATTTTGGCATGTACCGTGAATGTCTTTTACAGACACTAATTTTACATGCACTATACATCATAATCATCATTTCAACCTATCACTAGTCCACTGCTGAACATAGGCCTCCTCTCATTTCTGAGAGGGTTTTGGAGCTAAGAAGAATTCCGCCACGCTGCTCCAACGCGGGTTGGCGGACTGCACATGTCTTCGAAACATTTTTTTATTTCTCAGTCATGCGGGTTTCCTCACGGTGTTTTCCTTCACCGCCGAGCGACGTGGTAAATCAGCACTTAAAATTGCAATTAACATTTTTTTAAATAAAATTCGCAACCAACAAAAATTAAATCCAATACGAAACGTCGCAGTTTTGAAAAGGGATGCGTGTTTACGACATCACCGACAAACGGTCTACTAGCAACAACGATTGGAGCCTCGCCAAATTGATATAATTCGGGAAATTCAGGTTCCAAATAACATGTTCGCAAAAACTCAGTATCCTGCTTGAAGAAGGGAAATTAAATGAACGAATTAGATTTCCTGGAATTGAAATTGGCAAGCGAGTGCAGCGCACTTAATTTATTTTCACTCTCTGTCGGTGACATTTTATTGGAACGTAACATATTTTTCCAGTGGTATGGGATTAAAAGCCGTGGTAGCTCAGGCGCAAGGCGCTCGCTTAAAGTTTCATAGAACGCGAATGACCTAAGTTCGAACTTCAGTACCAGCACCTCTGAAAGTGGTTCTGCAGTTTCATGTGTTTATTCAGCACGTGGCCAGCCGTGAAGGACAACATTAGTGGGGTAACCCCAGACCTGCGTCTGCGTCTTAAAATATTCCGAGGGCATGTGAAGTCTGCCAAACAGCATTGGAGCAGCGTGACGGACTGTTCCCGACTCCAAAACCCTCTCAAAAAGAGAGGGGGCCTATGCTCAGCAGTGGGGCATTCATAAGCAAACGCACGTTATTTCTTTTCTTTTTATTCTTTCCATTTGTTATTTTTAGTAGATCGATTCTTTTTGTTTTTTTTTTAATAAATCAATTTAATTTTTAGTTTTTTATGTTACTAGTGAAGTGGTATTTTTATAGTTAGTTATTATTATTATTTTGAGTTTAATTATTTAACGATTTTTATCTGTGCTTACTTCATTGGCAATATTACACTTATTTCTAAATAATACAATTTTTTTTTTTTTTTTTGTTGTATAAAGTGACGAAACGAGCAAAACGTTCACCTGATGGTAAGTGCAACGTCCGCCCACAGCAAATGCTGTCTCACCCAGAATATTTCTGTGTGACACCACACTGCGCTCGTCACCCTGAGACATCAGTTCTTAAGTCTCAAATGCCCAGTGATTACGCTAGCTCACAGTGCCCTTCAAACCGAAACACAGTAATGCTTGCACACTACTGCTTCACGGCAGAATATCTGGCCCTGGGGTGGTACCTACCTAGACGGATTCCTGCATAGGAATCCTACCACCAGTAGAGTATTTCTTATTCTTATTCTTAAACACTGAGTTTCGGCTTGAACGGTAGCTAATATAATTACGAAACAAATAAACATTTAAGAACCGATGTCTCATGGCGAGGAGCGCAGTGCAGCGCCAATGTACTCCTGGCCGATTTTCGACCACGGCGACAACTTCCGAATACTGTCGGAAGCAATCAACTTCGCAGGAGGTATTATAGTGCCACAAGTGTATGCAAACACAGAGGCACTCACTCGACCCTACTTACCCGCGCTCGATGTAACGCTCATGCGATAAGATCGTAGGTAGGCTAGGTTGTAGTGTCAGAGACACGAGGACAATCACAACACACCCAGATCGGAAAACCAAAAGTTTGTTATGAAACTAATTTTACGGATTTTATCGCGTTTATTTTTGTTATTTATAACCCGACGTTTCGAGTGCTTTACAGCACCCATGGTCACGGGGGGACTGAGATGACAGATGTCCTGATGTCATAGTTAACCCGGAGTACCTTCAGCTTTTAATTATTATTAGTGGTCCGATCTACGCAGAAAGAGCTAACTGTGTCTTCAAGAAGTCTTGCAGTGGTATGCTTGGTTTTTCAAGATTTGATAAATCAGATTTGATAAACCACAAATCCTCGCAAAGGAACACCGATTCCTGCCAAGGATGATTCGCGAGGCTATTGAAATTAAAAAACATCCTGATTTTAATAGAGAAGATGGTTGGGTATTACCACCAGCTTGGGATCCTATAATTAATAAAATTAAGACATTTCTGTGTGAATACCACACTGCGCCCGTCATCCTGGGACATCAGTTCTTAAGTCTCATATGCCCAGTGAGTACACTAGCTCTCACTGCCCTACAAAACATTACTGTGTTTCGGTTTGAACCGAAACACAGTAATGTTTGCACACTGGATCACGGCAGAATAACTGGCCCTGAGCTGGTACCTACCTAGACGGATTCTTGCATAGGAATCCTACCAACAGTAATATTTTTCTTTTTAAATATATTTTTTCCCCAATAGATATATCAGGCCTGCGGATTATTATGCAGATATACTCGTATATTGATGATGTTGTAGTATGTTCACGTATTGTTGAACTTGCTGTTGTACTGTGTATTTATATCTTTTAGGTAACACTAAAAATTTTCTGCGAAGAAAATTGCACCTGCAAATGCATAAAACAAACTAGGGAGAATATTACGACGCTCGTAAAATTCTAAGACAAGATGGCAAGCTGAATGCAGGTCGTGAAAGTCTGAAACAAAGAGGCTGCAGTAAATTGTCTGCCTTGGAAATCTTGAATGCAACAAGGTTTCATGTTGTTATATTTTTTGGTTTATATTATTAAATGAAAACAACGAACAGAATATTATTGTACAGAAAATCATTTATCGTAAGTATCCGTGATAATTACAGCAGAGAGGAATCTATTTGTTCTCGACTTTACCCTATGGAGAGATCCAATGTTACGAACGGAAAAAGTTTTAATGGGGCACCATTTGCAGTAATGACGATCGATCTGTGGACTTCGAACATTCGTGAAAAAGTTCTGCTACAAACTTCAGAACTCACCTCTACGAGAACTTTCTAACGCTGCTGGCAAGAGGCCTGCACTGACAGGCCGAGTATTCAGCGAGCGACTGCTTTCTGGCATTACGTCATGGGAAAAAAACTTTATGATAATTATAAAAGTATTTTAAGCAAAAGGTATTTTAAGTCATCATCATCATCATCATCACTTCAGCCTGTCAGTATCCCGCTGCTAAACATGGGCCTCCGCCATAGATTGCCACAAAAGTCTGTAGCTCTCATTTTGGAGAGATTTTGTGGTAGATTCTCTTAGGCCGCCACCACACCGTTAATACTTAATATACAAATTCCAAATCCCAGCCGGAGCCAACATTTGTGCAAAAACACAAATTGTTGGATTTCGGATCGGGTTGTGTTGTGATTCTCTTTGTGTCTCTGACACTGCATCCGATCTTATCACATCAGTGTTCATCGGGCACGGGTAGGTTGGGACAATTGAGTGCCACTGTGTTTGGACACACACTTGTGGCACTATAATACCTCCTGCGCAGTTGATAGCATCCTACAATATTCGGAAGTTGTTGTCGTGGTCAAAATCGTCCAGGAGGACATCATCATAGTGTGTGTGACGATGTCTAGCTAATTATGAGCAGAGTGCCATTTTTCGGTAAGGTATATGCCATCTGTATATATCATATGTATATATGTAACTATGTGTCATCTGCGCAGTCCCGTAAGTATGCTGTCTTCCTAATTTTCAAAGTTACGCTTTTAAGAAAGAATCAGAGGAAAGATAGAATGTAAATAATATACTTATGTAATACACGTGGGTAACATTACGTGAGAAATCACCCGGTAGCTATGACGATTGGAGGTCCGCCAAATTGATATGATTCACCAAATATAGTCTTAAAACTGACACAATAAAATAAATTCTAACACAACTGCGTAAGGATCAAACTCAATGATTCATTGATCTTGATATCAATTCTGGCAAGCATGTGCAGAGACCTGATCTGTTTATTTTTTAACTTTCCTTTCAGACAGTATGTTCATACTTTTTGCAGTAAATTTTGTTCGAAAGAATATATTAGGAGGTAGTTTTAGTACATATTTTGTAAAATAAAACTTAACGTTACGCAAAATATATACTACTTTGTACTACAAGCCGGTAGCTCAGGGGCCTGGTGCTCGCCTTTAATTTCATAGTAAGCGAGTAACCTGGGTTCGATCCCCGGTGCCAGCACCTCTAATATTGTTCTACAATTTTAAGTGCTGATTTACCACGTGCTTAGCGGTGAAGGAAAACATCGTGAGGAAACCTGCATGTCCGAGGAATAGAAATATTTCGAGGACATGTGAAGTCCGCCAACCCGCATTGGAGCAGCGTGGCGGATTCTTCCTAGCTCCAAAACCCTCTCAGAAATGAGAGGAGGGCTGTGCTCAGCAGTGGGACATTTATAGGCTGAAACTTTACTTTTCCTTTTTTACTACAAGCCGTACCAGGAACTCTGTGATCCATTTTCACCCTTAATTCCATAAAAGCCCGATAAGTTCCACTTCTGAAGATGAGCGTACTCCATAGGGGTATGATTTCTATTATTTCAAAGTTGATAACCGAATTAAAAATCTTTTAAGGATGTTATGAACTTAAAAATGTACTAAAATTCGTCAGATTTTCTTTTTTTCAATAGACGTCGATTAAGTATTGTCAACTGTATACATCGTAACAGCGTAAAACGACCAGTTTGGATTAAAGACGTCGTAACGTCTCCCCATAACAAACGTTGTGTCACCCAGAATATTTCTGTGTGGTATTACACTGCGCCCGTCACCCTGAGACATCAATTCTTAAGCATTATATGCTCAAAATTACACTGGCTCTCAGTGCCCTTCAGACCGAAATACAGTAATGTTTGCACACTACTGCTTCACGACAGAATAGACGGATTCCTGCATAGGAATCCTACGACAAGTATTTAATTTCCTTCCTTAAACATATAGTTAGAAATATCGTTTTGCTGAGCCCTAACATTTACCTTCTGGACTGTTTTCTGGACTAAACGTAAAGGTCTATAAAAGGCGGTCAAGGCTACGTAGCCCTACGTAGCTCTAAATAACGTATATTTACATCGTTTCTAAAGACCTTTTAGCCAGTAGCCCCGGGTCTCACGCCGTGCAAACTCGAGTTATAAAACATACCTTATTATTTTAAGAGGTTAGACTCTCCATAGGCTCTCCATATTGAACCAGTTCATGTTACCAGTGATGACATAAGGAATCGAGACCTGTTTCTTTAGTGCAGGCTAGATAAGGAAGCTCAAAGTCGCTCAGCTAACGACGGCAATGGCTATGCCCGGTATTTCTGTTCGAGATAGAATCCGTAACAATGCAGCAGAACGATACCTCAAGCATCAGCAAACTGAAGCGGCAATGGGTCGGCCGTAAAGCGTAGAGCCGATAAGCGAAGGGGAGGAAACGTTCTCAAATGACAACCGCATACCGGCAAACGAAGTGTAGGTCGATCTTCCACTAGATGGAGCGGCAACAAGCACGGGAAGGCAGTGGACTTGTAATGGACTGTACTTACGATTATGGTGAGACTCTCCAGATGGTCTTCTTATTATTTTTATTTTATTGGTTAAAGTGATGAATCGAGCAAAACGTTCACCTGATGGTAAGTACAACTTCTGCCCATAAAAAATACTGTGTCATCCAGTAAATTTCTGTGTGACACCAAATTGTGTCCATCACCCTGAGATATAAGTTTTTAAGTCTCATATGCCCAGTGATTACACTAGCTCACAATGCCTTTCAAACCGAAACACAGTAATGTTTGTACACTACTGTTTCACGGTAGGATAACTTGCCCTACGGTCATACCTACCTAGGCGGATGCTTGGATTCACATACAGAAATCTTGACCGAGGAAGAACCATAGGATACCAGCGTAAACACAGCATAATGCAAGTGAATCGTGACGTGAATCGGTGGCATTAGGTCTCCAGTTCTCTGACCACTAGGTCACGCGATCATCACACTTAAATTAGTCAGACCATTGACGGGCGGTAGCGTTTAGGGGGTAAAGTTTGGTACTGTGATCGCCAACCACGTCAACAGACTTAGCAAAGCTTAGCAAAGCTTGACGATTATAGAAAATTCTTCCAACTTGGGAAAGGTCTGTTTCACTGCACTGAAGTGTACAGAGATGATTCTTTTAGTGTAAAAGGTTACATTTATATTGGCCGAAGCTCGAGGATAAAAATATTTTTTTTTATTAATAATGTATAAGTGTAATTGTATTAACGTCCCATGCGTCCTACCGTAATTAATTACGAGAAGCTCATTCAATTAGGATTAAATGTAATTAATCAAAGCTTAATTCGTTTCAAATTCGTCCCACATAAATCTCGGGAACGTTCCCTTTGAAGCCGAAAGTATGAAATTCATTCGAAGTAAATCGAGTTAAAGAAAAGTTGCCGTTGAAAGTTTGCCGTTTTCGACGCCATTTTGCCTTGTGTAACGCCGCGCGTTTTGTACGACGCAATACAGACGCGTTTTGTTTTAGAGTGGCAACTCATTTAATGAAAAATGCGATTAAATACCGCTTGAAATAGAAAATAAAATAATAGATTAAAAAACTAAAAAAAAATAGAGATGAGCTGATGATCCTGGTGAGAATCGCAGTCATAAAATTATTGTATCGTTATCGCTTTAGATTTTTTTACAAAGAATTACAAAATCATGCTGACGCCAGGAAGTTGGTGAAAATTTAATTGGAAATTCCAATTCATTCATACAGGTCAAGTTATTAATAACATACATATACAGTGAAGCATTTTTCCCATATAAAGGGTAGGCAGAGGCAACATGATGGCAAAATCCCTAAAAACGAGAGCTACTAACTTTTGTGACAATCTATGGGGGAGGCCTATGTTTAGCAGTGGACTAGTGATGGCCTGAAACGACGATGAACGACTTCAATTTTGTTTATTTTTAGTATAGATGACCGCCAACTCCGCACTGGAGCATGGACTGTTTCCAGCTCTAAAGCCCTCTCAAAAATTAGACAAGGTCTGTGTTAAGAAGTTAAGTATTTAAAGGCTGTGGACTTACCACGTGACCACTAGGTTTACCACGAGCTTCGTGGTGAGTGGCACACTTAGATGAAATATTAATTAAATTAATATAAATACTAGTTATGTGCGAGCATCGAACCCCTTTTCCCTCTGCCGACTTTTACAACACCCTCGGGATGAGATGGAGTGGTAGTGCAACGTCTGCCCATAACAAATGCTGGGTGACCCAGATCATCTCTACATGACACCACTGCGCTCGTCACCCTGAGACATCAGTTCTTTAGTATCTTATGCTCAGTATTTACTCTAGTTATCTAGTCTCTACCATCAGAACGAACAACAGTAATGTTTGCACACTATTACTTTACGACAGACGGATTCCCTAAACGAATCCTACCACCAGTAAATAGCATACATTTTTTTGATCATAATCCAAAAAGTATCATAGCGTAAAATCCATGCCAAGTAAATCGAGTTAAAACTCTGCGCGGGAAACTTACCATTGAAAGTCGGCCACTCTCAAATTAGGCGGCAATTCAGCGTTGCATTTTATGTGGAAAGTTTTATAAGCCTCAGAGGATGCATTCTATTTATGAAAAGGAAACTCTTCGTTTTATTTTTAAAGATTATTTCATTACACTGTTATATTTTTTTTTTTATGTTGCCTAGTAAATTATCAATGTATGATGTACTTCAGGCCATTTTGCGACAGGATATTATATTATAGCGCCACATGTGTACGCGCAAGCATTGGGACACTGGTCCATCGGACACCGATAGGTTTATCAATTTATCGGATGTAATGTACAAGGTCAATGACATCACCAACAGACCCGAAAACCAGCAAATTGTGTATGAGAAATGTTCGCTTCGGCTGAGATTCGAACTCAGGAACGGTGCGTGGTATTCACCTACTCTAACCACTAGGTGACGCGATCGTCATAATCAATGTATTTAATAAATTACTGTAACAGGTTAAAATATTTCTTACCTACATTCGTCGTTTAAGCAGCACAAGTCCACTGCTGAACATAGGCCTCCCCCATAGACAGCAAAAATCTGTAACTCTCATTTTGGAGAGATTTTCCCATAGTTGCCACGATTGGCAGGCGGGTTGGCAACCGCATTTTATTTATACAGATATTCCGGATCGTCTGGTTTTCATTTCCATCTGTCGACTTTTACGACACCCACGGGGTGAGATGGACTGGTAGATTATCTTAGGCCGCCACCACAGCATTGTTAGAAGAATAAAAAAAATACTTATAGAGGGATGTTGCTGAGAAAAGACTGCCGAGTCCAAAGTGCAACCTTTCATTGCGTCATAAAGTGTTACCATAATTTTTAGAGCTACCATATTATATGTTATGATATTTTTTTATTATTACTGTCATTATATATCCTTTAGTTATATATATCCTTTAGTTTTTAAAATAATTACCATGTATCCCTTAATTATGCTGTTGTTGTGATTATGTTTAGTTGAGGTTCGATCGTCTATCGAGAACTGCTGCAACTTTATGGGCTGGTGTTGCTAAGTTACTGCTGGTGGTGGGATTCCTATGCAGAAATCCGTCTAGATACCATCGCAGTGCCAGTTATTTTGCCGTGAAGCAGGAGTGTACAAGCATTACTGTGTTTGAGTCTGAAATGCACGGAGATCTAGTGTAATCACTGCGCATTAGAGACTTAAGAACTGATGTCTCACGAGTGACGGTGACGAGTGGTGTGTTCTGGGCATTTGTTATGGCCAGACGTTGCACTTACCATCAGGTGAACGATTTCCTCGACTCATCACTAAGAAAAAGCAGCCGCTTTGAACTCGGTAGAGAAACGTACCAACCTCGAGAGCATGCGTAAGATGCTCAGTCTCTCGATGTTTTAGAAGTTACGTTTAGGCAAAACTTGTGAGATTTTTTCTTGACTTGACTTGACAAAGAAAAATAGTAAGTATCAGTATCTAAAGACATTGATTTATATAATTTTACTTTACTTTTTTATAATTTACAGACTAAAGTAGTTATTTATTTTGATTATTGTACGTCAATAAATTTTTCGTGCATTGCAGGGAGTAGAGGGGCGGCAATCTTCCGTAGGCCTAAAGCAGCCTGTGTATCAAATCCGCCCTTGCATTTAAGAAAGCATGCTTAAAATTTACACGATTTAATTCACCATTACCCATTTAGACACCAGACAACTAGACGTACGGCGTGTTTTCGTTCTTTCGGTGGTAGATGTTGATATAGGTGAGGTAGGATTCCTATGCAGAAATCCGTCTAGGTAGGTACCACCGCAGCCAGTAAATCTGCCGTGAAGCAGTAGTGTAAAAACATTACTGTGTTTTGATATGAAGGCCACTGAGAGCTAGTGTCATCACTGGGATGAGATGAGATTTAAGAACTGATGTTCTGGCTGACACAGAATTTGTTATGGGCAGACGTTGCACTAACCATCAGGTGAACGTATTGGTCGTCTCGTCCCTTCATCCTATATATATATAGGGCGAAGGGAAATATACATGTATATATAAAACGGACTGATGATGGCTTTAGTTTCACAATGCGTGGAGCAAACATCTTGAATAATAAGCCAGCATCAGTCTTCCCGTCTAATAAGGTATGTGCCTTCAAGAGAAGAGTGCATAAGCGGTTTCTAAGTTAGTGTGTTTGCCATCCAGAACTGCTTCGCCACTTCGTATTCACTGGGAGCGTAGTTAAGCACTAGCTCATTTATTAAAAAAAAAGAAAGAAGATAAGGAAATAACAAACTAAGAAACAAACAAGAAAGAGAAGAAATGCCCTTAAGAGGGTAGAACTACTCAATTGCCCGTACCGCGGCAGAGGAATATCCATTTACATTTCCCCGAGACAATTAAGACAATCTATTAAGAACATGCTCTGCTTACTAGACTTAACACACACACTGAATTTTTATTGAAAATATTTTTATCAACATAGCGTTAAGCATAATTTTGCAACGGTTACCTTGTGGTCCCGCCAGCGCTGATCGTGAAGCGCACCGCGCACGTGGTAGACCGAATCAGCGTCTCCTGACTCCGAACGCGCCCGGCCGTCCACTTCGCGGGTTTCGTCACTGGAAGTAAATTTTAGTTTTAAAGTAATAGCATCATATATTTAAATATAAAATAACTATAAGCTAAATTAAAGCACATACAATTAACAAAACTTGTTACATATATGTATAATCTTTATAGAAAATACCGTCTAAGTAGTTACCAACGGGAGGCAAGCCATTCTGACGTCAAGAAGTAGTGTCTAAAGATCACTTACTGTGTTTCGGTCTGAAGGGCACTGATAGCTAGTATAATTACAGTAATTATATAAGGCTTGAGAACTTGTTTTTCAGGGGGACCGGCGCAGTGTCGTGCCACACAGAAATGGATGACAGCATTTGTTATGGGTGGACGTTGCACTTACCACCAGCTGAATGTTTTGCTCGTCTCGTCTATAAAAAGTACTGCCGTGGTACTAGACAAATTATTCCTACCACCAGTGAATTTCGGATAGTGTTAACAATAATTGAATACCTTTTAACAACATCGACTTAGCTTAAAGAACTTGTTTACACTTTTGTTAAGAATGGCGAATAGTGATTTTAAATCCCCGATTTTTAGTTTCGTAGATCGCATATGAATAATATGAACATAGAAAAAATCTTTTACTACAACAATGAACCCCAATAAATACAATATCTATCTTAATCGTCAATTACTAACACTCGCGCCTCTCTCTCATTGGGGTAGGCGGAGACTACATCGTTGGCGAACCATGGCGCCGCCATTTCTTTACCAGATCAAAAATTCTTACTAATCATTACGTTCCCACGCATAGCAAGGGACGATGTTGTCCGTCCAAACCGAGCCCCGGATGTTTGAGTTACGCTAGCTTTATTCTGGGGTCGCCCGGTCCTAGAGCTGATCGGCGCGGTAACTAATAAGACTAAAGAAGGGAAAACGATTAGGTAGCCAGTGGAATTGGGGTAGGGCCGTACGGAAGTTAAGAAACTAAATCTTTATTTTTATGTTAATATATAATAAATT
The DNA here is from genome assembly GCA_019845155.1 of Luehdorfia chinensis. Classification (NCBI taxonomy): domain Eukaryota; kingdom Metazoa; phylum Arthropoda; class Insecta; order Lepidoptera; family Papilionidae; genus Luehdorfia; species Luehdorfia chinensis. The sequence goes on from JAHVAK010000390.1 coordinate 2,652,444, forward strand.
ACCGATTAACAGTAAAGACGAAACAAACTACAAAACGTTTAAGAAAAACTTAAGAGCGTTTCTCATAGAAAAAAGTTATTATAATATTAAAGAATATTTTGAAAAATGATGTCTGACTCTCACAGACTTCATAAAGAGGGTTACTATAATATTAAAGAATACATAGATTATGATAACTCCTGGGAATGAGGAGATCGCCGCCAAGCTATTTCTACATCTTTATAATACTGCTGTAATTGTACATTATTTTTAAAATGACGGAAAAAAAATCCCGCCTGGTTTCTTACTGGTTGTTCCCAGAACAGAGGCATTTCTTTGCAAACCAGTGTAGCTTTAAAAAAATGACGTTCAATGAGTATTATGTTAATGATCTATATCGAATAAATATTATTCTATTCCATTCTATTAATTTCGTACGGAAATCGAACTCGTGACACGTGGATCAGAAAGCGGATAGCTTTGCAATTGCGTGTTTCGTTTATATAAAAATTTTCTTTTTATGATTCTCATAAATTTTAATAGAACCCTCAAGATTTTTTCTGGTAATCAACTAATCAAACAAAGTCCAAAGAAAATAAAGGCTTTTTCAAGTTTTATTTTCATTAGCCGACGGTAAACTTCTTTGAAACTTCAAAGATATACAAAGTTACTTGGAAAGTGGATCCAATCAATACAATGCTATCTAACGATGCGATGAATGCTAACCGCAGAATTCCCCTCGTAAATGAATGGGGGTGTACATTATACTCCTCATTTAAGAATAGGTACACATTTTAAATGAAACTAATTTTGACGGATTTTATCCGAAAAATTAGTTTAGTAGTACCTCCGTGCGTGCAATATGCTTAAAAAACGGTACAAATTTTTCTCTTCTCGTATTAATAAAGCTAAAACATACGTTAGGGCTAAGCAGTGTCATTGTTTAAAAAAAAACAAGATAAACAAGTTTACTGGTGTAAACATAGGGACATACCTAGATGGATTCCTGAATAGGGACCTATTCAGGAATCCATCTAGGTAGGTACCACCCCAGGGCCAGTTATTCTGCCGTGAAGCAGTAGTGTGCAAACATTATTATGTTTTGGTTTGAAGGGCACTGTAAGTTGGTGTAATTACTGAGCATATTAGACTTAAGATCTGATGACCTCAGGGTGACAGGCGCAGTGTGGTTTCACACAGAAATGTTCTAGATGACACAGCATTTGTTACGGGCAGACGTTGCACTTACCGTCAGGTGAAAGTTTTGCTCGATTCGTCACTTTATCCAATAAAAAAAATAGCACTAGCTCTCCTTTTGTCGCCTTTGTATATGTGTACGGATGTATATATGTATGTATGTTGGTGTGTGTATGTAGGTGTATGTGTTTATGTATATATATTAAGTGATTTTTTTCTTTGTTTTATTGAAAGTGCACATCGTGTCGGCTTCTCCTTGAAGAAAGAAGAAATTTTATTATGAAATAAGCAGTGCCTTTTTTCTTATTAATTCTTCTGTAATTTTTATTATGTACATAAACAGTAAAATAAATAAATAAATAAAAATAGAAAACAAATTACGGATACTTCTTTTCCTCGTTCATTAAAACGACATTTCTCCTGCATCGTGTGTGCGTTTTGCAAACATGAATTTTACATGCACAAAACAAGTAGACTCGAAAATCTACAATTTGTGTTTTTGCACAAATTTTGGCCCTAGCTGGGAACTTACGCAGAAGTCCGGCACAATGTTCACTAGGCCACGGTGTAAAGTTTGCGTTATTCGACTCCAATTAACAATATAACTGGAGATGACACACAAAACCCGGTGTTCCGTGAAACGATTTATTTATTTAAACTTCTATGCACTCAAATTGTACGTATGGCGGACTTAATGCCTGAAGGCATTCTCTTCCAGTCAACCATAAGGCTAAGCAGAGAGAAACATATTATATAGCAGCAAACATTAAAAAAAAAAATATAAGAAAAAAAAATTATATGGTTTTTAATTCCACAGGCAGGCGTGTTTAAAAAAAAATGAAGAAACTTGTCACGCCATGTTCACAATTTTAATAATGTAGTTTCAATATGCTTGCGTGTGTTTTTATTTTTATATTAATAAGATTGGGAGATAGAAATCGTCTATAAAAAATCGTGATAACTAGAGTTACCGACATAGCCCTAATGATCAGCAGGCTGAAGAAGGAATTTGCCGACCGTACTAGTCCATAGGTGTCCGCAGATTAGAATAGCACCTACCTCTTTCCAACCGAGGTGTAAGAGGCGACTAAGTTATTGGACGGACAGCCTTAATTCGTGCAGAATAACGCCATTATATGCAATGCTGTCACTGTATGCAAGAACCATCCCCGCGACCGCTACCACAGAATTCAATTGCTAAACCAATATTAACCTACCTAAATAACTAATAAGGACTAAAGTTCAAGGCGACCGGTAAAAATCCACTACGACTCCCAAGAGTGCCAATTATATTTCAATCCAACTCAGAAGATCATACCCAGCCACGAACAGATAGGAGATAGTTTATAACAATTATATTTGGAGTAATAAATAATTAAGTTTATTACAATTTTATTTTGCATTTCAATACATATTTGAAAAATTACGTTCAATAAAAATTATGTAAATAATTAATGTTGGATAAAAATTCCGTGTGGTGGCGGCTCGTTAAGAATACTACCACTCCATCTCGTCCAATGGATCTCGTAAAAGGCGAGTAAGGAACTGCACTGTGCACCCAATAGCGCATGGTGGCGATGGGCTCACCACCTATCACACCAAGTGCATTATATTGTTTGGGTGAAACGTGGATTGTGGCAGTCATCTGTTTTTGCAGTGAGTGACCAGTCTCTGACTACCACTTATGGGATACAGTCGTGATCTTATGTATATATGATCTTATGTATTCTTTAATGAATGGCGGCCAGAGAATCTACCACCCCGTCTCATCTCGTGGGTGTCGTAAAAATCGACAAAGGGAGAATGAAATCTAGGAGATGGGCAGCAGCATCTTCCTGAAACATCTCAATAAATAAACTGCGGTCGCTAACCCTCCTGCCAAGCGTGGCAACTACGCCAAATTCCCCTAAAATGAGAGGTCAAAACTTTTGTGGCAATCTATGAACAATATATGACTAGTGACTGAAATGATGATAATGACATATGTATGTATGTATTACATATAGTATACAGTACTAAAGTAACGGTCTATAAATGTCCTACTACTGGGCACAGGCCTCATCGTAATTCTGAGAGGGTTTAGGAGCCGGGGAGAGTCGTCCCGCTGCTCCAATGCTGGTTGGCAAATTTCGCCAACCTCTACCTCACCATTTTATCACCTAAAATATAATGTTTTCTTTTATTTACGCGAATATTACACATTTAAATAAAACTTCTTTTTACGGATTTAATCGCGTTTAATTAAGAACTATTTTTAACCCGACGTTACGTAAAGTAATCGCGATAAAATCCGTAAAAAGTAGTTTTATTTAAACCTCAAAATATTTTATTATAATTATGAGCATAGGATTATACACTTATATATACTTATTATTATTAAAGATTTAACAAATTAAATAGTTTTATATTAAAACAGTGGTTGCCCTGTGGTGGAAATTCGAACAAAAATCATAAGTTTTAAGTTGGAACGTTATTGAGGTTTGAATAATTATTTGTTGGCAACATTTTAAAATTCTATGGCGGCAATCTCTTCTCCGTGCAACTGTTTAAACACAGAACACACACACATTTTACATTGGCAGTATGAACTTAAAGAAATTTCAGACTATCACGTGATTGAAATTATCAGTATGAACGTAAATAATTAATTATCTATTTTAGTCAATTTAATGTATTTGAAACACATATATATAAGTTTTAGGTTCCTCGCTTCTTCTCCATATAAACTTTAACTATGCTAAATCTCACACTCCTCCGTGCGCGCAATATGCTTAAAAAGGGGTGCGAAGTTTTCTCTTCACGTAGATTGTAGAATGCAACGGGCCGGTTTCCGCAACTCCACGTCTAGCGCGTATTTTGCCTGTTTCTCTTAACGTATTAATATATAGATTATAAAATTTATTTGTAACGGTAGACAAATCTTTTTTATTTAACATGACCTTTATTCAAAATTCAAAAAACTTTTGAATGAAGATCATGCGAAAGCAAAGCCATTAAAGCTTTGTGATGAGTCGCCTTATTTGTAAAATGAATACATCCCCTTACCCTTCAAAGGAAGATTATTATCTTGTATGATGTAATTAAAATGACTCGTCGTGCCTTTTGATTAAACCGATATAATTCCAAATACCTTTGCAATAGAAATGTTAATCGCTTAGGCGTTCCACGTCCAAAGACCTGACGGCATCTCTTAGCAAGAAACCACCCGAATCCATCTCGTCATTCGACCCCCAAAATTTAATAAATAGTAAAGATATGTCAAGCGATTATGGCTCTTATACAGTAAGGGGCTAAGCAGGCTTTTCATTGCAATCTTAGAATTGGAACCTGGAACATTGTTAAAATATGAGGCCAAAAATATTTTCTAATTGTTTCGTGTTGACTTATTGAGTGAGTCCGTATAGCATGGGTACGCAGAAAAAGCTTGTAAATTTTTCGAATACGAAACAAGTAATGAAAGTACACTTTAAGTGGGAGAGGGAGGCTAGGGTGAATACCGTTTGTTAATGAGGGAGAGGGATGTTGCAAACGTTAATAATTAAATTCCTAGATATATGATAACATAGAGATTCACAAATATAGAATAGAATAGAAAAAACATTTATTCGGCAGAAGAACATAATACAGTTGAATATTAAATGAAGAATAAATAAAAACTAAACAAAATAGTTCTGTGTCGTAAAGGGGTTGGCTCAGCATGTACTGTGTAAGAATGGTCACACACAGCGCTGATTTTCAGCCAAAAAACCTTTGAATTGGCAAACGGTCGAGACTCGACTGAAAAATATTTTTATTATATTATTTTTAAAAGTAATACAATGTAAAATGATAAAAACAACGTAAATATGATAAAAACAAGTGCTTGAAATCAAACATCTCTTGCGCGACCATTAAAATATACACTTGTATTTCTCCTGTATTGTGGATATTTTACAGACATACATTTCACATGCGCATACTGATTATCATCATCATCATTTCAGGCTATCACTAGTCTACTGCTGAACATAGACCTCCCCCATAGATTGCTCAAAGTTTGTAGCTCTCATTTTAGGGAGTAATTTTGCTATAGTTTCCACAATTGGTAGGCGGGTTGGCAACCGCAGTTTATTTATTCAAATTTAGTTCTCTCGTTTTTGGTGTACCGCTTATGCTATAATATCAGGAAATGGGTCAGATTAGGACAATCGCATTCCAAGAACACGCAAAACTCTTATAGGATCAAAGAATATTGGCTACGAATGGGAATCGAACCGAAGACTCACGACCAGCAAGCTTGTTCTTCTTTTTCATTTTTTTTAATTCGATAAAGTGATGAAACGAGCAAAACGTTCACCTGATGGTAAGTGCAACGTCTGCCCATAACAAATGCTGTGTCACCCAGGAAATTTCTGTGTGACACCACACTGTGCCCATCACCCTGAGGCATAAGTTCTTAAGTCTCATATGCCCAGTGATTACGCTAGCCCACAGCGCCCTTCAAACCGAAACACAGTAATGTTTGGAGACTACTGCTTCACGGCAGAATAACTGGCCCTAGGGGTGGTACCCACCTAGACGGACTCCTGCATAGGAATCCTTCCACCAGTAAACATATGTAGAAAGTGAAATAAATTCCCACTTTAACAATTTGAGCTCTATTAGATTTTTCCCTTTTCTATAAAATATCTAAACCTATATATATAAATTTACAAGCAACTTGTAAAATAGGTGGAAGTCAAATAACCTTTCAGAAGAGAAACCGCGTGTCGAATCATAAAACCTAGATACGTACTGCCCGACATAAAAGCAGTTTCCTTTCTGCATACAAAGTTGCTACAATTGAAACGCAACACAATGACGCATGTCCTTCCCTTTCACGTGTAAGACGCGGGCATAATGCTGTCTTTCTCGGTGACACGTCCTTCCGGAGGCTACAATAGAGTAGGCAGCTGATCCTATCGACAAAAACTGTCATAGCATTTCTGAGCACTATGAATAGGGAACAGATGTCAATAGATATGTGTCTTATTGTGAAGCTAGGATGCGAAACGCTTTATAAGATATTGTAAGGCGGTGAAACTATTCTTCTAATATATTAATATTTTCGTAAATACTTATTTAACCATGTGGTGGCGGCTAAAGAGAATCTACCTCCCCATCTCATCCCGTGGGGGATGTAAAAGTCGACAGAGGGAAAATAAAAACAAGAAGATGGGCAGCAGCATCTTCCTGGAACATCTTAATAAATAAACTGCGGTTGCCAACTGCCTGCCAAGCGTGGCAACTTTGGCAAAATCCCCCCAAAATTGGAGCTACAAACTTTTTTGGCAATCTATGTGGGAGGCCAATGTTCAGCAATGAACTAGTAATAGGCTGAAGTGATGATGATGATGAAATATTTATTGCGACGACAACATGCTCTAATGGTCAGAGAACCTCGGGTTTGAAATCCCGGGGCTAGGCTACATAGTATTTACTAATTGTGTATTTTCTGGTCTGGTTGTTTTGTGAGTGTCCCCGTGTCTCTGACACTGCATCCTGGCCTACCTACAATCTTATCACAAGAACGTTACATCGGGCGCGGGTAGTTCAGGACTAGTTAGTGCCCCCGTGTTTGCGCGTACACTTCTGGCACTATAATTTCTCCTGTGCAGATGATTATATATATAGCTACTGACAGTATTCGTAAGTTGTGGAGAACATCATCGATTGTAATCACACATTGAATTTTACATTAAGCTATTTCAAAAATGAATTTTAACGTGACATATTTAATAAAAGAAACTCCATTAGTGAAATTAGTTTTCAGGTGAGCTTTGATTCGGCTTCTTCCATTATTTAAAGAAGGGGAAACGATTAAACATTTCCCCTTCTTCAAACACTCCGCATACCTCCCGAAGAAAACGTTTGTAAGAAAATATATTTTTATAGTATTAGGTAGAGATGCAAATTGTTCAACTGATGGTAAGTGTTATGTATGCTCATAGCAAATACTGTTTAATGAAGGAAAGAATGTAATTTTGCTGTAAAAATCATATGCAGGAATCCGTCTAGGTAGGTACCACCCCAGGGCCAGTAATTCTGCTCTAAAGCATTAGTGTGCAAACATTACTGTGTTCCGGTCTGAAGGGCACTGAGAGCGAGCGTTGGTTGTTAAAAACGGGAAGATCTGGATCGTGGGAAGAGCTGGACGAGTACGTGGCTAACCAAAGTAAGGATTTCTGTTTAGTGAGCAGAATGTTTAACCATTGCAACCATTCTTCTTCCGGTGGTTGCCCCCTAGTGTGCACCAACCTTAATTGCGCATAAATACTGTTTAGCCCAGAATAATTGTAAGTGGCACCACACTGCGCTCGCCATTGAAATATCGGTTATTTTTTCGAGATGCTCGTTCCGCCATCTAACAGAAGCCATAACATTTTCCAGTCATATAGTTCCTTTAGCCATACGTTGTCCACGGTATAGACGGAGTGGCAGATCTTCTTACGCCGCCATAACACTGACGGATGGTAGGATTCCTATGCAGGAATCCGTCTATCTAGGTACCACCCAGGGCCAGTTATTCTGCCGTGAAGCAGTAGTGTGCAAACATTACTGTGTTTCGGTTTGAAGGGCACTGTGAGGTAGCGTAATCACTGGGCATTTGAGACTTAAGAACTGACGTCTTATGGTGATGGGCACATTGAGGTATCACGTAGAAATGTTCTGGGTGACACAGGAGACGATGCACTTACCATCAGGTGAACCGGTTTATACAATAAAAAAAAATATTACTTTGAAACAAAGAGTAAATTAATCCGAAGCATGCAAAATTCTCATTTGCAAAACCCTGGCAGAAATGTGAGGAGGCCTGTGCTAAGCGGTGGGTAATTTACAGGCTGGTTCTTTACATGCAACATTCACGTAATTTTCCGTAGGTTTTAAGCGAAGTTATTTCGAACAGACCGACAGAAAAGTTTTGTAATATCAGACTGTGTCAAGTAACCGCTACGTAAACTAGCGTTTGAAGCCAAAAATTCGTATATCACAGATAGACATTACTATTTTATTATGTTGTTTGTTTTAAAATATGGTATCGTTTTAAAACAATAGTTTGGTTTGGTTCATCATTTATATAAAGCTGTAGTAGCTCATTGGCCGCGCTGTCTTAAAAATTCATAGTACGCGAATGACCTTAGTGACCTGACCTGAGGTTCGAACACGGCGCCGGAACCTCTGAAAACGTAATGCAGTTTTAAGTGCTGATTCTCCACATGATGAAGAAACACGTCATGGTGGTAGGATTTCTATGCAGAAATCTATCTAGGTAGGTACCACCCCAGTGCCCAGATTATTCTGCCGTGTGCAAGTAGGGTGCAAACATTACTGTGTTTCGGTTTGAAGTAAACCAGAACAAACGATACTCGTATCTTCAACGTTTATTCCGCGTATCCGTACGACTGGATACTCCTTTTATACAAGATTTTATTATGATAACTCCGAAACATTTAGATACGGGCGGATATCTTAAATCAGCTCAAGATTCCAATTCCCGGATGAAAAAAAAACTTTGCCCGGAGAAAATTACATTTGTCTGCTTGGCTTTATACAATTTTATCGTTTTCTCGCTTCCCTGAAACCGATCTTTCGGTAACCGTGTTTTATTTGCATTTCCGACCGGATTGAAGGAAGAAAATATATTTGTTGAGTTAGTTACTCATCTAAAACTTTTTTGGAATCTCCTTTATTAAAAAATATAAAGAGAAAACGAGATCTACCTAATGGTGGCTTAAGAGAATCTGCCACCCCTGTGGCATCTATCCTGTGGGTATCGTAAAAGTCGACAGAGGAAAACTAAAAACCATAAGATGGGCAGCAGCATCTTCCTGAAACATCTGAATAAATAAACTGCGATCAACCCGCCTGCCAAGCGTGGCAACTATGGCAAAATCCTCTAAAATGAGAGCTATAAACTTTTGCGGCAATCTATTGGGAAGGCCTACGTTTAGCAGTGGACTAGTGATAGGCTGAAATGATGATGATGATGAAACGAGATCACAATAAAAAAAATTAAAAAGTAGCGTTGCAGCCTATAAATGTCCCACTGGATACCACAGATTTCTCATATCTGAGAGGGTTTTGGAACCAGGGAGGGTTCGCGCTGCTCGCAAAAAAATGTAAGCTTATAAAGTTTGATTTATTCAAGTGAACAAATTCAAGTGATAAAAACTTAAACAAATTAGAATAGAATAGATGAAAATGTATTCGTTACAAAAACATAAGACAGTTTAATGTAAAAAACAAACAAAATAGTTCTGAGTCGAAAAAGGTTTGGCTCAGCATGTGCTGTGCGAGGACAGACACAGATCTTCACACGCTGATTATTAGCCAAAAACCTTCGCGAACGGACTCGATTGAAGAATTACAATTACCTATTTGATTTAACATATTATTTTTAGAACTATTACAATGTTTTTTTTTTATAGAAGAGGGGACAAACGGGCAAGTGGCTCACCTCATTATGACCACCGCCCATGAGCAACTGATAAAGAAAGATACATTCCTTAAATTAATTAATAATTACATCGTTTCCGATCCGCATAGCATACATTTTTAATTTTTTACAGAGTCGATCTTCCTAGTTCGATTTCTGAGGATTAAAAAAGTAAGTAAAGTAATCAATGAAAGCCTTTTATTAAACCGCTGTTGGCGTACCTGACTTCTACGCCGCGGGTCCTGAGTTCGAATCCCAGCCGGAGCCAACATTTGCGCAAAACACAAATCGTTGGTTTTCGGGTCTGGTTGAAAAAAAACAACTCCGATGTCCAACCGATTGTGCCGACCTTTTTTTTCCAAACGATGGCAACCCTGCCCACGATACAGAAGAAACCGTAGCGTGGGGCATCGTTATTATAGATGAAATAAATATATCTCACTGGAGAGCACATGCAGATCTTATTTCTGAGTCAATAAGAATGTTTTTCACTGAAATCTACATTCGTCTTATTTCCATGTTATTAATAAAAAAATACTAACGTTTAGTAAAAAAAAATTGGTCTGATTATTCATGTTATCTGTGCTTAAAACTACCTTCCTAATGATTCATTGCGTTAGACCTGGTCATTCGTCGTTATTTCTGAGCACTGGTCTCGTATACGGCATCCGAGACGTTGACTCCAAACATTTTTCACAGAATTAAATATATTACCCTTCCTAGTGGATTGGGGAGACATGATTAAATATCATTTACGATCATCATCGATCTCGGTGACGGAACCATTACAATTCAATAAGCATGTAAAGAGCCGTGGTAGCTCGATGGCTGACGTGGATTCTATTCCCGGTGCCGGGCACCACCAAAATTGTCAATTGCAATTTTAAGTGCTGATTTACCACGTGCTCGGCGGTGAAGGAAAACATCGTGAGGAAACCTGCATATTTCGAAGTCATGTGCAGTCCGCCAACCCGCATTGGAGCAGCGTGGCGGATTCTTCCCAGCTCCAAAAACCCTCTCAGAAATGAGAGGAGGCCTGTGCTCAGCATTGGGACATTTATAAGCTGAAACTTTACTTTACTTTTTTTTAAGCATGTAAATGTGATGGCACATTAAGAGAATCTACCACCACATCTCGTGTCGTAAAACTCGACAAAGCGAAAATGAAAACCAGGAGATGGCAGCAGCATCTTCCTAGAACATCTGAATAAATAAACTGCGGTTGCCAACCCGCCCGCCAAGCTTGGCAAAATCCCCACACAATAGGAAACACAAACTTACGTGTTTTGTGGCAAACTATGGGGAGGCATATATTTAGCAGTGGACTAGTGATAGGCTGAAATGATGATGATGTTGAAGCAAGTTTCCTTGTTTTTATTCCGCGATAATAATATGGGTGTCCGTACAATATCTTAGTCGCCTCTTACGACACCTCGGTAGGAAAGTTTAGTGCCGATTGACCCTAAGTCTGGGAATAAAGGAAAGCATGTCTGATGATTTCTTATATTTACGCGAACACTGCACATAAAAATAAAAGAATCTCTAGTAAACCGTAGGTTAACGTAGTAGTCTTAAACATAAAACATATTACGAGCACTTTTTTATTTTACGTTACACTTTTTTTTGGATAAGGTGACGAAACAAGCAAAACGTTCACCAGATGGTAAGTGCAACGTCTGCCCATAACAAATACTGTGTCACCCAGAAAATTTCTGTGTGTCACCACAATGCGCCCGTCACCCTTAGACGTCGGTTCTTTAGTCTCATATGGCCAGTGATTACGCTAGCTCTCAGTGCCCTTCAAACCGAAGCACAGTAATGTTTGCCCACTACTGCTTCACGGTAGAATAACTGGCTTTTAGGTGGTACCTACCTAAACGGATTTCTGCATAGGAATCCTACCACCACTCTACAAGAAAGAACGAATGGAAGAAATAAACTTTTTTTATTTGACATGTTTGTCACATGTCGTAATATTACCAAACATAACAAAAATTGTGGGAAAATAAAATGTTTATATTGCGATTATGTCTATAATTTTGTGTGACACAATAATATTTTTAGATAAAACCACAATAAAAATTAATTTTGAAAAATTAAATCAGTTTTTTTTCTTTATATGTATATTTGTCGTGTTATTTATAAATATTCCTTGTTAGATAATCTCGTCCCGTCCCCGTCATATTCTCGATGACGTAGACGGATCAAGTATATCTAATGTTCGCCAATACACATCAACAGCGCAGTGAAGTTCGCGGCTAAAAAAACACTTTCTATAATAAGAGCAGGAGGGATCACTATCATTTCTCCTTACATTCAACTGTTGAGCTGACTGAATAATCGATACATTTGTCGGCACGCTTGCGAAAGGGCGGGCTGTCGAACCGAGTGCCGAAATTTCGTTAATACATTTCAAAGTGAATTATTCAGTTGTACTGATATTACAGAGAATGGCGTTTCTGTGTTCGCGAAGACACTCAACGTCAATCAATTAATTACTTTACTTTATTTTTGAAGAAAGTGTCGAGACAAGGAAATCGTGCACCATATGAACCTTATGAACAGTTACGCTCAAAGCAAATGCTTTGTCACCCAGAACATTTCTGGGTGGCATCATATTGTATAGTAATTACATTAGCTAACAGCTACTACCACACTACTGCTCGACGGTAGAATAATTGGCACTGCGGTTGCATACATACAGTCACGCTTTTTCCCATATAAGGCGTAGGCAGATGCCACTCACGTAGCCCACTTTTCCGCAGAGACCGCTGTTCATCATAATAATCATCATTTAGGCCTATCACTAGTCCGCTGCTGAACATACGCCTCCCCCATAGATGGCCACAAAAGTTAGTAGCTCCCATTTTGGGTGGATTTTGCCATCGTTGCCACGCTTGGCATGCAGGTTGGCAACCGCAGTTTATTTGTTCAGATGTTCCAGGATGATGCTACTGCCCGCCTCCTGGTCTTTATTTACCCTCTGTCGACTTTTACGACTGCTCAATAACTATGTCCTACCTATGTCCAAGAATTCAGTCTATTTTCAACGATATAAAAAACTTATATATCTACTTATAGATATAAAAGCTGATGTGTACCAATTTTCTTATTATCGACACTTGAACATCTCCAAAGTACTCCGAAGGCTCTCGAGGCGAGTGCACTGAATTTTACAGCCTCCTTAAGAGGATTTTATTATATCGAGCCACTTGAAGTCGGCTTTGTCCACTTTTCTGTAAGCTGAAACATTATGTACTCTGTTCCCCTGCTTTCATGGATATAATAAAATAGCATTGTATGAAATTCATTCAACGTTTTTTTTTTTAAATCTGTAGCCAAATCTCCAAATGCCAAATCTGTGAAAACCAAATTTTATTTCTTCTTAAAACTGATGGCTAATTTACGTAAGACAATATATAGTATAATAAAAGAAGCCGTGTGGTGGCAGCTCGTTAAAAGAATACTACCACTCCATCTCATCCAATGGACCTCGTAAAAGGCGAGTAAGGAATAAAACTGCACTGTGCACCCAACAGCGCATGGTGGCGATGGGCTCACCACCTATCACACCAAGTGCATTATTATAGTTTTGGTGAAACGCGGATTGTGGCAGTCATCTGCTTTTGCAGTGAGTGCCCAGTCTCTGACAACCCCTTATGGGATGCAGTCGTGATCTTATGTATGTATGTATGTTTGTAATAAAAGAATATAGTATAGTATAGTATAATGATAGAAATATAGTGAAAGGTTAGTGGGTGAAATGAAATGAAATATATTTATTCTCTATCGAAAGAAATCCAGATTTCATTTGTCTAATGTCATTTTTTTCAATCTTGTGCCTTTTTTAATTAGGTTCCTCTGTACGAAGAAAAAACAGGCGAAAGAAACTCCGCAGGTATCCTCTTTTTTAATCATTTTTCAGTGTTCTTTTAAAATCGACGTATTAAATTAAAAAAAAAAGAAATCAATATCTTAAATGGTGTAGAGCTCATATGCGCGGATCCATCTAGAGAAGTACATCCGTGGTGCCAGTTATTCCGACATGTGATATTAAACAGTGGTATTCAAACATTACGGTGTTTCTGTTTAAAAGGCACTGAGAGCTAGCGCAATGACTGGGCATATAAGATTTAAGAACTGATGTCTCTGGGTTACGAGACGAGCAAATCGTTAACCCGATGGTCTGGAACGTCTGCCCGTAACAAATGCTGTGTCACCCAGAAAAATTGTGTGCTCATATGCCCAGTAATTAGAGAAATACAGTACCGTTGCACACTATTGCTTGCCGGTAAGTCCCATTCTATTATTTGACGACCGCGTGGCCTAGTGGACAGAGTACCTGGCTTTTAGGCCTCCTAAGCATTCGAAACCCAGCGGGAACCAACATCCGTGCAAAAACACAAAATGTTGATTTTAGGGTCTGGTTGTTTTGTGCATGTGAAATTTATTACTGTAAAACGCACCCACGATACAGGAAAAATCATACGTAAGACGAGTAAAACCTTTTTACTTGAGTGGAAGAAATCGATCAAGAGTCATCATCATCACAGTCATGTTTTTTCTGATTTTAATACGTTGCTCTATACAAGGATGTCTCCTATATAGCAGATTAAGCTCCTAAAGCCTCGCTTGGCGCAATTGCAAGTGGCTTTTACACTACGGATCACAGATATGTCCGATGACTAATACTTTTAAAAGATTTAATTTAAGTTTCTTGCTTCGCATGTCCGGTTCAAATCTTGTAAATCTTTTCTGACCTTCTTTCGGATCTACACTTTGTTGATCGATTGAGCTACACTTTGGCATACCTGTGTAATTTCGGTGACAGTACAATAATTTGGTACAACGGAGATGGCCTGAAGATGGAGCCCGAAGTTAGCCGTAGTAACTGCTCAAGTAAGCAATATAGGTCTGTCATGTTTAGGCGTCGTTGGATTTGTTTAGATAATACGAGTATATATAATCCATAATACCAACAAATAATAATACCAACATTTCTAGTACACTACTGAACCTATGCCTCACAAACATAAAAATTGGAATGAAAATACAATTTTTGCTGAAGACTTATATATTATTACCTCCAGACAGTTGATCCTCTTTCTCGTTATCATCTTTGTTTTAGTTAAAATGCAATTACAATTTGAGCGGTGCTAGAGTCGCTTCAGCGGTGCCGAATTGACTGTCGTTATATCGATGTGCTGCAGTGCTTGTATACCAATGCTACGATGGCTATCCGAGTACAGAACCAGAGTACGAAACCGATCCAATTGCAGAAAGGTGTAAGACAGGGTGATGTAATATCCCCGAAACTCTTCACCGCTGCATTGGAAAGTGTTTTCAAGCTACTGGACTGGAAAGGATACGGTATTAACATCAATGGCGAATACATCACCCGCCTTCGATTTGCCGACGACATAGTCATAATGGCAGAATCGCTGGAGGACCTTAGCGCTATGCTCAATGACCTCAATAGTGTCTCCCAACGGGTAGGTCTTAAGATGAACATGGACAAGACGAAGATCATGTCTAACGTCCATGTCACACCTACACCGGTTATGGTTGGGAACACTACGATCGAAGTTGTCGACGAATATGTATACTTAGGACAGATTGTCCGACTAGGTAGGTCCAGCTTCGACCAAGAGGTCAATCGGCGGATCCAACTCGGCTGGGCAGCGTTCGGGAAACTGCGTCACATCTTCTCGTCGAGTATACCTCAATCCTTCAAAACAAAAGTGTACAACCAGTGCGTGTTGCCAGTGATGACATATGGAACCGAGACGTGGTCTTTCACTGCAGGCCGCATGAGGAAGCTCAGAATCGCTCAGCGAGCTATGGAAAGGGCTATGATCGGAGTTTCTCTGCGAGATAAAATCCGTAACGATGTTATCCGCAGCAGAACTAGAGTAACCGACATAGACCTATGGATTAGCACTCTGAAGTGGCAATGGGCCGGCCATATCGGCCGGCTCGGAGAACCGATAACCGTTGGGGAAGAAAGATTCTCGAGTGGCAACCTCGTACCGGCAAACGCAGTGTAGGGCGATCCCCCACTAGATGGAGCGACGACCTACACGGTTTTGCAGGAAGTCGATGGATGCAGGTGGTTCGGGACCGTGTTTTGTGGCAATCTATGGGGGAGGCCTATGTTCAACAGTGGACTATGTTAGGCTGAAACGATGGCGATGATGACGATGACAAATTCTAGGGCGAAACAAACTTCTTTAAGAGAAAATAAAACTTAGTCGGAGTATGCTGAGATTATTTTTAAGAACCCGATGTTTTCAAGCGATGCAATATTATTTGAAACAATATGTATACCATTTTGCACTTCATTAGACGTCTAGACGACGAGATGTTTGTATTGCAATATGTATTAGTTCGACACAGACCGGTTGCAAAACAATTATCTGTCGATTTCTTTTTACTAAATTATTTCACGCGCTGGTTCCGATTTGGATTAATAAAACTCCGAGGTTACATCTAGTATATTCCACTCAAATGGCCTAGATATATTCCATCAGCTTACCACTATCCCTTGTTTTGCCTTGCTTCGCCTTCCAGTCACGCTTATATAGGCCATCGCATATTTTAGAACGACCAAAATGTTCTAAATATCACGGTTTGTTAACAATGTTCGTGGTAAATTTATTAATTTCTTTATTCGTTAAGGAAAAGATATAACGTTCTAGAATGTTCGTAACAATAATATCCTATTAAACAAGGAAGATAAAATGAATTTGCTTATTTTCACCATTAATCACTCAAATGGTGTAGAACTCATATACAGGGATCCTTCTGGGGCAGTACACCGCTTGTGTAATTACTGGGCACATGGGACTTAAGAACTGATGTTTCAGTATGACAACCGCAATGCCGCGCCCCAATGATATGTTGTAGGTGATACAGTATCAGTTATGGGCCGACGTCGCACTTACCATCAGCTGAACTATTTGCTCGTCTCGTCACTTCCTTCAATAAAAAAGAGAATGCCAGAAAATCTTGTGCTTTTTTGATAGATGATTGAATAACAATGTCAAATATGATGTACCGAAAATGCTAGATTCATGACTTTTTTTTTTTTTTAATAAAAGTGACGGAACGAGCAAAGCGGTCACCTGATGGTAAGTGCAACGTCTGCCCATAACAAATGCTATTTCACCAAGAACAGTGTGACACCACAATGCGCCCGTCACCCTGAGACATCAGTTCTTAAGTCTCATATGCCCAGTGATTACGCTAGCTCACAGTGCCCTTCAAACCGAAACACAGTAATGTTTGCACACTACTGCTTCACGGCAGATTAACTGGCACTGGGGTGGTGCCTACCTAGACGGATTCCTGCATAGGAATCCTACCACCAGTATTACATTTAAGGTATGTGGCGTCGCTCTATCACTGTTTGTTTGTTACCTTTTCACAGCTCAACCGTTGAACTAATCTTGAAGAAATTCGGCACAGAGATATTTTGCATCCTGAAAACGGACATAAGTAGTACCGGATTAAGCAAGCAAGGCCCGTAGCCAAATTTCATCGAGAGGCCCTGGATCTGCTGTGGGTAGTTAAGTACAAAGTGGTAAAAAAACAATAAGCGATATCGAAAAACGGGGAAAAATATCCTCAAAGTGAAGGAAGTTTCTTAAAAAAATGCTCGACTGTCGGAACCCTAGCTACATAAACAATAATTTTATTTAATGTTGTTAAATATAAAGTAATAGTGAATTTTATTAAATAAAATTAAATAAAAAGGCGGCTGTTGACGCTAGAGAGGCTACAACTGTAGAAATTCTTAACTAACAAATAAAATAATTTTTTAAAGCTTTTTTGATGTAATCCTATTAAATACATAAACATGTAAGAAGGGC
The DNA here is from genome assembly GCA_019845155.1 of Luehdorfia chinensis. Taxonomy (NCBI): domain Eukaryota; kingdom Metazoa; phylum Arthropoda; class Insecta; order Lepidoptera; family Papilionidae; genus Luehdorfia; species Luehdorfia chinensis. The sequence goes on from JAHVAK010000390.1 coordinate 2,669,946, forward strand.
TCGAAGAAAAATTCAAATTTTAGAGCTATTGTTTAAACTTTTATGTTGTTAGTAACAGAGCACCGGAAAAAAATTGTTAATTAACAATGACCTAACTTATTGCAAAATCAGTGAAACATTTTTTTCCAACGAGACTTGGTTTCTTCAATTGTTTAGATGGTATGAGATTTTTTTCAGATTTTTTATAGTAATTTTTGTACTTAAAAATATTGTTTTTCGTTCTACCCTCCCTAGCGTTTGCGCGCCTTTGCAACAGCAGCCGCGCGGAACCCCATTTTCAACATTAAATAAAACTAAAATAGAACTAGAGTTCCGGGAGTCGAGTATTTTTTTAAGATTTCTTTTTTCTTTTTGTTATTTCTTCCCTTTTAAGGACATTTCCCGATTTTCGATACCGCTTACTTTAAGGTTAAAATATATCTCGAACTAATACATATTGCAATACAAACATCTCGTCGTCTAGACGTCTAATGAAGTGCAAAATGTCATACATTGTTTCAAATAATATTGCATCGCTTGAAAACATCGGGTTCCTTACAATAATCTCAGCATACTCCGAATAAGTTTTATTTCCTTTTAAAGAACTTTTCGATATCGCATATAGTTGTTGAGTTATTAACAAAAAGCTGAGTACCTTTTTTTTTTTGTTAATAATAAATTAAAACTACTTAAAAAAAACGCATTTTTTAAAATTTCATTCCGCACCGAATGAGCTCATTTATGTCACAATCTTAGATTTTTGTAGAACTTGTGCGTATATCGTATGAAATTCTGTGATAGGAAAAACAAAGATTCACGCGGACTTAATCGCGAGCTTAAGCTAGTAACTAATACATCTCAAAATACAATAAGCAAGATATGAGAGAAATTTCAAAAGTCTTTTAGTTTTGTTTTACGTTGAGCGTTGACTGCACTCTTGGTAGGTAAGTTTTTGAGCATAACAGTTGCGGCTGATCGTGTGGTGGCGGCTTAAGAAAATCTACCACCCCATCTCATCCCGTGGATGACGTAAAAGTTGACAGAGGGAAAATTAAAAAACCAACAGATGGGCAGCAGCATCTTCTGAAACATTTGAATAAACCAACTGCTGTTGCCAACTATGGCAAAATCCCCCCAAAATGAGAGCTACAAACTTTTGGGGCAATCTATGGGGGAGGCCTATGTTCAGCGGTGGACTCGTGATAGGCTGAAATGATAATGATGTCGATTTAAAATACCAAGACGATGAGCACACAGTGGTTAAGCGATTGGCTTATGCGGCCTGGGTCTCGGTTTCGATTCCCGCACGACAAATATATATTCTATTTATTTTTATGAACGATGGCCCACAGGCCATCGTGCCTTTTACACATGGGTTTTTTCAACATGGGTGCGTTTTACAGACATACAGTTCAAATTCACAACACAACCAGACCCGAATACCAATAACTTGCGTTTTTAACAAATGTTGGCTCCAGCTGGGATTTGAACACAAGACCCGCGATGTAGAAGTCAGCTAAACCAGCAGATAGTTTTGGTCTGTGTGTTGGTGGATGTTACTCCAGTAAAACGCACCCACGACACAAGAGAAATCCTAATGTAAGTTATTCGCATATAAAGTTACACATTGAAATGTTCAGACAAAACAAACACGTTGTAAATTGCAAGTGTGAATTCTGAATCATTTTATTAAAGCAGAATATCATTTGTCCTACAGCTGTACCAATAGTTGCGACTTTACGTTCAAGTTGACTTTGATAGATGGTACTTCCCATCGCTTTGCCGGGGTGAAAAATAAACTTTTTTATTTTTCCTCTTTCCTTGTGGCGATATTATTCTGTAGCGATGAATTCACTTTTGCTCATTAAATAACTAAAGTAAAGTAATTGTAGACTTGGATTAATACATTTCGTTTAACTTTTACTGTTCAAAAAATCGTTTACCTGATGTTCATTTCTAGGTAAGTACAGTAGGGAGAGGTATCTGCCGTGAAGAAGTAGTGTACTGTGTTTCGGTCTAAAGGACACTGAGAGCTAGTGTAATTACTGGGCAGAGAACTGATGTCTCAGCGTGAAGTAGTGCTTCACAGAAATGTCTTGGATAACACAGCATTTGTTGTGGGCGGACGTTGCAATTACCATCAGGTAAACATTTTGCTCGCCTCGTCACTTTCGCATATAAAAAAGTGCAACGTCTACCAAAAACAAATGTTGTGTCACCTAGAACACTTCCGTGTGGCACAGCACCACACTCGTCACCCTGATAAATCTCTTCTTAACTCTCGTATGCCTTCTATATACAAATTGCACTAGCGAACAGTGCCAGAAATACAGTTACCTTTGCACACTGCTGTTTGAAGACAGAATAACTGGCACTGCCTTGGCCCCCACTTAGACGAGTTCCTGCGGTAATCCTACAATCAGATTAAAGATACAATCCGCCTGCACTTACGTGACTTACTGTTTCCTGCTCGAAAACCTTATAAATAACAAGAAGAAGTTTCGATTAGCGGTAGATTTCAGAACCGTCACTTTACTTTTTATTTTCTTCTCCTTTTTCATTAACAGCCTGTAAAAAGTTCACTGCTGGGTACAGGCCTGTCCAAACTCGGGAGCTTTTGCCGTTGTCATTCAATTAAGTCCTGGAATGATTTTTACATATGCAGGAGGTACCACCCCGGGCCAGTTCTTCTGCTGTGAAGTAGTAGTGTGCAAATATTACTGTGTTTCGGTTTGAAGGGCACTGTGAACTAGTGTAATCACTGGGCAAATGAGAATTAAGAACTGATGTCTCAGGGTGACAGGCGCAGTGTAGTGTCTCACAGAAATGTTTTGGACGACACAGCATTTTTTATGGGCAGACGTTGCACTTACCACACGTCACATTATCAAATTAAAAAAACACTAAAAACATGGTGGTGACCTAAATGTCTGAATAATAAATATTCCGTGGACATATGAGAATAGCACTAGTGTAATCACTGGGCATATGAGATTTAAGAACTAATGTCTTACGGTGACGGGCGCAGTGTTTGCTATAGGCAGCTGCACTTACCATCAGGTGAACGTTTTGCTCGTTTCATCACTTGACCCAATACAAAACGCGTATAAATAATAAAAAATACATTTTTGTGTAGGAAGTAACTGACAGTGAAAGTCACAACACGCATTTTTAATCGAGTCATGCTGTTCAGCATTCAGTGGTCATTAACAAACATCTTTCATTAAAACAATACAGATGCTTTTTGCATATTTTAAATGAGACGGCCTTTGACTTAACGATGGCCTCGCAGAAAGTGTTTTTCTTTAATTAGTGTCTAAACAAAATGGCGGCGGACCATTAATCAGCCGCCACAGAATATTGACGAATAAAATGTTGGACATTTAAAAAAATCGCTAACAGTGCTTTAACGTTCATATTGTTTATCTATACATATATGGCGGCGACGTCGTTCGCCTCCCATGACATCTCGTATCCCGCGATCGCGAAAAGTAGTCCACGTATTTGATCCCTGCCTACCTCTTATATGGGAAAAGGCGTGAATGTATGTATGTAGTCATCAATATTGTATAAATTGGTTTTTAATGTAAGAGCCGTGGTAACTCAAAGCTTGCATTTAATTACAGTCTTTTTTTTCCATGAGATGTCCATAAGGAATGCTGTGTCACCAGAAGATTTCTGTGTGACCTCAAATTGTGCCCATCCCCTTGAGAGATCAGTTTTTAAGTCACATATGCCTATTAATTAGTTAAATTACACTAGCTCTGTGCCCTTCAGACCGAAACTAAGTAATGTTGGCACACTACTGATTCACGGTAGAATAATAGGCTCTGCGGTGGTTCCTTCCTAGACGGATTCCTGAATAGGAAACCTACCACCAGTAAAAGACGTAGGTAAGGTCACTCGTTCGATCCCTTGTGCCTACAACTAAAAATTTTCATAGCAGTTTGAGTGCTGTATTATTTACGAGTTGTAAAAACATGACAAATAAAATAAAATTGACCGTTTGGTGGCGGCTAAAGAGAATCTAACACCCCATCTCATCCCGCGGGTGTCATAATAGTTAAAAAAAAGTAAAGTTTCAGCCTATAAATGTCTCACTACTGAGCACAGGTCTCCTCTAATTTCTGAGAGGGTTTTGGAGCTAGGAAGAATCCGCCACGCTGCTCCAATGCGGGTTGGCGGACTTCACATGTCTTCGAAATATTTTTTATTCCTCAGACATGCAGGTTTCCTCACGATGTTTTCCTTCACCGCCGAGCACGTGGTAAATCAGCACTTAAAATTGCAATTAACAATTTTAGAGGTGCCGGCATCGGGAATCGATAATAGTTAGACAAAGGGAAAATTAAAACATGGGCGACCTTCCTGGAGCATCTGAATTAATAAACTGCTGTAGCTGCGGTTGCCAAACGAAAAAATGAGAGCAACAAACTTTTGTGGCAATCTATGGGGGGTGGGGGAGGGGGGTATGTTCAGCAGTATATTAGAGATAGGCTGCAATGATGATGATGATAAGCGGATGTAGCTTAGGGAACTTTGAATTCTACATGTTTTCCTCTTTTAATGAACTATGGTAAATTATATTGTGGAAACGAAGATGTTAAACATTAATAATTTACCTTTATGTCAAACACGTGCAATTTTTACAAATGCTCAGACACGAAACATCTGTCTGTGGGCTATACAAATACATGATCATCCTTATGGTGGCGGCATTTGTCGTCGTCGTTTCAGCCTTTTTTTTTTTTTTTACATGGGGAAATGCCCAACGCCTTCACGGGGGGAAGGACGAGTTATGTCGGACTTGCACCGACTAAAACCCCATGATGTTCCGCCATCGCCGCATGTTGGCAGGGCCACATCCGCGACCCCACCGGCGCTGGCCGCCTAACATCGGCGGCCCCTTCTCGGGAGAGGACAGCTCCTCCCCACTCCCCTTCCCAGCAAGGCGCGCCGGGACACAGGACGCGCCTTCCAGCACGGCCCCCTTTGTGCGCGCAACGAACCCCCCCGAGTCCGCCACGCGGAGGCCACGGGGCCAGGAGACTTGCACTCGAAAGCACCAGTCTTCCTGGCCCCGGCAGCGGATCTGGTCTGTGGCTCCGCCGCCAACCACGTTACGGCCGCGGAGGATAGGGAGAGAGGCAACGACACACCAACACTCCTCTCCCTCCGCGGCCTCACCACCGCCGCATCTACGGTGCGGCCCCGCCAAAGTCGCGGGGGACAGGGAGAGAGGCAACGCAACACCTACACTCCTCTTCCCCCGCGACTCCACCTCGGCTGCGAAGGGCAGGGTGAGCAGTGTCGACTCACTCCTCCCCCCAGCAGTCCACCATTACCGCATCGACGGTACGGCCCCGCCAGAGTCGCGGAGGATAGGGAGAGAGGCAACGATACACCTACACTCCTCTTCCTCCGCGACTCCACCTCGGCTGCGGAGGACAGCGTACTGCTCCCCCCAGCAGTCCTCCTATTCGCGTCCGGAGTGGGCTTGCGTAGCCCACTCGGAGCGACCTCCTCGGGTCAGCCCGTCGCCACAGGCCGACCATGTGGGCTCCTCTTAGCTTCACCGTGGGAGACCAAGCCACGGTTACTAAGCCCCCCCGCCACGACAAGGCGAGAACCCATTGGGGGGGCGTCGTTTCAGCCTATCCCAAGTCCACTGCTGAACATAGGCCTCCCCCATAGATAGCCACAAAAGTTTGTAGCTCTCATATTGGACGGATTTTGCCATAGTTGCCACGCTTGGCAGGCGGGTTGGCAACCGCAGTTTATTTATTCAGATGTTCCAGGAAGATGCTGCTGCCCATCTCCTCGTTGGTGGGTGTTGTAAAAGTCGACAAAGGGAAAAAAACCAGATGATGGGCAGCAGCATCTTCCTGGAACATCTGAATAAATAAACTGCGTTTGCCAACCCGTCTGCCAAGCGTGGCAACTAAGGCACCATCCCTTCCAAAATGAGAGCAACAAATTGTTGCTATCTAGGGGGGGGGGGGGGGGGCTATGATAGATTGAAATGATGATGATGTTGATGGTGCGGGCATCAAATCTACAACACGCAGCGCAGAAGCCTATTGCTTAGCCATTGAGCCAATCAAGCAAACGCATTGTTTAACTTTTTTTTACTTTCGTTTGTTTGACTTTTTTTTTATATTTCAATTGCAGTAAGTGATCATTTTACAAAACATATCACTAAAATACTGGTGGTAGGATTCCTGTGCAGGAATCCATCTAGGTAGGTAGGTACCCCAGGGCCTGTTATTCTGCCGTGAAGCAGTCGTGTGCAAACATCATCGAGTTTCGGTTTGAAGGGCACTGTGAGCGAGCGTAATCACTGGTCGTATGAGACTTAAGAACTGAAGTCATAGGTTGATGGGCACAGTGTGGTGTCACACAGAAATGTTCTGGGTGACACATCATTTGCTATGGGCAGACGTCGCACTTACCATCGGGTAAACGTTTTGTTGGTTTCGACACTTTAACTAATAAAAAAAGCTTGATTCAAAGCATCGTTTGATTACGCTTTAACATATTTCACAAGTCCTATTTCTAAGCCTATAAAATTTTCTGCAACACGCCCCTAATAAAAATGCTTCTCATTCGTGAGTCGTTAAGATTTTTACAGTCATGCTCCAGTATACGGACGGCCCATTCAATAAGCTCCCTCTTCTCTCCAGAGCTCCATTCACTCTCACTGCGATGCTTTCAGATCGATGTGAAAAACATAACTTAACGACACGACCGTGAAGATTTACGTCTGCGAACCGAAGCATGCATTAAGCTTTTTTTATATATAGGTTTGTTCATTTCGCCGTAAAACAGGTAATGATAAGACATACATAAATACAGTAACACCTTTATCCCATATAAGGGGTAGGTAGATAGACCACTCGCGTAGCCCACTTTTCACACTCGCAGGAAACGAGACGTGACGGATGGCGAGCAACGTCTTCGCCGTTTTGGTACTTAAAATTCTTTCTCCCGTTCCCAAGAGCAGTATAGTGATAGCATTGCATGTTATGCATATTCTGCATGAATAAGGGATATCCGTACAATACCTTACTCAGCTCTTACGGTACCTCCGTAGGTAAGAACTTCATTACAATAAGTCAAAGTCAAAATTTCTTTATTCAATTTAGGCTTGTTTAAAACTCTTATGAACGTCAAAATCTACACCGGTTCAAAAATAACCTTCTCAGAGAAGAACCGATAAGAAACTCTGGAGACTTTCTTATTTCAAAGCCATGTTACATAATGTCATTTATAGATTACAAAAAAAAATTACATCATAATTTTAGTAGCCAGAGGGTTTGCAAGTGCAGAGAATGAGTTGTTTCCAAACATCGTTGTCCTCTATATAATGAGCTATTTTATAATACGCTTTATCTAATAATGTCTTCTTGATAAGTTTTTTTAAAATTCGTGTCCGATTTTTGTGTTACACTTCTAGGAATTTCACTTTAAAATTTTATACATCTACTAAGAAAAGACTTTCTAGTTTTGACGAATATAAAGATAGGAACCTCCAGCGTGTCACCTCGATCCATTCTACAGGACATAGTAATTTTTATTTTTAAAAAATGTTTTTCCGTACGTACAGAATATTTTCAAAAATAAACAACAACGAAAGTGTCAAAATATTAAGTCTCCCTGAATAGTTCTCGTAACGAATCGCGATGTACCAAGTTAAAGATCGCCCGAAACTTATTTTTGCAAAATAAATATTGTATCCAATCCAGCTGCGGATCCCCAGTAATACGCCATAGGAAATACTGTGGAAGCATGCAAAATATACTAATTTAGCTGTAGCTTCATCAGCCAGCCGTCTAATCTTTCTTATTGCAAAAATGGCAGAACTCAATTTCGGAGCTATTTTTTCAATGTATGCTCCCCACTGTAACATGGAATCAATAGATTGGTAACGTGATGTCGTAAAAAAATTACAAGGTGAAATTTAGGTGTTTTACCAAATCTTCGCAGGATGTTCAGCTATTGAGTATGAATAACTTTTACTACGGTACCAACTCTGACGTCGCAACAAAAAGGAGCTGTTATAATATAAATAATATTATTAAGCATTTTCATGTAAAAAGTTGAGCACTTCTGAATTTTCCAAGGGATAAATGCGTCTATGAAAAAGTAGACGCATTTTCCCTATGTTTATTATATCATCTATTAACACTTGAATATTTCATATTTTTCATAAATATTTATAAATTCTAATAGACAACTATATCTTAAACACAATATCTTGATATCAGTTCTGGAAGCTAACCCATTTAATGTTCATTAAATAAAGACGCATTTGCCCAAAATGGTAAATTCGTTTCAAATTCCCGTTTAAAAAAAACGCAATTTGCTCTTTTTATGTCAAGATATCAAAGAAATTAATACATTCATCTTGTATCCAGATAGTTCTAAAATACTTTTACACCATAGCATTTTTAATCCTTCAATAACCAACACTTTAAGCGGCATTGAAAATGTGTGTGTAAAAAATATAACGCAATTGCCCCATCATCATCATTATCATTCAGCCTATTACTAGTCCACTGTTGAACATAGGCCTCCCCCATAGATTGCCACAAAAGTTTGTAACTCTCATTTTGGGGGGATTTTTCCATAGTTGCCACGCTTGGCAGGCGGGTTGGCAACCGCAGTTTATTTATTCAGATGTTCCAGGAAGATGCTGCTGCCCATTTCCGCTGCGCAATTGCCCCGGTTGACCTTAATTGTAATCCATTCAAAATGTAAAGTGTAGGATGTGAGTAGCTCGAGCACGAAAACGTTTCGACCTTTGAATAGAAAAGGTTATGTTATCACATTTGTATGAAAACGTGAGCATCGCTCGCGTGGGCGTATTTGGAACTAAATTTTGAAGCACGAATCAAATGCACGTTAAGTACAACGTGACGCCGCCATGACGTCGTTGTCTAGTTTTCCTAAAGAAATTTTACAATTTGACAGCATCGTGTCATGCAGTGGCTTATTTGACGTTTGGTTTCGAAAGTTTACAAAACCTGGGTATCGAGAATTTCTTATATTTCTCATTGAGGTTTATAAAGTGACAGAGCTTGCGTTAAAATATCCAATAAGTCACTCGATAGTATATCGATAATAGTCTCGCGACTCCCTCCCGATTGCAGTAACTGACCGAGCCGAGGCCGGCCCCCCTGAGGCCCTGAGGGTGACCAACCCTCGAGTCAGTTACTCTCGCGAACAGGATGACGGTCCAAGACTCCTCTCGGGGGCCCTTGCGCCAGTCATCCATAAATAAAGGTTAACTTTTTTAGCAATTTTATTTGCATTTTTTGCTAACCATAGAATAGAAATAACGTGATTGATATTATGGCCACGTCGAAGAGAAATGAATAGCAAAAAAATAAAATGGCGCCGGCGAAGCTGCAAACTAACGATCGAAGAACTGTCAAAGAGAACTCCCGGGCAATTTCTATTTGAACACAATATCTTTTGTCGAAACTTTAGGGGACTGGGACTTTACTATCACTTATTCCTATTAATAAAATGGTCAATATTTAACAAAAGCTTTTGTCAAAATAAAGAAATCTAGCTATTTTTTTTACATCACTACAATTACTTATCTTTCTTGTTTTTATGCAAAGTAAAACAAACTCTATTTGTGCACTGCCAATGCCCTTACTCTTCTATTCTTTATTACCTCACACAAAGATTTGGTCTGTATTGTAAATGCGCGAAGATTTGTGTTTTTAAACAAATGTTGTTTTCTGGGTGTGCTTTGAAACCCCGGACAAGCGCGGCTTTGAAGTCAGGTCAGTCTGACCACTAGGCTACGTGAATACTTATGTACTTACATGTGTACAAGCGTATAAATAGGAAAGCCACACGGGTACGTTATTACTTTATGAAAGAAAGTGATAAGACGAGTAAATTGTTCACCTGATGGTAAGATTATCTATTCATAACAAATTCTGTGTCATCCAGAATATTTCTGTTTAGAGCACCACATTGTGCTCCAAAAGATAACTACCATAGTTGCCGCATTGGGTAAAAATACTGTCAACCATCAAATAAATAAGGTCTACTGGTGGTAGGATTCCTATGCAGGAATCCGTCTAGGTATGTATCACCGCAGTGCCAGTTATTTTAACGGGAAGAGTAGTGTGCAAGCATTACTGTGTTTCGGTTTGAAGGGCACTGTGAGCTAGCGTAATCACTGGGCATTTGAGACTTAAGAACTGATGTCTCAGAGTGACGGGCGCAGTATTTCTGTGTGACACAGCATTTGTCGTGGGCGGACGTTGCACTTACCATCAGGTGAACGTTTTGCCCGTTTCTTCACTTTCTACTATATAAAAAAAAGAAAAAAACGCATTTGTCATTGGCAGAGGTTGCACTTACCATAAGGTGAACGTTTAGCTCATTTCATTCCTTTATCCAATAAAAAAATATAACATTATATTGATAGCGATGCCCATCGCGCGAAATCTATGCTGTGTATGTTCCATCAACTACGTAAGCCCGGCGATAGAAATCTTAAGATTCCTGGATGTATATTTTTACTACTACTGCTATTATTTTCACTACGCTCGCCACGTTTCATCTCATACATACTTATACATACAGTCACGCCTTTTTCCCACATAAGGGTAGGTGGACAGAGACCTCATGCGCAGCCCACTTTTCGCTGCCGTGGAAAACGACACGGGTGGCAAACGCGACGCGAACATTTTGGTACAAGTTAAAACTTTTGCTCCCCATTGCATTCCCACGAGCAGCTAGGGAAGACGCTGTCCACCCAACAGAGCCCTGCATGCATGAGTAAGGCTAACCTTGTTCTGAGTTTTCAGAATTGGAATTATGAACTATTTTAAAATGCACAGATCATAAAAGTACGATGCGATGGAGACAAGGGTTTTTAACAGATCGTTATAAACATCGATTTTTCACGCATTACGAGTCGGTGCGGAGTTTTTTTTTTCTATATTTTAATTTGATTACTTTATATTTTGAGATGATATTATTTTATCCATGTCACATTAACACGTTCAAAGCGGCAAGATTTTTTTTATTCTTTCAGTTCCTGCGGTACCAGGTGTATCTCACCCGGAGGTAAAACTATCATTATGGCGATATCGGGCGTATTACACCCTGTATCGTTTCAGAAACTGAAATACTGTTTTTGACGTCAAATTATATTAATTATGTTTTTTTTGCCTTTGATATCATGAATAATGCATTGATTGACATGAATCTAAAGGCGTACGTAAACAGCCTGTTTAGTTTTGAATATATAGCAATAATAAAATACAGGGCTTTATGCACCTGGTGCCGCACTGAATAAGGGAAGATTTTTGCATATTTTAGGGATGTAAAATAACAATATCGATAATTGTAATTAACTTTTAATGTATGAAAAAATATTCACATTTTAATGTTTCTCATTAAAGCAGTCTAAACAAAAGGTTCTCTTACATGTAACACATTCCGTAATAACTTTTTAAACTTTTCGATCTGCTTCCCTACTTGTTAAAAAAGTTCGGAGCTTTTCATAGCATCCAACACAATTTTTCTTTTTCAAACCCTTCACCAAATAATGCTTGGTAGATACCGGTTCTGAAAAGATAACTTTATTACGAAAATTTTTGCATGGTGTGGTGTGAGGGACGTGCAGTGTGGTGTGATAAGCGTGCGTTGCTGTGAGTGTGTATGTTATAATTATGTATGTTTATTTCTGTGTATGCATGTTTCTCTGTGTGTGCGTGTGTGCCTGTATAACTGTGTGTGTTTGTGTGTGTCTTTGACTGCAGCTTTACCTGTATTATTGTCTTCGTTCTTTTCTGAAAATGCTGCGATAACTTTTTCGACAAATTGGATCTTTGGTATTTTATTTCCATCATTAATTGAATTAAAGATAATCCAAGCATTAACAAGAGCTGTCCCAAATAACAACTCCATTATGACTTTTCGCCACCATTTCACTCCTTTTTTTAATGTAGTATAAAATGATGACATTTGGTCACTAAAATCTATTCCTTTTTTAGTTTTATTGTACATGAGCACACAGGCTGGTTTCTTAATATTTTCGTTAGTGCCTCTTTTAATTTTTCCTGTATCTATAAGATTGTCGTCGTGAGTTTTGCAGGTAGTTAGCATTAGAACTTGTCTTTTATCAACCCATTTCAGTACTTTGACTCCGTTTTTGTTCATTTTCCCTATAACCTGCCCCTTCTTTGACTTTGTTAGAATAATTTTTTTAGGCAAATGTTTCCTTCTTATATTTAAAGTTCCACATATGAAGGTTTTTCGTGAAAGGAGCTTTTCTGCTAGATCTACAGAAGTATAGTAATTATCTACTATTACGATTCTTCCTTCATTTGTTAGATTTTTCATCAAACGCATAACAACATTTAGACTGTGATCGACTTCTTTTTTCTGATCTTTTTTACCTGTATAAATTTCTATTTCATATGTATAACCCTCGGGAGTACAAAGCTTATAAAGTTTGACGCCATACCGATGAGACTTGTTTTTTATATATTGACGGAAACTTAGTCGTCCTCGCCAGGGTATCATTGTTTCGTCAATTACTACATGTTTACCAGGCTTTAATATTTCCTGATTTTTTTTAGTCATCAGTGCAAACATATCTCTGATTTTATGTATTTTGTCACTTTTATCCTCATTCGATACATCACTGACATGCCAGCATTTCAGGAGTAGCAAAAATCGGTCTCTGGTCATTGCCGAACTTATAAATTCGTTTCTGTATAATTTATTTTTGCTCCAATACAAGTTTATATAAGGAACTTTACACAAACCCATTGCCATTAAAACTGCTATAAATGTTTTCATTTCCTGAAAGTTAGTGTCAGTCCAATGTTTAATACGTGATTTATTTTTTATATTTTGTTGATTTGTTTGTAAGTAATTTTGTGCGTAAATATTGGTCTCGGTTACCATTTTGTTAATCATTTCGTCTGTTAAAAACAATTTGTATATATCTTCAGGTGATTTTGCAAATGAAGGAACGTTCAAAGTACTTTGTCCCACATATTCGTCAAAACTCACGGGACTTTCAGAAATATCCTCCCACTCATCTTCATTACTTCTGCAACCAAGCAGTGGTTGTCCGGTGTTTGAAGTTTCATTTTCTATATCTTGATTCTCATCTTCAGAAGATATTTCTAGTTCTATTTCTGCACAATTTTGTGATGAACTTTCTGAATCAAGTGGTTCGGCATTAAAAGGATCATAATCTTTATCACTATCGCTGTCGAATATTTCACCGGTGCTGTCATATCCAATAAAATCATTTGAATTTAAAATGCTTGGAATTAATCTGTTTTTGTCTACAACCTTCTTGTTACGAGTAGTAGTTTTTGTAATATCCTCATTGTCAATAGAATCTAACGGCTTGTAATTCGTAAATTTTTTGGAAAGTGACCTGTTTTTTGTAACGTTCTGTTCGTCGAAAGTAATACTTTCAATTCTATCTTCGTCAATAATATGAGACGATTTAACAACGATTGGTAGTTTATTATATTTATTTCGTTCTTTTGCTTCGGTATCATCTGGAATGTTTTCAATACTGACAGAGACTTCTATTATACTTTCTCTTCCACATTCAGTATCTGAATTTTCTGATTGCGCATATTCTGATGTAATATTTTGAATTTGTCTTTTTTGTTGCGGTGTGTAAAGAAGTTCATTTATTTTAACTTCACTAAGCGACACGTCACAGTCCAATAAATTGGAGTATGATATTTCTGATAGAGAATCAGCTTTGCTTTCCTGACCTAAATGTGGAAAATCCAATGATGGTGAACATGGAACTGAGGGATGTCTATTATTTTCATGTAGTTGCCTTGTACAAGGAAAGGAAGGTGTAACATTCTGTAACACATGACATGTTTTTTTGGTACTACTAGGACTGATATAAATAGTATCTTTTGATTGCTTGTTTTTATTCAAGCACATCGAATTATTAGTATTTGCTGTTTTATTTTTCGTAATAATTATCGAATTTGCTTGCTTATTTATTACACGTTTTTGTTTATTTAAAAGCGTTTGTTCAGTTGGAAAATAAACATTAAGTAGTACATTATTTTCGTTTTCAACGTTTGTGATTTCCACGGCATCGGCTTTTTTAAAACATTTTATCGGAAAAATTTCTTCATCGCTTGACGTGTCTACATCTTGTATAGTAGATTTATTTGATAAAAATGGCTGGGAATCCCTTCGCGGAATCTGAAAAAAGAATAATATTTGTAATCGCCTTGGAACGTACCTACGAATAGAAAGCTTTTCCCCTTAACATAGCGGAATTGAAGGGCATTACAAATACAGAGAATACAAATAAATAGAGTTAAATGCTGGTCATATTCGTAGACTAAACGAAGATGACTTAAATCACTAGCGAGCACTTCGTGAAATTGTAGTAAATATAATAAAAAACACAAATCTGACATGCAAAATGCAGGGTTGCAGGTTAGTTATAAGTATGCTCATATTATAATAATTATTATGGCTAACATCTTCCAACACAGTCGGATCCGAAGTTTATCCAACAGATGATTACTGAAATTACATATCTCTATCACACGGCGTTAGAAGATGTAATAATTGCTAAATCACGTGCTGTTTGTATTAGAACCATATTTGCGACGGATGACATAGGTCTATACAATGTGTTATGTCATTTTATATTGCAAATTTTTGTCAACTTTCTTTTAAATAGCCCAGTGCAGTATAGTGTTAATAGTTCTTGCTTAAGCTATATACACAAAAAAGCTAGCAAACATATTTCGAAACCAAATATTAGTAACACCATTCCCGCTATACGATATGTACTCACAAATCCGATAACTTTCTTCCTTCTCTTTAGATTGCTAGAAACAACACAATAACATTTAAATTAACAGAAGAATAGGTATCTAAAAATTCAAAAATTTCAAATATGTAGTTAATACTATTTCAAAGATCTAGTTAAAACGCTGAAAAAACACGTTTCTTATATGACGACCCCCTTTAATTTTTAACTTTATTTTATTTTTAGTCTTTATTGTTATATCGGAAACAGCAAAACATAATCAGTGAAAATTACAAATGTCTAGTGTATTACGGTTCGCGAGGTAGAGCTCTGTGACAGACGAACGGACAGACAGCAGAGTCTCAGTAATAGAAGCCCGTTTGCACCGTTTGGGCGTAGACGCAAACCCTAAAATACAGTACCCTATTACTAAGATTACACTGTCCGTCTATCTGTCTGTCACTAAGCTGTTATCTCATGTAACGTTTAATATAGACAGTTGAAATTTATTCTGACCAGGTATTTCTATTGCCACTAGCGCTTTTGTTCGATATTGATAAAGGCAACAGATAAATAGCTAAGACGACGAAAACGACGTAAAAAACTTAATGTTGTAAGATGTATTTAAAAAATCGAGCGACTCGCACTTGGGCGATTTTTTATTTTAACACATATAACAATTTTTGATATACATAGTGAAAATGCAAGAAAAGTAATTAGGTAAATAATGTCTTAGACTTACTTGTCTCTGATTAATCAATCCATCACAGCCGAAATTTAAATAATCAATTCTTTTGCGACATTTTCTCTTCGCCTTTGACGCCATGTCGACGCGTGCGTTTCGTTGAATGCGATTGGAATGCGATCACAACACTGGCCGCGCGGCGCTGGCGCGGGGTGCGGTACAAGGTGCGCGGGGTACAAGATTGAAATGACCTGGTCTCGCACTACGTTAAAAAAATATTTCTTCCGTGCGTTACCAGATCTAAAATATCTGGTATTAAGGTAGGTACACCACTGGACTCCACTTTAATTACACATCTTAAGTATATATACATCTCTCTCATCCACCGAACCAAATTAAAGTTATGCCATTCGCAAGACAGAGAAGTCTATAGTTTTCTTATTCGCACTGTAAGCGAGATACGCACCAGGTGTTTTAGAGCTGGTTTCGCATAGAACGTGTTAAAAGAAAAGCTTTAATTCGTATAAGGTTTTAAGATCGATTCACCGTTTTTTTTTTTGAGATTTGCAGCCAAGATCTAATCTAAAGGGAACCCCTTCCAAATTATCCACATAATGGGCAGAACCACTACTGTGTGGGGATGTAACTTTGAAAATTTCGAAAAGTTTTTTGTGTGTTTGGTGGACTGGGAAATTGTTAATGGCAATTTTACGTGCTGACTTACCACGTGCTCGGTGAAGGAAAACATCGTGAGGAAACCTGCATGTCGGAGAAATTAAAAATATTTCGAAGACATGTGAAGTCCGCCAACCCGCATTGGAGCAGCGTGGCGGATTCTTCCTAGCTCCAAAACCCTCTCAGAAATGAGAGGAGGCCTGTGCACTGTAGTGGGACATTTATAGGCTGAAACTTTAACTTTACTTTGGTGGATCAAGAACTAGAACGATGGGTATGAAATTTAGTTGTCGTAGGATTCCTATGAAGGAATTCATCTACGAGGTAGGTTATTCGGCTGTGAATTTGTAGTGTGCAGACAATACTGTGTTTCGGTTTGAATTGTACTGATATCTAGTGTAATTACTGGGCATATGAGACTTAACAACTAATGTCTCAGGGGTAGTGTGCAATGTGGTGCCTCACAGAAATGTTCTTGGTGATAAAGTAAGCAAGAAATATATGTTAAGCTTTACATTCTAAAACATGACCTACTACAAATTACAAACTGCCATTTTGAAAAGTGATATATTTATTCCAACACGAGTCGAATGAAAAAAAATCATTTACTCTAAAGCTCTTAAAAATTTCACAGCTCCACGCCTTCACCCACACCAGTCCATTCATACTCATCTCACTCGTCATAGGGGAGGGGGCCCCTAACTCCTCCCTTAAACGCCCCCAAGCGCCCTCTACGGTTAAGCTTTCAAGGCAAAGTAAAATACATTACTCAGAGATACAGCCCTGAGGAGTTATGTCCTGTCGAACGAAAGCTTATGCACACGTTTATTTTAAGTAGTGTGCCGTGAAGCTCACACAGATGGGCGTTGGAATTAAATTTCATATCATGCTAGTGGCTTAGTTCGATCCCCGATTCTAGCAGTACTAAAATTGTTAACTGTAATTTAGAGAGCCGATGTATCATGTGCTCGATGCTTAAGAATGACAAAGTCACGATACTTTCAAACGTGACGCTTCTTGGGAGGGGCCTATGTTCAGCAGTGGACTACGGACCAGTCTGATGAAGAAGAGAAATAAAAACTAGATTTAAATCAATTAAAATTGATTAAAATCAATTTAAAACAAATAAAGAATTATACTAGTGGTAGGATTCCTATGGGTACCGCAGCGCCACTTATTCTGCCGTGAAGCAGTAGTATGCAAACATTACTGTGTTTCGGTTTGATGGGCACTGAGAGCTAGCGTAATTACTGGGCATATGAGACTTAAGAACTGATGTATCGGGGTGACGGGCGCAATGTGGTATCAAAGAAATGTTCTGGGTGACACAGCATTTGTTATGGGCAGACGTTGCACTTACCGACAGGTGGACGTTTTTGCTCGTTTCCTCACTTTATCTCATAAAAAAATTACAATTATGTTTATATATTTATCTCCGCCTGCATAGAAGCAGCGAGGCGGAATTTTCCCAGCAACAAAAACGAAATAAGACATGTTTGTACCAAGCCGTAATTTATACGCTGTAACTACCTGTTTATTTTTTCTATTATTTTCTTTAATAAAACGGCGCTTCGCAGAAGGATTTCTCCTATATCGTGGGTGCACTAAGTGGGGACATTAAGCTCCCAGACCCGGAACATCTATCTGTAGGCCGTACAAATATGTGTCCCGTGCAGAATCTAACCCGCGACCGGTAGAGAGAAGCCAGTTGCTTAGCCACCGCGCCAACCAAACCGTCAATATGGCTCTCCACTCTGTGGCTTAGTAGTCAACAATCAACATGCCCGTAGGTGCTGGTATTGTTTTCCATCCAAAGCCGAGATGTGTGAAACATATAAATGAATTATTGATTTCTGGGCCTGGCACTGTTTCGTTTTCGATTTTCTAAACTCGAGAAGGAAAAGGTGAAGACTGACGACTAGGGAGTGACTCTGTGGTTTTTTTAATTGCATAAAGTGACGAAACTGATGGTAAGTGCAACGTCTGCCCATAGCAAATGCTGTGTCACCCAGAATTTTTCCGATTGTCTTAATACTTACAAATAACGTAATATTTAAAATAGGTTGGTGATTACGAGAATCTTTACCAAGTAACATCAGGTCGCTTTGGTTAAACATAGATATAACATACATACAGTCACGCCTCTTTCCCATTGGGGTAAGCAGAAACCACATCTTTCCAATTGCTACGATCCTGACACACTTCTTTAGCTTCTTCTATTTTCATTAGCGTTTTCACACACGGTCGTCGGTTGCTTTTAACGTGACCTTTCCTCCAAAGTTCACCGATCTGATTGTGATACATTAGATGGTTTGGACACGTAGGAGGAATGAAAGGAGATTGACGAAACAGATTTATGAGGCAAGTGTGAATGGGAAAGCCGGTAAGATTCGACCTAGGCGAACGTATCACGATTAGACCTAAACCGTTTTAAGGAAAGCCACGTCAAAAGTACCCGGAACCGACGATTTTTGACCTTGCAATACTCAATTCGATATGTAAGTGATATTAAGTAACTTGATATAAAACGAGTAAATATCGGAAGTACATTAGTCAGAGGCTGGCAAACCTCCAGAACTACATCAAACATTATTTACTCTCCATTAAGTTCACAGTCGTAATGTATTACTTACTTAAAGAACATTTATAAAGAACATTAATTAGATACATGCACTTAGCGGATTCCCACCGCCTTTACCGCCATGCTCGGTCTCAGACCCATGCTAGGAGTTTCTTGTCCAAATTCAAAGTTCCTTTACTCAATTTAGGCCTGTTTAAAGCTCTTATGAAAAAGTCCTTCTCAGAGAATAACCGTACGAAACTTTATTTTCTATGCCACATAAAAACCAATATAAAAACTATTACTACATCATAAATTTAGTAGTTATTTCCACACATCTTTGACCTCTATATAATGATCTATTTTATAATATGCTTTATCTAATAATGTCTTCTTGTCAAGTTTTTTGAAATCTATGTCCGATTTTTGTGTCACACTTTTATGAACTTTTATTATAACATTTTATAGATCAACTGGAAAAAAAACTTTCAAGTTAACACTGGTTAGTTGGTAGAATGGAGTCCTACAGAAAACAGTAATTTTTTTGGTTAATAAAAATCATATTTTTTTTTCTTACATAATATTTTTAAAAATAAACAATGTCGGAATTTTAAATAAAACTAAATTTACGGATATTATAGCGTTTAATTTTAACAATTTGTAACCCCACCTTTCGAGCGCTTTACAGCACTTATGGTCACGGCATGACTGACTTGACAGATGTCCCGATGTCATAGTTAACCCTATATAATACGTATATCTTCAGCTATAAGAATACCTTCAGCTTTTGATTATTATTTTTGCTCTGATCTAACTGTGCTCTTTCTGCATAGAAAGTCTCGAAAAGTGGAGTTATAAATAGTTAAAATGAAACGCGATAAAATCCGTAAAATTAGTTTCATTTAAATTTGTAGTATTCGCGTAAATATCAGAAATCATAATGTCGGATGGGTCAAAATATTTGTCTCCTTGACTATGTCACGTCGCTACGTTACGCTTAAACTTAGGACCACGCAAGTCGCTACTTGCGTGGACCTAAGTTTAAGATTTCCCGTAATGCCTTTGGTGGATAAGGTTCGTGACGAAGAGTTCTTCGAACAGCAAACTGAGGTGCAATGAGCTGCTCAGCTGCCGCAGAGGTGACCACCGCTGGAATAGACCATCTCAAAGCAAGACCGTATTTAGTCAAGCGTAGTGTGTAACGCCCATTGATTAGATGGCCGAGCCCATGATCTGTATAAGGCGCCTGGCAAAAACTATATGCTTAGTGGCTCTTTTAGAAAGAGGCCAACGTTTAGCAACGAGCTTACAATATTGGCAGATATTTAATTTTAAACATGCTTTTCATAATCTATCTTAAACCCAACTTCGTTGGTTTTAAACTGGACTAAGACATGATTGCATCCGTTAGCTCATGTGGGGACCACTTCTCATAAACCATTTGCATTGTTAGTGTGTACGAGAATGTTAACTACGTCATATATAAAGCCAACTATTATCAAGAATGCTCCTGTCCGCAATATCGTATCAACAATGCATTTACTCACGATTGCTATGCGTTTCCCACGTCACGCATATTACGGCTCGAATAACACGTATGTTGTCATGCATACATACATTACATGCCTTTTTCCCCATATAATCCCGGCAAAAGCCCGTAGCCCATTTTTCGCCTCCGTGGGAAACAGGACGTGACGGGTGGAAAACTAATTTTTTAGAATGAAAAAAAGAAACACATTTATTCACGGTCTAATCACAATAAATACAAAACAAAACAAGAAAAAAAAATGGAATTACACAGAACATAAATCCCGATTGCGTTCCCACGAGCAGTATAGTGAACATTGCATATTATGGTATTATTATGAACGAATAAAGGCTGTCCGTATAACGCCGCAGTCGCCTCTTACGACACCTCGGCAGGAAAGTGGTAGGTGCTTTTCTACTCTGCCGGACACCTATCGACGGGTGTATATTAACAGTTGGGCTTATTTTTATTATTTTTATTACTTTCGATTACCATGGTTTATTATTTTTGAAATTATATAATTCTATATCCCGTAACAAAAGCTGTGTCACCCAGAACATTTATGAACCACACTGTGCGCGTCACCCTGAGACATCAGTTCTTAAGTGTCATATGCCCAGTGATTACGCTAGCTCTCAGTACCCTTCAGACCGAAACACAGGAATATTTGCACACTACTGCTTAGACGGATTCTTGTATATTGATCCTACTACCAGTACATAATTTACGGATTAAGATTTTTCATAGAAATTAGATCTCGTCCGTTTCTTAAATGATCTACTGAAGTGAACAAGAAACTTTTTTATCCTTAATATTTATTACTTCAACAGTCTTATTTATATAGTTCAAACTCAATTATTTTAAACAAAGAGAATAATGTGGAATTAAAGTAGACGCTTTTTGCATGAAGTTCATTAATAAGATTAATTATTAAGCAGTTTAATCCATTACACAAATGGCTCTTACAGATTCTAAATCATGAAGTCATTGACCGTCTAAATTGGATTCGTGAACAATTTATCTTATCTCTAAAAAGTTTTCACACCGTAAAGTAAACCTGTCGCCTGACTAACATGGGAAAGCTTTTAAAGCGTCTACGTGAACGTGAATTCTTACTTGAAACAGATGCGAACGGCAGAGAACGAGTATCGAGTAGACATGTTTGAGCGACACATAGTAATTGCTAAACAAACCTTTAAATTCTCCCCCAATCCACCAACGCCCCAACCTCAACATAAACGTAACGCTTAACGTAAATACGTGAGTAGAAGTACGATTCAATTTATTTTACATGTAAATAACTTCGTTACTCCTAGAATTCTTTTTTTTTATTGTATAAAGTGATGAAACGAGCAAAACGTTCACCTGATGGTAAGTGCAACGTTTGTCCATAACAAATGCTGAGTCACCCAGATAATTTCTGTGTGATACCTCACTGTGCCCATCACCCTGAGACATCAGTTCCTAAGTCTCATATGCCCAGTGATTACGCTAGCTCCAGTGCCCTTCAACCCGAAACACAGTAATGTTTGCACACAACTGCTTCACGGCAGAATTACTGGCCCTGGGGTGGTACGTACGTCTAGGTAGGTGATTCCTAAGCAGGAATTCACATTTGTCTCGTCACTTAAACTGTTTTTTTTTTAAATTTTTTTTTAATTTATTTTGTAATGTTCATTTGTTAAAGCATATATCTGTGTAAAGTCATATAAGATATATTACTTTACAATGTAATAAATATTTTTTGTATAGATAACAAACATTTAATAAAGTTTATATATCGTTTGATCGAAACGTCAATAATAAGTATATTATATATATATATATACCAGCAAAAAATTTACTAGATTTCTGTATGGCACCGTGCTCGTCACCGTGAGATATGAGATCTTAAGTTCCACTTCTATGCCCAGTGATTACACTTGCTCTCCCTTGCCCTTCGAACCGAAACACAGTAATGTCCGCACACTACTGTTTCGCGAATAACTGGCCTGCGGTGGTACCTACCTAGAAAGAATTCCTGCATAGGAATCCTACGACCAGTATTTGGCGATCGCAGCAGACGGGCAGCGTGAATTAGCGCTACCACGGCTGTAGTGTAGTAACCAATTTTGGTTTCGGACGAACACAGGACTCTCTTAGCAGGTAGGTACGTTGAACGCCAAGTCATGCGATCGTCAACATTACAACACAATAGTGTCCACTTAAAACTTTCAAAACCCTTAACTCTTGCGTTTGAGAGTTTTTGAATGATCTACCACTGTCGGTGTACAACAAAAGTCATTTGGAAAAGCGCTTTTACGACAGGAAGCAGTAAGTAAAAACTACCATTACTGTTCTCCAACAAGAAACAGGCGGGGCGCGTGTCTATTAACGTCGGGGTAACTGGAAAACTTACGACGCGCGAGGCGAAAGCAACAAACGAAGAAAGTTTACAGCTCAGTTTTCGAATATTATGAAGAAAATGCATATACAACAATACCGTTATTAATTTAGTTTCTGGTACCTTGATGTGATGTTCTCCTAGCCGATTTCGACCACAGCGACAACTTTCGAGTACTGTCGAGAGCCATAAACTGCGCAGGAGATATTATAGTGCCACAAGTTTACGCGCAAACACAGAGGCACTCACTCGTCCCAACCTACCCGCGCCCGATGTAACGCTGATTCTATAAGATTGGAGGTAGGCTAGGATGCAGTGTCAGAAACACTGGGACAAACACAACACAACCAGACCCGAAAACCAACAATTTGTGTTTTAGCACAAATGTTGGCTCCGGTTGGCCCAGGACCCGCGGCGTAGAATTCAGGTACTCTGACAACTAGGCCACGCGGTCAATGCCATATGAAGTCGCTGAAAGTCACTCAGCGAGCGCTGTAGAGCGTTATGCTTGGTGTTTCTTTGCGGCATAGATACCCGTAACAGAACTAGAGTTGGCCGTGTTGTGGCGGCTCGTTAAAAGAATACTACCACTCCATCTCATCCAATGGATCTCGTAAAAGGCGAGTAAGGGAATTAAACTGCACCCAACAGCGCATGGTGGCGATGGGCTCACCACCTATCACACCGAGTGCATTATATTGTTTTGGTGAAACGTGAATTGTGGCAATCATCTGTCTTTGTAGTGAGTGCCCAGTCTCTGACTACCCCATATGGGATAAAGTCGTGATCTTACTCGTATGTATGTATGTAGAACTAGAGTTACTGACAGCGCCCTGAGGATCAGAAGGCTAAAGTGGCAGTGGGCCATCTAACTAGCTGAACCGATTATAGTTGAGGAATGTAGGTTCTCGAGTGGCAACTTTCTTTCGGCAATGCAGTGTGCGACGACCTGGATGGGACCTGACTGGGACCTGACTGGGACCTGACTGGGACCTGACTGGGACGTGGATGAAGATGGCTCAGGCCTGTGTATTGTGGGAATCAACATGAATTGCCTTGTTCACCAGTGGACTTATGATGAGCGTTAATGATGGTGATGATGATGTTACTTCCTTACGGTTGTAATTAATGATTTTTATGTTTTTTTTCCCGATATAATCTACATCTATGCCTAATTTGATTTAAATGCTCGGCCACTTGAGCTTGATTGAGTATCAAATATCCGAATATACAAACTTCGTCAAAAATCATGAATCACTCACCTCGAATTTGATCTTTTAGACGAATCGTGCTTCTTCCCACCTTGTAGATTAGGCAGATCCTTTTGCCTTTTCTTCGTCTCCCTCCATATTTTGTAATACAATATACACATCACTGTCACCGGTACATAGAACGCCGCGATGGCAGTCCCGAACGTGATGAACTGATTGGTCTCTATGAACTGGATGTAGCACTCGTGTGGCGGCACCTTTCGTTCACCATCTATATACGGCCATGCGTAAATCCAAGGTGGCCACAGCACTAAACTGAAACCCCACGCACCACCTATCATAACTTTCGCACGACGTGTAGTCCTTTTTGCCCTGTACGTCAGAGGGCGAGTCACACTAAAGTATCTATCAAAACTTATGATGAGCAAATTCAACACTGACGCGTTCGACGCTAAATAGTCCAAGGCCAGCCATGTATCGCAAACATGTGGCCCGAGTGGCCAGTACCCGTATATCGTGAACATGGTGAAGAGCGGCATGGATATCAATCCTACGGCGAAGTCGGCGACGGCTAGCGAGAAAAGGAAATAATTGCTAATGGTTTGCAGTTGCTTGTCGATTTTGATGCTTATCATCACCATGGAGTTGCCGACGACGGTGAGAACGGAGAGGACGCTGCCGATGATGGCGATGACGATCGTCTGAGCCAAGCTGTAGGGGCTGGCTGGGAGGTCGGAGATGAATGCCAGGTCTGAGAGGTTGGCTGTTGAGTTGGAGTCGTTGAGCATGACGTCAACTCGGCGAGCCGCCCGCGGCCCCCGCTCCGCCCCGGCTCTTACGCCGACCGACAGCCAACCCGCCTGTGAACAAATAAATGCAATATGAATTAAAGTTTTCAGTTAAATTTTATAAATTTGAACATGCACTAGTTTAGTGACTTAGGTATTTATTGACATTATAAAATCATAAAAATTATGTATGTATGTATAAACAGTTGTGTCCACGTAAAATATTCTGGCCACATGACTGCGTCGTACCCTTCTTGATAACGTTCGGTTCACAGTCTGCAGCTTTTTAAAGATTTTTAAAGCTGCTTTTTTTATTAGTCAAAGTCTGCCCATAACAAATGCTGTGTCACCCAGAACATTTCTGTGTGACGCCACACTGCGTCATTCACCTTGAGATATCAATGCTTAAGTCTCATATGACCAGTGATTACGCTAGTTCTCAGTGCCATTCAAACAGGAACACGGTAATGTTTGCACACTACTGCTTCACGGTAGAATAACTGGCCCTGTAGTGGTTTCTACCTCGACGGATTTGTTATAACCTGAAACCTCTCTCAATGAACGAACTATCTAACTTTTTTTAATGGAATAGTATTTCCTAATATTAGCGCTTTTAAACATACAATACTCTCCAATTTATTATTGTAAGAAATAAGATAATAAGTGAATTTTGAAGAAATATAAAACTTGGTAAAGTTTTCTATATCATCACCATCTACCTATAAATATTCCACTGCTGGTCATCGGCCTCTTCGCTTGGTAGGTGGATCTGTGTTTAATGTGTCAAACGCCTCGTACCTTATATTGTCTATATGCTGACTATCATATTCGGTAACGCTATCGAAAGCTACGTAATTTATCAGCATTTTCTCTTAGTTGGCTTTTACAACGACCCCAAAATGAGATGGATGCTAGACGACATGTCGGCTACTATTAAAGTATAATTATTAAAATATGTACTAATATAGTCCCAGTCCACACTTAGTAAAATGTGCAATTATTAGTTAATGGCTTTCATCATTATCATCACCATTTCAGCCTATCATTAGTCCACTGCTGAACATTGGCCTACCCCATAGACTGCCAGTAAAGTTTGTAGCTCTCATTTTGGGGGAATTTTGCCGTAGTTGCCACGCTCGGCAGGTGGGTTGGCAACCACAGTTTATTTATTCACATGTTTCAGAAACATGCTGCTGCCCATCTTCTGGTTTTAATTTTATTATGGTGTTAGATAGGGTTACTTTCGCATTTATAATAATAATTATAGATTATTATATAATTAATATAATTATTTATCAGACAGACGGGCGGGGCGGTGAAGACACAATTACTTAATTTCATCGTCATTAGAATCAATTTTATCATAATCAACCTGTCCTCAGGGAGTGGCTTGTTTATACCAATTCTGGACAAAAATTTATTTTCGAAATGGTTATTGCGCTATCCGCCAGAAGCTATTATCCATTGGCAGGATTCATTTGCAGCAATCTCGTTAGGTTTCTACTACAGCATCTAGATGGAAACTACGGCAAGGTAGTTATTCTGTCGACAAGCAGAAGTGAGCACCATTAATTTGTTTCGGTTTGAAGGGCACAGATAACTAGTGTAATTTTCTTTTATTTATTTAACTTCATATAGAAATTATGTATATAGGCGGACTTAATGCCTAAGGCATTTCCCACCAGTCAACTTATGGGTGATGCAGAGACAAAATGAAGTAAGTGAATGAAGTTAGGGATCATCAAACTTAAACATATTATACTAACTAAATGAGCATATAATACTCAACTCAATCAGGACTCATCTGTTCAAAATGTTG
This sequence comes from Luehdorfia chinensis, assembly GCA_019845155.1. Classification (NCBI taxonomy): domain Eukaryota; kingdom Metazoa; phylum Arthropoda; class Insecta; order Lepidoptera; family Papilionidae; genus Luehdorfia; species Luehdorfia chinensis. The sequence goes on from JAHVAK010000390.1 coordinate 2,696,371, forward strand.
CTGCAGCTTAATTTTTAATAAAGTTCTTCTTAATAAATAATAAAGTTCTTCTTAAAAAATTCTTAATAAAGTTTTGAAATATTTTAATTTACATAAAAAAGAAAAAACTTATTTAAAAACTAAACTAGATAAAAAATTCTGGCAAAGGCTGCACATTTACAAAAAATTATTCACAATAACAAATTTGAGTTAACAAGGAGTCGATCTGAATCGTTATAATCTTGGCTCTAAAGTTTCTCTTAGAGATAAACTTAATAAATTATATCTTAAATTTGGCCTATCAATATGTATATGAAAACGATGTACACAACAACATAAAACAGTTTACTACAAAGTGATGTTCATAATACCAGTAACAAGCACAAATTAATAATGCTAGTAACTCGACTTCTCAGAGTCAATAACTGTTTTATGGGGCAATTTATATGCTTTTACAATAAATTCCCAGAATAGTATTTCAATCAAAAAGTTCAAGTTTTTTAAAAAAGAAAGACTTTATGAAAAGGGTTATTATGACCCACTTACCAATCTTTTTAGACAACCAAAGAATTTCGTTCAAAATATTCCAAATTGAATTGATTGATAAATTAAGACGCTGGAAAATATGGCGCACTGAATAATCTTTATTCTCTTTTTACAATTCCTCCACATCACACGTCCTCTGTTGCCAATCAGTCGGCATTCTATGTTCAACGCCTTTCTCCAACTTCAAATTGGTTCTTTATGAATCGCATGTATGATTCTACTGTACGTTGACTATAGGACTGACCAACTAACAGTTGCACTAGTTGCTTGTGGATTGGCTTCGCTGACCAACCAAGACTCTGGAGCTCATATGCGGACGCGAACTATTGCGCGACATTTAACCATACGTTCAGTGTGAACAATCTTATACTTCTACATATTTATAATACTGCTGTAATCTGGAGGAGAAAGTGACTGACTGACTGATCAACGCACAGCCGAAACTATTGGCTCTAGAATCATGAAATTTCGCATAGGAGCTCCCTATATAACGAAGATGAGTAATAAGAGAGATTTTTTTATAAATGAGAAAGTAACTCTCTGTCCTGTGTATTTGTTACCTTCTCACCATTCAACCGCTGAACCGATATTGACGAAATTGGCACAGTGATAGCTTGTATCCTGAAGACAGACATACAATACTTTTTATCCTGGATAATCAAATGTATAAATGGATAATGTAATAATCTATTTTCAGATTTAAGATAACTTTATTTCTCAAAAGAATTAGACATTCACTTACATGAGAAAATTAAACATAATGAAAGTAGAACATTAATGCTGGCGGCAAACAGTGGTAAATATCGTTCTTAGTAGTTTTACATACAATATGTCAATAATACAAAATGTTAGAGTTTTAGCATAACACGTAAGTTAGTTTTAAATAGAATTAATATTTATAAGTATAACTAATTACTTACTCATCACACTAATTACTATTAATTAATTACTACTCACAAATTTAGATGTGATCTGGGTGACAACAATTGTTATGGTCAGACGTTGTAATTGCCAAAAGGTGAACGATTTGCTCGTTTCGACAATTTCTTACTTAAAAAAAGAAATTTTCCCTTATCGACTTTTACTTTTCGAGACCCATGGTATAAAATTTATGTAGTATATTTTCGAACTCCGCCACAAGGTGTCTTAAAGTTTTACAAAATTAAACTCTAAATCTACTCCGTTTCGATTAAATTCGTATTGTATTTGCATTCGCCCAAGTGTCCAATAGATCTGTTAAATAGAAACTAAGGCTTTATTAGATCACGAATTTCCCGTTCCGCATAAGCGAAATCTAACTTTAAAACTACGTAATAAAGCATAATTTGCATGGAACCAGTGCGAATGAATTTCAGGTTGAATCAAGTGCCCGAAGCCGGAACGGAACAATGTTTATTCATTGAATTAAACGTAGTCTGTCTTTACATGTAAGTTGTGCAGTGTTTGTAGAGACAGGTGTTTACCGAAACTGACAGCGTTTCCGATTCTAACATGTATTATGCACATATCTAGATTTCAAGATAGACATTCTACTGGTGGTAGAATTTGCAGGCGTATGCAGGAAACCGTCTAGGTAGGTACAACCCCAGGGCCAGTTATTCTGCCGTGAAGCAGTAGTGTGCAAACATTACTGTTTCGGTTTGAAGGGCACTGTGAGCTAGCGTAATCACTGGGCATATGAGACTTAAGAACTGATGTATCAGGGTGACGGGCTCAGTATAGTGTCACACAGAAATATTTCAGGTGACATAACATTTGTTATGGGTAGACTTTGCACTTTACATCAGGTGAACGTTTTGCTCTTTCGTTTAGTCACTCTATCCAATAAAAAAAAAGAAAATACTCGAATCCAATTTTCAGTTTAAAGAAAACTGCTAGTTACTGTCGTGGTAGGTAAGGTAACTTTGGTACTTTCCAGAGACGGCGAGAACTAGATCAGTTGTTCTTTATGTTTTATTCGTAAGCTCGTGTTATTTTAAGTTGTATTCTTAAATTCTGATGATTATTTTACTTTTTATTAATGTGCTGTATTGTAGTGAATGTGAAATAGAAGCAGTAGAGTTAAGTGGGTTTTGAGTTGCGCCTAATTTTCTCTTGTAAGTCTTAGTAATATAATTAAACAATTAAGTAATTGTTTGACTCCTTGGAATTCACGAAATTTGACATACAAGAGCAAATAGTCTTTACGACACTAGGATTTTCCCTGCGTCATGAGTCCGTTTTACTCACAACACAACCGGACCCGGAAACCAACGATTTGATTTTTTTCAACAAATGTTTGCTCTCGCTGGGTTTCGTACGCAGCGTAGAAGTCAGATACTCTGACCACTGGGCTACCCGGTCGTCAATTCTAGACGTTTTGTGCATTATTTTTGACGAATAAGTCAACTACTAAGAATAAAATCATTTTCACTTCGTCACTTTTGGCTACTTTTTTTGGCGTTAGCTCGTAAAAGTTAAAAGTGTTTTTATTGAATTTTGTAATTTATGTATTTATTTTGAGTGTTGGTGTTTAATATTGATAGTTTCATATGCAGGCAGTAGTCGTGAAAAGGTACAGTGAAGGTCTGGAATAATAATTTGTCAGCATCAATATATCCGTCTCATTATAGTGTAGGTGATTTCATTTGAAGAATGAACATACTTTTCTCTGCGCTATTATGCTGTGTTACCCAGAAAGTTACTGTGCGACACCACACTGCGCCCGTCACCTTGAGACATCAGTTCTTAAGTCTCATGTGCACACACACACGTTTTGTTAAAATTATTTATTTAAACCTGTCTAAAAATCTATCATAGATTATGGAAGGGAAAGGATGAAAAGTAAATACTTAAATAACTAATAAATATATTTTTTTGTTTATTTAAAAAGCTAGTGCTGAACTAGATCCAACCATGGCAAGTGATGATACAGTTATGGATGGTAAAAATATTAAAGACGTCGTTAAGTTTTACTAATGCCAACATTAAATAATTTGTTACTGTGAGGGGCGTCGATCTCGTCCCTTAATGGGTACTCTTCTTGAATCTGTCGTACATCTGAGGTATAAATTACGATTAGCTTCGAGCCGCTTTTAGTGCTATTTCCCACAGAGTAAATTGACTGACTTTTACGTAATGCTTTTTATTTCTGTAGAACTTCTAAAAACAGATCTTGTACAACCTTTCACGACCTTTGCGAGCACATGGCTCGATATTATTAGTTTCTATTTTTTTCTTTTTTTATTGGATAAAGTGATGAAACGAGCAAAACGTTCACCTTATGGTAAGTGCAACGTCTGCCCATAATAAATGCTGTGTCAACCTGAAAATTTCTGTGTGCCACCACACTGTGACCATCACACTGACACATAAGTTCTGTTCTGATGTTTGCGCACTCCTGCTTGACGGCAGAATAACTGACACAGCAGGACACCTAGACAGACTTCTGCATATTCACCCTACTAAAATGAAATAAAAATTCTTTATTTTCAACGTAAGTAATATTAATTTCGTTTGTCAAAAATATTTTTTTTATTTAATTACAAATAAATAGGCAGCTATTCTCTTTTTAGGTAATTCCTTTTTTGTCATAGTCAAGAAACATAACAATAAATTAAAAAAGTATGGTCTCTTAGACAACCGAAGCACACTCCATGCCGAAAATTCATACATAACGTATTAAATAATATACTCGTATTTCTATTTGTCAAAACATAACATAACTACGAGTATTTTACTGGTGGTAGGATTCCTCTGCAGGAATCCGTCTAGGTAAGTACCACCGCAAGGCCCGTTATTTTGCCGTGAACCAGTACTGTGCAAACATTACTGTGTTTCGGTCTGAAGGGCACTGACAGCTAGTGTAATTACTGAGCATATGAGACTTAAGAACTAACGTCTCTGCGGGACGGACGCAATGTGGTGCCACTCAGAAATAGTTTGTGTGACACAGCATTGCTATGGGCGGACGTTGCACTTGCCATTAGGTGAATGTTTTGCTCGTCTCGTCCCTTTCTCCAATAAAAATAAAATAAAAAAGCAGTTATAATAATACCGAATCAACTAAGTAAATAGTTTAAGTGATAAGTAAAAAAAACATCCTTCAGCAACATTACATCAAATCGAATCAATTCGAAGGCACGAATACTTTCAGTAGATATCTCCTTCCGTTTGCGACACGTTGGACGCTGTTTGTGAAAGCTACCGAATCTTCAAGAAACATAAACGAAGATTCGCTAGAGTCGATTATTTCCAATCTGATGTAAAGCAACTGAGACCCGCAACTGGCGACGAGAGTATATTTATTTTCGAATTCGAATTTAGTTACAGCATTATACATATAATTTTCACTTTATATCGTTAGTTAAGGGCGATGGCTGCCACATGCATTATACTTGTGAGCAGTTGATGTTGGTGGAGGCTGGTCTGCTCGTGTTTGCAATGCATTTATTCATTTGTTATTGAATCTTGTCGGACATTTTGTCATGGATCGTGCTTGGGTTTTCTATGAGACTGTTCTTTGTAAGTTAATAATCAAAGAATAGTCTCATAGAGTAGCGGCTTAAGAAAATCTACCAACCCATCTCATCCTGTGGGTGTCGTAAAAGTCGACAGAGGGAAAACGAAAACCAGAAGATGGGCAGCAGCATCTTCCTGGAAAATCTGAATAAATGAACTACGGTTGCCAACCCGCCTGCCAAGCGTGGCAACTACAGCAAAATATCTCCAAAATGAGAGCTACAAACTTTTGTGGCAATCTGTGACGGAGGCCCATGTTCAGCAGCGGAATACTGACAGGCTGAAGGGATGATGATGATAATGATGACTTAAAATACCTTTTACTTAAAATACTTTTATAATTATCATAAAGGTTTTTTCCCCATGACGTAATCCCAAGAAAATAGTTGCTCGCTGAATACTCGGCCTGTCAGTGCAGGCCTCTTGCCACCAGCGTTAGAAAGTTCACGTAGAGGATGAGTTCCGAAGTTTGTAGCAGATCTTTTTTACGAATGTTCGAAGTCCACAGATCGATGGTCATTACTGCAAATAGTGACCCATTAAAACTTTTTCCATTCGTAACATTGGATCTCTCCATAGGGTAAAGTCGGGAACAAATGGATTCCTCTTTGCTGTAATTATCACGGATACTCACGATAAATGACAAAATCCCCCAAAATGAGAGCTACAAACTTTTGTGGCAATCTTTGGGGAGGCCTATGTTCAGCAGTGGACTAGTTATAGGCTGATATGATAATGATGATGATGTACTTTTGACTGAGATAAAAAAAATACAAAAAAGAGTATACCAACGGAGTTTCTTTCGCCTGTTTCTTCTCCGTCAGATGTACTTCATTACGAAACGGTGGTGGATTGTAAAAAAAATGCCGTTTGACAAACGAAATGTTACATTTACGTTTCATTTCATTTCATTTAGGGTCCAGTTGTGCTGTGATTGTCTCTGTGTTTCTGAAACCGCATCCTGTCCTGTCCTGCCTAACTCCGATCTTATCGCATCAGCGATATCGGAAGCGAGTAGGTAACGACGAGTGAGTGCCTCTGTGCACATACACCTGTGAGACTGTTATATCTCCTGTGCATTTTTTATAAGAGAATGTGACGAGATGAGTGAAACGTTAGCCATCGTGTGAATATATTAGTAAACGCGGTAACACATTTACCTGAGGCGTACGAGCTCTCCCGGTTTATGCAATTTGTATTAATTATGGACGACTGTGGTCGCCGCAGAATGTCGCTAAATATTGAATGCCTTCCTTGTCTAACCTCTAATCGGAATTACCGGAATAATCCGGATTTATTGGTTTGTTGCGGTAAATACAGAACGCTCAAGCGGTTTGTATGCTTCAACTAAGAATAGAATAACACTCATACTTTGCAGTACGTGGTACGTATATTATTGAGTACGTTTTTAGTTAGTAGTAGTTAGTGTAGTTTAGAGTAGATTTCACCGGTGTCGTCGTGCGTTTTTCAGAGATAAATTCCTGATGCACAAACACCGTAGTCTGGAGCAACTATTTACAGGCCATACTAATGTTTGGTTTATGCGTTAATCGAACCGCGATCCTTAGTGCAGAAGCTTATCACTTAGCCGCTAAGCTTCTAGTTTTTAAATTATTCCCCACCCCAGGGCCAGTTATTCTACCGTGATGCAGTAGTGTGCAAACATCGGTCTAAAGGGCACTGTGAGCTAGCGTAATCACTGGGAATTTGAGACTTAAGAACTGATATTTGAGGGTTATTTTGGTACTCGTCAAAAATTCTTTCTCCCCATTGCGTTCCCGCGAGCAGTATAGTGTCAGCATTGAATATTGCCGGCAAACGCTGTAGGGCGACCCCCCACTGGATGGAACTTCGGGAAGTCGATGGATGCAGGTGGCTCAGGGCCGTGTTTTGTGGCAATCTATGGGGAGAACCTATGTTCAGCAGTGGACTATGAAAGGCTGAAATGATGACGATAATGATAATTGTATATTATGGTGTAATTCTGCACGAATAAAGGCTATCCGTACAATACCTTAGTCGCCTCTTACGACACCTTGATAGGAAAGAGGTAGCTGGTATTCTTCTCTGCCGGTTACCTATCGGTCACTCTTACTGTCTGAATTAATACAACCATTTTACAATATGTGAAGCGCAAGTCGTATAAGAGCCGTGGTAGCTCAGGGGCTAGGCGCTCGCTTTAAATTTCATAGTACGCGAGTGACCTGGATTCGATTCCCGGTGCCGGCAACCACTAAAATTGTTAATTGCAATTTTAAGTGCTAATTTACCACGTGCTCGGCGGTGAAGGAAAACATCGTGAGGAAACCTGCATGTCTGAGAAATTAAAAATATTTCGAAGTCATGTGAAGTCCGCCAACCCGCATTGGAGCAGCGTGGCGTATTCTCTCTAGCTACAAAACCCTCTCAGAAATAAGAGGAGGCCTGTGCTCAGTAGTGGGACATTTAAAGGCTGAAACTTTACTTTTTTAAGTCGTATCGGATCATAGTTAGTCTTCTATGCGTTCGCCCATCATTCATCCGAATGAGTGCGCGAAATTCATGGACATAAAGTGATTGTCTTTTATTTGATGATATTCTCCTGGCCGATTTTAACCACGACGACAACTTTCGAATATTGTCGATAGCTATCAACTGCGCAGGAGATAGTATAGTGCCACAACTGTACTTGCAAACACAGGGACAATCCCCCGTTCAAACCTACCGCGCCCGATGTAACGCTGATGCGATAAGATCGGCGATAGGCTTCTCAGGATGCAGTGTCAGAAACACGGGGACAATCACAACACAACCAGACCCGAAGCAACAATTTGTGTTTTAGTACAATTTTTGGCTCCGGCTGGGTTCGAACCCAGGACCGGCAGCTTAGAAGTAAGGTACTCCGACCCACAGGCCACGCCGTCTTTTTTTTGTAGATTTTAATGTGTCTGCTTTGTATATAATTACTTTAAACAATTTTTTTATTGGCTTAAATGCCGAGACGAGCAAAAGTGTAACGTCTGCCCATAACAAATGCTTTGTCATCCAATACAGTTCACACACAGTGTGGCGCAAAATCTGGAGACATCAGTTCTTGAGTCGCATATCCCCAGTGATTACACTAGCTCTCAGTGCCCTTCAGACTAAAACACAGTAATGTTTGCACACTACTGCTTCACGAGAGTTTAACTGACCTGGGACGGCACCTACCTAGACATAGGAATCCTACCACAAAAAACAAATATTTAGAAAGTCGCTTGCTGGTGTTTCAATGACTATGTAATAATAGTTTAATATAAATTTAAAGAAAACCGTAACCTTCAATAACTGACACATAAAAGAATTCAAAGAATCCATCATACCCAAAGTCCAAATCGTATTTATATAAAGGTAATGCGTTTCGTACGGTAGTTTAACATTAAACTTTATTCGAATACGTGACGAGAATGAAACTGAGCATAAGGTATGAACGATTTATGCCGATAAGCGCGAAGAATCATTACCGATGCAATGGAGAGTATTTCAAAGAAATGTAAAGAAACCGTGTCTATTGGAAAGAGATTAGTAACTTAAAAGAATATTTTTTCTATAATATAGTGAAAGGAAAATGTTGAATATTCTTTTACCCGCTGCTTTGTTCGATTCTAGATTTAACATTGGAATCACAAACCTATTGCTTCCAATAAAAACATGTTATTATATGTATATATATTTCAAAGTCGTGTTAGTTACACTACTATAACTGAAGAACGGCCGGACCGATTTTTATGATGTTAGATTTGTTGGGTTTGTCTTTGCCTCGAATAGCAGAATAACTATTAAAACATCGAAAGAAACAAAAAAAATATGAATAAAATTGAATTTCTCATACATTTTCCATCCAGTATACGACGCCATCTGACAGAAAATAACCACGAACGAAAATTAACATGGTGCCATACATAATGAATTTATGATATGTAGTCGTAAACTAGATTTTAACGCCAGTAGATGGCGTTGTGTGCATTATCGATAAGGAATTTTAGTTAAGATTTATTATTTTTCATACTTTTTCCTTTCTGTCTTCTTTAATTATCCTCTGGCAGCTAATTCAACTGCGCTATCCGTTCATTGCATACCATTGAGCTAGTTGCGCAAACGAGCGCCGCAATTTATCAGCATTTTTTGGAGTTTTCACCAATTTCATTCAGATTTCGACCGTTATTGTATTTCTAAGTCAAACGGTAAGTTGTAACCAAGATTTTCACTTTGAACGATAGTCAAATTTATTATTGATAATTGCTTTATGTAATTTTGAATTGTGGGACCAATTTTCCAGTGTTATTTCCATGCTACGAGCCTTATCGACTATACTTCGCATAATATCTATGAAATACACTCCTAGCCTAACACTGTAGACTCAGCTGCAGTCACGGGTCGGAACAATTTAGGTCTGATACACTAGAGGTTTTTCGGGATTTCTCGAAGGTTTTTTTTTAATTTCCCTTATTCCCGGACTTCTACAATAACACCTTCCCACCACTGCAAAAAATGCAGAGTATAAAATTAAACCCTTCGTATAAAATTAAACCCTTCTTATAAAATAACACATTAAATAAACATCTCATCACTGTGCTACGAGTACGTCACGTACGTAATAAGTTTCGTAGCACATGCTACATTGAACGAAGGTATCTAACTTATACGGCTCGTTACAGTACGACGTATAACGGCAGCTACGGAGCCGTGGTTATGCCTCATAAACTTTAAATTTATGTATCTTTCTTGTGAGAGATTAAACTCTGTTACATATTATACCAAAGAATGTTTATGCCTCTATAACGATGACGTGTGCTGCTCTTTTAAACAGTTTTTTAACATGGCAACAGTGAACTAAAATTAATTGTAAAGCGAATAGATAACAATATTGATTAACTAAATGAATTGTTGGTCTCAGAGACACTACAATACGGCACTATTGTCCTTTGACGACCCCGTGGTCAATCAGAGTACCAAATATCTACGTCTCGGGTCCACGGTGTGTATCCCAGCTGGAGCCAACATTAGTACCAAAACAAATTGCTGCACAGAAACCATATCACCAATAAGTATCATCATCATCATCATCATTCCAGCCTATCACTAGTCCACTGCTGAACATAGGTCTCCCCAATAGATTGCCACAAAAGTTTGTAGCTGTCATTTTGGGGGGATTTTGCCATAGTTGCCACGCTTGGCAGGCGGGTTGGCAACCGTTTATTTACTCAGGTGTTCCAGGAAGATGCTGCTGCCCATCTTCTTTGTTTAATATTCCCTCTGTCGACTTTTACGCCACCCACGGGATGAAATGGGGTGGTAGATTTTCTTAAGCCACCTCTTAAGGAAAATATAATTTTGTAGTCCCTCTTCGTATATTGTCTTTGACTGAGAATAATAAATAAGAAAATTATCTTCTCATTTTACGCAGGAGCTTCTTTTTTGAATAAGGAATTCTTTTACGCCTTAAAAACACCGAAAGTATTTTTGAGGTACGCGCGCTAAATTAAGGTCTCGTGAAATTTTAATAAGGCTTTTTCGTTTTATTTTCTGTTAGGCGGTTTTACTTTTATGAAATTGTGTATTTGCCAAAAATCATAGTGGAATAGCATTACAGACAAGCAACCAGTTATTTAATATATTGTGAAGGGTTGACTAATTTGTAAGGCGCGCCATATATACTCGTATGAGCTCATCAAAGAACGCATTGGGATTTTTAATACGAATTAAGGGCGTTCGGTACTGAATCCGCATTAATCATGTGCTTAGAAGCCGAGAGAAAACTTGTCCGATAATAATGTATTAAACAACAATATTCCAAACGTTTAAAAATCTGTAGACCAATCTAGGTATTGTTTAATGCTAACTGTTTGTGGAATTTGTTCTCTACAGAAATCTCATACATTTATCGTTATTATATCATTATAGCATTATAGCTCATTATATATCTATAGTACTATTTATACATAAGTGTCTCAGAAATTAAATTGTACTGTTCTCTTTACGTAGATTGAAACATTTTTGAACGTCGTCTGTCTTGTTATGTTTAAAATAAATTAAGTTTTAAGCTGTTGTTTCTCATCCCGTGGGTGTTGGAGTCGACTAAGAAAAATGCAGGGTAAATCTCTTTCTCCCGATCTGTCGGGACATCCATACATACATATAATAACACCTTTATCCCATCTCAGGAGTAGGTCACCACACCCGTAGCCCACTTTTCGTTCCTGCGAAGGCGAACCATGTTGCCGACATTTTGGTATAAATTCATTAAGAGTCATAAATTCTGGTGGTAGGATTCCTATGCAGGAATCCGTCTAGGTAGGTACCACCCCAGGGCAAGTTATTCTGCCGTGAAGCAGTAGTGTGCAAACATTACTGTGTTTCGGTTTGAAGGGCACTAAGAGCTAGCGTAATCACTGGGCATATGAGACATAAGAACTAATGTCTCAGGGTGAAGGGCGCAGTGTGGTGTCACACAGGAATGTTTTGAGTGACACATCATTTCTTATGGGCAGACGTTGCACTTACCATCAGGTGAATAATTTGCTCGTTTCATCACTTTACCAAATTAAAAAAAAAGTCTGAAAACATGGTAGTGACCTAAATGTCTGAATAATAAATATTCCGTGGATATATGAGATCGTTGGCCCTGTGGTAGCGGCCAAAGAGAATCTACCACCCCTTCCCATCCCGTTGGTGTCGTAAAAGTCGACAGAAGGAATATTAAAACCAGGAGATGGAAAGAAGTATTGTCCTGGAACATCTGAATAAAAAACTGCGGTTGCCAACCCGCCTGCCAAGCGTAGCAACTATGGCAAAATCCCTCCAATATGGGAGCTACAAACTTTTGAGGCTATCTATGGGGGAAGCCTATGTTCAACAGCGGACTTGTGATAGACTGAAACGATGACGACGACGATATGAGATCGGCCAAACACAAGGACAACGTGACGGACACGTTCACCTCGCTCCAAAACCATTTCACTTACATTACTTTGATGATTGAATGATATCTAAGTTAATCAGTGTACGAAACCATGACGGAACGAAGACCTTCGCGGTTTTGCGGGAAGTCGATGGATGCACGTGACTCGGGACCGTGTTTTGTGCCAATCTGTGGGGAAGTCAGTGGTGGTTTTTTATTGTATAATGTGACGAAACGAGCAAAACGTTCACCTGATGGTAAGTGCAACGTCCGCCCACAACAACTGCTGTGTCACCGAGAATATTTCTGTGTGATACCACACTGCGCCTGTCACCCTGAGACATCAGTTCTTAAGTCTCAAATGCCCAGTGTTTACGCTAGCTCACAGTGCCCTTCAAAGCGAAACACTGTAATGCTTTCACACTACTACTTCACGGCAGAATAACTAGCTCTGGGGTGGTACCTACCTAGACGGATTCCTGCATAGATTTACTATGTAGAAATCCGTCTAAGTAGGTAGGTTATTCTGCCGTGAAACAGTAGTGCGCAAACATTACTGTGTTTCGGTTTGAAGGGCACTGACAGCTAGCGAAATCACTTGGCATAGGAGACTTAAGAACTGTCACACAGAAATGTTCTGGGTGACACAGCATTTGTTTTGTGCAGACGTTGCACTTACTACCAGGTGAACGTTTTGCTCATTTCGTCACTTTATCTAATAAAATAAAAAATATCCTACGTTAAGCAGCGAACTTGTGAAGGCCTGAAAGGATTATGATTATGAAGTTTATTTCCTTGACTTGTATGTATAATACATACATAAGATCACGACTGTATCCCATAAGGGGTAGTCAGAGACTGGGCACTCACTGCAAAAACAGATGACTGCCTCAATCCACGTTTCATCAAAACCATATAATGCACTTGGTGTGATAGATGGTGAGCCCATCGCCACCATGCGCTGTTGGGTGCACAGTGCAGTTTAACTCCTTACTCGCCGAGTGGTAGTATTCTTTTAACGAGCCGCCACCACACGATAATAACTTACATTAAACTATTATTATCAGAAAGTCAGCGGCTCGAATCGCCGACGACTATGTTCTTTCTTTCCTTGGGCTTGCGAAGAGATGTTGCATCTCTTTGCATTTTTACAGGATCTACCACGGGAAGTGTTCCGAGGAATTGTTCGGATTAATTCCAGACCACAATTTTACCACAGCACATTGCGGTAGAATTCAAAATTCCATCGTCACTACTACTGATGGCTGGCATTCCACCGAATTTTCGCGGAATTTTCTCCCACGCAGAACCACTTTAAGGAATCTGCTGCCGCCAGCAGTTTTTCTAGATAGATACGACGTAGGGACCTTCAAAAAAGTGCCTGTATCAATGGCCGGCACCGCATCTGCTATTTTTCTTCTTTCACGATGATCACCACTGCGATCACTTACTATCAGGTGAGTCACGTGCCCGTTTGCCCCTTCTATAAAAAAAAATATCTCACGTCTCGTAATAAGTAGAACTGTCTGTTCGTGACCTAAAAGCTTTTCCCGTGTCTCAATGAAGTCTGTAGAATCTCCTTTAAATTAATACGTCGCTACACTTTGTTCCAGCATTATTTTTAGTATATTTTTTAGCTTATACACCTAACAAACTTTTTTTGAAACAGTTGATTTTTAATCACAAAAAGAGACCGGAATAATTGTATTAAGAAGTGTAATTAACAACCAGCGTTTAACACCTCAGCCCTCCCGTGAGCGTGGGTGCTGTAAACCGCTCGAAAAATTAGTAAAAACATAGTGAAAATAAACGCTTTACAATTCGTATAAATTAGTTTTATTAAACAACCGCTTTAAATTTCATTTTAGGCGAGTAGTCCAAGATCGATCACCATTGCCGGCACCTCTAAAATTGATAGTTCAAGTGCTGATTTATCATATGCTCATCATCTGCATATCTGAGGAATAAAAATGTCTGCCAAAGCGCATTGGAGCAGTCTGGCGGACTCTTTCCGGCTCCAAAACCCTCGCAGAAATGGAAGGGGGCATGTGCTCAGCAGTGGGACATTGATAGGCTATTATTTACTTTTACTTTATCTCACCTGGGAGAAGTCTTATGTTCAGTAAAGAGTATTTTAAATATTCAGTTGATTGAGGCTAGGGGATCATGATGATTTATTTATTTAGTATTTTGAACACCGCGTTGCCTAGCTATTAACGTACCTGACTCCTACGCTGCGGGTCCTGGGTTCGAATTCCCAGCCGAAGCAAACATTAGTGCAAAAACACAAATCGTCAGTAGGTGGATCTGGTTGTGTTGAGCATGTGAATTTTATATCTGTAAAACTCATCAGGATACTGGAGAAATCCTAGTGTAAAAAACGTTTTTTAAAAATTAAAAAAAAATCTCGGTCAATTCTGAATTAATATTAAGCCACAAAGTCGTACACTTTGTTTAAGTGAGACTATCCATCAGCTGGAATAGTCCTTTTCTTTTGGGGTAAAGTCATAAGAAAAAATAAATTATAAATTACATAGGGCAAACAAACCAGACCATTACATTAAATTTGATAGACCACAAATCTTTGAAAAAGAACACCGATTCCTACAACAGATGATTCGCGAGGCTATTGAAATTTAAAACAAAAAACATTCGAATTTCAATAGAGAAGATGGTTGGGGTCCTATAATTAATAAAATTAAATCAAAAACCGAGCATACCAGTGCAAGACTTTAGGACACTGTTCGCTCATTTTGCTACGCAAATCGGACCAAAATTAATAATTAAAAAGCTGAAGGTACCCTGGATTCACTATGACGTCAGGAATTCTGTCACCTCAGTCCCCCCGTGACCATAGATGCTGTAAAGCGCTCGAAACATCAGGTTATAAATAATCAAAAATTAAACGCGATAAAATCCGTAAAATTAGTTTTATTAAATGTGTAAAATTTAAAAAAAAATTACACATTTAATTAATAAAAATCTTATATTTTTATTAATTAATAAAATAAAAACCGACTTCAAGCTGAGTTTCATGATTTTTTCATTGATCCCATCATCAAAATCTAGCCAAAAGAGATGGGACCACTCTTACGATATCCGCTTTCTAATAAAAAAATAATGATTGAAATCGGTTAATAAACAAAGAATTTATGTCCGAACATACATATTTTTTTTAAATCGGTTACTTAAATAGTTTCTTGTGTTAATTGCTCTTTACATAGATTCACCTACATGTCAAAAATGACCTCATGCGTTTCCTTTTTAAATTGACGGTATTAAAAGATTAAAACCACACAACTGTATAACAGATGAAACAAAACATACACAAAGCTTTTGACAAATGTCAAAGACCTTGACACACTTTCACACTACAATGTTTAACACGACGCAGCTCGCTTTTATTTTTCATCTCTTTTTGTAAAAAATGAACACTATGTATCAGTCCAAACAAGTTCAAGATGTTAGGGACAATCCAAAACTAAACGTTATGAAACTACATTAGAAAATCAACCTTTTGACTAACCATTCTGAACGGGTCCAGCAATTACATACTGCGAAAAAATTCGGTTTCAGGTCACAGCTTAACATTTCCCACAGCTGGGCATAAGCATCCTCTCATATAATACACCCCTAGGAATGAATAGATTGCTACGAAGCGAATAAATAAATATTAATAGTTGATAATTTTTCTTGAACCGATAGGTGTCCGGCATAGTAAAATGCCACCTACCACTTTCTACGGAGGTGTCGCAAGAGGCAACTGAGGTACTGTACGAACAGTTTATATTCGTGCAGAATAACACTGCAATGTAACTAACAATGCAACGCTGTCACTATACTGCTCGTGAGAACTCAATGGAGAGTAAGAACTTTTTGACACGTACCAAAACGGCGGCGACGTGGTTCGCCACCCGTGACATCTCATTTCCCGCGGAGGCAAAAGTTGGTCTTCGGCTGTGGTCTCTGCCTACCCCTTATATGGGAAAAAGGCGTGACTGTATGTATTTGTTCATAATTACTGTACTAGTGGTAGGATTCTTATGCAGGAATCCGTCTAGATAGGTACCACCGCAGGACCAGTTATTCCGCTGTGAAGCAATTGCACGTGAGACTTAACAACTGGTGTCTCCAGTTGACGGGCACAGTGTGTTCCCACACAGAATTGTTCTGACTGTCACGGCATTTGTTATGGGTAGACGTTGCACTTATCATCAGGTGAACGTTTTGTTCATCTCTTCACTTTATCTTATAAAAAAATATTTTTTAACTTTACTGACTAAATCTAAATTGTTTACGTCATAGAATAAACATTCAATTTCATTTAAATCTAAATTCTACTTTCATTCCACAAAGCGATAGAGATCGTAATTTATTACGGCGCGGTATTAACGAAACCCTGGCCGCTTGCCAACTGGTGGATTGTGGCGTGTGGTCGGATTGGTTGGAATTGCCTGGAACGTCCGGATATTTCATACAAGAGACCAGATCTGACCGGTTATTAACAATATGTTCCGGTTCAATCTCATTAATAGTTTTTATGTTTGAAGAATTTAAAGTTTCCAGAATTTACAACGATGCATCAAAATTTGTCGATTCGAACCCGAGACAATATTAGTTTTTTTATGGTGAAAGTTACGATACGAGCAAGTCGTTCACTTGATGGTAAGTGCAACGTCTGCCTATAACAAATGCTGTGTCACCCAGAACATTTATGTGTCACTACACTACGCCGGTCCCTCTGGGACATCAGGTGTTAAGTCTAACATGCCCAATAATTACACTAGCTATATTCGCACACTGCTGCTTATGCTTATGCTGCGGTGGTACCTACCTTAACGAATGCCTACACTACTACACTCGTAGCAGCTATAGCAAATACACCTATGTTTTATTGGCCTCTTATATTCTGCATTAAATCTGAACCTATCCCAACTCATCACGTGGGTGTTGTAAAAGTCGACAGAGGGAAAATGAAAACAAGGAGATGGGCAGCAGCACCTTCCCGGAACATCTCAATTAATAAACTGCAGTTGCCAACCCCCCTTCCAAGTGTGGCAACTATGGCAAAATCCTCTAAAACGAAAGCTACAAACTTTTGTGGCAATCTATGAGGGAGGCCTATGTTCAGCAGTGGACTAGTAATAGACTGAAATGATGATGATGATGAAGTTACTATGACGAGGTGATCTAAGCCTCTGAATCCTTTCGTCGCTTTAATAATGAAGAAACTATGTTAATCCCTATCATACTTAAGATTACATTTCTTGATTAAAGTTGTAAAATGTGATTAAGTAAGATTAATTTAATTATGACAGCCATATTTGCTTTCTCAGGCACGCACTTCTATTTGAGTCATATCATTAAAAGACGTCATGAAAAGAATTTAATTAAAATGTATTTTAAAAAAAATTAAATGTTACGTAATTTAAATGGTTTAACCGAAAGGGCCAGAATACGATGTTACTAACATCGTATTTACGAGTTAAAAATGATACAAAAACTGATCCTCCTCCATTTAACTTTAGGTCTATAATTATCAGCATAATATTTGAAACATTTTCTGATTAATGATAATGGAGAATTTAATTAGTTAAACGTATTTCCGTCATTCCCTTCAAGTCCCTACCAACTCCCAAGTCTCTCTGAAATAATTTTCAAGTGCATCTCTTGTTCATTCATTGCGGTGATTTCATCGTTGCACCATAAGACCCCAAAGATTTTCAATTGGGTTTAAATCAGGCGATTTTGCAGGCCACGGTATCGGCAGAATGTATTGGTGTCTTTGTAACCAGTCGCGGGGAATCCTAGCCGTATGTAATCGACAATCGTCTTATAAATAGTAAAGTTGAGGAAGGCAACGTGTCGTTTTCTGAAGTACTAACATAATTCGGAGCTGTTGATTTTCACCGACTTCATCAGCCGACATACAGCCCCAAATGTTTGCACAAATACTACCAGGCTCAGTGATAGGCACTACGTGATCTTTATCATATCTTGTATTGTTATAATGGGCAGAGATTTTAAAGGAGAGAAAGTTAATTTGCTAAGATCCGCATGCAAAATTTCAAATGATATGTATTACCTAGTTTTGAAGAGCACCGCCCACCCTCCCTCAACAGCGTGGTTCTCTTTGGAAGGTCTTTTCGTTTTGTGCAAATGGCGGTAAATTGCAAAATTGAAAACGATTTTAATTTTTCTTGGTCTCTATCGTGGTATCTTTTAGATTATATTACTAGAAAATAACATCTATTTCTTTGGAAGAAAGATTAAAACTGCTTGAGTTTGCAATGCATTTATTCATTTTTTATTAAATCTTGTATAACATTTCGTCATGGAGCGTGTTTGGTTTTCTATGAGACTGTTCTTTGTAAATTTATTTATAATGTACTTTTGACAAAGGTAAAAAAAATATTTAAAAAAAAAGCATAGACACTATGTCAAAGTCCCCCCAAAATGAGAGCTACATACATTTGTGACTATCTATGGAGGAGGCCTATGTTCAGGAGTGGACTAGTTATAGGCTGAAATGATGATGATGATGATGAATTGCCTTCATTTATTACGTGAAAGTGTAATTTCCTAGAATTTGTTATCGAAAATGGTAAAGGAATTATATGGTGCACTGTATCTACCAGACGAATTCCTGTATAGGAATCCTACCACAAAGTAAAAGCCCCCCATTCTTTGAAATTAAAGGCCTCGCCTGACCCCTGAGCTTACACTGCTAATCTATAAAGTACACAGTAAAACACATATTATACAGTGCATACTCTTCCATCACCATCATCATTTCATAGCCTCCCTCATAGATTGCCACAAAAGTTTGTAAGTCTTATTAAGGGGGGATTTTTTCCATAGTTGCCAGGTCGCTTGGCAGGCGGGTTCGCAGTTTATTTATTCAGATGTTCCAATAAGATGCTGCTGCCCATCTTCTGGTTTTAATTTTCCTTCTCTCGACTTTTTCGACACTCAAGGGATGGGATGGGGGTGGTAGATTCTCTTAAGCCTCTTCACCGCACGGCAAAAAAAAAAGACTAGCGCAATTCAGTTTTATCATTTTTGTTGTGAGCAGTCAAACCGTTAAAATTATAAGTGCTGTGAACATAATAAAATTATGCATTTGCAACGAACGCAGAGTGCGACTTGAAATGAACTGGGAAAGGGACCATTCACATCGTATTTTATTCATGAAAATTTTAGAAGAACTTTCATTTTAAAATTTTAATATAACTTGAACTTTAACTGGTGGTAGGATTTCTATGCAGGCATTCGTCTAAGTAGGTGTCGAGAAAGCAGTAATGTGCAGATGTTACTGTGTTTCGGTCTGCATATGAGACTTAAGAACTGATGTCTGATGGCGATGTGTGGTGACACGCAGAAATTTTCTGGGTGACACAGCATTTGTTATGGGCAGACGTTGCACTTACCATCAAGTATACGTTTTGCCCGTATCTTTATTAAATACAATAAAAAAAGCTTATGAATTATGTCTCCATTAATAATAACGATTACTAGAATTAAAATTAAACCAAAAATTATATATCATCGACGGATAAAAACATTTCGTCAAAGCTGAAGGTTGTTCGGATTAACTATCACATTAACGCTTCAGTCCCCCCGTGATCATTTCTGCTGAAATTCTTTTTGATCTTATTTAATAAACGATGCGAGGCATCAACGTAAGACAAACACTCAGACTTATCGGGGCATCGATTTTAGGTACGTTTCCGGCAAAGTAGGTGTCGTAAGAGGCGACTAAGGAATTGTACGGACAGCCTTTACTCGTGCAGAATAAAACCTTTATATGCACTGCTGTCACTATACTGCTCGTGTGAACAAAAAGGGTAGTAAGAATTTTTTCACGTCTCTTTTTACCGCGGGGTCGAAAAATGGTTTACGAGTATGGCCTCTGACTACCCCTTATATGGGAGGAACCCGTGACTGTTTTTCAGATATAAATTTCACATACAGAACATAACTGGTAAACCAACAAATTGTGTTTTTACACAATATTGGCAGCAACTGGAAATCGAAATTAGGAGCCACCAGGCCACGCGGTCATGAAAATAATCGCTTACCAAATGTATTATTGACAGACAGTGGCGTAACAACTGCGCCACTGACAGCCATCCGTCTAGCATTCAAAGCGATTACCTTAGTAGCGACATCTATGTCGCCACATGAGAAGCTCAAGAAATATTTCATACATTCCATAATCGCGCTATGAAAGTTTTCTAAGATGCGAACTATATATACGACATCTAAATATTACTAGTCGGAGAAGACGTCCGTCTCATATGCCCAGTGATTACGCTAGCTCTCAGTGCCCTTCAAACCGAAACACAGTAATATTTGGAAACTACTGCTCCACGGCAGAATAACTGGCCCTGGGGTGGTACCTACCTAGACGGATTTCTGCATAGGATCCTAGCACCAGTAAAACAGCCGCGGCCATTGCTGAGCGAGAACTTTTTCGCGGCAATTCTACAGCATAGATAAAGCAACCTCAGTATAGTCCTTTTTTTCTGGTTTTCTGTTAATGTTTCTACTTCTTTTTTAAGTTTTATGTTGAATAGTTTTTATTCATTCTGAATTTTGAATTATTTTTATTACTATAAAAAGTTAGATTTATATATTTTTTTAATAGTGATTAAAAAATGTGCTGCATGTTGTGCCGTGAATAAATCATCTTTCTTTCTTTCTTCTTCTTTCTTTCTTTCTATTGATAGGTCATCTTTAAGAATAATGACTATTATAAATGTTTAAAGGAAGAACACAATGATATATTTAATTCATGTAACTAGCAGGGTCCCACGGTTTCACTTACTTAGAATAAGCCGACCACATGATTGCGCCGTATAGCATGGTGCCTTATGAAGTGAGCATTATGAGTTCAGCCCTTCCCGGTGACGTTCAGGTCTCAGCGTGCGGCACCTTAAAGTTGCATTATAACATTTTGTAGCCTATAACCTTCCTTACTAAACGGGCTATCTAATTGATGTCTTTTTTTAAATCGAAAACGTACTTCATGAGATCGGCGCGTTAATACATACAAACTCTCCAGCTTTAGAATTAGATTAATAACTCGACTTCAAGGCGGCTTCGGTCTGCAGGGCACTGAGAGATAGATGAAATTATTGGGCATAAGAGACTTAAGAACTGATGTCTCAGATTGACGAGCGCAGTGTTCTGGGCGACACAGTATGTGTTATGGGCAAGACGTTGCGTTTACCGTCAGGGGAACGTTTTGCTCGTCTCGTCACTTAAACCATTAAAAAAATCTTGTCCTATTTATTTTCTTCCACGGCAACAACTTCCGAATATTGTTGGAAGTTATCAACTGCGCAGGAAATACTATAGTGTCACTCGTGTACGCATAAGCACAGAGGCACTCGCTTGTCCTAACCTAAGCCCGCAACCGGTGTAACGTTCATGCGATAAGATCTGAGGTGGGCTAGGGTGCATTGTCAAAGACACAAGGACAATCACACAACACAACCAGTCTCAAAAACCAAAAATTTGTTTTTAATACAAATATTTTCATCGATTCACAAGACCGGTCCTAAAAATATGATCTTGAATTATTTACAATCAGTCATACTTTGCGATCAAACATAACTTAATTCCACAGCAGCATGGATTCCTTAAAAAGAGATCAACTACATCTAATCTTATACTTTTCACGGATTTTGTTACTCTTAATATGGATAACGGAAATCAAATTTATGCTATGTACTGACTTTAGCAAAGCATTTGATCGCATTGATCATTGTATATTTTTACAAATGTGATTGACCATGGGTGTTGTAAAGCACTCGAAACGTCGGGTTATAAATAATAAAATTAAACGCGACAAAATCCGTAAAATTCATTTAAATGTGTAGTGTTCGCGTAAATATAAGAAATCATTGTAATTGGATTATTTGTGAACTATGTTGGTAAGTATTTTGTTATACATAGTTGGCTGTAAGTTTTCCAGTAAATAAATTTCCAGTAAATTCTCAGTAAATTCTTTTTTTCCAGTAAATTCAAATAAATAAATAATTTCATCAGTAATAATCAACTCTTATCATTTCATATCAACTAAATATTTTGGGAAGCCACCCGTATAATTATAATTGCGACTTCTCTACACATTCTAGATTAACTTGATTAAATAGACGGACATAGCCGCGGACTCTGCTAGTCTGTCACAACAACGTTCACGTATTTCTAAATCCAATCTCAAGTTCACCCGTAAACGACCCGTAAATAAACAAATTAGCTGGTAGCTCGCGTTTTAGCGTACTCTCTGCTACTATTTGATATTAACATCGGTTTACTTTCCCAGTTTTTTTTTTCAGTTTCACTATAACTTTACTGTAGATCGAAAAGAAGTCCTTATTACAATTAAACTTTGATAGTTGTCTTTTACTGAAGATTTGTTGGACTGATGAATGGCGATTGTGCTGGACTGATGGAGTTAAAACGAAAAGTATAATTTTGGTCTTGAATTGAATTTTCCTGTCGCTGTACACTTTCACGAGCACTTTCCGCATAAAAAACTATCAATGTTAAACGTCAAAACTCAAAATATACACAGAAATTACAAAATTCAATAAAAACACTTTTCGAGTTGGAGCCAAAAGTCTAAACAGTCTCTATAACTCCAAACTTCTGCGAAACGATATAAAGAACGGTCACAACGAGAGCGGCTTGTAATAAACCGGAAACGCGCCTATTGAAATTTTATTTCATTCACAAACATTGCGAGGGAGAGTTTACGTTTTCATAATATTGAAATATAATACGAATAATTTCACAGCTTTAGCAAATTACAAATGAAATGGTTCTGTGAATTTAATTTCGCGACATTTTACTCTTTAGTATAGGCTCAAGGATATTATGTCATGGTTTTGATTGTCGGTTTCAGTGTGCCTATGTATTGAGGTGAGCTTATTGAAACCTTCTAATAAACGGAAGGCACTTGTCGTTTAATGTCGGTCCATTACCCAATTTTTTGGCATGTTATTAAACATTACTAGTATTCCCACCACTCCAACTAAGCTTAAGAGCAGCAGCAGAAGAAATGAATTTATTACATTAGTTGAAGTCAAAAACAAAGTCAAAGTCAAAATTTCTTTATTCAGTTTTTTATAATACGCTTTTTCTAATAATGTCTTCTTGCCAAGTTGGTTGAATTCTATGTCAGTTTTTTGAGTCGTACTTTTAGACGTTTTGTTATAAAACTTTATGGATCTACTAAGAAAAGATTTTCTAGTTTTGGCCAACCTAAACTACAACGACAACCTTTTTTTAAGTTTAATACTATACAAATAAATAAAATTGAAGCGTCTGTTTGTAATAACAAAATAATCGCTTTTCACTCAATGCCTATGAAAGTATATACGGTACTAATAGGATTTTTTTTTAATTTTTGTCTGTGTGTTTGTTCCGGTTAATCTCCGTAACGGTTTGACCTATTTTAACGGGACTTTCAATGACAGATACCTGATACTGTAGCGGGTAACTTAGGCTACTTTAATTTTAGAAAAATAATGAGGGTTCCGCGCAAAAAAATTAAAGCCCCAAAATCCGAATCAAATAGAGAAGTATATATGAATATCATCGATCGGGGTTGGGTTTTTTACGCGGGTGATACCGCGGGGCGCAGCTAGTACAATATAAAAATATCAGATAACGGCAGACGCTGGAGAAGTAAACAAAATATGAAAGTAGTAAATAATGGCAAATTTTAAAAAAAATGGTTAATTTCATTAAAATTTTAACCTCACAGTATGTCGAGGCTTTAACTAACAATCCCAAATCAATGTATTTCTGAGGATCCAAATACAGATCTGCGTGTTTGTTAATGTAAAATTTGTCTGTAAGACGTCACCTCGACAAACTACTAATCCTTGTGTAGCTCATAGTTTAAAAAAAGATGTATGTTGTTTGTGATTTCTGATGGAGGCATCGATTCACTAACACAGTAAATCGGTGCAAGAAATAATCGGGCAGTACCATAAAAAGTTCAAGCAAATGCTCCGCAGCTTCAACATTTTAAAAGCACTAACAGTGGCCAGGAAGCTTTTATGAAAATGAGATTGTATTTTGTATGCACCGTTTAAATCGAATGCTCTTTGCGGCGATTCTTAATGCAAGAATCATTTAAAATTTTATTAAAAGCGTTCAAAGTACGTTTCCAGTTAATAACTTGCACACTTTAACGCCTGCAATAATGTATTCTGCTTTAATATATATATATTTTTATTGTATAAAGTGACGAAACGATCGTTCACCTGATGGTAAGTGCAACGTCCGCCCACAACAAATGCTGTGTCACCCAGAATATTTCTACGTGACACCACACTGCGCCCGTCATCCCTGAGAGATCAGTTCTTAAGTCTCAAATGCCCAGTGATTACGCTAGCTCACAGTGCCCTTCAAACCGAAACACAGTAATGCTTGCACACTACTGCTTCACGGCAGAATAACTGACCCTGGGGTGGTACCTACCTAGACGGATTCCTGCATAGGAATCCTACCACCAGTAATTCCAATATAAAGCGTTTTTTGATCGAAGTTAAACTCATTTGAGCTTGATGGGAGTAATATTTCAAGCTCGAATTTGAGTCTAACATTTCTGTACTTAACGTTTCAAAATAAAGAAAAATTAAATATAGTGTAGTTTTTTTTAGTTACTTTTTTTATTAATAAAATTTCCGAAAGGTACTCTATCCTACCGAGGTGTCGGAAGAGGCGACTAAGATATTGTACACGTGTCATTATTTTTAGTTACTTTTTTCATTAAAAAATTGCCGAAAGGTTTCCGGCAGAGTAAAATACTCGTAGCACCTACCTCTTTCCTACCAGGCCATGCGACTTAGGTATTGTACGCATAGCCTTTATTGGTGCAGAATAACACCATAATATGCAATGCTGTCTCTATACTGCTCGTGGGGACGTAATGGAGAGTAGGATTTTTTGACTCGTACCAAATTGTCGGCGATGTGGTTCGCCACCCGCCACGTCTCGTTTCCCGCGAGGGCGAAAAGTGGGATAAGCGAGGCCTCTGCCAACCCCTTATGTGGTAAAAAGGCGTGACTGTATGTATGTATGTAAGTACAAATGTGCTCAGCACAGGCCTCCTCTAATTTTTGAGTAGGCTTAAGAGCCGGGAAGAGTCCAACACTTGCAATTGTCAGACTTCATATATCATCAAGTCAGATTTAAACATGTACTCTTCTTCTGTAACCCTCGGCCACACGCCGTGTGGTGGCTTAAATGAATGCACCACCCCCTATCGTCCCGAGGGTGTCGTAAATGTGTAAAACGTAGGAGGGAAAATGAAAACCAGAACAGGGGCAGCAGCATCCCCCTATGTGATGTTCTCCTAGCCGATTTTGACCACGGTGACAACTGCCGAGCCATCAAATGCGCAGGAGATATTATAGTGCCACAAGTGTACGCGCAAACACAGAGGCACTCACTCGTCCCAACCTACCCGCGCCCGATGTAACGCTGATGCGACAAGATCGGAGGTAGGCTAGGATGCAGTGTCAGAAACACGGGGACAATCACAACACAACACACGCAACCTTCGCCTACGTTACAGGATCTTAAGCATGCGTTTTGTAGATTCAAAGTAATTTTGTTTTGGCAGTGTTGATAGTTAAAAGATAAACAAATCCTGTTCAGCTGTTTGACAAAACGTTTTCCCAAGAATAACCCTGTAAAATGTCATCAGGCTTGTCATCCGCTTATATTATAGTGCCGTAAGCCGCGTATTTTACTGATGGTAGGTCCAGGTCCGTCTAGGTAAGTTGATACTGGTTGTGATAAACAGGGCCAGTTATTTTTCAGTGAAGCAGTAATGTACACTGAGAGCTGCTGTAATTACTGGGCTTATGAGACTTAAGAACTTATGTCGCAGGGACGCTATGCCGTTCCACAAAGAAATGTTCTGAGCGACACAGCATTTGTTATGAGCAGACGTCGCACTGACCGTCAGGTAAACGTTTTGCTCGTCTCGTCACTTTCTACTATACAAAAGTGTACGCGCAAATAACGACGGAATCACTCATCCGTACGTACCCTCGCTGATTGTAACACTCATGTGAAAAGATCAGAGGTACTCTAGCGTGCAGCGTCACGGGGAAAATCAACACAACAACATATCCGAAACTCAGCTATTTGAGTTTTTGCACAATTTTTGGCACTGGCTGGGATTCGCATAATTATTCAACAATAAAAATGAATCCCACACATTTATATCATAGTTTCCAATGTCAATGTACGAGCGGACATGTCTGCTCATACGCTAACCTCAATTTGCAAAGTAAATTCATTATTTAGCATCCGTCATGCAAAACAGTAGTCGACGGAGTCCGTTGTTAACATTTTACAAACAGAAGCCGAAATTTACGTTGCGGTGTTCTTATTTTTGCCAGCAAATATCCAGCCGCAAATAAACGTTAGAAGAAGCAAATCTTCTAAAGGCAACCTTGTCAGCAAATCTGTCTAGGTAGGTACCACCGCACGGCTAGTTGTTCTGCCGTGAAGCAGTAGTGTGCAAAGTTACTGTGGTTCGGATTTGATGGGCACTGTGAGCTAGTGTAATCACTGGGCATATGAGGCTTAAGTGCTGAAGTCTCAGGGTGGTGGTGTCACACAGAAATGTTTTGAATGACACAGCATTTGCAACGCAATACGTAATAAGGTAACGACTAGGGAAACGTGGCAGTAAAATCTCCATCTTCTCTCACTTATAGTCCCCGGGGCTTATGCTTCTGGCATGCAGAAAGTTGTTTCGGGTCTGGATGGTGCCTTTACATGGTGCACGTGCAATTTATTTCTGTAAAACGCACGATTCAATCTTGATTCATTGTAGATGTTTTATCATTTTCCCATTCTTGTTCACTATTCAATTTATGTTTAAAATACTAGTAAGGCAGCGTAAAATCAAGATATTTAGGAGAATAAGCAAATAAGCAAACATGCGCGCGTAAAGAGAAAGAGAGAGAGAGAGAGGAAGCCGCACCGCTACCTTCCGAGCACACAGCATACCAGCTAAGCAAGGAAAGAACGACGTACTTTACGTAGATACGTAAAGTATGTGTTCGAGACAATAGTATAGCCACGCGGTAATGGTTAACGGTGACGATGACGTTTTTTCTTGGGTTACGACCCGGTGGCCGAACACGCAACGACGATACAAAAGCTTCGCTACAAAAATAGTTGCGTCCGTTGTTTTAGAATG
This sequence comes from Luehdorfia chinensis, assembly GCA_019845155.1. Lineage (NCBI taxonomy): Eukaryota > Metazoa > Arthropoda > Insecta > Lepidoptera > Papilionidae > Luehdorfia > Luehdorfia chinensis. The sequence continues at coordinate 2,723,559 of JAHVAK010000390.1, forward strand.
GTAAAGGTTATTAGGAATAGATAACATTTTAAGTAACTACACAAATCAAACGTTTTAATAATGTCTATAAATCACAACACATTTTATATATCAACAAAAATAAAAAAGTGTCCGTGATTTGTTTTTTATATATTTGATAAAGTGTCGAGACGAGCAAAACGTTCACCTGATGGTAAGTGCAACGTTTGCCCATAACAGATGCTGTGTTACTCAGAATATTTCTGTGTAGCACAACACTGCGCCCGACGCCCTGAGACATAAGTTCTTAAGTCTCATATGCCCAGTGATTACGCCAGCTCTCAGTGCCCTTCAGACCGATACACAGTAATGTTTGCACACTAATGCTTCACGGCAGAATAACTGGCCCTGGGGTGGTACCTACGTTTTTTTTTATAAAGTGGACGAAACGAGCAAAACGTTCACCTGATGGTGAGTTGAACGTCTATCCATAACAAGTGCTGTATCATCCAGATTATTTCTGTGCCACCACAGCTAGCGCTAGTCACCCAGGGACATAACTTCTTAAGTCCCATATGCCCAGTGATTACGCCAGCTCATAGTGCCCTTCAGACCGAAACACAGTAATGTCTACACACTACTCCTTCACGGCAGAATAACTGGCCCTGGGGTGGTACCTACCTAGACGGATTCCTGCATAGGAATCCTACCACCTAGACGGATTCTTGCATTATCGCAGTATTGCTTTTTAAATACTTCAACCGCTCACAACGCTTACAAAACAACGTTTCGTTAATTTCTTTTCTCCTATCTGACTCCTGATCTCTCTATCTGACCGAATTACAATTACTTCAATGTTATGAAAGTTCTATACTTTTAATTAGCATAGATTAAATATGACTCGATCCAGAACATACTGTATCATTATTTCATCGTATTTCAACTTAGTCGCCACCCTGGGTAGGTGAATTTAATGCATGCAAGCTTCCTCGCGCTATTTTCCTTTATTTCCGAGTAAATGGTAAATGGTCGTAAAAGTCGACAGAGGGAAAATTAAAACCAGGAGATGGGCAGCCGCATCTTCCTGGAATATCAGAATAAATAAACCGCGGTTGCCCACCTGCCTGCCAAGCGTGGCAACCATGGCAAAATTCCCCACAAAACGGGAGCTACAAACTTTTGTAGTAATCTATGGGGCAGGCCTATGTTCAGCAGTGGACTAGTGATAGTCTGCAACGACGACGACATAGATAGTAGAATTAAAATATAAATAATTATACCAATATTTATTAGATTTTCCTTGCCTTACTTCTTTAGTATCGACCACCTGTACTTTACCCTCGCGATGCGCATGCCGGAACAATACCTAAGCAAAACTTGGAACGCGTTGCAACCGGGTCAGTCGGTACTAATCCACACTTAATGCGATCCTATCCGCCATTACGACATTACACGAGTACAATGGTACGATACATTAATAAATATTAGGTAGTATAAGATAAAGGTCCATGCCCATATTGCACGAATGTATGCACTGCAATAATACAAACTGGCTAGCTGATGGTACAATCCTACGCTACTGCGTAGGACTTACCTAGACAGAGTAATCTGTCTAGGTAAGTTAGGCCAGACCAGTTATTCCACCGTGAAGCAGTAGTTTGCAAACATTACTGTGTTTCAATCTAAAGGGGACTGAGAGATAGTGTAAGCACTATATGAGACTTAAGATCTCATGTCTCAGGGTGACGGGCGCAGTGAGGTTTTTTCTGGTGATAGGTAGATACCACCTCTGCCGCAAAGCAGTAGTGTGCAAACATTAGTGTGTTTCCGTCTGAAGGAAACTGATGATAAATTGCACAATGTAGCCGATAATCAATTTTTTCAAAACCAAAAAGTTGCAACGCTGTTATCCCCTGGACCAACTGTTGTGGGATTATAAAAGGCTTTACGTGTCCCCAAGACGCAAATCTATTTTATATAGTTCTTTGTAATCCTTCTTACCGTTAATAGAATTCTCTTAAACGAATTGAGTAAATAACATTACCTTTGTGCTCACAAAGGAAATGTTATTTACTCAATTCGTGAGCGTTTCGAAATATCAATTCGCTGCAATGTACCACCGATTTTCTCAGCATTAAAATGATGTGAATATTCCTAAATTGCGTATTAAAGAAAACGCATATCTATTTTTTCTAATCTAGTTTTTTCGACCGACACTAGACTCCAAGCGAAAGCAATTTGTTGCAAATATCAAACAAATTACTTTATTTTATATTAGTTTTGTTCCAGTGTCTCTTCTGATACTACACGCGAATACTCTTTAATCCTATTACTAAAACTTTCCATTGAATGCGAAAAGTTACGGACAAAATAGTGCCACCATTTTTGCCCATATACTTCACTATAATTCATCCCGCGCAGATGAAAATTTCTGACTAAACAGAATAGAACTATTTTTGTTCTATTTAGATTATTAACATAATAAGACATTTGCAAAATAAAAAAGACGTCTATAATACTTACTGACTGTCAGCAAGAAACTTGTCTATGAAAATATTAAGATATAGAAATAGTTTGGCTGCGATCACCTTGGTTCCCAGGGGTTATTATCATGAATATGTAATATAAATTATTATTAGTTATTCTGCCGTGAAGCAGTAGTGTGCAAAAATTACTGTGTTTCGGTTTAAAGGGCACTGTGAGCTAGCGTAATCACTGGGCATATTCTATGTGACACAGCATTTGTTATAGGCAGACTTTTCACTTACCATCGGGTGAACGTTTTGCTCGTTTCGTCACTTTATCCAATAAAAAAATAAATATATACTTAATAACCATTTTTCAGTGGCGGCCTTAGAGAATTTATCAACCCATCTCGTCACGGTGGCGGTTGTGTAAGTCGACAGAGGGGAATTTAAAACCAGGGGATGGGCAGCAGCATCTTCTAGGAACATCCATAAAAATAAACTGCGGTCCCAACCCGTCTGCCAAGCGTGGCAACTATGGCAAAATCCCCCCCAGATGAGAATCTAAGGCGGATGCCTATCTTCTGCAGTGGATTAGTGATATGCTGAAATCCCGTCAGATTGGATTGTCTGATCTGAAGAGGACGTCACCATCATACCATAACGCTATAAGGTCAATGAGCTCTCAGTGACCTTATAGCGTTATGGTTATATGCCCAGTGACTACACTAGCTCTAGTGTAGTCACTGGGCATATGAGACTGATTGATGAGCGCAGTGTGGTACCAAACAGGAATATGCTGGACACAGCATTTGTTATGGGAAGACGTTGCACTTACCAGCAGGTGAACGTTTTTCTCGTTTCTTGATTATCCGTAAAAAAAAACATATTCCCCTCCTGAAATAGACACCCACTAAGAACGGATTTAACGAACATTTACTCCTAAATTGGTTCTCTCACTCTTTCGCCTTAACAGCTATGATGCTCTGGAACGATATATCTCTTGACATTAAAAAAGCTCCTTACAAGTTTGCGTTCAAAATTAAAGTACGGGAATATTTTAAAAATTCGCTGCAAGTTTGAATTCTATTTTTCTCTCTTATTCGTGTGTACGTGTGTTTATTTATAATGTATGTATGTATGTGTATATATACGTGTATATGTATATCTGTTTATATGTATGTATTGGGATTATTATGTATAAATCTTTTATAGTTTATGTATTTATATTTATTGATAATAAATTATTTTTTACTCTTCTATTGTTCGCTGCACCGCCTATCATATTATGTTTTTCTCTGCTTTGCCTTATGGTTGACTGGTAGAGAATGCCTTTAGGCATTAAGTCCGCCATATGTACCACATGTGCATAAAAGCTTAAATAAATAAACGGGCTGGACACATTACGCCTCGCGAAGAGGGCGCGTAATCATTATCATCGTTTCAGCCTATCACTAGTCCACTGCTGAACATGGCCTCCCCCATAGATTACCACATAAGTTTGTAGCTCTTTTTCATTTTGGGGGGATCTTGCTATGCCACGCTTGGCAGGCGGTTTAGCAACCGCAATTTATTTATTCAGATGCTCCAGAAATATGCTGCTGCCCAGTCTTCTGGTTTTAATTTTCCCTTTGACGACTTTTAGGTCACCCACGAGATGAGATGGAGTGGTAGATTCTCTTAAGCGTCCACCACACGGCTAGTAATATAATATAATGTATTTGAAAGTGTGTATGTTACAGGTATTGAATTATAAGTTATTGTATATTAGAAAATATATTTTTTTAATTTAAAACAGAAATAAAATGTTCTCGTTAATAAATGTGTGTCAGTTCGTGTTTCAAATATTTTTGGATCGATAATATATAAAATCAGGGTTTTCTAGTATCGATACTAAAACACTGATTTTCGATTGTCGATAATCTCTTTACGGCAACAACACTAAAATACGCATGCTCTTGTCGATCACCGCAACGGATCCATTTCAAAATCAAGACAGCTGAGACAACATTCCTCCTACATTATTAAACTGCCTGGAATGTTCATTACATTATTGCGGTTTTCATGTGAAGAGTTACGTACGGGATAAATAGTTCATTGAAATGTAAATTGACTTACTTGACTAGAGCACTTTAAACTATTGAAATAGTAAATTATCATAAACCTTTAATCACAGTAATAATAATAATATAAAAGTGCACAAGAAACATCCCAGCGTAGGGCGTCGTTTTCTCTTAATGAAAATTCCGGCCGAGTCGACGACAGCGACGTCAAATGTGCCCAAAATTCTACTTGAAATTAATCGACGGTTAGATCGATACTTATTAATGTTAGCCTTATGAAGTTAGGCTGAAATGATAATGGTTTTTTTTATTCGATAAAGTGACGTGACGAGCAAAACTTTGCCCTGATGCAAAGTGCCCAGAACACCCAGTGTCACCCAGAACATTTCTGTGTAGCATCACATTACGCCCGTCACCCTGATACATGGATTTTTAAATCTCATATGCCCAGTGATATACTAGCTCTCAGTGCCCTTCAGACCGAAACACAGTGTTTGCACAATACTGCTTCATGGCAGAATAACTGGCTCTGGTGTATCTACCTAGATGGATTACTACATTGGAATCTTACCACCCTTATTAGATGATTATTTATATTTTATTGTTCACCAACAAAGGCATACAAAGGGCGGACTTAAACCTGTCGGCATTCTGTGCCAGTCAACCCAGGTAGTAGTGACGGGGCAGGTATTTACACTAAAGAATAAATAAATTTTATGAAACTTTAAAATTATCAAAATTATCTTACTATTACGGAATTAAAATGATCTTACTATTATTACTATGATTTTGTTTTACTATAAATTATAGCAGCCATAATTACCACGCCTGTCCGACTCGTTGGCGATCTCATATTTATTATCGTAGTACAAACTACTACTAGGCAGTAGTTTGCGTAAAATAGAATTTAAGCTATCCGGCAGCTTAGATTCTGTTTTTCTAGTCGACTCTTACAACACTAGGACATCTATAATGCAAAGCTATTAAAGAGACTTATGAAGGAATATAATAGGTACCACCTCAGTTCCAGTCATTCTGCCACCAAGCACCTACAAACGCCTTCATATTTTGGTCAGTGATCTTATGAGATTTAAGAAACTTGAAACAATAATGTTGACGAACGTACCGCGATGTTGCACAGAAGTTCCCAATATAAAGTTCTGGGTAACATCGCATCTGATACGGGCAGGTTTGACACTTACCACCAGATGAACGTTTTGCTTCTCTCATCACTTTATTCGATAAAAAAATACAGAAAAAAAAAACTCGTGGGACTAGTACTAGGAGTACATATAAACCACGTAACTAATATTTGAATACGTTTCGAACAAACTTTAATATATTTTGTCCTAAACGCGAAGATAAATGACATTACACATTTATGAAATACTTTTGCACAAGTATTACGCCAACAACGCTACGTAGTTTCTAAACTGAAACTGGAATTTAATTGCGAACACCATTAAAGTTTTCTTTTTAATAAAAAAGAATTCATTCATTATTTTTTCCAACTGCGACCTCTGTAACTTTATGCTTACACTGAAAATAATTTAAGTACTGAGTATCCAAGTATTTAATTTTACAGAGTAAATAGGCATTTTGAATTCAAATACGATTTTCATATATGTGATTACTACTTTCAGTTATTATAAAGTTCTTTGCATGGCACTGCACATCTTACCCTGGGAACGATTATTAAGACTCATATACCCGGTGACGTAACTGTACCGTTGAGACCCGTGACAAATTTATCGGATGGGGCTCCCTCTGATTCCGACGTTGTAGTTTCATTTTAATATATCACTACTAAAGTACGAATGTACAAACGCTATTATAATTATTGTGCGCTTCTTTCGTTGATTTTATAGTAGTGATTTAATTTTAATTTTTTGTTATTTATTTTTGTTATATTTATTAAATTTAACTTTAATTTTTTAATATTTAATTTTTAATAATTATTTTATTTTTAGTCAATATTTTAATTATTAAAAAAAATCGGCTTTCTGTTCAACAAAAGTGTTAAAAAAAATTCGGACCGTGTTCATTTTCGATGGCTAATTTGCGTGACATCCAGGGGCTCGTGGCATTTTGTAAGAAAGGAAATAAAAAAGAGAAGTATATCTGAAGCACCCGCACAGTAAATAAAGGCATAATTGTAAACAAAAAACTAAAAAATACATTAAAAAATTCGAAAAAAGAGTGAAAAACAAAACGATGCACCATATAATGTCACTACGACAACGTTGTGACCAATACCTGAATATTAAAATTAATTAAAAAAACAAACAAAAAGTAAAAAAACAAGCGATATCCATTCCATGTAAAAGGGAAAACATCGTGGGGAAACCTGCATATCTGGGAAATAAAAATATATCAAGGACATGTGACCACCAACCCGCAATAGAGCAGCGCGGCGGACTCTTGCCGGCTTCAAAACTAAATGAGAGGAGGCCTGTGCTCAGCAGTGGGACATTTATACGCTGTTTGTTACTTTAGTCAGCAGCCGAAACTGCTCTCGAAAATGTCTATGTTTCGGTCTGCCTTATAATGAGAGAGAGTGAATGAACGGGGGTCGTAACGGGGCCAGCTTTGAAGGCGGCCGTTTATTTGTGACCTCGGCCACAACTGACCTTAATCCGGGCGATATCCGCCCCCAATCGCATTGAAGGCGATTATGTGTACGATAACTGAGCTTCAAAGATATTATACAAGACTATCGGAAGTGGTTATTCAAGAGTCATAGGTTAGTGTCGCTTCATCCGATACGAATACTGAAACGTGTATATTAATAGTTAAATACTTTTATGCAAGTATTAACTATTAAAATTTTAGTCTAGTTTCAGCTTAGAAGCGACGAAGCCTTGCATACTTTTTAGTATACAAGGCTTCGTCGCTTCTAAACTGAAACTAGAATATGTTTGCGAACGTAAGGAAAACTTTGAAATAAAACGAATTTTTACGGATTTTGTCGTGTTTAATTTTGAAATATTTTAATGTATATGTGCGTCTGCCAAGCGTGGCAACTATGGCAAAATCCCCCCAAAACGAGATCTACAAACTTTTGTGGCAATCTATGGGGGAGGCCTATGTTCAGCAGTGGACTATTGATAGGCTGAAACGACGACGACGAACGTCGATTAATATTATGTCGCATTATTGAAATACCTTATCTTACTTGATAATTAATTTACAATCGAGTTGTGCCCAATTAGCTTGCTCATTTAAATCGCATCAAGAACACTGCAGTTTCATTAATGTTTTATGACATTTTAATATCGTTACATATTGCAGTAATTAAGTAAAAAAATCAAGTTAATTTATTTTTAAAGAGAATCAAAGTGTGAAAGAAAAGTTAATTTACGTAGATGCATGTAAATGCATGGAATGTCAATTAGCGTGAGTATCAGTCAGGATAAAATTAGTTATGGTAAACAGCAAGAGCTATAGCAAACAGCAGATTTAATGAAAGTCAATATACATACATAACTAGATGTGCCCTTCGGGTTCACACGCTTAGAAAATCAGATCCCGTAAGTGTCGTAAAAGTCGACATAGGGAAAATTAAAACCAGAAGATGGGCAGCAGCATCTTCCTGAACCGTCTGAATAAATAAACTGGGGTTGTCAACCAGCCTGCCAAGCGTGGCATCTATGCCAAAGTCCCCCCTAAAATGAGAGCTAAAAACATTTGTGGCAATGTGGGAAGGCCTATGTTCAGCAGTGGACTAGTAATGGGCAGAAATGATGATGATGATGCTTTCGTTTATCTGTCAAACAAATAATGTATCAATAACACTCACAGATTTGTGGCTTGTATAAGTTGTTTGTTCTGCGTAACAATTAAACGCAATCATGAAGGAAGGTAAGTTACTTTGCTAAGATCCGCATGCAAAATATAAAAATGGTGTATATTACCTAGTTTTTTGAAGAGCACCGCCCGCCCTCCCTCAGTAGCGTGCACAAGCAAACTAACACCGCCACCAGGAACCGCCACCAGGTACCCTCCACCAACCACTACACTACCACCACTAGATAATATACACCACCGAAGTCGAGAACACGACACGTGTTTCGCACCAAAACGAGGCATTATCAAGCGTCATAGACTCTACGACAGACGGCCGCCGAGTAGCGGTTCCTAGTGGCGGTGTTAGTTTGCTTGTGCACGCTACTGAGGGAGGGCGGGCGGTGCTCTTCAAAAAACTAGGTAATATACACCATTTTTATATTTTGCATGCGGATCTTAGCAAAGTAACTTACCTTCCTTCATTATAATGGATTTCCGCAAAGTAACGCCTGATTCTATTAACTATATAAACGCAATCAGACAAATTGATATCGTTAGTCTCTTTTACCACATTATCAACAAAACAATTCAGTGCTCCGTATTGCGTCGCGATTACAGCTCGTCACTACGAAGCTTACGTGAATTTGTTAAATTAAACTTCTCTATACAAATAGTGTGATGTAAGTTTTCAATTGGTTTGTGAGTTTTGAAGATTCTCAATTTACTATCTATTTATACCATAGTCTCAATTTATATATAAGATAATAAAGAAGCGTTTACAAGTTTTGAAAAAAACATATTTTAACTAACTGAAACTTGAAAACAGTATGACATACTCGTAACTTCAATATTCAAGGACTCGCTTTTTAATTACAAAGCAACTTGAAACAACGATAGTGCTTCGACGACGATATATAACGTTACACTGTGAATTGCAGTTTTTGTTCGCGTTTCGACATTTTATTTTTTATCTGTAGTTTCGAATTTTTAACTCTCTCTGTCCCTTTGTCTGTTTGTTACCTTTTCACGGCTCGACCGCTGCACCGATCCTGACAAAATTTGGCATAAAGTTAGCTTGTATCCTAGAGATAGGACTTTCTATCTCGGAAAGTGAATAATTCCCACGGGATATTCAAAAAACCTATATCCACGCGGACGAAGTCGCGGGCATCAGCTAGTTTTGTGTAATGACTAACTTAGTAGGTGTAGGAGTCCTTTGCAGAAGTCCGCATAGATACCAGCGATGTTAGTTACCTTTGCAGAATTCCGCACAGATACGAGTAGCTGGTAACTAACAGCGGCGCGCTTTTTTGCCGTCCGGCAGTAATATGCACATATTACTGTGTTGCGGTTAGAAGGGCACTGTAAATAATGTTATTATAGGGCATATGAGATACATGTAATCAGAGATATATTTTTTTTTGATTAAGTAACGAAACGAGCAAAACGTTCACCTGATGATAAGTGCAACGTCGGCCCATTACAAATGCTGTGTCACCCAGTACATTTCTGTGTGACACCACACTGCGCCCGTCACCCTGAGACATCAGTTCTTAAGTCTCATATGCCCAGTGATTACGCTAGCTCTCAGTGCCCTTCAAACCGAAACACAGTAATGTTTGCACAGTACTGCTTCACGGCAAAGAAACTGGCCCTGGGGTGGTACCTACCTAGACGGATTGCTGCATTGGAATCCTACCACAACTTTTTTAATAATATATTTTTGAATATTATAAAATGATTAAAAAAGAAATGACAGTCATTATGCGTCATTCCACGCCGTGCTAGTTATGTCTCGCTCCTTCGCTGCCGAAGTTGTACGGCTTTGGAATGAGTTACCTCTGAGTATTAAAGAAACTGACGTCCGTATCTTCCTTTAAAAGAGTGGTTTCTGAACACTATTTTTCTTTATTCAGTGAGCAAATTTCTTAAATAGTCCTGTCTTTCTGCTTACATTGACATGCTTTTGATGGTTTTATATGTAACTTTTATCTTAACATATATATGTGTACATGTTCATGTGAGTGTATGTATATATACTAGTGTTTGTATGTATTTTTTTGTGTGTATGAATTTATTTATATACATCCAAATGTAATTATTTGTTTTATCCTATACGTATTCAATTTATTTCATTAATAATTTTGTTGTTTACTTGAAATCACCCGCTTAAATTCTCTGCTTAACTCGTGGTTGACTGGTAGAGAATGCTCAGTGGCATTAAGTCCGTCAATTGTACGTTTACTATGCAATAAAGTTTTTAAATAAACAAATGTATTCATATTTCTTACGATTAAAATAAAGAATTTTCTTTCATATGTAGCTTTCATTTTACAGGTATCGCATTGGTCACTGAACAAAAGAGCGTCATTGAAAAAAAAAAGATAAAATATATAGAGATAATATAAAGACAAAGATAAAATATAGCCACTGTAATTAACATTGACGATGGTTCAAGTCAAAGTCAAAGAGGGGTTGTTAGAGGGCGAAGTAATTGAAAACGAATTGGGTGGAAAATTCTACAGCTTTAAGGGTATCCCTTACGCCGAATCTCCCGTTGGTGACCTAAGATTTAAGGTATTGCTGATTTACCATAAGTGTTAAAAAAGTTTTTCTTATTATAGAAAGGGAAGAGACAAGCGAAACGTTCACTTGATGGTAAGTGCAACTTCCGCCCATAAGAATGCTGTGTCACCCAAATTATTTGTGTGACACCACACTGCTCTCGTACTCCCGAGACGTCAATTCTTAAGTCTCATTCCTTTGATTACATCCAGCCAGTGATTATACTAGCTCTCAGTGCAGTTCAGACCGAAACACAGTAATGTTTGCACACTACTGCTTCACGGTAGAATAACTGATCCCGCGCTACAGACGGATCCCTGCACAGGGATCCTACCGCTTTTAATATTATATGGAAAATACGATGATGATGTTCTCCTGGTCGTTTTCGACCACGGCTACAACTTCTGAATATTGTTGGGAGCTATCAACCGCGCAGGAGATATTATAGCGCCACAAGTGTACGCGCAAACACAGAGGCACTCACTCTTTCCAACCTACCCACGTCCGATGTTATTCTCATGCGCTAAGATCGGAGGTAGGTTAGGACGCAGTGACGGAGACACAGGGACAATCACAACACGAGCAGACCCGAAAAACCAACAATTTGTGTTTCAGCACAAACGTTGGCGCTGGCTAGGATTCGAAACCAGGACCCGCGGCGTAGAAGTCAGGTTATCTGACCACTACGCCACGCGGTCATCATGAACATAAGGGCTTGTTTTTAAAAAGTGAAGTAACAGCCTATATGTGTCCATTACTGAGCACAGGCGTCCTTTAATTTTTTAGAGGGTTTTCGTGTCGGGAAGAATCGGAAGTGTCGAAGAGTAACTGCTCCAGTGCGATGTTTTTTCACTTGTCATCGAAATATTAATTTCACGGGCCGATGGTAAATCAGCATTTAAAATTGCTATTGACAATGTCAATGTTGCCAGCAGTTGTAGATCGAACTCAGGTCATTCGCACTAAGACTTATCTCACAACCAAGTTAATAATAATCGTATTATTTACTTTTAGTTTAGACAAGGCAAAAATAACACATATTACTGTCTCATTTTTAGCCACCACAACCAAAAACACCCTGGAATGGAGTTCGTAATGCAAAGAAATTTGCATCTATTTGCTATCAGATCGATTTGCATGCAATTGGCTCCGCGCCATCTGGTACTGAAGACTGCTTATATTTAAATATTTATACGCCTGAAGTTAAGCCAGCCAAACCGTTACCCGTTATGTTTTACATCCACGGCGGAGGTCTTGTCAGCGGAAGTGGCAATGATGATATGTACGGTCCTGATTTCTTAGTTAGACAGGAAGTGATTCTTGTGACATTTAACTATAGGTTGGAGGTTTTGGGCTTTCTTTGTCTTGAAACAGAAGACGTTCCAGGCAACGCCGGTATGAAGGACCAGGTAGCAGCACTGAGATGGGTAAATGAAAATATTGCGAGCTTCGGAGGTGACCCCAGCAATATTACAATTTTCGGTCACAGCGCTGGGGGTTGCAGCGTGAGTTACCATTTAATATCGCCAATGACCAAAGGTCTTTTTAAACGAGCGATAGTTAAAAGTGGATCCTTAACTTGTCCGTGGGCTAAGATATTTGAACCTCGCGAAAGAGCGCTCGCCCTCGCTAGAAAACTAGGATTTCATTCGGGGGATGATATAGAGCTTTACAAGTTCTTTAAATCACAGCCAAAAGAATCACTTATTAGCATTCAAGTACCAATAACGTTCGCTGAGAAAGCGCAAGAAACATTTGACGTGAATTTTGGCGTTGTGGACGAAAAACAATTTGGCAACAATGAAAGATTCATCTATGGTGATGTAATTGAAAAACTACGTAATGGAATACACGAGGGCGTTGACCTCGTAATGGGACACACCGTAGACGAAGGTCTCATCAATATGAGAATTGGAATACCGCTAGAAAAATTTTGCGTACATGCTAATGAATTTCGAGAATTCTTTGTTCCAAAATCAATTGCTCACAATTGCACGGTGAGAGAAAATTTTGAAGTTGGAAGAAGAATAAAAAGATTTTACTTCAATAACCAAAAGGTTACAATGGAAAATTTAATCGAATTGGTCAGGTTTTTCTCTTTAAACATGTTCATTTATCCAATGTTCCAATTAGCAAGAAGTTGTTGCAGGAAAAACAACGTTTATTTCTACAAGTTTAACGGGAAAACCGAAAGAAATTTTATGGTTCATATTTTACAGTTAGAAAATTTAGTCGGTGACAAAATACCAGTTTGTCACGCTGATGAATTAAATTACGTATTTCCAATGAAAAAAGCGAATCTCAAACTTGATAAAAACTCGAAGAGTTTCAGAATAATTAAAAACATTACAAAACTCTGGACTAATTTCGCAAAGTATGGGTAAGTAGCTCATTAAAACAGTTATTCCTTTCTAATTAGTACTAATTATTAAAAGCTTGCTGTGTTTGCTGTGTAAATAGAAGGCTAACTTGAAACACCTCATGGTATTTTATTCCATTTGCAAAAATGAATTCTTTCTATTTTTCTTTCTAAAGTATGATTTTAAATACCAAACCGAACATAAACCTAACTTTTTTTTTAATTAATTTATCTAATAAAAAGTAACCATTACAAAAAAAATCAATATACATAGCATTTAAAACCACTGAGGTTTGTATTAACGCTTTAATTAGACTACAAATCGACCTTAATTTTAGATTGTTGGAACTTGTATTTAATATTTTTTTCTGTGATTGTTTTGATAAAATCTGAGGGTAAGATCGTGCAGTGATTGAAAACACCGAATTCATCATTATAGTATTGTTGTCTAAGCTGAACTGATCAAAAATTCCTCTGGTGGTAGGATTCCTATGCAGAAATCCTTCTAGCTAGGTACCACCATGGCGCCAGTTAATCTGACGTGAAGCAGTAGTGTGCAAACATTACTGTGTTTCGGTCTGAAGGTCACTGAGACTTAAGAACTTATGGGCGCAGTGTGGCTACACAGTAATATTCTGAGTAACACAGCATCTGTTATGGGCAAACGTTGCACTTATCATCAGGTGAACGTTTTGGTCGTCTCGACACATTATCAAATTAAAAAAAAAATCTTTTTGAAATCATATTCGTATAACAAACATTTATTCCTCATGCAGAAAAACTCAAACTCGGGACCAGTCTCTGAGGGCAATAAAAAATTTTGTTCTGAGCGGGTATTCAAATCCACAACAGTTGCCCATCTCGTTCTATGGCATTTTTTTTTGCCGAATGCCGACGGATTGCATGCCATATTCTTTGCTATGTTTATTACTAATAACAAGTTCTGTTATTCATTTACTTTCAGAAATCCAACACCAGATGACAGTTTTGGATTTCGATGGACTCCTTATAATTTGGTTGAACAACCTTACCTGGAGATCAACGAAAACTTAACAATGGGATCAGAACCCGATAAGAGAGAAATAGATTTCTGGGAGAACATGTTCAGGGAATTTTTACCGTCGTCTATTCCGTACTAAAATTATACTTGGAAAATGTTAATATTTCTTTTTATAAAATGTAAAATTATTTTTTTAGTTTGCATTATTTGTAATGACCAATTTGTGACGACCGCGTGGCCTAGTGGTCAGAGTACCTGACTTCTAGGCCGCGGGTCCTGGGTTCGAGTCCCAGCCGGAGCCAACATTTGTGCTAAAACATAAATTGTTGGTTTTCGGGTCTGGTTGTGTTGTGATTGTCCCCGTGTTTCTGACACTGCATCCTAGCCTACCTCCGATCTTATCGCATCAGCGTTACATCGGGCGCGGGTAGGTTGGGACGAGTGAGTGACTCTGTGTTTGCGCGTACACTTGTGGCACTATAATATCTCCTGCGCAGTTGATGGCTCTCGACAGTAGTCGGCAGTTGTCGCCGTGGTCGAAATCGGCTAGGAGAACAATGACCAATTTAAATATTCAAAGAAATTATACGAATATAACTAAATTAAACCGTGGTAGCTCGAGATATTCTTATTGCTCAGACATGCAGGCTCCGTCAAAATATGTTCCTTCACCGCCGAGAACTTACAATTGCGCATGAAATTCCATTCTAAGTTTTAAAGGAACGGATACTGGCGATCTAATCCAGTTCATTCGCGTACTATAAAATTTAAGGTGAGCGCCTGTACCCCTAACCACCACAACCACGCTTAATTAATCAGGCATTACTTTGCGTAAATCCATTATAATAAAGGAAAGTAAGTTAATTTGAAAATATCCGCTTGCAAATTAGCATCTTTGCATGCGGATCTTAGCAAATTAACTTTCTTTCCTCTAACATTAAAAATTGTTTTAAAAAACCAAATCCATAATATACTGCAGTGTACGCAAAAACAATTTGAGCCCGTTATTGTTTTTATGTAAATTTTTTATTTCAAGAATCGTACGTAGGGATCGCACCCTAAGATTTCTCCTGTATTGTGTGTTTATGCCTGTAATACGTACACATATATTTCACTTCACATGCACACAACCAGACCCGAAAATCAACGATTTGCGTTTTCGCTAAATGTTGACTCCGACTGGGATTCGAACCCAGGACTCGCGACTCGTGCTCTGACCACTAGGCCACGAGGTCGTCAAGGCTATAAAATGCGGGTTTGCAATTTCGTTGCAAGCCACTTGGCAGTCGCAATACAGATGTTTTCAAACCGAATGGCTTAGTGTGATAATTTCAAAGCCGCAATCCGGGGGACCGGCTTACAGCCTCTGGAATGTATCGCCTGCTAAAGCTCTGCAGCTTATCCTGCCAAGCATAAATTGGTACTGAATACACGATATACGAAACAAGTACATGTATGTCTACTGCAGGGGTTCCCAAACTATGTCGCGCGAACATAATTTTTACGATCTGCGGCGCTATTACGTATCCAAAGTGAAGTACTCGTACACTTATAAAAGTGTTGAACGTATGTCTGTCAAATAATTGTTTTTATACTGGTTATGGATAACGAAAGTGACTATTGTTTTTCATGTGACGTCTTTTTTGTTTATGATAGCCAGTATGCAGACAGTTATTTGAGAGATATTCGTTTAACACTTTTATAAGTGATCTTCACTTTGGATACGCAATAGCCCCGTTGGACAGGTGTTTCGCGACAATTTGGAAAGTCAGTACATATCGAATGGCGGGTGATAGCTAAGTGTTCCGCAAACAATTCTGGTTGATAGTCAAGTGTTCCGCAAAAATCGCGAACTTTCGACATCAGAAAAAGTTTGGGAACTTCTTGTATACTGAATTCAGAGAGTCGAAAAACAATTGGCATATATATGAAACTAGAAAAATGTGGTCGGTAAAAATCATGATTTTATAATTTAACTAGTAATATGTCGTATATATATATTATAATATCATTGGTGACGGGCAGTAGCGTCTAAGGTTAAAAATGGTATGGTTTTTTTTTATTGGATCAAGTGATGAAACGAGCAAAACGTTCACCTGATGGTAAGTGCGACATCTGCCCATAACAAATGCTGTGTCACCCGGACATTTCTGTGGGATGCCAATTTATAGGCGAATATGTTTAATCTTTCTTTCTGGTAAAAATGTGTGAACGTATGTACGTAAGTACATACATACAGTAACGCCTTTTTCCTATATAAGGGATAGGCAGAGACCACACTCGTAGCCCACTTATCACTCTCGCGGGAAACGTGGCATGACGCGTGGCGAACTACGTCGCCACCGATTTGTTACGAGACAAAAAATTCTTACTCCCCATTGCTTTCCCTTGCTTTGCCGTGTGGTAGCGGAAGAATCTACCACCCCATCTCATCCCGTGGGTGTCGTAAAAGTCGACAGAGGGAAATTAAAACCAGGAGATGGGCAGCAGCATCTTCCAGGAACATCTGAATAAATAAGCTGCGGTTGCCAACCCGCCTGCTAAGCGTGGCAACTATGGCAAAATCACTCCAATGAGACCTACAAACTTTTGTGGCTATCTATGGGGGAGGCCTATTTTCAGCAGTGGACTAGTGATAGGCTGAAACGACGATTGCTTTCCCACGAGCTGTAGGTATAGTGACAGCATTGCATATTATGAATATTATTCTGTACGAACAAAGGCTGTCCGTACAGTACGTAAACCTCTTACGACACCTATGTAGGAAAGATGAAGTAGTAGTGTAGGAAATAAACTGATTCAATCTCGCCTTCTCTTTCTCGATAGTATCTACAAAGTTGTTCTATAGGCACTGGAAGAAGTAAGATATTTTTTTCTGTTCCTCTTTACCCTCTCTAAATAAAAGAGGAGATTTAGCAGTGGGACCATTAAAACCTTTACCTTTAGTCGAATTTTACGATGAAGTTCTCCTTTCGACCACGGTGCCAACTACCAATTATTGTTGGAAGTTATTAACTGCGCAGGAGATATTAGAGTGCGCCCAAACATAGGGGCACTCACTCGTCCCAAACAACCCGTGCCCGATATAATGCTCATACAATAAGATCGGAGGTAGGTTACGATGCAGTCTGTATTAAGGCCGTTGCTTTATTTTATTATAAGACTTCATACTATAATTGAAATTTTCGGAATATGATCAATCATAAACAAAGTATTCACAGAGTAAACAATCATTCATTGTTAGAGAGAAACAATAAAGTTTCAGTCGATTGCCGAGTTCTGTTTGTAAGAAATATCAAACTTTTGGAATACTTAGGAGATGGAGTTCCGTTTTTGAAACGATCGCAACCTTATTAAGACTACTGCGATTCGTGTTAACGGTCCCAAAGAGATGTTGTTGCAAGAGCCAGGCGCTCGTCGTAAATTCCACAGTATGCGAGTGACGAAACAAGCAAAACGTTCAATTGATGGTAAGTGCAATGTCTGCCCATAGCAAATGCTGCGTCAACCAGAACATTTCTGTGTGACACCACAATGCGCCCGTCATCCTGAGACAACCTGAGAATATGTGTCGCACAAATATTGTTCACCTTTGACGTCTAGATTTAAACCCAATACTACTCAGTACATACACTAAACGTTGAACCTCGCGTTTGTTAAATTTATCACAGGTATTAAGAAACTAGTCTAGAATGTTAAACTAACTGAACAATGACGTTAACCGTTTCTAAAGGAGCAATTTTGTAGCCGTTACAAAACGCTGTGCAGGTCTGTACTCTTGATAACGACTGTTTAATTACAGTTGTGTGTCCAGCTTTTGCACAGTTTGGATGCGATCGGAGCTACTGCATTAATTCAACATAAAACTGAAACAGTTACAATATAACGCTTACGTTATATTGTAACTGTGTTCTAGCGTGAGTGTATCTATCATGGCGATATTTTTTAATAGATAGAAGTTCCTTTTCAGAATAGATAATTCGTCTTACATTCATCATCATCATTTCAGTCCATTGCAAGTCCCCTTCTGAACATAAACCTCCCCCAAAGATTGTCACAAAACACGGTCTCGACCCACCTGCATCCATAGACTTTCAACAAAACCGTGAAGGTCGTCACTCATGTGGGGTGGTTGCGTTACACTGCGTTTCTTCATTGCATTGCATACAATAATTAGTATTTACATTGCCGTGTGATGCCGTCAAGCGGTTGTCATAATAACTTTAAATAACTGCTTCCATTAAAAATATACTGGTGGTAGGGTTCATCATCATTCATCATCATTTCAGTCCACAAGTAGTCCACCGCTGAACATAGGCCTCCCCCATACATTGCCCCAAAAGTTTGTAGCTCTTATTTTGGGGGGATTAAACCATGCCTTCCAAACATTGCCACGTTTGGAAGGCGGATAGGCCACCGCAGTTTATTTATTCAGTTGATCCAGGAAGATGCTGCTGCTATCTGTGCAATACTTTAGTCGCCTCTTACGATACCTAGGTAAGAAAAGGGTAGGCACTATTCTACTCTGCCGGACGCCTATCGGCTAGGATTACCAAGCAGTAATCTGCCTTGTTATGTACCACTACAGGGCCAGTTGTTCTGCCGTCTAGAAAGGATGCAGGTACTACCTACTAGTAATCTACTAGTATGTTTCAGTTTACAGCTAGTGTAATCACTAGACATATGAGACTTAAAAACCAATTGCTAATGAATACGAACGAAGTGTGGTGCTACATATATCTTTGAAAGATCTAAGCGACACTGCGATTGTTATGGGCAACTTCTACAGTAGCGACATCTATGTCGTCACATGAGAAGCTCTGGAAATATCTCATACGTTCGTATCGCGCCATCAAGAAGAGACATTCTCCCGATATCAGACCATTTGATTTGGCGGGTAGCTATTTCTCTTGGCATAACATCCGCCAAATTGGTGACCCCGACGTGATATAAACAACGCAGCCAGCTTCTCCAATCCACAGCAACAGCTTCACATCAGTCACTATCACTGTCACAGCACTAGACTACTGTCGTCACAACGCGTGCTTCCTAGTCCCTCAGCCACTCAAGGATCATCAACTACGGCTTGTCTCCTCTGCGACATCAACACTGTTTTCCTAAGTCTCAACGCACTGATGACCCGGACACACATCGCCGGACGATTCACGTGCTCCCCAGTTTAGACTAACTGGTGGGTGACTGCCCTTTTCCTATAATCTAGAATAGAATAGAATAGAATGGATTTATTTGGCAACACATATACAACAATAACAATGAGAAAAAAAAATGAGCACACAAGAAAAACATAAGCAAATTTAAAAAAGCGAAATTCCAAATAAATATGTAAAGCAAAACAAAATTCAAATAAAAAAATAAATAAATAACTAATTACAATTTTGGTATTACTTGACACATCAACTTCCTTCTAATAGCGGGGTCGCAATGTGCATCAAAGAATGAACTGCGTGATGCCAAAATAGTCCCACTCAGCAAAAAACTGAAGCATTCGCTCCAGCACTGATTTTCAGTGAAACCGGATTTCGGAGCAAAAAATGTAACCCGAAAGCAGAAGAGCAGCAGTGCTTCACTCGCCTCTAGTGTAACATTATTTCAGGACAATTACATGACATAGCAAAAGATTGACATAAAATAACCTAATAAACAAACAAATACAATTTACGAATGCATAGTAAGCGTGCGTTACCAATTCATTGACCGTAATTTTACATACATATATAGAGAAATATTTACTATCATAAGCGTCATTCACAAACAGTAGTCTTTTGGATTAAGTAGGTCCGCTATTTAATTGTGTTAACAAGAAATAAGACTTTATTATATTTTTAAAAGAAAAAACTGATTGCAGGTCACGAGTCGGTGGAGGTAGATTATTCCAGCATTTCGTAGCATTGTAGCGGAAACTACCTCGAAATGCAGCTGTATAGTGTCTGGGCAATATAAGTTTGTGTGCTATTGATCTTAATCCATGGCAAACACCATCACGTAGCCATTGCAACTTATTGTATAAGTATGGAGGTTGACGGGACTTAATAACACCAAAGAGTAATGTGGCGAAATGAAGCTTTCTTCTTGCATTCATTTTCAGCATATTGGCATTATTAATAAAAGATGTTACGTGAGTTCGTGGGGGAATGTCGAAACAAAATCGAGCGCAGGCATTTTGAATGCGTTGTACTAACTTCGCTGTACGTGCCAATAATCGAGGGCCATACACAACGTCTGCATAATTAAGCTTAGAGAGAATCAGAGACTCGCATAACCTCACACGCAAGTCAACTCTAAGAAAACTACGAATGCGATACAGTACCTTCAATTTTAAGAAACAGCTTCGGGTAATTTCAATAATGTGTCTTTCAAAGCGCAGTTCCTCGTCCATCAAAATTCCTAAATTACGAGCTTCGTTAAAGTGCTCTATCTGTATTCCATTTATAGCAACTGCTGGGTGATGACTATTGACAGATTTAATTAGATTTTTCGAACCTAATACCATAAACTTACACTTAGTGGGGTTGATCGTTAGTGTATTAGCATGTGACCAAGCGGCAATATGATTCAAATCATCGTTTAATTTGGAGACTGCTTCTTTAGTGATAAAGGGCTTACAATGTATGTATAACTGAAGATCGTCTGCGTATAGATGATATTTGCAGTGTTGAATGTTTTTAATAATGTCCGCAGTATACAACACAAACAAAATTGGTCCCAGAATTGAGCCTTGTGGTACGCCTCTTGCAACTGTTTCTGGTTTCGAAACCATAAGGGAGCCATCTGTATTAACCAATTTGACAGTTTGGGTTCGACCAGTTAAATAACTGTGGAACCATTTTAGAGTCTCGTGTTGAAAACCGTAAAATGACAGTTTCGAGAGAAGCAGGGATATATTAATCGTATCAAATGCTCGTGAGTAATCTAGTAACGCGAGAATTGTACCTTCTCCTCCATCTTGTGCGGAAATAATATTATCCACTACATCTAGCAAAGCCGTTGTAGTGCTATGGTTTTTTCTGAAGCCTGACTGAAGGCTGGGTAATATATCGTTAACGCAGATATAATTCGTAAGCTGAATACAGACTATTTTCTCTAACACTTTAGATAAGCAAGGAAGAATACTAATAGGCCGTAGATCTTTGTAACAAGATGGATTCAATACTTTTGAAATCGGTTTTATTATTGCATTTTTCCAATAATCTGGAAATGTATTCGTTTTTATAGACACATTTATAATATTAGTAATAGCTTTTAAAGTATGTGGTAATGTTAATTTTATCATTTCAATTGATATTTCATCAGCTCCAATGGCATTCGATTTCAAATTCAGTATAATTTTTAACACTTGTTCTTCACTTACTGTTTGTAGTTGGAACACGGATGAGTTAAATCGATGAAATTCATAATACGTCAGTTCGCACATATCAACAACATTTCTGCCTGGTACATCTAAAAAATATTTATTAAGTTGATTCGGATAATTAAGGTGCATAGGCAAGTCTGAATCTTTTTTAGTACTTTTTAATACATCTTTCTTTAAATTCTTCCATAGTCTCTTTGCATCGTTAATGTAGAAATTTATTTCTCTGCTAAAATAAGCTGTTTTTTCATTGAACAAAGCAACAGAAGTGAGATGTTTTAGTTCTTTATAATATGCTTTATGTGAATCTAGTTTTGTCTTACGATATTTATTATGTGCCTGATCACGAAGTGACATCATTTTCTGTATATTGTACGTTATCCATGGATGCCTATTTTGCTTAGCGTATACTTTCTTCATAGGTGCAAATCTATCAAATAAAATTAGTAAGTACGAATTAAAGGTTTCAACCATTGAATTAACATCTTTAAGATTCAAGATATACTCCCAATTGACTGACGCTACTTGTTCTGTAAAACAATTTATGTTTATGTCTTTTATTGGTCTGTATATAATCCACTTGGGTGACGGTTTTTCTTTTCTTACGTTCAGTCTGCACGTTATAAAAGCATGATGGCTCAGATTACAGATATAGTTCACTGAAATATTACAGACGCCTGCATCAGTGCAGATAAGATCGATAAGTGTTTCACTACGATCGCTGAAATGTGTAGGTTCATTAACAACTTGCGTTAGTCGCGTATATTGTAGAAAGTTACTTAACTTCTTGCTATGCATATGTGTAGTATTAAGCATATTAATGTTAAAATCGCCAAGGAGTACCACGTGATCAAATTGACTGAGAGAGCTAAATGTGTCAGTTAATGCGTCAAGGAAAACATCAACATCTACCCACTGAGGTCTATAAGCTGTGCCAATTGCTAATCGAACGCCATCAAGGTTGAGGGTAAGCCACATTTGTTCGACGGGGGGTGCTACTGGGTGGGCAAAAAGTCGCACGTTAACTTCCCTTTTTATATAAAATGCTACTCCACCACCCCTTTTCTTCCATATAGTGTCGCGCGGTATATGGCGTAACTTATATCCATTAACCGTTGGTGCTCTACCCACCTCTCTTTCCCCTTCTACCAACCATGTTTCATTAATAGCCATAATATCCATGTCAAACCGTTCCATAGCAGCAACAAACTCATCATGCTTAGAACCCAAAGATCCAGCATTAAACAATCCAACTAGTAATTTGCGTTTACCCAACATTATAATGAATACAAAACTCTTTATCCAGTAACTTAGACCAACAATGAAATGCAATATTTATTAGAAACGCAAACGTATAAAAAATAATAATGGTAAAACAATAAATTATAAAAGTTATAAAAAACAGTACTTCTTTAGTTATTTTAAACATTGCATATTTATATTCAATATCTTTCATTTTTATAACGATTCTCAAAATAACAAAATTAAGTATGTAATACACATGTACGCAAATTACACAGTGAAAGGAACACATTCTCCCGGCATTCGCAAAGTACAGTAGACATTGACATTCAGTAGACATAGGCATTGACATGTGGTTGAAAAATATTATTACAATAAAAATAGAAGTAATTAAAAAAGAAATATATCCATCTGCTGAAGACCAACTATTTATAGGCCAAAAATTGTCTTAATATCAGTCTCAGAGTGAACTCGATGTGAAGGTTTGCCTTGAGCCTGACGTACAAATATACGGCCGTTTTTGGTCCAAGCATATTTCCATCCAAACTTACTCTTTGCTTCACGTACTTTATAAAACAAATGTCTATTGTTTTTGCTTAGACGTTCATTTATGTAAAACTTGGTAGCTCGTCCCGGTAGGCCAAAATCATTTGTGTCTGCACCTCGGTGTACTCGCGCAGCTCGTAGTACATTGTCTCGAAGCGAACGTCGAACAAAGCGGAC
This sequence comes from Luehdorfia chinensis, assembly GCA_019845155.1. NCBI lineage: Eukaryota > Metazoa > Arthropoda > Insecta > Lepidoptera > Papilionidae > Luehdorfia > Luehdorfia chinensis. Next base: position 2,747,089 of record JAHVAK010000390.1, read on the forward strand.
ACAGATAAGTCGGGGATTTTGACGTACATCACCCTCCCCATTTTCAGCACCAAGTATTTTATTCAGTTCCTGCGGTCGACGCAAACCCACACGCTCCGCACTTACAATATCATGCTCCTCTATATTTACTCCTACTTTTTTTGCGGTCAAAAGGGTAAGGTGTATTGGATTTTCTCCATTAACTTCTGGAATACCAGCAATCTCCAAGTCATTCACAAGTATTTCCTGATCTCGTTCGGATAGCTGTAACTTAAGCTGCTCAATTGTATTTAGTAGTTGTTTTGAAGTTTCGTTAGGAGCTCCTAAATCTTTGTCGATTTTTTTCTCAATACAAGCGACCCTTTCTTCCACACTATCAACACGTTCACCCAGAAGCTGGAAGGTAGTACTTAGTTTTTCCATCTCTAATTTTAGTCCCAACATAGTTTCCCTCATTAGAGAAAACTCTGCTCTAAACAATTTGAGCTCCTCAAATACGAGCTCCGAGATTTCCCCTTCCTGGTCCGATCTGCTTTTTATGGGTGTATCTGTATTATCTGGAGTACGAGGAACCCTTAATTTACACTCAGGACAGACGAAAGATGCAATAACTTTTGTAGTCGCATTAGAGGGCATATTAACACAGACCCTGTGAAACATGCATGCACATTTGATGCATTTAAGGCCTTCTGTTGCCCCAAGAAACTTCCCACATCCCGAGCATTTGAGCTTACTTGCCATCATTAATCTCATCGTGTATTAATATCATCTACCAAACTACAAAAGAACCAGTTGTCAGAGTAACCCTAATCTAATCTAAAAAATGTCCTACAGCTTTTCCAACCAATAACACAATTTTTTTAATTACCTTACCTTTGTGGAATAGGCTGCCGCCAGCAGTTTTTCCGGACCGATACGACTTGGGGACCTTCAAGAACCTACTCCTTCCTCAAAGGCTCGCAACGCATTCGGAATTCCCCTGGTATTGCGGATGTTCATGGGCGGCGGTGATCACTCAGGTGAGCCGCCTGCTCGTTTGCCCCCTCTCCGATAAAAAAAAAAAAAACCTGTACGAAAGCAATTGAAAGCAGATCGCAGCAGTATAATAGTAAAATTTAACGCAATGTTTGAAATAATGCAACACCAACGCCCGATGTATAATTGAAAATTTAATCTTCCGCCGTCAAGAGCTCGTTGACTCTCTCCTAAATGTTGAGAAAATGGAGGCCAATTTTCGTTGTTCGTGATAGTATTCCTGTCTACATGACTGACAAGTGTGAACAGTCTTTAATTTTCTCAATCAATTCCAGACATATTCTTATGCTGGAATCTGTCTATGTAGGTACCACCGCAGTACCAGTTCTTCTACCGTCGAGTAGTAGTTTGCAGATGTAAGCTAGTGTATTTACTGAGCATAAGAGACTAATGATTTCTTTTTTTAATCATTTTATAATTTTCAAAAATCCGTCTAGGTAGGTATCACCCCAGGGCCAGTCATTCTGCCGTGAAGCAGTAGTGTGCAAACATTAAAGTGTTTCGGTTTGAAGGGCACTGAGATCTAGCGTATTTACTCAGCATAAGAGACTAAAGAACTGATGTTTCAGGGTGACGAGCGCGGTGAGGTTGCATACACCATCAGGTGAAGGTTTTGCTCGTCTCGTCCATTAAAAAAATGTTGGGTTAAGTCTGGTCTCTATTCCTGCTTACTACTCTAAGCTTAAGCTTGTGCTGGGAGATGGTTCACGACAATAGTCGAATGGCAGGCTTCCTGCGAAGTCAAGTTTTGCAGTCTGTACTATAAACCATTACGCTATTAGCACATCAAATTCATTTTTATTGATTACATGCTGACTTCATCTATATGGATTATGGTGTTTTGAAAATCCCCTTGGGATTTTTTGATTTTCTGGGATAAAAAGTAACCTATGTGTGTCTCCAGAATGCAAGCTATCTCTGTGCATTAATTTTGTCAAGATCGGATTAACAGTTAAGCTGTGAAAAGGTAACAAACAGACAGATAGAGGGAGTTACTTTAGCATTTATAATATTAGTATGGATTCGTCAGTAGGATAATTTTCAATCTAATTAGGAATAAGGTTACCGTAACAAATGAAGAAGTATGTTACAATTACATTATAGCTAAATCAGAAACGAGTCAATTCTCTTTATGACATTTTGAACGGTACTCACTGCGGCAGGCAGTTTGAATCCTAGTTGAAATTTACGAGCGACAGCGACGTCTGTCTAATGGAAGCCATTTGTAATTTACTAGCGGTGGATTGCGAAATGAAAGAGATTTCTTAACCATAAATTTACAAAGACCCGACGTTATTTTTGACATATGTAAGGTTGAATGCACAAATATAAGACATAAAAAACACGAAAGAAGACATAAAAACAATGTCGCCTTTTATAAATAATGTTGTATGTTATGAGTACACTAAGAGCCCCCGGTTCGCCACTAAATTTTAAGCCTAATTTACCACGTATTTGACGTTGAAAGAAAACATCGAGAGAAAACGCGCATGCCTAAATACAAATTCTACGACTTGTAAAGTTCGCAAACCGGAGAACAGAAACACTAGAGCTAGGTGACGGAACCCCGTCTCTAAAGCACTGTCGATAATGGGAGGCGGCCAATACACATAATTGGAATATTTATAGGGCTGTTTACTTTTCTCTCTCATAGTTATTTACAGGTAAACACAAGCAAGGTCAAAGCTTAGACTTAGCACTTAATTATTTATAGCTCAGGCCGCTTTCCCTATATCATAGAGATCACTGCATTACACAGGTCTGTTTTTTTATTAATGAAGATAGTGACGGAACGAGCAAATCGTTCAAGATTGTATTCAAGATGGTAAATGCAACGTCTGCCCATAACAAATGCTGTGTTAGCCAGAGTATCGAACCGAACTACATTCATCCTCGGTCAAATACACCTCTCCTTAATAAAAATAGCAAAATGTCCCCGCGTAATAAAACTACATTGTACAAAGCCTGTACTCGTCCAGATGACGCGAACACAAACGCTCTCAACACTACCCAAAACACTATAATCTACATACTACCCCCGCCAAAAGGCGCGGGTTCGCAAACAAAAAGCACCTACCTCTTTCCTACCGAGGTGTCGTAAGGGGCGACTTCAGTACGGACAGACTTTATTCGTGCAGAATAACACCATAATATGCAATGCCACTTTACCACGTGCTCGGCGGTGAAGGAAAACATCGTGAGGAAACCTGCATGTCTGAGGAATAAAAAATATTTCGAACACATGTGAAGTCCGCCAACCCGCATTGGAGCAGCGTGGCGGATTCTTCCTAGCTCCAAAACCCTCTCAGAAATGAGACTGAAATGTCCCACTACTGTTCTCAGTAGTGGGACATTTATAGGCTGAAACTTTACTTTACTTTTATGCAATGCTGTCATTTTACTGCTCTAAGGAACGCAATAGCGAAAGCGAAAAGTGGGTTACGTAAGTGGCCTTTTCCTATCCTTTTCTCGCTGTACACTAGCGATATTCCTAAAGACCCGAAAGTCAATCTTGCGCTTTTCGCAAATGACACGGCCCTGTACTATTCCGACAAGCACAAGGGCCGCATAACGATTCAACTCCAAGCCGCAGCCGATCGCCTAGTTGAATGGTTCCGCAATTGGAGAATAGAGGTAAACTCTGAGAAAAGTGTAGCGATATACTTCTCGAGGGGCACACCAAAGCCCGCTAGACGATGTCACCCAATCGGCAACAATCAGCTAGGCACGATCACCCTGTTCGGACGCCCTATTCCCTGGGAAAAGAGCGTGAAATACCTCGGGGTTACTTTAGACGCAGCGATGTCGTTCGCTGCACACATTAAAAACATACGCAATAGAGCGGCTTTTATCTCAAGCCGTCTATACCCATTAACTTGCTCCTCAAGCAAAATGTGCTTAAGACACAAACTTCGCCTCTATAAGACTTGCATAAGACCCGTAATGGACTATGCTTGCGTCGCTTTCTCTCACGCGACGGGCAATCAATTAAAGAAGTTACAGAGCATTCAAAATCGATTCTTGCGAACTGCCACCGGAGCCGGTTGGTATCAACGCAATGTAGATCTTCACAGCGACTGTGAAATGCCCTTAATCTCTGAACACTTTAGAGAATTATCGCGGCGGTTTTTCGAAAAAGCCGCGGTTCATTCAAACCCGCTGGTGGTTAAAGCAGCAAATTACCGAGCAAACAGAAACGCGACCGAACGCAAACGTCGCCCGCGAAACGTGCTAGACGACACGGACGTCTCAGCTCTTCCTGACCACGATACTGTCAGTCACAATCCAGGCCACACTGTACACACAGTCAATAGCTTTAATATAACACGCACCACGACGCGCGACCGCCGTAGAGAGCGGCGCGCAATAGTCAATAATCACACCGCGTACATAAGATTCACCCGTGTTCCAGGGCGGTTCTCACCGCCCAGAGTTACCGACACACAAGTCGACAGTCCGAATGGACGCGCGCAGCCTCCTTCGGACGGTCATTAGACGACTTAAAATATTTAAGATTTTCGAAATCGCGAAAGCACGCAGCGAACGCGACACAGTCCGAACTTCGAGGTTTTTGTAGGAGTTTTTATTTATTTATTTATGTTTGGGTCAAACCAAACCTGGCACGCGGGCCCCTGGCCCGCGAGCACAGTATCCGATGAAGCTGTAAAAGCCGAGAAGGCTAACAGCAATTACATCACTGAAAATATATATTTCCTACCCCTTATATGGGAGAAAGGCATGACTGTATGTATGTATGAATGTATTAATACTTTGCGTTGAATCGTCACTGGAGTTACTTCTGCCATTTCTTCGCCATCGGAAACGCATTTCGAATTGGTGGTAAATTTAGATAATAACGTAAATATCCCCCCGATTGAAGAAGTACTGAAGTCACACTTAAGGCCAACCTTTTTTAAAAATGTTAAAGATAAAGAATTGTTAGTGAATCAAATTGAAAATAATAAATAAAATATATTTATCGCTGTTCAAAACAGTTGTAAAGCAAAATCATGAATTTCCGAAGTGAAGCGGCGGCTGCACCGGAAACGGTATTGGAGTTGCGCTTCGACTCCAACGTAATATCCGTTAAGCCGATTTTGATGTCAACGTACGAGATGAATTCACTTAAAATTGTCATAATCCAAGACATATTGTTACAAAAAATCGAACCATTTTTTTTAAAGTAATTTTCCGAATTTAGAAAACAAAGATAAATATACACCTGGCCTTTGAACACGATGAAATTTACTGTTTAAAGCCGTCATCTATCCATTTTGCCTTACCATATCTGTTGATTCAGATCACAGAACACCTCCAATAGAAACCGCTTATAGGGCCCCGTTGGTCGCAAACAGATCAGTGAATTATCACTGATGAGAAAACTTCGTATTTATCGTTCTTAAGTAGCAACAGTCGTATGACCTACGACCATCTAAACATTCTCCATCCATTTCATATTTGGCCTACGCAAATATGATCATGTTTTTGAATATCGCATTAGGCTCAAGTGGTTACCAATTCGCCTTCGCCGGAACACACCCATCTTTTCTCTTCTCTAAACCTTCCTTATTTTCTCCACCCCGCCACAAAAGTTAGTAGCTCTAATTTTGGGTGGATTTCGCCATAGTTACCATGCTTGGCAACCGCAGTTTTTTTATTCAGATGATCCAAGAGATGCTGCTGCCCAACGTCCGATTTAAATTTTCCCTTTAGTCGACTTTTACGACACCCACGTGATGAGATAGGGTGGTAGATTCTCTTAAGCCGCTACCACACCGCGCCATGGCTAATGGGTTCACGTCCATGTATTCCGTAATATTATAATAACCCTTAAAATTTTTTTAAAGAAATAATTTGTTTACTTTCTTGGATTTTGAAGTTAAAGCGAATGCCTCTCCTACTACTGACCGAGTGTATAAAGCCGAATAACCGTATTTATTTATTTATTAAAGTAATACAACAGGTTATAACAAAATAGTAAAGTTCAGTAACAATTATTATATAAAGACATAACCAATTATGGATTCCCACAAATTTAACTTTTAAACTTATGAGTGCGTGTGTGTGTGCTAGATAATGAGTGAGTGCATTTGTGAATTGAAGTATTGATTTATTTATTGCCATTGTCTCCTTGACAGCTTTTTTATATTGTTGGATTGATAATATGAAAGGATCGACAAACGAAAATGTATTATATTATATACTAGGTATCCGTACCAGTGCCGAGTTCGAAGCGTAGCGAGTGTGTTCTAGAGGTAGATGAAAGAGACGCGAACACGTGTGACGAGTGCGTTTAGAGGGTACATTTAAGTAAATTGAGCTTAATCATGCAGGCGAGTCAAGGCGACCTGCAAGGATTTCGTGTAAGAGTGTCACGGCGGTAATTTAGTTGTTCAATACGTGTCAATGTCACGACAACTGTCTTCATAATTGTCGATGTTGTTATATTTTATGAATTTAATATGTTTAATAAATTTATTTTTAATGGATTCTATACTATTTAAATAGTTCGCATATTGTGGTGTCCAAATACAGCAAGCATATTCTAAAATAATTCTTAAATAGGCATAGTATATATTTATATCACAGTGCACATTTTTATAAGTTTTACAAGTTCTTAAGGTTCCGCTATTGATTGTTTTCAGTGTAAAAGCACTCCGAGGTCTCAAACGTGATCAGACTTACTTATAGAGACGTCATTTAATGTGTTATTAAAACGTACAGGACGTTTTTCTCGTAAAACTCATCTGCGTGCACTTTTCCACGTTAACCTTTATTCTGTTCCGCTCATAGTATTTAGCTAAGTTATTCAAATCACGTTGAAGTAGATAACAGTCATCGATTATTAAATTTAATACATATTTTTTTATCGTCGGTAAACATACAGAACTTGGAATAATTAAAACAGTAGGATGTATCAAAAATATATGCAATGTAGAAAAGTGGACCCAAATGAGATCAATGAGGAACTCCGGATGTTGTTTCCAATATAGTCTGATTTATTTCCACCTTTGGTCACTGCATGAGCTCTGTTTGATATATATGACTTGACCCAGCGGCTTGTATGGCCAATGTCGAAAGCTTTTTCGAAGTCGGTCTATGCCACATCCGTCTGACCACCATTATCCAAAAAATTAAACACATCTTTAATAAATATAGCAAGATTCGATACAGTGGATCGATTTTCCATGAAACCGGTTCATTATTAGGAATTGACTGCGCAATAATACTGTACAGTACGACATTTTTTCTAACAGCTTGCTTAATGTGTTCAAAATTGATATGGGGCGATAATTATAAATTTTAGTTTTGGTACCTTGGGTATAGGGACAATATTCGCAAGTTTCCACTGAGGAAAAAAACGCCTAGTTAAAGATTTATTCAATAGTATAGTTATAGGCTTTACCAATTGTGCAGCACATGTTAGTAGAAAAACAGGAGATATGCTACGAGTATCACTACTTGGTCCTTTAGCTATATCGAAAAATAAAAGTGAAGTGTAAGAACTTCTTTTTCTGTAACTGTAATTTAATTTATATAACAGTCATGTGTCGACTGTGTTAGGCAGATTTCATCCGGATATGGTGACATGGGTTCAATGAAAACGCTAATAAAAAAAAATATTAAATCCCTCGCACTGTTCCAATTCTTCCTTATATACTTAATTTCCTAAATGTACCATTTTCGGGTAGCCATATTGGTTATGATGTTTAGACCTAACGTACGTCCAATAGTGTTTAGGAGCTTTTTTATATTGTCTTGCACAAGTTTTAAATAGCGTTTATAACATTCCTCTTGTACGCGTTTTTCTTTAAGATCTTTAGTAGTTTCATAACACAATGTTTAATGTAGTTAGAATAATTCACGTTAAGAAGGACTCGAGCGCCGTGGAGAATGCGTTTTGTACTAACACTGCGAAAGTCTCTTGATTTTTTGGTAATATAAAGTTCTATTAATTTTTTATACGTAATTTGGAACTAAACTAATGCGAGACTGAAACGCTGAGTAATTTGTGCTGAATTGTATTTAAACTGATAAACACTGACTTTATAAATTTTAACTTTCTGAATATGAGCTGAATGAATTTATTACTTTCTAAATATGAGCTGAAGTTCACTTCACGAACTCGACTAACTAGTGTTTGTTCTATTTATTTACATCGTGAACATAGTATATATTTGTGCATCGTTTTAGGCGCTAGAACTCCATGCCTGAAAAATTATAAGAGCTCTTTCGGATCGAAAGATTTCGAAAGAATTCGGGAAAAGATTTTAAAAACGACTATACATAATAGAATTTCATAAATATGATCTTACTGTTGTTTGCTGCTTTCATATGTATGTATGAACATTTGTGATATTGGAATATGTTTTTATTGATACATAGAGTCACGCCTCTTTTCCATTGGGGTAGGCAGAGACCACATATTTCCACTTGCTACGATCCTGAAACACATCTTTCACTTCTTCTACTTCAATTAGTGTTTTCATACCAGCTCGTCGGTTCCGTGTACGTGGTCTTTCCTGAAAACGACTTCGCTTACATCGACCCTTACCGGCTTGCCCATACACACTCACCATAAATCTGTTTCGTCAATCTTCTTTTGTATTTTTATTGATTTCTATGGCTTGACAGGCATAGAATGCTGATACATTAAGATAAAGATAAAAAAAACATATAAATATAATAACCAAAGTTCAAAAAGCAGTCCCACTTCTAATATCTTTAATGCATATGCTCTAGCCTTCTTGCTAGTTTAGCTATATACCCATAAGCGTTTTGCTTCAAGAGTTATTCTCAGAAACAACGGCCATCCACTGCACTCATTGACGAATAAATTTAATATTTAAATGTTTTAAAATTCCGTTTTTATAAATAGCCGTTTAAAGCCAAATAACTGACGTTAGACCAATGCACTGGTTTCTAAACCATATAATTTAAATCTGAAACACACCAAGTAATTCTCCACATGAAACATTATTAAATATTTATAGAATTATAAAAAAGACGATGCGTCCGTTTTCCTCTTTGATGGCGGTCTTAAAAACTACATTAAGGCACATCTGAAAAATAGAGGAGTACTCCATTTATATTTTTGTAATAAAAAACAGACTGAATGTGCTTTTTATTAACCAAGTACGTCTAGATGTGGTTCTTAAAGTTTAAGACGTTCCACTTAGCTTATTGTTGCTCTTGATACAGAGGTCACGACTTACATTATAAGAGTATAATGCCAAAAATGTTTAATGCTACTGCTGGTAGGATTCCTATGCAGGAATCCGTCTAGGTAGGTACCACCTCAGGCCAGTTATTCTGCCGGGAAGTAGTAGTGTGACATTACTGTAGTTCGGTCGGATCGGTTTAAAGTAAACATACTTTAAAAAAAAACTGTAAAAACGTATAGTACGACCCCACCTCATTCTAAATGGCGTAAGCACACTAGCTTCATAAAATCCCTTTTCTCGTCTCTTAAAGATTATCTTAGCATTTATTCGTGCAGAATAACATCATAATATGCAATGTTGGGAACGCAATCGAGAGTATGAATTTTTCGACTCGTACCAAAATGGCGGCGACCTGGTTCGCCACCTGCCACGTCTCGTTTCCCGCGAGGCCGAAAAATGGACTACGCGGATGGCCTCTGCTTACTCCTTATATGAGACAATGAGCCGTGACTGTGTTAAAGACTATAATCAGACAAAAAATACGGATGTGGACAAACTTAATATTTGCAATGACAAACATATTAATACATACCGCGTGGTTTGCGAAAAAGATTGTGAGGAAACCAGCGTGCCTGACAATACTACTGCATTTGACGCAAAAAAAGCCCTAGCAAATTCGTGGACTGTACTCAATATTTTTTCATAATCAGAAGGTCCGTGTACATACAGTTTTAGGGTTCCGTTTATTCGTTAGAGGTCAAAGGGTCACAGCCGATTTTCTTAGTCATGGGACAGAAAAACTAGAAATTTTTAATATTTCATAATGAATGAAAAAGAGCGTAGATTTTTCTCTCGATTTTTTCAATGGTTTATAAGTGTCATGCTGCCTGTAATGATCTTTCATCTTTCATTTTGATCTTCATTTATAAATTGAATTTTCAACTTAAAACATTTTATTAATTAATAACGAAAATATTGAATCTCATAGATTTCTAGAAATTAGTTTAACAAAGTTATGCTTTTATTTACTGTCGACTCTATTTACAGTGCTATAAAAATGTGATACGGAATCAAATCGAACTCTTATATGACCATTTGATCATTGATTTCATCAGGCTCTGTAGCTTGATTCCTTGTTTCGTTTTACGAGCGACACTGGCGACCGAGCAATGGCGGCTATCCCGCCATTTTTAATTTATTTTTATTGGCGAACATAAATTGAGAATTGTGAATTCAAAGTCAATTCTTTGGCAATAAATTTATTATTTGCTGGCTGTTAAGTTTGACTACCACTAAGTTATTTTATAAGCTTTAAGGAATTGATTTTATATTTCTTTTCAAGTACTAAATAACGTTTTCATTATTTCTGATAAACCATTTTATCATTTATTAGCTGACCGCGCGAAAGTTATTACACCAGTAGATTTACAGATTTGGGAGTAAATGTTCGTAGAATTCGTTCTTAGTGGGAGTCTATGCCGGGAAAGGAAAATGTATGAAAAATTTTAAGTCTGTAATTGTAAGTAATAGGTCTTATAGTTTCGGTCCTATCGTGATGTGTCAATGGTAAATCGCTTTTCTATATATAGATAAAGTTTTGTTAACTTCACAGGTTACATTGTTTTTATTTGTACAGTTCATTATCGTTGTCAATCCACATTTGTTCATTGCTGTATCCACTCCATGATATAGGCCTCTTCCTCTATTCACTTTCTTCCATGAATTTAAAAAAAAAACACCTCGTACTTAGAGCTGCCCGTCACAGATCTGTATATTTTCGCTCTAGCATTGTTCCGAGATGGATGTTCCACCAGCGTGAATCAGGAAATGTTTATGTAGATAATTGCAGCGTAAATTATATAATGTAAAATATTGTTTTTTTTTTTAATTTCATTTGAGTGACGGAACGAGCAAAACGCTCACCTGATGGTAAGTGTAACGTCTGCCCATAACAAATGCTGTGTCACCCAGAAAATAACTTTGTGACATCACACTGCGCCCGTCACCCTGAGACATCAGTTCTTAAGTCTCCTATGCCCAGTGATTACGCTAGCTCACAGTGCCCTTCAAACCGAAACTCAGTAATGTTTGCACACTACTGCTTCACGGCAGAATAACTGGCCCTGGGGTGGTACCTACCTAGACGGATTCCTGCATAGGAATCCGACCACCAGTAAAAGTGTGTAGTCACTATGACATGAATCTTTGGCCTATGTTCAACAGTAGACTGAAATGATGATGATGATGTTGAGTGCCTTTGTTTGAGCGTATACTTGTGGGTGGCACTATGGTGTCGCCGAGGACAAAAATCTTCCAAACAACAACAATAAATCGACGAACAACGTAAATTAGTTTGTTGTGAACTGTAAAAGTGAATGTATTTTTTTTTTTACTTTTTGTGTTTCCTCGGTTAGTTGGTTAGAAAACTTTGCGTTTGTTATTCCATTCATAAGATTCATGTTTTCCAAGAAAGTATAAACCAGAAGCACGATAAACACTTTTAGTTTATTTTTAAGATAGCTAGACAACAATATTTAAAAATTAAGTAACAACAGTTTTGTTGTATAATATTTGGACGACTGTTGCGTTTTAAATTCATCGGCGTAATTAACGACCGTGTTAACAAGTGGTCACAGTACCTAGATACTGGGTTTAGAATAGAATATTTTTTATTAAATATAGATTATTATTACATAATACTTATTAAATGCAATTTTTTAATTACATTGGTTCGCACAAAAATTTATTCTTGTAACCAGCAAGTACCCCAGCGGACAATTTTTTTCTTCTCAGTCATTTTATAAATGATGTACAATTACAGCAGTATTATAAAGATGAAAAAATAGCCTCATTCACAGAGATTATAACCTTCCATGTATCCTTTAATATTATAATAACTCTTTTTATGTAGTAATTATTTAATAAAAATAGAGCTTTTTGACACGGCAACATTCTGGGATTTTGTGGTAAATGTATACATTGCCTCATAAACGTTTACTGACTCTGTGAAGTCAAGTTAGTGGCATATTAATTTGTGCTTGTACCTGGTATTTACTAATGTAATATAATAATTAATGTGTCATAATTGAACACGAACAACAACAGAAAATTGCTTTATGTTCTCGTGTGCATACAAAACGATTTTATATAAATATTAAGCGGGTGAGGTTAAGATATTATTTTCTTTAAATTTAACTCTAAGAGACACTTTAGAGCCAAGATTATAAATAGTTATTACGGCCTTCTTTTTCAATAAGAACTATTACAAGGCGAATGGTACTTGAAAACTGATGTCCCATGGTGACGAGCGCAGGCAGACGTTGCACTTACATCGGGTGAATGATTTGCTGGTGTCGTCATTTTCTTCCATAAAAAAAAACCTAGGCGGATTCGAACATGAATCCTACCTATTATTCTTGTTATTTTGGAGACAATCTCCATTTTAACCTCCATTTTATACATTTCCAGAATGCATTTTTTTAATATTATTAACTGTTCCCTTATCACTACGCAACAATGGTCAACAAGACATTTGGATAGATAGCATATTATATACAATACTCGTTTGATTGGTGATACGAGTATCATATATGATATGTTAGATATTCTTTGTCGTGCAGCATTTTCATAGCATGTGGGTGTGTATTAAGAATTGTTTAGCTATGAGGACAAAATTTCTCAAGATTTAAATTTCTTAGTACGCGAGTGACCTGGGTGCGATTCCCGGTGCCGGCACCACTAAAATGCTGAATTACCACGTGCTCGGCGGTGAAGGAAAACGTCGTGAGGAAACCTGCATGTCTGAGAAATAAAAAAAATATTTCGAAGACATGTGCAGCCCGCCAACCCGCATTGGAGAAGCGTGGCGGATTCTTCCCGGCTCCAAAACCCTCTTAGAAATAAGAGGAGGCCCAGCAGTGGGACATTTATGGGCTGAAACTTTACTTTACTTTTTTAAAACACATACATACATAAGATCACGACTGTATCCCTTAAGGGGTAGTCAGAGACTGAGCACTCACTGCAAAAACAGATGACTGCCACAATCCACGTTTCACCAAAACAATATAATGCACTTGGTGTGATAGATGGTGAGCCCATCGCCACCATGCGCTGTTGAGTGCACAGTGCAGTTTAATTCATTACTCGCGTTTTACGAGATCCAACGGATGAGATGGAGTGGTAGTATTCAGTAATACGTTTTCAAAACGGACTAAAAGAATAAATTTAGTTCATAATCAATTGCAAAATTTGCAGCCAACAGAAAGACAAACAGAGACATAATGATAATGAACTAGTTGACACCCGCGACTTCGTCTTCTTCTTCTTCTTTTAAAACACAACATTCATTATTCGTGGGACAGTATGTCGCGCCCCGGCGCCGCTCTTGTTTAATTGAAATTTTAATCACTCTGTCATTGGCACGTCGACTCCCGAATATTGGGAACATGGAAATAAATTTTAGGCTTTCGTTTATGTACGTACAGTTGCGTAGGTATAAAGCCTGTAGAAAAGCCGAGCCGTAGCATAAGGGGCGGGCGCTCGCTGTAAATTTCATCGTACGCTAATGACCTATGTTCGATCCCCGGCCTCTAAAATTGTTCTCCTGTTTCAAGTACTGATTTACCTCGCACTCTGCGGTGAAGGAAAACATTGGGAGAAAACCTGTACGTCTGAGAAATTATTTTAAGGATGTGGAATCCACCACCTCGCACCCCTAACGTACAAATCCAGAAAAGAGAAGGCCTGTGCTTAGCGGTGGGACATTTATAGGCTGTTCAATCTACTTTTTTTACTTTTGACCGTAAAAAAACGCCGATAGAGATACGAGATACCTGTCGATTTGTGGTCGTAGTACCAGATGAATCACACAATCGACGCTGCTGTCTATCACTGGTCTGCTAAAGTATAAGATGAATTTTACTAGTGGTAGGATTCCTGTGCAGGAATCCGTCTAGGTAGGTACCACCCCGGGGCCAGTTATTCTGCCATGAAGCAGAAGCGTCCAAACATTACTGTGTTTCGGTCTGAAGGACACAGAGCTAGCGAAATCACTGGGCATATGAAAATCAAGAACTGATCTCTCAGAGTGACGGGCGCAGCATTAGCTATCAGTGCCCTAAAAATCGAAAAACAGTCCATTACTGCTTTACGGCAGAATAACTGGCTGCTAGATGAATTCCTGCATAAAAATTCTACAACCAGAAAATACAACAAAATTAAAAAAAAAAAATTATAAGCTTTATGTATTTTGATTAAACAAGTAAGCCTTATATCACTCTTAAATTATCAACTAAAGTGTGGTCAAAGGTCGTATAGCATGCAAACGATAAATATGCAAACGAGATGTTCCACAAATGTATGGAGCACAGGATTTCATGTACGATGCATAAAATGAACAAAAATATAAACCACTTTTGATTGTTCGAATCAACGATTTGATTTTAATTTTAGGACATTTATATTTTTTATTCTACAATGAAAACGCTACATTTATAATGGCGTCTTGCACATCATGTCTGACATTTCCGACAAGTCAATTCACAAGCGTCATAAATTGAAATTTATTTTAAATAATTCGTGCGACTTAGTTTGATATATAGTGTGATGGTCCTCCCACAATAGACCGTCTCATTTACTGAGCGCTTCGAAATGGATGTCATTCCAAATTTTACTGAAAGATATTGTTTTTTAATATATTCACCATTTGCAGCAGGCGGCGGCATAACGACAGCGTTTTTGGGAAACGTAGACGGTGCTTACGAGCAGGGTCCGAGACGTGAGCGACACGGGACGAAATTACTTCAGGTTTTAATTAAATTTTCCCAATCAGTGCGCGCACACACTGACAGTTTAACGAAACGCTGTAATAAAGAATTCCAAGGTTTTGCGGTTTTAACCGATACAAACTCCAGTATATATCAATTCCATAATAATGTAGTATAAAAATATTCAACTCCGATACAAAATTATTAAAAAACATAACAGAAAAAAAACAAAACTATGACGTCATTTAAAAATTTAAATCTTTCAGCGTTTTCGTGGAACTTCGTCGTGCAACTTTTATGTTATCCTAAAATAATATTTATTTATCTTTATATACTGTTTATATACTGTTATTTTGCAGTGGGTTATATTTTTTTTTATTCGAGTTGTTTTATTTATTTGAATCAAATGACTGGTACAAGACTATGGTAACTCAAAAAAAGATTCTCAAATTATTTTCGCGTATTACACGCACGCTTACAAGAAATATAAAACAGTATTCAAGAGATAGCGTCAAGAGATATTTTTTTCTGAGATAAATCGTTACAACGTTAGCAGATCGCCTCTTTCCCATTGGGGTAGACAGTTACCACATCTTGCTACGAATCTGATATACATCTATCGCTTGTTCTACTTTCATGTGAGTTTTCGTCGGTTGCGGGTACTATTGACGTGGACTTTGCTTAAAACGTTTTCAATCTTATCGTGATACGTTCACCTTCGTAGACTCTAACTGGCTTGGCCATTCACACTCGCCTCACAAATCTGTATCATCAAGCTTTTTTCATCCATCCTCTCTACATGTTCTAACCATCAAAGCATCCTTTTCTTTATCTTTGTCACTACATCTTCTATCACACCGCAACGTCCTCGTATAACGCAGTTTCTTACTTTTTCTCTCATATTTATTAAAAATATAAGCAGTGCGAAACCATGAAATCGTGTCGAATCTGGGGTACTGGCACATTTACGGCACAGTAATCATTTTAATATACGAGTATTATTCGAACCATGTGTATGCTTAAGCAAATTAAAGAGTCTGGTAATTTTCCCTTGGATTCCATCATCAGGACTTGACTAAATCTATATGTCTATCTGTATGATCAAACCCTTTTCTAACAAAAAATAATCCTCGTAGTTGGTCCACGTTGTTTTTTTGTTATTGGA
The DNA here is from genome assembly GCA_019845155.1 of Luehdorfia chinensis. Taxonomy (NCBI): domain Eukaryota; kingdom Metazoa; phylum Arthropoda; class Insecta; order Lepidoptera; family Papilionidae; genus Luehdorfia; species Luehdorfia chinensis. The sequence goes on from JAHVAK010000390.1 coordinate 2,763,201, forward strand.
TAAAGAACGACGAAAAGACGAAACGTGCAAAACGTTCTCCTGATGGTAAATGCAACGTCTGCCCAATACAAATGCTGTGTCACCCAGAATATTTCTGTGTGACAGTACACTGCGCCCGTCAGAAATCAGTTCTTAAACCGAAAAGTAATGTTTGCACAATATTACTTGTGGTGGTGGTGGCGTCTAGGTAGGTCCCACCCCAGGGCCAGTTATTCTGCCGTGAAGCAGTAGTGTGCAAGCATTACTGTGTTTCGGTTTGAAGGGCACTGTGAGCTAACGTAATCACTGGGCATTTGAGACTTAAGAACTGATGTCTCAAGGTGGCGGGCGCAGTGTGGTGTCACACAGAAATATTCTGGGTGACACAGCATTTGTTGTGGGCGGACGTTGCACTTACCATCAGGTGAACGTGTTGCTCGTTTCGTCACTTTATACAAAACAAAAAAAAAATGGCAGAAAAACTGGCCATAGGTTGGTGCAAAAGTTTCTTCCCATTTTTATGAAAACACAAGGCCTTTTTTTTCAAGTTTATTTACATTTAATTACAGTATTTGTATCGGTATGCCATTTTGTTTGATGACTTTTTGCCATGTTGAAGGTTGTGACATGATTCCGTTGCTGTAGAAATTTTGGGACTTTTGAGCAAAAACACGCGACAAGTAGTTTTGACAGTCCTCTCTTGATGTTAACCAGACCCTACCTAATGAAATCTGAAGGTGCAAGGTCAGGGCTATATGGCGGATGCATTAACGGGAGGTGTTAAAATATAATAAACTGTCTTGATTTTTGCTGAGTGGCTGAAGATGTGTGTGCTCGGGCGTTGTCGTGAAGAAATACCACACTCTTTCTATTGATCAATTCCGGCCGCTTTCTCTCAACTTCTTGCTTTATTGTCATCAGTTGTTGGTAGAAGAGATCGATTGTTCTGCCGGGCGGTAAGAGCTCCTAATGACCTACGCCCATCCAATCCCATCATACACACAGCATCACCCAATTGCGAGTTAACCCGGGTTTTGGCGGAGTCGGTGAAGCCTGACCGACCTTTGACCACGAGCTTTTACGCACGTTCTTGTCGTACGTGATCCACTTTTCATCACCAGTTATCAATCTTGTCAAAAACGGTTCGGTTTCATTGCGTCTCAATGAAGTATCGCAAATTATTACACGATTTATTAGGTTTCTTTCAGTGAGCTCGTGTGGTAATCAATTTTATCCGTAACAAGGCAACCAGAGCGAGGTGCAACTTTGTCACAAAAATTTCCGGAATTGAAAACGCTTAAACCAAATTTGTGCTACTCTTACTGGCACTGCATTAGGTCTATAAACGTCACAAATTTTTTTCAATGCCTGCGTTGCATTTTTTCTATTTTTTCGAAATCGTATAATAATATAATAGTATCGAATTTCTTCAATAGATTCACTCATTTTGACAGAAAGAAAAACAAATGAAAAATAGCTGGAAACAACATTTTACTCATTTGTTTATTTTTTAGAAATGTAACTTTTTTAATGTCATCGAAACCAGCCAGACATTATACATACTATATGCGAAAAGACTTTTTCCCCGACATATTACATAGACGACTTCCTGCATAGGAATCCTACCAGTAAGCATAGATAAAAAAGATGCCTTCGAATCGAGAACGTCTTCCATTTTTAGAATTCGATTAAAAATTAACAAAAAAGTTATGCTGAATTGAACACAGTAAACAAATTCAAATCATTCGTGGGTAATAATTTATTATTTATCAATACATCATCCGCCATCTTACGAACCGCTAATGCAATATGGCTCACCTAATAAATTGTCTCCGGTCGTAAAGTAAGTAGGTGAATCGAAGTTTACGAGGCACAAGGCAAGCCGGGGCTGATTGATATTGGACTTAACGGTCGTTTCGTATCTGCTTGCAGATTGTTCCAAACATTCTAATTAACATTAAGCAACTAATTCGCGCTTTTGAATACGAAACCTTTTTTTAATTAACGTTTTGCAAACGCCTTAGGCCTTTCAAAATGGTTACCGGCAATGTGTCTCAAACTTGGGCATCAATCGTAATAAGCTTATGATACTAAGAGAATTATTTTATGTAGTCATTATAGGTGCTTTTTCATACTAAATATGAGTAATGAACTGTTTACGAGCTATGAATGAATCTACTCGACTTCTAATCCGACAAATGTCTATAATTGATGTTTGGCTAAGGTGCAGTTTTAAATACACGGGGACAATTATCACACAAACAGAACCGAAAACCAAACAATTTACTATTACTATTATTTATTTAATCATATTCTCAATGTAAATGTAAGAAATTATACTAAAATAGTCACTTAAACTTAATAGCTTCTTTGAAAACTTGTAAATGTTGAAATCAAAATACTTTAAACTATGATATTTATAATTAATATATATTCTCTAAAAATTTTAAAGAAAAAAATATATTAATTTATGAAACAAATATTGAAAATAGCCTAGTAGAAGCACAGGTAATTGCGGCCAATTCGAAAAGTGACGGTTGTGTTTTAATTTAATTATTTCACAGCTGGTAGAACCGATAACATTTGGAGAAGAAATGTTCTAGAGTGGCAACCTCGGACCGGCCGTAATGACTCGCTCGGTTATGCGGGAAGTCGATGGATGCAGGTGGCGTAGGACCATGTTTTGTGGCAATCTGTGGGGGAGTCCTATGTTCAATGGACTGATATAGACTGAAATGATGTCATTACGTGCATATTTTGACGATTAATATTGACATATGCAGCAGGCTATTGACTGAAAAGTCGACAGAGGGAAAATTAAAACCAGAAGATGGGCAGCAGCATCTTCCTGGGTCATCTGAATAAATTAACTGCGGCCGCCAACACGCCTGTCAAGTGTGGCAACTATGACAAAATCCGTCCCAAAATTAGAGCTACACATTTTTGTGGCCTATGTTCAGCAGTGGACTAGTGATAGTCTGCAATGAGGATAATGATGTACCAAGTGCACGTGGAAAATTCATAGTGATTGTAAAGTTCTACTGATGACCGAAAAAGTGCTTTTGATTTTGTTTCCGTCACTCCAACAAGTCTTCAGTTAACATGAACTATCCTTTTAGTGTCGATGTTTCTTCTAATTTGCAGTTTGAATGCTTCTAAACTGCATTAGCAAACGTTACAAAAGTGTTGCCATATCACAATTAATAAAATCTACTGAAGTAAAACTTAACATCAACAAAACAATTTAGTCACGTAAAGTCTGCATCAACCACAGGCAACACAAACTTTCCAACTATTTTCAACCAAACCACAGATATGATTTAACATCAGAGACAATATATTCATAATCAAGAAACTTTCGATTCGTTTACTACAATATATAAATTATCACTTTCAATTATGTTTAGCCATAACCAAAATTATATAATCAATGACATTTATTGCATAAGCTTGTATTATATCTAATCAAATCTTACCTAATCTCGAGACAGTAAAACCTGTCAGCAGGAGCGCGATAAATTTACGATGGCCATGAAAATGCCATAAATGTGATATTAGATATTTGGTAATAACATCGTTTTATCTCTTGCCGCTTTCACATCATTTTAAACGTGGAAAGGTTCGCTGCACCCTCGTTATGTTATTTATAAGTACCGTACCTTTGACGAAAATAACCCCATACTAGATAAATTAAACCTATACTAATTACAATATTTTACATACAATTTAAAAGATATGTACCGTATTAACATTTCTGAGGTACTACTCTCTCTCCGTCTATCTCTCTATCTTTCTCTCCTTTTACATCACGTACTGAAAAATTTCACTCCTACCTGTAGACATACGAGGTTTAATTCATTTTTATATATAATCTGTATTGCATTTTCCTTAATGAAAAACACAAAGGACAGATTTGATGACTATATGCATTCTTTATAAACTACTTAGTGTTTACTAACAAATGAATTATCTATACAAATAAAAAAAATTGAAATGTCTGTTTGTAATAATAAAATAAAAGATTTTTACTTAATGCTTATGAAAGTACGAGTACAAACGGTATTAATGCGATTTTTTTTTTTAATTTTTTGTCTGTCTGTTTGTTCCGGCTAAACTGCTAAACGGCTTTTGACCGAACTTTCACTGACAGATAGTTGATATTAAAACTTAGGATATTTTATTAACAAAAAAAAATCCTAAAATCCGATTCAAATAGAGTAGTATATATGTATATCATCGATCGGAGTAGTGTATATATATACCAGCAAAAGTTACACCTTTAATTTAAAAATTTGTTCTTGCTGAAATCGCGAGCCCCGAAGGTATTTGGCGCAGTATGCGACAAATATGAGACAGAAGGTAACGCAGAGGTAAATTGAACGTAAACATAGTCGTAAAACTCCTAGTAGCAAATACTACTAAGCGTATATATCTGCAAACACAACGGAAGAAAACAAGTTTCGACGAAACAATGAAATGAACCACATTCCGAGTTCAAGAAGATAAGTAAAATATTACTTCTAGAATTGCAGTCCATATACTTTTGCTATTAACTAATATTAACACTAGATTAATGGGTATTGACGGACGAGACGGGACGGTTATATTACGAATAGGTAGACAACATCTAGATATAATAAAATATAGGTGTTCCAGATAAATATAACAGAATAGAATTGAATTTTTTTTATTGAATATAGATTTTTTACATAATCCTTATTGACAGTTATTTTCTTTTTTTTTAACTACAATGGTTCGCAAAAAATGCCCTGTCCTGGGAAGAACCAGTAAGAAACCCAGCGGGATTTTTTTTTCAGTCTTTTTTTAAAATAATGTATTATACATTAGTATTATAAAGATGTAGAAATAGCTTGGCGGCGATCACCTCATTCCCAGGGGTTATCATCGACTATGTATTCTTTAATATTATAAAAACCATTTTTATGAAGTCTTTGTTTTATATAAAATTTGAACTTTTTGATTGAAAGACTTTGTGCACTTTCTGGGATTTTGTTGTAAAAACGTATAAATTGTCCTATAAAAGAGTTACTGACTCTGTGAAGTCGAGTAACTGGCATTAAAACTACCAGATATATATATTCGCTGCTCAATATCATTAAAAATATTTGTTTGTTCAGAATTTAAACCATAAAATTGAAAACCTGTTAAATTGACAGGTTTCGTAAATGTAGTGTTAATAACAAATAAATAGTATTTTGCTATGATGATGTCCACTTGGCCCATACTGTCGGAAGCTATCAACAACCAACTGCGCAGGAGATATTATAGTGCCTAATGTGTACGAAACACAAGCAAACACAAAGACGCAGTCATAGACACGGAGACAATCACAACCCAACCAGACCCGAAAATCGACAATTTGGGTTTTGCACAAATATTGACTCTGACTGATATTGACCCGTGGCATAGTAAGTGGGTACTTTGACCGCTAGGTCACACTATCGTCATTATGTAATACTATACTGGTATAATTATTCTGCTTTCTCCATACTAAGTGTATATGTGTATATAATACACGAAAAACGCCAAACCGTTCACCTGATAGTAAGTGCAACGTACGTAACCATAACAAATGCTGTTTCACCCAGAACATTTCCGTGTGACACCACACTGCGCCAGTCACTCTGAGACATCAGTTCTTAAGTCCCATATGCCCGGTGATTACGCTAGCTCACAGTGCCCTTCAAACCGAAACACAGTAATGTTTGCACACTATTGCTTCAAGGCAGAATAACTGGCGCTAGAGTCGTACCCTACCCCCTAAGTCTACAAAATCAGCTACTTTGCAAATTACATTTCGAACAATAGTTGAAATTAATTGCTAAAACAACTGCGTTCAGCTTTGACCACCACATACGAGTAGATTCACTTGATAGCGCCCCTTTGTTAGACGAAACTCGTGTCACACATTCAGTTCGCTAAAGGTTTCACTAGATTGACCAAAACTAGAAAGTTTCTACTTCGTACATTTTTAAAATATTACATCAAATTTTCTAAAAGTATGATGCAAAAACTTTTCGAGGGAACACTATCACATAAATCGTTATAAAACATTTTGTCATAACGTCATAATCATAATATAGAGGTCTCTCATATAATATTGATATAATAATAAATGGTAATGTTTTTTTTTATCCTATAAAGTGATGAAACGAGCAAATCGTTCACCTGATGGTAAGTGCAACGTCTGCCCATAACATCACGTACTGAAAAATTTCACTCCTACCTGTAGACATACGAGGTTTAATTCATTTTTATATATAATCTGTATTGCATTTTCCTTAATGAAAAACACAAAGGCCAGATTTGATGACTATATGCATTCTTTATAACGGGTGGCGCAGTGGTTAGCGTACCTGACTTCTGCGCCACCGGTCCTGGATTCGATTCCCAGCCGGAGGCAACATTTATGCAAAAACACAAATTGTTGCTTTTCGGGTCTGGTTGTGTTGTGCATGTGAAATGTATGTTTGTAAAACGCACCCACGATACAGGAGAAAATCCTAGTGTGGGACTTCGTATATAAAAAAAAAAAAAAAAAAAAACTTAGTGTTTACTAACAAATGAATTATCTATACAAATAAAAAAAATTGAAATGTCTGTTTGTAATAATAAAATAAAAGATTTTTACTCAATGCTTATGAAAGTACGAGTACAAACGGTATTAATGCGATTTTTTTTTTAATTTTTTGTCTGTCTGTTTGTTCCGGCTAATCACCTCAACTGCTAAACGGCTTTTGATCGAACTTTCACTGACAGATAGTTGATATTAAAACTTAGGATATTTTATTAAAAAAAAATATCCTAAAATCCGATTCAAATAGAGTAGTATATATGTATATCATCGATCCGAGTAGTGTATATATATACCAGGAAAAGTTACACCTTTAATTTAAAAATTTGTTCTTGCTGAAATCGCGAGCCCCGAAGGTATTTGGCGCAGTATGCGACAAATATGAGACAGAAGGTAACGCAGAGGTAAATTGAACGTAAACATAGTCGTAAAACTCCTAGTAGCAAATACTACTAAGCGTATATATCTGCAAACACAACGGAAGAAAACAAGTTTCGACGAAACAATGAAATGAACCACATTCCGAGTTCAAGAAGATAAGTAAAATATTACTTCTAGAATTGCAGTCCATATACTTTTGCTATTAATTAATATTAACACTAGATTAATGGGCATTGACGGACGGGACGGGACGGTTATATTACGAATAGGTAGACAACATCTAGATATAATAAAATATAGGTGTTCAAGATAAATAGAACAGAATAGAATTGAATTTTTTTTATTGAATATAGATTTTTTTCATAATCCTTATTGACAGTTATTTTTTTCTTTTTTTTAACTACAAGGGTTTGCAAAAAATTCCCCATCCTGGGAAGAACCAGTAAGAAACCCAGCGGGATTTTTTTTTCAGTCTTTTTTTAAAATAATGTATTATACATTAGTATTATAAAGATGTAGAAATAGCTTGGCGGCGATCACCTCATTCCCAGGGGTTATCATCATTTATGTATTCTATAATATTATAAAAACCATTTTTATGAAGTCTTTGTTTAATATAAAATTTAAACTTTTTCATTGAAAGACTTTGTGCACTTTCTGGGATTTTGTTGTAAAAACGTATAAATTGTCCTATAAAAGAGTTACTGACTCTGTGAAGTCGAGTAACTGGCATTAAAACTACCAGATATATATATTCGCTGCTCAATATCATTAAAAATATTTGTTTGTTCAGAATTTAAACCATAAAATTGAAAACCTGTTAAATTGACAGGTTTCGTAAATGTAGTGTTAATAACAAATAAATAGTATTTTGCTATGATGATGTCCACTTGGCCCATACTGTCGGAAGCTATCAACAACCAACTGCGCAGGAGATATTATAGTGCCTAATGTGTACGAAACACAAGCAAACACAAAGACGCAGTCATAGACACGGAGACAATCACAACCCAACCAGACCCGAAAATCGACAATTTGGGTTTTGCACAAATATTGACTCTGACTGATATTGACCCGTGGCATAGTAAGTGGGTACTTTGACCGCTAGGTCACACTATCGTCATTATGTAATACTATACTGGTATAATTATTCTGCTTTCTCCATACTAAGTGTATATGTGTATATAATACACGAAAAACGCCAAACCGTTCACCTGATAGTAAGTGCAACGTACGTAACCATAACAAATGCTGTTTCACCCAGAACATTTCCGTGTGACACCACACTGCGCCAGTCACTCTGAGACATCAGTTCTTAAGTCCCATATGCCCGGTGATTACGCTAGCTCACAGTGCCCTTCAAACCGAAACACAGTAATGTTTGCACACTATTGCTTCAAGGCAGAATAACTGGCGCTAGAGTCGTACCCTACCCCCTAAGTCTACAAAATCAGCTACTTTGCAAATTACATTTCGAACAATAGTTGAAATTAATTGCTAAAACAACTGCGTTCAGCTTTGACCACCACATACGAGTAGATTCACTTGATAGCGCCCCTTTGTTAGACGAAACTCGTGTCACACATTCAGTTCGCTAAAGGTTTCACTAGATTGACCAAAACTAGAAAGTTTCTACTTCGTACATTTTTAAAATATTACATCAAATTTTCTAAAAGTATGATGCAAAAACTTTTCGAGGGAACACTATCACATAAATCGTTATAAAACATTTTGTCATAACGTCATAATCATAATATAGAGGTCTCTCATATAATATTGATATAATAATAAATGGTAATGTTTTTTTTTATCCTATAAAGTGATGAAACGAGCAAATCGTTCACCTGATGGTAAGTGCAACGTCTGCCCATAACATCACGTACTGAAAAATTTCACTCCTACCTGTAGACATACGAGGTTTAATTCATTTTTATATATAATCTGTATTGCATTTTCCTTAATGAAAAACACAAAGGCCAGATTTGATGACTATATGCATTCTTTATAACGGGTGGCGCAGTGGTTAGCGTACCTGACTTCTGCGCCACCGGTCCTGGATTCGATTCCCAGCCGGAGGCAACATTTATGCAAAAACACAAATTGTTGCTTTTCGGGTCTGGTTGTGTTGTGCATGTGAAATGTATGTTTGTAAAACGCACCCACGATACAGGAGAAAATCCTAGTGTGGGACTTCGTATATAAAAAAAAAAAAAAAAAAAACTTAGTGTTTACTAACAAATGAATTATCTATACAAATAAAAAAAATTGAAATGTCTGTTTGTAATAATAAAATAAAAGATTTTTACTCAATGCTTATGAAAGTACGAGTACAAACGGTATTAATGCGATTTTTTTTTTAATTTTTTGTCTGTCTGTTTGTTCCGGCTAATCACCTCAACTGCTAAACGGCTTTTGATCGAACTTTCACTGACAGATAGTTGATATTAAAACTTAGGATATTTTATTAAAAAAAAATATCCTAAAATCCGATTCAAATAGAGTAGTATATATGTATATCATCGATCCGAGTAGTGTATATATATACCAGGAAAAGTTACACCTTTAATTTAAAAATTTGTTCTTGCTGAAATCGCGAGCCCCGAAGGTATTTGGCGCAGTATGCGACAAATATGAGACAGAAGGTAACGCAGAGGTAAATTGAACGTAAACATAGTCGTAAAACTCCTAGTAGCAAATACTACTAAGCGTATATATCTGCAAACACAACGGAAGAAAACAAGTTTCGACGAAACAATGAAATGAACCACATTCCGAGTTCAAGAAGATAAGTAAAATATTACTTCTAGAATTGCAGTCCATATACTTTTGCTATTAATTAATATTAACACTAGATTAATGGGCATTGACGGACGGGACGGGACGGTTATATTACGAATAGGTAGACAACATCTAGATATAATAAAATATAGGTGTTCAAGATAAATAGAACAGAATAGAATTGAATTTTTTTTATTGAATATAGATTTTTTTCATAATCCTTATTGACAGTTATTTTTTTCTTTTTTTTAACTACAAGGGTTTGCAAAAAATTCCCCATCCTGGGAAGAACCAGTAAGAAACCCAGCGGGATTTTTTTTTCAGTCTTTTTTTAAAATAATGTATTATACATTAGTATTATAAAGATGTAGAAATAGCTTGGCGGCGATCACCTCATTCCCAGGGGTTATCATCATTTATGTATTCTATAATATTATAAAAACCATTTTTATGAAGTCTTTGTTTAATATAAAATTTAAACTTTTTCATTGAAAGACTTTGTGCACTTTCTGGGATTTTATTGTAAAAACGTATACATTGTCCCATAAAAGAGTTACTGACTCTGTAAAGTCGAGTAACTGGCATTAAAACTACCAGATATATATATTCGCTGCTCAATATCATTAAAAATATTTGTTTGTTCAGAATTTAAACCATAAAATTGAAAACCTGTTAAATTGACAGGTTTCGTAAATGTAGTGTTAATAACAAATAAATAGTATTTTGCTATGATGATGTCCACTTGGCCCATACTGTCGGAAGCTATCAACAACCAACTGCGCAGGAGATATTATAGTGCCTAATGTGTACGAAACACAAGCAATCACAAAGACGCAGTCATAGACACGGAGACAATCACAACCCAACCAGACCCGAAAATCGACAATTTGGGTTTTGCACAAATATTGACTCTGACTGATATTGACCCGTGGCATAGTAAGTGGGTACTTTGACCGCTAGGTCACACTATCGTCATTATGTAATACTATACTGGTATAATTATTCTGCTTTCTCCATACTAAGTGTATATGTGTATATAATACACGAAAAACGCCAAACCGTTCACCTGATAGTAAGTGCAACGTACGTAACCATAACAAATGCTGTTTCACCCAGAACATTTCCGTGTGACACCACACTGCGCCAGTCACTCTGAGACATCAGTTCTTAAGTCCCATATGCCCGGTGATTACGCTAGCTCACAGTGTCCTTCAAACCGAAACACAGTAATGTTTGCACACTATTGCTTCAAGGCAGAATAACTGGCGCTAGAGTCGTACCCTACCCCCTAAGTCTACAAAATCAGCTACTTTGCAAATTACATTTCGAACAATAGTTGAAATTAATTGCTAAAACAACTGCGTTCAGCTTTGACCACCACATACGAGTAGATTCACTTGATAGCGCCCCTTTGTTAGACGAAACTCGTGTCACACATTCAGTTCGCTAAAGGTTTCACTAGATTGACCAAAACTAGAAAGTTTCTACTTCGTACATTTTTAAAATATTACATCAAATTTTCTAAAAGTATGATGCAAAAACTTTCCGAGGGAACACTATCACATAAATCGTTATAAAACATTTTGTCATAACGTCATAATCATAATATAGAGGTCTCTCATATAATATTGATATAATAATAAATGGTAATGTTTTTTTTTTATCCTATAAAGTGATGAAACGAGCAAATCGTTCACCTGATGGTAAGTGCAACGTCTGCCCATAACATATGCTGTGTCACCCAGAACATTTCTGTGTGACACCTCATTGTGCCCATCACCCTGAGACATCAGTTCTTAAGTCTCATATGCCCAGTGATTACGCTAGCTCACAGTGCCCTTCAAACCGAAACACAGTAATGTTTGCACACTACTGTTTCACGGCAGAATAACTGGCCTTGGGGTGGTACCTACCTAGACGGATTCCTGCATAGGAATCCTACCACCAGTAATAATGTAATAAATACATTTATGTAATTTATAAATTCCTTAGGTAATTGAAAAACAATTACTTGCCGGAGCTTCTCTGTGGTTTTGTGTATTGAATATGTGTACATTTTAACTTTTAAAAGAAATTTAATCGAACCTAAATGGACTAAAGAAATTTGGTCTCTGCCTTTTGCTTCAGTTTTAGTTGGCCATATTATCTAGAAAACTAGAGCTCTGGTGTGGGAAATTTAGCGGTGTATGCATGCGGTAGCAGTATGCTTTTGGGAAAGCGAGAAGTTCTCTGCAAATATAAGTAGTCTACGTCTCTTTTCAATATAATATCAATCCTGTTCGGTTTTCATCGAAGATTAAATATCTATGAAACAATATTAATGTAATCCAGTTGCCAATTCAATAAACATATTCACAAGACGTAAAGGTGTCATATCTAGGGTACGAAATCATCTCAAATATTCATAGCCGTTGGGAAGTTTTATGAGTTGGAGGCAAAGGCACCGAGCCGACGTGAATTTAGTCCCAGCGAATTTATATTGCCCTTTCTCTGCACCACTGCCTCCCATGCATTGTATTGGAAAATTTGATATTTGTATTATTCTCGTTTCAGCCTATCACAAGTCCACTGCTGAACATAGGCATCCCCGATAGATAGCCACAAAGGTTTGTAGCTCTCATATTAGAGGAATTTTGCCATAGTTGCCACGCTTGGCAGGCGGGTTGGCAACCGCACTTTATTTATTCGGATGTTCCAGGAAGATTCTGCTGCCTATCTCCTTGTTTTTATTTCCCTCTGTCGACTTTTACGACACCCACGGGATTGGATGAGGTGGTAGATTCATTCACTGTATTAATCGTGATGGTCAAAGGATATACTAATTTGTATATTCAGATAACATTCTGACGAAGATGTAACTATATCAATGATCATGCCATTTACTAGCGGAGCCTAGTGCTAGCGTAAAGTAATATACCACCACCCCTCGTTCTTTGAAGACTAGGTATGTATCACCGCAGTGTCAGTTATTATGCAGTAGTTGTGTTCAAACTAGGTATCGCTTTGAAGGGCACAGATAGCTAGAGTTATTACTGAGTATATGAGACTTAAGAAGTCATGTCTCTGGATGACAAACAGAAATGTTCTGAATGACACAAAAATTGTTATGGACGTTGCACTTAACATGGTGTAACATTGCACCAGGTGAACGAGTTGCTCATCTGTTTCACCTGCTACGATAAAAACAAACTTGAAATAGTCAGTGTTGATATCGATAATGACATTTTTCTTTATTGTATAAAGTGATGAAACGAGCAAAACGTTCACCTGATGGTAAGTGAAACGTTTGCCCATAACAAATGCTGTGTCACCCAGAACATTTCTGTGTGACACCTCACTGTGCCCCTCCCATCACCCTGAGACATCAGTTCTTAAGTCTCATATGCCCTGTGATTACCCTAGCTCACAGTGCCCTTTAAACCGAAACACAGTAATGTTTGCACACTACTGCTTCACGGCAGAATAACTTGCCCTGGGGTGGTACCTACCTAGACGGATTCGTGCATAGGAATCCTACCACCAGAAATACGTTATATTATACATACTACATTGTATTCAAGATTGTTAAAATTGGTCCATAAATTCTAAAATACAATTCACAATGGAGTTACAGAAAAGTAATTCTTTCAAGAAACGTTTTACTAGATGTTTTAGTAATTCTGAATCCTAATAACACCTTGAGTCACACTGTGTATAGCAAAAATTGCGAGGTCCGCCCATAGAAATGCTGTGTCACCGGGAACATTTCTGCGTTCCCTTGAGGCTTCAGTTCTTAAGTATGTGCCCAGTGATTACACTAGCTCTCAATGCCCTTCAGAGCGTAACACAGTAATGTTTGCACACTACTGCTTCACGGCAGAATAACTGGCCATGCGGTGGAACCGACCCCGTCGGATTCCTGGACAGAAATCCAATCAGTAAAACGTGTATAATTTATATATAAATATGTGTGTGTGTGTTATTCGGACGTCTGAAAGTGTGTGAAAATTGAATTATTAATTAACATTTGTTAATTAACCACATAACATACATACAGACAGGTCAAACTAATAAAAGTGTGTTAAAAATATTACGTCCCCCGACAAAACCACGAATCCGTTAAGTACAATTGAATCACTCGGTTACATAATCAACCGCTTCTGTACACAAGAGGCAGTAATAGATGCAGGGCAAAATTATTTCGCCTTTGTATTTAAGACTTTATAATTTGATTTATGGAAAGTTCAGCGAAAGCTTTGACCATTGTTTGCTAACAAAGAGGTTGTTATATTATGTGGAGACGGATTTTGTTAGATGATTGTATAATAATAATATTGCAAACATTTTTAAAAATCACTCTGAATAATATTATTGTTATTTGCCATATAAGTTGATATTTTATTATTGAAGAAAGTTACACCATACTGTATATGTAATACTCCTTTATCGTAATTAAAAAAAATATTTCACATTCAATAATTTATGTAACTACTAAAAAAAGTTAAAATGTCTGAAGAAGGTTTTAAAATCTGTTAATGAGGGTTGTTTAAAAAACATGTTATCTAATTTAGTTATTGCAACATTCAATTTTCTTTGACGGCCGGGGATAGTGCAGAATTTCTGTTAGATGCGGGCGCGCGCATCGCCTCCTAAAATTTATATATATAAGTAATAAATATATGTATAAGATGTTTCACTTCAAAAAGTTTGGAATAATATCTCAGTGGTACAAGAACCGGTAATTTTCAGTAAAGAAGTATGTGAACCAATAGACGAAAATGTTGGCCTTTCAACGTAGTGTATAAAGGTAAATATTACATGAGGAAGCTTTAATGAGAGAGCAAATATTGATTCGGTCAAATTAGAGATGTTTCGGAGCTCCGACTCGGATTCTGAAAGGTCGGAACTTCCGATTGATTTTACACCTGCGACTGTGACTTCGGCTCCGGCAGGTTATATCGTAGCTCGAAGCGAAATGAATCCGACGAGTGAGTTTACTTTATTTTTGCCGATATTTGTGTCGTGTGCCGTGTGCACCAAACTCAGTAACAAGCAAACAACAACAACAAGCAACAGCAATTAATAACCAATATTTTGCAACTCTATCATTATTATAAATTATTGGTTATTAAATAATATTGTGACTGGCAACCGCACAGCAAAAATATATTATTATGAACGTAGTGTTCAGCAGGGCTATTGCGTACATTTAATGAAACTAATTTTACTTATTTTATCGCGTTTACCGTAACTATTATAACCTGACGTTTCGAACGCTTTACAGCACCCATGGAGGACTGAGATGTTTGACGTCTCTTCCTGTCACAGTTAATAATTTAGCTTTTAATTGTTTTTAGTCCAATGTGCGCAGAATGAGCTTACTGTTTCTTGAAGTCATGCTGTGGTATGCTTGCTTTTGATAGCCAATAAATGAAAGTCAGGAGATTGTTACTTACTGTATAAAATTGGGCTAGTTCGTTATTGTAAATACATAACAAGACACAGTCTCTTAGTAAAACATCTTTTTTTTTTTTTTATAACGAAGCCCCACACTAGGATTTTCTCCTGTATCGTGGGTGCGTTTTACAAACATACATTTCACATGCACAACACAACCAGACCCGAAAAGCAACAATTTGTGTTTTTGCACAAATGTTACCTCCGGCTGGGAATCGAACCCAGGACCGGTGGCGCAGAAGTCAGGTACGCTAACCACTACGCCACGCGGTCGTCAAAATCGCTACAATGAATACTCATAGCAAATATCAAAGCAAGGGCAAAATCGATTCTGTTGGTAATTTTGAACGGTAAGAACACAGTACAATTTTATAAAACAAAATCGAAAAATAGAATACGAAAAACAAAATTTCAATACAAGACTTAGAATATACTGTAGCAGTAGACTAGTGATGGGCTGAAATGATAAGGATGATGATAGACTGATTGACAGCCCGAAAGCGCGTGACATATTTTGATTTGTCATTGAATGCCTTAACTCAGTGGTCTACATTTTACGTTCCAGCAATATCGACAAATAATTGTTTTTTTTTCCAATTCATGTAATTAATAAGTAATTTAATTGTAGTTTCTAAAACTATATACAACCCCGTTTATTTCCCTTGACTGATCATATGCTGTATATTAGGTAGGTTTCTTAAAAATTGGTATACTAAGTTTATTATACAAAACTGAACTCCTAAAATAGCTCATATTTATTCGATTCTTTGATATTTTTCAGAAAAGCGTTTGCTGCAAATTAAGGAGCTCCTATTTGGACTTTCAACTAACCCGCCCAAGTAATCTTAACCATTTTCCTGTAATTGTGAGATCCAGAGGGAATCTGTTGGATAAATAGGCAAAATAAATTTTCCTTTTCGATAAAATTTAATATTGAAAAGGAAAACGCAAATCCAGAATGTATTTTTATCATAATATTAAGGATAAGTGTAATATCAAAGTTACAGTTAGTTTTAAATATGACATAATAAGACAAAATTAAAAAAATCTGCCACAGAAGTAATTTGGCTTGATGACATAGAGTTGTACCACACACACAGAGATGCACACACACACAGATATGCGCGTCCGTGCACACACACACGCGAGAGATTGTAATTGTATGTAGTCTCACGTTTATTTCTACCACTTGATGCAAGTAAAGTATCTTTTTCAGCAAATAATTTAACATTGAGGACAGAAGAAAAAATAATTCGTTTAAAAAATGTAAATCTGTAATGGCTTATGTTTGGCATATACTCAAAACCTATTTAAATATGGTCTAATGTAAAGCTGTAGATATTGTATATAAAAAAAAATACATGTTACTAGATTCTCAGTAGCTTCATTTAACAATAACATATTAAAATCTTCAATTCATTTCTTAGGATCAACGGAAGTATCAGCTGAAGAGTGGCAGCTGTACCAGCAAGCATTGGCAGAGAAACAGAATACACAGAACAAAGTTATAGCCAGAGCTGCGATAGCCAAATTATCTAAAAAAAATGATAAACCTGGTCCACCAGCCAAAGGTAAAAAGTCTAAGGGTCACAAGAAGAGACCTGTGAGCCATGAAGATGATGAGTGAGTATTCTCTTTTTTTTATTGGATAATGTGACGAAACAAGCAAAAACGCTCACCTGATAGTAAGATGAATGTCTGCTCACAACAAATGCTGTATCAGTCCGAACATTTCTGAGTGACACCAGACTGCGCCCTTCACCCTGAGACATCAGTTCTTAAGTCTCATATGCCCAGTGATTACACTTACTTAGTGTACAAAGTCGATAAATTAGAGTCAAGCCTAGCTATCAAAATCATGAAAATTAACAATAACATGACTTTTTCCATGTATAATAACTTAAACAAAATAATACTTGTAGCGACATCTATGTCGCCACATGAGAAGCTCAAGAAATATTCCCATACAATCCATAATCGCGCTATGAAAGTTTTCTGAGATTGCGAACTATATATACAACATCTAAATGTTACTAGAAGAGGAGACGTCCTCCCCAGATCAGACCATTCGATCTGGCGGGTAGCTACCCTTTTCCTTGACAAAATCATACACCAAAAACTTATCAATACGAAACTCCTGCACAGTTGATAGCTTCCGACAATATTCAGAAGTTGTCGCCGAGGTCGTAATCGGTCAGGAGGACATATCAATAGGTTAAACAGCGTACACTTGTGGTACTATAATATCTCCTGCGCAGTTGATAGCTTCCGACAATACTCAGAAGTTGTCGCCGTGGTCGTAATCGGTCAGGAGGACATATCAATAGGTTAAACAGCGTACACTTGTGGCACTATAATATCTCCTGCGCAGTTGATAGCTTCCGACAATATTCAGAAGTTGTCGCCGTGGTCGTAATCGGTCAGGAGGATATATCAATAGGTTAAACAGCGTACACTTGTGGCACTATAAAATCTCCTGCGAAGTTGATAGCTTCCGACAATATTCAGAAGTTGTCGCCGTGGTCGTAATCGGTCAGGAGGACATATCAATAGGTTAAACAGCGTACACTTGTGGCACTATAATATCTCCTGCGCAGTTGATAGCTTCCGACAATATTCAGAAGTTGTCGCCGTGGTCGTAATCGGTCAGGAGGACATATCAATAGGTTAAACAGCGTACACTTGTGGCACTATAATATCTCCTGCGCAGTTGATAGCTTCCGACAATATTCAGAAGTTGTCGCTGTGGTCGTAATCGGTCAGGAGGATATATCAATAGGATAAACAGCGTACACTTGTGGCACTATAATATCTCCTGCGCAGTTGATAGCTTCCGACAATATTCAGAAGTTGTCGCCGTGGTCGTAATCGGCCAGGAGGACATATCAATAGGTTAAACTATTTTCTATTAAAAAAACTTACATTTTGCTTGTAAGTTTTTTTAATAGAAGACGCTACAACAAAAGAAGTACGCATATACAATTTTTTTATATAGATAGTAATGGACCCTTTACAAATCACAATTTATATCCAGGCAAAACCCAATAGATGACCACCCTTATCAAATAAAATATTCTTTCTGACAGCCCTTCTTATAGCCCTTCGGAGGTAACTACGTACGAGGACTGAAAACTTCCATCTGTCAATGTAAGGTACGCTATTGTATGAATCGTGAATGAATAAGACATGTGTCTCTAAGATATATATTTTGAATCTGCCAGTTTTGCATATATAAAGCTTTTAAAAAAGTAACAAAAGCTATAGCAATCCACTACTAACACCGCCTTCTAATAATTACCACTTAGTACCAACATCGATCAACGCATCAAGTGTTTGCCAATAGTCTTAACCAGATCGTTGCTTATGCGCGGGCCTCGATTGAAGACTTTCGTATTTATATTATTGGAATGGAAATATTTATTATATTAATGGAAATGGAAGAAAGTATTGGAATTATCAAATCGTGAACTTGATCCACTGTCCTTGCGAAGAGATGTTGCATATCTTTGCATTTTTTACAGGATTGACTACGGGGAGTTTTTCGAGGAATTGTTCGCACTTTGCGACAGAACCCAAATCGTCACCATCTGGATGGTTGGCCCTCCACCACAGTGCGTTTTTCGCGGAATTTTCTGCCACGCACGACTATTTTATGGAATCTGCTTTTCCGGACCGTTACTACTTCAAGAAAAGAGCCTATTCCTTTCTCAAAGGCCGGCAATGCACATGTTCATGGGCGGCGGTGATCACTTACCATCAGTTGAGCCACTCGCTCGTTTGTCCTATAGAAAAAGTGCAACATACATACATAAGATCACGACTGTATCCCATAAGGGGTAGTCAGAGACAGGGCACTCACGGCAAAAGCAGATGACTGCCACAATCCACGGTTCAGCAAAACAATATAATGCACTTGGTGTGATAGGTAGTGAGCCCATCGCCACCATGCGCTGTGCAAAATCTACCCATAACTGCTGCTATGTCATCCCAAACAATAACTTCTGAAGTTCTGTATTTTAACAGACTGCGATCGTTATCTTGACACAATATAATTACACTAGCTCTCAGTACCCTTTTCACCGAAACAGAGTACTGTTTGCACACTACAGCACGGCAGAATAGTTGGCACTGTTGGTACCTGAGTACCAGACATCTACGCCGCGGGTCCTGGGTTCGAATCCCAGCTGAAGCCACATTTGTGCTAAAACACAAATTGCTGGCTTTCGTGTCTGGTTGTGTTGTGATCATCACGGTGTTTCTGACACTGCATCCTTTTTTTAAATGGGTAAATTCTCCATGGTGTTTTGCCTCCGCCGCATGTTGGCAGGGACCACGGAAACGCCGAAACCATTTGTGGTTTTATAAGCAATTAAAACTTAAAAATATATTTATATTGATTTTGTACAGTAGATTTAAACATTTTTGACAGTTTTCACAGTACATTTTGACGCTCATAAGAGCTTTAAACAAGCAACATTGCATAAAGAAATTTTGATTTTGGCTTTGACTTCGATGACATAGCCTTTTTTCGACAATAAAGACAAGACGAGTTACTCCTTCACCTGATTCGATGTCTGCCCATAACAAATACTGTGTTACCTAGAACATTTCTGTGTGACTTTACACTGTGCTCGTCACCACAGAGATATCAGTTCTTAAGTCTCATATGACCAGTAATTGCACTTTTCTAACAGTGCCCTGCAGACTGTAACGCATGACATGTTTGCACAGTACTGCTTCACGACATGCATGTTCAAAAAAATATTCAGTAGATTTTCGTTTCATTGACGTAATGTAATAAATTTAATTAGTTTAATTTTAATAATCAATTTGTATTATACAACCAACTAGCTGATGCCCGCGACTTCGCCCGCGACTTCGCCCGCGTGGATATAGGTTTTTAAATATCCTGACGAAACTATTTGATTGTCGTTGATACAGAGTATGTTATGACCGTCTCCAGGATGCAAGCTATCTCTGTACCAAGTTTCGTTAAGATCGGTTTAGCGGTTGAGCCGTGAAAAGGTAACAAACAGACATAAAGACAGAGGAAGTTACTTCCGCATTTATAATATCAGTATGGATTTTCTATGACAAGGTAATTTCGAAGTTATTTAAAATGACTATAAAGTGGCTGAAATTGGCGAAATAGGATGCTTAAATGGCCATAAAAAGCATTATCTTAGGGTAAACAAATTCCTAGCAACAATAAGTATAGGAATAAAATCATTAAAAAGACTGCTCTGTTACAATATTTGAAGAAAAAAAGGAAGGATCTTTTTCAAAATTGTTTAAACATTCAGATAATTTAATTAAGATTTTTTTTTAATACAATTCCAAGCTAGTATTTGTATTGTTACTATTTTTTGACGACCGTGTGGCCTTGTGGTCAGAGTACTAAAACACAAATTGTTGGTTTACGGGTCTGGTTGTGTTGTGATTGTCCCCAGTGTTTCTGACACTGCATCCTAGCCTACCTCCGATCTTACCTGCATCAGCGTTACATCGGGCACGGGTAGGTTGGGACGAGTGAGTGCCTCTGTGTTTACGCGTACACTTGTGGCACTATAATATCTCCTGCGCAGTTGATGGCTCTCGACAGTATTCGGAAGTTGTCGCCGTGGTCGAAATCGGCTAGGAGAACATCATTCTTTGGTCACGTAAAGAGGATGAATGAAAGAAGATTGACGAAACAGATTGGAGGCGAGTGTAAATGAGAAAACAGGTAAGGGTCGTCCACGACACATATCACGAGTCAGATCGGAGAACTTTTGAGAAAAGGTCACGGTAAAAGTACCCGCAACCGACGAGAGTGTATGAAAACGCTAATGAAAGTAGAAGAAGCAAAAGACAGCTTTTGCTTTTTTCTTGACACAGGTCAAGATCGTAGTTAGTGGAAAGATGTGGTATCTGCCTACCCCTATGGGAAAGAGCCGTGACTGTATGTTTGTATGTATTTGTATAAAGTAAAAGCCGTTTTTTAAGAGAACATTTAACAAAATGATGATGTCGTCCTGGCCGATTTCGACGACGGGGACAACTTCCGAATATTGACGGGTGTGTCAACTGCGCAGGAGATATCATAGTGCCACAAGTGTACGCGCAAACACAGAGGCACTTGTCCTAAGGTACCCGCGCCCTATGTAAAGCTGATGTGATAAGATCAGAGGTAGGCGAGGATGTAGTATCAAAAATATAGGGATGATCGTAATTCAACCAGAACGGAAAACCAAGAATTTGTATTTTACCACAAAAGTTGGCTCCGGCTGGGATTCGAACACAGGGCTCGCGTAGAAGTCAGGTGATGTTACCACTAGCGCGGCCTAGGTCGTTATATAAAATAATTTATCAGTCTGGATTGTAAGACGATTTTGCAGAATCCGTCAGTATGCCATCGAATATGGATAGCGAACACTTCCAAAATTATTCTGGAAATTTAAGTTCTGGATTTTTTTCAATTGAAAAAAGTGACGAGACGAGCAAAACGTTCACCAGATGGTAAGTGCCACACTGCGCCCGTCACCTTGAGACATCAGTTGTTTAGTCTCATATACCCAGTGATTACATTAGCTCTCGGTGCCCTACAAACCGAAACACAGTAATGTTTGCACACTACTGCTTCACGACAGAACAACTGGCCCTGGGGTGGTACCTACGTAGACGGATTCGTGCATGCTTACCACTTGTTCATCGATGAAGGAAAACATCGTGTGGCAACCTGCATATCTGAGGAACAAAAATATTTCGAAGATATGTTAAGTCCGCCAACCCGCACTGGAACAGTGTGGCGGATTCTCCCGGCTTCAAAACCCCCTCACCAATGCGAGGAGGTCTGTGCTCAGCAGTGGGACATTTATAGGCTGTTAACGAAAATTACTACCATTTTCCTCTCGTCATCCCTCTCCTCTCTCTTCAAAAAACTGAGAAATTTAGTAGTCTTACTAAGCAGTGAAGGGTAAACCAATCGAAACTCAATATTTTTATATGAAACAAACCCCGACAGATCACAAATATAGCCCGCTAGCTCTTGTTAAGTACGTTCAAAGTACCTTAAAGTTGGCACGGGTCCAGTTTAAGCCAATAAACGTATGAAAAATGACTGAACAGAAAATATTACTATTATTATTAATAATGTAATAGAGGCGATCAAAAAGTTCGCGGAATGAATAGGTTAGAAAGAGACAGGAATTTTTTCGTATATCTCGGACTAATTGATGACTAAACTTCACTATAAATACCAAGTTTTGGCTAAATATGGTCACATATTTTCTAATTATCGCCAAGTCTTGACCGCCCCTCGTAGCAATAAGTAATTAATATTCCAAACAAACTAATTTAAGTAATACGAAAATAAAATTTGAATGGAATAAAAATATGTCATCAGCACGATGACAAGACGGTAATACGACGTAGGCTAACGTATCACGATCAGATCGAAGTCGTTTTAAAAAAAGGCCACGTCAAAATTATCCGCAACCGACGAGCTTCAATGAAATACTATGAAATAGAAACGAAGTGTTTGTCGCAGCAGGAAAAGATGTGTTATTAGAGTCACCACTCATCATCTGCCTCATAATCTTTAGTTGTTTATATATATATTATATATATATATATTATATATATTTATATATGATATATAATATATATATATACTGTATATAATTGAGAGCTATTTTGTTTTTTGAAAGCATCTTTGTCTCGCTCACCGGTCTCTTAGCTTCATTAAGCAAACCCGTAACACCCACCGTAGCTTCAGCAAACTAACAGGAATCGGCACCAGATACTCACCCCACTAAAATACTACCACTAGGTTATATACACGACTGAAGTCTAGACACGACACATGTTTCGCCCCATAACGAAGCATTATCAAGAGTCATAGTTCCTGGTGGTAGTGTTAGTTTGCTTGTGCACGTTACTGTGTAGAGGGCGGGCGGTGCTCTTCAAAAACTAGGTAATATACTACTATTTTAAATTTTGCATGCGGATCTTAGCAAATTAAATTCCTTTCCTTCATTAACTACTTTACCAAGTGGACGCCTTTCTGAACTTCAGACATTTTGTCAAAAATTTTGTCAAAAATTTTGTCAAATTTATTCTAAGAAAATACAACCAAGTCAAAATATACAGGGCTTACTAATAGTAAACCCCTGCACAAATGCAAAGGTTTTAATACCAGGCTTATACTGAGTTTAAAATTTGCTAAATTGTACCATTTCAATCGATCAACTTCTCCAGGAAAAGTTAATCAAGCGCACTCGGGCCGATTAGACCCGAGTTAAAAATACAAAATGGCCGGTGCGACGTCCCACCTAATCACGTACGTAACCTAGTGCGGTTGTCCCACTTGTTCACCTGATCACGCCATTGCACGCAGTGTGGAGCTAAGTATAGGCCAGGTATATATACGACGGTGGAAGAAACTGGAATATTTAAAGCTTATACGAAGGTGAGGGGCCGGGAAAATGTCGAGGTAAGGGTGCTTATAAGCTTGTGTATTTTTAAACCTGTTGCATGATTTTTGTCCACTTTACACAAATAATCCAAGACTGTAAGAGGAAAAAGCATATTAAAGCAGTGTCAGACGTGTTCAGACGAAGACTGTACTGTTGAATGATTAATAGTTATATTATTCGTCTTCTTATTAATCATCAGCCTGTTGATAGCCCACAGCTGGACATAAAACCCCCGCAATCACCACGCAGAGCAGGTTGATTAGATCACACCGAAGGTGCTGCAACCCGTCACCGGTCTGTGTATTTTCGGTCTGATATTTTTCGGTAGCCGTGGTAACTTAGGGGCCGGGCGATTGCCTTAAATTTCATATACTGATTTATCACGTGGTAGGTTTCCGTCTAGTTAGGCCAGTTATTCTGCTGTAAAGCATAGTTTGCAAACATTACTGTGTTTCGGTCTGAATACTGTGTCACCCAGAACATTTCTGTGTGACGCTACACTGCGCCCGTCACCTTGAGACATCAGTTCTTAAGTCTCATATACCAAGTGATTACGCTAGCTGTCAGTTCCCTTCAAACCGAAACACCGTAATGTTTGCACACTACAGCTTCACGGCAGAATAACTGACTCTGGGTACTACCCCAGGACCAGTTATTAGGAGTTAGGAATCCTACCTTTGGTAAAAAATACCAATGGACATAAAAATAATATTAACCAATTTAAACATAAGCTTAAAAAAAAGTAAAGTTTCAGCCTCTAAATGTCCCACTGCTGAGCACAGGCCTCCTCTCATTTCTGAGAGGGTTTAGGAGCTCGGAAGAATCCGCCACGCTGCTCCAATGCGGGTTGGCGGACTTCACATGTCTTCGAAATATTTCTATTCCTCGGACATGCAGGTTTCCTCACGATGTTTTCCTTCACCGCTAAGCATGTGGTAAATCAGCACTTAAAATTGTAGAACAATTTTAGAGGTGCTGGCACCGGGGATCGAACCCAAGTTACTCGCTTACTATGAAATTAAAAGCGAGAACCAGGCCCCTGAGCTACATAAGCTTAACTTAATTTTAATTGACAAAGGTTACTATCAGATTTTTTAAATGATAAGTTTTGATATAGTTATTTTTATATTATTTTATTCTGTTGACATTATGAAATTGACATTGACAAAATTATTAATTCACATTTAATATGCTTAAGGTGTTTTTTCTTTTACTGTTGTTTCCATTACCTATATAATTAACTTCAAATTTTTTTTAATTTTGTTACGTTTTGCTCGTTTCATCACTTTCTACAATAAAAAAAGACTTCCTGTTGGAAAAAAAAATTAACGAATGCGGTTCTGAGCTTCTGAATTTCTTTATAAATCAATACGTCGTTCTGAGCCACTCTCCAAGACTTTTAACGAATGCTTCAAATATTCTTTGCCATACTTTTCCATTTTTAATATCAAAGTATTCGTTTCATGGTCCATTATTAAAGACTAAGTGATCAATATCTGTGAAAGTTTCCGCAACGTCTATCGAACTCTGAACATAATTGGATTTGTTGAAAATTTCAAGTCTGCCCGGCATCGAATCTATAACTGAACTGAAATTATATGTCTATCGCTAAATAACAAAATCTTGTTTAAGGCTTGCTTAAATAAGAAGCGGCTGTGATTTATTTTTTTATTGCATAAAGTGATGAAACGAGCAAATCGTTCACCTGATGGTAAGTGCAACGTCTGCCAATAACAAATGCTGTACCACCCAGAAAATTTCTGTGTGACACTACACTGTGCCCATCACCCTGAGACATAGGTTCTTAAGTCTCATATGCCCAGTTATTACGCTAGCTCACAGTGCCCTTCAAACCGAAACACAGTAATGTTTGCACACTACTGCTTCACGGTAGAATAACTGACCCTGGGGTGGTACCTACCTAGACGGACTCCTGCATAGCAATCCTACAACCAGTGAAAGTGATCGGACTGATGTTCAATATTAAGAATATACTACCTCAATAGCTCTTGTACAGTCCGATCACTTTCACTGGTTGTAGGATTCCTATGCAGGAATCCATCAAGGTACGTATGACCTCAGAAAAAGTTATTCTGCCGTGAAGATGTAGTGTGCAAACATTACTGTGTTTCGGTGTAAAGGGCAATGCGAGTTAATGTAATTACTGGGCATACGAGACCTAAGAACCAATTTCTCAGAGGGCGGGTGCAGTATGGCGCCATACAGAAGTGGTCACACAGGTTGTCACAGCACTTGTTATTTGCAGACGTTACACTTACCATGAGGTGTATATTTTGCACGTCTCATCACTCTCGCCTATAAAAAAAAACTTACAATTATATGTTTTTCAAAACTTTTGAGCTTTACCACAACGACGTCAGGGCCGTAAATTTTCAAAATCGTATAACTACATGTTAGTTTAAGCGATTGTACTAATTCCTCCATTTGTTTTGGGCAAACGTTGCACTTACCATCAGGTGAACGATTTCTTCGTCTCGTCACTTTCTTCATCATTCATCATTTCAGCCTACCATCGTCCACTCGTGTACATAGACCTTCCCCATAGATTGCCACAAAACATGGTCCTGACCCACCTGCATCCATCGACTTCCCACAAATCTAAATTTTGCAATAGTTGCCACGCATGGCTGGCGGGTAGGCCAACACTTTTTTACAAAAAAATCAAAGCTCGAAGTAGACTTATAGATATAGACAGAAAATAAAGAAGGAATTAAATTATAAATATTAATAGTATTGTTTTGAAATAATACATACAGTCATGCCATTTTCCCATTTAAGGAGTAGGCAGGGACCACACCCGTAGTCCACTTTCGCCCCTACGGAAAACGAGACGTGACCGGTGGCGAAACACATCACCGCCATGTTGGTGCGAGTTGAAAAAAATGTATTCCCCATTGCATTCCCACGAACAGTATAGTGACAGCATTGCATATTATAGTTTTATTCCTTACGACACCTCGTTAGGAAAGACTGTGATTGATTGCGGTAGGAAATATGTGTCCTGCAGGTTCTACTCTGCCGGACACATATCAGATTTTATCGTACGTATATATAAATTTATACATATATGTATGAAAAAATATTATCTAAATTTTCTTTTGAAACTAATCGAATATTGGAAATTTACGCCAAGAAAACTGTACTCTTCCAATTTGTCTCCCCTTATTATTTTAAATAATATACAATCTCGATACTAAAGTCATGATGCGAAAATATGAATGGAAACCAATATAATAAATTCGCGGACAATCTAATTTGCATCGGAATCGGATCAACCCGGGCTGTGGACTTAAAACAATTCTTATACTGACACGAAAATAACGAATAGTGTGAGTTTGTCCTTACCTTGAGTCTTTCACGCTCGCGAGATGTGACACGGAAGCGTGACGAGTACGTAAGATTTGTAGGTTACTAGGTCATCTATACAAATAAATAAAATTGAAGTGTCTGTTTGTAAGAACAAAATAATAACTATTTACTCGATGCTTATGAAAGTATGCACGGTACTTATAAGAAAAAAACAATTTTTAAAATATTTGTCTGTTATGTCTGTCTGTCTGTTTGTTACGGCTATGACGGGACTTTCTCTGACAGATAGCTGCCATTATAGCTGCTAACTAAGGCTACTTTAATTTTGGAAAAATAATTAGGGTTACTCAAAAAAATTAAAACCCCAGAAACCGATTCAAATAGGGAAGTATATGTATGTCATCGACTGGGGTCGGCTTTTATACGCGGGTGAAATCGCGGGGCGCAGCTGGTTTAAAATACGGTGACAGAAACTCTTTAGGATATGGTTTTTTATTCTGATTGCGACTATCAAGTCTGCTTTTATTTAATAGTAAGCGAGTGACTTAAGTTCGAACCCCGGTACTGGCACTTCCAAAATCCAAAAAAGTTTTGTAATTTTATGTACTGATTTGCCACGTGGTTTTTGGTGAAGAAAAACATCGTGAAGAATACTCCATGTCTGAGGAATTTTAATATTTCGAGGACGTACGAAGTCCGCCAATCCGCATTGCAGTGTGGCGGACCCTTCCCAGCTCCAAAACCCTCTCAGAAATGAGAGGAGCAATGTGCTCAGCAGAGGGACACTTTTAGGCTGTTACTTAACTTTTTATTACTAAACCCTCTTTGTTTGCCCTCCCTTATGCCTACAGCTAAATTTGTGACTTTCTTTCGCTTAGCGACTGATTAATATTTTACTTTACCTGTAGTTTTAATCGTATCCTTGTCAAAAGTCAAGTCATAAATATAGTGCTTTATAATAACAGTTATTAGTATCAGTTTATTGTCACAGTGGCGGCTTTAGAGTATCTACCACCCCATCTCATCCCGTGGGTGTCGTAAAAGTCGACAGAAGGAAAATTAAAAACAGAAGATGGGCAGCTGCATCTTTCTGGAACATCTGAATAAATAAACTGCGGTTGCCAACCCGACTGCCAAGCGTAGCAACTATGGCGAATTCCCCCCTAAAATTAGAGCTACACACTTACGTGTTTTGTAGCAATCTATGGGGGAGATCTATGTTCAGCAATGGACTAGTGATAGGCTGAAATGATGATGATGATGATGATGATGAATAGCAATCTAGTAAGATCGAACGCATAATGCGACAACACGTGCCAACCTACATCTCGTAACATTGTGGATTCAAAAAAATTGAAAATCATAAGATACCAGATAGTATTTATAAATAACCACGCAGATTATTCAAAAATAAATAATGACTCGGTCGGCGAAACGGCTAAACGATTGGCTGGGTCTCGGGTTCGATTACTCCACAGAACAAATACTTGTATGACCTAGAGAATGTTAATAGAATCAGGCGTTACTTTGCGGAAATCCTATTATAATGAAGGAAAGTAAGTTAATTTGCTAAGATCCGCATGCAAATATAAAAATGGTGTATATTACCTAGTTTTTGAAGAGCACATGCCCGCCCTCTTTCAGTAGCGTGCACAAGCAAACTAACACCGGCACCAGGAACCGCCACCAGATACCCTCCACCAACCACTACAATACTACCACTAGATAATATACACCACTGAAGTCGAGAACACTACACGTGTTTCGCCCCTAAACGAGGCATTATCAACTGTCGTAGAGTTTCTTTCCTTCATTATTATTGATTTCTGGAAAGTAACGCGTGATAATGCCTATTAACTGGAAATGTCTATCTCCCTGACATGCTATTTCCTCACGAATTTTTTTATTCAGCTAATATTTTTGCAGTACTTGATTCCGAAATATGGCTTAATGATGCCGTGTGGTGCTGGCTTTAAAGAATCCACCCCCAAAATTAAAGCCAGAAGATGGGCAAATGCGGTTGCCAATCCGCCTGCCAAGCGTGGCAATTATGACAAAATCCTTCCAAAATGAGTGCGACTACCTTTGTGGCAATCTATGGAGGTGGTATATGTTGAACAGTGGACCAGATAGCCTGAAATGATGATTTTGATTTTTGTGCAAAAGCAAAATTATTTTGATTTTGAAATGTATTACGATCATCATCTGTCTGGGAGTACAAATATATTTGATTTACTTTTTCCAATTTCATATTCCGAGTTAATTGACAAAAAGAGATTAGCGTTGCGATGTCCTTTAGTAATATTCAATTTCTCGCTTTACCGATGCAAATGAGTTGGAAGGAAGCCACCGAAATCAATTATTTCCCTTTATGAAAGCTAGGAGACTCCATCTCTTTTAATTGGGCGTATTTCCACGATATCCAATTTACTTTATTATGATGTACGAGTATTTTACCACGCGTATGTACTTTAATATTATTTTCTATTACCTATTATATTCGGCGTGTGGTAGCGGCTAAAGAGAATCTACCACCCCACCTAAACCCACAAACCACCACGTAAAAATCGACGGAGGGAAAAAATGTCTGTGCTCTGTAGCTATTATAATTTAAATTTGTCGGCTCGGTTGGCGCAGTGGCTAAGCCCTAGGCTTCTGCGCCGCGGGTCGCGGATTTAATTACCGCACGGGACAAATATTTGTACAGATAATTATTCCGGGTCTGAGTGGTTTGTGCATGTGGAATTTGTCTGTAAAGCGTACCCACGATACAGGATAAATCCTACTGTGGGGCATCGTGTATTTAAAACAAAATTATTATTTCAATGATAAAGAAGCATGGAAGGCTTTCATCCATTTCTACACCAAGTAACCTAGCGCGTGACGTGACGTGACATTTTTATGTAGGTGTAGGTATTAACGTTGTAACGCTTTAAGAAACAAAAAAAAATTAACAACCTCGTGAAATATTTTAGTGCGCTCTGTAAAATAAAGCTCAATACTTAGTAACGTTAATTTTGTTGGTTACATTTGAGTTTGTGCTGTTTGCGGCGGCGACGTGTGACGGGCCGTCCACTTCCCTTTAATATGGTTGAGGAGTGCGATGGCTGCCACATGCGTCATACTTGTGAACATGTACTGCTTGTAGAGGCTGGTCTGCTTTTATTGAATTTGCGATTACACTTACATATGTATTATTGACCGTCTGGTTTGAAATTTTGTCATAAAGCATACTTCGATTGTCTATGAGACAATTCTATTTTAAGTTTTAATTTGAACATTTATTTATAATGTTTTGTAACAAAGATAAAAAAGAGGATAACTGCGGAGTTTCTTTCTTCTCCGTTAATGAAACCTCATTACGTAGCGGTGGTAGATTGCAAAATAATTACGTCTGACAAAAGAAATACATATTTCTTACAGTGCATAATAAAGATTTTTCATTGCATTTTATGTCATTTAATTTTCAGACTTGTACTTTTTTACATCACTAATATCACAAGCAAATGCATCAATAATATTGTATTCTACGAATCTAGAAATTTAAATCCTTTCAATTGGCTGTTAGTAAGAGCTTGTATTTTTATGCATAGTAACTCTACACACAACATAAAATTCAAAGAAAGAAAGAAAGAAAGAAACATATTTGTTTGACCAACACAAAACATTAATAAACATAACAAAAAGTAGTATATAAAAATTACAATATTTTTTGTGCGATGTCATAGACGATACCGACTCAGTGATAAAATGTGGTACCCTACACAACCGCACATAGACAAAGTGGGATTTTTGGCGGCCACTCGAATAGTGGCGATAGTGTTTTTATTGAACTTTGTAATTTCTGAGTTTCTTTTGAGTTTTAGTGTTTAATATAGATAGTTTATTATGCAGCAAGTTCTCGTGAAAGTTTACAGCGAATGTAAAATTCAATTCAAGTCCAAAATTGAACATTTCGTTTTTTTCTCTATCAGTCCAGCAATTTTTCAGTAAAAGTCAACTATAATTTTACTGTCCATCGAAATACGAAGTCCTTGCCGCTTGAAGATTGTATACCTATATATGATATGTTACTCGACACTGGAAAATAGTTTACGACTGTTTCCATAAATAAATAAATATCATAATAGACAAAGTGCAAAAAAAAACTTATTAAAGACAAAAATAATAACAAAATAATATAAAAAACACACAAATTATAAAAATACAAATGCAAAATAAAAAATAGATCAAGACACTTTTGAAGGCGGTAATCTTTGATTATAAAATCATAGGCAGTAATATTTTTTTTTATTAATGATTAGGTAGCAACACAATACTATATCTATGATGAATAATAGCTGTATTTATATTAACTGTGAAATGTGATCTGTCAATTCGTTTTGAGACAAAAAAGAAACAAAAATATACACATACACGTCACCAAGAAAAAAAATAAAACGCAATAATTTGCCCTGAAAAGGAAAATATTGTGCACAAGAAATTGTACGATATAATGGTGAGTATAAATATCACTTAGGTGTACTTTTGGGATCTTAGCAGATACAACTTCATATGTCTCCTAAACGCTTTTGCTGTTTGCAGTTTCTGAGTGGCGGTGGAAGGTCATTCTAACACTTGGACGCTGCAAATCTAAAACGATCCCGAAACGCAGCAGTTTTGTGTTTGGGTAACAAAATCAAGTAAAACGTACCATAAAGTACACTACCACTAACTCACAGTCAGCCACTGGAAAGCTCTGTGAGAAAGTACCCATTGTGTTACGGAGCGTAGCAAGCGCTACGCCTCGTAGCTCCGCTACAGCTACAGTGTTCTTACTGTGAAAATTGTTATTACAAGACAATGAAAGCAACGAACATTTTTTCTGTTACACAAGAGTGAATTTGCATGTATTTTTTATACATATATACAATCACGCCTTTTTATCCACGTAACCGCCATTTTGGTACGAGTCAAAATTCTTCCCACGAGTAGCTATTCATAAGCACGGCAACCATCACCATTTTTTATTAGATCAAGTGACGAGACGGGCAAAACGTTCACCTGATGGTAAGTGCAACGTCCGCCCACAAAAATGCTGTGTCACCCAGAATATTACTGTGTGACACCACACTGCGCCCGTCACCCTAAGACATCAGTTCTTCAGTCTCAAATGCCAGGTGATTACGCTTGCTCACAGTGCTATTCAAACCGAAACGCAGTAATGCTTGCACACTACTGCTTCACGGCAAAATAACTGACCGTGGGGTGGTACCTAACTAGATGGATTCCTGCATAGGAATCCTACCACCAGTGAATAATTATAATAATTAATTTTATCGCGTTTAATTTTTAACTATTTATTACCCGACGTTTTCGGATGTTCTGGATCAACACAACCGTTATCAGATTTGATAGACCATATAAGAACACCAATTCCTACCAAGAATTATTCGCGAGGCTATTGAAATTAATAAACGCCCAAATTTCAGTAGAGAAGAAAAGTCCACTGCTGAACATAGGCATCCCCCAATAGATTGCCATAAAAGTTAGTAGCTCACATTTTGGGGGGATTTTGCCATAGTTGCCACGCTTGGCAGGCGGGTTGGTAACGGCAGTTTATTTATTCAAATGTTCCAGGAAGATGCGGCTGACGATCTCCTGGTTTTAATTTTCCCTATGCCGATTCTTACGACACCCAAGAGATGTGATGGGTTGGTAGATTCTGTTAAGCCGCTACCACACGGCGTTGCTTAGATCGGACCAAAACTAATAATAAAAAAGCCGAAGATACCCCGGATTAACTATGACATCAGGACGTCTGACACCTCAGTCCCCCCCGTGACCATGGGTGCTGTAAAGCACCCGAAACGTCGGGTTATAAATAATAAAAATTACACGCGATAAATTCCGTTAAATTCGTTTTATTAATTATACTCGTATGTGCATATCAAACCACAGCCCGACGCTCATCCGAAGTCGCTCATAATTTATTGTCCTAATATTGTAACCACAGCGTCCCTTTCCATCTGTTACGTCCACTGACACAGTATATATTAGAAAGTTTGGAAAATCCAAAAGTGCACGTCTCATTTAACTCTTAAGAAAATAATCGTAGAGATGTTACAAATATTTTAAGTCATTTTCATTTCAGATGAAAACGATGAGAAAAAAATATTTTTCTTAACAACTACACGTGCTAGGCTTTTGATGTGAAATAGGAAACCAGTAAATAATTTTCTGGATAAAAAAACCCGGTCTCGATACGTCAATTTTTTCGGGAGTTATCGTGATCATCCCTAACAAAATCCGGACGTCCAAGTCAATTTTTTTAAACTGTTTTTTTTTTCAAAGTAGCAATATTAGATGATTTTTCAAAATAATTTTAATGAATTAATTAAAGTATTTTCTTGATAAGTCTATTCAAATTAGCATATAAGTGCAACTAGAATTGTGATAGAGGCATTAGAAGACCGCCGAATCGCTTGACCTTGACATGTCGGGTGTAAAGCAATTATCTCACGCCGCGTCGCGCCATGAGACGTGCAATATTTCAATTAATAATTACCTAACTACGTGGGCTAGTGAATGGATGTCAGAGTACCTGACTTCAGATTACTTGACAATGACGACCGCGTGGCCTAGTGGTCAGAGTACCTGACTTCTATGCCGCGGGTCCTGGGTTCGAATCCCAACCGGAGCCAAAAATCGACCACACAATTTGTTTGTTTTCAGGTCTGGTTGTTTTGTGATTGTCCCTGTGTTTTTGACACTAGATCCTAGCCTACCTCTGATCTTATCGCATCAGCGTTACATTTGCGTTGGGACGAGTGAGCGCCTGTGTTTATGCGTACATTTGTTTTTTTTTTATTGGATAAAGTGATGAAACGAGCAAAACGTTCACCTGATGGTAAGTGCAACGTCTGCCCATAACAAATGCTGTGTCACCCAGAAAATTTCTGAGTGACACCACGCTGTGCCCATCACCATGAGACATAAGTTCTTAAGTCTTATATGCCCAGTGATTACGCTAGCTCACAGTGCCCTTTAAACCGAAACACAGTAATGTTTGCACACTACTGCTTCACGGCAGAATAACTGGCCCTGGGGTGGTACCTGCGCAGTTGATAGCTCTCGACAATATTCGATAGTTATCGCCGTGGTCGAAATCGACCAGGAGAATATCTTTTCACTTAAAATTTGCGCAAAAACATAATTTGTTTACCTGGTCTGGTTGTGTTGTTACAAATATATAAGTTAATTATACTCGTAATTATTTATTTATTTATTTGGACACTCAACAGTTGACATTCACAAACTCTTAAGCTAATGACAGAGTTCCACGACGAGACATGTTCCTAGGTATTTAGATATTTTACATAAAGTTTTTTCACTAAGTGTACTAAGACTATACTACTAAACTCTCAATATCACAACAATATTAGTGTTGACGTGTTCTATAACTTACAAAGCATTCATTTAATACAATGAGGTCAAGAAAGTAATCAAGATCCAAAACTAAGAAATTTCTGATCAGTGAATGAAAAATTAATTTTATAGTATATAGGGATAGGTTAATATACTCGTAAGGTGAACAGGTAGTGAAGGTACATGGTAGATATTATTTATTTGCACTTCACGTGCATAGCAATGGATGAATGAGAATGACTGTTAATGATTTTTTATGACTTATTGTATATACTTATATACCGTCACATACACACACATAAACATACACCAATACACGTGTACACACTTACACATACGTATAATATGAAACCTATTTTATATGACATTGTTGAGGGTTAAGATTGTTAAGAAAGTTTCTAAAGTTTATCTTAAATTTCTGCTTATTTAAATAAAAAAAATATCTGTTTCACTAAATTGATTGTTATAGGCGGAAGGTAAACGTGAGATTATACTATTTTTTGCGTAGTTAGTACGGTGAAAAGGAACATAAGACAAACGCGTGTTTCTTGATCTTTTTGTAGGAGTGGCTGTTGTGATACGGCTTAAGAGTGTAGAATGATCTACAGCGGAGTGTAAGACGTCATGGAAAATAATCATATCTAATAGAAGTCTTCGATCAGGATTAGGGTTAAGATTGTTATAAAGAAAGTTTCTAAAGTTTATCTTAAATTTCTGCTTATTTAAATAAAATATATCTGTTTCACTAAATTGATTGTTATAGGCGAAAGGTAAACGTGTCATTATACTATTTTTTGCGTAGTTAGTACGGTGAAAAGGAACATAAGACAAACGCGTGTTTCTTGATCGTTTTTTAGGAGTGGCTGTTGTGATACGGCTTAAGAGTGTAGAATGATCTACAGCGGAGTGTAAGACGTCATGGAAAAAAATCATATCTAATAGAAGTCTTTGATCATATCAATAATATAAAGGCAATTTGCAGTATTTCTAAGAATCTTCTTTCATTCCGTTGAAGACTATCGATGTAAACTTCATATTGTGGAGACCACACCGGGCTGCTATATTCTAATATACTGCGAACTTATGCAAATTAGATGTAATTACTAGCCGTGTGTTAAGAGAATAGGTAGCAGCATCTTCCTGAAACATCTGAATAAATAAGCTGCTGCATGGCGAAATCCACCAAAGATGAAAGCTACAAACTTTGTGGTAATCTACGGGGAAGGCCTATATTCAGCAGTGGACTAGTGATAGGCTGAAATGAGGATTTTTTAAGATGATGATTTGCACTACTGCTTCACGGCAGAATAACTAGCTCTGGTGTGGAACCTCCCTAGACGGATTCCTGCATAGGAATCCTAACACCAGTAATAAATATAATTAAGAAATTATAATTGTCTTATTTGCCATTTGCATACACAGAAAGTGTGAATGGAGATCAGTACAGTCGCGGAGAATTTGATTTTCATTGATCGCTTCTCGATACACGGACTTCCACGTTTGTGATATATCACGGAAGCGTTATATCAAGTTATTGGCTGCGCGTGTACGTCATTGGATCAAAAAATATTTACTCTATAACATGTGTAACATCCATGTCAATAGCTTTAGTACTACTCGATTTAAAATCGATCTTACAGACAGACGAAAAGATACTTCTACGTATGTGTATGTGTTGAACATCTCTATTGTTCCATTTTGTTTCGGTTCGTAAATTAAAAGTGGCAATGGGCTAAAGGTTTAGGGTACGGACTGCGAAACATAATATCGCAGGAACGTGCCCGCCGTTCGACTATTGTCGTGACACAAGCTTTTAAGCTTAGTGGGAGTGGTTAACAGGTTATTATTTCTATTAGTCAGTTATTCCATTAAAAATAAATAAAAAAGACAGATTGTCTAGCGATGTATAACTGTATAAAAGTCAAAACAGCTAGCAGCACAAAGTTCTTCAATTATAATTAATATAATAGTAATCAAACTTCTTTTTTTGATGCACATTCACATAATTCCAAAACATAAGGTATTTCCCCTAAGTGATGGAGCTGGTGTTTACGGTAAGCAGTGACCTGTAGAGGTCCTACAGGTCCTCGATCCTCGTGACTGGTGCTATTTACTCACTTAACATTATATATATATATACGTTTGCATACCTATGTTTTATATAATATTGTACATACGTATATATTATATAATATTGTAAACATATTGCGCGCATGGAGTAGTGTGAAATTTGGCATAGTTATTTTATATGTAGAAGGATTGCAGAAAGCTAAAATGTATGTATGATATATGTTATACGCATGTTTGTGCGGCGTATGTGTACACTCGCGCGTGTGCACGTATGGGTCTTATGTATGTGTGTGTATGTGAGCGGCGTATTATAAGTTTATATTACTGAATACGTCTTTTAGGTTGTCGTGTAGCACGTGGGCATCGCCTCTTTATACAATGTGAGTCTGCTCAGCCGTGACGTGACCTTTTTCAATTTAAAACAAAATGCTGGTTTTTTTTCTATAGAAGGAAAATGACTATACGGACAAATAGTTCACATGAGGGTAAGCGAAACGTCTGCCCATATTAAATGGTGTACATTAGTTCTTAAGTCTTATATGCCTATTATGCACTAGCTATCAGTGTTCTTCAGACCGAAACAATAGTTTGCAGTTGCACACTACTACTCGATGGCAGAATAACTGGCACCGCGTCTTCCTCTATTTACTCGTATTTAAAAAAAAAGTCGTTATTTATACATTACATTCACGCAGATGAATTTCCAATGAGATTCATCACGCTCAAACGTTGTACATTTTAAACGGATGCTTGAAATAACTACGCTCCTTAAAATATTGCTGGGTAGTGGAGCACGGAGGAAGCTTATAAAATTTTCAGAAGGACAGGAAGCGATCCTTTGATATGTAAAGGCAGGATGTGAGTGGATCCGTTACATTTGATCCTGCGTTGCGTATTTTACTTTGTTTTGTCCGACCCAAAACACACAATGAGCTGCACTGTGTGTTGAAGTCTTGAAATTTTGTGCTTGGTTTTTATTTTATGAATTACAAGCTCCATGCCCCGCGGCTTCACCCGCGTTAATAAGCTGACCCCGATTGATGATATACATATGTGCTTCCATATTTTAATCGGATTTTGGAATTTAAATTTATTTGTGCGAAACCCTAACTATTTTTCAAAAATTAACGAAGCCTGAGTTACCCGCTATAATATTAGCTATCTGTCAGTGAACGTCCCGTGAAAATCGATCCAGCCGTTATGGAGATTAGTCGGAACAAACAGACAGACAGACAGGCAAAAAAAGGAAAACAGATTTTTTTCTCATAAGCACCGCATATACTGTCATGAGCATTGAGTAAAATGTTGTTTTGTATTTACAAACAGACACTTCAATTTTATTTATTTGTATAGATAGGAAGTTAATGGTAGTACTCAACCATCTTCTCTATTGAAAGAGCTTGTCCAAAGTGAACTAAAAATAATAAAGAATTTAATCGTCAAAAACCCTAAATGAAAAAGCACTTAATTCTCCGATGTCGCCATGCCGCAACGTTAAAGCTTTTCATTTTACAATTTTTTCAATATTAATTTTGCGTTCGTTAGTGTCCAGCTTAGCCACACCACCTCTTCGACTAACGTACATACATATATATACAACAAACGGTACTGTACCAGTATATTTATTTTTTATTTGATAAAAGGGACGGAATAAGCAAAACGTTCACCTGATGGTAAGTGCAACGTCTACCCATAACAAATGCTGTGTCACCCAGAACATTTCTGTGTGACACCACGCTGCGCCCGTCACTCTGAGACATCAGTTCTTAAGTCTCATATGCCCAGTGATTACACTTGCTCTCAGTGCCCTTCAAACCGAAACACAGTAATGTTTGCACACTAGTGCTTCACGGCAGAATAACTGGCCCTGGGGTGGCACCTACCTAGACGGATTCCTACATGGGAATCCTACCAACAGTTGCAATAAAACAAATCATATAAAGGTCTTCCATGTATATTTTACTCTAGGTAGTTTTGCCCGGCGTCACTCTTATTCTTCAGTCTATGGCAATGACAGCGAACCTATGACCCGCGGGTCAGACACTGACCCAAGCAGGCTTTTCAAATGATGCTTTTTTAATGATTTTGAACACTTATTTTTATATCTTGAAAGAGAGTCAAGCCACTAGTATAGCTAGTCCAAAAAAAAAGTAATGAATAAAATATGACCCACTTCTAAAAATGTTTGCCTTTACTGGTCTATAGTCTACTGCTGGACATAGGTTTTCCCACGAAAGGAGGATTTGCCATTGCCGCTTGGCAAACAGATTGGTGGTCGAATTACCAACAATATTTCTTCTTTCTTTATTTCTTTCTTTCTTTCTTTCTTTCTTTCTTTGTTCTTTCTTTCTTTCTTATGATACCCATAGGACTAGATGGGGTGGCAGATTTTCTAAGGCCGCTAACACACGGCAGCGTAAAAAACGACAGAGGGAAAATGAAAACCAGGAGATGGGTGGAACATCTGTATTAAAAAAGTGCGGTTGCCAACCCGCATGCCAAGCGTGGCAACTATGGCAAAATCCCCCAAAATGAGTGCTACAAACTTTTGTGGCAATCTATGGGGGAAGCCTATTTTCAGCAGTGGGCTAGTGATAGGCTGAAGTTAGTGAGAGAGAGTGAGAAAATGAAAACACCTTTCTTTCTTCTTCATATAATTACTAGCTAAGCTGCGCAAATATTTCGCACAGTATCGTGATCATGAACAGGTGGCCGTCTTTAAATAATGAAAACAACTTTAATCGACAGCTACCGTGGATGTTAGTGGAACAGATAGTCAACACTTTTTACAATACAATTTATTAATTCAATCTTTTTAATATTTTTCTTTATCGAAAACATTCATTTTAAGACATTTTCATATTTTTTGTCATTAGACGGTAAAATTATCTTCAAAATGGCGTAGCAAACATTTATTTTACAATAATATAAATTGAGATATTTCATACCGACAAAAAAACACCTCAGAGAAATATACGTTAAGAAGATATAAATAGATTAGATTAACACCATTGCTCCCGCGTGTACAATAACTAACAATAACATTATTTAACATTTTAACAGGTTTTAAACAGAAGTATTATTAACGTAATTTATTCGAGTCTTGGTGAAGCGCGCAACTAGCTCCCAGTAAATGCAAATTTGCACAATAATATTACCGCCATCTTCATTTTATATCTACGTTGTTCAGCTTCCGTCTGTCACTGCATCACAAATATCAACATGCGGCCGCATAATCACGGACGAGCCTTGGTAGGTTTATGCATAAAACCTTCTACAAGGATATGTTAGGAATATTAAAATGAGCTCCAACCAAGTGTAAGTAATTGACAGAGCGAGGCGATTCCCTGTTTCAGCTCAACCTTTCAGGGTTTCGTCTATTTGTCTGTAAAATTGTCTATTACGCTGTCACTATAAAGGCGTTGTCCGATTTTCTTAGAATTGGGGAAAACTTGATGCCATTAAAAACATTTTTTGGTATGCGGAATATTTTACTGCTAGATTTAGTAGAACAATAAATAAAAGTAATTCGCTCTACCTACCCTGTAGAAATTACACGCTTCAAAATAAGTAAATATGAACCGTAGTAGCTCAGGGGCCGTTAGCTTGGTTTAAATTTCATAGTACGCGAGTCACAGTACCGATGACACTAAATTGTTAACTAAAATTTAAAGATCTAAATGTTTTTTCCGGTTGTGTAGGAAATAATCGTAATCTTCCGTGTTTGAATAATAAATACTTAATGATTTCTTATATTACGCGAAGTTTATGAAACTAGATTTACGGATATTAGTGCGTTTTAATGATGTGGAAATGATAATCTTGAAAAGTATAGCTGGAGTGACTGATGGACAAAATGAGGAGGAGCGTGATAAGGGAACGTTGCGGTGTGGTTGAAGATGTAGTCACACAGAGAAAGGAACGCTTAGATGTTTTGGGCACGTATAGGGGATGGATGAAAGAAGATTGACGAAACAGATTAATGATGCGAGTGTGAATCGGAAAGCCGGTAAGGGTTGACGTAGGCGAACGTATCAAGATCAGATCAAGGTTGTTTTAAGAAAAGGCCACGTCAAAAGTACCCGCAACCGACGAGCTTGTATGAAAACACTAATGAAAACAGAAGAAGCGAAAGATGTGTTGTCAGGATCGTGGCAAGTTGAAAGATGTGGTCTCTGTCCGACCTCAATAGAATAGTTAATAGGCGTTACTTTGCGGAAATCCATTATAATAAACAGCGAACGCAGTTACCTGTGCATGATATAATATAGTGCCTTATTCACACAAATACAACGCCGCTCGCTTATCTTTCACTCGCTCTTCACGTTCACGTTAGTAAAGGCTATAAGATACTAGAGAAGATACAAAGTTTTAAAACGTATTAAAACAGGTTTAATCACAATTCGTCCAACTTGGAAAATCCAAAAA
Organism: Luehdorfia chinensis; assembly: GCA_019845155.1. Taxonomy (NCBI): domain Eukaryota; kingdom Metazoa; phylum Arthropoda; class Insecta; order Lepidoptera; family Papilionidae; genus Luehdorfia; species Luehdorfia chinensis. The sequence goes on from JAHVAK010000390.1 coordinate 2,804,061, forward strand.
ATGAGTGTTTCATAAATAATAGCTGTATTGATTACAGCTATGTTACAAATCCAGGAACTATTCAACACGTAGTTACGCTGAGCGCTATATAGCAATGTAAAGTCACAGTCTATAAATATCCCACTGCTGAGCACAAGCGCCCTCTCATTTCTAAGAAGATTTTGAGGCCGGGAAGAATCCGCCACGCTGCTCCAATGATATGGCGAACTTCACAGGTCTTCGAAATATTTTTTATTTCTCAGATATGCAGGTTCCACTGTAATGTTTTTTTACATTCACGGCACTGAGCACGTGATAAATCTGCACTCAACTTGTGCTAGCATTTTTAATTATAATTAGGAATGCTATACCGGGAAACGAACCTATGTTACTCGCGTACTATGCAATTGAAAGCAAGCATTGCCTGGCCACAGAGCTACCACAGCTGCAATCCAAGCAACATAATCCTTAATTACTATATACTCCTTAATAACCGTTGCCACAATAGCATGTTTTTAACGCATGCATAGCAACGACACGCGTGTTAAATCCATACCTAATCGTATGCGTTCGTTCCCTCATAACCTTGAACACGCATTTTCGTTATTAATTTTCCTCTCTCGTATTACAATATTCATCAAATTCTAGCCCATAATAATGTTTTTTTCTGCCGAACTTAAGCCTCACTAATGGACAAATTTATGTGGATATTAGCCATAATTTTCTTGCTGGAAAACCACCTTTGTAAACCTTAAACTTTATAACCAGTTCACTGTCAACAATCCTCCAAAAATCACTCTCAAATGAGCAAAACACGCTCATGAGCTTAAGTCGACTCTAACAACCACATGTTGAAATCTCCATTTTGCTTTATCCATTCATTGCTTTATTATTTTACAATTACCAACCGCAACGTCCAAAAAAATCACTGCCACTTCCGCTTCGCAAAGCAAATATGTCTAACACAAAATTAAGGAAAACACTGTAAGAAAAATGGACCCGTCACGGGAATCGCTACCATAAATTCAATTTATTTTTTCTTTTTAACAGAGGATGACAAACAAGCACAAGGTGTGTTCACTGCGGCCCAAAGACACGTATAACTCAAGGAAGAATTAAGATTTAGGTGCGATATTACCCTTCAAGGCTAAATTACGATATATCTCTCTATTTCTTTCACTGCATCCGTACCTTCCTCTACCGGAATCACTATCTAATAGCCGAATCCAGTGATACACCATTACAAAGAAATAATGTCATGCCCATTAACGTTTCAGTTTACCTTATATTGTTTAAACTTATTTTACCATAATCAAAAAAGACGATCCACTAGGATTTATCCTGTGTTGTTAACGATGTAAGTGCGTTTTACAGACGCATTACAAATGCAGAGCAACCATATCCGAATTTCCACCATGAACCGCTATCGGGAGCGTAAATGCGAAGAGCATAAAATGTCTATCACCTCAACTCATCCCGTGTTGATAGCGTAAGAATAAACTAAACTATGCAGAAATCCGTCTAGGTAGGTACTCTGATCTGTTTGGTTTATGTATTATGTTTGAATTGCATTGGATTTAGAATGATGTTTGAATTATTTTAAATTTGGAATGTCAATTTTGTTTGTTCAGATTGAATTTGTCATATTTTATTAATTCCGTGAAAATCTCTTGCAGAAGTAACATGTCAAGTTATCTGACATAACTTTTGTATTTTATATAAATTTCATAACGATTAGGTTTCATCAAGAATAAATTCAAAAATGTTTAAGTTAAAATAAATAGTTTTCTTATCAGTCCTTAAGTGTCTTTTTGGTTTGAAAGTGATCCCGTTAGCCACATCTACCATTCAAGAGGTTATGGGCCTATAAATATTTATATTTTTTGGTGTTTTTCCAATTTTTTTGAGCAAAAGTGACAGCTGCGAAGAAATTTTCAAAGATGGACAAGCTCATCAAACCATTGTTAGCAAAAGATTCTAACTACCATAGCTGGAAACAAAAGATAATTTTGAAAATAACTGCTGTGGGTTTTGAAAATATTTTGAAAAATAATGAGCAGACTGCGACCACGACGACAAGTGAGGAATTATTATCCATAAATAAAATGGAGGCATGGGGTAAGTCATTAATTTTAAGCTCAATAGATCCAGACCTAGAGAATTACGTGATTACAATAGATACGACATTTTCTATGTTGAAGAAACTGGATGAGATTTTTCTAGCAAACAGAGACCTGCAAATCAGTGAACTTCTTAATGAGTTTTACACTTTTACGTTTAATTTGGAGGATATGCTGACGGCTATCGGGCGTATTGAGCTTCTAGTAAATAAACTGAATTCATTAGATCACAAATATCGAATGTAGAAATAACAACGAAAAGGGGGTGTGTTGATTGGTAATCTCAGATTATACATACTCTTTTGATGTCAACTCTGATCTGTTTGGTTTATGTCATCATCATCATCATTTCAGCCTATTACAGTCCACTGTTGAACATAGGCCTCCCCCATAGATTACCACAAAACACAGTCCTGAGCCACCTGCATCCATCGACTTCCCGCAAAACCGTGCAGGTCGTCGCTCCATCTAGTGGGGGGGTCGCCCTACGCTGCGTTTGCCGGTACGAGGTTGCCACTCGAGAACCTTTCAACCCCAACGGTTGTCGGTTCTACGAGCTATATGGCCGGCCCATTGCCACTTCAGATTGCTAATCCTTAGAGCTATGTTGGTTTATGTATTATGTTTGAATTGCATTGGATTTAGAATGATGTTTGAATTACTTTAAATTTGGAATGTCAATTTTGTTTGTTCAGATTGAATTTGTCATATTTTATTAATTCCGTGAAAATCTCTTGAAGAAGTAACATGTCAAGTTATTTGACATAACTTTTGTATTTTATATAAATTTCATAACGATTAGGTTTCATCAAGAATAAATTCAAAAATGTTTAAGTTAAAATAAATAGTTTTCTAATCAGTCCTTAAGTGTCTTTTTGGTTTGAAGTGATCCCATTAGGCACATCTACCATTCAAGAGGTACCACCCCAGGGCCAGTTATTCTGCCGTGAAGCGTTAGCGTAATAACTGGGAATATGAGAATTAAGAACTGATGTCTCAGGGTGACGGGCGCAGTGTGGTGTCACACAGAAATGTTCTGGGTGACACAGCATTTGTTATGGGCCGACGTTGCACTTACCATCGTTTCGTCACTTTATCAAATTAAAAAAAAAAAAGCAAAAAAAATCGTAGACTTACGATATACGACTTCACAACCAATGTTACGCGTTACTCGGCAAAAATTATTCTGTGTCTTCGTCTATACGATCACTGCAAGGCATACGCTTATCCTAAATTGGTAGGTTTTTAAAATTAGCACCTGATAATACTCGTAGCATCTGATAAATGCCGTGTGGTGACGGTTTAAGAGAATCTACCCCCCCATCTCATCCAGTGGGTGTCGTAGAAGTCGACAGACGGACAATAAAAACCAGGAGATGGGCAGCAGCATTCTTCTGGAACATCTGAATAAATAAACTGCTTTGTCAATCCGCCTGCCAAGCGTGTCTACTAGGGCAAAATCCTTACAAAATGAGAGCCTTATTTTTGAGGCAATCTATTAGGGAGGCCTATGTTCAGCAGTAGACTAATGATAAGCTGAAATGATGATGATGAAATTGCGAAATATTTATCTCAAATATATCACACCTTAAATATCCACACTGGAGTTGATATGAAGATTTAATTGTGTTGACTATTGAAAGTCTCTGCTTGGTAGAAGCACCGAAGAATTTATTCTGATGATGGAGATGATTATGTTGAAAACGTTATAACGTTACAAAGCACTCGTTAAAACTATGAATTATTCATTATTAAAATTTCGCTTCGCAAAGTGACAGATGAGACTTATTTGTCTACGTACCCAGTTGCCGCGGAAGGGTTATGAGCAGGTGTTGTCAGAAGGAATATTTTATGTGATGAGGGTTACCGTCCATTTGGGTTTTACCCGGATTTGTGCTGAATTGTAAAGTCCTTTCCTATTAAATCAATTTATATTTATCCATAACTTTGTTATTTGCAATAGGAAGCTCGACATTTACTATAATTTATGTAGCTTTAGGCTTAAGTTTTTGTTTTATTTTATTTTTGACTCTTATTATGTATGTTTTGACTATAACTATAATATATATGTTTCGGTGTGAAGGGCACTGTGAGCTAGCGTAATCACTGGGCATTTGAGACTTGAGAACTGATGTCGCAGGATGTCGGGCGCATTGTGGTGTCACACAGAAGTATTCTGGGTGACACAGCATTTTTTGTGGGCGGACGTTGCACTTACCATCAGGTGAACGTTTTGCTCGTTTCGTCACTTTCTACAATAAAAAAAATACTCTCAATGTTCTTCTTTTGTTATGTTAAAAGTTTTAAATGAGTTTTTCAAAACAACAAACAAAAACTGAAATTAAAAAAATTATAATTTTACTTTTGCTTTGAAATACAGTTTAGAAATGTTCAGAACCCATCTGTTATTCCGAGTTGGATAAAATAATGATCTAAAATAAACACTTTAAATCAAAAACCACGAGCGAACTCATATCAATATTTTTCTTGCTTAAATAGATGGAAACCGTGTTCTTGGGTATGTTCCCGCCTACGAGCGTAACGCCCTAACGATTTAAATAATGAGGTATCGTAAGAATCATGATATTCCAGCGGTAACAAACGCCATTATTTTAAATGGCCGTTTTCAAAGATGGCGGATTACATGTTGCTCGAAATAACCTTCATTTTTGTAAAATAAAAAACAGAATAAAAATCAAAATTTTATTACTTTTACCGATTTTTATATTATTTGTAACGTTATTTATCGAAATGAGTTTTTTCTTAAATAGTATGGGAACGAGAAAAATGTACATATTTTCTATCCAATAATTATTTAATCAAAAAACCGACTTAAACGCAGCAACTCCGAAAAGAGTTTCATGATTTTGTCATGGTTCCCATCATCAGAACTTGACCAAAATGATGTTAGACTACTCTCACGATAGACACACCTTTCTAATAAAATGTTTTTATTTAATCGGTTCATAAGCAAAGAAGTTATGCCCGAATATACGTATAGAAGAATTTCGAACCTCACCTTTTTTAGAAGTAGGTAAAAACATAAAAAAATTGCAGAGGTGACGGGCAGCAGCGCCTAATGTGCGAATGTCTGGCACTGCGATCGCCATTGGCAAAATTACACACATCTTCAAAACCTCCCATCACAGCCCACTCCATATTCCATATTCTGCCGACAAGCAATGGTGTGCAATCATTACTGGGTACTGGTTTGGAGAGCACGCCAGCTTATGGAATTACTGGGCATATGAGACGGGCCTATACAAAATTATAACAATATATATGTGTATATATACATAATGTATATATAAATATAAATGCTAGCCTAGCTGTACAAAATTTTCAATAGTCAAGGGTGCTCCTACTATAGCATAAATGGCATTCTGTGAAGTATATGAATCAATATATAAATATTTGAATGACAATGGCATGACTTAACAATCGATGGAAAAAACGCGATAAGACATAGCATAAGTTTGTCGCAGAGTTATTATTACTAAAATTATTAGTAGCTCTCGAATTAAATCCGTTGGTAAAGATAGATCAAAAAAATATGTCGTTTTTATAGACATGTCATCATCATCATCGTTTCAGCCTATAACTAGTCCACTGCTGAACATAGGCCTCCCCCATAGATTGCCACAAAAGTTACTGGCTCTAATTTCGAGGAGGTTTCGTCATAGTTGCCACGCTTGGCAAGCGGGTTGGTAACCGTAGTTTATTTATTCAGATGTTCCAGGAAAATACTGCTGCCCATCTCCTAGTTTTTTATTTTCCTTCCGTCATTTCCTCCGCTTTCCATATCTTTAATACCGTCTCTTTTTAATTAATTAACACATACTAATTGTATTTAAAAATTGTATTACCCTAACATGTTGTGTAAATAACATCTTGTAAAACCACATGAAGCAATGGTGAGATGGGAATGGTAGATTCTCTTCAACCGCCACCACACGGCGTATCACAGAGTCGCAGAGTTATAGTAGTTATATTTTTTTTTATTTGATAAAGTGTCTAGACGAGCAAAACGTTCACCTGAGGGTAAGTGCAACGTTTGCCCATAACAGATGCTGTGATCCTCAGAATATTCTGTGTAGCACCACACTGCGCCCGTCACCCTGAGACATAAGTTCTTAAGTCTCATATTCCCAGTGATTACGCTAGCTCACAGTGCCCTTCAAACCGAAACACAGTAATGTTTGCACACCACTGCTTCACGGCAGAATAACTGACCCTGGGGTGGTACCTGCCTAGACGGATTCCTGCATAGGATCCCGAGTTAAATCCGTTCGTAAAAATAGACAATAAGTACGTCTATTTTATATACATGGATGATACATAATTCCTGTCTTTGAGTAATGAACACTGCGTATTTTGCATTATAATCTGCATTATAATTTCGTATGCGTCGATCCTAAAGCCGTGTATTTCAAGCTATCGTGCGTTCCTTCCAAAGGTTCCTTTCTCTTCATGAAATATTCAACGCCGGCAGCACATACTCAATTTACATTTTAACGCTGAGATAACGCCAATATTTTTATGGAAGCGCTCGGAAGCTATTTTAATCAACCTACGAAAATTCCTCTCTAAGGCCACCTGGCTCCGTTCTCACAAATTAAAAACATTTCTATTCCAACCCTTCAAGAAGACGCAGTGTCCATGGTCCGGCAAGTCCATGCGGACTATGGTTGCTGCGTTACAACATCAGTGAAACTATGGCGCCGTCAATATAAGTGAAGAAGCAGATCTACTGGTGGTGGAATTCCTATACGGGAATCCGTCTAAGTAGGTGGTAATAACTGGCTTGGGGTGGCCAAGCCAGTTATTCTGTCGTGTAGCAGTAGAGTGCAATCATTACTTTGTTTCGGTCTGAAGGGCACTGAGAGCTAGCATAATCACTGGCCATATGAGACTAAAGAGCCATCTCTGGGTGACGGGCGCAATGTGGTGCCACACAGATATGTTCCGGATGACACAGCATTTGTTATGGGCAGAAGTTGCACTCACCATCAGGTTAACGTTTTGATCGTCTCCTCACTTTATCTCCGCAGATCATAGCTAGTCCACTGCTGAACATAGGCCTCCCCTATAGATTGGCACACAAATTTGTAGCTCTCATCTTGGGGGTTTTTACCATAGTAGCCACGCTTGGCAGGCGGGTTGGCAACCGCAGTTTATTCATTCAGATGTTCCGGTAAAAAGCAGCTGCCCATCTCCTGGTTTTAATTTTCACTCTGTCGATCTTTACGACACCCATGGGATGAGATGGGGTGGTAGATTCTCTTAAGCCGTCACCAGATAATTGTTCCGGGTTTCAATATTTATGGATACGTAATTTATGAAGAAGCTACGCTTACGCTAAGATTTGTCCTTCATCAGGGAAGAGCCCTGATGAAGGACAAATCTTAGCGTGGAGTAATAGTATAAACTAAGTAATAACTTAAGTGATTCATGGGTGTTTGGTATGGTATATTGGTTCATACCAATATATGAAGATGCTAAGAATAAATGATAGGTGTCTTCGATCGAATCGAGAATAGCACCTACCTCTTTCCCACCGAGGTTTCGTAAGAGTCGTGTAAGGTATTGTACGGACAGCTTTCATTCGTGCAAAATAATACCATATGCAATGCTGTAAGTATACTGCTAGTGGAAAGACAACGGGGAGTAAAAAAAAAGGCGGCGACGTGGTTCTCCGCCTGTCATGTCTTGTTTCCCGCTGGAGCGAAAAGTGGGGAAAAGTGGTGTGGTTTCTGCCTACTCTTTATATGGAAAAAAGGAGTGACTGTATGTATTTATATATAGTTAGCATCTATGGACTTCGACAGTGCGGTTCAGCACCTATAAGCTATGTAGTTGAGCTCCTCATGTTCTGTCATAGATATCGCTATATACTCATCGACTGTATTCTTCATCCAGGATGGATGAAGGCGTCAGTTGGCCACATTTACCACTAATCAGCAGGTGGACAGAGTGTTCGTTTATATTTCTGTAGTTCATAAACAATATTGGTATTTCGATTTTCGAAGCTCACTGACAGCTAGTGTAATTTTTTTTTCCACTTTAAATAACGATGCAATAGGATTTCTCCTGTGTCGTGGGTGCGTGTTTTACAGACCTAAATTCCACGTACACAATCACCCAGACCCGGAACAAATATCTATATATATAATAGTCGACAAAGCCGGCTCGATTCGCGCAGTGGTAAAAATTACTGAGCATGTGAAACTTAAGAACTGATGTCTCAGTATGACGAGCACAGTGTTGCGCACCGAAATATTCTGGGTGACGCATCACTTGTTATGGGCAGACGTTGCACTTACCATCAGGTGAACGGTTCACTCCTTTCCATAAGAAAAAAAAGATGACAACTTCCAAGAACCGTCGAATGCTATCAACTGCGCAGGAGATATTTTAGTGCCACAAGTGTACGCATATCCGCGTTCGATTAACGATCGGAAGTCTATAATGCAGTGTCAATGACACGGGGATAACCAACACAACCGGACCAGAATATCAAAAATTGGTATCCTTGAACAAATGTTGGCTCCGCCTGGGATTCCAACACAGGACCCGCAAAGAAATCAGAGATCTCTGAGTAAGCGTCGATCGTTTATATTAGCACGCACAACAGTCGACAAAGTGTATTTCCCAGTCAACCATTAACCGCTCTCTATCGGAAACTGGAAACGTACGCCACAATTAATTCAGGTGTAATCAGCCATGGAATTGACGCAACGGACAAAGCTCTCGTATGTTTACAAACGATATGTAGTATGATTTTGTCAGTTGGGTATATTTACAGCAATTAAAATTTGACACAGAGCAAATATTAATGTAGTACATAGCTTAAAATAGTCATTATAACTTTTGCATAGCAAAATCATGCAACAAATGGTTTACGTAAGCAAATTACTCGTAGTCACAGTTTATAATCTATGGTCATTCATGAAATAAAAATAAATATCAAAACATACACTATTTAGTTCTTTTTCCACTATTATGATTATACTCCTGGCCAATGTCGACCACGGCGACTGCCGAATATTGTCGAGAGCTATCAACTGCGCAGGAGATATTGTAGTGTCACAAGTGGACATAGCCACTCACTCCTACCAACCTATCCGCGCCCGATGTAACATAACTGCCCGAATCAGAATAACTGGCACTGCGATGGTATCTACCTAGGCGGATACCTACATAGGAATCCTACCACCATTAATATAATCATTTCTGAGAAGGTTTTGGACTCGAGAATAGACTAAATAGATAATTGCCGACGACCGCGTTGACAAGCGGTCAGAGTACCTGACTTCTACGCCGCGGGTCCGGGGCTCGAACCCCAGCCGGAACCAACATTTGTGCGATAACACAAATTTAGCACAAATGTTGTTGTAAAACACAAGTTGTGTTTGTGACATTGCATCCTAGCCTACCTCCGATGTTATCGCATTGGCGTTACATCGGCGGTAGGGTAGATTGAGACGAGTGAGTGTGTTAGCGCGTACACTTGTAGCACTATACATACATACATACATAGAGTCACCGCCTCTTTCCCACTGGGGTAGGCAGAGACCACATCTTACCACTTGCTTACGATCCTGACACACATCTTTGGCTTCTTCTACTTTCATAAGTATACTCTTGAACCGAACTCTGAAACTACTACTCTATTTCATACAAGCTCAACGGTTACGGGTACTTTTGACGTGGGATTTCCTTATACGACTTCGATCTGCTCGTGATACGTTCGCCTACGTCGACCCTTACACGCCTCTTTCCCACTGGGGTAGGCAGAGACCACATCTTTCTACTTGCTACGATCCTGACACACATCTTTCGCATCTTGTACTTTGGGGTTAAAGATCTTTATTTATTTACTCATACAAATATATAATTTTCTTCAAGAGAAAATACATTTTTCAATTTAATATGTTTTTTTCCACAGTTCAGAAGACTATGTGGTAGACTGCAATATTTCGTACGTTCGTTAGATTCATACATCCCATTCGTCTCCTGAATCCCGCTTGTACATCCCATATCTTCTCTTCAGATTCATTCGTCGTCGTTTCAGCCTATCAATAGTCCACTGCTGAACATAGGCCTCCCCCCTATATTGCCACAATAGTTTGTAGCTCTCGTTTTGGGGGGATTTTGCCATAGTTGCCACGCTTGGCGGACGAGTTGGCAACCGCAGTTTATTTATTTAGATGTTCGAACAAGATGCTGCTGCTCATCTCCTGGTTTTCATTTTCCCTCTGTCGACTTTTACGACACCCACGGGATGAGATGGGGTGGTAGATTCTCTTAGGCCGCTACCACACGGCAGATTCATTCATCACTCTCTTAATCAAAACCTTTTGCATACAGATTGTAGCACTATATAGTATTGAGTATGTCATGCTCGCTTTAATGTCTCTGCTTGCGGCGGCGTCGTGTGGCGGGTCGTCCACTTCCGTCGTACTTATGAACAGGTGCTGTTGGTGGAGGCTGGTCTGCTGGAGCTTACTATTTACTTATACATTGATTAATTAATTTTGTCTAAGATTTGAACATGCAGCGTGCTTTGGTTTTCATTGAGACTATGCCACTCAGAATATTTCTGCTGACACCACACTACGCCCGTCACCCTGAGACATCAGTTCTTAAGTCTCATATGCCCAGTGATTACGCCAGCTCTCAGTGGCCTTCAAACCGAAACACAGTAATGTTTGCACACTATTGCTCCACGGCAGAATAACTGGCCCTGGGGTTGGTACCTACCTAGACGGATTCCTGCATAGTAACCTTAACGCCAGTACCATCGCAGCAAAACAGAAAACCCTTTTCAAATTTGTCTGCGTTCTATAAACATCTTGACTGTATTTCAGCTGCGCCTCGTCTTTTGGTGTCATTGACAAGATTAGGTTTTCACATCATTGCACAGATCTCTGAAAATGTTGTAAGTTCATATCAAATTTAACCTTCTGAAAACTCGTTAAAACTTTAACCGTCACGATTACATGGATGAGCAAATCAATCTACTGAATCTTCAATCTTCAATAAGAATTTCAGCCTAACTTACTAATACATTTTCAGGGCGTGGTTTATAACTCTCATACATACATACATAAGATTACGACTGTATCCCATAAGGGGTAGTCAGAGACTGGGCACTCACTGCAAAAACAAATGACTGCCACAATCCACGTTTCACCAAAACAATACAATGGTGTGATAGGTGGTGGACCCATCGCTACCATGCGCTGTTGGGTGCACAGTGCAGTTTAATTCCTTACTCGTCTTTTACGAGATCCATTGGATGAGATGGAGTGATAGTATTCTTTTAACGAGCCGCCACCACGCCATAACTCTCATCACTGAAAAGTGTGGATAAATAAGTGTCTCTATGATTGTGAGATCAGTTACTGCCTTATAATATAAAACAAATTAATTATAACACAACAAGCAGACAGTAGTTTTTAGTTTTAGTTCAAACTCGCTGTGGGTTTATACAATTATATTTTTCTTTCGCTTTCATTGCAAATAAATCTGTCATTGAATCCTTTGATTTTGTTTATTTCTGTATCGGTTGGTTGTTACGAATAGTAGTGTAGTGGTAACTTCTGCCCATAACAAATGCTGCGTCACCCAGATCATTTCTGCGTGACACCACACTGCGCCCGTCACCCTGATACATCAGTTCTTAAGTCTCATATGCCCCGTTATTACGCTAGCTCTCAGTGTCCTTCAAACCGAAACACAATAATGTTTGCACACTACTGCTTCACGGCACGATAACTGGCCTGGGGTGGTACCTACCTAAACGGATTAAATTCATAGGAATCCTACCACCAGTAAAGGAATGAATTATAATCCTCTTAATAGAATGGTTGATATAATCCTCTTAATATTTTATTTTTTTTTTAATTTTTTTTTAAAAACGAAGCCCCACAGTAGGATTTTCTCCTGTATCGTGGGTGCGTTTTACAAACATACATTTCACATGCACAACACAACCAGACCCGAAAAGCAACAATTTGTTTTTTTTTCACAAATGTTGCCTCCAGCTGGGAATCGAACCCAGGACTGGTGGCGCAGAAGTCAGGTACGCTAACCACTACGCCACGCGGTCGACGATAGATAGAATGGTTGGTATGGTCGAGAGCCGTGGTAGCTCAGGGGCTAGGCGCTCGCTTTAAATTTCATAGTCCGCGAGTGACCTGGGTTCGATTCAAGGTGCCGGCACCACTAAAATTGTTAATTGCAATTTTAAGTGCCGATTTACCATGTGCTCGGCGGTGAAGGAAAACATCGTGAGGAAACCTGCATTTCTGAGGAATATAAAATATTTCGAAGAAATGTGCAGTCCGCCAATCCGCATTGGAGCAGCGTGGCGGATTCTTCCTAGCTCCAAAATCCTCTGAGAAATGAGAGGAGGCCTGTGCTCAGCAGTGGGACATTTATAGGCTAAAACTTTAATAGAATGGTTAGGAAACATAACGAGAAATTTAAAATGTGGATATATTTTGCACGATGATTTCGGATTTTAAACTTAACTTAGGCATACTGTGGTACGCATATTATTTCTTACTAATAACTTTCAGTTAAACGCCTGGAAGACGATAAATGTAGAATCTCCAGGTACTGCTTCATACAAAGCTTATCGGTTAAGGCTTTATCGAACCAATTCATGTTGCGAATCCTACATAATACTTAACATAATCTAATTTAATAAAGTCTCTATCTCGATTATAGATCTATGAAGTGCTCGCTCAATGTAAATTCTAACGCTCCTTTGTGTTACAATTTAAGTGTAACAGAAAGAGCTTGAAGACTTGTAAAACTATCAAGAGTTTTTCGTCAACTGATTAACGATAATTTTTTTGGAAGTCTGGAAGACTGGGAAACACGAAGTCGTACGTTAGAGCCCGCTACTCAATTATTGTCGTGAATCCTTTTTTATACGTGGGGAAATCGTGCATGGATCCCCGAGCCCGGCTATGTCGGACTCTTACCTACTAAAGCCTCACGGTGTTCGCAATCAGAGTAAAACGGGGTCGCGGGATCTCCATTCGAAACGCAACCGTGGCCCCTCCATTGCTTGGGTAATGATATCCCAATACTCATGAATCATCTCCTCGTTTAATCTTAGTTGAAATGGTCAACCAAAATTATAAGTAATGTTAAAAGCATTGCTAGTGTTCATAAAAGAAATAATTTCTTTCAATACGTACTAGCTGGCCAGGCGGACGTTGTCCTGTCTGTTCCGGTAAGTGACGTGTTTTGACGAGTTTGATTTCTGAATTACATTTCAGTATGAATCTTTACAGCCACACGATCACAGCGCCACCTACCGGGTCGGATATTGTAATTTTCTTTTTTGGTTTTCACTTAAATTTTAGAATTATATTAACGATTGCTAGCGGTTAGCGATTCTCCACAGTTCTAATTACGACGATACAATTGATAACCATTGTTGCTAGTTATGACTAACGTTATCCACGAAATTTTACGCCGGAGACTAAATTTCGTGGATAACGCTTGGGACACTTGCCATCGACCATGCGCGGTCATAACGATAGAAGGCAAATTATGGCATCTTAACTCATACAGCCGTCAACATGTTCAAAACGCTTTGTCTAAATTAGTAAAAGCGTTGTAAATAGAAAAATCATGTGTGTATGTTTTCTTTATTTTACATGCCATAGTGGCAACATACACACGTATTTTTTGTGAACATCCATGGCATAGCACCTTTCGAGTGATATAAGTTCAAACAGTAAAAATTTTTAGTAGACATATGAAGTTGTACCTGCTAAGATCCCAAAAGTATACTTAAGTTAAGTGATATTTATTACCAATTATTTCGTACAATTTCTTGTGCACCATTTTAGGGCTAATTTTTGTGTTTTCTTTTTTTTATGGTTTCGTGTTGTGTTCTTTTCTAAATCGACATATCTCATTTCACACTACACAGTTTGCAGAAATACCTCGTTAGAGCTATTGTTCATGATACATTATTGTGTTGCTAACTTATCTTACTATATAAAAAATATTATTACGGAATTTGTGATGAATGTGTGTTTTACTTTTTTATTTTATATTTTTATGTTTTTTCTCTTTTTTCGGTTCAAAGTAAATTGTCCATGCACTTCATTCCATATTTTTATTATTTATTTTTTAATAACAATTAAGTTATCTGTTTTTTTTTCTTTTTCGCAATTTCTCTAAGTCCGGTTGTTTGTGGGGTCGTTACCAACATGGCGGCGACGTGGTTCGCCACACGTCACGTCAGGTAATACTTATCCGAATTGAAAAATAATTATTATAAAGCCCGCTTATTGAGGAAGGTTCCAGACGTCAATCATCTAGTCGGCTTATATATTTTTTACAGGTGTTTACTATATATTAAGGTGATTAAGCTCTCACCTGGCGTCCTGGCTGGGGGCAGTTGTTTACCCTGCGTAATGAATTATTACATCTATTTTGCTCCATTACGACGTTCTTAATTTCTAAACTAATTGCACTGTTTCTTTACAAAATGGATTATTAGGCATCAAGCCCGTCATTTATTTTAATAATCTAATTATAATAATAAAATGAGAAAATTATATTAAAAATATCAGTGCTTAAATTATTTATCAAAAAAAAAAACGAATATTGTACATGCAAATTATAATTTGTCGTCCTCATCGAAACAAACATTTTGTGCTGCCTCGCCCCTTCACTTTACTCTGGGTCGACTTTCATAATTATCTAACGCCTTGGACCTCTTTACCTTGAAACTCTAGTTGTATTATATTTCTTTGGGCTTTCATAAACCAGATAGTTGGAAGTCTCGCTCTTCGATTTGATTGGAAAGTTTTATGACAAATAATAGACCAAAATACTTTAAAAAAAAATCTTCACAAAAATCGTTCAAAATCACCGCTTATTTTATAGTGCAAGTTTAAATAAAACTACTTTTTTACGGATTTTATCGCGTTTAATTTTTGAACTATTTTTACCCGACGTTTCGGACGCTTTACAGCACCCATGGTCACAGGGGGACTGAGGTGACAGTTGTCCCGATGTCATAGTTAACCCGGAGTACCTTCAGCTTTTAATTATTATTTGTAGTCCGATCTACGCAGAAAGAGCTTACTGTGTCTTGAAGCCTTGCAGTGGTATGCTTGGTTTTTGATTTAATTTTATTAATAATAGGATCCCAAGCCGGTGGTAATACCCAACCATCTTCCCTATTGAAATTAGGATGTTTTTTAATTTCAATAGCCTCGCGAATCATCCTTGGTAGGAATCGGTGTTCTTTTGCAAGGATTTGTGGTCTATCAAATCTGATGTAATGGTTAGTTTGCCCTACTAAAACTAAAAGATCCATTAAAACCAGCGTTAAAGAACACATAGCTGACGCTCTAGGAAGTCTGCAGTCTGTGACCATGTTCTGGATCATCCCAACCATTACATCAGATTTGATAGACCACAAATCCTTGCAAAAGAACACCGATTCCTACCAAGGATGATTCGCGAGGCTATTGAAATTAAAAAACATCCTAATTTTAATAGGGAAGATGGTTGGGTATTACCACCGGCTTGGGATCCTATTATTAATAAAATTAAATCAAAAACCAAGCATACCACTGCAAGGCTTCAAGACACAGTAAGCTCTTTCTGCGTAGATCGGACTACAAATAATAATTAAAAGCTGAAGGTACTCCGGGTTAACTATGACATCGGGACAACTGTCACCTCAGTCCCCCTGTGACCATGGGTGCTGTAAAGCGTCCGAAACGTCGGGTAAAAATAGTTCAAAAATTAAACGCGATAAAATCCGTAAAAAAGTAGTTTTATTTAAATGTGTAATATTCGCGTAAATAAAAGAAAACATTAGTGCAAGTTTCTTTAGACAGGCCCGTTGCTGAAAAATTGAGTTTGAAGCATATTCAGTGTGCTCTTTTTAAATTATTCTTATATAGATATCTATGTAGATTTGAATGTATATACGTATACATACAAATGGCATAAATATAACAACACAAATTTACTGGTGGCGCACGCGGCGGTACCACGACGCTCTCATTACCATGAGACAAAAATTCACAAGTCTAATATGGGCATATGCACTTATTGCAGTGTCCTACAAACTGTAACACGTTGGAGTTAGCATATCGCTGCTTGACGGCAGAATAATTGGCACTGCGGTAGTTAGTTTAGCGTTAAACGTTTTGAGTTACTGTATAGTAAGCGTATAGTACTGGTTGCTCACAACATACTTAGGTTGATGAGAGCGATAGCTGCCACATGCGCCATACATGCCAACAGTGTCTGCTGGAGTTTGCAATGTATTTATTGTCGAATCTTGTCTAAAACTTTAACATGGAGCGGCTTTCTATGGAGACTATTTTTTGTAAATTTATTTATAATGTATTTTTACCAACAAAAAGAAAAGATTCACAAAAAAGATGGTCGTGCGATAACTGCGGAGTTTCTTTCGCCTGTTTCTTCTCCGTCAGAGAAAACTCGTTACGAAACGGTGCTAGATTGTAAAAATAGTAACATTCGACTAACGAAATTTATATTTCTCGACGCGCGGTTTGGAAACCGCAGTTTATTCATTTAACTGTTCCAGGAGATGCTGCTGACCATCTCCTGGTTTTCATTTTCCCTCTGTCGACTTAACGACACCCACGGGACGAAGATAAGATAGAATATAGGAGGACCAGATAGTTCCAACAACGAACTTGCTACATGTCTACATGTCTATAAGTCATAACATGTTTGGAGTGTTAGAATAACCCATAATATGTTATAGTATTTTAAATAGCGGTGTATTCTGCGGCTTTCATTTCACTCATTATTATTGAGTAAGAATCAGCGAAATGAAGGTCGGAGAATTAATGAGTGAATTTATTCCCCAAACGCGTGCACAGAAGGCGTCTCCGTCTTGCTATGAATGGGACTACTTGTTAATAACAGCAAGTGCCATTCATGTATCTATATTGTTTAAAAATAATGCCAACTGCTGGAATGCCAACGAGTTATGAAGCCACGTAATTATTTACAATAAAACTGCGCGTCAATGTTTATTTGTAAAATTATTTTAGATTGATATTCAAGAGACATATAATCATATTTATTAACTTCATTACTATAATATTAATCTGTATATTTTTGCGAAAGTACTACAAGCTTCCGCAATCAAATGAAACCTATCTTTTCCTGACTTACTCTGCTCATCAGTTTCATGTATTAGTTTTAGCTCAGAGGTATTTAAATTCTTTTAGCTTAGCTTAGTGTAGATGCTGCAAGATAATCAACAAGTTAAAGACCATTCATTTCGCTTCCCTAGAAATATATAAATGTGCTTCGAATGTAAAGCTGGTTATTTTAACGACGTAATTAAAAGAGAGGGTGAAGCATTAAATTAAGAGCGTTATTAATTATCATTAAAGTATTCTTGCTGTAATTATCATTAATAAAACTACCATTTTACCATATCTCTAAACACTAAAATCATTTTTGCGTAGAGATTTATATTCAGGTATTAATTACACAGCGCTAAGCTCCTTTAATCCTTCCACCGTCTATGAACCGAGACATAGAGAAAAATATTTTTTTTAAATATTTCTGGGTGAGGAAATGAAATCCGTGGTCACGGTTGAACAGAACTGGGTGATGGTGGCAGCCGTGATTGTTTACGGGGTGACCTTGAGGCCATTAAACTCACCTACAAAGCAGCACATTGTAGGTGATCGCCGGGCTCAGCCGAGCACGCGGCCATCTCTACTTTCACACTAGTCGCATCACCATCACTTCACTGCACGTCACTCATATTATACTCCGAGATGCGGGACAGGGGAGCAACGATCTCACCCTACAGAGGCGCTTCATTCACTGGCAGGCCCGGGCGACACGCGCAAAATGCGCAGGCTCGGACATACGATGGGGGCACACTACCGCCCTCTGCGAAGCTCATTTTACTCGGCCACACATTCTGCCGGGTTAGGCACGACGTCTCAGAGGTCACAGGGTCGCTTACGGGTTGTACCGAGTGTGGATTACGTAGCGATTAATTACGATGATGATCAAACGGTAATAATTTTTCATGCTATCTGAATTATTACACTTACACTGTGGTTGCATTTTCACCTGGGTTTCAAATATTTATTATGATTAAAGATTTTTTTAATAAAGATTAAAGATCAA
This sequence comes from Luehdorfia chinensis, assembly GCA_019845155.1. Classification (NCBI taxonomy): domain Eukaryota; kingdom Metazoa; phylum Arthropoda; class Insecta; order Lepidoptera; family Papilionidae; genus Luehdorfia; species Luehdorfia chinensis. The sequence continues at coordinate 2,822,345 of JAHVAK010000390.1, forward strand.
TGTTATATTCACTCCACATCATTCCATTCATAGGATAGCCATTCATTAGCCTAGTGGTTAGAGTAACTGACTTCAACGCCGCAGGTCCTGGGTTGGAATCCCAGCCGAACCAACATATGTGCGAAAACAAAAATTGTTGGTTTTCGGGTCTGGTTGTATTGTGATTGTCCCCGTGTTACTAACACTACATCCAAGCCTCCAATCTTATCGCATAAGCGTTTTTTTTATTGGATAAAGTGATGAAACGAGCAAAACGTTCACCTGATGGTAAGTGCATCGTCTGCCCATAACAAATGCTGTGTCACCCAGAACATTTCTGTGTGACACCACACTGTGCCCATCACCATGAGACATAAGTTCTTAAGTCCCATATGCCCAGTGATTACGCTAGCTCACAGGGCCCTTCAAACCTGGCAGAATAACTGGCCCTGGGGTGGTACATAGGAATCCTACCACCAGTTAAATTATATCGGGCGCGTCTATTTTGGGACGAGTGAGTGCCTCTGTTTTTGCGCGTACATTTATGGCACTACAATACCTTGGGCAGTTGACTCTTGTGCAGCTTCCGACTGCATTAGAGCTGTCCCCGTGGACTTCAGTCATAGGATTTCTCAGACTTTATTAACGTTCAATCTGTCGCGGAGTCAATTGTAAAAACATTTTAATCGACTGAATTAATTCTAATACAATACGGATGAAGCACCAGCGACACCTATTAAATAAGTTCCGCAACCTGCCGGTGAGCGGATCGCGATTCCAAAGCTCGTAACAGGTAAATAGAATTGCTGATAATTTTATGAAATGATTTCAATAAAAGAAACAGTAAGTTGTGTCAATGTCTATATTTATGAAGGTATACATATAGGCATTCTAAATTAAAACTGAAAGAGTAAGAAGTCATTGCACATCTTTTTAACCGACTTCAAAAAAGTTTTCTATTCTTTTTTTGTTATTGTATAAAGGGACGAAACGAGCAAAACGTTCACCTGATGGTAAATGCAACGTCCGCCCACAACAAATGCTGTGGTGTCACCCAGAATACTTCTGTGTGACACCACACTGCGCCCGGCACCCTGAGATATCAGTTCTTAAATCTCAAATGCCAAGTGATTACGCTAGCTCACAGTGCCCATCAAACCTAAACACAGCAATGCTTGCACACTACTGCTTCACGGCAGAATAACTGGCCCTGGGGTGGTACCTACCTAGACGGATTCCTGCATAGGAATCCTATCACCAGTATATATTATATATTTTTATGTACTCGTATGTTCTGGCATAACTATTGTACATGACGAGACAAGCAAACCGTTCACCTGATGGTAAGTACAACGTCCGCCCACAACAAATACTGTACCCAGTACCAGTCCATCCAGAACAACTGTGTGGCAGCACACAGTGCCCGACATGCACACAACTGTTTCACGACAGACAAGCCCTGGGATGCAACCTACCCAGATGGATTTCTGCAACCTCCCACCGCCTTTTCGAAGCCTGCAGTTGTCATTACACAGTTTTCGTTTTAAGTATAAACTATTTTTAATAAACCAGCAGCTGCAATCTTAGTCCATTAACATCAATTTAAAGCAATATAATTTTCTTTTTTCTTGTAAGATGAATTTCTTAACACTGTATTTATTAAGCGAGGGCGTATCAGACCAGGGCGTATCAGAGAAAGTTATTCGCGATACCGCCGCATCTCAGGTCGGTTCTCCCCTAGCAGTAGTATCATAAACAGAAGCGTCGCTGGAGTTTCTTGCGCCATTTCTTCTCCAGCGGAAACGCATACCGAATTGGTGGTAAACTTATCTAATAATAATCATGATAATAGTAATAATAGTAGTAGTAATATTGCCCTCCCGATTGCAAACTGACCGAGCCGAGGCCGGCCCCCTCTGGCACCCTCGAGTCGGTTACTCACGCGAACAGGATGACGGTCCAAGCCGAGGTCCCCTCTCGGGGGCCCTTGCGCCAGTCATCCATAAATAAAGGTTTCGGCTAAGCGCCCTCAGCGCTATGCCACCTTTAAATCCGGCGAAGCTGTAAAAGCATTCGGGCTAACAGTGACCATCAGTCCTAAAAAAAAAAGGTTATTTATTAAGTTAATTAAATGCCAAAACCGCAACTTAAACAGCGTGCGGTTTCCGTCGTGCAATCGCCCAAGTGAGAGTGAGGCACCGGAATAGTCGAACCTGCCACACGCGTCCCTTTATCTTTGCATTCCGTGCGCGTAGTCTCTATGCGGGTTATCATTTTTTTTTATTACATTACTACTCTCTTGCAATTTTTTTTTTTTTTTTTTTTATTTCATAAAAGTGACGGAACGAGCAAAACGTTCACCTGATGGTAAGTGCAACGTCTGCCCATAACAAATGCTGTGTCACCCAGAAAATTTCTGTGTGACACCACACTGCGCCCGTCGCCCTGTGACTTCAGTTCTTAAGTCTCATATGCCCAGTGATTACGCTAGCTCACAGTGCCCTTCAAACTGAAACACAGTAATGTTTGCACACTACTGCTTCACGGCAGAATAACTGGCCCTGGGGTGGTACCTACCTAGACGGATTCCTGCATTGGAATCCTACCACCAGTAGTAACTGTTTAACCACTAGTTTAACTGCTACAAGCCACTACCCTCAGCACGCAAATTAAAAACTTTAAAAAAAATAAGTATGTATATGTTACGGTGTGTATATGTGTGCTCGCACGCACATATGTATATATATGTGAGTGTGTGTGTATATGTATGTGTATTTATATATACATGTATATATGTATGCGTGTATATATGTATGCATGTATGAATATATTTATGTATATTTATGATACTATATAATTCTCCGTATTAGGATGTCACTGAAAATCAGGGCGAAGTTGTGTTAGTTCAACACATCCTAGCACATCCTGAGTGGCATTCCTTTTTGTAGCATTCCGCCATGTACATGTGGATATAGGTAGTTTATTTTTATTTTTTCTGCTTGTTTTATTTTCTCCAATAGTTTTTAATTTAGATATTTAAATTATTTCAATTAAGATTTTAATAAAGTTGTACTAGTGACATTATGCAGTGCATCGCTTAAGTTTTGTATTTTTTTTTCTTTTTTAATTGTTATTGTTCTACTACGGCATTGTTGTGTTTTTTAAGATTGTTTTATTGTACTTATTGTTGTTATTTTTCCGTGTCTTATTTGCAATTGTACCTGTATTTATTGTGTGGGTGCTTCAAATAAACTTCTCTTTCTTTCTTTCAATGAAACCACCAGTAGATTCCACCATTAGATAGGAGAAATACGGTAGGGATGGTTTCATATAATTTTCAAGGTGCAATAACGGGATGAGGAGAAATTTCTGTGTATATTTCGAGTTTTCATGTTTAATATTGATAGTTTATTATGCAGCAAGTGCTTGTGAAAGTCTACCGTGACTGGAAAATTATTACACCACATTGGCAAAAATTGTGCGATTTGGTGGCTAATTGCCAGGATCAAAAAATGAAGAAGAGCATATGCCTAACCTAGTCGTCAGAGTACATGAATCTGTGCCGCGAGTCCTGGGTGAGAATCTCTTACACTGCCTACTTTCGATTTTATCGCATGAGCATTACATCGGGTGCGGGACGAGTAAGTCCACCTGTGTTTGAGCGTACATTTTCGTTTCTGCCCCTGCAATTTACTTTTTCATTGTATTCACCTTTTCGAAAAAGGATTACAAATGGAACATGGAGAAATAATGTGATAGGCGCTTTAAAAATAATGAATTATATAATATTTTATTTACCTGCGTACTAATAAATCATAAAAAATATGTATATCATCTTCCTGGAACATATTAATAAATGTACTGCGGCTGCCAATCCGCCTGGCAAGCGTGGCAACCAAAGCAAAATCCCCCCAAAATGAGAACTACCAACTTTTGTTGCAATCTGTTGGGGAGGCCTGTGTTCAGATTTGGACTAGTGATAGACATAATGAAGATGATGATGATCTTTGTGTAATGTATGTCATAGTTTAGTTCTTAGGTTAGTTCAGTAAGATTATGATAGCAAACTTAAGCACTGCTGAAGGTTGCTATATTATTATATTAGGCGCTTAATTTATTATATTATTTGGTGATGGTAGTTGTGAAAACCCCGACATGGCAATAAATGGTGATCGCGTTAACACGTATTGTATTTTGCTCTGCTGTACCCGTACTCCTGGTGCTTTCCAAATCAAGACATACTACTTTGCAACCCTATTTTTGTCGAAATCCCTTCGCTTGCTTTCTGCATCGTTACATTACAAAATAAAATGAATATATACAGAAACGTATGTGCACACGAAACCACAATTTCTTAATGAGATTGCTGCTGGGGCGTTATACTACCGACGGCCCATTCACTACAGTCCCTTGGCACACTCTTATGAAATCAGCGATGTATTCCACCTTTATTGAACACTAGCTGCGCCCCGCGGTTTCGCCCGCGTATAATAAGCCAATCACGTTACTGCGCCGTACGTTCGGTCCCTTCTCAGTAATGTTCGGTTTTCAACGGGCTCCTTAAGGTAGCAAGAAGTTTTATAGCCGTAACTAGCTGATTCCCGCGACTCCGGCCGCGTGGATATAGGTGTTTTAAATATCCCGTGGAAACTATGCAGATCTAATGCAGAAATATTTTTTCAAATCGGATTAGTGTTTCCTGAGATTAGCGCGTTCAAACATACAAACAGTCCAGCTTTATTGTACACAAGCCAATGACCGCGACTACGTCCTCGTGGATAAAGGTTTCTTTAAATATCCCGTGGGAACTCTTTAATTTTCCTGAATAAAAAGTATCCTATGTCCGTCTCCGGGATCCAAGCTATCGCTGTGCCGAATTTCGTCGAGATCGGTTCGGCGGTTGAGCCGTAAAATGGTAACAAACAGACAGAGGGACAAAGAGAGTTACTTTCGCATTTATAATATTAATATGGATAGTAGTAAATAAGAACCGACGTACTAGTAACCGTTTTTACGAGAACGCGAGTGCTGGTTTGGATCTTACTCGTATCAATCCAGTATAAGTATAGAATAGAAAATTTAAGTATTGACCGCGTAGCGTAGTGGTTAGTGTACCATGTCTTGAACGATAGATGTGGACTAATGGGGTCACTTTAAAAAAAAAGATACTTATGGACTGATTAGAAAACTATTTATTTTAACTGAAACATTTTTGAATATACTTTTGATGAAACCTAATCATTATAAAATTTATGTAAAATACAAAAGTTATGTCAGATAACTTGACATGTTACTTCTTCAAATGATTTTCACGGAATTAATAAAATATGACAAATTCAATCAGAACAAACAAATTGACATTCCAAATTTAAAGTAATTCAAACATAATACATAAACCAAACAGTACAGAGTTGACATCAAAAGAGTATGTATAATCTGAGATTACCAATCAACACCATGTATGTTAAAAAAACCTACATACACGCGAAAGAAGTCGCGGGCATCACTAGTTTCTAATACAATTATACAGGACTTCTAATAAAGGAAAGACAGTTAATTTGCTAAGATCCGCATGCAAAATTTAAAATGGTGTAAGTATATTACCTAGAACTTGTAGAGCACGGGATCTTTTGCATGCGGATCTTTTGCATGCGGATCTTCCGCATGCAAAAGCAAATTAACTTCCTTTCCTTTTTTTTAATGGATTTTCGCCTGATTCTATTGACTATATCAAATAAATTACTAATTTTGCCCACACGCAAAATACGCGCATAAAAGTGGAGTTGCGGCCCGTTGCAGTCTACAATCTACGCTGCCACTATCACGACTCTAATGGCATAAATTTTATTAAGACTGTTTTTTTTAAAAACACGGTGCTCCCACACTAAGATGTCTCCTGTATCGTGGGTGCGTTTTACAGACATACATTCACATGCACAGCACATCCTGACACTAAAACCAACAACTTGTGTTTTTGCACAAATGTTGACTCCGGTTGGGATTCGAACCCAGGATCTGCGTAGAAGGCATGTACCCTGACCACTAAGCCATGAGGTGGTCAATGATGGTTATGCTCACTAATCAACGCTTCATTATGAAATGAAGTATATTTATTCTTCTCTGTGAGAAGTTTATAATTTCGTTAAAAAGAATAGATACAGCCTATAAATGTCCCTTTGCTGAGCACAGACCTCCTCTAATTTCTGAGAGCTTTGGTTGGAAAGAGTTCGCCACGCTGCCTGCGGGTTGCCATGCTTCCGAGCCGTGAAAAGGTAACAAACAGACAGAGAGACAGAGAGAGTTACTTTCGTATTTATAATATTAGTATGGATAAACTTCCTAAATAAACATCACCGCCAAAATGGTGACCCTGGTATGAACTTCCAGCAGCGAGTTTCTCCGAACCACAGCAACAAGGTCATCGGCAGCCGTTGCAGTCACAGCATCAGACTACTCTCGGCACAACGCGTGCTTCCGTCTCTCATCTCTCGTCTCTGTGCCCAGCGGTTTCACCCGCGTAAAAAAGCCGACCGCGATAGATGATATACATATATACTTCCCTATCTGAATCGGATGTTGGTGTTTTAATTTTTTTGCGAGTAACCCAAAATATTTTTATAAAATTAAAGTAACCTAAATTACCCGCTATAATATCAGCTATCTGTCAATGAAAGTCCCGCCAAAATAGGTCCAGCTGTTTCGGAGATTAGCCGGAGCAAACAGACAGAGAGACAAAAAAATTTAAATAGTTTTTTTATTGTAAGTGCTGTATTTACTTTCATACGCATTGAGTAAATTGGCTGATATTTTGTTATTACAAACAGACTCTTCAATTTGATTTATTTGTATAGATAAGATAATTTGGCCCCGACCCCTGTATGTGTTTTGTAAATTTACTCTGTTGTGAAATCAAATATGTTTTATGAAATATATCTGAGATCGGTATCCCGACATTTTTATCGGCTTTTACAACACCCAAGGGATGAGAGGAGTGACAAAATCTCGGACGCCGCGCGTCAAATTTACTAATTTAAAAAAAAAAACCGGTTCGAAGTTGTACTACATTCAACAGAACCAAATATTCAACGAAGCCTCTTTTTTTTTAAACCTTCACGCCACACTGGTTTTTCTCCCGTATCGTGATTGCGTTTTACAGATATATATTTCACACACACAACACAACCAGACCCAAAAACCCATGGATTTGTATTTTAGGGTGCCAGAAATAGGGAACCTGGTCTCTAATAAAAACGACAGTCTACAAATTAGTAACACTATTAATTCGCTCGATACGGAAAGATCCCATACGTTAATAAGAAAACTACTACACTTTTACTTAACTTTTTTTAACCATTGGCCGTTCACAATAAAGCAGTAGCGACAGTAAAATTAAAAATTAAATTGTTTCATTAATTATATTGGATTACTTAATAATTAATGATGTTCTACCAACTTTTCTAGCATGACGTCCACTTCCGAAAACTGTCGGATAACTGCGCTGGGAATATTATAATGCCACAAGTGGACGCGCAAACAGAGTCACTCAATATCGGAGGTAGGTTATGTAAAATGATAGTGTCAGAGACGCGGGGACAATCACAAAACAACCCGACCCTAAAACCAATAAGAAAATCCGCGAAAGGCTGAGCCACGCAGTTGGCAGAATTTATAGTATTGATACGATTTGTACAAGATTAAAAATGACTGGTATTATCTTACAAACTTTTAGCACATAACGGGCAGTTGAATTAAGTTACTCCTCTAAAAGCCTCGGGAACAGATAAATTCTTCAAATGTCAATACTAAAACTTACTGTTAATAAAATTCAAAAGTGGTGGACGTCTATCAGAGCCAGGTTCGACAGTATTATGGGTCACTACCTCATTGAGTCGTCCTCGAGTCTCCTAAAGTAGCTCTAGAAGTTTCAATGTTGTCATATAAGAAGAATGAGGGTGGGATTATTTCCTATTAAAAAAAACACATAACATGTTGAAAGTAAACTACCAGAACAAAGTAAATAGAAGAATACAACGATTTCATCCTTCTTCAATCCACTGTGACGCCATCTACCGACATAAGATATGCCTTAACGTCGGCTTTCACTTTAACGGACGAAATATTCTTTAAATAAATAAATAAAATTCACTGGCATCCAGGTTGAGGTTGAGTTTAATTTTGTTTATCTTTTGTTTAAAAAAATCTAATCAATAAAAGAAATTATTGTATAGAGATTCTTTTGAATTTCTTTCGTACATCGTTTTCCAAACGTAACCCGAGATAAATAAATACATCTGAAGTAAAAGACACAACTAAATCTGTGTGTGCCATTTGAAACATCAACTCGTTTGTAATCTTTGAAGATTCTTGCCATTATTGCTACTTAATGAAAATTTACTTAACTATTGATATCATTTATTAATTGTATTCGAAATAGCGCCATCTATTAGAAAAATATGTTTATTACACAAACCACTATCGCCAGTTCCCAATTACTTTCGCTCGAAGTTCAAGTTCTCCAAGCTATGGAATTTTGCACTTGAAGTTAGGGTTGCCTATAATACACTATTACACTATTACACTTATTGTCATGTAGACGTACTTTTTAATTTACGATACCTGAAAATTAACAAAATATACTTAATTACAATATACTGTCGTTTTTAAGTTAATTTCAAAAATTATCCGTCGTTGTTGTTTTTCTTTATTATTGATGCTCACTATTAGCCCGAAGCTTCACCGAATTGAGAGGAGGCCGAGCGCAAGATCCGAGAGGGGACCTCGGCTTGGAGCGTCATCCTGTGCTCGAGGGTGCCCAAAGGGGCCGGCCTTGGCTTGGTTAGTTACTTCAATCAGGAGAGCAAACAGCATTGTCATATGAAAGAAAGAAAGAAAGAAACACATTTATTCACGGTCTAATCACAATAGATACAAAACAAAACAAGAAAAAAATGGAATTACAAGAACGTATGAGAAGTATTGAATACCATAATTAAATATATAACATTATAACACCGAAAATCATGGAATAACAAGTCTAGGTGTATGAAAAAAAGTCTATTACTTTGAGTATGGGTTGTATTATAATATCATGGGTATATTCCTGCGTTCAAAGTGGGCGTGTCTGGGTGTTTATAAGTTAGACACTCATCATAAAAAAATGATGGTCTAAGTGACCATATTTGTTTTTAACTACCTCAGTAAGTTGAAAGTTTTATTAAACTGCCATAACAAGATCTAAAATTGATAAAATAAAATAGTTAAGTAATTCATTTAATTGTTATTTTGATCCCCCTTAGATAAATATGGCCGTATGGGATTAAGAAAATCTACCACCGCATCCCGTGGGTGTCGTAAAAGTCGATAGAGGGAAATTAAAACCATTCGATGGGCAGCAGCACCTTCTTGGAACATTAGAACAAATAAACTGCCGTTGCCAACTCGCCTGTCAAGAGTGGCAATTATGGCAAAATCCCTCCAAAATGTAACAAATTACAAAATATTTTTTGTCATTTTTAGTTTTTATGTAATATTGATGGTTGTCATTGGTTACAATAGCACGAATGATGCTAAGCACAATGGCGTCACAGTCTAAGTTGCTAGATGTTAGAAGTTGTTATGCCTGACTTTATGTAAGTCAATGGCTACATTGCTAGACTATGTAAAATGACATTGTTATTGAATTCGAACCTACTGTGGGAAACGAGTTATATTAGCTAAGTTATTTCAATAAAATTGTAATAATTTAAAAAAATCTCCATATGGTTCAATCTGTGTTTGGAGGTGGATAAAAGCGGGTTTTCTTGTAATTTGTTGAGGGTAATCTGATGATCCGGTTCTTGCAGCCATGATTCCGAGTGTCTAACATATATTAAGAATTTTGTTCCATCAGACACACCCTTTGCTTATGTTTTGAGGTTATAAATACGTGTTGTAGATTTTTTTTAAATTTAAGTGATAGCTCATTAACACTGATAGTGTCTTATTCCCTTCAATATGTAAGAAAAGCAGAAAAGAAGACTCTACGAAGAGACTACAAACAAATATTTCGTTCACAGAGGTTGAAACTCACTGACTTTGCGAATTGATTTGAACCTGAATAAATGAAAATAAATTAAATGTTTTTTTTATGTTCTTTTCACTAAAAGAGGTAAATTTAACACCGTAAATCTACCCTAACTATTTATACAGGTACACCGTATTTCTGATAATTTTCACCCCCCGTGCACTATATTATCACTGAGGGCAATTACACTATTACTATTATCGGAATTACCGTCGTTGTTGTATTGTTCTCTCTTTATATATGTTATAAAGAGCTTAAAGTAATAAAACTTTCCAAATTTTAATTATATATTATAAGTTAAGTAGACAGTTGTGAGTTTGATTATGTCTAACAATTGGCTAAACATATATTTACTTAGCATGTATAGTCTTAGTTTATTATTTAGGAACTTAGGAGTCCAGAGAAATAGATAGAGGAATATGATGGTATTATGCAGCTAAATTGTATATATAACCACAAATTGTAATAGTAAATTAAGTTGGTGGAAATTATTAATTCTGAAATATTTATTACTTTACTAATTTTATATTATTACAGTTCATAACTTAAAGAAGCCGTGTTATAAAACTAGCCAGAATGTTAAATTACAAACATTTTTTTTGTATATTCCCTAACACCTTGTCACTATTAAACTTACTAGTCATTATTAAATATTCGCCTTTTTTGATATAATTAAATTCATTATAGCAAAAAACACACTACTTCAGTAGTATGAAGCTGTGTATTTTTTAATGATTGATATGAAAAAAGTGTAACAAAAATAGTTTCTACTTTTTCATAGTGGCAATGTTAAACTCACGTCCGTTTTTGTTTTTAATCTATGAGTCTTTCTTAACTTGATTCTTTGCCGTGTCGTTTCGGGTACGTTACTGAATCCTTAAAAATCCACGGTTACGCTGCTTTGTAACTTATAAAAATATTTAATTGTAATTCTGAGCTATATCACGTATTATAAGTCATGGCTATTTCCCAAAATTTTAATGTCAGTGATCAAAATAAACGAGGCGGCAACTTGACATTTTGCACGCAAAGAAAAATAACCTGATGTTTTGAGGCAGTGAAATAAACGTGGTATTTTGGCTTTTCAGCAAAAAGTGAAGTGCCAGGATGAAGTACAACAGGCAGGTAACCTCCTCGAGGAGGAAAAACAGGAAGAGACACTTCAGCGCACCCTCGCACATCAGACGAGTACTTATGTCTTCGCCTCTCTCCAAGGAATTGAGACAGAAATTTAACGTGAAATCCATGCCTATCCGCAAAGATGATGAAGTTCAGGTAAAGTATTAAATACAACAACAATTTATTCAATATCTTAAGGCTTTAATTTGAATTATGGAGTGTATATTTTTTCCCATTGTTAATGCCTAACCTCAATCTTTTTCGCACACTTTCAATAAGTTTTTTTGAAATATTTACATGGTTTTGATTATATTGCACCAATTTATAACCTTATGTTACAATCTTTCTGCAACGGTATTAAATATTGCAAAACAAAATGATGAAGACAAACCATTCACAGACTGCAGTTGTTGCTGCCTTGGTGTAGACAATCTGAAGGTTTTCTTCAGTGCGTTTGCCCCTTGGCATGTCGCTCTGCACCATGGTTCAAAATATGGCTCTGATTGTTTTGCCCAATTTCTCTTGATGCCCTTATTGCTTTTAAAATTGTTTATTTAAGGAAGCAGTATATATTTGAAAAAAAATAAAGTACTTTTTTTTTAATCTTACCGAATCATTAGATCATTTACCTATACATTTATGTACCTTAAACATTTATACTATTGGAATAGGTATCCGTATAGTAATATCATGAATCAGATTATATTGACCAGATGTAAACTTGTTGCAGGTTGTCCGAGGTCACTACAAAGGTCAACAAGTAGGCAAAGTGGTCCAAGTGTACCGTAAAAAGTTTGTTGTCTACATTGAAAGGATCCAGCGTGAGAAGGCCAATGGTGCCAGTGCATATGTTGGCATCCACCCTTCAAAGGTATTGTAGCATTTTTTTTCTTTCTTTAAATGCATGAATAATTCAATTTAACATGTATTTTAGAATGTAATGCACCCATAATTCCTCTGGCATTATGGATGTTCATGGGCGGTGAAGATCACTTATCATCAGGTGGCACTATAGAACTTCCACACACAATATGTGCATGGATGTGGGGTTGCTGTATAATATAACAATCTATACTGTAGATCTTCAAAAAAACTAAGAAGGTACTTTCTTTGTAACCTATTTGAATCTCTAAGAAGGTTACTTCAGGTAGGGTTCCTTTTCATGAATCTATCCACTAGCTGTAAACTGTTGGGTTCATTCCCATTACCATAGAACTATATATAACTATACTATGTAGGACTTGTGGGAATACTTCATGTTGTAACACTTAAAATTATTGAACTACTGAGACAATTATTTCCTAGGAATACTGTAAATAATTAATCAAATAAAAACTTGTTTTTATATTATTTTTACACTATCATAGTTTGTTTCTGGTTAAAAAATACTCTAAAATAAATAATAGTATAATTATTAATGCTTTTATTAAATCACAACTATCACAGACAATATGTTAAACGACAAATTGTGTCCGCATATGGCTGGTATTACAAATTTTTATGAAGAAAGAAGTGATTGTCCTATGACATTATGTACGAGGGTGGATTGAAAAGTACTCAGCCTAACCAAGAAAATAAACACATACTAAATCAGTTATATTTTTATTTTTCTACATAATCACCATCAAGTTCAATACACTTTTGCCACCTCCCTTTCCAAGCATTTAGACCGTTAAAAAAAAATGATTCTTCCTTAGAGTCAAAATATGCGTCTACAGCTGCTTTGACCTCGTCGTTTGTCGAAAATCTTTGACCTCCCAAGTGCTTTTTTAGGTTAGGGAACAGAAAGAAGTCTGATGGTGCCAGATCAGGTGAATATGGCGGATGCGGTAACAGTTCAAAGCCACAGTTGTGAATTCCAGGCATTGACTGTACTGACGTGTGAACACGGGCGTTATCTTGATGAAACAGGACTTTTCTTCTGAGCATTCTTCGACATTTTTCTTTTATTTCCTCTCGTAAACGACGTAGTAAGGTGCAGTAGTAATCAGAGTTTATAGTCTGACCCCTTTCAAGATAATCAATCATAATCACACCTTTCGAGTCCCAGAATACTGAAGCCATCACCTTATTTGCCGACAAAATCGACTTAGCCTTTTTAGGGGGTGGTGAACCAGGTCTTCTCCACTGTTTTGATTGTTGTTTTGTTTCCAGTGTACAGTAATGAACCCATGTTTCGTCCATAGTAACAAAACGATTCAAAAAATCATCTGCATCGGCTTCAAATAACTCCAAACAGTCGCGTGAAATAGTCAATCGCGTCCTTTTTTGTTCAACTGAAAGCAGTCGCGGAACCCACCTCGCAGACACCTTGTGGAAACCCAACTCGTTGACAATGATGTTTTGAGTTCGTTCATAAGAGATGCCTATAATCTCGGCTATCTCTCTAATTTTTAATCTGCGGTCTCCCATTATTAAATCAAGTACTTTTTTAATATTTTCGTCAGTAGTTGACGTCGAAGGCCTTCCAGAGCGGGGTTCATCTTTCACACTCTCTCTACAATGCTTAAATTCTGCTATCCATTTTTTGACAGATGAATATGACAGAGCACAATCGCCTAATGTACTGACCATGTCATCATGGATGGCTTTTGATGATAGCCCCTTCTTATGGAGGTACTTAATGACGGCACGCTGCTCGATTTGCTCCATTCGCGGAAATTATGACCGATTACTTTGTTAATAAATTTATAAAATCACAACTAATTATCGCACACGTTTCGAACTTCACACAATGAACTAGTCTGAACTGAACTAAATAATGTGGGTAGATTTGATTTTTAGAATTGAATGGATCTGTGTTAGGCCGAGTACTTTTCAATCCACCCTCGTACTATAGCCCTAAAAAATAGTGACTTCCTGGACAGCACATTGGTTAAGCTATTGGGTCACTCTTCATCCTGATTTGGCATAGTGTGACTTCTTTTTATTACCTAAAACAAAAAATCAGTTTAAAAGGAGACAATTTTTGTAGCAGGCTGTAGAAATAATTGTATGAGTAGTAGTAGTATGTAGCAGTACTTTAATAAAGATTTCTGAAAGTGAATGAAGACTAACAACAAAATACAGGCACAAGTCCTCATCTGTGCCAGTATTTTGTGCATGGCAACTTCTTAGAAACTACAGTGAATTAATATTTAGTGGGAGACCCTTTGTTTTGAATTACTGCTCCAATCTGACATAACAACCTGAGCTTGCTTGTTACTTTTTATCTTACAAATTAGTTTCATTCACAAGAGTGTCCTAATGTCACTGTATCTCACATGCAGATCTCAACAGACTGTATTTAGATATTTGTATTTTCATAATTTTTAATGTTATTAGATGTTAATTTGGAGTTTGATACTATATTGTATGTACAAACTGCATAAAAAAGCCGACTCTGGTTGATGATATACATATATACTTCCCTATTTGAATTAAATTATGGTTTTTGAAATTTTTTTCAAACCATACTTATTTTTCTAAACTTTAAGTTCCCTAAGTTACCCGCTATAATATCAACTATCTGTCGGTGAAAGTCCTGTGAAAATAGGTCTCGCCGTTTCGGAGATATAGCCAGAACAAACAGACAAACAAAACTTTAAAAATGATTTTATTCTTTTAAGTACCGTATATACTTTCATCGCATCAAAAGCTGTTATTTTCTTATTACAAACAGACACTTACTACAATTTTATTTATTTGTTTAGATAAGTGCTTCAGTGCTTGAGTGTCACCAGTAAGTTCTTGGAGCAATGGGCTTAATCCATTTTCCTACACAATGATTTCTTGTCATTTGGAATATCTTAGAAGAATGAAATCCAACATAAATGATAAAATAATTACCAATTACTGTAGTCTATTACTGGAGCCGTAGCCGCTGGCTTTAAATGTACGCAAGTGACCTGGGTTCGATTCCTGGTGCCAGCACCACTAAAATTGTTAAATGTTATTTTAAGTTTCTATTTACTACTGTGCTCGGCGGTGGAGGAAACTGGCATGTCTGAGGAATAATAAATATTTCGAAGGCATGTAAAGTCCACATTTCTCAACCCGCATTGAACATTGTGGTGGACTCTTCCCAGCTCCAAACCCTCTCAGAAATGAGAGGTCTGCGCTCAGCAGTGGGACATTTATAGGCTCACTTTATTTTTTGTTACTGTAGTCATTTAATGGGGTTATTTTACAACATTACTTCTTGACTTCAGCCAGAATTTGAAATCTGGAATCCATATAGGTCCATAGGCTGGTATATGGGGTAATTGTCAAATGTATTTATAACATCTGGTTAAACTGTGATTCATAAGTATAAGGATTTATTGAATAGTTATCATTTTGATACAAGACTTCAATTATTCTAATTGCCACATCATGCAAGCCAACATAATTCTAATATTATCCATATGCATACATTTATAATCTTTCCTAAACATAAATTTTGCTTAGTTTTTATTTATGCATTATGATTTTTAAATTTGTTATAGTGCTTCAAGATAATTTTAGAATTACAAATTATTTGTTATTCAAAAAATATTGTAACATGATTTCTACTATTTATTATCATCACAAATAGTCCACTACTGGGCTTATGGCACATATGCAGAATTTGTCTTGCCAAGAGGATGTGTGATCAGGTTTATGTAAAGCTTACATACATCGTCTCTATGTTGTTTGTTATTCTGTCATTTGTTTGGAGCACCTAGGTTTTCTGGTTGCTTCCCATGTTGTGAGATAGGCATGGTAAATTATCTTACAGCACCAATACAGGACATTTCTCATATATAACTTGTATTTAGTATATATTTCATTAAACTCAATGGATTACTTGCAGAACAAATAATTTTTAACGTACATAGATTTATTTCTTAATATAATATTGAAAACCAAAATGATGATAACCTTTTCACTTAGACCCCGTCCTATCTTACTGCAGCTTTGCTGAAGTTCGAAAGCGACGCGGCTTCTGCTGATACACTTCCATGGCTCTGACAAAATAATAACAATAGGAATATATATAACAATGCTTGTCTGGCAACATGTATTTACAATTTTCATTTGTTACAGTGCGTAATTGTCAAACTAAAAATGAATAAGGACCGTAAGGCGATCCTCGACCGCAGAGCAAAGGGCAGACTAGCAGCCCTGGGCAAGGACAAAGGCAAATACACAGAGGAGACTGCCACGACAGCCATGGAGACCTCGTGAATGTAGGTTTAAGATTAATAAAAAATTAAAACTCAATTCTGTGTTTTTTATTACAAAAAATATCAGAAAAATGCCAGAAATTATTTGTTAAAATCTACCACTTTAACCTGATCAGCTAAACAAATACTACACTTAAAATTAGCGCAATCATCGGTATAACTTCTTCATAGGCGACCATATTGTTGACATTTACATTATAGTTCTACACAAATGTTCTGGGTGAAAGCATTTATGGGCAGACATTTCACCCATCAGGTGAACGTTTTTCACGTCACTATACATTTAAGAAATTACTTATAATTAGCACTATCATTATATAATGCCTTCATAGGTGATCATATCGTTTACAGGGCCCATACTAAAATTCATCGGTTGGGTTACTCATCTTTGGTATGTATTTAACGTCGTTTGATGAGTCTGCCGCTTATCAGTTTGTCAGTTTTCAAAAAATAGAAAACCGTTCAGAAGATAATGATTACATCTTAAAGCAGGTCGGCCAGGCAATACCACGTGCTCAGCGATGAAGATACCTTCATGTCTGACGAATAAAAATATTTTGTAGACGTGGAGCCGGCCAACCCGCATTGGAGCAGCATGCCAGAGCTCCCAGCTACAAAACCCTGTCAAAAATGAGAGGAGGCCCTGCCCCTGCTAAGCAGCAGACATAAGCTGCAACTTTACTTTTTTTCTTTAAAAAAAAGCCGATACACCACAGTAGGATTTCTCCTTTATTGGCTCGGGCTGAGATTCGAACTCAGGACCCACGGCATAGAAGTCAGTTACGCTAACCACTAGGCCATGCGGACGTCAACTTAAAATCTATTTGGCGCATTGACTTTCTTAAATGTAAATTATTTTATTTTTTTGGGTTGTCTACTACTTGATCTGTCGCTGAGACCCACCATTATTCCTATCGGATAATAGCAGAATTAACAGGCACTCCTGAGTTTACTAATTAGAAATCCTACTACCGGTATATTATAAATAATATATTGAAGGTTTCGATGCAGTGCCACAGGCCTTGGGATAAATTGTAATACATAACAAAATCCCTGAAAAAGTATTTGTAAGTTGTACGTTTATTGGTTTCGTTTAGGCTGTACCAGCACAGCACCGCAAAATTTAGGGTCCCTTTTCTATATTCCTAATACTGATTTACTTTCAAAGCAGTTTCTTAATCCTGGTCCGTGTTTAAAGGAATGGGACAGATTCTCTTTGTGCTGGTGGTACCTGATGGTAAGTGCAACGACAGCCTATAACAAATGCTTTTTCACCCAAAACATTTGTGTGGCACCACACTGAATTACGCGTCATTCCTTGAAAGAGTTTAATTTTTACATTGTATGAAATATAATTCAATAGGAACGTATGAACGGATCTTTAGTGCACATTCTGTACAAACAATAAAGTAGTGTTATGATTTGGTTCTTATTTTCATAACTACATCATAATAATTTCAGCCTATCACTAGTCCACTGCTGAACATAGGCCTCCCCCATAGATTGCCACAAAAGTTAGTAGCTCTCCTTTTTGAATTTGAAATAATGTTTTTTTAGGATATACTGTTGTAATAAAAACACTCGATCTCTTAAATTATTTATATTTAATTCTGAATTGCATATAAATTTGTGGACTTTCTGTTACAATAGTACTCTCGACTGATATCATTTTGTATAAAACGCTAAAATATGTTTAACATCTATTGTACCAGAGACCAGTGACAACATTCGCACCGTACGCCTTTAGAAACAGAAAATGCACACACAATAATTTATTCTATGCTTATATCTCTTTAGAAATTAAACCTATTTCAATTTATCACCTAACTTAGGTACTTAGAACAGCTAAGGTCGCACACACACCCACACGAGATATTACCAGATACAACTTGTGGTCACTCGTACTGGTGGAAAGAAAAACGATTTAACAAAATTTAAGAAAAAGAAAGTTTACGTCACAATCATAATGAGAAAAACAAACTTATATAGAACAAGTCACAATACTAGTGATGTAACAAGAGTCTTAGAAAATATCGATAAAATAGTCGTCGAGTTCCGCGGGCAATTTCATATACAAAAACAAATATTGAACAAACTTTCTTTTAATATTAATCTATTTAAGAAAGAATAAATTCTTTTTTAATACAAGGCAGTGTTAGTAGCTTACTTTATTTAGGCGTATTACAAACTAAGATTGAAATCCTGCCCATATTTATTTTACTACTAAGTTGTATTGCTTCTGTTTCTGTTTAAAATATTAAGATGCATGTTTATTATTATATTACAATACAATAGACCCCACATTGTGAGAAATGTTTAAATTTTAATTTCCCTCGACGTTTATTAACATAGATACTAAGATCTCAGGCCATTAGGCGAACGTTCTCTCATGCAAGCGTCAGTCATGACTGACAACTAAGTTTCAGTTTCATTGACATTACACCAGAGGTTACCAAAGTTTTGTCCGAAAGCCACTTGCCGATTTATTTCATTGTCGACCACTTTCCTGCCTAATATAAAATATATCTAAACTTTATAATTTCAGCATAGACGTTTGCATCTTGTGCACCCTCATTTTGTTTTATCGCTTATATTTACTGTATTAAACCACATTAATCGAAATCGACCCCTTGGGAGTCATATAACCACTTATTGAATCCAATCGTAACACTATACAAATCTGTCGCAAACAGCGTTTAACGGGCGCTTCATCAATCTACTTTGGATATACACCCTTTCCAAGTTGAAACCATTTGCCGCCCAAATCGATCCCCTGGGGGTCACTTTGGGAATCGACGCGTTACACTTTATAAATTTGACGCAAAATACGTATAATAGGCGACTCAAGAGTCTACTGCCTACAGTATTCTAATATACACCCTTGCCATCGAAATCCTCCGTGAGGATTGTAAAACCATAGAGAACTGAGATCGACCCCCTGGAGTTCAAAATAACCACTTTGGGAATCTACGCGTAACACTATACACGTCTGACGCAAACAGCGTATAATGGGCATCTCAACAGTCTCTACAGTAAGATATACACCATTTCCGAGTTGAAACCATTGCCTACGAAATTGACCCCCTGGCCATGGAAGACCTCGAAATGACAATCGGTTTTACAAACTACGCGTTACACACACTACAAGTCTGACGCAAAGGGCGCCTCAACAGTCTACTGTAGGGGATATACACCCTTTCCAAGTTGAAACCATTTAGTACTTATTGCCCACGGAACGCCGTGTAACAGTGAAACAGTGTCGAAAAATTACCTAAAATAAAAATAGACAATTCATCTATTAAATTAAACGTTCAAACATTTATACAGTAGGCAGTAACGCGCAACATTTGGTAAGTGAAATACGTCGCCTTAATACAAATTTCACATCGACAAATGATTGGTCCAGATATATGATACCTTTTTTTAATTTCTCAATACTTTTAAAAAATTGCGACAATGTTATAATCCTAAACGAAATATAAAGAATGGTGCACCATACCAAAAATATTTCCTCATGCAAAACAAAATGTCTAATATTTCTCCACTGTTAATACAATGTTTTAACATTAACGGATTGTTTCCACTTTGTACTAATATACAATAATTCCATTGCAATAAATCGAATACTCTAGAAAAACTTTAGAATTTATACGATTAATCTTATCCGAAAAATGAAACTTACAAAACTAATTTTTGATTGAGGTAAAAATACCTCATTATACAATATATTATATAACTGTTACAAGTCACCGAGTTAGGGAATAACCCTACTCATTCAATTGTCCGCATAAATAAATGTTACTAATAAATACCATGATATTGCTTAAAACACTATTAAGAATAACTTTGTTGAATATTAGTTTCATTTCAATCAAATAACAACATAAGAAAACTATAGTTAATTTTGTCAAAACCTTTAGATTAAATCGATTTCATTAAAACTTTTCAAATAGAGTTATTCCCTCAAAATCAGTAAAATTAAAACATGCACCCTAAGGTAGCAGTAAATTTTAAAAATATTTACAAACACTGCTAAGTTAATTCTTGTTAGTAAAAAATATTAAACAGTAGCCTACTATTCACTAACTTCCAGAAACTTCCAGATTAATTTGAAACAATCTTACATTGTGATGCGCTGAAAAAGAAACGTCCAAAAATCTTTTTTTTTTTAGTCAATATTGCATTAGCATTTCGAAACTCAAGTCCATACTGACATCATTTTTAAATCATATTTTTTCAACACAAATTTTATGAAATGTGTCAACAAACTCAATTGTTATTGGAATGACACTGTCAAGTTCAAAATGATTACAAATCATAAGAAATGGATCACATTCTTCTAATAAGGTACTGAACCCTTACAATGCTACACACCCATTGTTTCTTAAATGTAATGATATTTTCGTTGAAAAATATATAATGTTGTGCTAATTGTTAAGATATGGCTAAGTGTACTTTAAAATTGTAGTAAAAATAAACGTTCACAAATAAAAAAACTTGACAAATGTTGCCATAAATCCCCCTAGAACATGAGGTTTATATTAAGAAAATTCTAGCTAGAAAATATTCTGATTTTGCATTTCGTGTATTGCCAACTCTGTACAATAATACCATAATATCCTTAAAATATAACCTTACTTTTACCAAATATTACCGAATCCTCTCAAAGTCGAACAAAAAAAAACTCATATAAACATTACTAGAAATAAAGAATACATAATAAAGTAAATACCACGATTTGCGGAGTGAAGTGACCGAAATAAATATCCCCTAATAAGTTACGAGTGGTTTGAAGTACAGACCCATCCGTGGGCAACTCATAGAGTCCTTTCACAAGAGCTGCTACGCGATGAATATTATTTCTTCGCGGGCGGTTTCCTCGGGGTGCGTGTGGTTTTACCCGTCGATGTAGACGGAGTGGGGACTATTGGTGACGGTTTACTTTCTGCGGACAAAATATTTCCCTTTGACTTAAGTAGTACCGGCGGTCAGCGCATGGCAACATTTGTATAAAAGACAATTTGTTGGTGTCCCCGTGGCTCTGACACTGCATCGTAGCCTACCTTCGATCTTACGAATGTGCGTTATATCGAGAGCGGGAAGGTTAGGAAGACGGTGTGCATCTGTGTTTGAGCACTATAATTCAGCGCAGTTGATTGCTTCTGTCAAGTTCCGACAAATGAGGTAATAACCATCTCAAAGGGGTTGTATCTAAAATACACAATTTAGGTGACAAGCACGGGACAACTGTGTCTGGATTAGAACTCAAGTCGAAAATAGCTTGGCAATTTTGAGAGGGGAAGCAATGTATGACATTACTTCTGGTGGTATAAGATAATGAC
Organism: Luehdorfia chinensis; assembly: GCA_019845155.1. NCBI lineage: Eukaryota > Metazoa > Arthropoda > Insecta > Lepidoptera > Papilionidae > Luehdorfia > Luehdorfia chinensis. The sequence continues at coordinate 2,844,034 of JAHVAK010000390.1, forward strand.
CAACTGATGGTAGGATTCCTATTCAGGAATTCGTCTAGGTAGGTACCACCGCAGTAAACATCACTGTGTTTTGGTCTAAGGGGCACATAGAGCTAGTAATCACTGAGCATATGAGACTTAAGAACCGATGTCTTAGTGAGCTTCGCATGGGCGTGTGCCGGCATTCAGAAATGTTCTGGATAATACAGCCTTCGTTATGGGCAGATATTGCAGTAACAATCAGATGAATGTTTTGATGGTCTCGTCACTTTCTCCTGTAAAATAACCTACTCATTGTCTGGATGATATTGCCGAGTTGAAAATCATTAAAGACGACATCGAATTTGTTTGTTGGGTTGCCAGTCATGAGATGTGCATTTCATTGGCAAAGTTTAAAACTCTAAATGTTATTAGTTTTTTTTACGGAATTTCGATTCGAGACGTGCAAGTCATTCACCTTATGGTAAATGCAACGTCTGCCAGTAACGAACGCTGCGTCACACAGAATATTTCAGTGTGGCGCCACACCCCGCCCGTCCCGCTGAGACATCAGTTCTAGTCTCATATGCCCAGTAATTACTCTAGCTATCAGTGCCGTTCAGACTGAAACACAGTAATACTTGCCCAAAACAACTGGCTCTGCGGTGGTACTGATATTAATCTTACCACCAGTTGGTCACTAAAGCTGGATATAGCACCATAAGTACTGTCATACATCGCTTCCCCTTATCAAAACTGCTAAGCATAATATATACGAAATGTAACATTTTCTGAACAGTAGAAATATTTCTGTGTGGCACCACACTGCGCTCGTCACCCTGACTTATTACTTCTATGTCTCGTATGCCCAGTGGTATTTGCGTAGGAGTCCTACCATCAGATTCTAAGTACAGAGAGACAAAAAGGACACAAAATAATGGATTTTAAGTCACACGATGCTGGGACTAAAAGTTTATCTATCACATCTAACAAAAGAATAGAAGGTCTCACCTCTTCCAGTCCTCCGTCCTTTGCGTGTGGGCGTACTAACTGGGGTTTCGACTTTGACCGCTTTAGCGGACGTTCGCTTTGTTGGCGTCACTTTTGCCTTCGTCTTATCCGTCACCGCCGTCGCGGTCTGTGGAAATTCACTGCGATCAGTATTGCTATATGTAAAAATGTCGATTGGACACAATGCAACGGACAGACAGGCAAGTTTTTTTTCACACATTTTTGTGGCTGTCAGTTCACTTTTTATTGGAATTAATGAACGGTTTCATTTGGATTTTAACTAATCCATTTCATATTTACTTTTCGAGTCAAGGTATATTTAGTCAAAAGAAATCCATAGAATAATAAGGCCTGTGCTTTACAAAGGAAAATTGCTATTTAATGTATTGTTTTATTTGCGATATTTTATGTTTAAACGACTGAACTTCATTGGAAACTATTTAGAACTTTCACTTTATGAATTCTAGATGACGTTACATATATTAAAACATGTATTAAAATTACGAGAAAACCTTTTTTGTCGCAAAGATGATGACATTAACCGTCGTACTCAGTATAACGATTACTGAAGCAACTCCTTAGTATTATTGATGAATATAAAATCAATACTACGAAACTTAAGTATCTATTAAACCTCTCTGAGTAAAAGTAAAAGTAAAGTAAAGTTTCAGCCTATAAATGTCCCACTACTGAGCACAGGCCACCTCTCATTTCTGAGAGGGTTTTGGAGCTAGGAAGAATCCGCCACGCTGCTCCGATGCGGGTTGGCGGACTTCACATGTCTTCGAAATATTTTTAATTTCTCAGACATGCAGGTTTCCTCACGATGTTTCCCATCACCGCCGAGCACGTGGTAAGTCCGCACTTAAAATTGCAATTAACAATTTTAGTGGTGCCGGCACCGGGAATCGAACCCAGGTCACTCGCGTACTAAATCTAAAGCGAACGCCTAGCCCCTGAGCCACCTCTCTGAGTGCAGTAATTATATTGATTTATGCATCCAATAAACTTTAGCCGTGAATTTCATCGAAATAGTTGATTTCATTTCCAAAAAATCAATCACACTATCACTAATGGAATATTTGAAAATTTGAAAAGTGAACTGACAAATTTGTTATAGGTAGAAATACACTAAGCTTTTTCAATATTCGCTACTGAAAATTAAACTTAATTGATAATATTTTTTATTTTGTAAGTCTATTAAATTATAATCTATAATAGCTTAATAAATCTTTATTAGATTGTATTTCTACCACGTAACAACAAACATGCAAATTTTGCATTTAATATAACACATTTTAGCGTCGATCATTGTTTTTAGCGCATTCATTTTATATTAAAGAAGACGTCAGATTGATACTATTTAAAAATAATGCATTTTTTAAATATTTCATGTGAACTTAAATTAGTTATTTTGGAAGTTATACTTCTTTTGGCGCGTTGTCAGTAAAATTGTAGCAGGCAACGGAATTCCGCGGGCACGGTTATAGAAAATTCGACAGAGAAGTTAAGGCCATCTAAGAAATTGAATGTCGCAATAACCAAAATAAAAATTATTTCGTTAATATTAGTCATTTACTGTGAATACATATTATATATGTATGTACTCGTATTAATTTTCTAATATTATGTCATGAAAATGTAGTGCAATAAACTAAAATATGAATATATTTACAAATATAAGTAACTTTTACTAATTTTATTTAATATCATTCTTTGGTCATTTTAGCGTTTTTCCAGCTTTTAATTTTATGCGTGTGTAATGTTTTTTTGTTACGCCGAAGAAGTATAACTTCCGACTCGCGGACATATATATTTATATTTTTTCATATCTATTCTTCTTTTTAATACAATATAAATAACGATTCAATATTAGTATATTTTTATTTCAAACAACGTTTTGCAAGCACATGCAGAGGGAATTCAAACAGCAAAAAAAATATCGAAGAGAACAAGCCAATCAAGACAGAAACAATATAACTCGTTCAATTCAACACAAAAAGCATTGATGGCGATGAGACTTGTGTTTATCTAAACCTATGTTAAATAACTATGTTCCGCGGAACGCAAGCAAAGATGTTCCTTGACAATTTGGAAAGTAAACACTGGTACACATTTAAGTTAACTGATAGCTAAAAGTTCCGGAAGAAAATCCGGACATTAATTAGTAAGTGTTCCGCGAAGCTGTTCCATTGCAGAAAAAATTGATGAACCACTGCTCTAAACAATTAAGAGTGATAAGTTTTATGGAACGAAGAAATTTTAATTTTTAGTCTAGCCTCTACTATGGTTCTAAAGTAAGGTCTTCCGGTCACACTGAGGGACTTTTAACGATTTCTTAAACAACAATTTAGTATTAAATCAATATGGTTAATGCAATGGTAAGTACTACGATCATCATCATCATCATTTCAGCCTATCACTAGCCCATAGGTTGCCACAAGTCTGAAGCTTTCATTTGGGGGGATTTTGCCATAGTTGCCGCGCATGGCATGCGGGTTGGCAACCGCAGTTTATTTATTCATATGTTCCAGGAAGATGCTGCTACCCATCTCCTGCTTTCATTTTCCATCTGTCGACTTTTACGACGCCCACGGGATGAGATGGAGATGGATTCTCTTAAGCCGTCACCACACGGTACTACATCGGTGTTACATCTGTCCATAACAAATTACCACACTGCGCCATTCACCCTCTATCCCTATCACACTAGCAATCATTGCCTTCAGACCGAAACACAGTAAATGTTTCCACACTACTGCTTCACGCAGACGGATAGACGGATCCCTGCATAGGAATCCTACTATTAGTGAAACGCGATAGTTAGAATCTCCTTAAGTGTGGCAGTAATAAAAAATAATAACAACCGATTGATTTTATACCGATTAGAGTGAGCAGCCCAAGGCGCCAGATAACACATTTATATATGGCAACTTATTTGATCTATTAAGGCTGTAAAAACAAATAGGGGTTTTTTAAGTCAGATTTGTGATATTAAAATATATTTAAGTACTAATTTAGAGAGCGGTCTGTCGGTAGCGTCGTAGAATCTGACGCGCGAGTTAGCCGTGTGTCGGTGGCGTCAGAGAACCCAACACCACATCTAGTGGGTTTCGTAATAGTAGACTGAGGGAGATAAGAAACCAGAAAAAACCATGACCTCTGAAAGATGGATAAACATCACAGATATACCAGAACACTGACAGTTTAGACAAGTAATGGACAGTAGCGTCTATGGTGTTTATACTGGAGGAAGGATTCCCATGCAGGAATCCGTCTAGGTAGGTGCCCCAGGTCAGTAAATCCGCCGTGAAGTAGTAGTGAAGAAACATTAATCTGGTCTAAAGGGCACTGAGAGTTAGTGTAATCATATGAGACTTAAGAACTGATGTCTCAGGGTGATGGGCGTAGTGGTGCCACTCAGAAATGTTCCGGGTGAAACAGTATTTATTATGGGCAAATATTGCAATTAGCCATCAGGTGAACGTTTTGCTCATCTCGTCACACAATCACTACACGGTATTTATTTATTACAAATAACTTTATATGACAAATTCATGAAATGGCAATGAATGAGAGAAATGAGGCAGACATATGTATATGATTCTCCAAAATATCTTCTATTACATAATCTATCGACCAAAAACACTTATAATCGGGGAGTCTATTCTATTTTGATTGATAATGAAAGTGAGCCCGGCAACATGACATATGAAAAATTGAAAAAAGGGGATACCTCGACCAAAAATGTACATTCGGGAACTGGAATCGTGTGGAACTAAAAAAATAACTAAATAACTGCGCATGCACAATAACTCAAATAACTTGTATCACCCATATACATCTCTCGCATATACCATTCTTATGTCTAATTCAACGAACGTCAATCTTCTAACTAAATTGAACATTTCCATTCCGTCATTCTGTGCATTTTTCTGTTTGGGTATTGAAGGCAAATGCGTGTAACGCTCGTCGGGTACTGTGCGGTGGAATTCACAGTGCTGATTCCATAGACATTACAATGAAATGTACAATATAAAAAGCAAAGTAACAGCCCATTAATGTCCCACTGCTGAGCAGAGACCTCCTCTGATTTCTGAGAGGGTTTTGGAGCCGGGAAGAGTCCGCCACGCTGCTCCAATACCGGTTCGCGGACTTAACATGTCTTCAAAATATTTTTATTCCTCAGACATACGGGTTTCCTCACGTTTTCCTTCACCGCTGAGCCCGTGGTATCTCAAATAATGGTGCAGGCACCGGATCGAACTCGGATCACTCGCGTACTATGAAAATTAAGGCAATGGCCCGGCCCCTGAGCTACCACGCCTATCTAACAGCTAACATATTATATGTAATTTATCAACGTTTGTGCAAACAGATTTTTGGTTATCGAGTCTGCTAGTGTTGTGATTATCCGTGACACTGACACTACATCCTAGCATATACTGAGTGGCAGTCCTTTTGGGAGCATTGCACCATGAACATACAGATTTTTTAATTTTTTTTCCTGTGCTGTCTGTTTTTTAAACACTGTTAATCTGCCTGTGAATTGTGTGCGTGTTAAACATGTTACTTTCTTTCATCTTTCTGTGTCTGCGCATACACTTGTGGCACTATTATATCTTCATTATGAGAACGTAAATACGAGGGGTGATCCAAAAGTAATGATAATCAGTTATTTCTAGTGCACACAAAAATACAAAAAAATTTCAGTCACTTACTCAGTTAACCACTAGTTCAGGGAAAAAAAATCATATAAATAGGCCACGATTCCCGGGAGCTACATTCATTTGAATACGGACTGTCAAGGAGTGAACATCAAAATGGAAAAACACGAAATCAGAGCTGTCATTAAATACCTCTGCTTGAAAAAAATGTCTACCAAAGACATACACAGCGACTTGGTGGAAACATTAGGGGACTCTTCTCCTCCATATTCCACAGTTGCACGCTGGGCTAAGGAGTTTAAGTTGGGAAGAACATCGACGGAAGACGAACACCGCGAAGGACGCCCATCGACGTCCCTCACTGAAGAAAATGTGAAAAAAGTTGAAGAAGTTGTATTGGAAGATCGAAGAGTGACTATCAGGCATGTAGCTGAGGTCACAGGGATCTCATATGGCAGCATTCAAAGAATCCTTGCGAACGAATTGCATATGAGAAAGGTCTCCGCGCGTTGGGTACCGAAAATGTTAAACGACGAGCAAAAGAAGAAACGAGTCGACATGTCAAGAGCAAATCTCGAAAAGTTCCAGGCAGACAAGGATAATTTTTTGTCACGTTTTGTGACCATGGACGAGACCTGGATCCACCATTTTGATCCTGAAACAAAACAACAATCGATGACATGGAAACGATCCGATGAACCGACGCCGAAGAAATTCAAAGTGTCAAGCTCAGCAGGGAAGGTTATGGCGTCTGTTTTTTGGGACGCTGAAGGAATAATCATGGTGGACTACTTGGAAAAGGGGGCCACTATTACAGGCTCCTACTATGCAGAACAAATAAGAAGATTGCGGGAGGCTATTAAGGAGAAAAGGCGAGGCAAACTGCGGGCTGGAGTGCTGTTCCATCAAGACAACGCACCGGTTCACAAAGCTGCAATTGCCATGGCTGCCATTCAGGAAGCGGGCTTTGAGCTGGTGGAACACCCCCCCTATTCACCAGATCTAGCCCCCAGCGACTTCTATCTCTTTCCACGACTCAAGGAACACCTCCGAGGCAAGAAATTTGACGATGATAGCGACGTGATGGCCGCGGTTGAGGACTTTTTTGAGAGTCAAGATAAAGATTTTTTTTCTAAGGGAATTTTAGGATTAGAAAAGAGATGGACTAAATGTATAGACTTGCTAGGAGACTATGTTGAGAAATAAATTTATTTATTTATTTTATTCATTGTGTTTATTATTGATTATCATTACTTTTGGATCACCCCTCGTAGTTAGTAGTTGGTCACAGTAACAAGTGTATATATATATATACTCGTATATATATATATATATATATATATATATATATATATATATATATATATATATATATATATATATATATATATATATATATGTGAATGAAACCATATTTATCTATCCATATTTATATATCTTTATCCAACAGTATTCGGAAGTTGTCGCCGCGGCCGGAAATCGGTCGGGCGTTTAACGTAACGATACGATATGAACAGTCTACAACTACATACAGTTATTTTTTCATCGAAAATAAAATACATTGCTTTTGTTTGAAGGTCGACTCTTTTATATTTAATTGTGGTCGCGCAATAGTCGACGAAAGCATTACGTTTCTTTTTATTGAATTTTAATATTTGTACATACATACATAAGATCACGACTGTATCCCATAAGGGGTATTCAGAGACTGGGCACTCACTGCAAAAACAGATGACTGCCGCAATCCACTGTTTCACCAAAACAATATAATGCACTTGGTATGATAGGTGGTGAGCCCATCGCCACCATGCGCTGTTGGGAGCACAGTGCAGTTTAACTCCTTACTCGCCTTTTACGAGATCCATTGGATGAGATGGAGTGGTAGTATTCTTTTAACGAGCCGATGTAACACTTATTATATAGTAGTTATGCCGCGCGGCTTCACCCGCCGTTTAATGACTCTGTTTAACGTTTAACCACTCTGAATGTGCTATCCAACATTAAACAATTTTTCAACTCGAACCAGCAATTCCTGAGATTAGCGCGTTTAACCAAACAAACTCTTCAGCTTTATAATATTAGTATAGATATGGTGTAAAATTCTACCAAAGAATATTATCTAAAAATCTTCCATTTCTAATCTATTCTATTATTATCTTCCTGTTAACCAGATGTTCCCAATACCAATGTATTAAAGTAACAGTCTATCATTGTTGCCCACTGCTGGACGCACCACGCACCGTCATTAATGATTAAAATCTCTACATATATATACGTTAATACAATACTAATTTCCTACAAACACACAGTACCACATCACGTAAAACGAACATCTCTGTCCGGACATGCCGCCCAAACAGAAACATACCTCCGTCCCGCTCGCACGCATGCTGGGAGGAGCGGGACGGCGACAGCCACACACCATACTCTCAGACACGAATGTAAAATGGCTGATGATCGCTGATACGTACATTTCTATATATCCGTTGTACTATGCCTACCTTGCTTGTGGCCGCCACTAATGGCGAACTACCTGGCGATTTCCTCTTAATGTTATTTTGCTTCGACGGGCTCGATTTCGATTTGCGCGAGCCCTTCGGACTGCGTTTCGGGGTCGTTCGCGCCTTTTTGATAGGCGTTTCCGCTTCCTGCAACATTACACTGCTCGTCACGGATCGTCGTAAACATTTCTGAAGTGATGACTTCTTTACAGTCATTGTTATTTGAAACTAGACGAAACGAAATAGTGACACTAAAAAGAGACAGACGTATGCATTTATCGGATTTTGCCTGCGAGTGAATGAGACAGGACACATTATACAGTGTTTCCCATTACAATATATTGCTCTCATTAGCTCGACAACAAGATCAAAAACAGTACTTTTACTGGTGGTAGGATTCCTATGCAGGAATCCGTCTAGGTGGGTACCACCCCAGGGCCAATTTTTCTGCCGTGAAGCAGTAGTGTGGAAACATTATTGTGTTTCGGTTTGAAGGGCACTGAGAGCTAGCGTAATCACTGGGCATATACATAATAGATGTCTGCCTCCCATACATTCGTTGCCACGCCGGAGTTTTTTTTTAATCTAAATAAATAAATAATTGGATGTTTTTTGTTAGCAAATTTAAACTTTATTTTACGTTTTATTCTACATATTTACATTACATGTTATATAGACTCTTAAGTTTTCAATTGCCACCAATGACACAAGTGACTTATGGTAACTAAATTATTAAATAAATGCTTATGGTTTGGTTTGATCTATATATCTTTGAAGTACAGCTTCAGTTAGTTTTTTTTTTATTGTATAAAGTGACGAAACGACCAAACGTTCACCTGATGGTAAGTGCAACGTCCGCCCACAACAAACACTATTTCGCCCAGACTATTTCTGTGTGACACCACACAGCGCCCGTCACCCTGAGACATCAGTTCCTAAGTCTCAAATGCCCAGTGATTACGCTAGCTCACAGTGCCCTTCAAACCGAAACAGTAATGCTTACACACTACTGCTTCACGGCAGAATAACTGGCCCTGGGGTGGTACCTACCTAGACGGATTCCTGCATAGGTATAGTCCAAATGCACAATTGACGCTAAATGTATTTATGTGAAAATATATTTTGACAATTACAAATTATATTTCTAGGAAGTAATTGATATACCAAATATGTATGTATATATATATGTATTTCTATTTCAAATACATATTTCAATTATTAATTTCAATATATAATTTCGGTGAATTTTCGGTGATGTAATTGCTGTTAGCCTTCTCGGCTTTTACAGCTTCATCGGATACTAAGTTCGGTGATGTTATCGCTGTTAGCCTTTTTAACTTTAAAAGCTTTATTGGGTAACTGAGCCACGGTTGGTTTGTCCAAATCATATACAGAGGGTCATTCTTAATGTCCTATACATCCCGGCAGGCTGGGCTTAGGAACGATGTGTATATGCCCCAAAAATACAATGAGCCTCGTAGCGTGATATCCGTAGGAGATATGTAGACTTAAAGAATTTGCAAAACCCTGTGCAGATAGTGCAGATCGAGGCACTCATAAATTTAATTGGGTGTTTTTCTATTGAGCTGCCATCGAAAGAACTCAAGTACTAGGATAACATGTAAAAAAAAAGTAAAGTTTCAGCCTATAAATGTCTCACTGCTGAGCACAGGCCTCCTCTCTGAGAGGGTTTTGGAGCTAGGAAGAATTCGCCACGCTGCTCCAATGCGGGTTGGCACCTCACATGTCCTCGTAATATTTCTATTCCTCGGACATGCAGGTTTCCTCACGATGTTTTCCTTCACCGTAGCACGTGGTAAATCAGCACTTAAAATTGTAGAACAATTACAGAGGTGCCGGCACCGGGGATCGAACCCAGGTTACTCGCTTACTATGAAATTAAAGGCGAGCACCAGGCCCCTGAGCTACCACGGCTCTCAATATAACATGAAGCTTAAGGAAATCTGTTGCGAAGTAAATCCGCCGTAGTAGGGTAACAAACTAAATGGAGAAGAAAACGTATTTTGAATTTGTCTGGTTTTGGGGCAATGACTTTCTGAGTTAGGGTTGCGTAAAGTTTTACAGAACAAATAATTTTAAAGTTTTGTATGGACATTTTTAGTATTCAATTTTGTCATTAGAGCGTCACCGTTGTGTTTATCACATCAAAGCAGCATGGGTAGGTGCCGGGATGTCATAAATATTATGAATAACGTTGTATACATAAAACACTCCTAAAACTTTCCCATCCAAATTCAGGTACTCTCGTGGCATGTGTCAGATCAAAGTTTTCTTAATATAAGTCATCTAATGACCGTCTAAGGAAGGGTTCTGATCTCCGCTCAGACTGTTAACTAGTAATTCATATACTACCCGACCCTGCATATCACCCAGAACATAGGCGTAATATATATAATTTTAAATCTGGCAACCCTATAAGGTTGCGAGACTTAAAATTTGCATAACATGCGTTTTTATTGGCACAGTTAAAAACCGTAAATTCTTTTAGAATTTTATTTTATTGTAAGACGACGGCAAGACTAGCAAGTCTTTCACCTAACTGCAAACAGTAGCGTTGTCACCCAGAACATTATATTAAGTCCTGTCTCTAGCTATGCACTGAGCTTGTCACATTTTTTTTTATATGAGCAAAACATTTATATGATGGTAAGTGCAGCGTCTGCCCATAACAAACGCTGTGCCACCCAGAACATTTCTGTGTGACACTACACTGCGCCCGTCACCCTGTGACATTCTTATTCTCATGTGCCCAGTGATTACGCTAGCTATCAGTACTCCTCAGATCGAAACACAGTAAGTGTTGAAGTGTTTGCACACTACTGCTTAACGGCAGAATAACGTGGGAACCCAACGGAGTCAGATTTTTTTTGACACGTACCAAAATGGCGGCGAAGTTGTTCGTCACCCGTCACGTCTCGTTTACCGCGGGGGCAATGGGGGTTTCCCCCAAAATTTATTAAATTACTTAAAAAATCCTTTCTCTAGTTTTTTTCCTATTGATACAGGGGCTAGGCGCTCGCTTTAAATTTCATAGTACGCGAGTGACCTGGGTTCGATTCCCGGTGCCGGCACCACTACAATTGTTAATTGCAATTTTAAGTGCCGATTTACCACGTGCTCGGCGGTGAAAGAAAACATCGTGAGGAAACCTGCATGTCTGAGGAATAAAAAATATTTCGAAGACATGTGAAGTCCGCCAACCCGCATTGGAGCAGCGTGGCGGACTCTTCCTAGCTCCAAAGCCCTCTCAGAAACGAGAGGAGGCCTGTGCTCAGTAGTGGGACATTTATAGGCTGAAACTTTACTTTTTTTTTAGCTATGCACTGAGCTTGTCACATTTTTTTTATATGAGCAAAACATTTATATGATGGTAAGTGCAGCGTCTGCCCAGAACAAACGCTGTGCCACCCAGAACCTTTCTGTGTGACGCTACACTGCGCCCGTCACCCTGAGACATTCTTAACTCTCATGTGCCCAGTGATTATGCTAGCTATCAGTACTCCTCAGACAGAAACACAGTAAGTGTTGAAGAGTTTGCACACTACTGCTTCACGGCAGAATAACGTGGGAACGCAACAGATGCAGATTTTTTTTGACTCCTACCAAAATGGCGGCGAAGTTGTTCGTCACCCGTCACGTCTCGTTTACCGCGGGGGCAATGGGGGTTTCATGTGTGGCCTCTGCCTACCCCTTGTATCGGAAAAGGGCGTGACTATACGTATAAATAATTATATAAATAGGCAGGTCTTTGGCTGAGCTCATAAATCAATCCGGTAACGCTGTAAAAGCCTTCGGGCTAACAGTGACGATCAGTCAAAAAAAAACCGAGCCAGCCGCTCACTCGGCGGCTGTCGGTCGTAGAGTCAATAACACTTCACAATGCCTCGTTTTGTGAAACACTAGTTGTGGTCTCGTCTTCAGTGTTGTGTATTGCCTAGTGGTAGTGGAGGGTATCTGGTGCTCTTCAAAAACTAGTTAATATACAACATTAAAAAATTTGCATGCGAATCTTAGCATATTAACATTACAATGGATTTCAGCAAAGTAACGACTGATTCTATTAACTATACTAATGTACGTGTTCCATAAAGCAAATGCGAGCCGTTTGTTGTTTGATTCAGTCATTAATCCTAGTAAGTTACTCTGACACGGTGTTTCCAAAAGAAACATAACAGTGTACCGGAGCTTAGCACCGTTCTAGATGCAATGGTCACAATATCGCTAAAGGTACTTTTTTTTTTTGTTTTATTGGATAAAATGATGAAACGTGCAAAACGTTCACCTGATGTTAAGTGCAACGTCTGCCCATAACAAATGCTGTATCACCCAATTTCTATGACACCACACTGTGCCCATCGCCCTGAGACATCAGTTCTCAAGTCTCATATGCCCAGTGATTACACTAGCTCACAGTGCCCTTCAAACCGAAACACAGTAAGGTTTGCACACTACTGCTTCACGGCAGAATAAGTGGGTCTGGGGTGGTACCTACCCAGACGGATTTTTGCATACAATCTCGCTAAAGGTACGCTTTTGCAACGTCTACTACAGGGCAAAAACTATTTGGGGCAAGAGAACCCTTTTCCAAAATGAACTGATACCTCAGACCCCCATTAGCCAAATTACTTAAAAAATCCTATCTCTAGTTTTTTTCCTATTGATACAGGGGCTAGGCGCTCGTTTTAAATTTCATAGTACGCGATTGACCTGGGTTCGATTCCCGGTGCCGGCACCACTAAAATTGTTAATTGCAATTTTAAGTGCCGATTTACCACGTGCTCGGCGGTGAAGGAAAACATCGTGAGGAAACCTGCATGTCGGAGAAATTAAAAATATTTCGAAGACATGTGAAGTCCGCCAACCCGCATCGGAGCAGCGTGGCGGATCCGGACCGAGCTAGGCTCGTAAACCCTCTCAGAAATGTGAGGAGGCCTGTGCTCAGCAGTGGGACATTTATAGGTTGAAACTTTGTTTTTTTACTTACCTATTAAAAACTTTACAGTTGGTTAAGTGAGTAAACTTGACATCATTTTCTCATCAAAATTTAACTTCATCATGAGTTAGTTCATGTTAAATTGTGTGCGTATATGCCGTCAAATCATAGCAAGCAAGCAGCTGAGTGTCATAGCAACTCAAAACGTGCCTGGAAGACTTGTACTCTCGAACACATTTACTGGTGGTAGGATTCCTATGCAGGAATCCGTCTAGGTGGGTACCACCCCAGTGCCAGTTATTCTGCCGTGAAGCAGTAGTGTGCAAACATTACTGTGTTTCGGTTTGAGGGGCACTGTGAGCTAGCTTAATCACAGAGCATATGAGAGTTAAGAACTGATGTCTCAGGGTGATGGGCACAGTGTATTGTCACACAGAAATTTTCTGGGTGGCACAGCATTTGTTGTGGGCAGATGTTGCAGTTACTATCAGGTGAACGTTTTGCTCGTGTAATTTTATGTAATAAAAAAAAAACACATTATCTTGCACGAACTTGCCCAAGTTAATTGAGTTGCAGAGTCTTTCATCTTGTACGAACTTTGCACACTTATCGACTTGTTGAGTTTTTAAAAAGCTCAACAATGTTCCATCCTACTGACATTTGTCATTCTTTTAACAAGTTCAGTATCTTGAAAGTTTAAAAAGTCGACCCCTGGGCAAACGATTTGCCACTTTGGGAATCCCTGGTCTACTATATCTGCTACGCTGTCGATTATGCATACATATAGTCACGGCTTTTTCCGATATAGGGGGCAGGCAGAGACCACACCCGTAGCCTACTTATCGCACACGCGGGAAACGAGATGTGACGAATGGCAACCACGTCGCGGTCATATTGGTACGTGTCAAAAAAAAACTTACTCCCCATTGCGTTCCCACGACCAGTATAGTAAAGTAAAGTAAAGTTTCAGCCTATAAATGTCGCACTGCTGAGCACAGGCCTCCTCTCATTTCTGAGAGGGTTTTGGAGCTAGGAAGAATCCGCCACGCTGCTCCGATGCGGGTTGGCGGACTTCACATGTCTTCGAAATATTTTTAATTTCTCAGACATGCAGGTTTCCTCAAGATGTTTCCCTTCACCGCCGAGCACGTGCTAAGTCAGCACTTAGAATTGCAATTAACAATTTTAGTGGTGCCGGCACCGGGAATCGAACCCAGGTCACTCGCGTACTATGAAATTAAAAGCATTTAATATTATTGTGTTATTCCGCACGAATAAAGGTCGTCCGTACAATACCTCAGTCGCCTCTTACGACACCTCGGTAAGAGGCAGGTGCTTTCCCACTCTGCCGGACACGTATCGTTATCCGATAGCATTCGGAAGCATGAAGTTACATACAAATGTGGCGAGTGGCTTCAAGCTGAGACTTACTTGACACAAGGGAATGTAGAATTAGCTGGTTGGCTACAAGAAGCGTGAGGGTGCGGGTTAACTCACCGCGGTGTCGTTGGCGTCGCCGCCATCGCCGCGCGGCGACCACTTGGAGCTGTTCCGCTTCCTGGACTTCTTCTCCAGCTGCGATTCGTCTGTGTACAGTGATAGGTCCACTGCAAGGTTAACTACCGTCAAGCGATCGTTCAAACAACGCTCGGTCACTGGGAAGCGGTGGCCGGCCGCTTGGCGGGCTTACGTGCTGCGGGTCGCCGGTTCGATCCCCGCACGGAACAAATATTTAACCCAGTTTTTTTGAATTGAAATTCTTTGCTAATGTAATTGTTATGAAAAAAAAAGTAAATAACTATTTCATACAAACATTATTAATGAATAACAAAACTTTAATAAAAGCGGACACTTATTATCCATATTCATACTTGATAATGCATAAAGATATAAGGTCGCCACCATGAAGTAAGATGTAGTCAAAGTAACAGCCTATAAATATCCCACTGCTGAGCGCAGGCCTCTCATACCTGAAAGGGGTTTGGAGCTGGGAAGAGTCCGCCACGCTGCTCCAATGCGCAATGGCGGATTCGCGTCCTCGGAATATTTTTCTATTATTCTCTGACATGCAGGTAAAAGTGCTGTCACCGGGGATCGAACATGAATCACTCGCGAAGACAGTGAACATATAAGCAACTAGCTGATGCCCACGACTTAGTCCGCGTGGAAACAGGTTTTAAAAATAACTATGATTTCTCCGGGATAAAATGTATCCTCTGTCCAACTCCAGGATTCAAATCTCTGCGCCAAATTCCGAAAATCGGTTCAGCGGTTGAGCCGCAAAAAGATAACAAACGGACAGGAACAGAGTGGCTTAAGAGAATCTATCATCCGATATCACTCCGTGGGTGTCGTAAAAGTCGACAGAGGAAAATGAAAACCAGGAGATGGTCAGCAGCATTTTCCCGGAACAACTGAATAAACAAACTGCGGTTGCCAACCTGCCTGCCATGCGTGGCAGCTATGGCAGAACTCCCCCAAAATGAGAGTTAGCAACTTTTGTGGCAATATATGGGGGATGCCTATTTTAAGTGGTGGACAATGATGGTGATGTATATCTGAATGGATGAATACTTACAGCCATCGGGGTGCTCCTCGGTGAGCTCCAAGTTGTTGGAGTCCCCGCTCTGCTCTGCCTTGATGGCTCGCTCCAGGATCGACTTGGCGCGGGCTTCTTCCGCTGCTCGGAGGAGCTGCACCAAACGATTTGCAACATTAAAAAGAGAACAAGAATTCCAACTTTTTTTTAATTTGATGAAGTGACTAAACGAGCAAAACATTCATCTGATGGTAAGTATGTCTGCCCATAACAAATGCTGTGTCACCAAGAACATTTCTATATGACACCACAATACATCTGTAACCCTGCGACATCAGTTCTTAAGTCTCATATGGCCAGTGATTACGCTAGCTCTCAGTGCCCTTCGAACCGAAACACAGTAATGTTTGCACACTACTGTCTCACGGCAGAAACTGGCCCTAATGTGTTACCTAACTAGATGGATTCCTGGATATTGGATAGCACCAGTAAAATCTTGTTATGTTTCACTGTCCTGCATATCATCAGCCTATTCTTTTTATGGAAGAAAGTGACGAGACAAGCAAATCGTCACCTGGTTCAGTGGTAAGTTCATTATAATTGATGTGTGACTTTGCTTAAGTCGCAGCAATCAGTATTAGTGTATTGTTTCCT
This sequence comes from Luehdorfia chinensis, assembly GCA_019845155.1. Taxonomy (NCBI): domain Eukaryota; kingdom Metazoa; phylum Arthropoda; class Insecta; order Lepidoptera; family Papilionidae; genus Luehdorfia; species Luehdorfia chinensis. The sequence continues at coordinate 2,860,318 of JAHVAK010000390.1, forward strand.
ACCACCATGTATTTTTTTAAGGAGTAACAGGAGATTAGAGCACAACATTCACCTAATGTGAAGTGCGACTGCCACTGGTTGTAGGATTCCTATGCAGGAATCCCTCTAGGTAGGTAACATCTCCAGGGCCAGTTATTCTGTCGTGAAGCAGTAGTGTGCAAACATTACCGTATTTCGTCTCGAGGACAGAGTAACTGGCACTACAGGGATACCTAACCAACCACCACCACTTAGTGGACAAGACAAATATTTTTTTACAAAATCTGCGGCACATAAATAGAGTAATGATTTGAAATGATTTTTCTTCTGTCGCCACCCCTTGTGTCAACATCCCCTGGTTCTTCATGGGCGAGCATATAATGATTTCTTATATTTACGCGAACACTACACATTTAAATGAAACTAATTTTACGGATTTTTAATTTTACGCCGTGTGGTGGCGGCTCGATAAAAGAATACTACCACTCCATCTCATCCAATGGATCTCGTAAAAGGCGAGTAAGGGAATTAAACTGCACTGTGCACCCAAAAGCGCATGGTGGCAATGGGCTCACCACCTATCACACCAAGTGCATTATATTGTTTTGGTGAAACGTGGATTGTGGCAGTCATCTGTTTTTGCAGTGAGTGCCCAGTCTCTGACTACCCCCCTTATGGGATACAGTCGTGATCTTATGTATGTATGTATGTATGTTAATTTTACTTTAATTTTAATTTTCATATATTAAACTAGGAAAAGGATTTTCACCTGTGCTCCACCACCGCCGGGAGCGCGCTGCAACGACAGAGTTGTGAGCACACACTCCATATCTGTAAAAAACATACAACTTGCATTACTCTGAAAGGTAATAGAAAAGTGAACTAAGAGCCCATAAATACCCCTCTGTTGGGCACAGGGCACATATTATAGTTTACCACTACCACTGCTCCAATTCGGGTTGGGGGACTACTTCACTAGTGATCAAAACCCTTCATCGTCATAATTTCAGCCTATCACTAGTCCACTGTTGAACGTAGGCCTCCCCCGTAAATTGACACTCTCCGTCTGCGACTCTCATTTTGGGAATTTTGCCATAGTTTATTTATTCAGATATTCTAGGAAGATGCTGCTGCCCATGTTCTGGTTTGAATTTTCCCTCTGATGACTTTTACGACACCCTCAGTATGAAATGTGAAGGTTTTGTTTGTTTGTCATTCAATCATGCTCGAATGGCTAAAATGATTCTATTGAAATTTGGCATAGATGAACATTTTATCGATGTTATAGGAGGTGCTCGGCAGTGGGACATTTAGTTGTTACTCTAATAACAATATTCCATATATTTGATGATCGATAAACACTTGCATGTAAAAATTAACAGGCCGATAGGTGTCCAGCAGAGTAGAATAGCACCTACATCTTTCCTACCAAGGTATTGTATGAGGCCACTTGAGTATTGTGTATGAACATCCTTTATTCAAGCAGAATAATAACATATTATACAATGCTGCCTGTGGGAATGGAATGAGAGCAAGGTTTTTTTTTATTTAATAATTGACGAAACCAGTAAAACGATCACCTAGTGGTTAAGTGCGTGGGTGGACGTTACCCATAACAAATGCTGTGTCAACCGGAACATTTGTGTGACAAAGACATAAGTTCTTAAGTCTAATTTGCCCAGTGATAGCTATGTTAGCTCTCAGTGGACTTCAAACCGAAACACGGCAGAATAACTGGTACTGCGGTATTACCTACCTGGACGGATTCCTGCATAGAAATCCTACCATCAGTGGAAATCCTACCATTTCTTGACTTGTACCATAATGGCAGAGACGTGGATCGCCACGTGGTCTATGCCTACTTTCCAGAGACTAAATTACTAGTGTGAAAATACCTGTGACATCATAGAAGTCCGGCTTGTAAGTCTCCCCGGAGGAGTCATTCTTGTCCTGTGACAGCCAGCGGATCTTGATCTTCCGCGTGGTGCGGTAGACGTTCTGAACGGCCTGGCACACGTAGAAACCGCCCTCGGCGTTGCGCACCGCAAGGTACTCGTTCCTGTGCAATGCAAGTTGATCAATGGTTGGGGATACGGCCGCTACGTCTTGAGTTCGAATCTCCGCACTGGACGGATTACTGCCCGCATTAGCAAAGACAACAAAGACATAACGAATGCTAGTCGGAGCCAAGACCAGACCCGAAAGACAACAATTTGTGCAAAAACACAAAGTGTTGATTTTCGGGTCTGGTTGTGTTGCGATTGTGCCCGTGTCTGTGACACTGCATCCTAGGCTACCTCCGATCTTATCGCGTGAGTGTTATCGGATACAACCTAGATGTACATCGGGTACACCTAGGTTGGGACGAATGAGTGCCCCTGTGATTGCGCGTACACCTGTGGCACTATAATATCTCCTGCGCAGTGGATAACTTCAAACAGTATTCGGTAGTTGAAAGTCGGCCAGGATGGATAATCATAAAGGTGTTTGGTAAAGAGAATAATAAGTGAAATCTGTACCTGTAAAAGTTTTGGCATTGTAAAAAAAAAGTGAAATCGCAAAAAAAAAATAAGCTGTTCCATATATTTTGGTTGAGTAGGTATTTAATTTAGTATGAAACTGCAATTTTTTTTGCGAGTTGTTATTGATATTGATGGGTACTTTCACCTCCTTGCGACTTGTTACTCTACTTGTTACTTACCTAACAACCTGTATATACTAATCACTGATACGTCAAACTATACATTCTCGAAATAAATAAACATTTTAACTTTTAGTTCTATAATTTATTTGAATTGTAGAATCATGCTTCTAATAACTTTTTTTTTTATTGAATAAAGGTGATGAAACGAGCAAAACACTCACCTGATGGTAAGTGCAACATCTGCCCATTACAAATGCTGTGTCACCCAGAAAATTTCTGTGTGCCACCCGCACTGTGCCCATCACCCTAAGACATAGGTTCTTAAGTCTCATATGCCCAGTGATTACGCTAGCTCACAGTGCCCTTCTAACCGAAACACAGTACTGTTTGGACACTACTGCTTTATGGTAGAATAACTGGCCCTGGGGTGGTGCCTACCTAGATGGATTCCTGCATAGGAATCCTATCACCAGTAACTAGTCATTTCATAATAATGATTGAAATAAAGACTAAACCTTTTTTTCCATGAGGATCCATTGAGACTGATATTTAAATGTTATCTATACAAATAAATTAAATTGAAGTGTCTGTTTGTAATAACAAAATAACTGCCTTTTACTTCCATGCTTATGAAAGTGTATATGGTACTAATAAGAAAAAATCTATTTTTTATTTGTTTGTCTGTCTGTCTGTTTGTTCCTGTTTTTTTTATTTTGACGGGACTTAAACTGACAGATACCTGATATTATATCGGGACAACGCAGGCTACTTTAATTTTTGAAAAATAATCAGTCTTTTCTCGCACAAAAATTCAAACCCTAAAATCTGATTCAAATAGGGAAGTAGAGTCATCGACAGATTTAAAGTACATTACACAATTCAATCATTTGTGCATCTCCATAAGGCTATAAAACAAAACAACAAGCTCTCTATTAAATACTTTTGGACTTTTCAATGATTTCAGATCTTAGCATTAAATTTCACTGAAAACTTTCAAAGGTAGTCTGATTAAATCATTATTCTTCTTCTTTTTTTGTTCCTGGCAAGTAGCTACCAAATTGAGCCATTTTTGCCAATGTCGAGTAATAATTTAATTTTAGGACAATCAAGGACATCGTTTCGATCGACGGTAAAATGATAGTTGACTTTTACTGAAGATTTAAAGATTGATGGAGACAAAACGTAAAGTACAATTTTGGTCTTGAATTGAATTTTCCCAATACTGTACACTTTCATGAGCACTTCCTAGATAATAGAATAAAATAAAGTCGGCTCGGTTGTCGCAGTGGCTAAGCCGTTGGCTTCTGCGACGCGGGTCGCAGGTTCGATTCCCGCACGGGACAAATATTTGTATGGCCTACAGATAGCTGTTCCGGGGTCTGGGTGGTTTGTGCATGTGGAATTTATGTCCGTAAAACGTACCCACAAAACACGAGAAATCCTATTGTGGGGCATCGTTTTTTTTAACAATAAACTATCGATATTGAACATCGAAACTCAAAATATAAAAACACGACCGCCACTTTTCGACTTGGCCAAAGCTGTTATTATTTCATCAGTGAAATCATCGGTCGTGATGGCCAACTTCATTCATTCATTCAGGCCAGGTGATCGAAGAAGTTGTTGATGTTAGCTGACGATTAAATTTTAGAAGTGGATGGTGATGATGACGTCTACGTTTCCACGTATTTTGCGTGAGAAGACTAATTCGATGACCCCTTTCAAGGCTTCATCCTTCTATGTCATAATTATTTAATCATAAAACCAACTTCAATGCAACGAAATTAGAATTACATGATTTTCTCATGGATCCAATCATCAGAACTTGACCAAAATTATATGGGACGATATCCCCTTTCAAACAAAAAAGTTTTTTTTTTAAATTGGTCCACAATAGACACAAGTCAATCAAAATTTTACTCCATCTTAATCTGACTGACTCAATCACCATTGGTTTCCACCGATCGCATAAGCTTGAGATATGTAGAAATTAAGAAATTGTTTATATGAATATATTTTTAAATGTAAAGAGATTTTTAAAATATTGATATATTTTTAAATGATTACAAGTAGATTTGTAAAATGTTAAGATAAAAGATTTAGTAAAAGCAATGTTATTACTGTAAGAAAAAAACAGTAAGTCAGAATCTTAAATAAAGTTGCAGATCACAACTGTGATCACATTGTGGCAGGAATCTGCAGTGCCAGTTATTTCTCCATCAAACAGCACTTTGCAAACATCTTTGCTTCGGTTTAAAGGGAACTAAAGCCTGTGCAATTACACAGAATATGCATACATACATACCTAATCAGGCCTCTCCTACTTGTTGCGATCCTGACACAAATCTTTTGCTCCTTCGACTTTAGTGTTTTCATACAAGCTCATATTTTTAAGTCTCAAATTCCCAGGAATATGAGACATAATAAACAGAACTGAAACGCAAAGTTCTCGGTTGGGCGTATCACTTTCTTCTACTAAACAAGGAACCTAATTGAACCTGTTCTATTATTTTTATAGGGGAATGTGTTGAGATGAGCAAAACGGTCAACAGGATTCCCGCAAGGGAATTCTGACAACATTCCAGTATTAATATGGTATGGCAAAACTTACTTGTAGAACACAATAAGCTTGTCGTCATTTTGCTTGGTAGGTGTGGAGCGACCGGCTGACGCTGAGAGCTTGGTAGCCATCACTATCTCCGGTGTAGGCGATTGGTAAAGTTGGACCTGGAATTAAAGTCATTTTATTAAAATATGTATTGCAGTATTGATATTTTATGGATTACATTTGGGAGTCGATGAAGGGGAGATCGTTAATTCCTGATGCCAATGTCGGTTGATGGTTGTGGTTGTTGTATAGGTGCACAATTCACTGTTTTTTTAGCGCGTTGAACTCTTCACAATAACAAAAAGCATTTCTTAGGCTGAAATGCTCACACTGTTAGGCTACAGATTGCCATCAGTATGGTTTTGTAGTTTGTAGAGTACAAGTTTTGTACTTTTATATGTTACATTATTAGCATTGACCTATAAGTTTCCTGCTGCATTCATTTTACAGTACAGTACAATTTTAAATAAACTGCAATTATGAGCAAACTCAAATATGTTAAAAAGACTAAGAGTTCAACAATCAGATGTATGTTATCAGTTTTTATTTACTCTTTTTAAGTTACAAATAATGTAATTTGATTAATGTAAGCCTAGACTGAACTTATGAATGAAATGTATATAAGCATAGTAGTTAAGGGATAATTTTAAGCATCAATTTAAGAGAAGAAGAGATTGACATTGATATGATAATAATTTCTCGACAAGACTGTCATCAACCTGATTGATATTCCATTTGTAATATTAATATGTGAAGAGAAAATTTTGTAGCCGATTTTAAACATTGCGTTTATGATTAGGCACAGTTGAAGTTTATATGAATAAATTTATAAATACATTCAATAAAAAAAGTGAATTACTTTAGGTAGAATTTCATTCAATTTAATACTAATAATACAGAACATTTTGTAAAATCTAAAAGACTAAATTAGTCTATGTATCAAGAAACTAAAGAAACATCCTATGACCCACTGCAAATATAGACCCTCAAAAATGAGAGGGTTTTTGGAGTCGGGAAGTCATTCTCGGAAATGAAATGAAAAATATTTACTCTCTGACGTAAGTAATTCAGATTTCGTTTGTCAATTGTGATTTTTTTACAATCCACCATCGTTTCTTAGTAAGGTTCCTCTATATGGAGAAAAAACCGGCGAAAGAAACTCCGCGGGTATCCTGTGAATGTGTCCTAGTTACTAGTTGAGTACTAGTTGACAGACTTTAGATGTCTTTAGATGTCATATAATAGCACACTGTAAATCTGCACTTGTAATTGAAATTAACAGTTTTACTGGTGCTGGCACCAGAGGAATTGATCAATATCTCATATATAACATATCATATAAGCTGAATAAATTGTAGTCTTAGAACTTTTTCAGTATTATTGGTTAGAACTCACAAGCATTTATTTATTTAATTATTTGTATTTATTTAGATGCAAGAAACTAGAACCTTTCTCATAAAGTTCACCAAGAACATTCCTACAACATCGAAAAATTATCTTATGTCGTAATTAACTTACGTCGCATATTTTTCCGATGCATATTATTCTGTAAGTGTGAACAACTATATACTTATAACAAACAAGGTACTTCGGATATTTAGTAAATGACGTAAATAATGTATAAGTATAAATTTCCAACTAAACAAAAAACAAATATTTACAACTACTTTTATTTGTTTATTTATGAAACACTCGTAAACCATTTTCCAGTTTCAAGTAACATTATTTGTATAAATATATAATGTTTAGTTATGTAGCAATGTTCATGCAACAAGTTTAACAAAATTTCGTACAACAGCAAAATGGTTGTTCACTTTTAATAAAGATTTAGTGATAGAGACAAAACGAAAAAAACAATTTTGGTCTTCAACACTTCGCGAAAATTCAATTAAAATACTAACGGCACTTTTCGAGTTGGCGCCAAAAGTCATTTTGAACGACTATAACTTTCAAGATCTTTTTTTAAATGATAATCAAGAGAATAAACCTTCGCCTCATTCAACTTGTATTTTACAGTATTTGTCAATTCATCGTTAAAAATATGAATCCAAACCTTTTGATGATACAGAAACTGAATAGCTACTTCAATAAATATTAATCTTTGCTTTATTCTTGCAATCATATTGAATTTAATGATAGCAGCAGTAGCGAATCTTTGGCTCAACATTCTATATCTATCTCTATCTCCTTTTTATATCTTTTGCTATGATCGAATATGCAATTCATTGGACTCGGAAACGGAAAGAAGAGTGCCTATGTTTGGGCGATTATTTTCGGCACTATAATATGTTCTTCCTAGGCAACAATTTTTGATTTTCAAGTTGTTGGGATAGCCGTAGTTGGGATCGGAACATACACATCTTATACTTATTTTTGTTTTTTGTTAATGCTTTAAATAGCAAAAAAGGTTCAATATCCAAGTAAAGAACGTCAACGAATATCCGTTATCTACATAATCAAAGGAATTCGTGACAAGAGCATAACACCATAAAGATCATGTTAGGATAAGTACAATAATGGTTATTTCCATGTAGTGTTTTTTTTATACCAAATGAGATTTAAAAAAATACAATATAGGATTCTGCCTACATCGTAGTTTAGTTTAAGGATAATAAGAAAAAAAAAATTCCACTTACATGGACCTTTCGCATGAAATTGAGAACGAACCTTAATGATAGTTGTTTAAAAAAGAAGATCGCGTAATATGGGCGGGAAAAATATTTTCAGCTGTCATTGCAAATGTCGTTTTGATGACAATTTCAAAAGTTCCATAACTTTTTATCGCATTAGGTGTCTTAATATTTGATAAAAAATCATATGCCGCTCTTATTTGAACAAAACATCAATCATCTATAGAGCATTTAGATCTATTTGGTAAATCGAGAACTTCGCTGTAATAGCAACATGTACGCTTTCCCGCCAAAACTTTTTACGTCACTTAATAATTTCATTTAAATTTATTTTATATAGGGACAATTGACCACACAGTCTACATGATGGTAAGACTGTGGTCAAGAGAGAACTGTTTATAACGAAGATATAGACGCAACTTAGTCACAACAGTGTGACTCTTAAGAACTGAAATGGAATGCCTCGTTGCCACAGATTCCCTTAATTTCGGCATTTGAAACTCAACATAGTGTTCTCTAACAAAGGTGTTCTGTGAGTGTGAGATCTGTTTCCACTCAAGCTTCACTTATGTGCAAGTGTATATATAGCTGCAACTTCTACCACAAATAATCCAGTTCCAAACATGCTTATGAAAATTTAAGTGTTTCATGATTTTGTCATGGATCCCATCATCAGAATTTGACCAAATTTATATGCCACCCTAACGATACTCCCTTTTTTTTAATAAAAAAAGAATCATTAAAATTGGTTTAGAAACAAAGAAGTTGTCCTACATAAAAAATATATTCAGACAAATTGAGAACCTCCTCCTTTTTCATAGTTGTTCAAAAAGTGGTAAGGTGTCAATTATTTTTTAAGAATTTTTAATAAGAAAAAAATCACTATAGACATTATTATGTGCTTTTATAGTGAATTAATTAATTCAATAGGAAAAATCAGAGCCTATACTACCTAGTATGTAGATGTAACTTATAACATACTTAATAGCACACATGTACATATTTTTTTCTAAATGTACCTATTTTTTAAAAAAATTCCTTAACATTGAGCCAAAGACAACTGTAATTAAAATTTACAACTATAAATACTCACCTTTGTTCTGTTCCTTTTCATTCTCGTGTCTGGTGTAGAATCAGCATCTGATGATTTCTTTGCTGAAGTGGCCCCATCATTGGTTTTAGTTGGTGACAGCTGTCTTCTCTTTCTCATTGGAGGAGTCACTGTTGCCAGTTTCAATGTAGACTTTGGAACAGATTTTGGAACCGATCTGGTTTAACAGGAGTTTTAACTTCTGTTTTTTTTTCTTCCACTTTCTCTTCCTGCTTTTGAATTTTCTCTGTTTGTTCTTCTTGTTCAGGTGGAGTAACATTTTCTTTGACCTCTTCCTTTTTTTCTTCTTCTTGTGGTGGTTTTTCACTTGGCTCTTCTTTTTTTTCTTCCGGCTTTGAAGGTGAATCTGGCTTAGGGCTCTCTGTTACCTGACGGTTCCAGTATCTGGGGAGTAGATGTCGTTACTTTGTCTTGACTATCATTAGCTGCCTCAGGTACAGGTTTGTTGTCACTTTGTGTAGGAGCAACATCTGCCGGAGGGGCTGGTTTAAGTTCTATTGGTTTGGAAGGTGATTTTTCTGAGGGTTCATTGGCAGTAGCCACTTTAGGTTGAGCAGGACTGTCTATGTGGTCAACTGGAATTGGAGCATCAATTTTCTGTGGAGTACTTGGAGTACTCGCTGGTTTTTCAGGTGATTTCTCAGGTGGTTTTGGTGTACTTGGTGAGGTCTTTGCAATATCCTGCTTATCTTTATTACTTTCAGGATTTTGGGGCTTGAGTGCTGTGGGTGCATTTGAACCTGATTTAGGCGATTCAATTGTACCATTGGCATGACTGCTCGAATCAGGCTCTTTTTTCTCAGGAGTTCTTGTCAAGGCAAGAGGTTGGGAAGTATTTGCTTTGTCTTGTACCAAACTAAGTGGTGCACCAGTTGTCGGAGTTTTACTGGGGCTTGGAGGTGGAATTGAGTTCTGAGTAACATGTGATAGGTTTCCATGGTGACTCATGTTCTGTGCCATTTGTGCCATGTTGGCTGTCACAGGCGCCATGGAGGGTACTGCGTGAGCTGGTGGTTGCGGTGCGTTCACGTGATGCGTCAAGTTCTGTACAATGAGATTATTGGATCCGTGGTGTAGAGAATTTTGAGCTCCCTGGGGAAGAGCGACTGCGTGATTGGCGCTTGCCACGTTGCCTTTCGCGGGACTCGCCTGACCGCCCGGCTGCGGGACCCCCGGCTGGGCCAGCACCGGCTTTAAAGCAGAATTCATATCAGACGACGACAAAACTTGATGCGATTTTCAGGTGTTCACACTGAAACATAAAGGCAATACGTTAACGACACTGTTATTGTAGCACGTTAACAGACTGTGATGTCTTTGACCCAAAACAATAATTTATACATAACACAACCTGTGTCTATGTATAGGCGTACGCGGGTAAGAACGCGAACGCGACATAGCCCGCCTTTACCGCTACTTTCTATTATCTAAGATGATTACGAGCTATGATTTAGCTTTGAAAAGTTACCAGTAACTATTTCGTCGTCAAAAGCTCATGAAATAACTGCGTGTGCGTAGCGACTGCGACGAAGCAGCCGCAAAAAATATGCGTTGCTATAACTAAGAAACTTCCGCAAGATTTCGACCGCCGTAGACGAAGGGGTCGGATAAACGAACGTCAATCACACTAAACGATCACTAAACCTCACTAACATAGAAGTAATTCCATGATTAACACTTTTAACAACAATTTATTTAAAACTAAGTTTGCTTTAAATAGTCGAAATATTTCAACAAGTATTATGCACAGTAGTTTAGAGATGGCGTCGGCATAACGCGCATGCGCCACCCTCTTTTTCTGTTGTCCAATGAATACGTAGAATGAAACGAAGCTCAAACGTATTTTTCTGAGAAAGTAATGTCTCTTTCTTACATTGTCAAAGCATATATCGCTTTCTCATTTAGACAAAGATCATGCTGCGTTCAACTTTATTGTAATGTTGTAGGAAATAATTACACATCATTTAAAAATTTAAAACAATGTTATGGTTTAATTATAATAGCAATAATAAACTTTTGATGCTACAAATATCAAAACAACTTTAATGTAAAGTTGTTTTAGTATTTAAGCTTTTAGATTTGAGATTTTAGCCACGAAGAAATTTTTTTAAATAATTATTATAAGCAGACGTGTTTATGTACAAAGTCCCTTCATTGTTACACCACCTGATTGACAAAATTTTGAATTACTCTCAAATAATCCATGAACGAGACCAAAGTTTTTTAAAACGGTCACGTAGTTTCTAGATCCTCTTTGAAAATGGTTTTGAATCTTTGGTGTTCCGTCTACTATATATGTGTACAGAATAACAATGATATCTTATCTGTGAAAACTTAACTAAGAATCACAATGTCATTTTATTAAAAAAATATTATTGAATTTTGTATGTTAACGAAATAATTTAGCAATTGAACAATACATTTCATTAATTTTACTAATTAAAATAATTATTAAAAATAGATTTTACTCGGGGTAACGATTAATAACTAAAATCATGCAAAGAAGCGACATAAAAGTATAATCTATCGAATGAATGTAAAGTAAGAATATAAGGCTTTAATGGCACAACTTTTTTTTAGACTAAATACAATATGCATTTGTAATCAATATATCCTATTTGAAAGAAAAAAAAAGATTTATTCGAAGCAATCACAAATAATACAGATCACAATATAAACACAATGCCGCAGTTTATTAATTAAATTTACCACTTATTTTCATTTAAAAAAATCTGCTCTGTTTTAGTATTAGTAACGCTTAATGTATTGGAAGGGTTCCGGACTTATAAAATAAAGAAACGAATGTTCGATTCTACGACAGCGATCAAATATTTATAAGTAATATTTTTTTAAACAAACTTATATTTCTCACTGGATTCTTCCGAAAACAGAAAAATACGATTCTATTCTGTAGTACTATTATTACAGACCAAATAAGGTTATCTTTTAACCGACTTCAAAAAAGGAGGAGATTCTTAATTCGTCTATGTATATACGTATATATTATATGTATTTATATGTGTTCGGGCATAATTTATTTGTTTATAAACAGATTTTAATGATGCTTTTTTATATTAGAACGAGGATATCGTTAGGGGGTCCCATAAAATGTTGGTCACGTTCTGATGGTATTCATGAGAAAATCATGAAACTCTGTTTTGGGGCTGCTGCGTATAAGTCGATTAATTGATTACCATATTATGATTACACACTTTTAGTATAACAAATCTTTAGAAAAATGTACTATAATTTCACATATTAATAAGAATTTTCAAGCAAGCAATTGCTTTTACTTTTAGCAGTCCATTCACAGTCCTGAATGCCAAACGCCGCCACAACTTGATGCATACATGATCCTGCAAAGCATTCGATCTCACACTTCGATAAAGCTGTTTCAACGTGTTGTAGTGTTTCTCGAATAAAAAAAAATAGTGCTTTGCCTAAAAAATGCCAATATAATATGAATAACAAAAAATACCATACTTTATTTACTTTGGTTGTTGATTTAGAACAGTTCATGTGGGCGGAACTAGCAGGACTCGATGGGTGCTGGGTGTTTTGACGGTTGCTTCGCTGGATGATAGCAATACACAATAAAGCGACCACCTGGTGGCCGAAGCGGCGTCCGAAATTCAGGTCTGTGTGAAGAATGGGCCGCTTATGTGAATTGAATACTGGCAGAGACTATTGCCACAAATATGTATATGTAAGTGTAGTAATAAGTAGTAAGTAGTATGTAATAAGTTAATGGGAGAAAAACAATCTAGGGGTGACTAGGGATAAAACTGGGAATGACTTTCGAACTACAATTTTTGTGAAGTAGAGTTATAAAAATAAATATAATCTAAGTTTTATGAAAGTTGTAATTTTACAAAATGATAATACAGACTTGTCACACAGTTGGTCGCGAATTCCAAAAATTTCGTTTAGAAAACCAGTCTTCAACAACGATTATTGTGCGCCCCCAAAAACCTTATTAGAAAAGAAGTTTCAATACATACATACATACATACATAAGATCACGACTGTATCCCATAAGGGGTAGTCAGAGACTGGGCACTCACTGCAAAAGCAGATGACTGCCACAATCCACGTTTCACCAAAACAATTATATTATAATGAACTTGGTGTGATAGGTGGTGAGCCCATCGCCACAGTTTCAATAAGCTTTTCTTTACTAAATTGTATTTTATGAGATAGCGTAATTATTTATATTTAATTTTATATCTAATATTAAAGCAGCTGTTGGTAATGAGTTGTAATGAATGGCTAATGGTAATAAGTTGTTTTATGAATATTTTCAATGTTTATTAAACTGATTGCAATTTTTACATTTTGTGGGGTGAATTGAGACGGAATAAGTGTAAATAAAAACGACTTTGGAATAAGAATGACATAAAATCATCTAAGACTGCTAAAGTGTTTCGGGACGGCAACGGCCCTGTAGTAGAGGGACAAGGATGCCTCAAATAATTAATAGATTTCCTTGAACAGAAATAAACAGAACCTGTAACGTCTCGTTTTCCGCAATGGTTAAAAAGTGGGCTACGTATGTGGCCTCTGCCTATCCTTAGTATGAGAAAGAGGCGTGATGGAATGTGTGTAAATCTGGGGGCACGGCAGTGCCCCCAGCCAAGTCGAGCAAACAGCTTGATAAATATGTTTTAGAGTTCTGGTAAAGAGATTAAGATAAAAAGGATAGAAAGAACTGAAAAAAAATATGTGCTAGCACCAAATTTCGTCAACGGTTTACGTGATCGATTTACTGATTAGAGCATGAAGACTTAATTCTGGAGATGTTGCTTTAAACAATTTTTCTGTTCTTATGTTGTTAGTAATAAAAGTTATTAATTTTAAGTGATTTAAATAAAAATCAAAGTAAACATTTTTTCTTTTTGTTAGCAACCCTGCCATTTTTTCACTAGTCTCTCCCATAGACTTTGAAGTTTAGGTCGCGGGACATAACCGCCCTAATTCTATTTTAGCAAAAATATAACACATAAAGTTTTTATAATTTTAATATAATTTATAAGTATTGTGATGACAATTTCAGTTTTTTAATAATAATATTTTCCACCGTAACCTAGATAAATTACTGTGTAAAGTTCACTTTCGTCCCAATTCTCACCATTTTATTTAAATAGAAATATATATTATTGTCTATGATATCAATTTTAGTTTTTCATTTGATAGGTTATTAAATGAAATTAATATTCTCTAGTACTTAGTAGGTAGTAAAATATTTATCCTGTCTTATTATACAGACTGATAAATGTATTAAATTCCTTACCGTACCGCATAGTTTCCAATATCATTGTTGTGTATTGCATAGTTTGATACACTAAACAGCTATGGTTAGTTCAATAAATTATTTCTAATTTATCGCTATAATTGTATTTGTCATTATCCATATTATATTTTACAGGATGTTTTAACAAGGCCTGCAGAAGAATTCGGAAATGATGAAACCTTGGAGCATTTATGGGCATCCAAAGCTATGGAGCACAGTGACATATATTTTAATGTTAGTATTATAATTTTAATAAATTTTTATGCTTATAATGTGGTGATTTTTGCTGGTATATAGTTAATATATGTTTAGGGAAATGTTAGTATTTAATAACATGAGGCAGAAACAAGATGCATCCAAAATTAGAAATACTAAAGACTCTCAGCTTAGTTTGGCAAAAAGTCCATTGCTGGACATAAGCCTCTCCCAAGTTGGGACCATTTGCTGTATAGTGATGATGACATAAAATGCTACTGTCATTATATTTTCGGTCTGTCATAATAAAGATATCCTTCCATCAAGTAGAAGTGAGATTCTTCTAGCATTTTCCATGACTTTTGGACTCTACTGTGATAATACTGTACAAGAATTGTTTCAACATGCATTGTTTCATTGTTTTTACTAAATTTTTTAGCATAAAAAATCAAATTTATCTTTGATTTATAGGTTCTCTGTTCTGTTGATACAAGACTGCTTCGTCTCACGCCCCATGATGACCTGATAATCACCCACTTCCGACAAGATTTTCCAGACATGGACGTCAGAAACATCAATGAGAATGAAATAAAAAATAGTGTTAACAAAGCTAGATGGAGGTTATTCTGTGAAAAATTTAAAAACATTGTTGAGGACTATAGTTTTGGCACATTATTAAGAGCAGACACTAAAGGAGATTATTCTGAACAAAATACTATATTAGTGCCACGAGTACAGTTCTATGCAATTGAGATAGCTAGGAACAGGGAAGGTTTGAACAATGAAGTGAAGAAAAAATATAAATGTGCATCGAAATCAATCTTGGAAACGCAAGAACACAAAACAAAAGTTGCCATATAAAATAAAAGCCTTGTTTGTTGCCTTATAGATGCCTTTGTTTAACGTGAAAGTTTTGCAAGTCATTATAATTTTCTAAATTATATCATTACCATTGTGCATTATGGATGCAGTATATTTAATGTCATCATCATAATATATGTGAGGTCTGAAGATTGTTACTTAGTTTCTAGAAATATGGTGAACAATGAACACTATATGAGGGCCTATCTATTTTTTATCCATGGTATAACTCCTATTCAATTTTAAACAGCTAACCAACACTTATAATGATAACTCCTACTATAAGATAATTATACTACTTAAGCTGGATAGTTTGTATGCTTGAATACGCTAATCTCATGACATTAATCTGATTTGCATTATTCCTTTTTCCTTTTGCGTTAGTCAGTTTTTTGTGGAAGGTTCTAGGCTATAACACATTATGCTATGGTGTTAAGGAGCCACAGGCTGAGAACCGAACAGAGCAAAATGTATGGCACAGTCATGTGGTTGAGTTTTACATGGGTAAAACCTCGTGGCAAGGCTAGTAAAGAAAATAAAAAACCTATGTTACACAGCTTAATTAATCAAATTAGCTACTTATTAATGGTTGGATTTAAATCGGAGGTTGACAAAAATCAAGCCATGTTTCACAGTTAGGCAATTACATTTGTTTATAACATATGTTAGAGCTGAGTACATTTTTTCACCAACATCGTCTTCGTCGTCGTTTCAGCCTATCACAAGTCCACTGCTGAACATAGGCCTCCCCCATAGAGAGCCACAAAAGTTTGTAGCTCTCATATAGGAGGTATTAAGCCATAGTTGCCATGCTTGGCAGGCGGGTTGGCAACCGCAGTTTATTAATTCAGATGTTCCAGGAAGATGCTGCTGCCCATCTCCTGGTTTTAATTTCCCTCTGTCGACTTTTACGACACCCACGGGATGGGATGGTGTGGTAGATTCTCTTAGGCCGCTACCACACAGTACTACACCAACATAAGTATTGCAAAACAAGATCACATATCACTTGAAAACAGCTCTTGGTGGACATATTCAAATGCATCAGCGGGTCTCGAGTTGATCAACCTTTCTGTATACTTTGTATCTAGTACTGTATATGTATTGTTTATATGATCTAACATTTGATCATGTTCTTCTATTAATGCTTTTAAAAATTACATATTTAAAATTTGTATCTCTCTAATATATCTCTGAAAATGCTAAACCAATTGTAATGAAATTGTATTTGATTAGGTGTCATTAAATTGCTCATGTTGAGAGAATTGTTTAAATAGGTTTAGTATTTGATGCCTGATAACATATTGTTTTTTTTATTATTGGTTTTCTAACTTTGCTGTATTGATGATAAATTTAAAAAGTAATATGAATATAAATTTTGGAGTAAGTTAATTTCTATTACTCATTTTCCAACTACTACTGCCACCTTGCCATATTTCTCTTGCAAAATAATATTAACAGTGTGTATCAGTAAGAGAGTTTTTAAAAATATAGAGAATGTAGATATTTCCTACATATACTTTCTCTAATCATTATTTAATATATGCCACGTTCAAATCATTGCCTTATGTATTACATTCAATAAATTATGTATGTAATAGCAGCTATATTTAATATAAATAATGAATGATATGTACATGAAAATATAAAAAAACTGAATGAGATGTTCAATAACTCATGCATTTTTAATATTAAATTTGTAAGTTTATAGTTAAAGTTTGTTTTATTCTTTCATCATCACTTCAGCCTATCAGTAGTTCATCGTGAACATAGGCCTCCCCGTTGATTGCCACAAAAGTTTTTAGCTCTCATTTTGTGGGATTCTGCCATAGTTGCCAAGCTTAGTAGGCGGGTTGGCAATCGCAGTTTATTTATTCAGATGCTCCAGGAAGTTGCTGCTGCCCATCTTCTGGTTTTAATTTTCCCTCTGTCCACTTTTACGACACCCAAGGAATGAGATGGGGTGGTAGATTCTCCTAAGGCAATCTTTAAAATTGTTCAAATGTTGTGTAGCACATAACTGACATTTTATGACAGTTTGTGGCATTTTGAGGTAATTTAAACCTTTTCAGATAATTTAGATCTGATTAGGTTGTTTTGTTTGGCCTGTCCAAATGGGAAGTCACCTATTTTAATCACTTTCGTTGACTTGACATACCTTTTGCTTGCAATCTAGCAAAATATAAGATGAATTCTAAAGGAATTGCTTTGGTGGCTACAGAACAATCTCGACTATGGTGAGATCTTGAGGTTAAGAACGAAGTGCTTGTCTTATTATTTGCTTATATAAAACAGAGGTACATGTCCTTATCTTCTCATATTATTATATGCAATTTTATTAAGTTTT
Source organism: Luehdorfia chinensis (assembly GCA_019845155.1). Taxonomy (NCBI): domain Eukaryota; kingdom Metazoa; phylum Arthropoda; class Insecta; order Lepidoptera; family Papilionidae; genus Luehdorfia; species Luehdorfia chinensis. Next base: position 2,877,983 of record JAHVAK010000390.1, read on the forward strand.
AATAGTAAAATAATGTTTTAAAGTGATAGGATTTGTTACTACACTCAGCGTCACAAAAATCGCACCTCTCTGAGTTTGCGCGAAAAATGGCTGTAATGGCTAGAAACTAATTATATTTATATAAATATTGGTATGTTTGAAATGGGTATTTGAATAGCTTTACATTATTAATAAAAAAATCATGAAATCATTAAAACATTTATCATTATAGAGCATCAAAAATAAACACTGTCAAATGCTCGTTAGTAAGGACGCTAGTTACACCACCTAAAAAGGGTATAAAAGGGTCGATCTGGATGAAATATGGGCCAGTCGTAATTTAGACTTTGCAGTGAACGCACGTGAACAAGTAACCCAAGTAAGAACAAGTAAAGATGGACACCAGCTCTGAAGAAGCCGCTCAAGTGATTACCCTATTGCAGTCGGGGATGCGGCAGTGTCCTGTCCCGTTTTTCAGTTCGGTTCCAACGTTTTCAGCAGACTGGTGGTTATGTTAGAAAACCGGGATCTGGAAGAAAACGGTGCACATCAGAAAGAGATGATCGTTACGACATCTTTACGAAACAGTTTTACAAATGCTGTTGAGTTGCAACAACAGCTTCGATCAACTCGGAGAACATCTGTGAGTGTTTCTACGATAAGAAGAAGGTTACACGAAAAGAGTTTAACAGCCCATAGACCTGCTAAAGGTCCAAAACTTACTGCACAGCATCGCAGAGATCGCCTAGAGTTTGCTCGCAATCATTGCGAGTGGACTCTAGAACAGCGGCGGACCGTACTCTTCTCTGATGCGACGAGGGTCTGTCTCTTCTGCAAAGACAGACTTAGAAGAGTCTACAGAAGACAGGGGGAGAGGTACACACAACCCTGCTTCGAAGAATCCGTCGAATACGGGGGTGGCTCGTGTATGTTTTGGGGCGGCATTTCCGTCGACGGGAAAACGGAACTTGTGTGCGTTTCCCGGCCTCGGGGTGACCGTGGGCAAGGGTCATTAAATGCTGGTCGGTACATTACTGAAATCCTGGAGGAACATGTGGTCCCGTATGCTGGTTATGTCGGTGATGGAGACCGCGGTTATGCTATGCAATGTTATGCATTGGCCAGCACGAAGTCCAGACCTTAACCCAACAGAACATCTCTGGGATGACCTAAAACGGCGCGTGCGAGCTCGAGATCCAGCTCCAGCCACTCTTCAAGAGCTCCAAGATGCGGTACTTGAAGAGTGGGAACAAATACCCCAAGAGGCTGTTGCGATCCTTGTAAGGTCCATGAAAGATCGCATGGAAGCGCCAGGAACACTAGGTTTTAAGAACTTTTTTTGTATTTATTAAGTTTTTTTTTAAATTATTAATTTGCAAATTTGTACATACCCTGTCTTTCTTTAATTTCTCTTTCGTCTCGTTATAAAAGTAAAATTCAATTAAAATTCGTGAAAGCTAATGAAATTACCTTTCGAATGAATTTGTGTTAAAATAGTATTTAAATTATTTTTTTCGGATGTGCGATTTTTTTGACGCCGAGTGTATTAGCAATAAGATCACATTTTTTTTTAAAAAAAGAAGCCCCACAGTAGGATTTCTCCTGTATCGTGGGTGCGTTTTACAGACATACATTTCACATGAACACTGTGGCCTAGTGTACTCTGACCATTAGGCCACATGGTCATCTTTTTAAAAAAATTATAATCAATATAATTTCTGTTGGCTTCCAGTTGATAACCACATGTCTCCGAGGTTGGAATAAGCCTTATAGACATTTCCATGTTTGATGGCAGTCACTGTGTAGGAATCTATGGTCAAAGGAAAACTTTCAAGCCTGCTTTTAAATATACTTGATATTTCAAATAAAAAAAAATTAAGATACATTTATATTCAAATATAGATCACAATCTTCAGAAAACAGATATGTTTAGATAAAATAACTGATAAAATAATTAAATTCATAGAAACTCATATGGTACATGGATGTAGATTACACAAGGCATTTGGTAAATAGTATAACAAGTGGGAATATACCAATGCAACTTAAACATGTAAATGTTTTGGGGACATAACAAAAAAAAATCAGTTGCTCTATATGTTTTTGTCAAGTAAGAATTTAATTTTGTATCAAATAGATATTTTTCGTTTTCATATTTGACCCTATAGCTAGCTATAAGTTGATTGTATTGACGGCTACATTCACTCCGTTTTGGCGTGTTACCCTTACATTATCTAACTTTTCTATGAAAGAAAAGAATGAGATGAGAAAAACATTCAACATTTTTCGTCACCCTGAGACATCAGTTATTCAAGTCTCATATGTCCAGTATTTGTACTAGCTCTCAGTGCCATTCGGACTAAAAAGCAGTAATGTATGTGCACACTCCTACTTCATGGCAGACTAATGGGCCCTGCAGTGATACCTGCCTAGACAGATTCCTGCATGGGAATCCTACCACCAGTAAAACCTAATACCTTGTATGTAGATATCAGCAGGTATGCTTGAGGTATATTTAGTGGTATAAGGTGATTTGCAGGAGAGCACTATTCTAACTATGCAATGGTTCCATTACTCACTCGGCAGTCAGATATTGGCACAAAATGTGTGCGCATACTCACTGAAGCTAAAATACTAATAGGGAAATTATTGTATGTACTAGACTTTAATTCTCTGATGATTGCTGATGAATGATGCTATGTAAACTATTACAAAGTACAATTTACAAGAAAGTAATATTTCAATCATCAAATATAGTTTCTAAAGGGTATTCAGGTCATAATCAAGCCCCTTCCCCATAAGGCATCAGCAATCTGTATTTTATCAGTGTCATTGGGTGCTTCAAGATTTTCAATCGTGACATATTCTGGGTATGAAGTGATTAGTGTTTCAATGGCAGGTGCTAATTCTTCCTCAATTTCAAGAAATGATAATTCATTGCCATGATACTCTAAAGAATTCTCGGTATAGTAATATAACCTTATTGTATCTTCTGAAACCATTCTTAATATATTTTTTCGTAACAATCTTATTCTTGTGTCAAGGCTAATTTCTACTCTATTTGTAACTTTTCCATTTTCAACCATAACATCACTGTCACCATATACAGTACACGCCTTTTCTAAGTCGCTGAGAACGGGAGGTAGAGCATCATGTTGATAATTTTTACTCATTTGATCTACAGCTTCATCTATGGGCAGGTGATTTTTGATTTTAAAGAAAAGGTTTTTAATTATTTCCTCTATCTCTGTTTTTCTGGGTGTACTCACATCAGAATGAACAAGTCCAAAGTTGTCATAGAGGTCTAACGGTAGTCCTTGTCTAAACTCTGTGTCTTCACTAATTGCAATTTGTAAAGCAGCAGGAATCATTTTTTCAAACAGATCTGCCCATGAATGCTTTTGATACATACTAACAGTGACATGAAGGGAATGTTCCCCATCAATTGTTACGCCTTGATGAATATAACCACGAGGGAAATACAGCATATCACCAGCATGTAAAGTCACTTCTAATATTGGTTCACCTATTTCATCTTCAGTGAAGTTCTTCGATGATACTCTTGGCAATATTTCTCCCTCTTCCCGAGGTTTGTATATGCGCCAATGCTTTTTTCCTTCTGCTTGTAAAATGAATGCTTCAATGTCATCATAATGTGGAGCAAATCCTTGACTGTCTGGAGGTGTTAAGTAAGCATTAGCACCAACAAAAGAGTTGAAATATTCTTGTAATGTTGCATTCAGGAGATGTAATTTTGAAATATATGTTTGAGGATTTAACAATCTAATACTGCAACCATTTAAATATAAATCCCACACCAAATGGGGATGAGCTCTTCCTTCGGGATTATGTGTTTCCCTCTTTCCATCGACATAAGATGTGATATCAATGTTTTTAGTGAACTGAATATTCTCAGTGCGCAACATATTATCAATGATCGGTGTAGAAATAATGTCATTGTAGTACTTTGGCTTGTTTCTTGCAATATGTAAGGGTTTCTTTTCCCAGATACACTTAAAGAAGTCATGAATATTATATGGAGCGATCATCCATTTGAAAACCTTCAAGGCTTCATCACAACTGTCTGTTACTACTGGTGTAAAAGCAATGCTACCATTGCTTGAGTGTGAAGAGGAATTCATCTTCATCACCTTGCTGATTATAGTCTTTATTTGGTAAACAAACTGGAACTAGAGCGGGAACATCCTCACCTTCCGATGCCTCGCTATCCTTTTTATCTTTAATCACGGTGTTCAAGCGTTCAATTTTTTTATTCTTTACCTTAAGTTTGTTTTTCTTGTGGGTTTTCTTCTTTATAATGTTCTTAGTCTCTTTCATCTTCTTCTGCTTTCGTTTCACTTGTTGTGCAATTTTCTTCATAATGTTTTCATTTATATTTATAGGCAGTGGCTTCGGTGAAACGGTTACTTTTCTCTTTCTTTTCCTATTTCGTTTCGGTGTAGATTGTTTTGTAGTTTTATATATGGCAAATGCTGATACTGGAGAATCCATATTTTAAATAGAAATTAGAGATATATTTCAAAATTTTAACATAACCTCTCTACAATAGTATGTGTTTAAGTATGTAAGAATTAATTAATAAGGTAAAAGAAGTTATTGTTACGTTCAGAATAACAAAGAATAAAATTAAAGATTACAATTGGACCATGTTTTTTTTTTAATTAAGTTGCAAAATAACAAGTTTAGGTTATACCATAGATTATTATTATTAATTAATACAAAATATCGGTACAGCATGTAGCGCAGACAATATAGACATAGAGTAACTAACTAACTAAAACTTTTTGTTTAACAGACGCAGACTTTCTGCAGGACTTTTGGCGCCAACTCGAAAAGTGGCGGTAGTGTTTTTATTGAATTTTGTAATTTCTGTATATATATAGAGTTTTGGTGTTTAATGTTAATGGTTTATTATGTAACAAATGCTCGTGAAGTGTACAGTAATTGTGAAATTCAATTCAAGACCGAAATTGTACTTTTCAGTTGGTTAAGCAGTCTTCTAAGTTGCTAGATGTCACAGACGAAAACTAAAATAAAAATTTAGCATACTCAGAAATTTGTTAGCCCGGACACGGCCATTGTACTTCAACAAAACGATAGTTCTCTTTTACTAATTTCCCTTTAACTTTATTGATATTTACTATACACATTAAACACCTTTACTAGTACTTCCTGCATAACACTATCTTCAGAACACCACCACTAGAAAACGCACACAGGGTCCCCAGTGTTCGCGACACTTCAGTAAATTATCCCTAATGTAAAAAAAAATCGTATTTATCGTTTTAGTAGCAACCATTCTTCTAATTTATGGGCACCTCACACGGTCCTTTTTATTGAAGACTGAAAGTGATGGTGATAGGCTGAAATTATGATGATAATGAATTGAAAATAATAGGTTGGATGCATGTCGGAAGTAGTTGGATGCGTGTGGCTCAGGACCGTGTTTTGTTAATTGGACGTGAACATTGGATGTGAGAGGCGTGGCGTTGCTAGTTTGTCTTTCCTTTTCATTCCATAATGAATACAAATGTATGTTTGTTTCTTTTTTAACATGTTGAAACATGCAGAGTTATGAACCGGCCGCAATGATTGACAAACTTAGTAAACAATTAATATATTATTTTCAGAGTAGATGAATTTAATTTTTTTTTATTAATTTCGTGTCAAATATGTCTGTACTAAGTGTGAGACGATTATGTTTTATGATACAGAAAGAAAATTTATCAATATATATATATATATATATAACATAATACTATAAATTTAAATATTATTATTATTCTGTAATAATCTCTTTAATAAAAATAATAATCTATTATAATCGCTTTAAATAATATAATAATCTGTAAAATAATTTCTATCGATTATATATTTTGATATCGTGACATCTAAATCGTTCGTCTTTTACATAAACAAAATTGAAAAATGTACAATGTTTAAAAGATTTGAAATGCACAAGCGTTATGTCTATAATCTAAGATGGAATTTAATAAAATGACATCAATGGCAATTATTAACAATGTTTTAGTCGAAAATTTGAAGGACTCGTTTGTTGCAATGAGCACGGGTTCGATTCTCGCACACGACTAACTTTTGTTTAACCTACAAATAATTTCGGGTTTTAGTTCGGGTTAAGTTCACGATACAGGAGATATCATCGATTTGATTAATATTGTTTTGTTCATTTTAAAACAATAATTTTACATAAAATAGCTTGTTTTTTAATTAAGCATTAATATTTAAAAATCCATAAATTCGAAACTGCAATGATTGTTTATGCTGGTGTCAATAATGGTGCTTATCTAGCTCAGTGACTAATGACGATTTATGTTATGACCCTTATCCAATCACAATCGGCAGTTGCTCTCGCGTCCCACGTATCCACTTGCGAAATCTGTGAAAAAAAAAATCGAAACAAGCGGCTTCTAGCGGGGGTGTTCTGTGATAATATTAAACAAATCGAAACTCGAAGTATAACAAAATTCAATTAAAAAACACAACCGTCAGTTTCCAATTTGGCACTGAAATGATTTATTCATGTTTATGGCAATAGTCGGAAATCATTGTATGTACTTTGTGGTCGTAGACTTCCGTCATTGTATAAGGTTAATTGCCATTGCTCGAAATTTTATTAGCTTAGCGACACTAAAGTATTCACTTTTATTGATAGAGATAAAACTAAAAAGCATTTAGCGGATGATATTGCCAAGGAAAAGGGTAGCCTACCCGGTCAGATTGGGTGGTCTGATTTGGAGAGGAATTCTCCTCCATCTATTAATATTTAGATGTTGTATATATAGTTCACATCTCATAAACTTTCATCGTGCGATTATAGAATTTAGTGAGATATTTCTTAAGCTTCTCATGTGGCGACATAGATGTTGATACAAGCACGTGCTTAATACCAGTTGCAGTGTGTCGCTCAGAACAGCACAGCATTGAAAAGTTCCGAGTAGTTCCGCACCGACACGACGGCTTCCATAATATATATATACATAAATAATATAAAAAAATCCTATTGGGAAGAAGCTTTTCTTAAATTTTTGTCCCTCGTTTTAGTAATCCAGACCCCCAAACTCCCCACAAAAATATTACCGAATGTAAGAAACTGTTTAACACTTACAATCGACTTTGACATTTTACTGTCTTATTGCCCAAAAGTTTTAATTCATAAAAAACACGTTAGGACCGGTGACGGGCAGCAGCGTCAGATGCCTGTCATGTACGCTTCGCTTTAATGTATCTAAATTTTCTAAATGCGGGCGGCATTGTGTGGCGGATCGTCTACTTCCCTTTTCAAAGGGTTGAGCCACGGCGGTTTTTCGAAAAAGCCGCGGTTCATTCAAACCAGCTGGTGGTTAAAGCAGCAAATTACCGACCAAATAGAAACGCGAACGAACTCAAACGTCGCCCTGCGAAACGTGCTAGACGACACGGACGTCTCAGCTCTTTCTGACCACGATAACGTCAGTCACGATCCAAGCCACACTGTACTATAGTCAATAGCTATAATATAACACGCACCACGACGCGCGACCGCCGTAGAGAGCGGCGCGCAATAGTCAATAATCACACCGCGTACACACGATTCACCCGTGTTCCAGGGCGGTTCTCACCGCCCAGAGTTACCGACACACAAGTCGACAGTCCGAATGGACGCGCGCAGCCTCCCTCGGACGGTCATTAGACGACTTAAAATATTTAAGATTTTCGAAATCGCGAAAGCACGCAGCGAACGCGACACAGTCCGAACTTCGAGGTTTTTGTACGAGTTTTTATTTATTTATTTATGTTTGGGTCAAACCAAACCTGGCACGCGTGCCCCTGGCCCGCGAGCACAGTATCCGATGAAGCTGTAAAAGCCGAGAAGGCTAACAGCAATTACATCACCGAAAATATATAAGGGTTGAGGCGGGCGATGGCTGCCACATGCGTCATAATTGTGAACAGGTGCTGTTTGTGGAGACTGGTCTTCTCGAGATTGCAATATACTGACATATTTAGTATTGAATCTTGTCTAAAATTTTAACATGGAGCATGCTTAATGGTTCGGTCAGACAGCGTCGCGTCGCCGTCCCGCCCCGTCCGCTGTCTGACCGAACCATTAGTAAATTTATTTTTAATGAATTTTGAGTAAAACGAAAAAAAAAATATTTTCCAAAAAAGAGGATACCTACGGAGATTTTTTTCGAGTTTCGTTTCATCTCCGTTAGTGGAACCTCATTCCTAAACGTTGGTAGATTGTATAAAAATTACGTTTGACAAACGATATTTATATTTTTCTTACGTCGAACTTAAAGAATTTTAATTTCATTACATTTTATGCTTTTTATGATAGCGTAATCATTTTCCTCGTCGACCTGCTCTTATTTGATTGCTATATTTAATATGCAGAGTCACTTTTTCTAACTGCAAGCGAAACTTTTTCTAGAAACAAACAAAAAAGACATAATTGAAGTATTTATTCCAGTATTTTTCCAGATATTGGGTCTAACATTCATTCTACATTTGAAAGGAATTTTGTTTTACTACAAATTCACTACAATCTATTTTCTATTAATACATAATATTTCATGTAAATATTCGTTATACTTTATTTAGTGTGATAAATTTCTAAAGTGATACGTTAATTTACATTGTAGGCTTCTCATTCTAAATTTTCTTTAGAGTATAACTAATATACTCTTATCTTATCTATGGAATAACAAAGCAAATAAAAGGGGTATTACATTTTTATTACGTTCCCTGTCAATTGGTTGTTCAGTACTCTCGACAACACTACATTATTACAATATTTCAGTAGTTTTCGTTTGCCTTAGATGCTTATATATTTGTTTAGATTTTTTTGTTATCCTGAATATAAACAACATATTAGCAGACCAGAGCAGAATCTTGTCGAGTGTTCCCAATAATATATAAACTAAAAAAATTCTTTGTATAAGATGGTTGGATTGTTTAGACTTTATTACACAACACAAATAATAATTACGAAATAGTAGACAGTAAAAAATTATTTGAGCTATATTTTTCTTTATAAGTACAAGTAAGTCTCTTCACAAGAGTATTGTCATTTCGATCTAACATTCTTTGCAGTTAAAAATATATCATTTTTAAACATATTAAAATAAAAGTTGCCTTGTTATAAAGAATAAAAATATCAGTGCACACGTTTATTTTGTGACTCGTTCCGTTTGGTGAAATAATTAGAGCGGTAAACTTAAAATTATATTATAAAACATTTTTTGAGCTTGATCCTATATAGATATTCATATAAAACATCTATAGATATAAGTCACAATTTACTATAATTTATGTATATATATTTATTATTATAACATTAATTTACGTAAATATTATTTCAATGCATGCATTACATGCACCGACTTTATAGGAATTCACTATAAGTTTACCTTGCCTTTTTTTTCGGACGTCCATTTTTGTTTATGGTCCTATACCGTAGATAAATAATAAAATTTGTAAATTTATTTTGCATAGACGTTACTTCGAAAAGTTTGTATTTACGTTATACACTCAATAATATATTTTTGTAATGTAAACACATTTGAGATAGATTTTTTTAATGATATGCCATCAATGATAGACTTGAGGTTAATCCTTTGTTCATTGTAGTTATTAGAGTAAGTAAGTATACTATGTAGCGACATGTTGGTCAGTCAGTTTAGACAGTATCAGATTGTGTAAATTCTTTTCAATTTTGCTATACGTTGAATGAACATAAGAGATAGAAGAGTGAGAAATCTGTTTTCAGTCTTATCGCGAACATATAGTTCGTTTTAATACCACGCCAAGGTAAGGTAAGAATATCATTCTTTCTCGTTTGATCGAGAATTTGTTAATTTTTACGAAATATGAATGTTGAAAGGGACGGTAAGTTGTCTCAGTCCTATCTTATTTTGTTTTTCTGAGTTATAATATAGTATAAGAATTTTTTAAATAAAGGGTTGACTTTTTATTGGAAACGAGCGTGATTATGTGAGTTGCATATATATTTAAGTCAATTAATGCAAAAACATTAAAATTAATTGTTTTGTAGACAGGACAGGTAATCCTTGATATTTTTTTTTAACATATTTTACATTTTCGAAACAAATATATGTCGCAATGTAGAACGATTTCTTTAGATTTACTTATATCAGTTAAATAAAAAGAAAATTACAAATATATTTATTACACAAAAATATTTATTAAAAGAAATACATTTATATATATCTTTCTATTTACAAAAATAATTAAGAATTTCACTAAGCTTAAATAGAAAAACGACGACGTGATTCGGCACCCGTCACGTCTCGTTTCCTGTGAGGGCGAAAAGTGAGCTACCGACGTGGTCTCTGCTTACCCCAATAGGAAAGAGGCGTAGCTGTAAGTATGTATGTAAATAGAAAGGTAATTATGGATAATGTCATTGAAAAATCGTTCAACGTGCTATGTCCCAGTATTTTATTCAGTATCTATTATATATTCACTATATGAATTGAACTATGTATTATATTCAGGAAATCATTAATTATTTTAGTAATAAGATATATTTTATCAATCAAATTATAGTTGCTAAAACGCACCAATATATTATAGATTTCCATTTTTAATTTTTTAAAAATATAAAATCGAAGCGAAGTTATGAAACAGAACCTCGTTTAAAACATTTAACAGATGAAACTATAGGACAGACCATAGATTTTTTTATTTTTCTAGATATTTTGACAGCTTCTTTTATAGATTTTTTTTGACATTTTTTTTAGTTAATGATGATCGTTTGTTTTAATGTACTCGAATATCCCGTGCGTGTACCGGCGTGGTATCCTCAGGGCTGGGGCTATCGTCGAGATGGGGCCGGATGTGTACGACGGAGCGGCGCTGGTCGTGTCCGTAGTCGTCGCGCATCACCAGTCCCGCCGATGCCATAGCCCGGGCCCGCGCCGGAGCCGCTGAGCCGCATCTTCTCCGGATCTTCGTCTAGTTTTATTGATGAGAACACCGTGCTGAGGTTCAGTTGCGGGATGTCGTAGAATACGGTGAGTGTCAGCATGAGGAATGTCAGGCCCGTGATTAAGTAGACTGAAAAAAAAATTGTCCAAAGTTAATCGGTGAAACTGATTGGAAGTTTTTTTGAAGCTGTTAACTTGACCATACTTTAAAGCATGTGGGCACATAATCAAATGCACCTCCTTTTTTAAAACAATGAATTTGAAATGAATCTTAGAAATTAAAGGAATTTGAAAAATTTACAAAAAATGCTACTAGGCGTAGCCTGTCTTACGAGGGAAGTAATCGATTTCAATATGATTGAGGCCCGTGTATAAATTCGACCAGTTATCTTTATTCATTATTAGGAATGGGTTTATAGGATTATAGGTAGGTTAAGGTTTTTTAAAAACACCGAACTCTATGATTCTTCGTAATAAAAAACAACCTATGTCCATCCACAGGATGCTAACTATCTCTGTACAGAATTTCGTCAAGGTCGGCTCAGCGGTTGAGCCGTGAGAACAGACAGAACAGGTAACAAAAAGACAGAGGAAAATTCTCGATATCACAAAAATAATTTAATATATCCACAGTAAATTATTTTCACCAGCGGCGCGCGATTATACGACTCCGTGGAAGTTGCATCGAGTTACCGATTGCATATGCCTACTGTCGTAGGAGGAGATATATGTTAATAAAGCTGGAAGCAATACAGCTTTATGACAACTGATGTTAAACGAGAGTTACACAGCTTCATCAAAAGCCAGTGCCACGCTGAGTCATGGTCCTTATCATGTAACCGCTTCTCCCAATCGGAGTGCAAAAGAACAGAGACGCGTATATTTGCGTTAAGTTATCGAAAGATAGAATCAAATAGCAAAAACAACGACTTATCTCTAACAAGAATCGATAGGTATCGAGTGTAATCGAATCTAAATTACTATTCATATTTATTTAATTTAGTTTATTGAACGAAAAAACGAACGAAAGAACGAACGAACGAAACGTACGACAAAACTTATGCCAATAGGAGTCCGGCAGTGTGGAATAGCACCTACCTCTTTCCTACCGAGGCGTCGTAAGTGGCGACTAAGGTAAATAACGGTACAGTCTATATTCGTGCAGAATAATACTCTGTCGCGAATAATGCTCGCGGGAACGCAATGGGTAGTAAGAATTTATTGACTCGTACCAATATTGCGGTGACGTGGTTCGCCAACAGTCACGTCTGTTGACAATGATGCTTTCGATGCGTCATTTTCTAGTAATCGCTTTTATTAAGCTATTATATCACGTTTTAGTTATATTTAGTAGTTACTTTGTTTAAGGTTAATTTAATATATATAATTGTTGTTTAAGGTTAAGTTAATTTTGTTTTAGGTTAATTAATTTTTTTTTAGTATATTTCTATTTTAATTGTGTTTCATTCTATCTCTTCTTCTGATGTGGCGAGTGAAAATCAGCACTGTTTGATAACAGTACGCGCTGAGCCTATCTCTTTTTGCTATATAGTTTTTATTTTTATTTCTTGTGTTGTAAATAGGTGTTAATGTTTAAGCCTTCTGTTATTTCTATAGAGTATACCTGTTTAGTTTTATAAGAAGATAGCAATAAATGAATTATTATTATTATTATTTCCACTTACTTGTAGTAGCCACTTTGTACATAGGTCGGTAGGGTTGTTCTGGTGAGTCGCCGGGGATGTAGTCACCGAGGCCAATGGTTGTCAGTGAGATGAAGCAGTAGTACAACGAATCCAGGAAGTCCCATTCGGGCTCGAGACTAGCGAAGATGCCCGCTGGCACCAGGATGAAGAACACCACAAACGTCGTCACTGCAAGTTAGAACGTCCAACGTTATATATATATATATATATATATATATATATATATATATATATAATATATAATAACCCATTAAAATTGAGAACTGATACAAGGTAAGTACACCAGAAGTGGATGGAGATTGGAGATCGTTAATTCAGTTTTAAATACGTCAGAAAACTGTTAATGATTGTAGTAATGCGTCCCAAAGCGTAAGCTCCCTGTATAATATCAGGAGTATAATCAGGAAAATCCTGAAAAATTATCAAGAATCGTGACTTGCTTGGTAGGAATTTCCTCTTTCACTTTATGAGGTTTGTCGGTTTCTGATATAACTAAGTAAAATGAATCTGAGAATTTCACAACGAAAGCGTGATATTAGTTAGATATTCCACAGAAGAACTTTTAAGAAGTAACTTTTTTTATTATGTAACTTCCGTTGTATCGTCTTATACTTATGAGCACTTACTGTATTAGTTAGTTTTGCTCTATAGAAAGTATATACTTATTTTTTTTTATTTATTAAAACTTTATTGTACACCTTAATCAAAAGGGTAACAATGGGCGGACTTAATGCCTATTGGCATTCTCTACCAGTCAACCCGTGGGCGTGGAGAAAGTTGTGAAGGGTGCAATATAAAAAAAATATGTGAAAAATACCATAAATAACCAGCCGAAGTAAATAAAATAAACAAAAAATGAAGAAAAATAAATAAATTATAATAATATAGTATACATAAACATACAAAACATAAATACACACACATATATATATATATATATATATATATATGTATATATGTATATATAATATATATATATATATATATATATATATATATATATATATATATATATATATAATACATACATACATACATATAGTCACGCCTCTTTCCCATAGGGGTAGGCAGAGACCACATCTTTCCACTTGCTACGATCCTGACACACATCTTTAGCTTCTTCTACTTTCATTAGCGTTTTCACACACGCTCGTCGGTTGCGGGTACTTTTAACGTGACCTTTCCTCAAAAGTTCACCGATCTGATTGTGATACGTACGCCTAGGTCGACCCTTACCGGCTTTTCCATTCACACTTGCCTCATAAATCTGTTTCGTCAATCTCCTTTCATTCATCCTCTCTACGTGTCCAAACCATCTAAGCATGCCTTTCTCTATCTTTTTCACTACATCTTCAACCACACCGCAACGTTCCCTTATCACGCTGTTTCTCACTTTGTCAATCAGAGTTACTCCAGCTATACTTCTCAAACTTCTCATTTCCACAGCGTTAATCCTACTTTCATGCTTCTTCTGCCAGACTCAGCATTCACTACCATACATAAGTGTGGGGACCAGAACTCCCCTATGTACAGCCAGACGTGCCTTATTAGATACGTTCTGGCTACACATAAAGTTATGTAGAGCCCCATTCACTTGATTTCCTGCTAATACTCTTCTCTCAATATCACAGTCATACTTTCCGTCTCTCGAAAATTTAGAACCCAAGTACACAAACTCTTTCACTTGTTCCACTCTTTCTCCTTCAATCAGAACTTTGCAATCCGACATACTTTCTTCTCTTTCAAAAACCATTACTTTCGTCTTATCTACATTAATTTTCATTCCTTTGCTCTGTAGAGCACCATGCATAATATTAACCATCGCCTGCAACTCCTCCTCCGATGATGCTAATATAACCTGATCATCGGCGTATAGGAGGCATTTGACGGTCAAATCATTCATTTTTAATCCAAACACACTCTCTTTCAAATCTTTTAAGCAATTGTCTATAAATAGGTTAAACAGCCACGGCGAAGCCACACATCCCTGTCTAACACCTTTTTCAATGTTAAACCAGTCTGTGTAAGCTCCGTTTACCCTGACACAAGCACTGGAATCCTTATAGAGTGATTTCAGTGCTAGTATCAAGCTGCCGTTCACCCCATACATATGCAATGTCGACCACAATTCAGTCCTCACTACCCTATCATAGACCTTTTCCAAGTCAACGAATGCGCAATAGACCTTTTGACTTTGAGTCAAGAATTTTTCGGCTATGCTTCGTAAGGAAAAGACCTGATCCATGCATCCCATTCCTCTCCTGAATCCCGCTTGTACATCCCATATCTTCTCTTCAGTTTCATTCATCACTCTCTTAATTAAAACCTTTGCATACAGTTTGCCGACGATACTGAGCAAGCTAATGCCTCGGTAGTTTTTGCAGTCTTGCAACCCTTTTCCTTTGTAAAGCGGTACGATAACGGCCTTACACCAGTCTACTGGTACGTTGCCGCTCCTCCAGCAAAGGTTAAAAAGGCGGTACAGCTGACTAGCTACCACGCCCTGTCCAGCTTTCAGCATCTCAATCGTAATTCTAACATACCCTGCAGCTTTTCCCAATTTCATACTATTCATCGCTTCCACAATCTCTTCCATACTAATATCTCTTTCATCGCAACCTTCATTCATGTCCCCAGATGGGGCCTGTGCTCGTATATATTCTTTCTCAAACAAGCTTTCGAAATATTCCTTCCATGTCTTTAGAATGCTTTCCTCACCTCTCACAATACTTCCATCCTGGTTTCTGATTTTGTCCAGTTGCGAGGTCGTATTTTGACCTCTGGCTGTTCTTATGGACTTCCAGAAAAACTTAATGTTGTTCTGAAAGTCGTCAGATAACCTCGTATCAAATTCATCTCTATCATTATCTTTCTTTCTTCTCACAACCTCTTTTGCCACACCTTTTAACCTGTTATACTCACTCCTTGCCATGCTTACGTTGCTTTTCGTCGCCTCATTCGTTGCTTTTTGCATTCTTTGATTGGCTCTTCTAGCCAACCAGTCCAGCCAAGCTTTCTTCTTCTCGGACACTGCCTTTTGAACCTCTACACACACAGTCTTTAACTTACACCCTTTTCTTCTTTTACTTACACCACACACTTCAATAGCAACTTATATGTATATATACAAAATAAATATATATATATACAAAATAAACATACACACATTCATACATACTTCTATATACGTTACATATACTTAAAAATGCAATGATCAAGGAAGACGTATACAAATTAAGTATCAACAGATGCCTTCAGGTAATATTCCCGCACCAACCTTTTAATGGTATTTTTGTTGGATACTTTTCTAATATCTTCGGTCAGGGTGTTCCAGAGCAGTGTATCCTGAACAGTAAAGGAGTTACCGACGAAACCGGTGGAATGTTGAGGTACACTAACCTTATGATTAGATGAGGAACGAAGAACCCTTTCATGAGTTAAATAAATATACTGAAATTTATCCTTAAGATATGACGGAGTGAAAGGATTGTTTAAAATAGTGAAGAGAACAAGGAGAATTCTAGAGTTACGCCTTTGTTGAATAGGAAGTCATTTAAGGCGAGAACGATATTCAGAGATATGGTCATACTTTCGAAGGCCGAAAATATACCTGATACTATAAAGTATATAAAGCATAGCAATGAATGCAGGTGGCCCTGGACCGTGTTTTGTGGCAATCTATGGGGGAGGACTACGTTCAACAGTGGACTAAGATAGGCTGAAATAATGATGATGAAAGAGCCAAGGTATCTTAGAGGCCGGGCGCTGCCACTAAATTTCATAGTACGCGAGTGACCTGCGTTCGATCCCGGCACTTCTAAAACTGTTCTGCAATTATAAGTGTAGATTTACAACGAGCTCAGCGGTAAAAGAAAACATCGTGAGGAAACCTGCACTTCTGAAGAATAAAAAAAAATATTTCAAGATCATGTGAAGTCCGCCATTGTTACTCTTTCCGGCTCCAAAATCATCTCGGAAATGAGAGAATGCCTGTGTTCAGCAGTGGGACATAGTGGGCTGTTGTTGCTTTACTTTTTACTATATGGAGATATGTTGTGGGCTCTCTTACTTACCAATAATCATCAGATGCACAAGTCGTATTGTGAAGGGGCGGTAGAGGTGCCCCAGGGCCGCATTGAGTGATCTAAGCAGCGCCGTAGCAGGCAGGAGGAGACGTTCAACCAACGCAGACAGCAACACCAACGTCAGCGGGATACCGAGTAACGCGTACACCATGCAGAAGAGTTTGCCGGGCTTCGACAGTGGAGTGACATGGCCGTAACCTGGAATTTTTATGGAAGAAAGTGACGAGGCGACGCCCATTCAACTTCAACGTCTGCCCATAAAGAATTGTGTTGCGGAGCGTTATGACACCCACGGGATGTGATGGGGTGGTAGATTCTCTTAAGCCATATGGTAGCCATAAAAAGCTGTTCATAAAAGCTATTAACTTTTTTTTTGTAAAAGAAAAGATGCCCCTCAGTAGGATTTCTCCGGTATCGTGGGTACGTTTTAATAATAATAATCATCATTTAATTCGGACTTTGCATCCATATTCGTGTTAGTAACATGACAATACTTAATGTAATGTTAGTAAAAATTAACATCACATCCATAACATACATAGACATTACATCCATAAATCTCATACATACAACACAACCAGACTTGTGTTTTTGCACAAATATTGGCTCCTGCTGGATTTCGAACCCAAGATCCGGGGCGTAGAAGTTAAGTACTGTACCAAGCCACACGATCGTCGCCTGTTTTGAAGTTGACAAAATGATTTTCCGTGTGGTGGCGGCTTAAGAGGATCTACCACCCCTTCTCATTCCGTGGGTGTAGTAAAAGTCGACAGCAGGAAAATAGAAACCAGGAGACGGGCAACATCGTGCAACTCGTGGAAACATCTGAATAAATAAACTACGGTTGCCAAGCCTCCCCCAAATGAGAGCTACAATCTTTGTGGTTTGATGGCACCCCTATGGGAGGAGGCCAATATTCAGCAGTAGATAAGTAATAGGCTGAAATGATGATGATGAAGATGTTTTGACTCAGAACTATTTCTAGTTTATAATAATAATTTGTATCAGTATCCTGAAGTTTTTTATGAGTGACGAACTAGTGTGTGCAAGTTTGCACATATTAGAATAGAATACAACATTTTTTATTCGTAGCTGCAAAAACCATTAACAATTAAAATTACAAATAAAAGCATCTTAACCTAAAAAATCTACATAATAAAAAAACTAAAAAAAGAGAAAAAAAAGTATAGAAATATATAGATATATACATGTATATGGATGCATATAGACATACACATATAAGCATCCACACACATGCATACACGCACATATATGAGATGTAGCTAAAAGTATTACAAAATATAATAGGCCACTGGATTGCAGCAACGAAAAAGCTACCGACTCAGCATATGGCTACAGCAACAATGTTACTGCAGCGCTGATATTCTGTCGGAGCTAGATATATAATTTCGGTGATGTAATTGCTGTTAGCCTTTTTTTGGCTTTTACAGCTTCATCGGATACTGTGCTCACGGGCCAGGGGCCCGCGTGCCAGGTTTGGTTTGACCCAAACATAAATAAATAAATAAACTCCTACCAAAACCTCGAAATTCGAACTGTATCGCGTTCGCTGCTGTGCTTGCGCGATTTCGAAAATCTTAAATATTTTAAGTCGTCTAATGACCTTTCGAGGGAGGCTGCGGGCCTCCATTCGGACTGTCGACTTGTGTGTCGGTAACTCTGGGCGGTGAGAACCGCCCTGGAACACGGGTGTATCGTGTGTACGCGGTGTGATTGTCGACTGCTGCGCGCCGCTCTCTACGGCGGTCGCGCGTCGTGGTGCGTGTTATATTAAAGCTATTAACTATGTGTACAGTGTAGCCTGGATCGTGACTGACCGTATCGTGGTCAGGGAGTGCTCGGAGCTAGAGAAAGATTATATAAGTTAAAATACAGACTAGCCGTGGTAGCTCAGGGGCTAGGCGCTCGCTTTAAATTTCATAGAACGCGAGTGACCTGGGTTCGATTCCCGGTGCCGGCACCACTAAAATTGTTAATTGCAATTTTAAGAGCTGATTTACCACGTGCTCGGCGGTGAAGGAAAACATCGTGAGGAAACCTGCATGTCTGAGGAATTAAAAATATTTCGAAGACATGTGAAGTCCGCCAACCCGCATTGGAGCAGCGTGGCGGATTCTTCCTAGCTCCAAAACCCTCTCAGAAATGAGAGGAGGCCTGTGCTCAGTAGTGGGACATTTATAGGCTGAAACTTTACTTTTTTTTTACATGTTATCCTAGTACTTGAGTTCTTTCGATGGCAGCCCAATGGAAAAACACCCAATTAAATTTATGAGTGCCTTTTTTACAGACTATCAAAGTTACTATTATAGTGTGTATGACTGTATCTGTAATGTTTCACCATGATAAAACATCTCACCGATTGTAGTGACTACAGTGGATGAAAAGAACAGAGACTGCCCGAAGCTCCAGTTGGGTCCGCCGCTGACGTTCCTCGACGCTGACACACCACGGTTGCTCGCGCGTATCACTTCTCCCAGCAGTGCCTCGAGGTCATCATCTGTAACAATGCGTTTCGGTTAAACTACAAAAATAAATTTGAAAGCCGCGGTAGCTCAGGGGCCGGGCGCTCGAGTAAAATGTCATAGTACTCGAGTGCTTTGTGTTCTATCAATGGTGCTCGGCGGCGAAGACGACCATCGTGAGGAAATCTGCATGTCTTTTTTTATTGCATAAAGTGATGAAACGAGCAAAAAGTTCACCTGATGGTAAGTGCAACGTCTGCCCATAACAAATGCTGTGCCACCCAGAAAATTTCTGTGTGGTATAGGTTCTTAAGTCTCATATGCCCAGTGATTACGCTAGCTCACAGTGCCCTTCAAACCGAAACCCAGTAATGTTTGCACACTACTGCTTCACGGCAGAATAACTGGCCCTGGGGTGGTACCTACCTAGACGGACTCCTGCATAGGAATCCTACCACCAGTGTGAGAAATAAAAATATTTACCGGACATGTGAAGTCCGCCAACCCGCATAAGAGCAGTGTGGCGTAGTCTTCTCTGCTAGAAATCCCTTTTAGGAGTGAGAAGGTAACCAAGATGACTGGCACCTTAAACTTTGCCGAGACTTTAACGTCTCGGTATTTTAGAAAAGGCATATTTCAGATGTCCTATATCTGTTGAAGTAGAAGAGAAACAAAGGCGCCAATAGAGAAATTATGATGATGATGATGTTCTCCTAGCCGATTTCGACCACGGCGACAACTTCCGACTACTGTCGAGAGCCATAAACTGCGCAGGAGATATTATAGTGCCAGAAGTGTACGCGCAAACACAGAGGCACTCACTCGTCCCAACCTACACGCGACCGATGTAACGCTGATGCGATAAGATCGGAGGTAGGCTAGGATGCAGTGTCAGAAACACGGGGACAAACACAAGACAACCAGACCCGAAAACCAACAATTTATGTTTTAGCACAAATGTTGGCTCCGGCTGGGATTCAAACCCAGGACCCGCGGCTTAGAAGTCAGGTACTCTGACCACAAGGCCACGCGGTCGTCAATATATGGAAATAGAGAAATAGTCCATTCACAATTATGACAATCAATTCTTTATTATTATTTTTACAAATTTTAATATTATTTTGCGGATTGCGGTGCTGGTTAGAGAATTACTTCAGTTCAATTTACTTTAAGTTAGTAGTAATAGATAAATTTGTATCGTAAACTTTAAGCTTATTGTAACAGTTTGTTGTCTTAAATAAATAAAAAAGGCTACGAAATTGTTTATGCATTACAGAAATTCCATAATTATGGCAATACACAAGTTAAAGTTTAAAATATAGTGTACTATCTGTGAGTTTAAGTTCACTACTTAAATACTCTTTGAAGTTCACGACTAGTCAAACGGAATGTATGCAAAACTGCAAGTTATTTTAGGTAATTTCTTAGAAAATAGAAAAGGAAACAAAGTTTATTTGAAGCTTTATGGAGCACGTTGAAAATTCTGTGTGAAAGCATTGTTAATGAAAAAGCGATGAAAAAATTACATTCAAAATAATAAAATAGTGAAATGAAGAGGCTATACATGGAAATTGGGATACTATGTCCATGTCATACATTATCTATGGTTAACGCACCTAAAAACTGTAATGTTTATGTATTCATATTTAATTTTTTTATGGAATGCTTCGCGCGATGAGAGTAAAATTTCAAGGTTGAATTTGAATGCAACGTTTTCGGGCAACGGTTCTGTTATTCTTAATTAATATGTATGTAACGTGTAATGAGTTGCATCTCTATACGAGTATATCAATCATAAAAAAATATATTGAACAATATAAATACAAATAAAAATGGTCATCATTTCTGTTTTACAAATTCTTTCATAAGTGTAACTATAATATGAAAAAGGAATATTAAGTATTTATTCAGTCTGGTCGTGTTGGATTGAGGGATCCAAATAAACCGTTTTAATTTTGTGATCCAGGGCGTTCAAATGAATTGAAAAGTGTTGATACTCGTAGTTTTAAGAATGTTTCACAAATTATTGAAACGAAAATTTTAAAAGATCCCTTATACCACACGCACATGCTTGGCCGTGTGAACTAAAAGTGGAAGGGTGTGCGAAATATTGTTTGTCTCTTTTCTACGGTGTATAGCCTCAAATAACGTGTGTTGTAAAATATAGGAACTAGCTCTTTTTCTCCGAAGGTTGTCTGTAGACGGTCATGGTTAGTTACTTGTCACGAGTGTTGTCTTTTTTTATACACTTACTTTACTACGTCTTATTCGCTTGCTGATGAATTAAAACAGGTTTTGGATTAGGTATCGTCAAAGCCGGATTTAATTGGATGTCGCCCTAGGCCCCTTGCGATATGGCGTCATTCTTGTTATATTATAGTATTATTTAATTAATTAAACTTTTATGCACTAGTGGTACATATAGCGGACTTAATGCTTAAAGGCATTCTCTCCCAGTGAACCATAAGGCAAAGCAGAGATAAACATAATATGATAAGCGGTGCAGCGAACAATAAGAGAGTAAACAACGATTTTTAAAATATTCCCGTACTTTATTTTTGAATGCAAACTTGTTAGGAGCTTTTTTAATGTCAAGAGTGATGACTTTTGATTGACTTTTTAGTGATTACTTACTATCTGAATGCATTAGCATCTTATTGAGATACTATTCTTTGAAATTTATTTATAATGTGCTTTTGTCGAAGATAAATAAAATATTAACAAAAATAAAGATAACTTCGCCTTTTTATTTCGCCTGTTTCTTCTCCCTCAGAACAACCTCATTCCGAACCGGTGATAGAATGTAATAAAATGACGTTTGACTAACGATATTATTATTTCTTACTTTTGAAGATTTAATAATTGACGCTTTAATTAATAGACGCTTCAAACTTAAATTTTAGTCCTCTAGCGACGGCCTGTACAGTTGATGATAAGGTAGCTTTTCTCAACAATTTAATTCTTAGCCTATATGATGCTCATGCTCCTATCCGTAAGGTAAAACTTAAGCGACCCCCCGCTCCTTGGATGACTGAGGGTGTACGGATGGCAATGAGAAGGCGAAATCGGGCTTTCCTACGTTTTAAGAGGGATCGTACTGATGATAATTGGTTATACTTTAAATTGGCTCGAAATAAATGCAACCAGATGGTACGTAATGCTAAACGCCGATTTATCCATAGCAGTATTGTCCATTCTTCGCCAGCTGAGGTTTGGAAATTCCTTAGATCTCTTGGGGTGGGTAAAGCATCCACTATGGATTGCGGTCCCTCTATTTCTTGTGATGACATTAATCTCCACTTTGCTTCTGTTACTGCAATGGACTCTGAAATTATTTCTCAAACAATAGCTTATTTAGCCTTCCCTTCCATCCCCACACATTCCAGTCTTTAACTTCTCACCAGTGGATCAGGATGAGATCAAGAAGACTATTTTCACTATTAAATCTAAGGCCGTGGGTTGCGATGAGATTAGTAGACTTATGATATACAATATTTTAGAATACATTCTCCCCGCCATCACTCATATCATAAATTTTTCACTCGACTCAGGTCATTTTCCAGTAGTCTGGAAAAAGGCTTTTGTACGTCCTCTTCCTAAAGTATCCAACCCTACACTTCCGTCTCAATATCGGCCTATATCCATTTTACCTTTTTTGTCTAAAGTTTTGGAATCCTGTGTATACAAGCAAATCTCCACTTTCTTAAATAAACATAACCTACTGAGTACTTACCAGTCTGGGTTTCGCCCTGGTCACAGCACCGTCACAGCTTTATTAAAAGTCACCGACGATATAAGACAAGCTATGGAAAATAAGAAAGTAACTGTGATGGTGCTTGTAGACTTTTCTAATGCTTTTAACACAGTCGACCACGATATCCTTCTTTCCATCTTATCCCATCTTAGATTTGCACCCTCGGTCTTGGAATGGTTTTCTTCCTATCTCAGCAGTCAGTGCGTGTAGGCCATGATTGCTCACAGTGGGTTGATCTGAGATCTGGCGTCCCGCAAGGCGGTATACTATCTCCAATATTATTTTCTGTTTTCATAAACTCTATCACCTCGATTTTCGATTGTTTGTATCATCTGTATGCTGACGATCTACAAATGTATGTGCATTCCAGTATTGACGATCTCCATAGCGCGATTGCCAGACTGAATACCTGTTTGATAGCCGTATCTGACTGGTCGTCGCGTTTTGGAGTATCTGTTAACGCGAATAAATGCCAAGCAATTCTTGTAGGTAGCTCGAGATTGTTAGGCAAAATTGATATAACTGGCTTACCCTCAGTACATTATAACAGAGTATTGATCCCGTTCTCAACCTCGGTACGGAATCTCGGGTTGTACATGGACAACTTGTTAACCTGGGGGAGACACGTCACCCATATAAGCCGGAGAGTCACTGCCACCTTACAATCCCTCTACCGTCTGAGAAACTTTCTCAATTTTCAGACCAAGCTTATGCTTGTGCAATCACTTGTTATACCCATGATTGATTATGCTGATGTATGTTATCCAGATTTGAACCAAGTGCTGCTTAATAAACTAGAGCGCCTTCTTAATAACTGTATCCGGTTTGTCTTCGGTCTCCGCAAGTATGACCATATTTCTGAATATCGGTCTCGCCTTAAATGGCTCACTATCAAACAGAGGCGCAACTCTAGAATTCTCTATTTTCTCTACCATCTTAAATGATTCCACTTCTCCTACTTATCTTCAGGACAAATTTCAATACGTTTCTTTAACTCATGAAAGAGTTCTTCGTTCCGCTTCAAATTATACGATTGCAATTCCTCAACACTTCTCCAAATTCGTTGGTAACTCATTTATCGTTCAGGCTGCACTGCTCTGGAACTCCTTGCCCGATGACATTAAAAAAGCCCAAAATAAGATCAGTTTTAAGAGGTTAGTACGGGAGCATTATTTTAAAGATTTAATTTAAAATTGTTTGTGGACTGTTTTTTTTTTTCAAATTTATGTCGAACCACCACGTATATTTATGTATATGTATGTGTGTATGTATGTTAGTTTATATGTATGTACATAGTTATGTATTATTGTTTATTTATCATAATTATATATTGATATGTATTTATTTATATGTATTTTGAGTATTTTTATATTGTATTTAATATTTATCATATTTATCAGTAAACTTTAAAATGTAATTTTAAGTTTTTTTAAGTTTTACACCTGCCACATTGTTTCGCTACGCCTTGGGTTGACTGGCAGAGAATGCCAACTGGCATTAAGTCCGCCTATTGTATCCTTTAAGGGGAAACAATAAAGTGTAAATAAATAAATAAATAATTGCGACGAAACGAACAAAACGTTCACCCGATGGTAAGTGAAGCATCTGCCTATAAGTCTATAACAAATGCCGTGTCACCCAGAAAATTTGTGTGACACCAAACTGCGCCCGTCACCCTGTGACAACAGTTCTTAAATCTCATATGCCCAGTGATTACACTAGCTCTCAGTGCCCTTCAAATAGAAACAGTAACACTACTGTTTAAATAAAACTATTTTTTACGGATTTTATCGCGTTTTAACGCGATAAAATCCGTAAAAAATAGTTTTATTTAAATGTGTCATATTCGCGTAAATAAAAGAAAACATTAAGTAACACTACTGCTTCACGGCGGAATAATTGGCCCTGGGGTGGGACCTACTCAGACAGATTACTGCATAGACATACATCAATACACCAATGAGACATTTCTTAGAGATTGAACTTCTCAGTTAGTTTCATTTGACGAAAGTCATTACCTAATTAGATTGCGTGAGGCTGAATTACACGGATTAAGGAGCCGAGGGAAAGATTGAGGTTACACTAAGATTAAGTTATATTCATTAACTTATTAGATAAAGCGAGCTCTCGTGTGCAGAATTCGTAATCTCGAAAGATAGTGTAAGATGCCTCTCTGATCGCGACGGTGATGTCTTTAGTACCCATAGAAAGTTTTAGACGACGGCATGGCCTAGTAGTCAGAGTACCTGACTTCTATACTACGGGTCCTGGGTTCGAATTCCAGTCGAAGCCAATGTTTGTGGAAAGCACAAATAGTTGGTGTTCAGGTCTGGTTGTGTTGTGCATTTGAAACGCTCTCCCGATACAGGAGAAATCCTAGTGTGCTGGGAATGTCGTTGAAATATTTTTTTGTTTCAAAGGCAGGGTAATTTAATTTTTTTGCGTTTTTTGCCAGATTTAAGGCGAACACCCAGTTCCTAAGCTACCAAGGCTCAGGGGTTTATAATACCGCGTAGCCAAGTGGTAAGAGTACCTGTATTTTACAGGTCCTGGGTACGAATCCCAGCCGGAGCCAACATTTGTGCTAAAACACAAATGGTTGATATTCGTGCCTGGTTGTATTGTGATTGTCTGACACTGCATATTAGCCCACCTCCGGTCTTTTCGCATCAGCGTTACATTGAGCTCGGGTAGGTAAGGACGAGTGAGTGCCTCTGTGTTTGCGGGTACACTTGTGGCACTATAATATCTCTTGCGCAGTTGATCACCAATGCACGAATCCGTCTGTGTAGGAACCACCCCTGGGCCTGTTGTTCTACCATGAAGCAGTGATGTGCAAACACGACTGTGTTTCGGTCTAAAGAACACTGACAGCTAGTGTTATTACTGAGCACATGAGACTTAAGCACTGATGTCTCAGGGGGACGGGCGTCACAGAGAAATGTACTGGGTGTCACAGCATTTGATATGGGCGGACGTTGCTGACTATCAGGTGAATGTTTTGCTCATCTTGTCACTTTCTCGTATAAAAAAGACGTATTTACTCTTACTCCTATGCAACCTTGTTGCCCTATGGTAGTATCTACGCAGACGAATTCCTGCAAAGGAAGCCTACCACCAGTAAAGTTCTAGTCGAGACCAGTTGCGTTATTATCCTATACGAGGCAGGGGCACAGCCCGGAGCTCATGCTCTGAGTTCAGCTGTTTCTGAGTGCGTGTGTGTATGCGTGCTTGTGCACGAGTGCGTTTGAAAGTATGTGAATAAAGACAGTTTCAACTCTAAATATATTGAAATAACTGGTGGTAGGATTCCTATGTGGTGTCACACAGAAGTATTCTGGGTGACATAGCATTTGTTGTAGGCGGACGTTGCACTTACCATCAGGTGAACGTTTTGCTCGTTTCGTCACTTTCTACAATAAAAAAAAATATCCATTGCCTTGCCATATTCAAAGCTACATTAGGTTCATTTTTCTCTCAGTTAACCGGCAGTTTAATCTTGTTAATTAGTGGTTGAGATGACCTATTAGATGTTACTATATAATTAATGTCATCCTTGAAAATAAATCTCTGTGATTATCAAACAAGTGAATAAATTCAGCTTTGAAGGTTTCGCGTAGTAAAAACAACGTATAATTTCGTCCTGTCCGTATCTAAACAAAATAAAATGAAAAAAATTATAATTAAGGGCTCGTATTTAACGACTAACTTATAAAGTAGAAGCTTCACAACATAATTAACTTTTAATATTATAGAGCTGTGACAGTTGTAGTCGGAATTAGTTAAAATGGCGGGAGTTACGTTTCATTTCATGCTCAATTCAAAGCGTAGAAATTAAATTAGGTTAAACAGCAATTTTTGCTCTCTTACAAGTCGGGAAAAAAGAAACGCTAAAACACCGGGGAGTTGAAATTTACGTACTTACAGGGTTTGCGAAATTGGTTTGTCGTATAAAGGCCTCATTTCGTCGTTTCATGGCGAGGATCTTTTGGCTGGAGCGGCTTCTAATGCATACGAAAAAATAACACGAAACTAAATTTTACAGTTTGGATTTATACGTCACTACGCATATAATATAATTCTGATTTAAGCGAAAGTCATAGCTTACCGAACTACTGCGCTTATAATTTGTGTAAAAACACAATTAATGATTTCTTATATTTACGCGAACACTACACATTTAAATGAAATTAATTTTACGGATTTTATCGCGTTTAATTTTTACTATCTAAATAACCCGACGTTTGCGAGTGCTTTACAGCACCCATGGTCACGGGAGGACTGAGGTGACAGATGTCGTGATGTCATAGTTAACCCGGGGTACCTTCACCATTTAATTATTTTTTTTGGTGCGATCTACGCAGTAGTAAAAATTAAACGCGATAAAATCCGTAAAATTAGTTTCATTTAAAACACAAATTGTTAGTTTTCACGTCTGGCTGCGTTGTACTGGCCCCGTGTCACAGTAGAAACATATTACAGTAGGCGGACGCCTTTAATATTTTCGTAAATGCCGATAACGGTCTGACAGTGTCCGGAGGCTGACAAAATTGTTGAATTTGGACGACCCACACGACACCGCCGCAAACAGAGACATTAAAGCGAGCGTGACATACTGAAATCTACCCAACAAACAAACTTCTACTGGTGGTAGGATTCCTATGCAGGAATCCATCTAGGTACCACCCCAGGGCCAGTTATTCTGCCGTGAAGCAGTAGTGTGCAAGCATTACTGTGTTTCGGTTTGAAGGAAACTGTGAGCTGGCGTAATCACTGGGCATTTGAGACTAAGGAACTGATGTCTCAGGGTGACGGGCGCAGTGTGGTGACACACAGAAATATTTTGAGTGACACAGCATTTGTTGTGGGCGGACGTTGCACATACCATCAGGTGAAAGTTTTGCTCGTTTCGTCACTTTATACAATAAAAAAATTACATTATTATATAATTATTGTACTTTATACACACACCTATAATCTTCGAGAGGACCATATAAAATTGTTTGTTCGTAAAAACGCTACATCGTAAATACTAACCAACAGAAATATATAATATTAATAAATCGTTATCATAATGGCATATCTACCGACATATTAGACGCCTCGCACTTTAGACGATGTCAAGTATTTTTTGTAACATCTGACTATTTTCGAGATGGCTATTTCCCCATTTGTATTATATATACGGAGGTTATTATCGTTAAGTTATAATGTATTACGTAGGACATAATAACTCAATGGTTATTATTAAGTTTTACTGAAATCGATTTGTACTATACACATAAGGTAATATACTATAGTCATGGTTTTCCTTAGGCTAACACCAAATAACATAATAATTAAGTGAAATAAAAGTGTGATGTGTTGCACCACACTGCGTTTAACCGGTAATTACACTAGTTTTCGATGACCTACAGACCGAAACAGTGGTAGTGCGTTGGTACCCGTTTAGACGGACACGAGCTGAGATCCTTCCATCTTCCATCAGTAATTTCCTTCTTCATACTAATCTGTGGAAATTCTCCAAGTCAATTTGACAGTCAGATCAGATGTTTACTCAAACAGCATGAAGTAGTCAAAGAAGTATCGTCCGTTGTGCAGAAATTTTCCGCATACACTATTAGTGAATATGTTTGCAGGATATTGTCCGCTTTTAGTTGTTGTGATCGCGTCAGTATGATTTTCTTCCGACAGAAAACTTTTATCCCACTGACCAGTGAATCCCGTAAAAGTAAATGAAATGTAAAAAATATCATTATGGTTTTAATATAGGCTTTTAAAAATTACTATACAAAATGAAACATTCAACTTTACAGCATGATTAGGTCAAAAATTCAATATTATTTTTTTATAGCTTAATTCAGTTCGTGAAACTGACGAACATTGGCCTTGGTGGAAAACGCGGTATCCAGCTTATAAATATTCTACATATAAATGATGTATAATCGCATGAGAGAATTCGTATTCGGTTCCTGTAAGATAATCTTGATGAATATATTTAAATATATAATGAAAGTTGCTATGGCGCATCGATAGATTACATAAGATTAAGCAACATAACGTGTAGTCGAGCGTTTGAAAGGTTAACATGCCCGAATTTTGAACATTTTTTTATGATGCTATGAGAAAACTGGCTTGAGATGCGGCGGTATCGAGTATAAGGTTGTCTGATACGCCCTCGCTAACGGCGGGGGCGGTATGATTGTGACTGTGATGTGTGTAATTATGAGTAGAACGCTTGGGCCCTACGGCCGCGTTGTCCGGATCCTCAAGGACGTGCCTCGGTCAAATTTTGATGTTTATAACAAGTTATATAGACTCTAAGTTTTCAATTGCCACAAATGACACAAGTGAGTTTTGGTAACTAAATTATTAAATAAATGCTTATGGTTTGGTTTGATCAATATATCTTTGAAGTACAGCTTCAGTTAGTTTTTTTTGTATGAAGTGACGAAACGACCAAACGTTCACCTGATGGTAAGTGCAACGTCCGCCCACAACAAATGCTGTGTCACCCAGAACACCTCTGTGTGACACCACAATGCGCCCGTTACCCAGAGACATGAGTTCTCAAGTCACAAATGCCCAGTGATTACGCTACCTCACAATGCCCTTCAAACTGAAACACAGCAATGCTTGCACACTACTGCTTCACGGCAGAATAACAGGCCCTGGGGTGGTACCTATCTAGACGGATTCCTGCATAGAAATCCTACCACCAGTAAAAAATCTGTGTCACCCAGAATGTATCTGTGTGACCACACTGCGCCCGTCACCCTGAGACATCAGTTCTTAAGTCTCAAATGCCTGGTGATTACGCTACCTCACAGTGCCCTTCAAGCCGAAACACAGTAATGCTTGCACACTACTGCTTCACGGCAGAATAACGCGATGGGGCTGTATGTGGCGGCACTTATAGCCAGTCGGTTGGGTTAGCCGTGGCCTTGCGCATTAAGTCCAGACACGTATAGACGTGTGCCGCTCCGTGCATTACAAGATAATCTCAACTACTGCCTAAGTTAAGTCATAGTGGTTGTTATCTATCTAAAAGACTGAAAGGAACTTGGTCCCTCAAGAGATTAGACGAGCAAATCGTTCACCTGATGGTATATGCCCATAACAAATGCTGTATCATCCAGAACATTTCTGTGTAACATCAGTTCTTAAGTCTCTTATGACCAGTAATTACATTAGAAATCAGTACCCTACAGACCGAAATGCAGTAATATTTGTACATTACTGCTTGGCGGCAGAATAATCGCAAAGGACCCCGCATTCCTTATACCAGTAGTCTCCTTCTTCTTAACAATTTGCGGAAATAGTCCAAGTTAATTTATCAGTCAGACCAGAATTTATCTTCTATGCAGGAATCCGTCTAGGTAGGTACCACCCCAGGGCCAGTTATTCTGCCGTGAAGCAGTAGTGTGGAAACATTACTGTGTTCCGGTTTGAAAGGCGTGAGCTAGCGTAATCACTGGGCATTTGAGACTTAAGAACTGATGTCTCAGGGTGACGGGCACATTGTGGTGTCACACAGAAGTATTCTGGGTGACGCAGCATTTGTTGTGGGCGGACGTTGCACTTACCATAAGGTGAACGTTTTGCTCGTTTCGTCACTTTATACGATAAAATATATTTTTTTTCAAATAACATAGAATATAAAAATTAAGGGAACCAACAACATCG
Organism: Luehdorfia chinensis; assembly: GCA_019845155.1. NCBI lineage: Eukaryota > Metazoa > Arthropoda > Insecta > Lepidoptera > Papilionidae > Luehdorfia > Luehdorfia chinensis. The sequence goes on from JAHVAK010000390.1 coordinate 2,908,649, forward strand.
CACAGTTTACCCTATTTCGTTAATTTACAGGGCAAAAAGTTGCTAGATACGGTCGAAAGCTTCTTACTAGTCCGCTTTTGAATACATTGACTTCAAGTACGTTTAAATAAACGTAAACGTTTAAATATCCTTTAATAAGGACTTAAGGCCAGCGGTTCCTACTGTTGTTAGCTCCATATAACCTAAATGCTGTCGCTGTAAATTCTGAACGGCTAAACGGCTCTTGTTAAGCATATTTTTAAAACACTTTTAAGGATAATCACGCCCAGTTTTATAAAAGTAGTACCGTTTCAAAGGTCTCTAGAGACAATACGATACAAAAGCTGACATCTCATGTATTATTTCGTCAAACGACTCGGCTACGAGGCAACCGACGCTCATTAAACTTCTTTAATTAGCAACTGAGTTACAAAGGCTTTATGTCGCGTACACGCTCTTTGTTTGTTAAGTTTTTAGCGTTCGATAAACATCAAGGAATTTTTTTTTTAAACGAAGCCCCACAGTAGGATTTTCTCCTGTATTGTGGGTGCCTTTTACAAACATACATTTCACATGCACAACACAACCAGACCCGAAAAGCAACAATTTGTGTTTTTGCACAAATGTTGCCTCCGGCTGGGAATCGAACCCAAGACCGGTGGCGCAGAAGTCAGGTACGCTAACCACTTCGCCACGCGGTCGACAGAATATAAAAACATAAAAACATCTAAGCCGGTACAAAGCTTACCTTACACAGAGTTTCAGTTACATAAAGTTTTACAATTCCCAAAGTTTGTGATTAGGACTCCTTTCTGTGGGTTACTCTAAAGATAGTATAAATTTACGGAGCGGAGGTGATAGCCACAGTTTAAATTTTATAGTAAGCAACACGAGCCCGTGTCGGCGACACTAAAACTGTTAATTGTAATTGACCGTGTGCTCCGTTCTGAACGCAAAGTTTCATTAGAAAGCATGCAAACTGAGAATTATAAAAAAAATATATTTAATGCGATCACATTACGTCAGTCTGCTGACATTGGAGTAGGTTTCTCTGAGATTATCCTCTAAAAATATGAAAGCTTTGGAAGGCCAAGCTCACGAAATTTGCCGACTATTTATAGTGGCTGGTCCCCAGTAAATTCCGGACTCATATCGAGGCAACGAAGCGATGGGATGATGTGACTCTATGCATCGGATCGATGTGTCAAAATGTCAACTAATTGAACCTTCATGTAATTACATGTATTTTCAAGTGACACCATAAGGGCAATAGTTTTCATCATTACTCGTATTTATAGTCTGTTATTGCGTAGAACTTTTTCTATGCACCGGTAAGAAGAATTTAAAAATGTATGGATTGAAGTACGAGTATAAAATAGTAAAATTTGGACGATGTTTCAAATAGTGTAAAGTAAAAAAAAAAGTTTCAGCCTATAAATGTCCCACTACTGAGCACAGGCCTCCTCTCATTTCTGAGAGGGTTTTGGAGCTTGGAAGAATCCGCCACGCTGCTCCAATGCGGGTTGGCGGACTTCACATGTCTTCGAAATATTTTTCATTCCTCAGTCATGCAGGTTTCCTCACGATGTTTTCCTTCACCGCCGATCACGTGGTAAATCAGCACTTAAAATTGCAATTAACAATTTTAGTGGTGCCGGCACCGGGAATCGAACCCAGGTCACTCGCGTACTATGAAATTTAAAGCGAGCGCCTAGCCCCTGAGCTACCACGGCTCTCAAATAGTGACTTGAAAAGTATTTAGTAAGTAGTTTTCGGAATCAGTTCTGTTAGGTACGTTTTCATATACTTATAATAAAAGTGAGCAATGACGGAAGTACGTCATTTTTGAAGTAATAAATATGGAAACTGGTGTTTAGGTTTCTGTATGTATCAGCGTTTTTGGAAATTCACCCTATGGGAACGTAAAATAATGGATGAATTTTTGTATGGGTTTTGCGCCATTTTTGATGTTATTAATGTGGAATTTGGTGTTCGGACTTCTGTTTATAAATAGAAATTAGTTTTATCAGCGTTTTCGGGAATTAACCTTCTAAGGGGGTATAATAAAGGACGAAAGTTTGTACGGAAAGTGCGTCATTTTCGAAGTAATAAATATGGAAATGGATGTTTGAGAAAAGTCGGATGGTTCCTGAAATGTTGCCGATGGGAAATCCCATCGTGCGGCTAGTTATTTTATATTTTTTAGGTAAAGATGCAACTGACGCTGTGTAAGTTAGTTTTATTTATCACAATTATTATTATTATTATTTATGTATTTATGGAAACAGTCGTAAACTGTATCCCAGTGTCAAGTGACATATTATCCAAGTATAAAATCTTCAAGCAGAGACTTCTAAAATTTGATCGACGGTAAAATGATAGTTGTCTGTTACTGAAGGTCTGCTGGTCTGATGGAGACAAAACGAAAACAACAATTTTGGTCTTGAATTGGATTTTCCAATCACTGTACACTTTCACGAGCACTTGCTGCTTAATAAACTATCAACATTAAACCTCAGTTAATATATATACAGAAATTACAAAATTCAATAAAAAAAACTACCGCCACTTTTTGAGTTGGCGCCAAAAGTTTTTTATTTAAATAGTTTATTCAATAACATAAATGTTAACTCTTCAGTTCTTATTTTTAATTTCTTTATTATCGTTACATTATTATTAGAAGCGGCCAATGTTTTCATGGAAAAGGAAAGCGTTGTTGCCGTTTATATAAATAAGACTATTTTGTTTGGATTGAAAATCATGTTTATAGAAGAGTAGAGGTTTTCTGGTAATGTTTTAATTAATCTGTCCGTCAAGCGTGACATTTAGAAAAACTCCAGTTGAGGAATTAGAAGAGGCATAATTTGGGCCTGTTTACTGATATGCGACTTTAAAAACATATCAAAATGAAAGCGTTTAATGAGTATATCTATTTATATTATTTCTCATAGGAGTATTTTTGACGGTATGAAATATCTCCCTATACTCTATCAAAATAAATGTTTGATAATCCATTTTAATTGTTATTTTTCCCTTTAATGACAAAAAATAATTATTAAAAAGATTTAATTATAGAAAGCGCCATCTGTTGACAATCTGTTAAACTAACATGCACGACAGCTGCCCGTTGGAGTTGTTTACATTCTTTAAAGAAGGTAGATGGCGCCCTCTGTTCATGATCCCGATACGGTACGAAATATTCGCACGGGAAAGCTAGTCTATAATACTTTATATTAAATAATTAAAATTTATGTAAATATTTTTCAATGTATATATATATATATATATATATATATATATATATATTATATAAGCATAACGTTAATCCGTATAAACGTAGTAAATTAATATTTATGTAATAATTCTAATACTATAAATGCGAAAGTTTCTCTGTCTGTCTTTTTGCTACCTTTTCACAGTTCAACCGTTGAACCGATCATCCCACGGGATTTTCATAAAACTTAAATCCACACGGGCGAAGTCTTTCGTGGGCATCTGCTAAAATGTAATACAATACTTTCACAACTCAAAAAATTTATTTTATATTATATTTATATTATATATTATTATATATTATAAATAATATTATATTATATATATATATATTATTATTAATTAATAACATTAAATTATTATTTTTTGGGTGTGGCCGTGTGGTGGCGGCGATTGTTCCGCCCGGCTCTTACGATCAGTGTCGTAAAAATCAACTAAGGGAAATGCCAAATATGTTATGGGCCCGACAGATAGCAGAATACAGATGTTACAACATATTTGAGATGGTACCTAAATTTTCTAAACAGGTGATGGGCAACAGTCTAAGGTTTGAGGAGTCTGGTATTGCGATCGTGATCCTGCCTGCCAGGTATGACGATTAAGGCAAATCTTCCCTGCTTGAGAGCGGCCTACTCCTGCCCTCCTCTCGGCAACTGTTTAGATCCTGATTATGATGATGATGATGATGATGAATTAATAACTAATAATAATTATTGGATGATATTACAGCAGAACACAAGTACAAGTAAATATTATTCTATAATTATTTAATCTGTTTCAATAACAAAATGATGGCTTAAGAGTGATGAAATTATGTCTCACTGTAATTAAATAATGCAGTTACATAATTTATGCGCAAAAGCAATTACTACTATCTAGATTATATCAATGACAATTCAATAAATCAAACATCGTCAGAGAATCGGTATGTTTAAGTATGAGTTTTGCGCTCCGTGCAGGGGGTGTTGGCCTGATAGCCTGCTGGCCCTTGCCCTCGACGACTGATTTGTTGTAACGTCAAACTGGCATGATGTCACAAGATGGCGTCGATGAAATGTAGAAATTTCCACAAAAAAAATCTGGAAACTTGAATTATTTATACTCAAATAATTACCGAACCGATTTAAAACTTTTGAATTAAAAATTAAAAAAATTTAAGGCCTGAAAATTCAGTTTTAAAATTATTCCTATTTAACTTGTATATTTGCAATCATGATACGGTTATGACACATTGAGGTGAGTGACCTTTAAGGAATATGAAATGCCTCTATCCCTTTGATTGTGTTTCCCATACCTACCATACGAAACATAGCAGGTTTAAGTTGATACTTTACGCTGCTATTCTGCGAAAGCGGAGTACTTCCCCATTCGCGTCGACCCACTTACATGTTTTTCGCGTGCAGTTCTCAAATCCGGGTAAATCCGGTAAATATTGGAGCGATTGAGCCTGTTTCTGCCAGATGAGCACGTGCGGCGGTCTTTCGCAGTGGAACTCGCTAAAACCAACCTACTGTCCAAAGCACTTTTAACACGTACTTTGCCCACTGTACATAGTCTGTTTAGGGACACGTGAGACATAAAGTAAACAAACCATAAAAAAAATATTCGCAAAGTTGGAACGCATTTTAATACTACCAAATTATAGAGTACAGCATTTTCTACTGAAATGTGACGTTTGGTCATCATCATCATTTTAGCCTGTTATCCACTTCTGAACATAGGCCTCCCCATAGATTGCCAGAAAAGTTAGTAGCTCTCATTTGATTTGCCATTGTTGCCACGCTACGCAGCACCCGTAGTTTATTTATTCAGATGTTCCAGGAAGATGCTGCTGCCCATCACACGGCGTTTTGTCATGGGTCTGGTTAAATCTGCCATCTTTATTATCGATCAACTTGTTAAAATAAGAGTGCTGCTTCCAGATTATTTGGTTCAATTCTTCGTATTCCATGGTTATATTTATTGTTTTTATTAAGTTTGTTGTTGGGTTACGAGTACGTTTTTTTTAAGTGACGAAACGAGCAAAACGTTCAAACTCTGTGTCACCCAGAATATTTTTGTGTGACACCACACGGCGCCCGTCAACCTGAGACATCAGTTCTTAAGTCTCAAATGCCCAGTGATTACGCTAGCTCACAGTGCCCTTCAAGCCGAAACACAGTAATGCTTGCACACTACTGGTTCACGGCAGAATAACTGGCCCTGGAGTGGTACCTACCTAGACGGATTCCTGTTTTTGTTCATTGTTTCGTTTTTATTATTTTAGTAAGTAAGTTACCTGGAGAAACGATTGAAGGTTTAGATGCGATGGCAAAGACGGGTATAATTACAATACACAGATACATTGATAATTACAAGAGTAATTATAGTAAGAGACTAATAGATTTAGAAGCCAAAATGATAATGCTTTATAACAAACTTTTATTAAACTTGCAACAACTTTTTTTTTTTTCTTTTATCACAAAACACGATGGTTTTATCTAAATAAGATAACTGTATATACAACGGTATATACAATACAGCCACTAACCCTGGATGCAGTTCGGGTCGAGCATCGAACTATTTTCCGGTCGATATGCCGCGCTCTGGATAGGGTCAAGTAGGCCCGAGATATAGTGCTAACGTCGACTAAGGCGGGGTTTATATTAACGTTACTAATGGTTTCTCAACTTAATTTTATGGCATTATAACATTTTATTCTATAATTACATTTGGAATTGCATTTTAATTGTTGACGGTATACCTGAACACGATTACTAGGAACATTCGCCCGATCCTACATGTATATATTAAAATATTAATTAATTAAAAAAATATTTTTATGCTTTAGAGAGCAATTCTTGTATATATATAATTGGTTTCCCAGAAACTGCTTTTTCGATTCGAATGAAATTCTGTGTTTAGGTAATGTTTAACAAGCAACAATTTATTTTTAATATATAGTTTTTATATAGTTTTTTTTAAATATATTTTCTTTAATATATTTGCACATTTCATTACATAGTTAACACGACAGCAGATAGCGTCACTGAACGGTATACACAGCTAATCTATACATTAGCACGTGTAGAGAAGAAGCAAGGAATATAAAATTTATATTATGTGTCACAAATACAGTAAATAGAATACAATAAAACATTGAATATTTGCTTTCATACTGACAATGTCAATCACAAATTAGTCTGCCGTTTATTTACGTTAATACTGTCAGTACCACACACATAATAGTCTGTGGTCGCACAATGTAGACAATAATTGCTCAAATTTAAATAACGTTCAAACTTAAAATTTATGAATTACGATCGTATTACGACCATTAGTATACGTTCGTAGCTCTCATTAGGACGGATTTTGCCATAGTTGCCACGCTTGGCAGGCGGGTTGGCAACCGCAGTTTATTTATTCAGATGTTCCAGGAAGATGCTGCTGCCCATCTCCTGGTTTTCATTTTCCCTTTGTCGACTTTTACGACACCCACGGGATGTGATGGGGTGGTAGATTCTCTTAGGCCGCCACCACGCGGCTAAGGATTTTTGAATGTGCTGGCGGAATAATTCGGTTATTCCGCCATCTGCTGGAAGCTATGACATTTCAATTATTTTTTGGAGCTAAATGGCAGTGGCTTAATGATGTTTCCTGCTGCCTGGAGCGATAAAGCCGAAATTTGCCGCCATGTATTTTCATGTAGTGTCGACCTAACCTAACTATTGCGCCGCGGGGTCCTGGGTTCGAATGCCAGCCGGAACCAATAATTGTGTAAAAACACAAATCGTTGGTTTCCGAGTGTGTTGATTGTCTTCGTATTTCTAACATTGCGTCCTAGCCTACTTCCAATTTTCTCGCTTGTGCGTTACATTGGGCTGGGATAGATAAATGGGAGTGAGTGGTTCGGTGCTTGCGCGTACAGTTATGGCACAATATCTCCTGCGCAGTTAGTATCTTCTGACAGTTTTCAGAAGTTGTCGCTGTATTCGAAAATCGGCCAGGAGGACAGGACACCATATGAGAAGTAGAGGAAGAGAAAGAAGAAGAAAAGAAAAGAAAGATGAAATCGCTCACGCGTCCGTCTCTCAACAAAGTACCTGCGACACAATGAGATAGTTCGTGGGGTCAGGCTATCGGAACAATCGGGGGTGTGGCGGTCATGCAATGTTACGTTTGTGTAAGGTTTTTATTTTTGGTTTATAGTGTCTATGTGCTTTCACACATACACATAGGCACTATATTATCACCTGCGCAGTTGATAGCCGATATCCGAAAGTATTAGAAAATTGTCGCCGTGGTCGAAAAATGGCTAAGATTTCATCAGTTGTAGTGCAGTATTGTTTTACATATAAAAATATATGTACCATGTGCATATGAGACTTAAGAACTGACGTCTCAGGGTCACGGGCGCAGTGTGGTGTCACACAGAAATGTTCTGGGTGACACAGCATTTGTTATGGGCAAACGTTACACTTACTATCAGGTGAACGTTTTGCTCGTCTCGTCACTTGTTCCATTAAAAAACTCAAAAAATTCTTAATCGCGATTGTTTTCCTGCGAGCAGTATAGTGATAGCATTTTTTTTATTGTATAAAGGGACGAAACGAGCAAAACGTTCACCTGATGGTAAGTGCAACGTCCGCCCACAACAAATGCTGTGTCACCCAGAACATTTCTATGCGACACCACACCGCGCCCGCCACCCTGAGACATCAGTTCTTAAGTCTCAAATGCCCAGTGATTACGCTAGCTCACAGTGCCCTTCAAACCGAAACACAGTAATGCTTGCACACTACTGCTTCACGGCAGAATAACTGGCCCTGGGGTGGTACCTACCTAGACGGATTCCTGCATAGGAATCCTACCACCAGTGGCATTGCGCATATGGTATTATTCTGCACGAATAAAGGCTCTCCGTACAGCACCTTAGTCGTCTCTTACAATACCTCGGTACGAAAGAGGTAGGTGCGATTCTACTCTGCCGGACACCTATCAGCCATCCCGTTTCATTCCTGTGTCTGTCGTCAGTGATGGATTTAGGCTTAGGCCCGCGAGGCCTGGTCCCAGGGCGGGGACAAATAAAGGAAGCATAAAAAACAATTTTGATTTGTCATTGTAATGTTTAAAATACGTATTAATTTCAGGGCTAGAACCTTTTTTTAGGACTATTAAGTATGCAATCACTAAAACGACTAAAAATGTATTGATAACACTACTGCGCTGTTTGCAATGAGCCTAGGGCGCTTCATTGAGGTGGGCTTAGGGCACCATCTAACGTAAATCCACTTCTGGGTGTCGTAAGAGTAGACTAAGAAAAATCCCAGGAAAATGTCATGAATTCCGACAAGTGACGTAAGGCCATCTCCAAATGCCATACTTAAAATATATTTAATCGTCATCGTTTCAGCCTATCACAAGTCCCCTGCTGAACATAGGCCTCCTCCATAGATTGCCACAAAAGTTTGTAGCTCTCATTTTGGAGGGATTTTCCCATAGTTGCCACGCGTGGCAGGCGGGTTGGCAACCGCAGTTTATTTATTGAGATGTTCCAGGAAGATGGTGCCCATCTCATGGTTTTAATTTTCCCTCCGTCGACTTTTACGATACCCACGGGATGTGATGGGGTGGTAGATTATCTTAGGCCGCCACACCACGGCATTACATTTACTGAACACGAATAGGTACATTTACTCGTGCAGAATATTTCTGTGTGGCACCAAACTGCGCCTGTCACCCTGTGACATCAGTTGTTAAGTCTCATATGGCAAGTGATTACACTAGCTCTGCTAGTGCCCATCAGACCGAAACCAGTTATGTGCAAACATTACTGGTTCACGGCAGAATAACTGGCCCTGCGGTAGTAACCTACATAGAGGGAATCCATTCCAAAAAACCTTCCTTCTTGGGAGCCTATGTCCAGCTGTGGACTGTTACAGACCGATGAAGAATTTGAAATACTAATATTATTAAATGCGAATATGGTTACGAGTACGCATGTGTTACTCACTCGCGGTCAACAGTTTCTACTCAATTCAACGGATTCTAATAAAATATGACATATGTCTTAAAAATTCACATGTTTCCGATTTCAATCATAAAGCTCAGCTCAGAAAAGCGGACGGGTAGGATCTATTTCATTCATAAAATTCTAACTGAAAATGTTTTTTCAGAGGGTGAACTTAATGCATTGTAGCATTGACATGTAGCAATCAATCAACCCTTGAAGACGTATGAAAATGTTAGCAATTGCAAACGATCGTAAAACATGAAGATATATATATATATATTATTTTTTTCTGGTGGTAGGATTTCCATGCAGGAGTCCGTCTAGGTAGGTCACCACCTACCACCCCAGGGTCAGTTACTCTGCCGTGAAGCAGTAATGTGAAACATTACTGTGTTCCGGATTGGAGGGCACCGAGAGCTAGCGTAATCACTGGGCATATGAGACTTAAGAACTGATGTCTCAGGGTGACGGGCGCAGTGTGGTGTCAGGCAGAAATGTTCTGGGTGACACAGCATTTGTTATGGGCAGACGTTGCACATACCATCAGGTGAACGATCTGCTCGTTCCGTCACTTTTATCAAATAATAAAAAAATATATATAATACAAATTCATACGTATGAAATTCCATCCTGTAACAGATTCTTGACCTCTCGTTAGTGATAACTGATGAGACTGAATAGCTAATCGTTCCCAATTGAGACCTTCTCGTCATATTCCTTAGGGCCAAGTACGTTGCTTCGCTACAATAACTGATCGATTTGGGGGATTATTTATTTTAATATCAAAATTAACTTAATCGATAGAAAAATATATAGATTTATAGCATTAGAAAGTAGTATGCGGCGGCGTCGTGTAGCCAAAAGTAGTTCTTAAACCTACTTTTGGAGTTAAATACTTTCAGACAGCAGTGTTGTTTTTAAAATATTATAAATTAAGCGAAAACACAACAGGAAGAATTTTCTATTTAATTTATTTCGCATTGAGTCTTGTATATTTAAAAAAAGTACTTACCTGTCGGTCACAAAAATGGAAAAATTGCATATCGTAAAAAGCGTTTGAAGATTGTATAGAAATTACATCTGATACTGAACTTAAAGAACACGTAATAACTTAAATATCTTAAACTAAAGTTTTATTTAAACAAATCATTTTTTAAACAATAATAGCGTCATTTTTTTTGTACTAGTGCCAAACACAGTAATTATTCAGGTGTAAAGATATATAAGAATAAGTAGTAATTTCGATTGCTTGAAAGTTTAAAGTATATCGATTGCAAAATTATAATTTTCCATTAGGTTTTCTTTCAAAGTTGACTTTCGGACTTTGAAGACAAAATAAAAAACACGCTTTCGTGATTACCTTCACAAGTACTAGCTTTAAAATGCGAGTATACTGTCAATATTAAGTATCGAACTCGAAATATACACCGAATGACATAATTAAAAAACAAAACGAGTCTTAAATTAAGAATTCTTTTTTTTTTAAGCCAATAATTTTTTTGCCGTTTATACTCTGTGCCTAATTAGTTTGACAGTTTTAATTTTTGAGATTTGACAAACTTGTCGGAAACGAGTTGTAATTCTATTGTGTTGGTAACAATGTAAGTCTTATCATAACTTGTACATATTACTTATATACTCTTTGGTACATATTTTAATTATTGAGAGTAATTAATTAAGAACAATACGTTGACTGTACTCAGTTAATCAATATCGGCAGAAGGTTGATAAGCAGTAAATAATTACGAACCTATGTATATTTAAGTTCAAATCGTTTTTGAGACATACAGCAAAGACTTGGTATTCTCTATCCTTTCGTAAAGATTTTATTTGACCGTGACGGGAAGAGCATCTAAGGTTTGTATAGGTCCCCTATTTCAATTCCTTTGATCGCTAAGCAGCAGTGAACTTTAGTGAAAATAAACGATACACAAGTGGTCATTCCGCCATCTAACCGATTATTCTAAAATTTCATACTGACCTAAGAACATGGGCAAGATGGCGATGCATCAACAAAACTAATAAACAAAGTAAACCTTGATCGAGTGTCTATTGCTTTATCTATCTTTTAATCGGACAGGTAATTTCCTATGTTCTACAGGTTCTACAGATAGGTTGAAATGATGATGATGATGATGTATAAATAATATATATGTCAAGGTTCGTGATGCAATAGTGTACCCCTTTTTAAACATATTGTGTGCACACCGCCGTGTGCTGCCGTCCACTGCGCAATGTGTCATTTGGCATAGTTAGTTTATATACAGAAGAAGAGAGAATGCTTAAATTTATATATAATATGTGTTACATTAAATGTGCTACGTTAAATTGAATAAAATAAAACATCAATTATTTACGTTCATACTGCCAATGTCGCACACTAGTCTGTGGTCAAACAATCGCACAGAGCTGCCATAATTTTCAAAAGTTGCTTACAAATAATAACTCAAACCTCAATAACGTTCAATCTTAAAAAAATATGAATTACGATGGAGTTTCGTCGACAGGGCGACGTTTATATAAATACATCTTTCATTATTAGTTTTTTATCTTCATCTAAATATGAAAGAACGAGACGTTCAGTCCGCTCGTAACATCAGATTCTGGTACCTATATCTATACTAATATTATAAAGCTGAATAATTTGTTTGGTTGAACGCGTTAATCTCAAGAACTACTGGTTTGAATTGAAAAATTATTTTAGTGTTGGATAGCCCATTTCTCGGAGAAAGGCTATAGGCTATATAACATCACGCTACAACCCTTAGAGCGATTTCTTCTCAGTTAAACGGCGTGTGAAACCGCGGGCCTATGTAATCATCAATATTATCATTTCAGCCCATTACTAGTCCACTGCTGAACATAGGCTTTCCACGTTTATTTGCAGTCAAGCATGGTCCTGAGCCACCTGCGTATATATATATTTTCAGTGATGTAATTGCCGTTAGCCTTCTCGGCTTTTACAGCTTCATCGGATACTGTGCTCGCGGGCCAGGGGCCCGTGTGCCAGGTTTGGTTTGACCCAAACATAAATAATTAAATAAATAAAAACTCCTACAAAACCCTCGAAGTTCGGACTGTGTCGCGTTTCGCTGCGTGCTTTCGCGATTTCGAAAATCTTAAATCATCTTAAGTCATCTAATGACCGTCCGAAGGAGGCTGCGCGCGTCCATTCGGACTGTCGACTTGTGTGTCGGTAACTCTGGGCGGTGAGAACCGCCCTGGAACACGGGTGAATCTTGTGTACGCGATGTGATTATTGACTATTGCGCGCCGCTCTCTACGGCGGTCGCGCGTCGTGGTGCGTGTTATATTAAAGCTATTGACTGTGTGTACAGTGTGGCTTGGATCGTGACTGACAGTATCGTGGTCAGGAAGAGCTGAGACGTCCGTGTCGTCTAGCACGTTTCGCGGGCGACGTTTGCGTTCGGTCGCATTTCTGTTTGGTCGGTAATTTGCTACTTTAACCACCAGTGGGTTTGAATGAACCGCGGCTTTTTCGAAAAACCGCCGTGATAATTCTCTGAAGTGTTCAGAGATTAAAGGCATTTCACAGTCGCTGTGAAGATCTACATTGCGTTGATACCAACCGGCTCCGGTGGCAGTTCGCAAGAATCGATTTTGAACGCTCTGTAACTTCTTTAATTGATTGCCCGTCGCGTGAGCGAAAGCGACGCAAGCATAGTCCATTACGGGCCTTATGCAAGTCTTATAGAGGCGAAGTTTGTGTCTTAAGCACATTTTGCTTGAGGAGCAAGTTAATGGGTATAGACGGCTTGAGATAAAAGCCGCTCTATTGCGTATGTTTTTAATGTGTGCAGCGAACGACATCGCTGTGTCTAAAGTGACCCCGAGGTATTTGACGCTCTTTTCCCAGGGAATAGGGCGTCCGAACAGGGTGATCGTGCCTAGCTGATTGTTGCCGATTGGGTGACATCGTCTAGCGGGCTTTGGTGTGCCCCTCGAGAAGTATATCGCTACACTTTTCTCGGGGTTTACCTCTATTCTCCATTTCCGGAACCATTCGCCTAGGCGATCGGCTGCGGCTTGGAGTTGAATCGTTATGCGGCCCTTGTGCTTGTCGGAATAGTACAAGGCCGTGTCATCTGCGAAAAGCGCAAGATTGACTTTCGGGTCTTTAGGAATATCGCTAGTGTATAGCGAGAAAAGGAGTGGGGAGAGGCAGGAGCCCTGAGGGACCCCCGCTCGGAGAGGGCGGCATGAGGAGCGCGTTCCCTCTACCCGGAAGCGAAATAGGCGGTTAGACAAGAAGGCTCGTATGATGTTCACGAGTCTGTCTGGCACATTAGTGTGATACAACTTGTAATACAAGCCGTCGTGCCAGACTTTGTCAAATGCCTTTGCGACATCGAAAAATAAGGCCCCTGTGCCTACAGGCTTAGGGCGGTCGTTTAAATTCTCTAAGATGTGCTCCGTTAAGCGGTGCACTTGATGAGTGCACGAGTGTTCGGGGCGAAAGCCGAACTGCTCGTCTGGAAGAATATTATTTGTAAGGACATAGTCTTTTAATCGACTGAGTATAATTCGCTCATAAATCTTAGCCATCGAGTTGAGGAGACTTATTGGGCGATAATTAGACGGAATGTTCCTAGGCTTATTAGGCTTCGGAATGCCTATAACGTCGGCTTCCTTCCAGTCGTCCGGGAAGGAGCACCACCTGCGTATATCGACTTCCCGTAACCGTGCTGGTATTCGCTCCGTCTAGTGGCGGGTCTCCCTACACTGTGTTTGCCGGTACGAAGTTGCCACCTGACAACTTTTTTTCCCCAACGGTTATCGTTTCTACGTGATATAATAATGGTAATAAAAGTTTAATTCAGGTAACAATGACTCATTTTGTTAGTAATACAAAGTTATTTTCTACGTTAGTTCTTAACATTAACTAATATTTGCATTTCAGTGATATAATTATACATACATAAATACATAAGATCAGGACTGTATCCCATAAGGGGTAGTCAGAGACTGGGCACTCACTGCTAAAACAGATGACTGCCACAATCCACGTTTCACCAAAATAATATAATGCACTTGGTGTGATAGATGGTGAGCCCATCGCCACCATGCGCTGTTGGGTGCACAGTGCAGTTTAATTCCTTACTCGCCTTTTACGAGATCCATTGGATGAGATGGAGTGGTAGTATTCTTTTAACGAGCCGCCATACATAATTATACATATAATTATACATACATTTATAAATAAAATATATGTGTCTGCGTGATTTTCTAGTTCTGTGACGTCGTCCTGGCCGATGATTGGCCACGGCGACTACTTTCGAATAGTCAGTAAATAATAACTGTACGTAATCATAGAGGCACTTTTTATAATTTTCCCGCGCCCGTCATAAAGTTCATGAGATAAGATAGGAATAAAATAAGATTTTCGATCACGGCAACATTCGCCGAGTACTGTTGTAAGTTATTATCTGCGACCAACTATACAACAGGACATAACGGCGCGTGCAGTAATGTCGTCGACCAATTTTAAGCGTGTGAAACCGCGAGCTACAGCTAGTTGGGCAATAAATTACTCGGCATTAGATAAACAAATCCAGTCTCTAGGGAGGGGGCAGCTGCCCCTCCCTGCTCCCCCCTGGCGACGCCCTTGAACTGAAATTATCAGAGATACCGGCTATAAAAATTAAGAACATCTCTTCGGGTTCTATTTATAAACTAAAATAAGGGACAGAATACGTTTTATCGCCATTCGACCGTGATCAAAGTCAATTTGAAGGTAACAACTAAAATGGGACGCTGTAAAGCTATGTCCACACTTATGCTGATGTTCGGTGTGCGCAGCGAACGTGAAATCCAGTACTGTACTATACTACTGCACACTAGGGCGTATGAAATCTTCATACTCTCAGCTTTACGTTTGTAATTATCACTATTATAAAGCACCGCCGTGTTGTTACAGGGTTAAAGAATTTGCCTTCTTATGTAATCATGTCGTAAATTTAGTTATTCAGGTTGGTAACCGGCTGCAGCCTCTAAGGTGCGAAATTTCTGGTACTGTTATCGACGATCTGGCGAAATTAGGAGAGGCATCATGCCCATCAGTGACCATAGGTTTATGAAGAAGATATTATAAAGTATTCAGTGATGCTACCGATTTTTATGCATTGAATCCGCCTAGGTAGGTGCCAACGCAATGCCAGTTATTATACCGTCAGCGGTACTGTGTTTTCGTCTGAAGGGCACTGATAGCTGATGTAATTACTGGGCAAATGGGAAGTATTGTTATGGGCAAACGTTGCACTTATCATTAGGTAAACGGATTTGCTCGACTCTTCCCTTCCTTCTGGCCTAGCCTCTGACAGATGGCAAAATAGTCATATGCAAGATCAACATTTTTCTGGCATGACAGATCCGGACCCGGATTGTAAATCCGCCGGGCGGTCGCGACTTGCATTTCCGCACGAAAAAAATATTTTTAGCATCTACAGACATTAGCTCAGATTCAAGGTGTAAATTCAATTTTTGTTTGTAAACGCACAAACAACACATAAGATTTTGGTATGATGGCAACTTTTGAAAGTCAAAGATAATTAAAGTTAAACCTTGAGAAGAGTTTTATTAATAACAACTACACGCGAACAAAGACGCCGGTATAGCTAGTCGTAAAGTTATATGAATCTATAAAATTTACTGTTTTATACACCATTGCATAATACTGTTAAAATTATTCATTGAATAATGATGTAATAAACCTATCGTAATCCATTCTAACGACAATGATCTTGTTATTTATATAGAGTAACAACACGACCGGCAAATTGAGATGACGTAGCATCACATCATTGTCGTCGAGCTGATCCGGGGTTGACCTCTCGCCTTAAGCTTCATAGTACGAGACAAAAATTGACGGGACTAAAATTGTAACTTTAATTTAATTGAATGTGCCACGAGCTCGACACTACAAGAAAACATTGTGGGGAAACATGTCTGAGATATAAAAAAATATGACAGATAAATTCCGCGTCAGTTTTTCCGGACCGATACGACTTAGGGAAACGAGCCTACTCCTTCCTCAAAGACCGGCAATGCATTCGGAGTTCCCCGGGTATTGCGGATGTTCATGGGCGGCTGTGATCACTTACCATCAGGTGAGCCGCTTGCTCGTTTGCCCCCTATTCCATAAAAAAAAAATCTTGTACTGGAATAGTGTGTCGAACTCTTAACAGCTGTAAAATCCACTCAAAAATAAAGCGAGGCATGGGCAGTGAAACATAAGCTATTAATTTTAACGTCATATTTATACCGCTCGCTTATTTTTTTCTTGTACTTATTGTTAAATTTAATGTTGAGCTTAACGTATTTACAAGTAGAGACTAGAACATTGTGATTACGACACGATCGCAACTTAAGTTCGGAAGTTACGGAACTAATATATATAAGTAACTCTTTTATATCTAATATTTATCTGGCGCAGATAAATTTCTGTTATAAAGAAGATTTATTATTATTATTATTAATCAAATGACAATAGAAACTCTGACACTAGTTTAAAAGTTTAGACAATTTTTTTTCAAATCTTTTACATTGTTTGTTAAGTGTGGCTGAGGCATTACGAAATATCCAACATGGCGTCACGTCAGTATCTTTCGATGAATATACGTGTATATTCAATTCTATCCCGCGATTCGTAGCTGTGACAAATAAAAATGTAATAAAGGTACGTGTTGTTGGGCTGGAATGTACCTATTTAGTATCTATTTAGTAATTAACATTAAACTTCGACTCCGACATATCTAAATACTAATGGTATGTGGGCAGAGCGTGGATATATATTTACACCTTAGTCTCTTCCTTGATTGACAATATGTACAATGTGTAGAATTGTAATGTTTGAATATTGGAAATGCTTTTAGATGTGTGCATTTCTATTAATTTGTAATTTATAATATATGGAGAGTAGATGTGGAGGTGTTAATATTAAAAATATGGAAGCGGGACCCTTAAAACAGAGGTCGGTTTACCGATTAATTATAATATAAAGTTGAAATACTTCTTTGTTTGCCATTTTGTCATAATTGAACATGTCAATTTACGAATTATTAAACAAAGGGTAATAAGCGATTTTTTAATTAAAACATCTAAAATTTTAAAAATTTCTCATAATATTATAGTATAGAATGTTAGAAAATAGCTGTGGGAATAATTTAGGATCTTCTGAGATGGCTGCCTCATACGTGATACTTGTGAACAGGTGCTGTTGGTGGAGGCTGGTCTGCTAAACTACTTTTGACTAAGATAAAAAAATGATTTACAAAAAAGATAATACGGACTTGGAGTTTTTTTCGCCCGTTTTTTCTCCATCAGAGGAACCTCATTACGAAACGTTAGTAGATTGTGAAAAAATAACGTTCGACGAACGAAATTTATATTTCTTACGTCGAAAAATAAACAATTTTCATTTGAATTCTTTATTTATTTTAAAATTATTTTGTGTCTCTTAGTTTCGGGTTGCGGGTTCGTGCACAAGTGTCTACAGATACTTTATCTTCTTTGGCAGAGTCTTCTGTGTTATCTTTCTTGTGGCAACGTTTTAAGATAATATGTTTTTTAGTAATAGACCTCGTAGGAGAATGTTTTTTTATTATTGCATAAAGTGATGAAACGAGCAAAACGCTCACCTGATGGTAAGTGCAACGTCTGCCCATAACAAATGATGAAGATTTCTCTGTGACACCACACTGTGCCCATCACCCTGAGACATCAGTTCTTAAGTCTCATATGCCCAGTGATTACGCCAGCTCACAGTGCCCTTCAAACCGAAACACAGTAACGTTTGCACACTACTGCTTCACGGCAGAATAACTGGCCCTGGGGTGGTACCTACCTAGACGGATTCCTGCATAAGAATCCTACCACCAGTAAAGCGTGTAAAGAGTGTTTTTTTGTATTTGTATCTTTGTGCGATATAAATAGCTACAGTCCGGTAACAACTAACGTATAAACAGCTTCTGATACTAATTAATTTTGACTGCAAACATAGCAACAAGAGCATTAAATGATTTTCTAAATATTATCGTTATAAACTAGTTTACAAATCTGCGGTCAAAGTTTATTCGAACAGAATCGTTAAGAAACGATTTGTACATAACTTATGCCACAGAGATAAAGACTACATTCCATTATTTTGATTACGCTTAATTTACAGTTTAAACCCATTACCAAATTAAACGCAAATATAAAACATATCTTTAACTAAAAGTAACGATAAAACTGGTCACGTGCGTGTCGGGCCATGCGAAGTGTAGGGTTCTGTTGTTACCCTGTCACAATATACGTGCTTAGAGGAGGCTTTTTGTTTGATAATCTTCTGGTGGTAGGATATCTATGCAGGAATCTCTAGGTATCTATCGTCTAGGTAGGTACCACCCCAGGGCCAGTTATTCTGCCGTGAAGCAGTAGTGTGCAAACATTACTGTGTTTCGGTTCGAAGGGCACCGAGCGCTAGCGTAATCACTGGGCATATAAGACTTAACTGATGTCTGGGTGACAAGCGCAGTGTGGTGTCACACAGAAATGTTCTGGATGACACAGCATTTATTATGGGTAGACGTTGCACTTACCATCAGGTGAATGTTTTGCTAGTTTCGTCTATTTATAAAAAAAAAATTAAGTTCACGGTTGAACGGCTGTTGGGGTATTTAATAGTATATCCATACTAATCCATACTAATATTATAAATGCGAAAGTAACTCCCTCTGTCCCTCTGTCTGTTTGTTACCTTTTCACGGTTCAACCGTTGAACGGATCTTGACAAAATTTGGAACAAAGACAGCTTTCATCCTGTGGACGAACATAGAATACTTTCTATCCCGGACCCCACGCGATAGTTAAAAACACCTATATCCACGCGGACGAAGTCGCGGGCAACAGCTAGTATAATATAGTATCTAAAGAAGGAGTTATAGTATCCAACTTCACAAGGGAAATTAGAAAACATATTAACTATTTCAACACCGCCGCATGTACTCGTAGAGGCGAGCGGTTCTACTGAATATTGATAATAGCCAGCGTCACGTATTAATTTGAATACAGAGTATTGGCGTTACTGACATAGTCTTCGTTAAAATCTCCAAATATTATGCAAGGGCTGTTATGCTATAATAAATTACCCACAAAACCTATTGCGACACTGTTGGGGCATTTGCATGATCTTTTAGATGGTTTGTGATTTACTAGCTTCATACTTGATGTATGTACAAAGACGAGGATCCAAGTAGGTAGACAACGTTTAAGTAACGAAAACGGTTTGTGTATGATAACTGAATTTATCTACGGATAATTATTAAACAAAATAAAAGTACAGACGACTTAATAAATTGGCGGTGACTCTGAACACCGCGATTTTGAAATTGACAAAACCGTACAACGCCATCTAGTAACACATTTTCATTCATCATCATCATCATCATCATTTCAGCCTACCATAGTCCACTGTTGAACATAGGCCTCCCCCATAGATTGCCACAAAACACGGTCCTGAGCCACCTGCATCCATCGCATCAGCAAAACCGTGTATGTCGTCGCTCCATCTAGTGGGGGATCGCCCTACACTGCGTTTGCCGGTACGAGGTTGCCACTCGAGAACGTTTCTTCCCCAACGGTTATCGGTTCTCCGAACTATATGACCGGCCCATTTTCATTAATAACAACTAAAATGAATATTTTACAAGCTGTTTTACACAACTAACAACTTCATCTAAGTAATTTTCAATGAATTTATGCGACTTTAAGTACATTTTATAAGTTGGTCGAATATTAGTCGTTTACTGTCAAGCCTACTTAGCTGTGGTAATTTTTCCTTTTAACATCGTTATATATATACTACTACTTGGCGACCGCGTGGCCTAGTGGACAGAGTACCTGACTTCTACGCCGCGGGTCCTGGGTTCGATTCCCAGCCGGAGCCAACATTTGTGCTACCACACAAATTGTTTGTTTTCGGGTCTGGTTGTGTTGTGATTGTCCCCGTGTTTCTGACACTGCATCCCAGCCTACCTCCGATCTTATCGCATCAGCGTTACATCGGGCGCGGGTAGGTTGGGACGAGTGAGTGCCTCTGTGCTTGCGCGTACGCTTGTGGCACTAATATCTCCTGCGCAGTTGATGGCTCTCGACAGTAGTCGGCAGTGTCGCCGTGGTCGAAATCGGCTAGGAGAACATCATATACTACTAAATTCAAATACAACCATTTAGCTGGCAGCAATTATTTAGCTGGCTGGAAGACTTTTTGACTCTTAACAAAAAAATAGAAACTTTAAAGCTTAATATTTCGCATACGGATCTATGCATCGAAAAATCGTCTTCACACACCCGCAATATTTTTGTAAGACCTATCCAACGACATATCACACCATGAGTTAGACGAGAAAAAAAATTGACTAAACTACGTTTTCGTAGCAAATCGTTCGTAGACTGTTTCGCCATTTCGCTTAGCATAATTCGTGCTGTGGTAACTAATGACAACCATTGAAGTGACATGAAAATTATATTATATGCTACATAAAAATTGAAATTTTTCTATGAGGGATCAAAATATTAATAAAATGATTTTTAGGTATTTTTTTTCAATATTACATATTGTTATCGGTAATTAAAAAAACTTTAATAGTCAGCAAGCCTGTTTCGGTTGACAAGCGCTGTACTCATTACACCTTAACTTTATTTTGCCTAATATCTATAGGCTATACACGTATTTATTTGTGGAAATCGAATCCATAACCCGTAGCGCGGTAGACAGCAAGAGCGTCGCCAGCCAATGGGCCATGGGGGCGATGTTCGACGATTACCGAATACTGTTGTTAGTTCTCAACTGGAGGATATTACGGCGCGCATGTGATCATATGGTCGACTTATTGTACGGGTGATACCGCAAGCTACAGCTAGTCAGGCTAAATGACTTGGCATTAGATAAAAAAATGGAGTCCTTGCCCCCCCTCCCCCCTACTCCCTACTCCCCCCTGACGGCGCCCTTGGTAGCCAGTTGCTTAGCCTATGCACCAACATACCCCGGCACAAAATAAACGCTGATCATATAAATAAAATTGAAATATCTGTATTCTACACCCGATTACTTTATTATATATCTTAGATAAAATATTTTTCTCCAGTTTTTTCAAAAAAATTGTACAGTTTATCGATAGCTATCTCTTGGATAATTTTAGTGTTTATTTCATTGTAATATCTCAATTACTTCTAAATTTACATGAATCTCACTCGTTAAGTCGCGGGAACTGATCTTTTTAAACACTAATGCTTTTAAACTTTTAAACAATAATGTTAATGAAGATTAAGAGCGAGTTCGCGCCGAGTAACGTGGATTTATCCGCTTCTTGCGAATTGATAAAAAACAACTTCAAGAAAAATATACATTTATCTAATCTTTTTAATTATGACTTTTCATATATGATCTATCGCTTACAACCATTATGACAGAAGCATAATATATGCATCAAACGGAACAGACACACAGAAAATTATTATTATTATTATATTTAGAAATAAAGAAACGTTTATTAGTGCTTTGGCGAAGTGTGACATGAAATTAGAAAAAATCAGTCATAAAAAAATTAAAGTACCTAAGATATCGGGATGACGAGCCATGAAGTCCTGTTTGGCAAGAAGAAAGTCGAGTCGGGCTTGGTTCTCCAGCGGAGATTCCAATATAGAGAACACCAACGCGCCCGCCACCAGGAACAGCACGTAGAAGAAGATGTACAGCGCCATCAGGCACGTGGACCGGGCCTTTCCGAATACCCTGGTCGTGGCGAACAGCGGCTGGAACGGCGGGTGCTCTTCTTCGTACAAGATCTCCCGCTCCACCACCATCTTCTTGGGGTACGGGAAGAGTTGGCTGTGCACCGTCATATCGTCCTCGCTCTTCGCAGAGCTCATGCTGCCGTATGATTGTATACGAACGTACTTTGGCTTCTCCATCTCTCTTGTTCCAACTGTACTGTACTTTGACTAGCTAACTTAATAGTCTGATTATAATTATAAAGAAAGATTGTAGTGAAAAGCTATAAAATCCGAATAACACGCGATTTTTATTTAAAATAAACTACTGAGTTCTGTAAATTCGTCCGCAACCAGATCGAAAGCTCGCCGTACGGATGAGAGCTTCGGTCAACTGTACTTAAAGAATCTTTTGGGGTGGTTCTCTTCGAAAAACAACGCGGAAGCTTTAACGAAAATTGCGCGGCGATTGTTGTGCACTTCACGTCGCGACATTTTTATGCATTGTAAAAGGTGCGATCGGATCAATTGTTAGAGTATGTTAAGCGACTTAACTTGTCCGATGCTTTCGGAGCCCTCGATGCGACTGCGATGAAGGCTGGACCGTTACTGACTCATAGATCAAACGGGCTGACTGTCTGCGCGCGCGCTAGCTGACGGTACGAACGATAATAATGACAGTTATCGTAAAAGGTCGTTAACGCGATGCACTTTCACCATATTTAAAAAAAAACTCGTTTTATGAAGCAAACGAGCTATAAAGCAAATCATTTTTTTGTAAGAATCGTTTTGTTTCTCAAAAGCGATTTTTATTACTTGTGCATATATCTGTTTTGTGCTTATGCAAATAAGGCAATAAAATTTATTTTATAAACACTTCATGGCATCATCATGTGTTATTGACTACGACAGACAGCCGCCGAGTGAAGTGATGTGAGGATTTCCGCAAAGTAACGCCTGGTTCTGTTCATTGTCATCATCATCATTTCAGCCTATCACTAGCCCATTGCTGAACATAGGTCTCTCCCATAGATTTCCACAAAAGTTTATAGCTCCCACTTTGGGAGGATTTTGACATAGTTTCCAACCGCAGTTTATTTATTCAGATGTTCCAGGAAGATGTTATTGCCCATCTTGTGGTTTACTTTTCTCTCTGTCGACTTTTACGACACTTACGGGATGAGATAGAGTGGAAGATTCTTTTAAGTATATAAATATATCTTAAACACGAGAACCGTGGTAGCTCAGGGGCTAGGCGTTCGCTTTAAATTTCATAGTACGCGAGTGACCTCGGTTCAATTCCTGGTGCCGGCACCACTAAAATGGTTAACTTCAATTTTAAGTGCTGATTTACCACGTGCTCAGCGGTGGCGGCTCGTTAAAAGAATACTACCACTTCATCTCATCCAATGGATCTCGTAAAAGGCGAGTATGGAATTATACTGCACTGTGCACCCAACAGCGCATGTTGGCGATGGGCTCACCACCTATCACACTAAGTGCATTATATTGTTTTGGTGAAACGTGGATTGTGGCAGTCATCTGTTTTGCAGTGAGTGCCCAGTCTCTGACAACCCCTTATGGGATACAGTCGTGATCTTATGCATGTATGTATGTACTCGTATGTAAAACAAAGCACCTGGCAACAAAAAATAGTAGAAACCGCATAAAGTTGCCGCGCGTTCAAAGGTACCAACCAAATAATTGTAATTGACTTCGCGCCTTAATTGCTCTTCGCGCGAGCGTTTGTCTGCGGTTTACAATATTATAAGTCAAGTTGTTGTTGTCGGTATTATGTTACGACAAACACGTGGCCAAATAGTCCGAGTACTTGATAAATGTGCTGCGGGTTACGCGTTCGGATCCCAGCCGGAGTCAACATTTGTGCGAAAACACAAATAGTTGGATTTCGGGTCTCGTTGTGTTGTGATTGTCCCCGTGTATCTGACACTGCATCTTAGCCTACATCATCTTAGCCTGCCTCATCGGCACGTCAGGACGAGTCAGTGCCTTTGTGCTTGCGTACACTTGTGGCAGAGTATTTATTGTGTATATTATTTCGGTGATGTAATTGCTGTTAGCCTTTTTAGCTTTTACAGGTTCATCGGATACTGTGCTCACGGGCCACGCGCCCGCGTGCCAGGTTTGGTTTGACCCAAACATAAATACTTAAATAAACTTCTACAAAAACCTCGAAATTCGGACTGTGTCGCGTTCGCTGCGTGCTTGCGCGATTTCGAATATCTCAAATGATTTTAAGCCGTCTAATGACCGTCCGAGGGAGCTGCGGGCCTCCATTCGGACTGTCGACTTGTGTGTAGGTAACTCTGGGCGGTGAGAACCGCCCTGGTATGTATTGTGTAATTGATAGCTTCAGGCGGTATTCAGAAGAAGGTGATGATGATATCGACGTGGTCGAATAACGGTCAGGGAACATTATTATTACACCATAAAAATTAAATAGTACCTACACTGGTAAAAACCGGTTACGAATAAAGTTAATGAAGATAAAGTTTATATAATTTTAATAAGCAAAGTTTTAGGCATTTGATATCGTTGTGATAATTCGACGTTGTTTAATACTGTTGCGTATTGTTCGCAACGGTTACTTTAGACAGTTTCGATTTTAATTTCGGATTGTGTGGTCAATTAAACGATAATTTTATTATATGTTAAATCGCTCTAGACAAGTGCAAAATTACAAATCGTTGGTCGTCGGGTCTGGTTGTGTCGTGCATGTGAAATCTGTATCTGTAAAACGCAGCCACTGTACGAAGAAAGTGTGGAACATTGGCATCCTTATGCGATCCCATGATCGCATATGGATGCCGAACTTAGACCGCTCTAATATTACCACTGTGCGACGTGTAAAGAACGATGACCGCGTGGCCTAGTGGTTACTGTACCTGACTTCTAAGCTGCGGGTCCTGGGTTCACACCCCAGCCGGAACCAACATTTGTGCACCCACGATACTGGAGAAATCTTCGGCTTCGTTTTTTTAAATAATTATATGAAGAAAAGAAAAAGTACATCGTTAAGTATGTATTGTGTAAACGTATGTAAAAGTATGTTGTTGAATGTATTTCTAAAACGTAAATAATTTTTTACATTCAAATTTTATTATGACAAAGCCACTAAAACTTTTGGAAAAAAAATATTTTGAAAAACAGAACCGAAACAGCTTCGTACTTCAAAGTCAATCAAATCTGCCTCGGATTGGATCATCTAATTTTTGAAAAGGTTTCAGGTAAGACGCACTTCACATTAATACAAATAATTAATATTAAAGTGTCTGTTTGTAATATACAGCAATATACTATACTACTGTACTAAACAATATACAAAATAACAGCCTTTTACTCAATGCTCATGAAAGTATAAAGTATTAGTAAGTACAGTGCTTATAAGATAAAAACCATTTTTGAAAAAAATTGTCTGTGTGTCTGTTTGTTCCGGCTAATCTTAGAAATGGCTGGACAGATTTTGTCGGTACTTCCACTGACAGATAGTTGAAATTATAGCGGGTTATATAGGCTACTTTAATTTTAGAAAAATAATTACGGCTTAAAAATTAAGGCCCTAAAATCCGATTCAAATACGGAAGTGTATATGTATATCGTCGATTGGGGTCGTTTTTTTGACGCGGGTGACACCGCGGGGCACAGAAAGTCTAATTATTATTATTTAATCAAAAAACCGACGTCAACGCAGATCCAAACAGTTTTATGATTTTCTCCTGGATCCCATCATCAGAACTTGACCAAAATATGTGCGACCATTCTAACGATAACAAATAAGTTTTTTTTGATAATTGGATAAAGTAACGAGACGAGCGAAACGTTCACCTGATGGTAAGTGCAACGCGCAGAATTCTTCTGGGTGAGAGCTGTAAGAAATGCTGTAACCCAGAACAATTCTGTATGGTACCACACTGTGCCCGTCACCCTGAAACATCAGTTCTTAAGTCTCATATGCCCACTGATTTCGCTAGCTCTTAGTGCCCTTCAGACCGAAACACAGTGATGCTTGCACACTACTGCTTCACGGC
This sequence comes from Luehdorfia chinensis, assembly GCA_019845155.1. NCBI lineage: Eukaryota > Metazoa > Arthropoda > Insecta > Lepidoptera > Papilionidae > Luehdorfia > Luehdorfia chinensis. The sequence goes on from JAHVAK010000390.1 coordinate 2,934,713, forward strand.
AGAATAACTGGCCCTGGGGTGGTACCTACCTAGACGGATTCTTGCAAAGAAATACTAGCACCAGTAAATTACGCCCGAACACAAATAAAAATAATATACAGACAAATTGAGAACTCCCTTCCTTTTTGAATGCGCTTAAAAATCATTTTGATTCTCTCATTTTGACGAGTGCGTGGTAAGTCGGCATTTAAAATTGCAATTAAAAAGGGTTGCTGGGTTTACATCATTCGTCATCAACATCATTTCAGCCTATCACTAGTCCACTGCTGAACACAGGCCTCCCCCATAGATTGCCACAAAAGTTTGTAGCTCTCGTTTTGGGAGATGTCGCCGTAGTTGCCACGCATTGCAGACGGGTCGGCAACAACAGTTTATTCAGATATCCCAGATAGATTCTGCTGCTCATCTTCTGTTTTTAATTTCCCCGTTGTCGACTTTTACGACACCCACGGGATGAGATGGGTTGATAGATTCTCTTAAACCGCCACCACACGGATGTTACAGCTTGACGTATTGATCACAGTCATCACCCGCTACCATTATACGTCGACTTCCTTACTGAAATAGAATAAATATGAGAAAAGCGAAAGACAGCGCTCAATCCGTGACGTTATCTGTAATCTGTATATAGATAGTAGGTATTATTTTCTTGTAAAACATGTTTATTCTTATTTCACATCTGAAGCAGTTACGACATATTGTTCACAGATAAGAACACGTGTAGATAATATTAATGTAGTTGTTATTTAATTATAACTCGCATTATATATATAAACTGTGCCTGCGAATTTGTTTGTGGTTTGCATTTCTTTTTAACCAACTTCCTAAAATTAGGAAATTCTCAATTCGTCTGATGTTTCTTCATTGTTAATAAACCGATTTAAATGATTATTTTTTTTATTAGAAAAGGAGGTACCATCATTATTTATATCAACATCTTCATTTCAGCTATCACCAGTCCACTGCTGAACACAGGCCTCCCCCACAGATTGCCTCTATAGTATGTAGCTCTCATTTTGAGTTGATTTTCCCGTAGTTGCCATGCTTGGCAGGCAGGTTGGCGGTATTGCAGTTTACTTATTCAGATGTTCCAGGGTGATGCTGCTGCCCATTTCCTGGTTTTAATTTTCCCTTTGTCGACCTTTACGACACCAATATCAAATGTGGTGGCCGATTCTCTTAAGCCGCTATCACACGTACCGCACGAACGACCGTAATCCCAACCCCGGTCAAGTTCTGATGAAGGGATCCAAGCTTGTATGAAAATGCTAATGAAAGTAGAAGAAGCAAAAGATGAGTGTCGGGATCGGAGCAAATGAAAAGATGTGGTCTCTGGCTACCCCAATGGGAAAAGGGGCGTGCTCTATGTTAACTGCCTACAGTCCTCTTCACGTATTAATATGGATTGCGATTGCCAACCCGCCTGCCAAGCGTGGCAACTACGGCAAAATCCCTCCAAAATGAGAGCATCAAACTTACGTGTTTTGTAGCAATCTATGGGGGTTGCCTATTTTTTTTTGGATTACGTGATGAAACGCGCAAAACGTTCACCTGATGGTAAGTGCAACGTCTGCCCATAACAAATGCTGTGTCACCCAGAAAATTTCTGTGTGACACAACACTGTGCCCATCCCCGTGAGACATAAGTTCTTAAGTCTCATATGCCCAGTGATTATGCTAGCTCACAGTGCCCTTCAAACCGAAACACATTAATGTTTGCACACTACTGCTTCGCGGCAGAATAACTGGCCCTGAAGTGGTACCTACCTAGACGGGTTCCTGCATAGGAATCCTACCACCAGTCAGTCAGTCTATGTTCAGCAGTGGACTAATGAAAGACTGAAATGATGATTAATATATAGATATGTATGTAGACCTTTTTTCAATATATTTGCGTGAAATTTGTTTTTTTTTTTCAATAGTTTTTGTAGTTATTAATTGTAAAAGCAAACACGGATGGGGTATAATTACCCTACTCGTGACTCACAGCATAAAAATTTGCCATTAAAGTGTAAAAAACGCAATTATTTACACAGACAGGCGCGTCTGTTTTATTTGTATTGGCATTGATTATGTCTTTATCGCGTGATAGGTATTATATCTGTTATTATCAAAACAATATAATTGAATAAAGTATAGTACAAAACGTGATTTTTCGAGGACAAGTCAAGTTCATTAACCCAAGGAGCTGCGGGGTGGACTCCCCCCGACTCGAAAAGCCCCCTTAAGCAAAATAGGGCACCTATTGTTTTTTTTTATTGCATAAAGTGATGAAACGAGCAAAACGTTCACCTGATGGTAAGTGCAACGTCTGCCCATAACAAATGCTGTGTCATCCAGAACATTTCTGTGTCCCGTCACTGTTCCCTATGACATATGCTCTGTGATTACGCTAGCTCTCAGTGCCCTTCAAACCGAAACACAGTAATGTTTGCACACTACTGCTTCACGGCAGAATAACTGGCCCTGGGATAGTACCTACCTAGACGGATTCCTGCATACCTATTGTGCGGAATATTAATAATAACGCTGAAATCCTGAATTCATATTTCCAATGTGTAATAAAATGTCAAGATTTTAAACTCAATATTTGTCTTTCAAATTAGTCCGTCGGTTGGGTTCACTAAATTTTGACTTTGATTTTTATTGGATAATGACGAAACGAGCAAAATGTTCGACTGATGGTAAGTGCAATGTATGCCCATAACAAATGCTGTGTCACTAAAAAAAAATCAGGCTTTATTGTGTAGTCACCAAGAGACATCAGTTTTTAAGTCTCATAAGCCCAGTGATTTCGCTAGCTCTCAGTGTCCTTCAGACCGAAACACGTCAGAATAACTGGCCCTGGGGTGGTACCTACCTAGACGGAATCCTAGTACTAGTATTCTACTGTAAATTAATGTACACTTATAATATCAAAGCAATTATAGCGATAGGTTTAACGACCGCGTGGCCCAGTGGTCAGATTATCTGGCATTACGCCCCGGATCTTAGGTTCGATTCTAAGTCGTACTTAATATTAGTGGAAGAACACAAATTGTCGTTTTTCGAGTCTGGGGGTCTACTGTGTAACTCTGGTTGGTTTCGTAGTCTTCTGAGGTTCTTTGATCCCATTGACCAATGAATTAGCTTTATTTTGGCATATAAGGATCAGTCATAGTTAATGGGATCAAATCAAACCGATCACGAAACCAACCAGTGTTACACAGTAGCCCGACTAGTTGTGTTGTCATTGTTCCGGTGACTCTAACACTGCTTCCTGACCTACCTCCGATCTTATCATACGAGCGTTACACTAAACAATCATTGATATGACAAACCTGGGACGTTCGGATAGCGAGCCATGAAGTCTTGTTTGGCGCGAATGACGTCGAGTCGTATTTCATTCTCGAACGGAGCCTCCAACCACGAGAATATTATTGCGCCTGCCACAAGGAAAATCACATAGAAGCAGAGGTAAAGCGCCATCAGACACGTGAACCTGGCCTTGCCGAATAGCCTAGTTGTCGCGAACAGCGGCTGGAACGGCGGGTGCTCTTCTTCGTAAAGGATCTCCCGCTCCACCACCATCTTCTTCGGGTACGGGAAGAGTTGGCTGTGCACCGTCATGTCGTTCTCGCTCCTCGCCGAGCTCATGCTGCCGTACGACTGCACACGAGTATACTTCAGCTTCTCCGACATTTTGAATAACTTTCCGAAACTTAGATTCGAAAGTAAATATTATTAAAAAGTTTAGAAATTGTTCATTAATAAGAAAAATAACTTTTTTATCTGAGGGTATGAATTAAGCGAAAAGCGAAGTTGTTGTTTTATCGTTGTGATTTCTATGGACTTCGCCCAAAATAACACGTGAAATTTATTTAAGCAAGTTTAAAAGTTAATTTACACTTTGCTCGTCTAGAGTCCGTTACCAGATCGAAGAGTGAAGATCCCGGAACGGATGGGAACTTCGGTCAACTGTATTTGAAGAACCTCTTAGGGTGATTAGGTTCGAAAAACAACGCGAACACTTTGACGAATGTATTGCCGCTAATTTTGTGGAGTTGACGCGACATTTTGATGCATCGTATAAAATGACAAACGTTAAAAATTGATGTTAGCGAATCTTCTTACTAGAGCGACGTGTTATATGTTTAGAATCTGTCAAATAACTGCGCGAGCGCATGATGGCGGTACTCGATAAAATAATATCAGTAAGGGTGTAAATGCACTGTGTGTTTATTATCAGTTGTATAGTAAAATAGACAAACGAGCATTCAGTCCATCAGATGGTAAGTTCTAACTATTTTTTTTTATTTGATATAGTGTCGAGGCGAGTCACCCTGAGATATAAGTTCTTAAGTCTCATATGCCCAGTGATTACGCTAGCTCTCAGTGCCCTTCAGACCGAAACACAGTGATGTTTGCACACTACTGGATCACGGCAGAGTAACTGGCCCTGCGGTGGTACCTACCTAGACGGATTTCTGCATAGGAATCCTACCACCATTAGTACTAAGTTGTGACTAATAGGCACTTCGGAAAGTCATTCATCCTCAGTGACCCAAGATGTAGGCTTATACCCGGTTCCTATATTCAACGAACAGTTATTGGTAACAGTTACTATTTGTTTCTTTTCTACGTGTAACGAGGCGTTACGCAGCGCCTCACAACTTTTTCAGATCATCTATGAGCTACTGACATCCGTTAGTTACAGGAACGTTCCTAACTTACTGTTCGTAGCTTATTTTACGGATTGTAAGGAAAACGTCTCGTTTTGTGAACATAGGAACCGGGCGTTAGACATCCATGACGATGAAGATGGAGTGCCTCATATTGGGTAAAAGTAATGTATGTATATTTTGTATTTTTTATCATTCTTTTCTCTTTCACATTTTTAGTTCCTTTAACATATTTTTTAAAAATTAAGTGACGATACGATCAAGTCTGCCTGCCCCTAACAGTCGCGGTGTGACACCGAAGCACTACCATCAGCGTAACACAGCACTGCATTCGTCACCATGAGAAATCGGTTCTTAAAACTCATATTATCTGTGAATACACTGGCTACAATGCCTTTTCAAACCGAACCAAAACAGACGGATTCCTGCATAGGAGTCTTACCACCAGTAATCGTACGAATCCGTCTAGGTACTCGTAGGTACCACCCCAGGACCAGTTATTCTGCCGTGAAGCAGTAGTGTGCAAGCATTACTGTGTTTCGGTTTGAAGGGCACTGTGAGCTAGCGTAATCACTGGGCATTTGAAACTAAAGAACTGATGTCTCAGGGTGACGGGCGCAGGTTGGTGTCACACAGAAATATAATGGGTACCACAGCATTTGTTGTGGGCGGACATTGCACTTACCATCAGGTGAACGTTTTGCTCGTTTTATCACGTAATCCAAAAAAAAATAGGCATCCCCCATAGATTGCTACAAAACACGTAAGTTTGATGCTCTCATTTTGGAGGGATTTAGCCATAGTTGCCACGCTTGGCAGGCGGGTTGGCAATCGTAATCCATATTAATATCCATGTTGCCCTTGCCATCAGGAGAACATTTTGCTTGTTTCGTCACTTTATACAATAAAAAAAACAAAATATTATTAATCACATACATACTTACATAAAATCACGACTGTATCCCATAAGGGGTAGTCAGAAACTGGGCACTGACTGCAAAAGCAGTTGACTGCCACAATCCACGTTTCACCAAAACAATATAATGCACTTGGTGTGTTAGGTGGTGAGCCCATCGCCACCATGCGCTATTAGGTGCACAGTGCAGTTTTATTCCTTACTCGCCTTTTACAAGATCCATTGGATGAGATGGAGTGGTAGTATTCTTTTAACGAGCCGCCACTACACGGCATTATTAATTTTAAAATTGCAATTTAGCTAAGTTTTGACTAGGGTTTCTTTTTTCTTTTTCTATTTTTAATTGTATGAGTAACTTATTAATTACTTATTGGGTTTTGGACAGATTATATGTTTATATGATAATTTCATTTTCTATGAGAACAGTGTACTAACTGTTTGCTATACCATAACTGTGTCTGTACATAAACATCAGCGGATTTAAAGGTATTTTAATTAGCGTGTCTTTTCTAACTAGGAAGTTCATTATACGTATATTCATTGAAAAGACTACTTAAATACCAGAACCATGTAGATCACGCGTAGAGTGTAGTAGAGGCGTAAGAGAATTCATTACAACATATACTGAAGGAAATGTCAGACAAATCTGGACTATTACGACAGATGGCGGAATTAGACTATTAAAAATGCAATGCCGCGCTGCAAGCTGGTCGTCGTTGGTGCGAGTCTATGGTGCGAGGTATGTGGTACTGGCATAACTTATCCGTTTGCTAAGCATAAGAATCACATTCGATTTATAGTCGTAGCTGGCCAGTGACCAGAAATGGTTTCGAATTTTAAAAACTAAAACCTTTTTAAAAAGGATCTACATAACTGCTTTTGACGTGTGGCGGCGGCTCGTTAAAAGAATACTACCACACCATCTCATCCAATGGATCTCGTAAAAGGCGAGTAAGGAATTAAACTGCACTGTGCACCCAACAGCGCATGGTGGCGATGGGCTCACCACCTATCGCACCAAGTGCATTATATTGTTTTGGTGAAACGTGGATTGTGGCAGTCATCTGTTTTTGCAGTGAGTGCCCAGTCGCTGACTACCCCTTATGGGATACAGTCGTGATCTTATGTATGTATGTATGTATAACTGATTTTTATGTTTAAAATGGGCAACCTTGGTACTACATTTACAATCAAGTGATCAAATACACAGAAAATCACAGAGCAAAAAGCGCCCGTGGTCGCTAGGCAACTAAGGTGTTTGACGTCCCGATGTTAGCAGATCCGGGTCATCTTCAGTTTTTAATTTTATTAATGTTGGTCGAATACATGCAAAACGAGCTTAGTGTTTTTGAAGTTTCGGAGTGGTGCGTTACGATTTCATGTTATTAAATATAGCCCAAGGCGATGGTAGGGTTTTTTAAATTTCAGCAGCTGCGCGATCCATCGATTATAGTAAGAATTAGTGTTCCCTAGCAAGGATCCACCATTATATTAGACTTGTGATCCACCAAACCCACCGGAGTGACCCCGAATATGGTCACATAAAGTTCTTAGAGTATGGATGCATCAGCTACGAGGGGTGATCCAAAAGTAATGATAATCAATAATAAACACAATGAATAAAATAAATAAATAAATTTATTTCTCAACATAGTCTCCTAGCAAGTCTATACATTTAGTCCATCTCTTTTCTAATCCTAAAATTCCCTTAGAAAAAAAATCTTTATCTTGACTCTCAAAAAAGTCCTCAACCGCGGCCATCACGTCGCTATCATCGTCAAATTTCTTGCCTCGGAGGTGTTCCTTGAGTCGTGGAAAGAGATAGAAGTCGCTGGGGGCTAGATCTGGTGAATAGGGGGGGTGTTCCACCAGCTCAAAGCCCGCTTCCTGAATGGCAGCCATGGCAATTGCAGCTTTGTGAACCGGTGCGTTGTCTTGATGGAACAGCACTCCAGCCCGCAGTTTGCCTCGCCTTTTCTCCTTAATAGCCTCCCGCAATCTTCTTATTTGTTCTGCATAGTAGGAGCCTGTAATAGTGGCCCCCTTTTCCAAGTAGTCCACCATGATTATTCCTTCAGCGTCCCAAAAAACAGACGCCATAACCTTCCCTGCTGAGCTTGACACTTTGAATTTCTTCGGCGTCGGTTCATCGGATCGTTTCCATGTCATCGATTGTTGTTTTGTTTCAGGATCAAAATGGTGGATCCAGGTCTCGTCCATGGTCACAAAACGTGACAAAAAATTATCCTTGTCTGCCTGGAACTTTTCGAGATTTGCTCTTGACATGTCGACTCGTTTCTTCTTTTGCTCGTCGTTTAACATTTTCGGTACCCAACGCGCGGAGACCTTTCTCATATGCAATTCGTTCGCAAGGATTCTTTGAATGCTGCCATATGAGATCCCTGTGACCTCAGCTACATGCCTGATAGTCACTCTTCGATCTTCCAATACAACTTCTTCAACTTTTTTCACATTTTCTTCAGTGAGGGACGTCGATGGGCGTCCTTCGCGGTGTTCGTCTTCCGTCGATGTTCTTCCCAACTTAAACTCCTTAGCCCAGCGTGCAACTGTGGAATATGGAGGAGAAGAGTCCCCTAATGTTTCCACCAAGTCGCTGTGTATGTCTTTGGTAGACATTTTTTTCAAGCAGAGGTATTTAATGACAGCTCTGATTTCGTGTTTTTCCATTTTGATGTTCACTCCTTGACAGTCCGTATTCAAATGAATGTAGCTCCCGGGAATCGTGGCCTATTTATATGATTTTTTTTCCCTGAACTAGTGGTTAACTGAGTAAGTGACTGAAATTTTTTTGTATTTTTGTGTGCACTAGAAATAACTGATTATCATTACTTTTGGATCACCCCTCGTATATGTTTTAATTGATCCTTTTGTTTAAAGATCACTTTATTATATGCTACTAACTTAAATTACAACACCATTATGTTCAATGGGGGAAGCCTATGTTCAGCAGTGGACTTGTGATGGGCTGAAACGATAATAATGATGATTGTATATTGCATATGTTGTACATGTAGCCGAGAGATGTCCGGCAGAGTAGAATAGCACTTACCTCTTTCCTACCGAGGTCCCGTAAGAGGCGACTAAAGTATTGTACTGGCAGCCTTTTTTCGTATAAAATAATATTTATTTATTTATTTATTTAACTCTTTATTGCTTCCTTTACAATAAAGCGATACAAAGGGCGGACTTAATGCCTTTAGGCATTTTCTCCCAGTCAACCCACGGAGTGGTGAGATTTTGAATAGGTGTAGCAATAAAGGAAAACAGAGAAAGAAAGAGAAAAAAAATTAAAACCTATAACACCATAATATACAATTTTGTCGCTATACATTTCGTGGGAGGTAAGAATTTTTTGACTCGTACCAATGTGGCGGAGTGGTTTGCCACCCATCACGTATCGTTTCCAGCGGGGGCGAAAAGTGGACTACGCGTTTGGTCAAATATCACTTATTTGCTTTGGTAGAGATATGATTCAGAGATTTAAAAACAGTAAATAAGTATTGCGAACAGTACGAGCTTTTCGTTTTTGAGCATAGACAGCACATTTTACCATCTCTTTCAGCAAACAAATATTAATAACCATAGCGATAAAACGCTTCGTTTGCTTCCGGCCTAATGTACAAATGTTATATTTTTCTATGATAACAGTACTGATGTGATAAATGAAAAATACAGATTACAATAGCAAAACGTATTATTTTAATGAAAAGCAATATGTTCTACAAACAACTCAATCTTGATAATAATGCGAGCATTTTTTTAATACCAACCAAACAACAAAATCAGTGTTACCAACATAATTACATTGTCTTATTTCAACACCCCCTCTCAATGTAATTACCTATTATAATTAAATATAGCTTTCATTAACCTTCATACATATTATTAGGACACTTCATTTCCTACACCACATTTCTTTAAACATCTTATAAACAATTCTCTATTCAAGGCTTTAGTAAACATATCCGCTGGTTGTTCACTAGTTTTAATATATTTTAAACATATCTTATTTTTATTAATCAATTCTTTTATAAAATAATATCTAATATGTATGTGTTTTAAGCGCTTAATTCTGTCTGTACATGCAACTGCTATGGCAGACTGATTATCACAATAAATATTTACTGGACATACATTTTTAAAACCAAAGTCTTTTAACAGATTAATCAGCCAACAAGCTTCACTTGCTGTCATACTCATTGCAACATATTCAGATTCAGTTGTAGACAAGCTTACAGATATTTGCTTCTTTGAGCACCATGAAATTAAACAGTCTGAAAATTTAAATAAGTAACCCGTAGTGGATTTTCTGTCTTTGAGATCACCTCCCCAATCAGCATCACAATAACCCTCTAGGGCTTCATTTTTACAATTGTAAGTTAACTTATAATCCAAAGTATGTTTTACATATCGCAACACACGTTTTAATGCAGTAAGTAACATATTGTTTGCACATTTTTGATATCTACTTAATAAAGAAACAGCAAAACATAAATCTGGTCTAGTGCCAGATACAGAATACATGAGACAACCAATAATTTGTCTACATAACTTCTCAGTATTTTTGTCCGCAGTATTCATATAATCTTCTAACACTTTAGTATTAAAATTTTGATCTAAAGGGGTTAACATTGACTTACAGTTTTCCATTTTAAATCGTTTAAGAACATTTTCTAAATAATTTCTTTGGCTTAATTCTGTAACCTGTGTTTCTAAATTTTGTTTTACATCTATACCTAAAAATTCTGTTACCAATCCTAGGTCTTTCATTTTAAACTCTTTATTTAATACACTTTTAAGCTGACAAATTAACATTTCATTTGTTCCAAAAATTAACAGGTCATCAACATATAACAATACATAAGTTTTATCTTTGCCATCACATTTAGTATACAGACACGAATCACAGTATGATCTTACAAAACCTTCTCCCATTATAACTGAATTAAATTTTGTATTCCAACATTTTGGTGAATTTTTGAGCCCATACAATGACTTATTCAACTTTACAATATTATCACTTCCTGAGTAAGCTCCTTCTGGCAGTCTAATAAACACATTTTCATTTATTTCCCCATACAAGAATGCCCCTGTGACATCCATTTGATAGATTGGTAAATTTAATTTAGTTGCAATTACTACGAACAGTCTAAAGGTCGGTAATTTTGCAACTGGAGCATAAATATCATTTAAATCTAAAACATTGTCTTGCTCAAACCCTCTAGCTACTAATCTGGCTTTGTACTGTGAAACATTATTAATTCTTTTTATTTTAAACACCCACTTACTACTAACTACATTCTCATCTACAGGTACATCACATATATCCCAAGTATTATTTTCTTTTAATGTCAGCAGTTCTGTGTTTATAGCTTCCATCCACTTCTGTGCATCTTTACTCTTCATGGCCTCTTTGTAAGTAACTGGCTCACTATTTTCACTGTAGATATTATGGCAATGGTAAAAAGATGGTCTCTTTCTTACACGCTTGCTTCGGTCCTGTTGATGTGGCTCTAACATATCATCGGAGTCCAATGAGCTTGCACCTTCATCAGTACATGGTTCATATTCACTTCCAGAATCTTCGGACTCAATCGGAGTCACCAGTAAAGTTTCATCTTTAGTATGTTGGTTATGTTCCAAAACTTCTTCTGATTCCTGAGCTCTATCAATTTCTGTCTGTTCATTTTCCTTACAGCAATTCTCTAAATTTAATTCAATTGACGGACCTCTCTCCTCATTTTGTTCCTCTTCTAAGAAAACTATATCTCTTTTCAATTCTATAGTATTCTTCTGTGGAAAATATATTCGATAACCTTTTACCTCTTCTCCATACCCAACCATGTATCCCTTTTCCCCTTTACTGTCCCATTTCCTTCTTCTTTCTTTAGGTATATGTACATAAACTGATGTGCCAAAAACTTTCAAATGGTGAATATTGAAACTTTTCTTAGTCCATACCTCATATGGTGATCTTCCATCATTTCTACTCTGTCCAGTTCTATTCAGAACAAATGCAGCTGTATGAACTGCTTCTGCCCATAACTTTTTAGGCAAATTCTTTGCATGTATCATGGTTCGTGCCGCTTCAACCAGTGTTCGATTCTCCCTTTCTGCCTTTCCATTTTGCTCTGGAGAGTATGGGACGGTGGTTTGATGGATTATACCCCTCTTTGAGAATATTTCCTTTACCTCTTTGTTAACAAATTCTAGACCATTGTCACTTCTAAACAACTTTACCTTATTTTCTGTTATATTTTCCGCCTTTCTTATAAAATCTTCTAAGCAATCTTTTACCATATATTTATTTTTGACAAAATAAACATGTCTATAGTTTGAAAAGTCATCCTTCAATACTATGAAATATCTTGACCCGCCGACAGACGTTTCCTCCATGGGGCCGCATGTATCCGCATGGATTAACTCACATGTCTTGGTAGTGACACTCTCACTATTGCCAAATGATAAGCGATGTATTTTTCCTTCTAAACAACTTTCACATTTAGGAATAGAAGTTTCCTTTACATTAATTTTATTTTTCAATAATACTTTTCTAACATAATTGTAGTTTTGATGCGCTAACCTTTCGTGCCACTCTTTCAGCGTATTATTTAGTGTTTTTGCTATACTAGCTATTTCGTATTTAAAACGAAAATTCATGTAATACGAATTACCAATTCGTTTTGCAATAGCACAAACTTTATCGTTTTTATAAAATTTACACGATGTATTGTCAGTCAACATGACGTAACCTTTATCAGAAGCACAATTGACAGAGAAAAGATTGGTTTTCAGATCCGGAACGAACAATACGTTGGCTATAGTAGTATCAATCCATTCACTCCCGTTATGTACTTGCAGTGCCATCTGCCCGCAACCTAATACACTAATCGCTGCGCCATTACCCAAAATAACTGATTTTTGCATCGTGCTTGTTATGGATGTAAATAAAGTGCGATCGCAACACATGTGTTCACTAGCTCCAGAGTCCACTAACCATTCCGATTTTTGATACTTTTCTTTTGAATTTGACACTACAAAAGCATTACCTTTTTTAATTTCCTTGTTTTTCTTAAACCAACATTGCGCTTTATTATGTCCACCTTTTCCGCAATAAAAACACTTATTATTGTTATTAAGGTTTCTTTCACTGTTACTGTTATTATTACTTTTACACTCGCTCTGGAAATGTCCAACTTTATTGCATTTAAAACACTTAAGATTCTTTTTATTCTTCACAACAAATGCTGATGAGGATGGTGTCTGCTGAATAACATAATTTTTTTCTTTCACCCTTTCTTCTTCCACCAACAATCTGGCCACCAAATTATCTATAGTTTGCTTATCGTCTGACGCTGACTCCCACGCCGACACGAAGTGTTTGTATTCATCCGGTAGCGACATTAGTACTTTTGTTATGACAAACTTATCGGATATTTCTTCACCCATTTGCTTTAACTGGTTTTGCATTTCTTGGATTTTCGATAAGAACACTGACATCTCGATACCCTTTTCAAATTTATATTGAAAAAAACGCTGCTGTATTATATGAATGCTTGTCTCCGTCTTTTGCTCATATACACTTTGCAATTTCTTCCACATGTCATTAGAAGTTGCACAAGAGATAATGTGCAACATGACATTTTCCGCCATCCTTGTGACCAATAACGTTTGAGCCTTGGCATCTTTAGACTCCCAACTAGCTCGTCCATTAGCATCCTCGGGTTTTACGCTTCGTCCTTCAACTATGTCCAGCCAACCTTGGCCTCGTAATAATACCGTTGTTTGAAATTTCCAGATGTTCCAGTTACTGGATCCTTCCAGCTTGATCACGTTGTTATTTCCTTCCATTTTGCTAACCTGCCTTGCTCAATCAGTAGACCAAGTATTCTCCTCGACGTAGTTACGCGTTCACGTGGTTGGCAAACCTAACCTCACTTTTAGCAAACGGAGCGACGCCGATATTGTCACTTTCTGTATTTTTATATAGTATTATGTGCCTGGGCCCATAACCTGATGTGATAAATGAAAAATACAGATTACAATAGCAAAACGTATTATTTTAATGAAAAGCAATATGTTCTACAAACAACTCAATCTTGATAATAATGCGAGCATTTTTTTAATACCAACCAAACAACAAAATCAGTGTTACCAACATAATTACATTGTCTTATTTCAACAAGTACTAACGATGACCCACTTAGAAATTACTGAAACCTAATAATTTCTAATTACTATTTGTTATTATAAATGAGAAAGTAACTCTCTCTGTCCCTCCGTCTGTTTGTTACCTTTTCACGGTTCAACCGCTGAACCGATGTCGATGAAATTTGGCACAGAGATAGCTTACATTTTGAGAACGGACGGGACGGGATACTTTTATTCCTGAACATAGTTTCCACGGTATATTTAAAAAATAACCTACATCCATGCGGACTGAGTCGCGGGCATCAGCTAGTTTATTACATACATACATAAGATCACGACTGTATCCCATAAGGGGTAGTAAGAGACTGGGCACTCACTGCAAAAACAGATGACTGCCTCAATCCACGTTTCACCAAAACAATATAATGCACTTGGTGTGATAGGTGGTGAGCCCATCGCCACCATGCGCTGTTGGGTGCACAGTGCAGTTAAATTCCCTTACTCGCCTTTTAGGAGATCCATTGCATGAGATGGAGTAGTAGTATTCTTTTAACGAGCCGCCACCACACGGCTATTTAGTTTATTATATATGTTTAATTAAACGATTAACATAAAACTCAATAAATACCGGTGTTTGTAAATTATAATTAAGTTCTAACCTATTTAGCTGTATTAAACAGCATACAAATACAAATAAAAATAAAAGAAAATTAAATAATAATAACTCATTTAATATCTGGACCTGGCTCACGGGGTTACCGACATGTCGGGTGGTATGCCAACCGAAATTGTTCCGGTGGTTGTGTCTGCAAACGGGTTAATCCCGGTCAGTCACTCGGGGCATCTGAGGCGACTGGGACTCCGTGACGGGCTGCTTCGTGCTCAGATGCAGAAGGCGGTTCTCCTCGATACGGCCCGCATCGTCCGCCGGTTTCTTTCCCTTTCCCCCTAACCCTCGGCCGTTTGTCTCCCCTGTCGAGGGCTCCCGTCTGGTTGGGATTTTATTCATATATTTTATATTTTATTATGTCTAGTATATGTCTTTTAGTATCTTATATATTTTATCTCATTTTATATATTTATCTATGTATTCATGTATGTCCCAGCCAGACGAGACAGCTACAAAAAACCCCTCAAAATAACTCATTTAGTATATTCAGCAAAAATGGTACATAAAACACAAAACAAAAATGTAACAGTAGAAAAATTATAACCTTAAATCTATAGTAAATTTAAAAAGAAAAATTGCGATGCTGGATCGATATGGTATAAGCTAAGTATTATGTTGGCCAGAAAGCCAACGCTGGTATTCTGCTGACACCGCTAGTTATAATACCGACGTCGTATTTATAACCGAAACGTCGGGTTATAAATAGTTTAAATTAAACGCGATGAAATCCGTAAAAATTAGTATTTTTGTTCTGGTGGTAGGATTCCTATGCAGGAATCCGTCTAGGTAGGTACCACCCCAGGGCCAGTTATTCTGCCGTGAAGCAGTAGTGTGTAAGCATTACTGTGTTTCGGTCTGAAGGGCACTGTGAGCTAGCGTAATCACTGGGCATTTGAGACTTAAGAACTGATGTCTCAGGTTGACGGGCGCCGTGTGGTGTCACACAGAAATATTCTGGGTGACACAGCATTCGTTGCGGGCGGACGTTGCACTTACCATCAGGTGAACGTTTTGCTCGTTTCGTCCCTTTATACAATAAAAAAAATGAGTAGTATTCGCGTAAATAAAAGAAAACATTACATTGAACGATACTTTAACCTTTACAACAATGAAAATTAAGCCCTAATGTATCGACGTTGTATCAACAACGCTGAACAAACACATTTATTTAATGTTAACATAGAATGACGCCGGTCGTATACTCACGGGATTATATACAAAATAACGGTAAAAGAGCTATGCGTTGTTTGTATACATGTAATTAAACTGTTATATTTTTAAATATATACCTAATATGGCAAGGTCGCTGTACTCAAGGACGGTATTATTTTATTTTATACTAACAGTGCCCCGCGGTTTTCCAGACCCGATCGTTGACATACATATATATACTTCCCTATTTGAATCGGATTTCGGTGTTTAAATTTTTTTTGCGGCGAACACTAGTTATTTTTCTAAAATTAAAGCAACCTAAGTTACCCGTTATAATATCAGCTATCTGTCAGTGAAAGTCCCGTCAAACTCGATCCAGCCATTTCGGAACAAACAGACAGTCAGAAATTTAAAAAAAATTGTTTTTTTCTTATAAGTACCGCAAATACTTTCATAAGCATTGAGCTTGCCGTGTGGTAAGTATATATTTTTATAATATTCATATTTTTTATGTTAAAAACAAGTTTGCTATACTCTTTTTTTATATTTTTGTCCGCTGGAGCTGTAGTGTAGCCCTCGCGACACATTTATATTGTACGTTCTCTTATAACTGAAAGAGTCTAATTAAAGACGTCAAACAAGCAACACGTGTCATTAAAATCACATCATTATTACAACAGCATCTCATCCCGTGGGTGCCGTAAAAGTCAACAGGGGGAAAATGAAAACCAGGAGATGGGCAGCAGCATCTTCCTGGAGCATCTGAATAAATAAACTGCGGTTGCAAACCCGCCTGCCAAGCGTGGCAACTACGGAAAAACCCCCCAAAACGAGAGCTACTAACTTGTGGCAATCTATGAGGGAGGCCTATGTTCAGCAGTGGACTAGTGTAAGGCGGAAACGACGACGATTTTTACTCGGTAACTTTAATAATTACGTCGAAATCATCATATAATGAACAGTTACATGTTGTTTAAGTTTGAGCGGCGCAGCTTTTGGTTAGGACAACTTGAGTTTCGGTCTTCGCGTAAGTCATGTGGATGTGTTGTGTGCTCATAAGGATTAGTTCGGCCGTTTTCATATGTTGAAGCCACAGACGGTAGTGCGCTCACATTCCTGTGTATTATGGACACACAAAAAGTAAATGTGTATTTAGAAAATTACAAAAAAACCTGGACACAGTCCTCTTATTTTTTATATAGTGCGAGTTGACAGACTTTTTTTTTAGTGTCGAGACGAGCAAAACGTTCACCTGATGGTAAGTGCAATGTTTGCCCATAACAGATGCTGTGTTATTCAGAATATTTCTGTGTAGCACCACACTGCGCCCGTCACCCTGAGACATCAGTTCTTAAGTCTCATATGCCCAGTGATTACGCTAGCTCTCAGTTCCAGCCCATCTTGGAAATATTCTTATTTTTTTTTCATTGGATAAAGTGATGAAACGAGCAAAATGTTCACCTGATGGTAAGTGTAACGTCTGCCCATAGCATATGCTTTGTCATCCAGAGCATTTCTGTGTGACATCCCACTGCGCCCATCACCCTGAGACCAGTGATTACGCTAGCTCTCAGTGCCCTTCAAACCGAAACACAGTAATGTTTGCACACTACTGCTTCACGACAGAATAACTTGTGAAGGCCCCGGGGCTGTAGCTACGGTTGTTCTAAATCCGACTCTGTTTGTAATTCTAAGAGGCCTTACCTGACAGACATGGATGATTGTTAAGGAAGTCCATCTTCATTTTCGCGATCTGATCCTCGGTTTCTCGCTCAAGGGGTCCTTCGATGGCCTGGAACACTGACGCTCCTGTAGAAGATATGCATCTTTAATAACACAAATTACGACAACTATATAATAACTAAGTATGCTTTTTTATTTGATAAAAGTGACCGGACGAGCAAAACGTTCACCTGATGGTAAGTGCAACGTCTGCCCATAACAAATGCTGTGTCACCCAGAACAGTGTGACACCACAATGCGCCCGTCACCCTGAGACATCAGTTCTTAAGTCTCAAATGCCCAGTGATTACGCTAGCTCACAGTGCCCTTCAAACCGAAACACGGTAATGTTTGCACACTACTGCTTAACGGCATAATAACTGGCCCTGGGGTGGTACCTGTTTAGACGGATTCCTGCATCATCATCATCATCAATTGACCCTATCACAAGTCTACTGCTAAACAGGCCTCCTTCATAAACTGCCACAAGGCACGGACACATGCATCCATCGACCTCCCTCAAAACCGTGCAGGTCGTCGCTAATCTAGTAGAAGGTTTACCTGTACTAGTACTTGCCCCCTCAAAAACCTTTCTCTCCTAACGGTTATAGATTCTTCGAGCAATACGGTCGGCTTTTTGCCACTTCAGCTTGCTGATCCTTAGGGCTATGATGGTTACTCAAGAAGTAACGGCCTATACACGTCCCACTACTGGGCACGTGCCTCCTCTCATTGCTGAGTCCGCCACGCTGTTCCGATGCGGGTTGACGGACTTTATAGGTTCCGGAAATATTTGTAATTCCTCAGACATGCAGGTGCACCTGTCGGAGGCGGGAAGAATCCGCCACGCTGGTTCAATACGGGTTTGCGGACTTCGCAGCTTCTCGAAATATTTATAATTCGGACATTCCTTGTGGTGTTTTCCTTCAGCGTTGAGCAAGTGGTAAATCAGCACATAAAATGGCAGAACAATTTTAGAGGTGCTGACAACCGGGATCGAATTAAGGTCACTCGCTTATCTATAGAAATAAATAAAATTGAAGTGTCTGCTTGTAATAACACAATAACAGCTTTTTACTCCATGCTTATGGAAGTATATTCTTATACTTATAAGAAAAAACAATTTTTAAAATTTTTGTTTGTCTGTCTGTTCGTTCCTTAAATTTTAATCTCCGAAACGGCTGGACCGATTTTGACGAGACTTTCACTGACAGATAGCTGATATTATAGCGGATAACTTTGGCTACTTTAATTTTAGAAAAATAAATAGGGTTCCGTAAATAGCAAAAACATTTAAAAAAGTATATATATGTATATCATTGATCGAGATCGGGTTTTTTACGCGGGCGAAACCGCGGGGCACAGCTTCAAACCCAGTAATGCGGCGTAGAAGCCAGGTGCTCTAACCACTAGGCCACGCGGTCGGTCTTGGGAGAGGTTTACGTCCAGCAGTTGAAGAAGATACCTGTTTATATAAAAAAAAGTTTTTTCGGTTTGCGAAGCCTCGTTTAAGGATTACAAAGTTCTTTAATTTAAAATGGACCTCACCGTGAATGCAGTGGGTATGTTCTACATTTCAGACCTAAATGAATTGCCATTCCAGCCTACTTTTCGTTAGTGAGGTAAATCTCTCGGGCTACGAGATGTAAGAATGTTGGTTTTAATTGTTTATTAAATTACACGTAGAAACTTCTGTTACTACCGAAAGGCACTACACGCAAATAAGCGCTAGACGTGGAGTTGCTGAAACGGACCCGTTGCAATCGACAATCTACAATCTACTACCGAAAATATAACAATAAAATACAATGACTCCTGCAGAATTCAAACAGCTTACGTTACTCCTGCAGAATTCAAACAGCCTACGCGGCTACTGATTGAAATTATTGACGTTGAAATTTATCAGATCTCTTTACGTGGGTAGTTAAATATTAAATAACATATTATAAATTGCGTAGGCGCTATTTATTAAAGATCGGCTAGATGCCCGCCACTTCGTCCGCGTGGATGTAGGTTATTAAATATCCCGTGGGTGCTATATGGCTCTCCGGAATAAAAAGTATCTTAACCTATGTCCATCTCCAGACTGCAAGCTATCTCTTTGCCGAATATTGTTGAGTTCAGTTCAATGGTTGAGCTGTGAAAAGGTAACAAACAGACAGAGTGACAGAGAGAGTTACTTTCGCCTTTATTATATTAGTATGAATGAAAATATCAAAAAGTAAGAAGTGAAACTAAAAAAGTATAATCGAAATCTATTCAGTAGTATTTGCGTGATGCGCGCACAACGGCAGACCTCTGCCGTGGGTGGCGCGCAGGAAATGGGCAGCAGCATCTTTCCTGGTTTTTTCCCGCTTGCCAAGCGTGGCAACTATGGCAAAATACCCCCAAAATGAGAGCCACAAACATGCGTGTTTTGTGGCAATCTATGGGAGAGGCCTATGTTCAGCGGAGGACTAGGGATGGGCTGAAATGATGATGAGATAAATGTTGATATGCGCCAATAATAGCCTAGAAAGTAAGGAGCAGAAGCGGAAACAGAAGATTTCACGGAGTTATCATAATTTATTCGAAACTCGAGTATTTACAAACTGCCAAATAAGCAGGGTCAGGGCTACATTCAAAAATAAATTCTTTAAAACTTTTTCTTTTCGCGTAGCGAATTATAGGGGTTAAAAAGACTTAAGAGCTTTGGAAGTATTCATGGAGCTCTTAAAAAGATCGTGAGATGAATGTCGTATGAATTTATAAGGTGAGTCGTAGATGAAAATTTTTTTACATTTTAAGACATTTATTCCGACACCTCATTTCATTCACAAATTACAATACAACAGGTGAATAAAAAATTAATAAGAATAGGAATAAAATAAAAAAAAACAAAGGAAAATCAATGAACAAAAAAATAAAATAAAAAGAAAATAAAGGGTATAACAAAAATTCATTAATATATAATCAAAGCAGATCTTATTTTCTCTTATTTTAAAATAGACAATTAAGAAAATGTAGATGCACATGCTAAACTAATCGTTCTCTTGACTTTGTTCTCTTGGTCTTTTACAACACGTGGCACCGCTCCAGGGTACCAGGCTCCAGGTTGTTCAGCCGTATCTCGTACGCTACTGAGAGCTTGCGTAATCACTGGGCATATGAGACTTAAGAACTTATGTCTCAGGGTGAAGAGCGCAAAGTAGCACAAAAATATTCACGGTGACACAGCATCTGTTATGGCCAGACGTTGCACTTACCATCAGGTGAACGTTTTGCTCATTTCGTCACTTTATCCAATAAAAAAACTAAAGGGGAAGTTAATTCTGTTGGGTAGGCAAACTTTATGTTTCTGGTTTCATTCTTTGTTGAAGATAAAACTGGCTATCACATCTATTTATTGTTGCAGAGTCATGAATGAGTATATTGCTGGAATTTACGCATCTCCGAAGACGGCTGATCCGTCCTATCTCTCACCGCCATTTTTTGCCACTCTGTTGCAGATGAACTATGACTGGAAACCTGCTGTGTTGCAGTCTGAACTTTGCCTAGCCGTAATTCGCCAAGATCCATCATGAGAAAACATCCTAATGAAACCTCCTTCACAAATAAAAAAAAAATTCGACGACAGACAGCTCTAAACCCTCTCAACAATGAGAGGAGTTCTGCGCTCAGCAGTGGCACTTTTATAGTGGTATGGCCCAGTGATCAGAGTACTTGACTTTTATGCCACATGTCCATGGTTCGAGTCCCAGCCAAAGGACAAAAAGTTTGTGAAAATCTGTTTTTTGTTTATAAATAGATGAAAAAAATATATTTTAATAGTATGTTATGTATTTGTAGATGGAAACATCGCGGTTGGTAGAATAGGCCTTTGAAATCTCGGAAACCAATTTCGAAATGGAAAGATATACTCACCCATAGACAGATAGAGCGTCATTGCGGCCGCCAGCACAAACAAACGAAAATAGGGCATGGCGCGTGGGTCGCTCACACAACCGGGAACAGTCAGCCTCATATCTGTAAAAATAATATATTATAGTTATATATCATATTATAGTTAAAAAGTAGAGGTAGATTAACTACATCATAATCGGGAATTTGGTTTTCATATCGGGGCAGCTACAATGGCTACAAAAAAAAACAAATTTTTGTCAAAGATCATTTATTTTTTTCGGACGGTCAGTTTTTTTTAAATTGCATGTTAGTACAAGAAAAATATAAAGAAATAAATTTAAAGATAGAGTGGAAAATCGATACATTTGGCGTCACGATTATAAGGGATGTCCCGCACAAATCGGGACACCTGGCAACACTAATTCCTAGCTAATTTTTTCATGCACAGCGTTTTCGTGCAACGACAGAGCGTTATTCTTTATTAATATTTACCGATTAATTTAAAATCCTAAGAGCATCTACCACCCCATATCATCCCGTGGGTGTCGTAAAAGTCGACAGATGGAAAACTGGTTTACACCAGAAGATGGGCAGCAGCATCTTGCTGGAACATCTGAATAAATAAACTGCGGTTGGCAACCCGTCTGCCAAGCGTGGCAACTATGGCAAAATCCCCCCAAAATGAGAGCAACAAATTTTTGTGCCAATCTGTGGCTGAAATGTGGACGATCATGATGACGAACTTCTTTGCGAAGCACATGTGGGTCAGTCAGAACAGTATGTACTCGTAGTTATTTATGAGCCAGCCAGTTATTCTGCCGTGAAGCTGAATAACTGGCGACTTCCGGTCTTGAGGGCACTGAGAGCTAGTGTAATCACTGGGCATATTAGACTTAAGGACTGATGTCTCAGGGTGACAGATGCAGTGTAGTGCGAGAATAGCAAAGAGATGCAACATCTCTTCGCAAAGCCAGTGGATCAAACCGATCAGATAGAACATGGTCGTCGACGGTTCGAGCCGCTCTTCGTTGAATGCGGTCAAATGGAAGTAGCTGACACTGGGGCGCATACATATTTTGAGTATTAAGTTTTAATGTACGGGTAACAAACAGCCTGTACATTTATTAAGCTTTCGGTCATATGTACACACCTGTGCCTAAAATGGATATGTTCGAAACTTCCTCCGGACAATGGACGAGTGTACACTCCAGAGATTTGGGAGTTTACTTTCACATTATAATGTACCATAAATTGTATTCTGTTCCCCATTTTAATCACAAAAGATGAATATGCTTGGTTTTTCAAATAGATGTCCGAAGAATAAAAACATTTCGGGGACATATGTGTGTTTGATCAGTCAACTAGCCTAGGAGCAACGTGGTGCTAGGCTCTTTCCGGTTCCAAAACCCTCTCAGAATTCTCCTGGTTTTCATTTTCCCTCTGTCGACTTTTCCGTTGAGGTGGGGTGGTAGATTCTCTTCAGCCGCTACCATAAGGCCCGGAAGTTATTGTTATGTTAAAGTCTGTAGAGAAAAACACCACCAGCCCGTTTACACATTTAGGAGTATATGTTCGTAAAATCCGTTCTTAGTGGCTGTCTTTTTATTTTATTTAATAAAAGTGACGGAACGAGCAAACGTTCACCTCATGGTAAGTGCAAAGTCTGCCCATAACAAAGGCTGTGTCACCCAGAACAGTGTGACACCACAATGCGCCCGTAACCCTGAGACATCAGTTCTTAAGTCTCATATGTCCAGTGATTACGCTAGCTCTCAGTGCCCTTCAAACCGAAACACAGTAATGTTTGCACACTACTGCTTCACGGCAGAATAACTGGCCTTGGGGTGGTACCTACCTAGACGGATTGCTGCATAGGAATCCTACCACCACTAAAAAAGTCGGAAAAGGAATATAAAATCCAAATTTTAAATCTACAGGTCTTGTAGTTTCGGAGATATCGTGATGACTCGGTGGTAAATCGCTTATATATACATTTAGAGTATACAACATTCCGACAAATTATAAAAAAATTACACGTATGTATACCACAAATGTATCCAGAATTTGATCAGTGTGTAATAATAATGAGCGCTGTCAACCCTGAAGACTAAGATTTTTATACGAGCAAAACGATCACCGGATAGTATGCGTAACGGCTGCCTCCTTTGCTGACCGTCCCCCTGAGACATACATACATAAGATCACGACTGTATCCCATAAGGGGTAGTCAGAGACTGGGCAGTCACTGCAAAAGCAGATGACTGCCACAATCCACGTTTCACCAAAACAATATAATGCACTTGGTGTGATATTTTTTTTTAAATGTTATTTAAAAGACAAAGAAACCTCATGACTGTTCAAAGCTCTGGATGACACTGCAGCTGCTAAGACCAGACGTTGCTCTTACTCAGGTGAACGACATACTGGTCTTGTAAGCGTATTTAAATTAATTAGCAGTGAAAGCCCAGGCCCGGGATCGTCCCCAGTGCCGTCAATTGTAATTTGTCAATTGTAATTTTAAGTATTGTTGAGCCAGTGTAATTACTGGGCCCATAAGACTTAAGTACTGATGGCTCAGGGTGGTGGCGGCTGGTTAAAAGAATACTACCACTCCTACTCATCCAATGGATCTCATAAAAGCCGAGTAAGGAATTAAACTGCACTGTGCACCCAACAGCGCATGGTGGCGATGCGCTCACCACCTATCACACCAAGTGCATTATATTGTTTTGGTGAAACGTGGATTGTTACAGTCATCTGTTTTTGCAGTGAGTGCCCAGTCTCTAACTACCCCTTATGGGATGCAGTCGTGATCTTATGTATGTATGTATGTAAGTAATTAACAAATAAAGTAGGGTTGCCAGACATAGCTAACACTAGAAATTTCTCTAGTGCCCTATATGCCTACAAAGCGAAACACGGTAATGATTGCACACTACTTGCACACTGCTTGCAGAATGACTGGCACTGACGTGGTACCTTCCTGGACTGTCTCCTGCATAGAAATAAATGTGATTTTCAAATAAAGACTTGATAAAATGCTACTTTCCATACAAAAGCTTTACATTATGTAACTGTATTATTCATTATTAAGTACAAAGGAAGAGAAGCCATCGAAACATTCGGTCGCATTTGGTTTAAATTTTCCTTTCTTTTCTGAGAACAACAAGGCCGAGCGCCTGACCTTGTTTCCAAGTTTAGATCTATTTTTCTCATTTCTCTCGCATTTTTGATGTTCTTTTTGAGTGAGTCACACAATGGTGTAATTAAAGCATACTCGCCGTGTAATGGCGCGGCGGTAAATATATATATATATATATATATATATATATTTACTAGCGGACCCGACAGATGTTGTCCTGCCCGAACGTTGGTTTGCCTGCTGTTAACAGATTCAGCAAACGATTTTTCGACATTCGAATTATCGATAAACTATATACTAAGTGACTTTTGTCTTTTTCCTAGAACTCTTTCGTAGAGCCACCTACCGGGTCCAATTCTGAATCTAAACCATCCAGGGAACCACACAAACACACACAAAAAAATTCATCAACATCGGTCCAGACGTTTAGGAGGAGTTCAGTGACATACACACGCACAGAAGAATTATATATATAAAGATATATTTCATTTCTTGGGTTTTGTTTGGTAGGTAATTGTTAAAGTCGACTAAGGAATATTCTAGGACAATGTCATGGCCGCCGATTGAAAGCGGAAAAACCATTAGCTCGGCTCGGCGTCTGCTGTTTTCGAAACGATTTCGGATAATTTTCTCAATTTCGTACAGGCTTATAGATGTCCAGTGGGATCTATGTACGAGTATAATAAAATCAACAGCTTGACTTCTGGTGTAGAAGACTTTTGGACAAGAAGATATATAAAGGTGCCTCGTGATGATTGAATGGTTTCTTTGATCGTGTATCTGGAAATACTGGAGTTGAAGGCAATACAGTAAATAGAATCAGGCGGTAATTTGCGGAATCCATTATAATGAAGGAATGAAAGTTATTTTGCTAAGATCCGCTGGCAAAAATTAAAATAGTATATAACCTAGTTTTTGAAGAGCTTTTCAATATTTATGTAATATACAAATAATAGGTTTTTCAGTTTAATGTATTGTGACAATCCCCTTCTTTCAGATACTGCATCCGATCGTTCCACGATACGAATCCAGGAGATGAAGAAACACCATGACCTTTATTAACATTAACTTGCGACACTGTAACATGTCAGTTAGATTATTGAAGCGAATTTGTCGCAAGTAAATGTTGTCAGAATTAAAAGAGATACAAAAAGTGGCGAGCATTATCGCCTGCAAGAATTAAGTAGCAATTATTTACAAGCGAACTTTTGTTATTATATTTTTGTATCGCTGATAAATTATTAATTCGAAATAAATAGATTATTGATAATAGTTTTCCTTGCTTTTACTCTTTCAACATACCTATTTTAATTATTTGTATATCTCACCAAAATCACGAGTGAAGCGTCGGTGATGCTTAAGTATGCGACATGTCCTTACTGGGAATGTCAAGCAGCCAGACGGGTCATGTTACTCGTTTATAGAACGATGACGCCAGTGCTTTGAAGATTTTTCTGCTATAGCATTTTATATTTAGGAAAAATTAAATGTATTTGTTCAAGCATGAACATGTGAATTTTGTATTATTCTAAAGATGTTTATATTTTACAGTGCTTAGATCAAAGATTCTTATATTATTTGAAATCAAATATCACTGTAAAAAATACATGAATACACACATTTATAAGTACTAAGAGTTCTTTGGTGTATCGTTTGTGTTCGTATTAATACTCGTATTGGTTTTCTTGTGCACGCTGTTGAGGGAGGGCGGGCGGTGCTCTTCAAAACTAGGTAATACACACCATTTTACATTTTGCACGCGGATCTTAGCAAATTAACTTTCTCTCCTTTACTATAATGGATTTCCGCAAAGTAACCCCTGATTCTATTAAACTTTAAATATTTGCGGGAATCGATCGCGACCCACATTGAAGAAGTCAATCTCTTTGCACTATTTCACATAAATATTCTGGGTGTCACAGCATTTTTATATGGGCAGGCGTTGCACTTACCGTCACTTTGTTCTTTGTTTTGAAAAAATGTTCGCTCCGGCTGGGATTCGAACCCGTAGCGTAGAAATCAGGTACCCTAACCACTAGGCCACGCGGTCGTCTAGAGCTGTACTGAGTCTAGTTATTCTGTGATATGTACTGGGTATTAAATAAAAATTCGTGGAGACGAGAGGACGATGCCGCCATGTAATTAAGAAAATTTAATAAAGTTCTTACTGGATGCTGTTTGTCGCAACTCGCAACACATTAACGGCTCGGTTGGCGCAGTGGCTATGCGGTTTTATTCTACGCCACGGGATCACGGGTTCGGTCCCCGCACCAGGAGCGGATTTAGGTTTAGGCCCGCGAGGCGTGGACCTAGGGCAGTACAAATTGGGAGGCGGATCAATTATGAAGGTAACCAAAATTTTGGAAGCGACTACGACTAAAATAACGCTGTATAAATTTTAAAAACGCTTATATTCTATATTAAATGCATATACAAACAACCAATCACAATAAATTAATTCTGATGATAATACCCATAGTTCCAGGGCGGTTCTCACCGCCCAGAGTTACCGACACACAAGTCGACAGTCCGAATGGAGGCCCGCAGCCTCCCTCGGACGGTCATTAGACCACTTAAAATCATATTGAGATATTCTAAATCGCGCAAGCACGCAGCGAACGCGATACAGTCCGAATTTCGAGGTTTTTGTAGGAGTTTATTTATTTATTTATGTTTGGGTCAAACCAAACCTGGCACGCGGGCCCCTGGCCCGTGAGCACAGTATCCGATGAAGCTGTAAAAGCCAAAAAAGGCTAACAGCAATTACATCACCGAAATTATATATACTCATACCCATAAGCTCATATTTTTTTTAAGTTCAAAAAGGGAATATTTGAGCGGGCCTAGAGCGTCATAGCAACCATATCCAGGGCCCCAATTTTACTAAATCGCTTCAAAATAACAATGACATCGTCGCAGGATGACATTTTCGGTATTCTACTCATACATTGTTTTTCAACTACCATTCGTATTCTGTTATTATTATATGCATAAAATATTAAAAATAAAATGAACGTCACTTAGTGTTTTTATAATTTACATTTTTAATCGGAGCACTTGTTAGATTCCTACCTTTGTTAAACGATGCCATTATCATGTTATTGTCATGCCATTAATAATTTAGCAGAATAGGAAAATAGCAACAATCGTAATAAAATGATAATGGCATGATAAAATATTAGGTCCTTACATATGAAATTGGCGTTTTGTCGTATTGGCCACTTTGTTCTGTAATATATATCCTCTTTGGTTAAGAATTCCAAATTCAAATTTATAAATCTATTTAGCTGGTATATTTGAGTTTCGAAAACAGTCATTCATTTGTTTTTTTCCTCGTCAGTTTTTTCTTTGGTGTCGCTCATCCCGCACAATGGATAACTTGAAATATCGCTTTATGAGTCGCTTTACGAGTTCGAGGTCTACCGTGGCACCAGTGCTGCAGAAACAGCTCGAAGGATTAGCGATAAGTATGGCGCTGGTGTCGTAAAAACACGGTACATTTATGGTTCCAACGTTTTCGTTCTGGAAATTTCGACCTTAAGAACAAGCCCCGCGGACGGCCGGAGACCAAAGTGCATAATGAAGAATTAATAGCTATTGTGGAAGCGGATCCATCGCAAACCACTTCAGAGTTAGCTGCAGGCTTCGCTGTGAGTGATAAAACTGTTTTAATCCACTTGAAGCAAAAACAGGGAAAGTAAGAAAGCTTGAACGGTGGGTAACTCATGAATTGAGTGAAGCAAACCAGCAAACACGCAGTCGACTACTGCGTAACATAGCTCAAGCCGTCACAATAAGGATGAGATTTTTAATCCGGTCATTACCTGTGATGAAAAGTGGATCCTGTACGAAAATCGGAAGCTCTCGTTGCAATGGCTGAACCCTGGAGAACCAGCCAAATCCTGCCCCAAGCGAAAATTTACTCTGAAAAATTTACTTGTGAGTGTTTGGTGGACTAGTGCCGGTGTCGTTCACTACAGCTTTCTGAAATCTGGTCAAACGATTACGGCAGATATCTATTCTCAGCAACTGCAAACCATGATGGAAGAAGTAGCTACTAAACAACCGAGGCTGGTCAATCGCTCTAGGCCACTGCTGCTTCAGGACAACGCTAGACCACACACTGCACAACAGACGGCCGCTAAACCTTCTTACAAGGAAAAGATTCATCTCCGATGTGGCAGTCCAAACCGCCTTCAGAGAGTTTTGTTGATTCTCGCCCCCATATTTTTTTTTTTTAGTAAAGCGATCAATGAACTACCTATGATATGACAAAAGTGCATAGATAACAATAGTACAATACTTTGATTAATTAAATATATTTTACAAAAAAAAAACGACTTTTCCCCCCAATACAAAGGCTAATTTCATATGTAAGGACCTAATATTATGGCATCATAATCGTTGGTCTTATGAAATAGCAGAATTGGAACATAAATTTGTAGACGAGACAGAAGCGAATCTTATATATTTAAAAAAAATATATAATAAAAATAAATAAATATGAGTTAACAAAACTATAACTCACTGTAAAATAACTCCTCAGCACTTACACAATTATTAATTAATCGATAAATATCAATTAAGAATAACAGAAACTGCATTAAAATTCGACCTCGAAATTGTACTCTTATCGCGCCACCCAACCCACCCAAAGAAGTTTCATTTCAAAAATACACGAGAACTTAGCGCAGTGTTTAGTAGAATTAAATCCGTCAACTGTAGGTAGGAATATACAAACTTTTTTAAATGTAAGCATCGCATGCTCGCGGTTAACTTGTAAATACTAAAATAAAAAAAAATAAGACGGCGACACCGGCGACAGGAATCCGTTTAGATAGGTAGGGCGAGTCATTCTGCCGTGAAGAAGAAATAAAGAAAGGCTTTATTCGTAGCTACAACACACATATAGAATAAAAATAATAAAAAATCTTGTCTTTTCAGTACGTTTACAAATATACGTTGGGTTGTACAACAAAGCAACGAAAAGTCTAACGACTCATCATGCAACGCAGCAGCCGCAGCGCTGTTATTCTGTTGGTGCTTCGAGCTTTATGGATATCTATCCGAAGTATTTAAGATAAATGAACAAAAAAAAAGTACGTACCAAAAGAAGTAGGAGTGTGCAAACATTACTGTGTTGCGGATTGAAGAGACACTGAGAGCTAGAGTCATATGAGACTTAAGAACTGATGTCTTAGGGTGACGACCGACGCGCCCACAAATCTTTTCCAATTCAATGTTCTGATTGTAGTTCTCGAGTTAGATCCGTTCGTACAGACATGCAGAAAAAGAGTTCGTCTACTTTTATATATATATATATATATATATATATATATATATATATAAATATATATATATATGTAATAATACATCACAATGGTCTCACAGTGTGTGGTGTCTCATTGTAAAGATGTGTCATACTACTATTATTGATTTACAATATTTGCTGATTTTATAAAGTATTCTAACTATTATAATTTCTTATTTAATCTCAAATAAGATAAAGGCAAATGTCAGTGAGATTTTACAGCTGAGCTGTTAAACACGAAAGTCTAGCCGTTTGCTAGACTTTCATGTGCAACCAGTGCGCTACATCGCGTGCCTGTTTTTTAAATCTGCATTAAAATAAAGTTTTTTTTAATGCTCTAGTTATATTTCAGTAAATAATATATAATTATAGCAGTAGTAAATTTAATTTGCTTTAACAATTCTCAAGCGGTTATTCTGGAATCCAATTTAGTAACAAATACTACTAACACTAATTGCTCATGTAGTATTTGTATGTATATGTATACATACAAGTACCCAGTACCCAGGGCCAGTTATTCTGTCGTGAAGCAGTAGTGTGCAAACATCACTGTGTTTCGGTTGGAACGGCACTGTGAGCTAGCGTATCACTGGGCATATGAGACTTAAGAACCGATGTTTCAGGGTGATGGGCACTGTGAGGTGTCACACAGAAATGTTCTGGGTTACACAGCATTTGTTATGGGCAGACGTTGCACTTACCACGGACGGTGAACGTTTTGCTCAGTTCACTTTATACGAGTACAATAAAAAAAAAACATTAAATAAATACTAACTACTAAGTTTACTAGATACTGCTTCGCATATATGCTCTTACTAGAACGTACCTTCTACTTTATACATCTATTTTTATACATCATTTCAATACTACAAGAACAGTAAATAAATACTAACTACTAATTTTACTAGCTACTGCTTCTGGTATACACTCTTACTAGAACGTATCTTCTATCAGACTTCCCGCACCCTAGACGCACGGTCTCGCATTTCTCGAGATGGTTCATCGTCAACATCATTTCAGCCTATTACTAGCCCACTACTGAACATGGCTTATAGATTCCCCCGTAGATTACCACAAAAGTTTGTAGCTCTCACTTTGGAGGGTTTTAGCCATCGTTGCCACGCTTGACGGGCGAGTGGGCACCCGCAGTTTATTTATTAAGATGTTCCAGGAAGATGCTGCTGCCCGTCTCCTGGTTTCCGATTTTCCTTCCGTCGCCATTTGCCGATGAGGTGGTAGATGGAAAAAGAGGACCGTAAGAGCTATTCATAATCTTGGCTCAAAAGTGTCTCTTAAAGATAATTTTAAAGAAATTAATATCTTAACCTTGGCCTCTCAATAAAAATTTGAAAACGTTTTGTATGTACACAAGAACATAAAACAGTTTATTAAAAAAAAAGTGATCTTCATTATGAATACCAGTTAATACCAGGAACAAGCAAAAATTAATAATAAATGCGAGTAACTGACTCGACTTCAATTTTTTTTAACATCAAAATCCCAGAAAGTGCACAGTCTTTCAATCAAACAGTTAATTTTTTTTATTAAACATATACTTAACGGCTATTTCTACATCTTTATAATACTACTGTTATTGTACATTATTTATGAAATGACTGAAAAAAGCACATGTCGAGATCGTTATTCCGTTACTTTCCGTAGAACATGAGATTTTGCAGGCATTTGCCTTAGTCGATTTTTACTACACCCAGTTTTTCTTATGCCGATACTTTATTTTTTTTTAATTAATTTAATTACCGAATTAAATTAATTAAAAATTAATCGATAAGAACGTTGCACGAAAACGGTGCACTCAAAATAGACCTTGACATTTTACGTCATCGCGCTCAAAGAAGTTTCGTTTAAAAACAATACTTACAATAAAGCGTTAAGTCTTAATATTGTAGCTCTTCAATATATTACTAAAGCATCTTTTACTTGTTTTAAAAGGGATTGGCAGTCTACAAAAGACTGCCGCGTTTTGCTTTTTGATTCAATTTATTATTTCCTTTAGTGTTTTATTGGTTACCAAAGAGCACTCTGCATACGCTTGATCGATTTACTAAGAGGCTTTGCTTCTTAGTAAGTGCTTACCTTATGGTTTACTTAACATTTTAGTATATCTGTATAAAGAGTATCTGTATATATATAAAACAAAGTCGGTTTAGTTACACCACTTATAACTCAAAAACGGCTGGATCTATTTTTAATGATATGATGATTGATAATGATATTGGATTAGTTGGATTTGTCTCTGACCCAAATAGCAGAATAACTATTAAAACATCAAAAAAAACACGAAATAAAAAATCATGAAGAAAATTCACTTTTTCATACATATTCCCTATACAACGCCATCTGTAACAACGCCATGTGAGACATGACAGAAAATAAACTTATATTATTTTGTATGCATGACAGTTCTTTGACAATAAATACTTTTTCTTTCTTTCTGCCTTTTTTCATTATCGTCTGAAAGCATGTATGTATGCAGGCAGAGGTCACTCACGTAGCCCACTTTTCGTCCTCGAGGGAACCGAGACGTGATGGGTGGAGAACCACGTCGCCGCCATTTAGGTAAGAGTCGAAAAATTCTTACCCCCCATTGCGTTCCCACGAGCAGGATAGTGAAAATATATGCAATGCTATATATATGTGTATATATATATATATATAAACATATACAGGCTTGACTATATGTATGTAAGTATGCATTAGTAACTATTATAGGATGTGATCAAACCAAAGACGGTATATTTTACCAAATTTCAAGGTACTCGTATAAACCATTTCTAGATACACACCGAAGTCCGCATTTAATTCAATACGTGATATTATCAAAATGTTCATCATAATCTACTACTTATGTCTCATAACGGGTTTCGATTTTCTTTGTTAATAAAATGTAAGAAAATCAGAAACGTAACAAAATATATTTATTTAGACTGTTGGTGTAATTTCAAATAATATTCCCGGCAACTCAAGAGCTTTAAAAAACAGTAACCCAACTCGGAAAGAAATAACTTTAATTAAAGGAAAAAGTTCCTTAACCTTTAACCCGACTTAATGGCAACAGTTTAAATTATTTTCCAGTGTCTATTTGCTGGACCGATGGAGACAAAACGAAAAGTACAATTTTGGTATTTAATTGAATTTCCCAATTACTTAACACTTTCACGAGCACTTGCTGCATAATAAACTATCAACATTAAACATGAAATCTCAATGTATCTACAGAAATTACAAAATTCAATTAAAAACACAACCGCCACTTTTCGAGTTGGCGCCAAAAGTCCGACACCATAGGGAGTTGTTTCTTCGCCATAAAGTCAGCCAGCTGTTGACCTCTTGTGTTCCGTTGCCCTATTCCAAATTTCCCCACTATATATATAAAGAGCTGATCTTTGTCTTTCTTCCTGCCCAGTTTTGCGCTAGTCTACCATCAACGGCCCTATTGTTTCGTTAGGCCTAAGTCCAGAAGTGGACCTCAAATGATGTGGTCTCTGACTATCCTTTATATGGGGAAAATGCGTTATTGTATGTATGTTCGAGTGTATTATTAAAGAAATCTAATCATAATTGTTGTGAATTATGTAGAGCTACATTTTCACTACCGATACAAAACTAAATATTTATATAGAAACTAATCCGCTATGCCGAATATTTGGCCGTATAAATAAGTATCTTTTGTGAAGATATACATCTCCAAGCTCTAGTTCTTAGAATCTTATGAACAAATTTCTCGAATTCAATAGAAACTTATAGTAATGGTCTCGAAATTAAAGGACTGGTTTCATGTGTACATAATACTGTATTAAATGCTTTGTTTAAATAAATAGAGAGTATATAAAGAGAATAAAACCATTTTGTGTCGGCTAAATCGACGTTAATGGAATACCTAGTGTAAAAACCGCGTGGCTTCGTTGTCAGAATATCTGACTTCAACGCTGCAGGTCCTGGGTTCGAATCCCAGCCAACATACGACCTAAAACACAAATTGTTGGTTTGGAACGAGTCTGATTGTGATGTGCATGTAAAATTTGTGTCGGTAAATACCGGAAACTTATGACTGTAAATCTTTGTCAGAGGCATGGTTTACAAAAAAATCACTTCCCGCCTTTTGCAGTAGAACGGCGGGCGCTTGGGGAGCAGAGTAGAGAAGCTTTTTATGCGCTTAAGAGAGAGGGAGGTTATGACGCCATCTCTGGATCTTTACTGGTTCAACGCTTGTCACTGGCCATACAACGGTGCAATGCTTGGCCATACAATGGGGCTACGAGAAGTTTAATGGGTACGTTCGAAGCGGGAACGATTCGGGGTGGCCATTTTGACTGTTTTTTTTTAATATAAATAATGATATTGTAAATAAGTAAACTCTGTTTGTAAACTTAAAGAATTCAATTATTTGTGTGTAGATACAATAAGACATTTATCATAATACCAGAAAATAAAATACAATAAGTTGAAAGTAAGTATATGTACTTTTATTCGTATAGATTTCGTACATAATTCACAACAATTATGATTAGATTTCTTTTGTTGAGGCTGTAGTCAGCTTAAATAAACTTTCCTAAATATTCTTTCTGTTATTGTATCTGTGTCCATTACTTTAACATAAGTAGAGAATAAATCACATCTATTTACAACCAGTAAAAAAATACTAAAATCAAATGATGGCTCCTATTGAGAGTAACAAAAGAAAAAAATCGTCTGAATATTATCAATAAATATAAAATATGTTAGAACAGATTTAAATCGCACAAAATATCATACATACAGTCACGCCTTTTTCCCATATAAGGGGTAGGTAGAGGATACACACGTAGCCCGCTTTTCGCCCCCGCGGGAAACGTGACGTGACGGGTCGCGAACCACGTCGCCCCATTTTGGTACGAGTCAATAAATTCATACTCCCCATTGCGTTTCCACGAACAGTGTAGTGACAGCATTGCATATGACGGTGTTATTCTGAAAGAATAAAGGCTGTCCCTACAATACCTTAGTCGCCTCTTACGAAACCTCGGTAGAAAAGAAGGTAGGTGCTATTCTGTTCTGCCGGACACCTATCGGTTATTTAATATGTATAAAGAGAATCCATTAATCAACTAATAAATTTAAACTCAATAACTAAAATATATATTATATTATAATGACACCAAATTAATATGGTACAACCCGTATTGAAGAAGCGATTGAGCGAAACGAAGTCTCCAAGGTCTTCGTCAATCGAGAGATTTTATTTTACAGCTGTCCTGTACACATCGTTGTTGGAGCCACACACCGGTGTGAGTGATCTCCCGGACGTCGGTCTGAGCGAGATTAGTGTGGCTCTCAAACAGCTCAAAAATGGCAAAGCGCCAGGTGACGACAGAATTACAGCGGAGCTTCTGAAAGCGGGTGGGAGACCGGTACTTTTAGTCCTTCAGAAGCTATTTAATTCCGTCATCCACGGCGGCGCTACGCCGGAAGCGTGGAGCAGAAGTGTGGTTGTCCTTTTCTTCAAGAAGTGCGATAATGCCCTCTTGAAAAACTTTAGACCGATATCGCTTCTGAGCCGCGCCTATGTGCTGTTTACGAATCGACTCGCAAGCTGACTTGATGACTTCCAGCCTCCCGAGCAAGCCGGATTGCGAAAAGGCTAGGATAGATTTCCGACTAGGTAGGTCCAACTTCGACCAAGAGGTCAATCGGCTGGGCAGCCTTCGGGAAACTGCGTCACACCTTCTCGTCGAGTATACCTCAGTGTTTCAAAACTATAGTTGACAACCAGTGCGTGTTGCCAGTTATGACATAAGGAACAGAGACGTGGTCCTTCACCGCGGGCCGCATGAGAAGGCTCAGAATCGCTCAGCGAGCTATGGAAAGGGCTATGCTCGGAGTTTCTCTGCGTGATAAAATACGTAATGATAATATAAGTAACCGTCATAGCCCTAAGGATTAGCAAGCTGAAGTGGCAATGGGCCGGCCATGGCCATTGGAGAAGAAACGTTCTCGAGTGGCAACCTCGTACCGGCAAGCGCAGTGTAGGGCGCCCCCCCCCCCCCCTCCTCTAGATAGAACGACGACTCGCACCGTTTTGCGGGAAATGGATGGATTCAAATGGCTCGGGACCGTGTTTTGTGGCTATCTATGGGGGAGACCTATGTTCAACAGTAAACTAAAATAGGCTCTTATTAAAAAAACGAAGTCCCACAGTAGGATTTCTCCTGAGTCGTGGGTGCGTTTTACAGACATAAATTCCACATGCACAAACACCCGACCCGGAACAACTATATGGGCTACATATATAAATACAAATATTTGTCCCGTGAATCGAACCCGCGACCCGCGGCGCAGAAGCCAAGAGCTTAGCCACTGCGTCAACCGAGCCGACAAAGGCTGAAATGATGATGATCATGAACTGCATGGTTTCTGCTCAAAAGGGATAAATAGTTGGATAGTAGGATAAGAGTTATTCATCTCTCTTCTTCATTGTCATTACAGCCTATCACTAGTCCACTGCTGAACATACCCTCCACCTCCATAGATTGCCACAAAAGCTAGCACTCTTTTTGGGGGATTTTGCCATAGTTACTACGCATTACCGTCGGGTTGGCAACCGCTGTTTATTTATTCAGATGATCCAGGAAGATGCTGCTGTCTCATTTCCTGATTTTTATTTCCTCCTGTCGATTTTTACGACACTCTTAAGCCTTTTTTAGATTCTTCTTAGCCGCCACTACACGGCACGGCATTAGTATATATGGTATTTCCATATAAAGTAGTGTTCCTATGCAATGCTGTAAATAAAGATGGCGACAGAACGGTCTCACTATGGTCAGGATCAAAGTTTTTGTGTCCCACCGACACAGTCGTGCAAATTCCCAATTAAAAGTTGGCCGCGCTGCCAGATAAAGTTCCGCTTTCATTGAAAAACGACTTGCGCCGATTTCAATTTACGTTACCTAACGTTTTATCATAATTTTATTATAACCCGATGAAAAGAGCTCGGACTTTATTAGCTAAGTTATTTATCCGGTCAAAATATAATGAAGATGATATGTCCTCCTGGTCGATTTATTTATTATTATTTCATTTTATTTTATACTTCATTACACATCAATGTACATGAAAAAATGTAATAAACAAAAATATTAAATAAAATGGTATAGCAATCGGCGGTCTAATCGTTATGAGCGATTTCTTCCAGACAACCGGAAAATGGACATTACTGAAGAAACTATTAAAGAGGGTGTTCCGGCGATTAATATATATCCATATAAATATATTATGAAATAATAAATACAAACATATACCAAATATATACTTACGTACACACATACATAAAAAACATAGATATACATAATAATTATACACTTACATATATACAACTGAACCGAAATAGGGGTTTAAAATTAAAGCGCAGGTCTAGGTGCGGATCTAGGAGGCAGCAACTCATTAATATCGGACACTGGAAACTGGCGGGCTGTATTTACGCTGGGTTAAACCTGTTGGCGGACCTCGTTGGAGAAAATTGAATTTTACGGTCGATATTTACGTTGCGTTGATTGGATGGGCTTATAGCTCAGCGGTTTGTGGCAATAGCAAGTCTCCCAACCTTCGTCTGAGATACTAAATTGAATTTCAATCGTAATATTTTAATTATTGCAGGGGCGACCACCACCCCCCACTAGATGGAGCCAACCCCCCCCCCCCCCACTAGATAGAGCGACCCCCCCACTAGATGGAGCGACGACCTGCGCGATTTTGCGGGTAGTCGATGGATGCAGGTGGCTCAGGACCGTGCTTTGTGGCAATCTATGGGGGAGGCCTATGTTCAACAGTGGACTAAGATAGGCTGAAATGATGAGCGGCGCCGTTCCACTTACCTTCAAAGGAACAATTTTTTTTTGCTATCGTAAGAAAGAATTACATTAATTTTGAAGTGAACGTGATCGAAGTCGCGGTCATCGTCATCATTCCAGTCTATCATTTGTCGACTGCTGAACATAGGCCTCCTCTATAGATTGTCATTAAAGTTTGTAGCACTCGCATTAGGGGGGACTTTGCCATAGTTGCCACGCTTGGCAGGCGGGTTCGCAACCGCAGTTGATTATGGTCCAGAAAAATGCTGCCGCCCATCTCCTGGTTTTTATTTTCCCACTGTCGACTTTTACGACACCCACGCGATGAGATTGAGTGGTAGATTCTCTTAAGCCGCCACCGCACGGCGCGATTATAACGTGTGCCAAAAAATATCAGTATTGCTGGTGGTAGGATTCCAATGCAGGAATCCGTCTAGGTAGGTACCACCCCAGGGCCAGTTATTCTGCCGTGAAGCAGTGGTGTGCAGGCGTTGCTGTGGTTTGAAGGGCACTGTGAGCTAGCGTAATCACTGGGCATTTGAGACTTAAGAACTAATGTCTCAGGGTGACGGGCGCAGTGTTGTGTCACACAGAAATATTCTGGGTGACACAGCATTTGTTGTGGACGGACGTTGCACTTACCATAAGGTGAACGTTTTGCTCGTTTCGGCACTTTATACAATAAAAAACATAAAAAAAAACACATTAAAACATCTGAAACTGACCGAAAAATTTCATCAAATCCGTTTATATTAGTTTGAGGTGAATAGGTCTAGACTGTGAACGTTATTGTGTTGTTAACTTTAAAGAGTTTAGCAGAAGGTCACATTTTGGTTGCTCGGATTACTTATCTTAGCTCGACGTTGGTATATCAGATTAGGCGCTTTTAGAACGTAAACTGCTTTAATTTGAGACTAAAGTTGAATAAAATGTTGACTTCATTTTGTTTTAAATTTATGTAAAGAGAGTTAGATTTATGACTTCGCATTTATTACAGAGAGCCGTGGCAGGTCAGGGGTCGGGTGCTGGCCTTAGGTTTCTTAATGTACGAGTGACCAGGATTCGATGACCGATGTCGGCACGACTAAAATTATCAATTTGCAATATTAAGTGCCGGTTTACCAAGTGCTTCGTGAAAGGAAACTTCTGGGCTTCAGAACCGAGAGCGTCTCAAAGGGTGAGCAGGGAGCAGCAGCAGACTACCACATGACCACATGCGCCGTAATATCTTGCGCAGCTGGTAACTTACAATAGTATTCGGTAATTGTTGCCGCAGCAACACACTGTAGTACTTGCTTCAGTGCCCAGTGTAGTACTTGCTTCAGTGCCCTTCAGACTGAAACACAGTAATGTTTGCACACTGTAACTGGCCCTAGGGTGGTACGTGCCTAGACGGATTCCTGCATAGAAATCCTACCACCAGTGAATTTGTTTTTGTATTTACAGTATTTATATTCGTTCAGCGTAATTGAGTAACAAACATGCAGACGTTCAAACATAAAAATATTTATAATCCGTTTAGTAGATACCACCGCCCTTTTACGCTTTTACTGGTGGTAGGATTCCTATGCAGGAATCCGTCTAGGTAGGTACCAACCCTGGGCCAGTTATTCTGCCGTGAAGCAGTAGTGTGCAAAAATTACTGTGTTTCGGTTTGAAGGGTACTAAGAGCTAGCGTAATCACTGGGCATATCTGAATTAAGAACTGATGTTTCAGGGTGACACAGCATTTGTTATGGGCAAACGATGCACTTACCATCAGGTGAACGTTTTGCTCGTTCCGTCACTTTTATCAAATAAAAAAAACTCACCGCAGTGCCAGTTATTCTGCCATTAAGCAGGATTGCGTAAACGTCTGTATTTTGGTTAGAAGCGTGTGTTATGACAGAGCATATGAGAATTAAGAACCTTTTTACCAGAAGTGACGAGCCCTGTGCGGCCCTACACATATATGTTTAACGCAGTTTTGGGTGAGACTGTAACTCTTTTGGCGGCGCATTGCAGGCGCAGCAATTACTGTAATTTTTTTTTTAAAACTATGCCCACACTAGGATTCCTCTTCGTACTCCGTGGGTACATTTTACCGACAAATTTCATATACACAACACGACCAGACCCGAAAACCAACGAATTGTGTTTTGGCATAAATGTTGGGTCTTCGGCTGGGATCCGAACCCAGGACCTGTGGCGTAGTTGTCAGGTGCCCTAGCCACTAGGCCACGCGGTCGTCGAATCATCATCATCATTTCAGCCTGTCACTAGTCCACTGCTGAACATAGGCCTCTCATAGATAGCCACGAAAGCTTATAGCTCTCATTTTGGGGGATTTTACCATAGTTGTAAGACTTGGCAGGCGGGTTGGCAACAGCTGTTTATTTATTCAGATGTTTTAGGAGTCTATCTCATGTTTTTTTTTTCTCTCTCGACTTTTACGACACCCACGGGATGAGATGGAGTGGTAGATTCTCTTAAGCCGCCACACGGCTCGGTCGCCGGATATGAATGAAGTGTTAATTTAACTTTCATATAGACCGTGACAAGATGAAGATTATATAAAAGCCTATCAAAATATCTTTGAATATTAAATA
Organism: Luehdorfia chinensis; assembly: GCA_019845155.1. Taxonomy (NCBI): domain Eukaryota; kingdom Metazoa; phylum Arthropoda; class Insecta; order Lepidoptera; family Papilionidae; genus Luehdorfia; species Luehdorfia chinensis. The sequence continues at coordinate 2,974,773 of JAHVAK010000390.1, forward strand.
TGAAAGGAATTAGGGTCACGTTTGAAGTTGAATTTATTGTATGTGTTACGCAACCTAAACTTATTTACGTTAAGCCTCTAAGGTAAAGTAAAGTAAAGTTTCAGCCTATTAATGTCCTACTGCTGAGCACAGGCCTCCTCTCATTTCTGAGAGGGTTTTGGAGGTAGAAAGTAGTTTTAATTTCTCGAACCGAACTGGGAAGCTCGCTTTAAATGTCATAGTAAGCGAGTGACCTGGGCTCGATTCCCAGTGCCGGCACCATTAAAATAGTTAATTGTAATTTTAAGTGCTGATTTACCACGTGCTCGGCGGTGAAGGAAAACATCGTGAGGAAACCTGCATGTCTGAGAAATAAAAAAAAACGAATAAAAAATATTTCGAAGACGTGTGCAGTCCGCCAACCCGCATTGGAACAGCGTGGCGGATTCCTCCTAGCTCCAAACCCTCTCAGAAATGAGAGGAGGCCTGTGCTCAGCGGTGGGACATTTATAGGCTGAAACTTTACTTTTTTTTTACATGTTGTACTTCGCTTGTTTGAATAGTGCTAAAAATTATATCCTCCGAAGAAATATTAGGTGGGTACTCAATCGAATAATATAGTTTGTTCTCCAAGCGACTGTAAACAAAAAATATATAATTGAGCTAGAAGAACGAGACATTGGAATGCACTGCTTTAGATGAAGCGCGATATCACTTTTAATTTTATTCTGATTTGAAATTAGGATTCTTTAAATTGCATTCATCGTCGTCATCATTTCAGACTATCACTAGTCCACTGCAGAACATAGACCTTCCCCATAGATTGCCACAAAAATTTTTAGCTCTCATTTTGTTGGGATTTTGCCATAGTTACCACGCCTGGCAGGAGGGTTGGTAACCGCAGTTTATTTATTCAGATGTTTCGGGAAGATGTCGCTGCCTATCTCCTGGTTATCATTTACCCTACGTCGATTTTTAACGACACCAACGGGTTGAGATGGGGTGGTAGATTCTCTTCAGCCGCTACCACACGGCATATAAACAACAAACTGTAAACAATTCAGTTATTGCGCGAAACGCGCCGTTGAAGTAAGATAAATAAGATACGAGTATAACCCTTAAAAGTCACGGAATATAAGACCAATTTGTCTTTACTTTTATAGGATCCTAAGGGCGAATTTCAGCCGTTGAAACTAAACGCGATCAGTTCAATGCTACTGTTGGCATTTCACCAACATCAACTGAACGCGATTAAAGCTAAACGCGGTTCAAATTCTGAACGCCCAATTTTCGACGTTCAGCTCTGTAAACGCGTTTAGAGAGCTGTCATTGTCAATTGCACAACTATGTAAACACAAAGTGACAAAGTGAGAAACAGCGTGATAAGGGAACGTTGCGGTGTGGTTGAAGATGTAGTGAAAAAGATAGAGAAAGGCTTGTTTAGATGGTTTGGACACGTAGAAAGGATGAATTGAAAGGAGATTGACGAAACAGATTTATGAGGCAAGTGTGAATGGAAAAGCCGGTAAGGGTCGACCTAGGCGTACGTATCACAATCAGATCGGTGAACTTTTGAGGAAAGGTCACGTTAAAAGTACCCGGAACCGACGAGCGTGTGTGAGGACGCTAATGAAAGTGGAAGAAGCTAAAGATGTGTGTCAGGATCGTAGCAAGTGGAAAGATGTGGTCTCTGCCTACCCCTATGGGAAAGAGGCGTGACTGTATGTATGTATGTATGTATGTATGTAAACACAAAAAATATTTTTAATTAATATTATTTATTGTTTGCATACCTATGTAACCTATGCATAAAAACAGGCTGTTTGATGTCGCAAAATACGAAAAAATCGTCTTTTTGTTTTAGATTGTGACGATATTTCATTTAAACTTCGTTTTTCTGAACGCGATCAAAATGGAGTCGGTGAAATCGGTTAGACGAGATCAAATGATACATATGAACTCAGTTAAGTAAAACGTGGTTTTATTAAACTTGGTTTCCAAAGCAATCGGTGAAATCGGGTCTAAGCCTCTTTAGCTATAAGCAGCCCTCGATTTGTAGGCACTACTTTTTCTTCTATAAGATTAGGATGATTTAGATTGTACTTTAATTAAAAGAATACTACCACTCCATCTCATACAATGGATCTCGTAAAAGGCGAGTAAGGAATTAAACTGCACTGTGCACCCAACAGCGCATGATGGCGATGGGCTCACCACCTATCACACCAAGTGCATTATATTGTTTTGGTGAAACGTGGACTGTGGCAGTCATCTGTTTTTGCAGTGAGTGCCCAGTCTCTGACTACCCCTTATAGGATACAGTCGTGATCTTATGTATGTACGTTTAATTAGTCTATTGGTGGAACAATTGAATGAAACGGTTATAAATAAATGGAAACGATTTAAATGTATCAAACAAAAGCTTTTAAAAACTATTCAAAAATGACGAATCGATTGCTATTGTTGCTAGCTTTAAATGAAATTAACACTAGTAAAAATTATTAAATAAGAAAGAATAAATAATTATCAGGGACCGTGCGTTCGCCTTAAAATTTCATAGGACGCGAGTGACCGGGGCTCGATCCCCAGTGCCGGCTTCTATAAAATATTCTGTAACTTTTTATTGGTGGTAGGATGCTTATGCAGGAATCCGTCTAGGTAGGTACCACCCCAGGACCAGTTATTCTGCCTTGAAGCAGTAGTGTGCAAACATTACTGTGTTTCGGTTTGAAGGGCACTGCGAGCTATCGTAATCACTGGGCATATGAGACTTAAGAACTGATGTCTCAGGGTGATGGGCACAGTGAGGTGTCACACAGAACTGTTCTGGGTGGCACAGCATTTGTTATGGGCAGACGTTGCACTTACCATCAGGTGAACGTTTTGCTCGTTTTATCACTATATCCAATAAAAAAAAAACTTTAAATCCTTATTTAAGACATGGTAAAAAGTAAAGAGGAAATATTGTGAGAAAAACAAATATTTAGAGACCATGAAGTCAACCGACCCGCAGCGTGGCAGACTCTTCCTGGCTCCAAAGCCATCACCCGAGGGATGGCCTGGGCAGTTTCTTTACTTTTGTTACAGTAGTGAAAATTATTAGGGTTCCGTACAAAAAAAGTACAAGTAAGTAAAACTGATGGAAGGATTCCTGTGCAGGAATTCGTCTAGATAGGTACCATACAAAGAGCAAAAAATATTTAAAAACTGACATCTCGGGGTGACGGGCGCAATGTTTTGCAATACAGAAATGTTCTCGGTGACACATTATTTGTAAAAGGCAGACGTTACACTTACCATCAGGTGAACGTTTTGCTCGTTTCGTCAATTTATTCAATAAAAAAAAACTATATGGACGTTAATAATTATGAATCGAAGCTCCAACAGCCGAATGGTACGGTAATGGTAAGGTACGGATAGCGATACACAACGTTTCAATTCGCGCCTACCATTCGATTATCGTCGTGCATCCTAGCACTAACATTGGAGCTTAGTTGGAGTGGTTAGCATCTCTTATGTTTAGATTTCACCGTTTTTTTTGTTTATTGCATAAAGTGACGAAACGTGCAAAACGTTCACCTGATGGTAAGTGCAACGTCTGCCCATAACAAATGCTGTTTCACTCAGAAAATTTCTGTATGTCACCAAACTGTGCCCATCACCCTGAGACATAGGTTCTTAAGTCTCATATGCCCAGTGATTACGCTAGCTCACAGTGCCCTTCAAACCGAAACAGTAATGTTTGCACACTACTGCTTCACGGTAAAATAACTGGCCCTGGGGTGGTACCTACCTAGACGGACTCCTGCAAAGGAATCCTACCACCAATACAGTACAGCACAGTCATTTTATTTATTTAAAAAAAAACGATAACCCTCACTAGGATTTCTCCTGTATCGTGGGTGCACGACACGTCATCATCATCATCATTTCAGCCTATCACTAGTCCACTGCTGAACACAGGCCTCCCCAATAGATTCCCACAAAAATTTGTAGCTCTCAATTTAGGGGGGATTTTACCACAGTTGCCACGCTTGGCACGCGGGTTGGCAACCGCAGTTTATTAGTCAGATGTTCCAGGAAGATGCTGCTGCTCATCTCATGAGTTTTATTATCCCTTTGTCGATTTGTACCAGCGGGATGCGATGGGGTGGTAGATTCCCTTAAGCCACCACCACACGGCACAACACAACCAGATCCCAAAATTTACTTTTTCACAAATTAAGGCTCTGGCTGTTATTCGAACTCAAGACCTGCGGCGTAGTAGTAAGGTACTCTGACTACAACGCCAAGAAAAATTTATCAATTTAAAAAAAAAGATGCTCTGTAGTAGGATCCGAAAACCATGTTTTGTGAATTTGCTCCGACTGGGACTCGAATCCAGGTCCTGTAGCGTCCTGTAGCGTCCAGGTCATCTGGCAAATATGTTTTAGGCCTAGATGACATAAAAACCTTCAGCTTATGAAATCATACCAATTGCGGCGGAACATACATACAGTCACGCCTTTTTCCCATATAAGGGGTAGGCAGAGGCCACACACGTAGTCCTCTGTTCGACCCCGCGGGAAACAAGTACGTGACAAATGGCGAACCACGTTGCATTTCCACGAGCAGAATAGTGACAGCATTGCATATTATAGTGTTATTTTGCAGGAATAAAGACTGTCCGTACAATACCTTAAGTTGCCTCTCACGTCACCTCGGTAGGAAAGAGATAGGTGCTAATCTACTCTGCCGCACCCCTGTCGACTAAACACAAACATAAACACTACTCGACTCTCGACGTCGACTAAACACAAATAAAAATGTACAACATTTCATAACTATATTATAAAATTAACATTGCGGCAAACATGTGTATATATGAAATATCGTCAAGGTAAAACATTGTTTAAATCGATAATAACTCTGTTGACCTACTGATTATGTCACACTATAGAATTGATAACGAACAAAGAAAAGGTTACATACAGCAAAGCGAATCAAATAATTTACAATCGATCGCTCCCGAAGGTCGCAGACGAATCGGGCCTCCATTCTCATTACAGACATCGCGGCTCGTCCTTAATTAACGAATTCGTTCAACCCGTTTGGTTGAATCCAAAAACCTTTTTTTTTAAGTAAAGTTTGTCTAAAAGGTTAATATAAAAAGAGCCCGTATAACCTCAGTACAAGTGACGAAGTGCTATGAAAGGACCGCGCAGTCGAATCAGCTGTCAGAATTAATGTGTGTTAATAATGTCTGTATTATTACAGAACTGTCATGCATACAAAATAATAAAGTTTTAATTCGGTCATGTAGTTCCGAGATGCGAGATTAAGAGATGGCGTTGTATACGGAAAATGTATGAAAAATTTTATAATTTTTTTTCGTAATATTTTTCGATATTTTGATAGGTATTTTGCTATTCGGGGTGGAGACAAATCCTTCAAATCCAATATCATAGAAATCGGTACAGCCGTTCATGAGTTCTTAATGGTGTAACTAACTCGACTTTGTTATATATATAGATAGATTTTTTTTTTATAAGTATAAATTGATGGGTGATAAGTTTTTTGACGTGCAATTAAAAATTGTAATTTATAATTATGAAGAATAAAGACCTCTTAAAATGTTGATGTATTTATTTAATTTCATTTTTAGATAAAAATAACAACCCTGGTGCTCCAATATAAAAGTAGGTATTTATTTCAAAAAATGGGCCTAGTTTCTATACTGCTACATCTATATGAGTGGTAAATTAATGACATTTTGATTCATCATTTAACCGGTCTTGGGACTGTATTCTCCAGGGTCTATATCTATCGGTCACGACCGCGTGGCCTAGTGGTCAGAGTGAGTGCCTCTGTGTTTGCGCGTACACTTGTGGCACTATAATATCTCCTGCGCAGTTGATGGCTCTCGATTGTAGTCGGAAGTTGTCGCCGTGGTCGAAATCGGCTAGGAGAACATCATCTTGCGGTCAACACTGAAAATCAGCGTTGCGCTTGTTAGCGTAACAATATGCTGAGTGATGACCCTTTTGGCATGACCCGCGACGTACATACAAATGGCCAAACGTACAACTTAGATATAAAATTAGTGGTACTTCTTCTGGTTACTTTTATGTCAAAGTTGTTTTGTAAATGTATGTTTTGTACGTCAGCGGTCTTTGCTAAATAAACCTTTCTTTCTTTCTTTCTTTCTTTCTTTCTTTCTTTCTTTCTTTCTATATCTTTGTGCCTGAGCTCAGCATTGGGATATTTATAGGCATTTATGTGTAGGCGTTTAACAGACAGATGCTAGATCTAGTGACTACGTTTCTGCTAGCTGAGCTATGGGTCCTAGATTTTAATCCCACAGCGTATGATTTTGTGTATCGCAAAAATAATGGATTTATTTGAAAACCAATATTTTTAGTAATTTGGATTTGATTTCTGGGTGGGATAGGAATGGAGGTATTACGATTAAGATAAAAGTAACAATTATTTAATTTTTAATATTTTCCTGTACCCTGTACCCCGCGTTGAAACAGCGTGGCGATCTCTTCCCGGCTCCAAAACCCTGTTAATGGGACGAAGGCCTATGCTATGCAGTGGTAAATACATAAAAGTAAGTAAGGCTGTTACTTTACTTTTATTAATATTATCATTGTACGTTTCGCATATAAGTTGGACACTTATAACCGGATAACGGTTCCTCGCCGGATAATCCGGGCGAAGTTAATGTCGGCCGCTATCAGATGCCGGATATAGCCCGTCGCAACTCATTAATTTCACACGCACATAAACCTTTCCGTTCAGATAAATCTATTAGCGAGGACTTATCTGGATTAATAAAATTTTAATCTCGTTGTGAAATTTGTGTTTTAACAACGTACAGTTTCAGCAATTCAAAAAAAGGCTGATACTGCTGGGATCATGATTTGGAATCCCGACCAGATTCAAACTAGGACCAGCGGCATAGTGGTCTGGTGCTCTGACCACAAATCTGCCCCGTCATAATTTAAATAATCTATATATATAATATAAATTTTAAATAATCCTAAAACGACGGCACGTAGCTGTTACGGAGTGTAGATTCTCGTAGACGATTGCGCGTCTACGTTTATGTAAGCTCTACGACATGCAACGACTTACGACGGACTTATACGTATATTTGTTTATTTTTTAATTTAAAAGAATAATAAATGCTCAACTTGACTAATATTTATGTAAATGTGTGACGACTGCCACTAGCGGTCAGAGTACCGCCGCGAGTCCTGGGTTCGAATCCCAGTCGGTGCCAACATTTGTGCTAAAACTGTAGAATGATGAAGCTGTAAAAGCCAAAAAGGCTAACAGCAATAACATCACCGAAATTATATATCATATGGCCAGTAATTATTTATCATATACCCAGTTATTATATATCATATGCCCAGTAATTACACTAGCTATAAATTCCCCGTAAAAGCGAAACAGTAATGTTTGCACACTATTGCTTCACGGCAGAATAACTGACACTGCGGTGGTACCTAACTAGACGGATTCCTGCATAGGCAATGACTACAATACAGGAACAGTTCCGTATAACAAGCCTGCATGTGTTGCTCGAAAAATAAAATACAAAAGGGGCATATTCAAGAAAAATGTCACCGTTTACTACGTCAGAAGGTCAAGCGTCTCGAGCGTTTTTATTTCTCGTTGGAAAGATGAAAGACTTGTTTTTCGAACTAAAAAACATTAGTAAGTATTCCTTTCTAATCACAAGTTTAAGTCCTGAACAACTGACGACCGCGTGGCCAAGTCAGAGTAGCTGATTTCTACAACGCAGGTCCTGGGTTCGAATTCTGGCCACGGCCAAATTTGTGCTAAAACACAAAATGTTGGTTTTCGGGTCCGGTTGTGTTGTTCTGAAAAGATGTCCACATCTTTTTTTTTTAAGATTACAAATCAACACACACTAATTCTAAACGAACAAGGAATTAAAATTCTCTTCCTTTTTTCATCAGCCTGTTATAGTTCACTGTTGGGCATAGGCCTGATGTCCCAAGACCAATACCGCAAATCCATGGGCATTATTCACCATGCTTGGCAGAAAGACAAGTATACGCTAACGAAAATACCTGCATCATCACCATCGACATAATTTCAGACTATCACTAGTCCACTGCTGAACATAGGCCTCATAGATTGCCACGAAAGTTCGTAGCTCTCATTTTTGGGGGGTTTTGCTATAGTTGCCACGCTTGGCAGGCGGATTGGCAACGAGTTTTGAGATAACCACGGAATTAAATGTGGTGGTAGTTTGTCTTAAGCCGTCACCACACGACACGGATAGAATCTTATCACAACGGTGAAAGGTTTAAAGGTTTTCGAAATTCTATACTTGTCAGTGCATGTGATTGTACCAGAGGTCACAGTGCCAGACGCCACACTACGAATGCCCGATGTCGCTGGGAGAGGTCTCTATCATTGGACTACAAAAAGATTTATTGGTGGTAGGATTCCTATGCAGGAATCCGTCTATGTAGATACCACCCCAGGGCCAGTTATTCTTCCGTGAAGTAGTAGTGTGCAAACATTACTGTGTTTCGGTTTGAAGGGCACTGTGAGCTAGCGTAATCATTGGGCATATGATACTTAAGAACTGATGTCTCAGGGTGATGGGCACAGTGAGGTGTCACACGGAAATGTTCTGGGTGACACAGCATTTGTTATGGGCAGACGTTGCACTTACCATCAGGTGAACGTTTTACTCGTTTCATCACTTTATTCCATAAAAAAAGAAAAAAAAACCCTGTTCTTGATGATGAGGTAGACTGTCTCATGTTTTTCTTCACCTCTGAGCATGTGCTACACTGTTCTCACGTGTATTGTAGCTGATAGGCGTCCGGCAGAGTAGAATAGCACCTACCTCTTTCCTACCCAAGTGGAATATATAATAATTTCCACCATAATATGTAATGCTCTCACTACTACTTGTGGGAACGAAATGGGGAGTAAGAATTTTTCGACTCCTACCAAAATGGCAGCGACGTGGTTCGCCACCCGTCACATCTCGCTTCCCGCCAGGGCGTAAAGAGGACCACGCGTGTGGCCTCTGCCTACCCTTTATATGTGAAAAAGGCGTGACGGTATGTATGTATTGTATGTTAGTATTTATTATTGATCTCAATTACTACTTGTTAGACTAGATTTATTTATCTCTCCATATCTATATGGATCTACGACTAGTGGTCGCCCTTCGGTAGGAATTCGACCGTAATTCATACATTTTTGAGTTTGAACTTAGTTGTAAAAAAAAATTGTTGGTAACATTTAAAATTCCATAGCCACAATCTCTACTCTGTGAAACTTTTTGACCACAGACTATTATGTGTTTGACATTAGCAGATACAAACTAAACACTGTTATGGGATTGACATTGTCAGTATTAACGTAAACGGAAAATAGAATAATATAAAATGGACACGCATAGGTATATCTATTTTCTAAACGGTATACTTTCCATACACATATACATACAATTTAATAAAAGTATCCAAGTTGTGAACATAATGTAGAGCGAGCGATATTGGCGAAAGCGGGATTATCCGATGTCAGTTTCTTACTACTTTAATTTGTTGTGTGTTTCTTTTTATTCTTAATAAAGTTCATACGAGATTTTTTTATATGATAAAGTATCGAGACGAGAAAAACGTTCAGCTGATGGTAAGTGCAACGTCTGCCCATAACAAATGTTATGTCACTCAGAACATTTCTGTGTGGCACCACAATGCGCCCGTCGCCCAGAGACTGTTCTAAGTTTGATTGTCGACCGCGTGGCGTAGTGGTTAGCGTACCTGACTTCTGCACCACCGGTCCTGGGTTCGATTCCCAGCCGGAGGCAACATTTGTGCAAAATCATAAATTGTTGCTTTTCGTGTCTGGTTGTGTTGTGCATGTGAAATATATGTTTGTAAAACGCACCCAAGATACAGGAGAAAATCCTACTGTGGGGCTTCGTTTTTTAAAAAAAGAAAAAAAAAAAAGTTTCATATGCCCAGTGATTACACTAGGTCTCAGTGCCCTTCAGTCCGAAACACAGTAACGTTTGCACGCTACTACTTCACGGTAGAATAATTGCCCTGGGGTGGTACCTACCTAGACGGATAATAGGAATCCCACAACCAGTAAAATCCTTTCAGTAGAACCTATCCACTGCGCAGAGATATTATAGTGCCAAAAGTGTACGCGCAGACACAGGGAACCCACTCGTCCTTACCCGCGCCCGATTTGACGCTCAAGCGATAAGTTGCTGGACTAAGATGCAGTGTCAGAAACGCTGAGGAAATTACAACTAACTCGAAAAATAACAATTTGTATTTTTTAATAGATGTTGGCTCCGGTGCAGATTTGAACCCAAGACCCGAATCGCGGTAGTAGCATAAAACTCGTAGAAATGATAACCGTTGGGGAAGGAAGGTTCTCGAGTGGCAACCTCGTACCGGCAAACGCAGTGTAGAGCAAACCCACCAGATGGATGGAATGCACGCACACACTACTTTATTTTATTTATTTATTAATGGAAACAGTCTTAAACTATTTTCTAGTGTCAAGTAACATATCCAAGTATACAATCTTCAAGCAGCAAGATATAAAATTTTGATCGGCAGTAAATTAATAGTTGACTTTTACTGAAGATTTGCTGGACTGATGGAGACAAAACGAAAAGCACAATTTTGGTCTTGAATTGAATTTTCCAATCACTGCACACTTTCAGGGACACTTGCTGCATAATAAACTATCAATATTAAACATCAAAACTCCAAATGTACACAGAAATTACATTATTAAATAAAAACACTACTGCCACTTTTCGAGTTGGCGCCAAAAGTCCCACGCTACTTTATTATATTAATGCCATCACTATAGCCATAGATTACAAATACGTGTATCATATTAGGTTTAAACTGTATATTGAATGTATTGAGAAAAAAAAAATATTGTAATATTTTTTTCGAATTCGACCGTAATTAATGATTTTTTAAGTTTGAACGTTATTTATTTTAGTAATTTTTTTTTTCATTTTAAAATTATATGGCGACAATTTCTACTCTGTGCGACTGGTTGACCGCATGTGTTTGATATTGGCAGTATGAACGTATTAAATGAATGTTTTCTTCTATGCAATTTAAATAATTTTATGTATCTGTTATACAGATTATACATAAATTTTAGCTTTCTCACTTCTTCTCCATACAAACTTTAACTATGCTAAATCTCACACTCTTCCGTGCGCGCAATAAATTTCATTTTGTTTTGTTCGTAGTGGATAAAAGGTCCCATTCGATAACATAGGAAGAAGATGCGGTAAAGATTTTTATTTTTATTTTAACGTATAGTTTGACTTGTCGGCAATTAAACATTTTACTTACTTTCTTACAATCCGTTAGCTTATTCGTAACAGCTAATAAAGCATTATTCCCACTTGTTTTAAAACTGTAAGGTAACTTATGATTCTATCGATCTCTATAATAGACGTACTGGTAACGTCGGGGAAAACCCGTAAAATAAATAGTTAATGTTTCATAAAGTGTACATAATACGTCACTTCCGGAATTGTAAATACAGTTAGGCGGCGAAGGCTGCACGTGGCATGATTTTAATTAATAATTTAGCCAGCACCGACCTTTTGCCTCCTCTGGAATAGTGTAGGGCTCATAACACTACTAATATGCACAAATGTTGCAGATAAGTTTGTTTTAACAGACCATCAATAGTTAATAAAAAAAAAGTTTTTATAGGACAAAGTGACAAGAGGAACAAAACGTACACCTGATCGTAAGTGCAACGTCTGCCCATTACAAATGCAGTGTCACCCAGAACATTTCTGTGTGCACCACACTACACCCATCACCCTGAGTAAGTTAAGTCTCATGTGCCCTGTAGCTCGAAACACAGTACTGTTTGCACACTATAGCTTCACGGCAGAATATCTGGTCTTGCGGTGGTACCTACCTAGACGGATTCCTGCCCAAGTATATATTTTCAGTATCCTACCACCGGTACTGAATGTGAGCTTCAATTTTGTATGGAAATTAAATATTTGCCTCTTATGTAAATCAGTAAATAAGAATAAATGAAATAACCACTAATAGGCATATACTTGCGCTCTAAAAGTGTGATAGGTGTCCAGCAGAGTAGAACAGCTACCACTTTCCTAGAGGTGTCGTAAGAGGCGACTAAGGTGTTGTACGGGTAGCCATTATTCGTGCAGAATAACGCCTTAATATGCAAAGCGTTACTGCACTGCTCGGGTGAACGCAATAGGGAGTGGGAGTTTTTTGACTCGTACCTAAAAGGCGGCGACGTGGTTCGCCACCCGCCACGTCTCGTGTCCCGCGGTATGTACGTACGTATTCTATAAAAAAAAAGTAAAGTTTCAGCCTATAAATGTCCCACTGCTGAGCACAGGCCTCCTCCCATTTCTGAGAGGGTTTTGGAGCTAGGAAGAATCTGCCATGCTGCTCCAATGCGGGTTGGCGGACTTCACGTGTCTTCGAAATATTTTTTATTTCACAGACATGCAGGTTTCCTCACGATGTTTTCCTTCACCGTCGAGCACGTGGTAAATCAGCACTTAAAATTGCAATTAACTATTTTAGTGGTGCCGGCACCGGGAGTCGAACCCAGGTCACTCGCTTACTATGAAATTTATATATATTTTCGGTGATGTAATTGCTGTTAGCCTTCTCGGCTTTTACAGCTTCATCGGATACTGTGCTCGCGGGCCAGGGGCCTGTGTGCCAGGTTTGGTTTGACCCAAACATATATAAATAAATAAATAAAAACTCCTACAAAACCCTCGAAGTTCGGACTGTGTCGCGTTCGCCGCGTGCTTTCGCGGTTTCCACGTTGAAATTTAAAGCGAGCGCCTAGCCCCTGAGCTACCACGGCTTTTTATGTATTCTATTCTGTGTTATGTATTCTATGTTACTATTTATTACTGATCAAATACTACTTGTTAGACTAGATTTTTAGAGATGACAAATATTTCAAACAGATTTAATAATAATACATAGTAAGTGGATTGCAAACTCGAACAGACCAGCCTCCACAAATAGCACCTGATCACATGTTTAACGCACGTGGCAGCCATCGTCCACCTCAACCATTTTAAAGGAAAGTGGACGACACGACACTGCCACAAACAGAGACATTAAAGCCAGCTCGACGTACTCAAGTCTACCAAACAAAATTGAAATTACTAAGATTATTGTCATTATTCAAAGACAGATAGCGCTTGGCAGACCGTTTGCACCGCAGTCACAGACACACTCATAACACTGCTGACAATTAACATTAATAAATAATAGTTTGAAAAAACTAAAAAATTCGCTTTATATAGAAAACCAAACTAAAACAATAGAAAATAAATTTTGATAAATTTGAATTAAGAATAGTGTAAAAAATTCTAATTCACATATCTGTCAATGAAATATTTATAACTATTGCATTTAACACCATGCACCCCACGCTTTATTTAAATAAAACATTTTTTTCTTATTTACACTATTAATCATTTATATTTATAAGAATTTTGAATTTTGATTAAATCGGAAATTTGAATTAAATCGGATCGTTCAAAGTAGGAGAAAATGGAGCCCTAGAGGTCGGTTACAAACATACAAGTGAAGCTAATACAAGTGAAGCGTGTGATAAAGTATGTATTTTTTTTGCCCTCTATTTTGTTCAAAGTAAAATTGTCGACCCATCTCGACACTCAATGATATACTTGAAATCTAGTGTGGTGGGGGCGATAGATATTCTGCTACCTCATAACGTCCCGTGGGTGTCGTAAAAAAATTACCTACATTTTTAGAAATAACTTATTGTCGCTCGACGTGTATCAGGCTGAGTGCCTTTAGAAAGTACTCTGCTTTTACTTCAAAGGTTTTGTGAAATATAAGATGGATTATATAATGTTATTTGTAAAAAGCCGATCCCGATTGATGATATACGTATATACTTGAATCGGATTTTGAGGTTTTTTTTTTTTTTTGCGCGGAACCCTAATTATTTTCCAAAATTAAAGTAGCCCAAGTTACCCACTAAAATATCAGCTATCTGTCAGTGAAAGTCCAGTCAAAATCTGCCAGCCGTTTCGGAGATTAGCCGGAACAACAGACAGACTGAGAGCCAGATAAAAAAATTAAAAATGGTTTTTTCCTCTAAGTACCGTTTAAACTTTCATAAGCAGACACTTCAATTCTATTCTATTTTTTGTATAGATTATATGCTCATAAGTATGCGTACTATTGCCGAGTGGTGACGTAAGGAATCTGCCACACTCTCACATGTTTTGGGTGCTGTAAAAGTCGACTAAGGGATATGCCAGAAAAACCTCATGACTCCGGATGGCTGCATCATCAACATTGTCGGTGAACCCACCCGCTTCGCTGCTGACAATTGGCCACCCCGATCGATTGTCATAAAACATGACCCCCGGCCACCTGCATCCATTGACTTTCATAATGAGCATCGAGATATTATTCCATTCTTTCTCTCCCTTTCGATCAAGCCTAAAACTGAATTCGGAATTTTATCATAACTGATCGCTTTATTAACCGTCTTTAAAAAAAGAGGGAGGTTCGCAAATCGTCGGAATGTTTTTTTATGTATCATCATCATCATCATCATTACAGCCTTTTAGTCCTGTTAAACATAGGCTACCCCATAGACTGCCACAAAAGCTATATGTATGCTCAGCGATATTTCTTTACCACGCAGACCGACTTCGATGATTCTTTAATATTAGAAAGGTGGTTTATGGTATTTTACCTTAGAAGTGGTCCCACATAAATTTGGTCAAATTCTGATGATGAGATCCATGGGAAAATCATCAAATTTTTGCATAAGTATGCTTGGAGCAGATGCAGCGGTTTTTGGCTGCATTAAAAAAATTAGACTAAATATGTAGCATATGAAGTTAAACGTGATATGTTGCCTAATAAGCACATGTACGAAAGGATCATCATCATCATCATTTCTGCCTATCACTAGACCACAGCGGAACAAAGGACTCAACCCTAGATTGCCACAAAAGTTTGTAGCCGTCATTTTGAGGGTTTTGTCATAGTTGCCACGCTTGGCGGTCGGATTGGCCACCGCAGTTTATTTATTCTGATGTTCCAGGAAGACATTTTCCTTCTGTCGACTTTTACGACACCCACGGGATGAGATGGGGTGGTAGAAATAGTAGTGGTAGTTGACATTAGCCTCGAAGGTGCGACGCGTCTAGTATTTTGATCACCAATCCGTCTACTAAGCGTGGTGATTACAGCAAATATCATCTTAGAAGAGGCTGATGTCAAGCAGTGTTTAAGGAGGTGATGATGATCAATTCTAAAAACGTTTCGTAGTTGCGTACTAACTTAACGTATTTACTGACTAAGCCAATACCAAGGGCGGACGTGCCCACAATGCTGGCATCCTTACTCATTTAGAAATCAAGAAATAGACGCATTACCCTTGTTGCACACAACAAAATTGCGATGATCGGACATCACGAGATTTTGTGTGTTGGCGGTTTAAGAGAATCTACAACTCCATCTCATATCGACAGAGGGCAAATAAAACCAGGAGATTGGCAGCAGCATCTTCCTGGAACATCTGAATAAATAAACTGCGTTTGCCAACCCGTCTGCAAAGCGTGGCATCTATGGCCAAAACCCCCCAAAATGAGAGCTAATAACTTTTGTCGCAATCAATGAGGGAGGCCTATGTTCAGCAGTGGACTAGTGATAGGGTGAAAAGACGGCGAAGAGCATATAATGTAGAAATAACATACATACAAACAACAGTATATAATCCATCATTCATTTCAGAAAAACCTTTGAAAGCAGAGTACTTTCTAAAAGCACTCAGCCTGATACACGTCGAGCGAGAATAAGTTATTCATAAAAATGTAGGTTATTTTTGCGAATACTACAATATTGTAAACTTTATACAGTGCTCTACGTTGTTAGTCTGGAACTAAAATGAAGAACTATCTGAAATTGAATTGTAACGTTAAATCTGTTATGATCTACTTTGAGGTCGTCGGCGTGGCTTAGGGATTGGCGTACCTACTGAGTTGGGGGTCATGAATTCGTATTAGTAGACAAAGAAAAAATCTTGCGCTACAAGCATGTTAGTGATGTCACTGTGCCATTTCTCTGTCTCATTCTTCGATCGTATCGAAGCGTTACTTCGGATAGGGAAAGGTGAACGATAATGTGTGCCTCTCTGTTCTCTCCAGTAGCCGAAGTAAATCGACCAAATGATTGCGCCTCGCTGACCAGGGGGTCTACTGTATAACTCTGGTTGGCTTCGGGATTCGATAATGGGATCAAATGAAACCGTCATTTGATGCCATTAACCAATGAATGAGCTTCATACGCCAAAACAAAACCGACCATGAAAGGCCCTTCTCGGTAACGCTTTACCACTTTGTGGAATTAAGAAAGGACCTTCTCGCTGTACCATTTTGTGGAAACTGCTGCGTCCGCAGTTTTCCGGACCGATACGACTTAGGGATTTTTAATAAAAAAGCCTACTCCTGCTTAAACGAAGGCCAACCATTCCTCCGGTGTTGCGCATGTTCATGGGCGGCGGCGATCACTTACCATAAGGTGAGCCGCATGCTCATTTGCCCCTCTTCTATTTAAAAGTAAAATAACAGCCTATAAATATCACTCTGCTGTACACAGATCTCTCGTTTGTCAGAGGCTTTTGAAGCTGGGAAACGTGCGCAACGCCGCTACTCAGACGTGCAGATTTCCTCACCATATTTTCCTTCACCATGATAAATCAGTACTTAAAATAGCAGAACAGCTTTGTAAGTGCCGGCAACGGTAACTATAGAATTTAAGGCGAGCGCCCGGCCTTGTGTAGATCAGTGTCTACCGCAGCCTTTTCTATTTAAAAATATATATTTAAAAAGGTTCTTACTTATAAAGTCCTCACCAAAGTCCAAGGCGCAACATATGGAACTCACACGGTTTCAAAAACAGTCAGCCGTATAACTCAACTTGTTAAGCTCCTGCCTCCGCTGTCAATTTATAACAGAACTTTCGAGAACGTCGAATATAACCGGCGGCGGTCGCTCCTGATTTAAAGAGGAGCTTTAAAATGGAACCCGAACAACTTTTAATTGGAGATTTTCACGGTCGTTGAGAATCCAATTTCAAACGAATGAGTTTTCGGTGCTTAATGTAACCTTTCATTTATAAACAGATTGTCCTGATAATACTTGAAACTATTACTGATAATGATCAATCCCCTTGAATGTTTTAATAATAATGATGCGTTTTATGTTTGTATAAAATAAAAAATAATTATTATTTTACATTTTATGCCTACCACATCAAATTTGTGAACAGGTGGTTGTAAGGTTGTATGTGTGGTTTTTGATTTCATTTAAATTATTAATATATTTTTTTGCATCTGGCAAAAATATCTGGCTTTTGCCTTAAAAGTGATTACAGCAAATCCTCCCAACTTATTAGCCTTTTTTATTGAATTTTCTTCAATTATTTTTTAATGTCACGTATTTGTGTGTTACAAATTATAAATACGATGCCCTGGCATTGAGAGCAAATGTAATCACTGGGCATATGAGACAGTATGAAGCAGTAGTGTGAAAGCATTACTGTGTTTCGGTTTGAAGGGCACTGTGAGCTAGCGTAATCACTGGGCATATGAGATTTAAAGAACTGATGTCTCAGGGTGACGGGCGCAATGTGGTGTCACACAGGAATATTCTGGGTGAAACAGATTTTGTTATGAGCGGAGGTTACACTTCCCACCAGATGAAAGGCTTGTTTCGCCGCTTAGTCCAATAAAAAAAACAATTTAGCTTTCTTAACTCCTTTTTCATACAAACTAACAATGCCAAATCTCACACTCAGTGCTTTATCTTTCAGTCTGTTTGTTTGTCTGGGCTAATCTCCGAAACGACTGAGTCGATTTTGACGGGACTTTCATTGGCAGGACTTTTCAGTGAGCAATCTAAGCTACTTTTTATTTCGGTAATATTTATGGTTCCTGCGTAAAATTGTCGTGAGGTCGGCTTAATTAACGCGGTGAAACCGCGGCGCTGACATAGTTAATTATAAGTTTTTTACGACTGGGATTCGAGCCCAGAACTTGCGGCGTAAAAGTGAGGTACTCTGACAACTAGACCACGCGTGCCTCTAAACGCTGTAAGAAAATAAGATAGCCCGATGAGATTTTTTTAATAACCAGCTAAAAACCTAAAAATGTAACTTAAATCTTTGCCCACCATCCAAATCCACGTTCTAAATCTTTAGTAAAAATACAATAACCCGAAAACTTAACAAGTCAATTGGTAATATGATGTGATGATGTTCTCCTAGCCGATTTCGTCCACGGCGACAACTTTCGACTACTGTCGAGAGCCATCAACTGCGCAGGAGATATTACAGTGCCACAAATGTACACGCAAACACAGAGCCACTCGCTCGTGCCAAACTACCCGTTCCCGATGTAAGTAACGCTGATGCCATAAGATCGGAGGTAGGCTAGGATGCAGTTTCAGAGACACGGGGACAATCACAACACAACCAGACCCGAAACCCACCAATTTATGTTTTCGCACAAATGTTGGCTCCGGCTGGGATTCGAACCCAGGACCCGCGGCTTAGAAGTCAGGTACTCTGACCACTGAGCCACGCGGTGGTCAATAGGTAATCCAATTGGTAATAATCGCATTTTTATATCTATAACTTGTGCTATATTACATACGTTTTTTTTACTGTATAAAGTGACGAAACGAGCAAAACGTTCACCTGATGGTAAGTGCAACGTCCGCCCACCACAAATGCTGTGTCACCCAGAATATTTCACCACACTGCGTCCGTCACCCCGAGACATCAGTTCTTAAGTCTAAAATGCCCAGTGATTAAGCTAGCTCACAGTGCCCTTCTAACCGAAACACAGTAATGCTTGCACACTACTGCTTCACGGCAGAATAACTGGCCCTGGGTTGGTACCTACCTAGGTGGTACCTATACTGCATAGGAATCCTACCACTAGTAGATATAGACTGTTATAGTTACTCTTTTTTCCCATGTTAGGCAGAGAACATTTCCGCAGCCAACCGCACAACGAGACGTGACGGATGGCGGACCACGTCACCGACTATAATGTCTGCTATATTAACGGTTTCAATAGTCACTAGATTATTTCCATTCGGAAAAATAGAAATATATCTTTGTGTAATATATACAGTGGCCAAAAAGAAATAGGTTTAATTAAAATACCAAAACCATGGCTGAATGTCCCGCTTTTAAGCGATGTGTCCCGATGTCCCCAAAATACTTAAAAATGCCCCGCTTTGACAAAACAAAAGCGTAACATCTAGCTAACTAGTAAAGCCACGTTTATGTATATCCGAAACAATTAAAAAGCCAGTCATGACAAAAGTATAAGTTTTAGACTAATATAATTTTTCTTTTTTTAATATCATGATATAGATGATATTAATTAGTAAGATAAACATACTTTACCTTTATTTGACATTACTGCAAAATTATTTTTCAAGTTCAAATATAACAAGCTTTGAATCTGATCAAGATGTTGCTACAGCTTTTGAAAAGTTTTTTAGTGATATTCCAATTTTCATAACCAAGCCATTAAATTCTTCTCCTACTGCCGCTGAGACATTACTCAAACAAAATGTAAGTTCGTGTACAAAAGATTTTAAATTTCCTGTGGTAGATGCGCATGACATTTTTTTAAAACCATTGATTGTAAGGGAACCGCAGATCTATGGGGTATGTCCGTTGAAGTTAGTACATCTATTATAGATATAATTGCACCCCAATTAGCCATAAATTTTAATTCTGGTATTGAATTTGAAGTGTTTTCTGATTTGATGAAACATAGTAAAATCATACCTTTGTTTAAATCTCGTAGAACATCGGACCGCGCTAACTTTAGACCTATTTCCGTACTAACAACATTAAGTAAAATTTTTGAAAAAATTATACTTAATCAAATGTTAAAACATTTTAAGATTCGTAAAATTGTTTTACTAAAACCAATTTGGTTGTACAAGGGGTCGTTTTACAACCGATGCAGGTGTTGAACTTATTAAGAATATATTGGATGCCTGGGAGAGTTCACAGAATGCCTTGGGTGTTTTCTGTGATCATTCTAAGGCCTTGAATTGCGTTGATGATGAAACACTTATCAGGAAACTACATCATTACGGTATAAGAAATTCTGCACTTCAACTTCTAACTTCATACTTGAGTAATAGAACGCAGAAAGTAGTCATCAATATAGCAAGAGTTCTTCCGGATCAGCAGTATCTATGGGTGTCCCGCAGGGTTCGATTCGCGGCCCATTCCTATTTCTTATTTACATTAATGACTTACCTTACCTTTTAGAGGACAACCATGATATAGTGTTATTTGCTGATGATACATCTTTGATTTTTAAGATAAAACGTCAACTTTTATTATATGACGGGGTGAATAATGCTATTTCAAAATTAGTACGTTGGTTTAACGTTACAGTTTGCTTTTAAACGACAATAAAACTAAATGTATTAAATTCACAACACCAAATGTTAAACGATTAGATGTAAATGTGCTTGTCAATGGAAAAGAGTTGAGCCTTGTACATACCACTGTCTTTCGTGGAATGACACAAAACTTCAATGGAGCCCCCATATATCTAAACTAGCAAGTAGACTTAGCTCTGCAGCTTATGCTGTAAAAAAACTAAGAACTTGACTAATTTTGAAACAGCTAGATTAGTTAACTTTAGTTATTTTATAGCATAATGTCTTATGGCATTTTGCTATGGGGAAATGCAACTGATGTAGAAGTGTTTTTTTTTTTGTAAAAGAGGACCGAAAGAGCTATCTATAATCTTGGCTCTAAATTTTACCTTAAAGATAAATTTAAAGAAATTAATCATTTAACCTTGGCCTCTCAATGTATATTTGATAACGTTTTGTATGTACACAGGAACATAACACAGTTTACCAGTAAGTGATGATCATAATGTTAATACCAGGAACAAGCATAAATTACTTCCAGTTAAAGCCAGTTACTCGACTTCACATGGTTATTAACTCTTTTATGGGGAAATGTATACTTTTTTATAACAAAAACCCAGAAAGCGCACAAAGTCTTTCAATCAAATAGCTCATTTTTTTATAAGACAAAGACTTCATTAAAAGGATTATTATAATATTAAAGAATACATAGATGATGATAATCCCTGGGAATGAGGAGATCGCTGCGAAGCTATTTCTACATATTTATAATGCTGCTGTTATTGTACATTATTTTTAAAATGACTGAAAAAAATGTCCCGCTGGGATTCTTACTGGTTCTTCCTAGATCATAAGCATTTATTGCGAACCAGTGTAGTTAAAAAAGAAAAAAAATGGTACGCTCTACTCTACGCTAACTCACTGCTTACTTCTGTTGAGTGATCACTTTATTTAAAATAAATATAAGAGGAATATTGATTTCAAATATTTTGTCTCTATCAAATCTCAATCTCAATGAAGTCAAAAGTCAATCTCTTAAAGGATAAAAGTAAAAAAAAGTAAAGTTTCAGCCTATAAATGTACCACTGCTGAGCACAGGCCTCCTCTCATTTCTGAGAGGATTTTGGAGCTAAGAAGAAGGCGCCACTCTGCTCCAATGCGGGTTGGCAGACTTCACATGTCTTCGAA
Organism: Luehdorfia chinensis; assembly: GCA_019845155.1. Classification (NCBI taxonomy): domain Eukaryota; kingdom Metazoa; phylum Arthropoda; class Insecta; order Lepidoptera; family Papilionidae; genus Luehdorfia; species Luehdorfia chinensis. Next base: position 2,996,458 of record JAHVAK010000390.1, read on the forward strand.
ATAGTTCTTTTTTCTCAGACATGCAGGTTTCCTCACGATGTTTTCCTTCACCGCCGAGCACGTGGTAAATCAGCACTTAAAATTGCAATTAACAATTTTAGAGGTGCCGGCACCGGGAATCGAACCCGGGTCACTCGCGTACTATGACATTTATAGCGAGCGCCTAGGCCCTGAGCTACCACGGTTGTAAATATATAAAAAATAAAAGATAAGTAACAATATATTAAACGTCAATGGGCTTCGTGACAATATAAGACGCGCTAAGTACGAGTATGTGGTACAATCGTCCAACTCAAAGAACGAACACGATTTTTTTACTTAAAAAAATGATGCCTCACTTTTTCCTGTATTGTGGGTACGTTTTAGAGATATAAATTTCACATGCACATGCTGCGATTCGAACCCAAGACTCGCGACATAGAAGTCAGGTACCCTAAGCGAAAGGGGCTTAGGGTACCTGACGATGCTACTCAAAATAAACTAGTAACACACTGTAATCACCAATGAGTATCTAAAATGTCACTGCACTAGTATTTCAATTGTGGTTCGTACACGACCCATCCAATCACCAACTGTTTGTAACGCGTTAGTAAGTAAAACTATGCTGCGGTTAATATTAATGACCAATTGTCGTGTAGGTTTTCCAACTTGGTAGTGCCGTGTACTAATCTTCGTCACTAATTAGTTTGTTACTATAATTACTAACTGGTTCCGTCTGTTTTGAGTAGCGTCGACGAAGGGCAATAGGCGACACTGTCACCAGTTTAAACACAAGTCAAACCTTATTTTTCTCTTTCTTACGATAAGTGTCCGGCAGAGTAGAATAGCACCCACTATTTCCTACCGAGGTATCGTAAGAGGCGACTAAGGTATTGTACGGACAGCCTTTATTCGTCGAATAATACCATAATATGCAACTGCACGTGGAAACGCAATGGGGAGTAAGAATTATTTGACTTGTACGAAAATGGCGGCGGAAGAGTTCAGTCTTCTTAGCGTAAATTTCCAATATTCGCTTAGTTTCAACAGAAAATTTAGATAATATTTTTTCATGCATTTATACATAAATATATATATACGTACGATAAAATCTGATAGGTGGCAGAGTAGAACCTACCTCTTTCCTACCGAGGTGTCGTAAGGAATAAAACCATAATATGCAATGTTGTCACTGTACTGCACGTGGAAACGCAAATAGTAAGATTTTTTTGTTTTTTACCAAAATGGCGGTGACGTGGTTCCTAACCAGTCACGTCACGTTTGCCGCGGGGGCTACGGATGTGATCTCTGCCTACCCCTTATATGGGAACCTCTCCCGTCCACATCGTCTCGAAATACAACCGGTCGCAACACGAAAGCAAATTGTTTTTAATAAACTTAGGCGGTACGTACATGACTGATATTTTCGATTTCATATTTAAACTACGTGTGGTGGCAACTCCTTAAAAGAATACTACCACACCATCTCATCCAATGGATCTCGTAAAAGGCGAGTAAGGAATTAAACTGCACTGTGCACCCAACAGCGCATGGTGGCGATGGGCTCACCACCTAACACATCAAGTGCATTATATTGTTTTGGTGAAACGTGGATTGTGGCAGTCATCTGTTTTTGCAGTGAGTGCCCAGTCTCTGACTACCCCTTATGGGATACAGTCGTGATCTTACGTATGTATGTATTTAGATTACATTTTTAATATCTTACTATTGTTCTGCTACGTACATACATACATACATAGAGTCACGCCTCTTTCCCATAGGGGTAGGGAGAGACCACATCTTTCCACTTGCTACGATCCTGACAGACACATGCTATGTATGTTAATATATTTTATTTATACCAATAGTGTCAGTCTGTGATCCTCTTTCAAATCCAGTACAGAAGTAATTTAATTTTAATAAATTATTTAAGCTCTTAGTTTTAAATTTCATCCCGTGGGTGTCGTAAAAGTCGACAGAGGGAAAAGGAAAACCAAAAGATGGGCAGATGGGCAAATCTGGAACATCTGAAAAAATAAACTGCGGTTTCCAACCCGCCTGCCAAGCGTGGCAACTACGGCAAATCCCCCCCAAAATGAGAGCTACAAACTTTTGTGGCAATCTATGGGGGAGGCCTATGTTCAGCAGTGGACTAGTGATAGGCTGAAAAGATGAAGATGAAGATGAGTAATAAGTACATCACATAATAACATACACATCATATGATAAAGTTTTTTTTCGTTATTTTATTCTCCCATAAAAAAATATAAGGAGCCACGAGGAACTGGAGGTCCAGATTAGATCTAGTCGGCCAAGTTTCAGACGGTACAACTATTGATTTCTGCTACTGTACCATAGATGGCTTTCTTTATATTAAAATTCTCGAAAATACGAGTATGTTCATAGCTTCGGAACCGGCGAAACAAACACGATGAAGCAAAGTCTACGTCGGTCGCACATCTCCATAACAAGTGTAAAATTCGTATCAGCAGCTTAAGTAGATCCCGATATATAATTTCGGTGAACACTGCTGTTAGCCTTATTTTTACTTTTACAGCTTCATCGGATACTGTGCTCACGGGACAGGGGCCCGGGTGCCAGGTTTGGTTTGACCCAAACATAAATACATAAATAAACTCCTACAATAACCTCGAAATTCGGACTGTCGCGTTCGCTGCGTGCTTGCGCGATTTGGAATATCTCTGAAAGGTTATTAAGTCGTCTAATGACCGTCCGAGGGAGGCTGCGGGTGTCGGTAACTCTGGGCGGTGAGAACCGCCCTGGAACACGGGTGTCTCGCGTGTACGCGGTGTGATTGTCGACTGCTGCGCGCTTAGTTCCCGAGTTGAAGTCGTACAGACAGACAAAAAAGGTACTTCTATTTTTTATATGTATCATAAAACTTCACTGTAATATACTCCGCGCCGCTTGAAGGATCTGTCGATGGCATTAACTCTCGACGTGTTTATCTAATCAGAATTTCAAATGGCGCAATAAATTATTTTTACCACTGGATTGGTCTCTACAATGAAGTAATCTTATTTTCTTTTTAAAGGTCTTTTTAAACGGATTTGCATTCAAACAACAGCTTGTCTTAGATGTCCCAAATCGCGGCCCTGAATCTACTGGGGCTTGTCTGGGTTTAGTCTGAATTATTAAATAAAAATCAATAAGATATATTTGGCTTTTACAGCGGGCAACAAAGCTTGGCTCAAACATAAATACGTAAAGAAAGTTTTAACTGCCATACATACATATCTATTTTTTATTCTTTATTGAATACCAGCTGTGCGCCGCGGTTTCACCCGCGTAAAAAAGCCGACCCCAATCGGTGATATTCATATAAATATTTCCCTATTTGAATCGGATTTAGGGGTTTTAATTTTTTTGCGCGCAACCCTAATTATGTTTCTACAATTAAAGTAGCCGCTATAATATCAGCTATCTGTCAGTGAAATTCCCGTCAAAATCGGTCGAGCCGTTTCGGAGATTAGCCGATACAAAGAGACAGACGGAATTTTTTTTTTAAATTGTTTTTTTTTTATAAGTACCGTGTATACTCTCATAAGCATTGAGCTGTTATTTTGTTATTACAAACAGATTTTTCAATTTTATTTATTTGTATAAATAAAACGATTACAAAGGGCCGATTACTTTTGGCATTCTGTCACAGTCAACCCAGAGCATGGAGAAATATTGTAATAGATGCTTTAAAAGTGTAATAATTCAAAATATGAAATACTTACGTACTGATAAATACATTAGTAACAGGTCTGAAATACACATATAATCAAAAAAAATATTTCATATCATATAACAGTAACACGTACATATAGTATACAGTAATATATTCATACATATCCATTTAACTAACATATAAAAAAGTAAAGTTACAGCCTATAAATGTCCTACTGCTGAGCACAGGCCTCCCCTCATTTCTGAGCGGGTTTTGGAACCGAAAAAAGTCCACCATGCAGCCCCAATGCAGCATGCGACTTCACATGTCTAAGAAATATTTTCACAGACATGCAGGTTTCATAGCAATGTTTTCTTTCACTGTTGAGCACGTGGTAAATAAGCACTTAATATAACAATTTTAGAGGTGCTGGCACCGGGATTCGAACTCAGGTTACTCGCGTACTATTGCATATACAATTGTTTGTGGATTCTTTTTTCAAATTTATGTCGAACCACCACGTGTATTTTTTTATATGTATATGTGTATGTATGTTAGTTTATATGTATGTACATATTTATTTATCATAATTATATATTGCTATGTATTTATTTATATGTATTTTGAGTATTTTTAATTTGTATTTTATATTTATTAGTAGCTTTTAAGGTTTAAATATTTAGTTTCTTTAAATTTTACATCTGTCACATTGTTTCACTGCGCTTTGGGTTGACTGGCAGAGAATGCCAACTGGCATTAAGTCCGCCCATTGTATCCTTTAAGGGGAAACAATAAAGTTTAAATAAATAAATAAATGTGAAATTGAAGTGTTTTAACTGGAGGTATGATTTCTCCATCCGCATTCTCATTCTCATTCCCCATGGCCAGTTATTCTGCCGTGAAGCGGTAGGTAGTATGTACGCATTAATGTGTTTCAGTTTGAAGGGCACTGTGAGCTAGTGTAATCACTGGGTAATATGAGAATGAAGAAGCGATGTCTGAGGGTGATAGGCGCAGTGTGGTGTCACACAGAAATGTTCTAGATGGCACAGCATTTTCTATGTAAAATAATCAATTGGAATGTTTATTATTGCGCAATAATTTCAAAACAACAAAAAATTGATATGTACGGCAAAAAGTACAAAAAAGGTTTTTAGAACTTGAAACAAATGATAGTATTTTTTATTAATCTGTACTCTTTATTTCATTTTATCTGAAATCATATATACTCTGTATTTTTCTAAAAAAAGTTGGCATCCCCTACTCGAGACACGTGACGTAGCTGTACGGTATGTATGAAAATGTTAAAACTTTATTTATATATTTATGTCTGATACCTAACGATGCTCAGTTGTTGATGGAGCTGTAAAAGCTAAAGGATAACAGCACAAATACGCGTATATCTGTTTGATTTGATTTAAAAATCCAGACCAGACCTTATTCTAGTTGAGGGCTGCGGTTTAGGGATATATAGGAGAAGCCTTTGTTCGGCAGGAATTCAAATTCTTAAAAAATATGATCACTTCATTGTAGAGCCCGATCCAGTGGTTTGAACGTTGTGAAATTAATTTATAGCGGTATTTGAAATTCTAATTAGATAGAGACGTCGAGAGCTAATGCAATCGACAGACTCTTCCAAGCGGTACGACGCGGAGTATATTACGGTAGAGTTTTATCACACAGACCTGTCTCGACCCTTTTTTTCCACGGAACCATCCCGTCCTATTTTTACACGGAACCATATTTGAAAGCATACCTTACTAGGCAAAGGCAACCAGTGTCAAACGGATTACCAAAATAATAATTTTATTATCTTTTTTTTTATAAACGATGCCCCAAGGGTTTCTCCTGTATCGGGGGTGCTTTTTACAGACATAGCACATGCACAACACAACCAGACATGAAAACCAACGATGTATATTGCAGTAATGTTGGCTCCGGCTGGGATTCGAACCGAAAACCCGCGACGTAGATGTCGAGTACTCTGACACTGTACTGGACACGCAGTTGCCGTTTTACTATTTATTGGCTTTGTTACTCTACTTACACTGCAAATTATAGCAGGCGTGATATATTCACAGCTCAATAAACATATAATCAATATTCAATGAACTGATTTCTCAGGGTGGCGAGAGCAGTGTGGTGTCACACAGAAATGTTATATGTGACACAGCATTTGTTATTGGCAGACGTTGCACTTACCGTTAGGTGAACGTTTTGCTCGTCTCGTCACTTTTATCATCTGGATTTCAGCCAATTTTAGTCCACTTTTGAACTTAGGCCTTCCCCATAGATTGCAACAAAACAAGGTACTGAGCCATTTGCATCCATCGACTTCCCGCAAAACGGTGCAGGTCGTCGCTCCATCTAGTAGGAGGGCGCCCTACACAGCGTTTGCCGGTACGAGGTTGCCACTCGAGAACCTTTCTTCCCCAAACGGTATTGGTTCTACGAGCTATATGGCCGGCCCATTGCCACTTCAGCTTGCTAATCCTTAGGGATATGTCGGTTACTTTAGTTCTGCAGCGGATATCATCGTTACGTATTTTATCAAGCAGAGAAACTCCGAGCATAGACCTTTCCATAGCGACGCTGAGCTTCATCATGCGGCCCGCAGTGAAGGACCACGTCTCTGTTCTCTATGCCATCACTGACAATACTCACTGGGTTACAACCAGCTTTAGTTTTGAGACATTGACGTGTATACTCGACGAAAAGATGTGACGCAGTTTACCGAACTCTGCCCAGCCGAGTTGGATCCGTTGATTGACCTCTTGGTCGACGTTGGACCCACCTAGTCGGACAATCTGTCCTAGGTATACATATTCGTCGACAAGTTCGGGGATAGTGTTTCCAAAAACAATAAGTGCGTACTACATTTCAAATTCCCTAAAGTATTTCATTTAATATTTAATGGATATTGAAAGAATTTTATAATGTTATTCAATGCTATTTTCAGCTACCAACGTTAGTTTTACGTAGTTTTACTAAGTAACAACATATAAATTGTCCCTCTGCTGAGCACAGGCGTCAACGAAAAAATTGCAGAACAATTTTAGTTGAGTCGGTCATGTGACAACTTGTTCGTTGAGACGGTCAACGAGCCCGTTGGACCCTGAGCTACCAAGATTGCAGTTTTACTTAGTAAAACATAAAATAAATTACAATCACTATTGAATGTCTTATTTTAGTATTATCAAAATAACTTTCTTTAAATTTTAAATCCGATATCATTATATCCTCCGGACCGATTTCTAAAGGTGACGTGTAAGCGCAAGCTAAGAGGCACTTGATCATACTTACTGTCCCGTGTTTGACGGAATGATTGCCCTATATATTAGAAGAAAGATAAACAAAAAAATCAGTTTTGTCTAAAAAAAATTTTATTTTTATTTGAGAATGTGACGAAACGAGCAAAACGTTCACCTGATGATAAGTGCAACGTTTTTACGAGTACATAACAAATGCTGTATCACTCAGAACATATTGTGTGACACCACACTGCGCCCGTCACCCTGAGACATCAGTTCTTAAGTCCCATGTGCCCAGTGATTACACTAGCTCACAGTGCTCTTCAAACCGAAATACTAATGTTTACACACTACTGCTTCACGGCAGAATAACTGGCCCTGGGGTACCACCCTAGGGCCAGTTACTACCTTGACGGATTCCTGCATACAAATCCTACCACCGGTAATCAATTCATAGTATTATTTTAATGCAGAAGCAAGAAACCCATATCTCAAACTATAAAGAAAATGTTATTATGCATTCATATAATCGTACAACAATTAAAAACAGAAGCAATGACGGTTTTTCTTTTATTCTACACCGGCATTTAATATAGAGCCAAGAATTTTTGTATTCGACAGTAATAAAACTAACATTACAAAATATCTTCGAGAAATGAAAAATCAATAGAGAAAAAATCACAAAAAGCAATTAGGAATTCACCGAAAAATAATCGAAAGAAGATGTAAATATTATAATTTGTAACTTACCAGCTTTAGAACACGCAGTTTACTCAAACGTGAAGTATTTACGCTTTCAGACTACGGCGAAAAAAAGTTTTTATTGAAAAAGTCGATTAATAATATCAATGTTGGTTCTGATAAAAATCAAAAGTTTTTTTTCGTAAAGAAAAGTAATATTATCAAATTGGAAATGTCTATTATGTCAATTTCAAATTCGTAATTTTGCGGCGTTCCCCGCACGCGGTACACGTCCGCACTTTTCAGAGCGGGTGTGACGTCTACCGCAACCTATATTATTATTGCGTGATGTCTGAAAGAAGCTGCTTTAGTGGAAGCCTCTTTAAGCCCTACGATTTAAACTTAGAACTATTCATTATATACCTGACTTGAACGTTTATATACATAATGTAAATGTCTTTTGTTCCGTGCTTACGTTACTATTATAAGGTTAAGATTTCCTAGTAAGTCGTCGTCATCATGGCGGAGAAGAAACAGGCGAAAGAAACTTCGCGGCTATCCTCTTTTTGTAAGTATTTTATTTTTATCTTAGTCATAAAACATTAAAAATAAATTAAATAATAATAACATCATAGACAATAGAATATAATGGACGACCCACCATTCTGCACTGTATTGGTTTGGTCTACTTGTTGCGGGTTGGCTAGATATAATATAAATTGATGCAATCAGTTGGCTAGATATAATATAAATTGATGCAATGGTAAAAGTTGTTATTAACTGTACGAGTTCTTTCGGGTCGGAGTGTCTCGCAGGGTTCGATTCTCGGTCCAATTCTATTTCTCTTTTATATTAATGACTTACCTTATTATTTAGGATATATTTAACTTTGTAACATACCTTTGATTTTCAAACTTTTCATTTGTAATCGAATGACGAGGCGACTGTTATTTCAAAAATAGTAATTTAGTTTGACACAAGTCATTTGCTTTTAAACGACAATTAAACAAAACATATTCAATTCACTACACCAATCGTTAAGCAACTTGAGTTCGCATCAAGTTGAAGGCTTGTAAATGGGAAAGGTGAAGGCTTGTAAATTGGGAAGAGTTGAGGCTTGTGGATGTCACTGTAAATCTTGGGTATGATTGTTTGGGGCATGCACATTTGGCGTAAAACGTACGATTGTAGCATCGTTTAAAGACTGAATATTATGCTACTACTTAGGTGCAAAGTATTTGTAATACAGTAGATTTTTACTAAACTTACATCGGAGATTCACAGTCTCTGCTTCGCCAATCTATGCACCTAAAAATATTCATTAGGCTTTATTCTATACATTGTAAAACATGTGGTGAAGCCATCTTACACCAAAATATGGCTAGGCACTGGCAAAATATCAGCGTGAAGGAGCAGCAATAATACTGAAGCTGACGATGCTTAGTGGTACTTAACTAGGGTTTGGATTCTAATCCCAGTCGCAGTCAACATTTGAGCTAAAACTCAAATTGGTGGCTTTCAGGTCTGGTTTGTTTATGATAGTCCCCGTGTCTCTGACACTGCATCCTAGCGTACCCTCGATCTTATCGCATGAACATTTTATGGAACCTCCGTGTTTGTGCACACACTTATGGAAGCGTCTCTCCTAACAGTTCCTCCTAACAGTTTATAAAGCTTCCGACATTCGGAAGGTGCTGCTGTGGTCGAAAGCGTATGTCGAGTGACAACGTACATAAACAATGATTGGTCATCTAAAACGGCGTGTCGATGTACAGCGAACACTCATGGTCAGTGACCGAACTTTTAAAATTAATCGTATAATATAAAAGCACTTCGAAGTCTATCAATGGCTGTGTAACCACGGGCCTGCGCATTTCGTCCACCGGCTGCCATAACGCTTTATCAATGGGACGACCATCTTGTTGACGTCAGAGCGATGGCGCCTTTTATGTAATGTTTGTTTTCGTTTTCGGTAATATTTAAGGTGTAGATAATCTAGGAAGAGTTTTACTTAGTCTTTCTAATATTTAATTAAATATAACAATTTTTATTTTTATTACATAATACCATGATTATTATATATAGTTATACATTTTTCACAATGCGCAAATAATGCTGATTTATTTCTAAATTAATTTTTTTCTCCAATAGATTACAGTGAGTAACATGTGCTGAGAAAAATCAGGTAAACAGAATTTTTTTTATTGGATAAAGTGCTGAAATGAGCAAAACGTTTACCTGATGGTAAGTGCAACGTCTGCCCATCACAAATGCTGTATCACCCAGAAAATTTCTGTGTGACACCACACTGCGCCCGTCACCCTTAGACATCAGTTCTAAAGTCTCATATGCCCAGTGATTACGCTAGCTCTCAGTGCCTCTCTGAAAATTTATTCCGTCACTATTATGAATTAAAAAAATATCGACGTGACCTGGATTCATTGAAAATCTAGTAACAACACCCTATTTTTAAAAAAAGTCCACTTCGACTTGCAAACGCAAGCCCCCTTTTAAAAGAGAGGTATTAAATTTTCTTCCATCTACATTTCCCTCGTAGAGGTTTCATTCCTTTGAAGATTGATGTTAGAAGCTCCAGAGGAATGAAAATTTAAATACATTCCTTTGTACCCCGGCATCGAGGTAATAATTTCCAGATCGACATTACAATTTGTGTCAATATATTATAGTAAGGAGAGAAAGTTAATTTGCTAAGATCCGCATGCAAAATGTAAAATGGTGTTACCTATTACCTAGTTTTGAAGAGCACCGCCCGCCCTCCCTCAACAGCGTGCTCTACGACTGTCAACCGCAGAGCACTCTGCGGTTGACAGTAGTAGAGTCAATATCACTTGATAATGCCTCGTTTTGAGGTGAAACACGTGTCGTGTTCTCGACTACAGTGGTGTGTATTGCCTAGTGGTAGTGTTGTAGTGGTGGAGGGTATCTGGTGGCCGTTCCCTATGGCGGTTCCCGGTGGCGGTATTGGTTTTTTTGGTGCACGCTGTTGAGGGAGGGCGGGCGGTGCTCTTCAAAACTAGGTAATACACGCCATTTTAAAGTTTGCATGCGGATCTTAGCAAATTAACTTTCTCTCCTTACTATAATGGATTTCCGCAAAGTAACGCAAGTGCGTGTGTCTCGAGTCGCCACACACGCACCACGACGCGCGACCGCTGTAGAGAGCGGCGCGCAGCAGTCGACAATCACACCGCGTACACACGATACACCCGTGTTCCAGGGCGGTTCTCTCCGCCCAGAGTTACCGACACACAAGTCGACAGTCCGAATGGAGGCCCGCAGCCTCCCTTTGACGGTCATTAGATGACTTAACCTTTTAGAGATATTCTAAATCGCGCAAGCACGCAGCGAGCGCGTCAGTCCGAATTTCGAGGTTATTGTAGGAGTTTATTTATGTATTTATGTTTGGGTCAAACCAAACCAGGCACGCGGGCCCCTGGCCCGTGAGCACAGTATCCGATGAGGCTGTAAAAGCCAAAAAAGGCTAACAGCAATTACATCACCGAAATTATATATATACAGTACGGGACAGTAATTCATGCCAGCCCACCGCTCGCGACTATACAAAGCGCAAGTTCGATCTCGATCTCCTAAGGCCTTGGTTCCCAAAGTGGTCCAGGTGGACCCACAGGCGTCTACGGGAGACTCGATGGGGGTCTTTTTTTTTATTTAATAAAAGTGACGGAACGAGCAAAACGTTCACCTGATGGTAAGTGCAACGTCTGCCCATAACAAATGCTATGTCACCCAGAACATTTCTGTGTGACACCACACTGCGCCCATCACTCTGAGACATAGGTTCTTAAGTCTCATATGCCCAGTGATTACGCTAGCTCACAGTGCCCTTCAAACCGAAACACAGCAATGCTTGCACACTACTGCTTCACGACAGAATAACTGGCACTGGGGTGGTACCTACCTAGACGGATTCCTGCATAGGAATCCTACCGCCAGTCTACGTTAGCGTGATAAAAAAATTGGTTAGTTAGTTATAGTTTTGGGAATATGGTAGAAATGTAACTGCAGGAGGTCCACCGGAATCAGATAAATTTTAAGAGTGGTCTATGAGAAAAAAGTCTGCGAACCTCTGTCCTAAGGAGTACTGTTCATATCTGGGCGGGGGCACCCCAGTGCCAGCTCCTTCTATTTGACTGCATCCAACGAAGAGCGGCTCGTATCGTCGACATCCAAGTTCCTTCCAGACGCTTTGGTCCTCAGTGCATATATCCCTTGCAAATAGACTTATAACAAAAAATAGTCTGCTAACTATCACTAAGTAACTAAAAATTTATATCTACAATAAAAATAAAAACTGAAAATATACGAATATTATAAATAAGATGTTTTACGAAAACTACCTGCATAATTTACTAAAATTAAAGACATTTATACGGTGATAAAGTAATGCATACGGTGAATATAAATTATAAACAGGGTTCAACTCAGTCCACGCCGTGTCGGTGTTTTATACGTAAATAAAAAAAAATTGCGGGCAATGGACGGTGTCTTATAGCTGTCCGTCAATACGAAGAAATATATAATGTCAACTCTGTCAGTCTCTCCATTATAACGGACAAACTACTGCAGCTATTGAAATAAAAACTTTGATTATATTTAGTAACTTAGTGATTACCCTTAGTCTTGATTCATTATATGGGGTGGGTTCATCTTGATTAGAAAAAAAAATTAAAGAAATATTTTTTTAACAGTTCTAAAACCAAATAAAACCAAAAAAAATAGACGTTGTACGTGAGGTTTAAATAATAAATATGTGTCCAACGTCTCCAAACTCTAATGAGAAAGTCGGATCATAACACATCAAAAACAAGTTTCTGTTCTGTGGATCATAACATGTCACAGAATTCTTAGAGCACGTAAATAAATTATAAAATGTACGTACTCTTTATGATAAACACGAAACAGCGAAGAATGTAATGGAAGACAGAGATAGCACAATTTTGTTAACTCTCACTTGAAATGTGTAATATTGTACTGTGAATAAGAGGGGCGCAAAATCCTTTCCCGCGCTTGCGCGAATCAATAATCTGTCCCCTACAATGACCCAAATTGTTAACTGCAAAATAAAATACCAAACTTCCATTGCGGCTTTTACTTTAACAGTTCTTGAAATCTTACTATAAAAACTTCAATGAATTAAAACTTAACAATAAATTTTCACTCAAAAGCAATGTTTGGTGAAGCTATAATAAAAGCTCGCGCCTGCGCCCTTCATCCCTGGACCAATTTCTGTACAAGTGTAACTTAAAACTGTTGTAAAGTGCTGTGTTTTGTGTAAAAAAATATAAGAATACATATGTGAGTAACATTGTGATTAAAACTTGTTTATTTGATACTTATTAAACGTCACGTACCTGCCAATATACATTATATAAAACGCAAAGCGTCTTATAAAAAAATCTAGTTTTTTTTTTAATTTTGTCTGCATAATTGTTCTTAAAATTGTTAGCCAACATTTATCTACAAATTAGAGGTGTATATTTTGTGTCTGTATCTAGGTTTATTAATTTTTTTTGGATATTTAAATTTTCCAAAATGGTGGTCTAAGTGAAAGCGATAAAAAATTAACTGTCTTACGTATTTTATCGACTAATGTGTATATTTATATCATAATTTAAATTTCTAATATTCTATTATTCACGTGCCATACTAGTGTATGGCACGTGATAATGTGCCGTGATGTGTGACCTAATATAATAAAAAATACATATTTTAGAGATTTTTACTTTCATTTTGCGAAAATGGCTTCCTTTTTTCTATTGAGATGTTAATTAGTAAAGAAAAAACCTAAACTGTTAAATTATTATAAACATATATTGCCGTTGATGACTTTAAAAAATGTATAATGCAATAAGATGTAGGTTGACCACACCACAATTGCTTTGGAATATATCTGTCCTGGTCAAATTTCGACCACGGCATTTTTCTTCTGATTACTGCCAGAATCAACTTGCACAGGGAATATATAATAGTGTAGGTATATATAGTGTGCACCCAAACAGTGGCCTTCTACTCGCATGTAATAAGGTCGTGCTATAAGATCGAAGTTTTTTTTGTGGAATATTTCAGAATAGTTGTTGATATTAAATTTTGATTACAAAAGTATTTTTGCTTGTATTTCTCACTCGACCTTACTTCACCGTGTAAGTCTTATCGCATTAGCGTGTTGCATGATTATATCAGAAGAGTCAGGAAATGGATCAACTACAGTAGTCAGTAATTTGTTAAAGTTTTAGCCTATAAATGTCCCACTGCTGAGCACAGGCCTCCTCTCATTTCTGAGAGGGTTTTGGAGCTAGGAAGAATCCGCCGCGCTGCTCCAATGCGGGTTGGCGGACTGCACGTCTTCAAAATATTTTTTTTTGTTTTTTTTTTTTATTTCTCAGACATGCAGGTTTCCTCGCGATGTTTTCCTTCACCGCCGAGCACGTGGTAAATCAGCACTTAAAATTGCAATTAACAATTTAAGTGGTGCCGGCACCGGGAACCTAGGTCACTCGCGTGTCAAATTTAAAGCGAGCGCCTTGCCCCTGAGCTACCACGGTCTTAATAATTTGTTAGCTGCACAAAAATTGGCTCAGGATCAACAGATATAACTGTACAGTATGTATCGTGTCGCCTAGTGATGACACGACAAGACTATTCCCCCGCAGATTTTTGCAAGAACACAAATTATTTGATTTCCGGTCTAGTCGTATTGTGATTATCCCCGTGTCTTTGACACTCACCCTAACCTTCCTCCGATATTACCGCATGAGCTTTAAATAGAGCGTAGATAGGTTAAGACGAGTGAGTACCCTTGTGGCACTGTATATGCAGCTTCCGTGAGTATTCAGAGGTTGTCGCAGTGGTCCAAAAAAGGCCAGGACGACATCATAGTGTACTGGCCACTGAGAGACGCGATTGATCTTAAATAAATAACTATTCAAAGGGACTTTTGGCGCCAACTCGAAAAGTGCACTAGTGTTTTTATTTAATTTTGTAATTTCTGTATATATTTGGAGATTTGTTGTTTAATATTCATTGTTTATTATGCATCAAGTGCTCCTGAAAGTGTTCAGTGATTGGAAAATTCAATTCAAGACCAAAATTGTGCTTTTCGTTTTGTCTCCATCAGTCCAGCAAATCTTCAGTAATAGTCAACTATCATTTTACTGACGATGAAAATTTTGAAGTCTTGCTGCTTGAAGATTGTATATTTGGATATGATACTTGACACTGGAAAATGGTTTAAGACTGTTTCCATTAATAAATAAATAAATAAAAATAAATAACTCTCCGAAGCCAGGATGTCGTGCGGGACGGAATGCCTGTCACTGGGCCCGCCACCCGATTCGATAGCGCGCATGCCGCCACCGCCGCTGCCCGCTTTCCTGGCGAGCGCTGCCAACCTCACGCCACCCTGCAAAGCTGCCAAGTGCACACCGCACCACAACAATGAGGTCAACGCCCTGTTCCCTGGCGTTGAGTATCATGAGTTACCGCGACATGGTAAGTTATTCTCTTTTTTTTTATTGAATAGTGTTGAAACGAGCAAAACGTTCACCTGATGGTAAATGCAACGTCTGCACATAACAAATGCTGCGTCACCCAGAACATTTCTGGGTGACACGTCAGTGTGCCCATCACCCTGAGACATCAGTTCTTAAGTCTCATAAGCCCAGTGATTACGCTAGCTCTCAGTGCCCATCAAACCGAAACACAGTAATGGTTGCACACTACTGCTTCACGGCAGAATAACTGGCCCTGGGGTGGTACCTACATAGACGGATTCCTGCATAGGTATTCTACCACCAGTACCTTTTTGTTCTCTGTTTGGGTTGGTTTATTTAATTTATTTTCATGGAAAACCAACAGCTAAATGGAACAACGTAGAAACTTGCAAAGGAACTGCTAGCCAATTACAGGTTCTCATTTATAAAAATGGTGAAACGTGGACTGTGGCAGTCATCTGTTTTTGCAGTAAGTGCCCAGTCTCTGACTACCCCTTATGGGATACAGTCGTGATCTTATGAATGTATGTATGTATTTATAAAAATAGTAGTTATATCTAAAAGAAAACACTTCAGTTCAAAAACGTCTTACTAGATCAAATCAGCCAATATTACAACATCGATATGAGACGAGTAAACCTTTCGCCCGATGGTAAGTGCCACGTCTGCCCATAAGAAATGCTGTCTCACCCAGAACATTCCTGTGTGGCCATACACTTCGCTCGTCACTCTGAGACATCAGTTCTTAAGTCTCGTGTCCCAGTTATTACAAGAGACCTCAGTACCCTTCAGACCGAAACACAATAATGTTTTCACACTACTTCGCGGCAGAATAACTGGCTGGGAGTACCTACCTAGACGGAATCCTGCATAGCGAACCTACCACCAGTAAACATTTACATTTGCAGAAATAAGGAAAACTATTCGCTGCATCACGACACACGCAGGCATAGACAAAGTTATTAATAACACATTCAAAAAAAGTAATTACAAAAAACAGCATATAACAAATTATTAAAAATAAATTATGGCCGTGTGTTGGCGGCTTAAGAGAATCTACCGCCCCATCTCATCCCGTGGGTGTCGTAAAAGTCAATAGAGTCATGAGATGGGCACAGCATCTTCCTGGGACATCTGAATAAATAAACTGCGGTTGCCAAACGGCCTGCCAAGCGTGGCTACTATGGCAAAAGCCCACCAAAATCAAGGCTGCAAACGTTTGAGGCAATCTATAGGGGAGGCCTATGTTCAGCAGTGGACTAGAACATTTATATGAAATGAAATGAAAATCCTTTATTTTTAGTCTTTACAATTTACCGACATTCGTAATTTGTAGGTTCCTCTCACGCGAAATAAACTCCGTAGTCCTCTTTTTTTGTAAATCCTCAGTCAAAAATACATAACAAATAAATTAACAAAGAATAGTCTCAAGCAAAACCAAAGCACGATACACGTTAACATTTTTGACAAGATTAATTGAATAAATACATAAGCAAACTAATCCGTCTAGGTAAGTACCACACCAGGGCCAGTTATTCTGCCGTGAAGCAGTGGTGTGCAAACATCACTGTGTTTCGGTCTGAAGGGCACTGAGAGCTAGCGTAATCGAGGCATTTGAGACTTAAGAACTGATGTCTCAGGGTGACGTGCGCAGTGTGGTGTCACACGAAAATATTCTGGGTGACACGGCATTTGTTGTGGGCGGACGTTGCACTTACCATCGGTTGAACGTTTTGCTCTTTTGAGTAGACCAGTCTCCGCATGTGGCATCCATCGCCCTCCTCAACCACTTCAAAGGGAAGTCTGGAAGGTGAATATAGGCTTTTACTTTACTTTTTTTCCGTAATCAAAATTATCGTACGTCCGTCTCCAGGATGGAAGCTATCTATGTGCCAAATTTCGTCAAGAGGGGTGTAGGGGGGTAGCGGTTGAGCCGTGAGAAGGTAACAGACAGACAGAGGGACAGAGAGAGTTACTTTCGCATTTATAATTTTAGGATGGATTACTCAATTTTGTTTACTTTTCACAGTAAAAGACTGCAATCTGTGAGATATCATTAATCTAACTACATTTTACATCAGTCTCCGGGTAACAGAGGTTTCAAACATGTATTACAGAACCGGCCGGCTATGACGACACCTGGTTCCTGGTGCTTATAACTTGCTGTATCGCTGTACTGTGCATAGCCGCCCTGCTCGCCCTGTTTCTGCTAAAGTGTAGAGAGTAAGTACATCTAACTTTAACTGTCAACTTGACATTTCGTTACAGTCCAACAGGAGTTACATTGGGTTGCAACACTTTTAGAGATCAAAACCTTTGATTCTATTTCGATATATCATCAACAATTCAAGGGACGTCAAAACTGGAGGTGACCAAAATTTCCAAAAAATTACTTACGATTTATAAATTATTTCATTTGTAAATTTATTTGTAAAATATTAATAATTATAGATTGAAGGTGTTAAAAGGGTGCTTTAAAAAAGTTAAAAATTGAAGAAAATTTGTCTTTGAATTAAGTAATTCTTTTATTGTATTAAGTATTTAAACTATCTCCACAGAGCACGGGGTGGATGCAAAAGCGGAACAGGTAAGACCAGCGGCTCTAACGCTCTATATGGCAGCGCCGCTCTAGACTCCCGAGTGCTCTGGGCGGCACTGACGCCACGAGGCACCCGCCACTTCGTAGCTGACACGTACCCGCACGACGAGACCGAGGACCATCACTACGAATGCGTCGAGCCGCCGCTGTACAAGCTCGGGCCGCCCGAAGATTTGACTATAACCCGACACTTAGTGGAATACTCGGAGCCGGCTCCGCTGATCGAGAGCTACTCGGACCGGACGGAGGAGTACTTTCGCGGCGGGATAGGTAGCATGCGGCGCGGGCGGCCGCTGGTGTCGTCGCCGACGCGCATCGAGCGGCCCAACCTGCCGCCGCTCAACCTGCAGGGCCGCGCCGCTCGCCGCGCACCGCACTCCCGCCGCGTTAGCGACGCTGCCGCCGACGGCTCGCCCATCTGAAGCGAGCGTGGCGCGGTCTTCTCCGTCGCCGACGCAACCGATATACACTACGAGTGGCACTCGATCGGCGATACCAACGTCGATCGGCTCGTTTAGGACCATACTCACAGACGCTACCAATTGTTCTCGAAAATAATTCTATTTAAAAAAATGTTCTCTATGTTATTTCATCAGTCGATGTTTTGACAAATTTTCACTTGCAATTGTATACTAATAACACTAATATATATTGGCAAAAAAATCAACTGATCTGAAAAAAACCAACCGGTTTTATACATTTTATTAAAACTACGAATGCCATTTAACAATAGTGTTTGTGTATATTTATAAAATTCAGCCGTGTTGCAGTGGCGTAAGCAAATCTGCGTCCACATACCGTGGAGCATTACTATCACATACCATTTACGGACAGCAGCGTCGATATAGTGTGTATATGGCGTCTGTAGAAGTAGGATCGGGTGGGCCGTGCCACAGTTCGCCACAGAATTGTCTAGTTCCCACCCCAGGACTTCATCGAGTGCCGCTTTTCATCTCCCTCCTTGAAAAATAACCTAGATACGCCAATGTTTCTACGATAATTAATGGGCATGCTGATGACGAAGAATAGTGTTTATGAATTTCTAAAAAATTGAAAAAATAAAAATTATTATGGCTTTTCCGAAATTTCTAAATGATGTCGGGAATTAATTTATTATCATGTACTTAAGTTATGATTATAACAATATTTTTTACGTTCTTATGTCTACCAAAGATAACATTATGCCATTGTCCAAGTTAAGAGTTACACTATAGTTATACTATAGGATAATATAAGCATAGAGACGTAACTTAAATACTTGAAATAGTACGATTTAGCTGTCAGTTTCAAAGAAATCATATCAAATTACTATGCAGTTTTTGACATTTACCTGGGTGAAGTGTGAAATGAATGAGTGAATGTAGTCATTTAATCTATGGAAATTATATGCAATTGATTCTTAGATACTATTATACGTTTTATAATTTAGGTGATATCACGGCGCAACGCAGATTTTTCTATTTATAGCTCTTTCCACGCAAGTTTAAATTCCGTTACACACACGGATATTTATTTACTAATATTTTTTAAGAGTATATGCAATTTTTGTAAAACGACCCGATAACAAACTATTTGCCATGATTGTGTGGTGGAGACAGGGTTGCCTCCTCTTTTTTATTTTATATAATATTCATGATTGTGGAATTTATTGAGGATAATATTCGAATAACAATTTAATTTCTATTTAATTGCTTTAGTTATTCTTACAAAAACTGAAATACAGCTATTAATTAACTGAAGACTATTAATATGTATGCAGAATCAAGAATACCATGTTTGACTTTTGTTTGAAATTAATATTTATTCAGCAGAAAGCGTATTCATATTGGCCTCTTATACTACTTAGAATCCTATTAATTGGCTGTAATTTTCTATTCTTTTTCAAATATCCAGTATTTCCTTTATAATTTTCACGTTATTAGAGATTGATCTAGTGAGTTTCAAAACTAATCTTGTTCGTTAGTAACGTTCGATGATCGGGATAAACTTACAAAAAAGGTAAGCGATATTCGCTTAAACCTTTTTAGTATTACGGAAATAAAATCCTTACAAAATAAAAAAACGATAAAAAGCCCAATTACCATTAAATAAAAATATTATTTATGTCTGAAATGGTACGTTCTTATATAATCAATTTGTAAAACTAGTAGAGAAAAATGTAATTTTAAAAAAACTAAAGTTATGTATTTTTATCTATGTATAATGTAAAAGCTAATACTTTCTTTTTTTTATTACGTTTTACATTTTTTATATTCTTAAATGACCTTTGGCAACACTAAATGTAAATGTTATATCCTTAATCGTGTTAGTGTAGTAATGTAAAATATCAATTTCTAGTCACATCCTCTTGAATTAAGAAATTGCTGCTATAGCGTTTAGATATAATAAAAATCGATGTCTGTACCTATTCCTATTGAATTTATATTCATTTTTCATTTACTATAAGAAGCAATCTGCAAAATTGATTGTGTTTTGATAACATAAATAGAATAATTTATTAAAAGGATTTTGTACTTATATTAATAAAGAATATTGATACACCACTGCTCTTATTTCTCCTTCCTGGTGTACATGTGTACATGCTGGTAAAATTTTTATTTCAGGAATCTTCTAAATTCTTTAAAAAGTAAGTAAATGTGTACACCAGCGACACGCTATCATGCTGTTTTGACGTTTTAAACTCAAGAAGTTTAGTAAAAATTCAAAACCCCGTCATCAGAACCCGCATAAAAAAACCAAACCCGCTCGATGATATACTTAAATACTTCTCTATTTGAATCGGATTTTGGGGTTTTAAACTTTTTGCGCGGACCCCTAAGTATTTTTCTAAAATTCAAGTAATAATTTAATTAGTTTATACTTTACTGACTGTAAAATAATAGTTAACTTTTACTGAAGATTTGCTGGACTGATGAATAATTATGGAGATGAAGGTTTGTTGAACCTAAGGAGTCAAAACAAAAAGTACAATTTTGGTCTTGAATTCAATTTTCCAATAACAGTACCTACAATATGCGAGCATTTGCTGCATAATAAAACGGTCTTTAAGAAATTACAAAATTCAATTCGAGTTGGCGCCAATAGTCCTTTACTTTTATTTGAGTTTTGTTAAAATAGATGCTTAGCAATTGCCGTATAAACTGTCCTGCACCTGGCAGCACTGTTTTATTCCATTGAATGTGTTGACGCTGTCACTATGACAGCATTTTCTAAACTGCTTCATTTGTATTTTGTTGTAGGTATTTAACTAAACGTCGTTGTGATTATATTTATATTATGCAAAAGTAGTCGTAAGTGAAATAAAAATGACGGACGAAGTAATTAAACATTCGGTACACACGCTGGTGTTTAGATCACTGAAAAGATCTCATGACATGTTTCTTGCTAACCAAAGCTTATTGCCGCCAATCGACGAGAAAGCGTAAGTTATTTTACTGTTTATCATGGTTGATAAATCTTTTCTGAATTTTAATTTAACGAAACTTTAGAGTAGAACCTGTTATACGAGCAGTGCTACTGGATTCCATATCAATTTCAAAATAAACATAAGAGCCCAATCCCAAGCTAAGCCCAATATATAAAGATGATGATTTGATATCAAATAGAATGATGATTTTATATTGTATAGAGCGACGAAACGAGCAAAACGTTCACCTGATGTAAAGTGCAATGTCAACCCATAACAAATGCTATGTCACCGAGAACATTTCTGTGTGACACTACACGGCGCTCGTCACCCTGAGACATCAGTTCTTAAGACGCATAGGCCCAGTGATTACACTAGCTCACAGTGCCCTTCAAACCAAAACACAGTAATGTTTGCACACTACTGCTTCACGGCAGAATAACTACATCTTTTTCTAAATTAAAAATATATCAATAAGTTAACATTCAACATACCTCACAATTATTCTAATCCTTTCTAAATTCTGTCAACCTTCCTTTTTTTATTTACAACAAGCTGTGCCCCACAGTTTCATCCGCATAAAAAAGCCGGCCCAGGTTGATGATATACATATATACTTCATAATTTGAATCAAATTTTAGGGTTTTAATTTATTGAGCAGAACCATAATTATTTTTCTTATATTAAAATTGATTAAATAACCCTCTATTATATCAGCTATCTGTCATTGAAAGTCCCTCCAAAATTGGTCCAGCTGTATCTGAGATTCGCCAAAACAAACAGAGATAGACAAAAATTTAAAAACTTATTTTTTCTTATAAGTGCCATATATACTTATATAAGCATTGAGTAATAAGCTGTTATTTTGTTAATACAAACAAACACTTCAATTTTATTTTTTTGTATAGATCTCAATATGACATTATAGTATAAGTGTCTACAGTGCTACACACTTATCTGACCCAGTGGCCATAACTGGAACTACCTACTAATTATCTACATGATCGTAATTATAACATTAAAATAAAATTCATTAAAAATGTGCATTAATTTTTATTCCTTGTTTTTTTATTCATATTGTGTAATAAATTTCGGACAATCTATTAAGCGGCAATACTAAATTCAACAACAGCAACTAATTGATTTTCCAAGATAAAAAGTATCCTATGTCCGTCCCTAGAATGCAAGCAATCTCTGTGCCAAATTTCGTCGAGATCGGTTCAGCAGTTGAATTTAGAAAAAGTAACAAACAGACTGAGGGACAGAGAGTTACTTTCGCATTTTTAATATTAGTCTAGATTATAAAGACCATTTATAATGAACTAACCTTTTCCTCAACAGTGAGAAAATTTTGAAGACTATAAAGGCGCGCGACAGTTATGGTCAGGTGATGTCAGCAGTCGAGAAATCACTGGCTATGAAGCAACTGGAAGCACAGAGCAGGCCAGAAACACCACATGATACAGGTGGAATGAACTAATATTTTTTTCACAACATCTTTGTATAAAAAAGTATGCTTTGTTAGACCCTTACTGAGTCTGTCACAGACGTTCATTCTCCTGACATAACTTGATTGGTCCTTTGAACTTTTCATTTAAGATCTCATAGAAAATTTAAAAAGCTGTTTTAAGCTTAGGACTCATGGGTGTGGACTCAATCTGTATTTGTATCTGAGTATCATACCTGCGCTGATTCTCAATCTCTAGTTGCTTATCTATAATCAATAAGGGCATCATAATCAGTTTAAAAAATTGTTCATATTTACATTTAAATAAGAATAATCCTTGTTCCACAGAAATGGCAGAATCTGCAGCGCTTGGCTCTGATGGAGCTATGCTGCCATACAATCCAGGAACAATGGTAGCCCCGCCCACCGGTGCCCAAGGTCCTACAGCTGGAGGGACTACAGCAGTTGTGCCTCGCAGACCACCAGCGGCACCTCGCCCCAAATGGCACGCACCATGGAAACTAATCCGGGTCATTTCTGGACATTTGGGTTGGGTGAGATGCGTGGCTGTAGAACCCGGCAATGAGTGGTTTGCTACAGGTCAATATTCATTAATTAAAATTAGAAGAATAATCTAGAATAAAATTTCAATGAGACGAGTAACTCTCATTTATAAATACTGGCTGTTGCGAGATATGTTATATTCGGTAGTTCTCGCCTCACTGGCCGTAGGAAGACATACAAACATACAGTCATTCCTTTTACCCATATAAGCAGTACACAGAAGCCACTCACGAACCTCACTTTTCGCTGTCACGGGAAACGAGACGTGACGGGTGGTGAACCACGTCGCCGTAGAAAAACAGCATCGAACAGAGTTGTCCACACCATTAAACAATCGTATTGATAAGTTTTTTCTTGTTATTTTATTATTCTTTTGATTATAACTCTTAATACATTGGGCCTGCTGCGATTTCTGGAGGAGCTTGGTTGGCTCGAGTAGCACAACGTTCCTGCCTACACGCAAAATACGCGCTAGACGTGGAGTTGCGGAAACCGGCCCGTCAATCTACAATCTACAACTCTTATTATATGCCATAGTCTCGTCTCTCATGGGAGTGAGAAAAAATTAATCTTATAAAAAAGACAGATTTTATGAGATTTCTCACTCTACAGCCAAAGACTACACAATATTTTTAACTCCCAACGTTGATGTTTATCCATGAACAGGGATCGTTGTTACCTGATGTGACATATTTTTTATCTCACTTCCAGAAATTGTGTACCAAACACAAATAATTGAGTTTTAGGAGAGAATGCAATCTGAGTCATTATGCCAGTGGCTATAACAAGGCTTATATTCTATAGTATTTGCACAGACAAACACCTTCATGTTGCCTGCGAAAGAGTTTAAAAATATTATGTTAACAATGACATTTTATATATTAAAAAAATTAGCTGCATATAAATCAATCATCAAAAAATATATGTAATGTGTACTAACATTCATCTGGTACGGTAAAAAAAAACAAATTAATTACCAAAACTGTTAAACATGAATGAAGAAAATTATTTGCAGGTGCCGCTGACAGAGTTATCAAGATTTGGGATTTGGCGACTGGCAAATTAAAAGTATCACTTACTGGACATGTTAGCACAGTCAGAGGTAACTATTATTTAACAAAAATACTCCGGTTGGCTAACTCCGTGGTAGCTCAGGAGAGCCGTGGTAGCTCAGAGGCTAGGCGCTCGATTATATTTCATAGTACGCGAGTGACCTGGGTTCGATTCCCAGTGCTGGCACCACTAAAATTGTTAACTGCAAATTTAAGTGCTGATTTACCACGTGCTCGGCGGTGAAGGAAAACATCGTGAGGAAATTTGCATGTCTAACAAATAAAAAAATTTTTGGAAGTCATGTGCAGTCCGCCAACCCGCATTGGAGCAGCGTGGCGGATTTTTCCTAGCTCCAAAAACTTCAGAAATGAGAGGAGGCCTTTACTTTACTTTTTACTCCGGTTTGCTGGAAGAAGTCATCCTTAGCGATAAGACCGCTAATTGCCGTAACGTTTTTTTTTTTTTTCATTTTATTTTCATGTATGTTGGTGTGCAATCAAATATCCAGAATTAACTGGCACTAAGCGATAAAAACTGTGTTTTCATTCACTAACGACAGGTGAAAAAACATACCAACAATTTAAGTGATGCTTGTGACCATCCTCATGTTTCCCTGGTCTTATTTTCTTTTTATTTTCTTTTATTAAGGCATGAAAATAAAAGGCTGAAATGATTATGATGTATGAACAAATGTACAAATGTTGTTAATACATATTTAAAATAAAATCAGAAGAAAGTATATGACATTCAAAACCTTATACCAAATATTTAGTGCTATGAGTTGCACATAACAAGTTTCACATTTTGTTTTACAGACATTCCGAGGTTACATTACGTTTTTATATTTTATTTTTTAAAGATTTTTTTTACAACAAATGTGAGATATAGCAAAAACATCTATGTTAGTGAAATATTGGTGGTAGGATTCCTATGCAGGAATCCGTTTAGGTAGGTGCCACCCAGGGCCCGTTATTCTGCCGTGAAGCAGTAGTGCGCAAACATTACTGTGTTTCGGTTTGAAGGGCACTGAGAGCCAGTGTCATAATCACGGGGCATATGAGACTTAAAATGTCATGTCGCAGGGTGAAATGTTCTGGGTGACACAGCATTTGTTATTGGCACACATTGCACTTACCATCAGGTGAACGTTTTGCTCGTTTCGTCACTTTATCAAATAAAAAAAAAATAGTCGTACGATTGCTCCACGGCAGTTGCGTCGGACTGTTGCGTCGCAACGGGGACGCTGCCCAGGATTAGTTCGACACTTTTTAGTATCGAACAATTTATGAGCATACTTCTTTTCAAAGTCTAAAGTCCACCGACGGATAGCTGAGAACAACTAGATTTTATAACCATTGACTATTAAGATAAATGCAGTCAATATGGTTAAGAAACATTCAGGTATTATTCTTATGAATATAACCCTCGATTTACTTACAAAATATTTTTGCAGGCTTGGAGGTATCACCTAGACATCCTTACCTGTTCAGTTGTGGTGAGGACAGACAGGTTAAATGTTGGGATTTAGAGTATAATAAGGTAAGTAGTAAATTTTAGTTATAATAGATTTTGTAAACCTTCATTCAGTCTAAGAAAACCTTTCATATTCATGGTTTTTTATTAATAATTTGTGCCAAGTTCGAACTCCGACTGCCCTACAAATATATTTAAACAAAAAAAAAATTCAGAAAAACTGATAGAATGCTGATATAAAACAACACAAACAATATCAATTGTTTTAATTTCATGTCATGTACACTTCAAAGTAATTTTAAAATACCCTTGTCTGTTAACCATTAATTACCAGTCTAAAATTTTACAAATAAAAAGATTACATATTAAGATAGCCGTGTGGTGGCGGCTCGTTAAAAGAATACTATCACTCCATCTCATCCATTGGATCTCGTAAAAGGCGAGTAAGGAATCAAACTGCACTGTGCACCAAACAGCGCATGGTGGCGATGGGCTCACCACCTATCACACCAAGTGCATTATATTGTTTTGGTGAAACGTGGATTGTGGCAGTCATCTGTTTTTGCAGTGAGTGCCCAGTCTTTGACTACCCCTTATGGGATACAGTCGTGATCTTATGTATGTATGTACATATTTAGATATGAAAATATTTAAAAATAATTACAGTATTATTTTAAGATATTTGGAGAAACTTTTTCTTCAAAGTGAAAGTCAAAACTTCTTTATTCAGTTTAGGCTTGTATAAAGCTCATAGGAATGTCAAAATATACACATCTTGAGCTACTTTTACCCCAACAGTTTTGCTCTGCTCCTTATATAGTATACTACATAATGTCACTTTCCTTTCTAATGGACTGTGTGTTGCCAGATCTTAATATTAGAAATCCATACATACCAGCCAGCTAAGACGGACTTTTGGATAAAATTGAATAGAAAGGCCTAACACCTCAACTTATTGAGGATTTTGTGTTTTAGAAAATGATAAATATTATTGTATGTAAATCCAGGCTTATTTGATTCTTTATCATTAAACTGTCTGAACTTCTAATGAAATAACAACTAAGTTTGAAGAATCAGTCTTCTTCATTATGCAATTCAAGAGAAAATTGAACACCGCATTGACAGTGTGACTGGTAAAACGTAAAAATGCTAACAAAAGTCGGACAGGCCTTCACCCTCTAATTTGGTCGGACATGCCACATCCAAAAAACCTAACCATGCCCGGCTTTATCTGGCCTGCTAACCCTAACTGTGTGCTCTTAGGTGATCGTTGCATACCCTCACCAACTAGAGTACTTAGATTCACATTAAGATTTAATGCTTTGAGTGAGAATACTGTGCGTGTGGCAGTAAAAAAATATTTTTTCAGGTGATACGTCATTATCACGGCCATCTATCGGCTGTGTACACACTGGCCTTGCATCCGACCATCGACGTGCTCGTGACGGCCGGCCGGGACGCCACGGCGCGCGTCTGGGACGTGCGCACCAAAGCCAACGTGCACACGCTCACCGGGCACGGAGACACCGTGGCCGCGCTCGCCTGCCAGTCCTCCGAGCCGCAGGTACGTACAGTGGCACGTGTGGCACGAGTGGCCAACGTGCACACGCTCACCGGGCACGGAGACACCGTGGCCGCGCTCGCCTGCCAGTCCTCCGAGCCGCAGGTACGTACAGTGGCACGTGTGGCACGAGTGGCCAACGTGCACACGCTCACCGGGCACGGAGACACCGTGGCCGCGCTCGCCTGCCAGTCCTCCGAGCCGCAGGTACGTACAGTGGCACGTGTGGCACGAGTGGCCAACGTGCACACGCTCACCGGGCACGGAGACACCGTGGCCGCGCTCGCCTGCCAGTCCTCCGAGCCGCAGGTACGTACAGTGGCACGTGTGGCACGAGTGGCCAACGTGCACACGCTCACCGGGCACGGAGACACCGTGGCCGCGCTCGCCTGCCAGTCCTCCGAGCCGCAGGTACGTACAGTGGCACGTGTGGCACGAGTGGCCAACGTGCACACGCTCACCGGGCACGGAGACACCGTGGCCGCGCTCGCCTGCCAGTCCTCCGAGCCGCAGGTACGTACAGTGGCACGTGTGGCACGAGTGGCCAACGTGCACACGCTCACCGGGCACGGAGACACCGTGGCCGCGCTCGCCTGCCAGTCCTCCGAGCCGCAGGTACGTACAGTGGCACGTGTGGCACGAGTGGCCAACGTGCACACGCTCACCGGGCACGGAGACACCGTGGCCGCGCTCGCCTGCCAGTCCTCCGAGCCGCAGGTACGTACAGTGGCACGTGTGGCACGAGTGGCCAACGTGCACACGCTCACCGGGCACGGAGACACCGTGGCCGCGCTCGCCTGCCAGTCCTCCGAGCCGCAGGTACGTACAGTGGCACGTGTGGCACGAGTGGCCAACGTGCACACGCTCACCGGGCACGGAGACAACCGTGGCCGCGCTCGCCTGCCAGTCCTCCGAGCCGCAGGTACGTACAGTGGCACGTGTGGCACGAGTGGCCAACGTGCACACGCTCACCGGGCACGGAGACACCGTGGCCGCGCTCGCCTGCCAGTCCTCCGAGCCGCAGGTACGTACAGTGGCACGTGTGGCACGAGTGGCCAACGTGCACACGCTCACCGGGCACGGAGACACCGTGGCCGCGCTCGCCTGCCAGTCCTCCGAGCCGCAGGTACGTACAGTGGCACGTGTGGCACGAGTGGCCAACGTGCACACGCTCACCGGGCACGGAGACACCGTGGCCGCGCTCGCCTGCCAGTCCTCCGAGCCGCAGGTACAGTGGCATGTGTGGCACGTGCAGCCAACGTGAACACGCTCACTGGGCATAAATACATCCAGGTCTTTCCGCAGAGGAATCTATCTATAATCTTTTTGAAGTGGTGTATATTTTTGACATCCAGAAAAGATGTGTCATATTCTTTATCTAGGTGAACTTAAAAGATGTCCAAACCGCCCATTGTACCTTATTTATTATATTTTTATTTCCTTTTTGTATCATAACTAAATAAAACTATATTAACTTAACTTTACATTCATTTCAGATTATCACTGGCTCTCATGACTCCACAATCCGTCTCTGGGACTTGGCAGCAGGGAAATCCATGTGCACCCTAACGAATCACAAGAAGTCCGTGCGGTCCATAGTGATCCACCCCACGCAGTACACCTTTGCATCCGCCTCGCCGGACAACATCAAGCAATGGAAGTGTCCGGAAGGCAAGTTCATACAGAACCTGTCCGGGCACAACGCTATTGTCAACTGTATGGCAGTCAACCCTGAGGGGGTGCTGGTTAGCGGTGGCGACAATGGCACCATGTACTTCTGGGACTGGCGGACTGGCTATAACTTCCAGAGGTTACAGGTGTGTACTTTGAGCAATCTGTTTTTAAGAGAATTGATGAGTTTAGAGATAAACGAGGCATTCCTTAGGTCACGCACACACTTTGATTGTAAGTCACATAAGGTCACGAAAGCCAAAAAATATACTGTCAGATATTTCTTTCTACGTTAAATAGATTTACATAATAAGTGTTGTGTAAAATACTTCATAATCTATGATTGCACTAAACAGTAGCTTAAACATTCTCATCTTCAGAATACAAAACTAAGATTAATATTTTAAAAAACTATTTAGAAAACCATCGGAGGTAGGCCATTCCCACATGAGTTTACGCAAAGGAAAACAAGTTGCCAATTTCGAAGTAGCGAAACACGTTCGATAATTTAAATCCCCTCCACACTATACAACTCAATCCAAATCTGTTCAACGACAATACAACCAGACTCACATGGCAGTGATAGAAGTATTCGCTTTTCTTACTTTCAATTGACAAATGTTACCATTGTATTTGTCTTTTTTAATCATAAGTATTGATATAGTTATTGACGTGATAACGTCTAAATTGATGAACGCCGGCAGCGCGCACGAAAAAGTGCCCCGTTCCGTCTGAGCCTGTGCGTGCAAGCGAGAGCGCGCAACAACCGATAGAGAGGCACGATCGGCCCAAGCGTTGGCTTGTGACACATAGATATCTCTTCTCGCGTGACGTCAGAGCTAGCGGTTAGAATAGTTCTGCTACTGAAACCACGCGAGTTTCTTCGAGAACTTTTAAAATAAGCCCCGCCCACATCGACGGAAGCCATTATTTATAACAAATGTTGAATACGCGACAACGTACATGTTTTGTGTTTATTTCTAATATTTAATTCGATGTAATTGATTTCCTCCATAATTTTCAGTCGAATTTCATTTTGTTCACTTCAATTAACTGTTTTTCTCAAAACGGCGGCAAAAAAGGTATTAATTCTTGCATTTTAAGAATAATATACTTAACTAATAATAAATAAAGAATAATATGATTTTAACTAATTGGTCGTGATTATATTTAAACAAATTAATTTCATCAAAGTTTCTTTAAGACGTTATCACGTAATATATATTTTCGGTGATGTAATTGCTGTTAGCCTTCTCGGCTTTTACAGCTTCATCGGATACTGTGCTCGCGGGCCAGGGGCCCGTGTGCCAGGTTTGGTTTGACCCAAACATAAATAAATAAATAAATAAAAACTCCTACAAAACCCTCGAAGTTCGGACTGTGTCGCGTTCGCTGCGTGCTTTCGCGATTTCGAAAATCTTAAACATTTTAAGTCGTCTACTGACCGTCCGAAGGAGGCTGCGCGCGTCCATTCGGACTGTCGACTTGTGTGTCGGTAACTCTGGGCGGTGAGAACCGCCCTGGAACACGGGTGAATCTTGTGTACGCGATGTGATTATTGACTATTGCGCGCCGCTCTCTACGGCGGTCGCGCGTCGTGGTGCGTGTTATATTAAAGCTATTGACTGTGTGTACAGTGTGGCCTGGATCGTGACTGACAGTATCGTGGTCAGGAAGAGCTGAGACGTCCGTGTCGTCTAGCACGTTTCGCGGGCGACGTTTGCGTTCGGTCGCGTTTCTGTTTGGTCGGTAATTTGCTGCTTTAACCACCAGCGGGTTTGAATGAACCGCGGCTTTTTCGAAAAACCGCCGTGATAATTCTCTGAAGTGTTCAGAGATTAAAGGCATTTCACAGTCGCTGTGAAGATCTACATTGCGTTGATACCAACCGGCTCCGGTGGCAGTTCGCAAGAATCGATTTTGAACGCTCTGTAACTTCTTTAATTGATTGCCCGTCGCGTGAGCGAAAGCGACGCAAGCATAGTCCATTACGGGTCTTATGCAAGTCTTATAGAGGCGAATATCACGTAAAACTATCGTCCGTAAACCGACTTTACAGACAACCATTTTTTTTTAATTAATTTTCCATATGAATTTTCCGTCGACATTATGAAATAGATTTTCACGTAATTATTAATTGACATTTGATTTGTTTAAGGTTTTTTTTTCTTTAACTTGTAAATGGCAGTATTTGTATTATTCCATAACCGATATTATTAACTTTTTTTTTTAATTTCGTGACTGTAACAAAAAATATTTAATAAAATACGCATGAGAATACAGCGATTTCATCCAAAATTCGTTATCCCTTTCAGGAACAAGTAATATACAAATCGTAGCGGATGATATTGTTAATTATTTAAGGATTTGCCTCTCTATTGTATACATCTAAATATCTGCCATTTTTTAAAAATTAATAATGCGAGACGAAATTATAAATGATTACAAATTGAGTCGCGTCGTGTTCAACGGGTTTAGTTTATTTTTAATCACTAGGGCCTTATTAGACATTACAATTTGGAAAGCCTTTCGCTAAATTTAACTTAGCCTTTTTTTTAGCAGTAATACTTTTAAACACGGATTTGCAATGTATTAATTTTTTACCAATTGATTTTATGAATTTTCTGGTTACCAATAGATTCTGCATTTGTAATTATTTCTGTACACATTTCTCAGGCACCGGTCCAACCAGGTTCAATGGACTCCGAGGCAGGTATATTCTCGATGACGTTCGACCAGTCGGGATCGCGCCTGATCACAACAGAAGCAGACAAGACAATCAAGATATACAAAGAAGACGACTTGGCCTCAGAGGAAACGCACCCAATCAACTGGCGGCCAGAGATATTGAAGAGGAGAAAGTTTTAAAGTCAATAAATTACTTTTACACAACAACTGCGAGATGTTTTATTTCCTTCGTCTTTTGTAAACTGTAAATGTCTCCCAACAAATAATTCCTGGATTAGTTCAAAACATAAAATAGTCAACAGAAAACTTATTTAATAGAGTATACAGTGTTTCCTTTTATATTTATATTTTCGAATTTGTCCAAGTCTTCGATTACGTTGTAGACTTTGCCCTCATTAGCTTGATAACAAGATCATCAACATCATTTCAGTCTATCACTAGTCCATTGCTGAACATTGGCCTCCCTCATATATAGCCACAAAATTCTGTAGCTCTTATTTTAGGGGCTTTCGCCATAGTTGCCACGCTTGGTAGGCGGGTTGGCAATCGCAGTTTATTTATTAAGATCCAGGAAGATGCTGCTGCCCATCTCCTGGTTTTCATTTTCCCCCTATCGACTTTTACGACTTTTATGCCGCCACATCAGTAATTGACTATCAAAAACAGTATTGATTATGAAAAATAATAATTGACGATGTATTTCAAAGATATATTGAGTAAATTTTATTTCATACTTTAGTAATCACAAGCCACACAAGTCATTTGTTGAAATTGAAAACTTTTATATAGAATATTTAAATAAAACCTTCAATTATCCTACTCCTGGTAAGAGTCGTCGAAGTGTAGTTTTCTGAAGATTTAACATCTACCGCGTGTGAACTGCACACACGTTTTGTTATGTATCGAGGGTATATTTTAAAAATGTAATGACATAATTAAAGTAAAAAAAAAATTAAGTTTTTATAATATTTAATTTAGGTTAAAAATTACATAGCGTACATAAATGCAAAAGAAAATAACATAATTACATATCTGTTATTATCGCACCAATTATTCAAAGAAAAAAAAACAAATGCTGCCAGTGTGGAATGTAAAAAAAAATAATTGGCATGGCAAACTTATTCGTAAACATGATTTTGTTTGAAAATACATTAAACTATGTAACTTTATTCCAATTAGGTATCACACATTCATAAAAAATTAATCTAAAAGAATACTTCAAAGTAAATAGGCACAATTTTTTATAGCAATTAGTAAAATATATATATATATATATTTCTATCAAAATTTTACTTTGAATAAAATCAAGTGCACGTTGGACGTATATAATTTTGCAATACATCAAAAATTACACTTCCTAGTAATAAATACTTGGAAGTGTAATTTATGAAAATTGGATATGACATCCATACAATCTTCTCAACTACATTCTTATAAAATGCCTTTGTGACAAGTGCTTGCCAGCAAATTTTAAAAGGGAAGGCAAAACTATTTTAATGAAAAGAAAAACCCCACTAAAACCAGTCTGTGAGTGACATTTCTAACATACTCTTTTACAATTAATAATAATACAATGATTGAGATTATCTGTTAAAATAATTAATAACAAAGTAAAAGCAGATTGTATAAGCTCTCTCAATATAAGTGCAATCTGTATATGAATTGAGCCAGATTCCAGGTGCCCGCTGAAATCCCGAATAATAAGACCAAGTCAAAGACGGCGAGATCATATTTCATCCTCCAGATCAAACTTCTCTTCTGGGAAGTCTCCGACAGTCACGTAAACCGGTTTCACGAATCCGCCATAGTTGGGGGGGCACGTGAAGTATCGCTTACCGTTCACTCTGAAATGTTGAATGAGTATCTATAATCATAATGAAAAAAAAATTGAAGTGTCTGTTTGTTGTTTGTATACTTTCACAAGCATGGAGTACATAAGAAAAACAATTTTTTAAATTTTTGTCCGTCGTGTCTGTTTGTCCCGAAACGACTGGACCGATTTTGACAGGACTTTCACTGACAGATAGCTGATATTATACCGGCTAACGTAGGCTACTTTAATATTAGTAAAATAAGTTGGTAGGATAGGTAGGTAAGGTTGGTAGGATAGGTAGGTAAGGTTGGTAGGATAGGTAGGTAAGGTTGGTAGGATAGGTAGGTAAGGTTGGTAGGATTCCTATGCAAGGAATCCGTCTAGGTAGGTACCACCCCAGGGCCGGTTATTCTGTCGTGAAGCAGTAGTGTGCAAACATTACTGTGTTTCGGTTTGAAGGGCACTGTGAGCTAGCGTAATCACTGGGCATATGAGACTTAAGAACTTATGTCTCAGGGTGATGTGCACAGTGTGGTGTCACACAGAAATTTTCTGGGTGACACAGAATTTGTTATTGGCAGACGTTGCACTTACCACCAGGTGAACGTTTTGCTCGTTTCATCACCTTATCCAATGAAAAAAAAATCGATCGTGGTCGGCTTTTTACGCGGGTGAAACCGCGGGGTGCAGCTAGTTTATAATTATGTCCGTTCACATTCAAATTCCTGTCCGTATGGCTTTCGCACAGGTGGCCTACGGTTTCCAGTTCGTATTCAATGTGTGCGTGAGCTTTTTCATTCATGTTCGTGTGCAGTTTCAAATTGTAAGTACAAACGAAATTTTTCATTATCATAACAAGCCAGTATTTAGCCTGTGATTAAAGAAATTATGAAGAAGTTACGACCACGGTGACATATTCGGTTAAAAACCAGAGGCATGTCTTTGTGAGCGACTGAAATACACAGGCAATAACGTAAGAGCACCCATTCGACTACGCCAGTTTCTCAAAGTTTTACGCCATATACCGTATTTTTTTAAAGACTCCTTTATGTTGAGAGAATAGAGTATTTAATTTCCCCCATCGTATCAATTTCAATGTTACCATGTTACTACCCTGTAAAAAAGTTAAAAAGTAAAGTTTCAGCCTATAAATGTCCCACTGCTGAGCACAGGCCTCCTCTAATTTCTGAGAGGGTTTTTTTGGAGCTAGGAAGAATCCGCCACGCTGCTCCAATGCGGGTTGGCGGACTACACATGTCTTCGAAACATTTTTTTATTTCTCAGACATGCAGGTTTCCTCACGATGTTTTCCTTCACCGCCGAGCGTCACCACTTAAAATTGCAATTAACAATTTTAGTGGTGCCGGCAACGGGAATCGAACCCAGGTCACTCGCGTACTATGAAATTTAAAGCGAGCGCCTAGCCCCTGAGCTACCACGGCTCTTGACAGACAGACTACCCTGTACACTGTTATATTTTCACTAACATATAACAATAACAATATAAAAATAGGAGGAGGTGGATACCCTCCTAACCAAACTGAAATCGACTTTTGGTGGTATGTAAAGAGTACTTTGGAAATTACATACATGCATACAATGACGCCTTTTTCCCATAAAAAGGGTATCTATTTATATAAGAAAAAAGGCGTGACTGTATGTATGTATTCTGCACGAATAGGCTGCCCGTAAAGTACCTGAGCCGTCTTTTACAACACCTCGGTAGGAAAGAGGTAGGTTTTGTTCTACTCTGACACTTATCGGCTATTGGAAATTACAGGCTGTCTGTATTGGCTTTGGCTGGAAATAAAGTGATGATGTTGATCAGCGAGGAGTGATAACAAATGTTGGTAGGAGTAAGGTTAAGTGTCTCACTCTCCGTCGTTCTTGCCGAGCGGCTCGTCGTACTGCACGCCGATCCACAGGCCGCGGGCGCCGGCCAGCGGCCCGTTGTAGCGGACCGTGGCGCGGCGAGCGGCCTGCCGCGGCGCTCGAACCTCGCACCGAGCGCCTACCACCACGCTCGCCGCCAACCTGACCCACCCACGCACAACGTTAACTGCTGGTAGGATACCTAATGCAGGAATCCGTCAAGGTAGGTACCACCCAGGCCGTGTTCTACCGTGAGGCAGTAGTGTGGTAACATTATTATGTTTCGGTTTGAGGGCACTGAGAGTTACATATGAAACTTAAGAACATGTCACAGGGTGACGGGTGCATTGTGGTGTCACACTGTTCTGGGTGACACAGCAATTGTTATGGGCAGACGTTGCACTTACCCTCAGGTGAACGTTTTGCTCGTTCCGTCACTTTTATGGAAAAAAAAGAACATAACCGTTTCGGTCTGAATGGCGCTGAGAGCTAGTGTGATCACTGGGCATATGTGACTTAAGAACTGTCAATCTGACGGGCACCGTGTGGTGCCACGAATGTTCTGACTTAGCGAATTAGTCGAATGTTTTACTCGTCTCGACACTTTCTCCTATAAAAAAGGCATGATGGAATGGTAATAATGAATGGTAAAATCTCTGGTAACCACCAGAGATTTGATCGTGGCTCAGTGGTGGGTAACCGTCTTGCGTCGCTTTGCGTGACCGCAAGTGCTACGTCTGCCCATAACAGATGCTGTGTCACCCAGAACATTCCTGTGTGGGATCACAATGACCCCTGAGACATCAGTTCTTAGGTCTCATATGTGATTATGATAGCTCTCAGTGCCCTTCGGACCGAAACAGTAATGTTTACAGACTACTACTTCACGGCATAATAACTGTCCTGGGGTGGAACTTACCTAGACGGATTCCTGTATAGTATGAGTAACTACGAAAATAAGAATGGCAAGAAACTGGGGTCTTATTTACAGTGCCATATTACAAGCAAAAACTCGTAGATATAAATTAGCGTAGACAATTCTTATGTAGTTAATTTTATTTGCAAGTTTGCAACATAGTTTGTTTCATTTAGGAAGCCTTTATAATGTAGTTAATTTTATTTCGAACATACTTTGCCTCCTCCTCCAGTTCCTTCTGCTGTTGCTCCTTCATTTTGTTCATTTCCTCTTCATTGTATTTGCCCAGTTTGTTACGTTGTAGAAATGACCGAAGTGTGTCTCCCTTCTTCTCGTATTCCTCTTCGGACAGGCGGAATCTAAAGTTTTCATAAAGAATTTACTTACAAAAAAATTAAAAAAGTATATAGCAGTATCTGTATGACAACAAAAATTTATTAAAAAATGACGTAGCCAACTGGCACCTGAGTACAATGTCCCCCTCTAGTCGCAGAGGTCTCACTTCAGGCTACGCCGTCAATGTAGAGAATAATAGGATATAATATGTTGACCTCATATGCATTTCAATAATATTATTCTAACGCTTTTCTTAAAGCTTTTTTTCCCTTCCTTCACAGGGCATGCATTAAAAAATTACTAATAAAATATTAATGGAATATAAACACAAATACATTTAATTCATTTCAGAAAAATGAATACAATCGCAACATAAAAAAGTAGCAAAAGCTGGTATGTAAAAATATAGTAAAGAAAGTCACCTTTCCGCACTATCAGAGTCAGCAAAATCTTTGACCAGGGCGAAGTTGTCGATAACATGTATCCTCATGCCATCATCAATAGGGTATGAACCAAGCAGGGCATTGTCATCATCAATGTTGCACAAAAAGTTGTTTTTGTTGTCATACACCTTCAACTTCATGGTGGCGGACGAGCCTCCTGTGACTAGCTCTAATTTTGTCTGTTAATGGACATAAACAATAAATAATTGGAATGAATGCTATGTGGTATTAGTATAGGGAAATTGAATTATAAGTAGATGTGAAAAGACAGAAATTGTTACTGTTTATGCAAGAAAAGTCTCTCTGTACTCTATCTGTTCTGTGCAACATATACCATTATTAAACACCTGATGGTAAACAGACACTGTGTCCCATAGTCACCTACATCCGTCCTTCATGAAGAAACAAGATAAATATCTAAATGGTTTATGGCCACATCAAAAGCACCTGATGAGCATGTACAAAGGATGGATTGTGAAACATGATGTAGCAGGATAGAGAATGCCATTTGACTATTGTCATGAACCACCTCCTGGCACAAGCTATTGGTTGGAGAATAACAGGAACATGGGCACGCCAAGAAGGGTACACGAAGGTACATTTGCACCATGTCATATTAGTCAGGCCATCTTGATTGTCATATGAAGATGGGTAAAATGGGGTGGTTTGAGCAATCAAATCTGTGTATTCAATAATGGATTCATTAAAGGCCACATCACTCACTTCATTTGTATAAAACATTGCTCCACAAAAAAAAACAATTATTTATTTTTTATTTTATAAAGTGAAGAAATGAGCAAAACATTCACATGATGGTAAGTGCAACGTCCGCCCACAACAAATGCTGTGTCACCCAGAACATTTCTGTGTGACACCACACTGCGCCCGTCACCCTGAGACATCAGTTTTTAAGTCTCAAATGCCCAGTGATTACTCTAGCTCACAGTGCCCTTCAAACTGAAACACAGTAATGCTTGCACACTACTGCTTCACGGCAGAATAAATGGCCCCAAGTAGGTACCAACCTAGACGGATTCCTGCTTAGGAATCCTACCACCAGTAAAACATATACTGATTTTCGGCGAGTTTAGTATTTAGCCGTGGTAGCTCAGGGGCTAGGCGCTCGCTTTAAATTTCATAGTACGCGAGTGACCTGGGTTCGATTCCCGGTGCCAGCACCACTAAAATTGTTAATTGCAATTTTAAGTGTAGTATTGTTAAGTGCTGACTTACCACGTGCTCGGCGGTGAAGGAAAACATCGTGAGGAAACCTGCATGTCTGAGGAATAAAAAATATTTCGAAGACATGTGAAGTCCGCCAACCCGCATTGGAGCAGCATGGCGGATTCTTCCTAGCTCCAAAACCCTCTCAGAAATGAGAGGAGGCCTGTGCTCAGTAGTGGGACATTTATAGGCTGAAACTTTACTTTTTTTAACTTTTTAGTATTTCCCTCATTGAACCCTCCCAGATATTGCCTGTAGTATAAATATGGGATACATAAAGGTTCTATAACATACAAACTTTATATTTTCTAATTATATTGTTATTCTGCCATGATTATCTAAGTTGAGAGTATTTTAGAATAAAACTGAAACAATTTATACTGGAAACTTAATAACTGTATTGAGAATTGTAATTGAGAAATCAACATTTCAACATATGCTAATTGCAGAGTTAAGTACCAGCTTGGTTGGTGCAGTCGATAAGCAATTGGCTTTTGTGCTGTGGGTCAGGAGTTTGAATACCACACAGGAAAAACCAGAATTTATGATACAGAAGAAATCCTAGTGTGGGGCATTATTAAAGAATAACAAAAATGTTAGGATTTTGTTAGAATGAACTAGAAGTCACACAGAGGCCAAATTATGATTTCTTCTGACCATTGTAAGATGGGCATTAGGCATACAAAATA
This sequence comes from Luehdorfia chinensis, assembly GCA_019845155.1. NCBI lineage: Eukaryota > Metazoa > Arthropoda > Insecta > Lepidoptera > Papilionidae > Luehdorfia > Luehdorfia chinensis. Next base: position 3,035,329 of record JAHVAK010000390.1, read on the forward strand.
TTTTTTATCAATTTGTTATACCTTAAACTACCATCCTAATGCAGGAATCAGTCTATGTATGTACCACCACAGGGTAAGTTATTTTGCTGTGAAGTAATAGTGTGCAAACATTACAGTTTCAGTCTATAAGGCACTGAGCTAGTGTAATAACTGGGCATATAAGTCGTCAGAACTGGATCATCCCAACCATTACATCAGATTTGATAAACCACAAATCCTCGCAAAAGAACACCAATTCCTACCAAGGATGATTCGCGAGGCTATTGAAATTAAAAAACATCCTAATTTTAATAGAGAAGATGGTTGGGTATTACCACCAGCTTGGGATCCTATAATTAATAAAATTAAATCAAAAACCAAGCATACCACTACAAGACTTCAAGACACAGTAAGCTCTTTCTGCGTAGATCGGACCAATAATAATAATTAAAAGCTGAAGGTACTCCGGGTTAACTATGACATCGGGACATCTGTCACCTCAGTCCTCCCGTGACCATGGGTGCTGTAAAGCACTCGAAACATCGGGTTATAAATAATAAAATTAAATGTGATAAAATCCGTAAAATTAGTTTCATTTAAAAGAACTGACGTCTCAATGTGATGAGGGCAGTTTAGTGCCACACAGAAGTGTTTTGGGACATGCATGCCATAGACATGGACAGAATGTTATGGGCAGACAATGCACTTATGATGGGGTGAACTAAATGCTTGTCCCATCACTTTTTTAAATAATTAAAAAAATAATGAAAAAATAAACTTTTCAATGCAATACAGAAAAAGCTTCACTTTTATTATGTGCTGTTTTAGTGAAACTGCGTCACTACTCTATAAAAAAAAATAGATTGAGATTAAAAATCCAATCATTTGCTAGTTGCACTAATATTTGGTTCACAGGTTTATTACCATTTAATGCTGTTATTTTTACTAAATATCTGTAAAGATATTGGAATTTTTTACGCCGATTTAGAAATTTATTTGAGTAAATACATGTAATTTAACTAAAAGCATTAATGAAAGTATAATTTTTATTAATGTCATTTTGTCAAAAATAGTAAAAACGAGTTTCTTAGAATATTACAAACGCTTTAAAGTAAAAAAACAGAAGGGTGTGAATCATACTAACCTTAAATTCGGACACAGGAATTCCTTTCTTGAAGCGTCTTTCAATAGGCACGGCATCTCCACTATCAGACTTTGTGATATGGACATTAACATAATCCTGTGTTACAACATGAACTCCTTCCATAATTAGATACAAAATAAGGCTTAATAAAGAAAATTTATCTTATTAACCGGTACGGTAAGATATAAACAAATTAAGATTTACAATTGTCAACTGTCAAATTTTACATAGTGTACTAGGTCTGTTGAAAAAATATCGATATATCGATATAATTTTATAAATAGATCGATATCTAATATTTTTTGAAATGATTTATCGACAGTATGATATTGAAGTCAAGATATCGTTTGTCGATATTTTTTCAGATAATTTTTTATTTTTTGTTTTATTTGTAAAACATTTTTACTGTGTTATTGTAATTTTTTTAGGGTAATCTATATTCTCTCTGCCTATGCATTATATGGGAAATGGGTGTGTTCATATGTATTTATACTGTATTATCTTTTTTTGACTTCTTTATTCATACATGATGAATAGAGACTTAATAAAAAGTCTTTCAAAACGAGAAGTAATTTCTTCGTCAATGGTATGTGTTTGTGTATTACTATTAATGTATTTGATATGTTAATGCTATTATTGGTAAAAGTGCATGTGTATTCCGTTGTTAATTTAACTAGTTAAAAGTAGTGAAGTACCACAATACGTCGTTTGTAGAAAATGCTTGAACTGTTTATAAACTCTTAAAATATATATTCAGATTAATCACAAAAAGAATATTCATTTTTTATAAATATACTTGATTAATAGACTCTATAACTCATTTTTGGACTGACTTATTTTGAGGACATTGGCAGAATATTATTTTAAATTTTTTATAGAGTCTTGAAATAACATTTTTACAAAATCCATTTAAACGATTTTTTAAGAATTTTAAAATGAATACTCATATTTGTACAGGCCACACAAATATTGTGCATATAAAAGAAATAAATTGACTTTTTTCAAATTGTATCCAATATCATTCTGTTAAAAAATATTACCATCTGCCTAACATTCTTTTGTATTAGTAGAATAATATTATATCATCATCCATATTGTAATTATTTAGTTGAATGAATTGTCTATAACATGAGTTTTCATGTGAAAATACCCAATTAGAAATGATGTTTTTTTTTAAAGATTTCTTTCATTTTACCTTAAGATACCTTATACACTTATTCAAGTGAGTTTTGAAACTTGTATTAAATCTTTTGGTTGCAATTGGTAGTATTACGTTGCAAAAATGGCAACTGCACTTCCGATCGATTTGACGTTTCGTTTGGTATTGATGACTCTTGCACATGGCTTTACCGCTTCGAGTGTTTTTGTTTGTTATTCTTTCGAGTCTGGGTGCTCATTGTGTTCGATAATTGTATGCTTGAAAGCCTCCGTGAGACGCCCTTGTCGCCAGTGTTGGCATTAGCTTTGAAAAATAGGAATATACGTATAGGGTGGCAAAGTAATGGCTCGGTTTTTTACCTAGATATTTTTTTTTTCATTAAATACCAATATAACAAAATCGTGCCATTGCTTTTGCGCCACTCTATACCTAGCTATCATTATATGCATATAAGGCAAATGCTACATTAGATATGAATAAAAGCAGAAATCGAACTTCCAACTAATAAATCGCAGGTATTTCGTATCACGTATTAATCTATTTTTTAAGGTTAATTATAAACAAATACATTAGGTATATTGTACACGGTATACGACGGTATATTGTACCTGATAATACAATTTATATTGAACATACAAATAGATCAGTAACATGTCAGTTTCTTAAGTGACTTATGACATAACCTATAAAAAATTCAAAATCAAAATTCTTCGCTTCCTGACCTTGTCTAATGAAAAAACTTGCATATTTAGGCTCAGCAATTGATGCTTAATTTTCAAGATTTATTTTGAGTACCAACTAAAATGTTTTATGAGAGTCTGCCATTGTCCAGGACATTTCAAAATATCGTAATTTTGCTTTCGATATATCGTACTCCGATACTGATACTTTAAAAATATCGATATATCGAAAATCCGTTATTTTGTCCCTTCGGTGTTACACTAACAGTAATTTTTAAATTTTACTATTTAGTAGCTAATCTTCATTAACCTCTTAGTATCCCCAGCTGGACATAGGCCTCTCCCAAGAAGAAAAGTTTGCCGTAATTACAACGCTCGGCAGATGCATGCGTGATCGCAGTACCAAATGCTTCGTCGCGAGATGCTACTGCCCATCACCGGTCTAAATATTTTCGGTCTTATATTTTTCGAGGTAGTTATAGACATTTTACAGGCAGTTCCCTCAGTAGACTTTTACGGCACTCATGGGATGAGATGGGGTTGCAGATTTTCATATGCCGCTATATTCTATAAAATTTTTGTTAAGTAGCAATCTATATCAATATAATCACTAGCTATTCTCCGCCTACTTCGCTCGGTAATTTCGAGATTTTTCATGACAAAAGGAATCTCTGTACAAAATTTCTTTAAAATCTCTTCAGCCATTTGAGAGCGATTGAATGTCAAACGAACATACAAACTTTCATTTATAATATCTTAAGAATAGGCAAAACACGCTTGGCGTTTTGGCCTTGAGAAAAGTTTACAAGCACAAGCGTGTGGATCGGACTAATGGCTTTCCTTGCGTAAGCGCGGTGGTGCTTGCCGTTGATCGGATAGAATGGCGGTTTTCTCCATGCATGAAAGGAAACTTGTGGCGAGTGTTTGCAAGGCATCCAAACGCTTGCATGAGAGGAATTCAGATTGTGACCGTACGACTGACGGACAGTCGTTTTCTGTCAGCTCTAGCTACGCTCGCTTCATTATAATTAAGTATTTAAAAATGTCTGACAGTGTAAATGAGGTAATATTCGTTTTTTGGAATGTTATCAAGCTGATTCGTGTATTTAGAATCATACGGACAAACACCACAAGGTTAAGACAAAAGTTGTCGATGCTTGGAAGCGGATAAGCAATATAATGCCAATAGCCTAATAGGTTAGGGTACGGACTACAAAAACACGCCGTCGCAGGTTCGATCACGCCGTCGCAGGTTCGATCCCGCCATTCGACTATTGTCGTAAGCTATCTGCTAGCACAAGCTTTAAAGCTTATTTGGATTAGTCCCATCAAAAACATTAACATGTAAAAAAATAGGTCAAGCCTCCCATTGCAGCCTATATACAAATAAATAATGTAAAAAGTTGTGAGATCCCACGTAGGGCCAAGTCTGTAATTTTATTAAAAATGAATTGCCAGTTCAAAAATTTTGTTATCAATTAAGTACATATTTAATAAATAAATAATATTTTGTCGCCCTATCGTTACTAGAAACCTTTGTTTATATAAAATATACTAAATATCGTGAATTGGCAATCGCACACAGCAAAGTTAAAATAATATTACCTGTAAACTTATGTACTTCTCCGATATCAGTTTAATAGCAAATCGAGAAGAAATATCTACGAAATGGTGTTTGTGCTATGCAATTACTGAGGTACGATATTTTGTTGGTTCGAGAAAAGGATGTTACGGTCGTGCTCGCGTCTATTGTTTTCACAAGTACAGAAGGGAGGGAGGGGCTAGTGGAAATATTTTTACTTAAATCCTCTCGATAAGAAGTAAATTTTAAGTTATTGTGTAGTAAAACGATAACCTATGTTTTTGTGACTAAATTTGGGGTGTTCTGTAGTAGAGTACAGAGCACAAGAAATGCTTATTTCAAACGCGCTATTTGAATCGATTCAAGACTCAATTCAGTCGGGTTTTGATACAATTTTATAGATTTTCGCATTTTCAATATACTGCTTGTTGACATATTAAAAACCTGTAATTAATCTAAATAGTTTCGTCATCATTCTTCAAGTGTCCATTGCTTGCAAAAATTATAAAGATTATCGTTATGCAAAATAATGATGTAGCCTTGTGGTGGCGACGTAATGGAACATGCCACCCACTTCATCTTGCAGGTTTTTTTTTATAGCATTTTCTCCTATAAAAAACCTGTAAAACGAAGTGGAAGTGACGAGACGAACAAAAGTTCACCTAAAGGAAAATGCCACGTCTGCCTAAAACAAATGCTGTATCACTCCCAACAGCTCAGCGTGGCATTACACTGCGCACCCCTGAGACATCAGTTATTAAGTCTCATATGCCTAGTAATTACACTAGATCTGTGCCCCTCAGACCAAAATAGTAATGTTTGCCCACTACGGTTTTTGGCACAATAACTGACCCTCCGGTGGTGACGTTAGAGGGATTTCTGCATAAGAATTATACCAAGAGTGGTAAATAAAATTTAAAAAGTGGTGATACAAAAGTCAACTAATGGAAAGGTTAGTAAATCTGACGGCATCCGATTGTTCGCGGAATAACCATCTTAATAGTGGCGGACTTAAATTATCAAGAAATTCATTGATGTTCTCCTGGCCGATTTTCGACCACGGCGTCAAATACCGAATCCATTTGGAAGTTGACTGCGCAGGAGATATTATAGTGCAACAAGTGTACGCGCAAACAGGGACACTCACTCGACCCAACTTATCCGTGCCCGATGTAAGGCTTATGCGATAAGATCACGAGTTAGGTTAGGAAGCAGTGTCAGAGACACGGGAACAATCATAACACAAGCGGACCAGAAAACCAACAAATTGTTATTGAACAAATGTTGGGAACGGCTGGGAGTTGAATCCAAGACCCGGGGCGTGGTAGTCAGGTACTCGTAAGCACTAAGCCACGCGGTCGTCAAATCCATTATATTACAGTGAAGTGAAGTAACGTCTGGTGCCCACTAGCAGTACTAAACTGCTCTCGCCAATCCACGTACCCAATTATTACGGTAAATCTTCCTTGGGTAACTGAGGAGAGGCACTGCACTTTTCACAGACTGCTAAAGAAGAAGTAAATTATGTATAGGCATATTAAATAGGTCCAGGTTTTATATGACGATGATGATGTTCTCCTAGCCGAAATCGACCACGGCGACAACTGCCGACTACTGTCGAGAGCCATCAACTGCGCAGGAGATATTATAGTGCCACAAGTGTACGCGCAAACACAGAGGCGCTCACTCGTCCCAACCTACCCGTGCCCGATGTAAGGCTCATGCGATAAGATCACGAGTTAGGTTAGGAAGCAGTGTCAGAGACACGGGAACAATCATAACACAAGCGGACCAGAAAACCAACAAATTGTTATTGAACAAATGTTGGGAACGGCTGGGAGTTGAACCCAAGACCCGGGGCGTGGTAGTCAGGTACTCGTAAGCACTAAGCCACGCGGTCGTCAAATCCATTATATTACAGTGAAGTGAAGTAACGTATGGTGCCCACTAGCAGTACTAAACTGCTCTCGCCAATCCGCGTACCCAATTATTACGGTAAATCTTCCTTGGGTAACTGAGGAGAGGCACTGCACTTTTGCACAGACTGCTAAAGAAGAAGCAAATTATGTATAGGACATATTAAATAGGTGCAGGTTTTATATATTTAATCGCTGAACTAAGATTTAATTATTCATAAAAGGCACATCCAGCTGCTGTCTTGAAAATGATACTACATCTAACAGTGGAATCTGCATCGTTGCGAAGTAGCCAGAGCTGCAATTAAAATAAAAAAGCAAACACAATCTAGGCAATGTGTGACAAAGAGCCCCGAGGTTACGAGAAGCGTTTATCAAGTCGCGTAATAACTTTTCTGTAATGTTCAATTTGTTCTACGTTCATCGATAATTAGTAAGTAACGTAAGCCGCTGTTCTCACATGTATCTATAGAGTAGTAGAGAAGTTCTACAGTATAATCAAGAACTGTGAACAAAAGACCAAATAAAATAGATTAAAAGATCGAAGGCTCAGTTAATAAGACGCCATTGCAGTCCTTGACTATCGTTTCTCTAACGGTGAATTTCAATGAAAAATCATTGCTAAACTTTTTTTAATTTTTATTTAAGCACAATTATGACAAACATTTACGCATGCATTTTAATTGCTTATCTACATACCGGGCCGAATTAATAGTAAATTCTACGCAGTTCTATTAATATCGACGAAGCCTTCTCTTTAAATTACAATTCATAAAAATATGTTACAATTTATAAACAATTACGGAATTTTCCATCATTGTAAAATGTCTTCGATGCCCTATTCTAAGATATAAATGGATATAACTATTAATTTATAAAATAGCATGTTTAGTATCTATGCAATAGATTTATATAGAATAATATTTACCGATTCCTACCTTCACCAAGTGATTAAAACATAAAAAGCTAGTTGTCAATTTCAAAACTGACGAAGTTATAAAAAAAACTAACCTAACAGCTGGTTAGGATAAAATGGCGCTAAATTTTGACACTTAATGACATCTATTAAAATAACCAGCACACAGAGAAAAAATAAAAAAATAAAAACAAGAAATAAAGGATTACTGATGTTGTAGACACTAATGTTAGAAAATAATCCACGAAGCATTAGATATAGTGACTCTTCATTTCTTCTCGTCTTCCGGATATTTCCAAGCAGATTCGGGTGACGCCGTCATCGGGCCCTTTGCACACATTGCTAGCGATATTGTTGTACCGAAAGGGAAAACATTATTTTCATAAATAAGTTATTTCTTGCGCTACTCTGTTATTACCCAAAATCAGAATATTTCAATGATTCCCTTTCGCCACATTAATTGTAATAAATGATACGCCCGCCGAGTACAACTGTGCCATGATTTACTGTTTATATTTTTGAATTTATTTTATACAGATTATGTTGCGACACGTTTATTTCACGTACTGGAATATGTTTAAAGAAAAAAGTCCAATAAAATATTTTATGCTCTATAAATTACACATTGAAATCTTATTAGAACATTAAGATGTCATAAATATTTCTTGTGATCTTTGTAAAAAATGTAATGTTAAAATATAAAATAAAAAAAATTATAAATAAATGTGAGGTTTGCGTGATTTGCATCACATATTAATTTTCCATCAGTCATCGTACAACTTGTACGCATATATTGGAGTCAGAAAGTTTCTCATACGGTTTTTTTTAAATCGACATGTCGCAACGTGAATCTGTATTGCAAACTCTTTTCACAAAAGTAACGAAATTAAAAAGTATATGATTTTACGTCACTATTATAATTTATATAAGAACTCAAAGAATATTGTTATCTATATTTTTGCTTTATTTTAAAATGATTACATATAGCGAGACTTCAAGTCAAGTTATATATAGATATAGTGTAGCTCCAAAAAAGATAATTTGATATATGAATAAATACACAATAATATTAGTCAATATAAAAAAAAGAATCATGAATAGAGTTTGAGTATATAATGGCCGGTTTCGTACGTAGAGTGCATAATTGTTCTAGACGCGCGTGTATGGATATCAGTTAGCAACCGTACCTTGCCCGAGTCACTCGACTTGAGCGCCCGGGCGGGTTCCTCTTCTCCGACGCGACGGCGATAAACAAAACAACACTTCGGTAACCAATAAGGCACTCGTATATTTCAAATTTGTTATTTGTATCGTATAAAAAAAATCTTTGGCGTTATACTGTTACGGCGGCAGGCCTCTTGCTTCGCTCTCCGTGCATTTATCAATAAAATAAAAACAACATGGCATGATTAATACATTCGAATCAGATTCGATCGCACCGGAAAGCGAAGCAACAGTCCGCGGTTCGCTTTTCTTCGCTTCGGGTCTCGCACGCGTCACCCGAATCATTTCCACTGGAAATATCCGAATTTCCACTTCTTCCTGTGTCAAGCAAGTCCTTCCTTGTTCTCTGTGTTCTGGGCTTCTTTCACAATCTGTGTTTGAGTATTGGATTCGACTTCTGAATTGAACATGTCAATCGATTTTGTACTCTCCGGCGTTTCAGTTACGTGTTCTTCTTCCGCGGCTGTCGGTTCAATGTTGTTCTGAGCTGCTGGAGCTATAGAAAAACTCGTGTCGACGGCGTCGCTCGCATCATAAAGACCTGGCGCTTCAGTGTCATTTGCTTCTGTTATGGGTTCATCTTCTTGCGCTTCATAACTCTCATCATTATCATTGCTATAATTTGTCTCTTCGTTAAGAATTTCCGGTGCTTCCGACTCATCATTAATCATCATTTTATCAGTCGGTTCATCTAGTTGAACGTCTTCCTGCTGTTCTGCTTCTTCCGTCATATTATCATCATTACAATCATTATTCTGTACAATTTGTTCATTTTGACTAGATTCTTCTGTCTCCTGAACATCTTTACCAATATACTGGTTTTCCATTTCGGGTCTGTCTTCTTGGACATTTTCCTGTTCTTCGCTTTGGACGTTTTCATCAGCGGCGCCCCATCTAGATTTTCTGTCTTTATCTCTTCTAGGATTCCTTTCGTCTCGCGGTTGCTTTGATCGTTCGTCATTGCTTCTTTTCCTATCGCTTCTATCCCTGTTTCTATCCTCGTGCTCTCTACTACGGCGATCTCTTCTTCTGTCGTCCCATTCATTTCTTCTTTCCCATTCGCGGTCTCTATCCCTATCTCCGTTCCAGCCTCTCTCGTTAAACTGTTCTCTTTCCTCAAATCTTCTATTATTTCTATCAAAGAACTCTGGAGGTCCATCAAATCTTGGACCTTGGTCGAAAGGCCTTTCTCCTTCAAATCCTTCAAACTTTCTAGGAGGACCTTCAAATGGAGGCCTAGGACCGTCGAATGGTGGCCTTGAACCATCAAATGGCGGCCTTGAGCCGTCAAAAGGCGGTCTCGGGCCGTCGAAAGGCGGCCGCGGGCCATCGAAAGGCGGCCTAGGGCCATCAAAAGGCGGTCTAGGACCGTCGAAAGGCAGTCTAGGACCGTCGAAAGGAGGTCTAGGGCCGTCAAAAGGAGGCCTAGGACCATCGAAAGGAGGCCTAGGGCCGTCGAAAGGAGGCCGCAGACCGTCAAACGGAGGCCTGTTCATGTCAAAGGGCATGCGATTAAAGGGAGGTCTCTCAAAACGTGGAGGACCATCAAATATAGGTCCACCTTCAAATGGAGGCCTTTCGAAAGGAGGTCTGTTGAAGGGCGGTGGTCCCATTCCGTTGAATCGTGGACCGAATGGTGGCCCCTGTACTTCCATCCAGGGTCCTGAAATAATAGAATTTCTTCTTTTAGAGAACCTATTTAACGAAACGTAGGTGGCAATACGTCACAAATCTCACCACTTAAAGGTAGTTGGAAAAGCGACCTTCTCATTCTCAATTTTGTAAATGGTGGTAACTTTTCAGCTTAACTGACAGACTAATAAACCAATATCGCAGCATTCTTATACATTAGTGAATATGAATGAATTTGAAGGAATGACTTCGGAAAAAAGAAGCTGGATTTCAATTTACTCATAATATATTAATATGTAACAAAATACTCGCTTTTAGACATCTTTACAGTAATTTTTATAATAAGTCCCAAGCGAATACCGAACTTATCTAGTGCTTGGTGTTTATGCAAATGACGGCTGTTATCAATGACGCCGCAAAATATGATAATATTTGTAAAGTTTTTCTTTTGCCCGTTAATATTTTTTTATTAATAATTACAGTACAGAGAGAGTATACTCACCGGCGCGAAAGTGTGGCGGCGCAAGACGCGGTGCCCAGCCTGCGGCCCCCGGCCCCGGCCCCGGCCCCGGCCCTGGTCCTGGCCCTACCGGCCCCGGTCCCGGCCCTGGCCCAGGCCCCTGTCCTGCTCCCGCCGGCAGCGCAGCTCCGGCCGGCTCGCCATCTGCAACTGCACAAACGCTATTGTTTAACATTGGTTGTGTACGAAAGAGATGTTTCTCTTATCTGCAACAGCATGCAAAGGCGATGGCCAACACTGGCGCTCCGTTGGCCATCTCCCACAGCCGCTGCAGGCGGTCCTGCTCGCTCCCGCTCCCGCTCCCTCTCGCTCGCACTGCGGCCAGTGACCCGGGCTCACCGCTGTCGGCGCCGGGCTCCGGCGCGCGCTCGGTCTGCGCGAGGTCGGGCGCGTCGCGTCGCTCGGGAGCTCCGTTGGCCATCTCCCACAGCCGCTGCAGGCGGTCCTGCTCGCTCCCGCTCCCGCTCCCTCTCGCTCGCACTGCGGCCAGTGACCCGGGCTCACCGCTGTCGGCGCCGGGCTCCGGCGCGCGCTCGGTCTGCGCGAGGTCGGGCGCGTCGCGTCGCTCGGGAGCTCCGTTGGCCATCTCCCACAGCCGCTGCAGGCGGTCCTGCTCGCTCCCGCTCCCGCTCCCTCTCGCTCGCACTGCGGCCAGTGACCCGGGCTCACCGCTGTCGGCGCCGGGCTCCGGCGCGCGCTCGGTCTGCGCGAGGTCGGGCGCGTCGCGTCGCTCGGGAGCTCCGTTGGCCATCTCCCACAGCCGCTGCAGGCGGTCCTGCTCGCTCCCGCTCCCGCTCCCTCTCGCTCGCACTGCGGCCAGTGACCCGGGCTCACCGCTGTCGGCGCCGGGCTCCGGCGCGCGCTCGGTCTGCGCGAGGTCGGGCGCGTCGCGTCGCTCGGGCGCTCCGTTGGCCATCTCCCACAGCCGCTGCAGGCGGTCCTGCTCGCTCCCGCTCCCGCTCCCTCTCGCTCGCACTGCGGCCAGTGACCCGGGCTCACCGCTGTCGGCGCCGGGCTCCGGCGCGCGCTCGGTCTGCGCGAGGTCGGGCGCGTCGCGTCGCTCGGGCGCTCCGTTGGCCATCTCCCACAGCCGCTGCAGGCGGTCCCGCTCGCTCCCGCTCCCGCTCCCGCTCCCTCTCGCTCGCACTGCGGCCAGTGACCCGGGCTCACCGCTGTCGGCGCCGGGCTCCGGCGCGCGCTCGGGCGGCGCGAGGTCGGGCGCGTCGCGTCGCTCGGGCGCTCCGTCGGCCATCTCCCACAGCCGCTGCTCGCGCCCGCCCCCTCTTCGCTTCGGTCCTGCTCCGTCTCGCGGGCTCCGGCGCGCCGCTCCCGAGGTCGGCGCGTCCCTCGGCCTCTGGCCTCTCACTGGGCGGTCCAGTTCCCGCTCGCTTCTCGCTCGCACTCGGCCAGTGACCCGGGCTCACCGCTGTCGTCGCCGGGCTCGGCGCGCGCTCGGGCGGCCGGCAGGTCGGGCGGGTCGCGTGCTCTGGGCGCTCCGTTGGCCATCTCCCACAGCCGCTCCTGCAGACTCTTCTCTCCGTCGGCAGCTCCAGTACTTCCCGTGCGTGGTGACTTCTCCCTGCTGCGCTCTCTGCTACAAACGTTAAAATGGTTAATTTAAACTTGCACAAGAAAATTTGTTTTTCTATGCGCCTGCCAATCTTTCCGTGTGCACGTTATTTTATTACTATACACACCCCGCACTTTCGCCACAACGTGGCTGTGGAAGCAATTGTTTCTCATCCTTTTAAAAAAAATTATAAATAAATAAAATAAAATAAATAAGCCGGAAGTCCACCGAGACGAATTTATATGAATATATTGATTATATTCATTACTCAATGGATAAAGGTTGGCAAGTTGATGATGCGTATACCGATTACTCAAAGGCATTTGATAAAATCTCCCATTCACTTTTCAGTCACAAGTTAGAAAATATAGGTGTACATAGCGATCTTGATTGAAATCTTTCTTAAGAAATCGTACTCAAGCGGTTTCAATCAAAGGTTACTGCTCTAGTTTCTTGCAAGTATTTTCAGGCGTCCCGCAAGGATCTCACCTCGGCCCTCTGCTCTTTAATATCTTTATTAATGACGTTCTGACTGAATTTAAACACAGCAATGTGTTACTTTATGCTGATGATAAAAAAATATATAAAATTGTTAAATGTGAAACAGATTGTGTCATGCTACAGGAAGACCTTAATCGACTTTATCGATATTGTAAATAAAATAACTTAAAAATTAATATTCTAAAGTATAATGTCATAACTTTTACAAGAAAAAAGTATCCAATCTATCGTAACTATTACATAGATAAGGATAAGATCAGCAGGGTGGTTGTGGTGTTTTACTAGATTGTAAAATACTCTTTACGGAACATATTGGCAAGACTGTGACGAAAGCATATAGAATGTTGGGCATTATTATGCGGATAACGAAAGATTTCAATAATGTTACCACTTTTAATATACTGTTTGGTAGTTTTCTTAGGTCTGTTCTCGAGTACTGTTCTACTGCATGGAATCCCCGCTACGACGTTTACATTAATTCCGTTGAAAAAATTCAAAATAAATTTTTAAGATAAAAATTTCCGAACTTAGCCGCTAAGTCGCCGGTTTCACTTTATAGACATCGTGTTAAGATCAGCTATTTCTTGACAAAGTTATTCACAACGATATTGAATCGTTATATCTTGTCACCAAAATAAATTATTTGTGTAACAGATGAGAGTGAGAGTGAGAGAGTGAGAACAGACAGTAGCCGTGTGGTGGCGGCTCGTTAAAAGAATACTACCACTCCATCTCATCCAATGGATCTCGTAAAAGGCGAGTAAGGAATTAAACTGCACTGTGCACCCAACAGCGCATGGTGGCGATGGGCTCACCACCTATCACACCAAGTGCATTATATTGTTTTGGTGAAATGTGGACTGTGGCAGTCATCTGTTTTTGCAGTGAGTGCCCAGTCTCTGACTACCCCTTATGGGATACAGTCGTGATCTTATGTATGTATGTATGTATGTAACAGATCCAGTGCTCGCATTAAAAAACTTTTTTTGTGTTACCTTAACTAAAACTAAATATGCTTCTGATACTTTATTTATCGTGCTTGTCAAAATTATAATGAAATTTTTAAAAATTTTGATATTTTTCACATAACTTTAAGTAAATTAAAAAATCTATTTTTCAATCATTTTATATAGCTAATACTTAGAACTTAGATAATAATTGTAATTACATGTACCTTATATACTTATCTTGTGAGTGCTTGTTAAGTTAAACTAATGATTTATACATTTGTGGTAACTTTACTGGCTTAAGTGTTTCATCTACAAGTCTCATTTATATTAATTTAATGTTTATAGCTGTTTGTTTCCCTTAAAAATAATAAATAAAAAAAATTATTACTATCAGTAGGCGGAGAAGTATGTAAATACGGCGTCAACAGAAATAGCGTGTGCACGGTGGGAGTCGTAAAAATCTCAATGTGTGCGATGGCATGCTTTCTTTGGATAAGTTTTTGAATATTGCATTATGCCAGTAGAAGATCATAACCTTTGGTGACATTACGATATGCCGTTCTTTTTGATATTATTTAAAATCAGTCGTTGCCTGTCGTAGTGATAGTTTATAATAAAAAGTTTTAACGTCGACCGGCATCCTGCCGTATCACTTTAACGACCTCTCCGCCTGTTCCGCGACGTAACTGGTTCGTCAACGTGTTAACTACGTTAATGGAATTTTCAAAGCGATTGTTGGCACACCCCACGAAATGAGTACAACCGTACTTGTACTGGCTGTTAAATTTTACTTTCGACGTTTTTTCCTATTTCAACAGGATATCTTATTCATATGTACTTCTACATTGCATATGTCATTAAAGACTAAGTCTTAAAATCCATATTATAACTACTTTTCTTACTTTTAGTACTTTATATAACGTATTTCTACTTTTACGTTATATAATATTATAGAAGACGAATTTTCATAAGAAACTTGTATTTGCATTCCTTGTGCTAGTAACTATATATACACACTATTTACTTTACAACAGACGTTGTTACCTAAGAAATGTGATGATTTTAAGTTTGAGCATTTATAAACGCCGTGTTTAAAGCGTTTTACAAACATTACATTAACAATAATTGGTTTTATTACGTTTTTCATACGAATTTTACTACGTGTTTTTGGAATACTACTATGTATAGTCAGTATATGTATATGTAGTATATGTAGTGACGACCGCGTGGCCTAGTGGTCAGAGTACCTGACTTCTACGCCGCGGGTCCTGGGTTCGATTTCCAGCCGGAGCCAACATTTGTGCTAAAACAAATTGTTGGTTTTCGGGTCTGGTTGTGTTGTGATTGTCCCCGTGTTTCTGACACTGTATCCTAGCCTAACTCCGATCTTATCGCATCAGCGTTACATCGGGCGCGTGAAGGTTGGGACGAGTGAGTGCCTCTGTGTTTGCGCGTACACTTCTGGCACTATAATATCTCCTGCGCAGTTGATGGCTCTCGACAGTATTCGGAAGTTGTCGCCGTGGTCGAAATCGGCTAGGAGAACATCATCATCATGTATAGTCAATACTATCATTATTTACGTTTATACTACTCTTTAATAACAGTGTTATTTTGTGTTATTAAGACTGTTTTACTAACAAAGTTTTATTTTATGATATATATTTTTTGGATATTATCTGCGCATATTGTCCGCGTCGTCAGCAGCGATAGATGACAAAATGTCAACTGCAAACTGTCTATATCCACTTTTGTCTATTCCAAGGCTATGGGGTGGACCACATTATACCAATGAGGATGGATTAATTGGACCACCGATGTTTTCCTTCGCCATCGAGTAAGTGGTAAATCAGCACTTAAAAAGTTATCTAGCACTATAATTACTTTTCCAAATAATAAGTGTAATATGGCAAAATGGACAGTAGAAGACAATATTTTATAAGGAACTAGTTGCGTGCCCTTAGTGATTTTCCATCTCAGAAACCATTCGACTTTTCTCAAATCTTTGAATCCCAATAAACCTTTAGCCACTTAACCATAATGTTAAATGGTTATGGTCCGATTTTGTCAATGGTCTGACCTTGTAACTTGTTGATTGTGCTGACTTGGCAGTTTTCACTTAGAGTAATAGGCAAATAACATTATTTATACAGATATTTAAATAGCTTTCGATAGTGTATACCATGGCATTCTACTTAAGAACTTACTTAATCTGGGTATCCATAAAATCTGTCGCGATGGGTACAATCTAATCTACTTAACAGGTGCCAGGCGGTAGTAGTGGGTGGATATAGGTCTAATTTTATAAATATTCCCTCAGGGGTGCCCTCAAAGCTCTTGTTTAGGTCCATTATTTTATAACGCATATATCTACGATAATTTACATGCTTTGAACATCCGCGATTTCTATTATACGCGGATGATACCAAAAATTTTCCGCATTATAAATAATACCGACTCTCAAAAGTTAAATCTGATTTAACTCACGCCAACGCTCTCCCACTATTATGAGGACAATAGAGTTAAGTTGAATACAGAAAAATGCCAGCATATGAAATATACTCTCAGTAACAAACCTCCCTTAAACCTTTCTAAATAATAAGCGCACAATGAATTCGCATTTCGACTACTTTATTAATAAAGCTTCATGATCATCATCATCATTTCAGCCTATCACTAGTCCACTGCCGAATATAGGACTCCCCCATGGATTGTGATAAAAGTTTGTAGCACTGATTTTGGGGGGATTTTGCCATAGTTGTCGCGCTTAGCAGACAGGTGGGCATTCGCAGTTTATTTATTCAGATGTTCCAGGAAGATGCTGCTGCTCATCTCCTGGTTCATCTCATTTTCCCTGTGTAGTCTTTTACGACACCCACGAGATGAGATGGGATGGTAGTATCTCTTAAGCCGCACCAAAGCTTACAATAACCTATGTTATGTATTGCGCGTCGGAAAACTTTTCACGGATATTCCTTGCTACTCGTATATTGCGCTTATGTGCGCAGAGTGCTAGTTTTAGCTAGTTGAATTACACTCAGGTCAGAGCGAACAGAACATATTCTGTATAAACTTTAAGTCTTTAAATTAACGTAAGAATACTTATTAAGACTCCTACAAAGATATAGTGTACAAGCTTCCAGGACTGGTAACGCGGAAACTCTGTGACGTTACATTTGTTTATTAGTTTGTTACGATGATAAGTGAACAAAGGAACGAATTTAATTTAAAAGGCGATGGAAGTATTCAAACTACATTTTTGTACAAATGAAAGCGAAAGAGAATTAGACAGTGAAATGGTGTGAAAAAATAAAGGCGGTCTGTAATGGCGAAGTCGTCTTCCATTACGCATCTTACAAGGTAATCAAATGGGAGAATAAAACTGCCCGGATTTTTGCAGAAGTAAACTTTTATGCAATAATACCACAGGGGGCCATACCTCGAAGGAACTGCCGAAGAAAGTCAAAAGGTTTACCCCACAAAGTAAATCGGTAACAAATAATGGAAAACCGGTAATTATTTTTGTGGTAATAATGGCAAAATTGTATTCACTTTTGCGGCTGTACTAAACAAGTTTCTATTTATTTATATAAGTATAAATGTGTGTATAAATTATATGTTGTTGTTTATATAAAATAACGTTTGCCCGTTGCAAACGATATTTATACAATATTGAACAATATTTGTTTATATATGCTTTTATATATTGTTTACATAATTTTTTTTTAAATTAATCATTCTCGCCATCCCAAAACTGTCGAAATCGGATATTTTTTTTAATAAGTTGGGATCGGTTTGTACACATACTGAATATAACAAACACTTCTTTAAATAGGAAATCTGCTAAGGAAGGTTTTTCTGTACATTATTTTTGAACTACCTGAAGCCCGCGACTTCGGCCTCGTGAACATAGGTTTTTAATCAAGGAACTATTTTTTTCCGGGCTTAAAAGTATAGTATGGATGGTATAAGTATGGATGTCAATGTGCTGTTGATTTCCCAAAAAAAAAAATTTTTTTTTCTTTTCAACCTAATACATACATACATACATAAGATCACGACTGTATCCCATAAGGGGTAGTCAGAGACTGGGCACTCATTGAAAAAACAGATGACTGCCACAATCCACGTTTCACCAAAACAATATAATGCACTTGGTGTGATAGGTGGTGAGCCCATCGCCACCATGCGCTGTTGGATGCACAGTGCAGTTTAATTCCTTACTCGCCTTTTACGAGATCCATTGGATGAGATGGAGTGGTAGTATTCTTTTAACGAGCCGCCACCACACGGTTATATATACTATATATCAACCTAATATATATTATATATATATTATATATCAACCTAATAGGAATATTTATTTAAAGTTCTTCAATAATTTATAAAATTACATTTGTTTGAAGATAAAAATCTTGCAAAATCTTTCTTCCCCGCCAGTGTTTCTATGCGTACTTTTATTTTCAGGGCGAACCGTGCGTGCCATTTTCCTTTTAATATATCTTCACCTGGTGATAAGTGCAACGTCCGCCTATGGCAATGCTGTGTCACTCAGAACATTTCTGTGTGGCACCACACTGCGCCCGTCCCCTAAGACGTCAGTTCCAAGTCTCATACTCCCAATGATTACGCTAGAATAACTGGCCTTGACCTGGTACCTACGTGAACAGATCTCTGCATAGGAATCCTACCACCAGTAGCAGTAGTGTGCAAACATTATTGTGTTTCGGTCTGAAGGGCACTGAGAGCTAGTGTAATCACTGGGCAATCGTTTTACTCGTTTAGTCACTTTGTCCAATAAAAAATTGTATTAAAGCATTTCAAATAAAAATTTGTTGTGTTGCTTTTTCACAAAGAATTTCAAATACAAAATAAAAATAGGTATTTTCTATTTTGTATTTGTATTTCAAATACATGTATTTAAAATAATTCACATCTCTGCTAGGAGGATAAGTCAGGGTCACGTATTAAAAAATCGCGTGTTCGGTTAAAATTAAATTCCTATACTTAGTGTAAAATAAAACTCACCTATTATTGGAGTCCCTATTATTGGAGTCCCTGTTGTTAGGCCTGTCGCGTTCTCCCCGGTCCCGCTCCCGGTCCCGGTCCCTTCGCTCGCGTCCCCGGTCTCGGTCTCGATCGCGCCGGTCGTCCCTTTCTCTGTGAACAAATAGTCTCGTTATATTGATATGCTTATTTTGAAAATGGTAAAAAATCTTAAATTGAATCAACAGGTAGATTTCACTAAAAATCACTTACATTTTTTTTAGTAATGTATTTAAATTAATAAAAGTAGCAGGAACTTCTTACTGAATTGAAGAAGTAACCAACTAGGCTTTCAAGCTTACTTCCTAAAATCCATGGGATTCATAAGTTTAACAGTGAATTCTATAAGCTGTATTCATTTTTTATGAAAGTGTGGCAAACGAGCCCACTGGTGTGACAAAGTAGCACACAGGTGTGACAAACGAGTACACAGCTGTGATAAAGGAGCAACCAGCTGTGACAAACGAGCACACAGGTGTGACAAAGGAGCAACCAGCTGTGACAAACGAGCACACAGGTGTGACAAAGAATCACACAGGTGTGACAAAGGAGCAACCAGCTGTGACAAACGAGCACACAGGTGTGACAAACGAGCACACAGGTGTGACCAACGAGCACACAGGTGTGACAAACGAGCACACAGGTGTGACAAAGAATCACACAGGTGTGACAAAGGAGCAACCAGCTGTGACAAACGAGCACACAGGTGTGACAAACGAGCACACAGGTGTGACCAACGAGCACACAGGTGTGACAAACGAGCACACAGGTGTGACAAAGAATCACACAGGTGTGACAAACGAGCACACAGGTGTGACAAACGAGCACACAGGTGTGACAAACGAGCACACAGGTGTGACAAACGAGCACACAGGTGTGACAAAGAATCACACAGGTGTGACAAACGAGCACACAGGTGTGACAAACGAGCACACAGGTGTGACCAACGAGCACACAGGTGTGACAAACGAGCACACAGGTGTGACAAAGAATCACACAGGTGTGACAAAGGAGCAACCAGCTGTGACAAACGAGCACACAGGTGTGACAAACGAGCACACAGGTGTGACCAACGAGCACACAGGTGTGACAAACGAGCACACAGGTGTGACAAAGAATCACACAGGTGTGACAAAGGAGCAACCAGCTGTGACAAACGAGCACACAGGTGTGACAAACGAGCACACAGGTGTGACCAACGAGCACACAGGTGTGACAAACGAGCACACAGGTGTGACAAAGAATCACACAGGTGTGACAAACGAGCACACAGGTGTGACAAACGAGCACACAGGTGTGACCAACGAGCACACAGGTGTGACAAACGAGCACACAGGTGTGACAAAGAATCACACAGGTGTGACAAACGAGCACACAGGTGTGACAAACGAGCACACAGGTGTGACAAACGAGCACACAGGTGTGACAAACGAGCACACAGGTGTGACAAACGAGCACAGGTGTGACAAACAATCAAGATTTGGATAAACGATTGTTGATATTGTTGACACTAAACTGGAACGCCTCATCAACCAAAGTGTTTGGGTCTTCCATTCATATTGTTTACCATTCGAAACATAGTAGAATTGTGCTGCTGCTGTACACTGATATTTCGTACTCTCAGTCTGTGATATTCTACTGGTGGAAGGTTTTCTGTGCAGGAATCCGTCTAGGTGGGTACTACCCTCTATAATTCTGCTGTGAAGTGTGAGTGTGCAAACATTACTGTGTTCGGTTTAAAGGGCACTAAGAGCTAGCGTAATCTCTGGGCATATGAGACTTAAGAACTGATGTTTCAGAGTGACGGGCACATTGTGGTGTCAAACAGAAATGTTCTGGGTGCAAAAGCATTTGTTATAAGTAGACATAGCACACCATCAGGTAAAAGTTCTGCTCGTTTCGTCACTTGATTCAATAAAAAAGCGTGATCCAGTATGGCACGGCACACAACATGGCTCACCTGTCCCGATCCCGGCCGCCGACCTCCGCCCGGTCTCTGCCGCCGACCTCCCGATCTCTGCCGCCAATTTCCCGGTCTCTGCCGCCGACCTCCCGGTCCCTGCCGCCGACCTCCCGGTCTCTGCCACCGACCTCCCGGTCTCTGCCGCCGACCTCCCGGTCTCTACCGCCGCCCTCCCGATCTCTGCCGCCACCTTCCCGGTCCCTGCCGCCTCGGTCGCGGTCCCGGCGGTCTCGGTCTCGATCGCGGCGGTCTCTGTCGCGGCGGTCCCGGTCGCGGTCGCGGCGGTCCTTGTCGCGGTCGCGACGCTCGTCGTCCCGCTTGTCGTCGCTGGGCGGCGGTTGCGACGCGTCGAAGGCTGGAGTTTCCGTGGGGAATTTTGGTGGAGGTTCAGTGGATTTGAAGTTCGGAGGCGGCTTCGACAGCAGGGCCTGGATCTAGTACCGATTAAAACAATAATATTATTAAAAAAAATATATTATGTCGGCAATTGGGGGCTGCAGTGCAGTAATAGTAGTAAAGTATGTTAAATAAAAATTAATTCTATTCTAATCTTTCGGCCCGTACAAAAATGGTGACATAGTTTTCCGTGGTTCGCGAGGGCGAAAAGTGGGCCACGGATGTGGTGTCTTTTTTGGGAAATAGGCGTGATTGTGTGTTTGTTGGTTGGTCAGTTGATGGGCGGGGGGCTGCGTCACCTGGTCGGGCAGCAGCGCGGGCTCGCGCGCGTCGTGCTCGTCGTCCAGCTCCATGGCGTCGTCCGCGGCCTGGCTGTCGCCCGCCGCGACCGCGACCGCGACCGCGACCGCCCCGGAACTCTGCACCGACTATTATGAATAGTGAAGATAAAATGAATTAATGAAATAGAAGATAAAATATTTCGACGATATGTGAAATCTGCCAAACCGCATTGGAGCAGCGTGACGGATTCTTCCCAGCTCCAAAACTCTCTCGAAAATGAGAGGAGGCCTGTGCCCAGCAGTGGGACATTAATAGGCTGTTACTTTACTATAAAAAATGTCGGCAGATGGCGGTGTCGCACACATCGACATACAGTAGCAATGCAATCTCTCTCTTATCGCTTTATATAATATAATCTCTCTTTTATCAACTATTTTGGCGAAAAATTTTTTGATCTACACGTCCTGGATCTAAATATACGAGTATCACTATATTCGCTAATATCGCTTCACTTTTTAGTGTTATTAATATTGAGGCTCACCGGTACAAGCTGTTGCTGTTGGTGTTGCTGCTGGAGCTGCTGCTGGTGTTGCTGCTGGTGTTGCTGCTGGTGTTGTTGCTGGTGTTGCTGGTGTTGCTGCTGCTGGTGCTGCTGCTGGTGCTGCAGCTGGTGCTGGTGGTGCGGTGGCGGCTGGTGGTGCATCGGCAGCACCAGCCCGCCCACCAGGCCTGCTAAGGAATCCGCCCACCATACCTGCGCGACAAACAAACCCATGTAACATCCCTTGACACATAAACCTCGACGCAGTGTGTTATATATTACCGTTTAATTCCTTTTTATATACTTCATTCTATTTCTAATGCATGAGTTCTTGCGCCCAAAGTTTTTGTCATGTTAATATTTTTCTATTATCATCATCATTTCAGCCTGTCACTAGTCCTCTGCTGAACATAGGCCTCCCCCATAGATTGCCACACATGTTAGTAGCTCTCCTTTTGGGGAGATTTTGCCATAGTTGCCACGCTTGGCAGACGGGTTGACACACCGCAGATTATTTATTCAGACGCTAAAGGGAGATGCTGCTGCCCATCTCCTGGTTTTCATTTCTGCCGACTTTATGACACCCACGTAATGAGATAGGGTAGTAGATTCTCTTAAGCCGCCACCACAGGCCAGAACCCAAAGACTACTCGAAACCTGATTTATGAACCTATTTTTTTGTTACTACGGAACTCAGGAATCACTAATACTAATAGTTGTATATTAAATTCTTGAAGGAAGGTAGAGGGAAGGGAGGCAATATGAAAGCTTACCATGACAGGACTGAAGAACATAATGTAATTGTGGTAGGATTCCTATACAGGAATCCGTCTAGGTAGGTACCACCCCAGGGCCAGTTATTCTGCCGTAAAGTAATAGTGTGCAAGCATTACTATGTTTCAGGTCTGAAGGGCACTGAGAGCTAGCGTAATCACTGGGCATTTGAGACTTAAGAACTGATGTCTCAAGGTGACAGGCGCAGTGTGGTGTCACACAGAAATATTCTGGGTGACACAGCATTTGTTGTGGGCGGACGTTGCACTTACCATCAGGTGAACGGTTTACTCGTTTCGTCATATTATACAATAAAAAAAAAACTTATTTTTAATAAAAAAATTTGTAATTAATTTAAAAATCTGAACTCATGTCGTACGCTGGTTTGTATTGTATTTAATTAAAAAAAAATCTAAACTCGTGTCGTACGCTTGTTTGTAATGAAGCATCAGTGTAGAAGACCTTGCAAACCTAATTAATTCTCAAAACGTGACACCAATATAACAAATTTGAAAAGCCCCATACATTGGATTTGATCTCAGTTTTTCAAATATAATCGAAGATAGGTGAAGGGGACCATTCCCCTTCTCATTTGTTAATAACAATATTATAAAAAAAATCTGTAATAAGATTTCATACCAGGCTGAGGTAAAGATTGTGGCGGCATCCCTCCCGGGAAGCCCAACAGTGGACCATCACGTTGTAAACCTGTGGGAAACGTTACTAAAGTATACATTTAAATCTTAGACGAATAAACGCAATCGAAAAAGTAAATTTTAAAAAGTACTCTAGGAAACATATAGTGAAGATTTCTATTTAAAGATGTGGTGCAGTGTGTTATGGATAAAAAATAATTTATATTACCTGGTACTCCTGTGGGTATACTGGGCGGTCTGATTCCAGGTGGCATTCCCGGAGCAAAGCCAGGCGGGATACCAGCTGTCATTCTGTTTACAATAAAAATTAGTTATTATTTGCGAGTGACTTTTAAGTATTTAAATAATGAGAATCTTGTACAATTAAAAAGCTGGTGCAACAAACGTTTTATAGTAATTATTATTTTGATTAAGTTATCCACAATTTGATAGTCTTTTCTGGCAACACCTTAATTTTTTTAATGTTTTGTGATTGATCTTGTGTAGAACTAAAGCTTGAGACTTCTAAGAAATTACAAGGGAGATGCTCGGGTGCGTCTTAACCGAGAGAGGGTGCCAAGTGGCAAAGTGAGCGGGTGCCAAGCTACAAGTAGAGTGGGTGCCATGCAACAAGAGAGCGTTTGCCAAGAGCTGTGCCAAGCGGCAAGGAGAGATGGTGTCAAGCGGGGGGGGGGGGGGGGGGGGGGGGGGGGGGGGGGGGGGGGGGGGGGGGGGGGGGTGGGGGGGGGGGGGCTTTTGAGAGCGGAGAGCTTTTTCTTTTATTTGATAAAAGTGACGGAACAGCCCACAAATGCTGTGTCACCCAGAACATTTCTGTGTGACACCAGACTGCGCCCGTCATCAGATTCATCATTCAGATCAGAGTCATCAGTATCCGTCCTCGGCCGCGCGGTAGAGGGACGCGGGGACGACGACAGAGGGGAGCAAGGAAGGAGCGGGGGCGGGGGTGTCTGCGGAGTAACTATAGATAGAGCGTGTTCGTCAGGTCTTGTATAAGAGAATAGTCACCCGGGGGGCGGCATGCGGGGCACGCCCACCGGCATGGCGGCCGGCAGCGCGGCGCGCCCGCCCAGCGGAGCGGACAGCGGAGCGGGCAGCGGGCCGCCCAGCGGAGCGGGGAGCGGGGCGGGCAGCGGGGCGGACAGCGGCAGCGGGCCCGCCATGGACGCCGGCGGCATCGCACCGAGCATCGGCATGCCGTCCATCATCGCCTTCGGTATCATCTGAGCAAAATTAAGACCTTATATTAGTAAAAAAAAAAGTAACAGCCCATAAACAACAGTCCCACTTAATGATTTCTTATATTTACGCGAATACTACACATTGAAATAAAACTAATTTTAACGGTTTTTAGTCAACCCGGTGTACCTTCATCGTTTAATTATTATTGTTGGTCCGTTCTACGCAGAAAGAGCTAACTGTGTCTTGAAGTCTTGCAGTGGTATGCATGGTTTTTGATTTAATTTTATTAATTATAAGATCCCAAGCCGGTGGTAAAACTTAACCAGCTTCTCTATTGCAATTACGACATTTTTAAACTTTGCTAATCATCCTCGGTAGGAATCGGTGTTCTTTTGAACCTATGTCTCAGGGTGATCAGGGCACTGGGTGGCACAGTATTTGTTACGGGCAGACGTTGCAGTTACCATCAGGTGAACGTTTTGCTCGTTTCATCACTTTATACAATAAAAAAAACAATGTATTAATTTTGAAATAGCATAATTCATCTCGTCTTTCAATACTGGTTGACGTTTAATCTTAAAAATCAAAGATGTATCATCCAAACAAATCTACAAATCCAACCAAATAACACTTTATCATGGTTGTCGCCTACTAGGTAAGGAAATTCATTAATGTAAATAAGAAATAGAAATGGGCCGAGGATCGAACCCTGCGGGACACACTTCACCCTTCTGCGTTCTATTACCTAAATATGAAATAAGAAGTTGAAGTTCAGAATTTCTTATACTGTAATGATGTTATTTCATGTTGAACACAATCAAAATCTTTAGAAAGATACCCAAAGCATCAAGCATTCAAGCATCAAATATATTCTTAATTTCAACATCGAATAAAATTTCAAAGTCAAATTTTAGTGTAACATCCCACTTCAAACTTAGACTAGACTTCAAAATTTGATGAATATACTGATTAGTTAACTATCTAACAGGTCACTGAAAATTTAGGAAATTCATGGACATGCCGGTTTCGCCACGATGTTTTTATTCATCGCAGTGCAAGTAGCGCTCTAGGTAAGTGTCTGACACCTTACCTACCAAAGTTACCACACACAAGGGAGGTAAGTGCCAAAAAATTTTTTGAAAGTGGTGTAATGCCAGTGCTGGAATGCCATCCGTCAAGGTGGTGCAGTTGGAATTTAGAGTTGTACAACGTAACGCCTTCTGTTATTAAAGGCTCCATATGGAGGATTTTGAGTGTACGTACCCTGGGCGGCAGCCAAGGCGGCAGCGTGTCCTCGTCGACGGCGCCGCCGTCCTCCAGCGCGTCCAGCGACAGCGCGCCCAGCGCCCAGCGCTGTTGCAACGCGTCCCACGGCAGGTAGGCCACGCCCAGCTCCGCCTCCCAGTAGTCCTTCCACTCGCGCCCCTTCACGCCCTTGCCGGCTGCCCACGCCACCTGCCCGACCATCAAACATTTTAACATCATCAAATTATGTTTCTCTACTGCATTTTAGGCTGCAAGTTGGCCACAACTCAGCTTAAAAGTAAAAAAAAGTAAAATATATATGTTCCACTGCTGAGCAAAGGCTTCCTCTCATTTCTAAGAGGGTTTTGCCGAGAATAGTCCCCCACGCTGCTCCAATGCGGGTTGGCGGACTTCCCATGTCCTGAAAATATTTCTATTCCTCGGACATGCAGGTTTCCTCACAATGTTTTCCTTCACCGCTAAGCACGTGGTAAATCAGCACTTAAAACTGTAGAACAATTTTAGAGGTGCTGGCACCGGGGATCGAACCCAGGTTACTATGAAAGGCGTACTGTGAAAAACTAACGGCGAGCACAAGGTCCCTGTGCAACTCAGCATAGCTACAACAAAACATATTTTGATTACCTAATACAATGCATACTAACACTTCAAATTAGTTTTTCTTTTAATATATACTAATATTAAAGCTGAAGAGTTTGTTTGATTAAACACACTAATCTCAGGAACTACTGGTTCGAATTGAAAAATTAATTTAATGTTAGATAGTCCTTTTATCGAGAAAGGCTATATAACTATATAACATCATGCTACGAACGTTATAGAGATTTTTTTATTAAACAACTGAAAGCTTTGATTCTAATTGTATTTTAACAGTACAACCTCAAATCTTTAAGTATTTTTTCTAACCTTCCCTTCATAAACTTTTCCAGTAAATTTGGAGTTGCCTCAGGAAACTATTCTGGGTCCTACGCTAATTTCGATATATGTAAATGACATTTTTAGTTTGTCAACACTCATACCAAGCGTACGCCTAATAAGGTACGCCGATTGCAAAGACGTATTTTACTGTTATTTTCAGAATGGCGCCAGTGGTTTAGAAAGCTCGATCTAAAAATACTAACTTCCAAAATATAAAACCAAAAGTGTGTATCGGAAGAAAACTAACTGCGTCAACTCTGAAAGAACCGGAAGTAAATACTGTAAAATACTTATTGATAATTGCAAGCTAATATATTTATTACTTATCATTACTTTAAATTTTTCTCCATTATTGATGGCTGCAAGTGACCCAGTACAGTGACATTCATCATCATCATCATTTCAGGCTATCACTAGTCCACTGCTGAACATAAGCCACTCTTATAGATTGCCACAAGAGCTAGTGGTTATCATTTTGGGTGGATTTTGCTATAGTTGCCACGTTTGGGTGGCGGATTGGCAACCTCAGTTTATTTATTCAGATGTTCCAGGAAGATGCTGTAACCCATTTTCTGGTTTTTATTATCCCTCTGTCGACTCTTTCACGACACCCACGGGATGAAAAGGGGGTGGTAGATTAGACTCCCTTAAGCCGCCATCACAAGGCACATTGCTTTGTGAGATTCTGACGCGAGGCCTAGTTTCAGAGATAAAAAGCTCCTAACAAGTTTCCGTTAAAAATAAAATCTTTTAAAAATTTGTTGCAAGTTTGAATTCTGTTTGTCTATCTTATTCATGTGTATATATACTTGTATATGTGTATCTGTGTGTATGTATGTATTGGTATAATTATGTATGTATATTTTATTATTTATGTTTATATATTTGGTCATAATTATTTTTTATACTCTTATTGTTCGCTGCACAGTCTATCAAATTATGTTTATCTCTGCTTTGTCTTATTATAGTTGAGCTGTGCGCTGTGTGCTGTGCGCTGTGCGGTGCGGGGCGCTACGTACGGTGATCTCCTTGGAGTGCAGCTTGTGGCGGTTAAGCTTGGCGAGCGCCTTGGCGGCGTCGCGGCGGCGCTCCATGACGACGAAGGCGCAGCCGCGCGGCGCCACCACGTCGATGGCCTGCACGCCGCCGAAGGCGCCGAACAGGTCCGACAGCTCCTCCGGCGTGGCCAGCTTCGACAGGTGCCCCACCCACAGCGTCGTGCTGCACACTGCAACAACACGCACCTTGCAGCCTCGCCCTGCCACTTGCTTCCCTCTCGTCTTACGCGAATCACTGCACCAGCACAGGCAATGAAATTACCGGTGGTAGTATTCCTATGCAGGAGGCCGTCTTGATCGGTAACGCCCAAGAGCCGGTTATTCTGCCGTGAAGCAGTGGTGTGCAAACATTACTGTGTTTCGGTTTGAAGGGCACTGGCAGCTGGCTAAATCACTGGGCGTATGAGACTTAAGAACTGATATATATATTATATCGCAGTGTGGTATCAAACAGAAATGTTCTGGGTGACACAGCATTTGTCATGGGCAGACATTGCACTTACCATCAGGTGAATGTTTTGCTTCGTTCCGTCACTCTTATCAAATAAAAAAATAAAAAAATGTCTGAGGATGACGACACACAGCATTTGTTGTGGGCTGAAATTATGTCAGTTTCGTTACTTCATACAATAAAAAAACCCTAAGTGAATGATCCGTAAAGTTTGCGCGATTTTTTTTATGGAAGATTCATATGGATATTCACAAAAGGGGACTGTTTTCCTTTCTTTTTTATTGGATAATCTGCATAAAGTGAAGTGATAACCCGATGGTAAGTGCAACATCTGCCAAAACAAATGCTATGTAACCAAGAACATTTCAATGTAAGTACTTGAGTCTCATATGTGCAGTAATTACACTAGCCTTCAGTGCCCTTAAGACCGAAACAGTAATGTTTGCACACTACTGCTTGATGTATATGTATATTTCGCAGGGCATATGATGCTTAAGAATTATTATACTGGTGGTAGGATTCCTATGCAGGAATCCGTCTAGGTAGGTACCACTCCAGGGCCAGTTATTCTGCCGTGAAGCGGTAGTGTGAAAACATTACTGTGTTTCAGTTTGAAGGGCACTGAGACTTAAGAACTGTTGTCTCGGGGTGACGGGCGCAGTGTGGTGTCACACAGTACACAGTTTCTGGGTGACACAGCATTTGTTATGGGCAGACGTTACACTTACCATCAGGTGAATGTTTTGCTCGTTCCTGTCACTTTTATGAAATAAAAAAAAAAGTGCTAAATGCAGATAATATGTCTTTTACTTATAGTGTAAGTAACTCTAACAAATTATTCTTATCACTGTATCAGATATAACACTATATAGACACTATATATTACTAGTTATCAAAAAAAACTGTTTTTTTTTCCACTTCCTGAAAAGTTGACAATATCCACATACCAGGTTTTGACAAGCGCACCTGACATTATAACATAATACTTATTGAACGTTATTTTTATATGCTATAGGGGTTTTCAAAGAAGTTTCTGGGAAGAACCAGCAAGCAATTTTTAAAATTAACATACAATTTGTTTGTTTCATTAACAAATGACCACTCAGGCTACCTCCTTCAACTAAGCCCATAAAATGTTTATCTATTTAATAATATATAAGAACTACTAATCGCCCTGTGATCGAATTTAGACCGTAATTCATAATGATTTTTAGTTTGAATGTTATTTAGGTTTGAGTTTTAAGTAATTATTTGTTGACAACATTTTAAATTTGTAAGGCGACAACCTCTACTCTGTGCGACTGTTTGGCCATTAAGTGTTTGACATTGGCAGTATGAACCCAAACAAACAACAGACTATAATGTCGTTGAAATTGCCAGTATAGATGAAAATATATAATGTTTTAATTAATTACAATTTAATGTATTTGTAACTTGCTTCTTCCTCATATAAACTTTAACTATGCCAAATCTCAGACTCCTTCATGTGCATATACTTACTTAAAAAGGGGTACAAAATTATCTCTTAACATATTAATTTAATTTTTTAGAAGATGATAACTTACCACTTAGGTTTTCTTTTTTAATTGGTGGTAGTCCCTTCTTTTCTCTTTCCTTTTGCTTCTCTTTCTCCGCCTCTCTGTCTTTATGACTCTTCTCTCTATCCCTTAAACAAAAGAATAACATAAGATTTTATATACTTCTCATTTGATTTAAGACTTTTGATTCAAAATTATATAGCTAAATTTGTATTCAAAATAGAGGGTGACAAGTTTGCTTTTGCATTGCGTTTTCAAAGTGACACATACACAAAATGTGAAGGGAATATCGTGAGGCAAGATGTTTCCATTTTGAAACATCAAAATATATTAACTTTGTTTCCCCCTTTTTTGCAACATATAAAAAATATCATAATAAAAATTGTATAAAAGTAAAGTAACAGCCTACAAATATCCCACTGCTGAGTATAAGTCTTTTCTCATTTCTGTGAGGGTTTTGGAGCTGGGAAGAGTTCGCCACGCTTCTCGTGCGGGGGTTGGCGGTTTTCACATGTCCTCGAAATATGTTTATTTCCTAAGTCTTGCAAAGTTTCCTGACAATGTTGTATTTCACAGTTGAGCACTTGGTAACACAGAACGATTTTGATGCGCCAGCACTAGGGATTGAACTCTATAAAAAAATTGTATCATCATAATGTCCGTCTATCACTAGTCCACTGCTGAACATGTGCCTCCCCCATAGATTGCCACAAAAGTTTGTGGCTCTCATTTTGGGGGGATTTTGCCATAGTTGCCTCGCTTGGCAGGGGGGTTGGCAATAGCAGTTTATTTATTCAGATGTTCCAGGAATATGCTTCTGCCAATCTTCTGGTTTTAATGTTCCTTCTGTCGACTTTTACGACAACCACGGTACTAGATGGGGTGTTAGATTCTCTTAAGCTTTGTATGTATCTCCTGTATTATTTTCCATACTTGATAATGACTTCCTGGGCCACCATAAAGTGAAAAACTACAGTTACAAATAGCATATTTAATGATTGTTCGTGTGGTGACGGCGTCAAAGAATTTACCGTCGTATCTCGTCCCGTGGGTGGTCGTAAATGTTAACAGAGGAAAAATGTAAAACAGCTAAATAAATAAACTGCCTGCCAACCCGCCTCGCCAAGCATGGCAACTAAAACAAAATCCCCTCTCTCAGCTACAATCTTTTGTGGCAATCTATGGGGGAGTGTGATAGGCTGAAATGATGATGACGATGTGGAATGAACAAAAAGTGAATGGACGTGTCTCACCGCTCCCGCTCCCGGTCCCGCTCCCGCTCCCGGTCCCGGCGCCTGCGCGGCGAGCGGGAGCGCGAGCGCGAGCGTCTGCGGCGCTTCGGCGACTTGGAGCGCGAGCGGTGGCGACGAGATTTCGGCGAGGGGCTTCTGGAACAAAGCTCACGATCAGCCCTTCTGGAAACGGATACCACATTTAATGATCTTTTCATAACACTATATTTTACGGATTTCACATACAATCACGCATATTCCCCATATAAGGGGCAGGCAGATACCATACACATAGCACACTTTTCGCCCTCGCGGGAAACGAAACGTCATTCTTATTTCCATTGCGTTCACGCGAGCAGTATAGTGAGGGCATTACATACTATGGTGTTATTCTACAAGAATAAAGGCTGTCCGTGTCCTAAGTGCAATACCATAGTCGACTATAAGACATCTGCTTATAAGACACTGGGCATATGAGACTTAAGAACTGATTTTTTTTTTTATTGGATAAAGTGATGAAACGAGCAAAACGTTCACCTGATGGTAGTGCAACGTCTGCCCATAACAAATGCTATGTCACCCAGAGAATTTCTGTGTGACACCACACTGTGCCCATCATACCTGAGACATAAGTTATTATGTCTCATTACACTAGCTCACAGTGCCCTTCAAACCGAAACACAGTAATGTTTGCACACTACTGCTTCACGGCAGAATAACTGGCCCTGGGGTGGTACCTACCTAGACGGACTCTTGCATAGGAATCCTTCCACCAGTCTCAGGGTGATGGGCGCAGTGTGGTGTGACACAAAAATATTCTGGGTGACATAGCATTTGTTATGGGCTGACGTTGCACTTACCATCAGGTGAACGATTTACTCGTTTCGTCAATTTTATCAAATAAAAAAAGAACATATAATTATCTCAAAAGAGTAATATTACATGTCAAAATACTACTTGTATTCGGGACGTGGCGTCGTTTTAAATTTGTTTAATATGTTTATTTAAAAAATCCATGTGATTTATAAGCATAAATATAACTAGCTAACTCGTGCGAATATATCACACAGTATCGAGATCATGAAGTAATGCGCCATCTATCTTCTTTAAAGAATGTAAACAACTACAACCGATAGCTGTCGTGCATGATAGTAGAACAGTTTGCCAACAGATCGCGCTTCCTTCAATTAAATTAATTAATTCAATGTTTTTAATCGATTTTTTTTTAACAAAAACGTTAATTTTAATACATTTACTTATTTTTCGTCCTAAGAAAAAAAACCAGTGTTCAAAATGGCGTATGAAACAATAATTTTGATTAAGTATTATGGATATTTGATACAAAAAAATCACCTTTAAGAAATAATATACATAGACAGATAGGTTATCGGAAGTCGGAAGAGATCATAATCTTTAGGGAACGGTGGCATATGAATACCTCTTAAATTAAGTTGATATATTTACATAATTTTATTAGTAAACTAGTTCATTGATTCGATTATTTCATCATTAAAGTGTCAAACTAAGTGGTCCAATGGAGAGTAGGTATTAAACTCAACAGATGGGCCTTGTTTCTGTACAGCTTTCATATATTTACTGTGACTGTATGAGAGGTTCCTATGTTTAGGTTGGCTAAAACAAGAAAGAACCCAGAGTTACTTGCTGTTTCTTCTCCGAGATCTTATTTTTCGAACCAGTGTAGATTTTGACGTTCGAAGCTTTAAACTAGCCTAAATTGAATGAAGAAATTTTGGCTACGATTTTGACTTTCGAGATATCTTGTTAAATCTGTTCGTGGAGCCGTTCAGAAAATACGGGTACTTCTATTTTTTATATATGTATGACCAACAATGATTGCACCAGCCAAAACTTTTTAGCACTTCCCGGGTTCTACTGGTAGAGAATGCCAGTATCGGCATTAAGTCTGCTCATTGCAACCCTTACCTTAGATACAAATGATGAATAAAAATAAATGACAATCAAATCCTACCTAGAATCATTGACATCGGGTATTTCTATAACTTGAGGTCCCGTCTCTACAAACTCTATGTCAGACTCGTTCGCCATATCCTCTTTCGGCTCATTCTGTTTCTGGAGATCTTGTTGCGAATTCTGCAAAAAATATAAATATTTCATATGGTGTTTCAAGGATTCGTCAGCCGAAGCCGTGTGGCAGCGGTTTAAGAGAATCTACCAACCCATCTGATCCCGTGGCTGTCATAAAAGTCGACAGAAGGAAAATGAAAACCGGGAGATGGGCAGCAGCATGTTCCTGGAGCATCTGACTAAATAAAGTTGGGTTGCCCACTCGCCTGCCAAGCGTGGTAACTATCGCAAATTCCTCCCAAAATGAGAGCTACAAACTTATGTTGCAAGGCAGTGGACTATTGATAGGCTGAAATGATGATGATGATAAGAATTCGTCAATGTAACAACGCTTACTGGCGGAAGCACCATTACGCCCTGCACCAGACTGGTCCGGATGTGGCATATTTTTTTTTAGTTGGTGGCGATGATATATACATGGCTTCATCTTAACACTTCCAATCGCCAATCGCGCGCCTGCGCGTGTTGTGGACACAGTTGCCAGTCATGTGTTTGCTTTGCTCTGTATTTATTCTCCACCTTATTTCTACCGCGAGGCAATAAATATAAATATCCACTTATAACATTACTGTGTTTCGGTTTGAATGGCACTGTGAGCTAGCGTAATCACTGGGCATATGAGACTTAAGAACTGATGTCTCTGGGTCGCCCAGAGACATCAGTTCTTAAGTCTCAGAGCGCAGTGTGGTGTCACACAGAAATGTTCTGGATGTTCCACTGTATATAAGTAAATAATAGAATATATTCAAAAACCCTTACCAAGAAAGGTAGCCCTTGATTTGCAGTTTGTTGTAATTGCATGTCAGACATCATCGGCATTAAATTCTGAAAGAAAGAAAAGTAGAAATGTTAAAGAGGTGTAAATAGATTAAAATAAAAAAATAGTCAATTTCAGTTTAAAGGAAAATATTAGAAAGCACACATTGCCAGATCAAAATAAGGAATCATGCCTGTTTGGCAACTAATGTAAAATGCCAAAGCGGGGACAATAAATCGAAATATTAGTTAACTGCGACTGCTGATTACACGCCTGCTCTAATTTCTAAGGGTTTTCTTTTTCTTTTCGATACTGACAATAATCTACCAAATAGAGCCGTTTTGCCAACGTCAAGTAATAATTCAATTCGATCAATATTAAAAATCAAAACTCAAATTATTCACAGAAATTACAAAATCCAATAAAAACACCACCGCCACTTCTCGAGTTGGCGCCAAAAGTCTAAGGGGGTTTTAGAGCCGATAATACTTCATCATGTAGCTCAAGTGCAGGATAGCAGATGTTATTCAGATACGCTTGCAACATTTTCCTTCACCAGAGGACATAGTAAATCAGCACTCAAAATTGAATTAACAATTTCAGTGGTGGTGACACCGGAGATTTAATCTCCCAGGTTCCAACCTCACCCAGGTTCAATTTCCGGTATTCATTCTTCAATCCTTATATATATCATAATATGGTATGTCTTATATATAAGATAATCTTTTACCGGTAAGGGTCGACGTTATACGGAAAGACCACGTAAAAATAAGCCGCAACCAATGTGCTTGTATGAAAAAGGTCATGAAAGTAGAAGCGGAAGATGTGTGTCAGGATTGTAAGTTGAAAGCAGTGGTCTCTGCCTACCCCAATGGGGAAGAGGCGTGACTATATGTATGTATGTAATCTTTATTATTTGGTTTTTGTGGTAATTTATTTGGTGGATAGGTACTTATTAAGCACCTAACAAAATCCTAAATTTCTTTGGTGAGAAATAAATTTAATTTTTCGTAAAATACAAGGGTGCATACATCGGAGTAGAGAAACAATGTTTTTTTTTACTCACTGGAATCTGCATACCAGTCATCATCTGCATTTGAGCCTGCAAACTCTGTAGCTGTCTCATGATCTCGGGGTTGGTGAGGATGCTGCAAAGACACATTTTAAACTCTTATAAATAATTAAATTGACAATTTTCTCATAGACTGCACATATTATTCCATAAATTATTAGTGGTAGGATTCCTATGCAGGAATGCGTTTAGGTAGGTGTCACCCTAGGCCAGTTATTCCGTCGTGAAGCAGTACTGTGCAAACTTTACTATTTCGGTTTGAAGGACACTGAGAGGTACGGTAATCACTGGGCATATGAGGCTTAAGAACTGATGTCTCAGGGTGATGGGCGCAGTGTCATGCCACATAGAAATGTTTTAGGTGACGCAGCATTTGATATGGACAGACGTAGCACATACCATCGGATGAATGTTTTGCTCATTTCACACTTTATCCAATGAAAAAAAAAGTAATATATATTTTTAGCAATCATCATCATTTCAGCCTATCACTAGTCCACTGCTGAACATAAGCCTCCACCATAGATTACCACGAAAGTTTGTAGCTCTCATTTTGATGGGATTTTGCATTAGTTGCCTCACTTGGCAGGCAGCAACCGCAGATTATTTATTCAGATATTCCAGGAAGATGCTGCTGCCCATGTTCTAGTTTTAATTGGACGAGTTGGTTTGGTAGGTTCTCTTAAGCCTAGAAGCATGATTACTTGATGAAATGAGGGTAATATGATTTACGGACCTGCCGAGTGCATCGGTTGGATTATGCGACTGATGGATCTGGTGTGATGTATGGGACTGGTGCGACTGATGCGTTTGGTGCGACGAGTGGCTCTGATGCGCCGCGTGGGCGGAGTGCGCGGAGTGCGCAGCGTGCGTGGAGGAGGGCAGCGGCTCCGGCCCGCCCATGTCGTCTTCACTTTCGTATTCAAAGTCGTTCAGCAGCTTGCGAT
Organism: Luehdorfia chinensis; assembly: GCA_019845155.1. NCBI lineage: Eukaryota > Metazoa > Arthropoda > Insecta > Lepidoptera > Papilionidae > Luehdorfia > Luehdorfia chinensis. Next base: position 3,071,287 of record JAHVAK010000390.1, read on the forward strand.
TAAATTTGACGCCCGGTGGACCTGATGATTGGTCCTGAAACTGAAAATAGTTAAACGTAAGTAAAAAAAAAAACAAGAGAGAAAACAACAAATTCATTTTCAGTTTAAAGAGTTAAGAGTTAGTTTCTTTTAAAATACCAAATAAAAGTTTGGAATGATTAAAATTACGTAAAGGTACCTGGATGGTAGGATACAGGAATCCATCTAGGTATGTACCCACCCCACGGCCAGTTATTCTGCCGTGAAGCAGTAGTGTGCAAACATTACTGTTTCTATTTGAACAGCACTATGAGCTAGTGTAATCACTGGGCATGTGAGACTTAAGAACTGATGTGTCAGGGTGACGAGCACAGTGTGGTGTCACACAAAAATGTTCTGGGAGACACAGCATTTGTTATGGGCAGACATTGCACTTACTTAACTGCACACAAAAATGACAACAACAATCATACAAATCTCAATGAGATAAACAAAGTGCCTGGCATAGACTGGATTATAAAAGTTAAAAATAGAGACTTGAAGAAAAATGGAGGAGGTACATAGTAATTAAAGTATAATATTTTTTTTGTTTTTCATGTACTGCATACTAATTCATAATTATTTTTTTTTGAATAATTTTATAATACACAAGATACTAAAGTAAAGGTAAACTTAGGAGTGACAGTTCCATTTTTATTGTATTTTGTTAAACCACTGTATATTACTGTTTATTTTTCGGATAATGGTGCTGGTGATGTGATAAGATTTAAATGTTACTATTACTACCGCATGTTACTACATGATTTTTTGTTGTCATGAATACAAGAAAATAAAATAAAACTAGCAATTTGTGTTTGTTGATAGATTATTGTTGACAAGTTTTTACTCTTCTACAGGGTCATTTGTAATGTCCTATACATCCCAGCAGGCTGGGCTTAGGGAAGAGGTGTATATGCCCCAAAAAATATAATGAGCCTCGTAGCGTGATACCTGTAGGAGATATGTCCACTTAAAGAATTTGTTTAAAACTCATAGGTCTGACTACCTAGTGTATGAGGTGACTGACTACCCTGTCATACAGCTGATTGAGGCAATGAACTCTTAAATTTTATTGGACGTTATTCCATTGAGCTGCCATCGAAAGAATTCGCAAGTACTATGATAACATGAAGCTTAAGGAAATCTGTTGTGAAGTAAATCTGTTAGTATGACACAGTAGCATAAATTAAATTAAATGGAGAAATTTTGTCTGGTTCGGGGCAACAACTTTCTGAGTTAGAGTTGCGTAACGTTTTACAAAACAAATAATTTTAAAGATTTGTATGGACATTTTTAGTATTCATTTTGTCATTAAAGCTTCACCATTGTGTATATCAGATCAAAGTAGCATGCAATATAAATAACGTTGTATATGCAACGAAAAGCATTTAAGCAATATGCTATAGCACAGTAATATATTTTTTTATTTTTCATTACATAAAACATCAAAATCTCTGAAGTTACCTGGTCACCCATAGGAGTGGAAGAGTGAGGAGTGTGCTGAGGTGGTGGCACGGGCGATATTTTGTTCTCTGAAGTATTGTGGGTTATGTTCAAACTGCTCCCTGAAAAATATTATTTGAAATATTCAAATTTAATTGTTACCAGTCTAAACTTAAATGTAAAATATTTTATAACAAATTTTCTGGTGATAGGATTCTTTTGAAGAAATCGCCTTGGTTAATAGCAGTGCCAGTTATTCTGCCATCTACTGTTGTTCAAACAAAACACATACATTCACGGCTTTTTCTAATATAAGAGGCAGAGGCCACATACGCAGCCATTTCGCCCAGATAACAGGTAGTATCATAACATCAGATTTTACTGGTATTGGAATCCTAACACCAGTAAAATCTGATGTTATTTACTTTGATTTTAGGAATTCAAAGACAATGACAAAAATCTCAAATGAAATTGTTACTGATAGCGCTATTAATATAGCAAGTTGTAATGAAACTTACCATTAGCAGTATTATTCTGTTGTTGTTGTAGAATTTCTTGGTGCAGTGGGTGGTTTGGATCTGCCATGTCGAGCAATGGTTGTATAACCTCTGGACCAAACACATTGTTCTTCTGCCATAGGTTCAGCACGCGAATTATGTTACGCTGTAAGGAATATATAGTTATCTCTCGGAAATGAGTCTTAAATTATATCTCAACATGAAAATCTATTGGCTAGGTTGGCACAGTGGCTAAACTATTTTTGACAACTGCGCGGCCTAGTGGTCAGAGTACCTGACTTCGACGCCGCGGGTCCTGGGTGCAAACCCCAGTCACAGGCAACATTTTTGTTAAATCAAATAGTTTTCAGGTCTGGTCGGTCGAGATGTAATTGTCCCTGTGTTTCTGACACTGCAGCCTAGCCTACCTCCGATCTTTTCGCATCAGCATTACATCGGGTGTATCATCAATATTACCTGGCCGTGTGGTAGCGGTCTGAGAGAATCTATCACCCCATCTCAGTGGACTAGTGATAGGCTGATACGACGACGACGACGATTACATCGGGTGCAGGTAGGTTGGGATGAGTGAGTGCCTGTTGTTGCACTTACAGTTTTAGCCCTATAATATGTCTATCGTAGTCGATAGCTCCCGACAATAATCAAAAGTTATCGCCATGGTCTAAATCAACCGAGAGAACATAATCATCATCAAACTATTTACTTCAGTGCTTATTTTATTAGGGCTACAGACACATTCCAAGTGGTGTCGTATTTTCGACTTTGGTTGAGGTTGTGCTACTGGTAATGTAGTAGTGGTGAAGGACATATGGAGAGTTAAGGGCTGGTATCTTGTTTGTGCACACTATTGTGAGATGGTGGGAAGTGCTTTCCAAAAACTAGGTAACACAAACCATCTTTAATTTTATACAAATATGCTTTATTAGACCTTACTATAAGGGTAACAATGGGCAGATTTAATGCATTGTAGCATTCTGTAACAGACAACCCTGGGGGAAGATCATTAAAAACTTCAAATCATTTTTATATGGTTGCTTTTAACTATTCCAAATTCACATTTTCAAATGCAATCCTATTTAAAACATTAAATGGAAGATTATCTCTGTATTATCGGATAAAGAATTACAAAGTTGTAGTACCCAATGGCCATTGGCAGCTTTTATGATATTGTATGTAAAAATTACCTATCTATTTAAAGCCTATTAACTCTTTGCAAATTGGACCAGACTGTGTGTACGTGTACTGGGGATTACAAAATGCTGAATTTATGCAGAATATTACTAGTATATTTTGCACAATAATTTAAAAAAAATATATTTGTATGGTTTCTGTTCTAATAACCAAAACTGAAAACAATGATTTGTGTTTATGCACAAATGTTGGTTCCAGCTGGTATTCAAACCCAGGACCTACAGAATAGAAGTCAGGTACCAGAATAATATTTGTGCTGAAACATAAATTGTTGGTTTTAGATTTAATCCTAGTCAACCTTCAATCTTATCGTCTGACCATTTCATACACTTGTGGCACTTATATCTGCTGTGCAGTTGATAGCTTTCATAAGTATTCGAAAGTTATCGCCGTAGTGGAAAATCAGACAGGACATCAACATCTTTCATCTTAAATATGTATTGAAGTTCATAATTTATCCAGACTACCATATACTTTAATTAACCTCTTTGATCATTCTTGTTCGGGTTAATCACCTAAATGTCACTCAATCCAGTGGAAATATATTATATCCTTGATCAGTTGGCTCTATCAGATAGATAGACTATACAGATCTAGACAGATATTTAATGAACACCTTGATCCTACTCTGTTCCTTAAAATGTAAGGTCTATTGAAATTACACATGGTTCTATTTTTATAGGATAAAGTGACTAGAGGAGTAAGGTGTTCACCTGACCAGTAAGTGCAATGTCTGCCCAATACAAATGCCGTGGCACCACACTACTCCGATCATTCTGAGATATCACTTCTTAAGTCTAATGAGAAACAATGTAGCAAATGTGCTATACTACATCCACACTAATATTTTAAATGCACCCTTCTGTTTGTTACCTTTTCACGGTTCAGTCGCTGTACCGAGCTTGACAATATTTGGCACAGAGATAGTTTGCATGCTGCGGACGGAAATTCAAATAGTTCCCATGGGTATTTAAAAAACCTATATCCGCTCGGACGAAGTCGCGAGCATCAACTAGTATATTATTTGGTTATTAAATGGTTAGTCACATGTAGATTGACATGAGTTTATAAACATTAACATTTCAAATATTCGCTACATTTTTCCTCGACCTTTTCTTTTTAGTTTAAATTAACATGAAATTATGCTAAGCTAATGTTAATAACATTGTGTGTACTCTTTTAAAATGTTTGGTTGCTTTTGTTATTCAACTTAAATTAAAATAAATGAAAGATCTGCGAATATAAGTATTATATTTGACTATTGTATTTTGAAATATCCTGTGAGAACTTTTTGATTTTCCCGGATTAAAAGCATCCTCATGTCTGTCTCCAGGATGCAAGCTATTTCTGTACCAAATTTCATCAAGATTGGTTCAGCAGCAGCTGATACGTGAAACCGAAACAAACACAGAGGGACAGCGAGAGTTACTTTTGCATTTATATTATTAGTATGGATACTTAAATAATTGTTATATGATAATGTGGATAGCCATTATCCACTTCTTAAAAAGAAACAAAAATAACTTAATCATGACAAAAGGTACTAAGATCAGCATACGCTATAGATGTTAAGGAGTTCATCATACAGTGGTACAGCTTAATGCTAAAAAATATATATTGTAGTGATAAAAATAATAATTTACATTATGAGGTAGGATATAATATTAAAAAAAAGAGACAACATCAACAACATGGAATTAACTATGAAGGGATGTAAAATATGAAAATACAAAAAATCTCATTTTGAATAATCATCTACAGAATTTATAGTCTTAGTAGAGTTACAAGAACCACCTATAATTATGGTATTATTCTTTAAACTTTACAATTTGACATGAAACATGCAACACCATAAGTTGTTTTATTGCACGAATGTAATGAAAATTAGGGAATAGTATTATCCGAGATATGTTAGATATCTCCAAATGCAACTATAACCTACAATATCGTTAAAATATTTTATGTAACTTACCTTATCTTCTGGTGGACATCTAAACAGATTGGCGAACGTTTGCTGCATATTCTTTGCAAAACGAGGCGCAAATACATCCTTGTCCTGTCCAAATTGATGCCGCGACTGCCTCACTATTGAATCTATCACGTACAAGCCCGGGACTTTGTATTCAGGCTTACATTTCTGAATGAATTTTTCGACACTGTGCACTACATGCTTATAAAATTTTATAGCCTTTATAGCACCTCTTGTGATAGCGCTCATTTTAGCCTTCGAGATAGGAGGCTTGTTCTCGTACAACCCGGATAACTGAAAATAAAAGATTTGTCTAAATGATGCCACGGAAAATATAAAGCACAACCGCAATTTAACAAATAATACCTCCGCGTTGAACGATTTTACTTCCGGCATATCCATTTCGGTATGTTTAGTATTTTAATTTGCTTATTTTACTGAATAACACTATTTAAAACATTAAATTGAGTAAAGAAACTCATTTTCATTAGCAGTCAACATGCTCAGTATTGCAAAATGGCGTGCGTATGTTAGAGTTGCCACTTGTAGTAAGTTTCTTCGTCTTAAGGGTTTAAACAATTACAGTTATTTATTTTTTTAAAGATTAAAGCAACGTTACTAACTTAATTATATTTAAAGGCTTATATATTTACAATTACTATATTATCTTTATTTCTCAAAAGAACGTACATTCTTCATCTTCCTTTTTTGACCCTGGCAATTAGCTACCAAATCGAGGCATTTTTGCTAATGTCGAGTATTAATTTAATTTTAACAAAGACTTAATTTCGATCGTCAGTAAAATGATAGATGATTTTTATTTAAGATTTGCTGGACTGATGAATGATGATGGCGATGAAAATTTGCTGGACGGATGGACACAAAACCAAAAATACAATTTTGGTGTTGAATTAAATTTTCCAATCACTGTACAGTTTCACAAGCACTTGCTGCATGACTATCAATATTAAACATTCAAACACAAAATATACACAAGAATTCAATAAAAACACTACCAACACTTTTCGAGTTGGCGCCAAAAGTCCGGACGTACATTCAGAAAATGAGAAACTATAAAAACTCTATATAAATATTAAGAAAAGCAGTGAGGCTGCGGTGAGCTCTACTACACGGCACACGTATTTTAATTGAAGTAATGTATCATAATTATTTATTAATGTACGCAAAGACTTAGAATTTATTAACTCGTTTTCTTTCCACATTGCAGAGGTAAGCAGTCTCAGACTTGTCTTTGAAACTGTTGTGTAAATTATTGGTCAAAACATTTGCTGTTGTATCATCATTATCACCTCCGCCTCCTCAATAGATTGCTACAAAAGTTTGTAGCTCTCCTTTGGGGAGATTTTGCCATACTTGCCACGCTTGGTAGGCGGGTTGGCCACCGTAGTTTATTTATTCAGCTCCAGGTAGCTTCTGCTTCCCTTCTCCTAATTTCATTTTCCCTCTGTCGACTTTTGCAACAGTCACGGAATGAGATAGGGTGGAAGGTTCTCTTAAGCCTTTCCTTATTTATATTACTTTAGAGGTAATAGTAAAGGAGAGAAAGTTAATTTAACTGACATAATATGTTGAGTCTCATACATCATACAGGCTACTATACAACGCTATACTATCATATATATATCAAATAAAATAACCTTCATAGAAAAGCGTAGTTTGTATATTAGCCTTCCACACATTTAATTATTAGCTTTAATATAGTTACTAAAATCAGGCGTTACTTTGCGAAAATCCATTATAGTAAAGTAGAGAAAGTTAATTTGCTAAGATCCGCATGCAAAATGTAAAATGGTGTGTATTACCTACTTTTGAAGAGCATCACCCGCCTTTCCTCAACAGCGTACACAAAAAAAAACAATACCGCTCCGCAAGGACTCTACGAGTTGAGGGAGGGCGGGTGGTGCTCTTCAAAACTATGATGTATGAGACTCAACATATGTCAGTCCTACGATATTTGGCAAATTTTTGTAAAGTTAACATCTGTTAATATAGATCCAAGTAGTTGCATCTGTATAGCTCTTATTCGTGTGCACGAATGAGAGCTTACTATAAGAAAAGATAGATATTAATGTGAAAATTAAGGTTGACACGTCAAAGGAACTTTTGTGATCCAAACCTGGTCGGTGCGGTCAAACAAGTATCTGCACCCAGAACCATCTTCCACCATCTACCAACGGTAAACCCGAAGGTAGGATCCACGCAGCTATGCGGTACCAACATGTGAAGAACGTCATAGTTAACTTCCAAGCCTAATATCCCTACTGGTTATAAGTCCCGACACATCAACTCATCGCGATTCTATCACTTTCTCAACACACGATCATTATTAGCATATATATAACCTATTCGCGATACCATCCTTCAGGCTGGTTTTCCTTATCTTAATTATGATTAGAAGCGTCAATGGAGTTTCTGGCGCCATTTCTTTTCCAGCTTCTACGCATTCCGAATTGGTGGTAAATATAGATTTTTAAAACGTCTTCCCGATAGAAGTTACTAACTGAGCCGTGGTTTGGCCCTCTCTGGCGCCCTCGAGTCAGCATACTTATATAAACAGGATAACAGTCCAAGCCGAGCCTATCGAGTGCCCTTGCGCTAGTTACTCGTAATAAAGATTTCGGCTAGAAGTCCTAAGCGCTCGGTCACCTTTTAATCCGGGCGAAGCTGTACAAGCCTTCGGTCTAATAGTGACAATCAATCATGAAAAAAAAAGAAAAAAAATCGAAAAAAGTGCACGGAAGCTAATTCCTCGCGTGCTAACTTTTGCTAACCTGTCATTTAAAACGGGTTACAGTGCCATTTACGTTACATTCGCTTTCTTTTTTTTATGTTGCTCTTTTGACGTAATGAATTTTCTTCCCCTTCTCGCGCTATGGCCGTTTCTTATAAATCCATACATAAGATCACGACTGTATCCCATAAGGGGTAGTCAGAGACTGGGCACTCACCGCAAAAACAGATGATTGCCACAATCCACGTTTCACCAAAACAATATAATGCACTTGGTGTGATAGGTGGTGAGCCCATCGCCACCATGCGCTGTTGGGTGCACAGTGCAGTTTAATTCCTTACTCGCCTTTTATGAGATCCATTGGATGAGATGGAGTGGTAGTATTCTTTTTTTCTTTTCTTATAAATAAAACTTTTAATTCCGATTTAATCTATTAATTAGATATGATTGGAACTTTGATGTTAACTAGGAAAAAAGTGGTATTTTTTATTGATTTTTGATGTTGAATACCGAAATCGGGCTTTTCGATTTCAACACAACTAAAGTGAGTGCGATTACAAATGAATTTAATGTGCGAAACGAAATATGAATTAATATATCGACAGATTTTCAATTAAGAAACGCGAAGCAACGTATGTGAACACTAGGAGCGATTGAGCGACCGACTATATTGTATATAAGTAACGACCTTATTTAATAAAAAATCTTACTCAATACTATTATGAATCTATAGTAAAATACTTATGGTAGATGATAGGGTAACAGTTAGGCGTTATACATATAATTAGCATAAAATATAGAAAAAAAGTAACGCATCGCTTGCTTTTCATTTTTTACAGAATTGAGTTTATATTGAGTTTTTACAGAGTAGAGTAATTGTTCAGATTAATTCCAGCCGCTGATTTTCACCATCGGACATTGCGGCAGAACTAAAAATTACAATGTCACTACCTCTATATTTGGCATTCCACCACAGTGCATTTTCGCAGAATTTACTGGCTCGCACGACCACTTTATGAAATCTTATATTTAGCGATTTTGCCGGACCGATATGACTTAGGGACTTTCAAGAAAATAGCCTATTCCCATTGTCAAAGGCCGGCGTCGCTTCCGCTATTCCTCTGGTATTGTAGATGTTCATGGGGGTGGGGATCACTTGGATATAAAAAATTATAAATTATTTATGTACATTTATACAAGTATATCGATGGCAGCAAAGTAAATACTAATCTACATTTTTACGAAAATGCTTTTTTTACAAAAATGAGTTTATATCAACCCTATCTACAAGTCTGTATTAATATTATTTTAAATTTCAAAATAATGAAGAAAATTTGGCACGTAAGTGAAGACAGCTACACTCCATTTTAGGTAAATATCGCAGTAGAGACGGACATTTGAATTTACTCGCCTTTACTACGAAGCTTTGAAAGATGATTGAAACGTCAACAAGGTCATCAGTAACTTGTCACATTCTTTTATGTATCGGTTAAGTTTTTTTTTGCCTTTTTATTGAATTGACATTGTTTAACACACTCTACCTTAAATTAATCCTTAAAATATCAGTTATTATTTAAAATGAGTGCCTCTAGGAATAAATTACTTTTAAATACGGCCCAAAAAGGTGTACAAAAAGAAATCATTGAGATTTCGGATTTAACAAACATAAATAAAACAATGCAATATGCCTACGAAGGTGAGTATCTGTGACACAATTATGTTATATGATAGTGTTTACAGTTGAAATATTAATGCTAGTAATGAGATCTTAGCTTGAGTAATAAAATGTATTTTGAGGTTATGGTCCGACGTAAACACGGACATCTGCCACTTGTCCGTTTATACGTCATACTTTTTGCATTTGTCTTAATCTATGAAGGTATTATTTTATAAAAATAATTTTATGAGGAAATTCATAATTTATTTCCTAAAATATACTACTATGCACATTAGTTTAATACATTTGTTTGTTTTTAATTTTCAGATTCAGACACAGAAAATGAATTAATTCAGCTAAGAGATCTACAAACTGAGATGTACGGCTATTTAGATATAGGTAGGAGGTTAGATAAAAGTTGATTAGTGGCGTTTGTTAAGATACCTACCTACTTTAAACGATGTCCAGAATGTATTTTTGGACTACATTATTTTCAATTGCTTACAGCTTACCGCTCTTGAGAAATAGCATGCTTGAACAAATCTTGGCTGATGATGACGAGCAACACAGTGCATTATCTATTACGACCTCTGCTGAAATACATTATAATCCAAATGCTAGTCCAGCTAAATTATCTGTTTGCTCTGAACCGCGCTGTATTACACCCATACCTCCTGAGTTTATTTCGTTTGAAACAAAATCGCAGTTGCCGGAATCGATTTCTGAAGTTGTTATACATTCATTCAGTCCACAAAACACTTTACCATCCGTTTTAGTCACTGATCCTAGTGCAACATCATCAGCAAGTGGCGTTTCCGGTGAATGCTCTTCAGCTTCGTCAACAGTTATGTCTGGGAGACGGTAGTACGGTACGGTTCCAGTTGACGTTACAAAGAAAAGGAGGAAATGCAGAAAAGAGAATTGGATCCATACAAGAAGAAAATTATTGCTAAATCTTGGTAAAAACACATCACGGGATGGTACAGAACAAAAACGAAAGGATATGCGGCTCCCATGTGAAAACTGCAAATTGAAGTGTTGCGCAAAAATATGTGAAGAAATAAGACGAAAAGTATTTTTATTCGTTTTGTGGTCTGGGTAATCATGTTAAACAATGGGAATTCATAGGTAAATATACAAAACGTCACACAAAAAAAAGAATCACGACTGATAACGAATCGAAACGTAATATGAGCGTTCAATATTTCCTACCAATATTATCAATAAATGAGAATCACAGTGTGGTCAAAGCTTGCAAAGTTATTTTGAAAAATACTCTTTGTGTTAACCAGTTATTTAGTTATATAATGGATAAGTATGATAAAACAACAGGTTTTTGTGAAGGGGATCGACGAGGTATTCATGGTAATAAAACAAAATTGCTGACTGAAACAGTTATCCAAAGCATATAAGATCATGTTAAAAGTTATCAACCGGTAGAATCTCATTACACCCGCAAAGATACTAATAAACTGTATTTAGACAACTCATTAAACTTTAGTATCATGTTCAAAATGTACAATACATAGGCCCAAGAAAAAAACCTGACATATAGTCAAAACATTGAGACAGTATCCCTTTACTGTTGTAAATTCCCATATGAATGTAGACTTCTTTACACCAAAAAAGGATCAGTGCCTTGCTAATAGAAATAATCCACCAAATGAATTTCAAGATCAAACAACCTACGACAAACACATTCAAAATAAAAATATGGCCAGATCGTTGAAAACTGAAGATCAATCTCAGAACAGTCTTTCGGATATCGCAGCTGCAACATTTGATTTTCAAAAACTCCTAAATTCTCGTCATGGTGAAGTTAATTCGTTTTAATATAAAAGAAAATTATCTGTTTGTAACTTTACAAAAAAATTATGTAAATCAGTCCTTAACTCTCAAAATGGCCACTATTTTTTTCCAAATGTGTTCTCTTGTATGCTTGCGATTTCGTAGATGTCGTCTTCTACTTTGCTGCCATCGAGATACTTTGTCACGGGCAAAAAACTACCGATTATTGCCACTTGCCATAAATGAAATAAAAAATATTATGTTTGCAGTCATTCTCTGTCTATCGGCTGTCTCAAGCTACCAATGAGACATTAATATTTAATAAATTGTTATAGACAATTCGTTACTTCGTCATTTGTTCTTAATTGTTCGGTAATAATTAGCGTATGTACGTTTTATACATAATTATTGAAATTTTTACTCTCCGCCACTGCAACTTTAGACAGCCTGTATAGTGTTGTTTTATGTAGACGTGAACACTAAACACTTGCTACCCTCCTTCTACGGTGGTTCAGTTATCTTTGATTGTCTTATAATTCTTTTTGATCCTGACAACTTTGATTGTCATTATATAGTAGGGAGTACTCTGTGGTAAGTAAGTAATAAAATGAGGTTTTCTTCATTATTTAGCTATTGTCTGTTTTAATTTTTTGTTAACAATGATTAAAATTATATCCCAAAATGTAGAACTAATGGCAGCAATTTTAATTTCCCTGCAAATATTAATTATTCGATACTAATTAGCGTTTGTTCGTTTTTAAACAAAAATTAATATTTTGGTCCTTAAGTTGGCACAACAGGCTATTAAAACTTTTTGTCTTTTTTAGATGAATACATCGGAACCACTGTAAATTATGACCATGTAAATTAAAAAGTACTCTGTGATTATGTCAGCCCAGCCTTAATGATCTGTAACGGTGACGGACAGTGATGCCAAGTCAGAGTTTGAGCTAGATTTAGCTCTAAATTGACTTCATCAGCCACAAATAAATGAATCTAGCTATTCAGCTATTTTTATCAATAATTTTAGCTTTCTTTTATACTTGCACTTTGTGTCATACTAAACTAAGCGAGTTAGCATTATTTATATAAAAAGCCACAAACAACAATAGCAACAGATACGGTAATAGCAAAAACCAAATCGAGGAACAGATTGGTACAGTACCCATGATAAATGCCATTTTAACAAACAGATTCGGATTGAGAAGTGTGAAAAAATGTTGCCATAATTATGAACTTGCCAAAGAAGTTCATAATAAAATTGGGACTGTCACAACCTACAGGCAAAACACCGAAGATGAAGCTGGTTCTAGTGGCCTATAAGAATCGGTTTTTGTTGCCGATGAAGATTTCGATGACGATATAATGTTCGAATTATAAGTTAAGTTGTACGTATTTGTTAGACTGATTAAAATATCTAAAAAAATTATCAGCTTTATTATTTCAAAGAATCTAGCTATATTCCAGCTATATTTTACTGCTCACTTAGCTATCTTTAAAAAATTGAGTTGGCAACACTGGTGACGGACAGTCATCATACTGTCACTGTCAGAAACATGGCAATAGATAAAACATAAGTTTACTGTTTACTTTCTTTTTGGAGTGTCTTACAAAAATATTAAAAGATAAGGTTATTTTTTTCCACCAGGGAATAACAATAAATATAGAAAATAAACCATGAGTGATGAATACGCTGCTGTAAAACGAGGAAAATTAATTTTAAAAGGTGATAAACCAAAGTAAGTGTTTTATATAGAGAATTCCGTAAACAAACATCAGATCTTATTTTTATTAACATTATAGGATTACTTTACGTGTATTTGTTATTGTCCAAAAAACTATCATTTTGAATGAATTGTATATGACTTTTTTTATAAATTTAATCTTCTATGTTTATCCAATCCAATCCAATAATAAATCTTCCAAGACTATAGTTATATTTGATAGTCATATTGACTACATCGCTAAAAAACTAACAAAGCACTCGGATTTGTTATCAGGTCTAGCTGTAATTTCACTAATATAAAATCCTTAGAAGTACTGTATTTCTCCTTTGTGCGTAGCATCCTTGAATATGCATCTCAGGTATGGAATCCACAGTACGATATTTACATTTATAGATTATGAAATGTCCATAAGAATTTTTTAATAACTAAGCAATTTAAATGTAATAGTTATGATGAGAATTACATTAGAAAGGCTATAGCTGATATTGTGCTTTTGGTAAGTGTAGATCAAGGTAGATTAGATTGACCACCACTTTTAAACAAAATAAATATCATCATGTCAAAAAAATTGTTTCATGGCGGCGACAGCATTGTCTTTCTCATCTAAAAAAAAAAAACACAACTGTTGTTAAAGGAATCTAGTGAATACAATGGTTCGATTCTTTTTGAAGCTAATGTTCCTTTACCTACTTTTGGTTTAGTTACATTATAGTCTGTTCACATTAAGAAAATAGTGAGGCATCAGTGCAACTACAGGGTAAAAGGGTGTATTCACAGTGAAGTAAAAATTCAAACTTTTTCGGACATCATCCAAATTCCACATGGTATTTTCTTCGCGTATCATGTGGGCACAGCATTTCTTCCAAAATTAGTGTCTATTAACACTATTGCGTCATCTAATAATTTTTTACGTCACTCATTTTGAACATAGAGTTATTGGCACTGACATAATTTTTTATTAGGGCCCACACCAATTCAACTGGATGAAGTTTGCAATGGTAAAGCGGTAGGCGAGGAATTGTAAAGCCATTATTTTTGACAGTCTCATCTATTAAATATTTATTATAATGTGGGGCGATATCAGCAACTTTCATAAATAATTCCTTTTTTAAAAAACTCATGTCCATGGATGTACTTATAAACATTGATCCACTTTTGTTCTTTCGAATAGGTGAGGTATTCATTTCCAAAATTTAATGTTGAACAAGTAACACGCAAAATACACAAAACCACATCCGTTTTGTTCGAAGGTCTGACTTCAACTGGTTACTGTGAACTCAACTTTCTATTTCTAGCGTTGTAATTGGCTGGGGGCGTGGCCAGGCTGGAGGACAATGATGACTCACTACTATCATAATGCATTATCATGTTAATACATAAAGTTTTTTTATTATTTTATTTTTATGTATTGTCATATTTGTATGCTGTTTGTTTTCCAAATAAAATAAAATAAAATGTCAAACTATAATTAACATTTTCTTTTTAGTACCAAATATTGTAATACTGTTGTTAGTTGTTACCAAAATTTTTTTTTTTACCAAATTTCTTTATTTCCTACATGATGTTGATTTCCTCTATTTAATATATTTACAGGGCAAAGAAACGAAAACACAAGAAGAAGGATAAGAATGACGAGTCTAAAGTTGATGAGGACTGTGTAAAACATGGAGGTTGGTGGAAAGTAAACAAGGTTGAAGATGTAACTGGATCAATATCTATAGAGTTTGTGAAAAATACCTATGTCTCAGCTTTAGATAATGGTTAGTGAATGTGTTTCATTGTGGTATATACTATTATTATATATTTTGAGCAAAATACATTATTAGTTGTGAGTGTGTGTTGAGTCATCTAACTGACAGATGTGTGTAGGTCTTTAGTGAACCAGTTTACTGTTCCGAACCATTTATGTAATCCAAATGTTCTATAACACTTGTGTTCATTTCACCTGTCAGGCGGTCAGTGATACTAATTTTCATGTTCTATTAACCAATTGCGAAACAAATGTTACTGTGTTTCGGTTTGAAGGGCACTGAGTGCTAGCATAATCACTGGCCATATGAGACTTAAGAACTCATGTCTCAGGGTGACAGGCACAGTGTGGCGTCACACAGAAAGGGTGACAGACATTGCACTTACCATCAGGTGAATGTTTTGCTAGTTCGTCACTTTATCCAATAAAAAAATCGTGCTAAGAATTCAACCAGTATTGTACTCCTGCACTTATAACATGGCTGATGGAAACAAAACGAAAAATTTGCTGTACGGATGGACACAAAACCAAAAATGCAATTTTGGTTTTGAATTGAATTTTCCAATCACTGTACACTTTCACAAGCACTTGTTGTACAATAAACTATCAATATTGAATGAGAAAACTCGAAATATACACACAAATTACAAAATTCAATAAAAACACCATGGTGAATTTCCACCAAAAGTCAACAAATGGCATACTTTTCTAATATGCTAGAATATATACACATAGTAGAATCAGTGGAGCTGTAAAAATTTAATTCTTCGACTAAAGGAAGAAAATTAAATAATTTGTTGTAATTTTTTGTAATCAATCTACATGCTTGCTCAATTTAAATTCTTGTTCTGATATATCTTTCCAAAAAAAAGAATAAATAAAAATGAAGACGAGGCTTGATTTGATTACCTGTTCATTATTATAAATATTATTTTCCTATGTTTAGGTTAGGTTTTAATACTAGGTTCTACGTTTAGGTTGGCTTAAACTAGAAAGTCTTTTCTTAGTAGATGTATAAAATTTCGGATAAAATTCCTAAAAGTGTGACACAAAAATTGGACATAGCTTTCAACAAACTTGTCAAGAAGACATTATTTCTTAAAGTGTATTATAAAATAGATCATTATATATAGGACAAAGATGTGTGGAAACAACTCATACTCTACACTTGCAAATCCCCTGGCTACTAAATTTATGATGTAATTTTTTTTGTAATTTATAAATGAAATTATGTTACATTGCATTGAAAATAAGAAAGACCCCAGAGCTTCTTGCCGGTTCTTCTCTGAGAAGATCATTTTTGGAACCAGTGTAGTGAAATTCATAAGAGCTTTAAATAAACCTAAATTGAATATTAAATAAAAAATTTGAATTTAACTTTAGGTATAATGTAGTAATACATGTAGTGTACCAGTTTAATCAAATTAAATGCTATTATTTCGCGCCAAAACAAAAGGACAATTGCTTTAGTCTGTTCTTGACAATTGCTTCTCTACATTTTGAGTGACCTTTTTGTAATCATTATATAATTTAATAAAACTAATTTTACGGATTTTGTCGCGTTTAATATTTAAACTATTTATTTCCCGATATTTCTAGTGCTTTATATCACCCATGGTCACAGGGAATTCAGGTGGCAGATGATCTGATGTCATAGTTAATTCAGGGTACATTTAGCTTTTAATTATTATATTTGGTCCGATTTTCCCAAAATAAGCTTACTGTAAGTCTTGAAGTCTTGCAGTGGCAAGCTTGGTTTTAGATTTAATTTTATCAATTATGGGATCCCATGCCGGTGGTAGTACCCAACCATCTTCTCTTTCTTAAGAAACATCCTAATTTCAATAGCCTCGCGAATCATCCTTAGTAGGAATCGGTGTTCTTTTGCAAGGATTTGGGGTCTATCAAATCTGATGTAATGGTTAGGGTGATCCAGAACATGGTCACATACAGCAGACTTCCTAGAGCGTCGATGCTTCACGTCAGCTACGTGTTCTTTTACGGGGGTTTTTATAGATCTTTTTGTCCTATGTAAGAGAGACCACATTCACAATCTAGCCAGTATACTCCTGCATCTTGTAGAGGTACTATATATATGGTCGGGTTATAAATAGTTTAAAAATTAAACACTATAAAACCTGTAAAATTAGTTTTATTCAATGTGTAATATTCGCGTAAATTTAAGAAATCATTACATTATATAATCGTTCAAAAATTGTCGCATACTATTAGATGGTTGTGCTTGAGTTTCGTTTTATTTTCATTAAAATGGCACTACTCTTTTTGCGGTAGAACAGGAAAATAAAAATAGTTGAAAAATATCTCATCAGTTTTTTTTTTAATCGGATAAAGTGATGAATCACGATGAGCAACACGTTCACCTGATGGTAAGTGCAACGTCTGCCCATAACAAATGCTGTGTCACCCAGAAAATTTCTGTGTGACACTGTGCCCATCACCCTGAGACATAAGTTCTTAAGTCTCAAATGCCCAGTGATTATGCTAGCTCACAGTGCCCTTCAAACCGAAACACAGTAATGTTTGCACACTATTGCTTCACGGCAGAATAACTGGCCTCGGGATGGTACCTACCTAGACGGATTCCTGCATAGGAATCCTACCACCAGTAGTTCTGCGTTGGGGTTTATTATAAGTTTTAGCTACAAAAGCTTAGCTATATAGCCGTTAGTATAAGAAAGAGTTGTAAATTTATTATATATAATATTTAAGGCCTGTTCACCATCGGAGCGCCTCATGATGAAGGAGAAGGGCCCTCCCCAGAAGAAATATTCACAGCTTTCCCCGCTGGAGAAAACAAGTTCGCGCTTAAATCCGGCTATGGAAAATACTTGGGAGTTTCAAAAGATGGAATGGTCATTGGTAGATCTGACGCTGTCGGGCCCATGGAACAATGGGAGCCAGTTTTTCAAGATGGTAAGTGTATCAGATTTTATTTGCTGGAAAACATAAATTAACCACAGATTTTGAATTTTTTGTTTACATCCCGTTGAAAGAAGATAAGACCTACAAAAAGTGATTTCATGAGAATGTACTGTATCATGATATGATTTGTGATTTTTTCATTGAAAAGTCCGTTGCAAAGCAAAGACCTCTACTGAAAAACGATGGATTTGCTGCAATTAACACTCTTAGCAGGCAGGATCGGTGATTCCTTAAAACTAGCAAGGTGGTTTGTTTTCAGTACTATAACCCTAGAAACATTTGAAGTCTACTGCTGGACATAAGCCTCACAAAAGCTTGTTGATTTATATATATATATACAATAAAATTTAACTGCCTAACTGTGATTTCCTAAACTTTTTCTTAATTTCCATATTGTATATTTTTTAATTTGGTAAAGTGACAAGACGAGCAAAACCTGACGTGACGTTACCTTATGGTAAATGCAACTTACCAGATGCTTATCAGATTTACTTAACAGATGCGTGTTACTCAGAATATTTCTGTGTAGCACCACACTACACCTGTCACCCGGAGACACAAGTTCTTAAGTCTCATATGCCTAGTGATTACACTAGCTCACAGTGCCTTTCAAACCGAAAGACAGCGCATTACTGCTTAACGGCAGAATAACTGGCCCTGGGGTTACCTGCCCAGACGGATTCCGGCATAGGAATTTGTATGACACCAAAACTCAAGCACGCATTTTTAAAATTCTTGTCTGTTTGTTTGTCTGAGCTAATCAGACCATTCACTATCAGAAACCGGAATAGAGAGATGATTGGCGCTGCTGCCAGAGGCTCTTTGAACACAACAACAGAGTAGTGGTTTTGCTTTCCTCGTCGTCGTCGTTTCAGCCTGTCACTAGTCAACTAATGAACATAGGCCTCCTCCATAGATTGCTACAAATGTTAGTAGCTCTCATTTTGGGGAGATTTTGCCACAGTTGCCACGATCGAGATGCTGCTGCCCATCTGCCGGTTTTCATTTTCCCGTCTGTCGAATTTTACGACACCCACGGGATGAGATGGGGTGGTAGATTCTCTTAAGCCGCTAGCTCATCCATCATTAACGTTAGTAACCATGCAAAACTGTTCACAGGTCAAACAGCAATACTCAGTTCATTGAACAAGTTTATGTCGGTGAGCCCCGAAGACGACTCGCTGGTCGCCACGTCGCTGGCCGCCGGCGAGCGGGAGTTCTGCAATGTGCGCAGCAACAAGAGCAAGGAGACCAACGAGCTCGTGCTGCCCAACGAGGAGCAGGGCGATCTGGCTGAAGTCGAAGTCAATTATGTGTGAGTATTTTTTTTATTTGATAAAAGTAACGGAACGAGCACAACGTTCACCTGATGGTAAGTGCAACGTCTGCCCACAGCAAATGCTGTTTCACCCAGAACATTTCTGTGTTCACCACACTGCGCCCGTCACCCTGAGACATTCTTAAGTCTCATATGCCCAGTGATTACGCTAGCCCACAGTGTCCTTCAAGCCGAAACACAGTAATATTTGGACACTACTGCTTCACGGCAGAATAACTGAAAAAAAAAATCGGAAACTGTGAATTTCTTATATTTTCATTTTTATTTTCGCCTTGTGTAGGAAGATCAAGAGAATCTACCACCCCATCTCATTCCGTGGTTATAATCGAAAACTTACCATCAGTAAAGTTTCCTCTAAATTACTGACATAAAGAAATAAAGAGTCCAGTTTAAGACACTGTAAAGACAGAGGAAAACGAAAACCAGGACATGGGCAGCAGTATCTTCCTGGAACATTCTAAATAAATAAACTTCAGCTAACAGCGTATGCTTTTTTTAAATAACTCGAAATTGAATGACTTTCTGGGATAAAAAGTATCCCATGTCGCTCTGTGTTAAATTTCGTGTTTCGGAGAGTTGGGGCGTTAAGCGCTATTCAGCAAAGGACGTCATTTGGTAATAGAATCAGGCGTTATTTTGCAGAAATCCATTATAATGTAGGAAAGGAAGTCAATTTACTAAATATAAATAAAAATTCACATCATTTGCATAACGCCATCTGTTGATGATACTAATTAACTATTGTTGTACTTCGACGGCGGAAAATGCGTAAAGATCTACAGCAACGCGACGTTTACAACGAATGTAAAACATTAATAGCAAAAAAAAGTAAAGTAGTTTCAGCCTATAAATGTCCCACTGCTGAGCACAGGCCTCCTCTCATTTCTGAGAGGATTTTAGGAGCTAGGAAGAATCCGCCACGCTGCTCCAATGCGGGTTGGCGGACTTCACATGTCTTCGAAATATTTCTATTCCTCGGACATGCAGGTTTCCTCACGATGTTTTCCTTCACCGCTAAGCACGTGGTAAATCAGCACTTAAAATTGTAGAACAATTTTAGAGGTGCTGGCACCGGGGATCGAAACCAGGTTACTCGCTTACTATGAAATTAAAGGCGAGCACCAGGCCCCTGAGCTACCACGGCTATTTATAGCAAACCAGTAACTAATTAACTTATTATTAATTGGGCTAACCAATACAATACGACGAAAGATGCACTTAGTTTACATTTTAATCAATTCAGAATTCGACGGTTTGCCGACCACAAAAATCGGAGTAAACAACGCGTATTTTAAGCTAAAATATTAACGTTATTAAATAGCGGAGAACGCAATTCAGAAAATTACATAATTTGCACAGCGCCATCTTTTTGTTATTGTACTTTCTACAAATTATATTCTTTGTAAGAAAATATAATATTATTTTTTCATTTGCTGTTTCAGGTATTATTTTAACATTATAGAACCTTATCTGACATAATTTTATTACCATTTTTTAGATTAGATTTAAATGTACACTAAATAGGACTCATCTCCATCATTGAACAAATGTGTAGACTTAAAACCGATTTTAATTAAACAAAGACTAAATGTTACATGAAGATACGTTTTATCATTTTCTTACTTTTTAATAAATTAAGTACTTTAGACGTGATGCATTCACAAACAAACAGACAATTCTAAAAATGATAGAATTGTATTTAGTTACTTATTCTTAACCCCTCGATCGTTTATTCGCAAAATTTAAAAATGTTATCAATAAAAATATAGGTTATTAATTGTACAAACTAAAATGGATGTTGTAGTACAGTGTAGTGTTTTTATTGTACGAGCAAAACGTTCACCTGATGGTAAGTGTCACGTCTGCCCATAACAACTGTTGTGTCACCTAGAACATTACTGTGCGGCACCACACTGCGCCCGTCACTCCGAGACGTCAGTTCTTATGTCTCACATGCATGTTATTACGATCTGAAGGGCACACGCAGACCGAAACAGTAATGTTTGCACACTACTGCTTCACGGCAACGGCTATTTCGCAAAAATAAACATTTTTCATTGTTTTTTCAAAATTGTAATTTTGAATGCTATTCTTTACAGGAAGAAGTTCCAGAAGTTTCAAGACAAGAAATTACGGCTGAACGATGGTAGCGTGTCAGAACTAAAAAAGGCTAAGACAGACGGCAATCTGCACGAGACACTGCTAGACCGAAGAAGCAAGATGAAAGCCGATAGATACTGTAAATAAAATAAACATTAAAAAAATAAAGTGAGGTGTTGTTTTATTTAAATTACTTTTGTTGGCGCCAAAAGTCCTAGCTTTTGGCGCCAACTCGAAAAATGGCAGTAGTGTTTTTATTTAATTTTGTAATTTCTATGTATATTTGCAGTTTTGATGTTTAATAATGATAGTTTATTATGCAGCAAGTGCCCTTGAAAGTACTGATTGGAAAATTCAATTCAAGATCAAAATTGTGCTTTTCGTTTTGTCTCCACCAGTCCAGCAAATCTTCAGTAATTTACTGTCGTTAAAAATTTTGAAGTCTTGCTGCTTAAAGATTGTGTACATGGATATATAACTTGACACTGGAAAATAGTTTATGACTGTTTCCATTAATAAATAATACTTTTGTACTAATATTGCTTTTAAATTTATTATGGTATAATTCAGTATCCCTCCATAAGATTTGCATTCCTACGCATTTCACTGGCTTCTTCAGACTCTCTCTCTTCACTGTTCGGGCTGCATTTCTTTGGAACTCCTTGCCTGATGACACCAGGAAAGCGTCCAATAAATACTCCTTTAAGAAGTTGGTTCGTAATTATTTAGTAAAGAATCATGAGAACATATTTTGTTAGTAGTTTGGTTTCCGTTACATGTGCGTTTATTTTACGTATATATGTTAAATATATATATATGTTATTTATGTATATTTATAATGTGCCTCTACATTATAAATATTTTTATTCCAAATCTATCATTCCTTTTTAATGTCTGAGACAGACATAATTACTATATTTATATAATTGTCCTGATTTATGAGTTACTTAGGTTTCTGTTTCTGCCGCTTGTCTTTATTGCTGCAGCTTATCAAAATCTCACCACTCCAGAGGTTGACTGGGAGAAAATGCCTAAAGGCATTAAGTCCGCCTTTAGTATCATTTAATTGTAAAGAAAGCAATTATCGACAGAGGGAAAATGAAAACCAGGAGATGGGCATCAGCATCTTCCTGGAACATCTATGTAACATGGAGTAAATAAACTGCGGTTGCCATTCTGCCCGCCTAGCGTGGCAACTATGGCAAAATCCAAAATGGGAGCTACAAACTTTTGTGGCTAGCTATGGGGGAGGCCTGTATTCAGCAGTGGACTAGTGATAGGCTGATACGAAGAGATAGCGGTTGTACCGCGTGACCTGGTGGTTAGAGTAACTGACTACTGTGCCGCGGGTTCTGGGCTCGCGTTCAATTGATTTTCTAAACGAGTTCAATGGATTCTCTAAACGCGTTCAATGGATTCTCTAAACGCGTTCAATGGATTCTCTAAACGCGTTTAATGGATTCTCTAAACACGTTTAAAGGAGCTAAACGACGAAAATTTGGCGTTCAGAATTTGAAGTGCTTTTAGCTTTACCTGCGTTCGTTAGATGTTGATGAAATGCAAACTGGCATGGAACTCAGATAAACGCTTAAACTGCGTTTAGCTTGAATTGATCGCATTTATTTTCAACGGTGAAATTTATTTATTTTACCTTATTTTCTTTACAATGATTGAAACTCCGACCCCCACACTAGGCAAATGCTTGTCCTGTGTACTCTTAGTCTCTGCAGCGTCTCTTTGTCTGTTGGTGTTAGTTAGTTTTTACATTCCGTAGTCTGTTGGGTAAATAAAGAAAACAAAACATGTGATTTTCATTAATATTTATTTCTCCTGCATGACATTCCGGTACATTGGCCTAAATGTTTGTGAATAATTTTGTATACACCGTTCGCTTACAGAGAAACGCGGCGTTCCCCGCAGCAATACAATTAAAATATCGCTAACTACGCGTCTCGTACAAACCGTATCTACAACTAGTCCTATGACAAACTAAACGCAGCCGCGTAGTCTGTTGGAATCTGATGCTGCCCAAGTCTTATAAAACATCATATGAGGTCCGCGGACATTACAGTAACTTAAAATATATATATAATTTTCAGTTTGTTACCTAAGGAATTTATTTACAATTTTCAACTGCGCATTTTCATGTTTTCATATAATAAGGTTATTGTACATACAGGCTTATGAAAAGGTTCATATCAATTGGAAAGAAATAGTTATAAATATTTAGATTTTTATATCAAACAAGGTTTTGGGTGTAATATTTGGAAGATTATTTCATATCTTACAAATCAGTGATAGTGTCTTAACGCATCCATAGACGGCTCTATTTGTATAAAAACTCATCGACAAATAATATGGTGTTAGTTGCGTTAATAGTTTAAAGAGTATTCATACAAAATGAGACACCTAACGAACGTTATTTTGTTTTTATTTGATAAAGTGTCGAGACGAGCAAAACGTTCACCTGATGGTAAGTGCAACGTTTGCCCATAACAGATGCCGTGTTACTCAGAATATTCTATGCAGCACTATATTTCTGTGTAGCACAACACTGCGCCCGTCACCCTGAAACATAAGTTCTTAAGTCTCACATGCCCAGTGATTACGCTAGCTCTCAGTGCCCTTAAGACCGAAACACAGTAACGTTTGCACGCTACTGTTTCACGGCAGAATAACTGGCCTTGGGGTGGTACCTTAACTGTGAATTCTCTTTAGTTTACTTCTATTATTTTTCAGCGCGTCCTTACATTCGCTATAATATTTCTTGTGACTATAGGAACATTTAAAATGGGTATTATTGTATCAGTTTATATACATAGATGAAAAGTCATGATAGTGGTCACAGTTGCGAACGGGTTGCGCGATTTAAAAGCTATTTGCACGAACATATCTATAAATCCCATTAATGGCTGCAAATCATACCTATATACATACACAATCATAACGAATACGTGACAAAATTTTGAGTCGGCGTTTGACCATAGCTACAAAACATTTGATTGCATGCGGATCTTAGCAAATTA
Organism: Luehdorfia chinensis; assembly: GCA_019845155.1. NCBI lineage: Eukaryota > Metazoa > Arthropoda > Insecta > Lepidoptera > Papilionidae > Luehdorfia > Luehdorfia chinensis. The sequence continues at coordinate 3,095,508 of JAHVAK010000390.1, forward strand.
ACTTTCTTTACTTCATTATAATGGATTTCCGCAAAGTAACGCCCGATTCTATTAACACGAAATATTTATTAAACAATGAATTCATATTTTTCTACTGCCGGTTGTCTCAGACAGGTAAGCAAACCGTGAATTTTGTAATACCTTTTTATACAAGTACTCTATTATTTTCTCTGCATCACACTTTCTTTACGTAAGTCGGAGTTAACAACCGTAGAACTAAAGCCGACTATAAAAACCATAAAAAGTGAAGAACTATTTTGTGTCATAGCAAAATGAAACAATTATTTATTTTTACTGCGGTCATATGAATTAACATGTGTGCAGTTATGGAGAAAATAAGCAACACTTTTGCCAACTGCTTCACTGAACCTCTAGAAAGCGCCAGCAAAAGCTGACATACATTTAAGATTTGGCAATATACCGTAGTCCGTAGTATCACATGGTAGTCGGTATGAGTCATACTGTTCCCCATTAATAGTCTGTGGTGTTTGAGTTGCGATGGCGTATTCGCTAACAGTTGGCTGCAAGAGGGGCACTGTCACATAGTATTTTATTTAGCCCCTAAAAAACTATAAAATGGTTGTGTGCACATTCGAACTTTGCTTTACCTAGTTAATTTTGCCTTCGTTTTAATATTTTTCATTGATTGAAATATGTCAATAAATCAATTTTTATTAATTTAAACACTGATGAAAAGCAAAGTAAGTGGGAAAGGTCATTTATTGTGCTATTTTTTATAATACAACATTCTTGCTTTATGGAGAGTCCTCTCATAAAATTGTCTAACAATCAATCTCATTATACATATATTCGATTTCTCATGTAACATTACATAATAAACAGCATTCGATTCACCTATTCAGATAATTTTAAAATCGTAAGGGTACTTTCCCCAAGTCGTACAATTATAGAGATACGTTTATTAATTTTACATGTAACAATTTCAAAATAATACTCAATAACAAATAAAACTATTGTGGTCGTATAAAATTAATTTCTTGTGTAATCCATGACACCTAGAGATTGCGTTTTATGTTCTTTCAAACTTTCATTGTTTCATGTTTGTTGCGTATGTGTGTAAAATATTTTTATTTTCCCCACAAGTCTTAACATCAGGTGCTCGCTTGCTCGATTGCTCTTGTATATAAAAAAAACCATCCGTATATATTTATTTTTTATATGTAAGTTCACCTATATTTTCGTTAATTCTGGATTAATTTTAAAAAATATTTTCCTGTTTGAAAAGGGATGATGATGTTCTCCTAGCCGGTTTCGACCACGGCCACAACTTCCGAATGTCGAGAGCCATCAACTGCGCAGGAGATATTATAGTGCCATGAGTGTCCGCGCAAACACAGAGGCACTCACTCGTCCCAACCTACCCGCGCCCGATGTAACGCTGATGCGATAAGATCGGAGGTAGGCTGGGATGCAGTGTCATAAACACGGGGACAAACACAACACAACCAGACCCGAAAACCAACAATTTGCGTTTTAGCACAAATGTTGGCTCCGGCTGGAATTCGAACCCAGGACCCGCGGCTTAGAAGTCAGGTACTCTGACCACTAGGCCACGCGGTCTTCGTCGGTTGAAAAGGGATACCGTAAGGGTGGCCCCATATATTTTGGTTCAACTTCTGATGATGGAATCCATGAGAAAATCATGAAACTTATAAATTAGCTTGAATATGATTGTAGCTGTTGCGTAGAAGTCGGTTTTTTATTAAATAATAAAAAAAAATCATAAGTTAAATTAAAAAAGTATGCATGAGTATGACATATTATTCGCCTATTACTACACAGAATAAGAAACAAGAACTTGAAAAACATAGAAATTTAAAATTCTGCGTATCGGTTAGTCTGTTTTTCAGTTAAAGTTAAATTTTGGAGGTAAGGGATTCTAAACATAACTAGGTAAACAAATAGAAACAGACTTATACGTCAACGCCATCTATTTGGTAACTAATCCTTGTTATTTCAGGGCGTTGGATGTCGCTGCATGTTTATTTCAGGACGATATGAATTTTTTTTTCTAATTAGGACGTCACGGCTTGTGCGGTTTTCGACATATTTAGTCAGAATTATAAAGCAGTGGTCTTAGTTGGTTATTCTGTACCCTACATAGTTTTATTGATTTCGATGAGTACATTTCTAAAAGAATGCTACCACTCCATCTCATCCAATGGATCTCGTAAAAGGCGAGTAAGGAATTAAACTGCACTGTGCACCCAACAGCGCACGGTGGCGATGGGCTCACCACCTATCACACCAAGTGCATTATGTTTTGGTGAAACGTGGATTGTGGCAGTCGTCTGTTTTTGCAGTGAGTGCCCTGTCTCTGACTACCCCTTATGGGATACAGTCGTGATCTTATGTATGTATGTATGAGTACATTTCTATTAACCTAGTTTGCTGCAGTAATTGCACAAGATCGGCACGTTAACTTTCTTATTTATACCAAGGTTTTAGTTAAATTCTCTTACGGGCACAAACTTCCGCTTCCGGGAATCTGATGGAGACTAAGGTCAAATTTTTATTTCGGAGCGTCTTTAATGCGTCCTAAACCTTGGCGGGTCTAGGTCTACGGAGGATTACCGCCGGGAGCAGGAACTCAAAAGTTTAATTACGTATAAGAGACAATTTTTTTTATTGCATAGAGCGACGGAACGAGCAAAACGTTCACCTGATGTAAAGTGCAACGTTTACCCATAACAAATGCTGTGTCACCCAGAACATTTCTGTGTGACACTACACTACGCCCGTCGCCCTGAGACATCAGTTCTTAAGTCTCATATGCGCAGTGATTACGCTAGCTCACAGTGCCCTTCAAACCGAAACACAGCAATGCTTACACACTACTGCTTCACGGCAGAATAACTGGCCCTGCGGCGGCACCTACCTACACGGATTCCTGCATTTTTAATTGTGTAATGAATGAAAGTAAAAAAGATATCATTAAGTTTGCCTACTCGGCCTATAGGGAAATCCGCCCCTGGTCATCATTGCTTACGTACAACTAACATTTGGTTCCCTTGCAATTGCAGCTGTCAGCTTTCTATAATGTATATTTAATATCACGATGTTATATAAAAAAAAAAATTAGTTACGGCTGTTAGAAATATACTGGCCTTTTCGTGTTAATTACTTTGATGGCTGACGAATGTTGCTTCCTAATCTAATTTTTCAAATGCCACTGTCAATTGACAAGAGCGACGCCAGCCAATGGGCAGGGAGGGGAGGGGTTCAATTTTTCGACCGCGGTAACAATTACCGAACACCGTTGTGAGTTGGCTTGTCTTTAAGGGGGGGGGGGGGGGGGAGAGAGAGAGAGAGAGCTTTCCCTCCCTGCTCCACCTTGGCGACGCCCTTGTCAATTGATACTTCATGAATTTCTTCATTTGATATTGATATAATATAATGGTGCGGATACACTAGGAGCAAAGACGTCACGTGGTAGCGTTTATGCGATAAAAATGCAATAAAACAATCGAGACTTTCACACAAAATTTCAAACGCAAAATGAAACACTTGAAATTGTTATAAAGTTAAATAAATACAAACAGCGCGCCGCTTGACAAATGTGAACGTCTTACATTCGTATGTTTAAATATTCAATAATTATTTCCGTTCATATATTCACCTTCCAAGTTTTTAAAAAACTTTTGACATTCATCTACAACCCTAGCAATGTTAGGGCTACCAACATACCCGCCCCGTAAGTCATACATTTTCAACATGCTTCATTTAACTTGAAATTTGTGAAATCAGTTTGTTCACAATTACGGAAAGTATCGTACGATTAATTATAAATTTTCTAAATATCGGGAGTTGCAAAGTTATATAAAACATACTCGAGTCTCAATATTGTTCATAAATACTACAGTGACATATACACACAGTTGGTTGTACTATTTATTGACAAATACATCGCAATCGGTGGGCGAGCGTTCATAAATTATCTAATATAAAATTGTCACGGCTTCGACTTCGGGAGTATTCAAGATAACATATATTTTCAAAAAGTAGTTTACATAATACACAAGTGTTACAAGAGTTAAGCGAAAATTTTCTCGTCTTCACCGAATTAGAACAAAATTATATAATTAACATATTCACTTATTATTTTTAAGAGACTTGCAACACCATTCAAAATAACAATGTGAATTGTGTTTGACACCTGCTGTTTGATCCTTTTTATTGGAAATGTGATTTACGTTAAATTTAATGTGACAGTTCTTAATATTTCCAAAAGTTGAATCTTACGTCATCTAACACTGACAGAAGACACTTAATACAAGATGGCCGATCTGCAAGTGACGTGGGGCTGTCGACAGCATTGATTTGGTGTTAGGGATTAAGCGCTCGAAGCGTGGTGGGATGGTGACGGCTCATACTTTACACTGACCTTCGTTTATACAATGTACATAACTTACGGGTGCTAGGTTAAGGCGCGGCCACACCGTAGAGCGCGCCGCCGGCAAGCCGCCTCTTGTGCCGGCTACAAATTAAAAAAAAACAAACTATTAAACAGTGGGAGGTGTTCATAAACAAAAGCTGTCCATGGTGTGGCCCCGCCTTTATCGTGTTCAATAAATATACGTACATGAAAATTAATTTACATTAGGAAAATTAGGCCTACTTAATACATAATGCCTAAAACAATGAACATAATCGAAACTTTTAACTTTATTAATGATTATAAATTAAATACAGCTTCAACGTGAGTATACGAATTTTTTTTTCTTCATTATCGAATAATATGTAAAATTCGATATGAATACGTTAATTAATTAAGTGATGACCTAAAACATCTAAATATTTTTTTTCAAATGTTTAAGGGATTACGAGACACATATTTCTAAACTCTGAGATTTTAGTATACATTTATTATATACAATAATGCAATATGCAACCATGTTAAGTTCTTTACAATTCTCCCATGACAACAGGTTCGTAGCTTGCTAACTAAAAAATAAAAGTTCAAAATAGTGCAGTGCTTACGATTTCCGCAAGCCTATGTGATTGACAAACAAAATTATCAAAGGTTTAAAAATCCACCAATCCGAATGAGGTAATATGGCGGCAAATATATTTTAATGTCATAACAGGCTGGCAATTTGTTTAATGTTTTGCTCATTTCATTAAAATGATTTCGGAATTTGTAAAAGCCCATGCAACGGAATAGGGCTGTTACATATCTAGAAAATATTTATACCGTTTACATTTTTATCAGACACGTGAACAACACTAATATAGTGTAACAAACTAAAAGACAACACAATGGCCTAAAACGTTTGAACTTATCACTAAATGACCTAAGCACTGTTAAGCTCCGCGATCAGGTTGGCACATCCAAGTTCAAAGAGCTCGAAGCTGTCTGTTCGGTGTCTGTCTGTTTTACTACGACATCTGCGAGAGAAGTATCAAGAATGTTAATTTTTTTTTTTTATAAGTTTATTCGTCATTTGTTAAGTAACTTAAGCTAGGAGTTATGACGCACCTATCGCCTTGTGATATTCCGTGCCAGTCAACTCAAATTGATGTCGACAGTTGAAAATATTGTAAAAATTTAATTTGGTTCAAAATAGATATGATAATAAATACACATATTATTTACACAATCACATACACGATAATGTTCTCCTAGCCGATTTCTACCACGGCGACAACTTCCGACTACAGTCGAGAGCCATCAACTGCGCAGGAGATATTATAGTGCCACAAGTGTACGCGCAAACACAGAGGCACTCACTCGACCCCCTTTTCCCCCGCGCCCGATGTAACGCTGATGCGATAAGATCGGAGGTAGGCTAGGATGCAGTGTCAGAAACACGGGGACAATCACAACACAACCAGACCCGAAAACCAACAATTTATGTTTTAGCACAAATGTTGTCTCCGGCTGGGGTTCGAACCCAGGACCCGCGGCTTAGAAGTCAGGTACTCTGACCACTAGGCCACGCGGTCGTAAATATGATATACACGATAAACATATTATATACTGGTGTTATTCTGCCGTAAAGCAGTAGTGTGCAAACATCGCTGTGTTTCGGTCTGAAGGCCACAGAGAGCTAGCTTAATCACTTGCTGTCTCAGTCTTGTTGTCTTGTCTCTATCTGTCTATTGCTATCTGTCTTGATGTCTCAGGGTGACGGGCGCAGTGTGCTGCCACACAGCAATACGTAGGGTGACACATTGCTGTGAACGGACGTTGCACTTACCACTAGGTGAACGATTTGCTCGTCACGTCCCTTTAAAAAAAAACACATAGACATCGCTCACGGATATGTAATTTTAAATGGTGTCAAAAAAGTCCGAGCGTCTTGCAGAGGTTGCGTTTCACGAGGTTTTTGCTTTCATACGGATAGGAATGAAGCAAACACAGAAATCTTATCATAACTGCTCAGTCGACTTTTGGCGCCAACTCGATAATTGGCGGTAAGTGTAAGTGTTTTTATCGAATTTTGTAATTGCTGTGTATATTTTGAGTTTTGATGTATAATATTGATAGTTCATTTTGCAACAAGTCCTCGTAAACATGTACAATGATTGCCAAATTCAATACAACATAAAAAATTTACTTTTCGTTTTGTCTCAATCAGGCCAGCAAATTTTTAGTAAAAAAACTATCGTTCCTCTCGATAGAAATTAAAATGTTTGTTGCAATTAAATTATGACTCGACATTAGCGAAAACGGTTAAATTTAGCAGCTAATTGCCAGGATCAGAAAAGAAGAAGACTAACTGCTTAGAAAGTGGATCTAGTCTCGGCATTACGCATTTTCTAGATTTTTTTTGCTTCACTCTTTTTAGATAAGTAGGAATTTACAACTCTAGAACTACAGCCGAGTGTACATAAGCTTGTGTATACTTTTTTTTTAAGTTGTACTGTGATTGCCTTATGCCTCTGACACTGCTTATCAACCTTCCCCCCGAATTCAAAATCGTTACATCAGATCTTATTAAGTTGTGTCCGTTTACAGAAATAAATTGCACATACACAACCACCAGCTCGAAGGACCAAATCTGTTGGGTACAAACCCAACAAATAAAAATGGTGAAAAAAAGTATGAATCGCAATGTATATTAGTAAGATATTATGGGTACACGAGGTTTGTTTAGTGGCCGAACGTAAACTGACTCGATAAGTTATAGCAATAATTAACGAGTCAGTTCTACAAATCGAATTAATTAAAATAATCAATTTGGGTCAACACGCAAGTACTGTACATCGTGCACAGACCTTCAACAATTATTTGTGGGACACATAAATATTTGTCCCGTGCAGAAATGGAACCCACTGCTGAAGCCAGCAACGGAGCCGTCGTACAAGTAGATACCTGAGGCTGAGGTGGTCGCGGGCGTGTGCGTCTCAGCTGGCGGGCGGCATGGCCGCGTCGCCGCCGCGCTCCGCACGCAGCCACTCCACGAACTCGTCCAGCATCACCGGCCCTGCAACGTTGATGGATCCTTCATCAGATGATGATGACGCACGAACCGCGGCGACATCTGCTTGCTACCAGATGTCAACTGCGCCGTAAATTCGCTTAAACGCAGAGGTACACTAACTCACTCGTCCTCTTTTAGCTCACATGATGGTAAGTGATCACCGCCACTCATTATTAGTGCAACGCTAGAGCAATTGCTTTGCGCTGCCGGCCTTCGAGAAAGTAGTAGGCTCTGTTCTTGATGGTCTCCAAATCGTATCGATTCGAAAATATGGCAGGCGGCAGACTTCACAAAGTGGTTGTGCGTGGCAATTTTTTTGAACAGTGTTAAAACAAAAAAACCGAGACCCGTAACCATCTGAAGGGTCACTTCGTCCGTGTGAAAACTGGTACCCGCGTTTCGTAGCCCAGAAACCAGTATCTAAGTTACAAGACGAGCGAGCGACTCACAGGCGCCGTCCGCGTCGTATGCGGCGAGCTGCGCGTCGACGGTGCGGCTGAACTCGAGGATGTTGCACCACTGGTCGCGGTTCACGACGCGGTAGCGGTGCAGGAACGCGGCCAGCGGCGCGCGCAGCGCCCAGCGCGGCAGCAGCACGCCCAGCAGCGCGCGCGCCGTGCCCGTCTCCAGCGACCGCTGCTCCTTGTCCTGCACACACACGCACACCGCTCGTCACACACACACACACACACAGCACGCCCAGCAGCGCGCGCGCCGTGCCCGTCTCCAGCGACCGCTGCTCCTTGTCCTGCACACACACGCACACCGCTCGTCACACACACACACACACACACACAGCACGCCCAGCAGCGCGCGCGCCGTGCCCGTCTCCAGCGACCGCTGCTCCTTGTCCTGCACACACACGCACACCGCTCGTCACACACACACACACACACAGCACGCCCAGCAGCGCGCGCGCCGTGCCCGTCTCCAGCGACCGCTGCTCCTTGTCCTGCACACACACGCACACCGCTCGTCACACACACACACACACCACACACGCCCAGCAGCGCGCGCGCCGTGCCCGTCTCCAGCGACCGCTGCCTTGTCCTGCACACACACGCACACCGCTCGTCACACACACACACACACCAGCACGCCCAGCAGCGCGCGCGCCGTGCCCGTCTCCAGCGACCGCTGCTCCTTGTCCTGCACACACACGCACACCGCTCGTCACACACACCACACACACACAGCACGCCCAGCAGCGCGCGCGCCGTGCCCGTCTCCAGCGACCGCTGCTCCTTGTCCTGCACACACACGCACACCGCTCGTCACACACACACACACACACAGCACGCCCAGCAGCGCGCGCGCCGTGCCCGTCTCCAGCGACCGCTGCTCTGGTCCTGCACACACACGCACACCGCTCGTCACACACCACACACACACAGCACGCCCAGCGCGCGCGCCGTGCCCGTCTCCAGCGACCGCTGCTCCTTGTCCTGCACACACGCACACCGCTCGTCACACACACACACACACACAGCACGCCCAGCAGCGCGCGCCGTGCCCGTCTCCAGCGACCGCTGCTCCTTGTCCTGCACACACACGCACACCGCTCGTCACACACACACACCACACACAGCACGCCCAGCACGCGCGCGCCGTGCCCGTCTCCAGCGACCGCTGCTCCTTGTCCTGCACACACACGCACACCGCTCGTCACACACACACACCACACACAGCACGCCCAGCAGCGCGCGCGCCGTGCCCGTCTCCAGCGACCGCTGCTCCTTGTCCTGCACACACACGCACACCGCTCGTCACACACACACACACACACAGCACGCCCAGCAGCGCGCGCGCCGTGCCCGTCTCCAGCGACCGCTGCTCCTTGTCGTGCACACACACGCACACCGCTCGTCACACACACACACTCACATACACACACACGCACACACACACACACAGCACGCCCAGCAGCGTGCGCGCCGTTTGTACGTAGATTCCTTACTGCTTTATTTTTATACTGTGGCTCTACTCGAACGCAACACGCACACGATACGCACGAGTCGAGAGTTCGTAGTACTACCCGCGATTTTACAGAGATAGTGCGATCATTACGCCCGTGTATTATTTGCGACATTATGAACTAGCTTTTTCCTTAAACCTTCCGACAGCATTTGAATTTCCCCGTCAAGAGTTCTTTTCCAGTGATATGTTATTGTGTGGCACTACGGTAGATACCTACTTTGACAAACTCCTTCATAGGAATCTAACCACCAAAATTATCTAGTCTACATAGTAAAGGTAGGATATTGAATCATCTCTGCTTTGCCTTATGGTTGACGGGGAGAGAATGCCTTAGGCATTAAGTCCGCCATATGTACCACTAGTGTATTAAAGTTTAAATATATAAATATTCATATATAGAAGAGAAAGTTTCTGCCCCTTTTTAAGCATATTGCGCGAACGGAGGAGTGTGAGATTTGGCATAGTAAAAGTATGTATGGAGAAGACGCTAGTCTGTTGTTTGTTTACGTTCATACTGCCAATGTCAAACACTAACTGTCTGTTGCCTGTTGTTATTCGCATGAGGAAGAGATCGACGCCATGGAATTATAAAATGTTGCCAACAAAAAATCAAAAACCTTCAAATTAAAAAAAAATTAATTACGGTGGAATTTTGACCACAGGGGTGATCACTAGTATATATAAATACATAAACACTTACCCTCGCGAAATCATATGAATATCTATAAATAGCCTTAAATATATAGGGGTCGTTCAGAAGATTGCGTAGGTATTCTAATTTGTTCTGTAACTTGTGTATACTGTCGCACTGGAGATCCGTTAAACCTGAAATTAATGTAAACATATATTCAATGCCTGTTTCGTTCAGTAAGTTTTTGGTTCAAGGTCAGTAGGTTTTGGTAGGATTCCTATGCAAGAATCCGTCTAGGTAGGTACCACCCCAGGGCCAGTTATTCTACCGTGAAACGGTAGTATGCAAACACAGTAATGTTTCGGTTTGAAGGACACTGAGAGCTAGCATAATCACTGGGCATATGAGACTTAAGAACTGAAGTCTCTGGGTGACGGGCGCGGATTGTTAAAAAAAAAGTAAAGTTTCAGCCTATAAATGTCCCACTCCTGAGCACAGGCCTCCTCTCATTTCTGAGAGGGTTTTGGAGCTAGGAAGAATCCGCCACGCTGCACCAATACGGGTTGGCGGACTTCACATGTCCTCGAAATATTTCTATTCCTCGGACATGCAGGTTTCCTCACGATGTTTTCCTTCACCGCTAAGCACGTGGTAAATCAGCACTTAAAATCGTAGAACAATTATAGAGGTGCTGGCACCGGGGATCGAACCCAGGTTACTCGCTTACTATGAAATTAAAGGCGAGCACCAGGCCCCTGAGCTACGTCACATGGAAATTTTCTGGGTGACACAGCATTGGTTATGCGCAGATGTTGCACTTACCATCAGGTAAACGTTTTATTTATTTATTTTAAAACTGGAAAACTTACAGCCTACTATAACAAAATAGTTAGAAACATAGTTCACAAATAAGCCAATTACAAGTTTTCACAAGAAATAAAATTGCATTGCACGACATACATTACTGTGAATTAAGATATACTACTACTAAAACTATGAGTGATTAATTTCAAAAAAGCACTACTACTAGTGCAAACAAGATCAACCTCATCATAGTCTTTACAAAGCCTTTATACAATAAAAAAATAAAAAAAGGTCAGTTTTAATGTATTGATAGTAAAATATAATAATTTAGTATTGTTAGTAAACTAAATTGATCACATAATCAGTAATAATTAGTTTCACATAAAGACTATTTTATCCCGCCGTGTGGTAGCGGCCTAAGAGAATCTACCACCCCATCCCATCCCGTGGGTGTCGTAAAAGTCGACAGAGGGAAATTCAAACAAGGAGATGGGCAGCAGCATTTTCCTGGAACATCTGAATAAATAAAGTACGGTTGCCAACCCGCCTGCCAAGCGTGGCAACTATGGCAAAATCCCTCCAATATGAGAGCTACAAACTTGTGGCAATCTATGGGGGAGGCCTATGTTCAGCAGTGGACTTGTGATAGGCTGAAACGACGACGACATCGACTATTTTATCGATCATACGAGGGGTGATCCAAAAGTAATGATAATCAGTTATTTCTAGTGCACACAAAAATACAAAAAAATTTCAGTCACTTACTCAGTTAACCACTAGTTCAGGGAAAAAAAATCATATAAATAGGCCACGATTCCCGGGAGCTACATTCATTTGAATACGGACTGTCAAGGAGTGAACATCAAAATGGAAAAACACGAAATCAGAGCTGTCATTAAATACCTCTGCTTGAAAAAAATGTCTACCAAAGACATACACAGCGACTTGGTGGAAACATTAGGGGACTCTTCTCCTCCATATTCCACAGTTGCACGCTGGGCTAAGGAGTTTAAGTTGGGAAGAACATCGACGGAAGACGAACACCGCGAAGGACGCCCATCGACGTCCCTCACTGAAGAAAATGTGAAAAAAGTTGAAGAAGTTGTATTGGAAGATCGAAGAGTGACTATCAGGCATGTAGCTGAGGTCACAGGGATCTCATATGGCAGCATTCAAAGAATCCTTGCGAACGAATTGCATATGAGAAAGGTCTCCGCGCGTTGGGTACCGAAAATGTTAAACGACGAGCAAAAGAAGAAACGAGTCGACATGTCAAGAGCAAATCTCGAAAAGTTCCAGGCAGACAAGGATAATTTTTTGTCACGTTTTGTGACCATGGACGAGACCTGGATCCACCATTTTGATCCTGAAACAAAACAACAATCGATGACATGGAAACGATCCGATGAACCGACGCCGAAGAAATTCAAAGTGTCAAGCTCAGCAGGGAAGGTTATGGCGTCTGTTTTTTGGGACGCTGAAGGAATAATCATGGTGGACTACTTGGAAAAGGGGGCCACTATTACAGGCTCCTACTATGCAGAACAAATAAGAAGATTGCGGGAGGCTATTAAGGAGAAAAGGCGAGGCAAACTGCGGGCTGGAGTGCTGTTCCATCAAGACAACGCACCGGTTCACAAAGCTGCAATTGCCATGGCTGCCATTCAGGAAGCGGGCTTTGAGCTGGTGGAACACCCCCCCTATTCACCAGATCTAGCCCCCAGCGACTTCTATCTCTTTCCACGACTCAAGGAACACCTCCGAGGCAAGAAATTTGACGATGATAGCGACGTGATGGCCGCGGTTGAGGACTTTTTTGAGAGTCAAGATAAAGATTTTTTTTCTAAGGGAATTTTAGGATTAGAAAAGAGATGGACTAAATGTATAGACTTGCTAGGAGACATTATCATCATAGTAATCCTTAAATTTATTAAAAAAACAACAGAACATGGTATGGTGTAGTAGTATTGTATTAGATAAAAATTAACTTTAGTTTCTGTCTTAAATCATTCGTTGTCTTAAATCTTAAACACAAGCCAGAATGGCTATTTTAGGTATTTAAACGGGTAAAAAAAACGTTGAATGGCAACTGACTGGTAAAATATACCAAAATGAAAAAAAACAGTCAAATGAAGCTTTTAATTTTTTGTGTTACGATTAAAGAAGCAAAAACAAAGTGACAAAAATGTGAGATTGACTTCAAAAAAATTACCTTTTAACCATTCCTCTTGTGTAAAGTAGCCCATTTGTTTGGCACCCATTTTATAGGCAATTACCAGCATTACAACATTCTCCGGGTCCACTCCTAAATCTTCACAGAACTTTTCCATGCCTTCAGGACCTAACGAAAAAAAAACAGCATGTTATAGTATGATTGAAATACATAAAATTGCTGTCTCAGTGACATGTAAACATGACGATGGGAAATAATGAAACGAAATTCCGGAAAAAAAGTATCATTATTAATAAGGTAAAAGGGTCAGCCGTCACAGCAACTTAGAGGCCAGTAGTATAAAACACACACTCTGTCATGCCTTTATCTCATATAAAGGGTAGGCAGAGACCACATCAGAAACGTGATACAACGCCGCCACATTGGTACGAGTCAAAAAATTTGTTACTCCCCATTGGATTTCCACAAGCAGTATATGCAATAAACAGCACAGCATATTATTGTTATTCTGCAGTAATAAAGGCTGTACGTGCAATACCTTAGTCGTGTCTTACGACACCTCGGATAGGAAAGAGGTAGGTGCTATTCTATTCTGCCGGAAATCTATTTAGTATAAAAATTACGAGTATATTTAAATATTAGAGTAGTAACAATGTCGTCCTGGCCAGTTTCTACCATGGAGACAACTTTACTGGTGGGAGGATTCCTATGGAGAAAACCGTCCAGCTCCAGCTCCAGCTCCAGGCTAGTTATTCTGCCGTGTAATAGTGTTTAAATATTACTGTGTTTCGGTCTGAAGGACACTGTCCGTGTAATCACTGGGCATATGAGACTTAAGAACTAACATCTCAGTGTGGCGGGCACTACACCGGTCCAAAAAATAAGACCTCAGGGAGAAGCGGCAAGAAACTCTGCGGTCTTTTTATTATATCATATTATATAATGGCATGAATAAAATACATAATTTAATTACAATGTCACATATATGGCAACCAGGGGATTTGAGAGTGCAGAGTAAGTTTTTTCCACACATCTCTGTCCTCTATGTAATGATCTGGACTGTCTTCTTCGCCGTGTGGTAGCGGCTAAAGAGAATCTACCACCCCATCCCCTCTCGTGGGGTGTCGTAAAAGTCGACAGAGGGAAAATGAAAATCAGGAGATGGGCAGCAGCTTCTTCCTGGAACATCTGAATATATATAAGCTGCGGTTGCCAACCCGCCTGCCAAGCGTGGCAACTATGGCAAAATTCCTCCAAAATGAGAGCCACAAATTTTTGTGGCAATCTGTGGGGGAGACCTATGTTCAGCAGTGGACTAGTGATAGGCTGAAATGGTGGTTGGTGGTGGTGGTCTTCTGGACAAGTTTGTTAGATTCTAAGTCAGTTTTTGCGGTACACTTTAAAGAATTTTGTTATAAATATTTATGGATCTACTAAGAAAAGACTTTCTAGTTTTGGCCAACCTAAACATAGAACCTCTACCACGTCGCCTTCGGCCCATTCTACAGGATACAGTAATTTTTTTTTTAGTTCATATGTGTTTCCTTACATACATTATTTTTTCATAAATATACATGATAGATAACTTTATATTATACTAACCTAATACATCTGGCTCTGACACCGTTGTGTATTCCTTAAACCATGTTAAACATTTTTTTACACTGAAACTGGTGTCTTCTGATTTGGAATGTCGTCTTGAACTGAAACATTAAATGAGTGCACATTAACATAAATTGCTCAATTATAATTTTGCAAAGCATAGGTCTATAAATACGAACATTACAATATTTTTATATTTAATCTAGACTATTTTTTCTCAACACATTGATGTTTTTTTTGTGACTGATGTTAAGTCTGCCCATAACAAATGCTGTGTCACCCAGAACATTTCTGTGTGACACCACACTGCGCCCGTCACCCTGAGATATCAGTTCTTAAGTCACATATGTTCAGTGATTACGCTAGCTAAATTTTTCTTTCAAATCAGTAGTGGTTTGGAAGAAATATGTCAATTGAAATGGGAAGAATCAGCAAGTTCAGCAGGCTTAAAAGCTTTTGGCGTCAACACGAATAGTGACGGTAGTGTTATATTTGAATTTTGTAATTTCTGTGTATATTTCGAGTTTTGATGTTTCATAATTATTCATCATTTCAGCCTATCACTAGTCCACTGCTGAACATAGGCCCTCCCCACAGTTGCCACAAAAATTTGTAGCTCTCATTTTGGGGGGGATTTTGCTACAGTTGGTACGCTTGGTAGGCGGGTTGGCAAACGCAGCTTATTTATTCAGATGTCCCAGGAAGCTGCTCCTGGTTTTCATTTTCCCTGAGTCGATTTTTACGACACCCAATGGATCGCTTCTCGGCCTTTTGACTAAGATCAAAGTGCTGTTTAATGTTAATAGTTTATTACAGCAGCAAGTGCATTGTGACAGTGTACAGTGATTGTAAAATTACAATTTAAGACAAGAATTGTACTTTCGTTTTGTCTCCATCAGGTCCAGCAAATCTTCAGTAAAAGTCCATTATCACTTTACTGTTGATCGAAATTTTGAATAACCTTTCGTAACTCCCGCGACTGACTTCACATTGGCAGAATTCTATTGAGGCCAGAATTAAAAGAACAAGACAATGGGTGTTGTAAAGAGCTGGGAACGTGGGGTTATAAATAGTAAAAAATTAAACGCGATAAAATCCGTAACATAAATTTTATTAAATGTGTAATTTTTATTGAAGTAACAATACTCTGTAACATATATAAAAATCAAAGTATACAAAGGCGTTTCCGTTCGTGGGCGTGTACGCATCCTAAATGCAAGTTTGTGTGCAAAGAAAATCTCGTGCATAATGCAAAATACTTATTATGTAAGACACTTCATGGCAATCACAGATTTAAAATATTTGTAAGACAAAATAAAGTACGTATAACAGAAGTTCATATGAGATTACTGTGTATTTCTTACTTTAACTTTTAGTTATAAATTACTCAAAACTTTTATTAACTTTTGGTTATAAAGACAAACAAAGCCAAACTTTTGGTTAAGTAAAACACTTAAAATGGATATTTTTACAATATGCCATGTTTGTTTCGGAACTACATTTAAAAAAAAAAAAAAAACATTTGTATCTAATTTCTCATGTAAGTGAATTAATTTCTTATGGGAAATAAATAAATTCTATAACCTATAAATGTGTAATATTCACGTAAATATAAGAAATCATTACAAATGTTACTATTGAACTTAATTATAGAAAGCCATGTATGGACAGAAATAACCGCTGGGAATGAGGTGGCTTTTGCCAACTTATTAACATTATTTTTGACGACCGCGTGGCCTAGTTGTCACAGTACCTGACTTCTAAGGCGCGGGTCCTGGGTTCGATTCCCAGCCGGAGCCAACATTTGTGCTAAAACACAAATTGTTGGTTTTCGGGTCCGGTTGTGTTGTGATTGTCCCCGTGTTTCTGACACTGCATCCTAGCCTACCTCCGATCTTATCGCATCAGCGTTGCATCGAGCGCGGGTAGGTTGGGACGAGTGAGTGCCTCTGTGTTTGCGCGTACACTTGTGGCACTATAATATCTCCTGCGCAGTTGATGGCTCTCGACAGTATTCGGAAGTTGTCGCCGTGGTCGAAATCGGCTAGGAGAACATCACATCA
Source organism: Luehdorfia chinensis (assembly GCA_019845155.1). Taxonomy (NCBI): domain Eukaryota; kingdom Metazoa; phylum Arthropoda; class Insecta; order Lepidoptera; family Papilionidae; genus Luehdorfia; species Luehdorfia chinensis. Next base: position 3,112,206 of record JAHVAK010000390.1, read on the forward strand.
TCAACATTATTTTCATCAATGTATTCCTTAATATTATAATAACCCTTTTCGGTTAATGTTTATTATATATATTTTACGCCGTCTGTCGTAGAGTCTATGACACTTGATAATGCCTCGTTTTGGGGCGAAACACGTGTCGTTTTCTCGACTTCAGTGGTGTATATTATCTAGTGGTAGTATTGTAGTGGTTGGTGGAGGGTTAGCTTCTGGTGGCGGTGTTAGTATGCTTGTGCACGCTACTGAGGGAGGGCGGGCGGTCCTCTTCATAAAACTAAGTAATATACACCATTTTTATATTTTGCATGCGGATCTTAGCAAATTAACTTACTTTCCTTCATTATAATGGATTTCCGCAAAATAACGCCTGATTCTATTAACTATAATTAATTAACGTTACGGTGATTTGTCCTAGGACATATGGCGTACAAATAGCAAATACCAGTTCGGAGATGATGGTTGAATTTTATTAGCATTTACAGTTAATAAAATACAAATGAAATCAATAACGAAGGCGATCAACATCATCTTCTAGATAAAGAGAAGTTGTCACCGGATGTATAGAGCGTTAGTATTCAAGCAAATAGCTAGCTAAAATAGATAGTTCATGTTCCCCTTCCCATACTTGAAGTATAGTCGGAATTCTCGGAGACACGGGAGCGCGACAATCTCAATACATTCGAACACGAAAACCAAAAGTGTGAATTGTACAAATATTGGTTACAATTATGATTCGACAGCTTATGATAGACTAGCTAAAGTCTGTGTCTTTGTCTGGGTGCATTTAGGTAATTTTAAAATACTGTAGGAACTTTTAAATAACTAAATACTGTAGGAACTCTTTGATATTACGGAATAAAAAGTATCCTGTGTCCGTCTACAGGATGCAAGCTATCTCTCTGCTGAGTATTGCCAAGATCGGCTTCACGGTTGAGCCGTGAGAAGGTAACAAACAGACACAAGACCAGAGAGAGTCACTTTCGCATTTATAATATTACTAGCTGATACCGGCGACTTCGTCCGTGTGGATATAGGTATACCATCCCGCGGAAGCTATTTGATTTTCCGGGAGAAAAAGTATCCTAAGTCCGTCTCTAGAATGCATGGTATCACTGTGCCAAATTTCGTCAGGATCGGTCCAGCGGTTAAACCATGAAAAGGTAACAAACAGACAGAGGGACAGACAGAGTTACTTTCGCATTTATAATATCAGTATTGAAGTATTGATAGTATATAGTATGGATGAAGGGTTTGGTTATAAAAGACGCATTTAATTTTAAACTAGCTGTACCCTGCGGTTTCACACGCCGTTTTACTGAAAAGAAATCGCTCTAAGGGTGTTCGCCTGATGTTATATAGCCTATAGCCTTCCTCGATAAATGGGCTATCTAACACTAAAAGAATTTTTCAATTCGAACCAGTAGTTTAGCGTGTTCAACCAAACAAACTCTTCAGCTATATAATATTAGTATAGATTTAAAACACTTTGGAATCATTGGAATCGAGGATACAGTAGGAAAATATTCAAAAGCTTTCCTAACATTGGGAGGTCTGATATTTTTATCGAGAAATATGTTAATCATTCCCTCACCTTTAAACATTAGATAAATATTTTGTTAAAACAAGTATTAACCCTTACCTACTGTTTCTGGATCGTTTGTGGTGATGGTGGTCGTCAATGGCAGTGGCTCCGGGCACTACGTCGCTGGCGGGCGCGCTGTTGCGCGTGCGTTTGCTGCAACGGGGCATCGCTCTACCACCCTGCAGTAACATTGTTCAGTAATTTAACCTAAAGACGACCTGCACGGTTTTGCGGGAAGTCATTGGATGCAGGTGGCTCAGGACCGAGTTTTGTGGTAATCTATGGGGGAGGCCTATGTTCAACAGTGGACTAAAATAGGCTGAAATGATGACGACGATTTTTTTTTATTGTATAAAGTGACGAAACGAGCATACAGTTCACCAGATGGTAAGTGCAATGTCCGCCCACAACAAATGCTGTGTCACCCAGAATATTTCTGTGTGACACCACACTGCGCCCGTCACCCTGAGACATCAGTTCTTATGTCTCAAATGCCCAGTGATTACCCTAGCCACAGTGCCCTTCAAACCGAAACACAGTAATGCTTGCACAGAATAACTGGACCTGGGGTGGTACCTACCTAGACGGATTCCTGCAAAGGAATCCTGCCACCAGTACAGAATAGAATAGAATAAATTTTTATTCAATATAGACTATTTACATAGTACTTATTGAAAGTCATTTTTTTTAAGCTACACTGGTTCGCAAAAATGCCTCTGTCCTGGGAAGAACCAGTAAGAAACCCAGCGGGCGTTTTTTTTTTTTAGTCATTTAAAATAATGTACAATAACTGTATTACAATAGCTGTATTATAAAGATGTAGAAATGGCTTGGCGGCGATCACCTCATTCCCAGGGGTTATCATCATCTATGTATTCTTTAATATTATAATAACCCTTTTTATGAAGTCTTTGTTTAATATAAAATTTAAACTTTTTGATTGAGAGACTTTTAGCACTTTCTGGGATTTTGTTGTAAAAACGTATACATTGCCCCATAAAAGAGTTACTGACTCTGTGAAGTCGGGTAACTGGCATAATTAATTTGTGCTTGTTCCTGGTATTCACATTATGAACATCACTTTTTTTAGTGAACTGGTATATGTTCTTGTGTACATACAAAACGTTTTCAAATATATATTGAGAGGCCAAGGTTAAGATATTAAAATGAATATATATTGTTTTGTAAGGGTGCCCCACTGATCCATATCACTTATTTAGATTGTTGATAAATAATCAAAATGTTGAATGCATTGTTACCTTAAAAGGACATCAAAAAAAGGTCCGCCTAATTAAAGAGTGTAAGCAGATTGTGTTGGAAGGTGCAAAATCTAACCATAACAAAAGCTGTGTCACCTAGACGTGTCACCACACTGCGTCTGTCACCCTGAGACATCAGTTCTTAAGGTCTCATGTGGCCAGTTATTCTACTAGCTTTCAGTACCTTTTAAACTGAAACCAAATAATGTTTGTACATTACTGCTTCACAGCAGAATAAATGGCCCTGAGGTGGTACCTACTTAGATGGATTCTTGCATAGGAATCCTACCACCGGTAAAAGTATAGTGCCAATCTAATAATATAGAAATCCATCTATTCGTTTTAAAGTAAAGATGCACACGTGCAATCAAAAATCCGTAGTTGACGGTAGACAGTGTAACTGTAAAGAACTGGAGAGAGTTAAGCACATCAGGTATCTTGGCGTAACCATTGACGAGAAATTAACTTGGAACCGTCACATCGAAAACGTTATGAGTAGAGTAAGGAAGCTCATTTATATATTTAAGAACTTAAAACAAATTGCATATCATGACCTTCTCTTACATGTGTATAAAGCTCTTTGTCAGTCTGTTATATCATACTGTATCGTAGCGTGGGGAGGTGCAGCTAAAAGCCATATGTTAAGACTGGATACTATAAAAGTATCATACTCAGATATCACAAATGAAGTTGTACCGTATTTGCCTACATCTCAGCAAAGAAAAGAGACATGCCCCAAGAACTCGGACAGAGTTTGCAAAGCGACAATATTATGCGTTGACATCTCGGGTGTACAATAAATTAGGAAATATACAACAAATACGAAAATTTAAAACATATAATTTAAAGAAATATATAGATGACTACATGGTTAAACTTAACTATGAAGACACAGAACATTTGATGGAAGGTTTAAAGTGACACGCACACGCACACACACACACACACACACACGCACACCACACACACACACACACACACACACACTTACATACAATTGCATGTTAGAAATAGTGATAATGTATAGTAAATTATAGGGTACGTTTAAGGCACGAAAAAAATGAAGAGCACTGACTCCTGTAACACAGGCTATCCTAGCACAGGAGTCAAAGATCATAGTTTCAACATTTTACGAATTTAGTACTACTACTGTAAGTGTTGAAATTGTGTTTTTATGTAAATATTTGTGTTTGTGAATAAACTTATTATTATTATTATAATAATAGCCAATCCATGCAGGTTCTATGCAATTTATTGCAATAAAATACTTAAAATAGATATTTCATAGTAAAAGCTCCTGTATTAATGTTTTCTTTTATTTACGCGAATATTACACATTTAAATAAAACTACTTTTTTACGGATTTTTAATCCGTAAAAAAGTAGTTTTATTTAAAAGCTCCTGTATTTACAAAAATGATGGAGACAGTTGAACAAAGCTCTGGTAGCTAGTGTAATTACTGGGCATATGAGACTGGGTGACAAGCACTACAGTATGACGGTGTGTACAGAAATGTTCTGGGTGACACAGAATTTATTATGGGCAGGTGTTACACTAACCATCAGGTGAATGATGGATTCTATCAAAACCACATTTGAATCTGCATTTAAACATAGAATTATCAAAGCTATAGTTGTAACAATGTTTAAATCTATATATTAAAAAAAAAAACAATTAGTTTATATGTAATAATTTTACACCATTCTCTCATCATACATATCAGGCCTTTTCCTCATATAGGGGTAGGCAGAGACCACATGCATAGCCCACCTTTCGCCCTAGCGGGAAACAAGATGTGACAGGTTCTCTCATCATATTATTTATTTCAGCCAATAGGTCTCCAGCGGAATAGAATAGTACCTACTTCTTTCCTACCAAGGTGTCATAAGAGGTGGCTAAAGTATTGTGAGGACAGCCTTTATTCGTGCAGAATAACACCATACTATGCAATGCTGTCACTATACTGCTTGTGTGAATGTAATGGAAAATAAGAATTTTTTTACTCATTGCAAAACGGCGGCGACAAACCCACCCACCATTACGCCTCGTTACCCGCGGGGGCGAAAAGTAGGGTACAGGCGTGGTCTCTTCCTACACTACACCCCTTATATGTGAAAAAAGTATGATTTTGGATAAAAAGAAGTATGTAAAATTTTACTTACAATGACTATCATTTGGTTAAACTACAGAACTATAAATTACTAACAATAACCCTTGGTGGCTCCCAAATTATTTATTTACTAAAGCATTTTCAACTTACAGAATAGTAAAGTAAAGTTTCAGCCTATAAATGTCCCACTGCTGAGCACAGACCTGCTCTCATTTTTGAGAGGGTTTTGGAGCTAGGAAGAATCCGCCACGCTGCTCAAATGCGGATTTTCGGACTGCACATGTCTTTGAAATATTTTTTTATTTTTTTATTTTTCAGACATACAGGTTTCCTCACAATGTTTTCCTTCACCGTCGAGCATGTGGTAAATCAGCACTTAAAATTTTGCAATTAACAATTTTAGTAGTGCCGGCACCGGGAATCGAACCAAGGTCACTCGCATACTATGAAATTTAAAAGCACTTAGCCCCAGAGCTACCATGGCTTATATAGAATAGTAAGGGTCATGAAATACCAAATATGCCTATTCTACTACCCACAATAAAAAAATCTACAAAAAATACAAAGGCTGGATCCCCATAATGTCCTGAATGTACATACGACGAATGTTTATTTATTCAGACATTCCAGAAAGACGCTGCTGCCCATCTCCTGGTTACTTAATTAAGATAAATATATAGGTTCTAGCCAACATGCCTCAGCTTTGCATGGAAGTCTGTATTTATATAGGCAGAATAAGTGAGACATTTTTATAGATTTAATAACTAATGGTTTCTTATATTTATGCGAATACTACACATATAAATAAAACTAGTTTAACAGTTTTTTTTTTTGTGTTTAATCATACAATAAAATCTGTAAAAATAGTTTTATTTAAAATATTTAATACCCCGTTTGTAACCTTATTGAAGCAAATAAATGATTATTATAATCAGCCTGTTTACTCATTTAAGAGAAAATGATTGTTAAATCCATTGTTAAAAATTCCAATCCAATTTTAAGTCAATAGGTCTTTTATTATTGGAGATATTATGATGAGCCACTGCTTTTATATGTATTAGTTTAATTAAAAATTTAACATGTAAGGAATTAAGGTCAGTCATCAAATGTTCTATTCATTTTCATAAATTATTCTGTCATGTGGGTAATCAATTTGAAGTAACAAATAGATAAAATCAATGGGAATATATCAAATATGGGGATTTACTGATCCTATTAGTTGTTGTGAATAAGGCCTTTACTAAAATGGTTCAAAAGTTTATCTAATGCTTCCAGAGCATTAAACTTAGTAACTTTTAACTAAATATGTCTGCAGATCTCTTTTAAATATATATAACATTCCAAGTGCAAAGATTCATAGGTTAGGCTATAGAAACACTCTAGATTATAAAGTTGACTCCCACGCTGGAAAAGTCATTAGTGGAGACCAGACAGAACAATACATAACTCAAAAATTCAATCAAAACATAAGATTTGTAACACTGACATTTTTTTAAAGTTCACTACACAGTATCGAAATTTACTTACAATTGGTGGCAGATTCGATATAAAATTGGAGAACTTAAAAGGGTTTTCGTCTCCTATTTTGCAAATTTGCGGAGACAGTTTGATGAAAATGTCTCCTTGACAGGTCGATATCGATAATAACCTGAAATAAAAAATCAATGCGGGGAAATCAAGAGAAAGTTGTGATTAGCGAGCTAAATACTTTGATGAAAATTATATATATATGAAAATATAAGATATATGGTTCAATTTGACGTCAAAATTAATTGTTTAAAATTAATAAAAGACAGGAACAGCACCTGTAATGTCAGGATTCAAGTTACATAGAAATCGCGAAACTTACCACTTGGATCTAACAAAATAGTTTTGAGCAATTGCTTGCAATAAATTAATTATATATGGGACATATTAATGGTTACAAAATAGATAAATTGTGTAAAACAAAATAGCAAATACAGCGGCTAAGGATAGGAAAACTCAAAAACTCAAAACGAAGTTTTTTTTATACGACAGATAGTATAACAGAAACGTTTCGTTTTTCTGTTCTAGTTCTGTATTTTCAAAATAAAAATACTACCACAATTTTAATATGATTTTTTCCTAATACCTACTATTTATTTCCTATTAGCATTTAAATTAGAAAAATTAATGAATATTACGCATGTTCTATAGTGATTAGATAATTGTAACTCTAATTACAGGCAACCACAGCATGAACTATACAGAAACAATGATCAAAAATATAAAGATAATTCTCTATTAACAATAAAATAAATCAGTTATAGAGTAGAATGTCCGACTAGGTAGGTCCAACTTCGACCAAGAGGTCAATCGACGGATCCAACTCGGCTGGGCAGCGTTCGGGAAACTGCGTCACATCTTCTCGTCGAGTATACCGCAATCCCTCAAAACAAAAGTGTACAACCAGTGCGTGTTGCCAGTGATAACATATGGAACCGAGACGTGGTCCTTCACTGCAGGCCGCATGAGGAAGCTCAGAATCGCTCAGCGAGCTATGGAAAGGGCTATGCTCGGAGTTTCTCTGCGAGATAAAATCTGTAACGATGTTATCCGCAGCAGAACTAGAGTAACCGACATAGCCCTAAGGATTAGCAAGCTGAAGTGGCAATGGGCCGGCCATATAGCTCGGAGAACCGATAACCGTTGGGGAAGAAAGGTTCTCGAGTGGCAACCTCGTACCGGCAAACGCAGTGTAGGGCGACCCCCCACTAGATGGAGCGACGACCTACACGGTTTTGCAGGAAGTCGATGGATGCAGGTGGCTCAGGACCGTGTTTTGTGGCAATCTATGGGGGAGGCCTATGTTCAACAGTGGACTATGGTAGGCTGAAATGATGATGATGATGATGATGATGATGATATAGAGTTCAGTAACTATGAGGGTAAAACAGAAGTGTTCGATATTTTCTTTTTGAATTTGGAAAGGGAGTAATTGAATATGTCAAGGCTATCAGATTTGTTTGCGAATTCACACATTCACATTCACATAGACATACATAGACAGACAAGTCGAGGTACAGGCGATTGTTTTCCTAAATTGTTTTACTAAATTAGTTCTGTTAACACAGAGTACTCTATTATATAAAGGAAATCTTGAAGAGGTGTTAAAGTGATTGTGGAATAAAGGACGCGGATGTGGAGGTATTACAGTTGATACGTTAAGAGACAATTTATTATGAAGGAGTGGATAGTCTATTTCACCGTCTACTGTTTAATGTATAAACTATAATAAAATATAAGCTTATATGATCTTGTTCTTTTCTTAGGGTTCGTAGTTTAAAATATTTTGTTTTATCTGAATATGTCTAGGTGGTCGAAAACATTAGGTTTAGTGTCGAAGTAATTTATTTTTGACTCTTTCTATTCTTTCAATATGTATGTTATAAGTTGGAGACCAGACCGGACTACAATATTTACAACGTAACTGTTGTCTTTACAATTAATGTAGTGGAAACATTTTTTAACTGCTTACCATTTCTAAGAATAAATCCTAATGATCTATTCGCTGTATCAATAACATTGTCAATATGTGTAGTAAATTTAAGTCTAGTTTCATTTTCCACCCCAAGATCTTGAATACAAGATTTCTGTGGGTTTTTTTAAGCAAAACACATCCTTTCTCAAAGAATAATAATACCCCACAATTATTCTGGTATTGCGAATGTTTATGGTGGTGACTACACACAACCAGGTGAGCCGCTCGCTCGCTTGCCCCGTTATTTATAAAAAACCGTCCTTTTCATTTGTATCAAAATCTTTAATGCTTTACCACAAGACCTACAAGGATTGTCATTAAATGCTTTTAAGATAAATTAGAAAAACCGCTCGTGTACAATTGCTTGTTTTTCCCAGTAAATAAAAAAAAATATTAACAGGTGTGTGTCCGATGGCCAAGCGATTGACTTCTGCGATACGGGTTGAAGTCGAGAAAATGTTGGCCGGACCACCTGTTCCGGCCTGTCCCGGTTCACGAATAATCGCATTTACAATCCAATAATCGCGATGAAGGTCTGATGATGATATTATCGCACCAGCGTTACATCGGGCACGGGTAGGTTCGGATGAGTGAGTGCTCCTATGTTTGCGAGTATACTTGAGGAATTCTGTAGTTGTCGGTGTGGTCGAAAATCAAAAAGGAGGACATCATGCAGGAATTACACTGCCGACGAGGAGTGCAAACACCATATTTTCGGTTAAACCCACAGAAGCTATTGTAATTATAGCCCATATGAGACTTCAGAACTGATGTCTCATGATGCTTGTAATTGTCGGGTGTGCACTAAAATGAAGAACATTAAAAGTTTGGAAAATCCAAAAGTGCACGTCTCATGACGCTCATTTAAGTCATAAGAAAAAAAATCGTATTTCGAGCCATTTCCATTTCAGATGAAAACAATAAGAAAAATTATTTTTCTTAATAACTACAATTGCTAGAATTTTGATATGAAATAGGAAACTAGTAGATAAAATTCTGAACATCTGGTCATTTTTTTCGGGAGTTATCGTGACTACATCCCTAAAAAAATCCGGACGTCCACGTCAAATATGATTATATTTTTAAACTGGTTTTTTTTCAATGTAGCAATATTAGATGAATTTTCAGAATGATTTTAATGAATTAATTAAAGTGTTTTCTTGATATGAGTCTATTCAAATTAGCATATTCGTGCAATACAATAAAAGAGAATTAAATAGATTAAAAATGGAAAAATATATCTTAAGAATACAGCATACTGAAGAAAATTTTGTAAGTCTTCATTCATACTGTCTGATTAGATGCTGTAGAATTAAGAACACTGCACCGGACGACCTGCACAGTTTTGCGAGAAGTCGATGGATGCAGGTGGCTCAGGATCGCGTTTAGTGGCAATCAATGGAAGAGGCCTCTGTTCAGCAGTGGACTAGTGATCCGCTGACTAGTGATAATGTCATTCTGTATATATTTAGACTTAAGATGTTTCATATTGCTAGTTTATTATGCAGCAAGTGCACGTGAAAGTGAGTTGAACATTCCTGCGTACAGTGAATGAAAAATTGAAATGAAGACCGCAATTGTGCTGTTATTTTTGTTGTTGTTCAGTCCAACAAATCTTCAGTAAAAGTAAATTGTATAAATTTACTATCGATCTAAACTTTGAAGTGTTGTTGCTTATTTGAAGACAAGATGTGCCCCGCAGTTTCATCCGCCTAAAAAAGCCGACCCGATCGATGACGACGACGATTTTTACGGGTTTTAATTTCTTTTGCGCGGAACTAGAATTATTTTTCTAAAATTAAAGTAGCCTAAGTTACACGCTATTATATCAGCTACCTGTCAGTAAAAGTCTCGCCAAAATCGGTTCAGCCGTTCTTGAGTTATAAATGGTGCAACTAACACGACTTTGTTTTATACATATATAAGAAATAATATTTCAAATATAGTCGTTACGTCGTCGTTACAGCCTATCAAAAATCCACTGCTGAACATAGGCCTCCCCCATAGATAGCCACAAAAGTTTGTAGCTCTCATATTGGAGGGATTTTGTCATAGTTGCCACGCTTGGCAGGCGGGTTGGCAACCGCAGTTTATTTATTCAGATGTTCCTGGAAGATGCTGCTGCCCATCTCCTGGTTTCAATTTCCCTCTGTCGCCTTTTACGACACCCACGGGATGGGATGGGGTGGTAGATTCTCTTAAGCCGCTACCACACGGCAAATTTAGTGCTTCATTTTGAATGTAGGACTTTAGCTACAGTGACGCCATCTCATTTAGACTCGATTTCTGGATCACTTTTGTTGTATGGAGTCGTTCCTGCTGATCTCAAGACTCCTCTCCATAAGCCGAACCATTCTTCTATGTTACATCAATTACTTAATAATTATTTACTAAGGAATATACAACGTTATTCATAATTGGTATAACATTCCGGCACCTACCCATGCTACTTTGATGTGATAAACACAACGGTAAAGCTTTAATGAAAAAATTGAAAAATGTCCATACAAAATTTTAATATTATTGTTTTTAAAACTTTACGCAACCCTAACTCAGAGAGTCGTTGCCCCGAACCAGACAAATTCAAAATACGTTTTCTTCTCCATTTAATTTATGACCTACTACTGCATCATACTAACAAATTTACTTCGCAAGAGATTTCCTTAAGCTTCATGTTATCATAGTACTTGCGAGTTCTTCCGATGGCAGCTCAATGGAAAAACGCCCAATAAAATTTATGAGTTCATTGCCTCGATCTGACTGAGCTGTATAACAGGGTAGTCACCTATGAGTTTTAAGCAAATTCTTTAAGTCGACATATCTCCTACAGGTATCACGCTACGAGGCTCATTATATTTTTTGGGGCATATACACATCGACCCTAAGTCCAGCCTACCGGGATGTATAAAGACATTACGGATGACCCTGTATATATTATATATATATATATATATATATATATATATATATATATACATATATATATTACATCTCTCTTTTATCCCTCTATAGCAGAGGTTCCCAGACTTTTTTCTCAAAGACCACTTCCAAAATTCAGCTGGTTCCGGTGGAACCCCTGCAGCTACATTTCTACAATATTCCCAAAACTATAACTAACTAACCCATTTGTTTGGCACGCCGACGTAGACCCCCGTCGAGTTTCCCGTGGACCCCTGGGGGTCCACCTGGACAATTTGGGAACTAAGGCTCTATAGCCTATAATAGGCTACAGGCATTTGGCGGAAGTTTTTGCTAAGGAAAAGGGTACCCGCCAGATCGAATGGTCTGATCTGGGGAGGACATCTCCTCCAACTAGTAATATTTAGATGTTGTATATATAGTTCGCATCTCAGAAAACCTTCATAGCGCGACTATGGACGTATGGGAACATTTCTTGTGCTTCTCATGAGGCGACATAGATGTTGCTACAGGCAACATACCGTTTCACCCTCGTACCCCAAAGTACTTTTTCTTTTCAAGCAATGTAGACCCGTCACCTACACTCCGTTCTGTTAAGCAAGTACAAGCAAATTAAACAACATGTCGCTACTTGTTTCAAATTAAGCGATGTCGTCAGTGAATTCAAAAATTTCATGAGGTAAGTGCGTAATAAAAATGTAATAAAAAATTGTTTTTGTGTTTGTAGGTTCGTGTTTTTGTGAGAATTTATAAGGTAAGTGTTCATAGTTTACAATATAAATGTTGTTTTTGTAAATTTTATCGTTATTTTTGTATTAGATGATATTTAGTGTTTGTATCTTATAGGCTACTTTATGCGAAAAGGGAAACTATCTTGTATGAACATTGTGAATTTTTACACCAGTTATTATTTTGTTTTTGGCTGGCTTACCGACACCAGCTCCATGACAACCAGACCGCCTGCGCACTCCTAGGTGATTCTGCAAGTGCAGATGGTCTTGACTTTGATAACGATAGTTTTTCGGATCCTGAATTTCTGAATATTATGTCGTGTCTCTGCCCAGAGTGATTATAATTGGAGTTCCGTCCTTGGTGCATCTTTAATTCAACAGACCATGACCATGACCTTGTAACAAATTTGAAAAGATTAGACAGTACCTGCACTTCAATGACAACACCAAATGTTTTCCTAGGAGCAATCCTAAGGCTGATAGGATCTTCAAAATTCGTCAAGTTGTTGAGACCTCAAACGAATCATACGGCAAAGTTCCATTAGACGCACGACTTCGTGTAGATGAGCAAATTTGCTCAACAAAAGCGCGCAATGAGTGGGGATACAAATTATATGTTTTCAGTGGTATTTCCGGTTTCACTTATACAACAGAGGTTGAAGCTGGCAAAGAGAATGTCCTCAGAGCCGAAGAGCTAGATTTAGGACCCTCGACCAACGTCGTAGCCGCGACACCAAAATTACAGGCCATTCTTTAGCAAATTACTTCCCTTTTTTTTCTTATTTTTTTTGTAAAGTTCTTTTTGAAGGGCACTGAGAGCTAGCGTAATCACTGGGCATATGAGACTTTAGATGTCTTCGGGTGTCTGGTGCAGTGTGGTGTCGTACAGAAATTTTCTGGATGACACAGCTGTTGTTATGGGCAGACGTTGGTCTTACCATCAGGTGAACGTTTTGCCTGATTCGTCACTTTATATAATAAAAAATCATTGCATTATATAATTATTCAAAAATTATCACATACTATTAGATTTTTTGGTTTGAGTTTCGTTTTATTTTCATTAAAATGGCGCTACTCTTTTTGTGGTAGAACTGGAAAATAAAACTAGTTGAAAAATGTCTCTTTTTTATTGGATAAAGTGATGAAACACGATGAGCAACACGTTCACCTGATGGTAAGTGCACCGTCCGCCCACAACAAATGCTGTGTCATCCAGAACATTTCTGAGTGACACGACACTGCGCCTGTCACCGTGAGACATCAGTTGTTAAGTCTCATATGCCCAGTGATTACGCTAGCTCACAGTGCCCTTCAAACCGAAACACAGTAATGCTTGCACACTACTGCTTCACGGCAGAATAACTGGCCCTGGGGTGGTACCTACCTAGACGGATTCCTACATATTTAGCCAAAGAAGGTATTCTTGGGTTGATGCTATCAGAAGAAATGGAATTATTGATTGTAAACTGTCAGAAAAAGGTTCTGAAGAAAGATTGAGGATATTCCGAAGAGTACGTAACTGATATTAACGGCGCCGATGTGGCAACGGTCATATGGAAGGACAATTATATTGTTACATTGACTTCACCGTTTTCTGGCCAAAATACTGCATCTGAAATCCGCAGATAAGACAAAAAGACGAGATACATCAACATCCCGCGACAACATAACACACAAACGGGCGATGTAGATCTTGTCGACAGCATAATGCGCATCTACATGATACGACTGAGGAGCAAACGTTGGCAAATGGGAATGTTTTATCACTACTTGGACCTTAAGGTGACTAATTCATGGCTGATCAACAAAAGGGTATGCAAATATAAAAATCTTCCTGACAATACCGTCATAGTGTTCTCAGATTTTCGCTGGGAATTTTCCGAAACTCTATGAAAGATGGGGACAAAAACTGGTTTGCCAACACGCTGATCTGTAGAAAGTTAGATAGATCCTAGCAAAGAAGCATAGAGGAACCACCCAACATGTGCCGCAATCAGTCCGCCAAGATTAAGTCGATCTCTGGCCCCAATTGGCGGAAAAAATTTCAGAAGCTAATCGCTTAGCCTATGCGCCATCCGAGCCGACACATGTAAAATAAAACCCGAAGAAATAAAACGTCTGTGTCACAAGGAAAGTTAAAATTAAAACTTCTGTAAATGTTTACAGATTGTTAAAAAATTATATATTAAATAGCTGATCTACTAAAATTCGTATGAACTTTGTCGGATCCTCGAAATATTAGCGCTCGTCGCTCACTGTCTCAGTCGTTTACTTCCAGCTACACTTTTATATTAAGGTCTCCGCATTGCAGTAATAATGCAAAAGGCATCTGGGAAAATGACTGTAATAACGTATTATAAGGCAGTCACTTAACTTTCTTTCCCTATAATTATGTTGTCATATTTGGAGTCAAACTTTTGAACACAATTCACACTAAATAGGCCTTCTCCGCCCGCTTCTTCGACCGCCACGCTGCTCCATTGCGGGTTGGCGGGCTTGACATGTTGCCAATATATTTTTTATTTTTTAGACATTCAGGTTTCCTCACGACGTTTTGTTTAACCACTAACACGTGGTAAACCATTTAAAAAAAATGTAAAATATAACTACACTCGGCGTCAAAAAAATCGCACATCCGAAAAAAATAATTTAAATACTATTTTAACACAACAGGCCAATGGCAATGTTGTGGTTTGAGGGTATCATTCGAAAGGTAATTTCATTAGCTTTCAGGAATTTTAATTGAATTTTACTTTTATAACGAGACGAAAGAGAAATTAAAGAAAAAGACAGGGTATGTACAAATTTGCAAATTAATAATTTAAGAAAAACTTAATAAATACAAAAAAAGTTCTTAAAACCTAGTGTTACCCCCCCTCTTAAAACCTAGTGTTACCCGCACACAAGTTCCGTTTTCCCGTTGACGGAAATGCCGCCCCAAAACATACACGAGCCACCCCCGTATTCGACGGATTCTTCGAAGCAGGGTTGTGTGAACCTCTTCCCCTGTCTTCTGTAGACCCTTCTACGTCTGTCATTGCAGAAGAGACAGACCCTCGTCTCATCAGAGAAGAGTACGGTCCGCCACTGTTCTAGAGTCCACTCGCAATGATTGCGAGCAAACTCTAGGCGATCTCTGCGATGCAGTGCAGTAAGTTTTGGACCTTTAGCAGGTCTATGGGCTGTTAAACTCTTTTCGTGTAACCTTCTTCTTATCGTAGAAACACTCACAGATGTTCTCCGAGTTGATCGAAGCTGTTGTTGCAACTCAACAGCATTTGTAAAACGGTTTCGTAAAGATGTCGTAACGATGAAACGGTCATCTTTTTCTGACAATCACTTGAGCGGCTTCTTCAGTGCTGGTGTCCATCTTTACTTGTTCTTACTTAGGTTACTTGTTCACGTGTGTTCACTGGAAAGTCTAAATTACGACTGGCCCATATTTCATCCAGATCGACCCTTTTATACCCTTTTTAGGTGGTGTAACTAGCGTCCTTACTAACGAGCATTTGACAGTGTTTATTTTTGACGCTCTATAATGATAAATGTTTTAATGATTTCATGATTTTTTTATTAATAATGTAAAGCTATTCAAATACCCATTTCAAACATACCAATATTTATATAAATATAATTCGTTTCTAGCCATTACAGCCATTTTTCGCGCAAACTCAGAAAGGTGCGATTTTTGTGACGCTGAGTGTATGATACTTTTAGCGGGTGCTGACCACTGTATGACATCTGTCACATTCATTATTTATGTAGTGTGCTTCAAAGTTACTAGATGTCGCTATGACTTTGTGTTGTTTATCTACATGCGATGTTGAGATATGTAAATCATATAGTACATAAGGATTATTGTATTTAATATACATGCTTTTTGACTCCTACTACTAATTGATAGTTGAGTTTCATTTCATGAACGCTATCCCTTAGTGGCTCTTTTTGGGATCTGTACAGCCACTAAAGAGTTCTTCTCATTTAACAGCATTCTTTAATACAATAACGTATCTATAAATAGCTACGTGAAAGTATAGTTAAGTTTGCGGCCATGCCCTTTACGGTACTGATCGACATTCAATTGTTAAAGAAAGTCGAGCGTTCACCGTTTTTAAATTTTGTAACATTGCGTTGATAATTAGCTTAAACTAGCGAACACTCAAGCAAATGCGTCATTGCCCTATTGATCACATTCCGGCCGCTCTCTCTCAACTTCTTGCTTTATTCTCATCAGTTGTTAGCAGTAGAGACCTGATGAATTGATGGTATGGAACATAATGAACAACCCTTCCAATCCCACCATACACACAGCATCATCTTATTGCGAGTTAACCCGGGTTTTGGCACAGTCAGTAAAGCCTGGCCCACCTTTGACCACGATCGTTTTCGCACGTTTTACGCTTGTCGTATGTGATCCACTTTTCATCACCAGTTATCAATCTCTTCAAAAACGGTTCGGTTTCATTTCTTCTCGATAAAGAATCGCAAATGAGTACACGGTTCACAAGGTTTCTTTCAGTGAGCACGTGTGGCAGCCAGATATCGAGCCTTTTTGTGTACCAAGCTTTTTTCAAATGGGACAAAACTGTTTTGTCCAATTTGATCAATTTTCAGTTCTTCAGCTATGTTGTAACTACTGATATGCCGATATTGCTCCACTTTTTCTAAAATGACTTCCATTGTCAGGGTGACCAAAGCTAGATGTACTCGTATCTTTGACATCATAATTCCCTAATTGAAAACGCTTAAACCAACCTTGTGCTACTCTTACTGACACTGACATTAGGTCCATTTTTTTTTTGCGGTTTGCGTTGCATTTTTACTTTTTGATAATATAAATTTACAATGGGACGAATTTTTTCATTATATTCACTCATAGAATCAGGCGTTAATTTGCGGAAATCCGTAATAATAAAGGAAAGAAAGTTAATTTGTTAAGATCCACATGCAAATGCAAAATGGTGTGTATTACCTAGTTTGTGAAGAGCACCGCCCGCCCTCCCTCCGTCCCTCCACTGCGGTTTTAGTAAAAACAAATTTAATCATACGCCCACAACAAAAAGTAGTTTTTTAAATGAAACGAACTATCGTTTCACGAAGTATTAAAATTTGTTGATAATTTGACGCAATAAAATTAGAATAAAATAATGACCGCTCTTTTTTTGAGAACGTTTTTGTGTTATGTTGTGGTTTTTTGTTAAAGCAATGCAAATAAGTTATAGAAACTCTTTCGCAAAAAATAAGCCAGTTTCATTTTTTTTTTCAATAGCAGTTTATATAAATTTATTAGGAATTGCAACATGTTACTGGCATGTAATTTAGTGTCGAGGCGTGCGTCGAAGTCCGATTAAATTTTGAAATTTGAATTTTCAAGGAATTTTGTTTATTTACTGTAAAACTTAAACTCGAAAATGGCATTTTGTCTTTGTAACTTTGAACTTGACCACTGAGAGTTGGAAAAAAATTTGGAGATTGATTATTAGGATCAACGATAGCAGTGCCCGGCCTTAAGGGCACTCGGATTAAAAACTATATCTATATTCCATCAACAAAATTGTTATTTATGGTTGCTTTTTATGGAAGAAAGACAAAGAGAAACTGATGCTTAGATGGTTTGGATACGTAGAGAGAATGGATGAAACTAGATTGACGAAACAGATTTATGGGGCGAGTGTGAATGGGCAAGTCGGTAAGGTTCGATGTACTAGAACGTATCACGATCAGATCGAAGTCGTTTTAAGGAAAAGCTACGTCAAAAATACCCGTAACCGGCGAGCTTGTATGAAAACGCTAATGTGAGTAGAAAAAGCGAAAGATGTGTGTAAGTATCGTAGCAAGTGGAAATATGTGTTCTCTGCCTACCCTATTAATAAATATTGGAGAATGATTATTAAGATCCGCGAGAGCATAAACGCCGGGCAATCGGATTAAAAACTATAACGATATTGCATCAACAATTTTTTTATTTATGGTTGCTTTTTTATGGAAGATCGACGCGAGGCGAGCAAATCGTTCACCTGATGGTAAGTAAAAAAAAGAAAGAAAGAAAGAAAGAGAAGTTCGTCTGCCTATTCATTACAAATGCATCAATCACCCATAAACTTTCTGTATGGCAACAAACAGCGCTCGTCACTTCGTTCCGACATCTGTTCTTAAGTCTGTCTATTTATTTTTCAAAATTTCTTTTTTTTTCCTTCATAAAAAAAAACAAAGCCCCGCAGTAGGATTACAAATGTATCGTGGGTGCGTTTACAGACATAATTTTCACACGCACAAAACACTAACAGACCGGAAAACCAATAATATGTGTTTATGCATAAATGTTGGCTTCGGCTGGGATTCGAATCCAGGACTCGCGACACTAAACATGTCTGTAAATAACCACTGAAAATGAGTTTATCGGTGCTAAGCTGTTACTAAAATTAATCATAAAAACCATACTCGGTTTTCTTTTTAAAGTTGAAACAGAATTAAAAAAAATTTAAAAAAAAAATACTAAATAGAAAACACCCGCTGAGTTCCTTTGGCCTTCTTCTTCTCAGGTCAAAGAAAACTCATTAACAATACTGTTGTATTTTAATGTCAATTAAATAATTTACGATTAAACGACATTTAAATTGACTTTTGGCAAACGGAATTAAAATTTCTCACGAGGAAGGATACCGAAGCAAATAGGTAACATTTAAAATTACAACATCAATAGAATAAGTAACAGGCCGTGAAAGTACTCGTAGCAAAGTTGGATACAAGGTCTCCTTTCGTTTGAGAGGGTTTTTTTATTAGATATAGTGACCAGACGAGCAAAACGCTCACCTGGTGGTAAGTGCAACGTCTGCTCATAATAACCGAGAGTCAGCAGACTTTCAGAGGAGCGCGAGGAGGATTTAGAATATTCTATGTTTCAAAATGTACAGAACCTAGTCTGACTTTAAACATTTTCCGACAACCGTCGCTTAATCATCATCATCATCATTTCAGTAGTCATATCACAAGTCCACTGCTGAAGATAGGCCTTCCCCATAGATTGCCACAAAAGTTTGTAGCTCTTATTTTGGGGGGATATTGCCATAGTTGCCACGCTTGGCAGGCGGGCTAGCAGCCGCAGTTTATATATTCAGATGTTCCAGGAAGATGCTGCACATCTCCTGGTTTTCATTTTCCCTCTGTCGACTTTTACGACACCCACGGGATGAGATGGGGTGGTAGATTTTCTTTAGCCGCCACCATACGGCACTTTTTAAGTTGTTGTTAAGTTGTGTTTTTTAAGTAAATGTCAAGAGATTCAAACAAATAAAGAGTATATTAGGCGTAATCAGAGTACAGAGGCTATCATTTAAGGGAAGTGATATCGTTATTTCATACTATCGAAGTTATTGTTCATATCGATAAGCATATCGACAACACTACATATAGTCACGGCTTAGTGTCCGCTTAATATCGCCATTGCAATGTAATTAATATTCATGAATGCACCCCTTACTTTATTTGTGTTTTGTTGGAAAATGTTTGCAAATAAAAAAATATTTTGGGGAAACTTTCCAACTCCGGAAAGCTTTTCGCATTTCTGTCTGTGTTGTGTTTAATAGAACCTTTTTCATACCGTCGTAGCTGAGAGCCGTGGTAGCTCAGATGCTAGGCGCTCGCTTTAAATTTCATAGTACGCGAGTAGTCTGGGTTCGATTCCCGGTGCCGGCATCACTAAAATTGTGCTGAATTACCACGTGCTCGGCGGTGAAGGAAAACATCGTGAGGAAACCTGCATGTCTTAGAAATAAAAAATGTTACGAAGACATGTGCAGTCCGCCAACCCGCATTGGAGCAGCGTGGCGGATTCTTCCTAGCTCTAAAACCCTCTCAAAAATGAGAGGAGGCCTGTGCTCAGCTGTGGGACATTTATAGGCTGAAACTGTAATTTACTTTTACATAGGTTATATGAATGAGACTTTGAAATGACTTTTACAAATATGGCATATGGAAGGGCCCATAACATTTATCTTATTATTCATAAGGCTTTCGTTAGAAATAAAATAGTGCCGATAGGTATCCGGCAGAGTAGAATAACAAAGTCTACCTCTTTCCTACCGAGGTTCGCCACCCGTCACGTCTCGTTTTCCCCTCGTTTCTACGTATGTGGCCTCTAACCTCTAATATGGGAAATCCAGTTAAAGTCATAATGTGTGCTATACACAAATTGTTAGTTTTCTGGTTTGTATGTATTTTGATTGTCTCGTGTCCCGAATACTATATCTGACCTTCCCCTGATCTTATCGCATAAGTGTTACTAGGAAATGCAATAGGAGGGTGCAGGCTAAGTACCTTTGTGTTTATGCACCAATACAACATTTTTTTAATTTAATAAAGTGACGAAACGAGCAAAACGTTCACCTGATGGTAAGTGCGAGTGCAACGTTCGCCCGTAACAAGTGCTGTGACACCCAGAACATTTCTGTGCGACACCACACCGCGCCCGTCACCCTGAGACATCACTTCCTAAGTGTCATATACCCAGTGATTACGCTAGATCTCAGTGCCCTTCAAACCGAAACAAAGTGACGTTTGCACACTACTGCTTTACGGTAGAATAACTGGCCCTGGGGTGGTACTTACCTAGACGGACACCTGCGTAGGAATCCTACCACCAGTAAAATGCGTAGATCACAGTTTTTCGTTTGTATTTTGTTAGTAGAAATCGATCGAAAGGACGTCACTGCCAAGACTATAACGGTGACGTTGGCGAAGCAATAGCTGACTAAACCCAGATTAGATTTATAAGAAAAAAATACAGTGTTAAAGTTAACGTAGCTAAGACTGGAATCTTCAAAAATCAATGCGTTTTGTATCTCAACATAGGACATCCATTCAGTTAAAGATCTACTTCGTAATAATTTAAATGAAACTAATTTTACGGATTTTATCGCGTTTAATTTTTTTTACTATTTATAACCCGACGTTTCGAGTGCTTTACAGCACCCATGGTTACGGGAGGACTGAGGTGACACATGTCCTGATGTTATAGTTAATCTGGGGTACCTTCAGCGTTTAATTATTATTTTTGGTCCGATCTACGCAGAAAGAGCCACTGCAAGACTTCAAAACACAGTTGTCTTGAAGTCTTGCAGTGGTATGCTTGGTTTTTGATTTAATTTTATTTATTATTGGATCCCAAGCTGGTGGTAATACCCAACCATCTTCTCTATTGAAATTAGGATGTTTTTTGATTTCAATAGCCTCGCGAAGCATCCTTGGTAAGAATCGGTGTTCTTTTGCAAGGATTGGGATGATCCAGAACATGGTCACAGTCTGCAGACTTCCTAGAACGACGATGCTTCCCGTCAGCTATGTGTTCTTTTACGCGGGTTTTTAACGATCTTTTTATTTGGCCTATGTAAGATACTACGAGTATGTATAATACTTCGTAATCGCTACGAAAGCATCAATTGTCATTGTCACCCCGTTGCTATTCAATGTTAGACTTTAGTCTCTCTTATGTTGTGACAAGTCACTATCGCTTTATAACATCAAAAATCGATTTCCCAGCCTAAGCATGTGTCGGTTAGGTTGGATACGATTATATAGGTTAGTTATATCATTTACGAAGTAATCACGCGCTATATGGGCCGGCGCGACGCGACCGTACGTCCGTAGTGGAAGGAAAATGGCGAGTTGTCCCATTCAGACGCCCCCGCTCGTACCAGCTCACCCCAATACCCGACCCCTCGACGGAGCGTTAGTTCGTGTGTAACTCGCTAAGAGGTCGCTTGCACCGCACGTCCCGGCGAAATTACGCGATCTTCCGATATTGTGCAATAACTTAACATTCCGAATTTCCACAACTGTGTTCTTTCGTATTTTAAACGTTAACAATATTTGTGTTTTGAAGTGTTTTGTTTTTTTTTATTAATTAGTGCGATTATTGTTTTTAATTGGATTTGTTTAGCGAAGATTTTGTGAACGGCCGCATTTGGATAACTTACGTAAGTACGTTCACTGCAATGCGATTTTTATTGTTTTTTTTTTATAAACCTTTGTATTTTTCTAGGCTGAGGAGTACCAGTTAAGTTTAATTATCGATTTATTAACAGGGGTTGAAAGCATGAGGTCATACTCTGACGTTCCGTGCTTCTGCCGTTGACATTCACTTCCCACAAACTTTTTGATGTAGTTTTGACTTATATAATTATATATTTTTTTAAATTATTATTACTATTTAAAAATAAAACTTTACTTTTCCTCGGTTATATAGAGATTTGTTTTTAAAGATGTCTGGACTGAATAAGTGATAATTGTTGAAAGTTTAATGGAATCGACAATTTATTTTATTTTGATACAAATACGTTTTATACTTGGGGAGTATGGGAATCAAAAAATGCCTCTCGGTTTTCCATAAATTAATTTGTCATAACACCACTAATCTTTTCAACTGAAACAAAAGTTTTGGGGCATAAAGCCGACAACGCTTTTTTCGTCTATTTTATATTATTTCAAATTAATTCATTAGTCGACTTCAAAAGGGTTGGACCGACTTTGACGGGACTTTCACTGACAGATAGCATATATTATAGTGGGGAACTTAGGCTACTTTAATTTTAGTCAAATGATGAAGGTTCAGGATCAGGTGAACGTTTTGCTCGTTTCATAGCTTTTTACTGGTGTTAGAATTCCTATGCAGGAATCCGTCTAGGTAGGTACCACCCCAGGGCCAGTTATTCTGCCGTGAAGCAGCAGTGTGCAAACACTACAGTGTTTCGGTTTGAAGGGCACTGAGAGCTAGCGTAATCACTGGGCATATGAGACTTAAGAACTGATGTCTCAGGGTGACGGGCGCAGTGTGGTGTCATACAGAAATGTTCTGGGTGACACAGCATTTGTTACGGGCAGACGTTGCACTTACCATCAGGTTAACCTTTTTGCTCATTTCGTCACTTTATCTAATAAAAAAAAGGGTTCTGCGCAAAACATTTTAAACCCCAAAATCCGATTCATATAGGGAAGTATATGTATATCATCGTGCGGGTTCGGTTTTTTTACGCGGGTGCAACCGCGGGGCATAGCTAGTTTAAAAATATATATCCTATACTAAAATGCTTATTTATCCAAAACTGTTTCGTTCATATGCAGTATAGTATAGTATCCGATGAAGCTGTGAAAGCCGAGAAGGCTAACAGCAATTACATCACCGAAAATGTAAATATCATATGCAGTAGACATACATACATACATAAGATCACGACTGTATCCCATAAGGGGTACTCAGAGACTGGGCACTCATTGCAAAAGCAGATGAATGCCACAATCCACGTTTCACCAAAACAATATAATGCACTTGGTGTGATAGGTGGTGAGCCCATCGCCACCATGCGCTGTTGGGTGCACAGTGCAGTTTAATTCCTTACTCGCCTTTTACGAGATCCATTGGATGAGATGGAGTGGTAGCATTCTTTTAACGAGCCGCCACCACACGGCACAGCCGCCACCACACGGCACGGCAGTAGACTCCATAATTAAATTAACTCCAGAACTTTTCGTTATAACGAGTTAATGTTTTTTTAAATGCCTGCAATGCTGTTAACACTTTTGCTATCGACTTCAATTAAGCTTAAAAGGTAATTGTGTTGGGAAATGGATAGAATGGAAAAGAAATATTTATGTTATTGTTTGGATTGAGAAGCTTGAAGTTAAGAATAGTAACGTATCTTCTTCCACTTCTGGTGGTAGGATTCCTATGCAGGAATCAGTGTAGGTAGGTACCACCCCAGGGCCAGTTATTCTGCCGTGAAGCAGTAGTGTGCAAACATTACTGCGTTTCGATCTGAAAGGCACTGTGAGCTATCACTGGGCATATGAGAACTGATGTCTCAGGGTGATCTGGGTGGGCGCAGTGTAGTGTCACACAGAAATGTTCTGGGTGACACAGCATTTTCTATTGGCAGACGTTGCTTTTACCATCAGGTGAATGTTTTGTATGTTTCATCACTTGATCCAATAAAGAAAATCATATTTTTCACTTTAAATTTGACAATTTATATTATTTAAATGATTTACATAATGTATTGAGATCGGTTGGCGCAGTGGCCAAGCTAATGGCTTCTGCGTTATGGATCGGGGGTTCGATTCTCGCACGGAATGAATATATGTATGGCCTAGAGACAGTTGTTCCGGGGCTGTAAAACGCACCCACAAGAGAAATCCGTGAGTGTGATAGATACTCGTAGGTCGTGTTAGTAAAATTAAAAAAAAAAACGTAGGGTAATGACGAAAGTACAAGAACTAACACAACCTTATTAATCTTATTGCCTTATTTGCTTCAACGATAATGCAATAAACATACATATACAATATGCTTTATTTAATTGTAAGTCTATATTATAAGGAACTAATTTATTTTCATTGTCGCTACGTCGTAACTGACCGAGCCGAGACCGGCCCCCTTGGGCACTCTCGAGTCAGTTTCTCTCGCGCACAGGATGACGATCCAAGCCGAGGTCCCTTCTCGGAGGGCCTTGCACTGGTCATCCATAAATAAAGGTTTCGGCTAAACGCCCTCAGCGCTCTGCCACTTTTCGATCCGGCGAAGCTAGAAAAGCCCTCCGGGCTAACAGTGGCTGATGTCCTTAAAAAAACCGCGTTTATTTTAGTATCTTTTATTTATCAATAAAAAATCTCAATAAAAAAAAATCATCGTCATGGAGCGTGCTTTGGTTTTCTATGAGACCGTCCTTTGTTAATTAATTTATAATGTACTTTTGACAAAGATAAAAAAAAAATAACAAAATAGAGGGTACCTACGGATTTTCGACAAACGCCTGTTTCTTCTCCGTCAGAGGAACCACATTACGAAACGGTGGTAGATTGTAAAAAATTACGTTTGACAAACGAAATTTATATTTCTTACGTTGAAGAATAAATAATTTTCATTTCATTTCATTTCAGGGGCTGCGACCAACCTACTGAGTATATAACTATATACTAAGCAGAAGACCTCGTTCTTCGTAAAAATAATGCATATCTTAATTATTGTAAAATTAACTTAATACTCGTATCTAACTAGCGTGGTAGCTCAGGGGCTAAGCGCTCGTATAAAATTTCATACTACGAGGGTGGATTGAAAAGTACTCGGCCTAACACAGATCCATTCAATTCTAAAAATCAAATCTACCCACATTATTTAGTTCAGTTCAGACTAGTTCATTGTGTGAAGTTCGAAACGTGTGCGATAATTAGTTGTGATTTTATAAATTTATTAACAAAGTAATCGGTCATAATTTCCGCGAATGGAGCAATTCGAGCAGCGTGCCGTCATTAAGTACCTCCATAAGAAGGGGCTATCATCAAAAGCCATCCATGATGACATGGTCAGTACATTAGGCGATTGTGCTCTGTCATATTCATCCGTCAAAAAATGGATAGCAGCGTGGTAATTTAAGCGTGGTAGAGAGAGTGTGGAAGATGAACCCCGCTCTGGAAGGCCTTCGACGTCAACTACTGACGAAAATATTAAAAAAGTACTTGATTTAATAATGGGAGACCGCAGATTAAAAATTAGAGAGATAGCCGAGATTATAGGCATCTCTTATGAACGAACTCAAAACATCATTGTCAACGAGTTGGGTTTCCACAAGGTGTCTGCGAGGTGGGTTCCGCGACTGCTTTCAGTTGAACAAAAAAGGACGCGATTGACTATTTCACGCGACTGTTTGGGAGTTATTTGAAGCCGATGCAGATGATTTTTTGAATAGTTTTGTTACTATGGACGAAACATGGGTTCATTACTGTACACCGGAAACAAAACAACAATCAAAACAGTGGAGAAGACCTGGTTCACCACCCCCTAAAAAGGCTAAGTCGATTTTGTCGGCAAATAAGGTGATGGCTTCAGTATTCTGGGACTCGAAAGGTGTGATTATGATTGATTATCTTGTAAGGGGTCAGACTATAAACTCTGATTACTACTGCACCTTACTACGTCGTTTACGAGAGGAAATAAAAGAAAAACGTCGAGGAATGCTCAGAAGAAAAGTCCTGTTTCATCAAGATAACGCCCGTGTTCACACGTCAGTACAGTCAATGGCTGGAATTCACAACTGTGGCTTTGAACTGTTACCGCATCCGCCGTATTCACCTGATCTGGCACCATCAGACTTCTTTTTGTTCCCTAACCTAAAAAAGCACTTGGGAGGTCAAAGATTTTCGACAAACGACGAGGTCAAAGCAGCTGTAGACGCATATTTTGACTCTAAGGAAGAATAATTTTTTTTAACGGTCTAAATGTTTGGAAGGGGAGGTGGCAAAAGTGTATTGAACTTGATGGTGATTATGTAGAAAAATAAAAATATAACTGATTTAGTATGTGTTTATTTTCTTGGTTAGGCCGAGTACTTTTCAATCCACCCTCGTATGTGAGTGACCTGGGTTCGATACCCGGTGCCGGCACCACTAAAATTGTTGATTGCAATTTTAAGCGCTGACTTACCACGTGCTCGGCGGTGAAAGAAAACAACCGCCCGGCTTCGCACGGCTGCAATTTACTAATTAAGAAAATGAGAAGGTCGCTTCATAGCAAAAAAATGTTAAGTATGACATGAGTGACAGCAAAACTATCCAACTGAACGTCACTTGATTTAAATGATTTTTTTGAATGAAACTAATTTTACGGATTTTAACGCGTTTAATTTGACTTGTGCTTTTCAGCACCCATGGTCACGGGAGGACTGAGGTGACAGATGTCCTGATGTCATAGTTAACCCGGAGTACCTTCAGCTTTTTTTTTGTCCGATCTACGCAGAAAGAGCTAACTGTATCATGAAGTAAGAGAGAGGTATGCTTGGTTTTTGATTTAAATTTATTATGAAGGAAGATAAGTTACTTTGCTAAGATCCGCATGCAAAATATACAAATGGTGTATATTACCTAGTTTTTTGAAGAGCACCGCCCGCCCTCCCTTAGTAGCGTGCACTAGCATACTAACACCGCCACCAACCACTACAATACCACCACTAGATAATATACACCACTGAAGTCGAGAACACGACACGTGTTTCGCCCCAAAACGAGGCATTATCAAGCGTCATAGACTCTACGACAGACGGCCGCGGCTCGGCGGTAGTGGTTGGTGGAGGGACTGAAGGAGGACGGGTGGTGCTCTTCAAAAAACTAGGTAATATACACCATTTTTATATTTTGCATGCGGATCTTAGCAAAGTAACTTCCCTTCCTTCATTTTAATGGATTTCCGCAAAATAACGCCTGATTCTATTAACTATATTAAATTTATTAATTATAGGATCCCAAGCTGGTGGTAATACCCAACCATCTTCTCTATTAAAATTAGTATGTTTTTTTTTTATTTCAATAGCTAATAATCATCCTTGGTAGAAATCGGTGTTCCTTTGCGAGGATTGTCAAATCTGATATATCACTTTATTGTTGAGATTTTAATACCATCCAAATTTCCGATATTTCCTGTGTTCGAGACGCAGTCGGAGCCAACATTTATGCAAACATACATATAGTCACGCCTTTTTCCCATATAAGGGGTAGGCAGAGGCTACACATGTGGCACACTTTACGCTCCCACGGGAAACGAGACGTGACAGGTGGCGGACCACATTTATTAACAATATTAATTGTTTTGACAAAGTCGTGGTAGACTTTTATTAATTTAAATATTGTTTACTCAGTCGATGAGAGTAAATCGATCACATAATTCCGTTCTGTGAGTGTTGTTACGAGGTGATGAGATATAAATGTCACGGAACCGTTTTGTGCTATTGTGTGGTGGGGTATTGAGGTATTGCATAGTATCTTAAGGGAATCTACCACCCCATCTCATCCCGAGGGTGTCGTAAAAGTCGATAGAGGGAAAATTCACCAGAAGATAGGCAGCGGCTTCTTCCTGAAACATCTGAATAAGTAAGCTGCGGTTGCCAACCGCCCGCCAAGCGTTGCAGCTAAGGCAAAATTTCCCCACAAAATGAGAGCTACTAACTTTTGTGGCGATCTATGGTTGAGGCCCCTGAGGTCATGAGGACATCAGTCCTAGTGGATATGTGTAGTTGAAAAGGGTATGCTAATCTACATACATGCATACAATAACGCCCTTTTTCTCGTATAAGGGGAAGGCAGAAAGCCACCCCTAGCGCACTTTTCGCCACCGCGGGAAATGAGACGTGACGGGTGGCGTACCACGTCGCCGCCATTTCGGTATGAATCTAAAAATTCTTACTCCCATTTGGCCATTCCATTACCGACATAAATGATAAGACACGTCTATATGCAATCAAATGTATGCACGTGTGTGTTGATTGATTCATATTTAACGTTTTGTAGAGCTGACGAAGCGTCGAAAGGTTCAAGAGCGGCCGACTGAAAAATTGGCGTAGTGATGTTCCGCGAGTTGTGCGATGTATCGATTTGCTAAATTTAGCAAAACAATAGAAAGAATATCACCAACTTTTGTTTTTATTCAATTGGTTCTAAGAAAAATAAATAATTACAGGGAGCTTAACCAAGGAGACAGACGTATCGTTATGGGATGTTATGGGAATTAACATCGACACCAAGTCGACAGAGGGAAAATGAAAACCAGGAGATGGCCAACAGCATCTTCCTGGAATATCTGAACAAATAAACTGCGGTTGCCAATCCGCCTGCCAAGCGTGGCAAGTACAGCAAAATTTTCCGAAATGACAGCTTTAAGCTTTGTGGCAAGTACGAGGGAGGCCTGTGTCACAGTAAATATTTAGCTAAAGCAGTGTGGATACTACGTACTAATGAACGCACCCACACAGACGCATGCCTGAACAGTAATCTAAGCGTACGTCGCAGTGCTGTCAGGCGCGTGTGCCGCCGCGAGACAAAAGGATACTTTTTGCGTTTATCTATGTTGATTGCGCCACGGACAGTCCGCGATCATGAAGTGATGCATCGCTATTTAGCATCATAACTTGGTAAATGTAAGGATTAATATAAAATAATAAAAAATTCTGTATTTTACCAAGTCAGAAGTTCGCTGTCTGCCTGGCCCTCGCCGCCCGCTGCCCCAGCAGGCTTCGCTCGGCTCGTGTGTTGCGGTTCATAGCAACCTAAAATAACGGAACTTACCCTTTTTTACATGGGGAAATACCTTACGCATACCCGTTTCACGGGGGGAAGGACGGGTGTATGTCGGACTTGCACCGACTAAAGCCCCCATGGTGTACCGCCTTTGCCGCATGTTGGCAGGGTCACGGGAACGCTCGCGCACAGTTCCGCGACCCCACCGGCGCCGGCCGCCTATAATCGGCGGCCCCTCCTCGGGAGTGGACAACTCCTTTCCTGTCTCCTTCCTAGGAAGGCGCGTCAGAACACGCGACGCGCCTTCCAACACGGCCTCCCTTTGGTGTGCGCAACGGACCCTCCCGAGTCCGCCCCTAAACCAACACAAATACCGACCTGGGTAATACATTTACAAAGTCGTGATGGTAAATCTTAAGATGTACCACTATCCGGGCTTTTACAGTAACATATGTATGCCCTGGTTAATTTTATGTGCAGTCTGTATTTTTCATACGTAAAATTAATTAATTGATAAGTATAAATTAATGGTTGCCAAGTTGATGTACAATTAAAAAAAAGTATATTTATAATAATGAAGAGTAAAGATCTCTTAAAATGATTTGACCCAATTTTATTAGTAAACTCGATAATTCATTCGATTATTTAATCATTGTAGAAGCCAATAAATGTTTCAACGAATGATTAAAAATAACTTCTCATTTTGACGTTGTTACGTCAATTAAAGGAGAAAACATAATTAAAATTATATTACTATTCATACTAATACTATAAATGAGAAAGCTACTCTCTCTGTCCCTCTCTCCCTCCCTCTGTTTGTTACCTCTTCAATGTTCAAACGCTGAACCGATTTGGCAAAATTAGGCACAGAGATAGCTTGCATCATGGAGACGGACATCGGACCTCTTTACCAGAAAATCTATTTGCTTTTCAGGTAAAAAGGTTTTCTATATTTATAAAACCTATACTCACGCGGAGTTCATGTGCATCAGCAAGTAATTTATAAAAGCAGTGTTGGATGAAAGAAAGAAATAGAGAAGAATTAACTTTTTAGAATAGAAATCTTATTTTCTTTTGTTAGTTATTTTAAGTACAATAGAGTAACACACATAAAGATGTAGAAATAGCTTATCAGCGTTCACATCATTCCCAGGGGTTTATTAACCATGTATTTTTCATTATTATAATAATCATTTTAATAAAGTACTAGCTGCTAACGCGTTGATATAGTTTTTATAAATATCCCGTTGGAACTATTTGATTTTCCAGGATTAAATGTCACCAGTACGCAATCTCTGTGCCAAATTTAGTCAAGATCGGTTCAGCTGTTGAACAGTGAAGAGGTAACCAACAGACAGAGGGACAGGAGAGTAACTTAGTACGGATTTTTTTTAGTTTGTATTTTTTAGAGGAAAGATTTTTGCACTTTTATACTGGATTACTGTAAAAACGTATCCATTGCCCCCATGGATGAGTTACTGACTCTATGAAGTCTAAGAATGCTAGGATACTAATTAACTGGAATGTTAGAAATCGTCACCGTAACTATTAAATAGTGCAGGTCAAATATCCAGTACTAGCTATGCCCTGCGGTTTCTCCCGTGTAAAATAAGCCGACCACATAATACCGCCCTTTCACAGCTTGGTCTTTCACGGTAATATTGAGGGGGGTTACTGTAAAATGCTGGTTGGTTTCGTGATAGGTTACATTTGATCCCATTAACCGATGAATGAGCTTTATTTTGGCGTGTGAAGCTCATTCATTGGTTAATGGGATCAAATGAAACCTATCCCGAAATCCACCAGAGTTACTTACAGGTGGTAGGATTCCTATGCAGGAATCCGTCTAGGTAGGTACCACCCCAGGGCCAGTTATTCTGCCGTGAAGCAGTAGTGTGCAAGCATTACTGTGTTTCAGTTTGAAGGGCACTGTGAGCTAGCGTAATCACTGGGCATTTGAGACTTAAGAACTGATGTGTCAGGGTGACGGGCGCAGTGTGGTGTCACACAGAAATATTCTGGGTGACACAGCTTTTGCTGTGGGCGGACGTTGTCTTAGGTTCAGGCGAAATTTTTCCCTTAATACTGTGTCAAAATTAATATATTTCCGTCTAATGACAAAAAATAAGTGGATGTCTTAAAATTAAGGTTTTCGTTAAAATTAGATTAAGTAAATACAATTACCGCAACGATGTTATCCGCAGCAGAACTAGAATAACCGACATAGCCCTAAGGATTAGCAAACTGAAGTGACAATGGGCCGGCCATATAGCTCGTTGAACCGACAACCGTTGGGGAGGAAAGGTTCTCGAGTGGCAACCTCGTACCGGCAAACGCAGCGTAGGGCGACCCCCCACTGGATGGAGCGACGACCTGCACGGTTTTGCGAAAAGTCGATGGATGCAGGTGGCTCAGGACCGTGTTTTGTGGCAATCTATGGGGGAGGCCTATGTTCAACAGTGGACTGTAATAGGCTGAAATGATGATGATGATGAAATGCAATTAAATAATTTAAATGTAGAAAGTGCCACCTGTTGACAATCTGTTCAACTAATGTGGACGTCAGCTGTCGGTTGGAGTTGTTTATAATCTCTAACACACGATATTGTGCAACATATTCGTACGGTTTACTTAGTATATCTGATAATTGTTATATAAGTTTATAAAGTCAATGCGAACGAAGTCACGCGTATACTCGTAGCCAGTTATCCATAAAGGAAGCAGGATAATACGGATTTCACTTAGAACTTTGGATGGATAGACGGAGCGCAGATGCGGTTAGTTAATTACTAACGGGATGTTTCGATCAGTTTCCTGACTCGTTGCTTTAGTTCGCACCGTAGCGACTTAAGCTTTAACGGATAAAATAGAGACAGACAAAGGAGGAGATGCGTTTTCATATCTGTTGACTATCAGAACGAAGAATCTCCTATAATAATGTCTCGATGCTAGTATTTAAGGTAGGTTTTCTTCAAAGTCAAAGTCAACATTTCTTTATACAGTTTAGAAAAGCTCTTACGAATGTCAAAGTCTACACCGGTTCAAAAAGAAGACCCTTTTTCTTATACTTACGCAAATCACTTACCATCAGGTGAGCCGCTTGCCCCTTTGCCCCCTCTTCCATAAAAAAAGGGCTCGAAACGTCGAGTTATAAAAAGTTTAAAAACTTAAACGCGATAAAATTCGTAAAATCAGTTTTATTAAATAAGTTCTCAGAGAAGAACCGGCAAGAAACTCTGGGGTCTCTTTTTTTCAATGCCATATTACTTTACCATATGAAAAGCTGCTTATATTGCCACTGCACGCCGGTATTCTGAGAGCGTGGAAGTTCCCAAGTCGAGATGACCTATTGCTACGTACAATAGCCAAACGTACAGCTTTGTTATTAAGATTAATAGTAAGTGTCGACTTTTTGTCGCAAGCTTTTTAAATGCAAACGAGCAAAACTTCCACCAATGGTAAGTGCAACGTCTGCCCATAACAAATGCTGTGTCACCCAGAACATATTGTGTGACACCACACTGCGCTCGTCACCCTGAGACATCAGTTCTTATATCTCATATGGCCAGTGATTACGCTAGCTCTCAGTGCCCTGCAAAAACATAACATGATGATTGCACACTATTGCTTCACGGCAGAATAACTGGCCCTGAGGTATTACCTACCCAGACGGATTCCTGCACAGGAATCCTACCACCAGTTTAAGCATGTCATGTACGTCAGCGGTTTTATGCAAAATAAAGTTTTTCTATTTCTTGTTGGAACGTTCCAGAACATTGAACCCAGACTGCAGACTTTTTAAGAGTGTTGATGCTTCATGTAGTTAGTAACTATGACGCCAGGACGCCTAACACCACAGTCTTTTGTGACATTGAGTGTTACAAAGTAAAGAAAGTCATGAAAGTAAAATAAACGAAACGCGATAAAATTTGTAAACATTGTTTTATACATAGTTTGTGTGCACTTGTACTGTTCGCTTAAATAGAAGAATTCAATTATAATAATTATTATTATTTATTTCTTAAAGTAAACAGTCATAAACTATTTTCCAGTGTCAAGTAACATATCCAAGTATACAATCTTCAAGCAGCAAGACTTTAAAATTACGATCGACAGTAAAATGATAGTTGACTTTTACTGAAGATTTGCCGGACTGATGGCGACAAAACAAAAAGCACAATTTTGGTCTTGAATTGAATTTTCCAATCACTGTTCACTTTCAGGGGCACTTGCTGCATAATAAACGATCAATATTTAACATCAAAAACTCCAAATATAAGAAGAAATTACAAAATTAAATAAAAACACTACTGCCACTTTTCGAGTTGGCGCCAAAAGTAAAAATCAATAATTTATGTTACACAAACATTATTTTCGTCTGGCATTGGAGCCTACGACCTTCGACCCAGCACTTAAGGTCACAGACCACTGAGCCATGTATCCTAAAATCTAATTGACAATAATGAAAATTGACAATGATGCGAAATGTGCACAAGTCTTTCCCGGATAACATCACTTGTTTGCGGTGTAAAGCAATTAAACGACTTCATCGAATCGTTAAAGAACTTGCAGACAATCGTCGGGTAGAACTACCACAGTATATTGACGTAACAGATTAGTTCGAATGTGCTTTTAGGCTGAATCTGAAAATTCGTAGCTAAAACAAAATTAAAAAATGATTACTTAGCTATTATATGCCGTGTGGTAACGGTTGAAGAGAATCCACCACCCCGACTCAACCCGTGGGTGTCGTATAAGTCGACGGAGGGAAAATTAAAACCAGGAGATGAGCAGCAGCATCTTCCTGGAACATCTGAATAAATAAACTGCGGTTGCCAACCCGCCTGCCAAGCGTGCCAACTATGTCAAAATTCCCCTAAAATGAGAGCCACAAATTTTGGGCAATCTATGGGGGAGGCCTATGTTCAGCAGTGGACAGGCTTAAATGATGAAGATGATGACTTAGCTATATAACTACAAAAGTGTGGTTGAAAGTCAGACCACCATATAATTTACATGGTGAAATGCATACTCGCAGGGCCACGGCGGCCGCCTTCGGCAGCCCCTCCGCGGGAGAGGACAACTTCAACCCTCTCGGAACACACGACGTGCCTTCCAACACGGCCTCTCTCTTTGTTGGCAACGGACCACATATCAGCCCGCTACGCGGAGGCCACGGGGGCCAGGTAAACGAGCACTCTGAAGCACCAGCCTTCCCGGTCCTATCGGCGGATTAGATCTGTGGGCTTGCCGCCGAACACGTTTCGGCCACGGGGAATAGGGAGACACGGCGTAACATAATACGACTCCTCTTCCCGCTTCAACGATTGGCAGCTTCACAGTGGATGAATAAGCTACGGTTATTAAGCTCCCCGCCACGAAAAGGCAAAAACCCATGTCGAGCGGGGACAGCCTATTTTTTTTCATGGGGCAATGTCTAACGCATACAAACCCCGCGAGACCTGGATAGGTTATGTCGGACTTGCACCGACTGAAACCCTTTTGTGTTCCGCCTTCACCGCATGTTGGCAGAGCTACACCGGCGCCGGCCCCCTACCATCGGTGGCCCCTCTTCGGGAGAGGAAAATGCCATTATGCTGAGTCGACCGACTTTTCGTTGCTACATTCCTCCTCTCTATTTCTCTCAGCAAGGCGCATCGGAACACAAGACGCGCCTTCCTCCGCTCCCCCTATCCATTTAGGCAACGGCCCCCTCCGATTCTGCCTCGCGGAGGTCTCGAGGTCCAGGAAAACGAGCAGTTGTATGCGTCAGCATCCCAGGGCATTACGGCGGATCTGTTCTGTGGCTCCGCCGCTGACCATACTTCGACCGCGGAGGATATAGAGAGCGGCGCAACATAATATCGTTCTTCCTCTTCCTCCGCGGCCCCACCACTGCTGCATCGAGGGTGTGGCCTTGCAATACTCGCGTAGGATAGGGAGGAAGGTTAACCTCAATACCTAAACTCCTTTTCTCTCGCGGTTCCACCTAGGATGCGGAGGGCAACGTGACAATGCCGACACACCGCCTTTCCTTCCTCTAGCAGTCCTCCAGTCCTAAAGAGGGCTTTCGAAGCACATTTGGAGCGACCTCCCGGAAAGTAAACATTTTAAATATGACTTATCTAAATTATCCTACCAGGCAGCAGTGTCTAAGGTAGCGAGGTGGCTGCAATCACCAATTCAACTGCTGTCAATCACCTGCCTGCGTATTTCATCTTCGGAACCATCGGAGCTATTATCTGTCAAGTGACGAAACCAGCAAAACGTTCACCTGATGGTAAGTGCAACGTCCGCCCACAACAAATGCTGTATCACCCAGAATATTTCTATGTGACACCACACTGCACCCATCACCCTGAGACATCAGTTCTTAAGTCTCAAATGCCCAGTGATTAAGCTAGCTCACAGTGCCCTTCAAATCGAAACACAGTAATGCTTGCACACTACTGCTTCACGGAATAAGTGGCCCTGGGGTGGTACTTTCCCAGACGGATTGCTGCATAGGTCGTACAGACAGACAGACAAAAAACATGTGTGGAGTTCACACGTGGTAGAAGTGAAACCTTCAGAAAACGAAACTTCCAGAGAATGAGACAAAGGTAGAGTATCAGGGGTAGGGTAATTGTAGGGTTTATTTATAATAATATTGTTACCGAGTTTAAAAATTATTTTACATTTTATTCTACATATTACATTAGTTCGCCGTGTGATAGCGGCCTAAGAGAATATACCACCCCATCTCATCCCGTGGGTGTCGTAAAAGTCGACAGAGGGAAAATAAAAACCAGGGGATGGGCTGCAGCGTCTTCCTGGAACATCTGAATAAAAAAAACTGCGGTTGCCAACCCGCCTGCCAAGCGTGGCAACTACGGCAAAATTTCTCCGAATTAGAGCCAAAAACTTTTGTGTCACTCTATAGGGAAGGCTTATGTTCAGCAGTGGACTAGGTATAGGCGAAATGATGATGATGATGATTGATGATTACATTAGTAGTTTTATATTTGGTTTGGATTTGATCAATTCTTTGAAATCTAGCGTGAAATACCTTTTTTTGATCTTGTTGTCGATCAAAATCCAACAAAATCAACGAAGAAATCGAAGATTTGGACGTATTCGAAAATATAAATATAATAGGAAACACTGTATACTGTATTCTTTCTCATTCTCTCATAGGTTAAATCCTAAAGATATATTTGTTTGTCTATTTAAAGTGTCACCTTTTCGTTCCGTCGACTCTCAAATCACAACGATTTTCACTTCGACAAGGTATTTCTTTTTGTCATACATGAATGAGGATGCGACATTGAGGTGAGAGTATATGTAACTGAAATCTTAAAATTAGGATGCACTGTTGGCTACTTAGAACTGATGATCTAAAAAATCATTTACAGTATAGTTGTGATTTGGACTAGTTATAGTTCATTTACAGCTCTAATTTGGATAGAAGAGAAACGACTTTAACATTTCCAATCCTACAGAAATGAGGAAAATCCAGTGAAATCCTTTCGGAGGCTTCCGGTGAATATAAAAAGAATAGGCTGCATCAATTGAGGTATTGTATCTTATATAATGATAAAAGAGTGTAGCGTGTATTTTTTAACCGACTTCAAAAAAGTCTGTATGTATTTTTTTTGTGTATTTTCACCGATAGTTCCGTCAATTGTGGACCGATTATAAAAAAAATGTTTTGTTTTGTAATTGCCTTACTAAGAATAATTACTATTTTATTTTTGACGTCATCATTAGTATGAATATTCAGATGTTTAAAACGTAGACGCAGCCTAAAATAAATGATGAAGTACTTTCTGCAGATACAAGAATTTTCAGTTATTTTAAAATTGATATAATTAATTATTAATAATATCTTTACTAAAATAAATAATAAAGTCATTTCTGAATATCTCAATACATAAACTGCGGTTGCCAACCCGCCTGCCAAGAGTGGCAACTAAGGCAAAATACCCCAAAAATGTGAGCTTCAAATTTTTGTGACAATCTATGGGTGATGAAATAAAAATAAAACAGTTTTAATAAAAAAAATTAATGTTAATTATATTTATTTACTTGTGATATTAATTATACTGTGGCTAGGAATAAAGCTGTTATGTTTTATTTTATTTTTTTATTTATATCGAGTAATACAATCTCTGCATATTCAACATGGCCCTAATACCGTTATATGTCCAAGGTTTGCAGGAAGAAAACTCTCTTAGAGTTAAGCCTGCCTTTGTATAAATGATTTTTCATTGCATTTAATGTTAATAACATAGTGTACATAAATAAAAAATAAATTAAATCTACCATAATTGGCATTCGACTCACGCATTTCATTTTAAAATTCCGGTACATTTATGTTTCGCGGAGATTTAAATTTTAACCCGCCTTCGCATGAAGCTTTGTAAAAACAGTTTTAAAGCACGTAAAAAACTATAGTATACTTGTTGTAATAAAAACAGGATTTTCGTATATTATTAAAAGCCAGTTTCGCCCGCGACTTCGCCCTCCAAAATTACAAAAAAGTCATTTCTGAATTTTGAAAAATGTTACAAAGGAATAAAGATTATGTCACACCCAGGGTAGAAGCTCAGGGGTCAGGCATCCCCCTTAAATAAGGTAGGTACCACCACAGAGGCCAGTTATTCTGCCGTGAAGCGGTAGTGTGCAAACATAACTGTGTTTTGGTCTGAAGGGCACTGAGAGTTAGTGTATAGCATCCGATGAAACTGTAAAAGCCAAAAGGCTAACACAATATACTCGTAGTTAGTGTAATCGCTGCGTATCTAGACGGATTGCTGCAGTGCCTCTGCTTCTACGAGAGAAGTTTTTTTAGTTATCTTTAGACAGCTACCAGCCGAAAGGGTGGTAGATTCTTTTCATTTTCCTTTTTCTATATTTATGCTTACCATTCATAATCATCATCATCATTTCAGTCCATCACAAGTCCACTGCTGAACATTTGCCCTCCCCATAGGTTGCCACAATACACGCTCCTGAGCCACCTGCATACATCGACTTCGACCCGCAAAAACGTGCAAGGGGTCTACTGTGTAACTCTGTTTGGTTTCGTGATCGGTATCATTTGATCCCATTAACCAATGAATCGTCATACGCCAAAATAAAACCGATCGCGAAACCTACCAGAGTTACAAATTAGAGCAGGTCGTCGCTCCATCTAGTGGGAGATTCCACTATGCCGGTACAAGGTTTCTCGAGAACCTTTGTTGAAGGTCCCGAAATATTCACACTTATGAATCAGTGTATTATTATGATCATGAATCGGCTCTACACTCGCAGATCACAAATCAGTTATTTCTATTTCGTACTCGGGATCGACATAAATGAACAGTTTACTTTTCTGCACAACTCGAAACCGAAATAAATTGGCGAGGCTCCGCGCCTTATATTTTCAACTGTCTATCAATTGAGCCGTGTGGTGGCGGCTCGCTAAAAGAATACTACCACTCCATCTCATCCAATGGATCTCGTAAAAGGCGAGTAAGGAGTTAAACTGCAGTGTGCACCCAACAGCGCATGGTGGCGATGGGCTCACCACCTATCACATCAAGTGCATTATATTGTTTTGGTGAAACGTGGTTTGTGGCAGTCATCTGTTTTTGCAGTGAGTGCCCAGTCTCTGACTACCCCTAATGGGATACAGTCGTGATCTTATGTATGTATCAATTTTGCTCGTTTTATTAATGAAAGAGGGAAAGCTCACCTGAACGTCTGAATTGCGGTGAAGCTCTTTTGTTATATTTAAAAAAACGAAATTGACGTTTTCAGGGTTATAAAGAAACGTTTCTTGTTATGGCTCGTTTTCTTTGAACAGTGTTTTAATTGTGAGACGGTCTTTCTTTGTTTGTTCAATGTTGTTGTTTGTTTGTTTATATTTGAGTTACATATACCTATGCTATGACGATCGCTGACTATGGACCTAGAACAGTTGCTATGTAAACAAACAGGAATGCCGGCGCAGCAATTGAAGACGCGCCGGATGTATAAAATATCACGTACTCAGTTACACCAATCCCATTCTGTTAGACTAATTAGCTATAGTAACATATTTTGTAATTTTAATTTTAAATACATTTTATAAGTAAATTTGGCTTTGTTTCGAACCTCCGGCCGCAGCTAACGTAATTTGTGTAACTAACGACTTGACGACTGGGTGGCCTTGTGGTTAACCAACAAACTAGAGAATAGGTGGGATTCCTATGCTGGATTCCGCCGAGCTACCATCGCTGTGTCAGTTATCCTGCCAACAAGCTGTAGTGTTCAGACCGTACTGTCTCGGTCTGAAAGACGCTGTTGATTAGTGTGATTACTGGGCATATGAGACTTACGAACTGATGTCTCAAGGTGACGAGCGTAGTGTGGTGTAACACAGAAATGTTCAGGTATAGCATTTGTTATGGGCAGACGTTGCACTTACCATCAGGTGAAGGATTATTGTCTTCCATAAAAAAGTGTATATTCTAAGCATAAGCAGACACGTGTCTGCGTTAGCGGATTGTATTAGGCTTTGCTACTCTAAAATATTTTATGATCTAATAAAATGTCAAAAGCGAATCCGTAACGTCCGTATCATGACTTTTTCAGGAGTTCTCTTTTATTATTCAAATTCTCCGAACATTTTTGGTTACGCGTTTTTTGTTTTGAGTTATTTGTACGTTTTAGTCATATTAAGACCGTGTATATAATTCCGGTGATGTAATTGCTGTTTGCCTTTTTGGCTTTTGTAGCATCATCGGATGTATTGAGACCGTGTGGTTCAGTGTCAGCGTGCAGCTTGCTGAGGCCTGGATTAAAATTCCAGGTAGATGTTTTAATTGGGCGTACTACACGCTATTCTGTCCCAGTGAAGTCGAGCCATTGCCGTGTGGTAGCGGCCTAAGAGAATCTACCACCCCATCTCATCCCGTGGGTGTCGTAAAAGTCGACAGAGGGAAAATGAAAACCAGGAGATGGGCAGCAGCATCTTGCTGGAACTTCTGAATAAATAAACTGCGGTTGCCAACCCGTCTGCCAAGCGTGGCAACTATGGCCAAATCCCCCCAAAACGAGAGCTACAAACTTTTGTAGCAATCTATGGGGGAGGCCTATGTTCAGCAGTGGACTATTGATAGGCTGAAACGACGACGACGACGAAGACGAGTGAGTGCCATTAAGTTTTTCGATACGAGGAAAACGTTCATCCTGATGGTAAGTGCAACGTCTGCTCATAAAATATGCTGTCACCCAGAACAATACTGTGTATCGGCACTTTACGTCCGTCACCATGAGACATAAGTTCCATATACCTAGCACTAGCTTTCAGTGCCGTTCAGACCGAAACAGTAATGTTTGCACACTACTAAGAAGTCTGTCTGAAGTCTACTAGGAAGTCTGCAGTCTGTGTCCATGTTCAGGATCATCTCAACCTTTACATCAAATTTGATAAACCACAAATCCTCGCAAAAGAACACCGATTCCTACCAATGATGATTCGTGAGGCTATTAAAATAAAAAAAACGTCCTTAATTTAACAGAGAAGATGGTTGGGTACTACCACCAGCTTATAAAATTAAATCAAAAACCAAGCATACCACTGAAATACTTCCAAGACACAGTTAGTTCTTTCTGCGTAGATCGGACCAAGACTAATAATTAAAAGCTGAAGGTACTCCGGGTTAACTATGACATCAGGACATCTGTCACCTCAGTCCTCCCGTGACCATGGGTGCTGTAAAGCGCTCGAAACTTCGGGTTGTAAATAGTAAAATTAAACGCGATAAAATCCGTAAATTAAAAATAATATATTAATTTTGATTATAGAAAATATCTACTATAATGCTACACCGACTTCTAATGTTTAAGTTTCTGAAAAGAAATACAATGACAACGAAACGCTCTCAGTTTCAACGCAAAAATCGCTCATGTCACTTTTAAGTAAACAAAAGGCGCTCGTCGCGATTCAGCGACCATTCAGGTGCGCTCTGTTGTTAATTGAACGGGGAAGAGTCTGACAATGAAAAATAACACAGGCCCCAACTTCTCATTAATTTCGCTTTCGATTTTCACAGCATTCGAACAGAAAGGATCGCTTTTACACGGCATAATTTTAAATATATTATCATATTACTGGACTTTTATGCAGGAGTCCGTCTAGGTAAGTACCACAAAAGTGCCAGTTGTTCTGACGCTGCATTGCCATGTTAAAAACAAAAAATGATAAGCTGTGTCACCCAGATCGTTACTGCGTGGCACGACACTACTCCCGTCACCCAGATAACTTAGTTCTCAAGTCTCATATGCCCAGTGATTACACTAGCTCTCAGTGCCCTTCAAACCGAAACAGTAATGTTTGCACAGCACTGCTTCACGGCAGAATAACTGGCCCTGGAGGGGTCATCGTCATCATCAACACTTCAGCCTATCACTAGTCCACTACTAAAAGAATGTCTGAAAATAGGCCTCCCCTATAGATTGTCACAAAAGTTAGTAGCTTTCATTTTGGGGGGATTTTGAGAGTTGTAAGAGGCGACCAAGGTATTGACGGACAGCCTTTATACGTGCAGCATAATACCTTAATGTAATGTTGTCACCATACTGCTTATGGGACCGCAATGGGGAGTAAGAAATTTCTTGACTCTTACCAAAATTGCGGCAACGGTGCGGAAATTGGGCAACGGTGTGGGCTCTGCCTACGCTTTTTTTTATTGGATGAAGTGATGAAACGAGCAAAACATTCACCTGATGGTAAGTGCAATCTCTGCCCATAACAAATGCTGTATCACCCAGAAAATTTGTGTGACACCACACTGTGCCCATCACCTTGAGTCATAAGTTCTTAAGTCTCATATGCCCAGTGATTGCGCTAGCTCACAGTGCCCTTCAAACCGAAACACAGTTATGTTTGCACACTACTGCTTCACGGCAGAATAACTGGCCCTGTGGTGGTACCTACCTAGACGGATTCCTGCATAGGAATCCTACCATTTATAAATATAATATATATGGGAAAGAGGTGTGACTGTATGTATTTGTGTATAACGTGTGTAGGTTCCTCTGACTGTAGAATCCGAAGTTGTTGCCGTGATCGAAATTGGCCAGGAGGACATAATCATAATTTTAGGTCTGGCATTTTTGACATTGTTGTTACGCCGTCTGTCGGAAGCCAATAGGTTTTCCAGGCATTTGTCTGAGTCGACATGTTTATCTCCAGGATGCAAGCTATCTCTATGCCAATTTTCGTCAAGATCGGTGAAGCGGTTGGACCGTGAAAAGTGTAACAAACAAACAGAAGGACAGAGACAGTTTCTTTCGCATTTATGATATTAGTATGGATTTATTGATACAACTAGCTGTGGCCCACGGATTTACCCGCGTAGAATAAGCCGACCACATGATTGCGCCGCACGGAACGGTATCTCGCTAACCTGAGTATTCACAGTTCGGCCCTTCTTAGTAATGATTGGTCCTCTGCGTTCGATTCGGTAAGACCGTAGCGTAAATTGTCATCAATAAACGGGCAATCCACTATCTAAAATATAATTAGCATTTCCTTATATAAGCGCGTTAAAACATACAAGCTCTTATAGTAGTCAGATACGAGTACATAGTAATTTTCCACTATCGGCGACGTGCTGATATCCACGATTTCGAGGTCTGTGTGCTTTTAAAGGTTGTTTTTAATTGGAAAAAGTGATAAAAAAAAATAAACCTTCACCTGATGATAAGTGCAACATCTGCCCTTAACAAATTCGGTGTTATCCGGAACATTTCTGTTTGCCACCACACTGCGCCAATCACCCTGCGACAAAAGTTCTTAAGTTTCGTATGCCCTTTGATTACACTAGCTCTCAGTGCCATTCAGACCTAACACAGTAATGTTTGCACACTACTGCTTCTAGGCAGAATAACTGGTCGTAGGGTGGTACCTGCCTAGACGGATGCCCGCATAGGAATCCTCCCACCAGTAAAAAGTTTCTCAGGATATTATCAAAAAAAATGAGAATGCTGAGCTCACATACGATGTTTCTTGGTATAGCAGCGGGCAATACAGGTTGCATAAAAAGATATCCTAGTGTGTGCTAACGTTTTAAAAATGAAATAAAGTGAGCATTGAAATAAAAGAAATTTTTTTTGCTGTTCCTAATTCCCGACGAACGAGGAAAATCCGGGGAAATCCCTCTGACAGTAGTACAGGAAATACGTAACGTATGGACCAACCAGGTCCCCATTTTGTACGTTTGGGATTAAATGTAATATGTTTATATATATATAAGGCTTTACCGTTTTTCGAAAGCTGTCGTAAATACAGACGTGTAAACATTTATCGTTTCAGAAAAGTCTTTAGATTCTATTGCGTAATTGTGCAATATAG
The DNA here is from genome assembly GCA_019845155.1 of Luehdorfia chinensis. Taxonomy (NCBI): domain Eukaryota; kingdom Metazoa; phylum Arthropoda; class Insecta; order Lepidoptera; family Papilionidae; genus Luehdorfia; species Luehdorfia chinensis. The sequence goes on from JAHVAK010000390.1 coordinate 3,155,726, forward strand.
AAATTATTTTATATTGGTTTGTTTGTACGTTGTTGACGTCCGCCAGGCCGATTTCAGATTACGGCCACAACTACCGAATACTGTCGGATGTAATCAACTGCGCCGGAGATATTATAGTGCCACATGTGTAAGCACAGGGGCACACACTCGTCATATCCTACCCGTGCCCGATGTAACGCTCATGCGATAAGATCGGAGTTAGGATGCAGTGTCAGAGACACAAGGACAACAACATTACCACTAGACCCGAAAACATACAATTTGTGTTTTGTACAAACAGAGGTAGGCTAGGATGCAGTGTCAGAAACACGGGGACAATCACAACACAACCAGACCCGAAAACCAACAATTTATGTTTTTAGCACAAATGTTGGCTCCGGCTGGGATTCGAACCCAGGACCCGAGGCGTAGAAGTCAGGTACTCTGACCACTAGGCCACGCGGTCGTTACTACACGTTACTAATATTAATATTACAACTAACCAATCGAATGGCGGGTTCGATGCTGCGATATCACAGTTCGTACCAAAAACAATTATAATATTGGTGCTTAAAGTGAAAGAAGACACTGTGGGTTGGTATCAATGTGAAGATCCATGGATTAAATAAAATATAGTGAACTTTATTACATCAGGCTGGCTTATTTGCGGCTATAAACAATGCTTGGATGAAAACGTTCGTCGCTGGTGGAGTGGGAAAGCGGGAGTGAGCGGGAGTAACTCAACATGAAGAATAGAATAGAACATGATTATTTTATTCAGTATAGATTATTAACATAATATTAATTTAATGTATTTTTTTATGTTTTATTTAAATACACTGGTTCACATAATGATTTCTTTTATTTACGCGAATACTACCCATTGAAATAAAACTATTTTTTACGGATTTTATCGCGTTTAATTATGTTACGAGGGTGGATTGAAAAGTACTCGGCCTAACCAAGAAAATAAACACATACTAAATCAGTTATATTTTTATTTTTCTACATAATCACCATCAAGTTCAATACACTTTTGCCACCTCCCCTTCCAAGCATTTAGACCGTTAAAAAAAATGATTCTTCCTTAGAGTCAAAATATGCGTCTCCAGCTGCTTTGACCTCGTCGTTTGTCGAAAATCTTTGACCTCCCAAGTGCTTTTTTAGGTTAGGGAACAGAAAGAAGTCTGATGGTGCCAGATCAGGTGAATACGGCGGATGCGGTAACAGTTCAAAGCCACAGTTGTGAATTCCAGCCATTGACTGTACTGACGTGTGAACACGGGCGTTATCTTGATGAAACAGGACTTTTCTTCTGAGCATTCCTCGACGTTTTTCTTTTATTTCCTCTCGTAAACGACGTAGTAAGGTGCAGTAGTAATCAGAGTTTATAGTCTGACCCCTTTCAAGATAATCAATCATAATCACACCTTTCGAGTCCCAGAATACTGAAGCCATCACCTTATTTGCCGACAAAATCGACTTAGCCTTTTTAGGGGGTGGTGAACCAGGTCTTCTCCACTGTTTTGATTGTTGTTTTGTTTCCGGTGTACAGTAATGAACCCATGTTTCGTCCATAGTAACAAAACGATTCAAAAAATCATCTGCATCGGCTTCAAATAACTCCAAACAGTCGCGTGAAATAGTCAATCGCGTCCTTTTTTGTTCAACTGAAAGCAGTCGCGGAACCCACCTCGCAGACACCTTGTGGAAACCCAACTCGTTGACAATGATGTTTTGAGTTCGTTCATAAGAGATGCCTATAATCTCGGCTATCTCTCTAATTTTTAATCTGCGGTCTCCCATTATTAAATCAAGTACTTTTTTAATATTTTCGTCAGTAGTTGACGTCGAAGGCCTTCCAGAGCGGGGTTTATCTTTCACACTCTCTCTACCACGCTTAAATTCTGCTATCCATTTTTTGACGGATGAATATGACAGAGCACAATCCCCTAATGTACTGACCATGTCATCATGGATGGCTTTTGATGATAGCCCCTTCTTATGGAGGTACTTAATGACGGCACGCTGCTCGATTTGCTCCATTCGCGGAAATTATGACCGATTACTTTGTTAATAAATTTATAAAATCACAACTAATTATCGCACACGTTTCGAACTTCACACAATGAACTAGTCTGAACTGAACTAAATAATGTGGGTAGATTTGATTTTTAGAATTGAATGGATCTGTGTTAGGCCGAGTACTTTTCAATCCACCCTCGTACTCGTAATTCACTCGATGAATTGTCTATGGACGTATTTATGATATGTTGATCGGAACGTTTTTGCTGAATAACCGTTCTTAACAACTTTTTTCTTAACAACTTTAACTTTTTATACGCGATAAAATCTGTAAAAAATTGTTTTATTTAAATACACTGCTTCTCTAAAATGCATCCGTTCTGGGAAGAACCAGCAAGAATATCAGCGGGTCGACTTTTTTGGGACCTTCCATTGATGATTTGTTCCAATGTGGATAGTTGTAGGGAAGTTGATAGATGTAGGAGGGTCAGGACCATGATATGAGACAGTCTATGGGTGATGTTAAGCAGTGGAATTGCAACGATGATGATGACAATGAATCTCAATTAAGGGGTAAATAATAAGGTAATAATAAGGTCAGAAAGTTAATTTGCTAAGATCCGCATGCAAAGTGTAAAATGTATGTGTACGAGTATAACCTAGTTTTTAAAGCACCGCCCGCCCTCCCTCAGTAGCGTGCATAAGCAAACTAACACCACCATCGGAAACCACCAGATACACACTATATTTAGGCACTACCACTAGGCAATATATATCACTGAAGTCGAGACTACGACACGTGTTTCACCTGAAAACGAGGCTTTTTTAGGCATATATATCATCGAAATTGTGTCTGTCTTCAATTAGGTCTTGTCTAACGATTTTGGAAAGGAAACGAATCAGGATGGCTTTCCTCAACAGCACACGTTGTATAAAAACAGACTGCTCATATCGTTAGAGCGCGTCTCGCTTGGTTTAAGCGTTGAAATTACGGCGGGAGCGTTGCATACAAAGATGCTTTCATTACAACACAGGTTTTGTGAAAGGCGCGTCACCAGTGTTTGTTTATGTCATTTTCATAAAAATAATTAGATTACAGACAATATTAACCCAGTCCCAAAATTGTGTTACCATTGTAAAGTAAAATTTTTAATTTGTTTTGGTTTGTAACTAACGGCAGACAAAGGTCTAGGACCATGTATCCTTGTCGAGAGTTTCATCCCCTGGAAGATTTTTATTGAAGCACTAGGAGATAGCCGATAGGTGTCCGGCAGAGTAAAATAGCACCTACCTCTTTAGGCGTCGTAAGAGGCACCTATATTATAACAGCATATATTCGTCAAGAATGGCATCATAATATGCAATCCCGTCACTACACTGCTCGAGGGAACACAATGTGGAGTTAGTGTTTTTTTGACTCCTACCAAAATGGTGGCAACGTGGTTCTCCACCCGTCACGTTTCGTTTACCGCTGTGGTGAGAAAAGTTGGCTACGAGCGTGGCATCTGCCTACCCCTTATATGAGAAAAAGACGTCACTTGTATGTATCTGTGTTTTAGGCAGTTCTTTGAACGCGCCGCTCACTCGGCGGCTATCTGTCGTAGATCTGGTAGTTAGGACAGTCCTCTTGAAAATCTAGGTAATATACACCATATTTTATATTTTACATACGGATCTTAGTAATTATTATTCTTTCCGTATTATAATGGATTTCCGCAAAGTAACGCCTGATTCTCTGTAACTATAGTAATCCTGACTGTATGTCTAATCTTTTATTTTTACTGTTGCTAAATTCCTGTGCAGGAATCTGTCTAGGCAGGTACAGTGTTATTCTGCAAACATTGTAACTTACTTGTGTTAGTTTGAAAACATTACCGTGGTTCGCTTTGAAAGGCACTGTCGTCGTTTCAGCCTATCAATAGTCCACTGCTGAACATAGACCTCCCCCATAGATTGCCACAAAAGTTTGTAGCTCTCGTTTTGGGGGGATTTTGCCATAGTTGCCACGCTTGGCAGACGGGTTGGCAACCGCAGTTTATTTATTCAGATGTTCCAGCAAGATGCCGCTGCCCATCTCCTGGTTTTCATTTTCCCTCTGTCGACTTTTACGACACCCACGGGATGAGATGGGGTGGTAGATTCTCTTAGGCCGCTGCCTAAAAAATTGAAAGGCACTGATGAAGGTGTAATAACTGGGCATATGGGACTAAGGTTTCTAGTTGGTAGGATTCATACTCGTATGCAGGAACCCGTCTAAATAGGTACCACCACAGGGCCAGTTATTCTGCCGTGAAGCAGTTGTGTGCAAAATTACTGTGTTTCGGTTTGAAGGGCACTGAGAGCTAGCGTAATCACTGGGCATATGAGACTTAAGAACTAATGTCTCAGGGTGACGGGCGCAGTGTGGTGTCACACAGAAATATTCTGGGTGACAAAGTATTTGTTATGGGTAGACGTTACACTTACCATCAGGTGAACGTTTGGCTCATTTCGTCACTTTATGAAATAAAAAGACCACATTATGTTCTGGGTGAAATAGCTTTTGTTACGGGCAGACGTTGCACTTACCATCAGACAAATGGTTTTCTCGTCTAGTCATTTTCTTCCATTAAAAATAAACTACAGTACAGTAAACAGGTAAATTTTACCAATGCAATTCTCATTAGAAATGCGGCGACTAACATCCCTATCTCCGGCTGAATTTAATTGCAGCAAGTGCTTCGGACAGTTGCGTTCAAAGTGTATTTATTTCCACAATCCGGACCCGTTTTTAATCACGCCTCGTTGGCATCAGATGAAAAAAGAAAAAGGAAAATATGTGACTTTATTTATTTTTTGTATTTCTTTGCGTATTATATTCTGAAATATTGTTTTCGAATATATATCAATATCATAATCTTATTTTTTTTTAATCATTTTACTTCATGCTACTTTACTAAATATTTTACTAACTTAAACCGTACTAATATTACATACATACATAAGATCACGACTGTATCCCATAAGGGTTAGTCAGAGACTGGGCACTCACTGCAAAAACAGATGACTGCCGCAATCCACGTTTCACCAAAACAATATAATGCACTTGGTGTGATAGGTGGTGAGCCCATCGCCTCCATGCGCTGTTGGGTGCACAGTGCAGTTTAATTCCTTACTCGCCTTTTACGAGATCCATTGGATGAGATGGAGTGGTAGTATTCTTTTAACGAGCCGCCACCACACGGCTACTACTATAATACTAATATTATACATGCGAAAGTAACTCTGTCTGTCCCTCTATCTGTTTGTTGCCTTTTCACAGCTCAACCACTGAACCGAACTTAACGGCACAGAGAAAGCTTGCATCCTGGAGGCGGACATAGGATATTTTTTAACCTGGAAAAATCAAATAGTTCCCGTGGCATATTTAAAAACCTTTATCCACGCGGACGAAGTCGCGGGCATCAGCTAGTAATATTGTAACTGTGAAATTGTGTATGCTTACTTCATGGCTAAACGAAGTTGTAACTATTTTTTATGGAAGAAAGTGATGAGATGTTCAAATCGTTCACCTAATGGCAAGTGCAAAGTTTTCCCAAAATAAATGCTGTGTCATTTAAAACATTTCTGTGTGGTACACTGCGCTAGTCACATCAGGCCTTAAGTCTGATATGCCTAGCCCTAATAGCTAGTGTAATATTAGTAAATAATGTAGCTATGAGTGTCCTTCAAATCGAAACAGTAAAGTTTGCACAAAACTGCGTCACGGCAGAATAACTGGCACTGCTGTGATATTTTCATCATCATTACAGTTAAGGAACTCAGATCTGTTCTTAGACTGTGGGCCGCATGGGGAAGCTCACTCACTGAGCTATGTAAAGGGCTATATTTTTAACGATGGTTTCTTTTTTTTGACGAAACGATCAAAACGTTCACCTGATGGTAAGTGCAACGTCTGCCCATAACAAATGCTGTGTCACCCAGAACAGTGTGACACCACAATGCGCCCGTCACCCTGAGACATCAGTTCTTAAGTCTCATATGCCCAGTGATTACGCTAGCTCTCAGTGCCCTTCAAACCGAAACACAGTAATGTTTGCACACTACTGCTTCACGGCAGAATAACTGGCCCTGGGGTGGTACCTACCTAGACGGATTCCTGCATATAGTAACCGACATTGCCTTAAGGATCAGCAAGCTGAAGTGGCAATGGGCCGACCATAGCTCATAAAACCGATAACCGTAGAGGAAGAAATCTTTTCTTGTATGTGCAAAAAAATTTAGGGGGTCCACTCCCCACTAGATGAAGCGACGATGAAGTGGATGATGCGGGTGGCTCAGGACCCTGTTTTGTGAAAATCTATGGGGGAGGCCTATGTTCAGCACTGGACTTTGACGGTTTGAAATGATGATAATGAATTTAATTCAGGCCTTACAAACTGACAGCTTACTATAGTCCAGCAACTTCGTGCGCGATAAGCGATAATACTTTTTTAAATTGTTGAGAAGAAAAAAAGACCGGGCCTTGCTCTTCGTCAAAGGATACGTTAAATAAGTAATATCTTAGTAATCTACGAGTACTTTGAATAAAAATTACACTATTCTAAACCATTTAAAAAACATACGTATGTAGGTTTTACTAATTTATTTAGTAAAATTAGTAGCCGGTTTCCGTAAACAACTTTTTTGTCTTAGCCAATATAAACTTGGTTATGATTTTTTTTTAATTACACTCGCAAATAGAACAGGTAATGGAACATTCTCAGCAGAATATTTAATTAATCGTCTCGTCGCATTCGTAAATAATTTCGAAATCTTTTCACGAAAACAAATTACGCCTACGACAGCAAAAAAGATTGATTGAGAAAAGTTTGAACCAGAAACCTTAATCCCACGGGGATTCGGTGCCATATTTCTTTTACTTAGAATTCTTTGTTATTTACTGGGATAAATTTATAAAATTACTTTTAGGGTTCCGTGCTCCAGAATAAAATATAATGTAACTGATCTTTCGCGCACACTTCTCATTAGCGGCCAATTCCCCTCTAAATGGAAGCTACAAACTTTTGTAGCAATCTACGGCGGAGGCCTATGTTCAGCAGTGGACTAGTGATGTGCTGAAATGATGATGATGATGATGACGATGACAGTGTGGGGTTATACTGTAGATGATGCCGCTGGTGCTTCTGGGTGAGAACGCAATTGTTACGGGTAGATTTGCTCGCTCGTCTCTAAAATCCATTAAAAAAAATTAAGTTAATTTCTCTAAGCACACAACGTTGTTTTCAAAGTCAAAATTTCTTTATTCAGTTTATGCTTCAGTTTCGGCTTGGTCTCATGTGAAAGTCAAAATCTACAACGCACTGGTTAAAAAACTAAGACTAGTTCAGAGAAGAACCGGTAAGAAACTGAGGTATTTTTTTTTCAATGTCATATTACATAACGTCGTACTTACAAAAATACATTATTTAATTACAATATCACATGTTTGGTGGTCAGATGGTTTGCAAGTGCAGAGTAAGAGAGAGTCCACACATCTTTGTTCTCTATATAATGATCTAATTTATAATACGTTTTTCTAATAATGTCTTGATAAGTTTGTTTAGATCTATGTCAGTTCTTTGCGTCACACTTTTAGGATTTTTATTATAATCTACTAAGAAAAGACTTTCTAGTTTGTCCAACTTACACATAGTTACCTCTAGCGTGTCACCTCGGCCCATCCTACAGGATACAGTCACTTATTTATTGAATAAATTCATGTGCTTCCGTACGTACGCTATATTTTCATAAATATAAAACGACGGTAGTGTCAACATATAAGTATTCTTGAAGAGAGATGTAAGTATAAGTAACAGAGTAAACAGAACATATTAGTATTCTTGAGATCTCGCCTCGCGTGTACCCAATTTAAAGATTGCCCGAAGTGTTAGTTTTTGGAAAATTATACGACTTGTGACATAATAATGTTTGTTTGCAAATTGTTTTGCAATAAGTAATATCGATAAAGAATAACTGAAGTGAAAACAGTTTTGCAAATCCTTTCATGTTTTATTTAATCTGACTATTTAATTTGAGCTCATGCTTAATACGTTTAAGCAAAGGGGGGAAATAAAGTTCATCATCATCATCATCATTTCAGCCTATCATAGTCCACTGTTGAACATAGGCCTCCCCCATAGATTGCCACAAAACACGGTCCTGAGCCACCTGCATCCATCGACTTCCTACAAAACCGTGTAGGTCGTCGCTCTCATTTTGGGGGGATTTGCCATAGTTGCCACGCTTGGCAGGCGGGTTGGCAACCGCAGTTTGTTTATTTTGATGTTCCAGGAAGACGCTGCTGCCCATCACCTGGTTTTGATTTTCCCTCTGTCGACTTTTACGACACCCACGGGATGAGATGGGGTGGTAGATTCTCTTAAGCCGCTACCACACGGCAATTAGTTAATTTGTTAAAAATGGTGTACATTAACTTGAAGAGCACCTTTGATGGTAATGGATTTGAGCAATTTATTTAAAGCCCTTATGAACATCAAAATTAAAAGTCAAAAAACACCGGTTCATAAAATGACCGTCTTAGAGAAGAACCGGCACGAATGCGTGGGCTTTCTTTTTTCAATGACATATTACATAATGTCATTGATGAGTCAAAAAAAAAAGGTATCGTGTCACAATTTTAGGAATTTTATTATAAAATTTTATACATCTCCTAAGAAAAGGCTTTCTAGTTTTAGCCAACATAGGAACCTCCAGCGTGTCACCTCGACCCATTCTACAGGATATAGTAAATTTTTTGTTAAATAAATCAATGTTTTTCCGTACTTACATAATTTTTTCAAAAATAAACAACGACGGAAGTGTCAAAATATTGGTCTCCTTGAATAGTTCATCTCAAAGTGACGAGACGAGAAAATCTGCCTATAACAAACGCTGTGTGACCCAGAATATTCTCTTCTGTGTGGCACCCCACTACGCTGGTCTGAGTTACTAGTCATTACGTCATCTGCCGTCTCATATGCTTAGTAATTACACTAGCTGTCAGTGCCCTAAGCTAGTACCGCGATAATTTTTAAATTGTGTTTGTGTTTAAAATGTTCTGTATTATTTATATTTTGATAGCTTATTATTATAATTTTTGTATTTTTGTTTCATAAATATTCTACGTATAGGTATATTCTATATACTCGCATACGTGAAGAGAAAAGTTTGTACCCATTTTTAGTTGACTTCCCCCTTCCTTGTTGACTACGGAACCCTTGTAATTTCGCCATGTCCGTCTGTCCGTCCGTTCGCGGATTAGCTCAGAGACTAATAGTACTAAAAAGCTGTAATTTAGCATGGGTATACATGTTAATCACGCCGACAAAGTGGTGACCTAAAATCTAAAAACAACCACTAGGCGACCACCAGTTTATATGTATATAATGATGCCCCCACGCTAGGATTTCACATATAACGTGAGTGCGTTTTGTCACAAATTTCCCATGCACAACTCAACCAGACCCTGAAAACCAACAATCTGTTTCTTTGCACAAATGTTGACTGCGGCTGGGATTCGAACCGTGGACAGACCGCGTCAGATACTCTGACCACTAGACTACGTACTAGCATGATGCCCGCGGCTTCGTCCGCAAGGATATAGGTTTTTTAAATATCTCGTGGAAACTTTTTGGTTTTACGGGTTAAAAAGTATCCTATGTCCGTCTCCAGGACGCGAGCTATCTCTGTGCCAAATTTCGTCAAGATCGATTCAGCGGTTGAGCCGTAAAAAGGTATAAACAGAAGGAGGGAGGTTGGGCACTACCACCGGCTTGGGATCATATTATTAATATAATTAAATCAAAAACCAAGCATACCACTGCAAGCCTTCAAGACACAGTAAGCTCTTTCTGCGTAAGTCAGACCAAAAATAATAATAAAAAGCTGAAGGTGCCACGGGTTAACTGTGAGATCGACATTGGTTGTCCTGTAATGTGTTCGATTATCATTATCATCTATGATAAGTCCACTCGTTACTGTGCTAATTGCCGTGAAGCCTCTTACAGCACATCAGTTCTAAAAATAATTTAAAACCTGAAACTAATTTCTTCGATCATTCTAATGCAAGGTTAAAAAAAAAATCTCTTTTTTTTTTAATTAGCACAGTGTAGCTTGTAAAATGTTTTCGTTTATTTTACATACCTTCGTGAAGTGATTCGTCGTATTTGCTAAAAATATTGCTTCTTCCTGCTCGTTGTTATATTCTTTCCATCAATGAACCACATTTCCAAGTTTACTTTATTTTTATTGTGTACATTTCTTAATAATTGCACTCCTTTGTTATAAAGATGCAAACAACTATATACATAAAGGCATCGATTAGAACATCTTACAGAATTTAATTTCAGTGGTAAGTTTTGCTTGCACGAAATAAGATTCGCCATGATGAAATCCATTGTTTTACGGAATATCAGAACACTACGTATTTTTTTTCCAAATTTTAATAAAATTATATAAATAATTACAGTAATATTATAATTATTTATATATTACATTATAATATATTTTTTAGTTTAAACGACATCGGAGTGCAACGGGGGTTGACACTGAAAAACAGTGCTGTGACGGAATTCGCTTCCGCCGCAGTGTATGCTGAGTTGTCAACCTCGTTTCCTAGGAGTACGGCGTACAATTTCCATACTTTTATTTTAGGTAATAATGGTGTTTTAGTTTCTTTTTTTTTGTATATATTTGTACTTTATATATGTTTTTTATTAAGTATTACTTTTGTGTACGTCCGTTTCTAGCAAATAAATTCTTTTCTTTCTTTCTTTCTTTCTATTTGTCACTCCAGTCCTCCCGTGACCATGGGTGCTGTAAAGCGCTCGAAACGTCGGGTTATAAATAGCTTTAAATTAAACACGATAAAATCCATAAAAATAGTTTTATTTAAATTATTAGTATTCGCGTTAATTAAAGAAACCATTATAGAGACAGAGCGGAACATTCAGCATTTATAATATTAGTATGGGTTCCGCCTCATATTTTCCATCACTTCCCTTAACCGATTACGAGGCACACGGGATGGGATGGTAGTCTCTTACGTTACCACCACACGACGTAGTGACAGTGAGCAGTTTGTCTATATGATTCACGCATTTGAGAACCCTGATATTTCGACTATGGAACGACGATAAAAGGGGTCGACAAAGGGGTACTGCATACGTAAGAGGGTGATCAACTACGACTGTATTCAAATGAGAATTTGTAATTAACTTGTTATCAAAATGAGTATTAGCTTTGTGAAAAAAAAGCTGTAATCCATACTAATATTATAAATGCGAAAGTTTTACTGGTGGTAGGATGTCTATGTAGGAATCCGTCTATGTAGGTACCTCAGGGCCAGTTATTCTACAATGAAGCAGTAGTGTGGAAATATTACTGTGTTTCGGTTTGAAGGGCACTGAGAGCTAGCGTAATCACTGGGCATATGAGGCTTAAGAACTAACGTCTCGGAGGACGGACGCAGTGTGACTACACAGAAATATTCTAGGTAACACAAAATTGCTATGGGCGGACGTTGCACTTAACATCAGGGGATCATTCGTCTCGTCCCTTTCTCCAAATAAAAAAAACCGTCTGTTCCTTTGTCTGTTTGTTACCTTTTCATGGCTCAACCGTTGAACCGATCTGGACGAAATTTGTCACAAAGATAGCATGCATCCCGGAGACAGACATTAAGATATTTTTATTCCGGAAGATCGAATAGTTCCCACGTGATATTTCAAAAACCCATATCAACGCGGAAGAAGTCGCGGGCATCAGCTAGTAATATTATAAATGCGAAAGTAACATAGTCCCTCTGTCTGTTTGTTACCATTTCACGCCTCAACCTTTGCACCGATTATTGTTCCAGAAAATCAACGAGTGTTCACGGTTTTTTAAAAAAAATAAAGTCGATGCGGACATAGTTGTGGGTTTCAGCTAGTGTTTTAAAAACATTAATGCCCTCCTGGCCGATTTCGACCAAGACGACAACTTCCGAATATTCCGAACAATCAACTGCGCAGGAGATATTATACCACTAGTGTCACAAGTGCAGTCGCAAACCCGGAGGCACTCACTCGTCCCAACCTACCTGCGTTCAATGTTACGCCCACGCGATGAGATCGGAAATGGGTTAGGATGCAGGGTCAGAAACACGGGGGCGATCACACTGCGTCCGACACCTTGAGTCATCATTTCCTAAGTCTCATATTTATCATGCCATAGCATTTACTTTCTACTGGTGGTCTAGGAAGGTACCACACCAGGGCCAGTTATTCTGCCGTGAAGCAGTAGTGTGCAAACATTACTGTTTCGGTCTGAAGGGCACTGTGAGCTAATGTAATCACTGGGCATATGAGACTTAAGAACTGATATCTCAGGTTGACGGGCGCAGTGTGGTGTCACACAGAAATGTTCAAGCTGACACAGCATTTGTTATGGGCAGACGTTGCGTTAACCATCAGGTGAACGTTTAGCTGGTTTCGGTTTGATTTTCGTATTAAGCCAGCTGTTCAATCAAATTTGTGAAGAAGTCCAAATATTATTTTAATTGACGCTTTGTGACGCTGCTTTCGTCGATGTGTGATATATACCCTAGTCATTACACCTAGAAACTACACGATTAGAGACCTATTTTCACGCACTAAGGTGATCCCCCCCCTATTCCTTTATTAATTATTTACCCGAAGAAAAAGGAGTTCATTTACTAGAGCTAAGATTCGCAGGCAAAATGTAAAATTGTGTATATAAAATAAAGAAATATCTTGGGGTCACTATCTTTGTTACATTAGCAAATTATAGAAGAACAAAACGAAAGAAACCGACCAAAATTACTGCCTTAAACACCATTAGAGAAAGGCGCTCACTAATAGAAACCATACGAGACATAATCAAATATAACGCGTATGATTCAGACGGAAGAGGCCTATTTGATTGCAACGTTCCATCACGGGAATATAACATTTAAGTGTAAAGAAAGAATGCGCCTTTTTGTGAGGCAGTGTGAAAGCGATATATTGATAAAGGTTTTTGTAGGCTTCCGCTTCATTAGCGGAAAGTAATTCAATCGGAAAATAACTGATATCGCAAAATATTAGTTAGGTTTCCATACAATACTTTTTACAGTTTTAACATTAAAGTGAAAATTAAGAAGTATACAAATTACCGACAATACTTAATAAATAATAATTCTATTAATAAGTGATGCCGCTATTCATACACAGCATGATTCGTTGAACTATTCGTATCTGTGAACATATGAACTACAAAATATAGATAATACAGATATAATAAGGAATTACATAAATGTAACTGAACATTTAAACAAAAGCAAAAATAGAGCATATAAAAAGCTTTTATTAGAATTGTGTTTAGTAAGAATTTTATTTTTAGTTAAAATAAAGGTATTCACATGGAAAACAGCCGTGGTAGCTCGGGAGCCGAGCGCTTGCTTTGTAGATTGCATCGGGCCGGTTTCCGCAACTCCACGTCTAGCGCGTATTTTGCGTGTAGGTAGGAATATTAGTTTCCTCGATCCAACCAAGCTCCAGGAATCGCAGCAGAACCTTGGTGTTCCCTGCGACATCGGGGAGCGATCTCGGCGATGCTTGGCCCGGTATGTGGCGACAGTCTAGCAGGGCATGGGCCGCCGTTTCGTCAGCCTCCATATAAAGTCTGCACAGAGGGCTGTCTGTAACACCTAAACTAAACAGATGTTTGATGATCCATGTCTAGTTATGGCGCTACTAATCGTTCTGATTTGGGGTTCGTTCAGATGAAGTACCTTCTAGATGTGACTGTTGATGACTGGCAAAGCTGCCTTTGCCTGTTTGCACTCCTGGTGATTCGCCCAGATTGTTTCATGTTGGTTCCTAGTGCGTTTGCTGACTATCGAACATACCCGAGGGGAAGTGACAGTGTTGGCTCTGGTCCCACGGCACTCTTGGCACCTAAAATTTGATAGTGCGCGAGTAACTTGAGTTTGATCCACAGCTGGCACCTATAAATTGCTATGAAATTTTAAGCGCTTGATTTTCCAAGTGCATAGCGTTGAAGGAACACATCTTGGAAACCGGCATGCCCGAGGATTAAAAATATTTCGAGGACATGTGAAGTACGTCACTTCACACTGAAGCAGTCCGGCGAACTCTTTTGGAGCAGTGTGGCGGATTCCTGCATAGGAATCCTACCACCAGTTAATTTGTAATATACTTTCGATTTATTCCTTTCATTCGGACGAGTGCGCAATGAAAGGCACGTTTTTAAAAATATAACGTTTTGCGTCACTACCTTTGAACTGCAGTGTCCGCACACCGGCTCTAATTAATACAACGGTTGTGATGCAACCCGCCGGGGAGGAGGATGGTCGTTATAAGTTCATACATGAGTGGAGACTCTACAATACTATTCGATACTATTATAGTATTCGTGGCAATGCATTAGATCTCATGTAATTTTATGTTTGTCATCTTGACCAAATAGAATCAACGGGACGGTTTTTTCAGGTACAACTGGTCATGGGTGTTCCGCAGGAGTCCATATTGGGTCAGTTTATTTTCTAGCTTGCAATGATGAAATTTCTCATATTGTCTCACAAATGGTAGAAATGGTTCTTTTCGCAAATTAATTGAGAAGAGCCCGATGTTATTCTTCATTTCATGTATTTATTTATTTGATTAGACGGGAATTTTATTGGGGGCTATTATCTATACATTTACATTTAGTCGTAGTACTAAAACTTGTTAGCAAATATAGTATAAGGTAAAGTTAAGTAGCTCCCCGCCGTGTGGTGGCGGCTTAAGAGAATCTGCCACCCCATCTAATTCCCGTGAGTGTCTTAAAGGCGACAGATAGATAATGAAATCCAGGAGATGGGCAGCAGCGTCTTCCTGGAACATCTGTATAAATAAACTGCGGTTGCACAATCCGCCTGCCATGCGAGGCAACTATGGCAGAATCACCCCAAAATTAGAGCTACAAACTATTGTGGCAATCTGTGAGGGGAGGCCTACTGTTCAGGCAGTGGATTAGTGATGGGCTGAAATGATGAAGTAGCTCTTGTTTAGCAAAATTAGAAAGATTTTTCGGCTTTCAAAGTCATATATATGTAATATTATCATGCTTTTTTATTTCTATATCGAATCATTCAAAATATATGATTAAATAAGATAATGTAAGCCAGATTCAGTGGCATTTTGGGATGTTTATTTCGTTATGCTGTTGCAGTTAATGGAGCTTTCGAAGTGGCTTATTTACAGTCTATTGGCAGGGGCGCCAACGCAACGACAGTGGGGTGCAAAGTTTTTTATTGGTTCAATACAATCAAACTTACCAAATATTTATATCATAAAAATAATTCGCGTTAAATTTTGAATTATTTCTAACTTCAAGACACAGTTAGCTCTTTCTGCGTAGATCAGACCAAAAATAATAATTAAAAGCTGGAAGGTACCCCGAGTTAACTATGACATCAGGACATCTGTGACCTCAGTCCACCTCAGTCCCCCCAGTGACCATGGATGCTGTAAAGCATTCGAAACGTCGGGTTAGAAATAGTTCAAAATTAAAAGGCGCTAAAATCCTTAAAAGTAGTTTTATTTAAATGTGTAGTATTCGCGTAATAAAAGAAATCATCATATAAATAATATTATTTAAATTAAAAAAAAATTAAAACTTATATCAAACAATATTTGTGCTTTAAAGCATATTATAATATAAATGATTATTACGATGACAAGGAAGCTTGGAAAGTATCCATCTAGGGAGACAACAAGTAACTTATTACACGACTGTAACTGTTATTTTGTAAGATTAATGGTGGTAGGATTACTATGCATGGATCCATCTAGGTAGGTTACCACCCCAGGGCCAGTTATTCTGCCGTGAAGCAGTAGTGTGCAAGCGTTACTTGTGTTTCGGTTTGAAGGGCACTGTGAGCTAGCGTAATCACTGGGCATTTGAGACTTAATAAGTGATGTCTCAAGGTGACGGGCACAGTGTGGTGTCACACAGAAATATTCTGGGTGACACAGCATTTGTTGTGGGCGGACGTTGCACTTACCATCAGGTGAACGTTTTGCTCGTTTCGTCACTTAAAGAAAAAGCAGCTACGTGACATGTATTTATATGCAGGGATATTTACAATGTATCATTTTTACGGACAAAAAATTGTAAATGGTCTTATGGAAGATTATAGGTGTGCTCTGTAGAATGAAAGGCAGATATGAAAGAGTAGAATGAAAGGTAGACTTGTCAGAGAGATGTCAAGCTAGCTTAAATGTGGCGGGTCGTCCACTTCCCTTGAATATGTTCGACGAGGGTGATGGCTGCCACATGCGTCATACTTGTGAGCAGGTGCTGTTGGTGGAGGCTGGTCTGCTCGAGTTTGCAATGCGTTTATTAATTTGTTATTGAATCTTGTCTAACATTTTGTCATGGAGCGTGTTTTGGTTTTCTATGTGATAGTTTTTTGTAAATTTATCTATAATGTACTTTTGACTAAGATAAAACTAAATTACAACAAAGAGAATAACTACGGAGTTTCTTTTGCCTGTATCTTCTCCGTCAGAGAAACCCATTACGAAACGGTGGTATATCACAAAATAATGACGTTTGACGAATTTATACTTCTTAAGTTGAAGAATAAATAACTATTTTATTATACATTTATATACATTTTATTTAATTTCATTTAAACATAAGGAAGTTTAGTTTATCAATTAATCAATGACTTTTTTGCTAATGTGTTGTCAGACAACCCTGTCAAGGCATAGTAATGTTACATAAACTTTAAAAATAGCACATTGTAGCACCCCTTTGTATGCTTAGTCATTATCATTTCAGCCTTTCACAAGTCCACTGCTGAACATTGTACCTCCTTCGTAGACTGCCACTAAAGTTTGTAGCTCCTATTTCGAAGGCAGGCGGGTTGGCAGCCTCAGTCTATTCATTCAGATGTTCCAGGAGAATGCTGTTGCCCATCTTCTGGTTTTAATAATCCCTCTGTCGACTTTTACGACACACTTCGTATGAAAGATAGTAGATTCTCTTAAGGCGCCACCATACGGCACTTTATTCGCTTGTTAACCTTAAATATGGAAAACATCTCAAGCATGAAAATAAAATAACGGATGACTTTTAATAGTTTAAATAAGCAGTTGGCAGTAATTTTTAAATACGTAAATATTATTTCAGGCAGCGACTGATTCTTTTTTCCGGTATGATGAATGTGAAAACGGTCTGGCCAAATTTGCGTTAAATTTCTCCCCCTAATCTCTTCATAGCTAATGTGTTGGAAATAAATAATATTTACATTTTTTGAAATGGGACTTGTTCGAGAATAACATAATTGGGGATAGAAAAACATACCACGTCTGATGTGT
Organism: Luehdorfia chinensis; assembly: GCA_019845155.1. Taxonomy (NCBI): domain Eukaryota; kingdom Metazoa; phylum Arthropoda; class Insecta; order Lepidoptera; family Papilionidae; genus Luehdorfia; species Luehdorfia chinensis. The sequence continues at coordinate 3,173,119 of JAHVAK010000390.1, forward strand.
GATGTGTGTGCCGTGTGGTAGCGGCTTAAGAGAATCTACCACCCCATCTCATCCCGTGGGTGTCGTAAAACTCGACAGGGGGAAAATAAAAACCAGGGGATGGGCTGCAGCGTCTTCCTGGAACATCTGAAGTAAAAAAACTGCGGTTGCCAGCCGGCCTGCCAAGCGTGGCGACTATGGCAAAATTCCCCCCAAAACGAGAGCTAAGAAACTTTTGTAGCAATTTATGGTGGAGGCCTATGTTCAGCAGTGGACTAGTGATAGGCTGAAATGATGATGATGACGATGTGTGACTGTTGCTTTTAGAATCTTATTAACCTAATGAAAGAAAGTAAACTATTTATCTAGATTACAAACACTTTGAATTTAAATAAGTTATCTGTTGCGTTCCTATTACTACATATACTCGTATTAAAGAAAATGGCGTCTGTCTTCAATTGGGTGCCTTATGGTTTTGGGAAGGAAACAAACTAGGATGGCATTCCCCAACAGCACACGTTGTATAAAAACAGGCTGCTCATATCGTTAGAGCGCGTCTCGCTTTGTTTAAGCGCTGAAATTATGGCGGGAGCGTTGGAAACAAAGATCCTTTCATTACAACACAGGTGTTGTGAAAGGCGCGTCACTAGTATTTGTTTATTTCATTTTTATAAAAATAATAAGATTACAGACAACATTAACCCAGTCGAAAAAGTTATGTTACGATTTTAAAGTGTATTTTTTGTTTTGTTTCGGTTTGCTAGTAATGGCAGGCAAAGGTCTTGGACCATGCATCCTTGTCGAGAATTTTATCCATGAGAATTATTAAAGCATATTTTGATTTTCCTGGGTGCGTTTTATTGACATTCACACACACAACACTGCTAGACTTTGGCACAAACAAAATGTTGGCTATGGCTGGTATTCGAACCCAGTACCTTCGGGGAAAGTCAGGTACTCTGACCACTCGTAGGCGACATGACGAGCAAGTCGCTTACCTATCACAAGGAAATTGCGTTGGAAACTTCTGTGGAACACAGCATTACTTTTTTAACGATTAGACATGGGTTCCTAATTTCATATATGCCCTGTTGTAAGAGCCGAGAACTTTATTCGAGCAGAATAATACCATAATAATGCTGTCACTATACTGCTCGTGACAACCGCAATGGGGACTAAGATTTTTGACTTTGGCTGATGTGATTCGCCACCCGTCACGTCCCGTTTCCCGCGGGGGCGAAGAGTGGGCTACGTGAGTGGCCTCTGCCTACTTCTTATATGGGAAAAAGGGGTGACTGTATGCATGTATGTACGTAATTACTGGCTTCAGTGCCCTCCAAACCGGAAAAGCGCTGTTTGCGATGCTGTAAATATTATTACTGGTGGTAGGATTCCTATGCAGGAATCCGTCTAGGTAGGTACCACCCCAGTGCCAGTTATTCTGCCGTGAAGCAGTAGTGTGCAAACATTACTGTGTTTCGGTTTGAAGGGCACTGTGAGCTAGCGTAATCACTGGGCATATGAGACTTAAGAACTGATGTCTCAGGGTGACGGGCGCATTGTGGTGTCACACTGTTCTGGGTGACATAGCATTTGTTACGGACAGACGTTGCACTTACCATCAGGTGGAACGCTTTGCTCGTTCCGTCACTTTTATTAAATAATAAAAAAAAATATTACTAGCGATCCGCCCCGGCTTCGCACGGGTAGATACGAGTAAATATTAGAAAGATAAATTAGTACTTTATTTGGACAAATAGATCAACCACAATTCCGTATACTAACATTTTTTTAGCGAGTATCTCATATCTCATCTGCGGCTCTGCAGCGGGTCAGATAAGATTACGTTATTTTACCAAAATAATGTTTTGTTTATGGGAACATAAGCCATGAAATATAGCCAATATTTGATGTCGTGGTAGCAGAATAAAACGACCACTCTTGACCGCTGCACAAAGGGAGCCGCGCACTTCAATGATGCCCAAGAGCCGGGCCGCTGTATTTCTTATAGAGCGTTTCAAAGTTTTAAATTAAAAAAAAAATATTATTAAAATAACAAAACACCACTCAATTGTTTCTAGTTTACAAAAAATAATATGAGTAGGTAAGTAACTAATAGGTAGTATAGCGAGCGTAGTTCGCTCACACCGCGGCATTTTTTTTACTTTTAGCATTTTTATACCTCTCGTAACTTCTAAACGTTAGGTCCGATTCGAATAATTTAAAGAGGACTGTACATGTACGAGTATATAACCAACCTTGACTATAAAACTATTTAGTAGGATAAGGATTAATATCATGATACGAATGTCATCATCTTTCGATTGTACCCGTGTTTTGATAGACTAATTTGAAAAAAAATGTTATTGTGACTTAACTATAATAGTCAGACATACACTCGGCGTCAAAAAAATCGCACATCCGAAATAAATAATTTAAATACTATTTTAACACAACAGGCCAATGGCAATGTTGTGGTTTGAGGGTATCATTCGAAAGGTAATTTCATTAGCTTTCAAGAATTTTAATTGAATTTTACTTTTATAACGAGACGAAAGAGAAATTAAAGGAAAAGACAGGGTATGTACAAATTTGCAAATTAATAATTTAAAAAAAAACTTAATAAATACAAAAAAAGTTCTTAAAACCTAATGTTCCTGGTGCTTCCATGCGATCTTTCATGGACCTTACAAGGATCGCAACAGCCTCTTCGGGTATTTGTTCCCACTCTTCAAGTACCGCATCTTGGAGCTCTTGAAGAGTGGCTGGAGCTGGATCTGAGCTCGCACGCGCCGTTTTAGGTCATCCCAGAGATGTTCTATTGGGTTAAGGTCTGGACTTCGTGCTGGCCAATGCATGACAGGGATATCGACCTCCTGTAAATAATCCCGTACAATAGCCGCGGTGTGGCAACGAGCATTATCATGCATTAACATGAATCCATCACCGACATAACCAGCATACGGGACCACATGTTCCTCCAGGATTTCAGTAATGTTCCGACCAGCATTTAATGACCCTTGCCCACGGCCACCCCGAGTCCGGGAAACGCACACAAGTTCCGTTTTCCCGTCGACGGAAATGCCGCCCCAAAACATACACGAGCCACCCCCGTATTCGACGGATTCTTCGAAGCAGGGTTGTGTGAACCTCTCCCCCTGTCTTCTGTAGACCCTTCTACGTCTGTCATTGCAGAAGAGACAGACCCTCGTCTCATCAGAGAAGAGTACGGTCCGCCACTGTTCTAGAGTCCACTCGCAATGATTGCGAGCAAACTCTAGGCGATCTCTGCGATGCTGTGCAGTAAGTTTTGGACCTTTAGCAGGTCTATGGGCTGTTAAACTCTTTTCGTGTAACCTTCTTCTTATCGTAGAAACACTCACAGATGTTCTCCGAGTTGATCGAAGCTGTTGTTGCAACTCAACAGCATTTGTAAAACGGTTTCGTAAAGATGTCGTAACGATGAAACGGTCATCTCTTTCTTCCGTTTTCTTCCAGATCCCGGTTTTCTAACATAACCACCAGTCGGCTGAAAACGTTGGAACACCCGTCGAACTGAAAAACGGGACAGGTTCAACTGTCGAGCAACGTCACACTGCTGCATCCCCGACTGCAATAGGGCAATCACTTGAGCGGCTTCTTCAGAGCTGGTGTCCATCTTTAATTGTTCTTACTTGGGTTACTTGTTCACGTGTGTTCACTGCAAAGTCTAAATTACGACTGGCCCATATTCGTTCGTAGTCATCACTTGTACCCGTTTCCGGGCACAGGGAAACTGTTCGGGGCTTTTTGCCCCCCTCAGTGGTTAATTACGCCGCGCGCAAATACGCACGGGTCACTGGGTTTACCTTAAGTATTAGGCAGTGGATGTCCTGGTCCACTAACTGGCCACGACGGTCAGCACCCTAGTGGGGTACTGATTTTCACTCCACCCTCCGCGGACCGGCCGGCCAGGTGAACCCCTTTTGGGGAAGCCCGGCCAGCTTACCAGCGGACAGGCGGTGATTTGGCATATCATGTTATGCACCGGAGACCATGCTTCAGTGCTGGTGTTACTGATTAGTCCTACTCAGGACGGCTATGCAGCTCGCGAGGGAGGTGTTTGCCCTCAGGAGGTCGAGCGTGTAGTGGGGCGATGTTTGCCACATGTGCATGGATAGACGCATCTGCACGCTCGAACATATTCGTCGCGAGCCGCCGCACAAATGCGTCCAGGTTCTCCAGCTTGAGATCCCTCTGGATGGTACTGTTCCGCACTCCGCGAGGGGCGCCGACAATAGCACGCAGACAGAGGTGCTCCTGGGTTTGTAGCATCTTCCTAGATGTGGCGCTCGTTATGGCGTACCATGCCGGCGCGGCATAGGTGATCCTGCTCCTAATATAGGATTTGTAGATGTTAATTTTAACCCTCGTCGGAAGGCGGGAGGTCAATACCGGACGCAAGAGTGCTCGAGCCGTCTGAGTTTTTGCTACTGTCGCTTGGACATGGGGATGCATGGATAGTCTCCGGTCGATGATAATACCGAGGTACTTGACCGTTCGGGACCAGTCAATGGTTTCCTCTCCAAATTTTAGTTTTGGTGGCAGTCTCTTCGCCTGTCCCAGCGCGATGGCCTGTGTCTTACTGACATTCACCGACAACCTCCAGTCGGTGGTCCAGGTCTTCACTTCGTTGAGTGTCCTTTGCAGCATCTTAATTGCGTATGCGGCGTTCTTCGATGTTGTATAGAACGCCGCATCGTCTGCAAACAACGCGAGCTTAGTCTGCTCGCTGCTTGGGATATCATCGGTGAACGTCGAGTAGCACACGGGGGAGAGACAGCTCCCCTGCGGTACTCCCGCTGCGACCGCTCGCGCTGATGACAGGGTCCCCCCGACTGCCACCACGAACCGGCGGTCCTCCAGGAATGATGCCACCACCTTCACTATGGCCCTGTGGATGGGCAGCAGCGACAGCTTGTACAGGAGTCCTGCGTGCCATACTCTATCGAAGGCACTTTCCATATCGAGGAGTACTGCAACCATGGTTTCCTTCCTGTTTGCAGCTGTGGCCGCATGGTTGAGTACCCTCGATAATTGCAGCGTTGTTGAGTGTCCGGCCCTAAACCCGAACTGCTCTGGTCTCAGGTTTGTGTTTGGTGTGATGTATCGCAACAGGAGTTTTTCAAACACCTTCGAGATACTTGAAAGCAGCGTGATGGGGCGGTAACTCCCCGGCATCAAGATGTTTTTTTCAGGCTTTGGCAGCATGATAACTTTGCCGGTCTTCCACTCGACGGGGAAGTGGCCAGTTCTTAATATGCCATTACACAGTCTGGTAATGGCTGCTATGGCTCTTGGCGGCAAGTGGCGTAATGCTTCGTTTGTGACCCCACCGAGTCCAGGGGCTTTCTTCGGCTTCATAGTGCGTATCATGCGCCAAGTCTGGGCCGGGGAGAAGAAAATCTTCCTGCCCTCTTCGGTCTCTACTTCGTCCGTCTCACGGGTGAAGTAGTCTCGAAGGTGTCTCTCGACTGTTGCGATATGCTCGTGGTTGGTTGCTGGGAAGGGCCGGAACTGCTGCTTCAGGTGTGCCCCGAAGATCTCCGCCCTGTCGGACTCACTGTGACGGAGTGAACCGTCGCTGTGCCTAAGTGGCCTCCTCGGGTTCTTGGTTCCGGAGAGCTGGCGACAAAGTTTGTGGATCGAGGTCCAGTCGTCCTCGATCGCATCCAAATGCAGGTCCCAGCTCTCGGTTCGATAGTCCAGTATTTCCTGCTTCAGTTTGACCGTCAGGTTGTAAATGACGGTCTTTTGCATTGGACATCTCGTAACTTGCCACACCCTCCGCAGCCTTCTCCTCTTCTGGATGAGGTCTAGGATACTGTCTGGTAATGGCTGCTATGGCTCTTGGCGGCAAGTGGCGTAATGCTTCGTTTGTGACCCCATCGAGTCCAGGGGCTTTCTTCGGCTTCATAGTGCGTATCATGCGCCAAGTCTGGGCCGGGGAGAAGAAAATCTTCCTGCCCTCTTCGGTCTCTACTTCGTCCGTCTCACGGGTGAAGTAGTCTCGAAGGTGTCTCTCGACTGTTGCGATATGCTCGTGGTTGGTTGCTGGGAAGGGCCGGAACTGCTGCTTCAGGTGTGCCCCGAAGATCTCCGCCCTGTCGGACTCACTGTGACGGAGTGAACCGTCGCTGTGCCTAAGTGGCCTCCTCGGGTTCTTGGTTCCGGAGAGCTGGCGACAAAGTTTGTGGATCGAGGTCCAGTCGTCCTCGATCGCATCCAAATGCAGGTCCCAGCTCTCGGTTCGATAGTCCAGTATTTCCTGCTTCAGTTTGACCGTCAGGTTGTAAATGACGGTCTTTTGCATTGGACATCTCGTAACTTGCCATCCCTCCGCAGCCTTCTCCTCTTCTGGATGAGGTCTAGGATACTGCGGGGGAGCTGGCGTAGTCTGTTCCTTCTTTCGATGAAGGTGGTGGCCTCCCTGAGCGCGTCTCGCGCTGTTCCCGTGAAATGGGCGCACAACGCGTCCACCTCTTCAGGGGATGTGACGGGGTTGGAACGCGTGTGCAGTTCCATTTTCTCGGTAAAAATGTTCCAATCTATGCGTCGACGTGGTGCCGCTGGCGGTGCGTCCGGTATTGCGTCTTTCAACACGACCAGGACAGGCAGGTGGTCTGACCCCATGTCCTCAAAAAGCACCTCTTGTGCTATGGGAATGGCGATACGATGTGCTATGACGACGTCAAGTACATCGGGAGCACTGTTCACATTGCCCGGGTAATGTGTAGGAGTCTCCGGTCCAGTTACTAAGTACTCCTTCGCCTCAGCGTCGTCAAAGAGGACCCTTCCGTTAGGGCAGATGTAGTTGCTGTTCCACCCCGTGTGCTTGCAATTTAGGTCGACTGGCCCATATTTCATCCAGATCGACCCTTTTATACCCTTTTTAGGTGGTGTAACTAGCGTCCTTACTAACGAGCATTTGACAGTGTTTATTTTTGACGCTCTATAATGATAAATGTTTTAATGATTTCATGATTTTTTATTAATAATGTAAAGCTATTCAAATACCCATTTCAAACATACCAATATTTATATAAATATAATTCGTTTCTAGCCATTACAGCCATTTTTCGCGCAAACTCAGAGAGGTGCGATTTTTGTGACGCTGAGTGTATATCCTCGTGGACTTTTTTGTGAGTAATGATGAGTACTATGAAATGTAGTAAAATATTTTCTTTATCATCAATAGTTTTTGCAGCGCACGCCAAATAATGACTTTTATCAGTAAATTTTTGACACCTTGAGGTACATCATAGCAATTTTCGTAGGGATCTCATTTTTTTTAATAAAATACTACTCTTGTTATTCAGTGATAATGTAGTTGTATATAAGTGAAAGAATTTTTAAAATCGATTCAGTAGTTTTTGAGTTAAATCATTACAAACAAATATACAAAAAATCAAATCTTTCCTCTTTATAATATTAGTATAGATATACTCGTAGATTTACAAATCATACATGTAAACTCCATGCTCATCGTTGCGTGACGTAAATTGATATCAATTTTTTTGTGAACAATAAAATATCTCGTAAATTTCCAACAACAGAATACAAATCCCTAAATTCATTTGATAACGTGCAAACATGAATGTTGCATGCAAATATTATTGCCCGTTACGTTATGGTCCGTTGCTTTGTACCGTGAACGGTGTTGCCATGTTTCGGTAAACATACGGGTTTATGTATTTTTGGAATTTTGATCTTGTTTTGAATCGATGACAAGTAAATCACCGAACTTGACGTGAATCGGTTTACTGGTGGTAGGATTCCTATGCAGTAATCCGTCTAGGTAGGTTCCACCCCAGGGCCAGTTATTCTACCGTAAATGGCCACTGTGAGCTAGCGTAATCACGGTATATGAGACTTAAGAACTGATGTCTCAGGGTGATGGGCACAGTGTGGTGTCGCACAGAAATGTTCTGGGTGACACCGCATTTGTTATTGCCAAACGTCGCACTAGCATCAGGTGAACGTTTTGCTCGTCGCGTCACTTTTTCCAATAAAAAAAAAGATATAAATGTAAAATCTAATCAAATGTTTGTGTAAGAAAACCTTTGACAACCTGCGTCATGTCACTAACGAGGCAATTGAAGAAGAGGAAATCAGGAAGGAACACAAATTAAAATGTATATGCTTAAATTTGCTTCGAGACGTTTGGCGAAAGTAATGCGAGAGCGGAAAATGTCAAAGGCGATGTCATCAACGTACGAGTATGTTTCTAAATTTTGCGATTTGGCGAACCTTATATTATAATTATTTTATCATTACAAACCAATAAAAATATATGCCTTCTTCGTCGGTTTGGTGTCGCCGTAATAAATGACGGGAGAAGACCGCGTGGTCCAGTGGTTAGACTACCAGATTTCTCCACCGCAGGTCCTGGGTTTGAAGGTTCGGTTGTGTTGAGATTTGAAAGAAAGAAAGAAACACATTTATTCACGGTCTAATCACAATAGATACAAAACAAAACAAGAAAAAAAATGGAATTACACAGAACATAAAATAATATTGCCCAATATTAACAAAAGTGAAAAAATAATATAGAATGAGTCTGTGTAGCAGCGTAAGACAGTGAAATGGACAGGACTCAGTAAAAATCGAGATACAGAGACTCAAATTGCTCTGATCCCGACACTCTTCTTGTTCATTCTGGCGTAGCGATGTTATCGCATGAGCATTACAAAGCGCGGGTAGGTTAGGAAGAGCGCCTCTGTGTTTTGTGTGGAAGTTGTTGCCGTGGTAGAAATCGGCCAGGATGACGTCACAGTTTAGAAACTATACTGACACATCTTTCACTTATTCTACTTTCGTTAGTGTTTTCATACAAACTCTTCGGTCGCGTTGATTTTTGACATGGCCTTTCTTTTAACCAACTTCGATCTGATCGTGATACTTTAGCCTACTTCGACCCTTACCGATTTTCTCATTACACTCTGCACATGAATCGGAACATTTGTTCCCGACTTAGATGTTTATGGATGTGCAATAGTTGTAAAACGCATCGACGATACGTGTGGTGGCGGTTTAAGATAATCTACCACCCCATCTCGTCCCGTGGTTGTCGTAAAAGTCGACAGAGGGAGAATGAAAACCAGGAGATAGGCGGCAACATCTTCCTAGTATATATAGAATATTTAAGAGCACTACATCTTATTCCGCCAACCCGCATTGGAGCAGCGTGGCGGATTGTTCCTAGCTCCAAAACCCTCTCAGAAATGAGAGGAGGCCTGTGCTCAGCAGTGAGACATTTATAGGCTGAAACTTTCCTTACATTTTACTACATCTTACGAGATTTGTGGCAATCTATGGGAGAGGCCAGTGGTTCAGCAGTGGACTAGTGATATGCTGTAATGATGATGATGAATGTAACTGAACACTTGCTCTACTCTTTGCGGGTGTAAAAGAATGCATAAATAAAATAACGTCTGATATAATATAATAACACTTCGTATACTATCAGAACACAACCTATTACTTCGGTATCTAAACAACGAATGCCGTAATTTGAATTTTATAATCTTAACAAGAGTCGTAGTTAACTCGTGGCGGCGCCACTTTCGCAGAAAAATCTAATAACGGAAGTAATTTAAATAGTTTATTAATTCAGTCATTCAGGCAACTTTTGGTGGCGCGACTTTTGTTAGAAACGGAAGTCATTTAAATGCGTTTTTTAGATATTATCTGATGTTCTCCTAGCCGATGTCGACCACGGCGACAACTTCCGAATACTCTCGAGAGCCATCAACTGCGCAGGAGATATTATAGTGCCACAAGTGTAAGCGCAAACACAGAGGCACCCACTCGTCCCAACCTACCCGCGCCCGATGTAACGCTGATGCCATAAGATCGGAGGTAGGCTAGGATGCAGTATCAGAAACACGAGGATAATCACAACACAACCAGACCCGAAAACCAACAATTTGTGTTTTAGTACAAATGTTGGCTCCGCCTGGGATTCGAACCCAGGACCCGCGGCGTAGAAGTCAGGTACTCTGACCACTAGGCCACGCGGTCGTTTTTTAGATAACTAGGACAGGGAATCTGTACTAGTGAAATAAGATTATGAAACCCTAACAAGTTAGGGGCAGAGACAATAAAGAATTGTATCCAATGACCCTTAGTTGGTGGGCACCTCGTCACCGTCGCGGGCGTTATGAAAAGAGCCCGTGTTGTGTAAATAATTCGATATGCGTGAAGCTCTCTGAACTGCGCTGCGCGGCGCTGCGCATATTGCAATTAAGAACTTTAGTTTACATGGCCCAGTGGATAGAGCGATAGTTATAGGTCTATTCATGTTTTTACGACGTGGCTTACCGGTATAGCGCATCTGTTTCCTTAGTCGTCTTGGGTTTGACAGTTAATGGTGCAGAAAATCTTGGTAATAATTGATCCTGAACAGGTAGCAACATTTTTTTTTGATGACGTATAACCACAAATTGGTCTACACAATTATTGACGTATAACGACCAATTTGAATATTGCTTGAAAATTTTCGCGAAACCCTAATTATTGATCCAAAATTCAAGTAGCCTATGTTACCCGCTATAATATTAGATAATTGTCTGTGAAAGTCTCGTCAAAATCGGTCCAGCCACTTCGGAGATTAGCCGGAACAAACAGACAGACAAAAATTTTAAAAATTGTTTATCTTTTATAAGTACCGTATACACTTTCACGACCGCGTGACCTAGTGGTCAGAGTACCTGACTTCTAAGCCACGGGTCCTGGGTTCGAATCCCAGCCGGAGCCAACATTTGTGTTAAAACATAAATTGTTGGTTTTCGGGTCTGGTTGTGTTGTGTTTGTCCACGTGTTTCTGACACTGCATCCTAGCCTACCTCCGATCTTATTGCATCAGCGTTACATCAGGCGCGTGTAAGTTGGGGCGAGTGAGTGCCTCTGTATTTGCGTGTACACTTGTGGCACTATAATATCTCCTGCGCAGTCGATGGCTCTCGACAGTAGTCGGAAGTTGTCGCCGTGGTCGAAATCGGCTAGGAGAACATCATACACTTTCATAATCATTCTGTAAAAGGCTATTTTATTATTACGTTTTCGCGTGTAAGTGAATTATAATTCTTATGAGAACAAAGATTCTTAAACCTGATTTGTTAAATAAAAAGATATATTAAAACGCTCCGTTTTCGAATTTATTTAAGTAATACGTTTTCGACGTTGAATTGAATTAACAAATTGTGATAATGTAATACTCGTAATTCTAAATTACAAAGACCCAAAACTTATTTCCGGGACAGAGGTTTTGTGTTAGTTGGATTAAAATTTATTTGTTAAAACAATGACTCGACACAGGCCCCGTTTTCTGGGTGTTTTGTCTCGCTTATCCATAAGTAATCTCGGTAACATTATTGTAACGAAACAGATTTAAGAAGCGAGTGTGAATGGGCAAGCTAGTAGGAGTCGACGTAGGCGAACGTATCACGATCAGATTGAAGTTGTTTTAGTCGAACCGCCTAGCTTGAAACAGTAATGAAAGTAGAAGAAGCGTAAGATGTGTGTCAGGATCGTAGCATTCGGACAGATGTTGTCTCTGCCTACCCCGATGAGGAATAGGCGTGATTCTATGTATGTATGAGACTTAAGAACTGATGTGACTCAGGGTGATGATCGCTCTTATGAGTGACACCACATTTTTTGCCTGCCAAGCGTGGCAACTATGGCGAAATCCCCCCAAAATTATATCTAGAAACTTTTCTGGCAAACTGTGGTGGAGGCCTATATTCAGCAGTGGTGTATTACATAGTTTTTTAAAAGCAACTCCAAAAGCGTGCACAAACAAACCAATACCGCCACCGGCAGCCGTCACCACTAGGCAATACACACACCTCGAAAAGAGGCATTATCAAGTGATATTGACTCTACGACAGTTAGCCGCCGAGCTCTCGGCAAAGCAAGACAAATAAAAAATTAAATTAACTTTCTTTTCTTTATTCAATTAAGTAGGTAGGATAAGGTGGTAGGATTCCTTTGCAGGAATCCGTCTAGTAGGTATCACCCCAGGGCCAGTTATTCTGCCGTGAAGCAGTAGGTTGCAAACATTACTGGTTCGGTTTGAAGGGCACTGAGAGCTAGCGTAATCACTGGGCATATGAGACTTAAGAACCGATATCTCAGAGGGCACAGTGTGGTGTCACACATAAATTTTCTTGGTGTCACAGAATTTGTTATGGGCGGACGTTACACTTACCATCAGGTGAACTTTTTGTACGTCTCATCACTTTATGCAATAAAAAAAATACCGCTTTTAGCAAATTTGAAAGTGATGGCTGTGTATTATGTGGACATTTTATGATGGAATGTACTCTGTTTATAGTAGACTAGCATTCACAAGACATTTCGTCTCGGTACGTTTATTATACATTTGGAATATATCGCGCGAATTATAAGGCACGGCATTACGCGGTGGGGGGCGAAGGTGCGGGACAATAGGGCGTCACGGTGCTAAAGGCTGCCACTCGCGCTCCGTCTGCAAATCTATTTACATTTTTTTTTATTGTATAAAGTGACGAAATGAGCAAAACGTTCACCTGATGGTAAGTGCAACGTCCGCCCACAACAAATGCTGCGTCACCCAGAATATTTCTGTGTGACACCACACTGCGCCCGTCACCCTGAGACATCAGTTCTTAAGTCTCAAATGCCCACTGATTACGCTAGCTCACAGTGCCCTTCAAACCGAAACACAGTAATGCTTGCACACTACTGCTTCACGGCAGAATAACAGGCCCCTGGGGTGGTACCTACCTAGACGGATTCCTGCATAGGAAAAAAAAATTAATTTTTTGATTGTGTAATGTTTTAAACAATCATCACGATTTATTATCTGTGGTCGTGCATGGGTAAAAAGCTTGCATTTACGCGAAATCACATAGAAAGTGTACTCAGCGGCGCCGCTTAAACTGTAATCAGCAATTCTAATGTGCTGTATTACCACGTTCTTGGCTGCGAGGGAAAACATCGTGAGGTAACGTGAATTTTTGAGAAATATACAAATATTGTGTCAATATATAAAATCTGCCCACCGTGATCAGCGTCGTGGACTCTACCCGTTCCCCAACTCCTTCTAAAGAGAGGTCTGTGTTCAGTAGTGGTACGTTTAAACGTTTAAAGGTTTCTTTATCATTATGTTATACAGTTTAATTAATTTATCGAAGTAAATGTTTACGTAAAGTATAAGGCAACCACCTATCTAGTATAAGGTATCACCCACCAACTTAAACACTGATAGACACGAACACAGATAACAAAGGAAAGAAAGTTAATTTGCTAAAATCCGCCTGCAAAAAAAACTGCTCTTAAAAACTAGGTATTATACACCAATTTATATTTTGCATGCAGATCTTAGCAAACTTTCTTTCTATTATTATTATGGATTTTTGCAAAGTAACGCCTGATTATATTTACTACGAGTATATAAAATTTTAAATGGTGCGCCGTACGTCGATCTCAGCAAATTAGCTCTCTTTTCTGTGTTGTAATGGATATACGAAAAATTAACGCCTGATCAAATAACACATTTTTACCTGTAATTTTAATTACATCATAGTATTTTTATATTATGTACATTGTACGAGTATTTTAAAATTGATATTGATGAAACTTTGTTTATTTAAAGAAGATAATACGATGTTGTGTTACACAGACATTCAGAATAGAAGCTTTAATTATATATTTTTTTTCGATTATTCTGTTTGTATGATATCTTCATTACCATTGATACACAATCAGCGACTCAAAAACGCCCTGAAAAAAAGAGAGCACAATGCACTCATTTCGATTGGTATCGTGTCAACCGTGTCAGCAACAACAAATTTAAAAACGCCGTGGAACCATAAGTTGATTTCATGTAAAAAGCCACTTTATGTCGTAGGCATAAGATTCATTTGTGTTTATTTAATCAAAATTTGTGTGGTGGCGGCTCGTTAAAAGAATACTACCACTCCATCTCATCCAATGGATCTCGTAAAAGGCGAATAAGGAATTAAACTGCACTGTGCTCCCAACAGCGCATGGTGGCGATAGGCTCACCACCTATCACACCAAGTGCACTACATTGTTTTGGTGAAACGTGGATTGTGGCAGTCATCTGTTTTTGCAGTGAGTGCCCAGTCTCTGTCTACCCCTTATGGGATACAGTTGTCATCTTATGTATGTATGTATGTATATTTATTTTTATGTTTTTTTATCGATCGTGGACTCTTTGAAGTGATTTTTGTTTGGAACTGTATCTTAGGTTTTTATAAATCGATGTTCGTAACTTTACGTTTATTTCGCGATTTTATTGTAATAAAATAAAATTAAATTGTAATACGAGTATGGAATTTTAAATAAGGCGAACTAATGTGTCTTCTGTTCATTCTATTTATTTATACATATATGGGGTCGCAACTAAAACTCGGAAAGGTGTGTATGGCCACCTTTATGCAGTACATTTTGGTTGAATCGATATTTTGTCCTGCAGTTTCGTCCACGCAACGTTCCCCTACGCAATGTGCATGTGTGTGTGCACTTAGAGGGTGTGTGAAATATAATTAAGTGTTTTCTTTAAAGGAGAATAGTTGAGGTAGGCTAGTAAACTCTCGATTAATATTATATTGTGGTAGGCATATTTTAAAGAGATTTATTTATAAATCCATTACTGGCTGTGACGTCATTTATAAAATAGCACCAAGTTGTTTATACGTTGTACACCATAACATATATAATGAACTTCCTATTATATTTACCTACTGCGAAATTATATTTTAAAGTAAACATGAACATTATTATTATTTTGTTTGAATATGATGATCGGGTTTATGATTCTAATTACTTATTTACAACTAGTGGATGTGTGTAGATGTAGGTTTTTTAATAACCGCGGGAACTATTTTATTTCCCGAGATAAAAAGTATCGTATGTCAGTCTGCAGGATGCCAGCTATCTCTGTGTTTATTTACTTCAAGATCGGTTCAGCGGTTGAACCGTGAAAAGGTAACAAATCGATAGAAGGACGGAGAGAGTTACTTTCGCACTTATAATATTAGTATGGATAAATAATTTTAACGTTTAATTTGCAATATCAGTATTGATTTCAAATAATATCCATTTGACCCACCTTTATCAGAACACTGAAGAAAATGCGGCCCAGTCTACTTGCCTATTGAGTCGCTGGTCCTCTTGTCCAGTCAGAACCTGCGTGTATTGTTGTTCTTTACACTTTCGTGTAAAATACAACGACACTTATGTGTTGTTTTGAATTTACTGGGATTGCCCGTTCTATTTGAATATCATCATCATTTAAGAATTATCATCATCATTTCAGCCTATCACTAGTCCACCGCTGAACATAGGCCTCCTTCATAGATAGCCACAAAAGTGAGAATCTACCATCCCCTCTAATCTCGTGGGTGTCGTAAAAGTCGACGGAGGGAAAAGTAAAACCAGAAGATAGGCAGCAGCATCTTCCTGGAACATCTGAATAAATAAACAGCGGTTGCCAACCCGCCTGCAAAGCATGGCAACTATGGCAAAATCCCCCCAAAATTAGAGCTACAAACTTATGTAGCAATCTATGGGGAGGCCTATGTTCAGCAGTGGAGTTAAAGGCTGAAACGAGGTTGATGATGATATGTATGAAATGCATAAGCGTCGGAAACCGGAAGCTGAAGACGATAATGCATTCGGTGCCTATACTTATGGTTCTACAATATATTCAGCGTTATAATATGTCCTTTTTGTTTAAAAAGTTCAGGTCAGGAGGATGTTTGCACACTACTGCTTCACGGTAGAAAAAAGGTACCTACCTAGACAACCTCCTGCATAGGAATCCTACCACCAGTAAATTTGTTAATTGTCCGGCAAATCGGTAGAGTAATGGGTAAGCGATGCCTGGCCTACCGAGCTACTGCTATCCCCTTTCTGCTCCCACCGAGATAGTAGTATATTTATCTTATACCTTATAGTACCTTTCCCGACTTCCCATTCCCTACCTAATCCTTTTTCCTTCCTCTGCATGAAGTCAGTGGTTGCCTTGTGGATGGACTAGCTACTAGTGGGCCCGCAATGGGGAGCAAGAATATCAACATCGTATCAAAATGGCGGCGATGTTGTTCGCCACCCGTCTAGTCTCGTTTCTTGCGGGGATGAAAAGTAGACTGCTGATATGGTCTTTGACTACCCCTTTGTACTGACCTTTGTTTGACTGTAACTAGTATGGCCATAAATACTGTTACATAAAAACTATTCTTTTTTTCAACTTTTTAAGTATTTTGAATTTGGAACACGTATATTACTTTAAAAACTTCTTTCGATTTTGCGCCATTTCACATATTTTTTCGTGTTCATTATCAAATTACAATATGGAATAGGGTCGTTAATGAAAATAGGATTGCAGTGATCGCCTTGCACAAAGTGGGTATGGAGCCGTCGGTCATATTCCAGGCACTTCAAAAGCTTGGTATCAGTCGTATGTTCGTATATCGTACTATCAACAGATACAATAACACTTCCTCTGTCGAAGAACAGAAAAGATCAGGGCGTCCGCGTGCTGTTAGAACAACACAGGCTGTTAATGCTGTTAAAGCCAGAATTCGTCATGTGGACGTGGACATTTAGAATAGAATATTTTTTTAATTTTTTGCTGTGAATAATAAATATGTAGGTATACATTTTAATAGTATTATATTACTTCATTAAAAAAATGCATTTTCATTTGTAACAGAACTTATGGCCGGATATACGTGTATGAGTGGTTGTTAAGTAGACTTGTCTACGCTGATCAGGAAGGCCATCCAAATCTAAATACCATAAGAGTGTTGAAGTTTGTAGGTATTCCGTGTACAGTTTGATAATATAATTTCGGTGATGTAATTGCTGTTAGCCTTTTTTGGCTTTTACAGCTTCATCGGATTTACAGCTTCATCAGTTTGATAAAGAGTTCGTTCGCAGCCGCGGCCATTACTGACATTACAGCACAGATAAAGCAACACCTGAATATATTCCTTTTTTTCTGGTGTTCGGTTGATGTTTCTACTTATTTTTTTTAAGTTTTAAGTTAAACAGTTTTAATTTTTTTCTGAATTTTGTATATTTTATTATTATTAGGTAAAGTTTCGATTTATATATTTCTTTAATCACAGTGCTGCATGTTGTGCCGTTAATAAATGATCTTTTATTAATTCTTTTTTTTATTTGATAAAATGACGAATGTTAGGCTGGAAGGATGACCTAACAACACTTTTTTTGCTGCTATTTAAGCTTATGTTACAAATGCAGCAGTGCAGATGCAGTCTTCAACAGGTAGGCATGTGAATAGCGACTGGATATCAAAACTGACCATAGTTTGATTGTCAGCAAATGTAAGTCTTTTATCTCAATGACAAAATGGTAAGAGTTCTTTGTGTGTGCTCTCTTGTGAGTCCTTGTCAGGGGTGAGAGTATTTTAGCCGCATGTTGAGAAAATCAGTAAGTTAGTGAATCGATCTGACTCGCTATTGCATTTTTTTTTATTGGATAAGCTGACGAAACGAGCATAACGTTCACCTGGTGGAAAGTGCAACGTCAGCCCATAACAAATGCTGTGTTACTCAGAACACTTCTGTGTGACACCACATTGCGCCCGTCACCTTGAGACATCAGTTCTTAAGTGTGATGCCCAGTGATTACGCTAGTTCTCAGTGCCCTATTAAGCCGAAACACAGTAATGTTTGCTCACTACTGCTTTAGGGCAGAATAACTGGCCCTAGAGTGGTACATATTTAGGCGGATTCCCGCATAGGAATCCTACCACCTCCTAAATACAACACTTAAATACAGTTTAACAGATAACGTAGGCTACGAATATAATATTTACATAAAAGAATTTTTGTTTTTCGCTTAGCTTTTCTAGTACAATCAGCTACATAATGGTCTAGTTTATTCACGACTTTAATGTAACATTGCGTGATGCACGCGACTGGAGTGTTTGACCTCTTGCTTTTCCTGTTTCAAGGAGGTTTAACGCTTAAGACGGCAAGTATTTAATGTTTATCAGTGTAATGATCCCAGAGCACAAAAACCATGAGCGGAATTAAGATTACATTTTAGTTTTAAAGAAAATGATGTTTCCGCCATTTTGAAAATAAGTTACAATTCCAAGATGGCGTTTCGCGTAAGTTAAAATCACCTAATTAAGCCGCCATAATTAAAAGTTTTACTGCCTAGATATAAATATTATTACATTGCCGTGTGGTGGGGGCTTAAGAGAATCTACCACCCTGTGGGTGTCGTAAAAGTGGACGGATGGCAAATTAAAAACACAGAACACGAGCAACAGCATCTTCCTGGAACAACTCAATAAATAAACAGTGGCGAAAATCCCCCGAAAATGAGAGCTACAAACTTTTGTGGCAATGTGCGTGGATTATGTTCGGCAGTGGACTGGTGATGGGCTAAAATGATGATGATTATTTAAAAACGTTTCTAATCATAGTTACGCCTGAGTTAAATAATGTCGTTACAACTTATTCCAAATTATAATTACATTTAATAAGTACACAATCGCGCGGTTATTAACGGCTTCAAAAACAGCGCTTGTAAAGGGTTGAGTTGATACACAAAAGAGGCTATGAATAGGCGTTAATTCACTGCGATAACTGGAGGAAACCGACGAAATAAAATCATCCTGTAACTCTGGACTGGGATCGGCGGAGGGTGCGTATCGGTCAGGGAGTCTCGTTTTGTTTTAGCCTACATTAAAGCTTTGTCTTCGTATAATTGTATTTCAATTGGACAAGGTTTACAAAACTGATGAAATATTATAGGAATTAAATTATCAGAAATTGTGATGCGATATTCTCCTGGCCGATTTCGACCACGGCGACAGCATTCGATTAATGTCGAGAGCTATCAACTGCGCTGGAGATATTATAGTGCCACAAGTGTCCGCGCAAACACAGATGCACTCACTAGTCCCAACCTACCCGCGCCCGATGTAACGCTGATGCGAAGCGATCGGAGGTAGGCTAGGATGCAGTGTCAGAAACAGCGTGTTTGATATATTTTTTTTATTGGAAAAAGTGACGAGACGAGATAAACGTGCACGTCTGTTTACGACACCTTGTTGGAAAAGGTAAGGAAAGGTAAGTTACTCTATTCTGCCGGACACCTATCGGTTATTTAATTTCAATTCATTGTACTTTCGGTGTTAATCATAATCGTGTTCGTGTGACGCCGGGGTCGAGGTCACACAAATGTTAAAGGTCATGTAAATTATTAATGGTTTGTGGTTAATAAATTTCCTGATTATAGTTTTCGGGGAAACGTATATTTATATGAAAGTATTGTGCTAATCTTTTTTGATGATTTTTCCTTTATACAGCTGAAGTATACACAAGACGTCACGTTTTTGAAATTTCTGTGTAATTACGATTGCAATTAAAAGTTTTTTTTTAAATATCAAAAAGTGACAAGACGCGCAAACGAAAAAGATATCAGTTCTGAGACTCATATGTCCAGTAATTAGTAGGTAAAAGTTTGTGTGTAGTATTCGGAAGTTGACGCCGTGGTCGAAAACGAAAAAAAAAACAAAGGGAGAACATCACACTTCGTACTAGATATTACTTCTGTATGAGAGACACGAAGACGGTAAGAGCATTATGGGAGTAAAAATAAATTTTTTTGAACGTGAAGTGATTACTTTTGGTTTCCATATAATGTCGAATCATGTTTACGGGATTCGAAAACGAAATTGCGAATTTCGTAAAAGGAAGAAATGAATACAAGTCAACCCTAATAAAGGCGCCTATATAATTTCCGCGCCTCCCCGCCGAGCGCTCGGCGTGTTCTCAACTTCATTATAAAAGTCGAGAGCGCCCCCAAGCGGTCGTTGCGCGAATTAGACGGCGTAAAAATTGATGCTTGAGCTTGCTTTCTTTGAAAATAAAACATCAAGACAATCCACTTTCTCTTCGTGTAATTTGGAGCCTGCAATATTACATGTTAGTCTTTTCAAATATTTCTTTTTCAATATTTAAAATATAATTTCAAAGAGAAATTATATTTAAAACCCTTCTAAAGAACTGGCATAATTGGATTTTAGAGGCATTTGAAAACTTTGAGGCGAATGTTATTAAGCACACCACATTAGTTCATAGTTGAATGCGTCTGCGATTGCATTTTTAATGTTTTAAAGTTCGACTTATTTAAAATACCTGCTACCGCTACCGTTCCATAAATTTATAACGTAATATATAAATATTTCGTACAGGATATCTTGTAAACTCACTGTGTTTTTTGTTTGAAAAATACTAGAGATATCATTACGAGCACAGAAGTCTAAACGTCTTTCGTTCTATTAACATTTTATTGCTCCCCTACAAATGTGGCAGCGAAAATAATGCGTATCTTTATTGCTCACGTATTAATGAATTTCCCTACTTTTCCCTCGAAGTGCGTCATAAATACAACTTTAATCATTTATAATAAAATGAAGGCCTGTCAGAATAATAATAGCATCGTTGGTTTTATGTTGACGAAGCTATTTTATTGCATCAGGCGCTAATAAGTGAGTTTGCTATGTTCTCTTAAATGAAAGTTGTTAAAACTTAGACTGTGTCGAGTTGTGCACTATACAGAACAGAATAACATTACAGAACAGACATACGATTTATTTTCAGTTTTATCTGTATTTTTTTTAGAAGCTAAGAGTAATGTTCTTCCTTGTAATGAAGGTAGTTTATGGATGGTTTACGCGCCTGCAGATTTATCATTATATTCGCCCTTAGGCATTAAATTCGCCCTTTGTTATCTTAATATTAAGTTGAACAATAAAGTTTTAAATAAATAAATATTCTTTTACAAAAACCTGTGTTATAATATCAAAAGTACATAATTACCTCTCGTTAACGGATCTATTTTTAAACGATTCCCGGAACTAGAATTTCTCACACACAATATTTCACGTTCACAACGCAACCAGACCCGACGATCAACTATTTGTGATATTGGTCAAACGTTGGCTCCGATTGGGATTCGAACCTAGTGCCTGTGGCGTAGTAGTCAGGTACTCTGACCATTTAAAATTTTATTGATTTTAACCTTATAGAGATCGGCGAGGCGTTATGTTGAGCAAGTTCTTTGTCACGTTAATTAATCTCCGATTCTGTGGAGTGAAACGCGGCTTAAATGGTACTTCGATGTTTAAGCGGGAGTTATGCTGAGAGATTATGGCGGGCTTTTTGCGTGCATTGAAATCCGAAGAGAATTATTTGTTTGATTCATAAATGGGTGGTTACAAAAATCATTTCGCATTCGTTTCGGAAGCGAAAGTAAACTTTGCTTATGTTTTTTAATTTTATTATCTGTAAACAGCAGAACACGGGATAATAGATAGAGACGAAACGAGCATAACGTTCACCTGATGGTAAGTGCAACGTCTGTCAATAACAAATGCTGTGCTATCCAGCATAACTGTGTAGCACCACACTTCGCCCGTCACCCGGAGACCAGTTCACAAGTCTCATATGCCCAGTGATTACGCTAAGCTCTCGATGCCATTCAGGAAGAAACACTGTAATGTTTGCACACTACTGCTTCACGGCAGAGTAACTGGCCTGGGGTGGTACTTACCTAGACGGGATTCCGGCATAGGAATCCTACCACCAGTCAAGTAACTGGAAACTGACTCAAAAAACTGCCCAACATCAATATTCTTAATGGGTAACTTGGAAGAATTACAGTTTTTATGGAATTAAATAACTTAACGATCAAACCGTTCGCCTAATGGTCAGTGCAACGTCTTCCATAAAAAATAGTGCGGCACTATTGCGCTTATCGCCCTGAGACATCCGTTCGTTAACTCATACACTAGCTAACAGTTCCCTTCAGACTGAAACATAATAATATTATAAAATTTCTTTATTTCTCATCACAATGGAAAGTACATAAATGTTAGGTACAGCGTAGTGACATTGTCATTCTTGGGAGACTAGTGTCCGTGATGGTTCAAAGACCCGTTATAGGTCACCAGGCTCTCCAACTTCGCATGGCACTTATACCTTAATCCATACTAATACGAGTACTATAGATGCGAAAGTAACTCTCTCTGTCCGTCTGTCTGTTTGTTCCCTTTTCACAGCACAACCGCTTAACAGATATTGACGAAATTTGGCACAGAGATAGCTTGCATTCTGGGGACTGACATAGGATACTTTTTTTTTTCTTTTTGTACTTTTTTTTCCTCACTGGATAATTATAAAACCTATATCCAGTCCAATCGCGGACGAAGTTGCGGGCATCAGCTAGTATTAAATAATGATAGAAGTTTTCATGGTTCGATTAAAAATTATATAAGGCGTGTTAAGATTTTGAAATTACAAAATAATAAAAACAAAAAAAGGACACGTCGCGTGTCCTTTTTTTTTAGTTTGAGTATTTTTGTTTTGCGAGCGTGAGTGTACGTGAATGAGTGATACTAGAGGTATAATGAGTGATACCTCTAGTATCACTCATTCACGTACACTCACGCTGTGTGCATGTATTTATGTTTTTTTAAGTGTATGTAAAGCAGTTTTTCGGTTTGTGTATATGAAAGTAATGAACACTTTATGTTTTTAAAGACAACAAACCAAATGGAGACAAAGCCAGCACCACCTTTTAGACGAGACATCTAATTAACAAACAGCGATATACGACCATAGGGAATAACTTAATGCGTTGAAATAATGACTGGACACGTGAGCTGATGCTTTGTCATGATTAAATTGCTAAATTGCATGTTCAAATATCGTAAACAACAAATACTACACAATATTAACTTAGGGTGGTATACCCGTTGGGACGTACTCTGACGACTTTCTTTCTTCCTTACTTTCGTAAGGACTTTGCTGTTTGATACATATGCAGGAATCCGTCTGTGTGGGTGCCACCGCAGTGTCATTCATTCTGCAGTCAAGGAGTATACGTGCAGTGGACTAGTGATAAGCTGAAAAAATGATGATGATTTATTAATAATTGTTTATATAATTAAGCAGTTATTTTATAGTGAACAATATTTTTGTTAATTCATACTTCTTTAATTTTCTTTCTAATGTTTACAAATGAATAAAATTGAAGTGTCTGTTTGTAATAGCAAAATAACAGCTTTTTACTTAATGCTTATGAAAGTATAGACGGTACTTAAGCGAATATTTATTTTTTATTTTTGTCTGTCTTTTTGTTCCGGCTAATCTCCGAAACGGCTGGACCGATTTTGACAGAACTGTCACTGTGTTGTTTCTGTGTTCATTACTTTCATATACACAAACCGAAAAACTGCTTTACATACACTTAAAAAAACATAAATACATGCACACAGCGTGAGTGTACGTGAATGAGTGATACTAGAGGTATCACTCATTCACGGATTAAACTGCACTGTGCACCCAACAGCGCATGGTGGCGATGGGCTCACCACCTATCACACTAAGTGCATTATATTGTTTTGGTGAAACGTGGATTGTGGCAGTCATCTATTTTTGCAGTGAGTGCCCAGTCTCTGACTACCCCTTATGGGATACAGTCGCGATCTCACGTATGTAACTCGTATGTATGTATGTTTGTAATAACAAAATAACAGCTTTTTACTCAATGCTCATGAAAGTATATACGGTAATCATAAGAAAAAACAATTTTTTAAAATTTTGTCTGTCTGTCTGTTTGTTCCGGCTAATCTCCGAAACGGTAGTACCGATTTTGAAGGGACGTTTCACTGACAGATAGCTGCAACCTAAGGCTTGCTGGGAGACTTAGGCTACTTTAATTTTAGAAAAATAATTAGAGTTCCGCCCCAAAAAAAAATATCTCAAAATCCGATTCAAATATCGAAGTATGTATATGTATATATCATCGATCGGAGTCGGCTTTTTTACGCGGGTTGAAACCGAAGGCACTGCTAGTAATAAACAAATGCCATAATATTTTATAAAATCGGATTAGTATTTCCTGAGATCAGCGCGTTCAAACACACAAACTTTGCAGCTTTACTGGTGGTAGGATTCCTATGCAGGAGTCCGTCTAGGTACCACCCC
Organism: Luehdorfia chinensis; assembly: GCA_019845155.1. NCBI lineage: Eukaryota > Metazoa > Arthropoda > Insecta > Lepidoptera > Papilionidae > Luehdorfia > Luehdorfia chinensis. Next base: position 3,197,190 of record JAHVAK010000390.1, read on the forward strand.
AGGGCCAGTTATTCTACCGTGAAGCAGTAGTATGCAAACATTACTGTGTTTCGGTTTGAAGGGCACTGTGAGCTAGCGTAATCACTGGGCATATGAGACTTAAGAGCCTATGTCTCAGGGTGATGGGCACAGTGTAGTGTCACACAGAAATTTTCTGGGTGGCACAGCATTTTGTTATGGGCAGACGTTGCACTCACCATCAGGTGAACGATTTTGCTCGTTTCATTACTTTATGCAATAAAAAAAAAGCTTTATGATAGTAGTAAGATAAAAAAGAAACATTGAACTTGTACAACGTCTTTGATGTTTTGGGATATAGACATTACGCTGTAAGCCTAGCAGATTGTTTTATCGAGCGTCTGACAAATCCTTACACGTGCAGATGGCAGGAGGCAACCCCGCCTTTTCTCGTCTATTTCGCTTTTGAATAAAATGTCGATACTAGTTTTCTATTACAGCCTCGCGTAGATTGAGGTAACATAAAATATCATATGATACTTTTTTATTTTGCCGAATTATATTTTCTGGATTGGATGGTACTGTAAGACTCGTTATGTGTGGTCTATCTATATATGTAATAGGTCGGGGAATAATTTTCTTCGCACTTCATATGGACACTCAAGACATTTTTTTCAAAGTTTATTTACATTTAATTATAGTATGTATGTGGGTAGGCAGATCTTACTTCTTGCTACGATCCTAACACTCATCTTTCGCTTCTTCTACTTTCATGAGTGTTTTCATACAAGCTCGTCGGTTGCGGGTACTTTGACGTGGCCTTTCCTTAACTCAATCTTCAAGGCTCAATCTTTTGTCATCCAATCCTCCTTTCGTGTCCAAACCATCTAAGTATTTTTTCTCTATCTTTGTCACAATATAACAGTAGAAAGTAAAGTGAAGCCTTCCTCTCATTTCTGATAGGATTTTGGCACTGAGAAGAGTCTGCCATGCTGCTCCAATTCAGGTAGGCAGACTACAGAAACATTTAATTTTATAAAGTGACGAAACGAGCAAAACGTTCACATGATGGTAAGTGCAACGTTCGCACATAACAAATGCTGTGTCACCCACAACATTCTGTCACACCACACTGCGGTCACCCGGAGACATGTAAGCCTAATATGCCCAGTGAATACGCTAGCTCTCAGTGCCCTTCAAACCGAAACACAAAAATGTTTGCACACGGCAGAATAACTGGCCCTGGGGTGGTACCTACCTAGACGACTTCCTGCATGTACATTAATAAATATAAGTACAGACACGTAGCTTAGGCGAGCAAGGTCACCACAACTATATTTCTGGCTATATACACCACTTTTCTGATATACTTTGTATAGGTATTTTTATTATGTACTTTTATTTTAGTTTACAAAGTTTTTTCAATATTTTTATTTTTATAAATAAATTTAATAATATTCGAAGGCGAACGCCCGTACGTCTGTCACCGCTCGGGCTCACTCACTGAAAACCAGCGCTGTAATCTCGACTGCGGCATTAAGCTGAGTGAGACTTTGCCCAATGCGCCACGACAGACGTTGATGTTTATTATAATTTTTTTTTGTTAAACATTCAGTTTTGTGATGTTGTTGTTTAATGTATTTGTGTCTGTGGCGTATTATTTCTTTCTTTCTTTGTAAACTTCACAAAGTCACAGAAATTCATACCAGAAGCTAATATAGCATGGAAATTATAGAAGCATACATACACTAATAAAAAGGTGTGCTTTTATGTAATTAGAAACTAAATTCATCTGTAAAAGAATAATTGCCAATTATCGTAGGGGTTATGTCTCTGTTTTCGTAAAACGCATAGTAACAATGTTATTGTGGAATTTGTCTCGTAAACCCCGGTGCGACGACAGCGGCGTGGTCGCGGTTTGGCAAGGCACATGCAACGTTGTAAATATGGCTTTATTGTGCCCAAGCCGAGCCGAGTAGGTAGTTAATTATTTACTCGCAGAGCCGTGGTGTCACAGGGGTCGGGGGCTCGCCATCAATTTCATAGTAAACGAGTAACCCGCGTCCTCCTGCAGCCACCACTCAAATTGTAATTAGGTATTCTAAGTGCCGGTGTTGTGAAGTCCGCAACGCGTGCAGAAGCAGTGGCAGACTCTTGCCGCTTCCAAAACCCTCTCAAGGTGAGGAGCAAGGAGGTTTGTGTTCAGCTACATGAAAATAAAAAAAATAAGGAAAGTAAGTTAATTTGCTAAGATCCCCATGCAAAATATAAAAATGGTGTATATTACCTAGTTTTTTTGAAGAGCATCGCCCGCCCTCCCTCAGTAGCGTGCACAAGCAAACTAACACCGCCACCAGCAACCGCCACCAAATACCCTCCACCAACCACTACAATACTACCACCAGATAATATACACCACTGAAGAACGAGAACACGACTCGTGTTTCGCCCCAAAACCAAGCATTATCAAGTGTCATAGACTCTACGACAGACGGCGGCAGAGTGAGCGGCGCGGTCAAGGAGCTGCCTATTTATATTTTGCTTGCGGATCTTAGCAAATTAACCTTCTTTCCTTCATTATAATGGATTTCCGCAAAGTAACGCCTGATTCTATTTACTATAAAATAAAAAACCCATTAAGCTTTTTTTATGATATTACGTAACGAGTCCTGCAATCCATCTGACGATGGTTAGTGCCAGAACAGTGTCTCCCAGAACTTTTAATTGCACTTTTGTGATGCTTTACACTGCGCTCGTCACCTTGAGATGCTAGTTATTTAGTTGTATATAACTTAGAAAATTCATTAATCACTACCTTAGGTGACCTCTACGCCGGAACACAGTCATTTTTGCACACTACGTTCATTATAAGACAAGGATGGGTTAAGTCTGACTTCTACTGACTAAAACCCCATGGTGTTTCATTTGCAGGGCCATAGGTACGCACGCACGTACACATTGCGGCCATATTCGATTTTTTTTATTTGCGCTATTCGCCCAGACAAGGAAGTCTCCTTCCCACTCGCCCTTCTATAAAGGCGCACTCGAACACGGAGAGCGCCTTCATCTAGCCTATACAATCAACCCCATTCCTAAAACGTCACGGGTCAACCACGCCGAAGCTGTGGGGATCAGGAAAGCTAGCACTTAGAGTACCAACCTTCATGGTCTCCTGCCGAGGTCGGTGGCGGATTTGGTCTATGGCTCCGCATCAGACGACTATTCGGTCGCGGAGTGGAGAGAGAGGGCAGTACAACGAATTACGTACTGTCACTCTTCTTTCTTAGAGAGCCGTGGTAGCTCAGGGGCTAGGCGGTCGCTTTAAATTTCATAGTACGCGAGTGGCCTGGGTTCGATTCCCGGTGCCGGCACCTCTAAAATTGTGCTGAATTACCACGTGCTCGGCGGTGAAGGAAAACATCGTTAGGAAACCTGCATGTCTGAGAAATAAAAAATGTTTCGAAGACATGTGCAGTCCGCCAATCCACATTGGAGCAGCGTGGCGGATTCTTTCTAGCTTCAAAACCCTCTCAAAAATGAGAGGAGGCCTGTGCTCAGCAGTGGGACATTTATAGGATGAAACTGTACTGTACTGTACTCTTCTCCCTTGCAGTCTTTTTATTGGATAAAGTGACGAGACGAGCAAAACGCTCACCTGATGGAGACCTCCAAATGCAGTGCCCCCAGAGCATTATGTAGTGACATCATATTGCTCTCGTCACCCTGAGACATCAGTTCTTAAGTCTCATATGTAGTAGGTCTCATAATGCCCTTCAGACCGAAACTCTGAAGTGTGCAAACATGCACTGTACTGCAGAATAATTGACCTTAGTGTAGTACTTACCTAGACGGATTCCTGCATAGGAATCCTACCATCTCCTACCAACAGTAATCGGTCCTCCACTCCTCCCTATCACTGCCGCATACCTTGCGTACCGCCAGTTACAACACTAGACTTTTTAACCTAGACCTGTATCTTGCGTACTTCTTTAACACATCAAAAATCGTACCATTGTTATGTTACAACATTATTTATTGTTAACTATTACCACACTATCAAAACCCCTTTAATATAGGACGACCGCAGACGTTACGGATTCAAATAAATCTCAAACAGTTGGTTTGTTTGTTTGTTGTAGTGTGTGGCTTTCTAGAACTTTCGACGAAGTTCGAGTTACGCTCGCGTCCCGGCGGGAAACGCGTGACAATTCACGAGGAAACATCTTTTGAAGTCGCTCTCCGGGACGTCTACTAATTTCACTTTAGTGTTCCATTGCAAAGGAAAACACTCTTTCCGTTTACACATTAAAGTTTATAGTTAAAAAACTTGGGTTAAAGTTTCACTCGCTTTGTTATCCGCGAAGCTAGGGCGGAATGGTATTGTAACTATATTCCAAGGTTTAATATGCGTGAAAATGATGACAATCCGGTGACAACATTTCAAACAAACTCGTATTAGCGTTATTATTGTTCGTGCTTCGTAATATTATAAATACAAGATTTAACTCATCTATAGAAATAAATAAAATTGAAGTGTCTGTTTGTAATAACAAAACAACTGCTTTTTACTCTATGCTTATGAAAGGTATATACGGTACATAGAAGAAAAGAGCAATAAATATTTTGTTTGTCTATCTGTCTGTCTGTCTGTTTGTTCCGGCTAATCTCCGAAACGGCTAGATCGATTTTGACGGGACTTTCACTGACAGATAGCTGATATTATAGCCGGTAACTTAGGCTACTTTAATTGAAAAATTATTAATTAAAATTTAATTAATAAATTATTTTAATTAATAATTTTATTAATAATTAAATTGTATAATAATTAAATTAATAATTAAATTAATTTAATAAAATAATTAATAATTTAATTAATAATTTAATTAAAATTATGGCTCCGCGCCAAAAAATTAAAACCACAAAATCCGATTCAATTACGGAAGTATATATAAAGTATAATATATATTTAACTTTTTTTTTAATGGAAGAAAGTGACGGGACCTGCGACGTTCACCTGGTGGTAAATGTGACGCCTGGTCGGTCGTAAATAGATGAACATGTACTCGTACATACTGCGCTGCGCTGCCCGTCATCATGACACATCAATTCTTAAGTCTCATATGTGTTCGCGTAAATATAAGAAATCATTATGTGAAATGAAAATTTTTTATAGTTAATAGAATCAGGCGTTACTTTGCGGAAATCCATTATAATGAAGGAAAGTAAGTTACTTTGCTAAGATCCGCATGCAAAATATAAAAATGGTGTGTATTACCTAGTTTTTTGAAGAGAAAATTCTTTATTTTTCGTCATAAGAAATATAAATTTCCTTTGTCAAACGTGATTTATTTACAATCTACCGCCGTTAAAGAAACTCCGTAGGTATACTTTTTTTTGTAAATCCTTTTTTATCTCAGTCAAATGTATATTATAATTAAATTTACATTGAATAGTTTCAATACAGGAGAAAACCCACACCACGGTGTGGATCAACCATTAAAAACACATAAATAATGTCAAAGCTAATTATTAACAAGCTTAGTGACTAAACATAGGAATTTACAGGTGCTAGCATTCCTATGCAGAAATCCGTCTAAGTAGGTACCACCCCAGGGCCAGTTATTCTGCCGTGAAGCAGTAGTGTGCAAACATTACTGTGTTTCGGTTTGAAGGGCACTGTGAGCTAGCGTAATCACTGGGCATATGAGACTTAAGAACCTATGTCTCAGGGTGATGGGCACAGTGTGGTATCACACAGAAATTTTCTGGGTGACCCAGCATTTGTTATGGACGTTGGCATGGGCTCTTACCATCAGGTGAACGTTTTGCTCGTTTCATCACTTTATCCAATTAAAAAAAATATCCTCATTTTGTCTATCCGATTTAACGTCTACGCGATTGGTTCGGAGAAGGGGTCTCACGCTGTATTAAAAATATAGGAACAGTCGCAAACATTTCAAACTTGGTAAAGTTGTTAATGGCATTTTAAAGTCCTGCGTGTCATAAAACAATACATCGAACATTATCTGTCCACCCGTACTAGACTTGCACCCGTTACCAAGGGCACCGCTAGCCAATGGGTGATTTTCGACCTCGGCAACATATTTCGGCTCATGCGGTTATGTGGTCGACTTATTTAATGACTTGGCCTTAGATAAAAAGTAATTAAAGTCTGTAGCGACATCTATGTCGCAACATGAGAAGCTCAAGAAATATTCGCATACGTCCATAATCGCGCTATGAAAGTTTTCTGAGATGCGTACTATATATACAACACCTAAATATTACTAGTAGGAGGAGACGTCCTCCCCAGATCAGACCATTCGATCTGGCGGGTAGCTACCCTTTTCCATGGCAAAATCATTCGCCAAAAGTCTCTAGGGGGTGGAGGGGCATCTGCCCCACCCTGCTCTCCCCCTGGCGACGTCCTTGGCCGTTAAAATGAGCGGAGTCATATGCAATTCATTGGGACGTTAAGACTCTGTTTCTTTAATCATCATCATCATTTCAGCCTATCTTAGTCCTCTGTTGAACATAGGCCTCCCCCATAGATTGCCTACAAAACACGGTCCTGAGCTACCTGCATCCATCGATTTCCCGCAAAACAGGTCGTCGCTCCATCTAGTGTGGTGGCGCCCTACACTGCGCTTGCCTGTGTGAGGTTGCCATTCGAGAACCTTCCTTAATGCTATGTCGGTTACTTCAGTTCTGCTGCGGATATCATCATTACGGATTTTATCACGCAGAGAAATTCCGAGCATAGCCCATAGCTCGCTGAGCGATTCTGAGCTTCCTCATTCGGCCCGCAGTCTGTGCATATGTCATCACAGGCTCTGGTTGTAAACTTTGGATTTGAGACATTGAGGTATACTCGACGAGAAGATGTGACGCAGTTTCCCGCTGCCCAGTCGAGTAGGATCCGTCGATTGACTTCTTTGTCGAAGTTGGACCTACCTAGTCGGACAATCTGTCCTAGGTAGCTGTTAGACGTATTCGTCAATAACTTCGAGCGTAGTGTTTTCAACAACAACCGGTATAGGTGTGACATAGACGTTGGACATGATCTTCGTCTTGTCCATGTTCATCTTAAGACTCGTTCTTTCCCGTTGGGAGACACTATTGAGGTCATTGAGCATTGTGCCCAGTCCCTCCAGCGATTCTGCCATTATGAATATATCTTTAGGTATTCAAAAATACCATTAACGCTGTGAATAGGCCTCCTCTACTTTTTGAAGGGGGTTATCGAGCATACTGAGAAACTGGCTTTGGTCGAAATATAAACCCACCACTAAGCAGATAAACTACATATGATGGTCGTCAAGATATTTTTAGAGATTTTACTAAACTTACGTACTACAGCTGAAGACTTTGAACGCGCTAATCTCAGGATATACTAATCTGAATTGAAAAAATATTTTTGCATAGCATAGCCAGATTATTGAGGCACGTTCTAGGTAATAAATATTCATGGTATAGCTTGAGAAGCTGCATTATGAAGACCGTACATTGCCGGAAACGGCTCTATTCGGAACTGTGAACGCTCAGGTCATCGATACCGAACGCAACTCATCGGTTTATATACGCTTCCCGCGTTCCCGGGAGGCAAGACTAATCCATACTAATATTATAAATGTAAAAGTAGCTTTCTCTTCCTAATATTCGTCGTTAAAAGAAAGCTACCTCTCCATCTGATCCAATGGATCTCGTAAAAGGCGAGTAAGGAATAAAACTGCACTGTGCAATAGCGCATGGTGGCGATGAGCTCACCACCTATCTTTCACGTTTTGGTATACAGACAGTCTTGAGGCTCGAGAATATTTAATGCTACTTTATATCCCGGAAAAATTGATAGTTCCTAAGGGATTGCATACTCACTTTTTCGCGCGGACGAAGCGTTGGGTATCAGCTGGTATATCTATCGATCTGTTTCTAATCCGTGTGGTGGCGGCTCGTTAAAAGAATACTACCACTCCATCTCATCCAATGGATCTCGTTAAAGGCGAGTAAGGAATTAAACTGCACTGTGCACCCAGCAGCGCATGGTGGCGATGAGCTCACCACCTATCACACCAAGTGCATTATATTGTTTTGGTGGAACGTGAATTGTGGCAGTCATCTGCTTTTGCAGTGAGTGCCCAGTCTCTGACTAACCCTTATGGGATACAGTCGTGATCTTATGTATGTATGTTCACGGTACAACCGTGGCATCCTTCTTGACGAAATTTGGCATAGAGATAGCTTGCATCTCGGAGACGAACATAGAATCGGACATCGGTTAATAAATTATAAAACAGTATGTTATTGCTTTCGTAATAGCCTGACTTAAGCGAAAGCCAGACCGCCAGCTCAGTTCAGCTCATGGAGCTTCGGCACTGTTTCATATGTCTAGATACATATGAAACAGGTGCCGTTTTTTCTATAACAAAAGTATTAAAGACCATCGATTCCTGCTAAGGATGATTTGCGAGGCTATTGAAGTTAAACTACACGACGGCGGCGAATTTACCACCCGTACTTATCCCGTGGGTGTCGTAAAAATCGACAGAGGGAAAATAAATACCAGGAGATGGGCAGAAGCATCTTCCTGGAATAAATATATAATAAATAAACTATGGCAAAATCACCCCAAAATTAGAGCTACAAACTAGATGAAAGACATTATCCTGTTAATAATACAATAAATAAAAAATCAAGCATACCACTGCAAGACTTCAAGACACAGTTCTTGCGTATTCTGCGTAGATCGGATCAAAAACAATAATAAAAAGCTGCAGGTACTCAGGGTGAACTATGACATCAGGACGTTAAACACTCGCGCTGGAGAGTAAGGCCAAAACTATAAAGGAGAAGAAGATATGGTCAAACATCTTAGTTCTCCCGTGACCAAGGGTTCTCAAAAGCGCTCGAAATGTCGGGTAATAAGTAATCAAAACAAACTCCATAAAATCCGTAAAATTTACTTTTAATAAAAATGTTGATGATGTTGACGATCGATACCCTAGTAGTCAGAGAACCTGACGTCTACGCCGCAGGTCCTGGGTTCGAATACTAGCCGGAGCAATACATACATACAGTCACGCCATTTTCCCATAAAAGGGGTAGGCAGAGGCCACTCACGTAGCCTAGTCTTTTCGCCCCCGCGGGAAACGAGACGTTACGGGCGGCGAACCACGTATCCGCCATTTCGGTACGAGTTTGAAGATACGCCGGAGCAATAATTTGTGAAAAACACAAATTGTAGTTTCGGGGCGCCATTTTGGTACGAGTACGCCATTTTGGGCTTCGCCGCCATTTTGGTACGAGTTTGAAGATACGCCGGAACAATAATTTGTGAAAAACACAAATTGTGGATTTGGGGTTTTGTTGGGTTCTTCATGTGAAATTTATGTCTGTGGAACGCACTCACAATACATGATTACAGGAGAAATTCTCCGAAGGTGCGGGGCATCGTCTTTTAAACTAAAAAAGATATTTGATACCTTTTACTACAGTATATTTTCATCTATCAAAAGGACAAATCCAATTTCCAATCTAAAACATTTTAGTATTGTGTAGAAAAGAACCCACACGGACCAACGCATCATTGTCAGTACACTAAAAAAGGGATTCTTCAAGAAAAAGGTGGGTATGTAAAAATGTTAAGTACGCCGAGGGAAAGAGCGGCCAAGTGATAAATGATGGCATCGACCATTCTGATGATTAATGGTCCACGACGTTTGAGCCTAAAATTGTATTGTATTGAATAATTCTGTATATGCACGAATTTTTAGACAGTTTTCCCATGTGCTGTTAGGTTTTGTCGAGTTTGATTTTATATCAATATCATGAAAGATACTTTTGATTTGTAATTACTTATTCAATTAAAATCACAGTTACGGTTTATCTCGCCTTTAATCAAAGTTTGATTAAATACGTTCGCCCGATAGAACCGGAAATGTAGAATAACTTTTAATTATACCATCAAAGCTAATCTATACAAAAGGAAACAGGAAATCCTTTCGAATCCCAAGCATAGTTGACATTTGTTGATTAAATCCCATAAACTAGCGATTGATGCCTAAACGCCGGGTTTTTTTATTATTATTCTGACAATATTTTTAGGAAGACTACATAAATTAGTTTATAGGTTGAGATGAAATAAAATAATTATAATGTCCTTTATTTTTAAAATTCCTTTTCATTGATGTTATTTTTGAAGTAATGACTACTCATTAAAGAAGTAAAAGAGAAGATAAAGCGGACCAGTAATAAAAAAAAAGTAGTAAAGTTTCAGCCTATTAATGTCCCACTGCTGAGCACAGGCCTCCTCTCATTTAAGAGAGGGTTTTGGAGCTAGGAAGAATCCGCCACGCTGCTCCAATGCGGGTTGGCGGACTTCACATGTCTTCGAAATATTTTTTATCTATCAGACATGCAGGTTTCCTCACGATGTTTTCCTTCACCGCCGAGCACGTGGTAAATCAGCACTTAAAATTGCAATTAACAATTTTAGTGGTGCCGGCACCGGGAATCGAACCCAGGTCACTCGCGTACAATGAAATTTACAGCGAGCGCCTAGCCCCTGAGCTACCACGGCTCGACCAGTAATAATAAAGTAAATAATCATAATAATAATAAATCCGAAACAAATAAGAAGACAAAGTATCTGAACCTTGCTCACGTGGTGAGCGACGTGTTGGGTGGGACCGAAATGATTCCGGTAGCCGTTTCTGTTAACGGGTTAATCCCGATCAGTCTCTCGGGACATCTGAGACGACTGGGACTCTGTGACGGGCCGCTACGTGCTTAAACGCAGAAGGCTATGCTCCTCGATACCGCACGCATCGTTAGCTGTCTTTCACTTTCTCTCCTAACCCTCGGCCATTTGGTCTCCCCTCCCGAGGGCTTCCGTCTGGTTGGGGTTTTATTAATATATTTTAGTGTATGGTATTATTTTAAGTATATATCTTATTATATCTTATTTATTTTATCGTATCTGATATAATTATCTATGCATTTCTATATCCAGACCAGATACTACCGTATACTAAAAAAGTAAAAAGATTTATCTATTCATAATTTGGAAAATAATCAAGTGAATGCTGACAATAATTTAATGAAATGAAGTCCTCATCGCCGATTATAACCATAGCGGCATCTTTTCGCTGCAGAGAGAAGCTGTCAACTTTACGCAGGACATATTATAAGTCAGTGCAAAAACAGAAGTATGACAAATGTCCTGTCTGAGATAATATCAATACTATGGGGGCAGACGCAGTGTCAGAGGCACACGTACATTACCTTACCGAAAGAGCAGGTATGCTGATTGCTAATGGTGATCGTAATACCAGACGTCTACCACCATCGACGCCCCTGCTCGTCACCAGTCTGTATATTTTCAGTCTCACATTTTTAGAAATGGTTACCCCATCACCTTTTGGAAGCCATGAGATTGCACGCTTTTTTTAGATAAACTTTACGACACTCACGCATGGTGGCGCTACTATGAGTACAGAGAAAGAATAGTTTACAGCTTTGATTTTTTTTACTACACGTCTCGTTGAACTGGCGAAAAACATACCCTCACATTGTCATATAACATCAGCTTTAACCTACCTTTATACTCTGTTCATCTAAATTAAATTTAGAATCTACTTCTAGTTAATTTATACTTCTGACATTAACCGTTTCATTAACTTGCCTTCAGCACTGGACATGTGATGAGAAAGGTGAAGTTCGACATGTTATATGTATTAACGTAATGTTTTTGTACAATTGATTTCTTACGGTCAATGAAACTAAGTAGGTATCATCGGCTACGTACGAGCCATTGACCGATAAATACGCGATAGCATAACTCAAGGCTGGAAGCCATACAAAATCATCAGGCAACGTCGACAACACTATATAGTTCACTATCATATCATTATTAGCAATTCTATTTAACAGCGAAGTGAGTAAGTAATGTGATAGTTAATTTTTGGTTAAACATAGAAAGTATTTGTCTAGTCTTGTACTCCTGTTTTAATTGTTATGTCTCGCTCAATAGATAACCAGATTTCTAAGTAGTTCTGCATATTCTGCTGGCGTGTTGTTCTCTGTTAACTTCCTAGTTACAATTGAGATGTCTTCAATATCTCTTTTACTGCTACCACAAGGCAATGCCCATGCCAACCATACCAACTTTGGGTTATAAATTAAACGCGACAAAAATCCGTTAACTTAGTTTTATTAATGTACAATATTCGCGTAAATATAAGATGTCTTTATATTAGTCACTGTGAATTAACGGCTTTGTATTAATTAAGCCTTAAATATTTTCTTTTTTACAGACATACATTTCACATGCGCAACACAACCAGACCCGAAAACCAACAATTTGTGTTTTTGCACAAATGTTGGCTCCGGCTGGGAATCGAACCCAAAACCGGTGGTATAGAAGTCAGGTACTCTGACCACTAGGCCACATGGTCGTCGTTAATTAAGAATAACAGAAACGTTACAAGAAAACGGAACTGGAGTGCAATCCAATTCGATCTTTGTAATTTTATACTCATCGCAACCAAAGAAAAAGATGGATATAAAATATGTTACGTAGTCCACCGTAAAGTAATTAGTATACTGGATGGAAACAACAAGGAAATTGATTAAAGGCGAGATAAACTGTAAATAATTAGTAACTTGGCTTTAAAACAATCAAATCATATTATAATTCAAGTTTGTTGATGCTCCTTAGAGCGACAGTAATATTTTGACGTTCAAAAACAGCTTTTGTTAGTAGTTAGTTATTTAAGTTGCGGAGGCGTGCTCTGCATTCATTATTATACGCTGCGTGCTCAGTTCTACCAAACGTATTTTATTTAAGAGGGACGGCTTCGAGAAGCTTAAACCGAAGGAGATACAGATTAACTGTGGTGATTTGTCCTTTTTTATTCAGAGAACAATTTAGACAATGTTTAAATTTTTGATTAAGTGTGAGTTCTCTACGAAATGGAATACTGTTGTCACTTTTATAAACCAGTCCAACTTTTCCGTGATATTTATTCTACATCTCAACCTTATTGCACAAATTGTCCGTCTTCAGAGGATAATCAGCTATGAAAACATTGTCAGCATGTATGTTTAATCATCAGCATCATTAACAGCAATCTCTTAATTGTCTTCTACTGGGTTTATTAGTATATATTAGCCTCTCCCGAGTTTGTGGACCAGACTTCTCGCTCTTAAGACGCTGCTGCCCGTTCGTGGTCTGGATAATTCAGGTCTGGTATATTTGAGATGGTCATTCCGCCATTTGTCGAAAGTCATAAGTCTTTTTTGGCATATCCCATAGTTTTACGACAGGCAAAGCATAAAACATGGTTATCTTATGAAGCTATAGCATGATATTTCTTTTAAGAAACCAAATCTTACTAATATATTAATAAATTGCTTGTAGGATCCCTATGCATTAGAAATCCTAATAATCAGTTGGTAAATCGGGTAGGTACCACAGTGTCAGACATTGTGCCGTGCGGCAGTAGTGTGCAAACATTTCTGTTTCGGTTCGTAGGTCGTTGATAGCTATTGTAATTTCTGGGTATATGGAACTTAAGAACTGATGTCTCAGGGTGACGGTCGCAGTGTGGTGCCACAAATAAATTTTCCGAGTGACACCGCCTTTGTTATAGGCAAACGTTACACTTACCATCAGGTGAACGTTTTGCAACTCTCGTCGCTTTCGTCCATAAAAAAAAAGAAATCTCCGAACTCTACGTGTCTGACTCTATCATATTAAAGCTTAAGGTGCTCGGAGCGAACCAAAGCAACGAGTCAGTAATCTGATCGAAAACATCCCATTAATAATTAACCAACAGCATCTGCAGCTCCGTCGATCCGGTAGATTCACTGCCTGCTTTTATCTCATCAATATCGCTTCTGTACCTAGTGTCGTAACAAACACAACATGGATACGATCAGTACGATTCTCGTCTTAAATTGAATTATACTATCACTGTACACTTTCGCAAGCATACTTGCTGTATTATTATACAGCAAGTTTACACATCAAAACTCAAAATATATACATAAATTCAAAGTTCAAATGAAACACTACCGTCACTTTTCGAGTTGACGCCATAAGTCAGGTGTTCCAAAATCCATTTTAAAGATACACCAGTCAAAGAAAAATAAAATTTCAAATAAAGCTAACATTATTAAAGGAAGACCTATCGTGTTTCTGGAGATTATTGAAATGCAATTAACCAAACATCTATTAGAAACCGAGAACTGTATGTTCGGTTTAACTATTTCTGTTATATCAGAGCAGGCATCTTGCATTTAAAATTACTAATAAAAATAATGTACAGCATAACTTTAACAGTGAAACTGTAGTGTATTCACCATGAATCATTTGTTTTACATACATACATAAGATCACGACTGTATCCCATAAGGGTTAGTCAGAGACTGGGCACTCACTGCAAAAACAGGTGACTGCCACAATCCACGTTCAACCAAAACAATATAATGCACTTGGTGTGATAGGTGGTGAGCCTATCGCCACCATGCGCTGCTGGGTGCACAGTGCAGTTTAATTCCCTACTCGCCTTTTACGAGATTCATTGGATGAGATGGAGTGGTAGTATTCTTTTAACGAGCCGCCACCACACGGCAAAGTGGTTACATTTGTTTTAGAGGTCTAACAAGCGAAAAACTAGATATTTTTAAGTGTTTAAAAATATTACTGTTTTTAATGTTGAATTTCAAAGTACGATTTAGGGTTCATAGGGTACGATTAAACAAACCGGTAACTATATCGTACCGTAACGTACTTTAAAAAAAATATATTTGAGAAGACACGATATAGGCGACTTCCCTATATTATAACAAATCGTTTATTTTTGGATCTCGTTGTACTGTGCATGTGACATTTATGTCTGTAAAACGCTCTTATTATGCAGGAAATCCGAGTGTAGTAAATAAACGTTGTCTTAATATTAATATTTATTTACAAAGCTGTTTTCCTCAGTGTAATGATGACCTGCCGTTCTTAGAAAAGAGGCACTCAATTCATCATCATCATCATATAAGCCTATCACGAGTCCACTGCTGAACATAGGCCTCCCCCAAAGATTGCAACAAAAGTTTGTAGCTCACATTTTGAGGGGATTTTGCCATAGCTGAAACGCTTGACAGGCGGGTTGGTAACCGCAGTTTATTTATTCAGATGTTCCAGGAAGATGCTGGTGCCCATCACCTGGTTTTCATTTTCCCTCTGTCGACTTTTACGACACCCACGGGATGGGATGGGGTGGTAGATTATCTTAAGCCGCTACGGCTCAATTAACTACACTTAATTCTCATCGTGCCCAAAATTTTTTCGTTTCGCCTCCAAACTTCTCATTATGCTTATTCTGGTTTCCGTTAGATGTAATTAACATAATATAGCCGGCAAACGAAGTGTACGGCTATTTGTAACTTTTTGCGCGCTTTCCTTCATCAAAGGATAAAAAAGGGTTTCGTATTTGTCTTCCCGCGCTCGAAGTTTTTGTGAAAATATTTGCTTGGAGCGTTGTTTTGTAATGTCGTTACATTGTAAAGTTTGGTGGTCAGTGGTTGCTTTTTCTGTACGTTCTCTTTATGAGGGTTCTATACTTTTTTAATAGAAGAGAGTGACGAGACGAGGAGAACGTTCACTTGATGGTAAGTGCTACGTCTGCCCAGAAAAAAGTGTAACACCGCGCCCGCCTCCCTGAGATATCAGTTCGTCAGTACGTAGTGAATAAATTAATGAGAGAGACTGCCTTTATACTGTATTATCGTAGATTAATGTTATATTATAATATAGCAATTATTGTTATATACATATGTATATGTGTGTGTACATATAGGAAATTATTTATCCATTCATATATTAATAAAATTTATTTTATGCTATTATATCTGTGACGTATTAATAAATACAAACACATTGGAACAGATAAACTTGACATCCGTAGCGCTTTTAGGTTCCAGATGAAAATCAGCGTCAGGTTTAACAGTCTGACTTACTGCTGATCTGGAGACCGATTGGTTCAACCGCGAGACACATATTTCAATTTTGTTTTTGTTTTTTCATTCTTAATGTTGTTTTTCTTAGTTGTGATTCATTTTATTTTAATTTTCTTTTATTAGTATGTGTTTATATTGTAACTAAGTGTGTAGTCCTTTTGTGCTGTACCAATAAATGCTTTTTCTTTCTTTCTTTTCTTTCTTGAGTCTCATTTTCCCAGTAACTACACTAGCTCTTTAAAGAAATATGTAATCAATTCCAACCGACAGCTGTTGTGTATGTTAGTTGAACAGATAGTAACAGGGGTATCACCATCATACCGCCCCCGCCGTCGGCGTGGGCGTATCAGACAAAGTTATTCGCGATACCGCCGCATCTCAGGCCGGTTCTCCCCTAGCAGTAGTGTCATAAACAGAAGCGTCGCTGGAGTTTCTTGCGCCATTTCTTCTCCAGCGGAAACGCATTCCGAATTGGTGGTAAACATATCTAATAATAAACATGGTATTAATAATTATAGTAGTAGTAATATTGCCCTCCCGATTGCAGTAACTGACCGAGCCGAGGCCGGCCCCCTTGGGCACCCTCGAGTCTGTTACTCTCGCGAACAGGATGACAGTCCAAGCCGAGGTCCACTCTCGGGGGCCCTTGCGCCAGTCATCCATAAATAAGGGTTTCGGCTAAGCGCCCTCAGCGCTATGCCACCTTTCAATCCGGCGAAGCTGTAAAAGCCTTCGGGCTAACAGTGACCATCAGTCCTAAAAAAAAAAAAAAAAGTAAACAGATGGCGCTTTCTACAATTAATTATTTCAATTTTTCTAATCGACTATTTAATAAAAAACATTAATTTTGAGACAGTTAGCTATTTTTTATCATTAGAGGGATAATAATCTTCAAAATAGCATGATTGATGAAACATTATTTTAGATACAGTACTTAGAGAGATATTTCAATCCGACAAAAACACCTTTCGAGAAGTAACATACATAGGTTATATCCGACAGTTTTGATGATGCAATTACTTCACATATCGTCAAATAATCTTTATATCACAGACGTGCAGGTCCTAGCGATGTTTTCCTTCGTCTCCGAGTGCGTGGTAAACCAGCACTAAAAAAATTGCAATAATAAAAAATCTCAGCGGGCTAAAATCCCGGTCACTCGCATTAGACGGGGATTTTGCATAGGACGCATGGGACTCTCTAAGTACTGTATCAAAATTAAAAGCGAGCGCCCAGTCGTTGAGCTACCTCTGCACTTTCTATTAGTGGGTTGTAAAATATTTAAAAGTAGTTTCACGTCGTGGTCACAAAAATAATAGTTAGGCGTTTACGTCCTATGCAACTTGATGAGCTATTTCAATGACAATTTAAATACTACTAGTGGAATTAAGAATTAGTAAAGGCCGTGTGGTAGCGGCCTAAGAGAATCTACCACCCCATCCCATCCCGTGGGTGTCGTTAAAGTCGACAGAGGGAAAATGAAAACCGGTAGATGGGCAGCAGCATCTTCCAGGAACATCTGAATAAATAAACTGCGGTTGTCAAGTCGCCTGCCAAGCGTGGCAACTAAGGCAAAATCCCTCCAATATGAGAGCTACTAACTTTTGTGGCTGCGTATGGATAAGGCCTATGATCAGCAGTGGAATTGTGATAGGCTGAAACAACAACAAAAAGGATTATTTAAGTATTATTAATTAATTATCGAAAAGTAAGTGCCGTGTGGTGGCGGCTTAAGAGAATCTACAACCACATCTTATCCCGTGAGTGTCGTAAAAGCCGACAGAGGGAAAATGAAAACCAGGAGATGGGTAGCAGCACCTTCCTGGAACATCTGAATAAATAAACTGCGGTTGCCAACCCGCCTGCCAAGCGTGCCAACTATGGCAAAAACCCCCAAATCGATAGCTACCAACTTCTGTGACAATCTATGGGAGGACCTATGTTCAGCAGTGGAGTGGAGATAGGCTGAAATGGTGATGACCGAAAAGTAATAACAGAGGAATAAAAAAAAAACAAAAAGCATGTAACATGGCGATGTAGGGTAATCTGTCAGTTTTACAGAACTCTAGAATTTGAATAAAAAGCTTCTAAAATTTGATTTAAAATTTTGTGAGCACTGCAGCGACGGGATTCCGAAACCGCCGGCGGCTTCCTGCAAATGTAAAATACAATTAACGTATACATGTTTTATGTTCTCCAAGACCGATAAACTCTGACCAACAGACGCAGCCAAAAGTCAGGGCCAGCGGTCGCTGATAGGGTTGCCAACCATACTTAAGAGAAATGGAAATATTTTTAATGGAATGAATTCAATTCAATGTAGTTTCTTTACTAATACATAAATCTATCATTTTTTTAAGCTACACTGGTTCGGAAAAAAATTCTCTGAATTGAGAAGACCCAGTAAGGTGATTAGTGCAACGTCTGCCCATAACTAATGCTGTGGCAGAATATTTATGTGTGGCGCCGCACTGCGCTCTTCACCCTGAGACATCCGTCCCTGAGTCTCATATGCCCAGTTATTCCACTAGCTAAAGTCACCTTAAGACGTAAACATAGTAATGTTAACAACCCTAGTCACAGTGTACTGCCAACTGAAAGTAGGTTACTCATTAATTATTGGTTTACGGGCCTTCGATATTTTATGGCTTAATGATAGCCTAGCTCCTCGAATAGCGGAACAGCTTTCGAGTCTTGGGTTTCAATCGCGGTCGAAGGCCAAAGTTTTCGTTACAATAATATTTTAGGTTTTTAATTCTGAATATTATATGACTGTTATTGTGTCGCTATCATTGGGGTTCCGTATATAAAATGAAATGAAAGTTCTTTATTTTTCAACGTAACGAATATAAATTTCGTTTGTAAAACATCATTTATTTTTAATCTACTACCGTTCCGTAACGAGGTTCTTCTGACGGAGAAGAAACAGGGCGAAAGAAACTCCGCAATATCTGTATAGGAAGTCTCTAAGTTTCCTGTCGTATAGTGTGTAACCAGGGGGCAGTAAAATGAATGGGGCGAGGGTCAACCGACTGCCTAACGTGGAATTGCATCCGATCAATCGAATTAAGAGTTTCGTGTTACACTGGTGTAACATGTTATAAATAGTTAGGATTAATTGAATGGGGATTAACGGCCTATACGAGTGTTAGTGTACGGATGCGCTCAAAGGCTTCGTTTGTTAGTAATTAATGATTTGTTTTTAGTATAATAATTTTTTTATATTATTTTATTATATTTTTATTTTAGTATAACTGTGTCACATATAAGCCGGCAGTCCTGATAATAAATGGTCACTGTCCGGCACTTCTGCATTTATTGAGAGAGTCATTTTGGTAATTGTTATGTTCGTCAAAAACTACAAAAAACTACGATTTAAAAATATCAAATAACATTTGTTTTAATCTTAAGTTCAGGGGCCTGGTGCTCGCCTTTAATTTCATAGTAAGCGAGTAACCTGGGTTCGATCCCCAGTGCCAGCACCTCTAATATTGTTCTATAATTTTAAGTGCTGATTTACCACGTGCTTAGCGGTGAAGGAAAACATCGTGAGGAAACCTGCATGTCCGAGGAATAGAAATATTTCGAGGACATGTGAAGTCCGCCAACCCGCATTGGAGCAGCGTGGCGGATTCTTCCTAGCTCCAAAACCCTCTCAAAAATGAGAGGAGGCCTGAGCTCAGCAATGGGACATCTATAGGCTGAAACTTTACTTTACTTACTTTTTTAATTTTCCATCTCTGAAATCAGATTAATACTCTATTTCTTCTGAAAAAAGTTGGCAACCCTAGGCACAACTAAAGAACTCACATACACGGATGCTGGCCAGGATCGATTACGGTAACCTTACTCCTGTTTATTACAATGGAATGTTAATTCCATTCTCTAATAACCTAAAAAGTTAAATACCGTAAAAATATATAGATTCTAGAGTACCTGTTATGAATTAAAATATTTTTTTTATAACAGGCGTGTTAATTCCGTGCATTTTGAGGCGAGTCCGTCTAGTTGTAATAAAACCATTATTTGAAAGTAAAATTGTATGACAAATTGTTTCTGTTAATAGCGTAAGCCATTGATACCCGAAGTGGTCTATATCGACCCCCAGGGGTCGATGACGATCGGGTGTTGTAAAAGTCGACAGAGAGAAAATTAAAACCTGAAAGTGGGCGGCAGTATCTTTCAGGAACATCTGAATAAATAAACTGCGGTTGCCAACCCGCCTGCCAAGCATGGCAACTATGGCAAAATGCCCCGAAATAAGAGCTATAAATTTTTATGAAAATTTATGGAGGAATCCTATGTTCAGCAGTGGACTAGTGATAGGCTGAAAGCAAAACCTAACGACACTTTTTTGCTCCTATTTTAGCTGATGTTGAGTAATTCGGTATATTCTGCTGGCACGTTGTTCTCTGTTAACTTCCTAGTTACAAATGAGATGCAGTCTTCAACAGGTAGGCATGTGAATAGCGACTGGATATCAAAACTGACCATAGTTTGATTGTCAGCAAGATCTTCTATCAAGTCTTCTATCTCACTGACGAAATGGTAAGAGTTCTTTGTGTGTGCTCTTGTGTCCTGTCAGCGGTGACTGTATTTTAGCCACATGTTGAGAAAGCCGTGAAAGTCGAGAATGTTGATGTTGAGCCGTGTGGTGGCGGCTCGTTAAAAGAATACCACTCCATCTCATCCAATGGATCTCATAAAAGGCGAGTAAGGAATTAAACTTCACTGTGCACCCAACAGAGCATGGTGGCGATGGGCTCACCACCTATCACACCAAGTGCATTATATAGTTTTGGTGAAACGTGGATTGTGGCAGTCACCTGTTATTGCAGTGAGTGCCCAGTCTCTGACTACCCCTTATGGGATACATTCGTGATCTTATGTATGTATGTTGAGAAAATCTGTAAGTTGGTGAATCGATCTGACTCGCTATTGGACTTTTTTTTATTGGATAAGCTGACGAAACTTGCAAAACGTTCACCTGATGGGAAGTGCAACGTGTGCCCATAACAAATACTGTGTCACCCAGAAAAATTCTGTGTGACAACACAAAGCGCCCGCCACCATGAGACATCGCTTCTTAAGTGTCATATGCCCAGTGATTACGCTAGCTCTAGTGCCCTTCAAACGGAAACACAGTAATGTTTGCACACTACTGCTTCACGGCAGAATAACAGGCTCTGGGGTGGTACCTACCTAGACGGATTTCTGCATAGGAATCCTACCACCAGGACGTAGCGGAGCATTGAGTTTGGGTAATCTGTACAACTTTAGTGGTTGGTTGGTGGTTTTCGGTGGTGGCTGTACAAGATGGTATTATCGAACTAACGTCTGCATTAAATTTTTCGGCGTGTTTCCTTATAGGATCGCTAGTTGTTTTCAGATTGTTGGTTGGGTTAGATTAGAAAGAAGGTTAAAAAGGACAAGCCTTTTTATAAGTTTTACGTCCGATTATAGATGATTCGTGAGGCTATTGAAATTAAAAAAAACATGCTAATTTAAATAGAGAAGATGGTTGGGTTATACCACGGGCTTGGGATCCTATAATTAATAAAATGAAATCAAAAACCAAGCATACCACTGCAAGACTTCAAGACACAGTAAGCTCTTTCAGCGTAGGTTGGAACAAAAATGTTGATAAAAGCTGAGGGGTACCTCGAGTTAACTATTACATCGGGACATCTGTCACCTCATTCCTCCCGTGACCTGGGTATTATAAATCGCTCGAAACGACGGGATATAAGTAATACAATTACACGTGATTAAATCTGTAGAATGTAGTTTCATTTATTTGTTTTTTTTTTATTTGTATTTAGAAAAATCTACAGTGTAACATATGGTTAAATACGTCAATTACAGGTTTCCATTTTTACATTAAACATTATATGTTTACCACCACATACCACGATAATATTATATATATATTATAACAGTAAATCTTTACTGACCCTGATGATACAAGTGCACGTGAATACTAAATTCCTTTGCGTTGCTAAAAATATATTCGTATAATTAATATTATAATATGGAATGAACATATAAATCAATGCTATATTTTAATGATTTTCTTTCGTATAATTTACTTACAAAGAATAATTCAATTGGTACTGTCTATAGAGAGAATAGGTTTATAAATTTGTACTTTAATTTATTTTTTGAAAGACCAGATATTAATATTTTTATTTTTTCTTTCTTTTTGTCATGTGAGAGCGTAGACCTGCCTGTCGAAAGACCCACCAAGCCAGTGTACGAAAACATTCGGAGGCGAGTGCCCGGTCCTTGCGGCTATCATGGCTGGCTCTTTTTGGCTGTGTTTGGCTATATGAGGGAACTATAGTCGTTGTACTGAGTTAACAACTTAGACGTACGTATATATGTGCACACAGGACACAGGAGTATACTAACAAAATATATTAAAATAAATAATTTTATGTCCATGTATTCGATTTCAACGAAGGCCGAAGGAGTTCTGTGCAAAAGACTGTCTATTGACAATGGCAGTTATTGTTTACGGCGCGACAAAATGACGTATTCACCTATTTAAAAAAAAATAGGATTACAAAGGTCGGACTTAATGCGTTTTGGCATTCTCTCCCAGTCAAACCCAAGGCATAGAGAGATGTTGTTATAGGTGCTTTACAATGTGGAAATTCATAAATTTAAATAATTACTATTAAAAACATTACAGTAATGGGACTAAAATATATCTAATCGATAATAATTATATTTGAAATTAAATTACACATACATATATACATAGATAATACGAGTATTTCACTTTCAATAAGTTTTTACTTGACTACGGCGATTTTTTAACGAACTTTTAAAAAAGGAGGAGGTTTTCCTTTCGACTGAATTTTTTTTTTGTGTGTGTATGTTACACGATATCTTCGCCAATTGGGAACCGATTTCGAATATTAATTTTTTTTGTTGATTTGGTTATACTCCAGTTTGGTCCCATACATATTTATTTAGTCAAGTTCTGATGATAAGATCGATGAAAAGTCGGTTTTTTAAATAAATTATATATAATACTGGCTGATGTCTGCGATACTTAAACAACCCGTGGGAACTATTTGATTTTCCGGGATAAAAAATATACTATGTGCGTTTTAAGGATGCAAGCTATCGGTGTGCAAAATTTCGCCAAGATCGTTTCAGTGATTGAGCCGTGAATAGGTAACAAACAGACAGAGGGACAAAGGAAGTTACTTTCGCATTTATATTAAGATTATTGATGTTTAATTTTGTATGCATTGTATGCTGTTTGCCCGGCGGCTTTGATAACTTCATCGGAAGGGACTTGCGAGCAGAGGACCCGCGAGTAAACGGCGAATCTTATATATCTTATCTTATAGATAAGCTTTACAAGGGACAAATTATGAGTTTTTTAAATTAGTTTTTGCCACAAGTCAAAATAAAGATTTTAATTTTAATGTAAAACCTTAGGTCGCGTAAGTACAAGCGTAAAAGCAATACAGTACACGCGTATTTACAAGTCTTAATATTAATACTTACGACTTTAGTATTAATATTTCTAGTTATTTTTATTATAAATTTAGTAAGTAGTGTAGTAGGATTCCTATGTACTGGTGGTAGAATTCCTATGCAGGAATCCGTCTAGGTAGGTACCACCCCGGGGCCAGTTATTCTGCCGTAAACAGTGGTGTGCAAACATTACTGTGTTTCGGTTTGAATGGCACTGTGAGCTAGCGTAACCACAGGGCATATGAGACTTAAGAATTGACATCTCAGGGTGATGGGCACAATGAGGTGTCACACAGAAATTTTACAATGACACAGCTTGTTATGGGCAGACGTTTCACTTACCATCAGGTGAACGTTTTGCTCGTTTCATCACTTTATATAATAGAAAAATAAAAAAATATTAGCCAGACACACTGAGATGTAGTTGTAGTCACTGTTAGTTTCTTATTACTAACAGTCTGGTGTATGTTTTCACATAGCAAGTTCTTTATACGAGTCTTCCAATTTTCCGAATACATTTACACGTGGAATATAATTTGTTGAAACCCGTACACGGCGGAGGGTCGCCGTACGCTTCCTACGTTTGCAACTATGAATGGGGATATATGAATATTATGTTTGTAGGTATGAAATGTTTATAGATACGGTCGCTTGCTTTCGGAGGTTGCTTGAAGTATAGATATGAATTATTTTGTATGAAGTCTGTCTATATGGCTGGCGTTGAATAAAGTTAAACAACTGTTTTTTTTTTATAATATGGAATGATGAAACGAGCAAAACGTTAACCTGATGGTAAGTGCAACGTCTCCCCATAGCAAATGTCACCCAAAACAATTCTGTGTGACACCACACTGCGCCCATCAGTGTTTGCACATTACTGCTTCACGGCAGAATAAATGGCCCTGGGGTACTACCTAGACGGATTCCTGCATAGGAATATTACCACCAGTAAGAAAGTAATATATCACTTATAACCTTCAATCACATTTACTAACAGGTTTAATAAAAGCTTGTAAAAAATGATGTTAATATATATAAAATCAAAAAGTAGCGTCACCAGGTGTTCTGATTTTCACGGGATTTTCTTCTCCTTTTTCTTTTTTGGTTTTGGTAATCTGCTACCAAATTAAGCCTTTTTTGCCAATGTCGTGTAATAATTTAATTGTAAAAAGGATTGTAAAGACGTTTCGATCGGCAGTAAAATGATAATTGACTTTTACTGAAGATTTGTTGGACTGATGAATGGCGATGAAGATGAAGATGATGATTTGCTAGACTGATGGAGATAAAACGAAAAGTAAAATTTTTGTCTTTAATTGAATTTTCCAATTACTGTTCACGAGCACTTTCAGCATAACAAACTATCAATATTAAACAACTAAGCTGATGACCACCACCACCAATGCTACCACCAATGGTAACATACCATTTAAAAAAACTGACCGTCCGATAAAAATAATGATGATTCACTAAAACTTGGTTTCTATATAATTTCAGTGATGTACTTGCTGTTAGCCTTTTCTGGCTTTTACAGCTTCATCGGATCCTGTGCTCACGGGCCAGGGGCCCGCGTGCCAGGTTTTGTTTGACCCAAACATAAATAAATAAATAAACTCCTACAAAAACCTCGAAATTCGGACTGTATCGCGTTCGCTGCGTGCTTGCGCGATTTAGAATATCTCAATACGATTTTAGGTCGTCTAATGACCGTCCGAGGGAGGCTGCGGGCCTCCATTCGGACTGTCGACTTGTGTGTCGGTAACTCTGGGCGGTGAGAACCGCCCTGGAACACGGGTGTATCGTGTGTACGCGGTGTGATTGTCGACTGCTGCGCGCCGCTCTCTACGGCGGTCGCGCGTCGTGGTGCGTGTTATATTAAAGCTATTAACTGTGTGTACAGTGTAGCCTGGATCGTGACTGACCGTATCGTGGTCAGGGAGTGCTGAGACATCCGTGTCGTCTAGCACGTTCTGCGGGTGACGTTTGCGTTCGGTCGCGTTTCTATCTGGTCGGTAATTTGCTGCTTTAACCACCAGTGGGTTTGGATGAACCGCGGCTTTTTCGAAAAACCGCCGTGATAATGCTCTGAAGTGTTCAGAGATTAAGGGCATTTCACAGTCGCTGTGAAGATCTACGTTGCGTTGGTACCAACCGGCTCCGGTGGCAGTTCGCAAGAATCGATTTTGAATGCTCTGTAAGTTCTTTAATTGATTGCCCGTCGCGTGAGCGAAAGCGACGCAAGCATAGGCCATTACGGGTCTTATGCAGGTCTTATAGAGGCGAAGTTTGTGTCTTAAGCACATTTTGCTTGAAGAGCAAGTTAGTGGATATAGTCGACTTGAGATAAAAGCCGCTCTATTTCGACGTGTTTATTTCGTTTTTTATGTGTGCAGCGAACGACATCGCTGCGTCTAAAGTGACCCCGAGGTATTTGACGCTCTTTTCCCAGGGAATAGAGCGTCCGAACAGGGTGATCGTGCCTAGTTGATTGTTGCCGATTGTGTGAATTCGTCTAGCGGGTTTTGGCGTGCCCCTCGAGAAGTATATCGCTACACTTTTCTCGGGGTTTACCCCTATTCTCCATTTCCGGAACCATTCGCCTAGGCGATCGGCTGCGGCTTGGAGATGAATCGTTATGCGGCCCTTGTGCTTGTCGAAATAGTACAGGGCCGTGTCATCTGCGAAAAGCGCAAGATTGACTTTCTGGTCTCTAGGAATATCGCTAGTATATAGCGAGAAAAGGAGTGGGGAGAGGCAGGAGCCTTGAGGGACACCTGCTCGGAGAGGGCGGCTTGAGGAGCGCGTTCCCTCTATCCGGAATCGAAATAGGCGGTTGGACAAGAAGGCTCGTATGATGTTCACGAGTCTATCCGGCACTTTAGTGTAATACAACTTGTAATACAAGCCGTCGTGCCAGACTTTGTCAAATGCCTTTGCGACATCGAAAAATAAGGCCCCTGTGCCTACATGCTTAGGGCGGTCGTTTAAATTCTCTAAAATGTGCTCCGTTAAGCGGTGCACTTGATGAGTACACGAGTGTTCGGGGCGAAAGCCGAACTGCTCGTCTGGAAGAATATTATTAGTAAGGACATAGTCTTTTAATCGACTGAGTATAATTCGCTCATAAATCTTAGCCATCGAGTTGAGGAGACTTATTGGGCGATAATTGGACGGAATGTTCCTAGGCTTGTTAGGCTTCGGACTTGGTTTCTATGTAGCCATTGTAGCTGACCTGATTTGGAAAAAAAAACCCGATTAGTTCTACCTTCTGTTCCGATATTTGACACGCTGGACCTGGCAACATTATCAAAAAGCGTAATTAACGCCTAATACTGTCGTACATCGCGGAATATTGAAAAAAAAAAACCATGAGCAAATCGTCGTTAAGTCAGTAAAGCAAAGCAAATAAAACGTATCGTAGCTCTGCAGTTTTAGTTTCTTCGCCGTGCATCTCAGACCGGTCGCTTTCAGCAATAAACTGCATCCAACCGCAAGCCAGATAACGTTACTGCGGTCGCCCGCGCAAAAGATACTTTTCCATTCGTCGTTGTTTGGTATAATAAATAAATTAACGTTAAAAAACAAGTAACGCAGACCGAGCCGACTTAAACATGTCTACACGAACCACTTATTGTTAATAATTTATTTAATGAATGTTTATTGATTCCGTTAAACAATAGCGAATTTAATGCCTAAAGGCATTCTCTGCCGGACAACCAAACCAGTGGCGAGATTTTGACGAAGCATACGAATGCAAGAAACATAACATAATTTCAAATGATGAATGATTCAAAACATTGTTCATAATGACGAATCAACGAGTTTTTTTTGTACAGAATAGAATAGAATAGAATAGAATAAATTTTTATTCAATATAGACTATTTACATAGTACTTATTGAAAGTCATTTTTTTTTAAGCTACACTGGTTCGCAAAAATGCCTCTGTCCTGGGAAGAACCAGTAAGAAACCCAGCGGGCTTTTTTTTTTTAGTCATTTTTAAAATAATGTACAATAACTGTATTACAATAGCTGTATTATAAAGATGTAGAAATGGCTTGGCGGCGATCACCTCATTCCCAGGGGTTATCATCATCTATGTATTCTTTAATATTATAATAACCCTTTTTATGAAGTCTTTGTTTAATATAAAATTTAAACTTTTTGATTGAAAGACTTTTAGCACTTTCTGGGATTTTGTTGTAAAAACGTATACATTGCCCCATAAAAGAGTTACTGACTCTGTGAAGTCGGGTAACTGGCATAATTAATTTGTGCTTGTTCCTGGTATTCACATTATGAACATCACTTTTTTTAGTGAACTGGTTTATGTTCTTGTGTACATACAAAACGTTTTCAAATATATATTGAGAGGCCAAGGTTAAGATATTAATTTCTTTAAATTTATCCCTAAGAGACACTTTAGAGCCAAGATTATAAATAGCTCTTACGGCCCTCTTTTGCAAAACAAAAATCACTTCAACATCAGTTGCATTTCCCCATAGCAAAATACCATAAGACATTATGCTATGAAAATAACTAAAATAAACCAATCTAGCAGTTTCAACGTTAGTCAAATTCCTAATTTTTTTTACAGCATAAGCTGCAGAGCTAAGTCTACTTGCTAGTTTAGATATATGGGGGCTCCATTGAAGTTTTGCACAGTCCATTACATTTCATTTTACTAAAGAAGCATAACATTTTGGTCCTCCGAGCCGGATCTTAACGAGTAAGCTCTCTCTTGCTGGGAAATTCCGTTGCATACTTAACGCAACATTGGATCTTCATACATAACAACGTTATACAGTCATACAACGAAACCAGTGGTTTCGGTAGAAGTTGCGGCAATACAATTGAATGAAGATTTTGTTTACTTTTGAAAAACGATGCCCCCACACTAGAACTTTTTATGTATCGTGATTCCGTCTTACAGATTTTTATTTCACATGCATAAGATAGCCCCATCCGAATACCAACGATGTTTTATTCGTAACCACTATCCACGCGGCCGTCAATAGCGTTTCGGATGCATTGTCAGAATCACAGGGTCAGTTGGTCTTGATTTTTTATTTCCGCAAGGGTGAAAAATAAGCACACATCCCATCTGATAGTAAAAGGTGTCGCTATGGTTAAAAATGATCGCCAAGATTTGCCCGCGGCCATTCATTTCATTTCTCTTGTCACTTTTCTATTGCAGTTTATTACATCAGTTTGCCGCCAGCCTTCTATTGGCATACCAGGGCTCAGGACATTAAGCCAAGAGGTTTCCCTAAGTTTGATTTATTATCGACGGCGATCTAAGCTGAGGTTGGAACCTTTAGAGAGGCTCTTGAATTCCTGCAAATCACAGACCTGTGAAACAGCAAACGTACGTATTGTACGTTAGTAGAATATACTTAAAAATACCTACTTTGCATAAACACGGTCTCCATTATTAAATTTCAGTGTTTATAGTCGGAAAGCTGTGTTGTAATTTTGTTCTTCTGGTGGATTCTTAATTATCAAAGTTATCCATCAGAGGTAAACTTTTTCACTGTTTCCTGAGCGACTTTCGGTTCGCTATCGCACCTTACTCTTCAACTTACGTTTAACCTTTTATCAATAAAAAGCATTCTAATTAAATACCACATTATGCTTTCTTTATTATTTCTTTAGCTTCTTTTCGTTATCTTCTTCTTCATTAGTCATCACTGCTGGACATAGGCCGCTAAAAAGGAGAATTAGCTGTATGTTATATATATATGTGTTCATGTAGGTATGTTAAATGTATTCGAAAAATACAGTTGTCCGTTATTGAATGTAAACATGCGTCTAGTTGTGTAGAAATATAACCGTCTGTCCGTCTCATAGTGGAAGGAGGTGAGTGCTTATAGAACCGGAAGCTAGACGCCGGACATACGAGCGTGCCTGACACATAATGGACGTTTGAAAAGAGAACTTTTCTGAAAATTATTTCATTCATACAATAATCGCGAACGCGTTGTCATTGTATCACATCAAATCTATCGAGTTTGAATTTTCTTTGAAGTAACAAGATGACTAAAACGTCCACCTTATACACGGTAAGTGCAACGTCTGCCGTTAACAAATGATGTATCACCAGGAAATTTTCTGCGCTCTTCGCCCTGAGACATCAGCTCTCAAGTCTCGCATGCTAAGCAATTACTTACACTAGCTCTCCGTATCCTTCGAACTGAAAAACTGTATTATTTGCACACTACTGCTTCACGGCAGAATTACTGGCCCTGCGGAGGAACCTACCTAGACGGATTCCTGCATAGGAATCCTACTACCAGTAACAATCGGACAGAACTGATGGTAAATGATCTCTGGTCGTTGGATATCTCAATGAAGAATTTAGATGTAGATGTGTCACAGGACTACGAACAAATTCCTCACAGCTTGTGATAGTGTATCCGGTGCCTGCCCTATGTGAAACGCAACACTGAGAGCGTTCAGAGAGAACGTGATGGTTCGCCGATGTAGTATCACCCAAAACCAGTGCGATATTTTTGCTACTGTAAAATTGAGACCAAATCAACTATTGAAAAAAAATGCTTTATTTATGAAAATTAAACAATTTACCGTGGAAGCTCAGGGGCGCGATTCACCTGTTCTCTTCTCTCCTCTAAAATTGTTTCGCAATTTTAAGGTGAAGGAAAACTTCTGAAGAAACCTGCATGTCTGAAGAATATTCATATTTGGAAAACGTGAAGTTTGCCAACTTCACTTCACGGCTCCAAAACCCTCTCAGGAATATGAGGTCTGTGCTCAGCAGTGGGACATTTATAGGCTGGTACTTTACTTTCTTTTAAACAATTTGCTTAAGTGTATTAATATTAATAGATATTTTCCTACTTACAGGTACGTGTTCCAACTACCTCTCAGGTACGTTTTCCGGTGAAAAGCGACGGCTATAAAGGGGAGCGTGGGTCCGTCGTAATGCTGACGCAATATATTGATGTCTACCGGAGTTTCAATGAGCCCGCGTGGTTTTGTTTTTACACGACTATTTGAAAGAAAAATAAACTAAAATGAATTTATTACTACAAAACATTAAACATATCGTAGCTGCTTAATTTACCATTGCCACTGTAGATATGGAAGAGTATAACTTACACATAGAGTATAACTTTTATCAGAAAAGAAAATTATAGTTAGTTAATTATAGTTTATATCTTGTAAACCAATATTCAAAATTCTTTGTGTACTAACTCTGCCATCGTTATATATTTTTGAAATAGGTAAATTTGTTAAAAAAGCATTCGGAGCTATTTATAAGATCTATTGATATTAACCCTAGGCTCAAAAGAAAACCGAATAGGCTAATACTTAGTAAAGTTCTGAAACGAGCTAAATATGGAAAAAGCTGTTTAACAATGTGCGTCCGTGTATACAACAAAATACCCGACGAATTTAAGACATTACATATGAATTTATTTAAAAAAAGGACTTTATAATTGGTTGATTTCTAAAAAAAATACGACATTAAAGAATTCTTTAACATTGTGAATTGATAAGTATTATAAATGAGTATAAATAAGCAATGTAATTATAAATAATTCGTTAAATTTAAGATATTAATGTTATGGAGTACAATGTTTGACAATTGTTGTAGTTATACATATGTTGATCTTAATTTAATTTGCATGCTATATATAATAGCAAAACATGCGAGACTAAAAACAACTGTATTTTTACCATGTTTTATGCAAATAAAGATTACTATTATTATTAATAGAGATGTACATAATATTTATATCCGTCACACGGACAGTTTTTTAACATAGTGTCTATTTGCTATCCTACACAATGATAAAGCTGAGTTACAGTCCAAATTATATAATAACAAGCTGATGCTCGCGACTTTGTCCGCGTGGATGTAGGTTTTTTTAATATCCCGAGGGAACTATTTGATTTTTTGGGTTCAAAAGTATCCTATGTCCGTCTTCAGGATGCAAGTTATCTCTGTGCCGTGTTTCGTCAACATCGGTTCAGCAGTTGAACCGTGAAAAGGTAAAAAACAGACAGAGGGACCAAAAGAGTTACTTTCGCATATAAATTATTACTATGTATGGATATCAATCAAAATATTCAACAGACAATACTAAAACTTTTCCAAATTTTCAATGTTTACAAAAAAATTAAAAAATTAAATTTAATTCATGAATGTTTTTATTCTGTGGAAGACTACATGTAACCAAATTTAATTTTGAACTATTCAATCATATTGTTTATCAACATAAAATATTAAGCTGCTCTCAAACTTGGTGGTAGGAATTCTATGCAGGAATCCGTCTAGGTAGGTACCACCCCAGGGCCAGTTATTCTGCCGTGAAGCAGTAGTGTGCAAGCATTACTGTGTTTCGGTTTGAAGGGCACTGTGAGCTAGCGTAATCACTGGGCATTTGAGACTTAAGAACTGATGTCTCAGGGTGACGAGCGCAGTGTGGTGTCACACAGAAATATTCTGGGTGACACAGCATTTGCTGTGGGCGGACGTTGCACTTACCATCAGGTGAACGTTTTGCTCGTTTCGTCACTTTATACAATAAAAAAAAAAAAAAAACTTGCAATACTTGTAAAATCCGCTAAGGAAGTCCTTTGTACTGTTCTTATAACTTATTTTAGCATACTTATATAAATATTAGAGACCACTTTTCTGAATGATTTCTGAATTTTAGAGAGAACAAATACCGTGTACTTTAACATTTCTGTTTCACCCCGAGACATGAATTCTTAAGTCTCATATGCCCAGTGATTACACGAACTCTCAATGCCCTTCAAACCGATTTACAGTAATATTTACACACTACTGATTCACGACAGAAAAACTGGCCCGGGGTGGTACCTACCTAGATGGATTCCTGCTTATTTTGTAACGATTATTAGTGGTCAAAGGTTATGTTTTGCTAATCCTAGTAATATACGTGTACATTTACTCCCTTACTTCACCGAAGTACTTAGTGCATATAATAAAGGGTGCGAGGGTCTGCTGGAAATAGGGTTGTCAGGTCCTAAAACCAGAAATCCGAACAGACCAGTCATCATTTGAAAATGATAAAGATTATTGTATGCAAATCGACGCCTTTTCAGGTCGGTTATCATGAAATCGTCTGAACTTCGAATGAAATAACAACAAAGTTAAATGAATCTGTGTTCTTTATTATGCAATTAAAAAATTAAACACCGCGCCGACTTAAAAAATGTAAAAAGCCTAACATAATCCGGCATCCGACAGGCCGGACACTGTCTAATTTGGCCGGACACGCATCCGAAAAGCCTAAATGTATACGGCTTTATCCGGACGCCTGGCAACCCCAGTTGGAAATGTAACGTTATTTATTATTGCCTGCTATCTTATGAATGTGCATTGTTTTGTTACAGCTTAATTAATGTAGAGATAGCGATTGGGGACTGGCTGTCTAAACAAATATAGGTTTTACTGCTAAAGCTTTCGATTTCAAATTCGCACACATTATAGTAGGTTTTTTATCGTAAACATTTACGATAAAAAAATTTATAACTGATGTAATGACATCAGTTATAAAATTTACGTCATCACCTTTGCCAGAACATCCGTGCTCAATTATATGAGACTTAAGAACTGATGTCTCACGGTGACGAGCGCAGTGTGGTGCGCACAGAAATGTTCTGGGTGACACGGCATTTTTGTATAGAAGAGAGAGAAAACGAGCAAGAGGCTCACTTGATGTTTAGTGATCACCGCCGCTCATGAACATCCGCAACACCAGGGGAGTTGCGGGTGCATTGCCGGCCTTTGCTGGTGGTAGGATTCCTACTCAAGAATCCGTCTAGGTAGGTACCACCCCAGGGCCAGTTAGTTATTCTGCCCTAAAGCAGTAGTATGCAAACATTACTGTGTTTCGGTTTGAATGGCACTGTGAGCTAGCGTAATCACTGGGCATATAAGACTTGAGGACTGATGTCTCAGGGTGATGGGCACAGTGATGTGTCACACAGAAATGTTCTGGGTGACACAGCTTTTGTCATGGACAGACGTTGCACTTACCATCAGATGTACGTTTTACTCGTTTCATCACATTATAAAAAAAAAGGATTTGTTTGGACGACGGGGCAGACGTGACTTATCATCAGATGAAGGTTTTACTCGTTTATGGCCAGCAATAAGATATTTATAGACAGTAACTTTTTACTCTTTTTCAGTTCAATATTAAAGTTAATACGTCACGAACGTTATTGGTACAACCTTTTAATATCGACCTATTTGATCCGGGTGCGTAATGGAAAGCGCGTCTGTAACGTGAAATATTCGCACTCTGTGAGCTGCAGTGTCCGAGTAGCGCCGGCTCCAATTAGACACAACGTTTGTATTGCCCGGTAGGTAGGAGCGCGATCGTTACGAGTTCATTCATTCGGTGGAAATGTATTTACGAACCAGTAGCTGATTATGTACTAACACAGGTACTAACGCGTAGACAAGCCGCTTGTAATGCATGTATTCATATGTTATTGAATCTTGTCTAACATTTTGTCATGGAGCGTTTTTTGATTTTCTATGAGACTGTTCTTTGTAAATTTATAATATACTACTACTGGGCTAAGATAAAAAAAATAACAAAAAAGTCGATACCTACGGAGTTTCTTTCGCACGTTTCTTCTCCGTCAGAGGAACCTCATTACGAAGCGGTGGTAGATTGTGAAAAAAAAATTACGTTCGACAAACGAAATTCATATCTCTTACGGTGAGTATAGATAGTTGAGAATAAATTAATTTTATTTCTTTTCATTTTCATTTCATTTCACATGTTACATTTCATAAAGAGAACATACTCTCGTATTTTATACGAACTCTGCGCGTGTGTAGATTCGCAATGTTTCTACTATGAAGTTTAATTTCATAGCATAAAAGTTATCAGGGTTTGATCTCCGGTGTCGGCATCCCTAAATTTGTTGTGTTTTAACAGTTCGGCGGTGTAGGCTCAGGACCAGTCCCTCGGTGTTTTACAGTGTACATTTTGGAGAGTGTGCGAAGGAATTACACGAATTAAACAACACGATGCACGGCGAGTTTCCATTCTTTTGCTGTGGACATACCTTGCACTGGGACGAAGCGTTTTGCTTCTTCGTTTATAACGCGTACAGCAAAGGACTGGAATAATTGGCCTGCATCAGTCTTCCCGTTCGATTACAATGTGAGTGTCTTTAAGAGAAGAGTGGGTAGGCTTTTTAAGCTAGAGTGCCTACCATCAAAAACTATATCGCCACTTACTATCTGGTGGGATAGTGGTTAAAGAAAAGAAATATCGTCAGGAAACCTGCATGAAATATAACAGATATTTTGACGTAGAGTAATGTTCAAAGTGACCGACTTCCATGCCGCTCAAATTTTTTTGTAAACCCAGACGGAGAAAAAATTTTGTTGGTTGGATTTGGTTGTATTGTGATAGTATTCATGTATCTGATACGGCTTCCTACCTTAACTTCGATGTTATCACGTGGACGTTGCATAGAGCGCGGATAAGGTTCCTGAATTTGTGCGTACACTTGTGGCACTATAATATCTCCTGCGCAGTAGATAGCCGACAGTATTTGGAAGTCGTCGCCGTGGTTCAAGGACGGCCAGGAGGACATCAACTTGTGAAGTCATATATGGTTGAATGATTTTTTCATGTAGGACTCTGCTATTTTTAGAAATATTTTATGCATGAAGTCACATAATGGTTGCATGATTTTTTAAAGTAGGAATCGCTTTAAATTTCATAGTACGCGAGTGACCTGGGATCGATACCCGGTGCCGCCATTAAAAATGTTAGTTTTTAAGTTCTGGTTTATCACACGGTCGGCGGTAAAGGGAAACATCGTGAGGAAGTACTTAATATTTATTGCATGATAAAAATAATATTTCGAAGAGATGTGAAGTCCGCCAACCCGCATTGGGGCAGCGTGGCGGTTCTTCCCGGCTCTAAAACCCTCTTAGAAATGTGAGTGAGGAGACGGAGCAACGAATGTCAAACTAAAGCATAATAAGGGTGGTAGGATTCCTATGCAGGAATCCGTCTAGGTAGGTACCACCCCAGAGCCAGTTATTCTGCCGTGAAGCAGTAGTGTGCAAGCATTACTGTGTTTCGGTTTGAAGGGCACTGTGAGCTACCGTAATCACTGGGCATTTGAGACTTAAGAACTGATGTCTCAGGGTGACGGGCGCAGTGTGGCGTCACACAGAAATATTCTGGGTGACACAGCATTTGTTGTGGGTGGACGTTGCACTTACCATCAGATGAACGTTTTGCTCGTTTCGTCACTTTATACAATAAAAAAAATGTAGCATTTAGTATTTAGAATAATAGTAGTAGATTCTAATTTGCATCAAAATGTTAGATATGGGAAATGTTTTTGGAATGGATTTAATCTCTTTAGTTTTGGCAACAATTTTCAGACTTAGCTACGCACGGTGTAAGCGGATTGTGTGATGTTATGTTAGCCGCCTACTAGGTTTCCCATCTGAAAACATCTAAGTATTGTCTACTAACGCTAGTCATTCAATTAAAGCCAGCCAGACGTTGTTTGCCGTGTGGTAGCGGCCTAAGAGAATCTACCACCCCATTCCATTCCCCTGGGTGTCGTAAAAGTCGACAGAGGGAAATTATAACCAGGAGATGGCCAGCAGCATCTTCCTGGAACATCTGAATAAATCAACTGCGGTTGCCAACCCGCCTGCCAAGCGAATATGGCAAAATCCCTCCAATATAAGAGCTACAAACTTGTGGCTATCTATTGGGGAGGCCTGTGTTCAGCAGTGGACTTGTGATAGGCTGAAACGACGAGACGTTGTTCTACTCTTTCCGATAGGTGATGCGATGAAGCTGGATTTCTGAATTGCATTTAAGTGTGAATCTTTTAGTGCATTATCCCAAAATAATAGTATAAATGCGAAAGTAACTCTCTCTGTCCGTCTGTCTGTTTGTTACCTTTTCACGGTGCAACCGCTGGTAGCTCGTATCCTGGAGGCATATTAGCAGATATACTTCAGTACCATCTTGTGAGGCTGTTTACTAATGATATAATCCTATGCAGTAATTTACTGGTGGTAGGATTCCTATGCAGGAATCCATTTAAGTAGGTACCACCCAGGTGCCAGTTATTTTGCCGTGAAGCAGTAGTGTGCAAACATTACTCTGTTTTGGTTTGAAGGGCACTGTGAGCTAGCGTAATGACTGGGCATATGAGACTTAAGAACTTTTGTCTCAGAGAGACGGGCACAGCGTGGTGTCACACAGAAATATTCTGGGTGACACAGCATTTGTTATGGGCAGATGTTGCACTTACCATCAGGTTAACGTTTTGCTCGTTTCGTCACTATTCAACGTCGAGACACAACTTCTTAATAAAAAAAATGTTATACCTTAACTATTAACGATACAAACTGAAAATTGGGTCCTCACAGAGTAATAAGACAGAGTAACAAGACGAAGGGGGGGGGGGGGGGATCAAAATCGCAACTCTATCACTACTCGCATATCTTCTCTCTACCATTTCTATGCAGACGATCTCCAAATTTACTCCGACACTTCTCTCCAGAATCAATCTTGCTTCGATACTTGATTGGAAAAAGTACTTCGGCTATCATTGGAAATAAAAATCTTATCTCCAGAATCATCATCATCATTTCAGTCTATCACTAGATTGCCACAAAAATGAAAATTGTGGGGTGTATTTGCCATAGTTGCAACGCTTGGCAGGTGGGTTGGCAACCGCAGTTTATTTTTTCACATGTTCCAGGAAGCTGCTGCTGCCCATCTTCTGATTTTAACTTTCCCTCTGTCGGCTTTTACAACACCCACGGGATGAGATGGGGTGGTAGATTCTCGTAAGCCGCTACCACACGGCGAAATGAATTGCAATAATTTAGCACCTATTTCCATTAATGGCGTTGTAATACCCTTTAGTAAATCTTTGAAAGGTCATTGCATATTAAAGAGTCCAGCAGAAAGATGTTTGCAACAGCATCAGCTTTACGACGTTCGCGCAATTCTCTACTCATTCCCACTAGAGTTTTACTAGCGCAGTCCTTTTTACACCCTATTATTGACTATGCCGGTGTTACTCTTATATTACCAATGAACAGAATAATCTCTTCTTCAACATTTCGCTATTAGGTTTATATTTGGCCTTCGCAAATATGATCATGTTTCCGAGTTTCGCACTAAGCTCTTCATCATAATCATCATTTCCGCCTATTACAGTTCCCTGTTCAACATAGCCTAGCGTCTTTCAACTAGACTTCATCGGAATGCTCACATTCTATCTCTACTGTACTGTGTACTATTTCATCTCAAATAACCACGGTATATCAAAGAATAGTTTGAGTTATTGAGCGGTGAACAAAGAAAGAAAGAAAAAGTAAGAAAGAGAAATAAAGATAAAGAAAGAGAAAGAAAGAGAAAGAAAGAGAAGAAAGAGAAAGAAAGAGAAAGAAAGAGAAAGAAAGAGAAAGAAAGCGAAAGAAAGAGAAAACAGAGAAAGAAAGAAAGAAAGAGAAAGGCAGAAAGAAAGAAAGAAACACATTTATTCACGGTCTAATCACAATAGATACAAAACAAAACGAGAAAAAAAATGGAATTATGCAGAACATAAAATAATATTGCCCAAAATTAACAAAAGTGAAAAAATAATAAAAAATTAGTCTATGTAGCAGCATAAGATCGTGAAATGGACAGGACTTAGTAAAAATCGAGATACAGAGACTGCTGCTGATTCAAGGCTGCTGACAACCTCATTTCCTAACTTAAAATAGATCCTTCATCATCATCATCATCATTTCAGCCTACCATAGTCCACTGTTGAACATAGGCCTCCCCCATAGATTGCCACAAAACACGGTCCTGAGCCACCTGCATCCATCGACTTCCTGCAAAACCGTGTAGGTCGTCGCTCCATCTAGTGGGGGGTCGCCCTACACTGCGCTTGCCGGTACGAGGTTGCCTGTGTTGTTGTTGTTTTCACCCTTATTCCTTATTGTGAAAGCTTTCGCTACAGTTAAGAAAGGCTCAAGTATTAAGGCCTTTAAAAAATAAACTAAATATTTTTACTTAAATGTATGTAATATATTTTGTGTTGTTTTTGATGTGGTTTTCTTCTGCGGGTTTATTTATATATTATATTAGCGACCCGACAGATGTTGTCCTGCCCGAACATTGGCTTGCCTGCTGTTAACAGATTCAGCAAACCATTTTTCGATATTCGATTTATCGACAAACTATATACTGAGTGACTTTTTTCATTTTACTAGAACTCTATCGCAGCGCCACCTACCGGGACACGTGCCGTTCACCGTTCCGTTCCGTACCGTTCAACACCGGCATCGGTTGTAGAACGACCCCTTGTAAAACCAAATTGGTTTTTGTGAAACAATTTATGTAAATTAAAATGTTTTAACATTTGGTTTTTTTCCAAAATTTTACTTAATGTTGGTAGTACAGAAATAGTTCTAAAGTTAGAGGGGTCCGATGCACTACCAGATTTAAATAAAGGTATAATTTTACTATGTTTCATCAAATCAGGAAATACACCTAGTTCAATACTAGAATTAAATATTATGGCTAATTGAGGTGCAATTATATCTATAATAGACGTAATGACTTCAACAGACATACCCCATAGATCTGCGGTTCTCTTATAATCAATGGTCTTAAAATTATATAAAATAGCATTTGAATCTATCATATGAAATTCCTAATCTTTTGTACAAGAAGTTACAGTTTCTTTTAGTAATGTCTCAGCGGCAGTAGGAGAAGAATTTAATGATTTGAATGAATCTGAATCATCCAGGGAACCACACCAACACACACAAAATAAATCAACAGAGTTCATTAACATACACACGCACAGAAGAATTATATATATAAAGATGTATATACATATATGTTTCTCTATTTTTATTGTCGCCAAAACATATTCATGTATAGGTTGTATGTGTTTTACCCGCTTGTTGTATTTACCAATAACCGTGTATAGGCGCTGTTAATATTGCGAATAAATCTGAATTCGAAATCGCAATGGACGTCTGGTTCCCCCCCCCCCCCCCCCACAGACGTTTTAAAATGAGTTATGAATGAATTACGATTTAGTACTCCAGCGAAACTTTTATAGCTCTTCCCTGCGCTGTTACTGGAATTAAAGAATTTCAGAGCGGCCATTACGAAACAGCATGTTGCGTCCCCGCGGCGATTTATTAATTATAATAATAACGAAAACGTTTATTTCTCATCGCAAAATTAAAAAAAAAACATAAGGTATTTCCAGTAAGTAATTTGAGGAGCTGGTTGGTGTCTATGGTAGGCCGGAGACCTGTAGTACAGATCACCAGGTCATCACCCCTCAGGACCGGTGCAGCTATTTACCTATTGAATACAATTCATTTGACGACCTCGTGGCCTAGTGGTCAGAGTACCTGACTTCTAAGCCGCGGGTCCTGGGTTCGAATCCCAGCCGGAGCCAACATTTGTGCTAAAACATAAATTGTTGGTTTTCGGGTCTGGTTGTGTTGTGATTGTCCCCGTGTTTCTGACACTGCATCCTAGCCTACCTCCGATCTTATCGCATCAGCGTTACATCGGGCGCGGGTAGGTTGGGACGAGTGAGTGCCTCTGTGTTTGCGCGTACACTTGTGGCACTATAATATCTCCTGCGCAGTTGATGGCACTCGACAATAGTCGGCAGTTGTCGCCGTGTTCGAAATCGGCTAGGAGAACATCATCACAATTCATTCAGAATAGAAATAAAGTGTGTGTGTGTGTGTGTGTGTGTGTGTGTGTGCGCGTGCGTGCGCGCGTGCGTGCGTGCGCGCGTGCGTGCGTGCGTGCGTGCGTGCGTGTGTGTGTGTGTCTGTGTGCGTGTGTTCGTTTGCGTGTGTAAGAGCCGAAATGTTTACTTTTTATGCGGTACAAGTTTAAATTAATACTCTTCAAATACAATCTTTCAATGTTTTATTTATAATTATAGTAGGTTCTCCGTAAAAGTTTAATTTTGTTTCTGTAACCACTCACTAACGACTAACTTACAAGCGGATTTTGACGAAGAATAAATTGATAATATTTTTTTTATTTTATTATAAATATTAAAGCCTTGGTAACAAAAGAAACGACGTGAGAACTTAGTATTGAGTGCAGGAATAGTATACACACTAAAGGCGGATTTCACCGTTGAAACTAAACGCGATCAGTTCAAGCAAAACAAAGTTTCAGTGTTTGAATGAGTTCAATGTTACAGTTTGCATTTCATCAACATCAAATGAACGCAGTCAATGCTAAACGCGGTTCAAATTCTGAACGCCCAATTTTCGACGTTCAGCTCTTTAAACGCGTTTAGAGAGCTGTCATTGTCAATTGCACAACTATGTAAACACAAAAATTATTTTAATACGTTTTGTTTATTGTTTACATACCTATTTGACTTATGCATAAAAACAGGCTGTTTGATGTCGAAAAATAATAAATACATCGAGTTTTTGTTTTAGAATGACGATATTTCAAGTAAACTTCGTTTTTCTGAACACGATCAAAATGGAGGCGGTGAAATCGGTTAGACGAAAACCGAGTTGAAATGATACATTTGAACTAAGTTCAGTAAAACGTGGTTTTATTGAACTTGGTTTCCAAAGCGATCGGTGAAATCGGGTCTAAATCTTTTCTGCGCTTGTGAATGACATTTTTTGGGGCACAGACTAAAATAGAATGTTGTTGGTGTACTGTATAAGGAATAAAGAGTTGTCTCACTGTTAACACCCCACTTTGTTTGCTTGATAAGCGCTTGATTAAGTCTTCTCGTGGTTAAACGGTCTGAGGATGTATTGTGTCTTCGGATCTCAGCTGAAGCCGATGATCTTCACACTCTTCACGTTCTACACGTATTATGGGATTGGGTATTTTCATATATTCCTGGATAATACGTAAGGTTTTTGGTTTAGGTGAATATAAGTGACCATGAATTGCATTTGAATCTCCGCTATTTTTTTAAATACATACATAAGATCACGACTGTATCCCATAAGGAGTAGTTAGAGACTGGGCACTCACTGCTAAAACAGATGACTGCCACAATCCACGTTTCACCAAAACAATATAATGCACTTGGTGTGATAGGTGGTGAGCCCATCGCCACCATGCGCTGTTGGGTGCACAGTGCAGTTTAATTCCTTACTCGCCTTTTACGAGATACATTGGATGAGATGGAGTGGTAGTATTCTTTTATCGAGCCGCCACCACACGGCCTTTTTTAAATAACACTACCAATACTATTAACATTACTAATAGCCCTGTTAACCACTCCAACTAAGTTTAAAAGCTTGTGCTAGGAGATGGTTCACAACAATAGTCGAATGGCGAGCTCGATCCTGTGGCTTCTCGTTTCGTAATCCGCATCCTTAAAGTTAAGCTATTGTCGATTATTTCATCTGATCGTGATGCCATCTTCTTGTTATTTTTATGGGAAAAAGGGGCGATACGAGCCAAACGTTCGTCGTTTCAGGCTAACGCAAGTCCACTGCTGAACATAGGCCTCCCGCATAGATTGCCACAAAAGTTTGTAGCTCTCATTTTGGGGGGATTTCGCCATAGTTGCCACGCTTGGCAGGGGAGGGGACGCAACAGCAGTTTATTTATCCGGATGTTCCAGGAAGAAGCTGCAGCCCATCTCCTGGTTTTCATTTTCCCTTTGTCGACTTTTACGACACCCATGGGATGAGATGGGGCGGTTCCCGTGTGGTGGCGGCTTAAGAGAATCTACCGCCCCATCTCAAACGTTCACGTGAAGGCATATGACAACTGATGTCCCCCTGAGACATCAGTTATCATATGCCCAATAATTACACTAGCACTCAGTGCCCTTCAGACCAAAACACAGCCATGTATGCACACTACTGCTTCACAGGAGAATAACTCTCCATGCCGTGGTAGCTATCTAAAGAATATAGGAATCCTACCACCAGTAAATTTAAATTTAAAAGTAAATTTATTTTGGCACAACAGTCCTTTAAGTTGAACGTGAAAACATACTGTTGGTGCGAAACCCATCATATGCCATGTTAGTGGTTCTGCGTTGATCACGATAGCCCATAAATAAAAGGAGATTGCTACTCACTGTATTTATTTATTTATTTATTTTAGGAAGACTTACAGACAAATAATTACAAGTAAATATCAAAGTAGGTACACAAGTTGCTAATTACAAGCCTTCGCATATTAATATGCAGTTTTTAACAAATTTTATATAAAAATAAAATAATAATAATTAAGGTATCCCAACGACGTCACACAAAGAAAAACAAATGAAAATATATAGTAAACATAACATTAGGAGCTCACAGTCACACGGACAAGACACACACAACAGACAGTTATTGGTCTCTGTCATCTTTAAAAACTGTTTATTCATAAGTATCCTTACTGCCTTAGAAATAGTACAGAATAAGTCGATTTCCTGTTGCAGTGAAAGTTTATTAAAAGATATTGCACTTGCATAAAGGCCGTTGCCTGAATCCAATTTGATTGGTAAGTATGATAAAGGTATGGCAAGTTCATAATAACAAGACAAAGTTTCTTGGCATCTAAATCGTTTCAGTGAATATCTGTTATCAAAGCGAGGGCAGAATTAAAAGGTAGTGTTTACATTCTCTTCGGGCAGAATCTATTCTGTTGGAAAATTTTAACGGTACGATTACAATACGATTTCATAAAACAAAATAGAAACATATATTAAGAAATATAAAATTATGATTTCTTATATTTACGCGAACACTACACATCACGTAACACACAAGCGTCGGGTTATAAATAGCAAAATTAAACGCTATGAAATCCGTAAAACAGATTTCATTTAAATATAAAATTGTCATAGAGGTTTGAACGAAAACGGTGCCATTATGAAAAACCGCCAAATACTTTCGCTTGTATTACCATTAGCCCAGCAATCCGTCTAGGTATGTAGCAAGGCCAGTTATTAAGAATAACTGGTTACTCCTTACCTAGTTATTCCTGTGAAGCAGTAGTGTGCAAACAATACTGTCAGTCTGAAGCGCACTGAGAGCTAGTGTAAACACTGGGCATATGAGACTTAGGAACTGATGTCTCAGGGCGACGGGCGCAGTGTGGTGTGGTGCCACACAGGAATCTGGGTGACGTCATTTGTTACGGGCAGACGTACTTTCCATCAGGTGAACGTTTTGCTCGTCTCGTCTCTTTCTAGTATAAAAAAAACCTATCTACGTTATGACGAACATATAAAAAGCTGCAGACTACTAGACTAGTT
The DNA here is from genome assembly GCA_019845155.1 of Luehdorfia chinensis. NCBI lineage: Eukaryota > Metazoa > Arthropoda > Insecta > Lepidoptera > Papilionidae > Luehdorfia > Luehdorfia chinensis. The sequence continues at coordinate 3,240,941 of JAHVAK010000390.1, forward strand.
CTGAAGACTAATGGTGGGAGGACCTCCTGTACATACACTCACAGAGCCCCGCTATATACGCGGTTACACCGAATTCGATTGCGAACGCGAGGAGGTTCACGGCCTACACGAGATTAACTCGTGTACCGGTCGTTTTTAATTTTCGGCTCATTACATCCCTTATTGACACTGATTTAAGCCGAGGTTCCGAACCTCCTTGAGAGGGGCCTTTCGATCGCTGCGAGTCCTCCTTGTTAGTCGGAAATTTTATATTATTCGTGGACAGGGTCTGACTCTGACTCATCACCGGCAGCGACGGTGTATTCCTTACTAGCAGGTCTTCTGCTCGCGAGTTTATTCCGACGAAACTGTGAAAGCTGCCGGGCTGACAGTGCATTGCACATTAAAAAAACTGAAGACAGTCCGCCTAGCCCATGTCGCTACGACGAAGTCTCCCGAATACTTTCGGAAGTTATCAATTTCAGGAGATATTATAGTCACAACATAGAGGGACCCGATCGACCTAACGATCTAACTACACGTGCCCGATGTAATGCGATAGGGTCGGAGGTAGGCCAGGATGCAGTGTCAGAAACACGGGAACGAACAGCGAGAATGATAAAAGAGGTAACTAACAAAAATATGAAATTCCAAACGAAAATTGTCTTGGGCTTCTAGTCAATGAGTTTGAGAGTATTCGATGAAGCTGTAAAAGCCAAAAAAAGGCTAACAGCAATTACATCACCGAAATTATATATAATGAGTTTGATATAAACTGTTCGAAATTTACAAGAAACGTAATCACAATATAATCTCTTACATATACCAAATATTATTCAGCCAAGTTTCACTGATCATTGATACGTGAACGTACGTCAGAAACAAGTCTAGCATGATCTCTAGCTAATTTACATTAAGAAATGAACATCAAATTAAAACAAGGGACTTATAATTACTTAACAGTTTATATTGCTTTGTAATTCAAATCGTCTGGGTAGGTACCACACCAGGGCCAGTTATTCTAACGTGAAGCAGTAGTGTGCAAACAATGGTTTCGCTTTGAAGGGCACTGTGAGCTAGTGTAATCACTGGGCATGTGAGACTTAAGAACTGATGTCTCAGATTGCAGGGCGCAGTGTGATGACACACAGAAATATTCTGGGTGACACAGCGTTTGTTATGGGCAGACGTTGTACTTGCCATCAGGTGAACGTTTTGCTCGTTTCGTCATTATAACCAATAAAAAAAAAGATACAACGAAAAGGTAGACGGTTTTGAGTAACATTGTGCTTCATAGTAATATGCTAATTATTTATTTATTTCTTTAGACTTCTATGCATTGAAATGGTACATATTGTGGACTTTTGCCTAAAATAATAATTAAAAAAAAAACGCCTTCATCAGGGCAGCTCTGAACTTGCTTATGTGAATTACAGTTTTATGATTTTCTTATCGAACACGTCATCAGAAAACTTTACCAGTAAATAGGTCCACCCTCACAGTACTTCTAACAAAAAACTATTAAAATCGATTTATATCAAATAACAAAGAAGTTATGCTCGATTAAATTATATAAGTATATTTTTTTTCAAAAATAAACCAATGTCCACTGCTGAACATAGGCCTCCCTCATAGGTCGCCTAAAAACTTGTAGCTCTCATTTAGATTTGATTTTGCCATGATTGCCACGCTTGGCAACCTCAGTTTATTTATTCAGATGTTCAAGGAAGATGCTGCTGCCCATCCCCTGGTTTTAATTTTCCTTTGTCGACTTTTACGACACCCACGGGATGGGATGGGGTGGTAGATGCTCTTGAACCGCTACCACTCGGCAGTAATTATTATAATATTTTTAGTAATTATTATTTTTAGTTTATAATTTATCAATACAATTCAATAATTTTTAAAGTGTTCTGGTAAGGGGTTGTAAGGGAGTTCCCATTACAAACCCTTCCCTTTTAGAGTGAAGGAGGGAAACGTCCAGATTTTACTCTAAATATCAACTTTGTCAGACTATATAAGCTTCATAATACGCGAGCGACCTGACTTCGATCTCCGGTTCCGGCACCTTTGTAATTCTACAATTTTAAGTGCTGATTTACCAAGTGCTGAGCGGTGAAGGAAAACATCGTGAGGAAACCTGCATGTCTGAGGAATAAAAATATTTCGAGCGCATGTGAAGTCCGTCAACGCACACTGGACCAGCGTGGCGGAGTTTTTTCAGAGACAAGACCCTCTCAAAAATTATAGGAGGTCTTTGCTCAGCAGTGGGACATTTATAGGCCGTTAATTTTCTTTCAGGAAGCTCTGGAAAACTATTGGTGGCTGGTTAATCTTAGTAGCATACCGGTTCCCCGCTCACTCGCCGGCTTGCCTACTATGGTGAGTACTGCCAAATCTTCCATGAATGCTGGTGAGATTGTTTGCTCTCTACGAAAGGCAATTGATTATCAAAGGCTGATGAAGAAAGTAGATTAAGTTATGTTAGTTATGAAATCTCCAATGCGGTATTTTCATAGCAAAGTTTCTAATACTGTAGTCGCCATCTTAATTGGCGTAGTTTGACGAAGTCGTACAGTTTCTTTGTGTTTTGTGCGCTTCGAGGTTGTTGCAGATGCATTAAAAATTAATAAGAACTACAGTCTGTGTTGAAATAACCTTCTAGAAAAATGCTATGTATTTTTGGTCTCTCAAACACACACATTTACTACCTACGCTTGTAATTCTGCTGTCCAGCAGTACTATGCAAACATCAGTAATGTTTGCAACTGTTTGAGATTTATTTGATATTTTAAATTTATTTTAATAGTTAACAATAAACAAAGTTTTCTTATATTTACGCGAACACTACACATTTAAATGAAACTAATTTTACGGATTTTATCGCGTTTTATTTTATTATTTATAACCCGACGTTTCGAGTGAAGACAAGATCGGACAAGGAATAATAATTAAAAGCTGAAGGTACTCCGGGTTAACTATGACATCGGGACATCTGTCACCTCAGTCCGCCCGTGACCATGGGTGCTGTAAAGCACTCGAAACGTCGGGTTATAAATAATAAAATAAAACGCGATAAAATCCGTAAAATTAGTTTCATTTAAATGTGTAGTGTTCGCGTAAATATAAGAAAACTTTGTTTATTGTTAACTATTAAAATAAATTTAAAAATATCAAATAAATCTCAAACAGTTGCAAACATTACTGATGTTTGCATAGTACTGCTGGACAGGAGAATTACAAGCGTAGGTAGTAAATGTGTGTGTTTGAGAGACCAAAAATACATAGCATTTTTCTAGAAGGTTATTTCAACACAGACTGTAGTTCTTATTAATTTTTAATGCATCTGCAACAACCTCGAAGCGCACAAAACACAAAGAAACTGTACGACTTCGTCAAACTACGCCAATTAAGATGGCGACTACAGTATTAGAAACTTTGCTATGAAAATACCGCATTGGAGATTTCATAACTAACATAACTTAATCTACTTTCTTCATCAGCCTTTGATAATCAATTGCCTTTCGTAGAGAGCAAACAATCTCACCAGCATTCATGGAAGATTTGGCAGTACTCACCATAGTAGGCAAGCCGGCGAGTGAGCGGGGAACCGGTATGCTACTAAGATTAACCAGCCACCAATAGTTTTCCAGAGCTTCCTGAAAGAAAATTAACGGCCTATAAATGTCCCACTGCTGAGCAAAGACCTCCTATAATTTTTGAGAGGGTCTTGTCTCTGAAAAAACTCCGCCACGCTGGTCCAGTGTGCGTTGACGGACTTCACATGCGCTCGAAATATTTTTATTCCTCAGACATGCAGGTTTCCTCACGATGTTTTCCTTCACCGCTCAGCACTTGGTAAATCAGCACTTAAAATTGTAGAATTACAAAGGTGCCGGAACCGGAGATCGAAGTCAGGTCGCTCGCGTATTATGAAGCTTATATAGTCTGACAAAGTTGATATTTAGAGTAAAATCTGGACGTTTCCCTCCTTCACTCTAAAAGGGAAGGGTTTGTAATGGGAACTCCCTTACAACCCCTTACCAGAACACTTTAAAAATTATTGAATTGTATTGATAAATTATAAACTAAAAATAATAATTACTAAAAATATTATAATAATTACTGCCGAGTGGTAGCGGTTCAAGAGCATCTACCACCCCATCCCATCCCGTGGGTGTCGTAAAAGTCGACAAAGGAAAATTAAAACCAGGGGATGGGCAGCAGCATCTTCCTTGAACATCTGAATAAATAAACTGAGGTTGCCAAGCGTGGCAATCATGGCAAAATCAAATCTAAATGAGAGCTACAAGTTTTTAGGCGACCTATGAGGGAGGCCTATGTTCAGCAGTGGACATTGGTTTATTTTTGAAAAAAAATATACTTATATAATTTAATCGAGCATAACTTCTTTGTTATTTGATATAAATCGATTTTAATAGTTTTTTGTTAGAAGTACTGTGAGGGTGGACCTATTTACTGGTAAAGTTTTCTGATGACGTGTTCGATAAGAAAATCATAAAACTGTAATTCACATAAGCAAGTTCAGAGCTGCCCTGATGAAGGCGTTTTTTTTTTAATTATTATTTTAGGCAAAAGTCCACAATATGTACCATTTCAATGCATAGAAGTCTAAAGAAATAAATAAATAATTAGCATATTACTATGAAGCACAATGTTACTCAAAACCGTCTACCTTTTCGTTGTATCTTTTTTTTTATTGGTTATAATGACGAAACGAGCAAAACGTTCACCTGATGGCAAGTACAACGTCTGCCCATAACAAACGCTGTGTCACCCAGAATATTTCTGTGTGTCATCACACTGCGCCCTGCAATCTGAGACATCAGTTCTTAAGTCTCACATGCCCAGTGATTACACTAGCTCACAGTGCCCTTCAAAGCGAAACCATTGTTTGCACACTACTGCTTCACGTTAGAATAACTGGCCCTGGTGTGGTACCTACCCAGACGATTTGAATTACAAAGCAATATAAACTGTTAAGTAATTATAAGTCCCTTGTTTTAATTTGATGTTCATTTCTTAATGTAAATTAGCTAGAGATCATGCTAGACTTGTTTCTGACGTACGTTCACGTATCAATGATCAGTGAAACTTGGCTGAATAATATTTGGTATATGTAAGAGATTATATTGTGATTACGTTTCTTGTAAATTTCGAACAGTTTATATCAAACTCATTATATATAATTTCGGTGATGTAATTGCTGTTAGCCTTTTTTTGGCTTTTACAGCTTCATCGAATACTCTCAAACTCATTGACTAGAAGCCCAAGACAATTTTCGTTTGGAATTTCATATTTTTGTTAGTTACCTCTTTTATCATTCTCGCTGTTCGTTCCCGTGTTTCTGACACTGCATCCTGGCCTACCTCCGACCCTATCGCATTACATCGGGCACGTGTAGTTAGATCGTTAGGTCGATCGGGTCCCTCTATGTTGTGACTATAATATCTCCTGAAATTGATAACTTCCGAAAGTATTCGGGAGACTTCGTCGTAGCGACATGGGCTAGGCGGACTGTCTTCAGTTTTTTTAATGTGCAATGCACTGTCAGCCCGGCAGCTTTCACAGTTTCGTCGGAATAAACTCGCGAGCAGAAGACCTGCTAGTAAGGAATACACCGTCGCTGCCGGTGATGAGTCAGAGTCAGACCCTGTCCACGAATAATATAAAATTTCCGACTAACAAGGAGGACTCGCAGCGATCGAAAGGCCCCTCTCAAGGAGGTTCGGAACCTCGGCTTAAATCAGTGTCAATAAGGGATGTAATGAGCCGAAAATTAAAAACGACCGGTACACGAGTTAATCTCGTGTAGGCCGTGAACCTCCTCGCGTTCGCAATCGAATTCGGTGTAACCGCGTATATAGCGGGGCTCTGTGAGTGTATGTACAGGAGGTCCTCCCACCATTAGTCTTCAGAACTAGTCTAGTAGTCTGCAGCTTTTTATATGTTCGTCATAACGTAGATAGGTTTTTTTTATACTAGAAAGAGACGAGACGAGCAAAACGTTCACCTGATGGAAAGTACGTCTGCCCGTAACAAATGACGTCACCCAGATTCCTGTGTGGCACCACACCACACTGCGCCCGTCGCCCTGAGACATCAGTTCCTAAGTCTCATATGCCCAGTGTTTACACTAGCTCTCAGTGCGCTTCAGACTGACAGTATTGTTTGCACACTACTGCTTCACAGGAATAACTAGGTAAGAATAACTGGCCTTGCTACATACCTAGACGGATTGCTGGGCTAATGGTAATACAAGCGAAAGTATTTGGCGGTTTTTCATAATGGCACCGTTTTCGTTCAAACCTCTATGACAATTTTATATTTAAATGAAATCTGTTTTACGGATTTCATAGCGTTTAATTTTGCTATTTATAACCCGACGCTTGTGTGTTACGTGATGTGTAGTGTTCGCGTAAATATAAGAAATCATAATTTTATATTTCTTAATATATGTTTCTATTTTGTTTTATGAAATCGTATTGTAATCGTACCGTTAAAATTTTCCAACAGAATAGATTCTGCCCGAAGAGAATAATATGATATGATACCAGATATAATAACAGATAAATAATATAATAATATGATAACAGATATTCACTGAAACGATTTAGATGCCAAGAAACTTTGTCTTGTTATTATGAACTTGCCATACCTTTATCATACTTACCAATCAAATTGGATTCAGGCAACGGCCTTTATGCAAGTGCAATATCTTTTAATAAACTTTCACTGCAACAGGAAATCGACTTATTCTGTACTATTTCTAAGGCAGTAAGGATACTTATGAATAAACAGTTTTTAAAGATGACAGAGACCAATAACTGTCTGTTGTGTGTGTCTTGTCCGTGTGACTGTGAGCTCCTAATGTTATGTTTACTATATATTTTCATTTGTTTTTCTTTGTGTGACGTCGTTGGGATACCTTAATTATTATTATTTTATTTTTATATAAAATTTGTTAAAAACTGCATATTAATATGCGAAGGCTTGTAATTAGCAACTTGTGTACCTACTTTGATATTTACTTGTAATTATTTGTCTGTAAGTCTTCCTAAAATAAATAAATAAATAAATACAGTGAGTAGCAATCTCCTTTTATTTATGGGCTATCGTGATCAACGCAGAACCACTAACATGGCATATGATGGGTTTCGCACCAACAGTATGTTTTCACGTTCAACTTAAAGGACTGCTGTGCCAAAATAAATTTACTTTTAATTTTACTCCGGGTTAACTATGACATCGGGACATCTGTCACCTCAGTCCGCCCGTGACCATGGGTGCTGTAAAGCACTCGAAACGTCGGGTTATAAATAATAAAATAAAACGCGATAAAATCCGTAAAATTAGTTTCATTTAAATAAACAAAGTTGTAACATAACAATTTTACGATAACACATTTTCATATTTAATAACAATTTTACGATTTTTGATAAATTAAAGAAGTACTCAAGATACATGTCTTTGCGGGGAAAGGGGGTTTAAAAGTCTAGTGTAAGAACTGGCGGTATGGAAGGTATGCGGCAGTGGTAGGGAGAAGTGGAGGACCGATTACTGTTGGTACGAGATTGTAGGATTCCTATGCAGGAATTCGTCTCGGTAAGTACTACCCTAAGGCCAGTTATACTGCCGAGAAACAGTAGTGTGCAAGCATTTATTGTTATACCCTTTATTTTTTTTGTTTATTGATTTTCTTTTATTTTTTTTATTTAATTCATATTCTTACTAATTTTGTTAATTCACCTGTACTAATTTGTGACTGAAATCTGAAGTGTGGGAATAAATGCCTTTATGTCCTTCATGCCTTTATGCCTTTTTATGTCATTACTGTGTTTCGGTCTGAAGGGCACTAAGAGCTAGTGTAATCACTGGGCATATAAGACTTGAGAACTACACAATTTCTAAGATATAAGATAAACGTTGGCCCAACATTTATTCAAATATACGGCTTGGATTCGAACTCCATTCGAATCACACGATGACAGTATATGTGACCAGCTGCGCTCCGCGTTTTCAACCACACAAAAATAAGCCGACCACATGATTGCGCCGTACGTTCCCTCCCCCCCCCATCCCCTCGGCACCCTCGGTAATTTTTGGTTCACAGCGTGCAGCTCCTTAAGGTCGTAGCAAGAAGCTTAACAGTTTAGTCTAATTCGATGCCTAATATTTTACTGGTGGTAGGATTGCTATGCAGTTATCCGTCCAGATAGGTTCCACCCCAGGTCAGTTCTTCTGCCGTGAAGCAGTAGTGTGCAAACATCACTGCGTTGCGGTCTGAAGGGCACTGATAGCTAATGTAATTACAGGGCATACGAGATATAAGAACTAATATCTCGGGGTGACGGGCGCAATGTGGTGATACAGCATTTGTTGTGGGCGGACGTTACACTTACTCGTACCATAACTTATCAACTTAACAAGTCACTTTATCAAATCAAATAAAATCTACAGAGTATTTTAATACGAAAACATTTTTTCAAATCGCGTTCAAACATACAAACTCTCCTGCTTTATCATACTACTAGCTGTGCGCCGCGGTTTCACCCGCGTAAAAAAGCCGACCCCGATATTTACTTTCCTGTTTGAATCGGATTTTGGGGTTTTATTCTGTTTGCGCGGAACCCTAATTATTTTCAAACAATGAAAGTTGCCTAAGTTACCCTTTATAGTATCAGCTATCTGTCAGTGAGGCTCCCGTCAAATCGATCTAGCCGTTGCGGAGATTAGCCGGAACAGACGGACAGACGGACAGACAGACAGACAGAGAGACAAAAATAAAAAATCTCGTAAGTATCGTATATACTTTCATAAGCATTGATTAAAAAGCTGTTATTTTGTTATTACAAACAGACACTTCAATTTTATTTAATTAATATAGTTTAAGATAAGATGTAAACAGAACAATCAAAACTTTTCCTACATTGTTATATATATAAGTATAAACATGCAGTGTGATTATATTTTATAGAAAAGCTGATGTAATAAATAGGTGTCAATCGTTAGTCGAAACTGCCTGAATTGTTTTGTCAAGCGAGTGCAGTAAAGTATCATTATCTAAATACGTAAGAGAGGGACAGAAACGACCGTTATGACTGGTAATAGGATTGCTTTGCAGGAATCCGTCTAGATAGGTACCACACCAGTGTCAGTTCTTCTGCCGTGAAACAGTAGAGTTAGTGTAACAATTACTAGGCATGTGAGACTTAAGAACTTTTAGGGTGACGGGCGCAGTGTTCACACACAAAAATGTTCTGAGTGAATTTCTGTGATACTCCCAAGGGCAGGCATGGCACTTAACACCAGGTGAACGGATTGCACGTGTTGTTACTAAATACGATAAAAAGGTTTCATCATTTCAGCCTATAACTAGACCACTGCTGAACATAGGCTTCCCCCCACAGATTGCCATAACAATTTTTAGCTCTCATTTTGGGGGGATTTTGCCATTGTTGCCACGCTTGGCAGGCGAATTCGCAACCGCAGTTCATTTATTCAGATGTTCCAGGAAGATGCTGTTACCCATCTCCTCGTTTTAATTTTTCCTCTGTCGACTTTTACGACACCCACGGATGGTAGATTCTCTTTAGCCGTCACCAATCAATCAAAAGAAACCTATCCCGAAACCAACCAGAGTTACACAGTAGACCCCCTGATGTTAATGAGCCAGTTTACTGGTGGTAGGATTCCTATGTACGAATCCGTCCGCAGGGCCAGTAAATCTGCCATGAAGCAGTAGTGTGTGTGGTGTGCAAACATTACTGTGTTTCGGTTTGAAGGGTACTGAGAGCTAGCGTAATCACTGGACATGAAAGACTTAGGAACTGATTTTTCAGGGCGTAGTTTGGTGTCACACAGAAATTTTCTGGGTGACACATCATTTGTTATGGGCAGACGTTGCACTTACCATATCAGGTGAACGTTATGCTCGTTTCGTCACTTTATCAAATACTAGCGACCGCCCCGGCTTCGCACGGGTAGATAGATCTGCTGGTCAGATAAGATTACGTTATTTTACTAAAATAATGTTTTATTTATGGGAACATAAGCTATGAAATATAACCAATATTTCATGTCGTGGTAGCAAACAAAAACCGCTCTCGACCGCTGCGCAAAGGGAGCCGCGCACCTCGATGATGCCCAGGTTGCATGAAGCATGGCGGCGGCGCGCCGTTCGGGGGACACCGCGGCCGCCGTATTTATTAAGGAGCGTTTCAAAGTTTAAAAAAAAGTTAACTAAAATTACCAACCACTATTAAATTGTTTCTAGTTTACAAAACATAATGTGAGTAGGTAAGTAATTAATAGATCTTAGTCTATTCGCGTGTAGCGCGGGCGAGCGTGGGGCTGTTCGCTCACACAGCGGCATTTTTCTTATTTTTAGCATTTTTATACCTATCGTAACTTCTAAACGATAGGTCCGATTTGAAAAATTTAAAGAGGTCTTTACATGTACATAATAAACCTTGACTATGAAACTATTTTGTAGGGTAAGGATTAATATCATGATAGGAATGTCATCATCTTTCGATTCTACCCGTGTTTTGATAGACTAATTTGAACAAAGCGGTTATTGTGACTTAACTATAATAGTTAAGACTATAATAGTTTTTTTCCGAGTAATGATTAGTACTATGAAAATGTAGTACATTATTTTCTTCATCATTAATAGTTTTAACAGCGCGCGTCAAATAATGCATTTTTGAAATTGATGAAGTGAATTTTTGATACCTTGAGTTACATCAAAGCAATTTTCGTAGGGATCTCGGTTTTTTTTTAAATTAAATACAGTTTATGTTAGTTGTTGATAATGTAGTTGTATATAGGTGAAATTTTAAAATCGGTACAGTTGTTTTTGAGTTTATTCATTACAACCAAACATACAAAGTATCAAATCTTTCCTCTTTATAATATTTGTTTAGAAAATAAGTATATATGTACATTAGAAATAAATAACACTAAATAACTTTAACAGTAAAGTAATTTATTTAATTTTGGTTCTGACAACACTCAGTTTATCTTCATCGATCCTTCTTAGTATCTAATCCCAAAAGTAATCTTCCAGATGTGTAAAAGAATAAACGACTGCGAACTGCTTCTTTTCTTTTAAAATTGCTTTTATTGCACTGTCTTTAGAGTCTCATGTGCACTTTCCTGCAGCACTTATAAAGTGGCGAAGTGCCTCTGGATAAACGAGGGTACAAATTGAGCAAACAGTGTATTGCAAAATGGCCGCGGAATCGGTTCCGGTGGAGAAAGACAGCGGGTCCCAAACTTTGCCGTTATAATATTTATTATTGAATAACAGAATCGAGCTCAAAGTTGCCCAGCGAGCTATGGAAGGGGCTATGTTCATTGTCTTCCTGCGAGATAGAATCCGTAGCGATCATATCAGCAGCAACAACCTTAATATCTATAGTTAATAGAATCAGGCGTTACTTTGCGGAAATCCATGATAGTAAAGGAGAGAAAGTTAATTTGCTAAGATCCGCATGCAGAATGTAAAATGGTGTATATTACCTAGTTTTGATGAGCACCGCCCGCCCTCCCTCAACAGCGTGCACAAGAAAACCAATACCGCCACCGGGAGCCGCCAGATACCCCCCACCACTACAACACTACCACTAGGCAATACACACCACTGAAGTCGAGAACATACCAGATACCCCCCACCACTACAACACTACCACTAGGCAATACACACCACTGAAGTCGAGAACACTACACGTGCTTCACCTCAAAACGAGGCATTATCAAGGGTATTGACTCTACTAACCTTACTATCTATTTATTTACTCTTAATTGTAAAAAAACTAAATTATATTTCCGAGATAGCATATTTCCGAGAGGGTTTTTTGGGCTGGGAAGACTCCGCCACTCTGCTCTAATGCGGGTTAGCGGACTTCACATGTCCCTGAAATATTTTTTATTTCGATTTCCTCCGCCGAGCACATGGTAATCAGCACTTAAAATTGCAATTAACAATTGTAGTAGTGGTATCGAACCCAAGTCACTCGTGTACTATTAAATTTAAGGAGAGCGTCTAAGTCCTGAGCTACCACGGCACTTATTATATTCTTAATTGTAACCTTACAAGGTGCATCAGGGGCATTCTCTGCCAGTCAACCCTGAGAGACTTGAAAAATATCGACGGGTAAAATATTAGTAAAAATAAATATGTCGGTTAAAAATATAAGCACTATATATAATAATATAAATAATCAATATGTATACATCCACAATATTAACATACATAAACACGAACATACAAATAATAAATATAATAGGAAAATAAACCGTATACTACATACAAAAACCCAATATACCCGGTTCTATACAAAAATCACATCAAAAAGCGTCTTCGATCGACCAAACAATAAAATAAAGGAAAAGATCACAAATACCGATTAAATAAACACAAATGTAATCTTATGTCCACGGTATAAAGTAGCTTTCTAAATGAAATATGCTAACGTTCCACGACGTTTTCAAATTTGATGTTACTGACATGGCTGACGTGATGCTAATCGAAATGAGCGCACTGTGCGCTCTTTGTGAGGACGTTTTGAAATATGAAATATTTTCTGTATATCAATTTACGTACATTAGAGAAACTAACAGGTAAAATGAAAGAATCAATTTGCCTCCAAATAATATTGTCGAAATAATCCAATGAAGGAATTATTGTCGGGGTTCTCAAGTAACAACCTCTAGCGATGAACTGCACGGTTTTGCGGGAAGTCGATGGTGGATGCAGGTGGCTCAGAACCGAGTTTTGTGGCATCTGTTGGGGGGGGGGGGGGGGGGGGGGGGGGTTACGTTCAGCAGTGGACTTGTGATGAGTTGAAATGATAATGATGATGACAGATTACTTTAGATACTCAATATCATGTATTTTATACAATGATGATTTCTTATATTTACACGAACTACACCAATATTTAAAAAAAAAACAGAAAAAGGTGAGTCATAATAAAATTGCACACTATTATTATTATTAACTAGCGGACCCGGCACACGTTGTCCTGCCCATTCCGGTATGTCACGCGATGAGCTTTATGTCTGAATTTTACTTAAGTATGAAACTATATACCGGGCTCGACTCGAAAAAATGCCGATAAATGGCGGCGCCCGCCTGCACAGCTATCTCAATGGTATGCAAAGAAAAAAAAATAATGAAAGAAGACTTAAACAAAGAAAAAGTATTTATTTTCACAGAACTGTCATGCATACAAGATAATATAAGTTTTGTTTCTGTCATGTACAGATGTCACGAGATGGCGTTGTCTACGGAAAATGTATGAGAAAATGAATTTTCTTGATGGCGGCGGTCCATTCGGGGCGGAGACAAATCCAACAAATCCAACATCATAAAAATCTGTCCTGCCGTTTTTGAGTTATAAATGATGTAACTAACACGAGTTTGTTTTATATATTTATAGATTACCACACATATATAATCTGCGCTACATTGTGCCGCAGAGTAAAGGTTTAAGAAGTAAGATTTTAATTATTAATTATCTACACGTGTAGTTTATAAAATTGCTTGTCATCAATAATCTGCATTATTGCTGATAGATATCATCATTTCAGCCTATTACTAGTCCAATGCTGAACATAGGCCTCCCCCATAGATTGCCACAAAAGTTTCTAGCTCACATTTTGAAGGCGATTATGCCATAGTTGCCACGCTTGGTAGGCGGGTTGGCAACCGCAGATTATTTATTCAGATTGTCCAGGAAGATGTTGCTGCTCATGTCCTGATTTTTATTTTTCCTCTGTCGACTTTTACGACACCCACGGAATGGGATGGGGTGGTAGATTCTCTTAAGCCGCCGCCACACGGTGGGATAGACATCTGTGCCCTTTAAGAACTTGATAAAGTAAATTATCCGTCGCTATTCCTAACGTAGTTTTCTTTTTATATGAATAAGTTACGAGACGAGCAAAACGTTAACCCGATGGTTAATGCAACGTCTGCCCATAACAAATGCCTTGTCACCTGAAACATGTCGGTGTGACACCACACTGCGCCCGATCTTAAGTCTCATAGTGATTACACTCTCAGTGCCTTTCAGACCGAAACACAGTAATGTTCGCACACTACTCACGCTCCACAGCAGAATAACTGCCCTGGGGTGGTACGTACCAAGACGGATTTCTGCATAGCAATCCTGCCACCAGTAAATTGGTTAAACATATTAACTCATCTAGAAGCAAACGACGATTGTAAAATACTAAATTAAATTTCAGTCATTTGTTTTAGTATTTACACAATATAATATACTAACATTTTCTTTTCAAAGTTCGATATCATCTGGGGAAGCTTGACAAACTAGCGAAGTTTGCTTTGTGTTAAAATAGAGCTGCCTGAGGTTGTTTCAGGGGGATTAAAATTTAATTAGAAGTGTGCAGTTTATGACAGTTTTCGATCTAGGACGCAAGAGGGAGCTGAGGCGGATTATAATGTTATTATAAATGCAGAGCCGTGGTAGCTCAGGGGCTAGGCGCTCGCTTTAAATTTCATAGTACGCGAGTGACCTGGGTTCGATTCCCGGTGCCGGCACCACTAAAATTGTTAATTGCAATTTTAAGTGCTGATTTACCACGTGCTCGGCGGTAAAGGAAAACATCGCGAGGAAACCTGCATGACTCAGAAATAAAAAAAAATAGTTCGAATACATGTGAAGTCTATCCAGGCCAACCCGCATTAGAGCAGCGTGGCGGAGTCTTCCTAGCTCCAAAAACCCTCTCAGAGATGAGGGGAGGCCTGTGCTCAGCAGTGGGACATTTATAGGCTGAAACTTCACTTTTTTTACTTTTATAAATGCAGCAACTCTGAAACAGCTTCATTACGAAGTCTTTTTAATAGATTGGGGTTCTGTGTCTAGATTACTAGGGATATGGCAAAGAAATAAGTTTTAAAGAACAGGCAAGAATTTCAGTTTGCCACTGTAAATTATATTCCATATTATTTTTTAACATAAAAAGCACATCATGAAAAAATAAAATGAGCCGCTCAAACTTAAGCAAAAGTGAATTTATGCAGATAAAGATAAGAGACAATCGAGTCGTTTACCGGCAAACTTGTCCGAGCGAGCAGCGAAAGTTTGAGCACCGTTGAACAATGACCCTTTTCATACATTACCGTGCATTGCTCCCCTCGCTGCCAACCCATAGCGTGCGACATAGTCCCCTTAACAAAGCCACTATACTGGCGGACCGGCCTATTGTTTGTTTTCTGTAAGTTTTATGAAGATTGCTTGGCGTCGTTTTAATAGATCGCCACACCTTGGTATACCGCGTCATCACGAAATTAGAACCTGTTATCTAGATGTAAACATTAGTTTCGTGTTTCGGGCTTCATCCACTTAGTGATTTGTTGGGCTGCGATATTTATTAGTGATGTTATGATCTATTGGTAACAAAATTTCATATTTTTCTTTAAAGTTACAGCCTATAAATGTCCAAGAATTTTGGAGCCGGGAAGAGTACGCCACGCGTCAATGTCCTCGAAATATTTATTAGTCCTCTAATGACTAATAAATATTCGAGGACATTGACGAATAGGCGACAGACATGCGGGATTCCTCACAATGTTTTCTTTCACCGCCGAGCACGTGGTAAATAAGCACTTAAAATTGCAGTTAACAATTTTTTGTGGTGCCGGCAATTTTAAAGCGAGCGCCTAGCCCCAAAGCTACTACGGTTTTTCGTAAAATAAATCAAATTTATATTTGGTACGACTCTGTCGCATTTTGTTCAATGGCCGCCGCGTGTTTCAGAAGTCAGATAACTAGATTTTTACGAGGCGAGTTCTGAGTGCGAATTTCAGCCGGAGTCAACGTTTGCACAAAACAGTTGTTGGTTTGCGGGTCTGGTTGTATTGCGTTTGTCTCCTTGTCTCTGACACTGCATTTTCGCCTACATTCGATCTTATCCCACGAGCGTTACAACGAGTACGTGTGGGATAAGACGTGTGATTGTCTGTGTGATTGCGCTTTCTTTTTAGAACTGTTCTATACAGAACATAATATTATTTAGATATTTATATTTTAATTTTTACTTTATTTTTGTTTACTTTTAATTAGTTATAAGATATTTTTTACCCATGGCAACATAATATCATTTATTACTTTAAACTAATAGCAATATTCTTTCACTTCCATTGCATTCGTGCACCTGTTCTTTATACAGTTTTAAATAATAAAATAGTATAAAGTTAACTCTAGCTTTTTACTTAACAAGAACTAATGGTCACTATTAGCCCGAAGGCTTTCACAGCTTCGCCGGATTAAAAGGAGGACGAGCGCTGAGGGCGCTTAGCCGAAACCTTTATTTATGGATGTCTGGCGCAAGGGCACCCGAGAGGTGACCTCGGCTTGGACCGCCAACCTGTGCGCGAGAGCAATTGACTCGAGGGTGCCAAAGGCCCCCTTTACGGACGGCCTCGGCTATGTCAGTTACTACAATCGGGAGGGCTGTGATTGCGCGTGCAATTTCGCCACTATGATAAAGACGTTACGTCTCATTTTGTATCGTATCAATGGGGAGTATTCCGAGGAGTTGTTTTGATTAATTCCTGCTGGTAAGTTCCACCATCGAACATTGCGGCACAACACAAGATTTCATCAGCACTACATATATGACTGGCATTCCATCACTGTGTGTTTTGCCAGAAATTTTCTGCCCCGTACATCCAGTTTGTGAAATCTGTTAGCCCCAAAATGAGAGCTACTACCGTTTGTGGCAATCTATGGGGGAGGCCTATGTTCAGCAGTGGACTAGTGATAGGCTGAAGTGATGAGTACCTTGCCCGTTTGGCCCTCTTCTACTAAAAAAAGAAAAAAACTCCTGCCCAGTTGATAGCTAACGACAGTATTCGAAAGTTATCGCCGTGGTTGAAATCGGCTCAAAGGACCTCAAAATCACCAGACATTTCGCATCTCAGACCCTGCTGTCCGTCAACAGTCTACATAATTTAGGTAGGGCACGAGATATCGCCAATTAATCGGAGGCTATAAGATTTGTCTGACATTTTCGTTAGTCGACTTTTGGCATATCCCAATAGGATAAATTGACATCATACGGCATATAGAAATTTGCCCCGTGGTCGAAATTCGATCGTAATTCATAATTTTTTTAAGTTGCGACAGTCTCTACTCTGTGGGACTGTTTGACCATACACCCTACCAGACCAGAGATCTTAAATCCTAAAAAGGATTTGATATTGACAAAACTCCAGTCCTTCGTGCCCGCAATATACTTAAAAAATTATTAATTATTAGCTGTGCCCAGCGGTTTCACCCACCGTTTAATTTAAAAGAAATCGATTTTAGGGTCGTAGTGGGATATTATATAGCCTATAGCCTTCCTCAATAACTGGGCTATCGAACACTAAAAGAATTTTTAAATTCAAACCAGTAGTTCCTGCGATTAGCGCGTTTTACCAAACAAACTCTTCAACTATATAATATTAGTGTAGATTAGATAGATAATAGGCGGCACAACTAGAGTAACCGATACAGTTCTAAGGATAAGAAAGCTGAAGTGGCAATGGGCCGGCCATATAGCTTGCAGAACCGATAGGAAACAAAGGTTCTCGAGTGGCAACCCCGGTCGCATTTACCGGTGAGGCTGCTTTGACTTTGGTTTTGCGGGAGGTCGATGGATGTAGATTTATCAGGACAGTATTTTGCAGCTATGGGCCAGTCCTATGTTCTGCAGTGGACATGTGCATGGGCTTAAATGATGATGATCATGACATGTTACACTATATTATAATTTAGTAACTGTAATTTGTGAGTGAATGTTAAACACTAATTGATGTTTCTTTTTCCAGGTCGGAGAAGTCTAGAAGCTAAGGTAGGTCTAAAAGAATAATGTGTCTAGGCGTGTTCTAGTAAATTACGTAAATCTGGGTATTTTGGGGTTGGCCTGATCCTATGTGATCCCACAGTCCCACACACAATGAATTGAAAACAAATTAACAGTATGGTTTAAAAAAAACTAAAAAAAAAACACGCTCGTACGGCAATGAGCCGATAATCCTGGCGAACGTACCAGGTCTAGTCATGAAATTATTTTATGGTCGGTTTTCAACACGTCTCATCATCATTTCAGCCTATCACTAGTCAACTGCTGAACATAGGCCTCCCCTAACTCACAACAGTTGAAAAAGAAGTGAATAAATTATCGTGACGGTACTCGTTTTATCCTAGGAGTATTCCTGAAAAGACTTAGCTACCTTAAATTTCAATCAAAGTTATTTTATATTCAATCTTTTTTAATGTAAAAATATTCTCATAAAAAGGACTCTCTAAGGAATATTATTAATGAATATTGTCTAAGCAAAAGAGTTACTGTTCTTTTTTACTTTAATTTTTAATGTTTTATATAAGTAAATAAAATGTAGAATTTTATTTCATAATTGAATTTTGCATGAAAAGGTGTCAGTCAAACTAGAAATTTACTGTACTTTCGATTTTAGTAGTCGGCGCCGCGCTTCAAATCAAATTAAGAAGTCAGCAGGACTTTTGGCGCCAACTCGAAAAGTGGCAGTGGTGTTTTTATTTAATTTTGTAATTTCTGTGTATATTTGGAGTTTTGATGTTTAATATTGATAGTTTATTATGCAGCAAGTGCTCCTGAAAGAGTACAGTGATTGGAAAATTCAATTCAAGACCGATATTGTGCTTTTCGTTTTGTCGCCATCAGTCCAGCAAATCTTCAGTAAAAGTCAACTATCATTTTACTGTTGATCGAAATCGAAATTTTAACGAAGATTCGAAGATTGTATACTTGGATATATGACTGACGCACACACCGTGCAGGCCAAGAAATGGGGAAATAAATAAAGTGAAAGGATCATCTATTTAAAGTCTAATGTTAAGGATCAGGAATTGTCAGTGTAAATGCATATATGCGAGTGATTAATAATTTGAATTACTAACTAAAAAGTTTTTCAGTGGCATATGCGCAAACCGGGCGATGCCTAATTAAAAAAAAATAATCAGCAGTATAGTGTCTTGACATTATTTTCTAAAATGAAAGAAACTTCATTTATCTATTACGACATACAGCTTCGATCTTCTTTTCTTATCGAGATTCCTATGGACGGTGAAGTTACAGGGAAAATAAATTCCTTATTTGTCTTCTTTTTGATGCGCTTTATTTAGATTGATTCGTTTATTTATTTATTTAAACTTTATTGTTTACTCTAAAAGGACACAATGAGCGGACTTAATATCACTTGGCATTCTCTGCCAGTCAACCCAATACGAAGTGAAACTATGTGACATGTATATATATGAAGTACGTATGAATGTAATGGAATCGTCCAATTAAATTATTACCCACTTCCAGCCGTCCTAATAATTTGAAATTTTGCACAAGTGTGGCGATAATCTACCACCCCATCTCATCCCGTGGGTATCGCAAAAGTCGACAGAGGGAAAATGAAAACCAGGAGATGGGCAGCAGCATCGTCCTGGAACATCTGAATAAATAAACTGCGGTTGCTAACCCGCCTGCCAAGCGTGGCAACTCTGGCAAAATCCTCCTAAATGAGAGCTACAAACTTTTGTGGCACCCTATAGGGGAGGCCTATGTTCGGCAGTGGACTATGGTAGGCTGAAATGGTGATGATGATGATGACCGCGAGCACTAGACCAGTGGTCAGAGTATCTGACTTCAACGCCGCGAGTCCTGGGTTCGAGTCCCCAGCCAGCCAACGTTAGAAACACGAATTGGTTTTCGGTCTGTTTGTGCTGTGCAGCTGTTTATGCAATAATTCTGCCACCTATCGAAGGTCTTACCCGCATTTCCCTTAGTCGATTTTTACGACACTCGCGGGACTGTCGCCACACGGCGCTGCATTCGTGTGTAGCGCGCTCGACGCACGGACGTGTGAAACAGAAATACTAGATAACTAATATTTTTTTTATTTTGCAAAATGGTACAGTGTAAGAAATGTAAACTTTTTTTGTCATTAAGTAAGGAGGAAGTCATAAACTGCAAAGGAGTATGCAATGGTTTTTTTCATAAGAAGTGTGTGAAGAATATGAAGGTATTTAAGCAAAACGAATGCTGCGAGGAATGCTTTAGGGGAAGCAATTCGCCTAAAGTATACGAGCAGAAACAAAGAGACGAAAACGAAGATACCCCTAAGCAGCTAAAAAGCGATACATCATTGATAAAAATAGACTTAGAAAATCAGGCAATTGAAAATATATTAAAACAGGTGAACAATAAGCTAGAAATTATGTTTAGAATGGAAAAAAACTTGGAAGAAATTAAAAATACAGTAGAATTCTATGCAGAAAAGTATCAGGAAATATTTGAGTACAAACAACATACTGAGAAGAAAATAAAAAACTTGGAACAAAAAAACATTTATCTGGACAAATGCAATAAAGCTCTGGAAGAGAGGGTAGTCGTACTAGAACAAAAGGAAAAAGAAAAAAATATCGAGATCGTAGGATTGGAAAAACGAGGCAGTGAAGACCTAAAATCGGTTGTGTCTGTTATAGCAAAAAAGTTGGAACTAAATCCTGAAGAAATAGAGGACGTAAAGAGGGTAGGTGTAGAAAAATCCAAAGAGGACAGGACTCGACCGCAGGCAGTAGTTATTACACTACGCAATAAAATGGTACAAGAACAGTGGTTAAAGCGGCGTAAACGATGCATCACGAATGGTGAGGTGTATGGTGACAAGAGTGAGAAAAGGGTTTACATCAATGAGGATTTATGTAAACACCTACGTCAGCTATTTTGGACAGCAAAAGAGAACTTAAATTGTCATATGCTTATATATGGGTTCAGAACTCAAGAATACTAGTTAAAGCTAGTGAAAGTGAGAAAAAAATATACTCAATTCGATGCGAAACTGACATACAGCGCTTATTAGAGATCGACTGCAACAAAAATAAATTAAAATGAGGTCATACCCGGACCGGTCTACACTATGTGATTTCTTCATAAAATAAAATTCGATTGCGCAGACGACGTCGGTTGCCAAATTATGAAATACGATAATATAAAACAATGGAGTGGTTATATAAAAAGCAAAACAAATAACCAATTAGATATAGTACATTTAAATATACGGTCATTGCGAAAACAATTTAACCAACTACTAGTACTAATAAAAGCATGCGATAAAAAATTAGATATTATAATTTTAACAGAAATAAATATAAAATTAGAAGAGTTGCCAATTTATGGGATAGAAGGATTCTGTACATTTGAGTATACAAGAGAAGAAAAAGAGGAGGAGGAATATTGATATATGTAAGAAAGGAGTATACATTTGAAAAAGAAATAGTAGTATCATCAGCTGTTGAATCTATACACGGAAGGCTCAAACTAGGATCTAATACAGTGCACTTAGTTGCGATATATAGACCCCCGGACCGTAACAAAATACACTTTCTTGAACAATTAAACCAAATACTAGGAAACATTCCACATAGAGAAGATGTAATTGTCATTGGTGATACTAACTTAGATATTAAGAAAGAAAAATCGAGATCAAATATAAACATGTATAAAACCATCCTGTGTGATTACGGCCTACAGTGCGTTATACCTGCCTCGACGATAACGCGTGAAGCTATAGTGGGGAGACAACTGCAGTCATCATGCATCGACCATGTGTGGGTGCGAGCGGCGATAGCGATGCAATGCGTAGCTTCACACACATTTGAATGTCACCTATCGGATCATCATATTATAGGTGCGCGGCTACAGTATGCACATGGACGGAGTGAGTACAGTGATAATAGTGCTACGGTGAGAAAGGTATTAAATAATAATCAAGTTAAAGAAAGACTCGATAATATACAGTGGTCGGATATATTACAATTAAGCTGTCCCACGTTGTTGTATAATAATTTAAGTCAAGTGTTTAGCTCCATTTATTCTGAATGCGTAGTAGAAAAGTCGTGTTATAATAAACGGGATACACAACCTTGGGTAAATAAAACATTGTTAAATATGATAAACAAAAAGGCGGAACTATTTAGGTTGTGGAAAGTTGATTATAATAATATGAATAGAAGGTTAGAATATACCCGATATCGCAATAAGGTTAACAAAGCTATAAATTTAGCTAAAAATAAATATAGACAAAATAAATTAAAAAAATGCAACGGAGATTTTAGACAGATATGGGCTAACATTAATGAGTGGATAGGTAAAAACAAGACTACTGTTGATAATACTATAGAACGATATTTAGGTAGAACAGATAATATGTATAATATATGTACTAAATTTTCCATAACGTTTACACAAGAAATAGAAAAAATAAAGCATAATTGTTGCGTCAAGTTGTTAGACAGAAATACGTACGTTACCAAAACTAATGTTTCATTCAGGTTTAAAAAAGTAGATAATAAAAAAATTGTAAAAATTATTGAAGGGTTAGAAAGCAGTAAAGCACCTGGCAGCGACCAAATAAGAGTTCAGGATTTAAAATATGTAAAAGAAAATGTAAGTAACGTAATAGCGAAATTTATTAGTTTATGCGTCGATACAGGAACTTACCCTGACGAATTAAAAAAAGCGATAATAAGACCGATCTACAAACAAGGATGTCACCTTGATTACACTAATTATAGGCCTGTTGCAATACTGTCGGTAATTAATAAAATCGTTGAGAAGGTAATAGTTAGTCAAATAAGTAATTTTTTGGAATATAACAATATAATTAATGATTGTCAGCATGGATTCAGACCCGGTAGAAGCACAAATACGGCACTAACACAATTCACTGATTTTATCAATAATGAATTGAACGAAGGGAAGCAGGTATTGGCCCTGTTTATTGATTTTAAAAAGGCGTTTGACACCCTTGACCACTGTCAGCTGCTTGAAGCCATGAAGGAGTGTGGTATTAATGGCCCTATTAATAGTTTTTTCCGCAGTTATTTAAGCAATCGGACGCTTTGTACAGCTGTGGCGGGCACGACGGGAGATGACGCGGATGTCACTCTCGGCGTGCCCACCGGTTCCGTTTATGGACCAGTGGGCTACATTATGCATGTCAACAGCATGGCAAATGTTGTTAAACATTGTAGGGTGTACATGTATGCAGACGATACCTGTTTGTTAATATCAGATAAAGACGTGATGAAAATAAGACATAAATTACAAATGGATTTTGAAAATATTACTAAATGGGCACACGATAATGGCATTATATTAAATACTAGCAAAACAAAATGTATGCATATATGTTCGCCCTATAATAAAAAAGCAAGAAAAATAGATCTACAAAGCATAAAAATTGTCGGTCACTCCTATGAATGCTTGCATGACAGCAAAATAGGATGCACCTGCCGGTTTTTGGACTATGTGGAAAGTATTAGATATTTAGGTTTAATTATAGATAATCGGTTTAACTGGAAATTGCAGGTGAACAACGTATGTAACAGGTTGCGTTCAATACTCGGTAAATTTCATCATCTCAAATTAATTTTAAATAAAAGGAGTTTGTATATGGTTTATTATGCATTAGCCGAATCAGTAGTCAGCTATGGACTGAGTTGTTATGGCCTTACATTTAAAACATACTTAGAAGAAATTAAGAAATTACAAATTAGATTCCTAAAGTTATTAGTCGATAAAAAAGTTAGAGATAAGTGCAAAGACGACTATAATAGGCTATTTGCACACTGTAAAATATTGGCTGTAAATAAAAAAATAGATTATTTGCTTGCAACTGAAACATACTGTAGTGACAAATATAAATGTAAAAGAAATATTAAACAATATACAAGGTCTAAAGCGAGAGGGAGATTAGTTGAGCTAAGGGCAAATAATTATTATGGTAAGCGGACTCGAAAGTACATAATTCCGAAATTATGTAATAATTATCCTGATTTATTATTAAGCAAAAATAAAATTAAATGTAAAGTAACATTAAAAAGAAAATTAAAAGATTGTATATTAGTGAAATAATATGGTAGCTTAACTTAGAAATGCGACTTTTTTATTAAGTATTTTTTTTAGTAAGTATTTTAAGTATTAGATTAACGATGTTAAAAAATGTTACGTTAGGAAAGTAAGAAGAGGAGCGTAACGCCTACAAACTATGATTATAGTTTGGCGAGGAAGAACTGTTAATATTTTTTGTAATCTTTTATTGGAATAAATAAAAAAAAAAAAAAAAAAAAAAAAAAAATTTGCATATAAATTATCGTCTCAGTGCGCACGTCTTTATCGCCTTTAAAATATCACACTGTGGACAAAGACCTAGTGATTATATTATCTTCGGTACAAAGTAAAGCAGTGCGTTTTATAACACTCGCGTTTAGTGTAGGTCAGTGGTTCCAAAACTTTGTACCGTTAAATCTGATTGGGAAAAGTAAATACACTGGTACACATTTATACATCTACGGCCATATTCATAAAATATATAGGTTTATGGCCTTGTTGCAAAGAGATCACTCATTTTTGACAGATATTTGCAGCCAAATATATAACGATTCACTGATGTTTCACTTAAGTAGAAATGAAATTTGATTAGGACGACGACATAACCGTGTTTAAATTTAAATATCCCGTAACTGAATTTGGCTCGGTTGGCGCAGTGGCTAAGCCCTTGGCTTCTGCGCCGCGGGTCGCGGATTCGATTCCCGCACGGGACAAATATTTGTATGTCCTACATATAGTTGTTCCGAGTCTGGGTGTTTGTGCATGTGGAATTTATGTCTGTAAACGCACCCACGACACAGGAGAAATCCTACCGTGGGCTTTGTTTTTAAAAAGAAGAAAAAAAAATACTTTTAGTACGCGTTTATTAGCTTCATAATTATTTAGTGTTATTGAGGTGCTGCGGTACGAACTCCCCCCCCCTCCCCCCCCCCCCCCAAGTCGCCGCCAATGCATCAAGTGTAAAAGTTGCTAGTTTTTGACACCGTAGGCGTGTGTGTCGACGTAGCCAACGTCGCAGCCTTTTCAACTGTTTGGGCCCCAAAAATAATAACAAAAACAAACAACATTAACTTAACTAAGACATACGATGTAACATAAACGACCGTTCTAGTCACAATCTTATAAATATATCATAAGTATTTTTTTTAATAACACTACTAGTTTATATCGAATGGCATGTGATTCATTGCAGAAAAAGTTTGAGAATCCCTGGTGTATATGATAAAATTTTAATGTCAGAATTCTGTACGGTTTACGATCGTTATAAAACCGTTATATTTCATCACACTTCTAGGCGGGAAAGACTCTTATTATCCGTGAATATTTTTGGTTGATGTTTTTCGATGTCTTTTTGATATTTTTTTTATGGTAAAAGTGATGAAACGAGCAATACGTTCACCTGATGGTAAGTGCAACGTCTGCCCATAAATCACCCTGAGACATAAGTTCTAAAGTCTAATACGCCCAGTGATTACGCTAGCTCACAGTGCCCTTCAAACCGAAACACAGTAATGTTTGCACACTACTGCTTCACGGCAGAATAACTGGCCCTGAGGTGGTACCTACCTAGACGGACTCCTGCATAGGAATCCTACCACCAGTAGTTTTTTTGATGGCGCTATTATCTATGTACAGTCACGCCTTTTTCTATATGAGGGGTAGGCAGAGACCACACCCTTAGCTCACTTTTCTCCCCCACGGGAAACGATACGTGACCGGTCCGAACCACGTCTCCTCCATTTTGGTACGAGTCAAAAAATCTTACTTCTCATATTTATATCTGTAAAATGGGGATTTGTTTTCAAAAACGCCAAAATCAATAGAGGTTTGAGACTGATCGTCTCCGACCATCTCTTGTTATTACTCGTCACTGAGTCTGGTCTTGTATATAGTAGATTACAACGGGCCGGTTTCCGCAACTCCACGTCTAGCGCGTATTTTGCGCAGCAGGAATATTATTTTACTCGTGCCAACCAAGCGCCTCCAGGAATCGCAGCAGACCCTTGATGTTCCCTGCGACCTCAGGGAGCGATCTCGGCGAGCCGAGATGCTTGACCCGGTATGTGGCGACCGTAGGGCAGTCCAGCGGGACATGTGCCGCCGTTTCGTCCGTCTCCATACAAGCTCTGCACAGAGGGCTGTCTGTAGCACCTAAAGTAAACAGTTGTCAAATGATCCATGTCCAGTTATGGCGCAACTAATCGTTGAATCTGGTCTTTTTACACGCTTTATATTAGCTTCACTTGTATGTTTGTTGTTTGTTTGTCTCGATTTTCTCCTACTTTGAACGATGAGATTTAATTCAAATTTTGCACATCTGTCAAAGACCGATGACAATGCAATAATTCGACTAAAAAAATTTAATTAATAGTTTAAAAAAACTAAAAAAACACGCTTTTATATAAAATAACTAAATTACTCAATAGATGGCGCTAATATATTACCTGTTATAGAGGCCATCGTCTTAAATTAGTTTGTAACAAAATAAATAATAGTTTAAAAAAACTAAAAAAACACGCTTTTGCAGAAAATCTAACTGAAAAAAAAATTATAGTTTAAAAAACTAAGAAAAACGCTTTTGCAGAAAATCCAACTGAAAAAAAATAATTATAGTTTAAAAAAACTAAAAAAACACGCTTTTATAGAAAATCCAACTAAAAAATTAATTTTAATAAATTTGGATTAAGATTAGTGTAAATAAGAAATAAATGTATATTGGAAAAAAGCGTGGGGAGCATATAGTGTCAATATAATGGTTTATAACTATTGACACTATACATGCATCCTGCGTACTACGCATAGCCCTGTTCGGAGACCTAAATTACAACTGCGAAATCGACTAAGCCGAAACCGAACTGTGCGAACATTTGCTCAACGCAGCAGTTGCCCACGTCTCGCCGTGGTCTTCCTCGCCACACTCCAATTGTATACGCGATCACACTTCACGAATAAAACGACACCGGCACTAGATTGAACTCGATTTTAACTGAGACGTTTACTTAATGTTTTCTTTTATTTACGCGAATATTACACATTTAAATAAAACTACTTTTTTACGGATTTTATCGCGTTTAATTTTGAACTATTTTTACCCGACGTTTCGGACGCTTTACAGCACCCATGGTCACGGGGGGACTGAGGTGACAGTTGTCCCGATGTCATAGTTAACCCGAGCCGAACTAAGTGAGCCAGATCGATTCACCAACTTATAGATTGGCTCAGCATGTAGCGAAAATACTCTCACCGCTCAGAGGACACACAAGAGCACACACAAAGGATTCATACCATTTTGTCAGTGAGATTAAAGACCTACATCTTACTGACAATGAAACTATGGTCAGTTTTGATGTCCAGTCGCTATTCACATGCCTACCTGTAGAAGACTGCATCTCAATTGTATCCAGGAAGCTAGCGGAGAACAACATGCCAGCAGAATATGCAGAACTACTCAGACATTGCCTTACATCTGGCTATCTATTGTGGAAGGAACAGTACTACAAGCAAGTAGATGGTGTGGCGATGGGCTCTCCAGTATCTCCCATTGTCGCCGACATTTTCATGGAAGACTTTGAGGAGAAAGCCCTCCGTACTTCTCCTGTAAATCCAAGATTCTACAAGCGGTATGTAGATGATACTTTCACAATTTTACCATCGCATAAAGTAACTGCATTTCTAGACCACCTTAACTCCCTAAACTCTAAAATTCAATTTACAATGGAGTTAGAGGCAAATAACTCTTTAGCTTTTCTGGATGTGTTAGTAATTCGGAATCCTAATAACACCTTGTGTCACACTGTGTATAGAAAAAAGACCCATACAAATAGGTATTTAAATGGTGAATCTCACCACCATCCTTCACAGTTAGCTACCGTGGGTAAATCTTTGTTTCAGAGAGCACAAGGGATCTGTGACAGTAAACACCTGGCCGCCGAGCTTCAGCATGTCAAGCAAGTTTTGCAAGACAACAAGCTTCGGGTTCCGCGCCTTCGTCGCAGTGACCGAGTGAAGCCGGCCACAGTCGAGCGTGTACCTGTTGTTCTTCCATATGTCAGAGGAGTCACGGACAAGATTGGCTATATCTTGAAGCGAGCTTCTATAAGAACATTTTTCAAGCCGCCGAAGAAGATAAGTCAGTTTTTACCATCTGTCAAGTGTAACATCCCTCTACAAGATGCAGGAGTATACAAGCTGGATTGTGAATGTGGTCTCTCTTACATAGGGCAAACTAAAAGATCCATTAAAACCCGCGTTAAAGAACACATAGCTGATGTGAAGCATCGACGCTCTAGGAAGTCTGCAGTCTGTGACCATGTTCTGGATCATCCCAACCATTACATCAGATTTGATAGACCACAAATCCTTGCAAAAGAACACCGATTCCTACCAAGGATGATTCGCGAGGCTATTGAAATTAAAAAACATCCTAATTTCAATAGGGAAGATGGTTGGGTATTACCACCGGCTTGGGATCCTATTATTAATAAAATTAAATCAAAAACCAAGCATACCACTGCAAGGCTTCAAGACACAGTAAGCTCTTTCTGCGTAGATCGGACTACAAATAATAATTAAAAGCTGAAGGTACTCCGGGTTAACTATGACATCGGGACAACTGTCACCTCAGTCCCCCCGTGACCATGGGTGCTGTAAAGCGTCCGAAACGTCGGGTAAAAATAGTTCAAAATTAAACGCGATAAAATCCGTAAAAAAGTAGTTTTATTTAAATGAGACGTTTACTTTTTTTTTAGGACTGATGGTCACTGTTAGCCCGAAGGCTTTTACAGCTTCGCCGGAACGATTTTAACTCACATTCATAATTACTATACACATTATCCAATAGCAAAACCATAGCGTGCATTTTAATAGATGAGCGACATCTAGTGTAGTTAAAATAGATACCAATTACTATTACAGTTAAATAGATAAGCGACATCTGGTGAGTAAAAATAACGAATAATTAGTAGTTAAACGCCTATGTTCAGGCAGTTGTTCAGCCGTCAAGCAGTAGTGTGTAACAATTACTGCGTTTTGGTCGTAATGGCACTGACAGCTAGTGTAATTCCTGTGCATATGAGACTTAAGAACTGATGTCGCAGGGTGACGGGCGCGGTCATACAGAAATGTTCTGGCTGTCACAGCATTTGTTAAGGGCAAACGTTGTACATACCATCAGGATTTGCTCGTCTTCGCTAAAAAAAATTGGAACTTTTACATTAGTAAAAAACGTTACTTCTAAAGTTACCGAAGCATTTGAATATCAAACTAAATTCTCAGTTATTTTGTATTTCCAACGTCGTGCAACCATCTAACTTTGCTCGCTTTAATTTCCGGACTCAGCAGACTTAGTTTAAGCTGCCATTGTTGTGTGTTGCAACATTACTACGATACTGCACGATGTCGTATAAAGACGATTTTTAATGGACGTCGTATTTTTAAGTAGTATTAATTTGCATGTGTGAGTGAGGTAGGTATACGAGGGACTCATCTTAGGTTACATTTTTTGTATGGAAATTTTGTGAATAGTGAACGAGATGAACAAGTTTACCACGTAAATGCCACGGCTGCCCATAACATGGTGTCCTCCAGAATCAAATGTGTAGCATCTTCTGTGTGAAACAGCACTGCGTTCTTCACCATGAGACGTCGGTTTTATAGTCTCATATGCCCATCATATACAAAAGAACATTAAAAAACTTTTTAGTGATTTTTTGAATCCTGCAATCCATCTGACGATGGTTAGTGCCAGAACAGTTGCAGTATCTCCCAGAACACTTTTGTGAGGCTTTACACTGCGCTCGACACCTTGAGATGCTCGTTATTTAGTTGTATTTACCTAGGTAATTCATAAATCACTACCTTAGGTGCCCTCCAAACCGGAACACAGTCATTTTTGCACACTACGTTCATTATAAGACAAGGATGGGTTAAGTCTGACTTCTACTGACTAAAACCCCATGGTGTTTCATTTGCAGGGCCATAGGTACGCACGCACGTACACATTGCGGCCCTATTCGATTTTTTTGATTTGCGATATTCGCCAAGACGAGGAAGTCTCCCTCCCACTCACCCACCTATAAAGGCGCACTCGAAGACGGAAAGCGCCTTCATCTAGCCCCGACAACCAACCCCATTCCTACAACGTCACGGGTCAACCACGCCGAAGCTGTGGGGGTCAGGAAAGCTAGCACTTAGAGTACCAACCTTCCTGGTCTCCTGCCGAGGTCGGTGGCGGATGTGGTCTATGGCTCCGCATCAGACGACTCTTCGGTCGCGGAGTGGAGACAGAGGGCAGTGCAACGAATTACGTACTGTCACTCTTATTTCTTAGAGAGCCGTGGTAGCCCAGGGGCCGGGCGGTCGCCTTAAATTTCATAGTACGCGAGTGACCTGAGTTCGATTCCCGGTGCCGGCACCTCTATAATTGTTCAGCAATTTTAAGTGCTGATTTACTACTTGCTCAACGGTGAATGAAAACATCGTAGGAAACCTGAATGTCTGAGGAGTAGAAGTATGAGGACATGTGAAGTCCGCCAACTCGCATTGGAGCAGCGTGGCGGACTCTTCGATGCTCCATAAAAAATCCCCCTGCCTGGCCTGAGGCCTGCGCTCAACAGTGGGACATTAATTGGCTGTTACTTTACATTTTTTTTGAAGTGATACTTTTTTGAGCGCGTGAAAGTAAAATTTGAAGTCGAATTTTAATCCAGCGTTTTCGTGAAACGTTTCTGTTATTCATAAATATTTATCATCATCATCATCATTTCAGCGTATCTTAGTCCACTGTTGAACACAGGCCTCCCCCATAGATTGCCACAAAGCACGGTCCTGAGCCACCTGCATCCATCGAATTCCCGCAAAATCGCGCAGGTTGTCGCTCCATCTAGTTCGCCCTAAACTGCGTTATATAATAATTATAGATATTAATAATCGTTTATAATTGTTAATACGAGTAGTTTATATTTATTTTTACAGCGAGTAGATAATGTTTGTTTTTTTTAAATTGAATTTCTAACGTAGATCTATGCCAAAGTTTCACTTCTGTCATGTGTACTAAGTTGCAAAAGCCTTTTAGTAATAATGACTATATTATTATTACTATCCAGGAATCCGCCTAGGTGTTCACCACTCCAGGGCCAGTTATTCTGCCGTGAAGCAGTAGTGTGCAAACATTATTGTGTTTCGGTCTGAAGGGCACTGAGAGCTAGCGTAATCAATAGGTATATGTGACTTGAGAACTGATTTCTCAGGGTGACGGGCGGAGTGTGGTGACACACAGTGATTTTCTAAGTGACACAGAATTTGTTATGGTCAGAATTCGACAACTTGTGCTCCAGAGCAGCATTGAAGCAGCGTGGAAGACTCTTCCTGGATCCAATGCCCTATCAGAAACGAGAAGAAGCCATCAGTCAACTATTTGTTGGCTGTAACTTTTCCCATATAAAACTGGCGAAGTAGGCAGAGGCCACTCACGTAGCCCACTTTTCACCCTCGTGGGAAACGAGATGGGGTAGCGAACCACGTCACCGCCATTTTGGTACGAGTCAAGAATTCTTACACCCCATTGCGTTCCTACGAGCTGTATAGTGACAGCATTGCATATGGTATTATTTTGCACGAATAAAGGCTGTCTGTACAATATCTTAGCCGCCTCTTAAGACACCTCGGGAGGAAAGAGGTGCTATTCTACTCTGCCGGACACATATCGGCTAATTTATTTTACTAATTTAGAAATAGGTATTGAATGTCGGATTTTTGTTGTTTACATATTTGACGACCGCGTGGCCTAGTGGTCAGAGTACCTGACTTCTAGGATTCGAACCCAGGACCCGTGGGTTCGAATCCTAGAAGTCAGGTATCAGGCCAGCCGGAGCCAACATTTGTGCTAAAACATAAATTGTTGGTTTTCGGGTCTAGTTGTGTTGTGATTGTCCCCGTGTTTCAGACACTGCATCCTAGCCTACCTCCGATGTTATCGCATCAGCGTTACATCGGGCGCGGGTAGGTTGGGACGAGTGAGTGCCTCTGTGTTTGCGTGTACACTTGCGGCACTATAATATCTCCTGCGCAGTTGATGGCTCTCGACAGTAGATGGAAGTTGTAGCCGTGGTCGAAATCGGCTAGGAGAACATCATTTGTTGTTTAAAATTTTCATTTTCATTTTCGAAAATTTTCCACACATAGTTTTAGTAAAGGAGAATGAAATAAAACAACATTATTCATTCCTCATAAAAGGAAATAAATCCTATCACAGCAACAAGTAAACTATGATTACCTATTATTAATTTTTTATCTCAACGATATCATTTTGTCTTTAATATGTTTCAGTAATGACTATTACATGCTGACCTTACTTATACTATCCTTATCACGGATAGATAACATCAACGAAAAACTCATGACCGTATTCAAATCGGGCGAGCCGTTACCATACTTATCATTAGTTTTCTGTGTCGCCTTTACAAGTCGCAAGTTCGGCCTCACATGGAATACTGTTCTCACCTCTGGGCGGGGGCACCCCAGTGCCAGCTCCTTCCATTTGACCGAATCCAACGAAGAGCGGGTCGAATCTTCAACGACCGAGTTCTTTCCGATCAGCTCGATCCACTGGCTTTGCGAAGAGACGTTGCATCTCTTTGCATTTTCTACCGAGTTTATAATGGGGAGTGTTCCGAAAAGTTGTTCGGATTAATTCCTGCTGCTAAATTCTACCATCGTACATTGCGGCATACAACAAAATTTCATCGACACCACCTGGATGACTGGCATTCCACCACCGTGCGCTTTGCCAGAAATTTTCTGCCACGCACAATCACTTTGTGGAATAGGCTGCCGCTAGCAGTTTTTCCGGACCGATACGACTTAGGGACCTTCAAGAAAAGAGCCTACTCCTTCCTCAAAGGCCGGCAACGCATTCGGAATTCCCCTGGTATTGCGGATGTTCATGGGCGGCGGTCATCACTTATCATCAGGTGAGCCGCTAGCTCGTTTGCCCCCTCTCCTATAAAAAAAATCGTTAATATAATCGATAATTCGAAGCCTAGCCTACCTCCAGTCTTATCAAATCAGCGTTACATCGGGCGCGGGTAGGTTGGGACGAGTGAGTGCCTCTGTGTTGTCTCGTACACTTGTGGCACTATAATATCTCCTGCGCATTTGATAGCTCTCGATAATATTCGGAAGTTGTCGCCGTGGTCGCAATCGGCCAGGAGAATATCAACCAAACCAACAAGTACCAAATAAATAAATAAAATCTCTCATAAAAATCCTTAACAATTCAAAGTTTGTCGACCGCGTGGCGTAGTGGTTAGCGTACCTGACTTCTGCGACACCGATCCTGGGTTCGATTCCCAGCCGGAGGCGACATTTGTGCAAAATCATAAATTGTTGCTTTTCGGGTCTGGTTGTGCTGTGCATGTGAAATATATGTTTGTAAAACGCACCCACGATACAGGAGAAAATCCTACTGTGGGGCTTCGTTTTTTAAAAAGAAAAAAAAAAGAAAAAAAGTCGGCTCGGTTGGCGCAGTGGCTAAGCCCTTGCCTTCCGCGCCGCGGGTCGGAGGTTCGATTCCCGCACGGGACAAATATATGTATGGCCTACAAATAGTTGTTCCGGATCTGGGTGTTTGTGCATGTGGAATTTATGTCTGTAAAACGCACCCACGACACAGGAGAAATCCTACTGTGGGGCATCGTCTTTTTTAAAAAAAAAAAAAGTTTTGTATTTATATCAAAAACCAAAGACAAAGTTAATTTTTTATCGAAATAACGCTTCAACTCGCGAGGACAAAGACAATTTTACAATCATAATTAGCGTCCCTTAATTAAATTAGACATCCTCCGCCGGAGATTGTACTTTGTTGAATACAGTTTGACACTATTTATTTACACTGCTATGGCCGTGTAAAATTTCACGAACGTTTGGCAAATTGGCTCGTCGCTCATTAAAACTTATACAATCTGTAATAATATAAAAGGCAAAGTTTTACAATTGTACAACATTCATTGCCTTTAAAATTTGAATACCAAAAATGTTTTAAAAGCTACTCTACTCTTACTTTTATATTTAATATCCATGGCTAATGATATAGTTAATAACTACCCGTCTCTCTCCCACACGTAAAGTGCAGTCTTCCCTTTTAATTGGATAAAGTGACGTAACGAGCAAAACGTTCACCTGATGGTAAGCGCCAACCCAGAATATTTCTGTATGACATCAAACTGGCGCGTCACCCTAAGCAGTTCCTTAGCCTAATATGCCTAGTGATTACACTAGCTCTCAGTGCCCTTCAGACCGAAACACAGCAATGTTTGCACACTACTGCTTCACCATAGAATAACTGGCCTGGGGTGGTACGTAACTAGACGAATATTGAGAATTCCTGCATAGGAAACCTACCACCAGTGACAGGATATTTTTTTTAAACAAATACTTTATAAAGAATGAGAAATGAAAAGGTTTTTAATTGTGGAGAATAACCCCTGAGAATAAGTTGATCTCTACCGGCCAGTTAGTGAGTATTGATTACGTGTTGTTTTTTTTGGTCGATGTTGGGACCATAGGTACTTTTTAAAAATATTTTTCCAAAATTCTGTAAAACCCCTGTCCGGCACCATATTTTATTTATTTATTTATTTAAACTTTATTTGCACAAAAGTGTACGAAAAGGCAGACTTAATTCCTAGAGGCATTCTCTACCACTTAACCTTTGGGTTGAGCAGAGAACATATTAGGGTGCACAGTAAAACAACAATCTGAAACAATCAATCCACAGATACTAAATAGATACATATCTATACACACACACATACACATATATATATGTATATATATATATACACCGTAATTTTTAAGCCGTTCCGGAAGAAGAAAATACCGAGACAGAATCAATAGTAGAATCGATTACTGGAGTTTAATCTTACTGAAAATGAATATAACTGTGTTTAATTACATGGATAAAAAATAAAAGTTGACCTACAGTTTTTCGAATATAAGCTTAGTACTGTCGCAGTGTTATAGTGGGACCGCACACGCACCGGCCGAGTTCAATAGCCCGTGCGAATCAGCTGATACCTACCCTACACTAACACAACGCTCGGGTCGGACACGATATACCTTTCTGCGTACGTTTTATCATAAATATTTATTGAGAACTAAATTGGTAAGTTTTTAATAATTAAATACATTTAGATTTGTTTGATTATTAAAAGATGCGTCAGACTAGGAATATTTCGAAGTCGTGAGTGCGTTTACAGAAAATTTCCAGAACCGAAAATTAAAAATTTATGTCTTTACAAAAACGTTGGCTCCGGCTGGGATTTAAACCCAGGGTCCGCGTCATAGTATTCGCAGTAGAACGTGTTCCACTAGACTACGCAGTCGTCACGTAACTGAGTATTTACTCCAATTTTCTCTTCTTTCTTACACAAATTCAGGATCGTCGGAAATACTTTATTTTGTGTTTTCTGAGATAGCTACTTTCTTGACAAAAGAACATAGGATAAACTGAAAGTGTCAAGTGCACTTTTTAGTATTCTGTTTTTTTTTTTAAAAACTATGATATACTCTAGGATTTCTCTTATATCAGGCACAAACACCCATACCCAGTACAATTATCTGTAAGCAATACAAATATTTGTCTCGTGCGGGAATCGAACCCGCAACCCATAAGCCAATCATTTATCCTCGGCGTCCACATAACCGCCCAAAAAAATGGAACTGTTTGGAAAACCTAACAGTTTCGTTTTTCACAAGGTTATTTGCCAAATAATTTACACTACCCTGTATCGGAGCAATTGCTTCAATTATGTCAACCTTACTCGATATACAAAAGTGTTTATTACATTATCTTTTACATTTTGTGTAAGTTTTTACTTTCATATTACATGTAACAGCCTAAATTTGTAACATTAGTTCTCCTACTTGAATACACTTACTACAGACTTATTTTCTTTACGAAAATTCCGTAACACAAGAGCGACAACACGCTGAACATCCAAGGTCAAATTCAGTGCGACGTTTTGAATGTGAGAAACGAGTTCGGCGAGACGTTTAATATGACGCGAAAAGTACGCAAAATATGTACTTAGACAGAAAGAGAAAAAGAAAGAACTATGTAACAAATCCGAACGTCACGAGACCAGCGGGCAAGAAACATACGAAAATGTTAAATAATCAATGTGGAATAAAAAAGTCAAATCAAATTTTAAGAATAATATTATGTATTCTCAAAAAAGGTATTTTACAAATAAGCGTATTTTACAATCCGTATTGGCCTCGTCTGTAAAACACTAATGGTAAAGTGCCTCTGGAATCTTGATATATGCGACTTACTGTGCTACGTTATTCAACACTTTGTAAAAATAATTAGATAAATGGCATTTCAAATCTACCGTAGTTTTTTTTTTTATAAAAGGTGTAACAAAATTTAAACTATAGGTACCTTGGAGAAATACTTTTTTTAAATAAAAAAATAAATAAAATATCTACGTACTATAAATATTTATCTGGTACAAATAATTTCATTTAACAAACTTTCGAAATTTGTACACAATACAACCATTCCCGAAAACCAACAATTTGTGTTTTGCACAAATGTTGCCACCCGCTGGGATTCGAACCCAGGACCCGCGGCGTAGAAGTCAGGTACGTTAACCACTAGGCCACGCGAAAATAAATCCCGTGCTTTCTTTATTGTTCTGAAAGCGAAGATAAACTATAAACTTTAATTGTTTAAAAAAAATTAGATCTGTTTTTATTTCAAAAAGAATCGTATCTTAAAACAGAGAAGTCATAATAAAAAAATTGCTTTTAGCAAGATCAGTAGTGTATACGCTCGTCTATCTTCAATATTGAAATTGGTTTCTAAATTAAAGAAGAACATTTCAACTATTCTTTGTTAATAATTTTAAATTACGATTTTACATGAGAAGAAACAAACCGGTTTATACCGGCCTAGTCTGACGACAAGCCCCGCGAGTGTTTAAGAGTGTGTTGAGAGCAATTAGTCCTATTAATTGATCGTAATACAAATTAAATTATTATTTTTACAATAAAGTTTTCACTGTCTGTACGAATAATGTCATTTACGCATTTACTCGTTCTAAATAATCAGAAAACTTACTTTCAAAACTGCACTAAATAAAATAAAATGGCGAATTATTAAAACATTATTTTTGTTTAATTATCCATGAAAAGTAAAACAGATATTCGTTTGTTTATAAATAATAAAACATTCATGATATCATTAACAAAAGAACAATATTTTAACAAACTATTAAGTTACAAAATTGCAAATTTACAATATTTATAAATATTATAGTTATTTGACTGTTCACGGAGCCGCTTGTAGATGGCACTGTTGCAGTATATTGCAACATTCTGGTTGGACTAAATATAACTATTTATGCCACTGTTAGGTCTAGACAACATACTTCTGTTTAAGTTTACAGTGAGCTCAATGCCCATACAAAAAATATTGGCTCCTCTACATGTATATTCATTCTACATTGAATCTTGTCAGATACGTATATTATTATGTTACGAAAAGTTTTGAAATAGTTTGCTAAGATGGCGCTTACGTTAATTAATTTTTCGTTTTATGCGTATTCATTTCACTTTAAATGAAATCGATTCCTATGGAGTAAACTCCAAAAATAAAACAAATATTCAGATAATTTTTAATAATAAAATATTATTTCATTATTTTATTTTTATCAAATAAAATTATTCTAGCTATCGAAACAGTGGTTTTTGGTAAAAACGTTAGGTAGAATTTTAGTAATAATATCGGTTAATTATTTTATGCGTAATTAAAAATTGTAATAAACCATTTACACTATTTACAACTGATTGGAATTGAAATTAACAAAATAAATATTTAGTTAAGTGCATACCTGAATTGTAATAACTGTGCAAACTGCTTTCTGTTTGGTTGTAAACATAAACGAGCACGTTTTCGCAAGGTTTCTTTCAAATGATTTATTCACACTCACAGTATCACATCACCTTTTATCACTTTTAGCATCCACAATATGCCGTTTAATTGACTAAATTCCGCGCTTCTTCCGTATACACAAGTATTTTTATTTTTATTTAAGTATTATCACAAATAAAAGTGCATCGAAGAACAAATACGATTAATAAAAAGAAATAATGAACATAAGCACTAACTGTGCATTAAAAAGTTCAGAGCTCATACGTGACTAAGTCACTTATTTACCTATTTTTTGCATTTTGCTGTTTTACGTTAAAGGTGGCGGGGAGTGACTTCGCCTCCAATAGCATCGTGGACAACGCGTGAAACGAAAATGTTTTAAACAGGGCTGTTTCAAAAAAGATTTTTAATTATTATAATAATTTTTATCACTGCTGCTTTTATTAATCTGAATTTATTTTTAATATTGCCAAAAGATTCATTGGATCGGGTATATTAAAGTAAAAGCTGTGACCGAACATAAAAAATTCATAGTTTATTTTGATCTCTTTAACGTCCCATATATTTTTTTCGAATCATCTGAATAAATAAACTGCGGTTGCCATCCCACCTACCAAGCGTGGCAACTATAGCAAAATCCTTCCAAAATGAGAGCTACAAACTTGTGGCAATCTGAGGGGGAGGCCTATGTTCAACAGTGGACTAGTGATAGGCTGATATGATGATGATGATGACATTTTTTTTAAATTTTGAAAACGTCCATTATCATATTGCTTATCTTCTGACTACTTTTATATTCATAAGAATAAACGTACAACTGCATGGCCCGAATTATCATATACAATTGCTAGTTTCTCCTTACGTTGGAATACATTTACTTTCGACTCATATTTCCGTTACGATAATTGTAAAACGCGGATACGATAATGTTCGTGAAATATTTAGGTAAAGCGAGCCACCCAATGTGCAGTTGCAATTATTGCACTGCATCTACGCTTACGTTAGCTCGTCCTAAAAAAATCTTTTTCGCTCGAGCTAACGTAGATGCACAAAACCGTTTTCGTTTAATGTTTTGTCATGTTTAATTAAATTTCGAAACGACACAGCCCTAGGGCTGTGACGTTTCGAAATTTCGACGTTTCGACTTGGCGGCCGGGAGGGGATATACAACAGCGCTATACGTCGCAGTTCTCAGTGTTGCCAACTTAGGGGTTTTCCTTCCAGATGGGGAAGAAAATATAGTTTTATAAATGTAATGTGAAATGTTAATAAAATGTATGATTTAAAAAAATACAGCGAGGCTGAGAAGGATTCTATTGTAATGGAAGAAATATTATTAACACACACACAATGTACATTTAATTTTTAATGACAATCAGTGATATGATTATTATTCTTATTACATTTTTTTTTATTATTGTTTTCTAGGATTTATACTAATGGAATTATTTATTATTTAATACTAAGTAATTCTATTGTAATAATAACCATTGATGAATATTTTGATACTACTTTTACTGTTATGCTCTATCGACAACTTTTTTGTTTAATTTAAAAACTGGCATACAAAAACTAAATAGTAGACAGACGTTTGTCTACTATTTAGTACACTGCCGACATACACTTAGTTTATGTTTTTCAAATGTTTAGTTTAGGGAGTTTTTAATGTCTTTAAGGGTAAAAAAATTCATGTGTTGGCGAGAGTGACAGTGCTTTAGTTGGTTGGTCTATGTGGTCGGTCGTCACCTATAGTCTAAGGTCATTTGGTCGCGCTTCTGTTGTTGAATTATCGCGAAGAAAATAAGTCGTAAAGTGTATTCTATCTAACGTCACAATATCTAACAATGGTACAGGTATACGATGTTGCTTACAAGAACCATTTGACTGTAGGTTTATTCTCATGAACAATGAATTCGTAGTGTTACGCATTATGATCGTGAATGTGTTTAAAACTGATAAAAATCCAGAAGCCAGTTTAATAAGCCGTGTACGTGTGTGTCGTGCAAAATGAACTGTATTTCGCAGATTATTTTGTAACTTCGTAAATAATGTTATGCCATGAGTATCGTCCGGCAGAGGCTATCCCAGGTACGAATAGAGTATTTTTATTCAGTGTAGATTATTGACGTAGTACTTATTAAACGTATTTTTTTAAATTGAAGTGGTTCGCAAACTTCTTCAGTTTTATGTGGCAGAATAAAACCCATGGGGCCTTTATTGTAATAATTTTATAAAGTACGAAACGGCGTATGAAAATCTGCCACCCAGTCTCATTTGGTAGGTATGGTAAGTGTCATCCAAGGGAAATACTGAAAAATCTTGGACGTCCGGCCAGATGGCTGATTAACCATGTCGAAAAATGTCCGAAAATTCACGATCTTCAACGCTTTTTTTCTCCGATAGCCTTTACTTCGTCGCTTATGCGTTCGTAAGGACATTGACCTATCGACTGTGATCGTAATTACCTATAGACGGGAGCTACCGCAAGTTGCCGGTTCTTTTAAAAACACGTGATTAATTTTAATTTACCAAAAAAAAGTAAATATTAAAATCTAAAAACTGATACTACCAATCGTTTCTGTAACTGAAACTGTACTAATTTTCTTCGTTTCCAGAACGATGTAAAAATTACGGTGTATATATATATAGATATAGATATATACTTAAACATACATACATAAATATACACACATAAATATTGACAGGTTCTGAAATTAAACTATCTGACTAAATTAAATTATACTAACGGATCATATATAAACCAACTTTTCTCATATCCAAATAATCCTCTCTATCCTAGGAGTAAGATCTCCAAATTGCTCCAAGACTGTCGTCAGGTGTCGGGTTTCTAAAAATAAGTCACAAGGTTCTTATAAGCATTTTACGAGATTTCTACATCATTACTGAAGAGAAGATATAGGATATACAAGCTCTACTGCTCGTGGGAATTGGGTAATAGAATTTCTTGACTCGCACCAAAATGACGGCGATGTGGTTCGCCACTCGTCTAGTCTCATTTCCCGCGAGGTCGAAAAGTGGGCTACTTGTGTGGTCTCCTTATATGGTAAAATGGCGTGAC
This sequence comes from Luehdorfia chinensis, assembly GCA_019845155.1. Lineage (NCBI taxonomy): Eukaryota > Metazoa > Arthropoda > Insecta > Lepidoptera > Papilionidae > Luehdorfia > Luehdorfia chinensis. Next base: position 3,281,902 of record JAHVAK010000390.1, read on the forward strand.
TGTATGGATGTGATGTTTTTTATATTTTAACATGTTAACATAAAAAATAAACACAAATTGTCTAAAAACAGGATTCTTTACATTTAGTTATATTCCCCTGTTTCTGATAGAAACAGAATAAACAGGATGCAGTGAGACACAGGGAGAATCACAAAACTATCCGACTCGAAAACCAGCAATCCGTGTTTCCGCATCAATGTTTTGTTCAATTGGGATTCGAATCCAAGACCCGTTGCGTAAAAGTACTCAGACCACTACGCCACGCGGTCAACAACAAACCATTTTCCGCACCACCTTGAACACACACACGCAGAATCACCTTGTGGGATCTGCTGCCGCCAGCGGTTTTCCGGACCGATACGACTTCGGGACCTTCAAGAAAAGAGCTTACTCCCGGGCCAGGTGCGTTACCTGGAATCCGTCTGGTATTGCGGATGTTCATGGGCGACGTGATCACTTACCATCGGAAGCCGCTTGCTCGTTTGCCCCCTTTCATTTAAAAAAAATAATGACTATTTTTGCTTTGTCAGAGAAAAATCACATGTCATTATTTTCTACCTTCGCACAGCACTGCAACAATCACCTTTTCCTTTTTGTGATGATTAGTCGTAATCGCCATGCGCTGGCGCTGGCGGATTGGCGATGGTAGTGTCAAACACCTGGGACGCTGTTGACCGTAACCAATCTGGATAATTTAGATCTGAAATATTTTACACAGTAATATATACATACTCGTACAGTCACACTCCTTTCCAATTTAAGGGGCAAACCAACGCCCGTAGCCGATATTCGGCCTCTGCGGGAAACGAGACGTGACGGGTGGCGAACTACGTTGGCGCCATTTTTTTTACACAGTTAGCCTGCCATAACATAAGCCATAATACAGAAAATTTCTGTGTGGCAACACATTGCACCCGTCGCCAAGAGACATTTATCACTGGATTGATCACGCGCCTATCATTTAAAGATCTTGAAGGACATGTCTAAACCTATACCAGAAGAAACAAAACTATCAATAATGATATAGATAATTTAAAAAAAGATAATGAATGAAGTACAATCGCGTGCAGTGACGTGTTTACGATTTCCAAGGTCTGTGTCTGATTGCTACACCGGCGGAGTAGCAATCAGACGCAGACTGGAGGCATGGTTCGAATCTCAAATTGACCGGTTTCGAGTCATTTTTTTTATTCGAGAAGAAGACGAGAAGAGCAGAACGTTCACCTAATGGTAAGTTCATAAGTAAGAGACATAAGTTCTTAAATCTCATATTCCCAGTGGTTACACTAGCTCTCAGTGCCCTTCAGACCGAAACACAGTGATCTTCACGGCAGAATATCTATCGTATGCGTAGCAATCCTACCACACGTAGATATAAAAAGAAGGGGCAACACGGCATATCTGCTGGCTGATCCGTGCGGTGTCGCGGAAAGCCAATGCGAGTGATTACAGTGCCACGAAAAACAATTTTTTTCCTTATTTTATAAGCAACTTCAAAAAATTGAGAAGGTTCTCAATTCGTAGGAATCTTTTTTTTGTATATTTAGCGATAATTCGTAACTACCTGGACGGATTTCGATGATTCTTTTTTTAATTAATATCAGGAGTGGTTCCATAATCAAATTAAAATGATGGGTTCCATAAGAAAATTTTTGTTTCAAAGAGTCGGGTTTTTTTTTATAAAAAATAAAATGACCACCGTTGTAAAGTTTAAAAAAGTATGGAAAATCCAAAAGCGCACGCATTACTTAGAAAAGTAAAAATAAACTTAAAAAAATTAAGTAGTACCTACTGTCGTGATGTTGGTACATGTTTATCATATTGAATTTAACAAAAATTATTTTTATAATGTATCACAAGGATTAGGCTAGTGCTATTCAGTAGGCTTCCATTCAACGTGATTCTGAAGCCAATTAAAAAAGTGGTGTCTATTCGTTATGTTTTGCCGGCGATGTCGTGACTAGAATCATGTACATTCGTAGAAACTAATTGACATCCAAGATTTATTTCAATAAGTATTTTTTTAGTAAACATAATTAAATGTGTGTTGATATAATCCGATGTGATTCAGGAAGTGTCTTCTTGATATTTATGTACTTTTATTGTCCGACAAGTGCAGTATTAATATAATGGAGACGACTGTAGTAAGATGTATTTCAATGTACGATAAAATATCAAGATTTTATTTAAAAAAAATAGCACGGTGATGCTCGTAAAATGTTTCGGTTTATGTTACATTTGTACATAAACCAAAACATTACAGCGTACATGCTCCGATATGTGAAGTGATTGGTCGTATTTGCTTAAAAATATTGCTTCTTTCTCCTCGTTGTTATATTCATAAGTTCAATTAACCACATCTCCAAGTTTATTTTATTATGTGTTCGTTTATTAATTATTGCAAATCTTTTATTATAAAAATGCAAACGACAATATATAAAAAGGCAACGATTAGAACACCTAATAAATTTTAAATTAATCACTAACGAAATAACATCCGTCATGATGAAATCCATTGGTTTACGGAATTAATGTCAGAAAACTAAATTTTTTTTTTTCAAAATTTACTTCTATTTTATGAATCATAACAAAAAACAGTGCTGTGACGGAATTCAGTGTATGCTCAGTTGTCAACCTCGTTTACGTACAATGTCCATACTTTTATTTTAGGTTTTAATTATGTTTAAGTTTCTTTTTTTTATAAATTGTACTTTATATTTTATTATTGTGAATTACTTTTGTGTACATCCCCGCTTCTAGTAAATAAATTATTTTTCTTTCTTTTTTTCCTTTCTTTCTTTTATTGTTAAACAATATCGTACACATTATATCTTGTGAGGGTGTCAGTGTTCAACAGAGTAACAGTTGAATTTTTATTCGAAGATTCACAGACGAATCTTCGAATAAAAATTCAAAAAACATTGTTTATTTTCTGAAAAGTTTAATTTTCTTTCAAGGAGCATAATTAGGACAATGCTTTTTAAATATATTTTCCCAAAATTCCATAAGGCCCTTGTCCGGCTCCGTTCCGGGCACCAGTTTTTCTCCTATATCTAAATAATCCTGTCCCTCCGAAGTGTAGGGTCTCCAAATTGCTCCAAGACTATCGTCAGGTGTTGGGTTTCTAAAAATAAATCACAAGGTTCTTTTAAGCATTTCACGAGAATTGTACATTACTAAACTGAGGATAAGATATAGGATGTACAGGTGGGATTCAGGAGAGGAATGGGAAGCGCAGCCGAAAAATTGTTAGCTCAAAGTCAAAATCAAAGTTGACATTGTCTATTGGGTCTATGGGATTGTATATGGGGTAAACAGCAGCTTGATACAAGCACTAAAACATACTTAAAGGATTCCAGAGTTTTTATCAAGGTCAACGGGGCTTACCGGTTTATACCAAAAAAGGTATTAGACAGGGACGCGTAGCTTAACCTGAGTTGTTTAACCTTTTTACAGACAACTTTATTGGTGGTAGGATTCCCATGCAGGAATCCGTCTAGGTAGGTACCACCCCAGGGCCAGTTATTCTGCCGTGAAGCAGTAGTGTGCAAACATTACTGTGTTTCGGCTTGAAGGGCACTGTGAGCTAGCTTAATCGCTGGGCATATGAGGCTTGAGAGCTTATGTCTCAGGGTGATGGGCGCAGTGTGGTGTGTGGTGACACATAAATTTCTTGGTTGATACAGCATTTGTTATGGGCAGACGTTGCACTTACCATCAGGTGAATAGTTTGCTCGATTCATCACTTTATCCAATAAAAAAAAACTAGCTAATGCCCGCGACTTCATCTGCGTGTATATAAGTTTTTAAAATATCCCGTGAGGAACCCTTGATTTACTGTTCTGTTTTCTGTTTCTGTTTGATATCCATCTCCAAGATGTAAGCAATCTCCATGGCAAATTTCGTCAAGATCGGTTGAGCCGTGAAAAGGTAGCAAACAGACAGAGGGATAGAGAGAGTTATTTTCGCTTTCATAATATTAGTATGGATTGCTTGAAAATATTGAAAGAGAGCGCGTTTGGATTAAGAATGAATGCTCTTACCATCTAATGGGTAGCAGGCTATACGCTGTTATTATCATCATCTGAGGAGAAGTTGCAGACAGTAGTTAATATTATGCATGGTACTTTAAAAAGCGAAGGGATGATAATGAATGTATATAAGACATAAGTAATCGTTTTCGAAAGAGAAGAAATTAAGACAGATTGCAGAGTTCTAATTGAAGAAAAAAGAGTGAAACAAGAGAAAGAGTTTGAACACTTTGGTTCAAAGTTTACGAGAGTACTGAAATTACAACGGCGATATTGAGCGAAGAGCGTTGGCAGGAAATCGAGTGTATGGGGCCTTGCATAACTTTATGAATAGCCAGAACGTATTTAAAAAGACACATTTAGGTATAGTAATGAATGTTGGATCTGGCAGAAGAAGCATGCAAGTAAGATTAACGCTGTGGAAATGAAAAATTTTAGAAGTCTATACTTCGAGCGGAGCGACTTTGATTGACAAAGTAAATATAAAGTCTCCCCCAATTTCTGAGAGGGTTTTGGCGCCAGGAACAGTCTATCACGTTACAGTCCATGTATCCAGTGTAAGTTGAGTACGTTGCATGTCGTAGAAATATTTTTTTATTTTTGGCACTGTGAATCGCTCCCGGGTGGATCGCGTACTTTGAAATAAAAGACAAGCACCACATGGAATTCCATGACGACAATTACGCTATCATTAAATTATATTAAGTAAACGGTGTTACATTAAATTGATATCTTACCCGTATTTGGCAAAGTTAGTCCAAAGCTTTGTTACTTGATCAATCAATTTAAAAGTTGCTGAATTCATCATGACTTTTTTACCGTCAATATTGATTGGAAAGAGGTAAGGCAAATCGTCTCCGTGACACACAACACTTCTATCTCCAATGATATCGCCAACTCCGAGCAGGTGTTTGAAAACATTTCTTCCGGACTTACAAGTGAATTTATACAAATATGTTTTATTGTTGCATGACTTTGCGCAAATCTTTTGCCACAAAATAGCCGGGTAACAAAAAGCATTAGCAGCCTGGTATTGGCATAGACCGTCCACGTTGTTCTTAGATACATCTTCATTATTGAAATAGTGTTCTTTAATCATTTTGCTTATATTCATTTGATCGATCATTGTACAAACTAAGTCGAGAGGTCTTGGTACAAAGAATTCATGATATTTGTTAGCTTGAGAAAACATGTTACTAATATTCAAACCGAGACCTAGGATAATAACGCCTTCGTCTTCGTTGTATCCATTAATGACCTCCACACCTTCGTGAATGCCGTTTCGTAAAACTTCGACTGGATCACCATGCAGGAATCTCTCATTATCAATAAATTCCTTTTCGCTTACGATACTGAAATATATATTAGGAAACTCATGATATGCTTCCCTGTATGTCAATGGAACGTCTCTGTTAATAAGTGTTTCTACAGGCTGAGATTTTAAAAATTCGTACACGTCGTTTTCGTCAATGGAATCGCAGCCCATGTCTTTGGCCGCTGCTATGGATCTTTCCTTTATCATGACATTTTTCGCCCAGTTACTTATCGCAGTACCACTTTGTGATATTACCCTTTTAAATAATCCTTTGCTCATAGGTGATAACAGGTGCAAGGATACGCTAGCTCCTCCTGCGCTTTCACCGAAAATTGTCACATTATCAGGATCACCACCAAAGTTATTGATATTTTTCTTTACCCACCGTAGTGCTGCTACCTGATCTTTCATGCCTGCATTTCCAGGTACGTCTTTCGTATCGAGACAAAGGAAACCAAGTATCTCGAGCCTATAATTAATCGTGACTAAAATGACATCGTGTCTGAGGAGAAAATTTGGTGCGTATAAGGCGTCAGAGCCGCTTCCGCTTGTGAAACCCCCTCCATGAATCCATACCATTACTGGAAGAGCCTTTGGTGGGGCAATATTTGGTGAGTAAACGTTGAGATATAAGCAGTCTTCGCTTCCATGTGGTGGTGCACCAGTAGACAAGTCCCGATGGTAGCAATCGTTACCGAGTGTCTTGGCTTCTCGTACTCCTCTCCACGGTTTTGGTGGTAGGGGTGCCTGTCAGTAAAATGAAGTAAGCATTTAATCTTGATTAAATTAGTGATATTATTATAATACGAGTAGTACCTAGCCTATAAATGTCCCACTGCTGAGCATAGGCGTCCGATCATTTATAATAGTGATGGTACTAAATATAATTGGTACAGGGCCTAGTGTTGTTGTCAGCAGAATGACGATAATGATGATGATTTTAGTTATTACTTCCCTTTAATATGGTTGAGGAGGGTTCACCATGTGAACAGGTGCTGTTGATGGAGGCTGGTCTGCTCGAATTTGCAATATACTTATTATATATATATATATATATATATATATATATATATATATATATATATATATTTGTTTGTTGTTTTTTAAACTTGACTAAAACTTTAACATGGGGCGTGCTCTGGGACCATTTTTCGTAAATTTATTTATAATACGAGTATATTTTTGACTAAGAAAGAAAAGTTATTTACAAAAAAGAGGATAGCTATGGAGTTTCTTTCGCCTGTTTCTTCTCCCTCGGAGAAACATCATTACGAAACGGTGGTAGATTGTAAAAAAAATTCGTTTGACAAATTAAATTTATATTTCTTACGTCTAAAAATAATTGATTTCATTTAATTTCATATAGTAATATCGGACACGCACACATATTATCTATTCCTGTATCTTAGGCACTGGCTAGTGACATGATTAGTATAAATATATAGATAAAAAATTAAATGAAACTAATTTTACGGATTTTATCGCGTTTAATTTTACTATTTATAACACGACGTTTCGAGTGCTTTACAGCACCCATGGTCACGGGGGGACTGAGGTGACTGATGTCCTTATGTCATAGTTAACCCGGAGTACCTTCAGCTTTTATTTATTATTTTATTACGCTTGGTTTTTGATTTAATTTTGTTAATTATAGGATCCCAAGCTGGTGGTAATACCCAACCATCTTCTCTATTAAAATTAGGATGTTTTTTAATTACAATAGCCCCGCAAATCATCCCTGGTAGGAATCGGTGTTCTTTTGCGAGGATTTGTGGTTTATAAAATCTGATGTAATGGTTGAAATGTCGGTTATAAATAGTAAAATTAAACGCGATAAAATGCGTAAAATTTGTTTCATTTAAATGTGTAGTGTTCGCGTAAATATAAGAAATCGTTAGGTAGATAAATTTAAAAAAAAGAAAAAGAGAAATAAAGAAAGTCACTACGTCAAATATACGCAGACTTATTATACATTCACAAAAAAAGAGCAATAAAAAAAAGGTCAACGGAAAATACCAAAACCGCCACGCTGCTCTCATTAGATCCAAATCAGCTCTTAAAATTGCATTTGAGAAGAAACCGGCACCGGGGATCGAACTCAGGTCTATCGCGTACTATGGAATTTAAGACGAGCTCTCGGCCCGTTAATAACTTCTATACATGCCCATAAAAGTGGGCTGCGGAAGATGTGGTCTCTGCCTACCCCAATGGGAAAGAGGCGTGAATGTATGTATGTATGAACAATTTTTGTTCAGTCGACAGGTATCCAGCAGAGTAAAATAGCACCTACCCCTTTCCTACTGAGGTATATAAGAGGCGAAGAAATTGTACGGACAGCCTTTATGCAGAATAACACCATAATATGATGTCGGTACTGCTCGTAGGAACGAAATGGGGAGTAAGAATTTTGTGACTCGTAACGTCTCGTTTTCCGGGTGTGGTCTCTGTCTACCCCTTATATGGGAAAAGGCGTGACTGTATGTATATAACTTTTAGTTAGCGCAAAAAAATTGATTTGCTTAAAAGCAACGCGAACACGATAAAAAAAAATTCGAATTGTTCGCAGATAACCGATTTTTTTGTGTCGTTTGCTTAGTGGTATTTTTTGTAGGGTTTTATTGTTCTTTAAAAACTGGTTCCCTACAAGGATTTCTCTTGCATTGTGGTTGAATTTTATAAACCTAAATATTTTTTTTTACAGGTGGTAGGGTCTATATGCAGGAGTCCGTCTAGTTAGGTACAACCCCAGGGCCAGTTATTCTGCCGTGAAGCAGTAGTGTGCAAACATTACTGTGTTTCGGTCTGAAGTGCACTGAGAGCTAGCGTAATCACTGGGCATATGAGACTTAAGAACTCGTGTCTCAGGGTGGCGGGCGCAGTGTGGATTTACGCAGAAATTTTCTGGGTGACGCAGCATTTGTTATGGGCAGACGTTTTACTTACCATCAGGTGAACGTTTTGCTCGTTTATCACTTTATCTAAATAAAAAAAAATCAAAAACAGACCCTGAGCGACTATTTGTAAGCTATAAAAAATATTTGTTCCTAGCAGGGATCAAATGCGTCAACCGTAGCGTAAAGACCAATCACGTAACTCAATCGAGCCGTTTGACAAGGGTATGACATGTGGTTTCGCGAGTAAGACAGTCGACTTTTAAAAGTAGTATCGTATAAAAACTTTTTACATATCACTTTTTTAAGACTAAATATATAAAGTTAGTTTATAATCAATCGCAAAATCTGTACCCAACAGACAAACAAACAGCCAGACAGACAATAAAGCGAATTAATAATGAATGGTGAACCAGTTCTAACCTATGCTTAAAGTTTCAAGTCGCCAACTCCTCGGGAAGTTAGTATAAAATCAATAACCAAATTTAAACCGAACGTACACGAAAGCGAGTTAATAAAAACGTGGTAAAAAGCGCAGTGCATTAATCAAAGTTAGTTTTATAATAAAGTAAGAGTGAAAATTGTAAAGTAACAGCCTGTAAATGTCCCACTGCTGAGCACAAGCCCTACTCTCATTTCTGAGCGGATTTTGAAACCGAGAAGCGTCAGCCAGGGTGCTCCATTGGGTTGGCGGACTTAACATGTCGTCGGAATATCTTTATTTCTCAGACATGCAGCACGTGCTTAACCAGCACTTAAAATTGCAATCAATAATTTAAGTTTAGCCCACATCAGAGATTGAACCTACTCGTATGCTATGAAATTTTGACTGTCACTCTGTAAGCGAGCGCCCAGCCCATTTGCTGGTGGTAGGATTCCTATGCAGGAATCGGACTAGGTCTGTACCACCCCAGGGCCAGTTATTCTGGTAGTGTGCAAACATTGCTGTGTTTCGGTTTGAAGGGCACTGAGAGCTAGCGTAATCACTTAGAGACTTAAGAACTCATGTCTCAGGGCGACGGGCGCAGTGTGGTGTCACAAAGAAATGTTCTGGGACACAGCATTTGTTATGGGCAGACGTTACACTTACCAACAGGTGAACGTTTTTCGTCACTTTATCAAAAAAAAAAAGAATTACCTTAAACCTCAAGTCACCGACGGGAGGTTGAGCGTAAGGCACGCCTTTGAAGCTGTAGAATTTCCCTCCGTACTCATTGTCTTTCACTTCACCCTCCAACAATCCCTCACTTACTCGTACCTGAACCATTTTAACAAATTCGTGTGCATGTATGTATCAATTCAAAAGAGACTTCGCGCACCGACAGCTAAATTCATTATAAGGATTTATGAATATGCTTACTGTATATAACTGAGCGCATTTCTTCTTCTTACGTAATAATAACATTTATCTGTGGCTCGTCTATCCTTTTCTAGATTAATTAGTCGACAACGAGTTAGAATGATATTTTCAGTACGGTTATTCTGAATATTTTTGTAATTTACCATTTTCATTTCATATAATTTTTAATTATGTGTTAGGTAAAAGTTCGTGTGGTGGGGGCGTAAGAAAATATGCCATAAGGAGGTGTCGTAAGAGTTGACTTACGGAAATGCCTGGAAAACCTCTGGACTTTTATTGAATAAAGCGAAGAAACGGGTAAAACGTTCACCTGCTTGTAAGTGCAGCGTCTACCCATAACAAATGCCGTGTCGCCCAGAATATTTTTGTGTGACTTACTGGTGGTAGGATTCCTTTGCAGGAATCCGTCTAGGTAGGTACCGCCCCAGGGCCAGTTATTCTGCCGTGAAGCACGTGTCACCACAGTTAAAGTGATTCATTTGTCAAGTAGTAGTGTGCAAACATTACTGCGTTCCGGTCTGAAGGGCTGACTGACAGCTAGTGTAATAACCGGACATATGACTTAAAAACTGAAGTGTCAGGGTGACAGGCGCAGTGTTTTGTTTTTTTATTGTATAAAGTGACGAAACGAGCAAAACGTTCGCCTGATGATAAGTGCAACGTCCGCCCACAACAAACCACACTGCACCCGTCACATTGAGGTATCAGTTCTTAAGTCTCAAATGCCCAGTGATTACGCTAGCTCACAGTGCCCTTCAAACCGAAACACAGTTAAGGTTGCACACTACTTGACAAATTAATCACTTTAACTGTGGTGACACCTCAGCGAAATCCCAGGAATCCTGCTACCAGTAGAAAAGTCTTGAAAATGTAAAACTGTATATATATGTATTCCCATAGTATAGTCTATAGCTTTGGCTACAGGGAAGGTATATAGTTTCGAAATATATATACAGACAGTGTATAGTCGTAATGTATATTTCTAAGGTATTGTACGGACAGCCTTTATTAATGCAGAACAACACATAATGCAATGCTGTCACTAAACTGCTCGTGGGAACGCAATGGAGAGTAAGATTCTTTCGACTCTTACCAAAATGGCAGCGATATGCTTCCACGTTGTGGCCACCCATAACGTCTCGCTTCCCACGTGAGCGAAAAGTGAGCTACGTGAGTGGCCTCTGCCTGTCCTTTTATATGGGAAAAGGAGCGACTGTAAGTATGTATATCTTTAAAAAGATTGAAAATTCAAGAAATTTATAGAATGCACCTGTATATTACCAACCTTTGTTACGACACTGCGGTTAGATAGATATTTACTGATTAGCGACGATAAATAGGACCGTACTATCGTAATGATCATTCGTACGGAACTGATGTCTCATGATGAACAATTTTTAGATTTATTATTAAACGAGCAATTAATGTAAGTCACGGTAATTACTAAATTTGTAGTTGGCACCGTAGACGGCTTTAACAATTTAGATGGTATTTACAGGGTTGGGTTTTTATACGTCAAGAAATCGATTAAGCTTCTTTGAGAATAGTCGTTTCAATGCTAATTTAACAATAAAATAAAATTGTGATGTTAAATCTAAATATTTGTACTGGTGGTAGGATTCCTATGCAGGAATCTGTCTAGGTAGATACCACCCCAGATCCAATTATTCTGCCGTGAAGCAGTAGTGTGGAAACATTACTGTGTCTCGGTTTGAAGGGCACTGTGAGCTAGCGTAATCACTGGGCATTTGAACCTTAAGAACTGATGTCACCCTGAGACATCAGTTCTTAAGTTTGCACTTACTTTTCAGGTGAACGTTTTGCTCGTTTTGTCACTTTATACAAAATAAAATTATACAAAAAAAGAGTTCGCTTGTGTGACGGAAACTGAACATCTATTTCTTCTTTTAAACTATTCAACCCGACGTTTCCGCATTCCGCATGGACACGGGAGGACAGGTATTTGACGCCCTGTAGTTAACCCGGGCTACCTTCAGCTTTTAATTATTATGTTTAGTCCGATCTACGCATAATGAGCTTACTATGCAGGAAGATACCACCCCAGGGCCAGTTATTCTGCCGTGAAGCAGTAGTGTGCAAACATTACTGTGTTTCGGTTTGAAGGGCACTGTGAGCTAGTGTAATCACTTGGCGTATGAGATTTAAGAACTGATGTCTCAGGGTAATGGGCGCGTAGTGGTTGTCTCACATAAATGTTCTAAGTGACACAGCATCTGTTATGGGCAGACGTTGCACTTACCACCAGGTGAATGTTCTGCTTTTCTCGTCTTCTTCTCGAATAAAAAAAATGACTCGTAAAAAAAACCGTCAATTTGTAATTCTAACCATGAACCGGCGGAATAGCAATCGGACACAGACTTTGGAAATCGTAAACACGTCACTGCACGCGATTGTACTTTATTCATTATCTTTTTTAAAATTATCTATGTCATTATTGATAATTTTGTTATTTCTGGTACAGGTTTGGACATGTCTTTCAAGATCATTAAATGATAGGCGCGTGATGAATCCGACATCCATCCAACCGTCATGCTTAAAATTTAGATTGCTATTTTTTTTTGGAAGAAAATGACGAGAGAAACTAATTGTTCACCCGATGGTAAGTGCAACGTCTTTCCATAACAAATGCCGTATCGATGAGAACATTTCTGTGCGGCAACACACTGCGCTCGTCACCCTGCGACGTCAGTTCTTGAGTCTCATAATATACCCAGTAAATCAGTACCTACGAACCGAACCTTGGGTGGTAATGAACTTGACGGATTCCTGCACAGGAATCCTACCACCAGTGATATTTTCTGTTTTATTTTTAAGTGAACACCAATAAACAAATTCACGCGCCGCAACGAAATAGTAATAGCAGAATCGCTAAGCATGGTATTCCCATTAATTTTGCTACAGCTACAAACACGTTTGTTTTTTGTCAACTTCAGATCATATTATGATTATTTCCAAAAAAAATTATCAAGTTATGTACTGACGTAAACATTAACATCATCATTATCATCATCATCAAAATTTAACAAATATATATAAGTAGATATATTTGTCATTGTTTACGTCAGCTTACGGGTTACGTCAGCATGTTAAGTCAGCAAGCCTGTTTCGGTTGAAAAGTGCTGCACCTACTCAGGCACTTAGATATTACCTTATTTAAACTGAGTGTCTATTTTTTTTATTGGATAAAACGATGAAACCAGCAAAACGTTTATCTGATTGTAAGTGCAACGTCTGCCCATAACAAATGCTGTGTCACCCAGAACATTTCTGTGTGACAACACACTGTGCTCATCACCATGAGACATAAGTTCTTAAGTCTCATGCTAGCGTAATCACTAGGCAGTGATTACGCTAGCTCTCAGTGCGCTTCAAACCGAAACACAGTAATGTTTGCACACCACTGCTTCACGGCAGAATAACTGGCCCTGGGGTGGGTACTGTTCTGAGCAGACGTTGCACTTACCACCTTGTGAATGTTTTGCTCGTCTTGTCACTTTATTCAATAAAGAAATCCTAGAATGAAGAATGCCTTTCGGCAAAAATTGTGTAGGATGCCCCTGGTTACATGGAGCGCAAGGGGGCTGGCAGTAACTGGATATCATTTCGGTGATGTAATTGCAGTTAGCCCCTTTTGGCTTTTACAACTTCATCGGATACTGTGTTCACAGGCCACACAGTGCCAGGTTTGTTTGACCCAAACATAAATACATAAATCGTCGTCGTCGTCGTCGTGGTACCTACCTAGACGGACTCCTGCATAGGAATCCTACCACCAGTAGAGGCTGAAACTTTACTTAACTTAACTTATGAATGACTGGGACAGACAATCCCAATGCCCCACTGCTGAACACAGTCCTTCTTTCATTTCTGAGAGGGTTTTTATTTGTTTTTTTAGAGGTATACAGGTACAAATACATAATTATTAAATAACTAGCAATCTTTTATTATTTATTTCCTGTTTGTGTACACAAAAAAATCACAGTAGAAATTACAAAGATAGTGAATTAGTACAAAGGCACTGCTTATTTCATGATGAAATTTCTTCCAGCAGGCCTGTTACTGGATATCCTTAAAGAGAAGCAGACTCGATGTGAACTTTTGATAAAATAAAGAGAAAAAAATATATAATATAAAATCACTAAATATACATATACATATACACACACTTTTAACAGGGATTTCAGATGTGATCTGGAGATAGCATTGGGGGAATGGACAAAAGAGAATCGATCACGCAGATAAGGCGGGTGTGTGGGATTATGTATAATATTGAAAAGAAGGCAAAGAATCCCACTGTTCCTGCAAAGACGGATCGGGGGCCACTTGAGCTGCTTTCGGTAAAATGAAACATGGTCAAACTTTTTAGACGGAAAATGTTTCGGATGCATAAGTTTTGCAAGCGCTCAAGTTTATTTAATTGCTCCTCTGTAGCATCCAAGTAGCAGACATCAGCATAATCCAAGATCGGCAAAATTAGGGTCCGAACTAAAGAAATCTTAGTCTGCAAGGGCAAGAAACGTTGAAGACATTTTGAAGGATGGAAAGCATAAGAAATTTTCCTGCCAATTGCAGTTATTTGTTCACTCCAAGATAATTTGCAGTCATTGAGAATACCTAAGTTTTTGACAGTGTCATAATAAGCAAAAGTAATGCCATTAATCTGTAAAGATGGTAAAGTTGAGAAATCAATTAAGCTTCGAGCGAAATTGCTGCGAATAATAACTGCTTGTGATTTATTCTGGTTTACTGTTAAGCCCGTGCATCGCAAGCAAGTGATCGGCCCCGGAGATAAGAATCAAACCAAGTAAGGTGAGAGATGATACATTAATAGATTGGAGAGTTCGAAGAAGTATATCAAAATCGATAGAATTAAAAGCACTGCTGAAGTCCAGTAACACAAGTACTGTTAAATATTTTTTTATCCATAGTCCATCGAATATCATCAGTAACCTTTAGAAGTACAGTTGTTGTACTATGGCCGGAGCGAAAACCAGATTGATAAGGACTTAAGATATTGTTGTAGTTAAGGAATATAGAGAATTGTTTGAAAACAATGTGTTCAAGAACTTTTCAAAGAAATGGTAAAATTGAAATAGGTCGAAAGTTAGATGACCCTTCTTCTCGGGTTGGAAACCTTAGAGAGAAGTATAATACTTGTATGTACCGATTTCCATGACAACGGAAAACAACAGGAGGATAGAGAGAAATTAAAAATATGTGTGAGAATGGATGTAAGTGAGGGTAGAATATTTATAATCATTTTAGAGCATATGCCTTCATTTCCTATTGCGGTAGAAGAAATAGCTTGGACTGAACTTTTAGTGTCGTCTTCAGTTAGAGAAACAAAATTAAAAGGAGGGTACTGAGGCGTTGGGCACCTAGATAGTTCGAGCAAAGACTTAGCTTTAACAAATGAGGAGAAAGAAACAGCGGGACAAGAAAAATGTTGATTAAGCTTATAGTCAATTTCAGCACATACTTTCTTTGGAGATTTACCGATGCCAACAGTTTTGAGGAAGCTCCGAGCGTTTTGCAGAGTCACAGTTAGGTAGATTATCGTAAAAGTAACGCCTCTAGCATCTCTACATATGCGATTGCAGCGGTTGCGAAGGATTTTGAATGCTGTTAGATTTCTTTCAAAGTGAAATCGCTTATATCTTCTCTTGGCGGTATCCCTGCGTGCCATGAGTTTTTTAATAGCAGGTGTAATTCTAGGAGCAGGGTTATATCTTATTTTTATATGTCTTAATGGAGCATGACGATTGTATAAACTAAGTATCACAGAATTAAAGATGCTCACCTTGTCATCAATGCTGGAGCAGTTAATAAGAGGTGTTCAGTCAATAATTTCGAGAAAAGAGAAGATATATGATCATGCAAAGTAAGAGGTTCAGATAATTCAGTGTCAGCGCATAAAAAGCTGTTTAGTGAAGAAGTGCACGAGAAAAAGCTTTCATTGAAATCAGATATTTTTTCCATAGAACGGCCACAAAAATATAAGATTTAATAAAATAACAAAAAAGTTCAAAAAAAATGTAAAAAAAATTTACTAAGTATATAAAAAAGAAAAAAAAAGAAAAAAATAAACAACTCAACTTGCTCACTGGCGTGATGGAAGAAATTTATACTTAAAAACTATCAACCTAGCCTAGTAAATAATGTAGTAATTAAATCAAAGAGAAACAGTATTGAATTATAACCACAACAAATTATTATTATTATATTATCATTAACAAAGTTTAATAACAAAACGCTATAAAATCTATGTCGCTATATATACGCAAGAAAATCAAAAATGGAACGTTGAACATTTATTGACAGTTGACAGGTTAATGTCAAAGTCGAACCACAAACTTCAAATAAAGCTAAATTAAATTCGCTTTAGAATAGTTATCGCTGTACCTATAAAAGTTACGATAATTACGACTTTTTTTATGTCATAAAAGTGACGGAACGAGCAAAACGTTCACCTGATGGTAAGTGCAACGTCTGCCCATAACAAATGCTGTATCACCCAGAAAATTTCTGTGTGACACCACACTGCGCCCGTCTCCCCGAGACATCAGTTCTTAAGTCTCATATGCCCAGTGATTACGCTAGCTCACAGTGCCCTTCAAGCCGAAACACAGTAATGTTTGCACACTACTGCTTCACGGCAGAATAACTGGCCCTGGGGTCACCAGTACTTAAACTTGATTAGGACAAAAAATAGCGTTGCTCCTTTTGTATACAAACTGCTATTCTACAGAAGAAATATCGAGAATTCAATAATTTCCTACTTAGCAGTATCATCCCAGAACATCGAATTGCTTGTTTACTGTAACATTTGGAAAACCTCCATAGTCATTTCAAGGAATGATTGCAGGATATTTTAAAAATTGACATACCGGACTGGGTTTTGGATGCTTTTTCAAATATCAACACTGCAGGATCATCCCAGTTAGAAGAAGAACTAATAGAACTGACGACTAGTGAGGAATTCAAAATTAAATTTAAGAATGGCTTCCATGATTTTTGGCCGCAGATGCCCACTCATTAACTGTACCCACGATTATGGTCGATTGCTCAACGATTTCTGATAGCATTCCCTATTTAGCAGAACGCGGATTTAGTACTGTAACAACGTTGGTATCTAAAAAGAGAAATCGGCTCCAAGTTAATGAACGCGGCGACATACGGTTGTTTTTAAGTAAAATTGAGCCTGATATTAACAAACTCCTTAACATCAAATTCAAATTTCTCATTAGATAAGTTACAAAAAGTAAAGTAAAGTATCAGCCTATAAATGTCCCACTGCTGAGCACAGGCCTCCTCTCATCTCTGAGAGGGTTTTGGAGCGGGGAATAGTCCGCAACGCTGCTCCAATGCGGGTTGGCGGACTTCACATGTCCTCGAAATATTACTATTCGGATATGCAGGTTTCCTCACGATGTTTCCCTTCACCGCTGAGCACGTGGTAAATAAGCACTTAAAATTTTAGATCAATTTTAGAGGTGCTGGCACCCGGCCCCTGAGCTACCACGGCTCAGATATGTTATGGAGATAATGATTTCTCATATTTACGTGAACACTACACATTCAAATGAAACTAATTTTACGGATTTTGTTGACGTTTAATTTTGTTATTTATAACTAGATCTTTCTGCGTAGATCGGACCACAAATAATAATTAAAGCTGAAGGTACTCCGGGTTAACTATGACATCAGGACATCTGTCAGCTCAGTCCCCCCGTGACCATGGGTGCTGTAAAGCACTCGAAACGTCGGGTTATAAATAACAAAATTAAACGCGATAAAATCCGTAAAATTAGTTTCATTTATGGAGATAAGTTATAAATTTAATGTCTTTTGAATGTTAATAAACATACTTCTCTATATAATTAAGTATGCGTTTTAATTGTTCTCATTGAAACAACTCTTTAGACTAAATATATCTTACGTCTAAATATAATCGTGGCAATAGCTGTTTCACATTCGCGACAGATAAGTAAAAACAAATAGAAAGAATAATATTCTCATAGTGGACGGTGGGCAAAAAAAGGTTGAAAACCAATGCGCTGCACAGATATTTTTTACAATGCGAGAATAACGATTCGTGGCATAAATTGCGATTACTCAGCCACTTCGCTAACCAAGCCATTCGAAAGAACTTTACTGGTGGTAGGATTCCTATGCAGGAATCCGTCTAGGCAGTTACCACTCCAGGGCCAGTTATTCTGCCGTGAAGCAGTAGTGTGCAAACATTACTGTGTTTCGGTTTGAAGGGCACTGTGAGCTAGGGTAATCACTGGGCATTTGAGACTTAAGAACTGATGTCTCAAGGTGACGGGCGCAGTGTGGTGTCACCCAGAAATATTCTGGGTGACACAGCATTTGTTGTGGGCGGATGTTGCACTTACCACCAGGTGAACGTTTTGCTCGTTTCGTCACTTTCTACAATAAAAAAAATAAAAAAAAAGTTGTTGAAACAATATCGTATACAAGACGACTCATATATCTTGTGAGAGTTACAGAGTCAGGGTACCACAGAGTAATAGGTCTGTGCAATTACAAATATAAGTTCTAAAAAAAATTATAGTTTTATTAAAATTTGATTTTCTCTCAAGGAGCATAATTACGACAATACTTTTTAAATATATTTACACGAAACTCCATTAGATTCGTGTCTCCATTAAATTTGGTCATCGGTTGGGATTCGAATTACTTTACCACGGAGCCATAGAGTTTTATATGTATATGCGGATTCATAATGAAGTAACACACAATTTTTGGGGCTATGTGTGTGAGGACTTCCCTTCATATGGGGAAAAAACGTGGCTATATACGTATGTACATTTTTTTTGTGTTGCTCACATATGAGGTCGTTTTTGTTTTATTTTGATTATTAAGAAACCAACATGTTCTTAGTATCTTTCTGTCAAGCTCAAGCTACTTCAATACATCAGCTTGTACAGTTAACACTTCTAGACATTGAACATTGTACAATGATGAAAAACTAAAGAACAATATAAAGTTCTATATATATTTACTCTACTACTAAATAAAAAAGTCAAAGAGAAATACCTACGCAAACATAAACATGAAATTTACATAGAAATAACTACTAATTTAAATACATAAATTCAAATTAGCGTTATGTGTGCGAACAATTCGCGAAATAACAGTACTTTAACGTGGCTAGTTTGCTTATTGATATGTTTCTAAGATATATTTTTCTTTAAAAACGTTTTACTACAAGGATTTCTCCTGTATCGCGGGTGACAACAATAATATTTGTTCCTAGCGGGAATAGAATCCGCGAAACGTAGCGAAGAAGCCAGTCGCTTAACCACTGGCTCAATCGAGCTATCAAATAAGTGAATGACAAGTGCTTCTACGGGTACGATTGCTTTCAAAACGATTTGTCAAAAAAGCGTAGAGTATTCATCGAAATCACTTTAAAAATCATATAAAAACAGTAAATTAACAGCCTGTAAACGCAACACTGCTGAGCACAGGCCCGCCCATTTAAAATTATGAAATTTGACATTTTTAAGTATCTAAGTATTACAACATATCTCCGTGGCTTGGGTTGACCGGTCGAGAATGCCAAAATGCATTAAGTCCGCCCTTTAAAATCCATTACTTTTATTATATACTTGCCCGCGACTCCGTTTCTTAAGTATCTCGTGGAAATTACGAGGGTGGATTGAAAAGTACTCGGCCTAACCAAGAAAATAAACACATACTAAATCAGTTACATTTTTATTTTTCTACATAATCACCACCAAGTTCAATACACTTTTGCCACCTCCCCTTCCAAGCATTTAGACCGTTAAAAAAAAATGATTCTTCCTTAGAGTCAAAATATGCGTCTACAGCGGCTTTGACCTCGACGTTTGTCGAAAATCTTTGACCTCCCAAGTGCTTTTTTAGGTTAGGGAACAGAAAGAAGCCTGATGGTGCCAGATCAGGTGAATACGGCGGATGCGGTAACAGTTCAAAGCCACAGTTGTGAATTCCAGCCATTGACTGTACTGACGTGTGAACACGGGCGTTATCTTGATGAAACAGGACTTTTCTTCTGAGCATTCCTCGACGTTTTTCTTTTATTTCCTCTCGTAAACGACGTAGTAAGGTGCAGTAGTAATCAGAGTTTATAGTCTGACCCCTTTCAAGATAATCAATCATAATCACACCTTTCGGGTCCCAGAATACTGAAGCCATCACCTTATTTGCCGACAAAATCGACTTAGCCTTTTTAGGGGGTGGTGAATCAGGTCTTCTCCACTGTTTTGATTGTTGTTTTGTTTCCGGTGTACAGTAATGAACCCATGTTTCGTCCATAGTAACAAAACGATTCTAAAAATCATCTGCATCGGCTTCAAATAACTCCAAAAAGTAGCGTGAAATAGTCAATCGCGTCCTTTTTTGTTCAACTGAAAGCAGTCGCGGAACCCACCTCGCAGACACCTTGTGGAAACCCAACTCGCTGTCCCGTCAAAATTGATTGAGCCGTTCAGAAGAGAAGGACAAACAAACAGACAGACAATAATTTTAAGAACCGCGTTTAAGTTTTGTGGCCAAAATCTTGTTTGTGTAATCACCCCAATTTTATTTATTTGTATAGATTTACTACACAATTTAAAATAAGTACTTACAATGAATAGAAAACATGTAAATCTAAACTAACCTAAAATAGTAATTAATAACCCTACATTTATTAAATAAATAAATAAACAAATTTAAATTTTTTAACAATAAATTCCCAAAGCTGTGAGAATTGCTAGAAGTTGAATACAATATGCATCCAAAGCATCCGATCAACAACACACAGAGTTTTAAGATAGACCCACAGACTTAACGACAAATATTTGATTTAATTTCGGTGATGTTTTTTGCTGTCAGCTGTTGTGGTATATACAGCTTCATCGGATTCCGATAGCTGTGCCCGGCCCAATCGGGTTTGGTTTAACCGAAACATATATACATAAATATCTCCCTAACTTTGCCATCTAAATTCGTGTCGATAAATATTTGATACATAATTTTGATGATGTTTTAGCTGTTAGCCTTTTTGGCTTTTACAGCTTCGTCAGATAGCTGTGCTCGCGGGCTATCTGCAAATATTTGAAGAAATCATAGCTCTAAGTCGTAAGACGGTGTTAAGCGCAATTTAAAAAGGACGTCATTTGCACAACGCCATCTATTGATAATACGACGATACGAAATTTTTTTTCTTTTTTTTATTGTATAAAGTGACGAAACGAGCAAAACGTTCACCTGATAGTAAGTGCAACGTCCGCCCACAACAAATGCTGTGTCACCCAGAATATTTCGGTGTGACACCACACTGCGCCCGTCACCCTGAGACATCAGTTCCTAAGTCTCAAATGCCCAGTGATTACGCTAGCTCACAGTGCCCTTCAAACCGAAACACAGTAATGCTTGCACACTACTGCTTCACGGCAGAATAACTGGCCCTGGGGTGGTACTTACCTAGACGGATTCCTGCATAGGAATCCTACGACCAGTAAATAATTGCACTAAGTTTACATTTCGATCAATCAATTCCGAATGCGACCGTTCGTCGATCACGAAAATTCGAATATTCAACGCGTGCCAATAATTTAAGCGAAAATCTCAACGTCATTCAACGGCGGAGAACACCATTTTCCACCTCCCTCTTCCCTACCGAGGTGTCGTAAGAGGCGACTAAGGTACGGACAGCCTTTATTCCTGCAGAATAACACCATAATATGAAATACTGTCACTATACTGCTTGTGGGAACACAATGATGAGTAAGCTTTTTTTTTGACTCCTACCAAAATGGCGGCGACGTGGTTCACCGGTCACGACTCGTTTCCCACGGGTGTAAAAAGTGGACTACTTGTGTGGCCTCTGCCTACCCCTTATATGTGAAAAATGCGTGATTGTTTTTTATTACCATTTCTGAGATTAGATTAAAATGTACACTTAATTGACTCATTGCGACCATTGAACAAATTAAAGAATAAACCAATTTTGTTAAAACATAGAATAAATGTTAGTGGAAGATACGCTTCATGATTTTCTTACTGAGTCTTTTAAATAAATTTGGTACTTTAGGCGTGATGCGTTTACAAACAACCAGAATGAAATGATAGAAAAGTATTTAGTTACTTATTTTTACCCATTTATTTCCCAAAATTTTAAAATGTACAGACACGTGAAGTTTAGTTTTATTATACTCGTATGTATAGATACGAAATATGATATGATGAGTATTAAATCGGTGTCTCACCGAAATGTTGTGGGATGCTTGGTTTATTGTGAAACAATATCTTATACAACATAGTTCGTGAGAAAGTCTGGGCTCAGCATAGTAACAAGTCTATGAAACTTTAAAACAAAACCCTTAAAAAATTGTTTTTCAAGGAGTATAACTGGGACAATACTTTTTGAATATATTTTCCCAAAATTCCATAAGATCCTTGTCCGGCGCCATTCCGGGCACCAATTTTTCTCCTATATCCAAATAATCCTCTCCATCCAAGGTGTATGGTGTCCAAATGGCTCCAAGACTATCGTCAGGTGTCGGGTTTCTAAAAATAAATTATAAAGTTTTTTAAGCATTTTAAAAGAATTTTACATAATCGAACTAAAGATAAGATATGAGACGAACAAGCGGGATTCAGAAAGATAGGGATGCATAGATCAGGTCTTTTCCTTACTAAGCATAGCCGAAAATTCTTTGCTGATAGTCAAAAGAAAAGGAAGTGAAAGAGAAGAAAGTATGACGGAATGCAGAGTCCTGATTGAAGGAAAAAGTG
Organism: Luehdorfia chinensis; assembly: GCA_019845155.1. Taxonomy (NCBI): domain Eukaryota; kingdom Metazoa; phylum Arthropoda; class Insecta; order Lepidoptera; family Papilionidae; genus Luehdorfia; species Luehdorfia chinensis. The sequence goes on from JAHVAK010000390.1 coordinate 3,304,312, forward strand.
GAACCAGTGAAAGAGTTTGTATACACTGGTTCAAAGTTTACGAGGGACGGAAAGTATGACGGTGATATTAAGTGAAGACGCAGGTAATCGAATACTCTGCATAACTTTATGTGTAGCCAGAACGTAACTAAAAATGCACGACTGGCTGTACATAGAGGGGTACAGGTTCCCACACTTATGTATGGTAGTGAATGGTGGGTCTGGCAGAAGAGGCATGAAAGTAAGATTAATGCTGTTTAAATGAAAAGTTTTAGAAGTATAGTTAGAAGTGACTTTGTAAATATATAGTATTTTCTCATTTCTGAGAGGATTTTGGGGGCAGGCACAGTCTTTCACGCTACTTCAGTGTAGGTTGAGTACGTTACATGTCTTCGAAGTGTTTTTTATATTTGGCACATTGGATCGCGCCCGGGTAGATACTGTACCGGGTAGATACCGGGTAGGTACTTTGAAATAAAAGACAAGCACCAAGTCCCTGAGCTACCGTAGCTCCACACGGCATTCCATGACGATAATTCTGCTGTCATTAAATTATATTAGGTCGACGGTATTTGATTAAACTGATATCTTACCCATATTTGGCAAAGTTCGTCCAAAGCTTTGTTACTTGATCAATCAATTTAAAAGTTGCTGAATCCATTGTGACTTTTTTACCGTCAATATTGATTGGAAAGAGGTAAGGCAAATCGTCTGCGTGACACACAACACTTCTATCTCCAATGATATCGCCAATTCCGAGCAGGTGTTTGAAAACATTTCTTTCGGACTTGCAAGTGAATTTATACAGATATGTTTTATTGTTGCATGACTTTGCGCAAATCTTCTGCCACAAAATGGCCGGGTAACAGAACGTGATATCACCCTGGTATTGGCACATACTATCTACGTTCTTCTTCGATACATCTTCATTATTGAAATAGTATTTCTTAATAATTTTGCCTATATCCATTTGGTCGATAATTGAACAACGTAAGTCGAGGGGTCTTGGTACAAAGAATTCAGGATATTTGTTAGCTTGGGAAAGCAAGTTGCTAACATTCAGACCCATGCTTATCATCATAACTCCTTCGTCTTCGTTATAACCGTTAATGACTTCCACACCTTCGTGAATGCCGCTTCGTAAAACTTCGACTGGGTCACCTTCCAGGAACCTCTCATTATCGCCGAATTTCTTTTCGCTTACGACACTGAAATATATATTACGACACTCTTTGTATGTTTCACTGTATGTCAAGGAAACGTCTCTGCTAATTAGTGTTTCTACAGGCTGAGATTTTAAAAATTCGTACACGTCGTTTTCGTCACTGGAATCGCAGCCCATGTCTTTAGCTGCTGCTATCGATCTTTCCTTTACCATGATATTTTTAACCCAGTTACCTATCGCAGTTCCACTTTGTGATATTACCCTTTTAAATAATCCTTTGCTCATAGGTGATAACAGGTGCAAGGATACGCTAGCTCCTCCGGCGCTTTCACCGAAAATTGTCACATTATCAGGATCACCACCGAAGTTATTGATATTTTTCTTTACCCACCGTAGTGCTGCTACCTGATCTTTCATGCCTGCATTTCCAGGTACGTCTTTCGTATCAAGGCAAAGGAAACCAAGTATCTCGAGCCTATAATTAATCGTGACTAAAATGACGTCGTGTCTGAGGAGAAAATTTGGTGCGTATAAGGCGTCAGAGCCGCTCCCGCTTATGAAACCCCCTCCATGAATCCATACCATTACTGGAAGAGCCTTTGGTGGGGCGATATTTGGTGAGTAAACGTTGAGATATAAGCAGTCCTCGCTTCCATGTGTTGGTAAACCGGTGAACCAGTCTCGATGGAAGCAATCGTTACCGAGTGTCTTGGCTTCTCGTACTCCTTTCCACGGTTGTGGTGGCTGGGGTGCCTGTAAGTAAAATATTTATAATAAATAATGTAGTAGGCCGTGTGTTAGCGGCCTAAGAGAATCTACCACCCCATCTCATCCCGTGGGTGTCGTAAAAGTCGACAGAGGGAAAATGAAAACCAGGAGATGGGCAGCAGCATCTTGCTGGAACATCTGAATAAATAAACTGCGGTTGCCAACCCGTCTGCCAAGCGTGGCAACTATGGCAAAATCCCCCCAAAACGAGAGCTACAAACTTTTGTGGCAATTTATGGGGGAGGCCTATGTTCAGCAGTGGACTATTGATAGGCTGAAACGACGACGACGAAATAATGTAGTTATTCCTCAGACAGGCAGGACGGAATTTTATGCATAATTTGTGTAGTGATATTTTATGTGGATTTTTTTATTGCTTAAAAACGATTCCCTACATGGATTTCTTTTTTATCGTGGTTGAGTTTTATAAACATAAATGGTACATCCACAAACAATCAGACCCCGAACCACTAGCGCACAGCCACTAGCACCAGTAGCGCAGAAGCCTGTCACTTAACCATTTGGGTCACTCGAGCCGTTAAACAAGTGAATGACAAGTCCTTCCACGAATACGTTGACTTTCAAAAGAATTTGTTAAACATGTATCGTGTAAAACAAATATTTACATACCACGTATTTTGAACTAAAAATATACAGTAAGTTTTTATTATCAATTGCAAAATGTGTACCCAACAGACAAACAAACAGACAGACATACAACCGAAAGTAAGAAAGCGAATTAATAATGAATTGTCATCCAGTTTTAATCTATGTTTAAAGTTTCATGTCTCCAGCTCCACAGGAAGTTAGTTTAAATCAATTACTAAATTTAAACCGAACAGACAGCGAGTTAATAAAATCGTGGTTTTTCTAAGTGTGGCGGACTTCACATGTCGTCATAATATCTTTACTTCTCAGACATGCAGGTTTCCTAGCGATGTTTTCCTTCACCGCTGAGCACGTGGTAAATCAGCACTTAAAATTACATTTGATAATTTATGTTTAGCCGACACCAGGGATCGAACCTATTCGTATGCTATCTAATTTAAAGCTTATTTTCTTATATATATCCATAAAATTTTACGATAATATTCCTAACAGATTAGATCATAGATTTAAAAAAACTTATCAAGAAGATATAATTTGATAAAGCATATTACGAGTATTAAATAAATAACATAGAAGACAAAAAAGTGGGAAATAACTTTTACTCTGGACTTGTTAAACTTTTGGCTACCAAATAAAAGTGATTTTATGAACGACAATACGTAATTTCGGCGGGTTTTTCTCTGAGAATCTCTTATTTTTCTGACCGGTGTAATTTTTGACATTCATACGTGCTAAAAGCCAGTCTCAATTTAATAAAGAAAGACTTAGACTTTGACTTTGAAAGCTGCCCACCCATACTCTTGGCTATTAAGAATTACCTTGAACCTCAAGTCACCGACGGGAGGTTGAGCGTAAGGCACGCCTTTGAAGCTGTAGAATTTTTCTCCGTACTCATTGTCTTTCACTTCACCCTCCAACAGGCCCTCACTGACCCGTACCTGGACCATTTTAACAAATTATTCAAATTCAACTTGTGTTAGTTGTAATGAGACTTTGCGCACAGGCAGCTGAATGTTTTATGAAGTGAGTTTGTTATTTATATACGATTAATGAATATGCACAGTCATCGCAGCTGACGTATCAAATAGGTTATTCTGAAAAATCCTGTTTATTTATTCTTCATTATTTACATCTTAAGCTAAAGGCTACAATGGGCGGACTTAATGCCTTGTGGCATTCTCTACCAGTCAACCCTGGTGGATGGTGAAAAAGTGGCAGGTGCTATCTATTTAAAAGAAATATGATATTTTAAAATTCCGTTATTTCCCATTTGCCTTTAATATCATTTTGGATTATAACTGAGTAAATGCGGTAGCGGCATAAGAGATCTGCCACCTCACTCCATCCCGTGGGCGTCGTAAGAGTAGCTTCAGGGAAATGCCTGGTAAAACTCTTGGCTTCTGACAGACTGCGTACAGTTGCCATTGACAGCAGGTTTAAGTTCTCTTTTTAATTGGATATAACAACGGCACGGGCAACGTCTGACCATAACAAATGTTGGGTGACCCAAAAAAATTTTGTGTGACACCACACTTCGCCCGTCAACCCGAGACATCAGTTCTTAAGTCTGATATGCCCAGTGATTACACAAGCTCCCATTGCCCATCAGACCAAACCACAGTACCGTTTGCACACTACTGCTTTACGGCAGAATGACTGGCTCTGTGATGGTACTTTGACGGAATACTGCATAGGAATCCTACCGCCTTTCTTTAGTAGAAAATGTCTTGAAAATGTAAAACTATAGAATTTTATTCTTTCAGAATAGTTTCCAGCTACATATGTGGTTTATAGTTTCGAAATCCATATTTCAGGCCTACATATATATATAGATAAATACGGCCTTTTGTCGTTATGTATATTTCGAAATATTAAAGAAACTTGTAGAATGCCCCAGGTAATACCTATCAGATCTTAGTTAGTATACTGTGATTAGATAGATGTTTTATGAAAAACAACGATTAATGAGACCTTGTATTGATAATTTAGCTTCATCAGAATGATTTTTTTTTATTCAACGATCACTTTTGTATGAAAGAAAGAAGAAATAAAGAAAATACATTGATTAGTAACGACAACACATTTACACAACATGCCTCAAAAAATGTTACAAACAATACATGTCGCCACAAATCGGTCCCAACTCAGCATATGCCGGCTGTAAGCAACCGGCGCTGGTCTTGCTGGTCAGCTTCACAAAAGCATGTGGAATATATATACACTCAGCGTCACAAAAATCGCACCTCTCTGAGTTTGCGCGAAAAATGGCTGTAATGGCTAGAAACGAATTATATTTATATAAATATTGGTATGTTTGAAATGGGTATTTGAATAGCTTTACATTATTAATAAAAAAATCATGAAATCATTAAAACATTTATCATTATAGAGCGTCAAAAATAAACACTGTCAAATGCTCGTTAGTAAGGACGCTAGTTACACCACCTAAAAAGGGTATAAAAGGGTCGATCTGGATGAAATATGGGCCAGTCGTAATTTAGACTTTGCAGTGAACACACGTGAACAAGTAACCCAAGTAAGAACAAGTAAAGATGGACACCAGCTCTGAAGAAGCCGCTCAAGTGATTGCCCTATTGCAGTTGGGGATGCGGCAGTGTAACGTTGCTCGACAGTTGAACCTGTCCCGTTTTTCAGTTCGACGGGTGTTCCAACAGTTTCAGCAGACTGGTGGTTATGTTAGAAAACCGGGATCTGGAAGAAAACGGTGCACATCAGAAAGAGATGACCGTTTCATCGTTACGACATCTTTACGAAACCGTTTTACAAATGCTGTTGAGTTGCAACAACAGCTTCGATCAACTCGGAGAACATCTGTGAGTGTTTCTACGATAAGAAGAAGGTTACACGAAAAGAGTTTAACAGCCCATAGACCTGCTAAAGGTCCAAAACTTACTGCACAGCATCGCAGAGATCGCCTAGAGTTTGCTCGCAATCATTGCGAGTGGAACTCTAGAACAGTGGCGGACCGTACTCTTCTCTGATGCGACGAGGGTCTGTTTCTTCTGCAAAGACAGACTTAGAAGAGTCTACAGAAGATAGGGGGAGAGGTACACACAACCCTGCTTCGAAGAATCCGTCGAATACGGGTGTGGCTCGTGTATGTTTTGGGGCGGCATTTCCGTCGACGGGAAAACGGAACTTGTGTGCGTTTCCCGGACTCGGGGTGGCCGTGGGCAAGGGTCATTAAATGCTGGTCGGTACATTACTGAAATCCTGGAGGATGTGGTCCCGTATGCTGGTTATGTCGGTGATGGATTCTTGTTAATGCATGATACTGCTCGTTGCCACACTGCGGCTATTGTACGGGATTATTTACAGGAGGTCGATATCCCTGTTATGCATTGGCCAGCACGAAGTCCAGACCTTAACCCAATAGAACATCTCTGGGATGACCTAAAACGGCGCGTGCGAGCTCGAGATCCAGCTCCAGCCACTCTTCAAGAGCTCCAAGATGCGGTACTTGAAGAGTGGGAACAAATACCCCAAGAGGCTGTTGCGATCCTTGTAAGGTCCATGAAAGATCGCATGGAAGCCGTTATCAAGGCAAGGGGGGGTAACACTAGGTTTCAAGAACTTTTTTTTGTATTTATTAAGTTTTTTTTTAAATTATTAATTTTCAAATTTGTACATACCCTGTCTTTTTCTTTAATTTCTCTTTCGTCTCGATATATAAGTAAAATTCAATTAAAATTCCTGAAAGCCAATGAAATTACCATTCGAATGATACCCTCAAACCACAACATTGCCATTGGCCTGTTGTGTTAAAATAGTATTTAAATTATTTTTTTCGGATGTGCGATTTTTTTGACGCCGAGTGTATATATATATATATATATATGAGATAATGACCTTAACGAGTTTAATATACGAAGGAAACACATAATATTATCACTGAATTGAGGTAAAAAGAAATTAAAATGTAAATGAAATAAAAAAAATTAAAAGAATAATGTTGTACGGATAAGTGAATGCTGGCAGAATGACCCACCCACCTTCAAAAATCATTAAGACTAATAAAAATTAAAATTATAAATAAATCGGCTATAAACTATGCACAGGCTTCAAGTCTTTACTTACTTGCAGTTATGTATTGCTTAGAAGAAAGGTCCCCCCCTTCCCCCCCCCACCCCAAAAGATAGAGCAACGACCTGGGAGTTTTGCGGGAAGTCGATAGATGCAGGTGGCTCAGGACCGTGTTTTGTGGAAATGTATGGGCTTGGCCTATGTTCAACAGTGGACTAAAATAGACTGAAATGATGACTGTATGTATGTTTCCAGGAACCGGCTATGTCTAGTAGTGGACTTAGTAATGAAGTTACTGGTAGTAGGATTCCTATGCAGGAATCAGTCTAGGTATGTATAACCGCAGGGCTAGCGGCAATAGCTATGCAGATGCAGAAAGAGACAGAGAGAGAGAGAGAGAGAAAAAAAGGAAAATTATATTTCATTTTTCTTTATTCGTACCGATCAAGTATATATGTATTATGTTGGTAACTATATAATATAGGTGACTGTAATAAGACGAGTGATGAATGCGCTTTTTTCCTTAGGAGACTTTGTGAAAAAGAGCCAGAAATATGCTTCGTCTCGCTCGGCCCACCGCTACTTCTTCTAGTTTTTATATTTAAAATTATTATGCGCTGACAGGTTTTTTTAACGATAAATATCATAGTAATCCACGTGACCCAGCGACCTTCGTTTTTGTTCCAAAACACGCCATTAGAGTGGAATATAAACATTAAATTTTTTTGCTCCATTTTACTTTTTGCGATTGAAATTCGTCTAGGATGTGTGACCGTACATATTATAATAAATTATGTAATATATTATGTCGTATGATTGTATTTATATTTGAGACTACGATACTCAAAAGCATATCACGACATTCGTAAGCATGGTAAATCAGAACCCAAAACTGCCATAAGCAATTTTAACGCTGCCACCATCGTAGATCGAGCCCAGGTCATTTCTCATTTTTTTAATTGGATTATGTGACGAAACAAGCAAGCCGTTCACCTGATGACGTTTTTCAACAGCAAATGCTGTCTCACCCAGGTACATTTCTGTGTGACACCACACTGAGTCCGTCATCCTGAGACATCAGTTCTTAAGTCTCCTATGTCCTGTGATTACCCTAGCTCTCAGTGACCTTCAAACGGCAGAATAACTGGCCCTAGGGATAGTACCTACCTAGACCGATTACTGCATAGGAATCCTACAACCAGTAAAACACTCTTGGGCTACAATGGCTATTAATATAAAAGTGTGGGAATGATAGTTTGATGCATGAAAAATAATATGAAAGTGATAGATCAAGACGGATAGCAGACTGAGCGAGAGAATAGAAGTGTGGCAAATGTTGAAGACGGAAGACGTGTAAAGTTTGTGTATGTGTTCGTTAGTGTGTTGTAATAGTTTTAAATTGGGTTGTTCGTTTTTTAAAGAAGAAAATAAAGACATTAGTTTGAAGATCAGTCTGTGTGCTTTAATTACCAAACTCTCACGAATGTTCGGAGTGCCACAGCATTGGTTATGGGCAGACGTTGCACTTACCATCAGGTGAACGATTTGCTCATCTCGTATGTTTGTTCAATAAAAAAAAGATCAAATCTGCTGTGTCTAATTATGCCATTTTTGTAAAATAAATTCTTCCCCCTAAACAATTATATATGTAAAATAATAATTTTTTTTTTATGTAACACACCAGTTACTTTCTTATGTCAAATGATAAGACATCTGTGTCCTGAAGTAAATAAAATTATATGTATTTCAGACATTAACCGCCGTGTGGTAGCGGCTTAAGAGAATCTACCACTCCATCTCATCCCGTGGGTGTCGTAAAAGTCGACAGAGTGAAAATTAAAACCAGAACATGGGCAGCAGCATCAGCTGAGAACAGAAGCACAATATCATCTGCAGAGATTATTTTTCCACTTGCTAGATCGGCTTAACAGAGGTCGTTTAAATGTATAACAAAGAGGCTTGGGCCCAGAATGCTGCCTTTGGACGACGAAGTAAACGTGGCAAACCACTCGATGCTGATGTAAGTTTATACGGTACTGTCAGTAAGAAAAAACAATTGTTTTAAATTTTGTCTGTCTGTTTGTTCCGGATAATCACCGAAACAGCTGGACCGATTTAGACACAACTTTCACTGTCAGATAGCTGATATTATACAGGGTAACTTACGCTACTTTAATTTTAGAACAATAATTAAGGTTCCGCGCAAAAAAATTAAAACCCCAAAATTCGTTTCAAATAAGGAAGTATGTATGGATATCATCGATCGGGGTCGGCCTTTAAGGTTTATAAATTTATATGGGGATCGGTGGAAAATTCTGAAAGTCAAATATTTTTTTTTTTTATTTAATTATTTTTAATTTGGAACACGTATATTTTAAAAACTTCTTTCGATTTTGCGCCATTTCACATATTTTTTCGTGTTCATTATCAAATTACAATATGGAATGGGGTGTTAAAGAAAATAGGATTGCAGTGATCGCCTTGCACAAAGTGGGCATGGAGCCGTCGGTCATATTCCAGACGAGCACGAACTACCCAAGCCTGGCTTGAAACCAACGTTCCGGACTTTATAAGAGCTGAAGACTGGCCCTTATCTAGCCCAGACCTCAACCCTTTAGACTTCAAATTATGGTCAATTTTAGAGGACGTGGCCTGCTCTTAACGACACGGCGACATTGAGTCTCTTAAAAAATATTTGGAGCAAGCAGTGGCAAAATTTCCCTTGAAAACAGTGCGTAAATCCATAGAGTCGTGGCCATACAGATTAAAGGCATGTATAAAAGCCAAAGGTGGCCATTTCGAATAGAATATTGTTTTTATATTTTGGCTGAGATTAATAAATATGTAGGTATAAATTTTAATATTATTACATTGCTTCATTAAAAAAAAAGGCATTTTCATTTGTAACAGAACTTATGGCCGGACTAGGTATATTAGAGTATATAGTATATATTAAGAAATATTATAGTATAATTTACTTTTGAAATAAGTTTGGTTTTATAAAATTGAAATAACATATATTAAGAAAAAAACAGTACATTCTTAGACGACCCAAAAATTACAATTATTTTGATCATAATTATTTTGTGGGAAAGTTTTTTTTAAACACTATTTATGATTTAATTGTTAATTTATGAGAACAGTCGTAAACTAATTTCCAGAGATATAATTTTAAGTTGAGTAGTAATCTTTAAACCACGAGAATTCAAATTTTGATCGACAGAAAAATGATAGTTGACTTTTACTGAAGATTGCTGGACTGATGAGAGACAAAACGAAAAGTACAATTTTTGTCAAAGTTTGGGTACGAGGCACTTCCTACGTACCTATGTCCGTAGGCTGCCAGAGACCGTTGTAAGGCTGACAATAATGACTTCATCTTTGTTAGCAATATTAAAAAAGTTTAGAAAACACACTAGAGTAAAGTACACTAGAGTTTACTCTAGTGGGTTTGGGTTTACTCTACCTATAGATGATTTTTTGGAAAGATTTATTAATGATATTTCACCACTTATAGGTATTTATTCATGTTACGTTTATTAGCACAACTATACTTTTTAAAAACAATATTTTTGTAATTTATATATGACATTAGGTAATATGGCATTGGAAAACGAAAGACCCCAGAGTTTCTTACCAGTTCTTCTTTGGGAAGGTCATTTTTTGAACCGGTGTAGATTTTGACGTCCACAAGAGCTTTAAACAAGCCTAAATTTAATAAAGAAATCTTGACTTTAACTTTAATACAAAAAAAAAATCGAAATAGTATTTCCTGGGATTAGCGAGTTCAAAGTTTTTTAGCCGATAGATGTCCGGCAAAGTAGAGCCATTTTTATAACTCGGTGTCGTAAGAGGCGACTAAGGTATTGTACGGACAGCCTTTATTCGAAATAATACCACAATATGCAATGCTGTCACTATACTGCTCGTGGGAAAGCAATGAGAAGTAAGATTTTTTTTTGACTCTTACCAAAATGGCGGCGACTTGATTCGCCACCCGTCACGTCTGGGTTTCCGAACGCGAATAGTGTTTTAAACGATTTGGTTTTTGGTTTTGTATGTATTGTGAATTTTCAGTGTCCCTAACATTGCATTCAAACCTACCTTCGATCTTATTTCATAGCAATTTTCTCAACCGCTAATGATTCCAAGCGTCACGGTCGTATTGGCTGCGATGACATAGAATTAAAGGAACAAAAGAATCCAAATGCAATTAAGTACAATATATCATATTTTTTAAAATATTTTTTTGAGATTATATTTTATCAAAAGACCATCCCAGCATGATCATAAACAGTCTTCCAGAAGTCTAAAGATGATTCATCCAGGTGTTTCCCCAGCGTTAGGTTTTCAGCTATTTCCATGTAGCTTTCTGCGGCGTTGTCATATTCAGGCCAGACGACGCCGAGCGAGGAATCTGGGGTAGGGTTCCTTAAAACAGAAATATTGAAGTTTCACATTTCGAATATTTAGAATTAATGCTTTACGGTATTCTACTTGAAATGCCAGGCCCGCGTGCGCGCGTTTGGTTTGACCCAAAAATAAAAAACTCCTAGCGCTAACATGAAAATTCGGAAAATTTCGCGTCAGACGTGTGTCGCGAGGTCGAATATCTTAAAAAAATTAAGTCATCTGATGACCGTCCGAGGTAGGGCGGACCTCCGTTCGGACTGTCGACTTGTGTATCGATAACTCTGAGCCGTGAGAGCCGCCCTGGAACTCGGGTGTTTCTTGTGGACGCGGTGTGAGATTTTTTTTTATTTGATAAAGTGACGAAACGTGCGAAACGTTCACCTGATGGTAAGTGCAACGTCTGCCAACAAATGCTGTGTCACCCAGAACATTTCTGTGTGACCACACTGCGCCCGTCACCCTATGACATCAGTTCCTAAGTCTCATATGCCCAGTACGCTAGCTATCGCTAGCTAACTCGGTTATTTTGCTGCCAAGCAGTTATATGCAACCGTTACTGTGTTCTGGTTTGGCACGTTAGTGAAATTACTCTGAATTTGAGACTAAATATAGATACATTATAAAAAAAAAATTAATCTATAGGTACCACCACATCTCATGCCATGGGTGTCGTAAAAACAGATTGAAAATGTAAACCAGCAAATGGGAGCAGCATCTTCCTGGAACATCTGAATAAATAAACCGAGGTCTGGTAAAATCCAAAAATGAGAGCTACAAACTTTTGTGGCAATCTATGGAGAGGCCTATGTTCAGTAGTGGACTAGTGATGAAATGATGATCATGATGAGACTAACTACGTCTTCACGCATCTTTTACTACGCTTGTCATATTCGCTAAAGCTTATAATGTTTTTAAATAAGCTAACAATGTGCATTCTTCAAAGAAGGAAATGATGAGACGGGCAGATCGCTCACCTAATAGTAAGGGTGACGTCCGCCCTTATGAAATGCTGTATAACACAGAACATTTTCGTGTGGCACCACACTGCGCTCGTCACCTTGATATTTCAGTTCTTAAGTCCCAGTAATTACACTAGCTAACAGTGCCTTTCAGACCGAAACGCAGTAATGTTTGCACCCTACAGCGCAGCAACTGACACTGCGGTGGTACTAAATAATTAATTCCACCACTATGCGCTTTGCCAGAAATTTTCTGCCACGCACAATCACTTTCTGGAATAGGCTGCCGCCAGCAGTTTTTCTGGACCGATACGACTAAGGGAAGAAAAGAGCCTACTCCTTCCTCAAAGGCCGGCAACGCATTCGGAATTCCCCTTCCCTTTCCTTCTCATGGGCGGCGGTGATCACTTACCATCAGGTGAGCCGCTTGCTCTACTGCCCCCTCTCCTATAAAAAACAATCCTGCGACCAGTATAAAGTGCAGAATAACTTACCCGTATTTAGCAAAATTCGTAAACAGAGTGCACGTCTGCTCGACCATTTTGTAGGATTTCTTGTTTTTATCAATTCTGAACAATAAAAGCTGCACGTGGAATAAATATAATACATCGTCTATGTGCGACGTCCCTGATAACCCGTAGTTGGATCCCAGTTGTCCAAAAAGGTTCCTCTCTGAAAAGCACGAGAATTGGTACAGGTATTTGTTTGTACTGGTATTCTCTGGAAGTCGTCTAATGAATCTGTGAACGCTGTGCTTAAAAATGCCGTCGTTCAAATAATTAACGTATTCACGCGTAGTCTCTTCACTAATTTCTTTTTCCCCAAAGTAATGTTTACGAATCATATCAGATACTTCCAAGGAGACCTTCGGCGGTGAAGTGGTCAGAATCTTTCTAGGAACCAATAATTCCGGGTATCGGTCGTATTTCTTTAAAATGTCATCATCAAACTGAATTAAAGCAATTAAAGCTTCCTCGTTAGTGTACCCCATCATCACGTCTACATCATTAACGCGGCCATTGCTTAGCGATTCCAAAGGGTCCTCAATCAAATATCGTTCTCGACCAAAATCTTCTTCAACAACTGGTACAAAATAAATCTGTTTCAATGGATTCGCTGCTAATTCCTCGAATGATGTTATAAACGGATTTGTGTTGGTTAAATTTACAGCATCTATGTTTTGCAGGAATTCAAGTAGTTTATATGGATCGTTAGTGTTTACTCCCAGTTGCTTACCAAGTACAAACGCACGTCTTCTTGGCTCGAAAGAAACGGCCATGTTGGAGAGTGGATCACCGCTCATAGCGATCGCTCTTTTAAAAATACCTTTTGTCATCGGCGACACTAGATGTAAACCTGTCGAAGTTGCGCCAGTACTTACGCCGAATACAGTTACATTATCTGGATCTCCGCCGAATTTCGCTATATTTTTTTGTACCCATCGCAGTGCGGCAACTTGGTCCTTTATGCCGGCATTTCCTGGGACTTCTTTTATATCTAATGACAGGAATCCTAGAACTTCTAACCTGTAGTTAAAAGTTACAAGCACTACTCCATGCTTCATGAGGAAATCAGGACCATAAAAATCGGCGTTCCCGGAGCCGCTCATATAGCCTCCTCCGTGGATAAAAAACATAACTGGCAGGGGAGCTTCAGGGCGTATGTCAGGGGTGTATACGTTAAGGAAGAGACAGTCCTCGCTCCCTTCGATGTATTGTTCCAGGACAAGGTCGTATTGGACACAAACAGATCCATGTTCGGTAGCATTTCTTATACCTTCCCAAGGTAACGGTGGTTCAGGAGCCTGCAAGTAAAGGAATCGGAATATTAACTTGTATTTTTGGTTTAATAAATCTAGATACAGACAGTCACAAAACAGTTCGGCTATTGTAAGTTACCTTAAACCTTAACTTGCCGACAGGTGGTGCCGCATACGGTATACCCTTGAAGCTGTAATACTGCCTCTCTTTTGTAACAGGTTCTAGTTGTTCTCCACGCAAGGTGCCCTGATCTACTTCGACTAATACGTCTGCGATGCTCTGCTTCAGCTGAAATATACATATGAACAGTTATGATAAATTGAATATGAAGTGACAAAGATACAGAAAGAGATCCTTAGATAGTTTGAACAAGTAGAGAGGATGGATGAAAAAAGATTGACGAAACAGATTTATCAGGCGAGTGAGAATGGGTAATGAAGCTGGTAACGGTTAACGTAGGCGTATGTATAACGACTGATCGTTATACATTCGCCTACGTCAAAATTACCAGCAACCGGCGAGCTATAAGAAAACGCAAATGAAAGTAGAAGAAGCTAAATGTGTGTGTCAGGATTGCAGCAAGTGGAAAGATGTGGTCCCTGCCTACTCCAACAGGGAATGCTTGATAAACTTATCGCTTTACTTCACGATTCCAATGCAAAGGTCCGTTTAGATAGTACCACCGCAAGGGCCAGTTATTCTGACCTGTAACTATATATATAATTTACAACTGTTTCCATAAATTAATAAAATAAATGACTTTAACTTATTATCCTACTGGTAGGTAGGTACCACCGCAGGGCCAGTTATCCTGACGTGGAACAGTATTGTGCAAACACTTATGTGTTTCGGCTTGAAGCTTACTGACAGCTAGTGTAGTTATGGGGCATTAAGTATTATAGTTAAAATGCGTGCTTTCTATAATGATTTACATTGCATTATTTAATTTTGGATTGTATTGTGAATCGAGCCTGCAAAAATTACAGATCTCCCAAAACAAACTATTATATATTATCAATATATGATATATCTGAACCCCAAAAAAATAAAACTATATCTATATATGGAAACAGTCGTAAACTATTTTGCAGTGTCAAGTAACATATCCAGGTATACAGTGTTCAAGCAATAAGTCTTCAAAATCTAGATCGACAATAAGAAGACAATACGAAAACTACAATTTTGGTCATGAATTGAACTTTCCCTTTCAGGAGGACTTGCAGTATAAACGATCACTATTAAACATCAAAAGTCCAAATATACACAGAAATTACAAAAATTCAAAATAAAAACTCTACCGTCACTTTTCCGAGTTGGCGCCAAAAGTCAAAAATAAAACACTTTTTAATTTTCCCAGTCACCAACTTCATGTTTATAACTTTCAACCAACTTTATACGTCTGAAGCACGCCAGTGGAAAAAAATCAGAAGAATTGTGTGTAAAATCCACGCTAAATAAAAGATCACAAATACAATATGCGGCAATTTGCTTAAAAACGTAATTGAATTTTAATTATCAAAGTCATAAATAGGCTCTCTAGGCATATACAATAATTTTATATTCATAATATATTAAGATTGATACATTATTCATTAGGCATTTTTTATATGTAGGTATCTATACAAAACGGTAAATTAGAAATATTTAAAAATAAATTGGCTTTTTATTACTAGCTGTCTCATCATCATCATTATTTCAGCCTATCACAAGTCCAATGCTGAATACAGGCCTCCCACATACACAAAAAGATTGTAGCTCTAATTTTTGGGGAATTTTGCCATACTTGCCTCGCTTGACGGGTAAGCAACCGCTGCCCGTCTTCTGGTTTTAATTTTTTTTCTGTCGACTCTTACGACCGGTGGGTGTCGTAATAATTAGATGGGGTGGTAGATTCTCTTAAACCGCCACCACACGGTTATCTATGTTATCTTCATTTAAATATTTTTTAATTAATTTATTATTAAATTGAATTAACGTATTTGAAGAAAACATTGTGTACTGTTCAGAAAGATTTTTTTTTATTGCATAAAGTGATGAAACGAGCAAAACGTTCACCTGATGGTAAGTGCAACGTCTGCCCATAACAAATGCTGTGTCACCCAGAAAATTTCTGTGTGACACTACACTGTGCCCATCACCCTGAGACATAGGTACTTAAGTCTCATATGCCCAGTGATTACGCTAGCTCACATTGCCCTACAAACCGAAACACAGTAATGTTTGCACACTACTGCTTCACGGCGGAATAACTGGCCCTGGGGTGGTACCTACCTAGACGGACTCCTGCATAGGAATCCTACCACCAGTAAGTTCAGGGCACATCATGCATGACAATGATTAAACAAAAGAAATTACTTATAGAACAAAATATAAATAAAAATTAAAAAAGTAAGACTGTTTTGACTATACCGTTTTGTCTCTGCTGCGACGTCGCCGTTTTTTTTTTAAACCTTATCAAGATGGCTCAGGGGTAAAGTGCTCGCTTTAAATTTCACTACTGGGTTTCAGACCTGGGTTTGATTCCTGGTGCCGGCACCACTAAGATTGTTGATTGCAATTTTAAGTAAAGATTTGCCGCGTGCTCGACGGTGTTGATAACCATCATGCGGAAACCTGCATGTCTGCGAAATAAAAATATCTCGAGGACATGTGAATTCCATATTCCCGGCTCCAAAACCCTCCCAGAAGAGAAACTTGGCCTGTGCTAAGCAGTGAGACATGTATAGGCAGTTAATTGACTTTACTACTGAAATTTATTAGAATTCGCAGATGAGAGTTATATTGAAAGAAAGAAAGAAAGAAAGAAAGAAAGACAGAAAGACATTGCACAACATTATAATGATTTTTCGTCTAAATCTAGTATTATAATCAAAATATTGTAAAATACTATTAAAAAACATTACATTATTAACAAAAACATTACTGTATTGATTATAAACACGATTTTACTGTTTCGAAGATCTCGGGGAAATCACAATGGCAATCATTATCAGCAGCTCCTAAATAGTCTGCTGTGGTCTCTGCCTACCCCTTATGTAGTAAAAAGGCGTGACTGTAAGTATTTATCTACGTATAATTATAATAAATATATTTGCTTACCAAACCATAGAGAAAAACAAACTTTAACAGGATCATTTTAGTTTTCCGTCACTGATTGTACGCATATATAACTACGCTTAACTTAAATATTTAATAAAATTTTAAATAAATATTGTTGGGAACGCTTTTCGCAGCTAAACCGTTCTGTAAGTTGACATTATTTCAACTAATAACCCGCCGTATCGTTTTCCCGTTATATGAGCTCCGTTATGTCTTGGAGCAGAAGGAAACATACATACGTGCGTACAATTATTTATATGGCTCTCAAGAGAAATGCCAACAAGCTTACGACTTGTGATTTGTGTTTTTTTTTAATATATTACTTTCCTTCTATTCCGTCACTTTTATGAAATAAAAAAAAAAAAAAAAATATAAAGCGTTGCCCGATGCTGTGAATCATAGGTATAAATAAATGAAACAACTATATGTAGGCCATACAATTATTCTTCCATCCAAACCCGCTACTTGTAGCGTAGAAGTCAATCACTGTGCCACTGCAAAAACCGAATATTTTTTTTATTGGATGAAGTGTCGATACGAGCAAAACTTTCACCTGATGGTAAGTGCAACGTCTGCCCATAACAAATGCTGTGTCACCCAGAAAATTTCTTTGTGACACCACACTGTGCCCCATCGCCCTGAGACATAAGTTCTTAAGTCTCATATGCCCAGTGATTACGCTAGCTCATAGTTCCCTTTAAACCGAAACACAGTAATGTTTGCACACTACCCCTTCGCGGCAGAATAACTGGCCCTGGGGAGGTACCAACCTAGACGGATTCCTGCATAGGAATCCTACCACGGAGGATCCTAATACGGAGAATAATAATAATACAACAATAATAATTCCCCTCTGTCGACTTTTACGACACCCTCGGAATGAGATGGGGTGGTAGATTCTCTTAAGCCGCCACCACACGTCAAAGGGAAAATTAAAACCAAAAGATGGACAACAGCGTCCAGCAAGAACATCTGAATAAATAAACTGCGGCCACCAACCCGCCTGCCGAGCGTAGCAACTATAAAACATTTATACATAATCTATACATACAAGTAAATAAAAATGAAGTGTCGGTTAGTAATAACACAAGAAGCATTTTACTCAATGCTTATGAAAGTATATACGGTACTGTTAAGAAATATACAATTTTCGAAATTTCGAAATACAATTTTCGAGAAAACGGCACGGGTACCCAAATAAATAATGCGAGAATATAATGAGTCATAAAAATATATACATATAAGTGACTATCCATAAATATTCCTTAGATGGGCACAGGTTTTCTCTCGCTTACAAAAGACACGTGAGGTGTTACGGGAAACTCTTTAAACTTTTCAAAAATTTAATCGAAAAAAAAAACAATAACATGGCCGACAGTCATCCGACAGCGCAAATGACCCATAGAACTTTTCGTTCTTTGTATTTTGAAATTAAAATAATTATTAATTATTTGTATATAAATAATTAAGTATAAACAAAAAAAATAAAACGGTAACATCATTAATGCAACTAACAAATTACGCAGTCTCAATCTGTCTCGCTCATGGGCAACAATACGCACAGCTCGGCCATTTAGCAGCGTTGTAACTTTCGTTCGTACTTCCGTTTGTTACGTTTCACTTCGTCCGAGTTAGGGCCCCATCGCAAAAAGTTCGTTTAGAAGCTCTGCTTCAAAAAAAATAAGCCTGGAAGGCTCCGCCACGACGCTCAAGAGCGAGTTTAAATGATGAATTAGGCGGATGTCATTTTCCTAAAAAATACGGTAACATCATTAATGCAACTAACAAATTACGCAGTCTCAATCTGTCTCGCTCATGGGCAACGATACGCACAGCTCGGCTATTTAGCAGCGTTGTAACTTTCGTTCGTACTTCCGTTTGTTACGTTTCACTTCGTCCGAGTTAGGGCCCCATCGCAAAAAGTTCGTTTAGAAGCTTCAAAAAAAAATAAGCCTGGAAGGCTCCGCCACGACGCTCAAGAGCGAGTTTAAATGATGAATTAGGCAGATGACATTTTATAAGCCTGTAATAAGCCTGAAATAAGCCTGGAAGGCTCCGCCACGACGCTCAAGAGCGAGTTTAAATGATGAATTAGGCAGATGACATTTTATAAGCCTGGAATAAGCCTGAAATAAGCCTGGAAGGCTCCGCCACGACGCTCAAGAGCGAGTTTAAATGATGAATTAGGCAGATGACATTTTATAAGCCTGGAATAAGCCTGAAATAAGCCTGGAAGGCTCCGCCACGACGCTCAAGAGCGAGTTTAAATGATGAATTAGGCAGATGACATTTTATAAGCCTGGAATAAGCCTGAAATAAGCCTGGAAGGCTCCGCCACGACGCTCAAGAGCGAGTTTAAATAATGAATTAGGCAGATGACATTTTCCTAAAAAGGTCAGCAGCCCTAATAAAATATCAATCACTGGATCAATCCTACCAGGATTCCTATGCAGGAATCCGTCTAGGTAGGTACCACCCCAGGGCCAGTTATTCTGCCGTGAAGCAGTAGTGAGCAAGCATTGCTGTGTTTCGGTTTGAAGGGCACTGTTAGCTAGCGTAATCACTAGGCATTTGAGAGTTAAGAGCTGACGTCTCTGGGAGACGGGCGCAGTGTGGCGTCACACAGAAATTTTTTGGTTGACACAGCATTTGTTGTGGGCGGACGTTGCACTTACCATCAGGTGAACGTTTTGCTCGTTTCGTCACTTTATACAATAAAAGAAAAACAACAATTTAGTTCAAACAGTAATTATGGCAATGAAAGAAAAAATAATTCGAAAAGCACAGACTGTCATCATTTTATCTGTTTGTAAATATAACAACAAAACACCGTGTTATGGGCCACGTGGCGTAGTGGTCAGAGACTTCAGTGCCGCAGATCCAGGATTCGAAACGGAGCCAACGTTTGTGCACAAACACGATTCGTTGGTTTTCGGTCCTGGGGCTCTATTGCGTAACCATGGTTGGTTTCGTGATCGGTTTCGTTTGATCCCACTAACCAACGAATGCTTCATACGCCGAAGTAAAACTCATTAATTGGTTAATGGGATGAAATGAAAACGACCACGAAACCAACCAGAGTTGCACAGTAGCCACTGTTATGTTGCGCCACGATGCGGGAGAAGTCCTACAGCGAGCATAATTTAAAAAAAATGACAAACAAATCGGTGACGTCACTAAGGAATATTTTAGTGTTTCGATATTTAAATCAGTCGAACTTGCCGACGCCGGCAGGTTTTGAGCGCGGAGGCGTTTTTTATATATATAACAATAAGACGGCTAGTCTTTCCACTTGATAATACGTTGACACCAATGGTTTTGCGTGTCAATGACCCCTGCAGAAACTCGCTCTTATGTCACATGTTATTCTTAAACACGTTTGTGTACGCATATTTATCAAGCTCCTTAAAGGAACAGACTCCTGATTATCGTAGTAAAGTCATCATCATCATCATTTCAGCTACTATATTACTATAAAAAAAACTAACAGTATTTACAAATAATACGGAGAATGTGATGTGATGTTCTCCTAGCCGATTTCGACCACGGCGACAACTTCCGAATACTGTCGAGAGCCATCAACTGCGCAGGAGATATAATAGCACCGCAAGTGTACGCGCAAACACAGAGGCACTCACTCGTCCCAACCTACCCGCGCCCGATGTAACGCCGATGCGATAAGATCGGAGGTAGGCTAGGATGTAGTGTCAGAAACACGGGGACAATCACAACACAACCAGACCCGAAAACTCAACAATTTGTGTTTAAGCACAAATGTTGGAACCGCATTGGAGCAGCGTGGCGGATTCTTCCTAGCTCCCAAACCCTCTCAGAAATGAGAGGAGGCCTGTGCTCAGTAGTGGGACATTTATAGGCTGAAACTTTACTTTTAAACTTTTTACAAATGTTGGCTCCGACTGGGTTTCGAACCCAGGACCCGCGGCTTAGAAGTCAGGTACTCTGACCACTAGGCCACGCGGTCGTCAATACGGAGAATAATAATAATATAACAATAATAATTCCTCTCTGTCGACTTTTACGACACCCACGGAATGAGATGTGGTTGTAGGTTCTCTGAAGCCGCCGCCACACGGTTGTAAATATTATAAATGTTTAAACAAAAAGTACTACGTATTTAGACTCGAATTACGATTTACTTCCACTGCTGGACATACCGATAGAGGTTCAGGTTGTTTGTTCAAGTGGAATTCGTCCGTATAACGTTAGATATAGTGTTTAAAATTAAGATTTGCACGGGAACTGTGGATATTTATATCCTGTTTAGATTTTTACAATAATTATACTCGTAGGGAGAAATCACCTCGTTGGATTATTTCGGATGTGACTTTTCATCGGAAGCTGATATCGTCCTGGTAGATTTCGATTTCGAACATGGCAACAACTGACTTAAAACTAACTGACGGACTGAACTACCGACGGAAGCTATCAACAATGTTATAGTGCAAACGCTAAAAACAGAGGCACTCTCCCACCCTGACCCACTCACGCCCGAAGGTAGTTTAGGATGCAGTGTCAGAGACACGGCGACAAACACAACCGAGAGAGATAATTTATTATGGGCTTTAAACAAGAAACGATAACTGTGGCTTATTAATGAAATATCATACTAGCTAATGCTCGGCATGCCATGCTACATAGTTCATCCATAAAGTTTTTGTAATTTGTTTTGAAGTTGGTACATAATTACAAAACAGACACATAAATATGTGCACAAAATGAATAAAAGACAATGTTTTTTTGTGATTGATTGAATGATGTTTTCAATGAAGAAAAGTAAGTTAATTTGCTAAGATCCGCATGCAAAATATAAAAATGGTGTATATTACCTAGTTTTTTGAAGTGCACCACCCGCCCTCCCTCAGTAGCGTGCACAAGCCAACTAACACCGCCACCAGGAACCGCCACCAGGTACCCTCCACCAACCACTACAATACCACCACTAGATAATATACACCACTGAAGTCGAGAACACGACACGTGTTTCGCCCCAAAACGAGGCATTATCAAGCGTAATAGACTCTACGACAGACGGCCGCCGAGTGAGCGGCGCGGTCAAAGAGCTGCCTATTTATACTACAGGTGACGCAAACGGCCCCCACCTACGACATTGCGATTACAATATCGTGATAGCGACCGCTTGCTCACACAATCCACCACCCGAATTACATAAGCAGCCGTTTGCGACCGAATTGATAGCAAACGACTACTTAGAGTATATTTAAACTTTAAGTACTGGATTTAAAGATATTTAAAAGTGGTGAATTCGAGACGTTTGTTTGTTCATTCAGCAGTGCAATGTTATTATTTTTATTTTTAATTATTTCTAATTGTTCCAGCACACACAGCCGAAGCCCCTTGTCGCAAATATGTAGGACTTTAAATGTGTGGTCGCTAGTCAGGTTATGCCCAGTTTCCAAAAGATGTTTGGCTATGGTAGGAAGCCCTAAATCGATATGAAGGTTAGCATTACGCACGAACCACGGTGCTCCCGTGGCTTTACGCATGAATCGATTTTGTATTACCTGAAGTCGGTGAATTTGACGCGGGGAGGCATGCGCAAATACGGGGCTTGCGTATGTCATAATTGGCCGAATACAGGCTTTGTAAAGTGTAATTTTATTACGTAGGGACATTTTGCTATTTTTATTTAGTAACGGATGTAATCGACCGAGTACGAACGCCGCTCGGTTCCTTACTCGGTTAATATGTGGACCGAAGCTGAGTCTCGAGTCTAATAGGACGCCTAAGTATTTGACTGTCTTTTCCCAGGGGATTGGACGATCGAATAACTCTATTGTGGGGAGATGCTGCGTTATGCGCCGCGAGAAGTACATGGCTGCACTTTTGATTGGGTTGACCTCGATCCTCCATTTCCGAAACCAGTTCCCGAGGGTTCGGGCTGCGGATTGGAGGCGTTTAGAGATAGTGTCTGGATTACGTCCAGACACATATAGGCAGGTATCATCTGCGAAGAGGGCGAGTTCGACGCCGCTGGTGTGCGGTATGTCGTTCGTGAAAAGGGTGTAGAGCACGGGACCTAGGACTGAGCCTTGTGGTACGCCGGCTAGGATGGGATGTGATTCGGATCGCACCCCCTCGACGCGGTAGCGGAAGGTTCGACTGCGTAAGAAATCTCGTATGATGAGTACGAGGCGATCTGGCACACCGAGTCCATATAACTTGTATATGAGCCCGTTGTGCCAGACCTTGTCGAACGCTTTCGCCACGTCGAAGAAGAGCGCTCCGGTATGAAGCCCGCGTATGAAGCGGGATTGAATGTGCTCCGTTATGCGGTGCACCTGCTGGGTACATGAGTGTTTGGCACGGAATCCAAACTGCTCGTGGATGGGGATCCCTCGAGACTGCATGAAGTCTCTTAAGCGGGCGAGAAGTAGGCGTTCGTATATCTTGCCTAAGGCCTTGAGGAGGCTTATAGGCCGATATGCGGTGGGATCGGACGGGTGTTTAGAGGGCTTTAGAATCCCTACGACCTCTGCTTCTTTCCAGGTGTTCGGAAAGATTGCGTTGGCCAGAGCTGCGTTGTAGATTAATACCAATAGCTGAATGATGGTAGTAGGCAGGAGCTTAACTACTTTGTTAGTGATACCATCGGGACCGGGAGATTTCCTCGGACGGAGGTTTTTAATAATAGACTCTACTTCGGTGCTGTTAACCGGCGGTATGGAATCGCGGAGCGGTTGAGAAGCCCTCCGATCGACCTCGCTATCGACTAACGCGACGTGGGCGGAGTCGACCGGTAAGGTGCTTGGGGAGCATTGAGATTTTAGGCTGTCAGCTAGACATTCTGCCTTTTCTTCGTCTAGGAAGGCAGGCGGTTGGTTGGGTCGTACTAAAGGGGGCATTGAACGGGATGTGCCTCCTTTTAGTGATTTTGGAAGTCGCCAGAAGGCGAGGTGAGACGGTTCGATGTTAATGAGACTGTTATCCCACCGATCGTTTCTGAGCTCCTGCATACGTATTCGGACCTCACGTTGCAGGGTGCGTAGTGTTGTTCTATTGCTGACGGTAGGATATAAGTCGTGAGCGCGAGTGGCTGCGTTCTTGCGCCTCATTAGGTCTCTAATGTCGTTAGGCAGGATCCAGCGGTGGTCGTCCGCCACTGGGACCTATCTCGAGGAATCCTCGACGACAGTTTGGATGTGCCTAGTGAGTGCATGAGCCGCAAGGTTCGTGTCACTGACTGAATTGATGGTGGATGGAATCGCATCAAGGTGCGGAGAAGTTTGCTTAAGTTTTTCGGCTAGCTTTTGCCAGTCGACTACTGTTATTTTGGGTGGTGAGGCTTGGGCGGAAGGTCCTAGCCGAAGTAGAACGGGGCGGTGATCAGATGTTAGTTCGTGGATCACCTCTATATCGCGGATGGCGAGATTTATGTTGCTAAGGATGGCTATGTCAAGCACATCCGGCGTGTGTCCCAGTGTATGCGGGAAGTGGGTCGGTATTGTAGGCGCCAGGACGTCGAAGTCGAGGAGGTCGACTAGCGAGTCTAGGGCCAGCCCACGCGGGTTGGTTGTCCTTGAGTTCCACCGGGTGTGCTTGCTATTAAAGTCACCGGCAAGGATAGTTGAGCTCCCGAGGGAGAGAAGTGCTTCGAAGTCGCTGCGTGTGATTTTGGCGTCATTTCTACATGGTAAGTAGACAGACGCGATAGTAATGGGGGAGTGGCCGGTCATGGCTAGCTGACAGACCGATGCTTCAAGATGGCTGAGTGGCGGTGTGACGACTGGTACGCAGTGCAAGGACTTTTTGTAGTAGATAAGAGTGCCGCCTTTCGCAGCGGTAACTCTGTCGTTCCGAATGATGTTGTAATTTGCGATTTTGGGATCGCGAGTGTGTGGTTTCAAAAAAGTCTCTTGCACGAGTAGTACGTCGACTTGGTGATCGCGAACGAAATTGAAGACTTCGTCGCGCTGGTTTTTTAAGCCGTTAGCGTTAAAAAACGCTACGTTTAGGGAGCGCGGTTTCTCTCTGCCGTTGTGAGTCATTTTTATGCCCTAAAATTGACTATAGCGTTTATGACGCTTTGGTACCGCACCGCCGCGGCGATCCTCTCATTAGGATTATTGTTGGTGTTTCGGAGAGCCGTGGCGGGGGCTGTAATGTCGGCACCGTTGAAAGCGGTGGCGAAGCGACAGACGAGGTCTAGATCGCTCTCTGCGACCGGTCGGCTTGCGACGGGTGCGACTGGTGCGACCTGTGAAGGTGCCGGTATGTTCCGCGTGATCGCGACCGGAGGAGGCGCGTTTGAAGTTGCGCGGGTCGGAAGTGGCCTCCATACAGAGGGTGGTGGGGGAGGTACTATGTACCTTTGTGTTTGGGCCTGTTTAGCCGCAGGCCTTTTAAGTTTTGGGGCCTTCGGGCAGCCGAGGTAGTTGGCCGTGTGACCTTCTGCGTTACATAGTACGCAGGCAAGCGGGCCGAAGGAGGCTAACAGAGCTTTGTCCTTTGGACGAGGACAGTCTGCTGTGGCGTGATCGCCTAGGCACTTGACGCACCTGGGGCGGGCGTAGCAATTTCTTGCTGAGTGGCCGTACAATTGGCACTTATGGCATTGGCCGGGAGGGCCGTTTTTGTGTGGGGCCTCAACTGAGAGCCCCGAAAGGTTGCAGCAGGTCCGCAGATTAAATATCTGCTTCCCTGCCGGGGAGCGGTCAAGTGCGACTAGCACCATGTTATAGGGCACCTTAGTGCGCCCGCTGTACATGCGGTGTACAGCGACGACGGGGAGGTTTTGCGCGTTGAGGTCTTTTTTGACCTCTTCCGCGCTGATTTCCTTGGGTAGGTTCTTGAGAACCACCCTTAGTTGCCGCTCATCGGCTGGAGTGTATGTGTGGAAGTATACACCTTTTTCCGACAGGTAACGTGTTACCTGGCGGTAGACCTCAGTGGTCTCCACCTGTAATTTAATGCCGTTTGAGGTAGAAACGGCAGTATATTTTAACCTGGACATGGCCGATGTGAGGTCTTGCCATCTGTCCAGAGCCCGAATGAAGATAGGCGGTGGCCGCCGAGAGTGTGCAGCGAACTGCGAAGGATTGCGCGGGGCAGCGGGGGCCTGCTGTGAAGCGGCGGGGGTCTGCTGTGAAGCAGCGGGGGCCTGCTGTGAAGCAGCGGGGGCCTGCTGTGAAGCAGCGGGGGCCTGCTGTGAAGCAGCGGGGGTCTCTTGGGAGGCTACAGGGGCGACCTGCGGTTGCGGGATAGGCGTGCTATCACTGGCTTTGGCAGCCTTGGCGTGGCTATCGGGCGTCGGTGAGGCGCGCTTCTTGCGCTTCTTTTTTGATTTCTGCACTTGCAGAAAACCAATGTCGTCGCCGGTGTCGCGGTCGGTGTCGCGGGGGTCCTCGGGTGCCGAGGGAGAATCGAACTCCATTTCGGAGCCCGAGGACGAGGCCCTAGAGGGGGGCCTAGATAGCGCCTCAAAAGCTGAGGCTACTGACGGCAGAGCGGTTAGTAGCGACCGGAGTAATTCCGGTTGCTCCGCCTGGGCCGCTAAGAAATCATCGCGGGCGTGCGAACAACAACTCACTAAAGTTTTATCGCAATCAAATAAATGGTACAATAACGCATAAGGGACAAAAAAAGAAATATTCAAATTCCATCGTCACCACCTTGACGGTTGGCATTCCACCACAGTGCGTTTTTCGCGGAATTTTCTGCCACGCACTTGCACTTTATGGAATTTGCTGCCGTCAGCGGTTTTTCCGGACCGATACGACTTAGGGACCTTCAAGAAAAGAGCCTATTCCTTTCTCAAAGGCCGGCAACGCATCTGCTATTCCTCTGGTATTGTAGGTGTTCATGGGCGGCGGTGATCACTTACAATCACGTGAGCCACCTGCTCGTTTGCCTCCTATTCTATATAAAAAAAATGTTATGTTTTTATATATCTATATAGTCATACGTGAAGAGAAAACTTTGTACGACGAGACTATCCCGAGGAGTGAGAGATTTGGCATAGTTAAAGTTTGTTTGGAGAAGTTTAGAGAAGAAGAAGTCTAGGAAGATAAAATGTATATATATACATTAAACTGATTAAAATAAAACATTCATTATTTACGTTCATACTGACAATGTCAGTATTGTGGTCCGTGTGGTGGCGGCTTAAGAGAATCTACCGCCCCATCTCAGCGCGTGGGAGTCGTAAAAGTCGACAGAGAGAAAATTAAAACCAGAAAATGGGCAGCAGCATCTTTCTGTAACATCTGATTAAATAAGCTGCGTTTGCCAACCCGACTGCCAAGTGTGGCAACTACGGCAAAATCCCCCCGAAATGAGAGCTACAAACTTTTGTGGGAATCTATAGGGGAGGCCTATGTTTAGCAGTGGACTAGTAACAGGCTGAAGCCGGTGATAACAAAGTCAGTAGAAAGATTGTCGCCAATCAATTTTGTAATGTTGCCAGCAAATAATTTTTCAAACCTCAATAACGTTCAAACTGAACATTTATGAATTACCTTCGAATTTAAAACACAGGGCGACCATTTGTGTAGATTATTAGCATATAGCGAAGTTAATTGAACTTATCTCTTCTTTACAGATTTCTACAAGCGTATCGACTGTGGCTTCAGGTAATGAGTTTTAATTGTTGAAAAACTTACGACCACCTGATATAACAGTCAAAGTACCTGCCTTTAACGCCGCGAGTAGGTTATAGCCAATGATTTTTTTTTTATTTGATAAAGAGACGAGACGAGCAAACCTCCATCAGGTAAGTAAGTGCAGCATCCGCCTGTACCAGATGCTGTGTTATTTAGAATATTTCTGTGTATTACTACAATGCGCCTGTAACCCTGAGACATAAGTTCTTAAGTCTCATACGCCAAGTGATTACACCAGCTCTCCGTGCCCTTCGGACCGAAACACAGTAATTTTTGCACATTACTGCTTCACGGTAGAATAACTGGCATGGGGCGGTACCTAGACGGATTCCTGCATAGGAATCCTACCACCAGTAAAATGGGTGCCTCTTTTGCTCGTAGACTTGACGCACTATAGCTGGAACGCCACATATATTTATAGTCGTACCATAACTGTGATTCAATTTCAGACGACGGGCAACACTCTTACAATCATAATTACTACTATATGAAGCTGGAGAGTTTGTGTGTTTGAACGCGCTAATCTGATGAAATAATCATTCAATTTGATTTATTATTTTTGCATTAGATAGCCCGTTTACTGGCAAAAGTTTTAAAGTATAAAACTTTATGCTACTGCCTTGAGGAGCACGCTGGGACTCGAACAGGGCAGTACGACGCAGTCAAGTAGGCGGCTTATTTTACGCGGGTGAAACTGCATCAACCGTGTCCGTATTACATAGCTTAATTAATCAAATTAGCTTCTTTATCAAATCTAGGTTTAATGAGAGTTACAATATATGTTTATAACATTAGTAAGAATTGTGTACACTTTTTCACAGATAAACTAAACTTAACCTGCTTATTTTGCAAAGCAAGATTAACTGTCATTAGTAAACAGCTCATGGCGGGCTAATTCAAATGCGTTTTTGGGTCTGTGGGTTAGGGAGCTTTGCACTATAGTATCTCCTGCGCAGTTGGTAGCTTTCGATAGTATTCGAAAGTTTTCGCCGCGATCGAAAATCAGCTCATTTATGTGGATAAACTTTGTTATGTGCACCATTTTTAATGTTGTTATATCAAATGAACTTTATTTATATTCAACGCATTGGCGTAAAAATAGGGCGGCGGGACGGGTGAAATGGGGCCTGGGCATTTTGCTAATTGTTGTAACGCAACTTAGCTAGCGAAAATTCCATGGCCCGAAATTTTAACTTTGATTTTGTCATTAAGACTTTTCCTCAACAGAAAGTCCGAATTTTGTTATATTTAATTATTATTAAAATTTTGACTAAAAATAAAATTGTTTGTATTACATTTCAATACGGTGTTTCAATTACAAGTTACTGGAAAATCAAAGAAAAATTTGGGCTAAATATCAACTCAGTTGAGAGACGACCTAATCGGCTAATAGGTTACCAATTCGACGAGTCTCGAACACGGGTGTAGGACGGCCAGTCTCTCGGCGTTCTACAACGTACATTTTGGAGAGTGTGCGAAGTAATTACACGATTGAATTCCCACTTCCCCTTTCGAGAGATCGGAGAACAAGACGAACGGCGACTTTCCATCCTTTGGACATACCTTGCATTGGAACGAAGCGTTTTGCTTCGTCGTTCATAATGCGTACAGCAAAGGACTGGAATAATTTGCCTGCATCAGTCTACCAGTTCGATTACAATATGGGTGTGTTCAAGAGAAGAGTGAATAGGTTTTTTTTAAGCTAGTGTGTTTACTTTCTAAAACTACATCACCCTTTGCCAAGCAATAAAATCCGTGCACAACAATCGTTACGTAGTCATTTATTAAAAAGAAAGAACAACATTGGTTAAGATTCTTTACACTGCGAGAGGGCCCCATCCATCGAATATTCGGGCCGCACCAGTATAGTTACCTCACTGATTAAATGCGTAAAAAAGTTCAGAATTCACTTAAGTATGTCTCCAAAAACTTATTTAAATTTAACATGATTTTTAATAAGCATAGAATATAAGTTACAATAGGAATACAACAATAGGTTACACATTACTAACACCATGTAACCGTTACAATATCGAATTTTTAAAGCATATTCATTAAGAACAAATTTAAGATAAACCGGCAGATTAGTACCCACGACCGGGAAATATCCCACTGTGGGCAATCGTTTCAACAAAATAATATTGGAAGGTTGTAACAGTGCACATACGAATAAAAATAAGATGCAAAACGAAGGTGTGTTATACAGAACAACACATGCTTATTTAATATCTGAACCTATTATTTCCTAACCCTATTATTTATTGAACAAGCTGGATATAAAACAGTTATCCCTACTGTTTATCGTACACCAAGCGAAAGAAATATCCAGCAGTTTAGTGAATCCTTTAGCAACGTTTTACTTAACTTAATCTCTTTTACTGACGGGTGATATTAATATAGATATCATCGCATCATCAACAGACACCAGAAATCAGAGCTATCTTAATCTACTCGCTCGCCATTGTATGCAGCCTGCGTAAAGACCAACTCGTATACTGACATGTCTAGACCACGGTATTATTAAAACTAAACGCTTAATGTTATGTCGCTCACACCACCATAATAGGCCTCGCAATCTTAAGTCTTGACCTCGTACGAAATAATGATTTAAAATACAAAAACACATACAAGACATGGCCTTCACAAAGGTATACTTAAGTCTCATTTATTTCATGGAAGATGTTGCTGAAGCCGTTTCGTTCTTAATAGGATTAATACTTTACTAGATCAGTGTATGACCGAAAGAAAAATTTCGAGACGTAAAATAATGATTAAGACTTAGCGGAATCAGAACTAAAGCTGTTTACCACATTTCAGATCAGTCGGTCAACAGGAAGAGGGTGAAATTTCAATTACTAGATTTGACCCACACATACACAAACAAAGCAAGCTAAATAAAACCGTTTATAATGACTGCGCCGTAAGAAGGTATAATTTGTGAAGTTTCATTATTAAGAGATATGAGGATACTATTGACATATTGTAATCTATCAACTGCGGTGTATTTCCCACAGGATTTTTTTTATTGAACAAAGTGACGAAACGAGCAAAACGTTCACCTGATGATAAGTGCATCGTCGGCCCATGACAAATGCTGTGTCACCCAGAACATTTCTGTGTGACACTACACTGCGCCCGTCACCCTGAGACATGAGTTCATAAGTCTCATATGCCCAGTGATTACGCTAGCTCTCAGTGCCCTTCAAACCGAAACACAGTAATGTTTGCACACACCTACCTAGACGGATTCCCGCATAGGAATCCTACCACCAGGAGTCTGGAGTTTAAAGTCCGGAGTTTAAAAGATCAGTAATACATTCAATATTTAAAAGGGGCTCCAGAGACAGTGTCTTAAGCTATCGGCTGTTTCCTATCTATGAACAATATCAAAAGCACTAAAGAAAACAGTAAACAAACAACTAACTAATTACTGAAAAGTTAAAAATTTTGCTCTTTAGTGTTCAGTATTAATTTCGAAGAGAGAAATCTACAAGTGAAGCTGTTCCTGAACTCAGTGAATTTGTGGTGAACAATTTAGATGTAAAAAAGAAATGGTATAAAGTATTGTTCTATACAGTTTCTTTACCACTTCTAAACAGCATTTAGGCATACAATATTTACGCATATAATATAATTTTTAACGGCTATCTTTACGATCTCTCTCAGTTTCTTAAAAAGCTAAAATTGCGTAAGTGATAATTTAAATGTGGTGTATAAAGTTTCGCAGGGAAGTATACTGGGACCTACACTATTTATCATATACGTGAATGATCTCTGTCAAAATTTTTGTGTGACTAGAATTCACTTACCCAAACTTTGCAAAGTTTGTAAACAGAGCACACGTTTGTTGAATCATCTTGTATGCTGAACTGTTTTTATCCACCTTCAGATTGAAATGCTTCGGGTCAAAAAGATATAATAAATCATCCAAATGTGAAGCACCTACCACACCGTACTTAGAACCTTTACTCCCGTAAATATTTCTATCTGAGAAACACGAGAATTTGTACATGTATATCTTCATTCCAGTTTTAGGGAGATGATTTACATATTTGTGTATGTCACCAACGAAACAGGATTGAGTTGCATATTGGATAAATTCTTTCATGCAGTCGATGCTGATCGGCTTATCCCCGAAGAAATGTTGGTGGATCCTTTCTGATATCTGCAAAATGGATCTTGGAGTACATTCCATGCAAATCTTTCTTGGCACCAGCATTTCGCGGTGTCTGTTGTATAATGTTATTAGACGGGTTTCAAAAGCGGACAAACAAACTTAAGTTTCCTCATTTGTATATCCTATCATAACATCCACATCATTAATACGTTTATTTTTCATCGCTTCTATCGGATCTTCTGTTAGAAAATGATCTAGACCCAATTCTTTTTGTACAACTGGCGTGAAATGAAACATCTTAATTACATTACCCGTCGCCACTTCTTCAACTGCCAGTATGCTAGGATTCGTATCAACTAATTTCTCAACTGGTAGATTTTGAAGAAACTCTAGTAGTTTTTCAGTATCATCAGTATCTAATCCTAGTTGTTTTTCCAAGCATAAAAGCGCGTCTTCTAGGTTCAAAAGCGGTAGACCAGTCGCAAATTTGAACACCACTCATGAGCAGCCACCTGATCCTTCATTCCGGCATTGCCAGGAACTTCCTTTGTCTCTAAACAAAGGAATCCCCAAAACGTCAAGCCTGTAATTTATGGTTACGAGCACTACGTCTTGGGATACGAGGAAATCTGGTCCGTAATGATCAACGTTCCCTGAACCGCTTTTGTATCCGCCTCCATGTATGAAGAACATGACGGGCAACAGAGTTCGAGACTTCAAGTTTGGTGAGTAAACGTTTAAGTAGAGACAGTCCTCAGTACTGGTAATAAACTGGTTTGTGAAGATATCTATTTGTATACAGACAGGACCATGTTCCGTTGCTTTTCTTACTCCTTTCCAAGGTTCAGGAGGTTGTGGAGCCTGAAAATAAAAGAAACGAGGGCTTTGTTATTCTGCACATTTACGTCGTGTTGTAGCGGCCTTAGAGAATCTACCACCCCATCACATCCCGTGGGTGTCGTAAAAGTCGACAGAGGGAAAATGAAAACCAGGAGATGGGCAGCGGCATCTTGCTGGAACATCTGAATAAATAAACTGCGGTTGCCGACCCGTCTGATCCCCCCAAAACGAGAGCTACAAACTTTTGTGGCAATCTATGGGCGAGGCCTATGTTCAGCAGTGGACTATTGATAGGCTGAAACGACGACGTCGACATTTATGTATGATTATATTGCCGTGTGGTAGGAGCTCTGCAGTATGTGCTGTAAAAGAAATTTATGTTTATTAGTAACTAGCTGATACCCGCGACTTCATTCGCGAGGATATAAGTTTTTTTTAATATTCCGTGAAAACTGTTTGATTTTCTGGGATAAAAAGTGTCCAAAGTCCGTCTCTAGGATGCGAGCTATCGTGGTGCCAAATCTCTCCAATATCGGCTCAGCAGTTGAACCGTGGAAAGGTAACGAACAGACAGAGGGATAGAGAGAATTACTTTTGCATTCATAATATTTAGTAATAAGGATTAAGAGAAATATTTAAATATGCAAATTAAAGCCGCGCGCATAGCTCCTAATTTCTATAGGTTTTCAGATTTCACGCATAAACCTTAAATATTTCTAAAATAAAAAGTATCTTACATTACTCTCTGAAAAGTCTCTTCTACCTGCCAATGAAAGTCCCGTCAAAATCGATTCAACTGTTTCGGAGATTAGCTTGGAACAAACAGACAGACAAACAAATTTTTAAAAACGCGTGTTTTTATTTTTGATCCCGTGCGAATTATAATTTTTTCCTAATTTTATATGTACTCGTATAGTAAGAGTTTAAGAAAAAAATTACAACCAAAAAATTACAAATCACCGACAGACACTAATATTATTTATTTGTGCAGTTTTACAGCGCAATTTAAAATAAGTATTTACACCTAATGAAAATTATGTACACCATAACAAACGGACCTATTATGATTATTAATAACCCTACAATTTATTCAATAAACAAATTAATTTAAAGTTTTCAACGATGTATTCGCAAAGTTGTATCCCAAATATGTATTCACAAACTTTGGGAATTTATCTAAATTTTATCTATATAATTATACCTTTATAAATTTGTAATGCACTCATACGCAATATAATATTTATCCAGACGATTCGATCAACAACATGGTTTTAAGATACGATATATCATGTAGCAGTCAGCACAGACTAACGGCAAATATTAACAAAATTTCGGTGATCTTTTTGCTGTTAGCCGTTGTGGCTTATACAGCTTCATCGGATTCGGATAGCTGTGCTAGCGGGACCAGCCGGGTTTAACCGAAACTAACATACGAGTACATAAATAGTTCCCATCTTTACCATCTAATTCAGGGGTCGGCAACCTATGACCCGCAGTTCACAGAGAGACAAATTCGATAATTTCAAGTGACCCACTTTAGTTGAGAAAACAAAGTATAATATATAAAAACAAATTATATAACATTAACATGAACATCTCTGGGTGGCGAATGCAGTGTGGTGAGTCACAAAAATGATCTGGATAACTCGGCGTTTGCTATGGGCAGACGTTGTACTTACCAGGTAAACGTATTGCTCGTCTCGTCACTTTATTATATAAAAAACCATTACGTGAACAATTTGCTCATCGTCAGTTATACAGGTGTAGCTTTAATGTAATTATTAATTCAATAATTCTTTTTATCGATTTTTATTAACGAAAACATTAATATTAAGTTATTTTTTGTTCTTAGTAGGAAAAATAATCTTCTAAATAGCGTATCAACTATTACTTTTGATACTGTATTAAGGGCGATATTTCGTACAGACAAAAAACACCTTTGAGAAATAATTTATAACATTATTTTTATTCAATACACTATATTCAATGAAAATAATTCTTTTCTAATGTCAGATAATCTATCGCCAACTGAATAAGTAAGTAAAAAAAGTAAAGTTTCAGCCTATAAATCCCACTACTGAGCACAGGCCTCCTCTCATTTCTGAGAGGGTTTTGGAGCTAGGAAGAATCCGCCACGCTGCTCCAATGCGGGTTGGCGGACTTCACATATCTTCGAAATATTTTTTATTCCTCAGACATGCAGGTTTCCTCACGATGTTTTCCTTCACCGCCGAGCACATGGTAAATCAGCACGTAAAATTGCAATTAACAATTTTAGTGGTGCCGGCACCGGGAATCGAACCCAGGTCTTTGTCCCAGAACCCAGGGTTTTGTCGACCGCGTGGCGTAGTGGTTAGCGTACCTGACTTCTGCGCCACCGGTCCTGGGTTCGATTCCCAGCCGGAGGTAACATTTGTGCAAAAACACAAATTGTTGCTTTTCGGGTCTGGTTGTGTTGTGCATGTGAAATGAATGTTTGTAAAACGCACCCACGATACAGGAGAAAATCCTAGTGTGGGGCTTCGTTTTTATTAAAAAAGAAAAAAAAAAAGGTCACTCGCGTACTATGAAATTTAAAGCGAGCGCCTAGCCCCTGAGCTACCACGGCTCTACCAACTGAATATGTCTAATAAAATATAACATATTTATAAAAGTTACCGTAAAATAAAAATGAATCATCCTCATTTCAGCCTATCATCAGTCCACTGCTGAACTTCTTACACTGCATTTCTTATACACAAAAATATATAATATGTTTGTTTTGATTTCTTATCAGATTATTCAAAGAAAATACTTTAAATTAACTTTTACACTTTATGCTTTAAAAAAACGTGTAAATGACCCAATAGTGCCAAGTAATTATAAAAGTTACCGCAAGTATTCAAGATTTCGAAGCGGTATAATTATTCATATAATTTTTCTAGGTAATTATATTATATCAAGACATTGTCAACCCGCCTGCCAAACGTAGCAACTATGGCAAAAGTCCAAAAAATGAGAGGAAAATGAGAGCTACAAACTTTTGTGGCAATCTATGGGGGAGGCTTATGTTCAGCAGTGGACTAGTGATAGGCTGAAATGATGATGATATATATATTTATTTAAATGTGTAGTATTCGCGTAAATATAAGAAAATAGGATTAAAATAGTTAAACGAAATTTAAGAGCAGCTTCACTACATGCTGTGAAGGTTAAGGACAACCTTGTAAATAACACACTGCGGAAATTCCTATTTCCTACGTGTTTAAGATACTTAAACATTTGAAAGCGATTACTTCATTCAAAGAGGTAAATATTTAAACCAGATGCCACAATCAGTGGTCGAAATTCGACCGAAATTCATAATTTTTTTTGATAGTTTGAACGTTATTGAGATTTGAGCAATCATTTGTAGGCAATATTTTAAAATTCCATTACGACAATCTTTACCTATGATTTGCGATTAGGCCTATCGCAATAAAGCGCACTTCTAAACACAACAACGACCAATGCCAATCAATATTGATCTTTAAGCGCTCTCTAAATGTTGATGTACGAGACCCGGGCCATGTGGGCTTAAACCTTAATCCATTATTGCGTGTTGTCGTCATTATCAGACTGTTGACAGACTGATAATGACGACAAAACGTCAATTTGTCAAATACAAATAGGTTTCGATATTGAAAATTTAATCGTATATCTTATCTGTAATGGCGTTTTAAATGGATCACAAATATAGGACATATCACTAAGCGGCAGTTCCGAGAAGCTTGGACCTGGAGATTTTTAGCAGAAATCCATCTAGATATGTACCATCCCGACCCAGTTATTCTGCCGTGAAGCAACAGTGCACTGGTGGTAGAATTCCTATGCAGGAATCCGTCTAGGTAGGTACCACCCCTAGCAAGCCGTGAAGCAGTAGTGTGCAAACTTTACTGCGTTTCGGTTTGAAGGACACTGAGAGCTAGCGTAATCACTGGGCATATGAAACTTAAGAACGATGTATCAGGTTGACGGGCGCAGGGTGGTGTCACATAGAAATGTTCTGGGTGACACACCATATGTTATGGGCAGACCTTGCACTTACTATCAGGCGAACGTTTTGTTCGTTTCGTCACTCTATCCAATAAAAAAACACTAGGCTCCTCACTCAATCTTACTTGCTGGAAAATACTATGTTTCTTGTAACTGTTATCTGTTTCTTGTGTCTGTTATATCTACTGGGAAACACACTTATTTGCTTACCTTAAATCTTAATTTACCCAGCGGTGGTGCTGCATAAGGAATACCTTTGAAGCTGTAGTATCTTCTGTCTCCTGTTATTACTTCCAGTTCCTCCCCTTCCAGCAAACCTTGCTCAACTTTAACTTGCATGTCCTCACTTTAAGTTAGGAATAATTTGTTGTGAAACTTTATTTTTTATGTAATAACGTCAACTTTGTAAAAACGTCTTGTCTCGACGGAAGACGACCTTACACTTGTTGGAATCGGTATGGCCGGAGTGTTTTAATCGGTTTTAGGGTTACTTTTCAATATTCGTTAACGCAAAACGTTTAAGGATTTAGTTTTTACAGTTAGTATTTTTTTTTCATTGAAGAGGGGGCAAACGAGCAAGCGGCTCATCTGATGTTAAGCGATCACCGCCGCCCATGAAAATCCGCAACGCCAGGGGAGTCGCGGGTGCGTTTCCAGGCCTTTGAGAAAGGAATAGGCTCTTTTCTTGAAGGCTCTCTAAGTCATATTGGTCCCGAAAAACCGCTGGTGGTAGCAAGTTCCGCAAAGTCGTCGTGCGTGGAAGAAAATTCTTCGAAAAGCGCATATTGGTGGAATGCCAACCATCAAGGTGATGTGGATAGAGTTTGGTGCTGTGCCGCGATGTACGATAGGCGAAACTCAGCGGCTGGAATGATTCCGAACAATTCCTCGGAACAGTCCCAGTCGTAAGTACGATAAAAAACGCAAAGAGACGCAACGTCACTTCGCAAGGCCAGTGGATCAAGCCGATCGGAAGAACCTGATCGTCACCGATTCGATCCGCTCTTCGCTGGACGCGGTCAAATGAAAGGAGCTGGCACTGGCGTGCCCCCGCCCAAAGATGAGAACAGTATTCCCTGTGTGGCTGAACTTGCGCCTTGTAAAGTTGCAAGCGGTGGGCCGGCATTAAATAATGTCCCGCTGTACAGAGCACGCTGAGCTTTTTTGGAGCCAATTTAGGCCTTTCTTTCCAGATGACTACGGAACTGCACGTCACTCGATATGTAAACGCCAAGGATTTTGATACTATCTGAGGCAACAAGGGGAGTGCTACAAAATGAGGAGACACGACGAAGGGTTTCTTTTTAGCGGTAAACGCGTAAACTTAGGGTTGAAATGGATGTGTGGTGGCGGCTTGTTAAAAGAATACTACCACTTCCCTCTCATCCATTGGATCTTGTAAAAGGCGAGTAAGGAATTAAACTGCACTGTGCACCCAACAGCGCATGGTGGCGATGGGCTCACCACCTATCACACCAAGTGCATTATATTGTTTTGGTGAAACGTGGATTGTGGCAGTCATCTGTTTTTGCAGTGAGTGCCCAGTCTCTGACTACTCCTTATGGGATACAGTCGTGATCTTATGTATGTATGTATGTATGTATGAAATGGACTAAATTTAGTCTGCCCCAGTCCGAGATTTTGTCTAACTAAATCTTGACTTCAGACACAAATTTGTTCAGCTACTCGTCGACATGTTCCCGAGAAATATTGCCGCGGCCGGTGTACTAGGCATCACCAGTGCTGTCGTCTGCATAGCAATGAATGTTGCTAATTTGCAACATATCATTGATATGCAGCAGAAACACAGTTGGGGATAGCACGTAGCCTTGTGGAACACCAGCATGATGATGATTGATGCTCCCGTCTGTGAGAAAACTGGTGATCCAATTGCATAATTTCTCAAGAAGCCCATAGAAAGGATGCTTCGGGAGAAGCGCTTTTTGCCAAACCAGATCAAAGGCCTTCGCTATGTCCAAACTGACTGCCAGGGCCTCCCCCTTGCTCTCGACTGCCTCCGCCCGTCGATGAGTGAGGTAGACTAAAAGATCACCAGCTGAGCGACCCCGACGGAAGCCGTACTGGCGGTCAATAATCAGCTGGTGCTCCTCTAGGTGCTTCAAGAGCTGGCCGTTAATAATGGTTTCCATTATTTTGGAAAACAAGGAGGTGATGGCGATCGGCCTGTAGTTGGACGGATCAGAGCGGTCGCCTTTTGTAGGGGTCGGAGCACACATCCTCAACACAATTTGAGCGATTCCATCTGGCCCACTCGACTTGTGGATGTCCAGAGAGAAGAGTGCTTTGCGTACTAAGCTCTGCAGAATCTTTACTTCAGGTATGGAGTATTCACAACGCAGTATGGTCGGCAGTGAGCTCACCCTGTCATCCAGAGTCGAGTTGGACGCAAAAAGAGAGCCTAAAAGGTCAGCTTTATGTTTTGCGGCGTGGGTCAACGAGTCGTATCCCCTGTGCAGAGATGGAAGGGATGGCTGACAGAAATTCCCTAGGGCAGCCTTGGCAAGAGACTACTAACTAGTCTCTCGCCAATTCTGCACATGTGCTCTGACTTTGACTTGCCAATAACTCTTTTGAAGGACCTGGAGGCAGAGTTGTATTACTTCTTGATATCGCTGGATTTTACATCCCGGAACGCCACTGCATTGGCCCAGGCCCGGTAACACTGCTGCTTTTGGCGAGATTCCATTCTGCAGGTGCCACCAAACCAAGGCCTCCGAATCTACTCTCTTGGAATCTACCTCCGATGCTCACCACAGCGGAGGGAACGAAAAGTTCCATACCCTGAAGCACCACATCGACGACAGACTCTGCCACGATGTTGGGATCACCCAGCGAGAAGCAAACCTGCCTGCATGGCTCCAGCTGAACATAGGCCTTCCCAATAGATTGCCACAAAAGTTAGTTGCTCTCATTTTGCCATAGTCGCCACGCTTGGCAGGCGGGTTGGCAACCGCAGTTCATTTATTTAGATGTTCCAAGAAGATGCTGCTGCCCATCAAGAAAAGATTTTTTAGTTTTGGCCAACGTAAATATAGGAGCCTGTAGTATGTTGCCTCTAACCTATCCTACATGATGCAGTCACTACACGACTACATCAAAACAAAGGGAAGGGTTGTTAGCAGTGTATGTATGTTTGTATTTACGTATGTTCCACCGTAGCGCCTAAACTACTTAGTCCGGGTGACATAGGTTACATTTTATACGAACAAAATCAATATGACGGATTTAAAAAGTTAGTATAAAAAAGTGTATTGAGTGGGATGTCAAATGAAGAGAACATTCTCAGTTCATGTATATGAACATGTAAAATGTGTGTGTGTGTGTCATGTATATGAACATATACATATATATATATATATATATATATAGATCTTAGATATTTTTATAGATCTAGTTTGTTATCGGATCTTTACTTGCTACACACACTTCCAAGAAATGTATTTAATAAATGATCAACTAAACAACCGTTATTTGTCGTTTCTACATTTTAATAGTTAGATATTTGCATTCATAATAACCCGATTACGGCAAAACCAAAAGTAAGGTTTATGATCTTAGCAGTCTAGTATAGATACTATACTCTTGCTATTTTACTCGTATCACTCTTCTTTTTGTTGTCGTATCAAACGTTAAAAAGGAAAAGTTTTAAATTTTTGTAACCCGACTATGAAAAAAAACAAAAACCTTTAACACGAATAGACATAAAAATAAAATAAACTAAAAAGTTAGGTGGTGGTTGCCATCATCGTCTTAATGAGTAAGATAAATCTTTTGATGTGTACGAGTAAGAGATTCCTGTTTATTTAGTTCCATTGAAGTCTTCTGGAAGTTTCACATTAATAACGTTATAATTAAATTGAATAAAGTCATGTTTTTTCGTACATTCTATATTTTTTTTAAATATACTGAGTTGCAAGCAAAATAAGAAGATAATTGTGTGAGAACTGGTCCCATTAAAATGACTAGTGTTTCGTATATTGTTTGGTTCAAGGTCATTGTAAAGGATATTGTAAATGTTAAACACAAAAAATGCCACAATGCTGCGCGGAAACAATTTTTTTTTGTGCAACCGGCGAGTAGGCGAGTGCCGTGGTAGCTCAGGGGCTAGGCGCTCGCTTTAAATTTCTTAGTATGCGAGTGACCTGGGTTCGAGCCCCGGTGCCGGCACCACTCAAATTGTTAATTGCAATTTTAAGTGCTGATTTACCACTTGCTCGGCGGTGAAGGAAAACATCGTGAG
The DNA here is from genome assembly GCA_019845155.1 of Luehdorfia chinensis. NCBI lineage: Eukaryota > Metazoa > Arthropoda > Insecta > Lepidoptera > Papilionidae > Luehdorfia > Luehdorfia chinensis. The sequence continues at coordinate 3,344,980 of JAHVAK010000390.1, forward strand.
GAAACCTGCATGTCTGAAAAATAAAAAATATTTCGAAGACATGTGAAGTCCGCCAACCCGCATTGGAGCAGCGTGGCGGATTCTTCCTAGCTCCAAAACCCTCTCAGAAATGAGAGGAGGCCTGTGCTCAGCAGTGGGACATTTATACTGACTTTACTTTTTTTTAACCGGCGAGTTCTACTTGGCGCTGGTTCAGATCCCAGCCATCACCCCTGCCCGTTCCACTTACGAAAATAACAATTGTGTTCGTGTTCAGCGTGTTATTATTAAATGTTGGAGAAATAAAATGAGACAATAATACTTACAACTTTATTTCATTGGTCTGCACTGTGAAGATTATAATGCATAATATCACCAACCGTGATACCGTGTGGTGGCGGCTTAAGAGAATCTACCACCCCATCTCGTCCCGTGGGTGTCGTAAAAGTCGAAAGAGAGTAAATGAAAACCAGGAGACGGGCAGCAGCATCTTCATGGAACATCTGAATAAATAAACTGCGGTTGCCAACCCGCCTGCCAGGCGTGGCAACTACGGCAAAACCCCCCCAGAATAAGAGCCGAGAAACTTTTGTGGCAATCTAATTGGGGAGGCCTATGTTCAGCAGTGGACTAGTGATAGGCTGAAATGATGATGATGATGGATATCACCAACACACAAGGCTTAGTAATAAATAACCATGTTTATATTAGCTCAGTCGCAAGCGGGTGATTTAGTTTCCAATGTTAATGTTCACAATGTATCGGAAAGGTTAATCCCTAAGTTTTTTTTTCTTGTATGTAGTGACGAAACGAACAAAACGTTCACCTGATGGTAAGTGCAACGTTCGCCCACAACAAATGCTGTGTCACCTAGAATATTTCTGTGTGACACCACACTGCGCCCGTCACCCTGAGACATCAGTTCTCAAGTCTCATGTGCCCAGTGATTACGCTAGCCCACAATGCCTTTCAAACCGAAGCACAGTAATGCTTGTAAACTACTGCTTCACGGCAGAATAACTGGCCCTGGGGTACCTACCTAGACGGATTCCAGCATAGGAATCCTACCACCAGTAAAGTAATGTTATACCACCATAATCTACTTAAAAAAAATATTTCTTAATATATAGTTATAGTTTCTGTTTTATAAGATTTTTTTCTGTTTATAATTCTTTATTTCACAACTTTTAAAGATAAATTAAAAAGATAAAAATAAATTCATTTTCATCATGATGTTTTCCAATCAGCTATGTTCAATCAATTAATGCAATTATTTGTAAACCTAAAATAATAATTAGATTAAAGTTGATAATAACCATACAATGTCACACAATTACAAACATTCTAATAATAATTAGTCATATTACAATTTGTCATTGAGGAAGTCACTGTGATTACAATAACATTTGTCAATTTTTTTTTTAAATTGGTCTTAACCTTAAAGCTACCTTTTATCGGATACAAACCGTTTTGGAATCCTGTCATACACAGCTTGTAGAACGGGCACATCCGTAAAAAGTTCTGTGAGCGCGGGTAGGTCATGGCGAGTGATTGCATCTGCGGTTAGACTTGTGGCGTTGTGGCTTGTGGGTAATATCTTCTGCGCAGTTGTTAGTTTTAACTATTGTTTTTGAATATTAAAAAAAAATTATGACCCGGAAAGTTACTTGATCCCGCCAGCTACTACCCGCATGAGGTCGACGTATAATGCTCCAACACCCATAGCAATGATGTATATGCTCATGGTGGCAGCTTAAGAGAATCTACCACCCCATCTCGTTCCGTGGGTGTCGTAAAAGTCGACGGAGGGGAAAATGAAAACCAGGAGATGGGCAGCAGCATCTTCCTGGAACATCTGAATATTTTTATTTTCTTTATTTTCCAATTCAGGAATCCGTGTAGATAGATACCACACCAGGGTCAGTTATTTTGCGATGAAGCAGTAGTGTGCAAGCATTACTGTGTTTCGATTTGAAGGGCACTGTGAGCTAGCGTAATCACTGGGCATTTGAGATTTAAGAACTGACGTCTCTAGGAGATGGGCGCACAGAAATATTCTGGGTGACACAGCATTTGTTGTGGGTGGACGTTGCACTTACCAACAGGTGAACGTTTTGCTCGGTTCGTCACTTTATACATTTAAAAAAAACTGCGGTTGCCAACCCGCCTGCCAAGCGTGGCAACTATATCAAATCCCCCCAAAATGAGAGCTACAAGCTTGTGTGACAATCTTTGGAGGAGGCCTATGTTCAGCAGTGGACTAGAAGCTAACTATAGATGGGCTGAAATAGTGATGATTCAGAACTGTGTGTTTACACAGAAATGCTCTGCGTAACACAATCTTTGTTATAGACGTTGCACTTACCATCAGATGAACGTTTTGCTGGTCTCGTCCGTAACTCCTATAGAAAAAAGATTTAAGTCGCAATAGGAAATGCATTGAAAACAACATGTAACTATAACAGAAACTAATTCCCATAACATATTTATTAGAAAACTATGAGTTCAAGTTAAACCGGCAGATTCGTAGATACTGTTCCAAAATTCCACAACTCCAGCATCGAGTGCCTTGCCCGGGATCAGATCCTCTCCTATATCCAAATACGCTCCTGAAGCTTGATCGTATTCAGGCCATATTGCACCTAGCGATGAATCAGGAGTTGGGTTACTGTAAAATATAATAACAAATCATCTTTAACCGACTTTAAAAAACGAAGAAGTTTCTCTATTCCTCTGCATTAAATATTTTTTATGTGTGTTCGGGCACAACTTCTTTCATGAATCTATTTTTAATGATGATAGTTTTTATAAGAAAGGAAACATCGTAAGGCTGATCCCGTATAATCTTGGTCAAGTTCTAATGATGGGATCCATGAGAAAATCATGAAACTATTTACAACAACGGCGTCGATGTCGGTGTTTTTGTTTTTCCGTGGTAATTTTGTCAAGATCGGTTCAGCGGTTGGACCGTAAAAAGGTAACAATACAGACAGAGGGACAGAGAGAGTTAGTTTCGCATTTATAATATTAGTATGTATAAGGTTAAGGTATAAGATAAAGACGTGAAGAACTATGAATATTTTAAACCACTTATTAATAAGTGTGTGGTGGCGGCTCTTTAAAAGAATACTTCCATTCCATCTCATCCAATGGATCTCGTAAAAGGCGAGTAAAGAATTAAAGAGCACTGTGCACCCAAACGCGCATGGTGGCGATGGGCTCCCAACCTATCACACTAAGTGCATTATATTGTTTTGGTGAAACGCGGATTGTGGCAGTCATCTGTTTTTGCAGTGAGTGCCCAGTCTCTGACTACCCCTTATGGGATACAGTCGTGATCTTATGGATGTATGTATTAATAAGATAAATATTTATTGATATTACATTAATTAAATCAACAATGACAAAAGTGCAAATAAAAGCCGCGCGTAACGTCATCCACATGGCCCCTAATCTACAGATTTTCAGATTCTACGCCGGAATCTGAAATAAAAAGTAGCTAAGATTGCACTTTAATAAGTCCTCTACTTGCTTATTAGTCTTTTCAAAATCGATTCAGCCGTTTCGTGGAACAAGCCCGGACAAACAAATAGACAGACGAGTTTTGGTATCATGAAAATTTAAGAGGATTTGAAAGGATTCCTAAGCGGGCAGTTATTCTGCTGTGTAGTAGTAGTGTTTAAACTTTACGTGTTTCGGTTTGAAGGCTGCACTGATAGCTCATGTAATTACTGGGCATATGAGACTTAAGAACTGTTGTTGAGAAACCAGTTCATGAAACTCATATGCCCATGAGACGTGACGTGAGGTAAGCTCGGGTGTCGAGCGCAGGAAACCATAGAGAAATGTCCTGGGTGACACAGCATTTGTTATGCGCAAACATTGTTCTACGGTGAACCCGACGGTGAACGATTTACTCGTCTCTTATCTTTCTTCCAAAAAAAAAAAAATTCTCCCAACTTGGGAGAGTTTTGACACGCATTTCTATTATTATTTTAACTATGCTTGCGTATTATAAAAGCCTGTGACGGGACCCTAAGTGTTCACAGCTCCGGAAATTACAAACATTTATATGAAGACAACATTTTAAGCTAATAATAAATATTATTTCTAATCCAAGTAATGCTTTTCTGCTCACTTTATATTTAAAATTAATGATTCACTCACCCAAACTTAGCAAAGTTTGTAAACAGAGCACAGGTTTGTTGAATCATCTTATAAGCTGAACTGTTTTTATCCACCTTCAGATTGAAATGCTTCGGGTCAAAAAGATACAGTAAATCGTCTAAATGCGAAGCACCTACCACACCGTACTTAGAACCTTTACTCCCGTAAATATTTCTATCTGAGAAACATGAGAATTTGTACATGTATATCTTCAATCCATTTTTAGGGAGATGATTTACATATTTGTGTATGTCACTAACAAGACAGGATTGAGTTGCATATTGGATAAATTCTTTCATGCAGTCGATGCTGATCGGCTTATCCCCGAAGAAATGTTTGTGGATCCTGTCTGATATCTGCAAAATGGATCTCGGAGTACATTCCATCCAAATCTTTCTTGGCACGAGCATTTCGCGGTGTCTGTTATACAATTTTATTAGATGGTTTTCAAAAACGGACAAACAAACTAAAGATTCCTCATTTGTATATCCTATCATAACATCCACATCATTAATGCGTTTATTTTTCGGATTTATCGGATCTTCTGTTAGAAAGTGATCCAAACCCAAATCTTTTTCTACAACGGGCGTGAAATGATACATCTTAATTAAATTACCTGCGTACAATTCTTCAAATGCCAGCACGCAAGGATTTGTATCAACTAATTCCTCAGCAGGTACATTTTGGAGAAACTCCAGTAGTTTTTCAGTGTCATCAGTATCTATTCCAAGTTGTTTTCCCAGTACGAAAGCGCGTTTTTTAGGTTCAAAAGCGACAGACCAGTCGCATATTGGCACACCACTCATTGATATTGCTCTTTTAAAGAGATCTTTCGACATTGGTGATATAACATGCAATGCTGTGGACGCACCTCCAGCGCTTTCACCGAAAATGGTCACGTTGTTAGGATCCCCTCCAAAATTTGCGATGTTCCGCTTCACCCACTTGAGAGCAGCCACCTGATCCTTCATTCCGGCATTGCAAGGAACTTCCTTTGTCTCTAAACAAAGGAATCCCAAAACTTCAAGCCTGTAATTTATGGTAACGAGCACTACGTCTTGGGATACGAGGAAATCTGGTCCGTAATGATCAACGTTCCCTGAACCGCTTTTAAATCCGCCTCCATGTATGAAGAACATGACAGGCAACGGAGTTCGAGGCTTCAAGTTTGGTGAGTAAACGTTTAAGTAGAGGCAATTTTCAGTACCGGGAATAAATTGGTTTGTGAAGATTTCTTTTTGTATACAGACAGGACCATGTTCCGTTGCTTTTCTTACACCTTTCCATGGTTCAGGAGGTTGTGGAGCCTGAAAATAAAAGAAACGAAGGCTTTGTTATTCTGCACATTTACGTCGTGTGGTAGCAGCCTTAGAGAATCTACCACCCCATCTCATCCCGTGGGTATCGTAAAAGTCGACAGAGGGAAAATGAAAACCAGGAGATGGGCAGCAGCATCTTGCTGTAACATCTGAATAAATAAACTGCAGTTGCCAACCCGTCTGCCAAGCGTGGCAACTATGGCAAAATCCCCCCAAAACGAGAGCTACAAACTTTTGTGGCAATCTATGGGCGAGGCCTATGTTCAGCAGTGGACTATTGATAGGCTGAAACGACGACGACGACATTTATGTATAATTATATTGCCGTGTGGTAGGAGCTCTGCAGTATGAGCTGTAAAAAATGTAAAAATATTTATTAGTAACTAGCTGATAAACCATACGAACGAACACGTGTGGATATGGTTTTTTTTAATATTCCGTGAAAACAATTCGATTTTCTGGAATAAAAAGTGTCCTATTTCCCGTCTCTAGGTGACAAATCTCGTCAAGTTAGGCTCAGCAGTTGAACCGTGGAAAAGTAACAAACAGGTTAAGGGATAGACAGAATTACTTTAGCATTCATAATATTTAGTATTAAGGAATTAAGAGAAATATTTAAACTGGTATGAACGAAAATCGCCGTGTGGTAGCGGCTTAAAAAATTAAAAGAATCTACCACCCAATCACATCCTGTGGGAGTCGTAAAAGTCGACAGAGAGTAAATAAATACCAGGAGGTGGGCAGCAGCATCTTCTGGGAACATCTGAATAAACAAACTGCGGTTGCCAACCCGCCTGCCGTGGCAACTATGGGAAAATCCCCCCAAATTGAGTGTACTAACTTTTGTGGCAATCTATGGGTGAGGCCTATGTTCAGCAGTGAACTAGTGATGGGCTGAAATGATGATGATATATTTATTTAAATGTGTGATGTTCTCCTAGCTGATTCCGACCACGGCGACAACTTACTGTCGAGAGCCATCAACTGCGCAGGGGATATTACAGTGCCACAAGTGTACGCGCAAACACAGAGGCACTCACTCGGTCTAACCTACCCGCGCCCTACGCAACGCTGATGCGATAAGATCGGAGGTAGGCTAGGATGCAGTGTCAGAAACACGGGGACATTCACAACACAACCGGACCCGAAAACCAACAATTTGTGTTTTAGCACAAATGTTGGCTCCGGCTGGGATTCGAACCCAGGACCCGCGGCGTAGAAGTCAGGTACTGTGACCACTAGGCCACGCGGTCGTTAAATGTGTAGTATTCGCGTAAATATAAGAAAAAAGGATTAAAATAGTTAAACGAAATTTAAGTGCAGCGTTAGTACACGCTGGTAGCTTAAGGAAAACTTTGTAAATAATACACTGCAGAAATTCCTGTTTCCTACGTGTTTAAGATACAAAAACATTTGGAAGCGATCATTTCATTCAAAGAGATAAATATTTAAACCAGATGCCCCCATAATTGGTCGAAATTCGACCGAAACTCAAATATTTTTTTTAGTTTGATCGTTATTCTGGTTTGAGTAATCATTTGTTGGCAATATTTTAAAATTCTATTACGACAATATTTACCGTGTTTTACATTGGCAGTATGCTGGCAACAGCCAGAAGCATGAAGCCGATGATTTGGTAAAGTTGTGTTTATTGGGACAGACCTATGTTTAACAGTGGACAAACGATAGACTATTGTGAGGTCGACACTGTCAAGACGTAAATAATGAATATATTACAATATAGGCAATATATTACATTATAGGTAGAGTAGAACAGCACCTGCTACTTTCTTACCGACGTGTCGTAAGAGGCGTTGATAGCGTTTATAAGGTTTATAGATAGTTTTACATACATACATATATAATATCACGACTGTATCCCATAAGGGATAGTCAGAGACTGGGCACTCATTGCAAAAACAGATGACTCCCACAATCCACGTTTCACCAAAACAAAATAATGCACTTGGTGTGATAAGTGGTGAGCCCATCGCCACCAAGCGCTGTTGGGTGCACAGTGCAGTTTAATTCCTTACTCGCCTTTTACGAGATCCATTGGATGAGATGGAGTGGTTGTATTCTTTTAACGAGCCGCCACCACACGGCTAGTTTTACGACCGATTCTTTTCTGCAAAACATAAATATTTTCCCTCAGATGGCGGGAAAAAGTGTCATCCAACTTAGAGGCAGTGTTAAAGGTACGGAGAAGAAGCGGATTAAGGTTAGACAGCGCTCTAGGCCTAATGCAATAAAGCGCCCCAGGCCTATCGCAATAAAGCGCATCTCTAAACATAACAACGACAAAAACCAATCAATGTTGATCTTTATGCGCTCCCTAAATGTTGCCGTCCTGGGCCCGGGCCACGTGGGCTTATGCCTTAATCCATCATTGCGTGTGTATATATATATATATATATATATATATATATATATATGTCTTTTCATAGTCTGTATTTAACTTCGTGTTTCAGTCATTATCAGACTGTTGAGAGGCTGTGACACACGCACACTGTGGCACACGCAGACGATATAGGAAATTAAATCATATATGTTATCAACATGCAGCAGCTCCGAGAAGCTTGTCGTGTGTCGTTGTCCACTTCCCTTGATTGAGGTCGAGGAGGGCGATGGCTGCCACATGCGTCATACTCGTGAACAGATGCTGTTGGCGGAGGCTGGTCTGCTCGAATTTGCACTGCATTTATACACTTGTTATTAAATCTTGTATAATATTTTGTCATGGAGAGTGCTCTGGTTTTCTACGAGACTGTTCTTTGTAAATTTATTCATAATATACTTTTAACAAATAAAAAAAATAACAAAATACCTACGGAGTTTCTTTCGCCTGTTGCTTCTCCGTCAGAGGGACCTCATTACGAAACGGTGGTAGATTGTTATTTTGTTTTTTTATTGATTACGTTGGAGAATAAATAATTTTAATTTCGTTTTATTTTATTTTATTTCATTTAATTTCAGTTCTTTTCATCTCTTGGACCAGGAGATTTGCAGCTCAAATCCGCCTAGATAGCTTATTCTGCCGTGAAGCAATAGTGCCACGGTTAGATGGGCTGATAGTGACGATTGTCCCGTACTAGTGGTAGGATTCCTATGCAGGAATCCGTCTAGGTAGGTACCACTCCAAAGCCAGTTATTCTGCCGTGTACCAGTAGTGTGCAAACATTATTGTGTTTCGGTTTGAAGGGCCCTGAGAGCTAGCGTAATTACTGGGCACATGAAACTTGAAGAAGAACTGATGTATCAGGGTGACGGGCGCAGTGTGGTGTCACACACCATATGTTATGGGCAGACCATGCACTTACTATCAGGTGAACGTTTTGCTCGTTTCGACACTCTATCAAGAAAAAACCCGGGCTCCTCACTCAACTGACTTGCTGGAAAATACTATGTTTTGTAATTGTCAATACCTATTATATCTACTTGGAAACATACGTGTTTTCTTACCTTAAATCTTAATTTACCCAGCGGTGGTGCAGCATAAGGGATACCTTTGAAGCTGTAGTATCTTCTGTCTCCTGTTATTACTTCTAGTTCCTCCCCTTCCAGCAAACCTTGCTCAACTTTAACTTGCATGTCTTCACTTTATATTGGGAATAATTTGTAGTAAAACTTTAATTTTTTTATGTAATAACGTCAACTTTGTAAAAACGTCTTGACTCGACGGGAGACGACCTTACACTTGTTGGAATCGGTGTGGCCGGCGTGTTTAAATCGGTTTTAGGGTTCCTTTTCAATATTAGTTAACGCTAAACGTTTAAGCTTTAGTTTTTACTAGTGGTATTATTCCAATGCAAGAATCCGTCTAGATAGGTACCAACCACCACAGTGCCAGTTATTCGGCCGTGAAACAGTATGCAAACATTACGGTGTTTCGGTTTGAAGGTAAGCAGACTGCACCCGTCGATCTTAAAATGCAGGTTAACGAACTTCGCTTGTCCTCGAATTTTTTTTTATTTCCGTGAACTCAGAACTTGTGGCTTAAGAGAATCGGCCACCCCATCTCATCCCGTGGGTGTCGTAAAAGTCGACAGAAAGAAAATTAAAACCGGAAGATGGACAGCAGAATCTTCCTGCAACATCTGTATAATGAAACTGCGGTTGTCAACCCGACTGCCAAGCGTAGCAACTATTTATTTATTTATTCATTTACAAAGGCACGCCAACAGGGTATCATCATCATCATCATCATAATCATTTCAGCCTATTACAGTCCACTGTTGAACATAGGCCTCCCCCATAGATTGCCACAAAACACGGTCCTGAGCCACCTGCATCCATCGACTTCCCGCAAAACCGTGCAGGTCGTCGCTTCATCTAGTGGGGGGTCGCCCTACGCTGCGTTTGCCGGTACGAGGTTGCCACTCGAGAACCTTTCTTCCCCAACGGTTGCCGGTTCTACGAGCTATATGGCCGGCCCATTGCCACTTCAGCTTGCTAATCCTTAGGGCTACGTCGGTTATTCTAGTTCTGCTGCGGATAACATCGTTGCGGATTTTATCTCGCAGAGAAACTCCGAGCAAAGCCCTTGCCATAGCTAGCTGCGCGACTCTGAGCTTCCTCATGCGGCCTGCATTGAAGGACCATGTTTCAGTTCCGTAAGTCATCACGGGTAGATTCATAAAATATGTTAACTGCAGAAATTACAGACATAATTAAGAAAAGGAAATGCATCGACCCCAATAACAGGCGAGCACAGCATCCGCGATTACTTTGTTGTTAAAAATGAACGATGGAAAGCAAATCACATTTCAAATGTTAAATAAAAAAAATGGATAAAAAGAATGAATTTACTGGTGGTAGGATTCCTATGCAGGAATCCGTCTAGGTAGTTACCACCCCAGGGCCAGTTATTCTGCCGTGAAGCAGTACTGTGCTAGCGTAATCACTGGGTATTTGAGACTTAAGAACTGATGGACGTATGTGCTAAATCTAGAGTTAACAGATCTAGAGTAACTATAGCAGAATCTCCCCAAAATGAAAGCCGCAAACTTTTCTAGCACTCTATAGGGTTGGCCTATGTTCAGCAGTGGACTAGTGATAGGCTGAATTGATTGATTGATTGATACATCATATATTTGTTAATTCATATCCTTTCTCAAAGTCAGAATTTATTTCTTCAATGTAGGCGTGTATGAAGCTCTTAAAAATGTCAATGAATCATCATCATCATCATTTCAGCCTATCACTAGTCCACTGCTGAACATAGGCTCCCCCATAGACTGCCACAAAATTTAGTTGCTCACATTTTGCTAAAGTTGCCACGCTTGGCAGGCGGGTTGGCAACCGCAATTTATTTATTTAGACGTTCTAGGAAGATGCTATTGCCCATCTTCTGGTTTTCATGATCCCTCTGTCAACTTTCACGACGCCCACGGTATGAGATGGGGTGATGGATTCTCTTGAGCCGCTACCACACGGCGAACCAAACTAACTTTATTTTGATTTATTTAAACTTACTTTCGTCGTTCGTTTCTCGCCTATCACAAGTCCACTGCTGAACATAGGCCTCCCCCATAGATAGCCACAAGTTTGAAGCTCTCATATTGGAGGGATTTTGCGATAGTTGACACGCTTGGCAGGCGGGTTGGCAACTGCAGTTTATTTATTCAGATGTTACAGGAAGATGCTGCTGCAAATCTCCTGATTTTAATTTCCCTCTGTCGACTTTTACGACACCCACGAGATGGGATGGGGTGGTAGATTCTCTTAGGCCGCTTCCACACGGCAAACTTACTTACTTAATTTAGCTTTATTTAGACCAAAGTAACTTGATTTAGATTCTACACTTAAAAATACTTCAGAAAACATTTCAGACAGTCGCCGTAAATGTATTTAAACTTTACATGAGTTTAAAAATATTTAGTATATTGCTTTTATCTACGAATGCCTTCATATTAATTTATGTCCAACCCCTCTGCTCCCTTCTTTATGTATTAATTCGACAATTCCGATTAGAATGGTTGTCTGGAAGAAATCGCTGTCTGAGCGATAGGACCGCCTATTGAGCATATTGTTACACTGTTTTGTTTCTTTTGTGCTGATTCCTGTATTTAGTGTACAATAAAGAATATAATGATTTCTTATATTTACGCGAACACTACACATTTAAATGAAACTAATTTTACGGATTTTATCGCGTTTAATTTATATTTATAACCCGACGTTTCGAGTGCTTTACAGCACCCATGGTCACGGGCGGACTGAGGTGACAGATGTCCCGATGTCATAGTTAACCCGGAGTACCTTCAGCTTTTAATTATTATTCCTTGTCCGATCTACGCAGAAAGAGCTTACTGTGTCTTGAAGTCTTGCAGTGGTATGCTTGGTTTTTGATTTAATTTTATTAATTATAGGATCCCAAGCTGGTGGTAATACCCAACCATCTTCTCTATTAAAATTAGGATGTTTTTTAATTTCAATAGCCTCGCGAATCATCCTTGGTAGGAATCGGTGTTCTTTTGCGAGGATTTGTGGTTTATCAAATCTGATGTAATGGTTGGGATGATCCAGAACATGGTCACAGACTGCAGACTTCCTAGAGCGACGATGCTTCACGTCAGCTATATGTTCTTTTACGCGGGTTTTAACTGATCTTTTTGTTTGCCCTATGTAAGAGAGACCACATTCACAATCCAGCTTGTATACTCCTGCATCTTGTAGAGGGATGTTACACTTGACAGATGGTAAAAACTGACTTATCTTCTTAGGCGGCTTGAAAAATGTTCTTATGGAAGCCCGCTTCAAGATATAGCCAATCTTGTCCGTGACTCCTCTGACATATGGTAGGACTGCAGGTACACGCTCGACTGTGGCCGGCTTCACTCGGTCACTGCGACGAAGGCGCGGAACCCGAAGCTTGTTGTCTTGCAAAACTTGCTTGACATGCTGAAGCTCGGCGGCCAGGTGTTTACTGTCACAGATCCCTTGTGCTCTCTGAAACAAAGATTTGCCCACGGTAGCTAGCTGTGAAGGATGGTGGTGAGATTCACCGTTTAAGTACCTATTTGTATGGGTCTTTTTCCTATACACAGTGTGACTCAAGGTGTTATTAGGATTTCTAATTATTAAAACATCTAGAAAAGCTAAACAGTTATTTGTCTCTAACTCCATTGTAAATTGTATTTTAGAATTTATGGAGTTAAGGTGGTCTAAAAATGCAGTGACTTTATCAGAAGGTAGTATTGTGAAAGTATCATCTACGTACCGCTTGTAGAACCTTGGATTTACTGGAGAAGTACGGAGGGCTTTCTCCTCAAAGTCTTCCATGAAGATGACAGCAACAATGGGAGATACTGGGGAGCCCATCGCCACACCATCTACTTGCCGGTAGTATTGCTCCTTCCACAATAGATAGCCAGATGTTAGGCAATGTCTGAGTAATTCTGCATGTTCTACTGGCATGTTGTTCTCTGTTAGCTTCCTAGTTATAATTGAGATGCAGTCTTCAACAGGTAGGCATGTAAATAACGACTGGACATCAAAACTGACCATAGTTTCATTGTCAGTAAGATGTAGGTCTTTTATCTCACTGACAAAATGGTAGGAATCCTTTGTGTGTGCTCTTGTGTGTCCTCTAAGTGGGGAGAGTATTTTAGCCACATGTTGAGCCAATCTGTAAGTTGGTGAATCGATTTGACTCACTATTGGACGTAGCGGAGCATTGAGTTTGTGTATTTTGGGTAACCCATACAACTTCGGTGGTTTGGCACAAGAAGGTACTATCGAATTTACGTCTAGATTTAATTTCTCGGCGTGTTTCTTTATTAGATCGCTAGTTATTTTAAGCGTGTTAGTCGTTGGGTCTGTCTTGACCTTTTTATAGGTGTTTACGTCCGCCAAAAGTTCTTGCATTTTGAAATTATAATCCGACGTATCCATTACTACCGTAGCGTTACCTTTATCTGCGCGGAGAATCGTGAGTTCGGGTCTGTTTCGTAAGTTATTTAACGCTTTTAATTGGTCTTTGGGAAGATTCAGTTTCGGCACAGAACTTCGACGTAACATAGACGAAATGTCTTGACGAATAGCCTCCAAATCTTCTTTACCGATATTATTTTTAAACAGACAATCCTCAACACTACAAATAATTTCTTCATACGGTATTCTTCGCGGTGTTATTGCGAAATTCATTCCCTAAATTTACATGCCTACCTGTTGAAGACTGCATCTCAATTGTAACTAGGAAGCTAACAGAGAACAACATGCCAGTAGAACATGCAGAATTACTCAGACATTGCCTAACATCTGGCTATCTATTGTGGAAGGAGCAATACTACCGGCAAGTAGATGGTGTGGCGATGGGCTCCCCAGTATCTCCCATTGTTGCTGACATCTTCATGGAAGACTTTGAGGAGAAAGCCCTCCGTACTTCTCCAGTAAATCCAAGGTTCTACAAGCGGTACGTAGATGATACTTTCACAATACTACCTTCTGATAAAGTCACTGCATTTTTAGACCACCTTAACTCCATAAATTCTAAAATACAATTTACAATGGAGTTAGAGACAAATAACTGTTTAGCTTTTCTAGATGTTTTAATAATTAGAAATCCTAATAACACCTTGAGTCACACTGTGTATAGGAAAAAGACCCATACAAATAGGTACTTAAACGGTGAATCTCACCACCATCCTTCACAGCTAGCTACCGTGGGCAAATCTTTGTTTCAGAGAGCACAAGGGATCTGTGACAGTAAACACCTGGCCGCCGAGCTTCAGCATGTCAAGCAAGTTTTGCAAGACAACAAGCTTCGGGTTCCGCGCCTTCGTCGCAGTGACCGAGTGAAGCCGGCCACAGTCGAGCGTGTACCTGCAGTCCTACCATATGTCAGAGGAGTCACGGACAAGATTGGCTATATCTTGAAGCGGGCTTCCATAAGAACATTTTTCAAGCCGCCTAAGAAGATAAGTCAGTTTTTACCATCTGTCAAGTGTAACATCCCTCTACAAGATGCAGGAGTATACAAGCTGGATTGTGAATGTGGTCTCTCTTACATAGGGCAAACAAAAAGATCAGTTAAAACCCGCGTAAAAGAACATATAGCTGACGTGAAGCATCGTCGCTCTAGGAAGTCTGCAGTCTGTGACCATGTTCTGGATCATCCCAACCATTACATCAGATTTGATAAACCACAAATCCTCGCAAAAGAACACCGATTCCTACCAAGGATGATTCGCGAGGCTATTGAAATTAAAAAACATCCTAATTTTAATAGAGAAGATGGTTGGGTATTACCACCAGCTTGGGATCCTATAATTAATATAATTAAATCAAAAACCAAGCATACCACTGCAAGACTTCAAGACACAGTAAGCTCTTTCTGCGTAGATCGGACAAGGAATAATAATTAAAAGCTGAAGGTACTCCGGGTTAACTATGACATCGGGACATCTGTCACCTCAGTCCGCCCGTGACCATGGGTGCTGTAAAGCACTCGAAACGTCGGGTTATAAATATAAATTAAACGCGATAAAATCCGTAAAATTAGTTTAATAAAGAATATATTCAATGATTGTACCGGCGGAATTTCTATGCAGCAATTCGTATCGAATAGTTATCGTACAGTTAGGTACTATTAGGCTAGTTATTCTGACGTGAAGCAGTAGTGTGCAAACATTATTGCTTCGGTTGAAAGGCACTGAAAGTTAGTGTAATTACTGGGCATGTGAGAATTAAAAACTGTGTGTTTACACAGAAATGCTCTGCCTAACACAATATTTGTTATAGACGTTGCAGTTACCATCAGATGAACGTTTTGCTCGTCTCGTCCGTATCTCCTATAAAAAATATATAATCCACAACAGTAATATAACAATAGGAAATGCATTAATAACAACATGTTACTGTAACAAAATTTAATTTTTAAAATTCCCATAACATATTCTATAGATAACTATGAGCTCAAGATAAACCGGCAGATTCGTAGATACTGCTCCAAAATTCCACAACTTCAGCATCGAGTGACTTGCCCGGGATCAGATCCTCTCCTATATCCAAATACGCTCCTGAAGCTTGATCGTATTCAGGCCATATTGCACCTAGCGATGAATCAGGGGTTGGGTTACTGTAAAACAAAATAAAAAACCAATTTTAACCGACTTTAAAAAACGAAGATTGCTGCCTATTAAAGTCTGTTCAAAATCGATTCAGCCGTTTCGTGGAACAAGCCCGGACAAACAAACAGACAGACAGACAAAACGATTTTTTTATTTTTTATTGTAGAAAGTGACGAAACGAGCAAAACGTTCACCTGATGGTAAGTGCAACGTCCGACCACAACAAATGCTGTGTCACCCAGAATATTTCTGTGTGACACCACACTGCGCCCGTCACCTAGAGACATCAGTTCTTAAGTCTCAAATGCCCAGTGATTACACTAGCTCACAGTGCCCTTCAAACCGAAACACAGTAATGCTTGCACACTTTTGCTTCACGGCAGAATAACTGGCCCTGGGGTGATTCCTGCATAGGAATCCTACCACCAGTTAAAAGTTTTGGTATTTTGGTATGTTTTGGTTTGGAGTTTTGGTATCTTGAAAATTTAAGAGGATTTATAAGGATTCCGAGGCAGGAATCCATCTAGGTAGGTACCACCGCTGTGTCAGTTATTCTGCTGTGAAGTAGCAGTGTGCAAATGTTACTGTGTTTCGGTTTGAAGGCTGCACTGATAGCTCGTGTAATTACTGGTATATGAGACTTAAGAATGGTTTGTTGAGAAACCAGTTATTAAAACTCATGAGCCGTGACGTGAGGTATACTCGGGTGTCGAGCGCAGGAAACCATAGAGAAATGTCGTGGGTGACACAGCATTTGTTATGGGCAAACGTTGCCCTACGGTGAACGATTTGCTCGTCTGTTCTTTTTCTTCCCAAAAAATAAATTCTCCCAACTTGGGAGAGGGCTATGTCAGTATGTGTATAAAGCTATATAAGTTAGTATTATATATAAATTACTTAAATATAGAATAGATGGATAAGACACGAATTTCAATTATTATTTTAACTATGCTTGCGTATTATATAATTCTGCGCCAACATTTTATGTTAATGATAAATATTACTTTTAATTCAAGCATTGTTTTTCTGATCACTTTATATTTAAAATTAATGATTCACTCACCCAAACTTAGCAAAGTTTGTAAACAAAGCACACGTTTGTTGAATCATCTTGTATGCTGAACTGTTTTTATCCACTTTCAGATTGAAATGTTTCGGATCAAACAAATACATTAAATCATCTACATGTGCAGCGGCATTGATACCGTATTTAGACCCCTGGCTTCCGAAAACATTTCTCTCTGAGGTACATGAGAACTTGTACATGTATATCTTCAATCCATTTTTAGGGAGATGATTTACATATTTGTGTATGTCACTAACAAAACAGGATTGAGTTGCATATTGCACAAATTCTTTCATGCAGTCGATGCTGATCGGCTTATCCCCGAAGTAATGTTGGTGGATCCTGTCTGATATCTGCAAAACGCATCTCGGAGCACAATCCATCCAAATCTTTCTTGGCACGAGCATTTCGCGGTGTCTGTTATATAATTTTATTAGATGGTTTTCAAAAGCGGACAAACAAATTAAAGTCTCCTCACTTGTATATCCTATCATAACATCCACATCATTAATGCGTTTATTTTTCATCGCTTCTATCGGATCATCTGTTAGAAAATGATCCAGACCCATATCTTTTTCTACAACTGGCGTGAAATGATACATCTTAATCAAATCACCTGCGATCAATTCTTCAGATGCCAGCACGCAAGGATTTGTATCAACTAATTTCTCAGCAGGTACATTTTGGAGAAACTCCAGTAGTTTTTCAGTGTCATCAGTATCTATTCCAAGTTGTTTTCCAAGTACGAAAGCGCGTTTTTTAGGTTCAAAAGCGACAGACCAGTCGCATATTGGCACACCACTCATTGATATAGCTCTTTTGAAGAGGCCTTTCGACATTGGTGATAAAACATGCAATGCTGTGGACGCACCTCCAGCGCTTTCACCGAAAATGGTCACGTTGTTAGGATCCCCTCCAAAATTTGCGATGTTCCGCTTCACCCACTTGAGAGCAGCCACCTGATCCTTCATTCCAGCATTGCCAGGAACTTCCTTTGTCTCTAAACAAAGGAATCCCAAAACTTCTAGCCTGTAATTTATGGTAACGAGCACTACGTCTTGGGATACGAGGAAATCTGGTCCGTAATGATCAACGTTCCCTGAACCGCTTTTGTATCCGCCTCCATGAATGAAGAACATGACGGGCAACGGAGTTCGAGGCTTCAAGTTTGGTGAGTAAACGTTTAAGTAGAGACAGTCTTCAGTACCGGGAATAAATTGGTTTGTGAAGATTTCTTTTTGTATACAGACAGGACCATGTTCCGTTGCTTTTCTTACTCCTTTCCAAGGTTCAGGAGGTTGTGGAGCCTGAAAATAAAAGAAAAAAAGGCTTTGTTATTCTGCACATTTACGTCGTGTGGTACGGCCTTAGAGAATCTACAACCCCATCTCATCCCGTGGGTGTCGTAAAAGTCGACAGAGGGAAAATGAAAACCAGGAGATGGGTAGCGGCATCTTGCTGGAACATCTGAATAAATAAACTGCGGTTGCCAACCCGTCTGCCAAGCGTGGCAACTATGGCAAAATCCCCCCAAAACGAGAGCTACAAACTTTTGTGGCAATCTATGGGCGAGGCCTATGTTCAGCAGTGGACTATTGATAGGCTGAAACGGCGACGACGACATTTATGTATGATTATATTGCCGTGTGGTAGGAGCTCTGTAAAAAATGTAAACATATTTGTTAGTAACTAGCTGATAAACCATACCCACGAACGAAGACGTGTGGATATGATTTTTAAATATTCCGTGAAAATAATTTGATTTTCTGGGATAAAAATTGTCCTATGTCCCGTCTCTAGGTGCCAAATCTCGTCAAGATCGGCTCAGCAGTTGAACCGTGGAAAAGTAACAAACAGGTGAAGGGATAGAGAGAATTACTTTTGCATTCATAATATTTAGTAATAAGAATTAAGAGAAATATTTAAACTGCTATGTGGTAGCGGCTTAAGAGAATCTACCACCCAATCACAAC
The DNA here is from genome assembly GCA_019845155.1 of Luehdorfia chinensis. Taxonomy (NCBI): domain Eukaryota; kingdom Metazoa; phylum Arthropoda; class Insecta; order Lepidoptera; family Papilionidae; genus Luehdorfia; species Luehdorfia chinensis. The sequence continues at coordinate 3,363,557 of JAHVAK010000390.1, forward strand.
CTGTGGGAGTCGTAAAAGTCGACAGAGAGTAAATCAAAACAGGGAGGTGGGCAGCAGCATCTTCTGGGAACATCTGAATAAACAAACTGCGGTTGCCAACCCGCCTGCCAGGCGTGGCAACTATGGGAAAATCCCCCCAAATTGAGTGTACTAACTTTTGTGGCAATCTATGGGTGAGGCCTATGTTCAGCAGTGAACTAGTGATGGGCTGAAATGATGATGATATATTTTTTTAAATGTGTGATGTTCACCTAGCTGATTTCGACCACGGCGATAACTTCCGAATACTGTCGAGAGGCATCAACTGAGCAGGAGATATTATAGCGCCACAAGTGTACACGCAAACACAGAGGCACTCACTCGTCCCAACCTACCCGCGCCCGATGTAACGCTGATGCGATAAGATCGGAGGTAGGCTAGGATGCAGTGTCAGAAACACGGGGACATTCATAACACAACCAGACCCGAAAACCAACAATTTGTGTTTTAGCACAAATGTTGGCTCCGGCTGGGATTCGAACCCAGGACCCGCGGCGTAGAAGTCAGGTACTGTGACCACTAGGCCACGCGGTCGTTAAATGTGTAGTATTCGCGTAAATATAAGAAAAAAGGATTAAAATAGTTAAACGAAATTTAAGTGCAGCGTTAGTACACGCTGGTAGCTTAAGGAAAACTTTGTAAATAATACACTGCAGAAATTCCTGTTTCCTACGTGTTTAAGATACAAAAACATTTGGAAGCGATCGTTTCATTCAAAGAGGTAAATATTTAAACCAGATGCCCCCATAATTGGTCGAAATTCGACCGAAATTCATATATTTTTTTTTAGTTTGATAGTTATTCTGGTTTGAGTAATCATTTGTTGGCAATATTTTAAAATTCTATTACGACAATCTTTACCGTGATTTACATTGGCGGTATGCTGGCAACAGCCAGAAGCATGAAGCCGATGATTTGGTAAAGTTGTGTTTATTGGGACAGACCTATGTTTAACAGTGGACAAACGATAGACTATTGTGAGGTCGACACTGTCAAGACGTAAATAATGAATATATTACAATATAGGCAATATATTACATTATAGGTAGAGTAGAACAGCACCTGCTACTTTCTTACCGACGTGTCGTAAGAGGCGTTGATAGCGTTTATAAGGTTTATAGATAGTTTTACATACATACATACATAATATCACGACTGTATCCCATAAGGGATAGTCAGAGACTGGGCACTCACTGCAAAAACAGATGACTCCCACAATCCACGTTTCACCAAAACAAAATAATGCACTTGGTGTGACAAGTGGTGAGCCCATCGCCACCAAGCGCTGTTGGGTGCACAGTGCAGTTTAATTCCTTACTCGCCTTTTACGAGATCCATTGGATGAAATGGAGTGGTTGTATTCTTTTAACGAGCCGCCACCACACGGCTAGTTTTACGACCGATTCTTTTCTGCAAAACATAAATATTTTCCCTCAGATGGCGGGAAAAAGTGTCATCCAACTTAGAGGCAGTGTTAAAGGTACGGAGAAGAAGCGGATTAAGGTTAGACAGCGCTCTAGGCCTAATGCAATAAAGCGCCCCAGGCCTATCGCAATAAAGCGCATTAATAAACATAACAACGACAAAAACCAATCAATGTTGATCTTTATGCGCTCCCTAAATGTTGCCGTCCTGGGCCCGGGCCACGTGGGCTTATGCCTTAATCCATCATTGCGTGTCTATATATATATATATATATATATATATATATATATATATATATATATATATATATATATATGTCTTTTCATAGTCTGTATTTAACTTCGTGTTTCAGTCATTATGAGACTGTTGAGAGGCTGTGACACACGCACACTGTGGCACACGCAGACGATATAGGAAATTAAATCATATATGTTATCAACATGCAGCAGCTCCGAGAAGCTTGTCGTGTGTCGTTGTCCACTTCCCTTGATTGAGGTCGAGGAGGGCGATGGCTGCCACATGCGTCATACTCGTGAACAGATGCTGTTGGCGGAGGCTGGTCTGCTCGAATTTGCACTGCATTTATACATTTGTTATTAAATCTTGTATAATATTTTGTCATGGAGAGTGCTCGGGTTTTCTACGAGACTGTTCTTTGTAAATTTATTCATAATATACTTTTAACAAATAAAAAAAATAACAAAATACCTACGGAGTTTCTTTCGCCTGTTGCTTCTCCGTCAGAGGGACCTCATTACGAAACGGTGGTAGATTGTTATTTTGTTTTTTTATTGATTACGTTGGAGAATAAATAATTTTAATTTCGTTTTATTTTATTTTATTTCATTTAATTTCAGTTCTTTTCATCTCTTGGACCAGGAGATTTGCAGCTCAAATCCGCCTAGATAGCTTATTCTGCCGTGAAGCAATAGTGCCACGGTTAGATGGGCTGATAGTGACGATTGTCCCGTACTGGTGGTAGGATTCCTATATAGGAATCCGTCTAGGTAGGTACCACCCCAAAGCCAGTTATTCTGCCGTGTACCAGTAGTGTGCAAACATTATTGTGTTTCGGTTTGAAGGGCCCTGAGAGCTAGCGTAATCACTGGACACATGAAACTTAAGAACTGATGTATCAGGGTGACGGGCGCAGTGTGGTGTCACACAGAAATGTTCTGGGTGACACACCATATGTTATGGGCAGACCATGCACTTACTATCAGGTGAACGTTTTGCTCGTTTCGACACTCTATCAAGAAAAAACCCGGGCTCCTCACTCAACTGACTTGCTGGAAAATACTATGTTTTGTAATTGTCAATACCTATTATATCTACTTGGAAACATACGTGTTTTCTTACCTTAAATCTTAATTTACCCAGCGGTGGTGCAGCATAAGGAATACCTTTGAAGCTGTAGTATCTTCTGTCTCCTGTTATTACTTCAAGTTCCTCCCCTTCCAGCAAACCTTGCTCAACTTTAACTTGCATGTCTTCACTTTATGTTGGGAATAATTTGTAGTAAAACTTAATTTTTTTATGTAATAACGTCAACTTTGTAAAAACGTCTTGACTCGACGGGAGACGACCTTACACTTGTTGGAATCGGTGTGGCCGGCGTGTTTAAATCGGTTTTAGGGTTCCTTTTCAATATTAGTTAAAGCTAAACGTTTAAGCTTTAGTTTTTACTAGTGGTATTATTCCAATGCAAGAATCCGTCTAGATAGGTACCAACCACCACAGTGCAAGTTATTCGGCCGTGAAACAGTATGCAAACATTACGGTGTTTCGGTTTGAAGGTAAGCAGACTGCACCCGTTGATCGAGACACTCGAGAACCTTTCTTCCCCAACGGTTGCCGGTTCTACGAGCTATATGGCCGGCCCATTGCCATTTCAGCTTGCTAATCCTTAGGGCTACGTCGGTTATTCTAGTTCTGCTGCGGATAACATCGTTGCGGATTTTATCTCGCAGAGAAACTTCGAGCAAAGCCCTTGCCATAGCTAGCTGCGCGACTCTGAGCTTCCTCATGCGGCCTGCAGTGAAGGACCATGTTTCAGTTCTGTAAGTCATCACGGGTAGATTCATAAAATATGTTAACTGCAGAAATTACATACATAATTAAGAAAAGGAAATGCATCGACCCCATTAACAGGCGAGCACAGCATCCGCGATTACTTTGTTGTTAAAAATGAACGATGGAAAGCAAATCACATTTCAAATGTTAAATAAAAAAAATGGATAAAAAGAATGAATTTACTGGTGGTAGGATTCGTATGCAGGAATCTGTCTAGGTAGGTACCACCCCAGGGCCAGTTATTCTGCCGTGAAGCAGTAGTGTGCAAGCTTTGCTGTGTTTCTGGGTGACATAGCATTTGTTGTGGGCGGACGTTGCACTTACCATCAGGTGAATGTTTTGCTCGTTTCGTCACTTTCTACAATAAAAAAATACAATTTGTTACATTTTATACATTTCTTAATAGACCATTTGAAAGAGACTAACCAACCACATAATATATCATGTACTTCAAGATGAATCTGGTTGAATTTATTACACATGCGCCTAATGGGAGATTGCTTGCCAATATTAGTTGGACAAACATTGTTGACAAACGGGACGTATGTGCTAAATCTAGAGTTAACAGATCTGGAGTAACTATAGCAGTTCTCCCCAAAATGAAAGCCGCAAACTTTTCTAGCACTCTATAGGGTTGGCCTATGTTCAGCAGTGGACTAGTGATAGGCTGAATTGATTGATTGATTGATACATCATATATTTGTTAATTCATATCCTTTCTCAAAGTCAGAATTTATTCCTTCAATGTAGGCTTGTATGAAGCTCTTAAAAATGTCAATGAATCATCATCATCATCATTTCAGCCTATCACTAGTCCACTGCTGAACATAGGCTCCCCCATAGACTGCCACAAAATTTAGTTGCTCACATTTTGCTAAAGTTGCCACGCTTGGCAGGTGGGTTGGCAACCGCAATTTATTTATTTAGACGTTCTAGGAAGATGCTACTGCCCATCTTCTGGTTTTCATGATCCCTCTGTCAACTTTCACGACGCCCACGGTATGAGATGGGGTGATGGATTCTCTTGAGCCGCTACCACACGGAGAACCAAACTAACTTTATTTTGATTTATTTAAACTTACTTTCGTCGTTCCAGCCTATCACAAGTCCACTGCTGAACATAGGCTTCCCCCATAGATAGCCACAAGTTTGTAGCTCTCATATTGGAGGGATTTTGCGATAGTTGCCACGCTTGGCAGGCGGGTTGGCAACTGCAGTTTATTTATTCAGATGTTACAGGAAGATGCTGCTGCAAATCTCCTGATTTTAATTTCCCTCTGTCGACTTTTACGACACCCACGAGATGGGATGGGGTGGTAGATTCTCTTAGGCCGCTTCCACACGGCAAACTTACTTACTTAATTTAGCTTTATTTAGACCAAAGTAACTTGATTTAGATTCTACACTTAAAAATACTTCAGAAAACATTTCAGACAGTCGCCGTAAATGTATTTAAACTTTACATGAGTTTAAAAATATTTAGTATATTGCTTTTATCTACGAATGCCTTCATATTAATTTATGTCCAACCCCTCTGCTCCCTTCGTTATGTATTAATTCGACAATTCCGATTAGAATGGTTGTCTGGAAGAAATCGCTGTCTGAGCGATTGGACCGCCTATTGTGCATATTGTTACACTGTTTTGTTTCTTTTGTGCTGATTCCTGTATTTAGTGTACAATAAAGAATATATTCAATGATTGTATCGGCGGACTTTCTATACAGCAATTCGTATAGTTAGGTATTATTAGGCTAGTTATTCTGACGTGAAGCAGTAGTGTGCAAACATTATTGCTTCGGTTGAAAGGCACTGAAAGTTAGTGTAATTACTGGGCATGTGAGAATTAAGAACTGTGTGTTTACACAGAAATGCTCTGCGTAACACAATATTTGTTATAGACGTTGCAGTTACCATCAGATGAACGTTTTGCTCGTCTCGTCCGTATGTCCTATAAAAATATATAATCCACAACAGTAATATAACAATAGGAAATGCATTAATAACAACATGTTACTGTAACAAAATTTAATTTTTAAAATTCCCATAACATATTCTATAGATAACTATGAGCTCAAGATAAACCGGCAGATTCGTAGATACTGCTCCAAAATTCCACAACTTCAGCATCGAGTGACTTGCCCGGGATCAGATCCTCTCCAATATCCAAATACGCTCCTGAAGCTTGATCGTATTCAGGCCATATTGCACCTAGCGATGAATCAGGGGTTGGGTTACTGTAAAACAAAATAAAAAACCAATTTTAACCGACTTTAAAAAACGAAGATTGCTGCCTATTCTGCCTACTAAAGTGTATTGTGTATACAGTTATATAAGTTAGTATTATATATAAATTACTTAAATATAGAATAGATGGATAAGACACGAATTTTAATTATTATTTTAACTATGCTTGCGTATTATATAATTCTGCGCCAACATTTTATGTTAATGATAAATATTACTTTTAATTCAAGCATTGTTTTTCTGATCACTTTATATTTAAAATTAATGATTCACTCACCCAAACTTAGCAAAGTTTGTAAACAAAGCACAGGTTTGTTGAATCATCTTGTATGCTGAACTGTTTTTATCCACTTTCAGATTGAAATGTTTCGGATCAAACAAATACATTAAATCATCTACATGTGCAGCGGCATTGATACCGTATTTAGACCCCTTGGCTTCCGAAAACATTTCTCTCTGAGGTACATGAGAACTTGTACATGTATATCTTCAATCCATTTTTAGGGAGATGATTTACATATTTGTGTATGTCACTAACAAAACAGGATTGAGTTGCATATTGCACAAATTCTTTCATGCAGTCGATGCTGATCGGCTTATCCCCGAAGTAATGTTGGTGGATCCTGTCTGATATCTGCAAAACGCATCTCGGAGCACAATCCATCCAAATCTTTCTTGGCACGAGCATTTCGCGGTGTCTGTTATATAATTTTATTAGATGGTTTTCAAAAGCGGATAAACAAATTAAAGTCTCCTCACTTGTATATCCTATCATAACATCCACATCATTAATGCGTTTATTTTTCATCGCTTCTATCGGATCATCTGTTAGAAAATGATCCAGACCCATATCTTTTTCTACAACTGGCGTGAAATGATACATCTTAATCAAATCACCTGCGATCAATTCTTCAGATGCCAGCACGCAAGGATTTGTATCAACTAATTTCTCAGCAGGTACATTTTGGAGAAACTCCAGTAGTTTTTCAGTGTCATCAGTATCTATTCCAAGTTGTTTTCCAAGTACGAAAGCGCGTTTTTTAGGTTCAAAAGCGACAGACCAGTCGCATATTGGCACACCACTCATTGATATAGCTCTTTTGAAGAGGCCTTTCGACATTGGTGATAAAACATGCAATGCTGTGGACGCACCTCCAGCGCTTTCACCGAAAATGGTCACGTTGTTAGGATCCCCTCCAAAATTTGCGATGTTCCGCTTCACCCACTTGAGAGCGGCCACCTGATCCTTCATTCCGGCATTGCCAGGAACTTCCTTTGTCTCTAAACAAAGGAATCCCAAAACTTCTAGCCTGTAATTTATGGTAACGAGCACTACGTCTTGGGATACGAGGAAATCTGGTCCGTAATGATCAACGTTCCCTGAACCGCTTTTGTATCCGCCTCCATGTATGAAGAACATGACGGGCAACGGAGTTCGAGGCTTCAAGTTTGGTGAGTAAACGTTTAAGTAGAGACAGTCTTCGGTACTGAGAATAAACTGGTTTGTCAAGATATCTTTTTGTATACAGACAGGACCATGTTCCGTTGCTTTTCTTACTCCATTCCATGGTTCAGGAGGTTGTGGGGCCTGGAAATTAAAAAAGAAAAGCTTTGTGAAAAAAAGTGACGAGACGAGCAAATTGATCGCCTGATGGTAAGTGCAACGTCTGCCCATATAACTGCGGTATCGCTCAGAAAAATTATGTGTGCAGACATGGCACTTACCATCAGGAGAACGTTTTGCTCGTCACTTTATCAAATCAAAAAAAGAAAAGGATTATTTGTAGCACATTGTTTCATACGTATCCGAAATTTTTGGCAAACTATAAAAAATAAAGCAGTTGTCATTTGGCTGTCATGTTGTTTTACTTCATGGTGACAGCGGTGAGTAAAATTTCAATGTATTATTTTATAAGAAACTGTCGTCAAATGGAATAATGAATATTGGGGAAAGTATATATTGAAAAAAAGATACAATGGAGTAATCCGCCGCCAGCGGAGCTAATGGCGCAAATGCTTGCGACAATAAAAATATTTATTTTAAAACTGAATAACCTTCACATGAATAAAATCTAATGTTATATTAATGACGATCATCGATCATCTTAATTGTGTTTATAAAAATCTAAGCATATAATCGTGGTCAGACATTTTTTTCTTTTCTCTTTTAAAAGGCGATATCAACTCACACTAGGATTTCCCCTGCATTGTGAGTGCGTTTGACAGACATATGTCACATGCACAATACAACCAGACCTTTTGCAGCCCGACCAGTGCCTTTGCACAAATATTGGTGCCGACTGGGATCGAACCCAGGTCCAGGTCGGCGTAGAAGTCAGGTACTCTGACCACTAGTCCAGGCAGTCGTCACATTGCCAGAAACCTATTTGTTTGAGACATTAAAACCATTTTGAGGACAGATAAAGTCGGGGTATGCGCGCACTGTAACTGTGGATGGAGTATTCCCGGCACCAAAAACCTTATTCAAAATGAGGGGATACCTATACCCAGCAGTGGGACACAGACTGCTACTTTACATGAATATAATAACCTCTAATCATTTCTTATATTTACTCGACTATTTAAGTCTTTATTATTTAAGTCCACTAGTGAACATAGGGCTCGCCCGTATATAGAAACAAAAGATTGAAACTCATTTTGGAGGGTTGTTGCTATAGTTGCCACGCTTCGCAGGCGTGGCACGCAACCGCAGTTTATTTATTCAGATATTCCAGGAAGATGCTGCTGCCCATCTCCCGGTTATCATTTTCTCTATGTAGACTTTTAGGACATGCGTAGACCCGTAGATTCTCTTAGGCCGCCTGCGCACGGATACAATGAATAAAAGTAAATAATTCACGAATTTAGAGTATTAAGTATCGTCGGGTAATAATTGGAAAAATGAAATACAATAAAATCCGTGAAATCACTTTTATCTGAATATAGTCATTGCTTCCGACCTATCCATTTAGCAGACTACAAAAAGAGGGAGGCTCTCACACTCAACACGCTTTATTGTTTAGGAATCGATTTTAATTATTCTTTTTTTTTAATAGGAAGGCGGTAACGTAGGGGTGGTCCTATATTTTTTCAAGTATTTCGGTCAAATTATGATACTGGGATCAAAAATCGTGAAACTCTCAAATTCCCATAACCATTTTTGGTGCTACGTGGAAGTCGGTTTTTTTAATTACATACATACATACATACATAAGATCACGACTGTATCCCATAAGGGGTAGTCAGAGACTGGGCACTCACTGCAAAAGCAGATGACTGCCACAATCCACGTTTCACCAAAACAATATAATGCACTCGGTGTGATAGGTGGTGTGCCCATCGCCACCATGCACTGTTGGGTGCACAGTGCAGTTTAATTCCTTACTCGCCTTTTACGAGATCCATTGGATGAGATGGAGTTTACATTTTTAAAAAGAAGCAAAAAAAATCGAAGACATGTGCAGTCCGCCAACCCGCTATGGAGCAGCGTGGCGGATTCTTCCTAGCTCCAAAACCCTCTCAGAAATGAGAGGAGGCCTGTGCTCAGCAGTGGGACATTTATAGGCTGAAACTTTACTTTTTTTTAAGTATTTACAATGTTTTGTATAAACGACATCACTTTGTACGGGCCATGCGTTAGGTCGTTAGTACGTATGCAACTATTTGAGGTACTGAATTAATAATACTGCCAGTAAATTTCAAGTAAACTGTTTAAGTAGTTTTTAAGTGCTACTTCAAAGTTATTAATGAAATGGTGGTAGGATTCCTATGCAGGAATCCGTCTAGGTAGGTACCACCCCAGAGCCAGTTATTCTACCGTGACGCAGTAGTCTGCAAGCATTACTGTGTTTCGGTTTGAAGGGCACTGTGAGCTAGCGTAATCACTGGGCATTTGAGAGTTAAGAACTGATGTCTCGGGGTGACGGGCGCAGTGTGGTGTCACATAGAAATATTCTGATTGACATAGCATTTGATGTGGGCGGACGATCACTTACCATCAGGTGAACGTTTTGCTCGTATCGTCACTTTATACAATAAAAAAAAATTAAGAGTAAATCAAAACATATATTAAAAAAAGTTCGGAAAATCCAAAAGCTACACGTCTTAAGTCGCTCATTTAACTCTTAAGAAAAAGAAATCGTATTGAGGTTGAAATATTTCTAGTCATCACATAAAAGTGCAATGTAATTGTGATAGAGGCATTTGAAGATCGCCGAATTGACCTTGTCATGTCTAAACTAATATTATAAAGCGAAAAGATTTGACTTTTTGTATGTTTGGTTATAATGAATAAACTCAAAAACTACTGAACCGATTTTAAAAATTCTCTTCCGTATATACAGCTACATTATCAGCGAATAACATGAGCTATATTGAATTTTAAAAAAAATATGAGATCACTTCGAAAATCGCTATGATGTAACTCAAGGTATCAAAAATTTAAACTACTGATGATAAATAAAATAATATACTACATTTTATGGCCGTGTGGTAGCGGCCTAAGAGAATCTACCACCCCATCTCATCCCGTGGGTGTCGTAAAAGTCGACAGAGGGAAAATGAAAACCAGGAGATGGGCAGCAGCATCTTGCTCGAACATCTAAATAAATAAACTGCGGTTGCCAACCCGTCTGCCAAGCGTGGCAACTATGGCAAAATCCCCCCAAAACGAGAGCTACAAACTTTTGTGGCAATCTAAGGGGGAGGCCTATGTTCAGCAGTGGACTATTGATAGGCTGAAACGACGACGACTACATTTTAATACTCGTAGTACTCATCATTACTCACAGAAAGTCCGCGAGGCTGTATGTCTAACTATTATAGTTAACTCACAATTACCGCTTTTTGTTCTAATTATTTAATCAAAACACGGGTAGAATCGAAAGATGATGACATTCGTATCATGATATTAATCCTTATCCTATTAAATAGTTTCATAATCAAGGTTGATTATGTTATGTACGTTGCTCTTTAAATTATTCGAATCGGACCTATCGTTTAAAAGTTACATACATACATACATAAGATCACGACTTTATCCCATAGGGGTAGTCAGAGACTGGGCACTTACTGCAAAGACAGATGATTGCCACAATCCACGTTTCACCAAAACAATATAATGCACTCGGTATGATAGGTGGTGAGCCCATCGCCACCATGCGCTGTTGGGTGCACAGTGCAGTTTAATTCCTTACTCGCCTTTTACGAGATCCATTGGATGAGATGGAGTGGTAGTATTCTTTTAACGAGCCGCCACCACACGGACAAAAGTTACGGACGGGTATAAAAATGCTTAAAGTAAGAAAAATGCCGCGGTGAAAGCGAACAGCCCTACGCTCGGCCGCGCTACTAGCGAATAATCTAAGATCTATTAATTACCTACCTACTCATATTATTTTTTGTAAACTAGAAACAATTGAATCATCATCATCATCATCATTTCAGCCTATCACTAGTCCACTGCTGAACATAGGCCTCCCTCATAGATTGGCCACACAAAAGTTGTAGCTCTCATTATGGGGGGATTTTGCCATAGTTGCCACGCTTGGCAGGCGGGTTGGCAACCGCAGTTTATTTATTCAAATGTTCCAGGAGATGCTGCTGCCCATCTTCTGATTTATATTTTCCCTCTGTCGACTTTTACGACACCCACGCGATGAGATGGGGTGGTAGATTCTCTTAAGCCGCTACCACACTCTCTCTTAAGCACAAACAATAACAATTGAATAGTGATTTGTAATTTTAATTATATATTTTGTCAATTTAAAATTATAAACTTTAAAAAATGCAGCGGTGTCTCTCGAAAGCAGCGCCGCCGACCGGCTTCATGCGAATTGGGAATCATCGAGGTAAGCTGTTTCCTTTGCGCAGCGGTCGAGAGCGGTCGTTTATTTATGCTACTACGTATTACGAGGAAGCTCTGAGCCACTAAACGTTCATGGCTTATGTTCCCATACATAAAACATTATTTTTAAAGTACTAATTTATCTTTCTAATATCTATTTACCCGAGCGAAGGCTCTATCTACCGGGGCGGATCGCTAGTCGTTTAAAAAACCATTTTGACGCCGCTTCGTGTCTTAGACGTACATTTAGTAATAGTAATACTTTTCTGCTACAGTTTACTACAGACAGTTTACTTTCTATTTTACTAAATTTTCTGATATTTTGTTGCTTGCTGTAATTGCTAATAATTCTTTGTAAATGTGCATGTTAAAATTTAAGTCTCCAAAATGCACTCACAATGTAGGAGAAAGTGGGCCAGATTAAAAAGAAGTAGCACATTAAATACGGTATATTAATGTTCTTACATTTCCATGTATACGTAGTGAGGTTGCATTTAAAATTTGTTTTTTTTTCTTTCTGTGTTGTTTGTAATGCCTTAATATTTTTAATTGTGTATACATTTATAGAAAGCTAGTTACCACACTCGTAAAATAAGCCGACCACATAATTGCGCCGTACGGAATGTTTTTACTGGTGGTAGGTTTCCTATGCATACGTTTTATTTTGTACTATTTATAACCCGACGTTTCGAGTGCTTTAGGGCACTCATGGTCACGGGAGGACTGAGGTGGCAGATGTGCTGATGTCAAAGTTAACCCAGAGTACCTTCAGCTTGTAATCATCACTTTTATCTACGCAGAAAGAGCCAACTGTGTATTGAAGTCATGCAGTGGTATGCTTGGTTTTTTATTTAATTTTTTTAATTAAAGGATCCTAAGCTGGTCGACTACTACCAGAAGATGGTAGGGCACTAGCCCAACCATCTTCTCTATTAAAATTTGTATGTTCCTTTTTAAATTTCAACAGCCTCGCGATTCATTCTTGGTAGGAATCGGTATTCCTTTGCTAGGATTTGTGGTTTATCAAATCTGTTGTAATGATTGGGGTGTTCCAGAACATAGTCACAGACCGCAGACATCCTGAAGCGATGGTGCTTCACATCGGCTATACGTTCTTTAACGCGGGTTTTTTTGACCTATGTTCCTCAAAAAACGTAACCATGTAATGCAAAAATATTTTTTTCAAATCGGATTAGTATTTCCTTAGATTAGCGCGTTGAAACATACTCGTACAAACTAGCCAACTTTATAATTGTAGTAAGATTTGCGCAATCTTGATAATAATATACGGAGACTTGTAGTTAGCATTTTGTATAACTACTTTCATATTATTGTGTAATATGTAAGTAAGTTTTCTGAAATAAATAAATATAGGATATAAATCTGCAGCAGTTCTGAGAGGTTTGGACCTGGAAAACAGTACTACTGGTCACGCCTAACATACTTCTACTCTCCTCACTTTACTTACTGGAAAATTACCTTTTTAAATTCATCATCATCATCATTTCAGCCACTGCTGAACATACGCCTCTCTCATAGATTGCCACAAAAGTTTGTAGCTCTCATTTTAGGAGATTTTGCCATAGTTGCCGCGGTTGGTTGGTTGGGAACCGCTGCTAATTTTTTGAGATAATCAAATTAGCTCGTCTCCTGGTTTTTATTTTCCCTCTGTCGACTTTTGCGACACCTACCGATTGAGATGGTGTGGTAGATTCTCTTAAGCCGCCACTACAAACAGAGTCACCATAACACGGCGGCACGATATTTTTTAAATTGTTAATATATATTATGTCTACGAGATAATGAGCTTGCTTTCTTACCTTAAATCTTAATTGACCCAGCGGTGGTGCAGCATAAGGAATACCTTTGAAGCTGTAGTACTTTTTGTCTCCTGTTATTACTTCCAGCTCTTCCCCTTCCAGCAAACCTTGCTCGACTTTAACCTGCATGTCTTCACTTTAAGTTAGGAATAATTTTTGTGAAACTTTAATTTTTTATGTAATAACGTCAATTTTGTAAAAACGTCTTGGCTCGATGGAAGACGACCTTGAACTTGTTGGAATCGGAATGGCTGTTCTCACTTTGAGTTGTAAATAAATGGTATTAAAATTACAGCGTTAATTTCGTAAGGACGTCTTAACTCAGCGGAGGACGACGTCACACTTGTTGGATTCGGAAATATCTGAGCGTTGTAATCAGTTTTAGGGTTACGTAAATATAAGTTGACGCTAAATCTTTAATGTGACTCGATAACGAGCGCTGCTTGTAAGTTGCTGTTAGCCTTTTTTGGCTTTTACAGCTTCATCGGATACTGTGCTCCCGGGCCAGGGGCCCGCGTGCCAGGTTTGGTTTGACCCAAATATAAATACATAAACAAAAAAAAAAAAACAAACTCCTACAAAAACCTCGAAATTTGGACTGTCGCGTTTGTTGCGTGCTTTGTGATGATTGGAGGCCTGTGTATTTGTAATCTGTCACTTTACTTTTCTTTATATCTTTTCTATATATTATTTAGCGGTGTGGTGGCGGCTCGTTAAAAGAATACTACCACTCCATCTCATCCAATGGATCTCGTAAAAGGCGAGTAAGGAAGGAATTAAACTACACTGAGCACCCAACAGCGCATGGTGGCGATGGGCTCACCACCTATTACACCAAGTGCATTATATTGTATATTATATTATTTGATCATGAAATGACGTATACGATTGTTTTTAGACCAAAATGACGAGACCTGCTAATTATTTACCTGATGGTAAGAGATACTTCTGCCCATAAGAAATGATGTATCACCCAGTACATTTCTGCGGCACCACACTGCGCTCGCCACTATTGAGGCATCACTTCTTGAGTCTCGTATAGCCAGTAATTAATTGACAATGCGCTTCAGACCCAAACACAGTAACGTCTGTACACCTATTCCTGCATAAAAATAACTGGTACTGCGGTGGTACCTATGGAGAGGGATCCCTGCAAATGTCCTACCACCAGCCAAATGCAGAAGAATTGCCACGGCTCCCAAATTAACCAATCGTTGCCTCACTCTAAGATTTGACACATGAAGACATGCACAACACTACCAGACCCGAAAACCGACGATTTGTGATTTTGCACATATCATTAGCTCAGGGGTCTGGTGCTCGCCTTTAATTTCATAGTGAGCGAGTAACCTGGGTTCGATCCCCGGTGCGAGCACCTCTAAAATTGTTCTACTATTTTAAGTGCTGATTTACCACGTGCTTAGCGGTGAATAGAAATATTTCGAGGACATGTGAAGTCCGCCAACCCGCATTGGAGCAGCGGATTCTTCCTAGCTCCAAAAACGCTCTCAGAAATGAGAGGAGGCCTGTGCTCAGCAGTGGGACATTTATAGGCTGAAACTTTACTATTTACTTTTTATTATCTCCGGCTGTAACCCGTGGCGTAGAAGTCAGGTGCTATGACCACTACCATTCACCTGGTCGTCTGAATATATTAAGTCTGGGGTTTTCTAACGAATGATAGAAATGAATGTGTTTAACATTTTAGAACAACTACCTTAACATCGAATACAATAATAAACTACTACTCGTACCTTACAATCGAAACCACGAACAGTAGCACAATAGCCAATCAGACAGCCTTCGCGCTAACCGACAGTTATTGGAAGCCACGGCTAGATGTGCTGATAGTGCTGATTCACCTCGTGCTGCGAAGGAAAGCATCGCGAGGAAACCTTCATGTCTGAGTGTCCCGTACTGGTGGTAGGATTCCTATGCAGGAATCCGTCTAGATAGATACCAGCCCAGGGCCAGTTACTCTGCCGTGAATCAGTAGCGTGCGGTCTGAAGGTACAGTCAGCGTAATCACTGGGCATATGAGACTTAAAAACTGATGTCTCAGGATGGCGGGCGCAGTGTGGTGTCACACAGAAATGTTCTGGGTGACACAGCATTGGTTATGGACAGACGTTGCACTTTCCATCAGGTGAACGTTTTTCTTATTTCGTCACTCTTGCAAATCAAAAAAAAAGTCATCGAACCGGCATTGGAGCAGCGTGGCGGATTCTTTCCAGCTCCAAAAACCCTCTCGGAAATGAGAGGAGGCCTGTGCTTAGCAGTGGGACATTTATAGGCTGTTACTTTACTTTTTTACGGTTAGATGGATAACCCGAGAGTGGTGCCCATTGGTAGGTGTATGTATTACCTTCTTTCCCCTTGCGACACCCGTGGGGCTAGACGGACTGACGAATTATCGTATGGCACCACCATTTGCTTACTACATGTCTTTTGTTTTTTTCATGCATACATACAGTCACGCTTTTTTCCGATAGAGGTAAAGGACATATGATGGGTGGCGAACCACAGCGTCGCCATTTTGGTACTAGGCAAAATTTTTGGACCACATTGCGTTCCCACGAATAGCTAGGGAAGGTGTTGTCCACCCAAACAGTGCCGCATGCTTGGGTAAGGCTAGCCTTATGATGTGGTCGCCCGGTTTCAGAGCAGATCAACACACTAACGACTAAGCTCGCCCTTGGCCATGCACGGCAACCACTGGCTTGGCGGAGAGGAAGGGAAAAAGGATTAGGTAGGAAATGAACTTGGGGTAGGGAATGCGGAAGTTGGGAAAGGAACTTTAAGGTGACGGATAAAGTAAAAAGCAGTAAGTCTCTATCCTTTTTAATATTTTCATAAATAAACTAGGACGGAATTCCGAGAAAACTCACTAGTCACGCGCTTTTTATATTCAGCGTGGTTTATAAAATTATGATAATTGCGCGAAGAACTGGTCCCATGAAAATAACTGTAGTGTTTCGTATTTGTTTTTGTATATTCAAGACAAATGTGAATCACAAAAAACTGATTAACTGACACTGAGGTATACCTAATATTACATACAAACTGATATATATACATATATATATTGGGTTAGGGAAAATGTTCATTCGCATTTTATATGAAAATGCAAGACATTTTTTCTCAAAGTTTATTTACATTTAATTACGGTCTATTTGTGCCATTTCGTTCGACGACTTTTTGCCTCCTTGAAAGTGGCAAAAAGTCGTCTAACATCTTCACAACAGTCATCACCAGTTATCAATCTCTTCAAAAACGTCTCGGTATCATTACGTCTCAATAAAAATTCGCAAATGAGTACACGGTTCACAAGGTCCCTTTCAGTGAGCTCGTGTGGCACCCAAATATCGAGCTTTTTGGTGTACCCAGTTTTTTTTTATTTAATAAAAGTGACGGAACGAGCAAAGCGTTCACCTGATGGTAAGTGCAACGTCTGCCCATAACAAATGCTATGTCACCCAGAACAGTGTGACACCACAATGCGCCCGTCACCCTGAGACATCAGTTCTTAAGTCTCTTATGCCCAGTGATTACGCTAGCTCACAGTGCCCTTCAAACCGAAACACAGTAATGTTTGCACACTACTGCTTCACGGCAGAATAACTGGCACTGGGGTGATACCTACCTAGACGGATTCCTGCATAGGAATCCTACCACCAGTTAATGTTTTTTTCAAATGGGTCAAAGCTGTTTTGTGGTCAATTCCCAGTTCTTCAGCTATGTCGTAACTACTGATATACCGATCTTGCTCCACTTTTTCACAAAATGGCGTCTATTTTATCAAAATTCCGGATTGAATACGCTTTAACCAGCTTTGTGCTACTCTAGCTGACACTGCATTAAGTCCATAAACGTCACAAATTTTTTTCGCGGCCTGCGTTGTATTTTTCCTTTTTTGTAATAACATTTTAGAATGTATCATATTTCTTCATTAGATTCACTAATTTTGACAGATAGAACAATGCAAAATTTTGTTCCTTTCCCAAGAAGACTTGGGAAAGGCGAACAGATAACCGACAAAATGTGGTGGACAACCGACGGAAAACCGACGAGGAAATGTGATGGTTCCAAAAATTTATTCAGTAATGTATGTGTTTTTAGGACTTGGATTTTATAACTCATGTAATATGTATATGATAAATCGGGGAAAAAGTCTTTTCGTATTTAGTACGTATAAACTTGTAATAAAATCTCTTTGGCTGTACTATTTGTATCGGGCTGGTTTTGATGACATTAAGAAGTTTACATTTTAAAAAAAGAAACAAAATTTTGCATTGTTCTATCTGTCAAAATTAGTGAATCTAATGAAGAAATATGATACATTCTAAAATGTTATTACAAAAAAGGAAAAATACAACGCAGGCCGCGAAAAAAATTTGTGACGTTTATGGACTTAATGCAGTGTCAGCTAGAGTAGCACAAAGCTGGTTAAAGCGTATTCAATCCGGAATTTTGATAAAATAGACGCCATTTTGTGAAAAAGTGGAGCAAGATCGGTATATCAGTAGTTACGACATAGCTGAAGAACTGGGAATTGACCACAAAACAGCTTTGACCCATTTGAAAAAAACATTAACTGGTGGTAGGATTCCTATGCAGGAATCCGTCTAGGTAGGTATCACCCCAGTGCCAGTTATTCTGCCGTGAAGCAGTAGTGTGCAAACATTACTGTGTTTCGGTTTGAAGGGCACTGTGAGCTAGCGTAATCACTGGGCATAAGAGACTTAAGAACTGATGTCTCAGGGTGACGGGCGCATTGTGGTGTCACACTGTTCTGGGTGACATAGCATTTGTTATGGGCAGACGTTGCACTTACCATCAGGTGAACGCTTTGCTCGTTCCGTCACTTTTATTAAATAAAAAAAAACTGGGTACACCAAAAAGCTCGATATTTGGGTGCCACACGAGCTCACTGAAAGGGACCTTGTGAACCGTGTACTCATTTGCGAATTTTTATTGAGACGTAATGATACCGAGACGTTTTTGAAGAGATTGATAACTGGTGATGACTGTTGTGAAGATGTTAGACGACTTTTTGCCACTTTCAAGGAGGCAAAAAGTCGTCGAACGAAATGGCACAAATAGACCGTAATTAAATGTAAATAAACTTTGAGAAAAAATGTCTTGCATTTTCATATAAAATGCGAATGAACATTTTCCCTAACCCAATATATATATGTATATATATCAGTTTGTATGTAATATTAGGTATACCTCAGTGTCAGTTAATCAGTTTTTTGTGATTCACATTTGTCTTGAATATACAAAAACAAATACGAAACACTACAGTTATTTTCATGGGACCAGTTCTTCGCGCAATTATCATAATTTTATAAACCACGCTGAATATAAAAAGCGCGTGACTAGTGAGTTTTCTCGGAATTCCGTCCTAGTTTATTTATGAAAATATTAAAAAGGATAGAGACTTACTGCTTTTTACTTTATCCGTCACCTTAAAGTTCCTTTCCCAACTTCCGCATTCCCTACCCCAAGTTCATTTCCTACCTAATCCTTTTTCCCTTCCTCTCCGCCAAGCCAGTGGTTGCCGTGCATGGCCAAGGGCGAGCTTAGTCGTTAGTGTGTTGATCTGCTCTGAAACCGGGCGACCACATCATAAGGCTAGCCTTACCCAAGCATGCGGCACTGTTTGGGTGGACAACACCTTCCCTAGCTATTCGTGGGAACGCAATGTGGTCCAAAAATTTTGCCTAGTACCAAAATGGCGACGCTGTGGTTCGCCACCCATCATATGTCCTTTACCTCTATCGGAAAAAAGCGTGACTGTATGTATGCATGAAAAAAACAAAAGACATGTAGTAAGCAAATGGTGGTGCCATACGATAATTCGTCAGTCCGTCTAGCCCCACGGGTGTCGCAAGGGGAAAGAAGGTAATACATACACCTACCAATGGGCACCACTCTCGGGTTATCCATCTAACCGTAAAAAAGTAAAGTAACAGCCTATAAATGTCCCACTGCTAAGCACAGGCCTCCTCTCATTTCCGAGAGGGTTTTTGGAGCTGGAAAGAATCCGCCACGCTGCTCCAATGCCGGTTCGATGACTTTTTTTTTGATTTGCAAGAGTGACGAAATAAGAAAAACGTTCACCTGATGGAAAGTGCAACGTCTGTCCATAACCAATGCTGTGTCACCCAGAACATTTCTGTGTGACACCACACTGCGCCCGCCATCCTGAGACATCAGTTTTTAAGTCTCATATGCCCAGTGATTACGCTGACTGTACCTTCAGACCGCACGCTACTGATTCACGGCAGAGTAACTGGCCCTGGGCTGGTATCTATCTAGACGGATTCCTGCATAGGAATCCTACCACCAGTACGGGACACTCAGACATGAAGGTTTCCTCGCGATGCTTTCCTTCGCAGCACGAGGTGAATCAGCACTATCAGCACATCTAGCCGTGGCTTCCAATAACTGTCGGTTAGCGCGAAGGCTGTCTGATTGGCTATTGTGCTACTGTTCGTGGTTTCGATTGTAAGGTACGAGTAGTAGTTTATTATTGTATTCGATGTTAAGGTAGTTGTTCTAAAATGTTAAAAACACGTTTGTTTCTTTTTTTTAAATGTAAACTTCTTAATGTCATCAAAACCAGCCCGATACAAATAGTACAGCCAAAGAGATTTTATTACAAGTTTATACGTACTAAATACGAAAAGACTTTTTCCCCGATTTATCATATACATATTACATGAGTTATAAAATCCAAGTCCTAAAAACACATACATTACTGAATAAATTTTTGGAACCATCACATTTCCTCGTCGGTTTTCCGTCGGTTGTCCACCACATTTTGACGGTTATCTGTTCGCCTTTCCCAAGAAGACTTGGGAAAGGCGAACAGATAACCGACGACTGCAGGGGAAGGGCCGGACTGACTTGCACCGACTAAAACACCATGGTGTATCGCGTTGGCAGTGGCATGGGAACGCTTACGCTAATATCAGCGGTCCTACCGGCAGTGACCGCCTTGAGCAGCCTCTCTTGCCCTCCCAGCACGGCGCGCCGGAATACAGACCGCGCCTTCCAATTTGTGCAAAACGCACAAATAGTTGGTTTGCGGGTCTGGTTCGGCTGTGAATGTCCCCATGTCTTTAACACATTCCTCCGATCTTATTGCATGGGGTTAGGACGAGCAAACACAGAGGCACTCAGCCTCTGTGTTTGCTCGTCCTAACCTGCGCGCGTACACTTGTGGTACTCTAATATCTCCTGCGCAGTTGATAGCCTCGGAAAATCTACCAGGGGACTCCATTTCTCCGTTAGGAAGCAATCATTATTAGCGGGAAAGATTTGCCGACGCTAGATATGGAATCGCACTGAGATCAGGATTCTGACTGCCTATCTAGGAGACTCAGATATCCCAACTAGACAAAGACCTGTTTCCAGTACGACTATTATGGCTGACCGACATTGACATAGGGTTGTGCCGGTGACACACTTACACTAAGTACCACTATTTTAGTATTTAAAAGTGTGTCATCATCACAACTCTATGGTATCATTATTTTAGTAGGTAGAAGTATGTCACTAGTACAATCCTATGGCACCACCATTTTAGGAAGGTATCAATGTGTCATCAGCACAATCATATGGTACCACACTTTTAGCAGGTATACGGAAAGGTGCATCAGCGATAATTGTAGTTATATTTTGTTAATTTACAAATGGCTTATTATTGGCTTAAAAGGTAAATTTCATAATCAACAAATTGATTATCAAATCGTGACCGCAGGTCGAATTTAATTTTGCGTGTATCAATTACTAATGAATTTCCGTAATCAATAATCATTTACAGCCGAGACACCGATGACTGCGGAGTTCCGGGTTGTATTAAGTACGTAAAATATTATCAACATAAGCATACAGCACAATACACATGAAAAAATGAATAGAGAAATAATAAAGGATATAAATAAAACAATTAACTAGAAAAAATATATTAGAAAAACGGTAATTTTGTGCTGCAGCATAAAATTGCGAAATGGACATAAATTAGTGAATGCAGTGATGATTACATTATGGCATTGATTTTCAGTCCGGCCCACACCTGGAGGCAACCCGGACGACTGTGCGCGCTGTTCACAAATAAAATAGGTTTTCTTTTTTAATTGGAAAAAGTGATGAAATTCCAGACCAGAACATTTCTGTGTGACACCACACTACACCCAGAGACATCAGTTTTGCTCGTCTCGTTACTTTATCAAATAATTGGTTGTCATTTTGCAAGACCTATCTACAATACCTCACACTCTTATGTGCACTTATTTTTTTTTAATGGTATGGATGGTGTGCCACCCCTACTTTTTTGTAATTACACTGTCGTCGTCGTCGTTTCAGCCTATCACTAGTCCACTACTGAACATAGGCCTATGTCATAGATTGCCACAAAAGTTAGTAGCTCTCATTTTAGGGAGATTTTGCCATAGTTGCCATGCTTGACAGGCGGGTCGGCAACCGCAGTTTATTTATTCAGATGTTCCAGAAAGTTGCTGCTGCCCCAAGAGATGGTTTTTGTTTTCCCTCTGTCGACTTTTACGACACCCACGGGAGGACATGGTGTGGTAAATCCTCCTAAGCCGCTACTACATGGCTAATTTCACTGTACCATTGTATAATTGTTTTTACTACGCAACGAAGGTTCGATCCAGATACAGACGGCTTTTGTTCGTGCAGAATAACACCATAATACGCAATGCTGTCACTATACTGCTCGTGGGAACGCAATGGGGAGTAAGAATGTTTTTTTTAACTCCTACGAAAATGACAGCGACGTGGTTCGCCAGCCGTCAGGACTCGTTTTCAACGGGGGCGAAAACTTGGCTACGTAAAAGGTGGCCTCTACCTACCCCTTTTATGGGAAACAGCGTGACTGTATGTGTTGAGTAGGAGTTGAGCGGGTTGAGTAAAAAACACAATTGAGTCGCAGAGAAACTGGGAGAGTTTTATTTCGTTTTAATCCTATATATATACAACAGTCAGCCAGCAGTATGTATATTATTTATTCAATCGTTGAGATAAGAGTTACTTCAATTTACACGTGTGTAGTTCCTATTAACTCAAACGTTGTAATATACAGGGCCATTCGTAATGTCCTATACATCCCGGCAGGCTGGGCTTAGGGACGATGTGTATATGCCCCAAAAATACACCGTAATTTTTAAGCCGTTCCGGAAGAAGAAAATACCGAGACAGAATCAATAGTAGAATCGATTACTGGAGTTTAATCTTACTGAAAATGAATATAACTGTGTTTAATTACATGGATAAAAAATAAAAGTTGACCTACAGTTTTTCGAATATAAGCTTAGTACTGTCGCAGTGTTATAGTGGGACCGCACACGCACCGGCCGAGTTCAATAGCCCGTGCGAATCAGCTGATACCTACACTAACACAACGCTCGGGTCGGACACGATATACCTTTCTGCGTACGTTTTATCATAAATATTTATTGAGAACTAAATTGGTAAGTTTTTAATAATTAAATACATTTAGATTTGTTTGATTATTAAAAGATGCGTCAGACTAGGAATATTTCGAAGTCTTGAGTGCGTTTACAGAAAATTTCCAGAACCGAAAATTAAAAATTTATGTCTTTACAAAAACGTTGGCTCCGGCTGGGATTTAAACCCAGGGTCCGCGTCATAGTATTCGCAGTAGAACGTGTTCCACTAGACTACGCAGTCGTCACGTAACTGAGTATTTACTCCAATTTTCTCTTCTTTCTTACACAAATTCAGGATCGTCGGAAATACTTTATTTTGTGTTTTCTGAGATAGCTACTTTCTTGACAAAAGAACATAGGATAAACTGAAAGTGTCAAGTGCACTTTTTAGTATTCTGTTTTTTTTTTTAAAAACTATGATATACTCTAGGATTTCTCTTATATCAGGCACAAACACCCATACCCAGTACAATTATCTGTAAGCAATACAAATATTTGTCTCGTGCGGGAATCGAACCCGCAACCCATAAGCCAATCATTTATCCTCGGCGTCCACATAACCGCCCAAAAAAATGGAACTGTTTGGAAAACCTAACAGTTTCGTTTTTCACAGGGTTATTTGCCAAATAATTTACACTACCCTGTATCGGAGCAATTGCTTCAATTATGTCAACCTTACTCGATATACAAAAGTGTTTATTACATTATCTTTTACATTTTGTGTAAGTTTTTACTTTCATATTACATGTAACAGCCTAAATTTGTAACATTAGTTCTCCTACTTGAATACACTTACTACAGACTTATTTTCCTTACGAAAATTCCGTAACACAAGAGCGACAACACGCTGAACATCCAAGGTCAAATTCAGTGCGACGTTTTGAATGTGAGAAACGAGTTCGGCGAGACGTTTAATATGACGCGAAAAGTACGCAAAATATGTACTTAGACAGAAAGAGAAAAAGAAAGAACTATGTAACAAATCCGAACGTCACGAGACCAGCGGGCAAGAAACATACGAAAATGTTAAATAATCAATGTGGAATAAAAAAGTTAAATCAAATTTTA
The DNA here is from genome assembly GCA_019845155.1 of Luehdorfia chinensis. Taxonomy (NCBI): domain Eukaryota; kingdom Metazoa; phylum Arthropoda; class Insecta; order Lepidoptera; family Papilionidae; genus Luehdorfia; species Luehdorfia chinensis. Next base: position 3,387,554 of record JAHVAK010000390.1, read on the forward strand.
AGAATAATATTATGTATTCTCAAAAAAGGTATTTTACAAATAAGCGTATTTTACAATCCGTATTGGCCTCGTCTGTAAAACACTAATGGTAAAGTGCCTCTGGAATCTTGATATGCGACTTACTGTGCTACGTTATTCAACACTTTGTAAAAATAATTAGATAAATGGCATTTCAAATCTACCGTAGTTTTTTTTTTATAAAAGGTGTAACAAAATTTAAACTATAGGTACCTTGGAGAAATACTTTTTTTAAATAAAAAAATAAATAAAATATCTACGTACTATAAATATTTATCTGGTACAAATAATTTCATTTAACAAACTTTCGAAATTTGTACACAATACAACCATTCCCGAAAACCAACAATTTGTGTTTTGCACAAATGTTGCCACCCGCTGGGATTCGAACCCAGGACCCGCGGCGTAGAAGTCAGGTACGTTAACCACTAGGCCACGCGAAAATAAATCCCGTGCTTTCTTTATTGTTCTGAAAGCGAAGATAAACTATAAACTTTAATTGTTTAAAAAAAATTAGATCTGTTTTTATTTCAAAAATCGTATCTTAAAACAGAGAAGTCATAATAAAAAAATTGCTTTTAGCAAGATCAGTAGTGTATACGCTCGTCTATCTTCAATATTGAAATTGGTTTCTAAATTAAAGAAGAACATTTCAACTATTCTTTGTTAATAATTTTAAATTGCGATTTTACATGAGAAGAAACAAACCGGTTTGTACCGGCCTAGTCTGACGACAAGCCCCGCGAGTGTTTAAGAGTGTGTTGAGAGCAATTAGTCCTATTAATTGATCGTAATACAAATTAAATTATTATTTTTACAATAAAGTTTTCACTGTCTGTACCAATAATGTCATTTACGCATTTACTCGTTCTAAATAATCAGAAAACATACTTTCAAAACTGCACTAAATAAAATAAAATGGCGAATTATTAAAACATTATTTTTGTTTAATTATCCATGAAAAGTAAAACAGATATTCGTTTGTTTATAAATAATAAAACATTCATGATATCATTAACAAAAGAACAATATTTTAACAAACTATTAAGTTACAAAATTGCAAATTTACAATATTTATAAATATTATAGTTATTTGACTGTTCTCGGAGCCGCTTGTAGATGGCACTGTTGCAGTATATTGCAACATTCTGGTTGGACTAAATATAACTATTTATGCCACTAGTTAGGTCTAGACAACATACTTCTGTTTAAGTTTACAGTGAGCTCAATGCCCATACAAAAAATATTGGCTCCTCTACATGTATATTCATTCTACATTGAATCTTGTCAGATACGTATATTATTATGTTACGAAAAGTTTTGAAATAGTTTGCTAAGATGGCGCTTACGTTAATTAATTTTTCGTTTTATGCGTATTCATTTCACTTTAAATGAAATCGATTCCTATGGAGTAAACTCCCAAAATAAAACAAATATTCAGATAATTTTTAATAATAAAATATTATTTCATTATTTTATTTTTATCAAATAAAATTATTCTAGCTATCGAAACAGTGGTTTTTGGTAAAAACGTTAGGTAGAATTTTAGTAATAATATCGGTTAATTATTTTATGCGTAATTAAAAATTGTAATAAACCATTTACACTATTTACAACTGATTGGAATTGAAATTAACAAAATAAATATTTAGTTAAGTGCATACCTGAATTGTAATAACTGTGCAAACTGCTTTCTGTTTGGTTGTAAACATAAACGAGCACGTTTTCGCAAGGTTTCTTTCAAATGATTTATTCACACTCACAGTAACACATCACCTTTTATCACTTTTAGCATCCACAATATGCCGTTTAATTGACTAAATTCCGCGCTTCTTCCGTATACACAAGTATTTTTATTTTTATTTAAGTATTATCACAAATAAAAGTGCATCGAAGAACAAATACGATTAATAAAAAGAAGTAATTAACATAAGCACTAACTGTGCATTAAAAAGTTCAGAGCTCACACGTGACTAAGTCACTTATTTACCTATTTTTTGCATTTTGCTGTTTTACGTTAAAGGTGGCGGGGAGTGACTTCGCCTCCAATAGCATCGTGGACAACGCGTGAAACGAAAATGTTTTAAACAGGGCTGTTTCAAAAAAGATTTTTAATTATTATAATAATTTTTATCACTGCTGCTTTTATTAATCTGAATTTATTTTTAATATTGCCAAAAGATTCATTGGATCGGGTATATTAAAGTAAAAGCTGTGACCGAACATAAAAAATTCATAGTTTATTTTGATCTCTTTAACGTCCCATATATTTTTTTCGAATCATCTGAATAAATAAACTGCGGTTGCCATCCCACCTACCAAGCGTGGCAACTATAGCAAAATCCTTCCAAAATGAGAGCTACAAACTTGTGGCAATCTGAGGGGGAGGCCTATGTTCAGCAGTGGACTAGTGATAGGCTGATATGATGATGATGATGACATTTTTTTTAAATTTTGAAAACGTCCATTATCATATTGCTTATCTTCTGACTACTTTTATATTCATAAGAATAAACGTACAACTGCATGGCCCGAATTATCATATACAATTGCTAGTTTCTCCTTACGTTGGAATACATTTACTTTCGACTCATATTTCCGTTACGATAATTGAAAAACGCGGATACGATAATGTTCGTGAAATATTTAGGTAAAGCGAGCCACCCAATGTGCAGTTGCAATTATTGCACTGCATCTACGCTTACGTTAGCTCGTCCTAAAAAAATCTTTTTCGCTCGAGCTAACGTAGATGCACAAAACCGTTTTCGTTTAATGTTTTGTCATGTTTAATTAAATTTCGAAACGACACAGCCCTAGGGCTGTGACGTTTCGAAATTTCGACGTTTCGACTTGGCGGCCGGGAGGGGATATACAACAGCGCTATACGTCGCAGTTCTCAGTGTTGCCAACTTAGGGGTTTTCCTTCCAGATGGGGAAGAAAATATGGTTTTATAAATGTAATGTGAAATGTTAATAAAATGTATGATTTAAAAAAATACAGCGAGGCTGAGAAGGATTCTATTGTAATGGAAGAAATATTATTAACACACACACAATGTACATTTAATTTTTAATGACAATCAGTGATATGATTATTATTCTTATTACATTTTTTTTTATTATTGTTTTCTAGGATTTATACTAATGGAATTATTTATTATTTAATACTAAGTAATTCTATTGTAATAATAACCATTGATGAATATTTTGATACTACTTTTACTGTTATGCTCTATCGACAACTTTTTTGTTTAATTTAAAAACTGGCATACAAAAACTAAATAGTAGACAGACGTTTGTCTACTATTTAGTACACTGCCGACATACACTTAGTTTATGTTTTTCAAATGTTTAGTTTAGGGAGTTTTTAATGTCTTTAAGGGTAAAAAAATTCATGTGTTGGCGAGAGTGACAGTGCTTTAGTTGGTTTGTAGTTGGTTGGTCTATGTGGTCGGTCGTCACCTATAGTCTAAGGTCATTTGGTCGCGCTTCTGTTGTTGAATTATCGCGAAGAAAAGAAGTCGTAAAGTGTATTCTATCTAACGTCACAATATCTAACAATGGTACAGGTATACGATGTTGCTAACAAGAACCATTTGACTGTAGGTTTATTCTCATGAACAATAAATTCGTAAAGTGTTACGCATTATGATCGTGAATGTGTTTAAAACTGATAAAAATCCAGAAGCCAGTTTAATAAGCCGTGTACGTGTGTGTCGTGCAAAATGAACTGTATTTCGCAGATTATTTTGTAACTTCGTAAATAATGTTATGCCATGAGTATCGTCCGGCAGAGGCTATCCCAGGTACGAATAGAGTATTTTTATTCAGTGTAGATTATTGACGTAGTACTTATTAAACGTATTTTTTTAAATTGAAGTGGTTCGCAAACTTCTTCAGTTTTATGTGGCAGAATAAAACCCATGGGGCCTTTATTGTAATAATTTTATAAAGTACGAAACGGCGTATGAAAATCTGCCACCCAGTCTCATTTGGTAGGTATGGTAAGTGTCATCCAAGGGAAATATTGAAAAATCTTGGACGTCCGGCCAGATGGCGGATTAACCATGTCGAAAAATGTCCGAAAATTCACGATCTTCAACGCTTTTTTTCTCCGATAGCCTTTACTTCGTCGCTTATGCGTTCGTAAGGACATTGACCTATCGACTGTGATCGTAATTACCTATAGACGGGAGCTACCGCAAGTTGCCGGTTCTTTTAAAAACACGTGATTAATTTTAATTTACCAAAAAAAAGTAAATATTAAAATCTAAAAACTGATACTACCAATAGTTTCTGTAACTGAAACTGTACTAATTTTCTTCGTTTCCAGAACGATGTAAAAATTACGGTGTATAATGAGCCTCGTAGCGTGATGCCTGTAGGAGATATGTCGAATTAAAGAATTTGCTTAAAACTCATAGGTGACTACCCGAGGCTGATCGAGGCAATGAACTCATAAATTTAATTGGGCGTTTTTCCATTGAGCTGCCATCGAAAGAACTCGCAAGTACTATTATAACATGAAGCTTAAGGAAGTCTGTTGTGAAGTAAATCCGTTAGTATGACGCCGTAGTAGGGTAACATAAATTAAATGGAGAAGAAAACGTATTTTGGATTTGTCTGGTTCGGGGCAACGACTCTCTGAGTTAGGGTCGCGTAAAGTTTTACAAAAAAAATAATTTGAAAGTTTTGTATCGACATTTTTAGTATTCAATTTTTTCATTAAAGCTACCGTTGTGTTTATCAGATCAAAGTAGCATGGGTAGGTGCCGGGATGTTATACCAATTATGAATAACGTAATATATGTAATTATTATAATATCATTTCATATTATATTATTTGTCTCTTATTGTGTGGACTTCACGGGTTGATTCTGAGAAAATGCCTAAAGGCATTTAGTCCGCCCTTTGTATCCTTTCTTTGTGTGGGAAATAATAAAGATTTATAAATGAAGAAAAAATAAAACTTTGCAGCCTTTTCATGCAGACTAACTCTGCGCCGCGGTTTATGCGCGTAAAATGACCAGATGATTGCGCCGTACGGGTTGCAAAGCGTCCGGATAAAACCGGACATAGCAAGGTGCTTTGAATGCCTCTCCGACTAAATTAGATGGTGTCCGGCCTGTCAAGCAGTCGGCGCGCTGTTTATTTTGAATTGCATGATGAAGAAGACAGAGTCATTAAACTTTGTTGTGGTTGAACAGCACCTCCCTCTTTCTTACCGAGATGTCGTAAGAGGCGACTAAGTAACTATTGTACGGGCAGCTTTTATTCGTGCATGATAACACCATAACACGCAATGCTGTCACTATACTATTCGTGGGAACGCAATGGGGTTCGGCACGTCACGTCTCGTTTCCCGCGGGTTCGACAAGTGGGCTACGAATGTGGTCTCTGCCTACCCCTTATAAGGCAAAAGAAGCGTGATTTTATACATACATACTATGTATGTTATTCCATTAGAAGTTTAGACGATTTGATGATAAAGGATCCAAGAAACCTGGAATTACATACAATATTGTTTATCATTTTAAAACTAAGATACATAGTTTTAAGCTTTAGTTGTCCGGCCATTTTGCACACTTTTGCCCAAAAGTCCGGCTTAATTCGCTGATCTGTTCGGATTTCCGGTTTTTGGACCTGGCAACCCTAGCCGCAAGGCATGTTACCTCGCTGACTTGAGTATTCACAGTTGGGCCTTTTTCGGTAATGTTCGGTTTTAAGCATGTGGTGGTAGTTTTATAGTCTCCCCCTCCTTAATAAACGTGCTATCTAAGATAGATAACGTAGACGTAACAAAAAGAAATATGAATTTTCTACACCGCCAATTTCACCTTATTAATTTATTAAAAGAAATATTTAAACTGCCATGAACTAAAATAGTAACGGCCAAAATGCAAATTAATGCCGCGCGTAACACGTCCTTGGTGCAAAAACCTTAATTTAGTTTTTCAGATTTTACGCAGGAACTTTGAAGATGTCTTAAATAAAAAGTAACCTAGATAACTCTCTGAAGTCCGCTACTTGTCACTGAAAGTCCCGTAAAAATCGAATCAGCCGTCTTGGAGATTAGCCCGGTCAAAGTAACCGCCAGACAAAACTTGTGCTTTCGTATGTTTGAGTTTTGGTATCCGCCAAAAAACCATATGAGATTAGGTAAAGGTTTTTATTGCGAAATCACGGACATACACTTTTTTTATTTTATTTGTAAAGACTAGATGATAACCGAACTTGCGCCTAGCGAAGTTGCAAGCGAATTGCTGGCGTAAAATACTGTCCAGGACACAGGACAGTATATTACGCCGCAGTATTTTACTACAGTACAGTATTTTACTGAGCACGCCAAGCTTTTTGGAGGTCAATTTTGCCTTCCCTTCTGTCGAGACAGAGATAGCGAAGAAAATCTATTTAAATACGAATTTCTCAATTTAAATTGTATTGAACCAAATCAAAATAAAATCTTGATGAACAGGACGGTTAAAAAAAACTAAAATATTTTGGTTTATTCGAATGTCACGGTATGAGGAAACTTAGTGTTGCCTCCTACAAGTTATGTATATTAATAATTATGAAATGACCTAATAATATATTTAATATAAAAAAGTAATACATTGCAAGAAGCAAAATCAAAACAAAGTATTACTTATATTTTCTTTTAAAATATGCATTCCAGTTTTATACCAAATAAGAAATAAATTTTAAGGTGTAAATACCTGTGTGGTTAATTCAACCGTGGCAGATAGATGTCGCTAGTTTCCATACAATCTTGTTTTTTGTTTTGAGTGAACATAGCAACATAACATCGTGGAATATTGTATCGTTTTGACGTTTCGTTGTTTCTTGTGAAAATGAGTTACACTAACGCGGAATACTATGATATGATAATGTGTGTGGGTGCTTGTAATGGTGTATTGGCAGACGCTAGAAGATTATACGGTGAGCGGTATGTTTCTGGAAGACCAAACAACCCCCGAGCTCTGCCATCGTATGCATGTTTTCGGGGTTTAGCCAGTAGGCTACACTCCACTGGCTCCTTCCACCGGAGCAATAGTGAGGGAGGGCGGCCTTCGAAATTAAACACGCCTACGGTAAACAAAATCCTGGAGCATTTTGAGGAAAACCCAACAAGCAGTACTCGCCGTGCTGGATTGGTTTTTGGCGTTAACAGTGGTACGGTGCGGCGAACATTAAAAAATAACAGTATACACCCGTATAGCCATCGTAAGACTCAAGATTTTTCCGCCTGCAACTTGAAACCTCGTGAGGAGTTTGCTAGATGGTATTGCGAGCAATCAGCTGTCGACCCCCAATTCAGCCGGAAAGTCCTATGGACAGATGAGGCTTCATTCACACGAGGGTTTTCACACGTGTGGGCACACGAGAACCTGGAAGAAAATCTTATGTCTAACTTTGAAGACAATTGGCGGGTCAACGTCTGGGCAGGCATCATAGGTGACCGATTGTTGGGTCCGGTGTTCATGTCTTCAAGTTTGAAAGCGCAAAACTATGCTCAATTTTTAAAAACGCAACTTGCAGATATGCTGGAAGACCTGCCAGTGGAAACATACACATCTGTCATATTCCAGCACGGTGGGGCTCCAGCTCACTTTGCGCAGCCGTGTAGGGACTTCCTTACACAGCAATTTGGCTCAAGATGGATTGGCCGTGGAGGTCCCATTGCGTGGCCAGCAAGATCGCAAGACTTAAACCCGTTAGATTTTTTTCTATGGAATTACCTTAAACGTATTGTTTATGCAAAAAAGTGCAACAGTGTTGAAGAGATGCGCCAAAAAATAGTCTCTGCTTTTCAAGCTGTAACACCCCAGATGGTGAATAATGCCACAGACACAGTATTGTGTAGAATGAGTTTATGCGTAGAAAAGAATGGATCCAACATTGAGCCATTTCTGTAAGATTGTACAGGTGAACCAGTGCCTATGTTACGTATGTTATTATTACATGTCTTAGCTTAAATTGCAGCATATAAAGTGTCCTGTTTATTATTTATTTATACATTTGGTAATTTTTTATTAGTTCTATAAATGTATTACTTCTTTTCTACTTAACTTTTAACTCCGAACATACATAGAAAATTGTTCCAAAATATGTAAACCCTCACAGAAATGAGAGTAGGCCTATGCTCACCAGTGAGACATTATAGGCTGTTATTTTACATAATTTGCAATAGAAGTTTCGGATAAGATGAGTCCTTTGAATAAAAGAAAAAAATGGTTGCTGGTTTTCAGGCCTGGTTGTGTTGTACATACAAAACTAGTCTGTAAAAAACAGTATAATGTAAAAACAATATATCTCCTAATAAAGCTTACATAAGAATAACTTTGTTGTAGATGTACCACACAAGACATTGTTTGAGATTTTTTTCCTTAATAAGAATTTGAGAATTAATAATCATTTGATGGTAAAAAGAACCACAAGTATTTGTTTTGTCGGGTTATAAATAGGCAAATTAAATGCGAAAAATCCGTATTTTTTTTTTAAATATTTGTTTTTTGTTTTATATCTATTATATACAACTTTGTGTTTTAGGTGTACCTCTTCAACTATTTCCAAATACCAGTATCAGTTATGAATGTCTCCGGAAATAGACAAGATTGGAAGTGGAGTTGCAAACTTGGATGACAAGTATATTAACAAAAATAGAAGATTTTGTCGTAGACATTTTGAGGTCAAATACCCACACAAAGTAGACCGCCAAATTGGCTGTAACAACACTTCATACACCAGGTTATAAATCTTTAACGGTTAATAAAATTTGAATGGTTCTGTAGTGGTACAGTATTACTATTATTTTTAGGGTCTGGTTGTTGTGTGCATGTGAAATGTATGTCTGTAAACACAGGAGAGATATTGGTGGCTTCGTTTTTTTTAGAAAACAGTATTCTAGTTGAATATAATTATAAATCTGAAATACTTGGATATATTTGCTACAATAGTTGTAACCCAAAAAGATTTTATTACACAAATGAGTTTTTGGTTTCATTAGTAAGCCATTAGTATATTTAATTTAGTCAGAATAAATAACATATTTTTAACATAATTTTCTCTGTTATTTAATACTTTTAATTTTTGCATTTGTCATTATTTTGTTTCCATTGTGATTAACATTGTCTAAATTAACATATGGGATAATTTTTACCTATTAATTGTATGAATTTTAGATTTTATTTGGTATAGGTATAGTCTAATTTAAGGCTATTGATATTGTTACTTTATTATTTAATTTGATCAATATTAATTTCTTTGCAATTTTATTATAGAATATAAATTTTAAAATTAATTTACGAAATAGTTACACTTTTAATATTTATTTTATAACAACTAAAAAACCATAGACCGTAATTAGTGCTACATTCCATTGATTACTATGATGATATTTGAAAAACTGCTGGTAATGGTTTAATGATCATTGTTTTTTCTTTGTAATTTGTATTATGAATTTACTAAATAAGCCCCTAATCAATTTCAGATATGCATTTTGCCAACATCAACAAGTGAAACCGTACCTTTGGTTGTGGACCTGTCAGTAAACTGTTAGGTAATTTTTTTTACAAATTAAATAGTCTTGAGTGTTTTCTACCAATATTATGCATCTAAATCAAAAAAATCAATCTAAAACAATAAAATGTTACAGACAGCTTCACATTCTTGAAAAGTTGGAAAGTCAAGGTCAACAGTTCCTAGTGAAGAAGTAAATTCAATTAAATCTTTAAAACAAAAACTGACAAGAACAGTTAAATTTAAGAATTCTCTTAAAATGAAGCTAACACTAGCTAATAAGTATATCGGAACTACACCATTTCAACTTTTTAAATCAAATATGACAAAACATATACAAGAATTTTAGAACATGCAGACAAAATCAATAGGAAAGCATGTGAAAGGCACAAGATTTACACAAAGAAAAATTGTGATACTCCTTATATAAACCCAGTCCAAAGTATACAGATTGTTGAGTAAGACATGTATTTTGTCAAACCAATTACCATGCAGCGACTCATTCAAAAAGTAAATCTTTTTCAGGTCATAAACAAAATGTCTGTTTGAAGTTTTGAAAAAGAAGGTGTCTACTATGTCTAAATAACACAGATATTGTAATTTATTTTTTGATGAAATGGCTATAACTATTATGACAAGACAAGTAATTGAAATAAAACCTTTTTTTTTCACAGATTTTATCATGTTTAATTTGAACTATTTAAAACCTGATGTTTCGAGCGCATTCCAGCTCCCATGGTCATGGGAGGACTGAGGTGACTGATGTCCTGATTCCTTTTTAACCCGAAGTACCTTCAGCTTCTAATTATTTTTGGTCCGATCTATGCAGAAAGAGCTATTTCACTCTGTCACTGTGACATATGTGCATAACTCAAAGCATATAGTTGTCTTGCAAAACATGCTTTGCATGCTTTACTGGAGGTAGGATGTGCCAGTGCCAGTTATTCTGCCTTGAAGCAGTAGTGTACAAACATTACTGTTTTTCAGTTCGAAGGGCACTGAGAGGTAGCGTAATCATTGGGTATATGAGACTTAAGAACTGATGTCTCTTGGTGACAAGTGCAATGTGTGCTAACTGTGATGGATGGTAGGTACTCTCACTCTCTTTAACTGTTGGTTGCAAAAAGAAATAATTTTGATTTGTTTGATTTATTGATTTTCATTTACAGACAAATAAATGCTCTATCGAAAGAATATGTTTTCATTTTCTTAGCTTTAATATTTAAAACATAGTATGGTAATAAAGGCAGAAGTACTCACAGTTGCCCTGTATGACTATACGCCTGGGCCATCTTATTTACCTAACAAACTACCAAGTGTCTAGTCAGTCCTAAGCCTGAAAAGAGTACGAAGGGATGGAAATTTCTATTAAAAAAAAGTTTACCCATGTTGTTAGCAACTAATTGATGTAACTGCAAATGTTATAACGTTGTTATAAAAAAAACCTCATTATAGAAAAAGCTAATAATTAAATTAATTGGATTTTCAACCTGTTGATTATTGACTAGAAGCTGCTAAATTAAATTGACGATTGATGGAGAAACCGTCAATGACAAACCTCTAACGTCAATGAGAAAAATCTATAGGCCTCCCAAACAGATCCTCTGATTTGCGTGGACTTTGCCACGCTTGGCAGGTGGGTTGGGAACCGCAGATTGTTTGTTTGGATGTTCCAGGAAGACGCAGCTGCCCATCTCCTTTTCTCCATCTCTTTTCATTTCCCTTCCTTGGACTTCTACTCCAGTAGATTCTTTTACGCCGCCACCACACGTCGCGATATATGATTACAAAAAAAAATCCAGGTGAAACCAATTACTCCGGTTGAGTTACGTTTCATTTAGTGCTCAGGCGAAATGAGCGTCGCACTGATGAGAGCTGCTTAGAATTATATTCAAGCGCTGGTTCAAATAGGTGTTATTACTTGCTTTTAGTCAGTCTTTACGAGACGACGAGAATTCTTTTATCGAATGCATTTTAGAGTAAATATTATATAATTAAGTTTATATGGTCAATAGGTGTAAAAATTATAAAGTAAGTTCTTAACCCCTGCAGTTGATAATAGCAACAATCAGCCGTTTTTATTTATTGCTATATTCTTGTTTAAGGCAATTTTTAATGGCATTTTTAACATTATAATGAATAGTAACAACGTTCAATTGTACGTTATACTCCATCCACGTCATCATGATAGCTGGTATTCCAGCACTGTGCGCTTTCTAGGACCTCTCTGCTACATACCACTACTTTGTGGAACCTGCAGCGGCTAGCAGTTTTTTTGAACCGATATGACATAGGGACCTTCTTCAGAGCGCTTCTCGAAGGCTGGCAACGTCTTGGCAGTTCCTCTAGTGTTACGGAAGTTCATAGGTGATAATGAACTCTTCCATCAGGTGAGCCACCTGTTCGTCTGCTCATTGCTCGTCATTTATAATAAAATTGATAACACTATAAACTCCAGTTAATGAACGTTTTCGGTAAGATTCGTTATTAAGAAATCCACTTAAGAACAAATCGTGGTAGCTTTTCACATCTGTCGCAGGAGTTATTAACGTCGGAAAATCCACTGACAGCGGCAGTTGTAGGACTCTGCAGGAATCCGTCCAGATAGGTATCAACCGCAGGGCCAATTATTTCGTGAAGCAGTAGTGTGCAAACATTACTGTGTTTCAATCTCAAGGACACTGAGGGCATATGAGATTTAACACTAGCTTTACGGGCATTGACGGACGGGACGGGATGGGACGGGTATATTACGAATAGGTAGACAACATCTAGATATAATAAAATATAGGTGTTTCAGATATATACATTCGCTGCATAATATCATTAAAAACCAATATATAACCACTGCTTAATAATTATTTGTTCATAATTTAAATTAACGGGTTTCGTAAATCTAGTGTATAAGAATTGATTTCTCAAGGGAACGAGCGCAGTTTACTGCCACACAGAAATGTTCGGGGATCGTTGTGTCGGTCCCGTCACTTTCTCCTACAAAGAAGACACTTTATCTGAAACTACTTATCAAAATACTATTTGAGGGTCAATAACAGGACGTCAGTTATACTTAATTAAAAGTACCTATTACTCGTATAAAGGCTTAATTTTAAATGAGCGCCGCTTTAATTATTTCGTGCTATGAAACAGTGCAATCTAGTCTCAGGTGTGCTCCGGATGTATAATCGCTGCCTAATGTTTCCAGCTGTATAAAGTTAAGGGTGCAAGCAATATTTCATTTATCGATTATATCGACATGAGAGGTAAGGTCAAGCGATTTGGCGGTCTTCAATTGTCTCATAACACAATTATATTGCACTTATATGGTAAATTGAATATACTCATATGAAAAAAACAAATTAAGTAATTCATTAAAATTATTATAAGAAATCATCTAAAATTAGTTACATTGAAAAAAAAACAGTTTAAAAAATCGTCGTGGACGTTCGGATTTTTTTAGAGATGTGGGTAACTCGATAACTCCCGAGAACGTATAGAGACCGAATTTTCTTTATCGCGTCCAGAATTTTATCTATTGGTTTCCTATTCCATATCAAAAGTTATTATTGTTTTCATCGGAAATGGAAATGACTCTAAATATTTGAAGCTCAAAACAATTTTCTTTTTTTAAGAGTTAAATGACTTTTTACTGGTGGTAGGATTTCTGTGCAGGAATCCGTCTAGGTAGGTACCACCCCATGGCCAGTTATTCTGCCGTGAAGCAGTAGTGTGCGAACATTACTGTGTTTCGGTTTGAAGGGCACTGTGAGCTAGCGTAATCACTGGGCATATGAGACTTAAGAACCTATGTCTCAGGGTGATGGGCACAGTGTAGTGTCACACAGAAATTTTCTGGATGGCACAGCATTTGTTATGGGCGGACGTTGCACTTACCATCAGGTGAACGTTTTGCTCGTTTCATCACTTCGTGCAATAAAAAAAAAAAAAAAAATGAGCGTCATGAGACATTTGAGACTTAAGAACTGATGTCTCAGGGTGTGATAAACACAGTGTGGTGTCGTCGTTTCAGCCTGTCAATAGTCCACTGCTGAACATAGGCCTCCCCCATAGGTTGCCACAAAAGTTTGTAGCTCTCGTTTTGGGTGGATTTTGCCATAGTTGCCACGCTTGACAGACGGGTTGGCAACCGCAGTTTATTTATTCAGATGTTCCAGCAAGATGCTGCTGCCCATCTCCTGGTTTTCATTTTCCCTCTGTCGACTTTTACGACACCCACGGGATGTGATGGGGTGGCAGATTCTCTTAGGCCGCTACCACACGGCAAACACAGTGTGGTGTCACACAGAAATATTCTGGGTGACACAGCATTTGTTGTGGGTTGACGTTGCACTTACCATCAGGTGAACGTTTTGCTCGTTTCGTCACTTGATACAATAAAAAAAAAATTATAATCGATTAAAGTCCATTTTCATTTTGTCGCCATAAAACAATAATTACTATGTATACTCTCCCTATTACTGAAGGCGGAAGGTATATTCCAAATATTCATTCTGAAAAGAGAGTCAAAAATTAAGGGGCACCTTTTAGAGGTAAGTGGTCACTTTTCTTTAGTAAGTGCCTAACCACGATCGCACCTGATGGTAAGTGGCGATGTATTTTTGTATAGTAAGCAACCATATTTGCGTATTAGTGGAATTGAATCTCACAAGATTGTTATTGCAGCAGTTGTAAGGCTGCCTGTATTGCAGTGTCATACTCTCTACCATGGCAGGTGTCAACGGAGTACGAGAATGTATACCATTTTAACCTGGTTAAATGTCAATTATAAATAACTTTTGAACAAAACTCAATTTTTTTACAAGCTGTTATTTGTGAGACTTTTTTGAAGTCCAACAATGGACTTCAAATGTGTATAGTACTTGTCAAAACGAATCCAACGACCCCAAACACGACGGGGCTATCCAGCTTAGTTGAGGAGTTCCTTTTACTATCGTCCAGTTCCATTATCAGACAAGGAGGTCTATTGTGTAACTCTGGTAGGCTTCGTGATCGGCTTCATTTGATCCCATTGACCAATGAATGAGCTTCAAATGCCAAAATAAAACCGATCCCGAAACTTGCCAGTTACACAATAGACCTCCAGGTTGTTGGTAGCATATTAATACATTGTTACTCTGTCTGCATGTGCATCTCTATCTCTATCTTTTTCGCTCACTTTTTCAATATTTTTATTATTTAAGTCTTATAATACAGTAAAATCTTCATCGTCTGGTGATTACCACAAGCTCAGTATATTTTTTTATTACGCTTTCTAAACTCTTAATTTAGTATATTTTCTGAACCTATTGATGGCTAGACTTATTGGGCTTCCAGGCATTTTGTTGTGAAAACGTGTACCAATATGTATGAATGAATTACTGACTCTGTTGTGTAGGGTTAGCGGAATTATAAACTTGTGATTGTTCCTAGCATAGATATTATATTACTTCACTTGTTTATACTAAATCTATGGTTCCTTTGTCTATGGTTCGTTTTTTTACATTAGGAACACTACTTTTCCGAGAGGAATAGACAAATTTTGTGTGCATTTATCATCGCTATAAAAGTCTTAAAAAGAATATTACTCTATTAGACATTTTAATTCACGCATTAGCTATTCTAAACGAGCGAATTCAATATTAAAAGCTAATGTATGTTTGGGAACGGGGCGTACTCGGTTATTTTGAAACGGATTTTCTTATCGTCCGTAATTTGTTTGAGTAGGGACGGTCGAGTCCGGTTCTATAGCATTAATGTTAAAATTCAACAGATTTAATTTATGTAATTTTTGCGGTCTCTCTCAATGTAGAACAGAGGTCCTTTGTTCCGCGGGAGCGGGACGGCCTTTTGTGTTTTATCGCAGGTCCTTGAATAGGTATTTCAATGTGAAATCATTAGTCAAAGTGGCCTAAATTCTTAACAAATGGTTTAATAGGTTTAGCTATTTGATTACTGAGCCGTGAACGTGTAATAGCGATCGGAGTTAGTGCTGACTGTATCGGGGTTGTTGGATACGAAACTTAGACAAAGTTTAAAATTTGTGAAACGTTATTAGGTTTTGGTTTTATTTAGACATAGACCTATACACTTTATTCGAGGTACAGAATACAAAAACCACACAGAGAATGCAAATAAATAAATAAAAATATCCAGTACAATAAAAAAAAATCTGTAAAACACTGGAAACAAAAGTGACGTCGAAATGTGTATTGTGAAGTCGAAATGGACTCCACTCGGCAAAGAATGCTGCGGAAAGACCGCAGCGCTGGTTTATAATTATCACCAAGACCTAGTTTCCTCGGAAATATCGGGGACTGGTCTCCCGAGCTACTGCTGTCTCCTCCTTCTCCTTCCGAGATATTAGTATATAGTACATACATTATTAGTTCATAGTACGTACATAGTAGTGTCTTATAGTTTCTTCAGTTTATTTATTCAGATATTCCAGGAAGATGCTGCTGCCCATCTTCTGGTTTTAATTTTCCATCTGTCGACTTTTACGACACCCACGTGATGAGATGGGGTGGCAGATGGTCTTAAGCCGCCACCGCACGGCAAGACTGTATGTACGTATGTTTAATTATCATCAACTTATTTGTTACTTATTTGCTCTTAAACATTTCTGTCTGTGGTGATTGTATCGGCTTATTAAAGATGAGTATGAGTGCTGCTATCTGGTACTTATGGGATTAATGTTTCTTTCGCAGTCGTTAAGCTCAGTTGGTAACAGACGGTGTCGCTGTTATTGAAAGTTCTATACATCTATATAATATTATTGTAAAAACGTAGCTAAACATATGAAGCGCCTGCATTTTTTATGCGAGCAATGTTGTAGTTGCACTGAATAATTATGAATAAACAAAATTAAAACACTTGTTATAAAGTAATTCGGATACTTAATATGTGATTAGACAGCGAACTTAGTCTACGGGACAAATAAGTTACTTTCCGCGTTGATTGCTTTATAAAACATGCTTAAAATAGGAAAAAAAACAGTAAATCTAATGTAACATTGCATTAAGTATACATTAGGGTAGTTATAAAAAAATAAACGCCTGCAGTTTATAAGCAAGCAATGATGTACTGACGCTGTATAAGTATAAAAAAATAAAGTATTAACTGGCAACATTGTTCTGACCGAAACCGAAATGCATTATTCGACTCTAAATACGATATCATTATTCTTAATTATTTATCCTTATACGCAACACACGTGACTCTATTTATTTACGGAAGCTTTACACACTACCACACAGCACAACAGAAAATACTTATTACTAACAAAAAATCCGTAATAATGACTGGATGTGGTTAAGTCTCCACTACATTAACATAGTACTTTTAATAAAACTCAGCGCCATCTTTAATTTGTATCGCGCTTAATGTTGAATCGTAGTGCATAACCATCAAGAACCCGATTTTTGTAATCAGAGCTATTTTATGTTTTATTTAACTTTTAATCCGGTGCGGTGCGATAGTGTAAGAAAATCTGGTATAACTCATCTCACCTCGTGGGTGTCAAGATGTAGTATTCCCTCATGTAGTATTGCTTAGTGATAACGTAACTTATTGTAACTTTTAGTACATGTGCAAGAGGTACACAGCAGTGTGAATGGGTGATATATTCACCAACAAACTGTCCTGCGGTTTTGCAAAATTGTTATAAAATACAGCTGACTGTTCCTTATTTGTGTAAATAAATTAAAAAAAAAGGGTTGAACAAGAAATATGCCTGAAAAACAGGTTGCTTGTATGTTATCTAACGTGTGGCAAAAAAGCCACAATTTTTTTTATTGGATAAAGTGATAAAACGAGCAAAACATTCAACTGATGGTAAGTGCAACGTCTGCCCATAACAAATGCTGTATCGCCCAAAACATTTCCGTGTCAGTTCATCAGTTCTTCAGTCTCATATGCCCAGTGATGACACTAGCTGACAGTGCCCTTCAGACCGAAACACAGTAATGTTTTGCACACATGCTACACGGCAGAATAACTGGCCCTGGGGTGGTGCCTACGTTACCGAATTCCTGCATAGGAATCCTACCACCAGTATGACACCACTATGGCACTCCTCTATAGAATCGATTACTTTTTCCGATTGTTGAGGTTAAAAATTAAAACAGAAAAATAATATGTCGAATGTAGGTGAATTGTATAGTATAGTAAATACGTCATTCATTTCTTAAGGCACATACCTTAGTAATGTACTTCTTGGTGTCAATGATACATCATAATTACAACAGCCAATCATAGTCCCCTGTTCGACACAGGCCTCCCCCATAGATTGCCACAAAACACGATCCTGAGCCAGCCGCATCCATCGACTTCGCGAAAAACCGTGCAGGTCGTCGCACATAGCCCAAAGGGCCATAGCAAGCTGAAGTGGCAATGGGCCGGCCATGTAGCTAGAACCGATAACCGTTGGGGAAGAGAGGTTTTCGAGTGGCAACCTCGTACCGGCAAACGAAACTACCAATCATAGAGTTAAGGCTTCCGACAGACAGTATAGATTCTTGAATAAATTTTGATTTTCGTTGTTAAAGTGAATAGCGCGATAAATTATCATCATTTCAGCTCACAGTCCACTGCTGAACATGGCCCTCCCCCATAGATTGCAACAAAAGTTTGTGGCTCTCATTTACGCGTGATTTTGCCTTAGTTGCTACGCTTGGCAGGCGGGTTAGCAAACGCAGTTTTTTTTATGTCTCAAGTGATGAAACGAGTGAAACGTTCACCTGATGGTAATTGAGATGTCTGCCCAAAGCAAATGCTGTGTCACCCAGAACATTTCTTTGTGACCCTGCACTGCACCCATCACCCTGAGATATCATCATTTCTTAAGTCTCACATGCCCAGTGATTACGCTAGCTCACAGTGCCCTTCAGACCGAAACACAGTAATGTTTGCACACCACTGCTTCACGTCAGAATAACTGGCTCTGGGGTGGTACCTACCTAGACGAATTATTTATTCAGATGTTCCAGGAAGACGCTGCTGCCCATCTCCTGGTTTTCATTTCATTTTCTGGCGCGATAAATACTTGGCAATAATTAAAACGAACATCAACATCAAGCGCGCTTTAAACCATAGTGTTACGTAATGAAACCAATTCATCACTGCATCCGAGTATATTAAATCGTTACAAATTCCCTCGCCCCCGTTATCGCCCATCACTTAGTGCTCACGAGACGTGAACGATCCGGCGACGACTGCCGGTAATTTCGCGCATTTGCCGGCTCACATAGATGTCATTATCGGTTTCCCTTTAGTAAAAGCGTTCCGAAGAAATTTCCACTGGATGATTTTAAAAGGATTACACTGGAGTATTTTCTGTTTCATACCTCGTACTTACGAGTATGTGTTACATATTAATTGATATACAACTGGTGGTAGGATTCCTATGCAGGAATCCGTCTAGGTAGGTACCACCCCAGGGCCACTTATTCTGCCGTGAATCAGTAGTGTGCAAGCATTACCGTGTTTCGGTTTGAAGGGCACTGAGAGCTAGCGTAATCACTGGGCATATGAGACTTAAGAACTGATGTCTCTGGGTGACGGGCGCAGTGTGGTGTCACTCAGAAATGTTCTGAGTGACATAGCATTTGTTATGGGCAGACGTTGCACTTACCATCGGGTGAACGTTTTTCTCGTCTCGTTGCTTTATCAAATTATAAAAAAAACAACGTTCCGAGAATGATGTTAAGTTAAACAATAAATTAATGATTACAATGCTGTAGAGTAGAAATGAAATGGCTCTACATTTGCACACTTGCGTCTCTCCTCGCTGCTAAATACCCGTGAGACGCGAGCTTTGCCGGCAACGTAGAATTACGGAATTAGACAGCTCTAATGGAGCTGAGACGATAGCTTGCATTAAGCTAAAGAACATGTGAACATGGAATGAATATAAGATAAAGAGTGTTGCCTATTTATTGTTCACAAGTAATTCAGTTTTCGTCGAAAATGTTTTTTAGGTTTATTTTTTTCATAATTGTCCACCCCTTGAAAAGTTAAAAGGGGAGAGTACAGTAGTACATTGTACATTTTACGACTTTAGGAGCGCATATCTCACAAACTATTGGCTTAAATAAAATAGTTAATTTGAAACTTCTTTATCATTTTTAACCTATCCAACGATATCTCACACGCTTATGTGCACTGAATTTTTTTATCTCAGTTACATCCATGTTGTGAAGCAGTAGTGTGCAAACATTACTGTGTTTCGGTTAGAAGGGCACTGTGAGCTAGCGTAATCACTGGGAATATGAGTCTTAAGAACTGATGTCACAGGGTGACGGGCGCAGTGTTCTGTCACACAGAAATGGTCGCGGTGACAAAGCTTTTGTTATGGGTAGACGTTGCACTTTACATCAGGTGAACGTTCGGTTCGTTTCGTCACTCCATCCAATTTAAAAAAAAAGTAAAATGTCCGTGACATGCAGACAGACGGACAGACGAAGGGAATTATAACCCTGAAACAAAAACAAAAAAGTTAAAATATTCTAAGTTTAAAATATACTAAACAAGTCAGAAATAAAAACAGATATTTTATCCTGATACTTATATATATATATATATATATATATATATATATATATATATATAGCGTCGCTTGTGTGCTTATTTTCTAACTATGTAACGAGGTACAAAAAAAGGTTTTCCTTTGTATCAATAAAGTGATAAAATCAGTGACGTAAAACAATATGGCGGCGCTCCAACACCGCATATTCATAACGATTGTATTCCAATGTTCCTATCAACCAGCGATCCTTTGAGATTTGTTCCAGAAAGGTCGACCTTGACATTTTTGACATTACACAAAATTGTTTTTATTGTTTGCCCGATTTTGCCTTTGTTTCTGTAACTGTAAAATTAGATTTATATGGTACACGTTGTTAACATAGGAAATAATTTTCTATGTGTTATGTAACTTTAAAAAAATCTTGCAATTTATACTTCTGCTATAATCTTCAGAATCGTGTGTTAAAAACCGATTTTGTATAATTACAGATTAATAAGGTTTTTTTAAGGGTGAGGGAAAGCCGTCTTCCGAATACTGTCATTGGTAGCTATCAGCTGTCCACCCCATCACATCCCGTGGGTTTCGTAAAAGTCGACAGAGGGATAATAAAAACCAGGAGATGGGCAGTAGCATCTTCTTGGAACATCTGAATAAATAAACTGCGGCTGTTGGTCTAATTGAGACCTACAATTTGTTGGGGAGGCCTACGTTCAGCAGTGGAGTAGTGTAAGGCTGAAATGAAGGTTTTTAATAACAAGCGGGAAGCTGTCTTCCGAATATTGTCGACAGCTATCAACGCTGCAGGAGATATTATAGTGCACAAGTATACGCGCACACATTCGTCCTAACATATAAATCGGAGGTAGTATGCAGAGACACGGTGTCGATCACAGCACAGATCAACATTTTGTGTTTTTGCACATATGTTGGGTCTGGCTTTTTTTTTGGTAAAAGTAACGGAACGAGCAGAACGTTCACCTGATGGTAAGTGAAACGTCTGCCCATAACAAATGCAGTGTCGCCCAGAACATTTCTGTGTGACACCACACTCCGCCCGTCACCCTGAGACATCAGTTCTTAAGTCTCATATGCCCATTGATTACGTTAGCTCTCAGTGCCCTTCAAACCGAAACACAGTAATGTTTCACATTACTGCTTCACGGCAGAATAACTGTCCCTGGGGTGGTACGTACCTAGACGGATTCCTGCATCGGAATCCACTACCAGAAAAAACGCTGTTCAAACCCAAGACCCGCGGCACAGTAATCCGGTGCTCTGATCACTAGGCCACGCGGTCGTGATGTTTAAATTATGAATGTGCCATTTTATAATAACATTCCGGTTCGCAGAATTTTCTATTAATCAATTTTGTTCGACTTCACGATTTCATACAATCTCATTTCTAAACCTTTGAAGTTATTCGGAACTACGAATTTCTACGAAATCATTTGATTGGTTAAAATTATTTCGTCGTAGTTTTGAGATATTATTGTCGAAAAAAATAGAGATGATATAATACAAATCTATTTACAATAATTATGGTTTTACTGGTGGTGAAATACGTTATTCTGCTGTACGGTAGTGTGCAAACATTAGTAGTAATTATGATACTAAAAACTGATGTCTCTGTGACTGTGTCTCGGGTGACTGGCGCAGTGTGGTGTCACATAGAAATGTCTTGGGTGACACAGCATTTGTTATGGGCAGACGTTGCACTTACCATCGAGTGAACGGTTTTTTTTTATTTTATAAATTGACAAAACGAGAAAAACGTTCACCGGATTGTAAGTGCAACGTCTGCCCATAACAAGTGCTTAAGATGTGCAAAAGTTCTGAAGTCTCATATGCCCAGTGATTACGCTAGCTCTCAGTGCCCTTTTTTTTGCTTTTTTTAAAAAAACGAAGCCCCACACTAGGATTTTCTCCTGTATCGTGGGTGCGTTTTACAAACATTCATTTCACATGCACAACACAACCAGACCCGAAAAGCAACAATTTGTGTTTTTGCACAAATGTTACCTCCGGCTGGGAATCGAACCCAGGACCGGTGGCGCAGAAGTCAGGTACGCTAACCACTACGCCATGCGCCTTTAGACCGAAACACCGTAATGTCTACACACTACTGCTTCACGGCAGATTAACTGGCCCTGGGGTGGTACCTACCTAGATGGATTACTGCATAGGAATCCTACCACCAGTAAAACTCTATATCTACTCGTAATTGAACAACAACCTTCTGACTACAGCTCGGCAACATCCTAATATGTTTAAGACGTTTTGTATTAAAGTTATCTTGCCTTTCTCGTTCCTTTTTTCCAGACGTTGGTAAATCATAATCTTCATCATTTCAGTCATAACTAGCCCACTGCTGAACATAGGCCTCCTCATAGATTGCCACATAACTCGGTCCTGAGCCACCTGCATCCATCGACTTTCCGCAAAACCGTGCAGGCTGTCGCTCCATCTAGCAGGAGGTCATTACACTGCGTTGTTAAGTACATACATGCATACATACAATCAAACCTTTTCCCATATAAGGGGTAGATAGAGACCAAACGTATCCGCCGTTTTGGTACGAGTCAAATAATTCTTACTCACCATTGCGTTTCAACGAGCAGTAAAGTGACAGCATTGCATATTATGGTGTTATTCTGCACCAACAAAGGCTGTCCGTACAACGCCTTTGTCGCTTTTACGTCACCTCGGTATGAAAGTAGGTGCTATTCTAATCTGCCGGGCACCTATCGACCTTGTTAAGTACACGACTCTTAAATCCGTTGGGGTTCTATACAAGTAAACTTGTCTCTAATTCATTGGGTCTCGTAGATTGTGTTCAATTAAAATTCTATTTCATTGCTAGAGAGCCGCTTCATCCTTTCTGTCTGATGTGTGGTACAAGTTAAAGACATAAAAGACACAAATTACATATAAGATCACGACTGTATCCCATAAGGGGTAGTCAGAGACTGGGCACTCACTGCAAAAGCAGGTGACTGCCACAATCCACGTTTCACCAAAACAATATAATGCACTTGGTGTGATAGGTGGTGAGCTCAACGCCACCATACGCTGTTGGGTGCACAGGGCAGTTTTATTTCATTACTCGCCTTTTACGAGATCCATTGGATGAGATGGAGTGGTAGTATTCTTTTAACGAGCCGCCACCACAAGGAATAAACAAAATTAATACAAATAATAATAAAATAAAAAAAAAACAAAAGAAAATCAATAAACGAAAAATAGAGGGTAAAACAAACAATTTATGACTATAATCGAAGCAGATGAAGTGGAGGAAGGGACCGCCTCAGCATAAGCCGCGCGATAGCGACGCTGATTTTCAGTCGGCCCCAGACGGTCTTAAGAAGACCGTGGCGTTGAAATATTAATATATTAATAGAATAGTTATTTCCATAGTTATATTAGCACTGTTTTATACTAAAATCAAACATTTAATTAAAATGTATCCGAACGTAGTGTTGATTTATAGCTTTCATCATCATCACAACTTCAGCCTATCACTGGTCCACTGCTGAACCCCATAGATTGTAACAAAAATTTGGGGCTCTCATTTTGGGAGGGATTTTGCCATAGATGCCACGCTCGGCAGGCGGGTAAGCAACCGCAGTTTATTTATTCAGATGTTCCAGGAAGATGCTGCTACCCATCTCCTGGTTTTATTTTCCTTCTGTGTAATTTTACGGCACTCACGGGATGAGATGGGGTGGTAGATTCTCTTACGCCGCTTTTTAAATTAGCCTCAGTCAACATAAACGTAATTTTTTTCCTTTCTTTCCTATTTTTCAGATAACTCAATATTTAATGCATTAAAATATGTATGTCAACTTTTTAGCAGACAATTTTCCAAATTTTTATTTATTTGATTCAATTTCAATAATTTTTATATGTAGGGTTTGTCGCAGATAAGATTTTTCCTGACTTCTACGCTGCGGGTCCTGGGTTCGAATCCCAGCCGGAGCCAACATTTGTGCTAAAACACAAATTGTTGGTTTTCGGGTCTGGTTGTGTTGTGATTGTCCCCGTGTTTCTGACTGCATTCTAACCTATCTCCGATCTTATTGCATCAGCGTTACATCGGGCGCGGGTAGGTTGTGACGAGTGAGTGCCTCTGTGTTTGTGCGTACACTTGTGGCACTATAATATCTCCTGCGGAGTGGATGACTCTCGACATTCGGATTCGGAAATTGTCGCCGTGGTCGAAATCGGCTAGGAGAAAATCATATATATCAACAGTTCAAAATTAAACGCGTACTTGTCAGTGGTCAGAGTATCTGACTTTAACACCGTGAGTACTGGGTTCGAAGCCCAGTCGGAGCGTACATCTGTGCAATACACTTACGAGACAGAAGAAATCCCAGGGGTGCATCGTGCTAAAAAAAAGTGTTTTTTTAGCTATTTTTATATAGTCCACTCCGACACCGCTTATGTCTTACACCGCACTCTTTTTCTGCTGACCGTTGACCGTTTTAGCATACTAATGGGAATATCCAGTATAACATTATAGTTACGGACTTTACTTGTTACGAGATTTTGCGCAAAATGGACGGAATTAATATTCTTCAACTATGTATATCAGCGCATAAAATATACAGTTTTTTGGAAGTAAGGGACGCGACGGGCAGGTCATTCACCTGATGGTAAGTATGGCTACCCGTAACTGTTTCGGGGTCACCCAGAGACATCAGTTCTTAAGTCTCGTATGCCCAGTGATTACACTAGATCTCGGTGACCGTTAGACCAAAACACAGTTGTGTTTCCATACTACTGCGGTGGTACCTAACATCGAATGATCAAAACCTGAACCTGAACACTGAATTATAAGAAAAAAAAATCCTAAAATAATGAAACTTGTGGTAAGCACAGGACTTCTCTCATTTCTGAGAGGGTTTAAGAGCCGAGAAGAGGCCGCCACGCTGTTCCAGTGCGGGATGGCGGATTTCGCATGACGTCGAAATATTTATTATTCCTCAGACATGCAGCTTTCCTCACGATGTTTTCCTTCACCACCGAGCACTTGGCAAACTACCCCATCTCATCCAGTGGGTGTTGTAAAAGTCGACAGCGGGAAAATGAAAACCAGGAAATATGCAGCAGCATCTTTCTGGAACATCTTAATAAATAAACTGCGGTTGCGAACCCGCTTACCAAGCGTGGCAACTATGGTAGAATTTCCCCGAAATGAAAGCTACAAACTTGTGGCAATCTATGGGGGAGGCAAATGTCCAACAGTGGTCTAGTGATAGGCTAAAATGATGATGATAAAACCGAAAACCGTTTGGGGAAGAAAGGTTCTCGAGGGTCGTCCCTCCATCTAATGGGGCACCCGTCCACTGGAGGGAGGGGCGATCTGCACGGTCTTGAGGGAAATTGTTGGGGTAGGTCTATCTTCAAAAGTGCCGACACTAATAAAGATTCTCTGAGAAATTTGTTATTTATATCTGTATTAAGATTTTCGATTCATCTCTCAATTCAAGCTAACTTGGTAACATTTTTAGAAACTTTTCCTATTTTGTTATTTGAAAAGTGGCGAGACGAGTAAAACGTTTACCTGATAACAGCTCTCAGCTACAGTTACAGCAGCTCTCTTAACGACAGTCATCCAACTTCAGTGTGAAAAGCAGTAACTCGTTCTTCGCGATCTTTTATTCGCACACTTATACGTTTCTTATTGTATCTTAGTCTATTCGCGAGTAGCGCGGGCGAGCGAAAGGCTGTTCGCTCACACCGAGGCATTTTTCTTACTTTTAGCATTTTTATACCCGTCGGTACTTCGAAACTATAGTTCCGATTCGAATAATTTAAAGAGGACTTTACATGTACATAATCAACTTTGACTATAAAACTATTTGGTAAGATAAGGATTAATATCATGATACGAATGTCATCATCTTTCGATTCTACACGTGTCTTGATAGACTAATTTGAACAAAAAGCGGTTATTGTGACTTAACTATAATAGTTAGACATACAGCCTCGCGGACTTTTTTGTGAGTACTAATGAGTACTATGGAAATGTAGTACATTATTTTCTTTATCATTAATGTTTTTTTAGTTGTATATAGGTGAAAGAATTTTTAAAATCGGTTCAGTAGCCTTTAAGTTAAATCATTACAGCCAAACATACTAAAAATCAAATCTTTCCTCTTCATAATATTAGTTTAGATAGTGCAACGTCTGCCCATAACAAATGCTGTGTCACCAAATTTCTGTGTGACACCACACTGTGCCCATCAGCCTGAGACATAAGTTCCTTAGTCTCATATACCCAGTGATTATGCTAGCTCACAGTGCCCTTTAAACCGAAACACAGTAATGTCTGCACACTACCGCTTCACGGCAGAATTACTGGTCCTGGGTTGGTACCTACCTAGACGGATTCTTGCATAGGAATCATACCACCAACTTATAGATATAAAAAAAAATAACTGAAGTCTGACACAGCAAAAAAAAAGATTAGATTAATTAGAATAATCTTGATTAGAAACGAACTGTGATGGTCAAAACAAGTTTTGTAATCTATCGCGATAGCAACCCAAAATTTCAGTTAAAATTCATTATGTCTAGATATTCATCATCCTTCTATACGAGTATATAACGTGTATGAACTCACCAATTTAATGAATCCCTTTTGTCATGCGATATCGGTAGTATATCTTTGTCCTATTTACTGACAAAGGTCGCTGAAACAACACTAAAACTAAAAGGTCCATCGTATGATGTAGGCTTTATAACGGGTGACCCCTACCACATTTGTTTAATTTAATCTTGGATCAAAATCATCCAAGGACCTTCTGTGACCGCTGAGATTACTCGTGGAGTCGCACTGTCTCTTGATTGGTCCATTAAGGTCATTTAGCTAAGATAAGGTAGCTTATTTTAAACGGTTCAAACGCCTTGTCAGGTTACGTTGGGAAATATAGCGAACTGAAATAATCACATTAGTAATTGAACCTTCAAGTAATGACATAAACATAATAAATATGATATAAATATAGTTATGCATAAATAGGTGAACTAAAGGAACAAGCAGTTGAACACAAACACATTCGTTTAATAAAAAACGTATATAATCACAGTACTGCAATAATACAACTAGAAAAGAAAGGCGAACCATTCAGAGTAGAAAAAGCTGTTAGACAAGGAGACCCCCTATCTCCAAAACTATTTTCTGCGGTACTGGAATCAATTTTCAGAGGTCTCTATTGGGAAAATCTCGATCAATGTGGACGGTGTCTAACGCATTTGAGATTCGCGGATGACATAGTGTTATTTGGTCGTAGGATTCCCATGCAGGAATCCGTCTAGTTAGGTACCACCCCAGGGCCAGTTATTCTGCCGTGAAGCAGTAGTGTGCAAGCATT
The DNA here is from genome assembly GCA_019845155.1 of Luehdorfia chinensis. Classification (NCBI taxonomy): domain Eukaryota; kingdom Metazoa; phylum Arthropoda; class Insecta; order Lepidoptera; family Papilionidae; genus Luehdorfia; species Luehdorfia chinensis. The sequence continues at coordinate 3,414,992 of JAHVAK010000390.1, forward strand.
ACCGTGTTTCGGTTTGAAGGGCACTGTGAGCTAGCGTAATCACTGGGCATTAGAGACTTAAGAACTGATGTCTCAGGGTGACGGGCGCAGTGTGGTGTCACACAGAAATATTCTGGGTGACACAGCATTTGTTGTGGGCGGACGTTGCACTTACCATCAGGCGAACGTTTTGCTCCTTTCGTCACTTTCTACACTAAAAAAAAACACCAGAAGACATATGTAGAATGATAACCGAGAAAGTAGGGTTAAAACTGAAAAAGTAACAACAAATGGAAACTAAAACACTATAAATTTTGGGAAACACTCGAATTGATTACACATATGAATACATTTACCTCGGACAGCTAATGACTCCAAACTGGCTATGACTACAGACCAATTGCTGGAGGAGATACTGGGGCTTGAGAGAGACTATGAAAGATAAAAAGCTTCGTATTAATATAAATAGCAAACTATTTAACTGGTGGCAGAATTCCTATGCAAACATCCGTCTAGAGTACCAGAAGAGTATTCTACCGTGAATCAGCGATATTTAAACATAAGTGTTTCGGTCTGAAGGGCTCTGTAAGCTAATTACGGGCTCTGGCCAGTGTAAATCAAATCGCCTTATTATTTGTACATTTATTTTTATTGTATAATTTGATGAAACGAGGAAAACGGTCACCTGATGGTAAGTGCATCGTCTGCCCATAACAAATACTGCGTCGGCACCGGGCGCAGTGTGGTGCCACCCTAAGACAGAAGTTTTTAAGTCTCATACGCCCATTGACGACACTAGCTCTCAGTGCCCTTTAGACAGAAACACGGTAATATTTGCACACTACTGCTTCACGGCAGAATAACTGGCCCTGGGTTGGTACCTACCTAGACGGATTCCTACATAGAAATCCTACCAACAGTAAATTCCGGCACGGGACAAATATTTGTATGTTATATAGTTAGTAGACTCAAGTCTGGGTGTTGGTACCTGTGCGATTTGTGTCTGTTAATAATAATAATAATATTAATTATTTATTGCTATCTTCTGAACGAACAAAACAGGTATACAGAGTTTAAAATATCAGAATGCTTAAGATTAACAAATATTTATAACAAAAGAAGAAATACAGAACCAAAGCACAGGCTAAGCGCGTACTGTCATCAAACAGTGTTGATTTTCAGCCCTTGTCTCACTCGCCACATCAGAAGGAATTATTTAACTATGTAATAAAATGAAACGGAATGAAATAAAATTAAAATAAAAGAAAAACAAATGAACTAGAGAATAAAAACAAACTCAAACGTAACATAACATTGATTGATTGATTTAAAAAAATATAATAAGGAAACAAAAATAATTTAGATACCTAGTCCGGCCATAAGTTCTGTTACGAATGAAAATGCATTTTTTTTAAATGAAGTAATGTAATACCTACTATTAAAATTTATACCTACATGATTATTAGACTCAGCAAAAAATAAAAATAAATTATATTCTCAGGCCTTTAATCTGTTTGGCCTGCGTATCGCGACACAAGGCGTTTTGATCGATCTACTCTCTTTAATTGTAAAGATTGATTTAGGGCATGTCCTGTATATCGACGATTAAGTTTTCTCTGCTTATAACTTCTAACTTTTTGTTGCAGATAACTTAAGCGAGTCGTCTAACTGCAACTCGGTTAGTGAAATTTAATTGTTACTTATTTAAGAAAAGCTACAATTTATCTTTTGAGGTCTACAAATGGTGATATTTTTTAGCTATACGCATCATAGATTTTATTTCTGTATGTATCATATAATATTTAGGTGTGTGTTATGTGTAGGGAACCGCCAAATAAAGTACGCGTCGTCTGGTGCTATCGAAATGGTTGGACTGACTGAGGCGCCAGCCAACTACCCGAAAGTATTTTAAGAAATTTAAAACATCGAAATCGTTACATATACATTTCCAAATTCCAAATACCGACATTTGAAGCGATTTATATAACAGACAATAAAAGTTGACAATTTAAAATAATTGTAGATCAAAATAATTTTAAATTTATACACATATATATGACATTTAACCTACCTAAAAATGTGCATGCCAGGAACGCGCGTGTCGTTTACAGTTATGTATATTCGTCCGCGGACTGTCGTAGAGTCATCATTTGATTATGCCTCGTTTTGAGGTGAAACACGTGTCGTGGTCTCCACTTCAGTGGTGTATAATGCCCAGTGGTAGTGTAGAAGTGATGGAGGGTATCTGGTGGCGATTCCCGGTGGCGGTGTTAGTTTGCTCGTGCACGCTACTGTGGGAGGGCGGGCGATGCTCTTCCAAAACCAGGTAATATACACCATTTTATATTTTGCATGCGGATCTTAGCAAAATAACTTTCTTTCCTTCTTTATAATTGATTTTCGAAAAGTAACGCCTTATTCTAATAACTATATGTGTGTGTGTTTAAGTTTGTATATATGTATATTTAATAAATAATATACCTACTATGTTTTTTTTGGTAACAGCCTTCGCCGTTTACTAACCGTCTAAAGGTTGACTGGCAGAGATTGGAATTGATGATTTCGGATACTGGATTTCCTCGATGTGTTTTTGCACATATGTTGCTAGCTGACATTCGAACCCATTAAAATAATGTATAGAATTCGAAGCGTAGAAGTCAGGCACTTTGGCCATTAAGCCACGCGGTCGACATTTATTTCATCAATCATTACATTAATGTAATTCGGTTTGAAGGGCACTGTGATCGTGTGTAATCACTGGGCATATGAAGTCTCATAAGAACTGATGTCTCGGGGTGACGGGCGAAGTGTGGTGTCACACAGAAATGTTCTGGGTGACACAGCGGCTTAAAGGGACCCATCTCATCCCGTGGGTGTCGTGAAAGAACATCTGAATAAATAAAATGCGGTTGCCAACCCGCCTGCCAAGCGTGGCAACAATGGAAAAATCCTCCAAAAATGAAAGCTACAACTTTTGTGACAATCTACGGGGGAGGCCTATGTTCAGCGGTAGACTAATGATAGGCTGAAAAGAAGAAGAAGAACGTTGCACTTACCATCAGGTGAACGTTTTGCTCATTTAGTTTTTTTATATTTGATAAAAGTGACGGAACGAGCAGAACGTTCACCTGATGGTAAGTGCAACTTCTTTCCATAACAAATGCTGTGTCACCCAGAACATTCTCGTGTGACACCACACTACGCACGTCACCCTGAGACATCAGTTCTTAAGTCTCATATGCCCAGTGATTACGCTAGCGCTCAGTGCCCTTCAAACCGAAACACAGTAATGTTTCACATTACTGCTTCACGGCAGAATAACTGGCCCTGGAGTAGTACCTACCTAGACGGATTCCTGCATAGGAATCCTACCACCAGAAAATCTCTTATTAGTCTCTTAATCCATTAAAAAAAACTAAATTGATCCATGGTAGGTCCGAAGCGGGTCGCTCAAAATTATTCTATTCTATTCTATCATTTCACCAGAGCGAAATAATAGAGCTAATATAGTAGAGTTAAATTTAGAATTATATTGCCAAAGAATAGTCAGCAAATTGATCACGAAATGGCTACCGGTTTTCCTGTATTCCAATTTTGTACGATGTCACAGCCTGTTAGGTATCAAAGGCCGGAAGTGGTATCGATTACTGGGAGCCGGATTTCAAATTATAGACTGTGTTAATTGTGTGACACAGATTACAAAGAGGTTCTGTACATTTGAACTGAAACTAACCAGCGTGTGGTCTATTAGTAATGCTGCCTGTCCACTTTGTCACATTTGTGAAAAACACAAAGTGGTAGCACAGGGGCTAGGCGCTCGCTCTAAATTTCATAGTACGCGAGTTACCTGGGTTCGATTTTTCCCGGTGCCGGCACCACTAAAATTGTTAATTGCAATTTAAGGTGCTGATTTACCACGTGAAGGAAAGGTGAACGATGAAGGAAAACATCGTGAGGAAACCTGCATGTCTGAGAAATAAAAAATACTTCGAAGACATGTAAAGTCCGCCAAAACGCATTGGAGAAGCGTGGCGGATTCTTCCTAGCTCCAAATCCCTCTCGAAAATGAGAGGAGGCTTGTGCGCAGCAGTGGGTACATTTATAGGCTGTTACTTTACTTTTTTTTTACAAAGTGTTGGTTTCCGAGTCTTGTTATGTTGAGAGTGTCCTCGTGTCTCTGATATTTGGCGGATGATATTGCCAAGGAAAAGGGTGGCTACCCGCAAGATAGGGTGGACATCTCGTCCTACTAGAAGTATTTAGATGTTTTATATACAGTTCGCATCTCAGAAACTTTCACAGTGCGATTATGGAATGTATGAGATATTTCTTAGATAGACGTGGATGTCGCTACATCACTCCCCCGCTGGGACTGTAAGTCGTAGTGAGTCGTCCGGCGATGTTGTGCGGTCTGGCGATGCGGTGAGACGTATGGAGACATTGTTGATGCCGGAGGAGACAGCCTGAGGAGACAGCCGCCTGAGGTCAGAGACTAGGAAGCACGTGTTGTGCCAGTAGTAGACTAGAGTCCTGTGACTGCGGTGGCTGCCGATGACGTTGTTGCTGCGGGTTGGAGAAACTGGCTGCGATGATCACGGCGGGGAATGAAGGCTCAAGGTCGAATTCGAGTGAGATATTTTCGTGCAACGTCTCTGTTCTTAACGCCAAACGCGTGGACAATTCTTTTTCTGCCTAAATTCAAACGAGTCAGATACTGAATTGCTATAGTTGAGCAACTTGGCTACCATTGATGAAATGATGTTTAACTTGTCCCGTACCGTAATATTTCCTCCTAGCCGATTTTCAAGCACAGCGGCGAAAAACAACTGTGCAGAAGTTTTTTTTTATTGTATAAAGTGATGAAACGAGCAAAACTTTCACCTGATGGTAAGTGCAACGTCTGCCCATAACACATGCAGTGTCACCCAGAACATTTCTGTGTGACACCTCACTGCGCCCGACACTTTGAGACATCAGTTCTTAAGCCTCATATGCCCAGTGATTACACTAGCTCTCAGTGCCCTTCAGACCGAAACACAGTTATGTTTGCACACCACTGCTTCACTCCAGAATAATTGGCCCTGGAGTGGTACCTATCTAGACAGATTCCTGCATAGGAATTCCATCGACAGTAAAATTTTAATAAAAAGTAAGTGTATGCGCAAACAGGGGCACTCACTCGTCCTAACTTACCCGTGTCCGATGTAACGCTCATGCGATAAGATCGGAGGTAGGCTAAAATGCAGTTTCAAAGACACGGGGACCAACAACTCGAACCTAGGACCTATCTGAAGTCAGGTACTCTGACAATTAGCACTACGGGAGAGGTAGTGCCAATTTAGTTACAATTAATGTACGTCCGAAATGGACAAACTGTTGATACCAAATCTTATTCATTTGTAACATCAATTGTATACAGTTTTGACAATAAATGAATACCTTATTTTATCTTATCTTAGTGTATATGTGTATACATATATATATTTAGTTTTTTTTATTTCATAAAAGTGACGAAACGAGCAAAACGTTCACCTGATGGTAAGTGCAACGTCTGCCCATAACAAATGCTGTGTCACCCAGAAAATTACTGTGTGACACCACACTGCGCCCGTCACCCTGAGACATCAGTTCTTAAGTCTCATATGCCCAGTGATTACGCTAGCTCACAGTGCCCTTCAAACCGAAACACAGTAATGTTTGCACACTTCTGCTTCACGGCGGAATAACTGGCCCTGGGGTGGTACCTACCTAGATGGATTCCTGCATAGGAATCCTACCACCAGTAAATTATTTATTTAGCGATTTTATAATATTTTTCTTTCTCTTTGTTGTATCAAAAGTGCACATCGAGTTTGCTTCTCTTTACGGATATCCAGTAACAGTTCTGCTGGAAGAAATTTCTTCTTGAAATAAGCAGTGCCTTTGTACTCATTGTCTATCCATGTAATTTCTAATGTGATTTTTATGTGCACATAAACAGTAAAATAAAATTAATAAGTAAATTAGGCCACGCGGTGCTTCATTCTTATAGGAATTATAACATTAAATTTTATCAAGGTCTCTCACCTTCGTAACTCGAATTACGTTTTACTGTATTTAATTCGAGCATAACAATACGAATTTATCGTTGGTCGTCTCGTATTGTGAATCGAAATCGCCCCGAAGTTTACAAATTTAAATAAATACTCGTACAATGGATCTCTTGTCAATATATTATCTAACAGTGGGCCTAAGTTTCAATAAAGAATTAGTTCTAAAACAAAGGCAATTAAATTCTTTGGAATATAAATCTTCTTTAGAGACATTTTTGTATATATTTAGAGCAGACTATCTACTCGTATGTGTATATTAATTTGTGAAGAGAAAACTTTGTACCCCTTTTTATGCATATTGCGCGCACGGAGGACTGCGAGATTTGGCATAGTTAAAGTTTGTATGGAGACGGATGAACGAACGAATGAAAGAACGAGGAATCTAAAATTAATATTATAATTTGTGTTACAAATACATTAAGGTGAATAAAATAAAAGAGTAATTATTTATGTTTATAATGACAATGTCAATCATATAATGTTCTGTACCAATGTTAGTAGAGATTTTAAAATGTTGAGTCCCCATAAAATTTTTAAATGTTGCCGACAAATAATAACTCTTTTTTTATTGGATAAAGTGATGAAACGAGCAAAACGTTCACCTGATGGTAAGTGCAACGTCAGCCCATAACAAATGCCCCAGACCCATAAAATTTCTGTGTGACACCACAATGTGCCCATCACCCTGAGACATAAGTTCTTAAGTCTCGTAAGCCCAGTAATTACGCTAGCTCACAGTGCCCTTCAAACCGAAACACAGTAATGTTTGCATACTACTGCTTCACGGCAGAATAACTACCCATGGGGTGGTACCTACCTAGACAGATTCCTGCACAGGAATCCTACCACCAATAATAACTCAAGTCTCAATAACGTTCACACTTAAAACTTTTATGAATTACGATCGAATTTCGACCGCAAGGCGACTACTAGTATAATATTACTTAAAGGCGTCGCTACGAAATATTTCCCTAATACTCTTTGGCGACATCTATTTCGCCACATGAGAAGCTCAAGAAATGTTTCATACATTCCATAATCGCCCTATGAAAGTTTTCTGAGATGTGAACTATATATATAACATCTAAATATTACCAGTTGGAGAAGACGTCCTGCCTATCCGATCTGGCTACCCTTTGCCTTGGCAATATAATCCGCCAAAACTGTATCAAAATTAATGTTTGATACGCCATTTTGAAGATTATTTTTCATAAAAATTATGTTTTTGTTAAGATTGAATTTATGATTTTTATTGTAGAAAGCGTCATCCGTTGACAATTTGTTCAACTAAACGGAAGCAGTCGGTTGGTGTTGTTTACATACTTTAAATATGGTAGATGGCGCCATATTTTCATGATCACGATACGATACACGATATTCGCACGGGTTAGCTAGTTTTACTTATTTCCTGTTACGAATATTTCAATATCGCAATAGTATAGTGCCATACGAGAACTCATAACACGTGTATTGTCGTCCCGTGGACGTGGTGAATGGTGGTAGAATGCTGAAGTCACCCCCAGCTTCTCTTTCTTGCTATCGGCAGCCATTGCAGTCACAGCACTAGACTACTGTCGGCATAACAATTGCTTCCTAGTCTTTCGGCAACTACAGATCTTCAACAGCAAGCCCTTGTACTCAGGTTGCATCTACATCTGCCAAATCACTGACAAAATTGGCTTCAATATTTGTTTAAGAGACACCTTTCTTTCTTCTTCTGTCTTCAGCTTACTAAACTGTACAATTATTTGTATTGCTATTGTGCGAGTACAAGTGGCTGTATTATTTCTTGTATATCCTCTATAGAACTAGTAGAACAAAGACAAAAGAGGAAAAAAGTCACCGTGTTAAAAAAGATCCTAAACCTAGGGTCTTACCGTCTAAAGTATAACCCTAAGGTTATACTTTAGACGGTAAGACCTTATGCTTAAACTAAGGCAACAACGTAAGGAAATAGATGTTTTAAATATGATGACGCTACCGCTTGATCATGCGAAACACGCACAACACTCGCCGGACGACGTGTGATGCATTGTAAATACATTATATTTGTTTGTTCACGCAACAGCGAAATTAATTAAACACGATACACGTCAAGTTACTGTGGCAGCTTAGGGTCTGCACTTTAAACTTACGCGCGCCCTAGGGTTTTTTTTATTTGATAAAAGTGACGGAACGAGCAGAACGTTAGTTTTGTCCAGTCACAGCGGTGTAAGGAATCTACTTACACTCATATTTTTCCCATTAGGGGTGGGCAGAGACCAAACCCGAAGCACATTTTTCGCCGCCGAGGGAAACGGGACGAGACGGCTGGCGAACCACATCGCAGCCATTTTGATACGAGTCTAGTAATTCTTATACCACATTGCGTTCTCACGAGCAGTATAGTGACACCATGCATGTTATGATATTATTCTGCGTCCGTGCAATACCTTAGTCGCCTCTTACGACACCTCGTCAGGAAAGAGGTAGGTGCTATTTTGCTCTGCCGAACACCTGTTTTAGGGAATCCGTCATATCAATAATCTCGTCGAATCTAATGGATGCGGTAAAAGTAAAGTAACTGCCGATAAATTCCCACTGCAGAGCACAGGCCTCATTAAATGTGTTTTGAGAGGTTTTGGAGCTGGGTATAGTCCGCCACGCTGCTCCAATGCGGGTTGGAGTACTCGACATTTCCTCGAAAAATTTTCATTCCTCAGACAGGTGTCGTCACGATGTTTTTCTTCACCGCTGAGATTGGCGATCGAAAGGTTGGATTCCTATCCAGGAATCCGTCTAGGTAGGTATTCTGTCGTGAATTAGTAATGTAGCCATTACTGTTTCAGTCTACAGGGCACTGCGAGCTAGTGTAATCACAGGGCAGATGATAATTAAGAACTGATGTCGAGTGACGAACAGAGCAAAACGTTCACCTGATGGTAAGTGTAACGTCTGCCCATAACGAATGCTATGTCACCCACACAGCAACCGCCACCCTGAGACATGAGTTCTTAAGTCTCATATGTCCAGTGATACGTAGTGCGTAGTACGCTAGCTCTCAATCCAAAACACAGGAATGTTTGCACACTACTGCTTCACTTTTCTTCACACACACAGAATAATCGGCGCTGCGTGTAGGTATACTACTGGTGGTAGGGTTCCTATAGATAGCAGTAGTGTGGTAAAATTACTGTTTCGGTTTGAAGGGGACTGACGGATAGTGTAATTCCTAGGCATATAAAACTTTCTAATTTATTTATTTCAAAACTTTATTTTTTAGAAAAGAAAACAAAGGTCGGACTTAATGTCTATCGGCATTCTCTGTCAGTCAACTCATGGCGTGGGGAAATGTAGCATAAAAATAGTCTAAAGCATGTGCATTAATTTCAATAGAAAGTTCTATTCTGTTCTAAAAACATACCTTTTAATTAATTATAAATACTTAATTGTAAAGAGCCGTGGTAGCCCAGAGGCTAGGCACTCGCTTTAAATTTCATAGTACGCGAGTTACCTGGGTTCGATTCCCGGCGGCGGCACTACTAAAATTGTAAAGTGCAATTTTAAGTGTGATTTACCACGTGCTGGCGGTGAAGGAGGAACATCGTGAGGAAACCTGCATGCCTGAGAAATAAAAAAAAATCAAAGACATGTGAAGTCCGCCAACGCGCATTGAAGCAGCGTGGCGGATTCTTCCTATCTCCAAAACCCTCTCGGAAATGAGAAGAGGCTTGTGCTCAGCAGTGGGACATTTATAGTAGGCTGTTGAATTACACACTTAAGAAATGATTTTTCACGGTGACGGGCGCAGTGTGGTGCCACAGAAATTTTACCATCAGGTGAACGATTTGCTTGTCTCGTTAGTTTATTTCTTAAAAAAAAAAACAGAATTCTTAGGGTTGACGACGCACCAACATCTTGATTTTATATCGACTACGACCCAGTGCTCGTTTGGCACCTTTACTTCCATTTATTTAAACCAATGCTGAGGTCCTTAGTATAGATTAGCTATATACATTCTTTTTTTTTAAACAAAAACGATGCCCAACACTAAGATTTCTCTTATCACGCGCAACTTAATAAGACCCGAAAACCGATAATTATCTTTTGGAACAAGCCAAGACCTGCGTAGAAGTCTCTGGCCACGTTATGTGGTCGCGAGTGAAAATATTTGCCAAAGAGCAACTTAAGTGAACATTAAACGTCTCCACGAGTGCAATAGTAAGTTTTGTTTTTCTTTTCGTACAGTTAGATTACGAATGCGAATTATAGTTTGACGACATTGACCACTCATTCAGGGATACCCAGTGGTTTTACGTAAGGGGTCAATGTCAGTCGAGGCGGACGTGACCAGACTGCTTAGCTACATTTATGTGTCCTCTTCGACAACCTTCTCGATTAGACACCATTTACGATAAAACAAAGAACTATAAACTGGTCCATACAACTATAAATGTGATCGCCGGCTCTGTGGTCATCATTCAATCAGTCAAACATGAAGCTGCTTGTACTGTCGTGTGCGATCGTAGGAGTACTGGCTGAACCGCCTCGCTACAGGCCGGCGAGGTACAGGTTCCAACGCCAGGAGTTAGCTCCGACGACGACGGACTCGCCGACGGAACCGACCACTGAAACGGAGAGTCCATTCTCGGGTGGTCCTTACCCACCTTCGGGATGGAAACCAGCTGGACAACCGTTCACATTGCCCAATGAGAAAGACCCGGCTGATGCCTATGGTGCTCCATTAGCGAGTGGGCCGTATCCTCCTTCGGGCTGGAAGCCGGCAGGACAGCCCTTCAATTTACCTCAAGAGCAGCAGCCGGAAACGAGTTATGGAGTACCAGATAATTCATATGGAGCACCTGATAGCACATACGGAGCACCCACTACGGAAGCAGTCACTACAGAAACCACTGAGAATCCACAAGCGGAGAAGCTGGAAGGTCCTGTTGAAGTGCAGAAGAGTACAGGAACTTACTACGTTCTCCTACCTAACGGACAGTTGCAGAAAGTGGAGTTTTTGACGGAGAATGACATTCAGAACATGAGGTACAGCGCGCGGTTGGAGCTTCGGGATCGCGCCCCATTGTTTGTGTTTGGACCATGATATTTCGTGGCGTTTAAACATTTATTGTGATAACTTATGTCTATAACAAGTATTATATAAATGTTAGTAATATGTTAACTTGAATTGATATATTTTTAACAAGTTTCCGAATTTCTCGAAACTTTGAAATAAATACGTAATATGAAGACGGATCATTTTATTTCTATATTTGAACTCCTCAACCATTAATAATAAAAAAATATGTCTGTTGGTGGCAAAATTTATATTGTTAAACGTTGTTTATTTTTATATATTCGCTATTAAAACCTCTTCTCATTTCAATAGGGGTTTAAAATCGGAAAGAGTTCGCCACACGTTCAAATGCCGTCGAAATACTTTTTCTATTTTTAAAATATGCATGATCGATTAATTCAGTTAATAGATAATAGTTAAAAGTTCAGTTGGTTAATTAATTATTGTTTGAGCATTTGAGTTATTTTACAGTAAGTAATATATTTTTTTAATTTTGATCAAATTTCTCTCTCTTTTTTAATATTATTATTAAAATACAGCCAGTGTGTCAAAAGTTGATAAACACGTAAGAAGCATAAGCCATTTTCTACCGCATGGTCTAGTGGTCAGAGTACCTTACTTCTACGCCGCGGGTTAATCCCAGACGGAGCCAACATATGTGCAAAACACAAATTGTGAGTTTTCGGGTCTGGTTGTTTTGTTCATGTGAACGTATATGAGAAATTAGGAGAAATACTATTGTTTGACTTCGTTTTATTAACAAAAAGGATACTGAGTGAGCACTGTTAAGGAAAGTCTAAAAAAATAAGTCGCTTCAGTTCCAGAGAATTAACGTTGAAGATCTCCATCGAGATTATATGGAATATTTTTTTTCAATTTTTAAGAAGAGATGGCAAACGAGCTTGCGGCTTACCTGATAGTAAGTGGTCATCGCCGTATGTGTACATCCACAACACCGTAGGAATTGCGGTTGTGTTGCCAGCCTTTGAGAAAGAAGTAGGCTTCGGAAAAACAGCTGGCAACCATCAAGGTGATGTGGATGGATTTTTGAGATATCCCGCAATGTGTAATGATTCCAATATGGTAAGTGCTGGTGTTGGTGGTAGGTACGAGTACCACGCCAGAGCCAGTTATTCTGACGCTTAGCGGTAGTGTGTAAACATTACTATGTTTCGGTCTGAAGGGCACTGAGAGCTAGTGTAATCACTGGGTATACGAGATTTAAGAACTGATATCTCAGGTGGACGGGCGCCACGCGGAATGTTCTAGGTGACACAGCACTTGTTATGTACAGATGTTGAACTTACCATCGGGTGAACGTTCTGCACGTCTCGTCACTTTATCGAAAAAAAAACTTAAAATATACTCGGCGGCTGACTCTCGTACAGTCAATATCACTTGATAATGTCTCGTTTTGAGGTGAAGCACGTGTCGTGTTCTCGACTTCAGTGGTGTGTGTTGCCTAGTGGTAGCGTTGTAGTGGTGGAGGGTATCTGGTGGCGGCTCCCAGTGGCGGTATTGGTTTTCTTGTGCACGCTGTTGAGGAAGGGCGGGCGGTGCCCTTCAAAACTAGGTAAAATTAACTTTCTCTCCTTTATTTTAAAAAATAAACTGAACTAGTTGAAAGTGTCTATTTTATCAATGAATTCTGCGTCTACATAAATTCCAAATTCCACGAAAACGTTCGGGGCATAGTTCATTCAGAATGAAGACGAACTATAGTGAGGGAATAGAATAAAAATAGTAATAAGTCGATTCAGCTGAATGTTAAAGATATTGTCATGTAGAGACGATCACACCGCGTCGCAGACTCCTTTGGGAGCGCATTGTTAGATTGAACTCCGACAAATACAAACGAAATGCTATAAAATTTCGAACAAGTTCTACGAGCCAGAAATAAGCTTAGAAAGTAATATGTTGCGTCACCTAAAAGTGTTATCGACAAAGTGTAAATTGGCTAATATTTTTAAAAACTTTAACTAGGTATTGATTGTATATAAAAAAAAAATCTATGCCTGTGTCAGCGATACTGCGTCCTCACCATCTACCGATTGTCGTACATATACTCGTATATAAAAAAGAAATTCCTTTTTTGTCTGTCTGTATAAGTTTGTATATATTTACTAGCGAACCCGTGCGAATATTTCGCACAGCATCGTGATAATGAACAGATGGCGTCATCTACCTTCTATAAATAATGAAAACAACGCCAACTGACAGCTGTCGTGCATGTTAGTTGAACAGATTGTCAGCAGATGGCGATTTTTACAATTTAATTAACTAATTCTTGTTTTCTTTAAAAGAAAACATTAATTTTAAGACATGTTATTATTTTTCGTCATGAGAAGAAAACTTAATCTTTAAAATGGCGTATTAAATATTATTTTTGATACAGTGTTAAGGAATACATTTCACACCGACATAAAACACTTTTGAGAAATAATGTACATATACATAATAATGTACATACAGATATGTCATTTAGATTGTGTCACAGGAATGCGTCTAGGTAGGTACTACCGCAGGTCCAGTGATTCTGCCGCGAAGCAGTAATGTGCAAACATTGCTGTGTTTCGGTCTAAAGGGCACTGAGAGATAGTGTAATGCAAGGCATAAGAGATTTAAGAACTGACGTCTCAGGGTAATAGGCGCAATTTGTTGCCACACAGAAATACTCTGGGTGACACAGCATTGCTGTAGCTCTCAGTGGTCTTTACACCGAAACACAGTAATGTTTGTACACTACTGCTTTACCGAAGAATAACTAACCCTGGTGTGGTACTTTATTTGTGTAAAAACACGTCGTTTGTTTTTGGGTGTGGTTGTGTGGTAGCGGATTAAGATAATCTACCACTTAACCCTCGGTAAAAGTAGACAGAGAGAAAAATAAAACCAGAAGATAGGCAGCAGCGCCTTTCTGGAACATCAGAATAAATAAACTGAGGTTGCCAACCCGCCTGCCATGCGTGGCAACTATGGCAAAATTCCCTCCAAAATGAGGGCTACAAACTTTTATAGCAATCTATGGAGGAGGCCTATGTTCAGCAGTGGACTAGTGATAGGCTGAAATGATGACATGACATTTAAATGTCTATGTCTTTATGGAGAAATCCTAGTGTCGAGCAAGATTCAAGTACGAATTAAGTTACATGTTTGAGAAATTAAACCTAATCTCAGAGTGTATTGTTACAATGCAACAATTCGAAACACCTCAATAAATTAACTGACAAAGCCAAGATCGACTCGCAAACGTTGTAGTACTTCCCCTGGGGTGACGTAACGAGAGATCGTTCGTACGTGCTCACGTAAACGAATATGCTGCGGCTCGTAGCCTGGCAGCCCCGAGAGTACACTGGAACTAGTATCGTATTTGTAACCAAATCGGCTTAGTAGCGGTACTTGGATTTTTCTTCGGAAAACAAACAGTATCAAAACGGCTAGTTACCGAACTTGTGGCGGATCGACCACTGGGATTTGATACTAGCACTATTTTAATAACTAGGTGAAAAAGAAAAACAACGTTGCCCTATGACAGTATAAAAAATATATACACATAAAACAAAATAGTACAGATAATTCTGAGAATAACTAAGAAATATAAGAAATTTAATCAAGAAAGGGCACGGACAAAAATTCTGTGGAAAACAACAAGAAATCCATTAAAAAAAATACTAGAAGATGGGTAGCAGAATCTTCCTGGAGCATCTGAATGAATTAACTGCGGTTGCCAACCCGCCTGCCAAGCGTGGCATCTAAGCAAAAAAGCCCCAAAATGAGAGCTACAAACTTTGTGGCAATCTGTGGGGAATGCCTATGTTCAGCAGTGGACTGATGATGATGATGATGGTCTCCTAGCCGATTTCGACCATGGCGACAACTGCCGAGTACTGTCGAGAGCCACCAACTGCGCAGGAAATATTACAGTGCCACAAGTGTACGCGCAAACACAGAGGCACTCACTCGTCCCAAACCTACCCGCGCCCGATGTAACGCTGATGCGATAAGATCGGAGGTAGGCTAGGATGCAGTGTCAGAAACACGGGGACAATCAAAACACAACCAGACCCGAAAACCAACAATTTATGTTTTAGCACAAATGTTGCCTCCGGCTGGGATTCGTACCCAGGACCCGCGGCGTAGAAGTCAGGTACTCTGACCACTAGGCCACGCGGTCGTCAAGCAGTGGACTAGTGATAGGCTGAAATGATGATGATGACTATTTTAATCTAAGCCTATTTTGTAATTTTATATTTCGTATTCTTTGTTCGGTGAAAAGGTATTGTTATTCAAACAATTGGAATTGACAGTAAAAAAACCAATTCAGCTTTGCAAGAGGAATGATGTAAGTGTTGTAGACGGATGTGTTGCAAACAAACTGTATCTTGTGTATTTTTCCGGACTGACCTTGAATTATACAGGGTGTTGAATCTATCTTGAATTTTATTTATCGGATACGGAGAACCACTGACTAAGAATTGATGGGTTCGCACACACAAACATTTTTGGGCCACGTAAATTTTGATATTTTTTATGTTTACGCGTATTTACAGCAACAGGATCGTTTGTTGTGAAATGAAATGTACAACAATTATAAAGACTAAAGAGAATTAAACGTTAGCTTAAGTAACGATTCTAGCCGAGACGATAGTGGTGTGTAGTTAAAAGCGTTGAATAGATATAATTCCGGTCCGCCATTTTATTACTTTGCTGAAGAAGAAATTTTATCTACAGCGTGAGACGGGTCATCTTATGCAGGGGTTCCCAAACTTTTTCTGCAATGGAACACTTCGCAACCCTGATAATTTTCGCGGAACACTTAACTGTCACTCGCCTATTGATTTAGAAAACCTTAAATGACCTGTTATCTATTTTTTTTTATTTAATAAAGTGAAGAAACGATCAAAACGTTCACCTGATGGTAAGTGCAACGTCCGTCCACAACAAATGTGACACAGCATTTGTTGTGAGCGGACGTTGCACAGAAACACTGGGAAAATCACAACATAACATACCCGAAAACCAATAATTTGTGTTTTTTTTTAAATTTATTGTATGAAGTGACGAAACGAGCAAAACGTTCACCTGATGCGAAGTGCAGTTCTAAAGAAGCTGCTCAAGTGGTCGGAAAGATACAACGTGGTCATCATCCTGCGTCAGTGATGGTTTGGTGGGGCGTGTCTTATCAAGGAAATCACAATACTACATTTTTGTGAAAAATGAGTGAAAACTTTACCCAAAGTGTATCAAGATACAGTCTTGGATCATGTTGTGAAACCTCTCAGCAATACACTTTTTAAAAATATACCGTGGACTTTCCAGTAGGACTTTGCACCTGGTCACAAGGCACGAACTACCCAAGCCTGGCTTGAAAACAACGTTCCGGACTTTAATAGACACGGCGGCATTGAGTCTCTTAAAAAATCTTTGGAGTAAGCAGTGGTGAAATTTCTTTTGGAAACAGTGCGTAAATCCATAGAGTCGTGGCCAAACAGATTAAAGGCCTGTATAAGTAAAGCCAAAAGTGGCCATTTCGAATAGAAAATATTTTTTATTTTTTGCCGAGGCTAATAAATATGTAGGTATAAATTATAATAGTATTACATTACTTCATTAAAAAATGCATTTTCATTTGTAACAGAACTTATGGCCGGACTAGGTAGATGTCGCTACACTCTTCTAAGATTGCCTTAAAATAAAATATGACATAAGTATTGGAGTAACACAGTAACACAAGGACACTATTTCTTCACAGTCTTCTTATTTGATATTACCTTAAGCCATATATTTTGAGGAAATTGGATGTAGAGTTGGCGCCTATAGAACAGATACTGTTAGTTTGGTATTGCGTATGCTTGAGATGGGATCTAAAAAATAAACTTGCTCTGAGCCAAGTCGTAACTTTTTTTTTTTTCTATTTGATAGAAGTGACGTGATGGAAAGCGCAGCGTCTGCCCATAACAAATGCTGTGTCACTCAGAACAATGTGACACCACAATGCGCCCGTCACCCTGAGACATAAGTTCTTAAGTCTCATATGCCCCGTGATTACGCTAGCTTACAGTGCCCTTCAAACCGAAACACAGTAATGTTTGCACACTACCGTTTTACGGCGGAATAACTGGCCCTGGCGCGGTACCTACTTAGACGGATTCCTGCATAGGAATCCTACCACCAGCTGTTTGCGAGGTTCAACACAAAGGTGTAATAATTTGAAGGATTCATTATTTGGCCACAGAACTGGCGACATGTTTAAATGAAAATTTAAATAGCAATGAAAGGTTTGACACTCGGCTTACACATAATCGCGTCACTTTGACGCTGTGTTCATGTTTTCATACGTCAGTTTGCTGTCAAGGTAAACAAGTATTGTATGAAATTAAGTTAGATGGTCTAGAAGATAAACAAACATCAGCTACATAAATGCTGAGACATAGCATATTCGTTAAACGACCAGTCGTGTTCCTGCCGCAAGAAAGAGAAAAATGTTTCAAGATTGGGTACTTCGTTATCGTTCAATGTGAGCCAATTAAGAGTTTATATAATTAAGATTTCATGACCTGTGTCGTGTGAAGCTACATGCCGGGAAGAGTCCGCCAATTCGGGTATGCAGACGTCACATTCAGTCGAAATATATCTTTTTCAGACCTATATTTTTTTTAACGCCGCGCACGTGGTATCGCCACTTAAAAATATTATCAACAATTTTGGTGGTGCCGGCGATCGGGATCATCGTTTACTATGAAATTTAAAGCAAGTACGAGTACCAGCCTCTAAGCCACGGCTCCATTATTCAGTACAGTGCGTAAATTATATATTGCTACAGTGATGTAATATAATAATAATCTCTTGTCAGATCTGAATAACGTAGACAGGTTTGAGAAACATTAGGATTCGATGTCTGATTCTGTACGGCAGTGTTCGTCTCTTATTTTGGTTATCTCGGTTCGTCAACGCACCCGGTTACCGGGCCAGCTGTCGCCCTAAGACTGACTTCTGCCACCCGTCCCTATTGACGTAGGCGCTCGAGACAAATAATTCGATTGGCTTTAAAACCAGAACTAACTGGTATATGTATATTAAACAAATATCGTATTCGTACTGAAAACCTAATACTGGTGTTGTTGTTACTCTGATAACATGATATCATTTCAGCCTATCACTAGTCCACTGCTGAACATAGGCTTCCCTCATAGATTGCCACAAAAGTTTGTAGCTCTCATTTTGGGGGATTTTGCCATAGTTGCCTCGCTAGGCAGACGGATTGGCAACCGCAGTTTATTTATTCAAATGTTCCAGGAAGATGCTGCTGCCCATCTCCTGGTTTGGATTTTCCCTCTGTCGACTTTTACGACACCTACGGGATGAGATGGGGTGGAGCTGTCTCAACTAATTCAATCTTCAGGTGTCCTGGTGTTCATCGGGTCAGCCACAATCCACTACTGCGTCTGGTCTCCGGAGTGGCCGTCTAACGACTACGACAAACTGGCGCGTATCATGTACTTGTACGATTCGGACGCTTGCGGTTATCAGTTGCATTCAACTTTTTCGATCTCCAACTTGAGACTCAGTAATGACACCCGTGGCTTCAACGTTCTCCCTATCAAATGGCAACCAGCGATCGTTACTGTTTCCGTAAGATTTTCTGCGAAAACTAGAAGGTGATTATTTGTTTTCAATGTTTTGATATATAAAGGATGAAATATCTTTTTTTTTATCGATAAAGTGATGAAACGAGCAAAACGTTCACCCGATGGTAAGTGCAACGACTGCCCACAACAAATGCCAAGTCACCCAGAAAACCTCCGTGTGACACCACACTGTGCCCATCACCCTGAGACATAAGTTCTTAAGTCTCATATGCCTAGTGGTTACGTTAGCTCACAGTGACCATGTTTGCACACTACTGCTTCATGGCAGAATAACTGGCGCTGGGGGTTAGACTGGAACAACAATAAAAAAATATGGGCTAAAGTGACGAGACGATCAAATCGTTAGCCTTATGGGAAGTGCAACGTGTGCTCGTAATAATTGCTGTGTCAACCAGAACATTTATGTGTGGCATCACACTGCCTTTCTTGTTCTAAGACATAACTTCTAAGTCTCATAATTATGTCTTGTAACTCGACTAGTAAATGTGTAATATTTTAAAATGTCCCACTTAAGAATAACTTTTTATTTTTTATTGGTTAAAGTGATAAAATGAGCTAACGAGTAAGTGCAACGTCTGCCCATAACAAATGCTGTCTCACCCAGAAAATTTCTGTGTGAAACACTATGTCCATCACCCTGTGACATAAGTTCTTAATTCTCATATGCCCAGTGATTACGCTAGCTCACAGTGCCCTTAAAACCGAAACACAGTAATGTTTGCACACTGATTCACGGCAGAATAACTGGCCCTGGGATGGTATCTACCTAGACGGATTGCTGCATAGGAATCCTACCACCAGCAGGACTTACTCCAGATATCGACTTCTCTTAACGCTTCACGATTGTTCAAACAGATACATACACCTTAGCATCGCTGTTCACTGCGTGTGGATAATATCATCTATACTTCTGAGAATATTTGTTGGAAGTACAACAAGCATACGCTTTCTCAAGTTTTTCCTCTCTTTATTTTTCTACATTTCAATCTCCGTCGTTATATTTGACCTCTCCATGGCTATTGTTTATGCGACTCACATCAAAAAGAGTTTGACGAAGGGTATGATCCTGAGATACAGCGGATGGAGTGTTGAGATTAAGCTGAAAAATTACGATGATTTCGGCGGCTGGATACCAATTGTCGCATCTGTCTGTTGGATGCGCGGAGTATTCATTATGTTCATAAATATCTACTGCTGTAGAGTCTTACATATGATTATTCGAGGGATCAGGAAGAGAGAAGTAAAAAGACGATTGACTCTAACGGAGAATCAACCTCTTCCAGAAGCGAAGTCAGAAAATCTTAGTGATAATTCTGTACTCTATTACAGAACTGGAGAATATAAACCTTACGTTGATACTAAGAGAAGAGAAAGGTTCTTATCATTTTGATTTGTTATCAATTTAGTGAATTATTATATAAAGAGCCGTATCCGTTAATAAATAAAAGTTAATACTTTTTGGTATATTATTACTATCGTGGTAGGATTTCTAAGCAGGAGTCTGTTTAAGTATGCACAACCACAATGTTAGTTATACTGCCTCTTAACAGTAGATGTGATCATTACTTTGTTGCTGTTAGAAGGGCACTGTTAGTGAAATTACTAGGCATACGTGACTAAATATGACTGTTGTGTCAAGGTGCTGGTCACCTTAGACTGCAGTTTAATGCTACAAGACTTTGCAATTCAGTTACAAATGTACTGTTCACAGCTGATTTCATACTAACCATCGTGAGTGATTTGCTCGTCTCGTTACTTAATACCTTGAAAATAAAATTTTGATGCGTATTATATTAAAATAATTGTCAAGTTGTTATTAAGCGTGTGTAAAATAATCGTGGTTACGTAAATCTAGAAGAGTTTAACCATGATCGATACTTCTTACACCACTAGAAAGTGGCGAGACAAGCAAAATAGTGAGTGCAATATTTACCTGTAATGCTGAGTCACCAAGAACATTTCTGTGTGGCATCAAACTGGCTCGGCACCCTAGGATATCAGTTCTAAAGTCTTGTATGTCCAATAATTACACTAGCTATCAGTGCCCTTCAGACCGAAACAAAGCGAAGTTTGCACACTAATTCATCACCGCAGAATAACTGACACTGTGGTGTTACTTAGAAAGAATCCTGCATAGGAATCCTACCAGTAAAATCGAAGGCTGATTTGGATAATAGATATATACCTTGTCACAATACCTAATTACAGTTTATTACTAGCGTAATAAATAATTTTGACTTAGGAAATAAAATAACTTTAGTAATTCTCAATAAAATAACTTTGGTAGGATTCATATGCAGGAATTCGTCTAGGTATGTACCACCCCAGGGCCATTTATTCTGCCGTGAGGCAGTAGTGTGCAAACATTACTGTGTTTCGGTTAGAAGGACACTGTGAGCTAGCGTAATTACTGGCCATATGAGACTTAAGAACTTATGTCTTTGGCGTATGATATTGCCAATGAAAAGGGTAGCTACCCGCCAGATCAAATGGTCTGATCCGAGGAGGACGTCTCCTCCTACTAGTAATATTTAGATGTTGTATATATAGTTCGCATCTCAGAAAACTTTCATAGTGCGATTATTGACGTATGCGAATATTTGTTGAGCTTCTCATGTGGCGACATAGATGTCGCTACATGTTTCAGGGTGATGGGCACGGTGTGGTAACACACAGAAAATTTCTGGGTGACACAGCATTTGTTACGGGCAGACGTTGCACTTACCATCAGGTGAACGTTTTGCTCGCTTCATCACTTTATCCAATAAAAAAAGGCTCGACTCACGAGAAGACCACGGAGAAATACCTCGAAGCTACGCGGTCGTCCTCAATCAATTATACCCTTGGTATATTTATTTGCTGTGTGCTTTCCTTATTAGATGAATTATATAATTATTATTAATGTTTATTTTTTTAGAAGTTCACTGTTTCGGATTTTATAAGCTTCTTAAAGAAGTTTAAAGATAAGGCAACATTTTGTCTCTAAGGAAAAACTGAGCTTGATTGGTAAGCACCGATTTCTTACGGAATCTCATGTAGTCCGGAACGAAATGATTCAATTCACGAAATTCAATTTGGAACGTTGAAAGAAATCTGATATTAAATTTTTCATTATCTCCTCAGCGAAAAGAGAGCGGCCATTAATTTAGGAATTTGCTTGTTATCAAAACTCGAGACCGAATGACTTAACTTAAATGATAATAAATCGTTTATGGTCCAATGAAGATTATTGTCGCTTAGATTTGCGTTAATGAATACGCGTCGTCCATTGATCTGACTTCAACGACGGGGGTCCTCGATTCGAATCCCAGCCGGAAATTTTTTGCAAAAACACAAATCGTTGGTTTATAGGTCCGGTTGTGTTGCACATGTGAAATGACTCACGATAAAGGAAACTCCTTGTCTGGGGTAACTACCTAGACGGACCCCAGACTAGGAGTTTCCTTAGGTAGGTACCACCCCGGGGCCAGTTATCCTGCCGTGAAGTGAGCAAACATTACTATGCTTCGGTTTGAAGAGCACTGAGAGCAAGCATAGTCGCTGGGCATATGAGACTTGAGAACTGATTTCTCAGGATGATGGGCACGGTGGGGTGTAGCACGGAAATGTTCTGAGTGACAAAGCATTTGTTGGGGGCAGACGTTGCACTTACCATCAGGTGAACATTTTGCTGGTTTCGTCACTTTACCCAATTAAAAAAAACTCTTTTTTTTAAATAATGAGGTTAGTGTGTTTATGAAAAGGTGGTACTAAGCACAAATGAATTCCTGCCAAAACCAATATTCGTACTATTGTGTTTTCTGGTCTTGTGACTCTTACGTCGCTTCTGATCCTGCCTCCGGTCTTATCGCAAGCATTACTTTGAATACAGGAAGATGATGACCAAGTTATTCCATTTGCGCTAATAGTTACGGCAGTGCAGTGTATTTGAATTTTGATAGGTCTAGTATGGTACGAGTATGTAATAATTTAATTGTCTTAATGGCTCAGGGACCAATCGAAACCTTACTGGTGGTAAGATTCCTATGCAGGAATCCATCTAGGTAGGTATCACCCCAGGGCCAGTTACTTTGCCTTGAAGCAGTAGTGTGCAAACATTACTGTGTTTCGGTTTGAAAGGAACTGTGAGCTAGCGTAATCACTGGGCATTTGAGACTTAAGAACTGATGTCTCAGGGTGACGGGCGCAGTGTGGTGTCTCACAGAAATATTCTGGTGACACAGCATTTGTTGTGGGCTGGATGTTGCATTTACCATCAGGTGAACGTTTTGCTCGTTTCGTCACTTTATACAATAAAAAAAAAACCTCATAAGTCCCCTAGTATTGAGTAGGTAGGATGAGTATTCACTCTGTTCTTTAGGCGAATACTCGAGAAACTAAGCGCAGGACAAATAATGTAAATTTAATGGTGGTAGGATTCCTATGCAGGAATTCGTCTAAGTAGATACCACCCCATGGCCAGTTATTATGTTCACTTTATGAAATAAAAACAATTAAAAAAATTAAATTTAAGGTAAGCAGCCGGTTGTGTTGCTGAATGTTGCCGTTTATAACTTTGTTATGATTCAAGGTTAAATTTCAATCACAAGGGTATAAATGAAGAAGACGATTTTGGTAAAATGTTGACTTTTAATTTGCTTTAATTGCCAGGAGTGCAACGTAATTAATCAACGCCCGAACAAGAATAATGAAGCCTGATCTTTTAGTTGCTAACTTAGCTATGTATTTCAGGTTCCGAATATCATTCTCCGTCAGGAACTCCACCTTCTGCAATTGTCCGTTAGGAAGTAGCACGTAATATGTGCCAACACTTTTCTGCACTTCTACAGGTCCAGTCAACTTTTCTATATCAAGATTCTCCGTCGTGTCAGTAATAGATGCGTCTGTAGTTGGTACTCCATGTGTGTTATCTGGTACACCATATGTACTGTCTGCCTGTTGAGATTGCTCTTGAGGTAGGAGGAAAGATTGACCAGTCGGCCTCCATCCCGATGGAGGATAAGGACCGCTTGTTAAGGGAGCTCCGTAAGCATCAGTCGGGGATTTTTTCTCGTTAGGCAAAGTAAACGCCTCCCCGGCGGGTTTCCATCCGGAGGGCGGGTACGGCTCTCCAGAAGCGGTTGTGGTGTCAGTTGTGGGTTCCGTTGGCGAATCTGTCGTGGTTGGGACAATTTCAAAACGCTGAAACTTGAACCTAGCAGGCTTGAAGCGTGGCAGTTGTCCCAAGCTTCCTGTTGATCCGACTCTCGGCGGTTCTCCGAATATTCCCACGAACAAACATAGTAAGACCAACGACTTCATGCTGAATTGCCTATCGAATGACGTGGATCTAGCCGTCGCTATCATATTTATATGGATCGGCAAGTTTATAGTTCTTTGTTGATCATAAATGGTGACTACGTGGAAGGCTGTTCGTGTTCGTGAGGATAATACTTTCATTAATAAGTAACGGCTAGTTAGTTAATGTCCTCGCAACTTATTTCGTAATACGAGTATCTAATTGAACATCAAAGAAGAGGAACAACAAGGAAACTTGCTGGCTAATTATTTTTAAAAACAAAACTCAATATTGATGACTGAATTTTACTTTCCCTCTTTAAAAAACGATGCCCAACATTAGGATTTCTCCTGTATCGTGGGTGCATTTTGTAATTTGACGCGGTTGCTTAGAGGCCGGGCACTCGTCTTAAATGTCAATTAAATGTCATAGCCTGAACATAAGCCTCCCGCATTTTAGAGATTTTAGAAGGATTCTGCCATCAAAAAAGCCACAAAAATTACTACTAACGCCCATTGTTGTAAATTGTAATCACGTCACAGACTTGAAGCATTCTTTAGAAAAAGGATGACCGCGTGGCCTAGTGGTTAGAGTTCCTGACTCCTACGCCGTAGGTCCTGGGTTCGATTTGAATCCGGCGCCAACATTTGTGCAAAAACACAAATCGTTAGTTTTCGGGCCTCTTTGTGGTGTGCATGTGAGATGTATGTCTGAAAAACGCACCCACGGCACAGAAAAAATTCTAGTGTGGAGCATTATTAATTAAAAACTACTACTTCTACTCTTATTGCTACCAAACTTATTGTAGTGGCAACTTCAGTCTTCATACTTTCTCTTTCTGCTCGTCTTCTCAGTTTGCAAGCGACCTGGAAATTATTATATTAGAACTTGCTACTTTAACAACACTAATAGGGAGCAACGAAGTCATACAACGAGATAATCGTAGCAGAGAGAGAGGTGATTTAAAATAATACATATATATATATATATATATATATATATATATATATATGGATGAAAAATATCACTTTGTTCTAAAAAAACTTGCAAGTAATCGAGAGTAATTATTGCTTGAAATGTTTTTTTTCCTTATTCTAAATTACGTCGCGCCACTCTTGTAGCAATGCCGACATTTACAGAAAAAGTGCACATGAACAGGAACTACCTGTGGGCGATACAAGTATTTGTTTTGTGCGGGGATCGAACCCGCGTAGCAGTTACCTCTCAGCATAAGGCTTCTCAGATAACTTTACTTGACACCTAAAAAGTGACTTCTTAAAATATATTCCTGTGCAGGAATCCGTCTAGGTAGGTACCACCCCCGGGCCAGTTATTCTGCCGTGAAGCGTGCAAAAATTACTTTGTTTCGGTTTGAAGGGCAATGTGAGCTAGTGTAATCACTGGGCAAATGACACTTAAGAACTGATGTCTCAGGGTGACACAGCATTTGCTATGGGTAGACGCTGCACTTACCATCACGTTAACGTTTTCCTCGTTTCATCACTTTTACAATAAAAAGTCTACGAATACTCACGATAGATAGCCAGACCCTCGAAATAATTGTCTTTGACGATCCAGAAGTTAATGATCCATTGCACCACGCCCCTGCAGCTGGCGTAGGCCAATAGAACGGCGACCCATGACGTATCTTCGAAGCCCTCCACGTCGGGGGACGGCGTCACGGGATACCGAAACGATGTGATCCACCGCAAACTACCGTCGCCTGACTGGATGTATGCCATAATGTCCTCTGGAAACAAGTATAACTCTTTTTTCTCTTTCACTGGTAGGATCCCTAATGTATCACATTTTATTCTACTCTTATATATACTCTATAAAAATACATTTAATTTGTACTCTCATACTCAAATTAATAATAAATTTTGGGTGTTAGGAATTACTTAATCCAATTTTTTTATTATAGAATGAAGTGTTGAGATGTGTGGTGGCGGCTCGTTAAAAGAATACTACCACTCCATCTCATCCAATGGATCTCGTAAAAGGCGAGTAAGGAATAAAACTGCCCTCTGCACCCAACAGCGCATGGTGGCGATGGGCTCACCACCTATCACACCAAGTGCATTATAGCGTTTTGGCGAAACGTGGATTGTGGCAGTCATCTGTTTTTGCAGTGAGTGCCCAGTCTCTGACTACCCCATATGGGATACAGTCGTGATCTTATGTATGTATGTATGTATGTGTTGAGATGGGCGATACATTCATCTGTTGGTAAGTGCTTATGTCTGCTCATAACTGTGTTGTAACCACCACTAGTTGTGTTTACAAACCTTGATGGCAGAATAATATATAATAGAATAATTTTTATTCAACATAGATTATTTACGTTATACTTCGCAAAAAAGCCTCTGTCCTGGGAAGAACCAGCAAGAAACCCAGCGGACTATTTTTTTTTCTTTAAGGCATTTTAAAAATAATGTTCAATTACAGTAGCGATCATCTCATTTCCAGGGGTCATCATAATCCATGTATTCTTTAATATTTTAATAACCCTTTTTATGAAGTCTAAAGTCAAAAAATGTAAGAATAATGAGCATTTATATATTTATATCAAAACCAGACGAGAAAACTATAGATATACCTCATCATAATAACATAATTCATTCACTGCCTCAAGAAAGGTTTTACTACGACTGGGAGATAAGAAAAATATGCCAAATCCTCAGACCTTTCCTTGTGAGACTCTGGTGCCCGCCGAAATATTCTCAAATCGTTCATAGGTCTATTATAATATTATATTAAACGAGATATGAGCCTATTAAAGTAATAGTATTTTTTTAACTGATTTCGAATGTGTGCAAACGTGTGTGGTTACGTGCAAACGTATGTATGATTACTTTATGTGAATGTGTGTACGGGCGTGTTTAAATAATGATTGTGTGTGATATATGATCATTATTACCGTGTGTAGGCGGCTTAAGAGAATATAGGTGTCGTAAAAGTCGATAGAGGAAAATGAAAACTAGGAAGATAGGCGGCAGCATCTTCCTGGAACATCCGAATAAACTGCGGTTGCCAATCCGCCTACCAAGCGTGGCAACTATGGCAAAATCCTCCCAAAACGAGAGCTACAAACTATTGTGGCAATCTATGGGGGAACGCTATGTTCAGCAGGGGACTAGTGATAGGCTGACATGATGATGATGATAATGATTATGATTGTGAATTATTCCATTGAAATATTCAAAACAAGGAGCGAAAGGAAACAAATGATTATAGGTTGCTTCTAGACATCTTATGGGATCTAATAAATTTTCATTTTTTTGATATTACCTATCAAGAAACTGAAAATTTGTTGTCAGGTAATTAGCAACAATTTGTTTACATCTATGAGTGTTGAGAGAATATATGCTAAGTTTCCTATGTAATAAATTATACAAATATGGGCCATAACTAACAAAATAATTTGTGAGAAAGGGAAGTGCTTAATGTTCTTGTAGGACAAATGTGGGGTATACCAATCCAGATTCCTGTATAGGAATCCGACCACTAAGGGAATGAAGGGTTTTACATTAAAAAAATCTGTCAGAAATATGCCACCGCAGAGCCAGTTATTATGCAGTCGAACAGTAGGGTGCAAACATCACATGTCGTCATACCATGAGGTCTTATGTTTGTATCTGTTTTGTAAATTGGTATGTGTTTCGTATTGTTATCACTGGGCATTTGAGACCTAAGAACTGATGTCTCAACCAGTTATTAAGTCTCAAATGCCCAGTGATTACACTAGCTACGAGTAACAGTGCCTTTCTAACCAGAGGGTGATGGGCGCAGTGGGGTGTAACACAGAAATGTTCTGAGTGACATTGCATTTGCTATGGGTAGACGTTACACTTACCATCACGTGAAAGTTTTGCTCGTTTAATCATTTTATCCAATAAAAAAAAACTGATGGATATAACCTTGATTCTGAAGAGCACCGCCCGCCCTCCAACAACAGCTCAACTAACACCGTCTCTTATAACACTTGATAATATCGTATTGACTTGAAACACGCGTCATTTTTTTCGACTTCGGTGGTGAGTTTTGCCTAGTAGTATTGTAATGGTTGAGGGTATGTGGCGGTTCTCGGTGGCGGTATTAGTTTGCTTGTGCAACGATATTGTATGAGGACGGTCGATTCTCCTTAAAAACTGGGTAATGATACCATTTTTCATTTTGCATGCTGATCTTAGCACATTAACTTTCGTTCTTTATAAATTTCACTTGGGATTCGACCTGCGGCGTAGTAGACAGATGCTCTGATCACTTGATCAAGCAGTAAATCATTATAATCACGAAGGATAAAGAATATCTTTTTTTTAATTTTTATTGCGTAAAGTGATGAAACGAGCAAAACGTTCATCTAATGGTAAGTGCAACGTCTGCCCATAACAAATGCTGTGTCACCCAGAAAATTTCTGCCCTGTGTACACTGTGCCCATCACCCTGAGACATAGGTTCTTAAGTCTCATATGCCCAGTGACTACGCTAGCTCACAGTGCCCTTCAAACCGAAACACAGTAATGTTTGCACACTACTACTTCACGGTAGAATAACTGGCCCTGGGGTGGTACCTACCTAGACAGACTCCTGCATAAGAATCCTACCACCAGTGAACCACGTGTCGTGGTCTCGACTTCAGTGGTCTATATTACCTAATGGTAGTGTTAGTTTGCTCGTGCACGCTACTGTGGGTGGGCGAGCGGTGCTCTTCAAAACTGAGTAATACACCATCCATGATCTTAGCAAATTAACTTTCTTTCCTTCAATATAATGGATGTCCGCAAAGTAACTCCTGATTCTATTAGCTAGATTATAATCCCAATAACATACAAAGAGCGGCACATAACATCAATGTCTATTACATTGAATGACAGCTATAGCATAGAATATTAGTAAATCCATCCTCAAACAAATACAAACACATCAGGAGTACATTGTTGTAAGGAGTTCGTGTATATCTAAATGCTTAGCAGGCGGAGCACATAATGGGGGTCATTGTTTGACGTAGTGAGTCTAACCAAATAGGAAACATTGACACTCGAATGGTGTCGGTCTGCGTGCAATCGAATCGAATTCGTGTATGTGCTTAATGCTCGGTGTAATTTCATTGTATATTTACCTAATGGATATTATAGTGTCTTTCAGAACTATAGTAGGATATATTAACAATAAAATATTAATGTGATTATAAATAATATTTAATCATATTTTAGCGGATGATATTGCCAAGGAAAAGGGCGGCTACCCGCCAGATCGATTGGTCTGATCTGGGGAGGACGTTTCCTCCAACTAGTAATATTTAGATGTTGTATATAAATAGTTCGCATCTCAGAAAACTTTCATAGCGCGATTATGGACGTATGGGAATATTTCTTGAGCTTCTCATGTGGCGACATCATGAATGATAGTGGTTCCGGACCGTGTTTTGTGGTAGTCAGTTAGTCAGGGGGCGACCTGGGCTACAAGTAAACTTGTAATAAGCTGACATTGCATATATACATACAGTCACGCAGTCTATACTTTTGTCCCATATAAAGGGTAGGCAGATGCCACACATGAAAAAACACATCGTGGGAAGTTATGCGCCCTCACCCTCAATGCGGGGGTATCGTCAGCAGTGGTCACTTCTCCTAACCATAAATTAATTTGATATTCAAATTGCTTACACATATTGATTATGATAATTTCCGCTCTTTTTAGCCGATAGGTGTCGTAAGAAGCGACTAAGGTATTGTGCGGACAGCCTCTATTCTTTTTTTTTATTTTTTTTTATTTTATAAAAGTGACTGAAAGAGCAGAACGTTCACCTGATGGTAAGTGCAACGTCTGCCCATAACAATTGTTGTGTCATAACAAAATTTCTGTGTGACACCACACTGCGCCCGTGACCCTGAGACATCAGTTCTTAAGTCTCATATACCCAGTGATTACGCTAGCTGTCAGTGCCCTTCAAACCGAAACACAGTAATGTTTCACATTACTGCTTCACGGCAGAATAACTGGCCCTGGGGTGGTACCTACCTAGACGGATTCCTGCATAGGAATCCTACCACCAAGTTCGTGCAGAATGGCACCACAGTATGCAATGCTGTCACTATACTGCTCGTGGAAACGTAATGGGGAGTAAGAATTTTTTGACTCGTACCAAAAAGGCGGCGACGTGGTTCGCCACCCGTGACCTCTCGTTTCCCGCGAGGGCGAAAAGTGGGCTAAGTGAGTGGCTCTTGTATGGGAAAAAGTCGTGTCTGTATATATGTATATAAATATTATTAAATCAAAAAACTGACTTCAACGCAGCAGTTCTTAACATGCTTATAGAAGTTTGAGAGTTTGATGATTTTCTCATGGATCCCATCATCAGAATTTGTATAGGACGAAAAAGTATTACAAATTTAACTAAAAAAAGAATCATTGAAATCGGTTCACAGATGCGAAGAAATCGCGTAACATACACACAATTCTTTTTCATCGAATTGAGAACCTCCCTCTTTTTTGAATTCGGTTAAAAAAGAAAACCAGTTTATTCTGCGTTCATGCGTTGCGTATTTCCTAGTTGAAATATACAAGATCAGAGCCTATTTCTTTCTCAAAGGCCGGCAACGCATCTGCTATTCCTCTGGTATTGTAGATGTTCATGGGCGGCGGTGATCAATTACCATCACGTCAGCCACCTGCTCGTTTGCCTCCTCATCCATAAAAAAAACTTTTAAAAAAATCATCTTACGTTCCGTGGATGTTTTCGGAATGTCCTGTATGAACAGCACCATATGCACGATGTCAACGATTAGAATCGCCAGTCCGGTGCCCGTGAAGGGCACCAACGCCACATAGAAGCCGCACGGGCGGTGGCCCTGCGTCAGGCCGATCACGGCCAGTAGAAGCCACGTCACGTGGAGTGATAGCCAAAGGCGAATCTTGCTGTAAACGTTATCATTGCAGTTTATGAACGTTAGGACCACTGAAGAAGAAATATCTTTGGTTTTTGTTAGGTTTTCTTTATTGGATAAACTGTTAGACCGAGCAAAACGTTCATGGTAAGTGCAACGTCTGCCCATAACAAATGCTGTATCACACAGAACACTTCTGAGTGCCACCACGCTGCGCACGTCGCCTTGAGACATCAGTTCTTAAGTCTCATATACCCAGCACGTTTGCTCTCAGTGCCCTTCAGATCGAAACACAGTGCCTACACACTACAACTTCACGGCAGAATAACTGGCGCTGGGATGGTACCTACCTAGACGGAGTCCTACATAGGAATCCTACCACCAGTTACATATGTTTATTTGTCTTTAGTTTAATCAAATTTCTAATAAATATAGATCTATTCTATTCACGTCTGTCACGTGTATTGAATGACACTCGTTTTTTTAACATACATACATACATAAGATCACGACTTTATCCCATAAGGGGTAGTCAGAGACTGGGCACTCACTGCAAAAACAGATGACTGCCACAATCCACAATTCTAAATTTCACCAAAACAATATAATGCACTTGGTGTGATAGGTGGTGAGCCCATCGCCACCATGCGCTGCTGGGTGCACAGTTTAATTCCTTACTCGCCATTTACGAGATCCATTGGATGAGATGGAGTGGTAGTATTCTTTTAACGAGCCGCCACCACACGGCTCTGTTTTTTTAACAACCTAAATTTACATACACCTACATTTTAAGGTGCCCTGTGGTGGCGGCCTAAGAGGATCTACCACCCCGTCTTATCCCGTGGGTGTCGTAAAAGTCGACAGAGGGAAAATGAAAACCAGGAGATAGGCAGCAGCATCTTCCTGGAACATCTGAATAAATAAACTGCGGTTGCCGACCTCCCTGCCAAGCGTGGTAACTATGGATAAATCCCCCCAAAAGGAGTCCTATGTTCAGCAGTGGACTTGTGATAGGCTGAAACGACGACGACGACATTTTAAGGTTATATGGGTGCTCCGGTATATCTCAGCTATAGTTTTTGAAATCATTTACATCAATTCATTTCCAGTACAAGGTGAGTTTAGATTGAACCGTATTGTTTGAATGGAAGTTAGCGACGAGACGAGCAAGTCGCTCAACTGTTGGTAAGGCAACGCCTGAGTAACAAATACTGTCACCCAAAACATTTCTGTGCGGCAACACACTGCGTTCGTCACCTTGAGACATCAGTTCTTAGGTAGCCCAGTACTAATTACACTACATATCAGAGTGTATATCGGTTAAAACAGAATAACTGGCACTGCGGTGGTACTGGTATTTGCTCCGATCACGTGGTATTGTGGTCAGTGTATCTGACTGCTACACTAGGTCGGAATCCCTTAATATTTTGTTCCTTTGAAAACTTTAGTCAACAATAAATTTTAATTCGGTTCATTAAAAATAAACAGATTTCTGATAATGAAAATGTTTGGTTCAACATGACATTCTCTCAAGAGACTGTCTTGATAAAAATCAGTAAAAGAGGTACCGACTTTCAAACGCAACTGAGAACTGGCAACTCTAAAAATTTAAAAGACTTCCCGTCGCAAATTAGCTCATAGAGTTAAAAGGAAAAACTCTCCCGTACAGTTTCTAGGCTTTTAATTAAATGAATGATGTTGATATAAGAATTCGTCAAATAAAAGTTTTCTTTTAAAACATTAAGAAAGCTAAGCAGTTCGAAATTAAATTCCCGCGACGCTCTAGCCTACTTCATTAACAGGGAATGCGAAGGAATTCGGGGCCCGTTTTCCGAGTGATATGAAACATGCTTTGAACTACGCGTAGCCATTTCTAAAAGCAGTAGATTAATCATTTTTGCTTTTTGAATGTCTTCTGCTGTGCCTTAAAGATTTGTGGAATTTGCATACATACATAGTTCGGGTACATAAATACCCCATTGGGGTAGGCAGACCACATCTTTCCACTTGCTACGATACTGAAACACATCTTTAGCTTTTTCTGCTTTCATCGAACAGCAGCGTTAAACGGGTGGCGAACTATGTCGCCGCCATTTTGGTTCGAGTAAGAAAATGTTTACTCCCCATTGCGTTCCCACCAGCAGTGTAGTGACAGCATTGCATATTCTGGTATTATTCTGCACGAAAAAAGGCTGTCCGTACAATATCTTAGTCGCCTCTCACGACACCTCGGCAGGGCCGCTACCGCTAGGTGATTAAATAACTGACTGCGGTTGTACCCATTTAGATGGATTCCCGTACTCAAGTTCTACCACCACTGAGTATTCTGTTTCTGTCGCTTACCATACGAATACCGTGTGGTAGCGGACGCCGTGTGGTAGCGGCCTAAGAGTATCTACCACCCCATCCCGTGGGTGTCGTTAAAGTTGACAGAGGGAAATTAAAACCAGGAGATGGGCAGCAGCATCTTCCTGGAACATCTGAATAAGTAAACTGCGGTTGCCAACCCGCCTGCCAAGCGTGGCAACTATGGCAAAATCCCTTCCAATATGAGAGCTACAAACTTTTGTGGCTCTCTATGGGGGAGGCCTATGTTCAGCAGTGGACTTATGATAAGCTGAAACGACGACCATACGAAAGCCGTCAGCGTTTTGCACCTACATACGCTGGTACTTTTGAGAGCGAAGTTCTTCAGGTGATTAAAATAAAACCATTACTGTATTAGGCATTATCATCACCCTGCTCACGGTCTTTTCCCATTATCAGGTTCAACACCATGATCTTTTTTTTATGGAAGAAAGTGACGAGATTAACAACTCGTTCACCGAACTAATCCGTCCGAAATGAATCCGTCTAGTCTACCTAGACTACCACTGGAGTGCCAGTTATTCAATCACCAAGCAGTGTAGTGTGCAAACATTACTGTGTTTCGGTTTGAAGTCCACTGAGAGTTAATGTAATTACAGGGCATATGGAACCGACCTCGGTTCGGATCGGATCTCGATCCTGAGACATCTGTCTCAGGATGACAAGCGCAGTTTGGACAGAACTGTTCCACACGGAAATGTTCTGGGTGACACAGCATTTGTAATGAGCAGACGTTTTACCAACAGGTGATCTCGTCGCTGTCTACAATAAAAAAACATACAACTATATAAACCCAATCCTACCAACCACATGTGTGACACAATTTTGAGAGGATTTTGAGAGGATTTTGGAGTCGAGAACAGTCCGTCACGTTGCTTCAGTGCGTGTTGGCGAACTTCACAAAACATCGAAACATTTATTTATTTACCAGACATACAGATTTCTTCGATTTACATTCACCACTGAGTTTTTTTTTATTGGAAAATGTGATGAAACGACCTGATAGTAAGTGTAACGTCTGCCCATAACAAATACTGTGTCATCCAGAACATTTCTTTGCGACACCACACTGCGCCCCTCACCATGAGACATAAGTTCTTAAGTCTCATATTCCCAGTGATTACACTAGCTCACAGTGCCCTTCAAACCGTAACACAGTAGTTCGCACACTACTGCTTCACGGCAGAATAACTGGCTGGGTTGGTACCTAGATGGAATCCCGCATAGGAATCCTACCACCAGTACGTGGTAAATCTGTACTTAAAATGACGAATAACAATTTTAGTGGTACGGTATCGGGTATTGAACATAGATCATATGAGCATTATAAAATTTAAAGCATACGATTGGCCTCTGATATTAAGAGCTACTGTGCAGGTCACGATGACTTGCAAATATCAAAACTGAAAAGTAAAACATAATTTCTAGTTTTTGGCTGCCACATGCGTTATACTACCTAACTGGTGGTAGGATTCCTATGCAGGAATCCGTCTAGGTAGGTACCACCCCAGGGCCAGTTATTCTGCCGTGAAGCAGTAGTATGCAAACATCACTGTGTTTCGGTTTGAAGGGCACTGTGAGCTAGCGTAATCACTGGGCATATGTGACCTAAGAACTTATGTATCTGGGTGATGGGCACAGTGTGGTGTCACACTGTTCTGGGCGACACAGCATTTGTTATAGGCGGACGTTACACTTACCGTCAGGTGAACGTTTTGTTTCATCACTTTATGCAATAAAAAAAATACTTGTGAACAGGTGCTATTAGTGGAGGCTGGTCTGCTCGAGCTTACAATTTACATATATAAAAAAAAGTAAAGTTTCAGCCTATAAATGTCCCACTACTGAGCACAGGCCTCCTCTCATTTCTGAGAGGGTTTTGGAGCTAGGAAGAATCCGCCACGCTGCTCCAATGCGGGTTGGCGGACTTCACATGTCCTCGAAATATTTCTATTCCTCGGACATGCAGGTTTCCTCACGATGTTTTCCTTCACCGCTAATCACGTGGTAAATCAGCACTTAAAATTGTAGAACAATATTAGAGGTGCTGGTACCGGGGATCGAACCCAGGTTACTCGCTTACTATGAAATTAAAGGCGAGCACCAGGCCCCTGAGCTACCGCGGCTCAATTTACATTTACATATATATAGAATTAATTAATCCTGTCTAAGATTTGAACATGGAGCGTGCTTTGGTTTTTCTTGAGACTATTCTCTGTAAATTTAATTATAATGTATTTTTGACTGAGATAAAAAAGGATTTACAAAAAAGAGGACACCCACGGAGTTTCTTTCGCCTGTGTCTTCTCCGTCACAGGAAACTCGGCGGTAGATTGTAAAGAAATGACATTTGACAAACGAAATTTATATTTCTTACGTCGAAAAATAAACAATTTTCATTTCATTTCATTTCAAAGCGTATATAACTATGTGGATATTTATATGTAATATCGTATTATAATTCCGTATGACAAGTTAGTTCCATTTGTCATAATGATTTTATTAGTGCGTAGGTATTTAATGTTATCTAATCCATTATTTCTAAAGCACCTTACATTATTTCTCCATGCATGACTGTAGAGAATGCCAAAAGGCATTAGGCCGCCATTTGTAATACTTTTTCATAAACGGCGACAACTTCCTAATACTGTCGAGAGCCATCAACTGCGCAGGAGATATTATGCTGCCGCAAGTGTACGCGCAAACACAGAGGCACTCACTCGTCCCAACCTACCCGCGCCCGATGTAACGCTGATGCGATAAGATCGGAGGTAGGCTAGGATGCAGTGTCAGAAACACGGGGACAATCACAACACAACCAGACCCGAAAACCAACAATTTGTGTTTTAGCACAAATGTTGGCTCCGGCTGGGATTCGAACCCAGGACCCGCGGCGTAGAAATCAGGTACTCTGACCATTAGGCCACGCGGGAGGTGAATACATTAAAGAGTAAATAAATAAATAATTTCTTTTATTGGCTCATTTTTTTCTAGAATTTCAAGTTGTTTACCTGCGGAAGCTGGAGGCAACAGAGTTCGTCATCGGCCAAACGATTGTGGACATGCGCGTGTTGATGGTGCTTTTAACCGTGTAGTTGAAGAACTGTATCCTCCCGCAAGCTTCGGGCTCGTAGAAGTACAACAGTTTGAGAAGCGTCACTTCGTGTAGCTCATTTGCTGAAGGCACTAACTTACAGCCAATTGTGAACCAACTAATTATCACGCAGAGTAAAGCTGAAAATGCGTTTTCTAACTTAAGAAAAAGACATTTTTAATGATTCTCAGACATGCCGGTTTTCTCACGTTGTTTTCCTAACGAACGCGCCTTTTAGTGGAGTTAATTTTAACTTCTTTTTTTAACTCCTAACCCAAAGACATTAGGAAGGTTGTTGATAAGCTGACATTTAAAAGATTATTACGAGAACATTTTTTAAAATCATCTTTGTAAGTTGATACCAACAAATCTATCACCGGTCATTCTGTAATATGTATGTATATATGTATATATCAGTTTTTCGTGTATGTATATTTAAGTGTATATATCTATGTATATATGTAAGTGTAATATGATTTTAAATATAATTATTATTAATAAGATATATTTTAGTCCCATTAGTGTGTAAAGCACCTATAACAATATCTCTCTATGCCTAGGGTTGACTGGGAGAGAATGACAAAAGGCATTAAATCCGCCCTTTGTAATCCTTCTTTTTTTTGAAAAGGTGAATACAATAAATTAATAAATTTTATAGTACGCCAGTGAGTTCGACCCCGGTGACGGCGCCTCTAAAATTATTCTGCAATTTTAAGTGAAGAAACCTGCATGTCTGAGGAATGAAAATATTTCGAGGACATGTGAAGTCTGCCAACCCGAATTGGAGCAGCGTGGCGGACTCTTCTTAGCTCCGAAGCCTCAAACAATAAGAGGCTCAGCTAGAGTGCTCAGCAGTGAGACATTTATAGGCTGTTACTTTACTGACGGTAAATGCCACTGCCGCACATTTACCACGTGCTCAGCGGTGAAGGAAAACATCTTGGCAAAAACCTTCACTTCTGAGAAATAAAACTATTTTGAAGTATGCGAAGTCCGGCCACCCGCATTGGAGCAGCGTGGAGGACTCTTCCCGGCTCCGAAACTCATGAGAGGAGACTCGAGCTCAGCAGTGGGACATTTATAGGCTGTTACTTTACTTTTACTTTAACTCCAGTTCAAATTTTCTCTTATTACAGTACTACACAATCGGACGGACTTACTTTGGTACAAGATGACAACTAGAGTGACGACACCTAGAGTATTCATCTCCGAATCTAGAAGTAAAGTGATTTAAGTTTCTTCCTATATCATATTTTCCAAATTACAAATCGATGTCGGATCCTCTTAACTTCATTACGAATCCTCGCTTGACAACCCGGTATCAAATAAATTCGAGTCGGCCGTGATTAGTGTTAGCAGTTCCAGTGTGTAAAAAATCGGGACGGAAGGTAAACATAATAGCGCATTGCGTTTTCAAATCGGGATAACTACAATTGTTACAAAAAAAAACTTGCTATCATGATCATTTACTTTTATATTTTGTTAAATTGTTACATCATTTATTTTGTCGTTTTTTTTTTAAATTGGTATCTTACCATTGCATAGTACAAGAAACAAGAAAAAACTAATAAAACTTAAACAAACTGGACATTTTGAGGTTAGTATTTATTAGGTGAACGTTTTGCTCGTTTCGTCACTTTAACAAATAAAAAAAAAATAAAAAAAAAAATCGTGTCATTTGGACTACTGATCAAGGGTGAATTAGGACGTGTCACCAGACCCTTGAAAATCGGGACGTCCCGCATGAATCGGGACACCTGGCAACTCTAGCCATTATTCAATTTACTGTCCCTGAAACACACAACAGCGGTTCGGTTTTGAATACTGGATATATCTAAAATGTTTCCGTTTTCTGCGAGTCAATATATAATTCTTCTTTTCTATTAACATTTGATATTCAAGTATGAGCAGTGGTTAGTAGTTACAACCAAAACTTTCTGAACAACATATACTCGTACATACTTGTTTCATACATGTACACACAGTTATACATTGTTTGTACGTAATTAAAGTTTGAGTCATTATTTGTTGGCAACATTTTAAAATTCTATGGCGACAATCTCAACTCTGTGCGACTGTTTGACCACAGACTATTACGTGTTTGACATTAGCAGAATGAACGTAACCAAACGTCAGATTACTACGTGTATGAATGTTTTATTTTATTCAATTTAAAGTTTTTGTAACACATATTATTGTATATATAAATTTATTAGCAGTGTTAGAATTTCTCCATACGCTTCTTCTCCATACAAACGAACTATTCCTCTTTACGTATAATTATACAACGTGTTTCATAATTAGTGTAATATCCCGGCACCTACCCATGCTACTTTGATCAGATAAACAATGGTGAAGCTTTAATGACAAAATTGAATAATAAAAATTTCGATAAAAAACTATAAAATTATTTGTTATGTAAAACTTTGAAAACTTTTATGTAAAACTTAAACTCGAGCCGTGGTAGCTCAGGGGCTAGGCGCTCGCTTTAAATTTCATAGTACGCGAGTGACCTGGGTTCGATTCCCGGTGCCGGCACCACTAAAATTGTTAATTTCAATTTTAAGTGCTGATTTACCACGCGCTCGGCGGTGAAGGAAAACATCGTGAGGAAACCTGCATGTCTGAGGAATAAAAAATATTTCGAAGACATGTGAAGTCCGCCAACCCGCATTGGAGCAGCGTGGCGGATTCTTCCTAGCTCCAAAACCCTCTCAGAAATGAGAGGAGGCCTGTGCTCAGTAGTGGGACATTTATAGGCTGAAACTTTTATGTAAAACTTTACGCGACCCTAACTCAAAAGGTCGTTGTCCCGAACCGGACAAATCCAAGGTACGTTTTCTTCTCCATTACATTTGTTAACCTAGTATAAGGTCGAACAATATCGGCATCATACTAACAGATTTACTTCATAACTGATTTCCTTAATATATAAGATGTGCTCTTAATATTGCATCCTTTCATTATCATAGGATATATAAATCACTTTACTATTTTGATACTGCACTTGATTGATGTTCTCCTAGCCGATGTCAACCACGGCGACAACTTACGAATACTGTCGAGAGCTATCAACTGCGCAGGTGATATTATAGTGCCACAAGTGTACGCGCAAACACAGAGGCACTCACTCGTCCCAACCTACCCGCGCCCGACGTAACGCTGATGCGATCAGATCGGAGATAGGCTAGGATGCAGTGTCAGAAACACGGGGACAATCACAACACAACCATACCCGTAAACCAACAATTTGTGTTTTAGCACAAATGTTGGCTCCGGCTGGGATTCGAACCCAGGACCCGCGGCGTAGAAGTCAGGTACTCTGACCACTAGACTGCTGTATCACAATAGTAAAGTTATTTATATTGAGAAAATGGCGTGGTTTTGACGACGCGCGAGTAAAGCACTGCCTCAAACGCTTTCGCGTGTGAGGCGTACACGTGTTGATTTCCGGGTCTGATTGTGTCGTTTTACACATAGGAGTCATATTATATGTACTCCTATGTGTAAAACGCAGCAACAAAGGAGAAACGCTAGTTTGGAGCATTTATTAAAATGAAACGAATAAAGCTAATGTTCTGTGAGTTTTTAGTCAACATAATTAGTATGTGAGTCATGCTAAGCTAGGGTTGCCATACGCAAATTTTGAGAATCATGATTTAAAGGGGGAAATATCAGGACATTTCGATTCATAAACAGGATGCATTATTAGAGCAGTTATTAATAGTAATAGGGACTGAAAACAAGATTCAATAAAACTATACTTATGGCAGTGTAATTTTTACGAAAAAAGCTTATTTATTTATATATTCTTTTTTTTTATTTCATAAGATGACGGAACGAGCAAAACGTTCACCTGATGGTAAGTGCAACGTCTGTCCATAACAAATGCTGTGTCACCCAGAAAATTTCTGTGTGACACCACACTGCGCCCGTCACCCTGAGAGTTCAGTTCATAAGTCTCATATGCCCAGTGATTACGCTAGCTCACAGTGCCCTTCAGACCGAAACACAGTAATGTTTGCACACTACCGCTTCACGGCAAAATAACTGGCCCTGGGGTGGTACCTACCTAGACGGATTCCTGCATTGGAATCCTACCACCAGACCACCACATCTATTGAACCTTACAATAAGTGAAGGAATAAATGGCGGACTTAATGCTAAAATGCTTTTATATGCTATGCCAGTCAACCTCAGGGCAGTGAGTTATCAGCAAAAACGGTTACTAAAAAGAAAATAATATTATTAAATAAATAAACGTATATACAGTCATATACTTACATACACATACCTAAATACTATATGATATAATATACGAATACGATACTACTAATACATTATAAATATTTGCAACGAAATAACAATTATTACAATTAGCAGATTAACAACATTTACAATTATTACAATTACATAATAACAATTAACAGAAATTAAATTATAGAATTATAAAAATAGAATGTTAAAAGGACGCATAAAATCTCAGGACGCTACTTAAAACTATCCAGGAGATCCCAAAAAGCAGGACATATCCTGGGAAAATGGGACGGTTGACAACTCTACGCTAAGCTAAGCCCTAAGCAATGGTACGAGTACAACTGTGATTATCGCTATTACGTGAAGTGTTTTGCATTTTGTTTGTTTATTATTAAAACAAAAGTTTTAGTTTCGAACAGTTTTTTTTCTGTTTGCACTATTTAGTACTTGTATAAAATAAAAAGTTTTGAATCATAAATTTGTTTTAATACGAGGGTGGATTGAAAAGTACTCGGCCTAACCAAGAAAATAAACACATACTAAATCAGTTATATTTTTATTTTTCTACATAATCACCATCAAGTTCAATACACTTTTGCCACCTCCCCTTCCAAGCATTTAGACCGTTAAAAAAAAATTATTCTTCCTTAGAGTCAAAATATGCGTCTACAGCTGCTTTGACCTCGTCGTTTGTCGAAAATCTTTGACCTCCGAAGTGCTTTTTTAGGTTAGGGAACAGAAAGAAGTCTGGTGGTGCCAGATCAGGTGAATACGGCGGATGCGGTAACAGTTCAAAGCCACAGTTGTGAATTCCAGCCATTGACTTCACTGACGTGTGAACACGGGCGTTATCTTGATGAAACAGGACTTTTCTTCTGAGCATTCCTCGACGTTTTTCTTTTATTTCCTCTCGCAAACGACGTAGTAAGGTGCAGTAGTAATCAGAGTTTATAGTCTGACCCCTTTCAAGATAATCAATCATAATCACACCTTTCGAGTCCCAGTATTCTACTGAAGCCATCACCTTATTTGCCGACTTAGCCTTTTTAGGGGGTGGTGAACCAGGTCTTCTCCACTGTTTTGATTGTTGTTTTGTTTCCGGTGTACAGTAATGGACCCATGTTTCGTCCATAGTAACAAAACGATTCAAAAAATCATCTGCATCGGCTTCAAATAACTCCAAACAGTCGCGTGAAATAGTCAATCGCGTCCTTTTTTGTTCAACTGAAAGCAGTCGCGGAACCCACCTCGCAGACACCTTGTGGAAACCCAACTCGGTGACAATGATGTTTTGAGTTCGTTCATAAGAGATGCCTATAATCTCGGCTATCTCTCTAATTTTTAATCTGCGGTCTCCCATTATTAAATCAAGTACTTTTTTAATATTTTCGTCAGTAGTTGACGTCGAAGGCCTTCCAGAGCGGGGTTCATCTTTCACACTCTCTCTACCACGCTTAAATTCTGCTATCCATTTTTTGACGGATGAATATGACAGAGCACAATCGCCTAATGTACTGACCATGTCATCATGGATGGCTTTTGACGATAGCCCCTTCTTATGGAGGTACTTAATGACGGCACGCTGCTCGATTTGCTCCATTCGCGGAAATTACGAGTATGACCGATTACTTTGTTAATAAATTTATAAAATCACAACTAATTATCGCACACGTTTCGAATTTCACACAATGAACTAGTCTGAACTGAACTAAATAATGTGGGTAGATTTGATTTTTAGAATTGAATGGATCTGTGTTAGGCCGAGTTCTTTTCAATCCACCTTCGTAATAATGAGCTACGAGTATTATTTTAGGTTTAATTATAATGATAAATATAAATTATGACTGATTACTCGTAAAGGTTAAATATTATAATTCCACGAGAAGCAGTTCCTTAAGTAACCGAAAAAAGTTCCCAGTACGGTAATTAGTGAATTAATTTTAATTTTTACAGAAAAATTCTAATTATTTTGTGAAATTTTTATGGTAAACAAATATTCCTTTTATACGTGACGCGTATTTTAAATTTCAGGAACCGGCCACTTACGTTAAACGTTTATAAAAAAGTTATTCCTATTTTTGAAAATGGAATCCTTTGGCTTTTGGATACTTTTTCTGTGAATGTCATTTATTTTTACCACTATTCTATTAACTGGCTTCGTATATCTGTTCGGGTCAAATTTAGTTACTGTGATTCACTAACTTCCCGATTAGCTAGAGACTTGAAACTTTAAACATAGCTTAGAACTGGATGACAATTCATTATTAACTCGCTTTTTTGTCTGTCTGTCTATGATCATCACGTCGCTTTCTTCCATAAAAAATCTAGCTTCTGACGTCAAGTGAAAAAAAATTGAGCACGATAAAAATACCATTACATCTTAAAGGTTTTTTTTTATTTTTCCAATTCCGATAAATCGCAAAGCGCAGCAGACATGGAGTGCATTGCACTGCGCTCCTCGATGTACTTTAATCACACCTCACAGTTTTACGGCTTCCCTCCAGACGACGCGGTGGACATATTTACGATGTTCCTTTCTTTACTCGGATTAAAAGCGCGCGAAAGGCTTCATTAAAATCCTTTGTCTTTTAACTGGTTTCAGTTTCGTAAATGTGATATTGAGCAGTCGCGTGGCTTTAGCC
The DNA here is from genome assembly GCA_019845155.1 of Luehdorfia chinensis. NCBI lineage: Eukaryota > Metazoa > Arthropoda > Insecta > Lepidoptera > Papilionidae > Luehdorfia > Luehdorfia chinensis. The sequence continues at coordinate 3,458,299 of JAHVAK010000390.1, forward strand.
TGCCTGCTTAGTTGCGGGTCCCGAGTTCTAATTCTAATCGAAGATTTTTGATGATTTGATGATTCTTTATTCCTTTAAATAACGGCCTTCTCCACTGCTGAACATAGGCCTCCCCCCATAGATTGTGTAGCTCTCATTTTCGGTAGTTTTGCCGTAGTTGCCAAGCTTGGCAGGCGGGTTGGCAACCGCAGTTATTTTATTCAGATGTTCCAGGAAGATTCCGCTGCCCATCTCTTGGTTTTCATTTTGAGTCTGTCGACTTTTACAACACCCACGGGATGAGATGGGGTGGTCGATTCTCTTAGGCCGCTACCACGCGGTAAAGGAAATATCTCATACTTCCATAAATTCGCACCATGAAATTCGGTATCCTGAGTGCTTTTTACACAACATGCACAACACAACCAGGACCGAAAACAAACAATTTTTATTTTTGCACAATTATTGCCTCCGCTTTGGATTCGGACCCAGGCTCCCGGAACTGAAGTCAGGTACTTTGACCACTACGCCACGCGGTCGAAAATTTTATTATTATTATTTATTAGCTGACGCCCGCGACTACGTCCGCGTGGATTTAGGGTTTTTTAAAAATATCGTGCGAACCGTTCGATTTGCCGAAATAAAAGGTGCCGTTTTGTCTCCAGGTTGCAAGCTATCTCTGTGCCGAATTTCGTCAAGATCGGTTCTACGGTTGTGCCGCGAAAAGGTAACAAACAGACAGACGGACAGAGAGGGTTACTTTCGCATTTATAATATAATATGGAAGTTTGGATTATGTTATTAACGTAATAGTTCAGTGTTTGTACTATTGACCTTTTTTATTTTGTTTGAAAGAAACCACCCGCAATATTTTGTGTGATGAAACGAGCAAAACGGTAACCTGATTTTAAGTGCAACGTCTGGCCATAACAAATGCTGTGCCACCCAGAAAATTTCTGTGTGACACTACACTGTGCCCATCACCCTGAGACATAGGTTCTTAAGTCTCATATGCCCAGTGATTACGCTAGCTCACAGTGCCCTTCAAACCGAAACACAGTAATGTTTGCACACTACTGCTTCACGGTAGAATAACTGGCCCTGGGGTGATACCTACCTAGACGGACTCCTGCATAGGAATCCTTCCACCAGCGATCTTCGTATATCGTGTTTTGCAGACATTAATTGCATAGATTGCACATTGCCCGAAAAAATCTGTTGTAAGCCATGAATATATTTGTTTCATGCAGGAATTGAACTCGCGGCGGCGTAGAAGTAATTTTTTTTAATGAATAAAAGTGACGAGACGGGCAGATTACCTCATGGTAAGTGCAACGTCTGGTCATAACAAATACTCACACCATTTTCGTGTCGCACCACACCCCACTTGTCACCGAGAGATATCAGTTCTTAAGTCTCATATGCCCTGTATAATTCATTTCTAACAAAACTATTAATACATTGTGAAACGTAACAGTTTACGAAACTAAAATGTTCAATTATGACATAGACAATGAAACCTATTCGCATTGACATCAAAGATTAGGTAAACGTGACCGAATATTCCCTAATACAACAGAAAATGCTAATTATGTGTGTAATCGTAAGAGCGTCAAGCTTTACTTCAATAACTTTCTGTAATGTGTTACTTAGAACAAAGTGGAACGAGCGTCAGAAACAAAAGTGTCCAAAATTACCGAATAAGTGTCCAAAATTTCCAAATCAGAGCAGCGATTGTTATGCTAAAAACTTTTAAAGTATTAGCAAATATTTTCTTTTGAAGAATATTATTACGGTTTCGTTCTGAGACCGTGAATAATTTGGATAGCGTTGTGGATAATTACTCTTTCATATATTTATGTTATCGAGTGAAAAATACAGGTTGTTGGAACAAAAGTTTATTTGCCGATTAAATTATAAATATTTTGACATCTGGTACAACAATTGAATACAAAAGCAATTAATAATATTGGCAGATTAAAAACAACAATTTTGATTTTTTTCATGATTGGTTAGTTGTGAAATGTATTACTTTTCAAAATGGCCGAACAACAAACAGCTGATCCTCTCGAGTTCACATTGAAATTGTATTCAATTGTCACGGATTGTTGTCTTGAAATATTTCTTATGTTCAGTACAACTGCACGTAAGCCGCTGACTGATACTGTGGTACGTTTGAGTAAACGTAGATTGGGGCACGGTCCTCATTTCTGTACCGGAGACGAGCGGTGTAGGCCATGTTACGTAAATCATTCTCCGTTTGGAACTGAACTCGCTGGAGCTGGGATCCCGGTAAGAGCACGTAATAAGCACCCTGGGCACTCACAACCTCGGCGTCATTCTTGGGCTCTTCTTCGAGTTTCTCTTTCTTTTCGCTTCCTTCAACGCTTTCAGCGTCTTCCTTTTCTGCACCAGTTTTGCTTTTGCCTTCAGCTTCTGGAGGTCCATACTCAGTTTGAGGAGCTGCGTAGGTATTCAACGGTGCGCCATAGCTTGTGGCGGGCACGCCATACGAAGTTGAAGGTGGTGAGAGTTCTTCACGGGTCGGAAGGCTGAATGCTTTCGATGGTCGAAAACCAGCTGCTGGGTAAGGCGCGTTTTCTGTTTGCTGAGTCTCCTGCTGTCCATCTTCTTGTCTCGCTGATTGTAACCTCGCCTGTCTGTAGCGAGGAGGTTCAGCCGCCACAACAGCTGCGAGGAGGAGAACACAGACGAAAGTCTTCATTATTGTTGATGCTTCGACTGTTTGCCGACGAATGATGCTGTATCCTAAAACGGCTGTGCTTATATACGTATACCAAAGTCAACAGTTTCTCATCTAAGTTTCCGATTTTCCCGGATGTGTCACTGTCTCCTTCAAAATCGATATTCTGGCCGAGTGGGCCACGACATTGGCCTCCTAAAGCGAGAATCATTGGTTGTGTAAAGGTGGTCGATTAGGAGCTGTCATTGTTCATTGCTCGTACGTGACCTGGGTTACAACTTGTCTATGGTGGCGAGCTTACGAAAACTCTAAATGAGTATTTTTAATATTCATGAGTCGTGGGGAAATCGCTTTCTTTTGGCGTCGCTAATTAGATCATTGTGGTTATGTTCGTCTGGTTTTATGTGACTGTTGGAGCAAACTTGCCGCCTCGTTAAGGTTACTTAAAACATAGAAGCGATCTGCTATAGACTGCAAATTGAATGCATAATATATTGCGCATCTCTCCTTGAAGTTATTTTATGGTATGCGTTAGGACATGCATCAAAATATTGTTGAATTATGCGTATTGTATATTAAATTGACTTTGGAACTATGACAATATAATGAAAATAATTGTATTTGTTAAAAGTATTGTGATATCGTGATTTATTCAATTACTTCGACAAAGAAAAATTAATATAAAACCAATTAAATTTTCAGCTAATATACTGTACCTGTACTAGCTAAACCCGTGACTCCGTCCGCAGGGTTTTTGGTTTTTTAAAAATACCGCGGCAACCATTTGATTTTCCATAACAAATTCTATGGAATGCAAGCTATCTATCTATATATATAACATATATATATATATATATATATATATATGTGCCGAATTTCGTCAAGAACGGTTCAACGGTTGAGCCGTGAAAAGTTAACAAACAGACAGAGGGACAGAGAGAGTTAGTTTCGCATTTATAATATTCGTAAATAAGAAATCTCATCTCGAAATGTAGCAGACAAAGAAGAAGAAGCTTATTGAAATTTGTATCAACTAAGAATACGTTTTTTTGCATTTTTGTAATTTTTTTAATTTTTTTTTAATAAAAAAAAATTGTTAATTATACTTAGACCCGATTTCACCGATCGCTTTGGAAACCAAGTTTAATAAAACCTCGTTTTATTGAACTTAGTTCAAATGTATCATTTAAACTCGGTTTTCGTCTAACCAATTTCACCGGCTCCATTTTAACCGCGTTCAGAAAAACGAAGTTAACGTGAAATATCGACACAATCTAAAACAAAAACTCGATGTATTTATTATTTTGCGACATCAAACAGCCTGTTTTATGCATAAGACACATATGTATGCAAACAATAAACAAAACGTATTAAAAATATTTATTGTGTTTACATAGTTGTGCAATTGAGCTGAACGTCGAAAATTGGGCGTTCAGAATTTAAACCGCGTTTAGCTTTAATCGCGTTCAGTTGATGTTGATGAAATGCAAACAGTAGCATTGAACTCAGTTAAACGCTTAAACTTCGTTCAGCTTGAACTGAGCGCGTTTAGTTCCAACGGTGAAATCTGCCCTTATTTACGTAGATTAGAGTATTAAAGAAAACACGATTGCCTAAATTTCAATGGAGTACTTGACAATTTTTAAAACGCCAGAAATATGCAATTAGCCATATCTCACTCTCTGGTGGTAAGATTATGCATCCGTCTAAGCAGGCACCACCGCAGTGCCAGGTATTCTGCCGTCAAGCTGTAGTGCGCAAACATTATTGTTTAGCGGTTTTAAGCGCACTGATAGCTAGTGAAATTATATTGAAATTTTATTGGTGATACAGCATTTGTAGTGTTAGTGGTATGTTATAAACTTTGCAATTATTACACTAATTTGAAAGTTAAAAAAAAAATTTCTAATAAAAAAATTTTATTAGAATTTTTTTTTTTATTAAACACAGACTTCATAAAAAGGGTTATTAAATATAAGGAATAAATGGATGATGAAAACCTCTGGGAATAAGGTAATCGCTGCCAAGCTATTTCAACATCTTTATAATCTTGTAATTATACATTATTTTTAACTGACTAAAAAGAAGGAAAAAAATGCTCGTTAGGTTTCTTGCTGGGTCCTCCCAGGACAGAGACATTTTTTGCGAATCAGTAGTTAAGAAAAAGAAAAAAAACTTTAATAAGTATTACGTAAATAATCAATGTTGAATAAAAAATATTCTTCTTCTATTCCATTCTATTCGAAGAAGGTAAGATACAGTAAATATGAAAACGAGCTTATTTAGTAGCTCTCACAAATTCACCCCTTGGCAACACTAGCGTTTCCAATTCAAAAAGGTTTGTGATGTTTATGATTTCAGAAAAGGTTGCCAATTTAGAATCGGTAGTTAGAAACTTACTGGAAAATATGGTTCGTATTTCGCGAGGCTTATGTATATACTAGCTGTGTGATTTGATCCGTGTAAAATATGCCGACTGCATGCCGTACAGCGTGGTACCTTGCTGGGTTTGAGCATACATAGTTCGGCGCCTCTCGGTAACGTTCGATTTTCAGGATGTGGCTCCTTAACAATACCATAGCATAAAGTTTTGTAACCAATTTTTTTTTTCGGACCGATGGTCACTGTTCATCGTCATCATATCATATCATTTCAGCCTATCACTAGGCCACTACTGAACATAGGCTTCTCCCGTAGTTGCTACAAAAGTTTGCAGCTCTCATATTGGGGGGAGTTTTGCCATAGTTGCCACCCTCGCCAGGCGGGTTTATTTATTCAGATGTTCCAGGAAGATGCTGCTGCCCATCTTCTGGTTTTTATTTCCCTCTGTCCACTTTTACTACATCCACGGGATGAGATGGGGTGGAAGATTCTCTTAAGCTGTCACTGTTAGCCCTAAGGATTTCGCAGCCACGCCGCAGCGCTTAGGGCGTTTAGCCGAAACGTTTATTAATGAATGGCGAAAGGGGACCTCGACTTGGACCGTCATTTTGTGCGCGAGAGTAATTGACTAGAGGATGCTCAAGGGGGGGTTTGTAGCTCAAAACTTTTTTCAATAACCAAGTTATCTAATAGAAAAATATTTTCTTAAACCTGATTAGTATTTCGTAAATACACCCCAGCTTTATTATAATAGTTGAAATTTAAAATCCGTTACTCGATTGTAATTTTTTGACAACCTCTTTTTTAACAACCATTCTTTAATTAGGTCCTCCATCTGGAGAGAAACAGGCTAAAGTAACTCCTCAGTTATCCTCGGTATTAGTATTTTTTTAATTTAAATGTAACATAATTATAAAAAAAAAATCAATGTTTAGAAACAGAGAATAATTTGACGGAAACGGTCAAATGAAACGGTTCTTAAAATTTCATTTCAGAAATATGTATATGTAAGAATATAAATCACAATTATTTCTCGCGCATCATACCTTGAATGAAAGAAAATTTACTCGTGTCTACTATATAAATTATGATTACGCACTACTCCGCCTAGAAAGCGTGTCCATGAAAGCACATTTTCTCAACTACAGTCTGTGTTCTACAGTAAAGTGCGTAGTAAAGTCGATGATCTAAATTAGCTTTAAAAAGTCTTCGTTTATTTGATGTTTTTGTTTCAAATTAGTTTTACAGCTTGATTCCATTAAACGCACTACCTACGTGTATTAAAATGAAAATAAAAAAATTAAGCTCAAATACACGAAAATTCCTGTCTTCATTACGATTTACTACCTACGAGTATTTTATTTATACTCTATTTTACCAAGTATCACTGTTAAGTCTTTGATCAATGAGTATTCGAGTGTCGGTCACTGTTTCCAACAGTTTAATAGAAACAGTCGTAAAATATTTTAAATTAATATTCCTTTGCCTAATTTCATTCGACCCAAAATATCACACATACGTCACATGTCAGATCCACAGTTCATTCAGCCGTGTTCATATCCCGCCTAAAATGGCGCCCGCTTGACGTTTAATTACGCGGTAAAACGGTGCTCGCCTCTAGCGTCGAATCTCGTTACGATGAAGGATAGATATTAAAAGATAATTTATCATCGCGTCTTTTTTATGTGTCATGCTATTGTAACTTTGTAATATATATTTAGTATATGTATTATTTTTTAACGTACTGGACGTGGACCACTGCTAAGTGTGGTGAATTTATCATAATCACCACCCATTGCAAGAGGTTTGGCGAGTGTCACACAAACAAACACACACACCAAGTGAAATTTGACACTATAATTAATAAATATATAAAATATGATTTTTGCCATATACCATGAAATAATATAAGAAAACCAAAATAAAAAGCTAACGTCAATTGTAACTGAAGTTCCGGACAATTATTATTAGGTACCGTGTGGTGGCAGCTTAAGAGAATCTGCCACAACATCTCATCTCGTGGATGTCGTAAAAGTCGACAAAGGGAAAATAGAAACCACAAGATGGGCAGCAGCATCTTCCTGGAAAATCTGAATAAATAAACTGCGCTTGCCAACTCGACTGCCAAGCGTGGCAACTGTTGCAAAATCACTCCAAAATAAGAGCTACAAACTATTGTGGCAATCTGTGGGGGAGGCCTATATTCAGCAGTGGACTAGTGATAGGCTGAAGTGATGATGATGATGACGCTGATTAATGTTACAATTAACACTGTCACTATTTTATACTATACTTATGAAAACGCCTACATGATTTAATTATTTTACTTTAAATTCTTCTCTGGTAAGTAACGATTATCATAACACTTTTTTGACTTTATTGTTTACGATTTATTTACAGGATATTGTGTCGAGACTAACAAATCGCTCACCTGATGGAAAGTGAAACTTTTGCCCATAACACTACGCCCTTCACCTCGAGACATCAGTTCTTAAGTCTCATATGCCCAGCTGCGTTGCCATTGAGAAAAGATTGGGCTTTTTTCTTGAAGGTCCTCAAGTCGTGAGAACGCGAACATTTATCGTAGTATAATTATATCCTACGAACACCACAGTAGCTTAACATATTTATTCATTCATTCATTGAATGAGATTTTATAGAATGAAATTAAAAAGAAGTAGATCAAACTATCTCCTAGTGTATATTTGCCTGACTCCTTCAAGATGAATGTTAAATCCGAAGCTGATTTCTTTTAACTTAGAAATGTTTAATCTAACGTTCCTTGCGGTAGTTTTTACAAGGAATTTGCTAAGGTTTCATCGTTTGTTTAGGACATCTTCTTCCGGCTAGTTTAGTCGAGTGAAGGCCGTAGTACAAATACGTTGGAAAATCTGCTGTTTTTGCAAAGTTAGATATTCACTTGGAAGTAACGGTCATAGTGACCTTTAAGAGATCGGCGATCACCGCCATGCCATGCCAGTCATCTGCATCGGCCTTAGCGCCGAGCAGGTACGGGTCTCGAGGATGAAAACCTCTTTACCCGGGAAAATCTTCACGGGGGGGCACTGCTCCCCCCGGGCTTGGGTACCGCTTTTGCGGATTTTTTAGGAAGGGTGGGTGTTGCAGTGAAGATTAATATAATAAATAATAAGTACTATAAATAAACATAATGGTTGCTGCAACACCCACGGACATAAGAAAAGATAAACGACGACGACAATAGCTCGACGGCCATAGAGCAAGACGCCCGCCCGAGCGGGCGCGACGCCCCGCCGAATACGACGAGTGAGACGCACGCCTGAGCGAGCGAGAGCAACGATGACCGGAGTTTGCCGTTTATGAGTAAGATAGCTGCGTTGATCTGCTAATATAACAGACCAACGCAGCTTAATCACATATAGGCTGTCGCTTTTGTACTGAAAATACTTAAAATAATAGATAAAGATAAATAGATTGGAGCGATCACCGCTGCTGCTGCCGGTCTTCTGCTACGACGTTGGGCGTCGTGCAGGTACGGGCCTCGAGGCGAACCTCTTTGCCCGAGAAATCATCGCGGGGGGGCACTGCTCCCCCCGGTCTTGGGTACCGCGTTTGCGGATTTGTGGGAAGGGTGAATGCTGCAGTGAAGATTAATATATACATACTAAACATTATACATAAACATAATGGTTGCTGCAGCATTCACGGGCATTAAAAAGAAAAGATAAGATAGGTGAAAGGACAAAAGGTAAACAACAAACTCGACGACCAAGGAGCGGGACGCCCGCTCGAACGAGCAGGACGCCCTGCCGAAAACGAGCAAGCGATGTGCCCGTCAGAGCGAGCGAACAAAACAACGATGGCCGGAGCTTGAAGTTTGCGTAAGAGTGCCGCGTTGATCCACTAATATAGCAGACCAACGCGGCATAATCGCATTACCAAAAGAAGAAAAAATTGTCCTGAAATTAAATATACATACTATATAAAAACACAGAGTATAAGACGTCACATAAATATATTATTTTAAAGACATCTATTCAGGACAATTGGAAACCAGAAATACACAAATAGATAATAGGTTAAATGCAGCCTTGCTACGCAAGGGTTGCGGGAAGCGTAGATTGTATAAAGTTATGTATAAAAGTGGTGTAGGCAGAATTCTACAACCACTGAAAGAAAATAGAAAAAGTTAACTTGCTGAAAACACAGATCAACGAAGCTAAGGAAATTTATACACCGTGGTGCGTCGTCACGGGCGTTCCCCTGCGGTCGTCGGGCCTGCCGCTCGACTCTGGCCCCCTTGGGCGGTCGGCGGCGGCAGCAACAACTCGCGCGGGAGCGGTCGCCCTTCTGGTGGTCTGGCATGAAGGGGCGCAAAGCCGCACAGATGGTCGTGCGGCCCATTGTCGGCTCTATCAAAAAGCCGACGCGCCACCCGGGTAACGAATTCGATGATGGTTTCGATCTTAAGGTCCCGGGCTATGACGTCATTTCTGACGTAGCGACCTGCTCCTACGATTGTTCGTAGCGCGAGGTTCTGCTGGGCTTGAATTCTTTTACGCTGCGTTGCCGAGGTCAGTGCGTACCAGGCGGGTGCAGCGTAAGTAAGTCTGGAGCGGACGTAGGTTTTATAGACGGCCATCTTAACCCGGGTCGGCAGGTGTGACGCCAGTACTGGCCGGAGGACCGCTCGCGCGCCCCTGGTATTGCGGATTAACAAATCCACATTAGGTACCATGCGCAGCGAGCGGTCAATGATGCACCCTAGGTATTTGACGGCCGTCGACCACTCTACGTCCTGCCCACAGAGCCGGAGTGTTGTCCTCTTGCGAGGCCGGAGAGTGATAAGGGCGGTAGTTTTGTCAACATTGACAACAGTCCGCCACTTATTTAACCACTCCGGCAGTAAGTCCAGCAGCCGTTGCAACTTGCTAATGGCAAGTTCGGCCCGACGAGACGACGCAAAGTAGGCGCTGTCATCTGCAAACAGCGCCAACATGACATCTTCTGCACCCTCCTGGAGGCGACCTTCCAGTGTGGGGATGTCATCGGTGTATGCCGCGTACAGGATTGGAGATAGGCAGCCGCCCTGAGGTACTCCTGCTTGTATGGATCGTGTTGCCGAGCTAGCTCCCTCAACACACACGTAGAATTTCCGCCCATCGAGATACGACGCTATAAGCCGCACTATCGCTTGAGGCAGTGTAGAATTAGTTGTGAGTTTGAAAATCAACCCGTCGTGCCACACCCGGTCGAAGGCCTTCTCTATATCGAGAAAGACCCCCGCCGTCTGTCGGCCGCGGTTCTTCTCAGCCGACATGTAGTGTAGCACGCGGGTTAGTTGAGTTGTTGTAGAGTGGCCGCTGCGAAACCCGTGTTGCTCAGCCCGTAGCGGTATGCACGGGCGAGTTCGTCTCAGCAACAGCCGCTCGAACAGCTTGGCGATGTGCGGCAACAGCGTGATAGGTCGGTAGCTCGATGGGTGGCGCCGATCCTTACCAGCTTTCGGCAACACGATCACCTTACCTGTCTTCCATATAGTAGGAAAGTGTCCTGTTCGGAGCACCCCGTTGAACAGCCGTGCCATGGTGACAATGGCTCTCCTTGGCAGCTGTTTGATGGCGGCATTAGTGATCCCGTCGTTCCCGGGCGCCTTCCGCACCGGGAGTCGACGCATAGCCCTCTTAACCTCCGCCGGGGAGATAAAGACATCACCCGGTAGAGGCGAGATAGCGTCGGACAGGAGCTCTTGTACGCGGCTTTCAACAACGCTATAGTGCTCTGTAAGATTGGCATCCTTGGGGTTGGGACTGAAGACTTCTTCCAGATGTTCCGCTAGTACTTCAGCCCGGTCGATGGCCTCGTAACAACGTCCGCCGTCTTTGTTGAACAACGGGCAGACGGGAGTTTTTGTCCGAGAGAGTGCACGATTGAGTTGGTAGAGCGACGTGCGATCATCGCCCGCCGCATCTATCCGTTGCTCCCACTGCACCCCTCTGTGGTTGCGTGCCTCTTCTGACACCCTCTCGGACAGGCTGTTGAGCTCGCTTTTGATCCTGGGGCATCTTGTGCGGGCCCAGAGCTTCCGAAGTGCGCGCTTCTTGTTAAGCATGGCGCGCAGCGATGGAGGTAGCTGCTCTCGGCTTCCTGAAGGTGGTATAGTTGTGGAGGCCGCAGTGTTAGCCTCCGCTATTGTGGTGTTAAAAGTTGTGGCTGCGGCCTCTACGTCTTCCGCTGTGTGTAGAGGTCTGCCGAGAGTCAGGTTCGCGAGGGCGTTCTGGTATACGCCCCAGTTAGTCTTCGTCCTGGGTGCTCTGGGCAGGATGGCTCCTGTTACGAGGTCCAGTGTCAGTAATATAGGGAGGTGCGCCGTATTCACTTCATGACGCACCTCTATATCGACCGGGTAATCCCACTTGTGGCATAGCACGATGTCCAGCACGTCCGGACTGCAGTTAACACGGAAGGGGTGGTGTGTGGGTTCATCTGGCCCTCGCACCATATAATCCCCTTCCTCAGCGTCGTCGTAGAGCTCTCTACCTGCTACATTAGTGACTCTAGATCCCCAAGCCGGGTGTTTGGCGTTGAGGTCACCCACCATGATAGCAGGGGAGCTTCCGTCGAATATTGTCCGGACGTCGGAGGGATGGAAGCGTCCGCCGGGAGGGCGGTAAGCTGCATAAATCCGGAAATCCTTCCCGGCTGTGCTAAGCCTAATGCCAATCGAGCGTGTTGAAATAAATCCCGGCAAGTCGAGTTCTTCGTGTACTAAGTCCCTACGCACTAGCACCGCCGTACCTCTATACGGTATGCCTAGTGGGGAGACTTCGTCGCGCCGATACACGAAAAAATTCGGTACTCTAAATATTAATCCCGGCTTCAATTTCGACTCGCCCAATAATATAATCTGTATATTATGAGTTTGGGCGAGGAGGCGCAGCTCTGCAGCTCGAGACTGCACTCCGCCGGGATTCCAGTACATGATTCTTAAGCCGCGATCACCGCTTGCAACTTTACAAGGTTAATAGAATCAGGCGTTACTTTGCGGAAAGCCATTATAATAAAAGCCGTGTGGTGGCGGCTCGTTAAAAGAATACTACCACTCCATCTCATCCAATGGATCTCGTAAAAGGCGAGTAAAGAATTATATTGCACTGTGCACCCAACAGCGTATGGTGGCGATGGGCTCACCACCTATCACACCAAGTGCATTATATTGTTTTGTTGAAACGTGGATTGTGGCAGTCATCTGTTTTTGCAGTGAGTGCCCAGTCTCTGACTACCCCATATGGGATACAGTCGTGATCTTACCGCCGAGTCACTCTCGGCGGCTGGCTGTCGTAGAGTCAATGCCTCGTTCATGATTCACCTCAAAACGAGGCATTATCAATCATGTCGTGTTCTCGACTTCAGTGGTTAGTATTGCCGAGTGATAGTGTTGTAGTGGTGGAGGCTTCCGGTGGCGGTATTGGTTCTCTTGTTCACGCTGTTGAGGGAGGGCGGGCGGTGCTCTTCAAAAACTGGCAAATACATACCATTTTAAATTTTGCATACGCAAGTTAGATCTCACATTGAGAACAGGGGGTCTGCTACGTAAATCGAAACGAGAAGTTTCCGCTTCGGACGGATCGCACATTTCCTACCCCGATATCACCCTTCACCAAACAATCATTCTATTGGTTACCTACGTGTCCTTATGAAGACTGTTTTTAGAAGTTGTATCCGAAGTAATTTGGTAGCAGAGTTTTTTTTTTATTGTATAAAGTGACGAAACGAGCAAAACGTTCACCTGATGGTAAGTGCAACGTCCGCTCACAACAAATGCCGTGTCACCCAGAATATTTCTGCGTGACACCACACTGCGCTCGTCACCCTGAGACAACATTTCTTAAGTCTCAAATGATTACGCTAGCTCACAGTGCCCTTCAAACCGGAACACAGTAATGCTCGCACACTACTGCTTCACGGCAGAATAACTGGCCCTGGGGTGGTACCTACCTAGACGGATTACTGCATAGGAATCCTACCACCAGTAAATGAGTTATGTTCGACGTCCGTCATTGCATCGAATCGATACGAAACTTCGTACTTCGATTCGTATTAAGCCCCTTCTTGTCATTTCTTGGCCCAAACACCCAATTGCTAGCAGTAACACATGATGATATCCTCCTGGCATAGTTTCTATTATAGCATCAACCTCAGAATACTGTCAGAAGCTATAAAAAGCTGTCATATACACCGTAATTTTTAAGCCGTTCCGGAAGAAGAAAATACCGAGACAGAATCAATAGTAGAATCGATTACTGGAGTTTAATCTTACTGAAAATGAATATAACTGTGTTTAATTACATGGATAAAAAATAAAAGTTGACCTACAGTTTTTCGAATATAGGCTTAGTACTGTCGCAGTGTTATAGTGGGACCGCACACGCACCGGCCGAGTTCAATAGCCCGTGCGAATCAGCTGATACCTACACTAACACAACGCTCGGGTCGGACACGATATACCTTTCTGCGTACGTTTTATCATAAATATTTATTGAGAACTAAATTGGTAAGTTTTTAATAATTAAATACATTTAGATTTGTTTGATTATTAAAAGATGCGTCAGACTAGGAATATTTCGAAGTCGTGAGTGCGTTTACAGAAAATTTCCAGAACCGAAAATTAAAAATTTATGTCTTTACAAAAACGTTGGCTCCGGCTGGGATTTAAACCCAGGGTCCGCGTCATAGTATTCGCAGTAGAACGTGTTCCACTAGACTACGCAGTCGTCACGTAACTGAGTATTTACTCCAATTTTCTCTTCTTTCTTACACAAATTCAGGATCGTCGGAAATACTTTATTTTGTGTTTTCTGAGATAGCTACTTTCTTGACAAAAGAACATAGGATAAACTGAAAGTGTCAAGTGCACTTTTTAGTATTCTGTTTTTTTTTTAAAAAACTATGATATACTCTAGGATTTCTCTTATATCAGGCACAAACACCCATACCCAGTACAATTATCTGTAAGCAATACAAATATTTGTCTCGTGCGGGAATCGAACCCGCAACCTATAAGCCAATCATTTATCCTCGGCGTCCACATAACCGCCCAAAAAAATGGAACTGTTTGGAAAACCTAACAGTTTCGTTTTTCACAAGGTTATTTGCCAAATAATTTACACTACCCTGTATCGGAGCAATTGCTTCAATTATGTCAACCTTACTCGATATACAAAAGTGTTTATTACATTATCTTTTACATTTTGTGTAAGTTTTTACTTTCATATTACATGTAACAGCCTAAATTTGTAACATTAGTTCTCCTACTTGAATACATTTACTAAAGACTTATTTTCTTTACGAAAATTCCGTAACACAAGAGCGACAACACGCTGAACATCCAAGGTCAAATTCAGTGCGACGTTTTGAATGTGAGAAACGAGTTCGGCGAGACGTTTAATATGACGCGAAAAGTACGCAAAATATGTACTTAGACAGAAAGAGAAAAAGAAAGAACTATGTAACAAATCCGAACGTCACGAGACCAGCGGGCAAGAAACATACGAAAATGTTAAATAATCAATGTGGAATAAAAAAGTCAAATCAAATTTTAAGAATAATATTATGTATTCTCAAAAAAGGTATTTTACAAATAAGCGTATTTTACAATCCGTATTGGCCTCGTCTGTAAAACACTAATGGTAAAGTGCCTCTGGAATCTTGATATGCGACTTACTGTGCTACGTTATTCAACACTTTGTAAAAATAATTAGATAAATGGCATTTCAAATCTACCGTAGTTTTTTTTTTATAAAAGGTGTAACAAAATTTAAACTATAGGTACCTTGGAGAAATACTTTTTTTAAATAAAAAAATAAATAAAATATCTACGTACTATAAATATTTATCTGGTACAAATAATTTCATTTAACAAACTTTCGAAATTTGTACACAATACAACCATTCCCGAAAACCAACAATTTGTGTTTTGCACAAATGTTGCCACCCGCTGGGATTCGAACCCAGGACCCGCGGCGTAGAAGTCAGGTACGTTAACCACTAGGCCACGCGAAAATAAATCCCGTGCTTTCTTTATTGTTCTGAAAGCGAAGATAAACTATAAACTTTAATTGTTTAAAAAAAATTAGATCTGTTTTTATTTCAAAAAGAATCGTATCTTAAAACAGAGAAGTCATAATAAAAAAATTGCTTTTAGCAAGATCAGTAGTGTATACGCTCGTCTATCTTCAATATTGAAATTGGTTTCTAAATTAAAGAAGAACATTTCAACTATTCTTTGTTAATAATTTTAAATTGCGATTTTACATGAGAAGAAACAAACCGGTTTATACCGGCCTAGTCTGACGACAAGCCCCGCGAGTGTTTAAGAGTGTGTTGAGAGCAATTAGTCCTATTAATTGATCGTAATACAAATTAATTTATTATTTTTACAATAAAGTTTTCACTGTCTGTACGAATAATGTCATTTACGCATTTACTCGTTCTAAATAATCAGAAAACTTACTTTCAAAACTGCACTAAATAAAATAAAATGGCGAATTATTAAAACATTATTTTTGTTTAATTATCCATGAAAAGTAAAACAGATATTCGTTTGTTTATAAATAATAAAACATTCATGATATCATTAACAAAAGAACAATATTTTAACAAACTATTAAGTTACAAAATTGCAAATTTACAATATTTATAAATATTATAGTTATTTGACTGTTCACGGAGCCGCTTGTAGATGGCACTGTTGCAGTATATTGCAACATTCTGGTTGGACTAAATATAACTATTTATGCCACTGTTAGGTCTAGACAACATACTTCTGTTTAAGTTTACAGTGAGCTCAATGCCCATACAAAAAATATTGGCTCCTCTACATGTATATTCATTCTACATTGAATCTTGTCAGATACGTATATTATTATGTTACGAAAAGTTTTGAAATAGTTTGCTAAGATGGCGCTTACGTTAATTAATTTTTCGTTTTATGCGTATTCATTTCACTTTAAATGAAATCGATTCCTATGGAGTAAACTCCAAAAATAAAACAAATATTCAGATAATTTTTAATAATAAAATATTATTTCATTATTTTATTTTTATCAAATAAAATTATTCTAGCTATCGAAACAGTGGTTTTTGGTAAAAACGTTAGGTAGAATTTCAGTAATAATATCGGTTAATTATTTTATGCGTAATTAAAAATTGTAATAAACCATTTACACTATTTACAACTGATTGGAATTGAAATTAACAAAATAAATATTTAGTTAAGTGCATACCTGAATTGTAATAACTGTGCAAACTGCTTTCTGTTTGGTTGTAAACATAAACGAGCACGTTTTCGCAAGGTTTCTTTCAAATGATTTATTCACACTCACAGTATCACATCACCTTTTATCACTTTTAGCATCCACAATATGCCGTTTAATTGACTAAATTCCGCGCTTCGTCCGTATACACAAGTATTTTTATTTTTATTTAAGTATTATCACAAATAAAAGTGCATCGAAGAACAAATACGATTAATAAAAAGAAATAATTATAATAAGCACTAACTGTGCATTAAAAAGTTCAGAGCTCACACGTGACTAAGTCACTTATTTACCTATTTTTTGCATTTTGCTGTTTTACGTTAAAGGTGGCGGGGAGTGACTTCGCCTCCAATAGCATCGTGGACAACGCGTGAAACGAAAATGTTTTAAACAGGGCTGTTTGAAAAAAGATTTTTAATTATTATAATAATTTTTATCACTGCTGCTTTTATTAATCTGAATTTATTTTTAATATTGCCAAAAGATTCATTGGATCGGGTATATTAAAGTAAAAGCTGTGACCGAACATAAAAAATTCATAGTTTATTTTGATCTCTTTAACGTCCCATATATTTTTTTCGAATCATCTGAATAAATAAACTGCGGTTGCCATCCCACCTACCAAGCGTGGCAACTATAGCAAAATCCTTCCAAAATGAGAGCTACAAACTTGTGGCAATCTGAGGGGGAGGCCTATGTTCAACAGTGGACTAGTGATAGGCTGATATGATGATGATGATGACATTTTTTTTAAATTTTGAAAACGTCCATTATCATATTGCTTATCTTCTGACTACTTTTATATTCATAAGAATAAACGTACAACTGCATGGCCCGAATTATCATATACAATTGCTAGTTTCTCCTTACGTTGGAATACATTTACTTTCGACTCATATTTCCGTTACGATAATTGTAAAACGCGGATACGATAATGTTCGTGAAATATTTAGGTAAAGCGAGCCACCCAATGTGCAGTTGCAATTATTGCACTGCATCTACGCTTACGTTAGCTCGTCCTAAAAAAATCTTTTTCGCTCGAGCTAACGTAGATGCACAAAACCGTTTTCGTTTAATGTTTTGTCATGTTTAATTAAATTTCGAAACGACACAGCCCTAGGGCTGTGACGTTTCGAAATTTCGACGTTTCGACTTGGCGGCCGGGAGGGGATATACAACAGCGCTATACGTCGCAGTTCTCAGTGTTGCCAACTTAGGGGTTTTCCTTCCAGATGGGGAAGAAAATATAGTTTTATAAATGTAATGTGAAATGTTAATAAAATGTATGATTTAAAAAAATACAGCGAGGCTGAGAAGGATTCTATTGTAATGGAAGAAATATTATTAACACACACACAATGTACATTTAATTTTTAATGACAATCAGTGATATGATTATTATTCTTATTACATTTTTTTTTATTATTGTTTTCTAGGATTTATACTAATGGAATTATTTATTATTTAATACTAAGTAATTCTATTGTAATAATAACCATTGATGAATATTTTGATACTACTTTTACTGTTATGCTCTATCGACAACTTTTTTGTTTAATTTAAAAACTGGCATACAAAAACTAAATAGTAGACAGACGTTTGTCTACTATTTAGTACACTGCCGACATACACTTAGTTTATGTTTTTCAAATGTTTAGTTTAGGGAGTTTTTAATGTCTTTAAGGGTAAAAAAATTCATGTGTTGGCGAGAGTGACAGTGCTTTAGTTGGTTGGTCTATGTGGTCGGTCGTCACCTATAGTCTAAGGTCATTTGGTCGCGCTTCTGTTGTTGAATTATCGCGAAGAAAAGAAGTCGTAAAGTGTATTCTATCTAACGTCACAATATCTAACAATGGTACAGGTATACGATGTTGCTTACAAGAACCATTTGACTGTAGGTTTATTCTCATGAACAATAAATTCGTAGTGTTACGCATTATGATCGTGAATGTGTTTAAAACTGATAAAAATCCAGAAGCCAGTTTAATAAGCCGTGTACGTGTGTGTCGTGCAAAATGAACTGTATTTCGCAGATTATTTTGTAACTTCGTAAATAATGTTATGCCATGAGTATCGTCCGGCAGAGGCTATCCCAGGTACGAATAGAGTATTTTTATTCAGTGTAGATTATTGACGTAGTACTTATTAAACGTATTTTTTTAAATTGAAGTGGTTCGCAAACTTCTTCAGTTTTATGTGGCAGAATAAAACCCATGGGGCCTTTATTGTAATAATTTTATAAAGTACGAAACGGCGTATGAAAATCTGCCACCCAGTCTCATTTGGTAGGTATGGTAAGTGTCATCCAAGGGAAATACTGAAAAATCTTGGACGTCCGGCCAGATGGCGGATTAACCATGTCGAAAAATGTCCGAAAATTCACGATCTTCAACGCTTTTTTTCTCCGATAGCCTTTACTTCGTCGCTTATGCGTTCGTAAGGACATTGACCTATCGACTGTGATCGTAATTACCTATAGACGGGAGCTACCGCAAGTTGCCGGTTCTTTTAAAAACACGTGATTAATTTTAATTTACCAAAAAAAAGTAAATATTAAAATCTAAAAACTGATACTACCAATCGTTTCTGTAACTGAAACTGTACTAATTTTCTTCGTTTCCAGAACGATGTAAAAATTACGGTGTATATAGGGGCTTAATAAATATCAAAGCATCGAAATCACGATTAACATTGAACCAGTTGGCTTTATATCATTATCTCAAATAATAATGATATTTCAAATAGACATTCAAATATTCTGTAATAATTTTCCCTTTGTAATGTAATTGAGTTTAATCTAGTACGCCGTACCTCTTCCCGCCCGACCGCAAATAGGTTATATTTTACGAAATGTAAGCGAGTTGAGATTTACGATCTCATTTCCGTGTATCAAATATCAAACAAGAAGCATCTGATTCACGATTCGAGTTAATGTTATTTGCCTTTGATGCGCTTAATCTCTGTGTCTCTTGCTTCTTTGTGAGTATTTTGCGTGGCATATGTATTTTTTTTTTGAAGAGAGTGACGAGGCGTGCAAATTATTCACTTTTCTGTGTGGCGCCACACTGCGCCCGTTACCCTGAGATATCAGTTCTTAAGTCTCGTATACTCTGTGATAAAAGAAGAAGAAGAAGATAGATTCACGGCACAACGTGCAGCACAGTGATTAGTAATAAATAGGATAAGAAAAAAAAATATATAAATCTAAACTTTACATGTAATAAAAAAGGCATAAATATAAACTATTTAACTTGAAAGTAAAAAAAATATATATCAATAGATATCAACAGAATACAAACAGAACCAGAAAAGAAAAAACAAAGGACTATACTGAGGTGTTATTTTATCTGTGCAGAATTGCCGCGAAAAGGTTCTTTCTCAGCAATGGCCGCGGCTGTTTTATCACCACCTCGGCGCTGATTTTCAGCGGGACCAACATTGTCCGGGTACTTCGGTTTACCTGCGAACTATTCTAACTGTTCCAAGAAGCAACAAAGATTTATCTTTTATTTCAAAGATTAAGTCATAAAAACAGTGATCGGCGAGTGACTATAAGCTGTGTTGAAAAAGCAAAGGTCACCTTTGCTTTTGATATAGACAAAAATAATGCGAGTAAAATTTAACGCATTCCAACCTCCAAAAGATGATGTAATTTATTTTTGATTTGAACTAAATTTTGATTTAGATAATTACATTTATACTAATTAGGCAATAAATGTAAATACGCTAGCTCTCAGTACCCTTCAGACGTTCGCACACTATTGCTTCACGGCAGAATAACTGGTCCTGCGGTAATATCTAACCCGACGGATTCCTGTATAGGAATTCTAACACCAGTAATAAGTACTACCAGTAATATTGATAACTAGCAGTGCTCGTAAACGTGTACAGTGATTGTTATAATGTACAGTGAAGTGTATATTTAAAATGACTGAAAAAAAACCCGCAGGGTTTTTAACTGGTTCTTCCCAGGACAGAGGCATTTCTTTGCGAACCAGTGTAGCTTAAAAAATGACGTTCAATGAGTATTATGTAAATGATCCATATTGAATAAAAAATATTCTATTCTATTCTATTGGAAATTTCAATTGAAGACTGAAATTGTTTCTGTTTTGTTTCTATCAGTCCAACATATCTTTAGCAAAAGAGAACTATCCTTTTACTGTCGATGAAGAACATCACAAAATTCGAAGTTATATCTAAACAGACGTAGGCGAACGTATTACGATCAGATCGAAATCGCTTAAAGAAAAGGCCACGTCAAAAGTACCCGCAACACTAATGGAACTAGATGAAGCTAAAGATGTGTGTCAGGATGGTAGCAAGTGGAAAGATGTGGTCTCTGCCTACCCCTATGGGAAAGAGGCGTGGCTCTATGCATATCTAAAAATGTTATAGATAGGTGTAGGTGTATAGGACAGATAGGTAGTCGTGAATTTATAGCTGCTGTTATAAAGCCGTGGTTGTAAAGGAGGACGGTTAAATATGTCCTAACGAAAAATGGAAGCGATAATTGATGAACACTATATGAAAATATTATAGGTGAGAGGAGAATTAAGTCACAACAATTATTTTATTAAAGCGGAAATAACTAATAAATTAACTAATTGCAAAAAGCATTATCTAATCGTGTTTTTTTGGATAAAATGACGAGACGAGCAGAACGTTCATCTGATGGTAAGTGGAACGTCTGTCCACATGAAATGCTGTGACACCCAAAACATTTCTGTGAGGCAATACCGCGGCCGACCAAAGAGTATATAAGAACAATGCGGCCGACGTCCAGAGACATCAGTTCTTAAGTCTCATATGTCCAGTAATTATACTAGCTCTCAGAGGCCTTTAAACCGCAACACATTAATGTTTGCACACTACTATTTCACGGCAGAATAGCTGGTCTGGTTGCTGTCTACCCAGACGAAATCCTACATAGGAATCCTACCTCCAGTATTAATGTTTTTGAACGCACCTTATTTCACTAGTACGTGTCGCTTTATTAAGTGATATAATACTGTTTCATAATATTATTTTAATATTACCTTTTCTAATATTAAAATTCTAAGCTGCTAAGTGACTGACTGAGAAATTGAGAAAAAAAATTACGTTAAATAATTTTATTGTTATTTTGATCCCCGTAGATATATCATTAAAAATTTTAAGTAGGTACATAACAACATACAAAATATTTTTTATGTCAGTTTGATTGTTGTCATGGTTACGATAGCACGAATACTAAACAAAATGGCGCCATAGACTGTCTAAGTTGCTTGCGGTCTTATAGTATTGAGCTGTATAAAGTATGTTATAACTTGTCTGTCTGTGGGTGTGTAATATCATAATATAAGGGCTTGAAAAATGGCATACGTCCTAAAATGAAAGCTTGAATAATGGGTGCCATTATTCGACGTATTCAATTCTAACCATTCACCGGCTTTAAAAAAAATAAAAGACCAAAGAAAGAAGAAGAAAACACTATGAGGAAACGGGCATGTCTGAGGAATATAAATATTTCAAAGACATGCGAAGTCCACCAACCCGCATTGGAGCAGCGTGACTGACTTCACGGCTCCAAAATCACCTCAGAAATTAGAGGAGCAGATCAGCAGTGGGTCATTTATAGGCTGTAACAGCCTTTTCTTATATTTAGGATATGCTTTGATACTGGTAAAGGCTGCAACTGTCGCTATAAATTAAGAAATCAATAACTCCTTACTAACAATTTTATTTATTCATCGGCCAAAAAAAAAATACTGGCCGATTTTTAGATAAGTTTTTAAATATCATAACCTTTTGATTTTTCGTTACAATTATTCACTTTCGTCAAGTATAAATATCCCCTATATTATAAGACAGCCCGATTTACATTTCAAACAGATTACACAGTGTAATGAACTCTATCGATCTCCGTTATTAAGGTCAAATGAATTTTTAAAACGATTTCCGATAAAATTACAAAATTTAATCCAGCGCCCGTGACGTCATTAGCATTTTGTTTTTAATAACATCATTAAGGTAATAAAATCCTTTATTATCTTTAACATGGTAGTTTATAGATAAAAAAAAGTAAAGTAACAGCCTATAAATGTCCCACTGCTGAGCACAGGCCTCCTCTCATTTCTGAGAGGGCTTTGGAGCTGGGAATAGTCCGCCACGCTGCTCCAATGCGGGTTGGCGGACTTCACATACTCGAAATATTTCTATTCCTCGGAGATGCAGGTTTCCTCACGATGTTTTCCTTCACCGCTAAGCACGTGGTAAATCAGCACTTAAAATTGTAGGACAAATTTAGAGGTGCTGGCATCGGGGATCGAACCCAGGTTACTCGCGTACTATGAAATTAAAGGCGAGCACCAGGCCCCTGAGCTACCACGGCTAGTTTATAGATAGTTTATAGATGTCAAGTTGCAAATAATTATAGTTCACATGTTTACCAAATCAGGCATTCGGAAATTGTTTTAACATACTTTGCCTTAAATTTCATATTACGTGATGGACCCAAGTTGGATCCCCGGTACCACTAAAATTGTTAATTGTAATTTATTGCTTACTAGCTGTTGCCCGCGACTTTTACTTTGTCCGGTTCGTTTTTTAAATATCCCGTGAGAACAATTTGATTTTTAGAAATAAAATGTATGTCCGTCTCAAGGATGCAAGCTCTCTCTGTGCCGAATTTCGTCAATATCGGTTCCACGGTTGAGCCGTGAAAAGGTAGCAAACAGACGGAGGGTCAGAGAGAGTTACTTTCGGATTTATAATATTAGTATGGATCGGATTTATAATAATAGTAGTATGGATTAGTGTGGTAGCGGCCTAAGATAATCTATCACCCCATCCCATCCCGTAGGTGTCGTAAAACTCGACAGAGGGAAATTAAAACCAGGAGATGGGCAGCAGCCTCTTCCTGGGACATCTGAATAAATAAACTGCGGTCGTCAACCCGCCTGCCAAGCGTGGCAACTATGGCAAAGTCCCCCCAATACGAGAGCTACAACTTTTGTGGCTATCTATGAGGGAGGCCAGCAGTGGACTTGTGATAGGCTGAAACGACGATGGATTTACTATGTTCTCGACGGTGAAGAAATTAAAAGCAAACCTCCGTGTCAGAGGAATAAATGATATCGACGATCGGTGCGACTGGCTGTTTATCTAAATCATAGTACCTACGCGAGTAACCAGGCTTTTGTCCCCAGTGCTGGCACTGATTAAATCGTTAATTGCTACTTTGAGGTCTGAAAAACCATGTGGTGGTGAAAAATGCACATCATTGGCAAAGCTGGTATGTCTGTGAAATGTTATATATGTAAAATCCACGATACCTTCGAATATTGTCGAAAGGCTTTCTTTCTTCTTTCTTCTTTCTATGCAGGAATCCGTCTAGGTAGGTACCACCCCAGGGCCAGTTATTCTGCCGTGAAGCAGTAGTGTGCAAGCATTACTGTGTTTCGGTTTGAAAGTAATGTGAGCTAGCGTAATCACTGGGCATTTGAGACTTAAGAACTGATGTCTCAGGGTGACGGGCGCATTGTGGTGTCACACAGAAATATTCTCGGTGACACAGCATTTATTGTGGGCGGACGCTGCATTTACCATCAGGTGAACATTTTGCTCGTTTCGTCACTTTTATGAAATAAAAAAAAAATCTGCATGCAAAATATAAAATGGTGTATATTAACTAGTTTTTTGAAGAGCACCGCCCACAGTAATGTTTGCACACTGCTGCTTCACGGCAGAATAACTGGCCCTGGGGTGGTACCTACCTAGATGGATTCCTGCATAGGAATCTTACCACCAGTAATCAGATCTTAGCAAATTAACTTACTTTCCTTTACTATAATGGATTTCCGCAAGGTAACGCCTAATCCTATTAACTAGTTTTTTGAAAAGCAAGAAAGCGAAGAGCGAGAAGAGTGGACATTCCGGATAGGATTTCTATGCATGTGTAGGTAGGGTCTTCATAGGCCTCCAACAAAGATTGCCACAAGTGTGTAGCTCTCAGTTTTGGTGGGTTTTGCCATAGTCGCCACGCTTGGCAAGCAGGTTACCAACCGTAGTTTCTTTATTTTGATGTCCTAGAATGATGCTGCTGCCCATCTCCTGGTTTCCATTACCCTGAGTCGACTTTTACGACACCCTCGGGATGAGATGGGGTGGTAGATTCTCTTAAGCCGCCACCACACGGCTATTTCGTATTTGTTTAATACTCTCCTACGAGTATTCTGCATGTCCAATTTTCTTGACACATTCTCGCTCCAATTGGTTTATTCGCAAATCGAGGGGAAACCGAAAAAATCCGTTCGGGCAACCAATATGTTTACAAATGTATTGAAAATGTCGACCTTTGTTAGAATTTGGATCTAATCGTTTGTATTATTGCGTAGAAATTTGAATATTAGCTGTAAGAAAATATAACAAGATTACTGATGGTAGGGTTTCCATGCATTCGTCTAGGTATATACCATCGCAGCGCCAGTTATACTATCGTCAAGATGTAATATCCAAACATTACTGTGCTTCGGTCTGAAGGGTAAATATATCTAGTGCAATTTATAATGCATATAATAATAATAATCTTCGTCGACGTCTGGCGAGTCGCTAAGGCATATTATCTCCGCTTGTTCGGCGCTTTCTAACTCTGAGTATCTGCACAGAAACAACCCAGTAGCCAGGATTCTCCATCAGGAGCTCGCTCTGAAGTACGGTCTCGTGGATAGGAAACAGCCTTATTATAAGTACTTGCCGGAGACTGTGCTCGAATGTGACCGTGCCAGGATTTATTTGGACCGGGCCATCATCATGGACAGGACTATTCCTCACTATCGTTAATTCAATAAATACACTGCCGCCACTTTTCGAGTTGGCGCCAAAAGATGGACTTTTGATCAGAAAATATGATTCAAGACAAAAATTGTGCTTTTCGTTTTGTCTCCATCAGTCCAGCAAAGTGATTAAGTTATTACTCGACATTGGCAAAAATGGCTCGATTTAGTGGCTAATTGCCAGGATCAAAAAGGTAAATGAAAGAAAAAAATAGAAAAATTATTCACAAGGTTTAACTGTAAGGAATCTAGAACCACAGACTATTAACGTGCTAATGCATTTTATTTTTCAATGCCTTTTAATAGATAAGGAAGGCCAATTCGACGGTTTCATTGGAGTGGCCAGTGTTCGTTTATTCCATTTCACGTTTTCCTCCCGCCAGTTCATTTATAATGCAGCGCTTTGTCTGTACCGCTAAATTAAAATTGGCAATTTATTTTCTAGACCTTGATGAAAATTTTTAAATAAAAAATCACTATGGAAGTGATTAGACACAATCTTTGGCCCACATCTGTAAAAAACATACAATGCTAAGAATCTTACTGCTTATGACTATACTATGTTAATCTTCATGTGATGGCAATGCCGTCTCATAAAGTTCCTTGGCATTCAGAACTTTAAAAAGTAAAGTCTTGTGTGGCGAGGCACTGCGCTCCATATCTTAACACACTCAACGAACCCGGACATTTTTGGAGAACACTTGCTTATCATCCGGAATATGCAGGAATCTAGGTAGGTACCACCCCAGAGCCAGTTATTCTGCCGTGAAGCAGTAGTGTGCAAACATTACTGTGTTTCGGTTTGAAGGGCACTGAGAGCTAGCGTAATCACTATGCATATGCCCATATGAGACATAAGAACTGATGTCTCAGGGTGACGGGCGCATTGTGGTGTCACACTGTTCTGGGTGACACGGCATTTGTTATGAGCAGACGTTGCACTTACCATCAGGTGAACGTTTTGCTCGTTCCGTCACTTTAATCAAATAAAAAAAAATAACCATCAACCGTTTGGGGGCCACACGTGTGACCTAAGTTCGCCAGTGGTGGCACCTCTAACATTGTCAGTTGCAATTTTAAGTGCTGATTTACTAAGAACTGAGTGGCGAAGAAAAACATCGTGAGGAAATCTGCACGTCTGAGAAATAAAAATATTTCGAGGTTACGTCGTCATAATCATCATCATTTCAGTCTATCGCTAGTCCACCGCTGAACATAGGCCTCCCTCATAGATTGCCACAAAAGTCTGTAGTCACATTTTAGGGGATTCTGCCATAGTTGCCACGCTTGGCAGGCGGGTTGACAACCGCAGTTTATTTATTGAGATGTTCCAGGAAGATGCTGCTGCCCATTTACTGGTTTAAATTTTCTCTCTGTCAAATGGGGAAATGGGGTGGTAGATTCTCTTAAGCCGCCACCACACGGGTTACGTAAAGTCCGCCGACCCGCGCTCGCTACTTCGTGTAAAGCTTCCTAAGGTAAACTAAATTTAGGGTAAGGTGATGGTAGTTAGCTGGCGGAACTCCTGCATAGAGGTTCTATCACCACAAAATACAAGACAACAAATTTCTCACTGCTGATCTCAGGCCTCTTATTCCTGAGGGTATTTTCGAGCCGGGAATAATCCGCCACGCTGCTCCTACATGCGGGTTCCCTCACGATGTTTTTATTCGGCGCTGATTTATCGACCTAGTAAATTTAATTTGTAGAACAATTTTAGAGATGCCGGCACCGGGGATCGAACTTTTTTTTTTTCTTAAAAAAACGAAGTCCCACAGTAGGATTTTCTCCTGTATCGTGGTTGCGTTTTACAAACATACAATTCACATGCACAACACAACCAGACCCGAAAAGCAACAATTTGTGTTTTTGCACAAATGTTGCCTCCGGCTGGGAATCGAACCCAGGACCGGAGGCGCACAAGTCAGGTACTCTAACCACTACGCCACGCGGTCGAACTGAACTGAAATCACTTCGTCCTATGAAACATCAAACAACATAACGTTTTATATTATGGTGAATGTAGAGATCCGGATACCGCATTCATTGAAGAGAGTCATCAAACTGACGAGACCAGATTTTTTTTTATTGGATAAGGTGACGAAAGTAGCAAAACGTTCACCTGATTGGAAGTGGAACGTCTGCTCATAACAAATACTGCGTCACCGAGAAAATTTCTTTGTGTCACAACAATGCGCCCGTCACGTTGAGACATCGGTTCTTAAGTCTCATATGGCCAGTGATTACGCTAGCTCACAGTGCCCTTCAAACCGAAACACAGTAATGTTTGCACACTACTGCTTCACGGCAGAATAACTCGCCCCGGGGTGGTACCTACCTATACGGATTCCTGCATAGGAATCCTACCACCAGTAGTCTGCCGGTATTACGGCATTACATGGTCGTTTCGTCCTCATTCTTCACCGAGGACTGGAAATTAGATAAAATTTATTTACTTTTTTATTTTCAACGTGGGAAATATAAATTTCGTTGGTCAAACTTCTTTTTTTTACAATCTACCACCGTTTCGTAATGACGGATTCCTCTGGCGGAGGCTCTTTTTGTAATTCTTTTTGTATTTCGATCTAAAAATATAATTAGTCTCACAGACAACCATAACTCCATGAAATAATTTTAACTAATTGTGCACTAAACACAAGTGCAACGTCTTCCCATAACAAATACTTTGCCACCTAGAACATAGTGTGTTTCGCACCTCATACTGCGCTCGTCATCCTGTGACATCAGGGGGTCTACTGTGCAATTCTGGTTGGTTTCGTAATTGGTTTCATTTGATAAAGCTCATTCATTGGTTAATGGGATCAAATAAAACCGATCACGAAACCAACCACAGTTACACTGTAGGCCCCCAGATCTTAAGTCCCACATGCCCAGTAATTACAATAGCTTTCAGTGCCCTTCAGACTGAAAATACAGTAATGTTTACTCCAGACGGCTTGGCGGAAGAATGACTGGCCCTGCGGATGTACCTAAAAAGACGGCATCAGAGTATGACCTACCACCACCAAGTAGAATTATGTAAATATAGCAAAATTATTACTGATTTTAATTGACGTCTTAATAAATGACTAATATTGTTAAATATAAATCGTTAATAAAATTAAATTCTACGAACTAAGGCAATTTATTATTTGTCGAAAATTCCGACATTTTGTTAACCCTTCGTTAGCTAGATTGAATTAGTTGTATCACCTTCACGGGTAATTAGAACTCTAATATTCGATTACGTCAATGGGTTACTAGATGGCGCTGACACTAATTGATTACAAAATCAATTACGCTGAAACCTAATTGAACAGATCTTGCTAATATATATAGTTGATATTTATATTTGAAGAGCTGTCAATCTGTTCCGAAGTTTAATTTTTTTTTAATATTTGATTTTTAAGCGTATCTTCTTAAAGACATACAGACATTTAAAGACATAAAGACATTTATTCCGACACTTCAGATTTCAGACACAAGTTACAATACAGGTGAATAAACAAAATTAATAAGAATAGGAATAAAAAAAAACAAAGGAAAATCCATAAACAAAAAAAAGAAAAAAAAAAGGGTATAACAACAATTCATGAATTTATAATTGAAGCAGATTAAGTGGCGGAAGGGACCGCCTCAGCATAAGCCGCGGGATAGCGACGCTGATTTTCAGCCGGCCCCAGACGGTCTTAAGGTCTTCTATTAGTAATAGTGGATATTTTATTTTTATTTTTAATGGGTCAACGTTTCAACCGAATTCCGCCAGAAGAAGCGGAGGTCCAAGATACATCAGACATTTACATGCTAGTTAAGAAGATACATCGAACAATCCAGCCGTGCTTCGTTTCGGTCGAATGTAACATTTGGAGGAGGAGACGGCAGACTGAAATCAACTCTGCCTCAATAAAAAACAGTATTTTTTAAGGGTTCCGTAGTAAAAACGCATCTCTTATAATTTCGCCCTGTCTGTCTGTCCGTTAACATCCATTGAAGTTGGTGGCTATTAGCACTTAGGAGTGATAATGATGATGTTCTCCTAGCCGATTTAAGCCACGGCGACAACTTCCGAATACTGTCGAGAGCCATCAATTGCGTAGGAGATATTATAGTTCCACAAGTGTACGCGTAAACACAGAGGCACTCACTCGTTCCAACCTACCCGCGCCCGATGTAACGCTGATGCGATAAGATCGGAGGTAGGCTGCAGTAAGATGCAGTGTCAGAAACTAGAAGACATTCACAACACAACCAGACCCGAAAACCAACAATTTGTGTTTTAGCACAAACGTTGGCTTGGGCTGGGATTCGAACCCGGAACCCGCGGCGTAGAAGTCAGGTACTGTGACCACTAGGCCACGCGGTACAGATGACTCATACGGATGAATTTTTTTTGAAGGAAGGTGTTTTTTATGATGTGATAAATACGATGGTTATAGATAGATAGATAAACCGTTTATTTGTAAAATTACAATATCCACATACAATCTTTTTGAAATAATAACAGGTACTGTAATATAAATGTTTGCTACACACAGTAAAGAGGTGTGCACTGCAATGACACAAACAGGCCGTAACTCAGTGTATGGAATGTTCACTTCGGCTACCGCCCGAAGTATAACGGTTGCGGGCTTGCTAGTATCTACATAATGCTTTAATTAATTAAAAAAAAAAGTTGAATATAGCGTGCAAAAAAAATAAAAAAAATGATATGTAGCGACATCTATGTCGCCACATGAGAAGCTCAAGAAATATTCGCATACGTCCATAATTGCGCTATGAAAGTTTTCTGAGATGCGAACTACTATATATACAACATCTAATTATTACTAGTAAGAGGAGACGTCTTCCCCAGATCAGGCCATTCGATCTGGCGAGTAGCTACACTTTTCCTTGGCAATATCATCCGCCAAAGATACATAATAATTGTTTATCGTGAGCCGTGTGGTAGGGGCTTATGGGAATCTACCACCCCGTCTCATCCCGTGGGTGTCGTAAAAGTCGACAGAGAGAAAATTAAAACCAGAAGATGGGCAGCAGCATCATCCTGGAACATCAGAATAAATAAACTGCGTTTGCCAACCCGCCCGCCAAGCGTGGCGACTATGGCGAAATTCCGCCCTAAAAGGGAGCTACAAACAATTGTAGCAATCTATGGGGGAGGCCTACGTTCACCAGTGGACTAGTGATAGGCTGAAATGATGGTGATGATGATGATGAAGTTGAAGCTAGAAAAAACTCTTGCAGAAAATTGGTTTGAATATGCCGTGTAGTTTTTGAAATATGGGATGGTTTTGGTTACATGCCCACTACGGCCTCTTCACTGTGGTGGTGACGCGAGGGTGCTTAAGTAACATTAATATAGTGTAGGTGTAAGTTAGTGCGATGAGGTGGGAGATGTTTATGTCCGTCTGGCCGATTTTCGACCGACATCTACGGCGACATCTTCCGAATACTGTCGAAAGCTATCAATTGCGCATGAGATATTATAGTGCCACAAATGTACGAGTGAACAGAGGGACATTAATTTGTTTATGAAAGAGAAAGCAAACGAGGACGCGTGGGCTAACGTGATGGTAATCACCGCCGCCCATGAACATCTACAATACCAGAGGAATAGCAGATGCGTTGCCGGCCTGGGAGAAAGGAATAGGCTCTTTTTTTGAAGGTCCCTAAGGGCGGATTTCACCGTTGAAAATAAACCCGATCAGTTCAAGCTAAGTTTAAACGTTTAACTGAGTTATGCTACAGTTTGTATGTCATCAACATCAAACGCAGTTAATTGAAGGAAGGTAAGTTACTTTGCTAAGATCCGCATGCAAAATATAAAAATGGTGTATATTACCTAGTTTTTTGAAGAGCACCGCCCGCCCTCCCTCAGTAGCGTGCACAAGCAAAATAACACCGGCACCAGGAACCGCCACCAGGTACCCTCCACCAACCACTACAATACCACCACTAGATAATATACACCACTGAAGTCGAGAACACGACACGTGTTTCGCCCCAAAACGAGGCATTATCAAGCGTCATAGACTCTACGACAGACGGCCGCCGAGTAAACGCAGTTAAAGCTAAACGCGATTAATATTCAGAAGACCAATTTTCGACGTTCAACTTTAAACGCGTTTAGAGAGCTGTCATCGTCAACCGCACAACTAAGTAAACACAAAATTTAAAACGATAAAATCCGAAAAATTTGGTTTCATTTAAACACAAAACTATTTTTAATTCGTATTGTTTATTGTTTGCATACCTTTGTAACCTATGCAAAAAAACAGGCTGTTCGATTTTTGTTTTACATTGTGACGATATTCGTTTAGGGGTAGTAGTTGTAGTAAACTTCGTTTTTCTAAACGCGATCAAAATGGAGCTGGTGAAATCGGTTAGATGAAAACCGAGATTAGATGACACATTTGAACTCAGTTAAGTAAAACGTAATTTTATTAAACTTGGTTTCCAAAGCGATCGGCGAAATCGGGTCTAAGTCGTCACCCTGAGACATCAGTTCTTACGTCTCATATGCCGAGTGATTACACTAGTCTCAGTGCCCTTCAAACCGAAACACAGTAATGTTTGTACACTAATGCTTCATGGCAGTATAACTGGCTGTCGCTAAATCGCGCATAAACCTTCTAGTCCGGGTCCATTATGCCGGTGGACGACGAGTATGGAAAGGACTCGGTAGCGATCCATGGCGGACGACCGGATGGCGAGGGCATCGGCGTCCCCGCAGTTTCCAAGCTAGGCTCTCAGCGGCACGGTTATTCTGTGTACACTGATGAGTGTACCTTGTAAAAAAAAGTGAAGTATCATCATATAAATGTCCCACAGTTGAACAAAAGCTCTCATTTCTGAGAGTATTTTAGAACCGGGAAGTGTTGCCGAATTATAACAAAAAAATCGTTATTTTTAACAATGAGAAAACGGTGCGGTTTTTATCTGCTAATGAATTGAACAGTGACATATATTGATCTCGTAATGAAATAGTTAGTCACTTCGTAAATAATGCTCGGTTTTCGAATAGTGACTTTTTTGGGGTTAAAAGTAATTTAAGAATTTAGAGTAAATTAAAAAATTCGTTCAAATTATAGCCCTCTTATTGCCTCCTAATTATAATGGGTATAATTATTGATGAATTTAACATTATAATTTGATCTGTACATCATTACCGACACGTCACGGCACACGAGTCGGTCGTACGTATCGTGCCTATAGATGTTTCACATCAAACAATTACTGAGACTTAAATCAAAGACCAAACTTTATATAAAACCAATAACTTGTAAGTTGCCAAGATATATATATGAGTACATAATTGTATATTACAAAATAATGTTTCGTTTTTGTACACATTGTATCATAAAATTGTAAGAAACATATCAAAATCATGACATTACTCGATAGATAAATCTCGAAAAGGTATCCGAACAAAATGTGTCAATACAGTGGTATCACACAATACAGTGGTATCATACAAGGAACTAAATATAATATTATTTGTAGTTTCTTTACGAATTTTTTGGTACATACATCAAACATTTTCCCAGACCAATATGACATTGGGTGCGTCTGAGCGAAACAAAATTCTGAGTATGCTACGTTAGACACTCAGAATATTTGTTGAATGTCAGTTAGGAGTTTATTTACGTATTTATGTTAGGGTCAAACCAAACCTACCTCTCGTAGCTACCTAGACGTACCACCCCAGGGCCAGTTATTCTGCCGTGAAGCAGTAGTGTGCAAGCATTGCTGTGTTTCGGTTTGAAGGGCACTGTGAGCTAGCGTAATCACTGGGCACTTGAGACTTGAGAACTGATGTCTCGGGGTGGCGGGCGCAGTGTGGTGTCACACAGAGATATTCTGGGTGACACAGCATTGTTGTGGGCGGACGTTGCACTTACCATCAGGTGAACGTTTTGCTCGTTTCGTCACTTTATAGGGAAAAAAAACCTGGCATGCGGGCCCCTGACGCCAGAGCGCAGTATCCGATGAAGCTATAAAATCCAAAAAGGCTAACAGCAATCACATCACCGAAAAATATATAGAACATTTGAGTGAGATTTCGTCCGTGACATTTTGCAAATACTCAACAACAAAGACTGTAGCGTTATTTCGCTTTGTATCAACAGTATCATTCGTACCATCGGAGCCAATGTCAACAGTCAAATTGACATAAAAAATATTTTGTATTACGTGATAAAAATTTGCGTATGGTTGCGGCCAAGAATACTACCACTCCATCTCATCCAATGGATCTCGTAAAAGACGAATAAGGAATTAAACTGCACTGTGCACCCAACAGCGCATGGTGGCGATGGGCTCACCACCTATCACACCAAGTGCATTATATTGTTTTGGTGAAACGTGGATTGTGGCAGTCATCTGTTTTTGCAGTGAGTGCCCAGTCTCTGACTACCCCTTATGGGATACAGTCGTGATCTTATGATAGAAATTTGAATGATATAAAAATAAAATAATTTTTAGTTTTACGTACGAATATATTCAATTTTAGATACTTATTGTTTTCGTAATTTGATAAAAAAATCAAAGTCACCAATGTCATAGCAATGTCGATCATTGAAAAACTATGTGATACGAGTGATGGTGATGATGTTCTCCTAGCCGATTTCGACCACGGCGACAGCTTTCGAATCCGAATGTCGAGAGCCATCAACTGCGCAGGAGATATTATAGTGCCACAAGTGTACGCGCAAACACAGAGGAGACGAGTGAGTGACTCGTCCCAACCTACCCGCGCCCGATGTAACGCTTATGCGATAAGATCGGAGGTAGGCTAGGATGCAGTGTCAGAAACACGGGGACAAACACAACACAACCAGACCCGAAAACCAACAATTTGTGTTTTAGCACAAAAATCGGCTCCGGCTGGAATTCGAACCCAGGACCCGCGGCGTAGAAGTCAGGTACTCTGACCACTAGGCCACGCGGTCGTGATACGAGTAGTAGAATACCGAAACTGCCATACAGAGACTTAAGAACTGACATATCTGGTTGACTGGCGACCACTAATTAATATGTATTTCATTATGACGTACCTTTAGTAACCAAACTCACCGCGTCACCTACCTGAAAGGGCAGAACAACCTCTGCCGGGCCTGCAAAATGTTCATATATGCTCATATATGTTAAGATATGCACGATGGGGTTACGAAATCCTTATCGATACGGAATAGGCTTCGTAAGCAATGCGATTAATTCCGACCCATTCGTGATATCGAGCAAGGTATTTGCCGACATATTGGACTTCCATTGAAATTCTTCAACCCCGTTTTGACTTTCAAATGCACGGTTGGCGGAGTACTTATTTATGAACTCTCTGCCAATGACTGTGAATATATTTTTATATAATATATTTTTCTAAACTCTTTCACTATTAAATTATAATTTAAAGAAATCATTGAAATATAGTCATTGGCTTACACTATTTTGTACGCGTCTCACATGTAGGTCAATAAGCTTAACAAAAGGCAATCTTTTTCATTTTCTTTTTATCATTTTGAACACATATTAAGTACTTAGCAAATGTACACTTTACATTGTTCATAGTAGCAATGTAGAAGTTTAGACTATTATATATAGTAAAGGAGAGAAAGTTAAATTATCAAGTCGAGTCAAGTCAAGTCAAGTCGAGTTTTCTTGTACACGCTGTTGAGGGAGGGCGAGCGGTGCTCTTCAAAACTAGGTAATACACACCATTTTACATTTTGCATGCGGATCTTAGCAAATTAACTTTCTCTCCTATATAATGGATTTCCGCAAAGTAACGCCTGATACTATTAACTATATTATATAAATAGTTAAAAGACGTATCTCTACAGTTTTTTTCATATCTAATTTACCACTTTTTTTGTTTTAAATTACATACTCGTATATGACAAAAAAGAAGAAACAATTACTCGCTTGCTGTTGCCGTCCTTACCGATTCTGCGGCTTATGCTGAGACGGTCCCTTCCGCTGCTTCATCACCGCACACACAAACACATGATTCTTTTTTTCTTTACATTGTTATTTTTCTTTAAATTTTGTTTGTGTAATGTATACCTTATGTTATGAGTACCATGTATTATGTGTGTAGACGTAAGTGTCGGAATAAATGTCTTTATGCCTTTTAAATGCTATATAGGTATATCATGAATGAAATCAATGAAATTGATGAAAATTTTTCGACGTTATATGAGTAACTTTTTCAAGTCCCTTTTTTTCAATAAACCGTATTTTTATACTGTCGTTCCTCTGACGTTGCAGAAACTGTCGAAAGATAAACACACAACAGAAAATATTAAAAACTATTTTACAATCATCGTTGTAGCTAATCCCCTCCCCATTCACCTGATGGTAAGTCGTCAGCAATACGTCTGCCCATAACAAATGCTGTGTCACCCAGTACAATTGCGTGGCAACAAATTGCGCCTGACACCTCAAGACTTCAGTTCTGTAGTCTCATAATCCTAGTAATAACACTAGCTCTGTGCCCTACAAACTGAAACACCACTGCTTCACGGCAGTACCAGTACAAACCTTACCGGTTGATGTCAGGTCTTATATAAGTATCTCCAACAACCAACCGAAATCTCCAACTCAACAAATAATCAAAACGGAACTTTTGAATGCAGTTCGCGCTGAAATTGCGGTCTCCGTCCGTAAAGCAATAAGTCGCGAGTTGTCGTCTATCCGCGATGAACTGCGCGTACTTCGTGATTTGAAAGAATCTGTCGAATTTCTATCTAATCAAGTAGACACAGTAAACAAAGTAGAGACAGAAAGACAGCTGGCAATAACTAAACTTCAGACTCAGAATTCTGCTCTACATAGCGAAGTGGCTGATTTAAAGTGTAGATTGTCCATATTCGAACAACAAGCTCGAGAGAACAATTTGGAGATACAAGGCTTACCAGAGCATCGGTCTGAAAACTTGATGAACGTCATCACTAATCTAGGGAATGTTATAGCGCGCCCAATAGCGAGCACTGAAATCTTAAAAATTCATAGAGTAGCTAAAATTAACTCTCAGACAGACCGGCCTAAGTCAATAATAGTGAAACTACCTAGTACAAGAGTACGCGATGAGATTATTGCGGCTACAGCAAAGTACAATAAAAATCATTCTAATGAAAAATTGAATTCTGCACATCTTGGTATCGGAGGTAAAAAATCATCAGTTTTTGTAAAGGAACATCTCTCACCGTTTTATAAAAATCTTCATGCTACCGCAAGATTAAAGGCTAAGGAACTCTCATTTAAATTTGTGTGGGTGAGGAATGGTCGTATTTTTATGCGTAAGGACGACAGATCTAAGGCAATTATCATCAAAGACGAAAATTCCTTTAACCTGCTGCAAAATTGTAAAACCAACAGCTAAGCTTTTTTTTTTTTGGAATTTAAATATATATTTTTTTCTTCTTCGCAGTTCTAGTAATCTCTTTTTATGTCATCCTTGAAACTCTATTATCAAAATGTCAGAGGCTTACGAACCAAAACGAATGATCTCTTTTTAAATTCCTTGAATAACCTTTTTGATGTAATTTTATTCACAGAAACTTTCTTAGACAGTTCAATTTTTGATAGTGAACTGTTAAATTCAAATTACGATATTTTTCGACGCGACAGGGAATCCACAGGTTTTAACAAGCACAAGAAGGGAGGAGGAGTATTAATTGCTACGTCCAAGCACCTAAATGCTAAACGAGAAAAAAAACTTGAATCAGACTGCGAAGATCTGTGGGTCTCCATCACTATAGATAGTTGTAAATATAAAAAATCTTTATCAGTTGTATTTACGTTCCTCCACCAATCAATCCTCTTGAGTTAAACACATTTATGCAACAACATACTTCAATATTAGAGAACGTTTTAATTATTGGTGATTTCAATCTAAACTTCATTAATTGGTCATCTGAGAAAGACTCCAATCCTCTCCCAATAATCAATGCTAATTACAGTTTTGGACAAACTTTTATTAATTTCCTATCACTTCACAACTTGCAACAATACAATAATATTCGAAACACTAATAATCGTACCTTGGACCTTGTTCTTAGCGATTTTACAATCCCAGTTAAACAGTGTAAATTCCCACTCACTAAAATCGATGAACATCATCCCCCGTTGGTAATGTCATTATCATTAAAAAATGCTAAAGTTTCAGATAATTTGAAGCAAAAACCATACAGTAAACCAAATTTCTTTAAAGCCGACTATAATCGTCTTCGCACTGAATTAAACAAAATATGCTGGAAAGAAACATTGCATGACGATATGGACGTTGACATGATGACTTCTAATCTTTACAATATTCTCAACAACCTAATAAAGGAATTAGTGCCAGTTAAAGAATATAAGTCTTCAAATTGGCCTGTATGGTACTCGATTAGCTTGAAAAGGGCTATAAAAGAAAAAGAAAAATTTAGAAGAAAAATAAAGAAATACAATAACCCAAGAGATAGGCAAACATTTGAAGTTCTAAGAGAACGAACATCTAAACTCATAAAATTAGATTACCAAAATTACCTATCTCAAATAGAGAACAATCTTAACAGTAATATAAAAAGTTTTTGGTCGTTTCTTAAAAACAAATCTTCAAGTCGTAGCAGTTTACCAAATGAAATTTATCACCAAGATCACCACGCAAACAATGGTCAAGATATGGCTAATTTATTTGCAAAGTATTTCGCATCCGTCTATGAATCGTCCACCAGCAATAACCCTCCATCTTCCGTATGTGACGATCAATGCGATGTCATTAATAACATTGCCATAGACGAATTGACGATAAAAAAGAAACTCTTGACTCTTGACATACGAAAAGGTTCAGGTCCGGATGGCTTGCCCCCTATATTTCTGAAATCACTAGCAACAAGTTTAGCTCCACCACTTAAAATTATTTTTAATAAATCCTTGAGAACAGGCTCATTTCCTATAATATGGAAAAGAGCATCAGTGGTGCCGATACCAAAAAAAGGAGATAAACACGCAGTAGAAAATTATAGGCCAATCACCATCCTGAATGCAATGGCCAAAACGTTCGAATCTTTAATATATCCGCTTCTGGTGTCTCATCTGGGTAAACATTTATCTTCTCAACAACATGGATTTTTGCCCAAGAGATCTGTAAGTACAAATCTAACAACATACGCTGTGTACTTAACTAATGCAATAGACCAGCGTCTTTCCGTAGATGCTGTTTATACTGATTTTTGCAAGGCGTTCGACAAAGTTAACCATAAATTACTGCTAACCAAATTGGAACATTTCGGTGTAAGAGGACATCTTTTGACTTGGTTTGAGTCTTACCTAACTAGCAGAGAGCACTATGTTAGTGTCCATGAATATGTTTAAGATAAATTTATGCCCACATCTGGCGTACCACAAGGTTCGCATCTCGGACCTATTCTTTTTCTTGTATTCATTGATGATATTTCCAACGTTATACGACATTCAAATTATTTACTCTTTGCCGACGACTTAAAAATATATAAGGTTATAAGACAACAATCTGATGCTTTTCTGCTACAGGAGGACTTAGATAGGGTTCAGGAGGCGTGCCTGGCTAACAGAATGTTTTTGAATACTCAAAAATGCGGCCATATTCAATTCACAAGGAAAAGGCACACAATTGTCACGTCATACAAGTTTTTTTTTTTTTTAATTTATTAGGAAAAACAAACAATTGTACACGA
This sequence comes from Luehdorfia chinensis, assembly GCA_019845155.1. Taxonomy (NCBI): domain Eukaryota; kingdom Metazoa; phylum Arthropoda; class Insecta; order Lepidoptera; family Papilionidae; genus Luehdorfia; species Luehdorfia chinensis. The sequence continues at coordinate 3,497,174 of JAHVAK010000390.1, forward strand.
TTATTACAAAGTGGTTAGGTAATTATGTGAGAACATATGTACAATCCATACCGTTTTCCACATATTGCTATGGAGAACAGAAACAACTATGTGTAATGTAGTCAAAATCAGGTTGACCCTGTGTACGTAGATGCTACGAGTATCAAAAGATCTTTGTATACAATGTTTCGGGAACGGTTTGAACGACAGTGAGTTAAAAAAGACCAATGAAATACGTGATCTAGGTGTTGTATTCGACTCTGAACTACGTTTTACTGGACATATTAATAAAGTAGTACAAAAGGCGTATGGTATGCTGGGTTTCGTCTGGAGAACTTTAAAAGATTTTAAAAGAATATCTCCCAAAATTGTTTATAACTGACTTGTTAGAAGTCACCTGGAATACAATAGCATCATCTGGAATCCAGTTTATAAAGTGCATAGTGATCAAATAGAAAGTGTACAACGGCGTTTTGTTCGACAACTTTGTGCCAAACATCTTATTACAACCCATGGTGATAACAACTATCAGCTCCGCCTGGAGTTACTGAATTTGGAAACACTTGAGAATAGACGATCAATTAACGATATAGTCTTTCTTTTCAAAATTCTGAACAACTGTGTGGATTGCCCTGAATTACTGGAGCTAATACATATAAAGATCCCTCGAAAAAACGCTAGATTTAGCACATATGTCCCGTTTGTCAACAATGTTTGTCGCACTAATATTGGCAAGCAATCTCCCATTTGGCGCATGTGTAATAAATTCAACCAGATTCATTCTGAAGTAAATGATATATTCTGTGGTTCGTTAGTCTCTTTCAAGAGGTCTATTAAGGAATATATAAAATGTAACAAATAGTTTTTTTTTCCATTTTTTGTTTTTTATTTAACTTTGGAAATATAATTTGCTTTCTTTCATTTATTTTTAACAACATTGTAATCGCGGATGCTGTGCTCGCCTGTTATTGGGGTCGATGCATGGCGTTTCCTTAATTTTGATGTAATTTCTGCAGTTTACATATTTTATGTATCTACCCTGTTGGTGTGCCTTTCTAAATAAATAAATAAATATCCTATAATATTTCTAAATAAATAATCCGCCTGCCAAGCGTGGCAACTATCGCAAAATCCCTCCAAGCTACAAACTATTGTGGCAATCTACTGGGGAAGCCTATGTTCAGCAGTGGTCTAGTTGTGGGCTGAAATGATGATGATGATGACCGAGAAACTGTGTTATGGTATTTAATGTAAGCCTAATATTAAATAGTTAGTCAAGACTATCCGAATTTCATTTATCGGCTATCGTAAATAACACAGAACAACGAACACGGCATAAGATGGGTTTCGCACCGATACATATCTCTGCGGTCAGTCATCTATGCGGATCGAAGGGTCATTATATAATGTTTGGTTTGACAGTATTCCCTAGTCTACTCAACTTATAAAGTACGTTCAAATAGACTTTACAATTTGTATAAATTTAATTATCTATCTAAATAACTATCCCCCCTAGCAATGCGCGCCGGAACACGGTCTCCATTTATGCGTGCATAACGGACTCTGAGTCCGTCACACGAAGGCTACATAGGCCGGGAAATCATACACTTGGCATCAGCCCTCCCGTGCCAAGCAGCGGATATGGCGGCGGCGAGGAAAGTGAAAGCGGCGCAACGTAATATCATCACTCCTATCCCTACGCGGCCCCAACACTTCCGCCAATGTCGCGGAGGATAGGTAGAGTGGCGCTTATATCTATATTTTTTAAGATGCTTAATTTTATCACCTCTTTAACCTTTTACAAGCGTCATAATAAATAAACTTTGATTTTCTAGTCTGTTACTTTTATTTTACAAGGTCATGAACATTGAACATTGAAGTGACAGGATAATTTAGCAAAACCTGTCGCTTCCGCGCCATTACTTCAAGCCATCAATTAATGTCAACACCATCTAGCGGCGTGATGATGTAACATCAAAAAGGACGCCTAATTACTCTTGAACGGGAATCGCTATTCAATGTTTCATCTTAAAAGCAATCTCAATTTTACATTAACACAACTTTATCACCATATTTGAAGCTACGTTTGGAATAATATTTGAAAATAGTTTTTCAGTTTTTTCCGGGCTATTTTTTTATTTTTAAAGTGACAAAACGAGCAAAACTTTAACCTGATGGTAAGTTCTACGTCTGCCCATAACAAATGCTGTGCCACCCAGAACATTTCTGTGTGAAACCACACTTCGCCCGTCACCATTAGACATCAGTTCTGAAGTCTCATATGCCCAGGGATTACGCTAGCTCTCAGTGCCCTTCAAACCGAAACACAGTCATTTTTGCACACTGCTGCTTCACGGCAGATTAACTGGACCTGGGTTGGTACCTACCTAGACGGATTCCTACACAGAAATCCTTCCACCAATATGTACGCATCATTATTGTTTTTTATATGTTCAAAGACGAGTGCGAAGATTACTTATTTTGAGCTATAAATTTTATATTCCTTATGTCAGTTATTCTTCCGTCAACCAATGTTGTGTAAACATTACTGTGTTTCGGATTAAAGGTCACTTTGTAGTGTAATTGGCTCATATGAAACTTAACAAGAGACTTGAGATGGTGATGCGTTAGTGCAGTGCGGTGCTACAGAAAATGACTGCGTAGTTGTTATGGAAAAGAAGGGCACCTACCATCAGGTGAATGGCTTGTCGTCTCGTCTCTTCAAAATCATCATTTCAGCCTAGTGATAGGCTGAAATGATAAACATTTCCGAATGCTGAACATTGGCCATTCTATAGATTGCCACAAAAGTTTGTAGCTCTCATCTTGGGGGGGATTTTGCAATAGTTGCCACGCTTGGCGGGCGGGTCGGCAAACGCAGTTGTTAGAAGATGCTGCTGCCAATCTCCTGGTTTTAAATTTCCCTCTGGCGACTTTTACGTCATCCATAGGATGAGATGCACTCCACATTTGATTAATTACTTCCATAAAAAAAGTATCTGGGTCGTGGATCAAGGGTCTTGGTTTTATTATTCATGCACTGCTGCTTCTCTGCTTTCGGGTTAATTTTTTTTTTCCGAAATCCGGTTTCACTGAAAATCAGTGCTGGAGCGAATGCTTCAGTTTTTTGCCGAGCGGGACCATTTTGGCATCACGCAGTCTATTGATGCACATTGTGACCCTGCTATTCGAAGGAAGTTGATGTGAAAAGTTATACCAAAATGATAATTGTTTTTTTTTATAAACATTTCTAAAATTAGTTGGTTATTGTTTCTCAGAGGGGGTTACGCTATTTTTTTATGATTTATTATGTTGATTTTTTTATTTGAATTTAGTTTTGCTCTATCCTAGTGTTTATTTAATTGGAATTTCCCTTTTTTAAATTTGCGTGTGTTTTTTCTTGTTCGCTCATTAGTTTCCTCACTGTTATTGTTGTATATGTATTGTCAAATAAATCCATTCTATTCTATTCTGTTCTATTCATCAGTATCTATACAGTCCAGTGCTGGTCGTTATCGCCACGCTGGGCTGGCGTGTTGGACATCGGAGTATTAGACACCGAACTTTATAGAAATTAATTCCCGGACTGGATAATTTCGGATTAGCATAAGTCCGATTGTTATTCAGTCATCTGTAGGAGCCATGAGATTTCGAGCATTTTAGCCGATATGTTTCCGGCGGAGTAGAATAGCACCTACATCTTTACCAAGGTGTCGTAAGAGGCGAATGAGGTATTATACGGACAGCCTTTTAAGTGCAGAATAACACCATAATATGCAATGCTGTCACTATACTGCTCATGGGGATGCAACGGGGAGGAAGAATCTTTTTTGTGTCGTAGCAAAAGGCAGCGATGTGGTTCGCCACCCGTCACGTTTTGTTTCCCGCGGCTAGTCAGTGGCGAACTGTGGGCTACGTGTGTGGCCTCTGCCTATCCCTCATATGGGGAAAATGCGTGACTGAGTATGTTTGTTTTAAATGTACATAATATGTCTGTAAACGTACCATTAATTTTATTTATTGACCTAGCATTTAGTCCTGCTCTCAAATTATTTATTATACTATATCAAAAACCTTTTTATTTCTTAGTAAATAAATTAAAAAATAACTTTCCGGAAAAGCTCCTTCCGAAAGATTCGTTTATAAAGTCGCAGTTCCCGATTGGGCTCCTTTATAACGTCTTAATTAATTAAAAAGTTGTAGGAGTTAATAGATCAAAGTTCACAGATAGACGTCTAACTAAGCGGGGTTAGGCGGTTAGTGTCCTTGTGGCCATTGCCGAGTAGGGCGACAACTTCCGAAAATTGTCGGGCTATCAACTGCGCAGGAGATATCATAGTGCCACAAGTGTACGTGCAAATACAGAGGCACTCGCTCGTCCCTATCTAACCGCACCCGATGTAACGTTGAAACGATAAGATCGGGGGTAGGGGTGCAGTGGCAGAAACACGGAGACAATCACAACACAACCAGACTTGAAAACCAATAATTTGTGTTTTAGCACTTCACACTTTAGACATAGCAGCCCGTCATCAGGGGTCGGTGTTGGGCCTGTTACTGTGGAACATCGCATACGATGCAGCCCTGCGTGTCGATCTTCCCGCTGATGTAAACGTCATCTGCTATGCAGATGACACACTGGTGGTCGTACCTTCGAGAGGACCAAGGAGCTCGCCGAGCTTGGGGCGGAAGTCGTCGTCGCCAAAATCCACTAGTTGGGACTGGAAATAGCCCCTCATAAGACCGAGGCGCTATGTTTCCACAAATTGTCGCGTAGCAAGGAACCTCCCGATTCGTGCGTCCGAGTAGGTGAGTCTGAAGTCAGAGTGGGCCGGTATATGAAATACCTGGGCCTCCTATCTGGATAGTCGCTGGGGCTTCGAAGAACACTTCGATCGCCTAGTCCCCCGGATCGAGAGGGTAGCGGGTGCCATGCACAGACTGCTGTCCAAACTCGGGAGGCCGAGGGAGGAAGTCCGCCGCCTCTGTGCGGGAGTAATACAATCCGTAGCCTTGTACGGGGCGCCCGTATGTACAAAAAGGCTAGCCATCCGACGCTGTAGAACAAAACTCTACAGTGTCCAGCGTAGGATGGCCATACGGATCGTACGAGGATACCGCACGGTGTCTTTCGAGGCGGCGACCGTCCTGGCTCGCTTTCCACCACTGGACATACTGGCGGACATGGATGCGAGGGTGTACCACCGGATCTGCACCCTCCGCCAGAGCAGTGGTAGCAAACCAGATGAGGCGCTCGAGTTCATCAAACGGCAGGAACGACAGAGCGCATTGGCGACGTGGCGTGCTCGGCTCCACGCGGAGCAATATGCACGCAAACGCGTCGTGAGTGCAGTCCTGCCGGTCTTCGAGGCCTAGATGCAGCGACGAGGAGAAAGACTCACCTACAGACTCACACAGACAATTACCGGGCACGGCTGCTTCGGTGATTATCTGTGTAAGATCGGACGCGAGGCGACGGCGAACTGCTTCCACTGCGGTGGAAGGGACCAGGACTCCGCATCCCACACCCTTTCGGTGTGCCCAGCCTGGAAATCGGAGCGGAGTATCCTGGTGAGCCATATCGGGCAGAACCTCTCCCTGCCAGCAGTAGTGTCGGCTATGCTGAGCGGGGACACGGCGTGGAGGGCCGTAGCCAATTTCTGTGAGACCGTGATGGTCCAGAAGGAGGCTGCCGAGAGGGATCGAGAGAGGACAGATCCATCTCGGCCATCGATGATGCCGCCGAGGCAACGGCGGGCCTCGTCACGGGCCTCCTATCAGAAATGATGATCCCCTACCAGAAACGGAGTCTTCGGGGTCGCGGGCAATCGGGATAGGGGACCCGAACGCCCAGTAAAGCAACCCCGGGGAGGTCGATGACTCGGAGTGGTCTCGGGTCAATGTGATAGCACCGAGAGAGTGCTGGGGGCAGTGAGCACTGCCCCCGGGTCGGGCTAAAAACATTTTAGCAAGGCGATGGACGGGTCACGGTTGCGTTCCGAACAGAGATCCCGTGACCTCTCTTAAGCGCTGATGGAGACCACCGTGGGGTTTTAGTTGGTAAGAGTCCGACATAACCCGGCTTTCCCCCTGGGCAGTCGGGTATCCCTGCAGGATTTCCCCACGTACAAAAAAAATTGGTTACCCACGGTAAAGCTAAGAAAGACCCACATGGTCGGAACGCTCATGCGATGAGATCATAGGTAGGCTAGAATGCAGTGTCCGATACACGGGGACAATCACAACACAATCAGAACTAACAATTTGTGTTTTTTGCACAAATGTTTGCTCCGACTGGGATCCGAGCCCAGGACCTGCGGCGTTAGTCAAGTCTCTCACCACAAGGCCCATGCGGTCGTCACTAGTCCTACGACCAGTATCCCTTTTTTAAGAATACTGGCTGATAATGTCCGCGACGTCGCGATAATGTGACGCGGGATATTTAAAAAACGAATATCCACGCGATATTCGTTTTTAATATCCCGTGGAAAATATTTGAATTTCCGGAATAAAACGCATCCTATATTCGTCTCCTGGGTGCAAGCTATCTCTGTGCCGAAATTCGTCAAAATCGGTGCAGCGGTATTATTTTTAAAATAAATTACCATAATTATTATGATGTAAATTTTCTCTAAATTTAGTTAAGGATTGGAATGAAAAATTATCTATTCAAAGTTGACATCGTCCTCAGCTTAGATGTTAATGTCAATTAGCTGTGATGGTGAAGTGACAAATTCAATATGACTAACGAAGATTTTACCGACGCCATGTTGATTTGATAAATACCAAGACAATGATGATCATTAGTTCGCATGACGACTTCCAGTCTCGCCGTAGCGTTATATAACGATTGACGCGATGTTATTTAATAAATTATTTTCATTAAAAGTAGGCTCGGTTGGCGCAGTGGTTTAGCGCTTGACTTCTGCGCCGCGGGTCGCGGGTTCGATTCAAAGATTTGTATGACCTACAGATAGTTGTTTCGGGTCTGGGTGTTTGTGCATGTGGAATTAATGTATGTAAAACGGACCCACAACACAGGAGGTATGCTAAAAAAAAATTACCTTTTGGCCTATTGGTTTGTTTACCCGATTTCTACGCCGCGGACCTTCGGTTCGAATCGCAGCAAAGTGTGCAAAAACACACGTTGGTGTTTGGGTCTTGTAGTGTGTGTATGTAAAAATTTATGTCTGTAAAATGCATCCGCGATACGGGAGAAATCCTAATGTAGGGCGATTTCTTTAATTAATTTACTGGAGCATTTTTTTAAATAATTCAGTAGTCATATTTTTGTAATATTCACTATTATTATAATAGAGCCGTGTGGTGGCTGCTCGATAAAAGAATACTACCACTCCATCTCATCCTATGGATCTCGTAAAAGGCGAGTAAGGAATTAAACTGCACTGTGCACCCAACAGCGCATGGTGGCGATGGGCTCACCACCTATCACACCAAGTGCATTATATTGTTTTGGTGAAACGTGGATTGTGGCAGTCATCTGTTTTTGCAGCGAGTGCCGAGTCTCTGACTACCCGTTATGGGATACAGTCGTGATCTTATATATGTATGTACTAATATAACAGCACTTTGGTGGCGGCCAACTATCGTTCTGCAGCCCTATCACATCCCGTGGGTGACGTAGGTGTCCACAAGGAAATAAGTCAACTAACGGTAGAATTCCTATGCAGGTGACTATCTAGGTAGATACCACTGCATTGCCAGCAACCACTGGCCTGGCGGAGAGGAAGGGAAAAGAATTAGGCAGAGAAAGGAACTATAAGGTGCCGGCTTACTACTATCTCGACTACTATCTCGAAAGGAGCAGGAGACAGCAGTAGCACGGGAGGCCGGGGTCGCATGCCCGGTGCTCACAATGAAAGTCCAATACTAGGTAGTGACGAAATCGGTCTTTTCAATTACTGCAAGATCTTACCTGTCCTATGCGGGAATCGGTCTAGGTAGGTACCACCCCAGGGCCAGGTATTCTGCTGTGAAGCAGTAGTGTGCAAACTTTACCGTGTTTCGGTTTGAGGGCACTGAACTAGTGCAGTCACTGGGCATATGATATAAGAACCGCTATCTCTAATCCGACAAAGCGAGGATTTGGACAAGAACTTATGACACCTATGATTTATTATTAGGCTGATGACGACCGCGTGGCCTAGTGGTTAGAGTACGTGACTACCACGCTGCGAGTCCTGAGTTCGAATCCCCAGCCGGAGCCAACATTTGTGCATAGCACAAATTGCTGGATTTCGGGTCTGGTTGTGTTGTGTTTGTACTCGGGTCTCTGACACTGCATCCTACTACTGCGACATTATAATTTTTTACTTTTTTTATAATATTACTATATTATTAATGTTAATTTTAATACTTTTACCATATTTTGTTAATGTAATACAAAAATGATTTTAAATTCTAATACTGACGTACTAACTCTTTTTGTTATTTTTTTTTATTTTATATTTGAATTTTACAACTAATGCTAAATAAATATATATATATATATATATACATATTAATGTATAAATGTTATTCATAATTGGTATAACATCCCGGCACCCATACTATCATACTTTGATCTGATAAACACAACAGTGAAGCTTTAATAACAAAATGTAATACTAAAAATGTCCATACAACACTTTAAAATTATTTGTTTTGTAAAACTTTACGCGACCTTAACTCAGAAAGCCGTTGCCCCGAACCGGACAAATTCAAAATAAGTTTTCTTCTCCATTTAATTTATTTTACCCTACTACAGCGTCATACTAACAGATTTACTTTGCAACATATTTCCTTAAGCTTCATGTTATCATAGTACTTGCGAGTTCTTTCGATGGCAGCTCCATGGAAAAACGCCAAATTAAATTTAAGAGTTCATTGCCTCGACCAGCTGTATAACAGGGTAGTCATCTATTAGTTTTAAGCAAATTCTTTCAGTCGACATATCTCCTCCAGGTATCACACTACGAAGCTCATTACATTTTTTGGGGCATATACACATCATCCTTAAGCCCAGCCTGCCGGGATGTATAAGACATTACGAATGAGCCTGTATATGCATAATTTATTCATTTTATATATAAATTGTATATTACATATAAAATCTAATTTATGAGTCTTCCTGTTATTATTATTTCGTTCTTTGGTTAGCACCTGCCTTCTACTTTTCACCATAACAAGGGTTGACTGGTAGAGAATGCCACTAGGCACTCAGACCGCCCATTGCAGCCCTATGCTTAAGGTGTCAGCAATAAAGGATAAATAAATAAATAAGTACAATTAATAAGTGGTAGGTCAGAGGCCGGGTGCTCGCCTTTAATTTCATAATACGCGAGTAACCTAGGTTCGATTCCCGGTGCCAGCACCTCTAAAATTGTCCTAAAATTGTAAGTGCTGATTTACCACGTGCTCAACGGTGAAGGAAAACATCGTGAGGAAACCTGCACATCCGAGGAATAGAAATATTTCGACGACATGTGAAGTCCGCCAACCCGCATTGGAGCAGCGTGGCGGACTATTCCCCGCTCCAAAACCCACTCAGAAATGAGAGGAGGCCTGTGCCCAGCAGTGGGACATTTATAGGCTTTTTAAAATAATATAATTATATAAAATATATATAAAATATAATATAAATATTTTAAAAATAATACAATTTTTAAAATAATATATTTTTTTAATAAATAAATCATAGATACAGCATTTCCACGTTTCATTACGCGAAAGCACCAAGAAATAACTCCAGGCATTGAAATCTTTTCGCCTTTTGCCGTTTTATCCTTAGAACGATCTCTTTCTGACTTCAAGGTTTCAAAAGGAGCTATTTACGTTGCATGTGTGCACAAGCGCGCATGTCAGATGGAAACAAATTTGAACTGCGCTTTAAACGGTGACCCAGATTCAAGAATTGTAACAATGTTTTTTTTTTAAGAACGTATCCTCTCAGTAGTATTTCTTGAGTGTCGTGGGTGCGTTTTACAGACTATTTCACATGCACAACACAACCAGGTCTGAAAAGCAACAACTTGTGTTTTGCACAAACTTTTTTTTAAATTTTTTTTATTGGACAAAGTGATGGAACGAGCAAAACGTTCATGGAAAGTGTAACGTTTGCCCATAGTAAATGCAGTGCCACTCAGAACATTTCCGTGTGACACCCCACTGCGCCCATCACCCTGGGACATCAGTTCTTAAGTCTCAAATGCCCAGTGATTACACTAGCTCTCAGTGCCCTTCAAACCGAAACACAGTAATGTTTCACATTACTGCTTCACGGCATAATAACTGGCCCTGGGGTGGTACCTACCTAGACAGATTCCTGCATAGGAATCCTACCACCAGAATTTTGAACCTAGGGATGTTGTTGTGAAAACACATACACTGCCCCATGAATAAGTTACTAACTCCATTACGGCGAGTAACCGGCCTGAGAATTGAAAAAACATTTTAAAAAGGTAATTAATTTTAAAGAAGACTCCAAGAACAAGCATTGATTGTAATGAACCAAGCTTATTTAAAATAATTTTCTACTCACAATCTACCAAACGTTTTCAAAGGAAATGAGGTAAGCGACTTTCCCAAGTTAAATTAGGCAGACATTTAAGGGATGTCATCTTCCACACCTGTGAACAAAGTTTCCCCTGAAAGCAATTCAATAAAACTTGTTCTTTAGTCTTGGAAGACAGTGGAATAGTATAACGTAGACGCTTTGTCCGTTATTTGCAATTTTTTTTTATTCTGGCAAACTTTTGAGACGTATGTCCACGAATCGAGACTAATTAAGCCAAGTACATACAGGAAAAAGCGTAATATCTCTTCACAATGACAGTTTTATGTTCACTGAAGGCGAGAAAGTTAATTGTCTAAGATCGGCACCCAAAATTAAAGATGGTGTATGTTACCAAGTTTTTAAAGAGCATCGGTCACAGTCCCACAATAACGTGCGCAAGCAGACTAATACCGCTACAGGGAACCGCCACCAGACCCTCCGCCAGAGTATCCTCCAACACTACAACACTACCACTAGGCAAAACACACCACTGAAGTCAAGAACACGACACGTGTTTCATCTAAAAACGAAGCATTAGGTTTGGTAGGATTTCAGCAAAGTTTTAAGTTCTCTAAAAATTTTACGATTTTGTTCCGAGCCTTATGGTACCTTCGTTCGTTTCAGCCTTCACAAGTCCACTGCTGAAAATAGAGCTCCCCTATAGATATAGATGGCCACAAATGTTTGTTGCTTTTATTTGGCAATTTCTAACCATAGCAAATACGGTGTCATCCAGAACATTTCTGTGTGACGCCACACTGCGCCCATCACCATAAAACATAAGTTCTTAAGTCTCATGCCCAGTGATTACACTAGCTCACAGTGCTATCCAAACAGAAACACAGTAATGTTTGCACACTACTGCTTCACGGCAGAATAACTATCCCTGGAGTGGTACATAACTACACGGATAACTACGGATTCTTGCAAAGGAATCCTGCCACCAGGAATTCTTTAGAGGCATTTTTCCGAACTAGTGTACTTTAAAAAAAGAGGCGTTCAAATAATATAACGTCATAATCTACATCGAATAAAATCTAATTTATTCTATAATAAATATCTCTTCTGAGGGAGGCACCTGCATCGTGTCCGTGGTCACCTTTTTAGTATCTAGCTCCTCGTCTCCGTAATACGTCCTCTTCCGGATCACGACAGCCCATTAGCAATGTATCGCTGTGCTCGTGAATGTGACAGATTAAAAAGATCAATCTGTTACACTGATTTATGCTTCACACGATTGGATTTGATTTTGCTGTTTGGATAACTTTTAGCTTTTATTTTCTAATACGAATATATATAAGGGTTCAATGATAGGAACTTTCATTTTTACTTCTTGAAATATTGTTCTTTTAACCGTTGGATGGTGTAACATGTTTGTTTATTTAAAAATCAGATTTATGGCTGTAAATTTCTTCGAAATTGTTAGACCGGACTACTGCGCCGCGGGTCTTGTATTCAAATCCCAGCCGGATTCAACAAACGTTTAACACAAATGTGCAATTATCGTCATAATCGTGTCAGCCTATCATAAGTCCACAATATAATTTCGGTGATGTAATTGCTGTTAGCCTTTTTGGCTTTTACAGCTTCATCGGATACTGTGATCACGGGCCAGGGGCCCGCGTGCCAGGTTTGGTTTGACCCAAACATTAAATAATACTCCTACGAAAACCTTGAAATTCGGACTGTTGCGTTAGCTATATTTCAAAATAATATTATGTCCTCTAATGACCGTCCGAGGGAGGCTGCGGGCCTCAATTCAGACTGTCGACTTGTGTGTCGGTAACTCTGGGCGGTGAGAACCGCCCTGAAACCCGAATAAATCGTGTACGCGGTGTGATTGTACGCGGTGTGACCACAAGTCCACTGCTTTTACACATATACAAGTTTTTAGCTCTTATTTTGGAGGAATCCCTCCAAATGTGCAATAAAAAACATAAATCTTTGGTTTTCGGGTCTGGTTATTTTGTGTATATAAACCGCACTGACGATGCCGAAGAAATACTATGTGGGGTATCGTTTCTTAAAGAAGTAAGGATCCCCTGCCTACTCAGACATCTCTGACAGAGCCTCCAAGATTTTCGGGAAGATTAAAGTTTCTGCTTAATATAATTGAATTAAAAATAAAACGACTTCAAACCTTGCATATGCCTATGCGAATGTAAGACGTTGATATTTTTCTCATAGATCCCATCATCAGAACTTGTTCTAATTTATATATGACAACCCCTAAGGTAACTTCTTTCTAATAAAACGTGGCGAAGAGGTATCGCTGAACATACATTATGCAAATGATCTTGAAAATTAACAAATGGTGCCATCTACGTTCATGAAGGAATGTTAACAACTGTAACCGACAGCTGTTGTGCATGTTAGCTAAACAGATTGTCAACAGATGGCGTCTTTTACGTTCTTTATGCAAATACGGCTTTAATAAAAAGGTTTTAAAATTATGTTTTTTAACGAAAACATTACTTTTGAACTATTTGTTTATTTTTCGTCGTTAGCGCGGTATGATAACTTCAAAATGATGCCACAATCGTTAATTTCGATAAAGTGTTAAGGGAGATATGGCGTGGCGACACCTTTAATTAATTATATATAAGATGTTCATTTCCTTTAACTGGGTAGACAATTTACCGTTGTTAAATGAACACCGTGACTAATCAACTGAATCCATTAGCTCAAAAGGAAAACAATTAACTTCCCGTAATGAGGAACGACGTTTTGACAAACACTGAACAACGAAGGCAATATACTCGTATATATAAAATTATTTATACAGTATGATTGTGCTCTCCTTCCCAGAAAAGTTATAGGTATAGGTAGGTGATCATATCACACCCTACTTTTGCTGAGAAGGAGTGAACGGAAACCCTTTAGAAAAAGTAAAGTTTTAGCCTTTAAATGTCCCACTGCTGAGCACAAGCCTCCTCTCATTTCGGAGAGGGTTTTAGAGCTAAGAAGAATCTGCAATCAGGTTTCCTCACGATGTTTTCCTTCACCGCTGAGCACGTGATAAATCAGCACTTAAAATTTCAATTAATAACTTTAGTGGTGCCGGCACCGGGAAACGGACCCAGGTCACTCGCGTAGTATGATATATATATACATTTATACATATATTATATATCTCAGGGTGACGGGCGCAGTGTCGAGTGAGAAAGTTTTTGCGTGACACACACTTACCATCAGGTGAAGGTTGGGCTCGTATCGACACTTTATCCAATAAAAAAAGAATACAAGGCCTGGCATGGCATTGCATGTATGTTTCCAACAACTACAGAATACAGTCGGAAGCTAACAGCTGCACAGAAAATATTCTACGCAAAAACAGAAGCACACCCTGATCCACGAATAAGTCGGAGGTAGACTAGGATGCAGTGTCAGAGACCCAAAACAACCAGGCCCGTAAACCAACAATTTGTGTTTTTGCACAAATGCTGGTTCCGGCTGGTATTCGAACCCGGGACCCGCAGCTTAGAAGTCTGGTACGCCACGGTGGCCACGCGTTTATTATGAACTAGCTGATGCCCGCAACTTCGTCCGCTTGGATACAGGTTTTTTAATATACCGTGGGAACTATTTGATTTTCCGGGATAAACCGTATTCGAATAATACAAAAATATACCATGTCCCAGGATGCAAACCATGTCTGTGCCAAATTTCATCAAGATCGGTTCAGTGGTTGAACCGTGAAAAGGTAACAAACAGACAGAGGGACAGAGAGAGTTACTTTCGCATTTATCTTACAATATTAGGATGGATGTAAACATATACAAGCAGCTATGTGTTAGCGGCTTATGAGAATTTACTCCACCTCATCCCGGTATCGTTAAATTCAACATAAGGAAATTTAAACCAGAAGATGGGCAGCAGCAACTTCGAGGAACATCAGAATAAACTTTTTAGAAATTAGAATTTTTTTTTCAGATTAATCTTTTTTGGCGGGTAGGAGTGAAATAACTTGCACATTACTCTAAGTATTAAAGTTTGTTTTTATTGAATTATTAAAGTTTTACAGTTTAATAACTTACAGTATTTCTCATTTATGTGTAATTTATAACATACTTTGTGGATTTGACTCACCTAAATGTCAAAATTTGAATAGTTGCATCACCCTACCACCGGTCACTTTGGTTATTAATTACTGCACATTACACTAAAGAAAAGTTATTTTCAAGACAATGTCCATATTGCTGAGTTGGCAGACATCCAAAAAGCAGCCTTAACTTCTCTCAACCAACGCATGGCTGAATTTGAAGCTCTGTTAAAAAATACTTCTTCTTCATCGTTGCCCATTCCTGACTTGAAAACCTTAGTAACTTTCAAGCAATCAAAGAAAATGTCTTGCAGATTATGTTATTGCTTCAGCACAAGGTAAATGAAGTAAGTCAGAGTGTTGACAATATTGAGATGAGGCATCGTAGGAAGTATTTGTTACTGAATTGGGTTCCGGTTGACTCCAAAGAAAACATTACTGATAGAGTTGTGACGATCCTGCAGAATAACCTTAGACCACCCGATTTTTCTGCGAGCTCTATCATAGTTTGTCATCGGTTGGATGCGGTCTCGGAGAGTCGTGCAAGACCTATTCCGATGGGGTTCAGAGACCAGTTCACAACGTCAGACATTTGGGCCAAGAAGACACAGCTCAAGGGAACTTCGTACGTACTTTCTGAGTTTCTTACTCGCCACCGACAAACGCTATTCATTGCTGCACGCAAACACTTCGGTATCAGACAAGTTTGGTCATTTGACGGCAATATTTACATCAAGCTCCCGACGGTAAGCGTCATCGGTTGAAGGACTCCAAGAACCTCGAATCACTGATTGCCCAGCATGAAATATCTGCATGTTTAGTTATAATTTTTTTATTTTTTTTATTTTTACATTGATTATTGTAATTTTTATTTGATTGCATTTATGTTTGTAAACAGTCGGCCGGAGGGTGATGCATGAAGATATACGTATATATTATTTATAGTTATTATACATATTGATTTATTAATTATTATTATTACATATATATTTTTAGCCTAATGTCGGATAATGAATCTTTCTATTCTACTTGCAACAGCTCTTCTTCCCTTTCGCTTGTGGATGCCTCTGACGAACCAGATACGTTACGTTCACTAATTAGTGATGGATTTCCAAAATCTTCAAACTGTCTTCACTTTTGTCATTTAAATGCGCAAAGTATACCTCAACATCACACAGAGCTCCTGGATACTTTCTCTTCATCTGCTGCTCATGCTATACTCATATCTGAAAGCTGGCTTAAACCAGAACTCGCTTCAACGTCTTACAGTCTTCCAGGATTTGTTTTACTCCATAATGATCGTACTGGTAAAAGAGGCGGGGGCGTCGCTATTTATCTGCGCAGTGAATTACCCTATAAAATTTTAGATGCGTCCCCCTCCTTATACACAGATTCAATAGAATACTTATTTGTTGAAGTTAATGTCAAGAGTGTTAAATTGTTCCTTGGAGTCATTTATTGTCCGCCCCAAGTGGACTACTTCTCCGATTTGGAAGATCATTTGTTGCCATTCTGTTCTGCTTACACACATCACATTGTCATGGGAGACTTTAACACCGACCTCTTAAAGGCTTCTCTCAAATCACACAAATTAAAATCGATCATGGAGTCGCAAAATTCCACTATTCTGGCTCTAGATGCTACGCACCATAATATTGACTCTGCGGACACCTATATCGATCTTATTACTGTCTCCTTTATTGAGCATGTTGTCAATTATGGCCAACTTCCTGCTTCTGGATTTTCACAGCATGATCTGCTTTTCCTTTCATATAAATTAAAGTCTCCCAAACCTTGTCCACGGTCTATTCCCATTCGTAGTTTTGCACGACTCGATGTGGAAAAGCTTAA
This sequence comes from Luehdorfia chinensis, assembly GCA_019845155.1. Lineage (NCBI taxonomy): Eukaryota > Metazoa > Arthropoda > Insecta > Lepidoptera > Papilionidae > Luehdorfia > Luehdorfia chinensis. Next base: position 3,513,601 of record JAHVAK010000390.1, read on the forward strand.
ATGTGACGCTGATACCACTGACTGGTCTTCTGTTTTCACAGCGTCCACAGTCGACGATAAAGTTAATATCCTAAACTGTAATCTATTACGGCTTTTTGATAAACACGCTCCTAAGCGTGTTGTGAGACTTAGGCGCCCTCCTGTTCCATGGATCACAGTAGGCGTTAGAATGGCTATAGCAAAGCGCGGCAGAGCATTTCAAACTTTCAAGAGGAATCGTACTGATGATAAATGGCAAGCCTATAAGACCGCGAGAAATCGATGCAATCAGATGGTGAGAGCAGCTAAACGCCGATATTTCCATGAGCAAGTGAACTGTTCATCTTCGGCTGATGTATGGAAGTTTCTCAACACACTCAGATTTGGAAAGCCTCCTGTAGACTCTAGTAACACATCTTTTTCCCCTGACGATTTTTACCGTCCTTTCTCATCGGCTCAAATAGTATCTGATAGTTCTATAGAAAATGCTATCTCATTGATAACTTCCATGCCTTGTTATTCTAATAATTCCTTTACTTTATCTCCTGTCAATGAAGATGAGATACGAAAAATACTACTGTCTATTAAAACAAAATCAGTGGGCTGCGATGATGTGAGTAGGACAATGGTTTTACTTGTAGTCGAGTCAATTTTACCCGTAATAACTCACATCGTCAATTTTTCGCTGATGAACGGCACTTTTCCTACACTCTGGCGTAAAGCCTTGATTATTCCTATTCTTAAATCCACTGATTGTAGTCTTCTTTCCCATTACAGACCTATTTCATTCTGCCGTTTCTAGGTCTAGTTCTCCATGGTGTTAGAAGCTGTTGTACATAAACAGGTTGTAAACAAACCTTTATTTTCAAAAATAATATTCTTTACCCATATCAGTCTTGTTTTCGACCTGGTCATGGTACAACAACTGGTACTCAAGGTCACAGAAGATATCCGAGAGGGTATGGAAAACTTCAAACTTACAGTTCTTATCTTAATAGATTTTTCTAACGCATTCAACGCTGTTGACCATGATATTCTGCTAGCTCTTCTCTCTCACTTGAACATCTCATCTTCAGCTCAGGAATGGTTCTCATCTTATCTTCGAGGGCGCCAACAGGCCGTGCGTTCTGGCCAAAAAGTGTCTGATTGGTGTAATGTACATACCGGCGTTCCTCAAGGCGGTATACTCTCTTCTCTTTTATTTTCCATTTTTATTAATCTTATCACAGTGAATCTCAAATGCTCTTACTATTTGTATGCCGATGTTTTGCAACTATATATGCAAGCGGGACCATCTGAAATCATTAATGCGATCTCATTATTGAACGAAGAACTGCATTGTATAAGTAATTGGTCTGCTGTTTATGGTATTATTGTGAACCCCTCCAAATGCCAAGCCATAATCATAGGCAGCTCTAGATTTATATCATGACTCGATTACTTCACATTGCTTTTATTAGCGGTTATGTTTAACAACAATGCTATCCCATTTCGTCCACATGTAAAAAATCTCGATATGAACGAGTATATTGACAGCTGTTTTACATGGAACAAACAGATTTAGGAGGTAAGTCGCAAAACTACTGCAACTTACGATCTCTTTATCGTTGGAAGAATTTTCTTCCAACCCCAACCAAGGTTTTGCTTGTCCAATCTCTTATTCTGTCGATTATCGACTATGCTAATGTGTGTTCCCCTGATTTGTCTCAACAACATCTTAACACATTGGATCGTCTCCTCAATAACTGTATCAGATACATTCATGGTCTACGTAAGTTTGATCATGACTGTTCTCTCCGTTCCTCGGGTAATCTCAAATTGCTTACGCCATTACACCGATCTGGTTACTCATCTCTCTCTTTCGCCTTAACGGCTATAAGACTCTGGAATGATATACCTCTTGACATTAAAAAAGCTCCTAACAAGTTTGCGTTCATAAATAAAGTACGGGAACATTATAAAAATTCGCTACTAGTTTGAATTCTATTTTTCTCTCTTATTCGTGTGTATGTGTGTATATTTATTATGTATGTATGTATATGTATATGTACTTGTCTATGTGTATCTGTGTATATATATGTATTGGTATAATTATATATATATATATATATATATATATATATATATATATATATATATATATATATATATATATATATATATATTATAGTATATGTATTTACATTTATAGATTTGGTCATAATAAAATATTTTTTTTCTCTCTTATTGTTCGCTGCACCGCCCATCACATTATGTTTTTCTCTGCTTCGCTTATGGTTGACTGGTAGAATAAAGGCATTCTCTAATTACGGTATTAAGTCCGCCATATGTACCACATGTGCATAAAAGCTTAAATAAATAAATAAAAAAAAACTGCGGTTGCCAACCCGCCTGCCAAGCGTGGAGTCTATGGCAAAATTCTCCCCAAAATGAGAGCTGCAAATTTTTGTAGCAATCTATGGGGGAGGCCTATGTTCAGCAGTGGACTAGTGATAGGCTGAAATGATGATGATGACGAAGAATCAGCCTTAGAAGACAAAAATACGCGCTATATTAAAAGCTCTATTGGATAGAAGTAAACAGATTATAACATTTCAAAAGGAAAGTAAAAGTTCTTGTTTTGCGTACCATATAAAGATAAAAGCGCGTCGTAGGGATAGCAACGGCATGTCGCTGTTTATACATCCGTCTTTGTTTTCCAACTTTTTGTGTCGACCGTACGCTTCGTTGCTCGGTTACACTAATGTAATTAAAAGCCTTAAGTCGGGAAATGGATCGTTTCATCTTGTTCCAGTGAAGTACTCGCGTTCTTTGTGATTAAGTCTTAGCTCATTCTCTTCTATAACAGTTATTTTTCATTTATTGATTAAAAATAGCCCGTATCTGGTATTCTTTACTGGTGAAAGAGTTTCTTTACATATATAGGTACGTATATAGGTTATTTGGGAGATGATGGGAAAAGTTGCTTATTTATAATATAATATTACAAATATATACATACTCGTATATACTAGCGGACCCGACAGACGTTGTCCTGCCCGAACGTTGGCTTGCCTGATGTTAACAGATTCAGCAAACGATTTTTCGATATTTTTCGGTATTCGAATTCGCATTTTTTTCGCGGGTAGGTGTGAAATAAGTAACAGCTGATTCTTGTGCTCCGTTGATTTATTTTATTTTTTTAATAATTTAAAGTAATATTCACATAAAATTTTGCTTGAATCAGCTCATTTATTAGTGACATAATATTTTAATATTATAGTTATACCTATGTAAGAAGGTTAAGACCTTACTTGCATCATCCTTCAGCACTACTTTCACAACAAGTCAAACTTCACTTTATTTATATTAATCAATATATTACTACAACATGGCAAATGTCACCAATGTGGATCAGCTGCAGAATGACCTTGAAGTCAGTTGGATGGCTAAGATGGCTGAGTTTGAAGATCGGCTAAAGGCTGCATTAGTCCCTACAAATCCAACTCTACAACAGCTCAGTCAAGACTTCTGTGCATTCAAAGAGTTGGTAAGCAAAATGCTTAGTCTTCTACAGCAACAAGTTCGAAGTTGTTCTCAGGCAGTTGATGAGATGGTAACACGGCAACGGCAAAAAATATTGTTGTTCAATGGAATTCCTGAAGACCCAGAATCAAATGTTGAGCAGCAAGTCTTGGATCTCTTCCACAATAAACTGAGCCTTACACATGTGAGCAGTTCATCTATAAAGCGATGTCATAGGATGGGAGCTCTTGTTGGTGACCGGAACAGACCTGTTTTAGTTCATTTCTATGATCACACCATTAAAAGACAGGTCTGGAAGGTCAAATCAAAGCTAAAGAATACACCTTTTACTGTTTGTGAGTTCCTTACAAGAGTGCGTCAGAGCATCCACAAGATGGCCCGTAAGCATTTTGGACTGAAAAATGTGTGGACTCTCGATGGGAGGATATATATTAAGCTCCCTGACAGCAGTCGTAAGAAGATCTCACCGAAGATGAGTTTAATGATCTTGTAACTGCATGGTCTCCTGTATGCTCGCCTTCTGCTGCTGCTGCTGTCAGTTCACAGCAGATGGGTAAGAGTCCGAATGATGTTGTGCCTTCCTTACTGAGCTCATCTAAATCTAGTAACCAACAAGAAGTGATAAGGCGTAAACAAGGTGTATCTGCGGTGGCTAATGGTGATAATAAGAAAACTCGTCGAATTGCTTCCAAAAAGTAATCTGTGGCGGTAGTATGTTGTAGTTCCTCCTTTTAGTTAGATATCTGCACTATAATTATTATTTTTTCGTAACATTATCAAAGACATTACACATATTAAATAATTTTCTTAAATATAATTTTTCAACAATGGCCATTAGTTTTAAGAAACTATTTCTATCCTTGCTTAATATTTGTAGTTGATTTCATCACAGTTGGTAATCAACCAATACAAATCTTCACATCTTTTGCATTATATGTTTATCACTGTTAGTTATTGTAAAGAAAATAGAACAATATAATTTCCGAATATCATTAATTATTATATAAGCTATATTTCAAATGTTTTGTTTTTGTGTTTGTCTTTTTTTTGTTGACTGGCAGTGACACCTATGTAAATAATTTTGAAGGTTTTCGTTTCCTCTCTACAGACAGGCAATGGTCTTAATCCATACTGCCCAGTGTTGTAATATTTTTTTCTGATTTTGTTTTTTTTTATATTGTTTATATTGATTTTAAATATTTAATTTTTTTTCTCTGTGGAAGTCTTTCAGTTTAACAGTGTTTGTTTTATATGACCTATTTATATTGAATTAGTAGTACCTTATGTTTTTTTGTTTATGTTTTTCTTTTCTTTCTTTATTGTTATATCTGTATTTTTAACGGTTGATTTTTATTTTCTATTTTTTTTTAAATAAGAATGTAATGTCATACTTAAATCATTAAATCTCGTGTAAACTGTCAACTGTTGGAATGGTGCATAGTAGGTACGAGTATAATAATAGTATAGGATTTGATCTTATTTTGCTATACATAGGTAATAAGAGAATATTTTCTTTTTTCATTTTCGTTGTTTTAGGTTCAGCTTGATTATATTTTTATATTTTATATTATATAGCCCCATATTTATTTAAAACTTATTTAATATTTATACTTATTTCTTGAAGTTATGTCGGATAATGACTCTTTTTATTCTGCCAATGATTCAGATGCCTCGTTCGTTTCTTGTGATCTTTTGAATGTAAGCATGCCTTCGCTACGCGATAGGCTTTCGGATACATTTTCGTCCTGTAGAAAATTGTTTAATGTATGCCACATTAACGCACAAAGTATACCTAGCCATTTTTCGGACTTTGAAGATGCGTTTTCTTCTGACTACATCCATGCTATTCTAGTATCCAAGAGCTGGCTAAAACCTTCTTTGATGTCCAGTTTATATCCACTTTCTGACTTTGTGCTTATTCGTAACGACCGGACGGAGAAAGGAGGGGGCGGGGATGCTATATATTTGCGGGCTAACATCCCATATAAGATCCTATTAGCATCTCCTTCACTCTATTCAGCTTCTGCTGAATTTTTATTTCTAGAAGTTCGTGTTATGGGTGTAAGAGCGATTCTAGGGGTAGTATACTGTCCCCCCACTGTGGATTATTTCAGCTCTCTTGAAGCTGCTCTTGATTCTGTTAGTTCCGAGTACACACACTGCATGATTATGGGCGATTTCAACACTGATTTGCTAAGAAATACGTCTCGTTCTCAAAAACTACTGTCAATTATTGAATCAGTTGATCTCCATATTCTCCCGTTATCGGCTACTCATCACAATGTTCACACTGATGATTCATGGATTGACCTCATTATTATTGCTTCCCCTGACCGTGTCAAAAAGCACGGTCAGCTGTCTGCTCCTAGCTTTTCTCACCATGATCTAATTTATTTTTCCTATAAACTCATTCCTCCCAAACCTATTCCTACTTTTCTTAATCTACGCAATTTTTCTAGAATGGATAATGATAAACTCAGGAGTGGCGCTTCGCTTATCGATCTGGCCTCTTTAGCAGCAGCGACTACCGTTGATGACAAAGTGTTGCTACTAAACAATATAGTACTCAATTTGTACAATGTGCATGCACCTGTTCATCTTGTAAAGGTAAAGCGTCCTCCTGCTCCGTGGATGTCCAGAGGCGTCAAGATGGCAATGGCGAGACGGGATCGGGCTTTTCGCAAATTTAAACGGGAACGTACAGAGGAGAACTGGTCACATTTTAAATTGCTTAGAAACAGATGCAATCAGATGGTACGAAATGCTAAACGCCGTTATATCCATGAAAATATTGTTAATACTTCTACCGCTGATGTGTGGAAATTTCTTAAATCGCTCGGCATTTTAAAGTCGTGTCCTTTAGACCATACCTCATCGCTCACTTTGAATGACATAAACCAACATTTTATTTCTAGTCTATCTATGGACCCTATAGTCCGCTCTCAAACAATTACCTCTATTGGTTGTATGTCACCTCTTCAAATTCCATATTTTCAGTTCACACCGGTAACTCTCAATGAAGTTAAAAATACTGTGTTAGCAATTTAATCTAAGGCTGTGGGAAGCGACGAGCTAAGTAAGCAAATGATAACGATGATACTGGAGTACCTTTTACCAGCAATTACGCACATAATAAATTTTTCCTTAGACTCTGGTCATTATCCTACCTTGTGGAAAAGGGCTTTTATACTACCACTTCCTAAAATCCCCAATCCTACTTTACCTAATCATTTTCGTCCGATTTCTATTCTTCCTTTTCTTTCTAAAGTTCTTGAGGCCTGTGTTCATAAGCAAATCTCTGTTTTTATAACCAAACATAACCTATTGAACGTTTATCAATCTGGGTTTCGTCCGGGTCACAGTACCACCACTGCTCTTATTAAGGTCACTGATGACGTAAGAAAAGCTATGGATGAACAGAAGCTAACAGTGGTGGTGCTTGTTGACTTTTCAAATGCGTTCAACACAGTTGATCACGATATCCTTATATCCTACCTTACTTACCTTAGATTTTCAACCCCAGCCTTGGATTGGTTTTCATCTTATCTTCGCGGTCGCCAACAGTCTGTCCGTTTAGGTCAGCAGTGTTCTGCTTGGGCGGACGTTGAAACTGGGGTGCCGCAAGGCGGTATACTCTCTCCTATAATGTTTTCGTTATTTATTAACTCTATCACCTCAGTCGTTAACTGTTCGTATCATCTGTATGCTGATGATCTACAGCTTTATGTTCAAGCAGACATTAATGATCTTAATAACTGCTTAACCAATCTTAATGACAATCTTGCTTCTATTAAAGATTGGTCGCATAGATTTGGAGTATCTGTTAATCCTTCAAAATGCAAAGCAATCATAATGGGTGGTCCAAGGATGCTGGCCAGGATTGATTACGGTAACCTTACTCCTGTTTATTTCAATGGAACGTTAATTCCTTTCTCTAATACCGTGAAAAGTCTTGGCTTGCTTTTGGACCAGTCGTTGAGTTGGGAATCACAGGTTTCTGAAGTTAGCCGGAAAGTTATTGCCACCTTACGTTCTCTCTATCGTCTTAAAAATTTCCTGCCCTTTAAAACTAAGCTGTTGCTTATTCAGTCCTTGGTTTTACCCATCATTGACTATGCAGATGTGTGTTACCCGGACCTATCCCTATCCCGTCTTGATAAGTTGGAGCGCCTTCTTAACAATGGCATTAGATTTATTTTCGGTTTACGTAAATACGACCACGTCTCTTCTTACCGTTCTAAGCTTAGGTGGCTTTCTATTCGTCAAAGGCGTTGCTCCAGAATTCTATTATTATTGTATTCTGTATTAACTAATTCCAATTCTCCTTCATATCTTAAGAATACTTTCCAATATCTTCACTCTGCTCATGACAGAGTACCTCGTTCGATAAACCATCTGAAGATTTGCATTCCACAACATAATACAGGATACTATAACTCTTCTTTTACTGTTCAAGCTACACTCCTCTGGAACGCCCTCCCTGATAAGATCAAAACAGCCCCTAATAGAAACATGTTCAAGAAATTAATTCGTGAACATTATCTAAAGGATCATTGATGTCATTCGGCTTATCTTATTTTCGGTTTTTATTATTTTACATATATGTATGTATGTGTATATATATATATATATATATATATATATATATATATGTATAAATATATATATTTATATATTTATTTATGTATGTAGTAATATAATTATTTGGTTCTTATTTAATTGTATATGTGTTTATATACGTATTATTTATTTATTATATATCTTATAATATAATAAATTTATTTTCCTCTTATTTTTTTTTTATTTTTTTTTTCTTTTGTTAGCACCTACCGTCTACTTTTCACCATAACAAAGGTTGACTGGTAGAGAATGCCACTAGGCATTAAGTCCGCCCATTGTAGCCCTTAGCTTAAGGTGTGAGCAATAAAGAATAAATAAATAAATAAATTATCGATAAACTATATACTGAGTGACTTTTGTCATTTTCCTAGAACTTGATCGCAGCGCCACCTACCGGGTCCGATTGTAAATCTAAACCATTCTCGAATCCACCTGAATACCATGGCCATACAGTTATTTGTCCCGTGCGGGAATCGAACCCGCGACCCGCGGCGCAGAAGCCACTGCCACTGAGCTTAGCCTCTGCGCCAACCGAGCCGACATAAATATGGGAATATTCGCGATGTACATGAGATTTGATGCTCTATTTACTGCAAAAGGGATAGGGAAAAGGAGGGCCAAGATGCGTTTGTTGAGCTAGCCTAGTTTCATTTAATTAAGAGTTCATATTCTCACAGTATCTCGTGTATCTCGTCAAAGCACTACACTACATTACATGCCCTACATCTTAGCAAAGGGACTTTTGTATGAACGGACCGCATACCGCGCTTGCATTAATGATATTAAAAGATCTTTGAAAGGGGGTGCCTTTATCTAGTTTCTTGTGTTATCTAGTTTCTCTACAAGGGGATGTAGATACAAACTCTAAATACGAGTCCTATGTAACTGCTTCCTGTGGTAGTGATGTTAAATAATCTACTTCCCCTATGTCGTCAAGTCTTTGTAGTAAAAGGGGTAAGAAATGCCACCGCGTCTAGTGGTCAGAGTACCCGACTTCTAAGCCGCGCGTCCTGGGTTCGAACCCAGTCAGATCCAATATTTGTGCAAATTGTTGGTTTTCGGGTCGTGTTGTATATATATATGGCGAAGGTTAGAAGGAACATCGTAGAGTTTTAGTAGGAGCAAGTCCTACTGTCCTCGTGCTTGCCTCCGCAAGAGCGACCCGGAATCGCCCAGAAGGGTGATTACAGTTACTGGTGGCAAAATTCTGCAGGAATCCCTCTAGGTAGGTACCACCCTAGGGCCAGTTATTCTGCCGAAAACCAACAATGTACTGGGCTGGGCTTACGAGACTTAAGAACTGATGTTTCAAGGTGACGGGCGCAGGTGGTGCCACACAGAAATATACCGCGTGACACGGTGTTATGGACAGACGTTGCACTTACCATCAGGTGAAGGTTTTGCCCGCCTCATCATTTAATTAAATAAAAATTAGATTTAAATGGAACTAAATTTTACGGATTTTATCGCGTTTATATTTACTATTTATATCCCGACGTTTCGAGTGCTTTACAGCACCCATGGTCACGGGAGGGCAGAGGTGACAGACGTCCCGATGTCATAGTTAACCCGGAGTACCTTCAGCTTTTAATTATTATTTTTGGTCCGATCTACGCAGACAGAGGTAGCTGTATCTTGAAGTCTTGCAGTGGTATGCTTGGTTTTTTTATTTTTTTTTTAAACGAAGTCCTACAGTAGGATTTTCTCCTGTATCGTGAGTGCGTTTTACAAACATACATTTCACATGCACATCACAACCAGACTGGAAAAGCAACAATTTGTGTTTTTGCACAAATGTTGCCTCCGACTGGGAATCGAACGCAGGACCGCAGAAGTCAGGTACGCTAACTACTACGCCACGCGGTCGACTAAATTTAATTGATTATAGGATCCCAAACTGGTGCTAACCCAACCATCTTCTTTATTAAAATTAGGATGTTTTTTTAATTTCAATAACCTCGCGAATCATCCTTGGTAGGAATCGGTGTTCTTTTGCGAGGATTTGTGGTTTATCAGATCTGATGTAATGGTTGAGATGATCCGGAACATGGTCACAGACTGCAGACTTCCTGGAGCGAGATGCTTCACATCAGCTATATGTTCTTTAACGCGGGTTTTTACTGATGTTTTTGTTTGCCCTATGTAAGAGAGACCACATTCACAATCCAGCTTGTATACTCCTGCATCTTGTAGAGGGATGTTACACTTGACAGATGGTAAAAACTGACTTATCTTCTTCGGCGGCTTGAATAATGGAATATTATTCCATTATTAAGTTAAATAAATTCCAGAATTTAAATAGATTATAATTAATAAAATTAAATCAAAAACCAAGCATACCACTGCAAGACTTCAAGACACAGTAAGCTCTTTCTGCGTAGATCGGACCAAAAATAATAATTAAAAGCTGAAAGTACTCCGGGTTAACTATGACATCAGGACATCTGTCACCTCAGTCCTCCCGTGACCATGGGTGCTGTTAGGCACTCGAAACGTCGGGTTATAAATAGTAAATATAAGCGCGATAAAATCCGTTAAATTTAGTTTAATTGAAACGTGTAGTGTTCGCGTAAATATAAGAAATAATTATAAAAAATAGAGTAATTCTTCCCGAGCATTATTCGAATGTTTGTTGGTTAGGATTGCCGCGAGCATTGCGTGGACGTAGTGCGGGGTATGGTCATCATCGAAATAGATTATGACAAGGACCACTATATAAATCTTAATAGTATTTTCTTTTTGGAAAAATCTAAGGGAAAATAAAAACCAGAAGATGGATAGCCGCATCTTTCTGAAACATCTAAATAAATAAACTGCAGTTGCCAACCCGCCTGCCAACCGTGGCAACTATGTCAAAATCCCTCCAAAATGAAAGCCACATACTTTTGAGGCAATGGGGGAGGCTTATGTTCAGCAGTGAACTAGCTAAAATGATGAAAAGGCATTTCAGACATTTTGCCCGGAAAGAAAAGTTTTTTCAAAAGAATATCATTTTTGGAACAATTGAGAAATGACTTAAACAATCGACCAGAATCGATCAATAATCGTTTCTTGATAGATAACAATTTTTTGGCATAATCGATTAGTACAATAATCGCATGTCCCGACATCACTACAAGATGCATTATAGCTAATTTCGTTTCAAAATAGAAAGAAACAAAAGAAAAACGGCTTTGGGAAACCCTTTGGTCTTATCATTTTCAGAAATTACGAGACTTAATTATGAGACTTAAGAACTGATGTCTCTGGGTGACGGGCGCAGTGTGGTGTCACACAGTAATTTTCTGGGTGACACAGCATTTGTTATGGGCAGACGTTACACTTACCATCAGGTGAACGTTTTGATCATTCCGTCAGTTTTATGAAATAAAAAAAAATGTTTGGTATTAAAATTATTCTTTCTTTTTTTTCAGAAAGTGTTGCCGTCCGGCTGTGTTCGGTAAGTTTTAAATAAATAAATTAAACAGTACTTTCAATTCTAATGACGTAGAAGTCTTACTTACTTACTCTAGTAACACTGTTGAAGACACGTGAATAGATAGGAGGAAAGGAGGCCAAAGCAGATCTTAATCTCGCAGTACGTATAATTCAGTGAACCTGGCGAACAGGGAGGTGTCTATGTATTTCCCACCATAATCAACACAGTGCATTTATTTCATTTTAAAACAATTGCTATTTCATAAATTTAAAACAATCTACATAATGAAATAAAAAAATAGTTACCTCATTTCTTTTTTACATTAATAAACGAAATTTACCACCATAATATTTGTATTCAAATGAATTATTGATTTCAAACCGAAATAGATATATTATTTATATCTGGCTTATTTCTGTTATGCAACGTAAGATTAATTATAAATGAAAATGTAAAAAATAAAAATCTTTATTTAGTTCAGTCTTATGTATAGACAACACAATTGTTGAAAAAGCAAAGGGAATAAAATTTAATGTAATTAAGACGAAAGTTATTATTTTTGAAAGAGTAGAAAGTATGACGGATTGCACGGAGTTCTGATTGAAGGAGAAAGAGTGGAACAAGTGAAAGAGTTTGTGTACCTGGGTTATATGTTTACGAGAGACGGAAAGTATGACTGTGATATTGAGAGAAGAGTATTGGCAGGTAAGTAAATGGGGCTCTGCATAACTTTATGAGTAGCCAGAACGTATCTTAAAAGGCACGACTGGCTAAACATAGGTGGGTTCTGGTTCCCACACCTATGTATGGTAGTGAATGATGGGCCGGGCAGAAGAAGCATGAAAGGAAGATTAATGAGAAGTTTGAGAAGTATAGCTGGAGTAACTCTGATCGACAAAGTGAGAAACAGCGTGATAAGGGAACGTTTCGGTGTGGTTGAAGATATAGTGAAAAAGATTGAGACAGAGATTCTTAGATGGTTTGGATACTTAGAGAGGGTGAATGAAAGGAGATTGACGAAACAGATTTACGAGGCAAGTGTAAATGGGAAAGCCGGTGAGGGTCGACCTAGGCGTACGTATCACAATCAAATCGGTGAATATCCTGTTCAATGGGACTCCTTGCTCGCTCCCTCAGATGAAACATGCCCTAGATATTTTTTTAATGAAACAATTTCTAGGCTTTGTCCAATAATATAATGAATATTTTTTAAAAATATAAAATAAAAAGTGTCTGTTTTTGTGTGGGTGTGGGAGTGTGTCAAATATGCGTAAGTATGTGCGTGTGTATGTGCTTGTGTATGTAAATTGCGTTACCTGCTGAACCGATTTTGACGAAATTCGGTACAGAGATAGCTTATCCAAGAAAATCAAATAGATCCTTTATCGGCGCGGACGAAGTCGCGGGCATCAGCTAGTCAATATTACAAATGCGAAAGTACCTCTCTGTCCCTCTGTCAGTTTGTTATCATTTCACGGCTCAACCGTGAAACCTATCTTGACAATATTGAGCACAGAGGTAGCTTAAATCCTCGAGACGGACATATATATTTATTTCTGAATATCTAAGTGTTCCCACGGTGTTTTTAAGAAACCTAAATTCACGCGTACGTAGTCGTGGGTTTCAGCTAGTGTTTTAAATATACTACACCATTTCAGTTTACGTAAGTGCGAAGTAGAAGAAACTTTTTGAGAGTTCCATTTCACCACCATTTCAACATCATTCAATAATGCCACAAAAGTGTTTTGGTAAATTAAGTCAAGTACAAGGATATGTGAATATTGTTGCAGCATATTGTTTTATACTCATTCGAAATTTATATTGAGCCGTGTGGTGGCGGCTCGTTAAAAGAATACTACCACTCCATCTCATCCAATGGATCTCGTAAAAGGCGAGTAAGGAGTTAAACTGCACTGTGCACCCAACAGCGCATGGTGGCGATGGGCTCACCACCTATCACACCAAGTGCATTATATTGTTTTGGTGAAACGTGGATTGGGGCAGTCATCTGTTTTTGCAGTGAGTGCCCAGTCTCTGACTACCCCTTATGGGATACAGTCGTGATCTTATGTATGTATGTATGAAATTTATATCAAACTAAAATGAATTAGAAGTATATGTCATTTGGCTATCGTGTTGTTTTACTACAATTGTAATATAATATTGATATATGAATGCGCAACCCGGTAAGGTTCGACGTAGGCGAACGTATTAGTACGATCAGATCGAAATCGTTTTAAGGAAAGGCCACGTCAAAAGTACCCGCAACCGACGAGCGTGTATGAATACATTAATGAAAGAAGAGGAAACTAAAGATGTGTCAGGATCGTAGCAAGTGGAAAGATATGATCTCTGCCTACCCCTATGGGAAAGAGGCGCGACTCTATGTATGTACAATGATAATGTGAATTAAATAAAAGAAGCTAGTGTAATTACATACCAATGATACTTTGAAACTGATGATAGAGTTATACACAGAACTTTCAAACGCTTTGGCTTTCCACTGGTGGTAGGATTCCTATGCAGGAATCCGTCTAGGTAGGTTAATCAGTCCAGGGCCAGTTATTCTGCCATGAAGCAGTTGTGCCAACATTACTGTTTCGGTTTGAAGGGCACTGAGAGCTAGTGTAATTACTGAGCGTATGAGACTAAAGAGCTGAAGTCTCAGGGAGACGGGCAAATATCTATGAACGGGGGAAAAATATGAATGAGCCATGTAGAGTCACGACGTTTACAATGTCCCGAACACCAAATTTTGTGTTGTCGCAAAAATGTTTTTGTGGTAGCTCAGGGGCTAGGCGTTCGCTTTAAATTACATAGTACGCGAGTACCTGGGTTCAATACCCAGTGCCGGCACCACTAAAATTGTTAATTCCAATTTTAAGTGCTGATCCCTTCACCGCGGAGCACGTGGTAAGTGCTCCGCGGTGAAGGAAAACATCGTGAGGAAACCTGCGTGTCTGAAAATAAAAAAAATATTTCGAAGACATGTGCAGTTCGCTAACCCGCATTGGAACAGCGTGGCTGATTCTTCGTAGGTCCAAAACCCTCTCAAAAATGAGAGGAGGCCTGTGCTCAGCAGTGGGACATTTATAAGCTGAAACTTTACTTTTTTTTACAAATGTTGGCCCCGGCCGGGATTCGAACTCAAGACCGCGGAGAGGTCAGGTACTCCACTAGGTTATGCGGTCGCCATGTTTCGATTGTACTGGCATAGATTTGTACTTGCAGCTCTTACAAGTAAATTATGAAAACGCTGCTAAACCGCATAGAATGGCGCTGGCATGTCTAGCGGGAGGCGTCGAGCGAGAGCTCATAGCCAGTGACCGCGACTCGCTTGGGCACGAGCCAGCACCATGTTACCAACATTACCGCATGTACTCACATCGTTGCCGTTCACAGTGTAGGATGTAATGTCTGATAATCGCCGCCATTTGCATTTTATATTTCAATGGAAAGTATTCTTAATTACAAGGCAATAGTATAAAAGGCCGTGGTAGCTCAGGGCTAGGCGCTCGCTTTAAATTTCATAGTACTCGAGTGACCTGGGTATTATATCAATTTTATGTGCTGATTTACCACGTGCTCCGCGGTGAAGGAAAAATTCGTTAGGAAACCTGCGTGTCTGAAAATAAAAAATATTTCGAAGACATTTGTAGTCCGCTAACCCGCATTGGAGCAGCGTGGCGGATTCTTCCTATCTCCGAAACCCTCTCAGAAATGAGAGGAGGCTTTTGCTCTACAGTGGGATATTTATGGGCTGAAACTTTACTTTACTTTACTTATCAATAACCGGAAACGTACTATACATTTATGTCGTGGAAAGAAATAAGAAGTATAGTATGGAAAATACAAAGTTAGGCAAAAAGGTTAGTTAACTGGTGGTAGGATTCCTATGCAGGAGAACGTCTATGTTCTGCCGTGAAGCAGTAGCGTGCAAACATTACTGTGTTTCGGTTTAAAGGGCACTTTGAGCTCGTGTAATCACTGGGCATATGAGACTTAAGAACTGATGTCTCAGGGAGTCGGGCGCAGTATGGTGTGACAGAGATTTTCTGGGGGATTCTCCAATGAAAAAGGCAATATGCAAGTTAGTACGTAAACAATCCGGTGCAGGAATCACACACAAACAAAGACTGTTGTTTTCGGGTCTGGTTGTGTTGTTATTGTCTCCGTGTCTTTGACATTGCGTCCAATACCTAAGCGCGGGGAGGTAAAGACGACTGAGAGTCTCTGCGTTTGCGCATGCACTTGTGGCAATATCGCATCTACTGCGCAGTCTACAGCTTCCGATAGTATTCGGAAGATGAAGATGTATGGAGAAAAAGAAGATTCTCTTACGTTCATCGCGCGGCTCGTTAATAATTTAAATAATTACAAGATTTCAAAACCAGACCGCTCACAGACTTGTGTTTTTGTCATTGAAAAGATAATTGAAAAACTTCGTAAAAGGAAAACATTAGTTACGCTTAATCGAAATATTCTGTTGAGATTTTTCAATGAATTTCTTTGGGCTTTAATGCTTAAAAGCTTTTGATTACTTCATTATAGAGATCTCAGTTAAAGCAAACAAAAGTTAAAGTTCAAAGTAACTTATTTTATGTCCTTTTATTAGATTTGCATACAAAAACATAAAAGCTGTCATAGTCGTTCAAAATATTTAATGGACAATTTCGTATTCTTTTTTTATACGCTGCCTCGTTGGACTTCTCGATTTTGTTCTTGGTTCTTGATTGGACTTTAAGAATTGGCTCCGGCTGGGATTCGAAACCCAGAACCTGCGTCGTAAGTTAGGTCACTCTGACCGCTAGGCCACGCGGTCGTCAAAGTCCACGTGCTTAGCAGTAAAGAAAATCATCGCGAGGAAACCTGCGTGTCTGAGAAATTAAAATATTTCGAAGACATGTGAACTCCGCCTACCTACATTGAAGCAGCGTGGCGGACTCACCCCGGCTCTTAAACCGTCTAAGAAATGTATGTGTAACTTATAGGCTGTTACTTTACTTTTTGTTAAAGGAGCGAAAGTTAATTTGCTAAGATCCGCATGCAAATTTTAAAATGGTGTGTATTACCTAGTTTTGAAGAGCACCGCCCGCCCTTCCTCGACAGCGTGCACAAGAAAACCAATACCGCCACCGGGGACCGC
The DNA here is from genome assembly GCA_019845155.1 of Luehdorfia chinensis. Lineage (NCBI taxonomy): Eukaryota > Metazoa > Arthropoda > Insecta > Lepidoptera > Papilionidae > Luehdorfia > Luehdorfia chinensis. The sequence goes on from JAHVAK010000390.1 coordinate 3,530,289, forward strand.
CACCAGATACCCTCCACCACTACAACGCTACCACTAGGCAATACACACCACTGAGGTCGACAATACGACACGTGTTTCACCTCAAAACGAGGCATTATGAAGTGATTGACTGTAAATAAAATATGACCTAGCTGTAGCTAGCAAGCAAAGTAAGTTGTAATTTATATATATATTTTTTATAGGAGTTATAGGACACAGTACAAGTAAATCATTTCGTCATAACAGCCTATTACTGAAATGATGAAAAGAACATAGACCACAGTCTGCCACAATAGTTTGTAGCTGCCTTTTTGGAGGGATTTTGCCATAGATGCCACGCTTGGCAGGCGGCTTGACAACCGCAGTTTATATATTCAGATGCTGCTGCCCATTTCCTGGTTATTAATTTCCCTCTGTCGACTTTTACGCCACCCACGGGATGAGAAGGTGCGGGAGATTCACTTAAGCCAAGTAAAAACAAATTTTAGTGAGAAATGTCGTTTTCTTAGCCGATACAAATTACTCTGTTGCGAAATTGCATATTGACCCATATTATCTGTAAATGGGTCCTTCAGATCGACTGCTCTTATTTAAGGCAACGTTTTACCCTCCATGTTTATTTGCTTTCTGCTCTCAGAGCGACTAATTGAAGAGCGTATCAAGGTGCTCCCTGTATTTGACGTTTATTTAAGAGATTTATTTAGAGATGCTTACGAAAGAAAAATAAATTTGTTTTCTTTTGCGTACTTGCTCGGATTCTTGACCCAGTTATTCTTGTGTCGGTGATATTGTTTCAGCCATACACTTAGGAACTTCTAAAAGTTATTATTGAGTAGTGAAACAGTGGTGTTCAAACATCACTGGTAGTTATATAAACTACTGGGCATATGAGACTTACGAACTGACGTTTTAGATTGAAAGAATGGACGTTAATTAAAAAAATAAAAGTCTCTAGACTTTTTCCGACTCACTTTTTACAGGATTTCTATCCACGAAACCGTCTATGTAGGTACCACTCCAGTGCCAGTCATTCTACCGTAAAGTAGTAGTGTGCAAACATTGCTGTATTTCGGTTCGAAGGGCACTGAGAGTTACCGTAATCACTGGGCATATGAGACTTAAGAACTGATGTCTCTGGGTGACGAGCGCAGTGTGGAGCCAGTGCCAGAGCGCAGTGTGGCCGCCTGCGAAGGAAATTTACTTTTCAATCACTTTCCACCATTAAAATAAATCTACATTTTGATAAATTAAAACACTTATAGTATTTATACCGTGTTAGTGGTCGCCCGATCCTCGAAATTCGAACGTTATTCATTACCTTTTATGTACTTTTGATGTTGTTTGACGTATGTCATCACTGGCAACCAGTGATGACATACGAAACAGTGACGTGGTCTTTCCTGCAGGCCGCATGAGGAAACTCAGAGTCGATCAGCGAGTTATGAAAAGAGTTATGCTCGGTGTTTCTTTGCGAGATAACATCCGTAACTATGATATCCGCGGCAGATCTAGACTAACCGAGATAGCCCTAAGGATTAGCAAGCTTAAGTGGCCATGGACCGGCCATATAGCTATAAGACCCGATAACCGTTGGGGAAGAAAGGAGTTCTGGAGTGGCAGCGGCTGAAGAGAAACCACCCCATCTCATCCCGCGGGTGTCGTAAAAGTCGATAAAGGGAAAATGAAAACCTGGAGATGGGCAGCAGCATCTTCCAGGAACATCTGAATAAATAAAATGCGGTTGCCAACCCGCCTGCCAAGCGTGGCAAATATAACAAAATCCCCCCAAATCGAGAGCTACAATTTTTTGTGGCAATGGGGAGGCCTATGTTCAGCAGTGGACTAGTGATAGGCTGAAACGTGATAGGCGACCCCCCAGTAAGTGAAGTAACGACCTGCACGGTTTGTGGGAAGTCGATGAATGTAAGTGGCTCAGGACTGTGTTTTGTGGCATCTATGGGGGAGGCCTACAGGGGGGGGGGGGGTACACTATATAACGGTGGACTTGACGGGCTGAAACGGTGATGATGATATGAAGTCAGTGAGCCTGCACAAGAGCAGCGAGGTGGCTTATATAGCGAGAAGCTCCAAAACCGACTTGAAAATGGGAAAAGGTCTCCGCCCAGAATGTTGAGATTGTTGAAGTTATTTCGCTTAACTAATAAAATTACTGGACTATCGTCAATAAGACAAATATTTTCTTTAATAAGAAAAAGGGGCATGCAATAGTAGTGACATTGTTTTATTCTATTCCGCTCATCTATCTCTCGGTTGTTTTTTTTTTCTGAGTGGGGCAACGAACGATGGCACAAAGAGAGAAAAAACGTACCCACTACCTATTTTCCGTCCTTTTCGCAAAAGATGCGGTCGATTCAAAACGTCTCGCTGGATTTATTTCATTCAAAACGTTACAATAAATCCGCACACTAATATTTCTCCTGTCGTGCACTCCACATGCACAAATACGAAGGTCCACCCTGAGACATAAGTTCTTAAGTCTCATATGCCCTGTGATTACGCTAGCTCACAGTGCCCTTTAAACCGAAACACAGTAATGTTTGCACACTACTGCTTCACGGCAGAATAACTGGCCGTGGGGTGGTACCTACCTAGAGGGATACCTCCATTTTTTCTTTTTTTATTTAAAATAAAACGATGCTCCATGGTAGGATTTCTCCTGTCTCGTGGGTGCGTTTTACATACATAAATTCCTTACGCACAAACACCCAGACCCGTAACAATTATCTGTTGGCCATACAAATATTTGTCCCGTGCGTGAATCGAACCCGCGACTCGCGGCGCACAAGTCAAGGGCTTAACCGCTGCGCCAACCGAGCAGACAAATAAAGTTAGAAAGTTAAGTTCAGTTTCAGCCTATAAATGTCCCACTGCTGAGCACAGGGCCTCCTCTCATTTCTGACAGGGTTTTGGAGCTATGAAGAATCCGCCACGCTGCTCCAATGCGAGTTGGGGGACTGTACATGTCTTCAAAATATGTTTTTGCCGACAAATATAATATTAAAAATCAATTGAATCCCGGACAATATTGCTTATAGTTATAAAGTTTATACATCAAAATATTGGGCACATGACACATGCAATTTTTGGCAACGGCAAACGTTAAAATGTAATTCCTATAACGTTTCATTTTAGACTCGATAAAGTATATTGTCTATTTTAGTTGGTGACGTAGCTATTGAACTTGTGTTTATAGTCTCTTTTAGTATTGCCCGTCTGTACAACTATTTTCTTAGGGTTTTTCACCTTTGTTTTATTAATTTATCTAATAAAAAGTAACCATTATAAAAACTTTAAATATACATAGCATTTAAAACAACTGAGGTTTGTATTAACGCTATAATTAAACTACAACTCGAGCTTAATAAACTTAACAAAATATAGTTATTTACTTATCAAATACAGATGTATAATTAATTAATAGAATCAGGCGTTACTTTGTGGAAATCCATTATAATGAAGAAAAGTAAGTAAATTTGCTAAGATCCGCATGCAAAATATAAAATGGTGTATATTACCTAGTTTTTTTGAAAAGCACCGCCCGCCCTCCCCCAGTAGCGTGCACAAGCATACTAACATCGCCACCAGATGCCTCCACCAACCACTACAATATTACCACTAGATAATATACACCACTGAAGTCGAGAACACGACACGTGTTTCGCCCCAAAACGAGGCATTATCAAGCGTCATAGACTCTACGACAGACGGCCGCTGAGTCTTGTCTCGGTTGGTGGAGGGTTCCTGGTGGCGGTGTTAGTTTGCTTGTGCACGCTACTGAGGCAGGGCGGGCGGTGCTCTTCAAAAAACTAGTAGTAACTAATATGCTATATTATACTAACTAATATACTATAATTAACTAATATACTATAACTAACTAATATACACCATTTTATATTTTGCATGCGGATCTTAGCAAATTAACTTACTTTCCTTCACAGATGTATAAGATAACCACAAGGAAGGTATTATATATCTGGCTCTAAAATATTACTTTGCCTATGCGTTTCGGATGAAATATTGTTGCAACTTCTATTTTCTGTTTTCTTTTTTATTGTACAAAGTGTCGAAAAGAGCAAAACGTTCACAACGGTAAGTGCAACGTCCGCCCACAACAAATGCTGTGTCACCCAGAATATTTCTGTGTGACACCACACTGCGCACGTCACCCTGAGACATCAGTTCTTAAGTCTCAAATTTCCAGTGATTACGCTAGCTCACAGTGCCCTTCCAACCGAAACACAGTAATGCTTGCACACTACTGCTTCACGGCAGAATAACTGGCCCTGGGGTTGTACCTACTCGTACCTAGACGGATTCCTGCATAGGAATCCTACCACCTCTTCTGTGATTGTTTTGATAAAATCTGGGGATAATTAGTTAATAAGTCGAGGAACCATGTAGGCAGCCGTCCTCTTGCCGTAAATGTTGTTAGCTCGATTTTTATATAACCGGTTATGCGACTCAGCACGAGTATATATAGGATGTTCAATATTGTTCTTTAAATGAGGATTCCAGAACTTTTCTTCAAGTACGTTGTATTTCTTTTATTTCATAAAGTGATGAAACGAGCAAAACGTTTATCTGATGGTAAGTGCAACGCCTGCCCATAAAAAATGCTGCGTCACCCAGAAAATTTCTGTGTGACACACTGCGTCCATGACCCTGAGACATAAGTTCTAAGTCTCATATGCCCAGTAATTACACTAGCAACGCGTCACTATCTTGCTCGTAGGTATGCAATGGAGAGTAAGATTGTTTTTCACAATGTTTTCTTTTATTTACGCGAATATTACACATTTAAATAAAACTACTTTTTACGGATTTTATCGCGTTTAATTTAGAACTATTTTTAACCCGACGTTTCGGGCGCTTTACAGCACCAATGGTCACGGGGGGACTGAGGTGACAGTTATCCCGTATAAAATCCCGTATAATATCCATAGAAAGTAGTTTTATTTAAAAGATTGTTTTTTTTTATCGTACCGAAATAACGACGACGTGGTTCGTCACCCGTCACGTCACGTTTCCCGAGGCGGTGAAAAGTTGGCTATGTATATGGTCTCTGTGTAACCCATTTGAAGAGGCGTATATGTATGTATGTATAAATAAATGACTACAATATTACCAATGCGTATTATTGTTTAGGAATCCTACCATCAATATATCACCCCTCCTACCAAATATACACGCAATACAATATCTGCCGTGTGGTGGCGGCTGAAGAGAATCTACCACCCTTTCTCACCCCGTGGGTGTCGTAAAAGTCGACAGAGGGAAAATAAAACTAGGAAATGAGCAGCAGCATCTGCCTGGAATATCTAAAAACGTAAATTGCGGTTGCCAACCCGCCTGCCATGCGTTGCAACTATGGCGAAATCCCCCAACAAGTGAGCTTAAACTTCGGTGGCAATCTTTGGGGGAGACCATGTTCAGCAGTGGACTTTGAAGGCTGAAATGATGATGATTTTGAATCCTACCATCAGTAAGCCACCCCTCCTACCAAATACAGACAATATAAATTGAATGTATACCTAAATACTATATAACAAATATATATACGAGGTCGTTGCTCTCCACAGATATTAACATACAATACATTTTAAACCCGTCTGCCAAGCGTGGCAACTATGGCAAAAGCCCCCCAAAACGAGAGCTACAAACTTTTGTGGCAATCTAAGGGGGAGGCCTATGTTCAGCAGTGGACAATTGATAGGCTGAAACGACGACGACGACGACGACGACATTTCAAAAAACATGAGATTCTTTAAAAAATTGGCAATAATCTGAGTACCGTTCTGTGCTCGTGAATCTTAAATAACAATGACGCAGAGCCGACAGCTAGCGAGATATGGAGTATATTTAATAACTTAATGTATACTCGTATATCTATTGTATTTTATTTATTTATTTATGAAAACAGTCGTAAATTATTTTCCAGTGTCAAGTAACATATCCACACAATCTTCAAGCAACAACAGTTTAAAATTTCGATCGACTGTAAAATGATAGTTGACTTTCACTGAAGATTTGCTGGACTGATGGAGAAAAAACGAAAAGCACAATTTTGGACCTGAATTGAATTTTCCAATCACTATGATCTTTCACGAGCACCCGCTGCATAATAAACTATCAATACTAAACATCAAAACTCAAAATATACACAGAAATTAAAAAATAATCAATTAAACACTACCGCCACCTTTCGAGTTGGCGCCAAAAGTCTGTTTTATCTATTTTATTTCCTTCGTACTCAACTTAGTAACGTTATAACGTTCCGAAATCAGCTAAATATGGAAAAAGCTGTTTAACTGTGTGAGTCTGTGTGCGTGTATACAACAAAATACCCGACGAATTATGGACATTACATATGATTTATTTAAAAAAAAAACTTTATAATTAGTTAATTTCTAAAAATTTCCATCACATTAAAGAATTCTTTGACATTGTGAACTGATTAGTATTATATAAATCTGTATAAATAAGTAATATAACTATAATTCGTTAAATTTAAGATTACTCTAGCTCTCAGTGCCCTTCAAACCGAAACACAGTAATGTTTGCACACTACTGCTTCACGGCAGAATAACTGTCCCTGGGGTGGCTTCCTGCATAGGAATACTACCACCAGTATCTGGGTATGATATAAAAAAATTTAAGTAATATTTATTTTAGTTACTGAATAGAAAGGATTTTTTTTCTACAGCGGCCATTGAATCGATATTAAGGAGTAAGTTGAATAAATCATAAAAATACGCACAATGGATTTTAACAAAAGGCAATTGAACGCAAAATTTTATGATTCGTAAAAAACGGACGATCCGAAGTTGTGAAGGCCTATTTCGAAGGTCGAATTACTTCCGATAGTGTCGAACCTTTTTATTATTGACTGTGTTTCATAAATAGAATCAGCCAGCGATATTTAAAAAAAAAACCATACGTCTCTTTGCTAATTCATATCAATTTTTTTTTAATACAAGTATATGATTTTCCACGGCGACAACTACCGAATATTGTAGAACACGGAGTAACGCCTGATTCTATTATCTATACATACATACAACCCACGTACACCACCGAAACCACAGTTGTACATGCACACGACTGCTTGACGATATTCGAACGGATTTCGACCACAGCGACAACTATCGAATATTGTTGGAAGTTATCAACTGCGCAGGAGATATTATAGTGCCACAAGTATAAGCGCAAACGGTGGGGCACTCACTCGTACCAACCTACCCGTGCACGCTGTAACGCTCATATGAAAATAATCGGAGATAGGCTACGATGCAGTGATGATGACATATACAAGGACAATTTCAAAACAACCAGACCCGAAAACCAAGCAACAAACCAACAATTTGTGTTTTTGCATAAATGTTGGCACCGTCTGGATTTCGAACCCGGGACCCGAAGCGTGGTGTTCAGTCCAACACCAGGCAACGCGGCAATGTATGCCCATAACAAATGCTGTATCACACATAATACTTTCGTGTCGCACCAGATTGCCATAGAAGTGAATTTTAAAAACGTTGCTCACACTGTTTCGCACACAAACACCTAAACCCAGGACATCAATAGGCAACACAAATATTTCCTGCGTGCGGGAATCGAACCCGTGACTGTGCAGTGTGCAGTACGGCCATTTAGCCACTGCTCGAATCGAGACAAGATGTTAAAACACTGCAATACTCCATTCTGCGTAGTGGCCTCCATTTTGCGTAAAAATAACTAAAAAGCTTAAGGTACTCCGGAATTACTACGAGTATGACATGTGGCCATCTGACATCTCTGTCAACCAGTGACAGTGGGTGCTGTAAAGCGCTAGAAACGTCGGGTTATAAATCATTTAAATTAAACGCGTTAAAGTACGTGAAATAAGTTTAATTAAATGTGTAATATTCGCGTAAATAAAGAAATCATTATCAATAAACCTAATTGTATGTACAGTGTGTGCGTGGTGGCGGCTCGTTAAAAAAATACTACCACTCCATCTCATCCAATGGATCTCGTAAAAGGCGAGTAAGGAATAAAACTGCACTGTGCACCCAACAGCATGGTGGCGATGGTCTCACCACCTATCACACCAAGTGCATTATATTGTTTTGGTGAAACGTGGATTGTGGCAGTCACCTGCTTTTGCAGTGAGTGCCCAGTCTCTGACTACCCCTTATGGGATACAGTCGGGATCTTGTGTATGTATGTATGTATGTACAGTTTTTGCGTTAATACAAGAAATCCTTATGTGAACCATGCCATATGAATTCAATCTGTCGTGATCTGATTGAATGAAAAGTTCAACGACATGAACTCGAGGCTCGCGTGTAGACTGCATCGACCGCCTTCTCAAATATTCATGGGCGGCCTTTCCATTGACTCATTGCAGCATTTAATATTCTATGGATTCTAGAATAAAGAAGTTTAATATTGCCTGAACTGGAAATATCGACGTTAAAAACGGCTTCGTGCGGTGATGTCTACCGCCCTATCTCACCTCGCCCCGTAAAAAAATATTTAAACCTAAACTCTAAGGGCGGATTTCACCGTTGAAACTAAACGCGATCAGTTCAAGAAAAACGAAGTTTAAGCGGTTAACTGAGTTCAATGCTACAGTTTGCATTTCATCAACATCAAATGAACGCAGTCAATGCCAAACGCGGTTCAAATTCTGAACGCCCAATTTTCGACGATCAGCTCTTTAAACGCGTTTAGATAGCTGTCATTGTCAATTGCAAGACTATGTAAACACAAAAATTATTTTTAATTCGTATTATTTATTGTTTGCGTACCTATGTAACCTATGCATAAAACAGGCTCGAATGGTACATATGAACTCAGTTAAGTAAAACGTGGTTTTATTAAACTTGGTTTCCGAAGCAATCGGTGAAATCGGGTCTAAGTCAATCCTAAATAATCATTTTACTGTTTCATTGTTGCCAACGTTACAAAAATACATATTTGTGCGATGAACTCCATTGTAACTTGATTTTAAAAGTTTGGTTAGCTCATGCCAGGTGATTACGTTTGTAAATCGAACACGGGTAGAATTGTGAAGAGAGTTAGAGAGGGGTCTTTGCTCGTTTCCGCCGTCCCCTGTCACCCTACCGCACGATGATGCAAAGTCATTTGTTTTTTATTGGAAGATTTACGGCCACGTTCTGCTCGTGATCGTTACAAAGAAAAGTTTTTTTCAAGGGAGAAGTCACGAGACGAGCAAAACATTCACCAGAAGATAAGTGTGCAACGCAACAACGCAAATTAGCCGTGTGGTGGTTAAGAGAATCTACCACCCCATCTCATCCCGTGGGATGTCGTAAATGTCGACAAGGGATAATAAAAATATCTAGATGTTCCACGAGGCCTTCGCGAAATAAATAAACTGCGGTAGCTAACCCGCCTGCCAAGGGTGGCAACTATGGCAAAATCCCCCCCAAAATGAGAACAACAAACTTTTGGCAAAAAAGGCCCCACGTTGGGCGCCAGTGTCACAGTAGGGGTGTTCGCCGAAGTATTAAAAAGGAAAAAAAGAACTACCCTTGTCAACACAATGAAAATTTAATAATTAAAAACAAAAATGGTAGGTCGTGGCTGTAGTGGCCCGCCGAATTTCTGCAGACGTAGTCCGGTACTCTCCTGGCGTTCTGCGTGACATTTTTACCGGAAGGTAGTTCTGCGGTCGCTCGGAAACTTGGATCTAACCTTGGACCGAACCTCGGACTCCTATATGGGGATGAAGTTAAATGCTACTTAAATTGCTACCGAAACGTATGCAGCTAAAGTAGGTACAGCACAACGTACATAAAGTCCGTCAGGAGACGTGTGTGTACCTAAGCTGAGCGGTGTGCAGAATGGTAGCCCCGGTGAAATGACCGTAGGTAATGCCTCGCGCGGGTCTCGAATCTTCGATTGACGTCACACGAACGAAGACAAAAGAAACCTGTCCCGTCGCAATCAGTCATAGGCAGGTGTAAGTGTGAATTTATTTTAAATTGAACCCGGGCTTGAAGCTTAGCGTTAATAAATGTAAATTAAAATTGTAAAGTGTGTGTGTATGAATTAAATAAAAATGTTATTTAATTGCTTAAATTAATTAAGTAAAATTAGGCACGATTTATTGCTAAATTATGGTAATATGTAACTACAACGGTAACCTATGAGGGAGGCTTATCTTCAGTAATTGACTAGTGATGAGCTGAAATTATGATGAAGACGAATTTTTATTTATGGATGTACTACGGAACCTTTATTCGCACTTGGAGATTTTTTAACGAAATAAAGATAAAATTAGTATTTTAGGTTAGTCCCGCCGAAACAATGAACCCACAGACCGATACTTTTTCTTCAAGTAAAGGAGAAATGGTGTGTAATATAACGAGGCATAGCATCTCTTTGACCGGGCCGCTCACTCGGCAGCCGACTGTCGTAGAGTCAGTATCACTTGATAATGCCTCGTTTTGAGGTGAAACACGTGTCGTATTCTCGACTTCAGTGGTGTGTATTGCTTAGTGGTAGTGTTGTAGTGGTGGAGGGTATCTGGTGGTGGCTCCCGGTGGCGGTATCGGTTTACTTGTGCACGCTGTTGAGGGAAGGCGGGCGGTGCTCTTCAAAACTAGGTATCACACCGTATCATATCCATCGAATGCTCTATTCTTATAGGATTATCCATCTCTTCATAAAAGTCTTCATATAAATCGTTCTCTAGTCAAATTTCAGTTATTTAGTAGTTTTATTACAAAGTCATATTACAAAAATAAAGTTTATCTTACTGTTATAATAAAGGAGTATGTTTCAACGCGCTAACGTTTGGTGGTAGGATTTCGATGCAGGAACCCGTCTAGGTTGGAACAATCTAAGGGCCAGTTATTCTGCCGCGAAGCAGTAGTGTTAAGCATTACTGTGTTTCGGTTTGAAGGGCATTGAGAGCTAGTGTAATCACTGGGCATATGAGACTTAAGAACTGATGTCTCAGGGTAACCGGCGCAGTGTGGTGTCACACAGATGTTCTGGGTGACGCAGCATTTCTTATGGGCAAGCGTTTCACTTTCCGTCAGGTGAACGTTTTGCTCGTCTCGTCACTATTTCAATAAAAAAAATACTAATTAAAAAGATTTTTTTGCATTAGCAGCCCGTTTATTGAGGAAGGTTCAAGGCTATAAAATTTCATGCTACACTTAACATTCGGAGGGGAACCGCTAGTGGATATAAAGTAAAAAGTTGTTTTTATTTTTTTGTCAGTGAATTGTGAAACGTTATGTAAATTAAAAAAAAAAAAACTGACTAATATAATAAAGCTACTTTAAAGGAAGTAGAAAATATCAGTTTAAACTACATTACTAATACCATTTTCGGAAATGGCTGTCATTGAATTTTTATCATCATCATATTCTATGCCCATTTCTTCAATTGTCTTCGCATAATGACACACCATTTTACATTTTGCATGCGGATCTTAGCAAATTAACTTTCTCTCCTTTACTACAATGGATTACCGCAAAGTACTTTTTCTTCAAGTGAACAAAAATTCGTTACGAAACGAATCTGAAATGAATAAAAAATTGTGGACTAATTATTTTTCTTCACAAAAATGTACATATTCTATGAAGTGTTTCATATATTTAATTGGTTGTAATTTATTATTATTATAGGTGTGGTGGCGGCTAAAGACAATCTACCACCCCATCTCAACCCGTGGCTGTCGTAAAAGTCCACAGAGGGAAAATGACAACCAGGAGACGGGCAGCAGCATCTTTCTGGAACATCTCAATAAATAAGCTGCGGTTGCCAACCCGCCTGCCAAGCGTGGAAACTATAGCAAAATCCCCTAAAATGTGAGCTACAAACTTTTGTGGCAATCTATGAGGGAGGCCTATGTTCAGCAGTGGACTAGTGACAGGCTGAAATGATGATAATGATGATGATAGGTCATTTAGGTAAATGTAAACTGTTATAATACGCCGTGTCATTTGTCGATGTGAAATTGTTAACGTCACGCGAACCGAATAAATCGTGGATAGAGACAACATAGAGGAAAGTTATTAAAGAATCGTTAGGAAAATGCTATTATATTGTGGTTTTATTAGAGATAAGATCACCATACCACAGAGTACTTAGTAAGACAACATTTTACCGGTGGTACAATTCCTATGCAGCCTATATGAGAGCGGCGCATGGCAATACCAAAACTTTTATTATTATTATTATTATTGTATAAAGTGACGAAACGAGCAAAGCACAACAAATGCTGTGTCACCCAGAATATTTCTGTGTGACACCACACTGCGCCCGTCACCCTGAGACATCAGTTCTTAAGTCTCAAATGCCCAGTGATTACGCTAGCTCACAGTGCCCTTCAAACCGAAACACAGTAATGCTTGCACACTACTGCTTCACGGCAGAATAACTGGCCCTGGGATGGTACCTATCTAGACGGATTCCTGCATAGGAATCCTACCACCAATAACTCCTCTTTCCAGGCGACTCTACTCAGCTCAGCTCCTCTAGCTCCACTCTTCAGCTGCGGAGGCGACTGGGTGAGGTTTATGTCCAGCATTTGACTATGATAATGATGATGTCCTCCTGGTCGATTTCGACACGGCGGCAATTTCCTAATATTGTCGATAGCTATCAATTGCGCAGGAGATATTATAGTGCCACATGTGTACGCGCAAACACAGAGGCACCCACTCGGTCTAACCTACCCGCGCCCTACGCAATGCTGATGCGATAAGATCGGAAGTAGGCTAGGATGCAATGTCAGAAACACGGGGTCGGTCACACACACAACCAGACCCAAAAACCAACAATTTGTGTTTAAGCACAAAAGTTGGCTCCGGCTGGGATTCGAACCCAGGACCCGCGGCGTAGAAGTCAAGTACACTGACCACTAGGCCACGCGGTCGTTATTTGACTATAGACTGACCGTAAATGTGTAATTATACTACTGTATATATATATATATATATATATATATATACGGTGTATATATATATATATATATATACACCGTAATTTTTAAGCCGTTCCGGAAGAAGAAAATACCGAGACAGAATCAATAGTAGAATCGATTACTGGAGTTTAATCTTACTGAAAATGAATATAACTGTATTTAATTACATGGATAAAAAATAAAAGTTGACCTACAGTTTTTTGAATATAAGCTTAGTACTGTCGCAGTGTTCTAGTGGGAACGCACACGCACCGGCCGAGTTCAATAGCCCGTGCGAATCAGCTGATACCTACACTAACACAACGCTCGGGTCGGACACGATATACCTTTCTGCGTACATTTTATCATAAATATTTATTGAGAACTAAATTGGTAAGTATTTAATAACTAAATACATTTAGATTTGTTTGATTATTAAAAGATGCGTCAGACTAGGAATATTTCGAAGTCGTGAGTGCGTTTACAGAAAATTTCCAGAACCGAAAATTAAAAATTTATGTCTTTACAAAAACGTTGGCTCCGGCTGGGATTTAAACCCAGGGTCCGCGTCATAGTATTCGCAGTAGAACGTGTTCCACTAGACTACGCAGTCGTCACGTAACTGAGTATTTACTCCAATTTTCTCTTCTTTCTTACACAAATTCAGGATCGTCGGAAATACTTTATTTTGTGTTTTCTGAGATAGCTACTTTCTTGACAAAAGAACATAGGATAAACTGAAAGTGTCAAGTGCACTTTTTAGTATTCTGTTTTTTTTTTAAAAAAACTATGATATACTCTAGGATTTCTCTTATATCAGGCACAAACACCCATACCCAGTACAATTATCTGTAAGCAATACAAATATTTGTCTCGTGCGGGAATCGAACCCGCAACCCATAAGCCAATCATTTATCCTCGGCGTCCACATAACCGCCCAAAAAATTGAACTGTTTGGAAAACCTAACAGTTTCGTTTTTCACAAGGTTATTTGCCAAATAATTTACACTACCCTGTATCGGAGCAATTGCTTCAATTATGTCAACCTTACTCGATATACAAAAGTGTTTATTACATTATCTTTTACATTTTGTGTAAGTTTTTACTTTCATATTACATGTAACAGCCTAAATTTGTAACATTAGTTCTCCTACTTGAATACATTTACTACAGACTTATTTTCTTTACGAAAATTCCGTAACACAAGAGCGACAACACGCTGAACATCCAAGGTCAAATTCAGTGCGACGTTTTGAATGTGAGAAACGAGTTCGGCGAGACGTTTAATATGACGCGAAAAGTACGCAAAATATGTACTTAGACAGAAAGAGAAAAAGAAAGAACTATGTAACAAATCCGAACGTCACGAGACCAGCGGGCAAGAAACATACGAAAATGTTAAATAATCAATGTGGAATAAAAAAGTTAAATCAAATTTTAAGAATAATATTATGTATTCTCAAAAAAGGTATTTTACAAATAAGCATATTTTACAATCCGTATTGGCCTCGTCTGTAAAACACTAATGGTAAAGTGCCTCTGGAATCTTGATATATGCGACTTAGTGTGCTACGTTATTCAACACTTTGTAAAAATAATTAGATAAATGGCATTTCAAATCTACCGTAGTTTTTTTTTTTATAAAAGGTGTAACAAAATTTAAACTATAGGTACCTTGGAGAAATACTATTTCAAATCTACCGTAGTTTTTTTTTTTATAAAAGGTGTAACAAAATTTAAACTATAGGTACCTTGGAGAAATACTTTTTTTAAATTAAAAAATAAATAAAATATCTACGTACTATAAATATTTATCTGGTACAAATAATTTCATTTAACAAACTTTCGAAATTTGTACACAATACAACCATTCCCGAAAACCAACAATTTGTGTTTTGCACAAATGTTGCCACCCGCTGGGATTCGAACCCAGGACCCGCGGCGTAGAAGTCAGGTACGTTAACCACTAGGCCACGCGAAAATAAATCCCGTGCTTTCTATATTGTTCTGAAAGCGAAGATAAACTATAAACTTTAATTGTTTAAAAAAAATTAGATCTGTTTTTATTTCAAAAAGAATCGTATCATAAAACAGAGAAGTCAAAATAAAAAAATTGCTTTTAGCAAGATCAGTAGTGTATACGCTCGTCTATCTTCAATATTGAAATTGGTTTCTAAATTAAAGAAGAACATTTCAACTACCTATTCTTTGTTAATAATTTTAAATTGCGATTTTACATGAGAAGAAACAAACCGGTTTATACCGGCCTAGTCTGACGACAAGCCCCGCGAGTGTTTAAGAGTGTGTTGAGAGCAATTAGTCCTATTAATTGATCGTAATACAAATTAAATTATTATTTTTACAATAAAGTTTTCACTGTCTGTACCAATAATGTCATTTACGCATTTACTCGTTCTAAATAATCAGAAAACTTTCTTTCAAAACTGCACTAAATAAAATAAAATGGCGAATTATTAAAACGTTATTTTTCTTTAATTATCCATGAAAAGTAAAACAGATATTCCTTTGTTTATAAATAATAAAACATTCATGATATCATTAACAAAAGAACAATATTTTAACAAAGTATTAAGTTATAAAATTGCAAATTTACAATATTTATAAATATTATAGTTATTTGACTGTTCACGGAGTCGCTTGTAGATGGCACTGTTGCAGTATATTGCAACATTCTGGTTGGACTAAATATAACTATTTATGCCACTAGTTAGGTCTAGACAACATACTTCTGTTTAAGTTTAAAGTGAGCTCAATGCCCATACAAAAAATATTGGCTCCTCTACATGTATATTCATTCTACATTGAATGTTGTCAGATACGTATATTATTATGTTACGAAACGTTTTGAAATAGTTTGATAAGATGGCGCTTACGTTAATTAATTTTTCGTTATAGGCGTATTCATTTCACTTTAAATGAAATCGATTCCTATGGAGTAAACTCCAAAAATAGAACAAATATTCAGATAATTTTTAATAATAAAATAATATTTCATTATTTTATTTTTATCAAATAAAATTATTCTAGCTATCGAAACAGTGGTTTTGGTAAAAACGTTAGGTAGAATTTTAGTAATAATATCGGTTAATTATTTTATGCGTAATTAAAAATTGTAATAAACCATTTACACTATTTACAACTGATTGGAATTGAAATTAACAAAATAAATATTTAGTTAAGTGCATACCTGAATTGTAATAACTGTGCAAACTGCTTTCTGTTTGGTTGTAAACATAAACGAGCACGTTTTCGCAAGGTTTCTTTCAAATGATTTATTCACACTCACAGTATCACATCACCTTTTATCATTATTAGCATCCACAATTAGCCGTTTAATAGACTACATTCCGCGCTTCTTCCGTATACACAAGTATTTTTATTTTTATTTAAGTATTATCACAAATAAAAGTGCATCGAAGAACAAATACGATTAATAAAAAGAAATAATTAACATAAGCACAGTTTTAACACATTACAAAGTTCAGAGCTCACACGTGACTAAGTCACTTATTTACCTATTTTTTGCATTTTGCTGTTTTACGTTAAAGGTGGCGGGGAGTGACTTCGCCTCCAATAGCATCGTGGACAACGTGTGAAACGAAAATGTTTTAAACAGGGCTTCAAAAAAGATTTTTAATTATTATAATAATTTTTATTACTGCTGCTTTTATTAATCTGAATTTATTTTTTAATATTGCCAAAAGATTCATTGGATCGGGTATATTAAAGTAAAAGCTGTGACCGAACATAAAAAATTCATAGTTTATTTTGATCTCTTTAACGTCCCATATATTTTTTTCGAATCATCTGAATAAATAAACTGCGGTTGCCAACCCACCTACCAAGCGTGGCAACTATGGCAAAATCCTTCCAAAATGAGAGCTACAAACTTGTGGCAATCTGAGGGGGAGGGCTATGTTCAGCAGTGGACTAGTGATAGGCTGATATGATGATGATGATGACATTTTTTTTAAATTTTGAAAACATCCATTATCATATTGCTTAACTTCTGACTACTTTTATATTCATAAGAATAAACGTACAACCGCATGGCCCGCATTATCATATACAATTGCTAGTTTCTACGTTGGAATACATTTACTTTCGACTCATATTTCCGTTACGATAATTGAAAAACGCGGATACGATAACGTTTGTGAAATATTTAGGTAAAGCGAGCCACCCAATGTGCAGTTGCAATTATTGCACTGCATCTACGCTTACGTTAGCTCGTGCTAAAAAAATTACCGGCAATCAATTTAGTTATTAACGGGAATGTAAAAACTGACATCAATATTTAGATGGAAAACATTAATTTTAATTTTTACTTTTACTTACCTAATTATACTAATGATATCCATTGTTTATATAAATAAAAGTTAAAACATAAATTATTTAAGTTCCGTTATTGCATCGTATTATTGTAAGTGCACTGACGCAGCCGTCCGAGTTGCTTCGGAGTGCGGGCCGGACTGAAAACCAGTGTCGGGATCAGAGCAATTTAAGTCTCTGTATCTCGATTTTTACTGAGTCCTGTCCATTTCACGGTATTATGCTGCTACACAGACTCATTTTATATATAATTTTTTCACTTTTGTAATATTATTTTATGTTCTGTGTAATTCCATTTTGTTTTCTTGTTTTGTTTTTATAGTTAATAGAATCAGGCGTTACTTTGCGGAAATCCATTATAATGAAGAAAAGTAAGTTACTTTGCTAAGATCCGCATGCAAAATATAAAAATGGTGTATATTACCTAGTTTTTTGAAGTGCACCAGTAATCACTGGGCATATGAGACTTAAGAACTGATGTCACAGGGTGACGGGCGCAGTGTGGTGTCACACAGAAATATTCTGGGTGACACAGCATTTGTTGTGGGCGGACGTTGCACTTACCATCAGGTGAACTTTTTGCTCGTTTCGTCACTTTATATAATAAAAAAAAAGTGTTACATAGCCGAACTTAGAAAAAAAAGGAGCTAATTACTTTGCCGTACATTAAAAATCAAATACATTGTGCAACAAATATTCCGTTGTTCCTTGTAGGTACGTATACATATAGGAAACAGAATAGAATAGAAACAATTTATATTCGACATAGATTATTTACATAATACTTATTGAAAGGATTTTCTTTTATATTTTTTAAAACTGCAATGGTTCGTAAAAGAAGCCTATGTCCTGGGAAGAATCAGTAAGAAACCCAGCGGGCATATTTTTTTTTCTTATGGCATTTAAAAAATAATGTACAATATCTTAGTCTATCATTATAGGTGTAGTAAAGTCTTAATGTTTCGATTTTTGACCATCGCGCAGATGTTATATTGCCACGAGTGTACGCGTAACATAGGCTCTTACACCCTTACCTACCTGCGCGTTATATGTAAACATTTCGTAATTGTATGTAAATAAAAACTATTTACATTTAATTTATTTATAATTACGAAAATGCGGCTTATTTTTTGAGGACGTAAGCAGTAATGAATGTTGATGTGCGACGGGCATATTTTAATTATAACTGAACTTAAAAAGCTCTAACGCGTGCTGGCTGAAATTGGAATTAGACGGGCTCTAATAAAGAACATATTTTACGTTTAGTATATCAGTCATGCGGCATATGACGCTATGTACAAATTAAGTTATTAAAAAAAAATGTTAGTCGTTGAATGGTTATATCGTTATACAGCCGTGGTATCTTTGGGGCCGGGCGCTCGCCTTAAATATCATAGTGCGCGAGTTACCTCAGATCCCATCCATAGTTATGCAATTTTAAGTGAATATTTACCACAGACTAAAAAATATTCGAGGACAGGTGGTAGGATTCCTATGCAAGAGGAATCCCTCTATGTAGGTTTTTTTTATTGCATAGAGCGACGAAACGAGCAAAACGTTCATCTGATGTAAAGTGCAACGTTTACCCATAACAAATGCTATGTCATCCATAAAATTTCTGTGTGGCGAATGAACTCCGTAGGTGTCCTCTTTTTTGAAAATACTTTTTTATCTCAGTCAAAAATACATTATAATTAAATATACAAAGAATAGTGTCAAGGAAAACTAAAGCACGCTCGATGTTCAAATCTTAGACAAGATAAATTCAATCAATATATAAGTAAATTGTAAGCTCCAGCAGACCAGCTTCCACTATAGGCACCTGTTCACAAGGTAGGATTCTTATGCAGGAATCCGTCTAGGTAGATCCCACCGCAGTGACAGTTATTCTACCGTGAAGCGGTAGTGTGCAAACATTACTGTCGTGACAAGCGCAGTGTGGTGCCACACATAAATGTTCCACGTGACACAGCATTGGTTATGGGCAGTCGCTGCACTTACAATCAGGCGAGCGATTGGCTCGCCTCGTCTTTATTTGCCTTAATAAAAACGTGAAGTCTGCTAACCTCCCGGACCTTCCCGAACCTCAAAAATGAGAGAAGGCATGTGCTCAGCTGTAAAACATTTATAGGTTACATTACTAACTTCATAGGCCGTTACTTGACTAACTTTACTCATGTCATCATTATAGCCATTACAACAAAATTGTCGCCGTTAGACAGACATCATTCTATTTAATGGTTACGTAACGTGTTAATGAAAACCACAAACGACCTGCAAGCGATAAAAAAAACACAAACCAACGATGAAGCGTTTAAAGTGTATCTACAGAGCTGTTCTAACTTATTTATGAATTTAAATGAAACTAATTTTACGGATTTTATCGCGTTTAATTATACTATTTATAATCCGATGTTTCGAGCGCTTTACAGCACCTATGGTCACGGGAGGACTGAGGTGACAGATGTCCCGATGTCATAGTTAACCCGGAGTACCTACAGGTTTTAATATTTATTTTTGGTCCGATCTACGCAGAAAGAGCTAACTGTTTCTTGAAGTCTTGCAGTGGTATGCTTGGTTTTTGATTTAATTTTATTAATTATAGGATCCCAAGCTAGTGGTAATACTCAACCATCTTCTCTATTAAAATTAGGATATTTTTTAATTTCAATAGCCTCGAGAATCATTCTTGGTAGGAATCCGTGTTCTTTTGCGAGGATTTGTGGTTTATCAAATCTGATATAATGGGTGGGATTCTCATCAGCTATATGTTCTTTTACGCGGGTTTTTACTGATCGTTTTGTTTGTCCTGTGTAAAACAGACCACATTCACAATCCAGCTAGTATACTCTTGCATCTTGTACAGGGATGTTACACTTGTAAAGTAAAAAATCTTATCTCTTCTTTTTCGGCGGCTTGAAAACTGTTCCTATGGAATCCCGCTTTAAGATATAGCCAATCTTGTCCGTGACTCTTCTGACATATGGTAGGACTGCAGGTACACGCTCGACTATGGCCGGCTTCGCTCGGTAACTGCGACGAAGGCGCGGAACCCGAAGCTTGTTGTCTTGCTTGACATGCTGAAGCTCAGCAGCCAGGTGTTTTCTGTCACAGATCTCTTGTGCTCTCTGAAACATAGATTTACCCCCGGTAGCTAACTGTGAGAGATGGTGGTGAGATTCACCATTTAAATACCTATTTGTATGGTTTTTTTTCTATATACAGTGTGACTCAAGGTGTTATTAGGATTTCTAATTACTAAAACATCTAGAAAAGCTAGAGAGTTATTTGCCTCTAACTTCATTGTAAAATGTATTTTAGAATTTATGAAGTTAAGGTGGTCTAAAAATGCAGTGACTTTATCAGAAGGTAGAATTGTGAAAGTATCATCTACGTACCGCTTGTAGAACCTTGGATTTACTGGAGAACTACGGAGGGCTTTCTCTTCAAAGTCTTCCATGAAAATGTCAGTAACAATGGGAGATACTGGAGAGCCCATCGCCACACCATCTACTTGCCGGTAGTATTGTTGCTTCCACAATAGATAGCCAGATGTGAGGCAATGTCTAAGTAATTCTGCATGTTCTACTGGCATGTTGTTCTCTGTTAGCTTCCTAGTTACAATCGAGATGCAGTCTTCAATAGGTAGGCATGTAAATAACGACTGGACATCAAAACTGACCATAGTTTCATTTTCAGTAAAATGTAGGTCTTTTATCTCACTACCAAAATAGTATGAATCCTTTGTGTGTGCTCTTGTGTGTCCTCTTAGTGGGGAGAGTATTTTAGCCACATGTTGAGCCAATCTGTAAGTTGGTGAATCTGACTAACTATTGGACGTAGTGAAGTATTGAGTTTGTGTATTTTGGGTAACCCAAACAACTTTGGTGGTTTGGCACAAGATGGCATTATCGAATTTACATCTAGATTTAATTGAGCGTGTTAGTATTTAGGTCTGTTTGACCTTGTTTAGGTGTTTACAGTTTTTACCATCTGTCAAGTGTAACATCTCTCTACAAGATGCAGGAGAATACAAGTTGGATTGTGAATGTGGTCTGTCTTACATAGGGCAAACAAAAAGATCAGTAAAAACCCGCGTAAAAGAACATACAGCTGAGAAGCGTCGTCGGTCCAGGAACTCTGCAGTCTGTGACCATGTTCTGGATCATCCCAACCATTATACCAGATTTGATAAACCACAAATCCTCGCAAAAGAACACCGATTCCTACCAAGGATGATTCTCGAGGCTATTGAAATTAAAAAAACATCCACCCGTTTGGGATCCTATAATTAATAAAATTAAATCAAAAAC
Organism: Luehdorfia chinensis; assembly: GCA_019845155.1. Taxonomy (NCBI): domain Eukaryota; kingdom Metazoa; phylum Arthropoda; class Insecta; order Lepidoptera; family Papilionidae; genus Luehdorfia; species Luehdorfia chinensis. The sequence continues at coordinate 3,551,880 of JAHVAK010000390.1, forward strand.
CAAGCATACCACTGCAAGACTTCAAGATACAGTTAGCTCTTTCTGCGTAGATCGGACCAAAAATAATAAATAAAAAGCTGAAGGTACTCCGGGTTAACTATGACATCAGGACATCTGTCACCTCAGTCCTCCCGTGACCATAGGTGCTGTAAAGCGCTCGAAACGTCGGATTATAAATAGTATAATTAAACGCGATAAAATCCGATACATTAGTTTCATTGAAATGTGTAGTGTTCGCGTAAAATTACAGCTGAAGTGAAAATGTGCCGGCCATATATCTCGTACAATCGACAACCGTTCAAAGTCAAAGAGCTCTCATGAACGACAAAATCTACACCGGTTCAAAAAATAACCTTCTCAAAGAAGAACCGGCAAGAAACTCTGTGGTCTTTCTTTTTTTGAATGCCATATTTCATAATGTCATTAATAAATTACAAAAAATAATACTTCACAAATTTAGTAGCCAGGGGGTTTGCGAACGCAGAGTATGAGTTATTTCCACACATCTTTGTCCTCTTCATAATTATCTATTTTATAATACGCTTTAACTAATAATGTCTTATTAGATATTTGGAACAAGGTACCCGAGTAACCTCGTACGACTGAGTGTACGGAGACTACATCCTGATGAAGTGTCGATCTCCGCGGTTTTGCGGGAAGTCGTTGGATGAGGTGGGCTCAGGACTGTGTTCTGCCAAAAAAAAAAGTTTACGGAAAGACGCCATTTTCGAGCCATTTCATGTAGTCGACTATTACTATCACTATGAGACGGAACTGCAACTTACAGAATAATGCTCATACACAATATCCTAACCAGATTAACTGTCTAAAGGTTAGAGAAATATTTTTTCCGTGCGGAAATCAACCTTGCGACGTCGTATTGCAAAAACCAATCACTAAGCAACTGCAAAAAAAATCGCAATTTCTTAAACTCGTTTCGTATCGTCTATTAAGATGATAGACATTCATTTAAAGATCAACTTGGATTACATTCTCTAAATTCAAAAAGAAACAAATGTTCTTCGGCGTCAAATTTACTCTGTTCGATAGAAAATTGTGAACGAATTGTAGTGAATTCTTGCTATAACTGCTTCAATAACTCCATCCTATCATACTACGTGATGGAAAGAGGACGAAGGTTTCACAGAGGCATCGTTCTGACAGCAATTTCCTCCCCCCGTATCTTTTCTGTTCTGTTGGTAAAAATTTAAATAAACTAAATTTGAGCCGAGCAGTTTGAGCGTGAAAAGGCGGGTCGCGTCGGATACTGCGAATGGCTGATGAAAAGCAACTAAATGAATTTAAGGAAACACATTTTGAGAATTTTGTTACCATTAACTTCACTGCTGCACGTACCTCTTCCGCACCCATAGATTAGCACAAAGCATCTTAACCATTCGCCGTATGGTGGCAGCTTAAGAGGATCTACCACACCATATCATCCCATGGGTGTCGTAAAAGACGACAGAGCGAAAATAAAAACCAGGAGATGGGCAGCAGCACCTTCTTGGAACACATGAATAAAACAACTACGGTTGCCATCCCGCTTGCCAAGCGTTGCAGCTATGGTATAATCCCCCGAAAACAAAAGCTACTAACTTGTGGCAATCTATGAGGGAGGCCTATGATCAGCAGTGGACTAGTAATAAATGATGATGATGATCTTATTCATTGACTTCCATTTACATACATTTACTTCTGGCTCCACCTGGACTGTCTAACATTCTTTCTACTGAATTATCGTCGTAGACTACGTTATCCTGGGCTCAGTGGCAATACCGGACAGTCTTTCTTCTTCAATGGTTATTGGTTCTATGAAATGTGCTTTTCTTAGTAAGTCCTACTTATTGATATACAAAGCCATATCGATTATCCCACTTCTCCATTAAATATCCTTGGTGTTCGATTCTGCATCACAAAGGCACTTAATGAGACTTTAATCTGATATTAGCTGAACTTCCTCATGCGTTCCGCAGTTTAGGACCACGTCTAGGTAGGTAGTCATTGCAGTGCCAGTTTTTTTAGGACCACGTCTAGGTAGGTAGTCATTGCAGTGCCAGTTTTTTTTTAAGAAAGTGACGAAACGACTTACGTTCACCTAATGGTAAGTGCAACGTGTACCCAACAAATGCTGTGTCATCAGAACATCACTTCTTAAGTCTCATATGCCTTGTGATGCCCCAGTGATTACTCTAGCTCTCAGTGCCCTTCGAACCGAAACACAGTAACGTTTGCACACTACTGCTTCAAGGCAGAATAACTGGCCCTGGGGTGGTACCTACCTAGACGGATTCCTGTACAATGAAGCTCGTAGGAAAAATACACATGCATTTATTTCAATTCGTTGCATATACTGTATGGCTTTCATTAAGCATAGTATCTAGTATAATTAATAGAAGAAATTGGTTTCCACGTTTTGTATATGAAACAAAGGGTTTTGTGTTTTTAATTTATATGCCGCGATCCGGGTGCATGTTTGTTTTTCTGTATCCCATTTCTTATTCAGTTTTGCTTCCGACTACATACCATACTCGTACAAACAATTTTTTCTTTCTATTAATATGTGGAAATTACACAGAAGAGTTTGTATGTTATTCGAAATAGAGTTTACGTTGAATATAAATTAGATATTCAGTGCGTGTTGCCAGTGATGAAATCACTGCAGGCCGCATGAGGAAGCTTCAGAGTCGCTCAGCGGGCTATGGAAAGGTCTATGCTCGGTGTTCTGCTTGATACAATCCGTAACAATGATATCAACAGCAGAACTAGATTAACCGACATAGCCCTAAAGATTAGCAAGCTGAAGTGGCAATGGGCCGGCCATATCTCGTAGAAACGATATCCGAGTGATAAATTCTAGAGTAGCTCTCGAACCGGCAAACTGGATTTATTACAGTGCCGTAAATGTACACGGTAGCCAACGCACGAAACCTCGTACCGACAAACACAGTGTAGGGCGACCCCCCCCCCCCTCACCCTAGATGGAGCTACGGGAAGTCAATGGATACAGGTGGCTCAGGACCGTGTTTTGGGGGATCTATGGGGGAGGCGTATGTGCAACATTGGACTATGATAGGCTGAAATGATGATGACGATGAAATGTAGACGTAAACACAGACGCACTCAATAGTACTAGTAGCACTCACTGGTGGTAGGATTCCTATGCAGGGATCCGTCTGGGTAAGTACCACCCCAGTCCAGTTATTCTGCCGCGAAGCAGTAGTGTGCAAACATTACAGTGTTTCGTTCTGAATGACACTGAGAGCTAGTGACTAGCTAGTGCTAGCAAATCACTAGGCTTAACAACTGGTTTCTCAGAGTGACTGGCGCAGTGTGGTGTCCAACAGAAATGTTCTCGGGAACACAGCATTGGTTAGCTAGTGATTACGGTAGCTCTTAGTTCCTTCAAACCGGATCACAGTCAATACTGCTAAGCGGCAGAATTACTGGGTCTGCGGCGGTATCTACACAGGTTCTCAACGTGGGCGATAATAATGCTCCCTTGTGGGCGTTTCAGACCTCCAGGGAGGCAGTAGAAGACCCAGAACAAAACAGAGTTGGCGTAGGCAGGTTAAAAATTGGGGAGGGAGGGGGGTGAGCTCTTGAAAAAAAGTATTCTCAAACTGGGCGGTGGGAAAAATTAGGTTGAGAACCTTAGACGGATTCCTGTTTGGGAATCATACAACCAGTATGTGTTTTAACAAATTAATCCGAAATGTCAGTTTGTATTTTGATAGGTTGCAAACATTTAAATGTAACCTACTCGTACCTGTTGTGAATGTATGGGCGTTAGTTTAATTAAAACTGGAATAGCAAAAGCGAGAGGGCTTGCGCTGCCTCTAATTAAAAATCAGGCGTCCGTTTTAACTACGTAAATATATTTTGTTTTTGATAATTATTCTCTCGTCCATTAATTATCATTACGTTGATAATGTTATACCGGTTAGGATTCCTCTGCAGGAATCCGATGGTACCGCCACAGGCCTAGTTATTCTGCCGTGAAGCAGTAGTGTGCAAACATTACTGTGTTTCGGTCTGATGAGCACTGAGAGCTAGTGTAATCACTGGACGTATGAGACTTAAGAAGTGATATCTCCGGGTAACGAGAGCAGTGTGGTGCCACACAGCAATGTTCTGGATGATTCGGCATTTGTTATAGGTAGACGTTGCACTTACTATTTCTCTTCTCGTCACTTTCTTTGATAAAAAAATAATGTTGACGCAATGTAGAATTTGTTCGTGCACAATAACACCCTAACTAAACGACTTTGGAACCAATTGCCAAATAGCATTCGTACTAGCACCAGCAAGGCTTACTTTAAGCGTTTGCTCTGGAACCACTATCTTGCAGTGTCGTAGTAGGTTTATTTTCTTTTCTTTCTAATGGTTATTATAAATTTCTACTTCTTTCCTTTTACTAAACGTATTTCTTTAAATGAAACTAAGTTTACGGATTTTATCGCGTTTTATTTTTTACTATTTATAACATATTCATTTCGAAACGTCGGGTTATAAATAGTAAAAAATTAAACGCGATAAAATCCGTAAACTTAGTTTCATTTAAATGTGCAGTGTTCGCGTAAATATAAGACATCATTATGTAAACGTATTTGCTTTCTTTCTTGAATTCGGAAAATAGTCAAATTCTATGTATATGTATGTGTGTATATTTGTATGTACGTGTTTATTGCGCGTGTGTGTATGTATATTTAATGTTAATATTATATCTATTTTTGTTAGTTATTATTATTACATATTACAGAATATTTAATTTATTTATATATTAGTACTTTTTTGTAGACAACTAGTTATTTCTTTTTTTTTTGTTTAATCTTGGCACCCACTGCATTCCCTGCTCGACCCGAAGGTAGGCAGGTAGAGAATGCTTTGTAGCATTAATCATCATTAATTATGCAGGAATCCGTCTAGGTAGGTACCACCCCAGGGCCAGTTATTCTGCCGTGAAGCAGTAGCGAGCAAACATAACTGTGTTTCGGTTTGAAGGGCACTGTGAGCTAGCGTAATCACTGGGCATTTGAGACTTAAGAACTGACGTCTCAGGGTGACGGGCGCAGTGTGGTGTCACACAGAAATATTCTGGGTCACACAGCATTTGTTGTGGGCGGACGTTGCACTTACCATCAGGTGAACGTTTTGCTCGTTTCGTCACTTAACACAAAAGAAAAAACTTATCTAATAAAAATCATATTCTCCATGGATCAATTCAGAGAATTCGATTCTGGAATTTCATTCGGAAGGTGGTTTTCATTTGCCATTTCAAACACCTGACGCGTCCCATCTTCTTACACTCGAAGTGGCTTTCCATTTATTTTATTGATATTTTTATCGACTAACAGAAGGTATGCGACGGAGGAGACTTTGATTCCAGATGGACGTGAACGATCCTGTTTAATTGTTGTAGCGTTTCCATCACGAAGTATCATAGGACGGAGTATTTGAGACAATTAGGGAAGGAATTCGCTACAATTTCTGAAATCTGTCCCTTTTTGTAAAGTTCGCGCCTCTGCCATAAAAACAAAAATAAAATTTAGAGTGAGCCAAATAGGCGCTCGCTTTAAATTTCATAGTACGCGAGTGACCTGGGTTCGATTCCCGATGCCGGCACCGATCGTAGACTCTACGACAGACGGACGCCGAGTACGTCTGTCGTAGAGTCTATGACGCTTGATAATGCCTCGTTTTGGGGCGAAACACGTGTCGTGTTCTCGACTTCAGTGATGTATATTATCAAAGCACTACTCTCCCTAGATATCAACAAGTCGAGTGGGCCTGATGGCATCCCACCTATCGTGCTGAGGATGTGTGCTCCAGAGTTGGCACCGGTTTTAACGCGTCTTTTCCGGTACTCCTACTCTCTAGGCGTCGTCCCGAAGTCATGGAAGACAGCTTTGGTGCACTCGATCCCTAAAAAAGCCGACCGCTCAGATCCGTCCAACTACAGGCCGATTGCCATCACCTCCTTGCTCTCCAAAATTGTGGAGTCCATTATGAACTGCCAGCTCTTGAGGTACTTAGAGGAGCACAAGCTGATTAGCGACCGCCAGTACGGTTTTCGTCGGGGTCGCTCAGCCGGTGATCTTCTAGTGTACCTCACTCATCGATGGGCGGAGGCAGTCGAGAGTAAGGGGGAGGCCCTGGCAGTTAGCTTGGACATAGCGAAGGCCTTTGATCGGGTCTGGCACAAAGCGCTTCTTTCGAAGCTGCCTTCTTACGGGCTTCCCGAGAAATTTTGTAATTGGGTCACCAGTTTTCTCACAGACCGGAGCATCAAGGTCGTAGTTGACGGTGCATGCTCGGACTCTAAGTCTGTGAATGCTGGTGTCCCACAAGGCTGTGTGCTATCACCAACCCTGTTTCTTCTGCATATCAATGATATGTTGCAAATTAGTAACATTCATTGCTATGCAGATGACAGCACTGGTGATGCCGTATACACCGGCCGTGCTAATATTTCTCGGGAACACGTTGACGAGTACCGGAACAAACTAGTGTCTGAAGTCGAGTTTTTGTTAGACAAAATCTCGAATTGGGGCCGACTAAATCTAGTCCAGTTCAACCCCAAGAAGACACAGGTTTGCGCGTTTACCGCTAAAAAGAAACCCTTTGTCGTATCACCTAATTTTGAGAGCACTCCCCTCGTTGCCTCAGCCAGTATCGGTATTCTTGGCGACGACATATCGAGTGACGTTCAGTTTCGCGGTCACCTGGAAGGGAAGGCCAAATTGGCTTCCAAAAAGCTTGGCGTCCTCAGTAGAGCGCGACAGTACTTCATGCCGGCCCAACGCTTGCAACTTTATAAGGCGCAGGTTTGGCCGCACATGGAGTATTGTTCTCATCTCTGGGCGGGGGCGCCCCATTGTCAGCTACTTCCATTTGACCGCATTCAACGGAGAGCGGCTCGAATCGTCGACGACCATGTTCTATCTGATCGGCTTGATCCACTGGCTTTGCGAAGAGATGTTGCATCCCTTTGCATTTTTTATAAGATCTACCATGGAGAGTGTTCCGAAGAATTGTTCGGATTAATTCCAGCCGCTGATTTTCACCATCGCACATTGCGGCATAGCGCGAAATTCCATCGACACCACCTTGATGGTTGGCATTCCAGCACAGTGCGTTTTTCGCGCAATTTTCTGCCCCGCACAAGCACCATATGGAATCTGCTGCCGCCAGCGGTTTTTCCGGACCGATACGACTTAGGGACAGGAAAAGAGCCTATTCCTTCCTCAAAGGCCGGCAACGCATCTGCTATTCCTCGGGTATTGTAGATGTTCATGGGCGGCGGTGATCACTTACCATCAGGTGAGCCGCTTGCTTGTTTGCCTCCTCTAACAAAAAAAAAAAAAATATTATCTAGTGGTAGTATTGTAGTGGTTGGTGGAGGGTACCTGGTGGCGGTTCCTGGTGGCGGTGTTAGTTTGCTTGTGCACGCTACTGAAGGAGGGCGGGCGGTGCTCTTCAAAAAACTAGGTAATATACACCAGTTTTATATTTTGCATGCGGATCTTAGCAAAGTAACTTACCTACCTTCATTATAATGGATTTCCGCAAAGTAACGCCTGATTCTATTAACCACTAAAATTGTTATTTGCAATTTTAAGTGCTGATTTACCACGCGCTCGGCGGTGAAGGAAAACATCGTGAGGAAACCTGCAGGTCTGAGAAAAAATATTTTTCGAAGACATGTGCAGTCCGCCAACCCGCATTGGAGCAGCGTGGCGGATTCTTCCTAGCTCCAAAAACCCTTTCAGAAATGAAAGGAGGCCTGTGCTCAGCAGTGCGACATTTGTAGGCTGAAACTTTACTTTTACTTTTAAATAGTGATTTTATTTTAGTTTTCAAACTCTTATTTTTTTTTTATTTCACAAATTATGCGGCGTTGCCGGTTTAACAGTCGAATAAATGGTACAAACATATCTTACTCCCATGAAGCGTAAAAATTCGACGTTCTTATATAACAATTTTTTTGTTAAATTATGTAAGTTTCCATACTTTCCAACTTTAAAGACATTAACTTTCTAATATTAAAAATATAGAAGAAAAAAGAACTTACTTTCATGAAATGTAAGAGGCCTAAGAGAATCTACCATCCCATCTCATCCCGTGGGTGTCGTAAAAGTCGACAGAGGGAAAATGAAAACCAGGAGCCAGCGGCATCTTCCTGGAACATCTGAATAAATAAATTGCGGCTGCCAACCCGCCTGCCAAGCGTGGTTGCTTGCCCCAATGCTGCTGCCCATCTCCTGGTTTCAATTTCCCTCTGTCGACTTTTACGACACCCACGGGATGAGATGGGGTGGTAGATTCTCTTTAGCCTTTATTTGTCTTAAGCTTTTATTTGTAAATAGGCCAAAAGCTTGAATCAATAACGACCGCGTGGCCTAGTCGTCAGAGTACCTGACTTCTGAGCCGCGGGACCTGGGTTCGAACCGAAGTCAACATTTGTGCTAAAACATAAATAGTTGGTTTTCGGATCTGACTGTGTGATTGCCCCAGTATCTCTGACACTGCATCCTAGCCTCCGAAATTATCGCAAGAGCGTTACTGCGGATGCGGGTTATTTGTATCTGCGCTTACACTTAAGGCACTGTAAATCTCTTTGTCATTTTGGTACGAACCAAAAAAATCTTTCTCCTCATTGCGTTCCCACGAGCAGTATAGTGACAGCATTGCATAAATATAAGATAGCTGTTACATTCTGTGTTTCAAACGAAAGTCGTTGGTAGAAAAAAATTATGTGCCGCGATCCCGTGCATAATTTTTTCCTACTCTGTTCTTTGTTATTTAGTTTGTGTTGTATTTCCAAGCACTATTGTTCCATTTCTAATTTATTTTTAACTATATGTTCCCGCGACTATGTACGTTCGGTCTTATTGAAATCGCTTAGAAATATTGAAATGAAATGAAACTTATTTATTCTTCAACGTACATACATACATACATAAGATCACGACTGTATCCCATAAGGGGTAGTCAGAGACTGGGCAATCACTGCAAAAACAGATGACTGCCACAATCCACGTTTCACCAAAACAATATAATGCACTTGGTGTGATAGGTGGTGAGCCCATCGCCACCATGCGCTGTTGGGTGCACAGTGCAGTTGAATTCCTTACTCGCCTTTTACGAGATCCATTGGATGAGATGGAGTGGTAGTATTCTTTTAACGAGCCGCCAACACACGGCCTTCAACGTAAGAAATATAAATACCGTTTCTTAAACGTATTTTTTTTTAGAACCTACCACCGTTTCGTAATGAGATTACTCTGACTGAGAAGAAACAGGCGAAAGAAACTCCGTAGGTATCTTATTTTTTTTTAATTAAAAGTACATTATAAATAAATTTACAAAGAATAGTCTCGTAGAAAACCAAAGCACACACCGTGAAAAAACGTTAAACAAGATAGTAAATATGTAAGTGCATTGCAAACTCGAGCAGACCAGCCTCCACCAACAGCACCTGTTCACAAGGTAGGATTCTTATGCAGGAATCCGTCTAGGTAGATACCACCGCAGTGACAGTTATTCCTGTTCACCTGTTCACAAGTATGACGTATGTGACAGCCATCGCCCTCCTCAACCATATTCAAGGGAATGCTTTACTTTCAATCCGGCGAAGCTATAAAACCCCGGGCTAACAATGAGAATCAGGCATTAAATACATACATACAGTCGCGCCTTGTATTCCCCTCCTCCCATATCCCCCCACTCACATAGCCCACTTTTCGCGCAACGAGATGTGACGTTTGGCGAACCACAAGCAGTATAATGACAGCATTGCATACTATGGTATTATTCTGCACGAAAAAATGTCAATACCTTAGTTGCCTCTTACGTCGGTAGGAAAGAGGTAGGTGCTATTCTACCCTGCTACACCTATCGGCTATCGGGTGAGACAATATGATCGGATGTATGTATGTATGCAGTTTTAAAGACACCGGGACAAACAGAACACTATGAGAACAATAACAATTTTGTGAGCAGAGTACCTGACTCCTACACGGCGGATCTTCGGTTCAAATACCAGTCGGAGCCAAAATTTGCGCAAAAACACAAATTGTTGGTTTTCGGGTATGCTTGTGTTGTGCATGTGCGCGTTTTGAAAACAAAAAAAAATGGTTCCGGCTGAGATTCGACCTCAGGAACCGCGGCGTGATAAAACTGACTATTAGGCCACGGTCATCAAATAAACTTAGGAAAGGTAATTAAAACAACGTGAAATACTTAATCATGATTTAGTTTAACAAATGGAAATCTTTATTTAACGTCGGGATTTCAAATGACAATGAGCATTTAATATCAATTAAAATTGTATCACTCAATTAAAGTCCCATCATTGATAAGATAAATTAAATTAGTTCCAGGTATTATAACCAAGTGCCCAGAATTAAATTTGTTCAGAGCTATTTGTAAGCAAGAGAACACTGCTGATTAAAGGTGAGTTTCTATTTCTACAAACTCTGAAACTGACTCATTCTATTTGACGACCGGGAGACCTATTGGTCGCAGTACCTGGCTTCCAAGCCTCGGGTCTAATTGTTGGTTTTCGGGTCTGGTTGTGTTGTGCTTGTCCCCGCTGACATTGCGTCCTCGCCTATCTCCGATTTTATTGCATCAACGAACAGCGGTGCAGGTAGGTTGGGACGAGTGAGTGCCTCTGTGTTTGCGCGTACACTTGTTGGCACTATAATATCTCCTGCGCAGTTGATAGCTCCCGATAATATTCGGAAGTTGTCGCCGTGGTCGAAATCCGTTCGAATGCCGTCAAGCAGTGGTGTGCAAATACAACTGTGGTTTCGGTGGTGTATGCGGGATGTATGTTTCTGTAGTTAATAGAATCTAGGCGTCATTGTGTGGAAATCAATGATAATAAAGGAAAGATAGTTAATTTGCTAAGATCCGCAGGCAAAATTACTCAAAACGAGGCATTATCAAGTGATATTGACTATTTTTGATGTTGTTAGTAGTTATTCAGTACAGTAGTTTAGTTTGATTGTGCACGCTATTGTGATAGGGCGGATGGTGCTCTTCAAAAACTAGCTAAACAAATATAACTTTCTTTCCTTTAGTGTGTATGCATTTTATTGGATTCACCTGTATGTATATGTAATGAAATATTCCAATTAAATTTTCACGTACTGCCAGAAGTGTGAATAATTTGAAATTTAGGACACTGGAATTATTTCATGGCTATAACCTGGTACGATCTCTTTTCAAATGTATCTTTTTTTTTTATTAAGTGACGAAACAAGCAAAACGTTCACCTGATGGTAAGTGCAACGTCCGCCCACAACAAATGCTGCGTCGCCCAGAATATTTCTGTGTGACACCACACTGCGCCCGTCACCCTGAGTCATCAGTTCTTAAGTTTCATATGCCCAGTGATTACGCTAGCTCACAGTGACCTTCAAACCGAAACACAGTAATGCTCGCCCTGGGGTGGTACCTACCTAGACGGTATTCCTGCATAGGAATCCTACCACCAGTAGTGTTTTTAGTTTTCTTTAACTGTAACTTTATTTATTTTAGATGTACAAAGCAATCCTCTTTTTGGCGTTCACCGTGGCAGTATGTCACGCATCTACTGAGGAGAAGGAGACGGACTCGGACTTAATGGACGTGCCTTTGGATAAAATGCACGACCCATACCTGCATTTTCGACGTTGCTTACCCAACCTCTCTCGTAATGCTTACTGGGACCCTCGTCTTAGGAGGCAGTTAATGAATCCGTCATTTAGAAACTATATGAGAATGCGGGGATGTCATTAAAGAAATAACGCCTTCTAAATCATCCTTGCAATCGACGTTTCAGAAATCCACATCTTGTATTTTTAATGGTTTAGTAATTTGTCGACAAAGCATTTATAGATAAAAATATTAAATTTGACATCATATACCGTTTAAATGATTCCCAAAACCATATAGCGGCTATAAAAGTGTTTACCATCTAAAACTGCATCGCTACTTACCATCACTTACCAATCGTAGTCAAGCAATAGCTTCATTAAATTGTAAAATAAATGAATGGTTTCGGTATATATGAGCATCAATAAAATATTTATTTTAATAAAATGGTTTAGAATGTACTTTTTTTAATTATGTTATTTCGCTTATTGTCATTATTATTGTTTATTTATTTATTTAAATCTTTATTGCTTCCTTTACGGTAAAAGGATACAACGGGCGGACTTAATGCCTTTAGGCATATTCTCCCAGTCAACCCATGGAGTGGTAAGATTTTGATTAGGTGATGTGTTTTGTTGGTTATGATATATTTTTAGTGGAAATATTTTCGCGAAGTTCAACACCATCGTCATCATCATCATTGCCAACAGCGGGATGTGCATATATTTGTTTTATTGGATAGAGTGACGAAACGAGCAATACTTTCACCTGGTGTAAAGTGAAACGTCTACCCATAACAAATTCTATGTCACCAAGAACATTTCTTGACATTACACTGCGAACGTCATCCTGAGTGCCCAGTGCCCTTCGAAGCGAAATACAGTAATGTTTGAAAACTACTGCTTCACGGCAGTCCCACTTACTCCTACCACCAGTATAATGGCAAATGCTTAAAATTTAGAAGAGACTTATGTCCAGCAGTGGACTCTTACTGGTGATAAAGACGATGAAATATTTTCTTGGGCTGGGATACGAACCCAATGTTATTCGAACGACGTCTCCTTAGCCTACTATAACTGCTAACCATCGGTGAACCTGATTCTATTACATCTAAGGAGTTAGAAGTGCTCGTGAGAACGCAAGGGGAGTAAGATTTTTTTGACCTTTACCAAAATGGCGGCGACGTGGTTCGCCATACGCAACGACTCGTTTCCCATGAAGGCGAAAAGTGGGCTACGCGTGTGGCCTCTGCCTGCCTTTATATGGGGAAAAAGGCTTGTCTATACGTGGTAGCTAAGGGGCCTTGTGCTTGTCTTTAATTTCATAGTAAGCGAGTAACCTGATCCCCGGTGCCAGCACCTCTAACATTGTTCTACAATTTTAAGTGCTGATTTACCACGTGCTTAGCGGTGAAGGAAAACATCGTGAGGAAACCTGCATGTCCGAGGAATAGAAATATTTCGAGGACATGCGAAGTCCGCCAACCCGAATTGGAGCACCGCGGCGGACTATTCCCGGCTCGAAAACCGTCTCAGAAATGGGAGGAGGCCTCTGTGCTCGGCAGTGGGACTACAGGCTATAACTTAACTTTTTTATGTTTGCATATCGATTATGTATTTTGTATAATTCATAATCGATATGTAACTGCGCGTATCAAATTTAAGTTTGATTTTCCGCTTGTTACGGAGCTAACGACACTATTTACAGATGACGTCTAGTTCGCACATGAAACTTTCTGAAGTCGCGTCAGCTTCCACATTATGCAACTGCTCTGCGTTTCTTCTTATGTTCTCAAAGTAATGTAGTACGAACGTTTCAAAAGTTTTAAGTGAAAGGAAAATAATAGCCTCAAATAACTATAGGTAAATTGGACACATACATACATACATAAGATCACGACTGTACCCCATAAGTGGTAGTCAGAGACTAGGCTCTCACTGCAAAAACAGATGACTGCCACAATCCACGTTTCACCAAAACTATATAATGCACTTGGTGTGATAGGTGGTGGGCCCATCGCCACCATGCGCTGTTGGGTGCACAGTGCAGTTTAATTCCTTACTCGCCTTTTACGAGATCCATTGGATGAGATGAGATGAGCTTGTTTATTTATTTATACTTTATTACACACCAATGTACACGAAAAAAAAGTTGTAAACAAAAATATTAAATAAAATGGTATAGCAATCGTCGGTCGTATCGCTAAGAGCGATTTCTTCCAGACAACCGGTAAATGAACATAACTGAAGAAACTACAGCCGTCTCATCCATCTCATCCCGTGGTGTTGTAAAAGTCGACAAAAATAAAACCAGAAGATAGGCAGCAGCATCTTCCTGGAACATCTGAATAGATAAACTGCGGTTGCCAACCCGCCTGCCAAGCGTGGCAACTATGGCAAATACTCCCAAAATTAGAGCTACAAATTTTTGTAGCAATCTATGGGGGAGGCCTACGTTCAGCAGTGGAATAATGATAGGTTGAAATTATGATGATGGTGCTGAAGAAACTATTAAAGAAGGCTTAGTCTTATATTGAGTCGGGAAAAGTCAAGAGATTTTTATTTGATGATCTTGGAAGATTTGGCGAAGAATGGACGCTTATTAGCCAGAATAGAACCCAATGGAAGGATATAGTCGAGACCATTGCCCAGCAGTGGGACATTTATGGGCTGTCACTTTACTTTTTTTTTACGCGTTTACTATTTTTAAGTATCCAAAAATAAAATGAATCATTCGAAAGAGGTCCTAAATCAGTAACTAAATAGAAAAGGAACAAATAAATGTATCATATCCACATACAAATCGATATAGTGTTGTGACAAGTATACTATATTATTTTACAAATCAGCCTACCCTGCTTTTAGGCGTAACAATATGCATATTGCCTTGGAAGAACAGTTCCAACTTTATGAGGGGTTTTGTTCGAAACCACTTAATCCGTAGTGAACATTAAAGTCCTTAAAGTATTTGCGTTCGTGCATTATTTAGATTTAGGAGTAAATAACTGTAGCCCTGTGAACTTAAGAGGGTCCGTAAGAACTGTCGGGGTTATCACCGAGATCTGTTGTGATACAAAGGGACGGGGAAAATGCGTTTAGACCCACAACTTATGTCAGCGCTTAGTGATAATTTAAGCTACAGGTTTTTTTTTTAAAGAAAAGAAGAAGTTATTTAACTCTTCGATGTATTTTAAATGTTACAATAAAACAAATACTGAATTTATCCAAAGGCTAGTATCCATAATAAGTATAACTTTATTTTTTTTATTTCATTTGGGATAAATAATATTTATAAGGCAGACATAACAAATTCATAATCAAAAAAAAACGAAAGATTAGTAAAGTTTCCACTAAAGTAAAGTAAAGTAAAGTTTCAGCCTATAAATGTCCCACTACTGAGCACAGGCCTCCTCTCATTTCTGAGAGGGTTTTGGAGCTAGGAAGAATCCGCCACGCTGCTCCAATGCGGGTTGGCGGACTTCACATGTCTTTGAAATATTTTTTATTCCTCAGACATGCAGGTTTCCTCACGATGTTTTCCTTCACCGCCGAGCACGTGGTAAATCAGCACTTAAAATTGCAATTAACAATTTTAGTGGTGCCGGCACCGGGAATCGAACCCAAGTCACTCGCGTACTATGAAATTTAAAGCGAGCGCCTAGCCCCTGAGCTACCACGGCTCCAAGTTTCCACTAAATTAATATACTCGTAAATAGCTGTAGTAGTTTTTAGGATAAATTTCATCGAAAGGACGACGATGGAGTTTTTTAACTTAACATTTCATCATAGCATACGTGTATACGAAAAGGAGAATTTTATTTTTATTGGATAATGAGACGAAACGAGCGTAACGTTCTTAAGTCTCATATGCGCAGTGATAGTGTAACTAGTAATGTATACACTACTGCTTCACGGCAGAATTGTTGGCCCAGGGGTGGTACCTAGACAGATTCCTACATAGAAATTCTATCACGACTATTTACAACTAAGACATCAAAAATTACAAATTGCCCCCTTTTCTAAAAAAAAAATATAATAGCGAAAATTGGGACTACCATGATATAGTATTATTTGCTGATGATACATCTTTGATTTTTAAGATAAAACGTCAACTTTTATTATATGACGAATGGAATAATGCTATTTCAATATTAGTACATTTGTTTAACGTTAACAATTTGCTTTTAAACGGCAATGAAACAAAATGTATTAAATTCACAACACCAAATGTTAGACAATTAGATGTAAATGTCCTTGTGAATGGGGAAGAGTTGAGCCTTGTGGATACTGCTGTCTTTCTTGGAATAACTCTTGACGCAAAACTTCAATGGAGCCCCCATATATCTAAACTAGCAAGTAGACTTAGCTCTGCAGCTTATGCTGTAAAAAAAATTAGGAATTTGACTAACGTTGAAACTGCTAGATTGGTTTATTTTAGTTATTTTCATAGCATAATGTCTTATGGTATTTTGCTATGGGGAAATGCAACTGATGTAGAAGTGATTTTCGTTTTGCAAAAGAGGGCCAGAAGAGCTACTCGTATTTATAATCTTGGCTCTAAAGTGTCTCTTAGGGATAAATTTAAAGAAATAAATATCTTAACCTTGGCCTCTCAATATATAATTGAAAACGTTTTGTATGGACACAAGAACATCAACCACTTCACTAAAAAAAGTGATGTTCATAATGTGAATACCAGGAACAAGCACAAATAATATAATAATTATGCCAGTTATCCGACTTCACAGAGTCAGTAACTCTTTTATGGGGCAATGTATACGTTTTTACAACAAAATCCCAGAAAGTGCTAAAAGTCTTTCAATCAAAAAGTTCAAATTTTATATTAAACAAAGACTTCATAAAAAGGGTTATTATAATATTAAAGAATACATAGATGATGATAATCCCTGGGAATGAGGTGATCGCCGCCAAGCCATTTCTACATCTTTATAATACTGCTGTTATTGTACATTGTTTAAAAAATGACTAAAAAAGAATCCCGCTGGGTTTCTTAATGGTTCTTCCCAGGACAGAGGCATTTTTTGCAAACCAGTGTAGTTTAAAAAAAGGAAAAAAAGGACTTTCAATATTATCATTATCATTATGTAAATAATCTATATTTAATAAAAAATTATTATATTCTATTCTAGTCTGGGTTACGGATGTGGTCTCTGCCTACCCATTAAATGGGAAAAATGCGCGACTGTATGTATGTATGTGTATATGATAGTAAATTATAGCTTGGTACTTGATTTTTAAGCTTCAGATGTATCAGATACACGTCCACGGCCTCACCATTGCTGAGTACAAAACCTTCTCTACATTCGCGACTCTACATCGATTGCGGTGGGCTGAAAGAGCGGTGTCTGGCGCACCGTCGTTTCCCCAGGCAATCCACTAATCCGCACTCAGAGTGGACTCGCTAAGCCCACTCAGAGCGGCAATACCGGGCCGGTGTGAGTTCTTCTAACCGTTGCCATGGGTCACACCGCTCCTCTTTGCGTGTGCAAGCACCCTCTAAGGACAGCCGCGCTAAGTAATACGGTCACTTGTCTCTCTCACCGGCCCCTCCAATGTTATAAGTGGAGGAGTCGCAGTACCAAAACTTCTTTTACCCCGCGATTTCATCTCGCCTGCGGACGGAATGTTGGTAGTTGCCAACACACCGCTACTGCCCAGTAGTCCTTATATTCCCATTCAAAGTAGGCTCGCCAAGCCCACTCGGAGCGACCACTCCGGGCCGGCCCAATCAAGCGGCCAACAAAGCGAAAACTTATTTTTAGGGTCACTGCAATCCCCAGTTTAAGGTGTCAACATTAAAGAAAAAATTTATATAAATATCAATAGTTAAAAAGACTATATAGGGAACAAGGAAGTATAAAGCAGAATAAAAATAAATCCGTTTACAGCAGTGTTAAATAATGCTTGCAGAGTAGATGCAGGAATCCATCTAGGTAAGTACCACCCACAGAACAGATTTTTTTCTGTTGAGGGTTTGCGTAATCACTGGGCATATGAGACTTAAGAACTCATGTCTCAGGGTGACGGGAGCAGTGTGGTGTCACACAGAAATGTTTTGGGCACAGCATTTGTTATGGGCCGTCGAATCACTCGGCGATTCCATTCTAATAACTAAGTTTAATTCAAACAATCTATCGCCTAGTTTTTTAATTTTCCCTCTGTCGACTTTTACGACACCCACGGGATGTGATGGGGCGGTAGATTCTCTGAAGCCGCCACCACATTTTTGTTAATTCCTGATTTCTTTAGTTTTTTTTTAATAAATTTCTAATATATATATTAGTGTTACTTCTGTCACGTGTTCTGAGTTGCGCGTGATCTTATTTAATGTTCTTAATATATTGTATTCGTCTCAATGATCAAAGATATTAATTTCAAAGTTAAAGCTTAAAAACATATAGATGAATAGAAAAGTGTTGATGAGGTTTGTAAATGAATTTAAATTTGTTTTGAACAATTTATTTATACATTTCTGTATCAAAAACACTGTAATATCAAATTGTAATTGTAAAAAGTATCAATTATTGTTTTCAGATAAATAAATAAATGGACATTTACGTTGTTTTTGTATTCGTCTGTACAAAGGATCTTGCGATTGCAATCTTAAATAAGGATCGAAGAAAGGGTCAACGACATGATAACCGGAACCGAGACAATCGAGCCAGCTAGGAAACTTCTTCGAAGATATGTCTTCATTCGCATTTGTGTCGTCAGAAGTGGCATAGGTTGGGAGAACTATTAATTCCGAATCAGCGGTGGTAGTAGGAACAGCGAGATTAGTAAGATCCCCGTAAGTGACAGTAGTTGTTGGAGCGGCGAGACCAACCGGATGCGCAGTAGTGGCAGGAGTAGTGGGAGCGGCGTAAGTAACAGACACCGCAAGCAGCGACAGCAATATCATTACAATGAACATCTGTAAATAAATATATGGCCATGAGTCTTTGTTTATTGAAGATAGCAAGACGTGAAAAGTGCTCATCTGAAGGTTAGTGGAACGTCTGCCCAAATGCTGTGTCACCAATAAAATTTCTGTGCGGCATCACATTCCGTTCGTCACTCTGAGACATCAGTTCTTTAGTCCCATATGCCCAGTAATTACACTAGCTCTCAGTGCCCTTCAGATCGAAACACAGTAAGCAATGTTTGCACACTACTGCTTTACGGCAGAATAACTGGCCCGCGGTGGTACCTACGTATACGGATTTCTGTATAGGAATCCTACCGTCAGTAACTGGGTATGACATAAAAAAGAATAAGGAATATTTTTATTTTAGTTACTGAATAGAAAGGATTTTATTCTACAGTACGTCCATTGAATTGATATTAAGGAGTAACTTGAATTAATCATAAAAATACGCACAATGGATTTTAACAAAAGGCAATTGAACGCAAAATTTTATGATTCGTAAAAAACGGACGATCCAAAGTTGTGAAGGCCTATTTCGAAGGTCGAATTACTTCAAATTGTCTGTCCTGTTTTCTCCATTCCGCTCTTCACCATGAGACATCAGTTCTTTAGTCTAATATGCTTTGTAATTTGCAAGTCTCAATACCCATTAAACCAAAACACAGTGGTATTTTCATGTACTCTAGAACCTATCAACATGGATTCTTGCACGGGAGTTTTACTACCGCTCACAACTCTTCTAGACTCGAGAAACTATAATTTATATAATATAAAGATCGGTTTTCGGAATTCGAAACTGTAGTCCTTAACTCAGTAGACAAGCACACCGTAGAAAGCCATGAGTGTCATCAATAAAATAAATGGGTAGCACCGAAATTATCTTACCTTTGATTGAAATAACAAGTACACCTCGTATGCTCGTACAATAACCTGTCCACTGTCTGTCTTGTCTTTCAAGGTGATTGTGAAATTTAAAAGGTAGACTTTTATCGTTGTTAATTGGATAATGGAGTCTGTAATAATAGTTAAATTTATCTTAATGATATAAACGATTTAACTTTACAATGGATTTTTTAGTTAACCTTTTTTTTTATGTGGGGAAATCCTGCATGGATACCCGACTGGCCAGGGGGGCAGCCGGGTTATGTCGGACTCTTACCGACTAAAACCCCACGGTGGTCTCCATCAGCGCTTTAGAGGGGTCACGGGATCCTCACTGCCCCCAGCGCTCTCTCGGTGCTATCACGATGACCCGAGCCCACTTCGAGTCATCGTCCTCCCCGGTGTCGCTTTACTGGGCGTTCGGGTCCCCTATCCCGATTGCCCGCGACCCCGAAGGCCCCGTTTCTGGTAGGGGATCACCATTTCTGATAGGAGGGCCGTGACGAGGCCCGCCGATGCCTCGGCGGCATTTTTAGTATATTTAAGGTAACCTATTTTTAGTATAAAGCGGCGTGTTAATGTTCGACACATGAGCACAAGCTCTGGTGGTAGGATTCTTATGCAGGAATCCGTCTAGGTAGTTACCACCGCAGGGCTAGGTATAATGCCGTGAAGCAGTATTGTGCAAACATTACTGTGTTTCTATCTGAAGGGCACTGAGAGCTAGTGTAATCACTGGGCTTATGAGACTAAAGAACTGATGTCTCATGGTGCCGAGCAGAATGTGGTGCCAACATTACTGTGTTTCGGTCGGTGTATTCTGTGTTCGGTATATATATACAAATAAACATACACATATCCAAATATACATCTATGTACATATACATAAAACTGCAATGATCGAAGAAGACGTATACAATATACGTATATAATAACATCACCAGTTAACGTAAATGTTATAATTAAGAGGATCGAATACATTATTGTTACATCTTTTGAGATGATTGCGGAGACATGGTTCGCTACCCGTCATGTCTCGATTCCCGCGTGAGCGTACAGTGAGTGAGTAAGTGGTCTTTGCCTACCCCTTATATGGGAAAAGGGCGTGACTGTACATGTATATATATTTACATTTTGAATGCATCAACTGGTGGAAGGAATCAAATTCAACTGGTGGTAGAATTCCTGTGAAGGAATCCGTCTAGTTAGGTACCACCCCAGGGCTAGTTATTCTGCGTTAAGCAGTAGTGTGTAAACATTACTAGTTTCGGTCTGAGGAGCACTGTGAGCTAGCGTAATCACTAGGGTATACGTGATTTTCTCGGAGAACCGATAACCGTTGGGGAAGAAAGGTTCTCGAGTGGTAACCTCGTACCGGCAAGCGCAGTGTAGGGCGTCCGCCCCACAAGATGGAGCGACGACCTGCACGGTTTTGAGGGAAGTCGATGGATTCAGGCGGCTCAGGACCGTGTTTTATGGCAATTTCAACAACGGTGGACTAAAATAGGCTGAAATGATGATGATGATTTAAGAACTGATGTCTCGGGGTGACGGGCGCAATGTTGTACCACACAGAATAGTTTTATGTGACACAGCATTTGTTATGGGCAGATGTTGCACTTACCATCAGGTGAACGTTTTGCTCGTCTCGGCACTTTATCAAATAAATCCATATTGATATTTTAAATGCGAAAGTAACTCTCTCTGTCCCCCTGTCCGTTTGTTACCTTTTCACGGCTCAACCGCTGAACCGATCTTGACGAAATTCGGCACAGTGATAGCTTGCGTTCCTGAGACGGACATAGGATATTTTTTATAGCGGGAAATGAAATAGATCCCACAGGATATTTAAAAAAAACTATATCCACACGGACAAAGTTGCGGGAATCAGCTAGTAAAATATGATAATCGCAGTAGTACAGCGAAACATTTAATTTACATTTTTCTATGAAATCTTCAGATGTATATCCTTTGTATTTTGCAACGTAATATAAAGCTCTCAAGGGATATTGCCGGGAAAGGTTGAGAGGCGGAATGATCCAGCAAATGTGTTGGTAGCTCTGATACTTACGCAAATGGGGCTGCATGCCACAGATTAAATTGGATATTTAGGGAGAGTATGAAGTCCTGAGGATACGACTTCATTTGACAAAAGACGACCGCGTGCCCAAGTGGTCTTGTGTGTGTGTCAAACTTCAGTGAAACTCACAATAACCAACAAAGTGAAACTTCCTTGAGCGCGAGGAGAGTAAAATTTCGAGGTCGAATTTGAGTGCATTGTTTTCTTGCAACGTTTTTATCGATTCATTAACAAAAAAAATTATCATTTAAGCCTATCACTTTTTTTTATTATTATTTTTTATTTCATAAAAGTGACGTAACGAGCAAAACGTTCACCTGATGGTAAGTGCAACGTCTGCCCATAACAAATGCAGAAAATTACTGTGTGACACCACACTGCGCCCGTCACCCTGAGACATTCTTTCTTAAGTCTCTTATGCCCAGTGATTACGCTAGCTCACAATTCAAAGCTCAAACCGAAACACAGTAATGTTTGCACACTTCACGGCAGAATAACTGGCCCTGGGGTGGTACCTACCTAAATGGATTCCTGCATAGGAATCCTACCACCAGTAGTTAAGTAAATTTCTAAACAAGAAAGAAAATAGTGTAGCAAAACAAACACAAAAACGTATAAGTATACGCACACAAGTATATTAACATGATCTTCATCGTCTGCCTGTCAATAGTCCAACGCTTGACATCGATTTTCCTAATTTATTGTTAGAAATGTCAGTATTTCAAACCCATTTAAAACTCATTCAAGCAATTTCAAATTTAATAGAACCTCGTGTAAAACTACGATTAGACCACGGGTCTATAGATAACGCTGTTAAACTAATAAGTTATTTTTTTACTTTGACTATGATATATAATTTCGGTGATGTAATTGCTGTTAGCCTTTTTGGCTTTTACAGCTTCATCGGATACTGTGCTCACGGACCAGTGGCCCGCGTTTGCGTTTGGTTTGACCCAAACATAAATACATAAATAAACTCCTACAAAAACCTCGAAATTCGGACTGTATCGCGTTCGCTGCGTGCTTGCGCGATTTCGAATATCTCAAATGATTTTAAGTCGTCTAATGACCGTACGAGGGAGGCTGCGGGCCTCCATTGGGACTGTCGACTTGTGTGTCGGTAGCTCTGGGCGGTGAGTACCGCCCTGGAACACGGGTGAATCGTGTGTACGCGGTGATATTATTGACTATTGCGCGCCGCTCTCTACGGCGGTCGTCCGTCGTGGCGCGTGTTATATTATAGCTATTGACTGTGTGTACAGTGTGGCCTGGGTCGTGACTACCGTATCTTGGTCAGGAAGAGCTGAGACGTCCGTGTCGTCTAGCACGTTTCGCGGGCGACGTTTGCGTTCGGTCGCGTTTCTATCTGGTTGGTAATTTGCTTCGTAGAACCGACAACCGTTGGGGAAGAAAGGTTCTGTGTTGGCAACCTCGTACCGGCAAACGCAGCGTAGGGCGACCCCCCACTAGATGGAGCGACGACCTGCACGGTTTTGCGGGAAGTCGATGGATGCAGGTGGCCCAGGGCCGTGTTTTGTGGCAATCTATGGGGGAGGCCTACGTTCAACAGTGGACTGTAATAGGCTGAAATGATGATGATGATGATGATGTAGTTCTCAGATTACATTACCATGCGAACTATTCAAATGGTCTGAATTAATTTCGCAAATAATTTAACCCTTCGAAGCTTAGGCGGGTCTTCGAGACCCATGTTATGAAGATCCAGACAAGTACTATCAGAATACGATATGTTTATACATATATAGTATGTATGTATTTTGGTTGGTGTACACAGTGTACGCGTTTGCTATATGTTTTTTTTTTTATTTACGCTATATTGTTACACCTTTAGATTCTAAGGTAACAATGGGCGGACTTAATGCCTATCGACATTCTCTGCCAGTCAACCCGCAGTGTGGTAAGCTATTCTGGCAGGTATACTTATAGAACAGTAAAATAATAATTTGAAACTAAACATTTATATATATACACACACATACATACATTTACATAAATATACATA
Source organism: Luehdorfia chinensis (assembly GCA_019845155.1). Classification (NCBI taxonomy): domain Eukaryota; kingdom Metazoa; phylum Arthropoda; class Insecta; order Lepidoptera; family Papilionidae; genus Luehdorfia; species Luehdorfia chinensis. The sequence continues at coordinate 3,575,438 of JAHVAK010000390.1, forward strand.
TACACACAAGAAATATACATGTGAACATACATGACTACTCGTAAATAAGAAATTTAAAATAAATAAACATAAATACTAATACATATAATATGCATATAATATAAAACCGAACTATGTAGATAACATTTTTATCATCAAACATTGGTTATTCTCAAATAGTAATCACGAAATAATCTCTTAAACGAGCCCTTATTAGGGGCTTTTCTTATGTCTTCAGGCAAGGAATTCCAGAGTAGTGCAGCCTGAACAGTAAAGCAATTACTGGTGAACCCAGTGAAATGTGTCGGAATGCTAATCTTATGACACGTAAGGAAAATAAAACGGTCTGTACGTCCTCACGGTCGTATCAAATATGGTGAAGTACGAGGCACATAAAAATGTCCCACTACTGAACACAGGGGTGCTTTTCATTTCTGAGAGCATTTTGGAGCCGGGCAGAGCCCGCCACGCTGCTCCAATGCGAGCTGGCTGACATATCGTTAAAATATTTTTGGAACGAAGTACGCCTTACAGTAGAGTGAACTGGTAGAAATCGTTACGTAAGGAAAAAGCGTTATGCCTTACAGGCGACCTTTCCCTCTCTTTCTCTCTGTGACTTTCTAGTATATACAGTTGTTTGTGTGTGTGTGCGTCCGTAAAATCAACACTCTTTCTCCAAACCTAACACATGATGTCGGACAGGTCGAGGTGGAGATGAGTAAGTAACTCAGTGCGCGAAAGAGAAAAATGCTCATAACATTACCAAGGTTTCCGGTTGATGGCAGAATCATCTCGTAAAGCGAACTAGTGGAAGGATTTCTCTGTAGGAATCAAGCAAGGAGGTAGGTTCCACTGCAGTGTCAGTTATTCTGCCGTCAAGTAGTATATTGAAACATTACTGTTTCGATCTGAAGGGCACTAATAGCCAGTGTCCACTGAATGCCATTAAGTATTAGTTTAGACTGCATCTGGGCTTAAGAAACTAAAGAACTGATGTTCACAGATCGACGAGCGCAGTGTAGCATACAAAAAAAGTTGTGGGAGATGCAGCATTTGTTATGGGCAGTAATTACTTTTTAAATCCGTCTAGATAGGCACCACCCCAGGGCCAGTTATTCTGCCGTGAAGCAGTAGAGAGCAAACATTACTGTGTTTCGGTTTGAAGGGCACTGAGAGGCTCACTGGGCATATGAGACTTAAGAACTGATGTCTCAGGGTGACGGGCGCATTGTGGTGTCACACTGTTCTCGGTGACATAGCATTTGTTATGGGCAGACGTTGCACTTACCATCAGGTGAACGCTTTGCTCGTTCCGTCACTTTTATTAAATAAAAAAAAAAGCTTACATAGTTACATTGTTGCTGCAGCAATGCTGAGTCGATTGCTTTTTCGTTGCTGCATTCCAGTGGCCTTCTGCACATTGAGATACTTTTAGCTACATCTCATATATGTGCGTGTATGTATGTATGTGGATGCGTGTGTGTGTACGCCTATATTTTTTTTCGTCTTTTATTATAAGAGTTTTACTGTTTGTACTTTAAAATCTTAATAGTTTTTGCAGCTACGAATAAAAAATGTTCTATTCAGAACTATATATTATATATAGATATTGAGAACGCAATAGAGAGTAAGAATTTTTTACGTGGCGGCGCGCCCCGTCACGTCTCATTTCCCGCGAGTGTAATTGGGCGGCTAGTCGGCTACGTGCCTCTGCCTACCCCATATATAGGAAAAAGGCCTGACTGTATATCTTCCATAAACGAAAGTAAATGCACAGGTAATTGCACTAGAAAAATGAACCCTTACGCAATTAAACCAACACTACTCGCAGTGACATATTAAGTCGACAAATCAACTTAATGACCTTTGCGCCACGAATGCATAAAGCTGACAAAGCTGGGCATTTGTTATTTACAACTAGCTATAACTACCACATGTTTACGGATTGGTTAGAGTACCTCCCCAGAAGGGAAGAAAGTTAATTTGCTAAAATCCGCATGTAAAATTTAACGTGGTGTATATTACCTAGTTTTTGAAGAGCACCGCCCGCCCTATAACAATAGCGTGCACAAGCAAACTAATACGAGTACCTCCACCGGGAACCGCCATCAGATACTCTCCAACACTGCAACACTAATTAGGTAAGTAGGTATTAGGCCTACTTACCTAATTAGTAGTGTTACCTACCTAATTACTGTTTGCACAATACTTCTTCATCACACCTAATCAGCCTACCACTAATCCACTGCTGAACATAGGCCTCCACCATGGATTGTCACAAAAGTTAGTATCTCTCATTTTGTGGGGATTTCGATATAGTTGCCACACTTGGCAAGGGTTGGCAACCGCAATTTATTTATTCAGATGTTTCAGGAAGATGTTGCTGCACATCTCCTGGTTTTCATTTTCCCTCTGTCGACTTTTACCACACCGACGGGATGAGATGGGATGGTAGATTCTCTTAAGCCTACTACTTCTTGACAGTAGGGTAACTGGCACTGCAGTGTTACCCACCTAGACGATTACTTGCATAGGAATCCTACCACCAGAATCCCGTATCTCTGACGCAATGAGCGTCAGCATAAGCATTACATCAGTCAGGAAAGACAAGTGTATTAGTTGCAACGTCCATACAAAAGTATAAGAGAGCCTACGCAGACGACAATTCCGATTGTTAACCAGCAGATATTATCAAGGCCGAAATATTTCAGATTCGCTTTACGGCAACTAAGTACAGTGCATAAAAGCACTAGTAAAAAAGTAACTGCCTTTAAATATCCCACTGCTGAGCACAAGTCTCCTCTCAGTACACAGAGGGCTTTGCAGCCGGGAAGAGTCCGTCACGCTGCTCGAATGCGGGTTAGCGGCCAATATTTGTGCAAAACCACAAATTGGTTTTAGGGTCCGGTTGTGTTGTGTGTCTGACACTGCATCCTGGCCTACCTCCGATCTTATCGCCTGATCTCTACAGCGGGCACGAGTAGATAAGAATAAGGGCAGAAGCCAAAGGATAGAGATTTCATCCTAGTTTTTCTTACTTACCATTGCGGTAACAACAGTTCAGTTGCTACGCTTTCTGTCCAACCTCAGACAAAGTTTGAAAAAGAAACTGTTAAGATTGGTGGTAGGATTCCTATGCAGGAGTCCGTCTAGGTACGTACCACCCCAGGGCCAGTATTCTGCCGTGAAACAGTAGTGTGAAAACATTACTGTGTATCGGTTTGAAGGGCACTGTGTGCTAGCGTAATCACTGGGCATATGACTCAAGTACTGATGTCTCACGCTGACGGGCGCAGTGTAGTGTCACACAAAAATGTTCTGCGTGACATAGCATTTGTTATGAGTAGACGTTGCACTTTACATCAGTTGAACGTTTTGCTCGTTTCGTCACTCTACCGAAAAAAAAAATATTTTCTGATATCTTCTGAATTGCTGTAAAGCGCTCAAAACGTCAGGATATAAATAGTTTAAATTAAACGGTATAAAATCCGTAAAATTCGTTTTATTTAAATCTTCTCTAATTATTACATTATTGTAAAAATGTTACAGACTCTAAGACCCGATTTCACCGACTCCATTTTGATCGCGTTTAGAAAAACGAGGTTTATATGAAATATCGTCACAATCTAAAACAAAAAGACGATTTCTTTCGTATTTTGCGACATCAAACAGCCTGTTTTTTTTTTATGCATAGGTTACATAGGTATGCAAACAATAAATAATACGAATTAAAAATAATTTTTGTGTTTACATAGTTGTGCAATTGACAATACAGCTCTCTAAACGCGTTTAGAGAGCTGGACGTCGAAAATTGGTCGTTCAGAATTTGAACTGCGTTTAGCATTGATTGCGTTCATTTGATGTTCATGAAATGCAAACTGTAGCATTGAACTCAGTTAACCGCTTAAACTTCGTTTTTCTTGAACTGATCGCGTTTAGTTTCAACGGTGAAATCCGCCCTTAATGTTTCACCCCTGTGTTATACTGGGGAATTTTTTAAGCATTACTTTTATTTTATAATATATTTATATCGCTATATGTGGTCGGCTTCGACTTTTACGACACCCACGGGATGAGATTAGATGAGACGGCTATAGTTTCTTCAGTTATGGCCATTTACCGGCTGTCTGGAAGAAATCGCTCTTAGCGATAAGACCGCCGATTGCTACACCATTTTATTTATTATTTGTGTTTATTACACATTTTTCATGTACATTGGTGTGTAATAAAGTCATGGTCTCCTAGCCGATTTCGACCACGGCGACAATTGCCGACTACTGTCGAGAGACATCAACTGCGCAGGAGATATAATAGTGCCACAAGTGTACGCGCAAACAAAGAGGCACTCAGTCGTCCCAATCTACTCGCGCCCGATGTAACGCTGATGCGATAAGATCGGAGGTAGGCTAGGATGCAGTGTCAGAAACACGGGGACAATCACAACACAACCAGACCCGAAAACCAACAATTTACGTTTTAGCACAAATGTTGGCTCCGGCTGGGATTCTAACCCAGGACCCGCGGCTTAGAAGTCAGGTACTCTGACCACTAGGCCACGCGGGAATAAAGTATAAATAAACAGGCTACCCTTACCGCCGTAGCTGGGAACAGTATGCCATGTTACTCCTAAACGGCTTGGCGGACTTCATGTCACATGTCTTCTTTTCTTTATTGGAGAAAGAGACGAGACAAGCAAAGCGTTCACCCGGTGATCAGTGCAACGTCTGCCTGTAACAAATGCTCTGTCACCCAGAACATTTCAGTGTTGCAGGCACCACACTGCGCCTGCCCTGTCTGTTCTGAGACATCAGTAGTTAATTCGCATATGCTCAGTAATTACACTAGCTCACACTGCCATTCAGACCGAAACACCTACTGTGTTTGCACTGGTGGTAGGATTCCTATGCAGGAATCCGTGTAGGTAGGTACCACCCCAGGGCCAGTTATTCTGCCGTGAAGCAGTAGTGTGCAAACATTACTGTGTTTCGGTTTGAAGGGCACTGTGAGCTAGCGTAATCATTTGGCATATGAGACTCAACTTATGTCTCAGGGTGATGGGCACAGTGTGGTGTCACACAGAAATTTCACGGCAAATAAAAAAAAACACTTCTTCACGGCAAAATAATTGATACTGCGGTAGCATCTACCTAGGCGCACCCCTGTATTGGAATCCTACAACTAATAAAAATAGCTCGACTACAGTAAAATAAGGATTGTACCGCTTTAGCTCGCATTAGACCTTAATATGTAACCTTAAATCTATAATAAAACAACAGCTTTATACAACGGAAAAAAATTTTTTTTTTGTCTGTCCGTCAGTCTGTTTGTTCCGGCTAATCTCCGAAACGACTGGACCGATTTTGACAGGACTGTCACTGACAGATAGCTGATGGTGACTTTAATTTTAGCAAAATATAGGGTTCCGCGCAAAAAAAAATTAAAGCCCATGAATCCGACACAAATAGGGAAGTGTCTACGCCATGCTTAACGCTTATTTAACTCACATTATAATTGTTTATATAAAGCCAAACACTCCACATTGCAATTTGTATCCACTTCCATACTGAAACTAAAAAAAAAAAACAAAAAAAAGTTTTATTAACAATATACATTTTTACAAAGTGGAGTATTATCCGATGGCCCCACACTGGGCAAGCCTGTCCTGTGGGTGCCTGTTACGATTACAATTTACAGATAACATTACTCGGTTGTCATCGTGCATGTGTTTTTTTCCTTTATATTCTTCGTACATACACATAGGACGTACCAGCCAATCAAAAACCACCAAACTTACTAATAATAAGAAAGCTTGCCGCCTTACCTACTTACTCATAACACACTCGCAAATCAAACTGCCTACTGCACACACCTAATAATTTAGAAAGTATATAATGTAAAAAAAAAGTAAAGTAAAGTTTCAGCCTATAAATGTCCCACTGCTGAGCACGGGCCTCCTCTCATTTCTGAGAGGGTTTAGGAGCTAGGAAGGAATATATAATGTAAGAAAATTTAATTTTCTTCAATTTCATCTTTTTATTGTTCTATCGAGAACAGGAAGTATATATGTAGATCATCGATCGGCTTTTTACGCGGGTGAAACCGCGGTGCACAGCTATTTTCTAGTATATTTGAATATGTAAAGTGAAACAAACATCAAACGCATGTTAATCTTCGGAAAGACCATAAGGTTCATTATCGCATAATATTCAGATGTGAAATAACCACGTGAATGTGCTCGACGTGATCTTATGCAAATGTTTAGTGGTTTTGGGATTAAGTCAACCATTTGGATAGCTCGTGTTGCGACACGGAAAATATTTACTTTGGATTTAAACCCAGTGGTGTGTTTAAAGTGCCCATTAACTAAGTCTGTTTCTTGTTATGATTTGAAGTTAAATATTATTATATATAAGTAAATTACAATAATGTCTGCCTATTCAAGATCTGAGTCGTATGAACTATAAGTACAATGATGTACACCATTGTCCAGGAATTTGCACTATAGTAATAGTATTAATATTTATAATATTATTATTTCGTTCACTGTTCTATTATAACAGTGTATACAACAAAGTTAAAAGTAATTTTTATTTTCATTATTTATCGTTATTTTAGATTTTTTTCTTTATATCTCTATAACCTTTATTATACATTATACACTTTTGTGTTATATGTGTGACACATTTAAAATATCTTTCGTGTTTTAGTTTTTCTGTTATCTTATGACGTACATTTAAATTTAAAGTGTCCGACAGCTGCTCGAAGATTTTATATTAATGATGCCGACAGAATAACAGCGCTGCGGCAATTTTGCTGTAGCATAATGCTGAGTCGGGAAAACAAGCAATTAACAATAGAAATTTTAATATTTTCTATTGTTAATTGCTTGTTTTTATGTTGTAAAGTTGAGCGTAGCAACGAATAAAGTTATTATCATTTTTTCTTTCTTTCTAAAAATAAAAGATGTCTCGGTTGGCGTAGAGGCTAAACGATTGGCTTCTACGCAACGGCTTCTTTCGGTTCTATTGCTGCGTATAGAACAAACATTTATATAACCCGGTCACACCTTTTTCCAATATAAGGGGTAGGCAGAGATCACACACGTAGCCCACTTCTCGCCTACGCGAGAAACGAAACTTGACGGGTGGCGAATCACGTCGCCGCCATTTTGGTACGACTCAAAAAATCTTATAATATGTAATAACATATTATAAGATTTTTTAATTAGAATAATAATTCTCCACGAATAAAGGCTGTACTGTGTACGAATATAGAGGTAGGTGCAATTCTACTCTGCCGGACACCCATCGGCCAGATCTAATGCGGTACTCAGCCTTCTGTCGGAAGTTACAACATTTTTCTAGAACTTTCTTTAGTTCACTCGGTACCATACGTAAGGGATAAAATGGGATGATTGATTCTATTGCGTCACCACCATACTGGTGGATGATTGTGAGATAATTTGCTTAGTTTCTATTAAAATTAAAGTAAATCGTATTAAATGAAGCATTTAAGTAAATATCACTGCTTACTGAATCGAAAATTCAAAATGAACGATGATTAAAGTAGAAGATACAACTTCTATGTTTAATTTAGACTTGATTAAAGTTCTTATATAGATCATAATCTTCCTGGGTTCAAATAATATAACCATCTTACGTGAACCGGGAAGAAATTCTCTATGCCAAATTATGTCAAGATCTGTTCAGCCTGTGTGCATAGAGAGAGTTACTTTTGCATTTATAACATTAGTGTGGACTTACAATTCTTGACTAACAATACAGGGATGCATCCGATACCGAAACCGACGCCGATATATCGGCGATATTTGAATTTTTCCGATATATCGGAATCGGTGATATTAATTTGCTGTCACATCGGTGTCGAAAATTAAGCGACCTTAAAATCTCATGTAAGCGCGCGGACAAGTTTCTCAAGTGCTCGCGGAATTCCCGATCTTTATTTCGTTCGTCAGTTCACCTGGCGTATTTACTTATCCAGCTCATTTCACTAGTTTCTTTCTTTAACAGAACATAGAAATATTCAATCATGACAGACTCGAAACAAAAAGTGCTATATGAAATCATTTTGTGAAAAAGCAATATTTTGATTGTAAATAAACTGTGGTGGCGGCTTAGGAGACTCCACCACCCCATCTCATCCCGCGGGTGTCGTAAAAGTAGACGGAGGGAAAATGAAAACCCGGAGATGTGCAGCGGCATCTTCCTGGAACATCTGAATAAAAAACCAACCCGCCTGCAAGGGTGGCGACTATAGCAAAATCCCCCCAAATGTGAGCTACAAATTTTGTCGCAATCTATGAGGGAGGCCTATGTTCAGAAGTGAAATAGTGGTGGCTGAAATGATGATGATGATGATGAATGTTCAGTCATTTAATCCAATTAAAAAATCCCGTGGTACCAGCACTAGAAATTCCGTACCACAGTAATCCGTTTAGGTAATAATGGATGCAGCATAAAAGAGTAGTGTACAAACATCACATTTTTTGGGTCTGAAGGACACTGACAGCTAGTGTAATCGGTATCAGCCTTAACAACTGATGTCTCGTGGGGACGGGCGCAGTGGTGGCACACAGAAATGTTCTGGGCGACACAGCATTTGCTATAGCCAGACGTTGCACTTACTATCAGGTGAATGTTTTGCTTGTCTCGTCTCCTCCCTATGTCTTATAGAAAAGTTATTGCTTCATTTGAAAAGGCATCTCCAAAGTGAAATTATCAATGTTTGTTGAAAAAGCTATGCTCCTCCTATGGCCCTACGGCTATGGACCTCCATTACTAAAAAAGTTGTATCAGAAGAGTATGTTCAGGTACTTAAAGGTGTAAAAATATAGCAAAGTAAAAATAACAAAATATAAAAAATACAGCAAAATAAACATTACAATATTTTGTGTCGATTTAAAAAAAATGTAACGTTAGTGTTTCGTTTATGTTTTTATAAATATCGGTATCGGTATCGTATCGGCAAAAGCCCGTATTGGGGCATCCCTAAAAATAACCATCTTGATGAAACGGGGAGGCCGTTTCACATAAGGTTGGTTTTTGAAAAGGCCTATTCTCATTAATGATTTATTTATACAGCGCTGAAAGCTTCCCTTGCAATTTAACTGCATACCTTATGCGGTTCTTAAAGAGTCATCTAGCGATCTGCAAGCTAGTCACGTAACGTATTTATTTGCTGCCCGTACCACAATACGCCTGGCACTGCGTTACCGACACTTTTATTATTTCTTGTAAAAAAAATTTAAGCCCCATACTAGGATTACTCCTGCAAGGTGAGTGCAAACATAGATTACACATGCACAGTACAACCACAACTAGTGTTTTTGCGCAAATCTTGGTTCCGACCGGGATACGGAACCCAGGGCCCGCAGCGTAGAAGTCAAGTCAACAAAAAAAAGAAGTTAATATAATCAGGCGTTACTTTGCGGAAATCCATTATAATGAAGAAAAGTAAGTTACTTTGCTAAGATCCGCATGCAAAATATAAAAATGGTGTATATTACCTAGTTTTTTGAAGTGCACCACCCGCCCTCCCTCAGTAGCGTGCACAAGCAAACTAACACCGCCACGGCCGCCGTCTGTCGTAGAGTCTATTACGCTTGATAATGCCTCGTTTTGGGGCGAAACACGTGTCGTGTTCTCGACACGATCTCTTTATAATACAGCTATTGTAATACAGTTATTGTACATTATTTTAAAAATGACTAAAAAAAAAAAAAAGCCCGCTGGGTTTCTTACTGGTTCTTCCCAGGACAGAGGCATTTTTGCGAACCAGTGTAGCTTAAAAAAAAAATGACTTTCAATAAGTACTATGTAAATAGTCTATATTGAATAAAAATTTATTCTATTCTATTCTATTCTATTCTGTTATCTCTTGCACACTATGAAATTAAATGCGAGCACCAGGACCCTGAGCTACCTCGACTTTTAGTCAACTAAAAGTTACTTTGCAGAAAATATAATAAAAAAAAAAGGAAATTTGAAACTCTGCCTCTATGCGGCCGCGTTTGAATAAATAAGTTCCGGTTTATTTGGGAATGGTTATTACGCCATGGGAGGCCATAACATCATGGTATTTCTCTTAGTGGACTTTTACTACGAGTACCAAATTATGAGACGGTTTCTACTGGTGGTAGGATTCCTATGCAGAGATCCGTCTAGTTAGGTACCACTGCAAGGCCAGTTATTCTGCCGCGTGTGCAAACATTACGGTGTTTAGATCTGAAGGGCACTGAGAGCTAGTGTAATTACTGTGTATATGAGACTCAAGAGCTGAAGTCTCAGGCGGACGGGCGCAGTGTGGTGAGACGCAGAAATGTTTCGGGTGACATAGCAATAGTATAAATTGACGAAACGAGCAAAACGTTCACCTGATGGTAAGTGCAACGTCCGCCCACAACAAATACTGTGTCACTCAGAATATTTCTGTGTGACACCAAACTGCGCCCGTCACCCTGAGACATCAGTTCTTAAGTCTCAAATGCCCAGTGATTACGCTAGCTCACAGTGCCCTTCAAACCGAAACACAGTAATGCTTGCACACTACTGCTTCACGGCAGAATAACTGGCCCTGGGGTGGTGCCTATCTAGACGGATTCCTGCATAGGAATCCTACCACCAAGAGGTTTATTTTAGGTTTTTTAATATCCCGTGGAAACTATTTGATTTTCCGGGATAAAAAGTATATACGTCCGTCTCCAGCTTGCACCCAAGCCTTTCTCTGTTGCCAAACTGTTGTCTCTTTACCTAAATTCACGCGCGGCTTCACAGAATCTACTACCCCACCTCATCCCGTGGGTGTCGATAAAGTCGACAGAGAGTAAAATAAAAACCAGGAGATGGGCAGCAGCATCTTCCTGGAATATCCGAATAAATAAACTGCGGTCGCCAAACCGCCTGTCAAGGGTGGCAACTATGGCAAATTCCCCCCAGAGTGAGAGCTACCCACTTTTGTGATAGGCTGAAATGATGATGATGACGCGGACGTAGTTGCGGTCTTCAGCTAGTTCTAAAATAAACATCTCTTATTCACAGTACAGAATGAACTGGAAAGTGCACGGTGCAGTGGATGTAGATTAATATGGTTGACTATAGCCGCCCTCCCCACAACTCAGCCGCACTGAGCTTTCATTAACTCGATTTGTTGCTTTCATTCCTTACAGTCCTTGTCAGTTTCTTTAACAGACTGTTTGGAATTAATATGGTTACTGTTCGTATATACATCATAACAATACAATACAATTTCTGGATACGATTCAAGCTGTATAATGAAATTTTAGTAAACAGTATAATTGTATGCATAACTATTAGATTTAAGTTTTTTAAATATCCCTTGGGAACTATTTGATTTTTCGGGGTAAACTATTATAAAAAAAATATCTCCGTAAAATCATATAAAAACTTTTAAAATGCAAAAAATCGGAGGCATAATTGTAATAACAGATATGACAATAAAAATTACTCAAGTATATTGTTCAGTGCTGGCTATTAGTCTTTGTAACTATAAATGTTGCGATATTACTGCTGACCTAATTACCACGATTGCGAAGGTGCACAGAGCATTGGCGTCGGATGCCAGGTAAGTAGAGACGCGCTACGTGACTTGCATGCTCATTGCAATTCAATGCTAATCCCGTGCAAAAGCTACGATAAACCAAACTACACTCATTAGTACATATAAATGTTAGAAAATTTTATGTAACGAAGCATATTTTGAGGAAAAATGGTCACGGGGGGACTGAGATGCTAGATGTCCTAATGTCGAAGACATCGAAACGTTGTGAAAAAAACAGCTAAAAAAACGCGTAAATAAATTGTTTAACGTTTGATTGACGGCTCGAAGGACCAGATGTTTCTTCTTGGGCGTTCAGAAGATAAAAAGAAAGATAGGCGCTGTTAAATAACTGAGGTGTTCTTTCTACGATTCTTTTTCTTCGTCGGTTAAATGTAGTCCGTTCAAATTTAAAACGGAGTTTGTCGTTGCGTAGTATATCCTTATATAGGCAAAGATTTTGTGCCAAAGTTAACTTCCCGCAATCGCGTTCCGTTTTTTGATTTGAACGGTTGCGTTCATGACATGTTATTAATACAATCTATGCTGGACATAGGCTGGCGGATTGGCGAAACCAGTACTAGATACATCGGGAGTTTTCTTCTGATGGTAGGACACCTATTTAGATATCAGACTAGGTAGGTACGACCGTAGTGCCAGTTATTCTGCAAGAAGTGAAGAGTTGAAGGGCACTGATAGCTAGTGTAATCACTGCGCATGAGACTTAACACGGCAATGTTAAATACAGATTTAACACGGGTCCGCAATAAATTTAAATCTGCGAAATAAAAATATTTCTAGGTAATGTGGAGTCCGCCGACCCGCGGCGGAATTTCATCAGCTCCAAAACCCACTCAGAAATGAGTGAAGGTACGTGCTCAGCTGTGAGACATTTATAGGATTATACTTTGTATAAAAACTGTTTACTACATGTTCGAAATAGTGATATTTAAACGTATAAATTACTAATAAGCCGATAGGTGTCCGGCAGAATAGAATTACACCTACCTCTTTCCTATCAAGGCGTAGTAAGAGGCAATTAAGTTATTGTAAGGACAGCCTTTATTCGTGCAGGATATCAATAAAAGTCACTGTACTGCTCGCGGGAACGCAATGTCACCCTCCACGTCTCGTTTCCCGCGAGGATGAAAAGTGGGCTACGTGAGTGGCCCCTGCCTACCCCTTATATGGGAAGAAGGCGTGTCTGTATGTAATAATTGAAATGAAATGAAAATTCTTCATTTTACTACGTAAGAACTATAAATATCGTTAGTCAAACGTCATTTCTTTGCAATCTATCCCCGTTTAGTAATTAGGTTCCCCTGACGGAGAAGAAACAGGTGAAGGAAACTCCGTACGTATCCACTTTTTTGGAAATCCTTTTTTATCTCAGTCAAAAATATATTGTTATTAAATTTACAAAGTATAGTCTCAATGAAAACCAAAGCACGCTCCATGTTCAAATCATAGACGAGATTAATTCAATGAATACATAAGAAAATTTTAAGCTCGAGCAGACCAGCCTCCACCAACAGAACCTGTTCACAAGTATGACTCATGTGGCAGCTGTCGCCCTTCTCAACCATTTCAAAGGGAAGTGGACGACCCGCCACACGACGCCGCCGCAAGCAGAGACATTAAAGCGAGCATGACATACTCCAGTCTACCAAACAAAATAACATTACTTAAATTATTGTCTTTCACTTTACAGAGCGCACTTATAGCGTTCTACAAGACAATTTACATTTTTTTGTTTATAAATACATTGTAATTAACTATCCCTACCTAAAAATACTTAAAATACATATTACATTGCTGCTTATAAAATAACAATCACATCATCGTGTGGTGGCGGCTCGTTAAAAGAATACTATCACTCCATCTCATCCAATGGATCTCGTAAAAGGCGAGTAAGGAATTAAACTGCACTGTGCACCCAACAGCGGATGGTGGCGATGGGCTCACCACCTATCACACCAAGTGCATTATATTGTTTTGGTGAAACGTGGATTGTGGCAGTCAACTGTTTTTGCAGTGAGTGCCCAGTCTCTGACTACCCCTTATGGGATACAGTCGTGATCTTATGTATGTTTGTATTGTGTTTGAATATCTCCCTGGATGGATACTTTCCATGCGCCCTTATCATTGAAATAATCATTCAAATATATTAAGCTTTGGAGACATAGACTTTTTTTGATATAAGTTTTAAATTTAGTCTATGTAAGATTCACTATATCTTATGGAATTTTATTATAAATACGTGTACATCAACCCGTAAAAGAATTTTTAACTGTATTCAGTCTAAATTTTGGATTATCGAGTTTATTATTATTTCTTAATTTGAAGATATTATTGTCACTATTCCTCGGAATTAGTGATTTTACGTACATGCATAAAGTTTTCATAAATATACTGGCATTTGAAAGTTAAAATATTAATTTCTTTTAACAGTTCCCTTAGCGAATCACGAGTGCGCATATTATAAATGGCGCGAACTGCTCTTTTCTGCAAAGTAAAGATTGTATTCGCGTCAGCCGCATGTCCATAATAAAATACCGTAAGACATCGAGCTGTGAAAATAGCTGAAGTAAACTAATCTTGCAGTATCTATATCAGTTTAATAATGTGTGATTTACCACTGACTCGTCACAATATCTCCAAAACTAAAGGCATGCATATTCCTTACCCGACATAGACAACTAACACGAGTTTTACGAACATTCACTTCTAAATGGGTAATTGGGCTGTTCTTGCTTTTCTCTGTACTGATTTTAACTTAACTATAACTTTAAATGAAACTAATTTTACGGATTTTATCGCGTTTATTTTTGTTATTTATAACCCGACGTTTCGAGTGCTTTACAGCACCCATGGTCACGGGGGGACTGAGGTGACAGATGTCCTGATGTCATAGTTAACCCGGAGTACCTTCAGCTTTTAATTATTATTTGTGGTCCGATCTACGCAGAAAGAGCTAACTGTGTCTTGAAGTCTTGCAGTGGTATGCTTGGTTTTTGACTTAATTTTATTAATTATAGGATCCCAAGCTGGTGGTAATACCCAACCATCTTCTCTATTAAAATTAGGATGTTTTTTAATTTCAATAGCCCCGCGAATCATCCTTGGTAGGAATCGGTGTTCTTTTGCGAGGATTTGTGGTTTATCAAATCTGATGTAATGGTTGGGATGATCCAGAACATGGTTAACTATAACTTCCAAGCGCGAGCAGGTTAGGTTAACAAGTTGTTTATTGTACTGAGTAATAGTTATGTTATTTTTTTATAATAAAAAAATAAGTCGTACAAAATCAGTTTATGCGGTGTCAACCAGTAAATTTCTGTGTGACACCACGCTGTGCCCATCACCCTGAGACATAAGTTCTTAAGTCTCATATGCCCAGTGATTACGCTAGGTCACAGTGCCCTTCGAACCGAAACACAGCAATGTTAGCACACTTCTGCTTCACGGCAGAATAACTGGCCCTGGGGTGGTACCTACCTAGACGGATCCTTGCATAGGAATCCTACCACCAGAAATGTTAAAATTCGACAGATGGAAAATAAAAACCACGAGATGAGCAGTAGCATCTTCCTGAAACATCTGAATAAATAAACTGCGGTTGTCAACTCGCCTGCCAAGCGTGGCAACTACGGCAAAATCCACTCCAAAATAAGAGGTACAAATGTTTGTGGCAATATATTGGGGGCCTGTGCTCAGCAGTGGACTAATGATAGGTTGAGATGATGATGATAAGTTCATACATTTCTATATTCATCTCTGTCAGACCTACGAAGTTCCTCGCGGTCTTTTTATCTAATTAAAGTAATGTCTAGCAAAAATTAGCAAACTTCCACATCGATTTTATGATGGAACGTAGTAGTAAACTACAATTTTATGGAACTCTTGTCTGTAAGCCCCTCAAGTTTACGGCCCTTAGCGATAGTCGCTTAGGTGTGCTGAATATTAATTATCGATTCTGCGACGCCCGTACCATCTTACTAATACAATAAAGATGGAGATTTTGTATGTTTGTACGCGATGCGATTTTAAATAAACTTTTTGCATTAGTTATCCCGTTTCTTAACGAAGTTTCTAGATTAAAAAACTTCATAAGCCTTGACTTCATAAAGTGACGAAAGGAGCAAAACGTTCACCTGATGGTAAGTGCAACAACGTCTGCCCATAACAAATGCTGTGTCACCAGGAACATTTCCGTGTGACACCACACTGCGCCCGTCACCCTGAGACATCAGTTCTTAAGTTACATATGCCCAATGATTACACTAGCTCTCAGTGCCCTTCAAACCGAAACACAGTAATGTTTGCACACTACTGCTTCACGGCAGAATAATTGGCCTTGGGGTGGTACCTACCCAGATGGATTCCTGCATTGGAATCCTACCAAAAAACTTCATAAGTCTTACGCTGAAAACTGAATGTTACTGAGAAGGGTCGCATTTTAAATGCTCTAGTCGTCGAGGTACCATGCTGTGCAGCACAATCATGGGGTCGGCTTAGTTTGCACGGCTGAAACGTTAATGTTATTAATGTGAAAGTAACTCTTTCTGTTCTCTTCTCCGCCGTGTGGTGGCGGCTGAAGAGAATCTACCACTCCATCTCATCCCGTGGTTGACGTAAAAGTCAACAGATGGAAAATTAAAACCAAGAGATGGGCAGAAGCGTCTTCCTGCAACATCTGAATGAATGAACTGCGGTTTGGGTGCCTGCCAAGCGTGGCAACTATAGCAAACTACCCCATAAAGAAATGATGATGACGAACTCTTTCTGTCTCTGTCTGTTTGTTACCTTTTCACGGCTCAACCTTTAAGACGATTTTGACGAAATTAGGCAGAGAGATAGATTTTTGATTTTGTTCCGGAAAATGTAAGAGTTCCCACGGTATTTTTGAAAACCTAAATCCAAGCGGACATAGTCGCCGGCATCAGCTAGTATTCAATAAAGTTAAAGAGTAAAATTTTACAATATGCGTTCAACTACTTTGTATCCATCTTTTACTACCTCACTTATTATGTCGTCGTTTCAGCCTATCACAAGTCCACTGCTGAACATAGGCCTCCCCCATAGATACGAGTAGCAACAAAAGTTTGTATCTATGATTTTGGACGGGTTTTGCCATAGTTGCCATGCTTGGCAGGCAGGTTTGCAATCGCAGTTTATTTATTCAGATGCTCCAGGAAGATGCTGCTGCCCATCTCCTGGTTTTTATTTTCCCTCTGTCGACTTTCACGACACCCACGGGATGAGATGGGGTAGTAGATTCTATTAAGCCGCGCGTGGATTTAGGCTTTTTGTAACATCATGTGATAACTCTTTGATTTTCCGGAATAAAAAGCATCCCATGTCCGTCTCCAGAATGTATCTCTGTGTCGAACCCGGGACCCGCACCGTAGAAGTCTGGTAAGATTTCCCTCTGTCGGCTTTTACGACACCCACGGGATGTGATGGGGTGGTAGATACTCTTAGGCCGCCATCCGAAATTTGCCCGTCATCTATAATTATTTTAAGTTTGAACGTTACTGAGGTTGGAGTTATTATTTAATGGCAACATTTAAAAATTCTTTGGCTTTAGAGAATGTTCTACTTGTGCCACTATTTGACCATAGACTATTCAGGATTTTGACATTGGCAGTATAAACGTAAACTAACGACGGACTATTTGTTATGTTATGTTTGACATTGTCAGTATGTAAGAAAATAACGTACGTTTTATTTTATTCAGTTTTATGTATTTCTAACATATATTATATAAAAGTTTTAGCTGTCACGCTTCTTCTCCATACTTAACGCAATATTAAGCATAAAAAATGGGGTACAAAGTTGTCTTTTCACCTATAAACATATTGATATCCTAGTGACTAGTAATGAAGTAATCTCTCTATTATCTATTACATACATACATACATACAGTCATGCCTCTTTCCCATAGGGGTAGGGAGAGACCACATCTTTCCACTTGCTACGATCCTGACACACATCTTTAGCTTCTTCTACTTTCATTAGCGTTTTCACACACGCTCGTCGGTTGCGGGTACTTTTAACGTGACCTTTCCTCAAAAGTTCACCGATCTGATTGTGATATGTACGCCTAGGTCGACCCTTACCGGCTTTTCCATTCACACTTGCCTCATAAATCTGTTTCGTCAATCTCCTTTCATTAATCCTCTCTACGTGTCCAAACCATCTAAGCATGCCTTTCTCTATCTTTTTACTACATCTTCAACCACACCGCAACGTTCCCTTATCACGCTGTTTCACACTTTGTCAATCAGAGTTACTCCAGCTATACTTCTCAAACTTCTCATTTCCACAGCGTTAATCCTACTTTCATGCTTCTTCTGCCAGACCCAGCATTCACTACCATACATAAGTGTGGGGACCAGAACTCCCCTATGTACAGCCAGTCGTGCCTTTTTAGATACGTTCTGGCTACACATAAAGTTATGCAGAGCCCCGTTCACTTGATTTCCTGCTAATACTCTTCTCTCAATATCACAGTCATACTTTCCGTCTCTCGTAAATTTAGAACCCAGGTACACAAACTCTTTCACTTGTTCCACTCTTTCTTCTTCAATCAGAACTTTGCAATCCGACATACTTTCTTCTCTTTCAAAAACCATTACTTTCGTCTTATTATCTATTATCATAAAATAATTTTAAAAAAATATTTAAATAAAACATAATAAGCAACATTAGCGTGTTCGTGTTGTACGAGTAATAAGAAGTAGTATAGCACCTATCTCTTTCCTACCGAGGTGTCGTAAGAGGCGACTAAGCTATTGTACGGACAGCCTATATTCGTGCCGAATAACATCATAATATGCAACGCTGTCACTATACTGCTCGTGAGAACCGCAATGAGGAGTAAGATTTTTTTTTGATGTCCGAAATGGCGGCAACGTGGTTTGCCACCCGTCATATCTCGTTTCCCACGTGTTCGTGTGTGCTCTGCCTACCCCTTATATGGGAAAACGCGTGACCGTATGTATGTATGTGTGTGTTGTAATACGACCGCGTGGACTAGTGGACCAGTACCTGACTCATACGCCGCTGGTCAATCCTCTTCAAACAGAAATCCGCTGTCGTCCAGTCAGCCATGTTTTTCTTTATTTATGTTTTACACTAGGATTTCTAACTCGATATACATATATTTTTTTTTTAATGAAAAGCGCGGGAAACATTTTTGTCCAACGCGAAGAGCGCGCAAAAATTGTTCGGCCAACCAGATAGCATATGTTAAACTACGTGTTATCAACCATTCGACTGCTAGCGTCATATCTCCAGGATACTGTCTGAGTATCCCGAAATCTTTTTTTTTTATTCGAAAATGTGACGAGACGAGCAAAACGTTCACCTGATGGTTAGTGCAACGTTTGCCCATAAAACTGCTGCATCACCCAGAACATCTGTTGCCACCAGTCTGAACATCTGGTGACGCCACACTGCGCCCGTCACCCTGAGACATCAGTTCTTAAGCCTCAAATGCCCAGTGATTACGCTATCTCTCAGTGCCCTTCAGACCGAAACACAGTAATGTTTGAACACTACTGCTACACGGCGGAATAACTGGCCCTGGGGTAGTACCACCTGTCGTCTAGAGAGCCATGATTTTCTTTACTTTTATTTTATAAATTGCTCTACACTGGAATTTCTAATTCCATCTCCATTATTATCTTTTTAATTATTTTTTTTATGAAAAGAACTCGCCCTTATCGTTCGGCCAACCAGATAGCAGATAATAAACTATTATGCGTGTAATATCTTCAGGATAGTCAGAAAGTTGCAAGTGTCGGCATTGTTGTATACTACCGCGTATAATACGACAGTAGATTTCACGTAATTTTAATTTTAGCAGTGGAACTCCACCAAGACCGTTCGCGTATAGTGTATAGTGTAGCGTTGATAGATTAATGTAGTTAGCTACAGCGGACCTCTCCGCAGTGCATTTGCAACCAGCGTTCATTAAGTTGATTTGTCGAGAGCATTTCTCATAGCTCGTGCATTCTGTTAAAAAACGAAATAGACTGTTTAGTAAAGATAACGTAAATGATGATTGAGGTGCAGTTCGGCGTTTTCGAATTGAATTCTTTGGAATGAGATATTTTTTGCAAAATTTAAGATATTAATGAGTACATTCATATCCAAGTCCCTACATCGATACGCTTCTGTGATCGTATTGCACATGCCTTCCATAAAAATACTGTATCAATTTGTGTTGCGTGTTTGCAGGAATCCGTCTCGGTAGGTACCACCGCAGGGCCAGTTATCCTGCCGTGAAGCAGTAGTGGGCAAACGTTACTGTGTTTCGCTCTAAATTGCATTGAGAGCCAGTGTAATCACTGGGCATATGAAACTTAAGAACTGACGCCTCTGGGAGACGGGCGCAGTGACGGGAGCAGTGGTGCCACGCAAAATGTTCTGGGTGTGACAGCATTTGTTACTGGCAGACGTTGCACTTACCATCAGGTGAACGTTAAGCTCATCTCGTCACTTTATCAGATTAAAAAAAAGGTAAGCTTATTTATCGCGGGTGGAACAGCTGCAGCTAGCCTTAATAAAGGTCAATATCTCTTGCAAGAATGACTTAGGAAGCAGTATTCATTTTTACGATAGTATTATAAAATACTTATTAAAAGGACGGGTCAAATTTCAAAGATTATTCGGTTTTTTGAGATAGATATTTGAAATGATGTAAATTATTAAGCATTGCATATAACTAAATCGAAAATTGAATACGTGTTTCTTTACTATGAAAAGAAAACTTGTATAGGAAATGTGATACATAAAAACATTTATTTTTTGAATTGGTAACACAGCAGACTTTTCCTTTTCACACTTACCTATACTAACCGATACATACAATTAGCAAATTAAACTTTATAGGTTCACTTTAAATTCCTTTACCTAAGCGAGTAGTTTTCAAGTTCATACATAATTTAGCAATGCTAATTGAGTGTTTCTGAACCCGACCGTAAGCAGATCTCTAGAGGTTTGGTCCTTACCAACACACAAGTTGCAATACCAAGCAAAAATTTTGACAGTTTTGTTTACTGGTCGGTCTTTTGCTGGAATCCGTCTAGTTAGGTATTAAAGCAGAGTGTGCAAACATTAATGTGTTTCGGATTGAAGGACACTGAGAGCTAGTGTAATTACTGGGCACATGAACTGATGTCTCAGGGATACAGTGTCTAATGGCGTGGTGAGGTGCCATACAGAAATGTTCTGGGTGATACAGCATACTTCGGACCACACATCCTCAGCACAATTTGAGATCCCACGCGGCTTTTGAATGTCTAGGGAGAAGAGCATATTTCTACGCAGTTGCCCGGTCCGAGCGTGGTATTATTTTACATACATACATAGAGTCACGTCTCTTGTTACGATCCTGACACATCTTTCACATATCCTATCTCCGTAGATAGGATACTTTTTATCCCAGAAAATCAAATAGCTCCCACGGGATATTAAAAAAACTTATATGCACGCTTACTTCGTCGTGGGCATCAGTTAGTAGCTTATAAATTTAACTAACACAGATTTTTTTAAATAACGTAAGTAAAAAAAAGTTTTTTTTTACATACATACATACATAAGATCAGGAATGTATCCCATAAGGGGTAGTCAGAGACTGGACACTCACAGCTAAACCAGATGACTGCCACAATCCACTTTTCACCAAAACAATATAATGCACATGGTGTGATAGGTGGTGAGCCCATCGCCACCATGCGCTGTAGGGTGCACAGTGCAGTTTAATTCCTTACTCGCCTTTTACGAGATCCATTGGATGAGATGGAGTGGTAGTATTCTTTTAACGAGCCGCCACCACACGGCCCTTTTCTTTAGTTTGAACGTCATTGAGGTTTGAGTAATTATTTGTTGCAAGATTTTAAAATTCTATGGCGACAATCTCCACCGTGTTTGACATTAGCAGTATGAACGTAAACAAACGACAGACTATTATGTGATAGACATTGTCAGTATGTACGTAAATAATGGATGTTTTATTTTATTTAATGTATTTGTAACACATATTCATACTAATATTATAAATGAGAATGATAACTCCATCTGTTCCTCTTGTCTGTTTGTTACCTTTCGGCACCTTCGAGTCAGTTACTCTCGCGCACATGCTTGTTTTCGGTGAAGTAATCGCTGTTAGCCTTTTGGCTTTTACAGCTTCATCGGATGCTGTGCTCGCGGGCCCGGGGCCCGCGTGCCAGGTTTGGTTTGACCCAAACATAAATACATGAATATAAACTCCTACTAAACATCTTGATTCGGACCGTTGCGTTCGCTAGCGTGCTTGCGCTACTGTAAATATCTCCATACATTATCTTAAGTCATCCAATGACCGTCCGAGGGAGACTGCGGGCCTCCGTTCGGACTGTCGACTTGTGTGTCGGTAACTCTGGGCGGTGAGAACCGCCCTGGAACACGGGTGTATCTAGTGTACGCGGTGTTATTAACGATAGCTGCGCGCCGCTCTCTACAGCGGTCGCGCGACGTTGTGCGTGTGATATTAAAACTATTTACTGTGTGTACAGTGTTGTTCGGATCGTGGCTGACCGTATCGTGGTCAGGGAGTGCTGAGACGTCCGTGTCGTCTAGCACATTTCGCGGGCGACGTTTGCGTTCGGTCGCGTTTTTGTCGGATCGATAATTCGCTGCTTTAACCACCAGCGGGTATGGATGAACCGCGGCTTTTTCGAAAAACCTCGCGCACAGGATGACGGTCCAAGCCGAGGTCCCCTCTCGAGGGCCCTTGCGCCAGACATCCATAAATAAAGGTTTCGGCTAACCACCCTCTGCGCTCTGCCACCTTTCAATCAGGCGAAGCTGTGAAAGCCTCCGGGCTAACAGCGACCAGCAGTCCTAAATTAACTGTTACTATAGCGTCAAATATGAAATTGAAAAAAAAAATGTAAAAGTTACTTGTATTGAAAGGTACTTCCACCTCCTTTCGGCTTGTTACCCCACTAACCATTATTTGTATATATATTTACGTTAGAGAATCTACAAATGTGAACGTTTTGACGTGAACGCAATCAATATTAAATAAACAGCGGCACACAACACCCGCAAGATGTGAAATACCACTTGACATGATTTGTCTCGTCTTCTGATGGGGTGTCTTCACTCTTAACCTACGATATTAATTTCAAACGATTTGACGACCGCGTGGCGTAGTGGTTAGCGTACTTGACTTCTGCGCCGGTGTTCATGGGTTCGATTCCCAGTCGGAATCAACATTTGTGCAAAATCACAAATCGTTGCTTTTCGGGTCTACACAACAACACAACCGTTGAGCTTGTGTAAATTTATGTCTTTTTAAGCACAAACGATACAGTAGAAAATCCTACTGTGAGTCACCGTTTTTTTAAAAAAAACCCTTAACTTCACTTTTACTTTTTGGCAGTAAGTAGTTTAATATATATTTTGCACTTTTCGTGTTTATATTATTTTTATATATTCATTTAAATCTTTATTGCTTCCTTTACAATAAAATGATACAAAGGGCGGACTTAATGCCTTTAGGCATTTTCTCCCAGTCAACCCGTGGTGAGATTTTGATGAGGTGTAGCAATAAAGACAAGCAGAGAAAGAAAAAAAAGAAAGAAATAAAAACCTAACTAACTCATAAAAAGTAAAAGTAAAGTTTCAGCCTATAAATGTCCCACTACTGAGCACAGGCCTCCTCTCATTTCTGAGAGGGTTTTGGAGCTAGGAAGAATCCGCCACGCTGCTCCAATGCGGGTTGGCGGACTTCACATGTCTTCGAAATATTTTTTTATTCCTCAGACATGCAGGTTTCCTCACGATGTTTTCCTTCACCGCCGAGCACGTGGTAAATCAGCACTTAAAATTGCAATTAACAATTTTAGTGGTGCCGGCACCGGGAATCGAACCCAGGTCAATCGCGGACTATGAAATTTAAAGCGAGTGCCTAGCCCCTGAGCTACCACGGCTCATCAACTCATAAATAAGTATACTAATATAGTTACATATATATATACAAAAACATATTATTTTTATTTTTTCTCTATACATATAGTTACGAAATCTTACGAATTCTTACCCTTACCACTCTTTACTTTTACTTTAAAAACCCCGCCACGGTCACAGGTCAAGTTCTGCACGTGGAACGTGCGTGGTACTATAGTCTTCGAAGAGGCGGTCCACCTCTTTTGAGATTATACTTACACTCATGCCTTTTGACCACATAAGAGGTAAGCAGAGGCTCACGTAGCTCACTTTTCGCGTTCGCGAGAAACGCGACGTGATGGGTGACGAATCACATAGCCGCCATTTTGGTAGGAGTCAAAAAACTCTTACTCCCCATTGCGTTCCCACGAGCAGTATAGTGACAGCATTGCATATTATGGTATTATACTGCACGAATAAAGGCTGTCCGTAAAATACCTTAGTTGCGACACCTCGGTAGGAAAGAGCTAGGTGCTTACCTACTCTGCCTGTATGTCTGAGAAAAAGAAAATATTTCAAAGACATGTGAAGTCCGCCAACCCGCATTGGAGCAGCGTGGCGGATTCTTCCCAGCTCCAAAATAACCCTCTCAGAAATGGAATTAAACTGCACTGTGCACCCAACAGCGCATGGTGGCGATGGGCTCACCACCTGTCACACCAAGTGCATTATATTGGTGAAACGTGGATTGTGGCAGTCATCTGTTTTTGCAGTGAGTGCCCAGTCTCTGACTACCTCTTATGGGATACAGTCGTGATCTTATGTATGTATGTAGAAATGACTACTTTGATATTTATCTGTAATATTTGTCTTTAAGTCTTCCTAAAATGAATAAATAAAATATTTTAAAATGGTAATACCGCCACCAGTCCGAAGCCACGAGATTTTTCTGTAATTGTCCTAAAGCCTCTAAGACCCAGGGTATACACGGGAAGGTAGGTTCGTACGCCACTACCATATATTACTGTGTATATTACCATCATCGATTTTTTTATTAAGGATTAAGTGACGTGACGAGCGAGACGTTCACCTGATGTTAACTGCAACGTCTGCCCATAACACAACATACTATAACCCATAATACAACAAATTCTGTGTCACCCAGAACATTTCTTTGTGGCACAAGACTGCGCTCGTTGCCCTGAAATATCACTCCTTCTGTCTCATATGCCTGCATTTACACTTGCTATCATGGCATTCAAGTCGAGACATTGTAATGTTTGCACGCTACTGCTTGATGGTATACTAGTACAGCGGTGGTACCGCTGGCATGTACCCATCTTGGCACCTGCAAAGGTCGGTACCGAATTCCATCAGTAGTGGAAAAAAATAATTTAATATAGTTAATAGAATCAGGCGTTACTTTGCGGAAATCCATTATAATGAAGGAAGGTAAGTTACTTTGCTAAGATCCGCCTGCAAAATATAAAAAAAATAAAAATGGTGTATTTTACCTAGTTTTTTGAAGAGCACCGCCCGCCCTCCCTCAGTAGCGTGCACAAGCAAACTAACACCGCCACCAGGTACCCTCCACCAACCACTACAATATTACCACTAGATAATATACACCACCGAAGTCGAGAACACGACACGTGTTTCGCCCCAAAACGAGGCATTATCAAGCGTCATAGACTCTACGACAGACGGCCGCCGAGTAATTTAGTAAACATTACGTTATTGTACATGTACCATGACGATTGATAATTTGTTCTAAACTCTAGAACAGTGTAATGATTATTAACAATATATTACCATTGTTAGGAATTCAACGCTCAGCAGTCTAGCTCTGCAAACCACAGCCTGTTAATAATGATGGCATAGATTAATAGACTCTAACTAATCGACGTCAGCAAAATTTGGTTGAGGTTATGCGAGAGCTCTACTCTGTTATTACTAAACGTTATGATGATGTTCTCCTAGACGATTTCGAACACGGCGACAACTTCCGAACACTGTCGTGAGCCATCAACTGCGCAGGAGATATTGTAGTGCCACAAGTGTACGCGCAAACACAGAGGCACTCACTCGTCCCAACCTACCCGCGCCCGATGTAACGCTGATGCGATAAGATCGGAGGTAGGCTAGGATGCAGTGTCAGAAACGCGGGGACAATCACAACACAACCAGACCCGGAAACCAACAATTTGTGTTTTAGCACAAATGTTGGCTCCGGCTGGGAATCGAACCCAGGACCCGAGGCGTAGAAGTCAGGTACTCTGACCACTAGGCCACGCGGTCGTCATACTAAACGTTATATCGTTATTTACTATCCTTCATCATTTCAGCCTATCACTAGTCCACAGCTGAACATAGGCCTCCCCCATAGATTGCCAAACGTTTGTAGCTCTCATTTTGGAGGGATTTTGTCATAGTCGCCACGCTTGGCAGGCGGGTTGGCAACATTATATTATTCAGATGTTCCAGGGAGACGCTGCCGCCCATTTCCAGGTTTTCGTTTTCCCTCTGTCGGTACGACACCACGGGATGAGATGGGGTGGTAGATTGTCTTAAGCCGTGTAGCTGGCTAAAGTTGTAGCTTGTGAATTATACGCAAATGTTGGTTTTAGTTGGAATAAAAACCTTTTTTTTTATTTTTTATTTTTTTATTGTATAAAGTGACGAAACGAGCAAAACGTTCACCTGATGGTAAGTGCAACGTACGCCCACAACAAATGCTGTGTCACCCACAATATTTTTGTGTAACACCACACTGCGTACGTCACCCTGAGACATCAGTTCTTAAGTCTCATACGAGTATGTTAGTGCCCAGTGATTACGCTAGCTCACAGTGCCCTTCAAACCGAAACACAGTAATGCTTGCACTACTGCTTCACGGCAGATTAACTGGTCCTGGGGGTACCTACCTAGACGGATCCAGCATAGGAATCCTACCACCAGTGGACCTAGGACTCGGGCAGCTATGCTGACCACTGCCAAGTTTAATTTGTTTAGGACTGATGGTTACTGTTAGCCGGAAGGCTTTCACAGCTTCGCCGGATTGTAAGGTGGCTGGGCGCTGAGGGCGCTTAGCCGAAACCTTTATTTATGGATGACTGGCGCAAGGGCCCCCGAGAGGGGACCTCGGCTTGGACCGTCATCCTGTGCGTGAGAGTAACTGACTCGAGGGTGCCCAAGGGGGCCGGCCTCGGCTCGGTGAGTTGCCTCAGTCGGGAGGGTAATATTACTACTACTATTAATATTATCTGGATTATAATTAACTACACTGCCAAGCTCTCTTAATAGGACTTGTACGGCAACAATCTCCAAATCACTTACGAATGCCAAAGTAAATAATTTCGAAATTGCCCGATAAGACCCATCTATACCAGGCGTGTATTCCGATATTGATGTGCCTTTCCGCTTAAAAGCTCGTCGGGGGTTATTACAGTCTTCATGTTTGTTTCAGATTGGCCGCTACTGCGGGCGACGGGGCGCGTTAATGGCGCGGTGACGCAGCATGCGCCGCATGCCCATCGCCGCTTTACTGCGGCTGCTCATCATCGCAGGTAACACAAAAGCAGCAAGGTATTGCACTTTTTCTATTTACGGTATAGCAATTAATATATTCACGTTATCGTAGTAAAGTGCTGTGCAATTTCGCGTTATGTAAATTTTATGCGAGTCATTACTGATTTTGGCTGTTTGGATGTCGCTTAATTTGCTTGACAGCTGACAGTTTTGGACAAACCCATTGTTGCGAGGTAGAATCAGATATGTGTGAAAAATGTTGTTACAAAATATTAAATTTTAACAGTTTAGTACGTAATCATACTTGTCCACTGCTGAACATTGCCACAAAAATATGTAGCTGTTTTGAGCGGATTTTGCTATATTTGCAACGGTTGGCAGGCGGAATGGCAACCGCGGTTTATTCATTCAGATGTTCCAGTAAGATTGCTTTTATTATTTTATTTATTATTTTATTTAATAAAAGTGACGGAACGAGCAAGGCGTTCGCCTGATGGTAAGTGCAACGTCTGTCCATAACAAATGCTATGTCACCCAGAACAGTGTGACACCACAATGCGCCCATCACCCAGAGACATCAGTTCGTAAGTCTCATATGCCCAGTGATTACGCTAGCTCACAGTGCCCTTCAAACCGAAACACAGTAATGTTTGCACACTGCTAATTCACGGCAGAATAACTGGCACTGTGGTGGTACCTACCTAGACGGTGCTACCTGCTGCTGCTCTCCTGGCTTAATTTATCCATCTGTCGACTTTTATGACACCCACGGGATTAGATGGGGGGCAGAATCTCTTAAGCCGCTACCACACGGTTTAGTGGGTAGGTACTTGAAAATAGATCTGTTATGTATAATTACGTGCTGCATATTTTGTGAAACATTTGAGATTACATTTTCATGTTTTTTAGCAGCAGAAAGCAATAAATTTAGTCAGAACGTGGAAATGTTGAAAATAGCACCGCACTACGTTCTTCACCTTCCTTTCCTTCCTTCACCTTCTATTGAAAAATGGTTTCTTAGCTCTCATATTTACTTTAACTACACCAGATAGTAGATACAGTGCACCTGACACCGATTCGGATGTATCTTAAAAACGCATGCATACTGCTACCAGTATTATTTATTGTTCTGTTTTACCTGTTATCAGAAGGAATCAAACATGTAACTGTTTATTCAAATAAAAAAGTGTTACAACTTCTTACATTAATATTATAAATGCGAAAGTAACTCTGCCTCTCTGTCCATTTGTTACCTTCTCACGGTCCAACCGCTAAACCAATTTTGACAAAATTAAGCACAGAGGTAGCTTGCCTTCAACTCATAGAGACGGACGTAAGATACTTTTCATCCCTAAAAATTAAAAAGTTCCCGCGGAACATTTAAAAAATCTTTATCCATGCGGACGAAGTCGCAGGCATCAACTATTTATCTACATACATACATACATAAGATTACGACTGTATCCCATAAGGGGTAGTCAGAGACGGGGCACTCACTGCAAAAACAGATGACTGCCACAATCCACGTTTCACCAAAACAATATAATGCACTTGGTGTGATAGGTGGTGAGCCTATCGCCACCATGCGCTGTTGAGTGCACAGTGCAGTTTAATTCCTTACTCGCCTTTTACGAGATCCAATGGACGAGATGGAGTGGTAGTATTCTTTTAACGAGCCGCCACCACACGGCTATATAAAATAAAATGCCGTGCATCACACAAAAACTACTCCATTCGATAATTTTTATTAGTTTTAATTCTCAGACAGTAGGAAGTCATCTAAAAAAAATTAGCACTACATCTTCATTTAATATAAAGCTATTGCAGTTTTAAGAAACTACGGTTTTATAAGAGAGTTATGCCGTTGTGCGCGTATCACGCAAAAACACCGAATAGATTTCGATTAAAAAAAAAGTTAGTTTTACTTCTTAGACACTTGGTCCGTGTCTAAAAAAATAGCTCGATGCTTTCATCCATACTAATGGTATAAATGCGAATGTAAATCCCTGTTCTCTGTCTGTTTGTTACCTTTTCACAGCTTAACCATTGAACCGAACTTAACGGAATTCGGCACAGAGACAGCTTGCATCCTGGAGACGGATATAGGCTACTTTACATCCCGGAAAATTAATAGTTTTTTTTTTTTAAATAAACGAATCCCCACAGTAGGATTTCTCCTGTATCATGGGTGTGTTTTACAGACATATAATTCACATGCACAAACAACCAGACCCGAAACCAACTATTTGTGTCTTTGGCAAATGTTGGCTCCGGCTGGGATTCGAACCCAGGCCACGCGGTCGTCAATAATTTCCCACGAGATATTTAAAAAAACCTATATCCACGCGGACGAAGTCCTTCTTAAGTATTTTCTTATATTTACCAGAACTAGTGATAAATATAAGAAAATACTTAAAAATATTTCTGCGCCGCATAGCATCCTAGTGTGGCCGTGTACTAGAATAAACATAAAATGCGGTAACACGATATGGATATGGCTATTTTATGTATATTTTTACTCTTTATTTTATAACCAAATTTTTATGGATGCACATTGCTCCTCTCTTAGAGTGAGATTATGATAACTTTTTCTATACAAATAAATAAAATAGAAGTGTCTGTTTGTAATGACAAAATAACAGCTTTTTACTCAATGCTTATGAAAGTATATACGGTACTTATAAGAAAAAAAAAACATTTTTTTTTCTCTGACCGTCTGTCTGTCTGTTTGTTTCGGCTAATCTCTGAAACGGATGGACCGATTTTGACGGGACTTGCATAACAGCTCAATGCTTAACAAATTATAAACTGTACTAATAAGAAAAAAACAATTTAAAATCTTTTGGCTGTCTTTCTGTCTGACTGTTTGTTCCAGCTAATCTCCGAAACGGCTGGACCAATTTAGACGAAACTTTCACTGACAGATATTATAGCGGGTAATTTAGGCTACTTTAATTTTAGAAAGATAATTAGGGTTCTGCGCAAAAAAATGGAGAACCCCAAAATCCGGTTCAAATAGGGAAGTATATCATCGATCGGGGTCGTCTTTTTTACGCGAGTGCACAGCTAGTCCCTCAATAAATCAGGTGGTAGGATAGGATTCCTATGCAGGTAGACGTCTAGGATGGTACCACCGCAGGGCCAGTTATTCTGCCGTGAAGCAGTAGTGTGCAAACATTACTGTGTTTCGGTCTGAAGGGCGCACTGAGAGCTAGCGTAATCTCTGGCCATATGTGACTTAAGGACTTATGTCTCAGGGTGACGAGCGCAGTGTGGTGCTACACAGTAATATTCTGAGTAACACAGCATCTGTTATGGGCAGACGTTGCACTTACCATCAGGTGAACGTTTTGCTTGTAAAAAGTAAAGTAAAGTTTCAGCCTATAAATGTCCCACTGCTGAGCACAGGCCTCCTCTAAGAAATCAGCTTGGGAGAATCCGCCACGCTGCTCCAATGCGGGTTCGCGGACTTCACATGTCTTCGAAATATTATTTATTTCTCAGACATGCAGGTTTCCTCACGATGTTTTCCTTCACCGCCGAGCACGTGGTAAATCAGCACTTAAAATTGCAATTAATAATTTTAGTGGTGCCGGCACCGGAAATCGAACCCAGGTCACTCGCGTACCATGAAATTTAAAGCGAGCGCCTAGCCCCTGCGGTACCACGGCTCTCTCGTCACTTTTGCTCGTCTCGTCACTTTATCAAATAAAAAAAAAAAACATCGCTACTGTTGTTGCATTTAAATCTGTCGGAATTTTATTATTGTCTGTGGTGGAAATAAATTGTTTAATATTTCATTCACAACACTTTTGTTCAAAGCGAATTCATTTTGCGTGCAAACGCCTCATTTAACTAAGATTTACGACAGCGCTAAAGCTAAGAAATCTTAATCATATAAACGGTTCTGGAGAAACAGCAGTCCAATATAACTTGGCACGTCATTCCTCAGTCCTTAATTTAAACTTCAAAACGTTTAAATGCGACAGTGCGACGTCAGGGGCTAAGCTTATTTGGTTGATATGGAAGCGTGCAAGACGTTAATAATTTGTCTAATTGTGGTAAATTGTGCAAAATGGTAGTGTCGTTATATAATTTAAAAATGCGAAAGTAACTCTCTCTGTCCCTCTGTCTGTTTCTTACCTTTTTACAGTTTAACTGGTGAACCGATCTTGACAAAATTTGGCACACAGAAAGCTTGCATTCTTGAGACGGGCATGGGATACTTTTAATCTCGTAAAATCAAATAGTTTCCACTGTCCACGAGGTATTTAAAAAACCTTTATCCACGCTGACGAAGTCGCGGGCATCTGCTAGTAAAATATAATCTGTTTTCAAAGTTTTTAACCCTATCGTACACAGCAGCATATTCCAGGAACATCTGAATAAATAAACGGCGATTGCCTGCCAAGCGTGGCAACTATGGCAAAATCCCCCCAATCTATGGCGGAGGCCTATGTTCAGCAGTGGACTAAATAGGCTGAAATGACGATGTTCATTCATAATTACAGACATTCCTGCAAATTGTTAACTTGTATGTCTAGCGCCCAATTTTATGTGTTTTAATGTGGCGTATTTCCACAATAAACTTTCTTTCTTTGTAATTAAAATACATATACATACAAAGTATGGATAGAAAACAAAATATTATACGATTATTTAAAACAGGGCTTTCTTTTATTTTATGTAAGTGCTGAGTTTAATTCGTTAGCTAGTAATAGCTATTTTTACTTCCTTATAAAGACCTGAAATCTGTTATTGAAGAAATTATTGAATACTACGTCGAAGTCTAACTCAATTACACGCCAAGTCTGGGGCCCGGTGTAGTCGCGGGAAACGTACTTCCAACTTAGCAGACTGTGTTAGTTTCGAAACGAAGTTAATTGCAATTTGCAGTTCATTATGTTATGAAGTATCGGGTTCGAACAAGATCCCAGACGTATAAATAGAGGAAGGCAACTTTTTTATTGTTCCGTGTACGCTTACATCTTCATGTGACGAAGACGATTCGTATAAAGTTTGTTATGATTTAAGAAATATTACATTCATGTAGTAGTTCGGCAGAGTAGAATAGCACTTACCTCTTCCTTATTAATAAAATGTTTTTGACACTTTTGGTTGTACACCAGACGGAACGATGTCGTATTTATAATTTCCCTCAGTTAATTTCTGCTACACGCCGCCGCCACGACACATAGTTTTTTTTTTATTGGATAAGGTGGCGAAACGAGCAAAACGTTCACCTGATGATAAGTGCAACGTCTGCCGAGAAGCAATAACTGTATTAATAATGTAATGAAACTATACTTGACTTTAAATTTACACTGTCGTTCCTCTACATCTGGCTCCTTGATAAGTACTGACAGAGTCAATGAATAATGTTTAGGCCTAAATGTTCAAGTACCTAAGTTTGAATTCCTTTCGCAGGCGGCGCTAACTTCGTCAACCCCTACGCCAACGACGATCGAGTTGATCTCAGTCAAGTATGGGTGGATATACCGACCACACTTGTTGCTTTGGGAGGCGATGTACGCGTCCACGTGCGTGGTGCCCTCGGGACTGGGAGTTTGAAAGTGCGCCTCGCCCGAGAAGACGACGATGGCAGAACGTTACTAGCAACAATGCCTCTGGCTTTAGATGCGGAGAGCCGAATGACGCTTCCTTGTGGATACTTCTCTAGGGGCGGGATTTATTACTTAGAAATAATTGCCGATAAAGAACATTTCTTATCTGAAGACTACGATACCAACAATACGGAAAGGTTAAACGAAGTGGAAGGAAATAAAGTGAAAAGAGACGTTGATGGTAGTCTGATGGAAACTGGTGATAGTTTGATCAAATCTTGGAAGTTTGACGTTCTTTGGCCAACAGCTAATTTGGATGTCACTCCGGAACAAATCCAGACATATCCAGAGAGGCAGGTGACGGCGATATTGGAATTTCCCAAAGTTGTCTGCACTCCGCTGGAATCGAGTGCCGATTTCTGGTTGGAGTTGCTCTATTGTGGGCATTCTAGTGGTGGAGCTGTGTTATGCGATGGCAAGAATACAAGTTCTCATGCCCATGTTTTATATTCTGAACAGGTAATACTACTAAGTATATACTATACTACTAAGAGGCTAGGCGCTCGCTTTAAATTTCATAGTACGCGAGTGACCTGGGTTGGATTCCCGGTGCCGGCACCACTAAAATTGTTAATTGCAATTTTAAGTGCTGATTTACCACGTGCTCGGCGGTGAAGGAAAACATCGTGAAGAAACCTGCATGTATGAGAAATAAAAATATTTCGAAGACATCTGCAGTCCGCCAACCCGCATTGGAGCAGCGTGGCGGATTCTTCCTAGCTCCAAAACCCTCTCAGAAATGAGAGGAGGCCTGTGCTCAGCAGTGGGACATTTATAGGCTGAAACTTTATATTTTGTAGCAATGCCTACAGAAACATCGTCTAGGTTACATTGAAAAGTTTTAATTATACTCTTGTTATTGAAGAATTTTAAGCATTAATAAATAAAACGTTTATAAGCAATAACATATGCTCAATAATCAATAGGGGATGGAATTTAAGAAAAGAAAAACATAGTTTTATTTTAATTTGATAGATGCACGGCTTTCCTGGTCGACGTACCATGACGCTTCGGTGCGAGCTTTTTGGTCAGGCTGGTGACTACGCATTGACTCTAAGACCGGCAGCAGCAGCTGGACCTCAAGATCTTGCGGCTGCATTTATTAAGGTACCTTTACTTACCAAATAAGTAATTAAAGAAAATCGCTAAATGTTTACATTCCTACACGTGTTTCACTGTCAAACAATGTATAGAATGTTATTTGAAAGAACGGTGCGATTTAACTTGCTATTCAAAAACTTATAGTAATTTTTAATTCTTCGTCATCGTAAGCTTTGGCCACCACTACAGAACATAGACCTTTCCCAAAGTTAGGATAGTTTTCCAAATCGATACGCGGGTTAGAGATCACAATTTGTACTTTACACTTGGACCCGGCACATTTTTCCGAAACGATTATTCAGCCATCAGTTACAAGCAATGAAAATTTTTGCACTCCACTCTTGATAAAATCCGCGCGATAAGGTGGTAAAATACCCCAAACGTCATGGATTTTTTACACCGACACCACACCGTATATCATACTGTCGGGTATATAAAATTAAACTGTTCGTATACTGTGAAGTAAATCTATTCCGTTTCCGGCAGAGTAGAATAGCACCTACCTCTTTCCTACCGAGGTGTCGTAAGAGGCGACTAAGGTAATGGTTACAGACAACCCTAATTCGTGCAGAAAAACACCATATCATGCAATGCTGTCACTATACTGCTTGTGGGAACGCAATGGGGAGTAAGAATTTTCTTGACTCTTACCAAACTGGCGGCGACGTGGTTCGCTACCCGTCACGTCTCGTTTCCTACGGGAGTGAAAAGTGGGCTGCGTGTGTGGTTTCTGCCTACCCCTTTATATGGGAAAAAGGCGTGAGTATATGTATGTATATGTATCCCGTTTGATTTCGATACATATAATCTGGTGATAATGTTGACTTTTACTTCGAATAGCAAGTTTTAACCCACTTTCCCTTGTATCAAAATCATTCCTTCTCAATTAAGTAAACGTTGGAAAAAGTTCTACGTACAAACTCCAGCTTAATTCAGCCGAGTTGAAAATATTAAGTGCACTAAGCAACAGTTTCCCGAGGGCTCTTGTTCTCCTTTCGTTTTATGATACGCTTTTTGGAATTGAAATTTTTCGAGCGCAGTTCAGAATTGTTTTAAAAAGTTTATTGTAGACCAGAAAACATTATTAGCGACACTCGGCTGCACAGAGTGGAGTTCCAAAAATTTTATACTGGAATTGGTTAATCGGTCCAAATCGATCGTGCTATAAATTCGCATATGAGACCACTAAGGATATCTTATATTACAATGTGGGCCATTGGGCGTATTAAGACGTTGAAATGGAAATATCTAATATAAGGGTTCTTCATGTTACCAATAAAGCTTTTGACCTAGCTCGGTGACAAGCACCACTAAGCGATACTCGAACGACTGCTCGACATGGTTTTCGAGGGATTTATAATTTAGGGACGCTAATAATCTTACTATTTCTATCATAACGACCGTCATTATTACAGTAGGATTCCTATCCAGGAATCCGTCCAGGTAGGTACCACCCCAGGGCCATTTATTCTGCCGTGAAACAGTAATGTGAAACATCACTGTGTTTCGTTTTGAAGGGCACTGAGAGCTAGCGTAATCACTGGGCGTATGCGACTTAAGAACTGATGTCTCAGGGTGACGGGCGCAGTGTGGTGTCACACAGAAATGTTCTAGTTGACACAGCATTTGTTATGGGCAGACGTTGAACTTACCATCAGGTGAACGTTCTGCTCGTTCCGTCACTTTTATCAAATAATAAAAAGATAAGTTTTTTTTTTGAAAATGGTGTCTCACCCATTTTGACGAAGAGAATGTTTGCTGTGGTCTTAAAAACCTGAGCAAATGTTACTAAGTTATTCATGACAATTTTGATAATAATGGTAATACAGCGTTGTATTTAATACGATCGATTGAATCATAAATAATATTATAAATCAATTGACCGCTCATAATAAATAGATAATAAAAAGAAAGGTACGAAACGAGCAAGTACGTTCACCTGATGGTAACTGCAACGCCTGCCCACGACAAATGCTGTGGCACCCTAGAACGTTTCTGTGTGACACCACACAGAACGCGTCCGTCACCCTGAGACATCAGTTCTTAAGTCTCATATGTTAGTGTCCAGTGATTACGCTAGCTCTCTGTGCTCTTCAAACCGAAAGCCGAAACACAGCACTGTGTCACGGCAAAATAACTGACACTGCGTTTGCAAGTACCAGGTTGCCACTAGAGAACCTTTCTTCCCCAACGGTTATCAATAATAAATGTAGATTATTTTTAGTAGTTTATGAAATCACAGATAGTTTTTTGTTTCTACCGTTTTAAACTGTTCGTATTTAACAAGTTTCCAATCTATTTACCTGACATACTACAATTTCTGCAATCGACAGCGGGCTTTGGTTAACTTTTCAACTGCTCTAACATACCCACATCCGGGTCTTGTACACAGGCCGAAGTCGGATGTTTATTTGTGACTTTGTTCCCTACGCCAGGCTTTTGTATTTGCTCAGAATAATTCCGTTTGAATGGTGTCCTTTAACTCGAGTTAAGTAAACTAACTAAAAATGATCAATTTAATGTAGTCTTGCCTGTTAGGCCGCGCTAGACAATTTAATATAGTTAGTAGAATCAGCCTATAAGTGTAGGATTTCCGCAAAGTAAAAAGTAGTATATTGGCTAAATTTAAAATAATAATATTAGGTATAAAGATGTACTAAATTCAATATATTAGTGAAATTGGAATAAGTATAAATATTTCCAGTAGCTCTTCGAAGATGAAAGATCCTCCAGCATTTTTTTTTCTTTACTCACTTATAATATTAATTTCAGCATTGCAAGATCTTCCAATCAATCTTTTCACCACTGTTGTGGTCTAACGCGAAAATGTTTATATCAACTAAATAAAATCAAAATTAGACCAGGATTCTGTGTTTTTCACATTCCATGTGTGATTCTGAACCAGGTCTGAAAAGCAACGTTTAGTGTTTATGTACGAATTTTGACTTCAGCTAGCTTTTTGGCTTGGGATTCAATTAATTTCTAAACGTAATTTTGTATCTCCTACAATATAATACAGTACGTTAAAGTTAATAGAATCAGGCGTTTCTTTTCTGAAATCCATTATAATAAAGGAATGAAAGTTAATTTGCTAAGATCCGCATGTGAAATTTAAAATGGTGTATATTACCTAGTTTTTGAAGAGCACCGCCCGCCACTGGAAGCCACCACCGGTTACCCTCCACCACTACAACACTACCACTAGGCAATACAAACCACCGAAGTCGATAACACGACATGTGTTTCACCTCAAAACGAGGCATTATCATGTGATATTGACTCTACGACAGTTAGCCGCCGAGTAACTCGGCAGTATTGGTTTGCTTGTGCACGCTGTTGAGGGAGGGCGGGCGGTGCTCTTCAAAAAGTAGGTAATATACACCATTTTAAATTTTGCATGCGGATCGAAGCAAATTAACTTTCTTTCCTTTATTTTAGTACGTTATGGTTAATTGTATTTATCTGTTTTATCCTCCAGGCGGATTGGTCAGAGCAATTCGTGCTTAACGTCCACGGTGGCTCGGTGTTTCCGTGCGGGGAAGGTGTTCGTGTACTGTTTCAGTACCCTGAATGCGTTCTGGAACGGGCTGATAGAGTCAGGGTGTTCGGAAGAGACTCCGACCGACTGCGTTATGTTGCTGAAAGACGCGTCAGGAGGTGAGTGGTTGTATTAAAATATAGATGCAGGGAAAAGCACTCCATTTTTTCAGCAATTTTTTTTCAGAATTTAAGCAATGCTCTCTTTGATAATATCAAGCGGTATACATTAGACAAGTTTGTGAATTAAAGCAGAAGTTGTTCAGGGGCTGGGCCTTAAGTTTCATAGTGCTGGCGCATCTAAAATTGCAGAAACGTCGGAAGGAAACTTGCATGTCTGAGGAATAAAAATATTTCAAAATCCGCCAATCCACACGGAGTATTGTGAACGAACCGGTTCAAAGCCTTCTCAGAGGTGGATGAAGACCAATGCTTAACAATAAGTCGTTTACGGCATCATTACGATTTACTTGTGGTAGGATTCCTATGCTGGAATCAGTCTAGGTAGGTACCACCCAGGGCTAGTTACTCTGCCGTGAATCAGTAGTATGCAAACGTAACTGTGTTTCGGTTTGAAGGGCACTAAGACCTAGCGTAATCACTGGGGATATGAGACTTAAGAACTGATGTCTCAGGATGACCAGCGCAGTGTGGTGTCACACAGAAATGTTCTGGGTGACATAGCATTTTTTATGGGCAGACGTTGCACTTACCATCAGGTGAACGTTTTGCTCGTTTCGCCACTTTATAAAATAAAATAAAAAAAACCTTATCTTAACTGATGTGAACACTTTCGGTTTTCTGCAGTTTACTACTTTTTTGTTCTAAACTTAATCTTTAAATAAGTTTGTCGATCAACCAGGGGTCAACACACAGCGTCATTCGATTGCCGGCTGTTCAGCGAGAAGTACCCGGAGTATTGTTTCGTGTACGTATCTCAAGCTGTCACCGGCGCGGTGGCAGATGTGAGGATGGACTGCCTCCCTACTCTTCCGCTATCAGGTTAATATACTAAGATAATGAATTAAGGAAGGTTGTCGAGTGGCAAACTCTCACTATATGGAACGACGTGCTGCACGTTCTTGCAGGTGGCACATACGCTCCTAGTATGTGGCAAATCACAGAACATATGAGACTTAAGAACTGATGTCTCAGGGTAACGGGCAGTGTGGTATCACACAGGAATGTTCTAACACAGCATTTGTTTTAAGCAAACGTTGCATTCACCATTAGACGAACGTTTTGCTGAAGATAATTAATAAAATTGAATTGGCTGAGTAGACCTCAGCCATGCAAAACGAAAACGACGCGCTTTGCCACAACGATTGTTCGTGAAATGTGAATGTTTTGATCGACTCGTCAATATAATAATAAATAATAGATAAAGCTAAATAATGTTGCTGAGTTTTAAAGTCTTCTGTGTTATTTAATATCAAGTCTTAGCAGGATGACATTCGCGTCGTGTGATACGTAATATACATACACACACATGCATATGTAACATATAAATAAAGAATAATTATGTATAGGTAACTGTGTCCGCAGTAGACAATGACCTTCTAGTAGACTTAAGTTCTTAGTATCAAGGAAGCGTTTTGTAATCTGTAGCTAATGCTCTCAGCGGGATGCGAGTATCTAAATTAGCGAGCAGATAGAGATTCGGGATTTCATCTAATTATCACATTCAAGATGGCGGCGCTGGTGGGTGGGGTGAGTGGTCGGCGTGGTCGGCGTGCCCAGCGCCCGCACACTGCTCCACTCGCACGCGCAGTCGTCACCGCTTTTGTGACTCGCCACCACCGGCGTATGGTGCTAAGTATTGCGAGGTAATACAGAAATAGATGTACTGATTTTTTTTTATTTTTAACAGGTCAACGTTTCACCAGATTCTCATTTGGTGTAACGTGGTGATAAGGTTTTAAGGTGACCTGACTTCGATCTCCGTTGCTGGCAGCTCTAAAATTGTTCTGCAATATAAAGTGCCGATTTTACCCGTGCTCATTAGCGAAGGAAAACGTCATGAGGAAACCTGCATGTCTGAGGAAAAAAATATTTTGAAGGCATGTGAAGTCTGCCAACCAGCGTTGGAGCAGCGTGGCAGACTCTGCCTAGCTCCAAAGCCCTCTCTGAAAATGTGATGAGGCCTGTTTTTAGCAGTAGGACATTTATAGTGGTTATTTTTTAAGGACTTAGGTGGTAGTAATGCTAGTCATACAGAAGCCCATTCTCTCATCATAATCATCATCATTTCAGCCTATCAATAGTCTACAGCTGAACATACGCCTCTTCCATAGATTGCCACAAAAGTTAATAGCTCTCGTTTTGGGGGGATTTTGCCGTAGTTGCTACGCTTGGCTGGGTTGGCAACCGCAGTTTATTTATTAATTTATTCTAGGAATGTGCTGCTGCCAATCTCCTGGTTTTCATCATCCCTCTGTCGACTTTTACGACACCCACGGGATTAGATTGGGTGGTAGATTCTTTTAAGCCGCCATCGCACGGCGCTCTCTCTTGCTTAATTATAATTTCTGTATCGCTATAATAAATTCAACACTAATTCAATGACCTAAGTTGCAGAAGGGTCAACGATCGCTTTAAATTTCGAAGTACGCAGGCCACTCGATCGAAGCTCGGTGCCGACATTTCTGTAGTTGCAATTAAATGTTCTGATTTACTTTGTAAAAGAAAACTTGCATAGCTGAAACAAACATTGGAACACTACCTTATTAAATACTGTATTTCACTTATCAAAGTACAAGTATTATATACTTGCACAAAGTATTTTGTAAATTAAGTATTTTACACTTTTACTGGTGGTAGGATTCCTATGCAGGAATCCGTCTAGGTAGTTACAACCCAGGGCCAGTTATTCTGCCGAAAAGCAGTAGTGTGAAAACAAGTGTGCAAACAGTGTTTCGGTTCGAAGGGCACTGTGAGCTAGTGTAATCACTGGGCATATGAGACTTAACAACTGATGTCACATGACACTGCATTTGTTATGGGCAGACGTTGCACTTACCATCAGGTTAACGATTTGTACGTTTCGTCACTAAATCCAATAAAATAAATAATGTCCTTATTATTGGTTACTGAAATACAGCATCAAATAAAATACGATGATGATGATGATGATGTGATGTTCTCCTAGCCGATTTCGGCCACGGCGACAACTTCCGTCTACTGTCGAGAGCCATCAACTGCGCAGGAGATATTATAGTGCCACAAGTGTACGCGCAAACAGAGGCACTCACTCGTCCCAACCTACCCGCGTCCGATGTAACGCTGATGCGATAAGATGATGCGGAGGTAGGCTAGGATGCAGTGTCAGAAACACGGGGACAATCACAACACAACCAGACTCGAAAAGCAAGAATTTATCTTTTAGCACAAATGTTGGCTCCGGCTGGGATTCGAGCCCAGGACCCGCGGCGTAGAAGCCAGGTACTCTGACCACTAGGCCACGCGTCAAAAATACGATACTGTAGCATGAAAATAATGGTTGACTTCGATCGGCGCAGCTTCGAAATAAGGACTTTAGATTTGTAACCAAATTCTATTTGGCGGGAATTAATACCTTAAGAGAACGTAACGTTCTTTACGTTTCTCTTTAAATTTCAAAAAATACATACGAATTGTACAAGTGTTTATTACTTGCAATATCATCATCGTAAATTATATTAACACCTTGTAGGTTCCTAAATAAAGGCGAGAAGCGACTAGCGTGATTAGCTTATACAAATACTTACAACAAGGGACAAAACTAAGTAATAACCTGCGAAGCTCTGAATTATTGGTAATTTGATAATTTTCTGGATTATAGTAAGAAAAAAATCTTGATTTACCAAGAAATTTCCATAAATTTAAGCGCCGAAAGACGATCGAAGGATCGATCCTGCTGTTCGACTGTTGTCGTGAACCAACATAAGCCCAAGCCCAAGCTTTGAAGCTTAGTTGGAGTGGTTAATGTGGTTAATAGGAATATTAGTAACGTTAACAGCATTTCCAGTATCTTATAAAAAATAATTGTGATGATAATATTTTCGCAGGGAAGAAATTATTTATATTTCATTCATATTGATTAGACCGGGCTCGGTTGGAGCAGACGCTTAGCGATTGGCCTCAGCGTTTCACCCACGGGTCGTGGACTCGATTGCCGCATCTAATAAATATTCGATTTTCTATGTGCATTTTTTGTATGTATTGAAAAGTAACTTAAATACTCTGAGTGTGTTACTTAGGATAATCAAAATTTTGTTCGCACACACACACCCATTGCCTAATAAGGTATGAACATTGTTCAAAATGTCAGTGTTTTATGGAAATAGAGATATTAAAGGTCCAAAATGTTGCAAGATCTCTTATGACATTTT
Source organism: Luehdorfia chinensis (assembly GCA_019845155.1). NCBI lineage: Eukaryota > Metazoa > Arthropoda > Insecta > Lepidoptera > Papilionidae > Luehdorfia > Luehdorfia chinensis. The sequence goes on from JAHVAK010000390.1 coordinate 3,617,094, forward strand.
ACCTGTGTGGAAGTAAGATTAATTAAAAGTGCAATGGGTTATTAAGGATAGTTTAATTAAGTTAAATTACTGAGATCCTAGCGTACATTAAAATTTCGCAAATTTTATATCTTAAAACAGTGATGCTACATAAAATACGTGCAGTCATAGCTTTGTTTTCGTATCTAGGAGACGTGTAACTAGGCAACTGTTTGGTCAATAAGACACTAAACATCATCACAATACCGCAAGACTTAACTTGTATTTTTTTAATTTAATTGTCAAATCATGCCACCAAAGAAAGAAAAAGGAAAGAAAGAGGAAGAAACAAATAAGGGTGCGACGTTTACGGAGGTGGAAAGAACGTTTTTAGAACTACAGCTAGCCGAGTGTAATAGAAAAATCGCAAGGCTCCGGACTGCTGTCGATGACTATGAACAACGTAATGAGGAACTACAAAAATCTTATGATAAGCTGGATGAGGACCGAGCTGATATTATTGCATACTTAAAGAAGATGCTTAATCTTAAGAATGAAGAAAACTCTGAATTAAAAGAAAAAGTCAAAGGGCTCGAAGAAACCAGGGAAATCGAAACAGCTCAGTTCAAAGAAACCATTTATGAATTAGAAAGAAATTTTACAATAATGAAAGATCAACTTACTTCAGAGAATAAGTTGTTAGCAGGTAAATTAAATACATTGGAAGAATTTAGGGCTATAAGAGATGATTTAATGAGGAAGTTTGAAAAACAAGAACAACATTTTAAAGACCAAGAGATGAAGTATAAACGTGTTATTTATGACGCTGAAAAGAAATTCGTCATCGGCAAAGATAAATTAAAGAAAGAAATGGAAGCTAGACTTTTACAATTAGCTCAAGATTTTCAAGATGCAACTGAATTAAGAATAGCTGCATCTACTCATCGAGTTATCAGAGAAAATATTGCAATTAATAATGAGCTAGATAACATATTATCTACCCAGTCCAAATTAGCAGAACAAAATGAAAAATACAAGGAAAGTGAAAGATCTGCTCAAATTTCCATGGAACTAGCCGAAGAAGAAAGAGATAAAGCAATCAATAAAAGTATTGTTCAGCGAAAAGTAATTGATCAGCTGACTACTGCTTTTCAAAATATAAATAAGGACAAGGCGCACTTTGAAAAAAGAAACTATGATTTTGAAACATTGCAAACAAAGGTTCAGAAATTAACAAAAGAAAACGAAAATCTTTCGTTGCAAGTTCGAATTTTGGAACAAAATCTTCATGCCAAACTGTCGGATCAAAATAAAGCGGTCGTTGAGTCTTCAAAAATTACAACTGAAAATGCAAAATTAAAGAAAATCCTAAAAGAAGCGGCGACTGCAGTCCAAGCGGCATTGAAATTAGATCAATGGTCTACTGTGGACCCAACCCGTGATGTTATGGATAGACAGGTATTGCTTTCACGCTTACTTTTGATAATAACTCAGTATCGTGATATACAACAAGCAGAATCTCTGGAAACACTCGCATCGTTTAGAAAAATTTACGAAGAGGGAGACCTTGGATTCATTCCAAAACCGAGTCCGAAAAAGTCGGTCGGTTCTACAGCAATTTTGTTATCGTCTAAAGAAACGATAAGTGGCGAAAAGGAAAGCTTACCTTCAGAAGAAATTTCCACATCATCAATTGGCAGTATAAAAACGGTTCCAAGTATAAAATTGTTGCCTGCATCCATAGAACCGGATGTGACAGTTAAAGAAAGTATTCCATCATTCATAACATCATCTCAATCAACTGAGACTTCGGAAACTGTTGAAAAAGAAGAACTAGACGAGGATATGAATGATATTCAAAAACAGTTGGCGAGAAGTAAACTTGAAATTCAGAAATCTATTATGAAAGACTTAGCATATTCGCATATAGCCTTAGAATCTCAAGCCAAATTTACTGAAGAGCGGCAGAAAGGTTTATTTTCTAAGTCAGTTATTTTTGAGGGCACTGAACATGAAGATAACGCTGATGACGATAAAAAGCCTGTTGAGCCAGGTGAAATAATAGAAAGTGAACAATTTACTGAAGAAATCAGTGAAACGCCTTTAGAGCAAACATTACAATCAAAGGAAGAGGAAGTCGATACGGAAGAAAAGACGCAAGAAGACAAAGACGATGCTTAATGAGCACTCTGGTCTACGAGTATAATTATTATATATAATTTACATTTCTAAAATTATACCATTTAGAAAATAATTTTGTTGTATTTTATTTATTCGTATATACTAGTACCGTATTTGTTAACATTATTTTTTTTTCTTTCTCAATAAATTACTTATATCGTAATCTATTTTTATTACAAGTTTTATACATTTTATATTTATTGAACATGAATGTTAAGAAATGAAGAAGTGTTTTATAATATAGTGTGAACCAGCAATCAGTAACTGCATTAAGTATTTTTAAGTAACATCATTATTCATGAAATACAATGTGAAAATTTACTGATACTATTATTATTAATAGTACCATTAAATTTTCACATTGTATTTTAAATGGTTAGCCGCCTGCATACTCTGAATAATACACCGGTCCTTAACACGCATGTTGCATATCTTTTCCTAATGACAGCCACTTAGTTTAAACTGGAATTGAAGGGTGGTGATTTGATTAATGTAGCATCTTTAACTTCTCTTTCAAAGACTCAAAGTAAATCATCATAATTCCTTTTATTTTTTTCCTATTCGCCTATACCTCGATGTGTACCTTCTATAATCTCATTTCTCATAATCTGATTCTCGTGATTGTGACCTATAATAAACACCACGAAGCAAGTAAAATGTCTGTTGTCTAAAATTATTGCAGAAAACTGAAATTCTTTATCATACTAGCATATAATACTTTATAGTATAGATAAATTATGAGTGATCTACCGTTTTTATTTGCATCATTTCAACGGAATTTATCAATTACAAGCTTTACTGAATCATTAAAACTATCGATGCATCACAACATCACAAATACGTTCTTTGTTAGTAACTATTTCGCGTTTTCAGGGTGAAGCTGTTGAGCTAGCAGCTTGTGAATGCACTGCCCCACCTTGGGCTGGTGACTCATCGACGGTAGTAGCAGAAGTAGGAGCTCGATGTCGATGCGGCTGCGTATTGCACCTCGCACCGGCTGCGAGACTATTAGCCGGATCCGCGAGGGCCTGCCCAGCCAGATCCTTTTGGTTACTTCAGGTGAGTAATGCAAAAATTAATTTTATATCAAAGATTTTTTAGACCTGTTCTCTCAATATTTAGTAACGGTTAGCTTTTCGACAAAAAGTGTAATAGTAAACTGAAGAAAAATTGCAATTTTTTATATCGGTTTAATCAACTTTACGTTCCTGATATTTCGAACGGTTTGCAGATACCAGGGTAAGGGGAACAACGGTGGTAGACATCCAAAAGTGATAGTTAATCGGGGTTACCTACCGTTTTTAAGTTTAAGATTATGTCCGATCTTTGCAAACAGAGATTACAATATCCTGAAGTCACGCATCTTTGTATGCTATTGATTTAACATTGTTAATTAAAAGTTCCTAAACCGATAGCAGTAACAAGCCATGTTCTCTATTGAAATTAGGGTGTTTTTTATAGCGATACCCTCCCGAATTGTCTTTGGCGGAGTATTTTTGCTAGGATTTGACCATCTAATTTGACAAAATGATTTCTTTGAGAATCTTAAAGAAATTCTCTTTATACTTTACTAAATTTTTGTTAAATTTTGTATCAAGTTCGCTATCATAAACATACGAGTATCATAGTTGCCTAGCATCTAGTTGGGCATAGTGTTCTCGTAATCAACAACGGTAGAATGTATTCGGTTAAGCCAAATATAAACTTGAAATTTTATCAGAATTAAATTGTAAACAGTAGATCAAACTTCAGTGATTTTTTATGAATACTAGCTGTTTGTATTTAACATTATATTATTGGTTACTTTAGTTAATAATGTAATACATTTAAGCTATATTATTTTTGAGCGCCACTTCCAGATAGCGCTGTACAAAGAGTATCAAATAGTGAACCGCGTTGTTGAATGATATTATATTATTGGTTACTTTAGTTAATAATTTTTATTTTTATTTATTTTTTTAAAAAACGAAGCCCCACAGTAGGATTTTCTCCTGTAGCGTGGGTGCGTTTTACAAACATACATTTCACATGCACAACACAACCAGACCCGAAAAGCAACAATTTGTGTTTTTGCACAAATGTTACCTCCGGCTGGGAATCGAACCCAGGACCGGTGGCGCAGAAGTCAGGTACGCTAACCACTACGCCACGCGGTCGACAAATAAAATAATGTAATACATTTAAGCTATTTTATTTTTGACGTTGCTCATAGCAAATTCTGTATCACCCAGATATATATAATTTCGGTGATGTAATTGCTGTTAGCCTTTTTTGGCTTTTACAGCTTCATCGGATACTGTGCTCACGGGCCAGGGGCCCGCGTGCCAGGTTTGGTTTGACCCAAACATAAATAAATAAATAAACTCCTACAAAAACCTCGAAATTCGGACTGTATCGCGTTCGCTGCGTGCTTGCGCGATTTAGAATATCTCAATACGATTTTAAGTCGTCTAATGACCGTCCGAGGGAGGCTGCGGGCCTCCATTCGGACTGACATCACCCAGAACATTTCTGTGTGACACTACACTGCGCCCATAACTCTGAAATATTAGTTCTTAGTCTCATATGCCTAGTGATTACACTAGCTAACAGTGCCCTTCAGACCGAAACACAATAATGTTTGCACACTACTGTTTCACGGCAGAAATACTGGCCCTGGGGTGGTACCTACCGAGACGGATTCCTGCATAGGAATCATACCTCCAGTATATAGTACAGAATTTTTTAAATCAGCAATAGTATTAATCCTCGCCATTATAGACCTTATTCACTAGCAATACCATATTAACATTACTAATATTCCCGTTAACCACTCCAACTAAGCGTAAAAGCTCGTGCTAGGAGATGGTTTACGACAATAGTCGAATGGCGGGCTCGATCCTGCGAAGTCACGTTGCGCAGTCCGTACCTTAAAAAACATTACGCTATTCCCGTTTTTGCAGTTTGTGGTTGTTTCCACCGTTATTTTAAAATATAACTTCGACGTTGCGTTTTCTCCTAGTTGATTTTGGAATTCTAGCCTCATCATCTTCATGGTTATCGTTTCGCTTTGATCAAAAGACATCGTACAAAATATATCATACATACATACAGTCACGCTTTCTTCCCATATAAAGGGCAGGCAGAGGCCACTCACGTAGCCCACTTTTCGCCCACGCGTGAAACGAGACGTGACGGGTGGCGAACCACGTCGCCGACATTTTGGTTCGAGTCAAAAAATTCTTACTCCTCATTGCGTTCTCACGAGCAGTACAGTACATAGAGATACAGAGCATTGCATATTATGGAGTATTTTTGTACGAATAAATATATAATAGATAATACTATATAGTTAATAGATTCAGGCGTTACATTGCGGAAATCCATTATAATAAAGGAAAGAATGTTAATTTCCTAAGATCCGATCTTCTTAGGTGTCATATACCTAGTGATTACACTAGCTAGAAACAGTAATATTTTCACACTACTACTTAACGGCAGAATAACTGGTCCCGCCGGAGTACCTACCTAGATGGATTCCTGCATAGGAATCCTACAACCAGTTAAATTTGGAAAACCATTTGTTTATGTATAGCACAAATATTAATTACTGAAGTTTAGTACTGGGATTCAAATCAATTACCCCGTCCACTCATTCACGCGATAGTCAATCGAAATTGTATGAAAATTTATGTTAAAAGCCACGTCAACCCAACCGACCGTTACCCCGGTTAAATGGAATCAATATTGAATTTGTTCTAACATGGCGGACCATTAAAACTTGTCCATTTCCCATCACCGGCCCACTGTCAGACAATTATCGTGGCTTTTAACAAATAGCTTTGCTAACTTGTTGCTCAAAATGTGCAATATTAATCATAATGCTGTTACAGTTACTATATAAATACTTTCATTGCTCAATATTATTGTTTTATTGACATTAATATATACCAACAGTTCACATATTCAATGGGTGTGTCTGGGCGAATAAAATTTTAAATTGCTAAGATTCTTTTTATAGGAGGAAGTGACGAGACGAAAAACGTTCACCTGACGGTGAGTTCAACGTCTGCCCGTAACAGATGCTGCGTCAGAATATTTCTGCGTGGCACCCCACTGCGCCCGTCACCCTGAGACATCAGTTCTTAAGTCTCATATGCCCAGTGATTACATTAGCTCTCAGTGCCCTTCAGACCAGAATCCTACCACCAATAAAAGGAATGGTATGGAAATGTTGCCTCATTTGAAAAAAACAATTCAATGATATTCGCAAGCAAGAGATGCACTCACGTGAAGGCAGTTACATTTTTTTTTGTTTTCTTTCAGTTTATCTGAACATGATAAAGACGTTATTAAAATTGATAGTGCAACTTAACAAGGTATACATTATATTATTGTAACCCGAGATTAAGACAAATCTAAGTTAATTTTTTTTTTCTTGAAGTAACTACGCCCCACACTGGGATATCTCCCGTATCGTGGGAGCATTTTAGAAAAACATTTCCATGCAACACGACCAGGAGGTTTATTTTGTAACTCTGGTGGGTTTCGTGATCAGTTTAATTTTGGCGTGTGAAGCCCACTTTGGTTAATGGGATCAAATGAAACCGATCACGAAACCAACTAGAGTTACCCCACAGTAGACCCCCAAACCTGAACATCAACAATTAATGTTTTTAACTGCGGTGTTTAAGTCTGGTGTAACCCTTACCACTTGGCGACACATGGTCGTTTCGTTCAGTCGTTGAATATTTTTTTTATATCGCAACAGTCTTAAACTTTCTGTCAGTATCACAGTGAAATGGAAAGTCGGGATTAAATTTTTAGGAACAGTAAATTTCATTGCTTGAAAGTTTGTGAAAACATCGATAGTAATGATGATAGTTCACTTTTACTGAAGATTTGTTAGCATGTATAGAGAAAACGAAAAGCACAGAACACTTGTTAAAAGATTAAATATCAGTATTAAATATTAAAACTTGAAAATAGATAGAAAATTAGAAATTCAAATGCGAAAATAACTCTTTCTGCCCCTCTGTCCGTTTGTTGCCTTTTCACGGATCCACCGGTGAACCGATCTTGACGAAATTTAGCCAGTTACCCGACTTCACAGAGTCAGTAACTCTTTCATCGGATTTCAAAATCCCAGAAAGTGCACAAAGTCTTTCAATAAAAAAGTTCAAACTATTTGTTAAACAAAGACTTTTTGAGAAGGGTTATTATAATATTAAAGAATACATGGACGACGATAACCCCTGGGAATGAGCTATTTCTATCCCAAGCTATATAAACCTGCTGTAATTGTATATTTAAAATGACTGAAAAAAAATAATCTTCAAAATTTCGAAATAGTTTCTTACTGGTTCTTCCCAGGACAGATGCATTTCTTTGCGAACCAGTGTAGTTTAAAAAAATGACGTTCAATAAGTATTATATAAATGATCTATATTGAATAAAAAATATTCTATTCTATTTTATTCTATTCTAGCACAGAGATAGCTTACATTCTGGAGACGGACATAGGATACTTTTTGTCCCAGAAAAACAAATAGTTTAAGAAACCAAAATCCACGCGGACGATCAGACATCAAAAGTGAGCCAAAAGCGTTAATTTAACTTTAACACTTTTGGTGCCAACTCTTTATTCCACGTTTCCTTCGGAATAGTTAATACTTACTTAAATACAATTTTAACTAAGAAGGCGAAAAGTCGGTTGAAACAAAATAAAATCAAATTAAGAAACGAAAAGAATTCAAGTAGCAGCCTTGTGGATTCTAGTCAGAGCTTTAATATTTTACTGAATTTTTAAGCGACTTTCAAACAGAAGGAGATTCGCAAGCAATTTTGTGTATCTTACAAATCCGGTGTTTCTGAAATAGATTTGACTCTTTTTTAGCCGTGGTAGCTCAGGGGCCTGGTGCCGCATCCTACGACACCTCGGTAGGAAAGAGGTAGCTGCTATTCTACTCTGGCGGACACATATCGGCCTTGTAATAGAATGGATGTTTAATTAAAGCATTTCCTGTTCGAGCTTGCACTCCTTGAGACAAATAACTGAATGTTTCCTGCCATCCATTTTAAGTATAAGTATAATTACGTTGGTAAGGTGCGCTTTCTCAGCGACACCTCTTAACAAAAGTGGCCAATACAAGGCGGTTACTGTAAACTGTTAAATGATTTAAATACAAAGGAATTCTTATGTTATAAAAATATTTAAATGGTGATTCAGGAATTGACCACGTCGGTTGATAGTGCTCTCGCGGCGACATATATATATATATATATAAAGATAGGATTCGGTTTCCAATCCTTCCCAGTTCATAAAAAAATACATTGGTTATGTGGTTTTATAATGTACGTGTTAAATTACTTATTATTGTTATTTCACCTTTGTGTTTGTTTTACTTAGGCTGAGGAGGGTTTAGTAGTGAGATTGCGGTTTGAAGCAGTCCGGCTTCCTTGCGCTGGTCAAGGGCTGCGAGCTCGAGACGGAGACTCCCTAGGATCACCGCTTCTGGCTTCTTGGGACGGACCGGACAGCACTGCTTCGGTAAGAGAATGAAGATAAAACTTATTTGATAGAGTGTGTGTGTGAGAGAGAGAGAGAGAGAGAGAAAGGTAGTCAACGACAAACTGCCTATTCAAAGAAGTCATATCTTTGCCACTGTGAGTTGTTATGACAATAAATCAGAAACATTTTTACTGACATTTTATTTTCTAAAACTGCACCCAAAAATGACGCTTTGAGAAAAAGATAACTATCATAAAATTGAAGAGTCTGTGATTTCATAATAAATGCCAAAGTTTAGGTGAAAACTACTTCTCACGATGCCTGATGATAAATGACCGTTATAATATTTGTCTGTCTGTCTGAAAGTTCGTCTCGAATAGACTCCGAAACGGCTAACGGAATTCGATGACCCATGAAAATTTTGGGGATCAATAATTTCATTAAAATCAGAAATTTTCAGTTAAGTTTTCGTGTATGTTCCATTTCTATACCTTGTACCCTACAAGATAAAGAAATGGAACAGAATGTATGAGTATAAATATTTGTAATATAATTTTACGCTGGTGAAACGGCGGGGCAAAGTTCGGCGGCATTTTTGGCTCCATTTGCCAATATTCTATGACATACATTAAACATAAGAAAAACATTTTTAATTAAAAAAAAAATTGTTATTATTTCAACAAGACTTGCACTAGAACTGTTTCACTAAACAGCTTCTTTCCATTTATAATGTGAAATTTTATTTACGACAGGAAGCTTATAACGTTTCAATTATTTGCCTGGAAACTAAACTTCAAAGCGATGTCAGTAGAAAAAAGATTTCAATAAATAAATAATTACAATTCGAATTTTAATAGAATCAGGCGTTTCTTTGAGATTCCCCCATTACTGTTAAGGAGAGTTAATTTAATAAAGATTCTTGCTTTGTTTTGAAATAAAAGAAATAATAAATTTTGATACTTGTTCTAATTTTATGACGCTTATTTTCAAGCGCTGATTTACGTACTTGTAGATTAAAAAAGAGAAATTCTAAAAAAAAATTAAAAACTGCGATATATCAGAATAAAATTTAAATAAAAAAAAATACGTTATAAGTCTAGGAAGTGTTTAAAAAAACTAATTAGCATTATTTTATTCCTATACACATGAACCTCCTTCGAATAGCGGGGTCACTACGTGTGATGTGTGTCGAAGACTGAACGGTGTAATGCTAAAATGGTTCCACTCGGCAAAACACTGAAGCATTTGCTCCAGCACTGATTTTCAGTGAAACCGGATATAATATATATGATGGTGATATAATAAAGTATATCTAAGAAATAAGAAAACTTATATGGCGGGTGATGTCCTGCATCCCGTATTAGTTCAGCTTGACGTGATTCTATCCGGTGCCTATTCTTGCGAATGTCCCACTACTGAGCATAGGCCTCCTCTCATTTTTTGATATGGCTTTGGAGCTGGAAATAGTCCGCCACGCTGCTGCAGTGCCGGCTAATTTCATATGTCATTGAAATATATTTATTTTTTAGACATGATTTCCTCACGATGTTTTCCATCACCGCTGAGCACGTGGTAAAACTTAAACTTAAAATTGCAAAATGATTTTTCCGGTATCGGGAATTTAAGGAGTGCGCCCGGTCCTTTACGTTTTTTTATATGTACAGATTTAATAACGACATGCCATTTTTAGATTTGAGTACAGTTTGTACACTCTTAAAGACAGGAGACGTGGAAACAACGACCGACGGAACGGGGGTGATTGAAATAGCGGGAGGACGGCATATCCTTGTGGAACTGAAATCGGCGGACACGAGCGAACGTTGCACTGGCGGCTTTCTGGCTCACGCCTATCAAATAGGTAAGTGGTTTATACGGGAAACTAGCGAAACCATGCTTCGTAAATAAATGATTACTATGTTAGTCTGTATATAGAAATACAGCACCAGTACCGTTTATGCTCGGTTCCTATATTCAACAAACAGTTATTGATAATACTTACTATTCGTTTCTTTGCTACGAGGCGTTACGAAGCGCTTCACAACTTTTTCAAGTCATCTACACGTCCATTAATTATTACAGGAACGGTTCTCTCTTACTAGTCTTTAACTGGTGGTAGGATTCCTATGCAGGAATCCGTCTAGATAGGTACCACCCCAGTGCCAGTTATTCTGCCGCGAAGCAGTACTGTGCAAACATTACTGTGTTTCGGTTTGAAGGGCACTGAGAGCTAGCGTAATCACTGGGCATATGAGACTTAAGAACTGATGTCTCAGGGTGACGGGCGCATTGTGAGTGCCACACTGTTCTGGGTGACATAGCATTTGTTATGGGCAGACGTTGCACTTACCATCAGGTGAACGCTTCGCTCGTTCCGTCACTTTTATTAAATAAAAGAAAAACTAGTCGTAGCTTATTTAACGGATAGTAAGGAAAACGTCTCGTTTTGTGAATATAGGAACCGAGCATTAGGAGTAGATAGTTTGAGATATGTATTTAATCCAAAAACCGACTTCAAAGCAGCGGCTCCAAACATGTTTATGCTAATTTAAGATTATTTTCTCAAGGACACCATCATCAGAACTTGACTAAAATTATATAGAACCATTCATACAGGTTCATACCCCCATTCTATTTGCCTCATTCTTTAAAAAATAATCATTAAAGCCAAGCGTGGCAGCTATGGCGAAATCCCTCCTAATTGAGAGCTGCAAATTGTTTTGGGAATCTATTGGGCCTACGTTCAGCAGTGGACTAGTGATAGACTGAAATGATGATGATGATTCATTATGAGCAGAGCCCATTCGCAATGCGTCGGCGGCGTGGGCTTCCGTCAGCGGCGGCGCGTGGTGGCGCGGGGGCGGCGGCGCCAGAGCTGCGGCCGGAGCGCTGGCAGCGCTCGCAGCGCTCGCCGCCTTGGGCCTGGCGCTGCATTCAGCCCACCGCACCCGGGCGTACCAGCGAGCCGCCGACAAGGAGTCACTCACGGACAGCGACGGTAAGCTAAACGGTCGACACGGTCACACGACACGGTTTCAGCGGTCTCGGCGCTTGATAGAACCAGAGCTTGCTAGCTAAACTTATACAAAATCGAAAGTTATAAGTATACATACATACATACATAAGATCACGACTGTATCCCATTAGGGGTAGTCAGAGACTGGGCACTCACTGCAAATACAGATGACTGCCACAATCCACGTTTCACCAAAACAATATAATGCACTTGGTGTGATAGGTGGTGAGCCCATCGCCACCATGCGCTGTTGGGTGCACAGTGCAGTTTAATTCCTTACTCGCCTTTTACGAGATCCATTGGATGAGATGGAGTGGTAGTATTCTTTCAATTATAGCGTTTTTATTTGCTTAAAATTATAATGGATATTATTTTTTTACAATGATTTGCAATTAACACTACTAATATTCCTGTTAACCACTTCAACTAAGCTTAAAAGCTTGTGCAGGGAGATGGTTCACGAAAATAGTTTCGCAGTCCCTAAACCATTAGGCTTTTGCCGTTAAGCAATTATTTTATAATTTATTAACACATACATACATACAGTCACGCCATATTCCCATATAATGGGTAGGCAGAGGCCACTCACGTAGCCCACTTGTCGCCCTCCCGAGAAACTTTAAATAATCCAAAATTGAAAACTTACACATATCACCCAAACTTAAGAAGTACGAGATTAATGAAAAACTATATTTACAAGGCTATATAATAACCATCATATTATATAAAATATTTACAAGACCAGTTACATTTCAGAAGTGATACAAAAATGTATTCAAACTGAATGTAATTTACGAGTAGCATGTGAAGTCCATAATTTATATTCTGAGCCTTATCGAAGATTATTAGACAGCTTATCTCGTATTAGCTAGTCTACCACGATACGCTCAGTCACGATCCAGGCTACACTGTACACACAGTTAATAGCTTTAGGATAACACGCAACACGACGCGCGAACCGCCGTAGAGAGCGGCGCGCAGCAGTCGACAATCACACCGCGTACACACGATACATCCGTGTTCCAGGGACGGTTCTCACCGCCCAGAGTTACCGACACACAAGTTAACAGTCCGAATGGAGGCCCGCAGCCTCCCTCGGACGGTCATTAGACGACTTAAAATATTTGAGATATTCGAAATCGCGCAAGCTCGCAGCGAACGCGACACAGTCCGAATTTCGAGGTTTTTGTAGGAGTTTATTTAAGTATTTATGTTTACGTCAAACCAAACCTGGCACGCGGGCCCCGGGCCCGTGAGCACAGTATCCGATGCAGCAATTACATCACCGAAATAATATATTAGCTACTCTCCAACTTTTTTATCAGAGTATTCCCTAAAACATAATGGTCGTTCGTATTACAAAATTAATGATAACATTTATAATGAAAAGAAAACCAATAAGTTATTTTAAGCAATGAGAAAAAAACGCGGTTTTATCCTCGGTTATTAATGAATTTGAAAACAGTGACATCTATTGATCTCGTTATGAACTAATTAGTCATTTCGTGGATCATGTAAAAGACTCCGTTTTAAACTAAGTAGTTATTTTTGGTGCTGAAATGTAATTTATATTAAAATCACGTTAAATTAATTTCCTCCAAAAAATAAGGGTAATAATTATTTACGAATGTAACTTTATAATTCTGTACCTCAGAGGTAAACGGTATTAAACGCCAAAATACAGATTCATTGAGAGAACGCGGCGCCAGTTTTAAATGTGCCATATTATGTACGTAAAATTCTATGGAGATAATTTCGTATCAGATTAAAAATATTTACACATGTAGAGCTGGTTCCTACGATTTAATCGGTATGAAAATCAAATTTTCACAATAAATGAGAGTTCCAATGGTATATTTCTGAGGTACAGAATTGTACATACCAAGGCGCTCTAAAAGATTTATTTTATTATTGGATAAAGTGACGAGACGAGCAAAAACGTTCACCTGATGGTAAGTGCAACGTTTTCCCATAACAAATGCTGCGTCACCCAGAACATTTCTGTGTGACACCACACTGCGCCCGACAGCCTGAGACATCAGTTCTTAAGTCTCATATGCCCAGGGATTACACTAGCTCTCAGTGCCCTTCAAACCGAAACACAGTAATGTTTGCACACTACTGCTTCACGGCAGAATAACTGGCCCTGGGATGGTACCTACCTAGACGGATTCCTGCATAGGAACCCTGCCACCAGTAAAATATTATATTATTATATAGATATTTCACATCAAAATAAAAAAGTTCTTTCATCAGCATGTTCAGCGTCGCTGGAGCTGGGTGTAGCCCCGGCAGTGTCCCGCAGCACGCTGCTGTCGGAGGTGGTGGGCGGCGGCGTGTCGCTGCGCCGCCTGCTGCCCGCCAGGATGCGTCACACAAGACTGAGGGATGCGGATCGCAATTCTGAATGCGTGCAGAGGTAAGGTTGTGGATTGCAACGGGCCGGTTCCCGCGATGCCACTTCTACGCGTTTATTACGCTTATGTGCAGGCATTTTAGTTCATTCGAGCCGACCAAGCTTGCGTGGTGGCTATCGTGGCGGCTTTAGATAATCTACCACTACATCTTAACCCGCCTTATTTTGCGCAGACGAAAACGCGGGGCGCAGCTAGTCTGAAATATAATGAATTTAATTTGGCAATCAAACATTATTTGCTTGACCCGGTTACAAACAGTTAACAGTTAACAAAACAGTGTATAGACTAGTAAAATCTACATAAAAGTGTGGCTACAGCAGCGTTGACTTGTGTCGGCATCGCATACGTGCATCGTCTCGCGCGAATCGGACCGTCTGTGCACTCCGACGGCTGGCACTCAACTAAACTCGCACGCAGCTATTTTCGCATATTTATAAGATCGGGACTCGCGCCACATTGCAAGAACAGTATGTATCGAGCTATAGACATTCCGATCTTAGCAGCCAGAGCCCTCTGGCGAGTAGTTATATGCTTAGTATCTGCTTTTGTATACAGTCACTAATTGATAAACCAATTTTGATATATATGTAAGGCCATTTTGTCAAATAAAAAAATCCCTGTTCTGTACTCGATAACTCGACTTTCATTTGGAAGAAACTCTCCTAAAAAAGTTTAATCACTTGAGGCTAAAACATAAGAATCCTCGTTAAGGGTGTAATTGCCAGGGGTCTTGATTGCCAGACGCGCCATTGTTTGAACACGTATTGCTTACTTTGCAATACGCACCGGTTGTTATGTTAATTGCCCCGACGTCATCGCGTTACTTTATAATTGGGGAAGGGGCCGTTTCTTTAGTTTAAGCCTTTTGTAGATCAGATTCATTAGACAAATTGAGAAATTGTAGGATATTTTAACAATTCCCTATCCCTTTCAGTATGTTTGCATTCGCTTTTTTGTTTTAATGAAACTAATTGCACGGATCTTAATCGCGTAATAATTTTTAACTAATAATACCCTGACGTTTCGAGCGCCTTACAGCACCCATGGTCACGGGAGGACTGAGGTGACAGACATCCTGATGTCATAGTTACTCCGAGGAGCCTTCAGCTTTTTAATTATTATTTTTGGTCCGATCTACGCAAAATCAGCTTACTGTGTCTTGAAGTCTTGCAGTGGTATGATTGGTTTTCGTTTTAATTTTATTAGTTATAGGATCCCAAGCTGGTGGTAGTGCATAACCATCTTCTCAATTAAATTCTATATTGAAATTACAGTTACTTTGAGTGCTACGTTGGGACATTTGAGCACTTCTAGTGTTTGCGCCTACACTTGTGGCACTACAAAATCTCCTACGCAGTTGATAGCTCCCGACAATATTTAGAAGTGGTCTTCGTAGTCGAAATCGGCTAGGAGGACTCATTATCATTGATAGGAATCGGTGTTCTTTTGCAAGGATTTGTTGTATATCAAATCTGATATAATGGTTGGGCATGATCCAGAACGTGTAACAAACATGTTTACTGGTGGTAGGATTCCTATGCAGGAATTCCGTCTAGGTAGGTACCACCTCAGGGCCAGTTATTCTGCCGTGAAGCAGTAGCTGTGCAAACATTACTATGTTTCGGTTTGAAGGGCACCGTGAGCTAGCGTAATCACTGGGCATATGAGACTTAAGAACTGATGTCTCAGGGTGTTACAACGGGGTCTTCTGGGTGACATAGCATTGGCTATGGGTAGAGGTTGCACTTTACATCAGGTGAACGTTTTGCTCGTATCGTTGCTCTATCCAATAAAAAAAATATATATATGAAAGCCCACTTCAAGATATAGCCAATTTTGTCCGTGACTCCTGTGACATACGGTAGAACAGCAGTTACACACTGGACTGTGGCCTGGTCTACTGTGTTCCTGTGAGGTAGGTGCGGGCGCATTTTTTTTGTTTTGTTGGAAATCTAGGTAGATACTTGGTTCAGTATATAGATTATTTCCTGTTCTCATTGAGAGTGTAGAATAACGAAGCATTGATGTGTTAAACCATAGAAGTAACCGTGGTGTCTCAGGGCTCGAGTGCTTGCCATTTTTTATAGGAGAAAGTGACGAGACGAGCAAAACGTTCACCTGATGGGACGTGCAACGTCTGCCCATAACAAATGCTGTATCACCTATAGAATTTCTGTGTAGCGCCACATTGCGCTGAGACATCAGCTTTTAAATCTCATGCCCAATTATTACACTAGCCTAGTGGCCCTCAGAACAAACCACAATAATGTATGCATACTACTGTTTCATATAACAATTAACTAGCCGTGCGGTGGTACCTACCTAGACGGATTGCTGCATAGGAATCTTACCACCAGTAAAATAACTAAATGCCTTGAGTTTCATATTCTGTATCTCATCAATATTAAATTAAAATTGTAATTCGCAATTTCAAGTGTTGTTTCTCGTGTCTCTGACACTACATCCCTAGCCTACTTCCGATCCCATAGCATGAGCGTTATATTATGCGGTGATATTTTATGACCACGGAGCCCAGTCAGAGGCCCAGCCACGCAGCCGTAACCAACATTTAAGAAAAAACACAAATTGTTGATTTTTAGGGCTGGTAATGTCGTGACTGTCGCACGCCCGCGGTGACTGATTCTGACACTGTACTCTAGCCTACCTGCGATCTTATTGCATCAACGGGCACGGGTAGGTTGGGAGGAATGAGAGCCTCCGTGTATGCGTACACTTGTGGCACTATAATATCTTCCGTCCAGTTGATGCCCGACTACATTCGAAAGTTGTCGCCGTGGTCAAAACCGGCCCAAGAAGTAGTTATCATCATCATGTTGTGCGCGAGTAGGGCACGAGTGAGGGTGTACATGCGTATATTTGGACACGGTACAGTTAAAAGATTCCGACATTTTTCGAATGTTGTCGCCGTGGTAGAAAATCGCCCAGGATGACATCATCAACAACTTGTAGAATTTAATTCCTCAAGAAAAACCATGACATATATTGATTTCTTATATTTACGCGAACACTACACATTTGAATGTAACTAAGGTGTGTCACGTGGGGTAATGGTCACGGGAAGGAGGACCATGGGTGCTGTAAAGCACTCGAAACGTCGGGTATTAGATAGTCCAATAAAACGCGATAAAATCCATCAAAATAGTTTCATTTAAACATGTCATATTTGTTTCCTTTCAACCATTGCGACACCTACGGGACGAAATCTGATTTTGGATTTACATTTGTAACAATACCATACCAACATAACAGTTTAAATTGTTTAATATTTACATCGAGTGTGTTTTAAAAATTTCTTCGTGATATTAATTTATTTATACAGACACATCATTGCAAATTGCAATATTTCGTAGATTGTCGCCGTGTGGTAGCGGCTTAAGAGAATCTACCACCCCATCTCATCCCATGGGTGTCATAAAAGGCGACAGAGGGAAAACTAAAACCAGAAGATGGACAGCAGCATCTTCCTGGAACATCTGAATAAATAAACTGCAGCAACCCGCCTGCCAAGCGTGACAATTATGGCAAAATCTCACCAAAATGAGAGCTACAAAATTTTGTGGCAATCTATGGGGGAGGCCTGTGTTCAGCAGTGGACTAGTGATAGGCTGTAATGATGATAGATTGTTACGGCTGAACAAATTAATTTAAAGGTGAATACCACAATATATAGGAAGTCTAAGTATAGTATCAACCTTACAAACAAAAATGCTTAGAAAAATAAAAATACTTTTGTCTAAGCATTACTACTTACTTAAGTTTCAAATCGATGTTTTATAATACTACATATTCATTAATTTAAATTAAACTATATTGCAGAGTATTTCAGTGTACACTTATACGTACATGCAGTCACGCCCTCTTTCCCATTCATTTCCATTTTCACTTCATCTTTCCACTTGCTACAATTCCTGAACACGTCTTGCTTCTTCTAGTTTCATTAGCGTTTTCATACAAGCTCGTCGGTCTCGGTTACTTTTGACGAGGTCTTTCCTTGAAAACGACTTTCATCTGATAGTGATACGTTCACTTACGTCGACCCTTTACGGCTTGTCCATTCACACTAGCTGCATCTTCTGTCATCCCTCTCTACGTGTCCAAACCAACTAAGCATCCCTGTCTCTATCTTTGTCCACATCTTCTACCACACCGCAACGTTCCCTTATTACGCTGCTCCTCACTTTGTACATCAAAGTCACTCCAGCTATACTTCTCAAACTTTTCATTTCCACAGCTTAATCTTATTGTCATGCTTCTTCTGCCAGACACAACATTCACTACCGTACGTAAATGTGGAGACCAGAACTCCTCTATATACAGCCATTCGTGCCTTTTTAGATACGTTCTGGCTACACATAAAGTTACGCAGGGCGCCATATGCTTGATTTCCTGCCATTGCTCTTCGCTCAATATCACTGTCGTACTTCTGTGCGACTCTCTTACACTTATTGACACTTGAAGTGACAAAGTAATAAAAAGGGTCTCTAACTTTGTCACTACATCTTCAGCCACATCGCAAAGTTTCTTTATCACAGCGCTGATATTAATGAATACACACAAATACCTGTGTTTAGGGATGAAGAAGATCAAGGTACTGATGTAGAAGTCGATCCAGAGGACAACATTAGCGTTGCGAGTGGAGACAGTGTCGCCAGTCAAGCTACCATCACCCCGGAGACAGTGTCGTCCAGTAGTGCCCCCGCCGGCTCTAAGAACATAGTACCATCGCCATTACGACGATCACGTACCGTCTCAACCACGCATGTTAGTGCGTCTCAGGTATACTTATCTCTTTTAATTAATAAATCTAATATTTAATTGGCCATGGTGGCTCAGAAAGCTTTTAAATCCTTTATCACAAAATATTTATTAATTATTTTACTGGTGGTAGGATTTCTGTGTAGGATAGTTAATAGAATCAGGCGTTACTTTGCGGACATCCATTATAGTAAAGGAAAGAAAGTTACTTTGCTAAGATACTCGTAAAATGTAAAATGGTGTGTATTACCCAGTTTTGAAGAGCACCGCCCGCCCTCCCTCAACAGCGTGCACAAGAAAACCAATACCGGCATCGGGAGCCGCCACCAGATACCCTCCACCATTACACAACACTACCACTAGGCAATACACACCACTGAAGTCGAGAACACGACACGTTTTTCACCTCAAAACGAGGCAT
The DNA here is from genome assembly GCA_019845155.1 of Luehdorfia chinensis. Classification (NCBI taxonomy): domain Eukaryota; kingdom Metazoa; phylum Arthropoda; class Insecta; order Lepidoptera; family Papilionidae; genus Luehdorfia; species Luehdorfia chinensis. The sequence continues at coordinate 3,636,350 of JAHVAK010000390.1, forward strand.
TATCAAGTGACGATCGCCAAAAATCCGGCGTTTATAAGCTTGTGTGTGAATGCAGCGCTGTTTACGTTGGTCAGACTGGCCGCAATTTCGACACTCGTTACAAGGAGCATTTGGCCGCGTACAGAAATTGCAATCCCGATACATCGCATTTCGCGAAACACCTTTTGGAGACTGGACATAATCTAACTTGCGATCATACATTTAAAGTTTTACATATCTGTGACAAGGGATTAAGGCTGTGTGTGCTGGAACAACTAGAAATAATAAAAAATAAAAATAATAACATTACACTGCTGAATGAGCAAATCAACGTATCGAATTCACCACTGCTGAATATCTTTAAATCTAGTACTTAAAGTTCAAATCTTCTCGAAGTAGTCATTTGCTATCAATACGATCGCAAACGGCTGCCTACGTGACTCGGATGGTGGATTGTGTGACTGAATCGGCCGTTATCAGCCGTTATCGCGATGACGTCATCGCATTGTCTTAGATAAAGGTCGGTTGCGTCACCGAGACTATAAATAGCAGCTCTTTGACCGGGCCGCTTACTCGGCGGTTGACAGTAGTAGAGTCAAAATAACTTGATAATGCCTCGTTTTGAGGTGAAACACGTGTCGTGTTCTCGACTTCAGTGGTGGAGGGTATCTGGTGGCGGTATTGGTTTTCTGGTGCACGCTGTTGAGGGAGGGCGGGCGGTGGTCTTCAAAACTGGGTAATACACACCATTTTACATTTTGCATGCGGATCTTAGCAAATTCACTTTCTTTCCTTTTTCTATGCAGTAATCCGTCTAGGTAGGTACAAGGTACCGTCCCTAAGGCCAGTTACTCCGTTGTAAAGCATTAATGTGGAAACATTTCTGTTTCGTAATCAATGAGCATGACAGACTTAAGAACTGGTATCTCAGAATGAAATGTTCCGGGTGACACAGCATTTGCTATGGATAGACGTTGCACTTACCATCAGGTGAACGTTTTGCTCGTTTCGTCCCTTTATCCAATAAAAAAAACCACTACCAATATTATTCTGATATACGTGAAACAAAAACAGTATTGTACTTGCGTATCGATGTTGCAAGTTATACTTCTTTGGTACGACTGAAAGACTAATATGACATATACATCAGAATGATCTTTAATTTAAAAATATGTTTTTTATATAGGATAAAGTGACCAGGTGAGCGAAACGATTACCTGATGGTAAGTACAATGTCTGCCCATAAATGCTGTGTCACCGAGTATATTTCTATGCGCATCACACTGCGCTCGTCCCCCAAGGACATTAGGACTTAAGCCACCTATGCTCAGTAATTTCCCTAGTTCTCAGTGCCCTTCAGACCGAAACAGTAAAGTTTGCACACTGCTGCGTCACGGTGGAATAACTGGTCCTGCTTAGGAATCCTACCTCCAGTCATTTGTTAGATTATTTAAATTTTTATTGATTTTATTTCCGTGTGGTCGTGCCCTGTGGCGGTTTAAGAGAACCTACCACCACATCTCGTCCCGTTGATGTCGTAAATATCGATAGAGGGAAAAGAAAAGAAAATGGGCAGCAGCATCATCCCGGAACCGGAACCCGCCAGCCAAGCGTGGCAACTACCCCACAATCCCCCAAGATGAGTCACAAACTTACTTGTTTTGTGGCAATCTATGTGGGAGGCATCTATATTCAGCAGTGGACTAGTTACAGGCTAAAACAAATAAAAATATGTAATATAAAAAGACTTTAGCATAAAATCGCAAGTACTTTAACTAAAACACACAAAATTTCATTACACAAAGTTTTCCTCGACAAACTTATTTTAGAATTCTACCTTCTGGAGGAATATTCTTATTCGAAATCTGCAAATGAGCTAGGTTTCTTTTACTTTTTGCTGTATCATGAAATATTTTTAGTCTCCACCACCGCCTCAACAATCAGCATGTGAGACGGAGACGGTCGAGCTGAGCGCTAGCAACACTAGTGTCAGTGAGAGAGGAGATAGTTATGGAGATAAGGACAAAGACAGCACGTGGGAGAAGGACAGAAGCGAGAGTAGAGCTTCGTCTTCTACTTCGGCAGCGACGTTAACTAACGTAAGGATTTTTTAAATAAATAGCATAGTAAACAAGTAGTATTCATACCTCATTTTTTAACTTAAAACAAAGCTACTCCTTTCTTCTATTTGAAATTCAATTTCATAATACATACATCTACAGATCACGACTGTATTCCATAAGGGGTAGTCAGAGACTGGGCACTCACTGCAAAAACAGATGACTGCCACAATCCACGTTTCACCAAAACAATATAATGCACTTGGTGTGATAGGTGGTGAGCCCACCGCCACCATGCACTATTGGGTGCACAGTGCAGTTTAATTCGTTCAAAGAATACTACCCCTCCATCTCATCCATTGGATCTCGTAAAAGGCGAGTAAGGAATAAAATTGCACTGTGCACCCAACAGCGCATGGTGGCAATGGGCTGACCACCTATCACACCAAGTGCATTATATTGTTTTGGTGAAACGTGGATTGTGGCAGTCATGTTTTTGGAGTCAGTGCCCAGTCTCTGACTACCCCTTATGGGATACAGTCGTGATCTTATGTATGTATGTAAATAAAAATCTAATGCCGCATGTTTTTTTTATTCTATAATGTAACCAGACAAGCGAAACGTTCACCTAATGGTAAGTTTAACGTCTGCCTGAAATGGATGCCGTGTCACCCAGAGTAATTCGGCAAGACACTACTCTGAAGGGCACTGAGAGTTAGTGTAATCACCGGTCATATGAGACTTAAGAACTGATGTCTCAGGGTGGCGGGCGGAATGTGGTGCCACACATTTAATTTCTTTACACTAGCTCACAGTGCCCTTCAAACCGAAACACAGTAATGTTTGCACACTACTGCTTCACGGCAGAATAACTGGCCCTGGGGTAGTAGCCTACTTAGACGGATTCCTGCATAGGAATCCTACCAGTGAATGTATGATAGTCATCATCTAAGATCGCCCAGACCAATTTGGCTATTTTTTTCGTGTTCGTAATCGTCAGGACAAGGTTTGTATGTTATATATTTTTTTGAAAACCGGTAATGTCGGAAAATTTTGTATAAGAATCTCAATAAAAACGAAGTGACGTTCAGTTTGACAGTTGTGGAGAGACATGTTATAAAATAAACATGCTTAATATTTTTTTTGCTAAGCGGACTTCTCATTTTCTTCATAAGTAAATTGTACCCTTGCGAATGTGGCGCGGGTCGCTAGCAAGAAATAAAGCGAACTCACCGACCGAGGTCCTTCACTGCAGGCCGCTAAAATATATTACTTTATACGTGAAGAGTAAAATTTATACCCACTTTTAAGCATATTGCGCGCACGGAAGCGTAGTAGAAGTTTGTTTAAAGAAGAAGTCAGGAAGCCAAAATTTATATATAGTATGTTTTTGGTGAAACGTGGATTGTGGCAGTCATCTGTTTTGCAGTGAGTGCCCAGTCTCTGACTACCCCTTATGGGATACAGTCGTGATCTTATGTATGTATGTATGTATGTATGTAGTATGTGTTCCAAATAAGTTAAATGAAATAAAACATAATTATTTACTTTCATACTGACAATGTCAATCACATAGTTGTCGTTAGTTTACGTTCTTCATACTGCTAATGTCAAACACGTAATAGCCTCTGGTCATAAAGTCGCACAGAGTATATAAAATGTTGCCAACAAATAATTACTCAATCCTCAGTAACGTTGAAATTTAGAAAATATGAATGACGGTCCAATTTCAATCACACAGCGACCTTAAGTATATGTAAATATACACACATACACATGTGTATATTTATATTTACTGTAGTGTGCAAACATTACTTTGAACTAGTGTTATCACCGGGCAAATGAGACTTATGATGTCTTTGGGTGACGAGCGGAGTGTGGAGCTACACAGAAATATTCTGGTTGACACAGCATCTGTTATGGGCAGACTTTGCACTTACCATCAGGTGAACGTTTTGTTCATCTCGTCACTTTATCCAATAAAAAGTCACCTCCATTCATAAACTTCTGCACACATTACATGTACATTAAACTGCACATAGTAAAGTATAACGTCTTTAGGAAGCAAATTTAAGTAAGTGTCCACAAGTATATTGACTACATTCCAAGACCATTCTGACATTTTCTACTTAGATACATAATGGTCAAGAAGTTTAGTAGCATTTATTTTACACTCACTGCGTCATTTACAAATTGTCAGTTTACGGGGTTTTGTTTTGCCTTTGGGGGTTTTTGAAATCTTTTAGGGAGGTCAAATCAAGTATTCGGAGCTTTTCACCATACGAAACTCTGTAGTGCTATTACTTTACTTTGGTATTATGATATATGTTTTTCTTTACTGGAAAAGTGATGAAAAGAGCAAATCGGTCACATGATGGCAAGTGCAGCGTCTGCCCCTAGCAAATGCTGTGTCACCCGGAACATTACTATGTGATACCACACTGCGCCCATCACCCTGAGACATCAGTTCTTAAGTCTCATATGCCCAGTGATTACTAACTCACAGTACCCTTCAAACTGAAATACAGTAATGTTTGCACATTACTGCTTCACGGCAGAATAACTGGCCCGCGGTGGTACCTACCTAGACGGATTCCTGCACCCTACCATCAGTAAACAGGTCTCAACCGGATCGAGCCAGTTTTGTATAGTTATCCTAAACACCTGATTAAATAAATAGCATTAACTTTGCATAGATTTAGAAAATGTCGATTTCCTTTGCATTCTTTTTCAGCTTATAATATTAAAAAAAATATTCTAGGGTTGGTACTCCCCTGCCTTGAGTGGAGTGTCGTCAGCCAAAATTCGGGACAATCCCAAATATACCAAAGAAACATGCAATAGAAAACTGCTGAAGTCAGACCTTAGTCTTACTTCCCACCCTGAGATGGAGATAGATTATTATGACTACGAAGTGAACAACGCAGGTAATGGCATTTCATGTTTTCTTTTAACTTTCCATTCCACTAATGTCAAATTCATCTTCGTTTAATTTTGCGAACGAAGTGAATTTCCTAGGATATCCTTTTCCCGGTAGCGTTATCAGTTTGCTTGTACCCGCTATTAGGAGGGCGGGAGGTGCTCTACAAAAACTATGTAATACACACAATTTTTAATATTTTCATGCGGGTCTTAGAAATATAGATAGCTTTCTTACCTTTATTATAATGGATTTGTGGACCGCGTGGTCTAGTGCTCAGAGTACCCGACTTCTAAGCCGCGGGTCCTGGTTTCGAATCCCAGCCGGAGCCAACATTTGTGATAAAACATAAATTGTTGGTTTTCGGGTCTGGTTGTGTTGTGATTGTCCCCGTGATTCTGACACTGCATCCGATCTTATCGCATCGGCGTTACATCGGGCGCGGGTAGGTTGGGACGAGTGAGTGCCTCTGTGTTTTCGCGTACACTTGTGGCACTATAATATCTCATGCGCAGTTGATGGCTCTCGACAGTAGTCGGCAGTTGTCGCCGTGGTCGAAATCGGCTAGGAGAACATCACATCATCATCATCATCATAATGGATTTCTACAAAGTAAAGCGTGATTCTATCAATTATATTTTATTTTAATTGGATAAAGTGACGAAACGAGCCAAACGTTCGCTTGATGGTAAGTGCAACATGTGGCCGTAACAAATGCTGTCACAATAAACATTTCTGTGTGATACCACACTGCGCTCGTCACCTTGAGGCATCTGTTGCTAAGACTCATATACCCAGTGATAACCATTAGGTCTCAGTGCCCTGCAAACCAAAAGGGTACCTACTCTTACCTAGACGGATTCCTACATAGGAATCCTACCACAAGTTAATTTTTATAATTAAATTTATTACTTTTTATAAACTAATTGATAAACTAAAATTTGAGTTCAAACAAAGCCGTGGTAGCTCAGGGGCCTGGTGCTCGCCCTTTAATTTCATAGTAAGCGAGTAACCTGGGTTCGATCCCCGGTGCCAGCACCTCTAATATTGTTGTACAATTTTAAGTGCTGATTTACCACGTGCTTAGCGGTGAAGGAAAACATCGTGAGGAAACCTGCATGTCCGAGGAATAGAAATATTTCGAGGACATGTGAAGTCCGCCAACCCGCATTGGAGCAGCGTGGCGGATTCTTCCTAGCTCCAAAAACCCTCTCAAAAATGAGAGGAGGCCTGTGCTCAGTTGTGGGACATTTATAGGCTGAAACTTTACTTTACTTTTTTTTAAAAATTCAAATCTGGAATTTCGTTCTATCATTTTATATTATAAATGAACAGATGTTTACTTATGTTTGCAGGTTCTGTTCCCGGTTCGTATTTAGGAATGGATCCAGCTTTTTTAGTATGGATACCGCCAATTGAAGACGGTGATATTATTAAGGAAATTGACGAAAACAAACCCTTAAAATATGAGGTAATAATTATTGCTTAGTACGCGTGTGACCAGAGTTTGATCCCCGGTGCCGGTACCTCTAAAATTGTTCTGCGACTTTAAGTGTCGATCTAGCACGTGCTAGCGGTGAAGGAAAACATCGTGAGGTAACGGTGAATAAAAATACTTCGGGGACATCTGAAGTCTGCCAATGCGCACTGGGGCAGCGGGACGGACTCTTCACGTCTCTTCATTCTCCAAAATGAGAGGATGCCTCTGCCCTGTATTATATTATAAATCTGTAATAATTTTGCCGTGTGATGAAAGTGCCGTTTGGTGGCGGCTTAAGAGAATCTACCACCCCGTCTCATCCCGTGGGTGTCGTTATAGTCGATAAAGGGAAAATAAAAACCAGATGGGCAGCAGCATCTTCCTGAAACATCTGAATGAATAAACTGCGGTTGCCAACCCGCCTGCCAAGCGTGGCAACTATGGCAAAATTCCCCAAAAATCAGAGCTACAAAATTTTGTGGCAAGCTATGGAGGAGGCCTATGTTCTGCAGTAGATTAGTTATAGGCTGAAATGATGATTGATGAATATAACTTTGAATTTAAAATACGAGTAATGTATGCTCTTGATCTTTAAAACCAAAATGTAAAATAAAATAAAATATAAGAATTTGTTTGGTTTTATTTAAAGTCACTTTACTTATATTGATTTTAATTAACATATTGATCGCGATGACAAATGAGCATGTTTATGACACTTTTATGCTATTATCAAAAATCTTGATCTTTTTTTTAATTCGTAGGAAGTTGTACCGAATGATCTTCGTCCGGATCCAGGCAGCAACACCGAGTCACCCGAAGACCTACCTACATCTAGCACATTGAAAAGAAACTCCGACAATCGCACAAACCGATCAAACGAATCCATAAAATCTATCAGAAGAGACAAGGGAAATATTATACATCCGCTTAATTTTAGCATTAGTGATTTGCAACACACGCCAAAAGTGACAAAGAGAAACAAAAGGAAAAAAGACGAAAATCTCGTGTCGATACCCATGAAAGACCTGAACCTAAATATGTCGCCGGTTAAAGTGCATCGAAGGGATAGTAGAAATGATTATGATAATTCGTCAACACTAAAACGCGTTAATGATACCTCAAGGGAAACCAAAGACGACACACTCAAAAGAACGGACGTCATGGATCTGAGATTCGCGGATGAAAATTCGGATTCATCCAATGATATTAAATTTGCAGATGACTCGCCTGATAGCAATAGATTAGTCGATAGGTACGAAGTTATAGCATAAATATGCGTCTCATAGATCTAGAAATGTGTGTTGACAAATTATATTATTATCAGCCTATTTATATTCTGTCATTGAAAACGGTTAACTGTAACTGGTGTAACAATTGTAAACAGTTAGGTTGTATACCTAAAGCTCCTTAAAAATTGGAACTGGCCATCGATTATGAATGATAAGTACTGAGCCAATAAAAATAAAAACTTCCTCTTGAACGATAAAGATGACACTAACTTTAACATCAATCGCAGTAATTTTAAGCATATTTAAAAAAAATACGTATTGTAAAGATGATCCCAACTGACTTCATTATCCATCTATACTAATAAATACTAATATAATAAAGCGGACGTAGTCGCGGGCTTCAGCTAGTCAATCTTTAAATGGTGATCTTATGGAAATTCTATGGACGGGTATTTGCCCTATTATATAAATTAACACTGAGAGCAAAATATGCCTTGATTAGATAAAATTCATCCTTTTAGATGTACCCATTAATTAACTATAAGGACCAATGACACACGATAATTTTCAATTTCATATCACAGAAACGGATATTTTTCAAAGAATCCTGTTATATAGTATTCAATGTAGTGGCACTCATATAAAAGTTGATAGCAAAAAAAAAACATTTTTTTCCTGTAAACTAATCTAGTCAGATCATCATCAAATCGTCTCCTTCACACTGTTAGATCTTATATATAACTGTTTCACCTTGCACTGTATATTTCCATCCGTATTATTTTTTTGTATTTAGAAGACTGACATTTTCGGGCAGTGCAATACTTCTAAATTGTGTAACATTTTTGTAATTTGATTTTAATCGATGTTTAAAATTGTAATCAATAACAATCGTATACATGAATATTTTGTTAATTAATAATAAAAACTCTTTTTTTATTGTTTTTTTTTTTAATTTTAATAATTTACTTGTAAACGGAATTTATTAAATTATCTAGCGCATAATAAATTTAGAAATGGCAATACAAAAACTGAGAAGTTGGTAATAAATATTTATCTATGGGAATGTGATACTGATTGTACTTACTTGATAGATAATTCGTTAAATCGGTTATAATAAATGTTTCAAATTTTATATTTGAAAGAAAGTTTAAAGAATCGGTAAGTATTCAGTTTGCTTACACAATCGATATGTATGCATCAGTGATTTTTGTTAGTCAATATTTTTAAGTAGCCATTATGCGTTAAGCTCTCGTTAATTACATTTACACACACAGAAGTAAGATTATTCTCATTTCGTGATTGTTTAAATAATTTTTGTTATTATTCTGTTAACTTATTGATTTTGAACTTAAAGACGAATGCCTGTATTACGTGACTTGCTTTTAATTTGTATCTAGTCACTTTTTTTTAAATTTATGTTTTAATATTTTATATTATTTTTAATTTTTGCGTGATATTTGCGTTTATTATTTTACCGAAAAACGTACGGACGAAATGATATTTATGTAAGTTATTATTTTTAATATAATAATAACTCATTTGATGTCGGTAGTGAATAAGCGAATGTTGTTCGATATTTATGTTTTAATTAAACTGTCGCCAATTAAAACATTTTATTTTATAATTGACAACGTAGTTTTATTTCTTGACCAATTCATTAAAAATATTTGAATTTAGAATATTTCTTATTTTAAAATCTGTGATTATTTTTATAAAGCAATATTTTAATACGTAAGACTTTCGAAATTTAAATTTATTTCGTTGTCAAATAATGAATTTTCGTCGTTAGATATCCATTTTCTGATCTCAAGATCTAATATACATATACAATAGTACTGTGAAACATAACGCAGGTTCGAAAAAAAAATGGTCGGATCTTCTTTGTTTATATTATACCTCATACAATCACGCCTTTTTCCCATACAAAGGATAGGCAGAGACTAAAACCGTAGCCAACTATTTGTCCTTGCAGGAAACGAGATGTGACGGGTGGCGAACCACGTCGCCGCCAATTTGGTAGGAGTCAAAAAAATCTTACTTCCCATTGCGTTCCCACGAGCAATATAGTGACAGCATTGCATACGGTATTATTCTGCATGAATCAACTCAGTCCGTGCAATACGGTAGTCGCCTCTTACGACACCTCGGTAGGAAAGAGGTAGGTGATATTCTACTCTGTCGGAAACCTATCGGCATATCAGACAACAGATAAGAGTACTTGACGACTTAGTGATTAAGTAGTATGTACGTGTTGTGGCGGCTTAAGAGAACCTACTACCCCATCTCCGCACATTCAGTCCCGTGGGTGTGGTAAAAGTCGAAGTAGGATAAAATTAAAACCAGGAGATGGGCAGCAACATCTTCCTGGAACATCCTAATAAAACAACCAACCCGCCTGCCAAGCGTGGCAACTGCGGCAATTCCCCCAAGATGAGAGGTACAAACACAACGGCGACTAGTCCGGCAGCCCCGCTAGTCCTGGCTACGCGGTCAAGGTAACGGCGGGGCAGTGGGTGCAAAGAATCTCTGGAGGAAGATGCTGCAGACAAACAACGACTGGACCTAGACACTTTCAACGCACGCACGCTGAGGACCGACGAGAAGATCTTGGAGCTCGAAGAGGAGGTCAGCAAGTCCGCTGGGATATTATACGGTAATCCTTGAATCCCGTAACTTGTTCTACCACCGGGTCCACCAACAGATGGTCGCCCTTACCATCTGTCCCAAGAGGGGTTCGGGTTTCGTATTTTTTTATTTTAGTTTATTATTTTTTTATTTATAGAAATCCCATGGGTACAACATCATTATAGGTGAATCCCAGAAAAGTTATAGTTGAGTTCGCTACCCTTAGCAATGCCACCGACAACAGCTAAAATATGTACCTATGGTAACTGTGGAAAATTCCAGAAGTTATTAGAATAATCAAATCTGGTCAGTTAGTGGAACATAAACGAAACCCGAACCCCTCTTGGGTTCGGGTTTCGTATTTTTTATTATGGATTTTTTTTAATTCTCGAGATCTCTTCGTAGCAGACTAGCCTCATAAAATAACTTAACAAAACATTTAAATGGCGACTTTAAGGTTTATTTGTCAGTCAGTAATAACCCTTCAGCTGTCACCCTGTTGTTTCGGCTTAAGAGAATCTAACCAACCCATCTCATCCCGTGGGTGTCGTAAAAGTCGACAGAGGGAAAATTAAAACCAGGAGATGGGCAGCAGCATCTTCCTGGAACATCTGAACAAATAAACTGTGGTTGCCAACCGCCTGCCAAGCGTGGCAACTTTGGCAAAATCCCCCTCAAAATGAGAGCTATGTAGGAGGCCTATGTTCAGCAGTGGACTAGTGATAGGCAGAAACGATGATGATGATGAATTTGTGCACTGTTTGATTTTCAAATAAAATAAATATCTCGACAGTGATACTTTCCTACAAAACTCACTACACGGTGTTGATGGGAGGTCTTAACGCAAAACTGGGTATGAAGAAACACGATGAGCTGGGCAATTTGGAATAGGGCGACGGCACCAAAAGGGGCCTAATATAACTATTCGACCTAAGATTCTAAATTCCTCTAATTGATTTTTGATAATATGATCGTTTCATAACGCCTTGGTCGGCGCAGTCGATGGACTGCTGCGCTACAGGTATACACAAAAAACGTAGTAGTATATGAAATAGGTTTTTTAAAAAAAATAGATATTAAAAGGCTATAGTACTTGTCAAAACAAGCAACATAACGGAGCTGTCTTGCTCATTTGAGGAGTTCCTATAGCCTACTTCTAGCTCCATCATCAGATCAGCTCCATGACACCATGTTATTACACTGTCACCGAAGCTTCATAGGTATGCTAATTTTTAGTTTAATTGCATCGGTAAGTCGGTCAAAATTGACTTACAAGGTTTGTTTGTTTGATGATGTGAACTTAAAAAAAAGCTTGTGTAAAGTAAATAATGAAGGATAATCAAATAGATTTATTTTCTCCCTAAATGGCTATTAAGCAAGCAATTTCGGGATCTTTTTGCCGATGGGGTGACAAATTGGGAATTAGGGGATCTTTTTATTGAATTTTGCACATTACGCATTTTACAAAATAACCTTTCCGTACTTTGGTCCCTAATTTTTTTTTTTATTGTAGAAAGTGACGAACCGAGCAAAACGTTCACCTGATGGTAAGTGCAACGTCCGCCCACAAAAAATGCTGTGTCACCCAGAATACTTCTGTGTGACACCACAATGCGCCCGTCACCCTGAGACATCAGTTCTTAAGTCTCAAATGTCCAGTGATTCCGCTAGCTCACAGTGCCCTTCAAAGAACCTCCATAAAAAAAGAATGCAAACTCTTTTTATAAAAATATGAGCAAAATAATTAATATTATAATTTTTTAAAACAAAAAAAAACCTATAAAATGAAACTTAAAACTATTCTTCATTTTACTCTTTTTTTTATCGTATTAAGTGACGAAACGAGCAAAAAGTTCACCTGATGGTAAGTGCAACGTCCGCCCACAACAAGTACTGTATCACCCAGAATATTTCTCTACCACTGCGCCCGTCACCCTGAGACATCAGATCTTAAGTCTCATATGCCCTGTAATTACCCTAGCTCACACTGTCCTTCAAACCGAAACACCGTAATGCTTGCACACTTCTGCTTCACGGCAAATTAACCGGCCCTGGGGTGGTACTGGTTTGATGCTTTTAGGCATCAAATCCGCCATATGTACAATTTCAGTGCATAGAAGTTTAAATAAATAAATAAAATAATATTTCCGTAGTGTAACTGCAAAGCACTAACTTTCTCAATTAAATATATGATGGAACCCTTCAAAAAGCTAGCAAAAACTAAAAAAAAATACAAGACTTTAATTAGAACAGTTTTTACAAAATTAAACAATTATAAACCAATTTTAAATTTATAGAAATCCCATGGGTACAACATCATTATAGGTGAATCCCCGAAAAGTTATAGTTGAGTTCGCTACCCTTATTAATGCCACCGACAACAGCTAAAATATTGAAAACTGTGGAAAATTCCAGAAGTTATTAGAATAATCAAATCTGGTCAGTTAGTGGAACATACACGAAAATGTTTTATCCATATGAGACTTTAAGACAGACAGGCAGACTGCCAAAAGTTTTAAAAACGGTCATTTATGATAAGGCATATAGTATAAATGGCTGTTTTTACTTGAATTGTGACACAGACAGACTTCAATTTTATGTTCGAAAAGTTTCAATTTAAACCTGTCTTAATGAATATTAGATAAAGAAAAAAAAATGGTGTTTATTGGTCCAGCCTAACATACATACAAAATACAGACTTCATAACAGACAAACCATGTATATACATACACACCCAACCTATTAGCTCTTTCCCTTTTTGTTACACTAGCGCCATCTTAATTGCTATTTAAGGAACACATTTTGATACGCAGAGTCGGTGCTCCTAACGTTTACGCTCCATAATCCGAAAATATATAACCGATAGCAAATAATTTGAAAATGGCGTCGATGGCACTAAGGTTTTACATATATTGGCTGATTTCTGCGTAGGAATTCTACCACCTTAGGTTTGTTTTTCTCCCATTAATGCAAACGATATGCGCAAACAGTTATTGCTGGCGGCATTTAGAATAAGAAAAACAGGTTTCCCATCCAGTACAAATAAGCAATCCACATTATATAACTTTCGCTAAAGCCCCTCGCTTTAACTTTCCAATCTTCTACCGATGACAGCGTCTGCAATATAAAAAAATGTTAAGTCATCGATAAATAAATATTTTTCTTTCAGAATGAAGCTAATGAAGAGGTAGAAGAAAAAACTAATCCTGAAGTAGAGTATTTCGTCCAGGAAGAAACACTTTATTCTGCGTCAGAAGTGTGTGCCGGTATCATTAACGTGTAAAAAACCGGTTCCGCGAGACGAATTGCTGGTACCAGGATATATCTGTTCACGCCGTGTAACCAATGTTGTCAGCTCCAAAAAATACGAAACCCTCTTGGATTGGAATAGGCTGATACGCTAGGAAGGCTTCATGCAAAAAAAACCATTAATGACGTATTACTCGTAGCGGAGCTTGGAAATTTACATAAAAATCCTATTAAAATCAATCCTGTTCCATTGGAATGGGCTGATACGTTAGAAAGGCTTGACCCTTAGCATCGGATTTATGCAAAAAAAGCAATTTACGACGTATTATTTAAAGCGGAACTTGGAAATTTACATAAACATTCATTTAAAATCAACGAATCGAATCAGCACATTTGTCATTTTGTTCATTTTCATCATCCCCGGAAGGTTTGTCATCATTGACATTACCCCGTCTATCCTCATTGTCACCTTCCCCTGAACAAACATCTCCCTAGACTCAGATTACTACATCAAGAGACAGTTCAAATTCTAAGTATGAATATATCTATGACTGCGTAAGAAATCTACTAACAAAATGCCTGACACATGTCGTTGCTTATGACAGATGGTGTATTTACCACCTTGAAAAATGCCAGATTGAATTTCCACAGACCAATGACGGGCGAGCAAACCGCGATACTGCGATCGCCAATTGGCCTGATACGTGGTTGAGGCACAAGTCCTTTTTGGGAGACGCCTATCGAGTTCAGCGTCGGAATTTTTTTATAGGAGTTCTGGGTGACACAGCATTTGTTATGGGCAGGCATTCGTGGCTGGTGAACGTTTTGCTCGTTTCGTGACTTCATCGAATAAAAAAAAGTCAAATAACCTCAAAAACTATACTAATAATATAAAAAATAACTAAACTAATAATAAATAAACGTCAAAAACTAGACACAAGTGCTGTATGACTTATTCTTGTTCCAACTGTATTCCACTATAAATAAACTAGAATAAGTAAATCACTCACTACTTTATTTATCGTTTTGCTAATATGCTTAATTTTATTTTGTATGTATTGTTATGCTGCAAGTAATGACTTGAAGCCTTTCATACATTATAGCCGATTTATTATATTTTTGAAGGTAGGTGAAACCATTCTGTCATCATTCACATTGTACAACAACATTCTTTTTTTTTTTTAATTTTTTTTTTTCTTAATGTAGGGTACATTAGAGATAATATTTCTTTGTTTTTCCTTCTTATATTAAACTCATTATAAAATATATTGTTTAAAGTCATTATCTCCACATGCTTTTGTAAAGCTGGACCGTGTTATCACCAAACGGCCTCAGCGGAAGGAAGACCAGCGCCGGTTGCTAACAGCCGGCATATGCTGAGCTGGGACCGACTTGTGACGACATATTTTTGTAACATTCTTTTTGAGTATTGTTTTGCGTAAATGTACCGTCGTTACAAATAAATGTATTTAATTTCTTTCTTTCTTTCTATTTCAAACAATTCTCGTACTTACATAATAAATGTTGATACTTCCGCATTCTATCACTTTATGCTCATTTAAATGAAACTAAGTTTACAGATTTTATCGCGTTTAATTTTTTACTATTTATAACCCGACGTTTCGAGTACTTTACAGCACCCATGGTCACGGGAGGACTGAGGTGACAGATGTCCTGATGTCATAGTTAACCTGGGGTACCTTCAGCTTTTAATTATTATTTTTGGTCCGATCTACGCAGAAAGAGCTAACTGTGTGTTGAAGTCTTGCAGTGGTATGCTTGGTTTTTGATTTAATTTAAATTTATTATTGGATCCCAAGCTGGTGGTAAAACCCAACCATCTTCTCTATTGAAATTAGGATGTTTTTTCAATAGCCTCGCGAATCATCCTTGGTAGGAATCGGTGTTCTTTTGCAAGGATCTGTGGTTTATCAAATCTGATGTAATGGTCGGGATGATCCAGAACATGGTCACAGACTGCAGACTTTCTAGAACGACTATGCTCATGTTAATGTATCTTCAGTTATCACGATTGTATAAGATTGTATCGAAACATATGCAATATTTTTTTATTGTACGAAACGAGCAACACGTTCACCTGATGGTAAGTGCAACGTCCGCCCACAACAAATGCTGTGTCACACAGAATATTTCTGAGTGACACCACACTGCGCCCGTCACCTTGAGACATCAGTTCTTAGGTCTCAAATGCCCAGTGATTACGCTTGCTCACAGTGCCTTTCAAACCGAAACACAGTAAGGCTTGCACACTACTGCTTCACGGCAGAATAACTGGCCCTAGGGTTGTACCTACCTAGACGGTTTCCTGCATAGAAATCCTACCACCAGTAATTTAGTAGCATATTCTGTAAACAGTCGTTAAAAAAAATAATCTGCTTTATCAATTACTTGCCTTTTTACCTTCCACAATTAAAATGAAACCTATTCATTTTATACCGTTAGTAGATTAAACCGAAAATAAAAAAGGAGCGCCTGCAAACGTGACAGAACTGTATACATACTAATATTATAAATGCGAAAGTACTCGTAACTCCCTCTGTCCCTCTTGTCTGTTTGTTACCTTTTCACGGTTCAACCGCTGGATCGATCTTGACGTAATTTGGCACAAGGACAGCTTGCGTCCTGGATACGGACATAGGATCCTGAATAATCAAAAATTTCATGCGGGATATTTAAAAAAACGCAACCCATACCAGGTACCCAGTCGGACGAAGTCGCGGGAATCAGCTATTTTAATTTATATTGTACAGTGCAAGCACTGTACATTTCCATTCCGTCAGCATTTTACCAACGTTCCATTGTATTAATAACATAATTTTAACACGGTATAAATCGGTTCACGTTCGGACAGCACGCATACCGCGTGTTCACATCCTCCATCAAATCATTAGCAATTATTTATATTATAATAACATTATCCAGAATCAATTCTTATCATTCAATATCAACTAAAGATTGTGGGAAGCAACTCGTACCTATATAACATACATACATACATACAGTCACGCCTCTTTCCCATAGGGGTAGGCAGAGACCACATATTTCCACTTGCTACGATCCTGACACACATCTTTAGCTACTACTACTTTCGTTATTGTTTTCACACACGCTAGTCGGTTGCGGGTACTTTAAACGTGACCTTTCCTCTAAAGTTCACCGATCTGATTGTGATATGTACGCCTAAGTCGACCCTTACCGGCTTTTCCATTCACACTTGCCATAAATCTGTTTCGTCAATCTCCTTTTATTCATCCTCTCTACGTGTCCAAACCATCTAAGCATGCCTTTCTCTATCTTTTTCACTACATCTTCAACCACACCGCAACGTTCCCTTATCACGCTGTTTCTCACTTTGTCAATCAGAGTTACTCCAGCTATACTTCTCAAACTTTTCATTTCCACAGCTTTAATCATACTTTCATGTTCTTCTGCCAGACCCAGCATTCACTACCATACATAAGTGTGGGGACCAGAACCCCCCTATGTACAGCCAGTTGTGCCTTTTTAGTTACGTTCTGGCTACACATAAAGTTATGCAGAGCCCCGTTCACTTGATTTCCTGTCAATACTCTTCTCTCAATATCACAGTCATACTTTCCGTCTCTCGTAAACTTAGAACCCAGGTACACAAACTTCACTTGTTCCACTCTTTCTCCTTCAATCAGAACTTTGCAATCCGACATACTTTCTTCTCTTTCAAAAACCATTACTTTCGTCTTACGTATATATAAAAAAAATATTAAAATAAGTATAAATAAACACGAATTAACAATAACGTTACTCACTGTAAAATATTAATAATATTTATTTTATATATCCCAACCAGACGAGAAAGCTCTATGAATACCCCATTATAATAAATCATTATTAGACTCAATAATTACTCATTATTAGTTAATCGTAAATAAATTTTTAAATAAAATAAATAATTTGAATAATTTGAAATAATTGAAAATAATTTTTTTTTTTTATTTTTTTTTTTATTTTATTTCAGACAAAATCCACAGCTCTTTGTTACATCGTACGTACATCTTATGATCTTAAATTATAGCCAAAAACGGATTTACATTATTTAAATAGTATTTTCAATTTATAACGGACATGTTGAAGACAAAGTAGTTGGGACTAAAAATATATATTTTTAAACATCTAGAAAACATTACAAGAAAATTAAAAGATTTTCAACATACATAATGCTCGTATGCGCCTCCCGCGGGCATGTGTGTGTGTGTGTGTGTGTGTGTGTGTGTGTGTGTGTGTGTGTGTGTGTGTGTGTGTGTGTGTGTGTGTGTGTGTGTGTGTGTGTGTGTGTGTGTGTGTGTGTGTGTGTGTGTGTGTGTGTGTGTGTGTGTGTGTGTGTGTGTGTGTGTGTGTGTGCGTGTGCGTGTGCGTGTGCGTGCGCGTGTGTGTGTGTGATTATTCAAATTACATAATCATAGGCGCAACTGAGTTGAAGTCTTCTTTATGAAATGGTGACAGAAAATTTGTTTTACCTTACGCAATTTTCCATAACACTGTTGTACTGGTGGTAGGATTCCTATGCGGGAGTCAATCTCAAGATAGGAAACGATTCAGATATAAATAGAATGCCCGTTTTCTTTGAGATTAACTGACCTTTGTGACTTTATGTTTTTATGTTATTCTGCCGTGAAGCAGTAGTGTGCAAAGATTACTGTGTTTCGGTTTGAAGGGCACTGAGAGCTAGCGTAATCACTGGGCATATGTGCACAGTGTGGTGTCACACAGTAATTTTCTGGGTGACACAGCATTTGTTATGGACAGACGTTACACTTACCATCAGGTGAACGTTTTGCTCGTTCCGTCACTTTTATGAAATAAAAAAAAAAAAACACGATTTACTGAAAATGACGAGCATGTGGCGTTGCGTTGCTTAACAGTTTCCAATTGTACAGGTACGTTATTATGTACGATGAAGAGAAGATGCACAGCAAATTGGTGATGAATTTCAATGGCTCCGTATACATATTTGCTACGGGCCCGGGTTTTAATCGGCACTGAGCACAACAAGCGTACGGGCAAAGACTGAGGCATTCACTCGTTTTAACCTGATGTGACGCTCCTGCGATAAGACTGGCTAGAATACTGATAGACGTTTTTTTTAATAAAATGGGGCAAACGAACATGTGTCACACCTAATGGTAAGTGATCCACCACCGCCCATGAACTTCCTTAATACCAGAGGAATAGCAGATGCATTGCCGGCCTTTGACAAAGGAGTAACTTGAAGATCCCTGAGTCGTATCGGTCCGAAGAACCGCTGCGGTTGTGCGTGGCAGAAAATTCTATGAAAAACGAACTGTGCTGGAATGCTAACCATCAAGCTGTTGACGATGGAATTGAGTAGCTTATTGTTTTTCCGTTACAACGCACACACCGCCGCTCGGTACGAACGCTTTTACTGGTGGAAGGATTCCTATGCAGGAATCTAGATAGGTACCACCCCGGCCAGTTATTCTGCCGTGAAGTGAGTCTAAGGCTGTGGACGATGGTGTCCCAAAAGGCTGTGTGTTATCGCTAACCCTGTTTCTCCTGCATATCAATGATATGTTACGGATTAGTAACATTCATTGCTATGCAGATGACAACACTGGTGATGCCTTATACACCGGCCGTGCCAATATTTATGGGGAACACTTCGACGAGTACCGGAACAAACTTGTGTCTAAAGTCGAAGATTTTGTTAGACAAAATCTCGGACTGGGGCCAACTAAATTTAGTCCAGTTCAACTCTAACAAGACACAAGTTTGCGCGTTTACCACAAAAAAGAAACCTTTCGTCGTGTCACCTCATTTTGAGAGCACTCCCCTCGTTGCCTCAGCCAGTATCGGAATCCTTGGCATCGACATATCAAGCAACGTTCAGTTTTGCGGTCACTTGGAAGGGAAGAACAAATTGGCCTCTAAAAAGCTTGGCGTCCTCAGTAGAACGCGACAGTACTTCATTCCGGTCCTCCGCTTGCAACTTTATAAGGCGCACATGGAGTACTGTTCTCATCTCTGGGCGGAGGCACCTCAGTGTCAGCTCCTTCCATTTAACCGCATTCAATGAAGAGCGGCTCGAATCGTCGACGACCATGTTCTATCTGAACGGCTTGATCCCCTGAATTTGCGAAAAGATGTTGCATCTCCTTGTATTTTTTATAAGATCTACCTCGGGGAGTGTTCCGATGATCCGGATTAATTCCAGCCGCTGAATTCCACCATCGCACCTTACGGCATAACTTAAAATTCAATCGTCACCACCTTGATGGTTGGCATTTCACCACAGTGCTATTTTCGCGGAATTTTCTGCCACGCACTTGCACTTTATGGAATTTGCTGCCGTCAGCGGTTTTTCCGGACCGATACGACTTAGGGACCTTCAAGAAAAGAGCGTGTTCCTTTCTCAAAGACCGGCAACGCTATTCCTGTGGTATTGTAGATGTTTATGGGCGGCGGTGATCACTTACCATCACGTGAGCCACTTGCTCGTTTTCCCCCTATTCTATATAAAAAAGTAGTGTGCAAACACCTTACTGTGTTTCGGTTTGAAGGGCACTGAGAGCTAGTGTAATCACTGTGCATATGAGACTTAAGAACTAATGTCTTAGGGTGACGGGCGCAGTGTTATGTAACACAGAAGTGTTCTGGGTTTGACACACCATTTGATATGGTCAGACGCTGCATTTACGATCAGGTGAACGTTTTGCTCGTCTCGTCACTTTTTTAAATAAAGAAAATACATTCAAAAATTAAAATGGATAAAAGACTTTAGCAGGAATAGTCACTAAATGCAGCATATAATTTGTTTGTATCGTACTTTTCGTAACAATTCGTATTGGAATGATAGGAGAACACCATCGAAATTGTTTCGCTATTACAACTTATTCCCCAACTTACCTATTTCCATTAACACTACTCCATTGATTGCTAATCGCTTTCTCGTTCAACAAATAGCTTCGAAAATACGTTATCCATCAAAACAATAATTCTAATTGGACAGGCATTCATCGAAACCTTTGTTATTATTACGACCAGTATTATTTATTTATTTATTTATATTAGGTACACAAACAGTAAGTATATATAACATTCATACGAAAGAAGTTTAAAAGGGGATTGTTCTTATATACTAAACAAATTATAGGTATACAAAAGATTCACTGAACTTATGAATAACTGACGAACATTAAGAATATTAGCTGTTAATTAAAGTAACTGTAGAGCAAAAATAACTAATTGAAATGAAAATAAAAAGACAGAAGTTAATTAAGGCCGATACAGTTTAAAATGCAATGCTTAACAAGTTTGCTTCTAAATTTTGGAAGGGAGTAAAAAATATGTCTAGAATTGGCAATTTAGGAATTTCATTATAACTTGTACACATACCAGTAACTGGTGCATGCCTACCAACATTGGTTTTAGTTCGCGGAGTACAGACAGTTCTGGTAATTAGATTTCTTGGCAAATTATATTAGATTTTATATTAGATATTAGATTAGATAACACCGTTAAAAATTTTGCTCAGAAATATCTATCTATCTGCGACGGTCTCGTAGGGATTAATTTCTGAAGTAAATTAAAAGATGGTAATAAGGGGTCCTATGGGAGATATCCCGCGAAGTAATATTTTTATTTCCTTTATTTGCCTATATGTCTAAAGAGAAACGAGCGCAGATTTCATCTGATGCAAGCACTGTGGCGTACCAAAACTCATCACTATTGTCGATGAAAAACTGTTGATGATTCGAACAATATAAGTCTACAATAGACTTAACTTGTTAAGACCGGTAACGCACAACGTTAATTTTTTAATAGTAGGAAGTGATGAGAAATGCAAAACGTTACCCCGATGGTGAGTACAACGTCTGTCCATAGAAGAAGCTCGCGTGGCGGCGTTCCAGTAGGAGAACTATTCTAACTGCTAGCTCTGACGTCACGCGCGAAGAGATATCTATGTGTCACAAGCCAACGCTTGGGCCGATCGTACTCATCAAGTGCACCGCCTAACGGAGCACATTTTAGATAATTTCCACGACCGCCCTAAGCCTGTAGGCACAGGGGCCTTATTTTTCGATGTCGCAAAGGCATTCGACAAAGTCTGGCACGACGGCTTGTATTACAAGCTGTATCACACGAAAGTGCTGGACAGACTCGTGAACATCATACTTACTTCTCGAGGGGCACGCCTAAGCCCGCTAGACGTTGCCACACAATCGGCAATAATCAGCTAGGCTCGATCACCCTGTTCGGTCGCCCTATTCCCTGGGAAAAGAGCGTCAAATACCTCGGGGTCACGTTAGACGCAGCGATGTCGTTCGCTGAACAGATAAAGAACGTGCATAATAGGGCGGCTTTTATCGCAAGCCGCCTATATCCGTTAACTTGCTCCGCAAGCAAAATGTGCCTTAGACACAAACTTCGCCTCTACAAGACATGCATTAGACCCGTAATGGCCTATGCATGCGTCGCGTTCGCACACGCGACGGGCAACCGTATAAAGAAACTGCAGACCGTGCAAAATAGATTCTTGCGAGGTGCCACCGGAGCCGGCTGGTACCAACGCAATGTAGACCTTCACAGCGACTGTGAAATGCCCTTACTCTCTGAACACTTCAGAGAAATATCACAGCGGTTTTTCGAAAAAGCCGCGGTTCATCCAAACCCGCTGGTGGTTAAAGCAGCGAATTATCGTTCCGGCAGAAACGCGACCGAACGCAAACGTCGCCCGCGAAACGTGCTAGACGACACGGACGTCTCAGCACTCCCTGACCACGATACGGTCAGCCACGACCCGAGCAACACTGTACACACAGTCAATACCTTCAACATCACACGCACAACGTCGCGACCGCCGTAGAGAGCGGCGCGCAGCTATCGTAAATAACACCGCGTACACCAGATACACCCGTGTTCTAAGGCGGTTCTCACCGCCCAGAGTTACCGACACACAAGTCGACAGTCCGAACGGAGGCCCGCGGCCTCCCTCGGACGGTCATTAGATGACTTAAGATAATAATTTTATGGAGATATTCACAGTAGCGCAATAACGCAGCGAACGCAACGGTCCGAATTTAGATGTTTAGTAGGAGTTTATATTTGTGTATTTATGTTTGGGTCAAACCAAACCTGGCACGCGGGCCCCGGGCCCGCGAGCACAGCATCCGATGAAGCTGTAAAATCCAAAAGGCTAACAGCGATTACTTCACCGAAAACAAGCAAATTGGGCCGATCGTGCCTCTCTAACGCTTGTTGAGTGCTCTCGCTTGCACGCACAGACTAAGGCGGAACGGCACACTTTTTCGCAGTATCCGATGAAGCTGTAAAAGCCGAGAAGGCTAACAGCAATTACATCACCGAAAATATATATACACTTTTTCGTGCGCGCTGCCGGTGTTCATCAATTTATTAGACGTTATCACGTCAAAGGGCTGCCGGTAACGATGACGATAACACTTTTCTTGTATGTAAATAAACTGATGGAGATTAGTTGTGAGCCCAGCACGCAAAAACGACTGGAAAGATTTCGATACATTTTTTTAGTTGTACTTCTTAGACACTTGGTCCTTATCTGAAAAAAATATGACGATATTTTTATCCATACTAACATTGTAAATGCGAAAGTAACTCTCTTTGTTCCTCAGTCGGTTTGTTACCTTTTCAGGTTAACAGTTCGACCACTGAACCGCACTTGATCAAATTAACGAACTTAAACGGACAGAGATAGCTTGCATCCGGGAGACGGACATAGGATTCTTTTTATCCTGGAAAATCAGATAGTTCCCACAGGATATTTAAAAACCTATAATTATGCGGAAGAAGTCGCGGGCATCGTCTAGTACTAAAATTAAAATCATGCATTATATTCCCGCATTAATATTGCGTAGAAAAGTCGACTAACAGTGACGTCTAGAAACTACGAAAATTTTAAACAGTGCGTTCAGCACAACGTCACAAGTTTAAAACACTGAAAGCGTTGCCTCTGCGGGGCTCGGTGTGCCTGCTACAGACAGTTTGCGCTGTAAAATGTTTTCAGTTGACGTTACGTTCGAGAAAGTTCGATGAAGTTCCGAAACACGTTACGGTAAAAAATAAAGACACGAGTATTTTGGTTGTACAAGACTAAAGTTTTTTTTTTATAGAAGAGCGGCTCACCTGGTGTTAAATGATCACCGCCGCCCAGCGGGGCTATTGCGTATCTAAAGTGAAGATCACTTATAAAAGTGTTGAACGAATATCTGTCTAATAATTTTCGTACTGGTTATGGTTAACGAAAATGACGATAATTTTTCATTTTTGTTAATTATAACCAGTATGCAGACACTTATTTAGCAGATATTCGTTCAACACTTTTATAAGTGATCATCACTTTGGATACGCCATAGCCCTGCAGGAACATGCTCAACCAGTAGAATTACGGGTAGGCCTTTTAAAAATTAATAGGCAATTTTCTTGAAGGTCCCTAAGTTGTATCTATCCGGAAAAAAATAGTGTATATATTTATCGTAAAATATGTACGTAAATAGTAGATAGTGTAGACGCATCAGAAAATATTTAACAACTAGCTGCGCCCCGCGGTTTCACGCGCGTAAAAAAAACCCCCATCGATGATATACATACCTACTTCCCTATTTGAATTGGATTTTTGGGTTTTAATTTTTTTGCGCGGAAACCTAATTATTTTTCTGAAATTAAAGTAGCCTGAGTTATCCGCTATAATATCAGCTATCTGTCAGTGCAGTCCCGTCAAAATCGGTCCAGCCGTTTCGGAGATTAACCGGAACAAACAGACAGACATACAGACAAAAATTTTAAAAATTGTTTTTTTCTTATAAGTACTGTATACATACTGTACTATATACTTCAATTTTCACCTTTCAATACGGCGAAGCTGTGAAAGACTCCGGGCTAACAGTGACCAGCAGTCCGGGAAAAAAACCTACTTGGAATAAAAAATATTTCGACGCATTAGTCAAACGTTGCGGATTTTTCTCGTCTTCAAAACCTTTTCAGAAACGAGAAGAGGCTTTTCCTCAGCGGTGGTTGCTTTCCTTTTTTTTTCTTTTAAACCAAACACATGAACCTTTGGCGTATCCAATTCGACGCGGAATTAAAAGACTGGTCATAAATACATCCGTATGTTTTGCGTCCCGAACTCTTCAGTTATGGATGTGGCGTGGCCATTACAATATTAATTTATGATGTTGTAATCTTTTCATAAATATTGTGTTACCAACTATATAAATTTTGTTTTTTTTTTAATGCGACAACAAACGGGATTCCTATGCAGGAATCCGTCTAGGTAGGTATCACCCCTGGGCCAGTTATTCTGCCGTGAAGCAGTAGTGTGCAAGCATGACTGTGTTTCGGTTTGAAGGGCAATGTGAGTTAGCGTAATCGCTGGGCATTTGAGACTTAAGAACTGATGTCTCAGGGTGACGGGCGCAGTGTGGTGTTACAGAAATATTCTGGGTGACACAGCATTTGTTGTGGGCGGACGTTGCACTTGCCATCAGGTGAATGTTTTGCTCGTTTCGTCACTTTATACAATAAAAAAAAAAAAAGATAAAAACTATTTTGTTGCAAAGCAGCGCTTGTTGCTGGGCAGCGAATCAGCGAGAAATTACCTTTATATGGGCATTTTAAAGGTCTGGCGCTCGAGAGCACCGACCTGCACAACCAGTGAGAATACCATAGAGTATAAGTATAGGGGAAGAGAATCCTGTCGCGACGCGGAACGCTTGCCTCTCGTTGTCACATACGCTAAATTTTATATCGTGCTTTCTTTAGTATAATTATAATAGATCTTCTTTTCTCAACCTGTGCTCTTCTTTCTTAACTGTCTTCCTAGTGCTATACTCCTTCTGTAAGTAATTCTTACTCGTGTGACTTTCTTCTGTGTACTCCTTTTCTAACGTTTTGTGCTTGAAAACTTTTACGTACGAATTAAGTTGAAACTATTTATAGGAGTCTTTAATTAAAGTCACGTCTAATCTCCATAGATAATCCTTGTATCCAGTCCGGATGCGGAGTACTATATCTGTGGAAATATGCACAATTTTTATTTTATAATCTCTTTCCATTGTGACAGCAAATGCATTTTGATTTCTTTTTTTATTCTATCAATATTTCGTTAATATAAAGCAGCTAACCTTTTTAATACTAGTCAAAAAATGCTTACTCCCCTCTGAGTTCCTACGAGCAGTATACTGACAGAATTACTTATTATGTTATTATTCTGCACGGAAAAAACAAAATTTAAATCCATCCGTTCATGGTGCAATGCTCCAAAAAGGACGGCCACTCAGGATATGCATGATTTATAGCTATATATAATTCAATAAAAGTTGATTCCAAAAATTTCGTTTATGAAGTAAAAAAGTTTCAGCCTGTAAATGTCCCACTGCTGAGTACAGGCCTCCTCTCAATTTTGAGAGGGTTTTGGAGCTAGGGAGAATCCGCCACGCTGCTCCAATGCGGGTTGGCGGACTTTAAGAAGTAGCATATAAATAAATTTAAAAAGAATATTTTAAAATTAATAATAATTACCAAGATTGTAGTTGCTGATTTAATAATAACAATTTATACTTAAGACTAAAACTATGTACTGAATGCAGATTTCGAATAGGCGGCGGCAAGTTTTTCCAGCACTTGGTTGCGGTGTATCGGAAGCTTCCTTGGAGTGCAGCAGAATGATGAGGAGGCATCCGCAGCATGTACGCAGAAGTCCTTGTTAAAATAAAAATACTTAGTGGACTGAAAAATAGTTGTTGTATTCTCGTTTATTTCTTCTTATATACAAAAAAAACCAATGAATATATATATAGGCAACCGGCGACGGTCGGCCTTCCAAAGCGAGTGTAATGATCCGATCGTCGCTTCCTCGAGATCACTTCAGTGGTCCCGCCGTCCGGACGTCTCCCGCGCATAGATGATGTTGCTTTACCAACACCATTGAACGACTAGACGCATGGATAATTTCAAATCAGATGTTGTTAAGTACACAGCGTTTTCCTTTGTCGTTCTTTGAGCGCAAAGCCAGGGAATGGAATTCTGGTCTTTATGTGCTAATATGATGTTGATATCTTCAAAGCTAGAGTGAATAAGCATTTTCTAGACAAACCGTATAAGGTAACAGCCTATAAATGACCCACTTCTGAGCACAAGCCTTCTCTCATTTATGAGAGGATTTTGTAGCTAGGAAGAGTCCGTCACGCTGCTCCAATGTGGATTTGCGGTCTTCACATGCCCTCGATTTTTTTGTTACTCATTTATACAAACTAAGAAAAATCGATTCATAGGGCGTTTTTATTCACCGCTGGGAATGTAGCAAATCAGCACTTAAAATTGCAACTAACAATTGGTAGCGCCAGCTGTGCATCTAAGTGCACCGGGAATCATGACAATCGTCGTCGTCGTCGCCGTTCGTCGTCGTTTCAGCCTATCACAAGTCCACTGCTGAACATAGGCCTCCCCCATAGATAGTCACAAAAGTTTGTAGCTCTCATATTGGAGGGATTTTGCCATAGTTGCCACGATTGGCAGGCGGGTTGGCAATCGCAGTTTATTTATTCAGATGTTCCAGGGAGATGCTGCTGCCCATCTCCTGGTTTTAATTTCCCTCTGTCGAATTTTACAACACCCACGGGATGGGATGGGGTGGTAGATTCTCTGGCCGCTACCACACGATGACAAATGGCTTATCTGGTGGTAGGAATTTAATGCAGGAGTCCGTTAAGATATGGATCACCTTAGTTCCAGTTATTCTGCCTTCAACCAGTGTGCAGTATTACTGTTTCGCTAGTGTAATCGATGTCATATTAGACTCAAGAACTGATGTCTCAGAATGACGAGCGCAGTGTGGCGCACAGTTGTGCACAGTATTTGTTATTAACAAGCTACTCATCTCATTATCTTTTCATAAAAAACCTTCACTAATTATAAATTTGTCTCCAAGTTTTCTTTTTAGCCGGCTAAGCGGTCAATGGTGGCTTTCATTTTAGATGCTGTTGCCTCTCATTGGTACATTTTAGGTTATGTAATTCGGTTGAGATAAGGCCCGTGCTCAGCAGTGGGACATTTATATGCTTTTACTGTACTTACTTTACTTTTAGCGGCTGAAGAGATTATACCACAATTCATCTCAACCCGTGGGTGTCGTAAAATACGACAGAGGGAAAATGAAAACCAGAAGATGGGCAGGCGCATCTTCCTGGAACATCTGAATAAACAAACTGTGGCTGCCAACCAGCCTGCCGAGCGTGACAACTGTGGCAAAATCCACCTAAAATGAGAGCTACTAATTTTTGTGGCAATCTATGTGGGAGGCCTATGTTCAGTAGTGGACTAGTGATAGGCTGAAATGATGATGATTGACTTTACTTTTATATTTGAGGTTATACTTCTTTTCTTAACGCTTCAATATTTTACGTACAATCCGCAGCCATCCTTATATCTATGCCTATTGTTATATAATAAATAAGTAAAACATTTCACTAAAAGCTTTCGTATATAAACGAGGCCTTGGGTCAAAGGTTAAGCACCTCGAGATTCAACTTAAGCCGTATGTTAATCCAGCAAAGAGTGTGAAGTGGAAAGGCCGGAAACTCGCTCCAGCGCAATACATTTGCTTCATTTGCAAGCTTACGTTAAGACGTTAATCTTGCAAGTGAAATGGTACAGTTCTAGTTTATGATTTAATCCGAAATGTTTAGACACGAGTTCCTCGAGTTTTATGAGTATAATAACGATGAATTTTTAATTAATCTTTTTAAAATGGCTGTTATACGAACGATACGAATATGTCTGTCGATAGGTGTCCGGCGGCGTGCAATAGTACCTACCTCTTTTCTACCGAGGTCGTTAGATGCGGCTAAGGTACTCGTATGGACAGCCTTTATTCGTATGAATGATACCATAATATGCAATGCTGTCACCTAACTGCTCGTGGGAACGCAATGGGGAGGAAGAATTTCTTGACTCTTACCAAAATAGCGGCGTTGTAGTCACGTCTCGTTTCCCGCGGGGGCAAAAAGTTGGCTACGGGTCCACACAGACCACTCGCTGCCTACCCCTTGATTGATAAAAGGCGTGTCAGTGTGAATTTATGTTAAATAAAAATTGGAGTTTTTGAAAATATTCCCAAACATTTTATGCTCATAAGAGATTTAAAGCTTATTTATGTTTTAGTTTTTTTATATTAAGCTGTTATAAGCTTGTCAAAGGTTTAGAGAAAACTTTGCACTGAACATATAATATATTTCCTGACAAATATTCGTACATTTTTTGGGGCAAAGTTTTTCTTTTAACGTTTGATAAACAAATTATTATATATTTTTTCTTGTAGAAAATGATGAAACGAGCAAAACGTTCACCTGATGGTAAGTGCAACGTTCGCCCCCAATAAATCCTGTGTTACCCAGAATATTTATGTGTGACACCACAATGCGCCCGTCACCCTGAGATATCAGTTCTTAAGTCTCATATGCCTAGTGCTTACGCTAGCTCACCCTTCAAACCGAAACACAGTAATGCTTGCATACTACTGCTTCACGGCAGAATAACTAGCCCTGGGGTGGTACCTACCTAGACGGATTCCTGCATAGGAATCCTACCACCAGTAAAAACCACCGAAACCAGTTAAAATTATTATTATTTCTTATTTTACTGGTTGTAGGATTCTTCTGCCGGAATCCGTCTAGGTAGGTTGGTACCTAGTTGCGGTGGTCCGCAGGGCCAGTTCTTCTTCTTTTAATTCGGGCCTCTTTCAATCAAATTCTGCCAAAGTCAAGTCAGCAACGATACAATAGATAATTCAAAATCTCGATCGTCAGTAAAATGATAGTTGACTTTTACTGAAGATTTGCTGGACTGATAGAGACAAAACGAAAAGCGCAATTCTGGTCTAAAATTGAATTTTCCTATCACTGTACACTTTCACTAGCACTTGCTGCAGAATAAACTATCAATATTAAACTTCAAAGCTCAATATATATACAGAAATTAGAAAGTTCAATTATAACACTACCGTCACTTTTCGAGTTGACGCCAAAAGTTGACAGGGCCAGGGCCAGTTATTCTGCCGTGAAGCAGTAGTGTGGAACATTACTGTGTTTCGGTTTGAAGGGCACTGTGAGCTAGTGTAATCACTGGGCATATGAGACTTAAGAACTCATGTCTCCTGATGACGGGCGCAGTGTGGTGTCACACTGGGTGACACTGCATTTGTTATGGACAGACGTTGCACTTACCATCAGGTGAAAGTTTTGCTCGCTTCGTCACTTCATCCAATAAAAAAAAATATTAACGTGAATACTACACATATGCCGTGGTAGCTCAGGGGCTAGGCGCTCGCTTCAAATTTCATACTCGTAGTACGCGAGTGACCTGGGTTCGATCCCCGGTGCCGGCACCACTGAAATTGTTAATTGCAATTTTATGTGCTGATTTGCCACGTGCTCGGCGGTGAAGGAAAACATCGTGAGGAAACCTGCATGTCTGAGAAATAACAATATTTTAGAAGGCATGTGAAGTCCGCCAACCCGCATTGGAGCAGCGTGCCGGATTCTTCCTAGC
Source organism: Luehdorfia chinensis (assembly GCA_019845155.1). Classification (NCBI taxonomy): domain Eukaryota; kingdom Metazoa; phylum Arthropoda; class Insecta; order Lepidoptera; family Papilionidae; genus Luehdorfia; species Luehdorfia chinensis. Next base: position 3,666,488 of record JAHVAK010000390.1, read on the forward strand.
TCCAAATCCTTCTCAGAAATGAGAGGAGGCCCATGCTCAGCAGTGAGACATTTATAGGCTGTTACTTTATTTTTACTTTACTACACATATAACGATATCGCATTTAATTTACTTTATATTCCAAACGTTTCGAGCGATTTTCAGCGGCTATGGTTACGGGAGGACTGAGATGTGAAGATGTCTGTCTGAGATGTGATGAAGTCTGATGTAATAATAAGGTTTAAGGCGACATGGTCCGCCACCCGTCACATCTCTCTTCCTGCGGGGGCGAAAAGTGAGCTATGGATGTGCTCTCTGCCTACCCCTTTATATGACAAAACGACGTGTTGGTATGTATGTATGACACAGCGAGACCCGAAAACCAACGATATGTGTTCTTGCACCACTGTTGGCTCCTGCCGGGATTCGAACCTCCGCGGATTAGAAGCAAGGTGCTGACAACTAAGCCGTGTCGTGGTGGCCTAAGAAAACCTGCCACCCCATCTCTTCCCGTGGATGTCGTAAAAGTCGACAGAGGGAATATGAAAGCCAGGTGATGGGCAGCAGTATATTCCTGGAACATCTGAATAAATAAACTGCGGTTGCCAATCCGCCTGCCAAGCGTGGCAACTATGGCAAAATTCCTCCAAAATGAGAGCTACCTAATTGAGAGCTTTGTGGCTATCTATACGGACTTTTAATAGGCTGAAACGAACGAACGAACGAGGCCACGCGTTCGCCGAGTTGTAATATTTTCTCCAAGTAAGAATTTCACATTTTCATATTCAAATATTATTTATATTTCACTGCCAGTATTCTCTTTTGCCAATCATTTACGCACCGCCAGGAAATCGTTTAAGACAAAGTGTTAGCTCTGCTGGAAAATTACCCCTTAGTGAACAATCATTGAACGACTGCGTGAGCTTTTACGGAGTGAAAATAACTTCACAAATTTATTATTTTGCAATTCAAGATAAATTAGAATAGTTATAATTGGGTGTGGCCGCTTGGTGGCGGCTTAAGAGAATCTACCACCCCATCTTAGACCGTCGGTGCCGGGAAATTCGTCACGAGGGAATATTAAAATAAGAAGATAGACAGTAGCATCTTTCTGGAACATTTGAATAAATAAACCTGGCTATGGAAAAATTCCCACACGGCGAAGTAAATAATGATTTATATATTGATAAATATTATAGTTAATATAGCAATAACAATTACAGCCTATAAACAATTACTGCATACAACAATTAAATTGCACTTATATGGTAATTTGAATAGACTCATATCTAAATGAAACTAATTTTACGGATTTTATCACGTTCAATTTTTACCTATTTATAACCCGACGTTTCGAGTGCTTTACAGCACCCACGGTCACGGGGAGACTAAGGTGACAGATGTCCTGATGTCATAGTTAACCCGGAGTGCCTTCAGCTTTTAATTATTATTTTTGGTCCGATCCTAATTTTAATAGAGAAGATGGTCGGGTACTACCACTAGCTTGGCATCCTATAATTGCTGCAAGACTTCACGATACCAAAAATAATATTTAAAGGCTGAAGGTACTCCGGATTACAGCCAAATAGCACATATAAAAATAATTTTTACAAAGCTGATTATGCCAAGATTTGTGAATCTTTGAACACAGTTAATTGGGACTTAAAATTTTCGTCTTGCACATCAGTTGATGAAATGGCCACCGTATTCCACGATGTTCTTAAAGATGTAATTGAAAAAAATGTTCCGGCGTCACGCCTTAAAACAAGAGGTTATCCAGTTTGGTTCTCAAATAAATTGGTAAGACAATTGAAGGAAAAAAATAAATATCGTAAGCGAGCCCATATGTATGGCAATCCTCTTGACATCATGGCATTTCGTATGCTAAAGTAGAGATCTGACCGATTGCAAAGGGAATGCTATCGTAATTACATTAAGAGTTTAGAGCCCTCATTTAAACGAAATCCGAAATTTTTCTGGTCATTTATCAAGCACAAACGAAAGGGAGTGAGCGGTTATCCTTGAGAAATGTATCTCAACTCTAAAATTGCCAAAGAATGAGACGCTATAGTTAACCTTTTTGCTGCAAACTTCTCGTCTGTATACAACGTTCATAATTATTCTGTGACACTGAAAACTATTGATCACGCTCGTACCAATGTATTTATAAACTACCTAAACACTATCGGCTTCACCGTCGAAGAAGTAGGTAAGGCACTCCGTCACTTAAATCCTCACAAGGGAGCCGGTCCTGATGGAATATCGTCCTTTTTTGGAAAACAATGTGCGAGTCCGTTATCATATCCGCTGACTAAAATTTTTAACAAGTCTATTCAGGAGGGGACATTTCCTTCTATCTGGAAGACTGCTCGCATAGTGCCAATCTTTAAATCAGGAGATAGAGGTTCTGTTGAAAACTATAGACCAGTATCCATACTTCCTGTTTTTGGTAAGCTTTTTGAAAGGCTGATATATTTGGTGTTATCACGGCATTTTAAGCATATCATTTCTGAAAGTCAGCATGGTTTTGTTAAGTCCAGGTCCGCAACATCTAATCTTGTTTCATATGCCGAGACTCTATCGGAACATATAGATAACTCCACCTCTGTAGATGTCATTTATACAGACTTTAGCAAGGCTTTTGTTAAGATGGACCACGATATTCTTTTGGCAAAATTGTCTGCCTTGGGTGTGGGTGGGTCGCTTTTAAAATGGTGTGTCCTCAGTGGGAGGACTTCGGTTGTGGTAGTCAATGGGTATCAGTCAAAATCCTTCACAGCGCTTTCCGGAGTTCCACAGGGCTCAATATTGGGTCCGCGATTTTTTAATGTATTTATTAATGATATAACATCCTGTTTCCTACATTCACATTCCTTTTTGTACGCTGACGACCTAACAATTTTGAAAGCTATTTGCAATCAACAACATCAGCAGCAACTTCAAGAGGACCTGGATCGCTTAGTGTTGTGGTGCTTTAAAAATAGAATGACCCTTAATATAAATAAATGTTTCCATATACGATTCTCAAAAAAAACCAAAGATGTTCCGCACACGTACCGCCTTGAGGGAGAATTTATTAAGAGGGTTGAGAGCATTCGAGATCTTGGGGTAATTTTTGAAAGCAAATTGCGCTTCAATTTACATATTGATAACATTGTTAAGACCGGGTTCAGAATGCTCGGATTTGTTTTAAGGAACATGAAGTGTTTCAAAAATCCTGGGTGTAAAATTACGGTATACAACGCGCTAGTTCGAAGTCAGCTTGAGTACTGCAGCTCAGCGTGGAACCCGCACTATGACGTTTATGTTAAACGTATAGAGAGAATACAGAAACGTTTCTTGGGGCATCTTTCGTATGAGTGTGGTGTTATAAAGAAAATTCCGAATTATAACACTCGCCTCAAGTACTTTAAACTTCTTTCCCTTTCGTCCCGTAGGCAGCTGACAGACCACCTTACACTATACAAGATTGTTAATAACGTTATTGACTGCCCATATTTACTCTCCCGACTGCAATATTCAGCACCTAGCAAATCAATCAAACGTCGCGTTTTGTCCCTTTCTGCACCAAAATGTCTCGCACTAATATTGGATTACATGCACCTCTTAATAGATTGGTTAAGAAATGTAACGAGATATATAAAAGAATGGATGTGGATATATTTTGCACGAAGATTTCGGACTTCAAAACTGAAATCCAAACTTTATTGTACAAGGACTTGTTGGCGCAGTCATAGTTGACTTTGTTTTGTTGTTCTTTTGTTGTTTGTTTCATAACTTTTTTATGTTTAGTTTTTTTTATTTTTGCTAATTAATACATTAATATTATAGTAATTATATAAATTCTTTTTAAAATACTTTTATTATCTTAAACTATTGCAGTAACTTTTTTTTTCTCATGTTAGTTTAAAATAGTAATTAAGCATAAAAATTGTTTAAATTTTAGTTTTAATTCATCTGTAAGCGGTAACAGACTGTATCACCTGACTTTCCGTGGTTGCCTTTAAGTAAGGTGGCACATGCCTTTTTTTATTAGTATCAAGTGTTTATGTGTTTTTGTTATGTGTTAACCTTGTTGGTAATCCTTAAATAAATAAATAAAATAAAATATCTCAGTTCTTCCTTCCTCTCTACCATCCACTGTATGAAATTACTGAAGAATTTATTTCTTACGGCATACATAATTACGGCATACAAAAGTACTAGCAGAAATACCCTTGGCTTCTGCGATACGGTTCGCGGGTTTGATTCTCATCTTCATCATCATTTCGGCCTATCACTAGTCCACTGCTGAACATAAGCCTCCCCCATAGATTACTACAAAAGTTTGCAGCGCTCATTCTGGGGGGAATTTTGCCATAATTGCCAGGCTTGGCAGGCGGGTTGGCAACCGCAGTTTATTTATTCTGATGTTCCAGGAAGACGCTGCTGCCCATTTTCTGGTTTTAATTTTCCCTCTGTCGACTTTTACGACACCCACGGGATGAGATGGGGTGGTACGAGTAGATTCTCTTACGCCGCTACCACAGGGGTTTGATTCTCGCACGGGACTTATATTTATACGGCCTATAGATAGTTGTTCCGTGTCTGGGTATTTGCGCATGTGGAATTTGTGCCTGTAAAAGCACCTACGACACAGTAGAAATCCAAATGTAACGCAATGGTGGTACTCAGCGACAGCTCAAGTAGTAAAGAAACCCATATTTATATGTATGTTCTCCTAGCCGATTTCGACCACGGCGACAACTGCCGACTACTGTCGAGAGCCATCAACTGCGCAGGAGATATTATAGTGCCACAAGTGTACGCGCAAACACAGAGGCACTCACTCGTCCCAACCTACCCGCGCCCGATGTAACGCTGATGCGATAAGATCGGAGGTAGGCTAGGATGCAGTGTCAGAAACAAGGGGACAATCACAACACAACCAGACCCGAAAACCAACAATTTATGTTTTAGCACAAATGTTGGCTCCGGCTGGGATTCGAACCCAGGACCCGCGGCTTAGAAGTCAGGTACTCTGACCACTGAGCCATGCGGTCGTCAAGAAACCCATAAACAAGTCACACGCGGCAGAAGTGAAACCTTCAGAAAACTAAACTTCCAGAGATTGGGACGAATGCAGAGTATCAGGAGTATGATAATTGTAGGGTTCATTTATTACACTCACGCCCATATAAGGGGTAGGCAGAGGCCACACCCGTAACCCACGCCCTCGCGAGAAACGAGACGTGGCGAACCACGTTGCCGCCCTTTTGGTACGGGTCAAAAAATTTTTACTCTCCTTTGTGGGAACGCCACAAGCAGTATGTTGAACAGCGTCGCATAGTCTGGTATTATTGTGCACGAACAAAGACTGTCCGTACAATACCTAGTCGCCTCTTACGCCGAGGTGTCGTAAGAGGCGACTAGGTATTGTAACAAGTAAGTGATTTTCTACTCTGCCGGACACCTATCGGCTAATTACCTTATTTATTATAATATGATTTAATCTTCAAAACTAGGTAATATACACCATTTTATATTTTGCACTGCGGATCTTAATGATTTCTTATATTTATGCGAGCACTACACATTTAAATGAAACTAATTTTACGGATTTTATCGCGTTTAATTTTTACTATTTACAACCCGACGTTTCGAGTGCTTTACAGCACCCATGGTCACGGGGGGACTGTGGTGACAGATGTCCCGATGTCATAGTTAACCCGGAGTACCTTCAGCTTTTAATTATTATTATTGGTCCGATCTACGCAGAAAGAGCTTACTGTGTCTTGAAGTCTTGCAGTGGTATGCTTGGTTTTTGATTTAATTTTATTAATTATAGGATCCCAAGCTGGTGGTAATACCCAACCATCTTCTCTATTAAAATTAGGATGTTTTTTAATTTCAATAGCGTCGCGAATCATCCTTGGTAGGAATCGGTGTTCTTTTACGAGGATTTGTGGTTTATCAAATCTGATGTAATGGTTGGGATGATCCAGAACATGGTCACAGACTGAAGCATCGTCGCTCCAGGAAGTCTGAAAGCTGTCTGAAGCTAAAAGCTGAAGGTACTCCGGGTTAACTATGACATCGGGACATCTGTCACCTCAGTCCCCACGTAACCATGGGTGCTGTAAAGCACTCGAAACGTCGGGTTGTAAATAGTAAAAATTAAACGCGATAAAATCCGTAAAATTAGTTTCATTTAAATGCGTATCTTAGCAAATTAACTTTCTTTCCTTCATTATAATGGATATTCGCAAAGTAATTATTTATATTATAATATTATCACAAAGTTTAAAAATTATTATACATTTTATTCTACAAATTACATTACTACAAGTTTTAAATTTCATCAAATGAGAAGAGTGGCTTATGGTTACATACATACATACATAGAGTCACGCCTCTTTGACATAGGGGTAGGCAGAGACCACGTCTTTCCACTTGCTACGATCCTGACACACATCTTTAGCTTCTTCTACTTTCATTAGTGTTTTCATACAAGCTCGTCGGTTGCGGGTACTTTTGAGGTGACCTTTCCTTCTGGTAACTAAAGTATGAAATAAATGCTTCAAATGATTTGATCAATTTATCTTTGAAATACATGATCAATTAGGTACAGTTTTAGATCTCGTTGTCGAGAACAAAATCAACGAAGAAATCGAAGATTTGGACGAATTTCAAAATATAAATATAATAGGAAACACTGTATACTGTATTATATCTCTTTCTCTCGCAGGCGTAATCCTATAGATGTATATGTTTGTCTCTATTTAGTGCCGCTTTTTTGGTCTAACTCTAACTAAAGAAGTGTTCACTTCAATAACTGTATGTTTTAGTATAAATAATTATATATTTTAAACTGTTTCAAAATCACTAAACAAATTCCATTACAAAATATTTTCAGTTACCGGACGTAAACTAAGCTAGGAGCGGAAACACTATAAAACTGTAAGCGTTGATCGAAATGCCACGATATTTCATTCAACGTACATTTTACAGGCGAACGTTATTTCTACTGAAAATGTTCTACACATAGATACAGTCACTTTTTCTCATACAAGGGGTAGGTTAAGCACTCTCATTACCCACTTTTCGCCCTCGCGAGGAACGAGACGTGACGGGTAGCGAACAACGTCGCCGCCATTTTAGTACAAGTCAAAAAATTCTTAATCCCCATTGAGTTCCCATGAGCAGTATAGTGACAGCATTGCATATTATGGTGTCCATACAATACCTTAGTCGCCTCTTACGACATCTCAGTAGGAAAAAGGTAGGTGCTATTCTACTCTGCAGGAGCTACCTCTAATGTATTCGTGTGAAATTGTGAAAGTTTTGCATACTGTGGCATTTTCTCCCATCGTTTATATTTACAAACATAGCACCTGCCTTTGAAGTCGCGGGGTTGCCAGTTGTAACACCGCTCTTTCCGTGAAATTTCTGTAACATGACGCATAATTTAAAATTTGGGGCATATTTAAAAATAAATCGCAACTTGCCAATATTTAATATTCTCATTAAGACTCTACCTAAGAATAAGAAAAGTATTCAGCAAGTTCATCATCATTCATAATTCATTTAAGCCTATCACTAGTGATCCACTACTGAACATGGCCTCCCCCATAGATTGCTATTAAAGTTAGTAGCTTTAATTTCGGGGCGATATTGCCATAGGTGCCACGCTTGGCAGACGGGTTAGCAACAGCAGTTTATTTATTATGATGTTCCATAAAGATGCTCCTACCCATTTCCTGGTCTTTATTCTCCCTCTGTCGACTTTTACGACACCCTCGGGATGAAATAGGGTGGTAGGTTCTCCTAAGCCGCCACCACACGGTTTTTGATCTCGTTCAATGAAACAAATTACTTACCAATCTGTAATATTTTTTTATTTAAAGAATATAACGAATTTCATTTTTCCCTGAAGCGTCATCAAAATCACTCTTTTTTAAGATTGATAATTACGAGAAATTTCTAGACTACGAACGGCGATGGCCTTCGAATTCAATTTCCGCTTGATGTCCGAAAACGTTCAATACTCTGGTGCGCCTTTTCTTTTCTTGTATGAATAATTTAAAAAACGCACAGAAAATGAATTCTTAATATATTAAAATCTCATTTATAATTTATTACGACTGGCATGATTCCACTGAGTCTCGGTGAAAAAAAGGAAAGTAACAGCCTATAAATGTCCCACTGCTGAGAACAGGTCCTCATCACTCAAACCCGTTGGTGGTGCGTGCAGGAAATTGCACCCCCGCGCGGGGCACCCCTCCCCGCTTCAGACGTCCTAAACACGTCCTCGAAGATCCAGAGGATCTCATTACGGAGAAAAATAAACTCGACGAGGCCATGCCTCCTGGCGGACAAGCCTCCGTCGATAACACACACTAACACACATCACACACACATAGATAGATAGATAGATATATAAATCGTTTATTTGGTCACTACAACACAGATACAATTTATATATACAGTGATTTGTACATTACAATAATGATACCCAAAACACTACGAAATGAAATACACAATAAACAATATCAAGAAAAAAAAATTACGTAATTTTAAAGAGACAAAGACGTCTTAGATAGCGTGTGCTGCAGTGACACAAAAAGGCCATAGCTCAGCGCATCTTTGCTCAATGAACAAGCACTGATTTTCAGCTATAACCCATATAACATATATATATATATATATATATATATATATATATATATATATATATATATAACACATACGAAGTCTATGTTCAGCAGTGGTTAGAGCTTTGGAGTTTTGGCAGTTGATAGAGTTTTGGAGCCGGTTAGTATCCCGCTACGCTTCTCCAATTTCGGTTGACGGACTTCACACGACCTTAAAATATTTTTCTCGTGGTAACGACACCAGGGACCAAATCCAGGTTACTTGTTAATTTAATTTAAAGCGAGCGCCTAGCCACTGAGCAATTACGTCTCTTAAATTTTTTTTCTGAATGACGCTTTCACTAAAAGTCATCCTAAACTGTCTCATCTGTAATATTTTCCACTCGAGCATGCAGTGCTTGAGACACCGTTTCCTGCCATCCTCGCGGAAGTGGCTAGGGGGCAATTTGTAAGCGCCCATTGTGCGTATTTTTATTTGCATGCTATTTAACTGTAACTTACAAAGGTTTAAAGTCAAATATGTTTTAGAACAAAGTCAAGATGAGCACGTTATAGAGACAGATATGTATACACATTTCCATAGAATAATCGGGTGTAACAATCCTAAACGCCTCGGTTAGTTTTTATGTTTTTTTTTCTATTATAATTCAGTCAAGATTTTTAAGTAAAATTTAAGATATACTAAACTTTAAGGGTCAATACCCTTATGGTTTAGGTTACTGTCTGCGAAACAAGACGTCGCAGGTTCAAACCCTCCATTCGACTATTGTCGTGAACTATGAAGCACAATGAACCCTCCTACCACTAGCTTTAAGTTTAGTTGGAGCGTTTAACAATAATATTAGTAATGTTCAAAGCATTGCTAGTATTATTTAAAAAAATACTGAATACTGTTTAAGATTTTTTTTACTGGTGCTATGACTCGTACATAGAAATCCGTCCAGATATCTACCACCGCAGTTGCAGGTAGTGTGCAAACATTACTGTGTTTTGGTCTGAAGGGCACTGAGTGCTAGTGTAATTACTGGGCATATGAAATTTAAGAACCTATGTCTTAGGAGGCGCATTGTGCTGTCACACAGAAATGTTCTGGGTGACACAGCATTTATTATGAGCTGACGTTTCACTTACCATCAGGTCAACGTTTTGCTTGTCTCGTCACTTTCTCCTATAAAAAAAATCATCAATTGATCCTAAATAGGCTATACTCGTTATGTAGCAATATAACCCTTGTTCAAGTTATGAACATTTGTCGTTATCGCCTCACTTGGCAGATATGTAGGGGATCGTATTCTAGTCACGGTAAACAAATTTAATAACTTCGAAATAACAGCACTTCACGCTGAGACATCAGTTCTAAGTCTGATATGCCCAGTGATTACACTATCTCTCAGTGCCCTTCCGACCGAAAGAGTAATGTTGCTTCACGGCAGAATAACTTGACCCTGCGGTGGTACCTACCCAGCCTGCATAGGAATCCTGTCACAAAGTAAATCAATTTGGTTTCAGATTTTCCAGTACTTATTTAAACTATTAAAAATAGGGTAAATAAATTCTCTACTCGTACGTTTTGATACATAAAAGCTGTTACTATGTATCCTAAGTACTGGGCGTCTCGTGACTGTTTTTAGAATACGTAAAGGTGTGGAGACAGTATTCATGTTTAATTTATTACGATTGTGTGCATATAGACGAAACAAACGAATGGTTAATTTAGAATTTTACTATGTTGTTTTAAATATACTAGTGGTCGCACTGTGGTCGAAATTCGACCGCATTTAATTTTTTTCTTTAAGTTTGTACCTTATTGAAGTTTGAGTAAATATTTGGTGGAAATGTTTTATTTATTTATTAAGGATAACCAACAGGAGTTACCTATAATTAGTTTTACATCTAATTATAGGTTATCACGACGTGCACAATTATTATTTGCTTAAGTCAACTGCTTATGAATTCAAACTGTAACAAATTTAATCATAATTGCAAAAAAAAGTTAATACTAATTACATGTCATAATAATTTTGTTAAAGAGATGATTAACAATACAATGCAATAATACAAAATAAATAATACAATATAAAACTAGTCAAATGGTTTCATTTTAGAAGTACATAAAAAGTGAAATGGCATGGTTTTAAAAACCTGTAAACTGTCGTTAGTGACATCCAATTCCTTGACTCTCGATGATATTAGTATGGAAGAGATTGTGGAAGCGATGAATAGTATGAAATTGGGCAAAGCTGGCAGGGTATGATAGAATTACGATTGAGATGCTGAAAGCTGGACAGGGCGTGGTAGCTAGTCAGCTGTACCGCCTTTTTAACCTTTGCTGGAGGAGCGGCAACGTACCAGTAGACTGGTGTAAGGCCGTTATCGTACCGCTTTACAAAGGAAAAGGGTCGCAGCAAGACTGCAAAAACTATCGACGCATTAGCTTGCTCAGTATTGTCAGCAAACTGTATGCAAAGATTTTGATTAAGAGAGTGATGAATGAAACTGAAAAGAAGATATGGGATGTACAGGCGGGATTCAGGAGAGGAATGGGGTGCATGGATCAGGTCTTTTCCTTACGAAGCATAGCCGAAAAATTCTTGGCTCAAAGTCAAAAGGTCCATTGCGCATTCGTGAACTTGGAAAAGGCCTATGATAGGGTAGTGAGGAATGAATTGTGGTCGACATTGCATATGTATGGGAATTCCAGTGCTTGTGTCAGGGTAAACGGGGCTTACACGGACCGGTTTAACATCGAATAAGGTGTTAGACAGGGATGTGTGACTTCACCGTGGCTGTTTAACCTATTCATAGACAATTGCTTAAAAGATTTTAAAAGGGAGTGTGTTTGGATTAAGAATGAATGATCTGACCGTCAAATGCCTCCTATACGACGATGATCAGGTTTATATTAGCATCATCGGAGGAGTAGTTGTAGGCGATGGTTAATATTATGCATGATGTTCTACAGAGCAAAGGAATGAAAATTAATGTAGATAAGACGAAAGTAATGGTTTTTGAAAGAGAAGAAAGTATGTCGGATTGCAAAGTTCTGATTGAAGGAGAAAGTGTGGAACAAGTGAAAGAGTTTGTGTACCTGTTATTCGTCTGTGCACTAATCTGGAATTGACTAATTGACAAGTTTACTTTTATACGTGGCACCGAATTAAAACAAATTACTTTGTGTCATTGTTCTCTAAAAGATATGACTAATAACGAACTATAAAATAAGGCTTTGTACGAATTTCTCAAAGCGGTGGCGGTAAATCGTTCCAGCACTTTGTTGCCAAGTAACGAAAACTACCTCGAAACGCAGCAGTAACGTGTCCTGAGACAGCTAATAGAAACTTCGCACCGCGAATATTATGAACGTTATATTCACTAGACCATTTAAGCTTTACCCATTATACGAGTATATATATAAATTTTCCGGGGTTTTGCTTTTAATAATTCCAAATAACAGGCTAGCGAACTGCAATTTAAGCCTAGTGGCGTAACGTGGCATCGTTAAGTAGTTTGCCCTTATTTATATATGATGAAACATGAGTTCTAGGAGGAATATTAAAACAGAAACGGGCACATGCGTTTTGGTCCCGAAGCAGTTTCATAGACCTTCCCAAAAGACAAGGGCCATAAACTTATATGCAGTAATTTAATTTGGACAATATTAAAGACTCACAGAGCGTTACTCGCATATTCAGACTCAAAATAGGATCTAAAATTGAGCCCTGTGCAACGACCGCACAAGGAATGATGCAGACTGATAATCGTCAACAACAGTAGCACATGTACGAAAACGAAGATATGTTTCACACCAACCCAATAAGCGTCCAGTGATTCCAAATTTTCGCATTTTATCCAGGAGTACTGTTTTAAAATACTATTATGAGTTTGACATTGGCAGAATGATCGCAAACAAACCGTTTTGTGTTTCACATTGTCAGTAGGAAAGTAAATATTGAATGTTTTATTTTATTTAACTTAATGTATTTGTACATGTATACATATATAAATCACAAACACCTAAGCCTAGATGCCACGTTAAATAGTTTGCCCTTATTTAAATATAATGAAAAATGAGTTCTAGGAGGAATATTAAAACAGAAACGGGCACATGCGTTTTGGACCCGTTGAAGCAGTTTCATAGACCTTCCCAAAAGCAAGGGCCATAAACTTATATGCAGTAATTTAATTTGGACAATATTAAAGACTCACAGAGCGTTACTCGCATACTCAGGTAAACCCGTATTTTGTATAAAATCTTTAACCTATAGAAACAGGCACGTGCAACACCCAAAGCTTAGTTCTCAAAACGCAATAGACTACCCGAATGGGAAAGAGGCGTGACTGTATGTATGTATGTATGTATGACTCTCGATGACAGTTCATTATAAAATCTAGGTAATCTAGTTAACGGTGCATTTTTCCCCAGGTTGGTTTTACGTCTTAGGACACGAAATAAAGTTACTGACCTTCTGGAAATGCTGGAGGGGTTATTAATATTAATCTTATCTGTGAGTGGAATCGAGTCAATTTTGATATTTTTTGTTTTACTTAATGAAGTGAAGAGACGAGCAAAACGTTCTACCCATAACATATGCTGTGTCATCCAGATTATTTCTGTGTCCCCACACCGCGCTCGTCACCCAGAGACATAAGTTCTTAAGCCTCATTTGCCCAGTGATTACTCTAGCTCTCAGTGCCATTAGAACCGAAACACAGTAATGTTTGCTCACTACTGCTTCACGACTGAATAACTGGCACTGGGGTGGTGCCTACCTAGACAGAATCCCGCATAGGAATCCTCCCACTAGTAATTGATTGATCAATTTGTAAAAAAATGACATATAAATTATTTCTCTGTGCAACAAAAACAACTAAAACAACAGACAAATTGCATACTTTGTATCGATGTATAATAAATCTTGGGAGATTTTTTTGCACATTTTCTATCCTACGGCGGTTTACTTAATATTGCGGATTCCAAATTATAGAAAAAAATTCTAATTTACTCCTTACAAAGCAATTAAATAATTTGAATATTGTCGCAGGCCTCCGAAATATTACTAAGTACAATGCCCATAGATTTGTATAAAGAGCCAATTATATGATCCACATGATTTACAAAACTTAGCTTAGAATGTAGTATTATGCCGAGATCCCGTACCTTCTCGACTTTAGTTAGCGGTTCTTGATTTATGTGGTATTGACTGTGTGTGTATTTTTTTCCCGTGTAAATTGTATTAAGAAACACTTTTTAGTGTTGAGGTGCATATTATGTTTATTACACAAATCAAAAAGGTTATTGATGTTATTTTGGAGTAATATTAAATCTGATTTATTTTTTATTACTCGTATAATCTTGAGATCGTCCGCATATGGGAACACTTTCGAATTTGTAAAAACATAATTTACGCGATAGATAAAGATATTAAAGAAAATAGGATCTAAAATTGAGCCCTGTGGAACGCCCGAACAAGGAATGATGCAGACTGATAATGGTCTTGTTGACGTTTTCGTACAGTAGCACATGTACGAAAACTAAGATATGTTTCACACCAATCCAATAAGCAGTGGCGCGGAAAACCCACTGTGCATCGGTATGAAAGGCACTGAAGTTAGTTTCATTACATGTTATAGGGGATATACTCAGTCTGGTGCTACATAGAAGGTATTGTATATATACTTGTATATGACCGCAGTGATTATAGGCAGACGTTGCACTTACCATTAACTGAACACCTTGCTGATCTCATCATTAATTTAAAAAAAATAACATTATTTTGCACTACTCCATAGCTTCCGTGTTAGATATTTATGAACCTCCAGTGTATTTAACCAGGTTTTGATAATGAATTAGATTGTATCGATTCCACCTGCTCCGGGTAAATTATATTTTAGACAAAATAGTTTTTCAGACGACACGTGTTGAATATACAGCTACGTTTGATGAGTGTGTTCCCAAGTAAACGTTTATTTTTGTTCATTGAATATCTTTGTAAAACTTTTACTTTGATTATATTCCACTGCTACGAGAGAAGAATGATAAATAAACCATAACAATAACAGAGTACCCTAGGTTTGGTGAAAGAAGTAAGAAGCGACTAACGAAACTCTTGGAAGATGACCTTTAAAAAAGTTGCTGGTCCAGAACGGATTAGGATAGCGACAGACAGACAGAGATGGTAGTCTATAGAGGAGGCATTTGTCGAAGTGATATCATATAAAAGCTATTATCTATACTAATATTATAAAACTGAAGAGTTTGTTTGGTTGAAGGCGCTAATCTCAGGAACTATTGGTTCGAATTGGAAAATTATTTTAGTGTTGGGTAGCCAATTTAGGAAGGCTATATAACATTAAACGGCCGGTGAAGCCGCGGATCACAGCTAGTTTCAATAATAACTGTAAACACTGAAACAGCTAAAATGGCTTATTTATTTTATATTCCACTGCAGTCATAGTTATAACTACAAATTTTGGAGAAGTTTTCTGTCTGTCTGTCTGAAAACGTAAAAAGGTAAAGTGACAGTCTATAAATGTCCATCTGCCGAGAACAGGTCTTCTTTCATTTCTGAGGGGGTTTTGGAGCCAGGAAGAGTCCGACACGCTGCGCCAATGCGAGTTGGTGGTCTTCAAATGTCTTCGAAATATTTTTATTCCTCCGATATGCAGGTTTCCTCACGATGTTTCCCTTCACCGCTGAGCACGTGGTAAGCCAGCATTTAAAATTGGACAATACTTTAGAGGTCCCGGCACAGAGGATCAAACTCAGGTCCCTCGTGTACTATGATATTTTAGGCGGGCGCCTGGTATTTGAGCTACCACGGCAGATGTTACTGTATTTCGGCCTGAAGGGCACCGACAGCTAGTGTAATTACTGGGCAAAATAGACTTTAAACTGATATCACAGGGTGAAGAGCGCAGAGTGGTGTCGCACAGAAGTGCGTGACGCCCCATTTGTTATGGGCAGACGTTGCGTTTACCATCAGGTGAACGTTTTTCTCACCACTTTATCTGATAGAAAAAAAGACTGCAGACTCACTAAGAAGTCTGCAGTCTGTGATCATGTTCGAGATCGTAAAAATTGTTGGTTTTGGGGTCAGATTGTCTCCGTGTCTCTGGCACAACATCCTGGACTACTCCTTTATTACCGCATAAGCGAGAAAAAACGAGTTGCTCTGTTTTTGTGCGTACTGTTATAGGTCTTTATTAAATTAAAAAAAAAAAGAATTGAAATAAATTTGAAACAGAGGATTTAACTTTGATCTGACTTGGACAGTGTGTGGAGCTGAATTAAACTTAATCTAATATAAAGAAGAACAAGATTATGACAAAAGCCTCTTTTGAAAGGAAGGCAGGATGTGTCAGCTACAGTTATAATTAATTTACATATATAACAGAACGCAGCGACAGCATATTCAATATTCCGCGTTGTTTATCATAGTCACACTCGTTGTAAGCGAAGTAAGGTTGTCTTTCTTTGCGATTGTGCTGTCATGGCGACGTTTGAAAAGGCGACGTTTATCGCCTTTTTACACGCTTTATATTAGCTTCACTTGTATGTTTGTATGTTCGAACGTTTGTAACCGACTCCTTAGGGCACGATTTTCTCCTACTTTGAACGATCCGATTTAATTCAAATTTTGCACACCTGTCAAGGACCGATGGCAATTCAATAATTAAACTAAAAAATAAAAAAATTATAGTTTAGAAAACCTAAAAAAACACGCTTTTATAGAAGATCCAACTAAATTACTCAATAGATGGCGCTAATACATTACCTGTTATAGAGGTCATCGTCTTAAATTAGTTTGTAACAAAATAAATAATAGTTTAAAAAACTATAAAAGCACGCTTTTATAGAAAATCCAACTAAGAAAAATAGTATAAAAACTGAAAAAAAAACCCTTTTATAAAAAATCCGACTTAATGACTCAATAGATGGCGCTAATATATTACCTGTTATAGAGGCCATCGTCTTACATTAGTTTGTAAGAAAATAAATAATCATCTCCATCATCATCATTTCAGCCTAACATAGTCCACTGTTGAACATAGGCCTCCCCCATAGATTGCCACAAAACTCGGTCCTGAGCCACCTGCATCCATCGACTTCCTGCAATAAATAATAGATTAAAATAAATAATAGATTGAAAAACCTAAAAAAACACGCTTTATATAGAAAACCATACTAATAACAGTTTAAAAAAATAAAAAAACACGCTTTTATAAATAAACCCAACTAAAAAGTATAAAATAAATAATAGTTTGAAAAAACTAAAAGTACGCTTTATATATAAAACCAAACTAAAAAAATATAAAATATAAATTTTAATTAAGAATAGTGTAAAAAATGCTAATAAATATAAATGAATAATAGTGTAAATATGAAAAAAATGTTTTATTTAAAAAAAAGCGTGGGGTGCATGGTGTCAATAGTTATAAATATTTCATTGACAGATATGAGAAGAAGGATTATCATTTCGATGATATCTGAAAAAGCACCCCACGCTTTTTTTAAAATAATACATTTTTTTCTTATTTCCACTATTATTCATTAATATTTATTTAAATTTTTTACACTATTCTTAATTCAAATTTATTAAATTTATGTTCTATTTTTTTAGTTTTGTTTCTATATAAAGCGTATTTTTTAGTTTTTTCAAACTATTATTTATTTAGCTACACTCTCGGAACGCTAGTAACGAATACCTTCTATTTTTTTATATCTTGGATAATCTGTGAGCCGCAGCGAACATTCCTTACAATTAATAGATTGATTGCACGTTGTCAATTTCATTTAGATAAAAACTACAGTTGGTTTGCTTGGTGCCGTGGCCATGCGATAGGCTTCAGCGCTATGTCGCAGGGTTCGGTTCCCGCACGTAACAAATACATACTTGTATGGCCTACAGATAGTTGTTATGGGTGTGATACCACGATACAGGACGAGCGTGTTGAAAAATATATGTATGTGTGATACAGTAGAAATGCATATTGATCCATGTTAGTGTAAACAAAATTTACATTAGTATTCGAGTATAATTTGCAGCGACGGAGATCAAAGTAAGTTACAAAGTACGGTTCCACGTATATTGAAGCCTTGATAAATAACTCCTTGAACATATTTTCTAAGTCTTCGCGACCGGCATACTCGTTAAGTTTTCAAGTTATATTGCTGACTAGCGACCCGACCCGAACCGGCTTCGCACGAGTAATTTTTTGTTTTTACAGTTGCTTTTACATACTTAACACTAGGTTTACCGTTACGTATACCTACCTACAAAATTTTGTAGAAATAGGCAGATAAAGTAAGAAAAAACTAACCTCAACAAAATTACATCGGTTATATATTTTTTAATAACAATATATGCATAATTATCACTAAGTTTACTTTCTTTTTTCTGTATTTGTATTTAGCAAAATTAATAAATTGCTTCTATAGTATGTATAAACTTAGGAGCTATTAAGTTAACTATTAATAGTTAACTTAATAGCTATCGTTCCTTTTGTTGTATTATTTTTAAAAGCGAAAACCTGTATTTGGCTTGCAACTTTCTTTTGTAAGCTTCTATGTTGTTTTTTTTTCATATAACTGACGGAGCGAGCAAATCGTTCACCTGATGTTGTAACGTCTGCCCATAACAAATTCTGTGTCACCCAGATACCACACTGCGCCTATTACCCTGAGACATCAGTTCTTAAGTCTCATATGCCCAGTGATTACGCTAGCTCTCAGTGCCCTTCAAACCAAAACACAGTAATGTTTGCACACTACTGCTTCACGGCAGAATAACTGGCCCTGGGGTGGTACCTACCTAGACGGATTCCTGCAAAGGAATCCTACCATTTAGCTGTTGGTTTTCCATGAAACTAAAATAAAACAAAACGAAACATTGACATGATGGTAGGTAGAGAATGCCACTCGGCAATAAGCCAAGCTTCTTAAACTTTTTGTAAAAATGGTTAAAAAAGTAGGTGAAATGAAATGAAAATTATTTATTCTTAAAACTAATTAATACAAATATCTTTTGACAAACGTAATTTTTTTACAATCTACCTCCATTTCGTAATGAGGTTCCTCTGACGGCGAAGAAACGGGCGAAAGAAACTCCGTAGTTATCCTCTATTTTGTTATTTTTTTATCTTTGTTACATTAATAAATTTACAAAGAACAGTCTCATAGAAAACCAAAGCACACAACCATGACAAAATGTTATAGAAGATTAAATAAAAAAGGAATAATTCCATTGCAAACTCGAAAAGACCGGCCTCCACCAAATTCACAAAATTTGCAAATCTACAATGTTTTCCATAATATTCATTGATTTTAGAATTTAAAAAAGTATAACAGATTCCATTTCCCATCGGATACATTTAAAGTAGGTAACCAATTGAAAAATTTGTGAAATTTCTAATCAAAGGGCTGCGATGGACTTCGAATTCAATTTCCTCTGGATGCCCGATAAATTTCAACACTCATTTGCCCCTTTCATTTCTTGGATAAGATTCTACTATACAAGGTTAAAATAAATTAAGAATATGGAGTGCTTTTTATTTGTTTTTGTTTTATAAGCTAGTGTTTAACTACAATCCCACCTGATGGTAAGTGGTAAGTGGTGTAGTTTTTAATGGTAGGCACACTAGCTTAGAAAAAGCCTATTCACTCTTCTCTTGGAGACACCCACATTGAAATCGGACGGGAAGACTGATGCAGGCAATATATTTCAGTCCTTTGCCGTACGCATTATGAACGACGACGCATTACGGCCCGTCTCTACACTAAGTCCAAGGCTGCCAAATAATTAACATATCATTTATAATCCAGAGAGCCGTTTTGGCTCAGGGGCTGGGCGCTCGATTTAAATCTAATAGTACACGAGTGACCTGGGTTCTATTCCCGATGCCGGCACCACTAAAATTGTTAATTGCAATTTTAAGTGCTGATTTACCACGTGCTCGGCGGTGAAGGAAAACGTCGTGAGGAAGCATGCATGTCTGAGAAATAAAAAATATTTCGAAGACATGTGCAGTCCGCCAACCCGCATTGGAGAAGCGTGGCGGATTCTACCTAGCTCCAAAACCCTCTCTGAAATGAGAGGAGGCCTGTGCTCAGCAGTGGGACATTTATAGACTGAAACTTTACTTTACTTTGTTTTATGTGTCAAGCAAGGGGTGGTGTACTAAGTACACCATACCACACACGCGTACACTTGAAGCACTATAATATCTCATTAGGAGTCGACAGCTTCCGACAATATTCGGAAGATGTTGCCGTGGTCAAAAATGTACCATAGATACTCTCCGTCCACTGACGAACAGGCCTCCCCCATAGATGAGATTGTGAGTAATTAACATTACTGTGTTCGGTCTGAAGGGCACTGAGAGCTAGTGTCATCACTGGGCATATGAAACTTCAGAACTGATGTCTCAGGGTAACGGGCACAGTGTGGTATGTGGTGTGTACTTTACAGAAATGTTCTGGGTGACGCAGCATTTGTAATGGGCAAACGTTGCACTTACCATAAGTGAACGTTTTGCTCGTCCAGTCACTTTATCCATTAAAAAAATATTTGAGTTCATATGTAAGTATATACATGTTAGCGACTGTTTGGCAACAAATAAATGTATTCCGTTTCAAAGACTATATTTCTTTTATTTAAAAATTCTTTGTTCTGTCAACGTATTCTCAAAGACAAGGCTGCTGATTAAGAAAATGGCGACTCTTTGTGAATTTATAAATAAAAGCAACACTTTAACAATGTGTATATTATACAACGAACTTAGAGAGTCTATTAGGATTTTATTTTCAACGCTTTTTTTGCAGTGAAGGTAAGTGTAACACTTGTTATGGAAGGCTAGTCCATAACGAGTGGTATGTCACCCAGGACATTTCTGTGTGACACTACACCGCGCTCGTTGCCCAGAAATATATATTTGTTGGATACGGTGACGAGACGAGCAAAACGTTCACCTGATAGTAAGTGGAACGTCTATCCACAGGCACCACACTGCGCCCGTCACTCTGAGACATCAGTACTTAAGTCTCATATGCCCTGCGATTACGCTGGCTCACAGTGCCCTTCAGACCGAAACACAGTAATGTTCGCACACTACTGGTTCACGGTAGAATAACTGGACTGGGCTGGTACCTATAGGGATCCTACTACCATCCATCCATCTTAAGTATCGTTAGCCGAGTTATAGTACAAGCCTTCAAACCCAAACGTGATGATGATGATGGCCTGGCCGATTAAGACCACGGCTACAACTTCCGAATACTGTCAGGAGCTATCAACTGCGCAGGAGATATTATAGTGCCTCAAGTGTACGCGCAAACTCAGAGTCACTCACTCGTCCAAACCCGCTAGGCCAAGACGGCTAGGACGCAGTGTCAGAATCACAACACGACCAGAAACGAAAACTAACAATTTGTGTTTTAGCACAAATGTTGGCTCCGACTGGGATTCGAACCCAGAACCAGCGGCGTAGAAGTCAAGTATTCTGACCACTAGGCACGCGGTCGTCATAAACCGAAACAGTAATGTTCGCACACTATACTTCACGGCTGGCCCTTAAGTGGTACCTACGTAGACGGATTCGGAGTAAGAATTTTTTAGCTTGTCGCATTTCCCGCGGGTGCGAAAATCGGACACCGGGTGTGGTCTCTGCCTATCCCTTATATGGGAAAAGGCGTGAATGTGTCTATGTATCTCAGAGTGACATTCGCAGTATGATGTAACACAGATATTAGCGATTGAATGTTCTGGGTGTATCAGTAACTATTATGAGCAGCACTTACACTTACACATCCGACAGGAGTACGGCAGAGTAGAATAGCACCTATCTCTTTCCTGCCGAGGTGTCACATTCGTCACCTTCAGTTTTTAAGTCTCATATGCGCAGTGATAAGACTAACTCACAGTGCCCTTCAGATAGAAACTCAGTTATATACACTACTGCTTCACGGCAGAAAAACTGCCCTGGGGTGCCTCCTATCTATTTCCCTGCGAGCCAAACCTTCAACTGATGGTAAGTGCAACGTCTGCCCATAACAAATGCTGCGTCACCCAGAAATTTTCTGCGTGACACCACACTGTGCCCATCACCCAGAGACATCAGTTCTTAAGTCTCATATGCCCAGTGATTACGCTAGCTCACAGTGCCCTTCAAACCGAAACAGTAATTTCTTGCACACTACTGCTTCACGGTAGAATAACTGGCGCAGGGGTGGTACCTACCTAGACGGATTCCTGCATAGGAATCCTACCACCACTTCCAACTATATATTATTACCATTAGCACGTAAATTTTCAACTAACAATTAATGGCTCCTTCGCTGGTAGTCGTACACAGGTATCTCACGGTCTATTATGACGATTCTCCAAAAAAAATAATCTATTACAGTTTTCTTTTATGAAAGTAAGTTACGAAACCAGCTGATCGTTCATCTGACGGTAAGTGCAACATACATGCATACAATGACGCCTTTTTCCCATTTAAGTGGTACGCAGAGACCACACACGTAGCCCCCTTTTCGCCACCGCGTGAAACGAGACGTGACGGGTCCACGTCGCCGCCTTGTCGGTGTTAAAAAGCAGGAATAACGGCTGTCCATGCAATATTTTAGTCGCCTCTTGCGATACCTCGGTAGGAAAGAGGTAGGTGTGTTGAGTCATTTAACTCAACAGCACAGGCGAGGCGAGGGACGTGAGGAGCGGGGGACACACGGCGCATCTACCGGCTGATCCGAGCGGCGTCGCGGCGGGCCAGTCAGCTGTTACGCCCCATAAGAAGCACTCACGCATATTAACTTGTTGTAACGTAGCCTAACGACTAAAATATAACATCATTTATACAGACGGCTTTTTTATTATCTCACTAGTGAGCCATCGTCGTTACATTGGTCATCCGGCTCGAAGGTTCTACTCTGGCGGATACATATCGGCACCTCGATGTCTCAAAACAAACGTCTTCAAACAGTGCGTGTTGCCAGTGATGAGTTACGGAACTGAGACGTGGTCATTCACCGCAGACCACATGAGGAAGCTCAAAGTCGCTCAGCGGTCTATGGAAAGGGCTACGCTCGGATGCTACTTCCTCTGCGTGATAGAATCCTTAACGCGGATATCAGCAGCAGAACTAGAGTAACCGACATAACTCTAAGGATTAGTAAGCTGAAGTGGCAATAGGCCGGCCGTATAGCTCGATAACCGTTGGGAAGAAAGGTTCTGCAGTGACAACCTCGTACCGGCAAGCGTAATGTAGGCCAACTGATGCTACACTAGATGGAGATAGACCTGCACGGTTTTGCTGAAAGTCGATGGATGCAGGTGGCTCAGGACCGTGTCTTGTGGCATTCTTTGGGGGAGGGTTAGGTTCAACAGTGGACTAATAAGACAGATGATGACATATGTATTCCTAGAACGGAATACAGGTATATTAAGAAAATTACAATCAGAAAAACTGAAAAATATTTAAAGTCGAAATCCAAGGGCGGACATGTTATTTACGCAAATTGGAACAATTTCCATTACGGTTCGGTTCCGTTTCTACAACGAGCTCACACTAAATTTAACATTTTGTTAACAAAGTTGAGAATAAATTTCCGTTTATTTTTCTCGTTCGTAATAAATTTCTCAAATTCAAATGGAATCGACTTGAAATCGTTTAGGTTCAAGATCGGCCGAATTTGAAAGTCACTGTGAAAATGATTTTTGCTACAACCATTAGGATAAAACGCATTGCCATTGTGTTAACGACTTAGCTAAAAGTTTCATCCGCATCAACGTTAGCAATCCACCACTGTTCAGTAAAGTAAAGGCCGCCTCTCCTTTCTGCGAGGGTTTTGGAGCCGGGAAGAAGTCCGACAGGAAGCTTTTATGCGAGTTGGCGGACTTCACATGTCGTCGAAATGTTTTTATTTCTCAGACATGCAGGTTTCCTCACGGTGTTTTCCATCACAACTATGTACGTGGTATATCAGGACTTCAACACGTACAATGAAATTAAAGGCGAGCGCCCGACCCCCTGAGCTGCCATAGCTAAACCACTGTGTTCTTTCAAGAATTTTCTGCCGCTGCTTTGTGAAATACCCGACGAAAAAAGGTCGACAACGCGCCCGCAATTCCTCTGTAATATTACAGATGTTTGCGTATGACAGTGATCACTTACCATCACTCATTGCGGCACACCATGCATTAGCACCACTTGGAAGCCTGGCATTCTTCCACTGTGCGCTTTGCCCGAAATTCTGTCACGTACGAGCTTTTTGTGAAATCTGCTGCCGCGAGCAGTTTTCCTGGACCAAAATGACTTAGTGACCTTCAAGAAAGGAGTCTGCTCCATTACATCAGGTTCTAAGAAGTCTGCAGTCTGTGACCATGTTCTGGATCATCCCAACCATTACATCATATTTGATAACACACAAATCCTCGCAAAAGAACACCGATTCCTACTAAGGATGACTCGCGAATTTATTGTAATAATAAAAAAACATCCTAATTTTAATAGAGAAGATGGTTGGGTACTACCACCAGCTTGGGATGGGAATTAAATCAAAAACCAAGCATTCCACTGCAAGACTTCAAGAGACAGTTAGCTCTTTCTGCATAGATCGGACCAAAAATAATTATTAAAAGCTGAAGCTACTCCAGGTTAACTATGACATCAAGACATCTGTCACCTCAGTCCCTTCGTTACTATGGGTGTAAAGCGCGAAGTGTCGGTTTATAAATAGTTAAAACTAAACGCGATGAAATTTGTAAATCTTGCTTAAATATAAGAAATCGTTACAAACAAATATAGTTTTCTTCATAAATTCAATTCGACCACTGCTGAAAGATCTCTAAAAGTGGTCCCGCAGTGGACGTGAAAAAAATGCTTGTGGTAGTGAAAAGTTCAGGTACGTATCGACCCGTGACGTAAACATTTACCAACGGCAGGAACATTTCAAGGCATGTCAGAGGCTCTACTTTGGAGCTGAACTTTTGAGTTGGATACATAACGCGATGTCCTCCTGGTCGACATTCGATTACGGAGCTGAGCAACAAGAGAACGCGCATACTAAGGCACCCACTTCACCAACCTACTCGCGCCTGATGTAACGCACTTGCGACAAGATCGGAGGTAGGCCAACTTGCATTTCAGAAACACGAGGACAATCACAACACAAACGGATAGGAAAACCAAATTTTTGGGTTTTGCACAAATGTTAGGTCCATCTGGGATCCAGACCCGCGACTTGTGTTCACTGTCATCATTTAAATACAGAATTAACTAATGTTTAACACATTTCATAACAATTGTTAAGTTTAATTTCAAATTTGCGCCTTCTAACGTCAATTGCGTCTGATTAATATCTATGTAATCATCCTTTAAACATTGTCTTTGTTCTAATTCTCTGACATTTTGTTAATGCGTGTAATAATCTTTCAAAATAAAAATATTCTAATTAAAATAACAGCTTATTTTAAATTTATTAGAGAGCCGTGGTAGCTCAGGGGCCTGGTGCTCGCCTTTAATTTCATAGTAAGCGAGTAACCTGGGTTCGATCCCCGGTGCCAGCACCTCTAATATTGTTCTACAATTTTAAGTGCTTATTTACCACGTGCTTAGCGGTGAAGGAAAACATTGTGAGGAAACCTGCATGTCCGAGGAATAGAAATATTTCGAGGACATGTGCAGTCCGCCAACCCGCATTGGAGCAGCGTGGCGGATTCTTTCTAGCTCCAAAACCCTCTCAGAAATGAGAGGAGGCCTGTGCTCAGCAGTGGGACATTTATAGGCCGAAACTTTACTTTTTTTTAAATTTATTTAATAATTTAGTATTTTGAAAATAATATAACTCATTTTATTTCTACCGTATACGTGAGCAATGCCAAACTTTTTCAAGATTGTAAATTTCGAGAAATTTCTACGCTAAGCACAGCGATGGACTTCAAATTCAATTTCCGCAGGGTGTTCGAAAATTTTGAGTAGGCACTTTCGTTAAGTTTTTAAGGTTCTGTAGTATGTATTTCTGGTCTGTCCGTGTGTAGCAACCATTTTACTTAGAGACTTTCGGCATTATATATATAGATAAAATTTAGAAAGGTTTTTTTTACGAACCCCTATCTATATAAAATAGTGTAGTGAAATACCGCCCAAAATAGGGGTGTGGCCCTGCTTCCATGCAACTGAGGAATAAAGGAAATCAAGTTCACATATGCGTGTTAGGTTTCGTTTGATAGGTCTAGAAAAATGATAACGACATTTCAAAATAACTATTTTGTTTAGGCCAATAATTAGTGAGATATGCGCTTCTAAAGTCCTATAATCCTTAAACTACATATATACATACATAAGATCACGACTGTATCCCATAAGGGGTAGTCAGAGACTGGGCACTCACTGCAAAAACAGATGACTGCCACCATCCACGTTTCACCAAAACAATATAATGCACTTGGTGTGATAGGCCCCATCGACACTGTTGGGTGCACAGTGCAGTTTAATTCCTTACTCGCCTTTTACGAGAACTATTGGATGAGATGGAGTGGTAGTATTCTTTTAACGAGCCGCCACCACAGGGCTTTTTAAACAACGCGGTGGAAAATTCTGAAAACATTTAAGGTGGTAGAATCCAATATGTAATGCCCACCAAAATTGGTTTCAATAAGAAGTGTCGTGTGGTTTTTGAGATATGCGGTAATTTCGCTTAAACATTATTCCCCACTACGGAACGCTTCACTGTGCGTAGTCCAATAAGCACTTGACTACTTTCTTGGATTTTTAGGATCAATTATTAGGAATGAACACAAGATCCGGCGATCGACTTTAACTAGACATATTATACAAAATATCTAATTTATAATTTACGCCTTTAATTGTTTGTTTCATTATCATCATCATCATTTCATATGTCATCATTTCATTAACCTCAAATCCTTGCAGAAGAACACCGATCCCCACCAAGGATGAGCGCGAGGCTATTGAAATTAAAAAACATCCTAATTTCAATCGAGAACATGGTTGGGTATTACCACCGGCTTGGGATCCAATAATTAATAAAAATAAATCAAAAACCAAGCATACCACTGCAAGACTTCAAGACACAGTTAGCTCTATCTGCGTAGATCGGACCAAAAATAATAATTAAAAGCTAAAAGTACCCCGAGTTAACTATGACATCAGGACATCTGTCAACTCAGTCCTCCCGTAGCCATGGGTAAAGTACTCGAAACGTCGGTTTAGAAATAGTTCAAAATTAAACGCGATAAAATCCGAAAAAAATAGTTTTATTAAAATATTTCTAGTTTAATTATAGATAAAATTGACAAAATGAGCATAATATTCACATGATGGTAAGTGCTCAGAATATTTCTGTGTGGCACCACACTGCGCATGTCACCCTGATACATCAGTTCTTGAGTCAATATGCTATTTAATATATAATTTTATTGTACAATAGTTTTTGTACAAAAGATCATTAAGGCAAACGCCATTAGGAGGTTGCTGTGGCCATTGCACTATTATTCCGATTTTCTCCCGAGTGTTCAAATTGATTACTTGAACTTGAACAATACTTTCTGCTTTAAGTGTTATTCATAATAAAGTAAAAGGTAAAGTAAAAGAAACAGCTTATAAATGTCACACTGCTGAGCACAGGCCTGCTCTCATTTCTGAGAGAGTTTTGAAGCCGGGGAGTGTCCGCCACGCTGCTCCAATGCCGGTTAGCAGACTTCTCACATCGTCGAAATAATTTGGTGTCCCTACGATGCTTCTCTATACCAGAACTTAAAATTGTTGACAATTTAACAAAATAGTTAACAATTTAGGTAGTGTAGGCAAGAAATTAAAAGCGAAGACCCAGTTACTCAAAAAAATAATCCTACCGACATTGAGGCCGTTGACGGATGCCTGTATAGGAATCCTCCTATTAGAAAAATTGGTATAGATCTTACGTACATACATACATACATAGTCACAACACTTTCCCATTGGGATAGGCACATACCACATTTCTCTGGTGTTGCGGATGTCCATGGGCGGCGGTGACCACTTACCATCAGGAGACGCTTGCTCGTCTGTTCTATCCAGGAGTCCGTCTAGGTAGATACCACCCCAGGGCCAGTTATTCTGCCGTGAAGCAGTAGTGTGCAAATATTATTGTTTCGGTTAGAATGGCACTGAGAGCTAGCGTAATCACTGAGCATAATATGATACTTAAACTGATGTCTTAGGGTGACGAGCGGAGTGTGGTGTCACACAGAAATGTTCGCATTTTTTATGGGCGGACGTTGCACTTACCATCAGGTGAACGTTTTGCTCGTTTCGTTCGCTTTATCCAATAAAAAAGACTTCTTTAAAAAAACATTAGTATATCTTGAGTTTATCACAGCTTCTGGTCCTGAATTAGATTTTATCGGGCGAAATTCGGAAAGACAGCGACATTATTATATTGCTTATGTCTCATGCATAATCCAATTTATGATTGGCAACACAATTCATGCAATGCAGTGGACCTCGGTAATTATCGGCATGTGTTGCCAGTGTCTATTACCGTATCAAATAATTATCATATTAACTGGACTGTAATGGAATCTACTCGTACACTAATATTACAAAGCTGAAGAGTTTGTTTGGTTAAACGCGCTAATCTCAGGAACTACTGATTTGAATTGAAAAATTATTTTAGTGTTGGATAGCCCATTTATCGAGGAAGGCTATATATATATATATAACATTACGCTACGACCCTAAAAGGGCTTTCTTTTAAATTAAACGGCGGGTGAAACGGCGGGTGAAACGGCGGGGCACAGCTAGCAAGGTATAATAGATTGCTATTATGGGGTATTGCAATAGTTTTCTCGTCTGGTTGGGATAAATATAAATATATCCCCCCCAATGGGTTCTCGCCTTGTCGTGGCGGGGGGGCTTAGTAACCGTGGCTTGGTCACCCACGGTGAAGCTAAGAGGAGCCCAGGTCGGCCTGTGGCGACGGGCTGACCCGAGGAGGTCGCTCCGAGTGGGCTACGCAAGCCCACTCCGGACGCGAATAGGAGGACTGCTGGGGGGAGCAGTACGCTGCCCTCCGCAGCCGAGGTGGAGTCGCGGAGGAAGAGGAGTGTAGGTGTATCGTTGCCTCTCTCCCTATCCTCCGCGACTCTGGCGGGGCCGTACCGTCGATGCGGTAATGGTGGACTGCTGGGGGGAGGAGTGAGTCGACACTGCTCACCCTGCCCTTTGCAGCCGAGGTGGAGTCGCGGGGGAAGAGGAGTGTAGGTGTTGCGTTGCCTCTCTCCCTGTCCCCCGCGACTTTGGCGGGGCCGCACCGTAGATGCGGCGGTGGTGGGGCCGCGGAGGGAGAGGAGTGTTGGTGTGTCGTTGCCTCTCTCCCTATCCTCCGCGGCCGTAACGTGGTTGGCGGCGGAGCCACAGACCAGATCCGCTGCCGGGGCCAGGAAGACTGGTGCTTTCGAGTGCAAGTCTCCTGGCCCCGTGGCCTCCGCGTGGCGGACTCGGGGGGGTTCGTTGCGCGCACAAAGGGGGCCGTGCTGGAAGGCGCGTCCTGTGTTCCGGCGCGCCTTGCTGGGAAGGGGAGTGGGGAGGAGCTGTCCTCTCCCGAGAAGGGGCCGCCGATGTTAGGCGGCCAGCGCCGGTGGGGTCGCGGATGTGTGCGTGAGCGTTCCCGTGGCCCTGCCAACATGCGGCGAAGGCGGAACATCATGGGGTTTTAGTCGGTGCAAGTCCGACATAACCCGTCCTTCCCCCCGTGAAGGCGGGTATGCGTTAGGCATTTCCCCATGTAAAAAAAAAAAAAAAAAAAAAAAAAAAAAAAAAAAAAAAAAAAAAAAAAAAAAAAAAAAAAATATATAAATATATAGATAAACGTATAAAATAAGATAAAATATATAAGATACTATAATACATATACTAAACAATACTATACAATACAATATATAAATAAAATCCCAACCAGACGGGAGCCCTCGGCAGGGGAGACCAAACGGCCGAGGGTTAGGGGGAAAGGGAAAGAAACCGGCGGACGATTCGGGCCGTATCGAGAAGCACCGCCTTCTGCATCTGAGCATGTAGCGGCCCGTCGCGGAGTCCCAGTCGCCTCAGATGTCCCGAGAGACTGACCGAGATCAACCCGATTGCAGACACGACCACCGGAATAATTTCGGTCGGCATTTCACCCCACACGTCGGCAACCTCGTGAGCCAGGTCCAGATATTTTGTCTTCTTATCTGTTTCGGCTTTCACGAGGTTCTCGATAGCTTGCTATTATTATCAATGTTAACCAGGATGGGTTAGTGGTCAGAGTACCTACATTTTACGCAGCAGGCCGGAGCCGAAATTTGTGTAAAAACACAAATTGTTAGTTTTCGGGTCTGGTTGCTGTTGTGTTGTGCATGTGAAATTTATGTGTGTAAACCACACATAAATTTCATAGGATTCCTATGCAGGAATCCGTCTAGGTAGGTGCCCAGGGCCAGTTATTTTGCCTCGAGGCGGTGGTGTGCAAACACTGCTGTGTCTCGGTTTGAAGGGCACTGAGAGCTGGCGTAATCACTGGGCATATGAGACTTAAGAACTGATGTCTCTTCGTGGCGGACGCAGTGTGGTGTTACAAAGATATGTTCTGGGTGACACAGCATTTGTTATGTAAAGACGTTGCACTTACCATTAGGTGAAAGTTTTACTCGTTTTGCCACTTTATCCAATAGAAAAATCGATATCTTTACTAAAGCAAAACCTTAACAATAATCGACATAAAATCTAAATGTAGGCCGCTCTTTGATTTTTCCAACCTCAAAACAAATTCGAACTAATACAACCTACGCTTTCGCAAAGAGCGAAAGTTGGTATGATTGAGAGGCGGAAATTGAATTTAAGTAGGAATAAAAAGTCAACTTTGATCTACGTAATCGCTAAGATGGCGTTCTTCGGTTACACTGAGGCATAACGCATTAAGTGTTTGTCGGACATAATTTTAAATTTGTTAGAAGACTTTTGTCAACGTAAATTGAGAATTATGTACTGAGATTCAGTAACTCATTCACGTGGCAATGTTGCAGTTAAAAAGACCATTGAAATTAATAATTTTTTTTAAGTGATAGAAGTGACGGAACGAGCAAAACGTTCACCTGATGGTAAGTGCAACGTCTGCCCATAACAAGGCTATGTCACCCAGAACAGAGTAACACCACAATGTGCCCGTCACCCTGAGACATCAGTTCTTAAGTCTCATATGCCCAGTGATTACGCTAGCATTATTCTTCCTGAGAAATATAAATTTCGTTTCATCATCATCATTTCAGCCTATCACTAGTCCACTGTTGAACACAAGCCTCCCCCATAAATTGCCACAAAAGATTGTAGTTCTCATTTACGGGGGATCCTGCCATAGTTGCCACAGCAGGCGGGTTGTCAATCGCAGTTTATATTCCGATGTTCCAGGAAGATGCAGGCGCCCATCTCGTGGTTTGTTATTTTTCCGCTGTCGACTTTTCCGACACCCACGGGATGAGATGGTGTGGTAGATTCCCTTAAGCCGCTACCACACGGCGATTTCGTTTCTCAAACGTCATTTTTTTACAATCTACCACCATTTCGTAATGATACTGACGGAGAAGACACATGAGAAACTACGCAATTAAAAAAGTTTTTTTTTAAGATTATAAGATGCATGGATGATATTTACTCCTAGGAATGAAGTGATCGCAGGTGGTACGATTGCTATTTGGGAATCCGTCTAGGTAGGGACTACCTCAGTACCAGTTTTTCTGCCGTGAAGCAGTAGTGCGCAAACATTACTGTTTCTGTTAAAAGGGCACTGAGAGCTAGTGTAATCACTTGGCAAATGAGACTTAAGCACTGGTGTCTAAGGGCGGCGCGCATTGTGGTGTCACACAGAAAGTAATGAGGCGACTCCGATCCGCTAGCATACGCTCGACTATTTAAATAAACCGTTATCTCTGTATATGTGGTGTTACTTACTGTTCGACTCCCCACAGTAACAACCATCGTTCTGCTCGTTTCGTCGCTTTATTAAATAAAAAAAAAAAAAAATTTCGAGGTGACTTGTGCGTACGAAGTATGATGTGGGATTAAGGTGGCTACAAATACTTCATACAGGTTGCGATGGTATCGAAAACTGACATGGCCAATGACATTAAGTGTCGCAACCCTTATCCTAAGCAGGCTATTTCAAATGAACTTATACTTTACAAAGAGAAATTCACGTATAAGGTATTTATTTACCCTATAACGTTAAGAGTAAATGTCAAAACTCTTTTAGGAAAATTGCCTCAGAAATTATTTTCTATTCGAAGCGGTCCTTGGAAAAATTGTATATCTTATTTTACGTAACGTTTTATCTTATCTTACTACTATAATAATCTAACTTCATACTACTAAAACTGGAGAGTTTTTATATTTGAACGCGCTTATATAAAAAAATATTGATTTATTAAGTTACTGGTGGTAGGATTCCTATGCAGGAATTCGTCTAGTTAGGTACCACAGGCCAGTTATTCTGCCTTGAAGCAGTAGTGTGCAAACATTACTGTGTTTTGGTCTGAAGGGCACTGAGTGCTAGTCACATAGCTAGTGTGACTTAAGAGCTGATGTCCTCAGGGTGACGGGCGCAGTGTGGTGTCACACAGAAATTTTCTGTATGACACATTTGTTATGGGCAGACGTTGCACTTACCATGAGGTGAATGTCTTTGTCGTTTCGTGACCATATCAAATAAATTGTTTTGATAAATTCTTTTTGTATTATGTATCCCGTTTGTTGAGGAAGATTCTAAATTATGAAACTTTACGCTACGAATTATATTAATAGGAGCCGCACGCTGAGAAAATAACTAAACCGGAAAGGGTAAAACTGTGAATGCTCAGGGCATTGGGCACCATGCCGTACGGCGTTTGGCGGATGATATTGCCAAGGAAAAGGATAGATACCCGCCAGATCGGTTGGTCTGATCTGGGGAGGACGTCTCCACCTATAAGTAATATTTAGATGTTTCACATATAGTTCGCATCTCCGAAAACTTTCCTTTTTTTATTTGATAAAAGTGACGGAACGAGCAGAACGTTCTACCTGATGGTAAGAGCAACGTCTGCCCATAACAAATGCTGTGTCACCCAGAACATTTCTTTGTGACACCACACTGCGCCCGTCACCCTGAGACACCGTTACTAAACACAGTAATGTTTCACATTACTGCTTCACGGCAAAATAACTGGCCCTGGGGTGGTACCTACCTAGACGGATTCCTGCATAGGAATCCTACCACCAGTATAGCGCGATTATGGACGTATGGGAATATTTGTTAAGCTTTTCATGTCGCGAAATAGATGTCACTACAGGCGCAATCATACGTTCAATCTTACTTTACGGGGGTGAAACCGCTAGGCTCAGCTAGTCATATTCGTAAAAGGAGTCAAATAATATAGAGTTATTTTTAAGCAATTTTCTCAAGGATATTTTACTGAACCTTTTTATTTAAAAAAAAAGGAAAGTTTCAGCCTATAAATATCCCCTGACATGAGCACTGAGCTGAGCACAGGCCTCCTCTCATTTCTGAGAGGGTTTTGGAGCTAGGACGAATCCGCCAAGCTGCTCCAATGCGGGTTGGCGGACTTCACATGCCTTTGAAATATTTTTTATTTCTACAACATGCAGGTTTCCTCACGATGTTTTCCTTCACCGCCGAGCACGTGGTAAATCAGCACTTAAAATAACAATTTTTAGAGGTGCCGGCACCGGGGATAGAACCCAGGTCACTCGCGTTATGAAATTTAAAGCGAGCGCCTAGCCCCAGAGCCACCACTGCCCATCTTTTTTATTTTAAGTCATTTCAAATCTCGAAATTCACAAACAGATTTTTTACAGTTTGACAACGGACGAATCACCGGAAATTTGTTGAATCCATTTGTTACCAAAATGTTAAATTGAGTGTGAACTCATTTAGAAACTGAAATGCTTCCTCGAACTGTGACAAAATTCTAATTTTGGGTGATAAATTATCGTTCTTGAATAAAGACCCGATTTAATACAATTAAGTGTAAGTACATACATACATACATCAGATCACGACTGTATCCCATAAGGGGTAGTCAGAGACTGGGCACTCACTGCAAAAACAGATGACTGCCACAATCCACGTTTCACCAAAACAATATAATGCACTTGGTGTGATAGGTGGTGAGCCCTTCGCCGCCATGCGCTGTTGGGTGCACAGTGCAGTTTAATTCCTTACTCGCCTTTTACGAGATCCATTGGATGAGATGGAGTGGTAGTATTCTTTTAACGAGCCGCCACCACACAGTCGTCGTCGTCGTCGTTTCAGCCTATCATAAGTCCACTGCTGAACATAGGCCTCCCCCATAGATCGCCACAAAAGTTTGTAGCTCCCATTTTGGGGGGATTTTGCCATAGTAAGTGTAACACCCAGTAAGTGTAAGTAATATAACTTAATAAATTTTTGTAGTCTATTTTTCTATATTAGATTAATCTATCTGTATTTTACTATATGATAGAAATTTTAGCCAGGATTCCGCCTGGATAGTAATAATTGGCTGTTACTATAGACCAGCGGTCGGCACCCTTTTAGCAAGCAAGGGCAGAAGTGGCAAATTGAAATTAAGGCTGGTCGGGCCGCATTTGTTCATAATTACAATTCATAACAGCATATTTTCCATTCTTCAATTTCAAATTCAATTCTTCAATAATTCATAAATTCATAATTTGTATACACCGGTGTTCATGGTAAAAGAATGCCCAACGACATATGTTTATTTTTACATACATACATGCATAAGATCACGACTGTATCCCATAAGGGGTATTCAGAGACTGGGCACTCACTGCAAAAACAGATGACTGCCACAATCCACGTTTCACCAAAACAATATAATGCACTTGGTGTGATAGGGTGGTGAGCCCTTCGCCGCCATGCGCTGTTGGGTGCACAGTGCAGTTTAATTCCTTACTCGCCTTTTACGAGATCCATTGGATGAGATGGAGTGGTAGTATTCTTTTATCGAGCCGCCACCACACGGCATTCATTTTTAGCTTTTAATAATCATCATTTACAATAACAAAAGAAAAAAAATGTTTATTTATATATATATTTTTTTTTATAGAACCAGATAGATTTTTTATAGACGAGTCGAATTAAAATTATTTTCTTTCTTTTTTTAAAAAACGATGCTCCACAGTAGGATTTCTCCTGTGTCGTGGGTGCGTTTTACATACATAAAATTCCACATGCACAGACACACCCAGACCCGGAACATTTATCTGTAGGTCAAACAAATGTTTGTTCCGTGCGGGAATCGAACCGCAACCCGCGGCGCAGGAGACAAGCGCTCAACCACTGCGCCAACCGAGCCGACCGAATCAATGCGATTTTTGAAGCTGTATTTCACTGGTTATTTGTGAAATGTTTGTCTTCTTGGCTTTCATCTGTCTAGTCATCTGTGAGAGAGCTATATTTTCTAGACCTGAGAAGTATAAAAGTTTGCACACATAAGGACTGCCAAAAATTGTAATAAATTGCCGAGCAAACTTTTTCAATTCGTTAAAACTGCCATAAAATATCACTAGATCATGGATTTCATAGAAAGAATTTTTAAGGAAGTCATTAGATTGAAGATCAATCACATAATCATCATCATCATCATTTCAGCCTATTACTAGTCCACTGCTGAACATAGGCCTCCCCCATAGATTGCCACAAAAGTTTGTAGCACTAATTTTGGGGGGATTTTGCCATAGTTGCCACGCTTGGCAGACGGGTCGGCAACCGCAGTTTATTTATTCTGATGTCCCAGGAAGATGCTGCTGCCCATCTTCTGGTTTTAATTTTCCCTGTGTCGACTTTTACGACACCCACGGGATGAGATGGGGTGGTAGATTCTCTTAAGCCGCTACCACATTCATTTGTAAATTACTCGGTACATCCTCAATGCCACGTAAAAAAGGATTCGCAAAAATCTTCAGTTTACTAGAAACCTTCCGGAATTCTGAAATTACACTGATTTTGTAACTGAATTATAATGCATTTCATTCTATCGTTTTTTTCAGTGAAAATTTGTTCCAAGTCCAACGACAGCATTTTTACAATTCGTAGAATGCTCCAGCTTTTTCTCTCATATGTTCTAAGAAGACCTTGTTTTTAATTTGGAATGTCTGTGTGCATATCAGATATATTCAGCATATTCAACTCACGAGTTCAATCTGTCAAAAATCCAAGTGCTTTTAATCATTGAGGATTTATAAGTTCTGGAACAGGTTTGCCCGATTATAAAAGTGTTCCTTTCTTTTCTGAGATCACAATATCTTTTAAGACACCTCTACTTAACCATCTCACTTCAGAACAATACAGGACATCTAGGTGATCTGCTTCCGTCATCATCATCATTTCAGCCTCCCCATAGATTGCCACAAAGTTTGAACTCTCATTTTGGAAGGATTTTGCAATAGTTGCCACGCTTGGCAGGATGGTTGGTAACCGCAGTTTTTTAATTCAGATGTTCCAGAGAGATGTTGCTGCCCATGTACTGTTTTTTTTTATTATCCCTCTGTGGACTTGTACGACATCCACGGATTGTGATGGAGTGGTGGATTCTCTAAGCCGCTACCGCACGGATATCTGACAAAAACTGTTGAAATTGGCGATGTGTGATGAAATTGATGAATGTGACTGGTTAGGATATACCTACATATATAAATGTATAGATAAATACATAAGATACGGCAACATAAATTAGATACAAAAAGGTATTTTTTTTATTGTATAAAGTGACGAAACGAGCAAGACGTTCACCTGATGGTAAGTGCAACGTCCGTCCACAACAAATGTGTCACCTAGAATATTTCTGCGTCATACCACACCGCGTCCGTCACGAAGAGACATCAGTTCTTAAGTCTCAAATGCCCAGTGATTACGCTAGCTCACAGTGCCCTTCAAACCGAAACGCAGTAATGCTTGCACACTACTGCTTCACGGCAGAATAACTGGCCCTGGGGTGGTACCTACCTAGACGGACTCCTGCATAGGAATCCTACCGCCAGCGTACTAAACTTATCTTATCACGGGCACTTAAAGGTGAAATCTCTGTAACCACATAAATAAACGGGAATTTATTCAACTCAATTTCGTTGACATAATGTTAAATTGAGTGCGAACTCGTTGTAGAAACGGAACTGTTCCATCGAACCGTGACGAAAATTGTTCCGATGGAAATAAATTACCTCTCCTATATTGACTTTATTATTTCATTATCGCCCTTCCGTTTGCTATTTGACTGAATAATCCTACATTTCGCTTACAGTCTGTCACAAACGACAAGCCTATTTGAAAACAAGATCAAATTTTAATTACTTTTATAGCAATAGTTATAATCTATTTATGTTACTAGCCGTGTGGTGGCCGTGTGGTGGCGGCTCGTTAAAAGATTACTACATACAGATACTACACTCCATCTCATCCAATGGATCACGTAAGAGGCGAGTAAGGAATTAAACTGCACTGTGCACCCAACAGCGCATAGTGGCGATGGGCTCGCCACCTATCACACCAAGTGCATTATATTGTTTTGGTGAAACGTGGATTGTGGCAGTCATCTGTTTTTGCTGTGAGTGCCCAGTCTCTGACTACCCCTTATGGGATACAGTCGTGATCTTATGTATGTATGTATGTATGTATGTTACTAGCGGACCCGACAGACGTTGTCCTGTCCGAACGTGGGCTTGCCTGCTGTTAACATATACACTCAACGATTTTCGATATTCGAATAGTCGATAAACTATATAATGAGTGACTTTTGTCATTTTCCCAGAACTCTAGTCTAGTGGTCAGAGTACCTGACTTCTACGCCGCTGGTCCTGGGTTCGAATCCCAGCCGGAGCCAACATTTGTGCTAAAACACAAATTGTTGGTTTTCGGGTCTGGTTGTGTGGTGATGGTCCCCGTGTTTCTGACACTGCATCCTATTCTACCTCCGATCTTATCGCATCAGCGTTACATTGGGCGCAGGTAGGTAGGGACGAGTGAGCGGGTAGGTTGGGACGAGTGAGTGCCTCTGTGTTTGCGCGTACACTTGTGGCACTATAATATCTCCTGCGCAGTTGATGGCTCTCGACAGTATTCGGAAGTTGTCAAAATAGGCTAGGAGAACATCATCATCATCATCGCAGCGCCAACTACCGGGTCCAATTCTGAATCTAACCCATTCAGGGAACCACACAAATACAAAAAAAAACATCAATATCGGTTCAGAAGGAGGAGGTTTAGGAGGAGTTCAGTGACATACACACGCACAGAATAATTCTATATATAAAGTTTTATCAAATGTGTTTTTTTGTCGGTATGAAATATCTCATGAATATCTCATAGAAAGTGACGGGACAAGCAAAACGTGCCCAGAACAATTCGGCACCACACTGCCCCCGTCACCCTGAGACATCAGTTCTTAAGCCACATAAGTAATTACACTATCTCTCGCCCTTCAGACCGAAACAGAATAACGGCTAAGGATGGTACCTACTTCGATGGATTCTTGCAAAGAAATCCTAGCAGCAGTCAAATGAACCAGGGAATGCTCTTGAAGCAATGTAGTGCTTCTGCAAGAACAGCAGACCAGACAGTCGACCGCGTGGCGTAGTGGTTAGCGTATCTGACTTCTGCGCCACCGGTCCTGGGTTCGATTCCCAGCCGGAGGCAACATTTGTACAAAAACACAAATTGTTGCTTTTCGGGTCTTGTTGTGTTGTGCATGTGAAATGTATGTTTGTAAAACGCACCCACGATACAGGAGAAAATCCTACTGTGGGGCTTCGTTTTTTAAAAAAAGAAAAGAAAGAAAAGAAAAAGGAGTTACTGTACTCCACGCGGTAGGCGTTCAATGTTAATTGGCTGTAACTGATCCATAGGTTGCATGGGTAATTTTTTTATGACTATATACCGCTGCCATTCTAATTAAATTATAATCTATATAGCACTTTGCGACCACTTTTTCTTTTGTTTCTCCGTGTGGTTTTTTTTTTGGCTAATTTTTGTGTAACTGCACTATATCATTATTATTCGCTTCATCATCGTCATTTCAGCTTGTCATAGTCCACTGTTGAACATAGGCCTCCCCCGCCACCGCCGCAAAACACGGTCCTCCTGAGCCACCTGCATACATCGACTTCCCGCAAAACCGTGCAGGTCGTCGCTCCATTTAATAGGGGTATAATTTAATTATCATTTTAGGGTTTACGCAGGATATTTTCTAGAATTATATAATAAAACTGTAGCATAGCGGACACTACCGGCTAAAGATTATAATGAGGCTGTGCGCTGAAAAACAGTGTTGCGGGCATCCGTTACTTATACTGAGGGCAGACCTCTTCGTTGCGTCACAGTTTTTTTTTATTGTTTAAAGTGATGAAACGAGCAAAACGTTCACCTCATGGTAAGTGCAACGTCTGCCCATAACAAACGCTGTGTCACCCAGAAAATTTCTGTGTGGCACTACACTGTGCCCATCACCCTGAGACATAAGTTCTTAAGTCTCATATGCCCAGTGATTACGCTAGCTCACGGTGCCCTTCAAACCGCAACACAGTAATGTTTGCACACCACTGCTTCACGGCAGAATAACTGGCACTGGGGTGATACCTACCTAGACGGATTCCTGCATAGGAATCCTACCACCAGTAAGTACACAAGTGTAGTACAGAAGTTATAATGTCTAGTAAAAAATTATTATACTAGCTGGTTTTGATATTTTAGTCTTGTTCTTTATTTTTTTTATTTGTTTTTTTGTTTCATATTTGAAATTATTTCTTTTTTTTAGAACAACACAAGCGACAGGCATGTAATGCTCAACGACGCGGTCATTAATATTCCCCACGGAATTAATATTCTCTACGGCGCAAACCAAATTTTCGCTGTGCCAAATTCCGTTAAAATCGCTACTTTCGCACTTATAATATTACTATGGATTTATAAAATAGTATACTAGTATGGATTTATCCTAATAAATTCATTTTAATACGCTATATATATATATTATACTAATATACTATACATATACAGAATGTCATTATTTTCAGTGCTTGAATAAAAAACCTAAAGGGTGAAAGCATACGATAAATTACTGCAGCTCGCAAAAGTGAGATATTTATAATCGTGAATGAAAATTCATTTAAAACGTTCTCTTTAATATAATTCCTACGACTGTACTTTCCATGCCTGCACGATTCGATAAACGCTTTTAATCTTTTAAAAGAAGAAAATCCAAATCATGTGCCTCCTTTTCATGTTAATAAATGAAATATATTATTACGAATATTTTTTTAGCCGTGTGGTGGCGGCTCGTTAAAATAATACTACCACTCCATCTCGTCCATTGGATCTCGTAAAAGGCGAGTAAGGAATTAAACTGCACTGTGCACCCAACAGCGCATGGTGGCGATGGGCTCACCACCTATCACACCAAGTGCATTATATTGTTTTGGTGAAACGTGGATTGTGGCAGTCATCAGTTTTTGCAGTGAGTGCCCAGTCTCTGACTACCCCTTATGGGATACAGTCGTGATCTTATGTATATATCTTATGTATGTATGTATTTTTTAATCAAATAAGTTACTATTAAGAAAGTAGTTCCCCGTGTGGTAGCGGCTTAAGAGAATCTACCACCCCATCTCATCTCGTTGGAGGGAAAATGAAAACAAGAAGATGGGCAGCAGTACCTTCCTGGGACATCTGAATAAATAAACTGCGGTTGCCAACCCGCCTGCCAATCGTGGCAACTATGGCAAAATCCCTCCAAAATGAGAGCTACAAGCTTTTGTGGCTATCTACGGGGGAGGCCTATGTTCAGCTGTTCCTATGCAGGAATCCGTCTAGGTAGGTACCACCCCGGGGCCAGTTATTCTGTCGTGAAGCTGTAGTGTTGAAACATTACTGTGTTTCGGTATGTAGTGTACTGTGAGCTAGCGTAATCACTTAGCATATGAGGCTTAAGAACTTATGTCTCAGGGTGATGGACACATTGTGGTGTCACACTGAAATTTTCTGTGTAACACAGCAACTGTTATGGGCAGACGTTGCACTTACCATTAGGTGAAAGTTTTGCTCTCTTCATCACTATATACAATAAAAAAAATATATGTCTTACCGAGAATTCGAAACAGCTGAGCTGAATGATATACAAGATATTGTATATTTGACAACTGTAATAACATACCGCAGACCCTGGGTTCGAGTCCCAGCCGAAGCCAACATTTGTGCAAAAATAGAAATTGTTGGCGTATGTCCCTGTTTCTCTGACAGTGCATCCTAACCTACGTCTGATCTTATCGCTTGAACGTTGCATCGCACACGGGTAGGTTGGTACGAGAGAGTGCCGCTATGTTTGCGCGTACACTTGTGGCACTATAATATCTCCTGCGCAGTTGATGACTTCGCATTGTATTCGGTAGTTGTCGCCGTGCTCGAAAATAGGCCAGGAACATCATCACTTGGTTTGAAATCAATACAATCTTGTCACGACGACATTAAGGTTGAATATTTTGAAAAGTCTACATCGCACGTGACTTTAAAAAATTAGATTCCATCTACTTATAAGATGACATTGTTAGTGAAACGCATTACTAAAATCAAGGAATACAGCGTATGGAACATTTTTTGATAAACAAAACTAACGTGACTTAATTTTTTATAACGTACGCTTAATGTGTATATGTTTTATTATGAAAGTAAATGAGAATATATTTTTTTTATTTTACACTAACAACCCGGCCTGGCTTCGCTTAAGTATATCACTGTAAATACAAATTTACTTGGAATATGTTTTAACAGTGACATACTTAAAAATTAAATTTGGAAAGACAAAACAACAAGGGTATACTACCCGCCAGATCGGGTGGTTCTGATCTGGGGAGGACGTCTCCTCCTACTAGTAATATTTAGATATCTTATATATAGTTCGCATCTCAGAAAACTTTCATAGCGCGATTATGGAATGTATGAAATGTTGAATTTTGAATGCTGTTTAACATACTGATGAAATTGTACACTGGATGTAAGAGATCTTTTGCCATAGAGATCATATATATTGTCTATATTCTTTCTAATTCCTTGTCCAGGCCACTAGAGTGGCTTCGCCAACTCGCTCGGCTATTTTCGTATTTTAAGTATTACAACTTTCGTAATGATACACGATGTTGCTACTAGATGGCTCTAAGATAAATTACCTTTGTTTGTGTGGATAAAACATTCTACTGCTACGTAATAAATAATTAAGAAAAAAATGTTAAAGTCAGTGAAAGTGAGTGAGAGTGAATTTTAAGTGATTGTGCCGTTAAAACTGTGAGTATTGTTTTATTAATAACTAATTGTAACATGTTTTATATCAAAATGATCGGCAAGAGTATTATCTAATTATGTTTACAAATATCAAACGTGGAATGTGTTTTATTACGATAAAATGAACATGCAAACACATAGCCATTTTTTTTTTTATGAGGTTATAAATCTGACCTTATATATACTTTGATTTAAGCAAATAAGAGTTAAAGTAAGTTAATTTAAGTACATTAGTGTTTCAAGAAAATAAAACAATCGCAATACAATGAAAACAAAAGACATAAACATCTGTCGAGCGTTTGTTTACATTACGGTAGCCGTTCCGCTCGACCGGTTTTAACCTTGAGAGGCTTCAAGTGGGTGTATTGTTTACGTTTTTGTGCTATAAATAAACTTCGGTAGTATTAACGTACTGGTATCATAAAAAAGGTTATATAATCTAGTTTTAGAATGAATAATATGATTTTGATATGCAGAAACAAAATGTTTCTTAAAATTAGGAAGAAAAAATATGTTACTCAGATTTCAACTGTAATTGTGATTTCTATATTTTTTTTATATACTTTACATTATTTACTGTTGTTTAGTGTTTACGTTTATTAATTCTATATCTAATTAGCTTTACCCACAATTTTTTTCAAGTTGTTTGCGTTAGTAACGAGTGAGATAATCGTTTTTTAATTAAGAAGGGTAGGGTGTTTTTTTTTTTTTTTCGAAAAAAAGAAGGTGGGCGGATAAGACAACTTTAGTTGTCAAACCA
The DNA here is from genome assembly GCA_019845155.1 of Luehdorfia chinensis. Lineage (NCBI taxonomy): Eukaryota > Metazoa > Arthropoda > Insecta > Lepidoptera > Papilionidae > Luehdorfia > Luehdorfia chinensis. Next base: position 3,709,212 of record JAHVAK010000390.1, read on the forward strand.
CTCTAGTAGTCGGGACGTTTGAGTGGCCTAATTGCCCACTCACTAAAGCATATTTTTTTACGAATATTAAGGACCTTTCTAGTAAATACTTTATTATATTTGTAAGAAATTGCATAAAAATGGTGTTAAATGTGCTGTCAGGTTCATTCAAAGAAAAAGTTAACTCAAAAAGCTTAAACTTAACATTGTGTTTGATTCGGTCAATTCTGTTTCTGGTCACAGGTCTACATTCAATTGATATACTGTCATTAATATTTTTGGAGTCCAACTTTAGCTTTAAAGCTTTGTGATCTGATCTAACTCCATTTAATACAGCTTTGTTTAATATTTTACTGTCGACCCGGTTGGCGCAGTGGCTAAGCCTTTGGCTTCTGCGCCGCGGGTCTCGGGTTCGATTCCCGCACGGGACAAATATTTGTATGCCCTACAGATAGTTGTTCCGGGTCTGGGTGGTTTGTGCATTTGGAATTTATGTCTGTAAATGGTATCCACGACACAGGAGAAATCCTACTGTGGTGCATCGTTTTTTTAAGAAAGAAAAAAAATACACATAAATAGATATCAATCCATTTCTGCACAAGCAATCTCACACTGACGTTCAACAGAACATGCCACGATATCTTTTCCTTGTTTCAATTTTAAAGTATTTTTAAATAAGAATTAACAACCACCTCCCATGGCAGATTTTCTGTTAAATATACTGGCTACAATTTTTTGTTAATATTAAATGTCATAGAATCATTTAGCCAAGTTTCAGTAAAGCACGAGATGTCTACTTCATGCTTATCTAATAACAATTCCACATCTAAAATTTTGCCAGAGAAACGATTAAAATTTTAGTATAATAAACTTAGTTTTTTATAGCATTGTTTCTCTTTTGTCAGCCTTACCTTACAAAAGAGACATTGTACTATTCTTGTCAGGTCTTAGAATTCTATAGGGTATTTTTACACGGTGTTTAGTTTACATCCGGGAACGTATTTTGTAAAAGAATATGTTCTCAAAACTTTCAGGTTCTGAAGTCTTGCGAGGAAATGGTCAATAATTTATTTCTGCATTGCTGTGTAATGGCGACGGAATATAATTCACCAGGGGTTTTGAGTTTTTTTTTTATTGGACACAGTGCCGTGACGAGCTAAACGTTCACCTGATGGTAAATGCCCATAATATTATAGCCCATAAGCCGTGGTAGCTCAGGGGCTAGACGCTCGCTTTAAATTTCATAGGGCGCGAGTGACCTGGGTTCGATTCCTAGTTCCCGCGCCACTAAAATTGTTAATTGCAATTTTAAGTGCTGATTTACCACGTGCTCGGCAGAGAAGGAAAACATCGTGAGGAAACCTGCATGCCTGAGAAATAAAAAATAATCGATGACATGTGAAGTCCGCCAACCCGCATTGGAGCAGCATTGCGGATTCTTCCCAGCTCCAAAAACCCTCTCGGAAACGAGAGGAGGGTTCTGGTCAGCAGTGAGACATTTATAGGCTGTTACTTTACTTATTTTACCCTGAGGCATCAGCTCTTGGGTCTCGCTGGGTAACCGAAACACAGTAATGTTTGCACACTATTGTTTAACAGCAGAATAATTGGCTCTGCGGTTGTACCTACCTAGACGGAAAACCCTCTCAGAAATGAGTTAAGAGTACTTTTTACTTATTCTGCAGCAGCAAGTAAGCAAGCAGTAGTTTCCAAATTAACCGTGTTTCGGCCTCAAGGGCAATCCGAACTAGGATAGTTACTGGGCATATGAGACTTAAGAACTTATGTCTAAGGGTGACTGGCGCAGTGTGGTTGCCATGGGCAGACGTTGCACTTATTATCATGTGAACATATTGCTAGTCGCGTACTTTCTCCTATAAAAAACAAACTTTCACAAAGAACTACAATTTCTCAGAGTAATAACCGGAAATAAACTCTGATGTTATTATAAAAGTAGCTGTACCTCGAGTTTTCAGCCGCGTAAAAAGCCGACGCCGATTGATGATACACATATAACTATACTTCCCTATTTGAATCGGATTCTGAGGTTTTAATTTTTTTGCGCGGAATCCTAATTATTTTTCTATAATCAAAATAGCCTAAGTTACCCGCTATAATATCAGCTATCTGTCAGTGAAAGTCCCGTCAAAATCGGTCCAGTCGTTTTGGAGATTAGCCGGAACAAACTGACAGACAGACTAAGGGACATACAGAATAAAATTAAAAAAAGTTTATTTTCTTATAAATACCGTTTATACTTTCATAAGCATTGATTAAAAAGCTGTTATTTTGTTATTACAAACATACACTTTAATTTTATTTCTTTGTATAGATTATTTTCCAAATTATCATATACTAGCAGGGCCTCAAAGAAATTGCAGGCGGTGCAAAACAGATTCTTGCGAAGTGCCACCGGAGCCGGCTGGTACGAACGCAATGTCGACCTTCACAGCGACTGTGAAATGCCCGTACTCTCTGAACACTTCAGAGAAGTATCACGGCGGTTTTTCGAAAAAGCCGCGGTTCATCCAAACCCGCTGGTGGTTAAAGCAGCTAATTATCGATGCAATAAAAACGCGACCGAACGCAAACGTCGACCGCGAAATGTGCTAGACGACACGGACGTCTCAGCACTCCCTGACCACGATACGGTCAGCCACGATCCGAACAACACTGTACACACAGTTAATAGTTTCAACATCACACGCACAACGTCGCGCGACCGCCGTAGAGAGCGGCGCGCAGCTATCGTCCATAACACCGCGTACACCAGATACACCCGTGTTCCAGGGCGGTTCTCACCGCCCAGAGTTTCCGACACACAAGTCGACAGTCCGAACGGAGGCCCGCAGTCTCCCTCGGACGGTCTTCCCCGCGTAAAATAAGCCGTCCAAATACTACGACGTACGTCCGGCCCTTCACGGATACAAACATACAAATTCTTCAGTTTTATTATAGTAGTAAGATCACAATACAGTATTTTTAACGATATGTTATTACTTTTACTGTTGCCTGGGGCTTACAACTGCAGAATATGAATTATTTTTCGGTAACTTCATCCTCGTTATATTTTTTTTTTACTTTTTAATTCTACTTTTTTGTACGCCTTTTGTAAGAAGGTTTTCTAATCTTAAAAATATATTATTCTATCTTAATCTATCTTAGTCCACTGTTGAACATAGGCCTCCACAAAACACGATCCTGAGTCACCTGCATCCATCGAATTCCCGCAAAATCGTGCAGGTCGTTCCTCTATCTAGTTGGCTGACCTTTCTTCCCCATCGGTTATCGATTAGCCGGCCCATTGCCACTACAGCTTGCTAATCCTTAGGACTACGTCGGATCCCGAGCATCATTGCGATCCAGTATACACGACACAAAGTTTCCGTATACATGCATATAAACACGCCTCTTCCCCATTGGGGTAATCAGAGGCCACATCTTTCCACTTGCTACGGTCCGGACACACATTTTTCGCTAATTCTGCTTTTACAAGCATTCCATGCAAGCTCGTCGATACTTTTGACGTGATCTTTCCTTAAAAAGTCTCCGATCTGATCGTGTTACGTAAGCCTAGGTCGACCTTTACCGGCTTGCCCATTCATACTCGCCCCGTAAATCTGTTACGTCAATCTTATTTCAATCATACTCTCTACGTGTCCAAACCATCTAAGAATGCCTTTGTCTATCTTTTTCATTACGTCAACAACCACACAGCAGCGGTTCCTTACCACCCTGTGCCTCACTTTGTCACCAAAGTCAGTCCGTCAATACTTCTCAAACGTCTAATTTCCACAGCATTAATCTTACTTTCATGTTCCTTCTTCCAGACTAAGCTTTCAGTGCTGTACATAAGCGTGGGGACCAGTACTCCTCTGTTTCTCTTAGGCACATATCTTTGAAGCAATTCACGAAGCAAATCACAACGCACCCAATAATAGGGTTCGAATCGCTATTTTCAGTAATTTAAAATTGTATCGACTCCAGCTGCTCCATACAGTATAGGTCATTATATTTTGAACTATATATATTATTTACTGGTGGTAGGATTCCTATGCAGGAATCCGTCTAGGTAGGTACCACCACAGGGCCAGTTATTCTTCCGTGAAGCAGTAGTGTGCAAACATGACTGTGTTTCGGTTTGAAGGGCACTGAGAGGTAGCGTAATCACTGGGCATATGAGACTTAAGAACTGATGTCTCAGGGTGACAGGCGCATTGTGGTGTCACACTGTTCTGAGTGATACAGCATTTGTTATAGGCAGACGTTGCACTTACCATCAGGTGAACGTTTTGCTCGTTCCGCCACTTTTATAAGTATTTGCCGACCTCATGACCTATTGGTCAGAACATCTGATAACGGCACCGCGAGTTCACAGTCCGAATCCCAGTCGCAGCCAATATTGGTTCAAAAACATTAATGCACAGTTTTCGTTGCCCTGGGTTTATATGGGGTGGGTTGTAAAACAGTCTCATGGTTCTAGGCAGAAAACAATTTTCTGTAGTTTTTTTTTTTTTTAGTTTTTTTTGTTGGATAAAGTGATGAAACGAGCAAAACGTTCACCTGCTGGTAAGTGCAGCGTCTGCCCATAGCAAATGCTGTGTCACTCGGAACATTCCTTTGTGACACCACACTGCGCCCATCACCCTGAGACATCATTTTTATGTCCAGTGATTACACAAGTTCACAGTGCCCTTTAAACCCGAAACACAGTAATGTTTGCACAATGCTACTTCACGGCAGAATAACTGGCACTGGGGTGGTACCTACCTAGACGGATTCCTGCATAGGAATCCCACTACCAGTAAGTGGTATGGCTGGATATAACGTGGAATAATACATAGTTGCGTACTGTTTTAAATGTAACATTAAAAAAACGGCTTGTTGAGTAAGTCCGGACAATCCACATACGTTGTGCTATTTTCATTAAAAATCAAACATCTATTTTAACTCTTCGCACGTATGGGACATGAAACTGAAGGTTTACTGCACCGTTTCTCATAATCTGTTGAAGGGATATGAAACTTGTAATATAAAAAACTATTTTTTTGTACATTTACAATTTTATTTGAATAAACAGAATAGCCATGAGATTCTTGTGGCACTATAATATCTCCAGCGCAGTTAATAGTTACTGACACTATTCGAAAGTCCTCGCAGTCGTCGGAAAACATCATCATCATCATGATGTCATATTAAATATAAAGTCATCATTTTATCCTATCGCTAGTACACTGCTTAAACATACGCCTCCCCCATAGATTACCAGAAAAGTTTGTAGCTCTCATTTCGGGAGGATTTTCCCATTGTTGCCATGCCTGGCAGGCGGGCAACCGCAGTTTATTTATTCATATGTTTATATCACAATATGCTGCTGCCCATCTTCTGATTTAAATATTCACTGACGACATTAACGACACCCACGGGATGAGATGGGGTGGTAGATTCTTAAACCGCTACCACACGGCAAAAATACAGTAATCTCGTTGTCGTTTCAGCCTATCACAAGTCCACCGCTGAACATAGGCCTGCCCCATAGATAGCTACAAAAGTTTGTAGCTCTCATATTGGAGGGATTATGCCATAGCTATCCACGCTTGGCAGGCAGTTTGGCAACCGCAGTTTATTTATTCAGATGTGTCAGGAAGATGCTGCTGCCCATCTCCTGGTTTTAAGTTCCCTCTGTCAACTTTCACGACACCCACGGGATTGGATGGGGTGGTATATTCTGTTAGGCCGCTACCACACGGCGGCGTGTCCGTCTTATGATCGAATCCGACAGTAATCTAATTCCAAACTATTGTAAGGTTGTCTATCGTATACGTAAAACGAGTAAGTGTCCTGTCAAATTAATTCAGTAATAAATCAGGTCGCCTAAGGATTACCGAGCTACGCCGGTAAATCTGTCTGTTAAACACGCCCCTAAAGTGATGCGTGTGACATTGACCGACGTTTAATTACATACGTACACTTATATTAAAGTTCCCACGAGCGGTATAGTGACGGCATTGCATAAAAAAAAGTAAAGTTTCAGCCCATAAATGTCGCACTGCTGAGCACAGGCCTCCTCTCATTTCTGAGAGGGTTTTGGAGCTAGGAAGAATCCGCCACGCTGCTCCAATGCGGGTTGGCGGATTTCACATGTCTTCGAAATATTTTTTATTTCTGAGACATGCAGGTTTCCCCACGATGTTTTCCTTCACCGCCGAGCACGTGTAAAACAGCACTTATAATGCAATTAACAATTTTAGTGGTGCCGGCACCGGGAATCGAACCCAGGTCACTCGCGTACTATGAAATTTAAAGCGAGCGCCTAGCCCCTGAGTTACCACGGCATTGCATGTTATGGTGTTATTCTGCACGAATAAATGCTGTCCGTACAATACTTTAGTGGCCTCTTATGACACCTCGGTAGGAAAGAGGTAGGTGCTATTCTACTCTGTCTACACCTATCGGCCTTGTAATAAAATGGATGTTTAATTAAAGCATTTTCTCCTCGAGCATGCACTCCTTGAGACAAATCGCTAAATGTTTCCTGCCATCCATTCGAAAGCGGTTATAGGAAGTGTTTAGAGGATTTGTCAGCGTCTTCATTTCACAGCTTAATTTCGACGAACTGAGGCTTAATGCTAAGCCAAGTGTAACACTAAACTCACGGAGTATGCGTTCGGATGCGCGCTATATTTCACTTGAGGGTAAGCCGGAGACGAAACGGTGTGTAGCGACATCTATGTCGCCACATGAGAAGCTCAAGAAATATTCGCACACGTCCATAATCGCTCTATGAAAGTTTTCTGAGATGCGAACTATATATACAACATCTAAATATTACTAGTTGGAGGAGACGTCCTCCCCAGATCAGACCACTCGATCTGGCGGGTAGCTACCCTTTACCCTTTTCCTTGGCACCATCATACGCCAAAATGGTGACCCCGGTATGAACATCCGCAGCCAGCTTCTCCGAACCACAGGAACAACGTCATCGGCAGCCATCGCAGTCACAGCACCAGACTACTGTCGGCACAACGCGTGCTTCCTAGTCTCTCAGCCACTGAGGATCTACGACGGCCCCTTCTCCTCAGGCTGACTCCTGCAGCATCAACACTTGTCTCCATACGTCTCGACGCACTGAAGACCTGGACACAGGTTCACCGCAACGCCAGACTGCACCTCATCGCCTGACGCCTCAATTTCTCCGCGCTAAACTACGACTTCCAGTCTCAGCGGGGGAGTGATGTAGCGACATCTATGTCGCCACATGAGAAGCTCAAGAAATATTCGCACACGTCCATAATCGCGCTATGAAAGTTTTCTGAGATGCGAACTATATATACAACATCTAAATATTACTAGTTGGAGGAGACGTCCTCCCCAGATCAGACCACTCGATCTGGCGGGTAGCTATTCTTTACCCTTTTCATATATCATCCGCCAAAGGTGTAAACATTTTTTGTATTAGTAGGTTTTCTTACTTTTTTATTAGAAAGAAGAAAAAAAAATTTTTATTCAATACTACAACACAACATACATTACAATTCAAAAAAATAAGTTAACAATAAAATACGACGTATTACATTTACAAACGTACGTTGGGTTGTAGCAACGAAAAGGCTGTCGACTCAGCATAATGCTATGGCAGAGTTGCCACAGCGCTGTTATTCTGTCGATGCCTCAGGTTTAACGAGCAGCTTCCGGACATATTGTTAAACGACTTAGTTTAATTTAAAAGAAATAAATATGCGCACATGTACACGGATACACACACACACAAATATATACATACACATATACACAGATATATATATATATATATATATATATATATCCATACACATACATACACACACATATACACATATACACATACATGCGCATGGATTATTTATAAATAGAATAAAAATGGAATAAAAATGCATGCGCATATTACAAAAAAAAAAAAGATCTGAAATACTTACATTTGAACAAAGTTATTAAATATTAAACACAAATACAGTGTAAACAGATAACAAAAAATAAAAAGAAAAAAGTTTCTGTATCTCTGTCACTAATCAATTAATCATGCGTAATAACCAGATTTTTAGTCTGTGCACTAATCTAAAATTTAATAGTTGACACGTTTACTTTACGTGGCACCGAATTAAAAAATTTACTTTGTGTCATTGTTCTCTAGAAGATAAGACTTGTAACGAACTGTAAAATAAGGCTTTGTACGAATTTCTCGAAGCGGTGGCGGTAAATCGTTCCAGCACTTTGTTGCCAAGTAACGAAAACTACCTCGAAACGCAGCAGTAACGTGTCCTGAGACAGCTAATAGAAACTTCGCACCACGAGTATTATAAACGTTATATTCACTAGACGACCGCGTGGCCTAGTGGTCAGAGTACCTGACTTCTAAGCCGCGGGTCCTGGGTTCGAATCCCAGCCGGAGCCAACATTTGTGCTAAAACATAAATCGTTGATTTTCGGGTCCGGTTGTGTTGTGATTGTCCCCGTGTTTCTGACACTGCATCCTAGTCTACCTCCGATTTTATCGCATCAGCGTTACTTCGGGCGCGGGTAGGTTGGGACGAGTGAGTGCCTCTGTGTTTGCGCGTACACTTGTGGCACTATAATATCTCCTGCGCAGTTGATGGCTCTCGACAGTAGTCGGCAGTTGTCGCCGTGGTCGAAATCGGCTAGGAGAACATCATCATCATCATATTCACTAGACCAAATGGTCCCGGAATATTTATATAATAAGCTTAAATAAGGTTGTGCGAAGTTTCTATTAGCTGTCTCAGGACACGTTACTGCTGCGTTTCGAGGTAGTTTTCGTTACTTGGCAACAAAGTGCTGGAACGATTTACCGCCACCGCTTCGAGAAATTCGTACAAAGCCTTATTTTACAGTTCGTTACAAGTCTTATCTTCTAGAGAACAATGACACAAAGTAAATTTTTTAATTCGGTGCCACGTAAAGTAAACGTGTCAACTATGAAATTTTAGATTAGTGCACAGACTAAAAATCTGGTTATTACGCATGATTAATTGATTAGTGACAGAGATACAGAAACTTTTTTCTTTTTATTTTTTGTTATCTGTTTACACTGTATTTGTGTTTAATATTTAATAACTTTGTTCAAATGTAAGTATTTCAGATCTTTTTTTTTTTTGTAATATGCGCATGCATTTTTATTCCATTTTTATTCTATTTATAAATAATCCATGCGCATGTATGTGTATATGTGTATATGTGTGTGTATGTATGTGTATGGATATATATATATATATATATATATCTGTGTATATGTGTATGTATATATTTGTGTGTGTGTGTATCCGTGTACATGTGCGCATATTTATTTCTTTTAAATTAAACTAAGTCGTTTAACAATATGTCCGGAAGCTGCTCGTTAAACCTGAGGCATCGACAGAATAACAGCGCTGTGGCAACTCTGCCATAGCATTATGCTGAGTCGACAGCCTTTTCGTTGCTACAACCCAACGTACGTTTGTAAATATAATACGTCGTATTTTATTGTTAACTTATTTTTTTGAATTGTAATGTATGTTGTGTTGTAGTATTGAATAAAAATTTTTTTTTCTTCTTTCTAATAAAAAAGTAAGAAAACCTACTAATACAAAAAATGTTTACACCGTTTCGTCTCCGGCTTACCCTCAAGTGAAATATAGCGCGCATCCGAACGCATACTCCGTGAGTTTAGTGTTACACTTGGCTTAGCATTAAGCCTCAGTTCGTCGAAATTAAGCTGTGAAATGAAGACGCTGACAAATCCTCTAAACACTTCCTATAACCGCTTTCGAATGGATGGCAGGAAACATTTAGCGATTTGTCTCAAGGAGTGCATGCTCGAGGAGAAAATGCTTTAATTAAACATCCATTTTATTACAAGGCCGATAGGTGTAGACAGAGTAGAATAGCACCTACCTCTTTCCTACCGAGGTGTCATAAGAGGCCACTAAAGTATTGTACGGACAGCATTTATTCGTGCAGAATAACACCATAACATGCAATGCCGTGGTAGCTCAGGGGCTAGGCGCTCGCTTTAAATTTCATAGTACGCGAGTGACCTGGGTTCGATTCCCGGTGCCGGCACCACTAAAATTGTTAATTGCATTATAAGTGCTGTTTTACACGTGCTCGGCGGTGAAGGAAAACATCGTGGGGAAACCTGCATGTCTCAGAAATAAAAAATATTTCGAAGACATGTGAAATCCGCCAACCCGCATTGGAGCAGCGTGGCGGATTCTTCCTAGCTCCAAAACCCTCTCAGAAATGAGAGGAGGCCTGTGCTCAGCTGTGGGACATTTATTGGCTGAAACTTTACTTTTTTTTATGCAATGCCGTCACTATACCGCTCGTGGGAACTTTAATATAAGTGTACGTATGTAATTAAACGTCGGTCAAATTCCACACGCATCACTTTAAGGGACGTGTTTAACAGACAGATTTACCGGCGTAGCTCGGTAATCCTTAGGCGACCTGATTTATTACTGAATCAATTTGACAGGACACTTACTCGTTTTACGTATACGATAGACTACCTTACAATAGTTTGGAATTAGATTACTGTCGGATTCGATCATAAGACGGACACGCCGCCGTGTGGTAGCGGCCTAACAGAATATACCACCCCATCCAATCCCGTGGGTGTCGTAAAAGTTGACGGAGGGAACTTAAAACCAGGAGATGGGCAGCAGCATCTTCCTGGAACATCTGAATAAATAAACTGCGGTTGCCAAACTGCCTGCCAAGCGTGGTAGCTATGGCATAATCCCTCCAATATGAGAGCTACAAACTTTTGTAGCTATCTATGGGGCAGGCCTATGTTCAGCAGTGGACTTGTGATAGGCTGAAACGACAACGAGATTACTGTATTTTTGCGGTGTGGTAGCGGTTTAAGAATCTACCACCCCATCTCATCCCGTGGGTGTCGTTAATGTCGTCAGGGAATATTTAAATCAGAAGATGGACAGTAGCATATTCTGATATAAACATCTGAATAAATAAACTGCGGTTGCCCGCCTGCCAGGCATGGCAACAATGGGAAAATCCTCCCGAAATGAGAGCTACAAACTTTTCTGGTAATCTATGGGGGAGGCGTATGTTTAACAGTGTACTAGCGATAGGATAAAATGATGACTTTATATTTAATATGACATCATGATGATGATGATGTTTTCCTGGCCGGTTTCTGACGACTGCGAGGACTTTCGAATAGTGTCAGTAACTATTAACTGCGCTGGTGATATTATAGTGCCACTAGAACCATTGCTATTCTGTTTATTCAAATAAAATTGCTGCTTATCCCTTCAACAGATTATGAGAAACGGTGCGTAAACCTTCATTTCATGTCCCATACGTGCGAAGAGTTAAAACAGATGTTTGATTTTTAATGAAAATAGCACAACGTATGAGATTGTCCGGACTTACTCAACAAGCCGTTTTTTTTAAAGTTCCATTTAAAACAGTACGCAAGAATGTATTATTCCACGTTATATCCAGCTATACCTCTTACTGGTAGTGGGATTCCTATGCAGGAATCCGTCTAGGAAGGTACCACCCCTGTGCCAGTTATTCTGCCGTGAAGTAGCATTAAGCAAACATTACCGTGTTTCGGCTTAAAGGGCAAGTGATGAAACGAGCAAAACTTTCACCTGCTGGTAAGAACAGCGTCTGCCCATAGCAAATGCTGTGCCACTCGGAACATTCCTTCCACACACCACACTGCGCCCATCACCCTAGACATCATTTTTATGTCCAGTGATTACACAAGTTCACAGTGCCACCAAAAAAGTTTCTGTATCTCTGTCACTAATCAATTAATCATGCGTAATAACCAGATTTTTAGTCTGTGCACTAATCTAAAATTTAATAGTTGACACGTTTACTTTAATACGTGGCACCAAATTAAAAAAATTACTTTGTGTCATTGTTCTCTAGAAGATAAGACTTGTAACGAACTGTAAAATAAGGCTTTGTACGAATTTCTCGAAGCGGTGGCGGTAAATCGTTCCAGCACTTTGTTGCCAAGTAACGAAAACTACCTCGAAACGCAGCAGTAACGGGTCCTGAGACAGCTAATAGAAACTTCGCACCACGAGTATTATGAACGTTATATTCACTAGACGACCGCGTGGCCTAGTGGTCAGAGTACCTGACTTCTAAGCCTCCCTCCTGGGTTCGAATCCCAGCCGGAGCCAACATTTGTGCTAAAACATAAATTGTTGATTTTTGTGGGTCTGGTTGTGTTGTGATTGTCCCCGTGTTTCTGACACTGCATCCTAGTCTACCTCCGATTTTATCGCATCAGCGTTACTTCGGGCGCGGGTAGGTTGGGACGAGTGAGTGCCTCTGTGTTTGCGCGTACACTTGTGGCACTATAATATCTCCTGCGCAGTTGATGGCTCTCGACAGTAGTCGACAGTTGTCGCCGTGGTCGAAATCGCCTAGGAGAACATCATCATCATCATATTCACTAGACCAAATGGACCCGGAATATTTATATATAATAATAAATATAAACTTAAATAAGCTTGTTATATAAATATTCTTTATTTTGCTTTTAATATTTCCAAATAACAGGCTAGCGAAGTGCAATTTAAGCCTAGATGCCACGTTAAGTAGTTTGCCCTTATTTAAATATGATGAAACATGAGTTCTAGGAGGAATATTAAAACAGAAACCCCGGACCCATTGAAGCAGTTTCATAGACCTTCCCAAAAGACAAGGGCCATAAACTTATATGCAGTAATTAAATTTGGACAATATTAAAGACTCACAGAGCGTTACTCTCATATTAGCGATGTTCCATAGACATAAATGCGCAATACAACCAGCGGGGCTATTGCGTATCCAAAGTGAAGATCACTAAAAAGTGTCGAACGGAATATCTGTCAAATGACTGTCTACATATTTGCTATGTCTAGCAAAAAAGACTTCATATGAAAAATAATAGTCATTTTCGGCAACAGTAACTAGTGTGAAAACAATTATTTGAAAGGCATTCGTTGGGTGGCGATGGGCTCACCACCTATCACACCAAGTGCATTACATTGTTTTGGTGAAACGTGGATTGTGGCAGTCATCTGTTTTTGCAGTGAGTGCCCAGTCTCTGACTACCCCTTATGGGATACAGTCGTGATCTTATGTATGTATTCGTTCAACACTTTTATAAGTGATCTTCACTTATGATACGTAATAGCCACGCAGATCCGAAGACCAACAATACGTGTTTTTTCGCACAAATGTTGGGTCCGGCTGGGATTCGAACCCATGACCCGCCACGAATAGCTAGAATTAGATTTCTATAATTCTACTAACTAATTAACACAAGGTCACGCGGTTGTCAAGTATATGAGCGTATTACCACTGACTCATCACGATATCGAAACTGCAATGCTCATTCGCTTAATATTTGGCAGATAATAGAATCAGATGTTACTTCACGGAAATCCGGTGTGAAATCCTTATACTGAAGGAAAGGAAGTTAATTTGCTAAGATCCGCATGCAAAATAATAAATTGTGTATATATGTTTTTGAAGAGCACCGCCCTACTCCCTCAGTAGCGTTCACAAGCAAACTAACATCACCACCAGGAACCGCGACCAGCGGGGCTATTGCGTATCCAAAGTGAAGATCACTTATAAAAGTGTTGAACGATATCTCTCAAATAACAGTCTGCATACTGGCTAGGAATAACAAAAAAGACGTCATATGAAAAATAATCGTCATTTTCGTTAACCATAACCAGTATGAAAACAATTATTTGACAGATATTCGTTCAACACTTTTATAAGTGATATTCACTATGGATACGCAATAGCCCCGCTGATACCCTCCACCACTACTATACTACCACTAGGTAGCATACACTATTGAAGTCGGGACCACGACACGTGTTTCGCCCCAAAACGAGGCATTATCAAGTGCTATAGACTCTACGAGTGACTGCCGCCGAAAACCTAGGTAATATATACCACTTTCATATGTAATGAGGTTCCTCTGACGGAGAAGAAACAGGCGAAAGAAACTCCGTATGTATGCTCTTTTTTGTAAGTCCTTTTTAATCACATTGAAAAATATATTATAATTAAATTTACAAAGAATAGTCTCTAGGAAAACCAAAGCACGCTCCATGTTTTTTTTAAAATTTTATTTCATAAACGTGACGGAACGAACAAAACGTTCACCTGATCTGAGCTGTGTCACATTGTGACAGTGAACAGTGTGACACCACAATGCGCCCGTCACCCTGTGACATCAGTTCTTAAGTCTCATATGCCCAGTGATTACGCTAGCTCACAGTGCCCTTCAAACCGAAACACAGTAATATTTGCACACTACAGCTTCACGGCAGAATAACTGGTCCTGCGGTGGTACCTACCTATACGGATCGCTGCAAAGGAATCCTACGAACAGGAAAAATGCATAAAAGAACATTAAAACTTTTAATTCTAGAATGTTTTAAGACAAGTGGGTGTTGATACAATCATTCAATTACTAAGTGGTAAGTGGCCGTGTGATGGCGGCTTAAGAGAATCTACTACTTCATCTCAGCCCGTGGGTGTCGTAAAAGAGGACAGAGGGAAAGTAAAAACCAGGAGAGATGGGCAGCAGCATCTTCCTGAAACATCTGAATAAACAAACTGCGGTCGCCAACCCGCCTGCACAGCGTGGCAACTATGGCAAAATCCCCTCAAAGTGAGAGCTAGAAACTGTTGTGGCGATCTATGGGGGAGGTCTATGTTCAGCAGTGGACTAGTGGCAGGCTGAAATGATGATGATGATTACTGTTTCATCTTTAATTTATTCTTCTTTTGTATTTACTTACATTACGTTATGGGAAGTAAAGGACGTCGTGTCTCTGCAGGAATCGAGAGCTAAGCTAACATCCGACGCTGATGTTCAAATATTAGCGATAGTACATAATATGCGGTTTATGTACAAAAGGAAATATTGGCTAATTTGACGCTAAAATAACAAAACAAATTATACGAATATTATACTAGTGGTCGCCGTGAGTCAAAATTTAGCCGTGAATCATAAAAAACCACCAATTTTCACCAACAATTGTTTAAACTGTACACATAAAAAAACAAAGAAATTAAAAAAAAATGAGCGTAACAATTACATAAAGGTAAACACTACTTGCAATTTAATACTAAAAACAAAAGTATATACATACATGCAAAGGATCACGACTGTATCCCATAAGGGGTAGTCAGAGACTGGACACTCACTGCAAAAACAGATGACTGCCACAAACCACGTTTCACCAAAACAATATAATGCACTTGGTGTGATTGGTGGTGAGCCCATCGCCACCATGCGCTAGTGGGTGCACAGTGCAGTTTTATTCCTTACTCGCCTTTTACGAGATCCATTGGATGAGATGGAGTGGTAGTATTCTTTTAACTAACCGCCACCACACGCTCCGAAATTGGCAAGAATTCTTGCACACATATTTTTATTGCATGAGGAGAGTCAAAATGCAGATCAATTTTATCGCTGATGATGTTAATAATTTGACACATTCCAGAACAGGGTGAGTTCGCCCCCAATTCTGTTCTTCTATTATGTGACGAAAATTGTCAGTATGTTAATAGAATCAGAAATCCATTATAATAAAGGAAAGAAAGTTAATTTGCTAAGATCCGCATGCAAAATGTAAAATGGTGTGTATTACCTAGTTCTGAAGAGCACCGCCCGCCCACCCTCAACAGCGTGCTAAAGCAAACCAATACCGCCACCACAACGTAGGGTCCTAACCACTAGACGATCACGGAAGCTCACCGTGGTAGCTCAGGGGCCTGGTGCTCGCCTTTAATTTCATAGTAAGCGAGTAACCTGGGTTCGATCCCCGGTGCCAGCACCTATAATGTTGTTCTACAATTTTAAGTGCTGATTTACCACGTGCTTAGCGGTGAAGGAAAACATCGTGAGGAAACCTGCATGTCCGAGGAATAGAAATATTTCGAGGACATGTGAAATCCGCCAACCCGCATTGGAGCAGCGTGGCGGATTCTTCCTAGCTCCAAATCCCTCTCAGAAATGAGAGGAGGCCTGTGCTCAGCAGTGGGACATTTATAGGCTGAAACTTTTACCGCCACCAGTGACCCTCCACCACTACAACACTACAACTAGGCAATACACACCACTGAAGTCGAGAACACGACACGTTTTTTGCCTCGAAACGAGGCATTATCAAGTGATATTGACTCTACGACAGCCACTCGGCGGCTGTTGAGGGAGGGCGGGTGGTTCTTTTCCAAACTAGGTAAAACACACCCTTTTATATTTTGCATGTGGATTTTTCTTTAATTGATAAAAGTGACGGAACGAGAAAACCGTTCACCTGATGGTAAGAGCAACGTCTGCCCATAAAAAATGCTGTGTCACCCACACGGTGACAGACTTTGCTGTGTAACACCACACTGCGCCCGTCACCCTGAGACATCAATTCTCAAGTCTCATATGCCCAGTGATTACACTAGCTCTCAGTGACCTTGAAACCGAAACACAGTAATGTTTACACACTACTCCTTCACGGCAGAACAACTGGCCTGGGGTGGTACCTAGCTAGACGGTTTCCTGCATAGGAATCCTACCACCAGTAAAATTCTCTATCTTTATCACTTCATCTTCTGCCACGCCGCAACAATCCCTTATCACGCTGTATCCGAACTATGATGAAAAACACTTTCTTAATCGTAACATATTTGTTTAAATGATCGTATTTGAATCATTAATTTTGTCGATAAAATTTTATTTGCGAGATTAGCCTCGTTAGGTGAGCTTGCTAATGAAGCAAATGTTCTGAACTAGAACGAGCTCCGGCCTTTCCACTTAAAACTCTTTATCGCATTAACATACAACTTAAGTTGAGTGTCGAGGTGCTTAACCTTTGACCCACGGTCTCATTTAGATGTGTTTGCTTTCAACGATTCTCGACTACGACAACTTCTGAATATACAAGTCGGAAATATCGGAACAAGTTTTCACTGGCGGTAGGTTTCCTATGCAGGAATCCTCCCTGAGCCAGTTACTCTGCCGTGAAGCAGTAGTGTGCAAACATTACTGTGTTTCGGTTTCCGGGGCACTGAGCTAGTGTAATCACTGTGCATATGAGACTTAAGAACTGATGTCGCAGGGTAATAGGCGCAGCGTGGTGTCACAATGAAATGTCCTGGGTGGACAGCATTTGCTATGGGCAGACTTTGCGCTTACCATCAGGTGAACGTTTTGCGCGTTTCATCACTTAGTCCTTGCCTGCTTGCCTACTCATACACAACATACGATCGGAGATACGCGTATCGTCAGAGTCATAGAGGCATGTTTTTTTTTAAGTAGAAAGTGACGAGCGGCCTTAGTGTAACGTCTGCTCATAACAAATGCCATGTTACCCGGAACATACTGCGCATGTACCCATTTGAAATTAGTTTTTCAGTCTCATATGCCCAGTAATTATAATAGTTCTCAGTGCCCTTCAGACCAAAACATAGCAACGCTTGCAAAGTACTGCTTGACCGCAGAATGACGGGTCAAGCGGTACCTGTAGTAGGAGCAGTGCGAATGGAGGCCCGCAGCCTCCCTCGGACGGTCATTAGACGACTTAAAATCATTTTGAGATGTTCTAAATCGCGCAAGCACCCAGCGAACGCGACAGTCCGAATTTCGAGGTAACTGTAAAAAAAAAGTAAAGCAACAGCCTATAAATGTCCCACTGCTGACCACAGGCCTCCTCTCATTTCTGAGAGCGTTTTGGAGCCGGGAATAGTCTGCCACGCTGCTCCAATGCGGGTTGGCGGACTTTTACGAGGTTTTTGTAGGAGATTATTTATGTATTTATGTTTTGGTCAAACCAAACCTGGCACACGGACCCCTGGCCCGTGAGGACAGTATCCGATGAAGCTGTAAAAGCCAAAAAGGATAACAGCAATTACATAATCGAAATTATATGTAGTAGTAGTAGCAGTTATACTACCGCTATTAGTCCTGCTATTAGTAAATCTCCTTTTGCATTGCTTATACTGTCTTTTTAATAAGTCTCTTTACATTCATATGCTGTAATTTAACTGTGCTGAAGCAGAGTTTAACACGAAGTCGTAAAAAAGCTTTTCGACCTGAAATAATATAGTCGTTCATTCGTATTGTAATGGTGATATATGGGTAGCAGTCAAAACATTAAAACATTTCATTTCCTAACTGAAATTAGTTATACATACATACATAAGATCACGACTGTATCCCATAAGGGGTAGTCAGAGACTGGGCACTCACAGCAAAAACAGATGACTGCCACAATCCACGTTTCACCAAAACAATATAATGCACTTGGTGTGATAGGTGGTGAGCCCATCGCCACCATGCGCTATTGGGTGCACAGTGCAGTTTAATTCCTTACTCGCCTTTTACGAGATCCATTGGATGAGATGGAGTGGTAGTATTCTTTTAACGAACCGCCACCACACGGCACATTAGTTATGTTTTAGCAAATTAGTTATTAGTGTTATAAAATGTTTATATTACTTGCTGGTTCATATGCCACGGGTACCGCTACCAGTGAAAGTTATTCTGCCATTAAAGAGTAGTGTGCAAACATTACTGTGTTTCGATCTGAAGGGCACTAAGAGCTAGTGTAATCACTGGGCATATGGGACTTAAGAAGTGACGTCTCAGGGTGACGGGCGCAGCGTGATGACACAGAAATGTTTTGGGCGACACGGCTTTGTTTTGAGCAGACGTTGCACTTACCATACCGTTTTGCTCGTTGCGTAACTTTATCCAATTAAAAAAAACCAAAGGTACACTGGTAGAAAATGCCTCTGGGCATTAGATCCGCCTTTAAGTACACTATTTTGTGCAAATAAAGATAAGATAAATAATATAACGTAAATAATTCACATTTCGTATTCATGACGATGTTTGCTTTTTTTTGTATAAAGTGACGTAAAAACGTTCACCTGATGGTAAGTGCAACGTCCGCCCACAATAAATGCTGTCACCCAGAATATTTCTGTGTGACACATTGCGCCGTCACCCTGAGACATCAGTTCTTAAGTCTCAAATTCCCAGTGATTACGCTAGCTCACAGTGCCCTTCAAACCGAAACACAGTAATGCTTGCACACTACTGCTTCACGGCAGAATAACCGACCCTGGGGTGATACCTACCTAGACGGATTGCTGCATAGGAATTGCTTTTGCCTTTTTTTTTGGATTACAACCTTAAAGTTCAGTTACCGTTTGAGGTGTTCCCTCCTCTCTCAAGTTGCGAGGATTTGCTGTAAATAACGCTGAGCAGGCCGATTGACGACAGCAGTATCAGAAGCTGCTGCCCGTCACCGATCCGTGTATTTTTCGAGATGGTTATTCTGTCACCGGACGGACGCCATTTTATTTTTCAGTTAAGTAACAGCCTATAAATGTCCCACTGCTGAGCCTCCTCTCATTTCTGAGAGGATTTCGGAGCCGGGAATAGTCCGCCGCGCTGCTCCGATTTGGGTCGGCGGACTTCACATGTCCTCGAAATATTGCTATTCCTCGGGCATGCAGGTTTTCTCGCGATGTTTTCCTTCTCCGCTAAGCACGTGGTAAATCAGCACTTAAAATTGTAGAATAATTTAGAGGTGCTGGCACCGGTGATTGAACCCAGGTTACTCGCGTACTATGAAATCAAAGGCGAGCACCAGGCCCCTGAGCTAAAGATAGAAAGAAGAAATAATATATTGCAGTTTGTATTGGAATGCAGCAGCGAAGGTATCCGGCTCAGCACGATGCTGGTCACGGTGCTGTCTTACAAAAAAAACGGTTAATCTACTATCTCGTAAACTATTTATACTTCAAAGCAAAATGTATAAAAAAGAAATTTAATGAGAAACTGTTAAACTGGTGGTAGGATTTCTGTGCAGGAATCCGTCTAGGTAGGTACCACCCCAGGGCCAGTTGTTCTGCCGTGAAGCAGTAGTGTGCAAGCATTACTGTGTTTCGGTTTGAAGGGCCCTGTGAGCTATCGTAATCACTGGGCATTTGAGTTTTAAGAACTCATGTCTCTGGGTGACGGGCGCATTGTGGTGTCACACAGAAGTATCCTGGGTGACACAGCATTTGTTGTGGGCGGACGTTGCACTTACCATCAGGTGAACGTTTTGCTCGTTTCGTCACTTTATACGATTAAAAAAAAAATAACTTAAATTTTACAATACTAAATTTTAATTATTAGCAAAATTAAAGTTATATTATCCACGCTTACCACCCCAAACGGGGTCTGTACTTCTTTCTGTTTTATTCAAAGTGTTTCCGTGTCAATATCCTACCTCCGATCTTATCGCATAAGCGATACATAGGTTGGGAGTTGGGACGAGTAAGTTTGCCTCTGTGTCTGCGTATACTCTTCGTCTTCATTATCATCATTATTTAAGCCTATCACTAGTCCACTGCTGAACATAGGCCTCCGTCATAGATTGCCACAAAAGCTTGTAGCTCTCATTTTAAGGGATTTTGCCATAGTTACCACGCTTGGCAGACGGGTTGGCAACCGTAGCTTATTTATTGAGGTGTTCCAGGAAGATGCTCCTGCCCATCTCCTGGTTTTAATTTTCCCTCTGTCGACTTTTATGACACCCACGGGATGAGATGGCACTATAATATCTGCTGCACAGTTTATAGCTCCCTACCATATTCGACAGTTGTCGCCGCGGGAAGATTCAATAATAAATATATAATGAAAACTCGACGGCTCGTGGCTGGCCTGCAGCCTCCACCAACACAAGCAACTGTTCACACGTATGACGCGTGGCAGACATCGCCCTCCTCCACCATATGAATGAAATGTAAATGAGAATAAAAGCAGAGGACTTACAAGATCGGATATCAGCAGAGGACCTACAACGCTCAGAGAGTGCAACGCATCTGAAGTCCGCCAACCCGCATTGGAGCAGGGTTCCGTATATGTATCTACTCGGCTCCAAAACCCTCGCAGAAATGTGACTAGGCCTATGCTCAGCAGTGGGACATTTATAGCGGCTCACCGGACGGAAAGAGATCGCCACCCATGAATATTCGTTACACCAGAGGAATAGCAAGGGCGGGTAAAGTCTGGCCCCATCTTTGAACTTTAACAGTAACATTATGTACAGTAAATTTATGTGTTATCTAAAAACTTATAATAAATGTACCAAAGCAATATAACTTTTTTATAAATATGGCCATAAAAACTAACAGTTTGCGAAAGTCATATCTCCAGATTTTACAGGCCTAAAGCATAATGATTTTTTTTTATTTACGCGAATATTACACATTTATTTAAAATAATTTTACGGATTTTACCACGTTTAGTTTTTAAACTATTTAAAACCCGACGTTTAGTGTGCTTTATAGCACCCATGGCCTCGGGCTGTTATAAATAGTTAAAAATTAAACGCGATAAAATCCGTAATTAATCATTTTTAATTACTTTCGTAAAAAAGTGTTTCCAACTTTGGTGAGGCCAATATCTTCCTGTGGAAGTGTTTTTTTTTTTTATTGTATAAAGTGACGAAACGAGCAAAGCGTTACCCTGGTGGTAAGTGCAACGTCCGCGTACCGTAACGTACTTCTTCACAGCAGAATAACTAGCCCTGGGGTGGTACCTACCTAGACATACCTACATATAAAATGATGATGATGCCCTATTAATATATACTTATATTTTCATTATAAGAGTGATTAATGAACGAAAATAACATTAAAACAACTTATTGAAGACAAACTATTGTCGTTTTGAAGACTATTTTTTGGCTAAAAATTCCAAATGGCAGACGAATCTTAAGCATCCTACTACTCATTATTAAAACTTGATTAAATGTACAGGGGCTATTTCTAAAATATCGAATGTGAAAACTGTGGAGTTGCGTGGAATGTTTTCTTATAAACCGAAACTGTGTGACTGCAACTGTGAAACAGTTTCATTTTTAAGATGTTTCCGGAAAGACTGCGCCAAACTAATTCCAGTATGATTTGGCGGACTTCACATGTCATCTAGTCGTGGAAAGGAATACATTGAGCTTGTTTTTTGATATAATTCGTGGTGATCTATATTGTCCTGAACTTATTGAACACATAAGCTTTAGCACGCCAAGACGTCGCACTAGACACACGCCTTTATTTTATGTAACATATTTTATATTCTATTCCACTAACTATGGTAAGAATTCTGTACTTTGTCGATTACCATTATCAACGTCGGTAAAAAGCGTGTTATATGTCCGAGACATATAACACGCTTTTTACCGACGTTGTTCCTTTTACGGGCTCAAAACGTGTATTTAAAAATAAAGTAATACGTCGCCTATATAATGTAGATGGAAACATCTATTAATATTCTAATGAAATTAATATTGGCCTTCAGCTGGACTATGGCTTAACCATTACCAGTCCAGCACAGACATGCACGGATCCAATTTAGTTTCAACACACCCTTATTTACTTTTACTTATACATGCATACATATATTTTTACATATATTTTTTATTTATTATTTTTATATATGAATAATATTTATATAAATATTAAAAGAATGTTCGATCTAAAGGTACTATCACGTCAGAGTCTCTTTCCTTTTCGTAAATATTTTTTTTGTTATTCAGTTTATATAATTTAGATTAATTGTTATTGTTTTTAAATTTTTTCTTTGTTTTTTGGTTTTTGTAATGTTTTTAACTGACTTTAAAAAAGGACGATGTTTTAAATCATCTGTATATATTTTATTTTGTTATCTATGTTCGAGCAAAACTTATTTGTTTATGAACCGATTTTCATCATCCTTTTTTATTAGAATGGGAGTATCGCAAAGGGGTTCCCTTACGATACTCCCACATAATCTGGTCAACTTCTGATAATAGGATCTATCAGAAAATAATGAAACTCTAAAATTCACATTGGCGTGTTTGGAGGTAGTGCGTGGAAGTCGGGTTTTTGGTTAAATAATTATTCTGTTGAATTTGATGAGGACATTTTTCGTTAACGGCAACCTTGTACCGGCATGTACGGTATAGGAAGACCTATAACTCAGTCGAGTGACAACCACACAGTGTGCCGGAAGTCGATGGATGTCGATGGTTGTCGATGGATGCAGGTGGCTTAGGCACGTTTTGGAACACTCCTTATGGTAGGCGATAGTTTAGCAATAGACTATTTAAAGACTACAACGATAAATAAGAATGTTCTTTTTTATTGGATAAATGGACCAGACGAGCAAAACATTCTCCTCATGGTAAGTTGAACGTATGTCTGTAACAGATTCTGTATCGCTCAGAACATTTATGTGTGGAACAACATGGCGCCCGTCTCCTTGAGACATCAGTTCCTTAATGTCATAAAAAAAAAAGTAAAGTTTCAGCCTATAAATGTCCCACTACTGAGCACAGGCCTCCTCTCATTTCTGAGAGGGTTTTGGAGCTAGGAAGAATCCGCCACGCTGCTCCAATGCGGGTTGGCGGACTTCACATGTCTTCGAAATGTTTTTTATTCCTCAGACATGCAGGTTTCCTCACGATGTTTTCCTTCACCGCCGAGCACGTGGTAAATCAGCACTTAAAATTGCAATTAACAATTTTAGTGGTGCCGGCACCGGGAATCGAACCCAGGTCACTCGCTTACTATGAAATTTAAAGCGAGCGCCTAGCCCCTGAGCTACCACGGCTCATAATGTCATATTCCCAGTGATTACACTAGCTCTCAGTGCCCTTCAGACAGAAACACAGTAATGTTTGCACACTACTGCTTCACGGCAGAATAACTGGCCCAGGTGTGGTACCTACCTATATGAAATCCTACGAAGGAATTTCACCACCAGACTCAAAATCATTTCCTATGAATATTCTGAGAAGTGTTAAACATTTTTTTTTATTTATTCAATTTTATTTGCCAGACTTTATATATGATATTTTCGAATATTCTTAAATTGTTCTTCATTAATTTTGTGAATATTACAGAAATGAATAAAACATTATCACCGTCTCCACACCTTAACTTGTCCTAGAGGCAGTCACGAGACGCTCAGCGCTTAAGGATGGGTTGTTACAGAATTTATGTCCCAAAACGTACGAGTAGAGAATGTATTTAGTCTTTAATTTTAGAAGAGCTTAAATTTGAGTATTTTGCGGGCCCCTGATAAATTTGAAAGTCGGTAAGGGTCGACCTAGGCGTACGTATCACAATTAGATCGGATAACTTTTCACATTACGATTTGGTCACGTTAAAAGCACCCGCAACCGACGAGCGTGTATGAAAACGCTAATGAAAGTAGAAGAAGCGAAAGATGTGTGTCTTGTGGCTAGTGGAAAGATGAGGTCCCTGCCTACCCCAATGAGATAGAGGCACGACTATGTATGTATGATGTACGTATGTATGATAAATCGGAATCAATTGTTCCATTAGTGCCACCACCAGGAAACTAACAGGTCACTTGTGTACACCGAAATATACCGAAATATACCTGAACGACTATGGCGGCCAGTTTTAGGGTTCTGCTGTAGAAACAGAACCTTTATAATGTTACCTTTTCGACACAGACCACAGCCATTTTACTTGGATACTATTGGCACTATATAGATTTTTTTTTATTCGGTAAAGTGTCGAGACGAGCAAAACGTTCACCTGATGGTATGTGCAACGTTTGCCCATAACAGATGCTGTGTTAATCAGAATATTTCTGTGTAGCACCACACCGCGCCCGTCACCCTGAGACATAAGTTCTAAGGTCTCATATGCCTAGCTCTCAGTGCCCTACAGACCGAAACACAGTAATGTTTGCACACTACTGCTTCACGGCAGAATAACTCGCCCTAGGGTGGTACCTACCTAGACGGATTCATGCATAGGAATCCAACCAAATTTTGAAGTAAGGTGTTTTTATGAACCGCTACACTATGGTATAATGAAATTCCAAAAAAAAACTAGGGGCAGCACAACATCAATTTCACTGAGGAACGAAAAAAATCAGTGCAAATAAGCGTGCGAGGTATATTGTTAGATAGGACTTGATACTTTTATAGTTAATAGAATCAGGCGTTACTTTGCGGAAATCCATTATAATGAAGGAAGGTAAGTTACTTTGCTAAGATCCGCATGCAAAATATAAAAATGGTGTACATTACCTAGTTTTTTGAAGAGCACCGCCCGCCCTCCCTCAGTAGCGTGCACAAGCAAACTAACACCGCCACCAGGAACCGCCACCAGGTACCCTCCACCAACCACTACAATACCACCACTAGATAATATACACCACTGAAGTCGAGAACACGACACGTGATGGAGGGCGGGCGGTGCTCTTCAAAAAACTAGGTAATGTACACCATTTTTATATTTTGCATGCGGATCTTAGCAAAGTAACTTACCTTCCTTCATGATACTTTTATTATCACCTAGCTGAAGTCGGCGGCTGTTTCCACGAAGATTTCTCCGATTTTCAGGAATAAAAATCCTATGTCCATCTACAGGATGCAAGCTATCTCTGTGCCGGATTTCGTCAAGATCGGGTTTACGGTTGAGCCGTGAAAAGGTAACAAACAGACAGAGGGACAGGGAGAATTACTTTCCCATTTATAATATTTGCAAGGATAGTATGGATTATAAAGATCAGCAGGCCCTCTTCTCCCTTAGTCACTTTTTTCCTCATAACTTTTCCTTTTCTTTTTTGTTCTTGTTATACATTTGAACTTTGTATTGTACACTGTACAATCTGGACTTCACATACTCATATAAAACGTGTTAAGTTAATCTCGGACACGTCAGCAAGCTCTTTGAATTTCAGACCGTCGTTTAAAGCGAAGTGTCATTGTTGAAACAACACGCAAAGTGCGTAGTTAAATTCGTGGTTACGCCTATCGAATTCAGTTTACTTCTTGCAATACATAAACGCCTTCAGAGTTTATTTGTATCGCAAAGTCTTTCAATCAAAAAATTCAAACCGTTTTATTAAACAAAGACTTTTTAAGAAGGATTATTATACTCGTAATATTATTATCATAATATTAAGGGCTATTTTTACATCCTTATAATTCTGCTGTAATTACAAATTATTTTTAAAATAACTGAAAAAGTAAAATCCCGCTGTTTCTTACTAGTTCTTTCCAGGACAGAGGCATTTCTTTGCAAACCAGTGTAGCTTTTAAAAAATGACTATCAATGAGTATTATGTAAATGATCTATATTGAATAAAAAATATTCTATTCTATTGTATACCCGTGTGGTGGCGGATTAAGAGAATCTACTCGTACACCCGATCTCATGTCATGGGTGTTGTTAAAAGTCGATCGAGGGATATTAAAAACCTGGAGATGGGCAGCAGCATCTGCCTGGAACATCTGAATAAACAAACTGCGGTTTCCAACCCGCCTGCCAAGCGTGCGCAACTATGGTAAAATCGCCCCCAAAATGAGAGCTACGAACTTTTGTGGCAATACAGGGTGGAGGCCTATGTTCAGCAGTGATCTAGTGATAGGTAGAAATGATGTATGCATTTTTATTAAACAAAGACAACTTTAAAAGAATACGTGGTTGATGATAACTCCTGGGAAAGAAGTGATAGTTTTTTTCTTTTTTTTATTGCATAAAGTGATGAAACGAGCAAAACGTTCACCTGATGGCAAGCGCAACGTCTGCCCATAACAAATGCTGTGCCACCCAGAAAATATCTGTGTGACACTACACTGTGCCCATTACCCTGAGACATAGGTTCTTAAGTCTCATATGCCCAGTGATTACGCTAGCTCACAGTGCCCTTCAAACCGAAACACAGTAATGTGCAACTACTGCTTCACGGCAGAATAACTGGCCCTGGGGTGGTAACTACCTAGACGGACTCCTGCATAGGAATCCTACCACCAGTAAATCTGCTCATCAGTGATCGCTGCCAAGCTATTTCTGTATCTTTATAATACCATTGTACATTATTTTTAAAATGACAAAGGGAAAACAACATGGAATTCTTGCTGTTTTTTGGCAAACCGGTGAAATTTTAAACGAAATGACGTTTAATGAGTATTATGAAAACGATTCATTTTGAATAAAAATATTTTATTTTATTCTAGTCTCGTGTTCTATTTCTCAACTTAGGTAATCTTGACTCAGGTCTCAATTTAGGTAAACTTAGGTATCGTGGTTGTTATTAATTAGTCATTCAAACACGCAATAATGAAGATTTTCAGTCTACGCAGATAAATAAATCGGTTACTGGTGGTAGGATTCCTATGCAGTAATCCGTCTAGGTAGGTACCACCCCAGGGCCAGTTATTCTGCCGAGAAGCAGTGGTGTGCAAGCATTACTGTGTTTCGGTCTCAAGGGCACTGTGAGCTAGCGTAAACACTGGGCACGCAGTGTGGTGCTACACAGAAATATTCTGAGTAACACAGCATCTGTTATGGGCAAAAGTTGCACTTACCGTCAGGTGAACGTTTTGCTCGTCTCGACACTTTATCAAATAAAAAAATGTATGAGTGAATACGTTTCACTTATGCTAATGACCTCATCATTTGCTACTTATCATTAGGTTTGTTACACAAGAAGGGGTAAACGAGCAAGCGGCGCCAATCAATCAAGGTAACTCTGCCGTGAAGCAGTAGTGTGCGATCGTTACTGTGTTTCTATCTGAAGGGCACTGACAGCTAGTGTTATTACTGGGCATGCAAGATTTTTTTTTTATAAAGCGACCAAACCAGCAAAACGTTCACCTGATGGTAAGTGCAACATCTACCCATGACAAATGCTGTGTCATCCAATATTATTTCTGTGTCACCACACTGCGCTCGTCACCCAGAGACGTAAGTTCTTAAGTCTCATTTGCCCAGTGATTACGCTAGCTCTCAGTGCCCTTCGAACCGAAACACAGTAATGTTTGCGCACCACTGCTTCACAACAGAATAACTGGCACTGGGGTGGTAGCTACCTAGACGGATTTTTGCATAGAAATCCTACCACCAGTAAAAACTGATGTCTCAGGGTGACGAGCGCAGTGTGGTGCCACACATAATTGTTCTGGGTGAAACAGCCTGTTATTTGCGGACGTTGCTCTTACCATCGGGTGAACGTTTTGCTCGTCTTGTCACACTGTACGAGAGCAGGAAGTCGCACACCTGACGTTAACTGCATAGACTGCATTGTGTTAACTTAAAGTATATAAAGAGAGTATGCAAAAATATTCCGCAGACGTTCGGAAATCATAAAAGTTTAACCTCGTTACGGAACTTTGTTTTATAAAGTTACCGATGTTACTTCAAATTTCGAACGTTTCCTAGTTTGAATTTCGAACGTGTGTTCGTAAACCAAAAAGCTTTCATCGAAGTTTTAACTGAATTCTTAATGTATGTGGAACGGCGTCAGCAACTTTGCACTTTATAGCGTTTACTTGGCGTGTAACATGAATCTGAATTAATAGACTGTTGGAACCAGCGTGAGAATTAATGTAGTACAACATGCTTTCAAAATAACCTATCCCCTGCAAATATATCACACAGTAGCGGGATCATGAACATATGGGGCTATCTCCCTACTTTAAAGAATGTAAACATCTCCAGCCGACAGCTGACTTGCAAGCTAGCTGGTCAAGAGATGGAGTTTTCTACAATTAAATTAATTTATTAAATACTTTTAACGAAAACGTTAATTTTAAATCATTTACTTATTTTTCGTCATTAGAGAGAAAAATTATCTTCAAAATGGCGTAACAAAATTTATTTTTGATACCGTATTGAGGAAGATATTTTCTATGACAAAAAAACACCTTATATATAGAGTAACAGATTACAATATAACAATAGTATAAAATTACAACATAATCCCAGAAAGTGCACAAAGGCTTTCAATCAAAAAGTTCAATTTTTTTATTAAACAGAGACTTTATGAAAAGGTTTATTTTATTATTAAAGAATACGAGGATGATGATGAGGAATAAATTATATAGGGCCCTTCATAACTTTATGTGCAGCCAGAATGTATCTTAAAGGCACGACTGGCTGTACATAGAGGAGTACTGGTCCTCACACTTATGTACGGTAGTGAATGTTGGGTCTGGCAGAAGAAGCATGCCAATAAGATTAATGCTGTTGAAATGAAAAGTTTGAGAAGTATAGCTGGAGTGACTTTGATGGACAAACGGAGAAACAAACGTGGTAAGAGAACGTTGCGGTGTGGTACATGATGCAGTGACAAAAATAGAGTAAAGAATTCTTGGACGTGTCCAATGTAGTGAGGATGGATGAAAGAAGATTGACGAGACAGGTTTATGAGGCGAGTGTGAATGGGCAAGCCGGTAAGGGCGAACGTCGACGTAGGCGAACGTATTACGATCAGATCGAAATCGTTTTAAGGAAAGGCCACAAAACACTAAAGTGAAAGTAGAGAAATCTAAAGGTGTGTGTCAGGATCGTAGCAAGTGGAAATACTACCCCTATGGGAAAGAGACGTGACTCTTATGTTATAATATTAGTATGGATATTAAGCGACAAATAGGTAAATGTTCAGGCAGACGCGTATTTTACTTTGAAGTACTTATCTAATTTGTAAAATCTAAAGTTCTCGTCTGAACAATGTTGTGTAAAAGTCAATTCTATCTATATGCAACTTTACTGACGATAAGCAAATTTATTTTGATAACAATTTAACATTACCTAATTAAATTACCCCCGACATATTGAAGTTAATTTTATATGTATCTTCTTTCTTTATTCATATTTTACCACATTGTGAATTATTCTTAACATATAGATATACGACGTCGCCGAATTTTTTAAAGGCCTTTTCAAGCTCTACAGCTTTTCTTTAGAAAGCATTCAAATATTTCTACCGTTAAGGCAGCGTTCGTAAAAAAAACCATTCGCTGGACCGTGGTTTTGTCGGCTTACTTAGCGAAATTGATCTTCACGAAAAGATCTTTTATTTTAACGAGATAATATACAGCCTATGTCCGTCCTGATAGTCCGTTCTAAATATTGGTCAAAGTTAGTTGGTTTACTCGTGGTAGGAGTCCAATGCAGGAATCCGTCTAGGTAGAAGTCCCCGTGAAGCAGTAGTGTGCAAGCATTGCTGTGTTTCGGTTTAAAGGGCACTGTGAGCTAGCGTAATCACTGGGCATTTGAGACATAAGAACTGATGTCTAAGGGTGAGGGCGCAGTGTGGTGTCACACAGAAATATTCTGGGTGACAGCATTTGTTGTGGGCAAACGTTGCACTTACCATCAGGTGAACTTTTTGCTTATAGAGTTTCACAAATGTATGTAGCTCTTATTTTGGGGGGTTTTGCCATAGTTGCCACGCTTAAGGGTTGGCAACCGCACTTTATTTATTCAGATATTACGGGACGATGCTGCTGCCTGCATCTCCTCGTTTTAATTTTCCCTCTGTCGACTTTTACGGCACCCACGGGATAAGATGGGGTGGCAGATTCTCTTAATTATAAAATTAATCAATAAACTATAATTAAGAACACAAACGAAGCCATTAGCGTATTACAGTTCTCTCTTTTTGCGCCAGAAACGTTTCAATTCGACACGTTACAATATACAGAACCGTTGCGATCAAACGGGTCATTTAAACTTTACTCTAATCGCGCCGGACGATTACGTCGACTTTATTTAAAAAAGTGTTTTAAATCTATTAGCTCGAAATTTTACTAATCTGATCAATTTAGTCTTCATGGTAAATTAACGACCTTTGAACGTCCCACTGATGGGCACAGGCCTTGTTTTATTTAGATGACGCCACGCTGCTCCAGTAACAGTATTACATGTTGACAAACTACAAATGCCAAAATATTTGTTTATTGACTTAAGGTATGAAGTTGATTGAATGCTGGCGTCTTAATACCTACCTATAAACTAAAAAGTAAAGTAACAGCCTATAAATCTCCCACCCCGAGCACAGGCATCCTCTCATTTCTGAGAGGGCTTTGGAGCCGGGAATAGTCCGCCACTCTGCTCCAATGCCGGTTGGCGGACTTCTCATGTCCTTAAAATATTTCTATCCTCGGACATGCAGGTTTCCTCACGATGTTTTTTTTTTATTGTACAAAGTGACGAAACGAGCAAAACGTTCACCTAATGGTAAGTGCAACGTCCGCCCACAACAAATGCTGTGTCTCCCAGAATATTTCTGTGTGACACCGCACTGCGCCCGTCAACCTGAGACATCAGTTCTTAAGTCTCAAATGCCCAGTGATTACGCTAGCTCACAGTGCCCTTCAAACCGAAACACAGTAGTGTTTGCACACTACTGCTTCACGGCACAATAACTGGCCCTGGGGTGGTACCTACCTAGACGGATTCCTGCATAGGAATCCTAATCCTGTTTCCTTTTACCGACGAGCACGTGGTAAATCGGCACTTTAAATTGTAGGATCAATTATAGAGGTTCACCGGGGATCGAACCCGGGTTACTCGCGTACTATGTAATTCAAGGCGAGCACCCGGCCCCTCAGCTACCTCGGTTCTATCCACAATGTCTTGTATATACCTATAGTCCCGTACGAACGCAGGGCTTTATAAGTAAGATCACATCAAAGACGTATTCTGCCGCCGAACAGTAGTATGTAAACATTAGTTTTTCGGTCTGAAGGGCACTGAGAGCTAGTGTTACTGGGCATATGGGACTTAAGAACTGATGTTCTCAGGGTGACGAACGCAGTGTGGTGCCAAACAGAAATTTTCTTGGTGACACATCATTTTTTATGAGCAGACGTTGTACTAGGTGGCGATGGGCTCACCACCTATCACACCAAGTGCATTATATTGTTTTGGTGAAACGTGGATTGTGGCAGTTATCTGTTTTTGCAGTGAGTGCCCAGTCTCTGACTACCCCTTATGGGATACAGTCGTGATCTTATGTATGTATGTATGTACGTTGTACTATTTGCCGTTGTCGCCATGATCATTTTATATTTTGCATGCGGATCTCAGCAAATTAGCTTTCTTTCGCTATTAGAACCCAGGATTCGCGGCATTTCTTAAAGCTTTTATACAAGAAAATGAAAGGAGTAAATGATTATTGAAAGTTATCGGACATCCAGCGGAAATTGAATTCAAAGTTCTTAACGGCCCTTGATGTAGAAATTGCGAAATTTCTAATCAGTTTTTATGATGACCTATCCAAGGTAAAAAAAATCTGTTATATTTTTTTAAAGAAAATTAATTTCCTACAAAAATTTAAGCGACATGATTACAAATCGTCGGCGCGGTAGGAGCAGTCGCTACGCGATTGGCTTCAGCGCTACGAGTCGCGGCTTCGATTCTCGCCGATCTCCTCATCATCATCATTTCAGCCTATCACTAGTCCACTGCTGAACATAGGCCTCCCCCATAGATTGCTACAAAAGTATGTACCTCTCGTTTTGGGGAGTTTTTGCCATAGTCTTAGCATAAATATCGGCTTAGGCTGGGATTCGAACCCAGGACCCGCGGCGTAGAAGTCATCCAGGTACTCTGACCTGATGTAGAACGAAATGTTTCAATATCCTAATATTTTTCTGCTTTAGTAACAAAATGTAGCTTTAAAGAAACATGCCCGTGAGTGTGTCCTAAATTATTAATCTTATATAGCTAAAAGACTTAGTTCGTTTATATACTCATACATATGTACTTAGGGTAGTATCCAATTCAGAATGATAAAACTATCTTCGTACCTGTCCTGTCAACCAGCCTACTCTTAAGTGCTGGCCGTCGGTATGACTGTATTTAGAACGTAGACGTCTGTGGAGTCGACATCGTCTACATTTAATTAAGTAATGGAATTAAATGTGTAGCGACATCTATGTCGCCACATGAGAAATTAAGGAAATATGTCATACGTTCCATAATCGCGCTAAGAAAGTTTCTGTGATGAGAACTATATATACTATATCTAAATATAACAAAATAGAGGAGACGTCCCTCCCCAGATCAGAACACCCGATCTAGGTAGTTGTAAGATAATTGGTGTACACCACACTAAGAGTCTCACCGCCACGTGGCGCTCACCTTAAAATTTACAGTATGAGAGTGATTTGAGTTCGATTTCCGGTGCCAGTTTCTTACTGGTGGTAGGATTCCTTGCAGGAATCCGTCTAGGTAGGTACCACCCCAGGGCCAGTTACTCTGCCGTGAAGCAGTAGTGTGCAAAAATGACAGTGTTTCGGTCTGAACGGGACTGAGAGCTAGGGTAATCACTGGCCATATGAGACTGAAGAACTTGTCTCAGGGTGACAGGCGGAGTTTGGTGCTACACAGAAATATTCTGAGTAACATAGCATCTGTTATGGGCAGACGTTGCACTCATCGTAAGGTGAACATGCTCGTCTCGTCACTTGATGAAATTAAATAAAAATTGTTCTTCAATTTTTAGTGCTGATTTACCAGGTGGTCTTCATTGAAGGAGAACATCTTGAAGAAGACTAAGGTATAAAAATATTTCGTAGGCAATCCGCACGACCCGCAATGGAGCAGCGTAGCAGATTCTTCCCAGCTCCAAAGCTCCTCAAAAATAAGTGGGGGCTTGCGCTGAGCAGTGGGATATTTGTAGGCTGTTACTTTTTACAATCACCAACATAGAATCATCATCATCATTTCAACCTATCACTAGTCCACTGCTGAACATAGGCCTCTCCCATAGATTGCCACAAAAGCTTGTAGCACTCATTTTGGGGGGATTTTGCGATAGTTACGACGCTTGGCAAGCGGGTCGGCAACCACTGTTTATTTATTGAGATGTTCCAGAAAGATGCTGCTGCCTATTTCCTTGTTTTTATTTTCCTTTCTTAACCACACCACACACACAGTCAGCATTTTTAAGATCACAGCTCGATGTAGAGGCCTACAAGAATGCCTCTATAAATCTAGTGTGAATTTGCCCATACTCACCTTGCTCACCACCGGTACGCGTGTTGATTAACGCCGTCCGGCAACTTTGCACCAGTGTCCATAACTGGTCAAAAGTATTTCTTTTAGTAGTCCTCATGTTAAATCTTTTCGTACGGAAACACAGCCAAAAAGACTACTTTATATTTAGTAGTGGTCGCCCAAAAGTCGAAATTCGACGGTAATTCCTTAACTTTTTTTATTGCATTTAATGTATTTGTAACACATCCATACTAATACCATAAATTCGAAAGTAACCCTCTCTGTCCCTCTGTCTGTTACCTTTTCATGGCTCAGTCGTTGAACCGATCTTGACGCAAAACGACAGATAGAGATAGCTTACAACAGGATACTTTTTATTCTGAAAATAATTTTTAACTCCTCCGTATCTTAGAAAGGGGTAAAAAGTTTTCACTTCACGTATTAAATTAATATATGCATATTTGATGACCGCGTAGCCCAGTGGTCAGAGTACCTGACTTCTAAGCCGCGGGTTCTGGGTTCGAATCCCAGCCGAAGCCAACATTTGTACTCAAACACAATCTGTTGATTTTCGGGTCTGGTTGTGTTGTGATCGTCCGCGTGTCTCTGACACCGCATCCTTGCCTACCTCCGATCTTATCGCATCAGCGTTACATCGGGCGCGGGTAGGTTGGGACGAGTGAGTGCCTCTGTGTTTGCGCGTACACTTGTGGCACTATAATATCTCCTGTGCAATTGATAGCTATCGACAATATTCGAAAGTTGTCGCCGTGGCGGAAATCGGCCAGGAGAATATCACCATTATTATATGTATAATATGATATACTTTGAAAACACACAACTATTCTAAGGGTTTCTCTGTTGTGTTCTCTGGACTCTAAGCGATTAAATGGTTTAAATAATAAAATAGGTTGTCTGGAGAGTACTGAGCTATTCCTCGTAAATATAGTTCGTTTTAAACAAGGCCTTTTAGGTGATACGTGAGGAGTTTGTTAAATCTGTAACGACATGTTTCTGTAAACATTTAAGGTTTAAATAATGAAGTTCATACCTTTTTTTTTATAGACGATACGAGCAAAACGTTCACCTGATGGTAAGTACAACGTCTGCCCATAACAAATGCCGTGTCACCCAGAACATTTCTGTGTAGCACCACACTGCGCCTGTCACCCTGAGACATCATTTCTTAAGTCTCATATGTCCTGATTACACTAGCTCTCGGTGCCCTTCAAACCGAAACACAGTAATGTTTGCACACTACTTCTTCACGGCAGAATAACTGGCCCTGGGGTGGTACCTACCTAGACGGATTCCTGCTTAGGAATTCTACCACCAGTTAATTAAGACTGAGTGTGGTTTTCTAAGAAAAGTAAATTTAAAAACACTTGGAAGTTATACTCGGAGAATCGCAAACTTTGAAGACACATAAATTCGGTACCTTCTTCACGTGCTCTTATTAAAATTGCATTCCGTGTTGTTTTCAGAGTAGAAACTGCAAGCAATAATGCGAATTGCATTGTAACAACACGGCTGCGTTAAACAATGTCGTAGGAAACAGTTATTCATACATTTTCATGTTGAAGTAAAAGCGGTCAATAAATATATTCTTTACTTTACGGCTTAAGAGAATCTACCACTTAAAGTAAAGTAAAGTTTCAACCTATAAATGTCCCACTACTGAGCACAGGCCTCCTCTCATTTCTGAGAGGGTTTTGGAGCTAGGAAGAATCCGCCACGCTGCTCCAATGCGGGTTGGCGAACTTCACATGTCTTCGAAACCCAGGTCACTCGCGTACTATGAAATTAAAAGCGAGCGCCTAGCCCCTGAGCTACCACGGCTCTCTACCACTTAAATGAAACTAATTTTACGGATTTTATCGCGTTTAATTTTTTACTATTTACTATTTTGAAAAGCACTCGAAACGTCGGCTTATAAATAGTAAAAAATTAAACGCGATAAAATCCGTAAAATTAATTTCATTTGAATGAGTAGTGTTCGCGTAAATATAAGAAATCATTATGAGAATCTACTACCCCATCTCATCCCGTGGGTGTCGTAAAAGTCGACAGAGGGAAAATGAAAACCAGGAGATGGGCAGCAGCACCTTGCTGGAACATCTGAAAAATTAAACTGCGGTTCCCAACCCGTCTGCCAAACGTGGCAACTATGGCAAATCCCCCCAAAACGATAGCTAGAAACTTTTGTGGTAATCTATGTTCAGCAATCTGGAGGCCTATGTTCAGCAGTGGGCTATTGATAGGCTGAAACGACGACGACGACGACACCAATCCATATTAATATTATAAATGCGAAAGTAACCCTCTCTGTCTGTTTGTTACCTTTACACGGTTCAGCCGCTGGACCGATCTACGATCGAAATTCGGCACAGGGATAGCTTGCATACGTGGTACTGAGCATTCACTGTTCGGCCCTTATCGACAATGGTTCCCAGGGCGGTCGTCATGACGACCGCGTGGCCTAGTGGTCAGAGTACCTGAATTCTAAAATCGAATCCCAGCCGGAGCCAACATTTGTGCTAAAACATAAATTGTTGGTTTTCGGGTCTGGTTGTGTTGTGATTGTCCCCGTGTTTCTGACACTGCATCCTAGCCTACCTCCGATCTTATCGCATCAGCGTTACATCGGGCGCGGGTAGGATGGGACGAGTGAGTGCCTCTGTTTTTACGCGTACATTTGTGGCACTATAATATCTCCTGCGCAGTCGATGGCTCTCGACAGTAGACGGAAGTTGTCGCCGTGGTCGAAATCGGCTAGGAGAACATCATCAAACACGAATTAAGTAAATTCTTCTTCTTTAATATGTATTTGTTATTATCATTATATCAAATTATAATACTGGTGGTAGGATTCTTATGCAGGAATCCGTCTAGGAGGTTACCACCCCAGGGCCAGTTATTCTGCCGTGAAGCAGTAGTGTGCTAGCATTACTCTGTTTCGGTTTGAAGGGCACTGTGAGCTAGCGTAATCACTGGGCATTTGAGACTTAAGAACTGATGTCTCAGGGTGACGGGCACAGTGTGGTGTCACACAGAAATATTCTGGGTGACACAGCATTTGCTGTGGGCGGACGTTGCACTTACCATCAGGTGAACGTTTTGCTCGTTTCGTCACTTTATAAAAAAAAAACCTTTTATAAGGTTTAGCCCTAAAGTTTTTAATTAACCCTGAGCAATGGTGCTCAATGGACCGTAGCTAGCGCTCTTCAAGAGAGAGCGTAGTGGGCGAGCTTTGAGAGCTACTAGGAGAGGTTATATACACCATTATATATTTTGCAAGTATTTGCTACAATTTTTTTTAACGCAACTGTCTTGTTCAATTACGGAATCCGCATTATTGCTTCCACTTTTTAGTCTGAAAGAACACAGCCTCCATTTTTAATAAGCAAAATGAACAACTGACAGCGGAAGATTTAAAAAAAATACCTTTATTCAACAGTGTTACAATGAAAAACAGTATTTTTTTTATTGGATATAGTAATGAAACGAGCAAAACGTTCGCCTGATGGTAAGTGCAACGTCTGCTCATAACAAATGCTGCGTCACCCAGAGAATTTCTGTGTGACACCACACTGTGGCCATCACCCTGAGACATTAGTCTCATATGCCCAGTGATTACGCTAGCTCACAGTGCCCTTCAAACCGAATAACAGAAATGTTTGCACACTTCTGCTTCACGGCAATACAAAATTCATCCAGACCATTCGATCAACAACACACAGAGTTTAAAGATAGCGCCTTTGACTTCTCGTATCCTACAAATTATTATACGAGTATGAGATTAAGAAAAAGTCGTTATTGCGAACTCACAGACAGACAAATTTTATTTATTCGTATAGATAGTGATATTGAAAACACATACTACACCACAGAGAATGAAGGGTCAGAGGTCAAATAGTTCTTCGTTTGGGTTTCCTGAAAGAGAACACTTTCGTTAAAACTTTCGTTCAATAAATCACTAAAGATTGTTTATTCTAGAACCTTCCATAATGTCATTATTTATTCAACGGCTTTATCTTAACTGCGCTAAGTTAGGGTATAAAATAAAGTCGTAAAAAAGCTTTTTAAACAATAAACCTTTCAAAACAGTTGTTTATGGACAGGAGTTAAAACATTTAAATTCTATCCGAACAGAAGTACCTGGTGTGATGTAAGCTTAAGGCTTTTTTTATTGGATAAACTGGGCGAGCAAAACGTTCACCTGATGGTAAGTGCAACGTCTGGCCATAACAAATGCTGTGTCACCCAGAATATTTCCGTGTGGCAACACAATTCGCCCGTCACCCTGAGACATCAGTTCTCAAGTCTCATATGCCCAGTGAGTACGCTAGCTCTCAGTGCTCTTCTAACCGAAACACAGTAATGTTTGTACACTACTGCTTCACGGCAGAATAAGTGGGCCTGGGGTTGTGCCTACCTAGACGGATTCCGACCACCAGTGTGGTGAAATAAGTGAAGATTTTCACAAAAATTGTTGTATGTTGCAGTTTCACCGGACCGATTTGACTTAGGGACCTTCAAGAAAAGAGCTTACTCGTTTATCAAAAGACGACAACGCACCCAAAATTCCTCTTTTCATGGGCGGGGGTCATCATTTACCGTCAGGTATGCCGCTCGCTCGTTGGCATCCGTTATATAAAAATGCACTAAAATTAAAAAAAAAACACAAATTTGTGAAATTCGCGTGCGCTCCTGGTTTTTGTATAAAATGAATTTTTATGCAACTATCTAATATTACTTCGCAAGCTCTACTTTTCCAATTGAGCGCACACTTTGTCTTAAACATTTTCCTTTCAGCCAAAATTAATTAAAATAATGACGAAGCTAAGAAAATTCCTTGTTAATTTATATTAGGAACTATGAATGATAACTACATTTATAATAAAAATGGAGACTATATGATTTCACTTCTTGAAAGTACATTACCCGTAGATTTAAAAAAATACTAACATTTGCATTATTTTATGCAATGCAAAAAATTACTTAGCACATGTCGTAAGAAAAATATTTTTATAGCTAATGGAATCCGGCGTTACTTTGCGGGAATTCATTATAGTAAAAGAGAAAAAGTTAATTTGCTAAGATCCGCATGCAAAATGTAAAATGGTGTGTATTACCTAGTTTTGAAGAGCACCGCCCGCCCTCCGTCAACAGCGTGCACAAGAAAACCAATACCGCCACCGGGAGCCGCCACCAGATACCCTCCATCACTGCAACACTACCACTAGGCAATACACACCACTGAAGTCGAGAACACGTGTCGTGCTCTTCAAAACTAAGTAATACACACCATTTTACATTTTGCATGCTGATCTTATCAAATTAACTTTCTCACCTTTACAGAAATATTTAACAATAATATTTTTTGCGACTCTATTGTCGTCGGTAGGCACGCGGTGTTTTTTGCCAAATCTTATACAAAAATATAACCCAAAAATTTCACTTCACGTTCGCTATTAAAATATTATCGTCAACCATATTTCATACAAAAACCAGGAACATTTTTCCGTATTACTGTGATAAGGGCCGCAATCCCTCAAGAGAACAAGGTCTTCATCTAGTCTAGAACAATGTATATATTTTTTAATATTCGCATATTCTTTTAGCGTAGCTGCTTTATTACCTAAACCAGCTGCGCCTCGCGGGTTTACCCGCGTAATGTAATCCTTTGTTAATACGCCGTATAGCATACGTGGTACTGAGCATTCACTGTTCGGCCCTTATCGATAATGGTTTTCAGGACGGTCGTCATGACGACCGCGTGGCCTAGTGGTCAGAGTACCTGAATTCTAAGCTGCGGGCCCTAGGTTCGAATCCCAGCCGGAGCCAACATTTGTGCTTAAACACAAATTGTTGATTTTCGGGTCTGGTTGTGTTGTGATTGCCCCCGTGTTTCTGACACTGCACCCCAGCCTACCTCCGATCCTATCGCATCAGCGTTACATCGGGCGCGGGTAGGTTGGGACGAGTGAGTGCCCCTGTGTTTGCGCGTACCCTTGTGGCACTATAATATGTCCTGCGCAGTTGATGGCTCTCGACAGTATTCGGAAGTTGTCGCCGTGGTCGAAATCGGCTAGGAGAACATCACATCACACCACATCACATTCAGGGCGCGGCGCCTTAAGGATGTAGCATGAAATTTTATAACCTTCCTTATTGGATTTGTGTTTCCTGACATTAGCGCGTTCTAACAGCTTTATTGGAAACTAGATACCCGCCCCGGCTTGGCACGGGTGCAATGTACTATTGAATAAAATCCGATTCTTGAATATATTCCGATTTCTTATATTTACGCGAACACTACACATTTAAATGAAACTAAGTTTACGGATTTTATCGCGTTTAATTTATTACTATTTATAACCCGACGTTTCGAGTGCTTAACAGCACCCATGGTCACGGGAGGACTGAGGTGACAGATGTCCTGATGTCATAGTTAACCTGGGGTACCTTCAGCTTTTAATTATTATTTTTGGGTCCGATCTACGCAGAAATAGCTAACTGTGTCTTGAAGTCTTGCAGTGGTATGCTTGGTTTTTGATTTAATTTTATTTATTATTGGATCCCAAGCTGGTGGTAATACCCAACCATCTTCTCTATTGAAATTAGGATGTTTTTTGATTTCAATAGCCTCGCGAATCATCCTTGGTAGCCAATCTTGTCCGCGACTCCTCTGACATAAGGTAGAACAGCAGGCACACGCTCGACTGTGGCCGGTTTCACTCGGTCACTGCGACGTAGGCGCGGAACCCGAAGCTTGTTGTCGTGCAAAACTTGCTTGACATGTTGAAGCTCGGCGGCCAGGTGTTTCCTGTCACAGATTCCTCGTGCTCTCTGAAACAAGGATTTACCCACGGTAGCTAACTGTGATGGATGATGGTGAGATTCACCGTTTAAATATCTGTTAGTATGGGTCTTTTTTCTATACACAGTGTGACACAAGGTGTTATTAGGATTTCGAATTGCTGCTGTAAAGCACTCGAAACGTCGGGTTATAAATACTCGTAGTAATAAATTAAACGCGATAAAATCCGTAAACTTAGTTTCATTTAAAAATATTAAGTGTGTTTATGTTACAAGATGTATGTCCAGAACTGTGAACTGAACTTTTTTTTAATTGGGGTTTTTTAAACAAAAAAATCCATCCAATCTACCGACTTTCCCGGTAGATTTTCAAAAATAAAAATAAATTTTTGAAAAATTTATTATTGTATAATATATATTATTATATTTTTTTATTGTATAAAGTGACGAAACTAGAAAACGTTCACCTGATGGTAAGTGCAACGTCTGCCCATAACAAATGCTGTGCCACCCAGAACAGTGTGACGCCACAATGCGCCCGTCCCCCTGAGACATCAGTTCTTAAGTCTCATAGGCCCAGTGATTACGCTAGCTCTCAGTGCCCTTCGAACCGAAACACGGTAATGTTTGCACACTACTGCTTCACGGCAGAACTGGCTCTGGGTTGGTACCTACCTAGACGGATTCCTGCATAGAAATCCTACCACCAGTAAAATACTAGTAAAAAAACACACACACACACCAGTCAAAAAATAAAAACTAAAAAAATTTCTGGACATATGTTTTGCTCTTGAGACTAAATATGTTTTTGTTCTTCGTACTTCAAAGCGCTCTGGGTTTACTTGAATATTAACGCACGATTACATTTATTAGTCTTGATAGGGCCTTTTAAGAATTCAGCGACGTGTGCCACTCTACGATTTTTTTGCTCCAATTTTACATGTTTCATCTAAAAGGAAGGATTAATAAACGATGTCTTATGTACAGACAGACGCTTCTATTTTTATCAACTCGGCGGCGAAGGAAAACGTCTTAATAAAATACATGTCAAAGAAATGAAAGTGATTCGAGGAAGTTTGGAGTATGAGCCAAGCCGTGAGCAAGTGTGAATCTGTTTATGAAAAAATACACAGTTATGTTTACAGATGCAGGCCGCACAAGGAAGCTCTAAAATCGCTCAGCGACATGTGGAAAGGCTCGGTGTTTCGCGAGATAAATCTAGAACGACGATATCTGCAGAAGACATGGAGTAGATAAAATGGCAAAGGGCCAGCCACATTGCTCTTAGAACCGATAACCGAAGGGGAAGGAAGGGTTTGCGAGTAGCAAAAAAATCTATCATCATCATCATCACTTCAGCCTATTAGTCCACTGTTGAACATAGGCCTCCCCCAATAGATTGCCACAAGTTTGTCGCTCTCGTTTTGGGGGGATTTCGCCATAGTTGCCACGATTAACAGGCGGGTTGGCAACCGCAATTTATTTATTGAGATGTTCCAGGAGGATGCCGCTGCCCATCTCCTGGTTTTTATTTTCCCTCTGACGACTTCTACGACACCCACGGGATGAAATGGGATGGTAGATTCTCTTAAGCCGAAAAGAAAAACATTACTGTATTTCGGTCTGAAGGGCACTGTGAGCTACCGTACTGGGCACATAAGACTTAAGAACTTATGTCTCAGGGTGACGGGAGCAGTGTGTTGCTGCACAGAAATATTCTGAGTAACACAGCATCTGTTGTGGGCAGTCACTGCACTCACCATCAGATGAACGTGAAAAAAGTCTACTTTATTTAAGTTCCGAATTGGCAGTCACAGGTAAAGATATTAATTTCTTAAAATGTATGAAAAAATAACGTAGGTTTTTGGGAACCTAATATAGTTAATATAGTCAGGCATTTCTTTGCGAAAATTCATAATAATAATAAGGCTCCCGGTGGCGGCAATAGTTTGCTTGTACACGCTATTGAAGCTATTGAGGGCGGGCGGTGCTCTTGAAAAACTAGGTAATACACACCATATAAAATTTTTGATGCGGATCTTAGCAGCCGTGTGGTGGCGTCTCGTTAAAAGAATACTACCACTCCATCTCATCCAATGAATCTCGTAAAAGGTGAGTAAGGAGTTAAACTGCACTGTGCACCCAACAGCGCATGGTGGTGATGGGCTCACCACCTATCACACCAAGTGCATTATATTGTTTTGGTGAAACGTGGATTGTGGCACTCATCTGTTTTTGCAGTGAGTGCCCAGTCTCTGTCTGAGTCCCTTATGCGATACAGTCGTGATCTTATGTATTTATGTATGTATGTACTCGTATCTTAGCAAATGAACTTTCTTTCCTTTATTTGGGACCTAACCCTGAACAAGACTTAATCGCAAATCACATATTTGATACAAGCTTTTACAAGCCTATGGGCTTCAGAAATAAAAGCATGTAACAAAAAAAATAACTTGGGCATACCCAGTAGTGGGCTTCAAATGTTCAAATGCACGTGTCAAAACAAATCCAACGAGCCCGAATATGACGAATCTATCTTGACCAACTTCTGGCTCCACAATCATACCACCAGCTCTATTGTAGCATATCATCGCTTTGTCACCGAAACTAATAATTATTAGCGGTTTATGAGAATCTACCACTCTATCTCATACCGTAGGTGTCGTAAAAGTCGACAGACGGAAAACTAAAACCAGAAGTGAAAAAATAAAAATAAAGTTTTTATTTTACTTGTAACGTATGTATTAAT
This sequence comes from Luehdorfia chinensis, assembly GCA_019845155.1. NCBI lineage: Eukaryota > Metazoa > Arthropoda > Insecta > Lepidoptera > Papilionidae > Luehdorfia > Luehdorfia chinensis. The sequence continues at coordinate 3,752,608 of JAHVAK010000390.1, forward strand.
TATTTGAAGTCATTAGGCCGTAAATCGAATACGGTTGGTGGAGTTAAATAACTATTAAGTCTTTGAATGTTGCAGCCAAAGGTACTTTATATTTTTTTTATTGGATAATGTGACAAAACGGGCAAAACGTTCACCTGATGGTAAGTGTAACCTCTGCCCATAACAAGTGAACCCAGAATATTTCACTGTGACACCACACTGCGCCCGTCAATCCCAGCCATCAATCGTCAACCTAAGTCCCACATGCCCTTTGATTACGCTAATCTCTGAGTGCCCTTCAAACCGAAACACGTATATGTTTGCAAATGACTGCTTCTCGGTTACGACTGCTAGACGGATTCTTGTATAGGAATCCTACCAATACCACAAATACCAATTAATAATATAAATATCTCTTACGTTCCGCCTTTGCAACACGAATATAAGTTTCTACAAAATATTTTTCCCCCGTTTATAATGCCGTTGGATACTCGTATCACGATTATTATTATTATAATGTCTCATATCCCGTTCGTACAGCTCAGTCTGTGATGAGACGAAAGTTTTAAGGAACACAAAACGTTCATTTTCTTTTACAAGATGTTACAGACAGAAAACAATTTTCTGCTCTAAAAATTTCGAAGTCAAAGTAAGGCGAAGCTGTCCTTTCCTTCCTGCTCGGATTTAACAAACTTTGAACAAAAAGTGCCGAGTTTTTTTAAATACCAGCGAGCTGCAATCTCTTCGTGCGGGTTTTTATTGTTTTTTTTTTAGGCAACAGTTGCAAACTTTCTGCCCGTGTCATTCACGTAGGTAAATGAGTAAAATTTATAAGATTATGAAGCAATTGCGAATGACTTAAACCTAAACAGATTTTAGTTTCAGTCACGTTTTATTATTTTCCCTTAACAATTTACTTAGGAAAGGCTGATTTAGATTATTAATAATGACCGCCCAAGACTAATATGTTATTCGTAGAGTAAAGAAAAATCACCTTTAGTCCAATAAGGTACTAACAGAGGAAACGTTATAAATTTTTTTTCAGTGCCCTGTAATCCTTATACAATTTAAGCGTTTTTATATAAACCCACATAAATCCCAAAAAAACTGAATCCAAATGTTATCTCGATGTAATCTGTTCTAACATGACTGTGACGCTGTACTTTATATTGTGCTAAGACAAAGAGAACTATAGGAGACATTAGTAAAATAGGTTATTGCAATGTATAGACTTTGTACCACAGATTGTGAATAGAAGAAATAAGTCCAAAAAATGTGGAACGCTTCACGATTTTGCGTGTCATCCTTGCGCAGGGGCCATGCTAATCTTCTCTGTATCGTTCCAATTTTAGTATATGTACTGCCGAAGCAAGTACAACAGATTAACACGAACAGCGGTACTTATATCAAATAATGACAAACTTTCAATAGCGTGATTTACAATTTATACATTTTGTTAATGTTTGCTCGTTCTTGATAATTATTATTGATATTAATACATCAAAGTGTATAAATATAAACATGATGGTAATATAATTCATAAAAGATTATTAAAAAAATGTCGTTTCTACAATGTTCATTTGTTAATTCAATTAGGAATTGCTAAAGGTGACATCTAGGCAATAAGAATGGAAGCTTTTTAAAAATATTATTAAGTTTAAAATTTTTGTTTAATAAAATTAATTTGATTATGTATATAAAGCATCGACACATAAATAAAAGATTTTGTATAAAATTTATGTCTTTAAATGTTTTCCACTGAAAAGTAAGTATTTACATTTTAATGTTATAAATTAATATTTTGATTTCTGTTTCAGTGCCATCTATTAATATTTTAGCAAAATTATGTGACATCATTACTTCTTTTACTGAATCGTTACTTCTCAATATTTACGATAGATGGCTTGATCAATATAACACCGTAGCGAGGTTTAACGAATTCCAAAACTATTATCAGTAACCATGTTATTATAACCAAGTGTTTCAAATAATAGTGGATAAACACCGCCATCTATCGATTTTTCTTGAACATCACTCTCTATTGTAAGTTTCCTATAATGTCCCTAGTCATAAATATTTCCGATAGATGACACTTAGAGTGATAATGATATTAACAACTGTTTTTAAACGGTATTTAGACATTAGACAGTATAAAGATTTATGGTTATTAAACTTTAAATCTGTTATGCGCCGTCGCCTTAAAAATATGTTATCGTAGATTGACAGCTCATTATTAACTCGTTTTCTTGACTGTCTGTCAGCTTGTTTGTGCTTTATGTCCAATTAAAAAAACGTGGTAAGTATATAAAAAGTTTTTATGCGATACTCTTTACTATGGTGTATGAATTTCTTGGAAGTTTTTCTGGCATGGAGATAAACTACTTTCGTAATATCTCTCCACTTTCCACTTTGGCGTGTAATACATACATACATACATATAGTCACGCCTCTTTCTCATTGGGGTAGGCAGAAGCCACATCCTTCCACTTGCTATGATCCTGACACACATCTTTCGCTTTTTCTACTTTCATCACCGTTTTGGTACACGCTCGTCGGTTGCGGATACTTTTAACGTAACCTTTCCTCAAAAGTTCTCGACCTGATCGTGATACTTACGCCTAGGTTGACACCAAATTTTTTTTTTAGTTTTTCGCATTTTTTTCATAAAAGTTTTCAATGTAATATATTCGGATGAACGGAATTATTACAATTTTTGAAAACTTTCATAGTTTTCCAGCTATTCGCGATAACGTAGATGGGCATGATTAGTTTTCCATATATTAAAATTAATGCGGACATCTCTATGTAAAGGTACTGTATGACTAACGCCTCATCGCCTACAAACTATGATTATAGTTTGGCGACGAAGAACTTTGTAATATATTTGTAATCTTTTGTTGGAATAAATAAAAAATAAAACTGCACGTTTGTCCTTCGCAGTCAGCTTCCGACCAAAGCCGGCTATTGCTGTCCAGGGGTCCTGAGATTTTTTTTTCGTAGTATGTATTATTACTACTTTTCTCAAGTAAGAGAAACGTACTTGTCATATCAGGACCATCACTTCATTCTATCTTTTAAAGGTAGTATTAAATGTTATGTCCGTCGATTATCAAATTTTTTGAATTATTTGCTTATTGTGCAATAAAGTTGTGAAATTTTTACCGATTAATTCGTAGGTGATTTACCATTGGGCGATAATCGGCTAAGAAAACATCATAAAGTTTTACTGTTTGCCGATTTAGACTGAGGGAACATATTCTCTATATTACTAGAAGGTATATGCTGCTTAATCGATTAATCGGTAGGTCGTGCGCCTTTATATTACTACCCCCCCCCCCCGCCCCTCCGAAGGGCTCTCAGGAAGGAATCGGCTCAAATATCAATTTCAGCTGACATTCGAACCCGAGACCTATTTTAGTCGGCACAACAAACTCCATAGTTTAGTACCGGCTGCAGCCGCGTCTTCATTCGCGTTTACTTTAGGATTTGTTACGGACCGATTGTTTTATTAAAAAATATCTAAGTGAGTTATATGTATGAGTCAAGTGGTGATGGTTTAAGAGAATCTACTACCACATCCCGCGGTTGCCGTAAACGTCGACAGAAGGGAAAAATAAAAACAGAAGATAGCAGCAGCTTCGTTCTGGAACATCTGAATACAAACTTTTGTGGCAATCTATGGGGGAGATCTATGTTCAGTAGTGGACTAGTGATAGGCTGAAATGATCATAAAAAAAAAACGATGCCCGACATTAGGATTTATTCTTTATCGTGACTGCTATCAACCTCTCTAAACGGATTTCTGCATAGGATTCCTATCACCAGGATTTCAAATGCACAATACTATAGTTGTATTGGTAAGACGAGCATAACGTTCACCTGATGTTAAGTGCAACGTCTGCCCATAACAAATGCTGTGTCATCCAGATTATTTCTAGTGTGGCACCACACTGCGCCCGTTCCCCGAGACGTCACTTCTTAAGTCTCATATGCCCGGTGATTAAGCTAGCTCTCAGTGCCCTTCAAACCGAAATACAGTAACGTTTGTACACTACTGCTTCGCGGCAGTATAACTGGCCTACCTAGACGGACTCCTGCATAGGAATCATACTACCATATTGTCATAAAACACGTTCCAGAACCACCTGCATCTGTCGACTTCCCGCAAAACCGTGCAGGGGGGCTCATTTTGGCGTATGAAGCTCATTCATTGGTTAATGGGATCAAATGAAACCGATCACGAAACCAACCAGAGTTACACAGTAGACCCAAAGGTCGTCGCTCCATTTAGAGAGGGGTCGCCCTACACTGCGTTTGCCGGTACGAGGTTGCCACTCGACAACATTTCTTCTATATAAAATCACACCTAAAGGAGGCCGACGAACGTAATAATTAGGAATAATTATAATTTGGCAACCGAAATGAAATTTATAGCGCAATAAAAAAGCCATTAGCGACGTCGTGTAACTACTAGACAGGCGTAAACGGCGATAAACAATGATTTAGCGGCGTACCCGAACTTAACATTGTACCGGGGATTCCCAGTGTACGTGGCACAGGTGCTAATGGCTCTGGTGCCATTGTAAATGTTCACATTAGGGCTGCCGAACAGGAAAAAAAACCAAAGAAAAGTTTACTCCGTAAAAAACCGCTGACCTACAAAACATACATAAAAGTTACCATAAAAAGATGATATAACTACTACAGCTTACGTTTTTTTTCCCACCGAAGGTTACACCACCCCCGATGGGAGTTTATTTATCTTTCCACAGGCTTATTGTCCGTGCCCTTGTTCATTTTTGCAATATTGTTAAAAGTTTCAGCCTATAAATGTCCCACTGCTGAGCACAGGCCTCCTCTCATTTCTGAGACGGTTTTGGAGCTGGGAAGAATCCGCCACGCCGCTCCAATGCGGGATGGCGGACTGCACATGTCTTCGAAATACTTTTTTTTTAATTCTCAGACATGCAAGTTTTCACGCGATGTTTTCCTTCACCGCCGAGCATGTGGTAATTCAGATCTTAAATTTTTTTTAATTTTTAATACAGCAATTAACTTATTCATAAATTTTACTTATTATACTCCTTAGTTATACGTAATATAAAAAGATGATGTAACTACTACAGCTTAGTTTAGTACGTTTTTTTTCCCACCGAAGGTTACACCACCCCCGATGGGAGTTTATTTATCTTTCCACAGGCTTATTGTCCGTGCCCTTGTTCATTTTTCCAATATTGTTAAAAGTTTCAGCGTATATATGTCCCACTGCTGAGCACAGGCCTCCTCTCATTTCTGAGACGGTTTTGGAGCTGGGAAGAATCCGCCACGCCGCTCCAATGCGGGTTGGCGGACTGCATATGTCTTCGAAATACTTTTTTTTAAATTCTCAGACATGCAAGTTTTCTCACGATGTTTACCTTCACCGCCGAGCACGTGGTAATTCAGCTCTTTTTTTTATTGCATAATGTGATGAAAGGTGCAAAACGTTCACCTGATGGTAAGTGCAACGTCTGCCCATAACAAATGCTGTGTCGCCCAGAAAATTTCTGTGTGACACTACACTGTGCCCATCACCCTGAGACATAGGTCCTTAAGTCTCATATGCCCAGTGATTACGCTAGCTCACAGTTCCCTTCAAACCGAAACACAGTAATGTTTGCACACTACTGCTTCACGGTAGAATAACTGGCCCTGGGGTGGTACCTACCTAGACGGACTCCTGCATAGGAATGCTACCACCAGTAACCACCAGTCACCAGTCTTAAAATTGATTAGTTTTTTTATTTAATTTTAAATACAGCAATTAACTTATTATTATTATTATTATTATTTCCTCTTTATTGTACACCAATACAAAAACAAAGACTTAGTACTATATTTAAGTTAAGGTACAAAAGGCGGTCTTATCACTGAAAGCGATTTCTTCCAGACAACCTTAGCGCAGAGAACTGATACAGCAAAATGAAAAACCAGAAGAAGAAAAAAACTAACTTATTCAAAAATTTTACTTAATATACTCCTTAGTTATACGTAATATAATTGTCGTCGTCTTCGTCGTTTCAGCCCATCACTAGTCCACTGCTGAACATAGGCCTCCCCCATAGATTGCCACAAAAGTTTGTAGCTCTCGTTTTGGTGGGATTTCGCCATAGTTGTCACGCTTGGCAGACGGGTTGGCAACCGCAGTTTATTTATTCAGATGTTCCAGCAAGATGCTGCTGCCCATCTCCTGGTTTTCATTGTCCTTCTGTCGACTTTTACGACACCCACGGGATGAGATGGGGTGGTAGATTATCTTAAGCCGCTACCACATAATAGTAAATATTATTATTATTTTAATAACTATCTTAATTATCTTAATTAACAAATCTTGTAACTCTTTTTAACTTTTAAGGAAATACTTATTCCAGTCGTGGAGACTGCTATGGGACAGTTATTTCTGTAGCGCGGTGCTAGTTGCCCCAATCGCTGATGTTAGGTTCTCCACGACCGAGTGGTCCCCGTTTCGGATTGCCATTTTGAGGATGTACTCTTTTATTTTTTACTGTTGATGCAGCCGTTGAACGCTGAATAAGTCTACCGGTTGCGTCGTCACAGTCGTCCGTGTAGTATACACAACTGACTGTGTGTTTAGACACTGCCACCACAGCATGCTGGACGCCGTCGTGCATTTTTAGCTTACTCGCCGTTGTTCGTATTATTATCACACTGTCGTAGGTGAGACCTTGGGCCTCATGTACGGTGGGCAATTGCGACCCTGTTCCCGTCTCGTACCCTTGGCTGATAAGGCTGATAAGATAATTCCTTTTCTACCTGGGTGAATACCAGGTGGAGTGTGGTCGGGAGGTTACTATGATATTTGCGCTCCTGTTAATCTCTGCCTCTTCAGAGAGTGGACTTGGTTTCTGTATGAGTATATGCCACTATATATTTCATTAAGTGCAAAAGCCACATGTTTCGGTTTGAAAGGCACTGAGAGCTCAGGGTCTCAGAGTCTTAGGGTGACGGGCGCAGTGTGGTGTCACACAGAAATGTTGTGGGTGACACAGCATTTCTTCTGGGCAGGCGTTGCACTTACCATCAGGTGAACGTTTTGCTCGTTTGGTCACTATATAAAATAAAAAAATAAATAAACATGAATTAACAACATTATTAAACTCACTGTAAAACAACTGCTCAGTATATAAACAATTATTATTTAATTAATAAACGTTAATTATGAACAAAAACGGGCCATGCAAGGCATACATCGTTCCCTCTTTTTCTCTCACTGGCCCTTTTGCTGGTGCTATTTCTGTGTGTGTGCGTGTACCACCCCAGGTCGTGTGCAAATATAACTGTTACTTAAGAAGTGATGTCTCAGGGTGAAGGGCGGAGTGTGGTGTCGCACGGGTGTGTTTTGGGTGATACTGCATTTGTTATGAGCAGACGTTGCACTTACCACCAGGGAACGATTTTCTCGTCTCGTCACTTTATCATATAAAAAAGTACTTATGGCGTTGACATATCGAGTCGAGTCACTTTCGCGGTCACTTGGAAGGGAAGTCCAGATTGGCTTGGCGCTGCTGTACTTCATGCCGGCCCACCGCTTGCAACTTTATAAGGCGCAGGTTCTTACTCCCATGGAGTACTGTTCTCATCTCTGGGCGGGGGTACCCCAATGCCAGCTCCTTCCATTAGACCGCATTCAATGAAGAGCGGCTCAAATCGTCGCCATGTTCTTTCCGATCGGCATGATCCACTCGCCTTGCGAAGATATGTTGCATCTCTTTGCATTTTTAACAGGATCTAACATGGGGTGTTCCGAAGAATTGTTCGGATTAATTCCAGCCACCATCATTTACACCATCGCACATTGCGGCAGAACTCAAAATTCCATCGTCACCGCCTTGATGGTTGGCATTCCACCACAGTGCGTTTCTCAGCCACGCACGACCATTTTGTAGAATCAGCTGCCGCCGTCGGTTTTTCCGCACCGACTTAGAGACCTTCAAGAAATCTCCTTGAAGATGTTCATTGTTGTTAAGTTTTTTTCTTTTTTTTCGTTTTTTGCACTTTGTCTATGTCCGGTTGCTCGTGAGGTCAAAAATGGATCCCACTGAAAACCAGTGCTGTGGGGTACCACAGATTATCACTGAGGCGAGATCCTTTTTGACATTACATCAAAAATTTTATCTTTTTTTTACTCTTTTTTTTTGTGATCCTTTATGATGTTGTGTCAAATAAAGTGGTTTATTTCTTTCTTTTCTTTCTTCATTGGTGATATCTTACCATCATGCACTCGTCTACTATTTTTTTTGTTCTGTTTTTTTTTTATTTTTGCTAAGTGTCGGAACCAGCAGGTGAACATGCTCGTTTGCCTCCGCACATATAAAAAAAAATCCTTCCTTTTTGCGTTGCGAAACGTTTCATTCTAAATCGACGCTAAATTTTATGACGAATAATAAAATTCAAAATCATTACCGTGTTCGCCTCAGGATAATAATCTCATAACAAACAACTAATGTTTATGTTTGTGCTGTCGGCTGTCGGACCGGCACGTGCGGCACCCGATAGTTTAATTGCATTGTAGGTCGGATTATTGTCGAGGGTAGCGAGGTTCAAGTTGGACTAATTATTATTTAGATGAGGAGCGTACGCTGCTTGATTTGTTATTGTCTCTTGATGTTTGTTTTGTTTTTAACTTACAATGCAAAGGGCGCTTATAAGCTTAAACATGTGTGCGTGTTACACACACGCATATATATAACCACCACTTGTGGTAGGGTTCCTATGCCGCGATTCGCCTAGATAGAGTCCGTAGCGTAAGTTATTCTGCCGTTAAACATACATACATATATAAGATCGCGACTGTATCCCATAAGGGGTAGTCAGAGACTGGGCACTCACTGCAAAAACAGATGACTGCCTCAATCCACGTTTCACCAAAACAATATAATGCACTAGGTGTGATAGGTGGTGAGCCCATCGCCACCATGCGCTGTTGGGTGCACAGTGCAGTTTAACTTCCTTACTCGCCTTTTACGAGATCCTATTGGATGAGATGGAGTGGTAGTATTCTTTTAATGAGCCGCCACCACACGGCCGTTAAAGATCTAAAGAAATACATAAAATTGGACAGGTCTGTTTGTCATAACAAAATAACAGATTTTTACTCAATGCTTACAAAAGTATATACGGTACTTATAAGAAAAAAAAAACAATTTTTGTCTCTCTGTCAGTCTGTCTGTTTGTTCTGGCTTAACTCTGAAACGGTAAACCGATTTTGACGGGACTTTCACTGACAGATCGCTGATATTATAGCGGGTAACTTAGGCTAGTTCATCATCATTATCATCATTTCAGCATATCACTAGGCCACTGCTGAACGTAGGACTCCCCCGCTGATTGCCACAAAAGTTTGTAGACCTCATTATAGGCGGATTTTGCCATAGTTACCACGCTTGGTAGCTCATCTCCTGGTTTTAAGTTTCCATCTGTCTGTCACAGCTACTTAAAAATAAACATGTGTGTAGTTAACACGCAATAGAAGTAAAAACTTCAGAAAACTAAATTTCGAGGAAATGAGACTTATGCAGATTATCAGGAGTACGATAATTGTAGAGTTAATAATTATAATATTGTTACCAATCTTTACAAATTTTATTCTACATATTGCATTACACATTATACATTATTATTCGAAAATATAAATGTAATGGGAAACACTGTATACTGTATTCTATCTCTTCTCTCGCATGCTAAATCCTACACATGTAAGTGTATGTTTGTCTCTTTTTAGTTCTTTTTCGTTTCATTGAGTTTCATATCGCATCGATTCTAAAGAACTTTTCGCTTCAAGAATAGAAATGTTTTCTTTTTAATTTAATAGACTGACGAAACGAGCAAAACGTTCACGTGATGGTAAGTGCTACGTCGACCCATAACAAATGCTGTGTCATCCAGAACATTTCTGTGCGACACCACACCGCGCCCGCCACCCAGAGACATCAGTTCTTAAGTCTCATTCGCCCAGCGATTACGCTATCTCTCAGTGCCCTTCCAACCGAAACACAGTAATGTTTGCACACTATCGCTTCACGGCAGCATAACTGGCGCTGGCGTGGTACCTACCTAGACGGATTCCTGCATAGAAATCCTACCACCAGTGAAGTATGTAAAATACAGGTAACCAAAACTCAATTCAATATCGTGGACGTTTAACGAAATATCATTTCAAATAATAAGGTTGATCCCGCTGTGGAAACGTCGACGTAAAATTGAATGTAAGTGTAAAATGCGTGCCGAATATAAAGCCATGACGAAATGAAGTTGGAGGCATCAATGAATACGTCCTACCCAAATCGTATAACTCGATAAAGTTAAACGAAGCGAGAGCGTCAAATGTCAGATGTGACCTCTGGAGCTATCATTTTTTCAGGATAAAAAAGTCTCGGTACCCGAGAATATATCCGATGACCCGTCCCCCGGGGCGTGAAAGACTATTAAATCATATTCCACTTCAAAAAACACTTTTTTTTGGCAATATACGATTTTGTAGGTTGGAGAAATGCGAAAGTAACTCTCTCTGTCCCTGTGCCTGTCTCACTTTTAACACTTTTCACAGCTCAACCACTGAACCGATCTTGACGAAATAGCTTGCATTCTAGGGATGGGGACGGACATAGGAAATTTTTTCCTGGATAATCATAATCTTCCCATTGGATATTTAAAAAACATTTATTCACGCGGACGAAGTCGCGGGCACCATCTAGTTGGTCTATATACTCGTAACATTGCATCTTTTCTTGCAATATACGATTTTGTAGGTTGGTACTAGTCTATATAACATTGCATCTTTTTTTGCAATATACGATTTTGCAGGTTGGAACTAGTCTATATAAATATGTCCTTGGGAGGCTCACTGAGCTGCATGTAGCGAGAGCTGGTGCATTGCGGTGAAGTTTTTTCGGAGTGATATTTTTCATTGTTTTATTTTATTTTATGAATTGTTTATCACTAACATAGTCATATAAGATGTTACTAACACAATATGGGTTGTTAATACCGGAAATGAAAAAAATACTATTATTATTATTATTATTATTACAAAATTGCATCTTTCTTGCAATGTACGATTTTGTAGGTTGGAACTAGTCTATATAACATTGCATCTTTTTTTGCAATATACGATTTTGCAGGTTGGAACTAGTCTATATAACATTGCATATTTTTTTGCAATATACGATTTTTCAGGTTGGAACTAGTCTATATAAAATTGCATCTTGCCCTAACAGTATTGTCACATGTAATGTAATATTTTTTTTACACAGTTTGCGAGGGCTCGTAAACAGCGGCAGACTTTGTTATATACAGTCATCATCATCATCATCATTTCAACCTCCCCTATAGATTGCCACAAAAGTTTGTAGCTATCATTTCGGGGGGATTTTTGCCATAGTTGCCGCACTTGGCAGGCGGGTTGGCAACCGCAGTTATTGATTCAGATGTTTCAGGAAGATGCTGCTGACCATCTCCTGGTGTTTATTTTCCCTGTGTCGGCTTTTACGACACCCAGGGGATGCGATGTGGTGGTAGATTCTCTTAGGCCGCAAACACACGGCAATATACAGTACCTACTTGTAAAAGATTAAAAATACAATTTTCTAAGGCAATTTGCGAATTACTTTCTTTAACTTACTCTATAATATTAGTACGGATTTAATTCTAAATAAATTATTTTGTAAAGAAATCAAAAAATAAAATCAGTATATTATAAATATATACAAAAATGTAAATTTTTTCTCTGCATTGTAAATTTGCTATTGCATCATCTAATTTTTTTTCAGATTTATTTGCTTTAACCTCCGTAACTAAAAAGAATAAATTATTTCGGAATTTCAGTAGAATAAATTATTACGGAATTTCAATATTACAGACATCATAGCTTGCATTTCGTTGTATCCATAAAAAACAAAAAAATATAATGTACCTACAATACTTGTACCCTGTATTGGACACTGATTTCTTTTTTTACTGATGGTAGGATTACTATGCAGGAATCCGTCTAGGTAGGTACCATCCCAGGGTCAGTTATTCTGCCGTGAAGCAATGCAAACATTACTGTGTTTCGGTTTGAATCACTGGGCATATGAGACTTAAGAACTTATGTCTCAGGGTGATGGGCACAGTGTGGTGTCACACAGAAATTGTCTGGGTGACACAGCAATTGTTAAGGGCAGACGTTGCACTTACCATCAGGTGAACGTTTTGCTCGTTTCATCGCTTTATACAATAAATAAATCCACTTATTGATTTTTGTAATTATCTTATCGCTTGCTATTTATTTACTGATTTTTGGAAAGGAGTTTCCCTCTCCTTATTATGTTCACATTTTGTGTGCGTTTTACACACAGTTTCACATGAACAACACAACCAGATCCAAAAACTGTTGGCACCCGCTGGGATTCGAAACCAGGACCAGGCGTAGAAGGCAACTCTTACCAATTAGGTCACTTGGCGAAATAAAAAAGATCTCGTAGTTTGAATAAACACAGGGGATATAATTAAATTTCGTTGCTAGGTGATTTTGTTTCTGAAAGAAGCCATAAATGGCTATAGGGCTGCAGAAATTGATATAAATGTAACAAAGACCACGTGGGTTAACGGTAACCGTAGCGGTAAGTAATGTAGCCACGGGTTCTAATCTTAGTCGGAGCCCGTCATCATTATCATCATTTCAGCCTATCACAAGTCCACTGCTGAAGATAGGTCTCCCCCATAGATTGTCACCAAAAATTTTTAGCTCTCTCGTTTTGGGGGATTTTGCCATAGTTACCTTACTTACGCTTCGCAGGCGGGTTTGGCAGCCACAATTTATTTATTCAGATGTTGCAGGAAGATGCTCCTGCCCATATATTGGTTTTTATTTTCCCTCTGTCTACTTTCACGACACCCACGGGATGAGATAATTTGGCAGATTCTCTTAGGCCACCACCGCACGGCACCCCAATAGATTTTTTTTATTGGATAGAGTGACGAAACGAGCAAAACGTTCACCTGATGTAAAGTGCAACGTCTACTCATAACAAATGCTATGTCACCCAGAACATTTCTGTGTGACACTACACTGCGCCCGTCACCCTGAGACATCAGTTCTTAAGTCTCATATGCCCAGTGATTACGTTAGCTCGCAGTGCCCTTCAAACCGAAACACAGTAATATTTGCACATTACTGCTTCACGGCGGAATAACCTACCTAGACGGATTCCTGCATAGAACACAGAACACGGTCCTGAGCCACCTGCATCCATGCATGTCGTCGCTCCATCTTATGGGGTATCTTTCTTTACTAATAATTAGTTTACGTCTGAAGAAACAAATTGTAACCCGAGCTACGTATTTCTGCTAATATGGTATAAAAACATAAGTAGGGTACATTTTTAGATCGACGAAGCCTTCTTTCCGCACGCGATAGCGCTTCCCGTAATGGATTTCAAAGAACTCCGCTTCGGCTTTTACAATAAATATCGCATTGATATTTATTGCCACCGGCGTAGACAGACTGTTCGGTCAATGGGGCGTACAATTCGTACCAGAAATAGTTTCAACCTTCTAATTTCACTTTGTAGTATGTCTATAAAAATTTATTGATTACGTGCTCACGTATTGGTAAGTGATCACCGCCGTCCATGAACATTGGATTTCTACTGATGGTAGGATTCATATGCATGAACCCGTCTGCGTTGGTACCACCCTAGGGCCAGTTATTCTGCCGTGAAGCAGTAGTGTGCAAACATTACTGTGTTTCGGTTTGAAGGGCACTGTGAGCTAGCTTAATCACTGGGCATATGAGACTTCAGAACTGATGTCTCAGGGTGATGGGCACAGTGGTGTCACACAGAAATTTTCTGGGTGACACAGCATTTGTTATGGGCAGACGTTGCACTTACCATCAGGTGAACGTTTTTCTCGTTTCATCACTTTATCCAATAAAAAAAAATCCGCAATACCAGAGGAATTCCGGGAACGTTGCCGGCCTTTGAGAAAGAAGTAGGCTCTATTCTTGAAGGATAGAGATAAGAAATAGTAATTTTTTTACCCTTTTTTATCACTGGGGTCACTGTTAGCCCGAAGCCATGTAAAAGGCTTTAAGGGATTGAAAGGTGCTGAAGGAACGAATCTTTATTTGTGAATGATCGGCGCAAGTCCCCCGACAGGCGACCTAGGCTTGGACCGCTATCCGGTGCGCGAGAGTAATTGACTCGAGTTTGCCCAATGAGGTCGGCCTCGGTTACTTCGTTCGGCAGCGCAATTATGCTATTGTCGGAATTATCTACATTTACCACCAATTCGGAATACGTTTCCGCTGGAGAAGAAATGTTGCAAGAAATTCCTGCAACGCCTCTGTTAATGATACTATTAGGGAAAAACCGGCCTGAGATGAGACGGTATCACGATTTTTGTCTGATACGCTCTCGCCGACGGCGGGGACAGTAGGTGCAACGTCTGCCCATAACAAATACTGTGTCACCTGAAACATTACTGCGACACTAAACTGTGCTCGTTACCCTGAGACATCAGTTGTTAAGTTTCAATTGCCGCATAATTACACTGGCTAGTAGTACAGTAGCTTTTATGTCTATACACAGTAATGTTTATCCACTGGTTGTCGGAAGAATCACTGGCACTGCGGTGGTACCTAGACGGATTCCTGCATAGGAATCCTACCACCAATAGGCACGAACACTGGTATTTGTGCCTGCATTGTAGGCATAGGAATCCGTCTAGGTAGTGAGCTAGTAATAGTCTCGTGCGCTTAGCCACTATGTTAGTTACACAAAAATAGCGCAATCCCACTTAAGATAAGCGATAACTAAATCCCATAGACACGTGTTTCGGTTTAATCCGGCGAAGAAAAAAATAAAAAGCCTTTTGGCTAACAGTGACCATCAGTCCCAAAAACTCGACAGTCGGAATGGAGACCCGCAGCTTCCCTCGGACGGTCATTAGACGACTTAAAATCATATTGAGACATTCTAAATCGCGCAAGCACGCAGCAAACGCGACACTGTCCGAAATTCAAGGTTTTTTTAGGAGTTTATTTATTTATTTATGTTTGGGTCAAACCAAACCTGGCACGCGGGCTCCTGGCCCGTGAGCACAGTATCCGATGAAGCTGTAAAAGCCAAAAAAAAACCTGTTCCGATGTCTGTCTGTGCGTAATCGATTTGATTTTACAACTTAAATTCGACCCACTTTCCGTTGTTCGATTAAGCTGAAATTATGCATAGTTAATATATTGGCCGTGTTCTGACGGTGTCATATCATTCTTCGATTGTCGTAAGGCAACTAAAAGAAATACCAGAAGAATATCATGGCTTTCGAAATATGGCAGAATGACCACCACATACGCCGGACCTTAATTTTTCATAATGGTAATGGACAGCCGCGACTGCGGCCGATTTCACCGTTGAAAATAAACGCGATCAGTTTGAGATAAACTCAGTTTAACCGTTTAACTGAGTTCAGGGTTACAGTTTGCATTTCACCAATTTCAATAGTGAAATTGGGTGTTAGTTACAAAAGCGAATCGATTTAACGGTTCTATAGCGCAAAGTGTCTGGTACTGCTGTCGCTAATAGGCTGGCCATGGCGTGGCAGTTGCGGCAAAAAATTCCAGCATGGGAGAGGTCCATCATTAGTGGACTGTTAAGAGGCTTGCTCATCGATGAAGATAATGACGATATAACGTATTAAAAGTATTCCTTTATTATCCAAAGAAATAAAACTATTACCATCTCTGCAAAAAGACTTATGAACAACTAAACGAACAGTTGAGAAAAGTTTTCCAGAAACTTCCATCTATGAGTTTTATATCTTAAGTTTCTCGCTTTATCAATGTCGGGGGCACACCGACAATTTAGTAAAGTCATTGTGAGAAAATTTTAACAAATGTAGCGTCACTAATTTTCTTCAATCTTTTTGATAGGCGTTAAATCAAAAATGTCGTAAGTGCCAGTCGTAGTAATTTTTACCATTGTAGACCGCGTGAACTAATGGTCAGAGTATCTGAATACTACGCCTGGGGTACTGCGTTCGAATTCCATTTAATCTTTTTGAGGAGGGCGAAGACTGCCACACGCATCTACCCTGCCAATGGGTGCTGATTGTGGAGACTTGTCTGCTAGAGCTTCTAAAATATTTTGTCATGGAGCGTGATTTCATTGTCTATGAGACTATTCCTTGTAAACTACGAGTATTAGCTTTAAATTTCATAGTACGCGGGTGAACTGGGTTCGATTCCCGGTGCCGGCACCACTAAAATTGTTAATTACAATTTTAAGTGCTGATTTACCACTAGCTCGGCGGTGAAGGAAAACATCGTGAGGAAACGTGCATGTCTGAGAAATAAAAAATATTTCGAAGACATGTTCAGTCCGCCAACCCGCATTGGAGCAGCGTGGCGGATTATTCCTAGCTCCAAAACCCTCTCAGAAATGAGAGGAGGCCTGTGCTGAGCAGTGGGACATTTATAGACTGAAACTTTACTTTTTTATATTTAATGTTTTAAGACAGATAAAAATATAAGAATTATAAAAAAGAGGATACCTGCGGAGTTTATTTTCCCTGCTTCTTCACGGTCAGAAGAACCTTATTACGAAACTACGAGTATTACCATCTCATCATCATCAGGATTTTATTTAGAAAGAAATAAATTTTATTAGAAGCGTTCAGTGGGATTAGGTGACCAGAGAGCTTAGTCGTTCACCTGATGGTAAGTGCCTGTCCATAACAGCGCGGACCTGTTGTTACACTAGCTACAGTGCCCTTCAAACCCGCCTAGACGGATACCTATGACTTTATTCCTATGGCTCTTCACGGTAATGTTCCGTCTTCATAACTTTAAATAATAAAGTTTTAAATTTTAATACTTTTCTCAATAAACGTTACATCTAGTAAAAAAAAAAAAAATTAAATCAGATTAGTATTTCTGGAGATTAGCGCGTTCAAACATACAAACTCTACAGCTTTATTATAGTCAAAAGATGAAATTTGCTAATAATTTAGACCTAGTTATTGGCAACGAAGCATTTCCACGTATTACACGAAGATTTCAAAATACGAAATGTAATATTTGATTTACTTTTCCATTTCGTTACAATTTTCACTTCGTACGACTTCCACTTCCATTCGGTATATTAAATCACCTGTCAATTTATTGAAGTCTTACTTGTTTCCATTTTCACACATACACTCACGCCTTTCTCGCATATAAGGGTTAGGCAGAGGCCATGTCCGTAGCCAGTGGGCAATAGTGATTCAGAAAACGAGACGTGACGGGTGGCGAACCACGTCGCCGCCACTTTGGTACGAGTTGTCATTCTTGCTCCCTTTGGGGATTCCTCCACATTAGTAAACACACCTCATATATATACACAGACACACAGTAATACCTACATATAGACACATACAACACCTATTCAAAAAGAACCTTTTTGGCGGATGAAGGTGCCAAGGAAAAGGGTAGCTACCCGCCAGATCGGGTGGTCTGATCTGGGGAGGACGTTTCCCCCGACTAGTAATACTTAGATGTTGTATATATAGTTCGCATCTCAGAAAACTTTATAGCGCGATTATGAACGTATGGTAATATTTCTTGAGTTTCTCATGTGGCGACATAGATGTCGCTACACTCCCCTTTGCGTTCCCATGAATAGACACCCATCGGCACGGCATCCACTGGCTTGGCGGAGAGGAACAAAAAGGATTCCATTCCATGTGGAACTGGACTGGACGCCAAGTCACGTATGGAATGTAAAGTTGGGAAAGGAACTGAAAGATTACTGGTTGTAATGATTCCCATGCTTGAATCTGTCTAGGTAGGTACCACCTCAGGCCAGTAATTCTACATGTAATCATTATTGTGTTTCGGTTCGAAGGGCACTGATAGCTAGTTATCACTGGGCATGTGAGACTTAAAACCTGATGTCTCAGGGTGCCTCTGGATGGGCGCAGTTTCACACAGAATATTTCTGGGTGCATAGCATTTGTTATGGGCCGACGTTTTACTTACCATCAGCGCCCGCCGCCCCTCAACAGCGTGCACAAGTAAACCAATACCGCCACCGGGAGCCGCCACCAGATACCCTCCGACCACTACCACTAGGCAATACACACTACTGAAGTCGAGAACAAGACACGTGTTTGACCTGAAAACGAAGCATTATCAAGTTATATTGACTCTACGACAGCGGCGCTCGGCGGCTCTTCAAAACTACGTAATACACACCATTTTACATTATGCATGCGTATCTTAGCAAATTAACTTTCTCTCCTTTAATGTAAAGAAAATGTTATATCGCTGCCTCAAATATGGTTTTTGCTTTTATCAATTTAACGCACGAGTCGGCGTCATACTATTTTGTGCTCGTATTCAGAGAGATAGGTGTCCGGCAGAGTAGAATTGAATAGAGGTGGCGTAAGAGGCGACTAAGGTACTATTACGGACAGCCATAACTCAGGCACAATAATACCAGATATGCTATACATTACTACACGTTATTACGATAACGCTGTATTATACTCGTGGGAACGCAATGGGGAGTAAGAATTTTTTGATTACTACCTTACAGGCGACGACGTAGGTTCGCCGCCCGTCACGTTGCATTTCCAGCGGGGGCGAATGGGCTACGGGTGTGCCTCTCTGCCTACCCCATTATATGAGAAAAGGCGTGTGTGTATGTATTCTGAGAGATATATAATAAATAAGTCGTCTTATTTGTAATATTAGCGGTCATCGATAACGGAAATAAGGTACCAAACGCATTAATAGACACCAAACTGTGGGGTGAAGACACCTGCCCACGGTCACCGTGAAATTGATCGCGCGCGTCGCACTGAAGGATAAGACGTCGGTTATACTGCTAGCGATAAGCGATTTATGATTAATTTTGTGTTTTGAATTTAATAAGTTATAATGTTGAAAAGTTTCATCCGGGAGCGATTCGTGCTTGCCTTTTTGACCATAAATAATTTGAGATTATGTGATAATTATTTATGAAATTAAATTACAATAATATAAAACTGAATAGTCTGTGTCGAAAATTTGTTTAGAGACTGATTTTGAGTCAAAACCCTTTGTATTGGCAATTATAATTAACAATAGTTATAATACCTTAAGCAAAATGTTGCACTCAACGTTTGACGTCCTCGTCGCCGCGTGTCATGGTTTGGAATTCCAGCATGGAGCCATTGGTCCAAAAACACATATTGTAAGTTTCCGAGTCCGGTTGTTTCGTGCATGTGAATTTTATGTCTGTTATGTCACCCACGATAGTGGAGAAATCCTCCTGTGGCGCATCGTTTTTTTTAAAAAAAAAGGATATCATAAATAAGAAGAGCGGAATTTCCTCCAACCGACTTTCACTTGCTAAAATAAACATGTGCATGTGAATTTAATGTCTGTTACGCCACCCATGATACTGGAGAATTCTTCTGTGACGCATCGTTTTTTTTAAAAAAAAGATATCATAAATAAGAAGAGCGAAATTTCCTCCAACTTTCTAAAATAAACATTTTTGCTTTGCCTTGATAAGACACAAAATGACATCTTTCGAGTAATGTTAAGCTAAGAAATAAAAGCATTCACCTAGGGACATCCTCACCTCCTCGATCGACATAACGGTCACACCATAAGATCGGAATTGGCTAAGATGCAGCATCAGAGACACGGGACAGCTACAACAAAATCAAAGCTTAAAACCTTTGGTGTTTGCACAAGAGTTGGCTGGGATTGGTACCCAGAAACCGCGGCGCAATAGTCAGATACTCTCAAAGTGAGAATCAAAATTTCTTTTTTTAATTTAGCCCTGTCTGTGAATGCCAAATTTACACCGGTTGAAGAAATAAGACCTTCTTAGAAAAGAACTGGCAAGAAATTCTGGAGTATTCTTTTTTTAAAGCTATAATGTCATTTATTAATGTAGCTAAGAGGCTTACTAGTGCGGAGTAAGAGTTATTTCCATAAATATTTGTACCCACACCATACCATTCAAGTAACTTTGCCTACAGGGTCAAATACGAAATCAGCAGTCAAAGAAAAAAGTGAGCCGTTTCATACAAAACACGATCGTGAGCCACCTCTATCAATCGACTTTGCAGGTCGTCGCTCCATCTAGTGAAGGGTCGCCCTACATTTCTTCTCCAACGGTTATCGGTTCAACGAGCTATATGCCCGCCCATTGCCACTTCAGCTTGCTGATCTTTGGAGCTATGCCGGTTATGTTGCCATGTCCAGTCCTCCTTGGTAGTAGCAGGATCTACTCCTTTTTTTTCGAAGAGTTTGACAAAACGAGCAAAACGTTCACCTGGTGGTAAGTGCAACGTCTGCTCATAACCAATCGTGTTTCACCCAAAACATTTCCGTGTGGCACCACACTGCTCCCGCCTACCTTGAGACATCAATTCCTTAGTCTCATATGACAGTAATTACGCTCTCAGTGCCCTTCAAACCGAAACACACTACTGCTTCACGGCAGAATAACTGGCCCTGGGTTGTACCTACCTAGACTGATTCCTGCTTATAAACCCTACCACCAGTAAAATCTTCCGGAGAATCATTGCACACGCTGCCGGCAATTGCCATGACCGCTATCAGTATTAAACATCAAATTACGAAATATACACCCAATGACAAAATTCGATAAAAACACAATCATAACTCTTCGAGTTGGGTCAAAAAGTCCTACCACAAGTTCATGCGGTCCACAATGATGATGATCACCGGGATGGCTTTTACGAAGATTTTGTTATAAGGAGTTATCGCTCCCGCTATCGCTTCCGCTTTGCCACTAAGTGCCGTCCACTATTAAAGAGCCTATCAATGCAATCGGAAGTGACTCCCATTATTGTTTCATTTAATGGAATACGTTGGTGATAGCGGTTTCATACATGACACGCTTGAAATAATATCGACATTAGGGTGTTAAGTTAGCCTTAAATTGAAGTTTCGATATTGAATGGAGCGTTAAAGACGAATTCATTATTATAGCGGCTTCGATATTTGGTTTTTGATCACGTTTAGTTAATAGAATCAGGCGTTACTCCAAAAAAATCCATTATAATAAAGGAATGAAAGTTAATTTGCTAAGATGCAAATTGAAAAATTGTGTGTAATACTTAGTTTTTGAAGAGCACCGCCCGCCCTCCATCAACAGCGTGCACAAGCAAACCAATACCGCCACCAGATACCCTCCACCACTACAACACCACCACTAGGCAATACACACCACTGAAGTCGAGGACACGACACGTGTTTCATCTCAAAACGAGGCATTATATTATCGAGTGATATTGTGTCTCTAGGGCAGTCAGCCGCAGTAGTAGTCGACCGTACTCGGCCGCCGAATACGGCTGACTGACTGCAGTCGTAGTTTTGATCACATTTAATCCATGTTTGGTAGAGACATTCATCGTTTAACGTTGTGTCAGGAACTTAACACAGTAGGAATTCTACACAGAAGGACTTCTACACAGTATAATTTAAGGTGTTGCATATTTTTCTTTGTTTTCTTAAGTTTCATGCTGCCCAGTAATTACACTAACTAACAGTGCCCTTCAAACCAAAACTAGTAATGTTTGTACACTGCTGCTTGACATCAGGATAACTGACACTGCAGGTGTACGTACCAAGGCGTATACCTAGAAATACTACGGAGCGCTCCGAGGAATTGTACGGATTAATTCCAGCCGCTGGTTTTCACCATCGGCAGAACTCAAAATTCCATCGTCACCACGATCGTTGGCACTCCACTACAGTGCGTTTTTCGCAGAATTTTCTGCCACGCACGACCACTGAATGGAATCGGCTACCTTTAAGAAGAGTCTATTCCTTACTCAAAGGCCGGCAATGCAACCGCGACTCTTCTGGTATTGCGGATGCGGATGTTCATGGGCGGTGGTGATCATTTACCGTCAGGTGAACCACTTGTTCGTGTGCCCCTTCTCCTATAATAACAAACCACTAGTAAGTACACAAGTACACATTACACACAACGCAAGTTTTTATAATACTATCAATGTTAGTAACGTTACTAATACTCCTGTTAACCACACCAACTAAGAGTAAAAGCTTATACTAGGCGATGGTTCATTGCAATAGTCGAATCGTGGGCTCCACCCTGCGACTTCTTGTTTTGCAGTCCGTACCCTAAACCATTTGACTACTGGCGCTTCAAAATGGCGTTATATTATTGATTGTGAATCATTTCAGTTTTTAAAGACTTAAACAATAATAGCAGAAGCGGGACCGTCCGTAACGTGGAGATTCTTAGATTTTCGGTAATAAAAAGTAACCTATGTCCATCTCCATGGATAAAAGCTATATATGTACCAAATTTCGTCAAGATAGGTTCGAGGTTTGAGCAAGTTGAGCCGTGAAAAGGTAACAAACAGACAGAAGGACAGAGAGAGTTACTTTCGCATTCATAATATTAGTAAGGAAGTATAGATTAGTATATAAGTAACAAAATTAGTAATCTCTAAAGATCGATCATTATTGCAACATGCATTGTACACAATGCCTTTAGCATATACAGGGAATATAGGCAGGCATGTATAAGGTGTCTTAATTAGCAATCAGCCAGCTTGTCCAATGAACCGAGAGCCTATCAATTATTCCATAAATACAGTAATACCAGCATAAGGGGTTATCAAATACAAAATTATGAATTACGCGCACCGATGCGCACATTGTAGATGTAACGTGGCTGTTTTTGTTTGGCAAGTATTTGTGAATGAAATCCGTCGAATCGTATCATGACAAACAAAGGTATTATCGAATAACAAAGTTCTTTGATCCTTTCACGTTTAATCGAATTGGGACTGAAATTCGGCCGTCAAAGTTATGATGGTACGTTGTTTTCGTTCATTTGTAATTCAATTGAATTGGCGTTAGAAACATTTTGTTACATTTTCTGTATTTTCGTTAATAAAAGATGCTTCTGAGGTCTTTTTTATTGTCTTTTATTTTTCACATGAATATATTGTATTTTAATATTTAATTGTTAGACATGTAGACGTTACATGATGGTTAGTCAGAGAGAGCGACCGTGTTAGGTTAGGTTAGGTTAGAACACTTAGCTGAAATGAGCATATAATACTTAAGAACTGACGTCTGGTTGCTGTTAATGCAAGGTTCAGTATGACACTGCAACTGTTACGAGGCCTCGTACTTATCAACAAATGCACAACTTGCTTGTCTCAATACTAAAAAAGCACAGGCCGGACAGAGAATATTCCTACTTCAATTCGTTTCCATCTGTTCCTATTTTAACCGACTTCAAAAAACGACTGTGTATGTTACGCGATATCTAAGCCAATTGTAAACCGATTCCAATGATCCCTTTTTTTAGTTGAATTGGTTGTATGCGAGGTTGATCCCATACAAATTTGGTTAAATTCTGATGATGGGATGGAAAATCATGAAACTCTTAAATCCGTTTAGACGCGGCAGGAGCTGCTGCGTTGAATTTGAGATAGATTTTCATAAGCTTGATTATTATAAAGTAATATTTAATGAATAATATTTAATAATAATTATATTAATAATAATTATATTAATAATAATTATTTATTATTAATATAATTATTACATATATAAAAACATTAAACGTGAAATATTTTAAAAACACGCTCCGACAATGGTTAATAGGAAAATGTTTTTATGACATAAAAGAATTTTTATATTAATGTAATATGATTTTTATACGATACCACCAAAATTTGACATTTCCACGAGTATTTGTTGACCTGTTACTACTATTTGCTGTGCTGTCTCTAACATATTATATTAATTAAAATTTATAAACACTTACATGCCAATAATGGCGAAATGGCTATTTCAATAATTTTCCACCACTTAATGTACCATATTTCAAGTGAATGCAAATAAATAAATAAAAATAAATAAATAAATATTAATATTAAATGATCATTATCACCATCATCATTTCAGCCCTATGTTGCTACAAAAGTTTGTAGCTCTCATTTTGGGGGGAATTTCGCCATAGTTGCCACGCTTGGCAGGCGGGTTGGAAACCGCAGATTTTTTATTATGATGTTCCAGGAACATGCTGCTGCCCATCTTCTGGTTTTAATTCTCCCTCGGTCGACTTTTACGACACCAACGGTATGGGATGGGTTGGTAGATTCCCTTTAACCGCTACCACACATTAAATAATAATCAAGTTTATATAAATGAACTTCAGACGAAGAATCAGCTGTCCCGATCCTGATCGAACCCTAACTGAACATTAATAAATAATGTTAAAAAGCAATACAGTCCATTATATATTGATTAACTATAGCATAGTTGTAATAAAGCAAATCGCGTTAGCCCACCGTGTACCGTACGCAATTTGTCACACATTGACATAAATTTTTCGTCGTTTCGCGCCATGTCAGTTGGTAGTAGGGCGAGTATTAGTTGGACTACTTCCAGGATAACGTCCTCTAGAGAAACTTATTGTTATAAGTAACGATCAGTCTCGTGCTGGCTTGCAGCTGTCGTATACCATTGTTCCCTATACATTCCAGTCTGGTACACTACTAATTTAGTACAGTGCAAATTTCTTAGTATTAATGTTGCCGATAGGTGTCCGGCAGAGTAGAATCGCAACTACCTCTTTCCTACCGAGGTGTCGTAAGAGGCGACTACGGTATTGTATGGACAGTTTTTATTCGTGCTGAATAATACCATAGTATGCAATTGATCAAGTGCTTAGCGGTGAAGGAAAACATTGTGAGGAAACCTGCATGTCCGAGGAATAGTAATATTCCGAGGGCATGTGAGGTCTGCCGACTCGCATTGGAGCAGCGTGGCGGACTATTCCCAGCTCCAAAACCCTCTCGGAAATGAGAGGAGGCCAGTGCTCAGCAGTGAGACATTTATAGGCTGTTTACTACTTTACTTTACTTTTTTATGCAATGCTGAATTTTTTCTGACGTCACGTTTCCCACGGGTGAAAAAGTGGACTACGGGTGTGATTTCTGTGGTGTCTGCCCATAGCAAATGTTGTGTCACACCGAACATTTCTTTGTGACACCACGCTGCGCCTATCACCTTGAGACATCAATATCAATAGACTAAACGCCTTATAGACCTTATATTGGAAAAGGCATGACTGTATGTATTAATATGCGTATATATGTGTGTATCAATAGATATCTTCTTCTCTTATGTGCTATAGGTGAGCAATTATTAACAAGAGTTCTTTGCTTTAACATTTCATAGTACTCTGGTAAGTTCAAGATGCTAGCACCTCTAAAATTGTTCTGCAATTTCAAATGCCGATTTACCATCTTACTCAGCGTACAAAGAAAACGTAGCGAATAAACTTGCATATCTGAGTAATAAAAATATTTCGAAGAGGTCCGCCAACTCTCATTGGAGCTTCGTGTCGTGACGGACTCTCCCCGGCTCCAAAACCCTCTCAGAAATAAGGGGAGGCCTGTGTTCAGCAGAGTTTCCTTCGTCGTCGTCGTTTCAGCCTATCATAAGTCCACTGCTGAACATAGGCCTCCCCCGTAGATCGCCACAAAAGCTTGTAGCTCCCATTTTGGGGGGATTTTGCCATAGTTGCCACGCTTGGCAGGCGGGTTGGCAACCGCAGTTTATTTATTCAGATGTTTCAGGAAAATGCTGCTGCCCATCTCCTGGTTTTCATTTTCCCTCTGTCGACTTTTACGACACCCACGGGATGAGATGGGGTGGTAGATTCTCTTAAGCCGCTCTCGTTTCCTTATTGTCCTTATTTACGAATTGATCTCATGGTGACACTGTGACATATCGTCAATAAATGTCGCCGCCGTACTATTTAAGCCAATGAATGAGTGAGTGTCACAAAGGCCAATCCGTCACGACACTTGTATGGAGCACATTGTCACCTACAGAAGCATCCTTTTATGTCTCTTGTCGAGTGATTCCCATTTAGATCGCGAGTTGAAATAAAAATATCGAACATATTCCATGAACGCTTCAGCTTTTATTGTTATGTGCTATGAAGCACGTTGGAGCGATAAAAAACATATATAATGATTTCTTATATTTACGCGAACATTCGACATTTAAATGAAACTAATTTTACGGATTTTATCGCGTTTAATTTGACTATTTATAAGCCGACGTTTCGAGTGCTTTGCAGCACCCATGGTCACGGGAGGACTGAGGTGACAGATGTCCTGATGTCATAGTTAACCCGGAGTACCTTCAGCTTCTTATTTATTATTTTTGGTCCGATCCACGCAGAAAGAGGTAACTGTATCTTGAAGTCTTGCAATGGTATGCTTGGTTTTTGATTTAATTTTATCATAATAGGTTCCCAAGCTGGTGATATTACCCAAATTAAAATATCTAGTTATTCTTGTAATTTCTATTGGTAGAAATATATATGCTAAGTGTATTACATTAACGCGGACGGCGTCGTATATCGTAAGAAAAGAAAGAAACGTTTATGTGTTAAACACACACAATTGACAGACAGATTAACAGTGTAGATAAATAAAAAAATAAAAACAGACAACACAGGAAATAAGTATATTTCAAAATCTATCTATTCATGATGCAATGCTCCAAAAAGGACCGCTCAGTAACTAACAAAATATAAACGCTCAGTAAATAAATTTTTTTTTTTTAGAGCCGTGGTAGCACAGGGGCTAGGCGCTCGCTTTTAATTTAATAGTACGCGAGTGACCTGGGTTCCATTCCCTGTGCCTAGCCTATCCTATATACCTGCCGGTATCTAAAATTGTTAATTGCAATTTTAAGTGCTGACTTACCACGTGCTCGACGGTGAAGGAAAACATCGTGAGGAAACCTGCATGTCTGAGAAATTAAGAATATTTCGAAGACATGTGAAGTCCGCCAACCCGCATTGGAGCAGCGTAGGCGGATTCTTCCTAGCTCCAAAACCCTCTCAGAAATGTGAGGAGGCCTGTGCTCAGTAGTGGGACATTTATAGGCTGAAACTTTACTTTTTTTATAATTTTTATTCCACAGTGTTATTTTATCAAATTAACATAATAATAATCCATATAACAGAAGAAGGGTCTTTCTTTTCACCATATTTATTTATTTCATTAACCATCACACTGTTTCGTAATGGGTAGTGTCAATACACCCGATGTGCCATGTTTACTGGTGTGAATATGCCTCTACCAATGGCAGGTATTGTAAACGCAGTCATTGACGCATTCCATAGAATGCAACAAAACACGGAAGCTATTATAAACCAAATTCTTGTTGTCTCCAACGGCCATGACCCAGACAACCGCCGAGTGATATATATTTTCGGTGATGTAATTGCTGTTAGCCTTCTCGGCTTTTACAGCTTCATCGGATACTACCGCCGAGTGAGCGTCTGTCGTAGAGCCAATGAGCGAAACACGCGTCGTATTCTCGACTTCAGTGGTGTGTATTGCCTATTGGTAAAGTTGTATTGGTGGAGCGCATCTGGTGGCGGTATTAGTTTACTTGTCCACGCCATTGTGGAAGGGCGGACGGTGCTCTTTAAGAACTAAGTAGCGTGTGGTAGCTGAAGAGAATCTACCAACCCATCTCAACCCGTGAGTGTCGTAAAAGTCGACAGAGGGAATATGAAAACCAGGAGATGGGCAGCAGCATCTTCCTGGAAAATCTGCATAAATAAACTGCGGTTTCCAGTCCGCCTGCCATGGGTGGCAACAATGGCAAAATCCCTGCAAAATGAGAGCTACAAATTTTTGAATTTTTCGGTGAAGGAATATTAAAAAAACGAATGAAAGTTAATTTGCCAAGATCCGCATTAAAGATTAAAAATGGTGTGCAGCATTACTTTTTGAAGAGCATAGCTCGCCCTCCCAAAATAGCGTGCTCAAGCAACTTAAGCCGCTTACCACTACAACACTTTCACTAGGCAGTACGCACCATCAAAGTTAGATTCTATTCATCATTGGTGCCTATCACTAGTCCACTGCTGAACATAGGCCTCATGCTGCTGATCATAGACAGGGGGGATTCTGCTATAGTTGCCACGCTTGGCAGGCGGGTCGGCAACCGCAGTTTATTTATTCGGATTCAGAAAGATGCTGCTATGCGTCTTCTGGGTTTTTATTTTCCCTCTGTCGACTTATACGGCGCCCATGGGAACATCTCATCCCGTGGGTACCGTATAAGTCGGTGCCGCATCCCCTTAGGTGGTAGATTCTCTTAAGCAGCCACCACACGGTGATTAGATTCTATTAATTATCATTAAATAAAGTAAAGTAAGAGCCCGTAATTGTCATACCAGTGAGCACTGACCTCCTCTCATTTCTGATAGGGTTTTGGAGCTGGAAAGTGTCCGCCACGCTGCTCCTATGCAGGTGTGCTGACTTCACATATCCTCCAAATATTTCTATTCCTCAGACAAGCAGGTTTTCTCCCGATGTTTTTCCTTCACCGCTGTAGTACGTGGTAAAGCAGCACTTAAAAATGCAGAACAACTTCAGAGGTGCCAGCACCGGAAATCGAGCTCAGGTCAGTCGTTTATTATGAAATTGAAGGCGAGCGCCCGGCCCCTGAGGCCTTAGATTAACGCTCACGAGCTCGTTAATTACGAGTATGTGTTCTTATGCGTACTTTACGTTTTATAATGAAGTTTCCAGATTAAGTACATTTATCTCGGATGAGATTATTTATCGTCGCAAATTAATTAACGTACTTGTTTCAACTTTGTCCATTAATTAAAAGTGCTAATGAACGATTTATAATTCCAATAATTAGTATTCTTTCTTACAGATTTAATTACATTCGAAAATTGGCTATTTGATTTTATAAAATTTTGATTGGAAAAGAATTAAATCACTTTATAATTTGCAAGGACGTTTTTTTGGAAATGCTGCTTATAAACTGTTCAAATTATTTTGTAATTAGAAATTAATAAGGATTTGCACGCTATAGGTCTCTTAGTAAAACATCAAGTGTACATTTGTATTTGAAACACCATTATTACCATGTTTTAAGCAAAAAAATGAATACATAAATTATAATATGTTTATATTTCTATTCATTTTTTCTTTTTTCGTTTTTTTATTTTGTAGTTTTTTAGGTTAAGATGCTTCCGTTTGTACTTTTAATTGTTAATGGTTTTTGCAGCTACGAATAAAAATGTTCTATTCTATTCTAATCGACATAGTTCGATTTTGAATATTTATTATTAGATAATTAGATGAGCCTATTTTACTATGCATGAATCCGTCTAGGTAGGTACCACCCCAGGGCCAGTTATTCTGCCGTGAAGCAGTAGTGTGCAAACATTACTGTGTTTCGGTTTGAAGGGCACTGTGAGCTATCGTAATCACTGGGCATATGAGACTTAAGAACTGATGTCTCTGGGTGACGGGCGCAGTGTGGTGACACACAGCAATTTTCTGGGCGACACAGCATTTGTTATGGGCAGACGTTGCACTTACCATCAGGTGAACGTTTTGCTCGTTCCGTCACTTTTAAGAAAAAAGAAAATCATCATCATTACCATTTCAGCCTATCACTTGCCCACTGTTGAACATAGCCCCCCCCCCCCCCTCCAATAGATTGCCACAAAAGTTAGTAGCTCTCATTTTGGGAGGATTTTTCCATAGTTGCCATGCCTTGGCCGGCGGGCTTTCCAGGAAGAAGCTGCTGTCCCATCTCCTGGTTTTAATTCTCCTTCTGTCGACATTTACGACACCCAATGGCAATGAAATAGGGTGGTAGATTCTCTTATGCCGCTAGCACTCGGCGACCAGTAGCTAAAATTATTCCACCACTAATTTGTGAAAATCCATACTACATAATATTATGAATGCGAAAGTAACTCTCTCTATCCCTCTGTATTTTTGTTACCTTTCCACGGTTCAACTGCTGAACCAATATTGACGAAATTTGGCAAAGACTTAAAAAAAATTACAAAAACAGTTTTTTTTGATTGCCATAAAAGTTTGTAGATCTCATTTTGGGAGGTTTGTCCATAGATGCCAGGCGGGTACGGATCCGCACCACGACGCGCGACCGCCTTAGAGAGCGGCGCGCAGCGGTCGACAATCACACCGCGTACACCCGTGTTCCAGGGCGGTTCTCACTGCGCAGAGTTACCGACACACAAGTCGACAGTCCGAATGGAGGCCCGCATCTTCCTCGGACGGTCATTAGACGACTTAAAATCATTTGAGATATTCTAAATCGCGAAAGCACGCAGCGAACGCGACAGTCCGAATTTCGAGGTTATTGTAGTAGTTTATTTATGTATTTATGTTTGGGTCAAACCAAACCTGGCACGCGGGCCCCTGGCCCGTGAGCACAGTATCCGATGAAGCTGTAAAAGCAAAAAAAGGCTAACAGCAATTACATCACCGAAATTATATATATCGCGATGTAATAAAACGATGACGCTCACCAGGTGTAACACGCAAATTGATCGGACGCTCAATGTCGCGTAAAATAAGGCTATTATGAACGCTGCGTCGCGGGGGTTGGTCGGATTTTTTTACGCCAAAAATATGTAAGGGCCATTTTCGATGGTCAATTCCCCGCTCGTCGGACCCGACGTCATTTTTTTCGAAGCGCCCGTTGGGAAATGACTAGCGGTAAATGAGATTTTTAAATTCGTAACGTTGTCTTTATCGTTACGTTTGAACGTTGTTTACGCGCTGACTTTCGGACGACATTCAGATAAATTGAAGTTTCATAATTGAAATCGTTCTCGTTGCAAGTCCCAGTTGAGCTGAGACATCAGTTCTAAGTCTCAAATGCCCAGTGATTACGCTAGCTCACAGTGCCCTTCAAACCGAAACACAGTAATGCTTGCACGCTACTGCTTCACGGCAGAATAACTGGCCCTGGGGTGGTACCTACCTAGACGGATTCCGAAAACCGTCAAATTAGGCATTTTTATTAATGTTTTTTGTGATCGTACAAATCGTTGACCTGATGGTCAAGCGCAAGAAATCATTAAGTACTTGTTTTCGTCCAATTTAAGCGAAAACGAGCTCACAGTGTCTTGCTTCACTTTATATTTAATTTAATCAATCAATAATGATAATAACATTTTATTAGTCTCATTACTGACATAAACATACACTGAGACAAACTGGTCTGGGACTCGGCTTAGGTGATTACAAAATCACGGCTGTTATTCTGTCGCAGCCTTTACGGGATCCAAAGACGATGGTAGTACCCAACTATCTTCTGTATAAGAATAGGGACGTCTTTTTTCTATTTAATAGACTCGAGAATCATCCTTGGCAGGAATAGGTGTTCTTTTGCAAGGATTTGTGGTCTATGAAATCTGACATGATAATGTGTGGGATGATCTAGAACATGGTAAATGTAATGAGTCATTAAATAAAATGATATTATAAAATTGACCGATTAGCCGATAGGTGTCCGGCAAAGAAGAATTGCGTCTACCTATTTCCTACCAAGGTGTCGTGAGAGGCGACTAAGGTATTGAACAGCCAACGTGTGACCAACGACCAACGTCACTGTACTCGTGTGAACGCAATGGGGAGAAAGAATTTTTTGACTCGTACCAAAATGGCGGCGACGTGGTCCGCCAGCAGTCACATCGCTTGCGAGGACGAAAAGTGGACTTCGTGAATGGCCTCTGCCTATCCCTTATATTGGAGAAAGGCGTGACTGTATGTATGTATAAAATTGACAAAACCTTATATACACAAAACAAATAACATCTTAGTGAACATTGAATTGGAAAGGAACAATTTCCTTTAATTTCTAGAACAAATGACAATGACAAATCGTTGTTTCCGCGGCCCCGAAACGTTCGCAAAAGGAAATTGCGGCAGTCGATTTTGCCGAAACGCTTCCGCTGCTCCACACTCCCCTAGAACATAAGCGAACTTCGAAAGACTTTTTTTGTGGCAGAAGTGACGAGACGAGCATATCGTTTGTGATGCCAAGTGCTACGCTTATAAGAAATGATGTGTCACCAAGAATATTTCTGTACAACACCACATTGCGCTTTCCACCCCTAAATATCAGTTTATATATTTATATTATTTTTAAAGTTGCCCCTACTAGAATTACTTTTTTATCTTAGAAAGGGATGAGACGAGCAAAACGCCAACTTGATGGTAAGTGCAACGTCCTCCCATAACAAATGCTGTGTCATCAAGAATCTCTGTGTGACCTCCCGCTGATACGTCAGTTGTTAAGTTATTAGTTAGCCCAGTAATTACACTAGCTCTCAGTGCCCTTCAGACCGAAACACAGTAATGCACTCCACTGCTTCACGACGGAATAACTAGCCCTGCTAGGCGGATTCCCGCACAGAAATCTAACCACCGCTTCTTCTGTATCGTGAATGCTTTTTACAGACATAAATTTCATATGCACATCAGAACCAAATCCGAAAACCATCAATTTGTGTGTATGACACTAAAATAGGCTCCGGCAGGGATTTGCACCGAAGACCCGCAACTTAGAAGTCGGGTATTCTGGCCACGATAACGCGCGGTCGCATTGTCAAAGGGTAGATACTAACGGATGATTAAATGTAGGAAAGGAAGTCAGCAGTAGTTCCACATAAGCGTGAGGCGGTGGCTGTCTATCGTAGAGACTATATCACTTGATAATGCCTCGTTTTGAGGTAAAACATGTTTTGTGGTTTCAACTTCAGTACGTCATATTTTCAACGTGGTATGGACGTTGGCGCGGTAGCGGTACCCTGAGCTATCACGGCTCATATATATTTTCGGTGATGTAATTGCTGTTAGCCGTCTCGGCTTTTACAGCTTCATCGGATACTGCACGGCTCATTACGAGCCGTCGTAGCTCAGGGGCCTGGTGCTCGCCTTTAATTTCATAGTAAGCGAGTAACCTGGGTTCGATCCCCGGTGCCAGCACTTCTAAAATTGTTCTATAATTTTAAGTGCTGATTTACCACGTGCTTAGCGGTGAAGGAAAAACATCGTGAGGAAACCTGCATGTCCGAGGAATAGAAATATTTCGAAGACATGTGAAGTCCGCCAACCCGCATTGGAGCAGCGTGGCGGATTCTTCCTAGCTCTTAAACCCTCTCAGAAATGAGAGGAGGCCTGTGCTCAGCAGTGGGACATTTATAGGCTGAAACTTTACTTTTTACTCTTTTACGTCATATTGCATAGTGGAAGAGTCGTAGTGGTGGAGGGTATCTGGTGACGTTTCCAGATGGCGGTGTTAGTCTGCTTGTGCACGCTACTGTGGGAGGGGCGGGCTGTGCTTTTCAATTAACTACTAATATACAAAATTTTATATTTTGCATACGAATCTTAGCACATTGACTTCCTTTCATTCATTATAATGAATTTCCGTGAAGTTCTATTAACTATTGGATAATTGTGAGGGTCAGTGGTATCATACTTGCCTACTCAGTGCCCTACAGACCGAAACACAGTATTGTTTGCTTCACGGCAGTATACCTGGCCTGGGGTGGTACCTACATAGACACTTCCACTCGTCTCATAAATCTGTTTCGTCAATCTTCGTTCATCCATCCTATCTGCGAGTCCAACCCATCAAAGCATCCCTTTTTCTATCTTTGCTACTACATCTTCTATCACATCGCATCGTTCCCTTATCACGTTCTCACTTTCATCACTTTCTCATCTGTTCCTCACTTTGTCACATCAAATCATTCCGGTCATACTTCTCAAGTTTCTTATTTCCACAACAATATAAATGACCTTCGTAATGAATATATAATTTTATTGACATGATTTTACAGATTCCCATACCCGAAGCGCGGGGGGATGTGAATAGGCCATTACATCTCGTTACATTGTCTACGCTGATCTGTGGGCTTCTCCCGGTACTTTATAACCTACGGGATCGTTTGCGGATATATGCGGATATATGCGGGGTCTTTTATTGACATTGAATTTCGCGAACGTTCGATGGATGTCTTGATACTGGTACAGGGTGCTGAAAATTATTGTGTTTTAGGTCGCTTTATAGCGATCAAGTGATTATTGGACGGTACATTGAATTTAATTTAATTAATGGGGGCAAAATTTTAAGGTTGAATTAGAGTACAGCGTCTTGGTGCAAAATTTCTCTTATTCTTAATTAATATTTATAGATTAATTAACAATTGTTTATAAGCAGTTTTTTTACAGTAAGTAATATTATTTATTTTATTATTATTATTGTGATAAAAAGCAACGTATAAATAACCTATACTTAAGTAGCCTATAAATGTCCCACTGCTCAGTACAAGCCTCCTCTTATTTCCGAGAGGGTTTTTGGAGCTGGGAAGAGTCGGCCACACTACTCCAATGCGGTTTGGCGGACTTCACATGTCTGCGAAATAATTTTTTTCTCAGACATGCGGGTCTCCTCATGATGTTTTCCTTCACCGCTAAACACGTCGAAAAAAGCACTTAAAATTGCAATTAACAATTTTAGTGGTGCCGGCACCGGGAATCGAACCCAGGTCACTCGCTATGATATTTAAAGCGAGTGTTCGTTTCACTTCTCTACACTCTTTTAATTATCAGTGAATCAATGAAGACGGTGCGCTATAAAATTTTATTCAAAGGCAACCTCACGCGGAACCGAACGTTAAAAAAAGTAACCGAAAGTTTATTAACCGTAGTCTCTTCCTGTATAAACATTGACGACGGTCCGTTACTGTATTTTCAATAGTCATATAATTTCGCTGATGTAATTGGTGATGTAATTACCGTTGGGGAAGAAAGGTTCTCGAGTGGCAACCTCGTACCGGCAAACGCAGTGTAGGGCGACCCCCCATTAGATGGAGCGAAGACCTACAAGGTTTTGCAGGAAGTCGATGGATGCAGTGGCTCAGGACCGTGTTTTGTGGCAATCTATGGGGGAGGCCTATGTTCAACAGTTGACTATGGTAGGCTGAAATGAATGAATGAAAAATTTATGTTAGTCTTTTTTGGCTTTTACAGCTTCATCGGATACTCGGTGCTCACGGGCCAGAGGCCCGCGTGCCTGGTTTGGTTTGACCCAAACATAAATTTATGTATTTAATAAGGTCTTACAATACCCTCGAAATTCGGACTGTCGCGCTCGCTGCGTGCTTGCGCGATTTAGAATATCTCTAAAAGGTTTTAAGTCGTCTAATGACCGTCCGAGGGAGGCTGCGGGCCTCCATTCGGACTGTCGACTTGTGTGTCGATAACTCTGGGCGGTGAGAACCGCCCTGGAACACGGGTGTATCGTGTGAACAATAATCATGGAATCTACAATGGCGTAGATGGCGTTCTGTGCAATAGCAATGAAAAAATATTCATATCTTCGGAACTGGTGAAGCAAACACGATGAAGCATATTATAAGTAGATCCAAGAGTTATTGACTTTTTTCTGTATAAAATTCATGAAGTTCATGAAATGAAAATTCTTTATTTTCTTAATCTATATATCTTTTTTACTGGATGCAGGAATCCGTTTAGGTGGGTACCACCCCAGGGCCAGTTTTTCTGCCGTGAAGCAGTAGTGTGCAAGCATTGCTGTGTTTCGGTTTGAAGGGCAATGTGAGCTTGCGTAATCACTGGGCATTTGAGACCTTAGAACAGATGTCTCAGGGTGACGGGCGCAGTGTGGTATCACACAGAAATATTCTGGGTGGTGGTGGTGTTTGTTGTGGGCGGACGTAGCACTTACCACCAGGTGAACGTTTAGCTCGTTTCGTCGCAAACAAAATCGATAATCTTATTTGTTCGTTAACAAATTTGACCACAAGTCAAGTACAGTCTGACGTTAAGCTGACCTGGAGAACTGTTTGGTTTAACCCCATAAACACGCGCATTGCATATCTCTGCTTTTGTTTAATTTTCTTTTTCTTTTTATTTAATAATTTTATGTACACAAACAATGATTACAAAGAAAAGGTATGAATAAATATAGTACAAAGTCACAGCATATTTCATTTAGAAATTTCTTCCAGCTGGCCTGACACTGGACAGTTTAAAAGAGATGAAGACTTAGTGTGCACTTAGCAAAATTACATGACATGACACGTACATTCATACATACATATACATAAACATATACATACATAAATAATAATAAAAAAACTATATATAAATATATATACATATATATATTCATGTACATATACTTACATATGCATCCATACGTAAATATGCCTACATATACAAAAACATTCTTAAAATAATTAATTATTGTGGTAGTATGGAAAGATAGTGCTTTATTATTTTTTCTTAATTCCTTGTGCTTATTTTTTCGATTGGTTATTTTTATTGTCTGTATTTTATATAAATAGTACGTGTTTATTTTGTGCATAAGTGTTGTTTTGTCGTGCTGTGCTACTTAATGCCTTTTCTTAACTTTTTGTCGTAAGAAATATAAATTTCGTGATGAGGTGCCTCTGATGGAGACGAAACAGGGGAAAGAAACTCCGCGGGTATCTTCTTTCATGTAATTCTTTTATTTTATCTGTCCAAAAACATTATATATAAATTTACAAAGATTAGTCTCATAAATAATCAAAGTATACTCCATGTCGAAAAATTCAAACAGATTTAATCATTATCATCATCACCATTTCAGCCTATCACTAGTCCACTGCTGAACATAGGTCTCCCCCATGGATAGCCACAAAAGCTTGTAGCTCTAGTTCTGGAGGGATTGTTTTAATAATAATACATATATAAGTGTATTGCAAACTCGAGCAGACCAGCCTCCACAAACGGCACCTGTTCACAAGTATGACTCATGTGGTAGACATCGCTCCACTCAACCATTGTAAAGAGAAGTAGACGACCCGCCACACGACGGTGCTGCAAGCAGAGACATTAAAGCGAGCATGACATACTCAAGTCAAATTAAAACCAGTAATTACGCTAGCTCTCAGTGCCGTTCGAACCGAAACACAGTAATATTTGCACACCACTCCAGAGTGGCCACTTTGATCATCATCAGTCGGTTAATAGTCCACTACTGGACTCTCTCCCAAGAAGGGAGGATTTGCCGAAGTCACCGCGCTTGGCAAGTAGATTGGCAGTCACAGACGCCTCGAGTGTAAGACGCTGCGGCCCGTGACCGGTGTGTGTACTTTCGGTCTCGCATTGTTCGAAACGTTACCGATGACAAAACACGACATTTTCTAGACTTCCATTACAATCTTACAACATTTTTTGTCATAACCACACGGCAAACATCGGTGGCGTCTTCACCAATTTCTACTCACGATCGTGACAACAATTGAAAACAATAATGTTTTCTTTTATTTACGCGAATATTACAAATTTAAATAAAACTACTTTTTTACGGATTTTATCGCGTTTAATTTTGAACTATTTTTACCCGACGTTTCGAACGCTTTACAGCACCCATGGTCACGGGGGGACTGAGGTGACAGTTGTCCCGATGTCATAGTTAACCCGGAGTACCTTCAGCTTTTAATTATTATTTGTAGTCCGATCTACGCAGAAAGAGCTTACTGTGTCTTAAAGCCTTGCAGTGGTATGCTAGGTTTTTGATTTAATTTTATTAATAATAGGATCCCAAGCCGGTGGTAATACCGAACCATCTTCCCTATTGAAATTAGGATGTTTTTTAATTTCAATAGCCTCGCGAATCATCCTTGGTAGGAATCGGTGTTCTTTTGCAAGGATTTGTGGTCTATCAAATCTGATGTAATGGTTGGGGTTATCCAGAACATGGTCGCAGACTGAAGACTTCTTAGAGCGTCGATGCTTCACATCAGCTATGTGTTCTTTAACGCGGGTTTTAATGGATCTTTTAGTTTGCCCTATGTAAGAGAGACCACATTCACAATCCAGCTTGTATACTTGTACCATAGGTGCTGTAAAGCGTCCGAAACGTCGGGTAAAAATAGTTCAAAATTAAACGCGATAAAATCCGTAAAAAAGTAGTTTTATTTAAATTGAAAACAATTTTATAATCTATGCTACATACATATGTAAACATAATAAAGCTGAAAAGTTTCTTTGTGTTTTTTTTTCTATGAACACGCTAATGTAACTACCAGTCGGATTTCAAAAATACATTTCGCATTTGATAGCTCAATTCTCGAGAAAAATAGACTATTTAACATCACGCTGCGACTCTTAGGAGCGGTTGATTTAAATTCAACGGCGGGTGAAACAGCGTGGCACAGTTGAGCCCTCCCGATTGCAGTAACTCGAGTCTGTTAGTCTCGCGAACAGCATTACAGTCCAAGCCGAGGTCTCCTCTCGGGGGCCCTTGCGCCAGTCATCCATAAATAAAGGTTTCGGCTAAGCGCCCTCAGCGCTATGCCACCTTTGAATCCGGCGAAGCTGTAAAAGCCTTCGGGCCAACAGTGACCATCAGTCCTAAAATTATAATAAAAAAAGCATAGTTAGTAAAACGTAAATACGAAACAAAGTGACTATTTCTCCCTATATTGAAAATTCTCGCAGCTCGGGACACCGTATCGAATCCCGATCTAAACTTTGTTTGGCAAACACACTTTGAAACAAATTTAAATTTCCATTTATCAAGGATCAAACCCGATCCTTTCGTTCCGCCGGCAAATGATATTGCATTGTATCGTGAATCCCATCTGTACACTATTGACATTTTCGTAATGTTTTAACATTTGGCTAATTGTTATTGAATTTAGAGTTTTACGCACAAACGCGCAGAGTTCAAATTGGAACGATCGAAATGAACAGTAAGTTTGAAGCTTTATTAACGACCCTTTGCAATTTAAACTTTATGAGCATAAACTTTAAGTAAATATTCAATTGTGATTCATGTAATAATAGTAACATACGTTTTGAAAACTGTGACCTATTAGGAGTGACAAAACATACGGTTGTCATCGTGATACAGGATTTATCTTGGAAATGTTATTTTACGGGTCAGTATACTCCCCTTGTTACTTATGCTTATAGGAATACGGTCTATAATTCAGTAATATTTTTCTATGCAAACGAGGATATTGTTGTAATACTGTTGGTGTAGCAAATAATTATTGAGGAAGCGTAACAAGATATATAGTTGGCGTATTATAATTGAACGAATGGTTTGTGCAATTTCTAAATGGAATGAATGCAATGAAAAGAACAAATTAACATGATTTTGTCATTACTATTCTATTGAAATAATGCTTGTAGTTTTAATTACAATGTATTGTGTAGAGATGTGACTAAATATTTATAAAACTCCTTATCATCACAAACAAATAAACAAAGTATTTTTTTATATATTTAAGCTGATATTTGAACTGAATTTAATGACGACCGCGCGGCTTAGACTCGATTTCACCGATCGCTTTGGAAACCAAGTTTAATAAAACCACGTTTTACTTAACTGAGTTCAAATGTTTAATTTGATCTCGGTTTTCGTCTAACCGATTTCACCAGCTCCATTTTGATCGCATTTAGAAAAAGGAAGTTTACATGTAATATCGTCACAATCTAAAACAAAAGCTCGATGTATTTCGTATTTTGCGACATCACAACCTGTTTTTATGCATAGGTTACATAGGTATGCAAACAATAAACAATACGAATTAAAAATAAATTTGTGTTTACTTAGTTGAGTGATCGACGATGACAGCTCTCTAAACGCGTTTAAAGTTGAACGTCGAAAATTGGACGTTCTGAATATTAATCGCGTTTAGCTTTAACTGCGTTAGATGTTGATTAAATGCAAACTGTAGCATTGAACTCAGTTAAACGTTTAAACTTAGTTTAGCTTGAACTGATCGGGTTTATTTTCAACGGTGAAATCCGCCCTTAGTGAATCAACTAATGTGTGTTAAACTCACAAGCGACGCAGGAGAGATCCTAGTGGGAGGAATCGTTTTTAAGACTCCCCCAAGGATTGACGTCCGCAAAGCGCTCCAATGCCGTACGTACCAAAGGGCAACGGGCTACCTCAACAATAATTGGTATAATTTCAATTTTCGTGTAGTGGCGGCGTTAGACTTTCTGCCTTTCCATCTCATCCCGTGGGAGTCGTAAGAGTCGACAGAAGAAACTGCCTATTTCTCAGGCATCATGGCTTCCCCCAGGTGGCGGAATAACTGCCTCCAAAAATATCAGAACGAAACCTCAGGTGACGGGCAGCAGCATCTAAGGCGTGAGGAGTCTTTTTTATTGGAGAAGAAAACGAGACGATCAAAACGTTCACCCAATGGTAAGTGCAACTGCCTGTAACAAATGCTATATCACTCAGAAAATCTCTGTATTTATTTATTTAAACTTTATTGTTTACCGTAAAAGGATACCATGGGCGGACTCAATGCCAGTTGGCATTCTCTGCCGGTCAGCCCAGGGCGTAGTGAAACATTGTGAAAGGTGTAAAATTCAAAGAAGCTAATTAGTTGAACGTTAAAAGCTTTTTTTTTTATTGGATAGAGTGCCGAAACGAGCAAAATGTTCACCTGATGTAAAGTGCAACGTCTACCCATAACAAATGTTATGTCACCCAGAACATTTCTGTGTGACACCACACTGCGCCCGTCACCCTCATCAGTTCTTAAGTCTCATATGCCCAGTGATTACGCTAGCTCACAGTGCCATTCACACCGAAACAGTAATGTTTGTACACTACTGTTTCACGGCAGAATAACTGGCACTGGGGTGGTACCTACCTAGACGGATTCCTGCATAGGAATCCTATCACCAGTCAAAAGCTATTAATGGAATACAATACAAAAATACTCGTAATACATATTAAATAAATACATAGCATTATACAATTATGATAACTATACAATGATACACAAATATGCACCTAAATATAAGTGAATCTACCACGCCATCTCATCCAGTGGGTTTCGTAAAAGTCGTCAGAGGGAAAATAAAAACCAGGAGATGGGCGGCAGCATCTTTCTGGAGCATCTGAACAAATAAATTGCGTTTGCCAACCCGCCTGCCAAGCGTAGCAACTATGACAAAATCCCCCTTAAAACCCCTACAAACTTTTGTGGCAATCTATAGGGGTGGTCTATGTCCAGCAGTGGACCAGTGATAGGTTGAAATGATGATGATGATGATAGAAATTACAATACATTCACACATACACATAGAGAAACACACGTAATGGTTCGATATAAATTTGTTAAAAAGAATCCACAAACAATTTTATCTACAATCTTTTAAATAACGCTCCCGTACTAACCCCATAAAGCAGATCTTATTTTGAGCTTTTCTAATGTCATCGGGCAAGGAGTTCCAGAGCAGTGCAGCTTGAACGATAAATGAGTTACCAACGAATTTGGAGAAGTGTAGTGGAATTGTAATCTTATAATTTGAAGCAGAACGAAGAACTCTCAGCTCTGTATCGTTCTATCGGATTACCACAAGTAATATTTTCCCGACGATCTCAAGAACAAAAAAAAAAAGAATCTTTTCCATTCATCTATTAAAAGGGTCCGTAAACATTTTGGAGGGAAAAATACGAACTGATGTATTCGTATTTTGATTTTTTTCTGCTTTTCATGTTTTTCTCGTAGTATTCATTGTGTTTCTTTTCTATAAGTCTTTAAGTATCTCTGTGTATTAAATTTATATGTTCATACATTTATTAATAAAAATTTTGTTTAGTTTCCTTTTTTCGTATCATAGTTCACACCTGCTATGTTTTTTTTCACTGTCAGCCAGGGTTGACTGGCAGAGAATGCATAAGGCAATAACTTATTGCTACCCTTAGTTTGCCGTGGGTAGAGCCGCGGTAGCTCATGGGCTAGGCGCTCGCTAAAATTTTTTTAGCACGCGAGTGACATCGGTTCGATTCCCGGTGCCGGCACCACTAAAATTGTCAATTGCAATTTTAAGTGCTGATTTACCACGTGCTCGGCGGCGAAGGAAAACATCGTGAGGAAACCTGCATGTCTGAGAAATAAAAAAAAAATTGGAAGACATGTGTAGTCCGTCAATCCGCATTGGAGCAGCGTGGCGGATTCTTCCTAGCTCCAAAACCCTCTCAGAAATGAGAGGAGGCCTATGCTCAGCAGTGGGACATTTATAGGCTGAAACTTTACTTTTTTCCCTTAGTTTAAGGTGTTAAACAATATAGAATATATAAATATCATTTAATGTGAGGTTCTCTGATTATGAGAATTAGGAACTGATATCTCAGGGTGTCGCTAGTCAGCCTGACGACGTTCGCGACGACACGACATCCGCTATGGGCAGACGTTGCACTTACTTACACTTCTCGTCGGTTTATTAGTTTTTTTTTATATTACATATAAATAAACACCGTCTAATTTTTTCCCCACTTATATCGCCCTTCATCGTTAACAGAGAAATCGCTTCGGCAAATAAATCACAACAAAAACGAGAACACACTTAATGACAGCTCGAACGTAAAGAAGAACTGGCTGATGAAAAACAAATTCCGCATCAAAATGGCTTTCCGAATTCAAACAGATACCAATGAAAATCGGACGCGTGGCGTTTTATGGCTTCGGGACGCACGTTAGCGGTTGGTGAAACACTTCTCAAACGTAAATATGCTTTACGATATTAGAAATAAGGTCTGCACCCCAATGATGAAAACAGTAAAACGGATTGGGTTGAAATGATCCCGCACGTGCAGTACGTTTGCGGTTTGCAAAATCGTTTGCTATTCGAATTTCAGGTTTACGTCGCGGTAATAGAGTATATGGATTTAAAGAAATACATCATAATTACTGCTAAACGGAGTGCGGCGGCGTGCGTCCAGAGATAAATGTTTTCGACAAATAATTACGTTATTTGATTTTAGATGGATGATGGTAGTTGGGCAAATATGGGAGCTCGTGGGAGAGTATGCCCTAGGTTGGATTTTAATGCGATAATTGGGGAGGAAGTAATTCAATGACTGGCAACATTAAATGAAGCTTAACAACGTTTCTAATTTGAATTAATAATTGTTTATTATTTTAAGAGTTTTAATAAAATAAACATTGCATTATGCGAATCCTTATATTAAAAAGAAACTATTAAAGCCATCAAAATTACAAATAAAGGGTGTTTAAAAATAATAACTTTATTTAAAACTAGTGGCGCCCCACGGTTTCACCTGCGTCAAATTAGCTGACCACATGAGTGCGTTGTATATTCGGCCCGTCTCGGTAGTGTTCGATTCCCAGCGTGCGGCTCCTTAAGACCACAGCGAATATTAGATAATTTAGAACCTTTCTGAGTAAATAAGCAACCTAATGCAAAAATAGCTTTTCAAATAGGTTTAGTATTTACTGAGATTAATCCATTTAAACATACAAACACTCCAGCTTCATTATTTTAGTAAGATTAACGTATTTGCTACAATATAATACAGAATATTATTGTTTTAAATAGACAAATTTATATTGAACAATGTAAATTCATAAATAACAAGAGAATGTTAAAATATAATTACAATATAAAACGATTTATTTATTAACAGACCTTGCAAATACATTTTTTCATTAAGAAAATTTACTGGTGGTAGGATTCCTATGCACGAATCCGTCTAGGTACCATTCCAGGGCCAGGTATATTTCATGTATTTCCTTTAGTCGACAAGTAAGACAGCCGCTGGTCTTAAAGACAAACCAACTGTAATGTTTGATATTTAAAAAAGATACCATAATAATATTTTTGGACTACCATAATCAAGGAAGTAGGTT
Source organism: Luehdorfia chinensis (assembly GCA_019845155.1). NCBI lineage: Eukaryota > Metazoa > Arthropoda > Insecta > Lepidoptera > Papilionidae > Luehdorfia > Luehdorfia chinensis. The sequence continues at coordinate 3,796,206 of JAHVAK010000390.1, forward strand.
TGTTTGTCTGAACTAGCTATTTATAAGATATACAACCCCCAATTACAAAATAAAACTACGTAGCCCTATGGTAGAGGAATATTCATAATATTAAGGAGCCGCACGCTGAGACTAAAAGACTAAAACTTATGCAATAACTTTTTAAATCTCATAACTTTTACGTGAATTTTTTTATTGGATAAAGTGATGGCATGAGCAAAACGTTCACCTGATGATAAGTGCAACGCCTGCCCAAAACAAATGCTGTGTCACCCAGAACATTTCTGTGTGACACCTCACTGTGCCCATCACCCTGAGACATCAGTTCTTAAGTCTAATATGCCCAGTGATTACGTTAGCTCACAGTGCCCTTCAAACCGAAACACAGTAATGTTTGCACACTACTGCTTCACGGCAGAATAACTGGCCCTGGGGTGGTACCTACCTAGACGGATTCCTGCATAGGAATCCTACCTCCAGTAAAAATATAGCGCGTTATTATATTGATAAGAGTAAGATCATTATAGTAGTATGATTGAAAAACTTAAAGTACTTTTCGGAGATCATTAAATTGCGGAATAGCGGGCGTATGGCTGGTATTAAAAAGCGCAGTGAAACTTTGCCCGCAACTTGACTCACTAGACGCTCAGTAAAGTCTTAGATTCGAAGTTAATAGACACCAGGGATATAAAACGTCCAGATGTTTTATAGGATAAGTGCCGAGACGAGTATAACTTTCACCTGATGGAAATGCAATGCATAACAAATGAAAGAAAGAAAATACATTTATTTGTAACGACAACTTTGATATTATAAATACATACATACGTAAGACCACGACTGTATCCCATAAGGGTAGTCAGATACTGGGCTGCCGCAATTCACGTTTCACCAAAACAATATAATGCACTTGGTGTGATAGGTGGTGAGCCCGTCGCCATCATGCGCTGTTGGGTGCACAGTGCACTTTAATTCCTTACTCGCCTTTTCGAGATCCTCTGAGAGAGAGACATTGGATGAGATGGAGTGGTAGTATTCTTTTATCGAGCCGCCACCACACGGCACATTATAAAATGCAAACAATTTACAATATATTCGAAAAATGTTACAAAAACATGTCGCCACAAATCGCTCACAACTCAGCATATGTCGGCTGTAAGCAAACGGCGCTGGTCTTCCGCTTAAGCCGTTTGGTGGTCTCACGGTCCAGCTCCACAACAGCGTATATATATTAGTATGCTCGGAGTTTCTCTGCGAGATAAAAACCGTAACGATGTTATCCGCAGCAGAACTAGAGTAACCGACATAGCCATAAGAATTGGCAATCTGAAGTGGCAATGTGCCGCCATATAGCTCGGAGAATCGATAACCGTTGGGGAAGAAAGGTTCTCGAGTGGCAACCTCGTACCGGCAAACGCAGTGTGGGGCGACCCCCCAATAGATGGAACGACGACCTGCATGGTTTTGCGAGAAGTCGATGGTTGCCGGTGGCTCAGGACCGTGTTTTGTGGCAATCTATGGGGGAGACCTATGTTTAACAGTGGACTACGATAGTCTGAAATAATGATGATGATGATATATGTACTTTTTTTTAATGAGCTTAATATATGAAGGGAAAAACAAAATATTATCACATAAGTAAGGTAAAAAGAAATTCTGTGTCACTCAGAACATTCGCCAATCGCCCTGAGACATCAGTTCTTTGTGTGCGTTGCTTACACTAGCTCTCAGTGCCCTTTACATTAAAGTACAGTAATGTTTGCACACTACGAGTTTAGGGCAGAATATCTGGCGCTGCGGTAGTACCTACTTAGAGGGATAAAAAGTACCGGTAAAAAGTATTTTCTTATTAAAAATTTTCGAGCAGTAGTGTGCAAACTGTACTACGTTTCGTTCTGAAGGTCACTGGAAGGTAGTCTTATTACTGGTTATGACTAGCGTGGGCTAATACGTCTATTACCTAATCTTAAGATTTAATGATGTCCTCCTGGTGGCTTTTCGACCATGGCGACAACTTCCGAATACTGTCGGAAGCTATCAACTGCGAAGGAGATATTACGGTGCCATATGTGAGAGGCCATATATATCGTAGACAGGACAACAGGTGGGGTAGTCGGGTGCTTGAGTGGAGGCCTAGAGTAGGGCATAGAAATGTAGGCAGGCAACCGATGCGTTGGACCGACGACCTTTTTAGAGTGGCCGGAAAGGTCTGGATGCGAAAGGCGCAAAACCGGGAAGAATGGCGTGCATTAGAAGAGACCTGCACTCAGCATTGGGTGGTGAAAGGTTGAAAAAAGAAAATAATATGTGAGAGAGTAAATACAGAGGTACTTGCTCCTCCTTACCACGACCGAGGTGTCACGGGGACAAACACAATACAATCAGATACGAAAACCATCAACTTATGTAAAAGAAGGAAAGTTAATTTGCTAAAATCCGCAGGCAAAATTTAAAATGGTGGGTATTACCTAGTTTTTGAAGAGCATCGCCCGCCCTCCCTCATTAGCGTGCACAAGAAAACTAATACCGCCCCCGGCAGCGGCCCAAGATACCCTCAACCAGTACAACACTACCACTAGGCAATACACACCACTCAAGTCGAGAATACGACGGGTGTTTTGCTTCGAAACGAGGCATTATCAAGTGATATTGACTCTACGACAGTCAGCCGCTGAATGAGTCACTCACCTGGGTGGCTCCCGGTAGCGGTATTAATTAGGTAGATCTTAGCAAATTAACTTACTTTCTTTTACTATAATGGATTTGAGCAACGTAACGCCTGATAACCGTGTGGTAGCGGCTTAAGTGAATGTACCACCCCTCTCCCTTGAGAATGTCTCATCCCGTGGGTGTCGTAAAGGTCGACACAGGGAAAATGAAAACCAGGAGATGGGCAGCAGTATATTCCTGGAACATCTGAATAAATAAAATGCGGTTGCCAAGCTTGGCAACTATGGCAGAATCCCCCAAAATGAGAGCTACTAACTTTTGTAGCTATCTATAGGGGAGGTCTATGTCCAGCAGTGGACTAGGCTGAAATGATAATGATGATGATATAAACTAACATCCATACACAAATACATATAGAGAAATACACGTAATGGTTCGATATAAATTTATAATAAAACATAAACTAAAAAATAATAAACAAAAACTAAAAAATCCAAGTAATGTTGTTTAAGTAAAAAAAATTGTTATAAACAAAGTATAAATATTTTTTTAACTTTTATGACACGATCTTGTTAAGTATGTATGTAAGAAAGGCTCTACGAAGCGAAAATTTTTTACGACCATTATTTAAACATTTTTTTTCACTTACAATTAAGACGGTAGTTCGAGAAAATTTCGTTAGTTAACAATTGTTTAATTGTTGAAAAATTAACTTTAAGTAAAATTTCCAACGGGAATAAATTAATTATAGTGTTCCGAACACACCATAATTTTTTATTTAAAATTTTTTTTTATTTTAAATTAATGTGCCGTACTCCCTTTTGACGCCACGCGCGCATTCTAAAAATGTCACGCGCAGACCTATTTTTAGCGTTAAATTAAAATTATAAATAATGGTGATAGAGTTCCGGGAGTTAGGAGTTTTTATTGGAAATTTCCTCCTCTTTCAGAATCTTTTTTTGAAATTTCTTAAATATCAATAGTTTATTAAATATTGGCAAAAAACGAAATGCCATTTTTTTTCATCTCTAATTGTTTATAACTTTTGCAATTTTTTATGTGCTAATACACGCTTTTGGCACATTTTTCTAGACGTCATTCCGGATCCAATGAGCTATCGCACATAATTTTAAGAGCAGTATCTCTATTTTGTACCATTTTCAACTTGTCGACTAGACTAAGTGGACTAGTGATAGGCTGAGATAATGATGATGATTATGAACGCCTGATTCTATTAACTTTATCAATTTATGTGTTTACATAAATGTTGGCTACAACTGGTATACGAGCTCCAGGCCCGCATTGTAATAGTCTGGCACTCTGATCACTAGGCGAAGCGATAGTCACAAGACACAAGACGTGACGTTTTGTCACACTATCCCAGCTTGGCGAAGAGGACTACTGGAGGGTTTATTATTGGTTAGTGTTGTTGTTGTTGTAGTTATTAGGAGGTTGTTTGTGATTAAACAACCACAGATACCAAAACGCTTTCTAAATTGAGGTCATTATTAAAAAAAATAACTTAAAACAACTGCTTATTGAATATATTCTGTAACAAATCTTGTCATTCTTAATATTATACTCGTATCTATAAACATATTAAACTTCGTGTGATTAATAATGAGTTACACAAATTAAATGTTCTCGGAAGCAACGATATTAACTTTTATTTAATAACTATGTGTGCCCCACGGTTTCATCCGCGTAAGGACATATATACTTTCCTATTTCAATCGGATTTTGGGTTTATTTTTGCGCGGAACCCTAATTATTTAATCTAAAATTAAAGTAGCCTAAGTTACCCGCTATATTATCAGCTATCTGTCAGTGAAAGCCCCGACAAAATCGAATCAGCCGTTTCGGAGATTAGACAGACAAACAGACAGAGAGACAAACAGACAGACAGTCAAACAGACCGACAGACAAACAGACAGACACACAAACAGACAGACAGACAGACGAACATACAGTTAGACATAAAAGTTAAAAAATATTTTTTTTGTTAATTGTTTTGTTATTTTGTCATTACAAACAGACGCTTCAATTTTATTTATTTGTATGGATATTCTTTAACAAATCTTAACATTTCTAATATTATTGCTACAAGCATATCAAACACGTTTGATTAATACTGAATTACACGAATTTAAAGTTCTCGGTAGCAATGATATTATATTTTACTAGCTTACGCCCTTGCCTTCATTGCGTGAATAGGTTTTTAAATATGCCGTGGGAACTATTTGATTAAAACATATAAAAAGGTAAGTCTTTGGCGTATGATATTGCCAATGAAAAGGGTAGCTACCCGCCAGATCGAGTGGTCTGATCTGGGGAGGACGTCTCCTCCAACTAGTAATATTTAGATGATGTATATATAGTTGGCATCTCAGAAAACTTTCATAGCGCGATTATGGACGTATGCGAATATTTCTTGAGCTTCTCATGTGGCGCCATAGATGTGGCTACATCACTCCCCCGCTGAGACTGGAAGTCGTAGTTAAGCGTAGAGAACTTGAGACGTCAGGCGATGAGGTGCAGTCTGGCGTTGCGGTGAACCTGTGTCCAGGTCTTCAGTGCGTCGAGACGTATGGAGACAAGTGTTGATGCCGCAGGAGTCAGCCTGAGGAGAAGGGGGCCGCCGTTGATCCTCAGTGGCTGAGAGACTAGGAAGCACGCGTTGTGCCGACAGTAGTCTGGTGCTGTGACTGCGATGGCTGCCGATGACGTTGTTGCTGTGTTTTGGAGAAGCTGGCTGCGGATGATGACGTCGGGGTCACCATTTTGGCGGATGATATTGCCAAGGAAAAGGGTAGCTACCCGCCAGATCGAATGGTCTGTTCTGGGGAGGACGTCTCTGTCGAATATTTAGATGTTGTATATATAGTTCGCATCTCAGAAAACTTTCCTAGCGCGATTGTGGACGTATGCGAATATTTCTTGAGCTTCTCAAGTTGCGACATAGATGTCGCTACAAGTCCGTCTCCAGGACGCAAGCTATCTCTGATCTCTGTTTAGTCGTGAAAAGGTAACAAACAGAAAGAGTGATAGTGTGAGTTACTTTCGCATTTATAATATTGGTATGGATTCTATAATTTGCTCGGAAAGTGGCTTCGAGTTTTCATGACGTGACTGTAATTAAACTAATAATTTTCTGGAAATCTAATGTAAGATTATTATGAAATCTTTTGAAACGGAAAGGTTATACACATTTTATCGTATATTTTCATCAACAATACGTGATGTGAAAACTTTGTCACTGGTGGTAGGATTCCTTTACAGGAATCCGACTAGGTAGGTATCACCCCAAAAGCCAGTTATTCTGCCGTGAAGCAGAAGTGTGCAAACATTAATGTGTTTCGGTTAGAACGGCGCTGTGAGCTAGCGTATTCACTGGGCATTTGAGACTTAAGAACAGATATCTCAGGGTGACGGGCGCAGTGTCGTGTCACACAGCATTTGTTATGGGCAGACGTTGCACTCACCAGCAGGTGAACGTTTGCTCGTTTCATCACTTCATCCAATAAAAAAAAAACTTGTTGGGCGCACAAAGGACTGGGAAATTTGGGATATGCAGTAAAAGTTTGTATGCAGAAGAAGCGAGGAATCTAAAATTTATATAATACTAACTGAGGGTCGACTGCTGATTTGGCCAGCGAAAGACAAGACCAATTTTAACACAGTCACCGGAAGAAAAGAACTAGTTACTTATAATGAAGTTTACTGCCATCGATTAAAAAATAAAAAAAATAAAAAATTCGGCTATTTTTCAAGTAAACTGAAAAATACAGTGCCGGGCAAAGTTACACTAGTGGGGCAGTCACCAAGTTTCACGGTACTTATAACAAGAATAAGTTGTTTTCCGTGAATAATAATGTTTCTCACAAATATATATAATCGTATATCGTGAATACGTACAATATATGTATATATATTCACGCATTTTTCCCCATATAGGAGTATTTTGTATATGGGTAGGCAGAGACCATTCCCGTAGCCATTCATTTGCATCCGCGGTAAAAGCCGAAGAACGTCGCCGCCATTTTGGTACGAGTCAAAAAATTCTCCACGAGCAGTATAGTGTGATGTTGATGATGATGATGATGATGATGATGATGCTGACGATGCAATGCGTGTTATGGTATTATTCTGCATGTATAAAGGCTGTCCGTACAATACCATCGTCGGCTCTTACGACACCTCGGCAGGAGACAGGTAGGTACTATTCTACTCTGCCGGAGTGCTATTTAATAGGATGGGAATATAAGGGCGAGGCACAACGAGCGCAATATTTGAGTCTTCAGTCGCGTTTCATAAGTCAATTATTCATCTAACATACAAATAAGAGAACTTATTTTGCATCACCGTGTGGCACGATCCGGATTTTACTATGCAACGTAAATTACAGGCGAAAAGAAACGCGACGGACGTCTCACAAAATTACGCCCGTTTCGGTCCTCACCCTAAATGATCTTTGCCCACGCAGTTCCGAAATTAAAAAGTACGTAATAGATCGCATCCCTGTGCGTTGGCGGGAGTGAAGAATTCGTCAAGGTATTTCGTCTCGTAGGTTATAAAGGAGGCTTAAAGAAATGTCTTAACTTGAAAAAGTCTTTTAGACTCGGACGGACTACGAAATAAATCCTTCGTAACAAAAATAACCAGGCCTAAAATATCAAGATTGGTAATGATTAGCACCAAATGCTCAATGCGAGTCGTGTTGCAATCCGTTGTATGTCAATCAATTATCATTAATATTAGAAACGTAGGTTGGAAACTGGTGGTAGGATTTTTATGCAGGAATCTGTCTAGGTAGGCACCACTCCAGGGCCAGTTATTCTGCCGTGAAGCAGTAGTGTGCGAACATTACTGTGTTTCGGTTTGAAGGGCACTGATAGCTAGCGTAATCACTGGGCATATGAGACTTAAGAACTGATGTCTCAGAGTGACGAGCACGTTGTGGCGTAACACGGTAATGTTCATGGTCACAGCGTTAGTTATGAGACAGACGTTGCACTTACCATCAGGTTAACGTTTTGCTCGTTTTGTCACTTTATCCCATAAACAAATGTTCCTAGTAAGGTCAACGTCTAGTAAGATTACCGAACATACCCTTTAAGGACGAATTGTCATTAATTTTGTTTGAAATTAATTCCGTCGATTTCTAATTAGTTTCTAAGAAATATTCAGAATTAATCCGATTGGATTAAATCTGAATATTCCTTAGAAATTCAAGGAGACACGTAGACGTAACACAGGCCAGTTGTTGTTGACGCAGTTTTTACTTATTAGTGATAAATCACTGACCAGGAGGTCTATTTTGTAATTCTGGTAGGATTCGTGATCGGGTTTATTTTGGCGTATGAAGCGGTTAACGGAATCAAATCAAACCGATCCCGAAACCAACCAGAGTTACACAGTAGACCCCTAGATCAGAATTGGGTCGCACCCATTAATTTTATTCGCTTATTTCGGCTCTATAGTGCTCGATGAATATAATGCCTTGACACCCAGAAAATGTCTGTATGTGTTTGTATACAATTTAAAAAAAAAAAATATTTACACTACAAATTGATTCCAAAAAATAATGTTTCCTGAAAAATGGTACACATTTACAATTACATAAACTAAATAAAACTATATCAATCAAATATATGTACGCCACATCACCCCCCCACCAGAGACCGTCCCTACGGGCGAAAATAGTCAGGATACCATACTCTTCTACCTGATCGTGTTGCCTTATATGTGTCAGTGTTATGCTCCGTGTTAGTGGAGTTGGTATTAGTGGTGATAGTGTTAGGGGTCTTAGTGTTAGTAGTGTTAGTGTCTGAGTCGTGTAGTGTGTAAGCTGGTTTTATGCGATCTATTGATACTGTGACTGGTTTACCATTCATAAGTATTTTAAAGTATTTATCGCTCTGCTCAAAACTTTATGAAAGAAAGAAAGAAAGAAAACATTTATTGCGTAAAGTATGCGGTCCAGAGTACGCGGCTTGTAAAGATCTACGAGCATCATCTCTCAGACAGATTTGAGTTGTGATGTCAGAAAATGTGAGACTGTTGACAAGTCTTTAAAAACGATTACTGTACGGTTTTTGATATGTCTCGACGCTGGTAATGGCTGTAAGTTTTTGGCCACTGTGCGTAACCGTGACAAGTACTCTGTTACATCTGCCGTGCCATCAATTTGAGGAATAAAGAATTCGCCTGGTAGTCTTAAAGTCTCGCCTTAAACTAATTCAGCAGAGGAGGCTTGCAGATCTTCTTTGAAGGAACTACGTAATTCAAGTACAACAATGGGAAGAGCTTCTATTTTTTTTTTATAAGATAAAGTGCGAGACGAGCAAAACGTTCCCCTGATGTACGTGCAATCGTTTGCCCATGACAGATGCTGTGTTACTCAGAATATTTCTGTGCAGCACCACACTGCGCCCGTCACCCTGAGACATAAGTTCTTAAGTCTCATATGCCCAGTGATTACGCTAGCTCTCAGTGCCCTTCAGACCAAAACACAGTAATATTTGCACACTACTGCTTCACGGCAGAATAACTGGTCCTGGGGTGCTACCTACCCAGACGGATTCCTGCATAGGAATCCTACCACCAGTAACTCTAACTAGTTTTCATTTGCATGACAAGTGATGGTGGCTTTCAGCTGTCTATGAAACCGCTCAACAAGTAGATAGGCGGTGGTTCTCTTGTGTTGGAATCCCAACATTTCGGATAAACGCTTGCAATAATGTCGACTCAAATTGTTTCCCTCGATCCGTGACGATATCCACTGGGCAACCAAAACGAGATATCCTAGCCTTGGACTAACGCTTTGGCCACCGTTTCGGCTGTGATGTCGGATAGCGGTGTTGCCTCAGGCCATCGCGTAAATCTGTCGACTGCTGTGAGACAATATCTGAATCCTTGCGCTGGTGGTAGTGGTCCTACTAGGTCTATATGGATGTGCATAAATCTGGCTCGAGGTAAGTTAAAATTCCCTAAGGGTGAAACCCGGAACATCTCTCGTGTGACACCACAGTGCGCCCGTCACTCTGAGACATTAGTTCTTAAGTCTCAGATGCTCTTTGATTGTACTAGTTACGAGTATAAGTGCCGTTCAAACCGAAACACAGTCATGACTGCACACGTAAAACAGTAGTTACATACATACATACATAAGATCACGACTGTATCCCATAAGGGGTAGTCAGAGACTGGGACAATAACAATGGAGATAGATGACTGCCACAATCCACGTTTCACCAAAACAATATTATGCACTTGGTGTGATAGGTGGTGAGCCCATCGCCACCATGCAGCTGTTGGGTGCACAGTGCAGTTTTATTCCTTACTCGCCTTTCACGAGATCCATTGGATGAGAAGGAGTGGTAGTATTCCTTTAACGAGCCTCTTATTACGAGAGAATAACTGGCCATGCGGTGGTACCTATCTAGATGGATTCCTGCATATATTTTCATTCCAGCAACATAATTAACAGACATATTTTATAATAATAGATATTCGAAAATCTACAATTTGTGATTTTATATAAACGTTTCTGGCTGGGGAATTGGAACACAGGAATCGCAGCGTCGTGGTTGTCAATGTCTCTTATAGGATACATTAATAAATTGTCTGGTGATGGAACGTTGTCTAATTATTAGTAAAAAAAAAGTAAAGTAAAGTTTCAGCCTATAAATGTCCCACTGCTGAGCACAGGCCTCTTCTCATTTCTGAGAGGGTTTTGGAGCTAGGAAGAATCCGCGCTGCTCCAATGCGGTTTGGCGGACTGCACATGTCCTCGAAATATTTCTATTCCACGGACATGCAGGTTTCCTCACGATGTTTTCCTTCACCGCTAAGCACGTGATAAATCAGCACTTAAAATTGTAGAACAATATTGGAGGTGTTGGCACCGGGAATCGAACCCAGGTTACTCGCTTACTATGAAATTAAAGGCGAGCACCAGGCCCCTGAGCTACCACTAATTATTAGTGTCGTTTAATATTTAGGTTTTTAAGTTACTAGTAAAATGTTAAGTCTGGTATCAGTCTTGTAGACAAAACAATCTACACTCTCTTTTTACTGTTTTTTTATTATTATGAGCCGTGGTAGCTCAGGGGCCGGGCGTTCGCAATAAATTTTATAGTACGCGAGGTACCTGAGTTCGGTCTCCGGTGTCGGCACCTCTAAAATCGGTATGCAATTTTATGTACTAATTTACCACGTGCTCAGGAAACCTGCATGTCAGAGAAATGAAAGTATTTCGGGAATGTGAAGTCCGCATACCCGCATTGGAGCAGTGCGGCGGACTCTTCCCAGCTACAGAGCCCTCTCGAAAAACGAGAGTAGGCCTATGCTCAGCAGTGGGACATTTATAGGCTGTATTTTCCCATCATACACATAGCCAATCGCTAGTACCACTGCTGTACAAAGGCCTCCCCCATATATTGCCACAAAAGTTTGTAGCTCTAACTTTTAGAGCGTTTTTGCCATAGCATGGCTTGGCAGGAAGGTTGGCAACCGCAGTTACATTAATCGCATGTTCCAGGAAGATGCTGCTGCCCATCTCCTGGTTTTTATTCTCCCTCTATCGACACCCACGGAATGAGATGGGGTGGTAGATTTTCTTAAGCCGCTTACCACATGGCCTATTTTCATCAGTTATTAAGTAATCAAATTGTGAATTAATATAATGTACACTTCTACATTTTGTTGTACTAGTTATAAAGTAGCCGTGTGGTGGCGGCTCGTTAAAAGAATACTACCACTCCATCTCATCCAATGGATCTCGTAAAAGGCGAGCAAGGAATTAAACTGCACGGTGCACCCAACAGCGCATGGTGGCGATTGGCTCACCACCTTTCACACCAAGTGCATTATATTGTTTTGGTTAAACGTGGATTGTGGCAGTCATCTGTTTTTGCAGTGAGGGCCCAGTCTCTGACTGCCCCTAATGGGATACAGTCGTGATCTTATATATGTATGTATGTAGTTATAAAGAGACAATTTCTCATACTGGCTGCCTCCCTGGTCGGGTATCTATGTAGGATTTCTCCACGTAAAGAAAAGGTAAGATATATTTTTACTACTGAAATATTTTTTTTATTGTATTAGTAGTATGACTGCTAATGCGCCGGCCAAGGAAGGTCGATATAAAATTCTTCTCATATAAAGCGGCCCATTTTCTGAAGTAGCGAAATTACCATGATTCCCCTTCATGTGTCATCAAATATACGAAGATAACAAATACATAAATGCGAGGGGACAAATTCTAATCGTCATTGGGAATGCTTTTTTAGTACGTCCTCCACATTCCAATGAGCTTGATGAAATATCTAATCCCCTAATAAAATTACAAGAGACAGAGGGTTCAATAAAAATCCGTAACAAGAATCGAATTAAACAACATAATTCAGTTCATAAAATTTATTATACCTAACAAGCAGTAAATTTTTGTAAGAAAATATATGCGCTGTTTTCGCTTACAGTCAATTACAAATTTAAACAGTATAATTTTATCAGTATCATAAATTATTTCCTATTTACATTTCCAACAATTTACAAATAATTCTACAAACATTTTTCCCTAATTATTTTAGACGATTTAGTTTCGATTTAATTAGTTACAATGATATAATAAATTAGGTTTACTGGTGTTGCTATAACTAAAATCTTAATTAACAATCTTAAATACGAGTTTGGCTATCACTAAAATACTCACGACTTTTATGGCTACACCAGTAATTAAAGCATTTTTATGTGACATAAATTCGTCGAGATAAGTTTAGAAGTTTGCATTAGTCACTAGCATAGGCTTACAGTTTATCAATACACGGTTTCGCGATTTCACTTTAAAATGATTTCCAATTTACAACAGGTCAGATTTTCTGGACTTAATCTTCATAATCGAGATAAATGAATATTTTGACCGCTTCCACAAAAACCACGAAAATTATTGAGATTATTGATCAGTCTAAGCTCAGTTTCGCAGTTACCGTTAATTTTCATATCTCACAAAGTAAACCTAAGATTGCAAGCAAACTCGCTGACGAGGCTTGTTACACTTCAGTTTGATCAATATTCCATAAATATTTGATACAGTTCAAGTAAGCCTCAAGAATAGCGCGAAAGATTCTGAACTTCGTAACTAATATCATTGTCACTTACGACGTCTATATGCTCTGACTCATTTTCGCACGACGTCTCAGAGTTCTTTGATGAACACGATGTCTTAGAACAGCAACACTTCTTCGTTCTTCCGTCGCTGGAGCTCATTGGGCTTTCCTCTTTCTTTAGCTTGACGCGGCGGTTTTGGAACCAGATCTTCACTTGCTTCTCAGAGAGTTTTAGCCTCGATGCGATTTCGATTCTCCTCAGTCTCGATAGGTACATGTTCATTGAGAACTCCCTTTCTAATTCAAGAAGCTGGGTACCGGTAAATGCTGTTCTTATACGCTTACTCGAATCTTCTTTGAGAGGGAGACGTTTGAGATCTTTCGAATAACCAGGAAGAAGTTCTTCAGGGTGTGCGAGCGGAGGACTAGGTGTACCATTTCTACTTTCACTTGACAGGGAAGGTGATCTTTGACCTTGACTTTTAGATGGAGATACTGCTGTCGATTTGTACGGATGATGTAAGAAAGGCGACACTGATTTTTTTCTTTTACTTACAAAGTTAACTGGTTCTTGATCTTCGGTCTTTCGGTAGCAATCCACTCCTGTATCATTATGAGTCTGTTCGAAAAAATCTGGACGTGGTGGTAGTTGGTGCAGAAGAGGATATCTGAAGTTAAGATGCTCCAAGAACGGCCGAAATAAATCAGGTGCACGATTCTGCTGTTGTAATCCAATGCTGAGCAAATTGTTTAAGTTTCCAGGGTAAGGGTACGGCAGGAACTTCGGTTGGCTTAAAAAACTAACGTATGGGTTCAACGGATCACTAGACATCTCCGTCTTCTTACAGTCTTTCGGAGTATCACTTATCAACGCGTCTACGAGAAATGAACGCGACATTTTACCACGGCAGCTCACACTGTGAAGTTTGCTTTGCAACTGATTATGAAGGGTGAGATCTCCTAAAAGTAACAATTACAAAAACTACCCCCACTTAGTGCACCCCATTGTAAACAAACACAATAGGCCTCACTCGAAGCGTTTTGGCAATTACGTGGCCCGTCCCACCCTTTTGTCGGCGAGCCGTCAGCCCCAGTGCTGTTTCAAAGAAGAAAAAAACTGTATTATTATGAATGGAGCATTTTAGTAGCTATGAATAATTTTGTATGGGACGCTAACATCCCCAATATCTATCTCATTAAATCCAATTTTCATTTAGTTTTTGCGAACATCTCTTCTTGAGATTTTATTGGATAGCCCGATTTTTCGATGAGGATTTTTTGATTATGGTAAAGAATTCATACAAGTACTCGTAGTAAATATTATATATTATATATTATTTATGTTTAAAATTCGTTGATATTTGTTGGCTTAATATGCGATATTGATATTAAGGCGTTAATTTAACAAATGAAGATATGAAAACACTATCAGAAACAAAAAACCATGGAGCTAACATTTGTAAGACGTCTAGTATATTTTTTATACTATTACTGTTTTGAGTCGTGGCGGCTCTAGAGAGGGTGCTTGCTATTAATTTCATAGTATGCTAGTGACATGGGTTTGATCCCAGCTACCGGCACCACCAAATTTGTTAATTTTAAATGCCGATTAACCACGAGTTAATAACAAATATTCGACGATATTTAAGTCTGCTAATCAGCTCTCAACAATAAGACGAGGCTTGCGCTTAGTAGGGCGTTAATAGGCTGTCACTTTTCATTACTTTATTGATATAAATATAATTAAATCTTTTATAAGAAAATTCGTGATAATTTGTGACCCCAAAACAATTACTAGGCTTTTGCACTCTTATTGAAAATTCTAAATTGAAAAATGTAATTTTTTTGAATATGACAAATGACCCTGTTACTAAACTATTTTATGATTAAGCTTTGCTCGTGGCTTCACACAAGGCCCGCTTGTAACGAACAATATCACTCTTAGCAAGTACATATCTGACCACCAGTATTTTTTGAATTTTTTTTGAATCCATTTTTTTTCTCAATGAATAAAAATGTCATCTCTGCAAACTATAAAATAAGCTAACATTTGATAGCTAAAAAAATCACATATCAAATCATAATCAATACATAAAAATCAAAATATTTTATTACTGAGATACAAGTATCAAAACTTTTCGAGCATTCTATAATACAGCGTATTAATTAAGTATGAATACCCTATAATATGAGCCGTATGCTGCACGCGTGATCCTGATACTTGTAAAAGAAATCTTTCGGCATAGGGTGGGTATACATTAGCCCCGCCCCATTAAAAAGCGGACCCTGCAGAACCCGTTTGTGAAATACTAAAGGGTCGAATAATGTTTGGTAGCATTATAATTGTGAATCAATTTATGTTATTATCATGTCAGTATTAATTTGTAAGTAAGCCTTTCAACTCCTGTGAATACTAAGTGTTTTGTTATGGCCTTTGTAATATATTTATTACCTATGTTCCTTTATAATAATTTCAGAATGCGTACCAGAGTTGAAGAGATTTACGAATTTATTGCAAGGGAATTTACGCGGCAATACATAATATACTTGTCCTTTTTCAACGATGGTTTCATTCTCGGTTGCCAGTATTTCTTAGGGAACACTTCGCCGTTAATAACCGGTTTATCTTTTTTTATTAAAAAAGTAATTACTAGGTTTTCCATTCCACGCCATCATCATAATTTTAATATTAATTAAATCATCTTTTCCATTTCCATACATCTGTTTGTATGTAACTGTTCGTTGGTGGCAATTTAGTCTCGTGTATAGGAAAAAAAAAACGATTTAAAAAACTTTCTCTTAAAGGAAAGAAAGTTAATTTGCTAAGATCCGCATGCAGAATGTAAAATGGTGTGTATTACCTAGTTTTGAAGAGCACCGCCCGCCCTCCCACAATACACACATTTTACATTTTGCATGCGGATCTTAGCAAATTAACTTTCTTTTCTTTGCTATAATGGATTTCCGCAAAGTAACGCCTGATTCCATTAACTAAACTTTCTCTTACCTTTTTAAAGTTTCAATGAATTTGATTTACGTAAAACGTGACGTAAAAAGTGAGTTAGAGTGAGTGAGAGAGACGTTAAGTTAACTTTTTTTGATCCGAATAAGGGACGAGACGAGCAATACGTTCACCTGATGGTAAGTGCAATGTCCGCCCATAGCAATGCTGTGTCACCCAGAAAATTTCTGAGTGGCACCTCACTGCGCCCGTCGCCCTGAGACGTCAGTTTTGAAGTCTCATATGGCCAGTGATTACATTAACTCCCAGTATCCTTTAGACTGAAACATAGTAATGTTTGTACTGCTTCACGGCAGAATAACTGCCCTGGGGTGGTGTCTACCTAGAAGGATTCATGGATTCCTTGTGTGATGTGTGCCGTATGAATGAAAAGTCAAAGTAACGACTTAACAGGTATAAGGATTCCATTCAACTCTGGTTACTCGAGAAAGTGTTGACGAACGCCTCTGCCGATGAAGCTCACACGATGTCAATATTACATACACACATACCGTTTCTTTGTATGTATGTTATATTGACTTTTATGTAATAAGGGGTAAGCAGTGGCCACTCGCGTAGCTGACTTATCGCCCTCGCGGGAAACAAGATGTGACGGGTGGCGAACCACTTCGCTGCCATTTTGGTACGAGTCGAAAATTTCTTGCTCCCCATTACGTTCCCACGAGTAGCTTGAGAAAATGTTGTCCATCCAAAGAGAGCCCCATATGGTTAGGTAAGCCTAGCTTACCTTAATTTGGGGTCGCCCGGTCCCAGAGCAGATCGGTACGCTAACGACTAGGCTTGCCCCTAGTCTACGGCACAGCAACCACTGGTTTGGCGGAGAGGAAGTGAAATGGATTAGGTAGGGAATGCGCTCGCTTTAAATTTAATAGTACGCGAGTGACCTGGTTTCGATTTCCGGTACCGGCACCACTAAAATTGTTAATTTTAGTTAAGGTTAGTTTTAGTTTAGTTTGCAAGAAGAAAGCTTCATTTCGCCACATTACTCTTTGGTGTTATTAAGTCCCGTCAACCTCCATACTTATACAATAAGTTGCAATGGCTACGTGATGGTGTTTGCCATGGATTAAGATCAATAGCACACAAACTTATATTGCCCAGACACTATACAGCTGCATTTCGAGGTAGTTTCCGCTACAATGCTACGAAATGCTGGAATAATCTACCTCCACCGACTCGTGACCTGCAATCAGTTTTTTCTTTTAAAAATATAATAAAGTCTTATTTCTTGTTTACACAATTAAATAGCGGACCTACTTAATCCAAAAGACTACTGTTTGTGAATGACGCTTATGATAGTAAATATTTCTCTATATATGTATGTAAAATTACGGTCAATGAATTGGTAACGCACGCTTACTATGCATTCGTAAATTGTATTTGTTTGTTTATTAGGTTATTTTATGTCAATCTTTTGCTATGACATGTAATTCTCCTGAAATAATGTTACACTAGAGGCGAGTGAAGCACTGCTGCTCTTCTGCTTTCAGGTTACATTTTTTGCTCCGAAATCCGGTTTCACTGAAAATCAGTGCTGGAGCTTCAGTTTTTTGCTGAGTGGGACCATTTTGGCATCACGCAGTTCATTCTGTGATGCACATTGCGACCCCGCTATTAGAATGATGTGTCAAGTAATACCAAAATTGTAATTAGTTATTTATTTATTTTTTTATTTGAATTTTGTTTTGCTTTACATATTTATTTTGAATTTCGCTTTTTTAAACTTGCTTATGTTTTTCTTGTGTGCTCATTTTTTTTTCTCATTGTTATTGTTGTATATGTGTTGCCAAATAAATCCATTCTATTCTATTATTCTATTCTAATTGCAATTTTAAGTGCTGACTTACCACGTGCTCGGCGGTGAAGGAAAACATCGTGGGGAAACCTGCACGTCTGAGAAATAAAAACTATTTCGAAGACATGTGCAGTCCGCCAACCCGCATTGGAGCAGCGTGGTGGTTTCTTCTGAGCTCCAAAACCCTCTCAGAAATGATAGAGGCCTGTGCTCAGCAGTAGGACATTTATAGGCTGAAACTTTACTTTACTTTACTCAGGGAATGGACCTGGAGTAGGAAATGCGGAAGTCGGGAAAGGAACTATAAGGTATAGGATACTACTTTCTCGGAAAGATCTGGAGGAGACAGCAATAGCTCTATACATTTTAGATTGCTTGCTTCTTTTCCATACAAACTTTAGCTATGCCAAATTTCACACTCCTCCATGCGCTCAATATGCTTAAAAAGTGGTACAAAGATTTCTCTTCGCGTAATAATACATAGTTTATATATGTTACAGCCTCAATATATTCCAAATAAGTAATCAATGTTTTTTTTGAGAAACGAGCAAAACGTTCACCTGACGGTACGTGCAACGTCTGCTCATAACAAATGCGGTTTCATTCAGAAAATTTCATTGGGACACCACACTGCGCCCGTCACCCTGAGACATCAGTTCTTAAGTCTCATATGCCCAGTGATAACACTAGCTGTCAGTGTCCGTCGAACCGAAACACAGTAATGTTTGCGCACTACAGCTTCACGGCAGAATAACTGGCCCTGGCCCTACCTAGACGGATTCTTGCATAGGAATCTACCATCAGTAATGTAGAACTAACCAGACAATTAAAAAAAAGAACGAGTTTTATTTTTAAAATAGATAAGATTCTGTGCCAGGATAAAGAATCCTTTAGCGGCGTGTTTCTTTCATACATGCCGATCTTTCCACAGATGAAAAAATGAATCTAGCAAAAAAATGGCGGTATACGAAAGAGTAGCTAATGCTTGTTTGTTTAAACACAACAGATCTACCTTTATTGTAGAAATCTGACAAACTCGAACATAATCACGAATTCGCGGACAATAGATGAACAACAATATATCGCAAACATTGCTGGTTCGATACTTCTGATTCGAATCTGCAAATAATTCAGACGACTTTATATCAACGGCGTAAAGATGAGGATGCGCTGTTAAATTAAAGAGAGACACCCTCGCAAATCTGAATGATGCACAGATAAAGGGTTATGATAGAGGTCGCGTCGAGGGAATATTGTATTATTGCGTCTGTATTGCCAGGTGGGATTATACTGTGATTCGTATAGTATTTTTAAGAACTATAACTTTTTAGGCTGACAGACGTTCTGTTACGAGCTTATGATATAATTAACAGATTTAATAAATACATTTACGGACTTTATCTCGTTTAATTTTTAATCTATTTATCACCCGACGTTTCTACGGCTATAGGAACCATGTTCTGGATCACCCATTACATCAGATTTGATAGACCACAAATCAAAAGGACATCGATTCTTACGAAGAATGATACGCAAGGCTATTGATTTTTTTAAAAAAAAGCCTAATTTTCATAGAGAAGATGGTTGGGGATGATTGGGGCTACCACCGGCTTGGGATTCTATAATTAATAAAATGAAATCGTAAAACCAAGCATACCACTGCAAGACTACAAGACACTGTAAGCTCATTTTGCGTGGATCGGATCAACAATATTAATTAAAAGCTGAAGGTTAGCTATGACATCGGGACGTGGCCCCCTGACCACGGGTACTGTAAAGCACTCGAAACGTCAGGTTATAAATAGTAAAAAATTAAACGCGATAAAATCCGTAAAATTACTTTCATTTAAACATAATATAGAGTTACAAATATGTGTGGAAATAACTTTTACTCTGCATTTGTAAATCCCCTGGCTACTAAATTTATGATGTATTTTTTTTTGTAATTTATAAATGCCGTGATATTTTTTGACAAAAAAAAAGAAAGCCCAGAGTTTCTTGCCGGTTATTCTCTGAAAACATTTTTTGAACCGGTGTAGATTTTGACGTTCATAAGAGCTTTAAACAAGCTGTGTGGTAGCGGTTAAGAGAATCTACCACCCCATCTCATCCCGTGAGTGTCGTAAAAGCCGACAGAGGGAAAATTGAAACCAGAAGATGGGCAGCAGCATCGTCCTGAAACATCAGAATAAATAAACTACGGTTGCCAACCCGCCTGCGAAGCGTGGCAACTATGGCAAAATCCCCCCAAAATGAGAGCTGTAAACTTTTGTGGCAATCTTTGGGGGAGGTCTATGTTCAGCAGTGGACTAGTGATGGACTGAAATGATGATGCTGATGATGATGAAGAGCTCTAAACAAGCCTAAATTGAATAAAGAAATTTTGACTTTAAGGACTTTGAGACTTTTTAATTACTGGGCATTTACGACTTAAGAACTAATGTCTCTGGGGGATGGGCGCAGTCTATTGAACACATAAATGTTCTCGGTGACGCAGCAGTTATCATGGACAGACGTTGCACTTACTTAGGTGAACGTTGAGTTCGACTCGACTCCTCCTCCTATAAAACAAAACAACTGCACGAAGCTCTACCACCTTCAGATGACAGAAAGTGATGGAGAGCCTTACTACATAATCAAACCCTAGAAATGACGTTCACGATCACCGGCATCGGGGTATAATATAATTATTATGAAGGGAAGTAAGTAAATATGCTAAGATCCGCATGCAAAATATAAAATGGTGTATTATCTAGTTTTTTGAAGAGCACCGGCCGCCTTCCCTCAATAGCGTGCACAAGAAAACTACCGCCTCCAGGAACCGCCACCAGATACCCTTCTCGCCACCAGATAACCACTACAATACTACCACCATATATATACCATTGAATATACGCCCCAAAACGAGGCATTATCAAGTGTCATAGACTCAAAGAGTCCTTACATCATTATGTTGGATTTCCGCCAAGTAACGCCTGATTCTATCAAAAATATAATTATTGTTGCAAATATGAAATATTGTCAAAAAACTGGGACGTTTTATGATATTTTTTAATATACGGTTGTAAATAATTTGATTTTGGATTTAAACGAAATAACTTTTTATAAGTTTTTCCTTTTGTTTTTTAATTTATAAAATATGCCTATGAAATATGTAATATAATTCTGTTATTCTTCTCAACTAGCTGATACTCGCGGTTTCGCCCGCGCGAGATTCCACTACACTTTAACGAAGCCAAGGTACATTGCTATCCCTCAGGAGCCATCATTTTTCTGGGATAATAGCCTATGTTGTTCTCGGGCCTCTAAACAAGTCTGCATACCAAAAATCAGGTCGATCGGTAACTCCGTTGAAGCGTGTAAGGCGGACAAACAAACCAATAAACCAACAAACTAGTGTAGCCAGGTCCAGTGCCTCAAATTTCGGGACGTAATGTAAAAATAATCGAGAATTTGCTTTTCAAATCGGGACAGCAACAATGGCTACAAAAATCCAGGTTCTTGTTAGTCATCATTTATTTTTATTGGACTATCGGAAAAACTGATTTATTACAATGGGGTAATTACTTATGGGTGTGTGAGCTTGTATGAAAACGCTAATGAAAGTAGAAGAAGAGAAAGATGTGTCAGGATCGTAGCAAGTGGGAAGACGTTGTCTCTGCCTACCCCAATGGGAAAGAGGCGTGACTCTATGTATGTATTAAAATTGTATGGTACCATTGGTTAGTAAAATTGTATGTGACTCTATTGTTTAATACAAGAACCAAAACAAATAAACTTTAACAAACTAGATAAATTTGAAGGTTAGTTAAAAATCGGTGCAGTTGGCGTCCCGATTGAGGGTGAATCGGGACGTGTCATCAGACCCCTGAAAATCGGAATGTCTCGCAAAAATCGGGACACCCGGCGACGCTACAACAAACACACTTTCGCATTTATAATTTATGTGTATGGATTACGTACGTACGTATAGCAAGAAAATTACTGCTTACAATGCCGTGGTCAGTCGCCTACGATGTTACAAAAGTCAATTGCAAAAATCCAATAAAGCAACGGAAATGAGCCCAGAAAGGCAATTTAATGACCACCTGTGCTATTGTCCCGCAGAGAACGGCCAGGGTTTCGAACAATGGCTTCCGAGAACAGGATGACATTTAAACGACGAAGCAATGTGTCGCCTGGCTGTCTGAGCGAAGTCGCTACGGGATGCACTTGTCTCGCCCATTCACTATTTCCACGTTCATTCACAAATTCTGCCACGGTAATGAATGGAGTGTCGTTTTCTGTAGTTTGTCTATTGTTAGAAATCTTGTTTGGTTGAATTGGATTAGAAAATTGAAGAACGAATACGTTCAACCTGCAGCGAAGTTTGAAATTATTTCGTAACAGAATAAACGGACGGTTATTGTACATAGTTATTGCAATATTTCTTAATACGCACAACTATATACATTTTCGGCGATGTAATTGCTGTTAGCATTCTCGGCTTTTACCGCTTCATCGGATACTGTGTGTGCCTGGTTTGGTTTGACCCAAAACATAAATAAATAAATGAACTCCTACAAAAAACCTCCAACTTCGGACCGTCGCGTTCGCTGCGTGCTTTCGCGATTACGAATATCTTAAATGTTTTAAGTCGTCTGATGACCCACCGAGGAGGCTGCGGGCCTCCATTCGGACTGTCGACTTGCGTGTTGGTAACTCTGGGCGGTGAGAATCGCCCCGGAACCCGGGTGAATCGTGTGTACGCGGTGTGATTATTGACTATTGCGCGCCGCTCTCTACGGCGGTCGCGCGTCACGCACAACTATGTTAAGCGGACGTAGAAGATCGAGGCTCAAGGGTTTGAATGCGCACATAAGTCAATATTTGTGCGGAATATAAATCGACGATAATTTGCACTGTTTGATTATTTTAGTACTAAAGTACAGCTGGATGGCCAACATTTGATCAAATTAAACAATTAACGGTATCCGAGTTTACATGCTTTCTTCTACTTTAAAATTTCTGTTTTCCTTGTACTTGAATTATACTTTTAAGATCTGGTTGTGCTGTGCATGTGAAATTTATATATGTAAAATTCACTTACGATTCAGAAGAAACTGTAGGGCACAGTTTGTTAAACAACGACAACTAAACAAGTTAATTTTTTGAAGCAAGAAGATTCACTCCAAGCAGCCGTGTGATAATGTTAACGTTGAGACATACATATAATCACGCCTCTTTGCTATTGCGGTAGGCAGAGACCACATTCAAAACCCACTTCTTGCCGCCTCTGGTAACGAGAAGTGACACGAACCACGTTGCCGCCATTTTGGTAAGAGTTAAAATCTTTGCTCCCCATCGCATTCCCACGAGTATATCGTAGATGTTGTCCACCCAAACAGCCTTGATTTGGGTTGGACTTTACATTTGAAGCTTCCGACACGTAAACTTTACGAGTTTTTTAGATGTTGATAGTTCGCCGATATACGCCGTATAGACGCTGTTCGTTGATAATCGGCCGATAGCTGTCCGGCAGAGTACAATAGCACCTACCTCTTCCTTACCGAGGTGTCGTAAGAGGCGACTAAGGTATTTTACGGACAGCCTTTATTCATGCAGACTAACACCAAAATATGCAATACTATTACTATACTGCTCGTGGGAAGGCAACGAAGTTACGTTAAGGGGTAGGATTCCTAAGCAGGAATCCGTCTAGGTAGGTACCACCCCAGGGCCCGTTATTCTGCCGTGAAGCAGAAGTGTGCAAACATTACTGTGTTTCGGTTTGAAGGGCACTGTGAGCTAGCGTAATCACTGGGCATATGAGACTTAAGAACTGATGTCTCAGGGTGACGGGCGCAGTATAGTGTCACACAGAAATGTTCTGGGTGACATAGCATTTGTTATGGGTAGACGTAGCACTTTCCATCAGGTGAACGTTTTGCTCGTTTCGTCGCTCTATCCAATAAAAAAAATGTATGTATAATCGGATTCATCGCCAACAAAAAATAAAGTAAAAGTAAAGTTTCAGCCTATAAATGTCCCACTGCTGAGCACAGGCCTCCTCTCATTTCTGAGAGGGTTTTGGAGCCAGGAAGAATCCGCCACGCTGCTCCAATGCGGGTTGGCGGACCTCACATGTCTTCGAAATATTTTTTTATTCCTCAGACATGCAGGTTTCCTCACGATGTTTTCCTTCACCGCCGAGCACGTGGTAAATCGGCACTTAAAATTGCAATTAACAATTTTAGTGGTGCCGGCACCGGGAATCGAACCCAGGTCACTCGCGTACTATGAAATTTAAAGCGAGCGCCTAGCCCCTGAGCTATTTCATTATATATTCATCGCCAACAAAATCTAAGAAAAAGGAGAAAATAATTAAAAGATATTTTGCGAGTTTGTTTGTTTCATATTCATAGGTAAGACCAAATTTTTATAGACGATTTTTTATGAGTAAGACATTAACATAACTTTTATCATTTTATATAAACACAGTTTTCGATAAAAACCTGCGTAAACACGAGATAAGCCGGTAGATTTCTTTAAAGCATAAAGTGTCGTGACGAGCAGATCGTTCACCTTACGGTGAGTGCAACGTCTGCCCATAACAAATGCTGTGTCCTCCAGAACATTTCTGCGCACCCTGAGACTTAAGTTCTTGAGTTTCATATGCCCAGTGATTACACTAGCTCTCAATGCCCTTCCGGCCGAAACACAGTAACGTTTGCACACTACTGCTACACTGCAGAATTACTGTCCTGCGGTGGTACCTGCCTAGACGAATTCCTGCAAAGGAATCCTACCACGAGAAAGGTTTTTTACACTGTTCCATTTCTATTTTACTAAATTACGCAACATTGTAATTGATTTTCCTGGAAAAAAGTATCCTACGCCCGTCCCCAGAATGCAAGCTATCTCTGTGCCAAATTTTGTCAAGATTCGGTGCAGCGGTTGAGCTGTGAAAAGGTAACAAACAGACAGAGGGACAGAGAGAGTTACTTTCGCATTATATTAGTATGGATGTGTCTGATAATCACACTAGGCGCTGACCTTACTAGGAATTTTTTTTTTGTTTTCATAAAGTGACGACACGAGCAAAACGTTCTTCTGATGGTGTGCAGCGTCTGCCTCATAACAAATGACCATGAACATTTCCGAGTTACGCCACACTATGCTCTGACGAACACTGAGACATCAGTTCTACACTAGCTCACAATGGCCTTCCGCCGAAACACAGTAATGTTTGCACACTACTGCTACATGACAGAATAACTGGCCCGTGGTAGTACCCACCTAGACGGATCCCTGCATAGGAATCCTACCACTAGTAAGGTTTTTTACACCGTTCCATTTCTATTTTACTAAATTAGGCAAAATTGTAAAATAAGTTTCCCACAATTCAATTAATTCATCAACGATATTTTAGCAACAGTCTATTAATTACTTGGTAGTCAGGTATACCATACCAGTTTTTTTTTTCCGTTTTAACTAGCTGCCCAGGGAATTAATTAAAAAAAAATAAGAAGTCATCCCCGTTGAAATTTTGGTTCTGGCAACATCAAAGCATGCAAGTTAATGGATGTCGGACATGTTTGGTGCAAGCCAAAAGCGAATATAGATTTTAACAGTCAACTATTTATTCTGTACTTTTTAAAAGTTATTTTTCTAAATAACTGTGATGTGGATGATAAGTGACTTTTGATTATATTTGTAGCTAGCTGTGCTCTGCGGTTTCACCCGCGTAAAAAAGCCGACCCCGATGGATGATATGCATACATAATATCCTATTTGAATAGGATTTTGGGGGTTGTTCACAGCGGTGTGGTGGCGGCTCGTTAAAAGAATACTACCATTCCATCTCATCCAATGGATCTCGTAAAAGGCGAGTAAGGAATTGCACTGTGCACCCAACAGCGCATGGTGGCGATGGGCTCACCACCTATCACACCAACTGCATTATATTGTTTTGGTGAAACGTGGATGGAGGCAGGTCATATGTTTTTGCAGTGAGTGCCCAGTCTCTGACTAACCCTTATGGGATACAGTCGTGATCTTATGTATGTATGTATGTAATATGTTTGCGCAGAACCCTAATTAGTTTTCTAAAATTAAAGTAGCCTAAGTTACCCACTATAAAATCAGCTATCTGTCAGTGAAGTTGCCGTCAAAATTCGTCCAACCGTTTCGGAGATTAGCCGGAACAAACATACAGACAAAAAATTTGAAAATTGTTTTTCTCTCATAAGTACCGTATATACTTTCATAAGCATTGAGTTGCTGTTATTTTAGTTATTTCTATAGATTATAAATTAATATTTTAATACATTACGATTCCTTTACTGTGTGTGATTCTTGATAATGTTAGACATTCATCACATAAATGTACCAAAACAAAACGTTGCCTCATCTATGATGTTTACAGACAAACTGCAAATATCTATTTTGGTGTGATTGTTGTAAATTTGATTAAGTAATCAATGAAATGTCAATCAATCAGTCACTTTTATTGTATACATGCATATACACGCCTTTTGCCCATATAACGGGTAAGCAGAGATGATATCCGAAGCCAACTTTTCGACCCCGCGGGAAAAGAGACGTGACGGATGGCGAACCACGTCGCCGCCATTTTGGTACGAGTTGAAAAATTATTTCTCCTCATTGCGTTCCCGCGAGCAGTATAGTGACAGCATTGCATATTATGGTGTTGACAGGAGTACAAGGAGCGACAAATACATACATACATAAGATCACGACTGTATCCCATAAGGGTTAGTCAGAGATTGGACACTCACTGCAAAAACAGATGATTGCCACAATCCACGTTTCACCAAAACAATATAATGCAGTTGGTGTGATAGGTGGCGAGCCCATCGCCACCATGCGCTGTTGAGTGCACAGTGCAATTTAATTCCCTTACTCGCCTTTTACGAGATCCATTGGATGAGATGGAGTTGTGGTATTCTTTTAACGAGCTCCCACCACACGGCGAGCGACAAATAAGTTCTTATTTATTCGCCAGTGATGACGAGACGATGGTCCATTCACTTCAGGCCGCATGAGGAAGCTCAGTGTCGCTCAGCGAGCTATGGAAAGGGCCATGCTCGGAGTTTCTCTGAGAAATAACCGATAACCGTTGGGGAGGAAAGTAAACTCAGTGTAGGGCGACCCGCCACTAAATGGAGCGACGACCTGCACGGTTTTACGGGAAGTCGATGATTGCAGGTGGCTCAGGACCGTGTTTTGTGGCAATCTATGGGGGAGTAGGCCTCTAGGATCAACAGTAGTACTATGGTCGGCTGAAATGATAATGATGATTCGTTATACTGTTCCAGTGGATAAACACTCTGTTACTAAGTATTTTATATCTTTTTTGTGTTGGACGATAGATTTTTTAATGACATTATATGATTGTCGTCCAATTCGCTACACCATCCGTCCAGTAAAAGTTAATATAGCATATTATGAATGCTTTTAAGTCAGGGTTGACTGTGCGCCCACTTGCACGTGCGCTGTTCTCCTTCATAGAGGTATAGGGCGACTAATAATATTATAGCCGAATAGACAACCGTTTTAGTGAGGGTGGAAACCCTTTCATTTTTTATACGTTCTAATTACAGAGTAGCGTGAAATTATCAATTTTCCCGCTAACACTTGCTAACGGATGTTTGTATTTCGTTGAAAGAATGTTTTTTTTTTTATTAATTAACATCTAAAATATAAAATGCATCACAGCAATGAGGTCTTCCAGTATAAACAAATGAAGTATGGAACAGAGACTACACAAGTACATTTACCAGAAAATAGCATAGGCGAAGTTAAAGACAATGAGACAATTGCTATTAACCACTGCATGGCAAAATTCAAACGTAAGTTGTTATCTCGCCCTTCTAAGCTCCGACGGTCGGAGACTCCGACGGTCGAATGTTATAATTTTTTTTTTATTGGATAAAGTGATGAAACGAGCAAAACGTTCACCTGATTGGTAAGTGTAATTTACTACCAATGCGCTGCGGTTTCATCCGTACGGCGTGGTACCTGATGGTAGGATTACTATGCAGGAATTCGTCTAGGTACCTACCACCCAAGGGCCAGTTATTATGCCGTGAGCAGTACCGTGAAGCAGTAGTGTGCAAACATTGCTCTGTTTCGGTATGAAGGGCACTGACAGCTAGTGTAATCGCTGTGCATGTGAGACTTAAGCACTGATGTCTCCGGGTGACGGGTGGAGTGTGGTGTCACACAGAAATGTTCTGGATGACGCAGCATTTGGTATGGGCTTACGTTGTATTCACCAGCAGGTGAATTTTATGCTCGTTTCGTTACTTTATCCGATAAAAATAATCTTTTATACAAATTCTTCAGCCTCAACATAGTATGAATAAAATCAAACTGCGTGATAGTATCAGTTAAGCGTTTAGCTACTTCTGTGGTGAATATATATAATATATTATTATTTATTTTATATTTTATTATTATTTATTTTCGATGAAGTTTGTACAGTTAGCCTTCTTGGATTTTACAGTCTCATAGGAACAGATGACGTTTGATTTTGTTTGACTCAAGCATATCTATGTATTTATTAACAGGTGATGATAAAACTTTGTACCCTTTATAAACTTAAAGCGGGCATTTATGAGTGTGCTGATTTGGCATAGTTAGCGCTTGTACGGAGAAGAAGCGAGGTAGCTAAAATTTATATATAATATGTGATACAAATACATTAACGTAAATTAAAAAAAAAAATATTATTTACGATCACACTGCCAGTGTCAAACACATAATAATCTGTGTTCAAACAGTCGCAGAGAGTAGAAATTGTCACTACTAGAATTTGAAAAGGTTGCCAACAAATATTTAGAAGAAGAAAAAGTATTTATTGGTACAGCAGAAAAGAACCAGTTATCATAAAAACACATACTAATAAAAGAAAATACAATCACAAAATATTAAAATAAATAGAATCAAACATAAACAATAAAAAAAAATCAAAACAAAATAAAAACATAAGAAAATAGTATAAATTAGAGATGTGCCATGTGCGTATCTCACGGCTGAACCAATAGGTCTCCAGATCAGCTTTATGTTAGACTATAAAACCTGATGCTGATTTTCATTTCGAACCTAAATGTACTACGGATTTCAAGTTTAACTAGACCAATTTACTCAAACCTCTATCATACAAAAGTTTTTTTTTATAAATTACTCCACAGGGCGACCACTAGTATACCTAACACTAGTAACTTTTCCATATACGTCATGTACTCTACCTCTGGACAAGACGTTTGTCCCTTGCGAAGTTCGTGTCATAATTTTTTCGAATATTAGTCATCTATGAGATGTTCGAGTGAGATTCGGACCTACGGACAGTTGGCTTGTGTTCTGGGCGGTAAGAACCGCCCTCGTATGCAATATATCTTGTGTGTCTCGTTTGCCCCATCTTGTATAAAAAAAAATAGTGCATGAGAAATTTGTGTCAGTAAAATGCTCTCACGTTACACATAACACTCTCAGTGCGATGTAACATTTTTTTTAAATGAAACGATCAGATTTCTTTGACATTATTTGATAACTTTCTTGGTGTATGACAACCAACTTCTTCACGCCAGAAAACGATTTCTGTTGTTGCGAATGTAAGAATTGGTCAATTTAAACTTGATTTGCATTGTTCTTCTTTTAATTCTGGTCTCTTTCAATAGAATTCTGCCAATTTAAGCCAGTCACGAGAGCGACTATAGATAATTCTAAAATGTCGATCGATGATATTTGACCTTTACTGAAGATTTGCTTGACTGATGGAAACAAGGCGAAAAGTACAGTTCTGGACATAAATAGAATTTCACAAGTACTTGCTGCATAATAAATTATCAATATTAAACATCACAACTATAAAAAATATACAGAAATTACAAAGTTCAATTAAAACAATACCGTCGCTTCTCGAGTTGACGCCAAAAGATTACCTCATTACGAAACGACGTTTGACAAACGAAATTTACATTTCCTACGTCCAAAAAATAAAGGATTTTCATTTCATTCATTTACATTTCATATATTTGTTTTGATAAATCCAATGAGTGCGAAACTTATTGGCTTGTGGAAATATTATGATCCCGAAAATTTTGAACAGTCCAAAATAGCGACTGTCATTGTTGTAATAGAAGTTAAGTTATTGTCATTTTTGTTGACATAGAAATAAGGCTTTTATTAATTTGACCGTGTTTGTATGTCTGTAAGTACGTATGTAACTAACAATGTAATAATAAAATCCGGGGCCTTGGGCGACCAAGATTTAGGGGGCGGCAAAACTTAGTGATATATTTTTGATTATTATTCATTAGTGGTAGCGGCTTAAGAGAATCTACCTACCCCATCTCTTCTCGTGGGTGTCGTAAAAGTCGACAGAGGGAAAATAAAAACCAGGAGATGGGCAGCAGCATCTTCCTGGAACATCTGAATAAATAAACTGCGGATGCCAATCCGCCTGCCAAGCGTGGCAACTATGGCAAACTTTTGTGGCAATCTCTGGGAGAGGCTTATGTTCAGCAGTGGACTTGTGATAGGCTGAAACAACGACGACGACGATAAGCTAAAAAAAACTGATTGAGATAATTTTATCATGAATAGACTTTCGTTGTTTTACTTTAATTTTATTATTATACGTCATTCAATTTTACGTGGTTTGTAGGAAGTGGGGATTCGGGAATCTCATGTGCCCTAGGCAACCAGGGTAACAAATCAGCCCCTGACTAGGAAATGGTCGACGACGTCAAGTTTCGCAGTCGGTGCCCTAAATCATTAGGTTATTGGTGCTTAAATTACTTGATTTAATGGAATAATTCAGCACTGGGAATAGTCTGTTCTAAGCTCTGTAATAATTCTCATAATGATTTCTTATATTATATTTAAAACTACTTTTACGGATTTTATCGAGTTTAATTTTTAAACAATTTATAACCGCTTTAATTGTTCTAGGGGGCATGCAAGGTATATCCAATGGCCGTCGATTGTTGGCGAAATAACCATCTTAAATATGCACAAAAACCGGTGATAGTAAGCAGCGCCTAAGGAGCGAGACGTCTGGTGCTGCTATCACCAATCCAACTACCCAGCGTGGTGATTACGCCAACTCCTCCTTACTTGAAATGACCTATGTTTTATTTTCTTTTCCGATTTGTATGCGATTTGCAGCATCTACGGTCATAGTGATGAAACGAGCAAAAAGTTCACATGATGGTAATTGCAACGTCTGCCCATAACATATGCTGTGCCACCCAGAAAATTTTCGGTGTGACATTACACTGTGCCCATCACCCTGAGACATAGGTTCTGAAGTCTCATATCCCCAGTGATTACGCTAGCTCACAGTGCCCTTCAAACCGAAACCAGTAATGTTTGCACACTACTGCTTCACGGTAGAATAACTGGCCCTGGGGTGGTACCTACCTAGACGGACTCCTGCATAGGAATCCTACCACAGTAAAACTAATACCATAGTTAATTCAGACTACCTTCACTTTTTTTTAATTGGATAGAGCAACGAAATGTGCAAAACGTTCACCTGATGGTAGGTGCAACGCCTGCCCATAACAAATGCTGTGTCATCCAGAACATTTGTGTACGACACCACACTGCCCGTCACCCTGAGACATCAGTTCTTAAGTCTCATATGCACAGTGATTACACTAGCTATCGGTGCCCTTGCTCAATACTGCTTCACGGCAGAATAACTGGCCTGGGGTGGTACCTACCTAGACGGATTCCTGCACAGGAATCCTACAACCAGCAAAACTCTGTGATGTAGTAACTCTATTAATGTAGTAAATGTTACTCTGACCTCTACGCCACGAGGCCATCATCAAATTATATTAGCTTGGTTCAAGCATATGTTTTGAATCACTTCAAAGCGAATTTAAACTTGTCACACGAGCACATAAGAGGCTGAATATTCCCATGGCTTGCTTAGACCAAGCCCCATTGCGATCGGCGAACAGTGTCCAATCAAGTTTTCTGTCAAATCAAGTGCCTTTTAAGGTATTGACAAATTGTCGAGTATTTTGTCGTGTGGTCCAAACACACTGTCGAAAGCGATTTTAAGTTTGATTACGTTATTGTTTCAATAAAAATGAGTTTGATTAAGTTGTTGTTACAAGATGACATTTTTTTTTATAATCATCATCATCTCAGCCTATCATAGTCCACTGTTGAACATAGACCTATTCCGTAGATTGCCACAAAACACGGTCCTGAGCCACCAGCATCCATCGACTTCCCGCAAAACTGTCACTCTATCTAGTGGGGGGTGGTAGCCAATCGAGAACCTTTCTTCCCCAATGGTTCTTTCTAAAAAAGTTCTCAATCACCATCAAAAATTAAAACTTTTTATCAGACATTTGACAAATTCCGCTAGGTTATCGACACACGTATCACTTACCGTAATGCGAACGCCCCTGCTCGTCTCCTCACTTTATACAATAAAAAAAAGAAAGCTTAACATCCGATCAGGAACAACAACATTGTTATGTTTTTATAAAAACTATGTCGCACTAGAATTTCTCATGAATCGTGACAGCGGTTTACAGACATACATTTTATTCACAACACAAACAGGTCCGAAAACCAACGATATGTGTTTTTGGACAAATGTTCGCTCCAGCGGGGATTCGAACTTGCGGCGAAGGAATCAGGCGCTCCGACTACTAGGCCACGCGGTCATCTTCTCATACTCAGCTTCACATCTATAATCGATACGAGACAACGGATAAAAATACTTGTTATTAATATCTCTTGCTGTGTTGCCAGATTACAAAAACTACTTAACCGCATGGTCTCTGATTGATGGCGGAATAAGCATCCTAATTACAGAAAAGTAATATTTACAGCTTATTAACGTTCTTTTATTTCTAAGGGGGGAGCCGGGAAGATTCGGACACGCTGCTGCAATATGGATTGGCGGACTTCACATGACGTGTAAATATTTTTTTTCCTCAGACATGCAGGTTTCTTTACGTTGTTTTCCTACAGCGACGAGCACAGTGGTACAGCAGCAGTGGAATATTCATCATCATCATCACTTCAGCCTATCACTAGTCCACTGCTGGACATAGACCTCCCCCATAGATTGCCACAAATGTTAGTAGCTGTCATTTTGGAGGGATTTTGCCATAGTTGCCACGCTTGGCAGGCGGATTGGCAACCTAATTTTAGGTTTTCGCTCTGTCGACTTTTACGAAACCCACGGGATGAGATGGGGTGGTATTATTTTTTTTTTAAGTGACTGAAACGAGCAAAACGTTCACCTGATGGTAAGTGCAACGTCCGCCCACAACAAATGCTGTGTCACCCAGAATATTTCTGTGCGCCCTGTCACCCTGAGACATCAGTTCTTAAGTCTCAAATGCCCAGTGATTACGCTAGCTCACATTGACCTTCAAACCGAAACACTGTAATGCTTGCACACTACTGCCTTCACGGCAGTACAACTGGCCCTGGGGTGGTACCTACCTAGACGGATTCCTGCATATGAATCCTACCACCAGTAAATATACTATATTCTCTTAAGCCGCCACCACAAGCTGGTCTGTTCAGACTGATAATGATGATCGTACTTTAACCGCGAGTCTAAACGCTTTTCGCTTGTAACCGCCGCCGGCGCCATTTTGCACAATGTCACCCTTACCGCAAACATAATTCGGAATTGTATCGCCATTGTATTTTTACCCATAACACAAGAAACGCTTTTTCAGTCGCATTGTGTCATTCGGCGACGGTTTTTTATTTAATTTCTTCTTAAGCTTTGTCGACAATCCCTTTAGTCGGAGCTTAATGCCCTTTCTCTGATTGAGTGCTGAATGTTAGGGCCCTTGAAGACTGTTTATGCATTGGGCCTGTTTTAATATTCTAATTGACGTTTATAATGTTATGAATACGGCTTATGCACTTAGCTGCTGACTTCACGTGAATTCAATTTAAAGAAATCGAACAGTTTGACAGAACTTTATTTGTTAGAAAGAAAAATAAGTCAGTTTATTTTAAAATAACGTTGCCTTTTGGATTACTCCTGTAAGTAAATCGCGTTTATTTTTTATTATTTATATAAATTATAACTCAATACCCCCGTGACTATGGGTGCTGTAAAGCACTCGAAACGTCCGGGTTATAAATAGTTAAATTAAACGTTATTTAAATGTGTAGTATTCGCGTAAATAAAAGAAAACATTACTCCTGTTAGGTCGGGTATAGGACTCGAAACACGAGATTTAAGAACTGATATCTCCGGGTGACGGGCGCAATTTGGTGCTGCCACACAGAAATGTTCTAGATGACACAGCATTTGTTATTGGCAGACGTTGCACTTACCATCAGGTGAACGTTTTTCTAGTCTCGTCACTTTATCCAATAAAAAGAGCCTGTTCACTGAAAATTTTAAAATCTATAACTTATTGAAAAAAGATCACCTCTAAAATACCTTCATCAGTAAATACATAAAGTATTTAATGAGATTTTGTTATAATGATATACGGAACTGAGGCGGGGTCAGTGTCAGTGGCATGATAAAGCTTAAAGTTCCGCGCCGAGAGAGCGGTGCTGGAGTTCTCTTGCGCGATCGAGCGAATACTACGTTGGTAACCTGGGTCCAGGGTAATGTATCTAGCAAGAAGAATCAGTAAGATGACGTCGAAAGCGATTGCCATTTTACTGGTGGCGGGAATCCTATCCAGGTATCCGTCTAGGTAGACAGAGTAGTTTTACTACTCGTATGAAGCAGTAATGTGCAAACATTGCGTTTCGGTATGAAGCGCACTAAGAGCTAGTGTAATCACTGGGCATATGTGACTTGAGAACTGATGTCTCAGGGTTACTAAACAGAGTGATAAAATAAAAAAAAAATCTGACCGAAAAATTGGCGATCCCTTAAAGTAAAGTTGTGAAATGAATGATGAAAATTAAATTTGTTTTTTTTTTTTAAATATGCACACTTTGTTTTTTTTATATGCATTTTAATATAAATACCTGATAAAGAGACAATTAATTAAAAGCCGTTAGTCGTCTGGTAGCGGCTTAAGAGAATCTACCACCTCATCTCATCCCGTGGGTGTCGTAAAAGTCGACAGAGGGAAAATAAAAACCGGTAGATGGGCAGCAACGTCTTCCTGGAACATCTTAATAAATAAGCCCGCCTGCCAAGCGTGGCAACTATGGCAAAATCCCGCCAAAATGAGAGCGGGGATGCCTATGGGGAGCCTGTGTATAACAGTGGATATTATATATATAGTAATAGGCTGAAGTTTTTTTTTTTATTGCAGAAAGTGTCGAAACGAGCAAAACGTTCACCTGATGGTAAGTGCAACGTCCGCCCACAACAAATGCTGTGCCACCCAGAATACTTCCGTGCGGCACCACAAAGCGCTCGTCACCCTGAGACATCAGTTCTTCAGTCTCAAATGCCCAGTGATTACGCTAGCTCGCAGTGCCCTTCAAACCGAAACACAGCAATGCATGCACACTACTGATTCACGGCAGGAATAACTGGCCCTGGGGTGGTACCTTCCTAGACGGATTCCTGCGTAGGGATCCTACCACCAGTAAAATTGATGATTAATTAAAAATATTTATTTTGACAGATCATAACTATCATGTCCTGAATCACATCAAATTAAACGTTAGTGATGTGCTGTGTTGCGTATTCGTTCAGTATGGCTTGCAATCATGAGTATACTTCTCTTCGATTCTATTAATCACTAGCAGATATAGTGGGTCCTTAACAAGGACTATGACGGTGCAAATGCGACGAGTGTGCGAAACAAATTGCGCCCCGGCGTGACACATCGGGAATTTAATTTACCACCCTTGTAATATCCCGGCAATGCGAACTGCTTGTTGGATTTCGCGATGTTGGTAGCTTCCAATAATGCGTGAAATTTAAATTTTATAAATGGAATAAGTCTAATTTTTGGAACAATTTTTTTATTAACTGA
Organism: Luehdorfia chinensis; assembly: GCA_019845155.1. Taxonomy (NCBI): domain Eukaryota; kingdom Metazoa; phylum Arthropoda; class Insecta; order Lepidoptera; family Papilionidae; genus Luehdorfia; species Luehdorfia chinensis. The sequence continues at coordinate 3,831,744 of JAHVAK010000390.1, forward strand.
ACTCAATGAAACGGTGAATATAATCTGTGTATGAAGCGATTTACTTTTAAATTTGTAAATTAGTAGCGGATTTTTGGCGCCAACTCGAAAAGAGGCGGCAGTGTTTTTATTGAATTTTAATAATTTCTGTGTATATTTTCAGTTTTGGTGTTTAATATTGATAATTTATTATGCAACGAGTGCTCGTGAGAGTGTATTGGAAAATTTATTTCAAGGCCAAAATTGTGCTGTTCGTTTTGTCTCCATAAGTCCTTTCTTTCTTTTGTTTTTTAAAAAAAACGATGCCTCACAGTAGGATTTGTCCTGCGTCGTGGGTACGTTTTACAGACATAAATTCCACATGCACAAACCACCCAGACCCGGAACAACTATCTGTAGGCCATACGAATATATGTCCCGTGCGGGAATCGAACCCGCGACCCGCGGCGCAGAAGCCAAGGGCTTAGCCACCTACGCCAACCAAGCCGACAAAAGTCCAGCTCTTTACTAAAAGTCAACTATCATTTTGCTGCCGGTCGAAATTTTGAAGACTTGTTGCTTGTAGATTACTACTCAACTTAAAATAATATATTTATACCTGGATACATTATACATACATACATAAGATCACGACTGTATCCCATAAGGGGTAGTCAGAGACTGGGCACTCACTGCAAAAACAGATGATTGCCACAATCCACGTTTCACCGAAACAATATAATGCACTTGGTGTGATTGTTGGTGAGCCCATCGCCACCATGCGCTAGTGGGTGCACAGTGCAGTTTAATTCCGTACTCGCCTTTTACGAGATCCATTGGATGAGGCTTTTAACGAGCCGCCACCACACGGTTATATTATTTGACACTGGTAAATATTTTACGACTGTTCTAACCGGACAGGTAGTAAAATGTTATAGGAAAATAATTACTCTAATTACGGGATCGGCTTTTTTACGCGAGTAAAAACGCGGGGCACCGCTTGTATTACATAAGGAGTTACTTTTCCCTTTCGCAGGTTAAGTAATCATTGGGTTTTTTTCCCCGCCTCGATACCTCCGTAGGGATAAAACAAACACGATACTGACGCGAGCTCGTGAGTTTTTTCGTTATTTGATTAAGTGACGAGTTGGAGGCAAACTTATCCGTGTTGACATTGTTATGGCCGCCGGCTATTTTCTTTCCGGTTGATCACTTGTAAACGCCCAAACTAAAGAACGGGTTATTTTAGGATACGACAATAAGGATAAATACGTTAAGATCGCTTCCTTTCATATTGTGCCTTTATTTGATTCACTTTTTATTATATTAAAAGCTCTTATTTACGTGTGGCAACATCGTACCAGTCAAAAGCAGTGTAGGGCGACTCTCTACTAGATGGAGACGACCACGGTTTTGCGGGAAGTCGATGGATGCACGTGTCTCAGGGCCCTGTTTTGTCGCAATCTATGGGTAGGGACTGAAATGATGATGTTGATGGTGATGAAAAGCTTTTATTTAACTTGGTTTTACTGTCCGCTTGGAATATAACAGGCAATTTTGAACATGTTATTCGATCTGACTGAAATTTAACATACGTTTTTAAATCCGATGGCATATCGTCTGGTAGTTGGACTTTTTACTGGTGGTAGGATTCCTATGCAGGAATCCGTCTAGGTAGGTACCATTCCAGGGCCAGTTATTCTGCCGTGAAGCAGTAGTTTGCAAGCATTACTGTGTTTCGGTTTGAAGGGCACTGTGAGCTAGCGTAATCACTGGGCATTTAAGACTTAAGAACTGATGTCTTAGGGTGATGGACACAGTGTCACACAGAAATATTCTGGGTGACACTGCATTTGTTGTGGGCGGACGTTGCACTAACCATCAGGTGAACGTTTTGCTCGTTCTGTCACTTTTGTTTAAAAAAAATCATAGACCAAGTTCATCCTGTTGCAGCCAGAATCATCTCCTCTTGATGGAACTATTCATGAGTATCCTATTTAATTGTTACTATCAGACATACATAAATATATTTATATAACAAATATGATGTCCTTCTAGACGATTTTCGAATTTTAAGCGCAAATACAAGTCGACTCTCTCGTCCTAACCTACTCGAGTCCGATGTAACGTTTAGTGGATTTTAACGTGTCAGAAACACGGTACAACCACAATCAGTTCCGAAAACGGGATTCGCACCTTGGACCCACAGTGGAATAAATATACATACAGTCACGCCCTTTTCATATAAGGGGTAGGCAGAGGCCACTCACATAGCCCACCTTTCGCCCTCATGAGAATTTTGGTATAATTGGTGCCAATCGCCAAATTGGTGGTAATTCACACTACTCATTCCGTTCCTACGACCATTAGATTGACGGCATTGCATATTGTGGTGTTATCTGCGCGAATAACTGCTCGGTTGGCGCAGTGGCTAAGCCCTGGGCCTCTGCGCCGGGTTCGATTCCCGCACGGTACAAATATTTGTATGGCCTACAGATAGTTGTTCCGGTTGTGGGTGGTTTGTGCATGTGGAATTTATGTCTGTAAAACGTACCTATGACGCAGAAGAAATCCTACTATGGGGCATCGTTTTTAATCTAAAAAGATAGAAAGAAAGAATAAAGGGCTGTCCGTGCAATACCTTAGTATCCTTTTACGACACCTCGGTAGGATAATGGTAGGTGCTACTCGTACTGTACTCTGCCGGACACCAAACGGCTGAATATATATCACTAGCCGTGCGCCGCGGTTGCACCTGCCGTCGGTCGTAGCGTGATGTTATATAGCCTATAGCCTGCTCTGATAAATGGGCTATCCAACACTATTTTTTTTTAATTCACACCATTAGTTCCTGTGATTAGCGCGTCTAACCAAACAAACTCTTTCATCATCATCATCATCATCATTAGCCTGTGGCAGTCCACTGCTGGACATAGGCCTCTCCCAATAGGCGCCATTTAGCCCGATCTTTGGCTTCACGCATCCAGTTGCCTGCCAGCCGCCTTGCGCAGATCGTCGCACCATCTAGCCAGGGGGCGCCCCACATTACGTTTGCCTAAACGCGGTCTCCACTCCAGGATTTGCCTACTCCAACGGTTGTCGCTTCTGCGACAGATGTGTCCAGGCCATTGCCACTTCAGTCTGCTAAACTTCAAAGGCTATGTCGGTGACTTTAGTTCTCCGGCAAACAAACTCTTTAGCTTTATAACATGAGTATAGATTAATAATCCGAGAATCTACTATTTAAATGAAAGTTGCTTTAATATTTCGTAATATATTTATCCGTTAGTGGAATTATTTTATAGTTTTTTTTTTAATGGATAAAGTGATGATACGAGCCAAAACGTTCACCTGATGGTAAGTGCAACGTCGGCCCATAACAAACGCTGTTTCGTCCAGAAAACTTCTGTGTGACACTGTGTCCATCACCCTAAGACATCAGTTCTTAAGTCTTAAATGCCCAGTGATTACGCTAGCTCACAGTGCCCCTCAAACCGAAACACAGTTATGTTTGCACACTACTGCTTCACGGCAGAATAACTGGCCCTGGGGTGGTACCTACCTAGACGGATTCCTGAATAGGAATCCTACCACCAGTAAATAACAGTGAAGTAACAACTTATACCCGTCAGTATATTTTCATTTTTGTGAGGGGTTTGGAGCCGGGAGGAGAGCGCCAAACTGCTCAGGTGCTGGTAGGCGACTTTACATGTCGTTGAAGTATTATTTATTTCTCATTTCAGAATTGATTCATTACAGAACATTAGATCATTTTCATAATTCATTAACAGTTTTCAATATCATTCAATTTCAGCTGTCGTCATGATGTCTTCTTTCATCGTCGAGAACGTAAATCAACAATTAAAATGTAGCGGGAACCGTGGGTTTGTACCCACCCGGCTTACAAGTTTACTGTGAGAGTTGAGACGGGCGCCCGTCCACTGAGCTTGTATATATTTTGGACAATTTTTTTATTTCAATATTCAAATTGCATACAAAATGCACACACATATAAAAAACAAAGGATCGGTTTAATGGCATATAACATCATTTCCGGTAGTCGCGTGGCGGATAAAATGTACGGTACGGACCGGAAATGAGTTGGCTCGGTTGCCCAAGCCGCTTTATACCTAAATAAAAATTACGTTATAATTTCATAATAAAAATGTTGTTTTTGTTTATTTCATTTGATAAAAGTGGCGGAACGAGCAAAACGTTCACCTGATGGTAAGTGCAACGTATGCCCATAACAAATGCTGTGTCACCCAGAACAGTGTGATACAACAATGCGCCCGTCACACTGTGACATCAATTCTTAAGTCTCATATGTCCGGTGTTTACGCTAGCTCTCAGTGCCCTGCATACCGAAACACAGTAATGTTTGCACACTACTGCTTTACGGCAGAATAACTGGCCCTGGGGTGATACCTACCTAAACGGATTCCTGCATAGGAATCCTACCACCAGTATAATTCAGGATAATCGTTTTCATGTTTACATTCTATAACCGAGCCGTGTAGCTCAATACCTCTTTTTTTCCAATCCTAATGAATACCTATATTTCCGCGAATGCTACACATCTAAATAAAACTAATTTTTACGGATTCTATCGCGTTTTATTTTGAACTATTTCTAACCCGACGTTTCGAGCGCTTCAAAGCACCTATGGTCACGGGAAGACTGAGGTGACAGATGTCCTGATGTCATGTGTACCCGGGGTAACTTAATCTTTTAATTATTTTTTGGTCCGATCTACGCAGAAAGAGCTAACTGTCTTGAAGTCTTGCAGTGGTATGCTTGGTTTTTGATTTAATTTTAATTAATATAGTATTCCAAGCTGGTAGTAGCCCGACCATCTTCTCTATTGAAATTAGGATGTTAATTTCAATAGCCTCTCGAATCTTCTTTGGTAGGAATCGGTGTTCTTTTGCAAGAATTTGTGGTTTATCAAATCTGATATAATGGTTGGGATGATCCAGAACATAGTCACAGACTGCAGACTTCCTGGAGCGCCGATGCTTCACATCAGCTATATGTTCTTTTCCCTCAAAGCAGGAGAATTTATATGTTTTAGCTTCTTTATTAAATAAGGTTCTGTGTGATAAAGAATAATGATGCGGTTTTAAGGGCTTATACGGCATTGAAGGCTAGTGTAATATTTGGACATATAAGACTTAAGAACTGATATCTCAGGGTGCCGGGCGCAGTGCACATTCTCCAATAAAAAAAGCTTACGATCTTAATCATCTTCACATTTCATGTCTCGCATAAAAGAAAACCATGTCTATTTAATTTCACAGCATTCTTAAAAAGTTTATCATTAAAGTCACAGCCCTTAAATGATTCCCAGTTTGACTGGGCAGAGGTATCCTATCATTTTAAGAGAGTTTCGTAGATGATTTCACTAGGATACTCCAGTGCGAGTTGATTCAAACGAGTGTAAACATTTTTTAGTTGTCAGACATGCAGATTTCTTTCTCTGTTGATCACAATTAATCATTACTTAAAATGCCACTCAAAATTTAGGCTTTCCGAAGCCAGTGATTGCATCCAGGCATACCTGTGTATTATCTCATTCGCGAGCTCTATCTTTTATCAAGTGCGAGTTTTTATCAAGTGAACCGTGAGTACGCTCGCCGCTTTTACATAGACATCATAAATAATATTAATAAAAAAAAAAACCATATTGCATCCTTATACAAAACCCACGGCTCGTGCAATAACATCTGCCAGCCCCACACCCCGGCGTCTATTTGACACGTCATTAAACGCTATAATGTCACGCTTTCCACTTATTATCTATCTTTATATCTTTTGTACAATTTTATGCCAAATAAAATTTGTCGCCCCGCCCTAATGACATAAATATCCTCGAAACTGGAAAAGACTTCGCGACAAAAACTGATTTAAACTCAAAAAAATCTCCGCTTGATCGTGCGTATAAATTTGAAAGATTTATTGACAGAATTTAATATATTGTGTACTAGCCGAGCCCCGCGGTTTCACTCGCGTAAAAAAGCCAACCCCGTTCGATGATATAGATATACTTTTCTATTTGAATCGGATTTTGGGGTTTGAATTTCTTTGTGCCTAATCCAACCTAAATCAAACCTAATCATTTTTCTAAAATTAAAGTAGCCTAAGTTACCAATTATAATATCAGCTATCCGTCAGTGAAGATCCCGTTGAAATTGATTCAGCCGTTTCGGAAATTAGCAGGAACAAACAGACAATCAGACAGACAGATAGTCAGACAGACAGAAAGACAGACGAAAATTTTAAAAATTGTTTTTCTTATGAGGAACGTATAAACTTTCATAAGTATTAAAGTAAAAAGCTGTTATTTTGTTATCACAAACAGACACTTTAACTTTATTTATTTGTATAGATTTCATTAAGTTCTTTGTAAGTTACTTGCGGTAGAGCGCCTGTACAGGGATCCATCTAGGTATGTTAGGTAAAATATAGTTTTGTTTGCACATTACTCTGTTTCCGTTTGTTGGACCGTGGCATGTGGTGGTGACGTACTAAAATCTGTCGCACATTCTTATAACGTAATTGTGGTTAAAGTTGCCCAAGTTTTTTTTATTGGATAAAGTGACGAGACGTGCCTAACATTCACCTGTTAGTAAGTGGAACGTTTGCCCATAACAAATGTTGTGTCACCTAGAACATTTCTGTGTGGCACCACATTGCGCCCGTCACCTCGAGATACCAGTTCTTAAATCTTATATGCCCCGTGATTACACAAGCTCATAGTGCCCTTCAGACCGAAACACCTATGTGATGCTTATCTAGACTGATTCCTGCATAGGAACTCTACCACCAGTTCGTGAAAGGAACATGGTTTCTGACAGATTGAAGAATTATCATCTCATATATCATCACCATCATTTCAGCCTATCTAGTTCACTGCTGAACACCATTCCTCATAGATCGCCACAAGTCACGCTCTTGAGCCGTTCATGTATCGACTTCGCTACATCTAGTGAGCGGTCGCTGTGTTTGCGAGTAAGAATATTTCGAAGATATGCAAAGTTTGTATTTTATGTAAACCCCGCATTGGAGCAGCGAGGCGGACTCTTCACGGTTTCAAAACACTAACAAATTAGAGGAGGCCTGTGCTCAGCCGTGGGACATTTACAGGGTGTTCTAAACTTTGTTATAGATAATGACTCTGGGAACTCGTCTCATAAATGCACTAAGTCTCATATGCCCAATGAATACTTTAGCTCTAAGTGCCTTTCAAACCGAAACGTTGTCAATTTTGCACACTACTGCTTTTGGGCAGAATAATTGGTCCTATGGTGGTAATTACCTAGACAGCTTCTTGCATAGAATTACCACCAGTAAGCTGGAAACCCTAGCAGCTAGTTAACAAATAATTATACAGTGAGAGTTTTATAATTTTTTGAGCATGCCGTGTGACGAGAATGTACAGCTCCATCTTCTCGATGTCGAACTCAAAAACATTAAACTCAAGAGTGGGGAAAAATGCTAATCGGGAAATGGACAGCAGCACATTTCTGTACCATCTAAATTAATAAACAGCGGTTCGACAATTATGGCAAAATCACCCCTGTATGCTTAATATTGTTTAATAATTTTAATGGTTTTAGTAAGTGATATTATTCGTTTCCCTGTGTTGATTGTATGTGTCGACGTTTAAAAAAAAATCAAATAACGTTTAAAATTCTCATTACGGAATAACAAAAAGTCCATTGCGATAATTAGTTTTGTTCGCATTGAAAAAGGTACAATAGTTTGTTGGATAAAATAATTGCAAGTGCTATAAATTACAATTAATGCAAATACAAGTCGAGTTTCAAATGCAATTCGAACAAAAGAGCATCACGTTTAGCGACAATGCGTTGCGTTTAAAACATACATTGCGATTGGGCGTAACGGTTCACGTGATGAAGCTGTAATGAACTTGACCCCGCCCTATGGAGAAGGGATAGGCAGGTGCGCGTGAGTTGCAAAAAAGAAGGGAGTATGGATTGCATAATTCAAAAAGTATTTTTGGAAGTTTCTTGCTTTCTCTGTTAAATATATCTTGTAGAAAGAACTCTACATAATCCGCCTGAGCTCATCGAAGCCTTCGCCAAAGATAATCGCAGAGAAATCTTTTACCAGAACCGACTAAATCAAATAGAAAGGCTTTTGTGAACTGCTTAGTGTGAATGCGGTTAATTTTAATAAATAATTATCTTATAAACATTCGCCATATCCATTAGCTTAACACAAAGAATACACAGAAAATCATTATGGTATTGTATTCTACGCGCTGATTCTGATTTGTACAAATAAAGCGATACTACAAGGATAGATGTATATATTTCTCTTAAATATACAAGATCTAATTAATCATCTTGTCACTTATTATAATTAATATTATGGGTATTATAATTACCTGATGGTAGGATTCCTATGCAGGAATCCGTCTAGGTAGGTACCACCCCAGAGCCAGTTATCCTGCCGTGAAGCAGTAGTGTGCAAACATTACTGTGTTTCGGTTTGAAGGGCACTGTGAGCTAGAGTAATCACTCGGCATATGAGATTTAAGATCTTATGTCTCAGGGTGATGGGCACAGTGTGGTGTCACACAGAAATTTTCGGCTGATGACGATTTTTCAGCGGCTATTATTAGCCATAGAGGTAATGCTACCTCCATAGAATTAGAATGACCGTTATAGGACAAATAATCATAAAATCTTAAGTGGTAATGAGATATAATGTAGACTTAGATATATAACGGTCCCGTACCGAGTTGATGGAGCGACTAGCTTCTTGAAAAGTTGATAAAAACGATAGTACAGAACAATACGACCAATAGTGGTGGTAGGATTCCTATGCAGAAATCGTCTAGAATACTGCCACCCCAGGGCCAGTTATTCTGGCACTTAAAGCTAGTTTAATTACTGGCCATATGAGACTTAAGAACCGATGTCTCAGGAGGATGAGTGCAGTCTCTGTCTACGCAGAATTATTCTGGGTAACACAGCATTTGCTTTAGGCAGACGTTGCACTTACCATCAGGCGAACGTTTTGTTCGTCTCGTTATTTTCTCCAATTAAAAAAATATCAAAAGTCAGCGGCAGAGTCAACTTAGCTGCGGATTGGTAGGCTTTGGTTCATTTGAGAATGCGTAGAAAATTAATTCAAGTAGGGCATCCAATTATTTTCTTACCCCTGTGCACATCTGATTTTCAGAGATCATTTATCCGCGCTAACATCACGACCGACGACTTAATTAAGTGTACAGTGAGTATAAGAATCCTCCTCTAAGGTCCTAGCCTTCGTAGCAAATATCGGAGCTTGGAGAATAATATTCAATAATGTAATACGATGAAAGATAAGAGAATGTTCTTTATAAAGATTAGTCTCTTAGACAAAATCCAATCGCCCCATGATAAAATTTCAGACAAGAAACATTTAATAATACAAATGTAAGTATGTATATAGTTAATAGAATCAGGCGTTACTTTGCGGAAATCCATTACAATGAAGGAAACGAAGTCTGTATGTCGTGGTCTCATTTCAGTGGTGTATATTACCTAGTAGTAGTGTTGTAGTGGTGAAGGGTATCTTGTGGCGGTTCCCGATGGCGGTGTTAGGTTGTTTGTGCACGCTAGTGAAAGAGGGCGGGCGGTGCTCTTCAAAATGTAGGTAATCTACACCATTTTGCATGTCTCATGGCGTGAAGCGGCGTGAGATAGTGCTTTATACCCGACGTGTAAAGGTCAAGCGATGCGGCGGTCTTCAAATGCCTCTATCACAATTATATTGCACTTATATGCTAATTTGAATAGACTCATATAAAGAAAAAACTTTAAGGAATTCATAAAAATTATTTTGAAAAATCATCTAATATTGCTACTTTGGTAAATCAGCACTTAAAATTGCAATTAACAATTTTACCACGTGCTCGGCGGTGCAACCCCCTCGCGATACACCAAAACTCGACCCGCGGAAAAAGGAGACCGAGGCACGTCCTCGAGGACCCTGACGACGCGACCACTAGGGCCCAAGCGCTCTACTCATCACTACGCAAACACACAACATCACCACCATACCGCCCCCGCCGTCGGCGAGGGCGTATCAGACAAAGTTATTCGCGATACCGCCGCATCTCAGGTCGGTTCTCCTCTAGCAGTAGTGTCATAAACAGAAGCGTCGCTGGAGTTTCTTGCGCCATTTCTTCTCCAGCGGAAACGCATTCCGAATTGGTGGTAAACTTATCTAATAATAGTCATGATAATAGTATTAATAGTAGTAGTAATATTGCCCTCCCGATTGCAGTAACTGACCGAGCCGAGGCCGGCCCCCTTGGGCACCCTCGAGTCGGTTACTCACGCGAACAGGATGACGGTCCAAGCCGAGGTCCCCTCTTGGGGGCCCTTGCGCCAGTCATCCATAAATAAAGGTTTCGGCTAAGCGCCCTCAGCGCTATGCCAACTTTCAATCCGGCGAAGCTGTAAAAGCCTTCGGGATAACAGTGACCATGAAACCTTAAAAAAAAAAAAAAGAAAAGAAAAAGCTCGGCGGTGAAGGAAAACATCGTGAGGAAACCTGCATGTCTGAGAAATAAAAAAAAATCGAAGACATGTACAGTCCGCCAACCCGCATTGGAGCAGCGTGGCGGATTCTTCCTAGTGCTCAGCAGGGGACATTTATAGGCTGAAACTTACTATTTTTTTTCTTAAGAGTTAAAGAGTTAATGAGACGTGCACTTTTCCAAAACTTTTATAATTTGCATGCAAATTTCGTTTCCTTTATTACAAATGTTAGTATTGCAAATTCAAAAAGACTAGCCTTCAAAAGTAGCATCAATCAGCTAACCTGCCAGCCATCTAACCAGTCTGAACCTAATGACTCATCTTATATGAAGACTAATAGAAGAAGTGAAGTTCAAGACGCGTTTCATTGCTAACTAAGTTAGATTGATAGAAAATTCAACCGGCTCCAGCTGTAGTGAAATCACATGCAAATCACGACTATAAAGACTTAAACGTTTCCAATTGTAGTACTGAAGTTGATCTGCTGATAATATTTATTCTATACCCAGCTCCTTCCTATACAATAGTCTCAAGTTACTAACGTAACGCCGCGGTGTCGCGTCACACGGCGGATGAATGAGCTTCAAATTACACATTATAAGTAGTTTAGTTATTGTAAAGTAGTAATTGTCGCTTTATTGCCTTTAAGCGATTATAGGTGTTCAGGGGAGATTTTTATCGTTGCCCGATTTTCATGTGTTAGTTCTCCTTGTTGAAAGGAATGCGCTCTAAGCGGCGGAAACATTTATCAATGGCCACAAAGAATTAATCGCTAAATAATATGGTTCGTATTGGAATTTTCGAAAATCGGATTGTGTGAATATTTTTAAAACTTTATGTTAAACTACTTGGTTCGGTGGACGTTGCTCTGCCCTTTCCGGTAGGTGACGCGATGAGTTGGATTTCTGAATGACATTTAAGTACGAAATTAGTGTTTAATGAATTTTAATTAATGTTCTATCACACTGTCGGGGTCGACCACAGCACCTATCGGGTCAAGATTTTGTGGTTTTATTATTTGGCAATAAACCAAATTATATTATTGATATGAGTTAGTTTGGTCGATAGATGAAGAATTTGTTAATAACTTGACTACAGCGCCACCTGTCAAGCCCTAGCATACCTATGATCCATAGTATCAACAACAACAAATAAAGTGTTAGTATGACCTTAACCGGTTATGTCGTATATATATATGTATACATATACGTTGCGTGTAATGGGCGAGGAGTCTAGTTTTGTAATCGCAGATCCTCTTGTTGAGCGACGCGATTCGGTAAATCGTTCCAACTTGAGAGAGGTATCTCCTGCAGAAGAATAGTTGAAGGAAGATGTTGAAGCAAATTAAAATGTTTCTAATTACAAGCTCTTTTTTTCATACACGAACTTTCCTAAAAAGTGCCAGCACTTGCAGTCATCTGTCACATGGCATCCGCTGAATCTCTTTAGCATCTCACCAGTGAATTGAAAGTGATCAAAGTACTTTTATGCTAATCACCAGTCCACTGCTGAAAATAGGCCTCCCCCATAGATTGCCACAAAAGTTTGTAGGTCTAATTTTGAAGGGGATTTTGCCATAATTGTCACGCATCGCAGGCGGGTTGGCAAGCGCAGTTTGTTTATTCAAATGGTTTTTATACTTCCCTCCGTCGACTTTTACGGTCGTAGTTAGGTAAAACTGTATCATCAAATAACTTATGTAGTTTTACGGTATATTCCGGGCTCTGTGAAGCAACTTTGACAGATGTGCTTGTAATTAGACACTACCACTTTCTGTTTATTTTCTTCACTCTCATACATGCCAATGTCATCTTCTTTAACCTCACTCATTTAAACTAACCAACTTTAACCGTGAATAGGGATGTATATTGTCAAACGTTGAACAATACCAATAAAAACCGTTTCCACAAATAAATGAACGCTATTATAGGACTAATTGTACCCTACGGGTTTACCCGCTTGAAATAAGCTTACAACACGATTGCGCCGTACGACGTGGTAACTCGATGACCTGAGTATTTGCAGTCCGGCCTTTCTACATGTAGGTAATATTTGGTTCTCATTAGGGGCTCCTTAATATAAAACTGTAGCATAAAGAATTAGGAACCTTCCATAATAAACTCCTTCTCCAATCTAAAAACATTTCTTTGAAATCAAATTAGTATTTCCTGAGATTAGCGCATTGAAACATACAAATTCTACGGCTTAAGTATAGTAGCAAGATTCATATCTATCATTTGGCTTTACCTTCACAGTCAACCTAGGGGCAATCAAATAATACAATGGATTATTTTTAAATCTCTAATTATTTCCGCTTTTTTTTGTTAATACTGTAACTATCAAAACGGAAAGTGATTGACAAACATCCATTATTACATTCACTAACATGTTATTTTGTGTGAAGGGCGATGACAAAAATGGATAAATAATAAGCACACGTCGCAGTTTCCAGATTTCGGGGAAACAAGAGGTTTTTTTTAACGTAATTCGATGGATTATATTCAAATTCCATTCGATGCTTTCATCTAGAGATTAGGGTCATTGTTAAAGGGTTTTGTTGAAAAGAATAATAGGTTTCAGTTTGAGCTTACCGCGGCCGATCGTTTTGTGTTGGGCGATTGGATATTGAGAGGATATTGATTTTGTAAAAATAAAGGTGTTGTTTTTTGGTTAATGTGCTCTTTTTGATCTGACACCCTGCCTGATGCTTAAGTAAAATATAGAATTTATTATATTAGGATGCCAATGAAAATCAGGACGAGGTTGTGTTAGCTTTACGCATCCCAGCATTTTTAGGAAGATTTCGCCATTTAAATGTGAATACTGGGTTTTATAAAAAACATACAAAAAAAAAAGATATAAAATTACAATACAACATAAAAGTAAATAAAAATTATTAAAAAAATATATTTAACTTAAAAACTGGGATAATGGCAGCACCAGTAGAATAGTCATAGACTATACAGAGAGAATAAACAAAACCAGGACTATACTGAGGTGCTGTTTTTATCTATGCTGCGGCGATGCCGCGAAATGGTTCTCGCTCAGCAATGGCGTCGACTGTGATATTTTATTTAAAATATCAAATATGTTTATGGAATATTACGACTGAAAACAAACTGAAGTAAGTGCAAGTAACACAGCGTCAACAGTTGACTCACTCGGCGGCCGTCTGTCGTAGAGACTATGACGCTTGATAATGCCTCGTTTGGTGCGAAACACGTGTCGTGTTCTCGACTTCAGTGGTGTATATTATCTAGTGGTAGTATTGTAGTGGTTGGTGGAGGGTACCTGGTGGCGGTTCCTGGTGGCGGTGTTAGTTTGCTTGTGCACGCTACTGAGGGAGGGCGGGCGGTGCTCTTAAAAAACTAGGTAATATACACCATTTTTATATTTTGCATGCGGATCTTAGCAAAGTAACTTACCTTCCTTCATTATAATAGATTTCCGCAAAGTAACGCCTGATTCTATTAACTAAAACAAAAATAGTAAAAAAAACCCAGTATTCACATTTAAATGGCGAAATCCTCCTAAAAAGAATGCCACTCAGGATATGCTGGGATGCGTAAAGCTAACACAACCTCGTTCTGATTTTTATTGGCATATTATAATTAAATTATCAAAAAGGATGTTTATGGAAAATTAAGACTGAAAACAAACTGAAGTAAGTGCAAGAGGATGTTAATCTTGTGTTGATGATAATAGTAAACTTGTTAATATATATGTAGTGTATTACTTTTAATTACGCGATTATTGAAATTGACCAGTTTAACATCACACGTTACAATAAGTAGACCATATATCTTGAAAGAAAGAAAGAAAAAAAAAAACTTTATTCAATACTGCAACACAGCATACATTAACAATTCAAAAAATAAGTAAACAATAAGATACGACGTATTACATTTACAAACGTACGTTGGGCTGTAGCAACGAAAAGGCTGTCGACTCAGCATAATGCTATGGCAGAGTTGCCACAGCGCTGTTATTCTGTCGATGCCTCAGGTTTACCGAGCAGTTTCCGGACATATTATTAAACGACTTAGTAAATATGCGCACATTTTTTTTTATATATATATAAATTCGCATGCACATACACTTGCAAATCAGTACTACATTTGATATATTTTTGAACGTTTTGCAAGTATAATAGAAGCGCGACCAATAAAATCAATCATTTTTCACTGCCAGTACGACGCTTATAAAAATAACTCGGTCTCTCGAATTTCATTCATAAATTTACAAAACGCCCACAAGCTACTCGTTTCTATCGCGAATGAATTCACAATAGTACAGAATAAGCACAAAAGCGTTCGGACGTAAAATATCACCGTATTTGGGCAGCGGTATCTTTTGGAAGGCCGAAATAACGACTCCAAAAATACGAATTAATTTTAAAATAAACAAACAAAACTACGATTTTATTATATATTATTATTCTTCACTGTCACGATATACACGAAGGAAACATGCAGAATGCATGTCGGAAGAAAACATTGTGGAGGATATGAGAGCTCCGCCAACCCGTACTGGAACAGCGTCAATGATTCTTCCTAGTTCCAATATCCTCTCAGAAATGAGAGGTCTTGTACTCAGCAGTGGGACATTTATAGGCTGTCACAATACTTTATTTTTTTATAATAATTTTAATCATTTTTTTTTTAATTTTTTCCACTTTATACATATATATTGTAGTTACTAAGTTTCATGAAAGATTTTTTTGGCTTAAGCGAATCTACCATACCATCTCATCCCGTGGGTATCGTAAAAGTCGACGGAGTGAAATAAAACCAGAAGATGGGCAGACGGATCTTCCTGTAACATCTGAATAAAAAGACTGCGGTGGCCAACGTACCAAGCGTGGCAACCATAGCAAAATTCGCCCAAAATGAGAGCTGAAAACTTTTGTGGCAATCTATGGGGGGGGGAGGCCTATTTTTAGCAGTGGACTAGTGATAGGCTGACTTAATGATGATAGTATTTTTTCTCATGTTAGTTTAAAATAGAATTGGATCATTTGTGAGCTGTAACAGACTTTGTCACCTGGCTTTTCGTGGTTGCTTTTAAGTTAGGTGTCACTTGAGTTTTTTTTATTAGTAACTAGCCCTGCACCGCGGTTTTACCTACGTAATAAAGCTGTCCCCGATCGATGATATACATATATAGGATACATATAAATTAGAGTGACGAATTCATAACGAATGCAGACAGTTTCAATTGCCATCAGGTGAACGTTTTGTTTGTTTCGTCACTATATGCAATAAAAAATAAAAATCTAGTATCTTATTTAACACAAAACAGTCCATTAATATTAATACATACATATAAATACATAAGATCACGACTGTATCCCATAAGGGGTAGTCAGAGACTGGGCACTCACTGCAAAAACAGATGTCTGCCACAATCCACGTTTCACCAAAACAATATAATAAATAATGCACTTGGTGTGATAGGTGGTGAGCCCATCGCCACCATGCGCTGTTGGGTGCACAGTGCAGTTTAATCCCTTACTCGCCTTTTACGAGATCCATTGGATGAGATGGAGTGGTAGTATTCTTTTAACGAGCCGCCACCACACGGCTAATAATAATATTAATATAATCGTTATATTATACTGACATCATGACTAACGAATAGGAAATTATATTATCGATCTCCAACAATTTTGTGAAGACATCTGCTTCTTGTTGGTAGGATTCCTATGCAGGAATCCGTCTAATTATGCCGTGAAGCAGTAATGTGAAACATTACTGTGTTTCGCTTTGAAGGGCACTGAGAGCTAGCGTAATCACTGGGCGTATGAGACTTATGATCAGTTCATCTCAGGGTGACGGGCGCAGTGTGGTGTCACACAGAAATTTTCTGGGTGACACAGCATTTGTTGTGGACGGACGTTGCACTAACCATCAGGTGAACGTTTTGCTCGTTTTGTCACTTTCTGTTTTAAAAAATCATAGACCAAGTTCATCCTGTTGCAGCCAGGATCATCTCCTCTTGATGGAACTATTCATGAGTATCCTATCCAATTGTTACTATCTATGGGCAGACGTTGCACTTACCATCAGGTGAACGTTCTGCTCGTTTCGTCACTTTTATCAAATAAAAAAAAATCTGCACGTCTTGTTGGCCCTGGTGTTTGACGCATCACTGAGTAGCATCTTGCAACGCTTTCCATTTACTATCTATTTTATATCATTTCACAATAATCTAACGCCATAACACTTGACCCCGCCCACACACAATAAATAACCTCAAACTTGTGAAAGACAAATTGTGGACAAAAAGCACTCTATCCCAAAAGACCCCACCTAAATCTGAACATAATATTCAAGCTATTGTACTAGCAAGCTACATATGTTCAATTTACTATAAGGTCGAGTTTCCGGCAGCAGCTTTTTAGAGTGGGATTTACCACCGACCATCTGGCTTGGTAACCAGCATACCTGACGACCGAGTTCACATACTGCGTTCGAATACCGGACGGCAATTAGTAAATTAAAAGTAAATTTACAGACATGCAGTCACGCCATTTTCCCATATAAGGGGTAGGCAGAGGTCAACCGCAGTTTATTTATTCAGATATTCCAAAAAGATGCTGCTGCCTACTGCTGATCTTCTGGTATTAATTTTCCCTCTGTTGACCTTTACGATACCCACGGGATGAGATGCGGTGGTAGATTCTCTTGAACCGCCACCACCGCAAGGGCGATCCATGTATTGGTCAACTTCTGATGATACCATCCTTGAAAATATCATGATACTTTTAAATTTGCATAAGAATGTTTGGAGCTACTGTGTTGACATCGGTTTTTGATTAAATAATTATTGTAATTATTTGCTATAGTTTTTCGTGCTTTAGCTATTATCATTGTTATGTAACTTTTGTATGTAAATTATATTCCTGTTTTAGGTGTCCAAATAAACAAGTCGTTAAACAATAAACAAGACAATATAAACGGCGTCGAACCCAGGCCACTCGCTTACCATTAAATCGCTCGAACTCAGTGTTACCACTGCGTTTCATACAATGCCGAAATCAATTCCAACGTCTACCTGCAAACACATTAAAAATTTCGCTCACGCTAAATGTCCAAGGGTGTAATAAATTATTCGAGTCGATCCACCACAAACAATATCTTTTGGTCCAAATTTAACAATGGGACTAAAGCGATTTTGAGAATGCGTTACTACTTCAGAAAAAAAAGAAACTGAATGAACGTAAAACGTATGAATGAAATGAAAGAGAGTGGAACTGAATGCGAAGAATGCTACAGACACACCGGCGTCACTTATCCCGCCATTTGTAATATTTGTTCACAGTTTAAAGCTAAAATAACTCCTGTTTTGTATAGGCAAACTGTTTGTAACTTGTTGTTAATAGGTTATTTGAATTTATACGGAAAGTGTAATGAGAAAGGGATTTTTTTCCATATACAGAATTTTCGAAGCGATTTTGATAATTTAAATTTATGTAATAGAAATACATACTGGTGCATTTCTACTGGTGGTAGGATTCCCATGCAGGAATCCGTCTAGGTAGGTACCACCCCAGGGCCAGTTATTCTGCCGTGAAGCAGTAGTGTGCAAACATTACTGTGTTTAGGTTGGAAGGGCCCTGATAGCTAGTGTAATCACTGGGCATATGAGACTTAGGAACTTATGTCTCAGGGTGATGGGCGCAGTGTGATGTCACACACTAAAGTTCTGGATGACACCATATTTAATAGGTGGACGTTTTGCTTGTTTCGTCACTTTTTCTTAGTCAAAAAAAAAGAATATATGTAGAAAAATTGTATACAGACGAATGAAGCACCTCTTTTTTTGAAGTCTGTAACGCGCAGTGCAACCTCTGCCCATAATAAACTCTGTGTACCCCAGAACATATCAGTGTTCAATTCTCATGTGACCATTAATTACACCCCTTTAAAATTGTTTAAAAATATTTGCAAATTACTGCTTTACGGCACTGCAATTGTACCTACCTAGACGGATTCCTGCATAGGAATCCTACCACCAGTAAAATAACTTAAGCCTTTGTATTGATTTTCTGTATTAAATTAATACTAAGGAAGCGCTTAAGTAACCGCTAAGCGACTGAGTGTGGCCGTTATAGGAACATATTTGATAACTAAAAAATAATTGAAATGTTTCAAAATCACTGCGATACCATAGCCCGAGGACGAAACTTAGCTCTGATTGTTTCGCAACAAAAAACTATAAGGCGAAGATAAACATCCGCCATTTTGTTACGTTTATTCTCTTGCGCGGGAAAAAATATCAATTCATAACTTTGTTTAATGTTCTCACAAATTCAGGGCAGATTTAAATCCGTCAGATTTGCTAAACGGTGGGGTTATAGAGACAGCGATTTCTTTAGTATTTTTTTCAAATGTCATATTTAAAAAATACAGTAATTACGTACAACACTACACTCGTATAAATAAAGCTATATTTGGTTTCCATGTGAATAAAATATATTACATAAGTTTTCTTTACATGTACCCTTTTAAATTAATGAAAGACTAGATAGTTAATTTTTTTAATTTAATAATAATAACTGTAGGCGGACAATATACTTTTGGTTACCGTAAAAATAAATTAGGCCCCTGTTAATTACGTGAATAATTTTATAATTTATGTATTAGAGTGTATACAAATTAATAAATTGGTTAATTGATATTTTTGTGCATTTAACGATCGACATATTTATCTCCTCGTAAATTACATACATACATAAGATCACAACTGTATCCTATAAGGGGTACTCAGAGACTGGGCACTAACTGCAAAAACAGATGACTGCCACAATCCACGTTTCACCAAAACAATATAATGCACTTGGTGTGATAGGTGGTGAGCCCATCGCCACCATGTGCTGTTGGGTGCACAGTGCAGTTTTCTCGTAAATTATGTGTATTTATTGCTTCAGTGTAACTCTTTTATACATTTTCAACATGTTTTATTAAACAATCTAATAAGTAAAAATGACATGACAATGAGACTAAGGTATTCGTGTTCACAGCCTCAACGCTAACTTAGTGGCCACACCAAATTATTATGATCGTCATATTTTAAGCCTAACGTTTCAATTGCGCCCTCAGTTTGATTTTGTGATCTATTTTTTATAATTTTCTTATATCCTTTGAATTATTACAAGCATTTTATAATAATGTAATTGTAATGCTCTAAAATATTGCTCGATAAACAGGGATTAAAATACGTTTAAGATATAATAAGTAAATGCACCCTATAATAACTAACCTCACGATAAAATACACAGTTGTTTTTATTTATTCTGATTCGTACTGGTTAAATAGTATGAGAAATGTTTTTTTTTATATACAATTTTGGATATTCGATATTATTTGAATCATCGTCCAAACCCATCTTATATATATATATGTATATAATTCTTCTGTGCGTGTGTATTTTACTGAACTCCTCCTAAACGTCTGGATCGCTGTTTATGAATTTTTTTGTGTGTTTGTGTGATTTCAGGATGGTTTAGATTCAGAATTGGAACCGGTAGGTGGCGCTGCGATAGAGTTCTAGAAAAATGACAAAAGTCACTCAGTGTACTAAAGTTCTTCTTTTCTCTCTGTGTACACAAGTAAAAATAAAATGTCGTCTCACACCAGCCTCAGCAAAAGAGGCTAGATTTTAATATCTTTTGCTTTGCTTTTTGTTTTCAATCATATAAAAAACAATCAACACTGACTGTTTCTTTGTTTCTGTTATCTTTAAATTATGTCTGCTAATCTATACACGATGCAGAAATCCTAGTGTGGGACTGTGGGACAACAGTATTTAAATGAAATAACAATAGACAATAATAAGGCTTTTAGAAATCATCGCTCTGGTGGTAGGATTCCTATGCAGGAGTTATTCTTCCGTGAAAGCAGTAGTGTGCAAACATTACTGTGTTTCGGTTTGAAGGGATTTTGATAATTTAAATTTATGTAATAGCAATACATACTGGTGTATTTCTACTGGTGGTAGGATTCCCATGCAGAAATCCGTCTAGGTAGGTACCACCCCAGGGCCAGTTATTCTGCCGTGAAGCAAGAGTGTGCAAGCATTACTGTGTGTTTCAGTTTGGCACTCTGAGCTAGCGTAATCACTGGGCACTGAGACTTAAGAACCCATGTCTCAGGGTGATGGGCACAGTTTGGTGTCACACAGAAATTTTCTGGGTGGCACAGCATTTGTTATGGGCAGACGTTGCCCTTACCATCAGGTGAACGTTTTGATCGTTTCATCACTTTATCCAATATATATAAAAAACATTTCAAACTGGAAAAGTATTTCGACCGAACTGCCTGTCGACTCCGAGAGGAGTATCGGAGACATGAACTGTCCCGTCTCGTATGTATACATAATACATCTGATATGGTAAAATCTTACGCCCGCTGTACGTATGGCTTCTGATAGATTTCATAGCAGTACACAAAACACAGAGTAATATAATTATGATAACTAAGCAAGATTTTCCAGACATTTCCTTAGACGTTGCACTTACCGTCAGATGAACGTTTTGCTCGTTTCATCACTTTATGCAATAAAAAAAAAATCGACACTGAAACTTTTATTTATAATGTAACGTTATACGTAACAGAAAAATTATAGGATTATCATTAATATCTCTATTCTGTTAATACTGTATCTAACAGACTGGTGTGTGATTGACGGATATCCATTATTAGTTCAGACGCGTTATTTTGGGATAAGAGCGAAAGAAAAAAAAAAATGGCACGCGTTCGAGTAACCCCGTAATTCCTAAATTCGCGGAAACATAATGAACGAATAATGCAGTTTTTGATGCAATTTTACCGTCACGAGACACCGCAGATTAAAATGGAACCCCAGTAATATTTATCGTCTATCCTGCTCTTACAAAATGACATGACATTACTGCGGTGGGCTAGCGAAAGTGCTCTTTTTCGGTGTCAGCTTTCTGACTCTCTGACTGGATTCGTGTCTCATCTGTACTATTATAATATTTAAAATGTGAATTCTTAGTGTCGGTATCAAGTATTCCGCTGTCCGTGAAATAGTAGTGTCCAAACATTGCTGTTTCTGATCTGAAGGGCACTGATAGTGTGTGTGCTTAAGAATGATGATGTCTTAGGTCATTCCATTTTTTTTCTTGTTTTTTGTATCAATTGTAATAAGACCGTGAATAAATGTGTTTCTATCTTTCTTTCTTTCTTTAGGAGGAAGGGCGAAATGTGGTGCCACGCAGAAATGTTCTGGGTGACACAGCATTTGTTGAGGGTGAACGGTGAACTTTCCATCAGGTTAACGTTTTGCTTATCTTGAGAACTTTCGAGATTCTATACAGGGAGACGTAAATAATGAGAGTGAGTCTGAATCCCAACCAGGAACCATAATTGTGCAAAAACACAAAAGTTTGGTTTTCGCGACTGACACTGCTTCTTAACCTACCTTCGATCTTATCACATGAACCTTACATTGGACTCAGGTACTAACCGTACCAGTGATATATAATTTCGGTGATGTAATTGCTGTTAGCCTTTTTTGGCTTTTACAGCTTCATCGCATACTGTGCTCATGGGCCAGGGGCTCGCGTGCCAGGGGCCCGCGTGCCAGGGGCCCGCGTGCCAGGTTTGTTTTGACCCAAACATAAATGAATAAATATATATAATAACTCCTAGAATAACCTCGAAATTCGGGCTGTCGCGTTCGCAGCGTGCTTGCGCGATTTAGAATATCTCAAAAAGTTTTAAGTCGTCTAATGACCGTCCGAGGGAGGTTGCGGGCCTCCATTCGGACTGTCGACTTGTGTATCGGTAACTCTGAGTGGTGAGAACCGCCCTGGAACACGGGTGTATCGTGTGTACGCGGTGTGATTGTCGACAGCTGCGCGCCGCTCTCTACGGCGGACTCGCGACGTGATGCGTGTTATATTAAAGCTACTAACTATATATATTTTCGGTGATGTAATTGCTGTTAGCCTTCTCGTCTTTTACAGCTTCATCAGATATTGTGCTCGCGGGCCAAGGAACCGCATGCCAGGTTTGGTTTGACCCAAACATAAATAAATAAATAAAAACTTCTACAAAAACCTCGAAGTTCGGACTGTGTCGCGTTCGCTGCGTGCTTTCGCGATTTCGAAAATCTTAAATATTTTAAGTCTTCTAATGACCGTTCGAGGGAGGCTGCGCGCGTCCATTCGGACTGTCGACTTGTGTGTCGGTAACTCTGGGCGGTGAGAACCGCCCTGGAACACGGGTGAATCGTGTGTACGCAGTGTGATTATTGACTATTGCGCGCCGCTCTCTACGGCGGTCGCGCGTCGTGGTGCGTGTTATATTAAAGCTATTGACTGTGTGTACAGTGTGGCCTGGATCGTGACTGACGGTATCGTTGTCAGGAAGAGCTGAGACGTCCGTGTCGTCTAGCACGTTTAGCGGGCGACGTTTGCGTTCGGTCGCGTTTCTGTTTGGTCGGTAATTTGCTGCTTTAACCACCAGCGGGTTTGAATGTACCGCGGCTTTTTCGAAAAACCACCGTGATAATTCTCTGAAGTGTTCAGAGATTAAAGGCATTTCGCAGTGGCTGTGAAGATCTACATTGCTTTGATACCAACCGGCTCCGGTGGCAGTTCGCAAGAATCGATTTTGAACGCTCTGTAACTTCTTTAATTGATTGCCCGTCGCGTGAGCGAAAGCGTCGCGTGAGCGAAGCTATTAACTGTGTGTACAGTGTAGCCTGGATCGTGACTGACCGTATCGTGGTCAGGAAGAGCTGAGACGTCCGTGTCGTCTAGCACGTTTCGCGGGCGACGTTTTCGTTCGGTCGCGTTTCTATTTGGTTGGTAATTCGCTACTTTAACCACCAGGGGGTTTGGATGAACCGCGGCTTTTTCGAAAAGCCGCCGTGATAATGCTCTGAAGTGTTCAAAGATTAAGGGCATTTCACAGTCGCTGTGAAGCGTGCACTATAACGTCGCCTGCGCAGCTTAAATTATTCAAAGGTCGACGCTGCGGTGGAAAATCGATCCGGAATCGTTTCTTGTACAATTGTTGACCTCACTCAACATTACGTAATTTATACTCTTTATTTAACCATTGAGTATGCTGTTCGACATTGTAAACGTTTGAGTGCAACTTAGATACGCTCACTCGAGGTTCATTCATAACATTACAAAAGCTCGAAACTCCAGTCAGTTGTTAGGAAGTTAAGTTCTAAATGAACTTATGGTTGGAAAATAAAATACGCTCAAAAACGTTTTAAACGAATAAATAGCGGCATCTTTTGTGTTTGTCGGCATTAGCGAATTCTTGTTCGGCCACGAAGTTAGCGATTGAATAAGGAACATTTAATTTTATATAAGCTACTTGCCGTGTCGGGGACGGTGTAGGAGTAGGAGTTCATTGCATAGGCGTCGCATAAAGGAAAATGCCTGGAAATGTCATGGTCTCAGATTGATGGCAGAATAACTTTGGCGGATGATATTGCTAAGGAAAAGGGTAGCTACCCGCCAGATCGAATGGTCTGACCTCTCCTGACGACGTCTCCTCCGTCTAGTAACATTTAGATGTTGTATATATAGTTCGCAATCTCAGAAAACTTTCATAGTGCGATTATGGACGTATGGTAATATTTCTTGAGCTTCTCATGTGGTGACATAGATGTCGCTACAATAACCATCTCAATGACGTCAGATCTAAATTATCCAGACTGATAATGGGCAGCAGCGTCTAAAGTGTCGTCTCGTACACTCGAGAGAGGCCAGAGTCCGTTTTCCATTACATGGTTATTCATTTTCATGATAGTGCCGTAGTGCCGTGTGAGCGACACTTCATTTTTTCCGTATTAATACAATTATATAAATACCACTGGGTTAGTAATCTTAGATAAACATAAGGCGCATTTGTGTCGATGTTTTTTATTCCTCGAAATCCCCTGGTAAGAAAATTTAAGGACATAATTATTAAAAGGTATTCAGTTATTTCAAAGTTCTAATGCGTAAATCGTCGATTCATCATCATCATCATCTATTCAATCTATCACTAGTCCACTGCTGAACATAGGCCTCCCCCGAAAATTGCCACAAAAGCTTGTAGCTCTCATTTTGGGGGGATTTTGCCATAGTTGCCACGCTCGGCAGGCGGGTTGGCAACCGCAGTTTATTTATTCAGATGTTCCAGGAAGATGCTGCTGCCCATCTCCTGGTTTTTATTTTCCCTCTGTCGAATTTTACGACACCCACGGGATAAGATGGGGTGGTAGATTCTCTTAAGCCGATTGGAATTAAAAATTTCATAAAACAAGTATCTCTTGTTTTATGGCCTCACACAAATACATGACAATGAGATTTACCTTTTCCACAGAAGTGTCCCTCACCTTTTAATCGATTGCATAACCATTTTTGCTACTCATTCATTCATAAATCGATTGGCAGTGGCAAATCGTTTCTTCGGTAACTTTGCTCAAGTTTTATTTCATGGCATTCGAAATACAACATTACTTCCTTAGCTTAAAATACACTTCACAGTTTACGCGTGATCTCTTCTTTATGTCATTAATAGATACGCTTTACACCAAAGCATTGTGACTACACAAATCCACAATGTCTGTTACATCTGTAACGTGATTTGTAATGGTTGCGCGTCAGCCTCTATTGATCTATTTTAACTGGAGTGTTTATGACTGTACTCTACAATTGATATTTACTGTATTGAAATATTTTATATGTTAGCTGCTAATTTCTCTTTTATTAATTGAATAAACGATATGAATTGAACCACATCTTGCAATATACAAGATACTAAGATTACTAATCTTTTTATAAAAGCCATAAATTCCTGGTGGTAGGATTCCTATGCAGTAATCCATTTATTTGATTAAGTGACGAAACGAGCAAAACGTTCACCTGATGGTAAGTGCAATGTCTGGCCATAAAACATTCTGTGTCACCCAGAACATTTCTGTATGATACCACACTTCGTACGCCACCCTGAGACACGAGTTCTTAAGTCTCAAATGCCCAGTGATTACGCTAGCTCTCAGTGCCCTTCAAATCGAAACACAGTAATGTTTGCACACTACTGCTTTACGGCAGAATAACTGGCTCTGAGGTGGTAACCACATAGACGGATTCCTGCATAGGAATCCTATCACCACACTGCCCCCATGAGATATCAGTTCTTAAATCTCTCATGTCCAGTGTACACTAGCTATTAGTCTTCAGACACACTTGAACTTCTTCTTCAAACACAGTAATGTTTGCAAACTACTGCTTCACGGCGGAATAACTGGTACTGCGCTTATACCTACTTAGACTGATACCCGCACAGAAATCCTACCACTAGTGGAAACTGGTGTAGTAAAGCAATTGTTTGGACACTGATGTTTAGTTGGGAAATTTCCATTTTCTGATCGCCTCAAAATTGAGTAAGATTACGGTAGGACGTTGGCCAACCCTAAAAAATAATAATAGTCTTTTAACTCCATCTCCCTTCAGCTCTTTAATATTCCAAGCGATGAAGTACTACTATTTTTGATTCCATTAATTAAATTAATGATTCGAGCGTCACAAATCGCCGCATTCACAAATGTACACAAACCTAATAATTCATGAATAGAAGAATGAAAACAAATTAAATGTTTAATTCAGTTGGTATGTCACTGATTCTATTCGTCACACAGCATAAGGGTAAGTTTTGCAGTTTTGCATACGCGTATCGACTTCTTGACCTTTCTGCGATCACATTAAGAGCGATATTCGCGTGATATTCAATAATACAACAGAAATGATGAAATTTGTTAATTTTTTCGAGGGTTCAATACATTCGCAGCTCAAAATAATGTCGCAAATTGCTTAGGGATTTGTTAACAAGTCTCAACCGCTCTTACGTTTGTTTTTATGCGGCTTACTATTGTGGGGTTCTTTTATTTGTAATTAAAAAGACCGAAAAGCGAATAAAAATGTTTGGTAAATTATACCGTAACGTCAATGATGTTAGGTTAACTTTGCTTTGAAATGATATTGCGAAAATCGGCAATCACACCACCATATGTGTGGTATAGGATAATCAGAAACATTGAGAAAGATACTTAAACCGCATGAATGGATAAAAATTATTTATAATGTTTGTGATTGTACTTAAGTGCTTTAATAAGTAGACCTTAAGTAATAGAATATACATACACACATACAGTCACGCGTTTTTCCCATAAAAGGGGTAGGCACTGTGAGCTAGCGTAATCACTGGGCATATGAGACTTAAGACCTTATGTCTCAGGGTGATGGGCACAGTGTGGTGTTACACAGAAGTTTCCTGGGTAATATTGCATTTGTTATGGGCAGACGTTGCACTTACCATCAGGTGAACGTTTTGCTCGTTTCATCACTTTATCCAATAATAAAAAAAAAAAAAAGGGCAGAGGCTACACCAGTAGCCCACTTTTCGCCCCCGCGGGAAACGACGTGACGGGCGGCGAACCACGTCGTCGCCATTTTCGTAAGAGTCAAATAAATCTTACTCCCCATTGCGTTCCCCCGAGTAATATAGTGACCGCATAGGTTGTTATGGTGTTATTCTGTACGAACAAAGGTTGTCCATACAATACCTAAGTCGCCTCTTACGACATCACGGTAAGAAAGAGGTAGGTGCTATTCTAATCTGCCGGACACCTATCGACTAGAATTCCGTTCATAATATACAAGTCTTTATTTCTTTTTACAATGGCGGTGACAAATTGTTTATCAACATCAATTAGATCCATCAATAGGATAATTGGCCGTGTGGTAGCGGCTTAAGATAATCTACCACCCCATCTCATCCCGTGGGTGTAGTAAAAGTCGACATAGGGAAAATTAAAACCAGAAGATGGGCAGCAGCATCTTCCTGGAACATCTGAATAAATAAACTGCGGTTGCCAACCCGCCTGCCTAGCGCGGCAACTATGGCAAAATTCCCCCGAAAATGAGAGCTACAAATTTTTGTGGCAATCTATGAGGGAGGCCTATGTTCAGCAGTGTATTAATGATAGGCTGAAATGATGATAATGATGAATAGAATAGAATAGAATAGAATAAATTTTTATTCAATATAGATTATTTACATAATACTTATTGAAAGTCATTTTTTTTTCTTTTTTTTTTAACTACACTGGTTCGCAAAATGCCTCTGTCCTGGGAAGAACCAGTAAGAAACCCAGCGGGCTTTTTTTTTAAAGTCATTTTTAAAATGATGTACAATAACAGCAGTATTATAAAGATGCAGAAATGGCTTGGCGGCGATCACCTCATTCCCAGGGGTTATCATCATCTATGTATTCTTTAATATTATAAAAACCCTTTTTATGAAGTATTTGTTTAATATAAAATTTAAACATTTTGATTGAAATACTTTTAGCACTTGCTGGGATTTTGTTGTAAAAACGTATACATTGCTCCATAAAAGAGTTACTGACTCTGTGAAGTCGGTTAACTGGCATAATTAATTTGTGCTTGTTCCTGGTATTCACATTATGAACATCACTTTTTTTAGTGAACTGGTTTATGTTCTCGTGTACATATCAAAACGTTTTCAATTATATATTGAGGGGCCAAGGTAAAGATATTAATTTCTTTAAATTTATCCCTAAGAGACACTTTAGAGCCAAGATTATAATAAGCTCTTACGGCCCTTTTTACGGGATGAGGATGAATAAGATAATTAGTCGCTGTCTATCAGTGCAATTTAAACCGTACTTTAATTTTGCACAGTTTTTTTATATTGAACTGACGTGACGGGACCAGCAATCGTTTGCCCGATGGCAAGTGCTCCGTCTGCTCATAACAAAAGCTTTGTCCCACCAGAATGTTGTTGTGTAGAATCACTGTACAGCCCTCGTCACTCTGATACATCAGTTCTTAAATCTAATATGTCCAGTGATTACACAAGCGAACAGTGCCCTTCAGACCGAAATACAGTAATGTTAGCACACTACTGCTTCACGGCAGAATAACTGACCCTGCGGTGGTACCTGGCTAGACGGATTCCTGCATAGGAACCCTACCACGAATTTGTCATAATCTGCCCGTCGCGTGTCTGGATACTTATCCGTTATTGGCATTTTCCAGATGCATAATTATGCATCATGACAACTCAAAAATGCCACATATAAATATTCCACCATTATTTTTCTTCAGTCATCTAATTTTTTTGGGTGTTTACCGTACTCGGTTTTTATGATACACACGAGGTAAGATGTGGTGGTGGACTATTTAAGACCCTTGTCAAACGGCGAACCAATTTATATTATATATTCTAACTTACAAATCATTAATTAGCTCTTAGACTATCGTCATCATTTCAGCCTATCACTAGTTTACTGCTGAATATGGGCCTCCCATATAGATTGGCATAAGGACAGTAGTTGCCACGCTTGACAGGCGGGTTGGCAACCGTAGTTTATTTATTCAATTGTTCCAGGAAGATGCTGCTGCCCATCTCCTCGTTTTCATTTTCCCTCTTTCGTCATTTTAACGACAACCACGGGATGAGATGTGGTGGTAGATTCTCTTCAGTCGCCACCACACTGCTATAAACAAGAAAAATATACTGGAGAAAGTCGGTGCAGTTTTTAGTGCGGCTTGATATACGAATGGTTCAGATCTTATTTGTATAATCGCGAGCAATATGTCGATATTGAACATATAGACGAGAACTCGGGTGAAGTCCGTACCGTAAGATCGCAGGCGCGAATAATGCAGGGTTCAATACCACAAGGCAGCGTAATCGGATGCCTCCTCTTTATAATTTACATTAACGACCTGTCCAAAACTATTAAAGAACCATGTGTTATGTTTGCGGACGATTTGTCACTTTTATTATCTGTTCCTAACAACGTAAACCTAAACGATAAACTACATAATAATATCAATATAATTAAAAATTGGATGAATGATCATAATTTAGAGATAAATTTTTCAAAAACAAAAATAATGCAATTTAGGTCACATCAAAAAACTGAATTAAATATTAACTTTTGTTACGACGGAATCCCACTCGAAATAGTTACGACTGTTTCATTACTAGGAATAGTCATTGATTCAAATATAAATTGGAAAGCTCATATACAGAAAGTCAAATCTAAATTGTCGCAATTTCTATACGCTTTACGGGAAATTAAAAAATCTACTAACCTAAAAACGTCTATCACCGCGTACTACGCTTATGCCTATGCATGGCTAAGCTATGGGGTTATTTTATGGGGCAATAGTACTAACATGCAAGATTCGTTCCTTCCTCACTTTACCGTGCATATGCATACACGAAATATGTAAGTTTGTTAGACGATACCCAAATTTTTATTCTTCTGAGAAAGATTTACCTCGGCGTTATGATTTGCGCCGAAAACATGACTTAATGAAACTATGACTTAGTCCAGTCATCGTCTAAATTAAAATTGAATAGTTCTTGGCCCTTATTCCATGTCTATAAAAATATATAATAAATTACCGATTAACATAAAAAACGAAAAAAACTACAAAACATTTCAGAAAAAATTAAGAGCGTTCCTAATAGAAAAAAGTTATTATAATATTGAAGAATATTTTGAAAAATGATTCAGATAGATGTCTGCCTCTCACATACGAGTACATTCATTGCCACGCCCGACAGGGTACATGAATTTTATAATTTAATTTCATGTAAAGCAATCTAAATAAATAAATAAATAAATAAATAGTTCAACGCGCTTAGTCGTTCGTGTTTACGTTTGGTTTCTGTTCTGGTCAAAATGTCAAAATGTCAGTTCAGGTCAAGGGTTTACCGTCTAGTGATAGTGATGTTGATTTTTAGTTTCTAACTTTATAACGCCTATAATTAGTCTTATTACTTAGTCGTTATTTACAACATAGTTATATTATTATTACATAGTTCATTACTGTAAAAACATTTTATTTATTGCTGGGAACACTTATTTATATTTCTTATACTTTATGCGGCTGTTTTAGTGAGAAGATATATTTTAATATGTAACTAGAGATCCGCCCCGGCTTCGCACGGGTAGATAGATATTATAAAGCTAAATTAGTACTTTAATTGGAGAAATAGAAACAGTAAACAGACATTTTTTTGGCGACTATTCTCATCGGCGGGTTTGGAGCTGGTCAGATAAGATTACGTTATTTTACCAAAATAATGTTTTATTTATGGGAGCATAAGCCATGAAATATAGCCAATATTTGATGTCGTGGTAGCAAAATATAACGACCGCTCTCGTCCGCTGCGCTGATTTCAAAGTTTTATATAAAAAATATATATAATTAAAATTACAAACCACTATTCAATTGTTTCTATTTTACAAAATATAATATGATTGGGTAAGTAATTAATAGATCCTATTCTATTCGCGAGTACCGCGGGCGAGCGCAGGGCTGTTCGCTCACACCGCTGCATTTTCTTACTTCTAGCATTTTTATACATATCGTAACTTCTAAGCGATAGGTCTGAGTCGATTAATTTAAAGAGGACTTTACATCTACATAATCAATCTTGACTATGAAACTATTTTGTTGGATAAGGATTAATATTTTGATACGAATGTCATCATCTTTCGATTCTACCCGTGTTTTGATAGACTAATTTGAACAAAAAGCGGTTATTGTGACTTTACTATAATAAACTAGACATATAGTCTCGCGGACTGTTTAGTGGGTAATGATGAGTACTATGAAAGTGTAGTACATTATTTTCTTTATCATCATAGTTTTTGCAGCGCACGTCAAATAATGACTTTTTTCAGTAAAGTTTTGATACCCTGAGTTACATCATAGCAATTTTCGTAAGGATCTCGGTTTTTCTTTAAATTAAATAAAACTCATGTTAGTCGGTGATAATGTTGTTGTATATATGTGAAAGAAGTTAAAATCGGTTCAGTGGTTTTTGAGTTTATTCCTTACAACCAAACATACAAAATATCAAATCTTTCTTCTTTATAATATTAGTTTAGATGGAAAGGATCCTTAGCGTTCTGCTGTGTGTGTCCCATAGGGAGGAGTCGCTCGTTGCTCGGACTCCGCCCATAAAAGAAGGGGTTGCCAGATGCGCGTGAGTTTTATAAAGAACGGTTAGTTTTTATTATAAAAGAAAGTGATGAGACTATCAAATCGTTCACTTGATGGTAAGTGCAACGACTGCCGGTAACAAATGCTGTCACCCAGCTGAGACGTCAGTTCTTAGTTCCACTTGCCCTGTAATTGCACAAGGTAAAAATGCCCATCAGATCACATTAATATTTGCAGCTACTGCTTATCGGCGGAATAACCTTAACTACCTAGACGGATTCTTGCATAGGAGTCCTGCTAACAGTTTAAATTATATGCACTAGGATTTATCAGGTGTTGTGGAAGCGTTTTTCAGTCCATGACACATAGGCTATGACGCAGAATTGTTGCTTGTTTACCTTACAAATATTGCAGGCGTATGATATCGTTCCTTCGACCTATAGCGCCGAATCCAATCGTTCAGCCACTTCGTCAACTGAGTCGATCTAAATTAGGATAGGATATAATACCACTGGATATAAATGTAAAGGAAGAATAGAAATTGGTAAAGATTTTATCGATGAAAACATGTGTGAAAAATTACTTTATAAAACATTGTGAATCTCGAAATGTATTCAATGCGAAGAGTTAAAAGTAGACGGTGTGAATTTAGTTACTTTAAACTATTCCAAAGCGTTGCACGCGAATTAGACCTATTTAACAATGTGTGTATATGAGTGTGCGCGTTTTGTATGGGTTCGGAGAATTTGAGTTTAAAAAAAGATTTCTTCTCCTTCAAAGACTTGTATTATAGATATATAAATTGATATAGAATATAATAAATATGTACTGCGCAGCTCATAGCTTCCGACAACCAACCGACGGCAAATTGAGTAATTTAGTATGAATATAATCAACTGGCCGTGGTAACTCATGCTAGGCGTTTGTTTTCAATTTTATAGTTCACGAGTGACCTGCGTTCGATACCCGTTGCCATCAATCATCGATCTGTAATAGCGTATGCTAGGCGGTTAACAAGCCTGCCAACAAGCAGTGACGTTGCGGACTCTTTCCAGCTCCAAAGCACTCTATGAGAGGAAGCACGTTCTCATCAGTGCGACATTGATGGGCTGTTGCTCTACTTTACTTAACTAAAACTTTTTTGTTCCATCTATCGGCATTATTTGCCAGTCAACCCATGGCCTGGTGAAAAAGTAGTGGCAGGTCCATTATGTTACTTTTTATTAAATTTAACTTAACTTTCTTATTTATTTATTTAGGCAGCAAAATTACATGACCTTTACATGTTGAAACAAAATTCTTAATTTAAGAAAAAACGAGCATATCAGTCAAGGTATATCTTAAGTACATGTGACTACTGCAAAGTAAAAAAAAACACATTTAAATACAAATTTATATAATGTTTTCTTTTATTTACGCGAATATTACACATTTAAATAAAACTATTTTTTTTTACGGATTTTATCGCGTTTAATATATAACTATTTTTAACCCGACGTTTCGGGCGCTTTTCAGCACCCATGGTCACGGGGCACGGGGGGAGCACCCATGTCGGGTTAAAAATAGTTATAAATTAAACGCGGTTAAATCCGTAAAAAAAAATAGTTTTATTTAAATACAAATTTATAGCTTAGTAAACAAACTAGAATAAACATAATAGGTAAAGTATTACGACTTCTAAAAGAAATAGAACTTAATTAAAATTTTAGTGATTCACTTTTTTTGTCATTAGATACATGTTTCGAAGTTTAATTAAGACCAGATTTCCTTTGAATGAAATTGAAATTTTCGGGGACTAAATGCGAATATGCCGATATCCAATTTCCTGTTTAGTAAATTATATTAATTATGCCTGTAGTCGATTTGCTCGAGAATAATGAGCTAAATTACTTCTAAAATGTTTAGATTTAAAAACTGTGTATTTAGATTTACGAGGGAAATTATGAGGGATATGAAACTCCACCAGGCGAAGTAGTTGGGGACAACCTTGTACTCCATTGATCAGTCCTTTACTTATGATGTTTCTACATTATTAAAATTAAATGTAGAATTATGTTCACTAAGACCGCCCCTCTTTTACTTCGATAAAGACCATGATAGTTTAGGGTTAGTGTGGTTAATGTTATCTCCACATAAAAGTGGAGAAATCAAAAACAGGTCTACTTCTAGCGGTGATACGATTGAATGACGAGCGCTTGAACTTATACAAAAAATATTATGTTTGCATTTATTTTACCGCCGGTCAATCGTGACTCGTGTAACAGCATCTGCCCTTATCACAGTCTGGTATCTATTTGACGCATCATTAAGTGCTATCTTGTCACACTTTTCGCATATTATCCATTCTTATACCATTTTTACAATAGATTTTATGCCAAATAAAATTCCTCACCCCGCCTATCTCCGCTATAAATAACCTCAGCGCTGTAAAAGACAAATTATCGACAAAAAGGTGTATCACAAAGGAGCCCCTTCGAGCATAATTGATGCAGGGCTATTGTTAGCTACAGATGTTCATTTTGTAATAAAATTGTAGTAAATAGTATACATTTGCTGCAGTTTATTTCATTTTGTGGATATTTATGAGAGAGCTACTTTACTTATGTTATCCTAGTAGATCTCGTCCTAATCAACATCGTCTTTTTATAGAAGAATAACGAGAGAAGCAAAACATTCACCTGATGATATGTATAACGTCTATTGTCACCCAGAATATATCTGTAAAGCGCGACACTGCGGCCGTTCTCCAGAGTACATCAGTTTTTATGTATCATATTTCCCAGTGATTAGATTAGCTCTCAATGCTCTTCAGACTGAAACACAGTAATATTTGCACACTGCTGCTTCACGGACAGAATAACTGGCCCAGCGGTGGTATCCTACCCTAGACGGATTCCGTTTGCTTTGCCGAATTAAGTCAGTGTAGTGGCCCCTAGGCAATACAAGTCTCAGGGCCCTTGTCCCCTTTTCTACTTTCCTGAAACAGAATATGAGTAATATAGCTCGTGATCCTGGCTCCTCTGTTTAAAGGAGTCGGACAGAATCTCTACCGACTCTACCGTTTAATTGTTCTTCGTTTCAACAACTTTGGTGTTTAATTCTGGGTGCCATCAGAATTTTGTACCCTGAAATAAATTAGGGGATATAATAAATTTGTTCTAAAAAATATTGTGCAAAAATGTGCGCAAAGGTATTAAGCGACACACTAGTTCAAGCCCAGGTTAGGAGAAAAGTACACACAAAACCTTACCTTGTGAAATTCGTCATATATTCGACTTGCCGACCGCGTGGTAATGCTTAGAGTACCTGGTTACCACACTGCGTGTCGTGGGTTCGAATCCCAGCCGAAGTACACATTTGTGCAAAAACACAAATTTGTGGGTTTTCAGGTCTGCTTGTGCTGTAGATTGTCTCTGACACTGCACCATAGCCTATCTCCGATGTTATCATCGGGTGCGGTTAGGTTGGGACGAGTGCCTCTGTGTTTGCGACTTGGCTGTAATCGGTAACAAGTAAATGATTAATCTCTGTTGATATCGTACCTGCTGCGTTCTTTTGCACAAAAGAAAGCAAATGGCGGGACAAGCGACGCCAGTGTGTCTCTCTTCTATATTTCAAAGTCGCATCTCATTCATAAATTTTATGTTCATTCACCTTTCCTCCATTATCCTTGTAAAATTGTAACGCATTCTTAAAGTCTTTAGAACTATTGTGAATAGTGGACCGACACTTGTTTGTGGTAGATTTTTTAAAATTTATGGCAGCCTAAGACACTTCAAGCTGTTGAAAAAAATAAAGTAGAGTATATAAATGCAACTATCTTATGACGTTATAAAAAAAATTGCCTTACACTAGAGCTGTGGTAGCTCAAAGGCCGGACGCATGCCTTATGTTTCATAGCACGCGGGTGACCTGAGTTCGATTCCCAGACCCGGAAATTTTACGTGCTGATTTACCACGTTCTCAGCAGTGAAGGAAAACATCGTGAGGAAACCAGCATGTTTGAGGAATAAAAATATTTCGACGACATGTGAAGTCCGCCAACCCGTATTGGAGCAGCGTGGCGGACTCTTCCCGGCTTCATACCCTCAGAAATGGGAGGAGGCCTGTGCTCTGCAGTGGGATTTATAGCCTGTTACATTACTTTTTTTACTTTACACTAGGGTTTTACCGGAATCGGTTGGAAAACAATTATATCTGATTTTTTTACCTTTTTCCCATATAAGGCCACACTCGTAGCCCACTTTTCGCCTGTTCGGGAAACGAGACGTGATGCATTTTTGCTCACTGTTGAACATCGGCCTACCTCATAGATTGCCACAAAAGCCCCATGCATCCAATTTCTTCAAGAAAAGACCCTATTTCTTTATCAAAGGCCGGAACCACACCCGCGATTCCTCTGGTATTGCGGATGTTCATGGGCGGCGGTGATCACTGAACATCTGGTGAAGCTATTTGGCCCTTTGCTCCCTCCTCTCTAAAAAAATAGACTTCCCGCAAAACCGTGCAGATCGTAGCTCCATCTAGCGGAGGGTCGCCCTACACTACGTTTGCCGGTACCAGAACCTTACTTTCTTAACGGTTATCGGTTCTACGAGCTATACTACTGGCGTTCTAATGGCCCGTTGCCACTTCAGCTTGCTATTATTAAGAACAAAATTATTTTGTAATATTTTGTATTTCTATATATTTTTATGCGCACATAAAGTTATCTACGAAAGAAGTATGAAGTCGATAAATACATTTTATGTGTTTGTTTATAGTTTAAATTTGACAGAAAATATTTGAAACATCCAAAAAAGTTACTGACTGTTTAGTAACCACCACCACCACAACTAGAGCCTATCACCAGTCTACTGATGAACATGGGACTGCCCCGTAGATTGCCACAAAAGTTTGTAGCTCTCATTTTGGCGGCATTTCGCCATAGTTGCCATGCAACCGCATTCTAATTATTCAAATGGTTCAGTAGGATGCTGCTGCCCATCTTCTGGTTATAATTTTCCCTCTGTCGTCTTTTACGACACCCACGGGATGAGATGGGGTGGTAGATTCTCTTAAGCCGCCAACACACGTACTTCATCAACTTAAAAGTTACAACGTTTTTTCTTAAAAGTCGCATATCTAAAAAGTTGTATATTTGTAGATATCCGTTTATACTTTGCGACCGTCGATGTATCATCATCATCACTATTTAATTAGAAATCGCACTTTAACGCAACGTCTCCAAACATGGGTCCCATCATCACAACTTGACTAAAATTATATAGGACCACGCTTACGGTATCCCCTTTCAAACATGAGAAATGAGAAGCTGGTGCTCAGCAGTGGGACTTTACTTTCTTTATATAATGATTAATGATGTTCACCTAGCAGATTTTCGACCACGGCGACTAGTACCATTTGCGGAAGTTATCAACTGCGCAGGAGATATTATAGTGCCACGAGTGTACGCGCAAACACAGGTGCACTCACTCGTCCCGGCCTACCCATGCCAGATGTAATGCTCATGAGTTACGACCGGAGGTAAGCCAGATATCGAAAACCAACAATTTGAGTTTCATAGTTAATAGAATCAGGCGGCATTACTTAGCAGGAAACTAATTATAATGAAGGAAAGAAAGTTAATTTGCTATGATCCGCATGCAAAATATAAAATGGTGTGTATTACTTAGTTTCGAAGAGCACCGCCCGCCTTCCCACAGAAGCGTGCACGAGAAAACTAATACTGCCACCGGGAACCAGATACCCCCCACTACTACCACTAGGCAATATACACCACTGAAGTCGAGATCACGACACGTGTTTCACCTCAAAACGAGGCATTATCAAGTGATATTGACTCTACGTAGGTACGTCGTAGGTGGCGGCTCCCGGTGGCGGTATTGGTGGCAGGCGTTGCTCTTCAAAACTGGGTAATACACACCATTTTATATTCTGCATGCGGATCTTAGCAAATTACCTTTCTCTCCTTTACTCTAATGGATTTCCGCAAAGTAACGCCTAATTCTATTAACTATAATAGGAGTACAGTTAGGGTGCTAGAATTGACTCTACGACAGTCAGCCGCCTCTTCTCGGCTCTTCAAAACAAGGTAATATACACCATTTTATATTTTGCATTCGGACCTTAGCAAATTAACTTTCTTTTCTTCATTAATTTATGTTTTAGCACAAATGTTTTCTGGGATTCGAACCCAGGGCACGTGGCTTTGTAGTCAGTTAGTACTCTAAGGCCGCATGGCCCAGTGGTTACATACTTTAAAGAGTTTTTATTGTTTAGAGACCTCGCTTTTTGCATGGCCGCCACCTGAAACGATGATGCTAAGCGCTCTATAATCTGTATTATAAAAATAATAAAACCTTTTTCTGACGCTTTATTTGAAATGTAAGAATTAACACACTGCTAGGAATTTTGGCGCCAACCCGAAAAGTTGCAGTAGTGTTTTTATTTAATTTTGTAATTTCTGTGTATATTTAGAGTTTTGATGTTTAATATTGATAGTTTATTATGCAGCAAGTGACCCTGAAAGTGTACAGTGATTGGAAAATTCAATATCAAAATTGCGCTTTTCGTTTTGTCTCCATCAGTCCAGCAAATCTTCAGTAAAAGTCAACTATAATATTACTGTCGATCGAAATTTTAAAGTGTCGCTGCTTGAAGATTGTATACATGAATATGTTACTTGACACTGGAAAATAGTTTATGACTGTTTCCATTAACAAATAATAAATAAATAACACAATGCTATCTTATTACACTTATAACGCGAATGGTAAAAGGTATTTCACGCATGCCTCCATTCAGCGGCGCGAAGTCAAACACATTGTCACGCTGTCCGTGCAAACGTGCTACTTGAGTCTACGAATGAATGGAATGACATTTGCTACGGTGAATGATTTTGTTTAAAGAAGATTCCTTTATCCTGTATCGTTTAGCGAACTATGAATTTATATTCAACCGAATTTGACGTAGATATTTAACGGTTTTAGATATTTTTTTTGCATACATTTTTCGATGAATGAAGAGGAGCGTCCTTATCTTAAAGTTACTTTGCAATTTTTTAAACTTTTTTTTTATGTAAGAAAGTGACGAGACGTGGAAATCGTTCACCTGATGGTAATTGCAACGTCCGCCCATAACAAATGCTGTGTCACCCACAATATTTCTGTGTCCACCTCAGACGAGACAATAACACTTGCTAATGCCTCGTGTGAAACACGCGTCGTGTTCTCGACTCGAGTTTACCTAGTGGTAATGTTGTAGTGTTGGAGGGTATCTGGTGGCGGTTCTCGATAGCGGTGTTAGTTTCCTCTTAAAAAAACTAATATACACCATTTACTAATGTACTGGTGGTAGGATTTCTGCCTAAGTAGGTAATACCCCAGGGCCAGTTATGCTGCCGTGAAGTAGTACTGTGCAAACATTACTGTTTTCGGTCTGGTGGGCACTGTGAGCTAGTGTAATCACTGGGCATTTGAGACTTAACAACTGATGTCGCAGGGTGAAAGGCGCAGTGTGGTGTCACTCAGAAATGTTCCTGGGTGACACAGCATTTGTTATGGGCAGATGTACATCCGGTGCACGTTTTTCTCGTTTCATCACTTCCTCAAATAATAATACATTTTGCATGCGGATCTTAGCAAATTATCTTTCTTCATTATAATGGATTTCTGCAAATTAACGGCGAATTCTATAACTCTATTAAACTCTCTTCTTATAAAAATAATTCATATTTTTCCACCTCAACTTCGTTGTTGTACGCAATGTTACAATATCTATTTTAAGAACGATTTGGTACGGCGACACGAAAACAGCTGGCCGCTTCTCACAGCCTGGTATCAATTTTTCGCATCGTTAAACACTATCGCGCCCCGCTCGCCTGTTATTGTCTATTTCTCTTTTCTTGCGAAATTTTATGCCAAATGAATGTATTTTTCTTTGTCAATTAATAATCATGTTCTGTTATAAATAGTCTTAGCATTGGAGGCGACACATAATCGAGGCGAGTTTGTCCACTTCGGCTATTTATATAAGAGAGAGTGATGGAACGTGCAAAGCGTTCACCTGAGGGTAAGTGCAACAAATGCCGTGTCATACAGAAACTTATGTGTGAAAGCACACTTCGCTCGTCACCCTTAGCACCAGTTCTTAAGTCTCATTTGTCCAGTAATTACATTGGCTATCACTGACCTTCAAACCGATACAAAGTAATGTCTGGAAGGAAAGGAAGTTAATTTGCTAAGATCCGCATGCAAAATTTAAAAATGTGTGTATATTACCTAGTTTTTTGAAGAGCACCGCCCGCCCTTCCTCAGTAGCGTGCACAAGCAAACTAACAGCCGCCACACTACATATGAGACTTAAGAACTTATGTCTCAGGGTGATGGGCACAGTGTAGGGTCACACAGAAATTTTCTAGGTGACACAGCATTTGTTTTGGGCAGACGTTGCACTTACCATCAGGTGAGCGCCCGTCCGCCTCTGAGACGTCAGTTCCTAAGTCTTAATGCTCAGTAATCACTTTAGCTCTCAGTGTCCTTCAAACCGTAACACAGTAATGTTTTCACACTACTGCTTCTTCTTCACGGCAGTGTAACTGGTCCTGGGGTGGTACCTACCTAGCGGATTCCTGCATAGCAATCCTACCACCTACAACCACCGCGGCTCCCATCAGATACTTACATCTTTTATTTAATAAATTTCAAATTTATCCACCAGTATTTATCTGTACGTCCTTTCATTTCTAATACCTGTTAAAGCGATAAATAATGCGAAGCTACCACATACAGGATCGGTCCATTATTAACAATTGGTCTGAGTTGACTTTCGGAATACGTATTTTTTCTTACGCCACTAAAAAAAATATGAACGACCGTAAAATTTTATGAATGAAGCGAGTAGGTCGAACAAAGGTGATAGAATGTTCCAGACACTCTGGCGTCACTGATTTCGCTATTTGAAATGTTTTTTTTGTATGTATTATTTAGGGTTCCGTAACTGAAAATGAATTAATGAAACCTTTAAAATACATCTAATTTTTTTTTATAGGAGAAACTAATGGAACAAGCTAAACGCTGATGGTACTGGCTTATGGCACCAAATTGCGCCCGTCACCCCGAGACATCATTTTTTAAGTCTCATATGACCAGTCATTAAGCTAGCTCTCAGTGTCTTTCAAACCAAAACACACTACACTACTGCTTCACGGCAGAATAACTGGCCCTGGGGTGGTACCTACCTAAACGGATTCCTGCATAGGAATCCTGCCACCAGTAATTTTATTAATTATGGGATCCTAAGCTACCCAGCCAGTTAGTTCTTATCGAAATTAGCAATCACCATAGGCAGGAATTTGTGTTAATAAATATACATAGTTTTGGAAAACTGCATTTCTTATGGACAGGCACTGACATGACACTTACAAGCGTTACTTTTAATAGAATCAGGCGTTACTTTTGCGGCCAACGAAGAAAATGCGGTAATGAAGAAATGGAAGTCTATTTAACTTACTTTCCTTCATTATAATGGAATTAAACTTGATTACACTTAATAATACTTCGTTTTGAGGTGAAACACGTGTCGTGGTCTCGACTTCAGTGATGTACGTATATTGCCTAGTGGTAGTGTTGTATTGGTGGAGGATATCTGGTGGCGGTTTCCGGTGGCGGTGTTAGTTTGCTCGCTACGCAGGGGAGGGCGGTGCTCTTCAAAAACCAGTTTTTTTTTATTGGATAAATTGACGAGACGAGAAAAACGTTCACCTGATGGTAAATGCAACGTCCGCCCACAACAAATGCTGTGTCACCCAGAATATTTGTGTGCGACACCACACTGCGCCCGTCACCCTGAGACGTCAGTTCTTTAGTCTCAAATACCCAGTGATTACGCTTAATGCTTCCACACTACTGCTTTCACGGCAGAATAACTGGTCCTGGGGTGGTACCTACCTAGACGGATTCCTGCTTTTTTTTTTCATGCGGATCTCAGCAAATTACCTTCCTTTCCTTCGTGATTAAAAAGTGGTTTGCAACGTCGTTGTAAGAAACGCTTTTCGGCCTCTCTGTCTCTATCTACTCGTATATGGCATTGTGATCTTAAAGGCCAGAGTGAATAGAATTCTTATACATACTTAAAATAACGCCTATTTCCCATATAAGGGGTAGGCAGGTACCACTCTCGAATTCCCCTTTTCGTCGCCGCAGAAGTGACGGTTTGCAAACTACCTCGCCGCCATTTTGGTACTAGTAAAAAAAAATCTTAATTCCAATTGCGTTCCCACCTTTCCTAACGAAAAGAAGTAACCCTAATGGAAAAGAAGCGTGGCTCTATGCATGTAATACCAAACCAAGCATAGTTATTCGACGAATATGTAAAAGCCAGGAAGGTTAACAGCACGATCTTCAAAAAGGTAAGGTAAGGGTAACACAGAGGAACTTAATGGTTCGAACCTGCCCGCGACCGAAGTTTAATATGCGATAATATCGCTAGGCTATGGGATACACGACGTCTACAAAATAAAGGCGTATTACACAAAAAAAACCTCGAGTATATTTACCCTTTACCCGCGACGGCGAATGAATTGCAATAGATTTTTTTACGCACGGTGCTTGGCAAAAAGCAAATCTATCTCGTCATCGATCATACTCTGTTATCGATCGCCTTAAGCATTGGTTTTATTGTACTTTCTTCTTTGAAATGCGTCTATAAAATGCCGAACGATGTGTGGAATGGTCGCAAACACTACAATAGGTACTGCCGTTACAGCGATGACGATCCGTGGTTGGCTTGCTGATTTACTGATGGTAGTTTAGGATTCACAGTTTATTTCAGCCTATCGCTAGTCCACTGCTGAACATAGGCCTCCCCTACAAATTACCTCAAAAATTTGTAGTTCCCATTTTGGAGTCTAGGTAGATACCACCCCAGGGCCAGTTATTCTGCCGTGAAGCAGTGGTGTGCAAACATTTCTGGATTTCGGTTTGAAGGACACTGTGAGCTAGCGTAACCACTAGGCATATGAGACTTAAGAACCTATGTCTCAGGGTGATGGGCACAGTGTAGTGTCACACAGAAATTTTCTGGGTGGCACAGCATTTGTTATGGGCAGACGTTGCACTTACCATCAGGTGAACGTTTTGCTGGTTTCATCTCTTTATGCAATAAAAAAAAAGGAAGTTTATTTATTCAGAAGCTCCGGGAAGATGCTGCTGCCCATCTTCTAGATTTGATTTTCCCTCTGTCGACTTTTACGACACCCACGGGATGAGATGGGGTGGCATATTCTTTAAAGCCGCTACTATACGGCAAGTGGCAGGGAGGATTCATATGCAGTAATCCGTACTTTACGAGATATCGATCACTACCGCCATCTACCG
The DNA here is from genome assembly GCA_019845155.1 of Luehdorfia chinensis. Classification (NCBI taxonomy): domain Eukaryota; kingdom Metazoa; phylum Arthropoda; class Insecta; order Lepidoptera; family Papilionidae; genus Luehdorfia; species Luehdorfia chinensis. The sequence goes on from JAHVAK010000390.1 coordinate 3,874,670, forward strand.
GAAACACAATCCTATTATAAGTTTCACTTCTGTCACGTGTACAGAGTTCCATGAGTGCTCTTTTATTTTAAACTAGCGACCCTGCCCCATCTTCGTACGGTTACAATTTACTAATGAAGCAAATTGACACGTGACTGCGAAACTGTTAAACTGAACGACCCTTTTTGTACCTGAGATCTTAATAGAAAAATAAAAATACCATCCAAATTTCCGGATTTTCCCAAACATTATCTAACAAACCTTGTCCTTACGAACACAATAAAAAAGAATCTGCCAAATCGGTCGAGCCGTTCTCGAGTGATGATCCTTCATACATGCGGCAATTGATTTTTATTGATATAGATAGATAGGAGATTGGCGAAACAGATTTATGTGGCGAGTGTGAATGGGAAAGCCGGTAAGGGTCGACCTAGGCGTACGTATCGCAATCAGATCGGTGAACTTTTGAGGAAAGGTCACGTTGAAAGTAACCGCAACCGACGAGCGTGTGTGAAAACGCCAATGAAAGTAGAAGAAGCTGAAGATGTATGTCAGGATCGTAGCAAGTGGAAAGATGTGGTCTCTGCCTACCCCAATGGGAGAGAGGTAGGTGGAGGTTACTGGTGGTACGATTCCTATGCCGGAATCCGTCTAGGCAGGTACCACCCCAGGGCCAGTTATTCTGCCGTGAAGCAGTAGTGTGCAAGCATTACTGTGTTTCGGTTTGGCACTGTGAGCTAGCGTAATCACTGGGCATTTGAGACTTAAGAACTGTTCTCAGAAATCTCAGGGTTATGGGCGCAGTGTGGTGTCACACAGGAATATTCTGGGTCACACAGCATTTTTTGTGGGCGGACGTTACACTTACCATCAGGTGAACGTTTTGCTCGTTTCGTCACTTTATACAATAAAAAAAAGTGGCGTGACTGTATATGTATGTAGATAGATAGAACATAGATGTAATCTGTTGCGAGTTTTCTATTTCATGTACATTATTTTCGTTAACAATTATTATTAATATTGACTTTAATATTACACATTTCTGTTATAAAACAGAGTGATATTTTTCGGTGATGTAATTGCTGTTAGCCTTCTCGGCTTTTACAGCTTCATCGGATACTGGATACTAAAACAGAGTGAACGGCATCTGTCTGTCGTAGTGTCAAGAGCCATTGATAATTTCACGTTGTGAAAAATGCGTCGTGTTCTGGACTTGGGCGATGTGTATTGCCTTGTGGTAGTGTTGTAGTGATGGCGGTTCCCGATAGCTGTGTTACTTTGCTTGTGCACGCTATGGTGGACGGTGCTCTTTAAAAACCAAGTAACACACCATTTTACATGTTACTTATAGATCTTAGCAAATTAACTTAATTGAAGTAATGCTTGATTCTATTGACTAATGTGTTTTCTTTACAAGGGTTAAGAAATATGTTAGTTCGTTTATCAAAACTGAATTTTATGTATATTGAATTAAAAAGCCTTTTGGTTATTTTTATATTTTATTTAATAATCAAATTGTATTAAGTATAATAATTTTTTTCGGATTTGAACCCATCGTTCAACAGATTTATAATTTTAGAAAAGGCGCCATCTATAAGATTTTAAAATATAAATTGTATTCATGCGAATTTACTACACTATCAACCATGCGATGTCGAGGTTCCGCGAATTAAAGATAGATGGCAATGTAATAAATCACGTACGAGTAAATTTTAATGTCAAAACATATTACGAAATATGGATAAATAAAAATTTGACCAATAATCAATTTTGTTTAGTTAATATTTACTAGTGTACACAGGTCTACCTGCGGACGAAATTCGACCGTCATTCATAATTTCTTTAAGTGTTAACATTATAGAAGTTTGCCTAATTATTAGTTCATTATCATCATCATCATTTGAGCCTATCACTATCACTTGTAGCTCTCATTTTGGAGGGATTTTGCCATAGTTCCCACGCTTGGCAGGCGGGTTGGCAACAGCAGTTTATTTATTCAGATGTTCCAGGAAGATGCTTTTCCAATCTCATGGTTTTCATTCTCCCTCTGTCGACTATTACGACACCCACGAAACGGGTGGTAGATTCTCTTAAGCCGCTACCACACGGCAAATTATTTGTTTGCGACATTTTAATAATCTATGGTGATAATTTCAACATAATATAAATTTTAGATTAGTCGCATCTTCTCCACACAAACTTTAACTCGCGAAATCTCACACTCCTCCGTGCTCGCAATATGCTTTAAGAAAGGGATGCAAAGTTTTCGTTTCACGAATTAATGTATACGTACTTACCTGATGTAATTAAACGGTTATGAAGCAAAGAAAAAGTTGCTATGTATATGCCATACAGCGCGCTCAGAGTCAACCCCTTTTCGAGACGGAACAATTGTTTTCATGTTTCATAGGAGAAAGTAACGTGACGAATAAAACGGTAAACTATTCGTAGGTGCAACGTCTGCCCATAACAAATGCTGTGTCACTCAGAACATTCTTGAACATTCTTTATGGCACTACACTGCGTCTTTCATCCCGAGGCATCGGTTCTTAAGTCTCTTCGTCTTTTATGTCGTCTTAATTGTAGAGCTCTCAGTGCCCTTCAAACCGAAACACGGTAGCGTTTGCACACTACTGCTTCACGGCACAATAACTGGCCCTGGGTTGGTACCTACTCGTACTTCGTCGGATTCCTGGATAGGAATCCTCATTTAGGTTTTTATTTCCGAATGTGGTATGTTCTTGTAACGATTAAATGTTTTTTTTTTACTATCCTGTTGCATACACCATGGCATGTCAGCATGTTGCATGGCACCTCAGACGCTGCCGGTCACCGCTCTGTGTCATCAGTATGGCATTTTTGAGTCTAAGCCGATAGGTGTCCGGCAGAGTAGAATAGCACCTACCTCTTTCCTACCAAGTGTCGTAAGAGGCGACTAAGATATTGTACGGACAGCCGCAGAATAAAACGACAATTGCAATGCTGTCACAATACTGTTCGTGGGAGCGCAATGAGGAGTAAGATTTTTTTGACTCGAACCAAAATGGCGGCGACGTGATTCGGCACCCGTCACGTCTTGTTTCCCGCGGCGAAATCTGATCTACGGGTCTCTGCCTATTCCGTATATGGAAAAGAAGATATGGTTGTATGTATGTACCTGTTATGTTATATCGACTCTAATTTCGAAGGACATTTCCTTAGTCTACTATAACGACAGTCACATTAGGGTGTAGCATATTTTCTTAAACTGCTCATTACTTTAATGATTTCTTATATTTCCGCGAACACTACACATTTAAAATGAAACTAATTTTACGGATTTTATCGCGTTTAATGTTTTTACTATTTATCCGTATACCATATATTTATTTTATATTATTATATATACGGGAGGACATCCCCATCCTATCGTGACCATGGGTGCTGTAAAGCACTAGAAACGTCGGGTTATAAATAGTAAAAACATTAAACGCGATAAAATCCGTAAAATTAGTTTAATTTTAAATGCCCATTACTAGTACATGGCAACACCTGTGTTATTACTGGTAGTAGGATTCCTATGTCGGTATCCGTCTAGGTGGGTACCACCCTAGTGCCAGTTATTCTACGGCAGTAGTAGTTTCGGTGTGCAAACACCTTCAGCGTACATAGGCGGTCAGCAATGTGGGCCGTGCCCATTCTAAAATTAATGAAGGTAACGAAGTTAATATGCTAAAATCCACATGCAACATATAAAATGCTGTATATTACCTAGTCTCTGAAGAGCACCGCCACCAGATATCCTCCACCACTACAATAACGCCACTGAAGTCGAGACCACGTTACGTGTTTCGCCCCAAAACGAAGCATTCTCTCGTACTCGACGACTGTCTGTCAGAGAGTCTACCACACTTGATAATGCCTAGGAGGGTATCTGGTGGCGGCGTTAGTTTGCTTGTGCACGCTACTGAAGGACGGCGGGCGGTGCTAATCGAAATCTAGGTAATATACACCATTTTTAAGCAGATTAACTTCGTTTCCTTCATTATAATGGATTTCCGTAAAGTAACTCCTGAATGTATTGACCGCATTCCAGAATTGTCTAGTACCCACCCCAAAATTCTAGGGTGGGCAATTAAATTATTTCACACAAAAACACTTTGAAATAAATATATTTGAAATAATATAGCATTTACGGGGCCAAGCCCTGGAAAAAAACTTTATGCAATGCAGTCCAATGCAGTCGGATTTGATGGAATATCTCTTGATATGTTAAGGCTTTTACTCCCTGATTGTCTGGCGGTAATAACATTTATTGTTGATAAGTCATTTGAGACAAATATTTACCCCGATGTCTGGCAACAAGCCCTTGTGAAGCCTATTCCTAAAAGTGGTAATCCTACTTCACTATCAGATCTGCGGCCCATCAGCATTTTACGGTGCTTATCCAAGGTAATAGAAAAGGCAGCATTTAATCAGTTGACCGAATATCTCGAGGTAAACAATATTCTTCCAATGCTTCAGTCTGGCTTCAGAAAGCAGCGCAGTACTACTACTGCATTAATCGACGTAGTAGACGACATTTTTACGGCACAAGCCAATGGAGAGGGCACTATTCTGACCCTGGTTCGACAGCTATTTTAAGAACCGTTCTCAGCTAGTCGAACTGCGGCAAAACGAAAACGATAAAGATTTTCCGCGATTCGACCTGACAAACGGGAAGTTCCGCAGGGGTCTATTTTGGGTCCACTGCTTTTTATGATATACAGCGCCGATATCATCAGCAATATAAATCATTGTAAGTATCATTTGTACGCAGATGACTTACAGATGTATATTTCTTTTAAGCCTTGCGACACAGAAACAGCGTTGGTAAAGTTGAACTCCGATCTGGACCGCATATCTTTATGGTCTGAGCGTAGCGCATTGGTTTTAAATCCGAAAAAAACCAAGTATTTGATTCTGGGAACACCTGCGCAGATACAGAAGGTCAGTGCAAGACGTCCAGCTGTCGTTGTAAATAATGAGACAATTAAAAGAGTCTCTGAAGCGAGGAATCTTGGAGTGATGATGGACGAGAACCTTAGGTTTGAAAAGCATATTATAGATATTGCACGTAATTGCTTCTACAGACTAAAAGTACTGTATCGCATTCGGGATTATTTAAGCGTTACTTTACGTATTAACCTCTGCGAGTCCCTCATTCTCTCCAAATTTAATTACGCAGATTCCCTTATAGGGTCACGTCTGTTAGTACGGACTAAACAAATTATACAAAGGGTACAGAATGCCTGCGCGCGGTTCTGTTTTAATGTACCACCGCGTACACACGTGACCCCTTTCTTTAACAACGCAAATATCTTAAAGATGGACTTCCGCAGGCGTCTACACTTCGCCACCCTGTTATTTGGAATAGTAAAATCCAAAGAGCCTATATACCTCTACAATAAGCTGAGTTGGGCCCAGGACGAAAGTAATATGTATATTACCAGATCGTCTGGTAACAAGCTAATATTCCCCTTCAACCGCTCAGCCGCTTTTAGAGGTAGTTTCAAATATAGTGCCACAAAGTGTTGGAATAACCTCCCGCCTCCTTTGCGTGACTTAAAATCAGTAAATGGGTTCAGAATTAGATACAAATTGTTATTGTTAGATGAACAAAAAAATAGTGGCTAACTATCAATAAAGGTTTATGGGATTGACAATTAATTATCATAAATTATATTATTATATGACTTGGAAGAAGTGGGATTATACTTTCGTGCTCATAATTTCAAAGTAGCTTTATTATTTAACTATGCTGACAATAGGAGCTTACAAAATTAAAAACTATTTTGTGCCAGATGAGCATGGCGGTGCATATACAGTCGTCCAAGTTTTACTTCTGGGCCGAACTGAAAACCAGTGCTGCGATGTTATCATCGCGGCTTTAACTGAGTTCGGTCCACTTTACGATTATATGTTGCAGCACAGTTATTTTGGTAATAGGTATATATATATATATATTATGTTTTCGTAGTGGCTAAGACATTTTTTATTTTCTTTTTTTTTATTTCTTATTTGTTGTTTGTGCTGTATGTTTTTAATCGTAAATAAATGTTTTACTTACTTACTTACTATATACGTCATCTACTAGTCAATATGTCGCTTTAAAGGGAATAGCTAGTGAAATCACTGGGTATACGGGACTTAAGCACTGATGAGCAAGGTGTAGTGCCACGCAGGAGGTTTTGTTTTGTTTTTTTTTGTTTGATAAAAGTGACGGAACGAGCAAAATATTCACCTGCTGGTAAGTGCAACGTCTGCTCATAACAAATGCTGGGTCAACTAGAACATTTCTGTGTCACACCACACTGCGCCCGTCACCCTAAGAGATAAGTTCTTAAGTCTCATGAACCCAGTGATTACGCTAGCTCTCAATGCCCTTCAAACCGAAACACAGTATTGTTTGTACACTACTGCTTCACGGCAGAAAAACTGGTCCTGGGGTGGTACCTACCTCGACGGATTCCTGTATAAGAATCCTACCACCAGTAAAAGTTGTTCTGGTCGACACAAATTTTGTTATGGGCAAACGTAGCCACGTCTTGCTATCAGGTGAACGATTTACTTGTCTAGTAACTTTGTTCCATTCAAAAAAAATATACAGTACCAACTAAAGTTTGAATCGTACAAAAGTAAAAAGTTGTCGGCTCGGTTGGCGCAGTGGCTAAGCCCTTGGCTTCTGCACCGCGGGTCGCGGGTTCGATTCCCGCACGGGATAAATATTTGTATGGCCTACATATAATTGTTCCGGGTCTGGGTGTTTGTGCATGTGGAATTTATGTCTGTTAAACGCACCCACGACACAGGAGAAATCCTACTGTGGGCTTCGTTTTTAAAAAAAAAAAAAATATATGTATCCCACGTTTCTTTTAATGTGTTAGCAAACGACCGCCGTAGAGAAAGTGTTCTTAAAAATTTTCGTAGCGAAAGGGTTTATTTATTTGTGTATTCCTTTCATTATTTCCAAACTTTTAATGGTGAAAGTTTGACCGAGAAGTCTCGAAGGATGAAAGAGACTGTTTTATGAGAATAAGTTTTACCGCCTATACCGAGGTACGACGTTTGTTGATGATGATTGATTTTAAAAATTTATTGCATTACGGCACTCTCTTTTGTCTCTTATAATTTATTTATTTAAGCGTGACAATGAAACATCGACGATTTACCAAGAAAAGAATCACAAAATATTCAGAGGAACCTCGTCAGCAAACGGTGGTGGATTGTAAAGAAATAAGATTGACCTAACTTAATTTTTAAACGACTTAGGAGGACTTCAATTCATCTGTAAGTTATGTACTCGTAATTGTTACGGCGATTTTAATGATTCTTTGTACTATAGGGGTGGTATTATAGGGGTGGTAATTTTGGTCAAGTTCTGATGACATAATCTATGAGAAAATCACGAAACCCTCAAATTGTCATAAGAATATTTGGAGCAGTAGGTCCATATATTAAAGTTATATTGCTGCCCGGCTCTTAGTTTGTGCAATACAAGGCTACATTCTTAAACGGCGTGTTCCAATTTGGCATCACAATATCGAACTAGATTGGTTTCAACGGTTCAATGTCTGAAACGTTTAACTGCCAATATGAACTCTGTGCATTCGGGAAGCTTCTGGGAAAACAATTTTCAATTCATAATCAACAGACAGAGGGACAGAGAGACCGCCGTGTGGTGGCAGCACAAGAGAATCTACCACCCCATCTCATGCCATGGTTGTCTTAAAAGTCGACAGAGGGGAAAAAAAAACCAGGAGATGGGCAGAATCATCTGCCAAGCCAACCCGCCTGCCAAGCGTGGCAACTTTTGCAAAATCCCCCCAAAATGAGAGCTACAAACTTTTATAGCAATCTATGGGGGAGGCCTATGTTCTGCAGTGGACTAGTGATAGGCTGATGTGATGATGATGATGATGATGATGAATTATATAATATAATTTTTAAATTTATCAATTTCATTTCATTTAACTTCTTAAGCGACCTTTCTTCTATCTAATAAAACAAAAACTTACAATCACAATATACAAACACATAACTTACAAAGTAACAGACTGTGATAAAAGTTGGTAATACATAATAACTGAATTTTTTACATATTGTGTTAAAATAACTCGAATCTATTAAAACCTGTTAAAATATATTATGGCCGTGTGGTAGCGGCTTAAGAGAATCTACCACCCAATCTCATCCCGTGGGTGTCGTAAAAGTCGACAGAGGAAGTATTAAAACCAGAAAATGGACAGCAACATCACCCTGGAACATCTGAATAAATGAACCCACCTGAAAGGCGTGACAACTAAATGAGAGCTACAAACTTTTGTGACAATCTATGTGGGGAGGCCTGTGTTCAGCAGTGGATTAGTCATAGGCTGAAGTGATGATAATGATGATTCCAGGGCGGTTCTCACCGCCCAGAGTTTCCGACACACAAGTCGACAGTCCGAACGGAGGCCCGCAGTCTCCCTCGGACGGTCATTAGATGACTTCATATAATAAATTTATGGAGATATTCACTGTAGCGCAAGCACGCTAGCGAACGCAACGGTTCGAACTTAGATGTTTAGTAGGAGTTTATATTTATGTATCTATGTTTTGGGTCAAACCAAACCTGGCACGCGGGCCCCGGGCCCGCGAGCACAGCATCCGATGAAGCTGTAAAAGCCAAAAGGCTAACAGCGATCACATCACCGAAAATATATATGATAATGATGATGAAAATACATTAGCGATTTACATTCATAGATCACGCGATCCGCAGGCAGGCCGCCCCTCCGCAGGTATTCAAAACTATAAAGTCTCACTGACTTTATAGTTTTGAATTTCTAAAATACCTTATATTTTAGAAATCTAAACATTAATCCCGTAAATGATGATTGTATTTTTTATTTCGACACGTCGAGAGGATGGATAAAAGAAGATTGACGAAACAGATTTTTGAGGCGTGTGTGAACGGGCAAGCCAGTGAGAGTAGACGTAGCCGGTACACCACGATTGATTGAAGTTTAAGGTATGGCCACGTTAAAAGTCCCCGCAACCGACGAGTTTTTACGAAAACGTCCGTGTAAGTAGAAGATGCGAAACATTTGTGTCAACATCGTTGCAAGTGGAAAGCCGTGGTCTCTGCCTAACCAAATGGGTAAGAGGCGTGACGTAGTCGGAACGGCGATAAAACGATTGGAACGGTGATCAAACATTGCAGTAAAAGCGTCGCTCGGAGAGCACCCGCGGCGGTTTGCTCTACATAAACACATCGCTACATATAGATTCAGAGCTTGCACTTTAATATGTCGCATCACTCAGCTCAGGGGCCTGGTGCTCGCCTTTAATTTCATAGTAAGCGAGTAACCTGGGTTCGATCCCCGGTGCCAGCACCTCTAATATTGTTCTACAATTTTAAGTGCTGATTTACCACGTGCTTAGCGGTGAAGGAAAACATCGTGAGGAAACCTGCATGTCCGAGGAATAGAAATATTTTCGCAGACATGTGAAGTCCGCCAACCCGCATTGGAGCAGCGTGGCGGATTCTTCCTAGCTCCAAAACCCTCTCAGAAATGAGAGGAGGCCTTGTGCTCAGTAGTGGGACATTTATAGGCTGAAACTTTACTTTTTACTTTTATAACTTGACCAGGACGTCATATGTCCTAACTACCTGTACCCATCGTACCATCATTGCACCTTACTTCATGGCACTAGCTGAACACAAAGTTGGTAGGTTCGTTGTGGTATAAAGTTTGTTACATACACATTACACATAGTCACGCTTTTTTCCATATAAGAGGTTGGCAGAGACTACATCAGTAGCCCATAAAGTTTTATAGCCTAAAACTAGCCCCAATAAGCGGGCTATCTAATGCAAAGATATTTTTTTTTATCGAATTATTGCTTTTTGAAATAAGCGCGTTCAAAGACTCAAACTTCCAAGATTTAATAAAGTAGTAATACTCGTATATAATTAATTAAATTTGTTTATACAAGATTGAGGGAGTAGTTAAGTACTTCTATTGGTGGTAGGATTTCTGGTACCACCGTAAAGTAAAGGTAAAGTAACAGCCATTAAATGTCCCACTGCTGAGCACAGACTTCCTCTCATTTCTGATAGGGTTTTGGAGTCGAGCAGTCCGCCACGCTCCGATACGGGCGGGCGTTTGTCTATCTTATTCGCTATATTTGAACACCTCAAGATAGATCAACGCCTATGCTGCTCACCTGTCCGGAGAGCAGTATGGCGAATGGTTTTGGGGGAGAGCGCAGGTCGTGATGATCCCCAAAACAAGTCTGAGGAGTTGTCCTTCCCGTGGTTGCTGCCCGTTATTGATCTGGTTCACTAGGAAACAGATAAAACTGAAACACTCAGACGACCCACAGGCTGTCCCCTACCCTTTACCCACACCCTCCTCTACCCTCCTCATTCCTATCCCCTAACCACACCTTCCCCACTGTTCCGCCGAAGAGTGTGGGCGTATCCGGCGGACTATAACGCCCACCTGCGCTAGGACCTGCGCAGTAGAGCGCCGTAAGCGGGGATGACGGAGTCCTGGAGGGTTGAGCCGATCGTCACATGGGGTTATAAGTGGCGTTAGGCAACACGCCCTCTTTGGTCCCGATTTCAAGCGAAACGGTTGCCCCGTCTGCTAACCACGGATGGGGAAATGGCCACGTGTCCCGTCAGAGGGCCACAGGTGAGGGGCGTGGGGTCCGCTTAGGTTACTATTGTAACCAGAGCGGTGGCAAAGGCCATGCTGACGGAGCAAGTGAAGGTTATTTGTAGGCAGTAGGGATGGGCCTATTTTTCAGACCTATCTGCCAGCCGGATCGAGCACCCGATGTCGCGCTGTAAGCCAGCCCTGCGCACCTATATTCTCCCGGTAGTCCTAACGTCCGAAATTATAAAGTAGGACGTTCCCAAAGGTGCGGGCTCCATGGAGGGCGGGAAGCCGGGGGGACGAATTCTCAAAACAACAATGGATGGTTCAAGGCCCATAAATACTAAAACCCACACAGGCATCGCTGGTGTAAACCAAAAATGCCAAACAAACAAAGACGTGTTTACCAGCTTGCTGGGAATCCCGTCTACTTCAAAAACTACTCCCAACGTTGGTGGTCCCTCGGGTAAAACCGGAGACGTAAACCCATTGAAGGGAGCGCGCAGTGCCGAAGGTCCACCAGCGGTGAAAACCGCAGGTTGCGACCAAAAAGCCAGCGCTAAACATGGTGGTTCAGTGACGGGTAACACCGGCACTGGTCCCCACACCTCGGTTGCAAAGGATCCTCTGGAGACTTTACGCACCGTAGACGCCTTCTCAGCCGCTTGGCAAGTGGTAAGCCGTAAGGGCAAAGGCAAAGCGCCAATTAAGACGCCGCGCCAGCCTGTCGGGCCCTCTGGGGTATCCACTCCTGCCAAAAATAGGCCGAAAAGGAAAAACAAGAAGCAGCGCATGAAAGCCTATATGAGAGCTGAAATGGCTGCTTCAACAACAAAGACCAGGTCTCCCAACCAGTCACCGTCTACTGCGTCGGGGTCCGGTGCGGGAGCCGACCGGCGTCCTAAAGCAGGAAGTGGTGCAAACCAACGTCCAGCCGAAGGATCGCAGGTTGGCACCGGCACAGGTCCAGCGGCAAAGAAGGGGAAGGCTGCCAAAAGACCTGGTAAGAGCCAAAGGGCTAGCAAACGAGTGCTCGATGAGTCCACAACGCCGCGAGGCGATCACAAAAAAGTGAGACTGGAGCACTCCAAACGAACCTCGGTCAGCTACGCCTCAGCTGCCAAGTCGGAGCTGTGCGTCGCAGTAACATGCGCACGCACGGGCCACTTGTCTAAAGAGGACGCAGACAAGGTCCTCGCTGGTATTCAAATTAAAATCATCAGTGAGGCCTGGAACACCAAGGAGCCCGGCACATCAGGGCCCGTGTTCAGAGGTAAACCTACCTACACTGAGGGTGCAGTCAAACTTTGGTGTGAAAACCAAGGTGCACTCCAGTGGTTACACGAGAATGTCTCGGACTCAAACCTTGTCCCCGGTGTCCAGCTGGTGGTTAAGAAACAGTCTGAGTTGACAAAGCGAATTCGCTGTGGCATTCTCATACCAAACGAACAGGGAATCTGGAAGGACTCACGCGACATAGGGCGTGTGTTGGCCTACCAGAATCCGTGGATCGCGGTACCTAAATGGTTACTACTCGGCGCCGAACAACAAAAGGACGGGTGGTTCGTAGTGGTGTCGATTCCGGAGGACCAAATCCCGACTCTGATGCAGGCAGAGCGCCGCCTTGCTTGTGCATGCGGTGCGGTCTATGTCAAGTTTCCGGGTCGAGGCGGCAAGTTTGTCGAAGTCCCTCCGGATCAGGACCCTGCGGGCAGCTCGGACTTAGGCGCCGAGGATAAACCAACAAGCGCCCAAACGGTCAAGGAGAGCACGGCACCCGCAGACGGGGCGATGACTCCTGCCGTTCCTGAGTCGGAAGATCGCCTCTCTGAGGAGGAGTTGGACTGCAGTATGCTGTTCAACTCTGACCCAGTAGGGGAGGAGGAGACTCAGGGCCTTTTGGCAGGGCTAAACATAGGTGGGGGGGAAGGGGACACATCATGCGATGGCGTGCCCTTCGTACCCGATTAACACCATACAGGCAAACCTCCACCACAGCGAAACTGCGACGGCTCAAATGCGCAAGTGGGTGGAGGCAAAGCAAACGGCCATAGCCCTGATTCAAGAGCCGTGGATCAGGGCCGGCCGCATACGGGGCCTCTCTAATTCAGGAGGTAAGTTATACTGCTCTTACGATCACGACAACCCTAGAGCGTGTATCTACATCACAAATAACATTAGTGCACAACCTTTAACAGATTTCTGTTCCAGAGACCTGGTTGCTTTAAGGATCCTAAACACAGCGGGACTGAATGTGGTCGTCGCCTCGGCATACATGCCGGAGGCAGACACACCACCTCCACACGACCTAACCAGGCTGGTTCACCATTGTGAAAAGACCGGACTGGAGGTTGTCATCGGTACCGACTCCAATGCACACCACCCATTATGGGGTATGGAAACAAGCAATGACAGAGGTAAGTCCTTGGTTGAATATTTATTTACAACTAACCTAACACTTATAAATATAGGTTGTGAACCAACATTCGTAACGAGACGAAGTCGCACAATTATTGACCTTACGCTCGCTTCCGAAGGCGTGGCCAAATCCATCCAGGGCTGGCACGTTTCCGATGAGGCTTCATGCTCAGACCACAGATGGATTCGATTCGAGTTACAGGTGAATATTTCCTCAATACCTCCGAAACGTAACCCCCGCAAGACGGATCGGGCGAAATATATACAAACGCTAGTACCCAAGCTTGCGGGGCTTACTGAAATCGACAGATTGGAGGATACATACAAAATAGAAGAACAGGTAACGGCTCTAACAGATACTCTGATAGAAAGCTACCACAATGCATGTCCAGAAACTGACGCCGTAAAGAAATCTAGCAAGCAATCCTGGTGGGGGATTGAGCTAGAACGTAAACGGAAAAAAGTCAGGAAAACCCTAAATAGGGCAATGAACACATCGACTGACGAAGACTGGGACTCCTACAAAGAGGCCAAGTATGAGTACAAAAAATGCATCAGGTATCGACGAACTGTGGGATGGCGCAAATTCTGCAGTAACATAGAATCCTGTGAACAAGCAAATCGGGTAAGGAAAGTTCTGGCCCAACAAACAATCTCAGGGCCTGACACTCTTCGCAAACCCGACAACACATACACCTCCTCACCAGCTGAAGCCCAACGCATCCTGCTGGAGACACACTTTCCAGGATGCAGATTGGTTCAGGAAGTAGACTGGCAAGAGGAAAACATAATTCCAAGTGACCAAGACTGGAAATACGCCCAACATGTGGTTACAGTTGAAAAACTACAATGGGCCATAAGCAGTTTCCAACCTTACAAAGCGGCAGGACCTGATGGTATCTTCCCTGCTCTCCTTCAGTGGGGGGGGGACACTGATTATAAAGGTACTTGCCGTAATTATGACAGCATGCCTAGCGCATAGATACGTCCCAAAAATCTGGAGGGAAGTGAAAGTAATCTTCATCCCCAAACCGGGCAAAAGTGACTATACTAATGCCAAATCCTTCAGACCTATCAGCCTCACATCCTTTATGCTGAAAGCCTTGGAAAAGGTATGTGAAAGGGAGCTGAGGGGAAGGGCACTATTATACAAACCTTTGCATAGCAATCAGCATGCTTATAGCTCAGGTAAATCAACAGAATCGGCACTCCACCGGGTAGTCACCCAGATCGAGTTAGCCCTTAACCAGAAAAACATCTGTCTAGGAACCTTCATCGATATAGAAGGAGCCTTTGACAAAACCAACTTCACCAGCATAGGTAATGCCCTCGTCAAACATGATGTGGAGCCAACCTTAACGAACTGGATTATAAACGCACTAAGCAAACGTATAGTGCGCATCGCAGGTGAGAGTCAAATAGTTAAGATAGCGAAAGGTTGTCCACAGGGTGGTGTGCTGTCACCGCTCCTGTGGAACCTAGTCATCAACGACCTCATCACAAAACTAAATGTAAACCATTTCTACACAATAGGGTACGCGGACGATCTAGCAATACTACTCTCAGGAAAGCAAGCTAGTATAGTCTGCGACCTTGCACAAGCGGCGCTACTTATAGTAGAACGCTGGTGCAAGGAATACGACCTAACAGTCAACCCAAACAAAACTGAACTGATAATGTTCACCCACAAACGGGTACTGAATAAATATCATCTTCCCAGTTTATTCGGTACCGAACTACGGCTGTCATCAGAGGTAAAATACCTAGGCATCATACTGGACAGCAAACTGAACTGGAACAATCACATTGAAAACAAAATCAAAAAAGCGACTATCACCTTTTGGCAATGCAAAAGGATGATCGGCAATCGCTGGGGCCTGTCACCGAAAATCATCATGTGGCTATACAAGATGATTATCCGCCCAATGATTACATACGGTGCAGTAGTTTGGTGGCCAAGAACAAGAGTAACTACTGCTATTAACAAACTCCAAAGATGTCAGAGGCTAGCATGTCTGGCCACGACAGGATGCATGAGGACTACTCCCACAGTGGCCCTAGAAGCCATGCTAGACCTGCCACCGCTGCACCTACACATCCAACAGGAAGCAGCTTTGGCAGCCATAAGGCTCAAAACACTGAATCTCTGGAGTAATAACAAGATCCCACATACCAATATACTTACAGAACTGTTTGCAGAAATGCCCGTTCTACAGGCTGTGTATGATAGGATCCCAAAGCAATTTGTATTCGATAAGAAGTACAAAATACAATTACACGAAGACCAACGTTCTGAAGGACTAAACCCAAGGGAACTCAGAATCTTCACAGATGGTTCCAAAACCGGGTCAGGTACAGGCTCTGGAACTTTTTCAGAGGACCTAAATATACAAATAAGCACACCACTCGGTGCCCACAATACAGTGTTTCAGGCAGAGTGTATGGGCATTATTCACGCAGCATCGGCTATAGCTGAAAGGAAGGTAAAAGACTATTCCATCCGAATACTCTCCGACAGCATGGCGGTACTACTGGCCCTCAATAGCAATGTTATGAATTCAGGGCTCATCTACGAATGCTACCAGAAATTAAATGAGGTATGTCAATTCAATGAAATAACCCTACAATGGATTAAGGGACACAGCGGAGCTAGGGGCAACGACGCGGCCGACGAACTTGCTCGAGGAGGCTCCAACCAGTGTGCTGTGGGTCCAGAACCTATACTGCCACTTCCCCTCAGGTATGTTCGCTCGCTAGTCTGCAAACGCACTAGGAACCAACATGCACAAATCTGGGCAAGTCACCCAGAGTGTAGACAAGCAAAGACAGCTTTGCCCGTTATCAACAGTCGCATCTCCAAGGCGCTACTTCGTCTGAATAAACCCCAAATCAGAACGATCAGTAGTGCTATAACTGGACATGGATCATTTAACAAACATCTGTTTAATTTAGGTGTTACAGACAGCCCTCTGTGCAGAGCCTGTATGGAGACGGACGAAACGGCGGCCCATGTCCTATTGGACTGCCCTACGGTCGCCATATACCGGGTCAAGCATCTCGGCTCGCCGAGACCGCTCCCTGAGGTCGCGGGGAACATCAAGGGCCTGCTGCGATTTCTGGAGGAGCTTGGATGGCTCGAGTAGCACAACGTTCCTGCCCACACGCAAAATACGCGCTAGACGTGGAGTTGCGGAGACCGGCCCGTTGCAATCTACAATCTACAATCTACACGCTCCGATACGTGGTGGCGGGCTTCACATGTCGTCGAAGATATTCTAAATCGCGCAAGCACGCAGCGAACGCGAAAGTCCGAATTTCGAGGTTATTGTAGGAGTTTATTTATGTATTTATGTTTGGGTCAAACCAAACCTGGCACGCGGGCCTCTGGCCCGTGAGCACAGTATCCGATGAAGCTATAAAAGCCAAAAAAGGCTAAGAGCAATTACATCACCGAAATCCTGTCAGTCACGATCCACTGTCAGTCACGATCCAGGCCACACTGTACACACAGTCAATAGCTTTAATATAACACGCACCACGACGCGCGTAGAGAGCGGCGCGCAATAGTCAATAATCACACCGCGTACACCACAAGATTCACCCGTGTTCCGGGCCGGTTCTCACCGCCCAGAGTTACCGACACACAAGTCGACAGTCCGAATGGACGCGCGCAGCCTCCTTCGGACGGTCATTAGACGACTTAAAATATTTAAGATTTTCGAAATCGCGAAAGCACGCAGCGAACGCGACACAGTCCGAACTTCGAGGTTTTTGTAGGAGTTTTTATTTATTTATTTATGTTTGGGTCAAACCAAACCTGGCACGCGGGCCCCTGGCCCGCGAGCACAGTATCCGATGAAGCTGTAAAAGCCGAGAAGGCTAACAGCAATTACATCACCGAAAATATATATCACCGAAATTATATATACATGTCGTCGACATATTTTTATTTCACAGACATTGGCGAAATACTTTAATTATTAGTGTAAAATATGTCATCAAAGTTAAATTCGTTGTCTGTATTCTACTCAGTTCTTAATACCTGGTATTACAGACAGCCCTGTGTGCAGGGCCTGTATGGAGACAGACGAAACGGCGGTTTGTCCTGTTTTACTGCGCCATGAGCGCAAAATACCGGACGAAGTATCTCGGCTCGCCGAGATCGCTCCCGTGATCGCCGGCAACGTTTGCTGCAATTTCTAGAGGAGCTTGATTGGCTCGAATAAATCAATACGCCTGCCCGCACGCAGAATACGCGCATAGACGTGAATTTGCGAAAACTGACGCGTCGCAATCTACAATCTACAATCTACAATAGGAGTATAGTAAAGGCGAGAAAGTTAATTTGCTAAGATCCGCATGCAAAATGTAAAATGTATTACCCAGTTTTGAAGAACACCGCCCGCCCTCAACAGCGAGCACAAAAAAAACCAATACCGCCACCGGGAGCCGCCACCAGATACCCTCCACCTCTACAACACTACCACTAGGCAATACACACCACTGAAGTCGAGAACACGACACGTGTTTCACCTCAAAACGAGGCGATTATCAAGTGATACGAGTATTATACGTAGGTACGTCGTAGGTGGTGGCTCCCGGTGGCGGTATTGGTGGCGGACGGTGCTTTCAAAACTGGGTAATACACACCATTTTATATTCTACATGCGGATCTTAGCAAATTAACTTTCTCTCCTTTACTATAATGGATTTCCGCAAAGTAACGCCTGAATCTATTAACTATAATAGGAGTACAGTTAAGCTGCGTGAATTTTCACCGCTTGACCGTAAGAATTATTATTAAATAAAAAACTTACTTAAGTATTACTGCTATTCTGCTAAGCCGACCCACTAGATAGACCTCATCCCAGTGAAGGGTCATCATATACTGCGTTTGACACTCACTGCCTCTCGAGAACCTTTTTACTCCAGCGCGCGTCGGTTCTTCGAGTGGCCGACCCCTTGCCACTTTAATGGTTTTTGGGTCAAGTCGGCTGTCGGTCCACTGCGGATATCCTAGTTTCGCATTTTATCACGCACTGAAACTCGAGGATTTATTCCGTAATGGATCAGAGAAGCTTCTTACGGAACTTGCGATAAATGACAGAATTATAAAACTATTTCTAAACAGTATATGACCAAAACAAAATTGATTTTTGGGTAATTGATTCACCATTTCAGCCTTTACAATTCCCCTATGGATTGCCACAAAAGCTTGTAGCTTTTGGGGACTTTCGCCGTAGTTCCCACGCTTGGGTTGGCAAACAAAGTTTATTTATTTAGATGTTCCTGGAAGATGCTGCTGCCCATCTCCTAATTTGCATATGGTAGCAGTTTCAGATAATCTACCACCCCGTCTCATCCCGTAGGTGTCGTAAAAGTCGGAAGAGGGATGATGATAGTAAAGTTACAGCCTGTTAATGTTCCACTGTTGAGCACAGTCCTACACATCTACTCTAGTGACTAAGAGGGTTTCAAAGTCGCCAACAGATCCAATGCGGGTTTGCGGACTTCACATCGTTTCAGCCTATCATAAGTCCACTGCTGAACATAGGCCTCCCCCATAGATCGCCAAAAAAGTTTGTAGCTCCTATTTTGGGAGAATTTTGCTATAGTTGCCACGCTTGGCAGGCGGGTTGGCAACCGCAGTTTATTTATTCAGATGTTTCAGGAAAATGCTGCTGCCCATCTCCTGGTTTTCATTTTCCCTCTGTCGACTTTTACGACACCCACGGGATGAGATGGGGTGGTAGATTCTCTTAAGCCGCAGTCACATACCGTTGAAAAATTCTAGATTTTTCAGTCATGCTATTTATCACAATGCACATGATAAATTGGCACTAAAAATTTTAATTATTATTTTTCGACGAGATGCGCCTGGGAACGAACCACGGTCACTCTAGGCCCACCACAGCTCGTGGAGATACCAGTCCTTTTTTTCATTAAATGGTGCTTGTCAGTTACCCTGCTGATTCGATGGAAGACTCTCTCTTTATGTTTCAACTCATACGTCAGATCCATTCATGAATATGGATCTGTAGTTTGGAACCCGCAATATAAAACCCCTGAAAAGAAACTTGAAAGGACTCAAAATTTATACCTGGGGCATATTAATATAGATCAGATACAACACCATACCTGCTACCACTCCACTTAAATTCAGACGCATTGAAAAAGACCAAATGTTTTTATATAAGCTACTGTACAACTATATTGACTCACCCTTCCTACTTGTTAATGTGAACTTTAGTTGCCGGCGAATTAATTCCCGCAGAGAGTCGTTGTTCTACGTTCCGCTTACCAAAAGAAAATACGCCAGTAATAATTTTCTTCATCGCTCCTGCAATTTTCACAACAAACATCTACAAAAAATAGAAATATTTAGTTGCCCGATCAATGTTTATGAGCGAAACGTGAAGCAGGCTCTGCGGGACATTTCTTAATTGATTTTAGCTTTGAATTGATGTTAGCCTTGTTTCAGTAATTTTCTATTTCCTTTAATTATGTTTATTGTTGTGCATTGTGTGATATGCTCCAATTAAAACCTGCTTTTTTGTTTCTCTATGTATTAGTAATTTAGTGGAAACCGAATATTAATACTGGTGATAGGAATCCCATACAGTTATATGCCTAAGTAGGCACCTCGGTAGTTCACTGATAGCTAGTGGAATCGCTGGTCAGACTTAAGAACTGATATCTCAGGGTGACGGACGCATTGCGAGAGCCACGCAGAAATATTCTGGGTGACACAGCGTTCGTTATGGGCAGACCATGTACTTATTAACAGGTGAACGATCTGTTCGTCTTGACACTTTCTCTCGTTACAAAAAAAGATTTTTTATTGGATATAGTGTCGAAACGAGCGAAACGTTCACGTGATGGTAAGTGCTACGTCTGCCAATAACAAATGTTGTGTCACCCAGAACATTTCTGTGTGGCGCAACACTGCACTCGTCACATTTAGACATCAGTTCTATGTCTAGTATCAGTTATATAGTTATGTTTGCAGACTACTGCTTCACGGCAGAATATCTGGCACTGGGGTGTTACCTACCTAGACGGATTCCTGCATAGAAATCCTATCACACTTCTATTCTAGTTATGATTAAAGAAATACTATTATTGAAATGTGTATAGCAACGAAATGGTCAGGTAACAAAATTACATAAAGTGCAACCCAGAGTGTATGTACATGTGCAAATGCATTAACATGGAACGTGCGGCCGCGGATGCACTCCAAGCAACGCTTTTATTGGAATCCCATTTTGCGTTTGACTGTTATTGAATTTCATGAATTAATGTCAACTCAACCAGTTTAAAAGTGTACAATTTGTCATCTTGTTTAAAGTTTCAATTAATATATATATAATAATATCGCCGTGTGGTGGCGGCTTAAGAGAATCTACCACCCCATCTCATCCCGTGGGTGTCGTAAAAGTCGACAGAGGGAAAATGAAAACCAAAAGATGGGCAGCAGCATCATTCTGGAACATCTGAAAAAATAAACTGCGGTTGCCAACCCGCTTGCCAAGCGTGGCAACTATGGCAAATCCCCCCCAAAATGAGAGCTACAAACTTTTGTGGCAATCTATGGGGGAGGCCTATGTTCAGCAGTGGACTAGTGATAGGCTGAAAAGAAGAAGAAGAAGAATAATATACTATATAATAATAATATAAATAAACTTCAATACTTTTTATAACGGTAAATATTGCTATAAAATAATTTACGGCGATTAAAATCGAAGTGGAGGAGGCTGATTTTCGACTACGGCGACTTCGAATACATACATTGGTGGATTTTAGAATACATTAGCATCCGAGTAGCGCTCATGCGATGAGATGGGGAGCAGTGTCAGAGACAGTGCTTAGGTGAAAGCTTTCAATGCGCAGGATATATTTAATTGGAAATAGAGGAAGTGGAGGATACAACAACGTAGAGAGTAGGGATAATCTATCCTTACTCTCTACGTTGTTGTATCCTGTGTGAAGGGACGAGGCGTGGAGAGGGGAGGAGAGGGGAGGAGAGGGGAGGAGAGGGGAGTAAAGGATAGGAGGAGAGATGAGATAAGATTATAAAACGTTGTGTGATAACCTTAAGATGAATATTGTTTTTTTGCACTTTTGTAGTAATCACTACCGTGTCTTAAGTGATTAAAGAAATTAACGAGCATGTCTTAAGGGTAAATAATTTTATATCGAGAAATTCCATATCCATTTTATTATATTATAGCCATCAGAAACGGTATATACTCGTAAATACCGATAACAAAACCCATAATGATGTGATTACAAGAGAATTCAAATCCAGTGAAATTCCTAGGCTGCACAGTATGGGCAACGTTGTGTACGCTGTGGCCAGCACGATGCCTCATAACGGAGACAGCTATGTGAGGGCTTGCAACATCGGCAACAAGGTAGAACCTTCCTTGCGTGGAAGAAAGGGATGACCATTGCTGAGATATGTATGTTAGAAATAGAAGTGTGTTCAATATAGAAGCAGATTATTCTAGTCGCTTAAATAGACTGTTACAATCATATTGTAATTGATTTGCTTGTGCCATTAATGAAACAGGTTGCACACATTTAGAAGAAATTACTGTTGAACTTAGCACACAAAAATCTATAATTTGCAAACAATATAAACCAGCAATTACAAAGAGCCGAGTTGTTTGCCGAATTGATTACGGGCGGCATAATCAGGGAGTCTGACTCGGAATACGCATCCACGATTTTTTTGGTACATACATACATACAGTCACGTCTTTATCCCATATAAGGGGTAGGCAGTGGCCACACAAGTAGCCCACTTTTCGCCCTTGTAGCAAACGAGACGTTACGGCTGGCGAACCACGTCGCCGCCATTTTGTTACGAGTCGAACTCATCCTACCGAGGGTTCCCACGAGAAGTAGAGTGCATTGTATATTATGGTGTTGTTCTACACGAATAAAAAGCTGTCCGTACAATTTCTTAGTCGCCTCTTACGACACCTCGGTAGGAAAGAGGTAGGTGGTATTCTACTCTGTCGGACACCTATTGGCTGTTAGTATTCTGGTACGTAAGAATAATGTTTTTTTTTTTATTGTATAAAGTGACGAAACGAGCAAAACGTTCACCTGATGGTAAGTGCAACGTCCGCCCACAACAAATGCCATGTCACCCAGAATATTTCTGCGTGACACCACACTGCGCACGTCACCCTGAGACATCAGTTCTTAAGTCTCAAATGCCCAGTGATTACGCTAGCTCACAGCGCGCTTCAAACCGAAACACGGTTATGCCTGCACTGCCCTGGGGTGGTACCTACCTAGACGGATTCCTGCATAGGAATCCTACCACCAGTATATGCGCGTCATTCTAAAATTATTAAATCTCGTGGGTAGTAGTGAAATTGTTTGTGTTATGGATGACATGCTATTGTCAACTTCTAGCGTATCGGATGATTTACAATTGTTAAAAAAGTTGAGTTTCATATACAAATTTTATAATCAAATCCGAGGAGTCGTTTCTCGGTAAAACTTGCATCGTTTACCCCAATTCTCAATTTGTACTGTTATTTACAAATTGAGAATGTAAGTACATACATACTTTTGCTCTTACGAGTATAGCCAAACTGTTTACTAAGTTAACAAAAAAGTCGTAAGAATGGCAATAGGGTGATAAGCACTACGATCGTTGCAAAGAGTTAAAACAAAAATGATGTTCACGACCCATTCTTGCTTTTTATGATCCCTCGTTACCTTGAGGTTCATACGAGTAAAGTCGGTATAGACGGTTTATTTCAGTCACAAATTAAACTGCGAGCTGAAACCCATTTTTTATTTTAGTAGGGTAGTTTCACGTGATGAATCGATGTATATACGTAGTTATGAGCGTGGTATACTGGCTGTTGTTTATTATTTAAAGCATTTTCGAGTTCGACTGAATGTCCATATATGTACATATGTCCATATATGTACATATGGACATTTAGTACAAGTATTGTATATTGCTCCGTTGTTAGGTACACCTTCCTAAAAATAGACTTGGTTGTTTGAAAACAAGCGGCATCTAGATGCCTCTTCTTTACCTCGCCTCTAGAGGCGGCTAGGAATGTGAATAATAAAATGTAATTTCTGTGCTCTGGTCCTTATATTAGGTCTTTACATATGATATTGGCGTTTTGTCGTACTGGCCACTTTGATCTGAAATATATCCTCTTTGGTTAAGAATTCCAAATTCGAATTTATAATTCATTTAGCGGGTATGTTTGAGTTTCGAAAACAGTCATTCATTTGTTTTTTTCCTCATTCATTTTTTCTCTGGCGTCGCTCATCTCGAACAATGGAAAACTTGAAATATCGCTTTATTTACAAGTACGAGTTTATTATCTCATAGGTCCTTATAATGGTGAAACGGATTAGGGGCTGCAAAAAGTTCTCTGGAACAATAGCTGTACATTCCTTTCGCGCCTACGGAAGTGCCCCACGGATAAAGTAAGACTAGAAGCAACGATGACGTGTTTGCATGGGGCGATTCGATTTATTTTCTTGAGAGCTAATTTGGTGCGTGCACCAATCGCTGTGCAATTGTTTCAGAATATCATATCATAACAACGTTGAGAGTAAAGTTAGAAGTTAGAATGAATGACAGAGGAATGTTGAGTCTCCTTCCTTCCTTCCTCCACACCTTGCCAAAGAATGATTGGCAAGGTTTGGAGAGCAGAGGAGAGGGGAGGGCGGGAAGGGGATGTGGAGACGGGAGAAGATATTATACAAATCTGTGTGATTGGTTTAAGCCGAGCATTGTTTTTACTTTTTACAGTTATTAGCGTGAGTTAAATTATTAAAACAAATTTATGAACATTTTTTTTATTTGTTAATAGTGACGGAACGAGCAAAACGTTCACCTGATGGTAAGTGCAACGTCTGCCCATAACAAATGCTGTGTCAACCGTCACCCTGAGACATCAGTTCTTAAGTCTCATATGCCCAGTGATTACGCTAGCTCACAGTGCCCTTCAAACCGTAACACAATAACGTTTACAGCACACAGCAGTAATTTTTTATTTTTTATTTTTTTTATTGCATAAAGTGATGAAACGAGCATAACGTTCACCTAATAGCAAGTGCAACGTCTGCCCATAACAAATGCTGTGTCGCCCAGAATACATCTGTGTGACACCACAATGCGCCCGCCACCCTGAGACATCAGTTCTTAAGACTCAAATGCCCGGTGATTACGCTACCTCACAGTGCCCTTCAAACCGAAACACAGTAATGTTTGCACACTACTGCTTCACGGCACAATAGCTCCATGTTTAGTTTTTAATTATTGCATTTTAAAGTACCACAAGTGTGAGGCGCAAATTAAGAATTGAATGTAATTTTCACAGCCAGACTTAGCCAACCTGTGCATTCTTACCAAATATGTGTCAAGACGTCCCATGATTTCAATCGATTTGTAGCGTAGTGGTTAGCGTAGCTTCTGCGCCACCGGTCCTAGGTTCGATTCCCAGCCGGAGCCAACATTTGTGCAAAAACACAAATTGTTGCTTTTCGGGTCTGTTTGTGATGTGCATGAGAAATGTATGTCTATAAAACGCACCCACGATACAAGAGAAAATATTACTCCCCGTTTTGCTTCGTTTGCTGGTAGCTTTCAACAACTCGTAGCTGGGAAGAGTCAACAATGCTGCTGCAATGCGAATGCGACTTCTCATGCCTTCCAAATACTTGAGAGTCCTCAGACATGTAGATTTCCTCACAATGTTTTCCTTGACCGTGGTAAATCACCATTTAAAATTCCAGACGAATTTTAGAGGTCCTGGGAAGCGAACTCAGGTCACTCTCATCGGCCCCAAATTTTTCTGAACCGGAGCAAAAACTTGACCTTACCGCCAAAAACTGTTAATTTGGCGCCCCTCTTGAATTCCCGCCCAGGGCAATTGCCCCGGTTTGCCCTTCGCTAGATCCGGGGCTGACTCGCGTGCTATGAAATATAAGGCGAGCACTCGGCTCCTAAACTACTACAGCTCGTAGTATATATTATATAAATATTAATTTCAAAGAATCTAGTAACATTATTACAATTAATGTTATCAACCTATGACATAACCTACCAAAAGTAATGAAAAATAGGACGCCTGTACAAAATACATAGCAATTATTTATAACCGAACATTTGTTATTAATTTTCTGACGGCTCTATCCCGCGTCTACCATATTATGTAACAATTGTGTCGCTGGCAAATTATAAATTCCAAATGATTATTTACAATATTTATGGTTGCTCCAACTATATCAAAAAACGCTATTTAGCCCGATCCTCGGGTATAGTTGTTACTAGCTGCATTAAGCACATCGCGAGTTCATCAGCCAGGCCAAACCCATTGGCCCTAATTTTTTTTACACCGACAGCATTTTAGTACGTGTCTATTCTTACGACGGTCACTTCTTTTTTTTATTTTTATTTATTTAATAAAAGTGACGGAATGGGCAGAAAGTTCACCTGATGGTAAGTGCCCTTCAAACCGAAACACAGTAATGTTTCACATTACTGCTTCACGGCAGAATAACTGGCCCTGGGGTGGTACCTACCTAGACGGATTTCTGCATAGGAATCCTGCCACCAGAAATGTGCGATCACTCCTTTGACATTCGATAAAATAACCTTTCACTCTTATAATAATACTGGTCTATTTTCGACCATGGCGACTCCTTCCGAATATTTCGTAAGCTGTTTCGGTTTAAAGATCTTTATTTTTTCTCCAGTTAATTAAAGAAAAAATACTATTTTCAATTTAATATTTTTTTTGAGCATAGAGGACAATGTGTCTTTATTTGCAATGACTTTATTTTATTATGGTTTTTTTGATATTTAATAATTTTTCTTGTTTAGACTCTTATTTGTAAATTTTTTATTGTTAGTATTGGGCAGCCAGTAATATATTTGATTTTGGCGGCAAATATGTATGATCATCATCATAATTACAGCCTATTTTATTAGTCCACTGCTGAATATAAGCCCCATTGATTACCACAGAAGTATGTAACTTTCATTTTGGGGGGATTTTGCAATAGTGGCCACGCTTGGCAGGCGGGTTGACAACCACAGTTTATTTATTCAGATATAGTTAATAGAATCAGGCGTTACTTTGCGGAAATCCATTATAATGAAGAAAAGTAAGTTACTTTGCTAAGATCCGCATGCAAAATATAAAAATGTTGTATATTACCTAGTTTTTTGAAGTGCAGATATTTCAGGAAGACTGCTGTCTCTGGTTTTATTTCCTTTTGTCGACTTTTACGACACCCACGGGATGAGATGGGGTGGTAAATTCTCTTAGGCCGCCAAAACACGGTAAGATGATGTTTTATTTATATTATTAGTTAAGAGATTGTTATGCATTTATAATGTTAAGGTATTGTTGTGCTTAAGTTGTGATCTGCGGGAGATTTTATAGTGCCACAAATGTAAGCGAAAGAACAAAAGGCACTCACTGGTCCTAGTCAATCCGCAACCGATGTAACGCTCATGCGATAAGATCGAACGTAGGCTAGAATGCAGTCTCGGAAATAAGGGCAGCATCACAACACAACCAGACCACAAAAATAAGTTATTTGACATAAAAAGGGTTTGATCACATGTTAAAGGAAAACAAATTGAGCCGTCGCGGGACGCCTGTCATGATAGTTTATGAAAGGAAATAAATATGGCATAATCAAATATGATATATTCAGATTTGTTTT
Source organism: Luehdorfia chinensis (assembly GCA_019845155.1). NCBI lineage: Eukaryota > Metazoa > Arthropoda > Insecta > Lepidoptera > Papilionidae > Luehdorfia > Luehdorfia chinensis. Next base: position 3,901,462 of record JAHVAK010000390.1, read on the forward strand.
AAAGAAAAAGATGATTGTTTACTAAATATACATTTATGTTAATTTTATACAAAAATTTCGTATTAGATGTTTCATACAGTCATATAGCGTGGCGACGCATAACGTGGCGATGCGATGCCACACCTAAAGTCGGTCTCGACTGCCGCATTAGACTTTTCACATCAATAATGGCGTAACGCGCAAATTCGCACTTTTCACTAAGCGTTAAAGTCGATCGTCACTCTTCACTGTAATCATTCGTTTTTTTTTTATTGTATAAAGTGACGAAACGAGCAAAACGTTCACCTGATGGTAAGTCCACAACAAATGTGTCACCCAGAACATTTCTCTTCTGAGTGGCACCACGTTGCGCCCGTTACCCTGATACATCAGTTCTTAATCTCCGTACGAGCAAACGCAGTGTAGTGAAGTCGATGGATGCAGGTGGCTCAGGACCGTGCTTTGTGGCAATCTATGGGGGAGGCCTACGTTCAACAGTGGACTAAGATAGGCTGAAATGATGATGATGATGATGATATGCCCAGTGATTACACTAACTCATAGTGTCCTTCAGAACGGAACACAGTCTTAGAAACACAGTAATGTTTGCACACGGCAGAATAACTGGCCATGGGGTGGTACCAACCTAAACCGATACCTGCATAGGAATCCAGTAAAAATGAAATAATCATCTAAATTTACATATAAAAGCGCAGAAATGTATTAAAGTTTTTTATTATATAATGATTCTATAACCGGTGTAAACTTACTCGTAAGTGTGGAAGGGCTTCTAATTGCAAGTTTCATTGTATCCCTTATTGTAAAGCGGTAATTGCCGCTTTATTACCGCGTCGCGCCAGAATAATTGTTACTAAGACTTTTATAGCTTCTAATTTGATTAAGTGCTTATTTAACGCCTCAGAAATGTATTTTTTTATGATTTGATACCTTCGGACAAAAGTTATTAGTACCACTGACTTAATTTTTATATTGTTTGTTTTGTATGCGAGGAAAATTTAAATCTACTATGAGAGCATAGAAGCTGCTATAGTTTCTATAAATTAATTGACTTTTCTTTTTTGTTTATTTAGCGTATACGTGCTGATTCATTCGTGCCGTGTGGTAGTGGATTAAGAAAATCTACCACCCCATCTCATCCTGTGGGTGTCGTAAAAGTCGACAGAGGGATAATAAAAAATAGGAGATGGGCAGCAGCATCTTCCTGGAACATCAGAATAAAAAAACGCGGTTGCTAACCCGCCTGCCAAGCGTGGCAACTATGGCAAACTCTCCCCAAAACGAGAGTTACAAACATTGTGGCAATCTATGGGGGAGGCCCGTGTTGTTCAGGAGTGGACTGGTGATAGGCTGTAATGATGATGATGATGATGATGATAGCGTTTATTTTCAGCAACCCCATTGCAATCACGGACACTTCTCGGCTGCCACTTTAATATTTAAAAAGTATTAAATGGTTCCTACGTAAGGCATAGTACTCTATTAAAAGAATAGATTTAAAATTCAATAATCTTATCTTACCTGGAAAGTTTGTATGTTTGAATGCGCTAATCTTAGAAAATACTAATTCAATCTTAATTTTTTTTTTGATTTCGATAGCCTATTTAATGGGAAGGTTTCAAGCTAAAAAATAATGCTACGGCCTTAAGGAGCTGCATGTTAACAACCAAACTTTACTGAGAATGCTCCGGTGAGTGATATGCCATGCCGAATGGCGCAACTATGTGGTCTTCTAATTTTACGCGGGTAAAACCGCAAGGCACAGCTGGTATTATATTATACGTGTTAAAAATATAGTATTACTACTTTTATTATGTTGAATTTTATATAATTATGGTGGCGGCTCGTTATAAGAATACTACCACTCCATCTCATCCAATGGATCTCGTAAAAGGCGAGTAAGGAATTAAACTGCACTGTGCACCCAACAGCGCATGGTGGCGATTGGCTCACCACCTATCACACCAAGTGCATTATATTGTTTAGGTGAAACGTGGATTGTGGCAGTCATCTGTTTTTGTAGTGAGTGCCCAGTCTCTGACTACCCCTTATGGGATACAGTCGTGATCTTTTGTATGCAATGTTAAAAAAACATTGAGAATAGAAAAGGCGATTACAGAAGAAAATTTACAAAATTCCGCCACCTTTTACAAGTAATTTGAATACTAAATTGTGACAAAGCAAATTGACTTCAGAACGGGATTGGAAGCAATTTCAGATGTCAATTGAAAATAAATTCACGACTTTTCCAACGTAATGGGTATTGAAATACAAAATTAAGTTCACTGGTAACGTTAACAAACGATTCATTTCATTTAGATTCCGAACGTAGAATAGGACATATCAGTAAATATCTCGCGTTGAGCTTGTTTTTTCTGAATCACGCCGTTTCATTTATTTTTCACTAGCTTTAACCCCGACTTCGTCCGCGCGGACTCCTGGATTTGTTTAGACAGATCATAAAAAAATGTTAGCTAACTATAAATATACATTATAATTATAAGATAATAATAAGGTCGATAGGTGTCCGGCAGAATAGGATAGCACCTACCTTTTATTGTATAAAGTGACGAAACGAGCAAAACGTTACTAAATATTACTAATCGGAGGAGACGTCCTCCCCAGATCAGACCATTCAATCTGGCGGGTATCTACCCTTTTTGGTTGGCAATATCATCCGCCAAAACTGCTTCAATGCTGCATCAATTTTAGGAGATATGGTTTAATTTTTTCTCAACAGATAAAGATATTATTTTTAAAGCTCAAAAGCGGTGCGGAGTCACCCTGAGACATCGGTTCTAAAGTCTCATATGCCCAGTGATTACACTAGCTCACAGTGCTCTTCAAACCGAAACACAGTAATGTTTGTACACTACTGCTTCACGGCAGAATAACTGGTCCTGGGGTTGTACCTACCTAGACGGGTTTATGCATTGGAAACTTTTTCGGACCAAACATTAGCCCTGAACTTATTATATAGATTTATTTCTGGTCTTAATTGATGTTTCTTAATGCAAACTCATCTCGTGTTGTCATGTATATACTCGTAAAATGTTTGATCTACTTTTGTTTTAACCGACTCCATTTACCGTTAATTAATTTTAAGTAATGGGTTTAAATGTAAAAGTGCTTCAATATTTAAACGATATATTATGTTCTGCGTTTGTTATGATTGATTCACTCTTATAGAAATGGATGTGTTACTGAACACTACGCGGCTCTGTGCTTTCATCTGCTGAACAATCCATGAACTGTCTTGTTTATATTTTCTTAATCTCTTTCCGTGTTTACTCTATGTTTACTATACTGCGGCTCTGAGCTTTCATCTGCTGAACAATCCATGAACTGTCTTGTTTATATTTTCTTAATCTCTTTCCGTGTTTACTCTATGTTTACTATACTGCGGCTCTGTGCTTTCATCTGCTGAACAATCCATGAACTGTCTTGTTTATATTTTCTTAACCTCTTTCCGTGTTTACTCTATGTTTACTATAGCCACACCGCGTACACATGATACACCCGTATTCCGGGGCGGTCCTCACCGCCCAGAGTTACCGACACACAAGTCGACAGTCCGAATGAAGGCCCGCAGCCTCGAAATTATATATGTTTACTATAGATCCAAGGTACTTGAATTCTATTTGATTTAAGGAAGTTACTTAGATGGTAGGTACTGCCTGGGTGTTTTTGTTGTCACCAGTGAATTTGAAATTCACGTATTCAGTCTTTTTGCGACTTACTCGTAGGCCACTAACTTCCAAAACTTTACGCCATCTGTCGAAATATACGCAATCTTCGACGATTCCCCTATTAAAACCATATCATCTGCATACAAAAGTGTCTATGGAGTCGGTTTTTGAAGATTTTTGGTGATGAAGTCCTCCTAGTTTTCAACATTGTCAGTTGAAAACTAGGAGGTACAAAGAGGGCCCTTGATGAATGTCGATCTTGACCTCAAAACTATCACTAGTACCTTCTGGTGACACCACTTAACACAAGTGCGTTATTATACGTATCTTTGCCGAGTCTTTATCGATGGCAGCGACGACCCGTTTAACTGATTTTTTTTGATGTTTTCAAATAATACCATTTTATTCGGGAACGGCGTTTAACGTTACGTGTTGTGTTACAAATGGTCATTGGACATGACAGAGACGAGGAGACGGTGTTGACTGGTCAGAGATTTTCTAGAGATGACTTTTCAGTCCTTGAATAACGTGCGCATCGAGGAGTCACTCAGGAAAAGTTTGTCTGAGACTGGGCTTTTCCACTCTTGTAAGTGATTAGGTTTACTCTACTTCTGGAAAAAAGTGTTGACTATTGGCATATCGTGACTAATAGGGAGTCTTAAAATATCCTACCGCTGATCATTTAGGCTGCCGAATCTAAAAATATCATGAATGTGTGTATCTTTGGGAGCCTTTTGACCAACCTTCAAGAAAAGAGCCTATTCCTTTCTCAAAGGCCGGCAACGCATCTGCTATTCCTCTGGTATTGTAGATGCTCATGGGCGGCTGTGATCACTTACCATCAGGTGAGCCGCTTGCTCGTTTGCCCCCTCTTCCAAAAAAAAAACTTGTCCGTTTAGATTTCTTGTAATTTTTTTTCATGCTTAAAAGTACATCACGAACGTCCACAAAAAATGTTCTTCTCCTGTATGGGTATGGGTATGGGGCGCATATACAGAAATAATGTTAATGAGAGTTTGATTATCTAATAGCAGTGTTAGGTACATTATTCTATCGCTTATTCTATTTATATTAATAATCCGCTGTTTAAGGTGTTTCTCATGAATTATACCAACGTCATTTTTAATGATGATGGACCATACTATAGGAGGTGGTACTCATGACCGATATCCCTGGATTTAGAATGTTCCCATTTAATTTCTTGGGTGCAGCATATATACTGCGCCTATATAAGATCTCAGCCAATACTTGACTGCGTCCGATCATTAAAACCATATTCCATGTCCCTATACGCGTATTGGTAGCTCCAGCCCCCCGTCACCTCTTTTACGGTCAGTTTGACGATGACTGGATAACACTCCCTATCCATCACCTGGGGAAGCGTTCTCTAGGGATACAAGCTCCCCCGGGAATATATTTTTATTTAATTATACTGAGAAAGAAAATTGAAGAGTCAAATCGTTTCTTTTTTTTCTATATGAAAAATTATGAATTGCGCTTCCATCTTGTTTATCGCGATTGCGTTCGCGTTCACTTCTAGCCAACAAATTAGATTTTACTTTCATTTTTATGCTGTCAGGTAGAATTACTGTCGTGTGAGAATTTTCATGATGTAGTAAACATTGTTTATATGTATGTACGTTGTGTGGTATTACATTTTATAGACGGAGTTATTGGCAACGAAATTTAATACAGTAAAGAAAAAAAAATATTCGTGTAAACATAATGATTTTATTTTACGAATTTTATTGCGGTTAATGTATAATTATTTATAACTCGACATTTCGAGCGCTTTACAGCACCCAAGGTATGGATACGGGGGACTTAGGTAGAGCGGCCACGCACGGAACCATGTAACGATGATATTTGCAGCAGAAAAGTGTAACTGACATAGCTGTAAGGATTAGTAAGTTGAAGTGGATATGGTCCGACCATATAGTTCGTAGAATAGATAACTGTTGGGGAAGAAATACTCTATAAGGCAACCTCGTACCGGCAAACGCAGTGTAGATGGCACCAATAGACGAGCCGACAACCTGCACGGTTTTGCTGGTCAATGGATGATAGCTCAGGACCGTGTTTTGTCACAATGTATAAAGGAAGGCCTATGTAGAGCAGTGGATTTGTGATGGGCTGAAATGATGATGATGATTTATTCTTTAATTTGATGACGCAGTAGCTAATGCAGTAATGCGACTGAGATACTGCTTGACCAACAGATCAACAAAAACTGGGACACAAAAAAAGACAATAATAAGAAGAAAATAGGCTTAATCAATTTATACTTTTTACAAAATTCTAAAAATAAACGTTCCAATAACAAAGTATTACGTAACATTGTAAAGGGATAAAGAATAAGTAAACTGGACTTCAATTTATTCCAGCCTACAAATTGCTTACCCAGCTTATATAGTCTTTTCGGACTTTATATCACTTTCGCTTTACCTGGAGATTAATTCGTTTAAAGTGGGTATATATTCGGTATGAGATTATACCCAAAAACTGAAGTTCGTTTGGCATTAACGCTTTGCACACGAGAGATGAGTCTCGCTCACCACATTAATCCGCGCGGAAACGGCATCGTGTGCAAAGGGTTAAAGATGATTTAGAGATAAAATAGACCCGGAAAGATATTTTTTCCGGCAGAGTAGAATATCAACTACCTCTTTACCACCTCTTGTCGTAAGAGGCGACTAAGTTATTGTACGGAGAGCCTTTATTCGTGCCGAATGACACCATAATATGCAAACCTGTCACTATACTGCTAGTGGGAACGCAATGGGGAGTAAGATTTTAATGACTCGTATCAAAATGGCGGTATCGGGGTTCGCCACCCGCCTCGTCTCTTATCCCGCGAGGGCAGAAAATGGGCTACGGGTGTGGTCCCTGCTTACCCTTAATTCCCATTAAGGGTAAGTAGGGAAAAGGCGTGACTGTATGCATGTATGTTATAAACTAAACATTAAGAAAGTGCTTTTTTATAGAAGTTAGTGACGAGATGATCAAGTCGTTCACCTGATGGTAAGTGCTACGTTTGCCCCTATCAGTGCGCCACTTTTCACAGATTTTTTCTGTGGAAAGTGGATGATACCTCACTGCGCTCTGCATAATGAGATATCGCTACTTAAGTTTCGTATGCCCTGTTATTACACTAGATTGTAGAAATGGAATTAGGCATTACTTTGCGGAAACAATTATAACAGGGAAAGGAAGTTATTTTGCTAAGGTCCGCAATATACAAAATGGTGTACTCGTATATCTGTCTGTCGTAGAGTCATTAACAGTTGATAATGTATTATATATCTATATATATTATTTTGACACAGTGCACTCTTACCTTTCACACACTGTGGGAGGGCGGGCTCTTCAAAATCTAGTTAATATACACGATTTTGTATTATGTATGCATATTAAATTAACTTTCTTTTCTTATTACACTAAATTTAGTGCCCTCCAAAACAAAACAAAGTGGTATTAGCAAATTACTCCTTGACAGCAAAATAACTGGCACTGCCGTGGTACCTACCTGTAAAATTATTAATCAATGTTTTTTATTCTTTATTATTAGAGTTTACTGAAAATATTATTAAAAGAAATAAGTATGTATAATTTCGTGTCTGGTTGTGTTGTGATTCATCTGCTGAACAATCCATGAACTGTCTTGTTTATATTTTCTTAATCTCTTTCCGTGTTTACTCTATGTTTACTATACTGCGGCTCTGAGCTTTCATCTGCTGAACAATCCATGAACTGTCTTGTTTATATTTTCTTAATCTCTTTCCGTGTTTACTCTATGTTTACTATACTGCGGCTCTGTGCTTTCATCTGCTGAACAATCCATGAACTGTCTTGTTTATATTTTCTTAACCTCTTTCCGTGTTTACTCTATGTTTACTATAGCCACACCGCGTACACATGATACACCCGTATTCCGGGGCGGTCCTCACCGCCCAGAGTTACCGACACACAAGTCGACAGTCCGAATGAAGGCCCGCAGCCTCGAAATTATATATGTTTACTATAGATCCAAGGTACTTGAATTCTATTTGATTTAAGGAAGTTACTTAGATGGTAGGTACTGCCTGGGTGTTTTTGTTGTCACCAGTGAATTTGAAATTCACGTATTCAGTCTTTTTGCGACTTACTCGTAGGCCACTAACTTCCAAAACTTTACGCCATCTGTCGAAATATACGCAATCTTCGACGATTCCCCTATTAAAACCATATCATCTGCATACAAAAGTGTCTATGGAGTCGGTTTTTGAAGATTTTTGGTGATGAAGTCCTCCTAGTTTTCAACATTGTCAGTTGAAAACTAGGAGGTACAAAGAGGGCCCTTGATGAATGTCGATCTTGACCTCAAAACTATCACTAGTACCTTCTGGTGACACCACTTAACACAAGTGCGTTATTATACGTATCTTTGCCGAGTCTTTATCGATGGCAGCGACGACCCGTTTAACTGATTTTTTTTGATGTTTTCAAATAATACCATTTTATTCGGGAACGGCGTTTAACGTTACGTGTTGTGTTACAAATGGTCATTGGACATGACAGAGACGAGGAGACGGTGTTGACTGGTCAGAGATTTTCTAGAGATGACTTTTCAGTCCTTGAATAACGTGCGCATCGAGGAGTCACTCAGGAAAAGTTTGTCTGAGACTGGGCTTTTCCACTCTTGTAAGTGATTAGGTTTACTCTACTTCTGGAAAAAAGTGTTGACTATTGGCATATCGTGACTAATAGGGAGTCTTAAAATATCCTACCGCTGATCATTTAGGCTGCCGAATCTAAAAATATCATGAATGTGTGTATCTTTGGGAGCCTTTTGACCAACCTTCAAGAAAAGAGCCTATTCCTTTCTCAAAGGCCGGCAACGCATCTGCTATTCCTCTGGTATTGTAGATGCTCATGGGCGGCTGTGATCACTTACCATCAGGTGAGCCGCTTGCTCGTTTGCCCCCTCTTCCAAAAAAAAAACTTGTCCGTTTAGATTTCTTGTAATTTTTTTTCATGCTTAAAAGTACATCACGAACGTCCACAAAAAATGTTCTTCTCCTGTATGGGTATGGGTATGGGGCGCATATACAGAAATAATGTTAATGAGAGTTTGATTATCTAATAGCAGTGTTAGGTACATTATTCTATCGCTTATTCTATTTATATTAATAATCCGCTGTTTAAGGTGTTTCTCATGAATTATACCAACGTCATTTTTAATGATGATGGACCATACTATAGGAGGTGGTACTCATGACCGATATCCCTGGATTTAGAATGTTCCCATTTAATTTCTTGGGTGCAGCATATATACTGCGCCTATATAAGATCTCAGCCAATACTTGACTGCGTCCGATCATTAAAACCATATTCCATGTCCCTATACGCGTATTGGTAGCTCCAGCCCCCCGTCACCTCTTTTACGGTCAGTTTGACGATGACTGGATAACACTCCCTATCCATCACCTGGGGAAGCGTTCTCTAGGGATACAAGCTCCCCCGGGAATATATTTTTATTTAATTATACTGAGAAAGAAAATTGAAGAGTCAAATCGTTTCTTTTTTTTCTATATGAAAAATTATGAATTGCGCTTCCATCTTGTTTATCGCGATTGCGTTCGCGTTCACTTCTAGCCAACAAATTAGATTTTACTTTCATTTTTATGCTGTCAGGTAGAATTACTGTCGTGTGAGAATTTTCATGATGTAGTAAACATTGTTTATATGTATGTACGTTGTGTGGTATTACATTTTATAGACGGAGTTATTGGCAACGAAATTTAATACAGTAAAGAAAAAAAAATATTCGTGTAAACATAATGATTTTATTTTACGAATTTTATTGCGGTTAATGTATAATTATTTATAACTCGACATTTCGAGCGCTTTACAGCACCCAAGGTATGGATACGGGGGACTTAGGTAGAGCGGCCACGCACGGAACCATGTAACGATGATATTTGCAGCAGAAAAGTGTAACTGACATAGCTGTAAGGATTAGTAAGTTGAAGTGGATATGGTCCGACCATATAGTTCGTAGAATAGATAACTGTTGGGGAAGAAATACTCTATAAGGCAACCTCGTACCGGCAAACGCAGTGTAGATGGCACCAATAGACGAGCCGACAACCTGCACGGTTTTGCTGGTCAATGGATGATAGCTCAGGACCGTGTTTTGTCACAATGTATAAAGGAAGGCCTATGTAGAGCAGTGGATTTGTGATGGGCTGAAATGATGATGATGATTTATTCTTTAATTTGATGACGCAGTAGCTAATGCAGTAATGCGACTGAGATACTGCTTGACCAACAGATCAACAAAAACTGGGACACAAAAAAAGACAATAATAAGAAGAAAATAGGCTTAATCAATTTATACTTTTTACAAAATTCTAAAAATAAACGTTCCAATAACAAAGTATTACGTAACATTGTAAAGGGATAAAGAATAAGTAAACTGGACTTCAATTTATTCCAGCCTACAAATTGCTTACCCAGCTTATATAGTCTTTTCGGACTTTATATCACTTTCGCTTTACCTGGAGATTAATTCGTTTAAAGTGGGTATATATTCGGTATGAGATTATACCCAAAAACTGAAGTTCGTTTGGCATTAACGCTTTGCACACGAGAGATGAGTCTCGCTCACCACATTAATCCGCGCGGAAACGGCATCGTGTGCAAAGGGTTAAAGATGATTTAGAGATAAAATAGACCCGGAAAGATATTTTTTCCGGCAGAGTAGAATATCAACTACCTCTTTACCACCTCTTGTCGTAAGAGGCGACTAAGTTATTGTACGGAGAGCCTTTATTCGTGCCGAATGACACCATAATATGCAAACCTGTCACTATACTGCTAGTGGGAACGCAATGGGGAGTAAGATTTTAATGACTCGTATCAAAATGGCGGTATCGGGGTTCGCCACCCGCCTCGTCTCTTATCCCGCGAGGGCAGAAAATGGGCTACGGGTGTGGTCCCTGCTTACCCTTAATTCCCATTAAGGGTAAGTAGGGAAAAGGCGTGACTGTATGCATGTATGTTATAAACTAAACATTAAGAAAGTGCTTTTTTATAGAAGTTAGTGACGAGATGATCAAGTCGTTCACCTGATGGTAAGTGCTACGTTTGCCCCTATCAGTGCGCCACTTTTCACAGATTTTTTCTGTGGAAAGTGGATGATACCTCACTGCGCTCTGCATAATGAGATATCGCTACTTAAGTTTCGTATGCCCTGTTATTACACTAGATTGTAGAAATGGAATTAGGCATTACTTTGCGGAAACAATTATAACAGGGAAAGGAAGTTATTTTGCTAAGGTCTGCAATATACAAAATGGTGTACTCGTATATCTGTCTGTCGTAGAGTCATTAACAGTTGATAATGTATTATATATCTATATATATTATTTTGACACAGTGCACTCTTACCTTTCACACACTGTGGGAGGGCGGGCTCTTCAAAATCTAGTTAATATACACGATTTTGTATTATGTATGCATATTAAATTAACTTTCTTTTCTTATTACACTAAATTTAGTGCCCTCCAAAACAAAACAAAGTGGTATTAGCAAATTACTCCTTGACAGCAAAATAACTGGCACTGCCGTGGTACCTACCTGTAAAATTATTAATCAATGTTTTTTATTCTTTATTATTAGAGTTTACTGAAAATATTATTAAAAGAAATAAGTATGTATAATTTCGTGTCTGGTTGTGTTGTGATTGTCCTTGTGTCTCTGACACTGCATTTTGGCCTACCTCCGATCTTATCTCATGAGCATTACATCGGGCACTGTGACAACGTAATATCTCCTACGCAGTCGATAACTTGCGACAGTATTCGGTTGTTATCGCTATGGTCATAAGTCGGCCGAGGTGCCATCATTGTACTGATGTATCAAGGTGCTGGGCCACTGTGTACCACACAGAAAATTTCTGAATGACACAGTATGTGTTATGAGAAGACGTTGCACATACTAATATAAAAATAAAATGATTCTATAGTTCGTCCCATTTTTACAAATTACACCAGTCAATTTCAATATACAAATTGTCCAATATGTTCTTTGTAAAGGTGAATCCACCGAAAAGCAATTTCGTTACTTTCGTGTCGCCATATCGATTCCCGGTCTAAGAAAGATTCTAAATAATCTCGAGCTTAGCTGCGTCTCTGACCGCTTCGATTTTAACATATAAATGAGAAATTTGAAATGGTATGGTTCCTACGACTGCATCCCTTGGTTTCAATAAAGATATCGGTATACTGAGGCCGTGGTAGCTCAGGGGCCTGGTGCTCGCCTTTAATTTCATAGTAAGCGAGTAACATGGGTTCGATCCCCGGTGCCAGCACCTCTAATATTGTTCTACAATTTTAAGTGCTGATTTACCACGTGCTTAGCGGTGAAGGAAAACATCGTGAGGAAACCTGCATGCCCGAGGAATAGAAATATTTCGAGGACATGTGCAGTCCGCCAACCCGCATTGGAGCAGCGTGGCGGATTCTTCCTAGCTCCAAAAACCCTCTCAGAAATGAGAGGAGGCCTGTGCTCAGCAGTGGGACATTTATAGGCTGAAAAATGTTAATGTTAATGTTTGCGTGCATTCTGATTATTCTTGCTAAGTTTCAGGCTGTCAAATTTCGGGATGTAAAAGGTAAAAATAAGTTACAATGTCTATAAAAAAGGTTTTAGTGAAACATTGTTAATTTTTTTCGGACGGTTAGTTTTTTAAAATGGTAAGAAACAGAAATAAAACTTTAACAAACTAGAAAAAGTTAGTGGTTAGTGAAAAATTGGGACATTTAGTATCGGGACCTGGAACCGGGAACCCCTGAAAATCGGGACGTACCGCGCAAATCGGGACACCTGGCATTGCTAAATCTGTCCTAAAATCCTACCGGCGCCTTATGTAATGCACATGTGATATGACCGGAGGTATGCGAAGATAGTGTCAGAGAGCCGGTGACATTCACAACACAACCAGAACTAAGTACAAGCAAAATGTTCGATTTTTTTTCCCGTTTCGTGTGTATGTATAATTATATAATAGGTATATGTATAAATATATTAACGTGCGTGTGTCTCTGTGTATATATATAGTATATTTTTACTGTTTATGTATTTTCAATCATACTTTTTTTTCTCCTCTTATTGTTCGCTGCACCGCCTATCATCATATTATTATGTTTATTATCTGCTTTGCCTTATGGTTGACTGCGAGAGAATGCCTTTAGGCATTAAGTTTGCCATATGTACCACTAGTGCATTAAAGTTTAAATAAATAAATAAAAATTTGTTATTCGAAAACGTTGACTACGGTCGGCATTCGAACTCAGGACCCACGGTGCTACAGTCAGGTGACCTCGGCCACGCGGCTTAGAATGAAATTGTCACGGCAATCAAAGAAGTTACAGAGCGTTCAAAATCGATTCTTGCGAACTGCCACCGGAGCCGGTTGGTACCAACGATCATACATACATATCATACAACATCATAGGTACATAGATCTTCACAGCGACTGTGAAATGCCCTTAATCTCTGAACGCTTCAAAGAATTATCACGGCGGTTTTTCGAAAAAGCCGCGGTTCATTCAAACCCGCTGGTGGTTAAAGCAGCAAATTACCGATCAAACAGAAACCCGACCGAACGCAAACGTCGCCCGCGAAACGTGCTAGACGACACGGACGTCTCAGCTCTTTCGGACCACGATACGGTCAGTTACGACCCAGGCCACACTGTACATACAGTCAATAGCTTTAATATAACACGCACCACGACGCGCGCAGCAGTCGACAATCACACCGCGTACACGCGATACAACCGTATTCCAGGGCGGTTCTCACCGCCGAGAGTAGGCCCGCAGCCTCCCTCGGACGGTCATTAGACGACTTAAAATCATTTGAGATATTCGAAATCGCGCAAGCATGCAGCTGAACGCGACACAGTCCGTATTCGAGGTTTTTGTAGGAGTTTATTTTAGTATTTATGTTTGGTTCAAACCAAACCTGGCACGCGGGCCCCTTGCTCGTGAGCACAGTATCCGATGAAGCTGTAAAAGCCAAAACGTCTAACAGCAATTACATCACCGTAACTTATATATGTTTAATATAGATCCAAGGTACGTTTATGCTTGGTTTCCGAGCACAGTATCCGATGAAGCTGTAAAAGCCAAAAAGGCTAACAGCAATCACAGCACAGAAATTATACATCAGAATTCGAATTGCCTCCGGTGCGACGGGAATTCGCAATAATAATCCGCAATCTCCTTCGTTCTCCAGAGCATACTTGTATAGCATGATTTCTATTGTGGTCATTGATAATGGCATATACAATTAACCCACAATTTTAGAATGGTTTTTTACTTTAGAGTTTTTATAAATTGATATAATTTCAAAATTACTAATATGAAGCCAATAGGTGTCCGGCAGAGCAGAGTAGCACCTACCTTCTTTCACACCGAGGTGTCGTAAGATGCTATTAAGGTATTGTACGGGCAGCGTTTATCGTGCAAAATAACACCATATTATGTAATGCTGTCACTACACTCATGAGAACGAAATGGGGAGTTTTTTAGACTCACACAAATAATAATTAGTAGGTTATATATTGCTGTGTGTTGGCGGTTTAAGAGAATCTACTACCTTATCTCATCCCGTAGGTGTCGTTAAAGTCGATGGAGGGAAAATAAATACCAGGAGATGGGCAGAAGCGTCTTTCTATGTTCCAGGAAACAAACTGCGGTTGCCAACCTGTCTGCTAAGTGTGGCAACTTCACCCCAAAATGATAGCTACAAACTATTGTGGTAATCTGTGGGAGAGGCCTATGTTCAGCAGTGGACCAGTGATAGGCTGAAATGAAAAAAATTATAACATTAAAAAAAATGTATACTAATAATAAGTAATAATAGACCTACTAATTTAAACTGATATTTGCTACACAATAAGATGACAATGGGCGTGTCTGAACAAAAAAAGTTATACCCAGCAATATATAATTTCGGTGATGTAATAGCTGTTAGCCTTTTTGGTTTTTACAGCTTCATCGGATACTGTGCTCACGGGCCAGGGGCTCGCATGCCAGGTTTGGTTTGACCCAAACATAAATAAATGAATAAACTCCTACAAAACCCTCGAAATTCGGTCTGTGTCGCGTTCGCTGCGTGCTTGCGCGATTTCGAATATCTTAAATGTTTTAAGTCGTCTAATGACCGTCCGAGGGAGGCTGCGGGCCTCCATTCGGACTGTCGACTTGTGTGTCGGTAACTCAGGGCGGCTCCGGTGGCAGTTCGCAAGAATCGATTTTGAACGCTCTGTAACTTCTTTAATTGATTGACCGTCGCGTGAGCGAAAGCGACGCAAGTATATGCCATTACGGGTCTTATGCAAGTCTTATAGAGGCGAAGTTAGTGTCTTAAGCACATTTTGCTTGAAGAGCAAGTTAATGGGTATATACGGCTTGAGATAAAAGCCGCTTTATTGCGTATGTTTATAATGTGTGCAGCGAACGACATCGCTGCGTCTAAAGTGACCCCGAGGTATTTGACGCTCTCTTCCCAGGGAACAGGGCGTCCGAACAGGGTGATCGTGCCTAGTTGATTGTTGCCGATTGTGCGAATTCGTCTAGCGGGCTTTAGACACCCAGCAAAGAGACTGTACAGCGCTTATCAACCCAAACGGGCTACGCACGTCAGTAAGTGAAAGGTTTTTTAAAATAACAACAACAAGAGTCAAAATTGATTACGTAAAAATAATTGTATTGTTATTTTTACCTCCCATAGACAATCCAATTTCGTAACTCGTTACATTAAAAAATGTGCACCATTACAACAGATTTGATAAAACCACAATTCCTGTCAAAAGAACACCGATTCCTACCAAGGATGATTCGCGAGGCTACTGAAATTATAAAACATTCTAATTTCAATAGAATACTACCACTGCGCTCCTATGATTATTAAAATTAAATCAAAAACCAAGCATACCACTGCAAGACTTCAAGGCACAGCAAGCTCTTTCTGCGTAGATCGGACTAAAAATAATAAATAAAGCTGAACGTACCCCGGGTTAACTATGGTATCAGGACATCTGTCATCTCACTTTTACTGGTGGTAGGATTCCTATGCAGGAGTCCGTCTAGGTAGGTACCACCCCAGGGCCAGTTATTCTACCGTGAAGCAGTAGTGTGCAAACATTACTGTGTTTCGGTTTGAAGGGCCCTGTGAGCTAGCATAATCACTGGGCATATGAGACTTAAGAATCTATGTCTCAGGGTGATGGGTACAGTGTGGTGTCACACAGCAATTTTCTATGGTGACACAGCATTTGTTATGGGCAGATGTTGAACTTACCATCAGATGAACGTTTTGCTCGTTTCATCACTTTATGAAAAAAAAAATTCGGTTTATAAATAGTAAATTATACGCGAGAAAATCCGTAAAATCTAGTTTCATTTAAATGTGAAGTATTCGCGTAAAAATTAGAAATCATTACATATTATTTTGTGTTAAATCCGACTTTCCGTAGTTTTCTTTAGACTATTAATAGACATTATATTTATATTAAACATAATTATTTCAGTCCTTTATCGGAATATCCACAACAGAATTTAAACTTCTCCAAATGTTAAACTACAGATCGCCTTTGCAGTAGGACAGTAGGATTTGGCATGTTAACCAATGGCAATGTTATATTGATCATGAATTTATTAAGAATTGGCAGGCGGACGTCGTATCAGATTATATAAAACAAAATTGATATCCAACAAATTACTAGAGAAAAATGCCTCCTAAGTAAATACAATATGTTGTAAATTCCCAGACATGTTAACTAAACCACAGACGCGTGTAAGTTGGGTTTGCGAGCGTTACCACGGACACCGCTGCGTACTTCGTGGTTTCGTTGAAACGATGCCTAGAGCTTAACACGTTGTGGTAATTAATAAAAATATTTTATGAAAATCTTTTATTTTATTTTATTTATTAAGTTAAATTGGTAAATTGCCTTGTTGATCTTGTTTTCTATGTATTTGTTCCAGAATACTTTGCTGTCTAGTGCGACACCTAAGTATTTTTCCTCTGGTGAAAGCTAGAGTTCTGTGCAGAATAATTTGGGAAAGGTGATATCGATTCACTACTCGTTTTTGGGTGAACATTATTCATTATTTAAGGTTAACTGTTAGGTCGTATTCCCGCACCAGCGTTCTACTATAAGTAGCGCCGCCTGTGTAAAGGCACAGTTACTTACGTGAATTTAGAATTGCTTAACCTATTGTCTAAAAATGATTTGCATTTCGTTATGTGATAAGGTCGCTAATTACCAAGTTCCTGTGGAGCGGTGACAATACACCACCTTGTGCACAGTTTTGGCAGTTTGACTGTCACCTGTGGTTGGCACTATTCGCTTGCTTTTTGCTTGTATAAGTTCGTTAAGGTATATATAGACGCTCATCTGATGGTAAGTGCAACCGTCTGCCTATAACAAAAGCTCTGTCGCCCAGAACATTTCTTTGTGGCATCGCACTACACTTGTCAACTTGAGACAGCAGTTCTTAAGTCTTTTATGGTTAGTAATTACATTAGATATCTGTGTCCTGTAGCGACATCTATGTCGCCACATGAGAAGCTCAAGAAATGTTCCCATACGTCCATAATCACGCTATGAAAGTATTTGAGATGCGAACTATGTATACAACATCTAAATATTACTAGTTGGAGGAGACGTCCTCCCCAGATCAGACCACCCGATCTGGCTAATAGGCAGGTAGGATAGCTACTCTACCCTTTTCATTGGTAATATCATCTGCCAAAATGGTGACCCCGACATGATCTGAAGATCGCAGCCAGCTTCTCCGAACCACAGCAACAACGTCATCGGAAACCATCGCATTAGCAGCACCAGACTACTGTCGGCACAACGCGTGCTTCCTAGTCTCTCAGCCACTGAGGATCATCAACGGCGGCCCCTTCTGCTCAGGCTGACTCTTGCGGCTTCAACACTGTCTTCGTCTCGACGCACTGAAGACCTGGGAAAAGCTTCACCGCAACGCCAGACTGCACCTCATCGTCTAGCGGGGGAGTGATGTAGCATAGCAACATCTAAGTCCCCACATGAGAAACTTAAGAAATATTCCCATACGGCCATAATCTGAGATGCGAATTATATATACAACATCTAAATATTATATCAGTTGGAGGAGACGTCCTCCCCAGATGAGATCACCCGATCTGACGGGTAGCTACCCTTTTCATTGGCAATATCATCCCCCAAAAGTGGGAGCTACATGCTTTTGTGGTAATATTTGGGGGAGGCCTATGTTCAGCAGTGGACTATTGCTAGGCTGAAGTGATCATCCGCCAAAGACCGATACACAGTATTGTGCCCACTACTGCTTGACGACAGAATTCCTGGCACTGCGATACCGATTTAGAGCGATTCCTGCATAGAAGCTTTCAATAATATTTTAGCATATTACTTAGGGAAAAATCATTCAAAAAGATATTAGTTGATATTTAAAACATATAAATTTAAATTAGTTTACGGTGAACTAACGCTTTGAGAGCGGAGTAAGTAACCACTGAGTTAATACAATGTAACTAATTTATAGCTTACTTAAAACTCATTCTGATTTTATTTGTCAACCAATTTTACAAGGGAAGATCTTCGTCGTTTCAGCCTATCACAAGTCCACTGCTGAACATAGGCCTCCCCCATAGATAGCCACAAAAGTTTATAGCTCTCTTATTGGAGGGATTTTGCCATAGTTGCCACGCTTGGCAGGCGGGTTGGCAACCGCAGTTTATTTATTCAGATGTTCCAGGTAGATGCTGCTGCCCATCTACTGGTTTTAATTTCCCTCTGTCGACTTTTACGACACCCACGGGATGTGATGGGGTGGTAGATTCTCTTAGGCCGCTACCACACGGCATCTTAAGCTTGATTAACTATTGATCAAAGCAACGTTAGTAGACGGAGAGATGCGATGGAAAACTGAGTGCCGACTAATATTAAATGCACATTGCACTAACGAAAGCTTTCCAAATTTAATTTATAAACGTCAGACTATTATAGAGTAATTATTTTGTTTCGAAAGCACACTTAAAAAAGGCAATAACAAAATACTTCTCGGAATTACCACTTGATCAATATTTAAAGCGTGGTAGCTCAGGGGCTAGGCGCTCGCTTTAAATTCCATAGCACGCGAGTGGCCTGGGTTCGATTACCGGTGCCGGCGCTTAATTGCAATTTTAAGTGCTGATTTACCATATGCCGGACACGTGCACGGCGGAGGAATGCATCGCGAGGAAACCTGCATGTCTGAGAAATAAAAAAATATTTCGAAGACATGTGAAGTCGGCTAACTCTTCCTAGCTCCAAAACCCTCTCGGAAATGAGAGGGTTTTGGAGCAGTGGGACTGTGGAGCTGTGGTGTGCCCAGCAGTGGGACATTTATAGGCTGTTCAAATATATTAACACTACATGCACTTCTTTATATTTTACATATATCGCGCTGCCAATACAAAACTGTAGACACTTAAAAAATTTTTTTTATCTTTTTTGCGTAGTCGACTTGTTTTATCTATCTACTATCAAAACAGTTTTGAAGTCTATAGAAGCAGCCGCTAGATAGCGTCAAGAGACATTTTTTTGCCGAGTTTGAAACCTTAAACAGATATTCCATTGTCACAAAAATTCCATCGTCATCGTTTTTGTGGAGTATTTTGCCTCGTACGACTACTTTATGGAATCTTATGCCGCCAGCGGTTTTTCAAGAAAAGAGCCATCACCGCAACCGGACAAATCAGTCCAGAATGTTTTCCTTGGCAAATATGTATATACCCCTAAAGTATCAGTCAAATCGATCGAGCCGTTTTCAAGTGATGATCCTCACGCATGCGGCAATTGATTTTTATTTATATAGACGAAGAATCACTAACACAAAGACAGTTGTATCACTGGCACAACTGATACACTCGCACTTGAGGAAACTTTGGAAATAAAAGTAAATATAATGACCTCATTAATAGGAACTTATAGCGCAAATTCGTATCTAGTCTCATTCAATCTAGTCATCTTTGCGTTTGATGATTGCTTAATATAATCTACTACCCTACCCCTTTCTTTCTTCCCCACCATACTTCCCCACCATACTGGATTACCTGAATGAATAAACTGCGGTTGCCAAGCCGCCAGCGAAGCGTGGCAACTGTGGCAAAATCCTCCCAAAATGAGAGCTACTAACTTTAGTGGTAATATATCGAGGAGGCCTATGTTCAGCAGTGGACTGGTGATAGGCTGAAATTATGATGATGAACTTTTACCACACCCATCGGATAACTAGGGGTATCACCACGCTGCTGTAAGACAAACCTGTGTAATAATCCGTTCCAAATTAATTAATTTAATTAGTTATATTTCCATTTAAATGAAACTAAATTTTACGGATTTTATCGCGTTTATATTTACAACCATTACATCAGATTTGATAAACCACAAATCCTCGCAAAAGAGCAACGATTCCTACCAAGGATCATTCGCGAGGCTATTGAAATTAAAAAATATCCTAATTTTAATAGAGAACATGGTTGGGTATTACCACCAGCTTGGTAACCCATAATTAATAAAATTAAATCAAAAACCAACCATACCACTGTAAGACTTCAAGATACAGTTATCTCTTTCTGCATAGATCGGACAAAATTTATAATTAAAAGCCGAAGGTACTCCGGGTTAACTACGACATCAGGACATCTGTCACTTCAGTCCTCCCGTGACGATGGGTCCGTAAAGCACTCGAAACGGCGGGACATAATAGTAAATATAAACGCGATAAAATCCGTAAAATTTAGTTTCATTTAAATGTGTAGGTAGTGTTTGCGTAAATATAAGAAATCATTACTTATATTTCCGCTGTGCCAGCGCATATTTTGAATTTACTTTGATATTTGTATCTCTAAAATAATTTCTAGCTGCTAGGTTCTATGTTGCTCGAATGTATTCTGCAGTATACAACGGCGCCTACATCAAACGCATTTCCTCCAATCAAAATAGTACGCTATGTTATGAAACTGGTTTACAGCTTAGTTGAATAAGCTTGCTAAAGTTAAAAGGCTTTCCTATAGCGTATTGTTAAATCAGTAACAGTTTCTGAATGAGAAAATACAATGAAGGTATAAATAATAAACTTAATTAACATTTTAATTAACGCAATGTAATTATACATTACTATATGCACATGGTTAGCAAAGATCCTAACACTAATTACATTACCGCAGTGATCCAGTGAATACAAAATTCAGACAATTGTAAATTAGAGCGATTGCTTTTTTGTAGAGAAACCTATACAAATAATTAAATTTTAAGTGTCTGTTTGTAATAATAAAATGACAGATTTTTACTCAATGCTTATAAAAGTATATACGGTACATATAAGAAAAAAAACTTTTTGTCTGTCTGTCTGTTCCGGCTAATCTCCGAAACGGCTGGACCGATTTTGACGGGAATTTCACTGACAGATAGATAGCTGATATTATAGCGGGTAACTTAGGATAATTTAATTTGAGAAAAATTATTAGGCTTCCGCGCAAAAAAATTATAACCCCAAATCCAATTCAGTTCAGTCCGATCGATCGGAGTCGGCTTTTCTACGCAGGTGAAACCGCAGCTAGTGATATTATAAAAAAAGTAAGTGAAGCTAAAAGAAGACAACAATGTCGCCTTTACAAAAGTCGCCATGATTACTCAATCGCAAGGAAGGAGACAACTTTACTCCGTTTACAACGAGAGTGACAAGGATAAACAGCGCGTGATAATGAATTTATGTTGTCGCTGCTTTCGGAAGGCTTACTTTAGTTGTCTTCTGGGAATATGACGTGTTAAAATAGCAAGGGCAAGGGTGTATTTCAGTGGCCCGTCACTTACTCTACATGCAGTCAGATTATATTGCAGGAATCTGCCTGGGTTGGTACCATCGTAGTCAGAGTGGTCAGAGTATCTGAATTCTACGCCGCGAGGTTCGAATCGCAGTTGGAGCCAACGTTGGTGATTTTTTTCAACGTTTGACATTAATTGTTGGTTTTGGAGTCTGGTTGCGCTGTGGTTGTATTTTTATTTCTGCGCATTAATCATATTTCTTAAAAACCGATACAGAATTGTTAGTTTTGGTTTGATCATACCTTTTTTTCTTGAACAGTTTCACGAAAATTTTCCACCAGCGATAAATTCTTTAAGGTTTTTGTTTTATTAACGTGCTTAGTATTCCCAGACACGTTTCGGAGCTTGAAGCATTATTCTGTTTTAACTATTTTAGAAAAATAGACTGAAACCACAATCGACGGACCACCTCCTAGTTAGTTGTGTTGTATAATCATTGTGCTAAAACATAAATGGTTGATTTTCGGGCCTGGTTCTGTGGTGATTGTCCCCGTGTTTCTCTCCCTGCATCCTAGCCTACTACCGATCTTATATACGAGTAG
The DNA here is from genome assembly GCA_019845155.1 of Luehdorfia chinensis. Classification (NCBI taxonomy): domain Eukaryota; kingdom Metazoa; phylum Arthropoda; class Insecta; order Lepidoptera; family Papilionidae; genus Luehdorfia; species Luehdorfia chinensis. Next base: position 3,923,622 of record JAHVAK010000390.1, read on the forward strand.
ATTGTGTTGAGTGAGTGCATCTATGTTTGCGCGTACGCTTTTGGCACTATAATATCTCCTGCGCAGTTGTCACTGTGGTCCACGTGTACATCGATATATACAGTATTAGTGTTAATATATATTTGAATATGTATTAACACTAATACTGTATAAATCAAACTAACAGAAAATGGTATGCCTGCGACTACATTGTTCTCCCGCACCATCATTAGCAAAACTTTACCTTTCGAGTATATTTAGGCATAATGATGATTGTTGCTTTTTCTTTTTTTAATAGGAGAAAGTGACGAGATAAGCAAAACGTTCATCTAATGGTACGTGAAACATTTGCCCACAAAAATGTTGTGTCACCCAGAACATTTCTGAGTGGCACCTGAGACATCAGTTCATAAGTCTGATATGCCCAGTGATTACACCAGTTCATTGTGTCCTTCAGAATACAACACAGTAATGTTGGCACACTACAACTTCTAAGGAGAATAAATGGCCCTGGGGTGGTACCAACCTAGACAGATTCCTCCATAGAAATCTTAAAATCAGTTTTACAGCAAAAAAGTTCTGACTATGTGCATTGTAAAAAGTCTATAAATGTCATATCGCTGAGCACAGGCCTCCTCATATCTGAGAGGGTATTGGAGACAGGAATTGTCACGCTGCTCGAATGTGGGTTGGCGGAATTCGTATGTTCTCGAAATAATCGAACATGCGGGTTTCAGCATGAGGTAAATCAACACTTAAAATTGCAGTTAAAATTTTAATGGTGCTGGCACTAGGAATGTACCCAGATCACTCGCGCACCATGAAATTTAAAGCGAGCGCCTAGCCCCTGAACTACCGCGGACCACGGTATTTCAAAGCCAACCTAATGATAAACTCTTCCCAGATTTCCAAAACTTTTTAGAACCACTGTATCTATCTTATATCGGCAACGCACCCGGAATTCCTCGGGCAATGCGGATGTTTTTGGGCGGCGATGATCACTGACAACCGGGTGAGCCGCTTGCTGTTTTGCCCCCTCTCCTATAAAAAAATCTGCAACCACTATTCTTTAAGAGCAACTCAGCAAGATTTCGACACTAATGACTCTTTGACTGATTCTTCTTACAATTTGTAACACAGGCTTTTGCGTCGAATTTCTTGCTACGGCCTCGTATTTGCTACATACTTAGCTTGCATAATTTTTTATTTATCGTTCCGGCTACTATAGACAAATCCAAGAATTACGCATTCAATCGAAATTTTGTTTTTGATGGATGTTTTTGAGATATATTTTCTCAATCACACGATAACATTTTTAAACCTTCGTCATTAATCATCATCACAGCCAGTGAGTCGTCCTTTCAGCTTATCACAAGTCCACCGCTGAACATAGACCTCCCCCATAGATTGCCACATAAGTTAGTAGCTCTCATTTGGGGGTGGGTGTCGACATAGTTCCCACACTTGTTGTAGATGTTGCTGCCCATCTCCTGGTTTTCATTTTCGCTCTATCGACTTTTACGACACCCCCGGGATGAGGTGGAGTGGTAGATTGCTTTAAGCCGCCAACACATGGCGAAATATAATATGACTAATTGAAATGACTCGTTAGTTTCGTATTTCCTGTGTACTAATTAAGGTTAATTGCATTTTGGTTAACTCATAATTGTCGCTACGTAACTCAGTAGAGGTTTTTTTATTGTATAAAGTGCCGAAACGTTCACCTGGTGGTAAGTGCAACGTCCGTCCACAACAAATGCTGTGTCACCCAGAATATTTCTGTGTGAAACCACACTGCGCCCGTCACCCTGAGACATCAGTTCTTAAGTCTCAAATGCCCAGTGATTAATCTAGCTCACAGTGCCCTTCAAACCGAAATACAGTAATGCTTGCACACTACTGCTTCAGGTCAGAATAACTGGCCCTGGGTGGTACCTACCTAGACGGATTCCTGCATAGGAATCCTACCACATATACAAATAGACATAATAGAAACCAAAAACAGTTTCTACTATGATGTTCTCCTAGCCAATTTCGACTACGGCGACAACTTCCGAATACTGTCGAAAGCCATCAACTGCGCAGGAGATATTATAGTGCCACTAGTGTACGCGCAAACACAGAGGCACTCACTTGTCCCAACCTACCCGCGCCCGATATAACGCTGATACGATAAGATCGGAGGCAGGTTAGGATGCAGTGTCAGAAACACGGGGACAATCACAACACAACCGGCCCCGAAAACCAATCATTTGTTGAAGAAAAGTAAGTTACTTTGCTAAGATCCGCATGCAAAATATAAAAATATAAAAATGGTGTATATTACCTAGTTTTTTGAAGTGCACCACCCGCCCTCCCTCAGTAGCGTGCACAAGCAAACTAACACCGCCACCAGGAACCGCCACCAGGTACCCCCACCAACCACTACAATACTACCACTAGATAATATACACCACTGAAGTCGAGAACACGACACGTGTTTCGCCCCAAAACGAGGCATTATCAAGCGTAATAGACTCTACGACAGACGGCCGCCGAGACTCGGCAGTATTGTAGTGGTTGGTGGAGGGTAACTGGTGGCGGTTCCTGGTGGCAGTGTTAGTTTGCTTGTGCACGCTACTGAGGGAGGGCGGGTGGTGCACTTCAAAAAACTAGGTAATATACACCATTTTTATATTTTGCATGCGGATCTTAGCAAATTAACTTACTTTTCTTCATTATAATGGATTTTCGCGAAGTAACGCCTGATTCTATTAACCAATCATTTGTGTTTTAGCACAAATGTTGGCTCCGGATGAAATTCGAACCCAGGACCCGCGGCGTAGAAGTCAGGTACTCAGACCACTAGGCCACGCGGTTTTACCACTAAATAATCAAAATTACGAAACTTCATTTAAAAGTTCAAAATAACATAGTTTTAGTAATTTTTTTAACAATAGATATATCTAATGATTTCTTATATTTACGTGAACACTACACATTTAAATGAAAAAATTATGAAGAAAATTTTACGGATTTTATCGCGTTTAATTTTGTTATTTATAACCCGACGTTTCGAGTGCTTTACAGCACCCATGGTCACGGGGGACTGAGGTGACAGATGTCCTGATGTTATAGTTAACCCGGAGTACCTTCAGCTTTTAATTATTATTTGTAGTCCGATCTACGCAGAAAGAGCTAACTGTGTCTTGAAGTGATGCAGTGGTATGCTCGGTTTTTGACTTAATTTTATAAATTATAGGATCCCAAGCTGATGGTAATACCCAACCATCTTCTCTATTGAAATTAGGATGTTTTTTAATTTCAATAGCCTCGCGAATCAACCTTAGTAGGAATCTGTTATGATTATGACGAAATATATCAGCATTTTTGAATTTTAATTACACGTTTTACATGATCTTACTATAAAGCAGTTTTTTTAAATAATCGTTTCGGCAAAACGGAATTGCAAAAGTTTTTTACGGCGATGGCTAACTGTAGAACACAGAGAATCAAATTTATTTAAGAGATAAGGAGAATCTATTAAATTGGATACAATTTTACATATGAAAATTTGGTCTCTGCGCTCTCTTTGCCTTCCCAGCTGAACGAACGTCCGTGTTGTAATTAGAAAACTTGTAATTAACACTTTAACGTATTTTTTCTGAATTCTCTCTAGTTTTTACGCATTTAGAGTATTGGGGAATATGAGAGTTTATAATTATATTGTAGTAGGATTCCTAAGCAGGAATCAGCCTAGGTAGGTGCAGTGCAACTAATTCTACCGACAAGTAGTAGTGTGAAAATTTTACTGTGTTTCGGTTTGAATGGCGCTGGTATCTAGTGAAACTACTGGGCATATGAGACTTAAGAACTGATGCCTAGGGGTGACCAGTGTTGTATGGTGCTAACACAAGATGTGTTCTGGGTTATCTTACTAATATATATATATATTATATATATATATATATATATATATATATATATAAATATAAATATATATGTATATATATATATATATATATATGTGTGTGTTCCACACAGTTTTTATAGTTGTAGATGACGCGGTGAAATAAAACTGAATGCGTTGCTCTGAAAAGAGATGTTTTATTATTCGCTAACACTTAGCACTTTTAACCTTACCTATGTACAAACTTAACTAAACATTATATCTTACCTGAAAAGAGAAACAACATTAATGCTATTATTCCACCAATTACTTTCTTCTTCCTTTAATATCAATAACTTTTGTTATTTCTCATTTCATTACATACAGATTAATTGCATTTATTTTTAAGTGACAGTTCCCGTCTAACCTCCGATCTGTCATATGTCAATGACGACCAAAGATAGTTCTAAACTAAAGACATGAGTCTATGCGCAGCTACAATAAAATTAATATGAATGAAGTTCACTGGGCTTCATTTACATATATATATACTTATCATTAGGTGGGCGATTTGCTCGTCTCGCCACTCTCTTTCATAACAAAAATGGAAAAATTCTCAACAAATACTATGAGTATGAACTTGAGTAAATACTAAAAAAAATGAAAAAGTAAAGTAACAGCCTATAAATGTCCCACTGCTGAGCACAGGCCTCCTCTCGCTTCTGAGATCCGTAGTCATCGCATGCGCCCCCGGAGGGGGCGCCGGAAAACTGTCTGGAGACTATTGCTCCTCTCAGTGGCTCCAATCGCCGCTACGAAAATTCGCGCGGGGCTTTTGGAGTGCACTGTATAAAGTGCGATGATGAGATTGGCCTATTTTGGCCGGACAGACACTAGGGACATTGTGTTATCACAAACCTTAGTGGATAATATCCTGATGATATTCCCACCATCACTGGCACTGGTCTCCTAGCCTGGCTATCCTCTTTCGAGGAGATCCCGGCCGGGTGACCTGCTTGCGATAGTGGGTTGGGTTATTCCTTGTTTTAGTAGACTTCCGAGCTGTGGTTTGCGATATTCCGAGCGACCTAGCCTTGATTGTGAAGCAAACTGGCTATGCCGCTCAGGATAATAGGCACTGGGTTGGTGCCGCTCTGGATCGCCTTCAGGACGTCGTTGAGGATCGTGATCGCTGCAGATAATGTTGCAGCGCTATGCGATCCCAACGCCGTCGAAGGTAGAGCTAAATCTGTGGGCGCTGTGGCAACCGACACGCTTGCTGTTGGGCAAGACGCTGGTGCCACCTTAGGCTTCTTTTTCTTCTTCCCAAAAGAAGAAGAAGAGGTTGTACCAGTGGGTGCAGGGTCCCTCGGGCGAGGCAGGTTCGCCGGAGCCATAAGAGTCGCCTGGTCCTGGGAAGCCTGGATGGTGTTAGGCTGGACCAGTTTGCTGCGAGTTGGGCGTGTCGTAAGCGCCGATGTGCCCGCTGTAAGATTGCGTAACTCCCTCCTGTAGACAGGACTCAGTGCGCTATTCGCAGTGTGCCCCTGGCCACAGTTAGCGCACGTAGGCGGGTCTTCTCGGGGACGGGGACAATCTTTGGCAGGATTGTTCTCTCCACATCGCACACACGCCATAGGGCGGTGGCAACAATGGGAGGAATGCCTAAACTGCTGGCACTAATGACATTGTGCCAACCCCTTCCTGCCTCTTCATGCCTCTATCCGGACTCCAGGCATATATAGCAATTCGTCAATGCGCATACGACGGTCCAGGTACAGGGGCAGGGACAGGAGGGACAGCAGTGTGTTTAGCCTTTGAGCCAGTCGGTTGTGCTGAAGAGACCAACGGATAGGAGAACGGCGGTGGAGTGGGGGCGTGCGGCGCACCTTGCAGTACGGCCGACGCCGGAGCTCGTGGGTATTGGGGATTTTTGGGCGCCTGTCCGGCTGCCGGAATAATCCGGGGCAGTGGAGGGCGTGACACGCCGAGGGGTAAAGCCGAGAGCGTGGCACGTGACGTAGAGGGCACGGGTGCCTTCTCGGGTATGGATGTAGCCCACGGAAGGGCGGCCAATCGGGTGAGCCGTGAAGCGGCTAGGCGTGGGTCTCTTTGAGGGAGAGGTGTCGGTGCAGGTGCAACGGAGGGCATACTTACCTGCTCCGTTGGTGCAGGAAATACGTCGGCCGGGCGGGCAGGCAGGCGCCGCCACGTCCTCGCGCAGCTTCTTTCTTTCTTCCAGGTCAGCACCCTGGGGGCTTCACAGGCGTTTTGCAGGCAATACTGCAATGCCCCGGTCGTAGAGCTCGTCCAGAATCGTGAAGTCCTTGGTTGATGTGTGGACGCCCGACTTCTGGAGGACGTCGATTTTAGCCCGAAGCTCTCCAATGAGTTTGTCGGCGGTTTCGTGCTTCATCAATCCGAGCGACTTCATGCGCTTAGTCATCGTCAGCTCGAAGTGGACTTGCGCTCTCGGAGAAAGGTCGACCAACGTGTCACCCACGGGAGAACCCCTCGCACCTCGTCCCCTAGGAAGGGGGGAGGGAAACCTGCAAACGCCGAAAAATAAAGTGGTCCGTGCGGGTAGTTGGCTGTTAACAGCGAGACGTGTTAACAGCGCGACGTACAGCGGGCGAATCCTCACTTCTGAGAGAGTTTCGGAGCTAGGATTGGTCCGTCACGCTGCTCCAATGCGGGTTGGCGGACTTCACATGTCCTCGAAATATTTCTATTCCTCGGACATGCAGGTTCCCTCACGATGTTTTCCTTCACCGCTAAACAAGTAGCAAATCAGCACTTAAAATTGTAGAACAATTACAGAAGCGCTGGCACCGGGGATCTAACCCAGGTTACTCGCGTACTATCAAATTTAAGGCGAGCACCAGGCACCTGAGCTAGTACTAACTAACGACTACGGTCGGTCGGTCAGCTCGGTTGGCGCAGTGGCTAAGCCCTTGGCTTCTGCGCCGCGGGTCGCGGGATCGATTCCCGCACGGGACAAATATTTGTATGGCCTTCATATAGTTGTTCCGGGTCTGGGTGTTTGTGCATGTGGAATTTATGTCTGTAAAACGCACCCACGACACAGGAGAAATCCTACTGTGGGGCTTCGTTATTAAAATAAGAAGAAAGAAGAATGTTGGCCAAAAAATCGCTTGTACCTGACCCTTTTTTTTTCAAATGGGTAAATGCCTAACTCATACCCGCCCTCACGGGACAAGGACGGGTTATGTTTGACTCGCACCGATAAAAATCCCATAGTGTTCGGGCAGGGCCACGGGAACGCTCGCGTACAAATCCGTAACCCCACCGGCGCAGGTCGCGTATCGTCTCCATGGTAGCGGTCAGCTCCTCTTCTCTCTCCTACCTAGTAAGTTTCGTCGGAACACGCGACGCACCTTTCAACACGGCCTCCCTTTTGAGTGCGCAACGGACCTTTTTTCTATCGGCCTCGCCTTATATTTCAGAAGCAGGGATCCGACTAGGTGGGTGCCACTCCAGGGACAGTTATTCTGCCTTGAAGCAGTAGTGTGCAAACATTACTGTTTCGGTTTGAAGGGCACTGTGAGCAAGTGTATTCACTGGGAATATGAGACTTAACAACTGATGTCTCAGGGTGACGGGCGCAGTGTGGTGTCACACAAAAATGTTTTGGGTGACGCAGCATTTGTTGTGGGCAGACGTTGCACTTACCATCACTTGGACGATTTGCTCGTTTCATCACTTTACACAATAGAAAAAAAGTGAAAACTTCATTGGAATCCATTCAGCGATTCCGAAGCAAGAGTATAAACTCGAAAAACAACGCATTTATAAAGAGCTGCCTACTGTTAATGTGTATTTAAGGGCAACCTTTGAACAACTTTTATCAGAAAACAACTTTATTTTGTTTTTTCGTAAAAAGAAATTAATTATCCTTGAACACGAAAAAGTAACACGTGGAGCGACTTAGTTTGTTCACAGCTAAAGCGGGCAGGTGTTCATATTGTAGTGTAATTACACGAATTAGAAGTAATTAATTTGCACCGTTATTTCTTAGTTTCATTCTATTTCGTTTCTGGGAAACATACTCGTACATTATATGTACGTATTCAAGCCTTCCACGACGCTCAGCGGCTAAATACATTTATAGATTCGTTTTTTTTATTGTATAAAGTGACGAAACGAGCAAAGCGTTCACCTGATGGTAAGTGCAACGTCCGCCCACAACAAATGCTGTGTCACCCAGAATATTTCTGTGTGACACCACACTGCGCCCGTCACCCCGAGACATCAGTTCTTAAGTCTCAAATGCCCAGTGATTACGCTAGCTCACAATGCCCTTCAAACTGAAACACAGTAATGCGTGCACACTACTGCTTCGCGGCAGAATAACTGGCCCTGGGGTGGTACCTACCTAGACGGATTCCTGCATAGGAATCCTACCACCAGTATCGTCATATTCGTATCTCATTCGAAGTACAATGAATTGTAATATTTCATGTATTGTTTGTCTCCGATTTTTCTTTATTATATTGACGTCTCTACAACGATCAAAACGTTCAACTAATATTAAATGCAACAATTATTCCGTGTGGCACCACATTTCGCCCGTCCCCCGGAGACATCAGTTCTTAAATCTCATATGCCCAAGGGTGAACCTGGGGTGGTACCTACCTAGACGGATTTGAATAGGGAATCTTATATACCTCGCAACTAAAACAATGTAGCTTAGAGGAATTTGGTGTTACAAGTATGAAACAGTTTTTCCACCAGTTGTTGGAAGCCATTAGATTTTTTTCAGGCATTTTAATAAATTGACGTATATGACACCCATGGGATAACATCATCATGGTCGTCATCGTCATAATTTCAGCCTATCACTAGTCCACTTCTGAACATAAGCCTCCCCAATAGATTGCCACAAAAGTTTGTAGCTATCATTTTGGAGGATTTTGCCATAGTTTGGTTGGAAACCGCAGTTTATTTATTCAGATTTTCCATAAAAATGCTGCTGTCCATCTCCTGGTTTTTCATTTTCCCTCTGTCGATTTTTACGATACCCACGGGACTAGATGGGTGATAGATTCTATTACAACGCCCTCTCATAGATCACCGGTTGGTAAGTGATCATCGCGGACTGTGAACAACCGCAACACCGGAGGAATTCCGGGTGTTCGTTGTGTGTTTGATAAAAAGTATACATTCATACATACATACATCCACGCCTTTTTTCCCGTGTAAGGGGTAGGCAGAGCACTTTTCGGCCTCGCAGGAAACGAGAAGTGACGGGCGGCAACCCACATCACCGTTATTTTGGTAACAGTTCCACGAGCGAGTATAGTGACAGACTGACCGTACTGACTTAGAGCTAGTACAGAATAAGGTTATTACAGTCATAAACATCATTGTATTATTATCATCTCCTTGAACAATTTAGGTAAAGAAAACTTGTTAAATATACCATAAAATAAGCCGTCATAGCTCAGCGTCTAGGCGCTCGCTTTAAATTTCATAGTACGCGAGTGACCTGGGTTCGATTCCCGATGCCGGCACCATTGCAATGCTAATTGCAATTTTAAGTGCTGATTTACCACGTGCTCGGCGGTGAAGGAAAAAATCATGAGGAAACCAGCATGTCTGAGATATACAAAAAAAAATTCGAAGGCATGTTCAATCCGCCAATCCGCATTGGAGCAGCGTGGCGAATTCTTTCTAGTTCTAAAACCCTCTCAGAAATGAGAGGAGGCCTGTACTCAGCAGTGGGACATTTATATGCTGAAACTTTACTTTTTTATATCATAAAAAATATTTTGTAAATACAGTAGAACGTAAGAGTGTTCTATATCTCAACAAAAGAAAATCCTAACAAATTCCGTTATTTTCGCAAAAACCTATCTACCTACGCAACTTCGGTTGTTTGTATTTGTGTTGGCCCGTGGTTTTTGTTGTTCTTCGGAACAAAAGCGGAAAAGCTTCGAGAGAAATGAATAAATATGAACAAAGTTTGGTATCTGTTTTTATTTCTATTTCCAAGGTTTCACACTATTAAAAGTACAAAATATCTTGAAAACATACAGTTGTGGAACTCCAACCATCAACATATTTTCACATCCGTGGAAAATAAGGAAAAATATATTTTTGACTAAAATGGCGGCGACGTGGTTTGCCTCCCACCCCGTCTCGTTTTCCGCGAGGGTGAAACGTGCCTACCTACCCCTTATATGGGAAAAAGGCGTGACTGTCTGTATGGAATGAAAGCTTGAAATATACTTTTTTGTCAGCATGTAAATCTCTGTCGCTTTTTCACATCTTTATTCTTTTTCCCACCTAGGATCGTTCCGTTTCTACATGAATACAATACTAACTTATACGATAGTATTTAATACTACTAAGACTACTATTCGGCTACAAAAATTCTATTGCTGATGACGTAGAAAAAAAATATAGTGAATTGACTAAAACAATCACATAATACATTTAGATACGATAAAATTAAATATGATATCTTTAAATATGAACATTAAAAAAAACAAAAAAATGTTTTTCCATTTCTTTTTCTTTTTGTTCCTGGCAACAGCTACCAAATCGTGCCATTTTTGCCAATGTCGATTAGGTAATAATTGAATTATAACAATGACGTCGTTTCGATCGACAGTAAAATGATAGTTGACTTTTACTGAAGATTTTCTGGGCCGATGATTGCGGAATGATGACAGAGATGAAGATTTGCTGGACTGATGGCAACAAAACGAAACGTACAATTTTCTTCTTGACTTGAATTCTCCAATCACTGTACACTTTATCGAGCACTTGCTGCATATTAAACTATCAATATTAAACATCAACACTCAAAATATAGAAATTACTAAATTCAATAAAAACACTACCGCCACTTAAATAAAACTATTTTTTACGGATTTTATCGCGTTTGATTTAGAACTATTTTAACCCGACGTTTCGGGCGCTTTACAGCAAGGTTAACTATGACATCGGGACAACTGTCACCTCCGTCCCCCCGTGACCCTGGGTGCTGTAAAGCGCCCGAAACGTCGGGTTAAAATAGTTCTAAATCAAACGCGATAAAATCCGTAAAAAATAGTTTTATTTAAATGTGTAATATTCGCATAAATAAAAGAAAACATTATGACTACCGCCACTTTTAGAGTTGGCGCCAAAAAATATTTACCCATTTAGTGTTAAAACAATCTTCTTTTCTTTTAGAGAGCATCATAAAGTATGTGATGAATATGAAGCAGACATATTAAAATGTAATGTATGTACTGCATAAATCCCTAAGATATATTTTGAGAGTTTTCGTCTAGCTTATACCTTAGACAAGAGATAGCATTATGAATAAAACAAACAAAGGGAGAGCGAGCTTCTCTTTATTCAAAGCACGTCCATATATTTTTTTCTTAACCTCTTTTTAAAACCTTGAAGTCATCAAGTAAATGGAAGAACATTAAATTGTTTTAATATAAATAAAGTAGTTTATTCAACATGCAGAAATCCGTCTAGGTAAGTACCATCCCAGGGGCAGTTATTCTGCCGTGAAGTAGTACTATGCAAACATTACTGTTATTCGGTTTGAAGGGCATAGACAGCTAATTTAATCACTGGGCATATGAGACTTAAGTATTGATGTCTCTGGGTGACGGGCACAGTGTGGTGTCACGCAGAAATGTTCTGGGTGACGCAGCATTTATTAGACAAACGTTGCGCTTTCCATTAGGTGAACTTTTTACTCGTCTCGTCACGTTTTGAAAAAAAAATACAGTATCGTCTTTTCCCCGTAGAGACCACCACCGTAGTCGACTTCTCGCCCCCGTGGGAAACGAGATGTAGGGGGCGAACAACGACGCGTTCTGGTACGTGTCAAGAAATTCTTACTTCCGATTGTTTTCCCACGAGCAGTATAGTAACAGCATTGTATGTTATGGTATTATTCTGCACTGAAAGGCTGCCCGTACAATACCTGATTCGCTTTTTACGACACCTAGGTAGGAAAGAGGTAGGTGCTATTCTACTCTACTCTAGCGGCAAATATATTTCAACTCGCATTTTCGAATTTTTATAGTTCTAGAATTTATCACCTAGCGTTAGCATTATAACAATATTTTTATTGCAATAACTTGGAAACTTTTGACTTGAAACGTAGAATATCTCCTACTACGTAAATAATTACGTAGAATATCTCCTACTACGTAATAATTCAGTGAATCTTTTCGCATCAAGACACTTAATAATGTTTACGTCTGGGACAGAATAAGGCTGAAAAGAGTCTACCACCCCATCTCCACTTGTGGGTGTCGTAAAAGTAGACAGAGGGAAAATTAAAATCAGTAGATGGGCAGCAGTATATTTACTGGTGGTAGGATTCCGTCTAGGTAGGTACCAGCCCAGGGCCAGTTATTCTGCCGTGAAGCAGTAGTGTGCAAGCATTACTGTGTTTCGGTTTGAAGGGCACCGTGAGCTAGCGTAATTACTGGGCATTTGAGACTTACGAACTGATGTCTCAGGGTGACGGGCGCGGTGTGGTGTCACACAGATATATTCTTGGTGACACAGCATTGGTTGTGGGCAGACGTTGCACATAGCATCAGGTGAACGTTTTGCTCGTTTCGTCACTTTATACAATAACAAAATGGCAAAAAATAATAATAAAATGGCAATCTACTGATGGAGGCCTATGTTCAGCAGTGGACTGATGATGGGCTGAAATGGTGGAGTTCGTGGGATGGAATACCAAAATAAATTATGTCCGCCCGTTACACTTTCATCTAATAAAAGAATAGACTTTTGATAAATATAATGTTTAAGATTGGAAATTATCACGTCGCAGAATGCTCTTCTGGTAAAATGGCGACTTCTGCAAAAATACGCTGATACGAACTGTTATTTGAGCGAGGAGGTTGGAACTAGATACGCGAAAACGAATCTCGTATAGTACGTTGTCTAACATTCGACTACTTTAGGCCACAATATAGGCTGAAGATAATGAATTAACGTTTCTAAGTCGATGTGGGATGCTTGCCTAAGTTCTATCCATACTAATATTATTAATGCGAACGACCGCGTGGCCTAGTGGTCAGAGCACCTGACTTATAAGCCGTGGGTCCTGGGTTCGAATCCCAGCCGAGCCCACATTTGTGCTAAAATATAAATTGTTGGTTTTCGGGTCTGGTTGTGTTGTGTTTGTCGCCGTATTTCTGACACTGCATCCTAGCCTACCTCCGATCTTATCGCATCAGCGTTACATCGGGCGCGTGTAGGTTGGGACTTGTGAGTGCCTCTGTGTTTGCGCGTATACTTGTGGCACTATAATATCTACAGCGCAGTTGATGGCTCTCGACAGTAGTCGGAAGTTGTCGCCGTGGTCGAAATCGGCTAGGAGAACATCATTTCACGGTTTAACCGCTGAACCGATGTTGACGAAATTAGGCAGAGAGAGATAGCTTGTATCCTGGTGCCGGACATAGGATACTTTTATCCAAGAAAATCAAATATTTCTCACGAGATATTTAAAAAACCTATATCCACGCGGACGAAGTCGCGGGCATCAGCTAGTATTAAATACATTTCATAGTACGCGAGTGAGCGAGTTCGCCGCTGGTCATGGGTTGGTCAACGATTTGTGTTTTCATACGCACCTACTACGAACGAGAAATCCTTCAGTGGGGCATCGTTTTATTTAGAAGAAAAAAATATACGATAGAAAAATAAGAAAACTATGCATGGGTTGAAAAAACCTATTACAATAAATATTTTTTACTATTTTATTTCTGGTTAATACAACCCGAAGATAGTTCAATAGTTAGCCAAGTTTACATGTAACACAAAAAAATGAAAAAATATATTTTCAAAGTATTTTATACGGTGCTCGTTAGCTTGTTAAAATCCCTTTACTTAGTTAACTTTTTAAACGAGTGGGCTCAACAGTTATTCGAGTACTGTAGGTAAGCCAATTAAGGTCTTCGCCGATAAAATTGAAAATATTAAAAACGTACGTACGAGTATTGGCCATTCATTGTTGTTATTTACATGACGTAGGTATATTTGGCAAATGTTGATGCAAAGAAATGCCGTGTGGTGGCCGCTTAAGAAAATCTACCACCCCCATCTCATACCGTGGGTATCGTAAAAAAATCTTCCTCGAACATCTGAACAAAAAAACTGCGGTTGCGAAACCGCTTGCCGATCGTGGTAACTATGGCAAAATCCTCCAAAAACGAGATCTACAAACTTTAGCGGAAATCCATGGAGGAGGCCTATGTTCAGCAGTGGACTGGTGATAGGCTGAAATGATGATGATGGTGCTAAGAAAAAGGGGTCTGCCAGTGCGAATGGTCAGATCTGGGAAGAACGTATCCTCCTACCTCTAATATTTAGTGGTAGTGTTGTATATATAGTTCGCATCTCAGAAACTTTCATACCGCGATTATGGAATGTATGAGATATTTCTTGAGCTTCTCATGTGGCGACACAGATGTCGCTGCATATATAACACAAAAAATATTTTACTTGATGTGGCATGGTACATGGAGGTAGGAACATGGCACGCACTTTTAATTTAACAATGCGGAGGAAACACCTGTGTTTGATTCCAGGTGCCTGCACTACTAAATAATATAACAGATATAGAGACTATAAAAGTATTCACCTGATGGTAAGTGCAACGTCTACTTGTAACACATGCTGCCACCGAGAACATTTCTGTCGCACCACATTACGCTCGTGCTGTCTCATTACATCAGTTCTTAAGCCTCATATGCATATGCCTATTCTGAACATAGTCACAAGCTGCAAACTTCTTAAAGCGTCGTATCTTGTCGTCAGCTATGTATTCTTTTGTTCTATTTTTATCTCACGGTAAGTACAAACGCTTGCCCATAACAAATGCTCTATCACCCAGACCATTTTTGCGGTAGTAGAATTTCTTGGGACGTCCCGCGCAAATCGGGACACCTGGCAACGCTAATTCTGACCTACCCGCGCCCTATGTAATGCACATGTAATATGAACGGAGGTATGCTAACATAGTATCAGAGAGCCAGAGACATTCACGACACACCCAGATCAAAACATAAGCGAAACGTGTAATACGAAAACGTTGACTCCGGTTGGCATTCGAATTCAGGACCCACGGTGCTGCAGTCAGGTGCTCTGAACACGGCAACGCGGCCTAGAATTAAATTGTCTCGAGCAATCACAATAACAAATAGTCATTAATGTCTTGCAAGTACTGTCATATAGGGATTAGCACGTAGTGCAGTATCGACAAAAAACACACATTTTACTGTTGGTAGGATTTCTATGCCGGAATCCGTCTAGGTAGGTACCACCACAGGGACAATTCTTCTGCTGTAAAGCAGTAGTGTACATGCATTACTGTGTTTCGGTATAGAGGGCACTGAGAGCTAGCGTAATCACTGGGCATATGATAGACTTAATCATCATCGTCACATCAGGGTGAAGAGCGCAGTGTGGCGTCACACAGAAATTTTCTGGGTGACACAGCATTTGCTATGCAGCCGTTGCACACTACCATCAGGTAAACGTTTCGCTCATTTCGTCACTTTATCGAATAAAAAAAACAGTGCGCCCGTCCCCTTTGGGCATCAGTTCTTAAGTCTCATATGCTCAGCAATTATATTAGCTCTCATTGCCTTTCAGACCGAAACACAGTAATGTTGGTACACTACTTGACATAACAATTGGCACCGCGATGTTACCAACATAGACGGATTGATGCACGGGAATGAGTTGCACTCGACGCTCGACGCCAGACGGTCGCATAGCGCCCCGCTACGACCCGCTCCGGTAATCCGATCGAAGCGTGCAGCTACCTGCGCCCAACCCTTCCGGGAATTAGTCAAGGCGACTTTCGTTGTATTGTACTAATTTCCCAGAATTGTTTCCACGTCATTTGCGAATCCACCTGTTGTGGTTACACTAGCGGATACCTAACGGTGATAACGAAACTAGTGTAGGCTAGCCCCGTACGCCCGCGGTTCCCCATCTGGGAAACGCGCTATTGGAAGAAACCCACAGAAATTGGCCTTGGGTAGTGCCCTAGTCAGTGTGGGTTTACTCGACCGACTCAAAAGTCCACGCGTAGTTGTAATTAGTTGTAAGCACACACCCGAGTGTGCAAAATAAGATCCACACGAGGACGCACTAGGGCTACACACCTAGGCATTCATCCTCCCTGCCGGGTATAGGCAGGGAGGGAAGTTAGGCCACACACCCCGGCATCCCACCGGCGGCCACTTCCCCGTAGGAAAAAAGAGAAGGACAAGTATGTCGGAGGCGTTAGCTAACGCACTCTTAGCGGCCCAGGCGGAGCAACCGGAATTACTCCGGTCGCTACTAACCGCTCTGCCGTCAGTAGCCTCAGCTTTTGAGGCGCTATCTAGGCCCCCCTCTAGGGCCTCGTCCTCGGGCTCCGAGATGGAGTTCGAGTCTTCCTCGTTGCCCGAGGACCCCCGCGACACCGGCCGCGACACCGGCGACGACATCGGCTTCTTGCTTGTGCAGAAGTCTAAAAAGAAGCGCAAGAAGCGCGCCTCGCCCACACCCGACAGTCATGCCAAAGCTGCCAAAGCCTTGGATAGTACGCCAATCCCGCAGGTCATCCCATCAGCCTCCCAAGAGGTCCCCGCTGCTTCACAGCAGGCCCCCGCTACTTCACAGCAGACCCCCGCTGCCTCACAGCAGGCCCCCGTTGCCACACAGCAGGCCCCCGCTGCTTCACAGCGCAATTCTTCGCAGTTCGCTGCTCAAGCCAAACGGCCACCGCCTATCTTCATCCGGGCACTGGACAGGTGGCAGGAGTTAACATCGGCCATGTCCAGGCTTAAATACACTGCCGTCTCCACCCCAAACGGCATCAAGTTGCAGGTGGACACCTCAGAGGTCTACCGACAAATAACCCGCTATCTGACAGATAAAGGTGTGTATTTCCACACCTACACCCCAGCCGATGAGCGGCAACTTAGGGTGGTTCTCAAGAACCTACCTAAAGAGATTGGCGCGGAAGAGGTCAAAAAAGACCTCATCGCCCAAAATCTCCCCGTCGTCGCTGTACACCGTATGTACAGCGGGCGCACTAAGGTGCCTTATAACATGGTGCTAGTTGCACTCGACCGCTCCCCCGCAGGAAAGCAGATATTTAATCTGCGGACCTTTTTTTGTACGTGGGGAAATCCTGCATGGATACCCGACTGGCCAGGGGAGCAGCCGGGTTATGTCGGACTCTTACCGACTAAAACCCCACGGTGGCCTCCATCAGCGCTTCAGAGGGGTCACGGGATCTCCGTTCGGAACGCAACCGTGGCCCCTCTAACGCTTCGCTATATCAATAGCCCGACCCGGGGGCAGTACTTACTGCCCCCAGCACTCTCTCGGAGCTATCACGATGACTCGAGACCACATCGAGTCATCGTCCTCCCCGGGGTCGCTTTACTGGGCGTTCGGGTCCCCTATCCCGATTGCCCGCGATCCCGAAGGCCCCGTTTCTGGTGGGGGATCACCATTTCTGATAGGAGGGCCGTGACGAGGCCCGCCGATGCCTCGGCGGCGTCGTCTCCGAGAGGGATCGGTCCTCTCTCGATCCCTCTCGGCAGCCTCCTTCTGGACCATCACGGTCTCACAGAAATTGGCTACGGCCCTCCACGCCGTGTCCCCGCTCAGCATAGCCGACACTACTGCTGGCAGGGAGAGGTTCCGTCCGATTCGGCTGACCAGGATACTCCGCTCCGACTCCCAAGCTGGGCACACCGAAAGGGTGTGGGATGCGGAGTCCTGGTCCCTTCCACCGCAGTGGAAGCAGTTCGCCGTCGCCTCGCGTCCGATCTTACTCAGATAATCACCGAAGCAGCCGTGCCCGGTAATTATCTGTGTGAGACGGTAGGTGAGTCTTCCTCCTCGTCGCTGCATCCAGGCCTCGAAGACCGGCAGGACTGCACTGACGACGCGTTTGCGTGCATATTGCTCCTCGCGGAGCCGAGCACGCCACGTCGCCAATGCGCTCTGTCGTTCCTGCCGTTTGATGGACTCGAGCGCCTCGTCTGGCTCGCTACCACCGCTCTGGCGGAGGGTGCGGATCCGGTGATACACCCTCGCATCCATGTCCGCCAGTATGTCCAGCGGCAGGAATCGAGCCAGGATGGTCGCCGCCTCAAAAGATACGGTGCGGTATCCTCGTACGATCCGTATGGCCATCCTCCGCTGGACACTGTAGATTTTAGTTCTACAGCGTCGGATGGCTAGCCTTTTGGCCCATACGGGCGCCCCGTACAAGGCTACGGATCGTACTACTCCCGCATAGAGGCGGCGGACTTCCTCCCTCGGCCCCCCGAGATTGGGCAGCAGTCTGTGCATGGCACCCGCTACCCTCTCGATCCGGGGGACTAGGCGCTCGAAGTGTTCTTCGAAGCCCCAGCGACTATCCAGATGTAGGCCCAGGTATTTCATATACCGGCCCACTCTGACTTCAGACCCACCTACTCGGACGCACGAGTCGGGAGGTTCCTTGCTACGTGGCAATTTGTGGAACCATAGCGCCTCGGTCTTGTGAGGGGCTATCTCCAGTCCCAACTCGTGGATTTTGGCGACGACGACTTCCGCCCCAAGCTCGGCGAGCTCTTTGGTTCTCTCGAAGGTGTTCCCGCTGGCGACCACCAGTGTGTCATCTGCATAGCAGATGACGTTTACACCAGCGGGAAGATCGACACGCAGGACTGCATCGTAGGCGATGTTCCACAGTAGCGGGCCCAACACCGACCCCTGCGGAACACCGGACTGGATCTCCCTCCGGATTCTCCTACCGTCTTGATCCATGTACATAATGTACCTGTCGCGCAAGTAGTCCGCGATAACGCCTCGCAGGTAAGGGGGGACTTGATGACGTGCTAGTCCCCCCTTAATCGCGTCCCAGGGAATGGAATTGAAGGCGTTGACGATATCGAGACTTATCGCCAACGCCACGCCTCCCCGGGACACAGCCTGCTCCGACAGGGAGCGGACGCGCAAGACCGCGTCTACGGTCGAACGCTCCCGTCTGAAGCCAAACTGGCAGTCGGCGAGATCGGGACCGACACGCGACAGATGCCGGTTGAGACGAGCGGCAACGATTCTCTCGAACAGTTTGCCAACCTCGTCCAACAGGCATATGGGACGGTACGCAGAGGGAGAATCTGCAGCCCTACCTTCCTTCTTCAAGAGGACCAATCTTGCTTCCTTCCAGGCCGTGGGGAACGTGGCATTACGGAGACAGCTGGTGAACAGCCGCCTCAGCCTGTCCCCCAGAGCAGCCAGACTCAACACCCACACCCGACCGGGTATTCCGTCGGGTCCTGGTGCGGTGTTCCGGGCTCTCAAGCGGCTAACAGCTCGGTCCAGCTCCTGTACGGTTACCCCCAACTCGTTCTGCCACTCCCGCGACGGCGGGGGGTAGACAGAGGGACTTGACCGGCCCTCCGGGAACAGCGACGTGATCACTTGTCCCAGCAGGTCCGGATCTAGAGTCTCCGTCACCGGAGGCGTCCATAGCCGAAGTTTACCCAAGACCATCCGGTAGGGACGCCCCCACGGATTCTCGTTGAGTCCCTCCAGGAGCTCTTCCCAGGACCGAGATCTGGCGTTTGCGATTGCAAGTTGCAACGCCTTTGTAGCCGCTCGGTAAGCCCCATAGAGACTGGCTGTCTCTTCTGCCGGAGCTCGCCTTCTCCTTCGGGCTCTAGTGTACTGGCGCCGGCACCGCAAACAGATCGCGCGGAGTCGCGCGATTTCTGCCGACCACCAGTACACTGCCCTGTGCTTGGGGCGTCCAGTCCGGGGCATCGATGCATCGCAAATTTGCGTCATTGTGCCCCGGAACCAGTTTGCCTCCCTTTCAGGATCGGACGGAACCTCTTCGTCTCTTTCTGGCCATGCCGCGACGGTGGCGGCGGCTTCGAGCTTGTCTCGATCTAGCCGCTTGAGACACCACCGACGCCGGGGGCTGCCTTCTCGGCGGCTGGAACTTGCATCGGGTCGGCGAAGTGCGACATCGAATACGATGTGGCGGTGGTCAGAGAGCGTGACCACCTCCTCCGCGACCCGCCATCCCGAAAGCATACGCATTGCATAGGGAGTCGCCCACGTGAGATCCACGACCGACTCCCCCTGCCACCGTACGCATGTGCTTACGGACCCCCGATTCACTAGTCGGAGGTCCAGTCCAGCCGCCCACTCCTGTACGGTCTCTCCCTTCGGATCGTCCCGAGAGTTCCCCCACACCCTGGAATGGGCATTGAAGTCTCCCAAGACGATCAACGGACAAGGTAGACATCCCCGGATGCAATCCGCCACCTTGTCCAAGTACTCCTCGTAGTCGGCGAGGGACTTGTTGGGAGAGACGTAGCAGCCCACTATGGCCAGGGAGCCCCATTGCACTGCAACGAAGCCCTGCCCCCTTCCCAATAGGGCGCAGGGTGGAGCTCCCTCTCCGCCCCCCCAGTAGATGGCTACGGAACCCGCATCGTCGCTGAACCACCGAGAGTGGTCGGGAACAATGTGGGGCTCCGCCAACACTGCAAGGGCAACGCGCCACTCCGCAATGGTCTGCATAAGTAGATGCTGAGCATTGCGGCAGTGGTTGAGGTTACCCTGGAGGACTTTTAGGGGCGGGAACATTAGGCCTCAACGACCTCCATGTCCGAAGCCGAGCTCGGTCCGGCAACTGGTGCCGCCGCGTCCGCCACGCGATTAGAAGCAAGAGGGGGTTGCTTATCCTTTCCCCTTCTTTTTTTTGGGGGCGGAGCGCACCTCCTCCCCAGTCTGTGGCCAGAAGGGCGCCCAAGGTCCGAACAAAGTGGACACTTCAGGGCCGATGCGTTGCACTGCTTCGCTATGTGCCCGATTTCGCCACAGGCGTAGCAGCGGGAACCTCG
Organism: Luehdorfia chinensis; assembly: GCA_019845155.1. Taxonomy (NCBI): domain Eukaryota; kingdom Metazoa; phylum Arthropoda; class Insecta; order Lepidoptera; family Papilionidae; genus Luehdorfia; species Luehdorfia chinensis. Next base: position 3,944,385 of record JAHVAK010000390.1, read on the forward strand.
ATTCACTCCGTTGGGGCACCGGCTACCAACGTTTCCCTTCTCGAGGCATCGGAAGCAGTGCATAGGCCTGGGCTCCAGCACGTCTACCCGTGCAGACCCCCAACCTACACGGACTCGCCCGATAGCCGCAATCTTGCGGACCGCTGTGACCGGACATCGAACCCAGCATGTCCCCATACTGGTGGGCGTTCGGCGGACTTCCCCGACTTTAATGTCCTCAAGAGAACAACCTCCTGCCTCGGCAATTGCGGTTGCTATCTCCGCAGGGCCAACGGCGTCGTCGAGGTCCCTGAGTCGCACGTCGCCCGTTTTAATTGGACGTCTGATGCGGACGTTCAAACCAGCGAGGACCTCGCGCATTTTGTCAGCTAGCTGGTCCGCCTTCGATCCACAATCAGGACCACTTACCTCCAGCAGAAGACCTCCGGTCACTGCCCGTTTTTGCCGGACGGCCTCAATGCCTAAATCCGACAGACGGATGTTGGATTTGGCGTCCTCCATTACTTTGGCGTATGTAATTGAGGAGCCTTCCGGCAATGTAACGGTGACTGCCGCAGACGTCGGGGCACGCAAGGCCTTTCTTTTATTTTTTCCCTGTTTTGATACAGGGGTTGGCCTTGTTGCGATTATGGACCGCTGCTGTATGGCCTTAGTTCTTTTAGGCCTCTTAGCTACGGCTGCCCATGAACTCGTTATACTGGGTGCCGCCAAGTGCGAGTCCGACGTGGGGATAGGAGGCAGATCTACCACCGATGGATGGGAAAGCCTCGTTATTTTCTTCGCTTTCCGCCGTTTGGGCTTCTGCGGCTGCGAAGACGGAGGTACTATCTTCTCCGTACCAGACGTAGGTGTTATTCCCAACGGAGGACAAATCGCTCTGTCGGGGAATAATTTGGCTTCAAAGGCCGCCAACTTCGTCTCCACAAGAGCTCCTATACGCTCCATGAGCCCTTCGTCTGTGTTTCTAATTGGAGTACCTGACGGCTTTTCCGACCGACTATTCGTCTGTTTACGGAGGAGATTCAACTCATCCGTAAGCTGTTCTAATTTTGTATTGAGGCTGGAGAGCTGTGAACGTAAATCAGCGTTTTCTTTCTCCAGCCTCACGACGCTATTGCCAGTTAAAGCTCTTCGCGCAACCAGCCTTGCAACGTTGTCACTGGGAGCTTTACCTGTCTGCGCTACTGTCCTGACAGTGTTGTTATTGAAGCTGTTCCTTCGCGAAAGCTCTTCGGTAGCAGCTTTTATGTTTCGCACTGCCAGCCTAATCCCTCGGACGAAGTTGCCTTTTAGATTACGGGAGCGGTCTGCTACATACTCAAGTGCTTGGAGGTTGGTGTCAATGTGAGCACCAAGTTCTTCGGTAGCTTGAGTCTGCATTTCCCGAGCCAGTTCCTCCGGGCCAGGTAGACTTTTCTTCGCCCTGGTGTTGGTCGTCGCTACGGAAGGATCAAGGAAGTCTTCTTCCATATCGACTTCAGTGCCAATGTCCTCCTCTTCTGTGGCTGTGGCAGAGACGGCCGTAAGTTTGGCAGCCACAATCTTCTCACTAGGAGGCTTGGCTTTTCTTTTACGTCGCGCCGTTCCTTCAGATGTGACGGATGTAAGAGACGCGAGCGATCCGTCTGACGCATCTCCGTCGCTCTCGCCGACAATACTAGCTGGCGCGTTTGTACGAGTAAAACGCCCACGCCTATCTCGTGCCGGTACCGCTGGTACCCCCGACACGACTCCTCCCTTTTCGTTTGGGTCCGTAGATGTTGATGGACACGCGGTTTGTGTAGCGAAGCAGACACTTGCCCCCCCCCAGATACGATGGGGCAGCCCGAGCTTTGCCCGGGGGTGGACTCTCTGGCCTTGCCAGTACCACCCTGGGGTAATTTTTCATTTGTACCTGCTTTCATGATTTTTTTTTTTTTTTGGTTTCTCCCCCCCCCCCCATACGCTAGCGACCAGGCTCCCCCTAGCCATTCATCCCATCGGCACGCAGGACCTTGGGATTGGGGTAATTTTTTATAGAGGTTTTCTTCCTCGCGGCCCGTAGGCCCCCGGTCCCTACTGGAATTACGGGTTGTCCGGCCGAGTGCACTTGGCACATCACCGCACATGTCGCGTCCCCTGTTCACTCTCAACGAAGAGTGATACGGGGAGCAACAAAAGCCCTCCATGTCGGGCTATATGCCCTTGACCGTTTCTCGTTTCCGAGGGTACGCCCACACCCAGCCAGTTTTGGTCCGCGACAGTTACCTGCTACCACCCATATCTGGGTGGCATTCCCCTATCCGCCACCTGGGGACGCGCCCGATGGGAGGACTGGCAACTCCACACGGGTAATCTGCGGACCTGCTGCAATCTCTCTGGGCTCTCAGTTGAGGCCCCACATAAGAATGGCCCTCCCAGCCAATGCCACAAGTGCCAATTATACGGCCACTCAGCAAGAAAATGCTACGCCCGTCCCAGGTGCGTCAAGTGCCTAGGCGACCACGCCACCATAGACTGTCCTCGTCCAAAGGACAAAGCACTTTTAGCCTCCTTCGGCCCACCTGCCTACGTAATATGCAACGCAGAAGGCCACACGGCTAACTACCTCGGTTGCCCGAAGGCGCCAAAACAAAAAAGGCCTGCGGTTAGTCCGACCCGCGCAACCCTAAACGCGCCTCCCCCGGTCGCTATCACGCGCAACATACCGGCACCATCACAGGCCGTACCAGTCGCACCTGTCGCGAGCCGACCGGTCGTCGAAAGCGATCTAGACTTAGTCTGTCGCTTCGCTACCGCCTTCAACGGAGCCGACATCACAGCTCTCGCCACGGCTCTCCGGGATACCAACAATAATCCCAGTGAGAGGACCGCCGCTACGATGCGCTATCAAAGCGTGATTAACGCTATTGTAAATTTTAGGGCTTAAAAATGACTCACATAGGCAGAGAGAAACCGCGCTCCCTTAACGTAGCATTTTTTAACGCTAACGGTATACAAAACCAACGCGATGAAATCTTCAATTTCACTCGCGACCACCAAGTCGACGTACTACTCGTGCAAGAGACTTTTTTGAAACCACACACTCGCGATCCCAAAATCGCAAATTACAACATCATTCGGAACGATAGAGTTACCGCCTGCGAAAGGCGGCACTCTTATCTACTACAAAAAGTCCTTGCACTGCGTACCAGTCGTCACACCGCCACTCAGCCATCATGAAGCATCGGTCTGTCAGCTAGCCATGACCGGCCACTCCCCCATTACTATCGCGTCTGTCTACTTACCATGTAGAAATGACGCCAAAATCACACGCAGCGACTTCGAAGCACTTCTCTCCCTCGGGAGCTCAACTATCCTTGCCGGCGACTTTAATAGCAAGCACACCCGGTGGAACTCAATAACAACCAACCCGCGTGGGGTGGCCCTAGACTCGCTTGTCGACCTCCTCGACTTCGACGTCCTGGCGCCTACAATACCGACCCACTTCCCGCATACACTGGGACACACGCCGGATGTGCTTGACATAGCCATTCTTAGCAATATAAATCTCGCCATCCGCGATATAGAGGTGATCCACGAACTAACATCTGATCACCGCCCCGTTCTACTTCAGCTAGGACCTTCCGTCCAAGCCTCACCACCCAAAAAAACAGTAGTCGACTGGCAAAAGCTAGCCGAAAAACTTAAGCAAACTTCTCCGTACCTTGATGCGATTCCATCCACCATCAATTCAGTCGGTGACACGAACCTTGCGGCTCATGCACTCACTAGGCACATCCAAACTGTCGTCGAGGATTCCTCAAGACAGGTCCCAGTGGCGGACGACCACCGCTGGATCCTGCCTAACGACATTAGAGACCTAATGAGGCGCAAGAACGCAGCCACTCGCGCTCACGACTTATATCCTACCGTCAGCAATAGAACAACACTACGCACCCTGCAACGTGAGGTCCGAATACGTATGCAAGAGCTCAGAAACGATCGGTGGGATAACAGTCTCATTAACATCGAACCGTCTCACCTCGCCTTGTGGCGACTTCCAAAATCACTAAAAGGAGGCACATCCCGTTCAATGCCCCCTTTAGTACGACCCAACCAACCGCCTGCCTTCCTAGACGAAGAAAAGGCAGAATGTCTAGCTGACAGCCTAAAATCTCAATGCTCCCCAAGCACCTTACCGGTCGACTCCGCCCACGTCGCGTTAGTCGACAGCGAGGTCGATCGGAAGGCTTCTCAACCGCTCCGCGATTCCATACCGCCGGTTAACAGCACCGAAGTAGAGTCTATTATTAAAAACCTCCGTCCGAGGAAATCTCCCGGTCCCGATGGTATCACTAACAAAGTAGTTAAGCTCCTGCCTACTACCATCATTCAGCTATTGGTATTAATCTACAACGCAGCTCTGGCCAACGCAATCTTTCCGAACATCTGGAAAGAAGCAGAGGTCGTAGGGATTCTAAAGCCCTCTAAACACCCGTCCGATCCCACCGCATATCGGCCTATAAGCCTCCTCAAGGCCTTAGGCAAGATATACGAACGCCTACTTCTCGCCCGCTTAAGAGACTTCATGCAGTCTCGAGGGATCCCCATCCACGAGCAGTTTGGATTCCGTGCCAAACACTCATGTACCCAGCAGGTGCACCGCATAACGGAGCACATTCAATCCCGCTTCATACGCGGGCTTCATACTGGAGCGCTCTTCTTCGACGTGGCGAAAGCGTTCGACAAGGTCTGGCACAACGGGCTCATATACAAGTTATATGGACTCGGTGTGCCAGATCGCCTCGTACTCATCATACGAGATTTCTTACGCAGTCGAACCTACCGCTACCGCGTCGAGAGGGTGCGATCCGAATCACATCCCATCCTAGCCGGCGTACCACAAGGCTCAGTCCTAGGTCTAGTGCTCTACACCCTTTTCACGAACGACATACCGCACACCAGCGGCGTCGAACTCGCCCTCTTCGCAGATGATACCTGCCTCTATGTGTCTGGACGTAATCCAGACACTATCTCTAAACGCCTCCAATCCGAAGCCCGAACCCTCGGGAACTGGTTTCGGAAATGGAGGATCGAGGTCAACCCAATCAAAAGTGCAGCCATGTACTTCTCGCGGCGCATAACGCAGCATCTCCCCACCATAGAGTTATTCGATCGTCCAATCCCCTGGGAAAAGACAGTCCAATACTTAGGCGTCCTATTGGACTCGAGACTCAGCTTCGGTCCACATATTAACCGAGTAAGGAACCGAGCGGCGTTCGTCCTCGGCCGATTACATCCGTTACTAAATAAAAATAGCAAAATGTCCCTACGTAATAAAGTTACACTTTACAAAGCCTGTATTCGGCCAATTATGACATACGCAAGCCCCGTATTTGCGCATGCCTCCCCGCGTCAAATTCACCGACTTCAGGTAATACAAAATCGATTCATGCGTAAAGCCACGGGAGCACCGTGGTTCGTGCGTAATGCCAACCTTCATATCGATTTAGGGCTTCCTACCATAGCCCAATATCTAAAGTTGGCCTCTCGCCGATACTTCGACTCTGCCGCCACGCACCCCAACCCACTGGTTGTCAGTGCCGCCACTTACAACCCCCTCGCGATACACCAAAACTCGACCCGCGGAAAAAGGAGACTGAGGCACGTCCTCGAGGACCCTGACGACGCGACCACTATTGCCCAGGCGCTCTACTCAACACTACACAAACACACATTATCACCATCATACCGCCCCCGCCTTCGGCGTGGGCGTATCAGACAAAGTTATTCGCGATACCGCCGCATCTCAGGCCGGTTCTCCCCTAGCAGTAGTGTCATAAACAGAAGCGTCGCTGGAGTTTCTTGCGCCATTTCTTCTCCAGCGGAAACGCATTCCGAATTGGTGGTAAACTTATGTAATAATAATCATGGTATTAATAATTATAGTAGTAGTAATATTGCCCTCCCGATTGCAGTAACTGACCGAGCCGAGGCCGGCCCCCTTGGGCACCCTCGAGTCTGTTACTCTCGCGAACAGGATGACGGTCCAAGCCGAGGTCCCCTCTCGGGGGCCCTTGCGCCAGTCATACATAAATAAAGGTTTCGGCTAAGCGCCCTCAGCACTATGCCACCTTTCAATCCGGCGAAGCTGTAAAAGCCTTCGGGCTAACAGTGACCATCAGTCCTAAAAAAAAAAAAAGCACGGGAATCCTATCACCAGTTTATTCAAGGAATCTTACCATTCAATTAAAATATCAATTATGATCAATGCTTGCCCTATGCGAGAGACCACATTCACAACCCTACCCGTATACTCCTGCATATGCTGAATTGTAGATGCCAAAAACTGACCCATTTTTTTAGGCGGCTGGTAGAATGTTCTTTTCGGACCGGACAGTTGACATAATTGAGTCGGTAATTTTTTTGATGGCCAGTAGTCTGTGATTATACTGCCGTTAACAAATTGCAATAGAGCTACTTCATCAAATAAAGTTAAAGAAGTTCTGCAGTCTGTGGACTTTACTTTTTTTAAATCATTAAAAAAAATATGAAATCACGAAATAATCAAATGATAAATAATTATTTCTGTAAAAAGAATATCTCTTAGTGGAGAAAAATATATCAAAGAAGCTCTTTATAATGGACCTTAAGACTTATCTTTTCAGAAATCGTTGTTAGGTTAAGAGCTCGAAACTCTTCAGATAATAAGGTTCCGCTGAAGTCGATGGGTTCGTTTGATAGTCTCTGAATTTACCTTGATATAGATGAGAATCGATTTTTGTCACAAAAAAACTATGAATCATTGAAAGTTTTAATAAATATGTTCGTCTCATTTAGACTAGAATATTGCTGTTATTTTTGAGACGGTTATGGAGGCCGAAAGATCGCCGCGCCGCTCCAACGCGGGTTGGCTGACTTTACATGCCTCCGAAACATTTTTTTCAATTTTTTTCCCAATTTCTTGACAGAAATTTTCCTTCGCCTTAATGTTTTCAGCTAATTGGTGCTTAAAATAAGGTTAAAAATATAATTAAGAATAACATCAAAACACCTCTAAATCTTAGCAATCTAAAGGGGAGGCCTATGTTCAGCAGTGGACTAGTGACAGGGTGAAATGATGATGATGGTGATGACCTCTTAATTTCATCGTGGACATGTTTCTTTCTTCTTTCTATACTACAATATAATAAAGCCGGTTTGTGCTCTAATTTCAAGAAATAGTAACGCACATGCGTCTGGCTAACATTTACGTAAATTGTAATTGTAATTAAGCGTCGAAATTCCTGTGCAATGCCACTGGAGCCCGGAGGTTCCAGCTCAATGTAGATCTTTACAGCTACTGTGTAATACACTTAATCTCCGAACACTTTAGTGAATTCTTAAGGGGTTTTTCGAGAAAGCCGCACGTCATCCAAACCCGCTGGTGGTGAAAGCAGCAATATAAATAGAAAAGCGATTAAACTCAAACGTCGCCCGTGAAACGTGCTCGATGACCCGGATGTCTGGGCACCCTCAGACCGATACGGTCTACAACATCTCACGCACGAGTGCTAGAGATACACGGAAAATTACATCATAAGTAGACGCGCAAACCAATATTTTGGGTTGTTACACAAATCTAGTCTGAGTTGGCCTGAGGCTACACCTCAGGTATTGAGTTAGAATTTTCGAGACTTCAGATTCCAGAGTTAGAAATTTTCGTTAGGATTCGTCTAGGTACCAACGGAGGGCCAGTTATTCTGCTGGGAAGCAATAGTGTGCAAACGTTACTGTGTTCAGTCTGAAGGGCACTGAGAGCTAGTGTTTGCATGTTAGACCTAAGAAGTTGTCTCAGAGTGACACTTGACAAAGAAACGTTGTTGGTGACGCAGCATTTGTTATGGACAGACGTAGCATTTACCGTCGGGTGAACGCTTTGCTCGTCGTACTTTCTCTTATATAAAAATAAATCAAAACAGTTTTCAAGCAGCAATAAAGACTACGTTTAATAAACCGTTACGATATCAAAAACCCAATAATACCGATTGACACGAATACATGACGCGGAGTTAACACGATAGCTGTTACAAAGAAATTCAATAAAGTTTATTGAGTTGTTACAGAATTGAATCCGAATAGATCGATTGTCTACGTCAATTCCGATCTGCTTTGATGTTCCATAAAGCAAAGGTCGGATTTATTTCATTTTGTCATAAACTAGCTGTGATCCGCGTTCTCACCCGCGTAAAATAATCCGACATGATTGCACCGTACGGCATAATAACTCGCTGACCTGATTATTCTCAGTCGGCCCTTCTCGGTAATATTCGGTTCTCATCGTAGGCCGCCTTAAAGCTACAACTGATGACTTCTTATATTTACGCGAATATTACACATTTAATAAAACTACTTTTACGGATTTTATCGCGTTTAATTTTTATAAACTATTTATAACACGTCGTTTCGAGTACTTTACATCAGACATGGTCACGAGGGGACTGATGTGACAGATGTCCCGATGTCATAGTTAATCCGGGGTACCTTCAGCCTTTAACTGTTCTAGGTGACACATCATTTGTTAGGGACAGACGTTGCATTTACCATCAGGTGAACGTTTTGCTCGTTCCGTCACTTTTATCAAATTAAAAAAAAATTTTTGGTCCGATCTACGCAAAATAAGCTTACAGTATCTTGAAGTCTTGCAGTGGTATGCTTGGTTTTCAATTTAATTTTGTTAATTATAGGATCCCAAGCCGGTGGTAATACCCAACCATCTTCTCTATTGAAATTAGGATGTTTTTTAATTTCAATAGCCTCGCGAATACGGATTAACTATGACATCGGGACATCTGCCACCTCAGCCCCCTGTGACCATGGGTGCTGTAAGGTACTCGAAGCGACGGGTTATAAATAGTTTTAAAAATAAACGCGAAACAACCCGTAAACGTACTTTCATTAAATTCTACAAGTGCTACTTAAAATATAACTTAAAACCTTTCTCAATAAATGGGCTATATAAGAAAAACATTTTTTTTAAATCCGATAAGTATTTCGTGAGATTAGCGCTTTCAAACCAACAAACTATCTTGCTTTATTAAAGCGATGTCCTCCTGGCCGATTTTACGACCACGGCGACAATTTCTTAATACTCTTAGAAGCTATCAACTGCGCAGGAGATACAGTGTCACTAGTGTACGCGTAAAAACCAAGGCACTTACACGTCCCAACCTACCCGCGCTCGGTGTAATTCTCATGCGATGAGATCGGATGTAGGCTAGGCTGCAATCTCAGAAACATGGTGTGTTGACAACACCCGAAAACCAACAATTTGTGTTTTTGCACAAATGTTAGCTAGAATTCGAATCAAGGACCTGCGGCGTATAAGTTAGGTACTGTAACTACATGGCCCCGCGGTCGGCACTTGATAGGTATACTAGTACTTATTAAGAAAGTATGAAAATTAATAATCTGCAGTTAAGAGTAAGTACAACGCGACGAAAAACTCACATGTCTCCGCTTATAGGCGAGACTAACAATATTCCAGGTCCCTAAAAGAGCCTACCCCGCGCAAATCATTTACCGTGCCGCGCGCTCGGACGTTTCCACCGTAATACTCGTAGTTACTAGGTTAGTATACGCTCGATAATTAGATAAAATATCAAGATTTTTTCAATCTGTCTAGTGTAACATAGGATATAGTGACGAGACGAGGAAAACTCTCACCTGTTGGACAATGCAACAAATGCTGTGTCACCCAGAACATTTCTGAGTGGCACCACACTGCGCCCGTCGCTTTGAGGCGTCAATTCCTTCGTCTCATATGACTAGTAATTACGCTAGCTCTCAGTGCTCTTCAGACCAAAACATGTAATCACACTACTGCTTCACTGCTGAGTAACTGACACTACGGTGGTACCAACGTAGACAGATTCCTGCATAGCAATCCTATCACAAGTAGAAATGCTGCACATGAGAGATGAAGCAATCCAATGCGATTTTTTTTTATAAAAAACGAAACACACCACTTAGACCACATATGTAGTCTATGCAAATATTTGTTCCTTAAGGAAATCGAATCTGCTAACCATAATGCAGAAGCTAACTGTTTACTGCGTTAACCGAGCCGTTCTTCTTGTTTAGAAATAGATGAGAAAAACTTTAACCACATAATAGTAAATTCGATAATTTTTATATTAATATTGTACAACATAATTTAATACAATCCTACTTTAGAATACAATATATAATAAAAAAAGCAGAAAAAAGTGATAAAGATCTCGCGACCGTATTAAAATATAGAAATAGAAGAAAGACAAATCCAATTTGTCAGCAGGAACTGGACGCGCAATAAACAAGTTAAATACGCAATTTATCCTTTTCTTATTGCGAAGTTACTGCAAGTTTTCAGCAGTGTTGTTATTTCCTTAATATTATTTCATTAGAAAACTAAGACGATATGCTCTTATGAAACCAGCGGAAGGAACGAGAAGAGAATCAACCAACACATCAGATCACACAGAGGGAAAATGAAAACCATGGGCTATGGCGAAACCCCCCAAAATGAGATCTACAAACTTTTTTGCAATCTGTGGGGGAGGCCTATGCTCACCAGTGGACAGATGATAGGCTGAAATGATGATGATGAACATCATGATATTGATATTGCTTTTATTTTTTTAAAAGGTTGATCAGCGCTAAGATTTCAGCTGTGTTGAGACTCGTAAGTGCGTTTAACAGACATTACGTTTCACAGACCAGACCCGAAAACCAACGACCTGTGTTTTTACACAAATGGCTGAGGCCGGAATTTGAATAACCGTTAAGGCCTTCTGGTGGTATTGTAAGACAATCTACCATGGCTGAATATAGACCTCTTATGTAACAAGACTTTTTTTTATTGGATTAAGTGATGAAACGAGCAAAACGTTCACTTGATGGTAAGTGCAACGTTCGCCCATAACAAATGCTGTGTCACCCAGAAAATTTCTGTGTGACACCACACTGTGCCCATCACCCTGAGACATAAGTTCTTAAGTCTCATATGCCCAGTGATTACGCTAGCTCACAGTGCAAACTGCACACTTCAAAACGAAACACAGTAATGTTTGCACACTACTGCTTCACGGCAGAATGACTGGCGCTGGGGTGGTACCTACCTAGACGGATTCCTGCACAGGAATCCTACCACCAGTAACTGTATAGTAGTATCCTGCCTATGGACAGTAAAAGACTGCCTATGGACTGGCATAAACCACGGTCCTGAGCGACCTGCATCTAACGACTTATACATAAATACATATAGTCACGCCTTTTTCCCATATAATGGGTGAGGCAAAGACCACATCCATAGCTTACTTTTCGTTTCCGCGAGAAAGAGGCGTGACGTGTGAAGAACCACTTCGCCGCCATTTTGGTACGAGTAGAACAATTGTTACTGCATTGCTTATTGTGGTGTTATTTTGTACGACTAAATGCTGTCTGTACAATACTTTAGTCGCCTCTCACGCCACCTCACCAAGAAAGAGGTAAGTGCTATCCTACTCTGCCGGACACCGATCATTCATCGACTTCTAAAGACCTATAAAGTCAGTAAGATACCGTTCCCAGGTTCGGTAAAGAATCTGGTTACATCGATTACATTGTCTTAATTTACGACTAAGCTTCATGATTATGTAGCGAATCATAATAACACGTTACACATAAAGAAAAGTAAATAAATGTCCCACTGCTGAGCACAGGCCTCCTTTTATTTCTGTGAGGGTTTTGGAGCCGGGGGCAGTCCGCCACGCTGCTTTATTAATGAGCCTGTGCGGTTGGCGGACTTCACATGCCTTCGAAAATATTTTTATTTCACAGACATAAAACTGCACGTCACGCTGTTTTCATGGGCATGCTTGCATCTTAGCCGTGTTGTGTGAATAGTAAAGGTATTTTAAATTGTTATTGAAAATGTGTACCTAATTATCCTTCAGCACATCTGCCGTTGCCATTAAGAGCCGTGGTAGCTGAGGGGCTAGGCACTCGCTTTAAATTTCATAGTACGCGGGTGACCTGGGTTCTATTCCCGGTGCCGGCACCACTAAAATTATTAATTGCAATTTTATGTGCTGACTTACCACGTGCTCGGCGGTGAAGGAAAACATCGTGAGGAAACCTGCATGTCTGAGGAATAAAAGATATTTCGAAGACATGTGAAGTCCGCCAACCCGCATTGGAGCAGCGTGGCGGATTCTTCCTAGCTCCAAAACCCTCTCAGAAATGAGAGGAGGCCTGTGCTCAGCAGTGGGACATTTATAGGCTGAAACTTTACTTTTTACTTTACAGCTGCTTATATTAAAGCTATAATTAAGTGTTTCATCAACGCATCCTCAAAATGCAAACGTTTACGAACTTCTTTGTCGACAATATTAAAACCATTTTCATGAAATTTTCATTAAGTTAAGTGTAGTAGACGAATTTTAATTTAATAAAAAAAAATCTTGGACGTCCAAAATCTGGAAAGTAGGAATGCTATGAATGAAGCTCGAATAATAATTTATAATTTCATTCCACCTTTCACGTGATAATTTCCAGCTGTTTCATTTCTGAGAACTCTCGAATCTTTGTGTGAATTATATTGTTCACACAAAGATTCGAGAGTTCTCAGCAATGAAGTTTGTCGACCGCGTGGCGTAGTGGTTAGTGTACCTGACTTCTGCGCCACTGGTCCTGGGTTCGATTCCCAGCCGGAGGCGACATTTGTGCAAAAACACAAATTGTTGCTTTTCGGGTCTGGTTGTGTTGTGCATGTGAAATGTATGTTTGTAAAACGCACCCACGATACATGAGGAAATCCTACTGTGGGGCTTCGTTTTTTTTAAAAAAAAAAGCATGAGAGGAAAGATACTGAAATTAGTAACATTGAAATTCGAGAAACTTCGCTTTGCAATACAATTATTTGAATTTTAATTTCTGATTCGTACTAACTTGTGTTATTACGAATTTAAGGCGTGTTATCAATTTGAAATACTGATATTTTAGGTAGATGAAAATAACATGAAATCAAAATAAGGTTATGATTTACTCTGTTTATTTTGAAATTTTAACTATTCCTCCAAGTAGTTAGGTAACTAGAAAATAATTTCATACAATGTTGCAGGTTCTATGGAGATTGTATGATCATGATCAGCTCACCGCCTATCACACCAAGTGCATTATATTGTTTTGGTGAAACGTGGATTGTGGCAGTCATCTGTTTTTGCAGTGAGTGCCCAGTCTCTGACTACCCCTTATGGGATACAGTCGTGATCTTATGTATGTACGTATGATCATGTTCGACATGAATTTATTCAGTTATTTATGCTTTTTCGTACACCAAAAAAGGGAATACAACGAGCGGACTTAATGCCTGTTGGCATTCTCTGCCAGTCAACCCAGGGACTAGTGATACATTGTCGCAGGTGTTTATACTAAAAAAAATAACATATTTTAAAACTTAAAATTAACTTATCATATAAATAAAAAACTAAAAGTATGCACTCATTAAAAGTTAGCCGAAGCCGAGTGGTGGCGACTCGTTAAAAGAATACTACCACTCCATCTCATCCAATGGATCTCGTAAAAGGCGAGTAAGGAATTACGAGTAAACTGCACTGTGCACCCAACAGTGCATGGTGGCGATGGGCTCACCATCTATCACACCAACTGCACTATATTGTTTTGGTGAAACGTGGATTATGGCAGTCATCTGTTTTTGCAGTGAGTGCCCAGTCTCTGACTACCGCGTATGGGATACAGTCTTGATCTTATGTATGTATGTAATTAAAAGTTATGATAGAAAAAAAATAAACGATGAGCGATATTTTCGTCATACTTGCGAAGACCGTAGACAAACCTAATACAGTTATTGAGAAGGTACTCTAGTTCATTAAGCAGTACTTGGTTCAAGTCTGCGTAAAACACATCAGCATAGTCAATAATGGGTATTACAAGTGATTGTACAACAATAAGCATTGTCTGAAAATTAAGAACGTTCCATAGATGATAGAGAGATTGTAAGGTGGCAGAGACTCTCCGGCTAACATTCGTGACCGGAGCCCCCATGTCAACAAATTGTCCATAAACAACCCAAGATTTCGTACTGAAGTTGTGAATGGAATCAAAATGTCGTTATAATGTATAGAAGTAAACTAGTAAGATCAATTTTGCCTAGCATTCCCGAGCTTCCTACAAGCATTGCATTTATTTGCGTTAATAGTTACTCCAAAACCCGATGACCAGTCAAATATAGTTGTCAAATAAGTGTTTACTTTGGCAATTGCGTTATGGTGATCATTGACATTGGAATGCATATAAATTTGTAGATCGTTTGCATATTAATGGTACGGTAAGTGGAACGTCTGCCCAACGAATGCTGTTTAACCCAGGACATGTCTGTGTGACACCACACTGCTCCCGTCACCCTGATACATCAGTTTTTAAGTTTTATATGCCCAGTGATTAGACTAGTTATCAGTGCCCTTCAGACCAAGTCACAGTAATGTTTCCACACTACTACTTAACGACAGAATAATTGTAGTACTTACTTAGACGGATTCCTGCACAGGAATCCTACCACCAGTAAAATCTACGGTAACGTGTACGATATCGCTCGTACGAATCTACCCGCCTAGAAATTAAGCTTACGCGAGTAGCTCATAGTTAGGATACAATGTCAGAGACACTGGGACTGTAAGAATCACAAAACAAACAGACCTAAAAACCAACAAATTTGTGTTCTGGCAAAAATGTCGGCTTTGGTCGGAATTAAATTCAGGATCCGCGAAAAGTATGGACATAGACTGGACTATAATACAGACTGGATACGATCTAGATAGCAGATAGATTACTAATAATAATTAAACTGGAGAATTTGTATGTTTGAACGCGCTAACCTCTTAAAATACTAATTCAATTTAAAAAAAAAAACAATTTTATTTAAGTAGACCATCTATCGAGGAAGGTGCTAAAGTATAAAATTTGATGCTGCGGCCTTAAAGAGCCGCACGCTGAGAACCAAACATTAGCGAGAAGGGCTGAACTGTGAAAGATTAATCTCTCAACACTTCAGAGAATTATCACGGCGGTTTTTCGAAAAAGCCGCGGTTCATTCAAACCCGCTGGTGGTTAAAGCAGCAAATTACCGACCAAACAGAAACGCGACCGAACGCAAACTTAGCCCGCGCAACATGCTAGACGTCACGAACGTCTCAGCTCTTCCTGACCACGATACCGTCAGTCACGATCCAGGCCACACTGTACACACAGTCAATAGCTTTAATATAACACGCAATACGACGCGCGACCGCCGTAGAGAGCGGCGCGCAATAGTCAATAATCACACCGCGTACACTCGATTCACCGTGTTCCAGGGCGGTTCTCACCGCCCAGAGTTACCGACACACAAGTCGACAGTCCGAATGGACGCCCGCAGCCTCCCTCAGACGGTCATTAGATGACTTAAAATATTTAAGATTTTCGAAATCGCGAAAGCACGCAGCGAACGCGACACAGTCCGAATTTCGAGGTTCTTGTAGGAGTTTTTATTTATTTATTTATGTTTGGGTCAAACCAAACCTGGCACGCGGGCCCCTGGCCCGCGAGCACAGTATCCGATGAAGCTGTAAAAGCCGAGAAGGCTAACAGCAATTACATCACCGAAAATATATATGTGAAAGATCAAATCAGCGAGGTACGCGGCTGATACCGCCGCGCCGCGAGCGTACAAAGTGTGTAAAAAGAGTACGTATTGACCTTTAATCTGCGTACTTTTTTTTTAATTCATAAAGGTGACGGAACGAGTAAAACGTTCACCTGATAGTAAGTGTAACGTCTGCCCATAACAAATGCTGTGTCACCCAGAAAATTACTGTGTGACACCACACTTCGCCCGTCACCCAGAGATACCAGTTCTCAAGTCTCACATGCCCGGTGATTAAGCTAGCTCTCAGTGCCCTTCAAACCGAAAAACAGCAATGCTTGCACACTACTGCTTCACGGCTGAATAACTGGCCCTGGGGTGGTACCTACCTAGACGGATTCCTGCATAGGAATCCTACCACCAGTAAACTAGTTGCGAGGCTTGCTACACGAGTTAAATGTTTAAATTTTATCGAAAACTGGAAATAGCACGTAACAGATTAACAACACACGTTTGCTTCAAACAAAAACGGCATGAGTGCGCCGCGGCGATCCTTAGATTCGCAATTTCCGACCCGTCTTATCCAGACAAGTTCGTATCCTAATAAGAAAGTTTCATTAACTGGTAAAAGCAATTGTTCTAGGAGCGTGCGGGATGACATTGTTGTGTAATTTGACAACGGAGGAAGACACATTATTACATTATTTTTTATTCATTTACATATGTCGCTACGAGAACTATTTAGGGAGACTAATATATTCACACTTCCGTCGTTGTTTATTTTTGAAAATATAATGTACGTACGAAAAAACATTAATTTATTTACCAAAAATATTACTGTTTACTGTAGAATGGGTCTAGGTGACACGCTAGAGGTTCCTTTGTTTAGGTTGGTAAAAACTAGAAAGTCTTTTCTTAGTAGATGTATAAAGTTTTATAATAAAATTCCTAAAAATGTGACACAAAATCAAGACGGATTTTAAAAAACTTATCAAGAAGACATTATTAGATAAAGCGTATTATAAAATAGATCATTATATAAAGGAAAAAGATGTGTAGAAATAACTCATACTTTGCACTTGCAAACCCCCTGGCTACTAAATTTATGATGTAATTTTCTTGTAATCTGTATACTGTAAATGACATTACATGTAATATGGCTTTAAAAAAAAAGACCCCAGAGTTTCTTCTTACCGGTTCTTCTCTGAGAAGGTCATTTTTGAACCGGTGTAGATTTTGACGTTCATAACAGCTTTAAACAAGCCTAAATTGAATAAAGAAATTTTGATTTTGTCTTAGACTTTGACTTTATGAGAAAAAAAAGGAAAAAGAAAAGCAGCATATAAATATCCCACTGCTGAGCACACGCCTCCTGCTTATTTTTAAGAGGGCTTTGGAGTTTCGAAGAGTCCGCCACGCTGCTTCACAACGAGTTGGCGGACTTCACATGTCCGCGGAATATTTCAATTCCTCAGACATGCAGGTTTCCTCAGGATGTTTTCCTTCACCGCTGAACACTTGGTAAATCTGCACTTAAAATTGCGGGACAATTGTAGAGGCACCGGGGATCTAACTCAGGTCACTTAATTACTATGAAATTTAAGACGAGCGCCCGGCCCCAGAGCTACCACGGCCGTGCTTTATTACATACTTCATTTAATTCATTTGCAAAGTAACAGCTTGTAAATGTCCCGCAGCTGAGCATAGGCGTCCTCTTATTTTTTTGAGAGGGTATGTGAAATCGGAAGTTATGCGCCATCCCGCAGTAGACTAGGGTAGAGACACACATGTGACATAACACGTGGTCCTCAAAATTATTATTTCATATATTTCATCATCATCATTTCAGCCTATCATAGTCCACAGTTGGACATAGGCCTCCTCCATAAATCGCAACAAAACACGGCCCTGAGCCACCTGTCTATCTATCATCTATCGAATTCCCGCAAAACGTGCATGCAGGTTGTCGCTCCGTCGAGTGCCTACACTGCGTTTGCCGGTACGAGGTGGCCACTCGACACCTTTCTTCCTCCAATGGTTACCTTTCTATGAGTTATATGGCCGGCACTCCGGTCCATTGCCACTTCAGCTTGCTGATTCTTAGGGCTGTGTCAGTTACTCTGGTTCTGTTGTCGATATCATCGTTACAGTTTCTATCTCGCAGAGAAACACCGAGAATAGCGCTTTCCATTGCTCGTTGAGCAGTTGCGAGCTTTCTCGTGCAACCTGCAGAGGACCACATCTCGTTTTCAGGTACAGACATATATACGTACATATAGTCACGCCTTCTTCCTATATTAGGGGTAGGCAGACGCTACAAATGTAGACGTGACGGATGGCGAACTACGTTGCCGCCATTTTGGAACAAGTCAAAAAAAATCTGACGATCCGTTGCGTTTCCGCGAGCAATATAGCGACAGCATTGCATATAATAGTGTTAATCTGCACGAAAAAAGGCTGTCCGTACAACACCTTAGTCGCCTCTTACGACACCTCGTTAGGAAAGAGCTATTCTACTCTGCCGGACACCTATCGGCTATTTGACATCATCGAAAAATACAATTTTTAAAATGATTAAGTAACTATAATAGAAAATTCCTTGCTAAAAGGCAAATTAAAAAAAATATATTCATAACAAATTCTGTCTTCTCTTTTCTTCTAATTTATAACTGGTTCATATAAGATATGTATTTGTGTATCTTATAGTTCACATGCCAATAAAGTTTCCGCATGTAATTAGTACTTAACAAAACACCGTTTCAGAATCCGTGATTTTTTTTTATTGGATAAAGTGACGAGACGAGCAAAACAATCTGTTGGTAAGTGCAACGTCTGCCCATAACAAATGCTGTGTCACCCAGAAAAATTCTGTGTGGCACAACATTGCACCCGTCACCCTGAGACAAAAGTTCTTAAGTCCCATATGCCTAGTGATTACACTCTCCCTCAATGCCCTTCAGACCGAAACACAGTAATGCACACTACTGCTTCACGGCAGACTTAACTGGCCTGGGGTGGTACCTTCCTAGACCAAATGAAAAAATAAAACCAAATGATAAATGGTTTTCATGAATTCATCATATAAAAAAATATCGATTATTAAAATACGAGTATAATATTTTAATCAGTATATTTTAATTGCGGGCATGCAACCCGCAAAGAGTGTCATAAAAGGAAAGGAGCGCCCCTGTGGCCTCGTTGTTCGTTGTTCGAGTGGGTTCGTAAGATTTCCTTTTGTTGAGAACTCCTCGAGGACTGCTTGCATAAGCAAATTTGTTAAGATTTCCTTTAGATTGCATTGCTTTGCAATTTTTATCACATTTTTTAGTTTTACATTTTCAATACAGGTTATGGTTAAAATGATCGCATTGAACGCCTGACCCAGTGGTCAGAGTACCTAACTTATATTTTGCCGGAACCAATATTTGTGCTAAAAATACCAATCTTTGGGTTTTGGATCTGGTGTGTACTGTGTAACTCTTTTTCGGTTGGTTTCAAGTCGGTTTTTTTTGGTTGATTTCGAGATCTGTTTCATTTGATTCCATTAACCAATGAATGAGCGAGAGCTAGCGTAATCACTGGGCATATGAGAACTAATGTGTCAGGGTGACGGGCGAAGTGTGGTGTCACACAGCAATTTTCTGGGTGACACAGCATTTGCTGTGGGCGGACGTTGCACTAACCATTAGGTGAACGTTTTGCTCGTCTCGTCACTGTTATAAAAAATCGTTATATTTTCTGTCTATCTGCTGTTAGATCGGATATAACATTGAAAAGAGTAGTATTAGTTGGGTAGAGTAAATTCTGGAAAAGGTGACTTAATTCTGGGACTAAATTGTCTAGGTTTCACAGTTACGTCTTATCCCATTTAATTTTTTTTATTCTTTCGGACTCTTCCCGGTTCCAAAACCCTCTCAGAGATGAGAGGAGGCCTATGCTCAGTACATTTATAGATCTTACTTTACTTGTATTAATAACTAAAGTTTTTTAAAATAGAAATTATGCTAATTTACTAATCCGCGTGCAAAATGTGAAATGGTGTACATTACCTAGTTTTTGAAGAGCCCACACCACCTACCAGCAATAGCGTGCACAATCGGGAATCATCAGCAGTTGTGAAAAGTATCCGGTGCTCTATAAGAACTCGGTAATTTATACCATTTTGTAATTTGCAAGCGGACTTTCTTTCCCTTTTTAATGGATTTCCGCAAAGTGAAGCCCGATTTTAATATATACAAAAAAATAATCTTGAAGTGTCTGTTTGTAAAAACAAAATCGCAGCTTTTTACTTCATTGTCATGAAAGTATATACTGTACTTAGAAGAAAAAAACTGTTTTTATTTTTTTTGTCTGTTTGTGTTACCTTTTGTTCCGCCTAATCTCCGAAATGGCTGGACCGATTTTGACGGGGCTTTCATTAACAGATAGCTGATATTATAGCGCGTAACTTTGTCTATTTAAATTGTTAAAAATAATTAGGGCTCAGCGCAAAAACATTAAAACCCCAAAATCCGATTCAAATAGGGAGGTATGTATGTATATCATCGATCGGGGTCAATAATAATAGTCTATTAAATGTGTTATTCATGGCTATATGAAGTTCCTCAAACGGTTCCAAAACGGGTTCCTCAAACATCGTAATAAATTATTTCGATATCCGTTATGAAAGAAATAACAGAATTATTTCTTTCATAACGGAATTTACCCGTAAATTATTATTTTTGTTAATCATCAATCGATACACATTATTAATAATATAGTTAATAGAATCAAGCGGTACTTTGCGGAAATCCATTATAGTAAAGGAGAGAAAGTTAATTTGCTAAGATCCGCATGCAAAATGTAAAATTGTGTGTATTACCTAGTTTTGAAGCTCGGCGGTTGACTGTCGTAGAGTCAATATCACTTGATAATGTCTCGTTTTGAGGTGAAACACGTGTCGTGTTCTCGATTTCAGTGGTGTGTATTGCCCAGTGGTAGTGTTGTAGTGGTGGAGCGCATCTGGTGGCGGTATTGGTTTTCTTGTGCACGCTGTTGAGGGAGGGCGGGCGGTGCTCTTCAAAACTGGGTAATACACACCATTTTACATTTTGCATGCGGATCTTAGCAAATTAACATTCTCTCCTTTACATTATTAACAAATTTAGTTAGCGTAAGCTATCAATAAATAAATTTTTTTCGCTTAGTGAACGTTCACGCTGTAGCAAGAAAAATAATTAACTGTATCCAATAAACGAGACTAGACAAGACTAGGTAGTAGAATAGAAAACAACTAATGCTTTAATTGCATTTCTGTAATACTCGTAGCGTTGAGAGAGGGGAAATAAGAAATAGGAAACGTTGCGTTGCAATTAGGTTTCACTCGCAGTAGTTCACTCTAGTGATGTGAAAATCTAGTGAAGAAAGATAATTAGAATTCATAGTTTTTAGGAATAGTAAGGTATTATTTAAGCAAATAAATCAGTTTTGATCTTGCACAAACAACGATAAAACATGTTTAGACGCACGGCGAGTTTTCATCCTTTTGTTGTGGATATACCCTGCATTCGGACGAAGCGTTTTGCTTCGTCGTTCATAATGCGTACAGCAAAGGACTGGAATAATTTGCCTGCATCAGTCCTTCCGGCCGATTACAATGTGGGTGTGTTCAAGAGAAGAGTCAATAGGCTTTTTCTAAGCTAGTGTGCTTACCAACAAAAACTACATCGCCATGGCATTGTAGTTAAACGCTAGCTTACAAAGTTTAAAAAAAATGTTTGAAACGCTAAGATATTTTATTTCTACAGAAGTAAGAAAAGTAGAGTAGAAAACATATCGTCGTTTCGTCGTTTCAGCCTATCACAAGTCCACTGCTGAACATAGGCCTCCCCCATAGATAGCCACAAAAGTATGTAGCTCTCATATTGGAGGAATTTTGCCATAGTAGCCACGCTTGGCAGGCGGGTTGGCAACCGCAGTTTAGTTATTCAGGTGTTCCAGGAAGATGCTGCTGCCCATCTCCCGGTTTTATTTTCCCTCTGTCGACTTTTACGACACCCACGGGATGGGATGGGGTGGTGGATTCTCTTAGGCCGCTACCACATGTTATTTTTTTTTCAGGTACGGACAGCCTTTATTCGTGTAATAAAACCATAAAGTGCAATTGCGTCACTGCACTGCTCATGAGAACAAACTGCTCATGGGAACGCAATGGGGAGTAAGAATGTTTTTGACTCTTACTAAAATGGTGGCGACGTGGTTAGCCACCCGTCACGTCGCGTTTGCCGCGAGAGCAAAAAGTGGCCTACGTCGTGGCCCCTTATATAGGAAAAAGGCGCGACTGTATGCATGTGTGAGATACTTGCGAGTGAAGCAAGTAGGCAATCCCACTTCTGATGTCAGAAGTTAGCAATATATATATATATGTAGGAAAACGGAACGTAAGGAGTGTGTGAGCGAGAGTGCGAATGGAAGAGAGGGAGGGATGGATAGATTGGAAGATGGCGGATTCAGTTGAATGCGTGTGTTGCTGGGCGATTATTTTTTTGGAAATAAAAGAGTGATAAAAGAAAACTCAGTGGTTTCACTCTGAGCTTGATCCCTCATTTTGGGGGCCCCTCCGGGATCCGCTCAGAGTAAGAAGAAGCGAAAAAGTAAGACTACACGACGAACGACGGCAACGTGGGCGTGCGCATAACCTATATGGTCGGATAACGAGTCCGCGCCAGACGACGAACGAAACGACGCGAAGACGTAAAGACGTGAAGACGTAAGAAGATAAGATCGTGCGGCGGACATGGCGCCGGGGACACCTGATCGCAGTGGCAAGCGGGGCGACGACGGCGGGTCTAGTTTCAGCTCAATGGCGGCGCCGGCCGGCGCCGGCATGGCGTTCTTTGAAGGAAGCGTGGGGCTCTTTGACGGGGAAGATAAAACTTATTCGTCCTCAAAATGGGCCCAGGACATCGAAGATAACGCTGAAGTCTTTGGCTGGACTCCAGCAAAAGTTAATAATCGCGCGCAGGTCGCTATGTGGCACGGCGGGAATGTGGTTGAAATCTGAAAAGGTTTTTAAATCATATGAAGAGATGAAGGCTGCATTACAAAAAGAATTTCCGGAATCCATAAACGCGAAAGAAATGCATGAGTTAATGGTATCAAGAAAGAAGACAAAGAATGAAACATATTATCAGTACATGCTCTGCATGAAATAGTTGGGGAAACGGGCTAAGTTTCCCGACTACGTCGCTGTTCAATACATTATCGACGGTATTGAAGACCTGCCAGCAAACAAAGTAATCCTGTATGGCGTGACGACGTACAGCGCGCTGAAGGACAAATTGGCCATTTATGAGAAGATGAAAGCTGATGACAACTCTAATAAGAAGAAAGAAATTCAGACGGAGACAGCTGTAAGAAAAAAGGGTGAATCATCCATGCGTCGTTGCTATAACTGTGGAGAAAGAAGTCATATTTCATCGCATTGCCAAAATGGAGTTAAGTGCTTCCGTTGCAATGAATATGGCCATATTGGAATTCGGTGCCCTCTCATTGGACAAGGTGGCAGTGAAGCGAAGTTGAACCGGAACACCCCGACTACGTCGGTAAAGCAGTCTGCATCGGGTTCGGCGCAATTTCGTGTTGGTGGTAGTCGGTGAGCCGCGCGGTCGGTAAAGCAGCGTTCGGCTATGTTCGGAACGACGGATGGGGCATCGACCAATCAATGCAAGTGTAGCCACGGCCATGACGACGGGGCTGTCAGTGAAACGTCAACGTCTGATGTCAGCGACGCAGAGGTTATGCAAGTCGTAAACAAAGAAGTTCGTTGCGAGAAAAACGTCGGAAAACCGGTGAAGACAGTGATATTAGGGAACGATCGCGGCTATAAAGCATTAATAGATTCGGGCAGTGATGTCAATCTAATGTCCGCGGAGTTGTGTGGTCAATTATTTAAAGTGAAGTGTAGTAACGGCGGCGGTCTAACGCTAACGGGACTTGGGCACTCGGAAGTGCGATCCTTAGGGAAGATAACCACGGCGATTACCGTGGACGGACGATGTTACGATGGTGTAACATTCCACATCGTACATAGAGACTGTATGCCCTATGAAATAATAATAGGTCACGAGTTTTTGAAGGATGTAATGTGTGAGGGATGTGTGAATATATTTAGAGATGAGAGTGAGTGGTTACATAAAGTAAATTGTTTCACAGGTCAAGCAGAAGGTTTATTGGAACACATCAAAGATCCTCTATTGAAGCAGGAGGCATATGAGTGTATCGAAGGCTATCATCCAGTGCAGGTTAAAGAGGCTCCACTGAAACTGAAGATTGTGTTAAAAGATGAAATTCCCGTATCGCAACGCCCACGGCGTCTATCCCATGCTGAGCAAGGTATTGTAGAAAAACAGATCGAAGAATGGCTTAATGACGGCATTGTAAGGGTAAGTTTTAGCGCTTATTCCAGTCCCCTGGTGTTAGTTAGAAAAAAAGATGGCACCACAAGGGTGTGCGTTGATTACCGTCAGCTTAATAATAAGATAGTGAAAGACGAATACCCGCTACCTGTGATTGATGACTTGATTGATAGGTTATCCCATGCTAAAGTCTTCAGTGTGTTAGACCTGAAAAATGGATTCTTCCATCTGAAAGTCAGTGCTGAGTCTATCCCCTACACGTCCTTTGTAACTCATCACGGGCAGTGGGAGTTCCTGAGGGCCTCTTTCGGGCTCTCGATCAGTCCAAAGTATTTCATGCGGTTTGTCAATATCATTTTCAGTGAAATGTTGGCTCAAAAGATAATGTTGATTTTTATTGATGATATTATCATCCCAGCAGATAATGAAGCACAAGGGTTACAAAGACTGAAGCTAGTGCTGGAAATTGCAGGTCAGCATGAACTGCAGATCAATTGGAAAAAGGCTAAACTACTACAAACGGAGATAGAGTACTTAGGTCATCGGATCAAAGACGGAGAGGTGAGGCCCACCACTGACAAAACAGATGCTGTCATGAAGTTTCCTGAGCCTACAAATGGTAAGCAACTTAAAAGTTTTTTTGGGTTGACATCCTATTTCAGAAAATATATAGAGAGCTATGCTGAGATAGCCAGGCCATTGAATGACTTGATGAAAAAGGGTGTTAACTTTGTTTTTGATGAAGAGCAAAGAAAGGCTTTTGGTATTTTAAAAGAGAAGTTGGCAACAAGCCCTGTGTTGAAGATATTTGATCCTAATTTAATCACAGAGTTGCATACAGATGCATCTAGCATTGCCATATCAGCGGTTCTTATGCAGTACCATCCTAATACTGGTCTACATCCATATGAGCCGAAAGACTAATGATGCCCAGAGCCGCTACTCAAGTTATGAGCTTGAATCTCTGGCCATTCTTGAAGGAATTAAGAAATTTCGACACTATTTATATGGAAAACATTTCAAACTTGTAACTGATTGTAAAGCTTTTCAGCAAACACTGATGAAGAAGGATCTCTCAGCGAAGGTGGCGAGATGGGTACTTATGCTGAATGAATACGACTTTGAGGTGGAGCATAGAGCGGGAACAAAGATGCGACACTGTGATGCCCTCAGCAGGAACCCACATGTGGCAGTGTTAACATCCCTGCGTGAGAAGATTAAGATAGCACAAGACCAAGATGATGGTATAAAAGCGATTAAGGACATACTGAAAGAGAAGCCATACAAGGATTATTCCATGGAAGGAGACTTACTGTACAAGGAACCAGGGAAACTGGTTATCCCTAAACAACTAGAAAAGGAGATCATCATGAGAGTTCATGGAAATGGTCATTTCTCAAAGAGAAAAATGAAAGACTTGATATGCCAGGATTACTACATAAAGGATTTGGATAGAAAAATTGAAGATTTTGTGATTACTTGCATTCCATGTTTGTTGGCCACAAGAAAAGAAGGTAAACAGGAGTGATTTTTGCATCCCATTGAGAAGGAAATCGTTCCCCTAGATACTTTACACCTAGATCATATGGGGCCACTAACAGAAACCAGAAAGCAATACAATTACATATTAACTATGATTGATGCCTTTACGAAGTTTGTATGGCTGTTCCCGACAAAGAGTACAACTAGCGCGGAGACACTCAATAAGCTACAAATACATCAACAAACTTTCGGGAACCCAAGGAGAATCATTACGGATAGAGGCACAGCCTTTACAAGCAATGATTTTGAAGAATATTGTAGAGAAGAATATATTCAACATATAACTATCACAACTGGGATACCCCGGGGAAATGGCCAGGTGGAAAGAGTCCACAAGGTAATACTCCCCATGCTAACCAAGCTCTGCATTGAAAACATGGGTGTGTGGTATAAACACGTGAGCAGGGTACAGCGAGCTTTAAATAGCACCTATCAAAGAAGTGTGAATACCACTCCTTTTAATCTATTAATGGGTACTAAAATGAGATGTAAAGAAGATATTGAACTTGTAGAATTACTACAGGAAGAGATGGCCAGTCAATTTGATAGCGATAGAGAGGAACTTCGTCGGAAAGCTAAGGAACAAATATTAGCAGTTCAGGAGGAGAACAGAAAATATTTCAATAGAAAGAGAAAGGAGAGTCAGAAATATAAAATAGGAGACCTGGTTGCCATAAAAGGGACTCAGTTTGGAACAGGACTCAAGCTAAAGCCGAAGTATTTAGGACCTTACAAGATGACTAAGGTTCTGCTGAACGACCGGTATGATATGGAAAAAGCTGATAGTTCTACGGAGGGTCCTAATCGTACATCCAGCTCAGCCGATAATATCAAAAGATGGCCAGGAGGGACCGAGGCGGATTGAAGCTGAAAGGTGAGTAGAAGTATGCAAGCGTGATGTATGGTATGATAGTGGCTATTATAATGTTATATGTGTAACTAGCTCTAGTGCAGATAAATGTAAAATATAATCCTCATGTTACATTGTTGTTTTAGTATAAAAGAAACTTGTTTTCGATCTTGATCCCAAGATTCCTGCTGTAATAAATAAATGCCTTCGTACTGAAATGTTATAACTACTGCATTGTTGTGACACACCTATGTACTAGATAAGGTTGTAATTTGTAAAAATGTTGAAACTTGCATTATTGTAATACCTATACCTATATTCTATAAGGTTTTAATTTGCCTACTGTATAAAAAAAATACTATTATCTTTAAGTTCTATGTACCTAGATATAAGTAGATTAGTGAGAGTTATGCCCGAGGACAGTCATGAAAGCAGGAAGGCCGAATGTAGGAAAACGGAACGTAAGGAGTGTGTGAGCGAGAGTGCGAATGGAAGAGAGGGAGGGATGGATAGATTGGAAGATGGCGGATTCAGTTGAATAATGCGTGTGTGGCGATTATTTTTTTGGAAATAAAAGAGTGATAAAAGAAAACTCAGTGGTTTCACTCTGAGCTTGATCCCTCATATATATAAATAAAAATAAATATGGAATCCCATAACTAAAATAAACATTCATTTAAATATTACACTTCTTACTGCACTGTGCACCCAATAGCGCATGGTGGCGATGGGCTCACCACCTATCACACCAAGTGCATTATTTTGTTTTGGTGAAACGTGGATTGTGGCAGTCATCTGTTTTTGCAGTGAGTGCCCAGTCCTGACTACCCCTTATGGGATACAGTCGTGATCTTATGTATGTATGTACACTTTTATTAAATTATAATACTAGTATGTAATAAAAATCTTTTTTTTCATTTTAGACACATTTAGGATAATTGAACACAGTATTTCTTGCTTTTTAAATACAAATATAAATAAAAAATGATAACCAAGATACTTATCTGTAATGTGTAGGTTATAGGTACTCAGAGTCAGATAGAACCGACAGAGAGCAGAGTATTTTTTTTTTTTTTTAGGACTGATGGTCACTGTTAGCTCGAAGGCTTTTACAGCTTCGCCGGATTGAAAGGAGACATAGCGCTGAGGGCGCTTAGCCGAAACCTTTATTTATGGATGACTGGCGCAAGGGCCCCCAAGAGCGGACCTCGGCTTGGACCGTCATCCTGTTCGCGTGAGTAACTGACTCGAGGGTGCTCAAAGGGGCCGGCCTCGGCTCGGTCAGTTACTGCAATCGGGAGGGCAATATTACTACTACTATTATTACTATTATCATGATTGTTATTAGATAAGTTTACCACCAATTCGGAATGCGTTTCCGCTGGAGAAGAAATGGCGCAAGAAACTCCAGCGACGCTTCTGTTTATGATACTACTGCTAGGGGAGAACCGGCCTGAGATGCGGCGGTATCGCGAATAACTTTGTCTGATACGCCCACGCCGACGGCGGGGGCGGTATGATGGTGATGTTGTGTGTTTGCGTAGTGATGAGTAGAGCGCTTGGGCCCTAGTGGTCGCATCGTCAGGGTCCTCGAGGACGAACCTCGGTCTCCTTTTTCCGCGGGTCGAGTTTTGGTGTATCGCGAGGGGGTTGTATGTGGCGGCACTTACAACCAGTGGGTTGGGGTGCGTGGCAGCAGAGTCGAAGTATCGGCGAGAGGCCAACTTTGGATATTGGGCTATGGTAGGAAGCCCGAAATCGATATGAAGGTTAGCATTACGCACGAACCACGGCGCTCCCGTGGCTTTACGCATGAATCGATTTTGTATTACCTGAAGTCGGTGAATTTGACGCGGGGAGGCATGCGCAAATACGGGGCTTGCGTATGTCATAATTGGCCGAAGACAGGCTTTGTAAAGTGTAATTTTATTACGTAGGGACATTTGGTATTTTTATGTAACGGATGTAATCGGCCAAGGACGAACGCCGCTCGGTTCCTTACTCGGTTAATATGTGGACCGAAGCTGAGTTTCGAGTCTAATGGGACGCCTAAGTATTTGACTGTCTTTTCCCAGGGGATTGGACGATCGAATAACTCTATGGTGGGGAGGCGCGGCGTTAAGCGCCGCGAGAAGTACATGGCTGCACTTTTGATGGGGTTGACCTCGAGCCTCCATTTCTGAAACCA
This sequence comes from Luehdorfia chinensis, assembly GCA_019845155.1. Taxonomy (NCBI): domain Eukaryota; kingdom Metazoa; phylum Arthropoda; class Insecta; order Lepidoptera; family Papilionidae; genus Luehdorfia; species Luehdorfia chinensis. Next base: position 3,972,962 of record JAHVAK010000390.1, read on the forward strand.
GTTCCCGAGGGTTCGGGCTGCGGATTGGAGGCGTTTAGAGATAGTGTCTGGATTATGCCCAGACACATAGAGGCAGGTATCGTCTGCGAAGAGGGCGAGTTCGACGCCGCTGGTGTGCGGTATGTCGTTCGCGAAACGGGTGGAGAGCACGGGACCTAGGACTAGGTTAGGATGTGATGTGATTCGGATCGCACCCCCTCGACGCGGTAGCGGAAGGTTCGACTGCGTAAGATATCTCTTATGATGAGTACGAGGCGATCTGGCACACTGAGTCCATATAACTTGTATATGAGCCCGTTGTGCCAGACCTTGTCGGACGCTTTCGCCACGTCGAAGAAGAGCGCTCCGGTATGAAGCCCGCGTATGAAGCGGGATTGAATGTGCTCCGTTGTGCGGTGCACCTGCTGGGTACATGAGTGTTTGGCACGGAATCCAAACTGCTCGTGGATGGGGATCCCTCGAGACTGCATGAAGTCTCTTAAGCGGGCGAGAAGTAGGCGTTCGTATATCTTGCCTAAGGCCTTGAGGAGGCTTATAGGCCGATATGCGGTGGGATCGGACGGGTGTTTAGAGGGCTTTAGAATCCCTACGACCTCTGCTTCTTTCCAGATGTTCGGAAAGATTGCGTTGGCCAGAGCTGCGTTGTAGATTAATACCAATAGCTGAATGATGGTAGTAGGCAGGAGCTTAACTACTTTGTTAGTGATACCATCGGGACCGGGAGATTTCCTCGGACGGAGGTTTTTAATAATAGACTCTACTTCGGTGCTGTTAACCGGCGGTATGGAATCGCGGAGCGGTTGAGAAGCCTTCCGATCGACCTCGCTGTCGACTAACGCGACGTGGGGGTAGTCGTCCGGTAAGGTGCTTGGGGAGCATTGAGTTTTTAGGCTGTCAGCTAGACATTCTGCCTTTTCTTCGTCTAGGAAGGCAGGCGGTCGGTTGGGTCGTACTAAAGGGGGCATTGAACGGGAGGTGCCTCCTTTTAGTGATTTTGGAAGTCGCCAGAAGGCGAGGTGAGACGGTTCGATGTTAATGAGACTGTTATCCCACCGAACGTTTCTGAGCTCCTGCATACGTGTTCGAACCTCACGTTGCAGGGTGCGTAGAGTTGTTCTATTACTGACGGTAGGATATAAGTCGTGAGCGCGAGTGGCTGCGTTTTTGCGCCTCATTAGGTCTCTTATGTCGTTAGGCAGGACCCAGCGGTGGTCGTCCGCCACTGGGACCTGTCTCGAGGAATCCTCGACGACAGTTTGGATGTGCCTAGTGAGTGCATAAGCCGCAAGGTTCGTGTCACCGACTGAATTGATGGTGAATGGAAGCGCATCAAGGTGCGGAGAAGTCTGCTCAAGTTTTTCGGCTAGCTTTTGCCAGTCGACTACTGTTTTTGTGGGTGGTGAGGCTTGGACGGAAGGTCCTAGCCGAAGTAGAACGGGGCGGTGATCAGATGTTAGTTCGTGGATCACCTCTATAACGCGGATGGCGAGATTTATGTTGCTAAGGATGGCTATGTCAAGCACATCCACCGTGTGTCCCAGTCTATGCGGGAAGTGGGTCGGTATTGTAGGCGCCAGGACGTCGAAGTCGAGGAGATCGACTAGCGAGTCTAGGGCCAGCCCACGCGGGTTGGTTGTTATTGAGATCCACCGGGTGTGCTTGCTATTGAAGTCACCGGCAAGGATAGTTGAGCTCCCGAGGGAGAGAAGTGCTTCGAAGTCGCTACGTGTGATTTCAGCGTCATTTCTACATGGTAAGTAGACAGATGCGATAGTAATGGGAGAGTGGCCGGTCATGGCTAGCTGACAGACCGATGCTTCGAGATGCCTGAGTGGCGGTGTGTCGACTGAAACGCAGTGCAAGGACTTTTTGTAGTAGATAAGAGTGCCGCCGTTCGCAGCGGTAACTCTTTCGTTCCGAATGATGTTATAATTTGCGATGTTGGGATCGCGAGTGTGTGGTTTCAAAAAAGTCTCTTGCACGAGTAGTACGTCGACTTGGTGATCGCGAACGAAATTGAAGATTTCGTCGCGTTGGATTTTTAATCCGTTAGCGTTAAAAAATACTACGTCTAGGGAGCGCGGTTTCTCTCTGCCGTTGTGAGTCATTTTTATGCCCTAAAATTGACTATAGCGTTTATGACCGCCACCGCCACACCGCCGCACCGCCGCGGCGATCCTCTCATTAGGATTATTGTTGGTGTTTCGGAGAGCCGTGGCGAGGGATGTAATGTCGGCACCGTTGAAAGCGGTGGCGAAGCAACAGACGAGGTCTAGATCGCTCTCTGCGACCGGTCGGCTCGCGACGGGTGCGACTGGTGCGACCTATGAAGGTGCCGGTATGTTCCGCGTGATCGCGACCGGAGGAGACGCGTTTGAAGTTGCGCGGGTCGGAAGTGGCCTCCATACGGAGGGTGGTGGGGGAGGTACTATGTACCTTTGTGTTTGGGCCTGTTTAACCGCAGGCCTTTTAAGTTTTGGCGCCTTCGGGCAGCCGAGGTAGTTGGCCGTGTGACCTTCTGCGTTACATAGTACGCAGGCAGGCGGGCCGAAGGAGGCTAACAGAGCTTTGTCCTTTGGACGAGGACAGTCTGCTGTGGGGTGATTGCCTAGGCACTTGACGCACCTGGGGCGGGCGTAGCAATTTCTTGCTGAGTGGCCGTACAATTGGCACTTATGACATTGGCCGGTAGGGCCGTTTTTGTATGGGGCCTCAACTGGAAGCCCCGAAAGGTTGCAGCAGGTCCGCAGATTAAATATCTGCTTCCCTGCCGGGGAGCGGTCAAGTGCGACTAGCACCATGTTATAGGGCACCTTAGTGCGCCCGCTGTACATACGGTGTACAGCGACGACGGGGAGGTTTTGCGCGATGAGGTCTTTTTGACCTCTTCCGCGCTGATTTCCTTGGGTGCGTTCTTGAGAACGACCCTTAGTTGCCGCTCATCGGCTGGAGTGTAGGTGTGGAAGTACACACCTTTTTCGGACAGGTAACGTGTTACCTGGCGGTAAACCTCAGTGGTCTCCACCTGTAATTTGATGCCGTTTGATGTAGAAACGGCAGTATATTTTAACCGGGACATGGCCGATGTGAGCTCTTGCAATCTATCCAGAGCCCAGCGCAGCGAAGCAGCGGGGGTCTGATGTAAAGCAGCGGGGGCCTGCTGTGAAGCAGCGGGGGCCTGCTGTGAAGCAGCGGGGGCCTCTTGGGAGGCTACAGGGCCGACCTGCGTAAATACACAGTGTAATGTTTCTGAGATCCAATAAAACACACTTTCAGACACTCAGGTAGATATACAGTATGCGAAAACAAAACACGTGCGCACTCGCCCACGGCCGGTAATCGACTGACTCGCTAATGCCTGCGCATACACTACACACACTGACTACCGGATATGACGTGTAACATCAAGAAAGTATCCTTTTTCAAAGTCTTTGATTACAGAAATGTTTTAAATTAAATTAATTACAATAAAATAAGTAAACAATTTTATATATACTTAATTTAAATGGCAGTATCTCACGCATGCAAGTTATTTTAGGCTTATCTTTGCGAATATTGTAGTTTGTAGTTATTTAAAAAAAACAAAGCAGTAGGATTTTCTCCAGTATCGTGGGTGCGTTTTACAAACATACATTTCACACGCACATCACAACCAGACCCGAAAAGCAACAAGTTGTGTTTCCGGCTGGGAATCGAACCTAGAACCTGTGGTGCAGAAGTCAGGTACGCTAACCACTACGCCACGCGGTCGACAAATTCGCAATAAGTCGAATATACGTCTGCTATAGGTATTGCGACTACAAATTTAATTATATGTTGCTGTAAAGTTTCAGCCTATAAATGTCCCACTACTGACCACAGGCCTCCTCTCATTTCTGAGAGGGTTTTGGAGCTAGGGAGAATCCGCCACGCTGCTCCAATGCGGGTTGGCGGACTTCACATGTCTTCGAAATATTTTTTTATTCCTCAGACATGCAGGTTTCCTCTCGATGTTTTCCTTCACCGCCGAGCACGTGGTAAGTCAGCACTTAAAATTCCAATTAACAATTTTAGTGGTGCCGGCACCGGGAATCGAACCCAGGTCACTCGCGTACTATGAAATTTTAAAGCGAGCGCCTAGCCCCTGAGCTACCACGGCTATATGTTGCTGGTCTTTTGCTAATTGATCATTAAATTCGCACACAGGTATAGCAGATGGAAAATTAGGTGACTTGATGAAAGTAACAATTTTAATGAAGTGAAAGTCTAATAGGGCCAGTTTTAATTACATCGCCACGCTTGTTTTAAAGGTAAATGAACCAGCTAATGTTTTTAAAACTGAAATATTCAATACGAGCGAGAATAAAATTTTAGGAGTTCTTATGTTTTTTTTTATTAGATAAAGTGATGAAACGAGCAAAACGTTGACCTGATGACAAGTGCAACGTCCGCCCATAACAAATGCTGTGTCACCCAGAACATTTCTGTGTGTGTGACACCACACTGCGCCCATCACCTTGAGACATAAGTTCTTAAGTCTCATACGCCCAGTGATTACGCTAGCTCACAGTGCCCTTCAAACCAAAATACAGCAATGCTTTCACGCCACTGATTCACGGCCGAATAACTGACACTGGGGTGGTACCTACCTAGACGGATTCCTGCATAGGAATCCTACCACCAGTAAAGGATGTTTGTCTATGTACAGGATATTTATCGTTTTATTTATTTAAATGCTCATCAAGAAAATTACAATGTAATAATGTTTAACATTACATGTAATTTTAATTACAGATAAACACAATTTATTTTGTATAAGTGATAAATTATAAAGTGTAAACAAGTCTCAGCTTGTGTAAATGATTAACAAAATATTTAATAACTAACAAAAATTACATAAAATAGGTAAGATTTTATAAATGTTACCAATCAAATGAAAGATAGAGGTATGTGTCGGAAACTGGGTTCAAAACACAGAACATTTTAGTTTTAAATGCAGATAACTTGAGAAAAATATCAATGGTTCCGTCTTTACTTAAAAATCCTCATTTAATCTACACAATCTAGGAACAAGAGAGGGAAAACTTAAATAACTTTTGTACGTTCTATGGGTTAGTAAGGACCTTGGATACCGCGGCAGAATTGTTAAAGACAATAACTAACTGCTTATATAAAAACAGCATGTCTTGAATATCGTGTTTATCGTTTATTTTTTTATCGGATCCATTAATATTATTAAAACAAGAGCCGTCACTTGACCCCTTATTGAATTTCAAATAATTTATTAATGGTTTCACTAAACTTGTCATTTAATAAATTTTTGTGATTATATGTAATATATTAGCAAAGTTAATTTCTTACTTGTACTATAATGGAGTTCCGGAAGGTAACGACTGTTTCTTTTATTTTTGTTGTACTTTCCTTTGATACTTGGGTGTTTCTTCGATAGAGACTGTTTTTGACTAATTGGTCTGGCGCAATTTTTTTTTTAGGATTTTATATAAAATAACACACAGAATAGTATTTGATTGCTCCACTAAAGAAAATATGAGGAAGGCTGTTATTTACACACAATGATTTATGAATTAAAAGATGCTGATGAATTGATAGGTCAGATGAATGATGACTATGGCAGAATAATGAGATTATGTAAACATATTAATTAGAATCAAACAGTTGAATGAGACATTCATAGATTTTAAATAATCTTTATTATAAAATTAAATAACTTCTATAACAATAATCACATTAAACAATAATTTTGCAACAATAACAATCACATTTACGAGTACCTTTATATTGATTATGGTATGTTTGTACTATTGTTATAATTTTTCTGCATATGTCAAATTTAAAGAAACAACAAGCGTTATAATTCTAATTTAGATTATTATTATGATTATAATGAGTGACTTTACGGCTTTATTTGTTTCTATAGTTTGTCAGTATACAATAAATCAAAATAAAACATATACAACACTCACTGAGTTTCCTTATAATTTTATATTCATGGTTTAAAAATCGAGTAGGTATTACAAAACAAAATACTTATACAATAATGTTATAATAATCATACTTCGAGTTAAATTATCATTACAATCAGTCTAATAGTTAAGAATAGGTACAATAATATTAATTATAAGCTCAATAACAACATGATAACAAAACAAATTAAATACTTAATCATTTACTATTCAAGAACTTCGATTCTTTTTTTATTTAGATTATTGCAAAATATAAATCAATTAAAGTTTTGTACTAAAATATATTAAAATCTTCATCGTCACTGAAGTATTGATTAATATCCTGTAAATCAATGCTCAATTTGTTACTACCATCTTTTGAAAATGTTATATCAGATATACTATTAACCTCAGCCAATTCTCCAGATTCCAGTTGCTCTTTTGATTCATTTTCTTTGGCTTTAAAATACTGTCCTTTCATTGATTTTTTTTCCTTTTCCTTTCGATTTTTTTCTTTAGACTTTAAGACTATGTTATGGCATATTGAACTTTCATTACGAGGCGTCCAAAAAGATTGGCTAATATCCGCCAATACTCTTGACGAACTGGCCAGTTTAACCGGTGTAACCGTTGTATCTTTCTGATATCCATTTTCTAAGATATAAAATCCAAGATGTTTCATATGGCTGCAACGGATGGCTCGATATAGACATATTTTATCAGTACAACTTAGTTTTCGCACAGCGATTTCCGACGTATCTAAATTCCAGACAAGCTGGTGCATTTTCATGCAACCAGGAAAGCATTTCACATTCTGGGGGAATAGCAAATCTTTCTCCCCTACATCGTAATTAGAAACAGTTCTTAGTTTAACTTTCTTCAAGTTTTGACTAACTGTATTTATAAAATCATCAATATTTTTATGTCTTGGCCTTGGGAGACTGCTCGATCCGCAGTTCTCTTCATAACGGCACCCACTCCATCCGGCGCTCCTTTCCCGTGGCCTGACTCACTGTAATTCCACGTAATAGTTTGGATGGTACTAAGGTATATATGTAAGCAAGAAATCAGATGAAATATTTTTTTATTACGGTATTGACTGGAGGGTGAATCGGAAATGAAATGTAAAGTATGAATGTTTGATTTTGTTCCACCAATATACTCCAGGATAGGTACAATATGAGCCCATACTGCAGAAATATCATGACGCAAACATTCACTGACTGTACAAAAAGATTGTACTTGCTGTCTCAATTCAGTATCCAGAAAATATATTACAGACGTATGTAATGTTATCTGCTTACGACTACCTCCAAAATGGTAAGATTGTATCTCTTCATTGCACTTGATGGCATAATTTTCACTAAAGTCAACGTGTATAATACATTCACCTGCTTGAAGATTTTCTTTTAAGTTTTTGAATGCTTTTTGTTGGGCCACTATGTTACCACAGTGATTTAAATATTCATCAATAATTGATTCGAAATACTCTATACATAGTTTAGGTGGTTGCCTTATTTTTATTTTTTCAACGGTTCTTATTTTCCTGTTCGTTCCTTGCATTATAACTTGTTTAGTTTGCCATTGCCAGTAAGTTACTTCGATAGAATTATCAAACTCTTGATAAAGGATAACTTTTTTCCGACATTCTTCACAGTTTCGATACAAGCAGTCTTCGTTGTACACATCGCAACAAACGATAGAGAGAAAATTTTGAGAGGTCTTAGCTGGAATTATTTTCCTTTGGTATAATGCATTAATTATCAAACCCATATTCGTATGTAATTTGCACAGACAAGTGTCTCGTGATCGGGTATCTGGTTGTAGTACCCAAAAAGGTCTTAACTTACAGAATGCTGAATAGCTTATAATAAAGTTTGACGTTTTGAGGAACTTTTTATGCAGATTAAGGAGACTATCATTGAGGTATCTTTTCTGCTTACGTATTTTCTTCCGCACTATAAATTCTTTTTTGCCAGAACAAAGACGACTATTTTCATCATCCTCAAAAAATAATTCAATATCCATTTTCAGCGCAAAAGGCAAATTTTTTGAATTAAGCTGTGTAGATTTGGTACTAGTAATTGTCTTTTTCGGTTTAGTTAATATGGCTGAAGGCGTAGAATTTTTCTGTTTAGTCATTTTTAACCTTTGTAATTGTTTACGGTAACGTTCATTCTGTCTCTTCATATTAATTATAATTTTTTTAAGATTCAAAATCTCTTTGTCTTTTTTATATCGTAAACGTCTTATGGGAGAAGATGTCGTAGTCGGTGACACTGTAGTAGGTGCACTTATCCTAGATGGTCCTGGTATAGGTGACACCGTGATTCTATTGTTTAGCAGTATTTCTAATGGTGGTGACTCTCGTTCATAATTTGTTAAAATACTGGGACTCGATGGTGGGGTATTATTTGCAAGCAGAGCAGCAGTTCTCTTTTCTTGCTTTTGTCGTTGGTAATATGTCTTGAAATTATTTCTCCATCTTTTTCGTTGCAATCTCTGTTGCCTGGGGTTCATTTCACTTATAAGTAGCTGTTTCTTTTCTTCTTTTCTACGTATATAAATGAGTCTATTTTTCTCTTGCTTTTTTTCCATAAGTCTTCGTTATTTTTTATCGTTTCATACCTTTTCTTTTCTGCAAGCCTCTTTTTTCGTAGCCTTTCTTCTCTCGTTTGTTTTTTTGACTTCGTTATCTAGAGATCTAGAAAAGAATTTTTTTATATAGTTTTCGTTCAATTCCTAATTCAACTGTCTATTTGCAATTCATCTGGCCTTCTTAGGCCAGATGAATCCAGATGAATGAGTGCCAGACAAATGAGGAATTTGTATTTAATCTATCAATGTAATCGAAGTATCAAATATATGAATTTAAATAAAAAAATAATAGAATAAACAATCATATCAAAGTATTTTTTGGGTACTCATAAATTCTGATTATAAATACATCGTTCACAAATCAAGCCAGATTAATTATGGTGCTTACCTTACAATTGCCAGCTGAGACCGTTTCGGCGAAGATTGTCACAAGAAGGAGCAGGAACACATACGCAACGCACCGTGGCTCGCGGCTGACTGGCGTGACCAATCACAACTCGCTTCAACTCTCCAGAATACTCGATAAATCGACGAATGTACTCACTTAACGTGATGCACCAGACAAATTATGAATTAGGCCGTGGACAATTTTGAATGTTTTGTAATTTCGAAATTAATGGTTTGTTTTTTATTACGTCTATGAAATATTAAAAAACATTTAATCAAAGATCTCTAGAATAGATAAAATTCAAAATATTGCTATAATTAACCAGAAAGGGCAGAGATTTGACAAAAGTCGACGTTTGGACGCGCTAACCTAATTAGTATTTACTGTTTTCTGCTAACTTTATTCAGACTTGTATTCATTATTTGATATTTTATTATAAAGCCTAGATAGAAATAAACCTTTTAAATAGAACCTAAAAGTAACGTTACAATTAAAAATAATTTTCATATATTCTTCAGCGAAAAATGTGTTAGGACGGCCTTTTAAAGAAACACCCACTTCTTTAAGTAATTTGGATTTTACCAGATCGGTGGTAACATTATAGACAAATATAAATGTAAAAGAAATATTAAACAGTATATAAGGTCTAAAGCGAGAGGGAGATTAGTTGAGCTAAGGGCAAATAATGATTACGGTAAGCGGACTCGAAAGTACATAATACCGAAATTATGTGATAGGTTTCCTGATTTATTATTAAGCAAAAACAAAATTAAATGTAAAGTAACATTAAAAGAAAAATTAAAAGATTGTATATTAGTGAAATAATATGGTAGCTTAACTTAGAAATGCCACTTTTTTAATAAGTATTTTTTTAAGTAAGTATTATTAAGTATTAGATTAACGATGTTAAAAATGTTACGTTAGGAAAGTAAGAAGAGGAGCGTAACGCCTACAAACTATGATTATTGTTTGGCGAGGAAGAAATGTGTAATATTTTTTGTAATCTTTTATTGGAACAAATAATTAAAAAAAATATTTCGTTACTATTTTCCAGGGCCATAATCAGTGGATCATATTTCCACGAATTTTGTTTTAGTAAAATAAGAAAAGACGTGTTTGTTTTAGTTAAGAATTTAGAATACTAAAGGCAATATAAAAGCCAGTATTATTGTAACAATTTTCCGTGAAAAACAATAGTTAATAAAGTCAACAGTATACGTAAATGGATATCATGTGGCATAAAAAACCAAAAAGAAAAGAAATTTATCGTTGAATTTTAGATTAAAAGCCACTACAATTCATACATTATAATATCACAATTATCCTAAATTATGAAGTTTTTTTTAATTATACAAAATAATAAAAAAAAATCCGATGATACATCTGAAACAATATGGAAAAATATTGATAATTCAAGATTGAATATTCTAAAAGAACCAATTTCAAAAATTAAAATTAACAGTGATCTTTAACCCTACAGATATGGTGAATTCATTTAATTATTACTTTGTTTACAAAAACAACTAATCGTAGGTGCAGGTGACAAAGTAACTATCCGCCTTCATCATAAACCACAATCTATGTTTATGGCACCAAGCCTTCCGGAACATAAAAATCATAATAAAAAGTCTACAAAATACTAAAAGTTTTGGATTGGATGATTTTTCAACAAAAATTATCAAGTTGTTAATGAAGATATATTATGTCACCACCTAAGTAATATGATCAATCTTTGCATACAAACGGGTGTTTTTCCAAGAGATCTTAAAAAGACTATTGTTAATCCTCTGTGCAAAAAAGATAACAGAGAATTAATGGAATTCTACAGACCTATCGCATTAATCTCTATATTTTCGAAATACTTGAAAAATACCTTTTTAATGAAATATCCGCCTGTTTGGAAAGTGTGAAATATTGTGTAAGGAGCAAAAAGACTTTCGAAAAATTAAAACAATAAATATGGCGGTGTTTGATTTCTTAAAAAATGTTTTATGTAACGTAGACTAATAATCATTACCTGTCTGTGCTATTTATTGTGATATGCATTCGACTATGAATAGAATAGAATTTTTTTTTTCAATATAGATTATTTACATTATACTTATTGAAAGTAATTTAAACTACACTGGTTCGCAAAAACATAACAGCAGTATTATAAAGATGTAGAAATAGCTTGGCGGCGATCTCCTCATTCCCAGGAGATATCATCATCTATGTATTCTTTATTATAATAACCCTTTATGAAGTCTTTGTTTCATATAAATGTTTAACTTTTTGATTGAAAGACGTTGTGTACTTTCTGATCTGATTTTTCTGTAAAAACGTATACATTGCCCCATACAAGAGTTGCTGACCCTGTGAAGTCGAGTAACTGGCGTTATTAATGTAAACCAAAATATTATATAAAAAAATGAAATCTTATGGAATAAGAAGCAATATATTAAATTTTACACAATCGTATCTAAATGATCACCGCAAATCCCAAGAACTACGAGACTAAATTACAAAAAGAAGTGAGGAAACATGCATCAAAAGTGGGTCTTACATATGGTGTTCCGCAAGGCAGTGTACTAGGTCCTATTTATTATTTACAAAATGATTTGCCAAATCCAATCAACCATTGACATTATTTGCTGATAACTGCATAGTAACCGTGACATCTAACAATAACAATACCTATAATTCTCACATAAATAATAGTTTGACATCAATAGTTATATGGCTTAATGGGAATAATCTAAAAATTAGTTTATATAGAACAATATCCCCCAGATTTTAATATAATTTACTGCGATAATATTAATAAGGAACTCGATACTACTCGTTTTCTCGGTATGTTCTATATAAAGTTTGCCCGACAGTCAACACTGATCCAATTATCACTGCTTATTATGGGCTAGTAGAATCTATTTTTATGTTTGGTATTATTTTTTAGAGTAATCCACTAATAAAAATATTAATTTAAAATGCAAAAACCGTTGTATAAGCGTTGTTTAAGCTGTAAACTGCAGACAGCTGTAAGTCGATATTCCTTAAGCACAAAACTCTCATTTCTGTCGCTGTATATATTAGAAATAGCGATATCTGTAAGGAGTAATCATCATTTATTTCCACGCTTCTGTGACATTCTACCTCGAAATCGACGAAATGGTGATAGACTCTGTTTGCACCCTACGGAAACGGCAATAAAGCGTAATAATGTAATATGCATGGCATCAATAATTTATAACGAAATTACAAGGACTTGAAAAAATTTAATTCGATTTTATTTAAGACCAAATTTAAAAGATATTTAATCATTATCAAATAATTGAAAGAAAGAAAGATTATTATTTATTATTATAATATCAATGACTTCCTTAATTACTTAATGACTTATTATTTAATGATTTACGCAAATACTAAACATTCAAATAAAACTGATTTTAATTGATTTCATCGCGTTTTATTATCAACTTTTTATAACCCGACGTTTCAAGCGCTTTACAGCACCCATAGTCACGGGAAGGCTGAGGTGACAGATGTCCTGACGTCATGGTTACCAAGCTTTTAATTATTAATTTTTTTCCGATCTACGCAGAAAGAGCTAACCGTGTCTTGAAGTGGTATGCTTGGTTTTTGATTTAATTTTATTAATTTTTTAGGATTCCAAGCCGATGTTAACACCCAACCATCTTGTCTATTGAAATTAGGATTTTTTTTTAATTTCAATAGTTTCATGAATGATCGTTGGTAGGCATCAGTGTTCTTTTGCAAGGATTTGTGGTTTATCAAATCTTATGCAGACTTCCCAGAGCGACGACGCTTCACAACAGCTATATGTTCTTTTAATCGATCTTTTTGTTTGCCCTATGTAAGAGGTGCCCTATGTAATGTGGTCTACATTCACAATCTAGCTTGTATACTCCTGCATCTTGTAAAGGGATGTTACACTAGACATACTTTATGTACTAAACAAATATTTGTTCCGTGCGGGAATCAAACCCGCGACCCGCGGCGCAGAAGCCAAGGGCTTAGCCACTGCGCCAACCGAGCTGAATGTGTGAAATTGTGTGTTAATCAACTTTAATCTCATTATTATTGCATCTTTACAAATAATTGCATTATTGATTGAACTTAATTGATTGGATTTTTTGCACACCGATGCCTGATGTAAAACGGCTGGCAATTGTTCGGTGAATCTATAGCGACGACAGAATAACATAGCTGCGGCTAAGGCAACACTACAACAGCATTATGCTGATTCGGTAGCCTCTTCTTTGCAACCCAATGTATATTTGTTGTGTTTCTCCACCAGAGAGTAGACCATCCCTGATCTGCTAGACCATCTAAACCGTATATGGGTGTCGTAAAAGTCGTTAGATGGAAAATAAAAACCAGGAGATGGGCAGCAGCATCTTTCTGGTACATTGGAATAAATAAACTGCGGTTGCCAAGTGCGGAAACTATGGGAAAATCAAAGTTTTTTTTATAAAGTCAGGTAACCAGCCAAATGTATTATTTTACTGGTGGTAGGATTTCTATGCAGGAATCAGTCTAGGTAGGTACCACCCCAGGGCCAGTTCTTCTGCCGTGAAGCTGTAGTGTGCAAGCATTATTGTGAAACACAAGATTTGAAGGGCACTGCGAGCTAGCGTAATCACTGGGCATTCGAGACTTAAGAACTGATGTGTCAGGGTGTGGGGTCACCCAGAAATTTTCTGTGTGACACAGTATTTGTTATAGGCAGTCGTTGAACTTACCATCAGGTGAACGTTTTGCTCGTTTCGTCACTTTATGAAATAATAAAAAAAATATTCTGAGTAAACTTTTATAGCGTTCTGTGCAATTAACTATTTGTCTAAAATATAATATATAAACCCGTGAACATTAAATTACATTTTGCGGTGCAACGTCTCAAAGCACCAAAGGCAATCTTGACTCGTATTACTGGGATAGTGTTTAGTAATAATATTAGCAATACTAGTGCATTGTTTTAAAGAAACTTTTTTTAAAAAAAATATGGAATTAAATGATGAGACGAGCAATACGTTCACCTAATGGTAAGTGCAATGTCTGTCCATAACAAATGCTGTGTCAAGCAGAACATTTCTGTGTCAACACATTGCGCACGTCACTCTGAGACATCAGTTCTTAAGTCTCATATTCCCAGTGATTACAATAACTCTCAGTAAACTTTAAACCAAAATACAGTAATATTTGCACACTACTTATGTACGACAGTATTTCGCTCACCACGCCATTAGTTCCGCCATCCGAGAATCTCCCACCTGGACACGAGCTACCGTGGCCAACCTGGAAGTGATTGAGTGATAGACTTCGAACTCAGGTCGGCCGGAGCAGGGACAACTGTGTCCGGTGGGGATTAACAAACCCTTCTAAAGCAGAGAGCATATGCGGTGCCGTTCCACAAACAATGGACCACCTTACGTCGTGTCCTGCGTGTCTTTCCTCATTCACATTACAGGACTTAATAGAGGCTACTGAGAACGCAATACTCGTAGCTGAGTTCTGGGCGTACAAAATTTAGGTAGCCATCGACACGCTAAGAAGACTGGCCCGTAGTGGTACATACTTAGACGAGTTCTTGCAAAGGAATCCTACCATCAGTAAATTGAACGCTGTGTGGTGAAAATAATTCAATCGTTTGCTGAAGGTGATTTTGAACTGTTTCCGTGTTTGTATCGTCACATATTATGGTTTGGGTTAGTGGTTTCCAACGAAAATCATAAATGTTCTTATGACCGACGTTAAAATTTTGTACCATCGTTTTACAAAATGATGGTAAATTCATTGGTTTGTCTATGTTTTTTCCTTAATCTACTCTTATTATACGCACGGAACGATAATCTCTTTAGATACCATCAAAATACGTTATCCTAACTTTCTTCTTCTTTCAGCTTAAGTCAAAGAAATCATGTTTTAGTTTAAGACCTTTAAAAGAACTAATGACTAATGACAAACTATCACCGGTTCGAAATCTTTCTATTGAGGCGCACCACCTGCAAATAACACTAAAATAAATAATTAATAAACACAATTAAATAACATGTTAATAAACACACAAACAAAATTTCAATTCACACAAATACACTCATCACATATTATAAATTACATTTTTATTATTTATTAATATTATATAAAAGTTTACTTACCTATCTCTTCACGAGATAGGTAGGACAGTATCACGTGGTGCGCCGGAGCATAGCAACAGGCGAGCCGACACCAGTAACGCGTCAACATCCCAACGTTATACCTGTGTCGCTCGCTACCAGTAATTGCCTATGTATAATTCGTGACGAACTCAATTTGTGTTCGATTTTATTTAGTTAATAGAATCAGACGTTACTTTGCGGAAATCCATTATAATGAAGAAAAGTAAGTTACTTTGCTAAGATCCGCATGCAAATCTTACATGCGGATCTTTTGCATGCGGATCTTAGCAAAGTAACTTACTTTTCTTCATTCGATTTTATTCGCTAATTATAAACAATTGTGTGTCTGTAATAAACATAATTCTCAAAGTGGTTTCGGAACTTTTATTTAAAGTTAAAGGACCTTAATTATATATAGGTGTGAATAATTCAAGCAGAACATACCTATAATACTGGTGACCCCGACGTGATGAACATTCGCAGCCAGCTTCTCCGAAACACAGCAACAAAGCCATCGACAGCCATCGCAGTCACAGCACCAGACTGTCGGCACAACGTGTGCTTCCTAGTCTCTCAGCCACTGAGGATAAAGGGCGGCCCCTTCTCCTCAGACTGACTCATGCGGCATCAACACCTGTCTCCATACGTCTCGACGCACTGAAGACCTGGACACAGTTTCACCGCATCGCCAGACTGCACCTCATCGCCTGACGTCACAAGTTCTCCACGCTAACCTACGACTTCCAGTCTCAGCGGGGGAGTGATGTAGCGACATCTTCGTATCGTCCATAATCGCGCTATGAAAGTTTTCGATGCGAACTATGTATATACACAACATTGAAATATTACTAGTTGGAGGAGACGTCCTCCCCAGATCAGACCCAACGATCTGGCGGGTAGCTGCCATTTTCATGGGCAATATCATCCGCCAAAATGGTGACCCCGACGTGATATGAACACGCAACCTTCTAATTCTCTTACGTCACTCGACACCCACATAAATATAAAATTGGTTTTAATTTATTATCATTTAAAATTATCTTTAAATTAAACATACTGTAACGATATACTATCTCTAATTACGTATTTTTACGTTTTAGAAAGATTTAAGAAAATATTTAAAAATTATAAAAAAAAAAAAAAAAAATGGTGGTCCAAAAAAGTTGGGAAAATATATATGAGGACCAATCCCAATAGTGGAATTTCATTATTTCCAATTTAATTTTTTCTTGGCATAATATTACATAGATCAGTGCCTAAAAATTACTTTAAAACATATAAAATATATCCAAGAGACCTTATCTCTCGAAGTACTATAGAAGTTAATTAAAAATATTACAATATAAAATTAACTTCATTTGTATGGAAAATACTCTATATAGTTATTCATAATAAGGAAGTGTTCATGTAATGCCAATTATAAAACCTATCTTAAAATTAGAAGGGGTTCGTGTAATGTCAATTACAAAACCAATCTTAAAATTAGAAGGTGTTCGCGTATTGCTAATACCATACTATTAAGTCCGAGACGCGAGTACCGTGCGGAGGGGCATACCAACAGCTCAACATAGGTGTGTGTGAGGTCGAGCATGACTCTCTATAGTATCAAGTTGCATAGTGCTAATGTTCCATACAAAGATCCTATGTAAGTAAAGTATATGATAAAATGGTCTATCATTGAAGGTCTCTTGTAAGATATGATATTATAAAAATGAGTTGGAACTTAAAATTATTAAGATAGAGAATTCATTAGACTTTCATACAATCACATAAGAGAGGGTGTGGCTTTTAGCATTTCGGTGCTGGAGCTTACTCTTTCGCCCCATGTCTTAGAGCATTAGTTCTATGATACATGGTTCATACACCGGCGTCTTAGTGGCTTACTACTATGACACGTTGGTAAATTTTTTAGTTAAACAACTTTTGCCAAAGTCGATAATTATCATATAGGGGTATTGTGAGGAGGCACCATCTATGTGATAGTCACAATAATACTTACTGCTATTGTGGTATTGTGTTTTTAGTGACGGTTATATGAATGAGTTGCATCTGATTCAAAACAACTTATGATTCGGGTTGACGGAGGTTTTTTTGCAGAAGTGTAGATGTTTGCTAAGACTGTATAGAGGCCCTTGTGTTGGCGTATGTCTGAGCGATGGTCGTAATGATGCTTGTTGCACCTGTGACAATGCGTCCTAGTGACAGTTGCTTAGATGTCGTTAATGTAATGGTTGCGTCTTGCACTTGGTTTGACTCACATTTTCTTTAGATTTGTCCAAGTCGGGTCTCTCTATAACGAGACTGCAGACTGTCTGCCCTCCATGTGTTGAATAACAACAATATTAAATAAAGCTCTCAGTAAATTCCCACAAATGAATGATAACTGGAAACTTGGTGGTGGGTGAGACAAACTTGATCGAAATACATAATACTCAACGTCAATTACACAAACCCATTTGACGAATAAAATAGAATGCTGATTGCCTGATGGCTGAATGATAATTATAAATGATAAATAATGGCAAAATACATCATTACAATGGTTGGTGGAGCTAATGCGTCTACTTCATGCGGATGGTAGCTGGCGGGAGGAGACTCTCAAGGCTGCAGCCGAAAGCTGCACAACGTGGGACCCCATACCCTTGAAGTGAGCAGTGGACTCACGACGTGCTCTGCGGCAAATTGCCGTGCTGACCTTGTATTGGATGTTGATGCCACACACTCGACATTCATCTGCAGTTGCAGCGGTCTGGCGAAGTGATGGCGCGTACGGAAGGCTTTACTAGTTTATTGGGCCGAGTGCTCATAACTGCTCGACGTGTGCCAAATCCATGCGACGTACATTCACGGAGACTGGATTAGCTGTATACTTGTATGATGTAAACACGCATTGACATGCGAGACTTCGGTCTAAGTTTGTGCTTACGCACTAGCAAGAGGCCAAGCCCTCTTTTTGCTGGTTCGCCAGTGTTGCTGTGGACTACGGTCCTTGTTCCCGACTTCTTGTCCTGTGTCGGGGGGAGCGCATGGATTGGAAGGCGCTCACCGCACACGGCGGGAGTTGGAGCCGTGTGCCTTCCCCACATTTTTTTTTAAAAAAAAATGTTGGGGGAGCGATAGCTTGTAGTGGGTTATTAATAATTTAAAGTTAATCTTGTACAGGTGCGGAATACAAATCTCTTTGCAATAGATATTAAACATTGTGAACCCTTTACAAGAGTATAGGGAATAATAATTAATTAGTATTAGTACACTGTCTTGGACTTGCAGCTTCTCTAGTGAATAAACATTTTTCCATGATACACCTAAAAGAACAAGTTACTAAAAATAAACACAACGTAGATAAAAGGGTCCTACCTATGACGATCACAATTAATTAACATATATCATTCAAATGGCCTAGAATGAAATAACCTTTAGAAATGATCTTGAAAAAGATTAAGTCTATTTTCTGGTCACGTAATTAATTTTATCAACGTGAAAGTTGAATAGTTACAATTTGGTGCCGTGACCAGGGTGACATTAAATATTTAACTGATAATATCAGAGTGGGCTTTATGCCTACAATTTGTTGTTCGTGAAGTGGAGAGGTGTCTTGGAGGATGTTGTTTGCTGGGGGTGGCTGACGGTCTGGGGGTGGTACTGAACGTTAAAATTGTAATTTTCTTTGAAGGTCTGCATAGAAAATAAACCCATTACAAGTAAAAGTGAAAGAACTTATTAAATCTCAAAGGTGAGAGGCAATTAGTGAAAAGTGATTTAAGTGAACAGTTTTAAATATTATAAAAGTTATCAAAGATGGTAAAAACAAGGAAAATTACCAAAAAACTTGCTAGTTCAAAAGCAAAAGATGAAGTCAAGAAATTACAGAAAATTATTATAAAAGTGGTGAAAGATTTTGAAAGTAAAATAAAGAGTTTGGAAAATAAGATTACAAATCAAACAAGCGAATCTGAAAATAAAATCAATCAAAATGAGGTGTTAGGGGCGAGCACCTCAAATATAAGTGATCCTAGACAAAATATTGTCTATAACATAAGTAACATTTCAATTGAAAAACCGAAGTTTGGAGGGAAGGAAAATATTCATCCTGTCACATTTTTGGAAGATCTCACCAATTATTTAAAGAAGGTTCCATCAAAAGGTCTAGAAATTTCAATAGCACAAGAATGTCTCATAGGCGAGGCTAAATACTGGGCTCGAATTAATAGTACACATTGGCAAACTTTAGAAGATTTTAAAACAGACTTTTTAAAAGTATTTTGGGGTGAGGAAGAGCAAAGTAAAGTAAGACGATTCTTAGTTCAGAATAAGTGGAGCAAGTATACACATCCCACAATGGTCAGTTATTTTCTGTATGTTATAGAAAAAGCTCATAACCTATCCTATCCATTACCTGAAAAACTATTAATATTAAAATTAAGCAAAGATAGAGTCTATAGTAGAGACTATTGAATTTTTGAGAAATTTAGATGATATTGAAAAGCAAGATGAAGGCCGAGAACCTTACACTTATGAAAAGAAGCGTAAGCCTAGTTATGACCAAAAGCATAAAGATATACAGAAATCTTACAAGTCATGGCGTAAACCAGAAGAGGAAAGGAAGAAAGGCACTGAAATAAATGAGATTCAACAAATTAATGAAGGACCTCGTGGTTCGGAACCTAGTTCAAATTTAGTGCAGCAAAGGTCGGATTAGTTCTCGGTTCGGCTTATGACTGTGTAAAAGGGAACAAAGCTTTAAACATTTTATTAAAGTCAGGGTGGCGTCCTGGACAAACAATTGGTAAAAATGATAGAGGCTTGAGAAAGCCTATTTCTTTAAAGTATCAGTTTGATAAAAGAGGATTAGGGTATAGTGACAGTATAAATAATTTAATAAAATTAATAAAAGCCAAGTCAAACTTGCCAATGACTGAGTTATTCTTGCAAACTGTCTTTGAGGAAGGCGAAGACAGTTTTAATAGGGACTTTGTGGGGAATATGAGATCCGAAATTAAAGTATCGATTTTTGATAAGGAAATAGATGCGCTCCTCGATACTGGAAGTGATATTACATGTATCTCTGAGTATTTATACTTACAAATTAAAAATAAAACTAACAAGTTATCAATAATGCCAGTGAAGGCAATGCAAATTAAAGGTGCTGTAGGGCAACGCAGTACAAAAATACAACAAATGATCAATTTGCCTATAAAAATTGGTGAAGCAGTTTTTGAAACGCAAACTTTGATTATTAGCAATTTAATAAGGCCATTAATATTAGGGTTTGATTGGCTAAAGAAAAACAAAATTTTAATTGATTTGCGAAACCATAACATTGGTATTGAATTTAAAGTAAAGGATAGATGCTGTTTCATACCATTCAAAGGGGATAATAATTGCATTCTGTATAATAATTGTATACAACAGAATAACTCTGACTTTCTTCAAAATATAAATTTAGGAACCGCATTGGTGGAGTCCGAAAAACTAAAGCTTGAAAATGTTTTAATTAAGCATAAAAATGTGTTTTCTAATAGACTTGGCAGAGCAATCTGTTATGAACACAAAATAGAGATGATTGATGACGAACCTATAGTAACTCGATCATATCCAATACCTTATGCATATAGATCGAAAATGGAAGACAAACTCAACGAGATGGAAGCCGCTGGAATCATTAGTAGGTGTTCGACACCATACAGCAGCCCATTAACATTCACCTTAAAGAAAGACGGCTCTATCAGAGTTTTGTTAGATGCGAGAAATATAAATAAGAAAATGGTCGCAGAAACAGAGAAGCCTCCTATACAATTAGACATTTTAAATTCATTTCACGGGGCTAATTACATAACTACCATTGATTTAAATAATGCATATTTTCAAATTCCAATTAACAAAGATGGTAGAAAGTATACAGGGTTTACATTCAACGGGAAGTCATATGTTTATAATGTTTTGCCACAAGGATTAAAAACTTCAGTGGGAAGTTTTAGTAGAGCAATGAATTATATATTGGGTCCCGAAGTTCAAGACTTTTGTGTAAATTACCTTGATGATTTGGCAATAATAACAACAGACTCATTAGATAAGCATTTGGAGCACATTGATATTGTTTTGAATAAGTTAAATAAAGCGGGACTAACATGTAACTTACAGAAATGTGAGTTCATTTGTAAACAAATTAGAATGTTGGGTTTCATTATTTCAACAAAAGGAATTTCAACAGATCCCGATAAGATTCGAGCGATACAAGAATTTCCTATACCAAGAAAGATTAAACAGTTGAGGGCCTTTTTGGGTCTTTGTAATTTTTATAGACGATTCATACCAAACTATAGTACAATTATAATACCATTATGTGAATTACTCAAAAAAGGACACAAGTTCCATTGGAGTGAAAATGAGCAAAAGTCATTTAATAATGTAAAACAGCAATTTATTAATACAATACAATTGCATCATCCACAATTTAACAAGCCATATTATTTACAAACCGATTGTTCAGGTGTGGGTATGGCCGGAGTGTTATATCAAATCGATAACAACAGTGAAATGAAAATATTGGGTTATCACAGTAGAGCATTAAAAGGCTCTGAGTTAAATTGGACTGTTACTGAGCAAGAATTTTATGCTGTTATAAGTTCATTAAAGAAATTTGAAACATACTTAAGAGGCAATAAGGTAATAATATTGACTGATCATAAGGCACTTTCATTTATAAATAATATGAAACTCTATAATGGTAGAGTCACTCGGTGGATCTTGTATATTGAACAGTTCGATTACGAAGTACGACATATCTCGGGAAAGAATAATATAGTTGCAGATGTTCTTTCACGATACCCTCCTGATGGTGATTTGATACAGGAAAATAAAAATAATAGTTTAGAAATAGCATATACAGAAAGTGAGCCAAATACTCAGTTACTGGAAAAATTAAGATCATTATGTAATTATCAGAATCAAGATGTAGAGTCATTGGCAATAATACAAAAATTAAAAACATTACATAGTACAGAAATCGATAAAAATGAAACATTAAAACGGTTCATTTTAAGAGATGATATTTTATATTATAAAACTGATTTGAGAGAGGTGATCTTTTTACCTAAAGTTCTAAGACAGGACATAATTAATCAAGTCCACATCGAAATGGGTCATCAAGGAGCATACAAAGTAATTAAATATGTGAGAGATCGATTCTTTTGGAAAGGTTTAACTAGAGATATTAAAAAGCAAATAAGAGTATGCCATTTATGCCAGTTATCAAAGAAAAGCAATATAACTTATGTCGGACCATGCAAGTCCATCATTACAGATAGTATTGGAGATATAGTTATGGCTGATTTATACGGACCATTGGCATCCGGAACCTTTGGATATACATTTATTTTTGTTATTCAGGATGCATTTAGTAAGTTCGTGAGATTATATCCTTTGAAGCAGTCAACAGCTAAATCAGTAGTTACAAAAGTAAAACGTTATGCTGAAATAATCAAACCTAAAGCAATATTAACCGATAATGGGAAACAGTTTATAAGCAATCATTGGAAAGAATCGATGAGAGAATTAAATATAAAGCCCATTTATACCACAGTTCGGAATCCTAGGCCAAACACCACTGAGCGAGTCAATAAAGAGCTTGGAAGGTTATTTAGAACTCTCTGTCATGCTCAACATAAAGATTGGGCAATTATTTTGCCAAAAATAGAAGAGTTATATAACAATTCACATCACGATAGCACAGGCTTTACACCCTGTGAAATTCTTTATGGCGAACCAAATGAGATGTCTTTTGATAGAGTCATTTCAACATCTAAAAGTAAATATAACATAGAGCAGATTCGACAACAAGTTAAGGAAAATTTGATAGAGTCGAGTCGTGTTCGAAACATGAAATTTGACAAACGAAACAGATTAATAAAATATCATATTGGTGATTTAGTAAAGATTCGTAGATCAACAAGATCTGATGCGGGAAACAAAGTTATGAGCAAGTTTGACTTGGTTTATGAAGGCCCTTATATAATAGCGGCTGTACCATTTGACAATGTATATACCTTGGCAGATCCTCAAACAAATAAAATAAGAGGAATTTTTAATGCTATACATTTATTGAGATATTTTAAATAACAATATGTGACGATTACATCTTGTGTACGCCTTTAAAATATGAGACTTAATGGTTATTGTTATAAAATAATAATGCAAGTTGCAGTGCATTAACATAAGAATGTAAAGGAGAAATATTATTTTAACATAATATAAATGTTAATTTTGTACATATTATTGTTTGTTATTGTTTTATTATTTTGAAATAAATAAATGGGGTTCGGGATAGGGCGGAATGGCTCAATCACATTTATTACCGAACGACATTCAACAGAAAGAAATATATATATCATTGTACTCAGTACATGAAAAATAAGTGCATTTCATAATGTTATATGGCAAAGAATTTCATTAATTATCAGTTAAGAAAGTAAATAGAGTTCAATTATTTGACTCTACAAAAATAGAGTTATTAAAATAACATAAATACTCTCACTTAACTCTCGCATTGAATCACGTTAGTGATAAATGTGGTTGGAGGGGTGCTGGAGGCGGCTATTCCCGGGGTAGGGGAAAAATATTAATATATATTTATATATATAAAGTCGTTGGAATTATAAACTATGAGTCAGTGAAAATTTCACACTAATGACCTTACTGTGTGAGTCATCAATGTAAAATTTGGGGGTGGATTGTAACGATATACTATCTCTAATTACGTATTTTTACGTTTTAGAAAGATTTAAGAAAATATTTAAAAATTATAAAAAAAAAAAAAAAAAATGGTGGTCCAAAAAAGTTGGGAAAATATATATGAGGACCAATCCCAATAGTGGAATTTCATTATTTCCAATTTAATTTTTCTTGGCATAATATTACATAGATCAGTGCCTAAAAATTACTTTAAAACATATAAAATATATCCAAGAGACCTTATCTCTCGAAGTACTATAGAAGTTAATTAAAAATATTACAATATAAAATTAACTTCATTTGTATGGAAAATACTCTATATAGTTATTCATAATAAGGAAGTGTTCATGTAATGCCAATTATAAAACCTATCTTAAAATTAGAAGGGGTTCGTGTAATGTCAATTACAAAACCAATCTTAAAATTAGAAGGTGTTCGCGTATTGCTAATACCATACTATTAAGTCCGAGACGCGAGTACCGTGCGGAGGGGCATACCAACAGCTCAACATAGGTGTGTGTGAGGTCGAGCATGACTCTCTATAGTATCAAGTTGCATAGTGCTAATGTTCCATACAAAGATCCTATGTAAGTAAAGTATATGATAAAATGGTCTATCATTGAAGGTCTCTTGTAAGATATGATATTATAAAAATGAGTTGGAACTTAAAATTATTAAGATAGAGAATTCATTAGACTTTCATACAATCACATAAGAGAGGGTGTGGCTTTTAGCATTTCGGTGCTGGAGCTTACTCTTTCGCCCCATGTCTTAGAGCATTAGTTCTATGATACATGGTTCATACACCGGCGTCTTAGTGGCTTACTACTATGACACGTTGGTAAATTTTTTAGTTAAACAACTTTTGCCAAAGTCGATAATTATCATATAGGGGTATTGTGAGGAGGCACCATCTATGTGATAGTCACAATAATACTTACTGCTATTGTGGTATTGTGTTTTTAGTGACGGTTATATGAATGAGTTGCATCTGATTCAAAACAACTTATGATTCGGGTTGACGGAGGTTTTTTTGCAGAAGTGTAGATGTTTGCTAAGACTGTATAGAGGCCCTTGTGTTGGCGTATGTCTGAGCGATGGTCGTAATGATGCTTGTTGCACCTGTGACAATGCGTCCTAGTGACAGTTGCTTAGATGTCGTTAATGTAATGGTTGCGTCTTGCACTTGGTTTGACTCACATTTTCTTTAGATTTGTCCAAGTCGGGTCTCTCTATAACGAGACTGCAGACTGTCTGCCCTCCATGTGTTGAATAACAACAATATTAAATAAAGCTCTCAGTAAATTCCCACAAATGAATGATAACTGGAAACTTGGTGGTGGGTGAGACAAACTTGATCGAAATACATAATACTCAACGTCAATTACACAAACCCATTTGACGAATAAAATAGAATGCTGATTGCCTGATGGCTGAATGATAATTATAAATGATAAATAATGGCAAAATACATCATTACAATGGTTGGTGGAGCTAATGCGTCTACTTCATGCGGATGGTAGCTGGCGGGAGGAGACTCTCAAGGCTGCAGCCGAAAGCTGCACAACGTGGGACCCCATACCCTTGAAGTGAGCAGTGGACTCACGACGTGCTCTGCGGCAAATTGCCGTGCTGACCTTGTATTGGATGTTGATGCCACACACTCGACATTCATCTGCAGTTGCAGCGGTCTGGCGAAGTGATGGCGCGTACGGAAGGCTTTACTAGTTTATTGGGCCGAGTGCTCATAACTGCTCGACGTGTGCCAAATCCATGCGACGTACATTCACGGAGACTGGATTAGCTGTATACTTGTATGATGTAAACACGCATTGACATGCGAGACTTCGGTCTAAGTTTGTGCTTACGCACTAGCAAGAGGCCAAGCCCTCTTTTTGCTGGTTCGCCAGTGTTGCTGTGGACTACGGTCCTTGTTCCCGACTTCTTGTCCTGTGTCGGGGGGAGCGCATGGATTGGAAGGCGCTCACCGCACACGGCGGGAGTTGGAGCCGTGTGCCTTCCCCACATTTTTTTTTAAATAAAAATGTTGGGGGAGCGATAGCTTGTAGTGGGTTATTAATAATTTAAAGTTAATCTTGTACAGGTGCGGAATACAAATCTCTTTGCAATAGATATTAAACATTGTGAACCCTTTACAAGAGTATAGGGAATAATAATTAATTAGTATTAGTACACTGTCTTGGACTTGCAGCTTCTCTAGTGAATAAACATTTTTCCATGATACACCTAAAAGAACAAGTTACTAAAAATAAACACAACGTAGATAAAAGGGTCCTACCTATGACGATCACAATTAATTAACATATATCATTCAAATGGCCTAGAATGAAATAACCTTTAGAAATGATCTTGAAAAAGATTAAGTCTATTTTCTGGTCACGTAATTAATTTTATCAACGTGAAAGTTGAATAGTTACAATTTGGTGCCGTGACCAGGATGACATTAAATATTTAACTGATAATATCAGAGTGGGCTTTATGCCTACAATTTGTTGTTCGTGAAGTGGAGAGGTGTCTTGGAGGATGTTGTTTGCTGGGGGTGGCTGACGGTCTGGGGGTGGTACTGAACGTTAAAATTGTAATTTTCTTTGAAGGTCTGCATAGAAAATAAACCCATTACAAGTAAAAGTGAAAGAACTTATTAAATCTCAAAGGTGAGAGGCAATTAGTGAAAAGTGATTTAAGTGAACAGTTTTAAATATTATAAAAGTTATCAAAGATGGTAAAAACAAGGAAAATTACCAAAAAACTTGCTAGTTCAAAAGCAAAAGATGAAGTCAAGAAATTACAGAAAATTATTATAAAAGTGGTGAAAGATTTTGAAAGTAAAATAAAGAGTTTGGAAAATAAGATTACAAATCAAACAAGCGAATCTGAAAATAAAATCAATCAAAATGAGGTGTTAGGGGCGAGCACCTCAAATATAAGTGATCCTAGACAAAATATTGTCTATAACATAAGTAACATTTCAATTGAAAAACCGAAGTTTGGAGGGAAGGAAAATATTCATCCTGTCACATTTTTGGAAGATCTCACCAATTATTTAAAGAAGGTTCCATCAAAAGGTCTAGAAATTTCAATAGCACAAGAATGTCTCATAGGCGAGGCTAAATACTGGGCTCGAATTAATAGTACACATTGGCAAACTTTAGAAGATTTTAAAACAGACTTTTTAAAAGTATTTTGGGGTGAGGAAGAGCAAAGTAAAGTAAGACGATTCTTAGTTCAGAATAAGTGGAGCAAGTATACACATCCCACAATGGTCAGTTATTTTCTGTATGTTATAGAAAAAGCTCATAACCTATCCTATCCATTACCTGAAAAACTATTAATATTAAAATTAAGCAAAGATAGAGTCTATAGTAGAGACTATTGAATTTTTGAGAAATTTAGATGATATTGAAAAGCAAGATGAAGGCCGAGAACCTTACACTTATGAAAAGAAGCGTAAGCCTAGTTATGACCAAAAGCATAAAGATATACAGAAATCTTACAAGTCATGGCGTAAACCAGAAGAGGAAAGGAAGAAAGGCACTGAAATAAATGAGATTCAACAAATTAATGAAGGACCTCGTGGTTCGGAACCTAGTTCAAATTTAGTGCAGCAAAGGTCGGATTAGTTCTCGGTTCGGCTTATGACTGTGTAAAAGGGAACAAAGCTTTAAACATTTTATTAAAGTCAGGGTGGCGTCCTGGACAAACAATTGGTAAAAATGATAGAGGCTTGAGAAAGCCTATTTCTTTAAAGTATCAGTTTGATAAAAGAGGATTAGGGTATAGTGACAGTATAAATAATTTAATAAAATTAATAAAAGCCAAGTCAAACTTGCCAATGACTGAGTTATTCTTGCAAACTGTCTTTGAGGAAGGCGAAGACAGTTTTAATAGGGACTTTGTGGGGAATATGAGATCCGAAATTAAAGTATCGATTTTTGATAAGGAAATAGATGCGCTCCTCGATACTGGAAGTGATATTACATGTATCTCTGAGTATTTATACTTACAAATTAAAAATAAAACTAACAAGTTATCAATAATGCCAGTGAAGGCAATGCAAATTAAAGGTGCTGTAGGGCAACGCAGTACAAAAATACAACAAATGATCAATTTGCCTATAAAAATTGGTGAAGCAGTTTTTGAAACGCAAACTTTGATTATTAGCAATTTAATAAGGCCATTAATATTAGGGTTTGATTGGCTAAAGAAAAACAAAATTTTAATTGATTTGCGAAACCATAACATTGGTATTGAATTTAAAGTAAAGGATAGATGCTGTTTCATACCATTCAAAGGGGACAATAATTGCATTCTGTATAATAATTGTATACAACAGAATAACTCTGACTTTCTTCAAAATATAAATTTAGGAACCGCATTGGTGGAGTCCGAAAAACTAAAGCTTGAAAATGTTTTAATTAAGCATAAAAATGTGTTTTCTAATAGACTTGGCAGAGCAATCTGTTATGAACACAAAATAGAGATGATTGATGACGAACCTATAGTAACTCGATCATATCCAATACCTTATGCATATAGATCGAAAATGGAAGACAAACTCAACGAGATGGAAGCCGCTGGAATCATTAGTAGGTGTTCGACACCATACAGCAGCCCATTAACATTCACCTTAAAGAAAGACGGCTCTATCATAGTTTTGTTAGATGCGAGAAATATAAATACGAAAATGGTCGCAGAAACAGAGAAGCCTCCTATACAATTAGACATTTTAAATTCATTTCACGGGGCTAATTACATAACTACCATTGATTTAAATAATGCATATTTTCAAATTCCAATTAACAAAGATGGTAGAAAGTATACAGGGTTTACATTCAACGGGAAGTCATATGTTTATAATGTTTTGCCACAAGGATTAAAAACTTCAGTGGGAAGTTTTAGTAGAGCAATGAATTATATATTGGGTCCCGAAGTTCAAGACTTTTGTGTAAATTACCTTGATGATTTGGCAATAATAACAACAGACTCATTAGATAAGCATTTGGAGCACATTGATATTGTTTTGAATAAGTTAAATAAAGCGGGACTAACATGTAACTTACAGAAATGTGAGTTCATTTGTAAACAAATTAGAATGTTGGGTTTCATTATTTCAACAAAAGGAATTTCAACAGATCCCGATAAGATTCGAGCGATACAAGAATTTCCTATACCAAGAAAGATTAAACAGTTGAGGGCCTTTTTGGGTCTTTGTAATTTTTATAGACGATTCATACCAAACTATAGTACAATTATAATACCATTATGTGAATTACTCAAAAAAGGACACAAGTTCCATTGGAGTGAAAATGAGCAAAAGTCATTTAATAATGTAAAACAGCAATTTATTAATACAATACAATTGCATCATCCACAATTTAACAAGCCATATTATTTACAAACCGATTGTTCAGGTGTGGGTATGGCCGGAGTGTTATATCAAATCGATAACAACAGTGAAATGAAAATATTGGGTTATCACAGTAGAGCATTAAAAGGCTCTGAGTTAAATTGGACTGTTACTGAGCAAGAATTTTATGCTGTTATAAGTTCATTAAAGAAATTTGAAACATACTTAAGAGGCAATAAGGTAATAATATTGACTGATCATAAGGCACTTTCATTTATAAATAATATGAAACTCTATAATGGTAGAGTCACTCGGTGGATCTTGTATATTGAACAGTTCGATTACGAAGTACGACATATCTCGGGAAAGAATAATATAGTTGCAGATGTTCTTTCACGATACCCTCCTGATGGTGATTTGATACAGGAAAATAAAAATAATAGTTTAGAAATAGCATATACAGAAAGTGAGCCAAATACTCAGTTACTGGAAAAATTAAGATCATTATGTAATTATCAGAATCAAGATGTAGAGTCATTGGCAATAATACAAAAATTAAAAACATTACATAGTACAGAAATCGATAAAAATGAAACATTAAAACGGTTCATTTTAAGAGATGATATTTTATATTATAAAACTGATTTGAGAGAGGTGATCTTTTTACCTAAAGTTCTAAGACAGGACATAATTAATCAAGTCCACATCGAAATGGGTCATCAAGGAGCATACAAAGTAATTAAATATGTGAGAGATCGATTCTTTTGGAAAGGTTTAACTAGAGATATTAAAAAGCAAATAAGAGTATGCCATTTATGCCAGTTATCAAAGAAAAGCAATATAACTTATGTCGGACCATGCAAGTCCATCATTACAGATAGTATTGGAGATATAGTTATGGCTGATTTATACGGACCATTGGCATCCGGAACCTTTGGATATACATTTATTTTTGTTATTCAGGATGCATTTAGTAAGTTCGTGAGATTATATCCTTTGAAGCAGTCAACAGCTAAATCAGTAGTTACAAAAGTAAAACGTTATGCTGAAATAATCAAACCTAAAGCAATATTAACCGATAATGGGAAACAGTTTATAAGCAATCATTGGAAAGAATCGATGAGAGAATTAAATATAAAGCCCATTTATACCACAGTTCGGAATCCTAGGCCAAACACCACTGAGCGAGTCAATAAAGAGCTTGGAAGGTTATTTAGAACTCTCTGTCATGCTCAACATAAAGATTGGGCAATTATTTTGCCAAAAATAGAAGAGTTATATAACAATTCACATCACGATAGCACAGGCTTTACACCCTGTGAAATTCTTTATGGCGAACCAAATGAGATGTCTTTTGATAGAGTCATTTCAACATCTAAAAGTAAATATAACATAGAGCAGATTCGACAACAAGTTAAGGAAAATTTGATAGAGTCGAGTCGTGTTCGAAACATGAAATTTGACAAACGAAACAGATTAATAAAATATCATATTGGTGATTTAGTAAAGATTCGTAGATCAACAAGATCTGATGCGGGAAACAAAGTTATGAGCAAGTTTGACTTGGTTTATGAAGGCCCTTATATAATAGCGGCTGTACCATTTGACAATGTATATACCTTGGCAGATCCTCAAACAAATAAAATAAGAGGAATTTTTAATGCTATACATTTATTGAGATATTTTAAATAACAATATGTGACGATTACATCTTGTGTACGCCTTTAAAATATGAGACTTAATGGTTATTGTTATAAAATAATAATGCAAGTTGCAGTGCATTAACATAAGAATGTAAAGGAGAAATATTATTTTAACATAATATAAATGTTAATTTTGTACATATTATTGTTTGTTATTGTTTTATTATTTTGAAATAAATAAATGGGGTTCGGGATAGGGCGGAATGGCTCAATCACATTTATTACCGAACGACATTCAACAGAAAGAAATATATATATCATTGTACTCAGTACATGAAAAATAAGTGCATTTCATAATGTTATATGGCAAAGAATTTCATTAATTATCAGTTAAGAAAGTAAATAGAGTTCAATTATTTGACTCTACAAAAATAGAGTTATTAAAATAACATAAATACTCTCACTTAACTCTCGCATTGAATCACGTTAGTGATAAATGTGGTTGGAGGGGTGCTGGAGGCGGCTATTCCCGGGGTAGGGGAAAAATATTAATATATATTTATATATATAAAGTCGTTGGAATTATAAACTATGAGTCAGTGAAAATTTCACACTAATGACCTTACTGTGTGAGTCATCAATGTAAAATTTGGGGGTGGATTGTAACGATATACTACTCGTATCTCTAATTACGTATTTTTACGTTTTAGAAAGATTTAAGAAAATATTTAAAAATTATAAAAAAAAAAAAAAAAATGGTGGTCCAAAAAAGTTGGGAAAATATATATGAGGACCAATCCCAATAGTGGAATTTCATTATTTCCAATTTAATTTTTTCTTGGCATAATATTACATAGATCAGTGCCTAAAAATTACTTTAAAACATATAAAATATATCCAAGAGACCTTATCTCTCGAAGTACTATAGAAGTTAATTAAAAATATTACAATATAAAATTAACTTCATTTGTATGGAAAATACTCTATATAGTTATTCATAATAAGGAAGTGTTCATGTAATGCCAATTATAAAACCTATCTTAAAATTAGAAGGGGTTCGTGTAATGTCAATTACAAAACCAATCTTAAAATTAGAAGGTGTTCGCGTATTGCTAATACCATACTATTAAGTCCGAGACGCGAGTACCGTGCGGAGGGGCATACCAACAGCTCAACATAGGTGTGTGTGAGGTCGAGCATGACTCTCTATAGTATCAAGTTGCATAGTGCTAATGTTCCATACAAAGATCCTATGTAAGTAAAGTATATGATAAAATGGTCTATCATTGAAGGTCTCTTGTAAGATATGATATTATAAAAATGAGTTGGAACTTAAAATTATTAAGATAGAGAATTCATTAGACTTTCATACAATCACATAAGAGAGGGTGTGGCTTTTAGCATTTCGGTGCTGGAGCTTACTCTTTCGCCCCATGTCTTAGAGCATTAGTTCTATGATACATGGTTCATACACCGGCGTCTTAGTGGCTTACTACTATGACACGTTGGTAAATTTTTTAGTTAAACAACTTTTGCCAAAGTCGATAATTATCATATAGGGGTATTGTGAGGAGGCACCATCTATGTGATAGTCACAATAATACTTACTGCTATTGTGGTATTGTGTTTTTAGTGACGGTTATATGAATGAGTTGCATCTGATTCAAAACAACTTATGATTCGGGTTGACGGAGGTTTTTTTGCAGAAGTGTAGATGTTTGCTAAGACTGTATAGAGGCCCTTGTGTTGGCGTATGTCTGAGCGATGGTCGTAATGATGCTTGTTGCACCTGTGACAATGCGTCCTAGTGACAGTTGCTTAGATGTCGTTAATGTAATGGTTGCGTCTTGCACTTGGTTTGACTCACATTTTCTTTAGATTTGTCCAAGTCGGGTCTCTCTATAACGAGACTGCAGACTGTCTGCCCTCCATGTGTTGAATAACAACAATATTAAATAAAGCTCTCAGTAAATTCCCACAAATGAATGATAACTGGAAACTTGGTGGTGGGTGAGACAAACTTGATCGAAATACATAATACTCAACGTCAATTACACAAACCCATTTGACGAATAAAATAGAATGCTGATTGCCTGATGGCTGAATGATAATTATAAATGATAAATAATGGCAAAATACATCATTACAATGGTTGGTGGAGCTAATGCGTCTACTTCATGCGGATGGTAGCTGGCGGGAGGAGACTCTCAAGGCTGCAGCCGAAAGCTGCACAACGTGGGACCCCATACCCTTGAAGTGAGCAGTGGACTCACGACGTGCTCTGCGGCAAATTGCCGTGCTGACCTTGTATTGGATGTTGATGCCACACACTCGACATTCATCTGCAGTTGCAGCGGTCTGGCGAAGTGATGGCGCGTACGGAAGGCTTTACTAGTTTATTGGGCCGAGTGCTCATAACTGCTCGACGTGTGCCAAATCCATGCGACGTACATTCACGGAGACTGGATTAGCTGTATACTTGTATGATGTAAACACGCATTGACATGCGAGACTTCGGTCTAAGTTTGTGCTTACGCACTAGCAAGAGGCCAAGCCCTCTTTTTGCTGGTTCGCCAGTGTTGCTGTGGACTACGGTCCTTGTTCCCGACTTCTTGTCCTGTGTCGGGGGGAGCGCATGGATTGGAAGGCGCTCACCGCACACGGCGGGAGTTGGAGCCGTGTGCCTTCCCCACATTTTTTTTAAAAAAAAATGTTGGGGGAGCGATAGCTTGTAGTGGGTTATTAATAATTTAAAGTTAATCTTGTACAGGTGCGGAATACAAATCTCTTTGCAATAGATATTAAACATTGTGAACCCTTTACAAGAGTATAGGGAATAATAATTAATTAGTATTAGTACACTGTCTTGGACTTGCAGCTTCTCTAGTGAATAAACATTTTTCCATGATACACCTAAAAGAACAAGTTACTAAAAATAAACACAACGTAGATAAAAGGGTCCTACCTATGACGATCACAATTAATTAACATATATCATTCAAATGGCCTAGAATGAAATAACCTTTAGAAATGATCTTGAAAAAGATTAAGTCTATTTTCTGGTCACGTAATTAATTTTATCAACGTGAAAGTTGAATAGTTACAATACCAACATCAAAATTAAACACGTGCAATTATTTACAGGGTTTTACCTGCGTAAAATAAAACGGTCACATGACTGCGCCGTACGGCATGGCACGTCGCTGACTCTGATATATTACGAGTATTATTGCCTTCAAACACCCCAGCTGCCGTGTGGTGGCGGCCTAAGAGAATCTACCACCCCATCACATCCCGTAGGTGTCGTAAAAGTCGACAGAGGGAAAATGAAAACCAGAAGATGGACGAAGATGACATGGAACATCTGAGTAAATAAACTGCATAGTTAATAGAATCAGGCGTTACTTTGCGGAAATCCATTATAGTAAAGGAGAGAAAGTTAATTTGCTAAGATCTAGTTTTGAAGAGCACCGCCCGCCCTCCCTCAAGCGTGCACAAGAAAACCAATACCGCCGCCGGGAGCCGCCAATAGATACCCTCCACCACTACAACACTACCACTAGGCAATACACACCACTGAAGTCGAGAACACGACAAGTGTTTCACCTCCAAATTAGCAAGAGGCATTATCAAGTGATATTCACTCCACGACAGTCAACCGTCGAGTCAAGTTGACTATCGTAGTATTGCCGTTTTCTTGTGCACGTTGTTTAAGGAGGGCGGGCGGTGCTCTTCAAAACTAGATCTTAGCAAATTAACTTTCTCTCCTTTACTAAATAAACTGCGGTTGCCAACCCGCCTGCCAAGCGTGGCAACTATGGCAAAATCCCTCCAGAGTGAGATTTGCGGCTATCTGGGGGAGGCCTATGTTTAGCAGTGGACTTGTAGTTGTTAAATTTAGCTTACGTATAGGTGTTAAATTTATAAAAAAGAATCAAATGCATAATTTGGGTGTAAACTGCCAGTTATTGTCGAAGTTTTTTTTGCAGCATATTCATCGTATAAGGAAAACGTAACAGTTTTATACAGCAATATAATTTGCGTCGAAAGCTGGATTAATTCGAAAGTAATTTTCTCATCGCACTCCCCTGCTAATAGAATTAAATCAGGCGTCTTTTTGTGAGGTCGAAGAAAACAAAAAAATATTCTGTGATAAATTGCGGGTAAGAGACATTATAGAATATAATTATGTTTGCTTGACTGATTTATTTATTTCATTTTCAATAATTTTTATATATATTATATTATATATATTTTAATATATTCTTAATAACGTTGTATTAAAAGGAGAATTTGGAATTCTTTTTTATTTTTTCGATGGAATAAAAAGAGACTTTTAAGTATCATATGCCCAGTAATTTAACTAGCTATCAGTGCCGTGGCGGCTTAAGAGAATCTACCACCCCATCTCATCCCGTGGGTGTCGTAAAAGTCGACAGAGGGAAAATTAAAGCCAGAAGATTGGCAGCAGCATCTTCCTGCAACATCTGAATAAATAAACTGCGGTTGCCAACCCGCCTGCCAAGCATGGCAACTATGGCAAAACCTCTCCAAAGATAGACAGACAAACAAGATTAGACAAACTTTTATGGCAATCCATGGACTTACCATGTCCAGTGCCCTTCGGATCGAAACACAGTTATGTTTCATCATTCATCATTATCGACACTTACACTACTGATTGGCTGCAGAACATCCGATATTGCAGTGGTAACTACCTAGACAGATTCCTGCATAGGAGACATGTGCACAGCGTCCTGATGTAGTAATTTTCTTTTGCCTCTGATAACTGGTGGTAGGATTCCTATGCAGGAATCCGTCTAGGTAGGTACCACCCCAGGGCCAGTTATTCAGCCGTGAAGCAGTAGTGTGCAAGCATTACTGTGTTTCGGTTTGAAGGGCACTGTGAGCTAGCGTAATCACTGGCCATTTGAGACTAAAGAACTGATGTCTCAGTGTGACGGATGCAGTGTGGTGTCAAACAGAAATGTTCTGGATGACACAGCGTTTGTTGTGGGCGGACGTTGCACTTACCATCAGGTGAACGTTTTGCTCGTTTCGTCAATATATATAATAAAAAAAAACTTCTTCTTTGTGACTTCATAGGCTGTAATTTCCTTTAACAATAACTTTATATGGGTCTGAGTTGTTAAGGGAGTCAGCACTGAAAACCATTGCTACGTCGGAATTTAAGTTTGGGCGCAGTAAAATGCTGAGCTAACGAAGGAAGGTAAGTTACTTTGCTAAGATCCGCATGCAAAATATAAAAATGGCGTCGCCCGCCCTCCCTTAGCGAGGGCGGGCGGTGCTCTTCAAAAAACTGGGTAATATACACCATTTTTATATTTTGCATGCGGATCTTAGCAAAGTAACTTACCTTCCTTCATTATAATGGATTTCCGCAAAGTAACGCCTTTAACTATGCTGAGCTAACGTTGTTTGGCAGGGATGAGATCATTTTCCGCTTTTTTATGTTATTTTCACAGTTTCCTTATATTTTGTTCATTTATATATATCTTCTATATTAAAGAAATATCAACATTTATTCAACACTTCGACATTGTTAGATTTGTAATTTAAACTAAATAATTGATAAATTTATTTAAACTGATTGCCTACTTGCACTTTGTAGTGCTTCTGGAATGTTTGCACAAGCGGGGCTGGACGAATGTTTCGCATTGATGGAAAAGAAATCTTTCTCATTAATTTCCCGAATGCGGGGCAGCACCAACAAAATCCTGGAGATAGTATATTAGATTATATATAATCCTGGAGATAGTGTCATAGGTAAAAGAGTCGATTGTTAAGTCCTTGGGACACTTACTGAGCTGCATTTAGCGAGAGCATGTGCATCGCGGTGAAGTTCTTTCGGAGCGACATTTTCATGGTTTTATTTTATGAATTGTTTACGACTAACATAGTCATATAAAATATTACTAACGCAATATCGGTTGTTAATACCTGAAAAAAAAAATATATAAAAGTAAAGTAAAAGTTTCAGCCTATAAATGTCCCACTACTGAGCACAGGCCTCCTCTCATTTCTGAGAGGGTTTTGGAGCTAGGAAGAATCCGCCACGCTGCTCCAATGCGGGTTGGCGGACTTCACATGTCTTCGAAATATTTTTTATTCCTCAGACATGCAGCTTTCCTCACGATGTTTTCCTTCACCGCCGAGCACGTGGTAAATCAGCACTTAAAATTGCAATTAACAATTTTAGTGGTGCCGGCACCGGGAATCGAACCCAGGTCACTCGCGTACTATGAAATTTAAAGCGAGCGCCTAGCACCTGAGCTACCACGGCTTGCTCACACACTCGAAAAAAAAAAATATATTATTATTATATTAAATGCGTCTCAACTCTTAAAATTACTTGCGCAAAATGCTTCAGCAACGGTCTTCATTAACCTCTCTATCAAATTATTCCACCGTTGCCTCATTAAGCGAATGTAAATGCATTAAGGGAAGTGGCGTCAAATGAGACTTGCTTTAATTACTTGACTAAATATATCCTTGTGTTTTCACTGTTTTGAATAATTTATACTCAAATCGTTTTAAACCTTTATTTGCCGCATAATGAGTGCATGATTTGTTCATTATTTACTGTATCAGTTTTTGCTCGTAGAATTTTTACGACAAAAATGGATGAAGGGAAATTCCAGAAAAAAAATATGGCCTTGCCAGACCCGACGAATCATTATTCGTAATGATTAGTCGCGTCTGACAAGTTCGTAATTTTTTCAAGCGGATGCCCTATTTTGACGCACTTATATTGCTGAAATGTTTCCGCAAAAATATCGCTTTCTCTCTCTCTCTCTCTTTTTTAAATCTCCCGCTTGGGATGATCAAAATGATAGTTCATACGAGATCTAGGGCCAATCTACTTTTAATGTTACAACAGGGATTAGTACGATTTACCAGCAGTAAGGATTAACCAACGACCTGAATGAAAGTATCGGCGTGATGAGAACAGGAAAACCGTTTGTTGAATGCCTATCGGTTTTGCAGACGTTACCCAGTAAAAGTACTGCATTCAGTTAGTGACTTACAAAGGCTTTTTTTATTGGATAATGTAATGAAACAAGCAAAACGTTCACCTGATCATAAGTGGAACGTCCGCCCATAACATATGCTGCGTCACCCAGAAAATTTCTGTGTGACACCATACTATGCCCATCAACCTCAGCCATAAGTTCTTAAGTCTCATGCCGTCATTACGCTAGCTCACAGTGCCCTTCAAACCGAAACACAGTAATGTTTGCACACTGCTGCTTCACGGCAGAATAACTGGCACTGGGGTGGTACCTACCGAGACGGGTTCCTGCATAGGAATCCTACCACCCGTAAACTTAAAAAATTTAAAAGTTTGTTCTTTAAAATATATTTTTGTAGGAAAAAAGTGATAAGATGAGCAAAACGCTCACCTGATGGTGAGTGCAACGTCTACCCATAACAAATGCTGTGGCACCTAGAACATTTCTGTTCGAGACCACTTATTGTTCTTAAGTCTCATTTGCCCAGTGATTACACTAGATCTGTGTCTTTCACACCGAACTGAACACAGTAATGTTTGCACAGTGCTGCCTCACGGCGGAATAACTGTCTTTCGGCGTATCCCTGCATAGAAATACTAACACAAGTTAAAAACAAATATTCCATTCTTTCAAATTTTCATATCACATATTTGTAAGAAATTAACACTCCGTTAATAGTAATTTGTAAGAAATTAACACTCTGTTAATTGTAATTTGTAATAAATTAACACTCCAAACAGAACATTTCTTCTGTTTAGAAAAACATGCAATTGTCACAATATGTTCGCGTGCGTCGCGTAACTGGCGGCAATTTAATATGATTGATCAAATGAGCGCCGACCGCAAATTTCATTTCGAACTAAGTAATCGCTTTGGAGCATGCGACATGGCGAATATCCGATGACTGTAACTTTAAATTTGACTTATTTTGATACAAAGGTGGTTTATGAAGAACTACAATACGCCTTTATATTTATGAGCTCGGGTGAGGTTGATTTGATAATAAATCGCTTCAGTAAGTAAGCAGGAATACGTCTAGGTAGGTACCACCACCCCAGGCCCATTATTCTGCCGTGCAGCAGTAGTGTGCCAACATTGCTGTGTTTCGGTCTGAATGGAAAGAAAGAAAGAAAGAAACCACTTTATTTGACACAACATCAACAAGAATCACAAAAAATAGTGTAAAAAAAAATTTTTTTTGATGTAATGTCAAAAAGGATCTCGCCTCAGTGATAATCTGTGGTACCCCACAGCACTGGTTTTCAGTCGGATCCATTTTGACCTCACGAGCAAGCGGACATAGACGAAGTGCAAAAATAAAAATTCAAATCTTAACTGTTACTAAAAAATAAACATAATGAAAAAAAGAAAAAAAGAATCCAAAAAAAATAAGTAAAAATTAAAAAATGAAAGAACACACGTTCAATCATCTCAAAATTCGTAGGCAACAATAACATATCATTTATATATAAAGGGTAGCAACACAATAATGATAGATAGATCATAAATAAAAGTGAAATGTGATCAGTCGATTTAAATTAAGGCAAAAAGAAATATACAAAATATACATTTGCGTCCACATCACAAACAAAAGGATAAATAGAAAAAAGTAAACACGAAAATTTGACCTAAAAAAAAGATATGGTGCACAAGAAATTGTATGAAATAAATTGGTAATAAGTATCACTTAACTAAGGAATACTTTTGGGATCTTAGCAGGTACAACTTCATATGTCTACTAAACGTTTTTACTGAATGTAAATTCCTGAGTGGCGGTGGAAGGTCATTCCAACACTTGGACGCTGCAAATCTAAAACTACCCCGAAACGCAGCAATTTTGTGTTTGGGTAACAGAATCAAGTAAGATGTATGTATGTGTGTATGTGTATCAAATAAGAGAAGCACGTGTCTTATGTTTATTATAACTATAAGCCCAAATTATTTTATTATAAAGATAGACAGGAAACTGAGATTTAACTACACCAAACAGCAAAGTGGCCAAGTGTAAGTGTCTTCTCGCACACATTTTTAACAAATTCGCATTGTTTACAAATGGCGTGACATGAGAGCGAGGAGGGATAGTGAACCGAAATCGGGCGCAGGCATTTTGTACTCTTTGAATTAATCGCTTAATACGAAACAGTTAACAAAGTCCATAAACAACATCAGCATAATTGAGCTTCGAAAGAACAAGAGACTCACATAACCTGATTCTAAGTTCTTCCTTGAGGTAAGGCCTCATTTTGTACAGAACTTTTAACCTATAGAAACAATTATGAACAGCTTCCAGAACATGTTGTTCAAAATGCAAATTACTGTCTAGCACTATACCCAGATTACGAACTTCTGATTCACACTTAATATTTTGATTAAGAGTCATTCTAGAGAGTCACTCTACAAGTATAACGACCACGTTGCCTTGTGGTTAGAGTTCTTTATATTTTTTTTAATTTAAAGAACTCTAACCACATTTTATTTTTTAAGGAAACCATACAAATTATATATCTTATAAATAACATTATAACACAATGACGAAAGTAATGGTTTTTGTAAGAGGAGAAAGTATGTCGGATTGCAAATTCCAATCAGAATTGAAGGAGAAAGAGTGGAACAAGTGAAAGAGTTTGTGTACCTGGCTTCTAAGTTTACGAGAGACGGAAAGTATGACTGTGATATTGAGAGAAGAGTATTGGCAGGAAATCAAAATCAATGAAAAAAGGCACGACTGGCTGTACATAGGGGGGTTCTGGTCCCCACACTTATGTATGGTAGTGAATGCTGGGTCTGGCAGAAGAAGCATGAAAATAAGATTAACGCTTTGGCAATGAGAAGTTTGAGAAGTATAGCTGGAGTGACTCTGATCGACAAAGTGAGAAACAGCGTGATAAGGGAACGTTGCGGTGTGGTTGAAGATGTAGTGAAAAAAATAAGGAAAGGGCACCCCTTATATGGTTTGGACACGTAGAGAGGATGAGTGAAAGGAGATTGACGAAACAGATTTATGAGGCGAGTCTCAATGGGAAAGCCGGTAAGGGTCGACCTTTTTTTTTTCGTGGGGAAATCCTTCATGGATACCTCTCCGTCGCGGGCAACGAAGAGGTTATGCCGGACTCCTACCGGCTAAAACCCCACGGTATTCTTCTTATCGCCTTTTATCGGAACTACGGGAACGCTTTCGCATACTACCGCAGTCCCGACGACGATGGCCCTATGCGGGCCCCTCCTTTTTGTAAGGTGGAACCGGAGCTCTCCCTTTACTCTCCATTCCTTTAAGGGCGCGCGGGAACACCGTGCGTGCCTCCTCGAGGCCTTTTGTACTAGTGGTAGACCATCCCCGGGTCCACCACCAAAGCTTCTGTTATGGGGGGTGGAGGAGAGCTTGATAGGCCCTCCTCCGGCGCCCGGCTCTCCGGCTGCGGATTGGAACAACGGCGTTCCGCTCTCTCTCTCTCCGCAGCATCCTTCTGCGATATTACCTTTTCGCAGAAGGTAACACCAGCACTCCACGACCTCTCGCTACTTACCATGGCCTTAATTAAGGCTGGAAGCGAGAGGTCGTCCCCCACAATGGCTACGAGCTCTACACGCAGCTCTTCCCAAGCTGGGCACTCCTCCAGCGTATGTTGCGCCGTATCCTCGTTGCTGCCACAATGGTGGCACTCGGTTGTCGGCTCTCTTCCGGCTGTGCGGCACAAGTACCTCCCGAAGCATCCATGCCCCGAGAGAACCTGTACCAGCCGGAGTGACCCGTGCCGTCTGTCCATCCAGTCACCCAGGACCGGACGAACAGCTTTGACAGTCCTGCTGCCTGCCCTAGGATGGGCCAGCCGCTCCTTCCATTTTCCCAACATAGACTGCCGAGAGTGGAACCTTCGCATTTCCAACACTCTTGGCGGGGGATAGTACCCTTGGAGTCGGAATTCCGAGCGCCCCCGATACATAGACGCTAGGAACTCCGCCTCCAAATCCCAAGGAGGAGTCCCGCCAGTACGCACGCTGCCTCGTGGGAGATGGTGCGATATCCTCGTATGACCCCGACGGCCATCGCTCTCTGAGGTCTTCTCACTTTTCTTATCGCCCCCGTATACTAATTTAAACGATACTGAGCTTGTGTGGTATATTATGCGCTGTACCTTTCTGCAAGCCGCAGGTAGCTACTGCCAACTACATTATATATATATATAGGAGGCCACTGAAAATCAGGGCAAGTGAAAATGCTGGGAACATTGCACCACAAACAGGTGATTTTACAAACAATTTTTTTTTATGTTGTAAATTGTAGTAATTAAGTAGATTTTATTTTGATTTTTATTACTTGCCTTATTATCTTTTATCAGTCATCTGTGCGTTGTAACAAATAAATTCTTCTCCTAATTTTTCTTTGTATCTTATCTTTGTATGTTTTATACATTACGTTGATACAGTACAAATAGCATAATCACTGTGCAAATAACCTAACTAAAGAGAATCTTTATAACATCAAGCTACCGAGCTTAAGTTTATGGGCTATAAAGGGGGGAAACAAAATTAATTTGCTTAGATGTAAAATTAATAATGATAAGAATAATGCAATGTTAAAAATGTGTATTACCTAGTTTCTAAAGGCACCGCTCGTCTACATACATACATACATACATAATATCACGACTGTATCCCATAAGGGGTAGTCAGAGACTGGGCACTCACTGCAAAAACAGATGACTGCCACAATCCACGTTTCACCAAAACAATGTAATGCACTTGGTGTGCTAGGTGGAGAGCCCATCGCCAGCATGCGCTGTTGGGTGCACAGTGCAGTTTAATTCCTTACTCGCCTTTTACGAGATCCATTGGATGAGATGGAGTGGTAGTATTCTTTTAACGAGCTGCCACCCCACGGCTACCGACAATAATATGATGTGTATCGCTTAACTAGTGTTGTAGTGGTTGCATCTGGTGGCGCTTGCGAATGGCGGTATTGGTTTGCTAGTGCAGGACATTGTCATCAATCACGACTGTGTTTTTTTTGCAATCTATGCCTATGTTCCGCAGTGTATTTGTAAAGGGCTGCAATAATAATGATTATGAAAATGATGACGTCTTGCTAGTCTTTACAAGTTCCACGGCTTAAGTATACCATAAAAATTAAAATTTGAATTTTTCATACCTGTCGAATCCGTGCCGTGAAGCAGTAGCAAACATTTTTGTGTTTCGGTCAGAAAGTCACTGAGAGCTGGTGTAATCATTGAACATATGAGCCTTAAGTACTGTTGTCTCTGGGTGACGGGCGCAGTGTGATGCCACACAAATGTTCTAGGTGACACAGCATTTGTTATGGACAGACACTGCAGTTACCATCTGGTGGTTTTGCTCGTCTTGTCACTTTATCCAATAAATAAAAAGCTTGTACTGTGCGTCGTACATTTATACTTTTCCCTCCAAAGTCAAGGAGTCGTCATCTCTATAGCTCTATAAGTACCAGAGTCCCGCAAGGCTCTAACCTGTCGCCTGTTTTATACACGTTATACACAAGCGACATCCCAAAAATTCCTGTACTAATTTAGAAGTT
The DNA here is from genome assembly GCA_019845155.1 of Luehdorfia chinensis. Taxonomy (NCBI): domain Eukaryota; kingdom Metazoa; phylum Arthropoda; class Insecta; order Lepidoptera; family Papilionidae; genus Luehdorfia; species Luehdorfia chinensis. The sequence goes on from JAHVAK010000390.1 coordinate 4,016,368, forward strand.
TTGGGATTATTTGCCTATTGTCTAATACGGTAGTAAATATACAATTCCCTCCAAGTAGCAGAAAAAGCATTAAGCGATTAAAAAGTGTGTCCGATGTTAATTCGGAAAGAGCAAACCCGTAATGTTCACAAGGATGTGACAAATCCAAAAAAATCATTCACCCACATAACCCTATTCAACCGACCCTTTTCATGGGTATCTGAAATTAAATATTTATGTCTCCATCTAGACCGCAGACCTCCAAATTATCCAAACATTGAAAGGATAAGACATAATGCGGCATTTGTTGACCTTTTTTTTGTCGTTCATTCTGAGATATTAGTTCTTAGATCTTTTATCCCGTGAATTGCACTAGCTACTAGTACCTATGGAACCAAGACACAATAAAATTCCTGCACAGGAATCTTTAACCAGTAAAAACTTATATCCTCAGCTTTTGTTATTTTCATGACGACTACGTGACGCATCTGACTGCTAAATTGAGGGTTCGAGTCCCAGCTAATATTTGTACAGTATACGTACTATTACTTTTTATTTCGATGTGCCGATTTTCAACCACGGCGACACTTTGAGAATAATGGTGGAAGCTATCAATAAGCGAGCAAATACAGGGACACTCAATCGTCCCAACATACCCGTGCCCGATGTAACGCTCATGCGATAAGATCGGAAGTAGGCTAGGATGCAGTGTCAAAGACAAGTACAATTGCAACACCGCCAGCCTCGAAAATCAACAATTTTTGTTTTTGCACAAATCTTGGCTCCGGCTGGGATTCAAAGTCTGCAGTCGGTGACCATGCACCACGCTCTGTGTCCACTAGTAGATAATGCCTACAGTTCGCCCTATGTTACCTTTGGTATAAGGTTTAGCTATAAAGATTAAGAAATATGAAATCCGATGTAGTAAAGTCAAGATTTGATTGAATATGCGGCAAATTGTATAGCTTTGTTGGACGCAGCCCACGCTACAATCGAGGTAATCCAATTTGTGAAATACACGTAACGTAGCTGCGAGCTTCCTGCAAGTACCGTTTATTACCATGTGACCACGTTACCATACACGAGCCAAGTACTTTCACTACATTTGCATTACCGATGGGGATTAAAAAAGTATATTGTGAACAAGAGTGAAACGGTTAAATTTTTAACATTTAATTAAGGAAAGAAAGTTAAATTGCTTACATCCGTATGCGAAATTCAAAACGGTGTGTATTACCTTGTTCTTGAAGAGCCCCTCCCACAATAGCGTACACAAGCAAACTAATACCGCCACCGGGAGCCGCTACCAGATACCCTCCACCACTACAACACTATCACTAGGCAAGATACACCACTGAAGTCGAGAACATGATACGTGTTTCACCTCAAATTGAGGCATTATCAAGTGATATTGACTCTACGACAGTCAGCCGCTGGATTTCCGCAAAGTCTCTGACGCCTGATTTTAATAACTACATTAACATTTAAATGTGTACCAAAAAAAAGTAAGCGTTATTCTCATATTACTACGTTTAATTTTTAGTGCATATTAAACAGCAGCAAACGATCAATCTCTTGAACCTTTACTGGTAATAGGATTCCTATGACCGAATCCGTCTAGGTAGGTACCACCGCAGGGCCGAACGTTACTCTATTTCGGTCACAAGACCACTGTGAGCTAGCGTAATCAATGGGCATATGAGACTTATGAACTGATATGTCAGGGCAGGATCAGTGTGTTGCCAAGCGCGTGTTCTGAGTGACACAGCATTTATTACGGGCAGACGTTGTACTTAACATTAGGTGAACTTTTCTATCGGCTCGTTATTTTCTGGTGGCACCTACCTGGACGGATTCCTGCATAGGAGTCCCACCATTTCCACCACTATTACCTGCTTGTGCTACCACTTATTAATCCTACTACTTAAACTTACTGGTGGTAGGATTCCTATGCAGGAATCCGTCTAGGTAGGTACCACCCCAGGGCCAGTTATTCTGCCGTGAAGCAGTAGTGTGCAAACATTACTGTGTTTCGGTCTGAAGGGCACTGAGAGCTAGCATAATCACTGGGCATATGAGACTTAAGAACTTATGTCTCAGGGTGACGGGCGCAGTGTGGTGCTTCACAGAAATATTCTGAGTAACACAGCATCTGTTATGGGCAAACGTTGCACTTACTATCAGGTGAACGTTTTGCTCGTCTCGACACTTTATCAAATAAAAAAAAAACTACCTACTGTTCTGAAGACCACTAGTAGAGAGTGAAGTTTTCCCAGATAATATCACCTGACCTAGCGAATAGCAGCCCTTTCCCCTTATGAAATTACTTGCACTAATTGTTCCACATACATACATACATAACATCACGACTGTATCCCATATAGGGTAGTCAGAGACTGGGCACTCACTGCAAACACTGATGACTGCCACAATCCACGTTTCACCAAAACAATATGCACTTGGTGTGATAGGTGGTGAGCCCATCGCCACCATGCGCTGTTGGGTGCACAGTGCAGTTTAATTCCTTACTCGCCTTTTACGAGATCCATTGGATGAGATGGCGTGGTAGTATTCTTTTAACGAGCCGCCACCACACGTAGTTGTTCCACAAGTAGGCTAATTAATAGTGCGGCACTCTTATAATTTATTTATAGAGCTTGGAATGAGAGAATAATGATTGAAAGAGCAAAATTATAGCAAACAACTTAATTAATGACAAAGTTAATAGTTAATTTTTTATTTCTATGTCAGATGACATGAACATGCATATACATAGAAATAAATAAAATTGAAGTGTCTAAATTGAAATCTATAAATAACCTTGCTGAGCACAGGCCTCCTCTCATTTCCGAGAGACCGCCACTGAACTTCACATGTCTTCGAAATATTTTTATTCTTCAAACATGCAGGTTTCCTTCACGCTTGGTAAATCGGCACTTAAAAATTTCAGAACACTTTAAGAGGTGCATCGGAGATCGAACTCACTCGAGTACAACGAAAGATATGCCGAGCGCCCGGCCCCTGAGCTACCACGATTCTTGTATTAATTGTAATGTACACTACGTACGTCGTGTGGTAGCGGCTTAAGAGAATCTACCACCCTATCTCATCCCGTGGGTGTCGTAAAAGTCGACAGAGGGAATTTAAAAACCAGGAGATGGGCAGCAGTTTCTTCCTGGAACATCTGAATAAATACTGCGGTTGCCAAGCCACCTGCGTGGTAACTACGGCAAAGTACCTCAAAACGAGAGCTGCAAACATTTGTGGCAATCTATGGGGAGGCCTATGTTCAGCAGTGGACTAGTGACAGGCTGAAGTTATGATGATCATGACGACACTCGATGCAATTATTTCAAATAGTATTATTATTTTTATTACAGCAGTAACCAAATGATCATATACACACCGACCTTTATGAATATTGAATAAATTTGATGTCATAACTTCATTATAACCCTCGTCACCCTAATGCGAAGTTATAACTAGAAGTGGCTACTTCGGTTAGTGTCAAAATAAAATGATAGGATCAAAATATTCTCGCGGCTTTTATAATACTGTACGCTATATCTAAACACTGGTGGTAGGATTCCTATGCAGGAATCCGTCTAGTCTATTCCTTTCATTATTTCCAAACTTTTAATGACGAAAGTTTGACCGAGAAGACTCGAAGGATTAAAGAGAGTGTTTTATGAGAACAAGTTTTACCGCCTATACAGAGGCACGACTTTGTTGATAATGATTGATTTCAAAAATTAATTGCATTACGACACTCTCTTATAATTTAATTATTTAAGCGTACCACCGCCACCAGGGCCGGTTATTACGTTTCCACCACTATTACCTGCTTCTGCTACCACTTATTAATCCTATTACTTAAACTTACTGGTGGTAGGATTCCTATGCAGGAATCCGTCTAGGTACGAGTAGGTACCACCCTAGGGCCAGTTATTCTGCCGTGAGGCAGTAGTTGGCAAACATTACAGTGTTTCGGTTTGAAGGACTCTGAGAGCTAGGCACCACGAGTAAAATTTAAGATTTAAGATCTAATTTAAGAGTTTCATGACCATCAGAACTCGATCAAATTTATATGGGACCTCTCTTACGGTACCACCTTTCTATAAAAAATAATCATTAAAATTGGTTCTTAAGCAAAGAAGTTATGCCGTCTCATACATACATAAAAATACAGAAGGAGGGTTTTACCTCCTTTTTTGTAGTCGGTTAAAAACGATTTTATTTTTTTTGTTTGGAATAGGGGGCAAACGAGCAAGCGGCTCACCTGATGGTTAGTAATTTGTAAGATTTGTGTCGCGTTCTTCGAAAGTCTGATGATGATATGAATAACGAATGTTGATATTGATGTCCTTTTGGCCGATTGTGCCGCGCGTGAACATTTAGAGGTTCGCAACATTTGGATCAAATAAAAAATACTATTTATTTTTATTAAAAAAAACTAAGCCCTACCGTAGGATTTCTCCAACCAGACCCGACAACCAACAATTTGTGTTTTGTACAAAAGTTGGCTCCGGGTGGGATTGGAACCCAGGACCCGCGGCGTAGAAGTCAGGTACGCTAACTACTAGGCTACGCGGTCGTCGCAACTACTATTTCTATTATATTTTTTATCATCATCATGTCAGCCTATCGCTAGTCCACTGTTAAAGATAGGCCTCCCTTCCCAGATTGCGACAAAGTTTGTAGATCTCTTCCTTAGACATACTGTGTTCTGATTACCATTTTCATTATACGTAATAATAAGTAACACAATAATTAACAAAATCAACAACAATATCTAAGTGATAAAAATAAAGTGAAATTCGAAACTCGAATGAGCGCGTAAGCATGATGATGACGCGTGGTGGACCAAATGTTTATATTACACACGACATTGAAAAAGCGCTTATTATCGCTAAAATAGAATCCATCATCATCATCTTATCAGCCTATCACTAGTCCACAACTGAACATAGGCAACACCATTGGCAGATTGAAACAAAAGTTGTAGCTCTCATTGTAGGGGGATTTCACTGTAGTATCCACGCTTGGCGGGCGGGTTTGCAACCGCAGTTTGTTAATCTGATGTTCCAGTAAGATGCTGCTGCCCATCTCCTGATTTTCATTTCCCCTCTGTAGACTTTACCACACAGTTGATTGCATTTGGCTAACACATAATTGTCGCTACGTAACTCAGCAGAAGTTGGTTGATGTACTTAATTTATTGCTTCTAGTTATGGGAACTTTAGTTCAGACAACAGATGCTCTGCTATGTAAACAAAGCGAAAACAATAAGCCCGTCTACTTCAATATGGCGGACCAATTTTCCTTTTATTGGATAAAGTGATGAAACGAGCAAAACGTTCACCTGATGGTAAGTGCAAAGTCTGCCCATAACAAATGCTGTGTCATTTAGAAAACTTATGTGTGATACCATACTGTGCCCATCGCCCTGAGACATGATTACGCTAGTTCTCACCCTTCAAATCGAAACAGTAATGTTTGCACACTACTGCTTCTCTGCAGAATAATTGGCCCTGGGGTGGTACCTACCTAGACGGATTCCTGCATAGGAACCCTACCACCATTATTTACATTCAAGAAGTCGGACGCGTTCCTGTACCAGAAAACTTTTAACGACAGCGCTTTGTATCGCTAAAATATAATCCGACTAATTCAAATTACTCGTCAGTTTTGTATTACCCGTATATTAATTTAAGGTGATTGCATTTGCTGAATTCATAATTGTCGCACGTTACTCGGTAAGGAATAAAAGGAATATAATAAGGAATTAAACTGCACTGTGCACCCAACAGCGCATGGTGGCGATGGGCTCACCACCTATCACACCAAGTGCATTATATTGTTTTGGTGAAACGTGGATTGTGGCAGTCATCTGTTTTTGCAGTGAGTGCCCTGTCTCTGACTACCCCTTATGCGATACAGTCGTGATCTTATGTATATGTTACTCGGTAAAATTTGGTTGATGGACTTATTTTAAGGATTCTCGTGACGGGGACTTTACGTCACACTACAACTTATTAGAGATATTTGCTTCAGGGCAGCAACCATGGAAATGATTTTTTTTTATGTAAGAGGGGGCAAACGAGCAAGCGGCTCACCTGGTGGTAAGTGATCACCGCCGCCCATGAACATCTACAATACCAGAGGAATAGCAGATGCGTTGCCGACCTTTGAGAATCCCCCTTCTACACACTTGTTAGGTTTGTGAAACTAATCCATCTCAAAAGAGAAGTACATGGCATTTTTATGGCTTCTTTAGGTAAATGAGCTAGTTATTAGGTAATGTTGTATTGCGTGGTATCCTAGATGGAAGTCTTTGAACTATCCTTCTAAGCCGTGTGCCGAATTGGTCGAATTCATTATAGTTTTTCTGAAAAGTTTTTTTTTTATTGGATAGAGCGACGAAACGATCAAAACGTTCACCTGATGTAAACTGCAACGTCTACCCATAACAAATGCTATGTCACCCAGAATATTTATGTGTGACACTACACTGCGCTTCTGACACATCAGTTCTTAAGTCTCATATGCCCAGTGATTACGGTAGCTCACAGTGCCCTTCAAACCGAAACACAGTAATGTTTGCACACTACTGCTTCACGGCAGAATAACTGGCCCTGGGGTGGTACCTTCCTAGACGGATTCCTGCATAGGAATCATATGCAAAGTCAGAATAAATGTCGTCCCCAGATCAGACTACCCGATTTGGCGGGTAGCATTGCCCTTGGCACCCTCATCTGGCAAAGTATAATATTTAGAAACATTAAGGTCTAACTTATTTACAGAGCATTATTATTATAGGTATTTTACATTAGTATTGTCCTATAATTATTTCAGAAAACTCAAATAACTATTGATAATGCATGGACGAATTACCGACGCCCTTTAGTTTATGGCCAATATTTTTTTTTATAGGAAAAAGTGACGAGACGAGCAATACGTTCACCTGATGGTAAGTGCAACGTCTACCCATAACAAATGATGCAGCACCCAGAACATTTCTGTGTGACACCCCACTGCGCCCGACACTTTGAGATATCAGTTCTTAAGTCTAATATGCTAACTGATTACACTCTCAATCGGCTCTCAATGCCCTTCAAATCGAAACACAGTATGCTTGCACACTACTGCTTCACGGCGGAATAACTGGCGCTACGGTGGGACCTACCTAGACGGATTCCGGCATAGGAATCCTACATTTAATTTCTAATTTGCCGACATAATTACTGTGCGCAGGTATTAATATCCTGATATATATTAATACCTGATATCAAATATGTAGTTGCAAATTAATATTATGTTTATTATATTCTTCAAATACCTGTGATCAGTACTCGTTTTTAATTTAAATAAAAACACGTTTTAAATTTTAAATTCAACATCATAAAAAGGAAAAAAATTTTTCTTTTCATTCTCTTGATTTGCCTAGTGAAAAAGATTGGTTATGGGATAGCAAATGATTTATGACATCATAACTTTTAAAATAATTTAAGCTATTTCTCGGATTGTTAATCCGAATTCAACGTTTAATTTTATTTTGCGCGTATTGAGAAATCAAGAATTTTGAATCATGTCGGTGTTTGAGCGGGGGTGTTATATAATGCTAAATGGGGTATAACAAACTTAATATACTACGAGCTTGGATTAAATGGTCCAAATATTTAACTTCTTTTTAGTCGAACAAATGTTGATGATCTATTGAATAATAGAAAAGATATCACAAATTACATTGTATTTTATCTCAAACAAGTAAAGCAAACGAATCAAAATAGCTTTATCGAGTAGTGGTACTTCGTTAGAGAATTCGAAATTTCATTTTATATTTCTTGGCATTGAAAGATTAAATTGATTGTTCTTGTTCGGATATTTAAGTCGTTGTAGTTTATTTTGCATTTTACACTACTAATAATATTCGGATTAATGAACGTGGCAAATGGGAATTTGATGGTCTTACTGATGGTTTGTGGATTCCTACTGTGTTTCGGTCTGAAGGGCGCTGAGAGCTAGTGGAATTACTGGGAATAGGAGACTCATTAACTGATGTTTCGGAGTGGCAGTGTGATTCCGCAAAGAAATGTGCTGAGTTACATAGCATTTGTTATGGGGAGACGTCGCACTCTTAAAGCTTATTTGTACACATATGATGGGTACACAAAAAAGCTCGATATTTGGGCTGCCACGCGAGCTCACTGAAAGAAACCTAATGAACCGTATACTCATTTGCGATTCTTTTTTGAAAATAATGAAAACTGGTGATGAAAAGTGGAGCAGGTACGACAAGAACGTAAAGGAACGAAAAGGATCGTCGTCAAAGGTCGGTCAGGCTTCACAGACTGTGCCGAAACCGTATGGTGGGATTGGAAGGGTGTTGTTCATTATGAGCTTTTACCGCGGGGCAGAACCATCGATTCGGATCTCTACTGCCAACAACTGATGAGAATAAAGCAAGAAGTTGAGAGAAAGCGACTGGAATTGATCAATAGAAAGGGTGTGATCTTTCATCACGACAACTAGACCACACACATCTTTGGCCGATCACCAAAAATTATCGAGTTTGGCTGGGAGGTGTTCAGATTTTCATCTCTTTCGGTCTCTTCAGAATTCTTTAGGTAGTGTCAGGTTAACATATAACAGCATCAAGAAATAACATAACAACATCAAGAGAGGACTACAAAAACTACTTGTCGCGTTTTTTTGCTCCGAAGTCCCAAAATTTCTGCAGCAATTAAATTTAAATTAACTTTGAAAAAAAATGTCTTGAGTTTTCATATAAAATGCGAACAAACTTTTTCACAACCCCTTATGTTATATTATGCGTGTGAGTGTTGTTTGGAATCCCCCATAGATTGCCACAAAAGTTTGCAGCTTTCAATTTGGGAGGATTTTGCTTAGTTGCCACGCTTGGCAGGCGGGTTGGCAACTGATTAATTTTTTTTTTATTTTCCCACTGTCGACTTTTACGATACCCACGGGATGAGATGGGGTGGTACGTACTCTTAAGCCGCTACCACACGAAAATTACGCGATAACATTATAAGACGATCGCGTGGCCTAGTGGTCAGAGTTCTACCTGTCCTGACTTCTACGCGGGTACCTGTGTTCTAATCCCAGCCGGAGCCATCATTGGTATCGTCATCATCATCATAATTTTAGCCTACCTTGGTCCACTGTTGAACATATGCCTCCCCCATAGATTGCTACAAAACACGGCCTTGAGCCACTTGCATCCATCAACTTAGATCGTCAACAAATAGTTGTTGGGTCTCGTTGTGTTGTGGATGTGAAATATGTGTTTAAAACGCACTTACGATACAAAGTAATCCGACTGTGGGGCAATATTTATTATAATATCCGTCTGGGTAGGTACCACCCCAGGGCCAGTTATTCTGCCGTGAAGCAGTAGTGTGCGAATATTATTGTGTTTCGGTTTGAAGGGCACTGAGAGCTAGCGTAATCACTGGGCATATGAGACTTAAGAACTACTGTCTCAGGGTGACGGGCGCAGTGTGGTGTCACACAGAAATATTCTGAGTAACATAGCATTTGTTATGAGCAGACGTTGCACTTACCATCAGGTGAACGTTTTGCTCGTTCCGTCACTTTGATCAAATAAAAAAAAAGAAATTTAAAAAATAACATATATTATTATAGTTTGATACACCCCGCCTCCTTTAAATTAGACAGTTTGAAGATAATAGCAATGATTTATAATTTCATTCAACCTTTTCTACTCTGTAACAATATCCAAACTGAGTTCATTAAATTCCCAAAGCTTTGAGTTAAATATTTAAGAGATAATAGATACTGATATAAGAAACATTAAAATACGAAATCTTAATCGAATAAAATTTTACCTTTTCATTCTTATGTTTTTTAAAAAAACAAAAGTCTTCAGTGATGGCTTACGGAACCGAGACGTGATCCTTCACTGCAGGCCGCATAAGGAAGCTTAGAGTCGCTCAGAAGGTATAGAAAGGTCTATGCCGTGTGTTTCTTAGCGAGATAAAATCCGTAACGATGATACTCGTATCAGCAGCGGAAGTAGAGTAACCGACAAAGGTCTTAGGATTAGTAAGCTGAAGTGACAATGGGCCGGCCATATGGCTCGCAGAACTGATAACCGTTGGGGAAGAAAGTTTCTCGAGTGGTAGCCTCATACCAGCAAGCGCAACCTCGAGCGACGCGTGCGGGTATACGATAGATGCAGGTGGCTCAGGACTGTGATCTGTGGCATACTATGGGGGAGGCCATGTTCAGCAGTGGACTGGTGTGGGCTGAAATAAACAGTTTATTTTTTCAGATGTTGAATTCCAGAAAGATGCTGATGCCCATCTCCTGGTTTCACGGGATGACATGGGGTGGTAGAATCTCTTCAGCCGCTACCACAAAAGTAAGGCACTTCATTTCCAACTGCTACGAAATAGGCCTCCTCTCATTTCAGAGAGGGTTTCAGAGTCGGGAAGAGTCCGCCACACTGCCCCAAAGCGGGTTGACGGTCTTTACATGTCGTCGAAATAGTTTTATTCCTCAGACATGTAGGTTTCCTCATGTTTTCCTTCACCGCTGAGCACGTGGTAAATCAGCACAAAAAATTGCAGAACAATTTTAGTGATACCAGCACCGGTGATCGAACTCAGGTCACTCGCGTACTATAAAATTTTAGGGCGACCACCCTGCCCCTGAATGAAGCTTGAAGCTATAATACAACTCCATAATATTTACTAGTATTTTTACAAAAGAATAGATCTGTCTAAATAGACCCATCCCCATAGTGTTACCAAATACGTTCCGGGTGATTGTTATGGTCAGACGTTGCGTTTACCATCATGTACACGGTCGGGTCGTTGTCACTTTTTTCAATAAAAATTAAAAATAAAGCTATTTATTGATAATAGTAACATTTAAATCAAATATAATTCATATTTCAGCTCGATTTTGCTTTTGTATCACCGAAATATCACAGGATTTCTGTTCAGGAATCCGTCTAGGTAGGTACCACCCCAGAGCTAGTGATTCTGCCGTGAAGCAGTAGTGTGCAAACATTACTGTTATTCGTCGTTATTCGGTTTGAAGGGCACTGAGAGCTAGCGTAATCACTGGGCTTAGGATACTGAATAACTTAGGTCTCAGGGTGACGGGTGCAGTGCTGTGTCACATATAAATGTTCTGCATGACACATCATTGTTATCCGGTGAACGATATGCTCGTTTCGTCATTTTATAAAATAAAAAAATAAATTTAAAAAAACATTAAAATATTCAGTATATAATTTAATTCTCAAATAGAATTGATGTAATAGAGGTAACAGGTGCATTGGCCGCAACAGCAATAGCACTGGTTGATTAGCAACGGGTCGTACGTAAATATTTGCGGAGCTTAAACACAGGAGATAAATAACATTTTCACTAGACGGTTACTTACTTATATTATATTGTGGCAGTAATGTGCAAACATTACTTTGTAATCTTGATATAATCTGAAGGTAATTGAGAGCTAGAGCTAGAGATAAACAGGTGGTAGGATTCCTATACACGAATCTGTCTAGATGCCACCGCAGGGCCAGATATTCTGACGTGGAGCAGTAGTGTGCAAACATGTCTTTGTTTGAAGGGTACTGAGAGCTGGTGCAATTAAGGGACTTATGAGACTTAAGAATGTCTCAGTTTGATAACCGCAGTGTAGTGATGCTGACTAAAAATATGTATTTTTAGTCCCAACTACTTTGTATGACCTTTAATGATAAATAACTGAAGAACTGTCGTTTCAGGGTGACGGACCCTTACCGATCTGCCCATTCACACTCGCCTCATAACTGTTGGTAGGATCCCTACGCAGGAATCCGTCTAGCTAAGTACCACCCCAGGGTCAGTTATTCTCCCGTGAAGCGAGAGTGCGCAAAAATTACCGCGTTTCTGTCTGAAGGGCACTGTGAGTTAGTATAATCATACGCATACGAGATTTAAGAACTGATATCTTGTGGTGGTGTTATGACCAGCGGGGCTATTGCGTATCCAAAGTGATGATCACTTATGAAAGTGTTGAACGAATATCTGGTAAATAACTGTCTGCATACTGGTTATGATTAACAAAAAAGACGACATATTAAAAATAAACCAGCATGAAAACCATTAGTGGACAGAAATTCGTTCAACACTTTTATAAGTGATCTTCACTTTGGTTGCATAATAGCCCCGCAGGTACCCTTATACTAGACCTATACTAGGCCTACCTATACTACCTAGACCTATACTTTCATCAGGTAAACGTTGAGCTTGTCTCGTCTCTTTGTTCCATAAAGACAAACATACTAATAATGTTCTTTCTCATGTCTCTAAGGTATAGCGTATAGATTGTTTATTGTTCATCTATTCTGTTATATCCACTTGACGACCGCGTGGCCTAGTGGTCAGAGCACCTGACTTCTAAGCCGCGGGTCCTGGGTTCGAATCCCAGCCGGAGCCAACATTTGTGCTAAAACATAAATTGTTGGTTTTCGGGTCTGGTTGTGTTGTGATTGTCCCCGTGTTTCTGATACTGCATCCTAGCCTACCTCCGATCTTATCGCGTCAGCGTTACATCGGGCGCGGGTAGGTTGGGGCGAGTGAGTGCCTCTGTGTTTGCGCGTACACTTGTGGCACTATAATATCTCCTGCGCAGTTGATGGCTCTCGACAGTAGTCGCCGTGGTCGAAATCGGCTAGGAGAACATCATATATCCATCCATCATCAGCATCATCATTTCAGCCTATCAATTGTCCATTGCTGGACATACGCTATCCCATAGATTGATTTGTAGCTCTAACTTTAAGGGGATTTTATAGTTGCCATGCTTAAAAAAATAGCGGTTGCAGTTTATTTACTCAGATACTCCAGGACGACGCTGATGCCCATCTCCCGGTTTTCATTTTCCCTCTGTCGACTTTTACCACACCCACGGGATGAGATGGTGTGGTAGATTCTCTTAAGCCGTCACCACCACACGGCCATTATACAATAATTAAGCTGCTGGAACAACATTAATATGTTACATTATACAGGTGGTAAATTATTCAATTCTTTCTATAGAAAAACACGGCAGCATTTTACGGCACCTGACGGATTCAATCAGGTCACGTCAATACGTGACGTGCAGCCGGCGTATACAAGCATGGCTAATGCAATTGAAATTGTGATTGGCGACTATGATGTTGTTATAGTAAATAAAAAAGTTATTTCTGGCCGCAGTTTTAATAATACAAATAGACTTTTCAATTTAATTTACTGTATTTCGAATTAAATTTGATAATATTTGTGATTACTGTAACGAACAACAATCCCTCTCTATAGTTTCACTCCAGTGCCAATTATTCTGCCATAAAGTAGTAGAGTGCAAACATTACTAAGTTTTCGGTCTGAAGGGTTTATATTATCTAACCGCTACATACAGTGTGATTGTGCTCTCCTTCCCAGAAAAGTTATGGTGTGATAGGTGGGTGGAATTAAAATTATACTGAACTACAAAACTAAACAAAAAAAAAATCCTGCTGCGTTTCTTACTGGTTCATCCCAGGACAGAGGCATTTTTTGCGAACCAAGATAGTTTAAAAAAGAAAAAAAATACTTTCAATAAGCATTATGTAAATAAACTATATTGAATAAGAATTTATTCTGTTCTATTCTTTTCTATTCCATTCTAGACGGTATTATTAATTGTCTGTCTTTGGCTTTACTAGACTCCCGTACATCCAACAATCTACATAAACCTAAGACATTACCCTGTCGTGGCAATAAATAAGACTTACTTAAAAATAAGTAAAATGAACATGCCACGGGCTTCTATTTCACCTACCTGTCACACCCTACTTTTTCTGAGAAGGGGTAAGCCAAAACCCTGCATATTAGCTAACCGAAACATTACTGTTTCGCTACCTAATATAATTACTGGGCATATGATATTTAAGAACTAATGTCACGCGGTTATGAGCGGAAAGTGGTGCCCGACAGACATCTGGGTGATACTGCATTTATGGGTAGACGTTGCACTAACCATTAGGTCAACGTTATGTTCGCATTTTCCACCAGATAGAAAGAAAGAAAGAAATATATTTATTGAACCATAACGCTGCACAATTAAGAAAAACATTTAAAATATATGTATATATCATCATCATCATCATCATTTCAGCCTAGTGCGGCCCGCAGTGAAGGACCACGTCTCGGTTTCGTATGTCATCACTGGCAACAAGCTCTGTAAACTTTGCTTTTGAGACATTGAGGTATACTCGACGAGAAGATGTGACGTAGTTTCCCGAACGCTGCCCAGCCGAGTTGGATCCGTCGATTGACCTCTTGGTCGAAGTTGGACCTACCTAGTCGGACAATCTGACCTAGGTATGCATATTCGTCAACAACTTCGAGCGTAGTGTTCCCAACAACAACCGGTACAGGTGTGACGTGGAAGTTAGACATGATCTTCGTCTTGTCCATGTTCATCTTAAGACCTACTCGTTGGGAGACACTATTGAGGTCATTGAGCATAGTGCCAAGCTCCTCCAGCGATTCTGCCATTCGAAGTCGTCGGCAAATCGAAGGTGAGAGATGCATTCGCCATTGATGTTAATGCCGTATCCCTTCCAGTTCAGTAGCTTGAAGACATCTTCCAATGTATATATGCCTACAAAAAATTAGTCGCATTGCGCTGCAACAGTGTCTCATCCAAAGGTGCACTGCTCAGCATTAAATACTAAACCAAAACGGTACTACATTGTAGCGCTGGTTTTCAGCAGTGCTCCAGATTAGAGTAAAGCGCGGACGCAAGTAAGGCAGCCAGGCCGAGACAGTTTTATATAATGGGATGCAAAATAATGTTTGAAATATAGAAGAGTTTTAATAAAATAAGTTACAACAAAGTATGCATAAACAACAAAAGGTAGGCTAGGTAAGTGATGAGTTTAATTGGGTAGCTAGTGATACTGCTTTGCACTTACTTTTAAAGGCCTTAACAGATCGCAGATCACGCAGAGGTGGAGGTAAATCGTTCCAGCATTTAGTGGCACTAAACCTGAAACTACCTCTAAAAGCTGCTGTACTATCTTGAGGTATTCGTAGCAGATATGACGAAGCTCTAGTATTGCACCAGCACGTTACCCTTTCCCCAACTCCTCTCAATAAAATCCAACCATTTCCAAATATCTCAACAGTAGATACCCGCTGTACGGCAGATGTTATAGTGCCACAAGTGTGAAGAGTTTCTATCCGCGACCAATATAACGCTCACGATGATTGAGGGTAGGCCGAAGCAGTCAGAGATTACAACACAACCACACCCAAAAACTAACAATTTCTGGCTGTGCATAAATGTCGCCTCCTGGAAGGTTTTGAACCCAGTACTCGCGGTATATTACACCGGTACTCTGACCACTAAGATTTTTTTTTTATTTAATAAAAGTGACGGAACGAGCAAAGCGTTCACCTGATGGTAAGTGCAACGTCTGCCCATAACAAATTCTAGGTCACCCAGAACAGTGTGACACCACAATGCGCCCGTCACCCTGAGACATCAGTTCTTAAGTCTCATATGCCCAGTGATTACGCTAGCTCAAAGTTCCCCTGCAAACCGAAACACAGTAATGTTTTCACACTACTGCTTCACGGCAGAATAACTGGCACTGGGGTGGTACCTACCTAGACGGATTCCTGCATAGGAATCCTACCACCAGTAAAAGACATCACAATTGTAAATAACAGATTTGAATGTTCTTGGATTCAGTAATAATCATCATAATCATCATTTCAGTCTATCACTAGTCTACTGCTGAACAAAGGCCTCCCCCATAGATAGCCACAGAAGTTTGTAGAAGGGAGGAACGTCGTCGTTCGTCGTCGTTTCAGCCTATCATAAGTCCACTGCTGAACATAGGCCTCCCCCATAGATCGCTACAAAAGTTTGTAGCTCCCATTTTGGAGGGATTTTGCCATAGTTGCCACGCTTGGCAGGCGGGTTGGCAACCGCAGTTAATTTATTCAGATGTTCCAGGAAAATGCTGCTGCCCATCTCCTGGTTTTCATTTTCTCTGTCGACTTTTACTACACCCACGGGTTGACATGGGGTGGTAAATTCTCTTAAGCCGCCACCACATCATTATCATTCAAATGTCATCATTTCGGAACACAGTCGGGAAATTCTTGAAACTACGTGTAAAAAGAAATTACTGTGTGATTTATATCGAAACTTTACCGCCTTGGTCACGAGGAAAGCTATGAATAAAAGAAATCGTAGCGTGTCTAAGAATTCTGAGACAAAATATTTTGCAACTTTAAGTGGTAATATCAAACGGGAGAAAGCTGGTATATATACATGTAACTTTTGTAATGAATGAATATTGTAGGGCAGATGATTAATCACGTGCTCAGCGGTGAGAACAAACATCGTGAGGAAACCTGCATGTCTAAAAATATATTTTGAGGACAGGTGAAGTTCGCCAACACGCATTGGAGCAGCGTGGCGGACACTTCCCAGCCAAAGCCGTCTCAAATGTGGGAGGAGGCATTTGCTTAGCAGTGAGATATTTATAAGCTGTTATTGTCCTTTTCAGGTTTCCGTAACTCCGAATGAAAAAAAGGGAACCCTATAATGAACCCTAATATAAAACGAATTTTATTTAAAAAGGAACCGTTATAGGATGAACCGTGTGTCGGTCTATCCGTCTATGACAGCCAATTTCCTCTGAATCTGAATCCCGGTCCTGCTGACGGGACTACCGGGCCGATCAAAAGCCAGAGCGCCGCGCCGGCACCGAACGCATGGACAAAACCGTTGCCCATGACGCAGAAGAGCGCAGCCACTTCACGGCCCGCGCCTCGAATCGCAGAGCCCAAAATCCAGGGCTCGTCAAACTTCGCCGCAGACTTTTCTTTAATTTGCGGCTTCATGCGCAGCATGTTGCGAAACTATCCAGCTTAGCGCGTAAAATCCGCGAAGCAAAGTCCCCTCAGGATCGACTCATGGCGACCGTGGAGCACATGAGCGTAATCGACGCGATTTGGACGTTTCAATGCGTCTAAGACATCACGCGCCGCGTCGACCATAAATAAACTTTTAATTGTTACCAACGGCGTCCCATATAGGTAGAATTAAACCTCGCTCTCTGACTGCCTCGTATTTTAACGCAAACGGTCTTAAGACGCAGTTAGTTGAAGTCGCGAATTTCCTTCGTGATCGTGACATCGACGTTATGCTAGTGCAAGAGACTTTCTTAAAACCTAGTATGCGCGATCCTAAGATAGCCAATTACAAATGCATCCGTAATGACAGAGCGACCGCGAAAGGCGGCACTCTGCTGTTACTATAAAAAGTCCTTGCACTGTATCGATCTCGATACTCCAGACTTAATATAGAAGCTTCCGCGTGTAGGTTAGCAATGACCGGCTACAGGCCGCTTGTACTAGCATTAGTTTACCTCTCGCCATCCAGACAAATATTAGAATCATATTTAAAATCTCTACTAGATTTAGGTCGTTCTGTTATACTTGCCGGTGTCTTGAACAGCAAGCACGGCAGTTGGAATTCCAACGTTAATAACACGAACGGTAATAAACTGTACGACTTAGCCGAGAGCCTTGACGTAAACGTTATAGCTCCCGAAACACCAACTAGAGTACCGACGCAATTACATCAGCAGCCGGATATTCTAGACGTAGCTATAATTAACGTGAACTTAGCAATAGACTCTATAGTTACGCTTCACGAACTTGAGTCGGACCGCCGTCTTTTTTAAGCTGGGCCAGCCAAATGGTGACGTCACTCAGACCAAAACCATTGTGGACTGGCGTACCCTTGGATTCAAACTCGAGGCTACGAGCTCTCAGCACTTAGACGAAATTCCTTATACTATCGACTCGCCAGAGGTAGCCTGCCGAGCGATAAAATCCTTTTCGAATCATCTCAAAACAGCCGTCGGAGAATCCTCCCGGACGGTTACGGTGTCGAGCGATCGACGCTGTAACCTACCGACGGACCTCCGACGCCTGACTAAAGAAAAGAACCGTGCGACTAAAGCGCACGATAGATATAGAACAGACGAAAATAGACTCAGACTGCGCCTCCTACAAAGGGATGTTAAAGAGCGCTTATCTGAGTACAATCCAGACAGCTGGGACACTATGCTTGGAGAAATCGAGCCGTCGCACACTGCCTACTGGCAGCTGGTACGATCTCTCAAAGCAGAGCCGGTCTCACCCATGCCGCCACTCATTAGATCTAACGATAATTCGCTCGCCTTCGACGACAGCGAAAAAGCCGAATGCCTCGCAGACAGTTTAGAGAGCCAATGCACTCCGTCTCTCGCGCCTGCGGATCCTGACCACCTGAAAGATAGAGAGGCTTTCATGAAAATATTTTCCAGTAGGCATTTAACTTTGATACTAATATATTTTGATACATATTAAAAGTTTGAACCGTGAACTTCACAAAAAAAAATGGTATACTTTCCAACTCGTTAAATGTTTCGAATTTGTTTACGCCTAAAAAGTATTTCAAATTTTTAGTTCAGATTTGTTATTTTTGGTTACTGTCGCGTAACTTTGGAAAAGACAACAAAACTTCTCTAGTGTACCTGATTGAAAAGTCTTACATCCTAGGTTCGAATTCTATAAAAAAAAAGTAAAGTTTCAGCCTATAAATGTCCCACTGCTGAGCACAGGCCTCCTCTCATTTCTGAGAGGGATTTGGAGCTAGGAAGAATCCGCCACGCTGCTCCAATGCGGGTTGGCGGACTTCACATGTCCTCGAAATATTTCTATTCCTCGGACATGCAGGTTTCCTCACGATGTTTTCCTTCACCGCTAAGCACGTGGTAAATCAGCACTTAAAATTGTAGAACAATATTAGAGGTGCTGGCACCGGGGATCGAACCCAGGTTACTCGCTTACTATGAAATTTAAGGCGAGCACCAGGCCCCTGAGCTACCACGGCTCGAATTCTATCCGAAGATAAAATTTGTGCAAGACACTTAAAACTTATTTTTTTTTCTTTAATGCAATCTTTTAATAGAATAGAATAGAATAGAATAGAATAGAAAAAACATTTATTCGGCACAAGAACATAATACGGTAAATGAAAATAATAAAATAAAACAAAATAGTTCTGTGTCGAAAACGGGTTGGCTCAGGATGTACTGTGTAAGAATGGTCACACACAGCGCTGATTTTTAGCCAAAAAACCTTTGAATTGGCAAACGGACGAGACTCGACTAAAACATATTTAATCTTTCTATCTCTCTCTTTTCTCCGTATTTCCCTCAGTATTCGAGAGCTGTCGCTGTTGCCCAGCACCTGAGTAATCAGAATATTTCTGTGCCCGTCGCCTAGAGACATCAGTTCTTATGTCTCATATGCCCAGTGATTACGCTAGCTCTCAGTGCCCTTCAGATCAAAACACTGTAATGTTTTTTTTGGATAAAGTGACGAGACGAGCAAACAAAAAAAAAATTAAAAAAATACTGCAGACTACCGGGTAAGCGACCCGACCTCCCGAGCTACTGTTGTCTCTCCTGCTCCTTTCGGGATAGTTAGTACACCTTATAATTCCTTTCTCAACTTCCGCATTCCCTATCCCAATCCTAATCCATTTCCCTTCCTCTCCGCCAAACAGTGGTTTTCGTGCCAATGACTGCGGGGTGCGAAATTAAACTCTTACAAAATAGCGTCAACGTGGTTTGTCACTCCTCATGTATCGATTTCCGTGAGTGCGGAAAGTAGACTACAAATGAGACATCTGCCTACTATCTATCACATATCACGTATCTTCTGCCCCACTTTTCGCCCTCGCTGGCGAACCAAGTTGCTGCCATTTTGGTACGACTCAAAAATGCTTCCTCCCGATTGCGCTCCCACTAGCAGTACAGTGACAGCATTGAATATTGTAGTATAATACTGCACGAGTAAACAATTTTGTAAAAAAGTTGTCCATACAATCGCCTCTTGCGACTTCTCGGTAGGAAAGCGGTAGGCTGCTCTGCCGGACACCTAACAAAAACTTTAATGGCGCGTTGAACCATAAAAAAAATAAACCCACAGTTTAATTTCACTCTCCGTTAGTCATAATGCTAATGTGAAACCCCGGGTCTCCCTGTTCTTTATAATTTATACATTCGCGGCACTTTCATGCCCCGCATGCTTAGGTAAGGCTAGACTTATTCTGGGTTCGCCCGGTCCCAGAGCAGCACGCTCCACGCAGCCATCGGCACGGCAACCACTGACTTGGCGTAAAGGAAGGGAAAAGGATTAGATAGAAAATGTAGGTAATGTGAAGTTAGGAAAGGAACTATAAGGTGAAGGATTCTACTATCTCGGAAAGAGCAGGAAGAGACAGCAGTTACGCAGGAGGGCGGGTCGCTTACCCGGTACTCTACTGTGTTTGCCGGACAAGGCAAACTATGTCAGATACTCCTTCACCATTGGTTTATAATTACGGTATTATAAAGTATAATCATATTTTATAAGCAATGACAATATTTTTTTTAAAAAAGCATGCGATAATGTACCTATACCCACTTCCTTTTGAAATGGTTTAGGAGGGCGATGGCTCCCACCTGCGTCATACTTGTGAATAGGTGCTGTTGTTGGAGGCTGGTCTACTCGAGCTTACAATTTACTTATATATTGATTGAATTACCACCCCATCACATGCCGTGGGTGTCGTAAAAGTCGACAGAGGGAAAATTTAAAGCACAAGATGGACAGCAGCATCTTCCTGGACATCTGAATAAATAAACTGCGGCAAAATCCCCCCAAAAAGGAGAACATTTTATGTTGTACTTATCATCAGGTGAACTGAGTAATGAAATCTTATCGCTGAAATGGTTTGAAGTGATATAATCTAAATAAATATTTGAGAGTCAAGAAAGTAAAGGGCAACCTTTTACTGTAATACCATCAAAGACATTAGTTGCGGAGTGCGCTATCGCAAAATGTTAAAATAATAATAATGAAATTATGTTAAAATTAACTTCAGATTTATGAACATCAGGACACAAATCTTAGTGATTTATATTAAAAGTTTTCGTTTAGTTTAAACCTAAATCAAGAGATAACGCCATGAATAAAAATGAAGGAGATAGTGAGCTATGAAATGAAACGAAAATTCTTTATTTTTTGACATTAGAAATTTAAATTACGTTTGTTAAACGTTATTTCTTTACAATCTACCGCCATTTCGTAATGAGATCCCTCTGACGGAGAAGAAACCTCAGGCGAAAGAAACTCCGTAGGTATCCCCTTTTTTGTAAATCTTTTTTATCTCAGTCAAAAGTACACTCTAATTAAATTTACAAATATAGTCTCAAGCAAAACCAAAGCACGCTCCATGTTCAAATCTTTATCATCATCATCATCATTTCAGCCTATCACTAGTCCACTGCTGAAAATAGGCCTTCCTCATAGTTTGCCACAAAAATTTCTAGCTCTCGTTTTAGAGGATTTCGCCATAGTCGCCACGCTTGGTTAGCGGGTTGGCAGCCACAGTCTATTTATTGATATGTTCCAGGAAGATGGTGATGCCCTCTGTCGACTTTTCCGACACCCACAGGATGAGATGGGGTAGTACGAGTAGATTCTCTTAAGCCGCCACCACACGGCATTCTACTCTAAAGAACACCAATTGGTTAAGTACGGTTATTTGCAGTTTGAACTATCGAAACTTGTGTTTTTAATTTCTACATATGTTTATATTTTTACATATTATTATATACATGCGTAAAATCATATACTCGTATGTTTAGAGAAACAACACATGGCGGTGATATGAAATTTTTGAACCACTTATTAAGATATTGTGGGAAATATATAAATTGCATTAAATAAAATAATAATGACCAAAATGTAAATTAACACCACGCGTAAAACAAACTTCGCCACATCACCTTATTTTTACAGTTTATCAGATTTTACGCAAGAACCCTAAATATTTCCGAGATAAATAGTAGCTTAGATTACTCTCCGAAAAGTCGGCTACATGCCAATGACAGACTCGTTAAAATGGTTTCAGCCGTATCGGAGATTAGCCCGAAAAAAAAGACAGATAGACAGACATTTTTTTAAAACGTGTATTTTTAATTTGATATCCAGCATGTAACCATATGAGATTAAGAAAAAGTCTTTATTGCGAAATCACAGTCAGATACTCCAATTTTATTTATTTGTGTAGATGTATTGATTACTTAGGTCGAACTGTATTACTTCACCTTTCTATTTATTACAGACCAACTAATAATAGGATTAGACGTAGATCTAAATTATCGAAGGGTAAATACTTTATTGTTAACACCTAAAGGTAGTGTCTCGTGTTAACTTGCAAAGTTAGTTAAAGTTTGTTAAACTTCTAAGTCTGTCGGCAAACTGCTATCAATTTATCCAAAACAATCTACTTCGAATAGAACAAAGTTTATAAATGTTTATTCTTGGCGAAGTAAATCTTAGTTTGGTTGCGTGAAATCAATCATCAAACAAAATAAATAAAATAGATGTATTCGTAGCGTCAGTCCTATGTATATCTATGGCCTGGCCATGAGCTCCGGCAGGATTATTTTACGCTACACAATGGTACAAGATGTACAAATGAAGCGAGTGATGCGGCCTTAAATGGTTCCTTTGTTGAATACGTAGATTTGATGAAGTAAAGGAAGTTAATTTGCTAAGATCCGCTTGCAAAATATAAAATGGTGGGTATTATCTAGTTTTTAAAGAGCACCGCCCGCCCTCCCTTCTGTCCCTGTTTCTATAATGCCTTGTTTTGGTGTTCGGTGAGCTCGTGTCGTGGTCTCGACTTCAGTGGTGTATATTATCTAGTGGTAGTATTGTGGTGGTGGAGGGTATCTGGTAGCGGTTTCTGGTGGCTGTTTTAGTTTGCTTGTGAACGGCGGGCGGCGCTCTTCTAAAACTAAGTAATACACAGCATTATATATTTCGCATGAGAAATGGGGTGACATAGATGGCGCTATGTCATTCCCCGCTGAGACTAGAAGTCGTAGTAAGCGTGAAGATCTTGAGACGTCAGGCGATGTTGTGCAGTCTGGCGATGCAGTGAGAATGTTGTCCAGGTCTTCATTCCGTCGAGACGTAAATAGACAATTTTGATGCCGCAGGAGTCAGTCTGATAAGAGAGAGCCGCCGTTGATGACGATAAGTGGCCGAGAGACTAGGAAGCAGAAGTGGTGCCGACAGTAGTCTGATACTGTGACTGCGATGGCTGTCGATGACGTTGTTGCTGAGGTTGGGATGGGACCGCTACAGCCCTTTAAACCGAACCACATTAGTGTTTGGACACAACTGCTTGACGGCAGAATGTTTGGCACTGCGAAAGTGTGCACTTAGGCGCATTCTTGCAGAAAACTTCTAGCACTAGAATAGTCTATATATCTTACGTTGGATACGTTTCAAAATTAAGCCCCAGTTTGGCCAAGATACCGTTGCATTAATGAAGGAGAATAGATCTTTTCAAAATTTTAAAATAATTCTATAAAGATATTTCTGTAAGAATTCTACACAAAGTTTATCGTAGTACCATTTTTGAACGGAATTTTCATTTCTTTTTCAAAAGTTTATCATAAGCTAACTTTTGATTTTAATAACATAAAATCAATTTAAATAAAAAAGAAAGATGCTAGATGCTAGAGATAGAGTTGGAGAAATTCTGTTTAATTGACGTAGGGTATACCGAGCTATCTAAGGGATAGAGGTGCCACACGCAGTGTTCCCGCACGCCTCTAAATGATGATTAGATTCCTCCTTTTAAATAAAACTATTTTTACGGATTTCCTCCAGCTTTACCCGCTCAATAAGGATGGGCTTCAAAGCGTTTCCGCAGTCCCGACAAATGGCTTCGAGAGGAACATATAAGGGTTAAGAACTGATGTCTCAGGAGGTCACAGATGTGTATAGGGCTGCCCACAATAGCATTTATTGTGAGCACATACCATTGACCTTTACTATCAGGTGATTTGCATTAAAATTATTCCTTTAATATAATTATGAAATTTCACCGAGCGTCATATGGCATATATTTAAGTAAAATACTCCATGAAGGAAAATGAGTAAACACAATTTGTATTTGCGATACTGAATCGATATTAGCCTGTAACCAGACCACTGCTGGACATGTACCTTCCACATGCTGGGATAATTTGCTGTAAAAATTTTTAGTCGACTAAATATTTTTAGCTATTCGTGGGAACAGAATGGGATGCAAGAATATTGACTCTTACCAAAATGGTGGCGACTTGATTCGTCACCCGTCATGTTTCGTTTCTTGCGAGGGCTACGGATGTGGTATCTGCCTACCCCAATGGGAAGAAAGAAATTGATATTTACACATACATGTTTATACATGCCGTGGTAGCTGAGGGGCCTGGTGCTCGCCCTTAATTTCATAGTACGCGAGTATCCTGGGTTCTATCCTCGGTGCCGGAACCTCTATAATTGTTCTACAATTTTAAGTGCTGATTTATCACCTGCTTAGCGGTGAAGAAAACATCGTGAGGAAACCTGCATGCCCGAGGAATAGAAATATTTCGAGGGCATGTGAAGTCCGCCAACCCGCATTGGAGCAGCGTGGCGGACTATTCCCAGCTCCAAAAACCCTCTCAGTAATGAGAGGAGGCCTGTGCTCAGCAGTGGGACATTTATAGGCTGTTACTTTACTTTTTTTGCTCTACATACATGTATGTACACGTTTCTCTAAATATTTTATCAATCAGATTCGTTCATGCATTAAAAGTGACGAGGCAGAAAAATCCGTTGCACTGTTGAGCACATGTTGTCACTATTGATTGAAAGCAAACTTGCATAGAAATGTGTGATGCTGGTGAAGTTTGTTTGTGTGAAAAATTGTCACTGGAAAATGTAATAGATATCCTAATATCAATACCAGTTTCATTTATTTTAAATTTACGTAGTGGCGTGTAGTTTAGTAGGGATTGCGGGTCCTGTATTCGAATACCAGCCGGAGCCAACATTATTGCAAAAACACAAATGGGTTCGGTTGTGTTGTAATTGTCCCCGTGTCTCTAACACTGCATCATAACCAGACATGAGCGTTATATTAGCGATATGAGACTTAAAAAACTGATGTCTCAGGGTGACCCGCGCAGTGTGGGTGCCCAGAAAAATTCTAGGTGGGTACGTACCGTCTAGGTAGGTGTAAACATTACTGTGTTTCGGTTTGAAGGGCACTGTGAGCTAGTGTAATCACTGGGCATTTGAGACTTAACAACTGATGTCTCATGGTGATGGGCGCAGTGGGGTGTCACACAGAAATGTTCTGAGTGACACTGCATTTGCTATGGGTAGACTTTCCGCTTGCCATCAGATGAACGTTTTGCTCGTCTCGTCCGTTTCCCCAACAAAAAAAATATTTGCTAGCAAACGCCTACGAATATTTTTTTGTTAATTAGATACACTTTAAAGGTACCAGAACTTTAAATAACTGGATTAAGTTGAAGTTGACTGAATAATATATTCATAGGCTCACTAACGTAATCTAATTAGCGTTTCAGGACCTTTGCTAACTGGGTGATCTCGCTAAATAAAAGGTTTATTACATTTTTATTACACGCTTTATATTAGCTTCACTTGTATGTTTGTATCCGACTCCTTAGGGCTCGATTTTCTCCTACTTTGAACGATCCGATTTAATTCAAATTTCGCACACCTGTCAAAGACCGATGACAATGCAATAATTCGACTAAAAAATTAAAAATAATAGTTTAAAAAAATTAAAAAAATACGCTTTTATAGAAGATCTAACAAAATTACTCAATAGATGGCGCTAATATATTCTTGTTATGCCACCACTATAACAGGAATATATTAACGCCCTCTATTGATGAATAAGAAAATAATGTTTTATTTAAAAAAAAGCGTGGGGTTCTTTTTGAGATATCATCGAAATGATAATCCTTCTTCTCATATCTGCCAATGAAATATTTATAACTATTGACACCATGCCCTAATAATCCCTTTATAGAGTAACAAGAATATATTAGCGCCATCTATTGATAAATAAGAAAAAAGTTATATTTTTAAACGCTTTTACAGTAGATCCAACTAAATTGCTCAATAGATGGCGCTAATATATTCCTGTTATAAAGGGGATCGTTATAAAATTAGTTTGTAACACACGCTTTTATAAATAAACCAAACTAAAAAGTAGAAAATAAATAATACTTTGAAAAAACTAAAAAATACACTTTACATAGAAAACCAAACTAAAAAATATAAAATAAATTTAAAAAAAATTTGAATTAAGAATAGTGTAAAAAAATTCTAATAAATATAAATAAATAATAGTATAAGAAAAAAATGTTTTATTTAAAAAAAAGCGTGGGGTGCATGGTGTCAATATTTATAAATATTTCATTGACAGATATGAGAAGAAGGATTATCATTTAGATGATATCTTAAAAAGCACCCCACGCTTTTTTTTAAATAAAACATTTTTTTTTATTTACACTATTATTCATTTATATTTATTAGAATTTTTTACACTATTCTTAATTCCAATTTATTAAAATTTATTACATTTTACATCTATCGTGCTGTTTATTATCCTTTGGTATATCTATGTGCTAGGAAACGATATAATTTAGCTTTATAAAGATAAATACGGAGGTAAACTAATCATCAGCCTCAGTTCAACGTTGGACATAAACCTCTCCCAAGTTGGGAGGGTTTGCCGTGATCACGGTAGGATCCCTATGCAAGAATCCGTCTAGGTAGGTTCCATCGCAGGGCCAGTTATTCTGCCGTGAAGAAATAGCGTGTAAGGTGAGACTTAAGAGACGATGTTTTAGGGCGACAGGCGCAGTGTTATGCCACACAAAAATGTTCTGGGTGACACAGTATCGATGGACAGGAGCATCTCAGTTTGGAAGTCGAAGTCACGCTTGACAGAAAGGTTTGTCGGCTCGGTTGGCGCAGTGCTTAAGCCGCGGGTTCCCGGTCTGGGTGTTTGTGCGTGTGAAATTTATGTATGTAAAACGCACCCACGAGACAGGAAAAATCCTACTGTGGGCATCGTTTTTTTTTTAAAAAAAAAGGTTGGAAAACGTACTACCAAACTGCTCGCACTTTAGACTCTGCTGCGCATCACCGGCCTGAACAATTTTATTATATTTCCCGTTGTCAACTTACATGACACTTAATAAATACATACAAACAGTCACGCCTTTTCCCCATAAGGGGCAGGCAAACAGGCAGAGACCACACCCGTAGCCCACTTTTCGTCCCCACGGGAAACGAGACGTGACAGGTGACGAATCACGTCGCACCGTTTCGGTACGAGTCAAGAAATTCTTTCTCCCCATTGCGTTCCCACGAGCAGTATAGTGACAGTGTGACAATTACTCGTAATTACCTTTCATGATCTTCGGGGCAAGAGAGGGTAATTTACCACCGTCTCTTAACTTTCACCTCATTTATGCGTAGACGATAAATTTTAGCAGTTGATATAATAAATAGCGAAGAAAAGGGTAGCTATAAAGTTCTGGTAAGGGAAAATAGTCTGATATAAAATCTACTATGTTCTGCAGAAAACACAAAAGCTACAATAAACTTGGCTGCCATAGTGTTTCCGAGATAAGGTTAAGTAATTTCGCAATAGTGACTTGATATGTTTATCTAGGCAGGTACCACCCCAGGCCAGTCATACTGCCGTGAAGCAGTAGTCTGCAAATATTACTGTGTTTCGGTCCGAAAGGCACTGAGAGCCAGTGTAATCTCTGGGCATATAAGACTTAAGAACTGATGTCTCTGGGTGACGAGCACAGCGCACTTTACAATAACAAAACAAATATTTGTCGAAGATTACGTACATATTTCTCAAATATATTAATTTATAAAAACAGTTAAAGAACACTTATTGAACTCCAGAAACACATGTGCGGGTTATATGATAGCTGATGCTCGTGACTACATTCACGAAGATAAAGGTTTTTAAATAGCCCGTGGGAACTATTCGATTTTTCAGGATGAAAAGTATCCTCTGTCCGTCTCCAGGATGCAGTCTATCTTTATGCAAGCGGCGAAAAGGTAACAAATATGATCTTTCCGACCGTTTTCGGCCATGGCGACCACTTCGACTCCTAATCGGTCGGGCGCTGGTGTACCCGAAGATGGCTTATGTAGCCAATCTTCGCAGCGAACTCTCGCGCACAATGAGGGCACGTGAGTACGCCGCTTACATAATTGAATTTTATGGCCGCGGGTGGACGGGCCTTTAGCTCATCGCGCTTAGCGTCGAGGTCAGCTATACGCTGCTCCTCGAACTCGCGAACTTGCCTCTTCACAATACCACGCCATACTGGGCGCTGTGCTGCCAAACCTTCCCATTGAGAGGGCTCAATGTTGCATCTTCTCATGTGTATTTTCTGAACATCTTTGTACCGGAGGAGTTGTCCGCGATGTTTTCGCTTTCCCTCCTCTAGTTCAGAATAGAAGATGCGCTTTGCCACTCTTTCCTCCGCCATACGTGATACGTGACCGCACCACCGAAGTTACCGACGCATTAAGTAGGCTTCAATGCCACCGACATTGGCTCGTCGCAGAACTTCGGTATTTCGCACTCGGTCGGACCATCTGATCTTCATGATGGTACGAAGGCATTTAAGGTGGAAGCGATCCAAAGTGCGAATGTGGTGGCGATACACACACCACGTCTCGGAGGAGTACAAGAGGTTTGGCAGCACAGTCGCCATGTAAACAGAGATTTTAGTGGCCAGCTTTAGGTCGTGCGAGCAGAAAACCTTGGAACGCAGCTTTCCAAATGCTGCAGCTGCAGCACTGATCCTGCTGTTTACTTCAGCATCAAGGTCACACTTGGATGTTATAGTGCTCCCCAGATAACGGAAGTTATCGACCTGTTTCAGCAAATCTTCACCAGGCTTAATGACCAGTGTCTCACGACCATGTATGTCTAAAGACATCACCTCAGTCTTTTTGACACTAATCTTCAGGCCGAACTTGCAGCATGCTTGGTGTAAGCCAGACATCAGCTGTTGCAGGCCATCTGGGGAATCCGCTAAAAAGCACAAGTCATCAGCGTACATGATCTCTGTGATCAATGAGTACGAGACTTTAGTGCGCGCCTTAAGTCTGGCCAAGTTAAAAAGACTGCCCTCAGTGCGGAAGCGGATGCGGACTCCTTCAGAAACAGTTTGCAGGACTTCTTTGACTACAACCGCAAAATACAAGGCGAACAGTGTGGGCGCTAGGACACACCCTTGTTTAACCCCACAGGTAACGGGGAACAAATGTGACTGTTCACCATCTACAGAGACGCAGCACTGCATGTCGTCATGCAGGAGTCTCAGAAGTCCTACAAACTTTTCAGTGCACCCTAGCTTTCCTAGCACCATCCAGAGAGCTTCACGAGGCACACTGTCGAATTCTTTCTCCAAGTCAACAAAGCAGAGATACAGCTGACGACCCTGTTCTCTGCTCTTTTCTTGTAGTTGACGCACAGAGAAAATAGCTTCGCAGGTACCTCGGTCAGGTCGGATGCCAAACTGGGTTTCGGGCAAGATCTTTTCGGATATATCCTTCAGGCGGTTTAAAAGAACTCTTGCGAAGGCCTTTCCAGGGGCTGTCAGAAGTGAAATACCACGGTAGGAGTTACAGTCGGAACGGTCACCCTTGTTCTTGTAGAGGGCACTTATGCGAGATACTTTAAAATCATGTGGGACTCGCTCCTCCTCCCACATGCGCACAAAGAGTTCCCACACCAACGTGTGCAGCTCCTCACCGCCGTACTTAAGCAGCTCTCCCGGTATAAGGTCAATGCCAACCGCCCGCTTATTTTGTTGCTGTCTGATGGCAGAGACAACCTCGTCACGCGACAGAGGCTCATCTAGCTCGGTGACTAGAGGGAGTTGAGGCATTAAACTGATATTATGTAGATCAGCTGATCGATCTACGTTGAGCAAGGTATTAAAATGTTCAGCCCAGCGTCTTAGTACATCCCCCTTGCTTGTCAACAAGTGCCTACCGTCTAAAGACCTCAGAGGCACTTTTGCTCGGTAGGACGTACTAATCAACTTACGTACCTCGCAGTAAAACTCCCCAAGCTGGTTTGTGTCAGCAAGCCACTGAATGTGACAGGCCTTGTCTTGCCACCACCTGTCTTTAATTTGTCGAGACAGCTTGCGCAATTCAAGGTCACTCTTTTTGACCACCGCAACGCTTCCGCCGCGTCTAATATGCTGTCGTAAGAGGACTCGATGTTTGTCGAAGGCTGCTTTGAGAGCTTCGTCATTCTCATCGAACCAGTCTTCATTACGCCTGTTTTTAGTACCTAAAGCAATTGAAGCAGCTTCTACGAGATCAGAAGACAACGCTCCCCATGCAGCACCGACATCATCTATCTCTTTAACTAGCGACAGCTTCCCAGACAAGGCGTCAGCATATTTCTCCGTAACCTCGCGATTGTTCAGCCTATCCACGTTAAAAGACGCAGGCCTTATAAAACGAGATCTACGTGGTCGACGGAGGCAGAGTTGCAGTTTGGTGACAATAAGTCGGTGGTCAGCCCAACATTGCGCACCTCGCATGACGCGGGTGATTTGGACTTGACTGATATCTCCTTGCCGTACGACAGCATAGTCGATCAGATGCCAGTGTTTGGATCTTGGGTGCATCCACGTTGTCTTGTGCTTGGCGGCAAGTCTGAACATAGTATTAGTTATCGCAAGATCGTATTGAGCACAAAGACTGAGTAGCAACTGACCATTACTGTTCATGTTGCCAACTCCGTGTTTACCCAGAACTCCAGGCCACGCCTCGTAGTCCCGACCAACTCTGGCATTGAAGTCGCCTAGCTATAAAACCTGCTCTCTGGCATTCATGCTGTCAAGGCATTGAGATAGCTCCTCATAAAATTTATCCTTGATGTCATCAGACTTGTCCAGTGTTGGAGCGTAGACACTGATGATATTAAGGAAATTATCTGTTTCCAGGTGAAGGCGCAGTGTGGTCACGCGGTCCGAGATGTGTATAGGGTACCCCTCAAGTCGCTTTACTAAGTTGTTCTTGATGGCAAATCCTACACCTGAACGTCTATGTTCGGAGGAAGCGGTACCTTTCCAAAAGAAAGTGTAGCCGCCTCCATCTTCCACCAGCTCTCCTTCATCAGCAAGATGGGTTTCGCTGAGCGCAGCCACATCTACGTCATAGCGACGAAGTTCACGAGCTACTAGGGCGGTTTTACGTTCAGGGCAGTCGTTGCCATCACGATCAATAAGCGTTCTCACGTTCCACGCGCCAAATGTCATGACAGGTGTTTTCATGATATTATTTTTAATGTTGCGTCGACCACGAATTAGGGTGATGCGATGGCAGCCGCGGTTTCTACCACCTTTCAAGTAGGGACGAGCATTTTTTTGGGGCACCTTTTCTAGCCCCCTCCCTGGCTGAGCAGGGAAAGCAGTGCCTCCCTAAATAGGGCTGCTTTGTCATCCCAGGTGCTGCCGAATCCACACTGTCGCCCCAAATTTGCAGTGCGAAAGCGACCACGGTGTGTAGTCACACCCCCAGGACCGCCCATGTGCAGGAATCAGACAAAGCCTAGCTTGCATCAAGCCAGACCTCTCTACTTCATCCCATCGCCACATGACTTTGCGTAATCGGAGTCCATCAAACGGAAGCAGTCAGATGCGCAGGATATATTAAGGTGCGCAAGCGTTCGCGCACACGCAGGCGCACACACTCGTCCTCCCCCTCCTCGATTCAGTGGAACGGAGAACCGTTACGACTGGAGGAGAGGTCAGATGATGTGTCTGGCCGACGTTAACCCTTGCCCTCTAACGCCGCCCTTGGCCATCCACTTTACTCGCTGAATCGCCGAGTCCGCCAAGCCCTTTGCATATCTGCGGTGGGTTGCCATCCTCGCCGAATCAGACTTCATGCACTTTGCATAAATCTGGATCCGCATAAAAAAACTTGTCCACCAAAAGTGGCAAGCCCCTCGTCCAAGTTTAGTCCGTGAGCCGACACGGTTTACCGGGGTGTGGCCGCTGCGCGCATCACAGCTACTTGGAGCCACTGGAGAGAGTTTATGGGCTAATAACGAATTTAACACATCTCTGCCACTTCTGTAGAAGTCGGCTGGCAGAAATAGGCGCTATTAACCCACTACACCCCTAAAACAATATACACAATATAGGTAACAAATAGACAGAGGGACAGAGAGAGTGTCGCATTTATAATATTAGTATGGATTTAGCAAATATGGAATCAACGAAAGCAAACATCTGCCTACATCGATATTGTTGACATAAAAGGATATGTTTGCTAGGACGCGTTGAAAGTAATGGGCATGTGTGTACGTGTATGCGAAAACGAGATAGCGGCGACAAATAAAAC
Organism: Luehdorfia chinensis; assembly: GCA_019845155.1. NCBI lineage: Eukaryota > Metazoa > Arthropoda > Insecta > Lepidoptera > Papilionidae > Luehdorfia > Luehdorfia chinensis. Next base: position 4,048,752 of record JAHVAK010000390.1, read on the forward strand.
GTGAAAGTTATAATTTGTTATTTTCGTTATCCATTACCTACTTTAGTTTTTGACCTAAAAAATATTTATATTTTCAACTTATTATTTTTTTCTATTAACTGCCGCTTTTTAATAAGTTTCCTTGGACGAAGAGGAAACGGGCGAGATTTCTCCGTAGGAACATCTTTTGTCACTAATTAATCAAAACCGTACTTTTCCAAATATATTTAATTTATGCTTAGCCAGTTTTTACTGAGGCTTACAATTTGCCGCTTATGTAGTTGAATCTGTTTTGTTGAGAACACGAAACTCACTGGTGGTAGGATTATTATACAGGAATACGTCTAAGTAGGCCGTAGGGCCAATTATTCTGCCGTAAAACAGTAGTGTACAAACATTACGTTGTTTTGGTCTGAAGCACCGAGAGCTAGTGTAATTGCTGGGCATGTGCGACTCATGTCTGAGAGGGACGTGCGCAGTGTGAAGCCACACAGAAATGGGCTGTGTAAACATAAGGTGAAATTTGCTCGCATCTTCACTCTTACAAGGTCTTACCATTTCAATTCGTCACTTAAATAGTTAACATTTCTGTCATTAAAAAATTAAAATAAAACATATGATTCTGTTTTTTTTTAACAAGTGTCGAAACGAGCAAAACGTTGACCTGATGGTACGAGTAAGTGCAAATTCTGCCCATAACAAATGCTGTATTAAAACATTTCTGGGTGACACCACCACACTCCGCCATTCACCCTGAGATATCAGTTCATAAGTCTCATAAGATCAGTTTTGTTAGGACGAAACTTTCACATTTTTATAACTAATATGAACAAATCAAATTAGTTTCCAAGGATTACCTACAGTATTATATTTCAAATTACAATAATTCATCACCTTACCTTTGCAGCTATGTATGTCCAGCTGTGGACATTTTACTGACATTAGATGACTGAAGAAATGTCTCAATAACTTAAAAATACTTGAAGGATTTGTTCCATGTAAAACATAAACAAACTATACTGTTATGTGAATATAGAAACAGTAATTATATATTTATATTATACGTAAATGAAAATCTCATCGTGGATTGACTGAGAGAGAATGCCTACGAAAGTTTTTGTACCCCTTTGAATATTTTTAAGGGAAGCAATAAAGATTTTTAAAAATGTTTGATACGGTATTATAGAGTAGACATGAATGATTACAATCAAATCAAAATTTTAGACACAACGTGAAAATGTAAATATCGATATATATGCTACGAAGCTATTTCAGTTACTAGTGATTTTACTTGCTAATTCATTTTACAAGTAAAGGTCGTCTTACTGTTCAACTATTCATCAAAGCATCCTCAGACTTGAAGACGTCGGCAAATGCAAGTTGAATCTAAATTTCAAACCAAATTTATCGTAAATCGGCGTCGTTCTTTAAAGCTATTCCATTACACGTGTCTTTTCTGTCGATAAATATACTAAGTTTACCTTTTGAAGTGTTATCTTCAAAGATTTTTTATTAAAATTTGGGCATTTGGGAGTTAAAGCGCGGAACACTGATTATATTTCTAAAATTAAAGTAGCCTAAGTTACCTTCTATAATATCAGCTATCTGTCAGTGAAAGTCCCATCAAAATCGGCCCAGCCGTTTCGGACAGACTGACAGACAGACAAAAATTTTAAAATTGTTTTTTTTCATATCAGTACCGTACTATAATACTTACATCTTTGAGTAAAAAGCTGTTATTTTGTAATTTCAAACAGACACTTCAATTCTATTTATTTGTATAGATCACAAAGTTATATATAAAGTTATATATATAATCACTGGGCATATGAGGCTTAAGAACTGATGTCTCAGGGTGACAGGCGCACTGTGGTGTCACACTGTTCTGGGTGACACAGCATTTGTTATGGGCAGACGTTGCACTTACCATCAGGTGAACGGTTTGCTCGTTCCGTCACTTTTATCAAATAAAAAAGAGGTGAAAAAAGCTCTGTATCTGTCGAAAACATTTTATGATTTTCTTCATATATTACAAAATGAATCGTGATTGTATTGTTTTGTGCGTGGGTACTTATGCAAAAGAACAAAATGGTGTTAACAATTAAATAAAACTGTTACGTATCTCAACAGATTTTTCAACTGGATGGGTGTAACTTAGAACAAAATCATAGAAAGTTCATAGAAATAACAAAAATGGTTTATGGATAATACGAGTTTATCTTTGTATGAATTATAATGTATCTGGTAATCCTCTCTAAGATGATTTACGACGTACAAAGTTTTATTCCTAATTCTCCTATGACAAGGGTTGGACGTTATTTTTGTTTCCGAAACCTTTACAGCTTTTCTCTTATGTACATATTTTTTCTAATTCTTTTAAAAAGCCGTGGTAGCTCAGGAGCCTGGTGCTCGCCTTTAATTTCATAGTAAGCGAGTACTGGGTTCGATCCCCGGTGCCAGCACCTCTAAAATTGTTTTACAATTTTAAGTGCTGATTTACCACGTGCTTAGCGGTGAAGGAAAATATCGTGAGGAAAGCTGCATGTCCGAGGAATAGAAATATTTCGAAGACATGTGAAGTCCGCCAACCCGCATTGGAGCAGCGTGGCGGATTCTTCCTAGCTCCTAAACCCTCTCAGAAATGAGAGGTCTGTGCGAAGCTATTGCCTAGCCCCTGAGCTACCACGGCATCTATCTAATTTAATATAACGGTTAACGTCTGCTGTGTTATTTTAGGCTGTATTAATTGATCTTTTGTTTGACCTCTGTAAGACCTCGTACGTAGAGTTATATTGCACTTGATACATGGGATAAGTCAGTCTGTTTATACGTTAAAAAATTTGCATTCCTTTTTTTATTATATACTTTTATCTGCAATTATAATAGATTTCTTGTATCTACAAGGAATGCAAATTTTTGGAATTTTATTTACCCATGGAACTAACTTGTTACATCCATTTATTTATTCATTTATATTATATTAAATCTTACAATAAGTAAAGTAACATAAGGCGGACTTAATGCTAAAAGTTCAATAAAATAAAATAAAATTCAATTAAAAACAAAAACCGCCATTTTTCGAGTTGGCGCCAAAAGTCTCACCAAATTTTATTACCCCTAATATTAGGTAGAGTGTAGAAGTAAATTAAAATATCTACGAGCTGTGTGATTTTTATGTTGAATAGATTCAGCTTTACTAATTATAGTTATATAATGGCTGTGCCCCGCGGTTTCTCTCGCGTGAAAAAGCCGACCCCGATCGATGATATTTATATAATTCCCTATTTGAATCAGATTTTGAGATTAATTTCTACTAAGCACACTTTCTGTGTGTCTTTTTGATGAAAGGTATATATTTTTTTTATTGCATAAAGTGATGAAACGAGCAAAACGCTCACTTTATGGTAAGTGCGACGTCTGCCCATAACAAATGCTGTGTCACCCAGAAAATTTTTGTGTGACACCGCGCTGTGCCCATCACCCTGAGACTTAGGTTCTTAAGTCTCATATGCCCAGTGATTACGCTAGCTCACAGTGCCCTTCCAACCGATAGACGGATTCCGGCATAGGACTCCTACCACAATGCGATATGCATTTCATCAAAAATTTGTGTATGTATCTCATCATCCTCATCTATTATTTTAAATGAATGTGTTAGTCACATTCCCTCGGCAAGCTCAAACTTCGGTCGCCCAGGTACTGGTTTATTTAACAAAACTATTTCTGAAACTCTAACTAAAGACAAACATTGATATCACAAACCATTGCAGCAAACTGGAATTGAAATAGAAGCAGAATTGCCATGCTGCTAAATTATTTAACATTGTAACTGTTCGATAACTTCTAAGTGAGCACTGTATTTGAAAGTAATTGAATCAATTAAACTAGTCTGTGAGACAATTACATTGGGACCTGTTTAAGAGATAACTCGAGACTGTTATATTCGTGTAAATTCACTTTCGAATATTTATAAAACATGAATGAATGAATGAATTAAATGAAATAAACAATTCAAAACAACAACATCATTCAAAAAAAACAATACATGATGACAATGTCGTACTCCTGGACAATCACGACGACATCTTCTGTTTAACTATCATTCATGTAGCTGGTTATATTACAGTGCCACAAGTATTTCATTTCACATGTATATTTCTTGTGTGTATATGTATATGTGTATATATTTTTATGTATGTATATATGTACGTATATATATATATATATATATATATATATATATATATATATATATATATGTGTGTGTGTGTGTGTGTGTGTGTGTGTGTGTATGTGTATTTATGTATATGTATGTATGTGTATATATATATATATATATATATGTTTAGTTTAAAATTATTATTTTACTGTTCTATAAGTATACTTTTGTTTGTTTGTCTTATCGCATCGACTATCACACATCTGTCCGTAATAAGACCGAAGGAAGAGATGGATGCACTTATCGCGATACCGCCGTATCTCAGGTTTTCCCCTAGCAATAGTATCATAAACAGAAGCGTCGTTTCTTGCGACGTTTCTTCTCCAGCGGAAACGCATTTCGGATTGGCGGTAAATTTAATGGTTATTTTGATGGTTAATTCCGATGATAATAATAGTACTCGTATAAGTAATATTGCCCTCCCGATTGAAGTAACTGGCCGAGCCGAGGCTGGCCCTCTTGGTGACCTACGAGTCAGTTACTCTCGCGCAAACGATGGCGGTCCAAGCCGAAAAGCCCTCTTGGGGACCCTTGCACCGGTCATCCTTAAATAAAGGTTTCGGCTAAGCATATTCAGCGCCCGACCACCTTTTTAATTCGGCGAAGCTGTGATAGCCAGTCAGTAAGAGTGACCATCAGTCATAAAAAATAGAGTTGGATACGGTGTCAGCAAAACTGAAAATACACCTGTAAACAATGATTAGTGTAGCGTAAGTGTAGTTAAAAATAATTAGCGTGTTATAATGTTTTCTTTTATTTACGCGAATATTACACATTTAAATAAAACTACTTTTTTACGATTTTTTCCCGATGACGAACTATGACATCGGGACAACTGTCACCTCAGTCCCCCCGTGACCATGGGTGCTGTAAAGCGTCCGAAACGTCGGGTAAAAATAGTTCAAAAATTAAACGCGATAAAATCCGTAAAAAAGTAGTTTTATTTAAATTAGCGTGTTATCAAATATATATAAATATTGGATGTCGAGTAAGAGAAATACCGTGGTAACTCAGGGTCCGAGCGTTCGCCTTAAGTTTCATAGCGCGCGACCGTTCTATTCCCGATTTCGATTTGTCTAATAACTTACAGAATTTATATTGTACCAGACCGGGACAAAAATAATAATGTATGCATGTTTGTTTAGTTTTTTGGTCATCGGGTCTAGTTGTGCATGTTAAATGTAGGTATGTATGTAAAATCTACCGCTTTCCCACCGAGTTGTCGAAAGAGACGACTAAGGTATTGCACGGACAGCCCTTATTCGTGCCGAATAACACCATAATATGCAATGCTGTCACTATACTGCTCAGGAGATTAAGAATTTTTCGACTCGCACCAAAAGGGCGGCACGTGGTTCGCCACCCGTCACGTCTCATATCCCGCGAGGGCGAATAAATGGCAACGTGAGTGACCTCCGCCTACTCCTTATATAGGAAAAAGTCGCGACTGTATGTATGTACTCGTATTATAAAAAAAAAGTAAAGTTTCAGCCTATAAATGTCCCACTACTGAGCACAGGCCTCCTCGACTTTCTGAGAGGGTTTTGGAGCTAGGAAGAATCCGCCACGCTGCTCCAATGCGGGTTGGCGGACTTCACATGTCTTCGAAATATTTCTATTCCTCGGACATGCAGGTTTCCTCACGATGTTTTCCTTCACCGCTAAGCACGTGGTAAATCATCACTTAAAATTGTAGAACAATATTAGAAGTGCTGGTACCGGGGAGGTGCTGATCCCCGGTACTCGTATTATAATAACGAATTATTAATTTCATCTTTCTTTTAAACACTAAAAATCATTTGTTATAGCGGCCGCCATTATGTCAACGTAAGATTATTCTATTCGGCTTGAAACAAGCGAGCGTAAATATAAATTTCATTTAAAACCACTCTAGCTGTAAGAATTTTATAAGCTCTCCCACGCTCTCATAAATCCAATTACACTCGCAGAAGTATAATAAATTTACATTGCGATACGAGAAGCCTAAATCTCGTCTGAAGGGTATTACATCATGAAAGCTTACTGAAAAAATGGTATATGAATTACGACTGAATTATACATATAAGCAATGAAAACCGTGTTTGTTTGAGAGTTGACCACGTGGCTTAATGGTCGGTGTATCTCGCTACTGGGCCACGGGACCAGGGTTAGACAAAGCCGTAGCTAAGAATTTTACAAGAACAAAAATTGTTGGTTTTTAATTGAAATTGTAGAACAGTTTTAGAGGTGCTGGCGCCAGTATTGATAATTGTGACGAAACGAGCAATACGTCCACCTGGTCGTAAGTGCAACGTTTGCCCATAACAGATGCGGTTTTACTCAGAATATTTCTGTGTAGCACCACACTGTGCCCGTCACCTCTTAAGTTTCATACGCCTACTGATTACGCTAGCTCTCAGTGCCCTTCAAACCGAAACACAGTAATGTTTTGCACACTACTGCTGCACGGCAGAATAACTGGCCCTGGGGTGGTACCTACCTAGACGGATTCCTGTATAGGAATCCTACCACCAGAAATAGCCACAGCCAGCATAACTATATAAACGATTTGTTTATAAGCCTTTGCAGTAAAGAATAAATTATGCTTTATCGAAATAATATGTGTTTCAGTGAATTGAACTTTAATTATAAAATAAATAAGGTCTTTCGCCTAAATAGATCTCGTATGAAAGGAAATGATTCTTCTTTATTCTTGAACGATTTCAATTTGTCTGATCACGATTGAAAATAAATGAGATTTCATTTAGTTTTATACTATTTTATACTATTTTCTCCAGCCAATAAAGGTCTTTTATTGGCTGGAGAAAACAGGCACTCAGCAGGTGGACTTTTTGTGTTTTTTTATTCAAGAGAACAACAATATTCATTATCATATCAGCCTATAAGTAGTCCATTGCTGGACGTAGGCCTCCCCCATAGATGGCCACAAAAGTTTGCAGCTCTCATTTTGGGGGGATTTTGCCATAGTTGCCACACTCAGCAGGCGGGTTGGCAGCCGGAGTTTGTTTACTCAGATGTTGCAGGAAGATGGTGCTGCCCATCTTCTGGTTTTAATTTTTCCAGTGGAGTTTTACGACACCCACTGGAGGAAATGGGGTGATAGATTCTGAAGAAAAGTAAGTTACTTTGCTAAGATCCGCATGCGGATCTTAGCAAAGTAACTTACTTTTCTTCATTATAATGGATTTCCGCAAAGTAACCCCTGATTCTATTAACTGTGATAGATTCTCTTATGCTACACGGCATATCTATGTATATAGTAGAACTGATAAACGTTGGGGAGGAAAGGTTCTCGAGTGGATGCGTCGTACCGGCAAACGCAGTGTGGGGCACGCACTAGATGGAGCGACGACCTGCACGGTTTTGCAGTTCTTTGATAGATGCCGGTCGTCGATAGTTGCAGGTAGCAATCAACAATACATTCGCACGGATGCTCTCTCACGAGACAGACGTGCCCCATTATAAGAACGAAAACGGCTTCTCTCGCGTTGTTAGTTCCCGGCCTGGAGGCGTGCGTCTCTGGCGGATTCAGCTCGTTTAGGCGGTCGTCTCCGACGACTGTGCTCTTCGGGCCCCGCTTAAGCGGGCCCCCGTCCATCGTGTAGAAGGATAGCGGGCTCTTTTCGCGACGTTTTTAACGTCGCCGCTACAGGTTTGTACATAGTGCAGTGACATATTAGGTACACTAACACAAGTAGTGCCAACAACACACCTCCCTGCCGCGCGGCAGGGAGTCATGAGCTAAAATAAACTCTTTCGTGACGTAAATTCTTCCCCGGTTCTCGGTATGGACCAGGTGGAAGCCGCGCAGTCGGAACTTCGTCGCCTCCTGGCGGCGAAGTACCCCGCTATTAACGCAGAGGCGCTTGTAATTTTACGCCCTCTGTCTCCGATCGCCGTCGGTGAAAAACCGTTGGCCCCCCGCGCCGCCGCGTCCCCCGCGACCGCCGCCGCGCTCGAAAAACGGCCGTTAGGCCCCCCCGGCCCCTCAGGCCCCTCAGCCCCCTCCGGGCAAAAACCGTTAGGCCCCTCCGGCCCCGCAGTCGTCGCAGGCCCCTCGGGCCTCGCCAAATCGACGCCGTTGCCGTTCGCCTCTGGTACACGGCGTCCTACGTCGCGCGATCCTCCGCCTTTCTCTTGGCGCGACCCGCCGCAATCGCCAGACGACGTTGTGATGCAAGCGATGCACTCCGCGCAGTCGTCGCGCGCATCATCGCGTGCATCATCGGTAGTAAGTCACCACTCCGACGAATACTATAGATCGGACCAAGAGAGCTATTGCTCCTCTCCAACTCCATCCACGGAGCCAGAAATGGCCGCCCCCGGAGACGATGGCTTCACCACCGTCACCGGTCGCAAGAGGCGCCAAAAAAAAGAAGCCGACGCCAGGCCTCCTTGTAAGGTGGCCGCCGCGATGCCGCCTCCGCGCCCGAAAATATCCGCCAAAAAGGCGACGCGCCCTGTCCCGATGGACACCTCCACGCCCTCCCGAGAGGCCGGAGCCCCCCGCGCCCCTAAGGCGCCGCCTCCTGTAGTAATACAGGATACGGCTGCCTGGGGCAGCATTTCGAAAGCGCTCGACGAAAAGCGCATAATTTTCACGCGTGCTAGGCCGATCGCAAACGGCATTAGTGTCACGGTGCCGACACCGACAGACCATCGCGCTCTGAAAACATGGTTAGCCGACAGAAAGATCGGCTACCATACATACGCACTCGAGGGGGAACGCATCCTCCGCGTAGTTATCCGCGGCGTCCCGAAAGACATCGAGACGCAACTCATTTTAGAGGACCTTAAGTCCAAAGGCCTCCCCGCTTTACAAGTACATCGCATGACCAACTTGCGAACTAAGGCGCCGTACAACCTAGTGCTCGTGCACTTAGAGTTGTCGGACGACGGTAAGAAGATTTTTGACATAACTAGTGTATGCAATCTCTCTGGCATCGTAGTCGAGGCACCGCGTAAGCGGTCCTCGCCTAGCCAGTGCCACCGCTGCCAACTTTATGGCCATTCCGCGCGCAATTGCTAAATAATATTCTGCTTCGATGGTGATCCAAGCCGAGGTTCGTACCTCCTTCAGAGGGGCCCTTGGATCACTTCGAGCCCCCCCTTGTTAGTCGGATACTTTTATTCGTTTTCAGGGGTCGAAGTGCAGCGCAGTTGCTCAGCAGCGACGTTGTCCTTCTCACTCGCGGGCCTTCTGCTCGCGAGTCGCTTTCTACGACGCAGTAAAAGCCATAAGGCTAATTGCATACACACACACAAAAAAAAAAAAAAAAGTTGCAGGTAGCTGAGGACTGTGTTTTGTGGCAATCATTGGGAGAGAGACCATCAGTTGACTGGTATGGGCTGAAATGACGATGATGCTGAGGATGTGTTACTGTTAAAATTGTTACTAAATTAAACTTATACCTATGAGCAAACCTAAGCTGACAAATATAACTACGATGAAATAGAGGTATTTATTTGCATAATAACGTGCAATAATTTGCTAACTTATTTGCAAGAAAACTATATTGAAAAACAATATTTCAAAAGTTACTTTAATTAATAAAAGAACGCGTGCAACTCAGTGTCGTGACAGAAGCGCAACTTATAATAACTTATAATAACTTAAATAAACATGTATTAAAAAACATCACTGAGTGTTAAATTACTGATTAGGATATAAAAAATTATTAATTAATCGAAGTAACTGATCGAGCCGTGGTCCGGCGCTGTCGGGCGCCCTCGAGTCAGTGTACTTAAGCGCACAGGGTATCAGTCCAAGTTAATTTGGCGAATTATATTGCCAATGAAAAGGGTAGCTACCCGCCAGATCGAATGATCTGATCTGGGGAGGACGTCTCCTCCGACTAGTAATATTTCTTGAGCTTATCATGTAGCGATAAAGATGTCGCTACAACGAGGTCCCCTCTCGGGGGCCCTTGCGCTAGTTACATTATAAAGGTATCGGCTAAGCGCCCTCGGCGCTCTGCCACCTTTAAATCCGGCGAAGCTGTGAAAGCCTTCGGGCTAACAGTTACCATCAGACCAATAAAAAAATCAATACATATTAATTAACAATAACAGAAAGGTTGCTAAAAAACGCTGCACTCAAAATTACCTTGAAATTTTACTCTCATCGCGCTCGAAGATTTTTTGTTTTTTTTTATTCAAACTTTCATGCACTAGTGGTACATATGGCAGACTTAATGTCCAAAGGCATTCTCTCCCAGTCAACCATAAGGCAAAGCAGAGACAAACATAATATGAAAGGCGGAGCAGCGAATAATATGAGAGTAAAAAAATTAATTATTATATCCAAATCTATAAATATAAATACATAAAGTATAGTTATACCAATACATACATATACACAGATACACATAAACAAGTATATATACACATCTAACATACATACATACATATATAAACAAACACACATACACACGAATAAGAGAGAAACATAAAATTCAAACTTGCAGAGAAATTTTAAAATATTCCGTAATTTATTTTTGAACGCAAAACTTGTTAGGAGCCTTTTTAATGTCGAGAGGTATATCGTTACAGAGTCTTATAGCCGTTAAGGCGAAAGGGTGAGTTGTGTAGCCAGAGCGGTGTAATGGCGTGAGCAGTTTGAGATTACCCGAGGAACGGAGAGAACAGTCTATTCATCTCCCAGGTATTGAAACCTAGATTTCAAATACTCAGGAGCACATGGATCGTTTAGTATTGTGAAGTGTTTTATGTAAGTTTTATGTAGGTTTCCCTTGGTTGCCGTGTGGTAGCGGCTTAAGAGAATCTACCAACTCATCTCATCCCGTGGGTGTCGTAAAAGTCGACAGAGGGAAAATATAAATCAGAAGATGGGCAGCAGCATCTCCTGGAACATCTGAATATATAAACTGCGGTTGCCAACCCGCCTGCCAAGCGTGGCAACTATGGCAAAATCCCCCCAAAAGGAGAGCTACAACATTTGTGGCAATCTATGGGGGAGGCCTATGTTCAGCAGTGGAATAGTGATAGGCTGAATTGATGATGTAGGTTTCTATTAATATTTGGACAACTGAAAGAGAACAAGAACCACTTGGTTTTAAAGTAACACCGTTACGAACATGTAACACAAATTACAAATGCAAGAATAGTAATGTCTTATGTTTCCACATGCTTTATGACTTGTGCCATGGCAGATATGATTGTACTTCACTTATTAATTAACTGAGATATAATGTACCTATAAAAACACATTGTCGTAATGCAAGTCAATCGTTTGCAACTGCACTATGTCGCACTAATGCCGGCAAACGGTCTCCGATGTATAAGCTAATGAGCTCATACAATACACATTTCAACTGTATCGCGACATATTGTTTTTGCGTATCGGTCTGCTTAAAAAGGCAGTAACAGAAATAATCAGTGCCTTTAGAACTTTAGAATTTTTAGTTATGAGTTTAGACTTTATTGTTTACACTTAGTTGAAATTTAGACTTTAGTGTTTACACTTAATTGTAAAACTTTAAAAATTATGTTACAACACCTCTATATTTTCGCTTATTAATTTGCGGTTAACGGTGCTGGTAGCACAATAAGTAATAATTGTGTACAATTTTTAGTTATAAATTAATATTGTGTTTACTGTTTGTTAACCCTAAAAAAATATAAAAAAAATTAGGGGAAATATTTTGACATTAAAAAAATTTGCCGATAGCTGTCCGACAGAGTACAATAGCACCTACGTCTTTCCTACCGAGGTGTCGTAAGAGACGACTAAAGTATTGTACGGACAGAATAATACAATAATATGCACTGCTGTCACTACACTGCTCGTAAGAATGTAATAGGAGGTAAGAACTATATGAATCGTACCAAAATGCCGCCGTTTTGTCGATGTGGTTCGCCCCACACGTCACGTCTCATTTCCCGCGAGAGCGAAAAGTGTGCTACGGGTAAGGTCTCTGTCTACCCCTTGTACTGTTAAAAGGCGTGAATGTGTGTATGTATGCATACAAACATACATAAGATCACGACTGTATCCCATAAGGGGTAGTCAGAGACTGGGCACTCACTGCAAAAACAGATGACTGCCACAATCCACGTTTCACCAAAACAATATAATGCACTTGGTGTGATAGGTGGTGGGCCCATCGTCACCATGCACTGTGCACGTAGTTTAATTCCTTACTCGCCTTTTACGAGATCCATTGAATGAGACGGTGTGGTAGTATTCTTTTAACGAGCCGCCACCACACGGCTGTATGAATGAATGTGAAATATTTCCAATTAATGACACATGGCCTAAATATTTCAAACTTGATACACGTGGAGCTCCGCCAACTCATTACGCGTACGAACATAGCAATCATTACGTTAATGCCTTTAATGTCATTTAAATGTCATGACTTTAATTATACATCGTTAGTCACAATCGTTACGCTTATTCTATATCATCATGCTTATCTTTAACCCGGCGGTTTCACCCGCGTAAAATATGTCGACCACCGATTGCGTCGTACATGGTACCTCGCTGATCTGGGGGTATACTGTGTAACTATGGTTGGTTTCGTGATCGTTTTCATTTGATCCCATTAACCAATGAATGAGGTCCTTACGCCAAAATAAAACCGATCACGATACCCACCAGAGTTACAAGATAGACCTTCTGAGCATTGACAGTTCGGCTCTTCTTGATAACGTTCGGTTCCCAACGTATGACTTTTAAAGATTGCAGCATAAAGTAAAAAATCAAAGCCTATAAGTTTCTTCGAAGGTTAGCGCGTTTAAACCGATCAAATTATATAACGTCATATAGATACGTCATATTCCCAGAAGACCACTGAAGAAGGCGTTGCGAACGCAGCGACCACATAATACAAATTCGTTATCACGCGCTATTTATCCTTGTCACTGTCGTTGTAAATGGAGTATGGTTGTCTCTTTCCTTGCGATTCCGTAGTCATGACGACGTTTGGAAAGTCGCAATAGTCGAAATTTTTAGCTTCACTTACGGAAAGTTGGTAACATATCTACTTCTTTTTCTTTTATCTTACAATATCGTTGATTTACACACGCAAACTCTCCAGTTTCATAGTAAAATTATTTATAATAATATACTTTTAATACTACTACTAACAATGGTGGTGGTAGGTAGGAACCACCCCAGGGCCGGTTATTCTTCCGTGAAACAGTAGTGTGCAAACATTACTTGCTCTTTCTGCTATGCGGCCGATTATCACTTAAGCTTGCTGATCCTTAGGCTTAAGTCAGTTAGTCTAGTTCTGCTGAGGATTCTATCTCGGAGAAACATCTCGCACCTAACACTTTCTATAGCTTGCTGAGCGAATTTGAGCTTCCTCATGCAGCCTAGGCCAAGGACCACGTCTCGGTTCCGTATTCCATCACACGCATCGGTTGATGACTTGACTATGTACTTTCGCATAAAAGGGAACTAAAAAAAAACATTATTTGAGAAAGTGATGAGACGAGCAAAATGTTCACCCGATAGTAAGTGCAACGTCTGCTCATAACAAACGCCGTGTCACCCAGAAAAGTTCCTGTGTGGCACCACACTGCAATCATCACAGTCAGAGATAAGTTCTAAAGTCTCATTTGCCCAGTGATTACAATAGCTCTCTGTGCCCTTCCGACCAAAACACAGGTTTGCACACTACTCTCAACCGTGAAGCCTGCATACGAATCCTAGCACCTGTAACTATATAGTTAATATATAAATATGTAATGAAGGTTTCTGACTTTGTCACAACGTATTTGCGTATATTTTTTGTCACAACGTATTTGCGTTTTTTTTTTCCGTATTTTTTGTTTTATGAGGCGAGTGTGAATGGTGTAGCCAGTAAGGGCATACGTATCACGATCAGATCGAGGTCGTCTTAAGGAAAGACCACGTCGGAAGTACCCGCAACCGACGAGCTTGTATGAAAACACTAATGAAAGTAGAAGAAACGAAAGATGTGTGTCAAGATCGTAGCAAGTGTAAAGATGCGGTCTCTGCCTACCCTAATGGAAGGCGTGACAATATGTATATTTCTTGGTTTTATTTGTGTACAAGGGATTTCTTTTATTGTATCAAGTGACGAAACGAGCAAAACGTTCACCTGGTGGTAAGTGCAACGTCCGCCCATAACAAATGCTGTGTCAGCCAGAATATTTCTGTGTTACACCACACTGCGCCTGTCACCCTGAGACATCAGTTCTTAAGTCTCAAATGCCCAGTGATTACGCTAGCTCACAGTGCCCTTCAAACCGAAACACAGTAATGCTTGCACACTACTGCTTCACGGCAGAATAACTGGCCCTGGGGTTGTACCTACCTAGACGGATTCCTGCATAGGAATCCTACCACCAGTACCTTGTATGAATTTATTTGCGCTCTTCAATATTATATACAGTTTTCTATATTTTTCTTTCGCTGTTATGAAATTGTGTTCGTGACATGACACTAAGCACTCATAAAATGTGACCCGATCATAAAACGTAATTGCTGAACCGTAATGGGGGGTTAACTTCATGGCACGTTCGAGGTCGTTTACTATCTCACGATAAAGTATGTTATAGTGATGATTCATTCAGTTTATTTCTTAATGTTAATTATTGTTTATACTCATATAAGTATTTTCGACTACAGTATGGAGATAGAAAGTAAAATGATCAACATTGACTGGTGGTAATATTCCGTGTAAAAACATTACCCCGTTTCAGATAGCTAGTCTGGGCATATAAGACTACAGAGAAATGTTCTGGGTGCACGGCGTTTGTTATGGACAGACGTTCCACTTACCATCATATTTGCATTCGACGAAAGACCTTTTCACAAGTATGACACACGTTGCAAGCATGTCATGCCTTTTTCGTCGTCGTCGTCGTCGTCGTCGTCGTTTCAGTCTATCACAAGTCCACTGCTGAACATAGGCCTCCCCCATAGATAGCCACAAAAGTTTGTAACTCTCATTTTGGGGGGATTTTGCCATAGTTGCCACGCTTGGCAGGCGGATTGGCAACCGCAGTTTATTTATTCTGATGTTCCAGGAAGATGCCCATCTCCTGTTTTTCATTTTCCCTCTGTCGACTTTTACGACAACCACAGGATGAGATGGGGTGGTAGATTCTCTTAGGCCGCTACCACACGGCATGCCTTTTTATAATATTAAAAATGTGAAACTTTGTATGTTGGTCTGTTTGACATTCAATCACACTGAAACAGCTGAACGGCTTTTAATTAAAATGCAAAGAGGTACATTTTGTAATTAAAAAAACATTTTAACAATAGGGCCTATAACAATATAAACTAGAATAATAGAGCACTATTTATAAAAGTCGTCTCTGTCATAAAAATCTATCATATCTAATTTTAATTCGGGCGGAGCGAAGCGGGCGCGAAAATAGCTAATTTAATATAAAAATACACTTTATAAGACAATCGTTTTAAGTGTTTTTGCACAAATGTTGACTCTGACTGGGATTCGCACCCAGTAGCGTAGCAGTCAGGTACTTTGACCACTAAACCAAACGGACTTTAATTTTTCTTTCTATAGTTCTTATGGAAATTTCATTTCTAAGAAATAATTAGCTAAGAAAGAATCTATCACCCCATTTCGTCCCGTTGGTGTCTTAAAAGTAGACACAGGGAAGATAAAAACCAGGAAATGGGCAGCAGCATCTTTCTGGAACGTCTGTATAAATAAACTGCGGTCGTCAATCCGCCCGCCAAGCGTGGCGACTATGGCAAAGTTCCTGTGTCCAACAGTGGGCTAGTGATAGGCTGAAGTGATGAAGAAAGAATTACGACGTACTTAATGAAAATCGTTGCAAAATAAAGTCACCTTCACTGTTCTTCCCTAGTGTATTAAATAATGAATACTGTAGCTGAGGGACGGGTTCTGAAGCTAATCATGACTTGCAAACGACCACGCCCTGTTAAATTAATTTACAATGGAAATTGAGTCTCACGGTGATCTTCTTGTTCTCGGTGAAGTAATCGCTGTTAGCCTTTTGGCTTTTACAGCTTCATCGGATGCTGTGCTCGCGGGCCCGGGGCCCGCGTGCCAGGTTTGGTTTGACCCAAACATAAATACATAAATATAAACTCCTACTAAACATCTAAAGCCGTGTGGTAGCGGCCTAAGAGAATCTACCACCCCATCCCAACCCGTGGGTGTCGTGAAAGTCGACAGAGGGAAATTCAAACAAGGAGATGGGCAGCAGCATCTTCCTGGAACATCTGAATAAATAAACTGCGGTTGCCAACCCGCCTGCCAAGCGTGGCAACTATGGCAAAATCCCTCCAATATGTGAGCTACAAACTTGTGGCTATCTATGGGGGAGGCCTATGTTCAGCAGTGGCCTTGTGATAGGCTGAAACGACGAAACATCTAAATTCGGACCGTTGCGTTCGCTAGCGTGCTTGCGCTACTGTGAATATCTCCATAAATTATCTTAAGTCATCTAATGACCGTCCGAGGGAGACTGCGGGCCTCCGTTCGGACTGTCGACTTGTGTGTCGGTAACTCTGGGCGGTGAGACCGCCCTGGAACACGGGTGCATCTAGTGTACGCGGTGTTATTAACGATAGCTGCGCGCCGCTCTCTACGGCGGTCGCGCGACGTTGTGCGTGTGATGTTAAAACTATTGACTGTGTGTACAGTGTTGTTCGGATCGTGGTTGACCTGGTGATCTTCTGCATCCATTACTTAGAAATAATAGGAACTGTTAAAAAGTTGTCGCTCCATCTAGTGGGGGTTCGTTCTAGATTAATACAGTTTATGTTTAACATTTGTAAAGATATTCTCTTATATACATTAACTTAACCTCTAACCTCTGTTCTACAATGCATATTTATATGATAATGTGGGCTGCTTTAAACACACGGATTTCCACATGTATGCAGACGATAAAAAATATTCCGTAAAATGTGTAACCAGCATGACATTGAACTGATGCAAAAATATCTGGTCTGCTTAACAACGTACGTTAAAAAGAAAACTACAGACAACATAAAAAGTGTGAGTCTATTTCATTTACACGTAATACAAAATCTATTATAAATATCTAAAGGTTTGGAGGGACATCTATTGATAGAGTAAACGTGGTTCGAGACTTAGGAATTATTTTGATCATAAAATATTGATGTCTTGCGGGATCTCGGTTTCGTTTTACGCGTCCGCAAACTATTTTCAGGTCTAGCAGTCATTGAGACCGTTTATAATGCATATGTAAGCAGTTCTCTTAAGTATACGAGTACTATATGGCCCCCACAATATATCATATCTAAAGACCGCTTGGAGAGAATTCAGAGAGCTTTTGTTAACTACCGAAACTTTCGCAGTCGTAAAAGTTCGGTAAGTTACCAAAGTAGCTGCACCAAATACGGGCTTTTGGCATTGGCTCAAAGGTGTATTGTCTTAGATATGTGCTTACTATCGATAAGTACGTATCGTAATATCGATGTAGTACGTGGGAGGTGTAGACTGTCCCAAGTTAGTGTCGAAAATCGCATATCGCGTTCCATCATCGCACTCGTCGCACAACCCTACTGTATGTACCTCTCCATTCCACTAATTCATCTTAAAACTCTCAACGGATCGTACGTACAATAAAGCCTACAGTCATATAGACCTCTTTTCTTGCTCAAAATATATATTTTAAAAACAAATTATTAATATATACTTATCTATAAAATGGGATGGTTAATTCCATTTTCTATAAATTTTCATTTCCCTTATTTTTTATTATATATAACTTTATATATAACTTATTACAATCCTTTGCGTATACACATTATTATTGATTATCACTATATAGCTAAATACATCATTATATAGTTATTATTTTATATTTTATTTATTTATATATTTTGCTATTTTTTATATATACATCTGTTATAATATACATAACGGGGTCAGCTATGGCTGAGCGATAGCGCCGCCTACCTCTTGATTATACGGTACAGGGTTCCTTGTGTAGATAGCGCTGAATAATACTTTCACTTTACTACGCTTGACCACCAATTAACCAGACAAACCGACAGTTTCGTTTTGAATGAGTGACCAGATCGGTGTCTCAAATTAAACTGCCTCCTGCACAATCCGAACCTCCCCAATGCGACTGCCACGTCCACGTGCCGCTATTACATTAACTAGTGATGTAACGGTGTTCACCACTTCCTCAGTACTACGGTAATCAAATGAGCAGCTTAATATTTAACGATATCGTTTTCCCTGATATACACAACTATAATTACAATTAAAATGACAATACAACAATACAGAACATATTATGTTTATCTTTGCTTTGCCTTATGGTTGAGAGGGTTACTGGGAGAGAACGCCACATGTACCACTAGTGCATGAAAGTTTAAATAAATAAATAAATAAACTACTCAACGACTGCTTATAAAATGTCTTGCAACAAATGCTTTTAGTTTATAAAAGGAAAACCTGTTATTGGTCTTAAAGTAACAGCCTATAAATGTCCCACTGCTGAGCACAGGCCTCCTCTCATTTCTGAAAGAGTTTTGGAGCGAAGAATAGTCCGCCCCCCTGCTCCAATGCGGGTTGGCGGACTTCACATGTCCTTGAAATTTTTCTATTTCTTGGATATATGCAGGTTTCCTCACGATGTTTTCCTTCAACGCTGAGCACGTGGTAAATCAGCACTTAAAACTGTAGAACAATTTTAGAGGTGCCGGCACCAGGGATCTCTTTTTTGTAGAAGTCCACGGATCGGCCTAAAAAATCTACTGATCCTTTTCGCTGATTAGTTAATTTAACCTAATGTAGGATGTGAATGACCTGGGGTGGTAGCTACCTAGACGGATTCCTGCATAGGAATCCGTCCAGGTAGCTACCACCCCAGGGCCAGGTATTCCGCCGTGAAGCAGTACTGTGCAAACATTACTGTGTTTCGGTCTGAAGGTCACTGAGAGCAATCGTAATCACTGGGCATCACTTAAGAACTTGTGTCTCAGGGTGACGCAGGGTGTGGGCGCAGTGTGGTGCTACACAGAAATGTTCTGAGTAATACAGCATCGCTTATGGGGAGACGTTGCACTTACCATCAGTTGAACGTTTTGCTCGTCTCGTCACTTTATCAAATAAAAAAAAAACATAACAGTTCTTCTTATAATTCCCAAAGGCTTCCGTCCCAACCCTTACACGAGCGGGATTATGAATGCATAGGTAGCTTATCTTTTGATAGAATAACATATAAGTATGTGTATTTTTTCTAAAAGAAAATGTATTCTTATACTAAATTTGAGAAGAAAACGTTTTGATGTTACTCGTCAACTATGATAATTAAAAATACGATAATCTCTTAACATTGTTACATTATATTCTTTTTTATCCTAGTTTTATGTCTATGTATATATTAATAAGTGAAGAGAATCTTTGTTTTGACGCATATTGCGCGCGAGGAGGAGTGTGGGATTTGGCATAGTTAAAATTTATATGGAGAAGAAGCGAGGAATCTAAAATTTATATTATAATATGCCTTAGAAGTACAATAAATTGAATAATAAATGGAATATTTACGTTCATACTGACAATGTCAATCATAAAATGTCAAACACGTAATAGTCTCTGGTCAAACAGTCGCACAGATTTTAAAGCAGTGAGAGATAAGAGAGACAGTATTTTAGAACAGTTTTTAAAAGTTGCCAACAAATATTTACTCAAACATCACTAACGTACAAACTTAAAAAAAGTAAATTACGGTCGAATTTCTTAATTAATCTTAATTACATCATGATCCGTTGCCACTTCAGAAAATTATGACTATACTGACTGTCGCAGAGTCAATATCACTTGATGATGCCTCGTTTTGAGGTGATACATGTGTCGTGTTCTCGACCTCAGTTATATGTATTGCCTAGTGGTAGTTGTAGTTGTAGTTGAGGGTGGCGGTATTAGTTTGCTTGTACACGCTGTTGAGGGAAGGCGGGCGGTGCTCTTCAAAAACTAAGTAATACACACCATTTTAAACTTTGCAAAGATCTTCGTAAATTAACCGCCACCAGATACCCTCCACCAAACACTACAATACCACCACTAGGTAATATACAGCGCTAAAGTCAAGAACACGACACATGTTTCGCCCCGAAACGAGGCATTATCAAGCGTCATAGACTTTATGACAGACAGTCCCCGAGTAGTCGGCAGGAGTTGGTTGATGTACTTAATTTATAGCTTCTCGTGACGGGAACTTTAGCAGTTATTTAAGAAAAGCACATTCTTATAAAAGTTAAAGTTAATTCATCATTATCATCACCATCATTTCAGCCCGTCACAAGTCCACTGCTGAACAAAGACCTTTCTCAAAGACGTCACACAAACACGACACCATTCCGAAAGTAAATTAGCAGCCTATAAATGTTAAGCTGGTGAGCCTCCTCTATTTCGAGAAGACCTTGCAGCTGGAAAGAGTCCGCGTCCAATGCAGGTTGGTGAATTTTACACGTTTTGGAAATATTTGTTTTCCTTTTCACACATTTATAGTTTTCGAGGCTGTGGCTGTGCTGGCTGTGTTGTGATCGTTCCCATTTCTCTGACACTGCAATATTGCCTACATCCGATCCTATCGCATCCAGCGTAACATCGGTCGCGAGTAGGTCAGGACGAGGTACTTTCTACGTTTTATTTTCACGCACCGCTAATACATATACGCATATATTTGTTAGTTGTCAATTAAATCTCAAATTCCAGCCTGAACCAAGTGCTAAACAAATTGTTGGTTGTGTTGTGATTGTCCATGTCTTTCACCGCGTGTGTACATCGGTTGCGGGTAGGTTGGGCCGAGTAAGTGCCTCAGTGTTTTCGCGTACATTTGTGGCACTATAATATCTCTTGCGCAGTTGATAATTTCCAAAATATTTCGGAAGAAGCCCCCCATGATCGAATATCGGCCGGGTGAACATCAATTGATTGGATTGTTTCTAGAAAAGGTTTATTAAAAGCCAGCTGAGCCCGCTACTTTGTTTGCGAAGACTAGAATTCGTATTAGATATTATATCCAACTTAAAAAAAAAACAAAAAGTGGGTGTGATAATAGAAGATTCCAAACTTTTTAAAATTAAGTCATTTCAGACAGACCTTTTGTTAATGTCAGAATTCGTTAAGTAACCGAACAAACAAATAAGAAAAGTATTTGAAAGCTCCAAAATTTAAAAAATCACTGCCAGACACTTGTTTTATTGATCTGTCATCATCATCAACATTTCAGCCTATTACAAGTCCACTGATGAACATAGGCCTCCCCTATAGATACTGCTACACTCGTCCCAACGTACCCGTGCCCGATATAACGCTCGCGCCGTAAGATTAGAGGTAGGCTCGGATTTAGTGTCAGAGTAATATTGACCACGATACCGTCAGTCACGATCCAGGCCACACTGTACACACAGTCAATAGCTTTAATATAACACGCACCACGACGCGCGACCGCCGTAGAGAGCGGCGCGCAATAGTCAATAATCACACCGCGTACACACGATTCACCCATGTTCCAGGGCGGTTCTCACCGCCCAGAGTTACCGACACACAAGTCGACAGTCCGAATGAAGGCGCGCAGCCTCCCTCGGACGGTCATTAGATGACTAAAATTTTTAAGATTTTCGAAATCGCGAAAGCACGCAGCGAACGCGACACAGTCCGAATTTCGAGGTTTTTGTAGGAGTTTTTATTTATTTATTTATGTTTGGGTCAAATCAAACCTGGCACGCGGGCTTCTGGCCCGCGAGCACAGTATCCGATGAAGCTGTAAAAGCCGAGAAGGCTAACAGCAATTACATCACCGAAAATATATAGAATATTATTATTTTTGTTATTATTTTTGGCATGGTCTGTTTATTCTGTTTGGTGGTATGGTTGGTTAATCGTTTAGTCTATAATATGATTTTTATTGCAGTTGATTTTACTAACCTAATCTATTTTTTACATTGCGTAATATTAGTTTCAAATGATTTTGAATTTGATTACTCTTTATTGTATATTTAAGTTTACTAGATTATTTCTATAATAAAACCATCTTCATAAAATTATAATTGTGCATGCCGTGGCTACTTATAATTAATATGTCACAAGCAATATAGTAATTCTACGCTTTATAGTATTTAATTAGACGTGTAACATTGTTAGTAACCCTAAAGTAATAATAAAATAAAAAAATATATTTCTCGAACATGTAGTGGAAGCCTCCCCTGTTATGTTTTTCTGCTATATGTGGTGTCCATTACGTTAACCAGCACTTCTGATTTTGGTGCTGCTCGCTCAGGGAATTGTAGCTACTCGTAGTGACTCATGTGCTTTGAAGTTTTAAGTTAAAACCAAACATTTTTATTTATTTACATTTGCGTACCAAATTTAATTTAATTAATTTAATTAAAATTTATTTGCACAAAAGTGCCTAGAGGTATTCTCTACCAGTCTACCTTTGGGTTGAGCAGAGAAAATATTATTTACTGTTTTAAATGAAAATATTTTTCTCTTCATCATCCTCCTGGTGTTCTTTTCATTATATATTACATGTTTTTCGGTATTTTAATTGTATATTGAGAGTTTATTTTTTAATTTCCTTTTTTATTTTTTTCCATTGCGTTATAAATTCCTGTTACGTTGCTGGTGATACGATTCGTATGCAGGAATTCGTCTAAGTAGGTACCACCGCAGTACCAACTATTCTGTCGTCAAGCGGAGACGTCCTAATGTAATTACTTGGCATATGATAGTAATTGTCGGCAAACTGTACGACTGAAAGAGCAATGAATGCAACTGAAGAGAAGACATGTGATGCACAAGAGGAATTCAGCAGAAGAATGAGATGCATGGATCAGGTCTTTGCCTAACGAGCCGAAAAATTCCTAATTCAAAGAGAAAAGGTCTATTGTTCATTGACTTGGAAAAGGCATATGACAGAGTGGTGAGGAATAAATTGTGGTCGACATTGTCTATGTATGGAGTGAACGGTAGCTTGATACAAGCACTAAAATCACTCTATAAGTATTCCAGTGCTTGTGTCAGGGTAAACAGAATGGTTTAACATAAAAAAAAGTGTTAGACAGGGATGTGTAGCTTTGCCGACACAGTTAAACCTATTTATAGACAATTGCTTGAAACATTTAAAAGAAAGTATGGATTAAGAATGAATGATCTGACCACCAAATGCCTCCTATACGCTGAATATCAGATTATAAAGCATCATCGGAAGATGAGCTGCAGGCAATGGTTAATATTATGCATGATGCTTTACAAAACAAAGGGATGAAAGTGAATGTAAGTAAACGAAAATATATCAATAATTGTTTTTGAAAGAGAAGAAAGTATGACTGATTGCAGAGTTTTCATTGAATGAGAAAGAGTGGAACAAGTGAAAGAGTTTGTATACTATTGTTCAAAGTTTACAAAAGACTGAAAGTATGACGGTGACTTTCAACGAAGACTGGAAATCGAGTGTATGGAGCCCTGCAGAACTTAATGTGTAGCCAGAACGTTTAAAGGCACGACTGGTTGTACAGGAGAAGGTACTGGTCCCAACACTTATGTATGGCAGTGAATGTTGGGTCTGAGAGAAGAAGCATGACAGTAAGATTGTTGCTGAGGAAATGAGAATTTTGAGAAGGATAGTAAGAGACTGATGAACAAAGTGAGGAACAGCGTGATCGTTGCGGTGTGGTTGAAGTTGCTGTGACAAAGATAGGGAAAGGGATGGGTTTGAACTCGTAGAGAGGATGGATAAAAGAATAGTTCGTGGGAGGCAAAAGTATCAGAACGTCAGATTGGAAACAATTTAAGGAAAAGCCACGTTAAAAGTAACGCTCGTGAAAGTAGAATAGTGTACCGAGTAATAATGGCGTGTGAAGTATTCACAAGCGAAATAACTAGGGAACACATAAAGATCTTATATTATCTTAGCTAAACCTACTGGTTAAGTTTACTGGTAGTATGACTCCGCTCTCGTAATCCGTCTAGGTGTTTCGTTCCTAAGGGCATTGAGAGCTAATGTTATTTCTGGATATATGAGCATAAAGAACTGATATCTCAGGGGGACGGACGCAGCGTGGTGTCACATAAAGATGTTCTGGGTGATATGGTATTTTTTATAGGCAGACGTTGCACTTACAATCGGGTGAAGGATTTGCTTCGATTGTCAGTTTCTGCCATTACAAAAGTCTGCCTGTAGCAGTCGATTTGTGATGGGCCGAAATAATAATGATGATGATCTAATTATGAATAATGCGTAAACACTAAAGCAATAACTATTTATTTACATTACTTTGTGTAAAATTTCTCCAGCGAAGCAAAGCGTCGGAGCAAAGTGATTGTGTAGGAAACAGACCGGAAATTACGCATCAACGGTACATGTACGAGTATGTAGTTGAGGTATTCCCAGTGGAAAGTTGCTCAGTAGATAAGATAGTCTTTGCTTCTCTTCAAACGAAATGGTAATGTAAAGGAAAATAAAGGTACTTTTTATTATGAGCTGCTCTTTTGTTTAAGAGAAAATGACGAGACGAGGAAAACTTTCACTTCATGGTTATTGTAACGCTTATCCATAACAAATGCTCTGTCACTTGTTATACATACATACATACATACATAAGATCACGACTGTATCCCATAAGGGATAGTCAGAGACTGGGCATTCACTGCAAAAACAGATGACTGCCACAATCCACGTTTCACACGTGCACTTGGTGTGATAGGTG
Organism: Luehdorfia chinensis; assembly: GCA_019845155.1. Lineage (NCBI taxonomy): Eukaryota > Metazoa > Arthropoda > Insecta > Lepidoptera > Papilionidae > Luehdorfia > Luehdorfia chinensis. Next base: position 4,073,645 of record JAHVAK010000390.1, read on the forward strand.
GTGAGCCCATCGCCACCATGCGCTGTTGGGTGCACAGTGCAATAGCCGTGTGGTGGCGGCTCGAAAAAGAATACTACCTCTCCATCTCATCCAATGGATCTCGTAAAAGGCGAGTAAGGAATTAAACTTGTTATGGATAGACTTATATGTTCTTAATTCTTATATGTTCACACTAGCTCTCAGTGCCCTTCAGACCGAAACACAGTGAGAGGGTTTTGGAGCCCGGAAGAGTCCGCCGCGCTGCTCCAATGCTTGTTGGCAGACTTCAAATATCCTCCAAATATATTTTTTATTCCTCAGACATTCAGGTTTCCTTCCATACGATGTTTTGTTTCACCGCTGAGCACGTGGTAGAAGAGCACTAAAAATTGCAGAACAATTTTGGAGGTCCGGCATGGTGAATCGAACTCGAGTCACACGCGATATACTATGAAATTTAAGGCGCGGCCCCTGAGATAACACGGCTCTCGTAACACAGTAATTCTTGCAAACTACCGCTACCAGGCATTATAATGGCTCTGTAGCTGTACGTACCTAGACGGATTCCAGCATAAGATGCCTACCAAGTTCGAAAAATAAAAGATTATCTGCAGTTCTTACATTTATTGTTATGAGTTTTATCCGATCCATGTCCGATATCTACTAAGAAAGACTTTCTAGTTTTAGCCAACTTATACATAGGAACCTCTAGCGCATCTCCTCGATCTATCATTCTACAGGATACAGTCACTTTTTTGTTAAGTTTTTCGTAGCGACTCGCAAGGTCCCAAGTTAAAGTTTGCTAATCCAGCTGCGAGTCCCCACAGTAATACGCCATAGGACATAATACTGTGGAAGTGTGCAAAATATACCAATTTAGCTATAGCTTCATCAGTCAGTCTAATCTTTCTTTCTGCAAAAATGGGAGCTAATTTTGGAGCTATTTTTCAACGTGTCGTCCCCACTATAACTTGAAATCAATAGTGATTCCATCGAATACAGTTGAATTTTCAAACGTAACATTGGAATTCTGTAAATTACTATTAATATTATGCGCCGACTTAGACATTTTAAAGTGTAAACATTTTGTTTTGCCTGCATTTAAAACTACACCATTTGGAAACAATATCTAGTTTCTTTGGGATGTTCAAGCGTTAAGTTATTTCTGTTAACTTTAAACAACAATGATATATAACCAAACTACCTCAGACTTTTTTTGTAAATACCTTAGTCGCCTCTTACGACACCTCGGTATGAAAGAGGTAGGTGCTATTTTACTCTGCCGGACACCTATCGGCTCATTACAACACAACCAGATTGTATTTTCGTTAAAATATTAACTCAAGCTGCTATTCAAACTTAAGACCCGCCGTGTTAAAGTCAGATACCTATACGCTAACCACGAGGCCACGAGGTCGTACGCCAATAAGCTATGGGTAGCAGATTCAATTCCCGGGACAAGTATACAATAAAGAATTACATTTACTTGTGACGAGTGTTTGTGCTTCTGTTATTAACTTTTGTAACATTTTTTAATACATTTTATTTATTTTTAAGGTGTTTTTTTTCTATAATATTTAATCATTGTCCTGTATGTTGTGCCGTGAATATATTTACATTCTAAATATTTATTTTAAGAAAATACTTTAATCTCTGACTATTCAGTGAAAAATGTCGTCATGATTAACCCGATGGGAAGCGAACCCGAAAGAAGATGTACTTCGCTCATTAATTATATCTAAGTGTTGTGCCTTATGTGCTTAATGTGCGCCCGTGGCTTAAACTTACAATAATTATAAAAAAAACTTATATGGTATTAAAAAATAGCAGAGGGCAGCGGAGCAAAAATTTATTTTATAACATATGAAGGCAATGCTGCCTCCCTTTACCTTTATTGCCTTCGTCTATAAATAAATAAACCCGCTCCACGTACTCCCGGTTGAATACAATTTGCAAGAATTACAGTTTATGCGGAAAATACGTAGCCTAGTTTTCTCGCTCAAACTTGTCTTCAAAAATATGTTTTCAAAACAAAAGCAGTGTTGAAAATCTACATTTTGTATGACGCTGGATTTCATAGACATTATATTCCGACACTTACGGGTATAAGGTATCAGTAACACAAATAAATATTAAAGAAAAAAAACAAGGTAAAGTAAAAAAAATGTGCTTGTGTTGTGAAGAAGCGGCGGAAGATTTTTTTAACTATATATATTAGTCTAAACCTCTACATTGCTACTATCAACAATGTGAAAGTGTACATTTGTTGATTACTTACGTTCTCAACCTCGGTACGGAATCTCGGGTTGTATGTGGATAATTTGTTAACCTGCGGAATGCAGGTCACCAATACCGTAGAGCCGTAGAGTCACTGTCTCTCCCTCTACCGTCTGAGGAACTTTCTTAATTTTCTAAACTTAAACTAGAGCTCCTTCTCAATAACTGTATTAGGTTTGTCTTCGTTCTTCGCAAGTATGATATCGGTTTCGCTTTTAATGGCTGACTGTCAAACCGAGGCGCAACTCTAGAATTCTCTATGTTCTCTACTCCATCTTCAATGATTCCACTTCTCCTACTCATCTTCAGGACAAATTTATAAACATTTCTTTAACTGATGAAAGAGTTCTTCGTTCCGCTACAAATTTTAAGATAACAATTCCACTACACTTCTCCAAATTTGTTGGTAACTCATATATCGTTCTGCACTGCTCTGGAACTCCTTGTCCGATGACATTAGAAAATCTCAAATTATAAGATAGCAATTCCACTACGCTTCTCCAAATTCGTTGGTAACTCATTTATCGTTCAGGCTGCACTGCTCTGGAACTACTTGCTCGATGACATTAGAAAAGCTCGAAAAAAGATCTGCTTTAGGAGGTTAGTACGGGAGCATTATTTTAAAGATTGTGATAAATTACTTAACATACATACATACATACATAAGACCACGACTGTATCCCATAAGGGGTAGTCAGAGACTGGGCACTCACTGCAAAAACAGATGACTGCCACAATCCGCGTTTCACCAAAACAATATAACGCACTTGGTGTGATAGGTGGTGAGCCCATCGCCACCATGCGCTGTTGGGTGCACAGTGCAGTTTAATTCCAAACTCACCTTTTACGAGATCCATTGGATGAGATCGAGTGGTAGTATTCTTTTAACGAGCCGCCACCATGCCTTACTTAACATGTGTGCAAAATGATAAAAAGAAAATGAAAAAGAATTCCCTGTGTTACGCTTACTACCTACATCTTAGACGCGTACAAAATTGTGTAAGCTAATGACTATATGTTAATGATTTCTTTAATTTATAATTGAATAGTGAAAGAGTTAAGAAAAATGTTAATGATTCAGTATTTATTTAGAAGATTGCGAATCGCCTACGTTGTTTAATTGTCTCCCTTTGTTTCTTGAAGTATGCTTTAAAAATGTCTAATGTTTTTAGATCCCTCAGCAGTGGCGGTAGGTTTATATTTTATTTTATTTCAGGTAAAAGACCTTACTTATAAACAACGACAGACAACTATCTGAGTCCCGCGGTTTCCCCCGCATAAGATAAGCAACAAGATTGCGCTGTACGGCATGGTACTCGTACTTTATGACCTGAGCTTTTGCAGAACCCTTCACAGTTGGGCCCTTTTCAGTAACGTTCTGTTACCCGCTCTAATATCAGCTTTTTCTTTGTCAGTGAAAGTCCCGTCAAAATCAATCCAGCCGTTTCAGAGATTCGCTGGAACAGACAGACAGAAAGACAGACAGACAGACAGACAGACAAAATTATTTAAATTGTTTTTTTCTTATAAGTACGTTATGTACTTTCATAAGCATTGAGTAAAAAGCTGTTATTATGTTATTACAAATAGACACTTCAATTTTATTTATTTATATAGACTAACGTGTTCAAATATACAAACTCTTCAGCTTTATTATAGAGTCGGCTTCTTGACGGTATATAATGACGAAACATGTAGCAGATTTTAAATTATACTTCCAGCAATAAAACTGTAAAAAACGCATCCAATACTGTCTAGTAGTTTTTGCGTGATACGCGTACAAACGTACAGACTGACAGACAAACGCAGAAAATTTCTAAAGATGTTTTGGCTTCTAGTGCTCTTATAAAAAGTCCTCATATTAATTTTTCTTTAGTATCTCCTATGAACACACATCGGCCAGTAATAATTTTATTATATGTATAGATTTGACAACCGCTTGGCCTTGTGGTAAGTGCACCTAACTGCTACGTAGCGGGTCCTGTGGTCTAATCCCGGCCGGAGCCAATATTTGTGCGAAAACACAGATCGTTGGTTTTCGGGTCTCGTGGTGTTGAGCATACGCAGCCACGGATATTAACATTTTTTTAACGAAATTGAAGAGACGAGCAAGTCGTTACCTGATGGTAAGTATCAGGCCTACTTACAACAATTTTTAGGTAGGTACCACCCCAGGGCCGGTTATTCTGCCGTGAAACAGTAGTGTGCAAACGTTACTGAGTTTCGGTCTGAAGGGCACTGAGAGCTAGCGTAATCACTGGGCATATGAGACTTAAGAACTGATGTCTCAAGGTGACGGGCGCAGTGTGGTGCACAGAAATATTCTGAGTAGCAAAGCATCTGTTATAGGCAGACGTTGCACTTACCATCAGGTGAACGATTTGTTCGTCTCGTCACTTAAAGACAAAAAAAAACAACAAATATTGCGTCATTGAGAATATTTATGTGTGACCGCACGCAGTGCTTATCACACTGAGACATCAATTCTTAAGTATCGTATACCCAGTGATTACATAAGCTCTCAGTCAATGACTCTCACACACAACACAGTAATGTCTGCATACTACTGCTTCACGGTAAAATAACTGGTCCTGAGAAGATGGTACCTAGACGAATTCCTGACTGCAATGCTGGTGGTAGGAGTAAAATATATATTTTTTTATTTGTTTTTGTTGTGCAATAAAATGTATCTATCAGACTATTTGTAGAAGAACATATGCCATGCATTCTGGGATGAATTTTTAAAATGAACGTTACTCATAATCAGTCGCTTAATGCATACTACATTTACATTTTCACTATCTTTTATTTTTCGCTACACCAGTATGAAAGTGTCTCAAGAAACCCTTAATCTTGCTAAAATGCTCTCTAGGATTTCAAGTATCGCTTAAGAATCAATTAGGGATAGTAATTTCGTAATAACGTACCTGCTCGCCAAGTAACGTGCTGTAAAAAGCAAATGGGACTTTTTATTTTAGGCGAAAACTGGTAGCTTGATTTTCTTATTATCATCCACTTTATTTTTATAGACTGCCTTTTTTGTCTATGCCTCACTCTTTTGTCTCCAGTCAAAGGTGTCTACGGGTCGCAGTGTAAAGACCCATAGACACCTGTGACCAGAGACTCCATACGAGTACATACCCTACTCGATAACGATATCAGATGGTCTCCGGTTTTCTGGAGGCGGAACTGTCCTCCTTGTCGACAAAAACATTATCATTATTATTATTGACCAGCAGAGTAGAATAGTATTCACCTCTTTCCTACCGAGGTGTCGTAAGAGGCGACTTAGGTATTGTACGGACAGCCTTTATTAGTGCAGAATAACCGTGGGAGCGCAATGGGGAGTAATATTTACTACCTCGGTAGGAAAGAGGTAGGTGCTATTATACTCTGCCGGACACCTATCGGCGAATCCTGTAGTGTGAGCACGGAATACATGATCATGAAACCCGACAGCCAAGTAGGTTTGCAGAAGAATTCACAAATATGATCAACCCCCGTTTGACATCTGAAAGCGAGTGTTGTTACAGTAATGAACTTTGATAATTACGATTTTCAAAGTTCATTACTGTCTACATTCTACTCATCAGAAATAACGTTCTGTTTTATTAACCTTTGTCAATAACCCCAAGTCTAGATTAGTTTGGATTATCCAAAATTCGGACTTAGGTAAAATTAGTTGAATCTTTTGTTTGAACGTTTTTTCTACCCCAGCTGTATATATTTAAACAATTTTACTGCTCAAACTGTGACTATTTATAATTAAAGTTGTATTTGCAGACCGACTTTAGCTTCAGTAATCCACTTATTTAATCTTCGTCCTAATTAGAACAATCAAGTACAAGTCCCTGTTGAGTGTACTTGCTAAAATAAGTGTTTAATTAGTGAACATAGGGCAAAGGTTAAACAGTACATAAGGTTTAAAAAGTAATTAGTTGAACGTTTTACGGTTAGGAAGTTATACAATATTTGGTTATTTCTACATTGTGTTTCAACTCATAAAATAAGTGGTGGTAGAATTGCTATGCGGGAAGGTACCACCGCAGGGCCAGTTATTCAGAGAGAATTTCGTCAAGATCGATTCAACGGTTGAGCCGTGAAAAAGTAACTAACAGATAGAGGGACAGACAGAGTTATGAGACTATGCAGGAATCAGTCTAGGTAGGCACCAACCAAGGGTCAGTTATTCTGCCGTGAAGCAGACATTACTGTGTTTCGGTCTGAAGGGCGCTGAGAGCTAGCGTAATCACCCAGTGATTACGCTAGCTCTCAGCTTACATATGAGACTTGAAAACTGATGTCTCACAATGACGGGCGCATTGTGGTGTCCCACTGTTCTGGGTGATACAGCATTTTTTATGGGTATACGTTGCACTAACCATCAGGTGAACGGAACGAGCAAAAACCGATCCGTCACTTTTATATAAAAAAACAAAAAAAAAATAGTATTAATATGGATGATACTGTCTCCCTAGCCAATTTTCGACCACGGCGTCAACTTTCAAATTCTTTCGGAAGCTGTTAACTGCGCAGGGGATGTTATAGTACCACAAGTGTCATTTGCTGTCCAAGCTGCTCGACTATGGAATGCGCTACCTGAAAATCTAAGACTACCCTCTAGAAAATACGCATTGAAAAGGAAAATTTTAGCTCATTTTCTAAACTGTACATTATTACCAAAACATCATAATAATTCATCATCATCGTCACTTCAGCCTATGATAGTCCACTGCTGAACATAGACTTCCCCCGAAGATTGCCACAAAAGTTAGAAGCTCTCATTTTGTGGGGATATTGCCATAGTTGCCACGCTTGGCAGGCGGGTTGGCAACCGCAGTTTATTTATTCCGATGTTGCTTCAGGAAGATGCTGCTGCCCATCTCCTGTTTTTTGTTTTCCCACTGTCGACTTTAACGACACCCACGGGATGAGATGGGGCGGTAGATTTTCTCCGGCCGGTACCACACGTCGCTCATAATAATTAGTATATATTATTCTAGTTTATAATAATATTTATTTTTTATATATATAAGTATATGTATATATCTATGTGTGTGTGGTGGCGGCTCGTTAAAAGAATACTACTACTCCATTTCATCCAATGGATCTCGTAAAAGGCGAGTAAGGAATAAAACTGCACTGTGTACCTAATATCGCTTAGTGGCGATGGGCTCACCACCTATCATACGAAGTGCATTATATTGTTTTGGTGAAACGTGGATTGTGGCAGTCATCTGCTTTTGCAGTGAGTGCCCAGTCTCTGACTACCCCTTATGGGATACAGTCGTGATCTTATGTATGTATGTGTGTGTGTTTATGTTTGTATACATATAGGTACATTTATTGAGTATTATATGATCCTTTTTGTAACCGCCTTCGTCGTTAATTTACTGCCCAAAGGTTGACTGGCAGAGAATGCTTTTACCATTAAGTTCGCTTTTTGTTCCTTTACTATAAGTAAGGTTTAATAAAAAATAAATTAATAAATAAATAAGTGTACGCGCAGTAACCGATGCACTTTGTCGTCTTTGCTTAGGTAAGTATACATCGTATATATATTGACGACCGCGTGGCCTAGTAGTACCTGACTTCCAAGCCGCGGGTCCTGGGAATCCCAGCCGAAGCCAAATTTGTGCTAAAACATAAATTGTTGGTTTTCGGGTCTGGTTGTGTTGTGATTGTCCCCGTGTTTCTGACACTGCATCCTAGCCTACATCCGATCTTATCGCATCAGCATTGCATAGGGCGCCGGTAGGTTAAACCGAGTGAGTGCTTCTGTGTTTGGGCGTACACTTGTGGCACTATAATATTTCCTGCGTACTTGATGGCTCTCGACAGTAGTCGGCAGTTATCGTCGTGGTTGAAATCGGCTAGGAGAACATCATCATCATCATATATCGTATCGTATACATGCTCATATGCCCAGTGATAACACTAGCACTCACCCTTACCCTTACCCTTCCGAGAGAAAAACAGTAATATTTGCACATTACTGCTTCACTGCGGAATAACTGGGCCTGCGGTGGTGTTTATCTAGAAAGATTTTTGCATAGTAATCCTACCACCAGCTAGCTCTTGCACACTCTAGCACTTAACATTGTAAGTAACAATTTTAGAGGTGCAGGCACCAAAGATCTCATCAGGTTTCTGGTGTATAATAAAATTTTGAGGTGAACGGCGATACTCTAAATACCTTCTACTTTTTAAACTTAGTTTTTTAGAAGAAAGTGACATCATCATCATCATTTCAGCCTATCAATAGTCCAATGTTGAACATAGGCCTCCTCCATAGTGTGCCACAAAGTTTGTAGCTCTTATTTTGGGGGGATTTTGACATAATTGCCACGCTTGGCAGGCGGATTGGCAACCGCAGTTTATTTATTCAGATATTCCAGGAAGATGCTGCTGCCTATATTGTTTTTTATTGTATAATGTGACGAAACTAGCAAAACGTTCACCTGATGGTAAGTGCAACGTCCGCTCACAACAAATTCTGTATACATGCCCAGAATATTTCTGTGTGACACCACACTGCGCCCGTCACCCTGAAACATCAGTTCTTAAGTCTCAAATGCCCAGTGATTACGCTAGCGCACAGTGCCCTTCAAACCGAAACACAGTAATGCTTGCACACTACTGTTTCACGGCAGAATAACTGGCCCTGGGGTGGTACCTACCTAGACGAATTCCTGCATAGGAATCCCACCACTATTCTGATTTAATTTTCTCTCTCTTTTACGACACCCAGATGGGGGTGGTAGGTTTTCTTAAGCTGGTACCACACGGCTTAATACAAAGGCACACGCCACAATGTCTGCCTGTATATAATTCCAGTGCATTTCCGTGTGGCACCAAACTGCGCTTGTCTTCTTCAGACATCAGATATTACTTATCATATGCCCTCACTTACACTAGCTATCATTGCCGATGACCGAAACGCCATTGTTCGCAAACTGGTAGTAGATAGTAGGTGGTAGGATTCCTATGCAGGAATCCGTCTAGGTAGGTACCACCCCAGGGTCAGGGTTTCTGCCGTGAAACAGTAGTGTGCAAACATTACAGTGTTTCGGTTTGAAGGGCACTGTGAGCTTGTGTAATCACTGGGCATATGAGACTTAAGAACTTATGTCTCAGGGTGATGGGCACAGTGTGGCATTTGTTATGGGCAGATGTTGCACTTACCATCAGGTAAACGGTTTGCTGGTTTCATCACTTTATCCAATAAAAAAAAAACACTACTGTTTGACGGCAGAGTTACTGGCATTGCGGAATTCTATCACCAGTTTTAAATGGGGTTTATTAAATGTTTATTCGTAATAACATTACACCACAATAATCTTTACAGTTCCACAAGTCATAAACATGCAAAAGAATTATCGCCTTTATTATGTTACAAATTGTTAATATAAAGATCATTGAAACTAAGCTTTTATAAATTCTACCTTTTAAATATTTTTTTTTTTATTGGATAAAGTGATGAAACGAGCAAAACGTTCACCTGATGGTAAGTGTAACGTCTGCCCATAACAAATGCAATATTACCCAAGAAATTTCTGTGTAACACCACACTGTGCCCATCACCCTGAGACATAAGGTCTTAAGTCTCATATGCCCAGTGATTACGCTAGCTCACAGTGCCCTTCAAACCGAAACACAGTAATGTTTGCACACTACTGCTTCACGGCAGAATAACTGGCCCTGGGGTGGTGCCTACCTAGACGGATTCCTGCATAGGAATCCTACCACCAGTAAAAAAATATAAAAATAATTACCTGTAAACATTATTGTTTTCTTTCGTTTATATGGATAGAGTATTAACTACGTACACTTTAATAGGTTCGCGAAAAATGGGTTGTTATTCGAGGTTCGAACTCAATAGAAAAAATATCTGAAGTATTTGGTAGGTAAAATCGCTTCGCTTTGAAGCTTTTTAAACGAGTAGGCTTTACAGGCACTCAAGTGCTGTACCTACGCTAATGAGGGTATCTGAAATATAATAGGAAATATATAAATATGAGTATTAAACTACAGTTGCGAAAATCCAAACGACTGACCAAGATCCCTTCGGATATTGAGTGGTGTTTAAACTTAGATTGTAATTGCACTGGTTTAGCAATATCATTTTCCTTCTCGCCTTCAAGAGTCCAATTTTGGACTTGTCTAGGAGGACGCCAGTAAAACTTTCTCCTCATTCCCCTTTTGTAAAAAGACGTTAAAGTCATAGGTATTCTTTCCACAAAAATAAACACTCATAGGTACACTTGGCGTTAAATTGCACTAACTTCGTCGGCTCAATAGCTGTTTCCTTGGAGGGTGAGAATCAAACATTTTATCAAGGCACACACATTGCTGTTTTGGTTTGAAATTCTCCGCAACTGTCCTGCCATTTTTTATTTATTTATTAATTGTTTATTGTTGACACCTTGAGATAATGGCTACAGTGCAGATGGGTTCTCGCCTTTTCGTGGCGGGGGAGCTTAGTAACCGTGGCTTGGTCACCCACGGTGAAGCTAAGAGGAGCCCACATGGTCGGCCTGTGGCGTCAGGCTGGCCCGAGGAGGTCGCTCCGAGTGGGCTACGTAAGCCTACTCTGGATGAGAATAGGGGGACTGCTGGGGTGAGCAGTACGCTGCCCTCCACAGCTGAGGTGGAGTCGCGGGGGAAGAGGAGTGTATGTGCGTTATCTCTCTCCCTGTCCCCCGCGACTTCAGGGGGGTCCGCTGAGCACAACAAAGGGAAGCCGTGTTGGAAGGCGCGTCGCGTGTTCCGGCGCGCCGGTGGGGTCGCGGATGTGTGCGCGAGCGTTCCCGTGGCCCTGCCAACATGCGGCAAAAATGGAACACCATGGGGTTTTGTCGGTGCAAGTCCGACATAACCCGTCCTTCCCCCGTAAAGGCGGGAATGCGTAAGGAATTTCCCCATGTTAAAAAAAAACTACAATGAGCGGATTTAAATAAAACTAATTTCAACCCGACGTTTCGAGCGCTTAACAGCACCCATGGTCACGGGAAGACTGAGTTACCAGATAGGACATCTGTGTGATGTCATAGTTAACCTGCATAGTCAATAATATGTAAAATTAAAGACTGAACAGCGTGTGGTAGCGGCTCAAGAGAATCTTCCATCAATCTCATCCCGTGGGTGTCGTAAAAGTCGACAGAGGGAAAATCAAAACCAGGAGATGGCCAGCAGCGTCTTCCTGGAACATCTGAATAATTAAACGGTTGCCAACCCGCCTGCCAAGTGTGACAACTATGGCAAAATGCCTCCAAAATGAAAGCTACAAACTTTTGTGGTAAACTATTGGGGAGGCCTTTGTTCAAATGATGAAGAACTGAACAAGCAAAAGCTTAGTCTCAATGAGCAGGAAATATTTAAAACGACAGACACATCCACACTCACCAACATCTGAATACTCAAAGATACTTAGCATCAAATCATTAAGAAGGCACGAAGAGGGTGATCTCAGTAGAACCCCTATGTTGATCACCATACATCTATACGAACAGCCGTCAACAACAACTCGTAAAACTATTCAACAGGCAAATTGAAAACTAGGCTGCGCAACCTATGCAGGAATCCGTCTAGGTAGGTACCACCCCAGGGCCAGTTATTCTGCCGTAAAGCAGTAGTGTGTAAACATTACTGTGTTTCGGTTGGAAGGGCACTGTGACCTAGCGTAATCACTGGGCCTATGAGACTTAAGAACTTATGTCTCTGGGTGATGGGCACACTGTGGTGTCACACAGAAATTTTGGTATGGGCAGACGTTGCACTTACCATCAGGTGAACGTTTAGCTCGTTTCATCATTTATCCAATTCTCATCCAAGTTCACAGATCTTAATCACCTTACTAACGGAAAGCCGTTAGTAAGAGTAAGTATTAATACTGATTTGACTAAAAATACTGAAGTTCTCAAAGGCGATGAAATAAATACCTAATACTCTTCTGGATACTTTATCTAGAGTGATCGACTCAGTGATTTCTAGTCGCATAACATGTCCTGTTATTTTAAGGGGTTTTAGAAAAAAAAAAACTATTTTATATGGACAATTTTACGAACTAAAACTACTTATATGCGATAGTAACACACTCTGTCCCTCTGTCTGTTTCTCACCTTTGCAATCAATTAAGGGCTCAATCGTACAACCTATCTTGACGAAATTCGGAAAAGAGATAGCTTACATTCTGGAAACGGACACAGAGCATTTCTTTTTTTTTAGCAGAGGGGGCAATCGAGCAAGCGGCTCACAAAATGTTAAGCGATCACCGCTGCCCATGAAAAAATTGAAGACTTCCTGGACTGGATTTTTAAAAAAACCTAAATCCACGCGGATGTAGTCGCAGACTTCAGCTGGTATACGTATAAAATCTAGGTGAAGCGTTTAGTTACTTCGTACAAATTCGTTTTTTTTTTGTATAAAGTGACGAAACCAGCAAAACGTTCACCTGATGGCCAGTGGAACGTCCGCCCACAACAAATGCTGTGTCACCCAGAATATTTCTGTGTGACACCACACTGCGCACGTCACCCTGAGACATCAGTTCTTAAGTCTCAAATGCCCAGTGATTACGCTGGCTCACAGTGCCCTTCAAACCGAAACACAGTAATGCTTCCACACTACTGCTTCACGGCAGAATAAGTGGCCCTGGGGTGGTACCTACCTAGACGGATTCCTCCATAGGAATCCTACCACCAGTAAAGTTGCGTTCAAACTTCAATAATGATTAATCTATAGTTGTTTTTGTAACAAACAAGTGTAAGACAAAACTATATCTAAATATTAAATATCAAGGTCAATCTGGATAACAAACCACTTCATATAATCGATTTGATGAAAATGATTTTACGGTTTTGAATTAGGGAATTAAGATTACGCCCCGCACCGTCAAGTGGAGCTAAACGTCAACCCCAAAATCTCGCTCCATTAACAACTTTACTTCTAGAAAATAACAGAGCAAATGCAAAGTAATGAAAAATTAAACACTATGTCATAGTTTCTGAAATTATTTTTAATGTAACTAAACGAAGAATTTTATTTAAATTTTTTTTAAATAGAAACTAGGAGATGGACAGCAGCATCTTCCTGGGACATCTGGATTTTCGTTTAGAAATGCTAAGCCATTTAAAAGTCTTAAAACTAAAAAAAATATTGTTTGCTACTCCAGTTAGAAGCAAATTGGAATATGGCACTGTGATATGGAACCCCTAGTTACCAGGTACATAAGGATCGGTTAGAAAGCATACAGATGCGTTTCACAAAATTTTATTCCATTGGACAAGATAAAAGATTACCTTATATCCCTCGGCTTAAAACTTTCAAATTAAACTCATTATCAGATAGACGCAAACCACACGACATGCTATTTTTACACAAGCTCATAAACGGAACCCGGAACTGTTGACTCAAATATCCTTTTAAGTTCACTCACGGAATCAACGTAACCAATCTCGAGCGTCATTCATTAATACTCGTACTTAAGTTAGGTAAATTATACCAGCACTTTTTAGCCAGAGATAAATCCATTGATTTGTTCAGCGATTAATTAGTATATTGTAAGGTTAAGTAAGTAAAGTCACTTGACTCTTCAGCGGCAGAGGTCAGATGCTAGATTTGAATTTACTTATTATGTTATTTTAACACTCTCATAGCGTGCTTTTTACATTTTATTTTTAATAAAATTAAAATGAGCACATCTTTCGGCTACGGCTATGTCTTTGTAACACATATTATATATAAATATAAGCTTTATCGGCTCTTCTCCATACAAACTATAACTATGCCAAATAACACACTCCTTCGTGCGCGCAATATGTTTAAAATGAGGTTCAAAGATTTCTCTTCACGTATTAATATTATCATCATCATCATCATTTCAACCTATCACTTGCCACAAACGTTTGTAGCTCTCGATTTGAGAGGATTTTGCCATAGTTGCCACGCTTGGTAGGCGGGTTTGCAACCGCAGTTTATTCGGAAGTTCCAGGAAGATGCTGCTGCCCATCTCCTGGGTTATATTTTCCCTCTGTCGACTTTTACGTCACCCATGGGAAGAGATGGGGGTAGTCGCCGCCACCACACGGCAAGCCGCAACCGCACGGCAATATTATGAAGCGTATTAATATAAAGATTTTTTTTTTATTTGTTATGGTGACGATAAGAGCAAGACATTCACCGGATGATAGAACACACAGTTTCACAGACTAACTGGCGCCGCGGCCTAGCTGTACGTATTATTGTATAGTAATCCTACCAACAGTAAGTTTCGTGTTCTCAACGAAACAGATTCAAATATATAAGTATGTACAACTACATAAGCGGCAAATTGTGAGCCTCAGTAAAAACCGGCTCAGCATAAATTAAATATATTTCGAAAAGTACGGTTTTGATTAAAAAGTGACAAAAGAGGTGCCTACGGAGAAATCTCGCCCGTTTCCTCTTCGTCCAAGGAAACTTATTAAAAAGCGGCAGTTAATAGAAAAAAAAAATTAGTTGAAAATATATGTATTTTTTTAAGTCAAAAAATAATGAATAACAAAAATAACAAATTATAACTTTCACGTTTTATTTGTCGCCGCTATCCAGTTTTCTCATACACATACATTGTAAACCTTATGCCATTATTTTCAACATGTCCTACAAAACATATCTGTTTATGTCCACAATATCGACGTGGGCAGAGGTTTCCATTCGTTGATTCCATATTTGCCAAATCCATACTAATATTATAAATTCGAAAGTAACTCTCTCTGTCCCTGTCAGTTTGTTACCTTTTCGCGACTCAACCGCTGAACCGATCTTGACGAAATTCTACATAAAGATAGACTGCATCCTGGCGACGGACATAGGATACTTTTCATCCCGAAAAATCAAATAGTTCCCACGGGATATTTAAAAACCTATATCTTCGTGGATGTAGTCGCGGGCATCATTGACACGACAGTCGAGTTCAATTAGTTTTCTTTAACTTTTTTTATAAATTAATATATTTGAGAAATATGTACGTAATGCTTCCCAAATATTTGTTTTTGCCGTGTAAAGTGCGCTGCGCCCGTCACCCAGAGACATCAGTTCTTAAGTCTCACATGCCCTGTGGTTACGCTACCTCTAAGTGCCCTTCAGACCGAAACACAGTAATGTTTGCACACTACTGCTTTACGGCAGAATAACTGGACCTGGGATTGTACCTACATAGACGGGTTCCTACCTCGATGTAGGAGGTATCATCTTCTACCATTAGAATATAGACGCAAAGTTAATGATATCAGCTTATTACTCAGTATTGCGAGTGGGTCCTGTGACTGTGCTGAGCTGCTTTCCAACATCGTCATTCGTACTAATGCTGTAAGCCTTAGGCTGCGTTCTATATTATATGTACCAATTGTGTCCACAAATTATAGGCCTAATGCTTTTTTCTTACGCAGCGCAAAATAATGTAATAGACAGTGATCGTCTTTGGAAATTGACCTATTCTGTACCAATGCACAGTCTGAAAGAATATGTTTCTCTAATTACTATTTTAAAGAAAAAAAAAACGGTAGAGAAGTTTTAACTGTAAATCAAAAATTTTCTTTACATTCTTCTTACAAGTATATGAGCTTTTGTTGTATGTGTTCATTAACTTTTAATATTAACATAAGTTTTGATTTTTGTTCTCAGTGCAAAGTATGGAAATTATATGCGTAGGCTTGTAATTAGCAATATGTATAACCATTTTACTATTTATAAAGTAATTTGTCTGTAAGCCTTCCTAAAATAAATAAATAAAATTGTAAAAAAAATGTAAATGTCTTGATTTGAAATATTTTGAACTGGAAACCTAAAAATTCATTACATATTAAAAACGACGAACAATAACAATGTTTGAATACTTATGCTTACGAATCACTTTTCGCGAAAGATTCTATCAAAAGTTCTTTATAACACACTTAAAGACGTATCTTTTCAGAAAAAACGTTGTTAAGTTGATCGAAACTCTTCAGATAATAAGATTTCACTGAAGTAGATGAGTTCGCGTGATAGTATCTGAATTGATGTTATCTATGTCGCTTTTGAAGTGAATCGATTTTCATCACAATAGAATTTATTTGTGACACATTAAATGTACAAATATGCGTGTTTTCTATAGATGTATTATTGTTAGACATACAACAATTTTTTCAGGTGGTAATCATACCACCTACGCAGGAATCCGTCTAGGTAGGTACCACCCTTGGCTAGTTATTCTGCCGTGAAGTAGTATTGCGCAAACATTAGTACTGTGTTTCGGTTTGAAAAGCACTGTGAGCTAGCGTAATCACTAGGCATATGAGACTTAAGAACTGGTGTCTCAGGGTGACGGCCGCAGTGGAGTGTCACACAGAAACATTCTGGTCGCTATAGCATTTGTTATGGGTAGACGTTGCACATTACATCAGGTGAACTTTTTGCTCGTTTCGTCACTCTATTCAATAAAAAAAATAACGAGTAACGTAACAAGTAACACATATAGAGCCATAATAGTTTCAAATAGAACTAAAATAAATAAAAATTAAGAAAAAACTGTTTTGATCATTCTATAAATTAATACGTGAAGAGATAACTTTGTACTCCTTTTTTAGTATATTGTGCGCACGATAAAGTGTGTGATTTGGCATAGTTAAAGTTTGTATGGAGAAGATGCGAGAAAGCTAAGATTTATCCATACTTATATTATAAATGCGAAAGTAGCTCTCTCTGTACCCCTCTATTTGTTACCTTTTCATGGTTAAATCGCTGAACCGATCTTGATGAAATTTGGCACTGAGATAGCTTACATCATGAAGACGGACATAGAATACTTTATATCATGAAAAATAAAAAGTTCCCACGGGATATTTCAAAATCCTATATCCACGTAGACGGAGTCTCGGGCACCAGCTAGTGTATAATATATTCACTGGTGGTAGGATTCCTATGCAGGAATCCGTCTAGGTAGGTACCACCCCAGTGCCAGTTATTCTGCCGTGAAGCAGTAGTTTGAAAACATTACTGTGTTTCGGTTTGAAGGGCACTGAGAGCTAGTGTAATCACTGGGCATATGAGACTTAAGAACTGATGTCTCAGGGTGACGGGCGCATTGTGGGCGCACACTGTTCTGGGTGTTATGGGCAGACGTTGCACTTACCATCAGGTGAACGCTTTGCTCGTTCCGTCACTTTTATTAAATAAAAAAAAATGTGTTGCAAATACATTAAAATTGAATAAAATAAAACATTAATTTACATTCACACTAACAACTTCAATCTCATACTAGTCTGTACCAATGTCATACATGTAAGTCCGTCGTCGAACAGTGGCACATAAAAGTGTTTGTCCTCATAGAATTTTAAATGATTTCCAAAAAATATCATTCAAACCTAAATAATGTAAAACTAAAAAAAAATAGTTACGGTCAAAAATCGACCACAGGGAGACCACTTGTTAAAATAAATAAGAAAGAACCAAAATAAAACCCCAAACATAATCTGCTTCCATTTAAAAGCAGAAATCATTTTGAACTATGTCACTTCTGAGTTTAAGTAACGTCAAAGCAACTGTCATAGCACTGTTAACCGCTGGTTACTCGGGGATTAGAGAACCGACCGAAATTATCAAAAACGATTACTTGAAGAAAAGGAGAGAAAGTTAATTTGCTAAGATCCGTATGCAAAATGTAAAATGATGTGTATTACCTAGTTTTGAAGAGCCCCCGCCCGCCCTCCCTCAACAGCGTGCACAAGAAAACCAATACCGCCACCGGGAGCCGCCACCGGATACCCTCCACCACTACAACACTACCACTAGGCAATACACACCACTGAAGTCGAGAACACGACACGTGTTTCACCTCAAAACGAGGCATTATCAAGTGATATTGACTCTACGACTGCCAACCGCCGAAATGATGATCTAAGCAAATTAACTTTCTCTCCTTTACTATAATGGATTCCCTTTGAAGTAATGTCTGATTCTGATAACTATTACTTAAAGATTTAAACAGTTGTTTATGAGTCGGTGAACTCGGGCCTAAGTGAACTAAAATAATTAAAAGAATACTACCACTCCATCTCATCCAATGGATCTCGTAAAAGGCGAGTAAGGAATTAAACTGCACTGTGCACCCAACAGCGCATGGTGGCGATGGGCTCACCACCTATCACACCAAGTGCATTATATTGTTTTGGTGAAACGTGGATTGTGGCAGTCATCTGTTTTTGCAGTGAGTGCCCAGCCTCTGACTACCCCTTATGGGATACAGTCGTGATCTTATGTATGTATGTATGTTTATTGTTCCTTAAAGGGTACAATGGGCGGACTTACTTAGGATACCCTGCCAGTCAACCCAAGGCGTAGCGAAACAATGTGTCAGGTGTAAAACTTAAAGAAACTAAATATTTGAATTTTAAAAACTACTAATAAATATACAATACAATTTGAAAATACTCAAAATACATATAAATAAATAAATAGCAATATATAATTATGATAAATAAAGAATAATACATAAATATGTACATACTGGTGGTAGGATTCCTATGCAGGAATCAGTAGTGTGCAAGCATTACTGTGTTTCAGTTTGAAGGGCACTGTGAGCTAGCGTAAGTATTTGGGACTTAAGAACTGATGTCTCAGGGTGACGGGCGCAGTGTGGAGTCACACAGAAATATTCTGGGTGACACAACATTTGTTGTGGGCGGACGTTGTACTTACCATCAGGTGAACGTTCTGCTCGTTTCGTCACTGTATACAATAAAAAAATACATATAAACTAACATACATACACACATAAATATACAGAAATACACGTGATGGTCGACATTAAATTTGAAAAAAAGAATCCACCGACTTTTAAATGAAATATTTAAAATAATTCTCCCATACTAACCGTGCCCCTAAACCGAAACACAGTCAAGCTTGCACACTACTGCTTCTCGGCAATAATTGTTTGTATGTACATGCAGAATAACCGCGAGGGGTGACCGTCCACGCTGGTCAGTCCGCAACCTCGCTATGCCGCCTCCCAAGTCTGAACGCCCTAGGCCGCTGACTAATTTGCCTATATCGACGGGCCGGCCCTGACACCATTCCTTGACGTATTAACCAGCAATGCTGTAGTAAAAAGTAACAGCCTATAAATATTTCTGAGAGGGTTTTTAGAGCCGGAAAAAGTCCGCCACGCTGCTCCAGTGGGTGTTGTGTGGCGTAAAAGTCGACAGAGGGAAGTGAAAACCAGAAGATGGACAGCTGCATCGTTCTGGAATATCTGAAAGTGAAAGCCAGGTTGCCAACCCGCCTGCCAAGCATGGCAACTTAGGCGAAATCCCTCCAACATGAGAGCTACAAACTTGTGACTAGTGATAGGCTGAAATGATGATGATGACTATTGCACGTCTCATGGCGCGAAGCGGCGTGACATAGTGCTTTACCTGACATGTCAAGGTCTAGCGATTCGGCGGTCTTCAAATGCCTTTATCACAATTATATTGCACTTATATGCTAATTTCAATAGACTCATACCAAGAAAACACTTTAAATTATTTATAAAAAATCTTTTAAAAAATCATCTAATATTGCTCGTTTGAGCCGTGGTAGCTCAGGAGGCACTCGCTTTAAATTTCATTGTAGGCGAGTGAACTGGGTTCGATTCCCGGTGCCGGCATCAATAAAATTGTGAATTGCAATTTTAAGTGCTGACTTACCACGTGTTCCGCGGTGAATGAAAACATCGTGAGGAAACCTGCATGTCTGGGAAATAAAAAATATTTCGAAGATATGTGTAGTCCGCCAACCCGCATTGGAGCAGCGTGGCGGATTCTTCCTGGCTCCAAACCCTCTCATAAATGAGAGGAGGCCTGTGCTCAGCAATGGGACATTTATAGGCTGAAACTTTACCTTTTTTTATTGCTCATTTAAAAAAAACAGTTTAAAAGAAATTTTACATGGGCGTCCGGATTTTTTTAGGGATGTGGTCAATATAACTCCCAAAAAATTGACGTATCGAGACCGGGTTTTTTTTATCGTGTGCAGAATTTTACCTACCGGTTTCCCATTTCATATCAAGAGCGTAGCACTTGTAGTTGTTAAGAAAAATATTTTTTTGTAAACAAAAAACAATATATGAAAACACATCTCAAATGAAAATGACTCGAAATATTTGAAACTCAATACGATTTTTGTTTTTCTTAAGAGTTAAATGAGCGTCGTGAGACGTGCTCTATTGGATTTTCCAAACTTTCTGTATTTTGTTAGTACTTATATAAAAATACTTCATATTAACATGCGAAGGTTTAGTTAGCAACTTGTAAAACTTCTTTGATATTCGTATGTAAGCCTTCCTAAAATAAATGAATATTTTTTAATGTATTAAGTGCCATCTCAAATGATGAAGTCTCGTGTGACATTGTACATCGTTCGTCACCCCGAGACATTATTAATGAAAGCAGAAAACCGTCTAGACACCACCTTAGGCCTTTTGGTACCATTTTTAATTTAAATTATATTTTATTTATTTTCCTCTTTTTAAATTGTTTAATGTTAAATTTCTGCAAATATTGTTGCTTTGTGTTTTGTTTTTATTTTATTTTTTATTTTATTTCCCTTTGTATGATTTCGCTGGTACCAATAAACCTTTTCTTTCTTTCTTTCTTTCTTATTCTGCCGTGAAGCAGTAGTGTAGAAACGTTACTGTGTTTCGTTCGGAAGGGCACTGAGAGCTAGCGTAATTACTAGGCATATGAGAGAATAGATATCTTTGGACAACGAGCGCAGTGTGGTACCACACAGTCATGTTCTGGGTGACAGAGCTTTTGTTATGGGCAGACGTTGCAAAACGTTCATCTAATGGTAAGTGCAACGTCCGCCCACAACAAATGCTGTGTCACCCAGAATATTTCTGTGTGATACCACACTGCGCCCGTTACCCTGTGACATCAGTTCTTAAGTCTCAAATGCCCAGTGATTACGCTAGCTCACAGTGCCCTTCAAACCGAAACACAGTAATGTTTGCACACTACTGCTTCACGGCAGAATAACTGGCCCTGGGGTGGTACTTACCTAGACGAAATCCTGCATAGGAATCCTACCACCAGTTTCTTCAATTATAAAAAATACCTACTGATTTTACTACCCACAGTGCTTCAACTGGGACACAATGGAGTTTATACACTACTTCTTAACGGGTGAGTGACAATTCGGTGATACCTACCAAGTCGAAGAAGTCTTAACATCTTGCCAAGAAGTCCTAACACCCGTAAACAAAATATGTCTGATTCTGTTTTAAGGAATTTGTGACAAGTCTTAATACTGTGTAAAGATTACCGTGCTTCAGTTACAAGAGCACTATAGAGATAGATTGACTTGCCTCAGTGTCGCCTAGAGAGTACAGTTCATTGTCACGCAGGATTTTGCAATACAAAGTTATAGGTCACACTGCATCTGTTCTGGGAGATGAGGCACTTATCATCAGATGAAATGGAAGTGGAATCACTCGTCTTTTTAAAAATCATTTACAGAAATATATACCGAACATAAATGCGTCTAGGTAGGTACCAACCTAGGCTGTAAATCTGTGTTTCCGAGCTTGTGTAATCACTAAGCAGATGAGACTTAAGAACACACACAGTCGTGTCACACATAAATCAAGCAGTAGTGTGCAAAATAGTGTGTTTCGGTCTAAAGGGCACTGATAGCTAGTGTATAATGTCTAACTGGACATATGAGACATAAGAACTGATTTCCCAGGGCGACGGGCGCAGTGTGGTGCCATACAGAAACGTTCTGGGTGACACAGTATTTGTTATGGGAAAACGTTGCACTTACCAACAGGTGAACGTATAGCTCGTCTCGTCACTTTATCCAATAAAAAAAAATTAAGACAGAAACAAGCAATTACAAATGGTGACTTGTGAAATTACGTACTTTAAATAGTGTATCAATCAAATGTCTGAACATTTGGACAAAAACGAAATTCAATTATCAGCGGATAAATGTTAGAGCGGTTTTCTGCTTAATCTGTGCTGACCCTTCTTCTATTAAGGGCCGCTGACGAAGGGTGATCGGCCTCGGTGGAGCTGCGAATGTGTGCGTGAGCGTTAAGTTGGCCCTACCAACATCTGGCGAAGCACCATGGGGTTTTAGTCGCGGTCCGATATAACGCGCCCTAGACACCGCGAGGATCTGTATGCATGAGATATTTACCGATGTCAATAAAAACAGGCCAAGTTCGTGTCGGACAAAGCACAGTAAAGGGTTCCGTAGTGAGAATGACGTAAAATCCCCCATAAAATGAGAGCTACAAACTTTTGTCGCAATCTCTCTGCGGCAGTGGACTAGTGAAAGGATGAAATGATGATGATGATATCTTATGCAAACCAATTTTGCTTGAAAGTGTTTTCTAGGTTATTCCAACTAAGCTTTTTCATAATTTTCCACCGCATAGCTTTAAAGTGGAGGGACACACTACGTCTTCAGAAAAGCTTATCTCATGGGCCAACTATTGTCGTTAATTAAATAGTTATTTTTTAAAGTCTTTATTTTTTTTCAAGACCTATCTAACGGTACGCCACGCTTTTGTATGCACTGAATTATGAGGGTTCCGTTCTTACTACGGAACCCTAGAAATAACTACATTGTATCGATTGGTGATAGGCAACAGCATCAAAGACGCGAAATTTCTGCAATCGTAAATCCGCCGGCTAAGCGTGGCGATTATTGCAAATCCTTTCAACTTAGGAGAAGCTTATGCCTAGCAGTGGACTTTTACTGTTTTATGAAGAAGAAAAAAATATACATTTATAAATCAGATTAAATGTAAAAGTCAATAAAAAAAGTGAATTTCAGTAACTATACACGATCAGTTTCTTCTTAATTATTGATCAAAACACCTTAACCTTAACTGAACCTTAGTTTGTTTAAATTAAGATATTTTAAATTAGCATTTTGTTTTTCCTTCATTTAGGGCCGCCGATAAAACCACTTATCTGTCATCGAGACGAGGTCTGCTAAGCTCATATAATTCTAGAGCTATTATCGTTGCTAGGTAGCCAAATAATTTATCATAATTTTGCTATGTTTATATGTGGCTATATTTGCACTGTGCCAAATAGTTCGGGAAGAAAGTTTCTAGTGTAGCGATCTCGTATTAGCCACCTACATCCATCGACTACCCGCAAAACCGTGCAGGTTGTCGCCCCATCTGGTATGGGGTCGCCGTACACTGCGCTTGCCGATACGAGGTTGCCACTCAAGAACCTTACTTCCCCAACGGTTATCAGCTCCACAAGCTATATGGCCGGCTCATTGCTACTTCAGCTTGCATATCCTTAGGGCTAAGTTAATTACTGTAGTTTTGCTGCGAATATCATCGTTACGGATTTTATTTCGCAGAGAAACAACAAACATTTCTTTTCTTTCCAAACCTCGCCAAGCGACTTTGAGCTTCCTAATGCAGACTGCATTGAAAGACCACGTCTCGGTTCCGTAAGTCATCACTGGCCACACGCTGGTTGAAGACTTTAGTTTTCAGACATTGAGGTATACTCGACGAGAAGCCCAGCCGAGTTGAATCCGTCGATTGACCTCTTGGTCGAAGTTAGACCTACCTAGTCGAACAATCTGTCTTAGGTATACATTTTCGTCGACAACTTCGAGCATAGTGTTCACAAAAACAATTGATATATATGTGAGGTGAGTAGGACATTGGATATGATTTTCGTCTTGTCTATGTTCATTTTAAGACCTACCCGATAGGAGACACTTGAGGACGTTAAGGTTTATTAGAATCTAATTCTATAATAAAGGTTACTCGTATATTTAAACATTTAGTCCTGTAAATGAAGTATAATTTCTAATAGAAGTTATCGTTAATGTTATCATGTGTATAACACCGTGGTAGCTAAGAGGCCGGGTGCTGTTCCAAAATTTGATAGTGCGTGGTTACCCTAGTTCGATCCTCGGTGCCGTCGCCTCTGAAGTAAGCAGCAGTGTGCAAACATTACTATGTTTCACATCGATGATGATTCGTACACGTTCTAAATAAATCTCTTATAATAAAAAGCAGATGTTACTTTTTCTGTGGAATACATCAAACAAAGGACTCAATAATACTTTGTTCACTTTATGATTACTTTGTATATTTTAAAGCGGAATTTTAGCTGGTAAAAACAAGTTTTACAAATTTTTCAAACTTAATATTATAGATGCGAAAGTAACTCTCTCTGTCCCTTTGTCTGTTTGTAAAGTTTTGACGACTCAACCGCTGAGCCGATCTCGACGAAAATTAGCACAGAGTTGGCTTTTATCCTGGAATTTTACATATCATACTTTTTATCCCGAAAAAACAAACAATTCCCACGTAATGTTTAAAAAACCTATGCCTACGAGGACGAAATCGCAGGCATCAGCTAGTATATAATTGTATTGAAATGGTTCATTTTTTTACTTCATACTTGGGTTTCGTACCTCCAAATGGAAAAACGGAACCCTTATAGGATTACTCGTGTCTGTTTATCCGACTGTCATAGTCAATTTGCTCTGAATCTACTTGACCGGTTAATTTGAAGTTTGGTGCACATATGTAAGTCGGTGTCTTGTTTTGTCAGTGTTTTGTCGGTGTCTTGTCAGTCGTGATCTTATGTATGTATGTATGTAAGTCGGTGACCCAAACACCGACGTGTGACGTCATTGAATTAATTTGAAATTTGGGGGTCACTTTTGGGAGGCAAATTCGAAAATTTAAAAATATCAAACTACAACGTGTGGCATATCAAATGAAAGGGCTTGTTGTGAGGGTCTTAAATATGTTTTTATATTTAAAATAAATAATTTTAAAGTTATTTATGAAAATAAATGAGGGTGTCGTAAAAGTCGACAGAGTGAATAAATGTGAATAAACTGCGGTTGCCAATCCGCCTGCCAAGCGTGGCAACTATGCAAAATCACCCAAAATGGGTGCTACAAATTTTTGTGGCAATCTATGGGGGAGGCCTATGTTCTAGTAGTGGACTAGTGATAGCTGATATGATGCTGTGGATGATGACACAAATATTTGCTCCGACTGGGATTCGAACCCAGAACCCGCGTAGAAGTCAGTCAGTACTGTAATCACTAGGCCACGCGGTCATCAAGTTACAATGTCTCCGTACTTTCTCTAGCTTTTTAATTACTGTGTTTCGGTTTGAAAGACACTGAAGGATAGCGTAATCACTGTGCATATGAGACTTAGAACTGATGTATCAGGGTGAGGAGCGCACTGTGGTGCCACACAGAAATGTTTTGGGTGACACAGCGTTTGTTACAGGCATCCATCTATTATTCAGTCCCATTCCAACATCCAAGCTAGACGGCTCCCTCAATTCTATTCTAAGCTTTCTTATTTAAAAACCTAAACTCCCTGTGCACTATAATATCTCGTTGTCACGCGACGTCGATTCTTAAATATCATAAGCCCTGTAATAATACTAGCTACAGTCCTTTAAACTGAAACAGTGGTTGGCATACTACTGCTTCGCGGCGGAATAACTGACACTGCGTTGGTACCTAACTAGACAATTTGTTGTACAGGAATCCTACCAACAGTAAGCTTTTTAAATCCATACTAAAATCATAAATGCGAAAGTAACCCTCTCGGTCCCTCTGTTTGTTAGCTTTTCATGGCTCAAACGTTGAACCGATCTTGACGAAATTCGGCATAGGGATATTTAGTATCATGGAGACAGACATTGTATATTTTTTATTTTGAAAAATGATCGCGTTTCCCCATATTAAAAAAAAAACCTAAATCCACTCGGACGTTGTCGCGGGCTTCGGCTTGTCTAAACTAATATTATAAAGAGAAAAGATTTGATTTTTTTCTATGTTTGTTTGGTTGTAATGTATAAACTCAAAAACTACTAAACCGATTTTAAAAAATATTTCACGTGTATACACAGCTACATTATCGGCGACTAACATGGATTGTATTTATTTTAAAAAACTGAGATCTCTACAAAAATTGCTATGATGTAACGCAACGTATCAAAAATTTACTAATAAAAGTAATTATTTGGCGTGCGCTGCAAAAACTATTAATGATAAAGAAAATAATGAACTACATTTTCAAAGTACTCATCATTACTCACAAAAAAGTCCGCGAGGCTATATGTCTAACTATTATAGTTAAGTCACAGTAACCGCTTTTTGTTCAAATTAGTCTATCAAAACACGGGTAGAATCGAAAGATGATGACATTCGTTTCATGATATTAATCTTTATCCTACTAAACAGTAGTCAAGGTTGGTTATATACCTGTAACTTCCATTATGACGGGTGTAAATATGCTAAAAGTAAGAAAAATGCCTGAAATCTATTAATTACCTACCTACTGATATTATTTTTTGTAAAGTAGAAACAATTAAATTGTGGTTTCGTTATTTTAATTAAATATTTTTTTTTAATATAAAACTGAAGCGCTCTATAAAAAACACAGCGAGCGCGTCACTCGAACGCCGCGCCGCCGCCCGGCCTCATGCGACTTGGGCATCATCGAGGTACGCGGCTCCCTTTGCGCAGCGGTCGAGAGCGGTCGTTTTATTTTGCTACCACCACATCAAATATTGTTTACAAGGAAGCCCTGAGCCACTAAGCCATGAAGAT
The DNA here is from genome assembly GCA_019845155.1 of Luehdorfia chinensis. NCBI lineage: Eukaryota > Metazoa > Arthropoda > Insecta > Lepidoptera > Papilionidae > Luehdorfia > Luehdorfia chinensis. Next base: position 4,100,537 of record JAHVAK010000390.1, read on the forward strand.
TATGTTCCCTTAACTAAAACAATATTTTGGTAAAATAACGTAATCTTACCTGACCAGCCGCAGAGCCGCCGATGAGAATAGTCGCTACAAAAAATGTTAGTGTAAGGAATTGTTGTTGTTCTATTTGTCCAAACAAATTACTAATTCATTTTTCTAATATCCATCTACCCGTGCGAAGTCGGGGCGGATCGCTAGTATTTAATAATAAGTTGACATACATTTCTATAATACGATGTTATTTAGTTACAGACATACCATGCGGCCCGAAATTGCCTAGGGCGCGTTGAGGCACTTGTATAATATAACGCCATCTTGTTTACGCCCGTAGGCATACTTAGTTCAATTTGTGCTAATACCAGAAATGGTCTTAATTGCAAACAAGATTTGCCTCTGGCTATCTTCGCGTGGTGATCAGAATTAACGTGTTTAAAGCAATCATCATCATTTCAGCCTATCACTAGTTCACTGCTTAACATAGGATTCCCCCATAGACACATAGATGGACATAGCTCTCATTTTGGGGAATTTTGCCAAACTTTCCACGCTTGGCAGGCAGGTTGACAACCGCATTATTTATTCAAATATACCAGGAAGTATCGTGGTAGCTCAGGGGCTAGGCGCTCGCTTTAAATTTCATAGTACGCGAGTGACCTGGGTTCGATTCCCGGTGCCGGCACCACTAAAATTGTTAATTGCAATTTTAAGTGCTTATTTACCACGTGCTCGGCGGTAAAGGAAAACATCGTGAGGAAACCTGCATGTCTCAAAAATAAAAACTATTTCGAAGACATGTGAAGTCCGCCAACCCGCATTGGAGCAGCGTGGCGGATTCTTCCTAGCTCCAAAATCCTCTCAGAAATGAGAGGAGGCCTGTGCTCAGCAGTGGGACATTTATAGGCTGAAACTTTACTTTTACTTTTTACCAGGAAGATGTTATTGCCGACGTTCTGGTTTTAATTTTCCCTCTGTTGTCTTATACGACAACGACAGGATGAGATGGGATGGTAGATTATCTCAAGCCGCCACCACACGGAACCATACTGTTTAATTTATATTTTACGTCACTAGAGAGCCGCGATAGCGATGACGAGGCGGTCGTCTAAAATTTCATATTAAGCGAGTTCTGAGTTCGATCCCCTGAGCCGGCACCGCAAAGTTAGTGCAAATTTAAGTAATTATATACACCACATGCTAATCTATACACACTACTGTAATGTTTGTGTGCAAACATTTTATTATTATATTTATATATTACTGCTTTACGGCCCTGGTCGCTAGCCCTGCGGTGGTACCTACATAGACGGAATCCTGCATGGTAATCCTATCACCGTTAAAATTTACCAAAAATTGGGACCTCAGGAACAAAACAATGGTTTTAGCAAAACAGACGAGCCTTTTAATATATTATATGTAAATGACTCAGGGCACTAACATAAGATAAAACAGAATTTTCCTACAATATCACGAATAGGATAAGAAAAATAAATACGAATTGTTTGTGTTTGATATTATGATACGGATATACCGATGATGCTTGGATTTGCTTTTTCATCCCAATAACAATATTTTTGTTTTACTTTCTTTTTTTCATGTGATGGTTTTACTGCTCAAGGTATAATCTGTGCAGTAGCACACTTGCAAGTGATGTCTTTTTATAGAAGAAGGGGCAAACTAGGTGATGGTAGGAGTTCCACGCCGCCCATGGACATCCGCAATATCAGAGATAATGCATTGCCGGCCTTTTAGAAAGAAGGCTCTTTTCTAAAAAGTTCCTGAGTCGTATCGGTACGAAAAAACCGCGGGCAAAATCGGTCCTCCGAGCCACAAAAAATCCTTGAAAAAGGGTCGTTTAGATGGAATTTTTTAAATCTAAACCGAATTTAAATCTATATTATATATATATATTTAATAATATTGCCTACGATAGCATCTACGAGTACCTATTTCCTACCGTGGTGTAATAAGAGGCGACTAAGGTATTGTACGAATAGCCTTTATTCTTGCAGAATAACACCATAGCTTGCAATGCTGTCACTATACTATGGAGAGTGGGTATTTATCTCAACAAATGGGCCTAGTTTCTATACGGTCTGAAGGGCACTGAGAGTTAGTGTCATCACTGGGCATATGTGACTAAAGAACTAACGTCTCCGAGTGACGGGCGCAGTGTGCACACAGAAACCTTCTGGTCGACACAGCATTTGTTATGGACAGACGTTGCACCCACCATCTGACGTGAGTTGAACGATTTGCTCGTCTCGTCACTTTCGTCAATAAAACAAATAAAAAAATTTATTTTAAATAGTATACCATTAATTACACACAGTTTAATATAAGAACAACTTCCGTTATCCGCGGCGAGTCAGCTGGTAAAAAAGTAAAAGATTAACAACCAGTCCTTTCGTATCATTGCTTTATTATTTCCAACTAAAAAAACAGATATTCGTACACGCACGATTCTTCATATAAAACTTCCTTTTATGTAATCCAGTTATTATTCAAAGTGTCATGAGTGGGATTTGCAAAGTAGGGCAGACCGGGGTTGGTTGGGGACTGGGGTAGATAGAATAGAGAATCAACGTTGCAATCAAAGAAAGCCTGCTGCTTGACCGATCATTCGCACAGAACGCGAGACACGAGGAAATGTCTCACAGTCAGTTAGAGCGTAATATCAATAATTGGGATACCTAAGTAGTTTTTTTATCAACACATCTTTTTTGTTCTTACATTGTAATTTATAGTCAAGTTCATACAAACTTAATTTGAAATGGAAAGTAAATTATTATAAAAGGTATACAAATACGTATTATGACTGTTATGCAAAACATTATGGTTTAGTGAATTTTTGAAAGCAAAAGCTCCGGTCGGGGTTGCAAGGCCAATTGCGTATTCGTTGACTGACTATGACCCATATGGTCCAATTTTTTCGAAAATATTTATGGTTTACGAAAGAAATCAAAGTTTGAGATAAAAATTAATCATTAAATTATAAATAAACCCATCAGTAAATAAATTTTGTCATCCCGTAATTCAAGCCAACCTGCAACAGTTGAGTAGTCTACCTACCCCGACATTGGGGCAGGTTGACCATCTCGGGGAGGTTTCGTAAAACTGAAAAAATCCGGATTTTATTTAATAATATCCACATAGAACCTTTTTTTTTATAATTGACTATGAAATTTGGCACAGTTTAAATTATTTATCATTAACACTAAGACAGATAGCTCAGGGGCTAGGCGCTCGCTTTAAATTTCATAGTACTCGAGTGACCTGGGTACGATTCCCGGTGCTGGCACCACTAAAATTGTTAATTGCAATTTTAAGTGCTGATTTACCACGTGCTCGGCGGTAAAGGAAAACATCATCAGAAATAAAAAAAATGTTTCGTAGACATGTGTAGTCCGCCAACCCGCATTGGAGCAGAGTGGCGGATTCCTCCTAGCTCCAAACCCTCCCACAAAAGTGGGGGGAGGCCTGTGCTCAGCAGTGGGACATTTATAGGCTGAAACTTTACTTTACTTTACTTTACACCAAGACACTAGTTTTAAAAAAAAAATTAATAACCAAAAACGTGGTCAACCATCCCCGGTCTGCCCTAACCACTTTCAGTTTCTCTAAGCTGACATTTTCAAAAGGATAGTAGGAAATATTTTGGCTAAAGAGATATATTACATACAAGCTGTGTACAGAACTTTATTCAAGGAGACTATAAAATTTACTTGCACGTAATAGGTTAAACATTTAGATTTAAGATTTTAGATACTCACTTTTACTGTACTGTAGAAGTAGTATAAAAAAGTTGTCGTCGAAGATAAGATACGAGTAAGTAAAACCTTATCTTAATCCATATTTAAGTTCCAAGTCTATAATTGTATTACTCTGTTTCGGTCTGAGGGCCACTGAGAGCTAGTGTAATTACTGGGCATATTAGACTAAAGATATATGAAACTTAAGAACTGATGTCTCAGGGTGAAAAATATGACCATTTCTTTTAGATGTATGTGGAAAAGTTCATGTTTATTTAGACATATTTTAAAACGAATATAAATATAAAATGTAAAAAGGTGGAGCGTAGTCCAATGTGCAAAGTAATTGAAATATTTCCGTGTGGTTGAAAATTCAATAAGGCATTCCTCGTATGATACACGACACTTCACATGCATACTTCGCTGCGAACAATGAATTACAACCATATAAAGTTACGAGTAGTTGTTTGTACGAAAGCGTAGCAAAAGTAAATGACACATTTACTGGTGGTAGGATTCCTATGCAGGAATTCGTCTAGGTAGGTACCACCCCAGGGCCAGTTATTCTGCTGTGAAGCAGTAGTGTGCAAGCAATACTGTGTTTTGGTTTGAAGAGCACTGTGAGCTAGCGTAATCATTGGGCATTTGAGACTTAAGAACTGATGTCTCAGGGTGACGGGCGCAGTGTGGTGTCACACAGAAATATTCTGGGTGACACAGCATTTGTTGTGAGCGGACGTTGCACTTACTATCAGGTGAACGTTTTGCTCGTTTCGTCACTTTATACAATAAAAAAAGAAAAAAAAAACACTAGTTAACCCGTGCGATAATTTCGCACAGTACCGTGATCATGAACAGATAGTGCTATCTACTTTCTTCAAATAATGTAACAACTGCTGTGCATGTTAGTTAAAAAGATTATCAACAGATGGCGCTTTCTACAATTTAATTAATTAATTAATTACAACTATTTAACATATTTTTTTACAAAAACATTAATGTTAAGACATACTTATTTTTCGTCATTAGAGGGAAAAATAATATTCAAAATGGCTCAACAAACATTAATTTTGGTATTTCATACCGACAATAAAACACCTCAGCGTGACGGGCGCAGTGTGGTATCACATAGAAATGTGATAGCATTTATTACTGGCCGACGTTGCTCTTACCATCAAGAGAACGTTTTGCTCGTTTCGTCACTTTAACAAATAAAAAAAAAGGAAAATCAAGATGAATAATCTTTGTTATTCCATATTTTTTAAACATACCAAATTCTGACTTATTTACTAACTATCTTCCTACACCATTTCATCTCATAGATATTGGAAGAGTCGTCTATAGGAAATATCTGGAAAATATCATAACTTTCAATCAAAGGATCATATTCGGTACAATCCGCCTGCCGAGGTGATTACGGAAAATCCTCACTTCTTGCGAGAGACCCATGCTCAGCAGTGAACTATTACTTGATGATGGTGATGAAATAAGAAATGACAATCTTCTTTACGTGATTTAAAATGCATATACATTTTGTATTTAATGTTCAAAAGTAAAAAGTAAAAGCCGACGAGCTTGTATGAAAACACTAATGAAAGTAGAGGAAGCTAAAGATGTTTGTAAGGATCGTGGCAAGTGGAAAGATGTGGTCTTTGCGTACCCCTATGGGAAAGAGGCGTGACTCTATGTATTTAATGTTCAAAAGATTTTGATGGAAATGTGCGCTAAAAGTTTATTTTTATAGGAAAAAGAGACGAAACATTCACCTGGTGGTAAGGACAATGAAACAAATGTTGTGCCAACCTGAATACTTCTGTGTTGCACCACACCGCGTCCGTCCCCCTTAGATATCAGTTCTTAAGTCATATGAGACTTGGACTGGCCCAATAATTACACTAGAACTCAGTGCCCTTCAGACCTAAAGACAGTAAAATTAATCTTAACTAAATTGATTATTTATTTATCAATATTTTCTTTTGATTTTAAGGAATTGGCGGATAAATATCAACAACGACCAGCCTGATCGGGAAAGGTGTTTTAAGGGCAGAGATAGGTAGGTAAATTAAATTAGATTCTGAACTAGAATGTGGTTGTGTGTAGGTGCTAGTGCGTTAGCCGTAGTGCCGTTTATTTTGTGGTATTTGTACACCTCTCCTTGATGTCACTGTGAATAATAATACAGAAATAACAAAATGGAACTAAATTGTAAACGAAGCTTCGCGAGTTAACACAAAACCATCATCATCACCCTTCAAATAAACAATATAACTAAACTATATAAGTGACTATCTGAAATATAATTATCATTGAATAAAAAAGGCTTATCTGTGTATGTTCAAGAATACTTCAAAGTTATGATCAGTCCACTGCTGGGCACAGGCCTCTTCTAAGTTGGAAGGATTTGCTACCAGACTTATCGAATCGGAGACGATCTGAATTTAGGTCCGGGATAGATTTAGATGTTACATGATCTGTTGGAGGCCGACATTTTGGCGTTTCTGTGAGTCATCTTCTCGACACCCATAGCATGTGATTGAGAAGGGAGGGATGTTCTGTAACACCGCCCCCGCACGCGGTCTTTTAAATAATGTCATTTTCAGGTTTCAATTAAAAAGTTTCAACCATCTGTTTGCGCACGGTTGGTCGGGCAACCCTTTTACGCAGTTCGTGAATTCGCCTTTTTAGCCTTTAGGGTGTTACTTATCGACCTCAAGCAAACATTTGAAAATTCAAATTACCAACTTTTCATACATATTGACAATAAGCACGTAACTCCGCTCACGTGGATATAGTTTTCAATACTTGATGGTTCCGCTACAGTACCACAAATGGTGTTCTGTTAAATATTATCAAAAAAAAAAATTATAACTTTGAAACATAATCTTGATATATGAGAGTAAGTCTATGTTGATCCTAGACTTATTCTCATAATACAGTTAATGTTATATAAATAGTATAGTAATGTTATATAAATAGGGTTGCTGGAATTGTGTGAAAGTACCCATCAATACAAGTAACTTTCACTAAAAGTTCAACACGACGCACACACAACACAATCACGATCATACCGCCTCCGCCGTCGTCGAGGGCGTATCAGACAAACTTATTTGCGATACCGCCGCATCTCAGGCCGGTTTTCCCCTAGCAATAGTATCTATAATAGAGGCGTCGCTGAAGCTTCTAGCGCCATCTATGATCCAGCAGAAACGCATTCCGAATTGGTAATAAATTTAGTTAATAATAATCCAGATAATATTAATAGTAGTAGTAATATTGCCCTCCCGATTGAAGTTGAAGTAACTGACCGCGACGAGGCCGCAAGGTGCCCCCTTGGGCACCCTCGAGTCACTCACGGGGGCCCTTGCGTCAGTCATCCATACATAAAGGTTTCCACTAAGTGCCCTTAGTGCTCTACCGACTTTCAATCCGACGAAGCTGTGAAAGTCTTTGGGCTAACAGTGACCAACAGTCCTAAAAAAAAACTTTTAAATACCAAATCGCAAACAAATAACCGTATACAAAATTAAATATCTACTCCACCAAATACAATAAAGAAATAATCATAAATTGCAATGTTTATAATTTAGTTCCAAAATTATTTACTCGCATATGTTTGGATCTGTCTCCTCCAAGGAATACTATTTCTTGTTTCTTAAATCACTATAAAAGCATTCCCGTGTTCAATATCACTCAACGGATGAATTAAATTCGTAGTAGTCTCTCCATAACTGCGTACTTAACAGAAAATGTTTATGAAATACATAAGGAATTGTTTATCGGATCAGACCGTTCCGATACAGATCCGACCATTGATACTTTTGAAAGAAAGAAAGAGAAAAAATTTATTTGCTTCTGTAATTCAGACATTCGACAATAAAGGTCATAAACAGTTAGACAATATAGGACTACAGCAACAAAAAGGCATTCGACTCAGCACAATGCTGCAGTGGCCTAACTGCACCGCTGTTATTCTGTCGATCTCAACCAGAATAACTCACGAGCAGCCATCAAACAATTTTAACAAAAAGAGAAAACAAATACGAAAATGTTGAAATTCAGACTAAAAAAGAAAAGATAAATTTTGCATAAACATGACACAGAATACTCAAATAGGCGAGTGAAAACCTTCCTGCTCCGTCGCATATGTAATTTTGATTTTAATTTTTAGACTAAAAAATAATTCTTCAATCGCACCAAGTAAGTTTAAGCCGTGGTAGCTCAGGGGCCTGGCGCTCGCCTTTAATTTCATGGTACGCAAGTAACCTGGGTTCGATCCCCGGAGCCAGCACCTCTAAATTTGTTCTACAATTTTAAGTGCTGATTTACCACGTGCTTAGCGGTGAAGGAAAACATCGTGAGGAAACCTGCATCTCTGAGGAATAGAAATATTTCGAGGATATGTGAAGTCCGCCAACCCGCGTTGGAGCAGCGTGGCGGACTATTCACAGCTCCAAAACCCTCTCAGAATTGAGAGGAGGCCTATGCTCAGCAGTGGGATGTTTATAAGCTGTTACTTTACTTTTTTTACCAAGTAAAGATTTATTTTCATTGCATCATAAAACGATTCTCTTTCGTCTTGTAACTGTATATTTGAAATACATTTAGTTAAGGACACGGTAGCAAAAACCTGTGGAGCGTGTTATTGAATTTTACTCTCAACATGTTCACAACCTGCCGTTATTGTAATCCTAGTACGCTCTTTCATAATAGTAACGTAATATTTTTTTAAGTAACTGTATCGAAAAAACAGCCGTATCTACATTCTTATATTTTATTATTTGATAAAAGTAACGGAACGATCAAAACGTTCACCTAATGGTAAGTGCAACGTCTGCCCATAAAAAATGCTGTATCACCCAGAACAGTGTGACACCACTCTGCGCCCGTCACTCTGAGACATCAGTTCTTAAGTCCCATATGCCCAGTGCTACGCTAGCTCTCAGTGCCCTTCGAATCGAAACAGTAATGTTTGCACACTACTGCTTCACGGCAGAATAACTGGCCCTGGGGTGGTACCTACCCAGACGGATTCCTGCATAGGAATCCTACCACCAGTAATATACTTACTAGCGATCTGCTCCAGCTTCGCATGGTTGCAATTTACTAATGAAGAAAATGAGAAGAGCGAATGAGAAACTAAATGTTACAATTTTTATTTCGTTGTTATAAAAACATGTGAAAAGCGGAAATATCAAACTGAACGTCACTTTTTTGTTGAGTTTTTAATACAAAAATACAATCCAAATTTCCAACTTTTCCGGTAGATTTTCTTCCGTCATGACAATTACGAACACAACAAAGAAATCAGCAAAATTGGTCGAGTCATATTATGAAGTGATGATTTTTTATACATGCGGAAATTAATTCTAATTTATATAAAAATTGAAGATAAAAGGAGAAAGAAGAAACAAGATAGAAAGTAGAAGATATATATTAGAATGGTGATGGGGCATCGCAATATTGTAGTGTCGATAAAATTTGTGGCCGATATGGCATGTTTTGAGATAATGCGCGTCTTAGTTAATTTTTTTATTCAATAAAAAGTCGGGACGGGCAAAACTTCCATCTGATGGTAAATGCAACGTCTGCCCATAACAAACCCTGTGTTTGGTTTTAAATTGATTTTGAATCCCAGCCGCAACCAATTCTTATATAATAAGCATAATTTTTCCTTTTTTGGTTATGGTTGTGTTGTGTACGTGAAATTTACGTCTGCAAACTCACGAGACATGGTATAAAAAAAGAAAAAAAAAGATGGTTATTTCGACGACTTTCAGAAGCCACGGTAAGACATATACAGGCATTTCGCTTAGTCGTTTTTTATTAAAGAAAGTAACGGGATGAGCAAATCGATCATCTGGTGAGAGCTAGTGTAATCCCTCAAACCAAAACACAGTAATGTTTGCACACTACTGCCTTATGGCAGAATAATTGGCCTTGGGGTGGAACCTACCTAGACGGGTTCCTGCATAAAAATCCTACCACCAGTTAACTTCAAATTGTAATACATATTCTTTTGCCGACCTAGAGACCCATCAAGAATGGATTTTACGAACATTTATTTATTTATTTATTTATTTACACTTTATTGTTTCCCCTTAAAGGATACAATGGGCGGACTTAATGCCAGTTGGCATTCTCTGCCAGTCAACCCAAGGCGTAGCGAAACAATGTGGCAGGTGTAAAACTTAAAAAAAACTAAAAATTACATTTTAAAGACTACTGATAAATATGATAAATATTAAATATAATATAAAAATACTCAAAATACATATAAATAAATACATATCAATATATAATTATGATAAATAAACAATAATACATAAATATGTACATACATATAAACTAACATACATACACACATACATATACATAAATATACGTGGTGGTTCGACATAAATTTGAAAAAAAAAAATTCCACAAACAATTTTAAATTAAATCTTTAAAATAATGCTCCCGTACTAACCTCTTAAAACTGATCTTATTTTGGGCTTTTTTAATGTCATCGGGCAAGGAGTTCCAGGGCAGTGCAGCCTGAACGATAAATGAGTTACCAACGAATTTGGAGAAGTGTTGAGGAATTGCAATCGTATAATTTGAAGCGGAACGAAGAACTCTTTCATGAGTTAAAGAAACGTATTGAAATTTGTCCTGAAGATAAGTAGGAGAAGTGGAATCATTTAAGATGGAGTAGAGAATATAGAGAATTCTAGAGTTGCGCCTCTGTTTGATAGTGAGCCATTTAAGGCGAGACCGATATTCAGAAATATGGTCATACTTGCGGAGACCGAAGACAAACCGGATACAGTTATTAAGAAGGCGCTCTAGTTTATTAAGCAGCACTTGGTTCAAATCTAGATAACATACATCAGCATAATCAATCATGGGTATAACAAGTGATTGCACAAGCATAAGCTTGGTCTGAAAATTGAGAAAGTTTCTCAGACGGTAGAGGGATTGTAAGGTGGCAGTGACTCTCCGGCTTATATGGGTGACGTGTGTCTCCCAGGTTAACAAGTTGTCCATGTACAACCCGAGATTCCGTACCGAGGTTGAGAACGGGATCAATACTCTGTTATAATGTACTGAGGGTAAGCCAGTTATATCAATTTTGCCTAACAATCTCGAGCTACCTACTAGAATTGCTTGGCATTTATTCGCGTTAACAGATACTCCAAAACGCGACGACCAGTCAGATACGGCTATCAAACAGGTATTCAGTCTGGCAATCGCGCTATGGAGATCGTCAATACTGGAATGCACATACATTTGTAGATCGTCAGCATACAGATGGTACGAACAATCGAAAATCGAGGTGATAGAGTTTATGAAAACAGAAAATAATATTGGAGATAGTATACCGCCTTGCGGGACGCCAGATCTCAGATCAACCCACTGTGAGCAATCATGGCCTACACGCACTGACTGTTGACGCCCGCGAAGATAGGAAGAAAACCATTCCAAGACCGAGGGTGCAAATCTAAGATGGGATAAGATGGAAAGAAGGATATCGTGGTCGACTGTGTTAAAAGCATTAGAAAAGTCTACAAGCACCATCACAGTTACTTTCTTATTTTCCATAGCTTGTCTTATATCGTCGGTGACTTTGAATAAAGCTGTGACGGTGCTGTGACCAGGGCGAAACCCAGACTGGTAAGTACTCAGTAGGTTATGTTTATAAAAGAAAGTGGAGATTTGTTTGTATACACAGGATTCCAAAACTTTAGACAAAAAGGTAAAATGGATATAGGCCGATATTGAGACTTCACTCCTAAATCTGTAAACGGCTGGTGCTGTATTTAATTATCAAGTTTAAAGATAGAGGGGTGGTGGGTCACATTTTACGAATTAATAAACGCATATCACACCAACGTCAATCGTTATCATATTTCAAGATCGTACCTCACACGCTTATGTCCACTGATTTTTTTTCACTTGTATGGATGGTGTGTCACCACATTTTTTTTCGCCTTTCTTCAAAATTTCATATATATAGTACAAATAGTCTCTAATTAAAATGAATGTGACATGCGGACAGACGAACGGGATTAAATTATAAGGGTTGCGTTTTTCTACGAAACCCTAATAAATACTAAATTTTAGAAAGAATATATTAAATCGAAATTTTTATCTCATCTCCAGAGTGTCATAAAAGTACGTACGAAGCTGATAATAACGTGTTGGAAAAAGAAACTTCCAAACTAGCTTTTTATTAAAATTTGTGTAGTAAATATCAAAATTTGTGTAGCATAAAGCTAAAAAAAAAACTCACTGCTATCTTGCTCGGCGTAGTGGCTGAGAGTTGGAAATCTGCGATATGGGTTTAAGTTTATGGTTTAAATCTTAATTAAGTTCTTAATAAAGATTTAAGTGTCCTACAGGTAACCGTAGCAGATCAGGATGCTTTTGCACGTGTTTAGTGTCAATAGTTATAAACATTATTGACACTATATGCACCCTACCCTTTTTTCCAATAATATACATTTATTTCTTATTTACACTAATCTTCATCTAAATTTATTAAAATTTATTTTCTATTTTTTAGTTGGATTTTCTATAAAAGCGTGTTTTTTTTAGTTTTTTAACTATTATTTATTTTGTTACAAACTAATTTAAGACGATGGCCTCTATAACAGGTAATATATTAGCGTCGTCTATTGAGTAATTTAGTTAAACTATTATTTATTTTGTTGCAAACTAATTTAAGACGATGGCCTCTATAACAGGTAATATATTAGCGCCATCTATTGAGTAATTAAGTTGGATTTTCTATAAAAGCGTGTTTGTTTAGTTATTTAAACTATTATTTTTATTTTTTTATTCGAATTATTGCATTGTCATCGGTCTTTGACAGGTGTGCAAACTTTGAATTAAATCTGATCGTTCAAAGTAGGAGAAAATCGAGCCCTAAGGAGTCGGTTACAAACAAACATACAAACAAACTAAGATACAAGTGAAGCTGATATAAAGCGTGTAAAAAAAGCACTCACGATTCAAATTTCAAAATTCAAACTCTTGTAAACAGGCAACTTTTCTTAAAAATAAAATATATAGACAAATGAAAGTCTGCTTGTGAATTCTGTTTCTTATTTCTGATTCGGAAACTTTCTTTGCTTTTTTACAGTTATGTTATACCACTGAGGTGGTGGGTGGAGATGATTGTCAAGTTGCACAAATACATCTGATATTTTTTGGTAGATTATTATTTTATTTATTTGTCTTGTACTATAGCTTTAATATATTTGTGTGTAATATTAATACTGCTAGTATCGACGTAAGTGGTGACAGTGACCTTATTTTTGTTTCCTCTTTTGAATCTGTCATGAAGCATGGCCAATATTCAGCTGATTCTTTCTCATACCACTACCTTATTTTCGTTTCCTATAAGACCCCGAACTCCTAAAGAAAATTCGAAAATTCTTCTGCAGCGTAACTTCTTCGTCGTTAAGATGAATCACTTTGGGACCGGTCAAGTGTCTTTAGCGCAGATAATGTTGACCTGAAAGCTGCGGTATTTATGTCAGAACTCATTAAATTTTACGACGTACATGCATACAATATCAGCTTGGCTAACAAACCACATGAAAGCTATAATTACAAAAGTAAAATCGGTAGCAAAGGCGAAGTATGCGCGCAAGCCGAATGCATTTAATATGGATTGGTATATCACTACAATAAGGTGTGTAGGGATGCTCAACGCCTACACATTCATAAATCAGTAGAAAATGGGCGATACCGCAAAGGTCTGGAAATTTCTAAGATCCTATATAAAACGATCGTAATGTTGATGTATTAAATCAACATTTTTCATAAAAAAAAAAGTGATGTTCATAATTTGAATACCAGGAACAAGCACAAATTAATTATCCCAGTTACCCGACTTCACAGAGTCAGTGACTCTTTTATGGGGCAATGTATACGTTTTTACAACAAAATCCCAGAAAGTGCTAAAAGTCTTTCAATCAAAAAGTTTAAATTTTATATTAAACAAAGACTTCATAAAAAGGGTTATTATAATATTAAAGAACACATAGATGATGATAACCCCTGGGAATGAGGTGATCGCCGCCAAGCCATTTCTACATCTTTATAATACTGCTGTTATTGTACATTATTTTAAAAATGACTAAAAAAAAAAGCCCGCTGGGTTTCTTACTGGTTCTTCCCAGGACAGAGGCATTTTTGCGAACCAGTGTAGTTTAAAAAAAGAAAAAAAATGACTTTCAATAAGTATTATGTAAATAATCTATATTGAATAAATATTTATTCTATTCTATTCTATTCTATTCATCTTCTTTGTACGTCTATAGTACTGCTAAAGTTAACACATCTTTCGTCAGTTCCAATACCCAATGTCTCTCCTTCTATTTTTAAACCGATCTTTGTTTGTAGAGTGTGACTATTACTTCCAGTGACGTGTGAAGTGACTGTGTCAGCCGAAAGATGATTCTTCCTGCTCTTGATATTATCCTTCCCATTATATGCCTAGGGCCAGTTATTCTGCCGTGAAGCAGTAGTGTGCAAACATTACTGTGTTTCGGTTTGAAGGGCACTGTGAGCTAGCGTAATCACTGGGCATATGAGTCTTAAGAACCTATGTCTCAGGGTGATGGGCACAGTGTAGTGTCACACAGAAATTTTCGTTAGTAGTACGTGGTACTAGAAAACTCAAACTTTCAAGAAATTCTGTGCATTGAATTGTGCCATGAAGTAATTTGTGAAGGAAACATACGTCTAAAAATCGTCTTCTGTCTCGAAGAGAGATCATCTTAAAATGTTTTAACCTTATGTTATATGGGTTCCGATGGGAAAAACCGCTGGAGTTAAATGCTAAATGTCGCGTAAAGGATCGCTGAATACTCTCAACACGTTGCGAATGCACCGCGTAAAAAGGACTCCAAGCAACGCTGGCATACTCGAGATGGCTGCGCACAAGAGCGTTGTATAATGTTAATTTTGTACGCACATTCTTAAATTCCTTGGCATTACGTTTAATAAATCCGAGCGCCTGGGCCGCTTTTGATACTGTTTTGTTTATATGTGAGGTAAATTTTAGTTTGGTGTCAAGCGTTACCCCAAGATCTCAAACCTCTGTGACTTCTTTTATTTTTACGCCACCAAGCTCGTACTCAGTAACAAGCGGCTTTTTTTTCGAGTATATTTTATATGATAACATTTTCCAACATTGAGAGTCATGTGGTTATCGTGACACCACTCAACAATCCCATTCAAATCTTTTTGAATAAGGCTGGCATCCGTGGAGGAATTTACAATTCTATATATTTTCAAATCATCAGCGAACTGAGATTTCGAACAGTATTTAATACGCTGAGATATATCATCAATGAAAACCAAAAAGAGCAAAGGTCCCAAATGGGATCCCTGGGGGACACCCGAATCCGAATAGAATACAGACGATTCATAACCATTTATACTAACACGTTGGGGTCTCTTTCTTAAGTATGATTTAAACCATTTCAGTAGATTACCACCTATACCTAACGCACAGAGCTTCTCGATAAGTATGAAGTGGTTGACTTTGTCAAAGGCTTTGCTAAAATCTGTATATATAGCATCGATTTGCATACCTTTATCTACCTTCTCAGATAGCTCTGAAATGAATGGTACCAAGTTAGTTTGTGTTGAGCGACCTGGTCTGAACCCGTGCTGCACCTTTTATTTTTTATATAGCCCCACAAAAGTTTGGGATTTTTTGAAATATTAGATTCCATATTATGCTGGTAGCTGTTGTAACAGTTATCGTATAATTTATTACAGCGTCTTCTGAGAAGCTGAAACTCAATTTCATCACGCGGATTTCCAAACTTGCGATACCGTTTACGAATTTTCTCTTTTTCTTTTAGCATTTTAATCAGGTTTATGTTAAACCACGTCGGGTACTTGGACTTCAAGGAAATTCGCTTAGGAACTAACCGATCCATGACATCCCGGAGAGAAGCATAGAACTCATCTACCATTATATCTACACCACTACAGTGGGACAATTTTTTTAACCAGTTTATCTGTTTTAATTCATTTATAATAGAATCATAATCAGCTTTAAAGAAATTATATCTGACGCTCTGCTTTTCATGTAGGTATTTCACATTGGTATAAGGAACAGTTAACAGTAAACAGGGGTGAGTATTGTAACATTTAGACAACGTGTTTAAAGGTTTAGTGACATTATACGTTAGATATATTACTTAGAATTAAATCAAGGAATCTGTTATTATTATTACAAATGCAATTAACTTGATGAAAGTTATTTATAGAGATAAAATCTACAAGAGCAACACCGAGGGAAGAGTTGTAATTGGACGGACACATATATGCACCGTCGACAGATAAGGTCCAATTTATTAAACTTAAGTTAAAATCGCCTAATATTATTACATCGTCTGTATGATCCATGACATTGTTGACATTTTCTAAAAATTTTGTAAGAGTAGCATACTTGACAGGCGGCGGTAAGTACACTACGCAAATTGCGAGCCTTTTTAATTTACTGTTGAGATTTAGTTGTAACATTATCCATATATTTTCTACATCTATTTCCCAATTAGAAACTCGGATTGATGGAATATTCCGCGAGATAGCTATCATTACTCCACCGCCATCCTGTTTAGTAAGAACACTACAAACTCTATCCCTCCGATAGATTATATACCTGTTATCTATTAATTCATTATCAGAAATTTTGCTATTCAACCATGTTTCCGTAAAAGCAATGACTGTGTAATTAGAACCTTGTATATTTTTAAATAACTCATTTGTCTTAGTTCTTAAACCTTGAACATTCTGATAGTATATTTCCAACACTATTGGATAGTAAATATGCTGTAACAATTACTTAAAAACATTGGGATTAGGATTAAGTTGTAATGTATTATCGCTTTAAAATACTTAGCGTCTCCGTACTTTTAATTAGTAAGGCTTGGCTGTTCTCGTCTTTCCGCACGTATATGCGACCATTACGAACCCATACAAATTTATATAACAGCTCCTTAGCTTTTTTTCTGGTTGCAGCATGAAGAGATTTATTTCCAGGCGTAAGATGTTCTGTAACAAAGATAGGAGTGCGAGTACCTCCTATGCCGAGATGATGAGTGCTGAGCTTGTCTTGAGCATTTGCTTTATTAAATTTGATGACGGCCGCTAATACTGCGTCACGATGACGAGCTTAGCTACTACTGCCTGGGGTCTATTGTTGTCCTTAGAAATTTTTGCGACTCGTGTTACGTTCTGTACATCATCTGTTTCTAAGAGATAATTTACGGTCTTCGCTAACTGGGACAGAGTATTAATTAAAATCTCCGATCTGTTTTCAGGAATGCCATTGATTTCAATGTTACTTTCCCTCATGTGTAGTTCTACTGTATTTAGTCGGTTAGTAAGATCTTTAACATTCACAATTAATTTTTCATTTTCCATTTTGAGACTAGTAATCATTTCAGATTTTTTACGCATGGTATTTTTTATCTCTTCGTATTGTTTATTAAAGAAATTTATTGAGTCCTGAAAACTATCAATCTTTTCATTAATTCTATTTAATTCTGATGTAACTAATCTTTTTATATTTGTATTCAAAGCGATCGAGAATTCCTGCTGTAAGATTTCACGTAATCTGTCCTCTGTTACATAGCTGCTGTGGTCTAGGGTCTTTGGCGGTGATTTATTTTGTTTTCCGCGTAATGTCACATTTGAAAGGCTGTCCTCGGAAACTTCTGTCGCCGTGCATGAACGTAATGGCGTATTGGTGTTATCACTTTTAGGCTGCTTACTGCAACATTCGGGGCATTTCCAAGAAGACTTATGACGTGACTCCATTAAAGCATAACGTTTATATGACACATTAGCGCAATCGAGATCATATTTGGATTTACATACAAAACAAATTAGAAGTTATTTTTTTGGTAGTGTATTCTTACAACCCGCGCATTCATTTGTTGGCGGTGCCATCACGTTTTATTTACAAATAGGTCGGTAGATAACAACCAGTAAGCATATATCCCAGAAGAACAAAATAGTCGAAACGCTGAGTTTGTTGACCAAAAGGACGCAAGCGCCGTGTATTTCGCGTCGCTTACGCGTTCTCTTCAAACGCTTACTTGTTTCACAGTTGATTTAACACTATTTTGGAATTTATTTGAAATATTTCTTGTATATCTTTAGTCACAACGCAATAAATTATAAATTCATATAAACAGTTTATAGTAGATTATCGGACAAAGATTTCACTAATAACTGTTTACTTTAACACTTCTAAATCAAGTAAAAAGTACACGACACTATGCTTTGATGTTACTTCAGTCGTACCTACATCTATCACTAATTAGCCGCTTGAATATCAACTACAATCAAAACGATGGTTCCAATTGATTAAATTCAATTAGATTCAAGGCTGGAATTATTTGTCACGATCCCCGAAATATCTCGTAGTAAAATCTTCGGTGTGCGTTAACTTCGTTAATCAAAGTAAACTTCGCGGTAACAGGTAAATTACGTAGGGCATCAATCTCGTTGCTTAGTAACGGGTTCGTGCATAAATATTTGTGAAGACCGAACACGGGTTGGATAAATTACGTCTACACTGTATTTTGGTATGAGTCGATTCTGTTATGGGGTTGACATGGTAAGACAAGCTTTTAAGGTCGTATTATATTCTTCTCAACATTTCAGCCTACCCTATAGACTTGCAACAAAACACGTAAGCTTGTAGCTCTCATTTTGGAGGGATTTTGTTATAGTTGCCACGCTTAGGACGCAGTTTATTTATTCAGATGTTCCAGGAGCATGCTGCTGCCCATCTCCAGGTTTTCATTTCCCCTCTGTCGACTTTTAAGACACCCACGGGATGAGATGGGGTGGTAGATTCTCTTAAGTCGCTACCACACGGCCATGTAGGAGATAACGGCAAGTCACAGACTCAAGAGGACTGGGCCTTCACTCATTTCTGCGAGGGTTTTGGAGCCGGGAACCGCTGCTCCAACGCGGGTTGGCGAACTTCTCATGTGCCCGAAATATTTTTATGTCTCAAACATGCAGGTTTCACTGTATTCCTTCATGGCCGAACACGTGGCGAATCAGCTCATCAAATTTCGTAACCAGTTTAATAACGCCTGCACTGCAAATCGAGCCCAGGTCTAGCGCCTAGCCCCTGAGCTACCACGGACCAATTGTTTTGCAGTAGTCGACAATCCCAGTTTCAATTGCATTAAATATGTATGTATGCAATAGTTGTACGTCTGGTATTGACGTGACCTGATTGAATTATCTCGTTAGGTGCCCTTACTTGATAGCGGATTTTAAATTAACTATTTGTACATTGTTGAATAATTTGGTGGTCGCTCCGTCGTCGAAATTGACTTTAATTCATTAAAATATTAAGTTTGAATATGAAGTTCGTTTATTAGTAATTATTTGTTGGCAACATTATAAATTTCTACGGCAACAATCTCTACTCTATGCGACTGTTTGTCCACATACTACATTGGCAGTATGAACGTTAAAATCGACAGACTGTTATGTGATTAAAATTATAAGTATGAACGTATGAACGCTTTAATATCACTGGTGAATTTTTAAGCATTTTTCTGCCGAGTGGTGTCCGGCAGAGTAGAATAGCACCTACCTCTTTCCTACGGAGATGTCGTAAGAGGCGGTTAAGGTAGTGTACGGACAGCCTTCGTTCGTGCCGAATAATACCATAATATGCAATGCTGTCACTACACTCGCTCGAGGGAACGCAATGGAGAGTACGATTTTTTTTACTCCTACCAAAAAGGCGACATGGTTCACCAGTCACGTCTCGTTTCCCGCGGGGACGGGAACTACGTGTGGCCTCTGCCTACCTCTTATATCGAAGAAAGTCGTGACTAAAGGTATGTATGTATGTATGTATTAATATACAGAAGAGAGATTTCCTAATACGGCTAACAAAAAATTTAAAATATATTATAACATTTGCTAATTTACAATAGGTAAACCGAGCGTCGCCGAGAGGCACTCGGCGGCTGTGTCATGGAGACAGCACTTGATAATGCCTCGTCGCCTGACAACACACGTGTCGGGTTTTCTACTCTGGTGATGTGCACTCTAGTAGGTGTAGTATTGTGGTGGCGCAGAGCATCTAGTGGCGGTTTCAAGGAAAAAAACTTTGAAAAGCCTAAATGTTAGAAAAATATATTACTGTCTTTCGGGCTGAAAGGCAGTACTGAGAATATAGGACTTTATAAGTAAAGTCTTAGGGCGGCGAGCACAGTGTGGTGCCATACAATTTTTACAGACTTTTACAGATTTTTACAACAGCATTTTTATAGGCAGACGTTGCACTTACCATCAAGTGAACTATTGTTCCCGCTCTTTTATAAAAAAGTGAAGAATGAAAGAAAGAAGAGAGGGAAAATGATTCGCTAAGATTAGTGATCTACTAGAATCACTTAAGCCGCTACCACACGGCGGAAAAAAAAATTGTGAAGTTAAATACAAAACGTTGTTTCAGTCATTTCAAGATATTTATATCGCAATTGTCCGCGCAACTGCAGTCACCAATATATTGAATAAAGAAATAAACATAAAAAATAAAGAGTCATAACTTTACTGGTGATAGGATTCCTATGCAGGAATCCGTCTAAACAGGTACCGCCGCGGAAACAGTTATTCTGCCGTGAAGCGGTGGTGTGCAAGCATTGCTGTGTTTCGGTCGGAAGGGCACTGAGAGCTAGCGTAATCACTGGCCATATGAGACTTGAGAACTGATGTCTCAGGGTGATGGGCGCAGTGTGCCACACACAAATATTCTGGGAGAGACAGCACTGCTATGAGCGGACGTTGCACTTACCATCAGGCGAACGTTTTGCTCGTCTCGTCCCTTTCTACAACAAAACAAACACTGATTTCAGTACATAAAACCATTTAAGTGAAACATCTAAGTCAACTACACAGTTAAAAAGAAAACAGTGCCATAGGCAAAAGTTGAAGGGAAAGCGATCATCATCATCATCATCACTTCAGCCTATCACTAGTCCGCTGATGAACATTGACCCCCCCCTACATAGATTGCCCCAAAAGTTTGTAGTTCTCATTTTGGGGAGTTTTGCCATCTCGTTTCGACGCTTGGCAGGCGGGTTGGCAACCGCATTTTATTTATTGAAATATTGAAGGAAGATGCTGCTGCCCGTCTTATGGTTTTCATTTTCCCTTTGTTGACTTTTACGACACCCACGAGATGAGATGGGGTGGTAGATTCTATTAAGTTGCACGTTGATTCGGTTTCCCCAAAGTTTAACTTGTCATTATTTTATTTATTTGTTATTGATATTATTATCATGAGCACAAGGTCGTGTCAGAATACCTGCGCAGTTCCTGGGTCCAAATTCTGGTCGGAGCATTTTGTGCAAAATCACAAATTGTTGGTTTTTGGATCTGGTTGTGTGGTACATGTCTCCGTGTCTCTGCAATTTCATCCTAGTCTACGTTTAATTCTACTGCACGAGTGTTATACCGAGCGCAGGTAGGTTAGATCGAATGAGTGCTTCGGTCTTGTGTATACTCGTGGCACTATAATGTCTCCTGCACAGCTTGCAACATTATTCGTGATTTTTAGCTGTGATCGAAACTCGGCCAGGATGACACACAACAAGAACTGTCATCATCATCATCATCATCATTTCAGCCTACCATAGTCCACTGTTGAACATAGGCCTCCCCCATAGATTGCCACAAAACACGGTCCTGAGCCACCTGCATCCATCGACTTCCTGCAAAACCGTGTAGGTCGTCGCTCCATCTAGTGGGGGGTCGCCCTGCACTGCGTTTGCCGGTACGAGGTTGCCACTCGAGAACCTTTCTTCCCCAACGGTTATCGGTTCACCGAGCTATATGGACGGCCCTTTGCCACTTCAGCTTGCTTATCCTTAGGGCTATGTCAGTTACTCTAGTTCTGCTGCGGATAATATCGTTACGGATTTTATCTCGCAGAGAAACTCCGAGCATAGCTGTGGTAGCATATTATTGAACGATCCAGCTTTAATACTTTCAGCATAAATAAAATTCTTTGTATTTTAAAATTGCCGTGTGGTGGCGGCAAGAGAATCTGCCACCTCTTCTCATCCTGTGGGTGTCATAAAAATCGACAAAGAGAAAAATAAAACCAAAGGAAAGGGCAGCAGTATCTCCCTGGAACATCTGAACCGCAACCCGCCTGACATGCGTGGCAACTATGTCAAAATCCTCTCAAAATTGGAGCTACAAACTTTTGTGGTAATCTATGTTTCACTTACAATTAGTACACTGTTCAGCAGTGTACTAATTGTAGTGCTGATTTATCAGGAACTCGCCGTTAAAAATTGTATTGTAAAAAAAAAATAGGCCATACAAATAATTATCTCGTGTGACATTGAACTTGCGACGGAAGCATGGAGGCCAGTCGCTTAGCCAATACGCCAAACGAGACGACAATTAATAACAATACAATGAAAATGCCTAAGGGTTTAAATAATATTCCTAAAATTGAGTATTAACGGGTCTCCTGGGGCGTAACAAATGAAACGGGTATATGTCAGCGGCAGCTAACGATGTAGAAATGTTACAGAAATATTGTAACACAGTGTGAATATTTTTTCTAGTTGAGTCTCGACTGTTTGTAAGTGTGTCCTGTTGAGCTTGTAAGGTGCTTCAGTTGGATTGAAGAATTACCACGCCCACACCACAGAGGAACTGCGTATATGGAACCAAAATGTTTTAAGGAATCTAGTAATGATACGGAAATAGAATTGCCTCATTCATTATGTTTATTTTTTCGGTAACAGTTAAGTTTTTTAATTTTTTTCTTTTTTTTGCACTTTGTCTATGTCCGGTTGCTCGTGAGGTCAAAAATGGATCCGTCTGAAAACCAGTGCTGTGGGGTAGCATAGATTATCACTGAGGCGAGATCCTTTTTGACGTTACATCAAAAAATTTGTCTTTTTTTTTTACACTCTTTTTATGATTCTTGTTTATGTTGTGTCAAATAAAGTGGTTTCTTTCTTTCCTTCTCCTTCTTTCACATCATCATTATCATTTCAGCTTATCATTACTCCATTGCTGAACATAGGCCTTCTTCTTAGATTGCTACAAAACGCGTTAGCTTCTAGATCCCATTTTGGAGGGATGTTGCCATAGTTGCCACGCTTGGCAGGCGGGTTGGTAGCCGCAGTTTATTCATTCTGATGTTCCAAAAAGATGCTGCTGCCCGTCTTCTGTTTTTAATTATCCCTCTGTCGACTTTCACGACACCCACGGGATGAGATGGGGTGGTAGATTCTCGTAGCCGCTACAACACGGCTACTAGAAAGTATTCATATAAAATATTTCTACTTTTCGTAGGATTTCTATGCAAAAATCCGTGCAGGTAAGTACCACCGCATTACCAGTTATTCTGCCACTTAGCAGTGTGCAAAAATTACTGTGTTTAAGTCTGAAGGGCACTGTAAGCTATTAGTACTGGAGACCGCGTGGTCTAGTGGTCAGATTTACCTGACTTGAATTCCGCAGGTTCTGGGTTCGAATCCCAGCCGTAGCCAACATTTGTGCTAAAACGACGAGTTCTTTCGATGGCAGTTCAATGGAAAAACGCCCAATTAAATTTATGAGTTCATTGCCTCGATCAGCTGTATAACAGGGTCACTTATGAGTTTTAAGCAAATTCTTTATGTTGACATATCTGCTACAGGTATCACGCTACGCGGCTCTTTATATTTTTTGGGGCATATACACATTGTCCCTAAGCCCAGCCTGCCGGGATGTATATATATATATAATGTAAAATATTGCTACCTTGTATAAGGTACTTGCATTACTTGTCCGAAACACAAAAATTTCAAAAATTCAAATTTCTTAAAAAACTATATTTTTACTCTGTTTTTTTTTTTATTTGTCTTTGTGATAAGATCTTTAGTTTGTTTAGTTACGTACTAGTGTTATTATACCATTTCTACAGGCAACGTGTTGTGGCGGCTTAAGAGATTCTACCACCCCATCTCATCCCGTGGGTGTCGTAAAAGTCGACAGAGGGAATATTAAAAACAGAAAATGATCAGCACCATCCATCTGGAACATCTGTATAAATAAGCTGCGGTTCACATAATGTTTTCTTTTATTTACGCGAATATTACACATTTAAATAAAACTATTTTTTACGGATTTTATCGCGTTTAATTTATAACTATTTTTAACCCGACGTTTCGGGCGGTTTACAGCACCATGGGCAGTCACGGGGGGACTGAGGTGACAGTTGTCCCGATATCATAGTTAACCCGGAGTACCTTCAGCTTTTAATTATTATTTTTAGTCCGATCTACGCAGAAAGAGCTTACTGTGTCTTGAAGCCTTGCAGTGATACCACTGGTGGTTTTTGATTTAATTTTATTAATAATAGGATCCCAAGCCGGTGGAAATACCCAACCATCTTCGCTATTGAAATTAGGATGTTTTTTAATTTCAATAGGCTCGCGAATCATCCTTGGTAGGAATCGGTGTTCTTTTGCAAGGATTTGTGGTCTATCAAATCTGATGTAATGGTTGGGATGATCCAGAACATGGTCACAGACTGCAGACTTCCTAGAGCGTTGATGCTTCACATCAGCTATATGTTCTTTAACGCGGGTTTTTATGGATCTTTTAGTTTGCCCTATGTAAGAGAGACCACATTCACAATCCAGCTTGTATACTCCTGCATCTTGTAGAGGGATGTTACACTTGACAGATGGTAAAAACTGACTTATCTTCTTCGGCGGCTTGAAAAATGTTCTTATAGAAGCTCGCTTCAAGATATAGCCAATCTTGTCCGTGACTCCTCTGACATATGGAAGAACAGCAGGTACGCACTCGACTGTGGCCGGCTTCACTCGGTCACTGCGACGAAGGCGCCTAACCCGAAGCTTGTTGTCTTGCAAAACTTGCTTGACACGCTGAAGCTCGGCGGCCAGGTGTTTACTGTCACAGATCCCTTGTGCTCTCTGAAACAAAGATTTACCCACGGTAACTAACTGTGAAGGATGGTGGTGAGATTCACAATTTAAATACCTATTTGTATGGGTCTTTTTTCTATACACAGTGTGACACAAAGTGTTATTAGGATTCCGAATTACTAACACATCCAGAAAAGCTAAAGAGTTATTTGTCTCTAACTCCATTGTAAATTGAATTTTAGAGTTTAGGGAGTAAGGTGGTCTAGAAATGCAGTTACTTTATGCGATGGTAAAATTGTGAAAGTATCATCTACATACCGCTTGTAGAATCTTGGATTTACAAGAGAAGTACGGAGGGCTTTCTCCTCAAAGTCTTCCATGAAAATGTCGGCGACAATGGGAGATACTGGAGAGCCCATCGCCACACCATCTACTTGCTTGTAGTACTGTTCCTTCCACAATAGATAGCCAGATGTAAGGCAATGTCTAAGTAGTTCTGCATATTCTGCTGGCATGTTGTTCTCCGCTAGCTTCCTGGATACAATTGAGATGCAGTCTTCTACAGGTAGGCATGTGAATAGCGACTGGACATCAAAACTGACCATAGTTTCATTGTCAGTAAGATAAGGGAAGATGGTTGGGTATTACCACCGGCTTGGGATCCTATTATTAATAAAATTAAATCAAAAACCAAGCATACCACTGCAAGGCTTCAAGACACAGTAAGCTCTTTCTGCGTAGATCGGACTAAAAATAATAATTAAAAGCTGAAGGTACTCCGGGTTAACTATGACATCGGGACAACTGTCACCTCAGTCCCCCCGTGCCCATGGGTGCTGTAAAGCGCCCGAAACGTCGGGTTAAAAATAGTTATAAATTAAACGCGATAAAATCCGTAAAAAATAGTTTTATTTAAATAAGCTGCGGTTGCCAACCCGCCTGCCAAGCGTGGCAACTATGGCAAAATCCCTCCAAAATTACAGCTACAAACTTACGCGTTTTGAAGCAATCCATGGAGGAGGCCTATGTTCAGCAGTAGACTAGTGGTAGGCTGAGATGATTATAATGATGGCTTCTACAGGAGCACTAACAATTTTTCAGTTTTCATTTTTGAAGTCAAAAATACTTTAAATTTAGTATAAATACTTTCATAATTAACAAATCTCATTCCGGCTACAGTGATAAAGAAAACATAACCCACATTAAAAGGGGATTTCGTTTCACGTTCCGGTTTCATTAAGTCACAGCGTTGAACCGCATAAGTATTAGATTAAAGTTGCCAAATGGAGCGAGATTTTCTACCTAACGTAAATCGTTTCGCTTTCTGGTGTGTTATGATTCGACATTGTGATACTTCTACGCACTCTTAAATTTTGAACGCTATGACCTTTGCCCTCATTTACTAAACTTATCGATAAGGACCTAATTTCTGAACAGCGAAACTGAAAAATTAAAAAAAAGTAAAGTAACAGGAGCACAGGCCTCCTCTCATTTCTGAGAGGGACCGGGGAATAGTCCGCCACTCTGCTCCAATGCGGGTTGGCGGACTTCACATGTCCTCGAAATGTTTCTATTCCTCGGATATGCAGGTTTTCTCACGATGTTTTCCTTCACCGCTGAGCACGTGGTAAATCAGCACTTAAAAACTTAGAACAATTTTAG
The DNA here is from genome assembly GCA_019845155.1 of Luehdorfia chinensis. Lineage (NCBI taxonomy): Eukaryota > Metazoa > Arthropoda > Insecta > Lepidoptera > Papilionidae > Luehdorfia > Luehdorfia chinensis. Next base: position 4,126,896 of record JAHVAK010000390.1, read on the forward strand.
AGGTGCTGGCACCGGCGATCGAAACCAGATTACTTTCGTATTGTGAAATTAAAGGCGAGCACCCGGCCTCTGCCATTTACTAAATAATAATTTTCTGACCGCTTTTAACCACGGCTACATCTAACCAGTTAACGTATAAAATTAGTCGTCATTGGATAAATTATTTTCCCTTACTTTGCGCTTAATATTAGTATACAGATAGCTTACTTTACTAGAAAGATCCTAGGATTACGGTCAAGGTACGTAAACTGGAAACGATAGGCATACACGGGGATCTACTGCGCTGGATAACATCTTACCTGCGCGAACGAAGTCAAGCAGTGACTATTAAAGGGTTCTGTTCTTCGTTCCTTCCAGTCATGTCAGGCGTGCCACAGGGTTCGCATCTTGCTCCTCTCTTTTTTAATTTATTTATAAACGACATAGTTTCTACATTTGATTATTCCACAGTTTTGCTATATGCAGATGATATAAAAATTTTTTAGGGAAGTAAAAACACTGAACGACTGCATGGAATTACAAAAAGATCTCAATAAATTTAAAACCTATTGCAATAAAAATTACTTAGACCTAAATATTGAAAAATGTAAGAAGAGAATCTACCACCCCATCTCATCCCGTGGGTGTCGTAAAAGTCGACAGAGGGAAAATAAAAAACAGGAGATGGGCAGCAGCATCTTACTGAAGCAACATCGGAATAAATAAACTGCGGTTGCCAACCCGCCTGCCAAGCGTGACAACTACGGCAATATCCCCTCAAAATGAGAGCTTCACACTATTGTGAAAATCTTTGGGGGAGGCTTATGTTCAGCAGTGGACTATGATAGGCTGAAGTGATGATGCTGATACATTGAGCATATGGCTATTGTCTTCTAGCGATTTTTTCATCACTATAGTGACTATGTCATGAGCAAATCAAAGGTCAGTGATGTATTTACCATGCAACATAATACCATATTCTACCCGGTGAAGATATCTTTCAATGCAGCTTCCTGAAGAGTAACGGTTTAATAGCATCGCCCTATATTAGACATCGATCCAATTGGATCGGTTTTGTAATCGATTAGCAATCATAACTTTACTGTACAAACACTGCAGCACTTCGAGATCACTGTTGAACATAAGCCTCCGCCATATATTGCCGCAAAACGCGTGGGTGGCTCCGCGTAACCGTGTGACCGTGTTGCGGCTTCCCGCAAAACCGTGCAGGTCGTCGCTCGAGCTAGTAAGGGGGTCGCCCTTCACCATGTTTGCCGGTACGAAACTCTACTCTAGAAACTTTCTTCCGCAACGGTTATCAGTTCTATAAGCTATACGACCGGCCCTTTGCCGCTCCAGCATACTATTCCTTAGGGCTACATGCACATCGATATATCATCTAGCACGATGCGTACAGCTGTTCACAAAACCTGTCAATCCCACTCAAAATACAGCGAAAAATTGTTGCGCCGTTTTCGATCTTCCACTTTCTAACTGGCTCTTTCCAGCAGATAGATCTTTGGTGATGGATATAATAAAGTTGTTGCCGTGTGGTAGCGGCCTAAGAGAATCTACCACCCCATCCCATCCCGTGGGTGTCGTAAAAGTCGACAGAGGGAAATTAAAACCAGGAGATGGGCGGCAGCATCTTCCTGGAACATCTGAATTAACAAACTGCGGTTGCCAACCCGCCTGCCAAGCGTGGCAACTATGGCAAAATCCCTCCTATATGAGAGCTACAAACTTTTGTGGCTCTCTATGGGGGGGCCTATGTTCAGCAGTGGACTTGTAATAGGCTGAAACGACGATAATAAAGTTGATAAGATAAGAAGGTTTTGCCGCATACATTTAGATATCTGTCTGTTCAGTTGTCCATAAGCTGGTGCCTTAGTTGAATATTGCAGCTTCATTTCGCGCCTTGCTTCTTTGAGATTATTAGTGTGGTCATACTTTTAAAGATAAGAATGCATGTCAAAATGGAATTATTGTACCGCATTATAAAAAAAACAATTAGACATACAAAAATCGTTTTTATAAAAGCTTACAACTTTTATATTAATAGAAATAAACATACATACAGTCACGCCTTTTTCCCATATAAGCGTAGGGAGAGGCCACCTAAGTAGCCCACTTTTCGCAGTCGCGGGAAACGAGACCTGACGGGTGGCGAACCACGTCGCCGCCATTTTGGTACGAGTTATTTCTATAGCAGACACCTATCGGCTATAGAAAAAATTATTAAAATTCAAAAAATAATTTTTCCATCTCCCTCAATTTGTCGCTGTATTTATAATATGTAGTAAGGGTCTTTTTAACAAATGTACTTTCTTCGTAAATATTTAGTAAATTTTTTTAGGGAAATGTGATAATAATTAGAGGATTGCTGTGTGTCATCATTTTTCATCATCATTACAGCCTATCACTAGTCCACTGCTGAACATAGGCCTCCCCCATAGATTGGCACAAGTTTGTAGCTTTGCCGTAGTTGCTACGCTTGGCAGTTTCTCCTGTTTCCCTTTTCTCTCTATCGATTTTTACGACACCAACGGGAAAGGATGTGGGCGTAGATTCTCTTAAGCCGCCACCCCACACCAAAATTACATTTATTTATTACAAAAACAAACTTATTTTTGTAACATTGGAGTTTGAAAATTCTTAAGAATGAACTTTGTAAGCAAAGATGAAATCCGTAATTAAACTTTTCCAACAATATGCGGATGTTTTGAAAACAAACATCCCATTATTCGAAAAGTTTGATACTTGTGGATGTGAAAGCAAGAACGAGACGTAAAGTCTAGTCGCTGTCGTCGCTGTCGTCGTCGTCGTCGTGTCAGCCTATCACAAGTCCACTGCTGAACATAGGCCTCCCCCATAGATAGCCACAAAATTTTGTAGCTCTCATATTGGAGGGATTTTCTCATAGTTGCCACGCTTGGCAGACAGTTTATTTATTCAGATGTTCCAGGAAGATGCTTCTGCCCATCTCCTGATTTTAATTTCTATGGGATAGAATAGGGAGCTAGATTCCCTTAGGCCACTACCACAAGGTAAGTATAAAAAAAGTCAGTAGGTTAGTTTTAAAAAAGTCACATTTTCACAAATATTAAGGCTTCAAGTCCTCTAAGGAAGTTTTAGAGTCCCCAGTACATTTAGTTTTTATTTTATTGGATAAAGTGACGAGACGAGCAGAACGTTCACCTGATGGTAAGTGCAACGTCTACCCATAACAAATGCTGTGTCCCCCAAAACATTTCTTTGTGGCACTACACTGCGCTCATCACCCAGATACATAAGTTCTTAAGTATCATATGCCCAGTGATTACACTGGCTCTCGGAGCCCTTTACACTGAAACACAGTAATGTTTGCACACTACTGCTTCACGGCAGAATATAATAGGAATCTTACCACCACATAGAACATATAACTAATTTGTTGTTTATATATACTTCGATCAAAGTTCATCTTTTATCACAATAATTGTAAATTTAATGCAGTACATAATGCAAATTACATGCATTAATAGAAATAAACACACATCCATACATGCACACCTTTTTCCCATATAAGGGGTAGGCAGAGGCCACTCACGTACCCCACTTATTGACCTCGCGTGAGACGAGACATGAATAAAAAAATGTTTACTCCCCATTACGTTCCCTCGAGAAGTATAGTGACAGCATTGCATTTTATGTGCTCGAATAAAGGCTGTCCGTTCAATACCTTAGTCGCCTCTTACGACGCCTCGGTAGGAAAGAGGTAGGTGCTATTCTACTGTGCTGGACACCTATCGGTATAATGCAAATTAATTGGTTTAAATTACACACAGGTTGTCACAAGTCGACTTAGGTCAATAACCACCTGGAAAATACCCCCAGTCCTATAAACAAAGACAACAATGCGTGGTGCCGTGGTGTGCTAATTTGCCTGCGAAGCCAAGAGAGGCATTTGTCATTGTGAAAATGAATATAAAGAAAACAAAGACGAAAAGTGAGGCGTCCATTCATATTTCAAAGCTTATTTACACTTTCGTCTGAAAGAATAACAAAACCTTAAGGGCGAACAAAGACAAACAATAGAATCTGAAAATAGATTTTAGCGAAAACAACGGAATTTATAAGGATTTCTTTTGTTGCGATCTTGCAGAGAAAATGCTCACAGTTTATTGAAGCTACAACACTTTGAAAGCTTATGTGAGTTAATTTTTTTAAAACAAAACAAATTACTTTCATTTCATCAACCTCATCATTTCAGCCACTGCTGAAAAGATTTCCAAAAAATCTATTTACATTACATAGTTAATAGAATCAGGCGTAACTTTATGGAAATCCATTATAATGAAGAAAGGAACTGGTGGTAGGATTCCTATTATTCTGTCGTGAAGCAGTGGTGTGCAAACATTGCTGTGTTTCGGTTTGAAGGGCACTGATAGCTAGCGTAATCACTGGACATATAAGACTTATGAGCCCATGACGGGCGCAGTGTGGTTTCACACAGAAATGTTCTGGATGACACAGCATTTGTTTTTAGCAGAACGTTTTGCTGGTTTCGTCACTATATGCGATATTAAAAAAAAACTAAAAAACTAATTTAGCATGTTTGACACTTGTATCCATATGAAAGGAGCAGTTGACAATCGCAAGCCCCATTTACTCAAATGAACTGGAGGTTCATTTGAGTAAATGGTCTATATGTCTTCAGTTATGAAAAGCTTTTCATCTCATTTATTAATTATCAGATATAAAACTATTACAATAATTAACGCTCTGGGTGTACGTGTTGATTAATTAGCAGTGGTTGTTAATTTTGTGGGATCATGCCGTGTGAAATATGTTTCGCTCAGGAATGTATATTTGAACAATAACTCTATGCAAGGTTTATTGTTTGTTTATTATTAATTAATTAATTATGTATATTTTTACTCTTATATATTTACTTATATATATTTTACTCTTATGTATTCATCTTAATTGAAAGGATAACGAAGAACGGATTTCTCTTGGGACTAGACCAAAACCACGCTATGGATAAATATTGTGAAATATGCTTCAATATAAAGAAAGTAATAATTTACACTACATACTAATGCATATATTTTGCCAGTTATAATGAGCTAATATAATGAGCCAGTATATATTCCTGTGTGGAATCTACCACCCCATCTCACCCCGTGAGTATCGTAAAAGTCGACAGAGGGAAATGAAAACCAGAAGATGGGCAGCAGCATCTTTCTGGAACATCTGAATAAAAGAACTGCGGTTAATGATTTCTTATATTTACGCGAACACTACTCATTTAAATGAAACTAATTTTACGGATTTTATCGCGTTTAATGTTTTACTATTTATAACCCGACGTTTCGGGCGCTTTACAGGATCGATAAAAACCCGCGTAAAAGAACACATAGCTGACGTGAAGCATCGTCGTTCTAGGAAGTCTGCAGTCTGTGACCATGTTCTGGATCATCCCAACCATTACATCAGATTTGATAGACCACAAATCCTCGCAAAAGAACACCGATTCCTACCAAGGATGATTCGCGAGGCTATTGAAATTAAAAAACATCCTAATTTCAATAGGGAAGATGGTTGGGTATTACCACCGGCTTGGGATCCTATTATTAATAAAATTAAATCAAAAACCAAGCATACCACTGCAAGGCTTCAAGACACAGTAAGCTCTTTCTGCGTAGATCGGACTAAAAATAATAATTAAAAGCTGAAGGTACTCCGGGTTAACTATGACATCGGGACAACTGTCACCTCAGTCCCCCCGTGACCATGGGAGCTGTAAAGCGCCCGAAACGTCGGGTTATAAATAGTAAAACATTAAACGCGATAAAATCCGTAAAATTAGTTTCATTTAAAAGAACTGCGGTTGTTAACCCGCCTGCCAAGCGTGGCAACTATGGCGAAATCCCTCCAAAACGAGAGCTGCGAACTTTTGTGGCTATCTACGGAGGAGGCCTATGTTCAGCAGTGGACTTGTGGCAGGCTGAAACGACTGCGACGATGTAATGAAACGCTGATGGTAGGATTCCTATGCAGGAATTCGGTAGGTGCCGCTGCAGTGCCAACTGTTCTGTCGTGTTTAGTAGCGTGCAAACATTATTGTGTTTCGGCCTAAAGAGCACTGAAACCTAGTGTAATTACGGGACATTAAAGGACTTAATAACTTATGTTTCAGGGTGACGATGTGCCACTCAGAAATTTTGTTGGGAACATAGCTTTTGTTATAAACAAACGTTGCACTAGTTAATAGAATCAGGCGTTACTTTGCGGAAATCCATTACAGTAAAGGAGAGAAAGTTAATTTGCTAAGATCCGCATTCAAAATGTAAAATGGTGTGTATTACCTAGTTTTGAAGAGTTAAGCCCGCCCTCCCTCAACAGCGTGCACAAGAAAACCAATACCGCCACCGGGAGCCGCCACCAGATACCCTCCACCACTACAACACTACCACTGGGCAATACACACCACCAAGTCTCGGCGGTTGACTGTCGTAGAGTCAATATCACTTGATAATGCCTCATTTTGCGGTGAAACACGTTTCGTGTTGTCGACTTCAGTGGTGTGTATTGCCTAGTGGTAGTGTTGTAGTGGTGGCGGCTCCCGGTGGCGGTGTTGGTTTTCTTGTGCACGCTGTCGAGGGAGGGAGGCGTTGCTCTTCAAAACTAGGTAATACACCATTTTACATTTTGAATTCGGATCTTAGCAAATTAACTTTCCCTCCTTTACTAAAACGTTGCACTTACCATCAAGTGATCGATTTGATTATCTCGTCACTATCTTCAATAAAAAAAAACGCAAAAGTACAAACACTTGTTACTTATTTATTTATTCCAACTTCAGCTCAAACACATTAAAAAGTATCTTAAAAGTAATTCACATTGTTGAATCTAACTCAGATCGTTTTAACGAAGTTGTCTGTGCTAATATACATTGTGTGAGCGAAACCGGCGCCTTCCCTTAACAAAAAAAGTCTAAATAAGAAAACAAACGTCTAAATAAATAAGAGAACACATGAGACATGAGAAATAACAAAAATTAAGACACTACAAAACAGTTAAGTAAGAGTTATTTCAAATCATTTTAGTTTCAAAATCACGGGAAATCACTTTCGGTTCAAATTTGTTATGTCTATTCTGTGTCTGAGACAACATTCGACCTTTCAACCGTCGTTATCACGTCGCTGTGATAATGACTGTAGCGATGTAACTTTTGTCACTATCATATTCTTCCAAATGAATATGACAGCCACCTCGGATATTAAGTTATCGAGGTTTTCAAAATTGATCAAAAACAAAACCATATTCATCTATGCACCCAATTTAATTTATTGCATACGACATTTTAAAATTCATCGTCTACGCAAGAGTATGCGTATTGCATATGCGTGTTTTAACACATAAAACGATGAATAAATAACATGGAAATATAAACAAGCGAGCGTGACCTACACGAACTTAAATGAAAAAGCTTACTCTTTACACAAACACGCACACACGCATATGCGCAGACGCGCGCACGCATTCTTACTCCATACATAACAAGCAACGTTTGAAATAATAATATTACAATCACAACAAGTACGTTAAAAATTCACCAACGAAAATTCTGTAGAGAATTAAATCACAAACCAGTCTAGAGACCGCTTGTAGAGCTTTAAGTAAGATTAAGGTTTTACAAGGCACTTTAATTTGGTAGGACCTGCAAAGAATAAGCTTACGTGGATACTTTGAATTCTTAATGCGGAAGACGTAGGGTCGAAATGTTTTAAGGTGTTTAAATTTTTATTGAAGGATCTACGACTAAGAATTACTCTCGTCTCTCTATGACTGCCTTCGCACTCTGCTCTGCATGATATGTTCTTTAAAAAAAAAGTGAAGTAACAGCCTATAAATGTCCCACTGCTGCGCAGGCCTCCTCTCATTTCTAAAAGGGTTTATAAGCCGGGAAGTGCCCGCCACGCTGCTCCAATGCAGGTTGGACTTCACATGTCTTCGAAATATTTATTATTTCTCAGACATGCAGGTTTCTTCACGATGTTTTCCTTCACCGCCGAGCACGTGGTAAATCGACACTTAGAATTGCAATTAACAATTTTAGTGGTGCCAGCACCGGTCCTCGAACCCAGGTTACTCGCGTATTATGAAATTTAAAGCGAGCGCCTAGCCCAGAGCTACCACGGCCATATACATATTTTCGGTGCTCAACCCATATACAAAGTATATTATGCCGCCTTTTTGTCCATACTGGAAATGACTGGAGTTTTCTCTGCGAGACAAAATCCGTAACGATGTTATCCCCAGCAGAACTGGAGTAACCGACATAGCCCTAAGGATTAGCAAGCTGAAGTGGCAATGGGCCCTAACCACTAGGCCACGCGGTCGCTCCCACTATCACTACACCACTGTTGGGTAATGTTTCGATGTGAGGTGAAACAAGTATCGTGTTCTCGACTTAAATGATGTGTCTTTCCCTAAGAACATTTATTTATTTATTTATTTCTTACAACAAATTATAATACGCCCAGACAAGGGGTAGGCAGAGGCCACTCACGTAGCCCACTTTTCACGAACGCGGGACGTAGTACAGCATTGGATATTATGGTTTTATTCTGCACGAATAAGGGCTGTCCGTACAATACCTTAGTCGCCTCTTACGACACCTCGGTAGGAAAGATGTAGGTGCTATTCTAATCTGCCGGACACCTATTGGCTAAACCTCTGACAGCTTATGTAAATTATAATACTCTGTGGCCAAAAGCTAAAAAGAAGAATAAGTCACCGTGTGTATAAAGTCAAAAGTAAAGATGCCTATAAATGTCACACTGCTTACATAGGCTTACTCTTACTTTAGTGACGAGCACGAGAAAACGTTCACCTGGGCGTAAGTGCAACGTCTGCCCATAACAAATGTTGCGTCACCCAAAACATTTCTGTGTAGCACCTCACTACGCCCCTCATCCTGAAACATCAGCTTTCAAGACTTATATGCCCAGAAATTACACTAGCTCTCAGTGCCGTTCAGCCCGAAACACGGTGATTTTTGCAGCCGACATTTTCACGGAAAAATTACTGGTCCCGCGGGGGTAGATACTTAAGAGGGATTCATGCATAGAACTTCTATCACCAGTACAAACCACATTACCATTAGGTTTGGTCGATCAATTTACAAGTACCACCTGGTACAAATTTAACCACATTGCTGTAGCTTAATTTGACATCCGTGGTGCACTTAGGCTCCTGGTGAAAATTAGCGTCAGGCTTTACAGTCTGACATTAAGCTGATCTGGATACCTATTGGTTCAGCCGTGAGAAACTATTGAAATGAAAAAAGAACGTGAACGTGAATAGAAAGTAAGAAATTTAAAAATGCCAAACAGGCAGGATTCCTATGCAGGAATCCGTCTAGGTAGGTACCACCCCAGGGCCAGTTATTCTGCCGTGAAGCAGTAGTGTGTAAACATTACTCTGTTTCGGTTTGAAGGGCAATGTGAGCTAGTGCAATCACAGGGCATATGAGACTTAAGAACTGATGTCTCAGGGTGACGGGCGCAGTGTGGTGTCACACAGAAATGTTCTGCGTGACACAGCATTTGTTACGGACAGATGTTGCACTTACCATCAGGTGAACGTTTTGCTCGTTTCGTCACTTTATACAATAATAAAAAAAAAGAAATATGAACTTGGCAGTGTTCATGAATTCGTGACATTTTTGAAGTAATTATACAAACTGGTAGAGATAGCCGCGCGGAAGCCGTTGAAATAGATAACTTTTATAACCTTAATGTAGTGAATTATGCTAGCAAAAGAAAAGAATAATTTAAATATAATAATCAATAATTTAGTTACAATAATAACACTCGTAATTATCTTAACCATGTAATAGTAGATTCCGAGGTGTCCGACAGAGAGAGAGAGGGGTCGTGAGAGTAAACTAAGGTGTTGTAGTGACGGCATTTATTCGCGCAGAATAAACCATAAAATGCAATGCTGTCCTAATGCTGCTCGTGGGAACGCGATGGGGAGCAAGAATTTATTGATTCGTATCGATCGTACACCCGTGACGTCTCGTTTCCTGCGGAGGCGAAAAGTGGGCTACGTGTATTATTTATTTTTATTATTATTATTGTATAAAGTGACGAAACGAGCAAAACGTTCACCTGATGGTAAGTGCAACGTCCGCCCACAACAAATGCTGTGTCACCCAGAATATTTCTGTGTCACACCACACTGCGCCCGTCACCCACAGACATCAGTTCTTAAGTCTCAAATGCCCAGTGATTACGCTAGCTCACAGTGCCCTTCAAACCGAAACACAGTAATGTTTGAACACTACTGCTTCACGGCAGAATAACTGGCCCTGGGGTGGTACCTACCTAGACGGATTCCTGCATAGGAATCCTACCACCAGTAAAACGTGTGTGGTATCTGCCGTCCCCTGCTTATATGAAAACATTTTAGAGATTATTAGAGTTAAACATTAAGTTTTTCTACTCGTATATTCATTTAATATGGGTTTTTTTATTAAAAATATATAACCCGTATTAAATGAATATGATTATATGAATGCAGGTATATATGTAATAGTAGAGACATTCTGGCGTACTGATGAAATGTAAAAATAAAAAAGGAAAATGTAAAAGTAAGAAATCGAAAAAGGACACTGCCTTTTTCGATAAACTATCTAATTTTACAAAAAAAAAACCTTCACCAGATCTAAATAACACTCGCGGGTGTGTAATAAGGAATTTGGAAACCACTACGGCACCGTTACTTTTTATGTCGCAATTGCGTTTGCCGCTTTATTAGGTGCGTTAGATAAGAGTTCGCTTTCGCTGTATAGAACTAGATCGATACAATACATTTTATAACTTCGCAGTTTTGTTACGTGGCAATGTACCATTCGCGTATTTATTTTTATTGTATAAAGTGATGAAACGAGCAAAACGTTCACCTGATGGCAAGTGCAAACGCTGCTAACAAATGCTGCGTCACCCAGAACAACTGTGTGACACCTCACTGTGCCCATCACCCTCAGACATCAGTTCATAAGTCTCATATACCCTGTGATAACGCCAGCTCACAGTGGCCTTCAAATTTCGGTTTGCACAGTAATGTTTGCGCACTACTGCTTCACGGCAGAATAACTGGCCCTGGGGTGGTACCTACCCTACGTACAAAACAGACCGCGTGCGAAACACCATTTTATGCATGCGGATGCATCTTCCTTTCCTTCATCATGAGCCTAGCAAAATACGGCATTGTCGGTCCTTTTTGCGTCAAAAACGTTACATTTTGACCTTGAAACATATGAGAAGAACAAGCCCATAGAAGTTGAACGCTACAAAATAATGTTAATAGAAAAAGCGTATCACATACCACATATCATCATCATTTCAGCCTATCACCAGTCCACTGCTGAACATAGGCCTCTCCCATAGATTGCCACAATAGTTTGTAGCTCTTATAATGTTGGGATTTCGCCATAGTTGCCACGCTTGGCAGGCGGTTCGGCAACCGCAGATTATTTATTTACAAGAAGATCCTACTGCCCATCTCCTGGTATTTAATTTCCCTCTGCCGAATTTTACGACGCCCACGGGATGAGACGGGGTGGTGGATTCTCTAAGGCCGCCACCATACGGCCCAATCACAGATATTTGAAGATATTTGAGGTGCCATTTTGGCTTTGTCAAATTTATAGGTATTTCTGTTTAATCGGTTATATACAACTTCATAGGTTCTTCGATGCGTATGTAGTACCACATTACTGATGTTTTAGCTTGGTTGGCGTAATCCATCTAGGCAGGTACTAGCGCAGTGCCAGTTATTCCACTGTAAAGCAGGATGGTGCAAACATTACTGTGTTTCGGTCTGAAGGGCACTGTGAGCTAGTGTAATCACTGGGCATATACGACTTCAGAACTGATGTCTCATAGGGACGGGCGCAGTAAAGCGCCGCATGAAAGTGTTCTGGATGACACAGCATTTTTTATGGCCAGAACACTTACCATCAGGACGTTTTGCTCGTCGCATAGCTTTCTCAAGAGCCGTGGTAGCTCAGGGGCTAGGCGCTCGCTTTAAATTTCATAGTACGCGAGTTACCTGGGTTCGATTCCCGGTGCCAGCACCACTAAATTTGTTCATTACAATTTTAAGTGCTAATTTACCACGTGCTCGGCGGTGAATGAAAACGTCGTGAGGAAACCTGCTTGTCTGGGAAACAAAAAATATTTCTTAGACATGTGCAGTCCGCCAACCCAAATTGGAACAGATTCTTCCTAGCTCCAAAACTCTCAGAAATGAGAGGAGGCCTGTGCTCAGCAGTGGGACATTTATAAGCTGAAACTTTACGTTTTTACTTTTATAGCTTTCTCATTTAAAAAATTGACAGCCTTTTCTCGTGCAGAATAAAACCTAATATGCTCTTGCTATTCTGGTCGTAATGGGGAGTAAGATTTTTTTTGACTCTCGGGGGACGAAAAGTGTGCTACGTATACGGTCTTTTCCTACCCTTTATATGGGCAAAACGGGATTGTATGTATGTACGTACGTGGAAGATAATATCAGATTCGAACGCTTTCTCAAGTGTGTTGGACACCCTCATTATGCAATAAGTACCACTTAATTTAAACCTATTTTTATTACTTTAAGGATTAATGCGAGCAATAGCACTACGGTATGGGTAAGTTAGTAGTTTTATCAAGTTAAAAGTTTCAGCCTATAAATGTCCCACTACTGAGCACAGGCCTCCTATCATTTCTGAGAGGGTTTAGGAGCTAGGAAGAATCCTACACGCTACTCCAATGCGAGTTGGCGGACTTCACATGTCTTCGAAATATTTCTATTTCTCGGACATGCAGGTTTCCTCACGATGTTTTCTTTCACCGCTAAGCACATGGTAAATCAGCACTTAAAATTGTAGAACAATTTAAGAGGTGCTGGCACCGGGGATCCAACCCAGGTTACTCGCTTACTATGAAATTAAAGGCGAGCACCAGGCCCTGAGCTACCCCGGCTCTTTATCAAGTTAACTAAAAAAATATTGTAACTCTTTGATTGTAACCTGCTTCTTGTGCCACTTATTAAGAAAAAAAACGAAATGGACGCGATTTTCTTAAAACGATTTCGATATTGCCGGATTAAAGAATATTGAATAACCTATTAAAAAGGAAAGTAAACGTGCCAAATGTCCAAGTAAAAGACTGTAACAGATGACACAAGGATAAAATGAAAATTACTCTTCATTTTAATATTAACAGCAGACATTTCGTCACGTTCAATATTTCCTATAATAATTTAATCTATCGTTACGCCTTCACAACTGAGAGAGGAACTGTCTAGAAAACGGACGTTCTTTAAAATGTTCATACATATTTATAAATACTTCACTGGTGGTAGGATTCCTATGCAGGAATCCGTCTAGGTAGGTACCACCCGGACCAGTTATTCTGCCTACTGCTTCAAGAGTAGTGTGTGAACATTACTGTGTTTCGGTCTGAAGGGCACTGAGAACTAGTGTAATCACTGAGCGTATGAGACTTAAGAACTTGTCGCAGCGTGGTGCTACACAGAAATATCCTGAGTAACACAGCATCTGTTATGGGCAGACGTTGCACTTACCACCAGGTGAACATTTTACTCGTGTCGTCACTTCATGAAATAAAAAAAAAGTATATTTGTGATATATCATTTAATGTATAATACGAGGACTGCTCGGCTTAGTGATTAGAAGACCTGGCTTATGTGCCACAGATTCTGGGTGTATTCAAAATTCGAATTCCAGCCGAAACCATCATTTGTGCAAAAACAGAAATTGTTGGTTTTCGGGTCTGGTTGTTCTTATTTTTTTTTTTGTTGTTCTTCCGATCTTATCGCATGAACGTTACGTTGGTCACGGGTAGGTTGGGACGAGTGAGTGCCTCTGTGTTTGCGCGTACCCTTGGGGCACTATAATATCGCCTGCGCAGTTGCTTACTTCCGACAGTAATTTGAAGTTGTCGCCGTGAACAAAAATCGACCAGGAGGACGTTATTATTTAATAACCAAATTACTTCATGACTGAAAATTTTTTTAAGTCCAAAAACTCGTAATACTTTAAAACAAAAAAACATATCTTCATCGCTTTAATTTATATAATAATTCGCTATTTTGATTACGGACGACAAGCACACTGATTCTGAAACATCTGAAGCTATGTCACAAAATATAATTTATATAGTTAATAGAATCAGGCGTTACTTTGCGGAAATCTATTATAGTAAAGGAGAGAAAGTTAATTTGCTAAGATCCGCATACAAAATGTAAAATGGTGTGTATTACCTAGTTTTGAAGAGCACCGCCCGCCCTCCCTCAACAGCGTGCACAAGGAAATCAATTCCGCCACCGGGAGCCGCCACCAGATACTCTCGACTTCAGTGGTGGAGGGTAGTTTATATATTTACATTTACTGCACCAACAAAGTGAACACCACCACAATCAATAAAACAATTAAACTTTAAACATGTTAAGTGTCACTCTAATTTTAGAAACGAACCACAAGAAAATAAACTCAACAACAAAATTATAAAAAAATAATAATTACTAAACTTCTGTGTAAAACATTAGAAATAATTAATTAAACAAAGAGCTATTAAGTAATCTCAATACTTGGTTCAGGACTAATAGTTATTCATTATTATAAATATCCAAAAAGCTCAGTTTGTTTTCGCTAATTTTTTTGTTCAGTTGACCGCAATTTTACTTACTGTACCGATCAGTTGTGTGTGTTTCGGTTCTAAAGTCATTGAAGATAGTGCAGTTTCAGGACACAAGAGTATTTAGCGCCAAATGCGCTTGCGCTGCGCTGCGCGTCACGACGCGGCTCTGCGCATTACTTTGTTTTCTTCACGGCAGAACAACTGGCGGTACCTACCGACGGATTCCTGCATAGGAATCCTACCACCAGTAGAATAGTAGTAATAGTATAGATAGAATAGTATACTAGAAATGAGTGACTCCGATGTAGAAGGATTCAAATCTGCTTTAATTTGTTAAATTTGAAGCGTCAGTTGCGCATGTACAGTCACGTCAAAATGACAGCGGCGGCGGTTGCCTGTACCGCGATATACGCTGGACCGCAAAGAAATAGGGACGGTAAGAAAATCTTCAATATCTTCAAAAATACCTGACCTAGCTTCATGAAATAAACACTAAATTGAAGAATAATTAATACATAAAATTATATATGAAACCTTTTTATTTATTTTTGATAATTGTTTAAATTACCGAAAATGTAAAATAATGGTCGTTTTTGAATTTGTCCCAAAAATTCAAATCAATTATGTAGCGTTTGTATTAGTTTTGCAATAAAAAAGTTATAAATATTGTTACCCTGCCTTATAAATTTTGCTATTCTGAATTCATCATGTCGTTAACCCCTGAAGAATGTACCAGGATCCTGACAATGCTTGAAGATGGACACAGTCAGCGAAATAGAGCGAGAACTGTTGGTATGACCCTTTCTACAGTTCAGCGAGTACTCCAGCGTTTCCATGAAACTGGATCCAATCTTCGAAGACCAGGAACAGGCCGAACAAGGTGCACGACGGCGCGGGAAGATCGCTCTATGGCGTCAACAATTTTTTCTTACGGCTGTTCAAGTAAAGAATCATCATTTACGAGCTGGAGGAAACAATCTGAGTACGGATAAAGTAAGGCGGCGTCTGGCTGAACCAATTTTAAAGCCATTGATACCTGCAAATGTCCCAAAACTAGAAATACACCACAGAAACTCAAGGTTGAGTTATGGCAGAGAACACGAGAATTGGACTCTCAATGACTGGTCAATAGTTATGTTTTCAGACGAGTCTAGATTCTGTAAGCGCGACGGGAGTAAAAGAGTGTATAGAAGACCGGGAGAGCGCTATAACCAAGCCTGTATAGAAGAAAAAGTGCCATCCGGCGGAGGCTCTGTTCACGTGTAGGCTGAGATTTCTTCCGAAAGCCGCACTGAGCTAGTGGTGATAGAAAATTAACTGTAGAAAGATATGTCACTGAAATTCTGAAAGACTACGTTGGTCCGTTTTTAGTGGACAAGGGCTAGAATGCCATTTTTATGCAAGACAATGCCCGCCCGCATACAGCTCAGATAGTTTGCCTGTTTTCACCGCGCAGTGCCGAATCGCGTTACGCAGAGCAGCATAAGTGCGTTTGGACCTTAAAGAACCGATGTCCCGTGGCGATGTGCGCCGTACGGGCCGTCTCACATTTCACAAAGTACTTGGTGACATCGTAACTGTGATGGGCAAGCGTGCAACTTATCATCAGATAAACGATTTACTGGTTTTGTAACCCGATTCCACTAAAAATTCACTGAATAAATATATAATTTATTAAGCAACGAAAAACTTAGGAAAAGAAGGTTTCTCAGTAACTACTAAAGTGAAAGGAATAAAATAAAAAAACAATGATATAGAAATGAATACTTGTTTGTAGAATGTACATTATACAGCACAGCAATCTGATTTTAATCCGATTCTATATGACAGAATTTCTGCTTTTCCAGTAACTTTAGCCCTCTTTGGCTATTTATTATTTGATTGAGCTCCTGTTTGTTCGGATGTTTGATTCTCGACAACAATCCCTTAGTGAACCCTCTCAAAAAACATTCCTCATATAAGATATAGTTATCATTAATAAATTTGAAAGCCCGCACGGCATATCTTTCTGGATTTGTACTCTTGGTTGGACGATCAAGGTAAAACTTCGCCTCTCTTGAGCCAATCAACAGTCCCCAGAAAATGTTAATCCATGTAGTATTATTAAACACCACTAAATCGTCAACGAATGAATATGGCATGCCAGTCAGATTGTACGTATCCCTGAATACATCCACTTCGTCTGCTGTAGCTCTTCTAATTTCAATTTCACGGCATTCGGTCGAAGGAGGTAAATTGGAACAATAGGCGAAATGATAAACGTAATACCAATATCCCAGTAGCAATTCGTTGTTCAGTCGTTTTCCGTATTTCGCCAAACATATCCTTGAAGAGTGCTCAATAGGTCTGTATGTGCGATCTTCCACACTAAACACATTTAAAACAACACAAGATGTAACCAAGACATTCCACAGTGAACACATTTTAAGATCTACGTCTGTAACAAGTTATGAATGTTTCTTTTCGATACGGAAGATATCTATGTTTCTGCCCTATGCCTTATATGTTGATTATTTTCTAACCTATTTGATAACAAGGTCGCATCTCTTTATTCCAACTCGAATCGTTGTTTACTTCACTCATAATTGATTTATTTTATTAATTTATTTAGAACATTCACAATAATGGTTTACAGAGAGCTCCAATAAACCACTGCGTTAAAGTATTACATGTCAATAGATTTGTTAATTAATATCATCTCACAAATAATTCAAAAGACAGGAAGAAAAACAGAAAAAACTAAGGTTTTTTATGGAAGAGGGGGCAAACGAGCATGCGGCTCACCTGATGGTACGTGATCACCGCCGCCCATGAACATCTACAATACCAGAGGAATAGCAGATGCGTTGCCGGCCTTTGAGAAAGGAATAGGCTCTTTTCTATTCTTTTCTTGTTAAATTTAGTATCACTATTGTATGATGTGTATCGTCCTAGAAGTAATAAAACAATACGTACAACGAAATAAATACTAAAGAACATATAAGAAAGAAATTGTTGCCCTGATACATTCACTGACTGTAATATACTAAAATCACTCACACCGATTACGGGCTTCAACGTCTAATCTTAGAAGTTTCGGGTACTTATCAAAGTCCTATCCAATGATGATCCAAAATCTGGTATCAAATCTAACATCAAAGTAGCGTAGCCGGTAGAAGTTCGGCATTATCCCTTTATTCCCGCTTTGGGTTACCAATATAAAGCTGTAATGGACCTCATGATTCTTCATCCATCTACTTCGTGATTTTCAGATGATGTATGAATTAAAAGGGTAGCTACCCCCCAGATCGGGTGGTTTAATCTGGGGAGGATGTCTCCTCCAACCAATAGAATAGAATATTTTAATTCAATATAGGTTAATTTACATAATACCTTTTGAAAGTATTTTTTTTTTAAATACAGTAGATCCCAAAAAAATGCCTCTGTCTTGGAAGAACCAGCAGGCATTTTATTCTTTTTAGTAAATTGAAAAATAATGGACTTTTACAGTACTATAAAGACGTAGAACCAGATTGTCAGCGATCACCTCATTCCCAGGGGTTATCATCGTCTATTTTCTCTTTAATATTATAATAACCCTTTTCATAAAGTCTGTTTAATAAAAATTCAAAATTCAATGTGTTGTAAAAACGTATACATTGCCCCATAAAAGAGTTAGTGGCTCTGTGAAGTCGAGTAACTGGCATTTTTAATACGTGCTTGTTCCTGGTATTTACATTATGAACATCACTTTTTTTAGTAAACTATTATATGTTCGCGTATACACGTTAACATAAAATACGTTTTCATATACATATTGAGAGTCAAGGTTAAGGTATTAATTTTGTTAAATTTATCTCTAAGAGACACTTAAGAGCCAAAATTATAAACAGCTCTTATGGCCCTCTTTTGCAAAACAGAAATCACTTCAACTCCATTACGAGTAAGCTAGGAAAATAATTAAAATAAACCAATCTATCAGTTCCAATATTAGTCAAGTTTCAATTTTTTTCTACACCATAAGCTGCAAAGCTAAGTTAACTTGCTAGTTTAGATATATGTGGGTCCCTCTGAAGTTTATTTAAGTAATATATACATATCTAAATAAACTCAATATTAACCCCACTCATTTAAGAGGGCTACGGGGACTGTATGTGTGTGTGTGTATTTTCATACTCAACATCTATAATATTTAAATGTTTTATGTAGTTCGCATCTCAGAAACTTTAATAGCGCGATGTTGAACGTATGGGATATTTCTTGAGCTTTTCGTCTGTTGACATAGATGTCGTTACACTAGTGTTGGTAATCAAATAGTTTGACTCACGACCATAAACACACGCAACGTTACTTAGTTATACTTCTACTGGCGGATGTGTTTTATTTAATTCAATTTAAATATTATATTGTTTAAATGCGCGATAAAATGGAATTAATAAAATATATTTATAAAGAACCAGAAACTTTTTAGTATTCATTGACAGTCTCTGAACTTTCAATAACATTAAAAAAATGTATTCCCTTTTAAGGATTAAATTAAAACAGGATTCTGATCTACACATAAATATATGTCAAAAATATATGTGGTATATATTAACAATGTTTTTACTTAATATAATTTAATGGAGAACATGTAAAAAATTATATATCTAATATCCAGTGCAAATATTTCGCACAGTATCGTTATCATGAATGGATGACGCCATCTACCTTCTTTAAGTAATTTAAACAACTCCAACCGACAGTTGTCGTGCATGTTAGTTGAACAGATTGTCAACAGATGGCGCTTTTTTCAACTAAATTAAACAAATCAAACTTCTTCATAAATTTAAACGAAAAAATTAATTATAACACATTTATTTATTTTTCGTTATTGCAGCGAAAAATAATCTTTAAAATAGCGCATCTCACATTAATTTTGATACAGTATTAAAGGAGATATTTCAAACTCACAAAAAACACATTTGAGGAATAAAATTCATACATAAATATGTCGCTGCAGAGCACACATCTCTTCTCATTTGGGTCATACAGTTCAGGTTGGAATAGACTTTTCACACATACTTATTTTTTACCGCCAAGCATGTGGAATGTCACTTTAAAAATGGTTTTAGAGATTCTAGAACCAGCGATTTAATTTAGAGACGACGTAGCTCAAAATTTTTCATATGTAAAGGCGTAGAAAATCATTTCACGAAATTGAAAATAATATTCATATATAACTTCTGTTCGTTTAGAATAATTTACTCATTCGAAACTATAATATTTTACATACTCAACAGTTTTATTGGTTTACGATTATTATTTTAAACTTTGACCCTTGTGATAACATTCATATTTATATTGTTATTTGCTATGACTTCAGTTTTTATTGTCTGCTCTAATACATTTGTAGAATAGAAGTCATTTGTAAAATGTTATTATTAAGTATAGACCTAATTTGGGTTGTTTTTGTTGCTGTATTATTCACCGATGTGTTGTGTTTAAGCGATGACCACAAATCTTGTATTGCTGCTTACAATAAAAAACTGGACAACGATTTCTTAGTCGGTACATGGTACGAAGTTTATCAAATGGGCCACTGGGGTCCATTGAGAAGTTCTACGTCATGCAGAAAACACATGTTCACAAAATTAACCAGCGACGAAGTTGAATTTTACAAGTATCTTTATAAAATTCTCAACATGCCATCAGACTTCGTCAATCCAATCTATTCGAGAGACTCTTTTAACTTAAGCTATGGCGTATTGTCGGGAGCTACTGAGGGTAAGCTTTTTCTAAAAGATCCGAAGTGTATTATTTGGCGCAAAGAAAACACGGAAGGTAGGGTTTACATGTTTGTTAATAACGATTTGATTCTTTATCATGAATGTGAGACCGAAGGAAACAAGCGATATTTATTGTCGAGAACACGGAATCCAGATGCTGAGCAGGTGAAAAGAATTATAGATAATATCAGTGAAATAAGTGAACTGAGCAAACAAGTATACTGTGCGCGGCATTAGAAGACATAATCAGAAGAAATATAACATCTTTTAGCGGATTAATGAAATGGAAACCAGTGGTAAAATTATAAGAACTGAATTTATTCATAAAACCTAATGTTAAAGTTATATGTCGCTAGTAGTAATTGTATTTCTGGCGACTTTGTTCAGTCAATAAAAAATATTATTGCAATTCAAAACATAAGCCAGAGATATCAGAAGATATATCGATCTATATAAAAACAAATAAATTAAACTCAAAATTTCACATACGGAAACGACTTTTTTTATTTCTGTATTCTGTGCTGTATATGAAAATTGTGGGTAATGTTCTAACATTTTTTCATTTATGTTTTTTTATAAGAATCATTGTCATCGAAGTCAAACTTGTTACAACAAAATGCGAATATTTCGAATAGTATCATGATCATCAAAAGATGGCTCTTTCGACTATTAAATTAATTAATAAAAAAAAACTTTAAGATGTTTACTTAAAATTTCTCATACCTGGTGTAACGCTCATGCAATAAGATCGGAGATTGGTTAAAATGCAGTGTCAGAATCACGGATACAATCAGAAGCAAGTAGCAAGTTTGCACAGGTCCTTTAACATAACCAGTGAATTAATATTTCTTTAACTGTAACTTTATGCTGATCTGACTACCTTTTGGTCGTCGTATACGCCGCCACTGTAATTTATTATGGACGTCATTTCCTTTATTTATGTTCTTTTTTTTTAATATTTTGACGTTTTTTAATAAGCGTTGTTTGTGAGCGAACATGAAGATTTTTTTATGCTATTATATACTCTAATCACAACACAACCATGACCGCAACCTAACAATTTCTTTTCTTAAATCAGGATTCTTTACTTTAGGAGAAAGTGACGAAACGAGAAAAACGTTTGCCTGATGTTAAGTTCAACGTCTGTCCATAACAAATAACGTGTCTCCCAGAAAATGTATGTGTGGCATCACACTAGGCCCGTGTCCCTGATACATTAGTTGTTATATCTCATATTAATATAATGACTGAATAACTGGCCCTGCGGTGGGTACCTACCTAGACCGATTACTGGACATGAAACCGACCACGAGTATAACCTCTCTACCGTCAAGCGGTCGTGATAGTCACAATAAATATAGATCAAAAACTGTTCCCGACAATGTTAAGGAAATGAACATACGTGAAACGATTTAACTTTTATATCCTTGCATAAGGATTTAATTTGTAAATTCTTATGCGGAGCGAGCCAGAGCAGATTCGTTTCTAATCCCATGCACTCAAATAGACGTTGCAGACTTGAAGAGACTCTTTGATTAAATTTCCGACTCGACTGCAAGCCTGTAGCATGCACTGATTCGATTTGCAATGAACACGTGCATACATATATAGTTCTAGACTTCATTCTAATCATGTATTAGATTATGTAAAAAATTATGCAATATTTAGACGTTGAGTAGAAATTTGATTGGCTTGTAATGTTTTCTACTAAGTAAAATAAATAGTCTTCAAGCAATGAAATATGAATAGGTTAAGTGTAGTAATTTGTTTTTTTTTTAATTTAATATACGTTCACCTTATAGTAAGGCAACGTCTGCCTATAACAAATGCTGTGTCACCCAAACATTTCTGTGTGACCCCACACTGTGCCCGACACCCTGAGACATTCGTTCTTAAGTCTCATATACCATGTGAATACGCTAGCTCTTAGTGTCCTTCAAACTGAAATATAGTAATGCTTGCACACTACTGCTTCACGGCAGAATAACTGGCCCTGGGGCGGTACCTATCTAGACGGATTCCTGCATAGGAATCCTACCACCTGTGAAACGCTTATTCAGAATTGGTAATGGCAATATAATTTGGTATCCAACACAGAATGTGATACCTAAATATAAATCGTAATACTGGCTGATTGAAAACAAGTATCGTATAAAAACTTTTTTAATATATCACGTTTTAAAACGGACTTAAAGTATAAATTTAGTTTAGTCTATTGCAAAAGTACCCAACAAACAAACAAACACACAGATGGACAAGGGTGGGAGTTAATAATGAATCGTGGTCATACACTTTTAAGGTATGTTTAAAGTTTCAAGTATCTTCGGCAAGTTGACAGCGAACACGAAAGCGAGTTAATAAAAACGTGGTAAAATAGAACAAAAAGTTAAAAAAGAAAGAAAAGAATGTAATCTATTTAACATACTACATGACTACTAATTTTTTTATGCTATTAGAACAGTTCTAAAACTGTGCACAAAGAATTTTCAGCGCCAGATACGTTGTGATTTACGGCCATAAGGTTTTTATTATTAAAAAGTTCATTCAATTCTTTTTATTGCTAAATAGCATTTTTTTGATTTTCAGTTAGCGTCCATAACGTAATTAACCTTTGACAAGAAGTTTACCCTCCCCATATCGTTGCATTATTTTATTACACTTCCGTGAACATAATAGGATTTGTGAGAGCATGACAGAACTGATAAAATTCTTACAGCGAGGCTGGAGTACTTCGGAATAATTTATATTTTACTCTCCATGCCTAAATTCTCAAATAATAATGTAGTTACGCCATTATACAATCCCGCTCCGTGTGGTGGCGGCCTAAGAGAATCTACCACCCCATCTCGTCCCGTGGGTGTCGTAAAAGTCGACAGAGGGAAAATGTAAACCAGGAGATGGGCAGCAGCATCTTGCTGGAACATCTGAATAAATAAACTGCGGTTGCCAACCCGTCTGCCAAGCGTGGCAACTATGGCAATATCCCCCCAAAACGAGAGCTGCAAACTTTTGTGGCAATGTATGGGGGAGGCCTATGTTCAGCAGTGGACTATTGATAGGCTGAAACGACGACGACAATCCCGCTAAGCGTCGAAATTACGACAAATGCTCCCAACTTAGGGAGGCCTATAATCATCAGTAAACTATTAACAGGATGAAGATGAAGAGGAACACCATTATACTCCCCAGGTCTTGGGCTCGAATCCGAGCCGGATCCAACATTTGTGCAAAAACACAAATTGTTGCATTTCGGTTCTGGTTGTGCATGTGAAATTTATGCCTGTAAAACACACTCACAAATGAAGAGAAATCCTAGTGTAGAGGGGTATCGTTTCTGTTGTCCAAAAAAAGAAACAAGACTGGAAAATTCATGTAAAATTAGTGTGGGCTTTTTTTATGGAATAAAGTGACGAAACGAGCAACGTACACCTGATGGTCGGTGCAACGTCTGCCCGTAAATGCTGTCTCACCTAGAATATTTCTGTGTGACACGACACTACGCCCGTCACCCTGGGACATAGTTATATATACACACACACAGCCAACATTATAAAAATACAGTGCGGCTTTTTAAGCGGTGACGCCTAGTTCTTTAGTGATTGTTTTATAGAAGAAACTGTTATACTGAGAACGTTTTCAACAAATTGTAAAGTTATGTATAAAATATAACATATATCATATTTCTGTATTTATTAAGCAGTAAAATAATTAAAATAATAAAAAATAATTAAACCTTTTATTATGATGTTTGTACAAAATTGTACAAATCTTTTTATCGCTTCGTCTGATGTTTCCTGCCACTGTTTCAGAAATGTGGTAAATTAGAGTCTGCGATCTCTTTGTGCCCGTTGGATACCAACGTCACGCAGAGAGTACGTCTCTGAGTTCTTATTCAATTCAATATCCGAGCATGAGGGCCAGTCGCACTTTAACCAAGCGAACTACAAACTGCGAAGGCAACATTACAAGGAAGAAAGAAATAAATTTTAATAAGCGTTTCTTTTTTAAGGCGTGATTCTTCAGTTAAAAGCGATTTATTTTTTATATAAACTTGATGTTAAACCGTATTCATTAGAGATCGACTGGAAAGGGACAAGAATAAAAATAAATGTGGGCAAGTCGGTGTTGTCGCCGAGTTTTTGTCGTTAATCAGCCCTCTCCCAATGGCATGTTGATTGGCCGAGTGCTATCATTAAGCGCTATTGTTCCCTTATTAACAGTTTGCTTAATTACACAAATCATAAGACTAAAAACATTACTTTTTAGATGAGTATATGAACTGTATTTAAAAACAATATGTTAATAACGTGCCCAACTGTGTGTGTCATAAAATATTTGAAATAGTTTATAGATAGTCTGTCTATGGTCGTTTCTTTATTTTTAGCCTAATGTTTATGATTACAAAAATAGAATAAGGTAAGCGAAACGCTTAAGTAATGTTTAAAAACGTCCTATAGTTGATAAATATAGATTATATGACGATTTCGTTTTCTCTGACCACAATTGACACAATCGGTACAAGAAAACCCCGGGGAATGAACGAGATTAAGAATTATTATCGAGAGTCTCATCGCACCGGAGGCAATTCTGAACCGCATCGAGTACTAAATTATATATCTAACGTTAGTTACGCAGTCTGTATATTTCGCTTTGTCTAAAATCGTATGACTGTTACTATTGTGTGATTTTACGTGACCAATGTATTCTGTAAACTGTTTCAGATCAATACCTATATTAGTTACACAGTCAACATTAGAAGCACAAAACTGATTATTAATACATTTAGGAAAGGAGAAGAATTATAAGCAGAGAGAATAAAAAATATAAAATCCATAATATATAGTTTTAAGAACTAGTAAAGGAGAGAAAGTTCATTTGCTAAGAGACAGCGTGCACAAGTAAACCAATACCGCCACCGGGAGCCGCCACCAGATACCCTCCACCACTACAACACTACCACTAGGCAATACACACCACTGAAGTTGTGTGTATTGCCTAGTGGTTTTCTTGTGCACGCTGTTGAGGGAGGGAGGGCGGTGCTCTTCAATACAAGGTAATACACCACCATACCATTTACATTTTGCATGCGAATCTTAGCAAATTAACTTTCTCTCTTTTACTATAATGGATTTCCGCAACGTAACGCCTGAGTCTATTAACTATTTTAAGAACTAAACGGTTTGTTTGCTTTGTATTACTTCTTTTCATGCGGTCGTATTCACAAAAAGTTATATAAGGTAAAGGCACTATTCCGAGGGGTTCTGAAAATGGCACCATATTCCGATGTGTTTACAATAACAGCGTTTTTAAGCAAATTACTAGTTCTTTTTGTCTGCAAGATACATTATACAATTAATAATTTATCTGATCATGTTTACATGAGCAAAGGAGTGCTTTAGGGAGTGTGTGTTTTAAAATAATCGGTCAGGTTGACGTTAGTAACTGACTCAAACGCGTTCTTCATACATTTCGGACCTTACGCACGTTAGTACTACGATTTACTGAATAGTGTTTTAGATGATAGTTTTATATTGTGGGAGTTTTTGTTTAGGTTGCAATATTGGAAGGGTTATATTCTTAATCGAAAATACTTAACATTTGAGTATTTTCTTCCCAAATTGAAGAGAAAATTGCTTTTTAAAATACTGCGGCATAAATGCAATTTCATAGACGTTACCTTTTTTTTAAATTAGAAGGCAATTTTATGATTACGAACTTAATTTTTTAGTTCTAATTACTTAAATAACCCATAAATATAAAAATCTATTTGCGAGGTACACTGTGGCGTCGCAATTACTAATTACAGCAGTTCAAAGATTGTCTATTTTGGTACTATATTAATTCGTTGTATGGATAAGCTAAGTACAGATAATAAAGTTATTCATGTATTCTGATATAATCCTGAGTGTGCTTTATATATATTTTTAAAGATATCGCAATCACATATTAATATATTTATATAATATTATAAAATCTCTCACTTTTTAGTACTCGGAATTAGAAACATTTGATTTAGTATTATAAAACGCTATACCGATGTATTTAAGTCGGAATAAGGTTATATGAGTACCTAATTCCGTCGTATTGACACACGTTAAATACAGAGTGTTCATTATCTTACGCAGCTTGTTAAGGACTTTTGTACGGTTTAAGTAACTGAAAGTATATATTTGCCCTTTACAATAACTTTCATAATCCGATATACTAAGATATACCTATACTTATTGGTTTATACTTATACATGTTTATTAATAAAAATCTTACACTTACTTAATTTACTACGTTTCTTAATACTTGCAGATGATAAGAGTTTATAACGGCGACAAAACGGCTATTTTTCTCTGCCCCGAAGAAAAGGACGTCTTTGTAAACGGGAGTAGCAGTCGTGTGTACAACAGAGTTGCTAATGACGATAAAGAATGTTTAACTGTCTTAGTCAACGTTTCTGCTGGTGACAAAATAGCTGCCAAAAAACTTGCCTCTGACTGTCCCATCTATGTGATGCACGGAATCAGGGTGGATGAATATGGAGGCCTTTTATGAATATGCCGCGAATATATTTTACAAGAATGCATACTAGAAAACAAAATAATAATGCCCTTTTTATGGATCGCCATACCTCGCATATTTCGTTGCCACTAAGTCTTTTCTGCAAAGAAAATAGAATTTTACTCCTTGCATTATTACCAAATTCGTACAAAAATGTTTCGAAAAAAGCCTTAAAGCAGATCCAATAAAAAATAGATTCTAAATAGCTGGAATCGTTCCATTTGAACGCAAATAAAAAGTGTATTAACACAGGAACCATCTACAGAGCAATCTAATGGATTTTTTGAATAGTTAACTACAGAAAACTTGATAATGCCTAATAATGTCACGACATGTTTATATCTATTTATATAATACTATTTGTGAAGAAAAGTAAGTTACTTTGCTAAGATCCGCATGCAAAATATAAAAATGGTGTATATTACCTAGTTTTTTGAAGTGCACCACCCGCCCTCCCTCAGTAGCGTGCACAAGCAAACTAACACCGCCACCAGGAACCGCCACCAGATACTCTCCACCAACCACTACAATACCACCACTAGATAATATACACCACCGAAGCCGAGAACACGACACGTGTTTCGCCCCAAAACGAGGCATTATCAAGCGTAATATGTATTATGTAGTATTGGTGGCGGTTCCTGGTGGCGGTGTTAGTTTGCTTGTGCACGCTACTGAGGGAGGGCGGGTGGTGGACTTCAAAAAACTAGGTAATATACACCATTTTTATATTTTGCATGCGGATCTTAGCAAAGTAACTTACTTTTCTTCATTATAATGGATTTCCACAAAGTAACGCCTGATTCTATTAACAATACTATTTGTGTCAAAAAAATGTCCATAAGCGTGATTAGGACTGATTTAAAATCCAAAGACAATAAATAGACTGGATTTTTGAACATCATGTATAAATCTCCCCACCTCCTTTGCTTTCTATGTTGTACACTCGGAATTAAGAACCAAATGCAATGGAATTATGATTTTTAAATCGGAATAAGGTGCCTCAGTCTTCTTCATATTTTTAAATAATTTAACGTTTTTAAAAAACTTTTATTGTTAAACTGTGAGTATATTTCAAAAATAAGATAATTAACACTTCCGATAAAAATAGTCAATTCTACAGAAAGATATAATAAATAATTAATTTGTAAAGTTCTTTTAAGTTATGGTGAAAACACCGCGGAGTTAGGTGCCTTTACCTTATATGGAGTTAAAGTTCGATGTAAGGAGATTACCGAAAAACATTATTCGTATGACGTTAAAAGGTTCTATAAGTTAATAACGACTCCGTAAATTATAGGAGTAGTCCTGATATAAACTTCTAAGAAAGAAAAACATGGCTTACTTTAGAAGAAATCAGATTTCTGATTGAAGTGTGGCTTTATTTTTATTAGATAAAGTGACGAGACCTTCACCTGATGGTAAGTGCTGGTCTGTGGCACTCAGAACAGTTCTGTGCGGCACCGCACTGCGCCCTTCAACATCAGTTCTTAAGTCTCATATACCCAGTGATTACACTAGCGGACAGTGCCCTTCAGAACGAAACACGGTACGTGGTGTTCAAACGGAGACATCGCTTTTATAAACATACGGTAGCTTTTAGCGTTGATATCATCAGGCAAAACTTATAAATCGACTCTAATTATTGATTTCGTCAGTATTTTTAGTCGTTCTAAGTTTTCAAAATCTAAACTGAAAAGTATATTATTACTGGTGGTAGGACTCCGTCTGGAATAATCTGCCGTCAAGCAGTAGTGTGCGAAGATTACTGTGCTTTGATCTAAAGGGCACTGAGAGCTAGTGCAAATACTGGGCATATAAACCTTAAGGACTGATGTCTCAGGGGGAATGGGAGCAAAGTGATGACACATATAACTGGGTGACGCATGTGAAAATTCCGTAGGCGTCGTCGTGTTCTCTTATTAAAACAAAAACATAATTATGACTTTCTTGTTGTTGTTGACTTCTCCAGCGTGTTTTTTTTTTCTGTTTAGATTTAAGATAGTCTCATGATTATTTTCGTCATTCTCATGATCTTTGATTGCTCATGTTCATTATCCTATTTACTTAAATATCTGGTATCCAAAAAAGATCGTGCGATTTTTATGATGAAAATGCATTGCATGCACGCATTTCTTCCATGACTAACGTAACTGATTTAAGTGCAAACGAATTGTTTCATCTCTAACACCAAACATTTGAGAAAGTTCCTGGCAAGTTAATTTAGTGTCGTTTTCTATGGCGGCCCGTAATTCTTAATTGTCAATAACAGAGGGTCTTTCCGAACGAGATCGAAAGAACGAGAGTGAATCTTCAAGCGACTCGTCACCAGACAAGAACTTTTTAAACCACTTTTGTGCAGTGCGTCTGCATCTTCACTGAATGCGGTACATATTTTACGAGACGCCTTGGTGCCGAGCTTAAATTCGTATAGCAAACAAGCCCGAATTACTACTGGTGGTAGGATTCCTATGCAGGAATCCGTCTAGGTAGTATTAACTGACATTTTAGACAAAAATAATTTACGTAATAAAAGCGTCTTAACTAGATAGAGTGCATCAATAAACTGACGAGTCTGCGCATGTTATGTTGATAATAAATATTGTGAGAAATCACAAAAGGTCAATGTCTGTATAGCGAGCGACGACTACAGCACGAACTTTTTTGGTCACCGATAGTAATGAAGTTCCGTCCGATTCATTTCGTTTCGCTCCGCCTACATTTATTTTAATTAGATGTTCAAGAATTTACTTAATTCTTCAAAAAAAAATAGTGTAAATTTCACAATATAAAGTAATCTCCACAATGGTGTTTAATATAGCAGGATAAAATATTGTTAAATACCTTGTAAAAAAATGATTTCTATACTAATTTTAACGTCTTCGTAACAAAAATGATTGAGAAACGCTGCTGTATCCAATATTTTTAGGGCACTTTAGTGGTCAATTTCTCCATTTTTGTTTTTATTTTGTAGAAAAGATCACTCAAACCAAAATCAAATTACTGACAGGGAATTCCAAAATTGTAGTAAAGTTATTTGGGCGGGCTTTTTACTTTATAGTATATAGTATATGGATTACTGACCGCGACAACATGCTCGATTATCTTATAGTGGAAATTTAGTTAAAACAGGTCCATTGAACGTTCATGCATAAAGAACTTCTAATAGGTTTAATGGGAGTTAAAGTTATTGCGTGTTATATACCTATTACATACGATTTTTATGAATATTTTTTATTAATACTAACAAACCTCAATACATATGTACTTCAATTAACATTTGCTTCAATAGATTTAACGAATCGAGAGATAATACTCAAATTTAATTACATTAGCGTAATTATGTCCTGAATATGATATCGAAGAACTGATGTCTGAGGGTGGCGGGCGCAGTGTGGTATCACATGAGAAAAGTACAGACCCGCCAGATCACACCACACTTACGTGTAATATTCAGTCCTGTACTCTCTATTTTCTAGTGTTATCGAAACAAAACCGTAACTTATTTTTGAATATTTCATGATTTTCTATAAACTATGTCAAACATTGCGGTAAAACTTTGTAAAGCGAACCTTGCAAAGTTGAATTAAAGTTTAATAAAATTGTTAAGTAGGTTAAGATAAGTTACATAGAAAGTAAAACTTGCGTCTTTTTGGTACACCCGTAAAACTTGCGTCTTTTTGGTAAAATGTTACGAACCAGCAAAATGTTATAAAAAAAATCTTCTCAATGACAGACTTATGCCAGAGTGACGCAGTACTGTGCCGTTCGAATGAGATTTTTTTTATACTAGAAAAAAACATCGTTCAAAATCCGCTACTATCAAAGAATATTACCCGTCGGAATCGTATTTACGGGTGCGAATAACTATTCCGTTAATTTTAGTATAAATTTTTTTATTGGATACGATTTTTTTTTATTGGATACGATGGCCGTGTGGTGGCGGCTCGTTGAAAGAATACTACCAATCCATCTCATCTAATGGATCTCGTAAAAGGCGAGTAAGGAATTAAACTGCACTGTGCACCCAACAGCGCATGGTGGCGATGGGCTCACCACCTATCACACCAAGTGCATTATATTGTTTTGGTGAAACGTTGATTGTGGCAGTCATCTGTTTTTGCAGTGAGTGCCTAGTCTCTGACTACCCCTTATGGGATACTGTCGTGATCTTATGTATGTATGTATGTATGTATGTATTGGATACGAGACGAGCAAAATGATCACCTGGTAGTGAATGCGACATAATCGATAACCGACATAATTCCAGGGATTAGCAAGCGGAAGTGGCAATTGGCTGGCCATATAGCTGGGACAACCGATAACCGTAGTGGAAGAAAGATTTTCGAGTGGCAACCTCGTACCGGCAAACGCAGTGTCGCCCCGACCCCCCACCCTCCCCCCACAAGCTGGAGCGACGACCTGCACGGTTTTGCGATTTTCGATGGATGGAGGTGGCTCAAGACCGATATTTGTGGCAATCTATGGGGGAGGCCTATATTCAGCAGCGTCTGCTTATAACAGATGCTGTGTCACCCAGAATACTTCTGTGTGACATACTGCATATGTCACCCTGAGACATCAGTCTCATATGTCCAGTGATTACAGTAGCTCTCAGTGCCCGTCAGACTGAAACACAGTAATATTTGCACACTACTGCTTTACTGCAGAATAACTGGCTATGGGGAAAAAAAAAATAAAGCATACGCCGTGATAATATGTTAAGGACCCAGTCATTATTGTATTGCCAAAACACATTGCAATGCTACTTGCCTAACTTTAAACTCAAATGTGACGAAACATCGGTGACAATCGTTGTAAGGATTGCTTTTATCAATATTTTAATTGTTAATTCATTTTACAGAGATACATACAGTCACGCCTTTTCTTCATATAGAGGGTAGGCAGAGCCCACAACCGTAGTCCACTTTTCGACGCCGCAATTTTGGCAATAGTCAAAAAGATTTACTCTCCATCGCGTTCCCATAAGGAGTATAATGACGGCATTGCATATTCTGGTAATATTCAGCACCATAAAAGTTGTCCGTCCTTAGTCGTCTCTCACGACACCTTTGTGGGAAAGAGGTAGTGTGCTACTCTACTCTGCCTGATACCTATCGGATTTATATATATATATATCCATTTTAACTTTAGTATAATTACTTGATACTTTCAACTTAAACGACAGGTCTTAAATTTCAAGGCACGATTTACTAAATCTCGTACCTTGCGGTTGTCTGATTTTATAAAATGTGTGTGTGTGTGTGAAATCTATCACATATCTCACACAAATTCTACGATATCACGCAAGTAGATTTCACACGCACACGCTGTGTAATAAAACATACGCCACTTTATTATGGGTAATAGAATCAGGCGTTACTTTGCGGAAATCCATTATAGTGAAGGAAAGTAAGTTAATTTGCTGAGATCCGCATGCAAAATATAAAATTGCATGCGGATCTTAGCAAATTAACTTACTTTCCTTCATTATACGCCACTTTTTAAAATCAGCCAATAGAGCTATCCTAATTTTGAAGTTTTAGGCGATCGCTTGCGTCTAAGTTACAACGAATTGAGTGATTATAGTAGTAGCTGTACTACTTCATATGAGATTTAAGAACAATGCCTCCCGCTGAAAATCGCACTGTGCTAGTACACAGAAATTTCGAATGTAAGTTGTAAAAGAAACCACAACTGCAAAAAGCAGGCGTGGTTGCGATCAGGTGACTTGCTCGTCTCGTTACTGGCTTATGATAAAGAGGACTTGTCTGAAACGTAAGTTGCTTCTGTGAGCAGGTTGACGCCTTTGATCTCTTGGTAATTGACGACAACGTCTAGACAAGGTCGCGACATTGACATCAGAGTTGTCATAAGTAAACAGTACGTATAAATTTATTTATTTCAGATCATCATTATTATTATACAAAATAAATTCGATTTGTTTTTATCATATAAAGTGACAAAACAAGCAAAAAGTTAGCCTGATGGTGAGTGCAACTTCTGCCAATAACAAATGCTGCGTCAATCAGAACATTTCCGTGTGACGTCACACTACGCCCGTCGCCCTAAGACATCAGTACTTGAGTCTCATATGCCCAGTGATTACGCTAACCATCAGTGCCCTTGAAACTGAAATACAGTAATGTTTGCACACTACTGCTTCACGGCAGAATAACCACCCCAGGTGCGGTACCTACTTTCCAGCATAGAAATCCTACCACTGGTCATTCGCTGAATCATTCGTAACGGTAAATAGTACTTATCTGAGCAAACTTTCAGGACACCAGACGCTCATTTATGAAACAATACATCTTTATAAATGGGCGACAAACTGATATTTTTATGTTTTTCCAGAAAGTATTAGACTTTATAAAATCTGCTTTAGACGTTACCTGTCGATTAAAATATGCGAATATAAATATATACGTATATAATTATTCGTATATAAATAATATACGAATAATTCATCAAATCAAATTAATAATTTCACTGGATAAAAAAGTTTATCATCGCTTTTTTGTAATAAGTTTAATAAAAAAAGCTGAAAATGTAATTTTTTGTAATAGTATTAATTAAAAAGCAATTACTTTAAAATCAGTTTAGTCGCTGAACAAGAGAATCAGCACTTCGTAACCTCGTTAACCGCGAAACTTATTTCAGATTTTATTTTGCTTTCGATCTCCTATTTCGAACCGATCATTAACAAATACCTGCCCGAAAAATCCCTGCAGTGGTCGCATTAAACCTAGATTTCATGAATTAAGCTAATATGATTTTAAGTGAAGATGTGTAACATAGTCATGTATCTACTTTAACGGCTGTGTCCCGCGGGTTCACCTGTGTAAAATAAGCTAACCGCTTGACTGCGCCGTATGTTCTGTTCGTTCGGTTTTCAGTACTCAAACAGTAGCATAAAGTTTTATAAGTTAGAACCTTTCTAAATAAACGGGCTATCTAATTCAAACATAATAATGCAATTCTGATAAGTATTTTATGAAATTAGTGCGTTCAGACAAAGAAACTGTCCAGCTATATTACAAAAGTATGATTATCATTATAGTAGGAGTTATCATTATAAGAGTGTTGTATGGCTGGGTTTTAAAAATAGGTTGGGCGGATCTAACCTAGATGGCCTCATCGCCCCTGTATTTTTATCTTAATCTATGTCCGCAGGCCGAGTATATCCTCAAGTTTCTAACTTCTTTAATTTGACCTTATTATCGTTGTACATTTTAATTAGATTATCTGCGGGTGCTATAAAGTGTCCTCCTGTCTGCCGTTTGCAACTGTTGGTAGCTATTTTTTCTCAAAATATGCTATGCTTTACATTTTCCTAACATTATACCATATTTTGTTTTCTGTTAGTTGTTTTTTGTTTACACCAACTTATGAGTAATTAACTTGTGTCAGCCGCTTTATCTGCTGACGCATATACTTTACACAGTTCATAATCTATTTATATACCTATTTTAATCGTTTTGCTATCTACGATTATTTTCAATTGAAATAATATCGCTAACAATTAAAAAGTTTTTAATAAAATCTGGAAATGCGGGCGAACTTAATTCAATTAGAATTTAGAAATTTAAGCGACCAGTTTGGATGCCGTGATCGTTTAATTTCAAAGCAGAAAATTTAATTTAATTCAAGACGGAATATAATTAGTTTCTTCTTACGATTATCCCGATTTGTATGAAAATAAAAAAGAATGGAGATATTCTTCATTTCGATTACGACAAGATGTTCCGATATGGTAAGCGTCTTTGATATTATAATTAAGGATTTTGAAGATGTGGTAGCTATCATGTATTTGATAGAAAGAAACAAACAGACAAAGAAATAAATCCTAATCAAAGTTCAACACTATACCACTATGTAGAATCCAAATATAACCTTCACGAGATCAGCAAGAAAACAACACATATTTTTCAATTTATAATCGAATACAGCAACGAGCAGGGCGTGTGGTGGCGACTAAGAGAATCTACCACCCCATCTCATCCCGTAGGTGTCGTAAAAGTCGACAAAAGGTAAAATGAAAACAAGGAGATGGGCAGCAGCAATTCCTGGAACATCTAAATAAACAAACAAGCGATTGCCAACCCGCCTGCCAAGCGTGGCAACTATGGCAAAATCCCCTCAAAATGAGACCTACAAACTTTTGTGGCAATCTGTGGGGGAGGTTTGTGTTCAGCAGTGGACCAGTGATAGGCTGAAATGATGATGATGATGATGAACGAACAGGGACAACACAACGACTCAGCACAGTGCTACAACAATGGTTGCTCTGTTGACGCCATTGACAAAATTCCCGAAAATTCTTCGTACATCATAGTTCATCAATAATGAAAAAATATGAAGAAGGTAAACTTATATTATACTCGTAGTAAAAACGTAATTTAAACGCGTAGATACATATATGTATGTTAAAATCAAAAACAACTAATAAAAAAGCATTCAGTTCAGTAAACATGATAGAAGTGAAACTTATTAGAAAGATGATTAGAATAAAGATAAATAAGCTAGAGTTAACAAAAATATTACAAACTGTAAAATAACTGTTTAAAAATAATTATTAATTGATGTATAAACATTAATTATCTACCAACGGACTGGCGAAATAGATCGAATAACATGGAGAAAAGTTACAAAATGTTCTGAACTACCCACGAGAAGTTATAGGAAGCCATTTATCTAAACTAATATTATAAAGAGAAAAGATTTGATTTTGTGTATGTATGTTTGGTTGTAATGAATAAACTCAAAAACTACTTAACCGATTTAAAAATTCTTTCACTTATATACATTTACATTATTAGCAACTAACATGAGTTGTTTTTAATTTGAAAAAAAACTGAGATATGAGATAACTCGAGGTATCAAACATTTACTAATAAAAATCATTATTCGGCGTGCGCTGCCAAAACTATTGCCGATAAATAAAATAATGTACTACATTTTTATAGTACCTACTCATCATTACTTACAAAAAAATCGGCGAGGCTATATATCTAACTATTATACTTAAGTTCCAATGACCGCTTTTTGTTCAAATTAGTCAATTAAAACACGGGCACAATCGAAAGATGATGACATTCGTATGATGATATTAATCCTTATCCTACTAAATAGTTTCATAGTCAAGGTTGATTATTCGAAATTATGTCTGAAAAATGCCGCGGTATGAGCAAACGAAGCGAGCGAAGATCTATTAATTACCTACCTATTTTTTGTAAACTAGTAACAAATAGTGGTTTGCAATTTTAATTATATATTTTTTTAAATTAAAAACTTCGAAACGCTCCAAAAAATACAGCGGTCGCGGTGTCTCTCGAACGCAGCGCCGCCGCGCGGCTTCATGCGACTTGGGCATCATCGAAGTGCGCGGCTCCCTATGCGCAGCGGTCCAGAGCGGTCGTTTTATTTTGCTGCCACGACATGAAATATTGTTTTCAAGGAAGCTCTGAGCCACTAAACTTTCATGGCTTCTGTTGCCATAAATAAAACATTATTTTGGTAAAATAACGTAATCTTTCTTGGCCAGCCGCAGAGCTGTAATTTATTATTTTTAAATCTAAAAATTTGTTAGTGTAAGGAATTGTTGTTGTTCTATTTGTCCAAATATAAAGTACTAATTTATCTTTCTAATCTATCTAACCGAGCGAAACCGGGCGGATCGCTAGTTTTTTATATAATATCTGCTTAGAACGAAAACAAAAAATGTGTATTTACGTAAGCCATAGATGAAAGAAACGTTACAGTTGTTGAGAAGACGATCCAATTTGTGTTGAATTACAAACATTTGTCATCCAAGCAGATAGTTGTTTACAATATCGATATGAAAATGTAATTCGGAATTACCATGAAATAAATGATACATGAAAGGAAATCGACCATACACGTCTTACCTAATTACTATCATAGGCGTCTTACACACTTAGGAGTCTTGACATCTAATTGTATCTTCCGTCGGTTGATATGCAGTATAAGTTTACATACATACATAGACACGCCTTTTTACCATAGGGGTAGGCAGAGATCACATCTTTCCACCTGCTACGATCCTGACACACATTTTTAACTTCTTCTACTTTCATTAGTGTTTTCATACAAGCTAGTCCGTTGCGGGTACTTTTGACGTGGCCTTTCCTTAAAACGATTTCGATCTGATCGTGATGCGTTCGCCTACGTCGACCCTTACCGGGTTTCCATTCACACTTGTCTCATAAATCAGTTTCGTCAGTCTTCTTTCATCCATCCTCTCTACGTGTCCAAACCATCTAAGCATCCCTTTATCACTACATATTCTACAACACCGCAACGTTCCTTTATCACGCTGTTTTTCACTTTGTCCATCAAAGTCACTTCAACTATACTTTTCAAAGTTTTCATTTCCACAGCATTAATCTTATTTTTGTGCTTCTTCTGCACGACCCAACATTCACTACCGTACATAAATGAGGGGACCAGTACTCCTGTACAGACAACTTTACGGCATCCAAATATATTATTACACAAAGACTACAAATTTAAAATAAATTTTATAGAGTACACACGGAGGATTAATAATTCTGTCGCTAAAATGATCGAGTGCGACTGAATTCCAGAATAAATATTTATCATAGTTTTTCTTTATTGGATAAAGTGATGAAACGAGCAAAACTTTAATTGGAAACTAAAATATAGGCATATATTGACTATCGGTGCGTGAAAATAAAACGTTGGGGAACTTTCTGGTGTGGTTGAAGACGTAGTGACAAAGATAGAGTAGGGAATGATAAGATGGTTTGGAAACGAAGAGAGGATGAACGAAAGGAGATTGACGAAACAGATTCATGAGGCCGCCTAGGTAGGTACCACCCCAGGGCCAGTTATTCTGCCGTGAAGTAGTACTGTGCAAACATTACTGTGTTTCGGTTTGAAGGGCACTGAGAGCTAGCGTAATCACTGGGCATATGAGACTTAAGAACTTATGTCTCAAGGTTATGGGCACAGTGTGGTGTCACACAGAAATTTCCTGAGTGACACAGCATTTGTTATGGGTAGACGCTGCACTTACCATCAGGTGAACGTTTTGCTCGTTTCATCGCTTTATCGAATAAAAAAAAAGAATTCGAAAGCTGGTTCAACTTCAACTTTTTAGGAAAGGCTACGTTAAACGTACGCGCAACAGACGAGCGTGTATGAAAACGTTACTGAAAGTTGAAGAAGAGAAAGATCGTAGCAATTGGAAAGATGTGGTCTCTGCTTACCCCAATAGGAAAGAGGCGTGACTGTATGTATGTATGTATGAAAGAGTAGAAAGGACACTAGAATGTTTGAGAATTATATCACTGGTGGTAGGATTCCTATGCAGGAATCATCGTAATTTTCTTTTTTTTATTTATAAAGTGACGAAACGGGGAAACCGCTCACCTGATGGTAAGTGCAAACGTCTGCCCATAACAAATGCAGTGACACCCAGAACATTTGTGTGACACCACACTGCGCCCGTCACCCATAGGCATCAGTTCTTAAGTCTCATATGCCCAGTGATTACGCTAGCTCTCAGTGCCCTTCAAACCGAAACAGAGTATTGTTTGCACACTACTATTATTATTATATATATATATTATACAGTTATTCTGCCGTGAAGCATCACGGCAGAATAACTGGCCCCGAGGTGGTACCTACCAAGACGAATTCTTGCATAGGAATCCTACCACCAGTAATCTCACTTGTAACAAACTTTGTTGGTAAAGAAATAAATAAACTCAAATTGAAACTTTAAACGAAATTTAGTGCAGGTTGTGTTGAAATTTATCAAATATGGTGGCAAACGTTTATTTTAATTTACTCGAATACGGTAACAATATATATATTAACACACAAAAAGGGTCGAACCTAAATATATCAACATCACGTAATTAAATCGAGAGCAGGGGTGAAAATGGCAGGTGCGATAAATTGGCGCCTTGTTAAAATATTTTAAACAAAAAAGCTCTGAAAAAGTAAATCGATTCTCATTTGTAAAGTTTCAACCGCGTCGTTCTGCTTATTTAATAATACGTAAAAGCTTAATAATACGAGTACCTTAAGCTTTAGGGCGCAATTCTATGTTCCAACCAGATGGGATACGTAACGTTGGCAAAACGGAGCCGATTGGTGCCGGGCAGAGTAGATTAGCACATACATCTTCCCTACCGAGGTGTCGTAATAGGCGTCTAAGTCTAAGGTATCATACGGACAGCCCTTCAAACAGCCAGTCTAAGGTATCATATGGAATGCTGTCATTATACTGATCATGGGGACGCAATGGGGAGTAAGAATATCTAAGGAGTCTAAATAAATTGACTGTTCTCGTCCTTATAGATTTTTCTAATGCTTTTAATACAGTTGATCATGACATCCTTCTTGCCACCTGTAAGTAAATGCGCTTCTCTCTATCACTTTTGGATTGGTTCTCATCTTACCTTCGGGATCGCCAACAAAAGATTAAAATCAATCACCAGTCTTTCTATGATTGGTGTAATCCGACAACTGGCGTCCCACAAGGCGGAATCTTATCTCCATTACTATTTTCTATTTTCATTAATCTCATCACAATTCGTTTCAAAAGCTTGTACCATCTGTTTGCTGACGATTTGCAGCTTTGTGCTCAAATCGATCCAAAAGAGGTTAGTTTTGCTATTGGTTTGATAAACCATCATCTTTTGTGTATTTCTGACTGGTGCAACAACTTTGGCTTAGAGGTTAATCTCTCTAAATGTCAAGCCATAATAATCGGTAGCTCTCGTCGTCTAGCCATGATTGAATTAAATTCGCTAACTTCTATTGTTTACAACAACACAATTATACCTTTCAGTCATAAAGTTAAAGATCTTGGATTGATGATTGATAGTAATCTGAGTTGGCAATCTCAGGTTACAGAGTTAAGCCGGAGAGTTACAAACTCCCTGCGCGGCCTTTATCGCTTAAAAAATTTCCTGCCGACTGGTACCAAGGCTATGTTGGTGCAAACTCTCATTTTACCGGTTCCTGATTATGCTGACGTGTGTTACTCCGACCTAAGCCAAGAGCTTTTGTGCAAATTGGATCGTCTGCTCAATAATTGCGTTCGTTTTATTTTCAGTCTTCGTAAATACGATCACGTATCCATCTATCGTTATAAGCTTAAATGGCTTCCTATCCGTCATCGTAGATGTACCAGGATTCTTCGAATCCTGTTTTCAATTCTATACGATCCATGCACACCCGAATATGTAAATTTCAGAATTTGGGTTCTTGTCATGAACGTAATTTACGTTCTTCTGGAAACACCACTTTATGCGTCATTCCACGTCGTACTAGCTACATGTCCCGCTCCTTCGCTGCCAAAGCTGTACGGCTTTGGAATTAGTTACCTGTGAATATTAGGAAACTGACTGTTCGTATATTCTTTTAGTAGAGTTGTTTTTGAACATTATTTTTCTTTATTCAGTGAGCCAATTTCTTAATTACACCCTACATTACATGACATGCTTTTCTTTTTTGATTTGATTTGATTTGATTATTCAAGATAAACGTTATATACGTTTATCTTGAATAAATGTATGTGTGTATATGTGCATTTATATGTATATGTATGTGTGTATATATGCGTATATGTATATGCGTATGTATATATATGCATGTGAGTATATGTATATACTCGTACATATACTAGAGTTTGTTTTTTTTTTGGGTATGTATTTATTTATATATATATCCATATGTAAATTTTTGTTTTAACCTATGTACATATTCAATTTATTTTATAAAGTTTATAAAGTAAGTAATTTTATAAAGTAACTACACAGATCCGTGACGAGCTGGAGAGCCTGAGGCGCGAGGCGTCTGGTACTGCAATCACCAATCCGCCTGCTAAGCGTGATGATCATGCCAGATCATACTTTCTTGGGAATTTGCCTCTCCCAAAAGCCTGTCCAGCAGTGGGCTATAGCTGGCTGCTGAAGAAGACCTGATGTTGTTGACCGACTTCAAAAAGGAGGCGGTTAAATGTCCGTCAGTGTGCTTAAATAAAACTAGATTTTACGTATTTTATCTCGTTTTATTTTAGTGTTTACAACCCGTTAGAAACAGTAAGGCTACGTACACAAGGCATAATATATCCCGTATTATCGTAAACGAGATTTTATCGAACGTAGCAGTGGCAATATAAAAACTTATTATTGTTCACATGTAGTCTTTGCGGGAAAATCCCGTGTGCGAGACATATTTTTCCCGTATACCGTCCGAAATTGTCATCGAGCAGGTCGCATCTCTGAACGATTTTATCGAATATGACACGCAGTGACGCTATGTTCATGTTGTAAGTTGTAAGGAAGTTGTCTCTGGTATTCATTCTCGCGCGCGTGCGCGCAGTGTGCTTGTGCGCATAGCCAAAGTTTGGTCACCTAGAACATTGAATAGTACTTAATCATTATTATTGAACTTCAAGTCATGATTAAACTATATGGTTATATGGTTCGTGTTAAGTTGGTGAAGGGACAAGGTCCTACCAACATTGTTACATACCGATATATTATGTTGGTATTTTTTTTTGATTTGATCAGACTTTGGCAATGTTATAAATTTTTTATACTTGTCAAATTATATTTAAATTTTACGGTCTGCTTTCTTTCACGTTCTTCTCCAAAAATTTCAGCAAGTATTATAATTGTTATGATCCGTTATCTTTGTACATAAAAACTGGACATTGAAACTTCGTGCAAAAACTACAGTAGTTGACAATCCTTACGAGATAATGGACTTGGGACAGTGACCCTTGCTATATTGGTATTTTATATTACCTAAAATGACTGGCAGAAAGTGTGTGTGGTATGTCCACACACACTTTCTGCCAGTTCACAAAAAACCTAAAATCTATCTTGCTGCACTGTATATAGGTAACAAACAGTAAGTTTCAAATCATCCCCTTGAGCACCCCTCGAGTCAGATATTCTCGCGCACAGGATAACGGTCCAAGCCAAGGTCCCTCTCGGGGCCAGTTATCCATAAATAAAGGCTTCGGCTAAGAACCCTAAGAGCTCTGCTACCTTTCATTCCGGCGAGGCTGTGAAAGCCTTCCGAATTACAGTGACCATTAGTTCTAAAAATATAAAAGTTTCAAATCACATGTTACTAATGTGCGTTTGAATTTGTAATTGGGTTTGTTTATTACAGTAATTTCATTATTATATAGTCATACTTGCGAAGATTGAAGACAAAGCAGATACAGGTATTAAGAAGGCGCTCTAGTTTATTGGTTCCTGTGTGATCGAGTGGTGATAGCAGCACTTGGTTCAAATCTCGGTAACAGACATTATTTGACTTTAAGTCTGATATCCCCAATAATAACGCTAGCTTTCGGTGCCCTTTAAACCGAAACACAGTAACGTTTGCACATCACTGCTTCACGGCTGACCTGGCCGTGGGCTGGTACCTACCTAGACGGATTCCTGCATAGGAATCCTACCACCAGTAAACTGGTCTAGATAAAATAATCCTTATATCGATAAAGATCACTTATGTACGGTAGTGAATTGTTGGTTCTGGCAGAAGTAGCATGAAAATAAGATTTATGCTGTGGAAATGAGAAGTATAGCTAGAGTGACTTTGATGGACAAAGTGAAAAACAGCGTGATAAGGGAACGTTGCGGTGTGGTAGAAGAAGTAGTGACAAAGGTAGAGAAAGGGATGCTTAGATGATTTGGACACGTAGAGAGGATGGATAAAGGAGATTGGCGAAACAGATTTATGAGGCAAGTGTG
Organism: Luehdorfia chinensis; assembly: GCA_019845155.1. Classification (NCBI taxonomy): domain Eukaryota; kingdom Metazoa; phylum Arthropoda; class Insecta; order Lepidoptera; family Papilionidae; genus Luehdorfia; species Luehdorfia chinensis. The sequence continues at coordinate 4,169,649 of JAHVAK010000390.1, forward strand.
AATGTGAAAGCTGGTAAGAGTCGCCGTAGGCGAACGCATCACGATCAGATCGAACTCGTCTTAAGGAAAGGTCACGTCAAAATTACCCGCAACCGACGAGCTTGTATGAAAACACTAATGAAAGTAGAAGAAACTAAATATGTGTGTCAGGTTCGCAGCAGGTGGAAAGATGTGGTCTCTGCCTACCCCTATGGGAAAGAAGCGTGACTCTACGTTTTTTTTATTTATTATAACGTTCACCTGATGGTAAGTGCAACGTTTGCCCATAACAAATGCTGTGTCACCCAGAACATTTCTGTGTGAGACCATACTGCGCCCGTCACCCTGAGACATCAGTTCTTTAGTCTCATATGCCCTGTGATTGCACTAGCTCACATTGCCCTTCAAACCGAAACACAGTAATGTTCGCATACTACTGCTTCACAGCAGAATAACTAGCCCTGGGGTGGTACCTACCTAGACGGATTACTGCATAGAAATCCTACCACCAGTAAATGTATGCTTAATAAATGATCCATTATTTTTAACTATTTATTATTTGATTTTATTATGTATTAAATGTATATTTTGTTTATCTTTTCATTAAAATGTTTCTCCAAATACAGTGTATTTTTGACAAAAATTCGCCTTTCTTCTCCTATAAGGGCTAGAAAGAAAACACACCCGTAGTACGCAGTACCCCACACAGAACACACGTTTTTTTAATCCGCGGCAAACGACACTCGGCGCATGACGAACCTCGTCGCCGCCATTTTGGTACGAGTAAATTCTTACTCTCCATTGCGTTCCCATGAGCAGTATAGTGACAGCATTGCATTTTATAATATTATGCTGCACGAACGAAGGCTGTCAGTACGACACCTTAGTCGCTTCTTACGACACTTCTGTAGGAAAAATGTTGGTGCATTTATTCTGCTCTGACGGAAACCTATCGGTATTATTGACAACGTATTTTTTCTGATCGACGACCGCGTGGACTACCACATCGCGGGTCTTGGGTTCCAATTCCAGTCGGAGTTAACATTTGTGCAAAAACACAATTTGTTGATTTTCGGGTTTGGTTGTGTTTTTATTGTACTTCCGACCCTGAGGTAGGCATCTTGTCGAATGAGCGTTACATCGGGCATGGGTAGATGGGGATGAGTGGGTGCCCCTGTGCGCGTACACTTGTGGCACTATAATATTTCCAGTGCAGTTAATAACTTCCACCAATATTCGGTAGTTGTCGCCGTAGACGAAAATTGGCGAAGAGGATATCATTTTAATTTTTTTTTAATGATTACTCTACAGTCCAAATACATACTCTACAAATTATAAATGAAATACTTAACGCTATATCATCATCATGTTAGTCCATCACAAGTCCAGTGGTAAATAAAGGCTAGCTATATGCCACAAGACATGGATCCGATCCATCGATTTTGTGCAAGATTTTGCAGGACTTTGCAGTTTACACTGGTGGTAGGATTCCTATGCAGGAATCCGTCTAGGTAGGTACCACCCCAGGACCAGTTATTCTGCCGTGAAGCAATAGTGTGCAAGCATTACTGTGTTTCGGTTTGAAGGGCACTGTGAGCTAGCGTAATCACTGGGCATTTGAGACTTAAGAACTGATGTTTTAGGGTGACGGGCACAGTGAGGTGTCACACAGAAATATTCTGGGTGACACAGCATTTGTTGTGGGCGGACGCACTTACCATCAGGTCAACGTTTCGCTCGTTTCGTCATTTTACAATAAAAAAAAGATCGTCGCTATATACCTCATTCATTCAAATAGTAGGCTTGTCACTAATACGGAATTTTGGAAGGAGTAACGTTGTGGCGGTGTAAGAGAATCTATCAACCTGAGTAGACCAAGGAAAATGTCTTGGAAGTCGTGCGGCTTCCAAAAAGTGGCGACTCATTAATCTCGTAAAATGCCAGACTTAACACGATCGGGTGATGGACCAGATAAAAAGCATCTGAGGCCTACAACGAAAAGCGAATTACGAAGTTTCGGATCGATTCGAAGCAACGACGTACGTAAAACATTAACCCTACTACCAAATTCCGGCGGATGCAACTTCTGCGGACAGCCTTCTTTCGGATCCAGCAACAAAAGAATTAATGTTTAATGAAGGGTGATATGGTATTAGGAAACGTGTATTCAGTCAGCTGAAACTTCGTATTTCGGTTTTTGTAGTAAACTCCCTAATACAGGGATTGCCAATCCACCAGTGAGAGTGAGAGTTGGATAAATTGACGAAACGAGCAAAACGTTCACCTGATGGTAACTGCAACATCTGCCCATAACAAATGCTCTGTTACCCGGAATATTTCCGTGTGACACCACACTGCGCTTGTCACTCTGAGACATCAGTTCTGAAGTCTCGTGGTGGATATGGTCGATGAGTCGGTCTGTATCAGTATGGCGCGAGGATGGCCGTGAATGTCTATGCACATGTTGACTGGAGTAGAGGGATGAGATCGGGTTACCTACACTCGACGAAACGCGTGGTGGCGGTTTAAGAGAATCTACTACCCCGTCTCATCCCGTGGGCATCGTAAAAGTAGACAGAGGGAAAATAAAAACCACGAGATGGGCAGCAGCATATTCCCGAAATGTCTTAATAAATAAACTGCGTTTGACAACCCGCTTGCTAATGGTGGCAACTATGGAAAAACCCTCCAAAAAGAGAACTAAAAACTTTTGTCTCAATTTATGGCGGAGGCCTATGTTCAGCAGTGGACTAGTGATAGACTGAAATTAAATGATGACGTAACGCAGAAGTTTTTTAAGCTTCTACTTCACGCCGGTATTTTGTGAGGTCGTGGTACTTCCCCGGGCGAGTCGATCATTCAACAAGACAAAAGCTGTTACGTAGCTCTGTTAAAGTTTCGTTTCCTGCTGCGGCGAAAAGTGGGCTACGGAAATGGTCTCTTCATACCCCTTATATGACAAAAAAGCGGTTGTGTGTGTTTAATTAATAAAACTTATTATTATTGGTAACCTGTTTTTATTCTAAACTTCTAAATAGATACGACGCTAATGGCAATGATTTGGCGAAATGGGGTCAAGCGTAAATTAAACTTAATCGAAAATGCCAATATCAGAGACGAAGTTTCTCATATTATCTCTCGTTTATTATTTTTTTCTTTTCTGTGCAACTTTCCTTCTTTCCTTACTTAATTTTCCTTCTTTTTTTGAACAATATTATATTATTACTATAAGAAAGAAGTAAAATATTTTTTTGTAACAGTAAAATGTTGCGTAGTTGGCTTCGTAAGAGATACAACAACAAGACAAGACCCTGACACATTGTCTCATCTCTATGGCACACACAGATTAACAGCGTTATAGCTGTGGCAATAATGCTACGGTGTGAAATAACTTTTTTTTTTATTTTTCGACGTAAAAATATTAATTTCGTTTGTCAAACGTCATTTCTTTACAATCTACCGTCGTTTCGTAATGAAGTTCCTCTGACTTAGAAGAAACAGGCGAAACTGACTCCGTAGGTATCCTCTTCTTTGTAAATATTTTTTATCTCAGTCAAAATTACATTATAATTAAATTTACGAAGTCAAAGACAATAGTCTCAAGGCACACTCCATGTTCAAATCTTAGACAAGATTAATTCAATCAATATATAAGTAAGTTGTAAGCTCGAGCAGACCAGCCTCCACCCACAGCACCTGTTCACAAGTATGACGCATATGTGCTAAGTCAGACACCGTTACACATCAGGCAGAAATACCCAAAGACAATGTTAGTAGTTTTTGTAATTGTTTGTCTTTATATACTCTTGGTTACTGGTGGTAGGATGCGTATGGAGGAATCCGTCTAGGTAGGTACCACCGCGAGGCCAGTTATTCTGCCGTGAAACAGTGTGCGAACATCGCTGTGTTTCGGTCTGAAGGGCTCTGAGAGCTAGTGTAACCACTAGGAATATGAGACTTAAGAACCGATGTCTCTGGTTCACGGGCGCAGTGTAGTGCCACATAGAAATGTTCTGGGTGACACAGCATTTATGGACAGACGTTGCAGTTACCATCACGTAAACGTTCTGCTCGTCTCGTCACTTTATCCAATAAAAAACTCATTGGATTATATACTTGTTCATGTAATTAAGTCCTTAATACTTTATTTATTTTGCTGAGATTAGAATCCTTCAGCTTCAAGTCATTTGTACACTACTACACGCTATTGTTCTGACGATTAAAGGCCACGACCTCGCATCTCAGCATCGCTATATTATATTCGTATTGTACTTTGAACTAAATACAGCTATTCAAATGTAACACAACCAATTTAATATTGTTCTATGCATTACTACTATAATTTTGATTTACTTAAACTTGGCGCAGTCAAAGTTATATAATCAAGTTCAAGCGTTTGTTGGCAAATGTAGTACCGAATATTATATTTACCGAAGCACAACAGAATTTCATTATTTGTCTTTACACAAAAACAATGGTTCCCAAAGTTGTACTTCAGTAAATTTCGTTTAGTAAAAATTGATAATAATACACATATATATATATAATAATAGTGAGGAATTAATTGTGGTCGACTTTGCCCATTTATGGTGTGAATGGCAGCTTGATACGGGCGCTGAAATCATTCTATAATGATTCCAGAAGTATCCGATGAAGCTGTAAAAGCCAAAAAGGCTAACAGCAATTACATCACCGAAATTATATTAATGATTCCAGTGCTTGTGTCAGGGTAAACGAGGCTTACACAGACTGGTTTAACATCGAAAAAGGTGTTAGACAGGGATGTAAAGCAAACCAGACTTGTAGAGATTACCTCAAAACATAAGTCTTACCATGGTTACACTATCTCAGCGTTTATCTATAATTTTAACATACATTTAAAACGTCTTACTGGTGGTAGGATTCCTATACAGAAATCCGTCTAGGTAGGTATCACCCCAGGGCCCGTTATTCTGCCGTGAAGCAGTACTGTGCAAACATTACTGTGTTTCGGTTTGAAGGGCACTGATTGCTAGCGTAATCACTGGGCATATGAGACTTAAGAACAGATATCTCAGGGTGACGGGCGCATTGTGGTGTCACACTGTCTAAAACCAGTATGACCACTACTAGGTAAGATATGGATGTGATTTAGAATAAAGTTTTTATTATCCTGATTGTAAATTGTTTTTACTTATAATACATATAGAGGGTCTGTACCTATTCTTATTGTCTGTTCTACTGTAATATATATTATATAAATTTTACAATAAAAATGTATTGAAAAACTTAGCTGGCTGTTAAAGTACAAAGTTACCTCTACTTTTATTAATTTTTTTTCGGCTTTTTATCGCTCTCTGGGTTCTTTTGTAGCTGCGACGGTGGCAGGTTATTTTTACATTTTATCGTCTGTAGATCCTAAAGTCCGCGCACAACGTTTTCTGTTTACATTGTTCTATTTTCCTTATTAGTATTTGTTTGTTAATATTTAAAGTTTGCTTTATATTATCCATTTAATTTTAGCTTCTTTTAAAAATAAATCATGGCCTTTTCTCATTATCTTGAATTCGTCGTCTATTTCGTATTTTATTGTCACGTGTAAACTCTTTTCGTAAGTCATATTTTTTTCTAACAATATTTTTTTTTATTATTTAAATCTGCAGGCCTCGGCGGTGCGCGCGAATATATTTTTCTCAATAATTATTATCTAAACTAATATTACAAAGAGGAAAGATTTGATTTTTTTATGTTTGGTTGTAATGATTTAACTCAAAAACTACTAAACCGATTTTAAAAATTCTTTCACCTATATACAACTACATTATCACCGAGTCACATGAGTTGTATTTAATTTAAAAAAAACCGATATCCTTACGAAAATCGCTATGATGTAACTCAAGGTATCAAAAATTTGTAGATAAAAGTAATTATTTGGCGTGCGCTGCAAAAACTATTAATGATAAAGAAAAAAATGTACTACATTTTCATAGTACTCATCATTAATCACAAAAAAGTCCGCGAGGCTATATGTCTAACTATTATAGTTAAGTCACAATAACTACTTTTTGTTTAAATTAGTCTATCAAAACACGGGAAGAATCGAAAGATGATGACATCCGTATGATATTAATTCTTATCCTACAAAATAGTTTCATAGTCAAGGTTGATTATGTACATGTAAATTCCTCTATAAATTATTCGAATCGCACCTATCGTTTAGAAGTTACGACAGGTATAAAAATGCTAAAAGTAAGAAAAATGACGCGGTGTGCGCTAACAGCCCTACGCTCGCCCGCGCTACTCGCGAATATACTAAGATCTATTAATTACTTACCTACTCATATTATTTTTTGTAAACTAGAAACAATTGAATAGTGGTTTTTAATTTTAATTACATATTCTCTTTTATTTAAAACTTTAAAACGTGTGGTGGCGGCTCGTTAAAAGAATACTACCACTCCATCTCATCCAATGGATCTCGTAAAAGGCGAGTAAGGAATTAAACTGCACTGTGCACCCAACAGCGCATAGTGGCGATGGGCTCACCACCTATCACACCAAGTGCATTATATCGTTTTGGTGAAACGTGGATTGTGGCAGTCATCTGTTTTTGCAGTGAGTGCCCAGTCTCTGACTACCCCTTATGGGATACAGTCGTGATCTTATGTATGTATGTATGTTTTAAAAATACAGCGGCCGCGGTTTCTCTGTATTTCATGACTTATGTTCCCATAAATAACATAATCTTATCTGACCAGCCGCAGAGCCGCCGATGAGAATAGTCGCTACAAAAAATGTTAGTGTAAGGAATTGTAGTTGTTCTATTTGTCCAAATAAAGTACTAATTTATCTTTCTAATATCTATCTACCCGTGCGAAGCCGGGGCGGATCGCTAGTGATATAATAAAATTTGCAGGCCGCGGCGGTGCGCATGCATTGTTGCAGCGCACCGCCTGGCAGGGTCGCCATGTAATATTAAGCAAGACTTCAAGATACAGTTAGCTCTTTCTGCGTATATCGGACTAAAAATAATAATTAAAAGCTGTAGGTACTCCGGGTTAACTATGACATCAGGACCTCTGTCACCTCAGTGCTCCCGTGACCATGGGTGCTGTAAAGCACTCCAAATGTCTGGTTATAAATAGTAAAATTAAACGCGATAAAATCTATAAAATTAGTTTCATTTAAATGAGTAGTGTTCGCGTAAATATAAGAAATCATTAATGTCAGACTGTAAAGCCTGAAGCTGGTTTTCATCTAGACCTACTCAACCTAAGTGCACCAAGGATGTCAAATTAAGTGTGGTTATACAAATTTAGAACATAAGATAAATTAAATATATACATATTTACATATAAATACGAAAACATACACAAATACACATTTACGATGACCATAATTCATATTTTTTTTAGTTGTTAACGTCATTGAGTTTTAATAATAATCTGTTGGCAACAATTAAAATTTTTATGGCGACAATATGGCGATGGAACAATGTGGTGTCATTGACTTTGGCAATATTAACGTTTTTTTTTATTGTATAAAGTGATGAAAGGAGCAAAACGTTCACCTGATGGTAAGTGCAGCGTCCGCCCACAACAAATGCTGTGTCACCCAGAATATTTCTGTGTGACACCACACTGTGCATATCACCCTGAGACATAGGTTGTTAAGTCTCATATGCCCAGTGATTACGCTAGCTCACAGTGCCCTTCAAACCGAAACACAGTAATGTTTGCACAGTACTGCTTCACGGTAGAATAACTGGCCCTGGGGTGGTACCTACCTAGACGAATTCCTGCATAGGAATCCTACCACCAGTATGCTGCATAATAAACTATCAATATTAAGCATCTAAACTAAAAATGTATGCAGAAATTACATAGTTCAATTAAAACACTACCGTCACTTTCCGAGTTGACGCTAAAAGTCTGTATAGCGATTGTATACAATGTAGTTATACAATGCTTTGTCTTCTTCTTTCAAATGTCAAATTACATAGTTCAATTAAAACACTACCGTCACTTTTCGAGTTGACGCCAAAAGTCTGTATAGCGGTTTTATACAATGTAGATATACAATGCTTTGTCTTCTTCTTTCAAATGTCAAATTACATAGTTCAATTAAAACACTACCGTCACTTTCCGAGTTGACGCCAAAAGTCTGTATAGCGGTTGTATACAATGTAGTTATACAATACTTTGTCTTCTTCTTTCAAATGTCAAATTACATAGTTCAATTAAAACACTACCGTCACTTTCCGAGTTGACGCCAAAAGTCTGTATAGCGGTTGTATACAATGTAGTTATACAATGCTTTGTCTTCCTCTTTCAAATGTCAAATTACTCGATGACAGAAAGAGAGAAATCGATGAGTAACTATTCACCAGCGATACACGTTTATTAGTAAGGCCGTTAGGGCCGTCAGTGTAGTAACTAGACTATTATGTGACTGACATTGTCAATATGAACGTATATAATTAATGTTTTATTTTAATAATCTAATGCATTAGTAACACATACGAGTATTATACATACATCCCAGCATCCTCGCTTCTTCTCCGTAAAAACCTTAACAATGCCAAAACTCACACCTCCTCATGCGCGAAACGTGCTAAAAAAGGAGCACAAAGTTAACGATAAAGAGGTACAATAATAGGCATTTTAATTCCGGTAAATTGAAGTGTTCCCGTCCTATTTTTAAATCCGCATGTACGGAGTCGCGGGCTCCAGCTATTCAGTAAATAAATGAACATGCCCGTATTTCTGTAATAAAGTACAAATGTATTAATTATAAGCGGCTTCCTTATCGGTCTGTAATAGAATAATTTGTAACGCTATCAGCATAGGAAATCTCGCCATTATATTTTACGGCCCATTTGTTACGGCGCGCTCTGTTCACTCGCAACATAAATATTGTGTTAAATAATACACTTCATGAACATTTTATAATTAGCAATAATGTATCGCTAACACTACGGGATGTAGCCGCGTACAGATCTTTGCGAACTATATGAATTTGTTTCTTTTTTATTATGGCGTTAATAAATCGCAAAGATCTGTACGCGGCTACATCCAGAAGTGTTCGACGATATGTGAGCAGTTTGACCTACTTAGGTCCTGTATCTGAGAGAATAGCAAGGACTCTTAGGCGTAACGATATTTACGTTGCGTTCAGGACAAGCAATTCGCTGAGTGGGGCTTGTAACGTCAAAGACAAAATTGATGAACGCCAAAAATCCGGCGTTTATAGACTTGTTTGCAGTGAATGCAGCGCCGTTTACGTGGGTCAGACTGGTCGCAATTTCGATACCCGATACAAGGAGCATTTGGCCGCGTACAGAAATTGCAATCCCGACAGATCACACTTCGCAAAACATCTTTTGGAAACTGGGCATAACCTAACTAGCGACCACACATTTAAAGTCCTACATATTTGCGACAAGGGGCTTCGGCTGTGTGTGCTGGAACAATTAGAAATAATAAAAAATAAAAATAATAACATTGCACTGCTGAATGAACAAACAAACGTCTCGAATTCAGCACTTTTAAATATCTTTAAATCCAGTACTTAAAGTTTAAATATACTCGAAGTAGTCGTTTGCTATCAATTCGGTCGCAAACGGCTGCTTATGTAATTCGGGTGGTGGATTGTGTGAGCAAGCGGTCGCTATCACGATATTGTAATCGCAATGTCGTAGGTGGGGGCCGTTTGCGTCACCTGTGGTATAAATAGGCAGCTCTTTGACCGCGCCGCTCACTCGGCGGCCGTCTGTCTTAGAGTCTAGGACGCTTGATAATGCCTCGTTTTGGGGCGAAACACGTGTCGTGTTCTCGACTTCAGTGGTGGTATTGTAGTGGTTGGTGGAGGGTACCTGGTGGCGGTTCCTGGTGGCGGTGTTGGTTTGCTTCTGCACGCTACTGAGGGAGGGCGGGTGGTGCACTTCAAAAAACTAGGTAATATACACCATTTTTATATTTTGCATGCGGATCTTAGCAAAGTAACTTACTTTTCTTCATTAAAATTGTCATTGTCAGATTTTTAGTAAAGAATTTTATTTTAACAAAACCGCAATAAAAATTATTCCATCGGCAGAGTAGAATAGCACCATATTCTTTTCTACCGAGGGGTCGTAAGGGGCGACTAAGGTATTGTACGGACAGCCTTTATCCGTGCAGAATAATACCATAATATGCAATGCCGTCACTGTACTGCCCTAGAAAGTTTGACTCGTACAACTCACCACATTTTTGTAACACATATTTGTGTCCGCAATAAATGTTATCTTTCTTTCTTTCTTTCTTTCACATCTCATTCCGTGGGCGTCGTAAAAGTCGACAGAGCGAAAATGAAAACCAGCAGACGGGCAGCAGCATCTTCCTGAAACATCTGAATAAATAAACTGCGGTACCATCCCACCTGCCAAGCGTGGCAACTATGGTTAAATCCCCCCCCACCCAAATGAGAGCTAAAATTTTTGTGGCAATCTGTGGGGGAGGCCTATTTTCAGCAGTGGGCTAGTGATAGACTGAAATGATGATGATAATGATGACAAAAATAACGGCGCCGTGGTTCGCCACCCGTCACCACTCGGTTTTCCGCGGAGGGGAGGGAAAAGTGGGCTAAGCGTGGTCGCTGCCTACCCCTTATATGGGAAAAAGGCGTGACTGTACGTATGTGTATCGGTGATGAATACAAACTATTTATTACACCCATTTCTAATCCGCCGTTAGAAACACATCTAGACAAAATGGGCCGGAACTTTCGGCCGCCGCAACTTAACACGCTACCCGTTTCTTTAGTTAGTTATGTACATATAGTGTTTCACGGGCTACATCATTGTACGTGAAAGTGTGGGTTGGCTTAAACAAATAATGTTCGTAAAGGGATTGAACACTTTTTTTTATTATTATTGTATAAAGTGACGAAACGAGCAACACGTTCACCTGATGGTAACTGCAACGTCCGCCCACAACAAATGCTGTGTCACCCAGAATATTTCTGTGTGACACCACACTGCGCCCGTCACCTTGAGACATCAGTTCTTAAGTCTCAAATGCCCAGTTATTACGCTATCTCACAGTGCCCTTCAACACAGTAATGCTTGCACACTACTGCTTCACGGCAGAATAACCATTTTTCTTTTTAAAATAAACGATTCCCCACTGTAGGATTTCTCCAGTATCGTGGATGCGGTTTGCAGGCATACATTTCACACGCACAGCACAACCAGACCCGAAAACTAACGATTTGTGTTTTGCACAAATGTTGACTCCGGCTGGCATTCGAACGCAGGGCCCGCGGCGTAGAAGTCAGGTACGCTAACCACTAGGCCACGCGGTCGTCAATTACAGGATTGTTTTTTTTTATAAAATTCTCTTTATTTAAATCTTTGAAAAAGAAAACTACACTTTTTTAGCTGTATGTATGAAATCTACCAATTCCATTTTCACCCACTACCGGGCGTTCGAATTTTTCGAAATTTTGCACATGTATTAAAGATCTATGAAAATACAGTTATTCTGGGACTATGTCCTGATATGCTCACCAGGAAATATAGCTTAAATTTTTTTTTTGTCCTCATTTAATTATCATCATCGTGATCATTTCAATCTATCACTAGGCACATAGGTCTCCTCCATAGATAGCAACAAAGGATTTTGCAATGGTTGCCATGCTTGGCAGGCGGGTTGCCAACCGCAGTTTATTTATTGAGATGTTCCAGTAAGACGCTGCTGCTCACCTATTGACCGACGGGATGAGATGGGCTGGCAGATTCTCTAACACCACCACCACACGGCATCGAGAGCTTTAAACGAGCCTATATTGAATAAAACAAATGACTTTGTGTTTTGTTACGTTTTTTTTTAACTAAATGGTCGAGATTTATAAACAGCTTTGAAGCGATCACATCTTTCTCTGTGCATTTCATTCATATCTTATTTCATAATATTTGTATACACTTTTTGCTTAACATTTTTCATCTCTTCAAAAGAAGTAAGCACTAAAATCTTCTTGTTGGTCTTTAGCGTGCGTACGTTCAATTTTATCAGTTCCAGTTGTCTATATTTAACGTAGTTTCTGTATACGTCCAACCATTTTTTTTAAAGAGAATACATTTGTTTACTTACTAGCTGGTGCCCGCGACTACGTCCGCGTGGATTTAGGTTTATAAAAATTACCGTGAGAAAACTTTGATTTTCCGAAATAAAAAGTATGTTATGTCCATCTCCAGGATGAAAGCATTCTGTGTGCGGAATTTTGTCAGGATGCAAGCTATCTCTGTGTGATATAGGTAAATGTATGAAATAGGAGTCAACTCAACAATAAAACAATTCATTTAAATCCTACAAACGAATCTTTGGGAAATGGTAATACCGATAAATCAATTTCACAGTGATATACTTACCCTGGTATATAATGAGGCTGTGCTATGCTCACTAAGTCCAACGCCACGGTACAAAAGTTGCCTTAGGACAGGTTTTATAAACTCATAATTTTCAATGAATTGTGTTTTACAAAAATATACCCATTACGCCTTTTGAATTTTGTGCTGCTGACATTGTTTCAAGTTTTGATAGATAAGTTTGATCGTTCAGCATTTCAATTTTTTTTTTTACTGTCGTATTTTATGTAAAATCTATTGTTTTACATAATTTGTATGTGAAGATCGGTTCGTCGGTTGAGCTGTGTAAAGTTAACAAACAGATAGACGGACAGAGAGAGTAACTTTCGCATTTATAATATTAGTATGGATTTGGCTGTACACTCTCAACGTCTGCCCATAGCAAAAGCCGTTTCACCGAGGTCATTTCTGTATGACACCACCCGAACAACCACCACCAGGTGTACAAGGTCAGGGTACAAGTCATCAATAATCTTTGCTCCAAGTATAACGTTCCCTAAAATGTAGTTAAAGAAAAAAATGTGATTAATTAAACTTACCATGTACTCAGCGTTAAAGGAAAACATCATGAGGAAAAAAGGAAGAGAATGTCTTCTTATATTCACGCGAATACTACACATTTAAATAGAACTAGATTTTACGGATTTTTATTTAAAGTATAATTCATGAAATCGGTTTGCGATTTTGAGGAGAGTGCGAATAGGCAAGCCGGTAAGGGTCGACGTTCCACGATCAGATCGAAGACATTTTAAGGAAAGGCCACATCAAAAGTATTCGCAACTGACGAGCTTGTATGAAAGAAAAAATTCGTAAAAGTAGAGGAAGTGAAAGATTTGTGTCAGGATCATAGCAAGTGGAATGATGTGGTCTCTGCCTACCCCTATGAAAAAGCTGCGTTACTGTATGTTATACATGTATGTGTATAAAGTCAAAACAGCCGAGGCAGCTCAGGGGCTGGGCGCCCGCCTTAAATTACATGAGTGACCTAATTTCTGCCCTGATTTACTACGTGTTCGGAAGTGAATCCCCCCCCCCCCCCCCCCAATTATTGCCACAAAACACCGTCCTGAGCAGCCTGCATCAGCAAAACCGTGCAGGTCGTCGTCCACTGGAGAACCTTACTTTCACAATGGTAATCGGTTCCACGAGCTATAGCCCATTGAGACTTCGAGAGCGATGTCGGTTACTCTTGTTCTGCTGCGGATATCATCCTCACGGATTTTATCTCGCGGAAAAACACCGAGCATATCTCTTTCCATAGCTCGCTAGCGACTTTGAGCTTACTCATGCGACCTGCAGTGAAGGACAACTTCTCGCAGCGTCGTAAACTCTTCCCATCTTCAAAAACCTCTCAAAAATTAGGAGGCCTGTGCTCAGCCGTGGAGCATTTATAGGGTGCTAATTTTTTGAAGTCAATAGTGAAACGTTGTAATCCACGAGATGTTACTACTGGCCTGCTTAGCGAAACACTTATCTGATTACCGTTGTACCTTTAAACATCTTCATGATAATCCAATTACCTATAGTTCTCAAAGCATCTTTAAGTTGTAGCAAACTAGCATTATTAACTGTCAATATCATCTTACTAACCTTATACATACATACATACATAAGATCACGACTGTATCCCATAAGGGGTAGTCAGAGACTGGGCACTCACTGCAAAAGCAGATGACTGCCACAATCCACGTTTCACCAAAACAATATAATGCACTTGGTGTGATAGGTGGTGAGGCCATCGCCACCATGCGCTAGTAGGTGCACAGTGCAGTTTTATTCCCTAGTCGCCTTTTACGAGATCCATTGGATGAGATGGAGTGGTAGTATTCTTTTAACGAGCCGCCACCACACGGCACACTAACCTTATGATAAGTTTTAACTTTTATACACTTTTATACTATTTTACTTCGAAATACTATCTTACTATTCAAGAAATAAGTATCACACGGGATTGATACATAGTAAATCCAGACTATCTTTAGCCTTTAATTATTATTTAAATGAAACTAATTTTTACGGATTTTATCGCGATTAATGTTTTACTATTTATAACCCGACGTTTCGGGCGCTTTACAGCTCCCATGGTCACGGGGGGACTGAGGTGACAGTTGTCCCGATGTCATAGTTATTATTATTTTTAGTCCGATTAATTATTAGTTTCGGAGCGATATACGCAAAACTCCTCTTTCCTACCGAGGTGTCATACGAGGCAACCAAGATTGATGAACAGCCTTTATTCTTGCAGAATAACACCATAACATGCAATGCTGTCACTATACTGCTCGTGGGATCGTATTGGGAAGTAAGAAGAGTTTTTCACTCGCACCAAAATGGCGGCGATGTGGTTTGCCACTAGTTACGTCTCATGTCCCGCGAGCGCGAAAAGTGGGCTACGCAAGTGGCCTCTGCCTAACCCCTTATATGATGTTTACATGAAAAAAGGCGTGACTGTATGTATGTATACGCAAAACGAGATTAGAGTATCTTTTAATTTGGTAATGGTTTGCTAAGTCTTTGATTTTCTTAATACAGAATCTTACAGTGGTGATAATGCCCAACCATCATTTCGAATAAATGTCTCGAATAAATCTTTGACAGGAATCGGTGTTTTTTCAAGGAATAAAAAAATCCGATTGTAAATATGCTAATGGAAAAAAAATCTACTCGTATTTATAGCTAACGCAAGATGAAACGTAGTGTAACCTTTAGATTTTACACATATTGTCTCACACTCATTAATCAAGTGAGCGTAGATAATAATCCATCATCATCATCATTTCAGCCTATCACTAGTCCACTGCTGAACATGGGCCTCCCCCATCTATGATTGCCACAAAAGTTTGTAGCTCTTATTTTGGTGGGACTTTGCAACAGCCGCCTCGCTTGGCAGGCCTTGTTACAGGAAGATACCATCTCCTGGTTTTTATTTTCTCTCTGTCGACTTTCACACTACCCACCACTCCTAATACGCCACCACACGGCGATCATAAATTATATGTACATAAATTTATATATATGCTAAAAGATGCCTCATTCGCTATTTGTCAATCTTTTTTGGGATTAACTTTTTAAGTGTACCTTACCTTTTTCTTTTTTTTACCCATAATTTTTAAAGAATATGCTTTAACTTTTAATTTATACACATTTCACAGAAGCTACTCAATTATGGATCATTATATAATTATTTCATCTTAATTATTCCGAAAACCATTTTGACGACTGGTGAAGTATACTTCAAAATGATTAGTGCTTTCTTCGGGCCCCTCCTATTTTGCGTATCCTGCGCTCCATTCATGGATATTTAATTAAAGCTGCCTCTATTGAATAAAATTCTTCATAATAGCGGCTCTAGTAAAAGTTTGTTTATATGTCTACATATATACAGTCACGGCTGTTTCCCATTGGGGTAGACAGAGACCACATCTTTCCATTGGTTACAATCCTGACACATCTTTCGCTTCTTCTACTTTCATTATCGTTTTCGTACACGCTCGTCGGTTGCGGGTACTTTTTTATAGATAAAGTGGTATAATAAAAAAGGCGTTTTTAGTCCGGAACATTAAAGTGTTCCCATCGTATTTTTAAATCCACATGTACGGAGTCGCGAGCTCCAGCTAGTCGGTAAATAAATGAATGTGCGCGTATTTCTGTAACAATAGAATAGAATAGAATAGAATACAATAGAATAGAATAGAATAGAATATTTTTTTATTCAATGTAGATCATTTATATAATACTTATCGAACGTCATTTTTTTTAACTACACTGGTTCGCAAAGAAATGCCTCTGTCCTGGGAAGAACCAGTAAGAAACCCCGAAGATTTTTTTTCCCAGTCATTTTAAATATACAATTACAGCAGTTTTATAAAGATGAAGAAATAGCTTGGCAGCAATCACCTCATTCCCAGGGGTTATCATCATCCACGTATTCCTTAAAATTATAAAAATCCTTAAAATCTTAAAAATTCTTTGTTTAACAAATAGTTTGAACTTTTTTATTGAAAGACTGTGCACGTTCTGGGATTTTGTTGTAAAAACGTATACATTGCCCCATGAAAGAGTTACTGACTATGTGAAGTCGTGTAACTGGCATAATGTACTAATGTATAAATTATAAGCGTCTTCCTTATCGGTCTGTAATAGAATAATTTGTAACTCTATCGGCGTAGGAAATCTCGCCATTATATTTTACGGCCCATTTGTTACGGCGCGCTTTGTGAACTCGTTACATAAATATTGTATTAAATAATACAGTTAACGACATGAATAATTTGTGATTAGCAATAGCGTATCGGCTCAGG
Organism: Luehdorfia chinensis; assembly: GCA_019845155.1. Lineage (NCBI taxonomy): Eukaryota > Metazoa > Arthropoda > Insecta > Lepidoptera > Papilionidae > Luehdorfia > Luehdorfia chinensis. The sequence goes on from JAHVAK010000390.1 coordinate 4,186,314, forward strand.
TGGTTTTTTTTTTATAGAAGATGGGGCAAACGACTGGTGGTAGGATTCCTATGCAGGAATACGTCTGGGTAAGTACCACCCCAGGGCCAGTTATTCTGCCGTGAATCAGTAGTGTGCAAACATCACTGTGTTTCGGTTTGAAGGGCACTGAGAGCTAGCGTAATCACTGGGCATTTGAGACTTAATAACTGATGTCTCAGGGTGACGGGCGCAGTGTGGTGTCACACAGACATATTCTGGATGACACAGCATTTGTTGTGGGCAGACGTTGCACTTACCATCAGGTGAACGTTTTGCTCGTTTCGTAGCTTTATACAATAAAAAAAAAAACGAGTAAGCGACTCACCTTGCATACTTTCAACGAGACCTTTCCTCAAAAGTTCTCCGATCTGATTGTGATACGTACGCCTAGGTTGACCCTTACGCCTCATAAATCTGTTTCGTCAATCTCCATTCATTCATCCTCTCTACGTGTCCAAACCGTCTAAGCATCCCTTTCTTTATATTTGTCACTACATCTTCAACCACACCGCAACGTTCGTGTCTAACGTAACATTATTATTTTAATTATTTTGATATACAAATACTTACATTGTTTTACTGACATCAACTTTGGTAATAATATCTCTACATGTCTTGTAAAAAAGATCGGATTAGTGAAAAAAGTAAAGTAAATTTACAGCCTATAAATGTCCCACTGCTGAGCACAGGCCTCCTCTTATTACCGAGAGGGTTTTGGAGCTAGGAACAATTCGCCACGCAGCTCCAATGCGGGTTGGCGGAATTCACGTGTGTTCGAAATATTTTTTTATTTCTGAGACATGCAGGTTTCCTCACGGTGTTTCCCTTCACCGCCGAGCAAGTGGTAAATTAGCACTTAAAATTGCAATTAACAATTTTAGTGGTGCCGGCACCGGTATTCGAACCCAGGTCACTCGCCCCTGAGTTACCACGACCTGAGCTATTACTAAAACCTTTCGTTAACTGAACTTATCCGCAGTAACATCCCCGTTACCTATTTTGTCTTATCAGGCGACTAAGGAATAAATTACAGGAATGAACTACGTTGTTCTGGATTCAAGACATTTGTGTGCATATTATCGAGCAGTTTTCTCCTTATATTATTATATATATTATACTAGTATTTTGTAAGTAAAAAAATATATTTCCTACAGTAAAAACAGAAATTGATTCCTATAAAATATTTGCACCTGCCATCATTTTTCTAGTCTCCCAGGGTTGACTGGCAGAGAATGCCTCTAGGCATTAAGTCCGCCCATTGTACTCCTTAGATTAAGGTGTTTCAATAAAGATTAAATAAATAAATAAATAAAGTGTATAACTGAAAAGTTTTGTCACAATTGCTGCGATACTTTTCACATCATTCAACAGATGAGTTTTTAATCAAATGTTGCTTACTTTCGAAACTTTCGTAACTTTCGAACATGAGAATACAAGGCTTTTGCATTATGCAAAAGTTTAAAATAAATTAATTCTAAGATTGACAAATCTTGTACGTAAAATTCAAAACCTATTCACGTACCACTCGTTCGCGGCTTGGCGGACTTTACGCTTCCACGAAATATTTTTTTTTAGAAATGCCATTTTACTTTACAGCGAAAGGTCTAAAAAATCTAATAATAACCGTCAACGGGAATCAAACGCTAGTTGATTGCGTAACATGAAATTTAATGCAAAAGTCGTGCCTCTGAGATACCATGGTTCTTAATAATATTTTACGGATTTTATCGCGTTTAATTTTTAAACTACTTATAACCCGAAGTTTCGTTTTTACTTTACAGCACCCATGGTCACGGGGGGACTTAGGTGACAGATGTCCCGATGTCACAGTTAATCCGGGGTACCTTCAGCTTTTAATTATTATTTTTGGTGGTGTAGATTTTGACGTCCATAAGTGCTTTAGACAAGCCTAAATTGAATAAAGAAATTTTGACTTCAACTTTGATGATCTAAAATAAATAAAAAGATCAATAAAATAAAATAATAATAAATACTCTACCATAGCAATATTTACCCAGGAAACAACAAATACTTGCAAAGTTTAAGTCTACGTAGATTGTTTCGGATAAATTGATAGCAGTTTGCCGACAGACTCAACAGTTTAACAAACTCTAACTAACTTGGCAAGTAAACACCTTCAGGTGCTTATCAAACAATATAGAATTCGCAATTTGATTTATTTTTATTATATTTATTAATAAAACCTACGGCGCCTTTCAAAATGTATACATGACAGTCTATTAAAAAATGAATGTAAGATAACGATAATGAAAGACGACTTCGCCTTAGAGACTATATTTTTTTCTCTTACTATCCTAGTAATTTAAATTTCAATATGTCGCTTGCACGCTTTCACTATTTAATTCTCTTTCTCTTTTAGTCAAACAATATTAGTTCATTTGCCTTTCACATTTAACTCGTTCCTGTGTTCACTTTTTATCCTTACCTGAAGGTACTAATAAAAAAAGTAAAATAATCTATAAATGCCCTACTGATAACAAACCTCTCATTTCTGAGAGGGATTTGGCGCTGAAGAGTTCGCCGCGCCGAACCAATGCGTGTTAGCGAACTTCACGTTTTTTATTATATACCACACTACACCCGTCACCCTGAGACATAAGTTCTTAAGTCTCATATGCCCATTGCTTACATTAGCTCTCAGTGTCCTTCAGACCGATACACAGTAATGTTTGCACACTACTGCTTCACGGCAAAATAACAGGCCCTGGGGTGGTACCTAGCTAGACGGATTCCTGCATAGGAATCCTACTACCAGTATCCTCAAAATATTTCTATTCCTCAGACATGCAGATTTCTTAACGATGTTTTCCTTCACCGCTTAACATGTGGTAAATCTGTACTTAAAATAAAATAAGACAAGCTTCTACTAATAATATTATATTAAGCCAACAGTAGATTTTTCATAATATATTTTTCTATTTACCCGCACCTACCTCTTTCGATCTCTGCACCACCCTTGAGGTTGACTGGTAGAGAACGCCTCAGGCATTAAGTCCGCCTTGTATATTTCCTGTATATAAAGTTAAATAAATAAATAAACCAATAGAATAGATGATAGATGTAATCGCTCAAGATTGCGAAATTAAAAAAAGCTAAACATATATATCTGTACGAGAACAAATATTACGAATGTTGCCAAATCCACTTCATAATAAATTCTTTATAGTACAGATGAGTTACGCGTGTCATGATTATTTATTAACCTCGGCTTCGCAAGAAATTTATTGTTATTGTATTATTGAATAAAGATACGTAACAAGCAAAACGTTCACCTGATGGTAAGTGCAACGTCTACCCATAACATCACACTGCGCCCGTCACCCCGAGACATCAGTCCTCAAGTGTCATATGACAAGTGATTACGCTTGTTCTCAGTGCCCTTCAAGCACACTACTGCTTCACGGCAGAATAACTGGCCCTGGAGTGTTACCTAGCCAGACGGATTCCTGCATAGGAATCACTACCATCTATGTTAGGTTATTCTGCCGCTAATCTGTTTAAATGTAAAGAGTACATTTCAATGAATACGATAAACTCCACAAGTCCATAAATATTTAATAACAAAGAGGAAGTTCTTATATGTATTTTTAGACTCTCATCATCATCATCATCATTTCAGCCTCTCAATAGTCCACTACCAAACATAGGCCTCTCCCATAGACTGCCACAACAGTTTACAGCTTTCATTTTGGGGGGATTTTGTCATTGTTGTCATGCTTGGCAGGCGGGTTGGCAGGCGGGTTGGCAGGCGGGTTGGCAACCGCAGTTTATTAATTCAGATGTTCCAAAGATGCTGCTGCTCATCTCCTGTTTTCATTTTCCCTCTGTCGACTTTCATGACCCCACGGGATGAGATGGGGTGGTAGATTCTCTAAAGCCGCCACCACACGGCAAATACTCTGTTACTGCTTTATTTAAACTATGATTAACAAAAAAGCATATATCGAAGGCTTTTGAAGAACTAAGGTTTAATATGAATAGCGTAGCATCACAATACGCAATTCGAATTTCGACACGACCTTGGAATGTCGAGAACCCGAAGTCTCGGAAACCGATCATTCTACACAACAATAAATCTCCGTCAGTTGTAATCCGTTATCGATTTCTTGTGCCCTAACACTGAAATTTATGCTTGGGTTGTCTTTATAAAACGTATCTAGACAATCGTAAGTAATTTGATCAATAACTCGGTATATTTGTTTAAATTTAACATTGATTGTGTGAAGAGGCAGAGAAAAAATACTGGTGGTAGTTTCTATGAAGTAATTCGCCTAGGTAGGTATCACCGCAGTGCTATAAACTCTAATAATAATATAATAATAAAAACCATTTATTCTGAAGGAAAGTAAGTTACTTTGCTAAGATCCGCATGCAAAATATAAAAATGGTGAATACTACCTAGTTTTTTGAAGAGCACCGCCCGCCCTCCCTCAGTAGCGTGCACAAGCAAACTAACACCGCCACCAGGTACCCTCCACCAACCACTACAATACTACCACTAGATAATATACACCACTGAAGTCGAGAACACGACACATGTTTCGCCCCAAAACGAGGCATTATCAAGCGTCATAGACTCTACGACAGACGGCCGCCGAGTGCACTCGGCGGCTGTCTGTCGTGCATGCGGATCTTAGCAAAGTAACTTACTTTCCTTCATAATAATGGATTTTCGCAAAGTAACGCCTGATTCTATTAACTATAACCATTTATTCGTCGTCGTCGTTTCAGCCTTTCACAATATTTCTTTCTCTCCCATAGATAACCACAAAAGTTTGTAACTCTCATGTTGGAAGGATTTTGCCATACTTGCCACGCTTGGCAGGTGGGTTGGCAACCGCAGTTTATTTATTCAGTTATGTTCCAGGAAGACGCTGCTGCCCATCGCCTGGTTTTAATTTCCCTCTGTCGACTTTTAAGACACCCACGGGATTGAATGGGGTAGTAGATTCTCTTAGGCCACTACCACACGCAATTACATATACAATACCATTTATTCACTCCCACAAAAAAGGTCTCACTACTACTAGGACATGAGATAATATGCTGAATCTTCAAACCTTTCCTTGATAGAATCTGGTGCCTGACGTAGTTTTTTTAGTTGGGTTTGTTTTTTCGAGGGGGGGGGGGCACTGGTGACCTAAATTTACAGGTCACCAGATAGATTTTCATATCCTTCTTAGGTCTATTATAATATGATACTCAACGACATAGGGACAGTATATTTGCGTATTAAAGTAATAGTTTTTTTTTTTTATTATTTCATAAAAGTGACGGAACGAGCAAAACGTTCACCCGATGGTAAGCGCAACGTCCGCCCATAACAAATGCTGTGTCACCCAGAAAATTACTGTGTGACACCACACTGCGCCCGTCACCCTGAGACATCAGTTCTTAAGTCTCATATGCCCAGTGATTACGCTAGCTCACAGTGCCCTTCAAACCGAAACCCAGTAACGTTTGCACACTACTGCTTCACGGCAGAATAACTGGCCCTGGGGTGGTACCTACCTAGACGGATTCCTGCATAGGAATCCTTAATATTATTAACAGGTTTTTAATGTGTGAAGTGCTGTGTGTGATAGAATGAATGTGGATGTATGCCGAGATGTGTGTATTCAGCTTGAGACAAAGTATAAGCAAAGAATACAAAATGTTTCAAATTTTCTTTTTTTTTAAATATAATGTACACATTTATTTATTTTATTTATTTATTGTGACACACCAACAGCATTACATACAAAACATTGCCTCAAAGCAACAAACATAATCCAGGTACATTCTTATATGAATGCCAATAATAGGCGTGTACAACATTCGTTTTATAATGAAGGCATGTTATTAATTGTTATTTACGATTTCATTAAGATTACAATTATTAACAAAATTAAAAAAGCGCTATACTTCCACTACACTACTACTATATTAACTAAGACCTATGATGATTTTATTTTTTAAACTAAGGCAATCATCGTGAAAAATGTCAAAGTTTTTGATTTTCGCACATAATTTATTGTGTTCAGCGCACATTCTTTTTTAGTTTCTTAGTAAAAAACGATGCCCCACAGTAGGATTTCTCCTGTGTCGTGGGTACGTTTTACATACATAAATTCCACATGCACTCTAGCTAACGGGGAGCATTTAAGAAGCATTGTTCTACTTGCAGGAATGTGGAAAGTGTTGATTATAGCATTTCTTGGATACTGATACGGGATATTGAGGTTTACGTCACCTAGTAGATCACTACACGCTAAGACCAGTCCTAACGGGGAGCATTTAAGAAGCATTGTTCTACTTGCAGGAATGTGGAAAGTGTTGATTATAGCATTTCTTGGATACTGATACGGGATATTGAGGTTTACGTCACCTAGTAGATCACTACACGCTAAGACCAGTCTAATTTTCTGTTGCATGCGGAGTATTATATGCTTTATTATGGGCAGACATTGCACTTAACGTCAGGTGAACGATTTCCTTGTCCTTCACTATCTTCAATAAAGAAATAACGGAAACTCAATAAATACTTTACCGTAAACTTTTCGCGCCAACCCGTAAAGTGACGGTAGTGTTTTTATTGAATTTTGTAATTTCTGTGTATGTTTTAAGTTTTGATGTTAAATGTTATTATTTTTTAATGCAGCAAGTGCTCTAGAAAGTGTACAGTGAGAATTCATTATAGCCCAAAATTGTACTTTTCGTCTTGTCTCCATCAGTCCAGCAAATCTTTATTTCCATCATTTATTTGTTTATTTAGATAACCAACAGCATTTTTTAAAAATAACAATTGTACCTTAGAGTATAATCATAACACTAGCCTATTATAGGTTTCCCTAGAGTGACTTTACAACTTACGGGTCTAGGAGCGATGCAACCATCATTATAATATAACATCTGAATAATTTTAAAATTTATGTTGAGATTAAATATCAAAGTTTTAACATGTTAAAAAGTAGCACTGATACGAATAGCAAAGATGCACTTTGTTAAATTGTGTTATGCAATTGCGATGTTTATTTACAATGATAATAAAATATCTCTCTCTCTCTCTCTCTCTCTCTCTCTCTCTCTCTCTCTCTCTCTCTCTCTCTCTCTCTCTCTCTCTCTCTCTCTCTCTCTCTCTCTCTCTCTCTCTCTCTCTCTCTCTGTGTGTGTGTGTGTGTGTGTGTGTGTGTGTGTGCGTGCGTGCATGCACGTATGTGTGTGTGCGTGTGTGCATGTGCGTGTTCGCGTGCGTGTGTGTATGTGTATATAGTTATTGATTTTAGTACATTATACGGACACCATTTTAGCTAGATATAGCCACTGGCTGCAAGTCATCTATTCATGCGTAGTTACAAAAAAGTTTTTCAACAACTTGTTTTTTATAAATATGTTTCTTTCCAGAAAATATCATCATTCTTATGTCAAGGAAATCTACAGTAAAATCCAACTATCATTTTACTGTCGATCGAAATGAAGTCTTTGTTATCAATGATTACTCGACATTGGCCAAAATTACTCAATTTGTTAGATGATATCCGTCACTTTCCGAGTTGCCGCCAAAAGCCTTGATATGAGTTGACAATAACGCAATCGCGAAATAAATCTATGAATACAAATACACGCTTTATTGGAAACGTTGTTGAAATACGAGAGCTTATCCTGTCATTACTGTACGACACCAAATGTTGCCTCGGAATTTAATTAAGAAAATCGCTCCACTGGAGCGCGAACCAATCGAATCACAACTATCCAACATTGCCATTTGTAATCAGTACCTACATTTAATTGAATAAAACGCTTGAATTTTTTTTTATTGCTTAAAGTGATGAAACGAGCAAAACGTTCACCTGATGGTAAGTGCAACGTCTGCCCATAAAAATGCTGTGTCACACTACTCTGTGCCCATCACCCTGAGACATAAGTTCTTAAGTCTCACGTTCCCAGTCATTACGCTAGCTCAAAGTGCCCTTCAAACCGAAACACAGTAATGTTTGGACACTACTGCTTCACGGTAGAATAACTGGCTCTGGGGTGGTACCCACCTAGACGGACTCCTGCGTAGGAATCCTACCAACAGAAAAAATGCTCGATCTCCTCTAAAATTGTTCTGCAGTTTTAAGCGCTGATTTACCACATGCTCAACGGTGAAGGAAAATATCATGAAGAAACCTGCATGTTTAGGGAACAAAAAGTATTTCGAGTACATGAATTTTTTATTTGATTAATTGACGAAACAAGGAATTGGTATTCACGCATAAACCTGATGACAATGCACTATTATGTTGAGCTGGACCTGATATTGCTGTGAGGGCCTCCAGCAGATCACCCAACTCCTCAATAGCTAACAGCAGCTACATCGTGGGCTCGTTAGATTTATTTAGACAAATACTATATGCCTCCACAAATAAAAACTTGTAATAACTTATTTTATTTTGCATGCGGATCCTAGCGAATGAACTTCTTCTTAAATATAATAAGAAATAATCCATACTAATATTATACATGCGAAAGTGCTCTCTCTGTCCCTCGGTCGGTTGGTTACCTTTTCACAGTTCAACCGCTGCACGGATCTTGACGAAATATTGCACACAGATAGCTTGCATCCTAAAGACGGACATAGAATACTGTTTACCCCGGAAAATTAAAGAGATTTTAAAAAAAACCTATATCTATATTGTATGTATGTAATCTATATTGTACTGATGGTAGGATTCCTACGCAGGAATCTGTCTAGGTAGGTACCACCCCAGGGCCAGTTATTCTGCCGTGCTCTCTCTGTCCCTCGGTCGGTTGGTTACCTTTTCACAGTTCAACCGCTGCACGGATCTTGACGAAATATTGCACACAGATAGCTTGCATCCTAAAGACGGACATAGAATACTGTTTACCCCGGAAAATTAAAGAGTTCCTACGGGATTTTAAAAAAACCCTATATCTATATCCGATCATTCTACACAACAATAAATCTCCGTCAGTTGTAATCCGTTATCGATTTCTTGTGCCCTAACACTGAAATTTATGCTTGGATTGTCTTTATAAAACGTATGTAGACAATTGTAAGTCATTTGATCAATAACTCGGTATATTTGTTTAAATTTAACATTGATTGGGTGATACAACAATATAACAATAATTTTCATATAAATTAATTCGCCTAGGTAAGTATCACCGCAGTGCTATAAAGTCTAATAATAATATAATAATAAAAACCATTTATTCGTCGTCGTCGTTTCAGCCTTTCACAAGTCTACTGCTGAACATCCTCCTCTCCCATAGATAACCACTCAGTTTGTAGCTCTCATGTTGGAAGGATTTTGCCATACTTGCCACGCTTGGCAGGTGGGTTGGCAACCGCAGTTTATTTATTCAGTTATGTTCCAGGAAGACGCTGAATTACATATACAATACCATTTATTCACTCCCACAAAAAAGGTCTCACTACTACTAGGACATAAGATAATATGCTGAATCTTCAAACCTTTCCTTGATAGAATCTGGTGCCTGACGTAGTTTTTTTAGTTGGGTTTCTTTATTCGAGGGGGGGGGGGCACTGGTGACCTAAATTACAGGTCACCAGATAGATTTTCATATCCTTCGTAGGTCTATTATAATATGATACTCAACGAGATATGGACAGTTTATTTGCGTATTAAAGTTATAGTTTTTTTTTTTATTATTTCATAAAAGTGACGGAACGAGCAAAACGTTCACCCGATGGTAAGCGCAACGTCCGCCCATAACAAATGCTGTGTCACCCAGAAAATTACTGTGTGACACCACACTGCGCCCGTCACCCTGAGACCTCAGTTCTTAAGTCTCATATGCCCAGTGATTACGCTAGCTCACAGTGCCCTTCAAACACAGTAACGTTTGCACACTACTGCTTCACGGCAGAATAACTGGTCCTGGGGTGGTACCTACCTAGACGGATTCCTGCATAGGAATCCTTAATATTATTAACAGGTTTTTAATGTGTGAAGTGCTGTGTGTGATAGAATGAATGTGGATGTATGCCGAGATGTGTGTATTCAGCTTGAGACAAAGTATAAGCAAAGAATACAAAATGTTTCAAATTTTCTTTTGTTTAAATATAATGTACACATTTATTTATTTTATTTATTTATTGTGACACACCAACAGCATTACATACAAAACATTGCCTCAAAGCAACAAACATAATCCAGGTATATTCTTATATGAATGCCAATAATAGGCGTGTACAACATACGTTTTATAATGAAGGCATGTTATTAATTGTTATTTACGATTTCATTAAGATTACAATTATTAACAAAAGTAAAAAAGCGCTATACTTCCACTACACTACTACTATATTAACTAAGACCTATGATGATTTTATTTTTTAAACTAAGATAATTATCGTGAAAAATGTCAAAGTTTTTGATTTTCGCACATAATTTATTGTATTCAGCGCACATTCTTTTTTAGTTTCTTAGTAAAAAACGATGCCCAACAGTAGGATTTCTCCTGTGTCGTGGGTACGTTTTATATACATAAATTCCACATGCACTCTAGCTAACGGGGAGCATTTAAGAAGCATTGTTCTACTTGCAGGAATGTGGAAAGTGTTGATTATAGGATTTCTTGGATACTGATACGGGATATTGAGGTTTACGTCACCTAGTAGATCACTACACGCTAAGACCAGTCTAATTTTCTGTTGCATGCGGAGTATTATATGCTTTATTATGGGCAGACATTGCACTTAACGTCAGGTGAACGATTTCCTTGTCCTTCACTATCTTCAATAAAGAAAGAACGGAAACTCAATAAATACTTTACCGTCAACTTTTCGCGCCAACCCGAAAAGTGACGGTAGTGTTTTTATTGAATTTTGTAATTTCTGTGTATGTTTTAAGTTTTGATGTTAAATGTTATTGGAGAATTCTCTCTCTCTCTCTCTCTCTCTCTCTCTCTACCGTAAAATCCAACTATCATTTTACTGTCCATCGAAATGAAGTCTTTGTTATCAATGATTACTCGACATTGGCCAAAATTACTCAATTTTTAGATGATATCTAATAAAATCTATGAATACAAATACACGCTTTATTGGAAACGTTGTTGAAATACGAGACCTTATGCTGTCATTACTGTACGACACCAAATGTTGCCTCGGAATTTAATTAAGAAAATCGCTCCACTGCAGCGCGAACCAATCCAATCACAACTATCCAACATTGCCATTTGTAATCAGTACCTACATTTAATTGAATAAAACCCTTGAATTTTTTTTTAATTGCTTAAAGTGATGAAACGAGCAAAACGTTCACCTGATGGTAAGTGCAACGTCTGCCCATAAAAATGCTGTGTCACACTACTCTGTGCCCATCACCCTGAGACATAGGTTCTTAAGTCTCATGTTTCCAGTCATTACGCTAGCTCACAGTGCCCTTCTAACCGAAACACAGTAATGTTTGGACACTACTGCTTCACGGTAGAATAACTGGCTCTGGGGTGGTACCCACCTAGACGGACTCCTGCGTAGGAATCCTACCAACAGAAAAAATGCTCGATCTCCTCTAAAATTGTTCTGCAGTTTTAAGCGCTGATTGATCACATGCTCAGTGGTGAAGGAAAATATCATGAAGAAACCTGCATGTTTAGGGAACAAAAAGTATTTCGAGTACAAGCATTTTTTATTTGATTAATTGACGAAACTAGGAATTGGTATTCACGCATAAACCTGATGACAATGCACTATTATGTTGAGCTGGACCTGATATTGCTGTGAGGGCCCCCAGCAGATCACCCAACTCCTCAATAGCTAACAGCAGCTACATCGTGGGCTCGTTAGATTTATTTAGACAAATACTATATGCCTCCACAAATAAAAACGTGTAATAACTTATTTTATTTTGCATGCGGATCCTAGCGAATGAACTTCTTCTTAAATATAATAAGAAATAATTCATACTAATATTATAAATGCGAAAGTAACTCTCTCTGTCCCTCGGTCGGTTGGTTACCTTTTCACAGTTCAACCGCTACACGGATCTTGACGAAATATTGCACACAGATAGCTTGCATCCTAAAGACGGACATAGAATACTGTTTACCCCGGAAAATTAAAGAGATTTTAAAAAAAACCTATATCTATATTGTATGTATGTAATCTATATTGTACTGATGGTAGGATTCCTACGCAGGAATCTGTCTAGGTAGGTACCACCCCAGGGCCAGTTATTCTGCCGTGAGGCAGTAGCATGGAAACACTACTGTGTTTCGGTTGGAAGGGCACTGAGAGCTAGCGTAATCACTGAGCATATGAGACTTAAGAACTCATGTCTCGAGGTGACGGGCGCAGTGTGGTGTCACAGAGAAATATTCTGGGTGAGACAGCATTTGTTATGGGCAGCAGTTACACTTATCATCAGCTGAACATTTTGCACGTTTCGTCACTTTATACATGCAAAAAGAAGGAAAAAAAGACCACGCGGACGAAGTCGCTTTCAGTTCTCTATATTTATGAAATATTGTGCTCGGGAATAACCAGGTGTTTTCGTTTGTAAATATTCTTAGAGAATAAAGAGAAGTTCGCCTCCTTTCAATTTTCTCATTCAAAAATACATCCGAGCGTCAAAGTATTGAAACACAAAACATCGTTACACAGCGCACAAAGGAGGGGGCGATCTAAACGCTGAAAATTTCCCCTCCATTAACTGTGAAGATTCCGGAGCTCGACGTAACAGCTAAAATGACGTAATGATGGATGAAACACTTTTTCATTGTTTACTCAATACTACATACATACATAAGATCACGACTGTATCCCATAAGGGGTAGTCAGAGACTGGGCACTCACTGCAAAAACAGATGACTGCCACAATCCACGTTTCACCAAAACAATATACTCGTAATGCACTTGGTGTGATTGGTGGTGAGCCCATCGCCACCATGCGCTGTTGGGTGCACAGTGCAGTTAAATTCCTTACTCGCCTTTTACGAGATCCATTGGATGAGATGGAGTGGCAGTATTCTTTTAACGATCCGCCACCACACGGCTAATCTCAATACTAATCTCTAACAAAATTTCGCTCTTCGGTAAAAAAAATTTCTGTGGAGATAATAGGACCGTGTGGTGGCAGCTTAAGAGAATCTGTGGTAGATCTGAGACGAAATTAAAACCAGAATAGCATCTTCCTAAAAGATCTAAATAAATCCCGTTGCAACCCTAATTGGTTGCCAACCCGCATGTCAGGGGTGACAACTTTGGCATAATCCCCTCAGAATGAGAGCTAAAAGCTATTATGGCAATCTATGGGGGAGAACTTTGTTAAGCAGTGCACCAGTGATAGGCTGAAATGAAGGTGATGATGAAAGAGATTTTCATGATTTTCTCAGGGACCCCATCATCGGCACTTGGGCAATATTATATGGGACCAACCTTACTTAATATCACCTTTCTGATAAAAAAATAATTAAAATTATAGAACCTATGTTCTCCTAGCCGATTTCGACCACGGCGACAACTGCCGACTACTGTCGAGAGCCATCAACTGCGCAGGAGATATTATAGTGCCACAAGTGTACGCGCAAACGGCGCAAAAGGCACTCACTCGTCCCAACCTACCCGCGCCCGATGTAACGCTGATGCGATAAGATCGGAGGTAGGCTAGGATGCAGTGTCAGAAACACGGGGACGAACACAACACAACCAGACCCGAAAACCAACAATTTATGTTTTAGCACAAATGTTGGCTCCGGCTGGGATTTGAACCCAGGACCCGCGGCTTTAGAAGTCAGGTACTCTGACCACTAGGCCACGCGGTCGTCATTATAGAACTAGTGACAGTCCGAAATGATGATGAATAGGACCGATGCTGTTTGACGGACTTCAAATGTCTTTAACAGACTTCCCCAAGAAGTGTTTCACGCATACATTTTTAGTGCGGAGATATCTATATAAATAGAGTCGTGGACAGCAAAAACAAAAAAACTCCTACTGCGTCTTTAAAAATGCTAGTGATGCTTCTGTTTTAATGTCCCTCGCTCCCGAACACACGTTTCTTCATAACTAGAAAAGTAAAGTTACTAAACATGTCATCATCATCATTTCAGCCTATAATTAGTCCACTGCTGAACATAGGCCTCCCCCGTAGATTACCACCAAAATTTGCATCCTCAATTTTTATTCTAATATGTCTTAATTTTATTTTGCAGCGCGGTGACGGCTCAAGAGAACGACCCCACCTCATACCGTGGGTGTCGTAAGAGTCGACAGAGATGTAAAAAACCATGAGATGGGCAGCAGCATCTTCCTGGAACGTCTGAATAAATAAACTGCGGTCGCCAACCCGCCAGCAAACTATGGCAAATTCGCTTCAAAAGGAGAGCTACACACTTTTGTGGCTATCTATGGGAGAGGCCTATGTTGGCTGAAACGACCAAGTGCTCCAGATATAGGTAATCTTACTTTGGCAAGGCGGGTTTCCATTACATTTGAAAATAATAGTAGTAACAAGTGACTCAGTATAACAGAGAATTTTATTTTATTAATAATTAGTATTTTTTTCTTTAAGAATATTTTTGCAAAATATTTCAGAAAAAACGTTCTTCACAACGTCCTACAGACGTATCCATTACGAGTAGATGTTGTCAGGTTGAGAGCCCGAAACCCTTAAGATAATAAAGTTGATCTGAATTATATGGATTCGTGAAACTTTTCGAATTGATCGTATCTTATAATAATAAAAATTTAATATTTTTAGTATATAATGTTTACTAAAAATATAATTTTTGAATTGTTTCTGTTAAAAAAAATCACAACGAACTCAAAATCTAAGAAATCAAATTAGTGCATTAGGTAACCGTGTGGTGGCGGCTCGAAAGAATCCACCACCCCATTCCATCCCGTGGGTGCCGTAAAAGTCGACAGAGGGATAATGAAAACCAGGATATGGGCAGCAGCATCTTCCTGGAACATCTGAATAAATAAACTGCGGTTGCCAACCGCCTGCCAAGCGTGGCAACTATGGCAAAATGCCCCTCATACGTTACGTTTTTCTAAGCTTTTATTTCATTTACCTGAATTTATAACAATATTACGTCAAAAATATAAATGACTTAATCATATTTGGCCAAATTAAAGTAAACAGCAGAAAGCCGTTCAATTTTTTATTACGTTGTCGTCATTTTAATCCACGTAATCGTATTTCAGATGTTATGATAATGGAATGGAAGTTTCCAGAATATTTATTATTATTTCTGCTTAGAATACTAAGCATTCTTATCTAATAAGATAACACGATTTTCAGCAGAAAATAATTTTAAACGCATCTATAGACTGTAAAAACAATTTCGAGCTCTTGAACTAAAATTCTAAGAAAGCTAAATTTGTGTATTTTCACATTGAAGAAAGCGACATACATACTGTCACGCCTTTTTCCCATATACGGGGTAGACAGCGGCCACACACGTAGCTCACTTTTTACCCTCGCGGGAAACGAGACGTAACGTATGGAGAACCACGTTACACCCATTTTGGTACGAGTCAAAAAATTCTTACTCACCATTACGTTCCCACGAGCAGTATAGTGACAGCATTGCATATTATGGTGTTATTCTGCACAAATAAAGCTGTCCGTACAATACCTTAGTCGACTCTCACGACACTATCTTGCATCCTGGAAACGGACATAGGATACATTTTATTACGAAAATCAAATAGTTTATTTATTTAATTTCACATACAGAATGTATATAGGCGGACTTAATGCCTGAGGCATTCTCTACCAGTCAACCTCAAAGGTGGTGCAGTTACAAGAAATAGAACAATAGAGAAATACATACATACATACATATAAATTCTAATACACACACATATTTATAAATATATACATAAATAAATATATATTTACTGGTGGTAGGATTCCTATGCAGGAGTCCGTCTAGGTAGGTACCACCACAGGGTACCTACCTAGACGCCATACTACCGTGAAGCAGAAATGTGCAAACATTACTGCGTTTCGGTTTGAAGGGCACTGTGAGCAAGCGTAATCACTGGGCATATGAGACTTAAGAACTTATGTCTCAGGGTGATGGGCACAGAGTGGTGTCACACAGAAATTTCCCCCGAACTTTAAATTTGAACGACCAACGATTGTTAGCTGTTCTGATTTCAAGAGGGAGTGAGTTCCAGAGAAGGACGGAATGAACAGGAAAGGATGAATGGACGAGGGAAGAGCTATGAGAGGGATACTGAAGCAGTAAGTTATTCGAAGAGCGAAGGTTTTTGCCATGCGTAGAGCAAAGATACTGAAAGTGGGGAGTCAAGTAGGAAGGGGCAGTAGGAGACGTAAGGATAGAATAAAGGGTAGAGAGTGCGCTGACGAATGGGTAGGTCTCACACTATTTTTAAAAAAACCTAAATCGTCGCCGACGTAGTCGCGGGCTGATCTTGTTATATGTACATTTTAGCTTTCTGCTGTCTTTTTTCTTATAAACATTAACTATGCCGAATAATACACTTTTCTGGAATCGCAATATGCATAAAAAGGGCTTAAATAAATTCATGTATCTATTGTAAATGTATCAAATGTAAGATCTATTATGAAAAACTAACACTTCCGTACTGTAAGACACTAACGGCCCTAACAGCCTTACTAATAAACGTGTATCGCTGGTGAATCGTTACTCATCGATTTCTCTCTTTCTGTCATCAAGTAATTTGACATTTAAAAGAAGAAGACAAAGCATTGTATAACTACATTGTATACAACCGCTATACAGACTTTTGGCGTCAACTCGGAAAGTGACGGTAGTGTTTTAATTGAACTATGTAATTTCTGCATAAATTTTAGTTTAGATGCTTAATATTGATAGTTTATTATGCAGCATACTGGTGGTAGGATTCTGCAGGAATTCGTCTAGGTAGGTACCACCCCATGGCCAGTTATTCTGCCGTGAAGCAGTAGTGTGCAAACATTATTGTGTTTCGGTTTGAAGGGCACTGAGAGCTAGCGTAATCACTGGACATACGAGACTTAAGAACTTATGTCTCAGGGTGATGGGCACAGAGTGGTGTCACACAGGATTTTTCTGGGTGATACAGCATTTGTTATTGGGCAGACGTTGCACTTACCATCAGGTGAAAGTTTTGCTCGTTTCATCACTTTATCTAATAAAAAAAGCAAATGCTTGCGAAAGTGTACAGTGATAGGAAAATTCAATTTAAGACCAGAACTGTACTTTTCGCTTTGTCTCCATCAGTCAAGCATATCTTCAGTAAAAGTCTACTACTATAATTTTACTGTTGATCGACATTTTGAATTATCTATTGTCACTCTCGTGACTGACTTGACATTGGCAGATTTCTATTGAAAGAGGCCAGAATTAATAGAAGAAAAATAAGGGGGTATGTGTATCGTGAACTTTAGTTTATTCATTTGTTTGTGGAAGACCACAGCTCCGAAGAGAAAGACTTTGTATGTATAGACCATATAATTTATTTACCTACACATAATAGGTTTCAATATCTGGGAGATTCTCATGACTGTTCTCTCCGTTATTCGAGTAATCTCAAATTGCTTACGCCATTACACCGATCTGGTTACTCATCTCACTCTTTCGCATTAACGGCTATAAGACTCTGGAACGATATACCTCTTGACATAAAAAAAGCTCCTAGCAAGGTTGCGTTCAAAATTAAAGTACGGGAATATTTTAAAAATTCGCTGCAAGTTTGAATTCTATTTTTCTCTTTTATTCGTGTGTATGTGTGTTTATTTATAAAATATGTATGTATGTGTATATATACTTGTATATGTATATCTGTGTTTATATATGTATTGGTATAATTATTTATATATATTTTATAGTTTATGTATTTATATTTATAGATAATAAAATATTTTTTTACTCTTATTGTTTGCTACACCGCCTATCATATTATGTTTTTCTCTGCTTTGCCTTATGATTGACTGGTAGAGAATGCCTTTAGGCATTAAGTCCGCCATATGTACCACGTGTGCATAAAAGCTTAAATAAATAAATAAATTTACCACTTTTGACAACAAATTCCAGTAAATTAAAAGTTCACTGAGGCTCAGACTTTTATTCACGTATTAAATGAAAGCAACTGGTTGACTGTAAGCCAATCAAATATTGCGTCTCGTTTTAATCTCTCATCCAAAGAAATAGATGTTATTTTTCTACTAATAATAGGTCGGGGAAAAAATCTTTTCGCATATAGTATCTATAAACTTTTAATAGAATTACTTTCGCTGTACTAATTTTATTCGGCTGGTTTTGATGACATTAAAAAGGTTCGTTTAAAAAAAGAAACAAATTAGTAAAAAGTTGTTTCCAGCAAATTTTTATTTGTTTTTCTTTCTGTCAAAATGAGTGAATCTTATGAAGAAATTCGATACATGTTGAAAAATTATTAGAAAAAATGAAAAAATTCAACGAAAGCCGCGAAAAATTTTTGTGACGTTTATGGACCTAATGCAGTGTCAGCAAGAGCAGCAAAGTTGGTTAGCGTTTTCAATCCGGGAATTTCGATGTCAAAGATGCACTTCCCTGTGGTCGCCCTTTTGTCGTGCGGTTAACATCAAGAGAGGACTGTCTCGTGTTTTTGCTCAGAAGTCCCAAAATTTCTACAGCAACGGGATCACGTCGCTACCTTCAAGATGGCATAAAGTCATCGAACAGAGTGGCACATATACACTATAGTTAAATGTAAATAAACTTTGAACTAAAATGTCTGGAACTGAAATGCGAAGAAACTTTTTCCCCAGCGTTATATAATGTCAGTAGAAACCACGGAGCTTTAATACCTCGTTAAAGCCCATTCAAAAGTATAAATATATTATATAATAAAAATATATAATGTATACATGGAGTAGGCAAAGGCCATTAACGTAGTCCACTTTTCGTCCTTCCAAAACAAAATCTTTGTTCCAAAGAAATAAAGGTTATTTTTCTGAAACTGCGTAGTTTTAATGTTAGAAACCATTGAAAAATAATCGTTAACAATTTCCTTTTAATTTCTGACACTGGGTCATTTTTATTTGTTAAAATTTAAAATGTCTCGTAATTTAAATATGTCCGAAAGGGCAGCAAAATTTTCATTATACAGATCATGATTACGTTTTACCGTACGAATTTGGATTACACTAGAAGGCGAAGAAGGGCAATCATGGTCTCGACGTTCCAAAGTAACGAGCATGCAAAGGGAAATAATGAGGCGTGTATGAAGGAAACGGTTTTACAGGTGGTATCCGTCTAGGTAGGTACCACCCTTGCGCCAGTTATTCTGCCGTGAAGCAGCAGTGTGCAAACATTACTGTGTTTCGATCTGAAGGCCACTGTGAGCTAGTGTAATCACTGGGCATATGGGACCTTAGAACTGATGTCTCAGGGTGATAGGCGCAGCGTAGTGTCACACAGAAATGTTCGGGGTGACACATCATTTGCAACCTAGAACAGGACTCAACAAAAAATAATAGTTCGTATATGGATTACACAGTGGTGTGTGCTTTATCAATGAATATGCACCAAATGACATAGCTCAAAGTTAAAATATAATATAATAAACGCGGAACATAGTGAATTGCACGTCCCTGTGCTGTAAAGAAACTACGTACAAACGTTCGAAACGAACGCACACACAGACGCACGCCTCGGCAATAATCTAAGCGGACGTCGCAGTGCTGTCAGTTGCGGATGCCGCCTCGAGATGATTGGTTAATCTTTTTAAAAATGCCACGAGTGTTGCTGCTTGAATTCAGCTTCTTCAAAACTGGAGCTTTAATTTTTTAAACTCCCTGCTGATATAAGAATGATTGATTGTTAAGTAGTCTATAAGTACATAAAATGCTTATTCTTAGTTTTTTTTTATTTTATTTTTTTATTGCATAAAGTGATGAAACGAGCAAAACGTTAACCTGATGGTAAGTGCGACGTCTGCCCATAACAAATGCTGTGTCACCCAGAAAATTTCTGTGCGACACTACACTGTGCCCATCACCCTGAGACATAGGATCTTAAGTCTCATATGCCCAGTGATTACGCTAGCTCACAGTGCCCTTCAAACCGAAACACAGTAATGTTTGCACACTACTGCTTCACGGTAGAATAACTGGCCCTGGGGTGGTACCTACCTAGACGGACTCCTGCATAGGAATCCTACCACCGGTATAGTTTAGTTTCAATGCAATGAACTGCCAGCAACTTTTTGAATCACAGCAAAAAGTTTTCATGCAAAGTAAAATGAACGTTGTTGCGAAAAACAATAATAGTAATTTTTTCAACGTATCATTAAATATATATTTATCAAATAATCGTGTTTTGTAGACATTTATAATTATTCAATAAACGTTAGGGTGGTTAGGCGTTTTTGTCGTGTTTTCTTAGTTCAAATTAACTAACAAACAGTGGTAGCGAGTTCATTAACAAAGACATTATAATGAATTAAAATCCGAAACATTATGAGATAATATATAAAATAAAAATAAAATAAAGTCTGTCTGGTCAAAATAAAATAATTGTGTATCTGTCTTACGATATGGATGGAAATTTTCATTTCGCACCAATCTCATAAATTTTTGATAGGATACATCTACTGGCGTTCCTTGGCGGTAAGACTTAATTTAACTAAAATTCTTCTATAGGTTTAGTCAGCCAGATAAATAAATATTAGTTGATCAATTAAACTTACTTAATATTTGTACATTGGAGATCAAGAGTGAAGAGAAATATTTACTTACCTACTACGTCAGTAATGGAAACTTCTTGGTTCAATGGTTTAATTGGTAAAGTGAAATCGGCAGAGATGCAGACGGAGTATTACCGGACGGTGTTTGATCTATCGACGCAAGCATTAACATTCTGGAAAGTCCGAATTCTATATTGAAATTTCTAGAAACTATATCCATTACATTTTTTTTTATTTAATAATAAATAAAAGTGACGGAACGAGCAAAGCGTTCACCTGATGGTAAGTGCAACGTCTGCCCATAACAAATGCTATGTCACCCAGAACAGTGTGGCACCACAATGCGCCCGTCACCCTGAGACATCAGTTCTTAAGTCTCATATGCCCAGTGATTACGCTAGCTCACAGTGCCCTTCAAACCGAAACACAGTAATGTTTGCACACTACTGCTTCGCGGCAGAATAACTGGCACTGGGGTGGTACCTACCTAGACGGATTCCTGCATAGGAATCCTACCACCAGTAAAATTGATAATGAAGCTTTCATAATAGACCACATTACTAGATTCTCTTTTACTTTTTTAGTATTATTTAATATTGCAATTAAATAAAACGATATTATAAAAATAAAAATTGTTACTATACATTTAATCAATACTAGGGTAACAGATAAAATAGCAAAAAATAAATAAAAGTTACAAACATGTGATAAAGATGTCCAAGGCCTGCTGTAGGGCCAATGATGACTTACATTTTTATAAAATATATATACAGGGTCATTCGAATGACCTATACATCCCGGCAGGCTGGGCTTAGGGACGATGTTTATATGCCCCTAAAAATATATAATGAGCCTCGTAGTGGGATATACCTGTAGGAGATATGTCCTAAAAGAATTTGCTTAAAAGTCATGAACTCATAAATTTAATTGGGCGTTTTTCCATTGAGCTGCTATCGAAAGAATTCGCAAGTACTAGGATAACATGAAGCTTATGGAAATCTGTTGCGAAGTAAATCTGTTAGTATGACGCCATATTAGGGTAGCATATATTAAATGGAGAAGAAAATGTATTTTGAATCTGTCTGGTTCGGGGCAACGACTTTCTGAGTTAGGGTTGCGTAAAGTTTTACAGAACAAATAATTTTAAAGTTTTGTATGGTCATTTTTAGTATTCAAATTTGTCATTAAAGCTTCACCGTTGTGTTTATCAGATCGTAGTAGCATGGGTAGGTGCCGGGATGTTATACCAATTATGAACAACGTTGTATATATTCATATTGGGGTTTAGTCATAAAAGCAGGAATTTTCAATAAAATAAGTTTCGATTTCAGTTTGTTTGTGTGGGTCCGGCGAACACTTTGGACAGTAGTCCAAATTTTGGATAGTAATCAAAATTGTTAATTACGCAAAACATTCTACAATGCACATACACAATATTTACATACATGTGGTCACGGTTTTTTCCTATGTAAGGGGTATACAGAGACCACATTCGTAGCCTACTTATCGCCGCCGCAGGAATGGAAACGTTACGGGTGGCAAAACATAGCCAACATTTTGGTACGAGATGATATTACGTTCCCGTGAGTAGCCAGCCATCGGCACGACATCCACTGGCTTGGTGGAGAGGAAGGGAAAAGGATTAGGTAGGAAATGGATATGGGGTAGAGAATGGGAAGAAGAAGAAGAATGGGAAGAAGGAATTGGGATAGGAACTATAAGATGTAGGATACTACTGTCTCGGAAGGAGACAGACCGCTGTCTCGGGCGGGCGGGTTGACTTACCCGGTACTATACCGTACTTGCCAAACAAGGCAAATAGGACAGTGATTCCATGGCTAGGCATGTTTACATATTTATATTGTATAAGCATTATATATTTTTGGTTTTGACTTTAATTAAAACTATGGCTTGCTGAATTTCCTATTTACGATAGTGTTTCTCAGGTTCCAAGAAATTAGTGGTTCCATGTTGGCGCTGACATTGACTCAAATGAACGTACACTATAGTCCTGTGTACTGCACCCTAATGATCCTGTCTTTTGGCGCCAACTCGAAAGCTGACAATTGTACTTGACCGTAGCGTAAGAATTAACTCGGCGGCCGTCTGTCGTAGAGTCTATGACGCTTGATAATGCCTCGTTTTGGGGCGAAACACGTGTCATGTTCTCGACTTCAGTGGTGTATATTATCTAGTAGTGGTATTGTAGTGGTTGGTGGAGGGTACCTGGTGGCGGTTCCTGGTGGCGGTGTTAGTTTGCTTGTGCACGCTACCGAGGGAGGGCGAGTGGTGCTCTTTAAAAAACTAGGTAATATACACCATTTTTATTTCATGCGTTGCATTATAATGGATTTCCGCAAAGTAACGCCTGATTCTATTAACTTTAAGAATTATTTGTCTACGGTTTTTTTTTGCAATTAATAATAATAATAATAAGAAGACAAAATATCTGAACTTGGCTCAAGAAGTTACCGACATGTGGGGTTGTATACCGACCGAAATTATTCCGGTGGTCGTGTCTGCAAACGGGTCAATCCCGGTAAGTCACTCGGGACTCAAAATATAAACTATCTTTATTTGTCATATACTCGTATGTATCGAAATATTCAATATAAGACATTCAGTGCTACTTAGCTTATTTGTTTGTTTATAATATGTAATGAAGAACTCACACATGCCAAGTTGTTGCGGTGGACACTATTTTTAACCTCTTGTAATCATCTGCGCGCCCATTATTTGCACTGAATTTTAAATACCGAAATTAAACTTTTTAAAGTATTAATTGCTCAGGGGCTAGGCGCTCGCTTTAAATTTCATAGTACGCGAGTGACCTGGGTTCGATTCCCGGTGCCGACACCACTAAAACTGTTAATTGCAATTTTAAGTGCTGATTTACCACGCGCTCGGTGGTGAAGGAAAACATCGTGAGGAAACCTGCATGTCTGAGAAAGAAAAAAATATTTCGAAGACATGTGCAGTCCGCCAACCCGCATTGGAGCAGCGTGGCGAATTCTTCCTAGCTCCAAAACCCTCACAAATGAGAGGAGGCTTGTGCTCAGCAGAGGAACATTTATAGGCAGAAACTTTACTTTTTACTTTTTTTTAAGTGCACGTCTGGCCACATCGGTAGTCCAGTGGGGAAGAATTGTGTTATTTCTGTGTATATTTCGAGTTATGATATTTTTATTGGTAGGTCGAGAAAGTTTTCCACTGCAGGATTGAAAACATGCAGTCAAGACCGTGATTTTAGTTTTGTCTCCATCAGTCGAACAAGTCTTTAGTGAAATCTTCTTTATTCAACTGTCGATGTTCTTACATACTTTGAAATCTTGCTACTTGTCCCTAATAAATATAATCACCATCATCATTTCAACCTATCGCTAGTCTACTGTTGAACATAGGCCTCCCTAATAGATTGCAAAACATGGTTCTGGGCCACCCGCATCCTTCGACTTCCCGGTATATCGTACAGGTCGTCGCTCTATCTCCAACAAAAATTCCAAGTATGTATACATATATTCCTAAATATATTACTTAGATACAGGCAGAAAGCTTCGATCGTTACTGTTATTAAAAGGAATGACACTGTAAATTTGCCATAGATGCACGTGGTCGAAAATTAAGTCAGCCATCACCATCAGTATATAATTAAATAGTCTATCCATGCATCCGTGTCTTGTTCTGAATAAAAATAAAGCCTAACAAAGATCTTAATGTAATAAAAAACAATCGCAAGCGTAAACTTTTAATTGTACTTCTGGTACAAAAATTGCTTAGTGTTCAGAAACTCCCAGTGGTAAAAATTCACAAAGTTCTTTCGAAGATTTATTTGTGGGAATGGCGCGGTATACTCGTATTCGCTTTTTCTCTTTACAACTTCATTCTCACAATTTATTTTAGTTAATAGCCAGGCGTTCCTTTGGGATTATTCCACTTTAATCATTGCCGGATTTCACAGGCAGATTTTCACACCAGAATCATAACTTTGACACTAATAAATATTTATTTTAACACACGATATGAAATTATCTGTTACTTAATATTTTACCATAGTAATGTCACATAGCTTGTGTGGTAGCGGTTCAAGAGAATCTACCACCCCATCTCATCTCGTGGGTGTCGTAAAAGTCGACAGAGGGAAAATTAAAACCAGAAGATGGGCAGCAGCATCTTTCAGGAACATCTGAATAAAGAAACTGCGGTTGACAACCCGCCTGCCAAGCGTGGCAACTATGGCAAAATCCCTTCAAAAATAGAGCTACAAACTTTTGTGGCAATCTATGGAGCAGGCCTATGTACAGCAGTGAACTTATGATAGGTTGAAACGACTAAAAAAGGTAATCACTGGGCATATGGGACTTAGAACTGATGTCTCAAGGTGATGGGCGCAGTATGGTGCTATACAGTAATTATCTGAGTGACACAGCATTTGTTATGGGCAGACGTTGCACTTACCATCAGGTGAACTCGTCTCGTCTCGTCACTTTATCCAATATAAAAAATCAGTAATAGTAGAAGAATTTCTGGTGCGTTGCCGGCCTTTTAGAAAGTAGTAGGCTCTTTTCTTGAAGGTCCTTGTTTGTATCGGTCTGAAAGAACCGAAAACTGCACAAAGTGGTCGTGCGTTGATAAGAAAATTTCCGTGGAATGGAATTCAGCACTATGCAGCAACTTACGACGGTGAAACTCAGCGGTTGAAACAAACAAAATAAATGTTACATTTATAAAATTATAAACACCCAAAAAAAATATCGCACATTTCTTAATAGGTAAACACCGCATGCTTATTGTTCACAGCTCACATCCAAAAATTGAATTTTAAAATTTAAGAAAACTGCTTTAGAGTTTTTGGTTCCATCCATCCATTTCAGCCTACCACTAGTACACTGCTGAATATAGGCCTCCCCCATAGAGTGCAACAAAAGTTTGTAGCTCTCATTTTGATTGATTCTTGATTTTGCCATAGTTGCCACGCTTGGCAGGCGGGTTGGCAACCGCAGTTTATTTATTATGATGTTGCGATTACAATATCGTGATATGATTAAGAATTAAGTAATAATCTGAACTGTTTCTCGGAACGCTGTCCGTAGTTTACATACATACATACAGTCACGCCTTTTTCCCATATAAGGGGATAGGCAGAGGCCACTCACGTGGCTCACTTTTCGCCCTTGTGGCAAACGAGATGTCACGGGTGGTAAACCACGTCGCCGCCATTTTGGTACGTGTCAAAAACTTCTTACTCCCACGAGCAGTATAGTGACAGCATTGCAAAAATTCAAAGGGACGTTCCATGTCTCCACCATATTCTTTAAATGTTGTAATTTGAAGACGAAAATAATGACCTACCTAATGCTGCAATGACGAAGAGTTACAATGGAGTAAAATGTCTGTCGACACGATATAAAGGATGCTTGTGTGATCCGATACCGATCTTACCGATCGATGAAATTCGATGCTTGTTGAACTCGTTCTTGCTTTGAGGTTTTTTTTAAACTTTTCACCTGTCGTAAAATTCACATTTTTTTTAATGAAAACATGAATATTTCCGTTGTCTTTTAAGCTTTGTAACATTAAATTTTAAGTAAGTACCTAAATTTGAAAATCCGTAAAATCTTTTGGACGTAACTCCTGGATGGATCCTTGGACTTGAAATTGTTGGATGTAAGAGGAATCTCATTACGAAATGGTATGGTAGATTGTAAAAATGACGTTTGACATTCGAAATTTACGTTTCTTTCGTTGAAAAACAAAGAACTTTCATTACATTTCATTTTCTTAACACAGACACACTACGCAGAAATGGATGGACCGTCTTTTTTAAAGGCTATTTGCAATGCTACTAACCTTACTAATATTCCTGTTAACCAATTCAACTGAGCTTTAAAAGCTTGTGCTAGGAGATGGTTCCCATTACGCTATTGCCGCTTAGGCTTTACTTTGTTAACTTTTCATCTAAATTCTCTCTTCAAACCTGGGATAAAAAAGTTTGCGAAGAAGGCCCCTAATTAGAAGATTTAGTAAGTTAATTAATAAAACTCAACGAATATCAATAGAAAAAAATTGAAAAAACGTCTTTGCAAATAGTCTCATCAACGCTCTGAGTCTTAATTAGAATACTTGTTAATCCCCTCCGTCAAATAACCGCTGTACTAAAACTTTTTTTTTAAATAAAATTAAAGGTAGTGTGATGCGAGGCGTTCGCTTTTTTTCCATGGCACGTGTGTGACCTTGATTTAATAATCTTATCTATAAGATACAGGATTTAATCATACATACATACATAAGATCACGACTGTAACCCATAAGGGTAGTCAGAGACTGGGCACTCACTGCAAAAACAGATGACTGCCACAATCCACGTTTCAACAAAACAATATAATGCACTTGGTGTGATAGGTGGTGAGCTCATCGTCACCACGCGCGTTGGGTGCACAGTGCAGTTTAATTCCTTACTCGCCTTTTACGAGATCCATTGGATGAGATGGAGTGGTAGTATTCTTTTAACGAGCCGCCACCACACGGCACTTTTAATAATAAATTTTATTAAATTAAATTTTAATAAAATTTTAATTTATTTATAAACGTCGTTTAGTCGTTCGAGTGCTATACAGAACCCATGGTCACGGGGGAAACATGGGCGCTGTATAACAGTCGAAACATCGGATTATAAATAGTTTAAAAATTAAACGCGATAAAATCCGTAAGATAAGTTTTATTTCATGTGTGGTGGCGGCTTAAGAGAATCTACCACCCCATCTCATCCCGTGGGTGTCGTAAAAGTCGACAAAGGGAAAATGAAAACCAGGAGATGGGCAGCAGCATCTACCTGTAACATCTGAATAAATAAACTGCGGTTGCCAACCCGCCTGCCAAGCGTGGCAACTATGGCAACATCCCTCAAAATGAGGGCTACAAACTTTTGTAGCAATCTATCGGGGAGGCCTATGTTCAGCAGTGGACTTGTGATAGGCTAAAATGATGATGATGATGATGAAATGTGTAATATTCGCGTAAATATAAGAAATGTCA
Source organism: Luehdorfia chinensis (assembly GCA_019845155.1). Taxonomy (NCBI): domain Eukaryota; kingdom Metazoa; phylum Arthropoda; class Insecta; order Lepidoptera; family Papilionidae; genus Luehdorfia; species Luehdorfia chinensis. The sequence continues at coordinate 4,214,050 of JAHVAK010000390.1, forward strand.
TTGCCAAAACCACAAAACAAATTTGCAATTCTTAGTGCATATTTAGCACTTGCTCGGCTTTCAACGAATACTACTCGTATTTGTGATGTTAGGACTCCTGTACAGGCATCCATCTGGGTGGGTTCCTATGCAGTGCCAGTTATCCTGGTGAAAAATAGTAAAGCGCAGATATTATTTCAGGTGGTAGGATTCCTATGCAGAAATCCGTCTAGGTAGGTACCACACCAGTGCCAGTTATTCTGCCGTGAAGCAGTAGTGTGCAAACATTACTGTGCTTCGGTTTGAAGGGCACTGTGAGCTGGCGTAATCACTGGGCATATGAGACTTAAGAACTTATGTCTCAGGGTGATGGGCACAGTGTGGTGCCACTATCAGGTGAACGTTTTGCTCGTTTCGTCACTTTATCCAATAAAAAAAAATACTCAAATTTCGATTTGACGACTGTTTGGTCTAGTAGTCAGAGTACCTGAATTCTACGCCGTGGGTTGTGTGTTCGAATCTCAACCGGAGCCTACGTTTGTGCTACACAAATTGTTGGTTTTCGGCCTGATTGTGTTGTTATCCCGTATTGCATGTATCTACCTCCCTCCTACCTCCGACCTTATCGCGTTAGCGTTACATCGGGCGCGGGTAGGTCGGGACGGGTGAGTGCCTCTGTGTCTGCGAGTACACTTGTGGCACTCTAATATCTCCTGCGCAGTTGGTAACTCCCGAAGTTTAACTTTGTGGCACTATAATATCACCTGCGCAGTTGATAGCTCCCACTTCGGAAGTTTTCGCCGTGGTCGAAACCGGCCAGGTGGACATTATCATTTCGGTTTGAAGGGCTCGTTTACTTACAGGACATATAACTTATGATCTGATGAGGATGTTTTAGGGTGACAGGTGCTGTACAGAATGCTTTCTCGATGACACTACATCTATTTTCGGCCGACGTTGTACTTACCATAAGAAAAACGATGTCGAAATATTTTGACGAAATTGTAAGACCGCCAACCTACATTAGAGCAGCACGGCGAACTATTTCCGGCTCTAAAAACCTTTCAAAAATGAGTAAAGACTTCGTAACTTAACGTGTTACAAGCATATTAAATTGAATAAATTAAAAAGTCATTGTTTACATTTAATAAAAACTGATTTTACATGTTTTGATCGCGTTTAATTTTAAACGATTTATAACCCGACGTTGAAGTATCAATGCTCTAGGAGGTCTGCAGTATGTGACCATGTCCTGGATCATCCCAACGATTTGATAGACCACAAATCCTTGCAAAAGAACACCGATTCCTACCAATGATAATTCGCGAGGCTATTTAAATTGAAAAACATCCTGATTTCAACAGGGAAGATGGTTGGATAATACTACCGACTTGGAATCCTTTAATTATTAAAATTTTATCGAAAACCAAGCATACCACAACTTCAAGACACTTTAAGCTCAATTTGCATAGATCGGACTAAAAATAATAATTAAAAGCTGAAGGTGACCCGGATTAACTATGACATCGGGACATCTGTCACCTCGTCACCCCGTAACCATGGGTGCTGTAGAGGACTCGAAACGTCGGGTTATAAATAGTTTAAAATTAAACGCGATGTAATCCGTAAAATCAGTTTTATTAAATGTGTGATATTCGCGTAAATATAAGAAATCATTCACTATTTACGTTTATACTGACAATGTCAATCACATCTCAATGTCTCAATGTCTCTCAGTTGTTAACATTCAAACTGCCGATGTCATGATACAGTCTCTGGTCAAACAGTCGCACGGAGGAGAGATTGTTGCCATGGAATCTCGCCAACAAATAATTACCCAAACCTCAATAACTTTCAAACTTAATAAAATTTAACGTTCAATGTTTATTTTATAATTAGGTAAACAAACCATTTTGAATATAAGATTTTCATCATCATTTCAGCCTATTACTAGTCCACCGCTGAACATAGGCCTCCCCAATAGATTTTTTTATGACAGACTTCAAAAATTAAAGAGATTATAGATTCGGTCATATTTTTGATGATCTTTGGTATTTCTGAACTATATAGTTCCTTTTGCTTTAAGAAAGATGTACATATCTACTATCATAGAGCTGAAGAGTTTGTATGTTTGAAAGCACTAATCACATAAATACCTACCGATAATGGCCGAACTTTGAATGCTCAAGTCAGCGAACTAATTTTTTTTAATCGAATGAACGACCGCGGTGCACATATAGTAGTATATATTTCTATGACCCTGCGGATTCCTGCATAGGAATCCTAATACCAATCTAGTCACGTTTCCTTATTTCGGGAAATCTTTCGTCTAGGTGCGTACCAGATAGGTACCGCAGGGCCAGTTATTCTGCCGTGAAGCAATAGCATGCAAACGTTACTGTGTTTCGGTCTGGAGGGCACTGAGAGCCAGTGTGATCAATCTGCATATGAGACTTTATAACTGACGTGCGCAGTGTGATACTCAGAATTTTTTCTGGATGACACCGCATTGCTATAGGCAGACGTCGCATTTATCATCAAGTGAACGTTTTGCTCGTCTCGTACCTTTCTCCAAAAAAAAAATCTTTAACAAACGACGTACGGAAACACATGAATATTTTAAAAATAGTGACTGTATGCGGTGTGTAGAATGGGCCGAGAAACATGTGATATATGTACAATGATATACAATGAAACGCGATAAAATCCATAAAATCTAGTTTTATTTAAATATGTATATGATACATGACATTATGTAATATGTGACATGTAAATGAATGAGTTTTTGCCGGTTCTTCTCTAAAAAGTTTTATTTTTTGAGCCGGTGTAGATTTTGACATTCATGCCATTTGTGCCATTGCCATTCATAAGCTTTATAAAAGCCTAAAGTGAATAAAGAAATTTTGACTTGATGGCCTCGGAAATAGAACATCGAGATCGATTAACTTCACCATCATCATCATTTCAGCCTATCACTAGTCCACTGCTGAACATAGGCCACCCCCATAGATTGCCACAAAAGTTTCTAGCTCTAATTCTGGGGGTATTTTGCTGCTTATTTATTGAGATGTTCCAGGAACATGTTGCTGCCCTTAATAATTACTTAATAATCGATAATTAAATCTTTATATTTTTGTAGTGTATAGGACAATGATACTCAGTGATCGAGAACAAACTGTTTTTTATTTGTCACTTTGTTGCATTCATGATATGTATATCTAGCTGCTTTTATATTAATATAAACATACATTACAATTTTAAATTTATTAATTACAATAATTATTAAAATTTTGTCTCTATCAATTATTAAAACATTTTTTACGTAAGTGAAACGAGAAACACAGCCTTCACAATCTCTGGTAAATAAAGTACGAGCTGTTTTCGCAGTCGGATGCGGTTAATCATTTCACCACAGAAACATAAATCACCTTTTCAGATTTTTGCGGTATTTGTCGCTGCTATTTGAAAATTTTTACGAATCCTCGAATATACACTTACTACGTATTTCGGATCATCATCACCATCATTTTCAGCCCATTTAAGTTCTGTTGAACATAGGTCTCTTTAATAGATTGCCACTAATACGGGGAGGGAGGGGGGGCTTAGTAACCGTCGCTTGGTTACCCACGGTGAAGCTAACAGGAGCCCACATGGTCGGCCTGAGGCATTAGGCTGAACCGAGAAGGTAAGCCTACTCCGGATGCGAACTGGAAGACTGCTGGGGGGAGGAGTGAGTCGGCACTGCTGACCCTTCCCTTCGCAGCCGAGGTGGAGTCGCGGGGGAAGAGGAGTGTTGGTGTCGTTGCCTCTCTCCCAATCCTCCGCGGCCGAAATGTGATTGGCGGCGGAGCCAAGGACCAGATCCGCTGCCGGGGCTGGGAAGACAGGTGCTTTCGAGAGCAAGTCTCCTGGCCCCGTGGCCTCCGCGTGGCGGACTCGAGGGGGTTCGTTGCGCGCACAAAGGGGGCCGTGCTGGAAGGCGCGTCGTTTGTTCCGGCGCGCCTTACTAGGAAGTAGAGAGGATAAAAGCGATTTGTGTATCTGCATACAGTCTTTCATATAAATATATTATTATTATTTCTAATCTTTCTTACAAGCACATGTTTGGCGAATGATATTGCCAAGGAAAGGGTAGCTACCCGCCAGATCAAGTGGTCTGATCTGGGGAGGACGTCTCCTCCAACTAGTAATATTTAGATGTTGTATATATAGTTCGCATCTCAGAAAACTTTCATAGCGCGATTATGTACGTATGCAAATATTTCTTGAGCTTCTCATGTGGCGACACAGATGTCGCTACATATGTATTTGAATATTTCGTCATCATTTCAGCCTATCACTAGTCCACTGCTGAACGGAGACCTTCCCCACAGATCGCAACAAAAATATATCACTCTCATTTTGGAGGGATTTTGTCATAATTGCCGCACTTGGCAGGCGGGTTGGAACCTGCAGTTCATTTATTCAGATGTTCCAGGAAGATGCTGCTGTCCATCTGCTGGTTTTTATTTTCCCTCTGTCGACTTTTACGACACCCACGAGATGAGATGGGGTGGTAGATTCTAATTATTTCATTAGATTTAAAATTTCCTAATAAACTAAATATTTTAAATTTATATTTTATATTATTATATATTTTAGATCATTTTAATTATTTAATTTAATTTTCTTTGATTTGAGATTTTTCATTTCTTTATTTTATAATAAATAATTGTAACATTTTTGTTGCGTTTAATTGTACCCGCCGTCAGGGGCTCGTAACACAGCATAGTCAAGGATGGGCAGAAGTAATGAATGAGCGAGCGCAACTTTAGTAGCAATGGGGAGGAAATTACGTAGTCGTCGTAGAGAGCCTAGAGCAGAGAACATTTTCCTACTAGTCTCATTTATCTGTGGAGTCCATGTCAGACAGACATCAAAATATATTCCCAGATTCTTTACCTTATTACTGTATGGGATAACAGTATCGTTGAGAATAATTGGTGGTAGACTAGACCATTCGATTTTAGCAGCTAATCTAGAACTCCCAATGATAATGGCTTGACTTTTCGTCGGATTAATAGTTAAGCCATATGCTTTACTCCAATTCGAAATAGAAGTCAAATCAGCATTAGTGCTTTCAATTGCTATGGACAGGTTTTCCAGAGAAGATTGGAAATAAATCTGGAGGTCGTCAGCGTACAAGTGGTAAGAAGAAGACAAATGATGACTAATAGTATTAATGAAAATTGCAAACAATAGAGGAGACAACACGCCACCTTGTGGAACGCCGGCAACAGTAGTAGTCTAGGAAGAGAAAACATCCTGTACCTAAATACGTTGTCGGCGACCAAATAAGTAACTACGAAACCAATCAACTACAATCGGAGATATGTTGAGAGAACGCAAAATACCCAACAATACGTCATAATCCACAGTATTAAATGCATTCCTGAAGTCAAGCAAAGTCAGTATAGTAAGTTTTTGGTTTTCCATGCCATAACGAATGTCGTCGGTAACTTGTAGGAGTGCTGTAGTCGTGCTATGGCCAGGACGAAATCCGGATTGCAAAGGATTGAGGAGATTCAGTCGTTATTAAAGGCTTCGTTGGCGCAGTGGCTAAGCCCCTGGCTTTTGCGCCATGGATCGCGGGTTCGATTCCCGCACGGAATAAATTTGTGCGTGTGGAATTTATTTCTGTAAAACGCATCCACGACCCAGGAGAAATTCTACTGTAGAACGTCTCTTTTTTTACCTCCAAATATATGTGTATTGCTAACTTAAGCAGACCAGCCTACACAAACAGCACCTTTTAACAAGTATGTCGCATTAATGCTTGTTTCGTAGCATAAATCACGAAGTATTCTAGACGTGAAAACAACGGAGTCTGCAATGTTACCCTGAATAATTTCAGTTTGACAAACATCGTAATTTTCAAGAAATTTCCATCTCTTATGCTGCCCATAGTAATAACTCGGCGCAATTGGACGGGTAAGCGTCGTGCTGTTACATCGCATCACATTATTTTTGGAGCGACGAAAGGAAAAGGTCAAGGACGAAAACAATGTAGTCTTGACATTACGTCAATGATATTTGACGGCGCGATTTCTCCTCTAGGTTTAATAACAATTTGGATGCTTCTACTATGGGTTTTTTTCCGGAATGATTTTATTTTATACGTATTTTTTATTGGATAGAGTCACGTATCGAGCAAACCGTTCACATGATGTAAAGTGCAACGTCTACCCATAATGTCTATGTCTATGTCACCCGGAACATTTCTGTGTGACGACACTACACTGCGCCCGTCTCGCTGAGACATCATCAGTTCTTAAGTCGCATATGCTCAGTGATTAGCTCACAGTGCCCTTCAAACCGATACACGGCAATGTTTGCACACTACTGCTTCACGGCAGAATAACTGGCCGGGGCCAGTTATTCTGCCGTGGTGGTACCTATCTAGATGGATTCTTGCATAGGAATCTTACCACCAGTAAATATTTATATTTTAAGTTTAAGAATCTGGCAATTTGCAATTGTAGCAGTTAATCAGTTTTACAATGAATGAACACATTATTAATTCATTTGCATTTGTGCCAGATTCTTAAACTTAAAATATAAATACCTTACATATTGATGTAAGGTATTTATAAAGACGAGTATGAAAGTAAATTATGAATAAACATAAAAAGTAAAGTGTAACCCACCAAACTTACTATTAATTAGAAAGCTTGCCGACTCGCTTACTTACACATACCACACTCGCAATTCAAACTGCCTACTGCACACACATAATAATTTATAAATTATATAACGTAATAAAATATAATTTCCTTAAATTTCATCTTTTTATTGTTCTATCGAGAACATAAAGTAACAGCCTAAACATGTCCCACTGCTGAGCACAGGACCCTTCCCGTTTCAGAGAGAGTTTTTGAGCCGGGAAGAGTGCGCCACGCTGCTCCAATGCGGGTTAGCGGACTTTACGTGTCTTCTTTGTGTAGTTTAAGAAAAATGACCTTCAATAAGTATTATGTAAATTATCTATGTTGAAAAAAAGTTTATTCTATTCTATTCTGTTCTTCGAAATTTTTGTATTCCTCAGACATGCGGGTTTCCGCACGATGTCTTCCTCCACCGCCGAGCACGTGGTAAATCAGCACTTAAATTGCAATTAACAATTTTAGTGTTGCCGGCATCGGGAATCAGACCCAGGACACTCGCGCACTATGAAATTTAAAGCGAGCGCCCAGCCCCTGAGCAGCCATGTTTAAAAGAAATGTTTGTAACAGTTTAGAATCTCATACTAACTAAATTTTCTTTGTGGCTAAGAAGAAAATTTAGTTTAGTAATCTACGGACAATTTCATAATAGGAACTGAAACATCTTATGCTATTAAAAATATTACAAAAGACACTTGATCCAATTGCGGAAGGCGTGATGCTCAGTTTAGCTAGAGATGTAGCTATCGATGAACATATCAGTACCTTTTACCCGTTTAGTTTATATATTTAGAATTATATTTTTTATCTTATTTTACTCTTAATTTCACCATTTTCTAATTAGTTTTCTCTTCTTGTTAAAATGTTTGATGGCTGCTCGTGAGTTTTTCTGGTTGAGGGCACCGACAGGATAACAGCGCTGCAGTTAGGCCACTGCAGCATTATGCTGAGTCGGATGCCTTTTCGTTGCTGTAGTCCTATATTGTCTAATTGCTTATGACTTTTATTGTCGAATGTCTAAATTACGGCAGCAAAAAATTATTCTTCTTTCTTTCTTCTTTCAACAATTCTATATGCGCTTCAACAACTTAAAAAAGTTAATTAACAACCTATGAATGTCACACTGCCGATCCTGCCTTCTCTTATTTTTGAGAGGGTTTTGGAGCCGGGAAGAGGACTTCACATTTCCTCGAAGTATTTTAATCGAATCCAGGTCAGTCGAGTACTATGACATTTAAACATACATACATACATAAGATCACGACTGTATCCCATAAGGGGTAGTCAGAGGCTGGGCACTCACTGCAAAAACAGATGACTGCCACAATCCACGTTTCACCAAAACAATATAATGCACTTGGTGTGATAGGTGGTGAGCCCATCGCCACCATGCGCTGTTGGGTGCACAGTGCAGTTTTATTCCTTACTCGCCTTTTACGAGATCCATTGGATGAGATGGAGTGGTAGTATTCTTTTAACGAGCCGCCACCACACGGCATTAAAAGCGAGCGCCTAATACATTTTCGGGGCTTTTACAGCTTCATCGGATGCTGTGTACGTGCCAGGTTTGATTAGACCAAAACATAAATAAATAAATAAACTCCTCCAAAAACCTCGAAATTCGGACTGTGTTGCTTTCGCGATTTCGAATATCTTAAACATTTTAAGTCGTCTAATGACCGTCCGAGGGAGGCTGCGGGCGTCCATTCGAACTGTCGACTTGTGTGTCGGTAACTCTCGGCGGTGAGAAACGCCCTGGAACACGTGTGAATCGTATGTACGCGGTGTGATTATTGACTATTGCGCGCCGCTCTCTACGGCGGTCGCGCGTCGTGGTGCGTGTTATATTAAAGCTATTAACTGTGTGTTCAGTGCGGCCTGGATCGTGACTGACCGTATCGTGGTCAGGAAGAGCTGAGACGTCCGTGTCGTCTAGCACGTTTCGCGGGCGACGTTTGCGTTCGGTCGCGTTTCTGTTTGGTCGATAATTTGCTGCTTTAACCACCAGCGGGTTTGAATCAACCGCGGCCTCTACGAAAAACCGCCGTGATAATTCTCTGAAATGTTCAGAGATAAAGGGCATTTCACAGTCGCTGTGAAGATCTACGTTGCGTTGATTCCAACCGGCTCCGGTAACTTCTTTAATTAATTGCCCGTCGCGTGAGCGAAAGCGACGCAAGCATAGGTCATTACGGGTCTTATGCAAGTCTTATAGAGGCGAAGTTTATGTCTTAAGCACAATTTGCAGCAAGTTAATGGGTATAGACGGCTTGAGATAAAATCCGCTCTATTGCGTATGTTTTTAATGTGTGTAGCGGAAGACATCGCTGCGTCTAAAGTGACCCCGAGGTATTTGACGCTCTTTTCCCAGGGAATAGGGCCGAACAGGGTGATCGTGCCTAGCTGATTGTTGCAGATTGGGTAACATCGTCTAGCGGGCTTTGGGGTGACCGTCGAGAAGTATGTCGCTACAATTTTCTCGGGGTTTACCTCTATTCTCCATTTCCGGAACCATTCGCCTAGGCGATCGGCTGCGGCTTGGAGTTGAATCGTTAAGCGGCTCTTGTGCTTGTCGGAATAGTACAGGGCCGTGTCATCTGCGAAAAGCACAAGATTGACTTTCGGGTCTTTATGAATATCGCTAGTGTATAGCGAAAAAAGGAGTTGGGAGAGGCAGGAGCGCTAAGGGACAACCGCTCGGAGAGGGCGGCTTGAGGAGCGCCTATACCTTGACCTAGGCCTAGACCTTTAAAGACCGTAAAAGTCGTGGCAGACCTCGTACGATCAGGACACCAGCGGTCAGCAATGCGGGCGCGAATCCCACCAAATCCTGTCCGCAAGCAAAAAATGTTAACATATCAATCGGGTCGATTAAGCAGTACTACGATCAATAGAGTGCTAAATGAAAACCCGGAGCCTCCGATCCTATAAAAAATGCAAAGAGATGTTGCGTCCCTTTGCATTTTTATAGGATCTACCATGGGAGTGTTCCGAGGAATTGTTCGGATTAATCCCAGCCGCCGATTTTCACCATCGCACACTGCGGCACAGTGCGAAATTCCATCGTCACCACCTTGATGGTTGGCATGCCACCACAGTGCGTTTTTCGCGCAATTTTCTGCCATGCACAAGCACTTTATGGAATCTGCTTTTTCCGGACCGATGAGACTTAGGGACCTTCAAGAAAAGAGCCTATTCCTTTCTCAAAGGCCGGTGACGCATCTGCTATTCCTCTGGTATTGTAGATGTACATGAGCGGCGGTGATCACTTACCATCAGGTGAGCCGCTTGCTCTTTTGCCCCCCTCTTCCATAAAAAAAGGCCTAGATTGGGTGTTTTTGTGTGAAAAAGTTATGGAATCATTTTCTCAAAAAACTATTGAAAACAGACACGGTATTCCAAAAACATTCAGCGCCAGCATCAGGCAGCAAGCACGCAAAATTGGCTTATCACTCATGGAATCGACTTCAACAGACACGGTCCTCTTCCATCCCAGATTTAAACCCATTGAATTATAAAATATAGCAACATTTGGGAAGAGAAGGCCTGCGCTAAACCTCATCAGAATTTTGCAATCACTAATTAAAGCAGTGGCTAATATAGACGTGAACATTGTGCGTGTTGCGGTCGACGACGGGCCTCGGAGGTTGAGGCAGGCCCTCAAAATCAATGAGGGCATTTCGAATAACTTTAATAAAATTTTTACACTAAATATATCTACTTTTATTTCATATGTCTATACAAATAAATAAAATAGTAGTGTCTGTTTGTAATAACAAAATAACAGCTTTTTTTACTCGACGCTTAAGAAATTTACATACGGTACTTATAAGAAAAAAACCGTTTGAAGAAAAAATTTTGACTGGCTTTCTGTTGGCTCCGGCTAATCTTAGAAAGGACTTGAACGATTTTGACGGAACTATAATTGACAGATAGCTGATATATCGGGTAACTTAGGCTACTACTCGTATAATTTTAGGAAGTAATGAGGGATCCGCGTAAAAAAAATTAAACCACTAAATCTGATTCATATGCCGTCTTCCGTCACGGCACAAGAGGCGGTCTTACCACCAAGGCGAGCCAAAAAAGGTTTCGCATCAAAAAATGTGACACATTGACGAACTGACTGAAAATCAACGCGCAGCCTAAACCGCTGATGATAGAGACATGTTATAAACTAAACACACTTAATATTATTTCGCTAAGTTCACTTGCTAATATTATTTAAAACGGATTTTTACTTAGAAACGACGGCACTGGCACAAATATACCGTGTGAACATTTTAAAAATATCAATCTAAATCGCGTTCCTATTTCAAAATATTTTTTTTAATGGATTGAGCGACGAAACTTGCAAAACGTTCACCTGATGTAAAGTGCAACGTTTACCCATAACCAAGGCTATGTGTTCCATAACATTTCTGTGTGACACTACACTGCGCCCGTCGCCCTGAGACATCAGTTCTTAAGTCTCGTATGCGCAGAGATTACGCTAGCTCACAGTGCCCTTCGAACCAAAGTAATGTTTGCACACTACTGCTTCACGGCAAAATAACTGGCCCTGGGGTGGTACCTACCTAGACGGATTTCTGCATAGGAATACTACCACCAGTTATTTCTAGAACGCTTTCGTCAAAACTTGACTAAAAGCCATTCATAATATTATACAAGTTAATGAATAGCCCATTATGAACATCGTATTGTGTTTGCATAATATTTCAAATTAAAGCTCATCGACTAATTTTGATTCAGAAACAATTGATACCCCCGAAAAATATTTGATAATTGTCTTCACAAACTGTATCTGAGTTTCAAAGTAATTTGTTACTCGACGCCGGTGTAATAAGGAAAGTCAAATTATTGTTTAGGATTGCTTCAAAAATACACCAATGAAATATTTAAATTAGAATCTTGCTTTCGATTTCAAGTTGAAAGTATTTTAATTTTGACTTGTTCAAATGGTAATTTTATTTGGTAAAGTTAAAATACATTCACAAGGAGTAAAAAATATTCACTGCCAGTATATTTTTACTTTATTCTGCTGATATTTTTATGCAAATAATATCGATTGTCTTCAATAATTAAATGAGTGAAAGATATATATTTATGTGTTAAAGGAAATAAAGTTAATTTGCTAAGATGCGCATGCCAAATTTAAAATGGTGTGCATTACCTACTTTTTGAAGAGCACCGCTCACCATCCCTTAATAGCGTGCCCAAGCAAACTAATACTACCAACGGGGCTCCCGTTGGCAGTATCATCAGATACTATCCACTTAAGTCGAGAACACGACACATGTTTCAGCACAAAACGAGGCATTATCAAGTGATATTGTCATATTACTTTACGACAGTCAGCCGCGAGTGAGCGCCGCGGCTTTGTTTGGCTTTTTTTAGGCTGATGGTCACTGTCAGCCCGAAGGCTTTTACAGCTTCACCTGATTGAGGAGTCAAAGACCTGCCCATTTATAGTCTCGGTGACGCAACCGGTCCTTAGCCATGTGGTAGCGGCTTAAGAGAATCTACCACCCCATCTCATCCCGTGGGTGTCGTAAAAGTCGACAGAGGGAAAATGAAAACCAGGAGATGGGCAGCAGCATCTTGCTGGAACATCTGAAAAATTAAACTGCGGTTGCCAACCCGTCTGCCAAGCGTGGCAACTATGGCAAAATCCCCCCAAAACGATAGCTACAAACTTTTGTGGTAATCTATGGGGGAGGCCTATGTTCAGCAGTGGACTATTGATAGGCTGAAACGACGACGACAACCGGTCCTTATCTCATCAGTCCACCACCCGAGACACGTAGGCAGGCAGCAAACCACTACTTTGAGTAGATTTAAAGTTTTTAAACAGTGGTGTCATCCTATCCGTGGTGGCGGCCTAAGAGAATCTACCACCCCATCTCATACCGTGGGTGTAACAAAAGTCGCCAGAGGGAAAATGAAATCCAGGAGATGGGCAGCAGCATCTTCCTGGAACATCTGAATAAATAAACTGCGGTTGCCAACCCGCCAGCCTGGCATGGCAACTATGGCAAAAACCCTCCAAAATAAGAACTACAGACTTTTCTGGCAATCTATGGGGGAGGCTCATGTTCTGCAGTGGACTTGTGACAGCTGAAACGATGACGATGACGATGTTCAGTAGTGAATTCAATACCCTTGTTTGCTCATTCATCAGTGTAATGAAATTATTTTTATTTTTTATTATTTCCAGTTGTTCTAGCACAAACTAGCCCCTAGTCCTTATGTCCCTTGTGATTATGTCCAGTTTCCAGAAGATGTTTCGCGAAATTCTGTACACGGCCAAATGTTCTTTATATTTGTCGAATTTGCGACCAGTCTGACAAACGCAAACAGCGCTGCATTGACTACAAACAAGCTTAAAAACGCTGGATTTTTGGCGGTCGTTAATTCTGTCTTTAACGTTACAAACACCTGTCAGGGAATTGTTTGTCTTGAATGTAACGCGAACATCGTTACGTCTAATCGTTCTTTCTAGTTACTCGGATTTTATTCGGTCCTCTCTAAATAGGTTACTGCCCACATATCGTCGAACACTTTGAGTTGTAGCTTCGTACAGAACATTTCAAATGGCATGAACTTATCACTTTTTATTACAGTGTTATAAATATTATGTGTCCTATATCAGCATTTTGGATAAATTCAATGAAAGGTTAAAAAAATTGGCTAAATTCAATGAAAGGTTAAACCAGTTACTCAAAATTGGTTAACGGTAAACCGATTCTTTTCATACTAGAACAAACATATATTCGTGGTGCCTGGGTGCCCCGTCAATTGAGGACACAAACACAGACGGATTTCGGTCCTTTTTTTTAAATTGTAACGAGGTTAAAGCACTGCCCGCGCTACGGTAATTCTATACGTGTGATTGACCTACTATTTATTACTCGAGATTGACCAATATGTGTGACGGGTTTTTTTTTGTATTTGCTTATTGAACTTCTCTGTTCGTGGGTGGCCGGATTCCTGTGCTGGAATCCATGTAGGTAGGTACCATCGCAGTGCCAGTTAATCTGCCGTCAGGCGTAGTGTGAAAACTTTACTGTCTTTCGGTCTGAAGGGCACTGAGAGCTGGTGTAGTTACTGGGCATATGGGACTTATCAACTGATGTCTTAGGGTGACGAGTGCAGTGTGGTGCTCCACGGAAATATTCTGGGTGACTTTTATTTAGTGCAGCATTGATCTGAAATGCTTCGGCCCTGGTAAGTATGCAGTGTCAAAAACACGCCGACAATCACTACACAATCGGACCACATACCAATAATTTGTGTTTTTGCACAAATGTTGGCTTCGTCTGGGATTCGGACCCAAGACCTGCGGCGTAGAAATCAGGTACACTAACCACTAGGCCACGCGGTCGACCAGTACATCTACACGTATCCGATGTATGCGTTCCCACGAGCAATATAGTGCCAGCATTATATTTTTGGTGTTATTCTGCACAAATAAAGGCTGTCCGTACAATACCTTAGTCGCCTCCTCCTCCTCGACACCTCGGTAGGAATAAGGTAGATGCTATTCCACTCTGCCGGAGCTCTAGAAATATAAATAACGCAACTGTTTACAAAAAGCAAAGTTTAGAAGCAAAAGTTATCGACAAATACATACGAGTACATACATGCAAAGTCACGCCTTTTTCTCATATAAAGAGTAGGCAGAGGCTACGCATGTAACCCATTATTCGCCGCAATAACCTAGTCGTCCCTTCCGACACCTCCTACTGAGGTTCTACTCGGTAGGGAATCTATCGGCTATCAGTATTAATATTAAACAATCTCATTAAACATTATCTCTAGGGAGTAACGGTCAATTTCATATCTCAAATGGAATTAACTGCGTCGTTGAACTACTTTCTTGCGTGTCTGGTTTCGATTAAGTGATTCTATTTTTTATGTATACTAAGCCACGGAGTTCTATTTAGTTTTTCTCATCGGTTTTAATAAATTTATGAAAATATTATACTTTAACTAACTTTGAGTTATTTCTGAACATTAATTATATTATTACATAAATAACTATAAAACTCTTTGTCTCTCGTATCTTTGTAATTGTGCTGTTGTTCTTGTTATTATATGATTATTCCTGTAATTATTATTGAAGAATTAAATTGTATTTTTTTAAAGACTCGCGTAGTGGCTTACGTGATCGTAACCGATCACCGCCGCCCATGAACCCTTTTATTATTATTGGATAAAGTGATGAAACGAGCAAAATGTTCCCCTGATGGCAAGTCTAACGTCTGCCGATAGCAAATGCAGTGTCACTGAGAACATTTTTGTGTGACACCCCACTGCGCCCATCACCATGAGACATCAGTTCGTAAGTCTCAAATGCCCAGAAATTTACACTAGCTGACAGTGCCCTTCAAACCGAAACACAATAATGTTTGCACAGATTCCTGCATACCAGTAAACTATAAGTCGTATTGGTTCGTCCTGCTGGCGCAGCAGATTCCATAAAGCACTTGTGAGTCGCAGAAAATTTCGCGAAAACGCACTGTGGTGGAATTGACACCATCAATATAGTGACGATGGAATTTTGAGCTATACCGCAATGGTAAAAATCGGCGGCTTAAAAAATTCGATTTGGATTTAACTGGACAAAATCTCGACTTCAGACACAAGTTTGTTCCTGTGCTCGTTGACCTGTTCCTGAGAAATATTGGCACGGCCGATGTATAAGGCATCACCAGTGCTGTCATCTGCATAGCAATTAATGTTACTAATTTGTAACATATCAATGTAGAAACAGTATTGGGGATAGCTTACAGCCTTGTGGGAGACTAGCGTTCACAGACTTTGAGTTCGAGCATGTACCATCAACTATGATTTTAATGCTGCGGTCTGAGAGAACTGGTGACCCAATTGCAAAATTTCTCGGGAAACCCATAGGAAAATGTGTGACAAAATTTGTGTGAGGAGGCGCTTGCTCTCGACTGCCTCCATGCCCATCGATGAGCGAGGTAGACTCGAAAATCACCAGCTGAGCGACCCCGACGGAAGCCGTACTGGCCGTCGCTAATCATCTGGTGCTCCTCTAAGTACCTCCTGGCAGTTCATAGTGGCCTCCAGTATTTTGAAGAACAAGGAGGCAATCGGCCTACAGTTGGGCGGATCTGAGAGTCGGTATAAACTACACACATACTTTCGTATAACATCATAAATGTGTAATTTAAATAAATACGAGTATAACTTGATATATGTATGTGTGTATGAAACGTTTTTTGAAAGTATTTACGTAATAAATTATACTATATGTGTAGCAATTTATTAATGTGTAAGCTTAATATATATTACACAAAATATGTGTATGTAAGATGTTATGGATCTGGTGTGTGAGATGTTATATGAAGCCAGCCATCAACCGCGCAGGAGATGTTGTATAGTCACAAGTGTATGCGCAAACACAGAGTCACTCATTCATCCCAACCTACCCGCGCCCCATGTAACGGTCATGTGATAAGATCGGAGGTGGGCTAGGATGCAGTGTCAGAAACACGGGGACAATCACAACACAACCAGACCCAAAAACCGACAATTTGTGTTTTGCACAAGAAACCGTTCACCTGAGGGTAAGTGCAACGTCTGCCCATAACAAATGCTGTGTCGCCCAAAACATTTCTGTGTGACACCACACTGCGCCCGTCACACTGAGACATCAGTTCCTAAGTCTCGCATGCCCAGTGATTACGCTAGCTCTCAGTGCCCTTCAAACCGAAACACAGTAATGTTTGCACACTACTGCTTCAAGGCATAATAACCGGCTCTGGGGTGGTACGTACTGAGTCGGATTCCTGCATAGGAATCCTATCACCAGTAATCTCACTTGCAACAAACTTTGCTGGTAAAGAAATAAAAAAACTCAAATTGAAACCTCACTTTAAAAGAAATTTAGTGTAAGTTGTGTTGAATTTTATCAAATATGGTGGCAGACGTGTATTTAATTTAATAAATTTACTCGTATACGGTAACAATATATATTAACACACAAAAAGGGCCGACCCTAAATATATCAACTTCCCGTAATTAAATCGAGAGCAGGGGTGAAAATGGCAGGTGCGATAAATTCGCGCCTTGTTAAAATATTTCAAACCTGTGTATAAACAAAAAAAAAACTGCAAAAGCAGTAGTGACCTACCTAACGCCTTGCCGTCGCCACGTCGCTCCAATGCGGTTTGGCGGATTTCACATATCTTCGAAATATTTTGGTTACTCAGACATGCAGGTTTCTTCACGATGTTTTCCTTCAACGCTGAGCACGTTGTAAATCAGCGCTAAAATTGCAGAACAAAGTTAGAGGTTCCGGTACTGGGGATCGAACTCAAGGTCCTCGCGTCGTATGAAAATGTAAGGCAAACGCCCGGCCCCTGAGTTACAGCTTAAACACGATACGTATTAAAAACGATGCCCCACACTAGAATTTATATCCACACTATAGTCGTCGTCGTCGTTGTCGTTTCAACCTATCACAAGTCCACTGCTGAACATAGACCTCTCCCAAAAATAGCCAAAAAAGTTTGTAGCTTTCATTTTGGAGGGATTTTGCCACAGTTGCGACGCTTGGAACGAGGGTTGGCAACCGCAGTTTATTTATTCAGATGTTCCAGGAAGATGCTGCTGCCCATCTCCTGGTTTTTATTTCCCCTCTGTCGACTTTTACGACACCCACGGAATGTGAGAGGATGGTGGATTCTCGTAGGCCGCCATGAGAAGCCACACTATAGTATCGTATGTAAACTATAGTTTTGCATATGTTACACGCTTTTGCACTAGCGCAAATTGTTGGTACTGACTAGGACTCGAATCTAGTACCCGCGGCGTAGAAGCCAGGCCTCTTAGGTCACGCGGCCGTCGATATTAATTGCGACAAACCAGCCCAAGATTATGCATGACATCCCAAAAAAATTAAATGAAATGCGGCGCTATTAGGCATTAGTCTAAATACATTCGGATATATTTTTAAGCAACATTTAAAGCATGGTAATGAAATTCTGCGACATCTATAAATAGAACATTTTAACTAGAATAGAAAAGATTTATAAATTTTATTCAATCTTTCCTTATACGAGTATTGTAATATTCAAACCGTTTATTTTCATCTAATTCTCAAAGATTTTCAGTCAAATATTTAAATAGACTTGAGATAGAATCCAGAGACATTGAAGTTTGGTATACTTTGTGTATTCAATTATTTTGAAATTCACTATAAATTTAGAAGTCGGTTTTATAAAAATACGAGTACTAATAATAGGTGGTTTATTACAACTTCTGTTAAAGTAAAACTAATATTCAAAAGTCACAAAACAATACATGCGTGTGCGTAGGAATCAAAAACGATTATTGATCTTTTTATCTTTCTACCATATATATAATAAAGTTGTAAGTTTTATTTATTTATTTAACTTTATATACAGAAAGTATATAGGCGGACTTTATACCTGAGGCATTCTCTACCAGTCAACCTCAAGGGTGGTGCAGAGATGGAAAGAGGTAGGTGAGGTAACATTAATTAGAAAAATCGTGAAATGTGTGCATAAGTACATATATACGTATATACATATATAAATACTAATAATACACACATATTTATAAACATAAACACATAATTATACATATATAACATAAAACAGAATAGTAAATATATACATAAATACACATAAATAAATAATAAAAAGTGTAGATAAACTGTGGCCGTGTGGTGGCGGCTCGTTAAAAGAATACTACCACTACATTTCATCCAATGGATCTCGTAAAAGGCGAGTAAGGAATTAAACTGCACTGTGCACCCAACAGCGCATGGTGGCGATGGGCTCACCACCTATCACACCAAGTGCATTATATTGTTTTGGTGAAACGTGGCTTGTGGCAGTCATCTGTTTCTGCAGTGAGTGCCCAGTCTCTGACTACCCCTTATGGGATACAGTCGTGATCTTATGTATGTATGTATGTATGTAGATAAACTATTACTGAGATGATTCTGCCAACTTATTTTGAAGCAAAAAATTCTTATGCAATTTAAAAAATTAACTTCTCTTCTCGTCTTGATATTTTCGCCATATTGAAGTTACTTACCCGCTGCCCAGGTTGCTCTTCCCCGGCCTTATCAAAAAAGATCTACAACATACAAATCACACGAAGAGGTTACCCGTCCTATCACTTGTGTTTCCAATCACCTAGAAGTGCAAGTCTCGTAATTATAAGCTTGAAACAGTTATTATACTAAAATAGACTAAAATAGACGACCGTGTGGCCTAGTGGTCAGACTACCTGACTTCTACGCCGCGGGTCCTGGTTTCTAATCCCAGCCGGAGCCAACATTTGTGCTAAAACATAAATTGTTGATTTTCGGGTCTGGTTGTGTTGTGATTGTCCCCGTGTTTCTGACACTGCCTGGCCTACCTTCGATCTTATCGCATCAGCGTTACATCGGGCGCGTGTAGGTTGGGACGAGTGAGTGCCTCTGTGTTTGCGCGTACACTTGTGGCACTATAATATCTCCCGCGCAGTTGATGACTCTCGACATTATGCGGAAGTTGTCGCCGTGGTCGAAATCGGCTAGGAGAACATCACATCATCATACTAAAACTGAACAGAGATTTCAATAGCCAATAAATCAACAGAGGGGTACTTCTATTCGACGGCAACTTAATATAAAAATTTAATAAAGTTGGCACTTTCATAAAGCGACTGCCCGGGTGGCACTAATTTAAAAATATCTGTAGCTTTTAAACATAAAATTTGTCGAAAATACGATTACTAACCCAAGAACAAATTTAGATATTTAATTCTACGATGGTAATAGATAATATAAATATGGCGAGGTTAGGTTAGGTGTAAAAGAAATCGATCAAACCATCCGGAGGTGCCGAAAGAAGCAACACGGCGACTAAATACAGCGGTGGGCCCACCTTTGTACCGTATATTAAACTTCAATTCAACATAAAACTGAGTTTTTGACTGCTTTCTGATGCATGATTGTTTAGAGTTGTTTGTTAAACCGAATAAATAAAATAAACAAATACATTTAGAAATCAGGATTGTGACGCTGCTATGGCTTCTAATAAACTTGAATCACTCGGTGCCATTTTATTAAAACTTCTATAGGTTACGTCGACGACTAATTTATCTCAATAAATGAATTCAATTAACTTTGTTCGTCGCGATGGTAAGTCTTTTCTACTTTTGACCCTTTTTACGTTTCACAATGTTAATAAACTTTATCACTTAAAATATGTAAAGTTTTCAGTAAATTAAATCTGCAATTTATTTTCACATCACTTTCGTAATTTCTAATAGTGAAATGGTCCAAGAACTCCAGCTCGGTTGTTTACAGCCGGCACATGCTGAGTTGGGACCTTACAGTATCTTTTCCTTAGATATAAGGAATATATACTGTAAGGTTGGGACCAGTTTGTGACTACTAGCTTTAGTAATATTTTTAAGTGTTATGTATTGTATGTCTCTTTCCAAGCTTTTATTTAACTAGCTTTCTTCTTATGTCTTCTTTAAGTTTTTTTTTAAAGAATACCAGCAATGCCATATTAACATTACTAATATTCCTGTTAACCACTCCAACTAAGCGTAAAAGCTTGTGCTAGGAGATGGTTCACGACAATAGTCGAATGGCGGGCTCGATCCTGCGACGTCATGTTTTGCAGTCCGTACCCTAAACCATAAGGCTATTAAATCTTGTAAGATCTTGTAAGTAATTTTTACCTACTTTAAGATGTCTGATTAAGGAATCAATTGGCATACCTATGTAGCTTCGGCGACAATGCAATAATGTGGTACCATGGAATTGTTCTGATGATGGAGACGAGAAATAGGAACTCCTCAAGTAAACAAGATATTTCCGTCATAATTGGGCTCGCTGGGTTTGTTTTGACAAGTACTATAGCTCTAGCAATATTTTAAAGTCACATTGGACATATGCCTTACAAATAAAAGCGTGTAATGTTAATTATTGCCATAGTTGTGGTTACAAATAAATGTATTTTATCTTCTATCGTTCTGTAATATTTCTATGCCTTAAGTGTTGAAGATTGCTGCTTATTTAAATCGGTAATGAAGTATTTATTCTTGTCATGTTATGGTGGCAATTTTTTTAATAAATTGTGACCCTTTCGTGGCTTTTATCAATTTTTTTCAATATATTTTGTGTTTGTCTAGTAGAAGATAAAGTACTTTGCAATGGGCGGTGTTCAGGAGGAGGAAGGGATCTAAAGTAACTTTGCAAAAACCAATTTCGAATAAAATAACTTTGTCTGTAGTTTTCTCTAAGTCCCTGCTGTCTGGAAAAAAACTCTATTCAGATTTTATTACCTTAGTAAGTTTTCAAAGCCTAAGTAGTGAAGAGTGTAGTAGAAAAAAAGTAAAGTTACAGCCTAGAAATGTCTCATTTCTTAGAGGGTTTCGGAGCCGGGAAAAGTTCGACACGCTGCTCCAATGCGGGTTGGCGGACTTCACATTTTTTGGATTTTTTTTTTATTCCTCAGACGGGTTCCCTAACGATGTTTTCCTTCGTCGTCAAGCAGGTGTACGCACA
Source organism: Luehdorfia chinensis (assembly GCA_019845155.1). Lineage (NCBI taxonomy): Eukaryota > Metazoa > Arthropoda > Insecta > Lepidoptera > Papilionidae > Luehdorfia > Luehdorfia chinensis. Next base: position 4,235,299 of record JAHVAK010000390.1, read on the forward strand.
TCAGGACTTAAAATAACCTCCGTAGAGGTAGATAATTTTTCTCGTGCATATGCTTGTGTCTGACTTCTGTAGTAGCCGGGCTGTAAATGATTGCGTCAGACAGCGTTCGCCTCAAAAAAGTTGACGGGATCGAACTATTAAAGTAAAAGCGGAGCGCGCGGGTTGAGCTACAATGGTCCAGGAGCCAGGCTCGGGTCTGGGTAATAAAATTTGATTCCCTGTCCGATGTCCGGAAGCGATCATCGCTCGATCATGTTGTTAGAAATCTATACGCACGGTAGAAGCAAAAATGTATTTACCATTTCTTTCATTGTGTATATAAACTGACCGGGTAACGCCTACCTATAACAAATGTCTTGAAGATTCAATTGCAAAGACGTCGGTCTTCAATTCTCCTATACCCAGTAATCATACTAGCTACGAGTATCAGTCCCCACAAACCGAAATACAATACAGTTTGCATAATACTTAGCTGCAGAATAATTGGTATATTTGTAGTACCAACCTATTACATTTCTGCACAGAGGTCCTACAAACAGCACAGCATTTATATTTTTAGTGCTAGAATCTAGAGGAATGGAGGATATATGGTGAGTACTTATGCCGTGAAGCAGTAGTGTTTAGGTCTGAAAGGCACTGATAGCTAGCGTATTTACTAAGCATATCTTTATATATATATATAATTCTTATGTGCGTGTGTATGTCACTGAATTCCTCCTTAACGTCTGGACCGGTGTTGATGAATTTTTTGTCTGTGTTTGTGTGCTTCCCTGGATGGCTTAGATTCAAAATTGTACCCGGTAGGTGGCGCTGCAATAGAGTTCTAGGAAAATGACAAAAGTCACTCAGTATATAGTTTATTGAATGAAAAATCGTTTGCTGAATCTGTTTACAGCAGGCAAGGCAACGGTGGGGCAGGACAACGTCTGTCGGGTCCGCTAGTAAGATATAAATTACTCAAGATCAGTGCAGTGCACATATGTGTTCTGGGTGACACAGCATTTTATAGGCAATAATTGCACTTACCATCAGGTCAACCATTTGCTCGTTTCGTCTTCATTCCATAAAAAACTCGTAAAAAAAAGTATAGTAACAGCCCATAAATGTCCCTCTGCTGAGCACAGGCTTCCTCCAATTTCCGAGAGGGTTTTGGAGCTGGGAATAGTCCGCCACGCTACTCCGATGCGGGCTTCATATGTCCTCGTAATATTTCTATCTCGGACATGCTGGTTTCCTCACGATGTTTTCCGTCGCCGCTAAGCACGTTGTAAATCAGCACATAAAATTGTAAAATAATTATAGAGGTGCTGGCACCGGGGACCGAAACCAGGTTACTCGCGTACTTTTAAATTATAGACTAGCACCAGGCCCCTGCGCTACCACGGCTTGCTAACTCGTACTTGAAGGTATTTCCGTTCCTTTTCTTTTCACGGCAACCTACCTGACCCTATTGAGATAAGGTGTTAGTTTGTTAAAGTACTGATGTTTAAAAGTAAAAAAGTAAAGTTTCAGCCTATAAATGTCCCACTGCTGAGCACAGGCCTCTTCTCATTTCTGAGAGGGTTTTTGGAGCTAGGAAGAATCCGCCACGCTGCTCCAATGCGAGTTGGCGGACATCACATGTCCTCGAAAATATTTCTATTCCTCGGACATGCAGGTTTCCTCACGATGTTTTCCTTCACCGCTAAGCACGTGGTAAATCAGCACTTAAAATTGTAGAACAATATTAGAGGTGCTGGCACCGGGGATCGAACCCAGGTTACTCGCTTACTATGAAATTAAAGGCGAGCACCAGGCCCCTGAGCCACCACGAGCTGATGTTTAGTAAAACAAAATTTATTTTTTAAAATAGTAACTAGAATCAGGCTTTACTTTGCGGAAATCCATTATAATGAAGGAAAGTAAGTTAATTTGCTAAGATCCGGATGCTAAATATAAAAATGGTGTACATTACCTAGTTTTTTGAAGCCGTCTGACTATAATAAATTATGATCGTCATAGGCAGGACCCTTTTATTTACGTTGTGTTTATTTATAGTAACTTGTTCTTTTAGGTGTATCATGGAAAAATGTTTATTCACTAGAGAAGCTGCAAGTCCAAGACAGTGTACTAATACTAATTAATTACTATTCCCTATACTCTTGTAAAGGGTTCACAATGTTTAATTATCAAAATATCTATTGCAAAAAGATTTGTATTCCGCACCTGTATAATATTAACATTAAATTATTAATAACCCACTACAAGCTATCGCTCCCCCAACATTTTTATTAAAAAAAAATGTGGGGAAGGCACACGGCTCCAACTCCCGCCGTGTGCGGTGAGCGCCTTCCAATCCATGCGCTCTCCCCGACACAGGACAAGAAGTCGGGAACAAGGACCGTAGTCCACAGCAACACTGGCGAACCAGCAAAAAGAGGGCTTGGCCTCTTGCTAGTGCGTAAGCACAAACTTAGACCGAAGTCTCGCATGTCAATGCGTGTTTACATCATACAAGTATACAGCTAGTCCAGTCTTCGTGGATGTACGTCGCATGGATTTGGCACACGTCGAGCAGTTATGAGCACTCGGCCCAATAAACTAGTAAAGCCTTCCGTACGCGCCATCACTTCGCCAGACCGCTGCAACTGCAGATGAATGTCGAGTGTGTGGCATCAACATCCAATACAAGGTCAGCACGGCAATTTGCCGCAGAGCACGTCGTGAGTCCACTGCTCACTTCAAGGGTATGGGGTCCCACGTTGTGCAGCTTTCGGCTGCAGCCTTGAGAGTCTCCTCCCGCCAGCTACCATCCGCATGAAGTAGACGCATTAGCTCCACCAACCATTGTAATGATGTATTTTGCCATTATTTATCATTTATAATTATCATTCAGCCATCAGGCAATCAGCATTCTATTATATTCGTCAAATGGGTTTGTGTAATTGACGTTGAGTATTATGTATTTCGATCAAGTTTGTCTCACCCACTACCAAGTTTCCAGTTATCATTCATTTGTGGGAATTTACTGAGAGCTTTATTTAATATTGTTGTTATTCAACACATGGAGGGCAGACAGTCTGCAGTCTCGTTATAGAGAGACCCGACTTGGACAAAGCTAAAGAAAATGTGAGTCAAACCAAGTGCAAGACGCAACCATTATATTAACGATATCTAAGCAACTGTCACTAGGACGCATTGTCACAAATGCAACAAGCATCAATACGACCATCGCTCAGACATACGCCAACACAAGGGCCTCTATACGGTCTTAGCAAACATCTACATTTCTGCAAAAACCTCCGTCAACCCGAATCATAAGTTGTATTGAATCAGATGCGACTCATTCATATAACCGTCACTAAAAAACACAATACTACAATAGCAGTAAGTATTATTGTGACTATCACATAGATGGTGCCTCCTCACAACACCCCTATATGATAATTATCGACTTTGGCAAAAGTTGTTTAACTAAAAAAATTACCAACGTGTCATAGTAGCAAGCCACTAAGACGCCGGTGTATGAACCATGTATCATAGAACTAATGCTCTAAGACATGGGGCGAAAGAGTAAGCTCCAGCACCGAAATGCTAAAAGCCACAGCCTCTCTTATGTGATTGTATGAAAGTCTAATGACTCTCTATCTTAATAATTTTAAGTTCCAACTCATTTCTATAATATCATATCTTACAAGAGACCTTCAATGATAGACCATTTTATCATATACTTTACTTACATAGGATCTTTGTATGGAACATTGGCACTATGCAACTTGATACTATAGAGAGTCAAGCTCGACCTCACACACCCTATGTTGAGCTGTTGGTATGCCCCTCCGCACGGTACTCGCGTCTCGGACTTAATAGTATGGTGTTAGCTATACACGAACACTTTCTAGTTTTAAGATTGGTTTTGTAATAGTCATTACACGAACACCTTCTGGTTTCATTTTTTATATATATATATAAGTATAAGTGATAAAACGTGCAAAACGTTCACCTGATGGAAAGTGAAACGTCTGCCCATAACAAATGCTGTGTCACACAGAAATGTTCTGCACGTTTTATCACTTATACTTACATATACTCGTATATAAAAAAAATGCAGCCATATTGGAGCTAGCTCACGGTGCCCTTCAAACCGAAACAGTAATGTTTGCACACTACTGCTTCACGGCAGAATAACTGGCACTGGGGTGGTACCTACCTAGACGGATTTCTGCATAGGAATTCCACCACCAGTAAAACTATTATATAATATTGCATTAGTTAATTTACCGACATTGTTACTAAAATATTACTATTGCTCACTGCTGTGAATACCTGAGCTAAATAAATGAAAACAATTATTTTCTCTTGTGCATTTCCTTTGTCCGCTACTAGACAAAAGAAAACAAAAGTGGAAAGCCAGGTGTCCCCCATTGTTCATACTTTAAGGCGCGTTAACTTTCGCAGCTTATAATTCTTTTGATAAAATATATGTCGTCAGCCAGAGACAAGACTAAGTAAGTGACAAGACATTTTTTGTACACTTTTAGATTTAAACAAAACTAATCTCCGAAGCATTTAAATCTCAGCCAATTTTTTGATTCAGGATTTTTTTTTATTTCTTTAATTATTTTTTCTGGAAAATAATATGAATAAAACTAAAGATTATAGGTAGCTGTTTTTATTATTTTGTATTTGTTATCAGGAATTTCGTATTTATCTGCTAGTATCAGTACAATTAGATGAAATTTGTTCATAATTTACTTGTTCTCATCATCATCATATCAGTCTACCTAGTTCACTGCTGAACAAAAACCGCCCCCATAGATTACAACAAAAGTTAGAAGCTCTCGTTCTCGTCTTAGTTATTCTCTGTTCCGAATTTCGTCATGATCGGTTTAACGGTTAAGCCGTGAAAAGGCAACAAACAGACAGAATACAAAGAAAGTTACTTTCAAGTTTATATATTATATTTAAAAAAATTATAGATCTCTACCTCTCATCTACACTGCCATGATCGACAGGGTGTATTTGATACTACAAATATTTGGTACTACATATGATGTAATATTGGTACTATTGAGCATGTAAAGAAATTTGAAACCATCATCATCATTTCAGCCTATCGCTAGTCCACTGCTGTACATAGGCCTCCCCATAGATTGCGACAAAACTTCGCATTTTGGGGGGATTTCGCCCTAGTTGCCATGCTTGGAAGGCGGGTTGGCAACCGCAACTTATTTATTCAGATGTTCATGGAAGGTGCTGCCCATCTTCATTTGAAATAAATTCGTTAATTAATTAATTAGATAACAATGCATTTGTATAATTTTCCTTCTTTTACTATCTTTGCTTTCTCTCACTACTGGTGAATTCCTTCTTCTAGATCTACTCTTCGATATATAAATCCAACTGAAAGTAAGGTGTTTTATATGGTAATGAGCTCATGCGCTAACAAAAGATAGTCGCAGGAAGCTCGCAGTCAAGTTACGTGAGCTTCACAAATTAGTTTACCTCGGCTGCAGCGCGGGCAGCGTGCTACTGCGCTATACAATTTATCGCATATTCAATCAAGTGCTGACTGTGCTTGATCTGATTCCACGTTAATCTTAGTTTGTTATGTTTTCGTTGCATTTTCTTCCTTTTTTTATTTATTAGCACCTAGCTGATGCTCACGACTTCGTCTACGTGTGGTTATAGGTTATTAAATATCCCGTAGGAACTGTTTGATTTTGAGAGTTAAAAATTATTCTGTGGCCATCTCCAGGATGCAAGCTATCTCTGTATAATATTAGTATGGATAGCTTAACTACCGACGTGATGATAAGTGGCGATGTAGTTTGGATGGTAGTCGAACTAGCATAGACAAAGCTGTGTTTTTTTTAAGATAATAGAATCAGACGTTACTATACGTAAGTCCATTATAATAAAGGAAAGAAAGTTAATTTACTACAATCCGTATGCAAAATTTGAAATAGTGTGTATTACCTAGTTTTTGAAGAGCACCGCCCGCCCTCTCTCAATAGCGTGCACAAGCAGACTAATACTATAAATTGGTGTCGTGTTCTTGACGCCAATTGTGTGTATTGCCTAGTGGTGGTGTTGTAGCGGTTAAGAGTATCTGGTGGCGGCTGCCGGTGGCGGTGTCCGCCGGAAGCGGTGCTCTTCAAAAAACTAGGCAATACATACCATTTTAAATTTTGCATGCGGATCTGAGCAAATTAACTTCCTTTCCTTTAGTATTGTTCTTTTGAAGATAACCACATAGTAATTGGACACGAAGACTGATGCAAGCTAATTATTCCAGTTTTATATTCGTCCGAATGATAGGTTATATCCATAGCAAAGAGATGGAAGCCTGCCGTCCCTCTTGTTGTCCGATGATGGGAAGGGAAAGGGGGAGTAAAAAACAAAAAGAGGACCTTGATTTTCTAAATTAAATAAATCTAGTTTTATTAAATATGTAGTATTCGCGAAATATTATAAATTATTACAGAAGAAGACTTGATACACAGTGGCGTTATTTAACAGAAATAATTTTATATATATTCCATACATAGTGTTACGCGTTTTTTCCATATAAGGGGTAGGCAGAGGCCACTCACGTAGCCCCCTTTTCGCCCTCGCGGTAAACGAGACGTGACGGGTGGCGAACCACGTCGCTGCCATTTTGGTACAAGTCAAAAAATTACGCCAAATATTACATAAAATTATGCCATAAAATAAAAGTTCAACAGAAATTTTTATTCTTTTAAGGACAGAAAGTACAATGCGGATTCTTTCAAAAAGTGCTCGACTTAGCAATAAGCCGGCCATTATGTGAAGCTTCATACGCAAGATGGCGGCCGCGTTACGTAAGCTGTTTAAATCCTACCTTCTTTGTTGATGCTTGATGAAACGTCACAACGATTCGTAACAATTTATGCGGGACGTAAAAATTAGATAATTACTCAGAGATTTTAATTATATTATTATCCGTGAGATATATTTTAAGTAACAGCCTATAAATGTCCCACAGCTGGGACAGACTTCTCATTTCCGAGAGAGCTCTATAGCCGGGAATAGTCTGCCACGCTATGGAGCACCAATTCGGGTTGGCGGACTTCACAAGTCTTCATTATATATTTATTCCTCTGACATGCAGTTTCCTTGCGATGTTTGCGTTCATCGCCAATGACGTGGCTAACCAGCACTTAAAATTGCGGCAAAAAGTGTGTTACATGTGTGGCCTCTGTGACGTGTGGCGGACCACGTCGCCGCCGCCAGCGCATCTTCACATAATGGTAAATCACATAATGTAACTCTCCATTGCGTTCCAACGAGAAGTATAGTGACAGCATTGCATATAATGGTATTATTCTGCACGAATAAGGGCTGTCCGTACAATACCTTACTCGCCTCTTACCACACCTCGGTAGGAATAAGGTAGGTGCTATTCTACTATGCCGGAGCTCTAGCAATACAAATAACGCTACTGTCTACAAATAGCAAAGTTTAGAAGCAGAAAATTTCACATTACGTAGTAAGTGCTGATTACCACGTGCTCGGCGGTGAAGGAAAACATCGTGAGGAAACCTGCATGTCTGAGAAATAAAAAATATTTCGAAGACAGCAGTTGCAGTCCGCCAACCCGCATTGGAGCAGCGTGGCGGATTCTTCCTAGCTCCTCTCAGAAATGAGAGTAGGCCTGTGCTCAGCAGTGGGACATTTATAGGCTGGAACTTAACTTTTTACTTACATACCTACATACAAAGTCACGCCTGTTTCCCATATCAGGGGTAGGCAGAGGCCAGTCACGTAGCCCACTTTAATTTAGATTCATACTGCCAATGTCAAACACAATAGACTGTGGTCAAGCAGTCACACAGAGTAAAGATTGTCGCCATAGAATTATAAAATGTTGCCCACAAATAATTACTCGAACCTTCAAACTTTAAAAATATATGAATTACGGTCGAATTTCGAACGACGAATAATTTTACACGCGTGGTGACAAGACAAACTCTGTGTGAGCTATGTATTACATTAGAGAGAGAGGACGAAAGATGACGCGTTGCCACTGCGCCGGACCGTGATGACGTCGACCAATCACAGCCTCTCCATATGACGATACTTTAATGCGCGAACACAGGGTGACCGACCACTACTACCCTGTAATGATATACCACAAATGTACGCGCAAACACAGAGGCACTGACTCGTCCCAACCTACCCGCGCCCGACGTAACGTTCATGCGATAAGATTGGAGGTAGGCTGTGCAGTGTCGGAAACACGGGGATATCCACAACACGACCCGACCCGAAAACCAACAATTTGTGTTTTACGCAGTGATTTCTGCAAGTGTTTTGTGGTAGCATTCGAACCCAGGATTGGGCGTAGAAGTCAGCTACTAGGGTTCATACCATATGGGCAGAAGCTTTGTTACCGTCGTTTATACTGAAGTATTGGCACTTCAAGGATATATATATGATATGATATGTATAGGTACTAGGATGGCGACGCTAATGGCTTTGTGTGACGTAATCGGAGAGAAACCGCTTAATAATAAAAATAAAAGTGGGTGCAAAAATATATTCCTTACTACTTAATCTAAATTAAGGTTGACATACTCCTAGTTCGCTCGCTTTTAATTTCATCGAACGCGTGTAACCTGGGTTCGATTCCCGGTGCCGGCACCACTAAAATTGTAAATTGCAATTTTAAGTGCTGATTTACCACGTGCTCGGTAGGAGGAAACCTGCATGTCTGAGAAATAAAAAATATTTCGGGTTGCAGGGCGCCGTGAGCTAGCGTAATCACTGGGCGTATGAGACTTAAGATCGTATGTCTCAGGGTGATGGGCACAGTGTGGTGTCACACAGATTTTTTTTGCGTAACACAGCATTTGTTATGGGCAGACGTTGCACTTACCATCAGGGTAACTGGCACTTAGGTGGTGGAATCATACGACCAATGAATGTTTAAGTAACCTACTTCGATGCGTAATATTTTTCTTAAATCCCTTGTGGTTTTTTATAGCATGTACATTGTCGTATCTAACTGAATCTTTGACCTCAAATCATTGCTAGAAACCGTCAAATTTGATTCCCGAAAAGTTTATGTGCAGAAAAGGCTTTGAACTGGTGACCCAGTTAGAACGATTTGCTAGCAGCTGTACTAACGTTGGCGGGCTTTGATTGCGATAATCCACGAAGTAGACTAAAGCTATAGCCTGTACCTTAACACCACAGGGGTATTTAATAAATCTAACGCGATAAAATTTAAAGGATTTTATCGCGTTTAATTTTTAAACTATTTATAACCTGACGTTTCGAGTACCTTACCAAACCCATGGTCACGAGGGGACTGAGGTGACGGATGTCCCGATGTAATAGTTAATCCGGGGTGCCTTCCGCTTTTAATTATTATTTTTGGTCCGATCTACGCAAAATGAGCTTACAGTGTCTTGATGTCTTGCAGTAGTTTGCTTGGTTTTCGATTTAATTTTCTTAATTATAGGATTACAAGCCGGTGGTAATACCCAACCATCTCCTCTATTGAAATTAGAATGTTTTTTTTAATTTCAATAGCCTCGCGAATCATCCTTCGTGGGAATCCGTGTTCTTTTGCAAGGATTTGTGATCTATCAAATCTGATGTAATGGTTGGGGTGATCCAGAACATGGTCACATACTGCAGACTTCCTAGAGCATCGATGCTTCACGTCAGCTTTGTGTTCTTTTACGCGGGTTTTTATAGATCTTTTTCTTTGTCCTATAGTTATATATAGTTTTATTGTCAGCAAGATTAAGGTATTTTATGCCACTGACAAAATGGTAAGAATCCTTTGAGCGTGTTTTGGAGGTACGAATAAAAAAAGTTCTATTCTATTCTATTCTATATCTCAGGATGATGGGCGCAATGTGGTGCCACAGAGAAATGTTCTGGGTGAGACAGCATTTGTCATGGGCAGACGTTGCACTCACCATTAGGTGGACGTTTCTCTCGTCTCGTCTTTTTCTCTACATACATACATAAGATCACGACTGTATCCCATAAGGGTTAATCAGAGACTGGGCACTCACTGCAAAACAGATGACTGCCACAATCCACGTTTCACCAAAACAATATAATGCACTTGGTGTGATAGGTGGTGAGCCCATCGCGACCATGCGCTGTTGGGTGCACAGTGCAGTTTAATTCCTTACGAGATCCAACGGATCTATCTCGTAAAAAAAAGTTAGTTTTTCTCTAAAACAAATAATCGAATTTAAGAAAATGTCAATTAAGAGCAGAATTGTAAAGACTGTTTCAGTAGAGTAATCGCGTGCAGTGACCATCACTGGGCGGATTAATTGGAGCGGCATTTAAATGGATTGCTGTTATGTGCACCAGCGGCACCATCTGCTTGAAACTGTGTAATCGCTTCAGAACATGCAACATAGACTGAGTTGGTAGCGTGAGTTATTTCATGAAAAGTGACACGTTTAAAATTTATCATTTTTATTTTGTTAGGTGCACAGGTTACACGCCGTGTGGTAGCGGCCTAAGAGAATCTACCACCCCATCCCATCCCGTGGGTGTCGTAAAAGTCGACAGAGGGAAATTAAAATCGGGAGATGGGCAGCAGCATCTTCCTGGAACATCTGAATAAATAAACTGCGGTTGCCAACCCGCCTGCCAAGCGTGGCAACTATGACAAAATCCCTCTAATATGAGAGCTACAAACTTTTGTAGCTATCTATGGGGGAGGCCTATGTTCAGCAGTGGACTTGTGATCGGCTGAAACGACGACGGCGAACGACGACGACAGATTACACTTAAAAAATGTTTGTTGATTTACGACGTGTAAACATTCATAGTGGAAGAGGCCACTCACGTAGCCCATTTTCGCCCCGGAGGAATCCGTCTAGGTAGGTACCACCCCAGGGCCAGTTATTCTGCCGTGAAGCAGTAGTCACACAGAAGTATTCTGGGTGACACAGCATTTGTTGTGGGCGAACGTTGCACTCACCATCAGGTGTACGTTTTGCTCGTTTCGTCACTTTCTACAATAAAAAAAAAACCATCGCTAATCCGAAATTATAGACATTCTGAATCAAAGCTATAGTAGAAAAAATAAAATAAAAAAATAAGCAAATGCTATAGTAGAAAAAATGAAAAAAGAGGAGGAGCATGTATTTTAGTAAAAAAAGGGCATCAGTCTATAGAAATATTGGACATAGCAAGAATCTCTTTACCGAATTTTATTGAATAATGCGCTATAGAATTAACATGTTACAAAACGATCATAGTATGTATATATACAGAGTTCCAAAAGCAAATAACTTAAATTTATTTTTCAAAAGACTAGAAGACGTTTTGGAAGTAACAAGACGAACTGGGAACAAGAATGTTATAATAACAGGAGATTTTAATATTGACACTTTAAAACATAATAATATTACAACAGAATTCGAATGTCTTTTATTAAATTACAATCTTAAGTTAGTTATCAAGCAACCGACGAAGAAGAAGTGGAAGAAGTAAAAGTGGAACATGTATAGACAACTTTGCACATAACTTCCAACGTAATTGTAAATCAGAAGTAATTGAGTTTGCCTTATCTGATCATACTGCGCAATTACTAAAATGCCCTGTTAAAAAAATATATATTATTGACTCTTGGCATATCAAACGACGCGATTTTAGTAAAGAAAGCATGACAAAGTTTAGTGACTGCATTCGTAAACTTTCCTTTTGTGACATTTATAAGACTAATAACCCAAACGAAGCCTATAATATATTTCTGGAAAATTCAATTTCAAGCTTTTTTATGACCTATGTTTTCCATACAAACTCATCACTATAAAACCAAGAATTAAACAAAAATGGGTATCTCACGGAAGAAAACTTTGTAGCAAGAAAAAGAGAGAATTGTTGTGGCAGTACAGACATAAACCTAATTCTTTTAATAAATTGCGTTTCAAGGAGTATTCCAGTAAATTACGAAAAATAATTAAACTAACACAGCGGGCACAAAATGAGTATTGTATTAAAACATCATCAAATAAAGGAAGAACTACATGGCAGATAATAAACATTACTAAGCAAAATTTACCAAAAGACTCAATTTCTGCAATTAAAATTGGTGATAAAATTATATATATAGTGTATATTTTATATATAATTATATATAATTATAATTATAGTGATAGTCTTAGAAATCTATAATTATATAATATATAATTATATATATAATTATAATTATAGTGATAGTCTTAGAAATCCACAACAAATATCCAATGCATTCAATGATTACCCAACCTATATTGGGTTTGACTAAGAAGATAACATCAATTCCAAAATGCAGTAATTCATTGTTTATGGCACTTTGTTTACCATACGATGTTTATCAAATTATAATGGCCTTGAGAAACACAAATAGTGTAGGTTATGATGGTATGTCAACCAAAATTGTCAAATTTGTAGCAAAACATATTTGTAATCATTTAAGCTATATCATCAATCTGAGTATAAGTGAAGGTTTTTTTTTTTCAGAAAAACTGAAATCTGGAGTGGTTAAACCCTTGCTTAAAAAAGAAAACAAGCAGCTAATGGAATGTTACCCATTGCACTTATATCAATGTTTTCTAAAATATTTGAAAAATATTACTACAAGGAAATAATAATGTACATAGCTTTCAGCAATGTATAAGTCATCAATTTCGTGAACGTTGCATGCTTCAAAGCGATTACATAGAACGTAGTGAAAGGTGCTGTTGATGCGTATTTCATCGATCATTCTAAAGTACCACCAGTTATAGATCGTGCACGCGAGCATTTTGTACTAATTACTTGTTTGCATTTTGATTGAGAGAGGAAATATTTTTACTGGGTGCTAATTATAGGAGAGGTTTTTCATTTTTATTCAGTAAAAGATATCCACTGCTTAGGTTTTAAATAATATTAGATATACAAGATTTATGATATACTTTATATATAATATTTTACTGCCGTGAAGCAGTAATGCGCAAACATTACTGTGTTTCAGTCTAAAAGACTCTGAGAGGAAGTGTAATCACTGGGCTTATAAGACTTAATAACTGATGTCTCTGGGTAACGGACGCAGTGTAGTGCCACACAAATGTGTTCTAGGTGACACAGCATTTGCAATGGGCAGACGTTGCACATACCATCAGGTGAACGTTCTGCTTATCTCGTCATCTTATACAATAATTAAAAATACTGCCCGTGGGAACGCAATGGGGAGTAATTTTTTTTTGGCTCGTACCAAAATGGCAAGGACGTGGTTCGCCACCCGTCACGTCTCGTTTTCCGTGAGGGCGAAAACCTGGCTACGCGAGTGGAACGAAATGAAAATAAAATAAAATTCATTATTTTAAAAACACATTTATTTATTTATTTTATGAAGATACTTATTACATGTTTTCCTTATGTTCGTTAGTTTATTAGGAAGTTAGATATAGTTTAAACAATTAATATAAAATTTTCAAGTATGAATATAACTAATAAATGATAGGAAATAATTTTAATAAATGATGAAGTAAGTTTTTGTACACTTAATATGATTATTAATGAGTGTAGAAATGGCACATAAATAATTACACAGTTACATATTAACGAGTATTACAGGCCTCTCTGTTTTATTTCGATTAAATAAAACTGTTTTAAATATTCCAAATAAATGCGGCAAAATTTTATATTTTACATTTACCATCAATATCTACAAATTATTCTCTACTCTAAAATCTAAATTTTTACCAAGTTATGTTCTTATATAAAAGTAGATATTAAACTTAAAGTAGATATGATATCGTAGACTTCATTAAACTTACATGTATGCAGTCAAAATCATTAAATCAGAAAAAGGTTTCAAATCAAAATTAAAAATTAAAATAAATGCCGCAAAATTTTATATTTTACATTAACCTTCGATATATACAAATTATTATCTATTCTAAAATCTAAATTTTTACCAAGTTACGTTCTTATGTAAAAGTAGATCGATATCGATATCGTAGACTGCATTAAACTTACATGTATGCAGTCATAATCATTAAATCAAAAAAAGTTTTTTATAATACTCTGATGGGTTATATACCATAACACGTCGATTATAATCATCTCCGAATGATCTCTACTAAGCCTATACTAAATATGAATAGTAATTCAAGTGATTGCTGTTTTTATATAAGAGACAAATTTATGTACACATCATGTTCTTCTGTCGGTACCTTCTCCATTCAGAGGGAAACTTATGAAGAAACGGCGACAGGTCACAAAAGAATAATGTTCAACAAGCGAAATTTCTTACGTACAATAATAAACATATTTCTTTTCAGTAATAAATGTGACACTGTAATGATTGGTTCTTGTTGTTTTTAGGTATCAAAATTGAAAAATTCGTCAATCAACACCAATGAGGGATTCAATTATATAATAATTGATTACCAAAACTCCCTACTTGACAATAGGAAAGGACTGTTAGAAATGTTACCGTCTTAGAAGCCGCACGATAGGAACTGAAAGAGCCGAACTGACAGTGCTCAGGTCAGCAAAGTACCATGCCGTACGGCGCAATCATGTGGTCGACTCATTTTACGCATGTGAAACCGAAGGCAGTATTACACAATATTATTTAATTTTTAGGCACTATACTAATTTTCTACATATTTTAGTTATAGAATTTTTATATGACGATATAATTATGTATACACAAGAAGGTGTATATATGCTCCAATAGATTATAGCAAAATTTTGATTTACTTTTCTACTACCTAAATTATTAATTTATATAATAGTAAATATTCAATACGAGGAAAATCGATTTTTAATCTACGCAGCTTTGCTTCGTCATAGTCGCTACAAGAATATCTATGTTCCCCAATCCAGTTGCAAATTTCACAATTGTACCTAAATAATACACAATAGTACACTACTTCATGCATAATTATGTTATTACAAATGTCAGTTTAAATATCGTAAATTAGATTTACCATATCTTAAGAGATAATTCAATTCTATTCGCATTGCGGTATTATATATGTTAACCCTTAAAAATAATTAAAGCAGCACCATATGAAAGAATAATCTCCCTGCGATCATTGGTACAGTTTATAATTTTGTAAATAGATAAAGTGTTTTTATAAAATATATAAAAAAGCCTTTGTGCAAAATTGGTCTATTTTGGGACGACGTCTTACGTAAGGACGTATGCATAAGTCAAAGTTAACGAATGTTCCAAATACTGTTTATAATTGATCCAGTGAGGACATGATTTTTGGTAAATGTAAGAATGTAAACAATTAAGGAAATGATTTGCAAACTGCGCATAATGGATCATATCCAAAACTGGTCCTTATTATCTAAATTACTATTATACTTGACATTTTAAGCACCTAACATCACTAATACGAAATAAATGTCAGCTAGACGTTCATAATTCAAGGGAATACTGCTTGAGACATATCTAAATATTAAAATTAGTTTATAAATACACATAGTCTAATTTTACAAGTGAAGGTATATACATTTTGCGCCTTATATATGAAGATGTGTAATTATACAAAGGAGATAAATTCAAAAAGTAATATGACGCTATAAAAATACAAGACTCGTAGAATTTCCTTAAAGCAAAAATGATATCACACAAATAATTTATTGGCGGCGGCTCGTTAAAAGAATACTACCACTCCATCTCATCCAATGGATCTCGTAAAAGGCGAGTAAGGAATTAAACTGCACTGTGCACCCAACAGCGCATGGTGGCGATGGGCTCACCACCTATTACACCAAGTGAATTATATTGTTTTGGTGAAAGTGGATTGTGGCAGTCATCTGTTTTTGCAGTGAGGGCCCAGTCTCTGACTTCCCCTTATGGGATACAGTCGTGATCTTCTGTATGTATGTATGTATGTTAACATAATTTTTGGTGCATGATTTAGATCGATCGGTGATTTTTTTTAATTGAAGGATATTGTAACATGGTAACCATGATGGTTGATACACCTGGATTAAAATTTACTATCACTACGATCATTATTCAATTCGCCACTGACCTTAAATTTTTAGCATTTTCACTTGCACCTAAACAGCACACCAAAATACGAGATCTACTCAAGTTCTTTTATTTGTTACAAAAATATCTTGAGCTTCACCATATTTCAATTAAAGCGTATTCTATTCTGCTTCCTGTGCTTTATTTCTACTTGGATCCTATCAATACACGAAGATATTTTGTTTTAATCTATGGACTGAACAATGCCATCATTTACATGTATACGCCACACAATTGTTTTCTTGTTTTACGCGTCCTAAAATATAAATTCCTCTCTCAAAACTCAAATAGTTAATATCTAAAAATTCCAAAGAGGTAAAGAAAGATATACTCGTAGTACGTCGGTATTGAATTTTTTTTCAATATCCAAACACATATTTCTAACGAAGTAGTGCAGGGCTTAAAGCTAACCATTACATTATACACGATATTCTAGATATGTAAAACATTTTTTTGATATAATTTTTATATTACACTGGACATTTGTAATCTACGAATTTTTTGACTTAGAGTCATTGATTCTAAATAATATTCGTTGTTTTACAATATATAGTAGATTAATTTTATTAAGATAAAACCTACTGTTTTATTCCATCAATATAAATAATAATACAATAAGTTTATACAAGTCTGAAAGAAGGTTAAAAGAGACGACGACGGAACTGCATCAAAAAGCACTAACAGACAAGCAACTTCATATACATTATAACCATAATATTCACTCTGCGTTAATACTTCTACGTTACAGATGTAAATCCTTCATTTAATTAAAAGTAGTATATTTTATCCGTTGCTTGGAAATGTACGTGCTTTTTGCCGTGCGGCGGTAGCACGACCAACAACCATCAGGCCGGATTGCCTTTCCTACCGTTCTTCGTTTCTACTTTCACGCACTCATTAACACTTTTAGATTTCATCGGGCTCTTTCTTACTTCTTCGTCACTTCTGTCACCGGGCTCCTTTATTTCAGGAATTTGTTTCGGTTTTTGAGAGTCTATCACTTCACGGTCGACTTGCGTTAGGACCTCCTGAACGTGAATAGTGAGCTCTGGGCGAACAACCTGGGTAAATGGTAGTAGTGCACCAGCAACGTCCATAGTGTTGTTTATATTTCTGTGCCATAACTCGAGCACTACACTCCGCCGTTGCTACTTGTATCTCGGAGGTCCTAGCCAGCCGCAACCGAATACCTGGTCAGAATTAGTTAAAAGTATCTGTTAAAAAAATCTACAAAAACTTTGTGGATTTGAGTATTTTTAGTACGTTTATATTAAAAGTGACGACCGCGGCTCCTGGCTGCCAATATTTGTGCAAAAAAACATGAAATGTTGATTTTCGAGTCTGGTTGTATTGTGATTGCCCCGGTGTCTCTAATACTGAATCCCAGCTTACCTATCGTATCGCTAGGGCGTTACATCAAGCGCAGGTAAGTAAGAAAGAGTACGTGCCTCTGTGTTTCGGCTAACACTTGTTGCACTATAATATCTCCTGAGTAGTTGATAGCTTCTGCCAGTATTCGGATGTTGTCGCCGTTGTCGTAAATCGACCAGGAGGACACCATCCTCATCATACATCTTTTTTTTTCATCGAATTAAATTTAAAGTGTCATTAGTTTTGATCTTATTGAGACATTTATTAATGATTGCTTACCAATTTTAAATATATTTGCAATAGTTAAAGACTAGGATTAAACTGAAAAGGAAGATAATATAAAATATGATGCGTTACGTACCTGGCATACAACCAGAGCCAATAACAGCAGTAATATCAACATTATAACTCCCCAGATGACACCCAGCTGAGTTATTGCGAACACGTATAACGTTCTATGGCACCACTGGTTGGGCTCAAATAACGTTGGTGCATAATCTGGCCACAAAATGCCCATCGTCCAATAGTTTCCAAACGCAAACCTGAATTTTTGTAAGTTTTAAATCATAAAAAAAAATGCTACGGTTACGAACGCTGTATTCTATAACTTTACTTTATGTATTTGAATTAACGCGACCGCGTGGCCTAGTGGTCAGAGTACCTGACTTCTACGCCGCGGGTCCTGGGTTCGATTCCCAGCCAGAGCCAACATTTGTGCTAAAACACAAATTGTTGGTTTTCGGGTCTGGCTGTGTTGTGATTGTCCCCATGTTTCTGACACTGCATCCTAGCCTACCTCCGATCTTATCGCATCAGCGTTACATCGGGCGCGGGTAGGTTGGGACGAGTGAGTGCCTCTGCGTTTGCGCGTACACTTGTGGCACTATAATATCTCCTGCGCAGTTGATGGCTCTCGACAGTATTCGGAAGTTGTCGCCGAGGTCGAGATCGGCTAGGAGAACATCATCATCATTTGAATTAAGTTTGCAATAATATTTTGATTAAGAAAACTATGAAAAATATAAAAGGAAATACCATCATTACATTACGTCATGATGATATTGCCTTTTTTCTTAACTATGCCACGATTGTAATAATTGTTGTAGTAAAAAAATCATAATCTACTTAGATTATTGAGGCTATTCTGTAATCGGAGTTGCTGGTGGCTCTTAATATAGATTAGAATTTGTTTATTCTGCCGTCAACTGCCACGGCAGATAAGTAACAAAATTTTGATAAAAAATAATCCACTTTAAACTTTTTCTTATAGTCGGTTCTTCATTATTACACAAACTTTTTCTTAAACTCCTTATCTTTCCTTCATTTTTACACAAACATCTATATTAAGCAATTCACATTGCAAAGTAAAGACACTATAGACAAAATAAAGCGACACTTGAGTATTCATCTTTTTTAATCATATAGCACATAGCAATATGTAAGAAAAAATTTAAAGCTGTAATGAATAACATTAATGATATCACGATATTTTTTCTTAAATATAAAAAAAGCTTACCACCCCATAAGAAATACAGTCAGCGTATAAGCCAATACTCTTTCTGGCACACTTGCCGGGGAGTTGGAATTTCTGCTTGCCAACTGTGCCCACAGCAACCAACAAATACCAGCTCCCCCAGCTGCACCTCCGACTATCATGTACACCGGTATACGTGGCTCCGCTGGACAATCGCGTATATACTGTACACCTGATGGAATTAAAGGTAATGGTAAAGTAAACAAAAGGAACACCTATAATCATTCATTATGTACTTTTATGTAATGATGATGGATCAAATCTTCCATAGAACACTTTATTACTAAAAAATGTCTATATATTCTATTTTATTTAGCCACCATCTGGGGTTGAAACTTTATACGCGATAGTTAAAAAATCCATGAAGCTCCGAAAGTTTTTGTGATATAATAATAAAACGAATACGAAAGAGTCCATGGTTATAATCCATTATGTATGCAAATTTACGTCTAAAGTAAAATTATTTTGGACATTTAAATGAAACTAATTTTTACGGATTTTATCGCGTTTAATTTTGAACTATTTATCTATTTATAGACCGACGTTTCGAATGCTTTACAGCACCCACGCTCACGGGAGGACTGATGTGACAGATGTCCTGATGTCTTTATTAACCCGGAGTACCTACAGCTTTCAATTATTATTTTCGGTTCGATCTTCGCAGAAAGAGCTAACTGTGTCTTCAAGTCTTACAGTGGTTTGCTTGGTTTTTGATTTAATTTTATTAATTATAGGATTCTTAGCTGGTAGGTTTTGGTTAGGATGTTTTTTTTTTAATTTTAATAGCCTTGCGAATCATCCTTGGTATGAATCGGTTTACTTTTTATGTTTTTTTACGGATTTATGGTTTATCAAATCTGATGTAATGGTTGGGATGATCTAGAACAAGGCCACAGACTGCAAACTTCCTCGAGCGACAATGCGTCTTTTAAAGTTCGATTTTGTCTAGTAATCGCAACACAATAGGGAATTGTATTTGAAACACAAAAAGTCGAACGTCACAGACATAACCTTTGATTTAATGTGATTGATTTTAATCAGAACTGCTTTGAATTTTCTAATAACTTTAAATTTGCTTACCCATTATCAACATTATTACAGGCAACGTCGATAAGCACGCCAGAAAAACAGTCATCAGAACTATAACAACAAGTAGATTTTATGAGTGACAACATAACAATTTATAAAATCATATTACTTACATAAATTTCGATCAATAAGTAAACTTACTAGTTCTGTTCATAATTTTCGCAGCTCTACACACAAAGTCTACAGTACTCGATGCTTCCATATTTGCGTCTTTTAATTGATAAGCAACAGATCCATAGGTCGTCAAGCCCACTCCAAGGCCCATGCCACTGCGTTCGTTGTACTTAGCTTGTTCGCCACATAGCCGCCTCTGCTCGTCGCCAGAAACCTGTATTTTTAATATTTTACATTTTGAACGTTTAAACGACGTTGTTTTTTTATTCGCAATGATGATATAATTTTTTTCTTGAATGTGGTCATGTATTTATTGTAAAGAATTTATCCTATGCCACATATTGGTCTAGTTTTAACAACGTTGTCGACAGAATGATGGGTTTTTACAACACACTGCAAAGTATTATAGACTGCACTCAATGTGTCTCATTTAATTCAAAAATATGCTTTTAAAACATAAAAGAAATTATTTAAAATGTATAAAAACCAACTAATAGAGCTTTAACAAGCTTACCTGACTGACAGAACTTGAAGCTCTTCTAGAGCCAGCATCAGACATGGCACCCGTTCCGCTTTGGCGACCACTTAAAGATGCCCTGTAGGGCGAAACGCTTCGACCTCTCGCAACTAAACACAAATTTATAATTACAGAAAAGACACAAGTGGATTCGATTATTATCTAAAAAGAATCACAGCTTGGACAAAAATATGAACAGGTCACATAATTCATTTCAATAAAATTCAATTAATTAAGACCTAAATAGTAATGTAAACACATTTAAATATTCTAAATAAGTAAAAAAGTAAACATTTACCGGCACTTTCTTCACTTGCCCGTCTTTCTCTTGCTACCAAAGGTTCTTGAAAAGTTAAAGTAAGACTGCCTCTAGGGCTAACCTTCGAAGCATCTAGTTCTCCCGCCACCAAGCTACCTCTTGCACTCCTTTCCGAAGGAGCAATACTTCCTCGAGGGCTTCTTTGAGAATCTGGAATCAAAGAGCCCCGAGGACTTCTAATAAAATCGGGACAGTCGGTGCTTTTCAAGGACGTATCAGATACAACGCCACCCCTTGGACTAGTCCTCGGACTGGGTCCTAATTCTTTTTGGCTCCGTGCTGGATCAATTTGTATGCTTGCAACGGAGTGCCTCGGACTTCTGCCCACATCAGGTACAAGAGAGTTTCTTGGCTGATTCCATGACGTGCCATCGGGTACCAAACTGCGGCGAGGACTTCTTGCCGTAACGTCAGGCGTTATACTATTTCTCGGACTTCTATTGAAATCCTGGGGATTTAGACTTAGCCTGGAACCATAAGCCAAATCAACTCCTAAATTATTTCTAGAAGGTGCTAGGCTGTTTCTTATTTGCGATGCTGTATCCGGTACTATAGAATTGCGGGCAGATCTTGTTTCAGGAACTAGTGAATGTCTCGGACTTCTGTGGTAAATATCTAACGCTGCATCAGGGGCTAAGCTAGCTCTTGGGCTTCTTTGTGGAATAGGCTCGGTTTCGTCGTCAGTTTCCGTAGTTGCTAGGGACGCTCTCCTCGAGGGTTGTGCCGATGGTCTGGGGGACCTGGTCTGTGGCGATGTGGCAGCACTTCTGGAAGCCCTGCGCCGCCTGGATGACGATGTTCTATGCAACATGATGCTTTACTACATTACTTTAACTCTATACTAATTTCCGAACCTTCTTGGTCCTGATTGTTGATTTAATCCGACCTGTGACAAAATAAATAATGTTAAAGGAAGCATAAATAAAAATTATTTAATACTCAATAAAAAGTCTCCCTTTTCTTAAAATTCTTAAATTTTTCTTGCGTATACCATTACTTTACACAACTATCAGAATGTAACTTTCAAAAAATGTCAATAGTAAATTTCAATAATCACAGACTTTGTAAAGCGGTTCCTAACTAATTCGGTAACTAGTGGAGTCGTCCTACATCGCGCTGTCTGGTTGACGTTCGAAAACCATTCTTCCCTAGCGGCTGCGGCTCTAATTGCGCTGAGGGATGTATAAAAAAGCACACCCTTAGTTTATCTGCACGATATGTGACCAAAGTGAGGCAATCAGTAAAGCTAGTATTACCGGGAAATTCCGATGGATCACTTTTCTGGTGAGGATTTTAGCACTAAACTTTAAAAAATATCCACATAATATTTTTATAAATTTTCGCTCAACGAAGAGAATTTTTTTTAACTTATTTAAAATAGGAATTATTGGACAATCATTCCTATCTTATACAAGTCAAAAAGTCCAAAGTCAGATGAACGTTATTCTGCATTATACTGCTGGCTCAACGTATAACGTATCACAAATTCGGCTGGGATTTAAACACAAATTATACCCGCAAATTCTCGAATAAGTGACGAACATCGCAACCGCCTAATTGAAGTAATTTTCATACTGAAGCAAAAACTATTTTTTTTTATAGGAGAAAGTAACGAGACGAGCAAAACATTCTCCTGATGGTAAGTGCAACGTCTGCTTATAACAAATGCCGTGTCACCCAGATCATTTTTGTGTGGCACCATGCTGTCACGTCAACCTGACACATAAAATATACCCAGTTATTACACTATCAGTACCCTTCAGACCGAAACAAAGTAAAGTTAGCACACTACTACCCTACTGCTTCACGGCAGAATGACCTGGCTCTGCGGTGGAACCTACCTAGACGGATTCCTTCATAGGAATCCCATCACTGAAATCAATGTATAAATATACAACTGTAAATTTTTCCCTTATGTTTTTGAGGTTTTATGAGGTTTTACGTAAGCAAACGCAGTTTATAAAAGAAACAAATAAAGTTTTAGTATCCGTGATGCATGAGATGAATGAATGATAACATTTACATTTTTGTTGGTTTTATTCGTCCTTACAAAAAGACGTTGACATAATTTTATTACCAAGAAAGTGAAATGAGAAAGTTACATTCAAAATAATCTAGCTTC
Organism: Luehdorfia chinensis; assembly: GCA_019845155.1. NCBI lineage: Eukaryota > Metazoa > Arthropoda > Insecta > Lepidoptera > Papilionidae > Luehdorfia > Luehdorfia chinensis. The sequence goes on from JAHVAK010000390.1 coordinate 4,258,374, forward strand.
CGGAGCAATTGACGTTACTGTTTCACAGGAACGTCAATTGCGTAGTATGTGATTTTTAATCACTTACGTTTTGATTACATGATGATTATTCTATATAAATATAATAAAAGAAACATCGTTTACAGATACAATAACGAGTAATTTGTACGAAAGTGATCATTTTTGATTTTTTTTAAAGTCGTATTTTATTTTATTATTTTATAATATGAGCGAGACGAGCAAAACGTTCAACTGATGGTAAGTGCAACGTCTGCCCGTAACGATGTTTCAGCACTGTTATTATTTAGTTGATAATTTATATTTGAATTTAAGCAAAAAAATTCAGTCAATTTAGTAAAGAATCTAACCATTACATCAGATTTGATAAACCACAAATCCTCGCAAAAGGTCACCGGTTCCTACCAAGGATGATTCGCAAGGCTATTGAAATTAAAAAATATATCCTAATTTTAATAGAGAAGATGGTTGGGTACTACCACCAGCTTAAGATCCTAAAATTAATGTAAGCCTGCCTGCAAGACTTCAAGATACAGTTAGCTCTTTCTGTGTAGATCGGAGCAAAAATAATAATTAAAATCTGAAGGTACTCCGGGTTAACTATGACATCAGGACATCTGTTACCTCAGACCTCCCGTGACCACGGGTGCTGTGAGTCACTCGAAACGTCGGGTTTCGTAGTAAATAGTAAAATTAAACGCGATAAAATCCGTATTTTTTATTTTTTAGTTTCATTTAAATGTGTAGGGTTGGCGTAAATATAAGAAATCATTATTTTGTATCTGCCATAAAAAGGTTTTTAAGTTTTTTTTCATGAATGTAATTGTTCAATGTACTAATTAATGTAATGACCACTAACTGTCCTTAAATAAATAAAACATTAGTCTCCTTAAACAGCTCTTGTAGCTACTGAACAGCATACTGTGGTAGTAACAAAACTATTATGCAGTCTAATGAAGGAAGGTAAGTTACTTTGCTAAGATCCGCATGCAAAATATAAAAATGGTGTATATTACCTAGTTTTTTGAAGCACCGCCCGCCCTCCCTCAGTAGCGTGCACAAGCAAACTAACACCGCCACCAGGTACCCTTTACCGACCACTACAATACTACCACTAGATAATATACACCACTGAAGTCGAGAACACGACACGTGTTTCGCCCCAAAACGAGGCATTATCAAGCGTCATAGACTCTACGACAGACAGCCGCCGAGTGACTGTATGAGTATAGATAAGTAATGGGCTTACTGTTCTAGTTAGTTTTGTTTCAGTAATAACAGTCGGTTTTAGTTACTTTGCCCAATCACAACATTTTTACTGTGTTTCGAAATAAAAGCTGTGAGCTAGCGTAATTATTGAGTATATGAGACTTATGAACTGATGTCAGGATGACGAGCGCAGTGTGGTGTCACATAGAAATTTTCTGTGTGACACAGCATTTGTTATAGGCAGACGTTGCACGTACCAGTAGGTGAACGTTTTCCTCGTTTCATCACTTTATTAAATAAAAAAATTAAAAAATATTTCTGTGTGACACCACACTGTGCCTGTCACTCTAACATCAGTTAAGTCTCATATGCTCAATAATTACGCTAGCTCACAGTGGCCTTCAGACCGAAACAGTAATGTTTGCACACTACTGCGTCACGGTAGAATAACTGGCTTGTCTAGGGCGGTACCTACCTAGACGAATTCCTGCGAAGGAATCCTACCACCAGTGGTAAATCAGCACTTAAAATTACAAAACAGTTTCAGAGGTGCTGGTGATCGACCTCAGAACACTCTCATAAAATGATATTAAAGCGGCCCGGCCCCTGAACTACCACGGCAAGCAATCATGTAAAAAAAGTAAAGTAACAGCCTATAAATGTCCCACTGCTGAAGTGGGACATTTATAGGCTGTTACTTTACTTTGGCACAGGCCTCCACCTATTTCTGAGAGAGTTTTGGAGCCGGGAAAAGTCCGCCACGCTGCTCCAATGCGGGTTGGCGGACTTCACATGTCGTCGAAATATTTCTATTCCTCGGACATGCAGGTTTCCTCACGATGTTTTCCTTCACCGCTGAGCACGTGGTAAATCAGCACTTAAAGTTTTAGTGGTGCTGGCACCGGGGATCGAAGCAATGTTACTCCCGTACTATGAAATTAAAGGCGAGCATCCGCCCCCTGAGCTACCAGGGCTGTCATGTGGTCAGCAATCATGTGGTCGACTTATATTATAAATGTAGTCAAATTTAGATATTTTCATTTCATAATAACAGCTGAAAAGGCAGGCCTTAAATGTTTGCAGAAATGCCCGTTTATATAACTTTTAAGTTTATTGACATAGGTCTCCCTCCGTCATGTGAGGGTATAGATCTTTGTCGGCCGCGTAGGTTTTAGGTTGGCGCCCTTCACTTGCCTATAAATAATATTATTCTTAGATATTCAGATATCACGATATCGATTCACCAATGTGTACGAGGTCAATCCGTACTTAAAACGTACATTTTTACTTTTAGATAGGATTAAGGTTTTGAGATAAGTTAGATACAATGTATATATATTGTTTCTAAAAGGTGTTTTTGTCTGTATGCAATATCTTTGTCTGTATGCAATATCTCCCTGAATATTGCATCATAATTAACGTTTGATACATGATTTTGAAGATTATACTTTCCTCTAATGCCGAAAAATAAGGAAATGTATTGATGTTTTCGTTAAAAAAATTGATAAGAAAAAATTGAATTAATAAATTTGATTGTAGAAAGCGCCATCTGGCCTATGATATCGGCCAGATCACGATACTTTGCGAAATATTCGCACGGGCTAGCTAGCTTAAAAATAATATTAGCAATGCAATCAGCTGAAACTGCTCTGCACGAAATTAGCGTATAGGTCGTTAACTCCTTTATACTTTTCGTTCACCCCTTCTCAGAAAAAGTAGGGTGTGGTAGGTAAGTGAAATAGAAGCCCGTGTCATGTTTATTTTACTTATTTTTAAGTTTTATTTATTGCCGCGGCAGGGTAATAGGTTTATGTAGTTTGTTGGATGTACGGGACTCTAGTAAAGTCAAAGATAGTCAATTAATAATACCGTGTATCGTTTTTATTCCACCCACCTATCGCACCCTAACTTTTCTGGAAAGGAGAGCACAATCACACTGTATATGTATTATATGCATTAAAATAAGATTTTTAATCACAACTTTTGCTATACCTTTGCCCCCCTGGCCGAAATTTCGGTGACCATTTACGAATCCTCTCCAAATCTATAATCTGCACAGGATATAACACCAGTACTCGCAAACACAGAGGCATGTTAAAGTCTGCACAGTATAATGAGTAATCTCTCCCCATAATCCTCCAAAAATATCGCTTAGCCCAGTTAACAAAACAAAATATTGTCATGCCCTGCATTACTCTTTAAGCGCCGAGATTAAAGCTTTAGAACAAACTTCAATATCTTTCTAAACAACCCTGTGGTATTATAAACTTTTTATATTTTAAAATTCTTTCACATCATCTCCAGCGTACACTATGTGCGAAAAACGTGACCGGAAAAATAAATGAGGAGTCGACAGGTAACTTCAAAAGAATTTAACTCAGTAAGAAAAGCGAGCCGTTAGTGTCGTAAAGGTCAACAGTGGGAAAATAAAAACCAGGAGATGGGCGGCAGCAACTTCCTGGAACATCTAAAAAATTAACTACGGTTGCCAACCCACCTGCCTAGCCTGGTAACTATAACAAAATCCCACCCTAAATGAGAGCTACACACTTTTGAGGCAATCTGTGAAGGAGGCCTATGTTCAGCAGTGGACTAGTGATAGGCTGAGATGATGATGATGATGATGATGAAAAAAAGCGATGGGGTGAGAAAATTTACTTTTAATAATAGACACATGACACACGGTCTCGCCATTTTCCCATATAAGGGGTAGGCAGAGACGGCACCCGTAACCACGAAAAATCCACAATCCACGTAACATCTGGTCGGCTCGACTGACTCAGTATTTGCGTTTGCTACAGCTTGTTCTGCCTGTAAAACGCACCCAAGATGTAGGACCAATTCTAGTACAAAGTTTTTTTTTCACTAAAACAAATATATACATAAATAGATACAGACAGGCCTTTTCCCATTTAAGGGGTAGGCAGAGGTGACTCACGAAGTCCACTTTTCGCCCTCACAGTCAAAAAATTCTACTTCATTGCGTTCACACAAGCAGTATATTGACAGTTGTATATTATGGTGTTATTCTGCTCGAATAAAGACTGTCCGTACAATAGGTAGGTAGGAAAGAGGTTTTTACTGGTGGTAGGATTTCTATGCAGGAATCCGTCTAGGTAGGTAGGGCCAGTTATTCTGCCGTGAAGCAGTAGTGCGCTAACATTACTGTGTTTCGGTTTGGAGTCCACTGAGAGCCAGCGTAATCACTGAGCATATGAGACTTAAGAACTGATGTCTCAGGGTGACGGGCGCAGTGTGGTGTCACACAGAAATGATCTGCGTGACACAGAATTTGTTATGGGCAGATGTTGCACTTGCCATCAGGTGAACGTTTGCTCGTACAATAAAAAAGGTAGGTGCTATTCTAATCTGCCGGACACCTATCGGCTAAATAAAATAATACATATATATAATCGATTGACTCATAACGATATCTCCGAAACTACTAAGCCTATGGACTTGACATTTGACGTAAATATTCCTAGCCCGACATAGACACACGTTAAGAACGGATATTGATTTCTTATATTTACGCGAACACTACACATTTAAATTAAACTAAATTTTACGGATTTCACTGCGTTTATATTTACTATTAACGCCGTGGTAGCTCAGGGGCCTGGTGCTCGCCTTTTATTTCATAATAAGCGAGTAACCTGGGTTCGATCCCCGGTGCCAGCACCTCTAAAATTGTTCTACAATTTTAAGTGCTGATTTACCACGTGCTTAGCGGTGAAGGAAAACATCGTGAGGAAACCTGCATGTCCGAGGAATAGAAATATTTCGAAGACATGTGAAGTCCGCCAACCCGCATTGGAGCAGCGTGGCGGATTCTTCCTAGCTCCCAAACCCTCTCAGAAATTAGAAGAGGCCTGTGCTCAGCAGTGGGACATTTATAGGCTGAAACTTTACTTTTTTTTCTATATTTACTATTTATATCGCGACGTTTAATATAATTAAATCAAAAACCAAGCATACCACTGCTAGACTTCAAGATACAGTAAGCTCTTTCTGCGTAGATCGGACCAAAACGAATAATTAAAAGCTGAAGGTACTCCGGGTTAACTATGACATCAGGACATCTGTCACCTCAGTCCTCCCGTGACCATGGGTGCTGTAAAGCACTCGAAACGTCGGGATATAAAAAGTAAATATAAACGCGATAAAGTCCGTAAAATTTAGTTTCATTTAAATGTTAAAAACGGATTTTAGGATATTTTACTCATAAATATGTGAACTGCTGTGCTGTGTTTCTCTTAGCAGAGTTTAACATAACCATACTCCCGTGCGTAGCCGGGGCTGTTCAATAAGTCTTCGTCGTCGTTTCAGCCTATGGTCCACTGCTGATCATAGGCCTTCCCCATAGATTGCCGCAAAAGTTAGTAGCTCTCATTTTAGGGAGATTTTGCCGTAGTTGCCACGCTTGTCGGGCGGGTTGGCAACCGCAGTTTATTTATTCAGATGTTCCAGGAAGATGCTGCTGCCCATCTCCTGGTTTTGTTATCCCTCTGTCGGCTTTTACAACACCCAAGGAATGAGATGCGGTGGTACATTCTCTTAAGCTACCGCAGCTAAGCACGAGCACACGACTCAATAAGTAAGTATAAATATATAATTAGATTATTTTTTGTGAATTTGATCTCTATATCTGTGTCATATTTTTTTGTACCGCAATTGAGTGTCTCTCCAGTGAAAATTCATTAGTTTGTTTCATAGAAGAGAATACAAAGAAAAGATAAAGCAAGAACCAACTCCAATTTATAAGTAACTAACTGGAGCCCGCGACGTTGTCGATAATGCATTGAAATATACCGAGGGTAGTATTTGATTTTCCGGGATAAAAGTATTCTATGTCCATTTCCAGGACGCAAGCTATCTCTTTGCCGAATTTCGTCCAGATCGGTCCGAGCCGTGAAAAGGTAACAAACAGACAGAGGGACAGAGAGAGCTATGAGTATGGGTGTAATAAGTGATAAAAAAATTATATGGATGAAAAGTGGCCATTGTTAAAATTTTGTATCATAAAATATAAGTATAGTCATGTTCCATTCCTGACCTTTTACTCGTAAATTTAATGGGTTTAGAATGTCAGAGCCCTTACTTCTCAGAGAGAATTAGTTCTCGTGTGTATATTGTAAGCTTTACATTATTTCATTAAAGCTCTCTGCAAGAAATGAGAGGAGGCTAGTGGGACATTTATAGGCTTGTAGCGACTTCTATGTCGCTACATGAGAAGCTCAAAAAATATTCGCACACGTCCATAATCGCGCTATGAAAGTTTTCTGAGATGTTTACTATATATACAACATCTAAATATTTCTAGTTGGAGGAGACGTCCTCCCCAGATCAGACCACTCGATCTGGCGGGTAGCTACCCTTTTCATTGGCAATATAATACCCCAAACTGGTGACCCCGGTATGAACATCCGCAGCCAGTTTCTCCGAACCACAGCAACAACATTTTCGGCCAATTACTGTCACAGCACAAGACTACTGTCGGCACAACGCGTGCTTCCTAGTCTCTCAGCCACTAAGGATCAAAGGCCGCCCCTTCTCCTCAGATTGACTCCTGCGGCATCAAAACTTGTCTCCATACGTCTCAACGCACTGAAGACCTGGAGACAGGTTCACCGCAACGCCAGACTGCACCTCATCGCCTGACGTCTCAAGTTCTCCACGCTAAAACTACGACTTCCAGTCTCAGGGGGGGGAGTCATGTAGCGATATCTGTGTCGCCACATGAGAAGCTCAAGAAATATTCGCACACGTCCATAATCGCGCTATGAAAGTTTTCTGAGATGTTTACTATATATACAACATCTAAATATTTCTAGTTGGAGGAGACGTCCTCCCCAGATCAGACCACTCGATCCGGCGGGTAGCTACCCTTTTCTTTGGCAATATAATACCCCAAAGGCTAAATAATAAAAGAAAACATTACCAATCAAAGGCTGTTACTTTACTTTTTTTTAAATAAATGAAAAATCCACTTGTCAATTTTGCTTGTGTTCGAGCCATAAAACGAAAGTTAAGTAAAACTGTTATGTTTTCGCGGCCACAGTTTGTTATCATAAAACAGATTAAAAATTGAAGTGACATTAATTTCTGCAAACCGTCCCACGCCGTTCCGAGAAAATTTTCGCGCTAATAATATTTTTCGTGGAAAACGTCACTCGTATTTTATATTTTCATGGCTTCTACTTAAAGCATTACTTAGTAGACGTATGTTTGTAGTTAACGTGCAGCGATGGTAAGCGGTCACTATATGTAATTCAACTTCGATGAAGAATCTAATTTTTTTCTGAAGTGATAACTTCTTTAGCCGCGTTGAGCGATTTTTGGTAGGGGAAAAAATTACGGATTCGCGTCAGCGTTGACCTTGTGACACATGCATGTTTTGTGCCAGACGCCTGACTAGCGCCGCGTCAGAGGTAGTCAGAGACTGGGCACTCACTGCAAAAACAGATGACTGCCACAATCCACGTTTCACCAAAACAATATAATGCACTTGGTGTTGTGGTTTTGGTTGTGGCAGTCATCTGTTTTTGCAGTGAGTGCCCAGTTTTTGACTACCCCTTATGGGATACAGTCGTGATCTTATGTATGTAAAATCTTGTGATTTCGCGTCACCGACATACTGTAATATCAATAAGTGACGTTATGTGGACCACTTGAAATGTTTATTTTGTATATACAGTGCATTGTTTTAATTGTGTTTTCGATAATCATTATTTGAAATGATTAAATGTAGAACCACTGTTCAGTACAACAGTGTTGTTTATGTAGCAAATAATTACAAAAGAAGATTTTTTTTAATTGGATAAATAAGTGATGAATCGAGCAAAACGTTCACGTAATGGTAAGTATAACGTCTGTCCGTAGCAAATGCTGTGTCACCTAGAACATATTTGTGTGACACCACACTGTGCCTATCACCCTGAGACATATGTTCTTAAGTCTCATATGTCCAGTGATTACACTAGCTCACAGTGCCCTTTAAACCGAAACACAATAATGTTTGCACACTACTGCTTCACGGCAGAATAACTGGCCCTGTTGTGGTACCTACCTAGACGGATTCCTCCATAGGAATCCTACCTAAGTTGTCGAATATTTCCAACATTGTTATTGATATTTCATCATCATCATTTCAGCCTATTACTATTCCACTGCTGAACATAGGCCTCTCCCATACATTACTATCGTTTTTACTAACAAACGTTTGTAGCTCTCTTATTTTGAGAGGATATTGCCATAGTTGCCACGCTAGGCAGGCGGTTTGCCAACCGCAGTTTATTTATTCAGATGTTCCAGGAAGATGCCGCTGCCCATCTCCTGCAACATTTGTGCAAAAACACAAATTATAGGTTTTTCGGACTGGTTGTGTTGTGTGTGTGGAATTTAGGTATGTAAAAGGCACTCGCGGTGCATTGTAGTGTGGAATATCGTTTTAAAAATTACGTATTGTCCTTAGCATTATTCTTAAATAAAAATCGTAAAATAAGAAGTGAGGGTCTGAACCTATATTTATGGAACTGAAATAAATTTAAAGCGCCCGTCAAATTTTGATATTTAACAGTTGGTTGAATTGGATAGGTATCCGGCAGAGTAGAATAGCGCCCACCTGTTTCCTACCGAGGTGTCATAAGAGGCGACTAAGGTAAGGTACTTTGTACAGACAGCCTTTATTCGTGTAGAATAACACCATAATATCCAATGCTGTCACTATACTGCTCATGGGAACGCAATGGGGACTAAGAATTTTTTGTCTCGTACCAAAATGGCGGCGACGTGGCTCTCCACCCGTCACTTCGCGGGGTCAAAAAGTGGGCTACGGGTGTGGTCTCTGCCTACCCCTTATATGGGAAAAAGGCGGAACTGTATATATGTAATTATAACTTTGTTAAGAATATGATGTTCTCCTAGCCGATTTCGACCACGGCGACAACTTCCGAATCGGAATGTCGAGAGCCATCAACTGCGCAGGAGATATTATTGTGCCACAAGTGTACGCGCAAACACAGAGGCACTCACTCGTCCCAACCTACTCGCGCCCGATGTAACGCTGATGCGATAAGATCGGGGGTAGGCTAGGACGCAGTGTCAGAAACACGGGGACAATTACAACACAACCGGACCCGAAAACCAACAATTTGTGTTTTAGCACAAATGTTGGCTCCGGCTGGGATTCGAACCCAGGACCCGCGGCGTAGAAGTCAAGTACTCTGACCACTATGCCACGCGGTCGTCAAGTCGGTAAGAATATATCATCTAAGTGGATAACCTTAATTAGAAAAAAGGTGTAATATTTGTTTTCTGCGCAAATCTAATCTATCCTAACCGCTAAGCTATATTAACCAAGTCCTTTTCAAAAAAAATAGGTCAGGAAATGCCCTAGAAAAGATTTAAATGAGACAAAAAAGCAGTCGAATAGAGTACTTTTTGAAATCGAGCCATTAAAAAGGTATACGACATTAGGCGCCGAAAAGAAAGCGAAAAGTGGCGATGGTGTTTTTATTGATTTTAAAATTTCTGTGTAAAATTTGAGTTTTTATGTTTAATACTGACAGCTTATTATGCAGGCAGTGCTCGTGTAACCGTAGTGATTACAACATTCAATTGAAAACCAAAATCGTGCTTTCGTTATGTCTCCATCAGTCCAGCAAATCTTCAGTAAAAGTCAACTGTCATTTTACTATCGACCTAATCGAAGTCTTCGTTATGATTGAAGTATTAATCGACATTGGCAAAAATGGTTCGATTTGGTAATTGCCAGGGTCATAAAAAAAGAAGAAAAAAAGATATACGCATCAAAAAAAGTGTTCGACTTTACTTGGTAGCCCATTTCTAACCTGAATTTTGATTGTGACATTTTGATGACATATCGCTCGATGTAGACGCCGCGCGAGAATAATATTCGTGACATTTTCAATTACCTTTCAAAAGACGTTCCGTAATTTGATTATATATATTTGAAATAAATCTGTTTTTTTTTGGTGATCCATAGTTTTTGATTTGTTTTCAATGTGCAGTTGTCTTTTTAATACTGGAATATCAGTCTCGTTACTTACTGATGTGTGAGAGGGCTAGCAAGTTATTCATACAAAAAACATAATCGGAGGAGATGTTCCTCCGACGGTGAAGAAACGGTCGAAAGGACCTCCGAAGGTATCCTCTTTTTTGTAATAATTTTATTTTTATCTTAGTCATAAAACATAATATATGAATTTCCAAAGAATAGTCACATACACAATCGAAAGTCGCTTCATGATAAAAACTTTAATGCCATCGAACATATATATGTTTATTGCAAACTGAAGCAGACTGAACAGGTGCTGTTGTTTTAGCACCTGTTCACAAGTACGAAGCATGTGGCAGCCATCGCCCTCCTCAACCAGATTAAAGGGAAGTGGACGACCAGTCAATCGACGCCCCCAAGGAGAAATGCCGCGATAATCCAGAGGCATGTGTGCAGTGGACTATTAAGAGGCTGATGAAGGTGAAGAGTTATCGATATTCATTTTCAGCCGCTGTCGGTTGTATAGAGAATCCTCTTGCATAAAAAATCATCATCATTCCAACTTATTACTAGTCCACTGCTGAACGTAGGCCTCCCCCTTAGAATGCTAACATAGTTTGTAGCTCTTATTTTGGCGGGTTTTGCCATTGTTGCTATGCTTGGCAGGCGGGTTGGCAACCGCAGTTTATTTATTCAGATCTTCTGGTTTTAATTTTCTCTCAGCCGACTTTTATGACACTCACGGGATAAGATAGGGTGGTATATTTTTAGGCTTGTATATCTTATATGTAAACTCTTACTACATGTATTTTTATTTTTATTGAATTAAATGACGGTGCGAGTTCTTCTTTTTATTGTTTTATTGTAATTCTTCGCTGTGATGCAATAAATAAAGTATCTATCTATCTATCTATCTATCTATCTATCTATCTATCTATCTATCTATCTATCTATCGCCGTGTGGTGGCGGCTCGTTAAAAGAATACTACCACTCCATCTCATCCAATGGATCTCGTAAAAGGCGAATAAGGAATTAAACTGCACTGTGCACCCAACAGCGCATAATGGCGATGGGCTCACCACCTGTCACACCAAGTGCATTATATTGTTTTGGTGAAACGTGGATTGTGGCAGTCATCTGTTTTTGCAGTGAGTGCCCAGTCTCTGACTACCCCTTATGGGATACAGTCGTGATCTTATGTATGTATGTATCTATCTATCAAAATGTTCATCTGGTAGTTAGTGCAACGTTTGTATAACAAATGCCGTTTCACCCAGGACAATTCTGTGTGGAACCACACTGCGCCCGTCTCAATGCACACTACTGCTTCACAGACTTTCTTCTGGTGGCAGGATTCCTATGCACGAATCCGTCTAGGTAGGAACCACCCAAGGGCCAGTTGTTCTGCCGTGAAGCAGTAGTGTGCAAATATTACGGTGTTTCGGTTTGAAGGGCACTGTGAGCTAGCGTAATCACTGAGCATGAGACTTAAGAACTTATGTCTCAGGGTGATGATTTTTTTATTGGATAAAATGATGAAACAGACGAAGTGGCGAAACGTTCACCTGATGGTAAGTGCGCCATCTGCCTATAACAAATGCTGTAACACCCAGATCATTTCTGGGTGACGCCACACTGTGCCCGTCACCTTGAGACATCAGTTCTTAAGTCTCATATGCCCAGTGATTATGCTAGCTCTCTGTGCCCTTTAAATCAAAACACAGTAATTTTTGCACACTACTTCTTCACCGCAGAATAACTGGCCCTGGGGTGCTATCTACCCAGATGGATTCCTGCATGGAAACCTACCCACCAGTAAACACTAACTAGTATTTGACCGTTGACCGTAGAATAACGGTGTTACCTAGACGGATTCCTGAACCGGAATCTTACCACCTGTAAAAAGATGGTTATTGTATAATGTTGGAAGCTATAAGATTTTTCAAACATTTCGCTTTCTTCTCTTTCTCCTAAAAATTGATGCCGCAATCTATGATTGTTTGATATAAATTACACTACACAATAAGACCCGAAAACTAACAGTTTTTATTTGCACCAATGTTGGCACTTGCTAGGATTCGAACCCCGGACCCGTTGAACCCCACGGCGTTGAAGTGTGGTGGCGGCTTATAAGAATCTGCTACCCCATCTCATCCCGTGGGTGTCCGTAAAAGTCGACAGAGGGAAAATTATAACGAGTCGATGGGCAGCAGCGTCTTTCTGGAACATCTGAATAAATAATCTGCGTTTGTCAACCCGCCTGGCAAGCGTGGCAACTACGGCAAAATCCCCTTAAATGCGAGCTACAAGTTTTTGTGGCAATCTAAGTGTTCGGCAGTGGACTAGTGATAGACTGAAATGATGACTCTGACCACTAGGCCCTTGTCGACTACTATGGCATACACGAGATTAAAGTGGGTCGCATACACCGCCACCATAACAGCAATTACCCTATTTTGTGGAAATGCTATTTTGTATATTTAATTCCAATATCGATTATTCTGTGCTCGATTACTTTTATACATACAACTCTTCAATTAACTTTTGATTATATAGAACAAATCGATCATACCTATTGATATCTCGATTCTCAACCAACGTGTGTATGGAAAATTCCATATCAATATGCAAATTGTTTTCCATACAAGGTTTCTATATCGAATTTCATTTTGCTTATCTTATATTCTCATTACTTTTGGTAGCTGAAGCGTTACTAATTGTTTGAGTTTGATAGTTCTTACTTGTTATAATCTATATGTATATAACTCTTCTGTGCGTGTGTATGTCACTGAACTCATCCTAAACGTCTGGACCGATGTTGATGAATTTTTCGTGTGTGTTTGTGTGGTTACCTTGATTGTTTAGATTCAGAATTGGACCCGGTAGGTGGCGCTGCGATAGAGTTCTAGGAAAATGACAGAGGTCACTCAGTATATAGTTTATCGATAATTCGAATAGCGAGAAATCGTTTGCTGAATCTGTTAACAGCAGGCAAGCCCACGTTCCGGCAGGACAACGTCTGTCAGGTCCGCTAGTCTATCTATTTATTAACATGTGAAGAGAAAACTTCGTTAACCCTTTTTAACCCTTATGGCGCGCACGAAGGAGTGTGATATTTGGCATAGTTAAAGTTTGTATGGAAAAGAAACGGGGAAGCTATAATTTATGAATAATATTTTTTTACAGCTACATTAAGTTACTAGCATTAAGTCCACCCATTGTATCCTTTTAGGGTAAACAATAAAGTTTAAATAAATAAATAAGTTGGATAAAATAAAACATTTACGTTTATACTGACAATGTCAATCATGGAATAGTCTGTCGTTTGTTTACGTTTATACTGCCAATGTCAAACACATAAGTCTCTAGTCAAACAGTCGCACAGAGTAAAGAGTGTCCTCACAGAATTTAAAAATGTTGCCAAAAAATAAATACTCAAACCCCAATAACGTTCTAAAAACAGATATTGAATTTAGTTAATAGAATCAGGCGTTACTTTGCGGAAATCCATTATAATGAATAAAAGTAAGTTACTTTGCTAAGATCCGCATGCAAAATATAAAAATGGTGTATATTACCTAGTTTTTTGAAGTGCACCACCCGCCCTCCCTCAGTAGCGTGCACAAGCAAACTAACACCGCCACCAGGAACCGCCACCAGGTACCCTCCACCAACCACTACAATACCACCACTAGATAATATACACCACCGAAGCCGAGAACACGACACTTGTTTCGCCCCAAAACGAGGCATTATCAAGCGTAATAGACTCTACGACCGGCGGCCGCCTGTCGTAGAGTCTATTACGCTAGGTATAACGAGGTGTATATACTAGGTGTAACGCGAGGTAATATACACCATTTTTATATTTTGCATGCGGATCTTAGCAAAGTAACTTACTTTTCTTCAAGATATTGAATTTCGACCACAAGGCGACCACTAGAATAGACAATTTTATTTATGTTTCTTTTAATCCTGTACTGCTGAACGAAGGCCTATCTTATGTTGGGAGGTTTTGCTGTAATCGCCACGCATGTCAAGTAATTATGTAATTCGTACTGGTGGTAGGATTCCTATGCAGGAATCCGTCTAGGTACCCCAGGGCCAGTTATTCGGCCGTGAACCAGTAGTGCGCAAACATTACTGTGTTTCGGTTTGAAGGGCACTGAGTGCTAGCGTTATCACTGGACATATGAGACTTAAGAACTGATGTCTCAGGGTGACGGGCGCAGTGTGGTGTCAGTGTTTCGATGTCAAGGGCACTGTTAACTAAAGTAATGACTGGGCATATGGAGATTACTGATGGTAGGATTCCCATGCAGGAATCCATCTAGATAAGTAGCATCCCAGTTCAGTTATTATGCCTTGAACCATTAATGAGCAAACATTACTGTGTCTGAAGAGCACTGTAAACGAGTGTAATAACTGAGCTTATGGGACTAAAGAACTGATGTCTCAGGGTGACAAGCAGTGTGGTACCACATAGAAGTGTTCTGGATGGGACAGTATATATTACTCGTATGTATAGACTGCACTTTCTATCCGAAGTAATTCTTTTTTTAACTTTCTTTCAATAAAAAGTGCATTACCTTAAAAACAAAAGCAAAATCGCTGGGCATATGAGACGTACGGCGGATGTCTCAGAGTGAAGGGCGCAGTGTGGTGCCACACAGAAATATTCTAGGTGACACAGCATTTGTTATGAGCAGACGTTGCACTTACCATCAGGTGAACGTTTTGCTCGTTTCGTCACTTTATCAATAAAATAAATAAACTAAAAAAGAAACGCCTTGGACACTGCTGGCCCATCACCGGTCTGGATGATTTAGATCCTGCATACCTCAAGTAGTTGTTTCCCCGTCAATCGGAAGCCATTAGATTTTCCTAACGTTTTATCCTGATTCGTTTATATTTTGATAATAAACATTAAGGGTTGCTTTCTTGATTAATAATTAGTTGTGACTTCGGGGTCGCTTATGTAAAATAAGCATACAATTGCTTCGTACGTCATTGTACCGCGCTAACACACACAGTTCACAGTCAGTACTTTTTGTAGGAGTTTATTTATGTATTTATGTTTTGGTCAAACCGAACCTGGTACGCGGGCCCCTATCCCGTGAGTACCGATCCGATCCGACCACAGTATCCGATGAAGCTGTAAAAGCCAAAAAGGCTAACAGCAATTTACATCACCGAAATTATATATATACAGTCAGTCCTTCTCGATAATGTGCGGTCCTCAGCGTTCAGCTTTTTAGGTCGTTGCATGAAGTTTTATAACTTTGAATATTCCTAAATAAATAAGCAAATTAAAGCATAACATGAAAAGTCGTAGGTAGAAGTAGTAGTAATTAGTGTTTCCCGAAATTATCACGTTGAAACAAACAAACTTTTCAATTTTATTATAGTAATGACATGTATATTAACTTGGAAAGTTTTTGTACGGAACACACTATTATTCACAACTTTTGCGACACAAAAGCAACCCCCCCCCCCCCCAAATAAGTAAAAGTAAAGTAAAGTTTCAGCCTATAAATGTCCCACTACTGAGCACAGGCCTCCTCTCATTTCTGAGAGGGTTATGGAGCTAGGAAGAATCCGCCACGCTGCTCCAATGCGGGTTGGCGGACTTCACATGTCTTCGAAATATTTTTAATTTCTCAGACATGCAGGTTTCCTCACGATGTTTTCCTTCACCGCCGAGCACGTGGTAAGTCAGCACTTAAAATTGCAATTAACAATTTTAGTGGTGCCGGCACCGGGAATCGAACCCAGGTCACTCGCGTACTATGAAATTAAAAGCGAGCGCCTAGCCCCTGAGCTACCACGGCTACAAATGAAAGACACAGAAAACGGCTACAGAAAACGAAAGGTTGTAACTCCCATTTTGGGGGAATTTCGCCCCAGTTGCCACGCTTGGCAGGCGGGTTGGCAACCGCAGTTTATTTACACAGATGTTTCAGAAAGATGGTGGACAACAGGGCCGTCTTCTCGTTTTCATTTGCCCACTGTCAACCACGATACCCACGGTATGGGTTGTAGATTCCCTTAAGCCGCCACCACACTTAAATTAATCAATTAATTACATATATATATATATATATATATATATATATATATATATATATATAATTCAAGAAAGTTAATGAATTACAGTCGAATTTCAAACATTGGGCGACCACTTATATGTATAACCGCGAATAGTTGGCGGCGTAAGGAAATCTCGCGTAAGAATAATCCCGTCCCGTCCCGTGAGTTTCGTACGGATATTTCTGGAAAATTTATTAGCTTCTGACAGGTGGAAAACGATATGATAAGGTGCGAGGCGTCCGGTACTGCGTTCCTCGATCCTCGATCCGATTTCAAGCGCCGCATTACGATAAGTATGACAGAGTGATGATGATGATGATAATGAAAAGAGAGCCAGTCTTTTAAGTTTAAAAGATAATTAAAAAATATTTCTAATTTCTCGAAAACATTAAATCGAATTTCACTTTACACACTTACCTTATATCTCTTTTCATTTATAACAAATCGATACATTCACAAAATCATCCGAGCAATTAAAGTTGTACGTCAAAATATATACGACACGTACTACGATGTGTAATTAAACATAACATTTACGAAAACAATTTTAACACGTCTCCAACTCACTGCAACGTACAGTTTTTGATGTAAAAAGAAATGCTTTACTTTCGTACCAATCGGATGATACAAAAATATTATATAACAACCGGCGTAGACGTCCGCTACAGTTGCGGCTCGCGTTCTTACTGGCGCGTAGCGCTGTGCTACGACTTGCTACACATGTACATTATTATATTACTAAACATGATATTATCTATTTTAGGAATTTGTTAACTTTAATGTAATTACAATTATTCTTATACAATTACTACATTACGTAGGCGTTTTCAAAGTCCTTATGTACTCGTAAATTTTCCTACGTCTTAGACAATAATTTTAATAACAATTCTTATTAGTATTTGACAGATATCAAATATCAAAGTTCTACAAAAATCTCTCGATATTATTTGTTTTGTAATAATGTAATTACGCTGGTGGAATATTACAAAGGTCTTTGAAGGATCGCTAAGTCTAGATAGATTGGCAAGCGTTTGTTTAACAAGCTTTACTAAATATAATAGCATTATTTCATTCACATTATTTTCTGGATCTTTTTCTTAATTTATTTTAGCTGAAAATATTTACGGCAACGACAATTGACAAGAATTGGGCTTAAAGATCTATACTTCATTTATAAAATAGCTATGTTATCGTGAATTTCGCTAATATAGGTTAAAGACATAAATTATTGTTTTTTTATAAAAATCAGCCTTAATAAAAATGTCGTCCTCCGACAAATCCCGGATACTGTTTGCTCTCAACTGCACAGAAGATACTCTAGTGCCACAAGTGTCCTCGTAAAACACAGAGACACTTACTCCTTCTCGCGACCGACCCAATGCTTATTTTAATTTTTATAATGGAAACATACAACTAATATATATAATAAATGTCAGGAATAAATACTAGAATTCCTATGCACAAATCCGTCTAGATACATATCGCCCCTAAGGCCAGTTATTCTGCCGTGAAGCAGTGTGTGCAAACATTACTGCTGCTGACGTACGTTTTACTGGTGGTAGGATTCCTATGCAGGATTCCGTCTAGGTAGGTACCACCCCAGGGCCAGTTATTCTGCCGTGAAGCAGTACTGTGAAAACATTACTGTGTTTCGGTTTGAAGGGCACTGAGAGCTAGCGTAATCACTGGGCATATGAGACTTAAGAACTGATGTCTCAGGGTGACGGGCGCAGTGTGGTGTCACAAAGTAATTTTGTGGGAGACACAGCATTTGTTATGGGCAGACGTTACACTTACCATCAGGTGAACGTTTTGCTTGTTCCGTCACTTTAGTGAAATAAAAAAAAACGTTTCATTTACGATCAGCTGAACGTGTTGCTCGTCTCGTAAGTTTTTCCAAAAAAAAAATTATGGCACTTGACCAATAAAGTTTCCAGCAATAATTAATACAAACTAATCACCGTCAATACATACTCGAAAACAAAGATGGTACATAAAATCTGAACTAGTTCGGATTAGCTCATGACAAGGCTAGAGGAGTTTCCAGAATTCGTCGTTTATGCTGAGTAGATTTTACGGAAAAGAGTTAGTTAAAAGTTATTTTGACGAAATTTTTCATTATACAACTTGCACGCACGAAAGATAAAACTATTTTTACAATTATTTTTTTTATACCGGGATAGTCAAAAAAAGTTAATTCCTTAAACTGGGTCTTTGTCATTTGAAACATTTTATTGACAATGATGCAGTGTCAGATATAAGGGGACAATCACAACGAAACCAACTTTATGTGTTTTTGTCCAAATCTTGACTTCGGCTTGGATTCGAACCCATAACAAGCGCGTAGCTGTCACGTTCTCTGAGAGTGTCAAAACAAAAATAACAATTAATAGAAAGAAGCGTTGATTTGATGATGATGTGATGTTCTCCTAGCCGATTTCGACCAAGGCGACAACTTCCGAATACTGTCGAGAACCATCAAGTGCGCAGGAGATATTATAGTGCCACAAGTGTACGCGCAAACACAGAGGCACTCACTCGTCCCAACCTACCCGCGTCCGATGTAATACTGATGCGATAAGATCGGAGGTAGGCTAGGATGCAGTGTCAGAAACACGGGGACAATCACAACACAACCAGACCCGAAAACCAACAATTTGTGTTTTAGCACAAATGTTGGCTCCGGCTGGGAATCGAACCCAGGACCCGCGGCGTAGAAGTCAGTGTCCATTACAAAAAAGAGTTTTGGATGCGGGTCTTAGCAAATTAACTTTACTTCTCTGCGGTCATTGTAACATTTGCAGTATCACCAGGAACTTGGCGAGGCAGTGGTGGAACTAACCATCAGGCGAACAACATGCGACAATTCATTTCAGCCTTTCACTAGTCCGCTGCTGAGCATGGGACACCCCCATAGATAGCGACAAAAGTTTGTAGCTCTCATTTTGGGGGGCTTCTGCCATGGTCGCCACACTTGGCGGGGGGGTTGGCAACCGCGGTTTATATATTCAGATGTTCCAGGAAGACGCTGCTGCCCATTACATCATTTTCCCTTCTGTCGACTTTTACTACACCCACGAGATGAGGATGAGATGAGGTGGTAGATTCTCTGAAGCCGCCACTACACGATTTAAATAAAAAATATCGAAATTGTGAAAAAATACTTAAACGTTTTTGTAATTACTCAATTCATTATCACAACAAAACAATCCCCTGCTGGACATGGGCTCTTCCTGTATTCCTCATGAGCAAAGAGATTTCCTCACGATGACCGTTTTTATCACAAAGCACATGATAAATGATGGCAATCGAACCCCAGAGAATTTAGAACAGTGTGCTCCTTCACCAACTTCTTTAGAATTCTCAAAAAAGCTTTAGGGTTGCCCAATGCCCAGGGCACAGCCCATTTTATCCATTTGAAAATAGAGTTGTATTGAAAGTAGGAAATAATTGTTTGAGTGATTGATATAATAAGAGCTGTGGTAGTTCAGGGATCCGGCGCTCGCCCTAAATTTAATAGTATGCGATTGACCTGAGTTCGATTCCTTGTGCCGGCTCCAATACTGTTCTGCAATTTCAAATGCTGATTTACCACTTGCTCAACAAAACTGCACCAGTGTATGCTTGAATCATATTTGTATTTCTTTTTAGAATACGCAAACCGGAACAAAGGGTCAAGCTAATTACACTGACCTCGTTCCGGCTCGATGATAGTCAAGTGCTTGCCGTTGAAAAACCTTAAGAAAAGCTTGTGCGTATTGTTGTATTGCTTTCAGCATAACATTTTTATAACTAGAAAGTTCAATACAAATTGGAAATAACGGTTTCTTATACTTACGGGAATACTGCACATTTAAATAAAACTATTTTTAGAGATATTATCGCTTTTAATTTAAACTCACCACCTATCACACCAAGTGCATTATATTGTTTTGGTGAAACGTGGATTGTGGCAGTCATCTTTGTTTGCAGTGAGTCCCCAGTCTCTGACTACCCCTTATGGGATACAGTCGTGATCTTAAGTATGTATGTATGTAATTAAAACTATTTATAATCCGACGTTACCCATGGTCGCGGGGAGAAAAATTGGACACTCAACATTTATACAACTTCTAGACTGTGCTGGTTATTTCTATGCAGGAATCCGTCTAGGTAGGCACCACCCCAGGGCCAGTTATTCTGCCGTGAAGTGGTGCGCAGGAATTGCTGTGTTTCGGTTTAAAGGGCACTGAGAGCTGGCGTAATCACTGGGAATATGAGACTTGGGATGTCTCAGGGTGATGGGCGCTGTGTGGTGACGCGCGGAGGTGTTCTGGGTGATCTGGTTTGTTGTGGGCAGACCATCGCGCTTACCATCAGGTGACCGTTTTGCTCGTTTCACCACGTTATACAATAAAAAAAGGCCAGCCAGAATAAAACTTAGGTAGATAGTTAGATAGTTATTTCTTTATAACTTTATAGAACACAAAAAAATTAAAGATTACAGGAACAAAAACTTAAATATACCAGATTAACTTTCCCGGCACAGTTTGTGCACAGCTGTGTGTGCGCTGCAATGGTACAGAAATGTTCGGTGCACGTATTGCTAACCCTAGTAAGCAAAGCACTGTTTTTCAGCTACCACCTGAGGTGTGGTTTTTTTACTAAGATAAAAAAAAAACAGTAAAAGTGATATACATTAGAATTCTAAACCAATAGAATAGAATAGAATAGAAAAAACATTTATTCGGCACAAGAACATACTACAGTTGAATATTAAATGAAAAAAAATAAAAAACAAAACAAAATAGTTCTGTGTCGAAAAGGGTTGGCTCAGCATGTACTGTGTAAGAATGGTCACACACAGCGCTGATTTTCAGCCAAAAAACCTTTGAATTGGCAAACGGACGAGACTCGACTGAAAAGTATTTTTATTATATTATTTTAAAAGTAATACAATGTAATTTGAAACATACAAAATCGGATAATTTGGGTAAAAACAAACGATTATAAAATGTATTTCATTAATTAATAATATAAATGTGTATAATACAAAATAATGGTATTTATATAAATATCAGTAAATAAAAATATTTATGAAATTGCAAGTATCATTCAGGGAGCATCGACGCATGCGTGAGTGTTTAACATAGCATAGGAGGACAGTAAATCCGACATGTCAGATAAAAGAAACATCCTGGTGATTGCCATGATGTCTCTGGGATTCAGTAAGAAAGGTCTTGAGTTTCATTTTGAAAGCAAAAATATTATTTAAATTCCTAATTGGTGATGGAATATTGTTCCAACACTTTGTTGCTGCATATAGGAAACTGCCTCTGAATGCAGCTGATCTGTGTGTCTGAATAGCTAATTGCTGGGAGCACTGCCTGCTAGTACAGCGTTTGTTGTCTGTAACCATAGATAGCTTCTCATTTAGATAAACAGGCTTTCATATTTAAAAAAAAGGAAAGTTTCAGCCTATAAATGTCCCACTGCTGAGCACAGGCCTCCTCTCATTTCTGAGAGGGTTTTGGAGCTAGGAGGAATCCGCCACGCTGCTCCAATGCGGGTTGGCGGACTTCACATATCCTCGAAAATATTTCTATTCCTCGGAAATGCAGGTTTCCTCCCGATGTTTTCCATCACCGCTAAGCACGTGGATTTACCAGCACTTAAAATTGTAGAACAATATTAGAGGTGCTGGCACCGGGGATCGAACCCAGGTTACTCGGTTACTATGAAATTAAAGGCGAGCACCAGGCCCCTGAGCTACACAAAAAGAATACTAGGTGCAGTTTACGTCGTGATTTCATTTTTAAGATGTAATGCTTATTCAAAAAAGGTGTAATGTGACTGCGCGGGGGAACAGAATAACAAAACCTAGCGCAAGCGTTCTGAACCCTTTGTACAAGACGCTGTGTACGTGCAAGCAATCTAGGTCCATAAACAGAGTCCGCATAGTTTAATTCTTAAAGCACCAGTGCTTCCACCAGCTGTGTACGTAACTCAGTGCTAAGGAAAGGTCTTATTTTATACAATATTTTTAATCAATAAAAACAAGCAATAAATTCATATTTTTTGGTTTAGTTTTTTTTATATAGAAAATCGTTTACATTGCCTCTATAAATAAATATATAATGCAGCAACAACTCATGTTAAAAATTACGAATTTTCAGAAAATTTTTACCGGCTGCTATATGCTGCTGATATAATCATCATCATCATCATTTCAGCCTATTTTAGTCCACTGTTGAACATAGGCCTCCCCCATAGATTGCCACAAAACACGGTCCTGAGCCACTTTACTGGTGGTAGGATTCCTATGCAGGAATCCGTCTAGGTGGGTACCACCCCAGTGCTAGTTATTCTGCCGTGAAGCAATAGTGTGCAAACATTACTGTGTTTTGGTTTGAAGGGTACTGTGCTAGCTAGCGTAATCACTGGGCATATGAGACTTAAGAACTGATGTCTCAGGGTGATGGGCGCATTGTGGTGTCACACTGTTCTGGGTGACATAGCATTTGTTATGGCCAGACGTTGCACTTACCATCAGGTGAACGCTTTGCACGTTCCGTCACTTTCATTAAATAAAAACAAACCTGCATCCATCTTCATCTAGTGGGGGACGCCCTACACTGCGTTTGCCGGTACGAGGTTGCCACTCGAGAACCTTCCTTCCCCAACGGTAATCGTAGGTCAATTAAATGTCTAATTTAAAATCTAAAACCATATTTATTTCATCTTATACTTACTTGATTTTGTATAGTTGTTAGAGTGCTTGACTAGTACGCCAGGGATCATGAATTGTAATCAAACATTTGTGAAAAAAAAAATGTAGTGACTCTGGTTTTATTATGTCCTTGTCTCGGACACCTAATCATAGCTTTCGATCGTATCGCAAGAGCATTACTTCGAGCGCGGGTAGGTTAGGGTGAGCGAGTGCTTCTGTGTTTGCGCGTCAATAGACGCACTATAAGCAGTTGCAGGGGATACGTAGTTGATAGATTCCGACAGCATTCGGAAGTTGTCGTCGTGATCGAAACGTGAACGGGCTTCATCATAAATAATACTTGTTAAAATATACTTGTTAATTCATAGGCCGATAAGTGGCCCGGCAGAGTAGAATAGCACCTACCTCTTTCCTAACGAGGTGTCGTAAGAGGCGATTAAGGTATTGTACGGACAGCCTTAATTCTTGCAGAATAACACCATAGTATACAATGCTGTCACTTTACTGTTCGTGGGAGCGCATTGAGGAGTAATAATTTTTAACTCGTACCAAAATGTCGGCGACGTAGTTCGCCTCGCGTCACGTCTCATTTCCCGCGAGGGCGAAAAGTGAGCTACATGTGTATCCTCTGCTTACCCCTTATATGGGAAAAAGGCGTGACTGTGTTTATGTATGTTCATTTCATTGACCCGTAGCTCAGTTAATTTCTTTGAATTAATTTTATTAATTTATAAATTTCCTCGGCGGCTGTCTGTCGTAGAGTCTACAACACTTGATAATGCCTCGTTTTGGGTCGAAACACGTGTATATTACCTAGTGGTATTGTAATGGAGGAGGGTATCTGGTGGCGGTTCCCGGTGGCGATGTTAGTTTGCTTGTGCACGCTACTGAGGGAGGGCGGGCGGTGCTCTTCAAAAACTAGGTAATATACACCATTTTATATTTTGCATGCGGATCTCAGCAAATTAACTTACTTTACTTTATTAATTTCTTTTACTCAAGTAAAGATTAAATTAACAGTTTATCAACGTCCCACTACTGGCAGGCAGGCATGCTTTCTTTCATTTTAAACGGATTTTTGGAGCTGGGACGAGTCCGCCACGCTGCTCCAATGCAGGTTCGCGGACTTCACATGTCCTAAAAACATTTTTATTTCCTAGACATGCCGGTTTCGTCACGATGTTTTCCTTCGTCGCCGAGCACTTTGGAAAACAGTACTTTTAGAGGTGAAAGACCCGGAGATTGAACTGAAGTCACTCGCTTACCATGACATTTAAAGCGAGTGGCCGCGAGCGATTGGCGCGATTCTCAAATATTATCAACGAAAAAGTTATTAAAGGAACAACAACTCTTGTACGGCTAGAAAAAAACCTAAGGTCAATAACATGTCTAATACAGAATCTAATTTTCTTTTTCATATATTTTTTATAAGAAAAAAATTAAAAAATATTTTGACAAACCCGTACAAAATTGGAAACTTTTGTGCAAAAACACTGTATTTGAAACGCACCTTCGATAGAGGGGAGTTACTAGAGAGGAACATCGTTTAAAAAATCAACGTATAATATTAATGATGCTCCATCTGAAAATTTAAAA
Organism: Luehdorfia chinensis; assembly: GCA_019845155.1. Lineage (NCBI taxonomy): Eukaryota > Metazoa > Arthropoda > Insecta > Lepidoptera > Papilionidae > Luehdorfia > Luehdorfia chinensis. Next base: position 4,282,995 of record JAHVAK010000390.1, read on the forward strand.
GAATACTACCACTCCATCTCATCCAATGGATCTCATAAAAGGCGAGTAAGGAATTAAACTGCACTGTGCACCCAACAACGCATGGAGGCGATGGGCTCACCACCTATCACACCAAGTGCATTATATTTTTTTGGTGAAACGTGGATTGTGGCAGTCATCTGCTTTTTCAGTGAGTGCCCAGTCTCTGACTACCCCTTATGGGATACAGTCGTGATCTTATGAAAATTTACTTTTACAGAAAACAAACAAAATGAACAAATGAAAAAAAAACATTTTAGACACTGTCTTTATTTCGAGTCGAGTCCATTAACGCTATTTCACAAATGTATCGAATGTACACTTTCCAGTCTTTCTTAAAAAATCTATTACTGCGACTGCGACCGTTTCTAAAATGCATGTCGCACTTAGGGACAAAGTGGTCGTCGTTATGTATAGATGAATCTTGCACTTTTCAATGAAAACTGCTGATAAAACTAGAAAGGTCGACGTTATGCAGGAATTCGTTTAGTACATACCTAGACGACCGCAGTGGCAGTTATTCTGCCGTAAAGCAGCAGTGTGCAAACATTACTTTGTTTATGTCTGAAGGGCACAGAGACCTGGTGTAATTACTGGACATATGAAACTTAAGAACTGATATCTCAGGGGGACGAGCGCAGAAGTTGTACTTACCAACAAGTGAAGATTTTGTTTGTCTCATCACTTTACCCATTTAAAGAAAAGTGAACGTTTTCCTAGTTCTTTTTCTTTTTTTGATAAAAGTGACGGAACGAGCAAAATGTTCACCGGGTGGTAAATGCGAAGTCTGTCTATAACAAATGCTGTATCACCCAGAACATTTCTGTGTGACACCACATTGTGCCCGTCACCCTGAGACAGAGATCAGTTCTTATGTCTCTTATGCCGAGTGATTACGCTAGCTCTCCGTTAGGTGCCACACAAAAATGTTATGGATGACACAGCATTTGTTATGGGCAGATGTTCCACTTACCAACAGATGAAGGTTGTGCTCCTCTCATCACTTTATATAAAAAATACTGGAATAGAATATTTTTTTAATTTAATATAGATTATTAACAAAATACTCATTAAACGTCATTTTTTAAGCTACACTGGTTCGCAAAGAAATGCCTCTGTCCTGGGAAGAACCAGTAAGAAACCCACCGGGATTTTTCTTTTCAGTTATTTTAATAATAATATACAATTACAGCAGTATTATAAAGACGAAGAAATAGCTTGGCAGTGATCACCTAATCAACTGTTCTTAAATACCCAAAACAACTCCAACAGACAGCTGTCGTACATGTTAGTTCAACAGGTTGTCAACAGAATGCGCTTTCTTCAAATAAATTTATTTATTCAATTTTTTTACTAATTTTTCAACTAAAACTTTCATTTAAAATTCAATTTTATTTATTTATTTTTCGTCATTAAAAGGAAAAATAATCTTCAAAATGGCATTTCAAACGTATTAAGAAATCTTTTTTAAAATAATAATTATATAGCATTAAAGGAGATATTTTATACCGACAAAAAAACCCATTTGAGAAATTATATAAACATAGATAATTAAAGAAAATAAGAAACATACATAATTATTCATTTATTTATTTAAATCTTTATTGCTTCCTTTATAATAAAAGGATACAAAGGGCGGACTTAATGCCTTAATGCCTTTAGGCATTTTCTCCCAGTCAACCCATGGAGTGGTGACATTTTGATTAGGTGTAGCAATAAAGGAAAACAGAGAAAGAAAGAAACAAAGAGCAATAAAAACATAAATAACTAATAAATATAGTTACATATATAAATATATATTAAACACAAAAACATATACGTATATACGGTATACATACATAATTACATATAAATAAACGTAAAATAAAAAAAATATAAATAAATAAATGCACACTTGTAACGGTGACCAACTACTAACTATTTATATTCTCATGATTCTCTGCTAAATGATCACGGACCAACTTCTTAAAGGAGTATTTATTGGGCGCTTTCCTGATGTCATCGTCAGTTCCAAAGAAGTGCAGCCCGGACAGTGAAGGAGTTCCTAAAGAACTCGGTGAAATGTGTAGGGATGCAAATCTTATTGTTAGAGGATGAACGAAGAATCATGATAGGGTCATGTGATGAAGACAGATACTGAAATTTGTCTTTGAGATAAGGCGAAAATGGATCATTTAAAATAGAGAAAAGAATAAGCAGTATCCTGGAATTGCGCCTTTTTCGAATGGTAAGCCAATTTTGCTGAGACCTGAATTGAGATATATGATCATACTTTCGCAGACCAAAAATAAATCTTATACCAATTAATTATCATAGACGTTTGCATTTTACTTGCCTGCCCCGTATCTTACGAGGATAGATTAATAATACAAAAGTTACAAACAAACATATTATTTAATAGCTTCGCTTCGCGGTTTCACCCGCTTAGAATAAACCAACTTTCGAACCTAGGACTCTAGAATCCAAGACAGCGTAGAAGTCTTCTTAACACAAGGCCACGCGGTCGGCATTTTATTTGTTCTTTATGCATCAGGAATTGAAGTACATTACACGTTCGTCTACCTACTTTATTCACCGAGCCATTACGACAATCTGGCGAGTGATAGTAAGGAGGCTAATGTATTTCTGATGATTGCTCTTTAGGAGCACTTTAATGTCTCTCTTAAAATTCACCCGAAACATTACTCGGTCCGTTTTATTAAGCAGCCATATTCCGTCGATTAAAAATATTTTATAGAGTAAACACAGTGCATGTTGCTTTGAAGCTGGACATTTTTCTTAGGATATAGTGAGGATACGAGCAATTTGTTCAACTGATGTCTACCCATAACATGCTGTGTCACCCAACATATTTCTATTATTCAATACGGCTTCACGGCAGAATAACTGTCGCTGCGATGGTACCTACCTACCTACCTACCTACCTAGACAGATTTCTGAATAGGAGTCCTACCACCAGTAAACTTTCTTTTAAGATACATATTTACAGCAGTAGCCTGCTGTTGCGTTGACGAGAATTATTGTCAGCTGTACGAAATTATTGATTTTATAATACGTGCAGCTCAGCTGCCTGGCGCTCGCCTTAAATGTCAAAGAACGCGAGTGACCTAAGATCGATCAGGTATCAGCCACTATCTCTAAAAAATTCCGCATTTCTAAGTTCTGTTTTACCACGTACTCGTCGTGAGGAAACCTTCATGTTTGATGAATGAAACATTTCGGGGAAAGTGAAATTCACCAACGCGCATTGGATCAGCGCGGCGACCTCTTCCCGTCTCCATCGCCTCAGAAGTTAGAGGCCTGTGCTCATTAGTGGGACATGCATAGGCTGTAGAACACATGTATTACGAGTACATGTAAAAGTAAAAAAAAAAGTAAAGGAACAGCCTATAAATTTCCCACTGCTGAGCACAGGCCTCGTCTCACTTCTGAGAGGGTTTTGGAGCTAGGAATAGTCCGCCACGCTGCTCCAATGCGGGTTGGCGGACCTCACATATCCTCGAAATATTTCTATTCCTCTGAGACGTAGGATTCCTCACGATGTTTTCCTTCACCGCCAAGCACGTGGTAAACAAATTTAGAGGTGGCACCGGGGATCGAACCCGGGTTACTCGCGTACTATGAAATTAAAGGCGAGCACAGGCCCCTGAGCTACCATCGGATAATTTTGGAAAGTTTTGAAAACTTCGTATTAAAATATGGCCTAAAATAATTTAAAAAAAAACACATTATTTTAAGTAAAACATAATTTTACAAAGTTTCCAAATTAAATTGTGACAGCCATCAGCTTAAAGTGAATATAAGATGGTTATAAATTATTCACTCTCGATATCACGAAGGACATGTTGAACAGGTCGAGACAAGGTGCCGTTATAATAAATTGCGCCCTTGCATGCTTGACTTGCAATCTGAATGATGAATAGTTGAATCGATACCTATTTATGAGAAACTAGCAGAAGCCGGCGGCTACGTTCGCGTGGATTTATTAAAAATACCGTGGGAACTTTTTGATTTTTCGAAAGAAAAATTATACCATATCCATCTCCAGGATGCAAGCTATTTCTGTGACGAATTTTGTTAAGATCGGTTCAGCGGTTGAGCATTGAAAAGGTCCCAAACAGACAGACGAACAGAGAGAGTTTCTTTCGCATTTACGAGTATAATGGATTTTAGTATCGATTCAGTTCTAGAATGTTAGACGCTTATAATCTTTTTGATGATGTCATTCTGGCCAATTTTCGACCACGGCGACAACTTCGCGCGAACACAAATGCACTTACCGGTCCTTACCCAGCCGTGCCCGATGTAGAGTCAGGGACACTGGAACCATTCGATCCAGCTGGGATTCGAAGCCAGAACCTGCGGCATAGAAGTCGGGTATTCTGACGAGTAGGCCGCGGGATACTATTTTTATTTGGAACAATATGGCTACTTACGAGTACATATGGTCACGCCTTTTCGCCCTATAAGGGGTAGGCAGAGACACACGTAGCCCACTTATAGCTGTCGCGGGAAACAAGACGAGACGGGTAGTGATCCACGTCGCCGCTATTTTGGCAAGAGTAAAAAAAACTGTTATTGCGATTGCGTTCCCACGAGCAGTATTTCTTTTTATTCAATAAAGTGAAGAGACGAGCCAAACTTTAACATAACTGTAACTGTTGCTTTTAAATAACAACAGCTTTGCGTATTGTTACCCTTTTCAGTCAATAGGTATCCGACAGAGTAGAACAAAGTATTGTACGGGCAGTCTTTCTTCTTCTTCTTGGGGTGCCATCACCTACCGGAGGTCAGCTATCATTATGGCTATTTTTATTTTTGAGACTGCTGCTCGGAAGAGTCATCTTGTACTGAGGTTGAACCATGTCAATGTCACCGGAGATTCTTAAGCCAAGTAGTACGCCTTCTTCCGGGCGGTCTTTTCCCTTGGATTTTCCCCTGCATGACAGTCTTTATTCGTGCAGAATATTTCGTTTAAGCGATAGTTTCGCAGAATACGACTGCAGGAAAATGAAAACCAGGAAATGGACAGCAGCATCCTCAAGGAACGACACCTGCGGGATGAGATGGGGTGGTAGATTCTCTTAATCCGTATCTTTTTTGGAAGCGTATCGTATTATTTAAACTTAAGTATCTGCTCAAGGGACAGTTTTTTTTACAGATTTTGTAAAAAACTCATCGGGCCGCGAAACGCCGCAAGCGAGCCTTTTTTCGAGTTAATTATTTTTCTTTTTCGTTTATTGCGCCCGCTTTTTGCACGAAAACCACAAACCAATGACAAGGGATTACTCAGCGGGTCTCAGGTCAGTGATACATTAAGCCACATACCCAAGTCGAAAATTTATTTTGCAATTTCGACTTTACAAATTAGAAAAGATGTCGAACTTATATTGTTTAAGTATGGAACAGACGTGTATTCGTACGTTGTTGTTAATTTGAGTTTTAACAAATGAGAATACGAAATTTTTTCGCAGTAAATCCATGCTAAAACGATTAATGCGAAAGTATTAATCGTTTTTCGAATCTCCTAGGCCGTGTGGTAGCGGTAGCCTAGGAGAATCTACCACCCCATCTCATCCCGTGGGTGTCGTAAAAGTCGACAGAGGGAAAATGAAAACCAGGAGATGGGCAGCAGCATCTTGCTGGAACATCTGAATAAATAAACTGCGGTTGCCAACCCGTCTACCAAGCGTGTCAACTATGGCAATATCCCCCCAAAACGAGAGCTACAAACTTTTGTGGCAATCTATGGGGGAGGCCTATGTTCAGCAGTGGACTATTGATAGGCTGAAACGACGAAAGTAACTCTCTATGTCGCTCTATCTGTTTGTAACCTTTTCACGGCTCAAGCCTTGAGTAATGTTTGCACACTACTGCTTCACGGCAGAAAAACTGGCTTTCGGGCGGTACCTACCTAGACGGATTCCTACATAGGAATCATACTCGTACCACCAGTTAACTTCAAGCGTTAGTGTTTTATTCGATTTTTCAAGCGTCGAATAATTAAATATTACAACTCCACCGTGTTTATCAACCTTTTTTAAAATTCGCTCGTATTTTATAAGAGATGTCATTAAAAAGTAACTAATTTACCAACTAGTTACTTTAAATAAAAGTTAGAAAAAAGTATACCTTGCTCAGAGGTTACGTATAACGATTCTGCGGAGAGCGAAGAAGTGGACGGCTTTATGAATATATTTGTCCTGAATCAAGAAGGTGGAAATTATATTTTGACGACCGCGTGGCCTGGTCAATATCAAAATTTCTAACAGGCTTGTATACAGCTCTGATGAGTGTCAAGATATTTTTATCGCACATGTGAAACTTGCTTTGGGAGACCGTCGCCGGTTGCCGTGCAATTTTTAGTTTTTTTAAATATATTTAAGAGGCGAGAATACCTCTTTGTCAATCAACGAAGTATTCTTATTTCAAAATATCTTAAGACACCTAACAATATAGTGGCAAGAGTACTTACTGACTTTTCCACTGGGGCTCGTATACCAGCCAGACCCAACATTTGTGCAATAACTCAAATTGCTGGGTTTGAATCTGTAGTTTATGTTGTTTTCGTATAAGTCCAAATAATTCTTACTCCCCGTTGCGTTCCCACGAGAAGCATATTATGGTATTGTACTGCACTAATAAAGGCCGTCCGTACAATACTTAAGTCGCCTCTTACGACACCGTGGTAGACACTAGGTAGTTAATATCCCACTTTTCCGGAAATTTATGTCTGTAAAACGCATCCACGATGCAGCAGAAATCGTCATGCGTCCCACATCGTGTATAAAAAAAGTATTTAGACAATTCGACAGCAGTGGCGTTAGCCTTAGCGTGGGGTAGCAAACACTCATTTTCTTTCCGCCTACTGCCGGCCGCATGCGTCACACTTGTGTACATGTGCTCTTGGTGGAGGCTGGTCTTTTCGAATTTGCAACACTAGTTGAGTCTTAAGTTCTGTCACATCATTATTAAATTTAAATTTCGAATATTGGCCAGAAATATTTGAACTAAATTTGTATAAGAAACTTTGCGATATCTTAAAATAAAAAGTAAATTGATTTTATTCAATTTAAAAAAAAAGGAGTAAATGCAAAAGGAAGACAGAGACGGGGCTATTGAGCTGAAATGGCATTCTAAGGGGGAGGCCTATGTTCAGCAGTGGACTAGTGATAGGCTGAAATGATGATGATTATCATACAACAAGAATACATCGCGACCAAAATATACGAACTAAAAAATTTAGGTTAAAAAAAAAATTTAATAGTTTTGTTGCAATTCCTGTGTCAACTGGTGGTATATTATGCGGTTTTCCTTCCAGGAAGCTGCAAGTAGGCACTGCCCACTACCTACTACGTAATTTACGAGTATAAGTATTTAAAATGCATATATAATAGGTATATATGTAAATAAATATATTAGTAGTTGTGTATATGTATATGTTATATACAGGGTCATTCGTAATGTCCTATACATCCCGGCAGGCTGGGCTTAGGGACGATGTGTATAGGTCCTAAAAAATATGATGAGCCTCGTAGCGTGATACCTGGAGGAGATATGTCGACTTAAAGAATTGCTTTAAACTCACTCGTGACTACGATGTTTTATACAGCTGATCGAGGCAATGAAATCATAAATTTAATTATGCGTTTGTCCATTGAGCTGCTATCAAAAGAACTCTCGAGTACTAGGATAACATGAAGTTTAAGGAAATCTGTTGCGAAGTAAATCTGTTAGTATGATGCCGATTTAAATGGAGAAGAAAACGTATTTTGAATTTGTCTGGTAGGGTACAACGACTTTCTGATTTAGGGTCGCGTAAAGTTTTACAAAACAAATAATTATAAAGTTTTGTATGGACATTTTTAGTATTAAATTTTATCATTAAAACTTCACCGTTGTGTTTATGAGATCAAAGTAGCATGGGTAGGTGCCGGGATGTTATACCAATTATGAACAACGTTGTTATAAATGTGCGAATTATTAACACAGGCCATTGAAAATCGGGGCAGGATGGTATGTTCTTGCGTATCTTGTTAATCCTTTTTGGACCCTCGCACCACGAACAGGTTGATTTCAAATTATTTATCAATGTGGTTTTAAATTAACTACATTTTTTTCTATCTTCTTACGAATTCTTTTTTCTATCACTCACAGAAACTTCTACTGTAATCGCATCCATTTCTTACTTAGTGACTCTGAGTTTCCTTTGTACAGCTAGCAGTGGAGAACCACGTCCGGGTTCTGTTAATGATCACTGGCAATGTAAAATGATGAACGTCGTTATCACTTACATACATGCATACAATCACTCCCTTTTTCCATATAAGGGGTAGGCAGAGACCATACCCGAAGCCCACTCTTCGGCCCCGCGGGAAACGAGTAGAATAGCACCTACTTCTTTCTCACCGAGGTTGTTGTAAGAGGCAACTAATTTATTGTAACATCATAATATGCAATGCTGTCACCATACTGCTCGTGGGAATGCAATGGGGGTGAAAGTTGTTCGACTCGTTCATATACAATGATATTTAAATTACAATATATATAACACGCCTGAATCCTAACTTTTGATACGGATTTTATCACTACAAATGATCACTACATATGTACGTTCTAATTAGAACGAAGCAAAAAGAGTGAAAATACACATATAAACTGTCTAGACTTCGCGGACTATAATTTGACGCCTAGGGACCGTTCGGCTAACAAATTACGGTCTAGTGTAAACAAAATAATATATAAGTAATGACGTAACGGCTTAGATTTTTACTCGGCCATCATATCATCGTATCTAGTACATCAGAAAGAAATTAGTTAATATTTTGCGTAAATCCATTATAATAAAGGAAAGGAAGCACCAGGCAGCAGACCGGTCAGATCCTACCGCTTATCGGCCTATTAGCCTCCTCAAGGTCTTAGGTAACTATGAGCGATTACTTCTCGCCCGCTTAAAAGACTTAAAGCAGTTTATGGGAGCGAGCAATATGGATTTCGAACCAAAACTCATGTACCCCTGTGCCCGTATCACGGAGCACGTACAATCACATTTCCTTCACGGGAATCATCATCATACCGAAGTACTCTTTTTCGGACGACGCGATCACTAGGGCCCAAGCGCTCTACTCAATATGACACACATAACAATCGGCAACATAAGGGTTCAGTATGAAATTTATAGCTTATAATCTTCCTTAATAATGGCTGTCTAATGCAATTTTTTTTTTGAAATCGAATAATTCCTGATATTAGCTGCCTTTATTATAATTATATACGGTGGAAGCTCAGGGGCTTGGCGCTCGCTTTAAATTTCATAGTACGCGAGTGACCTGGGTTCGATTCCCGGTGCCGGCACCACTAAAATTGTTAATTGCAATTTTAAGTGCTGATTTACCACGTGCTCGGCGGTGAAGGAAAACATCGTGAGGAAACCTGCATGTCTGAGGAATAAAAAATATTTCGAAGACATGTGCAGTCCGCCAACCCGCATTGGAGCAGCGTGGCGGATTCTTCCTAGCTCCAAAACCCCTATCAGAAATGAGAGGAGGCCTGTGCTCAGCAGTGGGACCTTTATAGGCTGAAACTTTACTTTTTTTTTACTTTTACGGTAAAGACGTAAAAAACGTGAAGTTCATAAACCGCCTATATTAAAAGAAATATTTCTTTGTTTAAGATATTAAGACAAATATTTAAACAAACAAGAACTAAAATAGTAACACGCAAAATGAAAATTAAAGTCGCACGTGTTACGTCCTTCCGCATAGTCTCTTATTTCTCTAAAGATTTACAGGTGGTAGGATTCCTACGCAGGAGTCCGTCTAGGTAGGAACCACCCCAGGGCCAATTATTCTACCGTGAAGCAGTAGTGTGCAAACATTACTGTGTTTCGGTTTGAAGGGCACTGTGAGCTAGCGTAATCACTGGGCATATGAGACTTAAGAACCTATGTCTCAGGGTGATGGGCACAGTGTGGTGTCACACAGAAATTTTCAGGGTGGCACAGCATTTGTTATGGGCAGACGTTGCACTTACCATCAAGTGAACGTTTTGCTCGTTACATCACTTTATGAAATGAAAAAAAAAATCCGAAATTAAAAGTAGCTGAGAATACTCTCTGAAAAGGTAAAAAGTACTCTACCTGCCAATAAAAGTCCCGTCAAAATCAATTCAGCTGTTGCGGGGATTAGCTCGGATAAACAAACAGACAGACAGACAGAAATTTAAAAAACGCATGTTTTAGAATTTGTGTCCCAATAATTAGCATATGCGTTCAAGGAAGTTTTTCATTGCACCCACGAACGGATATCTGACTGATCACTGTGATACAGCACTGTTGCTGCGGCCCTGATATTCAGCGGTCCTGCCATTGATAAAAATTACGAGCACTATAAAACAAATAAATTAATAAAATATATCCCACTGTTTCGATTTGAAGAGCACTGAAGTTACGAGACGGTCCGGCAGAGTTAAATAGCACCTTCCTCTTCCCTACCGAGGTTTCGTGCGTGGCAACTAAAGTATTGTACGGACAGGCTTTATTCGTGCACAGTAACACCATAATATGCAATGCTGTCACTATACTGTTCGTGGGAACGCGATGAGGACTAAGATTTTTATAACTGGTACGAAAATGACTTTATATGTGAAAAATACGTGATTCTATATATGCAAATCTCATGGTAACGTTGAGTGAACAGAACTTCGCAATATGAAGTTCTTCAATACACCACAGTTGTGATGGGCAAGCGTAACACTTACCATCAAGAAACCTTAGCACTTGCTACCAGGTAGTCGTAACACTAAACATCAGCTAGTCGTACTTACCATCACGTAGTCATATCACTTGTCATCAGGCAGTCGTAGTACTTACCATCAGGTAAACGCCTTGCTCGCTCCGTCATTTCCTTCCATCAAAAAAAAATGTCTTCCAGACTTTCATAATTATTTCGTCAGCCTGCATATGGCCAGAATATAGAATTGATCACGCCACCAAAATCTTCCTAAAATAAGACAGGATTTTTAGGCATCTTATTATAAGCAGATTATAGTTAACAATATTTCGCCGTTGGAATTAACTAAGAAATAAATGATAAATTGGTTTCCACGATACAACATACACTTGAAAATAATAAATAAAGACATACACAGTACAATATTATACACTTTACTAATGGTAGGATTCCTATGTAGGAATCCGTCTAGGTAGGTACCCCAAGTTCTACTGCCGTGAAGCAGTAGTATGCAAATACGAGGTTTTGTTCTGAAGGGAACTGATAGTTAGTGTAATTACTGGGCATATGAGACTTAAAAACTGATGTCTCAATATGACGGGCGTAGTGTGTTGCCTGTTGTGGGTTTGTTACACAGCATTTTTATGGGCAGACGTTGCACTTACCATCAGGTGAACGTTTTGCGCGTCTGGTCACTTTATCAAATAAAAAAAGTACGCACGTATGTAACAGTACATAACTAATTCAGAACTATTCTGAACCGGATGCACAATGGTATGCTATGCGTACTGATCTAAAAGTAACATTTTTACTATTTTTATTATGTTAGGATAAAACTAAAAGTTCTTAATATTTGCGTCAGGTTACAATAAAGTTTCAGGATAAGAAGTATGTTGGATAAAAAAAGGTCTCTAAAGGTTCTCAAAAGAGCGATTCGTATTCAGTTCTCTATAGAAGCATTTGACTTTCCCCTATGTTTAGAGTAAAGCGTTTTGTAAGTCGTAGGACGTAATGCCTTCTCTGTGGACTCGTATGTCGAAGAGTCGTAATATGTCAGGTGAACCAGGAAACAAAAATATCTGTATATATATATATATATATATATATATATATATATATATATATATATATATATATATATATATATATTTTAATTCTCAGAGGTCTTGTAGGTATAAGATATCCTCTTAATACTGTATCAAAATTAATATTTGAGACGCCTTTTAGTAACGAAAAATTAGAGGTAAAATTAGTCTTCAGTTACTTTAGCACGAAAAAATTTCAACTTTCGAATAGTGAAGGTTGTCACATTTTTTGGATTAAAACGTGAGCAGTGCCCTCCTGGAATATCAATATAATCATATTTGGAACAATAAACTTCGTAGAACGAATGAAATGCATATACGTTAAGTAAAACCTTTCGTCGCCATAACGTCGATGTTTAAAAACTGTATAGTAAATAACGTATCTGAACTGTATCTTGAACATTTCTTATAGTATCTCACTGAGGCTTTCAAAGTAATAGAGCTTGCGTTAAAGTATCGAATAAGTCATTCTATACTTCGCTTCGTATTCAAAAAGTTCCTGCTCGAGCTACAGATGTACGTCTTTTAAAAGCCTCGCGGCAAAATTGTATTCAATCGTTACAGTTTCTTCTGGAACACATAAAATCCGACGGCATTTCAGTCTCTGCCTATATCCGCATATAGTTGCCACTTCACGTCGCGCCTTACAAAGCGCTGAATGATAAATGAACGGGTTCAATTTATCTCACAGTCCAACGACCTCGCTGAAGTTAGAATTTAATTGACCTTTCACTTTGTATATTGTCGTCTAAAACTTTTCGGGTTCTGCTTGAGTGTTTGTAACGCAGGTAAAAATGCTCCTATAAATAAGTTTTAATGGCAAATAGAGTGTTTCACAGCATATTTTGCACTTTCTTTAGCGATTAGTAGAATAAAGCGGCAATAGCCTAATGAGCCCGCCATTCGACCGTTGTCGTGAACCATCTGCTAGCGGAAGCTTTTGAACTTCTTCTTTTTAGAAAATAAAAACTATACATGATTTACTATTCTTAGGCCGTGCGCACAAGGACCACAGCGACAGTCCCAAAGAAAAGTGTTTGGTCACCTGAACTGGCTTCAGGTGACCAAACAAACAAAAACCAATTAGTATTTTTTTTTATTATAGGAACAAGTGACGAGACGAGCAAACCGTTCACCTGATGGTAAGTACAAAGTCTGATCATAACAAATTCATTCATTGTCCGAGACCGAGAACATTTATGAGTGGCATCCCACTGCACCCGTCCCACTGAGACATTAGTTCTTAAGTCTCATATGCCCAGTAATTACACTAGCTCTTGGTGCCCTTTAAACTGACACACAGTAAGGTTTAAATACTGCTTCAAGGCATGACACACAGTAAGGTTTGAACTATACTGCTTCAAGGCAGAATAATTAACCCTGCGGTGATACCTACCTAGATGGATTCCTGCATAGGAAAACTGCCACCAGTATAAATATAAGTGTCGGTAGGGTGCGACATTCAGTGGATTGTGATCGATAGAGGAAGTCAGTGTCCACGGATTTTAAAAACACTTGTAGCAAAATGCGTCGTTCAGGTATAAATTTCAAATGCATCATCATCATCATCATTTCAGCCTATCACTAGTCCACTGCTGAACATAGGCCTCCGCCATAGATTGCCACAAAAGTTTGTAGCCCACTTCGAGGGCATTTTGCCATAGCTACCACGCTTGGCAGGCGGGTTGGCAACCGCAACTTATTTATTCAGATATTCCAGGAAGATGTTCCTGCCCATACTCTGTTTTTAATTTCACCTCTATCGAATTTTACGACACCCAGATGAGTCTTTGACATCGAGATGAGATGGGGTGGTAGATTCTCTTAAGCCGCCACCACACGGCCAAGCGTTGTGGTTGGTTTAGAGGACATCCGATGCACGCTACCGAACGACTGTCCTGGACGCTCAGTTGGTTTGTTCACATGCATAAACATCTCAAAACAACAACTCGTATTTGGAGGCCATACAATTATTTCTCCTGTGCGGGATTTGAGCCTCTGATTAGAAATGAAGAAGCAATCTTTAAACTACGCGCCAATCGAGCCGCCGGAATCGGCGTAGTAAATATAAATATGAAGAAATCGTTTGACAGCCATCACCTCATTCCAGGGAACTACTTCCATCCAAGTAGTCTTTAATCTAAACTAATATTATAAAGAGGAAAGATTTGATTTTTTGTATGTTTGATTGTAATGATTTAACTCAAAAACTACTGAACTGATTTTAAAAATTCTGTCATCTATATACAACTACATTATCACCGAATAAATAATATGAGTTGCAGTTAATAAAAAAAACGGAGATTCCTACTAAAATTGCTATTATGTAACTTCAGTCATTATTTGGCGTGCGCTGCAAAAATTATAAATGATAAAGAAAAATAATGTACTATATTTTCATAGTTCTCGACATTACTCACAAAAAAATCTGCGAGTTTATGTCTAATTATTAAAGTTATGTCATAATAACCACTTTTTGTTAAAATTAGTTAATCAAAACACGGGTAGAATCGAAAGATGATGACATTCGTATCATAATATTAATCCTTATCCTACTAAATTATTTTATAGTCAATGTTGATTATGTACATGTAAATTCCTCTTCAAATTATTCGAATCGGACCTATCATTTAGAAGTTACGACGGGTATAAAAATGATAAAAGTAAGAAAAATTCTGCGGTGTCAGCGAACAGACATACGCTCGCCCGCGCTACGCGTACTCGCGGTTAGACTAAGTTCTATTGAGTACCTACCTACTCATTTTATTTTTTGTAAACTAGAAACAATTGAATAGTGGTTTGTAATTTTAATTATATTTTTTTATAAAGTTTTGAAACGCTCTATAAAAAATACAGAGGCCGCGGTCTTGAACGCCGCGCCGCCCGGTTTCATGCGACTTGGGCATCGTCGAGGTGCGCGGCTCCCTTTGCGCAGCGGTCGAGAGCGGTCGTTTTATTTTGCTAACACGACATCAAATATTGGTTACAAGGAAGCTCTGTGCCACTAAACTTTCATGGCTTATGTTCCGATGATTCAGATTCGCCGATGAGCATTGTCGCTACATAAAATGTTAGTTAAGGGATTGTTGTTGTTTCTGTTTGTCCAAAAAAAGTATAATTTATCTTTCTAATATCTATCTACCCGTGCGAAGCCGCGACGGATCGCTAGTATTATATACATCTTTTGTATAAAGTTTGTTTAATAAAAAATTGAAACACATAAAGCGACCCAATCCGCAAAAGTGTGCACTTGAAGTCTTTAAAAGTATTTACTCGTATACATTTGGAATACAAATTACATATCACTGATGTAAATTGTCTAGACAAATTGAGTGGCTTTCTTTGTGAAAACTCTATTGGACTGTGCACTTTACTCGTAGTGTCTCATATGAAAAAAACGTCAGTTTTACTATTTCTATAAGAGAAAGTGGCGAGACGAGCAAAACGTTCACCTAATGGTAAGTGCAACGTCTGCCCATAACATATGCTGTGTCACCCAGAACATTTCTCTGTGGCACCACACTATCCATTTTTCAGTTCTTAAGTCTCATATATGCCCAGCAATGACACTAGTTTCTATTGCCCTTTACACCGATATACAGTAATACTTCTACAATACTGCTTCACGGCATTATATACGGCACTGCGGTGGTACCTACCTAGATGGGTTCCTGCAAACAAGAGAATTTGTTCGGAAGTTATCAACTGCGGGAGATGGTATAGTGCCACAAGTGTACTCGCAAACACAGGGGCACTCACTCTTCCTAATCTACCCATGATCGATGTATATGTTAACGCGATAAGATCGGTACGCAAGAATGCAATATAAGAGAATAAAAACTCGAAGATATAAGCTTTTTCAAACAGACGGTTGACATCTAGGACAACTAGTCGGCTTCACAACTCGTCAAAAGTTCTCTCTTCAGTTCTCGCAGCCTCTAAAGTGTTCTTCCAAGCACATCATTTCAAGCAAGTAAAGTGCGATAAAATTGGATCGGCTAGGATACAGTGTCAGGGACAGTGATAGTGATAGTGGGGGAGCCCTACACTGCGTTTGCCGGTACGAGGTTGCCACTAGAGAACCTTTCATAACCCATTGCCACTTCAGCTTGCTAATCCTAAGATATTTTTTTTTTATATTATATATATCATACTTTATTGCTGACACCTTAAGCTAAGGGCTACAATGGGCGGACTTATTGCCTAGTGGCATTCTCTACCAGTCAACCGTTGTTATGGTGAAAAGTAGAAGGCAGGTGCTAACCAAAGAATAAAAAGAAATTAGGAGGAAAATAAATTTATGATAATTTTTATATGTAATATAAAATTTAGATATATAATAAATAAATTACACATATACAATTACATATGAACCAAATAATTATAACATTATATACACGAATAGGAATATATGTATACATATATATAACATAATAAAAACCGAAAATGAGTTAAGCCGAATAACGTTACTGATAATTTAGGTAATATTATCGAATTAATTTCTTAAATGTGTTTTCATTATATTATATTTATTTACACTTAATTGTAACAAATTAAACAAATTTAAAGTTGGGAACTGCTTCAAGAAATAAAAAATCAGTTGGCAGAATCATCTCGGTAATAGTTTATCCCCACTTTCTTTATTTATTTATATGTATTCATGTACTATGTTCTAAATGAGTTAAGCCGAATAACGTTACTGATAATTTAGGTAATATTATCGAATTCATTTCTTAAATGTGTTTCTATTATATTATATTTATTTACTCTTAATTGTAACAAATTAAACAAATTTAAAGTTGGGAACTGCTTCAAGAAATAAAAAATCAGTTGGCAGAATCATCTCGGTAATAGTTTATCCCCACTTTCTTTATTTATTTATATGTATTCATGTACTATGTTCTAATGTTACTCTTCTGTTTTATGTTCTATGTGTAACTATGTGTATGTATTAGTATATATATATGTGTAAATGAAGCCCAGTGAACTTCATTAAACTATATAGCCGATAAGATTGATAGAAATACTTTGAAAGACTCAGAGGATTTGTATAGTAACATTAGGGGGTTATAATATTTGGTGGAAAAAAAAATTGGGAAAAAAAGACAGAAAGTTTTGAAAATAAGACTAAAGAGAAAAATGCAAGAGATCAACCACGTAGGATTTGTGAGAAGGAAAACAAAGGAAAACGGCTCCACCCCGAGTCCCAATGTTGGTTTAAAAACAAAAGTAGTGATAAATTTAAACGAGACCCAATAAGGACTGTTAACAATTCAGAGTTAGAGACCGAACTAAATGAAATGGACCCAAAAAACTAGCGATTCCGCCACTGATCTAAATTAAATTATTAATAAATGATACCATAGAAGTGTCAGGAGTTTATGATTCGGGATCTAATGTATCTTTAATAAATTCAAGGCTATTGTCCTTGAGAAACAGCTCCATAAATTAGAATTATATAGATGATATCTTGGTTCACATAATGTTTTCTTTTATTTACGCGAATATTACACATTTAAATAAAACTATTTTTACGGATTTTATCGCGTTTAATTTATAACTATTTTTAACCCGACGTTTCGGGCACTTTACAGCACCCATGGTCACAGGGGGACTGAAGTGACAGTTGTCCCGATGTCATAGTTAACCCGGAGTACCTTCAGCTTTTAATTATTATTTTTAGTCCGATCTACGCAGAAAGGGCTTACTGTGTCTTGAAGCCTTGCAGTGGTATGCTTGGTTTTTGATTTAATTTTATTAATAATAGGATCCCAAGCCGGTGGTGGTGGTAATACCCAACCATCTTCCCTATTGAAATTAGGATGTTTTTTAATTTCAATAGCCTCGCGAATCATCCTTGGTAGGAATCGATGTTCTTTTGCAAGGATTTGTGGTCTATCAAATCTGATGTAATGGTTGGGATGATCCAGAACATGGTCACAGACTGCAGACTTCCTAGAGCGTCGATGCTTCACATCAGCTACATGTTCTTTAACGCGGGTTTTATGGATCTTTTAGTTTGCCCTATGTAAGAGAGACCACATTCACAATCCAGCTTGTATACTCCTGCATCTTGTAGAGGGATGTTACACTTGACAGTGGTAAAAACTGACTTATCTTCTTCGGCGGCTTGAAAAATGTTCTTATAGAAGCTCGCTTCAAGATATAGCCAATCTTGTCCGTGACTCCTCTGACATATGGAAGAACAGCAGGTACACGCTCGACTGTGGCCGGCTTCACTCGGTCACTGCGACGAAGGCATCTGGCTATCTATTGTGGAAGGAACAGTACTACAAGCAAGTAGATGGTGTGGCGATGGGCTCTCCAGTATCTCCCATTGTCGCCGACATTTTCATGGAAGACTTTGAGGAGAAAGCCCTCCGTACTTCTCCAGTAAATCCAAGATTCTACAAGCGGTATGTAGATGATACTTTCACAATTTTACCATCGCATAAAGTAACTGCATTTCTAGACCACCTTAACTCCCCAAACTCTAAAATTCAATTTACAATGGAGTTAGAGGCAAATAACTCTTTAGCTTTTCTGGATGTGTTAGTAATTCGGAATCCTAATAACACCTTGAGTCACACTGTGTATAGAAAAAAGACCCATACAAATAGGTATTTAAATGGTGAATCTCACCACCATCCTTCACAGTTAGCTACCGTGGGTAAATCTTTGTTTCAGAGAGCACAAGGGATCTGTGACAGTAAACACCTGGCCGCCGAGCTTCAGCATGTCAAGCAAGTTTTGCAAGACAACAAGCTTCGGGTTCCGCGCCTTCGTCGCAGTGACCGAGTGAAGCCGGCCACAGTCGAGCGTGTACCTGCTGTTCTTCCATATGTCAGAGGAGTCACGGACAAGATTGGCTATATCTTGAAGCGAGCTTCTATGAGAACATTTTTCAAGCCGCCAAAGAAGATAAGTCAGTTTTTACCATCTGTCAAGTGTAACATCCCTCTACAAGATGCAGGAGTATACAAGCTGGATTGTGAATGTGGTCTCTCTTACATAGGGCAAACTAAGAGATCCATAAAAACCCGCGTTAAAGAACTTATAGCTGATGTGAAGCATCGACGCTCTAGGAAGTCTGCAGTCTGTGACCATGTTCTGGATCATCCCAACCATTACATCAGATTTGATAGACCACAAATCCTTGCAAAAGACCATCGATTCCTACCAAGGATAATTCGCGAGGCTATTGAAATTAAAAAACATCCTAATTTCAATAGGGAAGATGGTTGGGTATTACCACCGACTTGGGATCCTATTATTAATAAAATTAAATCAAAAACCAAGCATACCACTGCAAGGCTTCAAGACACAGTAAGCTCTTTCTGCGTAGATCGGACTAAAAATAATAATTAAAAGTTGAAGGTACTCCGGGTTAACTATGACATCGGGACAACTGTCACCAGTCTCCCCGTGACCATGGGTGCTGTAAAGCGCCCGAAACGTCGGGTTAAAAATAGTTATAAATTTAACGCGATAAAATCCGTAAAAATAGTTTTATTTAAATGATATCTTGGTATTTTCAGAAACATTTGCAGACCACGTTAAACACATAACATTGTTATTAGAAGCAATTTCAAAGAAGGTAGGTTTTAGACTGAAATTCTCGAAATGTAGTTTTGCTCAGGACTCAGTGAGATATTTGGGTCACATAATAAAAACTAACACTGTTACTCCAATAAATGATAACTTAATCGTTATAAAAAACTTTCCCGCACCAAAAACACAAAAAAATGTTCGTCAATTCCTGGGTAAAATCAATTTTTATGGAAAATATGTACCAAATATTTCAATAATAATGGACCCTTTGCATAACTTATTAAGAAAAGGACAAACATTTAATTGGTTCGAAAAATGTCAAGAATCCTTTGACATGATAAAAGATTTGTTGTGTTTAAAACCAATTTTAGCAATATTCGATCCGAATCTATCGATACGCATTTATACAGACGCAAGTATACAGCGCATAGGCGCGATCTTGAAACAAACGCAAAGTAACGGTGAAGAAAAACCTTGCGCATACTTTTCGAGAAAATTGAATAGTGCTCAAAAAAAGAAAAAAGCCATTTATCTCGAGTGTTTAGCAATAAAAGAAACTGTAAAATACTGGCAACATTGGCTCATGGGGAAAAAGTTTACAGTTTTCTCTGATCACAAACCCTTAGAAAAAATGAATATCAAAGCTCGGACAGACGAAGAATTAGGAGATCTTGCGTACTTCTTATCTCAATTTAACTTTGAAGTCATATATTCTCCGGGAAAATACAATCTAGAGGCAGATTGTCTCAGTAGAAATCCTGTTTTAGAACCGAGTGATAATCAAGATTATACTTTTAAATGTGTAAACTTTATTAACCTAAAAGAAATTTTATTTTTATATAAATTCAAATACATTCTGTATTTGAATTTATATAAAAATAAAAAAGTAAAGTTTCAGCCTATAAATGTCCCACTGCTGAGCACAGGGCTCCTCTCATTTCTGAGATGGTTTTGGAGCTAGAAAGAATCCGCCACACTGCTCCAATGCGAATGCGTCTTCGAAATATTTTTATTTCCCAGACATGCAGGTTTCCTCACGATGTTTTCCTTCACCGCACAGCACAAATTTAAAGCGAGCGCCTAGCCCCCGAGCTACCACTCTTTGCTTGGCTTTGAAGTGATATAAATAAATAAAAATGAATAAATATTTTGCACTACCTTTTTTAGTCGTGATTTTAACTTTTTCGACCGACTTCGAAAGAGGGGAAGATTCTTCATTAAGGAGCATAACTTCTTTGTTTATAAATCGATTTTAATAATTCTTTTTTTTATTAGAAAGGGGATATTAAACAAGAGTCCCATAAAATATTGGCCAAACGCCGATGATGGGGTCCCTGAGAAATTCATGAAACTGTTTGGAGCTGCCGCGTTGAAGTCGGTTTTTAATTCATCATCAGCTTCATTTCAGCCTATCACTGATCAACTGCTGAACATAGGGCTCCCCCATAGACTGCAACCAAAGTTTGTAGCTCTAATTTTGGGCGATATTACCATAGTTGCAACTTTTACGACACATACGGTATGAGATGGTAGATTCTCTTAAGCCTCAGCATTTATTAACATACTCGTACATACATACATACATAAGATCACGACTGTATCCCATATAGGTGGTGAGCCCATCGCCACCGTGCGCTGTTGGGTGCACAGTGCAGTTTAATTCCTTACTCGCCTTTTACGAGATCCATTGGATCCATCACGGCAGGACTGAGTTATCAGATGTCCTGATGTCATAGTTAACTATGGGTGCTGTAAAGCACTCGAAACCGATGCACTCGAATGACCATGGGTGCTGTGAAGCACTCGAAGCGACGGGTTATAAATAGTAAACAATTAAACGCGATAAAATCCGTAAAATTAGTTTCATAAACTGTTATTAAGTCATAATTTCACGTATATTTCGCAAGCATGCACAGCCGGAACAAACCGAGGATATAATTATTATCTTCGAGACTGGCTTCCGAATTCAGCACACGTTGCCGTTGTAGTTTCAGCGCTTCGCTATCTCGCTGAATAATTAACGTCTAAAGTCTGACACACAGTTTAATTACCTGTCGAACTAAAACTGATGTAAGCTACGAAGCGTGGTTCAATGAATTCGTTTCAGTTGGTATAATATAGAACTTTAGGAAGTGAAACTAAAGTTTTAGTTTTGTGTATAGGATATTAACAGACGACGAGGTTACAAAATGGTAAGCGTATATTTAACAAATCAAAACGAGCGTATCTCGATTCAGGTGTTTCACTCAGTACCTGTCCCGATAGCATATGTACCATGAACATAGTAAAGGATAGATTTTTTGTTTATTTGATAAAAGTGACGGAACGAGCAAAACGTTCACTTGATGGCAAGTGCAACGTCTGGCATTAACAAATGCTGTGTCACCTAGAACGTTTCTGTGTGACACCACACTGCGCCCGTCACCATGACACATCAGTTTTTAAAACGAAAACACAGTGACGTATGCACACTACTGCTTCACGGTAGAAAACTGGCCCTGGGGTGGTTCCTACGTAGACGGAAATTTAAACGTCTGTTTTATTTGTAATAACGCCCTCTATTGTACATTGTGTGAATAAATTTGATGTCATGCGAATGGCTGACAGATCCCATACGTTAGAATCCCCCCCCCCCCCCCCCCCCAGTGCCAGTAACACTGCCGGGGAGCAGTGAAATGGGTGGCACAGCATTTTTCATGGGCTAATCTCATCTCCTATAAAAAACCTTTAATTAATAATAACTGAGTAAAATGCTCTTGTCGTGTTTTATGGATATGTCACAGACGCATTAGACAAAAAGCTTCCAAATTACTTTATTGACCTGTTTGCACATAAGTATTTACTTTATTTTTATTTACTTTGGAAGACTGTGGCAATTCCAATGAATTTCGAAGGTTCTCTAAATTGTATGTCTGGTTTTAATTAGATAATTTTTCAACATTACTATAGTATAATAATAATAATAAAGATTCCATACCATAAGAATTACTACAAATAATATCTTAAAAAATTATATTGAGAATCAATAAAATATTAATATATTGGGTCACGCATAATTGTACAAAATTGCTCATCATTATTATATACCCACCCTTCGGGAAAAAGCCTCCCCCAAGGAGTTCCACTTCTTTCTATCCGAAGCGTGTGACTAGCCTTCCTCGATCCGCTGTCGCAACTAATTCATCTGGCCATGTAACATATGACAGGCCTCTCGCTCAACTGCCTCGTGGACACATGGCCGGCTTCTCGCTTAGTGCACTTGGCCTAAAGGTTCAGTCCATGTTGTTGATCTTTACTGTTATCTGTCGTTATACCTAATCACGTGTCCTGCTCACTTCTATTTTATTTGTCAGCGTCAGCTTAGACTTCTTGCGAATATCCACATTCTTATTTATTGGATCAAGTGATGAAACGAGCAAAACGTTCACCTGATGGTAAGTGCAACGTCTGCCCATAACAAATGCTGTGTCACCCAGAACATTTCTGTGTAACACCACACTGCGCCCGTCACTGAGACATCAGTTCTTAAGTCTCATATACCCAGTGATTACCGTAGCTCTCAGTGCCCTTCAGACCGAAACACAGCAATGCTTGCACACTACTACTTCACGGCAGAATTAATTCCCGTGGGGTACCTACCTGGACAGATTCCTGCATAGGAATCCTACCACCAGTAATACCTTGTCTTTTTATGTTTATGCCCAGGCAACTTCTTTCCATTCTTTACTGAATAGTTAAGATTTTGCTTCTGGTTCTGAGGTCAAATGTATTTCCATAGTAAATAGATCCTTTGCAAAGCTCTTCGACCGAGCCACTCACTCGGCGGTTGACTGTCGTAGAGTCCATATCACTTGATTAGCCTCGTTTTGATGTGAAACACGTGTCGTGTGCTCGACTTCAGTGGTGTGTATTGCCTAGTGGTAGTGTTGTAGTGGTGGAGGGTATCTGGTGGCGGCTCCCACGCTGTTGAGGGAGGGGGGGGGGGGGGGTGCTCTTCAAAACTATTTCGTCGTAGTCGTTTCAGACTAACACTAGTTCACTACTGCACATAGGCCTCCCGCATAGATTGCCACAAAAGTTTGTAGCTCTCGCTTGTCAGGCGGGTTGGCAACCGCAGTTTATTTATTCGGATGTTCCAGGAAGATGCTGCTGCCCATCTCCTGGTTTTCATTTTCCCTCTGTCGACTTTTACGACACCCACGGGATGAGATGGGGTGGTAGATTCTCTTAAGCCGCCACTTTTGCATGCGGATCTTTCTTCCTACTATAAAATTTATGGCGAGAGCTCGAGAACTACCATGATTCCACTATTCAAAGAATATCCTTAAAAAGTTCTTTATAAGAAAACCAAACTTCAAGTATAAAGTTAGCTTGCTTTCTTTTTCCACAAAATTACAATATTTTCAAAAGGCTGTTATTACGTCATCAAATATTCATCGCGACCGAAGTGGACTGTAAAGCGAAAGTTATGATTGTTTCTGCATTTATAAATATTATTATATTTAAAACGTAAATAAAAAGCGTAGTGGATCATCTATGGAAGTAAAAAGCGTGCGCATAACACATGCTGTGGCACCCAGAACATTTCTAAGCGACACCACACTGCGCCCGTTTTCTTGACACGTCTCTTATGCTAAGTAATTACACTAATTATCATTTCAGCCTATCACTACTCCACTGCTGAACATAGGCCTCCCCCATAGATTACTTCAAAAGGTTAATTTTGAGGGGAATTTTTCCATAGTTGCCACGCTTGGCAGGCGGGTTGGCAACCGCAGTTTATTTATTCCGACGTTCCAGGAACATGCTGCTGCCCATCTTGTGGTTTTACTCGTAATTTTCCCTCTGTCGACTTTTACGACAGCCACGGGACGAGATGGGGTGGTTGTTGTTAGATGGGATTCTCTTAAGTCGCTACCACACGGCAATATGCAAATTATAATATATAAATAATTATAATATTTTCCCTATACCGATTTTTACGTCACCCACGGGACGAGATTGGGAAGAAGATTCTCTTGAACCGCCATCACATTGCATCTCATGGTATTATTCTACACGAATTAAGGCTGCGCGTACACTACTTTAGTCGCCTTTTACGACACTTTTTGGTTTTGAGACATTGAGGTATACAGGACGAGAAGATGTGACGCAGTTTTAGTGGTGGTAGGATTCCTATGCAGGAATCCGTCATGGTAGGTACCTCCCCAAGGCCAGTTATTCTTCCGAGAAACAGTAATGTGCAAACATTACTGTGTTTCGGTTTGAAGGGCACTGAGAGCTAGAGTAATCACTGGGCATATGAGACTTAAGAACTTATGTCTCAGGGTGATGAGCATAATGTGGTGTCACACACAAATTTTCTGGGTGACACAGCATTTATTATGGGCAGACGGTTTACTTACCGACAGGTGAACGTTTTGCTCGTTTCTTAAATTTATCCAATAAAAGTTTTCAGACCGAAGCAAGAGTTAGACATACATACTTAATATAATTAATAACTTTTTTGTTTTTAAATCGGGTATCAGAGAAATTTCTTCAAATTTCCGTCCTATTTCTGTGTTGCCAGCTTTTAGTAAAATATTTGAAAAAATCGTGCTAGAGCAAATGGTCGGTCAATTTAGTAAATATAAGATTTTAAATGACAAGTAATTCGGCTTTACAAAAGATAGTTCAACAACTAATGCCAGTGTTAAACTAGCCTCACATATTCTACAAGCCTGGGAAGATTAGTGGAACATAAAAACTTAATATGTAAACTTAAATACTACGGCTTTCGTGAAGCCTCTTTGGATCTTTTATGTTCCTTCCTTAAAAATAGAACTCACAAAGTTGCCATTAACGATGTTATATTATCAGGTTGTGCAGTAAAAATGGGTGTTCCTCAGGGATCGATCCATGGTCCATTTCTGTTCTTGGTTCACATTAATGATAAATCATTGTTGTTTAAAGTTAACAGAAATGACTTAACGCTGAAACAGCCCAATGAAACTCTAGATATTGTTTCCAAATAGTTTGCAGCAAACAATTTAGTTTTAAATGCAGGCAAAACAAAATGTTTACACTTCAAAATGTCTAAGTTAACGTATAATATTAATATTAGTTTACAGAATTCTAATCTTACTTTTAAAAAGTTAACTGTATTCCTGGGAATCAAGATTGAATCCAAGTTACAGTGGGAAGCACACATTGAAAAATAGCTCCGAAATTAAGTTCTGCCATTTTTGCAATAAGAAATTGCAAGCTGACTGATGAAGCTACTGCTAAATTAGTATATTTTGCATTTTATTTTGCAAAAACAAGCATTTCGGGCAATCTTTAACGTGGGACCTCGCGAGTCGCTACGAGAACTATTCAGGGAAACTAATATTTTGACACTTCCGTCGTTGTTTATTTTTGAATACGTACGGAAAAACATTAATTTATTTACCAAAAAATTTTACTCAATCCTGTAGAATGGGTCGAGGTGACACGCTAGAGGTTCCTATGTTTAGGTTGGCTAAAACTAGAAAGTCTTTTCTTAGTTGATGTATAAATTTTTATAATAAAATTCCTAAAAGTGTAACACAAAAATCGGACATGCATTTTAAAAAACTTATCAAAAAGACATTATTAGATAAAGCGTATTATAAAATAGATCATTATATAGAGGACAAAGATGTGTTGATATAACTCATACTCTGCACTTGCAAACCCCCTGCCTACTAAATAAATGATGTAATTTTTTTGTAATCTATAAATGACATGTAATATAACATTGAAAAAAGAAAGACCCCAGAGTTTCTTACCGTTTCTTCTCCGAGGTCATTTTTTGAACCGGTGTAGATTTTGGCGTTCATAAGAGCTTTAAACAAGCTTAAATTAAATAAAGAAATTTTGATTTTGACTTTGAAGAAATTTCTGTGTTCGTGACACTAAAGTGTTGGTGATAAATAATAGTGTTTTTATAAATCTACAGTTGGTGCAAGTTTCATGATAATTGTTTTATTCATGTTTGCCAAACAAACAAAAGTCGGCTCAGATGGAGCACTGGCTTAGCTGTTGGCTTCTACGTCGCAGGTTGCGGGTTCGATTCCCGTACGGCACAAATATTTGTATAAGCCTACATGTAGTTGTTCCGGGTCTTGGTATTTGTGCATGTGGAATGTATGTTTATAAAACGCACCCACGACACAGGAGAAATACTACAGTGGCGCAACGATATCTAAGCATAAATATATGCCCGTATTAGAGTCTCCAAAGTACCGTGGATGTGTTTTAAAGGCATTCGTTTTTTTTATAGTGTAAAGTGACGAAACGAGCAAAACGTTCACCTGATGGTAAGTGCAACGACCGCCCACAACATATGCTGTGTCACCCAGAACATTTCTGTGTGACACCACAATGCGCCCGTCACCCTGAGACATCAGTTCTTAAGTCTCAAATGCCCAGTGATTACGCTGGCTCACAGTGGCCTTCAAACCGAAACACAGTAATGTTTGCACACTACTGCTTCACGGCAGAATAACTGGCCCTGGGGTGATACCTACCTAGACGGAAAATCAACAATTTATGCTTTTGCACAAATATCGACTCCGGCTAGGATTCGAACCTAGGACTCGCGGCGAAGAATTCAATTACTACGAACACTAGGTCACGCGTCAGTGATAAGAAATTGCTTATTCACGACTCCGCACTCTAATGACGCTATCGTTAACAAAGTAAACAAAAAGATTAATATTAACACATAAAAATGTATGAAGAAAACAATTAAAAGAAATAAGTTGTCGCAATACAAGTGCATACGCTATTTATTATCCAAGAGCGCTCGTGCAACTGTCCAACTTGCCTCTGCACTGTCTACACTGGATAATTTATATTGTCTACTGTCTCACTCGGCTAGGAGAGATATATTTTTATTTACTCTGATGCACCGTAATTACATAGCATTCGTTTTTAGTGGAGAATTCCGTCTTTACTTACACACATGATATATATAATATACAGATAATAAATGCTGTTTCACTCAGAATATTTTTATGTTGAACCACAATGCGCTCGTTACCGGTAGACATCAGTTCTTAAGTCTCATATGCCCAGTAATTACACCGGCTTTCAGAGCCTTCTAATACTTCATCTGCTGATTTTTAACAAAAACATGTGTACATTCTCACCTCTATGCATATATTTCTCTTAACGTCAAGCTATTCGATTCATATTCAAGTAGGGTTGCCAAAACTGTCTAACTCAGGGGTGCTCAAACTTGAACTGCTGACGATCTACCTCAATATTGTCAGACTACGATCGATCGACTCTGAGAGGCTGCAAGTATGTGTGATGCAGGATTGTCGTCTAGGTAGGGTGTATCGTGGCATAGATATTACATTTATGTTATACATTACGAACGATCCTGTATATATTATATATTTTCTATACTTCTTATTATTTTTTTCGTCTTTTTATTATGATTTTTTTTAAGTTTGGATGCTTCTGTTTGTACTTGTAATTGTTCATAGTTTTTGTAGCTATGGATAAAAAATGTTCTATGTTATTGACAAGTCGATCGCAATCGACCGTTTGAGCACCCCTGGTCTAACTGATCAAAGATTCATTGGAGTCAAAATGAGGTGTACAGCAGTGGGTATGATTGATTACGCACCCGGCAATATTACACTATTCATATGGGAGTATCGTTTGTGAAATCCAGCTCAAAGAGAGAACAAGTTGTACTGAAACAATCGATGGTCATTAAATAATCATTCAAAAGATTTATCTACGTCCTGGTTATGACGTAATCAAATATACATACAAAGATACATAAGGATATACTAAGATAATACATACAAAGGATACAAGTGAAAACTGTAACTTTTTTGATTGAATCTTATTGTCTGTTTAAACATTTTACTGGTGGTAGGATTCTTATGCCGGAATCCGTCTAGGTAGGTACCACCCCAGGGCCAGTTATTCTACCGTGAAGCAGTAGTGTGCAAACATTACTGTGTTTCGATTTGAAGGGCACTGAGAGCTAATGTAATCACTGGTCATATGAGACTTAATAACTGATGTCTCAGGGTGACGGGCGGAGCGTGGTGTCACACAGAATTGTTCTGGATAACACAGCATTATGTGCAGACGTTGCACTTACTATGAGTTGAACATTTTGCTCGTTTCATCACTGTCTCCAAAAAAAAAAAACATTTTATCGACCACGAGTCTAATTATCAAATTGCCAGACTTCTATTCCGCGGGTCCTGTGTTATCATCTGCAAACAGTTGGTTGGTTTCCAGGACCTGCCTCCGACCTTTTCTATTCACTTTTTGTTTTTCTTATCTTATTTACGCGAATAATAAAAATTTAAATAAAACGAATTTTTACGGATTTTATCGCGTTTAATTTTGAACTAATTATTTTTTTGTCTATTTATAACCTGACGTTTCGAGCGTTTTACAGGACCCACGGTCACGGGAGGACTGAGGTGACAGATGTCCTGATGTTAGTTAATACGGGGTACCTTCAGTTTTTAATTATTATTTTTGATCTGATCTACGCAGAAAGAGCTATCTGCTTCTTGAAGTATTGCAGTGGTAGGCTTAGTTTTCGATTTAATTTTATTAATTGTAGGAATCCAAGCCGGTGGTAATACCCAACCATCTTCTCTTTTGAAATTAGGATGTTTTATTTATTAATTTAAATAGCCTCGCGAATCATCCTTGGTAGGAATCGGCGTTCTTTTGCAAAGATTTGTGGTTTGCGCGCATACCTGTGGTATTACAATATATTTTGCGCATTTGAAAGCATCCGACAGTATCCGGAAGTAGTCGCAGTGGTCGAAAATCGGACACTCAGTACAGTCGACCGATCGAGGGTCGGCCAATCGGTCGACCCGTACATGCTCTCCTTACACTCCGATCCGCTCCCGAAATATAAATGCTGCCTTTTAACGTATTACTGCAGGTCACCGGCCTTTCGATATATAAGGTTGTTTATATTTTTAGATATTCAAAGGGCAGAACGCTGTCCGTTTGGTGGGTTTGTTGCAATGGGAAGTAAGATTTTTTTTTAACTCATACGAAAATGGCTGCGAAGTGGTTCACCACCCGTCTAGTCTCGTTTCCCGTGGGAGCGAAAAGTGGGCTACGGTGTATTCTCTGACTGCCCCTTATATGGGAAAAAGAGTGACATATATTGTTTGGTAGGTATATTTCATCGAAGTGGAAACCGTAATAAGATTGTTTTTAATGGGTACCATGAGTATAATGTCACCCTGAGGCATCAGTTCTTAAGTCTCATATGACCAGTGATTACACTAGCTCACAGTGCCCTTCAAACCGAAACACAGTAATGTTTGCACACTACTGCTTCACGGCAGAATAACTGGCCTGGGGTGGTACCTATCTAGACGGATTCCTGCACAGGAATCCTACCACCAGTCTATGTATGTGTGTACATGAAATTGAATTAATGAAATTCCAGGACAGACGTAAGCAGACGTCTATCCGAATCATTTTTCAAAATATTCTCTAATCTAACTTTTTTCTATTAGAAACGCTCTTCATTTTTTGTTAAATGTTCTGTAGTTTTTTCAATTTTTTATGTTATTATTTCGAATATAAATCCGCTAACTTTAATTAATAAATCTGTTAGTTGCGTTATCTTTAATATCTTTTAATAAAATAGTTTTATTTTTCCACTCGCTACTCGGTCGAAGCATAAAACTTTTATATGTCAAACAGTACCAATGACATAAAGCTAGACGTCGTATTTTCATCTAACTAGGTCATCGGTACCGAGACGGCGCGGTGAGGTGAAGCTAAACAAACCCCTTTGTTATTTCACCAACACATAATCGAGTACGGAAGGTAAAGTTGCTTATAACATCAACATATATAAAACTATAGTTAATAGAATCAGGAGTTACTTTGTGGAAATCCATTATAGTAAGGAGAGAAAGTTAATTTGCTAAGATCCTCATTCAAAATGTAAAATGGTGTGTATTACCTAGTTTTGAAGAGCACCGCCCGCCCTCCCTCAACAGCGTGCACAAAATAAAAACCAATACCGCTA
Source organism: Luehdorfia chinensis (assembly GCA_019845155.1). Classification (NCBI taxonomy): domain Eukaryota; kingdom Metazoa; phylum Arthropoda; class Insecta; order Lepidoptera; family Papilionidae; genus Luehdorfia; species Luehdorfia chinensis. The sequence continues at coordinate 4,313,426 of JAHVAK010000390.1, forward strand.
CCGGGAACCGCCACCAGATGCCCTCCACCACTACAACACTCGGCGGTTGACAGTCGTAGAGTCAATATCACTTGATAATGCCTCGTTTTGAGGTGAAACACGTGTCGTGTTCTCGACTACAGTGGTGTGTATTGCCTAGTTGTAGTGTTGTAGTGGTGGAGGGTATCTGGTGGCGGTTCCCGGTGGCGGTATTGGTTTTTTTTTTGGTGCACGCTGTTGAGGGAGGGCGGGCGGTGCTCTGCAAAACTAGGTAATACACACCATTTTACATTTTGCATGCGGATCTTAGCAAATTAACTTTCTCTCCTTAAAATATAAAACATACAAATGCTGTTCAATGAGTGACACAATTATCGTCCTTATGCTAACTGACAGACATCGTTTAGAGTGACCTTCACTTTATTAAATTTATTGGGGAAAACATTCAGTACAAATTTATCTGGTGGTAGGATTCCTATCCAGGAATCCGTCTAGGTAGGTACCACCCCGGGGACAGTTATTCTACCGTGAAGCAGTAGTGTGCAATCATTACTGTGTTTCGGTTTGAAGGGCACTGTGAACTAGCGTAATCACTGGGCATGTGAGACTTAAGAACTTATGTCTCAGGGTGATGGGCACAGTGTAGTGTCACACAGAGGTTTTATGGGTGACACAGCATTTGTTATGGGCAGACGTTGCACTTACCATCAGGTGAACGTTTTGTTCGTTTCATCACTTTATACAATATAAAAAAAACAAAACTTAGGCCTCCCCAATAGCCTGCGACAAAATTTTGTACTTTTCAATTTGGGGGGATTTTGGCATAGTTACCTAGCATGGCAGGTGGGTTGGAAACCGCAGTTTATTTATTCTTGTACAGGAAGATGCTGCTGTCCATCGCCTGGATTTTATTATCCCTCACTCACTTTCATGACACCCACGGGATGAGATGGGGTGGTAGATTCTCTTAAGCCGCAACCACACGGCACGAAGTAGGCATAATAACTCAATGCGGTGACAGAATAAAATTTGAATAGTAAAATGTATCATGGAATGTCAAAGAATCATACAAAATGGCGATCTCATAGAATGGGGTTTAAGGAGTTACTGTCGTGGCCAGTTTAAAACTATTTCTGGATAATTCCATACTAATTCAAAGAATGAGTACGCTTCAGCTCACCCGTCATTAGCATGGGTAGCAATATGACATGAGACTGGCTGCTTTGAAACGAAATAAAAAAGAAACAAATATAAAATATTAGAAATTAAAAAAGAAGCAGTTGGCGGGAATCAATGCAATAATTGTAACCGGACAGTGCCCGCGCTTTACGGAGTGAATGCCGTATAATTTATTTTATTTATATCATTGTTTTCTTAGGGAAGATTCAAGCTACAGTAGGCCAACACCCCCGGGCGTTTGATATCTTGTCAATAGTCTAGCAAACGGCCGAGACAGTTACACTTACCATCAAGTGAACTCGTCTCGTCATTAACTTCCATTAAATAAAAAAATGTGTGTTTTTTATCTGTGACTGAAAATGACTTTAGAACCACATCATTACATTTTACCTCGTACTACGTGTGAGGTGAACTATACGAAGTCTCAGTTGTTCAAGTTTCAAAGATATTGAATTCTGTTTTATCGCTCCCTACGAAGAAACGTCTGACTTTGTGTGAGAAAAGCCTTTGATGAAACGAATATTACTTTTTGGTGCGTAACAAAATACGATCATTGTACTTCCCTGCAGTGTTGTGTGAAAGTAAATGTGCGCTAAAGTAACGTTTTACATTTTAATACAACGCTTGACAAGTCCAACGAAAATTTTATCATTATCATCATCATCATTATTACGGCCCATCACAAATGTACTGCTGAACATATGCCTCCCACATAGATAACTACAAAACACCATCCTGAGCCACCTGCATTCATCAACTTCCTGCAAAACTGAATGGGTCGTCGCTCCATCTAGAGGGGTCTCTCTGCACTGCGTTTGATGGTACAAAGTCGCCACCAGAATCTTTTTTACCCAACGGTTCATTCTTCGAGCTATATGGTTAGACCATTGCCACTTCAGGTTGGTGATGAATAATGCAAATTGACTTTAAATATGCAAAGGGTTCTGAGAGCCGCGGTTGCTCAGGGGCTAGGCGCTCGCTTTAAATTTCATAGTCAACGCGGGTGACCTGTGTTCGATCCCTTGTGCCGGCACCACTGAGAGTGTTTATTGCAATTTTCAGTTCTGATGTACCACATGCTCGGCGGTGAAGGAAAACATCGCGAGGAAACCTGCATGTGTGAGAAATAAAAAATATTTCGAAGACATGTGAAGTCCGCCAACCCGCATCTGTGCGGCGTGGCGAATTCTTCCTAGCTCCAAAACTCTCTCGGAAATGAGAGGAGTCTTGTGTTCAGCAGTGGGTCATTTATATGTGGTTACTTTACTTTTTTTCATCATCATCATCATCATCATTTCAGCCTATCACTAGTCCACTGCTGAACATAGGCCTTCCCCATAGATTGCTACAAAAATTTTTAGCTCTCATTTTGGGGGGAATTTTGCCATAGTTGCCACGTTTGGCAGGCAACCGTAGTTTTTTTATTCTGCTGTTCCAGGAAGATGCCGCTGCCCATCATCTGGTTTTCATTTTCCTTCTGTCGACTTTTACGACACCCACGGGATGAGATGGGGTGGTAGATTCTCTTAAGCCGCTACCACACAGCACTTTTTTTACGAAAAGTATTCTAAATTGGTAAAGTTAATTCTACTTATGAATGTCAATTGATAAAGGGACACTCCTTTTAATAAGAAATGCTACTGGGAGGTGCGCAACGCTGCTGCTGTTGTGGACTGCGATCCTGATGTGGACCGGTACAATTTTTATGTACGGTAAATTTTGATTTTTTTTAATTTCTCAGGTTACTTTAATTACATACATACGTAAGATTACGACTGTATCCCATAAGGGGTAGTCAGAGACTGGGCACTCACTGCAAAAACAGATGACTGCCACAATCCACGTTTCTCCAAAACAATATAATGCACTTGGTGTGATAGGTGACAGTGCAGTTCAATTCCTTACTCGCCTTTTACGAGATCAATTGGATGAGATCGAGTGGTAGTATTCTTTTAACGAGCCGCCACCACACGGCGAACTTACTTACTTACTTACTTTACTTACTTTAATTACACTTATTCTTAATAGTTAATATGGTGTCGATGTGGATTTGTAACTTAGTCGGCTAATGTATGGCACATAATACAAAATTGTATGCGAAGATCATAAATTTAGAAAGTTAACCACAAATCACTTTAATAGAATTGTACTATCCGTCAAATTGTAACGAATAATGGATTACGGAGATCATCCATTATCCTCTCTTGCAACCCAAAGAACATGTTAAACAAGTCGTAACCAAGCATCGTGATAATAAATTGCGTCCTTACCCGCTTCACTTTCAATCTCAATGATAAATAGCTGAATTTGATGTGACTGTGGGCGAGAAGTTGAAAATATTTTATACGTATCGCCTTAGAAGCTTTAAAGATAAAAAAATACGTACGGAAACTTATTAGTGTTAAAGATAGACATCGGAAATAACTCAAACATACATGCATCGTGATATTACAAAAATATTTCAGGATTTTATAAGAGATATCAGCATGAGGAAAGGTATAAAGAACAATGTTTCTCAAAGAGTTATTTCATAGATTTTTTTTTATTGTGTAATGTGAAAATGCTGAGTCACCCATAACATTTCTGTGTGACACCACACTGCGCCCGTAAGCCTGAGACATCAGTTCTTAAGTCTCAAATGCCCAGTGATTACACTAGCTCTCAGTGTCCTTCAAACCGAAACACAGTAATGCTTGCACACTACTGCTTCACGGCAGAATAACTGGCCCTGGGGTGGTACCTACCTAGACGGATTCCTGCATGATATTTTTGTTTCTGTATACTTTAATAAGTCTCCCTTTCTGACGAATTGAACAAAATTATCTGGAAACATCAATCTCATATAAATAAGTGGATCAATAGTAAAACTGGCGGACATAACCCGACCGAAGACAAAACTTTACATTCCAATGGGAAATTTCGCACTAACTGAACTCTATTATTTTTTGGTAGTATTCAAATGCGTTTCAACATAGAGAGTAATTTTTTTATGGTTTGTATACCTTTTATCTCACGGCGCCCTGAATAGACTACATAGTCTAAGCAAATAATAAAAAAATACTACTATAGTATATTTTAGTAGATTGTTTTTGTGTATATTTATATTATTACACATTACATTCTTAACAATCTCGGGTTATAAATAGTTAAATTAAATGCCACAAAATCCGTTAAATCTAGTTTTAATAAATGTGTAGTATTTGCGTAATTATGTTATTTTTTTTTAAATAAATTCTTTATTGAAATTCAAAAAATTCATGATGTCTGCGTGTGCAATAACGTGGTGCAATTGAGAACAGAAGTGATAAAGTTTATAAATAAAAAAACATAATGGGGAAAAGAATACCGCTTTGCTGCACACCACATTCGATGTCAGCCCATGCAGAGAAAAGTTGCCCTACGCGGACTGTTTGCTGGCGGCCACGAAGATATGACGAGAACCATTCCAAGGCTGGGTTGGAGAATCTTAAATATGTTAGGAGGGAAAGCATTCGAAAAGTCACCACCACTGTTAGTTTTTGCTCATCCATGCCTTTTCTTATATGATCGGTGACTTTAACCAGTGCAGTAGTGGTGCTGTGACCAGGACGAAACCCCGATTGAAACACATTCAGCAGGTTATGCTAAGTGGCAAAGCCCTTGGCTTCTGCGCCGCGGGTCGAGGGTTCGATTCCCACACGGGACAAATATTTGTATGGTCTACATATTGTTTTTCCTGGTTTAGGTGTTTGTGCATGTGTAATTTATGTCTGTAAGACGCACCCACGACACAGGAGAAATCCTACTGTGCGGCATGGTTTAAAAACAAATTTTGGATTCAGCTCCACACTAATAATCCCGATGACCTGGTAAGTTGAAAATACGACGACGAGCTTTGAGCTAACGGTAAATATACTAATTAAGAAATTTAAAATTTTATGCTTTGATCGAACAGCCAGTCATCATCATCATCATCATTTCAGCCTATCACTAGTTCACTGCTGAACATAGGCCTCCCCCATAGATTGCTACAAAAATTTGTAGCTGTCATTTTGGGGGGAATTTTGCCATAGTTGCCACGCTTGGCAGGCGGGTTGGCAACCGCAGTTTATTTTTTCTGATGTTCCAGGAAGATGCTGCTGCCCATCTTCTGGTTTTAATTTTCCGTCTATCGACTTTTACGACACCCACGGGATGAGATGGGGCGGTAGATTCTCTTAAGCCAGTATAAATATTAAACTATTGCGCGAAAGTTATTAAAGATAACGGTACTGATAAATATTAAGTGAAATAAAGGAATTAGTGGTCTGAAATTAATCGATATGTAAAAATTTAAATAGTCGTAAATTTAGTTGTATTCGATATTTAATATTCCTGTTAATAAAATAAATCATTAAATGAGTACAATGTTTTCTTTTATTTACGCGAATATTACACTTAAATGTGTATATATATAATATAATATATTATAAATAAAACTATTTTTTACGGATTTTATCGCGTTTAATTTATAACTATTTTTTATTAACCCGACGTTTTGGGCGCTTTACAGCACCCATGGTCACGGGGGGACTGAGGTGACAGTTGTCCCGATGCCATAGTTAACCCGGAGTACCTTCAGCTTTTAATTATTATTTTTAGTCCGATCTACGCAGACCATGACCATGGGTGCTGTAAAGTGCCCGAAACGTCGGGTTAAAAAAATAGTTATAAATTAAACGCGATAAAATCCGTAAAAAATAGTTTTATTTAAATGAGTACAAGTTAAAACTGATTAATGGTGAGAGATGCCTTTACGAGTAATGTACATTTTAATATAATGAAAACATTGTAGGTCATTGCAACGTTTGCTTATAACAAATTCTGTCACCCAGAGCATCAGTCAAAGACATCAGTTCTTAAGTCTCATATGCCCAGTAATTACACTAGCTCTCAATGACTTTCAGACAGAAACATACTAATGCTTGCACACTACTGCTTCACGGCAGTATTGGACCTGCGGTGTTACCTAGCGACATTCCTGCATAGAAATCCTACCACCAGTAAAAATTATGAGTTGAAATAAACAGTTTTCAATTAAATATGGTTTTCATTAATGCAATGCAAAACGAATTCTACTGGACCACCTTTATTGTCGTAGTCGGTGGTCATGCGATTAATTTTGCAATTTATTTCTAAATTGTCTAGACAGAAAACGATTATTTTGGTGTCGAGTATTTTTTTAGTTACAAGTGTACGTGCTATATGTGTCCCTGTATATTTATTTATACGTTTTTAAATAAAGTAAAAACACTAATAGACATAGTATAAATGTCCAACTTCTGAGGACAGGCCTCCTCTCGGATTATAATGATAAAGTGGACGTCACATGTTCTCGAAATATTTTTACATATCGTACATGCAGATTTCCTCACGATGTTTCCCTTCACCGCTGAGCACGTGGTAAATCAGCACTTAAATGTTACGGTGGTTTATATACATAAATAAATTTGATCTCGAAGTCTGCAGTGGTTTCTAAGTGATATTCTTTCGGACTGATAAAGATTACTTACTAAAGATTACCTCCTCTGGCATCTGGTAACTAATTGTCCTCTTTCATAAAATATCATATGGCAAAATCTGAGAAATGAGAAGCTCTTTGATATTAAGTAAGCATTTTATTGTTTTTTTTTTCTTAAGTTTTACGTGTTTTGTAAATTTTATTTGCTTTCAGATACTTATTTTATTTTACTTTTAATTCGATATAGATTTAGTCTTTCAATTTTTTTTTACTGGATAAAGTGATGAGACGAGCAAAACTTTTACCTGAACGTGAGTGCAACGTCTGCCCATAACAAATACTGTGTCACCCAGAACATTCCTGTGTAGCACCACATTGCGCACATGACCTTGTGACATCAGTTCTTTTGTCTCATATGCCCAATTATTACAATAGATCTCAGTGCTCTTCAGACTGAAACACAGTAATGTTTGCACACTGCTCATATTAGCATACTGTAGCCGCTTAAATGGGTTTTACATTTAAATTTAATTTCTTTGTATTATTGTAACAGCCTGTGACTGTCCACAAATAAATAAATATATATACATACTATATTTGAAAGTGCGGTCTGACTGTGTGAGTGCGTTCTATGTTTATATTTAAATATGTTTTACTTAATATATATGTCAGTCACTTGCGTGTTAATAGACAATAAAATAACATTAGATTAAGCAGTAGCCCGTAGTTTCCTTTACTGACCTATAATTTAAAAGTGTGGCGCTATCTAGGTTAACGAGATTGATATATGAAACGATACTTCAATTATTGCTATTGATAAAACTAAAGTAAAGTTTCGGCCTATAAATGTCCCACTACTGAGCACAGGCCTGCTCTCATTTCTGAGAGGGTTTTGGAGCTTAGGAAGAATCCGCCACGCTGCTCCAAGGCGGGTTGGCGGACTTCACATGTCTTCGAAATATTTTTAATTTCTCAGACATGCAGGTTTCCTCACGATGTTTTCCTTCACCGTCGAGCACGTGGTAAGTGAGCACTTAAAATTGCAATTAACAATTTTAGTGGTGCCGGCACCGGGAATAGAACCCAGGTCACTCGCGTACTACGAAATTTAAAGCGAGCGCCTAGCCCTTGACCACAGCTTGCTATTGATACATATAGAATATAGACAAACATTCTATCCTTTTCCCACGATTTTCAGTCCGGCATGCTTGTAACTTTCATTCCCTTGAAGTTATGTTTTTAACTCCATAAAAGATGCACATCGGTTCTGTAGATGTATGTGACCTGTTGTCATGGGTGACACTATCGACTGACCATCGGGTAGTGGTCGATCGTTTCATAGATAATACACTATATACTGTGAATAGAAACGCCACGGACGATTTAAGTTCTAAATCCACAGTTCACAGGTGGCATTAATGTTATACTTTTTCATACTTATGACAGATTGTTTTTTATTTATAAATCTGTCTTGTTTTCCTCACAAAAGAAAGGATAAAAGGGCGGACTTTTTTTATTTTGCATAAAGCGATGAAACGAGCAAAACGTGCACCTGATGGTAAGTGCAACGTCTGTCCATAACAAATGCTGTGTCACCCAGAACATTTCTGTGTGACACTACACTGTCACCCTGAGACATAGGTTGTTAAGTCTCAGATGCCCAGTGATTACGCTAGCTCACAGTGCCCTTCAAACCAAAACACAGTAATGATTGCACACTACTGCTTCACGGCAGAATAACTGGCCCTAGGTTGGTACCTACCTAGACGGACTCCTTTAGGAATTTTCTCCCGGTCAACCCATGGAGTGTTGAGATTTTGATGTAGGTGTAAATAAGAATGATGTTTTTTTTATTGGATAAAGTGATAAAACAAACAAAACGTTTACCTACGTGCATAGTCTGCCCCCAGCAAATGCTGTGTCACCCTGAACGTTTCTGTGATTACACTAGCTCACAGTGCCTTTTAACCGAAACACAGTAATGTTTGCGGACTTCTGCTTTACAGCAGAATAACTGGCCCTCAAGTGATACCTTCTGCGATTCTACCACCAGTGGACGCTTTATTTTTCTATTGATATAAAGGATACTTTTAAAATCAACTAAGAGATTTACATTTTATTCAAATCGGATCATTTTTATTACTTTGCAAACATTTAAAATAGATAATATTACGTAACGCCGATAGGTGTCCGGCAGAGTAGAATAGCACCTACCACTTTCCTAAGCAATGCTGTCACAATACCGCTCCTGGGAACGCAATAGGCCGGCGACGACATTAGTCACCTGTCACGTTATATTTTACAAATCTTCCATCAGAAATTCTATTTACTTACGTCGTTTGTTCGGATCTCATAAATTAGTGCGGCAAGTTTTTTAAATGTTAAAGTTCGATTTTGAAGAAAGTTTTTAATAATTGTTGCTAAATGTGGCGCCATAGACGGGTGCAGTGTGGCATATTTTTTATGGGCAGACGTTGCACTTACCATCAGGTGAACGTTCCGCACATTTCGTAACTACAACGAAAAAAAAAAATCATTGTGAATTTAGTTGATATGTTAGCTAAGTTTCATGCGGTACATCCATTGGTGTATCTGGGGTTATTTTCCAGAGGAACCCATTTTCTTTTGAAATTATGTGACCTATTAACTAGATTTCTCTGGTCGTAGGGTTCCTATGCAGGTATCCGTCTAGGTAGGTACCACCCCAGGGCCAGTTATTCTGCTGTGAAGCAGTAGTGTGCAAACATTACTGTGTTTCGGTTTGAAGGGCACTGAGAGCTAGCGTAATCACTGGGCATATGAGACTTAAGAACTGATGTCTCAGGGTGACGGACGCAGTGTGGTGACACACAGTAATTTTCTGGGTCACAGCATTTGTTAAGGGCAGACGTTACACTTACCATCAGGTGAGGCATCACAATGTGCCCATCCCACTGAGACGTCAGTTTTAAAGTAGGTATCATGTGCCCAGTGATTACGCTAGCTCTCAGTGCCCTTCAAAGCGAAACCACAGTATTGTTTGCGCACTACTGCTTCACGGTAGAATAACTGGTCCTTGGGTGGTACCTACCTAGACGGACTCCTGCATAGGAATCCTACCACCAGTTAATAAAAGAAATCATTAAATGAGGACAAGTTACGGCAGATCAACTGGCCCTGGGGTGGTACCTACCTAGACGGATTCCTGCGTAAGAATCGGCGATAGTTAAAAAACCTATTTCCATGCCGACGAAGTCGCGGGCATCAGCTAGTATTCAATATTTTTCTGACGAGTTAATTCCATTATATAACAAATAAGAGTATGTCGAGAAACATGTTTTCGAAATATTTAATACTAAAGGAAAAGCACATGAAATTATTCTCGCAAAACAATAGTTCGACTTTATTGTTTGTTATTGTACTACATAATTTTTATGACTTTTTGTACTTATTTTATTTACATAACAAGTGTATTTCTTAATGTTTTCAATATTTTATGGGTATGCTGTAGTATCTGGTATTTTTTTATTGGATAAAGTGATGAAACGAGCAAAACGTTCACCTGATGGTAAGTGCAACGTCCGGCCATAGCAAATGCTGTGTCACCCAGAAAATTTCTGTGAGACACCACACTGCGCCCATCACCCTGAGACATCAGTTCTTAAGCGTCATATGCCCAGTGATTACGCTAGCTCTCAGAGCCCTTAAAACCTCAACACATAATGTTTGCACACTACTGCTTCTCGGTAGAATAACTGGCCCTGGGGTGGTACCTACCTAGACGGATACCTGCATAGGAACCCTACGACCAGAGAAATCTAGTTAGTAGGTCACATAATTTCAAAAGAAAATGGGTTTCCACTATAGCTAGAGGGCTATAGCTTATATGAAGTTTTCTGTAACTAGTTTTTGTGTGGCAGTTGCTTATTCATGGAACGTCTGTCTAAGTAGGTACCACCGAAGGCCAGTTATTGTGCCGACAGGCAGTAATGTGCAAACTTTCCTGTTTCGGTCTCAAGGCTTTGAGATCTAATGTAATTACTGGGCATATGAGACTTAAGACCTGATGTTTCAGGGTGACAAGCACAGTGTGATGCCACACAGAAATGTTCTGGCCGACACAGCAACTCTTAATTGGCAAACGTTGCACTTACCGACAGGTGAACGTAATGCCCGTCTCGTCACTTTCTACGAAAAAACAATTATTTCATAGTACATTTCTGATACAAACGCATACTATTACTTTCAACAATAAAATTCTGATCGAAAAAGTTACAGTCCCCCTTTTCTTGTATTTTATTGCGTTACATAAACAGGATGTCAAATCCTTTGTCTGTGGGAACCGCTTACGGCTATAAAAGACGTCATGTTTTTATTGAATCACACCATGATTTGATAAATTATTAACCAATATGTATATTGTGAAGTCATCAGGTGTGGAATCAATCGTAACCATAGCTTTACAACCTGTTCTGGCTGAAATGAATATTTGATCACTAAGCCTTACCCAAAACTACAAATGTATTGACAATTTAATGTTATTCGATGTGAAGACTGCGTGGTCTTGTAATACCTGACTACAATACCGTGGCTCCTGGGTTCAAATCACAAACGGAGCTAACATTTGTGCTAAAATAAATTGTTGGTTTTCCGGTCTGGTTGTGTTGTGTTGTCTTATCGCATAAGCGTTACGTCGGGCACGAGTAAGTTCGGATTAGTGTCAGTGTTTGGGCGTACGCTTGTACAGCTACCGACAGTACGAGTATTATGAAGTTAGCGCCGTGGCTGAAAATCGGTCAGGACATAAAAACTCTCCAAGGTGGTAAATTGTTGACAACAACCGTCAGACCCGCCTGCCAAGGGTGGCAACTATGGCAAAATCGCCCCAAAATGAGAGCTATTTTCTTGGCAATCTACGGGGGAGGCCTATGTTCAACAGTGAACTTGTGATAGGCTGAAACAACGACGACTCGAAAACTCGACTCAAAGATACCATGATTTCTGAAATATTCATCAAAGATACAGACAGACGTATAAATAATTCATAACATCTTGAAATCTCAAATAGCCGAGTTGCTTGGCTTATATAGGTAACTGACATCAAGCTATGAAATATGCCTCCTATATTGAAACTTGAAATGTTAAATTTGGAATTACTTCATCAATATGTCACAAGCAATGGCTGCGATAAGCCGAGACGAGACTAAACAAACTGATGAAACAGACTTTTATTACAATCTCTTGGTGGTCCTTTTTTTTTCCTAATTATTAAATAAATCTGGCTGGATATTTGCTGAGTAGTAGTTTTAGTTTTTCAATAAAAATGAAAATAAAAAATGTTTTCGTAATGTCGATTATTTTAAAACTAATGAAGGAACGTTGACCATTTTATAGAATGAAGAAAAGTAAGTTACTTTGCTAAGATCCGCACGCAAAATATTAAATTGGTGTATATTACCTAGTTTTTTGAAGAGCACCGCCCGCCCTCCCTCAGTAGCGTGCACAAGCAGACTAACACCGTCACTAGGATTCCACCACCGCCACCAGCTATGACACTTGATGATGCCTCGTTTTGGGGCGAAACACGTGTCGTGTTCTCGACTTCAGTGGTGCATATTATATAGTGGTAGTATTGTAGTGGTTGGTGGAGGGTATCTGGTGGCGGTGCATTAGGGCGGGCAGTGCTCTTCAAAAAACTAGGTAATATACACCATTTTTATATTTTGCATGCGGATCTTAGCAAATTAACTTACGTTCCTTCGTTATAATGGATTTCCGCAAAGTAACTCCTAATTCTATTAACTATAAAGCTTAATAATTATATTAAGCGTAGCGAACAAATATTGTTATTTCAACTATTATTGTTTTTAATATAATGTATATTATTGTAAACTAGCTCTATCATCAGATAAGAGTACTCGAAGACTCATCATCATCATCATCATCATTTCAGTCTATAACTGCTGAACATAGGTTTCCCCATAGATTGCCACAAAAGCTTGTAGCATTTTGGCAGGATTTGGCAGGCGGGTTGGCAACCGCAGTTTATTCAGATGTTACAAGAAGATGCTGCTGCCCATCTTCTGGTTTTTATTTTCCCTATGTCGACTTTAACGAAACCCACGGGATGAGATGGGGTGATAGATTCTCTTTGACCGTCACCACACGGCAACGAAGACTCAATCAATACTTTTTTCAATGTAATTTATGAACTTCTCATCAAGTAGACAATGTTCTTTTGTAAAATAAAGTTCCTTTAAACCTATGCAGGTGGCACGAGACCGGGCTCCGTGGCGATCTATGTGCGAGATATGTTCACCAGTGGACTTGTGATAGGATGTGATAATGACGATGATGGTTATAGTGCTGAATTGTGAAAATTGAAACGACAATATTAAAGTGACGATATTTTGCCACCCGTCACATCTCGGTTCCCGCGGAGGCAGGCAAAATGAGCTACGGGTCTCTGCCTATCCCTTATATGGGAAAAGGCCTAACTGTATGCATGTTATATTATGAAACTTAAATGACTCATAAAACTAAACTTAGACTATAAACAGAATGCTGGATTTCATACTGGAAAAAATTAATATTACTCTGCAGAACTCTCCCCGTTTCACGGGCTTCTCGTATTGACATATTTTTACTATAAATTTCGTGCACTGCCTCTTTCAAACTGAGGCGTTCTATTGTTTTCATTTCTTTTGTCTTTCGCGACACTTGTTTTTCAAGACGCAATTTTTTTCATTCAAACAATGAAAGAATTGGCGTCTTAAAGCTATTGAAAATTAAGCTTTTCTGAATTCTAAACTTAATCTTCATATTAAACTGAATGTTCTACGCAATTTGTACCTGTTGTATAATTTATTGTCTTCGAGATTATTTACGAATTATGATGATCATTACGATCCCGTTAAGATTGTGAATGTCCCTTGAAAACTTACTAAACTGATTGCTTTTGTATTCATTTCTAATCCTATATGAAGATGTGGATCCGATTAGGTCCACCTTTTAAGTGGTAAAGCCACTTGTGCCAGGCGGCCCCGCTCTTCCATAACATACGTAATAAGATGACAGATATATAAAAAAAACCTATAACTTTAATTACTTAACTGGACGGAGGTTGCGCTTACGATCGTAAGTGCGATGTCCTCGTGGCGTCATTTTGCCTAAGTAGGGTAAAGTTTTTAACACGCTTTTATTAGCTTGTAATGTATGTATCATCATCATCGTCATTGTATTCTATCACTAGTCCACTGCTAAACATAGGCCTTCAATGTTGCTACAATAGTTTGTAGGTCTCACTTTAGGGGAATATTGCGCAGTTTATTTATTCAGATGTCCCAGGAAGATGCCGCTGCCCATCTTCTGGTTTTAATTTTCTCTGGCTTCTACGAACGACACCCAAGGGATGAGAAGAGCTGGTAGATTCTCATAAGACGCCACCACACGGCTATACGTGTACATATGTATGTATGTACGTAACTAACAATATAAAAATATTAAAATTAATATATAAATATTCGAATGCGGCCAACCTACTGCGTTGTTTTTATATGAGAAAGTGTCGAGACAACGAAGTGTCAACGTCCGCCCATAGCAAATACTATGTCACCCAGAATATTTCTGTGTGGCGTCACACTGCGCACGTATTCATGAGCCATCAATTCCTTATCTCAGTAATTGCACTAGATCTCAGTGCCCTTTAGACCGAAACACATTAATTATTGAACACTACTGCTACGCGATAGCTCAGGGGCCAGGCGCTCGATCTAAATTTCATAGTACGCGAGTGACCTGGGTTCGATTCCCGTTGCCAGCACCACTAAAATTGTTAATTTCAATTTTAAGTGCTGATTTACCACGTGCTCAGCGGTGAAGGAAAACATCGTGAGGAAACCTGCATGTCTGAGAAATAAAAAATATTTCGAAGACATGTGCAGTCCGTCAACCCGCATTGGAGCAGCGTGGCGGATTCTTCCCAACTCCAAAACCCTCTCAGAAATGAGAGGAGGCCTGTGCTCAGCAGTGGGACATTTATAGGCTGAAACTTTACTTTTTTTTTACGGCTTCACGGCAGAATAACTGCCCCTGCGGTAGTACTTACCTAGACGGATTCCTGCAAAGGACTCCTACCACCACGAAATATTTTAGTATTTTAATATAAGTGTGGTAGCGGCTTAAGAGAATCTACCACCCCATCTCATCCCGTGGGTGTCGTAAAAGTCTACAGAGGGAAAATGTAAACCAGGAGATGGGCAGCAGCATTTTCCTGAAACATCTCAAAAAATAAACTGCGGTTGCCAACCCGCCCGCCAAGCGTGGCAACTGTGTCAAAATCCCCCCAAAATGGGTGCTACAAACTTTTGTGGCGATCTATGGGGGAGGCCTATGTTCAGCAGTGGACTTATGATAGGCTGAAACGACGACGACGACGAATATAAGTCCGAACTTTTAGCTACAATGCTTTTAATTAAAGAACAGAAGTTAATTTTCTAAGATCCGCATGCAAATTTTAAAATGGTGTATATTACTTAGTTATTGAAGATCACTAGCGTGCACAAGCAAATTAACACCGCCACCGGGAACCGCCAACAATTACCCTCCACCATCAGATAACATCCACTGAAGTCGAGACCACGAGATGTGTTTCGCCCCAAAACGAGGCATTATCACATGTTATAGACTACGACAGACAGCCGCCGAGCGGCTCGGCGTTGCTTGCGGATCTTAGCAAAGGAACGCCTGATTCTATTAACTATAACGCTTTCGATAATTGAACTATTATCAAATTTTACGTTACTATATTGGAAGAAATAATAAGCGAAAATATCGCCGGAATGGATACAATGCAAATTAGTATCAAATTTGATACTAAAATTTAACTTTCCATAAGTATCAAATAATGTTGTTGTTGATGTTAGGAATAATTAACTTGAGTTCACTGCGTACAAGTTAATTACTTAATTAAAAGTTCATATAATTATGAAGTTTATCGCCGAGAGAATGAACTGCGGTAATGGTTATGAATATACGGTTGAGCCGTGGTAGCTCAGGGGCTAGGCGCTCGCTTTAAATTTCATAGTAAGTGAGTGACCTGGGTTCGATTCCCGGTGCCGGCACCACTAAAATTGTTAATTGCAATTTTAAGTGCTGATTTACCACGTGCTCGGCGGTGAAGGAAAACATCGTGAGGAAACCTGCATGTCTGAGGAATAAAAAATATTTCGAAGACATGTGAAATCCGCCAACCCGCATTGGAGCAGCGTGGCGGATTCTTCCTAGCTCCAAAACCCTCTCAGAAATGAGAGGAGGCCTGTGCTCAGTAGTGGGACATTTATAGGCTGAAACTTTACTTTTTTTTTTATACCTAAGTTACCAGATGTAGCTAAGCGGTTGACGTATTTATAAATTTTCATTACTTACTTTGAAGCTCAACTTCTACGCTCTTACCGAAGCAGAAGTATTCCGCCTGGCCTAATGGTCAGATTACCTGACTTCGTGGGTCCTATGTTCGAATCCCAACCAGAAAATTGTTAGTTTTCGGGTCTGGTTGTGGTGCGCATGTGAAATTTATGTCTGTAAAACGCACGACATACAATAAATCGTGATGTGGGCAACGGGTAGCGACATCTATATCACCACAGGAGAAGCTCAAGAAATGTCTCATGCATCCAACATCGCGCTATTAAAGTTTCTGAGATGCGGACATATACAACATCTAAAGATTACTGATAGGAGGAGACGTCCTCCTCTGTATAGCTACACTTTCCCTTGACACCCACATTTGTGAAAAACCTTTTCTAATTAAAATATAAAAGAAATTGTTAGATGTACGGACATAAAAAATAAAACTGATTAGTAGAAGCCTCCTTGCATTGGTGAGAGAATATAAGAGCACTGGAGAGAGCCACGTTATTACACGTTGACACGCAGGTTCTTCACAATGCTTTCCTTCATCATCAACATCATCATCATCATTTCAGCCTATCACTAGTATTGAACATAGGCCTCTCCCATTGATTGCCACAAAACACGTAAGCTCACAGGTTGGAACGAGTGAGTGACTGCGTATTTGCGCGTACAATTGTTGCATGCATAGTGCATCTTGGAACTTGATAGCATTCGATTATTTTCAGAAAATGTCGTTGTTGGCTAAAATCGACTGAGACGAGCTACAGCAGAAAAATCTCAGAAAAGTTTTTTTTTTTGTGACAGAAAGTATCGTTTACAGAAACAAGCAGTAAGTTTGCAACGTCTGGCCACAACAAATGCTGTGTGTGTGTAAACAGTACCAGAACATTTCTATGTGCTATCACACTGCCCTCGTCACCTTAAAACAGCAATTCTTAAGTCTCATATACCCAGTAATTACACTAACTATGAGTGCCCTTCAAACAGAAACAGTATTATTTTCACACTACCTCTTGACAGCCGAATAACTGACACTGCGGTGGCACTTAGATGGATTCCTGCATGGGAATCCTACCACCAGTAGTTAACCTGTCATGCCCATCTGGCATACGGTTTCCTAAATATATTTTCTAAAAATACATTTATCACTTATGTTTTTTTTAAGTTTCGGCACTGAACATCAGAAGCAAACGACCCCCGTCGCGTCACGCTCTATTTACATTAATCCATCGAACGGGTAAGTAGTCTATGTTCAACTTGGCAGGCGTGATCAATTTTAATTAAAAACTTTTATATATAAATATCTGTTCCCCAAATTATATTTTTTGGATAGCTGATTTTAATGTAAACTAATTAAAAGTTATCTCTGATTTATGTCGATAAAAAAATAATAATAACTAGCTTTACAATTTATTTTAGTTAGGATTTAGATCTACTATCTGTCTTTATCTTTGTCTTTATTCTTTATTTTATACATTTTATTACGTTATTTTACATACATTTTTTTACGTGACGAGACGACCAAAACGTTCATCTGATGGTAAGTGCAACGTCTGCCCCTAACAGATGCTGTGTTACTCAGAATATTTCTGTGTAGCACCAGTACCCATCACATTGAATCATAAGTTCTTAAGTCTCATATGCCCAGTGATTACGCTAGCTCTCAGTGCCCTTCAAACCGAAACACAGTAATGTTTGCACACTACTGCTTCACGGCAGAATAACTGGCTTTGCGGTGGTGCCTACCGACACTGACTCCTGCACAGGAATCCTACCACCAGTGGAAACTTCCTAGTTTAGTTGTCTTTAATCTTCGCGAGGTGCCGGTATGTCGTAATTAGCCATTATACTGGTAATAGGATTTCTATCCAGGGATCCGATTGCAAATTAAGAAAATTAGCTCAACTAGAAATAGGCCTATAATCAAGAATTGCTCTTTTTTTTTTAATTGCTCCACAGTAGTGTGGGACAATTAAAAAAATATATAAAATTTGAAAGAAAGCAAAACGACGTTTAATACAGATTAAAAATTACGTCGCATTTTACAGCTCAATTTATTCCACGACTGTAATAAAGTTCATTGTCTATAGAAATCACATCAAGACTACAGCACTAAGTCGCTCTGAAATGACATGGCCATTTTATTTACAATCCGGTTTATATCTTCTGATCCTGATCACTTCTTCCCTTTTTTACTGGCGATGAATATAACAAAATTTCCAGATGCGGAAACAATCATAACTCTGGCTTTACGACCTATTCCAGTCGCGACGAATATTTGATGAAGTTATAACGTTATAAAATATCATCTCAATGTCAACTCATTTTTTTAAGCAATAGATCATGGCAATTTTATGTTTTTAATTCTAGTGGGAAGGACTTCTTGACAGAAGTAAGTGAGGCCACGAGCCAATTCACCTGATGTCGGGCAGCTTTGTTTATAAACAACGATGCCTGACACTAGGATTTCCCCTGAATCCCCTGAAACCAGCAGCAGGCAGCGGCTGGTGGTAGGATTCCTATGTAGGAATCCGTATAGGTAGGTACCACCTCAGTGCCAGTTATTCTGCCGTGAAGCAGTAGTGTGCAAACATTACTGTTTTAGTTTGGAGGGCACTGAGAGCTAGCGTAATCACTGGGCATATGAGACTTAAGAACTTATGTGTCAGGGTCACAAGCGCAGTGTGGTGCTACACAGAAATATTCTGAGTAACACAGCATCTGTTATGGGCAAACGTTGCACTTACCATCAGGTGAACGTTTTGCTCGAGACTTTATCAAATACAAAAAAAAAATTAAAAAAAGTTCTGATTTACCATTTGCTCAGCGGTGAAGGAAAACATCGTTAAGAAACCTGCATGTCTGAAAAATATTAAACATTTCGAAGTCCGCCAACCCGCATTGGAGCACCGTGACGGAGTTATCCCGGCTCTAAAACCCTCTCAGAAATGAGAGGAGGCCTGTGCTCAGCAGTCAGACATTTATAGGCTGTAATTTTACTTTTTTTAATATGGTAGTGCCTAGATGGATTATGAATAGAACCTCGTGGTAGGCCACCATAAATGTTTTAATATTATTCATATGACGCTCTTTACAATAAAACACTTTAGGATAATTTTAGGACACTTTTTATTGGTACAGGCCGCGCATCTGGTGCTTTTTCGATGCACAGTTACTCAAGTCTGAAATGATTCTATTTCCACATACATACATACAGTCAAGCCTTTTTACCATATAAGGGTTAGGCAGGGAAACAAGACAGGGCAGGTGACTAATCAGATCACTGCCATTTTGATATGTAAAATTCTTACTCCTCGTTGCGTTCTCAATAGTAGTATAGTGAAAGCATTGCATATTCTTGTATTAGTACATACATACATACATAAGATCACGACTGTATCCCTTAAGGGGTAGTCAGAGACTGGGCACTCACTGCCAAAACAGATGACCGCCACAATCCACGTTTCACCAAAACAATATAATGTACTTGGTGTGATAAGTGGTGGTCCCATCGCCACCATGCTCTGTTGGGTGCACAGTGCAGTTTAATTCCTTACTCGCCTTTTACGAGATCCATAGGATGAGATGGAGTAGTATTCTTTTAACGAGCCGCCACCACACGGCGTTACACTTGTAATAGTATGCTCGAATAAAGGCTGTCCGCTATTATTATGTTGTGTATTGTTATTCTACTCTGCCTATTTATTTGTACAGCAATTAAATCTTCTTTCACATTTTAGCGCGCCAAATTAAGAGTAATCTGGAGTTGTAAAAAGGCTGAAGAGTTTGTATGTTTATACGCGCTAATCTCAGTAAATACTAATTCAATTACAAAAAAATATTTTACAATAGATAGGCCGTATAATGACAAAAGTTTAAAAATATAAAACTTTAAGCTACAGCTGTAATAATGTGCACTCTGAGAACATTACCGAGAGGAGCCGAACTGTGAATCCCCGGTCAGCGAGGTACCACGCCGTACGGCGCAATAATGCTTATTTTACGCGGGTGAAATCGCGTAGCATTTCTACTTAATACCAGTTGAAAATATTCTCAGTTCACAAATAAAGTGTCGAAACGAGCAAAACGTTCACCTGATGGTAAGTGCAACGTCTGCCAATAACAAATGATATGTCACACAGAACATTTCTGTATCGCACCACACTGCGCCCGTCACCCTGAAACATGAGTTCTTAAGTCTCATATGCACAGTAATGTTTGCACACTAATGCTTCGTGGTAAAATAACTGGCCCTGCTGTGGTACCTACTTACCACCTCTAAGTGCTCCTTTAACTGTCATACTCTCATCAATTTTTTATTAATATATTATAATAGCGATCCGCCCGGCTTCGCGCGGGTAGATAGATATTAAAAAGATAAATTTGTACTTTATTTGGACAAATACAACAACCACAATACCTTACACTAACATTTTTTGCAGCGACTATTCTCATCGGCGGATCTGCAGCTGCTCAGATAAGATTACGTTATTTTACCAAAATAATGTTTTATTTAAGGGGACATAAGCCATGAAATATAGCCAATATTTGATGTCGTGGTAGCAAAATACGTCATTTTATTTTGACTCCCGACCGCTGCGCTGTGCGGCGGCGTTCGAGAACCGCGGCCGCAGTATTTTTTATAGAGCGTTTCAAAGTTTTATATTAAAAAAATATATATATTTAAAATTACAAACCACTATTCAGATGTTTCTAGTTTATGAAAAATAATTGGAGTATGTACCTACATAATTAACAGGTGGTAGTATACTCGCGCGTAGCGCGGGCGAGCGCAGGGCTGTTCGCTCACACCGCGGTATTTTTCTTACTTTTAGCATTTTTATAAACGTCGTAACTTCAAAACGATAAGTCCGATTCGAGTAATTTAAAGAGGACTTTAAATGTACATAATCAACCTTGACTATGAAACTATTTTGTAGGATAAGGATATTATCATGATACGAATGTCATCATCTTTCGATTGTACCCGTGTTTTGATAACGAATTTGAACAAAAAGCGGTTATTGTGACTTAACTATGATAGTTAGACATAAAGCCTAGCAGAATTTTTTTGTGAGTAATGATGAGTACTATGAAAATGTAGTACATAATTTT
This sequence comes from Luehdorfia chinensis, assembly GCA_019845155.1. Taxonomy (NCBI): domain Eukaryota; kingdom Metazoa; phylum Arthropoda; class Insecta; order Lepidoptera; family Papilionidae; genus Luehdorfia; species Luehdorfia chinensis. Next base: position 4,334,571 of record JAHVAK010000390.1, read on the forward strand.
CTTTCTGCGCCTTCGCTTCGCCCTGCGCTTGCGCATGCTTCACTGAGCTACTTCGTCCAACACTCCGCGACCCCGCGCGGAGGTTTAAGAAAACACTTCTCTACTCGACAGCGAACGATACAGATATCAAACCGCAATATTTTACAACTATGTACAATAGATAAATTATAATGTTCTACATACAGTCCACTGTTATATTTTACTAATCGGAAGATTAATACCCGAACACATACAAAAAATCAAATCTTTCCTCTTTATAATATTAGTTTAGATACTTACCAGCTCCTCGCCTAGTTGTATTCTAGACACACTTCAGCTCATTCCTAGAGAAAAACGTGTAACATATACTGTCAATGAAAACTGAACCTAAATCTGTACATTTTAAAGTTATACTTTGAGCGAACTGAGGTGAAATCATCGAACCATGCTTCATACTTAGCACCAGTGTTAGTTCGATAGGTAATAAAGCTGCGTGTCAGACATAAATCGTTAATTATCCAACGAGACAGCAAAGCGGGGGAACTTCAACAGTTACGTGAACAGAATTTGGTAGCCAACCAAAAAGCTAACAACTACATCTATGACTTTGCGGGTGCGAAATCCATCGTATGCAGTGTTCGCTGTTCTGAGTTGTTCACGAAAGTCGATAAATGAAAATCGGAGATTGATGTAACGACACAGTTTCTTAGTAAAACACCTAAATCGCTTAAAATAATACACGTTATCAAAGCTAGAGCAGAATCTGGTGGTAGGATTCCTATGCAGGGATCCGTCTAGGTAGGTACCACCCCAGGGCTAGTTATTCTGCCGTAAAGCAGTAGTGTGCAAGCATTACTGTGTTTCGGTTTGAAGGGCACTGTGAGCTAGCGTAATCACTGGGCATTTGAGACTTAAGAACTGATGTCTCAGGGTGACGTGCGCAGTGTGGCGTCACACAGAAATATTCTGCGTGGGACATCATTTGTTGTGGGCGGACGTTGCACTTACCATCAGTTGAACGTTTTGCACGTATCGTCACTTTATACAAAAAAAAATCGATTCTGTTGGTAAATTTGAATGGAAAGAACACAATGCTGTATCACATCGCCAATCAAGCAGATCTTTAGACTTTATATTGGTTTATAGTGCTTTATATATGTATGTTAATACGTGAAGAGAAGACTTTGTATCCATTTTTAAGCATATTGCGCGCACAGAGTAGTGTGAGATTTGGCATAGTTAATGTTAAGCATAGTAATTGTTTTAGTGTGCAATAAACTGTATTAATCTATCCAAATTCAATAAGAAAGGGTTACGAACTACGTTCGAGTTTCGACCATTGGACGACCACTAGTTATATTTTAATAGCTCAGCGTAACTGTTGGTACCAATATTAAAGTAACTTAAATAACTTTGATCGTAAATGTCAAGGACGAAGTTTGTTACCTTTTGGGCGACGTTATTTGTGGGCCACACTGTACCTAAGGTCAGCGTCATTTAAACATGTTTATATAGCGTTTCACTGCTGGGATATTTTCAAACAAAATTTTGTCATACATCTAAAAAGAAGGACGTCCTCAATACGTCGGAATCTTTTTAGGGTTCCGCAGTCAACAAGGAAGGTCAGTCAAGAGAAAGCTGTAATTTGGCATGGGTATACGTATTAATCACGTCGCTAAAGTGGTAATAAAAAATCTTGATAAAAACCAAATTATAAGGTAGCTCCCCTACACGTAAAGTGGGAACGAATTTTTATTTTCTCGTCTACACACTTCCGGCACAGCTGAGTTCTCAGCCTCGTTTCCTATTTTTTTTTTTATTGGATAAAGTGACGAAACGAGCAAAACGTCCACCTTATGGTAAGTGCAACGTCTGCCCATAACAAATGCTGTCTCACCCAGACAATTTCTGTGTTTCAGAAAACTCTGCGCCCGTCAACCTACGTACATCAGTTCTTAAGTCTCATGTGCTCCAGGATTATGCTAGCTCTCAGTGTCCTTCAAAGCGAAATGTTTGCACACTACTGGTTCACGGCAGAATAACTGGCCCTGCGGTAACTACCTAGACGGATTCCTGCATAGAAATCCTACCAGTAATACTAGGAATACGGCGTACAATTTTCTTAATTTTAGTTTAGGTATTAATAGTGTTTTAGTCTTTTAGTATCTTTATATATATAATTCTTCTGTGCGTGTATATGTCACTAAACTCCTCCTAAGCGTTTGGACCGATGTTAATGAATTTTTTTGTTCGTGTTTGTTTGGTTCCCTGGATAGTTTACATTCAGAATTGAACCCGGTAGGTGGCGCTACGATAGAGTTTTAGGAAAATGGCAAAAGTCACTCAGTTTAAAGTTTATCGATAATTTGAATATCGAAAAATCGTCTGCTGAATCTTATAACAGCAGGCAAGCCAACTTTCGGGCAGAACAACGTCTATCGGGTCCGCTAGTTTATATATAATTATCCTTTTTTTAATTTTATTTATTTATTTATTTATTCAACTTCATATAAACTCTAGTATATAGGCGGACTTTATGCCTGAGGCATTCTCTACCAGTCTACCTAAGGGCGATGCAGAGACAGGATAAGGTAGGTGTTGTAGGAAATTAATACTTATAGAAAAAAAAATTAAAATAAATACATAATATATACTAAACACGTCCGCGACACTGACACGTAGACTTTTGCAAAAGAAAACATTACAGCGAACAACATTAAATAATTAATAGAATCAGGCGTTACTTTGCGGAAATCCATTATAATGAAGGAAGGTAAGTTACTTTGCTAAGATCTGCATGAAAATTTAAAAATGGTGTATATTACCTAGTTTTTTGAAGAGCACCGCCCGCCCTCCCTCAGTAGCGTGCACAAGCAAACTAACACCGCCACCAGGAACCGCCACCAGGTACCCTCCACCAACCACTACAATACCACCACTAGATAATATACACCACTGAAGTCGACGACAGACCGTCTGTCGTAGAGTCTATGACGCTTGATAATGCCTCGTTTTGGGGCGAAACACGTGTCGTGTTCTTACAGTTCTTACAGTTTCAAACAAAAAGCCCCCTTCTGAGTTCGCATATCGTGACGCACAACTACGGAACCCTACACGGCTCGCGGCCCGGCACCCACATGACCGGTTTTTTTATAAACAGACGATGGAATTACCGTCAGGTGAAGGAGTTTTCGTCTCGTCAATTTCTTCTTTAAATGTTTACTGGTGGTAATATTCCTATGGAGGATTCCGTCAAGGTAAGTACCACCCCATTTATTCTGCCGTTAAGCAATAGTGAGCAAACATTACTATTTCGGTCTGAAGGGCATCGCGAGTAACTAAAAACTGACGTCTCAGTGTGACGAATGCAGTGTAATGTCACACAGAAATATTCTCGGTGAAACAGCAACTTTAATATTTTAGATTCTGAATACGCCGTCTGTCGGATTATTTTCGTATAAGTTAAAAGCAATATATAATAATATATGGACACAGTACATAAATAAGCGCTATTTTTTTTAATTTAATTAAAGTGACGGAACGAGCAAAGCGTTCACCTATTGGTAAGTTCAACGTCTGCCCATAACAAATGCCATGTCACCCAGAACAGTGTGACACCACAATGCGCCCGTCACCCTGAGACATCAGTTCTTAAGTCTAATATGCCCAGTGATTACGCTAGCTCACAGTGCCTTTCAAACCGAAACACAGTAATGTTTGTACACTACTGCTTCACGGCAGAATAACTGGCACTGGGGTGGTACCTACCTAGACGGATTCCTGCATAGGAATCCTACCACCCGTAAATTTACATACAATTTGGAAAAGTAATATCGTTTTACCGAATACGTTCATTTTCTCGAGCTTCGCACATTGAAATATTTAAACCGCTCACTCCGCAACTCTGAAGTAATTAACTAAAAAAATTAGAGTCTGAATTTTAATTAAATTTGCAGATAATTTGACAACCGCGTAGCGTAGTGGTTCGAAAGCGTGACTGTAACGCTACGTGTGCTGGGTTCGAATCCCAGCCGAAGCCAACAAATGCGCAAATGCGCAAAAACACGAAATTGTGAACTCCGCCCGCTGCATTACAGCAGCGCGGCAAACTCTTCCCTGCTCCGAAACCCTCTCAAAAATGCGAGATGGCCTCTGTTCAGCAGTGGAACCTTACTTTACTTAAGGTACTTAAGTTCTGCAATGCTATTTAACAAAATCTGCTTGCCAAGCGCTCCCCGTAACAACTTTTTTTTTTAATGAAGGAAGGTAAGTTACTTTGCTAAGATCCGCATGCAAAATATATAAAAAAAAGAATATAAAAAAATGGTGTATATTACCTAGTTTTTTGAAGAGCACCGCCCGCCCTCCCTCAGTAGCGTGCACAAGCAAACTAACACCGCCACCAGGAACCGCCACCAGGTACCCTCCACCAACCACTACAATACCACCACTAAATAATATACACCACTGAAGTCGAGAACACGACACGTGTTTCGCCCCAAAACGAGGCATTATCAAGCGTCATAGACTCTATGACAGATGGCCGCCGAGTGCTCGGCGGCCGTCTGTCGTAGAGTCTTCGTAGAGTGTCGTAGAGTTTGCTTGTGCACGCTACTGAGGGAGGGCGGGCGGTGCTCTTCAAAAAATAGGTAATATACACCATTTTTTAATATTTTGCATGCGGATCTTAGCAAAGTAACTTACCTCTCTAATTATAATGGATTTCCGCAAAGTAACGCCTGATTCTATTAACTTTTTTTTCACTTTATTGTATAAAGTGACGAAACGATCACCTGATGGTAAGTGCAACGTCCGCCCATAATAAATGCTGTGTCACCCAGAATATTTCTGTGTGATACCACACTGCGCCCGTCACCCTGAAACATCAGTTCTTAAGTCTCAAATGCCCAGAGATTACGCTAGCTCACAGTGCCCTTCAAACCGAAACACAGTAATGCTTGCACACTACTGCTTCACGGCAGAATAACTGGCCCTGGGGTGGTACCTACCTAGACGGATTCCTGCATAGGAATCCTACCACCAGTATAGACCATACAAACACTTGTTCCGGTTAGGAATTTACCCGGCGACTCTTAGCGCACAAGCAGTCAGCCACCGCGCCTACAGTGCCGCAATGAATATTTCAAAAGACATTCAAGTCGTTTCTGAATACGAATCTCTCTATTATGTCCCTTTCCCGGGACTTTTTCATCCAGTATCTTATTATCCTAAAACTTTATTGTTATGAACCTGATGGGAATTTTAAGAATAAGAAATGAACCTTCTTACATTTATAAAAAACAAAAAGAACACGTATCATTCAATTATACACGCGACGGAAGTATAACCTTGATCAAAATATAGATAAATAAACTGTAAACTAACTGCTCAGTACAAAAACAGTTATTAATGCACCACAGGCGCTCGTTTTGTATTTAATAGTCCGCGAGTGACCTGTGTTCGATTCCTAGTGCCGGTAATTTTAAGTGATGGTTTACCACGTGCTCGGCGGTGAAGGAAAACATCGCGATGAAAAGTGCATGTTTAAGAAATAGAAAGAAAGAAGAAAGAAAGAAAATAACTTTATTCGTTGCTACGCCCAATACAACAACATAAGAAACAAACAATTAACAATAAAAAGTATTAAAATTAATATTGGATTGCAACAACGAAAAGGACCCGACTCAGCATTATGCTACAGCAAAATTGCCGTAGCGCTGCTATTCTGTCGGCACCACTAATATAAAACCTACGAGCAGCTGTCAAACAGTTTAAATCTAAATGCGTGTCATAAAAATAACAAAAAAAAAAACTAAAGATATTTTTAATGTCAGACATATAACACAAAAGTGTAGTTGTAATAAAGATAAAATTCTAAAATAACGATAAATAATAAAAAAATATATATTACTTTTAACTTTGTTGGCAATAGTATATAATAGAATAGTAAAAGAAATAATAATAATATAAATATTTATACCATGCTAAAGTGCAAATTCCTGGACAATGGCGAAGAGAAATAAAAACATTCCAAGGACGTAAGAAGTCCACCAACTCGCATTGTAGCAGCGTGGCCGACTCTTCAAATGTTATTGGCAAATCATATTGCCGAGGAAAGGGGTAGCTACCCGCCAGATCCATTCTGGTAAGATTTAGATGTCGTATATATAGTTCGCATCTAAGAAACTTTCATAGCGTGATAAATTATGGAATTTATGAGATATTTCTCGTGCTATAAACCCATCAGAAATGAGATCTGTGCTCAGCAGTAGGACTTTTATAGGCTTCGCTACTGTTACTTTTTTACGAAAATGCTGCACTCAAAATCTTCCTGGACCCCAAAGAGGTTTCACTTCAAAAAATAACATGTTAACTATGATTTCTTATATTTATGCGAATATTACACATTTAATCAAACTACTTTTACGGATTTTATCGCGTTTAATTTTTAAACTATCTGGACGTTAATTCGATAATACCATCTTGTGCCAAACCACCGAAGTTGTATGGGTTACCCAAGATACAGAAACAAAATGGTCCACTACGTCCAATAGTGAGCCAGATCGATTCACCAACTTACAGATTCGCTCAACACGTAGCGAAAACACTCACCGCTCAGAGGACACACAAGAGCACACACAAAGAACTCTTACCATTTTGTCAGTGAGATAGAAGACCTACATCTTGCTGACAGTCAAACAATGGTCAGTTTTGATGTCGAGTCGCTATTCACATGCCTGCCTGTTAAAAACTGCATCTCAATTGTAACTAGGAAACTAGCAGAAAACAACACGCCAGCATAATATGCAGAATTGCTTAGACATTGCCTTACATCTGGCTATCCATTTTGGAGGGAATAATACTACAAGCAAGTAGATGATGTGGCGATTGGCTCTCCAGTATCTCCCATTGTCGCCGACATATTCATGGAAGACTTTGAAGAGAAAGCCCTCTGTACATCTCATATAATTCCAAGATTCGACAAGCGGTACATAGATGACACTTACACAATTTTACTATCAGATAAAGTAACTGTATTTTTAAACCACCTTAAATACATAAACTCTAAAATTCAATTTACAATGGAGTTGAGGCAAATAATTCTCTAGCTTTCCTAGATGAGAGGTGAATAATTAACACTGGGATATTTTAAGATTATCCGAAGTCCGAAGACAGGAGGAGGCCACGGTGATCTTCGAATCCGGTAACTTGCTCGACCACCGGGAGGGCGACCAACTGTCCCAAGGAGGTATAGGGTTTATCGTCCACAAGTCTCTCATTAACAACGTTGTCTAGAACGGGAGTGTGTCGACTAGGTTTGCGTACCGTATACTCAGAATAACCAAACGGTATTCGCTGAAGGTCATACAGGTATACGCACCTAACTCGGCACACCCTGATGATGAGGTGGAGGTAATTTATGAGGATACCTCAAAAGCCATACATTCTAACGAAACTCACTACACGGTGTTGATGGGAGACTTTAACGCGAAGCTGGGCATGAAGAAAGTCGATGAGCTGGTAGTGGGCAATTTGGAATAGGGCAAAGGAACCAAAGGGGATCAACCGCTGACCGACTTTATGGAGAAAAAGGGACTCTTTATGATGAACTCTTTCTTCAAAAAGCGGCCCCACAGAAAGTGGACCTGGACAAAAAATGAGATTAACTTCATCATGACGACCAAACGAGAGCTGTTCAATTATGTCTCCGTGATCGCTAATAATCGTAAGAGGCACATTGAACTGAAACATCAAGCTGGAGAGGTCGCGTCTGGTGAAGTCTACGCTCCGTCCATCTCGAGCCCTTATCCAAAATCCCGAGAGCTTCCAGTTCGAATTGCATAATCGCTTACAGTGCCTAGATGATTTCGTTACAGTGAACGATATGAACGAGAAGCTCGTGGAAACTGTCCAGGCGGAGGGGGCAATATAGGCTTGGCAAGACCCGCCGCAAAAACAAGATCCAGAAGCTTTCCGATCACACTCTCAGTCTCATGGAGGCTAGGCGTGAAATGAAGCTACAGTCCTCAACTGACGCATCAGCATATCGGCAACTGAATAGACAGATCTCCCAAAGCATGCGACGGGGCCTACGCAACTTCAATACATCCTGTATTGAAGAAGCGATTTACCGAAACCAAGGCTACAAGATCTTTGCCAGGGATCTGTCTGCCGGGAAGAGCCAACTGTCAAAGTTGAGGATCGAAAGCGGTGGCGTCATTTCCGCTGGACCAGAGATTTTGAGACCGATCGAGAGATTTTATAGACAGCTGTACACATCGTATTTGGAGCCACACACTGGTGTGAGTTACGACCCAAGAGCAAATCTCGTCCAACACTCAAACAGCTTAAAAATGGCAAAGCGCCGGGTCAGGACGGAATTACAGGAGACCTTCTGAAAGCAGGTGGAAAACTACTGGTACTTTTAGTCCTTCAGAAGCTTTTTACTCGTAATTCCGACATCCGCGGCGGGGCTACGCCGGAAGCGTGAAGCAGAGGTGTGGTTGTCCTGTTTTTCAAGAACTTCCAGCCTCCCGCACAAGGCGCACAAGCCGAATTTCGAAAAGGCTTTAGTACCATAGACCACATACTCGTACATACCCTTCGCCCAAAAAAAGCCTTCGATTCCGTCGAAATTTGGGCGGTGCTTCACTCACTTTAGCAGCGGTGCCGAATTGACTGTCGGTATATCGAAGTGCTGCAGTATTTGTACAATGAGGCTACGATAGCTATTAGAGTACAGAACCAGAGTATGAAACCGATCCAATTGCAGGAAAGGTGTAAGACAGGGTGATGTCATATCCCCGAATCTCTTTACCGCTGCTTTGAAAGATGTCTTCAAGCTACTGGACTGAAGAGTATACGGTATTAACATCAATGGCGAATACATCACTCACCTTCGATTTGCCGACGATATAGTCATAATGGCAGAATCGCTGTAGGTGGGGACAATGCTTAATGACCTCAATAGTCTCTCCCAACGGGTAGGTCTTAAGATGAACATGGACAAGACGAAGAGAATGTCTAACGTCCATGTCACACCTATACCGGTTGTTGTTGGGAACACTACGCTCGAAGTTAATTTGCTTCCAAAATTTAAAATGGTGTGTATTACTGAGTGAAAACTCGGCGGCTGACTGTCGTAGAGTCAATATAACTTTATAATTAATGCCTCGTTTTTAGGTGAAACACGTGTCGTGTTCTCGTCTTCAGTGGTGTGTATTGCCTATTAACAGTGTTGTAGTGGTGAAGGCTATCTGGTGGCGGCTTCCGGTGGCGGTATTGGTTTGCTGCAGGAGTTTGTTGAAGGAGGGCGGGCTCTGCAAAAACTAGGTAATACACACCATTTTATATTATAATGGATTTCTCCAAAGTAACGCCTGATTCTATGAATCATATATTTTACACAAAAAAAGATTAAAAATGCGTCAAGTAGGTACTTGATTATTCTTTATAATCTGGAGTTGATCTCTTGCAGTTAATTAGGCCCTAGCAGAATTAACATTGCTGTGGTCGGCCACAGTATTATGCTGAGCCGAGGATCCTTTCGCGGGTAAAGTACATCACATAAATTGTTTAAGTAAGTCTTAGTTCCTCTAACCTGAACTTGAATTAGTGCCTTACATTATCTGTTTGTTATTTATGTTTGTTATATTATGCATTAAGTTCTATTTTTCTATTTTTTATTTATTTTTTAACGATAAATCCGCTCTGTGATGGTGTTTTAAGAGAATTTACCACCCTATCTTATCCCGTGGATGTCGTAAAAGTCGACAAAGGTAAAATGGAACCCAGGAGATGGGTACAGCATCTTTTTAGAACATCTCAATAAATAAACTGCTATTGCCAAACCGCCTGCGAAGCGTGGCTACTATGCCAAAATCCCCCAAAATGAGAAATTACATGGCAATCTGTAGGGAATACCTATGTTTAGCAGTGGACTAGTGATACATTAAAATGATGATAATAAGAAATCCAAAAATAGTTGTTAACTTATATGTTTCGTTTAAATTTTTTATTGGACAAAGTGACGAGACGAGCAAAACATTCACCTGATAGCAAGTGCAACGTCTGACCATAACAAATGCTGTGTCACCTAGAACATTTCTGTGTGACGCCACACTGCGACCGTCATCCTGAGACATCGGTTCTTAAGTCTCGTATGCACTGGTGATTACGCTAGCTTTAGTGCCTTCAAACGGAAACAGTAAGGTTTGCATATTGCTGCTTCACGGCGGAATAACTGGCACTGGGGTGGTACCTACCGAGACGGATTCCTGCATAGAAATCTTACCATCAGTAAGAAGTGCTTTGTGGAGTTCCGGACTAAAACATAAAAAAAATCTAGCTTCTCTGCTCTTTTTGGGAGAAAGGATAACAAAATACATTCTTAAACTGCAAGACGCTATAATTCTAAAAAAAAAATAGACTATAAATGCTCAGATCATCCATGGCCCCAGTGGAACGTCAGAGTACCTGACTTCGACGCTGCGGGTCCTGGGCTCCACATTTTGTGCAAAAACACAAATTGCTAGTTTTCTGGTCCAGTTGTGTTGTGAATGTGAAATTTATGTCTGTAAAACGCACCCTTCATCGTCATCATCATTACAGCCTCTCGCTAGTCCACTGCTGAACATAGGCCTCCCCCATAGATTGTTACAAAAGTTTGTAACTCTCATTTTGGGGGGAATTTCGCCATAGTTGCCACGCTTTCCAGGCGGGTTGGCAACCGCAGATTATTTATTCTGACGTTCCGCGAAGATGCTGCTGCCCATCTTCTGGTTTATATTTCTCTTTGTCGACTTTTACGACACCCACGGGATGAGATGGGGTAGTAGATACTCTAAAGCCGCTACCTTACGGCAAACGCACCCATGATACAGGAGAATTCCCACTGTGGGATATTTTTAATAAATAAAAATTCAGAGCATTGCGAATTCGGGAAAAGTCCCGCTATTTCATTGAAAGCGGATAGATTTTTAGCGATATAAAAAGTTATAGCTCGAGCAAAACGATAAAACTTGGAGACCCTTTTAGAGAATTACGAGGTCAAAAGCGAAAAACTTCTGCAGTTCACAAACTGTTGGAACGCGACTGTGAAGTGGGTTGCATTTGGAAACGGAACTAAACTTTAACTTGTTTCGAAATTGCACGTAAACGAAGTCATTTGGAGGCAGGTTCACACATCAGTAACTATTAGGAATGCCTACTGTTCTGGAGAGCCGTGGTAGCTCAGGGGCTAGGCGCTCGCTTTAAATTTCATAGTACGCGAGTGACCTGGCTTTCGATTCCCGGTGCCAGCACCACTAAAATTGTTAATTGCAATTTTAAGTGCAGATTTACCACGTGCTCGGCGGTTAAGGAAAACATCGCGAGGAAACCTGCATGTCTGAGAAATAAAAAATATTTCGAAGATATGTGAAGTCCGCCAACTCGCATTGGAGCAGCTTGGCGGATTCTTCCTAGCTCCAAAACCCTCTCAGAAATGAGAGGAGGCCTGTGCTCAGCAGTGGGACATTTGTAGGCTGAAACTTTACTTTACTTACTTTTACTGTTCTGGATAGAACTAATAAATGATAAACTTATAAATTGAAACTTGTATATTTTATATAAAAACTAAAATAATTATAAACTAATGATGAATGATATGAGTACGCGTGACTTGCTTGCTTGATGATTGCGCACTGATTTTGTATTGTAAAATTATTGCTAATAAATACTTAAATTAGCGTCATTAGGTCAGCGCCGAAACAGCCGACTAGACAATGTACGCGCTTGCTCGTACACATACATACAGTCACGCCTTTTTCCATATAAGGGGTAGACAGGGGCCACACACGTAGCCCACTTTTCGCCGCCGCTGGAAACAAGACGTGTCGAGTGGCGAACCACGTTGCCTTTTTGGTAGGAGTCAAAAATAAAATCTTACTCACCATTGTGTTCCCTTGAGCACTACAGTGACAGCATTGCATATTATAGTGTTGTTCTCCACGGAAGAAGTCTGCCCGTACAATACCTTAGTCGCCTCTTTATCATCATCATCATTTCAGCCTATCACTAGTCCACTGCTAAACATCGGCCTTCCCCATAGATTGCCACGAGTTTGTAGTTCTCATTTTGGGCGGGTTTGCCGTAGTTGCCACGCTTGGCTGGCGGGTTGGCAACCGCAGTTTATTCGTTAAGATGTTCCAGGAAGATGCTGCTGCCCATCTCCCGGTATTTATTTTTTCTCTGTCGACTTTTACGACACCTACGGGATGAGATGGGTCGCTTCTTACGACACTAATACAAACTGTTAGGAAATAAGATACGAGTATAATTAATAGTACGCGTGTGAGCTGAGTTCGAACCCTCGTATCGGCGCCTCTAAAATGTTTCCGTAATTTTAAGTGCTGATTTCCCAAGAGCTCACCGGTGAAGGAATATAACGCTAGGAAACCTGCTAGCCTGAGGAATGAAAATGATTGCGAGGTCATTCGATGTGAAGTCCGACAACCTGCGTTGGAGCAGCGTGGCAGACTTCTCGTGCTCCAAAACTCAGTAGTTGGACACAACATAAAGGCCGTTACTTATTTTATATATGAACTAGCTGATGCTGCACGCGACTTTGTCCTCGTGGAAATAGATTTTTAAATATTCCGTGGAAACTATTTGATTTTCCGGGTTAAAACCTATCTATGGCCGTCCCCAGTATGCAAGCTATCGGTTAAGCGGTTGAGCCGTGAAAAGGTAACAAACAGACAGAGGCACAGAGAGTGTTACTTTCGCATTTATAATATTAGTATGGATTCTAAAAAAAAAAATTTGCTTCACTGCTCCATTTGTGAATTAGAGTCGGTTTTTTTTTTAAGAATGAAGTTATTAATATTTTTGTTTGAAACTGATATTTAATACATACGAGTATTTAATCACCATTGACTGAACAACCTACTTCCTTCCGTCTTAGGTTAGGCCTATGTCCAGGGGACTATTAAGAAGCTCATAGAGAAATAGAATAACAACCTGCTAATGTCCCACTTTGTCAGCCGGAAACGGTCCATAACGTTGCTGCTATGCGAGTTGGCGTTTATGTTTATTCGTAATAGGGAAAAAAATTAATCTGCTAAGATCCGCATGCAAAATGTAAAATGGTGTATATTACCTAGTTTTTGAAAAGCACCGAAAATATACACCGCTAAATTAGAGACCACGACCCATGTTTCATCTGAAAACGAGGCATCAACAAGTGTTATTGCCTAGTGGTAGTGTTGTAGTGGTAGAAGGCATCTGATGGCGGTGTTAGTTTACTTGTGTACTGTGGGCGGTGCTCTTCAAAAACTAGGTAATATACATCATTTTATAATTGCATGCGGATTTTGTTTTTATTTATTTCCGCAAACTAACGCCAGTTTCCATTAAGTATGTTCGTAAGACATGGAGATATCCTCACGATGTTTTCCTTGTCGGTGGTATCGGATAATATGGTGGAGGAACCCTGCATGTGGTAAAACAGCACGTATAAGAATAATCAACAATTTCAGAGGCACAGGTACGGGGGATTGAACTTTGAAACTGCGGAACTTCCATGCAATAAGCAAGCAAAAGCCCCTGGGATTGAAAAATATATATAAATGAAAAATAATTTCACAGACAACGCATGATCGAATTTGAATTTTATTTTGCTAGTCATCGGTGTGATGTCTTTAACTATGGTTTTGTTAAAGGATATGTAAACGAAGGTAATGTAACAGCCTTTAAATGTCCCACTGCTGAGCACAAGCGTCCTCTTATTTCTGAGAGGGATTTGCTCCAATACGAGTTGGCGGACTTTTTCTTCTTAATATTTGCATGCATGGAAAAATTCCCTCACGATATTTTCCTTCACCGTTGAGCACGTGATAAATCAGCATTTCAAATTGCAGAACAATCTTAGCGGTGCAGGCACCGGGGATATGCATTATGAAGCTGAAATTTAAGGCAAGCGCCCATGAGCTACCGCTGCGAAATGAAGGTATTCGCTTTATTTTCCAACTGATTATTCCCAGGCGTCAACTCCTGAGCTGGCAAGTCTAGACACGATAATATATATTCTATTTTCTCACTGTATTTGCTTTGTTCTAATGAAAACAAAAACTAGTTAGTGACGAGTTATGTCGGAGGGGAAAGAAACGATTTTTAAAACTAAAACTTTATTTCTCACAAGTCTGTTAGAAATGGTTTACAGCTATATAACCTATTTTAATGGAAGGGTTGGTCCCATATAAATTTGGTCAAGTGCTGATGATGGGATCCATGAGAAAATTATGAATCTCTTAAATTCGCATAGGCATTGTTTGTTACTGCTGCGTGGAAGTCAGTACTTTGATTATATAATTATGCAACAGCAGTAACTTATTTACAGACGGTCGCAAAATACTTTTCAGCACGATTTTCAAGAAAAAAGTACATTTTTTTTTCACTAATAGTCAGTAACTTTTTTAGTCATTTGTTGTACAAATGTTGGCAGTCAAATTCAAAGGAATCCGTCTAGGTTGGTACCACCACAGTGCCAGTTATTCTGCCGTGAAGCAGTAGAACGGTTCGATTTCGGTCTGAAAAGCACTGAGAGCTCGTTTAGTCACTGGACATAGGAGAGTTAAGAACTGGTGACGGGCGCAGCGTGGTGTCACGAAGAAATTTTCGAAGTGACACAGCATTCCTGATGGGCAGACGTTGCACTTACCATCAGGCGAACGTCTTGTTCGTTTCGTCATTTTATCCAATAAAAAATTTCGCTTCACGAGCCCGGATACCGCGGTGAATGGTTTTTAGAGGCCACTGAAGATTTTTTGTACCCTGCTTTTGTTTCTAGTGTTGTAAGACAACAGTAGTAAAATACATTTATAATAGCTACCGGATAAGTCGCACCAGGATGTAATTTCCCGGTTTAGCGTTGCTCGTTCCGGTAGGTTATTTATTGTGATTTATTTCTGTTTAGCGAACGCTCGTATTGAATTGTATTGACTGCCCACCTCCTGGTTGTTATTTTCTCTCTGTCGACTTTTACGACACCCACGGAATGAGATGTGTCGCGTTTAATTTTTACTATTTACAACCCGACGTTTCGAGTACTTTACAGCACCCATGGTCACGGGGGGACTGAGGTGACAGATGTCCCGATGTCATAGTTAACCCGGAGTACCTTCAGCTTTGATTTAATTATTATTGGTCCGATCTACGCAGAAAGAGCTTACTGTGTCTTGAAGTCCAAAATTTAACGGAACACTGCTATTTAAACGACTCTTAATCAAAAATGACCGTTTTTAGAAAGTTTGTCTGTTTGTCTGTCTGAAGGTTGGTCTCAAATAAGCTTCTTAACGGAAAGAAAATTGAAACGGGACTTGGACTAAAATTTTCTTGTTTGTTCCATTTCGATATCTCGCAGGGTTCAAAAGATATTAAAATAAATATTTGTAGCATAATCACTCGATCGGCTTATTTTACGCGGGTGAAACCGCGGCGCGCAGCTAGTTATAGATATGCAACAAAATTTTTAAAAATAGGACGACATATTACAGCAAAGTTTCCATAACTTCTTTTCATAACTTACCGAGAGAGCGACGTTTCTTGACTGGAGACGTCCCACATTGTTGAGTCCGTATTCTGTAATATTTATTCGGAAAATATTGTATATTCCGCTCCCGCGGGTCTCAAACGTTCTGGTCCTTTATAATTTTTATATACGAAACGACGACGTGTCTTACAATATGAAATGCAATTTAATATCAGAGTTATACACGAAGGCATATCGCCTTCGCTTTTGTTTTTTTTTTATTTTTTTTTTATTGGAAGTTCAACGTCCACCCATAACAAATGCTATGTCATCCCAGAACATTTCTGTGTGACACTACGCTGCGCCCGTCACTCTGAGACATCAGTTCTTAAGTCTCAAATACCCAGTGATTACGCTAGCTCATAGTGCCCTTCAAACCGAAACACAGTAATGTTTGTCCACCACTGCTTCAAAGCAGAATAACTGGCCCTGGGGTGGTACCTACCTAGACGGATTCGTGCATAGGAACCCTACCACTGGTAAAATGTAATATATGATAGGATTCCTATGGAAGAATCCGTCTAGGTAGGTCCACCCACCACCTCAGGCCAGTTATTCTGCCACGAGTAGCATGCAAACATTACTGCGTATCGGTTTGAAGGGCACTGTGAGCTAGTGTAATCACTGGGCATATGAGATTGAAGAACTAATGTCCCAGGGTAACGAGTAAATTATGGTGTCACACAGAAATGTTCCCGGTGACACAGCATTTGTCATAGGCATACGTCGCACGTTGCACTTACCATCAGGTGAACGTTTTGCACGTTTCGTTACTTACTCCTTAAAAGAAATTATGGTTGGACGAGCATTCCCAAAATAACTTTAGCTATCCGTCTAGGTGGGTTGGTACTAGACGATGGTTTGTCTAGTGCCAGTTATTCCATCGCCAAGCAAGCTGTGAAAACATGACTGCGCTGCGGTCTTAACGGCACTGTTACCTAGTGTAATTACTGGGCATAAGAGATTTGAAAACTCACATCTTAGATTGCCGAGCGCAATGCCGGGCCCCACTGATGTGTTCTGGGTGGTACAACGTTTATGATAGGCAGCAGTTATTGCTACCTTACATTCTCAACAACAAGATCATTACAGCTCCAAAACATGTTCCTAATATGTATAAAAAATTATTCGAGGATTTTACCTTCTCAACAACTGCGACATTTTTTTCGGTTTACGTAAATATGACCACGTTTCCTGTTACCGTTCTAAGCTTAAATGGCTTCCTATCCGACAAAGGCGTTGCTCCAGCTATTGTTTCTATTGTATTCTGCCTATTACTTGCTGCCACCAGCGGTTTTTCCGGATCGATATGACTTAGGGACCTTCAAGAAAAGAGCCTATTCCTTTCTCAAAGGCCGGCAACGCACCCGCGACTCTCCTGGTGTTGCGGATGTTCATGGTCGGCGGTGATCACTTAACATCAGGTGAGCCGCTTGCTCGTTTGCGACCTCTTCTATAAAAAAAAAATCTATCTTAACTGATAAAAATTTCCATCATATTTGAAAAATAACTTTGCCCCTTTTTATTCTACTCGTGATCGAGTACCTCGTTCCTTAAACAAATATAAGATCACGATCCCGCAGAATAATTCTGTATTCTTTAGTTCTTATTTTGCTGTGCAGTCTATACTATTCTAGAACGCCCTCCCCAATGATGTCAAGAAAGCTCTAATATTTAAAAGTTTCATTCCAGAATATTATCTAAAAAAGGATCATATTTAACAGATTTGTTACTTTCACTATTATCTATTTGTGAATATTGTTTATTTTATTTATATATATTTATAATTAGTTTACTTTGTATCTATTTATATATTTTATATTAATTACATATTGATTAAATTTATATATTATCTTTAGGCATCTTACCTTTAAATAGATAGCACCTGCCATACTTTTTTTCACATTTAACCAGGGTTGACTGGTAGAGAATGCCACAAGGCATTAAGTCCGCACATTGCCACATAGCCCTTTGCTTAAAGTAAAGTAAAGTAAAAGTAAAGTTTCAGCCTATAAATGTCCCACTACTGAGCACAGGCCTCCTCTCATTTCTGAGAGGGTTTTAGAGCTAGGAAGAATCCGCCACGCTGCTCCAATGCGGGTTGGCGGACTTCACATGTCTTCGAAATATTTTTAATTCCTCAGACATGCAGGTTTCCTCACGATGTTTTCCTTCACCGCCGAGCACGTGGTAAATCAGCACTTAAAATTGCAATTAACAATTTTAGTGGTGCCGGCACCGGGAATCGAACCCAGGTCACTCGCGTTGCTTAAAGTGTAAACAATAAATACTTTTATATTCTATATATTTATATATGTTATGTTATAAATATTTATTACTGTACTGATTTATTTACTTTATTTGTATTTTCTTTATTGGATAAAGTGACGAGACGAGCAGAATGTTCACCTGATTGTAAGTGCAACGTCCCGTTCACCCAGAACATTTCTGTGTGAAACTACACTACGCCCGTCACCCAGGAACATCAGTTCTTAGGTGTAATAAAAAAAGTAATGCGCAAACACTACTGCTTCACGGCAGAATAACTGGTCAGGGGTGCTACCTACCTAGACCTACACCAGTGAATATAATAACATATATTACATATAAATATTAATTTATGAGTTCTGCTATTACATTTTTTTTATTCGTTGGTTTCCACCTGCCATCTACTTTTCACTATGTCTAGACAACGAGAGTAAACACGAGGAAGTTGTGATGGACGCTTTATGAGTTCCTTTGACCACCTCCAAGCTCCATCATGAAACAGCCATGGTCCCACATTATTGCATAGTTACCGACGTCACTTATGCGTTCAAAATTTCAGCTCAATCGGTTGGGTGGAACTAACAGAGGAAGTTAAATAAAAGCTTGCAATTACGTTCATTAGGTATTATTTAAATTACCTATATAAAAAAAGTAAAGTTTCAGCCTATAAATGTTCCACTTGCTGAGCGCAGGCCTCCTTTCATTTCTGAGAGGTTTTTTGGAGCTAGGAAGAATCCGCCACTCTGCTCCAATGCGGGTTGAAGGACTTCACATGTCTTCGAAATATTTATTATTTCTCAGACATGCAGGTTTCCTCACGATGTTTTCTTTCACCGCCGAGCACGTATTAATGAGCACTTAAAATTGCAATTAACAATTTTAGTGGTGCCGGCACTGGGAATCGAACCCAGGTCACGCGCGTACTATGAAATTTAAAGCGAGCGCCTAGCCCCTGAGCTACCACGGGGTTATCGGCCTCGAAGGAAGCCAGTCAGCCAAGTTGGCTAATAAAATTTGATCCCCTTTGCGAGATATCCACCATCGACTCAACTCACACAAATAATCTATGATGAATGAAAATTATTCTATTCTATTATTCAACTCTGTGAGACAGTGTGACTGTCGATAAAGTTCCAAAGGCATAAAATATACGTAGTGTTTGTATATTCGCGCAAACATTGGCGAAATTGCAGTAACGATGTGCAAATATTAAAATTCTCATTCGTTTCACGGGATTGATATGAAATGGAATGGAATGGAAATTCTTTATTCGCTGGCGGAGAAAATTTAAATGTTCTTTGTCGAACATGAATTTTTCACAATGTTACGAGTATCACAGGCTTTTTGTCAATGACAAAAATGTCATTTAAAATTGAAATAACCAATTCTACAGCAATTAATAACGTTTATATAAAACTAAAAAAAGAAAAATGAAATAAAAATCAGATTGAAAACTAGCACATCTTATAAAAGCGGTTGCCACTACTTCCAGCGCCATCTGTCCTAGCAAAGTGAAATCTTTCACTTAACTTCAGGCCGTGAGCCGTGGTAGCTCGGGGGCCTGGTGCTCGCCTTTAATTTCATAGTAAGCGAGTAACCTGGGTTCGATCCCCGGTGCCAGCACCTGTAATATTGTTATACAATTTTAAGTGCTGATTTACCACGTGCTTAGCGGTGAAGGAAAACATCGTGAGGAAACCTGCATGTCCGAGGAATAGAAATATTTCAAGGACATGTGAAGTCCGCCAACCCGCATTGGAGCAGCGTGGCGGATTCTTCCTAGCTCCAAAACCTTCTCAGAAATGAGAGGAGGCCTGTGCTCAGCAGTGGGACATTTATAGGCTGAAACTTTACTTTTTTTTAACTTCAATCTAATCTTCTTCGACACTAATCTGTTTATCGAGTCGGTAACTAAGACGTAGGATCTCAGTCCAGATAAAGGGAGCTATTCAATATACAATTTAATGTGCTATAAAACTATTAGTATATATCCCTTTGCTGGTGGCAGGATTCCTATGCAGAAATCCGTCTAGGTAGGTACCACTCCAGGGTCAATTATTCTGTCGTGATGTAGTTGTGCAAACATTATTGTGTTTCGGTTTTAGGACACTGAGAGCTAACGTCACTGGACATAGGAGACTTAAGAGCTGATGTCTCTGGGTGACGGGCGCAGAATGATGTCACACAGAAATGTTCTGGGTGACACAGCATTTGTTGTGGACTTGTGGATTCGTTGCGCTTACCATCAGGTGAACGATTTGCTCGTTTCGTCGCTTTGTCAAATAAAAAAAGTACCACTAATAATACACTAATAGTAGTAGTAATTGCGACTGAAAGATACACTACAATTGAAATTCATATGAAACAAATCCTATACAATAAGTGTATCACGATCATACCGCCCCCGCCGTCGGCGAGGGCGTATCAGACAAAGATATTTGCGATACCATGCAGGCCGATGATATTGCCAAGGAAAAGTATTAGTTGTATATAGTTCGCATCGCAGAAATGAATACATGTGCTACACCTATAACCACCCTGAACATTTCTGTGTGGCACAAAACTGCACTCGCCACCCTGAGACATCAGCTCTTAAGTCTAATATGTCCAATAATTACACTAGCTATTAGCAACGGTCAAATCGAAACCCAGTAATGTTCGCACACTACTGCTTCACAGCAGAATAACTGGCACTGCGGTGGTACCTACCTAGACGGATTCCGGTATAGGACTCCTACCACCAAGTAGAAAGCTGTGAAATCCGCAAAAAGTAGTAGTTGGAGAAGTCGGCCCCAGATCAAACCCTTTTCCTTTGGCACATCATCTACAGAGTAAAGAGAACCTTTTCAGTAATCTAGGTAGGTACCTCCCCAGGGCCAGTTATTCTGCCGTGAAGCAGTAGTGCGCAAACATCACTATGTTTCGGTTTGAGAGCACTGTGAGCTAGGGTAATCACAGGGCATATTAGACTTAAGAACTGATGTCTCACAGAATTTTTTTTGTCACAAAAGAATTTTTCTTTTTCTAAAAAAGTTTACTTTGGGGGAAAAGAGCATTAACTTCTCGAATAAGAAGGATTAATGATGAAAAGCTTTCCTTAAGAGTGTTATATAAATGACAACGTCTACTCAAGTTTAGAAAACTCCCGGTCTACTGCAGGTAATCAGACGTCAGGAGCAAGCGACCCTCGTCCCGTCTTGTATTAAACACTGAAATAAGCTCGACGCCAAATGTGTAGACAGGGGCCAATAATAAAGGGTTAAGGCTGTTATAAACCAGTTCGGTTGAGTGTCAGCCGGCGACACTGATGCCCAGACGTCGCAAAATTAAATTTACGTTTCGTTACTTTCTATCTAACTTTAACTGGTGGTAGGATTCCTATGCAGGAGTCCGTCTAGGTAGGTACCACCCCAGGGCCAGTTATTCTACCGTGAAGCAGTAGTGTTCAAACATTACTGTGTTTCGGTTTGAAGGGCACTGTGAGCTAGCGTAATCACTGGGCATATGAGACTTAAGAACTATATGTCTCAGGGTGATGGGCACAGTGTAGTGTCGCACAGAAATTTTCTGGGTGGCACAGCATTTGTTATGGGCAGACGTTGCAGTTACCATCAGGTGAACGTTTTGCTCGTTTCATCACTTTATGCAATAAAAAAAAACCATTTTTACGTACAAACAGTCACGTTATTTTCCCATATAAGGGATAGGCAGAGGGCACTCACGTAACCCACTTTTCTATTCTTCCCCGGACACCTATCGGCCAAATTAATAATATAAAAAATCATTAAGAAATATCGTTATTACCTCTAAATGGATTATTATTTTTTAATATCGAATGTCTTAGTATAATTTTAGGATTTATGACCAGGTGATAGGCAGCAGCATCTTCCTGGAACACCTGAATAAATAAACTGCGGTTGCCAACCCGCCTGCCAAGCGTGGCAACAATGACCACAAAATGCGAGCTACTAACTTTTGTGGCAATCTATGGGGGAGGCCTAAATTCAGCAGTGATGGGCTGAAATGATGATGAAACTTAGGAATTATAGTCCATTCGCGTTAGGTAATTCCGCGTAATAGTGAGTTATCGTTGTCCGCCGGCCTGGCCTCGCCCCCCAGCCAATTAGAATGCTAGAAATTAGAAGGTCTTGTTCACAGTGACCAGTTGAAGTCAGACCTTCCAACTAAATTATTACGTAAAAAACTTATTAGATGACGCAATAGTGTTAACAGACGCTAATCAATGGAAGAAGTGCTGCGACCAAGCGAAGAAAATACCATGTGAAATTTGGATGACGTCATGGAACTCGCAGAACAAAATTCTTTCATAATAAATGTAAATGGAGAATCTAGCGAAACGGATTAGTGATTAAGTAATTTTAAGACAATTTGTTTCCATTAAGCTTACCCTATAATTGCACTGATGACTCACTATTTTCTTAACGCGAACGGACTATAGGTCTCATAGCAATTAGCACAGGTAGAAAGTCTGAGGTCTGTAATTGGTGTCTGCATAACAATTACTTTCAGGTCGTTTCGTCGCTTAATTCATAATTGTTTTATGGAGGAGAGTGAAGAGACAAGCAGGTCGTTCAACTGATGGTAAGCGCAACGTCTGCCCTTAACAAATGCTGTGTCACCCAGATTATTTCTGAATCCCACACTGCGCTCGTTATCCGGAGATGTCAGATTTCACGTCCAAGATGCTCAGTAGTTACAGCTGTCAGTACATTAATTAATAGATGTACATAGATGGTTTCCTAAATAGGAATCGTACCACTAGTAGGTGATTGTCCGGTTCGAAGTCATAAGAACTTGTACGATCTAGTGAATGGCTAGCCTAACAAATGCGAGAAATTTCAATCAACGTTAGGGTCCAAATGGAATACCTTCGAACCTTTCAACTTCGACTATATGTTTCCTGATTGCTTATGAGCGTGGGGTTTCATATTAGAATTACTTTATATTTGAAGAAAAGTAAGTTACTTTGCTAAGATCCGCATGCAATACTTATACTTTATATTTATATACTTTATATTTGTTAGATTTCACACGCGATTCACTAAGATTTGCTCGAATCGGTAAATACTAGATTCTTTTATTGCTTTCTTAGAAAAGGGAAAAAGTTTAGGTTGGTCGTGGCGTAAAATTCATTCCATTATTGGATAAAGTGACGAGCCATGTGGTAGCGCCATTAGAGAATCTACCACCCCATGTCTATGGCGAAAACCCCCCTAAATGAGAGCTTCAAACTTTTGTGGCAATCTATGAGGGAGGCCTACGTTCAGCAGTGGACTAGTGAGATGATGATGATGATGATGAAAGTGACGAGACGAGCCAAACGTTCACCGTATGGTAAGTGCAACGTCTGCCTAACGAATGCTGTATCACCCAGACGTTTCTGTGTGGCACCGCACTGCGTCCGTCAGCCTGAGTTCGATGAGCACGATCAATTCTTAAATCTCATATGAAAGAAAGAAAGAAAGAAAATTTTTTTTTATTCAATACTACAACACAACATACAAAAAATAAGTAAACAAAAAATACGACGTATTACATTGTCAGACGTACGTTGGGTTGTAGCAACGAAAAGGCTGTCGACTCAGCATAATGCTATGGCAGAGTTGCCACAGCGCTGTTATTCTGTCGATGCCTCAGGTTTAACGAGCAGCTTCCGGACATATTGTTAATTGACTTAGTTTAATTTAAAAGAAATAAATATGCGCACATGTACACGGATACACACACACACACATATATACATATATACATATACATACACACATATACATATATATACATACATATACATACATGCACACACATATACACATACATGCGCATGCATTATATAAAATAGAATAAAAATAAAATAAAGAAAAATAGAATAAAAATGCATGCGCAAATTACAAAAAAAACAAAAAGGTCTGAAATACTTACATATAAACAAAGTTATTAAATATTAAACACAAATGCAGTGTAAACAGATAACAAAAAATAAAAAGAAAAAAAAGTTTCTGTATCTCTGTCACTATTCAATTTATCATGCGTAATAACCAGATTTTTAGTCTGTGCAATTATATAGTTGACACATATGCTCATTGATTCCACTAGCTCTCAGTGCCCTTCAGACCGAAACACGGTAATGTTTCCACATATTATTCTTGCATAGGAATCCTACCACCAGTAAGTCGGCCGTGGTCTGTGTTACTTGATGCCACGTTTTAAGTCGAAAAACGTATCGTGTCTCGTCTTTTAAAGTGTGTATTGCCTAGTTTTAGTGGTGTAGAGTTGTGGTACTTGGTGGCGGTTCCTGTTGGTGGTAGTAGAGGCCGTAGTAACGGCCGCGTGTCCTAGTTAGAGTACCTGACTATCACGCCGCGGGTCCTGGGTTCAAATTCCAGACGTAGCCAACATTTGTGCTTAAATTGTTGGTTGTCGGGTCTGGTTGTGTTGTCACTGTCCCCGAGTTTCTGACACTGCAACCTAGTCTACTTGCGATGTTATCGCATCAGCGTTACATCGGGCGCGGGATATTATAGTGCCACAAGCACTATTATATCTCCTGCGCGGTTGATAGATTTCGACAATATTCAAAAGTCGTCGCCGTGGTTGAAATCCATTACTAGGACATCATAGACATTATCATCACTTGCAAAAGGTATAATATTGCAAAAGGGCTGGTGTTAAATTATTTATACCACTAAGAGCATAGGAGTATAGGTTTAATCTGTGGACTGAAATAAAAATATTTACACAAAACTACGTTTCGTCACACAGAATTCCAAATAATTAAATATGAATTGAAATCAATTACTTTGCTATACGAAGTGTCGAATCTTCGATTTTCAAATCGAAAGTTTTTGTGGCAAACTTTACGAAAGATTATTTGACAGAACGATATTACATTGAGATAACTAATAAAATACGAATTTGAACTTAACCGCAGTGGTGAAGTGTGACGTTTAAGGATATTTAGAAAGAAATAAATAAACATTTATTTGTTACACGCACACAATTCACAGAGAGATTAACAGTGTAGAAAAGAAAACAGACATAAACCAGTTCACTAAAAAAAGTGATGTTCATAATGTGAATACCAGGAACAAGCACAAATTAATTATG
This sequence comes from Luehdorfia chinensis, assembly GCA_019845155.1. NCBI lineage: Eukaryota > Metazoa > Arthropoda > Insecta > Lepidoptera > Papilionidae > Luehdorfia > Luehdorfia chinensis. The sequence continues at coordinate 4,359,514 of JAHVAK010000390.1, forward strand.
CCAGTTACCCGACTTCACAGAGTCAGTAACTCTTTTATGGGGCAATGTATACGTTTTTACAACAAAATCCCAGAAAGTGCTAAAAGTCTTTCAATCAAAAAGTTTAAATTTTATATTAAACAAAGACTTCATAAAAAGGGTTATTATAATATTAAAGAATACATAGATGATGATAACCCCTGGGAATGAGGTGATCGCCGCCAAGCCATTTCTACATCTTTATAATACTGCTGTTATTGTACATTATTTTAAAAATGACTAAAAAAAAAGCCCGCTGGGTTTCTTACTGGTTCTTCCCAGGATAGAGGCATTTTTGCGAACCAGTGTAGCTTAAAAAAAATGACTTTCAATAAGTACTATGTAAATAGTCTATATTGAATAAAAATTTATTCTATTCTATTCTATTCTATTCTATTCTATTCTATTCTATTCTAGACAACACAGAAAAAAAATTATGAAATCCATCCGTTCATGGTGCAATGCTCTGAAAAGGACCGCCCCTCAAGATATACCATCCTGCCCTAATTTTGGGTACATATAATAATATAATTATAATAAATCAAATACATATTTACGTCGAATCATTTTGCAAACATTGTCAATTCTACACATCAGTGTGAATTAGTGACAAATTTGAACTTTATTATTAACGTAACATGCTAATACAAACTTAGGGATGTGCATGGAATGGTTTTGGGCACTTACTTTAATATTTAGAAATGAAATGAAAATTTTCAGGAGTAAACCTTAAAATAAAATTTAATTTGGAATCACGCCGTGTGATAGCAGCGTAAGAGAATCTACCACCATCTCATTCCGTGGGTGCCGTAAAGGTGGACTGAAGTGAAAATGAAAACTAGGACATTGCCAGCAGTATCTACCTAGAACATCTAAATAAATAAACTGCGCTTGCCAACCCGCCTGCCTAGCGTGGGAACTATGGCAAAGCCCCCCCCCCCCCCCCCCAATGCTACAAACTTTTGTGGCAATCAAGGGTGGAGGCCTATTTTCAGCAGTGGACTAGTGATAGACTAAAATGATGATGATGACGATTTAAAAAAAGACAATATTCCTAGGACTATTTTTCCACGTAAGAAATAAGAATTTCGATTGTCAAACATAATTTTTTTACAACCTACCACCATTTCGTAATGAGGCTCCTCTGGCGGAGTAGAGACAGACACAAGACATTTGCATTACTTAGTGTAAAAATATTATGAATTAATTTACAAAGAACAGTCTCGTAGATAACCGAATCACGCTCCATGACAAAATGACAGCTCTGAAACAGTAGTGTGGAAACATTATTGTGTTAAGAACGGATGCCTCAGGGTGACGGGCGTAGTGTGGTGCCACATAGAAATGTCCAGAACATTTAATTTGGCACACACAGTTTGTAACACGGCATTTACCTTACCATGAGGTAAGTTTTGTGGCAATCTTTGGGTGAGGCCTATGTTCAGCAGTGGACTAATGATTGGCTGGAATGTTGATTGTGATAATAATGATGATAACGCATGTGACAGCCTTCAAAAAGTTAATGGACCTGAGGAGATACATAAGATTGATGATTTTTTTTCTGCATTTTCGTGTGTCCTGAACAGATAGCCTGAATGACAACAATATTTTTTTTAAAACGCTTGACAGCCCTAAATAATGTTATATTTTAAATGCAACTGGGTCAGTGAGCCCGGAATCACATCACTTTGAACTAAATGAACTCCTTTATTATTTACCATCACGCTACAAACTACCGTCGCTGAATAACTGAGTAGGTAGAACACCTACACAGATTAAATATTAACGATTCCTAAAGCAAATATTTCTTTCATAAACAACTCAATAATGCTTGGCATTACCGTCACGTATTTCTTTATAAATTGCTCTGGAATGATGAGTAAAAGATATTGTTCCACTTTTTATTTTCTGTTTTCATTTGCGTAAATTCTTTATGCGTACTACTTTTTTTTAACAATCAGTAACATATAAAATAATATCTGTAAACTTAATAAAAAGATGAGTATTATGTAATTATAAATGGTACAGATATTTATAGTAACTTATTCTTTCATTATCCTCATCATCACCGCCAGACTTTAAACTGTCCACTGCTGGACATAAAAAAAAAATTAGAAAAACTTGCCGTCATCGTTGTGACTGGGGTACTAGATGTTTTAGACCTAAAACCACCACACCAACTCGTGGCATTGTATCCACAATGATAAGGCGGTAACTTCGCAAACCTCGAAATTCGTTCTCGACGTCTTTGTTGAGTTTTTTTTCTTCAAAAAGACGCACCAATTCTGCCAACATATACATGTTTGCACCTATGGCATTTATTCAAGTCATATAAAGATGTCAGCTTTATTTTGGGATTATGCAGGTGGCTCATCAAAGTTCATCGAGTTGAATGGGGCGTTGCCTTTATGGGGACTATCCCCAGTGGTATTTGACGCAATAACTATCAGAGCCCTTCGGCAAACCCGACTTGGGACGGGCTGAAACGATGATGATGATGATTCAGAAATTCACTATGTTCAATTCTGTCTTCACCTTTCCCATGATACAATACGACTGAAATATTGGTTAGATATAGTGCCAGAAGCAATATCGAAGCAATATCAGATATACAGGATATACAGAAGCAATATCGATTTTGGCTTAATGTCAACACTCAATAAGAATGAGTGTCTTAAAATCAAACATGAAATAAAAATACATGTTTTTCATAATTTCTTACTTTGTTTGATTTGATAAGATTTAAAATTAAGTTTTTTTTAATTTGTTTAATATCAAAATCTTGCTATTTAATCCTTTTTCACTTGTCTACTCACGTTATTATATAATTTTTTAGATTACATTGTACAAATTAATTATTATTTACGTGTTTATTCCATAAATTAAAGCTTTATATATAGTTGGTAACAGAAAATGTAGGTTGTCATAATCGATGAGATTTTTAATTGGTAACGGTCATGGCAGTACGGCATAGCATCGTGGTTGTGTTTCTTATTAAATTATGTATTTCGAGTTTTGATGCTTAATAACCTAAATCGTGTTAAGTAATCCACATCAATTCAACAAATATTCAGTAAATGTTGGAATTGAATTAGAAAACACTTTTTATAAGTATACCTGATTATTGTGTATATAGTGTATTGTGTGTATAGTGGCAGAAAGCTTACGACCATTGCCATCAATACAATTCTTTTAAATCTATGCACGATGTCATTACCGTCACGATGTCAAAACCATAGATTCATTATTCACGTCAAATGTTTTAAAATGCCGTCTAATTTTTTCTCTTTTCCAATGCTAATTGTTAGCTTTAGATTTTGACTGCGGGAGTTAGTAGTATTAAATATTAGTTTTTTTATCAACCATCTCAATATGAGCAAATCGAACCCGTTAGCGGGTTTAATTGCTAATTATGGTGATTCTGATGAGGATTCCGACGATGGAATGGTGCGCTCTTCCTATGCTATTACAGATAAAAAAAGTAATAAATTTGCAGCTCCACCTGAACAGGAGCTGGCCCCTACAAACATTGCTGGTATTCATCCTGCTCCTATAGCACACTGTCGTAAGTTTTGTTTTACTAATTTTTTAACAATTTTAACACCTATTAGACATTGTGGATCTATAATTTATTCTCTTAACATACACACATCCCGCCTTTTTCCTATATAAGGGTTGGGCAGAGACCACATCCGTAGCCCACTTTTCGCCCCCGCAGGAAACGAGATTTTCCGGGTGGCGAACCATGTCGCCGCCATATTTGTAAGAGCATGTTGAAATTCTAACTCCCCACTGCGTTCCCATGAGTAGCTAGCAATCTAATCTGCAACCAATCACTTGGTGGAGAGGAAGGCAAAAGGTTTAGGTATGAAATGGACTTGGGGCAGGGAATGGGAAGTTTGAAAAAACTATATACTACTATGTCAGAAGAAGCAGGAGCTCTATGATCTATTAACATTATATTTAAACCCCTTATTATAATTGGTATTATTAAAGCTAAGCTAAGTACAATTATCATAAGTAAATTGTTTATTGACAGCAGCTATCTATGATTTTCTAAATCATGAAACTCCTAAATTTGTTTAATCATCTTTGGAGATGTTCCGTTAAAGTCGGTTTGGTTTATTTATATAATTATTTATACAAGTCATCATCACTCCAGCCAGCCACTGCATGGCATGCACATGGGTCTCTTTTTTTTATTTCATAAAAGTGACAGAACATGCTAAATGTTTACCTGATGGTAAGTGTAACATCTGCCCATAACAAATGCTGTGTCACCCTTCACCCTGCAACATCAGTTCTTAAGTCTCATATGCCTAGTGATTACGCTAGCTCTCAGTGCCCTTCAAACCACAGAACAGAAAACACAGTAATGTTTGCACACTACTGCTTTATGACAGAATAATTGGCCCTGGGGTGGTACCTTCCTACCCCATAGATTGCCACAAAGTTATTAGCTCTCATTTTGAAGGGATTTATACTAGTAATCTGCGAAAATATGGCATTGTTCTCTGAACGAAATGAGTGGAACTTATTTGAAACTTAAAAATTTCTTGTTTTCAGCCTGGTCAGCATGTTATGATGAGAGCAGTGGTTTCACATATTACTGGAACCAAAAAACGAATGCTGTGACATGGGAGGCACCACCCGAATATTTGCTGGCACTTAAGATAGCGCAGCAGCATTTACATACTTCAGGTAAAATGTTGACTATTGAAGTGAAAACTTCTTTAGAATTGTTGTGATTTGAAACACAATGGAATGAAAAATAATTTTCATAACCATATTATATTATATAGTAGCTGATGCCTGCGACATCGTTCGCTCTTTAAATATTCTGTGAGAACTATTTGATTTTCAGGGATAAAAAGTATCCTATGTCCGTCTCCAGGATGCAAACTATCTCTGTGCCAAGTTTTGTCAACATTGGTTCAGTGGTTGAACTGTAAAAAGGTAAAAAACAGACAAATGGACAGAGAGAGTTACTTTCGCATTTATAATATTAGTATGGATAAACCCTACTATTATCATACTTATCACTGGTGGTAGGATTCCTATGCAGGACACTGTTCATCCCCCTGAGACATCAGTTCCTTAAGTCTCCTGTGATTACACTAGCTCTGTTTCTTTCAGACCAAAACAGTAATGTTTGCACACTAGTGCTTCACTTGTTGCCTTAATATAGGATTTCAACTATAGTTTGGGAAATAAACTTTTAGTACCACTTTCTGAGCTGTGTAAATAATGTACTCCTGACCGACCACTGCAAAAACTACAAAACTCTGAAGTTGTCAACTGCGCAGGAGATATAACACAAAATTCAACAGTGCATCTGACCGTGCCCAATGTAACGCTCATGCGATAAGGTCGGATGTAGGCTAGGATACAGTGTCACAGACACAAGGACAAACACAACACAACCAGACATGAAAACCAACAATTTGTATTTTAGCACAAATGTTGGCATTGGCAGAGATTTCAACCTAGGACCCATCGAGTAGTAGTCAGGTACTCTAACCACTGGGCCACGCAGTCATCAATTAAATAACAAATCACTATGCATTCCCGTGTATATTAATAATTAGGTTACTAAAAATTTATTTTAGTATACAGTATCAAAATTACACTATATTCTCAAATAGATTAAGTAACAGGTATGCTTATTGAATAAAAATATATCTGTTCTTGATTTTATTATTAAATTGCAAAGTATGAATTCAGACTTATATTATTCCCTTTATGTGTCACTATAGAAAAGCTTCAGCTGCATGCTTGTAATTTACAGTAGACTAGCGATTCGCCCCGGCTTCGCACGGGTGATATTTACTAATGTTTTCTACATTATATGAGAAGTAAAAGTAAAAGAAGTAAAGTTTCAGCCTATCAATGTCCCACTGCTGAGAACAGGCCTCCTCTCATTTCTGAGAGGGTTTTGGACCTAGGAAGAATCCGCACAATCCGCGCGCAATGTCTTCGAAATATTTTTTATTTCTCAGACATGCAGGTTTCCTCACGAGGTTTTCCTTCACCGCCGAGCACGTGGTAAATCAGCACTTAAATTTGCAATCGTCAATTTTAGCGGTGCCGGCACCGGGGCTCGAACCCAGGTCACTCGCATACTATGAAATTTAAAGCGAGCGCCTAGCCCCTGAGCTACCAGTAAAAAGTACTACCAGTACCAGTAAAGCGCTTAGTAAAAAAAGTATCCTACTTTTCCAGGGAATATTTCAAAAAATTTCTTTACTAAACTTGTCCTCACAATTACGATCACAACAAAGAAATCGGTCGAGCCGATCTCATGTTATGACCTTTCATACATGCGGCAATTCATTTTTATTTATATGGATTGGAGATTTACATGCCACAGTAAAATAATAAAACGTTATTTCTCTTTCACAAAAATATCTAAAACTGTAAACTGCAGTGGTAGGGGAACACCTTTAATCACGAGTTTCGAACAGGGGTAGGGTCAGAAAAATCACGATTAATCACAATGGTGGATGGAATAATGTGACAAACACGTGTAATTTTTTCGTGCGTCGGAAAAATGTTATTTAATATATAATAACGGTTTTTTTAGCGGTTTTTCCGGACCGATATGACTTAGGGACCTTCAAGAAAAGAGCCTATTCCTTTCTCAAAGGCCGGCAACGCATCTGCTATTCCTCTGGTATTGTAGATGTTCATGGGCGGCGGTGATCACTTACCATCAGATGAGCCCCTTGCTCGTTTGCCCCCTATTCCTTTAAAAAAAAAATTGTTAACCAATAATGAAATAACAAATTTTATGATATTTTTTTTGTTGAAATAGATTCTCAAAATATTAGATTTTTTATAATAAAACACAAATGCACTTGATGCTGGGAGGGATGCGTGATGGGGGTGGTTTAAAGCCTCTCGACGACTACTAGCTTGCCAAGTCTTACAGTTTACCAAGCCAATGACTAGACCAGTTACTGTTTTTTTTTATTTATAATGTGATGAAACAAGCAAAACGTTCACCTGATGGTAAGTGCAACGTCTACCCATAGCAAATGTAGTGTCACCCAGAACATTTCTGTGTGACACCTCACTGTGCCTATCACCCTGAGATATCAGTTATTAAGTCTCATATGCCCAGTGATTAAGCTAACTCACAGTGCCCTTCAAACCGAAACACAGTAATGTTTGCACACTACTGCTTCATGGCAGAATAACTGGCCCTGGTGACCTAGGTACCACCCTACCTAGACAGATTCCTGCATAGGAATCCTACCACCAGTGAAACTGTTTCCTATTATATGTTATATCAATAATGAATGAAGGAATAAAAACAATTTTATGGACACTGTAAAGTGGTATTTTGTGTATATGGTATGTGTGTGTCTGTGTGTGTTTAATCATTGCATAATTGAAGTAAGTCATACAATTTAGTTTTAAATATGACATAATAAGACAAAATTAAAAAAATCTGCTGCAGAAGTAATTTGGCTTGATGACATAGAGTTGTACCACACACACAGAGATGCACACACACACAGATATGCACACACGCACAGATATGCGCGTCCGTGCACACACACACGCGAGAGATTGTAATTGTATGTAGTCTCACGATTATTTCTACCAATTGATGCAAGTAAAGTATTTATTTTTCAGCAAATAATTTAACATTGAGGATAGAAGAAAAAATAATTTGTTTAAAAAATGTAAATCTGTAATGGCTTATGTTTGGCATATACTCAAAACCTATTTAAATATGGTCTAATGTAAAGCTGTAGATATTGTATATAAAAAAAATACATGTTACTAGATTCTCAGTAGCTTCATTTAACAATAACATATTAAAATCTTCAATTCATTTCTTAGGATCAACGGAAGTATCAGCTGAAGAGTGGCAGCTGTACCAGCAGGCATTGGCAGAGAAACAGAATACACAGAACAAAGTTATAGCCAGAGCTGCGATAGCCAAATTATCTAAAAAAAATGATAAACCTGGTCCACCAGCCAAAGGTAAAAAGTCTAAGGGTCACAAGAAGAGACCTGTGAGCGATGAAGATGATGAGTGAGTATTCTCTTTTTTTTATTGGATAATGTGACGAAACGAGCAAAAACGCCCACCTGATAGTAAGATGAATGTCTGCTCACAACAAATGCTGTATCAGTCCGAACATTTCTGAGTGACACCAGACTGCGCCCTTCACCCTGAGACATCAGTTCTTAAGTCTCATATGCCCAGTGGTTATGCTAGGTCGGCTCACGGCAGAATAACTGTCGCTGTGGTTGCACCTACCTTAACGCATTCCTGCATAGGAATCCTAAATCTTTCTTGTCATCATCATAAATTATCATTCATTATAACATAAACAATTATAATTATATAATAAAATTCCAAAATGTGCATCACAAAAATCTGACATGTACTTTAAAAAACTTATCAAGCGGATATTATTAGATAAAGCGTGTTATAAAATAGATCATTATAGAGAACGAAGTTGTGTGGAAATAACTCATACTCTGCACTTGCAAACCCTCTGGCTACTAAATTTATGATGTAATTTTTTTTTGTAATCTATAAATGACATTATGTAATATGGCATTGAGTTTCTTACCGGTTCTTCTCTGAGAAGGTCAATTTTTGAACCGGTGTAGATTTTGACATTCTAAAGAGCTTTAAACAAGCCTAAATTGAATAAAGAAATTTTAACTTTGACATTCATCATTATAGCACATCAAGTCCTCTGCTTAAAACAAGCCTTTAGCATAGGCTGCCACAGAACACAGACACTAGTTACATTAATAACTTATTAATAAAAAAACGATAAATAGAAAATAATTTTATTTAAAAAAATAAAATATGTGACAGAAGTGAAAAAATTAATATGAATTACCTAAAAATTGATGCTGCACTCAAAAACGATCTTGAATTTCTACTCTAATCACTCCCAAGGGATTCCTATGCAGACATCCGACTAAGTAGGTACCACCCCAGGTTATTCTGCCGTGAAGCAGTAGTGTGCAAACATTACTGTGATTCAGTTTGACGGGCACTGTGAGCGATTGCTATCACTGGGCATATGAGACTTAGAGCTGATGTCTCAAGGCGACGGGCGCAGTGTGGTGTCACACAGAAATGTTCTGAATAATTACAGACACAAATTGCATATCCACAAACACCCAGTTCTAGAACACTAATAAGAAAAATTATGTTTTTTCATCATTCAGCCACCAATTTTAGACAACATGTTTAACACTCGCAATTTGTTTCATCTGTGCTTGTGTATTGAAACTTGTAATGGGTAAACTACTATCTGGTGGTAGGATTCTTATCCAGGAATCTGTCTTGGTGGGTACGACCCCAGGGCCAGTTATTCAGCAAACTGTAGTGTGCAAACATTATGGAGCTAGTGTAATAATATATTCCCAGAATATAAGACTTAAGAACTAATGTCTCAAGGTGACAAGTGAATTGTGGTGCCAAAAAAATATTTAAAATATTATAAATATTTTGCATAACACAGCATTTGTTATGGGCAGATGTTGCACTTCCCATCAGGTGAATGTTTTGCTCGTCGCATCACTTCATCCTATAAAAAAATGTTATTGTGGCCAATATTGTAATGTATACTTTAATTTACAGAAAAATAGAGTTGATAACATCCTATCACAACTCCGATTCAGAATCGAACGACGAAGCCGACATCGTCCCTGTTAAAGTCGAACCTCAACCAACAGCACCGAAGACTCCGGCCAAAGTTCAAAAAAATCCACACAAAAAACTGAAAACCAAACCCCAAGTTGTCGAATACGGCCCGATGATGCCACCGAATCTAAACTACACTGTGCCAATCGGACCTGAGCTTCCACCGACTGTGGTCGGTGCGAAGGTCGAAGTTGAGCCTAAGTCACCAGAAAATAAGCCAAAAATAGTTCCCACCGAAAAAGAGGTATTTTTTAAAAACATTTGCAATTGTCCATTATCTATTACCGGCTAAAGAAAATGGCCAGCGAAATCCAGTATTTCATTCGGCTGTTTGTTGAGTAAAAAGCTGTTATTTTGTAATTAAAAAATATTACACAAAGTTATACTTACAAACGGTAGACGGTTACTGGTGGTAGGATTCCTATGCAGGACCACCCCAGGGCTAGTTATTCTGCCGTGAAGCAGTAGTGTGCAAAAATTAATGTGTTTCGGTTTGAAGGGCACTGTGAGCTAGCGTAATCACTGGGCATTTGAGACTTAAGAACCTATGTCTCAGGGTGATGGGCACAGTGTAGTGTCACACAGAAATTTTCTAGGTGATACAGCATTTGTTATGGGCAGACGTTGCACCTACCATCAGGTGAACGTTTTGCTCGTTTCATCACTTTAATAATAAAAAAAAACAATGGGCTATGGACTATAATTTACTAAGATTTGGAATCAAAGTTAAAATAGCATGCAGAAATACTGCCCCAAGTGAATCCACTATCAAATTGCTTTCACCAGAACCCAACATCATCATCATAATACTTGATGCTAAGAATATATACCACCAAAGTTAAAGACAGTGCCATCGCTATCATCGCTATTTCGCATGGGTGCCCTTCAGAAAATGGATATTAATCGTAGCAAACTGACAATTGTTTTACCATAAGACTAACGGGTTTTTCTTAAGTAACACCTGTCACTAATAGATTTGTCTAAGAAATATATTAGAATTAATGTGGCTAATAATTATAGTGGTAGCTCAGGGGCCTGGTGCTCGCCATTAATTTCATAGTACACGAGTAACCGGGGTTCGATCCCCGGGGCCAGCACCTCTATAACTGTTCTACAATTTAAAGTGCTGATTTACCACGTGCTTAGCGGTGAAGGAAAACATCGCGAGGAAACCTGCATGTCCGAGGAATAGAAATATTTCGAGGACATGTGGAGTCTGCCAACCCGCATTGGAGCAGCGTAGCGGGCTTTTCCCAGCTCCAAACCCCTCTCAGGAATGAGAGGAGGCCTGTGCTCAGCAGTGGGACATTTATAGGCTGTTAATTTACGTTACTTTTTATATATTGGCATAAATGGAACTGTCATGAAACTTTGTTTTAACTGAAAAGAATCAGACTCAGAACTCTGTCCGAGTCATCTTTCAAATCCCCAAATTGGTCATAGATACAAATAAATTTCTAATTAGCATTTCCATGCTTTTTAGACCAATGATGAGAAAGCGCTCCTGAAATATGCAGAGACCTTTCAATATTACTGGGAATTCATTAGTTTTTCTTTACATTTAACTTTTTCTTGTTAACTGATTGAACCTATAAAGGTTTAAATAATTTCAAATGGTAGTTTTAGTTTTCATCACATTCTTTTGGCATATTTTGTAGATAACGAAATATTTCACAAGTTTGAAAAACACTATTATATCTTCCAGTAATATTGAACTGTCATCACGCACTGTGATGGTCAAAGTTTTCAATCTGAGGTCCGAATTATATCCTTTATATAAATTATAAATTGAGTATTCTTGAACTAAAATCTAGACAAAAACAAAATTTTACAGGATAAGAAGCTGCCTGTGACAAATGAAAATGAAGATAGCCAAGATGAAAGTCTACTACTGAAGAAATTAAAGGACAAAGCAAGATTATTAGAAAAACTCGGTGGAGAACTGCCTTCAGAACTGCAGCAGATGATCAAAGATGAAACAAATTCAACAACCGCCTCCCCCAGATCCTCTGATGATACAAACAAAGCAAAAAACATTGACATAGATGATTTATTACAAGAAATTGAAAAGCAGGAGTTTACCAAAGCAAAATCGCTAACCAAACCCGAAGTTAAAGAGCCCAAATCAAATGTAGTTAGTGAAAATAACTCACCAAGAAGTGATGGTGACAGAACACCTCCATTAGAAGAGCTGAAATCTCTTTTCCCGAGTAGTAAAAACATAGCTGAATTATCCATACCCACTCTGTTTCCCAGTGCGGTTAATGTCGAGGAAACTTCTGATAAAAAACCAGAAATCCCGCAAAATTCCGTACCAGAAAAGAAAGAGAATATATATTTGATGAATGCAAATGAACCTATCGAAAATGTGAATAGAAAGAAGCTGAGGATTTGTAATTCGGTGTTGCCAGAGAGGAAGAATGTTGAGAAAGTTGAAACACCTGCATACACCACGAAATATTCTCAGTTCATCGAGGGTTTCTCCACAGAGAGGACCGGCTTAGGATTTACTAAAGAAGACGAGGGAACAGACAGTCCAAAGAATACTATAAGCTATGGCAACGGTCTGACATTCACAAAAGGGGAGGTATTGAATGAGGAGAAGAGAAATGAGGATTTGGAGGATACGATCAGCCTCATTGAAGCCAAGTTAAAGTACTTGAATGATTTGCAACCGTGTGTGGTGACACCGGTTCAGGAGATGTTGATACAGTTGCAGGTGAGTTATGTTTGTGCGACCAACTAAAATCTTAATGCCTTTCACGTGCTTTTGTTCCAAATACAGTTCATTAAGCTATGGACCATACATTGTACTCCGTTCTCCAACTGTATCGTCGTTTCAGCCTATCACAAGTCTACTGCTGAACATAGGCCTCCCCCATAGATAGCCACAAAAGTTTGTAGCTCTCATATTGAAGGGATTTTGCCATAGTTGCCACGCTTGGCATATTTGCTTGGCTTGGGTATATGGACTGTATATTAAAAACTCCTTGATAAAAATGTATCGTGCTCAGCAGGACCACCTGCCACAATAAGCTAGTTTCACCTATCATTAGGCTAGCTAGGTCAAAGTAATCTTTCTTGTGTAGATGTATTAAAATATAACAAAATTTTAAATTGTTAGGAACTTTAGGAAGATCTAAATATCACAGTTGTGGTATTTTCATTATGTGACAAAACCAGGAGAACTGAGTTTCCCAGCGCCGTATGCATAACTAAGGGATACGTAAACTGTGCATTCTACCCTGTTTAAATGATAGAAGTGGGGGGGGGGGGAGGGTACTGATCACTCTTCGGCCTTATACGAGACCAACGGAAGGGGAACTTAAGATTCCACTATTGTTTACATGACAAAAGAAAGTGAACTTAGTATCCAACTCCTGTATATGTTTACATTACAAAATAATGAGAACTTAGTACCCTGCATTACACACGTTACAAAAATAAGGGAAGTGACAATCCTACCTCCTATAACCTAACCTATCCTACATGACAAAAGAATCCTACTCCTTTATAAGTGTATACTACTCCTGTATAAGTGACAATGCTAGGGCAAGTTAGCACCTCACCACTGTTTACATGATAAAAATGGGAGATCCCATTCTCTAAAAATTAAAAAAACTTCCAATTCTTTTATGTACTACTGCTTCACGGTAGAATAACTGGCCCTGCGGTGGTATCTCCTACTAAGCGGATTCATGCGTGGGAATCCTACCATGAATGATTATGCGTAGTTCTGTATACGTGACAATACTAGTGCAATGAGGCATCCCACACCACAGATGATCTGACAAAAGAATGAGAATTTACTATCCTACTCCTGTGTGTGACAAAGTTGGGAAAAGTGAGTATCCCACCACTGTTTACATAACTAAAGAATGGGAACTGTGTATCCTACGACTGTATATGTGATATAACTAGGGGAAGTGAGTATCCTACCGATGTTCACATGACATAGGGAGGGGGATCTGAGCATCCTACCGATGTTCACATGACATAGGGAGGGGGATCTGAGCATCCTACCGATGTTCACATGACATAGGGAGGGGGATCTGAGCATCCTACCGATGTTCACATGACATAGGGAGGGGGATCTGAGCATCCTACCGATGTTCACATGACATAGGGAGGGGGATCTGAGCATCCTACCGATGTTCACATGACATAGGGAGGGGGATCTGAGCATCCTACCGATGTTCACATGACATAGGGAGGGGGATCTGAGCATCCTACCGATGTTCACATGACATAGGGAGGGGGATCTGAGCATCCTACCGATGTTCACATGACATAGGGAGGGGGATCTGAGCATCCTACCGATGTTCACATGACATAGGGAGGGGGATCTGAGCATCTTACCGATGTTCACATGACATAGGGAGGGGGATCTGAGCATCCTACCGATGTTCACATGACATAGGTAGGGGGATCTGAGCATCCTACCGATTTTCACATAACTTAGGTGGGGGGAACCGAACATCGTACCGCTATTCACGTGACAGACCGTATCGTGGGCAGTGAGTGCCGAGACGTCCGTGTCGTCTAGCACGTTTCGCGGGCAAGGTCTGCGTACGGTCGCGTTTCTATCTGGTCGGTAATCTGCTGGTCCGCAGACGCTGCGCGGCGCGATGGTGGCCGGCGCGCTGAGCGGCGCCTACCTGCGCGGGTGGGGCGCGCGCTCGGGCTCCGCGCTGGCGCGCCACGAGGCGGGCGCGGCGCCGCCCGGCTGGAGCTGCGCCTTCCAGAGGTACGCCGCCCGGCGCCGCCCTCCCGCGCCCTCCCCCGCCCTCCCCTCGCGAGTCGCGCCGCACCGCCGCTCACACCGTACCGCGCTCCGTGAGCACCGTACACCGTACCGAACGAATGCCTGTCAAATGATTGTTTTCATACTGGTTACGGTTAACGAAAATGACGATTGTTTTTCATATGACGACTTTTTTGTTAATCATAACCAGTATGCAGACACTTATTTAGCAGATATTCGTTCAACACTTTTATGAGTGATCATCACTTTGGATACGCAATGGCCCTGCAGAACGGGTGGTCTGATCTGGGGAGGACGTCTCCACCGACCTAAACCTAATTATTTTCTAAAATTGAAGTAGCCTAAGTTACCCGCTCGTCAAAATCGGTCCAGCCGTTCCGGAGATTAGCCGGAACAAACAGACAGACAGACACAATTTTTAAAAATTGCAAATTTCGTACAAGTACCGTACATACTTTCATAAGCATTGAGTAAAATGCTGTTATTTTGTTATTACAAACAGACAATACAATTTTATTTATTTGTATATATGTCGACAGATAACTCATATATTTTACGCGCATTAAACTATTAACATTAACGCGTAACGATGGACAAGTGAGACTACTGCTTGGTTATTTGAAATACTAGTTTTTAACAGACAAGCTTTAAATTAGCAGAGGCGCAGCCATTTTCTCACATATCAACTCGCTCACAGTTAATAATTAAACAATATAATTACACGCTTATTCGTCTACTTTAAAAAAAAAAGCGCAATTTCATCCTAGACGTAGGGTTGTCACGTGACTTCAAATACACTCATTTAATTACAGTCATACAATAATACTTATATATGTATATACTTAAAATATTGTTAGATTTCGGTACGGTGTGAGAAGCGGTATTTCCGTTCACCACGTCTTTGGCACAATGAATTTCTTGAAAAATCTGGTAAAAAAATTCGAACCTAAATGAAAAGAGACTTCAATGTGATTTGTTTTTATATCGTAAATGTGAAACAGTAAACACACTCAAAAGACATTTTAATTCAGATTTAAAAATTACTTAGGCAGAAACCTTTTTTATGTGACATTTAAGTGTTTCGTGAAGAAAGTGGCAACATTTGTCGACGCCAAGCATTTAAAACCTTGGTTATTGACGTTGAGAAGAATGAGAATTGTTGAAGTTAATATTTTTCAGTTTGTTGTTCTAAAGCGATGCAAACAACTTTACTTTTGTTCACTGTCGTTTAAAAGATTCATCCTGCAATTGCGTTAATAATGATTGTCCCGCGTAACGGAAAGAGAACGTTCTTCAATCGAAAAACGTAATTTTATTTTTTTATTATAGCAACACTTGTAATTTTTTATGTTTTAAAAATAAGCTTCTGTAATTTTCTTTCTTGTTGAACTTATTTAAAAATATTCAGACGTAAAATGACTGACTAAGATTCTGTAAATATGGAATAGGTCCAACATTTTTTATTAATACATACATATGTATGACATATTTCTTACGTTAAGTAGACTGTTCATAGAAGTCGTTTGTGGATTTCTTTAAATCTGTGATATTTCCCCACTGTGATATTGTACCTGATAATAAATATTAATGAATATAGTTCGAGTTTCCTTCTGTGTTACCAAACCTATCCATGTCAATGTAAAGCTAGTGTAAGGAAGGCAAACCGAACAATGAAGTTGGCAACACTGGGCATATCGAAGAATGAACGAAGAGCCGAATACTTCGCGCCGGGGAGCTTGGTGAGAGAATGATTTTATATGTTATTTTTTTACTTTCAAGATATTACACTTTGATCTTTTCCAGAATGCCGCCAAGGGGATCTGCTTGGGGAGACTGACAAGCGGAGTGAAATTGTGTCTGCTATAAGAAAAAATATGGTTGGCATACTAAAGTCTGAGAATTATTAGTTGTAATGACTATCATATATATTTGAATATAAGTGTTGCCCGAATATTGATAATGAATTGTAGCAACACTGTTTTGTTATATTTTGAAATTTTTATAATTTCAATGAAAACCTAACACCTCGCGCAGACACAGATCTATAAAAAGAAAAAATGGGTTTAGTATACAATTTTATCCAGGAATATACGAATTAAACTCGTAAGATCTTAGAAAACTTGGTTTTTCTTCATCAATGTGGGTAGTTCGTATAGTCCAAAATTATTAACGAGTTAGTTATTTAAGTGCGCCCTGTATTTTTAGATGGTTTTGAGGGTCTTTTTAAACGCGTCAATTCTTCGTTGAACACTTACTGCCTTAAATATATACAAAAAAAACTTATCTGTATGACAATTTCTTATAGTAAATTATGTACTAGACGACAATGCATATGGCATAAATGCATGTAACTTTTCTGTGATGTCTGTTGAAAAAAAAATTAATTCATTTTTCATTGTTATGTAAGCTACAGAGTGTTTCAGTTTTAAGGACATTTTCTCATCCTACACATACATACAGGATGTTACTAAAATGTTAACATTTCTGTAAGTACACACTAAAACCATCCTAAAGTGAAAAAAAATTCACTTTCTCCACTCCAATAAAAGTATGGTTATTGTGAAATATACTTTGTATATACCTTACTTTGTCATTTACCTGACAGCTGTGAGTTATATACCTAAATGTGTGAGCGTTTGCCAAATAAATATTCATTCATTTAATTGCTAATTTCCCTTAAGTCCAAGGAGTACGTCCTCTCCGACGATATGAAGACAGCATCAAATAAGCATACTTACATGAAAAATATGAACGAGACGAATTCTATATTATTTTTCCGCTCTTCATATCTCTTCATATCTTAAAGGTTTTTCTAAAACCTATCTCAGTCACCAGTTTCTCACAACGTCGTATCATTACATCACTATTTAAATTGTTATGTGTAAGTTGTGATGAGACAAAGTGATTTTTCTTATTATTATTATTATTATTTATATGTTTATTTGTGTATCCATTAAGATTTAGTAAGTCTTTTTTTCTGTACAATTGCTGACACCTGCCATGTGTTTTCCTCACCATCAGCCAGCGTCGACTGGCAGAGAATGCTTTAGCGTTGAGTCCGTCCCATTGTTACCCTTAGTTTGAGGTGTTAAAAAATAAATAAATAAAGTGGTACGAAGTTAGCGGTTTAAGCCGGCCCTCCCATCCAAAAGTAAGGGGCGGGGCTCCCGGGCTCCATTACGGCTGCGTGTACGGTCCGTTTGCGTGCGCAGGGCGGAGCGCCGCTACCGCTACCGGCGCGAGGCGGACGGGCTGGAGCAGTGGGAGTACCCGGCCGTCGCTCACACCGACATGGACATCTCCACCACGCCGCCGCACCCCGGCATCGAAAGCCTGCCTAAGGTGCGTTTTTTTTTTTTTTTTTTTCAAATCATTCATCGTCATTCCAGCCCACAACTAGGCCACTGCTGAACTTCTCCCCGATAGATTGCCACAATAGCTCTCAATTGGGGGGAGGGGGGTGTTGCCATAGTTGTTGCCACGCTTGGCAGGTTCGGCAACCGCAGTTTATTTATTCAGATGATCTTCCGGTTTTATTATCTCTCTGTCGACTTTCATGACACCCACGGATGAGATGGGGTGGTAGATTCTAGTAAGTCTCTTTACCACCTTTAAACTATACACTATTGCTTCACTGCAGAATAACTGGCTTGGGGTGGTACCTACCTAAACAAGCGTTGCAACTATGCCTAATCACGCCAAAATGGGAGCTACAAACTTTTATAGCAATCTATGGGGGAGGCTTATGTTTAACACTAGACTATTGATAAGCTGAAATGATGATGACGGTTACTGTGTTTCGGTCTGAAGGGCACTGTGAGCGAGTGTAATTACTGTGAATATGAGACTTAAGAACTGATGTCTCAGTGTGACCGACGCAGTTTGCCGCCACAACGATATGTTCTGGGTGACACAGCATTTGTGAGCAGATGTCGCACTTATCATCAGGTGATCGATTTGATTGTCTATGATATTTTTGTCTTAATCAAATCTAAAATTTGTCCTGCGCAGTTGATAGCTGCCATCAGTATTCGGAAGTTGTCGCTGTGATCGTAATTGCCCAGGTGGAGGGACGATTCGATTGTCATCAGTTGGTGTAAAATTGTATAAATATTGATACGCCTTCAAATATCTTCTGTTAACTTTAAAATTTAAAGTTTCAGCCTATAAATGTCCCACTGCTGAGCACAGGCCTCCTCTCATTTCTGAGAGCGTTTAGGCGCTGGGAAGAATCCGCCACGCTGCTCCAGTGCGGGTTGGCGGACTGCACATCATCATCATCATCATTTCAGTCTACCTGAGTTCACTGTTGAACATAGGCCACCCGCATAGATTGCCACAAAACACGGTCCGACTGCACATGTCTTTGAATTTTTTTTTATTTCTCAGACATGCAGGTATCCTCACGATGTTTTCCTGCAACGCCGAGCACGTGGTAAATCAGCACTTAAAATAACAATTTTAGAGGTGCCGGCATCGGGGATCGAACCTAGGTCACTCGCGTACTATGAAATTTAAAGCAACCGCCTAGCCCCTGAGCTACCACGGCATCATACCATAAATAAATAATAAAAAATAATATATTTAGCTTAAACTAATATACATACAACAATATTATTTCGTACAGCACGAGGAGCCCCCGAACCCGCCGCTGCCGCCACAGTCGCCACAGTCGCCACAGGGCGCGCTGCCACCGTCGCCACCGCCGGGCGCCGAGCGCGCGGCGACGCCCCCGCCGCCCAAGTGGCCCGAGCCGCCGCCGCCCGGCTGCGACGAGCCCCCTCCCCTGCCCCCCGTAAGTAACGCCGCGGCTCCTGCTCCAGTTATCCCAACCGACTTCAACATTTGTGATAAAACACAAATTATTGGTTGTTGTGAGAAATTTGCGTCTGTAAAATGCACTCACGGTGTATGAGAAATGCTTTAAAAAAAAGATGAATGTACTGTATTTCTAACGCTCGTTGGTACTCTAGTAGAGTAAAATAAACGCTAGTTTTATTTAATTTACGTTTTATTAGTCATCATTCATCATTTTGGCCTATCACTAGTCCACTGCTGAACATAGGTCTCCCCCATAGAGTGCCACAAAAATTTGTAGCTCTTTTTTGGGAGGGTTTAGCCGTGTGGTAGCTGCTTAAGAGAATCTACCACCCCATCTCATCCCGCAGGTGTCGTAAAAGTCCACAGACAGAAAATGAAAACCGGGAGATGGGCAGCAGCATCTTCCTGGAACTTCTGAATAAATAAACTGCGGTTGCCAAGCGTGGCAACTATAGCAAAATCCCCCAAAATGAGAACGTTTTATTACTGCAAAGTAAATATCTAAATTTTAATCAGTGCCATCTCATCCAATGGATCTCGTAGAAGGCGAGTAAGGAATTAAACTGCACTGTGCACCCAACAGCGCATGGTGGCGATGGGCTCACCACCTATCACACCAAGTGCATTATATTGTTTTGGTGAAACGTGGATTGTGGCAGTCATCTGTTTTAGCAGTGAGTGCCCAGTCTCTGACTACCCCTTATGGGATACAGTCGTGATCTTATGTATGTTTGTATGAAATTAATCTTTGAGATGACGAGACAATATACTACTACTGCTGCACTAGTATTGTTCTCGTCTTCAAAGTCATTATTATGGGTCGCGAAATACTAAATACAAATCCAATATAATTTGTTATTATAATCTAAATTGAGAAATTTATAAATCTGTTGATACAGTTTTGGATCAAAGAACCCTAAAAAGTGTATGTACATATATCGAAATAAAAGTAAACCTCCGGTAGTGGAACGTTGTTAGTTTTTGTTGCTTTATCCTACTCGAAGGACCAAAAAAAAGGGTGGGTAAATTAAGTTGCCCACAAACCAGGAATGGCTAAAATGCATGTTTAATCTATATCACATACAATAAGAAGAGCAGATTCTGTATGGTATGAAAGAAAAAAATAACAAAATGTACAAAAAATAATTAGTTTTTTTTAATAAGTTTTTTAAATAATTTTTGTAGTTCAAGTTTCTAATTCTGCCGTAAAGCAGTAGTGTGCAAACATTACTGTGTTTCGGTTCGAAAGGCACTGAGAGCTAGCGTAATCACTGGGCATATGTGACTTAAGAACTGATGTCTCAGGGTGACGGGCGCAGTGTGGTGTCACACTGAATTGTTCTGGGTGACGGAGCATTTGTTATGGGCAGACGTCACACTTACCATCAGGTGGACGTTTTGCTCGTTTCGTCACTTAATCAAATAAAAAAAAATTGTTATGTAAACCGCTATTATGAATCTATGCCGTATCAACGTTAAAAAGAGTTTTTTTTTTATATTGTTTGATTTGGTTTTTCTCACAGGAACCGAAAAAAGAGATCGGAGACGCGTTAATGTCTTTCTACAACGACATTGCGGAGCTCGAGAAACAATCCGGTCCCAACACAGCATCCAACTCACCGGAGCCGCCGCCGCTGCCCGAAAGCAAAGACAGGGGGAAAGATAGAGACATTAAATCTATTAAAAAGAAGTCAAAGGTTCGTATGTATCTTTTTAATTGGTTGAAGTGATGAAACGAACGAAACGTTCACCTAATGGTAAGTGCAACATGTGCCTAAGAAATAATGGGTCACCCAGTACATTACTGAGTAACACCGCTGCACGTCACCCTGAGACTTCAGTTCGTAAGTCTCATATGTCCAGTGATTACGCTAGCTCACAGTGCCCTTCAAACCGAAACACGGTAATGTTTGCACACTACTGCTTCACGGCAGAATAGCTGGCCCTGGGGTGGTACCTACCTAGATGGATTCCTGCATAGCACTCTTACCATATACTATCACGACTGTATCCCTTATATATTATTTAATAATTAAAAATACTGCATTGTGCGTGTCTCATGGATCAACCAATGGGACCACCAGATCAGCTAAATGTCAGTCTCTAGGGACTGACGCTGGTTTTCTTTTGTGCACAACGGGTGTCAAGCTGCACTACATCAACATACATACATAAGATCACGACTGTATCCCATAAGGGGTAGTCAGAGACTGGGCACTCACTGCAAAAACAGATGACTGCCACAATCCACGTTTCACCAAAACAATATAATGCACTTGGTGTGATAGGTGCGATATCTTGTATACATTTTGATTAATATTCTTTGTTGTATAAACCGATTCTTCGCCTACACGCAAAACGTCTTCTTTTAGAAATTTCCTCGAAAACAGTAAAGTGAAGGCAAAAATGCGCCGTAATGAGGCTTAAGAGAATCTACCGCCTCATCTCATCCCGTGTGTGTCGTAAAAGTCGACAGAGGGGAAATTAAAACCAGGAGATGGGCGGCAGCATCTTCCTGAAACATCAATAAACGGTTCCCTACCCGCCCAACTATGGCAAAAGACGCCCCCCCCCCCCCCCCCCCAATGACAACTACTTTTGTGTCAAAGTGGGGAAGGCCTATGTTCAGCAGCGGGCCAGTGATGGGCTAAAATAATGATGATGATGTTCAGCAGTGGTGGACCTGTGATGTGACGATATGATGATGAAGGAAGCCTATAACTAGTCCACTGTTGAACGTTCGCCTCCCCTGTAGATTGCCACAAAACTTCACACCTCTTAATTTGGCTAGATTTTGCCATAGCGTGGCAACGATTGGCAGGCGGCTTGGCGACCGCAGTTTATTATTCAGTTGTTTTGGGAGCATGCTGCTGCCCGTCTCCTGATTTTAATTTTCCCTCTGTCGGCTTTTAGAGAGCGCTTCGGAGTTGGTAAGATTACAACACGCTGCTCCAATGCGAGTTGGTGAACTTCACATTTCCTAAATATTTTCATTCCTCAGACATGCAGGATTTCTCGAAATGTTTTCCTTCACCGCGGACCACATTAAATCAGCACATAAAAATCCGTGTGGTGGCGGCTCGATAAACATCCGTGTGGTGGCGGCTCGATAAAAGAATACTACCACTCCATCTCATCCAATGGATCTCGTAAAAGGCGAGTAAGGAATTAAACTGCACTGTGCACCCAACAGCGCATGGTGGCGATGGGACCACCACTTATCACACCAAGTACATTATATTGTTTTGGTGAAACGTGGATTGTGGCAGTTATCTGTTTTTGCAGTGAGTGCCCAGTCTCTGACTACCCCTTATGGGATACAGTCGTGATCTTATGTATGTATGTATGTATAAAATTTCTGAACAATTTATACATCAAATGCCATTCGGATACTATTCAAATTTAAGGCAAGAGCCCTGAGCCACGGCTTTTCCTTAACAAATAAAAATTAATTTGTTTCAGGTAAAAATATCAACATCAATGGGTCTAAAGCACAAGTCTGTCTCCAGCTTAGTGGCGAAATGGCAACAGGTCGCCGACGAAATCAATTCCGATTGATTTTTTAGTCTGTCAAAGCAATTTTTTTTTAAATTAATAATCTGTGAAAACTCAATAGTAATCTGTCACTCGGAAATCATTAATTGTAAATATTTACAAGCATTTAGTATTACCGCAATAGTAATAATTTCTTTTATAAATCGTGTTATTTTCTAATTCTATTATGTGCCTAAAATATTTCCCTTCGATTATGTATTGAAAGTGAAATGTGTGGACACGTTCAAAGGTTGTTTGTGTGTGATTAAAATTGTGATTCTCCGGAGTAAAACTTAGTTTTAAATGTAAATACATAAGATTCATATGTAACTGTAAGTGCTGTTAATGTAATGATCTTTTGTAAAATAAAATAACCGATATTAGACTAGCCTTTTATTTAACTCTAGATTTTTAAGAAATCCGTCAATATGTTTTCAATTTTATACTTTTTTTTTTTTGATAAAGTGACAAATCGAGCAAAACATTCACCAGATGGTAAGTGCAACGTCTGCCCATAAGAAATGGTGTGTGACCCAGAACATTTCTGTGTGACACCACACGAGTCCGTCACCCTGAGACGTCAGTTGTTAAGTCTCATAAGCCCAGTGATTTCGCTTGCTCTCAGTGCCTTTCAAACCGAAACCGTGCTGATTGCACACTACTGGTTCACGGCAGAATAACTGACCATGGGGGGTACTTTCATACTTAAATAAAAGACATTCTAACTTAAAAAATATTTATTATGTCATATGTTATAATAAGGCACAATTAACATACTATACAAAAACATAAATATCTATAACTATGTATTATAAACAATCTTTACAGAATATGTGTGTACGTACTCTACATTGTCATCATATCCTTAACCTACAATTAAAACAACATTGGCTTGGGTGGACTGATTCTTTCCAAATGATTTATCACAAGCCATAACCCGCGGCTTCGCCTATGCAGAATCAGAAAAAAGCTATATCCTATTCTAGGTTAAAACATAACATTGCCTAAAAGCTTAACAGAATCGTCCGAGCCATTTTGGCGCGATTGAATAACAAATATGCAAGCTTTCAGATTAATTACGTTAGTAGGATTTATAATGCTAATATGTAGATTATAAAATAGACTACCTTAAACGTAGGGAGTTATTTAAAAAATATCGGCAAGATTTGAATTAGTAATTTAAACAGTTATTATTCCCCATATTTTTTTTAATTCGATATAATTTTATATTCATACGAAAATACAAAATCTTTAAGAAACATTAATAAAAACTATTGCCAAAGGCGCTACGCGCTAATCTTAAAATTATTTTTGTATATTTATGAAAATAGTCATATCCAATTTTACTTGACACTGGTCAACAGTTTACGTCTGTTTAAATAAATATATTATTTTTGGTTAAATAGTAATCTATAAGCAACAAGACTGCAAAATTTCGTTCGATAGAAAAATGATAGTTGACTTTTACTGAACATTTGCTGGACTGATGTAGACAAAACGAAAAGTACAGTTTTGGTCTTAAATTGTATTTTACAATAGCTGTACACTTTCACGATCTCTTGTTGCATAATAAACTATCAATATTAAACATCAAAATATAGACATAAATTACACAATTCAATAAAAACACTAATGTCACTTTTCGACTTGGCGCGAAAAGTCCACCGCTATTCTTTTTTTTTTTACTTGTTATGGTAATACTTTTAACATTTTGCCAGCCCTTTCGCTATTCTTGCTAGAACATTTAACACGATAAGACTTTTGTAAAAATATCAATGTTAAAGATAATTGGAACAAAATTTGTTAAGTCGGATAATATTAATTCATATCTATTTGGGAATTTTTCAAATAACCCTCTGCATATATATACATTTTGATAGAGGAGTATTGTGGAACCAAAATTCATAGTCTAAATAAAAATATTTGGTAAATTTATAAATAGTGTTAATGTGTTTTGTACTAAATGATTTTATTGTTTTATTATTATGATGAAAAAAATGCCAATAGCCTTATAGTTAAAAGAACAATCTGCGAAAATTAACGTCGCAGATTCGGATCCTGTCAATCGACGATGTCTATAACCATCTAATTTTGACGTGGGCAACACAGCACTAGTATTTTGACGTGGCTACATTTTCAAAAACAAACAATGACTGAAGTGTCAAAATCTGAGGAATTTTAATACAGTCTATCACTATTTTAATAAAATTCCCCATGAAAACCTTTAAACATTATCGAAACATTAAAATATTGCAATAAAATAACATTTTCATATCGACTAAAAGATTCAATTCGCAAAGCCTAGCCTCAATTGGCAGACCTTTGTCACTCGAAAAAAAGAAAATAAAGACGGCGTACCGACCTTCACCTCAGCGACCTTATTAAAAATATGAAAATGTTTATTTTTCATGTCTCGGTCAGCTTGAGAACGAATTTCAATATTTTTTTTAATAGCAACCGATATAGTGTATTCATTCAAGGAAAGATAAAAAACGCACAAAGAACAACGACATGGTCGTTTATTATATTTTTATTTAATTTCATCAACTTAAATTCGACCCACTTCCAGTGGTTCGATTGAGCTCAAATGTTGCATACATATGTAACTTTGGTGACTATGCTATTATATGGAGCTGGTCTTAATGATGTTGCTGGAAGTTAGACAGAGGAACTTCTTCCCTAAGCAAGATCATGTTTGGGCTCCTTTGATTTGTTTTGTCCTCGCAACATTTGAAGTCCTCTGCAAAATAGAGGGCTCACAAATAAAAGCTTGTAACAAAGCCGCGTGGTTGCGGCTGTGCCGTGTGGTGGCGGCTTAAGAGAATCTGCCAACCCATCTCATCCCATGGGTGCCGAAAAAGTCGAAATAGGGAAAATGAAAACCCGAGATGGGCAGCAGCATCTTCCTTCCTTTATCTCTGAATAAATAAATTGCCAAGCGTGGCAACTATGGCAAAATCCCCAAAAATGGGAGCTACAAAGTTTTGTGGCAGTTTATGTTCAGCAGTGGAGTAGATTACTATTAAGGCTGAAACGATAATGTTATTGATGAGTTAAAAAGACGGTATTCCTAAGAATTAAATATATTTATATTTCAACGTAAGAAATAAGAATTTCGTTAGTCAAACGTAATTTTTTTACAACCTACCACCATTTCATTTTGAACAAGAATATGTTTTTTGTTTTAAAGTAGTTGTTTTTACGTTATTTTTATGGAAGAAAGTGACGGCACGAGCAAATCGTACCTGACGGTAACTGCAACGTCTGCTCATAACAAATGATGTGTCACCCAGAACATTTCGGTATGGCACCGCACTGCACTTGCCACCCCGAGATATCAGTTCGTAGGTCTCTAATGGCCAGTAATTTCACTAGCAGTTTCCACTTCTGCCAAAGAATAACTACTAACGGCAGAACAACTGACACTGCGTTGGTAAACACTAGACGAATTTCTGCATAGGAATCGTAACAGAATACTAAGTATATTGATGTTTAAGTAACCGATGATACACAATTTTATAGTGTATAATCTGCGATAATATTTTATAAACAATTCGATAAACGTCTATGGACATTTATTATTGCGTTTCTCATTTATTGAGTGCTAAAGAGTTTTGTTTATTATTTTACGAGTATACCGACCATTATAGTGTTGCCATCAAATTAATATAAATATTTCTAATTTTAATCAATTCAATAAGTTGACCGAGACTAATTTCTTTTCGAGTGTACAAAATCCGCCATGTTTACGTAGATATTGAAAACATAATCTCGATTATAATATTATTCCAGACGAGGAACTGTTTAAACTAAATGGCTTCGAATGTCTACAGTTACCTATTTTGTTACCGTTTCACAATGCAAGGTTCGCAAGTGCCAGGTCTGAGGTAAGCTGGATGGCAGTGTGGGCATTTCTCGTTTTCACCATAACTATCCCTTCCAGATCTTGATACTTTCACATGGAAAGAAGTTTG
The DNA here is from genome assembly GCA_019845155.1 of Luehdorfia chinensis. Taxonomy (NCBI): domain Eukaryota; kingdom Metazoa; phylum Arthropoda; class Insecta; order Lepidoptera; family Papilionidae; genus Luehdorfia; species Luehdorfia chinensis. The sequence goes on from JAHVAK010000390.1 coordinate 4,386,311, forward strand.
GGCGTTATCGTCATCGTACCCTGGATGCGGTTTGTCTAACGGGAAGACATAGTCAGGGACGAAGTAGGAGCTGATGTTGTATTCCGTGTTTAGCGGTTCTGGAGTAACTGGCTGGGGGGTAGTACGGGTGACGCCACTGAAAGGACTCTTTCCTTGAGCTGTTCTTTTCTGCGGTGCGTTCGTAGTGTTTGTAGCGCTCCTTTCTTTTGGTAGTTCTAAATCGAATGCGGGCACTGCCCATTTCCATTCGTAATATATTGGTGGGCCCATAGTAGTTGACGGTATCTTTGAATATTCAAACTTTGGAGGTAGTAAGTGTCTGTCGGGCACTGGGATCTGACTGCCATCAGTTACCTGTACTGTGGCTTCGGTAGTTTTACCAGATTTCACGTTGAAAGAGTCGAATCGGGTTTTCTCTGTGACACCCTTCTTTTTGTCACTTTGTACTTTATTGAAGGTATTTCCAAAGTTCTTATTCCTTCGCGGCGAACGTTCTTCTTCTGAACTAACCTGACCAGGTGGCAGTTGCTTATTAATATCAATGATTTCGGTTTTCGTCATGGAAGTTTGGTGGGCATCGGGGACATTCGGGTCGAAACGTTTTATGAAATTGAACACTGGATCATCTGTATTATCTCTCGCTTTTGCATCGGAACCTACTCCATCAGATTCTGTGGTAGTTATAGGTGGGATTGGTGGACTAAGTTCTCTCGAAGGAGGAGGGATATTGATTTTGGTTTGTATATTGTCGTTTGGTGTTGGTAGAAACGTTCGTTCAGTCCTTTGAGAGGCTTCCCTTGCACTGTCTCTGTTATGATGTGACCCGACATTGCTACTAATATTCTGAACTGGTTTTTGACCTCCTTTTCTGGTCGACCAAGATGTTGGTGGTCGGAAGTGATGCTTGGCACTGTCCAAATCGTTATTATTGGCGTCAGAAATAGAATCAGCAATACCCACGATGCTGTTTCCAGGATGTAGAGGGAACTGAAATTAAATATAAAATTTAATTAAATTTATGTGTATAATACGAACATCCAAATTTTTTATCATAATATTTTAAGGTCATTCGGATTTTAATATAACAAAGAGTTACGAATTTAAAGGCATTTCATTTATTTTACTTTCCCGATGTTTCGAGCGGTTTGCAGCACCCATGATTACAAGTGTTAGAATTCCTGATGATATAGTTAAACCTGGCTACTTTCAGTGTTTATACCTTGAAGTGTGTGAATATTTGCTTAAAGCAATCCAGTGCCTCTTTTCTTATTGGTGTAAGGTACGAGCAAAACATTCACCTGATGGTAAGTGCAACGTCCGCCCACAGCAATGCGTTGTCACCCAGAATATTTCTGTGTGGCACTAGGAACGTCGTTTCTATAGTCTCATATGTCCAGTGATTACACTTGCTCTCAATGGCCTTCGTACCGAAACACAGCAATGTTTGCACACTACTGCTTCACGGCAGAATAACTGGCCCTGGGATGGTACCTCCTTACACGGATTCTTACATAGGAATCCTACCCCCATTATAAATAATTTGCACGTACTATGCATAAACTAGGTCTGGTTATGTTGTGCATGTAAAGCGATACAAGAGAAACGCTAATTTTAAAAAGAAAACGCATAGTAAAAAAAACCGCGAGATATTACACTCTTAATCGATCAGGATTCGATTTCACAAATAGCGAAATTTTTAAATATTTTGCCAAAATAACTTTTTTTTATTTGATAAAAGTGACGGAACGAGAAAAACGTTCTCCTGATGGTAAGTGCAACGTCTGCCCATAACAACTAACGGTGCTGTGTCACACAGAACATTTATGCGTGACACCATACTGCGCCCGTCACGCTGAGACATCAGTTCTTAAGTCTTATATGCCCAGTGATTACGCTAGCTCTCAGTGCCCTTCAAACCGAAACACAGTAATGTTCACGGCAGAATAACTGGCCCTAAGGTGGTACCGACTTAGACGGAATCCTGCTTTGGAATCCTACCACCAGTAATTGCTTATATATATTAACCTGTGTAATTTTACTGTGTATTTTTTATATTGAAGAGCACTGAGAGCTAGCGTAATCACTGGGCATATGAGACTTAAGAACTTATGTCTCAGGGTGATGTACACAGTGTGGTGTCACACAGAATTTTTCTGGGTGATACAGCATTTGTTATGGGTGGACGTTGCACTAACCATCAGGTAAACGTTTTGATCGTTTCAGCACTTTATCCAATAAAAAAAAGGTTTTTTTTTTAGCATCAAGCACCAAGCTGTTATTCCAAATACTTATACCTTTGTTTCAGCCTCTTTCAGTCCTTCGTAGTAGTTACTGTTGGGTGGAACCGACAGGACGTCGGGACGAGGGGTTCGGGACCGCATGTCCTCGTCCGAGACGAACGGCTTGTCACGTTGTCCTGAAATATTCGACAAGAAATTAAATATAAAAAAATATTTTTCTCTTGCCACAAAAGACTCCGCTTATTAGAATCTACCACTCCACCTCATCCCGTGGGTGTCGTAATAGTCGACGGAGAGAAAATTAAAACCAGAAGATGGACAGCAGCATCTTCCTGGAACATCAGAATAAATAAACTGAGGTTGCCAATCCTCCTGCCAAGCGTGGTAACTATGGCAAAATTCCCCTCAAAATGAGAGCTACACGCTTTTGTAGTAATCTATGGGGGAGGCCCATGTTCAGTAGTGGACTAGTGAAAGGCTGAAACGATTATGTGTAAAAAAAATGCGCACGCAATGCCAAAGCATTTGACGTGGATGGAAGCTTTGCACTAAACGAGAAATCTTGTTCGTTTTATGAATTCGTTATTGTTTTCTCCGCGCATGCGCCGCGGTGGGTCAAGGGCGTAGGCTCGCCTTAAATATTTTTTTAGAGAGGAGGCAAACGAGCAAACGGCGCACTTGGTCGCCTGGTCGCATCGCCGTCGCTCATGGACATTCGCAATACTAGAGGAATTCCGGGCGCGTTGCCGGCCTTCGAGAGAGGACTGGGCTCTTTTTTTGAAGGTCCCTAAGTCGTGTCGGCCCGGAAAAACCGCTGGCAGCAGATTCCACAAAGTGTTTGTGTGTGGCAGAAAATTTATGGCAAAGCGCACTGTGGTGGAATGCCAGTCATCCAGGTGACGCCGATGAAATTTTGTGCTGTGCGATGGTGGAATTTAGCAACAGCATTTCATAGTATTCGTGATCTTAGTTCGATCCCCTGCGCCGGCACCTCTAAAATTGTACTGCTTTTATTTATAGTTAATAGAATCAGGCGTTACTTTGCGGAAATCCATTATAATGAAGAAAAGTAAGTTACTTTGCTAAGATCCGCATGCAAAATATAAAAATGGTGTATATTACCTAGTTTTTTGAAGTGCACCACCCGCCCTCCCTCAGTAGCGTGCACAAGCAAACTAACACCGCCACCAGGAACCGCCACCAGGTACCCTCCACCAACCACTACAATACCACCACTAGATAATATACACCACTGAAGTCGAGAACACGACACGTGTTTCGCCCCAAAACGAGGCATTATCAAGCGTAATAGACTCTACGACATTGTATGAAACAGAACTATTTTCGGTTTGACAACCAATTCTATTTACAAAGAGAAGGTCTAGCAATGGGGTCCCCATTAAGTCCTCTTATGGCGGATGTATTTATGGATAACTATGAAAAACTAAACATAGTTGTCAATAAAAATATCCTTTACTACTACAGATATGTAGACGACATTATCATTTGCTGGACAGGTACCCGAAGACAACTGGACGTTTTCTTTAATAAATTAAACAAAATTCACCCCAAAATAAAATTTAAGATGGAATTGGAACAAGACTGTACTCTTAACTTTCTAGATATTTCAATATCCCATAAAAACGGCACCCATGATTTTCAAATTTACCGCAAACCGACCCACACAGATTCTGTCATCCCCGCGTCATCGTGTCACCCTTGGCAACATAAATTGGCCGCTTTCCATAGTTACGTTAATCGTCTATTGGCCGTACCTCTGAATAAGGATAATTATGCCAAGGAGCTCCAAATCATCTATCAGATTGCGGTCTCTAACGGTTATTCAAAAAATATTATTAACACCATTATAAAAAAGAAACAAATTCATATAGTTCGCAAAGATCTGTACGCGGCTACATCCCGAAGTGTTCGTCGATATGTGAGCAGTTTGACCTACTTGGGTCCTGTATCTGAGAGAATAGCAAGGACTCTTAGGCGTAACGATATTTACGTTGCGTTCAGGACAAGCAATTCGCTGAGTGGGGCTTGTAACGTCAAAGACAAAATTGATGAACGCCAAAAATCCGGCGTTTATAGACTTGTTTGCAGTGAATGCAGCGCCGTTTACGTGGGTCAGACTGGTCGCAATTTCGATACCCGATACAAGGAGCATTTGGCCGCGTACAGAAATTGCAATCCCGACAGATCACACTTCGCAAAACATCTTTTGGAAACTGGGCATAACCTGACTAGCGACCACACATTTAAAGTCCTACATATTTGCGACAAGGGGCTTCGGCTGTGTGTGCTGGAGCAATTAGAAATAATTAAAAATAAAAATAATAACATTGCACTGCTGAATGAACAAACAAACGTCTCGAATTCACCACTTTTAAATATCTTTAAATCCAGTACTTAAAGTTTAAATATACTCTAGGTAGTCGTTTGCTATCAATTCGGTCGCAAACGGCTGCTTATGTAATTCGGGTGGTGGATTGTGTGAGCAAGCGGTCGCTATCACGATATTGTAATCGCAATGTCGTAGGTGGGGGCCGTTTGCGTCACCTGTAGTATAAATAGGCAGCTCTTTGACCGCGCTGCTCACTCGGCGGCCGTCTGTCGTAGAGTCTATTACGCTTGATAATGCCTCGTTTTGGGGCGAAACACGTGTCGTGTTCTCGACTTCAGTGGTGTATATTATCTAGTGGTGGTATTGTAGTGGTTGGTGGAGGGTACCTGGTGGCGGTTCCTGGTGGCGGTGTTAGTTTGCTTGTGCACGCTACTGAGGGAGGGCGGGTGGTGCACTTCAAAAAACTAGGTAATATACACCATTTTTATATTTTGCATGCGGATCTTAGCAAAGTAACTTACTTTTCTTCTGCTTTTATTTGTTTTATATTTGTATATTAATGAAAAAAGTTCTCATTGTTTTCTTAACAACCGGACATTCCAATATACCTGGTGAACGGTTCACAAATGTCTAGATTTAATGCTAGATCGACACAAAGTGTTTATTTCTCTCTTTATTTTTACAATTAATGTATCTACGTGCATGTTATCCGAACGGATAGAGTGTACTATGTACTATTTACGACGTGCTCAGCGGCGAAGGAATCGTGAGGAAACCTGCATGTCTGAGGAATAAATATATTTCGAGGACATGAGAAGTCCGCCAACGTACTAGAGCACTAAAAACATCACCAAAGCCCTCTCAAAATGATGCCTATGTGTATGCTCTGCAGTGGGGCATTTTACTGGTGGTAGGATTCCTATGCAGGAATCCGTCTAGGTACCACCCCAGGGCCAGTTATTCTGCCGTGAAGCATTAGTGTGCAAGCATTACTGTGTTTCGGTTAGAAGGGCACTGTGAGCTAGCGTAATCGCTGGGCATTTGAGACTTAAGAACTGATGTCTCAGGGTGACGGGCGCAGTGTGGTGTCACACAGAAATGTTCTGGGTGACACAGCATTTGTTGTGGGCGGACTTTGCACTTACCATAAGGTGAATGTTTTGCTCGTTTCGTCACTTTATACAATAAAAAAAAAATATAGGCTAGCACTTTCTGTACAGTGTCGCTGTAATTTGTGTGTGTTTTCTCGTGTGGCTATAGCGATTTTTATAAATAAATACTTAATGGGTTTTCGGTCAACAAATATGGCTAGGCTTAAGTCGCAACTTGAGGAAAATTCGTAAAGACGTCTTTTAAAGTAAAATAAATGAACATCGGATGTCATCTTAGTTTAAATGCTCGCTAACAGATGGCGTTGATACTTTAGCCAATTTTTATTTATCGTTGCTATAATGAACCATCTATCATACTTGATTATTTCTCAAATAGTTAATAGAATCAGGCGTTACTTTGCGGAAATCCATTATAATGAAGAAAAGTAAGTTACTTTGCTAAGATCCGCATGCAAAATATAAAAATGGTGTATATTACCTAGTTTTTTGAAGTGCACCACCCGCCCTCCCTCAGTAGCGTGCACAAGCAAACTAACACCGCCACCAGGAACCGCCACCAGGTACCCTCCACCAACCACTACAATACCACCACTAGATAATATACACCACCGAAGCCGAGAACACGACACGTGTTTCGCCCCAAAACGAGGCATTATCAAGCGTAATAGACTCTACGACAGGCGGCCGCCGATTTTGGATCGGAAGGCCAGAGATCTCGCTTCGATGGCTGTCCATCTAAAGTATCAGATTCAGTCCCGTAAATTACAACGTTTAGTATCCACTTCTTCCCGTAAACAAAATTGCGACACACAGACATCCTCACATAAATTTTATCCCCGTGTAGAAAATCTTTCTGATGTCCAGTTTCCAAATGATGAAATGTCCCTTTTGCATAAGGGTCTCAAATACAACTTAACACCATCCATATCACAAAAATCGTTAGAGACCGTGGCCGTTGACGCGGAGATGGCAGTAGTTATCGGGAAGAAGGATAACATCGTTAAGAGTTTGGTGGCTCAGGAAATTAAGGCTGTATCCGTGAGATCTAATAGTAGCTCGGAGATCCCTGTCCTTAAATCAATAAAACAAAGACTGACTGATAACAACTTAGTCATTTCGAAAGCCGACAAAGGTAACACTGTTGTTATCATGGATCGTAGCGAATACAGTCAGAAAGTTAACGATGTTATCCAACGGGATGATTTTGTGAGATTAGATTCCGATCCAACGAAAAAGTTTACAATTAACATTAAAGAATCTATACAGAATGCTTCCTACGTTTTTCCCAGTCCCAATATTTCCCGGGATAGTCTTGTTCCAATGAATCCCAGAGCACCTATTTTATACGGTCTACCAAAAATTCATAAGGGAAACGTACCTATGCGTCCAGTTGTCTCATACATCGGTGCCCCAGCCTATTCCCTAGCTAAGAAATTAAATTTCCTCCTTCGGGAGAAATCTGGTTTCAGTCCAAATTATAGTCTTAAAAACAGTTTAGATCTCATTTCTAAAATTAAAGATAATCTACCCCCCAAATCCATTCTATTATCTTTAGACGTTGAGAGTCTTTTTACAAATGTCCCCCCACAAGACTGTTTGCGTATACTCGCAGATCATTTTAATAAACGTCGTCTACATCCCGGGGAAACAAAAGATCTTCTAAATTTGACTTCTCTTTGTATGAAACAGAACTATTTTCGGTTTGACAACCAATTCTATTTACAAAGAGAAGGTCTAGCAATGGGGTCCCCATTAAGTCCTCTTATGGCGGATGTATTTATGGATAACTATGAAAAACTAAACATAGTTGTCAATAAAAATATCCTTTACTACTACAGATATGTAGACGACATTATCATTTGCTGGACAGGTACCCGAAGACAACTGGACGTTTTCTTTAATAAATTAAACAAAATTCACCCCAAAATAAAATTTAAGATGGAATTGGAACAAGACTGTACTCTTAACTTTCTAGATATTTCAATATCCCATAAAAACGGCACCCATGATTTTCAAATTTACCGCAAACCGACCCACACAGATTCTGTCATCCCCGCGTCATCGTGTCACCCTTGGCAACATAAATTGGCCGCTTTCCATAGTTACGTTAATCGTCTATTGGCCGTACCTCTGAATAAGGATAATTATGCCAAGGAGCTCCAAATCATCTATCAGATTGCGGTCTCTAACGGTTATTCAAAAAATATTATTAACACCATTATAAAAAAGAAACAAATTCATATAGTTCGCAAAGATCTGTACGCGGCTACATCCCGAAGTGTTCGTCGATATGTGAGCAGTTTGACCTACTTGGGTCCTGTATCTGAGAGAATAGCAAGGACTCTTAGGCGTAACGATATTTACGTTGCGTTCAGGACAAGCAATTCGCTGAGTGGGGCTTGTAACGTCAAAGACAAAATTGATGAACGCCAAAAATCCGGCGTTTATAGACTTGTTTGCAGTGAATGCAGCGCCGTTTACGTGGGTCAGACTGGTCGCAATTTCGGGACCCGATACAAGGAGCATTTGGCCGCGTACAGAAATTGCAATCCCGACAGATCACACTTCGCAAAACATCTTTTGGAAACTGGGCATAACCTAACTAGCGACCACACATTTAAAGTCCTACATATTTGCGACAAGGGGCTTCGGCTGTGTGTGCTGGAGCAATTAGAAATAATAAAAAATAAAAATAATAACATTGCACTGCTGAATGAACAAACAAACGTCTCGAATTCACCACTTTTAAATATCTTTAAATCCAGTACTTAAAGTTTAAATATACTCGAAGTAGTCGTTTGCTATCAATTCGGTCGCAAACGGCTGCTTATGTAATTCGGGTGGTGGATTGTGTGAGCAAGCGGTCGCTATCACGATATTGTAATCGCAATGTCGTAGGTGGGGGCCGTTTGCGTCACCTGTAGTATAAATAGGCAGCTCTTTGACCGCGCCGCTCACTCGGCGGCCGCCTGTCGTAGAGTCTATTACGCTTGATAATGCCTCGTTTTGGGGCGAAACACGTGTCGTGTTCTCGGCTTCGGTGGTGTATATTATCTAGTGGTGGTATTGTAGTGGTTGGTGGAGGGTACCTGGTGGCGGTTCCTGGTGGCGGTGTTAGTTTGCTTGTGCACGCTACTGAGGGAGGGCGGGTGGTGCACTTCAAAAAACTAGGTAATATACACCATTTTTATATTTTGCATGCGGATCTTAGCAAAGTAACTTACTTTTCTTCATTATTTCTCAAATGTTTTTTTGCAGACGAGTGAAGCTGTTACCTGATTAAAAAAATATTTAGTAAGTCCACAGATTTTGATTGTACCAAATATTGTTGCCAGTAATATTTGACATGGAGAAACATTTCCAGTAAAATATTTGTTAAAATATAATAAATATTTTAACAAATATTTTCGTTTTCTAACACGATACTGTGCGAGATATTCGCACGGGCGAAGCTAGTACTTGGAATACTAATTACAATCAAATAATTACGTTACTCAATCTTTTGTGTCTTTGTGGTTTTACTCCGACACTGGCCACCGAGACGACATTGAGGAAGGTCGGGTAATAGGAGCTTACTCTGGAAGTGGTAACGACCATCGTAACGGAACGCTAACACGGGAAGGTAATACGTGCGTATGTATTTCGATACGCTTGTTTCATGCTTCTCATTTTGAACTTGACGTCCGCTTCATACATACATATACATACTCGTACATAAAATCACGACTGTATCCCATAAGGGGTAGTCAGAGACTGGGCACTCACTGCAAAAACAGATGACTGCCACAATCCTCGTTTCACCAAAACAATATAATGCACTTGATGTGATAGGTGGTGAGCCCATCGCCACCATGCGCTGTTGGGTGCACAGTGCAGTTTAATTCCTTACTCGCCTTTTACAAGATCCATTGGATGAGATGGAGTGGTAGTATTCTTTTAACGAGCCGCCACCACACGGCCCTTAATATTAAACTTAATATTAAATAAATACATACAGGCACGCCTTTTTCCTATATAAGGGATAGGCAGGGACCACACCCATAGCCCACTTTTCGCTCCGGAAACGAGTAGTGACGGGTGTCCGCGGACAAAGTTGCGGGCATCAGAATATGAAATGCTGTCACTATACTGCTCGTGGGAACGCAATGGAGAGTAAGAATTGTTTGACTCGTACCAAAACGGCGGCGAAGTGGTTCACCACCCGTCACGTCCCGTTTCCCGCGAGTGCGAAAAGTAGACTACGTGAGTGGCCTCTGCCTACCCCGTATATGGAAAAAAGGCGCGAGTGTAAACGAAATATAAACGGCGCCCACATAGCTCGTACGACGAGTCATAGACACAAAGACCAATTGACGCTAATATGCATTAAAAACAGAATTCGTCGGTTTGCGGGTAAAAACACGAGGCACGAGGTTGCCACTCTAGAACCGTTCTTCCCCAACGGTTATCGGTCCTACGAGCTATATGGCCGGCCCATTGCCACTTCAGCTTGCAAATCCGTTTTTACGTTAAAACGTTTAGTGTGACATTACGAATGTAACGCAACAGGCACTTGGCCATAGAGAGACAAAGAAAGAACTATGCTAAGGTAAAATCACCTATTTCCGTCGGGTTCTGAAATTAGGTATACAGAAAAACGCCGCTTACAAGATGTACAAGCTCTTTTTTTACTGCAAGATCATTTATTAGATTTCTAATTTATCTTTCCGTGGATATATCATCGTTACCTCGCCCTTGTAGCTATGTAAACAAAGAAACATGCGTACGCGTCGGTACATTTAGTCATTACATTACACTCATTACATTTAGTGAATTACAGAGCTGTTTGATGGACAAGTCAATTAATTCCTACACGAATTCCGGACGGCGCGAAGGTGATTTAATTGGTGTTTAATCATCTCCGACACGCCGATGAGTGCAGTCGGAACCACGAGGCTTAACTCGCGCGTTTCCTCACTAAGGTTACTGTTCCAAGGCTGAATTTAACCTCTAATCACTGTATTAGACACGTAAAGACTTTGCCGCGTGGCCTAGTGGTCAGAGTACCTGACTTCTAAGCCGCGGGTCCTGGGTTCGAATCCCAGCCGGAGCCAACGTTTGTGCTAAAACATAAATTGTTGGTTTTCGGGTCTGGTTGTGTTGTGTTTGTCCCCGTGTTTCTGACACTGCATCCCAGCCTACCTCCGATCTTATCGCATCAGCGTTACATCGGGCGCGGGTAGGTTGGGACGAGTGAGTGCCCCTGTGTTTGCGCGTACACTTGCGGCACTATAATATCTCCTGCGCAGTTGATGGCTCTCGACAGTAGTCGGCAGTTGTCGCCGTGGTCGAAATCGGCTAGGAGAACATCATCACATCATACACGTAAATGAATTCAGCGTTTTTATGCGATATTTCCGATTGAAAACATATATGTAACGAGTACGTTTCGTTTGAGCTTTTATTTTAATATTTTGTTAGTTGATAAGAGTGTTTGCTATGTTGGCGATTCAATAGTTTCAGCTTATAAATGTCCCACTGCTGAGCACAGGCCTCCTGTCATTTCTAAGAGGGTTTTGGAGCTAGGAAGAATCCGCCACGCTGCTCCAATGCGGGTTGGCGGACTTCACATGTCTTCGAAATATATATTTTCATTATTTCTCAGACATGCAGGTTTCCTCACGATGTTTTCCTTCACCGCCGAGCACGTGGTAAATCAGCACTTAAAATTGCTATTAACAATTTTAGTGGCGCCGGCACCGGGAATCGAACCCAGGTCACTCGCGTACTATGAAATTTAAAGCGTGCGCCTAGCCCCCGAGCTACCACGGCTTTTAGGCGATTCGCCAAAATCGCCAAAAAAAATTGAATGACGATTAGGAGGCATATGAAGTAAGAGGCATATGAAGTAACAATGATAATTCGCCGGTATAATAGACATTATTACATAAAGATTACTATGCTATCAAATTGTTATGACATTACGTTTCATCTGATAATATCTTTTTTTTTTGTAAGTTGTTAAGATACGTAATACTGATTGCGAAGATCGTTTGGCATTAGATCAGGGATACTCACGCGATGTTCTGATGATCATATGTCAAATTTTTATCCAGTCTCGAGCTTAACAGATCCTGCATCCTCACAGATTTGAATGGATAGACCTAGGACTGCTGGAGACGAATACTAGAGAATATTATGGTAACTATGTACACACGTAACAAATAGCTTACAATAAATATAAATATATTTGCTGGTGGTAGGACTCCTATGCAGGAGTCCATCTAGGTAGGTACCCCAGGGCCAGTTATTCTGCCGTGAAGCAGTAGTGTGCAAACATTACTGTGTTTCGGTTTGAAGGGCACTGTGAGCTAGCGTAATCACTGGGCATATGAGACTTAAGAACATATGTCTTGGGATGATGGGCACAGTGTAGTGTCACACAGAAATTTTCGGGGTAATCACTGGGCTTATGAGACTTAAGAACATATGTCTCAGGGTGATGGGTACAGTGTAGTGTCACACAGAAATTTTCTGGGTGACAGCATTTGTTATGGGCAGACGTTCCACTTAACACCAGGTGAACGTTTGCTCGTTTCATCACTTTATGTACATAGTTGAAGAATTAACTTTTTATTTATATTACCTATGATCCTCACACTACGTTATGGGAGGATCTTTTGATAGATTTACAGACACTGCAGGGATATATCATCATCATCATCATTTCAGCCTATCACTAGTCCGCTGCTAAACATAGGCCTCCTGTACAGATTGCCACAAAAGTTTGTAGCTCTAATTTTGGGGGAATTTTGCCACAGTTGCCTCGTTTGGCGGGCGGGTTGGCAACCACAGTTTATTTATTCCGATGTTCAAGGAAAATGCTGAAGTCCATCTCATGGTTTTTATGCCTTTGTGTATGTGCGTGGGCGCGTGTGTCAGTATGTGTGGCTGTGTGTGTGTGTGTGTGAAAGAGAGAGGAAGACAACTACAGGATTGTTAGTTATGTTAATAGTGCTACTGTAACGGTGCCACCGTTACAGTAGCACTATTAACAGTGTCTATTTACATACATACATACATACATACATACATACATACATACATAAGATCACGACTGTATCCCATAAGGGGTAGTCAGAGACTGGGCACTCACTGCAAAAACAGATGACTGCCACAATCCACGTTTCACCAAAACAATATAATGCACTTGGTGTGATAGGTGGTGAGCCCATCGCCACCATGCGCTTTTGGGTGCACAGTGCAATTTAATTTCTTACTCCCCTTTTACGAGATGCATTGGATGAGATGGAATGGTAGTATTCTTTTAACGAGCCGCCAGCACAAGGCTCACGGCCTTTTACATCTGTGGTAATAACTTGTGATCAGATTGCAATCAGTACCATTCAGTATACGTACTAGTATATAGCGGTTTAGCTTAGATTCCTCAGTAAGGGCGGATTTCACAGTTGAAAACAAACGCGATCAGTTCAATCTAAACTAAGTGTAAGCGATTAACTGAGGTCAACGCTACAGTTTGCATTTCATCAACATCAAATGAACGCAGTTAAATCTAAACGCGATTGAAATTCAGAACGCTCAATTTTCGACGTTCAGCTCTTTAAACGCGTTTAGAGAGCTGTCATTGTCAATTGCACAACTATGTAAACACAAAAATTATTTTTATTTTGCATTGTTTAATGTTGTCATAACTATGTGACCTATGCATAAAAACAGGCTGTTTGATATGGAAAAATATGAAATGCATCGAGTTTTCGTTTTAGATTGCGTCATCATAAATTTATTTTCCTCTTATTTCTTTTTTTTTTAATTTATTCTTTGGTTAGCACCTGCCTTCTACTTTTCACAATAACAAAGGTTGACTGGTAGAGAATGCCACTAGGCATTAAGTCCGCCCATTGTAGCCCTTAGCTTAAGGTGTCAGCAATAAAGGACAAATAAATATTTCATGTAAAATTCATTTTCCTAAATGCGAACGAAACGGTGCCGGTGAAATCGGTTAAGACGAAAACCGAGTTCAAATTATTCATTCGAACACAGTTAAGTGAAACGTGATTTTATTAAACTTCGTTTCCAAAGCGATCGGTGAAATCGGTTCTAAGTCTTCTATTAAGTTTAACTTAATACGAAATATTAGCGAATTCAACCAATAAGTAAAAAAAAGTAAAGTTTCAGCCTATAAATGTCCCACTACTGAGCACAGGCCTCCTCTCATTTCTGGGAGGGTTATGGAGCTAGGAAGAATCCGCCACGCTGCTCCAATGCGGGTTGGCGGACTTCACATGTCTTCGAAATATTTTTAATTTCTCAGACATGCAGGTTTCCTCACGTTGTTTTCCTTCACCGCCGAGCACGTGGTAAGTCAGCGCTTAAAACTGCAATTAACAATTTTAGTGGTGCCGGCACCGGGAATCGAACCCAGGTCACTCGCGTACTATGAAATTAAAAGCGTGCGCCTAGCCCCTGATTCATTATCAACCAATAATGAATCATTAATTCATTTCACAACTCATCAAGCTAATATCTAATGAGCAGTTGTATTAACACTCGAAAATGGGCGCAGCAATTATGCTATGTCGAATTCAAGGGCGCCAATTTGCTACTTTATTGAAACCATTCAATCAACGCTAATCACATTTTGTATCTGTGTATTTCGTCTATAAATTTTAAATTAATGTTCAGAACCGCAGGCTGCATTCGATAAAATTGCTTTGTGGTGGGAAGGGAAAATAAAAAACCAAGTAATGAGCAGCAGCGTCTTCTTGGAACATGTAAATGAATAAACTGCGGTTGCCAACCCGCCTGCCAAGCCTGGCAACTATGGCAATATACTTAGCCAGATTATACCAGACTACACGAGCTAAATTATTACTAAAATTAGCCTGTAACAAATAAGGTTTTCTAATTGGTATGATGGGCTTTAAGCCCCGTCAGATAAGTATTGTATAGTAAAAAGTATTTTTATCGACTAAAGGAAAACACAGAGAATCTATGAGTTTTACAAAATCGTTTGGGACCCGTAATTTATCCGAGATGTTCGATTAATCGTCCTGCCATTACTCCACGACGACCCGAGCATTAGTTTAATTACGTAAATCCACCCCTGAAGGGTATACCATACTTTTAACAAATTACTAGGAATTTTCTGTCACTATCTCCCGGTCTATTAAACAGAGAAATAACAAAATTAAAAAAAATAGAACCACCACATTACGAGTTTGCAAATGTCAATCATGTCAATCATGTTCTTCTTTTTTGATCCGTAAATAATTGCCAGAATCAAAAAAGAAATCGACCCATTTTTGCCAATGTCGAGTGATAATTTAATTATAACAAAGACTTCGTTTCGATCGACAGTAAAATGATAGTTGACTTTTACTGAAGATTTGTTGGACTGACAGACAAAATCAAAAAGCAAAATTTTTGTCTTGAACTGAATTGAATTGTATTTTTCAATCACCAGAAGCGCCAAAAGTACAATCACTTGTGTTTTTTGGCGCCTTTGTATTTTTTTAATAAAATAATATCAAAACATACATAGATAAGATCGTTGGGTACTACCACCGGCTTGGGTTCCTATAATTAATAAAATTAAAAAAACCAAGCATTCAACCACTGCAAGACTTCAAGACACATTTAGCTTTTTCTGCGTAGATCGGACCAAAAGTAATAAATAAAAGCTGCAGGTACCCCAGATTACCTATGACATCTGTCACTGTCACTCAGTCCTGGATGCTGTAAAGCGCTCGAAACGTCGGGTAATAAATGAGATTTCTTTTATTAGTAAATTGCACCCGTGCGAAGTTGGAACCGGTCGTCCTTAATAAAATAGTTCTGTTCGCTCAGTGGAAATGAGCGTACGTTGCCGGTAGCGCGACCCGCTGCCAAGGTCGTTGTTCACATACATTTTTACGACCTCAGACCTTCCGAAGACGATAGTGAAAGCTTGAGTTAACGAAGAACGCTTACCAACTGTTGTTCGGGCAACATTATTACTGTTGCTAAATTGTTTGAACTAATATTGGAATAGAATACAATACAATAATTTTAATCCAACATAGATTATTTATTTATTTAGTATGGAAACAGTGGTAAACTGTTTTCCAGTGTCAAGTAACATATCCAGGAATACAATCGTCAAGCAGGAAGACTTCGTCATTTCGATCGACAGTAACATGATAGTTGATTTTCACTGAAGATTTGCTGGACTGATGGAGACAAAACGAAAAGTACAATTTTTGTCCTGAATTGAACTTTCCAATGACTGTGCGCTTTCAAAACAAAATATACACAGAAATTACAAAGTTCAAGAAAACCTACCGACAATTCACATTTCGAGTTGGCGCCAAAAGTCCAACGTAGATTATTTACATAATTCTCATTGAACGTCATTTTTAAACTACACTGGTTCGCAAAGAAATGCCTCTGTCATGGAAAGAATCAGCAAGAAACCCTTTTTTCACTCACTAAAACTAAAAAGCCGTGTGGTGGCGGCTCGTTAAAAGAATACTACCACTCCATCTCATCCAATGGATCTCGTAAATGGCGAGTAAGGAATTAAAATGCACTGTGCACCCAACAGCGCATGGTGGCGATGGGCTCACCACCTATCACACCAAGTGCATTATATTGTTTTGGTGAAACGTGGATTGTGGCAGTCATCTGTTTATGCAGTGAGTGCCCAGTCTCTGACTACCCCTTATGGGATACAGTCGTGATCTTATGTATGTATCTATGTAAAACTAAAGTACAATTACAGCGGTATTATAAAGATTTAGAAATAGCTTGGCAGCGATTGATATTAAACTTAACATTCTCAGGTTTGGTTTAAAAATACGTTAAGTATATTTGTATGGTAATTATTGTATGGTAATACTAATTATTGTATTTATACATTATACAACTAGAACATAGTTGATCCCGCGACTTCGTTCGCGTGGATATAAGTTTTTTAAAAAAACCCGTGGAAACTATTTAAATTTTTGGGCTAGAAGATCCCAATCTCTTTGCCAAATTTCGTCAAGATCGATTCTTCGGTTGAACCGTTAAACGGTAACAAACAGACAGAGGTACAGAGAGAGCTACCTTTTTTTTATTGTATAAAGTGACGAAACGAGCAAAACGTTCACCTGATGGTAAGTGCAACGTCCGCCCATAACAGATGCTGTGTTACTCAGAATATTTCTGTGTAGCACCACACTGCGCCCGTCACCTTGAGACATAAGTTACTAAGTCACATATGCCCAGTGATTACGCTAGCTCACAGTGCCCTTCAAACCGAAACACAACAAGGTTTGCACACTACTGATTCACGGCAGAATAACTGGCCCTGGGGTGGTACCTACCTAGACGGATCCTGCATAGGAATCCTACCACCAGTAAACTTCAGTAACTTCAATTGATTTCGATGTACGAGTGTGAGGAGAATTATATTTACCTATGAGCAAGTTTGCGTCGTAGTCGCTCTCGGATTTGGAACAGTTGACCATGTACCAGTGGTCGCAGATAAGCATGCGCTGCTGGAACAGCGTTGTGTTGGGACACGAGTAGCTGAACTGGCGGCCCAGACCGTCGCACATGTGGTACACCTGGGGAATAGAACGAAGAGATCAGTATCCTGCTATTCTGGCCTCTTTAGAACACACTAGCAAATGGAAAGCACTGACCACTCTGCTGCTTACTTGACATAAAATGTTGTTAATGATATTCTTTACGTAGTCAGTAAATAATAGGAAGTAATGTATATATGGCAGCGGTTGCCGTGTGGTAGCGGCTGCCGTGTGGTAGCGGCTTAAGAGAATCTACCACCCCATCTCATCCCGTGGGTGTCGTAAAAGTCGACAGAGGGAAAATTAAAACCAAAAGATGGGCAGTAGCATCTTCCTGGAGCATCAGAATCAATAAACTGCGATTGCCAACCCGCCTGCCAAGCGTGGCAACTATAGCAAAATGTCCCCCAAAATGAGAGCTACAAACTTTTGTAACAATCTATGGGGGAGGCCTATGTTCAGCAGTGGACTAGTGATAGGCTGAAATGATGATGATGATGATGATGAGGCAGTTGCTGACTAAACTGCGTTATCTGCGTATTTTGTATTTTCTAAGTTAATCCGTAAATTATTATCCATATTAATATTACAAATGCAATGGTAACTCCCTCTGTCCCTTTGTCTGTTCAACCGCTGAATTGATCTTGACGAAATTCTTGACGAAACTGTTTTAATCCACTTGAAGCAAACAAGGAAAGTAAAAAAGCTTGGACGGTGGGTACCTCATGAATTAAGTTATCAAACCAGCAATCTAGCGTCGACTGCTTACATTGCTCAACCGGCACAATAGTGAAGGAATTTTAAACCTGTGATGAAATCCTGTACGATAATCGGAAGAACGAGCCAAATCCTGCCCCAAGCGTAAATTTACTCAGAAGAAGTTACTTGTGAGTGTTTGGTGGACTAGTGCCGGTGTTGTTCACAACAGCTTTCTAAAATCTGGTCAGTCAGTAACAGATATAATAGCATAGAATATAAATAGCATAAAATAAACTTGATTAATATGTGAATGGATAAATCATTTAAAACGTCCCTGTGTCTCTGACAATGCATCTTGGCCTACCTCCAATCCTCATGCGGGTAGGTGAAAAGAGTGCCTTTATATTTGTGGCAGATGAGAGCTTTAGACAATATTCGGACAGAAATCGGCCATAATGAATAGAATAGACTAAATTTTTTTTCAACATAGATTATTTACATAATACTTATTGAACGTCATTTTTTAAACTATTTGGTTCGCAAAACTTGCACTAGCCAATGTCCAAGGTCTTTTTAGTAATTTTAAGAATAATGTACATTCAAGGCAGCATTATAAAGATGTAGAAACAGCTTCGCAGCGATCACCACGTTTCCAGGGGCTATTATCATTAAAGTATTCTTCAATATTATAATAACCCTTTAAAAGTCTTTGTTTATTAAAAAAAAAACTTTTTAGTATCGAGTAACTGGCGTTATTAATTTGTGCTTGTTTCTGGTATTTACATTATGAACATCACTTTTTTTATGACATCCTAAGAACTTCAAATTGGTCATGGTAAATGACACTGGAATGCGGATTCGATGACGATCCGTCCCCTA
Organism: Luehdorfia chinensis; assembly: GCA_019845155.1. NCBI lineage: Eukaryota > Metazoa > Arthropoda > Insecta > Lepidoptera > Papilionidae > Luehdorfia > Luehdorfia chinensis. Next base: position 4,405,140 of record JAHVAK010000390.1, read on the forward strand.
CATATTATAATGATTCTGATAGAATTGATTGTTAGTAATAAAGTATTATTGATGATGTAGAGGTGAGAAGATCAAGGGAGAGTTTTTGTAAAAACCTCATTATAAAATAATCGTGGCTTAATGACACATGTGTCATATACTTCGCTATTTTATTTAATTGTTATAAGGTCATTCAGAAGGCTACGGGTCACAGCGGTAGTTCACCGAGATGCTGTACTCGGGTTCAAATCCCGAAACGATCTCTAGCAAAACATCTACTCAGTGTCCAGGTCCTGGTGTAAATTGCGACTGTCCTCTACGTAAAGGCGTGTAGTTGGTACATTAGTTTTATCATCGTCAGCCTTTTAACAGTCCAAAGCTGGACATTGTTTTTTTTTTTTCTTGGATAGAGCGACGAAACGAGCAAAACGTTCACCTGATGTAAAGTGCGACGTCTACCCATAACAAATGCTATGTCACCCAGAACATTTCTGTGTGACACTACACTGCGCCCGTGACCCTGAGACATCAGGTCTCAAGTCTCCGAAACGTAGTAATGTTTGCATACTACTGCTTCACGGCAGAATAACTGCCTAGTGGTGGTACCTACCTAGACGGAATCCTGCATAGTTGGGTTAGTAGTAGGATTTTAATGCAGGAATCCGTCTAAGTGGCCACAACAGCAGCGCTAGTTATTCTGTCGTTAAACAGTGATGTGCTTCGGTCTTAAGGGCACTGTTACATACATACATACACAGAGTAACGCCTCTTTCCCATAAGGCAGAGACCACATCTTTCCACTTGTTACGATCCTGACACAAATCTTTAGCTTCCTCTACTTTCATTATTGTTTTCATAGAACCTCGTCGGTTGCGGGTACTTTTCACGTGGCCCTTTCTTAAAACGATTTCGATCTGATCGTAATACGTTCGCCTACGTCGACCCTTACCGGCTTGCCCCTTCACACTCGTTAGCTAGTGTAATTACAGGGCATATATGACTTAAGAATGCATTTAAAAAGTTCTACACAGGAAGGTTCTGTGTGACACAGCATTTGTTGTGGACAGACGGAGTACCTACCATCAGGTGGACTCGTCTTCTCAATTTCTTCCATAAAAAACCGGGGGATAACGCCGAGGTCCAAATCCAGGAGAGCGAAATCGTAATCATCACTACGCGCGAGACCTAATATTTGACGTTTCCGTGATAATTCATAACAGATTAAAAATCATATAATCATTCAAACACGGCGCCGAGAATGTAACAAAGTGTATTTTAATTTGTACGTATTTTAAATCAATTTACACATCGCAATATAATATTCTTAATTCTTTTGTTATTTTATATAAGCTTTAACTTCCTCGTCGTTGGAAGGTTTTCAAGAATACAAAGTCGACAAAGTCCAAATTACACGGCCGAGTTTTAAGAATTTCGTAATCGTGAGGAAGGTTCGTAATTGTTCGTTGCATGTCGTTGTTTACTTTGTTGTAACATTACCTAGAATTAAAATGGCTACCGCAAGACGTGGCTTGAAGTTGTAGTCATTGCACAAAAAACGTGTTTTCACAATTTTTTCTAATATATATACTGTATGTTTGTTACCTTATCACGGCTCAACCGCAGAGACAGTGGGTTAGAGAGAGTTTCTTTCGCATTTATAATATTAGTATGGATTGCCATTTTCTCGCGAAAGGGAGTATGCTATAGATGTCGTCTCTGCCTACTCCAATGGGAAAGAGGCGTTACTGGGCCAACTCAGGCCAGTTATTCTGCCGCGAGGCAGCAGTGTGAAAACATTACTGTGTTTCGATCTGAATGGCACTGAGAGCTTGTTTTATTACAGAGCATATATGATTTAAGAACTGATGCCACATGGTTACTAGCGCAGTGTAATGTCACACAGAAATGTTTTGGGTGTCACAGCATTTGTTATGGGCAGACGTTCGGCCATGGTACGCTGCCGTACGGCGCAGTCCTCTGATGGGATTGGAACCCAGGACTCGCAGTGTAGAAATCAGATACTCTGTAGACGTAGTGTGTTAACTAGGCTTACACTATATTGCGATCCACTAACAATGGTAGTAAGATTTCTATACAGGAATCCCTCTAGGTAGGTACCAACCCAGGCCAGTTATTCTGCCGCGAAGCAGTAGTGTGCAAACATTACTGTGTTTCGGTCTGAAGGGCACTGAGAGTTAGTGCTATTACAGAGCATATGAGACTTAAGAACTGATGTCACATGGTGACTAGCGCAGTGTAGTGTCACACAGAAATTTTTTGGGTGCCACAGCATTTGTTATGGGCAAATGTTGTGCCATGCCGTACGGCGCAGTCATGTGGTCCACTTATTCTACGCGGGAGAAACCGCGCGACATTGCTAGTTACGAGTGCGGTGAGGTGAAAAGTTATGGGCTGGCGTGACTGTTACCGTCGGGTGAACGTCTTGTTGGTCTCGTCAGTTACTTTCATAAAAAAAAATTTATGAGACCATCAGGTGATACCTGTAGCTATTATTTTCCTTGCCACGACATCTGCCAAAATAGTAAAGGAGAGAAAGTTAATTTGATTTGAAAGATCTGCATGCAAAATGTAAAATGGTGTATATTACCTAGTTTTGAAGAGCACCGCTCGCCCTCCCTCAATAGCAAGAAAATCAATACCGCCACCGAGAGCCGCCACCAGATACCCTCCAATCAACTGTAGTGGTCCGAAAAGTATCGCCTGATTCTGTTAACTATCTGTCAAAATGTCACAGGCTATAAGCTTTATCTGGATAACGACCGCTTGGTATAGTGGGGTAGTACTCATTGGGCGCTGGTAGGTTAGACAAAAAAAAGTAGCGTAAAAAAGCCGACCCCGATTGATATAGATATATATATATATCCTCCGCTCCTCCTATTTTCCGATTTACAAAAACACTCTAGGGATAGAGCAGACATGGCTACGTAGAGTGGCGGTTGGCCGGTTCGGTGCTGTGTCATTTTTCCTTACATACTAACACTGCGCCCGTCGGCAGTTACAGGTGGTTCTTGGCGAAATAAATACGATTAAAAAGGATCATCAATTTGCCTAAGTGATTTCGAAATTCAGCGAGCGTTAATAAACGGACGGGGCCGCTTTTACAATGACGAATACAGTCCGCCAGTAAAAGACATATCTCAAGAAAATGTTCAACTTGTTTATAAAAACAAAATGTTTATAACGAGTCACATTCATGTCAAATAAAATAGCATTTTAATGACATTTTAAAGATAATCTTGACACGTAGGGACTGGCCGCGATGTAATGATGGCGGGAAATAAAGTTCAATTATAATTACGCATCATCTGTGTGAATATGTCTGTGCGTGATTGTGCGCTTGTGAAATGTTTTTGCCGTGTGCATTACAGCGCTTTGATTATCTATTGGATAGTATTGCATCATGATCTTATAAATATAAGGCTTTATATAAACTACACATAAATACATACAGATACGCTTTTTTCCCATATAAGAGGTAGGAGGAGACCATACCCGTAGCCCACTTTTCGAGACGTTTTTTTCCATTGGACATAGTGATGAAACGAGCAAAACGTTCACCTGATGGTAAGTGCAACGTCTGCCCATAACAAATGCTGCGTCACCCAGAAAATTTCTGTGTGACCATCACCCTGAGACTGTGTGACACCACACTGTGCCCATCACTCTGAGACATGAGTTCTTAAGTCTCATATGCCCAGTGATTACGCTAGCTCACAGTGCCCTTCAAACCGAAACACAGTAATGTTTGCACACTGCTGCTTCACGGCAGAATAACTGGTCCTTGGGTGGTACCTACCTAGACGGATTCCTGCATAGGATCCTGCATGGGCGAACCACGTCGCCGCCATTTTGGTAACAAAAAAACTTACTCCCCATTGCGTTCCCACGACCAGAATGTAAAGAACTGTCGTCTCAGAGACGGGCGTAATGTGGTGTCACACAGAAATGTTCTGAGTGAACGTTAGGTCTCACGTCCCTTACTCCAATTATAAAATGTACCATGCATTTATACAACTTTAGGTAGACTGAGTTGGTGGTAAGATCGATAATAAATGAACGGAAATATCAATTTGAAACTTACACACAAAATCCTTAATAAGTTGAGCTATCCGGCCTCTTTACCCATAAGTCCGTTTTAGCTGGTCGCATTTCCGCTTTTAGGACCTGGGAACCCTCACCGCACTCGCTGCAGTCGGTCCTCAGCTTAAACAGATTCGACTAATTTCATTGTAACTAATGAGCCGACTCGCGTTCCGGTCGCACGCAATCGATTAAATACGAATGTAGTAGAGATTAGTTGCTTTTGCGTTATGTCAGCTTCCTGCTTTGTAATCGATTATTAACTAACAATATTACGTGTGTGGAAAAGTATTCTCTTTGTTTGACCATGTTTTTAAATGTGCCTTCAAAAGTTTGATTCGTGAGCATTTAATGAATACGGTTTTTTTTTAATTTGATAAAGTTACGATACGAGCAAAACGTTCACCTGATGGTAAGTGCAACGTCTGCCCATAACAGATGCTGTGTTACTCAGAATATTTCTGTGTAGCACCACACTGCGCCTGTCACCTTGAGACATTAGCTCTTAAGTCTCCTATGCCCAGTGATTACGCTAGCTCTCAGTGCCCTTCAGACCGCAACACAGTAATGTTTGCACACTTCTGCTTTACGGCAGAATAACTGGCCCTGCATAGGAATCCTACCACTAGTAAAAGTAAATTACTACCTGAATCATTTATTTTCATTAGCAGTTATAGTATGAGTGTATATATATATATATATATATATATATTGTATGTAAGTATTAATGTATGTATGTAGTATGTATGTATGTACGTTTCAGCTTATGTTTTATTTATGTCTTTTATGCTGCACCTATCACAACTTCTCACCACACCATGGGTTAGCTGGTAGTCCGCCCTTTGTTAGCTTTTTATTTAAAGGTTTAGCAATAAAGTTTAAATAAATAACACTCACTAGGTGGCAGTTTAAGAGAATCTACCACTCCATCTCGTCGTGGGTGTCGTGAAAGTCGACAGAGAGAAAATTAAAACCACGAGATAGGGCGCAGCATCTTCCTGGAACATCACCCGCCTGCCGAACGTGGCAACTATGGCAAAAATCCGGCGGAAAAATATGGCAGAAAACGAGAGCTACAAACGTTTGTGGCGATCTATGGTGGAGGTCTTTGCTCAGGAATGGCCTAGTGATAGGCCGAAATGATGACGATGATGATGATGACCAGGTAACGACCGTTATTGTTAGAGGGACTGTCGGCATGTTTTGGGGAGGGAGAGAAGTAGTAAGCGTAGCATGTGCCAATCACCGACTGCCCAAAGAGTAATCCTTGGGCAGTCGGTGATTGGGCCAATCGAGCAGTCAGATATGCGCTTCCTGCCTTACGCATTTCTTTGTATTGTACCACCATGTAGACCGTTATTACCGTGTCATTGACACTGCACCCCAGCCTATCTCCAATGTTATATCGTACGCGGGAATGTTAGGTCGAGTGCGTCTGTGTTTGTGCGTACACTTCTGACGCTAAATCTCCTACGCAGTTGTTAACTTCCGTCATAATCTGGAAGTTATAATTTTAGAATATAATCTATACCAATAAATAAAATTATAGTGTCTGTTTCTAATAACAAAATAACAACTTTATACTCATTTTTTTTTTAGGACTGATGGTCACTGTTAGCCCGAAGGCTTTTACAGCTTCACCGGATTGAAAGGTGGCATAGCGCTGAGGGCGCTTAGCCGAACCCTTAATTTATGGATGACTGGCGCAAGGGCCCCCGAGAGGGGACCTCGGCTTGGACCGTCATCCTGTTCGCGAGAGTAATAGACTCGAGGGTGCCCAAGGGGGCCGGCCTCGGCTCGGTCAGTTACTGCAATCGGGAGGGCAATATTACTACTACTATCATTACTAATTCCTTGATTATTATTAGATAGGTTTACCACCAATTCGGAATGCGTTTCCGCTGGAGAAGAAATGGCGCAAGAAACTCCAGCGACGCTTCTGCTTATGACACTACTGCTAGGGGAGAACCGGCCTGAGATGCGGCGGTATCGCGAATAACTTTGTCTGATACGCCCACGCCGACGGCGGGGGCGGTATGATGGTGATAATGTTCTTATGAAAGTATATACGGTACTCATAAGAAAAAAACAATTTTAAAAATCTTTGTATGTCTATGTGTCTGTCTGTCTGTTTGTTCCGGCTAATCGATTTTGATTTTCAGGGCTCTCTTCCTCTGTTAGATAGCTTATATTATACAGAGTAACTTAGGCTAATTTAACTTTAAAAAAATAATTAGGGTTCGGGGAAAAAAATTAAAACCTCAAAATCCGACTCAAATAGGGTAGTATATATGTATATCATCGATCAGGGTCGGCTTTTTTACGCGGGTGAAACCGTGGGGCGCAGTTAGAAGTTAATATTTTTTATTTAATATAGATAATTTACAAATTACTTTTTGAACTTAATTTTTTTTTTTTTATAGGAAAGGGGGCAAACGAGCAAGTGGCTCACCTGATGGTAAGTGATCACCACCGCCCATGAACAACCGCAACACCAGAGGAATCGCGGGTGCGTTGCCGGCCTTTGAGGAAGGAATAGGCTCTTTTCTTTCTTTTCTTTTCTTTTCTTTTCTTCATTTGTTTTTAAACTATTTAAATACTTGAGATAAGTAAGAAGTATTCAATGTTACAAGAAAAAAGTTAAGTTTACCATCGTGACATGGCTGCGAGTTCCTCATACCAAAGCGAACGCCGTATCTGCGACAGATCCAACCCAAAAAAAAACACGAACACGATGAGCCGACCCGGATTACTGACCTTTGCATTATTTAACTTCGTAAAGGTCAATTTTTATTGTTTAGTTACAAACGTTACAAAAAATATATGCCGACTTTCAAATAGACCGGAATCATAATACATTCTTGCAATAATGTGATTTTAAACGAAGGATTTAAAAAAAAAATACGGTGCCGCTCTTAAAACGACTTCACCGTTCGCTTTGGAAACCACGTTTTATTAACTGAGTAAGGTATCATTTGATCTCATCACATAGTTAAGAAAACAAAAAACAATACGAAATAAAAATAATTCTGGGTTTACGTAGTTGTGAAATTGACAATGACAGTACTCTTAACCCGTTTAATGGAGATAAACGTCGAAAAACGGGCGTTCAGAATTTGAACCGCGTTTAGCTTCAACTGCGTTCATTTGATGTTGATGTAATACAAATTGCAGCATTGAACTCAGTTAATCGCTTAAACCTCGTATAGCTTGAACTGATGGCTTTCATTTTCAACGGTGAAATCCGCCCTTGTCATCACCATCAACCCGTTAATCACTGCTGGAGTACGCCGATCCCAAATTGATAGAATTTGGTTTGCAGGAGGTTTACCGATCGCAATACCAGACATCTCGTACCTTTTTTTATGGAAGACAGTGACGCGATGAGTTGACCTTATGCGATAAGAGCGCCTATTGTACATATTTTTACAATTTTTTTTGCTTATTTTGTGTTTATTCCTGTATTTGGTGTACAATAAAAAATATATTGATTGATTGATTAAATGTAACGTCTGCCCATAAAAAATGCTGTGTCACTTGGAATTATCTCTGTGCCACTTTGCGCTCGTCATCCTGAGACATCAGTTCTTAAGTCTCTTAAGCCTGGTAATTGCACTAACTGTAAATACCCTTCAGACCGAAACACAGTTCGGCAGATGCAGGTGCCAAAGGCAAAGGGTAGCTACCCGCCAGATCAGGTGATCTGATCTGGGGAGGACGTCTACTCGTACCAGTAATCTTTAGATGTTGTATATATTGTTTGCATTTTAGAAACTTTCATAGCGCGATTATGGACGTACGAGATAATACGATAGATAGGTAACGAGCTTCCGATGTGGCTTCTGGTGTAGAATTCCTATGCAGGAATCCGTCTAGGTAGGTACCACCCCAGGGCCAGTTATTCTGCCGTGAAGCAGTAGTGTGCAAGCATTACTGTGTTTCGGTTTGAAGAGCACTGAGAGCTAGCGTAATCACTGGGCATATGGGACTAAAGAACTCATGTCTCAGGGTGACGGGTGCAGTGTGGTGTCACACAGAAAGATTCTGGGTGGCAGAGCATTTGTTGTGGGCGGACTTTGCACTTACCATCAGGTGAACGTTTTGCTTTTTTGCAAATCTTCAGTGCGTCGAGACGTAAGGAGGCAGTGTTCATGCCGCAGAAGACAGCCTGAGGAGAGGTTGGGTCTCAGTGACTAAGAGACTAAATAGTACGCGTTGTGCTGATAGAAGTCTTAGTGTTGTGACTTCGATGGCTGCCTATGACGTTGTTGCTGTGTTAGAGGGAAGCGTACTACAATATGTTCACATCATGTCGGGGGACCGATCTGGGGAAGACGTCTCCTCCTGTTGTATATATAGTTCGCTTCTTAGAAACTTTCATATTCATATCTATTACGGTCACGATGGATTCATTGACACGAATTGGGACATAGATGTCGCTACAACAGTAATGTTTTCACACTACTGTTTGACCGCAGAATAACTTCTAGTGCGGTGGTTCCTACCAATACGAAATTCCTGCATAAGAATCCTACCACCAGTAACGCTTGTAACCGGAAGTCGCTTCGTCTGCGTCGTCCTTGAAGTCAGTCAGTAAAACATCGTAATTCCTGTTTTGTTACATATTTATTATTAATTACGTCCTGTTATTATTTATGCTATTAATTATTGTTTCATTAAGTTCATAAAGACAATTAAGCAATTATGTTGAACATCCTATGCTCGCCTTTAGCAGTTCGCAGTTTCCTGATTAAGTTAACTAGACCGACATTATCATCCATAAAAGGGTTCTTTATCGCCATATAATTATTATATATAGTAAAGGAAAGAAAGTTAATTTGCTAAGATCCGCTTGCGATATTTAAAATGGTGGGTATTACCTAGTTTTTGAAGAGCAAGGCCACCCTCACTTAACAGCGTGCAACCGAGTACTCTACTCACTCGGCGGCTGACTGTCATAGTGTCAATATCACTTGATAATGCCTCGTTTTGAGGTGAAACAAGTGTCAATTCTCGACTTCAGTGGTGTGCATTGCCTAGCAGTAGTGTTGTACTGGTGGAGGGTATCTGGTGGCGGCTCCCGGTGGCGGCTCCCGGTGGCGGCTCCCGGTGGCGGCTCCCGGTGGCGGCTCCCGGTGGCGGTATTGGTTTGCTTGCGCACGCTGTTGAGGGAGGGCGGGCGGTGCTTTTCAAAAACTAGGTAATACACACCATTTTAAATTTTGCATACGGATATTAGCAAATTAACTCTATTTCCTTTATTATAATGGATTTCCGCAAAGTAACGCCTGATTCTATTAACTATTCTAGTTAACTGATCTAGTCGACTTTTACGATAAAGAGTATCGTATAAAAAGCTTTCATGTACCACGTTTTCAAAACGGACTAAAAGTACTCGTATATAGTTAGTTTATAATCAATTGACAAATTTGTACCTAACAGACAAACAAACACAGACAGACAAGAAAGCAAGTTAATATTGATCCAGTTCTATGCTACGTTTAATATTTCAAGCTCCTCGGGAGAATAGTATGAAATCAATTACTAAATTTGACCCGAACAGACATACACGAAAGCGAGTTAATGAAAACGTGGTAAAATAAAATCGCGAAAATTACCCCTTCATCATCATCATCATCATGATTTCAACCTATCACTAGTCGACTGTTAGGGCATAGGCTTCCCCCATAGATTGCCACAAATGTTTGTAGCTATTTTGGGACGATTTTGCCATAATTGCCACGCTTGGCAGGCGCGTTGTCAGCCGCAGTTCATTGAGATGTTCCAGGAAGATACTGATGCCCATTTCCTATTTATTTTCCCTTTGCCGCTTTTTACGACACCCAGGGTATGAGATGTGGAGGTAGACTCTCTTCAGCTACCACACGGCACTATTCCCCCTTACACCCCAGAATAGAACGTTACAAAACTTCTTAGAAGCTTATTTGCAACAAATGCTACAGGTGTGCTACTTCTGAAGCTCTGCCTATGAACGCTTGAAGGACTGAGCGTGATGATACAAGTTACAAAAAGAATAAACGTGCTCGCCTACGTTCTATTTGTTTAAATCTCAAAAGCCGCACCTTATCTAAGGTTGAACTTTGTCAACTCAACGCCTTGACCTGCTTGTAGGAATTAATGGAATGTACAGTGAATATTAATGTCTCTTTCATTGTTGGGGGTAAACAGAAACCAAGGAAGGGGGGGGGTAAAATAAATTAGTTTAAAGTACTGGAATTGATAAAGTAACAGCCTATGAATCTCCCTCTGCTGAGCACAGGTCTCCTCACACTTTTTAAGGGTTTGAAGCCGCGAAGAATATTTAGACGATATATGTTAGCGCACAGTACAGACTGTGCGCTAATATATATCGTCAAAATATTTTTCCTTAGACATGCAAAGTTTCTCGTGACGTTCTCTTTCATTTTTGAGCACGTGGTAAATAAGGATTTAAAATTGCTAAACCCCTTAACTACAACGGCTTGAAACTAATACATTTACGGCCCCAAAAGCCGTGAACTAATAAAGGCTTGAAATTAATTAAGTACTGGTGGTAGGATTTCTATCCGTCTAGGTAGGTACCACCGCAGGCCTAGTTATTCTGCCGTGAAGCAGTAGTGTGCAAACATTACTGTGTTTCGGTTTGAACGGCACTGAGAGTGATCATAATCACTGGGCATATGTGACTAAAGAACTGATGTCTCAGGGTGACGAGCGCAGTGGTGTTACACAGAAAATTCTGGGTGACACAGCAATTTGTTTTGAGCAGACGTTGTGCTTACCATCAGCTGAACATTTTGTTCGTTTCGTCACTTTATCCAATAAACAAATGCAAGTAAAGTAACAGCTTATATATATTCCACTGCTGAGCACAGACTCATTTTAAGAGGGTTTTGGAGCCGGGAAGAATCCGCCACGCTGCTCCAATGCGGGTTGGTGGACTACACATGTCTTCGAAATATTTTTCAGCAGACATACAGGTTTCCTCAAGATGTTTTTCTCCACTACTGAGCTCATAGTAAATCGGCACTTAAAATTGCAAATAATCTTCGACGTGGCTCGCCATCCGTCACGTCTCGTTTCCCGCGGGGGCGAAAAGTGAGCTACGGGTGTGGTTTCTGCCTATATTGGAAAAAATGCGGCACTGTAGGCGAGATGGATGTATGTATGTATTTGCCGAAGCATCCATACAGCGTACTGCTTATCCAATGGGATATTAAACCGTTAAGTTCGTTTATGTTGTTACGAGTACTAAGTTATTAACGTGTGCTGGCCGTGGCGTTGGCCGTGTGGTGGCGGTTTAAGAGAATCTACCACCCCATCACATACCGTAGGTGTCGTAACATTCGACAGAGGGACAATGAAAACCAGGAGATGGGCAGCAGCATCTTCCTGGAACATCCGGATAAATAAAATGCGGTTGCCAACCCGCCCGCCAAACGTGGCAACTATGGCAAAATCCCTCCGAAATGAAAACAACAAACTTTAGTGGCTATCTATGGAGGAGGCCTATGTTCAGCAGTGGACTTGTGATAGTCTAAAACGACGACGAGGAACGTGTACTTAAGAACATTGAATGCGGTTCAAGTCTGAATTAATTTGAGTACAGTTTAAACATGAATGCAATCTTCGTAAACTACTAAATTACGATTGCTACTTGTACTGCAAAAATAAAATGGTGATTAAATTTTGCAACATGTCGCAGTTCTGTTTGTTCTCCATCGTCAGTCTCTGAAAGTCAACCCCTCGAAATGGGGTTCTCCCAAATCGGAAGCATTCGCCGTAATTGCCATACTTGGTATGCGAATTGACAGTCGCAGTGTCAGACGCTTGGCGCCTAAGACGCTGATGTCCGTCATCGGTCTGGATATTTATGGAAACAGTCGTAAACTATTTTCCAGTGTCAAATAACATTTCCAGTATACAATATTCAAGCAGCAAGACATCATTTCGATCGACAGTAAAATGATAGTTCACTTCTACTGAAAATTTACTGGACTGATGAAGACTAAACGATAAGTACAATGATGGTCTTGGACTGAATTTTCCAATCATTGTTTTATTTCCCAAAACTGTGAGTGCTCGTGCACTTGCTGCATAATAAACTATTAATTTTAAACATAAAAAACTCAAAATATACTCAAACATATGTGTATAGTACTTAATAACTTTGTTTAGAGGTAAGTATTCGACCAACTTCGACCGAGAGGTCAATCGACGGATCCAACTCGGCTGGGCAGCGTTCGGGAAACTGCGTCACATCTTCTCGTCGAGTATACCTCAATCCCTCAAAGTGTACAACCATTGCGTGTTGCCTGTGATGACATATGGAACCGAGACGTGGTCCTTCACTGCAGGCCGCATGAGGAAGCTCAGAATCGCGCAGCGAGCTATGGAAAGGGCTATGCTCGGAGTTTCTCTGCGAGATAAAATCCGTAACGATGTTAGCCGCAGCAGAACCAGAGTAACCGACATAGCTCTAAAGATTAGCAAGCTGAAGTGGCAATGGGCCGGCCATAGAGCACGTGGAACCGATAACCGTTGGGGAAGAAAGGTCCTCGAGTGGCAACCTCGTATCGGCAAACGCAGTGTAGGGCGACCCTCCACTAGACGGAGCGACGACCTACACGGTTTTGCAGGAAGTCGATGGATGCAGGTGGCTCAGGACCGTATTTTGTGGCAATCTATGGGGAAGGCCCATGTTCAACAGTGGACTATGGTAGGCTGAAATGGTGATGATATTTTACATATACGTGTGTGTGTGTGTACATGTACACATGTTTGTTTCTTTTTTAAAAATTACTTAGTCGTTAATATTTATTTATTTAATAATGGAAACAGTCATAAACTATTTTCCAATGTCAAGTAACATATCCAAGTATACAATCTTCAAGCAGCAAGATACAAAAATTTTGGTCGACAGTAAATTGATAGTTGACTTTTACTGAAGATGTGCTGGACTGATGGAGACAAAACGAAAAGCACAATTTTTATCTTGAATTTAATTTTCCAGTCACTGTCAGGAGCACTTGCTGCTTAAGCTATCAATATCAAGCATCAAAACTCCAAATATATACAGAAATTACAAAATTAAATAAAAATCTACTGCCACTTTTCGAGTTGGCGCCAAAGGTCTAGTCGTTAATAATATGTCCGTTAACAGCTCGGTAAACCTGAGGCATCGACAGAATAACAGCGCTGTGGCAACACCGCCATAGCATTATGCCGAGTTGACAGCCTTGTCGTTGCTGCAACCACACGTGCGTTTGTAAACGTAATACGACGTATCTAATTGTTTACTTATCATTTAAATGAAACTAATTTTACGGATTTTATCGCGTTTTATTTTATTATTTATAACCCGACGTTTCGAGTGCTTTACAGCACCCATGGTCACGGGCGGACTGAGGTGACAGATGTCCCGATGTCATAGTTAACCCGGAGTACCTTCAGCTTTTAATTATTATTCCTTGTCCGATCTACGCAGAAAGAGCTTACTGTGTCTTGAAGTCTAGCAGTGGTATGCTTGGTTTTTGATTTAATTTTATTAATTATAGGATCCCAAGCTGGTGGTAATACCCAACCATCTTCTCTATTAAAATTAGGATGTTTTTTAATTTCAATAGCCTCGCGAATCATCCTTGGTAGGAATCGGTGTTCTTTTGCGAGGATTTGTGGTTTATCAAATCTGATGTAATGGTTGGGATGATCCAGAACATGGTCACAGACTGCAGACTTCCTAGAGCGACGATGCTTCACGTCAGCTATATGTTCTTTTACGCGGGTTTTAACTGATCTTTTTGTTTGCCCTATGTAAGAGAGACCACATTCACAATCCAGCTTGTATACTCCTGCATCTTGTAGAGGGATGTTACACTTGACAGATGGTAAAAACTGACTTATCTTCTTAGGCGGCTTGAAAAATGTTCTTATGGAAGCCCGCTTCAAGATATAGCCAATCTTGTCCGTGACTCCTCTGACATATGGTAGGACTGCAGGTACACGCTCGACTGTGGCCGGCTTCACTCGGTCACTGCGACGAAGGCGCGGAACCCGAAGCTTGTTGTCTTGCAAAACTTGCTTGACATGCTGAAGCTCGGCGGCCAGGTGTTTACTGTCACAGATCCCTTGTGCTCTCTGAAACAAAGATTTGCCCACGGTAGCTAGCTGTGAAGGATGGTGGTGAGATTCACCGTTTAAGTACCTATTTGTATGGGTCTTTTTCCTATACACAGTGTGACTCAAGGTGTTATTAGGATTTCTAATTATTAAAACATCTAGAAAAGCTAAACAGTTATTTGTCTCTAACTCCATTGTAAATTGTATTTTAGAATTTATGGAGTTAAGGTGGTCTAAAAATGCAGTGACTTTATCAGAAGGTAGTATTGTGAAAGTATCATCTACGTACCGCTTGTAGAACCTTGGATTTACTGGAGAAGTACGGAGGGCTTTCTCCTCAAAGTCTTCCATGAAGATGTCAGCAACAATGGGAGATACTGGGGAGCCCATCGCCACACCATCTACTTGCCGGTAGTATTGCTCCTTCCACAATAGATAGCCAGATGTTAGGCAATGTCTGAGTAATTCTGCATGTTCTACTGGCATGTTGTTCTCTGTTAGCTTCCTAGTTACAATTGAGATGCAGTCTTCAACAGGTAGGCATGTAAATAACGACTGGACATCAAAACTGACCATAGTTTCATTGTCAGTAAGATGTAGGTCTATTTTGTGTATTTTACCCAAAATACACAAACTCAATGCTCCGCTACGTCCAATAGTGAGTCAAATCGATTCACCAACTTACAGATTGGCTCAACATGTGGCTAAAATACTCTCCCCACTTAGAGGACACACAAGAGCACACACAAAGGATTCCTACCATTTTGTCAGTGAGATAAAAGACCTACATCTTACTGACAATGAAACTATGGTCAGTTTTGATGTCCAGTCGTTATTTACATGCCTACCTGTTGAAGACTGCATCTCAATTGTAACTAGGAAGCTAACAGAGAACAACATGCCAGTAGAACATGCAGAATTACTCAGACATTGCCTAACATCTGGCTATCTATTGTGGAAGGAGCAATACTACCGGCAAGTAGATGGTGTGGCGATGGGCTCCCCAGTATCTCCCATTGTTGCTGACATCTTCATGGAAGACTTTGAGGAGAAAGCCCTCCGTACTTCTCCAGTAAATCCAAGGTTCTACAAGCGGTACGTAGATGATACTTTCACAATACTACCTTCTGATAAAGTCACTGCATTTTTAGACCACCTTAACTCCATAAATTCTAAAATACAATTTACAATGGAGTTAGAGACAAATAACTGTTTAGCTTTTCTAGATGTTTTAATAATTAGAAATCCTAATAACACCTTGAGTCACACTGTGTATAGGAAAAAGACCCATACAAATAGGTACTTAAACGGTGAATCTCACCACCATCCTTCACAGCTAGCTACCGTGGGCAAATCTTTGTTTCAGAGAGCACAAGGGATCTGTGACAGTAAACACCTGGCCGCCGAGCTTCAGCATGTCAAGCAAGTTTTGCAAGACAACAAGCTTCGGGTTCCGCGCCTTCGTCGCAGTGACCGAGTGAAGCCGGCCACAGTCGAGCGTGTACCTGCAGTCCTACCATATGTCAGAGGAGTCACGGACAAGATTGGCTATATCTTGAAGCGGGCTTCCATAAGAACATTTTTCAAGCCGCCTAAGAAGATAAGTCAGTTTTTACCATCTGTCAAGTGTAACATCCCTCTACAAGATGCAGGAGTATACAAGCTGGATTGTGAATGTGGTCTCTCTTACATAGGGCAAACAAAAAGATCAGTTAAAACCCGCGTAAAAGAACATATAGCTGACGTGAAGCATCGTCGCTCTAGGAAGTCTGCAGTCTGTGACCATGTTCTGGATCATCCCAACCATTACATCAGATTTGATAAACCACAAATCCTCGCAAAAGAACACCGATTCCTACCAAGGATGATTCGCGAGGCTATTGAAATTAAAAAACATCCTAATTTTAATAGAGAAGATGGTTGGGTATTACCACCAGCTTGGGATCCTATAATTAATAAAATTAAATCAAAAACCAAGCATACCACTGCTAGACTTCAAGACACAGTAAGCTCTTTCTGCGTAGATCGGACAAGGAATAATAATTAAAAGCTGAAGGTACTCCGGGTTAACTATGACATCGGGACATCTGTCACCTCAGTCCGCCCGTGACCATGGGTGCTGTAAAGCACTCGAAACGTCGGGTTATAAATAATAAAATAAAACGCGATAAAATCCGTAAAATTAGTTTCATTTAAATGTGTAGTGTTCGCGTAAATATAAGAAATCATTATGTTTACTTATCTTTCGAATTTCCAATGTACGTTGTGCTGTGGTATTGAATAAAGTTTTTTCTTTCTTTCTTTAAATTACAAAATTCAATAAAAACACCAGCGCTGCTTTTCGAGTTGGCGCCAAAACTCCCGGTCTGGATAATTTCCCGTAGTCGATTCTTCCAACACCCACGAGATGAAACGGGTTGACAGATTTTCTAAGTGGTTTCAAAGCGGTTAATCAACTTACAGTCACACCTTTTTCCCATACAAGGGGCAGGCAGAGATCCCACACGTAACACAGTTTTAGCCCTCGCGGGAAGCGAGTCGTGACAGGTGGCGAAGCGTGTCGCCGCCATTTTGGTACAAGATAAAAAATATCTTACTCCCGTTCGCGTTCCCCAGAGTACATATAATGACAGCATTGCATATTATGGTGTTATTCTGCACAAATAAAGGCTGTCCGTACAATACCTTAGTCGCCTCTTATGACCCCTCGGTAGGAAAGAGGTCGGTGCTATTCTACTCTGCCCAAACGAAAAATTCAATTCAAGATTGAAATTATGCTTTTTGTTTACACTGAATATATACTCTTACTTTAAGTACAACATCCTCCCCTCCTACTTTCAGCCTATCACTAGTCCACTGCTGAACATGGCCGGTGTTCCCCCATTGATTGCCACAAAAGTCATTTTGGGGGATTTTGCCATAGTTGCCACGCTTGGCAGGCCTGTTCCCAACCGCAGTTTATTTATTCAGATGTTCCAGGAAGATGCTGCTGCCGATCTTACGGTTTTTTTTTATTTTCCCTCTGTCGACTTTTACGACATCCACGGGATGAGATGGGGTGGTAGATTCTCTTAAGCACGGCCTCGAAACTACGCAGTCTTGCTGCTGATTTGAAGGTCAAAAATTACACGACTGTCAAATGACAAATATAAATAACAACAACAACAAAAGATTTCACAAAGAAAATGTGCCGTATACTAATATTAAGTAAGTTCACAACAGTCTTTAAAAAAAGTAAAAGTTATGAACGACGTCACACCTCCGCCGATAATTGCATGAACAGTTAAAGATGAACGGTTACGTAATGTGACCGAAAGTTCAAGGTTCCGGATCTGGTTCAATGGATTGTGGGCAGACGTTTACGTTGACTGTGACGGACGCGTTCAGTTCGGGTCAGTTGAATTGAATAGTGCTGTCCCGAATTGATTAAGTAATTTAAATGAATATTTATATTAGGTATTATTATGATATTTTAGGTAAAACATCACATATTATGTGCTACATACTCGTAGAAATATTCTGAGTAACACAGCATCTGGTATGGAAACGTTTACGTTGACTGTGACGGACGCGTTCAGTTCGGGTCAGTTGAATTGAATAGTGCTGTCCCGAATTGATTAATTAATTTAAATGAATATTTATATTAGGTATTATTATGATATTTTGGGTAAAACATCACATATTATGTGCCACATAGAAATATTCTGAGTAACACAGCATCTGTTATGGGCATTACCATTAGGTGAACGTTTTGCTCGTCTCGTCAATATATCAAATTAAAAAAAAGAAAATCTTATCTGTGCGATAGTAAAAAATCTCTAGAGTTAAATGTTCCGGTTTCTCCTACAAAAATTACAAACACTCTCGATCGTGTCTCACCTTCAGCTATGATGATGATGATGAACTCCTGGCCGATTTGCGACCACGGCGACAACATTCTAACACTGACAGAAGCTATCAACTGCGCAGGAGATATTATTGTGGCCCAAGTGTATGTTGACGTCGTCCTTACCTACCCGCAGATTAGTGTAGTCGAGAATCACAACATAACCAGACCCGATATTCAACACACAGATGTTGGCTTCGACTGAGACCCGATTTCACAGATCGCTTCGGAAACCAAGTTTAAGAAAACCGCGTTTTAATTAACTGAGTTCAAATGAATAATTTGATCTCGGTTTTCGTCGTACTGTTTTTATATATATATATATATATATATATATATATATAGTTGTAACCAAACAATGAATATGCTGGCGAAATATACATTTTTTCTGTTTTTTTTTTTATAGAATAGACCCGATTTCACCGATCGCTTTGGAAACCAAGTTTAAGAAAACCGCGTTTTAATTAACAGAGTTCAAATGAATAATTTGATCTCGGTTTTCGTCTAACCGATTTCACCGACTCCATTTTGATCGCGTTTAGAAAAACGAAGTTTACATGTAATATCGTCACCATCTAAAACAAAAAGACGATTTATTTCGAATTTCGCAACATCAGACAGCCTGTTGTTAAGAATAGGGTACACAGGTATGTAAACAATAAACAATACGATATAAAAATAATTTTTGCGTTTACATAGTTGTGCAATTGACAATGGCAGTTCACTAAACACGTTTAATGGAGCTAACTGTCGAAAATGGCTTTGATTGCGTTCATTTGATGTTGATGAAATGAAAACTGTAGCATTGAACTCAGTTAAACGCTTAAACTTCGTTTTTCTTGAACTGATCGCGTTTAGTTTCAACGGTGAAATCCGCCTTTAGACGTTGATCCGTGTCGGTGTTTAAACTATATTAATTCGGACAGGCAGACAAATTCAAATTTTAAAATACATATTATTTACTTTCTCTATTCCTTAATGTTTCATAATTAAGTTAGTCCATTTTTATACTAATAAAACAGTTAAAACGAAGACAGATTATAAATGTCCCACGCACTGTTTTTTTTAGTAGGCTAAGGTCACGTGTTTCATAGCAGAGTGGTAGAGTACCGGCAAAGGCGTCTGAGATTTTATGCCTCATTCAAAGTCATTGTTTAGACTTAAACTATGTTCTGAGTGTTTCCAAACTTTTTTAATTAGCGTGTGTCGTATAAACCGGAACGAAAAATTTTTTTTACTATTTAAAAATTTTGTAATCACTTAGCACGTCTATACATTTTGTAATATTTTGCTTATAGTAAATAAACTTTATTATTAATTATTCCGTTACATGTTGGATTTAAACAAGTATATCAAGAGGATTTAAGTCACATTCGTATTTTTTTGCAACGTTTAAAATGTTGTTCAACGTTTTTGTCGTTGTGTATGTAGAACATTATTTTTTATTGGATATTGTAAGCCGCAGTTCTAAGTCATATATGCCCAGTGCTTACGCTAGCTCTCAGTGGCGTTCAAACCGAAAAACAGTAATGTTTGTACCCTACTGCTTAACGGTAGAATAACTAGCCCTGAGATGGTACCTAACTAGACCGATTCCTGCATAGGAATCCTACAACCAGACAAAATTTAGTTATACGTATGATACGAATGTTCATCATAATTTCAGCCCATCACAAGTCCACTGCTGAACATAGGCCTATAGAATGACACACCGTCTTGAGCCATCTACACCCATCGACTATCCACCGTGCAGATCGCCGCTCCATCTACGGGGTCGTCCCACACTACGTTTGCCGGTACGACGTTGAATTTGAGAATCTTTATCCCCCTACGGTAGTCGAATCTACGAGCCCATATGGTCGGCTTATTGCCATTTAAGATTTTCTTTTATTTTATAAAGTGACGAAACGAGCAAAACGTTCACCTGATGGTAAGTGCAACGTCTGCCCATGACAAATGCTATGTCACCCAGAAAATTTCTGCGTGAGACCACACTGCGCCCGTCACCCTGAGACACCAGTTCTTTTGTCTCATATGCCCAGTGATTACACTAGCTCTCAGTGCCCTTCAAACTGAAACACAGTAATATGTTTGCAGATTACTGCTGCACAGATGATTGGCCCTGGGGTGGTACCTGTCTGGACGGATTCCTGCATGGGAATCCTACCACCAGTAAAACCTGAGTTCGATACCAAAATGCTACTACGGTCGCTTAAAACGTACGATGTGAAGTTCCTTGCATCTCTTCTTGAGCTTTAGGTTTTACGGGATTACATTTTTTTTTATTACTTTATACATAAACAGAGAGGTTATCACATTGCAGCATATCTGGAAAATCTCGTATCAACAATTGAACGTGCAACACTCATCATCATCATCATCATCATCATCAGGCTGCGGCAGTCCACTGCTGGACATAGGCCTCACCCAATAGGCGCCATTTAGCCCGATCTTCGGCTTCACGCATCCAGTTGCTGCCAGCCGCCTTGCGCAGATCGTCGCACCATCTAGCCAGGGGACGCCCCACACTACGTTTGCCTAAACGTGGTCTCCACTCCAGGATTCGCCTACTCCAACGGTTGTCGCTTCTGCGACAGATGTGTCCAGCCCATTGCCACTTCAGTCTGCAAACTTGAAAGGCTATGTTGTGACTTTAATTCTCCGGCGGATTTCTTCATTTCGAATCTTACCCACCAGAGAAACCCAGAGCAACACTCATTCGTAGCTAATATAAATAATTTATGATATTATCTGTGCCGGAAGATCTCTCTCTCTGTTTTTGTTTTTTATTGAATAAAGTGACGAAACGAACAAAACGTTCACCTGATGGTAAGTGCAACGTCCGCCCACAACAAATGCTGTGTCACTCAGTGAATATTTCTGTGTGACACCACACTGCGCCCGTCACCCTGGACATCAGTTATTAAGTCTCAAATGCCCAGTGATTACGCCAGCTCACAGTGCCTTTCAAACCGAAACACAGTAATGTTTGCACACTACTGCTTCACCGCAGAATAACTGGCCCTGGGGTGGTACGCACCTAGACGAATTCCTGCATAGGAATCCTACCACCAGTATCTGGCGGCCTTGTTAGGACTCATACGTGAATTCCATCGCAGTTGTGACCAATGGCTATAAGTACACATGGAATTGGATTGTACGGACATCCAATTATGTACTTCAATAAAATTGCAATTTTTAACCAAACTGGTGGTAGCATTCCTATGCAGGAATCCGTCTAGGTAGGTACCACCCCCGGGCCAGTTATTCTGCCGTGAAGCAGTAGTGTGCAAGCATTACAGTGTTTCGGTTTGAAGGGCACTGAGTGCTAGCGTAATCACTGGGCATTTGAGACTTAAGAACTGATGTCTCAGGGTGACTGGCGCAGTGTGGAGTCACACAGAAATATTCTCGGTGACACGACATTTGTTGTGGGCGAACAATGCACTTACCATCAGATGAACGTTCTGCTCGTTCCGTCACTTTATACAATAAAAAAAAACATACTCAGTGACTTCAATGACCAGGAAAATGAACAGGCTATGGCCTTTTGAAGCACATCTATAAAACCTTAGATGGTATTCTTTATTGAACATTCAAAACGATCGTCCAACACCTTCGTTAATATGGAATGTTATGATATGTCGGCGATATATAATTTCGGTGATGTAATTGCTGATAGCCTTTTTGGCTTTTACAGCTTCATCGGATACTGTCCTCACGGGCCAGGGGCCAGCGTGCCAGGTTTGGTTTGACCCAAACATAAATACTTAAATAGTTACACTCCTACAAAAACCTCGAAATTCAGTCTGTGTCGCGTTCGCTGCGTGCTTGCGCGATTTTGAGTATCTCAAATGATTTCAAGTCTGTAAGTACTGGTGGTAGGATTCCTATGCAGGAGTCCGTCTAGGTAGGTACCACCCCCAGGGCCAGTTATTCTGCCGTGAAGCAGTAGTGTGCAAACATTACTGTGTTTCGGTTTGAAGGGCACTGTGAGCTAGCGTAATCACTGGGCATATGAGACTTAAGAACCTATGTCTCAGGGTGATGGGCACAGTGTAGTGTCACACAGAAAATTTCTGGGTCGTACAGCATTTGTTGTGGGCAGACGTTGCACTTACCATCAGGTGAACGTTTTGCTCGTTTCATCACTTTATGCAATAAAAAAAAAGTCTTCCGTCTGAGGGAGGCTGCGGGCGTCCATTCGGACTGTATCGAAGGATGAACAGCTTAAGTAAAACACTCTTATGTTTATTTTATTATGTGTATAGCTCGTAATAAAAAAAATACTATAGAGTCGATAAATTTACTATAGAGTAGATATGACCTAACCAAATAATATTTAAAATTACAAAATATGTTACTATAACTAATTATTCTAACAGAATGGAATTGGTGTCATTAAGTACCTGATATTTTAAACATGCGGCGCGTGGCTTGAATTGCTGCGCCGGCATTCCTGTTGGATTACATAGCAACTGTTCTATGTACATAGTAAGCGATCGTCATAGAATAGGTGTATGTCATCATCATCATCATTTCAGCCTATTACCAGTCCACTGCTGAACATACGCCTTCCCCATAGATTGCTACAAAAGTTTGTAGCTGTCATTTTGGGGGGAATTTCGCCATAGTTGTCACGCTTGGCAGGCGGGTTGGCAACCGTAGTTTATTTATTCTGATGCTCCAGGAAGATGCTGCTGCCCATCTTCTGGTTTATATTTCCCTCTGTCGACTTTTACGACACCCACGGGATGCGATGGGGTGGTAGATTCTCTTAAGCCGCGACCACACGGTAAAGGTATGTAGTTAGGTACGGTTTAGGTATGTAATTACCCATATGTATTGAGCAGTGTTTATTTACTTATATAATTTGGACGTCAATAGTACACACATTTAGTCTATCCTTGATGAAGTTACATAATAAAATCTGATGTGCGTACCAATTATAGACGACACATGACTGCAAGTGTTACCTTATAATAAAAATACAGTAAAGTAAAGCGTAAATTAAAACCAATTACCTAATAAGAAGTTATATAAAAAACTGTTTATCCATAAAACCGTTAATGCAATTCAGCAAGAGAGCGTGATTTAATAGCATCAAGTCGGAATTCGGACTAAATGCTCCTCAGAGTCCATCATCATGACAGCCTATCGCTATACCACTGCTGAACATAGGTCTCCCAGAGATTGAGAATACCGTCTTGAGTGGCCAGCAGCCATCGCCATTGCAGAACCCTTCTTCCCCAGCAGTTATCGGTTCTATGAGCGGCATAGGCCTCCCCCATATATTGCCACAGAACATGGTCCTCAGCCACCTGCATCCATCGACTTCCCGCAAAACCGTGCAAGTCGTCGCTCCATCTAGTAGAGGTCGCCCTACACTGCGTTTGCCGGTACGAGGTAGCCACTCCAGAACCTATGTCTATGCTATGTCAGTTATTATAGTTCGTTTTTTTATTGTATAAAGTGACGAAACGAGCATAACGTTGACCTGATGGTAAGTGCAACGTCCGCCCACGACTAATGCTGTGTCACCTAGAATAATTCTGTTTGACACCACACTGAGCCCGTCACCCTGAGACATCAGTTCTTAGGTCTCAAATACCCAGTGATTACGCTAGTTCACAGTGCCCTTCAAACCGAAACACAGTAATGCTTGCACACTACTGCTTCACGGAAGAATAACTGGCCCTGGGGGTAAATGTGAAATGGTGGTGGTGGTGGTTGTTGTTAATGTATGTGTTATTTTAGCTATGACACTATTTATGAACTTTTGACCGGCCTTCGGGTTGTATTCGGTTGTAGTCGAAACAAGCGAAATAAATTATTGTTAACGATTTTGATTAACGTGTATCATTAATTTAATTAATCTGTTTAATAGTTCAAGGTCTTAATTAATTTGAGGTTTTAATAACAGAGTGATGGTGTCATGTTCTCCTAGCCGATTTCGACCACGGCGACAACTGCCGACTACTGTCGAGAGCCATCAACTGCGCAGGAGATATTATAGTGCCACAAGTGTACGCGCAAACGGCGCAAAAGGCACTCACTCGTCCCAACCTACCCGCGCCCGATGTAACGCTGATGCGATAAGATCGGAGGTAGGCTGGGATGCAGTGTCAGAAACACGGGGAAAATCACAACACAACCAGACCCGAAAACCAACAATTTGTGTTTTAGCACAAATGTTGGCTCCGGCTGGGATTCGAACCCAGGGCCCGCGGCGTAGAAGTCTACCTGACTGACTACTCTGACCACTAGTAACAATACAATATAATAATATAAGTATTTTCTGCTGAATAGAATTTAAATAAGGCAATTCAAAAACCTAAAAATTTCGTTCACTTCACTTGAACATGGTCCAGGAGGGCAATAGCTGTCTTACCATCAGGTGAACGTTTTGGTCGTTTCATCACTTTATCCAATAAAAAAAAAACCTTTCTGTGTGCAACCACACCGCGCCTGCCACCCTGAGACAGTTCCTAAGTCACATATGCGCAGTAATTACACTAGCTCTCAGTGCCGAAACAGAGCAACGTTTTTACATTATTTTACGGCAGAATGTCTGGCCCTGCCTGGCCGGCCTCTTACCTAGACGGATTCCTGCATAGGAAGTGTCAGATGGTTCACGACAATAATCGAATGAAGGATAGATCCTGCACCACGTGTATAACCTGCATATGTTTCGCATTCTCGACCCCCAACCATTAGAATATTCTTAGTTAGTTTAACTTATTTAAAGTGTACAAATATGTTATCTTCATATTTAACAAAAAGCAATAATGCGTTTCAATTATGATAAATTTGGAGGATTAATTTCGCCATTTATCAATCGCCGCCTTTTTGTATATCCATAAATATTGTGAGTTCGAGATGGCCTCTCGTAATTTTACCAGCTGTTGCGAAAAAAGTTTATCGCTTGCAATAAATCTTCAAAAAATCACTCGTTCGCCATTTTGAAGTGTCGCTTTTTTTAACTGACCTCTACTTTATTCCTCCAGACAAAAGGCATAGTGAGTATTCTGCCTTTTAACTTACAGTTCTCTAATAATTGCTTTTATTTATTTATGGAAACAGTCGTATACTTTTTCCAGTGTTAAGTAAGATACCCAGGTATAAATATATAATTTTTAGATAAGTAGCATCTTCAAGCATCGAGATTTCAAAATTTCTGGTCTGATGGACTGATGGAGACAAAACGAAAAGTTTTCATGAGCACTTGCTGCATAATAAACTATAAATATTAAACACCAAAACTCAAAATGTTCAGAAATTACAAAATTCTATAAAAACACTACCGCCAGCTTTCGAGTTGGCGCCAAAATTTCAATTTTTTAAAATATTTTAAGTAAGTAATTTTTAATATACATGTTTATGGCAACAGTCGTAAACTTTCTGCCAGTGTCAAAGTAACAGAATCACATATAAATTTGTATAATAATTACGAGCAGCCATCGAGGATTTCACAGATTTTAAGAATATCGGCAGTAAAACGACACTCCCCTTTTATTGAAGAGAAATATACACAGGAATTACAAAATGCAATAAAAACACTACCGCCAATTTTTGAGTTTGCGTCAACCCAGGCGTTAAGCTAACATAATAAATTAAATACTAATGATTTACTACTACTGACTAACAAAGTAAGCAATTGTAAATAATTTGGCACGTTCCTAATATTATAAAACTTAAAAATGGCATTAATTATATCCGCCTGGCTAATTACGACCATGGCATCTTGCAATTATATTATAATTATAATGCCAAAAGTGCAAGCTTGGGCTTTGTTGATGTATTATTTATACTATCTGATTTCTCCAGTGTCATGGGTGCGTTTGAAAACATAAATTGCACATACACTAACAAGACGCGGCAAGATATATATACTTATAGAAACAGTAACCACCAGCCAGCAACCGCCAGTGGCACCAAAGCCAATCGTTTAGCCAATGCTTCTACAGAGCTGTATTAAGTTTTCTTTCAATAGTTAGAATAGTATATGGTGAAGTGTTAGCCTTCTTGAATCTTTCAGCATCGTCGGACAACTTAGCTTTTTTTTTATTTATTAACATGAACCACAAACAGGTTTACAATACATTTTATTACAAAAAAAAATATATTTAAAGAAAGGCATTGTTGTTGAACCCAGCAGTGATGGTCACAGTTTATAAAAACAATTTACATAAAGCTTTAGCTTTGTTTTGTATGACCCAAACATAAATACATACATACAGTCACGCCTTTTTCCCATGTAAGGGCAGTAAAGTAAAGTAAAGTAGGCAGAGGCAACACACATAGCCCACTTTTAGCCCTCGCAGGAAACGAGACTACACGAGTGGCCGCCATTTTGGTATACAAATTCTTACTTTCCATAGCGTTTCCACGAGCAGTATAGTGACAGCATTGCATATTATGGTGTTATTCTGCACGAATAAAGGCTGTCCGTACAATACCTTAGTCGCCTCTTACGACACATCGGTGGGAAAGAGGTGGGAGCTATTCTACTCTGCCGGACACCTATCGGCTAAATACGAGGTCGAAACCGCGAAAAGCCCCTTCCTACGGCCTTTCAAAACACAGTAATGTTTGCATACTACTGCTTCACGGCAGAATAAATGGACCTGGGGTGGTACCTACCTAGACGGATTCCTGCATAGGAATCCTACCACCAGCAAGTCACACTAAGTCATCATTCGAGGTAATATTAAGGAAATATTTATTGGCAACACTAAATAGGAGAAGATTGCTCATCGATCGATGCTATTGTACAATATATGTAATAATAAATTTGACTGTAATAATCATTTCAGCCAAACATATCCATATACCTTATCGAAGCCACACTGTTTGCGAGCAAACTGTACTTTGAAATTACTAATTGTAAGACCAATGCCGGAGGGCGTGCGCCCATTAGTCGAATCATGAAACTATTTATCACACACTTTTCAGACACTGACTTGTTAGCTAGCGTAATCACTGGGCATATGAGACTAAAGAACCTATGTCTCAGGGTAATGGGCACAGTATAGTGTCACATAGAAATTTTCTGGGTGACATAGCATTTGTTATGGGCAGACGTTGCACTTAACACCAGGTGAACGTTTGCTCGCTTCATCCCTTTATGTACATAGTTGAAGAATTAACTTTTTATTTATATTACTTAAGATCCTCACACTACGTTATGTGAGGATCTTTTGATAGATTTACAGACACTGCAGAGATATATCATCATCATTTCAGCCTATCACTAGTCCACTGCTAAACATAGGACTCCTATACAGATTGCTTCTGCCACAGTTGCCTCGCTTGGCAGGCGGGTTGGCAACCACAGTTTATTTATTCCGATGTTCAAGGTGAACGTTTTGCTCGTTTCATCACTTTATGCAATAAAAAAAATCTATGAACTAATTTCATCTTAATTTTAACTCAATTTGAATGTGTATTTTTAAAAAAAAAAAAAACGATGCCCCACAGTAGGATTTCTCCTGTGTCGTGGGTACGTTTTACAGACATAAATTCCACATGCACAAACCACCCAGACCCGGAACAACTATCTGTAGGCCATACAAATATTTGTCCCGTGCGGGAATCGAACCCGCGACCCGCTGCGCAGAAGCCAAGGGCTTAGCCACTGCGCCAACCGAGCCGACATTTATTTATTTATTTATTATTCGAATATATCTTTATTGATACGAGTAGTATTGTAACTGCGTGTAACCGTACTTCACGCGTTGCCCCATATGCAGTTAAATATTATTTTTATCAATCTGTGGACAACGGGGCTGGTTACGCCTCAATAACCATTTGTATCGATATCATTTTTATTGAATTTAATTATGCAGTGTGATTGTTTCTAATAAATGAAAAAAAAATGTCTACGGGCGACGGGCGCAGTGTGGTGTCTCACAGAAATGTTCTAGGTGATACAGCAGACGCACTGCACTTACCATCATGTGAGAGTTTTGCTCGTTTCGTCACATAACCAAATTTAAAAATAAAAAATTGGACATTAAATGGCAATTAGAACTATTTAGAATTGAAACAGGGAGGAGTTTGGTCTCACATAACATTGGTAATTGCTTGTAATAATAAATTTAAGTTATTTGGACGACGAACAAAGCAAAACCATCACCGTGCACGACGCTTAACCTCCTTTCCAGGTGTCAAAGTCGAGTTACTTGTGTGGGTGTGGGTGTGCGGCGACTTGTGTATGTGGGTGCAGTCAACAAGCTGCATAATTTATGTAATATTAAAGATTTTTGTTAGTTTTATTAATTACTTAAAGAAACAGTACAAGTGAAGGAACCGTCTTTGCATTTAATAAAGCATCTTATGGTAATTGTATAATATCCGAAGAGGCTACGAAATATAACATTGATATTGCATTTATTTCTTTCAAGAAGAATTTGCATTTGAATAATAGTTTTATTTTTCGAATGGCGTGGATGTGTACTTAAACATTTATATTTTTCAATTTAATATTTTGAATATTTTAAAAATACAAACTCAATGTTTGACATTTTTCTTTTGATAGAAAGCTATAACAAATGAACAAATATATTTTTTAAATATGATGAATATTTATATTGCATTTTGAAAAACACAACAAACTACGGTTATATGTTTATATTTCTCAATATAATAATGAACTGTCTAGACAAATCCAAACGCCCCAGCGTACCAGTTATTAAAAAAATATGCCATGCAAACATTTGTTCCGCGTGGAAATCGAACCGGCGACTCGTAGTCGTTCGCAAAATCACTGCGCCACCAAGCAGTAAGGTACGCTTACTAATTAGCCACGCTGTGGGCGAAAAATGGTGAGACAGCGACACCCAACTTGTTTACCACAGCAATGCGTTACGGTGTTTAGAAATAATAATTTCCCTTAGCTAATTCACCAATCACCTCGAAACTTAACGAAGCAGACCGTCAATCGACCTTAAGATGTCGCAAAAGACAAATCGATTGTTATTAAGGCGTTTTAAATTTTATACGGTCGGCCATTCTTTCCCGCCTTATGTTCGTTTTTGGGCCAACATTTTGTAATTGCTTGTAACATCATCTGTCGGCGAATGTCAGTTGTTTTTTAAATACTTCGGATTTTACGCTCTGCAAAGGTTATGCCTTTTTATAACAGAAAAATAAACATTGAATGGCGTTTACGTCGTTCCAAAATGCCGATAGTAGTGATACGAGTGGAAGTAGTACTGGTGGAAGGATTCCTATGCAGGGACAGTTATTGTGCCGTGAAGCAGTAGTGTGCAAACATTACTGTATTTCGGTCCGAAGAGCACTGAGAGTTATCACTGGGCATAAGAGACTTAAGAACTGACGTCTCACGGTGAGGGGCGGAGTGTGGCGCCACACATTAATGTTGTGGGTGACACAGCATTTGTTATGGGCAGACGTTGCATTTACCATCAGGTGAACGATTTGCTCGACCCACTAAAAATAAAATAGTAGTGAATATCATCATCGTCAGCCTACCATAAAGTGCAATGCATATATCTGAATAAATAAATGAATACACATTTATTCGGCAAAAACACACTCACACAGACAATTTATTTATTTATTTGGAAAACTTACAGCTAGCATTACATAATATTAAAGTCAAGTAGAAATAAGAAGGCCATTTAAAATTTTTCATCGCTAAACATTACACCATTAAAGACATCATTAGACGGTAGATTAGACAACAGGTATATGAGGAAATAACAAACAAAACACACTCAAACAAGAACAACAGTAACAACATACTCAGCAAAAGAATTGTTTCGCCAAATAACTTTCGAGCTGAGAAACACTGGCATTGAACAGGTCCAAGTCTTTTTTATCAGAAACTTGATTGTAGGTTCTACACGCACGTATCAAAAAAGAGTTTTGCCTACATGGACTAACGGCAAATGAAGTAAGACAATTACATAACATCCGTCAAGTAAACGAAACAAAGTGGTGCTTTACTGGTTGTAGGATTCCTGTGCAGGATTCCGTCTAGGTAGGTACCACACCAGGGCCAGTTATTCTGCCGTGAAGCAGTAGTGTACAAACATTACTGTGTTTCGGTTTGAAGGGCACTGTGAGCTAGGGTAATCACTGGGCATATCAGACTTAAGAACTGATGTCTCAGGGTGACGGGCGCATTGTGGTGTCATAGTGTTCTGGGTGCCACTGCATTTGTTATGGGCAGACGTTGCACTTACCATCAGGTAAACGTTTTGCTCGTTTCATCACTTTATGCAATAAAAAAAATTAATTATCTATTATATTGGTGGTAGGATTCCTATGCAGGAATTCATCTAAGTAGGTACCACCCCAGGGCCAGTAGTTCTGCCGTGAAGCAGTTGTGTGCAAAAATAACTGTGTTTCGGTCTGAAGGGCACTGAGAGCTAGCGTAATCACCGGGCATATGAGACTTAAGAACTCATGTCTCAGGGTGACGGGCGCAGTGTTGTGTCACACAGAGAGACGTCAGTTCTTATATTTCCTACTAACTATGCCCCGCGGTTTTACCCGCCGTTTAATTGAAAAGAAATTACTCCTTAGGGTCATAGCGTGATTTTTTTATGGGAGAAAGGGACGATACGAGCAAAACGTTCACCTGACGGTAAGTGCAACGTCTGCCCATAGAAATGCTGTGTCACCCAGATTATTTCTGTGCGGCAATATACTGCGCCCGTCCCCTCGAGACATCAGTTCTTAAGTCTCATATGCCCAATCATTACACTAGCTCTCAAGGCCCTTCAAACCGAAATACAATGTCTGCACACTACTGCTTCACGGCATAATAACTGGCCCTGCGGTACCACCGCCTAGCCCACCTACCTAGACGAATTCCTGCACAGGAATCCTACCACCAGTAAAAATGATCTGATGTTAAATAGCCTATAATATTCCTCAAGAATTTGGTCATCAAATACAAAAAAAATTTTCTGATACGACTGGTAGTTCCAGATATTAGCACGCTCAAACAAAAAACAATCGAACTCTTCGACTTTATTATTAGTATAGATATAAATGTACTGTAGTTAACTCCAGCGCCCGTCAAAACGAAACACAGTGGTGTTTGCAGACCTCAACTTGAGTGCAGAACTGGTACTGTGGTTCCTATGCCTAGTTACAGCAGGCAAACTACAATCAAGAAAGATCAATGTCACAGTCCTCACCTGGCAACCAGTGTCTACATCAGCATAGTAGCCGGCGGCGCGACCCTGGCATCTAAATTTCGTCGGAGGAATCTTCGCAGTACGTCTCTCATTCTGCAAGCAAACAATGAAACAATTAAGTCTAATTATCCAACAGCTACTTAGTTTCATATTGTGCTTATTTAATATTTATTTATTCACAACACTTGAACTTAATTTTTATTCTGTATTATTTACAACATTGATGTGCGTACGTGTGGTGGCGGCTCGTTAAAAGAATACTACCACTCCATCTCATCCAATGGATCTCGTAAAAGGCGAGTAAGGAATTAAACTGCACTGTGCACCCAACAGCGCATGGTGGCGATGGGCTCACCACCTATCACACCCAGTGCATTATATTGTTTTGGTGAAACGAGGATTGTGGCAGTCATCTGTTTTTGCTGTGAGTGCCCAGTCTCTGACTACCCCTTATGGGATACAGTCGTGATCTTATGTATGTATGTTGATGTAGTGCAGCTTGACACCCGTTGTGCACAAAAGAAAACCAGCGTCAGTCCCTAGAGACTGACATTTAGCTGATCTGGTGTCCCATTGGTTGATCCATGAGACACGCACAATGCAGTATTTTTAATTATAAAATAATATAAAATGTTTAATATTATGTTTGTAATATTATGTGTGTATTGTCTCCTTGTGCTGTGACAATAAATATTTTTTCTTTCTTTCTAAAGTATCCTATGTCACTCTCCGTCCCATATACTATCAATATGCAAAAAATCATGACGATCCGTTGCTCCATTGCTGTGTGAAAGAAGGACAAACCATCAAAGACACTTTCGCATTTATATTATATACGAGTAAGGATAGTAGGGATGGGGAAGTAGGGATTATTATTGATATTCGACATACTGTATACAGTGGTGTATACAGTACATATTGTATACAGTGATGAAACAAGCAAAACGTTCACCTGATGGTAAGTACAACGTCAGTCCATAACAAATGCTGTGTCACCCAGAACATTTCTGTGTGACACCTCACTGTGCCAATCATCAGGTACCTGCTTAGATCCTTTATAAATAAGCTTATTAAATCAACGCGTGGGTCATTCAAAAAGGATGCGTGGGTCAGTGACTCACCCACGGGTGATAGGTTCGCCATCACCGTTCTAAGTAACGGGATCACCATCTTATACATATCACCTTAACACCGGGCGGTCTACTACGAAAATCGAAATACGAGGTTTCGGCCGACGAATCGATTTCTACCTACTACTACTATACATTCATTCTATAGGTTGCCTATGGATCCGAAAGGTCGTCCGTAGATGTTGCATCCGGTTTGGCTGAAGAGAGAATCTGGTTTGACTTCACTTGCTCTCAGTTCGTCTCATTTCGGCCTATCACATGTCCATTGCTGAAAATAGGCCTCCCCCATCGAATGCCACAAAAGTGTGTAGTTCATTTTGTGGGGATTTGGCATAGTTTCCACGCTTGGCAGGCGGGTAGGCAACCGCAGTTTATTTCTTTCGATGTTACAGGAAGATGCTGGCGATCATCTTCTGGCTTTACTTTGCCCTCTCACGACTTATACGACGTCCACGGGATGAGATTGGGTGGTAGATTCAGTCAGTGTGGATTCTTTCAACATAAACTCTACAACGAGAAAGAATTCATACTTCCGGCTATTATCGCCAAGAAGCAATTGGGGCTGGCCCGCACTATGCAGAGCAGGGACGTGCATTTCTTACGAATTCATCCATAAAAACATTTTACTCCCGTTTCCGCGAACATTAACGACGCAGTATAAAATTGAGGCAGTTTTTATTTTGGTACAAATCAATGAAATCAGTATCTAAGTTACATGTATCCAAATAATGTACCCAATGTGCCAATGTGCCCAGTCTGAAACACAGTAATGTTTGGACACTACTGCTTGAAGGCAAACTAACTGGCACTGCGGTAGTACCTAAATAGATCGATTCCTGAATAGTAGTACTACCACAATGGCCACTTAATATGGTGATCATCTATATGCCAATTTATTTGTATTTTTACTAATATTTTTTTACTACTTTTTCTATACGCAATTGTAAAAATATAGTCACATGTTAAAAAAAATGATGTCATATAGATTAAATATATTTTATTGCAACCTTTAGTTCCAAGAATAACTCAATTTAAAGATAACCCACATGTTGCTTGTAAGGTTTCTGGTAAGTACCAACTGCCTATTGTTCGTTTCGGAACGCACCTCGAAGTCAAATAAAAGACAAAACGCAATTTATAATAACAATGTCGTCGAACATACAGCATAGCACTGTAATTGTACTGTGAGATTTGAATGTATAATTTGAAATGTATGACATTTAGAATTATACATAAAAAAGATCATATATGTATTGATTTGAA
The DNA here is from genome assembly GCA_019845155.1 of Luehdorfia chinensis. NCBI lineage: Eukaryota > Metazoa > Arthropoda > Insecta > Lepidoptera > Papilionidae > Luehdorfia > Luehdorfia chinensis. The sequence continues at coordinate 4,438,793 of JAHVAK010000390.1, forward strand.
TTTAAATTTATTTAATTTATAATTATATTCTATCGAGTTTTTCATAAATCGTTGTAGTTCAAATAACTGTCGATGTATATAAATAGGCTCATTGTAAGCTTAATTATTGTTTATTTTATTTTAATTACATTGTCAAGTAACATATTCGGGTATAAATATATAATTTTTAGATAAGCAGCAATCTTCAAGCAGAAAGACTTCAAAATTATGATCGACAGTAAAATGATAGTCCGATTTTACTGAAGATTTGCTGGGCTGATAGAGACAAAACCAAAAGTCCAATTCTGGTATTGAATTAAATTTTTCAACCACTGTACTCTAATTCAAGAACACTTTCTCCATAATATCAATATTAAACATCAAAGTTCAAAATATACACAGAAATAAACAAATTCAATAAAAACACAACTGCCACTTTTCAGTTGGCATCAAAAGTCTAAGCTAAATTATTTTTTAATTACTTTTTTATGGAAACCATAGACTTAGAATATACTGTAATATAGACAAAATGACAGCCCTAAAAACGCGTAAAAACTTTGATTTGTTATTGTGTGCGTTAACTAGCGATCTATATTTTACGTTCCAGCACTATAGTCAAACAACAGATTTTTCCATTTTGTATTTCCATGTTGTACATTTTGATTTTTTTTTTGACGACCGCGTGGCCTAGTGATCAGAGTAGCTGACTTCTATGCCGCGGGTCCTGGGTTCGAATCCCAGCCGGAGCCAACATTTGTGCTAAAACACAAATTGTTGGTTTTCGGGTCTGGTTGTGTTGTGTTTGTCCCCGTGTTTATGACACTGCATCCTAGCCTACCTCCGATCTTATCGCATCAGCGTTACATCGGGCGAGGGTAGGTTGGGACGAGTGAGTGCCTCTGTTTGCGCGTACACTTGTGGCACTATAATATCTCCTGCGCAGTTGATGGCTCTCGACATTCGGATTCGGAAGTTGTCGCCGTGGTCGAAATCGGCTAGGAGAACATCATCATCATCTTTTCCAATTCATTTAATTAATTAATAAATTTATTGCTATTTCTAAAACTATATTCTACCTCGTTTATTTTCCTTGACTAATCATATGATGTATACAGGGTTCTTAAAAATTAGTTTTGACTTAGATTAAGTTTAGTACACAAATTGAACTTCTGAAATGGCTACATATTTGTTTGTTTTTTAAGTTACCATAGTTGAAGACAACTGATTGTACTAAAAAAACCCCACTATTTAATACCATAAATGCAAAAAACTGGGAAGCGAGTTCCACGCGTGCTAACTTGTGCTAACCTGTCATTCAAAATGGGTTACAGTGTCATAAGATTCCCTTTCCTTTTTTATCTTGCTCTTTTGACGTAAGGAATTTTTCTTCTCCTTCTCACGCTAGGGCTAACCAGGAATAAATATAAAATATAAAAAAGCCATCTTCAATCAGCTAGACTTTATAATTTGATCGACAATAGAATGATAGTTCATTTTTAAAGAATGGAGACAAAACTGTATTAAACAAAAAACTCAAAATATACACATAAATTACATAATTCATTAAAAGCTCTATCGCCACATCTCGAGTTGGCGCCAAAAGTCCTAAGCTTAATTATTTATTTATTAATGGAACCAGTCGTAAACTATTTTCCAGTGTCAAGTAACATGGATATGAAACTAAAAGTAAATTCAATAAAAACACTACCGCCACTTTCCGAGTTGGCGCCAAAAGTCCTAAATTATTTTTTATCTCTTTGGTAAAATTAAAATTCTTTGTATAATAATTACGAGAAGCAATCGAAGACTTCACAGATTGTAAGAATATCGGCAGTAAAACGATAGTTTCGTTTTATTGAAGTCTAGCTGATGCACGCGACTTCGTCCGCATGTATATAGGTTTTTTAAATATCCCGTGTGAACTATTTGCATTTCCGAGATTAAAGTATCCTATGTATTTCTCCAGGGTGCAAGCTTTCTCTGTGTAAAATTTCGTTAAGTTCGGTTAAAAAGCAGATCTGTGAAAAGGTAACAAACAGACAGAGGGACAGAGAGTTACTTTCGCTTTTATAATATTAGTGTGGTTGAAAACATCGTTTTACTTTTTTTCGATAAGGACCAGGTGTCTAAGAAGTAAAACTAAAAACAAAATTTTGAAAATCTATTTAGTAGCTTAGGTGTGATGCCGGCACAACCCAGATCTCTATCATTTTATTTTTATAGATTTTTTGGGTAAATAGAGACCTTGTCCGATCGAACTCGATCTTGATTTGAATTTTCTAATCACGGGTACAGTTTTACGAGCATTTGCTGCATAATAAACCATATCACATATAACACAGTTCTCTAAAGACACTACTGTCACTTTTTGATTTGGCGCCAAAAGACAACAATCATATTTTTTTTGATCTATGCTAATATCACACGGCGTCAAATTTGCGCGGTTTCCGAGAACGTTCCATTTCAACAATCACCGTGTAATCTCATTGTTTAAAATAAATAGTAATTGTTCTTGAATCTCATTAATTGCATGGCGAATGTAATATATGTTTTGGAATAGATCTTAACAATAGGAATGCGTCACGACATATGTTTAGTCATGTTCCCAGATTTGATTGAAATAGACTTGAGTGAATTGATCTGTCTGCATGTTTGCGTATGTGTAATGTGTCTAAAATGCACCTACATCTTAGTGTGGAGCATTATTAAAAAAACATACCAAACATTCTTCGTATTAAACAGTTCTAACATTCAAGATTCTATGGATGCTAGAATTCCTCTGGGTCCGTCTAGGTAGGTACCATACCAGGGCCAGTTATTCTACCGTGAAGCAATAGTGTGCAAACATTACTGTGTTTCGGTCTGAAGGGCACTGTGAGCTAGTGTCACTCGGCATATGAGACTTAAACACTGTTGTGTCAGGGTGTTGAGTCAGACAGAAATGTTATGGGTGACACAGCATTTGCTATGGGCAGACGTTGCACTTACCATCGAATGAACGTTTTGCTCGTTTTATCACTTTATCCAATAAAAAAGTCATATAGTAAATTTTCCCAAGAAGAGTTTGTTTTACAATTTTACTACAATATTGCTTTAAAAATCTTTACACCCTCTGAAATTTTGTTCTCTCGTTTTGTTATCACGCGGACCTGAACATTCACAGTCCGGCCCTTCTCGGTAATGTATGATTTTTAGCATGTAGCTCCTACCGTAGCAAAAAGTTTTATAGTCTAAAACTTTTCTTAATAAATGGTCTATCTAATCCATAGACAAATTTTCAATTTAAATACGTATTTCCAGAGATTAACGAGTTCAAACGTACAAACTCTTCAGGATTATTATAGCAGTAAGATACAAACTTTTGTGGCAGTCTATTGAGAAGGCTTATGGTTAGCAGTGGATTAGGTGTAGGCTAAAATGATGAAGATTTAATTAACCTAGTAAAGTGTAGTACTAAACTGTATTGGAATAAGGCAGTGTGCGCTGCAGGAAGGTGTGTGTAGGTAAATATTATCGATCCTTCAATCTGTAACTGGTTGTTGACACTGGTCAAGCAACTATACCACATTTACAACACAGCGCAGTGACGCGACTTACAAAGGCTACCAACATAGCAAGTAGATGCAATATTGCAACTGTAATTATTGATTAGTCACCCCACAATCACGCCGTCCATCCAGTGTTCTCCAGTTTTCTCAGTGTCCGTGTTCCGAAAAGCCCGCCATTACGTATTACGTGGCACGTTCCGATTTACGCAATCGAATCACGATTCGATGTAGTTGTTCCGTACAATTAGAGTCGGCATTGTTGACCAGAGGACCTCCGGGGATAAAGGAGAAAGCCCCTGACGGAAAGAACGACTTCTAACTAACTATATTGCTAAATAACTACTGATTAATCTAATCGTTTTCTATTTTAGAATAAAACTGACGAGAGGCAAATCGTTCAACTAATGGCAAGTGCAACGTCTGCCCATAACAAATGCTGTGTCAACCAGAACAGGTTTGTGTTGGTACGATTCCTATGCAGTAATCGGTCTAGGTACGTACCACCCCAGGCCAGTTATTCTGCCGTGAAACAGTAGTGTGCAAACATTACTGTGGTTCGGTTCGAAGGGCACTGAGAGCTAGTGTAATTACTAGGCATATGAGACTTAAGCACTGATGTCAGTGGGTGACGGGCGCAGTGTGGTGTCACACAGAAATGTTGAGACATCGCATTTGTTATGGGCAGACGTTTCACTTACCATCAGGTGAAAGTTTTGCACGTTTCGTCACTCTTTCCGATAAAAAAGCACTACACTGCGCTCGTCGCCAACAGTTCATAAGTCTCGTAATCTTTGCACACTACTGCTTCACGGCAGAATAACTGGCCTGGGGTGGGGTGGTACCTATCTAGACGGATTCCTGGACACAGGAATCATACCACCAGTAACACAGACATTTTCTGGTTGACACGGCGTTTGTTATGGTCGAACGTTGCACTTACCATCAGATGTTCTATTTGCCTCTCGTAGTTACTTACAGTGGTACCTAACTAGAGGGATTCCTGTATAGGAATCCTACCACCAGTTGGTTGGTGTTTGGTAGCGGACTTAAACGTATGAAAAACAAATTATCAATTCAAAACACAAAATATAAAAAGATCATCTGTCTGCGATTTAAAAAAAAGAAGTTTAAAAACATATTCTCCGGTCGTTTATCGGTCGGATTTTTTTTTGTAATAAATAGTACCATGAGACTAGTTTTATTATTGTAATATAGGGTTTCGATGCTTTGCAAGCAAAGTCGCGGTTGTGAATTGCCGTAAACACAGCGGTGTCGAACGCAAGGCCCAGTGATCAGACAACAGTCTCCTTGACCGTGAGTTCTGCATTCGAATACCAGACGGAGGCAACATATGTGCAAAAAATAAAAACTGTTGTTCGAGTCTGATTATGTTGTGATTGTCCCCATCATCATCGTCATCATCATTTCAGCCAATCACTAGTCCACTGCTGAACATAAGCCTCTCCATAGATGGTTACAAAACACGTAAGCTTTCAGACGAAGAAATATGCCGCTGACCATCTTCTGTTTTTAAATTGACCTCTGTCGACTTTTTCGACAACCACGCGATGAGAGGGGGTGGTAGATTCTCTTAAGCTGTTTTGTCCCCATGTCTCTTAAACTTTATCCTAGCCTGCCTTCGATCTTATCGTTAGAGCGTTGCATTTGGCGCCGGTAAGCTAGGACGAGTGAGTCCTTGTGTTTGCGTATACACTTACATAGATACAGTCACGCCTTTTTCCCATATAAGAGATAGGCAGAGGCCACACGTAGTCCCGGAACGAGACGTGACGGGCAGCGAATCACGTCGCCGCCATTTAAGTACGAGTCAAAAAAATCTTTCTCCCCATTGCGTTCCCTCGAGCAGTATAGCGACAGCATTTCATATTATGGCGTTAAGCACGAATGAAGTCTGCCCGTACTACCTTAGTCGCCTCTTACGACACCTGGGTAGGAAATAGGTAGGTTCCATTGCACTCTGCTGTACACCTATGGGCACATACACTTGTGGCATGGAAATATCTTCTGCGCAGTTGATAGCTACCGAGAGTATTCGGAAGTTGTCGCCGCGTGGTCGCGTGTCTGCTTATTTACGTGAGTTTTGTGTAAGAGATATAACAGAAAGAAGAGAGAAACGAACAACACACGCATATAATGGCAGTTTTTGATAAAATATAATATTTAAATGAAACTAATTTTTAATTTTACTATTTATAACCCGACGTTTCGAGTGCTTCACAGCAGCCATGGTCACGGGAGGACTTTTTTTTATTTCATAAAATGACGGAACGAGCAAAACGTTCACCTGATGGTAAGTGTAACGTCTGCCCATAACAAATGCTGTGTCACCCAGAAAATTACTGTGTGACACCATACTGCGCCCGTCACCCTGAGAGATCAGTTCTTAAGTCTCATATGCCCAGTGATTACGCTAGCTCACAGTGCCCTTCAAACCGAAACACTAATGTTTGCACACTACTTTTTCACTGCAGAATAACTGACCCTGGGGTGGTACCTACCTAGACGGAATCCTGCATAGGAATCCTACTACCAGGACTGAAGTGACAGAAATAATATAAAAACTAAAAAAAAAAAACAGAAATGAAGATAAAAAAATGTTGTAACCAACTTATTCTGTATCTTAAAATATTACCACGTATTTACATCTGCACTACAGTGGGACGCAAAGAATGGGTCTGCGCTCATTGTAAATTATAGATAGCAACACTGGTTTGCAGGGACGCCGGATTTCAGTCTTAAAGCCCTCCCGATTGACTGACCGAGCCGAGGCCGGCACCCTTAGGCACCCTTGAGTCAGTTACTCTGGCGAATAGGATGACGGTCCAAACCGATATCCCTCTCGAGGGCCCTTGCGCCAGTCATCCATAAAGAAAGGTTTCGGCTAAGCGTCCTCACCACTCTGCCACCTTTTAATCGTCAAGATCAGTTGAGCGATTGAGCCGTGATAACGTAACAAACAAAGAGAGGGACAGAGAGTTATTTTCTAATTTATAATATTACTATCTGATGGCGACGACTTTGTTCGAGTGGATATAGGTTTTTAAATATCACGTGGGAACTTTTCGATTTTCCGGGATAAAAGTATCCAGTGTGACGGACACTCCAGGATGCAAGCTAGCTCTATATCAAACTTCGTCAAGATCGGTTCAGCGGTTGAGCCGAACAAACAGACAGAGAGACAGAAAGAATTAGTTTCGCATTTATGATATTAATGGTATGAATATTAAGTATATTATAATAGTTATATACAAAATCGCAGGCTCAAGCAAGTTAAGCCCGGAATAATTCATCAAGAGACGGTGTTGCAAGATCTCTCACGAACAGGACGTCAGAAGTATCATGAACATAGTAAATATTTATAGATGACCCACTTTACGTAAATCTTGACAATACAAAATTGAAATGAACGAATTAAATAACGTTTTTTTTTTTAAAACCGAAGCCCCACACTAGGATTTTCTCCTGTATCGTGGGTGCGTTTTACAAACATACATTTCACATGCACAACACAACCAGACCCGAAAAGCAACAATTTGTGTTTTTGCACAAATGTTACCTCCGGCTGGGAATCGAACCCAGGACCGGTGGCGCAGAAGTCAGGTACGCTAACCACTACGCCACGCGGTCGTCGTTGTTATGAAAGACATGACGAGTTCTTTTTATTGCATAAAGTAACGAAACCAGAAAAGCGTTCCCCTGATGGTACTTGCAACGTCTACCTATAACAAATGCTCTGTCACCCAGAACATTTATGTGTTATACCACACTGCGTGACATTAGTTCTTAAGTCACGCATGCCCAGTGATTACGCTAGCTCTCAGTGCCCTTCGAACCGAAACACAGCACACTACTACTTCACGGTAGAATAACTAGCCCTTGGATAGCCTATATTGGTGCAGAATAACATCATAATATGCAATGCTGTCACTAAACGCAATGTGGAGTAAGAATTTTTCGACTTTTACCAAAATTGCGGGAACGTGATTTCGCCACGTCTCGTTTTCCGCGAGCGCGAAAAGTGGGCTACGCGATTAGCCCCTTTGCTTACCCCTTATATGGGAAAAAGGCCTGTCTGTATGTATGTTACTTTTTTTTATTGTATAAAGTGACGAAACGAGAAAAACGTTCACCTGATGGTAAGTGCAACGTCCGCCCACAACAAATTCTGTGTCACCCAGAATATTTCTCTGTGACACCACACTGCGCAAATGCACAGTAATTACGCTAGCTCACAGTGCCCTTCAAACCGAAACACAGTAATACTTGCACACTACTGCTTCACGGCAGAATAACTGGCCCTGAGGTGGTACTTACCTAGACGGATCCCTGCATAGGAATCTTACCACGCTGAAAATGTGCTTTTGATGACTACGAAAAACAAAGCAGGTATGTATATAGCTATAAAGCAAATTTTAATACAAGATTTAATACAAGATAGCTGGATAGTTAAAATACAAAATTAAATCTTTGGTACAGCTGAAAATTCCCTACACTGTGACCGCGAGAAAAGTTGTTGCCGTCTCCTTATGAACGGATGACCCTACTATTTCGTCGGACGCTTCTAGCCTTTGGCATCTGTTTATGTCCTAAACATAATTTATGTGGTAAATTCTAGTTTAGAGTCATTTGTTTGTAAAATTTTCGATATGCTGTGAAAGGTCAGTGATGAACTCCATAAAGCCAGCTTCGGTAAATAAAACTAGTTATTGACGTAAAAAAAAATTGGGAGAAAACCATCATGATTAACCGATAAAAACTGTTCTTCATTGCAGTTCGTGTGAGGACAGAAAATCTGCGACCCTCTCTATTTCCGCAGGATTCGATGCAGGAAAAGACCCACCCGAAAGAAAACCCAGAAAACCCATTTTGGAAAATGCTGGATCGAAATTGCACAGGGAGTGGGGAAGCGGTTTTTAAGAGGCAAGGTTCTGTAATCGCCAATCCATCATATTCTTTTCTTTCCACTGCCATACTCCTACGCCATGTGGTGTCGGTTTAAGAGACTCTACCACCCCATCTCATCCCGAGAGTGTCGTAAAAGTCGACAGAGAGAAAAAAAAACCAGGAGATGGGCATAACCATACGAAAAAGATGCCAGATATAAAACAAATAGACCTGTGTCGGATAGCATCGTCCATGGAGCTAAAAGTATGGCACCGAAAAACTTCCTCTGTCCAAGCGCGGCCTCCCCATAGATTGTCAGAAAAGTTTGTAGCTCTCATTTTGGGGGGATTTTGCCATAGTTGCCACGCTTGGCAGGCGGGTTGGCAACCGCAGTTTATTTATTCAGATGTTCCATGAAGATGCTGCTGCCCATCTCCTGGTTTTCATTTTCCTTAGGTCGACTTATACGACGCCCACGAGATGAAATGGATCACCAGTAAATGTTTTATTTATTTTTACACTAGTCTTTAAAGTCTATGATTCTGTGGGATATAATAAGGTGAAAAAGTATGGCATCTATCGAGTTATAGCAGTGAGGTAGGCTAAAGTTGGAACGAGCACCTACATCGGCACTACGAGGTCGGCCACTTTTATTTCGGTTGCCGTACCGATATAACTTTTTAACATTGTAATTATAATTAATTATAACGATGTGCTTAACACGATGACCTTTATGTGTGTCCAATTAATAATTTGTTTTTAAAAGTTTCTTCAGTAAGAGATTGCCAGTTGCAACAATGTCATCGTTATCACTTTGGCATGTTATGGTCCATTTAAAAACTTAGACGTTCACCAAGAAATAAAAAGGTAGGACGGTATCCGTCTAGGTAGGTACGATCCCAGTCCAGTTATTCTGCCGTGAAACATTAGTTTGGAAACATTACTGTGTTTCGGTTTGAAGAGCACTGAGAGCTAGTGTCATCACTGGGGATATGAAGAGTGTAATCACTGAGCATTATAGAACCGATAACTGTTGGGAAAGAAAGCGTCTCGAGTGGAAACCTCGTACGCAAACGCAGGACGACTCGTCACTGGATGGAGCGAAGACCTGTACATTTTGGCGGGAAGTCAATGGATGCTAACGGCTCCGGACCGTGGTTTGTGGCAATATGTGGGGGGAGGCTATACTTTTTTTATGTAATAAAGTGATGAAACGAGCAAAACGTTCACTTGATGGTAAGTGCAACGTCTGCCCATAACAAATGCTGTGTCACCCAGAACATTTCTGAGTGACACCTCCCTGTGCCCATCACCCTGAGACATCAGTTCTTAAGTATGCCAAGTGTATCGTATGCCCTGTGATTACGCTAGCTCACAGTGCCCTTCACGCCAAACACGGTAACGTTTGCACACTACTGCTTCACGGAAGAATAACTGGCCTTGGGGTGGAACCTACTAGACGGATTCCTGCATAGGAAAATACAAAAAAGAGGATACTTACGGAGTTTCCTACGCCAGTTTCTTCTCCGTCAGAGGAACCTCATTACGCAATGGTGGAAGATTGTAAAAAAATAACGATTCACGAACGATTTTTTTTTACGTTAAAACTTAAATTAAGTTCATTCTATTTCATGATCGACACAAATTAACAGGTGAAGTTAATAAAACTTGAAACCTTAACATCCCTGCCACAAACTCTTTCCACATATTGCATTGTTTAATAAACATACATACACGCAGTCACGCCTCTGTCCTATTGGGTAGGCAGATACCACATCTTTCCACTTGATACGATCCCGACACACATGTTTCGCTTCTTCTACTGTCATTGCCGTTTTCATACAAGCTCGTCGGTTTCAGACACTTTTAACGTGACCTTTCCTCAAAAGTTCTCCGAGCTGATCGTGATACGTACGCCTGGGTCGACCCTTACCGGCTTTCCCATTCACACTCGCCTCATAAATCTGTTTGAAAGAAAGAAAGAAAGAAAGAGAAGTTTATTTGAAGCACCCACACAATAAATACAGACATAATTGCAAACAAGACATGGAAAATTAAAACAATAAGTAAAATAAAACAGTAATAAGAAAAAACAACTAAGCTATTATAGAATAATAACAATCATAAGTCAAAAAGAGAGAAAAAAAAATACAAAACTACTATAAATAAAAAAGACTATAATGTCAATAGGACAACTATATGGCAAAGATCTGATTTAAAAATCTTCAATCTTCTTTCATCCATCCTCTCTACGTCTCCAAACCATGTAAGCATCCCTTTCTCTATCTTTGTCACTACATTTTCAACCACACCGCAACGTTACCTTATCACGCTGTTTCTAACTTTGTCGATCAAATGTCGTTACTCCAGCTTTACTTCTCAAACTTCTCATTTGCACAGCATTAATCTTACTTTCATGCTTTTGTTTAATAAAGAATGCCTGTAAGCGTTTAAACCGCTTTGTTATTAAGTAGCTCGTTAAAAGAATACTGTGGTAGTATTCTTTTAACGAGCTACTTAATCTTTATTTCTCCTCTTTTCCCATCTCATCCAATGGATCTCGTAAAAGGCGAGTAAGGAATTAAACTGCACTGTGCACCCAACAGCGCATGGTGGCGATGGGCTCACCGCCTATCACACCAAGTGCATTTTATTGTTTTGGTGAAACGTGGATTGTGTCAGTCATCTGGTTTAGCAGTGAGTGCCCAGTCTCTGACTACCCCTTATGGGATACAGTCGTGATCTTATGTATGTATGTATGTATAAACAACACCCACAAAGGCGCCGCGTTTCTGCCTACTGCCGCCTACTTATTGCTTCTTAACGCCTTATAAGGCAACTATTACATGCCGATCAACGAGACATTTTTAATAATTTAATAATATTATATTAATATTATAAATTCTAAAGTAACTCTCTCTGTCCCTCTGTCCGTTTGTTACCTTTTCAAGGTTCAATCGCCGAACCGATCCTTAAGAAATTCGGCACAGAGGTAGCTTGCACCCTGGATATGGACATAGGATACTTTTTATTCCGGAAAATAAAATAGTTCCCACGGGATTTATTTGAAAAATAAAAGGTAGGATTCCTATGCAGGAATCCGTCTAGGTAGGTACCACCCCAGGGCCAGTTATACCTCCGTGAAGCAGTGGTGTGCAAGCATTACTGTGTTTCGGTTTGAAGGACCTTTGCATCATCAGAAGCACAGTGCAGTGGTACATTACTGTGTTTCGGTTTGAAGGGCACTGTGAACTAGCGTAATCACTGGGCATATGAGACTTAAGAAATGATGTCTCAAGGTGACGGACAGTGTGGTGCTACACAGAAATATTCCGAGTAACGCATCTATTATGGGCAGACGTTGCACTTACCATCAGGTGAACGTTTTGCTCGTCTCGTTACTTTATGAAATAAAAAAAAAAACAAAAGGTAGACACTACTTTCGTGCCGGTTATTGCGCAGTGAACCGGTAGCGTTCAAACATTATTGTTTCGGTCCGAAGGACTCTGGAAGGTAGTGTAATCACTGGGCATATGAGACTAAAGTAGTGTACTCTAAGGGGAACGGCCGCAGTGCAGTGCTACTCTGAACTTGAAAGTCCTTAGTGACACTGTAAATGTTATGAGCAGGCGAGGTACTCACCATCAGGCGAACGACATGCTCATTTAGTACCTCAGAAGTATGCAATTGTAACTCCCACCCAATTGTAAGAACCACCTCTACTTGCGTAAATATTTTCAAAAACAGCTATTCTGGTACAAAAATATCTACATAGACTGTAACGTACATAATATGGCACATTCAAAACTGGCGTCGCGTGCTCTCAATGAATTTATTGCTGTCACGTAAAATTTGTATTTTGGCGTTTAATACCGTTTACCTCTGAGGTACAGAACAAAGAAAAGAAAAAATCAAATATGGTAGCTGTCATAGCAACAATGAGGGCGTTATACATGTCATATCAGATTCGCCGATAGTCAGTGTAGGCGATGCCTCAGCTCACACACTCAATATTTATTCCAACATCACATAACCTGTAAGGTCATCAAGAGATTTATTTTAGAGTACAATTCCTACAAAAGCTAAGCGAAAGCTATGCTTTAAGGAAAGAAAAATACTTTAAAATAGCCGAACTCGCGATTTCTTTCGCATGGAATTTTGGATTTATATTCCATATTTGACAGGTTGTTAAAAGAAAACCGACTTTAAATGTAAACTTATTTTTTTTATTGGATAAAGTGACGAGTGGAGCAAAAGTTTCACCTGATGGAAAGTGCAACGTCTTCCCGTAACAAATGCCGTTTCACCAAGAACATTTCTGTGTTGCACGCCTACGCCCGTCCGTCTGAGACATCAGTTCTTAAGTCCAGTGATTACACTAGCTCTCAGTGCCCTTCAGACTGAACCACAGTAAGGTTTTTATAACCTACTAGCTGCAGCTCGCCACTTCGTGGATAAAGGTATACTAAACATCCCGTGAAATCCTTTTCTTTTTCCGGGATGAAAGTATCATATCCGTCTCCAGGATGTAATCTATCTAGTGCCGAATTTCGTCCAGATTGGTTTAGGTAACAAACAGACAGAGGGACAGAGAGAGTTACTTCCGCATTTATAATATTAGTATGGATGGATAATCTTAATATTTTATTGGAGAAGTCTAGACTGAAACATTATTGTATCATTGCATTTTCAAAAATATAGCTCTCTTTTCTTAGTAGCATTACTCGAATGGTAGTAAAGACCTTAAGAAACCGGCTCCGCTGGGCATAAATAAACCGCGCTTAACCTCTTCACCGATGTTAACATATTGTTTATTCTGTAAGTGACTGACTCGCAGTCTTTTACTATCATTGTTCAAAAAATAGTAAAAAATAGTAGAGTTTTATTTATTTTTACTGGTAGTAGTAACATTCCTAATGTGCAAAAATTACGGTATGGACACTGAAAAGAATAACACAATCGCAAACGTAAAGGAAGTTAATTTGCTAAGATCCGCATGCAAAATGTAAAATGGTGTGTATTATCCAGTTTTTGAAGAGCACCGTCGCTCTCCCACAATAGCGTGCACAAGCAAACTAACGCCACCGGGAATCGCCTGATCAGATACCCTCCACCACTACAACTACCACTAGGCAATAAACACCACTGATGTGGAAACCACGACACGTGTTTCGGGGAAGAGACAAGTGTTAACACTTGATAATGATCACACGGATCTTAGCAACCTTCCTTTCCATCATTGTTTTCAGCTCAGAGTAGCGCAGCGAGCTATGGAAAGGGCCATGCTCGGAGTTTCTCTGCGAGATAAAATCCGCAACGATGTAATCCGCAGCAGAAATAGAGCAACCGACATATCCCTAAGGATTAGTAAGCTGAAGTGGCAATGGGCCGGCCATATAGCTCGTAGAACCGATAACCGTTGGGGAAGAAAGGTTGTCGAATGGCAACCTCGTACTGGAAAACGCAGTGTAGGGCGACCTGCATGGTTTTGCGAGAAGTCGATGGTTGCAGGTGGCTCAGGACCGTGTTTTGTGGCAATCTATGGTGGAGGCCTATGTTCAACAGTGAACTGTGATACTCAGTGGGCTTTATCGTCTCGTCACTTTCTTCCATTAAAATTACATCAATATAAAACTACCAACGAAAAGTTTATTTTAGTAATGAGGGAGCGAGCAAGTTCGTTATCTGCTGCTTAATGAATATGAAATGAGATGTCGTTAATTTGTAAAAGAAACGTATTATTCTATGCGGCAATGTGGTCATTTCTAGATTCCATTTCAAGGTCGTGAACCATGTGCTACATTGCTCACCAATCCTGTTCCCAAGCCGCTCGGAAAGCAATCAATTTTCATTTCTATAAAGGTCACTGGCATATTTAAGACATCAGTAGCTTTAAAACCTATCTAAAGATAAATGTATGGTGATAAATGTTCTCTTAGGTACCAGACATTAACACTGTTCTAATTATTAACTTGCTATATTTTTTGATCGGATAAAGTGACAAGACGCGAAGAACGGTCAACTAATGGTAAGTGCAAGGTCTGCCCATAACAAATGCTGTGTTACCCAGAACATTTCTGTGGTGCACCAAACAGCGCCCGTAATCTCGAGACATCACTTCTTAAGACTAATATTCCCAGTAATTACACTAGCTCTCAGTGCCCTTCAGACCGAAACAGTAATGCTTGCGCACTACTGCTTCACGGCGTAATAACTGGCCCTGCGGTGGTACCTACCTAGACGGATTCATCATCATCATAATTCAGCCTTTCACTATCACTAGTCCACCGCTGAAAATAAGATCATATTCATAGATTGCCACAAGTTTGTAACTCTCATTGTGGAGAGATTTTCTCATAGTTTGCACGCTTGGCAGGCGGGTTGGTAACCGCAGTTTATTTATTCAGATAATCCAGGCATCTCCTGGTTTTAATTTTCCCTCTGTCGACTTTTACGACACCCACGCGGTGAGAAGTTGTGATAGATTCTCTTAAGCCGCCATGACATTGTTTTTTTTAAGTTTGTTCAGGCACAGCTTCTCTGTTTATAAAACAATTTTAATGATATTACAAAGGGTATAATGTAATCATCAGGTTGGTCAAGTTCTGATGATGGAATCCATGAAAAAATCATGCAAATATGTTTGGAGCTGCTGCGTTGAAGTGGATTTTTTATTAAATAATTACTATCAATCACTACGAGAGCGACACACTTTTGTGGCTATCTATGGGGGAGGCCTACGTTCAGCAGTGGACAAATGATAGGCTGAAATGAAACAAAGTTAGGACCTCCTCTTTTTTTAAAATCTATTAAAAAAGAAACTACAACGTCATGGTCAATCACCTCCGAGGAAATTGGCAAGGGCCTTAACAGCATAGTTAAGCCACTATTATCATGGATCTAAAATTAATATTGAGTCCTTAGGCGGCCACGTCCTGCGCGTATCGGATGTTGGAACCGGACTGTCTGTAAGATGGCTTATAACAATGTCAGTTGCACTTCGTAGAGGAAAGAAAGTTAATTTGCTAAGATCCGCATGCAAAATGTGAAATTGTGTGTATTACCTAGTTTTGAAGAGCACCGCCCGCCCTCCCACAACAGCGTGCACAAGAATACCAATACCGTCACCGGGAGCCGCCACCAGATACCCTTCACCACTACAACACTACCATTAGGCAATACACACCACTGAAGTCGAGAACACGACACGTGTTTCACCTCAAAACGAGGCATTATCAAGTGATATTGACTCTACGACTGTCAACCGCCGACTCAGCATTGGTATTCTTGTGCACGCTGTTGTGGGAGGGCGGGCGGTGCTCGTCAAAACTAGGTAATACACACCATTTTACATTTTGCATGCGGATCTTAGCAAATTAACTTTCTTTCCTTTACTATAATGGATTTCCGCAAAGTAACGCCTGATTCCATTAAGTTGCACTTCGGCTTATATCCCTTGCCGTATGGGGTAATGATGTCCTCTTGGCCATTTTCAGCAACGGCGACAACTTCCGAATACTGATATTATAGTGCCATAAGTAAACACAAAAACACTCACATGCCCCAACTTACCCCCGCTCGATGTAACGCACATGCGATAAGATCAGAGGTAGCCTAGGACGCAGTGCAATCACATTACAACCAGACCCGAAAACCAACAATTTATGTTTTTGAATAAATATTGACTTCGTCTGTGAATCGAGCCCACGACCTGCGGAGTAGAAGTCAGGTACTCTAACCACTAAGCCAAGCGGTGGCGTAAAAGTCGATGAAAGTAAATAACAGGAAAATCAAACCAACACATAGCTTTATAGACATTTATAATGTCAGACCACAAATGAGATGATCAGAGATGGGGGCATTGTGTGAGGTATTGGGCATCTGTGGCCGCGACTGTCAGCTTGTGAAAGATTAATTTTAACAGTGGACTATTCGTAAGGTAATGTTCGCTTACTGTCATGAAAGATTTATTTCCACTATAGTTAAACTTCAATTCAAATCCAAATGAAATCGTCCGTCTCTGTCCCTCCGTCTGTTTGTTACCTTTTCACGGTTCAACCGCTAAATCGATCTTGACAAAATTTGGCACAGAGATAGCTTGCATCCTAGGGACGGACATACGGTACTTTTTATTGACGAGGCGTGGCCTAGTGGTCAAAGTGCCTGACTTCTACGCCGCTGGGTTCGATTCCCAGCCGGAGCCAACATTTGTGCTAAAACACAAATTGTTGGTTTTCGTGTCTGGTTGTGTTGTGATTTTCCCTGTGTTTCTGACACTGCATCCTAGCCTACCTCCGATCTTATCGCATCAGCGTTACATCGGGGGCGGGTAGGTTGCGACGAGTGAGTGCCTCTGTGTTTACGCGTACACTTGTGGCACTATAATATCTCCTACGCAGTTGATGGCTCTCGACAGTATTCGGAAGCTGTCGCCGTGGTTAAAATCGGCTAGGAGAACATCAACATCACTTTTTATCACAAAAAATCAAATAGTTCCCGCGCGATCTTTTAAAAACCTATCACCACGCGGACGAGGTCGCGGGCATCAGCTAGTACATTATATAACAACAAGTATCAATTCTCGAAAGACGTCGCGGTAACAATTCCCACCGTCTATCAAGATATCAATCGCAGTAATCTTCCGTTACCGACCGTTGTAACATTATGTCTAAACAACAAAACCGATGTCTATGAAGGTTTACTGTCAGAACTCGACCATCGCGTCATCTACCGGCTAATACCAGGAGTTGACGACTGTGCGGAAAATAATCTTCTTTTAAATGAAACTAATTTTACGGATTTTATCGCGTTTAATTTTTAATTTAATTTACCCATGGACACGGGGGGACATCCCACCGTGACCATGGGTGCTGTAAAGCACTCGAAACGTCGTGTTATAAATAACAAAATCCGTAAAATTAGTTTTATTTAAATGTGTAGTGTTCGCGTAAATATAAAAAATCATTATATTCTTCTTTTTTATTTTTTTCTCTTAATCATCAATCTGTTAATAGTCCACAGCTGGACATAGGCTTCTCCTAGGAAGGAAATGTTTACCATTATCACCACGCTTGACCTACGTATTACGCCTTAGATGTTGCAAAACATCAACTAAGTGTATATTTCCAGTTACGCGCCTTCAATACGAAAATTCTTTATTCAAAGTTATAATTATATTCAAAGGACTCGCTCTTCACCTATAGAATAAGATGGATTATTATTATTATTGTTATTATAGATTGATTATTATTATTATAGATTGATTTATAGTGCAGTTTAATTCCTTACTCGCCTTTTACGAGATCCATTGGATGAGATGGAGTGGTAGTATTCTTTTATCGAGCCGCCACCACATGCACTGTGCACCCAACAGCGCATGGTAGCGATGGGCTCACCACCTATCACACCAAGTGCATTATATTGTTTTGGTGAAACGTGGATTGTGGGAGTCATCTGTTTTTGCAGTGATGTCCCAGTCTCTGACTACCCCTTATGGGATACAGTCGTGATCTTATGTATGTATGTAGATTGATTTATTCCTATGCAGGAGTCCGTCTAGGTAGGTACCACCCCAGGGCCAGTTATCCTACCGTTAAGCAGTAGTGTGCAAACATAACAGTGTTTCGGTTCGAAGGGCACTGAGAGCTAGCGTAATCACTGGGCATATGAGACTTAAGAACCTATTTCTGAGGGTGATGGGCACATTGTAGTGCCGTACACAGAAATTTCTGGGTGGCACAGCATTTGTTATGGGCAGACGTTGCACTTAGCATCAGGTGAACGTTTTGCTCTTTTCATCACTTTATGCAATAAAAAAAAAGTGATTCTCTTTTTCCGCCATCAAACTGCATATTACTGTGCCCAGGGTCTCAGCTAAGGTGACCATTGCTGTTAGCCTTCCCGCTTTCAAGAGTTCAATAAGAGTATGAACATGTTAATCCTAATTTCTATGGCGGCAAATGAGCTAAACGATCTTTAAAAAACTAGTTCTTTTAGCATATATATTATTTTTTTAATGATATAAATTGCACAATTATTATTATTGTTATTTTATAATTTTATATGAAATCATAAAGTCCGCGATAAATTTAAATATCGAACGTCAAATTAAAATTATGTAAATGAATATTATTGCTAATACTAAATATTATTAAACGTAAAGTATTTGTCGTTAGCGAGAGACATCGCCTTTTAAGTTATTAAAAAAGTAAAACTAATTTGAAAAAATACAAATAATTATTATAGAATAGAACAGAATATTTTTTTATTCAATATAGATCATTTACATAATACTTATTGAACGTCATTTTTTTTTAAACTACACTGGTTCGCAAAGAAATGCCTCTGTCCTGGGAGGAATCAGTAAGAAAACGAGCGGGATTTTTTTTTCAGTCATTTTAAATATACAATTACAGCAGTTTTATAAAGATGTAGAAATAGCTTGGCAGCGATCACCTCATTCCCAGGGATTATCATCACCCATGTATTCCTTAATATTATAATAACCCTTCTTAACACAAATCTTTCTTCTTCTTAAAATAATTACAAAAATTTGTCTTCCAAGATATCGGTTTTAAAATCATTAACCGCTCTGGTTACACATCGCACTCTTTCGCCTTAGCGGCTATAAGACTCTGGAATGATATTGACATTAATATTATATAATAACTCTTGACACTATAAAAGCTCCTAACAAGTTTTCGTTCAAAAATAAAGTGCGGGAATATTTTAAAAAGTCGTTGCAAAGTTGAATTCTATTTTTCTCTCTTATTCGTGTGTATGTGTGTTTGTTTATATATGTATGTATGTGTATATATATAAAATTGTATCTGTATATATGTATGTATTGGTATAATTATGTATATACTCGTATATGTTTTATACTTCATGTATTTATATTTATATATGGTCATAAAAGCCGTGTGGTGGCGGCTCGTTAAAAGAATACTACCACTCCATCTCATCCAATGGATCTCGTAAAAGGCGAGTAAGGAATTAAACTGCACTGTGCACCCAACAGCGCATGGTGGCGATGGGCTCACCACCTGTCACACCAAATGCATTATATTGTTTTGGTGAAACGTGGATTGTGGCAGTCATCTGTTTTTCCCAGCCCAGTCTCTGACTACCCCTTATGGGATACAGTCGTGATCTTATGTATGTATGTATATGGTCAAAATTAATTACTTTTTTACTCTCTTAGCTTTAGCTGCACCGCCTATCACTATTATGTTTGTCTCTGCTTTGCCTTATGGTTGACTGGAAGAGAATGCTTTTAAACATTAAGTACCACATATGTACCACTAGTGCATAAAAGTTTAAATAAATAAAATTAAAATAATGTTAAAAGGTTGTATTTTAATCTATCGATCATAATTTCATGGAGTATTAAAAACATTTCATGGAGTATTAAAAACATGAGCCGTGGTAGCTCAGGGGCCTGGTGCTCGCCTTTAATTTCTTAGTAGGCGAGTGACCTGGGTTCGATTCCCGGTGCCAGCACCTCTAATATTGTTCTACAATTTTAAGTGCTGATTTATCACGTGCTTAGCGGTGAAGGAAAACATCGTGAGGAAACCTGCATGTCCGAGGAATAGAAATATTTCGAGGACATGTGCAGTCCGCCAACCCGCATTGGAGCAGCGTGGCGGATTCTTCCTAGCTCCAAAACATTCTCAGAAATGAGAGGAGGCCTGTGCTCAGCAGTGGGACATTTATAGGCTGAAACTTTTTTTTAAAAACATTGCGACCTAAAATTCTCCTTGAGGTACTCTAGAATCGATTATAATGGCAGGTATACTTTTAATTGTACATTTTGTATGGCAGATCATCTCTTTAACAAGGAACGTACCTGTTACTCTAATGAATGTTAATAAAAACTAATATAATTTATTCTACGTCATAGTACGGAATGTTGAATTTATCAGAAAAGAACGCTTGAAATGAAATTTAAATTCTCTATTAATTCCGGATCAAGAAATTAATTTCTAGTAATATAGTTAATAGAATCAGGCGTTACTTTGCGGAAATCCATTATAATGAAGGAAGGTAAATTACTTTGCTAAGATCCGCATGCAAAATATAAAAATGGTGTATATTACCTAGTTTTTTGAAGAGCACCGCTCGCCCTCTCTCAGTAGCGTGCACAAGCAAACTAACACCGCCACCAGGAACCGCCACCAGGTACCCTCCACCAACCACTACAATACTACCACTAGATAATATACACCACTGAAGTCCAGAACACTCCAGTTCACTCGGCGGCCGTTTGTCGTAGAGTCTATGATGCTTGATAATGCCTCGTTTTGGGGCGAAACACGTGTCGTGTTCTCGACTTTAGTGGTGTATATTATCTGGTGGTAGTATTGTAGTGGTTGGTGGAGGGTACCTGGTGGCGGTTCCTGGTGGCGGTGTTAGTTTTCTTGTGCACGCTACTGAGGGAGGGCGGGCGGTGCTCTTCAAAAACCTAGGTAACATACACCATTTTTATATTTTCCATACGGATCTTAGCAAAGTAACTTACCTTCCTTCATTAATGTAGTAATGTATGTGATACTGGTGGTAGGATTCCTATGCAGGAATCCGGCTAGGTAGCCACCCCAAGGCCGGTTATTCTGCCGTGGAGTAGTAGTGTGCAATTACTGTGTTTCGGTTTGAAGGGTACTGTGAACTAGTGTAATCGCTGGGCATATGAAACTTAAGAGCTGATGTCTCAGGCTGACGGGCGCTGTCTGGTGACGCACAGAAATGTTCTGGATTACACTGCATGCGTTATGGGCAGACGTTGCACTTAGAATTTGCTCGATCTGTCACTTACTCCAATAATATAATATAATATTTGCAATTTAATACCATATTGTAGTATGCCGTATATGACGCGCCGGTAGCTATCAACTGTGCAGGAGATATTACAGTGCCTCAAGTGCACGGGCAAACACAGAGGCACTCACTCGTCTTTACCTTCCCGCACCCGATGCAAGCTCATGCGATAAGATCACAGATCGACTAATATGATGATCGATGTCAGAGACATGTTGCATGTGGCATGGTGACAAAGACCATATAAACAATAGATCCGAAAACCAAAATTTAAGGTTTTTGCACAAAAATTGGCTCCGTCTGTAATTCAGACAAAGGACCGCGTAGAAGTCAGGTACTCTAACTATTGGGCCAGGCGGTCATTCATCATAATCATCATCATTTCAGCATATCAGTAGTCCACTGCTGAACATGGGCGTCTCCCACAGATTGCCACAATAGTTGATAGCTCTTATTTTGGGGTGATTTTGCGCCGCGCTTGGCAGGCGGGGTGGCAACCGCAGATATTCCAGGAAGATCCTGCTGCCCATCTCCTGGTTTTTGTTTTCTCTCTGTCGACTTTTACGACACCCACGGGATGCGATGGGGTGGCAGAGTCTCTTAAGCCACACGGCGGAGTCGGTCATTATCCATGCTAATATTATAAATGCGAAAGTAACTCAATCTGTCCGTCTGTCGGTTAGTTACCTTTTCACGGATCAACAGCTGAACCGATCTTGACGAAATTTGGCACAGTGATATCTTACATCCTAGGGACGGACATAGAATACTTTTTGTCCTGGAACATCAAATACTTATAAATTCTTACTGGTGGTAGGATTCCTATGCAGGAATCCGTCTAGGTAGGCACCACCCCAGGGCCAGTTATTCTGCCGTGAAGCAGTAGTGTGCAAGCATTACTGTGTTTCGATTTGAAGGGCACTGAGAGCTAGCATAATCACTGGGCATATGAGATTTAAGAACTGATGTCTCAGGGTGACGGGCGCAGTGTGTTGTCACACAGTAATTTTCTGGGTGACACATCATTTGTTATGGGCAGACGTTACATTTACCATCAGGTGGACGTTTTGCTCGTTCCGTCACTTTTAGAAATAAAAAAAAAAATAGTTGCGCGAGATATTTAAAAAACATCAGTTAATAAATAATGATTACGCAGTGAAATAGAGTAACATATATCCATTTTGGAGTCCTCCTTTAACCGTGTGGTGGCGTAGCCGTATGGTGGCGGCTCGTTAAAAGAATACTACCACTCCATCTCATCCATTGGATCTCGTAAAAGGCGAGTAAGGAATTAAACTGCACTGTGCACCCAACAGCGCATGGGAGCGATGGGCTCAGCACCTATCACACCAAATGCATTATATTGTTTTGGTGAGACGTGGATTGTGGCAGTCATCTGTTTTTGCAGTGAGTGCCCAGTCTCTGACTACCCCTTATGGGATACAGTCGTGATCTTATGTATATATGTGGAGTCCTTCTTGCGAAACGATTTTTAAATAAATTACTCTTCAATCGTGAGACACAAATGTTGAACTAACTCAAAACATTATGGTCGTTTTCGCGTAACTGAATCTTATTTGTCATCTTCAGGTAAAATTTTGGATAAAAACTTGCGCTCTTAGTCACAACTGCGTTAGTCACTAACCCGCATATTTCATTTAGTAATCAACAGAAGCGTCATTTTATTGCTCCGGGTATCGAATACCAACCGTAATCTTCATTTACTGAACACGCAAATTGGATTTTGAGTCCGTATGTACAAGGGTAAAGCAACCATGTGACCGATTACCGATCATCAAATGTACATTTGAATTTAATCGAAATGTTGACGCGACGCCGGGCTGTATCCAATTATTTTTATAACTGGTACGTATGGCAATTGAGTTTTTATTTACAATACATTTGGTACTATTGCTGCGTTGATGACAATTTCTGGTAGTATATCGAATTTCAGTAAAGAGTACCTAAGTCTTCATCGAAAATAATGTATTTGTCGGTGATAGTCTTCAGTCTGTAAGCAATCCACTGTTAGGTCTCCGATGAAGCTGTAAAAACCAAAAAGGCTACCAGCAATTACATCACCTAAATTATATATGTTAGGTCTAAGACCCTCTCAGAAGTGGGAGGATTTGCCAAAACCGCAAAATATAGTGACAGAAGAACCGACAATCGCAGCACTAGACATTTTAACTGGTATTACGATTCCTATATAGGGATTCGTCTAGGTAGGTACCACCGCAGGTCCAGTTATTCTGCTGTGAAGCTGTAGTGTGCATACATGACTGTGTTTCGGTTTGAAGGATACTGAGAGCTAGTGTAATTGTTGGTCATATAAAATTTACGAAACTGATGTCTCAGGGGGAATGACACATTGTGGTGCCATACAGAAATGTTCTGGGTGGTTCGCAGAATTTATTATGAGTCCAATAATAAATAAAATTAAATCAAAAACCAAGCATACCACTGCAAGACTTCAAGACACAGTTAGCTCTTTCTGCGTAGATCGGACCAAAAATAATAATTAAAAGCTGAAGGTACCCCAGGTTAACTATGACATCAGGACATCTGTCACCTCAGTCCTCCCGTGACCATGGGTGCTGTAAAGCACTCGAAACGTCGGGTTATAAATAGTAAAAAATTAAACGCAATAAAATCCGTAAAATTAGTTTCATTTAAATGAGTAGACGTTGCACTGACCACGTGAACGTTTTGCTCGTCTCGTCACTTTCTCCAATGAAAAAAGAGACCTTACACTTAATAGCGGTCTTATGACCGTATTCTACCTTAGAAGGCGCCCAAATCGCATGCCTAAAAATTTAGGAGTTGACTATAGCAAAAACACGTTTCACTAACCGTTAGGTCATGCCGATAATGAAGTTAGACAGTATCTAAAGTTAGGACACAGATTCAGGGATGCCTCAGGTACCCTTAAATTAACAGAAGTGACAGTGGCTTCTGCTCGACTAATCAAGCATCTGTTTAAGCTATTTCCATAATAAAATTAATTATTATGAATATTTGAATTATTAGAGTTTCTTGAGTTTTAAGATAACCTGGATGATGTAAACGTGCGTTCTTATGCCAGACCTCTAATGATTCGATCGGTTATAATGATACAGGACTTTGTAGGAAAGGAAGTTAAGATCCGCATGTTAAATATAAAGTTAGTAAGTGAGCGGCTCGGCGGCTGTCTGTCTTAGAGTTAATATCACTTGATAATGCCTCGCTTTGAGGTGAAACACGTGTCAGTTTTCAACTTCAGTGGTGTGGAATGCCTAGTGGTAGTGTTGTAGTGGTGGAGGGTATCTGGTGGCGGTTCCGGGTGGCATTAGTTTGCTTGGCACGCTACTGGGAGGGCGGGCGGTGCTATTCGAAAACTAGGTAATGTACACCATTTTATATTTTTCATGCAGATGAAAATTAATTTCCTTTCGTACATTATAATGGATTTCCGCAAAGTAACGCGTGATTCTATTAACTTTAACAGGATTTTGAAAACTTCTGAACAATTTACTTTTCCTAAAATTAATTTAAGTAAGTGCTTGTTGAAAATTTACAGGTATAAAGAATACCTACTAGCCTCAAGACATTGCCTCAAGCGTTTTAATCATTTGTTATTTGTGCCAAAGCTTCAACTAAACGGTTAGTTCGCAAATCGCGTGAGGCCTTTCTTTGCATGATTCGCAAAAATCTAATTTGTTCAACATCCGACATTTTTGAGATATTTTCAATACAAAATAACAAGTGAAAACTTGAAACTGATTTAAGAAAATACGTCTCTGAAACGCCAAAAAACGCCAAACAGTTGAGAAACAAAACGAATAAGTATCAAAAACCTAGGGTACTCCTAATATAGAAATGACATAGTAAAATCGATTTCTGAAACGCAACTTCATACTAATGATTGCTTAAAATAAGGTATTGCCTAGTTAGGCGTCACCTTGTTCGTCGTTAGTGAAAACGAGCAAATTTTTTAGGTCTGACATTCGAGATAGTTATCCCCCATGCCAGCCATCTATGGCGATGATTCTGACATTTCAGTCAAGTTTCACGACACCCACAGAATGTAATTGGGTTAGGATTCCCTTACACCACTACCAAATTTGAATTATAAAAAATATCTGCTCTTACCAATTTGGTATTCGACCATCTAGATAAAGAACTTGTATTTATTGTTCAATATTATATATATAAAAAAAACAACATATGCAGAGAAAGTATGAGCTACTATAGAAAAAGCTAAAGAAAGAAATGAAGATAAAATGTTTTCACTCCTCCTATAATGTAAATGCTTTTAAAGTTATGGAATTAATATCAAAAGCTTTTTGTCAAATTAAACGCGATTTCATAAAACTAATTTTTACGGATTTTATCACGTTTAATTTTTAAACTATTTATAACCCGACGTTTGGAGCGCTTTACAGCACCCATGGTCACGGGGGGACTGAGGTGACAAACGTCCCGATGTCATAGTTAATCCGGGGTACCTTCAGCTCTTAATTATTATTTTTGGTCCGATCTACTCAAAATGAGCTTACAGTATCTTGAAGTCTTGCAGTGGTATGCTTGGGTTTCGATTTAACTTTTCATTAGTGACGTCCATTAGTCGAATTATGAAACTATTTATCACACACTTTTCAGACACTGACTTGTTCGCATGCTCTCCTGCATCGTTCCGGAAAAAACATTTTACTGGTGGAAGGATTCCTTTGCAGGAGTCCGTCTAGGTAGGTACCACCCCAGGGCCAGTTATTCTGCCGTGAAGCAGTAGTGTGCAAACATTACTGTGTTTCGGTTTGAAGGGCACTGTGAGCTAGCGTAATCACTGGGCATATAAGACTTAAGAACTTATGTCTCAGGGTGATGGCCACAGTGTGGTGTCACACAGAATTTTCTGGGTGACACAGCATTTGTTATGGGCAGACGTTCCACTTACCATCAGGTGAACGTTTTGCTCGTTTCATCACTTTATCCAAAAAAAAAAAAGAAATCATTATACAATTACTTACTTTTGTTTTCATGTATATTTTTTACCAACAACCAAAGCGGTACAATTTACATAATGCAACGTCGTTTATTATACTTTTTCTAGAAATACTTGGTTGCGATTTCATACATTAATATAAATACAAAGTTAAGTAGTATAAAGATTCTAATATCATAATAATTTGCAAGTGAAGTAACACATCGAAAATTACAGCACTAACGATAAACAGAGGTTAAAGCAAAAACTTTACAGAGGTTACTCAATACTTGTACGCAAGAGGCGGCCTGAGAAATATTGCCCATTCAAACCTATTTCAAAATTGTCATCCGGATTAGTCCAATTTTCTTATTTATGGTCGTTTTTGGTATATATTTTTGCTCATCGCCATGGATGTTGCGAGATATGATAAAGATGTGCAAAATTGCAGTTTTTAAAAAAATCGATTATTATTTAAATTCTTCAAGTGAATATTTTTTTTCTTTGTAGAGTTACCCAGCATCTTAAGAAATGGGAACGTGACGAAAAAGGGAAATCAATGGCGGAGGAATTGCCTGGTAAGACTGGCAGGAATTGGGGAGAATAAAAGTAAACCAATGGAAGGGAATTGCTCCCGCTGAGTGGCAGAAGCAGTATATTGAACGGCAAGCTCGAACACAGCATTTCGTTTTGCGTGCTGCCGAAAAGGACTTCAGTCCTAAGCGTTTTAGTCTATACAAATAAATAGAATTGAAGTGTCTGTTTGCTATAACAAAATAACTGCTTTTTACTCAATTCTCATTAAAGTATATATGGTACGAAAACAAAAGAAACAAAATTTTTGTCTGTCTGTCTGTTTGTTCCGGCAAATCTCCTAAACGACTAGACCGATTTTTACGGGACTTTTATTGACAGACAGCTGATATTATAGCGGGTAATATAGGCTAATTAATAGGAGAAAAATAATTAGGGTTTCGCGCAGATAAATTATAACCCCAAAATCCGATTATAATAGGGAAGTATGCATGTATATCATCGTTTGGTTCGGCTTTTTACGCGGGTTAAGCCGCGGGGCGCAGCTAGCGTTTAATAAACTCGTATTTGTGCATAACTTAAGTTACATTAAATACTTATAAAGTTATAGAAGGTGCAAATAATGAGGTATTTCATTCAAAAATTAAAATACAATGTCAAATAATGTAGTCACAGTGTAGTTAGTTTTCGAAAACTGTGTTAAAAATTGAGTGTAGTGTTAAAAAAAAATTACCATCAGTTAGTGAAAAGACATTTTTTTAATGTTGTTAATTAAACTATGTCCGCGTGGTATTCGGTTTTTCAAAAATACCGTGGGGACGAAAAGTATCTTATGTCCGTCTCCAGGATGCAAGCCATGTCTGTGAGAAATTTCGACAAGATCGGTTCAATGGCTGAGCCATCGTCGTTTCAGCCTATCACAAGTCCACTGTTGAACATAAGCCCCCCATAGTGGCCACAAGTTTGTAGTTCTCATTTTCGGGGGATCTTACCTTAGTTGCCACGCTTGGCAGGCGGGTTGGCAACCGCAGTTAATTATAAGGATGTTCCAAGAAAATGCTGCTGCCCATCTCCTGGTTTTCATTTTCCCTTTGTCGACTTTTACGTTAAAAGCCGAGTGGCAGAGAGGCAGTTACTTTCGCAGTATGGATTTCGTTAGTATGGATGAAAGCAAAGAAAAAACAAATTCTGCAAATAGCGTCAGCATTCGTAACTCGGTTCTGCGAAACCCAAGTTCTTTATATCGTACACATCCATACGATACACGCACATTCGAAGGAACTTGCGCGTAGAATTTAGTATCGATTTGCATATTTCAAAACACTACATTAGGCCTTCTGTTATTTTTAAAGGGGTTATAGAACTTTTAACCGCACTGCTCTCGAACGAGCTGGTGGATCTTGACATTCTATAATAATCCATAATAATATTATAAATGCGAAAGTAGCTCTCTGTTCCTCTGTCTGTTTGTTACCTATCCACGGTTCAACCGCTGAACGTATCTTGATGAAATTTGACACAGAAATAGCGTGTATCCTGGAAATGGACATAAGGTACTTTTTATCCTGGAAAATCAAATTGTACCCAAGGAATGTTTAAAAAATCTATATCCAGGTCGACGAAGTCGCGGGCGTCATCATTATCATTATTTCAGCCTATTGTAGTCCACTGCTGAACATAGGCCTACCCAATAGAGTGCCACAAAACACGGTCCTAAGCCAACGCGGGCATCATCATCATTTCAGCCTATCTTAGTCCACTGTTGAACATAGGCCTCCCCCATAGGCTGCCACAAAGCACCTACATCCATCAACTTCCCGCAAAATCGCGCAGGTCGTCGCTCCATCTAGTGGGGGGGCGCCCTACACTGCGTTTGCCGGTACGAGGTTGCCAGTCTAGAACCTTTCATCCCCAACGGTTATCGGTTCTACGGACTATATGACCGGCCAATTGCCACTTCAGCTTGCTAATACTTAGGGATATGCCGGTTACTTTAGTTCTGCTGCGGATATCATCGTTACGGATTTTATCACGCAGAGAAACTCCGAGCATAGCTCTTTCCATAGCTCGATGAGCGACTCTGAGCTTCCTCAAGCGGCCCGCAGTGAAGGACCACGTCTCGGTTCCATATGTGGTCACTGCCAACAGGCACTGGTTGTAGGCCGCGGGCATCGGTTAGTTCTAAATATTTGGTAGACAACCTGATTTCTTCAAGTATTTTTGTTTATTTTTTTTATTGTAGAAAGTGACGAAACGAGCGAAATGTTCACCCGATGGTAAGTGCAACATCCGCCCACAAAAAATGCTGTGTCACTCAGAATATTTCTGTGTGACACCACACTGCGCCCGTCACCCTGAGACATCAGTTCTTAAGTCATAATGCCCAGTGAATCCGTCTAGCTAGGTACCACCCCAGGGCCAGTTATTCTGCCGTGAAGCAGTAGTGTGCAAGCATTACTGTGTTACGTTTTGAAGGGCACTGTGAGCTAGCGTAATCACTGGGCATTTGAGACTTAAGAACTGATGTCTCAGGGTGACGGCCGTAGGATCAGTTATTCTGCCGTGTTCAGTCATGTTCACATTACTGTATTTCGATGTGTGTTTTGTATTGTGATCGAAATCGTTTTAAGGAAAGGCCACGTCAAAAGTACCCGCAACCGACGAGCTTGTATGAAAACACTAATGAAAGTAGAGGAAGCTAAAGATGTGTGTCAGGATCGTAGCAAGTGGAAAGATGTGGTCTCTGTGGATGTGACTCAGTGTATGATGTACTGTGTTTCGGTCTGAAGAGCACTGAGAGCTAGTGTAAACACTGGGCATATGAGACTAAATAACTGATGTCTCGGGTGACGGGCGCAGTGTGGTATCACACAGAAAAGTTCTGGGTGACACAGCATTTGTTATCCATCACTTACCATCAGGTGACCGTTTTGCTAGTTTCGTCACTTTATTCAATTAAACAAAAGCACAAAAATAGAATTCATTTCTAAACTTGGTCCCTGCAGGAATATCACTAGTTAGCCATATCGTAAACGCACTAACCCATTGTTATGCGGTCTTAACGCAACTATCTTCTATAATTGTGTGGTGAAACTTTTTTTTTCGATACCGCAACCATTGTGCAACAAACAACAAAACAGTGGATACGATAGCAACTGTGGGATGTGCCGTGGGATCGTAGCGTTTCGTTCTTTAAATTATTATCGTGGTGAATAATCTTGTTTTGCAGTGAAACGAGACTTAAGAAGAGACAAAGATCACGTGAATGATAAATCGTATGTATTTCGATACGCTAGTTTCATGATTCCAATTTTAATTTAACTATCTCTTTATCGCTGTTGTGTACATGAGAACGGAACGTCTATAATACTAGCTGCGGCTTGCAATTTCACTCGCATAAAATGATAGGTGTCCGGCAGAGTAGATTTTTTTTTAATTGGATAAAGTGATAAACGAGCAGAACGTTCTCCTGATGGCAAGTGCTGTGTCATCCAGAAAATTTCTGTGGGACACCACACTGTGCCCGCCACACTGAAACATAAGTTCTTAAGTCTCATATGCCCAGTGATTACGCTAGCTCACAGTGCCCTTCAAACCGAAACACGGTAATGTTTGCACACTACTGTTTCACGACAGAATAACTGCCCATGGGGTGGTACGTACCTAGACTGCTTTTACTGGTGATAGAATGTTATCACCAGTAAAAGCACCTTACTCTTTCCAACCGAGAAGTCGTAAGAGGCTAGTAAGGTCTTGTACGGGACGCCTTTATTCGTGTAGAGTAACACCATAATATGCACTCCTACTATGTCTCCACACCTCCAACGTATCAGAAGAGCGTCTACATCGGGTCCTAAAGAACCTCCCAAAAAAAAAACCACTCAAGGAGGTCAAAGCTGACCTGCTCGCACAAAAGCTCCCGATTCAATCCGTGCACCGGATGTACAACGGCCGCACGAAGGCGCCCACCATGGTGCTAATCGCCCTTGAGCGTTCCCCAGCCAGAAAACAGATTTTTAATCAGAAAACCTGCTGCAACCTCACGGGACTAACAGTCGAAGCCCCGTTCAAAAACGGCCCTCCATCTCAATGTCATAAATGTCAGCTTTATCTTCAGTCTTCGCGGAATGTTTATGCACGAGCACAGTGCGTTAAATGCTTTGGCGTTCTCGCTACCTCAGACAGTCCTAGACCAAGCACAAAACTTTGTCAGCAGACTTCGGCCCGCCCTCTTGTGTTCTCTGTAACACAGAAGGCCACACGGCCAACTAACTACCGGCCCCAAGGCGCCGTAATCCTAAAGACTGAAAGCTGTGAACTAACTTTAAGAGCTAACTT
Organism: Luehdorfia chinensis; assembly: GCA_019845155.1. NCBI lineage: Eukaryota > Metazoa > Arthropoda > Insecta > Lepidoptera > Papilionidae > Luehdorfia > Luehdorfia chinensis. The sequence continues at coordinate 4,469,879 of JAHVAK010000390.1, forward strand.
TGGGCTAACAGTGACCATCAATAATTTAAAAAAAAACTATACTGCTCGTGGGAACACGATCGGTAGTACTAAAATGGCAGCGACGTGGTTCGTCAGTCGACACGTCCCGTTTTCCGCGAGGGTGAAAAGTGGGCTCAGAGTGCGGCTCCATAAGTCCAAGCAAGAAATTTTACGTGAAGCAGTAATGTGCAAACATTACTGTGTTTCGATTTGAAGGGCACTGAGAGCTATCGTAATTACTGGACATATGAAAGTAAAGAACTGATGTCTCTGAAGGACGGACGTAGTGTAGAGCCATACAGAAATTCATTCAACATTCTGGGTGACACATTTGTTATGGGTTACGCTTCACTTTCCATTAGGTGAACGTTTTGATCATCTCGTCGCTGGCGGTCAAAACGGTCAAACAATTTGTTAAACATACATACATACAGACATAAGATCACGACTGTATCCCATAAGGGGTAGTCAGAGACTGGGCACTCACTGCAAAAACAGATGACTGCCACAATCCACGTTTCACCAAAACAATATAATGCACTTGGTGTGACAGGTGGTGAGCCCATCGCCACCATGCGCTATTAGGTGCACAGTGCAGTTTAATTCCTTACTCGCCTTTTACGAGATCCATTGGATGAGATGGAGTTGTAGTATTCTTTTAACGAGCCGCCACCACACGGCATTTGTTAAACAAAGACTTTTTAAGAAGGGTTATTATAATATTAAGGAATAGATAGGGATGATGATAACCCCCTGGGAATGAGATGATCGCTGCCAAGCTATTTCTACATTTTTATAATACTGCTGTAATTGTATATTATTTTAAAATTATTGAAAAAAAATCTCGCTGGGTTTCTTACTGGTTCATCCCAGGACAGAGGCATTGTAGCTTAAAAATATGACGTTCAATCAGTATTATGTAAAATCTATATTGAATAAAAAATATTCTATTCTATTCTATTCTTACCACTAGGCAACGCGGCCGCCAAAATATTACATTTTCATAATGCTTTTACTTTACTAAAGCCAAGCTTTAACTTTTATCCGTACTTATATTACAAATGCGAAAGTAACTCTCTCTGTCGCTCTGTCTGTTTGTTACCTTTTCACGACTCAACCGCTGAACCGATCTTGACGAATATTGGCACAGAGATAGTTATCATCCCGTAGACGGACGTAGGATACTTTTCATTCCGAAAAATCAAATACTTCAGACGGGATATTTAAAAAACCTATATCTACGCGGACAAAGTCGCGGGCATCAGCTAGTACACAATATAGTAAAGAAATATAGTACAAAATTTGTACAAAGGTAGCCTCAACGTTTTTTTCTTTAAATTACGTCAGTTTGTTGTTTTGTACAATAAATATAATAATGCTTGTACCTATTTGATAAAAAAAAACAAGTTTAAAAACTCGTTATGAGACGTAATATGCAAGCAAAATTTTGGTTAAATTTTATCCCATGAAAATTTAACGAAAGTATTTTAATACAGCTTTAGTTGTAATCTTTTATTGCCCCATACACGGATTTCTCTTGTACCATGGGTTTGTTTTACAGAAATCAATTTGACATGCGCAAAAAACCGGACCCCAAATCTTAACAATTTGTGATTTCTTATATTTACGTGAACACTACACATTTAAATAAAACTAATTTTACGGATTTTATCGCGTTTAATTTGGCTATTTATAACCCGACGTTTCGAGTGCTTTACAGCACCCATGGTCACGGGGGGACTGAGGTGACAGATGTCCTGATCTCATAGTAAAGGTACTCCGGCTTTCAGCTTTTTATTATTTTTGGTCCGATCTACGCAGAAAGAGCTAACTGTATCTTGAACTCTTGCAGTGGTATGCTTGGTTTTTGATTTAATTTTATTAATTATAGGATCCCAAGCTGGTGGTAATACCCAACCATCTTCTCTATTAAAATTAGGATGTTTTTTTAATTTCAATAGCCTCGCGAATCATCCTTGATAGGAATCGGTGTTTTTTGCGAGGATTTGTGGTTTATCAAATCTGATGTAATGGTTGGGATGATCCAGAACATGGTCACAGACTGCAGACTTCCTGGAGCGACGATGCTTCACGTCAGCTATATGTTTTTTTTACGCGGGTTTTTACTGTTCTTTTTGTTTGCCCTATGCAAGAGAGACCACATTCACAATCCAGCTTGTATACTCCTGCATCTTGTAGAGGGATGTTACACTAGACAGATGGTAAAGACTCACTTATATTCTTCGGCGGCTTGAAAAGTTATAAATAGTCAAATTAAACGAGATTAAATCCGTAAAATTCGTTTCATATAAATTAACAATTTGTGTTTTAGCAAATGTTGGCTCCGGTTGGGATTCGAACCCAAGACCCGTAGCTTTGAGGTCAGGTACGCTAACCACTGGACCACACGTTCTTTGTTTTCATTTACTGGACGCTGCGAAATTTGTACCTATTGTTGCAACTATTTCTTTTTACATACATACATACATAATATCACGATTGTATGCCATAAGGGGTAGTCAGAGACTGGGCACTCACTGCTAAAACAGATGACTGCCACAATCCACGTTTCACCAAAACAATATATTGTATGTTATTTTTGGTAGGTACTAACTTTATGACTAGCCTATTTTTTTTTATTTTCTTTAGAATTAACATCTCTGGAGCATCTACGCGAACCTTTCAAGAAGGTACAATGATACCTTTACCTTTTGTTTTTGTTTTTTATTCTTTTTTATGGAACTAAGTGACGAGACGAATCGTTCACCTGATGGAACAGGAATTAATCACCGCTTATCGCACTAAATTGTGGTCGAACGACTAATAAAAAATGAAAAGACACCTAACATGACTTTTGCGACTCCCACTTCATTCTGAAGTGGCCGTATGGTGGTGGCTTAATAGAATCCACCACCCCATCTCATCCCGTGGGTGTCGTAAAAGTCGTCAGAGGGAAAAAACCAGGAGATGGGCAGCAGCATCTTCCTGGAACTTCTGAAAAAATAAACTGCGATTGCCAACCCGCCTGCCAAGCGTGGCAGCTATGGCAAAGTTCACCCAAAATGAGAACTACAAACTTCTGTGGCAATCTATGGGGGAGGCCCATGTTCAGCAGTGAACTAGTTATAGGATGAAATGATGACGATGAAGGGAAGAAATGGGTAGGCAGACTCTCTAACGTCACCACCTCAAAGTTATCTACACGGTGTCATACCATAATTAAATAGTTACTATACTTTATTTAACGTAACTAGTTTTTTGTTTTATCAATTATAAAAATACAATAACATAAACTTCACTTTGAGATTACACGACACTTCGCATGCAGGTAAAGAGCTATATAACCGCATGTGTAACGTTTATAGCAGCTATGAATAAAAAAAAAATGATATCGACTACCAAATCAGACAATCGATCAGGTAATCGATGTTGCATCGGCATATGATGCGAACCGTGAATGCATTAAAAGGCACCTCGCATGTCTTCATCGACCGCAGATCGCGTCAGCGGTCGATTCGATTTTGCGATATACTTATTATATATATTTATTGAAACGAAGTTCCTTATGGGGCGTTGCGGAGGGGTACCCTAGCCGGCAAAAAACGTCCGTAACGTTAAAACAAAAAAGCGTAAGATTTTTATCTATACTAATATTATAAAGAGGAAAGATATGTTTGTTTGCAATGATTTAACTCTAAAACTACTGCACCGATTTTAAAAATTCTTTCACTTATATACAACTAAATTATCAGCGAATAACATGAGTTGTATTTTATTAAAAAAAACCGAGATCCCTACGAAAATTGCATTTTCATCAGTAAATATTTGATACCTTAAGTTACATCAGTAACTTAAGGTATCAAAAATTTACTGATTAAAGTCATTATTTGGCGTGCGCTGCAAACGATATTAATGATAAAGAAAATAATGTACTACATTTTCATAGTACTCATCATTACTCACAAAAAAGTCCGCGAGGGTATAAACATGGAGCGTGCTTTGGTTGTCTATGAAACTATTCTTTGTAAATTTATTTATAACTAGCTGGTGCCCGCGACTTCGTCCGCGTGGATATAGGTACTATTTGATTTTCCGGGATAAAAAATATCTTATGTCCGTCTGTAGGATGCGTGCTATCTGTGAGCAAAATTTCGTCAAGATCGGCTCACCGGTTGAACCGTAAAATGGTAAGAAACAGACAGAGGTACAGAGAGAGTTACTTTCGCATTTATAATATTAGTATGGATGAATTTTTACTAAGATAAAAATATGATTCACGAAAGAGTTACCTATGGAGTTTCTGTCGCCTGTTTCTGTCGCCTGTTTCTTCTCCGACAGAGGAACCAGTAGATTGTAAAAAAAATACGTTTGACAAACGAATTTATATTTTTTACGTAGAAAAAGATAGAATTTTCATTTAATTTCATTAATAATCGATTACTTTTTTTTTTATTGTATAAAGTAACGAAACGAACAAAAAGTTCACCTGATGGTAAGTGCAACGTCCGCCCACAACAAATGCTGTGTTACCCAGAATATTTCTGTGTGACACCACACCGCGCCCGTCACCCTGAGACATCAGTTCTTAAGTCTCAAATGCCCAGTGATTAAGCTAACAGTGCCCTTCAAACCGAAACACAGTAATGCTTGCACACTACTGCTTCACGGCAGAATAACTGACCCTGGGGTGGTACCTACCTAGACGGATTCCTGCATAGGAATCCTACCACCAGTAACTATTTGATACGAGCAATGGAGAAGGCAATACTTGAAGTATAGTAAAGGACAGGAAACACCTTTCTCTCATTTATTTCCGCAAAGTAACTATTCTATTACTACATCCTTCACGCAGATTACAATGAGAGGGTGACGCAACGTTTTATATATGAACGATCTATTTCAAATTGAATAGCGATCTATTGAGTAAATGTCAAAAGCATAGGCACTTTGAGCGAGTTATGAAAACAGCTACGCCCTCTGTTTCTCTGCGAGATAGAATCTGTAACGATGTTATGCAGAACTAGAGTAACCGACAAAGCCCTGAGGATTAGCAAGCTGCAGTGGCAATGGGCCGGCCATATAGCTCGTAGAACTGATGACCGTTGGGGAAGAAAGGTCCCCGAGTGGTGACCTCGTACCCGCAAACGCAGTGTAGGGCGCCCCTACTAGATAAAGCGAAGTCGATTGCTCAGTCATTGCGGTAGCTCAAGACCGTGTTTTGTGATCTATGACGGTGGCCTATGTTCAATAGTGGACTTGAGGTGGGCTGAAATGATGATGAATGATGAAATGTTTACGAAAATGTGTCGCATTGGGGAGAAAAGAGCTTGCAAATTAAAATCCTATACCTCATTACACAACTGTAAATACAATATTTTTTTTCCATATTCTTGTAATATTTTTTTTTTATATAAAAAAGAACAACATGTTTTTGCACCGACATCACCCGTCAGCTCTCATTTTCGGTGGGAAAAAGGCGTGACTGTATGTATAATTGAGTGGTTATGATTTCATTACATTATTTATAGGCATAAATCTTGCCAAAAGTCCAAGACATTTAACAGCGGAAATCGCATTCAAATTCATTGATGGCCAAAACGTTCATCTCATGGTAAGTGCAACGACTGCCCATAACAGATTCTGTGTCATCTAGAATATTGCTGTTTGGCACCACACGGCGCCCGTCCCCTGAGCCATCAGTTTACATTAGCTCTCGGCGCCCTTAAGACCGAAACACAGTAATGTTTGCACACTACTGTTTCACGTCAGAATAACTGGCCTGGGGTGATACCTACCTAGACGAATTCATGCATAGGAATCCTACCACCAGTAAAACTAAACTGAACCTACCTAACAATGGAAAAATCGAAATACGACGACACCTAAAAACCAATAATCGAGTATGCACTAGAGTTTGAATGACTTAATATGTTTCGATTTATTATCATATTATTATTATATTATTATCTATTAATGTGACGTGGAGTTATGTACGGCTTTCGACATAACAATTTTTTATAAAAATTTTGACATTTAAACATTTAACCAAAAAAAAACTATTCCATTTTTTTATACCGTACTGTGAAAGATTATGGACCTTATTGACCGACATAACGTTTTCCGAAATCGGTCGACTGGGGACCTTCTAGTGTATGCCACACATCTCTGGGGTGACGCCCTCGAGAACAATGGTGAAGCGAAGTCTCGAATGCCTTTAACAGCACGCATCCTTCATATGGTAAATCCCCTGGACAGGTCGCCTGTATTTTTTTTTATTAGAGACCTTCTCTACGACGAAACGAGCAAACGTTCACCTGTGTCACCCAGGAAAATTCCACAATGCGCCCGTCACCCTGAGACATCAGTTCTTAAGTCTCACGTGCCTATCATAGTGATTACGCTAGCTCTCAGAGCCCTCAAACCGAAACACAGTAATGTTTGCACACTACTGCTTCACCGCAGAATAACTGACCCTGGAGAGGTACCTATCTTTACGAGTGGTTATTGGCGGCTGCTTCTCAAAGGCTATAGCGAAGAAAATCTTCATCGGAAAATATTCAAATTAGTTCTAGTTTAAAATTAGAAGTGTCGAATTTTTGAATAACAATACTATTTACATAATGCTAAAACCTACTCGGCCATTTTAAAAGCGTTCATTAAAATTTAAATTTAAAGTAATTTAATATAAACGGAGAGTTATTTCAATATAAACGGAATAATATCAGCCTCAGATTTGTATCTTCTGGCGGTTGGCAGTTTGACATGACTGCACGGAAATATCTTTTTACTGACACGTTTAAATCAATTCATAATATGTGTCCGATTATCTATATACTTTTTATTTTATACTATCTGTGCCCCGCGGTTTGACCTGCGTAAAAAGCCGAGCCCGATCGATGATATTCATATTTTTCTAAACTTCAAGTACCTCAAGTTCCCGCTACAGTATCAGTGAAAGTCCTGTCAAAATCGGTCCAGCCGTTTCGGAGATACGCCGGAACAAACTGTCATACAGACAAAAATTTTAAAAATTTATTATTTTTCCGAGGTACCATATATACTTACACAAGCATTGAGTAAAAAGCTGTAGCAAACAGACAGATAAAAAACAAAGTAATGATAGGCAAATGACACCTGATGTCAAGTGCAACGTCTGTCCACAACAAATGCTGTGTCGCACAAAACTTTGCGACACTGCTCTCAATGGTTGCACATTAGAGCTTGACGACAGAATAACTATATAATAACACTGCAGTGGCAGTATTCTCCAGGTTATTCTCTAGCGGTCATCACCGAAAATCAGCGTTGCGCTTGTTAGCGCAGCAATATGCTGAGTGATGACCCTTTTGGCATGACACGCGACGTTCATACAATAGCCAAACGTACAGCTTAGATATAAGATTAGTTGTAAGGATCAACTTTTTATGGTTACTTTTATGTTAATGTTTGTTTGTAAATGCATGTTTTGTACATCTGCGGTTTTTGCCTAATAAACATATTCTTTCTTTGTAACTGATTTGAATGATTCTTTATAAGAGAGAGGATATCGTAAGGGTGGTACCATATAATTTTGGTCAAGTTCTGATGGTGAATGTATGAGAAAAGAAACTGTTCAGAGCTGCTGCGTAGAAGTCAGATTATTGATTAAATAATTATATTCAATACGTTATTAAATTTTAAAGCATGTTACGGGAAATCACTTATCACTAATCATAAACATGTCAATGAGAACGGACTCAAGATAAACTGGCTCGAAGGGTCAAGAAAACAAACATGTTTTTGTTTTGGTCATCACTATCGGCGCCGTTATCAGTTTAAAATGGGATAACTAGAAAAGTACCATACAGCGTCTCCTGTTAAGATGGTCACTGGTCGTATGCCTCTACTGTTGGAAGGATTAGCCGTACCGTCACGCTTGGTCCGTACCGCGTCACCTTAACGTCACCGCAAGCTGAATAGCGATAGCGGTACCAAAACGTTCACCTGATGGTAAGTGCAACGTCTTCCCATAACAAATGTGTTGTCGTCCAGAACATTTCTGCGTCACCACACCGCGCCATCACCCTGAGACATCTGCTCTTAATTCTAATATGCCCAGTGATTGTGCCTTTAGTGCACTTCAGACAGACCTACCTAGACGGATTTCTGCATAGGAATCCACCACCAGTAAATTCATTCATGAGTCCATTCGTCGACATTCCACAAGCTTCTCCCCCATACTGGACACCACTGGACAGTATATCCCTTGGTTGCCAATCGACAACTTTCTTTACCTAACGGTCCTAAACACCACTAGCCAACTACTATTAAGTCTCACCACTATTCTTATGTTCACCTCTTAATTTTATCTATTTAAATAAGATTTTTTTGAATAAAACTAAATTTTACGGCTTCTATCGCGTTTAATTTTTCTATTAATAACCCGGCGTTGTGAGCGCTTTACATCATCTACGGTCACAGGTAGACTGAGGGATCATGTCCTGATGTCATAGTCAAAAATCTGAGGTACACCTTCAGATTTTTTATTATTATTTTTGGTCCGATCTACCTAAAATGAGCTGCTCGCAGTGGTGTGATTGGTTTTCGACTTTCTTTTATTAATTAAAACTACCAAGCCGCTGATACTGTCCAACCATCTTCTGTATTAAAATTAGGGTGTTTTTTTTTAATTTAAATAGCATCGCGAATCATTCTTGTTAGGAATCGGTGTTAATTTGCTAAGATTTGTGGTCTTTCAAATTTGATACAATGATTGGGACGATCCAGAACATGGTCACAAACTGCAGACTTCCTACGGCGTCGATGCTTCAAATCAGCTAACCATGTTCTGGGTCATGTCTCATGATCCAGAACATACACAAAGAGTGAGCGCAATATTGTGCCACACAAATGTTCTGGTTCTGGGTGACACAGCATTTGTTATAAGTAAACTTTATGCAAGCTGAAGTGGCAATGGGCCGGCCATATATGGTTATCCGATAACCGTTGGGGAAGAAAGGTTCTCGAGTGGCAACCTCGAACCGGCACACGCAGTGTAGTCCCTCCCCCCCCGTCCCCCGACGACCTGAACTGTTTTGCGGGAAGTCGATGGATGCAGGTGGCTCAGGACCAATTTTTGGCAATCTATGGGGGAGATGATGTTGAAAAAATTACACTTACAGTCAGAAGATCGATTTATGCGTCTCGTCACTTTCTTCCACACTGCCGTGTGGTGGCGGCTCATTAAAAGAATACTACCACTCCATCTCATCCAATGGATCTCGTAAAAGGCGAGTAAGGAATTAAACTGCACTGTGCACCCAACAGCGCATGGTGGCGATGGGCTCACCACCTATCACACCAAGTGCATTATATTGTTTTGGTGAAACGTGGATTGTGGCAGTCATCTGTTTTTGCAGTGAGTGCCCAGTCTCTGACTAACCCTTATGGGATAGTCGTGATCTTATGTATGTATGTCACTTTCTTCCATAAAAAGTAGACCAAGAACGTTCTAGACTTAAGCTTCAGATGCAGGGTCGTTACTAGGCGAGTCTCAGGTATTGTACTTTCATGGGTCAGTGAAAGTCGTATTGTTGTCGTTATTATTTAATTAAGCAATCAGACTCAATAGCAATCCTTTCACTACTCACTTCAATTCGTGAGTAAAGTTATTGGTTGTGAAAGACTTAGCCAAACAGCAAACTGGTGGTAGGATTTCTGTGTGTGCAGGAATCCGTCTTGGTAGGCACCACCTCAGGTGTAGTAGCACTGAGAGATAGAGTAATAACTAGGCATATGAGACTTAAGAATTATATCTCAGGGTGATGAACGCAGTGTGGTGTCACACAGAAATGTTCGTTTAATATATAAATGTTTTTTTAATATTTAATAAATAAAAATTTAATAATTAAATTAAAGTGGTTGTTGGTTAAACAATATATAACCCATGAATGTCTATGGAATAATAAGAGCCCATCCTATAAAATGGTTCAATTGAAATAGGACGTCTTGCTTTATTTGCTCCACAATAATTGCAAATAGGTGGTGGTGCTAGGATTTCTATCCAGGAATCCGTGTAGGTAGGTACAACCCCAGTGCCAGTTATCCTCCCGTGAAGCAGTAGCGTGCAAGCATTACGGTGTTACTGTCTGAACGACACTAAAAGCGTAATCGCTGGTGTCTTAAGAGCTCATGTCTCACGGCGGCGGGCGCAGTGTGGTGTAACACAGAAACGTCCTGAATGACACAACATATGTTATGAACAGAAGAAGCACTGTAGCGACATCAATGTCGCCAGTTCGTAGCTACCCTTTTCCTTGGCAGCCTTATCCGCCAAAATGGTTCTCCCGACGTGACATGAACAACGCAGCCAACTTCTCCCAACAACAGCAACAACGTCGCCGGCAGCCACATCATCAGACTATTGTCGGCACAACGCGTGCTTCCTAGTCTCTCAGCCACTGAGGATCATCAGCGGCGGCCCGTCTCCTCAGGCTGACTCTTGCAGCATCAACACTGTCTCCATACTTCTAGACAAACTGAAGATCTGGAGACAGCTTCTCCACGTGGCCAGACTGCACCACATCGCCGAACGACTCAAAATTTCCACGTTTACTACGACTTTCAGTTTGACATCAATTTCGCCACATAGAAGCTTAAGAAATACGTCACAAGTCCATAATCGCACTATGAAAGTTTCTGTAGATTGAAGATTACTGGTACGAGGAGACGTCCTCCCCAGATCAGACCACCCGATCTGGCACCTACCCTTTTTCTTGGCAATATAATTCGCCAAAGCACTTACTCGTACCTTCAGGAACATTTGGCTTTATAAAAAAAAAACATATTGTCTTTTTTTATAAATTCAGGATTAGTGCCCCACTAAAAATACAACAATAAACTAATCAAATTAGCGAATAATTATTTATTAAAATATTGTAATAGTTTTTAATATAGTTCTATATCTAGAATAATAAGTCTAAAGTAGATCCCAACACTAACCTGCGCAGACGCAATGTACATGCACGACAGTGCTACGCACACCAACAAAAAGTGTTTCACATCCATATTAACTCCTCTCCTAACACACATTTGAACGCACTGTAAAAATGTCATGACACACATCCCTGGAAGTGTTTAAAAATCACATTAACTTTGTTATTTGATTTAAAACAGTCTAGAATTATTTACTTTGGCGCAGAAGTAGCAAAAAAAAAGAAACTATTTCCAAAACTAGTTTGTATATTTTGTGATCGCTAGTTGCAATTTCATTCGCTTGCTATAAAATGATAAACAGGTTGAGATTTTAAATTTAACAAAAATCTCAAACAAACTTCCTTTTATAATTAATAATTTTAATTAGGGAATCAAATATCATTTAAACGTAAGTTAATTTATTAATAGGAAATACTGTAGCTAGACAGAACACAGTATTAAAATTCTAAATAAATCTCACTCAATCAAATATTCGCTAAATTTGACCTAGTTTTTGATAGGCCCAATGAATTGTTTGTTTTGATTCTAATGTAATGACATATAATTCGCATTGATACGAAGTAATCAATGCACAAATATTACAATAAATTCAGTAGCTGTATTATTTAGTAATAACAAACCATTTGACATTTAGGACTCTAGTTAGATGCGACTACACATTCACTTATAATTCACCTTTCGAAAACTCGAGTTCGATAGTTAAAATGCTGTAATCGATAAAATAAAAAGTAAGGGTACAGCACTATAAATGACACTTATGGTATTGTCGCTCGAAGTATTTTTCGTTCGTTCTGTTATTTTGTTAGCGCGCGTCCGATTCAATCGAAGCTCAACGCAAGACTGGTTGTCTGGAGATGGTATCATTTGATAGTTCCTCGCCCCTACTCTGCTTGGAATCCTGAACCGTCCTTGATAGCGCAATGTTCACACAATGTCGGCAATGCCAGTGCATCCGACGCGTAATGGACAATTTATTTCGACTTTTTATGGTTCAAGTAAGTTGTTGGCGGGCATTCGTTTTATTACGTATTCTGTCACGATTTTCAAATTATGTAACGAAAACCATAAACGCATATAATTCATAATTTACTGTGAAGATTTTGAAGTAGATAACAATCTAATAATGGTTACTAAAATAAAGACAGCCAATTAATGTTTTTTTCTATTTCAATATGACATGGAGGTTGTAATAAAAAACATTTTGCCAATTCCACTTTATTACCTATGTAAAATTATGTCAGTCTGTTATAAAAAAATATATAATTCAAAAACTAGTTATTGGGAACCGTTAAATGTATTTTTAAACTTTCTTTGTCACCGTGCCTTTGTATATTTTCTAATTGAAAGAAAGCACGAATCTGAATTAATATAAAATTACTACATTACTAAATAAAATATACTTAATAACTTATTTTTCAATAAATAAATTAATTGTATTTTGTTTTCTATCAAATAGTAAATTGTATACAGCGTATATATTGTAGAAGCATCGTTACAAAGAATGAATGTCACGGTGTTTTAAGTTCACTGGATTTTAGTTTTTAGTGAATGTCAATAGAATAGATAATGATGTTCCACCGATTTCAATTCTTACAGGCGTCAGTCAAGTCCAGACAGTTCTTATAATAAATCGCCTGCTGTAGGTACTACGAATACATTCTTGAATGTTTACAGCTAAAGTCCACGGTGATTTCTAGATTTTATTTAATAAAGTCCACGGTGATTTCTAGATTTTATTTAAAAAAGTCCACGGTGATTTCTAAATTTTATTTAATAAAGTCCACGGTGATTTCTAGATTTTATTTAATAAAGTCCACGGTGATTTCTAGATTTTATTTAATAAAGTCCACGGTGATTTCTAGATTTTATTTAATAAAGTGATGGGACTAGTGAAACGTTCACCAGATGGTAAGTGCGACGTCCGTCAGAACATTTCTGCGTGGCACCACACTGTGCCCATCATCCTGAGTCATCAGTTCTTAAGTCTCATATATGATTATACTAGTTCAGTGCCCTTCACACGTTGATATACTAAAATAGGCATTTTCGCTCTAAACCTTTTCACTTGCAAATGTCTAATTAGACTGAGAAAACTAACGTCGCGATATTTAAAAAAAAATACCTCGCGATGGTTCCTCCGATGTTATTGAAGGGTTTTCAGCCATAAACAGCACAAACCCGGGACACCTATCTTTATTGGTGGTAGGATTCCTATTCAGGAATCTGTCTAATTGGGTACCACCGCAGGCCAGTTATTCTGCCGTAAAGGAGTAGTGTGCAAACATAACTGTGTTTCGGTCTGAAGGGCACTCAGAGCTAGTGTAATCACTAGGCATCTGAGATTTAAGAACTGATCTCTCAGGGTGACGGACGCAGTGTTCTGTGTGGCGCAGATATTGTTGTGGGCGGACATTCCACTTTCTATCAGGTGAACATTTTGCTCGCTTCGCCACTTTATCCAATAAAAAAAAACAGAGGAACTTATGTCTCAGGGTGACGAGCGCAGTGTGGTTTGACACAGAAATTTTCTTGATGACACAGTATATATTGAAATGAAACTAAGTTTACGGATTTTATCGCGTTTAATTTATTCTACTTTAATAAATTACAATGTGTATTTCATTTCAATGTGTAGTGTTCGCGTAAATATAAAAAATCATTATGTGACACAGTATATGTTAGCGGACTGACTTCTCATCAGATGAACGCATTCTTCGGCTGGTCACTTCCATAAAATAACTTTCAACAGACCATACAAATATTTCTTCCCTGCGGGTGCGCAAATCCAGAGCACATTTTTTTTTATTGGAGTAAGTGATGAAACGAGCCAAACGTTCACCTGGTAGTAAGTGCAACGTCTGCCCATAACAAATGCTGTGACACCCAGAACATTTCTGTGTGACACCTCACTGTGCCCATCACCCTGAGACATCATTTCTCAAGTCTCATATTACCAGTGATTACGTTAGCTCATAGTGCCTTCAAACTGAAACACAGTAATGCTTGCAGACTACTGTTTCACGGCAGAATAACTGGCCCTGGGGTGGTATCTACCTAGACGTATTCCTGCATAGAAATCCTACCACCAGAGAACTATACTAACATACTAACGTACTCGTAACTATAGGATATGCAAATATGTTTGCTATGCGGGAATCGAACTCGTGACCCGTAGAGCAAAAACTAATCCAATTTTTTGCTCTGCGTGTAAAGTGCAAAGTGTTTCGCATTCGCTCGCGTTCAAACGATGCTTAACATTTCAATAAAATATTGGTGAACGTATTTGTTAAGAACTAGACATCTATACTTACATAATATTATAAATTCGAAAGTAAATCTCTTCGTCCCTCTGTCTGTTTGTTGCCTTATCACGGCTCAACCGTTGAAACGGTCGTGACGAAATGTGGCACAGAGATAGCATACATCCTGGAGACGGGTATAGGAGATTTGGACATTTTTATTCCGTTAAATCAAAGAGTTATGGTACTTTAAAAAACCTAAATCCACCCGGCAGTTGTCGCCGTCTTCAGCTAGTTCCTAATACGTAAGATTATAAGAGCTTTAGATATTCAATAATCGTGTTACGACAATTTTTCTCGAAAACATCTTACCTCATCTGTTACTATCTGTTTAATCTGATTTTAAGTGGAAGATATCAAAAAATTTGCATTCGCGTTTGTCTCTGATACAATTTAACACTGTCCTCCTGACCGATTTATACAGCGACATCTGTCGGCTAACAATTATAAGTTGTCATCTGTGCAGGATGTATATTCGAGGTTCTAATAAATATATACAACAAAATCCCAGAAAGTGCACAATCAAAAAGTTAAAAATATTTATTAAACAAGGGTTAATATTATAATATATTAAGGAATATATGGACGATGATAATCCCTGGGAATAAAGAGATCGCTGCTAAGCTTTTTCTACATCTTTATAATACTGCTGTAATTGTATATTATTTATAAAATACTGAAAAAAATAATCCCGCTGGTTTTGTTACTGGTTCTTCGTCTGCGTGAGTGTGGTCGAAAATCGGTCAGGAGGGAGTGACATGAATTTATAATTGACCCCAAAATTAGTTTGTGTAGTACACGAATGTACCCCACATACCTTATATGATTGAAATGTATCTGTGCCACAGTGACCACATAGCATCTGGTGACTGTATGATCATTTGGGACCCTTACATAAAAGATCTGGTAGCCTGATGAGTTTCAGTATAATGATGAACTGAACAGACGAATATCATCGGTGGTAGGTTCCCTATGCAGGAATATATCTAGATATGAACCGTATGGTGGGCTTATAAGAGAATCTACCACCCCGTCTCATCCCGTGGGTGTCGTAAACGTCGACAGAGGGAAAATTAAAACCAGAAGATGGGCAGCAGCATCTTCCTGGAACGTCTCAAAAATAAACTGCGGTTGGCAACTATGGCAAATCCCCTCAAAATGAGAGCTACTAACTTTTGTGGCAATCTATGGGGAAGGCCTATGTTCAGCAGTGGATTAGTGATGGGCTTAAAATGTTGGATGGTGGTGGTTGCCATGCCAGTTATTCTTTCGTCAAACAATAATGTGCAAACATTATTGTTTCGGTCTGAAGGGCACTGTTAGCTAGTGCAGTCATTGGGCACATGTGATGTAAGAACTGATGTCTCAGGGTGACGAGGACAATGTTCTGGGTGACACAGCGTTTGTTGTAAGCAGATGTTGCACTTACCATCAGGTGAACGAGAAGCTCGTCTCGTCATAAAAGAAAAAAATCCTATAAGGTGGTGCCATTTATGACAAAACAACGAGGAATTTTAGAATGACAGAGTGGATGTAGATGACGTGGCACGTTTACGGAATTATTTCCCCATGGCACCATATTTAGTGCAGGAAACATTCTTTGGAAATATAGTCATGCTCTGTTTAATCGTTATGTGGGTGCTAATGTTTTTAGATTTAATATAACTCGATAATTTATGGTTTCTTTACAAGGTTATACATCAGTTATGGGAGCTCAATTTTTTTTAAGTAGGCCTTAGTCACCTAATTTTTTTTATGTAATGATGATGATGATGATTTTCTCCTAGCCGATTTCGACCACGGCGACAACTTCCGACTACTGTTGAGAGCCATCAACTACGCACGAGATATTATAGTGCCACAAGTGTACGCGCAAACACAGAGGCACTCACTCGTCCCAACCTACCCGCGCCCGATGTAACGCTGATGCGATAAGATCGGAGGTAAGCTAGGATGCAGTGTCAGAAACACGGGGACAATCACAACACAACCAGACCCGAAAACCAACAATTTATGTTTTAGCACAAATGTTGGCTCTGGCTGGGATTCGAACCCAGGACCCGCGACTTAAAAGTCAGGTACACTGACCACTAGGCCGAGCGGTCGGTTATGTAAGATGGGGCAAACGAGCAGGTAGCCCACGTGATGGTAAGTGATCACCGCCCCCAATGAACATCTACAAGACTGGAGCAGCAGATGCGTTGCCGGCCTTTAAGAAAGGAATTGAATTGAAGTCGTATTAATAGAGAAGTAATAGTTAGTTTACGAGTATAAAGACTCCTTTACAGGAGTCTTCGTAGATCCCGGCGGAATAACTGGCCCTGGGGTGGTACCGCCCCGGTATATATATAACTGGATCCCGGGATATAACTGGAACTAAACATTACTGAGTTTCCGTTTGAAAAGCACTGAGAGCGTAATCACTGGGCGTATAAGATTTAAGAACTGATGTCTCAGGATGGCGGTCGAAATGTAGATCACACAGAAATGTTCTGGGTGACACAGTATTTGTAATGTGCAGTCGATGGACTTACCGTGAGGTGAATGTTTTGCTCGTTCGGCGCTTCCTCCAATAAGAAAACCACCACAGTGCCAGTTATTCTGCCGACAAGCAGAAGTCTGCAAGCACTGAGTTTCGGCTTAAAGAACACGGTTTAGAGAGTTCGGTTTAAAAAGCTGGTGTCATTACTGAGTTCATAAACGTGCTCAGTGTGGGACTACACAAAACTTTCCACGGCAAAGTTTTGGTCGACATCACAACTGATAAAAAATAGTGTGTTACCTAGTTTTCAGACTAAATGAGGTACGTCAATTCAATGAAATAACCCTGCAATGAATTAAGGGCCATAGAAGAAAGAAAGAAAAGAAAGAAAGAAAGAAACCACTTTATTTGACACAACATTAACAAGAATCACAAAAAATAGTGTAAGAAAAAAATAACAACATTTTTGATGTAATGTCAAAAAGGATCTCGCCTCAGTTATAATCTGTGGTACCTCACAGCACTGGTTTTCAGTCGGATCCATTTGGACCTCACGAGCAACCGGACATAGACAAAGTGCAAAATTTTAAAAGAAAAAAAAATTCAAAACTCAACTGTTACTAAAAAATAAACATAATGAAAAAAAGAATACAAAAAAAATAAGCAAAAATACAAAAATGAAAAATGAACACGTTCAATCATCTCAAAGTTCGTAGGCAACAATAACATATCATTTATATATATAGGGTAGCAACACAATAATGATAGCGGATCTAAATGCAGCTTTTCCCATCATCAACAGCCACATCTCCAACGTTAAACTTCGTCTGAACAGACACCAAATCGGAACAATTAGCAGCGCCATAACTGGACATGTATCATTTAACAAACGTCTGTTTACTTTGGGTGCTACAGACAGCCCCCTGTGCAGAGCTTGCATGGTGACGGACGAAACGGCGGCAGACCTGCAGGACATGTGCTGGAATGCCAAGCATCTCGGCTCGCCGAGATCGCTCCCTGAGGTCGCAGGGAACATCAATGGTCTGCTGCGATTCCTGGAGGAGATTGGTTGGCTACTAATATTCCCGCGTACACGCAAAATACGCGCTAGACGTGGAGTTGTGTAACCGGCTCGCTACAATCTAAAATCTACCTAGTTTTTGAAATACAACACACAACACACACCACTGAAGTCACACCTCACGAGGCATTATTAATAGATATTGGCTTTAAGACAGACAGCCGCCCAGATCTCTTTAAAAACTAGGTAATACTCTTAGCTAATTAACCTACTTTCCTTTGCATTAAAGGACAAATTGTCTTCTTCACTCAGCTATGCGGTCGAGTTTACGGGTGGTAGGATTCCTATGCATGGCAATGGAATCCGTCTAGGTAGGTACCACCCCTGGGCCAGTTATTCTGCCGTGAAGCAAAAGTGTGCAAGCATTACTGTGTTTCGGTTTGAAGGGCACTGTGAGCTAGCGTAATCACTGGGCATTTGGGACTTAAGAACTGATGTCTCAGAAGTGACGGGCGCAGTGTGATGCCACTCGTTGTTCTGGGTGACAAAGCAGTGTCACACAGAAAAATTCTGTGTGACACTGCATTTGTTATGGGCGGGCGTTGCACTTACCATCAGGTGAACGTTTTGCTCGTTTCATCACTTTATGCAATAAAAAAAAATTACAAAAATCATCAAAACTTTGTAAGTTTTAAACATATAATCATTTTGCTATTTAATGCTTGTAAAAATTAAAACACTTAGTGCGATAGCAATTATGCTTCCTCGTTTAGATATTTAGTCCATGGACGACCCGCACAAAGCACTTTTATGCGGCCCAATTGCGGCGGGAATGTACAAAAAGCGATCTTAATTATCAATGAAAATCACTTGTGAAGCTTTGAATCGCGCTATTAACAAACAAACAAATGTAACATTAATTATGTTGCGATGTCTGATTTACTAGCGATACTAAAGTCGCCATAACGTCTTAACTTTTCGAGACCAAAGACCAAAAACCTGGAGGCGAAGCAAAACTTTCACTTTACAGTTTGCGTAAAACACATTTAAAAAAAATATAGTAGACTGGTGGTAGGGTTACTATGCAGGGATCCATCTGAGTAGGTACCACCGCAGTGCCAGTTAGTCTGCAGTGAAGCAGCAGTGTGTTTCGGTTTCAAGGGTACTAATAGCAAGTGTAATTACTGGGCATACGAGACTTAAGAACCTATGTCTCGTGCCACACAGTATTGTTCTGGTTAACACAGCATTCGTTATGGGCAGACGTTGCAATTAACATTGGGTGAGCGTTTTGCTCGTCTCGTCGGTTTCTCCAATAAAAAAAACGTCTTTTACCAGAAGAGGGAGAAGGTGAAGATACAACCTTCAGTACTCACTATTACAATAAACCAAATATTTTTTGTACAGGCGAGGTTGCCTCTACGTAATGTAAATTTTGCTATTGTCATAAAGTAATATATTTACTGGTGGTTGGATTCCTGTACTAGAATCTGACCAGTAGTTTAGACAGAATAAATGATCATAATTGCCGTGTGGTGGCGGCTCGTTAAAAGAATACTACCACTCCATCTCATCCAACGGATGTCGTAAAAGGCGAGTAAGGAATTAAACTGCACTGTGCACCCAACAGCGCATGGTGGCGATGGGCTCACCACCTATCACACCAAGTAAAATATTACATGTTTGTCATACTTGTGAACGCACATGCCTCACATGCCAGGATATCTTTAGGCTGGTTATTCCGTCATCTACAGTAAGTCATTAGATACTGAAGGCATCCCCTCACCCGACTTTACAATGTCCACGGGATCAGATGTGGTTGCAGTTTATCACAGGCCGCTGTAACATAGCAAAATTTTAATATTTTTTTTTGTAAATTATACATACATACATACGAAAAATCACGACTGTATCCCATAAGGGGTAGTCAGAGACTGTGCACTCACTGCAAAAACAGATGACTGCCACAATCCACGTTTCACCAAAACAATATAATGCAATGCTTGGTGTGATAGGTGGTGAGCCCATCGCCGCCATGCGCTGTTGGGTGCACAGTGCAGTTTAATTCCTTACTCGCCTTTTACGAGATCCATTGGATGAGATGGAGTGGTAGTATTCTTTTAACGAGCTGCCATCACACGGCTCACCTTAAAAATAATGTCTCTAAAACTAAAAAACACATGGTAATCCTATCAAATTCTTGTGTGACGCTCCATAAGGCTGAGAATGCTCGACGAGGCCACAGAAGGCTTTGTAGAGCAACGCACTTGCCTCTTCGATTGCACTTAAATTTAAAAATAATTAACAATGGGCTATTTCAAACGATAAATCATCTTTGATTTCTAAAATAATTGTAAAGGTATTATGATGGTATACATACTGTATGGGGATTTTCGATTTGGATTTCATTAAGGGAACACTTCGTAGATGCTTTCATGTGGTCTGTCAATTTTGTGGGTGATCGGCCGCGAGAACGTTGGCCTTCTAGTTTGCCTTGCACCATCAATCGTTCCAGTGAGCTTTCGTTTCGGATGATATGTCCAAACGTTTCGTCAAAGATTCGCACTTGCATAATCGACGAAAGTCTCTGTTTTATGCGAAGCTCTCTCAGGATGGAAACGTTCGAGATATCAGTTCTTAAGTCTCACATGCCCAGTGATTACACTAGCTCTCGGTGCTTTTTTGACCGAAACAAAGAAATGTTTCCACACTACTGCTTCACGGCAGAATAACTGCCCTGGGGTGGTACCTACCTAAAGGGATTCCTCCATAGGAATCCTACCACCAGTAACGTTAACGATATTTTGCACGAACACCTTTGCGTGAGGAGAATAGTTTCGTTGGGTGCCGCAAAACCTCACTAGTGCTCAGAAGCAGGACGTAGTGTACGCGCAAACGCCGAGGTGCACACTCTGGATGTAACGATGATGCTAAAAGATCGGATGTAGACTAAGATGCAGTGTCAGAAACACGGGGACGATCAACATGACCAGACCCGAAAACCAACAATTTGTGTTTTAGCACAAATCTTAGCTTCGGCCGGGATTCGAGCCCAGGACCCACGGCGTAGAAGTCAAGCAGTTTGACCACTAGGCCGCGCGGTCGTGTACTTGTGTGTTGAACAAATACTATTTGAACTTTTATACTTCCCATCCACGACTCTGGTACGCTGAGCACTGAGCCGTGGGACCTTCCATCGAAATATGTAAGCTTACAATGCTATTTATTAACGTAGTAGTCACGATAATAAATCTGTGAAGTAATCAATCTGTACAGAACTGCAGACGGTATTACAAATCGATATTACAAAAATGTTACACCAATACCGCGGCTAATCCCAGAGAGAAAAACACTCGAAAATGATGTAAAGTTTCGAAATTAAAAATAAATCATACAACACTCTCAACTGGTGTATTACCGAAGCCCTTAAATTTTACGACGTAAACTCCGCCATCTTGTGCTACTAGCACAAGATGGCGGAGTTTAAGTGATTTGTCTATAACATAAAAATATAAGCGTAGCCGTAAGCACGAACTAAAACAAGAGAAACAATTACCAAACATTAAAATACCGTGTGGTAGCGACTTAAGAGTATCTACCACCCCATCTCATCTCGTGGGTGCCGTAAAAGTCGACAGAGGGAAAAACCAGAACCAGGGCATCAGCATCTTCCCGGAACATCAGAATAAATAAACTGCGGTTGTCAACGAGCCTGCCGAGCGTGGCAAAATTCACCCCAAAATGAGCTACAAACTTTTGTAGCAATCTATGAGGGAGGCCTATGTTCAGCAGTGGACTAGTAAAAAGTATAAAGTAAAGTTTCAGCCTATAAATGTCCCACTGCTGAGCACAGGCCTCCTCTCATTTCTGAGAGGGTTTTGGAGCTAGGAAGAATCCGCCACGCTGCTCCAATGCAGGTTGGCGGACAGGTTCACATGTCTTTGAAATATTTTTTATTTCTCCGACATGCAGGTTTCCACACGATGTTTTCCTTCACTGCCGAGCACGTGGTAAATCAGCACTTAAAATAACAATTTTTAGAGGTGCCGGCACCGGAGATAGAACCCAGGTCACTCGCGTACTATGAAATTTAAAGCGAGCGCCTAGCCCCTGAGCTACCACGGCTCCCAGTGGACTAGTGATAGGCTGAAATTATGCTGATTATGATAATCGAATAAAACCCAAAAATAATTTATTATAGATTTAAGTGCTACCTTACGAAGTGCTCGGCGGTAAAAATAAACATCGTGACGAAACATGCGTGATACATGAATTATATTTGGACACGGGACGTTTGCTAATCCGAACCGAGGCATTGAGAGTCTATTTAAAAAAAAAAACAATGCTTCACACTATGATTTCTCCTCGCCTTTACAAAACATAAGTTTCACATGAACAACATAACCAGCCTCTCACACCTCGTCGAAACTGTTTACAATATCAACAGTGAGAACATAACACATCTACGCTGTGCCGATGATATAGTCATCGCGGCAGAATCGCTGCAGGAGTTGCGAGAAATGCTAAACAGCCTTAATGACTCCTCCCGACGTGTTGGTCTGTGTATTAGTCTGAACAAGACGAAAGTCATGTTCAACGACCTCGTCACACCAGCTCCGGCTAAATGGCGCCTATTGCGAGAGGCCTGTGTTTAGCAGTGGACTGCCGAGAGCAGGTAGAGTGTATATTCCGGAAGAAGTCAGGCACTCTGATCTTTAGACTACATCATCTCAGTATTTTGCAAACAATCTGCGCCATTAAACCTCTCAAAAAATAACGAGGCCGGTGCTCAGCGTGGGGCATTAATAGGATGTTATTTTTCTACCTCTAGTACGGGTTATTATCCGTACCACTCAAGTAATATTTGCAGAGTACTGCTTCACGGCAGAATAAATGACTCTGCGGTGGTACCTACTTAGACGGATTACTGCACATGAACCCTGCCGCAAGTAAAAACCTAACGTCGATCCCCGGTGCCGGCACCTGTTAAATTATTCTGCAGTCTTATGAGCTAATTAACCGTGTCCTCGGAGGTGTAGGAAAGCATCGCGAGGAAACCTGCATGTTAGACATGTGAAGTCCATTTTTAGATTATTGTTTCGTGTCATCGTGCCGTTGTACGGTTTAAAGGTTTAGTAAGATTATGTTTGCGCTATCACGTACGACGCCATCTTGTACACGTGACCCTCTGACCGAGAGACAACGCTGTTATATCGGGCAGAAGTATCATCAATTCTAATTTATATTCTATTCACTCAGTTACATTTAGGTCCGACCTAAAATATTATTTTGCAATTAGATTATACTGTTGCAAGATCGATGGTGCTGTTCGTTATGATGTCCTTTTGTTCAATTTAGACCACTGCTGTAAGAAACGACATGTGTAGTAACTAAAACCACCGCAGTTGAAGATTTTATTGTGTCATTGGAGGTAAGGTATCATGATTTAAAAAGCTCCGGAGTTACGGGAAGGCGTAACGTCTCATTCACATATTGCAACTAACTAAGATTTACGGATTTCATATAATGTGTTATTTAGTCGATAGGTGTCCGGTAGAGTAGAATAGAACCTACCTCTTTCCGACCGGGGTGTAGTAGTACAAGTAATTGTACGGACAACCTTTAGAAGAGAACAACGCAACATGCAATGCTGCCAATATACTGCTCGTGGGAACGCAATGGGGAGTAAGAATTTTATGACTCATACCAAAATTACGGCGATGTGGTTCCCCACCCGTTACTTCTTGTTTCTATCAGCGAAAAGTGGGCTACATGCCGAAGCCTTAGTTGGGAAAAAGGCGTGACTATATCTATTTATCGACGTTTTTTTTATTGGATAAAGCGATGAGCTGAGCGAAACGTTCACCTGATGGTAACATCTGCCCAAAGCAAATGCGGTGTCACTCGGAACATTTCTGTATGACACTCCACTGCGTACTTTCACCCTGAGACACCAGTTCTTAAGTCTCACATGCCCAGTGATTACGCTAGCTCACAGTGCCCTTCGCACCGAAACGCAGTAATGTTTGCACACTACTGCTTCACGGCACAATAACTGGCCTTGGCGGTACCTACCTAGACGGATTCCTGCATAGGAATCCTACCATCAGTAAAAATCCGTAAATCTCTGTTTCATACAATGTGAGTCTCATCCACATGTTGAAAACGGGCCCAATTCCCTATCACAAGACTACCATTGTATCGCCAAATTTTTCAAATATCGATAAATCATCGAGCAATCGACACATCATCAGCGAGTTCAAACGCATCAAATATACTATAAATTTATGATCGAAATCTCGCGGCGTTTATCTTGATTCGTTAAGCATGCTCTCACGAATGAATGGCTTAATACGGTCACTTACTGCGATTGTATCTTTGGTATTTTAAGAAACTACTATAGGTATATAGTTGCATAAGTAAAGTAAACTTTAAGATGAGATATTAGAGATACAGTATTATCTGTCGCCGATGTTATTGGTGGGAGGATTCCTAGGTAGGTGATGTAATCCTGGCCGGTTAACGACCACGGCAACAACTTCCGAATACTGTCGAAAGCTACCAACTGCGCAGGAGATATTATAGTGCCACAAGTGTACGCGCAAACATAGAGGCACTCAGTCTTCCAAACCTACCCGCGCCCGATGTAAGGCTCATAATCGGAGCAAGGCTACGATGCAGTGCCAGAGACACGGAGACAATCAAAACACAACCAGACTTCGGCACTGTTAGCAAGTTTTATCACTGGGCATATGAGCTTTAAGAACCGATGTCTCAGGGTGAAGGGCACAGAAATTTTCTGGGTGACACGGCGTTTGTTATGGGCAAACGTTGCACTTACTATCAGGTGAACGTTTTGTTTATAGTCACTTTCTCCTATAAAAAAGCTTCACGAAAGAAGCTTGCAACGTTAAATTATAAATAGTAAAATAAAACACGATATAATCCGTAAATGTATTTTTTTTTAAATTAACAATTAAAACTGTATTATCATCATCATCATCATTATCATCATCATGATTATAGCCTATCACTAGTCCACTGCTGAACATGGGCCTCCCCTATACATTGACACTAAAGTTTTTCGTTTTCATTTTGGGGGATTTTGCCATAGTTGCCACGCTTGGCAGGCGGGTTTGGTAACCACATTTTATATATTCAGATGTTCTAGGATGATGCAGCTGTTCATCTATATTAAATTAACATTATTATTATACATACAACAATACTTGCTCGCAGCCTCCTGCTCGCGTGTCTCCGAAGAAGCTATAAAAGCCGACAGGCTAGCAGCGTTCTGCACATTAAAGCTTTAAACAAAAAACATATTTTGTTAGAAGCTTTAATTTATGAGGCCTATGTCCAACAGTGGACTTCAAATGTTGCGGGACCTATAGTAAATCTAACTTGACCAAACATGACGGAGCTATCTCGCTTAGTTGAGGAGTTCCTACGCCAAACTTCCGGCTCCATTATCAGACCAGCTCCATAGCACCATATTATGGCATTGTCGAATCTGCATAGGTTTGCCGAATTTTAGCTTAATCGGCCAAGTGGAACTGGTTCAAATTTGGCTTGCATTTGTACTTCACATACACGCGTGTGAAGCAAAACGAAAGGTTTTAAAAAAAAACTTACACACATAGAGTCACGCCTCTTTCCCATTGGGATAGGCAGAGAACACATCCGTAACCCACTTTTCACCCTCACATCACAAAAAGCGTAACAATACACAAATATTGTAGGATTAAGGTGATAAACTAGTGGTAGTATTCCTCTGCAGGAATCCGTCTAGGTACGTACCACCCCAGGGCCAGTTATTCCGCCGTGAAGCAGTACACGTGTGTGCAAACATTACTGTGTTTCGGTTTGAAGGGCACTGTGAGCTAGCGTAATCACTGGGCATGTGACACTTAAGAACTGATGTCTCAGGGTGACGAGCGCAGTGTGGTGCCACACAGTTATTTTCTGGGTGATAAAGCATTTGTTATGGGCAGACGTTACACTTACCATCAGGTGAATGTTTTGCCCGTTCCGTCACGTTTATGAAATAAAAAAAAAACTTCTTCGGATTCTTATCAGACATTTCATCGCGTGTCTCGAGTGGCTACAGCTGAGGTCGCCCCACGCTTCCTTTCATTTATCAAAGGATTTTCTGGAGCCGGGAAGAGTCCGCCACGCTGCTCCAATGCGTGGCTTCACATGTCCTCGAAATACTTTTTATTCCTCGGACATTCCTAACGATTTTCCTTCACCGCTGAGCACGTGGTTAATCATTACACAAGATTGCTAAACAATTTTAGAGGTGCGGGCACCTGGAATCGAACTCAAGTCACTCGCGTACTATAAACAAATAAAGTTATTTTCTTTCTTCTTTCAACTAAAACTACATGCAGAGTACTATCAGACTCCATCTCTTGGTCCGCCTGGTTCGCCTGAGGGTAATCTTAGAAAATAAATCCTTTTTTACTCATATATTGTAACGATTGTGCAACTGAAATCCACGACTGGTGTTTATGCAATGTAACATTACAATTTTTTCTATCGTTGCGTTCCTTTCACAGCGTTTGAATTGTAAACTTTAGTACGTACTCATGATTACGAAGTGGTTTCAAATATTTTTGTACCAAGTAATATTTATTACCACATGTAAAAAATAGCGACATCTATGTCGCCACATGAGAAGCTCAAGAAATTTCTCATATTCACAACATCTAAAGGTAACTGGTAAGAGGAGAGGTCCCCCCTCGATCAGACCGCCCGATTTGGCAGGTAGCTACCCTATCCCTTGGCAAAATCATCCGCTGAAGAGGCTCGTCTTTCATCATCATCATTTTAGCCTATCTAGTCCACTGCTGAACATAGGTCTCCTGGCAACCGCAGTTTATTTATTCAGATGTTCCAAGAAGATGCTGCTGCCCATCTCCTGGTTTTTGTTTTCTCTCTGTCGATTTTTACGACACCCACGGGATCAGATGGGGTGGTAGATTCTCTTAAGCCGCTACGAAAATTATCTGTCTGTGTGTGGCATTTTTTTTATTTGAATTGAGAAACAACACTGGCTAGTCACTTAGCTGGTGGTAAAAGCCAATAACGGTAGCTATGTCTAATAAAACGTCACTTACGGATTTTATCGCTCCTCTCGTAACTATCGGTTGTGTAAAGCGCTCGAAACGTGGGGTTATATGTAGTTAAATAAACGCTATAAAATTCGTAAATCTGATTTTGTTAAATGTGTAGTAATGTCTTAAATGTCTTAAACATTAGAAAAGTCTGTGTAGCACCGCACTACGCTCGTCACTATAAGACATCGCATTTTTAGTCCCATCATCATCATAATTGCAGCCTATCATTAGTCCACTGCTGAACATAGCCCTCCCCCATTGACTGCCGCAAAGGTTTGGAGCTCTCATTTTGGAGGGCTTTTGCCATAGTTACCACGCTAGGCAAACGGGTCGGCAACCGTTATTCAGATGTTCCAGGAAGATGCTGCTGCCCATCTTCCGGTTTTAATTTTCCCACTGTCTTTTAGGACACCCACGGGATGAGGTGGGATGGTAGATTCTCATAAGTCACCGCCACACCCATTCGAACTGTAATTACTCTATTCTTTTAAACCCAAACACAGTTAAGATTGTACACCATTGCTGGACAGTAGAATAATTATCACAGTTATTTTACTCTCAGTTAAGTGCCTTAGGTATCTACACTTATGGTAGAGTCCTGCCACCTGTGAATCAAAATATACTGTGAAATATTAGACCGAGTTCTTTTATTTCATTTGTAAGGCTATATCGCGAACTCGTTATCATCTCAATTGTTTTTCCCTTTTTTTTGGTAATCTCATATAATAGTATTTATTTTATTTTATCGTAGTTCCATCTCACTAACAACCTGCGTTGTACACGGGATATTAACATTTTACATACATACATACATAAGATCACGACTGTATCCCATAAGGGGTAGTCAGAGACTGGACACTCACTGCAAAAACAGATGACTGCTACAATCCACGTTTCACCAAAACTATATAATGCACTTGGTGTGATAGGTGGTGAGTCCATCGCCACCATGCGCTGCTGGGTGCACAGTGCAGTTTAATTCCTTACTCGCATTTTACGAGATCCATTGGATGAGATGGAGTGGTAGTATTATTTTAACGAGCCGCCACCACACGGCTTAACATTCTGTGTAACGTAATTTGCTTGAAGTCATCGGACGATTGTATAATTTCAATTTGTTTGCAAAGATATTTGGCTAAGATATCGTCAGTATAAATAAAAAATAAAACAGGTCCAATATGGGATCCTTGAGGTACCCATACGCATAACAAAAATGTGAGTTCTCGCTATATAATAAATACAAATACAAAGGCATCGTTACAATCGTTATGGCACGTGTAGTCAAAGTAGCGTGTTCATGTTTGGCTGCACCAGCACCGGCCGCGCAGAGAGATGGCAATAGATACATAACCTGACCTGCGTTCGGTAAAAAAGTTGAGTAAAGTACCGCACACCTCGGTACGGGTGTGCGGTACTTGTTTTGAGCACTACATGTTTTTAGCCGCTAGTTTTTCTTGGGACTGAATCGTTCCTAAGACGGATGAAAATTAGACTCTTAATATCTGCGGCAAGAGAATTTTAATATGTACATGGTATTGCATCCTACATATCGACTATCTAATTTTTGTACATTTCCTGTCGCGAATAATATTGATTAATTGCTTATAATTCGATATTGCAATAAATAACAACTAAAAATTATAGATAATAATATATACTGATAATTTTACTGGCAGTAGGATTACTATGCAGGAATGCGTCTAGGTAGGTAGCACCCCAGG
Source organism: Luehdorfia chinensis (assembly GCA_019845155.1). Lineage (NCBI taxonomy): Eukaryota > Metazoa > Arthropoda > Insecta > Lepidoptera > Papilionidae > Luehdorfia > Luehdorfia chinensis. The sequence continues at coordinate 4,498,498 of JAHVAK010000390.1, forward strand.
ACCAGTTATTCCGCCGTGAAGCAGTAGTTTGCAAACATTACTGTGTTTCGGTTCGAAGGGCACTGAGAGCTAGCGTAATCACTGGGCAAATGAGACTTAAGAACTGATGTCTCAGGGTGACCGGCGCAGTGTGGCCTCACACAGAAATGTTCTGGGTGACATAGCTTTTGTTATGGGCTGCCGTTGCACTTACCATCAGGTGAACGTTTTTCTTGTGTCGTCAATTTATACAAAGAAAAAAAATTAAAACATAAGTGGTCTAAATTCGATCGCCATCTAAACTAATATTACAAAGAGAAAATAATTATTTTTTTGTATGTTTGTTTGGTTGTATTGAATAAACTCAAAATTTACTGAACCGATTTTAAAAATTCTTTTACCTATGCACAGCTACATGATCAGCGACTAGCATGAGTTATTATTAATTAAAAAAAAAACAGACCAATACGAAAATTACAAATTGCTATCAAAAATTTACAAATAAAAATCATTATTTGGCGTGCGCTGCAAAAACTATTAATGATAAAGAAAATAATGTACTACATTTTCATAGTACTCATCATTACTCATAAAAAAGTCCGCGAGGCGATATGTCTAACTATTATAGTTAAGTCACAATAACCACTTTTGAATCGAAAGATGATGATATTCGTATCATGATATTAATCCTTATCCTTTCAAATAGTTTCATAGTCAAGGTTGATTATGTACATGTAAATTCCTCTTAAAATTTTGAGAATCGGACCTATCTTGTAGAAGTTACGACGGCTAAAAGTTAGAAAAATGCCGCGGTGTGAGCGAGTTGTAAACTAGAAACAAATAGTGGTTTGTAATTTTTATTACATATTTTTTTAAATTTAAAACTTTGAAAAGCACTAAAAAAAATTCAGTGGCCGCGGTGTCTCTCAAACGCCGCGCCGCACCCCGGCTTCATGCGACTTGGGCATCATCGAGGTGTGCGGCTCACTTTGCGCAGCGGTCGAGAGCTGTCGTTTTATTTTGCTACCACGACCAATTAATAAAACATTATTTTGGCAAAATAACGTAATCTTACCTGACCGGCTGCAGAGCCGCCGATGAGAATAGTCGCTATAAAAATGTTAGTGTAAGGAATTGTTGTTGTTCTATTTGTCCCGTGCGAAGCCGGGGCGGATCGATAGTTCACAATATTATAGAATATAAACGACATATTCTACTCTGTGCGACTGCTTGGCCACAGACAATTATATGTTTGACATTGGCAGTATGAACGTTAATAGCGAATGTTTTATTTTATAGAATTTAATGTATTACGCATATTAATAATAAAGTTTAGCGACTACTCCATACAAACTTTACTATATTATTATAACGTGCCAAATCACACTCCTTCGCGCGCGCAATGTTTTTAAAGTTTTCTCTTCACGTTTACTTATATTTCAACCTTTCTATCACGTGATCTACTTAAGACACGAGAAAGTATATAACTTTACGACATTCTATCGTGCCTTAGAGCTTTAGACAATGCTCTGCAAGCTGCCAGTCGGCTAACTGCTTCCGGTTGCTTATTGTCAATCGCAACTCTAGTAATCTCTTCTCTATTTTTCAGTGCCGGAAGTCTCTAACCTACCGTTTATCTGGTGTTTACTAATTGGATGACCGCTGGTATAGAGCACTTGACTGCTGCGCCGCGGGTCCTGGATTCTAATCCCAGCTGCGGCCAAAATTTATGCAAAAACACAAATGATCAAAAAAAATGAAATATTCTGAGTGACACAGCATTTGTTGTGGGAGGACGTTGCACTTACCATCAGGTGAATGTTTTGCTCGTTTCGTCACTTTAAACAATTAAAAAATTAAAATTAAACTAATTTTAACGAATTTTATCGCGTTTAATTTTCAAATACTCGTATTTATAACCCGACACACCGACACAGTATGCATTCCCGCGAGCAGTATAGTGACAGCATTACATATTATGGCGCTATTTTGCACAAATAAAGGCTATCCGTACCTTAGTCGCCCTACGTCTACGTCGTACCTATCAAAATGATAAGCTAGATTTTAAGCTACGGAAATTAAAATTTGCTAACAAATATTGCAGTAATTTCCCGGATGGGAAGAGTCACATCGAGTTGACTTTGTGAAAAGATTTTTTTGGACACTGGGATTAACGCCGGCAACGCGCGGCTTCTACCCCAGCACATTATATGGTCATAGCGATCATATATGCTTATCGGTCTTTGTAAGGGACAAAATAACGTCCTCGTATAACCCAGAGTTTCATATTTATCCGTATAGCAAATACACGGGGCAAAGCGACCGCTAACGAATTTTGTCCTCGTTAGGTCGCCCACGTCCGGACTGACTCAAGCGGCTCACAACGCCCCTCGCTGCCTGCATCATCATACTATTTTTTTTTGGGGGATATTGTGACGAGGCTACCAAATCGTTCACCTGATGGCAAGTGCAACGTCTGCCCATAACAAAACCTGTGAAAGTCTGAACGTTTGTGTTTGACACCGCACTGGTCCGCTAGACATCAGTTCTAAGTCATCATATGCCCAGTAATAAAACTAGCTATCAGTGGCATTTAGACCGTAACTGTAATGTTTTCAAATTACTGGCTTCACGGCAGAATAACTGGCACTGCGGTGGCACCACCCTAGACAGATTCCTGAGCAGGTATCTTACGTCTGTGTGCCGGAATGGTAACTTCATTGCGCAATTTAGAATACATTTATTTGAGTAGATACGTACTTAGTTTCGCTCATGTAATTATTTTCATGTGAAACATTATACAGTTATAATATATGTACAATTGTATTTTTAAAATACTGTCCATTTGTGTAATTCCTTCGTGTCAAGGTAGGCTTTGCCATTCTAATGTAAGTGATTTTGATAACATTTTGAATTTCTTTCGGCTCTGTGAGCTAATTGTTATGAAAGCCGAGTGGTCTGAAGGACACTGGGAGCTAGTGTAAACTTAAGAACTGATGTATTTTTTTTTATGTTAGAGGAGGCAAACCAGCAAGCGGCTCACCTGATGACAAGTGATCACCGCCGCCCATGAACATCTACAATACCAGAGGAATAGCAGATGCGTTGCCGGCCTTTGAGAAAGAAATAGGCTCTGATCTTGAAGGTCCCTAAGTCGTATCGGTCCGGAAAAACGGCTGGAGGCAGCAAATTCCACAAAGTGCTTGTGAGTGGCGGAAAATTGTGCGAAAAACGCACTGTGCTGGAATGCCAACCATCAAGGTGGTGACGATGGAATTTCGCGCTATGCCGCAATGTGCGATGGTGAAAATCAGCGGCTGGAATTAATCCGAACAATTCTTCGGAACACTCCCCATGGTAGATCTTATAAATCTTATAATCTTTGTATATTGTATACGCTTGCAATGTGGTGTCGCTCCTAAATGTTGGCAGTGACACAGCATTTTTTATGGGCAGACGTTGCACAAACAATCAGTAGAATGTTTTGTTGGTGTCGTCTCTTTCACCAATAAAATAAATAGTAATTAAAATAATTGCAATGAACAATTGCTGTCGTGTCGTCACCGGAAATCTTACCCTAGTCACTCGCACAGACAGTCTTTAGAATAGAAAAGAATAAATTTCTGTTCAACATAATACTTATTGAAGGTAATTTTTATTAATTTTTTTAAACTGCACTGGTTCGCAAAAAATAATGTACAATTATAATTATAAAGATGTAGAAATAGCTTCGATGGAATCACCTCATTCCCAAGGGTTATCATCATCCATGTAATATTATAATAACCCTTCTTAAAAAGCCTTTGTTTAATAAAAAAGATTGATCTTTTCAATTGAAAGACTGTGCACTTGGGATTTTGTTGTAAAAACGTATACATTGCCCCATAAAAGAGTTACTGACCATGTGAAGTCGAGTAACTGGCATTATTAATTTGTACTTGTTCGTGGAATTTACATTATGAATATCACTTTTTTTTAATAAACTGTTTTATGTTCTTGTGTACTTACAAAACGTTTTCAAATATATTTTGAGAGGCCAAGGTTCAGATATTAATTTCTTCTCACCCATGGTCACGGGCGGACTGTCCGCCCGTGACCATGGGTGCTGTAAAGCACTCGAAACGTCGGGTTATAAATAATAAAATAAAACGCGATAAAATCCGTAAAATTAGTTTCATTTAAAAGAGCTAAGTCTACTTGCTAGTTCAGATATATGGGGGCCCCATTTAAGTTTCGCGTCAAGAGTTATTCCAAGTAAGACAGTGGTATCCACAATACGTATACGCGCCCAATGCGGTGTCGCTTCTAAATGTTCTTGGTGACACAGCAAATGTTATGGGTAGACGTTGCACTTACCATCAGATGAGTAACCTACAGGGTACAGTCACTTTTTTGTTAAATAAATTCATGTTTTACCGTTTGTACAGAATGGTGGTGGGTTGTCCTGTGGTCCTGTGCAGGAATCCGTCTAGGTAGGCACTACCCCAGGACCAGTTACTCTGCCGTGAAGCGGTAGTGTACAAACATTACTGTGTTTCGGTTTGAAGGGCACTGAGAGCTAGCGTAATCACTGGGCATATGAGACTTAAGTACTGATGTCTCAGGGTGGCGCAGTGTGATGCTACACAGAAATATTCTGAGTAACACAGCATCTGTTATGGGCAGACTTCTTATAAATATTATAATTTATCAAATAAAAAAATTAAAAATTAAAAAATGAACAACGACGGAAGTGTCATAGTATTAGTCTCTCACACGGCTCATATTCATTTAAAGCTCAATTTGAATTGCTAATTTAGAACGTACTCAGCGATTATGAAAACCTGCATATCGTACCAAGATAGTAACGTTTAACGTTACTATCTTGGTGCTACCACTGCTACCACAGTGAACGTAGTAACGTTTCGAGCGCTTTACAGCACCCATGGTCACGGGAGGACTGAGGTAGGTACCACCCCAGGGCCAGTTATTCTGCCGTGAAGTAGTAGTGTGCAGGCATAACTGTGTTTCGGTTAGAAGGGCACTGTGAGCTAGCGTAATCACCGGGCATTCGAGACTTAAGAACTGATGTGTCAGTGTGACGGGCGCAGTGTGGTGTCACAAAGAAACATTCTGGGTGACAGAGCATTTGTTGTGGGCGAACGTTGCACTTACCACCAGGTGAACGTTTTGCCCGTTTCGTCACTTTATTAAATAAAAAAAATAAAAAAAACACGAATATTTATAAAATTATGTTAAAGCATTAGTCACTTAAGTGATCGAATCTTTAGAATCTTCGTGACGGCACGTGCCATCCAAAAGAGCAAAATTATTACATTTAACGCCTACAACTATTGAGGTAAACATATGTGTCAATACTTACAACAAAGGTGACCTACCTCCCCTAATTTAAGTGTTGTAAGTGGTCATTAGACACAACATAAAAGGTCAAACTTTTTACATGGATCTCTATTCAATTATCAAGCTTAAAGGTTTATATTGCTGATCTCTCCAAATCACATCTCACCCCAGGGGGCTGACAGTTTCGATAAAGTGACCTTATCGATGGGGCTATGACCTGCCTGCTTATGTTATTTCATACATGTTTATGAGTATGTTTTACATATTATTAACGGAGTTAAGTGTGGCAACCAAAATCGTAGGGCGACCCCCCACTAGATGCAGCGACGATCAGCACGATTTTGAAGTCGATGGATGCAGGTGGCTCAGGACCGTAAAAAAAAGTAAAGTTTCAGCCTATAAATGTCCCACTACTGAGCACAGGCCTCCTCTCATTTCTGAGAGGGTTTTGGAGCTAGGAATAATCCGCCACGCTGCTCGAATCCGGGTTGGCGGACTTCACATGTCTACGAAATATTTTTAATTTCTCAGACATGCAGGTTTCCTCACGATGTTTTCCTTCACCGCCTCGGCGGTGGTAAGTCAGCTTTTAAAATTGCAATTAACAATTTTAGTGGTGCCGGCACCGGGAATCGAACCCAGGTCACTCGCGTACTATGAAATTTAAAGCGAGCGCCTAGCCCCTGAGCTACCACGGCTCTAACTCATGACAGGAAACACAGTAAACACAGGAAACACAGTGGTGTTTGCGCTACACTTCTTCGCGGAATAACTGGCACTGCGGTGGTAGCCATCTAGACGGAATTCTTCATAGAAATTCTACCACCATGCCATAAAATTGGACGTGGATTAGGACAAAAATCATGACACAACTAGATCCGAAGACAAACAATCTGTGGTTATGCACAAAGGTTGGTGCCGACTGGGATTTCGAAACAGCACTCACAGCGTGGAGATCCGGTACCGGACTTAGGTTTTTTTTTAAAATACCGTGGGAACGCTTACTTTTTTCGGAATATAAAATATTCCATATTCGTCTCCAGGATGCAACCTGTCTCTGTGCCAAATTTCGTCTTGATCGGATCAGTGGTTGAACCGTGAAAAGGTAACAAACAGACAGAGGGACGCAGAGAGTTACTCGCGCATTTATAATGTTAGTATGCATAATGTTAATTCCATAATTTTAGTTTAATTTGATATGGGTGTTGTTTGACGCATTGGCATTTAAAAAATATTGAGTTAAAAACCTTTTTATAATGCCGTAGTAGCACAGGGGCTAGGCGCACGCTTTAAATTTCATAGTACGCGAGTGACCAGGGTTCGATTGCCGGTACCGGCACAAGTAAAATTGACAATTTCAATTTTAAATGAGGAAACCTGCGTGGCGGATTCTTCCCAGCTCCAAAACCCTCTCGGAAAGGAAAGGAGGCCTGTGCTCAGCAATGGGACAGTTATAGGCAGTTACTTTACTTTTTTGTATAATGACTGTGTGATCTAGTGATAAGAGTACAACGTCGCGGGTCCTAGGTTCCAATCCCAGCCGGAACCAACATGTGCGTAAAGCACAAATGGTTGGTTTTCGGGTCTGGTTGTATTGTGCATATGAAATATACGTCAGTAAAACGCACCCACGATACAGGAAAAATCCTACCGTGTTAACCAAAGCAAGTAATCCAAGTTTAAAAAAAAATCCGCCGTGGTAGCTCAAGGTCGGGGGGTCGCCTCACTTTTTATAGTACCCTAGTCTTGGGTCTTAATTTCTGATTTACTACGTGCTCAGCGGTAAAGGAAACCTGCATATCTGAGGAATGACAATATTTCGAAGGCATGTGAAGTCTGCCAACCCGCATTGCAGAAGCGTGGCGGACTTTTTCCGGCGCAAAACTGTCGCAGAATTGAGAGGCGACCTGTATTCAGCAGTGAGACACTTATATTTTTTTTTTTTAATTTTCTGTATTTCATCATCATCATCATCATCATCATCATTTCAGCCTATCATTAGTCCACTGCTGAACATAGGAAATGAAAATTTGAAAACGCGCCTAGGACCTAGGAGCGTAAGGATATCTATAACAATCTAATCTAGTGGTGGGATTCCTATGCAGGAATCTGTTTAGGCTGTTCTGCCGTGAAGCAGTAGTGCAAACATTACTGTGTTTCGGTCTGAAGGGCACTGACAGCTAGTGTAATCACTGGGCATATGAGACTTAAGAACTGATGTCGCGAGGTGACGAGCGCATTGTAGTTCCCCACAGAAATATTCTGGGTGCCACTGCAGTTATGGGAGGACATGCACTACCATCAATTGAACGATTTGTTTGTCGCATATTCGCCCATAAAAAAGCTACGATGAGAACTTAACTATCAGTAGACTATTGTGTGATGCAATAAGATGTATAATAAGTAACGGTACTCATCGCAAAAGTCTTTATAGATCGAATGCCAGAAACGAAGTAGAGCATAGATTCCCCCATAGATTGCCACCCCCTGTATTTGTTGTAAAAAGCTCGACTAAAAGCTAATAATCGCAATACATTGAGATAGTAAACAATGTTTTGCAAATCACATTTTCTCGATGGAACCCGACCGAAGTTGCCTGCCAAAAACCACCGAAAAGTTTCATGTGTTGTTTTATATTTTCTTAAAGCTATACGAAATAATACGCAATAAAACGGAATTGCTTTATTATGAAGAAAAAATACTACAGCAGTTTACAATTCTTACAAATAGTGTCTTAATTAATTCTGTCCGCGATTCCCGCGGATATAATCTAATTATGACTCATTGTGTGTTTGTTCGCACGTCGACTGATGCTAACTTCAAGTCAAGGTCGCTTCGTTTAGATCTCAGCACGACAGAGCCACAATACGTCCAGTATCTAAAACCGGCAGCACAGGTCGGTACGACCGTGGGACCTCATTATCACCGATCAAGACGACAACTTCCTAATACTGTCGCAAGCTAACTGCACAGGTGGTTGTACAACTTATACGCTGAAGCAGTGGCTGGGAGAGGCGCCATTTTTGAACTGGTCTATTTTCTTAAATGATGCGTTTAAGTTGGTTAACAGGAGTGAAAGTTTGATTTGTATTTTTTTTATTGAATAAAGTGACGAAACGAGCACAATGTTCACCTGGTGGTATTTGCCACGTCTGCCCATTTGTTATGTGTTTCACCCTGAATATTTCTGTGCCCCACACAGGAGGGATCACACTGAGATCGTCACCCCGAGACATCGGTTGTTAAGTCTCATATGCCAATTGATTACACTTGCTCTATTTGCCCTTCAGACCAAAACACAGTAATGTTTGCACACTACTGATTGCACACACAGAGGCACTCGCTCGTCCTTAACTGGATACGTTAATCAGAACTTGAATAAAAAATGTACTAATGTATCTAAACAAACTTCAGTAACTCACTTTTAAACATACACTTCAAAATCAAAACTATAGAACTCAAAAGAAATCCAAAAATGAGATTATTTTGCGTATCATCAATTTTTGCATCTTTTAATACTGCATCGTATTGATTGTAGACTACATCGGGCCGGTTCTCGCAGCTCCACGTCTATGCGGGTAATTTGGGTGTGGGCAGGAATAGTACAGTAATTCGAGCCAACCGATCTCCTCCAGAAACCGCAGCAAACCCAATAAACAATTATTTTTTTATAGTTTTTTATTTTAGTTTTGTTTTTTTTTTTCTAAACTAATCTTATAGAGAGGAAAGATTTGATTTTTTGTATGTTTGGTTGTAATGATTGAACTCAAAAATTACTAAACCGATTTTAAAAATTCTTTCACCTATATACAACTACATTATCACCGACTAACATGAGTTGTATTTAATTCAAAAAAAAAACCGAGATTCCTACGAAAATTGCTATGATGTAACTCAGGGTATCAAAAATTTACTGATAAAAGTCATTATTTGGCGTGCACTGAAAATAACGCGAATAGACTAAGATCTATTAATTACTTACCTACTCATATTAAAATTGAATAGTGACGCACGCACGCACGCACGCATGCACGCACGCACTCACGCACGCAATCACGCACGAACGCACGCACGCACGCACCCACGCACCCACGCACGCACGCACACACACTTTTCTTTCCTGATTATACAGGTGCCTCAATCATTTTGAAATCGATTACTTCCCCCATAGGACAGGCTATGCCAGTGTGGGTTAGCATATTGTAGATTTTTCAAATTCCTTTTCTGAATAAATTTCTATTTCTATTTCTATTCTACTGTGCCGGACACCTATCGGTATAATAAAAAGAATATATTACAAAAGTACAGTACAGCGATAAACAAACATAAATAGCCACGTACCAGGATGTTTGAACGTGGTCACCCAATCGTAAAATTTTTAGCGATAAAACATGGCGTTTGTTATTTTGTTTGGGTTCCGATATTTGCAATTCAAATAGCTTCGCTTACTCACGCTCAATAATCGCTTGAGGTTATGTCTATACAAACAAATAAAATTGAAGTGTCAGTTTGTAATAACAAAATAACAGAGTTTCACTCAATGTCTATGAAAGTGTATACGGTATAAGAAAAAAACAATTTTCAAAATTTTTGGTTGTCTGTTTGTTTCGGCTAATCTCCGAAACGGCTGCACCGATTTTGAAGGGACTTTCACTGACAGATAGCTCATATTATAGCAAGTAACTTAGGCTACATTAATTTTGGAAAAATAATTAGGGTTCCGCGCAAAAAATATGAAACCCCACATTCCGATTTAAATAGGGAACTATATATGTATATCATCGATCGGGATCAACTTTTTTACGCGGGAAACCGCACGGCACAGATAGTGATTTAATAAATATTTTTAATAGTGACATGTTACATAATGATTTCTTATATTTACGCGGACTATTTAAAAGTTATTGTGCCGTGAAGCAGTAGTGTGCGAGCATTACTGTGTTTCGGTTTGAAGGGCACTGTGAGCTAGCGTAATCACTGGGCATTTGAGACTTAAGAACTGATGTCTCAGGGTGACGTGCGCAGTGTTGTGTCACACAGAAATATTCTGGGTGACACAGCATTTGTTGTGGGCGCACGTTGCACTTACCATCAGGTGGACGTTTTGCTCGTTTCGTCACAAAAATTACATGTTACGTTTTTTTGGATTATAAAAGAGGGGCAAACGAGCAAGCGAGTCAATGAAACCGCAATACCATTTCTCTGGTGCGTTGTCGGCGGTTGAGAAAGGAGTTGCCTCTTGTCTTGCAGGTCCCTAAGTCGTGACAGTCCGGAAAAACCGCTGGCGGCACCAGATTTCACAAAGTACGTAAACGTACAGTGGTGGAATGCCCACTATCTAGTTGTTACGGGTGGAATTTAGTTAGTCCTGTAAAACACACTGGTCGAAGGATCATTATGCAGTTAGGGCAGTTATTCTGCCGTGAAGCAGTAGTGTGCAAACATTACTGTGTTTCGGTTTGAAGGGCACTGTGAGCTAGCGTAATCACTGGGCATATGAGACTTAAGAACTTATGTCTCAGGGTGTCGGACACAGTGTGGTGTCACACAGAAATTTTCTGGGTGACACAGCTTTTGTTATGGGCAGACGTTGCACTTACCATCAGGTGAACGTTTTGCTCGTCTCGTTCCTTTCTACAATAAAAAAATAAGTAATTAATAAAATCAAAAGGTCGAATCTCAATCGATATCGCTATTCGTGCGTCATCATTTCAGCTGAAAATAGGCCTCCCCCATTAATTGCCGCAAAAGTGTGTAACTCTCATTTTGGGGGAAAAATATTATTAACATCTAAACTAAGATTCATAAATAGATAATACATACAGATAAGGTATGATAATATGTGATACATTTTCCAGAGTTCATCGTCATCATCATTTCAGACCGCCACAAGTCCACAGCTGAACATAAACCACTCACATAGATTGCCACAAAACACGGTCCTGAGCCACCTGCACCCATCGACTTCCCGCAAAACCATGCAGGTCCTCGCTCCATCTAGTGGGGGGTCACCCTACACTGCGGTCGCCGGTACGACGTTTTCACTCCAGAATCTTTCTCAGAAATCTGACATAGCCCTAGGGATGACATAGCCCTGACTAACTTCTCATCTAGTTCATGACATGTTATCTGGGTGATAATATATATATATATATATATATATATTAATATTACAGAATCGAAGAGCCGTATTAACTCTATACACTCGCTATCAATTTCTTGGTATCTGCGTGAGTGACATGGATTCAATCCCCGATGCCGGCGCCTCTAAAACTTTTCTGCAATTTCAAGTGCTCAGCGGTGAACGAAATCACCGCGAGGAAACCTGAATATCTGAGGAACATAAAGAATTCCGACAACACGTGAAGTCGGATGTAAAACCGGTTGACTTGGTAAGCAACAATTCTTAATTATATATGGTCTTTAATTAATGTTTTTGTGGTTGCTGGTAATTAAATGCATATTTTAATTAAAAGTTTCCAAACGAGATATTTCGTTAATAACTGTTACCCGCTTCTGCGCCCGCACGAGATTCCACAACACTTCAACGAAGCTAAGGTGCTATCCCTCAGTAACTAACGACTTTTCCGGGATAAAAAGTAGCCGTTACTGTTAACGGGCCTTTTAACTATCTGCATACCAAAAATCACGTCTATCGGTCACTTCGTTGAAGCGTGGAAGACGGACAAACACGCCAATAAACCAACAAGAACACTTTCGGATTTATAATATGTATATGAAGAAGAAAGAAAGAAAAGAAAGAAAGAAAAGAAAGAATTTATTTGCTAGAAACGGACGTACACAAAAGTAATACATAATAAAAAAATATATAAACTACAAAAACATACAAAAAAAAAGAAACTAAAACACCATTATTACCTAAAATAAAAGTATGGAAATTGTACGCCGTACTCCACAACTTCAGCAAACGAGGTTGACAACTCAACACACACTGCGGCGGAAGCGAATTCCGTCGCAGCACTGTTTTTCAGTGTCAACTCCCGTTGCACTCCGATGTCGTTTAAACCAAAAAATATATTAGAATGTAATATATAAATAATTATAATATTAATGTAATAATTTATAAAATAGTATTACATTTTGAAAAAAAACATTGCTTTCTGATATATTCATTCCGTAAAACAATGGATTTCATCATGGCGAATCTTATTTCGTGCAAGCAAAACTTACCAATAAAATTAAATTCTATAACATGTTCTAATCAATGACTTTTTGTATACTTATAGTTGTTTGCATCTTTATAACAAAGGATTGCAATTGTTAAGAAACTTTTTTTACTTTACTGGTGGTTATTCCTATGCAGGAGTCCGTCTTGGTAGGTACCACCCCAGGGCCAGTTATTCTACCGTAAAGCAGTAGTGTGCAAACATTACTGTGTTTCGGTTTGAAGAGCACTGTGAGCTAGCGTAATCACTGGGCATATGAGATTTAAGAACCTATGTCTCAGGGTGATGGGCACAGTGTAGTGTCACAGAAATTTTCTGGGTGACACAGGATTTGTTATGGGCAGGCGTTGCACTTACCATCAGGTGAACGTTTTACTCGTTTCATCACTTAGTGAAAGAAAAAAAATGTACACAATAAAAAAAATAAACTCGGAGATGTGGTTCATTGATGGAAAGAATATATGGATTTGACGACAGTTCGGTCTCGCCTTTTTCCCATACAAGGGCTAGACAAAGGCCACACCCGTAGGTCAAATTTTGGGAGGATTTTGCCATAGTTGCCAGGCTTGGCAGGCGGGTTGGCAACCGCAGTTTATTTATTAAGATGTTTCAGAAAGATACTGCTGCCCATCAACTGCTTCTTATTTTCCCTCTGTCGACTTTTAAAACACCCACGGGATGAGATGGGGTTGTAGTTTCTCTTAAGCCGCTATTTTTTACCAATAATGAATTGTATTGAATTATGCGACACAATAATAAGTTTTAAACAAAAATCTTATTTTTGTTACAAGTCTATACTTGTGAGGCCTATGTCCAGTAGCGGGTTCAAAGCCAGGACGATAGTTCTTGACAAGACATATCTAACGAGCCTAAACACGATATGGCTGCTATATTCGATTGCGGAGTTAAGTGGTCTGCAGGTGGCCCTGGCAGCAGAATCGGGTCCTGCTCACCGGTTTTTTTTATTGCATAATGTGACGAGACGAGCAAAACGTTCACCTGATGGGAAGTGCAACGTCTGCCCATAAAAAATGCTGTATCCAAACCCAGAAGAACGAGTGGCACCACACTGCGCCCCTCACCTTGAGACAACAGTTCTTAAGTCTCATATGCCCAGTGATTACACAAGCTCTCAGTGCCATTCAAACCGAAACAAAGTAATATTTGCACACTACTGCTTCACTGCAGAATAACTGGCCCTGGGGTGGTACCTACCTAGACGGATTCCTGCACAGGAATCCTACCACCAGTGAAAGTTTATGACCGAACACCAAATTTCGCACCGAATGGGAACTAGTTCAAAATTCAGCTGCAAATTTTGACCTAAAGAAACATACGAACATTACTATTAAAAAAACAGGTGTTGCTTGGAAGGGTTACCTAAAACCTCGCGACGTATCACTAAGACGAGGGGTGTGGGTATAAAAGTGGCCTAAAAAACCTCACGTAATTAAACGAGTCGAAATTTTTGCAGAACACCTCGAGCCCTTCCCTATGCTCGCTGGTAGGCAACCTAGGCTTCTCCCAAAAGGGTTTCACCGGCTCGCCGGGCCGCGCTGAGGGCGGTTTTAAAAACAGGATCCTCGAATAACCCAAGCCAAGAAAGACAAACGCAACGCCCCGCACGAATTTACGTGCGGCGTTGACGTGTACTAGATTTGACGTCGTTTGCACAGATAAAAAAATTATATTGGTCAATAATGTACATCATTGTCTAGGAATTTGCACTTTAGCATAGTATAAATATTTTTATTATTATTATTTCTTTCACTATTCTATTATATACTATTGCCAACGAAAATTAAAATAATATATTTATTTATTTATATTTCATTATTTATCGTTATTTTAGAATTTATCTTTATTACAACTACACTTTTGTGTTATATGTCTGATACATTTAAAATATATTTCGTTTTTTTTTTCTGCTTTTCTGTTATTATAAGACGTGCATTAAAAATTTAAACTGTCTGACAGCTGTCCGTAGGTTCTATACTAGTGGTGCCGACAGAATAACAATTTTGCTGTAGCATAATGCTGAGTCGGGTCCTTTTCGTTGCTGCAATCCAATATAAATTTTAATACTTTTTATTGTTAATTGTTTGTTTTTTATGTGTTTGTATTGAGCGTAGCAACGAAAAAAGTTATTTTCTTTTCTTTATTTTTTTCTTAGATTACTGAAGGGGGACTTTAGCCCCGGGGCAGTTACTCGGTGCCCCCAACGGGGCGCTAGAAAAGACTCGACGACTCACGTGATTAAAAGATGGTAAACGTGAGCGATTTTACGATCGCGGGAAGGTCATGACGCAGCGAATGACGAAATGGTTGAAACGATAGCACAAACGGAGCTCTGAAAACAAAGCATTTGCCAACATCCTGACGTGAAGAGCGCCAGATAATGGAACAATTAAGGCCTTGCGTCGGCCGACACCCGGGTGACCTGACATGGCGCTTGGCACAATGGACGCCGCTTTAATTGGCCTTTGTTTGCTGAAAGCACATTGTTAAGGAATCGGGATCTATTGAACGGAAACGTCATTCATTATGATACATTTTTAATTTTTTTTATTTTATAAAGTGACGAAACGAGCAAAACGTTCACCTGATGGTAAGTGCAACGTCTACTCATAACAAATGCTGTGTCATCCAGATTATTTCTGTGTCACCACACTGCGCTCGTCACCCAGAGACATTAGTTGTCTCATTTGCCCAGTGATTACGCTAGCTCTCAGTGCCCTTCGAACCGAAACACAGTAATGTTTGCACACTACTGCTTCTCGACAGAATAACTGGCACTGGGGTGGTTCCTACCTAGACGGATTCCTGCATAGAAATCCTACCACCAGTAAGTATCCACCAGTACATATCCACTCATTTGCAAATACACTCGTACTCGTAAATACCACATACACTCGAATGCAAATTCACTTAATTTAAATTTGATTATTTAAAAAAAATCGTATATTTACTATCATAATTTCAGCCAGTAGTCACTACACACATCACTAGTTCACTTCTGAACATAGGTCTCCCCACAGAGGAACAGTGAACTAGTGATAGGCTGAAATGATGATGATCTGTGGTACCTACTAGCTAGGCCAGTTATTCTGCCGGTGGTTGCAGAAGTGTGCAAACACTACCGTTTCTATAAAAGCCAAACCATTACGAAACCGTTAAGTAATAATAATTATTATTTTATGGTGGTAGGATCCTATGAAAGAATCCGTCTAGGTAGGTACCACCGCAGGGCCAGTTATTCTGCCTGAAGTGTTTCGGTCAGAAGGGCACTGTGAGCTAGTGTAATCACTGGGCATATGAGACTTAAGAACTTATGTCTCAGGGTGACGGGTGCAGTGTGGTGCTACACACAAACATTCTGAGTAACACAACATCTGTTACGGGCAAACGTTGCACTTACCGACAGGTGAACGTTTTGCTCGTCTCGACACTTTATCAAATTAAAAAAAATACCACATACACTCGAATGCAATTTCATTTCATTAAATGTGATTACTTATAAAAAAAATCTTACATTCATCGTCATCATTTCAGTCAGCAGTCACTACACACATCACTAGTTCACTGCTGCACATAAGTCTCCCCACAGATTGTCACAATAGTTTGTGGCTTTAATTTTAGGGTAATTTTTCCATAGTTGTAACGCTTGGCAAAATAAAATTTTTGTTGTTGTAACTCAACATAAGCAGTGAACTAGTGAGAGGCTGAAATTTCGCTCCCGTGGGAAACGTGTCGTGACGGGTGGCGAACCACGTCGCCGCCATTTTGGTATGAGTCAAAAAAAATCTTACTTTGCATATTATGGTGTTATTCTGCACCAATAAAGGCTGTCCGTGCAATACCTTAGGCGACTAAGTACTCACGACACGACACCTATCGGCAAGTACAAAAATAATTAATACTTTTGATTGGCAAATACCTTGCTATAAAAGCTCATTATTCTTTAATATTGTGTTGTTAAACTCCATATCAAATGATTTAACTAAAGTTTTACATTCAATATTTTAGCTATGGTGTCTATATGTTATCGGTTTCATTTTATCATTGTTGGCCTAATAAAGAAAAAACTATATCAAAATTAGCACCTTATTGTTTGACGATCATGATTTTACACCTTTTCCTGTAACATCTGAATCTATAAACTGCAGTGGCAACCGCTGTATATTGATGCACCACACGGCACTTATACATTACGTATCTGAGAACTGGTGGTGGCGGATAAAGAGTATCTATTCGTACCACCTCATCTCATTCCGTTGGTGTCGTAGAAGTCTACAGATGGAGTATGAAAACCTGGAGATGAGCAGCAGCATCAACTCGCTCGCCAAGTGACAACTTGCTTTTTTCAGTAGTGGACTGGTGATAGGCTGAAATGATGATGATGATACAAATAATTATACTTATAATAAGTAATGATCTCTTTTATTTACGCGAATATTACACATTTACTGAAACGAATTATACGGTTTTTATCGCGTTTAATTTTTAACTGTTTATTAGCCGACGTTTCGAGCGCTTTACAGCACACATAGCCACGGGAGGACCGTGGACCATCGTCGTCCGATGACAATTAAACGCGATAAAATTAGTTTTATTAAACTTGTAATAAGTAATTTGATACAGTCTTGAATCTTAGTTCTCAACTATGAGATTCTAGTTTTTTATAATCATAATCAATCAATCAATATGTTCTTTATTGTACACCAAAACAAAGCACAAAAATAACAAAAGTGTAACAATATGTACAATAGGCGGTCTTATCGCTCAGAAAGCGATTTCTTCCAGACAACCATTGTAAACAGAATTGTTGTAATTAAGAAGGGAGCGGAGGGGGGTGTACATAAATTAATGTAAAGCACATGATGAAGGCATTCGAAGATAAAAGCAATAGACAGTTCGGGAAAAGGGAAGCATAAAATCATAGTTCCAAGAAATGAGCTTTTACGAGTTTTTTAAAGGAACAAAGGGACTTAGCTTGTCGAATGTGTAGGGGTAAGGAATTCCATAATCGCACAGCTGTGACCGTAAAAGATTTCTTGAAGAAAGAGGAGGAATGCATAGGAGTTTGGAGGGAGAGATTGACAGAAGAACGAAGGAACCGTTCATGGGAGAGGGACATAACATAATTGTTACACCAATAAAAATAAACCACGAACATAATTAAGACCCACTCTGTCCATGTTCGTTTACTTGAATTCAGCACAAGAGATCTGTTGCTGAATGTCCAAAACATACAAGTCTTTTCTTTGGAGTTGTAATCACAGCGTGTGCGTATATTATACATATCATCATCATTTCCCATAGGGGTAGGCAGAGACATAATCTTTCCGCTTGCTACGATCCTGACAGACATCTTTAGCTTCCTCTACTTTCATTAGTGTTTTCATACAAGCTCGTCGGTTGCGGGTACTTTTGACGCGGCCTTTCCTTAAAACGATTTCTATCTGATCGTAATGCGTTCGTCTACGTCGACCATAACCAGCTTGCCCAGTTACACTCGCCTCGTAAATCTGTTTCATCAATCTTCTTTCGTCCATCCTCTCTACGTGTCCAAACCATTTAAGCGTCTCTTTCTCTGTCTTTGTCACTAAATCTTCTACTACACCGCAACGTTCCATTATCACGCTGTTTCTCACTTTGTCCATCAAAGTCACTCCAGCTATACTTCTCAAACTTTTCATTTCAACAGCATTTATCTTATTTTCATGCTTCTTCGGCCAGACCCAACATTCACTACCTTAGTACATAAGTGTGGGGACCAGTACTCCTTAAACATATAATATACAAAAATTAAGACTTTTCATGTTTTGAAGATTCATCATTATTCATTTCACTAAAATGTAAAAAGACTAACAAAATCCGGTCAGGCCAGCATATAAAAAGCGTAACCATATCCGGCTTTATCCGGACGCCTGGCCTTAGCCAAATCGGTCTGGTTTTTTCGAGATGGTAATTCCGCGATCTGTCAGAAGCCATAACATTTTCCAGGTATTGCCTTAGTCTACTTTACGGACATCCAAGGAATGAAATAGATTGGTAGATTTGGTGAAACAACCACAGGACAATGCTCGTGTATATCCTAGATGTAGGCTATCCCGTTACAGTGCTAGTTGTCAAACAGCGTTCTGGTTTTAACAGTACTATAGCTTTTTAAACAAGACGAGCAAATCGTTCACCCGATGGTAAATGAAACGTCTGCCCATAACAAATGCTGTAACACCCAGAACATTTCTATCTCATATGCCCAGTAATTACACTAGCTACCAGTACCCGTCAGACTGAAACAGTAATATTTGCACACTACTGCTTCACGGAAAAAAACTTGCCCTGCGGTGATACCTACCTAGACGGATTCCTGCATAAGAATCCTGCTGCCAGTTAGTGAAATGACTTGGCGAGATGAGACTTATTATCAGATAGCTTTGGGCTTATACAAAAATACTCCAATGTAGATTATATCTGTCTTCACCATAACTGTCTCCTTGAGGCCTGTCTTAAATTCAGCAACGGAACAATAGGTCGGACAACAAAGCGTCAGGGTTCACAACCCGGTCAAGGCCCGCATCGAGGTGCCATGATAATGTATGAATAGTGTACTCAAATAAGGCAAAGAGGCCGTAGTTTGTAGCGGAATCAAAGCGCCTAAACCTTAATTTAAGAATTAGACTTTTCCAAGTTGAATATCTTTTAGTACACGATGAACGGCAAGATTATGTAGTCATTTTTTTATTGGACAAAGTGACGAGCAAGACCTTCACCGGATATTAAGTACAACGTCTGTCCATAACAATTATTTATTTTAACATTAAAAAGGTCCCACTACAAATCTAAAAACAATAAAATACCTCAAACCTGATCGTCGTACGCGCTTGGATAATTATGACTTTACATTTAAAATAAACGGAATTTAAATTCTTATTGCATAATGAACGATGAAGCAAAACGCTTCCGAATGCAAGGTATTTCCACAGAAAAAGGATAGAAATTCGCCGTTCGTCTTGTTTTCCCATTATGGAAAAGGGAAGGTGGAATTTACTCGTGTAATACCTTCGCATACTCAAAAATGTAACCTGTAGAACACCGAGAGACCGGCCACCCTACGCCTGTTCGAGAATCGACAAATTGGTTGTAACCAAGTCAGAGTCACCGATTAGCTTTTCGTTTTGTTTGTTATCTCTTTCTCACGTTTCTTACATAGCTGTCCTTTCGATAAGAACTGAACTGAATATTAAGACATGCTGGATGTAATATGAAAGCAGGTCGACAAGGGAACTATCACGCTGTCACAGAAAAGCAGGGTACCACCCCAGGGCCAGTTATTCTGCCATGAAACAGTAGTGTGCAAACATTACTGAGTTTCGGTTTGAAGGGCACTGAGAGCTAGCGTAATCACTGTGCATATGAGACTTAAGAACTGACATCTCAGGGGGACGGGCGCAGTGTGGTACCACACAGAAGTGTTCTGGGTGAGACAGTATTACTATGGGCGGACGTTGCACTTACCATCAGGTGAACGTTTTGCTCGTCTCGTACTTTTCTCCAATAAAACAAGCTGAAGTTGTAAAAGGCCGGTCATATACATCATAGAGCCGATCACCAATGGAGGAAAAGTTGTTAGATGAAGTGATTTGCACGATTTAGCGGAAAATCGATAGATGCAGTAACTCCGTTTGAAATGATGATGATGACTAAAAATTGAGTAAAAGTGAGTTTGGAGCCGTAAAGAATCCGCCACGCATCTCCAATGCGACGATTATATGAAAGTGATGAGTCTGCGCATCGGTGCAGTGAAGCAGAAACAACGAGCGTAAACCTTCCGTCTCGCCTCACCTTGTACTTACTGGAAGGAATCTTACCATCCTTCTTGGTAGGTACCACCGCAGGGCCACTTATTTTGTCGTGAAGCAGTAGTGTGTAAACATTACTGTGTTTCGGTCTAAAGAGTCAGGATCAGAGCTTGTGTAATCACTGGGCATATGAAACTTAAGTACTTACGATCACACAGATGATCTGGGTGACACAGCATTTGTCATGGGTGGACATTGCACTTACCATCAGGGGAACTTTTTGCTAGTCTCTTCTCTTTCTTCTATTAAACCAACAATGAAGGATTTTTGTCAATTTCGAAGGTGAATTTAGCGATTACTCACAGGAAGAGATTCTGAAGTGGATAGCTCGTGAAGCGGAGAGCAGGGCGTTGGCTGGTTCAATGCCGGTGTTGGCGGGATTGGCGGACACCACAAACTTTCGAAATATTTTAGTTGCTCAGACACGCCGGCTTTTTCACGACGTTCTCCTTCACCGTTGAGGACGTAGTAAATCAGCATTTAGAATAGTAGAATAAATCAGTGGTGCCTGGCATCGGGATCAAACTCACGCGCCGGCCCCTGTTCTATCACGTTTCGTAAATACACTCAGCGTCACAAAAATCGCACCTCTCTGAGTTTGCCCGAAAAATGGCTGTAATGGCTAGAAACGAATTATATTTATATAAATATTGGTATGTTTGAAATAGGTATTTGAATAGCTTTACATTATTAATAAAAAAATCATGAAATCATTAAAACATTTATCATTATAGAGCATCAAAAATAAACACTGTCAAATGCTCGTTAGTAAGGACGCTAGTTACACCACCTAAAAAGGGTATAAAAGGGTCGATCTGGATGAAATATGGGCCAGTCGTAATTTAGACTTTGCAGTGAACACACGTGAACAAGTAACCCAAGTAAGAACAAGTAAAGATGGACACCAGCTCTGTGATTGCCCTATTGCAGTCGGGGATGCGGCAGTGTGACGTTGCTCGACAGTTGAACCTGTCCCGTTTTTCAGTTCGACGGGTGCTCCAACGTTTTTAGCAGACTGGTGGTTTTGTTAGAAAACCGGGATCTGGAAGAAAACGGTGCACATCAGAAAGAGATGACCGTTTCATCGTTACGACATCTTTACGAAACCGTTTTACAAATGCTGTTGAGTTGCAACAACAGCTTCGATCAACTCGGAGAACATCTGTGAGTGTTTCTACGATAAGAAGAAGGTTACGCGAAAAGAGTTTAACAGCCCATAGACCTGCTAAAGGTCCAAAACTTCGCCTAGAGTTTGCTCGCAATCATTGCGAGTGGACTCTAGAACAGTGGCGGACCGTACTCTTCTCTGATGAGACGAAGGTCTGTCTCTTCTGCAATGACAGACGTAGAAGGGTCTACAGAGGACAGGGGGAGAGGTTCACACAACCCTGCTTCGAAGAATCCGTCGAATACGGGGGTGGCTCGTGTATGTTTTGGGGCGGCATTTCCGTCGACGGGAAAACGGAACTTGTGTGCGTTTCCCAGACTCGGGGTGGCCGTGGGCAAGGGTCATTAAATGCTGGTCGGTACATTACTGAAATCCTGGAGGAACATGTGGTCCCGTATGCTGGTTATGTCGGTGATGGATTCATGTTAATGCATGATAATGCTCGTTGCCACACCGCGGCTATTGTACGGGATTATTTACAGGAGGTCGATATCCCTGTTATGCGTTGGCCAGCACGAAGTCCAGACCTTAACCCAATAGAAAATCTCTGGGATGACCTAAAACGGTGCATGCGAGCTCGAGATCCAGCTCCAGCCACTCTTCAAGAGCTCCAAGATGCGGTACTTGAAGAGTGGGAACAAATACCCCAAGAGGCTGTTGCGATCCTTGTAAGGTCCATGAAAGATCGCATGGAAGCCGTTATCAAGGCAAGGGGGGGGGGGGGGGGGGGGGGGGTAACACTAGGTTTTAAGAACTTTTTTTGTATTTATTAAGTTTTTTTTAAATTATTAATTTGCACATTTGTACATACCCTGTATTTTCTCTCTTTCGTCTCGTTATAAAAGTAAAATTCAATTAAAATTCCTGAAAGCTAATGAAATTACCTTTCGAATGATACCCTCAATCCACAACATTGCCATTGGCCTGTTGTGTTAAAATAGTATTTAAATTATTTTTTTCGGATGTGCGATTTTTTTGACGCCGAGTGTATAATACAGTACGATTATATAATCTAAGGATTAGCAAGCTGAAGTGGCAATGGGCCGGCCATAGAGCCCGTAGAACCGATTGGGGAAGAAAGGTTCTAGAGTGGCTATCTCGTACCGGCAAACGCAGTGTAGGGCGCCGCCCTACTACATGGAGCGACAACCTGCGGGATTTGCGCGATTTTGCGGGAAGTCGTTTGCGGATGCAGATGGCTCAGGACCGTGCTTTGTGGCAATCTATGGGGGAGGCCTATGTTCAGCAGTGGACTAAGGAAGGCTGAAATGGTGATGATGATATATTCTACGCAGGGGACAATTTCTGGTTACCCGAGTAACACATTGCATTATGTATGCAAAATCTATTACACGTATGTCCATTGAACAAACACTGTAATCATAAGCCCGATTAAAATTCCATAAGTACAGGGAAATCTAATGTGAAAATTATGGAAGAGTGACGTCTTGAACACAAACAAGCATATAAATAATGATAAGTAATTTACATACTTGACGTTCGCATCACTCGGACGCGTGAACATTTAGAGATAAATCTAAACCAGCGGAATATTATTTTGCCTTGTCTTGGAAGCTAGACAAGATGCAATTGTTAACGATATGAGGAAACCGTTTTGTTGATTGTCAAACTTTGTGATAACTTCAGAATACCGTCGGAGGCTATCAACTGCGCAGGAGATATTATAGTGCCACAAGTGTACGCGCAAACTCAGAGGCACTCACTCGTCACAACCTACGAAAGCCCGATGTAATACTCGTCCTATAAGATTGGAGGTAGGCTTATTTTTCTAGCTCCGACAGAATATCAGCGCTGCAGTAATGATTGTATGCCCAGTGATTACGCTAGCTATCAGTGCCCTTTAAACCGGAATACAATAATGTTTGCACACTACTACTTCACGGTAGAAATACTGTCCCTGGAGTGGTCCCTCTGTCTGTTTGTTACCTTTTCACAGTTCAACCGCTGAACTGGTCTTAACAAAATTTGGCTCAGAGATTGCTTGCATCTTGGAGACGAACATAGGATACTTTAATACCCAAAAATCTTAGAGATCCCTCGGAATATTGAAAAAAACCTTTATCCATGCGGACGAAGTCGCTGGCATTAGTTAGTGTTCTATGTGTACTATCTCCTGGCATGCAAAATATAAGATTTTTTTTTACTGGTGGTAGTAGTCCTATGGAGGAATCTAGGTACGTTCCACCTTAGGGCCAGTTAGTAGTCTGCCGTGAAGCAGTAGTGTGCAAACATTACTGTGTTTCGGTTTGAATGGCACTGTGAGCTAGCGTAATCACTGGGCATATGAGACTTAAGAACTGATGTCTCTGGGTGACGGGCGCAGTGTGGTGTCACTCATAAATGTTCTGAGTGACATAGCATTTGTTATGGGCAGACGTTGCACTTACCATCAGGTAAACGTTTTGCTCGTTCCGTCACTTTTAGCAAATAAAAAAATATAGATTTGACATTAACATTATCACTTAATACGCGCCAAATTAAAATGGCAAACTATTTACTATTAATTTAGAGATGAGGAATAATAATCACAATTATTATTTCATTTTTAATTAATGCCCATTTAATAAAATCAACGATTATGTAACTTGTGGAATTCTATCGCAAATTTACTTGTGGTGGGATTTCTGTGCAGCGACCTTAGATAGCATAAGTTATTCACACAATGTTTTATAAGAAATGGTAATTTTATATATTATTTTGTGCACATGGTGCTGGTTACATATTCACTTAAGTTTAACTACGAGTACAAATACAATAAATAGTTCAAGCATTATTATGTAATTTTCTGTTGTTATAAATAAATTGAAAAAAAAAAGAATCCGTCTAGGTAAGTACCACCCCAGGCCAGTTATTCTGCCGTGAAGCAATAGTGTGCAAACATTACTGTTTCGGTTTGAAGGGCACTGTGAGCTAGCGTAATCACTGGGCATATGAGACTTGAGAACTGATGTCTCAGGGTGACGGGCGCAGTGTAGTGTCACACAGAAATGTTCTGGGTGACATAGCGTTTGTTATGGGTAGACGTCGCACTTTACATCAGGTGAACGTTTTGCTCGTTTCGTCGCTCTATCCAATAAAAGAAATCGCGTGTAGTAAAGTTTTTTTCAACTAAGTTAGTAGTAGCTATATGCTTCGCCGTCAAAGAGTTGTTATTCCCGGTACACTAACTGTCGTTAACGTACAGGAACTCTGTCGACTTTTACGACACAAACGGGATGAGATGGGGTAGATTATCTTAAACCGCCACCACAGGATGATATTTTGCTGTAAAACAATTACTACTAGACGATGTCCGCGACTTCGTCCGCATGGATTTGGGTTCTTCAAGTATCCCGGGACTACTTGATTTTCCGCTACAAAAAGTAACCTATGTCCGTCTCCAGGGTGTATATCTCTGTGCCAAATTTGGTCGAGATCGGTACAGCGGTTGAACCCTGAAAAGGTAACAAACAGACAGAAGGATAGAGAGAGTTACTTTCGCATTTATAATGTTAAGTATGCTTTACTGTTGTTACTGCGCAATCACTGTTTAGGTCAAGAAGGTGCCGACAGGTCTGAATGAAATCACTAAGCAACGAATGTTATATCAGAAAGCTGTCTAAGTTTATGAAATTGAATTTTGAGTGTAAGGAGTATACTCGATCGACTTCTAGGTGGGCGGTTGCCTGGGACCATCAGCGAGTAAGATTTTGTTACGCTAGATTTAGTTTTGCTAAGACCGTGAGTTACAAAGCCGTGCACGATATTTGCGCTGCACATAATTCTGCAGCCTTTAAGTTTATATAATTTCGGTGATGTAATTGCTGTCAGCCTTTTTGGTCTTTACAGCTTAATCGGATACTGTGCTCACGGGCCAGGGCGTGCCAAGTTTGGTTTGACCCAAACATAAATAAATAAATAAACTCCTACAAAACCCTCGAAATTCCGACGGTGTCACGTTCGCTTTCGCGATTTCGTATAGTTTAAATGTTTTAAGTCATCTAATGACCGTCCGAGGGAGGCTGCGGGCCTCCATTCGGACTGTCGACTTGTGTGTCGGTAACTCTGGGGGGTAAGAACCGCCCTGGAACACGGGTGAATCGTTTGTACGCGGTGTGATTATTGAATATTGCGCGCCGCTGTCTACGGCGGTCGCGCGTCGTGGTGCGTGTTATATTAAAGCTATTGACTGTGTGTACAGTGTGGCCTGATTTGTGTCTGACCGTATCGTGGTCAGGAAGAGCCGAGACGTCCGTGTCGTTTCGCGGGCGGGCGCGTTCGGTCGCGTTTCTGTTTGGTCGGTAATTTTCTTCTTTAAACAGCGGGTTTGAATGAACCGCGCCTTTTTCGTAAAACCGCCGTGATTATTCTATAAACCAAACAGCTGAAGAAGCTTTGTTGATTGTATCCCGATGGTTAGGTGAGAACCTTTAAACTCTCAACACTGCCAAAACAAAATTCCTTTGCTTTTACAAAACAGACGCTTTAGCACCTTCAATCTGAAGGTTACATGATTTAAAAGTACTTAGCGATTACTGCACCACTGGAAACCTTGTTACGACGAGTAATACTTGTAAATGTCAGCATATTAATCGAGCTAACTCTATAAGGTATCTAGGTATAGTTCTGGATGACAGATTGACTTTCAAAGAGCATGTGTGCGCAATGTCTGGCCGACTAAGAAAACTTATTCACTTGATGAAGAGTCTTCGTCAGATAGCTGACTACCAAACCCTAAAAGTTGTATACTTAGCATTGTGTCAATCAGTCATAAACTATTGTATTCTAGCTTGGGGCGGCGAGACTACTTCGCTTCTTATTATTCTCGAACGGGCACAAAGAGCTGTTTTAAAGGTAGCTCTAAATAAACCCATTAGATTCCCGACTAATGATCTTTATGAAATTGCGAAGGTTCTTGTCGGACGATTATTCCTGGTGAGGGTTGCAGTGGCTGTCCACAAATCCGTTGTCACCTCTGCCAACTATGGTGAGATGCTTAAGAGGAGGATTTTTAGAGTTCCTACACCAGCATCAAGGATTTAGATTATACCTTTTTCCACGTATATACAACAAATTAGTAAGCCTGTCTGATTTTAAACATAGCTCGGTGAGGCAATTTAAATTCTCTCTCACAGATATTATTTTAAAATGGACATGTGCTGAGTCAGAAAACATTATGAAAACTGTTTTCTAATGACAATTTGAACTTAAACACATCTGTTTGATCCCCCCGATGATTCAGAGCCTACAAACATTCTTTTAGGTAATGCCACTTCTGCCCACACATACAATCATCATTCCCACACACACACTCACACACATACACATGCACACACACAATCAGACTCGTTCACGCTCATGGACTCTCAAAATGCCCTTTATAAATTTCATCACATACTTCTTGTTTCTAGAGTTAAATCCATAAGCTTTTATTTTTAAATTGTTAACTACATTAGGTTTACTATATTCATTCAATAGCTTTTCCCTCAGATTAGTTTTTGTTAATAGTTTGAGTCATTGTTTACTTGCCGTATTTTGTAATGGAAATCGTATTTAAATGAAACTAATTTTACGGCTTTTATCGCGTTTAATTTTGTTATTTATAACCCCCCGTGACCATGGGTGCTGTAAAGCACTCGAAACGTCGGGTTATAAATAACAAAATTAAACGCGATAAAATCCGTAAAATTAGTTTCATTTAAATGTGTAGTGTTCGCGTAAATATAAGAAATCATTATGGTAATCGTAGTTGCTTCCCTCACAGGACAGGCATTTGCCTAGTGTGGGGGTCGGCGTTTCAATCATTGTAAAGAAGGTATGGTAAAATAAATAAAAAAAAAGTGTTCTGAGATTAAGGGTTATTTCACAGTCGCTGAGAAGATCTACGTTGCGTTAATACCAACCGGCTCCGGTGGCAGTTCGCAAGAATCGATTCTGAACGCACTGTAAGTGCTTTTGATTGCCCGTCGCGTGAGCGAAAGCGCCGCAAGCATAGGCTATTACGCGTCTTATGCAAGTCTTATAGAGGCGAAGTTTGTGTCTTAAGCACATTTTGCTTGAAGAGCAAGTTAATGGGTATAGACGGCTGGAGATAAAAGCCGCTCTATTGCGTATGTTTTTAATGTGTGCAGCGAACGACATCGCTGCGTCGTAAAGTGACTCCGTGGTATTTGACGCTCTTTTCCCAGGGAATAGGGCGAACCCAGAACCAGAACATTTCTGTGTGACACCTCACTGTGATTACGCTAGCTCACAGTGCCCTTCAAACCGAAATACAGTAATGTTTGCACACTACTGCTTTACGGCAGAATAACTGTCCCTGGGGTGGTTCCTACCTAGACGAATTCCTGTATAGGAATCCTACCACCAGTAAGATCGGTTTCGATTCGTTAAGATCGGTTCAGCGGTTTAACCGTGTAAAGGTAACCAACAGACAGAGGGACAGAGAGAGTTACTTTCGCATTTATAATATTAGTATAGATGTAAGAAAAGTTTATGAATTACGGTCGAATTTCGTGCATTGGGCGACCACTAGTATCTAATAACACGAGAACTTAAGAGCAAATACTTTTTACATTTGTGTTTACTCTTTATACTTAAAGTAGGTACAATAAAGTAAGGACCTATAAATGTCCCACTCCTTAGAACAGGTATCCTCTTATTGTTTTCTGTCTGCCACGCTGCTCTACTACCATCATATAACCTATCGAGGTGTCGCAAGAGGCGACTAAAGTATTGTACAGACAGCCTTTATTCGTGCAGCACAACAGCATAATACGCAATGCTGTCACTATACTGCTCGTGGGAAGTAGTTTGCTACCCGTCACGTCACGTTTCCGTCGGCAATAAGTGGGCTCCGTGTGTGGCCTCTGCCTATCCCTTTATATGGGAAAAAGGCGTGACTATATGTATGTGTGTGGAAACGCAGGTTTCCTCACGGCGTTTCCCATCATGCCTCCTCTCAAAAAGATTATTAATAACAAATAAATTTTTAATTTTACGTCATAGACTCTGGGTACTTTTATAAAAAATTATCACGATATCTTCATTTAATGTGAAGTTATTAAAAAAGTAAAAAAAGTAAAGTTTCAGCCTATAAATGTCCCACTACTGAGCACAGGCCTCCTCTCATTTCTGAGAGGGTTTTGGAGCTAGGAAGAATCCGCCACGCTGCTCCAATGCGGGTTGGCGGACTTCACATGTCTTCGAAAATATTTTTTTTTATTCCTCAGACATGCAGGTTGCCTCACGATGTTTTCCTTCACCGCCGAGCACGTGGTAAATCAGCACTTAAAATTGCAATTAACAATTTTAGTGGTGCCGGCACCGGGAATCGAACCCAGGTCTCTCGCGTACTATGAAATTTAAAGCGAGCGCCTAGCCCCTGAGCTACCACGGCTCTAAATAAAGTATTAATAAACTAAAATTTTATAAGAGAGGTCCGCCGTAGTGCGCGCATCACTCAAAAACTACTGGATGGATTTCGATCCATTTTAAGTTTTACTTCTTAGACACAGGGAAAAAAAATCATCAACAATTTTCATCCTTACTTCTAATATTATAAATGCGAAAATAACTCTCTGTCCCTCTGTGCTTGCTATCATTTCTCAGCCAACCATTGAACCAAACTTAACTAAATATGACACAGAGATAGCTTGCATCCTGAAGACGGACATAGGATACTTTTCATCCCGAAAAATTAAGTAGTTCTACGGGATATTTAAAAACCTATATACACATAGAAGAGCCGTGGTAGCTCAGGGGCCTGGTGCTCGCCTTTAATTTCATAGTAAGCGAGTGACCTGGGTTCGATCCCCGGTGCCAGCACCTCTAACATTGTTCTACAATTTTAAGTGCTGATTTATCACGTGCTTAGCGGTGAAGGAAAACATCGTGATGAAACCTGCATGTCCGAGGAATAGAAATATTTCGAGGACATGTGAAGTCCGCCAACCCGCATTGGAGCAGCGTGGCGGATTCTTCCTAGCTCCTAAACCCTCTCAGAAATGAGAGGAGGCCTGTGCTCAGCAGTGGGACATTTATAGGCTGAAACTTTACTTTTTACTTTACTATACACGCAGACGAAGACGCGGGCATCAGCTAGTATAAATTATAAATAGATTAACTGAACAGAACGAAAAACCGTCCTCCGTTTAATTCGCAATTTTAAAAATGATTACCTCTCATCTTTCCATCACACGGATCTCTAACAGATGCGTTATAAAGTATATTTTTCGTCTAAACAGGTTATTTTAATACCACCGAGACACGGTCAGCTCGCGTCGCCTGTCAATCCAGTTATGGGGCGTCTAATATGACCCCATGGCACTTGACCTCAGACTAGAATTCAGAGGCCTTGACTTGACACTAGCATGTTCTTTAGTGAGTCGCGCACAAAAGCTATTTAAAATGTATATGACAAAAACTGTAATGATACCGCTTTCAGTATACTTCCCTCTTCCATGAACGGTTCCTTCGTTCTTCTGTCAATCTCTCCCTCCAAACTCCTATGCATTCCTCCTCTTTCTTCAAGAAATCTTTTACGGTCACAGCTGTGCGATGATGGAATTCTTTACCCCTACACATTCGACACGCTAAGTCCCTTTGTTCCTATAAAAAACTCGTAAAAGCTCATTTCTTGGAATTATGATTTTATGCTTCCCTTTTCCTGAACTTTAGTCTATTGCTTTTATCTACGAATTCCTTCATCCTGTGCTTTACATTTATTTATGTACACCCCCCTCTGCTCTCTTCTTAATCACAACAATTCCGTTTACAGTGGTTGTCTGGAAGAAATCGCTTTGTGAGCGATAAGACCGCCTATTGTGCATATTTTTACACTTTTTTTGTTAATTTTTGTGCTTATTCCTGTATTCGGTGTACAATAAAGAATATATTGATTGATTGATTGATTTAAATGACTTATTGACGTAGTTAAGAGATAAAGGACGCTGAGAGTAAGTGAACAGCACTGTGCTTGAGAAACCACCTACGGTTCTGATCATTATCATCATCATTTCAGCCTATCACTAGTCCACTGCTGAACATAAGCCTCCCAAATTGCCACAAATATGGTCCTGAGTCTCTTGCAACCATCGACTTCCCGCAGTACCGCATCCCTGTGACTATGTATTTTAGGTGTATGTACTTATGTATGTACTTACGAGTATTGTAACAATTGTTTCACTTAAATAAAACTATTTTTACGGATTTTATCGCGTTTAATTTAAACTATGACCATGGTCACGGGAGGACTGAGGTAGGTACCACCCCAGGGCCAGTTATTCTGCCGTGAAGCAGTAGCAAGCGTTACTGTGTTTCGGTTTGAAGGGCACTGTGAGCTAGCGTAATCACTGGGCATTTGAGACTTAAGAACTGATGTCTCAGGGTGATGGGCGCAGTGTGGTATCACGCAGAAATATTCTGGGTGACACGGCATTTGTTGTGGGCGGACGTTGCACTTACCATCAGGTGAACGTTTTGCTCGTTTCGTCACTTTATACAATAAAAAAAATGTCCTGATGTCATAGTAAACCCGGAGTACCTTCAGATTTTAATTATCATTTTTCGTCCGATCTACGCAGAAAGAGCTAACTGTGTCTTAAAGTCTTGCAGAGGTATGCTTGATTTTTTATTTAATTTTATTAATTATTAGATCCCAAGCCGGTGGTAATACCCAACCATCTTCCCTATTGAAATTAGGATGTTTTTTTTAATTTCTATAGCCTCGCGAATCATCCTTGGTAGGAATCGGTATTCTTGTGCAAGGATTTGTGGTCTATCAAATCTGATATAATGGTTGGGGTGATCCAGAACATGGTCACAGACTGCATGTTCTGACCGTGACGTAAACTTCTTACATTTAAGACACTAGAAGGATTTTAGGAATTAGATGGAGTCTTATGCTATAGTAAAAAAAAACCCTTACCTTATCTCGGCACGGCACGTCGTTCGTCGTCGTCGTTTCAGCTCATCACAAGTCCACTGCTGAACATAGGCCTCCTCCATAGATAGCTACAAAAGTTTGTAGCTCTCATTTTGGGGGATGGCGCCGTGTGGTGGCGGCCTAAGAGAATCTACCACCCCATCTCATCCCGTGGGTGTCGTAAAAGTCGACAAAGGGAAAATGAAAAACAGGAGATGAGCTGCAGCGTCTTCCTGGAATATCTGAATAAATAAACTGCGGGTGCCAATTCGCCTGCCAAGCGTGGCAACTATGGCAAAACCCCTCGGCACGGCACAATTTACAATAATTATATTAACCTTACCAAAAGTTATTGGAAATCATTAAGTCAAATTTGACTATGAAATAATTAAGTTGTCTATTATCTGTAGTGTAATTCAAGTACCTTGGATACAAGTAAAATGAAAATTACAAGGAGAACATGTCCAGCATACTATCGCTCCAATCACAAAGTATCTTTATACAAATAACAAAATTAATGATTAAGAGATAATGATGCTATAGTTTGTTATGTTACTTACTGTTAAATCTGACCCCGTCTCACAATGCCTCATCAAATTTGACGAGAATCCAACTTGACCTAAATTTTCCCAAACATTTGTCTATTGTGGGCTTAAAAGGCGCCCTTGTGCGAACCAAAGATAAATTCCTTCGATTCGACAAGATCAAAGTTCAAATAAACTTTTTCTGGTGCAGAATCCTTTGTTCGATGAGTCAGTTGCCAGTCAAATTAAGTTTTAAATATAGGCTTAAAAATATCTTTAACGTTCAGTCGATTTTCGACCAAATCGTAGACGACTTTAGATTCAAACCCCCGTTAAAAAGATTTCCTAAGGTCGATACCACAGATGCGAAAAGAGTGCATTGTAGTTTATATTAAGAACTGCTTATCACATATGATTACATAACTATGCAAACTATCACTGCAATTAATTGCCACTGCAATCACCATTATGGCACCAATTAAAACAATTTATTGAATGATATTCATAATGAATGGCATCATTATCATTCTGATATCATTGTTCGTGTCACGTAACTTTGTATGGAGAACATCAACATTTATTTTATGGAAGACAATTGCATAACAAACCAATCGTTCACTCAGTTGCAGAGCATTTCTGTGTGACACCACACTGCGTCCGTCACCAGACATACATAAGATCATGACTGTATCCCAAGGGGTAGTCAGAGACTGGGCACTCACTGCAAAAACAGATGACTGCCACAATCCACGTTTCACCAAAACAATATAATGCACTCGGTGTGATAGGTGGTGAGCCTTTTACGAGATCCATTGGATGAGATGGAGTGGTAGTATTCTTTTAACGAGCCGTCACCAGACATCAGTTCTTAAGTCTCATATGCCCAGTGATTACACTAGCACTCATTGGCCTACAGACCGAAACACAGTAATGTTTGCATACTAATGCTTCACGGCAGAATAACTGGCCTTGCGGTGGTACCTACCTAGATGGATTCGTCCATATGAATCCTGCCACCAGTAGGACGTTGATATATTCATTATTTCTCAGATATGCCGGTTTTCTCGCGATCATTTCTGTGGTCCACCCACAGCTAGTAATTGGACTCTGACTCTGGTTTATACTACACGACCATTATCCTGCTCCTTTACCCTGATGTTCAAGTGTTAATGTCGACTCCGGCTGGGATTCGATTCCAGGACCCGCGCCGTACAAGTCCGGTGCTCTGGTCAACGGTCGTTTTTATACCTGTGTGTCGTGTACTGTCTTTCTTTGAATATATTGTATATCAATATGACGCCTGGCCCCTAGGTCAAACAGACCGTAGCTGTACAAATGGAGGGAGAAAGAAAGAAAGAAAACGTTTATTGGCACAGCAAAGAGACACCACACACAAAATATAACACGTACAAAAGTAGGTAAAAACAAAATAAATTAAAAAAGTAAGCGCTTAAAAGAAAATATAAAAGAAATAAAAGTGCAATATACGTGTCTCATGGCTGAACCAAATAGGTCTTCAGATCATCTTAAATGTCAGTTCCTTATGAATGACGCTGATTTTGATCTAGCACCTTGTGACGTTTATGTATCTTACTTTTGTTCTTTTTAAGAGAAAAACGAGAATTTATCAAAACAAAGTCAACACACATTATGAAATAAAAAAAGCTCCATGATCTTCACCAGATCCAAAAATAGATAAAATCATATAACAGTCAATTAAATTTGCATGAAAATTATAAATTATGAAAAATATTTATGAAAAGACATATCTATACAAATAAATAAAATTGAAGTGTCTGTTTGTCATAACCAAATAACAGCTTTTTACTCAATGCTTATGAAAATATATACGGAACATATCGTCGTCGTTTCGTCGTCGTTTCAGCCTATTACAAGTCCACTGCTGAACATAAGCCTCCCCCATTGATAGCCACAAAAGTTTGTAGATCTCATATTGGAGTTACTTTGCCATAGTTGCCACGCTTGGCAGGCGGGTTGGCAACCGCAGTTTATTTATTCAGATATTCCAGGAAGATGCTGCTGACCATCTCCTGTTTTTAATTTCCCTCTGTCGACTTTTACGACACCCACGGATATTCTCTTAGGCCGCTACCACACGGCAACTGCTACTACTACTACTACTACATATACGAAAAACAATTTTTTTAATTTTTAAATGTAATTATTGGGCATAATTTTAGAACTGATATCTAAGGGGTACTTATACGAAAAAACCAATTTTTTAATTTTTAA
Source organism: Luehdorfia chinensis (assembly GCA_019845155.1). Lineage (NCBI taxonomy): Eukaryota > Metazoa > Arthropoda > Insecta > Lepidoptera > Papilionidae > Luehdorfia > Luehdorfia chinensis. Next base: position 4,532,739 of record JAHVAK010000390.1, read on the forward strand.
ATGTAATTAATGGGCATATGTGACTTGAGAACTGATATCTGAGGGGATAGGAACAGTGTGGTGCAGAGTTGTAATGGGCAGACGTTGCAAATACCATTAGGTGAACGTTTCGCTCGCTCGTCACTTTCAAAAAACTGTACGTGTCATCATCATCATTGCAGTCCTTTTTAGTCCACTATTAAACATAGCCGCCTTGCTTGGCACAGAACAAGGTCCTGACCTACCTGCATTCATTCATTATCTATACAGTACTATAATATCATGCGCAGCTGTAAGCTTCTGGTATCCATCTGGTAATATAGCCGATAATGCAGCAAACATTTTATAACAAGCTTTGGAAAACAATATGTATTCCTTATATTAAGAAAACCATGGCTCATACTAATTTGGCACGTGAAGGTGCCAAGGAAAAGGTAGCTACCCGCCAGATCGGGTGGTCTGATCTGCGGAGGACGTCTACTCCTAACAGTAATCTTTAGATTGTAGGAGCATACACATACGAAGGCGGAAGATGACGGGAAGCTAATGAATATAATTGTCAAGTACTGTTCTTTTTAAAGTAAGGGTGAAAATGTTTACGGCGCGAAGCACCTTAGGAGTTAAGACTCGCCTGCGCCGTACGAACCGTATTATTTTTGTAATAATAATAGTTTTAGAGCCGGACTTGGTGGTTAGTTACGTGTGCAAAGTTTAAATAAGTTTGTTGGCTTATTGTATCTAACTAGTGTAGTATTCTAAACTAATTATTATAACATTTTCTGTAATAAAAATAGGCAGATTTGTGAATAAAATCATTCGAACAGCAATCAACAGTTTTATTTAAAACTCAAGAAGTTACAAGAGTCTGCTACATTGAAAGAGAAAAAAAGAAATAAAGAAAGAGAAGTTTATTTGAAGTACCCACACCATAAATACAGACATAATTGCAAACACCACACGGAAAAATTGAAACAATAAGTAAAATAAAACGACGTGATTTGTGTGTATAGTTCGTATCTCAAAAACTTTCATAGCGCGATTATGGAATGTATGAGATATTTCTTTAGCTTCTCATGTGGCGACACAGATGTCGCTGCACTAAGATATCCCCTGTATCGTGAGTACGTTTTACAGACATAAATTTCACTTTCACGACACAGTCAGATCCGAAAACTAAATCGTGTTTTGCAGAAACGTTAACCCCGGCTGGGATTTAAACCGAGAACCCACGTAATAGAAGTCAGGTAAGTCACGCGCACAGTATTTGGATGAATCTCCTAGGTAAATGAAAATAAAGAATATACATACAATGCATACATACATACATAATATCACGACTGTATCCCATAAGGGGTAGTCAGAGACTGGGCACTCACTGCAAAAACAGATGACTGCCACAATCCACGTTTCACCAAAACAATATAATGCACTTGGTGTGATAGGTGGTGAGCCCATCGCCACCATGCGCTGTTGGGTGCACCGTGCAGTTAAATTCCTTGCTCGCCTTTTACGAGATCCATTGGATGAGATGGAGTAGTAGTATTCTTTTAACGAGCCGCTACCATGACGCCTTTATCACAAATATAAGGGTAGGTAGAGGCCAGCCATGTAATCCACTTTTCGTCACCTCGGGGAACAAGACGTGACGGGTTGCGAACCAAGTTGCCGCCATTTTGGTACGAGTCAAAAAAAATCTTACTACTCATTGCGTCACCAAGAGCAATATAGTGACAGCATTGCATATTATGGTGTTATTCTGCACGAATATAGGATGTCCGTACGTTTAATCGTTTCATTTGTCGGCTCGGTCGGCGCAGTGGTTAAGCCCTTTGACTTCTGCACCGCGGTTCGCGGGTTTGATTCCCGCACGGGATAAATATCTGTATGGCCTACAGATAGTTGTTCGGGGTCTAGATGTCTGTGTATAGGACGTTTCGGGCGCTTTACAGCACCGATGGTCACGGGAGACTGAGGTGACAAATGTCCTGATGTCATAGTTAACCTGGGGTACCTTCAGCTTTGAATTATTATTTTTGGTCCGATCTACGCAGAAAGAGATGACTGTGTCTTGAAGCCTCGCAGTGGTACGCTTGGTTTTTTATTTAATTTTATTAATAATAGGATCCCAAGCCGGTGGCAGTTTTTATAGATCCATAAAAATCCGCGGTAAAGAACATATAGCTGCTGTGAAGCATCGACGCTCTAAGAAGTCTGCAGTCTGTGACTAAATCTGCAGTCTGTGATATTCAAAGAGTTCCCACGGAATTAAAAAAAAATCTAAATCCAGGCGTACTTTGTCGCGGGCTTCAGATGGTATCATATAAAATCGATTTCATGTCTGTCAGTATGTCTCTTTGGTAACAAAAGTTAATCCAAGTACCTTAAGGTTTCACTCGTTATAAGACCGACACAATGTTTTTGTTTTATTAAATAAATAATTTACTTAATTATTGTAAAATAAAGTTGATCCCAAACATCTTCATTCAGTGACCATATCAACCAACTGCCAGCGCCTAGGAAACTTATAATAGCAAAAACATAAACGCATCTTATAGCCTTCATTATTGAACAGGCATTTTTGGTGAAATTACATTTATACATACATACAGTCACGCCTTTTTCCCATATAATTTTACTGGTGGTAGAATTCCTAGGCAGGAATTCGTCTAGTAGTCGAGAAATAGTGCACCCCAGGGCCAGTTATTCTACCGTGAAGCAGTAGTGTGCAAACATTACTGTGTTTCGGTTTGAAGGGCACTGTGAGCTAGCGTAATCACTGGGCATAAGAGACTTCAGAACTGAGGTGTCAGGGTGACGGGCGCACTACAGTATCACACAGATGTTCTGGGTGACATAGCATTTGTTAAGGGCAGACGTTGCACTTACCATTAGGTGTACGTTTTGCTTGTTTCGTCGCTCTATCTAATAAGAAAAAATATAAGGGTAGGCAGAGACCACACCGGAAGCCTACTTTTCGACCCCGCGGGAAACCACGTCCACTTGTACGTCGCCGCCATTTTGTTCGGAGTCAAAAAATTCTTACTTCCCATCGTAATCCCGCGAACAGTATAGTCACAGCGATGCATATTATTGGTGTTATTCTGCTAATTGCCTTCTCGGCTTTTACAGCTTCAACGGATACTGTGCTCGCGGGCCAGGGGCCCGCGTGCCAGGTTTGGTTTGACCCAAACATAAATAAATAAATAAAAACTCCTACAAAAACCTCGAAGTTCGGACTGTGTCGCGTTCGCTGCGTGCTTTCGCGATTTCGAAAATCTTAAATATTTGAAGTCGTCTAATGACCGTCCGAAGGAGGCTGCGCGCGTCCATTCGGACTGTCGACTTGTGTGTCGGTAACTCTGGGCGGTGAGAACCGCCCTGGAACACGGGTGAATCTTGTGTACGCGGTGTGATTATTGAGTAGGATGTCCGTACAATACCTTAGTAGCCTCTTACGACACCGCGGTAGGAAAGAGGCGGTATTCTACTCAGCCGGACATCTATCGACTGGAAGTATATTTATACTAGCTGCTAACCCTCTTCGATCGTAGAACATCGCCAGTAGTAATGTGTTCATCTTTAAAGGTAACGCGCTTAGCCTTATAAAGCTTTGGTGTTATATATTTATAAATGCACTAGCAGATGCCCGTGATTTCGTCCGCGTGGATGTTCAAATATCCCGTAAGGACTATTCGATTTTTCGGGATAAAAAGTATCCTATACAGATCGACCACATGTAGGGTGGGTACCGTAGTGACCGTGTGGTGGCGCTTTAAAATAATCTAACACGCCATCTCATCCCGCGGGTGTCGTAAAAGTCGACAGAGGGAAAACTAAAACTAATAGATGGTGTTGATGATGACGGTGATGAGAAGCAGCATCTACCTGGAACATCTGAATATATAAACTGCGGTTGCCAACCCGCCTGCCGAGCGTTGCAACTACGGTAGACAGATGTACAAGTCCCCCTTTATTACTGTGGGGAATCTAAGAGCCGGGAGGAGTCCGCTACGCTACACCTGTGAGGATTAACCTACCTTCATCATCATCATCATCATCATGTCAGCCTTTCACTAGTCCAATGCTGAACGCAGGCCTCCCCTACCCCCTTGACGACCGCGTGGCCTAATGATCAGAGTACCTGACTTCTACGCCGCGGGTCCTGGGTTCGAATCGCAGCCGGAGCCAACATTTGTGCTAAAACACAAATTGTTGGTTTGCGGGTCTGGTTGTGTTGTGTTTGTCCCCGTGTTTCTGACACTGCATCCTAGCCTACCTCCGATCTTATCGCATCAGCGTTACATCAGGCGAGGGTAGGTTGGGACGAGTGAGTGGCTCTGTGTTTGCGCGTACACTTATGGCACTATAATATCTCCTGCGCAGTTGATGGCTCTCGACATTCGGATTCGGAAGTTGTCGCCGTGGTCGAAATCGGCTAGGAGAACATCATCATAATCCCCCCCAAATGAGAGTTAAATGAGAGTTACAACTTTTGTGGCAATCGATGGGGGAGGCCTGCGTTCAGCATTGGACTAGTGAAAGGCTGACATGATGATGATGATGATGATGATGAAGGTAGGTTAATCCTCACAGGTGTAGCGTAGCGGACTCCTCCCGGCTCCTAGATTCCCCACAGTAATAAATGGGGACTTGTACATCTGTCTACCGCAGTTGGACATTTTTAAACTCTAATTTAGCTTTCAAGAAATTTGTTTTCATTTATTTATTTAGAATCACCAGTGGTAATTACAAAAATCCATACTAATATTATAAATGCGAAGGTAACCCTCTCTGTCCCTCTGTCTGTTTGTTACATTTTCACGACTCAACCGCTGAACTGATCTTGACGAAATTTGGCACATAGATATTTTGCATTCTGAAGACGGACATTGGATACTTTTTATCTCTGAAAATCAAATAGTTCCCACGGGATATTCAAAAAACCTATATCCACGCGGACGAAGTCGCGGGCTAAATGTCTACTATAAAATATGACTTTTACATTCAGCACCAGTTCTATACCTTTTTCATTTTCCTTTTGATATATTTATAGTTTTTAATATCAGTCCGTAATCGTAAATGATTCATATCATCGTGTATTAATTTGATAAGATATTTATCTCATTATATTTCGGTATACACGGACCGACCATTAGTATGTAAATTTCTGTATAATAAAGTACATACATATAGTCTTTTTCTAGTACTTTGTCCCATAAAAGGAATATAGACAGAGACCACACATGACGCCTACTTTTCGCCCCCGCGAGAAACGAAACGCGAGGAGAGGCGAACGACGTCACCACTAGGAGTCAAAAAAAAAACTTTCTCTCCGTTGCGTTTGCCACGAGTAGCATAGTCACAGCTTTACATGTAGTGTCAATTTGCATAAAATAAAGGCTGCCCGTACCATTGGCAGTTCGGTAAGAAAGAGGTAGGTGCTATTCTACTCTGCCGGACCCCTATCGGCGTATAAATGTCACACTGCATTCTTAACACACTTCTGCAACTTGGGACCTCGCGGGTCGCTACGAGAACTATTCAGGGAGACTAATATTTGGACACTTTCGGCGTTGTTTATTTTTGTAAAATATTACGTACGTACGGAAATCATTAATTTATTTACCGAAAAATTGACTGTATCTTGTAGAATGGGTCGAGGTGACACGCTAGAGGTTCCTATGTTTAGGATGGCTAAAACTAGAAACTGTTTATTTTTGTAAAATAGTATGTACGTACGGAAATCATTAATTTATTTACCGAAAAATTTACTGTATCTTGTAGAATGGGTCGAGGTGACACGCTAGAGGTTCCTATGTTTAGGATGGCTAAAACTAGAAACTGTTTATTTTTGTAAAATAGTATGTACGTACGGAAATCATTACTTTATTTACCGAAAAATTGACTGTATCTTGTAGAATGGGTCGAGGTGACACGCTAGAGGTTCCTATGTTTAGGATGGCTAAAACTAGAAACTGTTTATTTTTGTAAAATAGTATGTACGTACGGAAATCATTAATTTATTTACCGAAAAATTTACTGTATCTTGTAGAATGGGTCGAGGTGACACGCTAGAGGTTCCTATGTTTAGGATGGCTAAAACTAGAAACTGTTTATTTTTGTAAAATAGTACGTACGTACGGAAATCATTACTTTATTTACCGAAAAATTGACTGTATCTTGTAGAATGGGTCGAGGTGACACGCTAGAGGTTCCTATGTTTAGGATGGCTAAAACTAGAAACTATTTATTTTTGTAAAATAGTATGTACGTACGGAAATCATTACTTTATTTACCGAAAAATTGACTGTATCTTGTAGAATGGGTCGAGGTGACACGCTAGAGGTTCCTATGTTTAGGATGGCTAAAACTAGAAACTGTTTATTTTTGTAAAATAGTATGTACGTACGGAAATCATTACTTTATTTACCGAAAAATTGACTGTATCTTGTAGAATGGGTCGAGGTGACACGCTAGAGGTTCCTATGTTTAGGATGGCTAAAACTAGAAACTGTTTATTTTTGTAAAATAGTATGTACGTACGGAAATCATTACTTTATTTACCGAAAAATTGACTATATCTTGTAGAATGGGTCGAGGTGACACGCTAGAGGTTCCTATGTTTAGGATGGCTAAAACTAGAAACTGTTTATTTTTGTAAAATAGTACGTACGTACGGAAATCATTACTTTATTTACCGAAAAATTGACTGTATCTTGTAGAATGGGTCGAGGTGACACGCTAGAGGTTCCTATGTTTAGGATGGCTAAAACTAGAAACTCTTTTCTTAGTAGATGTATAAAGTTTTATAATACAAGTCCTAAAAGTCTAACACAAAAATCGGACATGGATTTTAAAAAACTTATCAAGAAGACATTATTAGATAAAGCGTATTATAAAATAGATCATTATATAGAGGACAAAGATGTGTGGAAATAACTCATACTCTGCACTTGCAAACCCCCTGGCTACTAAATTTATGATGTTATTATTTTTGTAATCTATAAATGACATTATGTAATATCGCATTGAAAAAAGAAAGACCCCATAGTTTCTTACCGGTTCTTCTCTGAGAAGGTCATTTTTTGAACCGGTGTAGATTTTGACGTTTATAAGAGCTGCCAAGCACATGTCATTGCTGACAGGGTTTTCGAGCTGGGAAGAGTTTTCCACGGCATTTCTTTGCATCGCAACTAAATGCATCGCATTCCAACAAATTTTCATTAATCCACAGGAAGGTCCTATGCAGTCCGTTTAGATATCACCGCAGTGCCACTTATTCTGCAAGCAGTAGAGGACAAACATGTTGTTACTGGGCATATGAGACTTAATATGTGTCCGACAGAGTAGAATAGCACCTACCTTTTTCCTGCCGAGGTGTCGTAAGAGGCGACTACGGTTCTATGCAATGCTGTCTGCTCGTGGGAATGCAATGGGGAGTAAGATTTTTTTTTCGTCTCGTTTCCAACGAAGGCGAAAAGTGGGCTACGTTTGTGGCCTCTGCCTAAATGCGTGACTGTATTTATTTATCAATGAATCTTAAGAACAGATGTGTCAGTGTGACGAGCGCAGTGCGTATTTTTTTATTGTATAAAGTCATGAAACGGGCAAAACGTTCACCTGATGATAAGTGCAACGTCTACCCATAACAAATGCTGTGTCACCCAGAACATTTCTGTGTGACGCCTCACTGTGCCCATCACCCTGAGACATCAGTTCTTAAGTCTCATATGCTCAGTGATTACACTAGCTCACAGTGCCCTTCAAACCGAAACACAGTTATATTTGCACTCTACTGCCTCACGGCAGAATAACTGGCTCTGGGGTGGTACCTACCTAGACGGATTCCTGCATAGGAATCCTACCACCAGTAAACAGAAATGTTCTGGTTGACACGGCATTTATTATTGCCAGACGTTGCACATACCATCAGGTAAACAATTTTACCACTTTCTTCCATAAAAAAATTCAAGAACCAGGTTTTATGTGTATCAATGAAAGTGACGAAGGAGTCGTTCACCTAATGGTTGATGATCACTTACCATAGAAGTCACATCTCAATTGGTATTTGAGTGCATTACCATGAGGAATGAGGTCGAAAAGAAAAGGAACAAACTTAATTCGCTAAGATCTTACTGGTAGTAGGATTCCTTTGCAGGAATCCGTCTAGGTAGGTACCACCGCAGGTCCAGTTATTCTACCGTGAAGCAGTAGTGTGCAAACATTACTGTGTTTCGGTCTGAAGGGCACTGAGAGCCAGCGTAATCACTGGGCATATGAGAATTAAGAACTGATGTATCGAGCTGATGAGCGCAGTTTGATGCCACCCAGAAATGTTCTGGGTGACACAGTATTTGTTACGGGCAGACGTTGCATTCACCATCAGGTGAACGCATTGCTCTTCTCGTCAATTTATCAAAAAAAAAATCCGTATGCAAAATAAAATTGTGTGTACTACCTAGTTTTGACGATCACTAAAACTACTACCGAAAACCACCAGATACTCTCCACCACCACAGCACTACCACTAGCAATACACACCACTAAAGTCAACAATGCGTCATGTGTTTCACATAACTGCAAGGCATTTTTAAAGTAATATTCACTATATGTCAGAGAGCCTTCGAGAAGATTCTATTAACTGAATAAGATTGAATACCACTTAATTGGATTTTCAGTGCTCCGGGCCTTTGTGTGAGTCAGGTGTTTAACCACAGCGCGGCGTGACCGCGTATAACATTTTGGAAAGTTACGTCCATAATTATTTAGAGCGTTGCAATATTTAACGTATTTAATACAACTAAAAAAGCATTATATTTTTTTTCTATTGGTTCACGTCGTTTCTAGCGCTCCGTTTCGAGTCTTTCGCACAGTATCGTGGTCATTAACGAATGTAAACAACTCTACGCGACTAATATGCGGCCGCACATATTAGTTGAGCAGATTGTCAACAGATGGCGCGAATTTTTTTTTAATATATTCTTTTAACGAAAACATTAATTTTGAAACATTTTTGTCATAAGAGGGTAAATTAATCACCAAAACGACGTATCAAACATTAGATTTGATACAGTATTAAGGGAGATATTGCATACCGACAGAAAACACTTTGGAGAAATAAAGATACATTATGGATGTTTAACAACTTCTACTTTTTTAATGAAAGTATTAATAAATTCTAGCTCTCAGTGCCCTTCAGACCGAAACACAGTAATGTTTGCGCACTACTGCTTGACGGTAAAATAACTGGCACTGCGGTGCGTACCTACCTAATCGGAATCTTGCATTGGAATCCTTCTAGCAGTAATCGGTTAAAAAAGATGATATCGAACGATCTGGCGATGATCGTGGAACCGATCCGTCTCACTCAATACAATTTATAGGACTCTGCCAGCTCTGAACTGACATAGTCGTGACTATGTGCTTCATCAGCTCGGACACAATTACGTTCGGCAATCAAATGTTATCAAGCGCAACGATACGAGATGCCTTATCGCTATCAGCGGCATATCATGAGAGGAACAGTCAGTACGAACTCGGCTGCCGCATTCAACAGTCATGGAGCCGCAACACATTTGAATAATGGTGAGTGGAGATTTGAGTTGTTTTTACAGTTAATTCATTATAAAAAGCACACGTTTTTTCGCTACTGTTCCAAAAATACATACATAATAAAGAACAGTAGTTCTTAACGACTTTCTAACCTACTTCACAATAGAGAAATATAAAATATCATAACAATAATACGTATATGATAATAACAACAGTTTAAAAAGAAAGTTTTCTCTGAATTACAGCAGGTAAAACAACCGATTCCGCATAATGCCACAGCGGCAAACTAATTTCGTATTACGCGTTTAACTATTGAAGAATTGCATTATAAGTAGACAATAACTTTATTTCCAATTCTCATTACGTCACAGTGTTCAATTATTGTCGTGCTGAGTTATTACCGTTTTAAAAAATAACTACCGATAAAAGTTCCCACTCCTCGGCACCGGTATGCTCTCATTTTGAGATGGTTTAGACGAGCAAGTGCCATGCCGCGATGCGGATTGGTGAATGTTTCCTCACGATGTTTCCCTTCGCGCCCGAACGGCAATTAATAAGTTCACCGGCATCGACCGCGATACGAATTTAGGCTGTTCGCGTACTACGAGATTACAGTAGATTACTAGAAATACAAATATTGATTTTCGGAAGACCACTAAGATAGGCCGCCAGACAGAAAAGTAATATAGCTAATTAAATTAGTTATGTAAGTAATTTGATTTATATAATTTCGGTGATTTATTGCTGTTAGGCTTTTTTGGCTTTTACAGCTTCATCGGATACTTACGGTAATTTGACTGAATACATTGCAGCCAGTATTACTGAACATTTAAAAAAATATAGAATTGTTCTTTTTTTATAATCGAAGACATGTGCAATCCCCCAACCCGCATTGGAGCAGCGTGGCGGATTCTTCCTAGCTCCAAAACCCTCTCAGAAATGAGAGGAGGCACGTGCTCAGCAGTGGGACATTTATAGGCTGAAACTTTACTTTTTTTTATGATTGTTCTTTTAAAAAAGAAACAGAACAAGTACTGGGTCTCACGTCAATATGTAAACATGTATCGTATCAGATAGCGAATATGACACCGTGAAATCATTTTGATAAATATAAAACCATATCTTTGTCACTATTCCACGCTCACACAAAATATTTCATAATCTGAACTAGTTTTTTTTTTGTAATCTATCATCATCATCATCATTTCGGCCCACAACTAGTCCACTGCTGAACATAGACCTCCCCAATAGATTGCCACAAAAGTTTGTAGATATCAATTTGGAGGATTTTGCCATAGTTGCCACGCTTTCGCCGCGGGTTGGCAACGGCAATTTATTTATACAGATGTTATAGGAAGATGCTGCCCATCTCCTGGTTTTTATTTTCCCTTTGTCGACTTTTTCTTGGTGGTAGGATTCCTATGCAGGAATCCGTCTAGGTAGGTACCACCCCAGGGCCAGTTAGTCTGCCGTGAAGCAGTAGTGTGCAAGCATTACTGTGTTTCGGTTTGAAGGGCACTGTGGGCTAGCGTAATCACTGGGCATTTGAGACTTAAGAACTAATGTCTCAGGGCGTCACCCTGAGACATCAGTTCTTAAGTCTTAGATTACGCTAGCTAGCACAGTGCCCTTCAAACCGAAACACATGTAACACAGTAATCTCTTAACTCCAAAATTCCGAATTACACTAGCTAATTGTATCCTGCAGACTGAAAGACTGTAATGTACGCGATAGTGCTTGATACAAGAACGGGCACTGCCGTGGCTCCCACCTTATTTCAGCATAAGAACATTCTCATTCCGACACAGCTAAGAAATACAATGTTCTTTCTCAAACTTTAGTGGTTACTCTAATTTAAATGGAAACATGCGTACTTCGCTCAGTTTGTTAAAGCGATAATACGATTTAATTTATTCACGGACTAATCTAAACTGGTTCATACGTTTTTAAAATTGATAAAGCGTTGAAAATGTGGTACGCTTTTGCTCTTTATAAAAACGTTATAATTTTCTGTTCTAATTTCTGTACCGTAAAATGTGACGACCGCGTGGCCCAGTGGTCAGAGTACCTGACTTCTAAGCCGCGGGTCCTTGGTTCGAATCCCAGCCGGAGCCAACATTTGTGCTAAAACATAAATTGTTGGTTTTCGGGTCTGGTTGTGTTGTGATTGTCCCCGTGTTTCTGACACTGCATCCTAGCCTACCTCCGGACATCGGGCGCGGGTAGGTTGGGACGAGTGAGTGCCTCTGTGTTTGCGCGTACACTTGTGGCACTATAATATCTCCTGCGCAGTTGATGGCTCTCGACAGTAGTCGGCAGTTGTCGCCGTGGTCGAAATCGGCTAGGAGAACATCATCATCACATCATCACCGTAAAATGTTAATACAGTAAAAACTTAATACAATTTTATTAGGTCGTTCACCTGGCACTGCCACGCCTGCCCATAACATTTGTAGAGTCACCAAGAATTTTGTATTGCAAGGTTCTCGCTGCACTGCGCTCGACACCCCCAGACGCCCAATAATGATATTGATGATGTCCTCCTGGCCGATTTTCTAACTCGGCGACAAGTTCCGAATTCTGTTGAAAGCTATCAACTGCGCGGGATATATTATAGTGCCACTAGTGTACTATAATATAATTTGCCGTGTGGTAGCGGCTTAAGAGAATCCACCCCATCTCGTCCCGTGGGCGTCGTAAAAGTCGACAGGGGGGGAAATAGAAACCAGGAGATGGGCAGCGGCATCTTCCTGGAACATCTGAATAAATGAACTGCGGTTACCAACCCGCCTGCCAAGCGTGGCAACTATGGCAAAATCCGCTCAAAATGAGTGCTACTAACTTTTGCAGCAATCTATGGGGGAGGCGTGTGTATCAGCAGTGGACTAGTGAAAGGCTGAGATGATGATGATGACGATGATGATTACTAGTGTACACGCCAACACACAGGCATCACTAATGGTAACCTACCCGCGCCCGAAGTAACGCTCATGCGATAATATCAGAGGCGGGCTAGCATGTGGCGTCGGACACAAGAACAATCACAACACAATCAGACTCAAACAATATGAGTTTTTCACAAATGTTGGCTTCGGCTGAGATTCGAACCCAGAACCTGCGGCAAAGAAATCAGGTACTCTAACCACTAGGCCACGTGGCCGTAGTGGTTAGAGTAGTTTTTCTTTTTTTGTATCTAACAAAAGATACAAAAAAGAAAAAAAAGGTACAATGGACGGCCTTATCGCTAAAAGCGATCTCTTCCAGCCAACCTTTGGATGGATAAAAACTAAAATATGACAAATAGAGACGGCAGTGTACAAATGGATAGATAAGCAGACAGTTTTATTTTTAACGTCAGATTTTATTCAATCATCAACAACATGATAACGTGTTTTAAGAAAATTAAGTCTAAATGTCCCACTGCTTTCCCCAGCCCTAACTTCATTTTTGCCAGAATTTTGGAGCTAGAGAGAGCCCGCAACGCTGCTCCAATGCGCATTGGCAGACTTCACATGCCATCGAAATATTTTGTATTTCTAAGACCAGCCGGTTTCCTCACGATATTTTCCTTCACCGCGAGCACGTGGTGAATCGGCACTTAAAATATACACTGACAATTTTGGTGGTGCCGGCATCGCGAATCGAACCCCGGTCCTTCGCGAATTTAAAACGAGCACCTAGCCCCTGAGCTAACGTTATAGCCCCACGATGTTTCCCACCGAGCACATAGTAAAACCTAATAATAGAAAAAGACTAAAGACACATTACTGTTTGTTTCGTGTGTGTGACTACACACGGTGGGCAAAAACGTCGCAATCCACTCTTATACTACTGATATTATAAATTCAAAAATAACTCTCTCTCTCTGTCCCTCTATCTGTTTGTTACCTTTTCACATCTCAACCGTTTAACCGATCTTGACGAAATTGGGCACGGGTATAGCTTGCATCCTAAAGACTGACATAGGATTTTGATATAATAGCAAACCAGATAATCCAAAATTTAGACTTAATAAAGTAAAAAAATCTTATATGGGTTACACGTATTTATAACAAAATTCCGGAAGATATAGTGAATTTATCAGAAACTAAATTTAAAACTTATATCAAAAAGTGTTTGTGCTCTAAAGCATATTATAATATAAGAGATTATTACAATGATAAGGTTAGAAATCATCCATCCATGGAGACATCAAGTAACTTGTAAATGGTCGCATGGAAGATTATAGGTGTGCTCTGTAGAATGAAAGGCATTACTTAGTTCCAAACAGTAGACTTGAGTATGTCATGCTCGCTTAAACGCTTCTGCTTGCGGCTGCGTCGTGTGGCGGGTCGTCCACTTCCCTTGAATATGGTCGAGGAGGGCGATGGCTGTCACATGCGTCATACTTGTGAGCAGGTGCTGTTGGTGGAAGCCTCCACATCGAGTATGCAATGCATTAATTCATTTGTTATTAAATCTTGTATGACATTTTGTCATTACGCGTGCTTTGGTATTCTATGAGATTGTTCTTTGTAAATTGATTTAAAATGTACTTTTGACAAAGATAAAAAATAACAAAATAGAGGATACCTACGGAGTTTCTTTCGCCTGTTTCTTCTCTTCTTCTTCTTCTTCTTTGTTTAATGGCTGCTCTTAAAATAATTCTGCCAATATCAAGTCTCATGGGAGTGACAAAATTTGAATTTCAATTGAGAATCCCAAATCTAAAACAAAACAAACAAATACTACACACTTAAAAACCATCACCTTGATTAGACATATACATTAATATATTATATTATTAGCACTAATGAAATTACACAAAACTTCTACAATAGGAGTGTAAACTAAAGATAACAGGGTTACCATATTCATGGGTCTTGGGATATGTGGAGGGAGGAAATCATACAGAGATTGGGAAAGTTTAGGGCAAGCAAAAAATAAATGATCAGGGGATCCCTCATCCAACCCACACTCGCAGATCGAGTTGTCCCTGATCCTCATCTTAGCTAAGTGAACTGGTGTACAGGTATGGCCAAAACGAAGGCGACAAACGGTAGACGTAATTCTTTTGCTAGAGTTACGGTAGTAAAAGAACCAAGGCTTATTTGGTATATCTTCTTGAATGCTAGCATAGTATTTACCCGTGACACGGTTTCTTCTCAGTCAGAGGAACTGAATTACGAAAAAGTTTACGGATTTTATCGCGTTTAATTTTTTTATTATTTATAAGCCGACGTTTCGAACTCCACATGCAAACATACATTGTGAGTAAAAAAAAAGGTTGTGAAATGAACAAAGCTTCTAGCCGGTTCTTTTATGAGTTCTTAATTTTCGCACCAGTGTACATCTTAAAAAAGCCTTGAATAAATAAATCTTGATCATGAAATGAAACCAAATGAAGTCGCGTACGCCACCGACACCCGATGAGTATGAGGAAGCATAATTCAGAAACGGTTATTAATGATTTCTTATATTTACGCGAACACTACACATTTATGAAACTAATTTTACGGATTTTATCGCGTTTAATTGTTTAACTATTTATAACCCGACGTTTCGAGTGCTTTACAGCACCCATGGTCACGGGAGGACTGAGGTGACAGATGTCCTGATGTCATAGTTAACCTGGGGTACCTTCAGCTTTTAATTATTATTTTTGGGTCCGATCTACGTAAAAAAATAACGTTTGCTTGACAAACGAAATTTATATTTCTTACGTTGAAGAATATATAATTTTCATTTCATTTCGGAAAATCTACGATCGCGGATTATCTACGGTATTTTTAAAAAAAATCCGCGCACGTCGTCGCGGGCTTCTAGTATATTAATATCACTAATACTACGATTAAATTATCGTGTCGTAATAAATTGATATTATTACACAAATTTTGTGTATTTTAAATGTTTTAATTTTATGAGCCGTGGTAGCTCAGGGGCCCGATGCTCGCCTTCAATTTCATAGTAAGCGAGTAACCTGGGTTCGATCCCCGGTGCCAGCACCTCTAATATTGTTCCCACGCGCTTAGCGGTGAAGGAAAACATCGTGAGGAAACCTGCATGTCCGAGGAATACAAATATTTCGAGTACATGTGCAATCCGCCAACCCGCATTGGAGCAGCGTGGCGGATTCTTCATAGCTCCAAAACCCTCTCAGAAATGAGAGGAGGCCTGTGCTCAGCAGTGGGACATTTATAGGCTGAAACTTTACTTTACTTTACTTTTTTTATTACATTAGCCATGTGGTGGCGGCTCGATAAAAGAATACTACCACTCCATCTCATCCAAAGGATCTCGTAAAAGGCGAGTAAGGAATTAAACTGCACTGTGCACCCAACAGCGCATGGTGGCGATGGGCTCACCACCTATCACACCAAGTGCATTATATTGTTTTGGTGAAACGTGGATTGTGGCAGTCATCTGATTTAGCAGTGAGTGCCCAGTCTCTGACTAACCCTTATGGGATACAGTCGTGATCTTATGTATGTATGTTTATTACACAAATTTCATTATTCACAAGTCCGTTCTTAATTCATAACTAAATATGCCAGCATCTATCTATCTTCTATGTCAATAAAAATCAATCGCCTCATTTTTTTTTATATAATAGAGGGCAAACGAGCAAGCGGCTCACCCGATGGTAAGTGATCACCGCCGCCCATGAACATCTACAATACCAGAGGAATTGCAGATGCATTTCCGGCCTTTGAGAAAGGAATAGGCTCTTTTCATGAAGGTCCCTAAGTCATATCGGTCCGGAAAAACGGCTGGAGTCAGCAAATTCCACAAAGTGCTTGTGCGTGGCGGAAAATTGCGCGAAAAACGCACGGTGCTGGAATGCCAACCATCAAGGTGGTGACGATGGAATTTTGCGTTGTGCCGCAATGTGCGATGGTGAAAATTAGCGGCTGGAATTAATCCGAACAATTCCTCGGAACACTCCCCATGGTAGATCCTATAAAAAATGCAAATGGAAGCAACCTCTCTTCATGCATGTATTATTATAGATATAGATATAGATTTGGCTGTTTTTTTTTGTTTGTATTCGTAATTCTCAGGAATATGTTTGCATGAAAGTAAATTTGGACGGCATTTTTTTTTCATTGGTGAAATGGACGGGGCGAGCAAAACGTTCACCTGATGTTAAGTTCAACGTCTGCCTATAACAAACGCAGTGTCATCCAGAATATTTCTGTGTGGCACCACACTGCGCCTGTCCCCCGAGACGTCGGTTCTTAAGTCTCATATGCCCGGTGATTACGCTAGCTCTCAGTACCCTTCAAACCGAAACACAGTAATGCTTGCACACTACTGCTTCACGGCAGAATAACTAGCCCTGCGGTGGTACCTAGACGGATATCTGCATAGGAATCCTACCACCAGTAAGTTTTTGTTTGTGATCATATCTTTAGTGCGTTCAAAAGTCTGACTGACAGACAACGCACAGTCTGAAACACTAGAGAATGTTATAAAATAAACACACTTAATATTTTTTGCTATGTACCTACTCTTCTCACTTCTCATTTTCATATCATAGGAATCATCATCTCATCTCATACGAAAATTGCACCCGTACGAAGCTGGGGCGGTTCTCTTGTCTATACAAATAAATAAAATTGAAATGTCTGTTTGTAATAACAAAACAACAGCTGTTTACTCAATGCTTATGAATGTATATACGGTAATTATAAGAATTTTGAATTTTTATGCCTGTCTGTTTCTTCCGGTAAATCTCCGAAACAGCTGGTCCGATTTTGACGGGATATTCTCTGACAGATATCTGATAGTACAGCGGGTAACTTAGGTTAATATAATTTTATATAAATAATTAGGGTTCCGCGCAACATACATGCGATCACGACTGTATCCCATAAGAGGTAGTCAGAGACTGGGCACTCACTGCAAAAACGGATGACTGCCACAATCCACGTTTCACCAAAACAATATGATGCACTTGGTATGATAGGCGGTGAGTCCATCGCCACCATGCGCTGTTGGGTGCACAGTGCAGTTTAATTCCTTACTCGCCTTTTACGAGATCCATTGGATGAGATGGAGTGGTAGTATTCTTTTAACGAGCCGCCACCACGCAAATAAAACTAAAATCCCAAAATCTGATTCAAAAAGGGCAGTATATACGTATATCATCGATCAGGGTCGACGCGAGGGGCAAGGCTAGTTTAAAATAAACATTATCAGATAACTATAGCACTCCGATAGACATTTTACATTTCCACATTAATTCTCTGAAAACATAATTAAAGATAAGAACAAATAAAATACGTAATTTCAAATTGAACGTTTATCTATTGCTTTACCTAAGGAGATATGACGTCATGACGTCCTGCAGCCCGATTTTCTACCACGGCGCCAACTTCTAAACATTCTCGTAAGCTATCAATGCTCACGAGATATTATAGTGCCATAAGTGTACGCGCACGCCGAGGCACTCGCTCGTCCCAACCTACCCTCTTGGAGTTACGCTCATTTTTTTATTCGAGAAAGTGACAAAACGAGCAAGACCATACTGCGCCCATTACCTTGACACATCAGTTCTTAAGTCTCATATGCCCAGTAATTACGCTAGCTCTCAGTGCCCTTCAAACTTCAAATTTTATATATAAATTGTATATTATCTATAAATACTAAATAATGATCCGCGTTTGCATGCGGATTTTAGCAAATTAACTTTCTCTCCTTTGCTGGTGGTAGGATTCCTATTCAGGAATACGTCTAGGTAGGTACAACCCCAGGGTAAATTATTCAGCCGTGAAGCAGTAGTGTGCAAACATTACTGTGTTTCGGTTTGAAGGGCACTGTGAGCTAGCGTAATCACAGGGCATTTGAGACTTAAGAACTGGTGTCTCAGGGTGATGGGCACAGTGAGGTGTCACACAGAAATGTTCTGGGTGACACAGCATTTGTTATGGGCAGACGTTGCACTTACCATCAGGTGTACATTATGCTCGTTTCATCACTTTATACAATAAAAAAAAATATTAAGAAACCATCACGTGAACGACGATCGCTGATTATTTTTCGACAAGTCAAGTGCGAAGTAACACAACCCCGTACGCCACAAACTTACGATACTCGCCCCGGATCTTTGAGTTTCGGAAGAAGCTGCAAATTTGTTGCGCGCATTGTACAGTCGCGACAAAAATACTGTAGACTTAATTATTATTAAATTACGATAAAGTTTATACTACAAGTAGTAGGTTCTCCAAGTTACATTAACTCTGTTGCACTGCACACAATAGTATAAAATATCGGTCATTATACACATCTATAAATATCTGTTATAATAATTTTATTATGTCTATATCTATAAAATATCTATTTATCGCGACTGATATTTTATATACTCTGTTTAATAATGTTTCTTTTCTTTTATTAATATTATTGTCCTTTATCACTCACACGCTCAGTACCTAAACGTTATAATGAAACGCAATATAACAATTAGACACGACTGTACTTAAAACGAAACGAGCGACACACACGTACCTATAGACAAAAGCGAGAGGTACTACTAAAGGTCATTTGGTCGCGGGGACATGTTCCTCCCCCGCTCCCGGAGTTGTTATATGTAGCTTCATAAAATGCATGTCAATGGCTTCAGTTGATTTAGAGTTGAATGCGATCGTAGAGACAGACAGACAAAAAAGGTCTATACGTGTGATAAGTGCCCGGCCCTTTAGTAAAGTCGACACAGAAAACTTTACTGGTGGCAGGACTTCTATGCAGGAATCCGTCTAGGTAGTTACCACCCCAGGGTCAGTTAATCTGCCGTGAATCAGAAGTGTGCAAACATTACTGTATTTCGGTCTGAAGTGCACTGAGAGCTAGTGTAATCTCTGGGCATATGAGACTTAAGGACTGATGTCTGAGAGTGGCGGGCGCAGTGTGGTGTCACCCGAAACATTTCTGGGTGACAGTATTTGTTATGGGCAAACGTTGCACTTACCATCAGATGAACATTTTGCTCGTTTCGTCACTTTATTAAATAAATATAAAAAAATTAGACTTCATTAAATTCTACACACGCGTGTAAGCTACTTTCATAAAATTCTTGAGATAACGGATGGCGGGACAGCTTATCAGCTGCTTATAGCTTATCAGATGACGCGGTTCCGTGCTCCAATGCTAACTAAAACTACTTATATGAAATGCGAAGACAAATATTTTTTAGTATGTGGGAGTTGTTTGTGGTGGTTCAGGGGCCGGTTGCACGCTTCGAATTGCATCATACGCGAGTTAACCACCGTGTACCGGCTTAAGCGAATCTACCACCCCATCTCATCCCGTGGATGTCATAAAAATTTACATTAAAAATCGCGCAGCAACATCGGAATAAAAAACTGCGGTTGCTAACCCGCCTGCCAAGCGTGCAATAAGTGTATATACATACATACATACACAAGATCACGACTGTATCCCATAAGGGTCAGAGACTGGGCACTCACTGCCAAAGCAGATGACTGCCACAATCCACGTTTCACCAAAACAATATAATGCACTTGGTGTGATAGGTGGTGAGCCCATCGCCACCATGCGCTGTTGGGTGCACAGTGCACAGTGCACAGTTTAATTCCTTACTCGCCTTTTACGAGATCCATTGGATGAGATGGAGTCGTAGTATTCTTTTAACGAGCCGCCACCACACGGATAGGTTAAGTGTATATATGTATATGTATATGTGTGTATGTATATATTAAATAATTATAGTCACAAAAACACCATCACCAATATATACTTTAAACATGCATCATTTTTTTTAATTGCATATAGTGATGAAACGAGATCACTTTATGTAATTAAAAAAAAATGATGCACGTTTAAAGTATATATTGGTGATGGTGTTTTTGTTAATATAATTATTATATTAACATAAATATTTAATAATAAAACGTTTACCTAACGGTAAGTGCATCGTCTGCCCATAACAAATGCTGTGTCACCCAGAACATTTCAGTGTGACACTACACAGTGGCCATCACCCTGAGACATAGGTTCTTAAGTCTCATATACGCAGTGATTACGCTAGGTCACAGTGCCCTTCAAACCGAAACACAGTAATGTTTGCACACAACTGCTTCACGGGAGAACAACTGACCCTGGGGTGGTACCTCCCTAGACGGACTACTGCATAGGAATCCTACCACCAGTAAATATTTATTTTCATATTTATTTATTTATTTTTTGCCCTTAGCTGAAAATCAGTGCTCCTTCATTGAGCAAAGATGCACTGAGCTATGGCCTGTTTGCGACACTGCAGCACACGCTATAAAATTACCTATTTTTTTTTTGATTTTGTTTATTGAGTATTTCATTTCGTAGTGTTTTGGGTGTCATTATTGTAATGTACAAAACACTGTATATATAAATTGTATCTGTGTTGTAGTGACCAAATAAACCATTTACCTATTTATCTATTATCTATTATGTGTTAGGTAAAAATCAAAACTCATTTAACATAGTTCAAAGTAATATTTTAGTCATTTCTTTAACAATATATTTACTCGTATGTCTGTTAAGATTATATCGAAATGTCTCCATCAGCGCGGTGTGGTAGCGGCTTAAGAGAATCTACCACCCCATCTCATCCCGTGGGTGTCGTAAAAGTCGACAGAGGGATCATAACCAGGAAATGGGCAGCAGCATCGTCCTGGAGAGAGCAGAGCAGAGCCGTGGTAGCTCAGGGGCTAGGCGCTCGCTTTTAATTTCATAGTACGCGAGTGACCTGGGTTCGATTTAAGGTGCCGGCACCACTAAAATTGTTAATTGCAATTTTAAGTGCTGACTTACCACGTGCTCGGCGGTGAAGGAAAACATCGTGAGGAAACCTGCATGTCTGAGAAATTAAAAATATTTCGAAGACATGTGAAGTTCGCCAACCCTCATTGGAGCAGCGTGGCGGATTCTTCCTAGCTCCATAACCCTCTCAGAAATGAGAGGAGGCCTGTGCTCAATAGTGGGACATTTATAGGCTGAAACTTTACTTTACTTTACTTATCGTCCTGGAACATCTGAATAAATAAACTGCGGTTGCTAATCCGCCTGTCAAGCGTGGCAACTATGGCAAAATCCCCCAAAATGAGAACTACAAACTTTTGTAGCAATCTATGAGGTTCAATAGTGAACCAGTGATAGGCTCCATCATTGTATTTTTCATTATACTTTTTACATGATCTTACTATAAAACAGATTTTAAAATAATTGGTTGAACAAACCGGAATCGTAAAAGTTATTTTACGGCGAAGGCTAATGAATCGCTCAGCGAGCTATGGAAAGGGCTATGCTCGGAGTTCCTCTGAGTGATAAAATCCGTAATGATGATATCCGCAGCAGAACTAAAGTAAAGTAACCGACATACGAGTAGCTTAAAGGATTAGCAAGCTGCAGTGGCAATGGGCCGGCCGTATAGCTCGTAAAACCGATAACCGTTGGGCAAGAAAGGTTCTCGAGTGGCAACCTCGTACCGGCAAGCGCAGTGTAGGGCGCCCCCTCACTAGATGGAGCGACGACATTTTGCGGGAAGTCGATGGATGCAGGTGGCTCAGGACCGTGTTTCGTGGCAATCTACGGGGGAGGCCTATGTTTAACAGTGGACTAAAACGAATAAGAAGAGAAGAAGCTAATTGAAAAGCTATTGTTATATATTGTTTCCCAGTGTGAAGAAATTGGCTGAAAAACAGGATCACATTGAAGTCCACAGACAATACCAAAAGTTGTATTTTTACCTAAAATTCCTTACCGATTACGTATTGTTCTAAACGAAGGAATAATGTGTATTTAATGAGTCTAGACCTGACTCATTAGAGCCGAGCACTAAATATAGTTTTAACATGCTTATCTAAATATTTTAATAGTGATTAATAATGTAACAGTGAATCAGAGACTATAAGTCATTAGGGGTATTTTTTTTTATACTGGTGGTAGGATTCCTATGCAGGAATCCGTCTAGGTAGGTACCACCCCAGGGCCAGTTATTCTGCCTTGAAGCAGTAGTGTGCAAGCATTACTGCGTTTCGGTTTGAAGGACGTTGTGAGCTAGCATGATCACTGGGCCTTTGGAACTTAAGAACTGAGGTCTCAGGGTGACAGGCGCAGTGTGGTGTCGAGCAAAACTTGTTGGTAAGTACAACGTCTGCCAATGACAGAAGCTGTGTTACTCAGAATATGTCTGTGTAGCACCACACTGCACCCTTCACCCTGAGACATCAGTTTTTTTTATAGGAGAGGTGGCAAACGAGCGAGTGGGTCACTTGATGGTAAATGATCACCGCCGCCCACGAACATCCGCAATACCAGAAGAATCGCGGGTGCGTTGCCGGCCTTTGAGAAAGAAATAGGCTCTTTTCTTGAAGGTCTCTAAGTCGTATAAGTCTGGAAAATCCGCCGGCGGCAGCAGATTCCATTATGTGGTCGTGCGTGGCAGAAAATTCCGCGAAAAACGCACTGTGATGGAATGACATCCATCAAGATGGTGACGATGGAATTTTGTGTTCTTAAGTCCTTTATGCCCAGTGATTACACTAGCTCATAGTGCCCTTCAAACCGAAACACAGAAATGTTTGCGCACTACTGCTTCACGGCAGAATAACTGACCCTGGGGTGGTGCCTACATAGTCGGATTCCTGCATAAGCTACATCCTACCATCAAATACGAATCCGATTAGAACATTCGCATTAGATAGCCTGTTTTTTGAGAAAGGTTCTAGACTGTAATACTTGATGCTATACGGCCTTAAGCAGCAGCACGCTGAGAACCGAACAAAACTGTGAAGAAACGAACTATGAATGATCAAGTCAGCGAGGTACCATGCCGTACGGCGCAATCATGTGTCGGCTTATTTTACACGGGTGGTACCACTGGGGTTTTACCACTTTCACTGGTGGTAGGATTCCTATGCAGGAATCCGTCTAGGTAGGTACCACCCCAGGGCCAGTTATTCTGCCGTGAAGCAGTGGTGTGCAAACATTGCTCTGTTTCGATTTGAAGGGCTCTGTGAGCTAGCGTAATCACTGGGCATTTGAGACTTAAGAACTGATGTCTCAGGGTGACGGGCGCAGTGTGGTGTCACGTAGAAATATTTTGGATGACACAGCATTTGTTGTGGGCGGACGTTGCACTTACCATCAGGTGAACGTTTTGCTCGTTTCGTCACTTAATACAATAAAAAAAAAAACTAAAATTGTTAAATGAATGTGCCCGAAATGTTATATTATTAAATTTATTTGTACTGGACTGATAAATGTAATGAAATATGTTTTATTTTATATTATTTTACAGTACGTTTAGAGCTGTTTAGAGCCGTAGTAACTCAGGGGTTAGGCGCTCGCTTTAAAATTCATAGTACGCGAGTGACCTGGATTCTATCCCCGGTGCCGGCACCTCTAAAAATTGTTATTTTAAGTGCTGATTTACCACGCGCTTAGCGGTGAAGTAAAACATCGTGAGGAAACCTGCATGTCGGAGAAATAAAAAATATTTCAAAGACATGTGGAGTCCGCCAACCCGCATTGGAGACGCGTGGCGGATTCTTCCTAGCTCCAAAACCCTCTCAGAAATCAGAGGAGGCCTGTGCTCAGCAGTGGGACACATTTATAGGCTGAAACTTTACTTTTTTTTACGTTTAGAGTACTTGAACCTTTATAATATGTAGATACCTTTATAATGGGTACGCTTTCCCACATATTTGTAGCTTAATGGTTGTTGCAAATAGAGTTAAGTGTAGAGTATCAGAGCCGCTAAAGTTATTTACATTATTAGCTATTGTTTATAAAATTACATTCATACATAAGATCACGACTGTATCCCATAAGGGGTAGTCAGAGACTGGGCACTCACTACAAAAACAGATGACTACCACAATCCACGTTTCACCAAAACAATATAATGCACTTGGTGTGATAGGTGGTGAGCCCATCGCCACCATGCGCTGTTGGGTGCACAGTGCAGTTTAATTCCTTACTCGCCTTTTACGAGAGTAGTATTCTTTTAGGGAGCCGCCACCACACGGCCTTTGTTTATAAAATTTAGATGTAAAAAAAAATCATATATGCTGCTATTAAGAAATAGATCCACCTCGCGATTATCGTAGTGTTCGTTGAGTAAAGTGTTGGCTCGGAAAAGGAGAAGTTGACGGGTTGCGAACCACGTCGCCGCCATTTTGGTCTTCTTCTTACTCTTCTAAAATCTTACTCTTCAATACGTTCTCACGAGCAGTATGACAGTATTGCATATAATGGTGTTATTCTGCACGAACAAAGGCTGTCCGTACCTACCTAGACGGATTCTTGCATAGGAATCCTACCTTCAGTGTCTAAACCATGTAAGCATCCCTTTCTCTGTCTTTGTCTAAATTAACTACCACACCGCAACGTTCCCTTGTCATGAAGGAAAACAAAATGAGGAATAAAATTATTTCAAGGACATGTGAAGTCTGTCAACCAACATCGAAAAGTTTCATCATCATCATCATTTCAGCCTATCACTAGTCCACTGCTGATCATAGGCCTCCACCATAGATTGCCACAAAAGTTTGAAGCGAGAAGGCATGTGCTCACCAGTGGCTCACCAATCTTTATAGGGTTTTTATTATTTATACGACCGCGTGGCCTAGTTGTCAGAGTACCTGACTTCTAAGCCGTGGGTCCTGGGTTCGAATCCCAGACGGAGCCAACATTTGTGCTAAAACATAAATTGTTGGTTTTCGGGTCTGGTTGTGTTGTGATTGTCCCCGTGTTTCTGACACTGCATCCTAGCCTACTTCCGATCCTATCGCATCAGCGTTACATCGGGCGCGGGTAGGTTGGGACGAGTGAGTGCCTCTGTGTTTGCGCGTACACTTGTGGCACTATAATATCTCCTGCGCAGTTGATGGCTCCCGACAGTAGTCGGCAGTTGTCGCCGTGTTCGAAATCATTATTTATAGGTTGGGACGAGTGAGTGCCTCTGTGTTTGCGCGTACACTTGTGGCACTATAATATCTCCTGCGCAGTTGATGGCTCCCGACAGTAGTCGGCTGTTGTCGCCGTGTTCGAAATCATTATTTATAGGTTGGGACGAGTGAGTGCCTCTGTGTTTGCGCGTACACTTGTGGCACTATAATATCTCCTGCGCAGTTGATGGCTCCCGACAGTAGTCGGCAGTTGTCGCCGTGGTCGAAATCATTATTTATAGGTTGGGACGAGTGAGTGCCTCTGTGTTTGCGCGTACACTTGTGGCACTATAATATCTCCTGCGCAGTTGATGGCTCCCGACAGTAGTCGGCAGTTGTCGCCGTGGTCGAAATCATTATTTATAGGTGTTTATGTACATTTACGGTAATTTAGCATTCGGGAATCGATATGTTATCGATAATTATTTAAAAATTCATTTCACTGCTTCCAGGAGACGGAGACGATTATCATCGTTAGTATATTCGGCGGCGCGTGGCTGGCGTTGCTCGCGCTCTTGCTGGTTATGTGCTGGCAAGTAAGCAGTCTTCGCAAGAAGGTCGCTGAGATGCAGGCGACAGGCCGCTTGAGGGTTCAGTAAGTTGATTCTGCTTAATATATTTTTTTATAATTACTCATTCAGTGAACGGTTATAATGTCGACCGCGTGGTCAGAGTAACTGTGGCCACTGTCAGAGTGAGGCAAAGGTCCACGGGTCCGGAGTGCAAAAAACAAAAACTGTTGGTTGTTGGTTCTGGTTGTATTGTGAATATCCCTATGTTTTGACACATGCTGGCGTACCTCCGATCTTATAATCTAAGGTACTTTTTATTTCGGAAATATTTATGGATATTGCGTAAAATCTTATAAACTAGAGATTAGGGGCTATTCTTTAATTAACCTTCTATTATTATTATTTTAATTCAATGCAGTTTAAATATTGTTCTTAATGTTTCTATTTATTTACTACTTTACCTTATGGGTAGCCAGAGACCACCTTAACCTTATCTATACAAAGAAATAAAATTGAAGTGTCTGTTTGTAATAATAATTTAACGCCTCTTGACTTTGTTATGAACTGCTTGCTTATTAAAGTACATGATGATGATGATGTTCTCCTAGCCGATTTCGACCACGGCGACAACTTCCGACTACAGTCGAGAGCCATCAACACGCAGGAGATATTATAGTGCCACAAGTGAACGCGCAAACACAGAGGCACTCACTCGTCCCAACCTACCTGCGCCCAATGTAACGCTGATGCGATAAGATCGGAGGTAGGCTAGGCTGCAGTGTCAGAAACACGGGGACAATCACAACACAACCAGACCCGAAAACCAACAATTTATGTTTTAGCACAGATGTTGGCTCCGGCTGGGATTCGAACCCAGGACCCGCGGCTTAGAATTCAGGTACTCTGACCACTAGGCCACGCGGTCGTCAAAGACATACGGTACATACGGTAAATATAAGATGTTTTTTTTAATTTTGGTCTGTGTGTCTGTTTGTTCCGGTTTATCTCCGAAACGGCTGGACCGATTTTGACGGAACTCTCAATGACAGATAGCTGATAATATAGTAGGTAATTTAGGTACTTTAATTTTAGACAAATAATTAGGCCCCCTTGGTCAGTTATTCTGCCGTGAAGCAGTAGTGTGCAAACATTACTGTGTTTCGGCTCGAAGGGCACTGATAGCTAACGTAATCACTGGGCATATGAGACTTAAGAACTCATGTCTCAGGGTGACGGGCGCAGTATGGAGTCACACAGAAATGTTCTGGGTGAACCAGCATTTGTTATGGGCAGGCGTTGCAATTACCATCAGGTGAACGTTTTGCACGTTTCTTTACTTTAACAAATAAAAAAAAATATTAGAGTACCGCACAAATAAAAAACACCCAAAATCGGATTCAAATAGGGAAGTATATATGTATATCATGGATCGTGGTCGGTTTTTTACGGCAGGGCACAGTTAGCTATAATAAAGCTGATAGTTTGTATTTTTTAACCCGCTAACCTCTGCTATTTCCGTCCTTTTTTCCGTCTAAATGATACGTCACAAAGAAACATTGGAATCGGTTTTCACCTAGAAATGTTGGTTACATCGCGGCCAAAGAAGTTTTACTTTTAAACACCTATTTTATTGAAAATAAACTTAAAGGAACTTATTTCTTACAGAAAGCTGAAGATGAACCCCGACAAGAACTACGCGTTCAACAACCCTTCGCTCGTGCCAGATGAGGAGCTGTCTAGACGTGGCTTCTCCATGTACATGGGCGCTGAGGATGACGTGGAGAGTGGCAGAGGCACTGAGCGGTACGTCTCGCATTCGGGTCATATAACATTTTATCCATACTAATATTATAAATGCGAAAGTAAATCTCTCCTTCCCTCTCTCTGTTTGTTACCCTTCCACGGTACAACCGATGAACCGATTTTAACGAAATTTGGCATAGAGATTGCTTGCATCCTAGAGACGAATATAGGATGAATATTTTTATCCCGGCAAATCAAAAAGTTCCCACGGGATATTTAAAAAACCTATATTCAAGCGGACAAAGTGGCGGAAATCAGCTACTTCTTTATAACATAGACTATATTTAGCATATTATAATATTCTCAGAGAGATCAGAAAATCAGGATATATAGATACAAATCAATTATAGACTTAGACTCTGTGGGCGCAGTGGCTTAGTGATAGGATATGGATCTCTGATTCGGTCCCGCACTGATCAAATATTTATATCGATATATTTCTGTCGGTGTGTGCGAAATTTGTGCCTTTTTTATTAACAAAGGGGATGTAACGAGTCTTTAGTCTCATATGCCCAGTGATTACGCTAGCTCTCAGTGTCCTTGAAACCGAAACACAGTAATGTTTGCACACTACTGCTTCACGGTAGAATAACTGGCCCTGCGGTGGAACCTACCTTGCATTCCTGCATAGGAATCTTACCACCAGTAACTTATAAATGATACACAATAAATCCTAGCCCAGCAACTGTAAGCTGTAAGCAATAATTTAATTTTCTATATCCTCGTATATTATAAACCTACCGTTTCTTCCAGGCAGACGGGTGGGCAGTTCGTAGAGGAGCTGACCCGCGAGTTGGACCACAGACAGCAGAGGCAAGCGGACACACCTCCCTTCTTACTGCAGAGCATTAAAGAAAACAAGAAGAAGAACAGGGTGCTAAACAATCCAGTCGCATCACGCGGCCGCCCGAGTGATAACAACCCTAACTTTATTTATTAGAATATATTTATTTGACAAATTAAAGATCGTTATAAACAAAGACACGCAATATCTAACTAGTGAAAATGTTACTTGATTTAATATTACATAAATTTTTTGCCATATTTTATAATCTATGGTACCTAGTTTTTTTATCTGCGCAAGGTTATTTTGGCGCTTTAATCTGTATACAGTCGACTTCACAACCGTCTTCCGTCTCATTGTAAATTCGTACGAAAGCTATGTTATATTTAAATTAAATAATACAAAAAAAGCCCAATTTTTTAAGATCATTACTAAATATTTTTTTGGAAGTGAGATAAATCGAAACAGTTTTGTCTGCATAATAACTGGCACTACGGTGTTAGCTAAATTCCGGAGTAATCGATGTGGATAGATAAAAAATACATACACCCCGAACTGACAACCTCTTTGTTGGAATAGATTAAAAATAGATGAGACGTAATTATTAAAATTAATTATCTATGATTTGAACATTGAGGACGCAAAACAATGTTTATTTACTAGATAATGTTAAACAATCAGTGTTTCATCCAATTTGCTATTTACCGAATCCTTATTTGAATTGTATTTGCCATAAACGGATGATTTATTATTAAGTTTATTTATATCGTTAATAATACAAAACTAGGGTCATTAAGAAAGTTATTTAAAAACTGCAGAAAGAAGAAGACAATAATAAATACATGCTAGAAAATTCCAAATGAGAAATGTACGGAGATCTAATTGGAAGCAAAAATTAAGCCGCGAGTGAAAATGCAATAAAAATATGTTTCTCCTTAAATTTTATTGCAAAAATTTAAGTGAAAACAGTTAGCTTTAAGTTGCATTTGTATAATATAAGTTTGTTATATTAATAAAAGCCAAACATGATAAATTCTTTTATTCTCTGAAATCAACTTTTTCTTTCTTACGTCCATAAAATATTTACAATACGTAAATATTTGCTGTGCTGTTTGGTGGCGGCTTAAGAGTATTTACCACTCCATCTAATAGCGTGGGGGTAAAAGTCGACAGAGAGAAAATGAAAACCAGGAGATGGACAGCAGCATCTTCATAAATAAACTGCAGTTGCCAACTTGCCTGCCAAGTGTGGCAACTATGGCAAAATCTTCCCCAAAATTATAGCTACAAACTTTTGCGGCAATCTGAGGGAGAGGGCTATGTTCAGCAGTGGACTAGTAATAGGCTGAAATGATGATGATGATGTTAAATCTAATAAAAATATAAGAAGTACCTACAGCTTCTCTGGTTCATGAATTCAAACAATACTAACAGGTTCAAAAATTGCAGCGATACTTCGCACAAGAATAGCTCCATATTATTTACAGAGCTCGGCCACGGTCTTGAATGGAGAACTGATGTCATCTCTGGGCTGGTACTGAACAATGTTAGCTGGTTACTTTAAGAGACTGAATGCTAAGAAGCTTAAAAGGATTATGGGTAATGCGAAACTTTTTTATCGCAAAATTGCAAACATTCACATATCTGTGCAAAGTTGCCATATAAAATAAAATATCAACCAATAAATGGAATCCTTTGCCGGCGCCTCTTTCCGTCACTTGGGCCTTTTAAGGCTGAAAGGCTCTCCCATCTCCCTGCTTGCCAGCGGGAAAGGAGGATGGAAGGTAGACGGGATCCACCATTTCTTTCTACAGCAACCGGAAAGTTGGACTTCTGCTATACCCTACGCTTATCGGGACACGTCGTTTCCTCAGGTTATGCGCCAGAAACATCGACATAGCGATACTGCTGTTCCCTCCGGAACCTTATTGAAATACCGTGGCGGACTCTTCTTAACTCTAAAGCCGTCTGAAACTCTTTCCGATGAGAGGAGGCCTGTGCTCAACAGTGAGACATTTAGAAGCTGTTTTTTTTTAGTTAATAAAATGTCAGATACAAAGTAAAAGACACAATTTTAGCATCATGAACACTAAACATTTAATTGAAAAATGTAACAAAATATATAACGCAACTATTTAAATTACAAAATAAAAGAACAAAAAAAAACAACAATAATCATTAAATATTCAATAAGTTAATACTTTGACTATAACTAAAATTATTTGGTAAATAAATTAAATACTGACCACACAGCTACACTGAGAAATATTAAAAAAAAGAACTATTTATTTTTTATTGGATGAAGTGATGAAACGAGCAAAACGTTCCCCTGATGGTAAGTGCAACGTCTGGCCATAACAAATGCTGTGTCTGTGAATTTCTGTGTGACACCACACTGTGCCCATCACCCTGAGACATGTTCTTGAGTCTCATATGCCCAGTGTCTAAATGTCATATTATTTAAAAGAACTACAAAAAATCTTGTGTTTTGACTAAGTTTTAGTCAAACAAGTAATTACACAGAATAAGAACGAAAAACCAAGGACTCTGACCACTACAATTAAAAACAAACGCTTTCTCTAAACTAATTATTCGTTATTCTTCTACTCTTTCGTACAGTGGGTACGTCTACAGGCATGAATTGCACTACTTGAATTTTGTAATAAAATTCTATGCACGTCTACTTTAAAATAAGTAACGAGATAAGCAAATACCTCACGCCTCTTTTCCATTAGAGTAGACAGAGACCGCGTCTTTTCATTTGCTGCGACCCTAACACACATCTGTCGCTTATTCTACTTTCGTTAGCGTTTTTATACTTTATGTTGATGATGTATAACTTACTTATACTTGATGTATTAACCTGTTTTTTTATATACTTAGAATTACTAAAAATAGAAGAAAATCAAAAATTATATACAATCCGTTTGATCTTCTTTAATGGAGGCCTTGGACGAGATCTATACGAATTTGTAGATTTCTTTCTACAAATTCCCGCTCGACATTTTAGACGCGTTGTCAGCCCGTTACCTTTTAGTTGTCTAACTTTACTTTTCGCTTTATTTGTTGCAGAAACTCTCTTATCCTCTTCTATTTCGGCGCTTTCACTTTCTCTAACTTTGGTACCTTTAGGTATAACAAAGAAGTTTTTTGTCGTTCTGAACGCGTCACTTTCCTCAGGGTTACTTCCGACATAATTGAGATAAGGCTGGAAACTTACAAAATCTTCGGTACGGAACTCGTTTTTCTGATTCTTTAATTGATCTATGTGTTTTAAGTAATTGAAAGTTTGTGGATAGTCTGTTTGACTTATTGGTTTGAAATCGGAATAGTTGATGTTGTTGGTTGGTTTTTCTGTTTTCCGTACTGGCTTGTGGAATACATCATAGTTGTGAGAGTATGTAGGGCTAGTCTTAGGTTCATTGCTTGTTACAAACCGTTCCCTTTGGTCTAAAGCACCGCGGTTTATTTTAGTTGCAGCTACATTATAAATAACGCTCGGAGGTAAAGTCGCTCCGTATAAATCTTTGTCAGATGTCTTCCCGTACTTATGTTCCAATGCCTTGATACTTTCGGTCCAATATTTCGAAATACCTGTAAAATATGATTTATTAAGAGTTAGGTCATCACCATATTTTAGTGCGTTAGTAGTTCAATGTTCTTTTTTTGTATGAAAAACTATGGAACACTAGGGTTTCTTCTGTAACGTTAGAAAGTTGTAGACATAAATTTTACAACCAGACCCAAAAACTAACAATGTGCGTTTTTGCACAAATCTTGACTTCGGCTGTAATTCGGACCCAAGTGCTGCGGCGTAGAAGTCAAATTCTCTGACCAGTAGTGAGGTCGTCACTAGTTAAACATAGGCCTCTGCCAAATCCCGAGGATGAAGATTTAGATTGACAAAATTTGTTAGTAGAATTGCGAACTTTTTTAAGTCTAACTAAAAGAAATATACCGGCAATGATTTCGATAATACACTAAATAAACAAAGACTATGACATTATTTCCGGCCCATCACATCCCGTGGGTGTCATAAAATGTCATTCCGACAGGTAGAAATTACCATCTCAAAAATGCCAGGCCAAAAACACAGAGCGGTAACGGGCAGCAGAGTCTAAAGTGCGACGCATCTGGTACTGAGATTACCAATTCGCCGGCCAATCGTGATGATTACAGCCAATCCTCCATTATTGGGAGAGGCCTCTGCCAGGCAGAGGACTTTTAACAGACTGGTAAAGAAGACTGTATGAAGTTTTATCGTCCTTCCTTTTTTCTATATAATATTAGAAAAGAAGGAATTTGTTAGTGTTGTGATTAAGCAGCGAAATGGACCGTCTCAACATAAGCCGGGATAGTAGCGCCTATCTAATATATTAATATAGGCAAACATTAATATGTATAACATCAATATTGCATTAACTGACGACCTTTAAGTGAATACGAATCATTTTTGTCTGTAATAGAACAACATAAAATTTTGACTGGTGGTAGGATTCCTATGCATGAATCCGTCTAAGTAGGAACCACCGCAGCGCCAGTTTTCTGCAGTGAAGCAGCAGTGTGCAAACATTACCGTGTTTCGGTCTGAAGGGCACAGAGAGCTAGTGTAATTATTGGGCTAATGGGACAGGAGGGGTGTAAAAGGGAAAGTATGCCGAATGGAATTAAAAAAAAATCATTTATTCATGTAACTCAAATAGAAATCGAAATTAAATCAAACAGTCGTCGCTGTTTGCATTGCAAATAATAATCGAAACCGGATCAAATGCAAATGACGTGGTTATATTCAAATGATCCCTCGCATTATGATATTAAAAAAGTTTATATGTTTGCACACAAGTTACTGCAAATAAAAAACAAGTTCTTGTAGCTCTTTAAACGTTGAGCGAGAAAGCTGTAGTCACATGTGGATATCTGGACACTAAAATTGCTTCATTCGACTTACGATTTCTAATGAAATTCATTTAGGGTTGTCAGTTGTTGGTTTTGGAAATTTAAAAAAAACAAACAACATACAGTTTCACCCGCCGAAATTTAAGCTATCCAGAGCATCACATATTTATTTTGGAAAGGATTACGGAGTATATTACTGTTAACTTTGTATATATGCATGTCATCGATCAATTGCAGTTTTCTTTTTTCAATAAATCTTTAAATTACAACAACGATAAACTTTAAATTAAGTGAGTTGGGTCACAAACATTTTTCAAACTGATGTATTCTTTATATTATTATACTATTATATATTTTACATTGATGGACTAAAACAAGAAATCGGCACGTCTCATTTCTTGCTGGTTCCTCTCAGAATACTGGTTTTAAAAATAACGTTCGGTTATTCTTATGTAACGAATCTAGATTGAAAGAATAATTTCTATTCCAACAAGCTTTTGAATTTAAAACCCTGACTCCGAATGCGACAAACGTTATTTGTTCGTTACTCTTACCGAATCCCCGCCAATTAATTTTTGAAACGCACGTCATCGAGAAACTCAAACTAGGAAGTAACCACGTAAATAATCTATAATAATGGAAAGCGTGTGTTCAATATTCAACGTATCATTAATCGCCTTATTACGTTTTATAACTTTTTTATAATAAGTACGGCGCGGTAATATAATAAGGAACTATATGACCGTTTTTTTTTTAAATTGGCTTCGCTTGGTTTGCGCATATGCCACTGACAAATTAAATAAAATGTAACTTCATAGTTTCACATTATCACAATAGGTCTTTCGACGTTTCCCGAGCTTTTTTCACTCGTTACACTTATTATTTTTTTAAAAATGGAAATATTCACAAACTATTTTCCAGTATCAAGTAACATATTCAAGTATACAATCTTCTAGAAGCAACACTTCAAAATTTTGATCGACAGTAAAACGATAGTTGACTTTTACTAAAGATTTGCTGGACTGATGGAGACAAAACGAAAAGCACAATTTTGGTCTTGAATTGAATTTTCCAATCACTGTACACTTTCAGGAGCACTTGCTGCATAATTAACTATCATTATTAAACATCAAAACTCCAAATATACACAGAAATCACAAAATTAAATAAAAACACTACTGCCATTTTTCGAGTTGCCGCCAAAAGTCCTTTAGGACCGTTGTTACTGATGAACGTGGTCTGCGTTCAGAAATGGGTTTTTATAAATTTATAAGTTTAACTTTACGTAAAGTGAAGACAGAATAGAAGAGCAAGAGTTTGACTTGAGACAGGAACTGTCTCGAGAACAATAATATTAAAACAATCATCTATATTCGAGGGAAAAAAAAGTTCTGTATTGATAGCTTTTTTTTTTATTGGATAAAGTGACGAGACGAGCAAAACGTTCACCTGACGGTAAGTGCAACGTCTGTCCATAACAAATGCTTTGTCACCCAGAACAACAAGTAGCATCACACTGCGCCCGTCACTTTGAGACATCAGTTCTTAAGTCTCATATGCACAGTGATTACACTAGCTCTGAGTGCCCTTCAGACCGAAACACAGTAATGTCTACACACTACTGCTTCACGGCAGAATAACTTACCATGGGGTGGTAGTCTAGGTGGGCTAGACGGATTCCTGCATAGGCATCCTACCACCAGTAAAAATGCTTTCTTTTTTGCTCTATTTTGGCGACGGCTCCGTATATGCCGATCCTCAAAGCCGAATCCAGTTTTTGTAGTGGACTTTTATCGTGAAGCGAACAGCAAGTCAACCAAATAAAACCCACACGTGCCCATAACAGTGGATGTGTCTACCCTAAACTTTGCATGGTATAGTTACATCGTACAGCACCGTATACGCTCGTCACTATGAGACATGAGTTCTTAAGTCTCATATGCCAAGTGATTACACCACCTCCCTCATCTTGACGGCGGAATAACTGGTATTGCGGTGGGACCCACTTAATTGGATTCTTGCATAGGAATCCACTAGTTACGTCAATCAAAATCGGTGAAGAAATACTTAGATCCTCACCATCTTCATCAGTTTTAGTAACTCCACCGCCGTGTCCACCAGCCAGCATCAATGCCAATAGCAAGCACGTCTGCATCTGCAAAATATATTTTTTTTAATATTTTCACACCATCGGACCATATTTTTTTTAATATAGAGTAGGATACCTATGCAGGAATCCGTCTAGGTAGGTACCACCCCAGGGCCAGTTATTCTGCCGTGAAGCAGTAGTGATTATACAATAAAAAAAAGTGACAAGACGAGCAGAACGTTCACCTGATGGTAAGTGCAACATCTGCTCATAAGAAATGCTGTATCATCCATTAAATTTCTGTGTGGCACGACACTGGGCCCGTCACCCTGATGCCCAGTAGTTACATTAGCCTTCAGTGCCCTTCAGACCAAAACACTACTGCCTTACTTAACTTAACTACCTTACGGTGGTACCTACACAACCTCATTCCTGCTGGACGTATGATTCTCCCAATTTGGGATGAATTGCTATGGCCACGCAGAAGGATTGGCGATCTCAATAGGTCTGGTTAATTTATTATGGCATTTTTAAGACGAAGCGGTGGAAGCTCATGGGCTAGGTACTCGTTTTAAATTTCATCGTACGCTGGTGACTCGGGATCCCAGTGCCCGATTTTAAGCGCAGTTTTTATAAGTGCTCAACGTTGAAGAAAACCATCTTGAGGAAGCCCGCATGTCTTAAAAAATAGTTCAAGTTGAGTTCGAAATAGAGTCGAGCGTGGCGGACTCTACCCCGATACAGAAACCTCTCTGAAATGAAAGGAGGCCTGCGCTCAGCAGTGGGACATGAACAGGCTAACAGCCTTTACATTTGAGATGATTTTTTCGTCATCCGTCGGAGCTCGCGAGATTTTGCAGGCATTTACCTTAGTCGACTTTTACGAATTTAAAGTATGACCAGATCTCCCAATCACAACTAATACTTATTATATGATGATGATGTTCTCCTAGCCGATTTCGACCACGGCGACTACTTCCGAATACTGTCGAGAGCCATCAACTGCGCAGGAGATATTATAGTGCCACAAGTGTACGCGCAAACACAGAGGCACTTATTCGTCCCAACCTACCCGCGCCCGATTTAACGCTGATGCGATAACATCGGAGGTAGGCTAGGATGCCGTGTCAGAAACACAGGGACAATCGCAACACAACCAGACCCGAAAACAAACAATTTTTAGCGCAAATGTGGGCTACAGCTGGGATTCGAACACCGAACCCGCGGCATAGAAGTCAGGTAATCTGACCACTATGCCACGCGGTTACATTACATTAGGTGACCGCTAATAGGCACTATTATCCTCACCTTCCGGTATCCGGTACCAAATATGTGCATCTGGGGGGATTTGAACCATGACCGCCTTAATAGTACATATGCCGCGTCAATTAAGTTCTGACATATGAAGTTGTCGGTAATTTGACTAACACATGCAATGTATCTATACAAATAAATAAAATTAAAGTGTCTGTTTGTAATAACAAAATAACAACTTTTATGTGACCATGAAAGTATATACGGTACTTACATACATACATAAGATCACGACTGTATCCCATAAGGGGTAGTCAGAGACTGGGCACTCACTGCAAAAACAGATGACTGCCACAATCCACGTTTCACCTAAACAATATAATGCACTTGGTGTGATAGGTGGTGAGCCCATCGCCACCATCCGCTGTTGGGTGCACAGTGCAGTTTAATTCCTTACTCGCCTTTTACGAGATCCATTGGATGAGATGGAGTGGTAGTATTCTTTTAACGAGCCGCCACCACACGGCTCTATACGGTACTTACAAGAAAAAAACAATTTATAATTTGTTTTGTGTGTCTGTCTGTCTGTATGTTTGTTCAGGCTAATCTCCGAAACCGCTGGACCGATTTCGACGGGACTTTCACTGACAGATAGCTGATACTATAGCGAGTAACTTAGGCTACTTTCATTTTAAACAAATGAAAAGGATTCCGCGCAAAATAATTAAACCCCAAAATCCGATTCACACCGTGAAGTTTATATGTATATCATAGATTAGTACACTACTCGGCGAAGACTAGAGCTGTGGTAGCTAAGGCGCTCGCTTTTAATTTCATGGTACGCGTAGTATACTATGAAATTAAAAGCGAGCGCCTCGTATATAGTGACCAGGGTTCGATTCCCGGTGCCGGCACCACTAAAATTGTTAATTGCAATTTTAAGTGCTGACTTACCACGTGCTCGGCGGTGAAGGAAAACATCGTGGGTGAAGGAAGTCATCATAGGAATCCTACCACCAGAAAAAAGACTTGGAGAGAATGCCAAAAGGCATTAAGTCCGCCCTTTGTAATCCTTTTTTTTTTTTATTAGGTGAATACAATAAAGAATAAATAAATAAATACTAATTCTAAATCACACCCGAACGAAGTTGGCAGAATGTAAACATGAAACTCACCTTAGCAAAACCGCAACTAGTCCAAACTCATTTCTGTCTCGCTAGCGATCCTTCCGGCCTGGATGTATAATGAAAGTAAGCGGCTGAGATCTCTCGCGTTGTATTTAAACTCGCCGCCGACAGTGGCTGCCGTACTCTGTTACAAACATTTACGGCCTTGCTGCGACGAACATGTACCAAACATGCTTATGCGATAGTTAAGAATTTGATGATTTTGTCAAAGATCCCACTATCAGAACTTGACTAAATTATTATAGAACCACCCATTTGTAACGAAAAAGAGAATAATCGAAATCAGTCCACGTCGTAAAGAATTATCGCTTACATAAAAGAGAAAATTCTGACGAATTTAGAAACTCCTCCTTTTTTTAAGTCGGTTAAAAAATATTTGACTCTGTAAAACTGAAAGGTCATCAGGTCATCATCTAAACAATATTCTGATGAATAAAAAATAAGTTAAAGTCAAAATTTAATTTCTATTAAAGCCTGTTCAAAGCTCTTAATTTTCTTAGAGAAGAACTCGGAGGAAACTCTGGAGTCTTTTATTCTCCATCTCACATTACAGAATATAAATTATGATTTATATTTCATATATTGGAATTTTAATATATAACAGATTTACGGCGAAACTCATAAACGGTAGAAAAGAAGAAAATAGCGTTTAAGAAAATAAACGTAGCTATGGTATGCAAGTATGCATACGGCTGGTTAAAAACATCGCATACGGCAAAATTTAAAATAAAATCTAGGTAAGATTTAAAAATAGGAGATGTACTGCAGGTCTTCCTATACCTCATCATCATCATCATCATCGCCTACCACGTGTGTCAGGTTGGACAAATAAGATGATACCCTAATCTATGGAGAAATCCAATGTTAAACAGTAGATTTGTGATGGTTCTTTCATGACGATATTATGAATTATCAATAAAAGAAATTCTAGTGCATTTCCTAAGACCATTAACTTTTTATTTCTAAAGTTACTCTAAAATTCAATAATCGCTTAATGATTTGTATTCATTAAATATTAAAAATTCGGCGTAGGGAAGCTGCCACGTATTCGGTGACTGTTGCAGGGAAAGTCAAGTTTAACCTCGTCGTCCTGTCCGCCCCTTACCGGCACCAGTTAACCACCGAATTATAGGCTTAGCATGTTTTCCGTTGTTTTCCTACGGTTAATTATATGTTTAGAATTTTTTTAGGTATAGTTAAAAAAATACGTTACTCAACGAAGATCTGCCAATATCAATTAATAAAATAGATATGTACATAATAAACTTGAATTTTACTATTTAAAGACCTTTCCTTTCAGTTGTTCGCTCAGCTACCTAAATCTGATGTGCAGCCATGAAGTTGGCTAGCTATTTTAAAAATATACTCTGCAAATTACTATGTCTGTTAATTAATTTTCTGAGTATACTTTTGGCGCCAAATCGAAAAGTGGCGGCAGTGATTTTTTTCAATTTTGTGTACCTATATAGGTAATTTGTATATTTTTAGTTATGATGTTTAATATTAATAGTTTATGCAACAAGTGCTCGTGAAAGTGTACAGTGATTGGAAAATTCAACAAAAAAATTGTACTTTTCGTTTTTCGCCATCAGTCCTACAAATCGTCAGTAAAAGTCAACTATCAATTTACTGTCGATCAAAAATTACTGTCGATTGAATTTTCCAATCACTGTACACTTTCAGGAGCATTTGCTGCATAATAAACTATCAACATTAAACATCAAAACTCCAAATATACACAGAAATCACAAAATTAAATAAACACTACACACTACTGCCATTTTTCGAGTTTAAAAAAAATTTGAAGTTATTCTGTTTGAAGATTGCTACGTACAAAAAACATTTGCCATGATATGTTACTTAACACTGGAATAAAGTTTACTTACGTCTGTTTCCATAAGTAAATAGGTAAATAAGTTTCTAAGCAATTTACAAAAGGGACCTTTTGGTTGCTTTTGGCGTCAATAAGAAGAGTGACGGTCGGGATTTTAATGAATTTTGTTATTTCTGTGTATATTTCGAGTTTTAATGTTTAATATTGATAGTTAAATATGCACAAATGTACAGTAATTGGAAAATCAAATCAGAGAAAGCACCACACTGCGCCCGTCACCTTGAGACATCAGTTCTTAAGTCTCATATGCCCAGTGATTACACTAGCTCTCAGTGACCTTCAGATTGAAATACAGTAATGTTTGCACACTACTGCTTCCCGGCGCGGTGCTGCGGTTGGTACCTAGACGGATTATCTTTTTAAAACTTAGCCCACGGTTTATGACATAACGCTCAACACAAGTAACCTGACCGTCAATTATATTGATAACTCTGTCACAGTTTACGTCCGAGTATTGTTCGTCGACAGATAAATTATTAAGAATTCACCGACAAACTACAATGAGCCCATTAGACAAATAGTACGACGTAATATGAAATTAACAGTCATTACGAACCAACATCGTTATACGAGGGTGGATTGAAAAGTACTCGGCCTAACACAGATCCATTCAATTCTAAAAATCAAATCTACCCACATTATTTAGTTCAGTTCAGACTAGTTCATTGTGTGAAGTTCGAAACGTGTGCGATAATTAGTTGTGATTTTAAAAATTTATTAACAAAGTAATCGGTCATAATTTCCGCGAATGGAGCAAATCGAGCAGCGTGCCGTCATTAAGTACCTCCATAAGAAGGGGCTATCATCAAAAGCCATCCATGATGACATGGTCAGTACATTAGGCGATTGTGCTCTGTCATATTCATCCGTCAAAAAATGGATAGCAGAATTTAAGCGTGGTAGAGACAGTGTGAAAGATTAACCCCGCTCTGGAAGGCCTTCGACGTCAACTACTGACGAAAATATTAAAAAAGTACTTGATTTAATAATGGGAGACCGCAGATTAAAAATTAGAGAGATAGCCGAGATTATAGGCATCTCTTATGAACGAACTCAAAACATCATTGTCAACGAGTTGGGTTTCCACAAGGTGTCTGCGAGGTGGGTTCCGCGACTGCTTTCAGTTGAACAAAAAAGGACGCGATTGACTATTTCACGCGACTGTTTGGAGTTATTTGAAGCCGATGCAGACGATTTTTTGAATCGTTTTGTTACTATGGACGAATGGACGAAACATGGGTTCATTACTGTACACCGGAAACAAAACAACAATCAAAACAGTGGAGAAGACCTGGTTCACCACCCCCTAAAAAGGCTAAGTCGATTTTGTCGGCAAATAAGGTGATGGCTTCAGTATTCTGGGACTCGAAAGGTGTGATTATGATTGATTATCTTGAAAGGGGTCAGACTATAAACTCTGATTACTACTGCACCTTACTACGTCGTTTACGAGAGGAAATAAAAGAAAAACGTCGAGGAATGCTCAGAAGAAAAGTCCTGTTTCATCAAGATAACGCCCGTGTTCACACGTCAGTACAGTCAATGGCTGGAATTCACAACTGTGGCTTTGAACTGTTACCGCATCCGCCGTATTCACCTGATCTGGCACCATCAGACTTCTTTCTGTTCCCTAACCTAAAAAAGCACTTGGGAGGTCAAAGATTTTCGACAAACGACGAGGTCAAAGCAGCTGCAGACGCATATTTTGACTCTAAGGAAGAATCATTTTTTTTAACGGTCTAAATGCTTGGAAGGGGAGGTGGCAAAAGTGTATTGAACTTGATGGTGATTATGTAAAAAAATAAAAATATAACTGATTTAGTATGTGTTTATTTTCTTGGTTAGACCGAGTACTTTTCAATCCACCCTCGTATTTTACTCCTATATCGGAAAGGTATATATGAAATACTGCTTTCCAGTATGTGACTTTGTACTTGGCCATCCGCCAAAAAAAATTATAAGTATATATATATTTACTTTATTTGCGGAGCAGTTATTTGTATGTGTATATATGTGTATATTTATTTGTGCGAGTGTATATATATTTTTTTGTATGTAAGTTTTAAAGTGTGTATGTATGTATGTGTAAGCTTGTAAGTGTATGTAATGTTTGTTCTCGTTACGAATTTCAGTTAATTTAAGCCTCTTATGCTGCACCTATCACAAGTTCTCAGCGCACAATGGGTTGGCTGGTAGAGAATGCCTATAGGCATTACGTTCGCTCTTTGTTACCTTTTTGTTTAAAGGTTTAGCGATAAAGTTTAAATAAATAAATATGTTTATATATTTACAACAGGAAGCCCTGAGCCCCACTTTTTTTTATTTGATAAAGTGACGAAACGAGCTAAACGTTCACCTAATTGTAAGTGCGACATCCGCCCATAACAGATACTGTGTCACACTACACTGTGCCCATCACCCTGAGACGTCAGTTCTTAAGTCTCATATGCCCCGTGATTACGCTAGATCATAGTGCCC
Source organism: Luehdorfia chinensis (assembly GCA_019845155.1). Taxonomy (NCBI): domain Eukaryota; kingdom Metazoa; phylum Arthropoda; class Insecta; order Lepidoptera; family Papilionidae; genus Luehdorfia; species Luehdorfia chinensis. The sequence continues at coordinate 4,575,097 of JAHVAK010000390.1, forward strand.
TTCAGACCGAAACACAGTAATGTTTGCACACTACTGCTTCACGACAGAATAACTGGCCCTGGGGTAGTGCCTTTGTTCTAGGGTCGCTCTTCTCCCACTCGTGTAAGTTTCACAAACAGCACGTTAAAGAAAACAGTTTTAATAAGTAAATAATTTAATATAAATCATACACAACCATTCGGGCAACCAATACAATCATAATTATATTAGATTACGTACACTTGTTACATCTGTATACAAAAAAAAATCCTGTGTAATCCATGGATACTCAATAATTCAGGTTCTCTTTAATATTAACAACTGTAAAGACGATTACGTTACATTTTCGGTTGACTTGTTCATAGCATTTCTATTTGTTATCTCTATCTTTATAGAAGACATGTTATTATGGGTCGTGTCAATATCAATCTTTAGTTCACCACCGCCAAATATCGGTTCTTCTTTCCTCAAATGCTCTATTTCCTGCTGTTTCAGTAGCTGGACCCCAGACAATCCTTGCAGATTCATCAAATTCTTTATCCATTTCTCGTTTTTAATAATTTCGCTTTTGTCGTCGATTTCATTTAATTCCATCGTCAAACCCTTTATATCTTCAACATTTTTCAGTATTTGCACATCATTAACAATTCTCTCCTCCATCTTCTTCTTTTTCATTTTAACATTCTGCTTGACATCCGAGCTTCTGATTTCAAACTGGCTATCTTCAGAATCGTATACTTTATTTATTTTATCAATTTCCGACCAAGCAGCGGCCGACACTAAGGAGGCCGACGTTGATCCCTTGCCGAGTCTGCTCAGACTGACCACTTCCATATCGCAATCAACTTCGTTGTCTTCTTTAACGAATTGCAGTTCTTCGTGACCGTACGGAAATTCACAAGATGTGTTCTCGCACATCAACATCTTTTCATTCATGTTTATAAAGAAAAGCCTAACACACGATCCGCATAAAGGACATAACTGAAACAAAGAAAAAATTAAAATAGAACAAACGCATCAAACAGTGCTCATATACCTTGAAAACAGGGCCCTAAACATTCGCCGTGTGGTGACAGGAGAATCCAAAACACCCTTCTCGGCCCCTTGGAGTCGTAATACTCAAACAACGAAATTTTAAAATGGTCTCTTTACATAATTATTTCTTATATTTACGCGAATACGTATATAAAACAAATATGGTGTCGAGACTTTTTAAATAAAACTAATTTTTATGGATTTCATCGCGTTTAATTTGTACTATTTATAACCCGACGTTTCGAGCGCTTTACAGCACCCATGGTCACGGGAGGACTGAGGTGACCGATGTCCTGATGTCATAGTCAACCAAGTGCCTTCAAATTTTAATTATTATTTTTGGTCCGATCTACGCAGAAAGAGCTGTGTCTTGAAGTCTTGCAGTGGTTTGTTTGGATTTATAATTAATTTTATTAATTATAGGATCCCAAGCCCCGAAGGTATTCCAGGTTAACAATGACATCGGGACATCTGTCACCTGAGTCCTCCCGTGACCGCGCTGTAAAGCGCTCGAAACGTCGGATTATAAATAGTTAAAATTAAACGCGATAAAATCCGTAAAAAATAGTTTTATTTAAATAGTCTCTTCACGATATTTTTTTTAAGGAAGAAAATAATGTGACGCGCAAATTCTAAGTCTCATATGCCCAGTAATAACACAAGCTGTCAGTGCCCTTCAGATTGAAGCATAGTATGTTCGCACTTCACTGATTGACCACCATATAACTGGTATTGCTATTGTACACACCTGGACGGGATTCCTGCATAAGAATCCTACCACCAGTATTGGAGGGATAACCATATAAATACGTAAGACAAATTATGCAGACTGATGACGCCTGCCTAAAATGCTTGGCAAATTCTTCTAACTTGGGAAAGAATTCAAATTCTGATGATTAATGGTGTCCCAGGTTTATCTCCCACCATCTAGAGGAGACAGATCCAAAATGAGACTTAGTATTAACCATGTTAATCATGTTTGTTAAAACGTAAGTAACTCAGGTGGCAAGATCTCCATAAATTTTAAAACTCAATTGGATTCCAGTTGCCAACACCACTGCAATAGTACTTCGGCGTGTTATACCCAGATGAATGTATCTACATTTGATTCTTAACAAGCGAATTAAATGTGTAGGTATTTTTTTTATTAGAGAAAGGGACGAAACTTGCAAAACCTGATGGTAAATGCCACATCCGCCCATTGCAAATGCTGAGTCACCCAGAATATTTCTGTGTGGCAACACACTGCGCCCATTTCCATGACACGTGAGTTCTTAAGTCTAATACACACAGTGATTACTCTAGCTCTCAGTACCCTTCAGACCGGAACACAGTAACCATTTGCAGACTACTGCTTCACATCAGAATAACTGGCCCCGCGGTGGATCTAGAGGTCAGTGATTGGTGGGTTGACGTTTCTGTTGAATTAATTGTCTGGCCAAATTTTTTCATTGAGATTTTGTTGATAGTATTCGTTGGTAAGTATTTGGGTTGTTTATAATCGTACGTAGTTATTTTCATCAATAATGAAAGTTGATGGGGGAGATTCGGAACCACCTGATAAGTCCGGTGATCCCACCGCTTCCAAACGTAAAACTGTAGACGAATTAACATCTACCCATAAAAAAAAGTTAATCATGTTAATCAACCTTCAGCTTCTTATCAAAACATGTATACCCACCCTAACTTTAGTGAAAAAAAAAGGAGTCAGATAATGACAAAGGACCCTTCATAGTTCACCTCAGTAGATCGGAACCTGATGCTTTATCTGGCTATTCAATTAAGCCGATAAAAATTGGACATTTCCTGGCACAGAACAAGGTAGCAAACATTGCTAAAAATGGTGTCTCTAATGTGGGACGGAACAGGGTTTCAATAGAATTTAATTTAAGACTCCTACAGATGCTAACAACTTTGTAGAATCCCATTTATTACCAAAATTCAAATTATCAGCAGTTATCCCCACATTTCATGTTACTCGTATGGGTGTAATCAGAGGCATTCCCTCAGACATTTCCATGGATGAATTTGTCAGTGAGTCGGAGCTACCTTCTAGCTGTGGTGAGATCATTATAGCAAGAAGGCTGCACAGAAAGGTAAAAAAGGGTGATAAAGTAGAATGGGTACCTACTCAGACAGGAGTTTTAACATTTTCAGACCAAGTTCTTCCTTCTCATATCTACTCCTTTTTCACTTCTATTCCAGTGGAAACTTATGTTTTACCAACAATACAATGCTGCAGATTTGGACATATTAAGGCTCAGTGTAGATCCAAACCTAGGTGTTACAATTGTACCAAAGAACACACAGGTGAAATATGTACTACAGACCCTCGGACTTGCTTATTCTGTTCTGGTAATCATAGCGCTATAGATAAATCCTGCCCAGAACATTCAAGGCAGAAAGCAATTAAAGTGGTCATGTCCCAGGAAAATGTTTCTTACCTTGAGGCCTCTGCTAGATTTTCTGCAGTTAGAAGGCCATACTCAGACATTGTCCAGATCAATTCTTCCCCCTCACAAAATCTGTCCAATTCTCTACTACCTACTGTTTCGACAACATCCTACAAAAAAACTGTATATGCCAAACGCAAAACCAACCCCATACAACAAATAGTAGGTTATGACAAGACAACACATAACAATATTATTCGCACCCCTCCTTCAACTCTTCCCAATGGCCATGCAATGGTCGCATCCCTATCTCCTAATGATAATCTTTTAGAAAATTTAGTATCTACTATCACAGCAGTTGTTGGGAAATTTGATGACATTGACCTACCGTATTACGTGAAAAACTCACTTGATTCTCTTTTTTCAAAAATATATAAAATTCCAACCCCTAATTCTTCTGCAATGGAATTGGCGGAGTGTAATGAATAATAAGAAGTCTGATATTATTTACTTAATAAACTCATATAAACCATCTATTCTTGCCATTGCGGAGACCTGGCTTAGGCCAGGATCCCATTTTAGGATCCTGGGCTATTCTTGTTTCCGGGATGACAGGAGTGATGGATATGCAGAAACTCTAATCTTATATAAGAATAGCTTTTCTGTATCACATATATTTCTCCCTTCCCTTCCAGATAACATAAATGCTGTAGCAATAAAGACTATGGGTCTAACTTTTATATCTATTTATCTTCCTCACCCCACTCCTGCTTGTATCTCTGAGCTCAATCTTTTATTTTCTAGTATCTCCACTCCTTTCATTGTGCTAGGTGATTTTAATAGTCATCATATAATGTGGGGTTCCCATAGGACTGACATGTTCTCTTACATGTTATTATAAGTATTTAATGAATTTAATTTGTGTGTTTTAAATGATGGTTCCCCAACACGAAGAGTATATCCCTCCCAAAATATTAAATATGTTGTTGATCTGTCCCTGTGTTCGGCCTCAGTTGCATCCAGTACTTCTTGGCAAGTTTTGCCTTATTCATATGGCAGCAATCATTTTCCAATCTTTATCTCCTGTTCCAACAGAAGTGTCCCATCTAGAGATGTTTCCCCTCTCTTAAAGTATAGTACTTCTAGAGCTAATTGGGAGCTATATCGCTCTGTAACAGATTCAAAAGTCAAAAGTCATCCCCCAGTGACTCTAAGCAATTTGCAGCTTACATATAACCAGTTTGTTTCCTGCCTTATTCAGTCAGCTAATTTATCTATCCCCTTAAAAAACGCATCGCGTAACAAAATATCATCCCCTCCTTGGTGGGATTCCCTCTGCTCTTCTATTGTTCGTAAACGGAAGGAAGCAGAAAAACGTTATGCTGAATGCATGTCCATACAGAACTTTGTTTACTATCAAAAAGTAGCCGCCCAAGCTAAAAAACTCCTTTCTGAAAAGAAAAAACAGGGATGGCTTTCCTTCTGTGAAAGTCTCTCTCCTCGTGCTCCCTCTGCTTTGGTCTGGAAAAATATTCGGCGATTTCGGGGCGCCTATAATAAAAGCTTTTTTGCTAACGATTCACTCACGTGGCTCTTTGAGCTCGGTAATAGTCTGTCTCCCCCTTGGGTTCCCTCAGAGGAAGAACTCCATCCCCAACTCATTTCAGAAGATCAGCCCTCTTCTCATTCTTGTGACAAAATGAATGAACCATTCTCTCTTGCCGAAATACATTTAGCTCTGAAGAACCTCAAAGACTCTTCTCCCGGCGCTGATGGGATTCCCTATTCTTTTGTTTCTAAAGCAGGCCCTGTCTCTTGCAAGTACTTCTTGGACATAATAAATAAAGTGTATGTCAAGGGATTTGTCCCTGACGATTGGAACATCCAACTTATTATTCCGATTCTGAAACCCGGTAAAGATCCTTCTGACTCTTCTAGCTATCGACCTATAGCCCTCTCATCTACTCTCTGAAAAATAATGGACCATCTCATTATGAACCGCTTAGAGTGGCTATTAAAAAATAGAGGAATCTTGTACAAAACACAATTTGGTTTCAGAAAGGGATACAGCACAATGGACAGCCTTAGCGTGTTTACATCTGAAATACGACTAGCGTTTTCCAACCAGTAGTCTGTTGTTGTAGCTTTACTAGATATATGTTCGGCATATAATAATGTAATTCTTCCGTTGCTCAGGCAAAAAATGCTTCAGCTGATCATCCCGGAGAGGATAATTAATTTCATATGCAACTTATTTTCCAACAGACGCTTTTCTATACGCGTACAGGCACAATTACTCCCGCCTAGATCTGTGTGGAAAGGGCTACAAGGTTCTGTGCTAAGCCCTCTCCTTTTTAATCTTTACACCTATGATATGGATAGATCAGTCAATTATATGTCAAATATTTTACAATATGCTCATGACCTCACTCTTTACACCATCGACAAATCCATAGAAGACGCATCTTCTCGTCTATCTATAGCTATTAAATATCTAGAAACTTGGCTATCGGATCACGATTTATCCCTTTCCCCATCTAAAAGCAGTGTAGTTGTTTTTTCGAGACACAGGTTTATTCCTGATCTTCCGATTTCAGTGAGAAATCAGAATATCCACAATGACAATAAAGTGAAATTTCTGGGGGTTATCCTGGATACCAAAATGACCGGAATTCCCCATTTATCTTACATCTCATCAAAATGCGAGAAAAACCTAAATGCTCTTCGCTGTCTGTCAGGTGCTTGGTGGGGCTCCCACCCTTACACCCAGAAACTCCTTTATAATGCTCTAATCCGTAGCCACTTTGACTATGGTTCATTCCTATTAGAGCCTTGTAACAAGGCAGCCCTTAGCTCCGCCCAAGTAAATGCCTCCGCATAATAACTGGTAGCATGAAGTCAACCCCCATTAATGCTCTTCAGGTGGAGTGTTCTGAGCCACCCCTTCTACTTCGCAGACAATATATGTCAGATAGGTTTATATTCAAAACTGCTCAACTTTCATACCATCCACTTCTCTCAAGACTTCACACCCTCTCGCAGCTAGCTAGAGAATCTAGATATTGGTCTCATAAAGATCTTCCCTGTCTTCTAAAAAGTTACCTAAAACTTACTAACATACAGTCTCCAATTTCCCAAACTAGTAAGAATCCACTCTATGAAATCCCATTTGAGGCCTTAATCTTCCAACCTGAAGTCATCCTAAATGTTGGCATAAATAAAAATACAATTGAAGACGAAAATAAACTTAAGCAACTTGTATCTGAAAAGTGGCACGATTGGTTAATTATGTACACTGATGCATCTAAACTGATAAATCAGGGCAATGTTGGCTTTGCAGTTTGGATCCCAAAGTACAGAATAGTTTTAAATTTTAAATGCACACAACACGTCAGTTTTTACTGGCGAATCTTTGGCTATTCTTGAAGCCATTCTTTATTCGGAGTCACATAACATAAAAAGAACATTAATTTTCTCTGATTCATTAAGTTGCCTTGAAAGTCTGTTGTCAAACCTGTTCCGTTCACACATTAAAAGTCCTATTGTACTCAATATTAGAACTGCACTGTATAAATGTCATATAAAAGGATTACATGTTGCTCTGGCCTGGATCTTAGGTCACTGTGGCATTCATGGTAATGAATATGCGGATCTTCTAGCAAAAAAAGCCACTAGAACTGGCACCCATACTCACTGTAAGACCTACTTGTGTGATCTACTACCTCTGGCTAGTTCTGACCTCATGGTCTAATAGCGTGACGCATGGCGCAAATCCAAACTTGTCACGGGTAAATACTATGCTAGCATTCAAGAAGATATACCAAATAAGCCTTGGTTCTTTTACTACTACCACTATTTCTACCGTAACTCTAGCAAAAGAATTACGTCTACCGTTTGTCGCCTTCGTTTTGGCCATACCTGTACACCAGTTCACTTATCTAAGATGAGGATCAGGGACAACTCAATCTGCGAGTGATCGATATGAAAGTTGATGAGGGATCCCCTGATCATTTATTTTTTGCTTGCCCTTAACTTTCCCAATCTCTGTATGATTTCCTCCCTCCACATATCCCAAGACCATGAATATGGTAACCCTGTTATCTTTAGTTTACACTCCTATTGTAGAAGTTTTGTTTAATTTCAATAGTGTTAATAATATAATATATTAATGTATATGTCTAATCAAGGTGATGGTTTTTAAGTGTGTAGTGTTTGTTTGTTTTGTTTTAGATTTGGGATTCTCAATTGAAATTCAAATTTTGTCACTCCCATGACTGACTTGATATTGGCAGAATTCTTTTAAGAGCAGCCATTAAACAAAGAAGAAGAAGAAGAAGAACTGGCCCTGCGGTGGTACCTACCTAGACGGATTTTTTAACAACACTGCTCTAAGATATGGACAGTGCTCCACTCTCATGGGTCAACATGACTGTGGTAGAAGCACCATATATCAGCATAAACTTGCCTGCCACTGTCACATATTATATGGCAAATGATAAAAAACTTGAGACCCAATCATTGACAATGAGGAACTTGGTTCATCAACATCTCTTTGTCTGGTTTATGATGCACCAATATTTTCGTTTCAGTTAGAAGTCAGAAGCGGGGGAAATAAAATCTTGGCAGTGAAAGATACAATCATGAGGCAACCTGAATCTCCCAAAAATAAAACAATGTTATGTTGGCATGCAACATGTTGCTCACCGCTTGGTGTCAGAAACCTATCAAAAATTACACCTGTGCCCAGCAGTGGGATTGTTATATGCTGTTACTCAATTATTACATTTGGGTATCCAAAAAGTTTCCTCATCTCGTTGGGATATATATATGAATATATAGATAAATATGTAAAATAAGATACTATAAGGCATATACTAGAAATAATACTATACAATAAAATATATAAATAAAATTGTTATACAATGTTTTTAAAAATAAAAATAAAGGAAAGAAAGTTAATTTGCTAAGATCCGCATGCAAAATTTAAAATGGTGTGTATGACCTAGTTTTTGAAGAGCTTCGCCCGCCTTCCGTCAACAGCGTGCACAAGCAAACCAATACCGCAACCGGGAGCCGCCACCAGATACCCTCCACCACTACGACATAATATATCACTTATAATGCCACGTTTTGAGGTGAAACACGTGTCGTGTTCTCGACTTCAGATGTGTGTAATGCCTGGTGGAGGGAGGTGCCTGTTGAGGGAGGTCGGGCGGTGCTCTTCAAAAACTAGGTAACACAAACCATTTTAAATTTTGCATGCGGATCTTAACAAATTAACTTTCCTTTAATATAATGGGTTTCGGCAAAGTAACACCTGATTCTATTAACTATAAAATTAAAAATGTAAACCACAGTGTTTACAAAATGTATCTACTAATCATTGTACACTTACACAAGCACTTGCTGCAATACACTATAAATGTTAAACAACAAAATTCAAAACATACTCAAAAAAATTATATTTAATAATAGACAAGCATAATTTTTTGAGTTGAAGCCAAGAAAGTCTTCATTGAAATGCCAATACTTTGTTAGAGCTGTGGTAGCTCAGGGGGTTAGGCGCTCGCTTAAAATTTCATAGTATTTGACCTGGGTTCGATTCCCGCTGCTGCAATTTTATGTGCTGATTTGCCACATGCTCGGCGGTGAAGGGAAACATCGTTAGGAAACCTGCATGTCTGAGAAGTAAAAAAATATTTCGAAGACATGCGCCAACCGGCATTGAAGCAGCGTGGCAGATTCATCCTAGCTCCAAAACCATCATTGGGACATTTATAGGCTGAAACTTTATTTTCTTTTTACTTTTTACTTTGTTATGGTGGCATAAGAAATAAAATGTAAAAATAAAACTTACTCTCGATATTTCCTCATTCATTTTGTTAATTTTGACCATATCACAAACTGAAACAAGAAAATTAAATCCAATTTAAATTACTAGCTGACGCCGACAACTTCTTCTAAGTGGATATAGGTTTTTTAAATAACCTGTGGATACTATTTTATTTTCGGGATAAAAACTATTCTATGTCCGTCTCCAGGATGCAAGCTCAGTGCCAAAAAGTTCGGTTTAACGGTTGAGCCAAGAAGTATCCTATATCTGTCTCCTGGATGCAAGCCATCGTTGTGCCAAATTTCTACAAGTTCGCTTTAGCAGTTGAGCCTTAAAAATATAACAAACAGACAGATACAGAGATTTACTTTTGAATTTCTAATATTAGTATGGATAAGTGATAAATTTGTTGAATTCATGTCATGTGTGTATTTGTTAATTTAATGGATACACTATGGGATCTCCAAAACAAGGTGCTATTTTATTTGAAGATTCAAATGAGCATGAGGCTCACATGATGGTGTTTATTTCAGCAATAATTACTACTCTAATAAAGCTGGAGTGTTAGTATTTTGGAACATGTTAAACTCAGGAAATAAAAATCCTTTTTGCACTATATTTGCCAAAACTTTTATTTATCAAAACTAGACGTAGATGTATGTTGTCGGCTCGGTTGGCGCAGTGGCTAAGCCCTTGGCTTCTGCGCCGCGGGTCGCGGGTTCGATTCCCGCACGGGACAAATATTTGTATGGCCTACTAATAGTTGTTCCGGGTCTGGGTGTTTGTGCATGTGGAAATTATGTATGTAAAACGCACCCACGACACAGGAGAAATCCTACTGTGGTGTAGATGATGATTCCATATTGTCATTGGGCCATGAGCCCTGGGTGCAAATCCACAGCAAAATCCTGTATTATGTTAGAGAAAACTTAATGGTTTTTCAATCTGCTTGCATTATGATTACCTGGGCATTAATTTCGCCCCTTCCTCCGATATTATAGTTGAATATGGATGGATAGAGAAAAGTGAAGGAGAGTGCAGGTCCCTTGTTGTTAATAACATGACTTTAGGAATGCTTACCTATGATATGAATCAAAAATGACAAACCATGTTTTGAAAAGATCCCAGGCAATTTAGCAATTAATAATCTGAAAACAAAAATTTATCATTCACAAAATATATATTTCTCAGTAAAAAGCAGCAGTGTCAAAAGTTTAAAAAAGCAGCAGTGTCAAAAGTTTAAAGCATAAATAGCTTAACTTGCGTTAAAATCTGAATATTACCTACAAAATTAGAAAATATATTTTATTTGAGAATTTAGACAATTTTAATTCAATCAATAACACAGCGGATAATTTTTTTCTTGCATTTATGGCAACAGTTAAAACCTTTTAGCCAGTCAATACTGGTTTAAATACTCATAAATTTTATGAATGAGTATCCATACTCAAATATGTAGAATGTCTTCAATCTTTGCAAAAAAGGTAAAAACATCAGCAATAAACACTAGGAAATGTCATAACTACTTGCTGCATAATAATAGACTTTTAAAGATGTATAACCAGAGAGCGATAAAAAAGATGTTCAACTGACCAAAACAGCTAACACATCCTACTTACTTTCAAACTATATCTTTCATTAACAATAGTTGAATTCGGATTAATATGCCAACGAAATGACATCTTACAACTGAGGTAGCTCCGAAGATTTTGGCGCCGACTCGAAAATTGGCGGTAGTGAGTGTTTTAATTGATTATTGTAATTTGCTGCGTTTATTTTGAGTTTGGATCTTTAATATTGATAGTTTATTATGCAGTAGGTACTCGTGAGAGTGTAGATTAATTGGATAATTCAATATAAGATCAAAATTGTACTTTTCGTCTTCATCATTGCAGCAAATCTTAACTAAAAGTCAAATATCGTTTTACTGTCGATCGAAATGTTGAAATACTAGAAGATTTCTACTGTTTAAAAGTATTTATTCGTAGATATATTATTTGTTACTTAAAATACCTAAACTCAGTAAATAATTTTACCACTGTTTCCATAAATAAACAAAAAAAAATATATAAATAATAAATAACTTATTCATCTGTAGTGAGTGCTGACATTACACTCGGTAGAATTTCTACATAATCTGTGTATTAGACTTTAGACCATTCGTTACGAACATTCAATATTCCATACCTACTTTACTATCTATTGTAAAACATTACACAAGTCTGCAAGTACAATTGCAAGAAACAGGCAAATAAGTTTTTTTTTTAAATAGTATTATTAATCGTTTCTTTAGACCACTAACTGTATTTTACGTTTGAATTGCATTTAAAATGCCGGCAAAAGCTGTATGTGTTCTGAATGGAGACGTTAGCGGCACAGTTTTCTTTGACCAAAAGGTAATTTTTATTTCTATCTTTTAAAATGTTACTAGTCATGCTTTGACCTTGAAAACATAAATTAATAGGTTACCGGGTCTATGTTTACTATTTGTATGATGGTTGAATTTTAATGTTATCGAATTACTGGAGTGTTCTAGACGTTCCATGTAAATACATAATTACGTTTTCATACATAATAAGTATACCTATAGTTTTTTACACTATCGTAACATTGTGTAACATTTATGTCGTAATGCATTATTATTTTTATAAAAAAAACCGGCAAGTTCGTGTGGGACCGTGACTTGCCTATAGCCCAGAAGTCATCTCGAACCCCTGCAGTTTTGTCTCCATAACTTGACGAAAGGATTGCCATTGCGATTTTCCACCTTTCCCACAATATGCATTACATTGAAGTTTATATGTGTTAGGTCTATAAATTGTATATCTATAAATTAGCAATCTGATAATTGCAAGACGTTTTTAATAAACTTAAACTTTATTTCAAAATGGGATGGATGAATGAATGACTGGACAGTCTTCAAGGGGTTCTCGGTGAGACTATAGAACCCATAAAAATTTGTAAAATTATGACCTTGTTTTGTGCCTATCAGTTTTTCTGAGGACTCAACAAATCTCGACCATGGCCTGAGTACCTGACTTTAAGGCCATGGGTTCTGGGTTTGAATCCCAGCCGTAGCTAGGATTGTGCAAAAATACAAATTGTTATTTTTCGGGGTCTGTTTGTGTTATGCATATGAAATTGGTCTGTAAAATGCACTCATGATACAGAATACCTAAAAGAAATCTGAACTTACATATTTTATACCTCCACAATTTTAGTATTTTAGTATTTCAGTCTTTACTGGTCCACTGCTGAACATAGGCCCCCTCCATAGATTGCCACAAAAGTTTGTAGTTCTCGTTTTGGGGATTTTGCCATAGTTGTCACGCTTGGCAGGCGGGTTTGCAACGGCAGTTTATTTATTTAGATGTTCCAGGAAGATGCTGCTGCCCATCTCCTGGTTTTTATTTTCCCTTTGTCAACATTAACGACACCCACGGGATGAGATGGGGTGGTAGATTATCTTGTGCCACCACCAAATGGCGATGACATTATTAGACAATTTAATTACATACATACATACATAAGATCACGACTGTATCCCATTAGGGGTAGTCAGAGACTGGGCACTCACTGCAAAAACAGATGACTGCCACAATCCACGTTTCACCAAAACAATATAATGCACTTGGTGTGATAGGTGGTGAGCCCATCGCCACCATGCGCTGTTGGGTGCACAGTGCAGTTTAATTCCTTACTCGCCTTTTACGCCGCCACCACACGGCTTGTCACAATTTAATTACCAATAATATATTGCTTTTCAGGATGACAAATCTCCCGTTGTTGTCTCTGGTGATGTGAAAGGATTGTCTAAGGTAAGAACAATTTTAATAATTTTGAGAACATTTATAAAGCATACCTATATATCATCATCATCATCATTTCATTTAATATTATATGTTCAATTACCTATAAGAAAAGACAAAGACAGTTTATCATCATTTCAGCCTATAACTCAGTCAGTCCACTGATGAACATATACATACAAACTTTTGTGGCAATCCACGAGAGGCCCTATAGATTCCCACAAGTTTGGCTATTTTTTTTTATTTGTAAGTAACTAAACAATCAAAACGTTCACCCAATTGTAAGTGCAACGTCTGCCCATAACAGATGCTGTGTCACCCAGAACACTTCTGTGTGACACCACACTGCTCCTGTGATGTCAGTTCTTAAGTCTCATATGCCCAGTGATTACACTAGCTCTCAGTGCCCTTCAAACCGAAGCACAGTAATGTTTGCACACCACTGCTTCACGGCAGAATAACTAGTCATATTACACTATAGTGATTACGCTAGCTCACAGTGCCCTTCAAACCGAAACACAGTAATGTTTGCACACTACTGCTTCACGGCAGAATAACTGGTCATATTACACTATAGTGATTACGCTAGCTCACAGTGCCCTTCAAACCGAAACACAGTAATGTTTGCACACCACTGCTTCACGGCAGAATAACTGGCCCTGGGGTGGTACCTACCTAGACGGATTCCTGCATAGCAGTCCTATCATCAGTAGAAAACCGGTCTCAAATAATTGTTCTCAGACTGGTTATAGTTAATTTACCATAACTAGAATTCCGACAGTAATTTAGACTGATATCCATTCAACATTTATAAGTAATCTTCACTTAGGTCATGTGACCTTGCGCGATAATTATTTCTTAAGGTCACGTTATGACTACCGTTTTTAACAACTTCGATTTATATGCTTTGTCATTGTGATACTTACATTTGTATTTTAACAGTACACTGACCGTGCGGCCTAATTGTGAGAGTGGCTGACTACCACGGCGCGGGTTCGAATCCCACGCCTGGGTTCGAGTCCCAGCCGGAGCCAACATTTGTGAAAGACAGATTGTTGGTTTTCGGATCTGGTTGTGTTGTAATTGTCTATGTGTCTCTCAGTCACTGCATGCTATTTGCTGCATCTATCATAAGTTCACACCACTCGCTCGGTTGACTGTGTCAGTAGGCGTTAAGTAGGCCCTTTTGAACTTTGTTTAAGTGAGCTTAACAAAAAGATTTAATCAAAACTAATATTATAAAGAGGAAAGATTTGATTTTTTTGTATGTTTGGTTGTAATGATTTAACTCAAAAACTACTGAACCGATTTAAAAAATTCTTTCACCTATATACAACTACATTATCACCGAGTAACATGAGTTGTATTGTAAATTAAAAAAAATCGATATCCTTACGAAAATCGCTATGATTGATTTACTCAAGGTATCAAATATTTATAGATTAAAGTCATTATTTGGAGTGTGCTGCAAAAAATATTAATGATAAAGAAAATAATGTACTACATTTTCATAGTAGTCATCATTACTCACAAAAAAGTCCGCGAGGCTATATGTCTAACTATTATAGTTAAGTCACAATAATCGCTATTTGTTTAGTCAGTAAATTAGTCTATCAAAACAAGGGAAGAATCTAAAGATGATGACATCCGTATCATGATATTAATCCTTATCCTACAAAATAGTTTCATAGTCAAGGTTGATTACTTGTACATGTAAAGTCCTCTTTAAATCGCACCTATCGTTTAGAAGTTACGACGGGTATAAAAATGCTAAAAGTAAGAAAAATACCGCGGTGTGAGCGTACAGCCCTACGCTCGCCCGCGGTACTCGCCAATATACTAAGATCTATTAATTACTTACCTACTCGTATTATTTTTTGTTAACTAGAAACAATTGAATAATTGTTTGTAATTTTAATTACATATTTTCTTTTATTTAAAACTTTAAAACGGTCTTTGAAAAAATCAGCGGCCGCGGTGTCTCTGTATTTCATGGCTTATGTTCCCATAAATAAAACATTATTTAGTTAAAATAACGTAATCTTATCTGACCAGCTGCAGAGCCGCCGATGAGTATAGTCGCTACAAAAAATGTTAGTGGTAAGGTATTGTGGTTGTTCTATTTGTCCAAATAAAGTACTAATTTATCTTTCTAATATCTATCTACCCGCGCGAAGCCGGGGCGGATCGCTAGTAACACAGCATAACCGTACATGGAGGGGGGGGGGGGAGGTACTGGAGATCTTTTGAGGAAAGGTCACGTTAAAAGTACCCGCAACCGATGAGCTTGTATGAAAACGCTGAAGAAAGTAGAAGAAGCGAAAAGTATTCACTCATTCAGTCATCATTTCAGGGCAAACACGGTTTCCACGTTCACGAGTTCGGTGACAACACCAACGGATGCACATCGGCCGGTCCTCACTTCAACCCCAACAATCAGGACCATGGTGCTCCTGATGCGGCCATTCGCCACGCTGGAGACTTGGGCAACATTGAAGCGTCCACCGATGGTGGGGTTACGAAGGTAAATAGAAAGTGTCAACACCACAAATATTATTAACAATTACATACATACAGTCCCGCCCTACCCCATAAAGGGGTACACACACAGTGACACCACATTGCGCCCGTCGACTTGAGACATCAGTTCTTAAGTCTCATATGTCCAGTGATTACGCTAGCTCTCAGTGCCCTTCAAACCGAAACAGTAATGTTTGCACACTACTGCTTCACGGCAGAATAACTGGTCCTGGGGTGGTACCTACCTAGACGGATTCCTGCATAGGAACGATTCATAAAAATCTTACTCCCCATTGCATTCCCACGAGCAGTGTAGTTACAGTATTGCATATTATGGTGTTATTCTCCATGAATAAATTTCCGTACAATACCCTAGCTTCCTCTTGCGACAACTCGGCAGGAAAGAGGTAGGTGTTATTATACAACTCTGCCCGGAACCTATCGGCTAAATATAAAATTTACAACTCTGCCCGGAACCTATCGGCTACATATAAAATTATACCACAATAAACATACATACATAAGATCACGACTGTATCCCATAAGGGGTAGTCAGAGACTGGGCACTCACTGCAAAAACAGATGACTGCCACAATCCACGTTTCACCAAAACAATATAATGCACTTGGTGTGATAGGTGGTGAGCCCATCGCCACCATGCGCTGTTGGGTGCACAGTGCAGTTTAATTCCTTACTCGCCTTTTAGATCCATCCATCTCGTCACGAGTATATGTGTATATAGTATATACGTGTGTAATATAAATGTGTATATCTTATTCCACTCCTATTTATAAAAAAAATAAGGTAGTCAGAGACTGGACACTCACTGCAAAAACAGATGACTGCCACAATCCACGTTTCACCAAAACAATATAATGGTGTGATAGGTGGTGAGCCACAATAAAATATACTGTTAATAATGATCTTCTACTCTTTTGGCTGATTTTCGACCACTGCGAGTAGAAACTATACTCACAGGTGTTTTCGAAGACAAGTGGTAAGTGCAGTCTGCCATAACATGGCACCACGCTACATCACACTTGGTCACCCTGAGACATCAGTTCTTAATTTTCATTTTTTTTATTGGATAAAGTGATGAAACAAGCAAAACATTCACCTGATCGTAAGTGCAACGTCTGCCCATAACAAATGCTGTGTCATCCAGAATATTTCTGTGTGACACCACACTGTGCCCATCACCCTGAGACATAAATTCTTAAGACTCTCTCTTCAGACTGAAACGCAGTGATGATTGTGCACTACTGCTTCATGGCAGAATAACTAATAATAAACACTCATCACTTAAAATTTTAGAACAATTTTAGAGGTGCTGGCACTGGGGATCCAACCCAGGTTACTCGCGTATTATGAAATTAAAGGCAAGCACCCGGCTCCTAAGCTACCACGTGCTCAGCGGTGAAGGAAAACATCGTGAGGAAACCGGCATATCCGAGGAATAGAAATATTTCGAGGACATGTGAAGTCCGCCAACCCGCATTGGAGCAGCGTGGCGGACTATTCCCCGCTCCAAAACTCTCAGAAGTGAGGGGAGGCCTGTGCTCAGCCGTGGGACATTTATAGGCTGTTACTTTACTTTTAATAACTCATCAGTACCGGTTTTTAGTTCCACTAATAGATTAGAACTAAATGGGTAATGTTGAAAGTTTTGCAATCATCACCTAAATTGTTAAGCTATTGGATTCCGTCTATGTAGGAATCCGTCTAGGTAGGTACCACCCCAGGGTCTATAGGAGACTTAAGAACTGATGTCTCAGAGTGACGGGCGCAGTGTGGTGTCACACAGAAATGTTCTGGGTGTCACAGCATTTGTTATGGACAGATGTTGCACTTACTATCAGGTGAACGTTGTGCTGGTTCTGTCACTTTTATCAAATAAAATATAAAAAAAAACAATGACATTATTACTAGGAAAATACTAATGTTACTTTATTTTCTGGTCAGGTATGCATCCAGGACTCCCAGATCTCGCTGACAGGTCCCAACAGCATCGTCGGCCGCACTTTAGTGGTCCACGCTGACCCTGATGACCTAGGAGTTGGCGGTCATGAATTGAGCAAGACAACAGGAAATGCCGGAGCTCGCATTGCCTGTGGAGTTATCGGCTTGGCCAAATCCTAATTTGCACAATGTCTACACAATTCTAGTGGTGGTCCAAATATTGGTATAACTTGACTTGGTCCTATTGGTTATACATTAAATGACACCTTTACGGTATATAATTAATGGTACACAATCTTTAAATTTATCTTTGAGCTTTTTGATTTCACATAACAAAGTTTTGTAACTCTCTTATTGTTTTATTTATTTTCATAATAACTCCCTGAAGCAGAATATTTACAAAATTACTTTATATTTTATAAAATTATTTTATATAATAACAAATACCTTAATACATACAAAGAGTCACACCATCACCTGGTTCCCATAGGAGTAGGCAGAGGCCACATCTTTCCACTTCCTACGATCTGACACACATCTTTATTAGCTTCCTCTACTTTCATTAGTCTTTTCATACAAGCTTGTCGGTTGAGGGTACTTTTGACATGGCCTTTCCTTAAAACGATTTCGATCTGATGGTAATACGTTCGCCTGCGTCGACCCATACCTACGATCGATCGACGATAATCAATAAACAAATTTAGCAAGTTAAAATGTAGGTAACTTGCTGGCCCGCAGACTTTGTTCTGCACTTTCTGGTAGTAGAAGAAATGAGTCAGATTTCTGAATTACATTTAAGTATGAAACTTTGTGACGTTATCGACCACTACCTACCTACCTATCGGGTCCAGATTTTGTGATCTTTGGCATTAAACCTACATATATTGTGGGTACGAATTAATTTGGTCCATAAATATGGAATTGGATTGGAACCTATTAGATCCTCGCATAGCTATGAACCATCATCCCAACAAAGCATATTCTGTGAAAGACCTCAAATGGTCAAGTATAGTTTATATGTTACACAATCATAGACAGACAATAACAGTTACATAAAGAAATATGTGTCAACAAATAAAATTTATCTCCACATTATAACTTTAAATTTCAGTAGCTGAATACAGGCAATCTCTTAGGAGAAATACTTTCAGTTGTCTAATCATCACAGTAAGCAGTATGTTAAACACGACGAAACACCATGTATATGGCTGGCCCGTTGCCACCAACTTGCTTCTCCTTAGGGCTATGTAATTTACTTTAATTCTGCTGTGGACATCACAGTCACAGATTCTGTAATAATACTGTATTATAAATGCGAAAGTAACTCTCTCTGTCCCTCTGTTTGTTACCTTGTCACGTCACAATCGTTGAACCGTTCTTGACGGAATTTGTCACAGATTTAGCTTGCATCCTGGAAACAGACAGGATACTTTTTATTCCTATATATCTATATATAATCAAAGAGTGCTGGCAGTTTTTTAAAAAACCTAAATCCTCATTATTGTGACATTGATTCTAGTTGTGACAATATTTGGACCATGACTCATAAACTCTCAAGTGCTTGTAGTCGGTAACCATTGTTCTGGTTATATGAGTATATTAATCCTTTGAGTCTTAGGCATTATTTATAGCATTCCTCACAATCTGTGTATGTAATTCAATTAATTTTTTTGTTAAATATGGTCCTTGGTGCAGGGGACGTGTTGTTTTTCTTAATAAACATTTATAAATATGTCAGTGACTTTTTTTCCAATTAAAAAGTAACATTATACTGGTATTAGGATTCCTATGCAGGAATCAGGTATCCTAGGTCGGTAATACCCCAGGGCTAGTTATCCTGTAGCTGTAGTGTGCAAACATTACTGTTTCGGTTTGAAGGGCACTGAGAGCTAGCGTGATCACTGGGTATATGAGACTTAAGAACTGATGTCTCTGAGGGTGATGGGCGGAGTGTCGTATGAGTGTGGACACAGCATTTGTTATGGGCAGACATTGCACTTACCATCAGGTGAGCGTTTTGCTTGTTTCATCACTTTATGCAATAAAAAAACTAACGTCGTTTTAATAACCCCATGTAGGAATAGGACCTGGCCTGACGTGGCAGATTTCAAACGTCCCAGATTAATTTTTGTTCCCCAGACACGCACTAATTGTGAGTGGCGGTGATGGCAAAATCACGGTTGAATACGGAAAATTGCAATTTACATTTAATCTCGGCAGGGTCGAACCCGGGTCACTTCGTACTACGAAATTTAAGGCGACCACCTTGCCCCTGATCTACAATGATTCATGAGTTTTTACACAGAATACATTTTTAAAACCAATGTTGAGACCGAAACAGCAATGTCTGTTGTCTTAGTGTGCAGAGTAGTGCCCTGCTTCACGGCAGAATTACTGGTACTGGTGTTACCTATCTAGACCTACCACCAATATTGATGTCCGTATATTAATGTTTATTATGACATTATATAATAAATTGCCCATTCAGTAAAAACTAGACCCGGAACAATGTGTAAGTCATACTGTATGTACTCTACTGGAAACAAACCTGCTACTCATATGTTAAGCTGATACAGCAGAAATATTCATTTTGATTTATAGTATGTATTCCTATGCAGGAATACATACTATAAATCATCAACATTGCTGTGTCAGACTGAACTGAAGGGCTCTGAGAGCTAGTATAATCACTGGGCAGTCTCTGGGTGATGGGCGCAGAGTAGTACCATGCGGAAATGTTCTGGGTAACATGGCATTTGTTATGGTCAGACATGGCAATTACCATCAGTAAATGTTCTGTTCGTCTCATCACTTTATCCAATACATGAAAAAAAATACATATAATCAAACAATATCCAGATAAAATTGCCAAATGTTTTTTTTAAATAAAATAAAGACTACATTTTCTATGAATATTTTAATTGACCAATTGAATAAATGCTTTGTCCTGCATTTGTAAAAAATATATTTGTTGATGAATTGTGCGACTGAAACATTCTTGGTGAGCTGAAGCTCCATCTCCATAAACTTTCCTCGTAACTCTGTATACTGATGGAGGCCCAATAGTTTCTTAGATCACGACTCAGAACAAATTCTGATAATTTATTGCATAAATTCTTAATAATTGTTGATGTAAGAAATCCTTTTACTATAAGTATAGATATTCTATTTGATGTGAGTGGATTAGTGCTTTCAGGTTGAGAATATGTACTGACATAAGGTTCATCAGGTGTCAAATTCCCTCCGTGGCTTAACATTCCAACCCATTCAACAATTTCATCAATCTCAGCACCTTCTAAAGATGGTATCTCTGTTATTTCTGGTGAAACTATACTCATTTCTAGAGAACAGACTGCTACATATATATTTCTGTCATGGAAGTACTTTGCTATTGTTGATGGACATATATCTTCCGAATTCGGTTCCCAAAATATGTAAAAATCAAAATCTCCCAGTTTTCTTAAAGCTTGCTTTACTTTTTCGGGATGTTTAAGGTGTTTTAAATCTATTTTCACTTCGTAATAATCGTTCGGTCTTTTTGTACCTTCAAAACCTAATGTTTGATAAATAAATTCTAAAATATGAAGGGTAAGTACGCCGTCTGGTGTGAGAGCTGCGCAGTTTTGTACTATACAGTCTCTGCTATTAGATAAACACTGTAAATTTCCATTCTTTACAAAGCTTTCAATAAATATACTGTCAATAAATTCGGTGAGAGGACAGTCGCTGAGTTTATAATAATCACTGTCTTCTAAAATTATCTCTTCAATGGGACTTGGTATTTTGATTTCGTCAGGGCAAGTTATAATTATACTTTTATAGAAACTATTCATTTTTATTACTTCTTTAACGGAGTCAATGTTTTGATTTGTTTTATAAGAAGTTATCACTTTGGGCGAGGGAAAATCCGAAACTTCTGGACTGAGCATTTTTGTAACTATATTATTATTATAAGGGCCTATAGTTTTACTAATTAAAATTTTATGAGAAGTTAGAACTTACATTTCTATCTAACCTAAAACTAACCTATTTTTTTTTATTTGTAATGGCAATAGTTTTTACTTTTTGCCAGTTTCATAGTTTGGGAAAATAGTTTGCGGTTAAAGGATAAGAAGGAAAATTCGGAAGCATGGAATAAAACGATCAATTATAATAGAAATCTAAACATACATATTTCATTCACAGAAAACAACTTATACTTTAATCTATATATACATATACACACACATATATTTAATTTGTTACTCAAAGAACAATACAAACAGATACTTGTAAATTATAAATATCGACACAAAGATTGTTATATTTTGATGTTATTAGCTACGATAAATTTCACAAGTACTTTGTTACATGTTTTGGGATACATAAGGATACAGGATAGAAGGGTTGGCATACTAATTTTAAAAGAGAGTATAACTGTTGTAGAAAGGAAGAGCGGTCGTAGAATGGACAGGAAAAGAAAATGTGTTCCCCGATATCGGTTCCACCCTCACAAAGATCGTTAGTTACAATCCGCAGTCGTGCAATGTAAGTTGGAGTACAAACATGTCCTAAGGGCATTCGAATAACAATGCTTGCAGATATTTTCGAACACAGCACCTTGAAAAACCACGGTTTATCGGGTATAGTTGGTTGTATATTGTAATACTGTTTCCCTTTGGTCTGACCACTCATTGTCCAAAGCCTATTCCACGAATCCTGGACTTAAACTCTAGACAGGGCAGTCAGATCGAGGGAATAATTTTTGAATAGGAATTTAATTCCACTGTGTATTGCATCTTTTGCTAGTTTGTCAGCTTTCTCATTTCCATTTGTGCCACAATGACTTGGATTCCGGGAAAAGGTAACTGAATAACCTTGTAATGTGCATAATTTTTTTTTCCGAATTTCAATGGGATATAATGGGATCCGATATAATGGGATAGTACGGTTTCATTTTAAATGGAAATTTTTCTAATGTTAGGAAGGCAATCTTAGAATCAGTAAATATAATACATTTTAAAATCTTCATTAAATAAATGTATTCCAATGCTTTAAAAAGGCCGAAACATTCACCAGTAAAAACTGAAGTCTCTCGAGGCATTTTAATTTTTTGAATAATTTTAGATTGGGAATGAAACACACCAACACCTACGCATTCTGAAATCTCAGATTTGGATGCGTCCGTAAAAATATAATGCCAGTCGTGCCGTTCTTCGCTAAGACTAAAATTAAATTTAATATCTGCTTCTATGTCATCTTTATTTATACCGCAATCATAAATTACGCGTGGTGAAATTATTAAAGACTCGAATTCAGAACAAAACAAAAATAAAGAAGGAGTGCGATGAATACGTGTTGGTAGTAATAGAAATTTACGGTAGCTCTTTATGAGGCAAGGTGATTTATGTGTCCATTAACGGGAAGTTTCAATAAGGTCATTTAGAATTTGTAATTTCGAAAGACGAGGTGATGTGAAAATTGAATTAAGCAAAACATAAATTTATCTGCCAAAAATGTAAGGGCGGCTCACAACATTCTACCTGTAAAGCATTAATTGGGGAAGACTTCATGGCCCCAGTTATTATTCTGAGAGCTTTAGACTGGATAGTATCCAATTTCTTAAGCCCCATTACCCTACCACTGTTAAATGTACCGTATAAAAATCCGTCCAATAAAAATGTACCGTAATCAAGAACACTTCTGATAAGTGCATTGTATATCAATTTTAGATTAAATGAATGAGCTCCCCACCATTCTCCAGTGAGACATCTCATTATGTTTAGTAAGCGTTCACATTTTGTTATTACAAATTCGAAATGTGGAAGACTATTAAGCATACTATCCAATATGACTCCCAAAAATTTGGCGTGGTTCTGAACATGTGAAGGTGTATTATTGTAATTAATATTAACAGTTGGTATAGAACGCTTTCTTGTAAATACTATGAAACTTTTGCATACTGTTAAATCTAATCCATTAGTATCCAGTCAGCCTTTTAAGAGATTAAGTGAATTGTTCATCATATTACTAGCTGTATCAATTTGGTCATCTGATGTATATAAAAGTAAGTCATCGGCGTACTGCAAAATATTTACGGTGTTATTCAGTAATGCTTCCAAGTCATATGTGTAAATATTATATAATAAAGGACTTAACACAAAGGACTTGTGTAATCGTCGAGTTTTAATGTAATAGTTCTTTGTGACATTATGTTACTTATAAAATTAACTAAAATTTGTGGTACACGTAAAGCTGTTAGTTTTTGTCTTAAGATTGAAAGCACTACATTATCATATGCAGAAGAAATGTCAAGGAAAGCAGCAATTACTATTTTATTACATGTGAAAGCTTGCAGTATATCGGTAGTACATATAATGATACTGTCGATTGTACTCCTTGACTTCCTAAACCCAAATTGACTATCGGCTAGCAATCTCTTACTTTCTACATATCATTCTAACCTGTTTTTTAACAAATGTTAAAAACAGCAATTTTAACCAAAACTGAAGAAAGGGCGATAGGTCGATAAGAAGAAGCATTATGAATAGGTTAATTTAATTTTTAAGTATGGGAACAATTTCTTGTAATTTCCATGATGAAGGAATGTTTCCGGACATCATGGCAGCATTTATAATATTTAAATAAAAATCTAGACATTTATCTCCAAGTGTAGCCAAAAAGGAGTAAGGAATACCATCTTCCCCTGGAGCAGATTCTTTTACGCAAGACAGGACACCTTTCAATTCCGACAATGAAAATAAAGACTTTAAAATGTCTAAGTTATAAAGAGGTAATAAGGTTGCGTAGTTATGGAAGAAAATATGCTCTGGTACTTTAGGTGGTGCACAGAGATCCATAAAGTCATTTGCTATTGACAAAGGATACACTGTTAAACACTGTCCCAAAACGTCTTAAGCAATTCCAGACTTGGGAAGGACTACTGTCAGGAGACAAGGATGTACAAAATGCTCTCCAACCTTCACGTTTTTTATTCTTGAGTAATTTTTGAGTTTCTTTAATAACATTTTGTAAAATATTTAAATTTTCCTCCGACATATCTTGAGACATGGTAGCTCAGGGGTCTGGTTCTGGTTCGATCCCTGGTGCCAGCACCTCTAAAATTGTTCTACAATTTTATGTGCTGATTTACGACGTGCTTAGCGGTGAAGGAAAACATCGTGAGGAAACCTGCATGTCCGAGGAATAGAAATATTTCGAGAACATGTGCAGTCCGCCAACCCGCATTGGAACTGCGTGGCGGATTCTTCCTAGTTCCAAAACGCTCTCAGAAGTGAGAAGAGGCCTGTGCTCAGCAGCGGGACATTTATAGGCTGAAACTTTTTTACTTTTATATCTTGAGCATATATTTTTTTCGCACATTTCCTTCTTTTGACCGCTTTGGAATACTCTTCGTCCAACCATGGAGGTGAGGGAATTTTTCTGGGTGTACTAACGTTAGTAAGAAAAATTTGATCTGCAACATCTACTAAGCATTTTGTTAAGGCATCAGATGCATCAGCTACCTTGCCATGCGTAATTGGTGGAAGTTTTGATATCTTCTCTTCTTTAAGTGATTTAAACTTATCCCAGTCAGTATTTTTTAATTTATATTTTAGCCCGGGTTTTATTTTTCTTTCAGTTGGAGATTTAATAGGAGTTGAGATAAGAAGAGGGAAATAATCACTACCAAAACTTTAGCTAAGAGGACTCTAAGTTATGGCAGAAGCTAAATCTGGGCTGCATATGGATCAATCTACTGCACTTATATTTCCATTAAGATGTGTGCGGCGTGTAGGAATCCAGTATTTAACAAACATAAATTATGATTGTCAAATATTTCCAAGAGGTGTTCACCGTTAGTGATAGAGCTCCCCCACGCTTGATGGTGGCAATTAAAATCACCTAGTTTTAGAAAAGGTATTTTTAAATTTGTAATAATATTATTAACTTCATACAGTAAAATATTTGTGACACGTGGAATATATATTGAAATAACAGACAAGTTACCTACACGAATCCCTAAAATATTTAGGTTATCAACACCGACAAAAGAGAATGACAAGTTAAAAAAAGGAATAGAATTTTTAAATAATATGGCAACACCACCATACCCATCAAGTCTGTCTTCATTTGCTGTCTTTAACCTGATAAATGTAATTTCAGGTTTTATCCATGTCTCTATTAATGTTATAATAATAGGGTTGTATGTATTAATGATATAAATAAGATTATTTTTTTTTGGTATTACACTCCGACAATTCCACTGAACAATCTTGGAATCCATTGCTATCGGTTCTTCTCTGGAATAAAAATTCTTGAAGAGTAACAACGTGTGACCGTCTCAACGAATTACTTTGTTAATTTGTTAATTAATTAATTAAAGCTAACATTAACTGTGATAATTGGATTTGATTAGATTCTTTACATTTCGGTACTATCGCACATCCATTTTTGGAAGCAGGAATCTGACATTCATTGCTAATTGCATTGTGAGCTGTTTGGTCATAACCGTTCAAAGTTTTAGGAATTGTAGAGGAACGTGGTTTTGCGAAGACTGTTTTTTTATAAGATTTAGATATAATTGTATTATTGGATGAAGACTACAAGTTCTGTTTGAATGAGAGCATTAGTGATGTCAGCATAAGATTTAGAAACAGCAGGATGGAATTTGCTTGATTCTATATAAGAAATACTGATTTGTGCCATTGTGGTTTTAATCCCTTTTTGTCTGCTACATTCTGGACAAATTTTATTTATTGCTTAATGATAACCAGAGCAAATAATACATGATGCAGCGTATTCTTCAACCTAGCAGTTATGAACAGTGTGGCTTTGGGCGACACATAATTTTTGTGTGGCCAAAGCCACGCATCTACAGCATTTATTGCATTGAATTGTAGGATATATATATATAAGTCTACACTAAGTGCATTGTAACATATGTATACCCGCTTAGGCAAAACCTGACCATCAAAAGTAATTACAACAGACTGCAATGGTTTACAAACAGTATTTCCATTAACTTGGGTTTTATAATTTAGTCTTTAATTTTAACAATTTCTCCGCAAGCTATAGCACCGGTTGTGTATGCTAGAACTTCCTCTAGAGACCAATCTACTGGTACTCCTCATACCAAGCCCATTCTGACAACATTGAAAGTCGGCATAAAAGCCTATGTTATTTAAAGATAATGTATTGTTAATAATAAAATCATTGGCATCTTGGTGGTTTGAGAAAGCGACAGTACATCTATTTCTTCCAATTCTTTTAACACTTCCAATCACTATATTTCTAAAATGATTCTTTTTTAGAAAATTGCCAAAGGTAATAGGATGCAGTATAGAACCAACATTAGGGGACACCTCTACATGTTGCACATGCACAACATAAGGAGCTGTATCAGTTGGAATGTAAAGTTTACAACCAATGTGTTGCTTTGATGTTAGAGAATCAATATTAGGTGGTGGAAGTGCTACCTGAGAAGATTGTTCTATTTCTGTAATTTTGTTACTAGGCAGTTGTTTAAACAGTGACATTCTGTTTCATTATCTATTTAATTATTAGACTACTTCCCATGAAGTTTCTGTTTCCTACTCTTGTTACTTTTTTTACAAATTTTTTGGGTGTGAACGTGTCTTACGTGAACCTTTGCGGGAAACAGATCCATCCGTGTCCATTATCATCACATCATCATTTGAAACCGTAACATAGCTAGCAATGGGGGGACCCAGGCTAGGACCTGAATCCTAGGTGCTGCAGTTAGGGGGATCTATCATTATAATAATTAATATTTACAAAACTCACCACTGCTATGAAAATGTACGCAAATATTAATAAAATAAATAGAATATGTACAATATTAAAAATAACTAAAATTTTGAAAATTTACTCCCAACTCTTCAAGTTTCCCGCCCTTTCAAAGGTCTATGAACATTTTTCTTAGTTGAGGATGCGATAGATGGCGCTGTGAGTTATATGGGATGTTGTTAAAAGGCGATGTTGAGATTATTACAGAGTGCCTAAGAGATGTGGAGTATGATGTTTCGCCATCGCTTCTCGGCCATTTACCCAAGATCAAAGATACTACATATATGATCATTAATAATTCATAAAGTACATTTCCGTTTACGACTGTTACACTTTGTTTTATCTATTCTTAGTGTTCTTAGAAAGATCTTGTTAATTACTTACACCTTATTTCACTTTGATCTCAGGTAAATCGCCGAGCAGTGATCAACCATTTTTTTAAAATAAATCAATAATAATCTGTTAACAAATACCACCAGTGTCATCACTGTTGCCGTTTTGTCTTTGAGAAAGGTGGTGTTGACTTTTCGCCGAAAAATGCTGTGTGCTAAATAAAATGCCAATATTATTAGGTTAATGTTTCTTATTACAGGTTAATATTTAAAAAATATAAGACATTATTTTTATAAGTTTAAGCACATCATTGATGAATATTATAGGATTTATAAAATTTTCCTTATCTTCGAAATTGATATATACACACGGGCACAATTAGCGGAACATTAAAAAAGGGCGAGTATAGAAATAATAACGTGTATATTAAAACAAATAATAATCAGACATGAAGAAACAAACTGATAAACATCTATTAACATCGACTCTAAGAAGTTATTAACGAAATTTTATTAAAAATAATCTAAATTATAAATAAAAAAATTCTCGGGAACACAAACAATGTTATAAATTACATACATACATAAGATCACGACTGTATCCCATAAAGGGTAGTCAGAGACTGGGCACTCACTGCAAAAACGGATGACTGCCACAATCCACGTTTCACCAAAACAATATAATGCACTTGGTGTGATAGGTGGTGAGCCCATCGCCATCATGCGCCGTTGGATGCACAGTGCAGTTTAATTCCTTACTCGCCTTTACGAGATCCATTGGATGAGATGGAGTGGTAGTATTCTTTTATCGAGCCGCCGTCACACGATTACAAAGATTTTAACATTAAATAAACGCAAGACTACTAACGTGTGTTTCCCCCTTGTGCTCTAACTAACGTTTCCATCTTTCTGGACATGCTGCGAATTATGTTATCTGCTGTATCTTGGAGCAAGTTCTGCCACTCTTCAAATAATGCGTTTTGCAGTTCTCTCTGTTGGGGGGTGGTATTATGGATTTAATACTTTTCTTTTTAAGTCCCAAACATGCTCTATAGGAATCATATCCGGGAAACTTGCTGGCCACTGCATCACTGTTATATCCACATGGTTTAAATATGCTTGGACTGAGCGAGTACTGTGAGCCCGAGCATTATCCTCCATCAGGATGAAGCCGTCATATTTATAGGGTGCAAATGGCACAACGTGTTCTTCTAAAGTATCCCTGATCTACCTATCAGCGGTCATATTTCCTCCATCGGCCATCACTTACTCCGTGCGATCTCCGAAACTCATCCCTCCCCACACCATAACTGAGCCGTCGCCTTATACCACCGTATTTTCAAA
Source organism: Luehdorfia chinensis (assembly GCA_019845155.1). NCBI lineage: Eukaryota > Metazoa > Arthropoda > Insecta > Lepidoptera > Papilionidae > Luehdorfia > Luehdorfia chinensis. The sequence continues at coordinate 4,604,090 of JAHVAK010000390.1, forward strand.
ATGAGTCGAATGTATCGTGCTCCACTCTCGCACTCACTCCTCAGTGAAAAGTACCCGCCCCCATTGGTTTAGGTCCTAATGTAGCGACATCTATGTCGCCACATGAGAAGCTCAAGAAATATTCGCATACGTCCATACGATTATGGACGTATGCGAATATTACTTTCATAGCGCGATCGCTATGAAAGTTTTCTGAGATACGAACTATATATACAACATCTAAATATTACTAGTTGGAGGAGACGTCATCCCCAGATCAGACCACTCGATCGGGTGGGTAGCTACCCTTTTCCTTGGCAATATCATTCGCCGATGTTCGCGTGCAAAGGTTAAACGTTGGTGTCTCTCAAGTTTTGGAGTTTTGGCCGGTGCATTCGAACCTATCCCCACTTCTTCAAATCCTCTGCGAGCTGTACGCTCGCTTACTCGCACTTCTCGCACGATTTCAAGCTCAATTCGAGCCTGCACAGCCTTTTCCCGGCCCTTGTTCCCGGCTCTTTTTCTACCTTGGCCCCTCCTCCTCACAATAGAATCAGTCAACCGGTAACGTCGAATACTACGATTAATCGTTGAAATAATTGCTGCGGTCTGGCGGCAATAGATCTGTAGGTATGGCCATTTCTTCGCATTTCATCTGCCCTAATAATCTTTGGTGGTTTTGAATCGCGCATTTTAGTTGATTTTAACAAAGGTGCTTACTATTGACACGAAAAAAATTACTTTTTCTAATAAAATTGAAAATTTATCGAATATTTAAAACTTTTAAATTTCTCCTCTTTTCGAGGTCGAACCACTAACAAATCAGTATTACCGGGAAACCGAAACAAATCGATGAAAAAATTACTGTCACCTTATGTTCCATTTCTAAATTATAGTTCTACATAAAAAGGTAACGTAACTGGCCAGTCTTTTATGAAATATTATGGAAAATAATGTTTTTTTTTGATTGCCACTAAAGTGCATAGCTCTCATTTTAGGGGTATTTCGCCATAGTTGCAACGCCATGCTCAGTTTTTTATTCAGATATTCCAAGAAGTAGCTGCTGCCCATCTCCTGATTTTTTATTATGTTTTAATTTAATGATTTTAATTTTGAAACAAAAATGAAATGATTTAAATGAATTTTAATTTTTCCGTTTTTCTCGTAACTGCAACTTTTGTTATATCAAAACGCTTTATTGGTACGTGGTTGGTTGTAATCAAGGTAAAACCTTGATTACTCTTGAGCTCCATAAAACACTGTTGTTAAACTGGAAACATTTGATTCTAATTTCACTTGCTCTACGTTAAGTAACTTAACACTTTATTAATTAATATATAATAAGGGTAAACTAAATCAATGAATGAAAATAATTTAAAAAGTTATTATAATTTTATGGCCAATGTTAAGCATTTCTCCCTTAAATTACGGGTACTTTAAAGTAGCAGCATTAGAGGAGTATTTAATCTACTTACTCAGTTTACTTATCATAGTCTAAAAAGTTTTCTTATATTACATAAACATATTAATAAAAAAAAAACGAAAAATTAAGACTAAGAAGAAAATAATCTTCAGAATTTATTTCTTCTGTCTCTATGTTGTTTTTAACTTACTGGTGGTAGGATTCCTATGCAGAAATCCGTCTAGGTAGGTACCACCCCAGGGCCAGTTATTCTGCCGTGAAGCAGTAGTGTGCAAACATTGCTGTGTTTCGGTTTGAAGGGCACTGTGAGTTAGCGTAATCACCGGGCATATGAGACTTAAGAACTCATGTCTCAGGGTGACCGGGCGCAGTGTGATGTCACACAGTAATTTTATGGGTAACACAGCATTTGTTATGGGCAGACGTTACACTTACCATCAGGTGAACGTGTTGCTCGTTCCGTCACTTTTATGAAATAAAAAAAAATATAATCGAATCGATACCACTTCCAATGCCTTCCGTAACATCTATAAAGTAGCTTTGACCTGATGTTTCTTATTTTAGCATCAGCTGTTTCTTATAATGTTTTAGTTAGAATCAGCTGGAATCAACTTCACCATTTCCTTTAAGTCCATGACCTTAGAAATTAATAGCTCACCAATAGGTTGAATCAAAGGAGGACAAAGAAAACCTCCTTATATAACGTTATTTGGCGCGTTTCGACTTTGAAGTCCTTTTTAAGTTTTGACTTCATGATAGGTTTTAGGCTTATTTTTCGGCAACACTTTTTCAAATGACATCTCTACTTTATCTATATCTATATCTATTTATCTATTTATAATACGATCCTTGATAGGCGCAACTGAGATAAAGTCTTCTTTATGAAATGGTGACGGTAAATTGGTTTTACGTTATGCCATTTTCCATAACACTGTTGTAATCATTAAAGGCATATTCTCTACCCCCAAACTTAGAGTCACTGGGAAGGTATGTATTTCGCGGCCCTAGCGGTTAGAGTACCTGAATATCAAGCAGCGGTTCCTGGGTTTAAATCCCAGCCACCCCATTGGTTGTAAGTGCCGCCACATACAGCCCCCTCGCGTTACTCCAAAACTCGACTCGCGGGAAAAGTAGACCGAGGCACGTCCTCGTGGACCCTGACGACGCGACCACTAGGGCCCAAGCGCTACTCAACACGACACACACGCAACACAATCACGATCATACCGCCCCCGCCGACGGCGAGGGCGTATCAGACAAACTTGTTCGCGATACCGCCGCATCTCAGGCCGTTTTTCCCTTAGCAATAGTGGTCATTAACAGAAGCGTTGCTGGAGTTTCTTGCGCCATTTCTTCTCCAGCGGAAACGCATTCCGAATTGGTGGTGGTTTAGTTAACAATAATCCTGATAATATTAATAGTATAAGTAATATTGCCCTTTCGATTTAAGTAACTGACCGAGCCGAGGTCGGCCCCCTTGGGCACCCTCGAATCAATCACCCCCGCGCACACAGCTTTGTATGTTCGAATGAACTAATCTCAAGAAATACTCATCCAATAAGAAAAATATTTTTGCATTTGATAGGCCGTTTATTGGGAAAGGTTTTGTACTATGTGCCTTAAGGAGTCCCACGCCGAGAACCGAACACAAGTGAGAAAGGCCGAACTGTGAATGCACAGGTCATACGGTACTATTCCGTTACGACCGCGTGGCTAAGTGGTCAGAGTACTTGACTTCTTAGCCAACATTTGTGCTAAAACATAAATTGTTGGTTTTCGGGTCTGGTTGTGTTGTGAATGTCCCCGTGTTTCTGACACTGCATCCTAGCCTACCTCCGATCTTATCGCATCAGCGTTACATCGGGCGCGGTTAGGTTGGGATGAGTGAGTGCCTCTGTGTTTGCGCGTACACTTGTGGCACTATTATATCTCCTGCGCAGTTGATGGCTCTCGACAGTAGTCGGAAGTTGTCGCCGTGGTCGAAATCGGCTAGGAGAACATCATCAGCACTATTCTGTACGGCTTCAATCACGTGGTCGGCTTTTTTTTTATCAATTTCTATTTTATAAATCTATTCTATTTTAAATAAATCAGGAATGCACCCAACGAAAACGCCTTCAAAAGGCTTCTTGGAGAATATTATTTGGAGGCAAACTGATGCTTTAATTTCACCTCTTATTTTGTTTATATGTGTATTATTTGCGAAATTTCATAGTACGTGTAGTAGACTTGGGTTCGATTCCCGGTGCCGGCACCACTGACATTGTTAATTGCAATTTTTAGTGCTGATTTACCACGTGCTCGGCGGTGAAGGAAATCATCGGGAGGAAACCTGCATGTCTGAGAAATTAAACATTGGAGCAGCGTGGCGGATTCTTCATAGCTCCAAAACCCTTTAGGAAATCAGGGGAGGCCTGTGCTCAGCAGTGAGACATTTATAGGCTATTACTTTACTTTTTTTATATATTTATTATTTGTAAGCCGTGTGGTGGCGGCTCGTTAAAAGAATACTACCACTCCATCTCCAATGGATCTCGTAAAAGGCGAGTAAGGAATTAAACTGCACTGTGCACCCAACAGCGCATGGTGGCGATGGGCTCACCACCTAACACACCAAGTGCATTATATTGTTTTGGTGAAACGTGGATTATGGCAGTCATCTGTTTTTGCAGTGAGTGCCCTGTCTCTGACTACCCCTTATGGGATACAGTCGTGGTCTTATGTATGTATGTATATTATTATTTGTATGTATTTATCTATGTTAATTATGTTTATAAAAAACAATGTTTAATATATAAGAAAGAGAATCTACCACCCCATCTCATCCCGTGGGTGTCGTAAAAGTCGACAGATGGAAAATGAAAACCAGGAGATGGGCAGCAGCATCTTGCTGGAACATCTGTATAAATAAACTGCGGTTGCCAACCCGTCTGCCAAGCGTGGCAACTACGGCAAAATCCCCCCAAAACGAGAGCTACAAACTTTTGTAGCAATCTATGGGGGAGGCCTATGTTCAGCAGTGGACTATTGATAGGCTGAAACGACGACGACGACGACGATTGATAATTTATATTATTATATTATTATTATGTAATAGTATTTATATTTTCACAGCAGACTCCAGATTTTACATATTTGCACCTGCCGTCATTTTTCTAGTCTCCCAGGGTTGACTGGCAGGGAATGCCTCTAGGCATTAAGTCCACCCAAAGTATTCCTTAGATTAAGTTACAATAAAGATAAAATAAATAAATAAATAAATCAATTGCTGCAGGTATGAAAGATCATATCCCTTGATACGGTCCCAACGATTAGTCTGATTCTTTTTTGTTCTGTTCGTAATTATCAGGACAAAATTTGTATGAGTTTGGCAAAAAGTGGAAAACTATTGCCATTACAAGAAAAAAAAAGTTTGTACGAAAGAAAATGTTTAGAAAATCCACCAGAAAAGTCGGAATTTTTTCAATTCGACAGTTCCGGAGATTTGCCGGTAAAAAATAAAAATGAAACCAACATTCGGCGACCATTCTTTTATTTAAACTTACCATCACAAAATTCTGTACAACGTATTTACATTACAGTAACATAATGCCAATATCGGTTGATTTTTCACTTTAGGGGATAACGAACTCATCAGCCGGTACCTCGTCGTAGAAGATGTCCATGGATTTGAACACCTCGGCGATTATAGCGTGCACGATTCCAGGAGCGATTTCTTGCATCACATCTTTCCAATTGGCGTTTACGAATTCTGTCACTGGATCCGCTGAAAAAAGAAACACGTTAACCTGTAAAAGCCGTGGTAGCTCAGGGGCCTGGTGCTCGCCTTTAATTTCATGGTAAGCGAGTAACCTGGGCTCGATCCCCGGTGCCGGCACCTCTAAAATTTTTCTACAATTTTAAGTGCTAATCTGCCACGTGCTTGGCGGCGAAGGAAAACATCGTGAGGAAACCTGCATGTCCGAGGATTAGAAATATTTAGAAGACATGTGAAGTCCGCCAACCCGCATTGGAGCAGCGTAGCGGATTCTTCCTAGCTCCTAAACCCTCTCAGAAATGAGAGGAGACCTGTGCTCAGCAGTGGGACATTTATAGGCTGAAACTTTACTTTACTTTACCAACCTGTAAACTGTGATTTTTTATTTGATAAAGTGACCAGTCGAGCAAAACTTTCACCTAATGCTAAGTGCAACGTCTACCCATAACAGATGCTTTGTCACTCAGCAAATTTCTGTGTGGCGCTACAGTGCGTCCGTCACCCAGAGACATCAGTTTTTATGTCTCATATGCCCAGTGATTACACGAGCTATCACTGCCATTTAGACCGAAACAGTAATGTTTGCACACTACTGTTTCGCGGCAGAATAACTGGCCTGGGGTGGTTCCTACCTAGACGGAATCCTACCACTAGTAGCAGGCAGTATATTTACGCGAATACTACGCATATAATAAAACTAGATATTTTTATCGCGTTTTATTTATCTATTAATAATCCGACGATTGCTTTACCAACTTCCGCATTCCCTACCATACAGTGTGGTAGGGGCTTAAGAGAATCTACCAACCCATCTCATCCCGTGGGTGTCGTAAAAGTCCACAGAGGGAAAATTAAACCCAGAAGATGGGCAGCAGCATCTTCCTGGAACATCGGAATAAATAAACCGCGGTTGCCAACCCGAGCCAAGCGTGCGGGGCTCTGTTAGGATAGACCGGGAACCTACTATTCGCGGGAACGCAGTGGGTAAAATCTACCAGGAGGACATAACGTGATGACAAGTACTACCAAAACTTCGAACTTGAGATGTTAGTTAAGTTGTATTTTTTTTAAAGGAGAATGTGACGAAACGAGCGTAACGTTCACCTGATGGTAAGAGCAACGTCCGCCCATAACAAATTATGTGTCACCTGGAACATTTCTTTGTGGCACCACACTGCGACATCGAGTTCTTAAGTCAAGCCCAGTGATTACACTAGGTCTCACAGCCCTTCAAACCGAAACAGTAATGTTTTCACACTACTGCTTCACGGCAGAATAACTGGCCCTGGGGTGGTACCTACCTAGACGGATTCCTGTATAGGAATCCTACCACCAGTAAACACGTGGCGGAGAAGAATAATAATATTATTTTACCCAGAAATTTGTTTCCATTGAAGAGGTTGTCAAAACGGAACGTGGCGCCTGTCTTGACCTGGAAGCTGTCACGCCACTTCACGATTTTCCAATGAGGTTTTCCGTCAGGTCCTTGTACAGTGGTCAAGTCGGTCACTATTTTTATCTGGTTGTCCTCTGAAATAAAATTATTTATGATAGTAAATGCGTACCACACGGTGCGACGACGCATCGCAAAAATCTGCGACGCCGAACAACGCATCGTGGAAATTTACGATGCGCGGTCGCAACGCACAAATCTGCAATGTCGATGCGTTGCCTTTCAGTCGGTGGCCACACTTCGAACAGTCGAAGTGTGGCCACCGAAGGAGGAAACAAGTGTCTAACTAAAAGACGATAGATTACGATCTCGAATTTTTTTTGGATTTCCTATGTTTGTGGTGATATCGGAGTTTAATAGTTTTTAAAACTTGAACGGAAGATGTCGCCTGGTCGAAAATTGGCCAGGAAGACATCTTTTTTTTATTGTATAAAGTGATGAAACGAGCCATAAGTTCACCTGTTGGTAAGTGCAACGTCCGCCCATAACAAATGCTGTGTCACCCAGAACATTTCTGTGTGTGTGACACCACACTGCGCCCATCACTTTGAGACATAAGTTCTTAAGTCTTATATGCCCAGTGATTACGCTAGCTCACAGTGCCCTTCCAACCGAAACACAGCAATGCTTGCACACTACTGCTTCACGGCAGAATAACAGGCACTGGGGTGGTACCTACCTACTCGGATTCCTGCATAGGAATCGGTATCAATAGAATGGATGGTTTATTTAGAAGTAATTAGGTAAAAAAGTGGTTATTAAATTGACGATTCATCCAAAGGACATGTGGCTTAGCAGTTCGAACAGGTTGTTGGTTTTAATTCCAGTCTAAGCTAATCATGAATTTTATTATCTAATAATAAATAATAATAATGAAGTAATTATCTAAATAAATCCTAACCAGTTGAAAAAGCACTATGCATAACTACACAATAATAATATGCCTGTTTTATTCCTTTGTCTGAACGAAATATAAAAACAAATATTTTTATTAATAAACATAATTGACGACTCCTACAATTGTCTCCATTCTTCTCTATTTTCCCCGTCTCCGCCCGTTGTTTGTTGTACGTCGTCCGACCAACGTTGTTGATGTCTACCTCTTGTTCCTTTTCCTTATAGGCCTTTCCACATTGAGACGCTTTGCTCATCTTACAACTCGCATGCTAAGCTGGGATACTCACTTATATCGATAGAGTAATTTCCGTTGCCCTGCACATTGAAAATAAGCAGCTGTCCGTTGAGTTCGTATATGCCCTCTAACAACATGCTGCAGAGCAGGACCAGCGTCTGTTTGCCTTTGGCTATGCTATGCCTTGAAAAAGGGAAAACTTTAATTAATGTAATGGCCCACAATGACTCACTTCTGAGCACAGGCCCTCTGTCATTTCTTAAACTGTCTTGTTAAGACTGTGTTTATCATTGGGCTTGTGATGAGCTGAAATAATGATGGTGACGATAATATGAAAGAAGGTCCTCAGTAGTGAGACATTTCGTGTTAAGAAAAATTGTTAGTTTACCAAACAACTACTACTACTTAATAATTTCTGTTGCCTCCTATATAATTTTTTTTATTGGATGAAGTGATGAAACGAGCAAAACGTTCACCTGATGGTAAGTGCAACGTCTGCCCATAACAAATGCTGTGTCACCCAGAAAAAATCTGTGTCACACCCCACTGTGCCCATCACCCTGAGACATACGTTCTTAAGTCTCATATGCCCGGTGATTACGCTAGCTCACAGTGCCCTTCAAACCGAAACACAGTAATGTTTGCACACTACTGCTTTACGGCAGAATAACTGGCCCGGGGGTGGTACCTACCTAGACGGATTCCTGCGTAGTAATCCTACCACCAGTAAATGTTCTTATATAAATGTTTTGAGAACTAACTTTTGTACTTCTAGTTTTAATTATATAAAGAAAGTTACGTGAATAAAAGTTGCAATAGAATAATAATTACTAGTCATCAGAGGGTAAAATAAAAACCAGGGTGGGCAGCATTTTCCTGGAACATCTGCATAAATAAACTGGGGTTGCCTACCCGCCTGCCAAGCAGGCAACTATGGCAAAATCCCCCCAAAATGAGAGCTTTTGGCGGAAGATATTATTGCCAAGGAAAAGAGTAGCTACCCGCCAGATCGAGTGGTCTGATCTGGGGAGGACGTCTCCTCCATCTAGTAATATTTAGATGTTGTATATATAGTTCGCATCTCAGAAAACTTTTAAAGCGCGATTATGGACGTATGCGAATATTTCTTGAGCTTCTCATGTGGTGACATAGATGTCGCTACAAGCTAAGGTAATAAGACTGTCTGGATAATTAACGTCTGCCTATCGTTTTTTTATAGTAGAAAGTGACTAAACGAGCAAAACGTTCACCTGATGGTAAGTGCAACGCCCGCCCACAACAATTGCTGTGTCACTCAGAATATTTCTGTGTGACACCACACTGCGCCCGTCACCTCGAGACATCAGTTCTTAAGTCTCACATGCCCAGTGATTACGCTAGCTCACAGTGCCCTTCAAACCGAAACACAGTAATGGTTGCACACTACTGCTTCACGGCGGAATAACTGGCCCTGGGGTGGTACCTACCTTGACGTGCAGGAATCCTACCACCAGTAAGTTATATTATTCTGCCATCTGTCATTGACCATAAGGATTTTTCAAGACTTTCCTTAATGATGACTTTTATGAACAGGAATGGGTTATACATACGCTTATGTCGGCTCTTAAGTATTTTATTCACTTGACGACCGCTTGGCCTATTCGTCAGAATGCCTAACTTCTATGTCGCGGCTCTCGGGTTCGAATACCAGCCGGAGCCAAGATTTGTGAAAGAACACGAATTGTTAGTCTTCGGGCTCGGTTGTGTTGTGAATGTACCCGTGTCCTGATACTGCAGCCCGGCCTACCTCCGGTATTATCGCATGAGCGATTCATCGGGCGCGGCTGTGTTAGGGCGAGGGAGTGCATACACTTGCGGCACTATATCTCCTGCGCAATTGATAGCTTCCGACAGTAGGAAGTTGTTGTTTTGTATACTAAGGTATAGGAAAGGAAGCTTCTAGAAAATCAGAAAGCTTGTATGATAATCATTTATGGAAAAAATGACAATTTTTTTTTCTGGATTTAGTGACGGGCCAGCAAAACGTTCTCCTGATGTTAAGTGTAAATCTCTGCGATAAGAAATGCTGTGTCAACCAGAATATTTCAGTTCTTAAGTCTCATATACCCAGTAATTACACTATACAACACCACCACCACCACCACCACCACCATTTCAGCCTATCACTAGTCCACTGCTGAACATAATATATTCATTAGACGACTGCGTGGCCAAGTGCTTAGAATACTTGACTCATACACACCGGATTCATTCTTCTTCTTGTTCTTTATAAATAAATAAATAAATAAGCCTTTTATTATTTCTCATTTTTCATGCAATTACAGTGATTACTAAACTTTAGAGCTATACAATTATTAGTGGTTTTTATAAAGTTATAAAGTTATGATGTGATGTTCTCCTAGCCGATTTCGACCATAGCGACAACTTCTGAATACTGCCGAGAACCATCAACTGCGCAGGAGATATTATAGTGCCACAAGTGTACGCGCAAACACAGAGGCACTCACTCGTCCTAACCTACCCGCGCCCGATGTAACGCTGATGCGATAAGATCGGAGGTAGGCTAGGATGCAGTGTCAGAAACACGGGGACAATCACAACACAACCAGACCCGAAAACCAACAATTTGTGTTTTAGCACAAATGTTGGCTCCGGCTGGGATTCGAACCCAGGGCCTGCGGCGTAGAAGTCAGGTACTCTGACCACTAGGCCACGCGGTCGTCTTGTATGTATTATATTTTTATTATATTTATTTTATTTTTAAATGAGAACCCCGTCTGCGGGTGAAGGCCTTTAGAAGATGGACCGACTTCATCAAAGACTCAGCAGGAGACGAGTAGGCATTCAAAGGCGAGGGAAGTTGGAGGAGGCCTTTATTCTTTATAGCCGACACCTTAATCTAAGGGCTAGAATGGGCGGACTTATGGCTCATCATGGATGCCTAGTGGCATTCTCTACCAGTCAACCCTTGTTATGGTGAGAACTAGATGGTGCCAACCAAAGAATCGTCGTCGTCGTCGTCGTTTCAGCCTATCACTAGTCCACCGCTGAACATAGCGCCTCCCCCACAGATCGCCACAAAATTTTTGGCTCTCATTTTGGAGGGATTTCGCCACAGTTGCCACACTTGGCAGGCGGGTTGGCAACCGCAGTTTATTTTTTGAGGTGTTCCAGGTAGATGCTGGTTTTACATTTTCCCTGTTTCGACTTTTACGACACCCACGGGATGAGATGGTGTGTCAGATTCTCTTTAACCGCTACCACACTGCAAGTATGGTAGACAAGCTATCAGTTCGCTTTAAACCGAAACACAGTAATGTTTGTACACTACTGTTTCACGGCAGAATAATATATTCCTTCATTAGATTTCGTGTACATAGACAGATACGTTCGTTTTATTGCCTTTCGCATTAAACTTGATAAATGTTGTATTTTATCGATGTCAGAAAGATCAGGGACTGACATAATTAAATCATACTTATTCATAAACATGTATGATATTTTTTATCTATGCTTAGTCAGGAATGCGTCTAGGTAGGTACCACCCCAGGGCCAGTTATTCTGCCGTGAAGTAGTAGTGCGCAAACATTACTGTGTTTCGGTTTGAAGGGCACTGTGAGCTAGCGAAATCACTGGGCTTATGAGACTTAAGAACTGATGTCTCACGGCGACGGGCGCAGTGTGGTGGCACACATAAATATTCTTGGTGGCACACTATTTGTTACGGGCAGACAGCACTTACCATCAGGTGAACGTTTTGCTAGTTTCGTCACTTTATCTAATTAAAAAAGGCTAAAAACCTTTCAAAAAAAGAATTGTATAGTAGAATAATTAACGATTTATTTAGTCGCTCCTTGGTAAGTGCTTCATTATTATTTTTGCTTATCATGCAATAAATTACCGATGACGCAAATTCCATGTGAAACCGTTTAATATTCAAGATATAGACTCGCGTTAGTATCTTTTAAAAAACTTTAGTAGTTAAAGATCATTTGTCCAATGCCAGTTTTGAAATCCTAAAAGTCAATATAAATAGCAAATAAATAAAATATATTCTGTCTGTGATTATCGTTTTTTTTTTTAATTCGTTAGTTGCAAACGTTATTGGTTAATAAAACTAATTTTACGGATTTTATCGCGTTAAATTTTTAAACTATTTATAACCCGACGTTTCGAGTGCTTTACATCACCATGCTCACGGGGGGACTGAGGTGACAGACGTCCCGATTTCATAATTAATTAAAAGCTGAAGGTTTTAATTATTATTTTTGGTCGCTTATAGTGTCTAGAAGTGACCATGGGTGCTGTAAAGCACTCGAAACGTCGGGTTATAAATAGTTTAAAAATTAAACGCGATAAAATCCGTAAATTTAGCTTTATCAAATGTGTAATATTCGCGTAAATAAGAAATCATTCAACGTTATAGTGTTTCGTCTGAAGGGCATCGCCAGTAGGAAAATTACTGGGCATATGGGGAAGGTCCGATGTCTCAGGGTGACAGGCGTTGTTATGGACAGTCGTTGCACTTAACATTAGGTGAACGATAAGCTATGCTCATTACTTTCTTCGAAAAAAAACTACAATCAATTTTTCTATAACAAATTTACGGCACTAACACACAATACCTGTATTTTAGATGTATTTTAGATTTAAGATTGGAAATTAAAAGCGTATGTAAATTGATATTTCTTTTAACAAAAATCGGCCATGACGATCATAGATTATAGGCATCTTTATAATGAATAAACAAGCGATTTTCCTCATATTTTTTTCATCTCAAACCAAAAATTGCTTCGCATCACAAGGTCACAGCCAAATAAATTCTATTAACTGTTCGAATAATCGTCGGAACTTAATAAATATGGTTTCGTTTAAAAAGACTGAGCGATCAGTATATATACAATACAAGGTGATGGATATAGGTTTTTAAATATCGTGTGGGAACATTTTGATTTTGCGAGATAAAAAGTGTGCCGAATTTCGTCAAGATCGGTTCAGTGGTTGAGCCGTGAAAAGGTAACAAACAGAGGGACAGAGAGAGTTACTTTCGCATTATATGATATTAGTATCGGATTAATAAAGCTGAAGAGTTTGTTTGTTTGAACGCGTTAATCTCAGGAAATATCATGTTCGATTTGAAAAATTTCCTTCTGTAATTAATAGCCCTTTTATTGAGTAAGGTTATTGGATAAAGTGACGAGACGAGCAAAACGTTTACCTGATGGTAAGCGCAACGTCTGCCCATAACAAAAGCTGTGTCACCCAGAACAACGAGTGGCACCACACTGCGCCCGTCACCTTGAGACATCCGTTCTTAAGTCTCGTATGCCCAGTGATTACACAAACTCTCAGTGCCCTTCAGACCGAAACACAGTAATGTCTACACACTACTGCTTCACGGCAGAATAACTGGCCTTGGGGTGGTACCTACCTAGACGGGTATATATTTTACGCGGGTGCGGCGGAAACTTCGGACGTGATGGGGTGTGGGGGTCACGATGTCACCCTATAGACCATTTTTCGTGGTATTCATGACGAATGTATACATTCAGTGACCTATCACATTTTTTGGTCTATGGTCTCTGCTATTTAGTCCTGTGTTTAGGTTGGCCAAAACTGGAAAGTCTTTTCTTAGTAGATTATATAAAATAAAAACCAAAAACTGTGTCGAATAAAACTGAAATAGAATAGAATTCAGCAAACTTGTCAAGAAGACATTATTAGAAATTAGAAAAATAGATCATTACATAGAGGACAAAGATGTGTGGAAACAACTCTTGCTCTGCACTTGCAAATCCCCAGACTACCAAATATGTGACATTGTAATTAAATAATGTATTTTATACATGACATTATGTAATATGATCTTGAAAAAAAAGGCGTCAGAGTTTCTTTCCGGTTTTTCTCTGAGAACCGGTGTAGGTTTTGACGTTCATAACAGCTTTATACAAGTCTAAACTGAATAAAGAAATTTTTGGCTATGACTATTAATATGACTCGTATACTCCACTTCACTGGAGGTAGGATTCCTATGCAGGAATCCGATTAGGTAGGTACCACCCAGGGCCAGTTATTCTCCCGTGAAGCAGTCGTGTGCAAACATTACTGTGTTTCGGTTTGAAGGGCAATGAGAGCTAGCGCAATCACTGAGCTTATGAGACTTAAGAACTGATGTCTCTGAGCGACGGGCGCAGTGTGGTGACACACAGAAATGTTCAGGGTAACGCAGCATTTGTTATGGGCAGACGTTTCACTAACCATTAGGCTGAAAGTTTTGCTCGTCTCGTCACTTTTTCTAATAAAAAAAATAATTAATGATACAGTAAACAAATTAAAAATCTTTATTTTATATATAAAATTGTGATGTTCTCCTAGCCGATTTCGACCACGGCGACAACTTCCAAATCCGAATGTCGAGAGCCATCAACTGCGCAGGAGATATTATAGTGCCACAGGTGTACGCGCAAACACAGAGGCACTCACTCGTCCCAACCTACCCGCGCCCGATGTCACGCTGATGCGATAAGATCGGAGGTAGGCTAGGATGCACTGTCAGAAATACGGGGACAAACACAACACAACCAGACCCGAAAACCAACAATTTGTGTTTTAGCACAAATGTTGGCTCCAGCTGGGATTCGAACCCAGGAGCCGCGGCGTAGAAGTCAGGTACTCTGACCACTAGGCCACGCGGTCGTAATAAAATTATCATACTAGGGAATTGTATGCGATTTTCAAAATATATTGAAAAAAAATATCACCATCACTAAAGGTATAAAGTTTAAATAAATAAATAGAAATTATTGACTTACTTCATGCTTTCTATTTTACAGTCCTTGAGACCCTTGAGGACGGTGTCCTTGAATGTCATCTTCAGTGAACCTTGGTCACTGGTGATGAGGGGAATGTACAGCGGGTCCAAAGATTTGATGCCGAGTTCCGGGATGCCAGCGGCTAGGAATGGGATCGCTGCCTTCGCTGGAGGCCAGGATGCATGCGTTGTCTCCATCCTTGCAGGGTTTGATGAACGGCGCTGTAAGAAGCCAAGCACGTTTTGTGTAAGTTTTTTACCATCTAGACGGATTACTGCATATTAATTCTACCACCAGTGTTATATTGGTGATACACCATTTTGAATCGGTCATTATTTCGGACCATTTTTTATAAAAGAGGGAGCAAACAAGCATACTGCTTATTTGATGGTAAGCGATCACCACCACCCATTAACATTGATAACACCGGAGAAATAGCGGGTGCCGTTGGTAAGCCGCCACCATCTATTTACCCTTATTGCGGTTACGATACGTTTTATTTTACCGGATTAGGGGAACGAAACCTGATGGTAAGTGCAACGTCCGTCCACAGCAAATGCTATGCCACCCAGAACAATTCTGTGTGACGCCATACTATGCCCGACACCCTGGTATTGTACGGTCAGATTCTAGTCGTGCAGAATAATACCATAATATGCAATGCTGTCAATATAATGCTCGTGGGAACGCAATAGGGAGTAAGAACTTTTTGACTCGTATCTTAACATCGGCGACGTGGTTCGCCATGCGTCATGTCGTTTCCCGCGTGCCAAACGTGGGCTAAGTGGTGACTCTGCCTACCTCTCTTATGATTAAACGGCGTGACTATATGTATGTATGGGATTTAAGAGAATATGTCTCAGGGTAACGAGGGCAGTGCGGTGCCATACAAAACTTTGCAAATTAATGTTCTGGGTGATACAGCAACTGTTATGGGCAGACGTTGCACTTACCATCAGATAAACGACTTGCATGGTAGACTTGAGTATGCCATGCTCGCTTTAATGTCTCTGCTTGAAGCGGCGTCACCCCTTTGAAATGGTTGAGGGCGATGGCTGCCACAAAGTGCTTGAGTTTACAATATACTTATATATTAATTAAACGAAACTTGCCTAAAATTTAAACATCGAGCGTGCTTTTGATTTCCTTGAGACTATTCTTTGCAAATTTATTTATAACGTATTTTTGACTGAGATTAAAAAAAGGATTTACATTGAAAGAGGATACCTACGAAGTTTCTTTCGCCTGTGTCTTCTCCGTCAGAGGAACCACATTACTAACCGTGATTTAAATTTACATTGACAACCGAGATATATTTCTTAAGTCGAAAAATAAAGGATTTTCATTTCATTACAGGACCAAAGAAAGAAACACGCTAATCTTCCTACTATAATGAAGCTTGAGAACATACAAAATGTTTGAACGTGCTAATCTCAGGAATTAATGATCCGATTTAAAAAAAATATCCATTAGATAGCCCGTTTATTGGAGGAGGTTCCGAGCGACTTCATGCTAGACTTTTGGCGCCAACTCGAAAAGTGACAGTTAGTGTTTTTTTTTAATTTTGTAATTTCTGTGTGTATTTGGAGTTTTGATGTTTTAAATTGATTGTTTATTATGCAGAAAGCGCTCCTGAAAGTGTACAGTCATTGGAAAATGCAATTCAAGACGAAAATTGTGCTTTTCGTTTTGTCTCCATCAGTTTACCGTCGATCAAAACTTAGAAGTCTTGCTGGTTGAAGATTGTACGAGTACACTTGGATATGTTACTTGACACTGGAAAATTGTTTATGACTGTTTCCAATAATAAATAAACAATACTTCATGCTACTGAGAATGTTGACGACGAGGTACAACTGCCGCATGACGCAATCATGTGGTCGGGGTATTTTACGCGAGCGAAACCGCTGGGCACAGCAAGTCAACGCTATGTAATTGACGATTCAGATTTCGAAACTGACATTAGACAACTGATCTTTAACAGAAATCTATTTAAATAACTATCAAGATAACATATACATATAAATGGGATAACGAATATTTTTATGTAATATGTAAATGATACAGTTCAATGGAACAGAACTTGAATAAAATTACGCGCGGTCAAGGTAAGGTTGACCAACTGCTTAGGTAATATGACGTCACTGTCACATGATCGCTTCGCTTATACAAACTAAATGCGCCCCACGGTTTCACTTATCATTTCAGCCTATCAATAGTCCACTAAACATAGGCCTCCCCCATAGATTTCCACAAAAGTTTGTAGCTCTAACTTTGGTGGGAATTTGCCATAGTTGCCACGCTTGGCAGGCGGGTTGGCAGCCGCAGTTTATTTATTCAGATGTTCTTGGAAGATGCTGCTGCCCATCTTCTGGTTTTAATTTTCCCTCTGTCGACTTTTACGTCACCGACGATGGTAGATTCTCTTAGGCCGCTACCACACGTAACTTTAGGGTAATACTGTACTAAAGTCACGTGGTGGAACACCAGCATTACATACGGACATTTATTCCGGGTCTGTGTGTTTTTGTGAGCGCAATTTACGTCTGCAAACGCATCGATACAGATAAATCCTATTGTGGGAAAAATTAAAAAAAACGGCATTGAGAGAAAAGAAAGAAAAGCTGTTCATTGTTACCAGCCAGTCACAAATAAACAAACATACTATAAGATCAAATTTTTTTCTGCATAAGTGTACTATGAACATAAATGTAACTAGAAAAGAGGAAAATATTAAATATACAATAAAAATTCTAACAAAAGGCCTTAAGTCGGCGTAACGCCTTGGCCGGTTTCGACCTCGACGCTGGTCTTCCTTGGATGCCTTAAAAGAAGTGAGCAACACTGACCAAACCTTATAGCATACATATTACAATATTTAATCTATACATTTTATAACAATATTTGTTATATGTACTTTTTCTTTATTGATGATTCACTTATAGCCGTGTGGTGGCGGCCTCGTTAAAAGAATACTACCACTCCATCTCATCCAATGGATCTCGTAAAAGGCGAGTAAGGAATTAAACTGCACTGTGCACCCAGCAGCGCATGGTGGCGATGGGCTCACCACCTATCACACTAAGTGCATTATATTGTTTTGGTGAAACGTGGATTGAGGCAGTCATCTGTTTTTGCAGTGAGTGCCCAGTCTCTGACTACCCCTTATGGGATACAGTCGTTATCTTATGTATGTATGTATGTATTAACAAAACACGGTGCTATCAACGTCAAAATAATTCAATGCAAAATTAGCTTATTTACAACGTGCTTAGCTTTAAAGGAAAAGATTTTTTTTTTATCGTATAAAGTGATGAAACTACCCCTTATGGGATACAGTCGTGATCTTATGTATGTATGTATGATTCAATTTATGAGTAGCCAGAAATCTATCTATAAATCTAAAAAGGCACGATTGACTGTACATAGAGGTTTTTTGGTCCCTGGTCTGGCAGAAGAAGCATGGAAGTAATATTAACGCTGTGGAAATGGGAAGTTTGAGAAGTATAGCTGGAGTAACTCTGATCGACAAAGTGAGAAACAGCGTGATAAGAGAACGTTGCTGTGTGGGTAAAGATGTAGTGAAAAAGATAGAAAAGGGATGCTTAGATGGTTTGGACACGAAGGGAGGATGAATGAAAGGAGACGAGTGTGAATGGGAAAGCCGGAATCGTCGGCCTAGGCGTACGTATCACAATCAGATCGGTGAACTTTTGAGGAAAGGTCACGTTTAAAGTACCCGCAACCGACGAGCTGAAAACGCCAATGAAGGTAGAAGAAGCTAAAGATGTGTGTCAGGATCGTACCAAGTGGAAAGATGTGGTCTCTGTCTACCCCAATGGGAAAGAGGCGTGACTGTATGTATGTAACATTTGTTACATAGTTCTGGGTCTGTGTGCTTGTATATTATGTGTTATTTGCATGTGCACTACGTTACAAAAAATATCCTTGAGTAACATATTCTTGAAAAGGAAAAACGGCAAACAGAACCGGAAGGAAATAAGCCTTTTTTAAAAAGAAACCATAACCTTGTGACTCACTATAATGTGTCGCCCTTCTTGCAGTGTTAAAAAATATATGATATATATTTTATGTACGTATAATTAACAGAAAAATTCCTCATAATAATGATGAGGAATGAGTGACTGAATTTTTTTTTATTGTTTAAGGTGACGAAACGAGCAAAACGTTCACCTGATGGGAAGTGCAACGTCTGCCCATAGCAAATACTGTGCCATCCAGAAAATTTCTGTGTGACACCACAATGCGCCCGTCACCCTGAAACATCGGTTCGTAAGTCTCATATGCCCAATGATTATGCTAGCTCTCAGTGCCCTTCAAACGGAAACCCGTTTGAATCCGTCTGGGTAGGGCCAGTTATTCTGCCGTGAAGCAGTAGTGTGCAAACATTACTGTGTTTCTATTTAAAGGGCACTGTGAGCTAGCGTAATCACTGGGCATTTGAGACTTAAGAACTGATGTCTCAAGGTGACGGGCGCAGTGTGTTGTCACACAGAAATGTTCTAGGGTGAAACAACCATTTTTGTGGGCGGGTGTAGCACTTACCATCAGGTGAACGTTTTGCTTGTTTTGTCACTTTCTACTCTATAAAAAAAACACAGGAATCCTTCCACTAGTAATCAGGGAAGGATCTGTGTAGAGGATCTGGGTAGAGTAGAGGAAAGGATCTGGGTAGAGTAAGTGTAGACCAAATCTTGCTGTTCGGACTTCGACGTGCTGAGCCATCAGCGACACAAGGAGCTGCGAGGAGTGCGGGTCGATGGGCACAACGATGACGAGTTGCGGACAGCTGATCGGCCGGACGACGACTTAGTTAGTCCTCTTCTAATTTAAATATTGTACAGTTTAGCTTATTATAATTAACTAGCTGATGTTCGCGACATCGTCCGCGTGGATATAGTCTTTTAAATATCCCGTGGGAACTGTTAATTTTCCGTGATAATAAATATCTTATGTCCGTCTCCAGGATGCAAGCTGTCTCTGTGTCGAATTTTGTTAAGATCGGTTCAGCGGTTGAGCCGTGAAAAGGAAACCAGAGGGACAGAGAGAGCTACTTTCGCATTTATAATATTAGTATGGATTAACAGTCCGCTTTATCTTTCATTTACTAAGCTATCGAACATATGATCCTTCGAGCCGGATGCCTCGCATCCCCCCTTGTTTCGCTAATGGCTCAGCGTACGAGTCCGGACACTTGCATCAAGTTATTTTCATTAGACTTTATTCAGTACTAGCTGAGCTCGCGACTACGTCCGCGTTGATATAGGTTTTTTTTTAAATTTTCCAGAATAAAAAGTATCCTATGTCCGTCTTCAGGATGCAAGCTTTCTCTGTGCCGAATTACTTCAAGATCGAATCAGCAGTTGAGCCGTAAAAAGGTAACAAACTGACAGAGGGACCGAGAATTAGTTTCGCATTTTATCATCATCATCCATCATTTCAGCCTATCACTAGTCCACTGCTGAACATAGGCCTCCCCCATAGATTGCTACAAAAGATTGTTGCTATCATTTTCCGGGGATTTTGCTATAGTTGCCACGCTAGGCAGGCGGGTTGGCAACCGCAGTTTATTTATTCAGATCTTCCAAGAAGATGCTGCCCATCTCCTGGCTTTTATTTTCCCTCTGTCGACTTTTACGACACCCACTGGATGAGATGGGGTGGTAGATTCTCGTAAGTCGCCACAACACGGCGAATTCGCATTTACAAAATTACTATTAGTATGGATTCTAAAGAAAGAAAATATTAATTTGTGATTATGCCATCGATATCATAAGTAACTCACACGATCGCCAGATTGATTTGATGATTGGTTGTATTCAGGGCTAGGGCAACATCAAGCTTTGCTTCAATTAAAAAACTAATTGCAAAATACTTTTTACGCATGTATTTAAAATATTAAATATAAAATATTTTCTAGTTGTGTATTTGAAATGTAAAAAACACAAAAGAGCCGTGGTAGCTCAGGAGCTAGGCGCTCGCTTTAAATTTCATAGAACGCGAGTAACCTGGGTTCGATTCCCGTTTAAAAAAAAGAATTTGCAATTAAAAAAAAAATTGTTAATTGCAAATTTAAGAGCTGATTTATGCTCGGCGGTGAAGGAGAGCACCGTGAGTAAAACTGCATGTTCGAGTAAAAACAAACTCGAAGACATGTGCAGTCCGCCAACCCGCATTGGAGCAGCGCGGCGGATTCTTCCCAGCTCCAAAACCCTCTCAGAAATGAGAGGAGGCCTGTGCTCAGCAGTGGGACATTTATAGGCTGAAACTTTACTTTACTTTTATAACGACAGAATCAACAAAAGCAGAAACATGTTATTGTTTAAATAATAAATAACATTTTGATGATGCCACGCTGAAATATGTTTGTGTGCATAGGCATGCGTATCTGTGTGTCCGAATGTGCGTGTGTGCCTGTTTGTTACCATAGAATACAAACGTTTACTATATCAATTCGTCCCATTAGTAGAATTATGTTTTATCATCGCATGTATCAAAAGTGATGTTATTTTTCACATTTGTAGCCGTAGCTTGTAGTTTTTAAATACAATTTACAAAAACAAATTCAGAACTTTAGACGTGTCTCCGAAATGTAGTCGGTGTTAATTTATTTAAAGTCGCCTCTAAAATTTTGGTCACCTCCGTAATTTTGCCGCCCTAGACCCGAGCCTTGTGGACCCAAGTTTCAATCCGCGCCTGGCTGGTAGTGTCGCCAGTGCAGATTGGCGGACTTCACCTAACCTCTAACTGTCTAAATTTCTCAAAAATGCAAGTTGTCCTCAGAATATTAATTTATGGAGGTAGGATTCCTATGCAGGAATCCGTCTAGGTATGTACCACCCCAGGGCCAGTTATTTTGCCGTGAAGCAGTAGTGTGCAAGCATTACTGTGTTTCCGTTTGAAGGGCACTGTGAGCTAGCGTAATCACTGGGCATTTGAGACTTAAGAACTGATGTCTCAGGGTGACGGGCGCAGTGTGGTGTCACACAAAAATATTCTGGGTGACACTGCATTTGTTGTGGGCGGACGTTGCACTTACCATCAGGTGAACGTTTTGCTTGTTTCATCACTTTATACGATAAAAAAATATCTTTTCCTTTAAAGCTAAGCACGTTGTAAATAAGCTAATTTTGCATTGAATGATTTTGACGTTGACAACACCAGTGTTTTTATTAATACATACATACATAAGATCACGACTGTATCCCACAAGGGGTAGTCAGAGACTGGGCACTCACTGCAAAAACAGATGACTGCCACAATTCACGTTTCACCAAAACAATATAATGCACTTGGTGTGATAGGTGCTGAGCCCATCGCCACCATGCGCTGTTGGGTGCACAGTGCAGTTTAATTCCTTGCTCGCCTTTTACGAGATCCATTGGATGAGATGGAGTGGTAGTATTCTTTTATCGAGCCGCCACCACACGGCCACTATTTATTATTAATAATGTCCTTGAATTGATATAATACGTGCGCGACACCGCGTAGCTGTGTATTTATAAATTGCAATACTGACGCATAGCTCTTTAATACTTGCATAAGCAATATAATATCAATTGCGTAAGTGACATTCGTGAATATATTAACTGGCAATAATAAACAACAGGACTACCAACATAACGTTTTACTGATGGTAATTTTCCTATGCAGAAATAGCAGGGGTAGCAGTAACGTAACGTAACGATGTTCATTAGAGAGAAGAGAATGAAAATTTATCTGAATTTTTTATACATACACACTGTGACGTCTTTTTCTCATTTAAGGGGTAGGCAGAGGCCACTCACGTAGCCCACTTTTCGCCCTCGCGAGAAACGAGACGTGACGGGTGGAGAACCACGTCGCCTGCCATTTTGGTATAAGACAAACACTTCTTTTTCCCCATTGCGTTCCAGTAACTTTAATTGCAAAAATATCAATCGTCATCATCATTTCAGCCACTGTTGAACATAGGCCTCCCCCATAAATTGCCACAAAACACCGTCCTGAGCCACCTGCTTTCGTCCACTTCCCGCAAAACCGTGCAGGTCGTCGCTCCATCTAGTGGGAGGCGCCCTACACTGCGCTTGCCGGTACGAGGTTGCCACTCTAGAACCTTTTTTCCCCAATGGTTATCGGTTCTACGAGCTATATGGCTGACCCAAAAATATCAATGTTATATAAAAAATATTTATGTATTTTTTTATTTAATTTTAGATTGTATAATTCTATTTATTTAAAAAAAATAAAGTTATATATAATCCAGATTTGTTTTTGTTTATGTTGAAGATTTTGCATGGCTGGATAAGGCAGAATGTATAGGGTCATACTCTTTAAAATTAAGAGTATGTTATTACCTACATTCTTGCAAATATATGATTGATTGACTAATAGACTTTTTTTTAATTGTATTTAGTGATGAAACGAGCAACACGTTCACCTGATGGTAAGTGCAGCGTCTGCCCATAACAAATGCTGTGTCACCCAGAACATTTCTGTGTGACACCTCGCTGTGCAGGAATCCGTCTAGGTAGGTACCACCCCAGGGCCAGTTATTTTGCCGCGAAGCAGTAGTGTGCAAACATTACTGTGTTTCGGTTTGAAGGGCACTGAGAGCTAGCGTAATCAATGGGCATATGAGACTTACAACTCATGTCTCAGGGTGACGGGCGCAGTGTGGTATCACACAGAAATGTTCTGAGTGACACAGAATTTGTTGTGGGCAGACGTTGCACTTATCATCAGGTGAACGTTTTGCTCGTTTCGTCACTTATCCAATAAAAAAAAAGTTCTGGGTGACACAACATTTGTTTGCAGACTTACCATCAGGTGAACGTTTTCCTTCGTCTTGTCACTTTCTTCAATAAAAAATCGAAAAGTACTAAATCTAATTAACATAGACATACGCATATCAAAATGGCAATATAACGGCTGGGCGGGGGCAGCTTAGCGTTTGGCGAGTGACATGTCGCGGGTTTCGTAGTTTCAGCCTATCAATAGTCCACTGCTGAACATAGGCCTCCCCCATAGATCGCCACAAAAGTTTGCGCAAAAGTTCGCGGGTTTGCGCAACAAAAATTTCTATGACATTTTTTTTATTGAAGAATTCTACATTCAGTTGTTCCGGGTATAAGAGTTTGCGCAGATACAAGTTATAAAAAAAACTCCCTGGAGAAATGCTAGTAAATTCGGGATTTTACCATAGGACGTTTTTTTTTAATTCAAAAGGTTGTAGTCTTACTTTCCAACATAAATAAAGGCAAGAACATCTTGCAAATGATTAAGAGATATTATTTCTGTCAATATAAAACATTCAGATATCGTTTATCTTATTACTATTTATTATCTATTAAGTGAATATGGAATTGATTATTCCATCTATCACTGTTAGACTTAGTTCCACTTGTTTATATTGTTTAGTATTTTTGAAAATAAAAAGAAGGTAGGTAGCGTTGGTAAATACGATACGTTTTCTGAATCGCGGTATAGAGGTTACGACTCGATTTAATATCGTTCGGGTGATCTGCTCCCAAAATATATCCATCGCTCCCCAGGACTCTAACCTTGTTGTTCAATTACAGTATATAGATATATAGAATTTGTCTATTGCGATTAATTAGAAAATATGCCATCGTTTGGGGTTCTGTTTGCGAGTGTGAAATTATAATATAGAAGTATATATTTAAAAGTATAAAAATAGCAAAGTAATATAACGTTATTTTAAGAATTTTTTCGTTAAAAATGAAATATTTTATAGAATTAATAATAAAAATCAAATAAAATCCTGTATTTATGGCAACTGTTCTAGTTTTCTGCCAATATCAAAGCAGTAAGTTTTTTGTTTTTGAAATAAGTCATCATCGCAATTTCAGCCTATCACTAGTCTACTGCCGAACGCAGGCCTTGCATTTAGGGGCGATTTTGCCATAGTTGCCACGCTTGGCAGGTGGGTTGGCAACCGCAGTTTTTCATTCAGATGCTCCAGGAAGATGCTGCTGCCCATCTTCTGGCAGGTGTCGACTTTAACGACACTCACGGGATGAGATGGGGTGGTAGGAAGTGGGAAGGAAGGTTGTTTACATTATGTCTATGTACAATGCTTTTGTTGTTTCAGGTTCATTATTTCAACACACACGAATTGAACCCCACACTTTAATTTTTGTTATATATTTATTTTATTTTATAAATATTACTTCTCGATTTACACCAAATATTCCAGAAAATATAACACTGGCTCTCATACCATCATACCTCGAAAAACTATTAGGAATTTATTATTAATATATAATAAAAAAAAACAAAGTAATAATCTACATTTCTAGTAAAAAGGCGGTAGTAACGTACCTTTTCCAGAGTTCACGTTCCAAAAGAGAGCGAGAAAGCAGACGTAACGCAGCATCTTGTCGTGTCCCTGTTGCAGCGTACTGCACCACAACACTGAAACTAGTCTACTAAGAGTATGAGCTAACAGCGGCTTTTACACTTTTATATAAGCCTGATTGTAGGGTGACCAAAACTTACGTAGCTTTCAGGATATATGGGAATGTTTATTTATATTTATTATGATGAACTTGTGTATGTATTCTGTTGTACATTTGAGCCGAGCCTCAAGTGTACAACAGAATACACTAAAAGCTTAATATTTACACGAAACAATACTATGAATGCAAATAATATTTAACTAAATGGTTAAAAACAGTCACTACACAACTACACACAAACACATACACACACATACTCACACCCACACACACACAGAGAGAGAAAGAGAGAGAGATACAGAGAGAGATAAGTTGTTATTTAAATAAAAAAAATATGTTTTCTCTAAGTTTTTATCTGTATCTTTATTTTATTAGTGAAAGTAGAGGAAGCTAAAGATGTGTGTCAGGATCGTAGCAAGTGGAAAGATGTGGTCTCTGCCTACCCCTATGGTAAAGAGGCGTGACTCTATGCATATATGTGTATATATATGTATGTATTTTACTATATGTATACTGGCAATGGAAGAGCGAAGTATTCTACTACAAGTGTGCATAAAAGTAGGCTCCAGCAACGATTATTGTAACTAACTTTGTTGATTAAGAAATAAATAAATTTGAATTTTGAAATGGTGTACTCCGGATCGTCCGACCGCGACGACAATGGTCGCAAACTGTGAAATGCGCAGTTCACCACATAATTCGCCCTCACTTATTCTTACCTCCCTGTGCCGGATGTTACGCGCATGTGATAACTTTGAAGCTAGCCTAGGATGCAGTGCTACAGACAAGGAACTTAAAATACTTAAGATTTTCGAAATCGCGAAAGCACGCCGCGAACGCGACACAGTCCGAACTTCGAGGTTTTTGTAGGAATTTTTATTTATTTATTTATGTTTGGGCCAAACCAAATCTGGCACGCGGGCCCCTGGCCCGCGAGCACAGTATCCGATGAAGCTGTAAAAGCCGAGAAAGCTAACAGCAATTACATCACCGAAAATATATATACAGACAAGGAATAACAACAATTTCAAAAACTCTCCCATTCCAAAGCAACGGCCAACGGCCTTCAAAACATATGCGTCTCGAGAAAGAGCGAGAATTAAATGTGATTTAAGACTATCGTGCCGTTCCTCTAAGCTGAAATCAATATCGACCACAGCCGTGTAAAAAAAAATTACTACCAAGTTTTAAACTTAAAGTTGGTGAAAATAAAAAAATATGGATGACGTTGTTTTCAAGTACTTTAGATAGAAAGAATAATAAAGAAGCAAGTACATGAATGGTATTACAGTATAATAAAAAAAAATTGGTATAAGGCCACTATAAGTAACCTTTACAATTTAAATATTCCGGAAGACTAATCAGAATTAATATAATATTGCATATTCCCATTTATATGCAATATTCCCCATCTCGTACCGTGGGTGTTGGAAAGTCGACATAGGGAAAATGAAAACCAGGAAATGGGCAGCAGCATCTTCCTGGAACATCTGAATAAATAAATTACCAACCCGCTGTTGTTGCCAAGCGTGGAAACTGTGGTAAAATCCGCCAAAAATGAGAGCTACAATTTTTTGTGGCAATCTATAGGGGAGGCCTATGTTCAGCAGCGGTCTAATGATAGACTGAAATGATGATGATTGTAATCGGTTACCCAATTTTTTTTTTATTGGATAAAGTGATGGAACGAGCAAAACGTTCACTTGATGGTAAGTGCAACGTCTGCCCATAACAGTTGCTGTGTCACCCAGAAAATTTCTGTGTGACACCACACTGTGTCCATCACCCTGAGACATAAGTTCTTAAGTCTCATATGCCCAGTGATTACGCTAGCTCATAGTGCCCTTCAAACCGAAACACAGTAATGTTTGCACACTACTGCTTCACGGCAGAATAACTGGCCCTGGGGTGGTACATACCTAGACGGATTCCTGCATAGGAATCCTACCACCAGTAAATTAATACATTCGGTAACTGTTTAATATTAATTAATAATTGAAATTACTGATATTGTTTTTAAATGATCAAAATGGTTGTCCTTATTTCAAAGTTTGTCGTGTGGAGATACTAACACGACGTGGTAAAGGCTGCTCGGCCATTGTCAGCGTGATCTTATCGATTCAACTTATAATCGGATGAATTTACGCTGAGCAGATGTTTATTGAGTATAATTATAAACTAAGGAAATAAATTTCGAAATTTTCTTTCCGTGTGCTGAGGACTTCGTATGAAGAAGGGTTATACTAAATGAATAATTTTATGGCGTACTTCCTTAAACACTACCTTACTCTGCCGTGTGGTGGCGATTAAAAAGAAATTCTATGCAGGAATCCGTCTAGGTAGGTACCACCGCAGTGCCAGTTATTCTGAAGTGAAGCAGTAGTGAGCAAACGTTACTGTGTTTCGGTTCGAAGGGCACTGAGAGCTAGCGTGATCACTGGGCAAATGAGACATAAGAATTTATGTCTCTGGGTGACGAGCGCAGTGTGGTGGCACGGAAATAATCTAGATGACACAGAATTTGTTATGGGTAGACGTTGCACTCACCATCAGGTGAACGTTTTGCTCGTTTCGTCACTTTATAAAATAAAAAAAATCTCTCACGTCTTATACCCCGTCGTGATCTAGACATCTTCTCGATGTGTCATGTGCATAAGTCTGGACTAAAAGTAGTAAGTCATTTCGTGCACCACGAAACTCGCCCATGGCAACGCAATGATAAGCAAGAATTTCAACAGGTACCAAAATGGCTACGACTGTGGTGTCTGCCTACCCCTTATGCGGGAAAAAGGCGCGATTGTATGTATGTGTACAACTCGCGCAAGATTTTCTGCGATTACTTCTTACAATGGCGAGGTATAATCGTTACTAATCCACGTTCTTTGTTCACCGTCAATTTGTAAATAGTCCATTTTTACATAGGCTTTTTTCTAGTAATGATTAAATAGAATAACAGATAAGTTAATTATTAAAAAAAAAGGAATATAACGGCCTTTAAGTGTCCCACTGCTGAGTAGCCCTCAGCGATGAAAGACATCATCGTAAGGAAACAGGAGATCTATTGTGTAACTCTGGTAGACTTCGTGATCGGTTTTATTTTGGCGTTTGAACCATTCATTGGTTAATAGGGATCAAATGAAAGCGATCTCGAAACTTACCATGGTTACAATAGATCACCAGGTCTGAGGAATGATAATAGTTCGGCGACATGAGAAGTTCGGCAACACGCTTTGGCGCGACATGGCGGTCTCCTCCCAGCTCCAATTCCTATCAGAAATGACTGGAGGCTTGTGCTCAGCAGTGGGACATTTATAGGCTGTTACTTTATTGTCATCGCCCCCCTTGCGCCTTTACCTGTAACCGTATCCATATCGGGTATTTTAGTAGTAGTTTAGTTTAGTTTAGTTAGTTTTTTAAAAAAACGAAGCCCCACACTAGGATTTTCTCCTGTATCGTGGGTGCGTTTTACAAACATACATTTCACATGCACAACACAACCAGACCCGAAAAGCAACAATTTGTGTTTTTGCACAAATGTTACCTCCGGCTGGGAATCGAACCCAGGACCGGTGGCGCAGAAGTCAGGTACGCTGACCACTACGCTACGCAGTCGTCAAAGTACCCTTGTTAATACCCGTAAGTTATTTTTTATTTAAAAAAATGCAAGCCTTAGGGCTGTCTACAGAATAGACGTGGTACGCCACCCGTCACGTATCCTTTCCACCGGGGGCGCAAAAGCCGATCCCTGCCTACCCCTTATATGGGAAAAAGGCGTATAATGTATGTATGTTACAGAAAGTTGTTCCGGGTGTCAAATTATGCCTGTAAAACGCACCAACGATAAGGACATGCGAGAGTGTGGTGCGTCGTTTTAGGATATAAGTGTAGGATTCTTATGCATGAATTCGTCTAGGTAGGTAGGTAGGACTTAAATGTCTTATGGTGATGAGCGCAGTGTGGTGTCACACAGAAATTTTCTGGGCTGTGACACAACATTGCGACCATCACCCTGAGACATCAAAACTTAAGTCTCACATGCCCAGTGGTTACGCCAGCTCTCAGTGCCCTTCAAACCGAAACAGTACAGTTACACTACACACACAGTAAAGTACAGTAACGTTTGCACACTGCTGCTTCACGGCGCAGAATAACTGGCCTTCGGCTAGTACCTACCTAGACGGATTCCTGCATAGGAATCCTTCCACCAATGAAAAGGTTTATTTAGAATGAAATATTTTTGACTTAGACCCGAAAACAGAGTTTGTGTGATGTGATAATATTGGGTTCCGCTCGGAACTGCGACTCAATACGTTAATAAAGTGACCGCTAAGACACGCGGTCATCGGTATCGAACTCAGAGGTCAAACGGAAACCTATTATTTAAAAATTCAGACAGAAAACATCTTTAACTTTTGTTTATACTTTAAGGCCGTTCGCAAACGACGGACAGTTCACATCGCACTCTATTTAAATAATAAGAATAATTCATTAAACCAAAAGACTTTACATAATGATAAAATATATATAGAACAATATTACAAAAAATTGATTTGTTAATAGAATCAGGCGTTACTTTGCGGAAATCCATTACAATGAAGGAAGGTAAGTTACTTTGCTAAGATCCGCATGCAAAATATAATAATGGTGTATATTACCTAGTTTTTTGAAGAGCACCGCCCGCCCTCCCTCAGTAGCGTGCACAAGCAAACTAACACCGCCACCAGGAACCGCCACCAGGTACCCTCCACCAACCACTACAATACTACCACTAGTTGTACTAAGTGTACA
The DNA here is from genome assembly GCA_019845155.1 of Luehdorfia chinensis. Lineage (NCBI taxonomy): Eukaryota > Metazoa > Arthropoda > Insecta > Lepidoptera > Papilionidae > Luehdorfia > Luehdorfia chinensis. The sequence continues at coordinate 4,633,915 of JAHVAK010000390.1, forward strand.
GTTATTGGAAAATTCAAATCAAGACCAAAATTGTGCTTTTCGTTTTGTCTCCACCAGTCCAGCACATCTTCAGTAAAAGTCAACTATCAATTTACTGTCGATCAAAATTTTCGAAGAAATGGTAACCGTGAGACTTTGAATACGATGACGGACTTAGTTGGCATATAATTTGCTGGAAAGTTTCGTCGCAATTGCCGTGGTAGCTCAGGGGCTAGGCGCTCGCTTTAAATTTCATAGTACGCGAGTGACCTGGGTTCGATTCCCGGTGCCGGCACCACTAAAATTGTTAATTGCAATTTTAAGTGCTGATTTACCACGTGCTCGGCGGTGAAGGAAAACATCGTGAGGAAACCTGCATGTCGGAGGAATAAAAAATATTTCGAAGACATGTGAAGTCCGCCAACCCGCATTGGAGCAGCGTGGCGGATTCTTCCTAGCTCCAAAACCCTCTCAGAAATGAGAGGAGGCCTGTGCTCAGTAGTGGGACATTTATAGGGCTGAAACTTTACTTTTACTTTTTTTTTTTCGTCGCAATTAGACAAAAACTTTAATAAGTATATAAATTCAATTACAAATTCGTTATCAATGCTAAAGAATTTATGTCAACGACGCTATAGGAGGAAGCAGAAATCCAGGAAGAAAGAATGTTCTTTTAAATCGTGATAAACGTGTACCCTGCTTTTGTCAGTGGCATATGCGCAAACCGCGCGATACCAAATTAAAAAAAAAAGAATAGGAAATTATAAAGAAACGACAATGTGGGTAAAAGTAAAAATCTTATTATTTATAAGATTTGTTCCGACATTTCCTCGCTTGACAAGTAGCGATTTTTTTTTAATATTTTTTTTTAAATATATTACCTTTAAGTGTTACAAGAACATGTCCATCACCACCAAACAGAAGTACTCAGCTTAAAAAAGTCTAAGGATTTTTTTTTCCGTGCATTTGTACAGATGGAGCGACAACCTGCACGGTTTCGCGGGAAGTCGATGGCTGCAAGTGGCCCAGGACCGTGTTTGGGAGGCCTATGTTCGGCAGAGGATCAGTGATAGGCTGAAATGATGATGATTTAAATAAACTCAAGGTCTTGCTTTTTTGTGTGGAAGGCCTTAACATGTTAATCTATACTAATATTATAAATGCGAAAGTAACTCTCTCAGCACCTCTGTTTGTTACCTTTTCACGGTTCAAACGCTGAACCGATCTTGACGGAATTTGGCACGGAGATAGCTTTCATCTTGGAGACGGAGATAGAACACTTTTTGTCCCGGAAAATCATAAGCAACCTAACATTAAGCAACCTAATTCCACGAAGCAGAAGTCGCGGGCATCAGCTAGTAGCTATGTAAAATCAAATAGCGTAATATGAAATACAGATTAATAAAATTATAATATGAAATATGCGGCGGACAAAAACTACAGCTAATTAAATTTATACAGCGTTATGCATATTTATATTCTTAACCTCTTTTTTGTATTTACATTTTAACGTACATTTTATAGTAGCATTTTAACGTTTTTATTTTCATTTTATTCGGTCGGAAACGAACCGTTGGATGAGGAAATGTGTGGATGAGGACCAATCATTCCTGCTATAGTTGATTCTAAAGGTCTTATTCATTAAAAATATTGAGGGTTTATAGCCTTGTTACAAAGAGATTACTAATTTTTGACAGAAGTTTGCAGCCAAATACAAATACACGGATGTTTCATCTATGTTAAGAGTCTTAATCCTCATATGAGAGAACCTGCCTTGCGGCAGGGGAATTTAACTGCGCTCGTTGGAAGATATACACTGACATCGTGCCACGGTTACCGTTAGATGTCGACCTGGTCAAAATTTCTCAAGAGATCTTCACCAAGAAATGTTATTATGGCTTAACTAAGCATATTAAGTGAATATTCACACCAAGTGCATTATATTGTTTTGGTGAAACGTGGATTGTGGCAGTCATCTGTTTTTGCAGTGAGTGCCCAGTCTCTGACTACCCCTTATGGGATATAGTCGTGATCGTATGTATGTATGTATTAAGTGATTTATAATTACAGCAGTTTTCGAGAAACCACTTATTTAGCGACATCTATGCGAAACGCCAGATAAAACTTGGTTTTTTTTTGTTGTATAAAGTGACGAAACGAGCAAAACGTTCACCTGATGGTAAGTGCAACGTCTACCCATAACAAATGCTGTGTCACCCAGAATATTTCTGTGTGACACCACACTGCGCCCGTCACCCTGAGACATCAGTTCTTAAGTCTCATATGCCCAGTGATTACTCTAGCTCACAGTGCCCTTCAAACCGAAACACAGTAATGTTTGCACACTACTGCTTCATACTGGCCCTGGGGTGGTACCTACCTAGACGGATTCCTGCATAGGAATCCCACCACAAGTTATCATGCTACAGCCCAACGTACGTTTGTAAATGTAATACGACGTGGCTAATTGTTTACTTATCTTTTGAACTTCTAAAGTATGTGGTGTAGTAGTATTGAATAAAGTTTTTTCTTTCTTTATTTCTTTCAGTATTACACTCAATAAGTAATAAAAAGAAAGAATTCTGCACACTAGATGAAATAGGAAGAATCCTTTTATAATTTTGAACTAGTAATTTACTTATTATATAAATACTGATTGGAACCATTGGTGACTTATAAAAGTGTTTCAATTTATTATAATTACAGACTAGACATCACATGGTTTATACTCGTATTACTTCCTAATTAAGAGTATCTTAATTTTTCTGTTTTTGATAATTGTAGATTTTTTGTAATGTTGATTTTTTTTAGAATAGAATAGATTATTTTTTATTTAATGTAGATTATTACATAATAATTATTAAACTACATTTTTTTTAAACTACACTGGGTCGCAGAAAAAAGCCTCTGTTCTATGAAGAACCAGCAAGAAACCCAGCGGGCATTTTTTTTTCTTAGTCATTTGTAAAAATAATGCACTACATATTATAGCGGTACCACCAGGGCCAGTTATTCCGCCGCGAAAGAGTAGTGTGCAAACGTTACTGTTTCGGTTTGAAGGGCACTGTGAGCTAGTGTAATCGCTAGGCATATGAGAATTAAGAGCTGATGGCTTATCAGGCGGAAGTTTTGCTCGTTTCGTCACTAAATCCAATAAAAAAAAACTGAAATTTAACATTTTACCAATATAGTACCTTCTGTACTGATCTTTTCTAAAGCAGCTTTCAATGAAGACGACCTATACTCCAAGTCCGACTTCTTCCTTGGTATTTTCTTCTTCGTAGGAGTGTCCTGCAATCTAAAGAAACGATTAATCAGATAAAACCAAACGAAGTAATACAAAATATGTGTTTTTTCGTCGGACATGTAGGTTTCCTCACGATAACTTCCTTCACCGCTGTCGTCGTCGTCGTTCGTCGTCGTCGTTTCAGCCTATCAATAGTCCACTGCTGAACATAGGCCTCCCCCATAGATTGCCACAAAAGTTTGTAGCTCTCGTTTTGGGGGGGATTTTGCCATAGTTGCCACGCTTGGCAGACGGGTTGGCAACCGCAGTTTATTTATTCAGATGTTCCAGCAAAATGCTGCTGCCCATCTCCTGGTTTTCATTTCCCCCTCTGTCGACTTTTACTACACCCACGGGATGTGATGGGGTGGTAGTTTCTCTTAAGCCGCTACCACACCGCTGAGCACGTGGTAAACCAGCACTTAAAATTGCAGAACAATTTTATAGATTCCGGCACCGGAGATCGAACTCGGGTCACTCGCGTACTATGAAATATGAGGCGAGCGCCCGGCCCCTGGGCTACTACGGCTTAAATTTCATATGCCCAGTAAAATATTTTAAACTCTTTTTTAATCCGTATGGATTAAAAAACAGTTAATATTATAAATGCGAAAGTAACTCTCTCTGTCCCCCTCTTTGTTTGTTACCTTTCCACGGCTCAACCGCTGAACCTATCTTGACGAAATTTGGCGCGGAGATAGCTTGCATCTTGGAGACGGACTTAGGATACTTTTAATTCCGGAAAATGTAATAGTTTCCACGGGATATTTACACAACCTATATCCACGCGGACGAAGTCGCAAGCATCAGCTAGTGTGATATAAAAAATCACTGTGTGTGTAAAAACAATTTTCACGTTACGGACGTTATCTAATATAAACTACGAGTAAGTGCGCCGTACGGCATGATATTTTGCTAATATGAGCTTTAGAGGTTCGACCTTTCTCAGTAATTTAAAAAAAAATACAGTCTAAAACTTTCCTCAATGTACAGGTCATCTAATGCAAAACAAATTGCTCAAATCAAAATAGTACTGTCGGAGTCTCGCGTGACCAAACATCAAAACTCCACCTTGATAAGGTATGTAGCGACATCTATGTCACCACATGAGAAGCTCAAGAAATATTACCATACGTCCATAATCGCGCTACGAAAGTTTTCTGAGATGCGAACTATATATACAACATCTAAATATTACTAGTAGGAGAAGACGTCCTCCCTAGATCAGACCACTCGATCTGACGGGTAGCTACCCCTTTCCTTGGCAATATCATCCGCCAAAGGTATAAAGAAAAGATGTCTTCGGCACTGCGACTATTAGTTCCTATCATTCATTTCAGCCTATCACTAGTCCACTGCTGAACATAGGCCTCCCCCATAGGTTGCCACAAAAGTTTTCAGTTCTCATTTTAGGGGATTTTGCCATAGTTGCCATGTTTGGCAGGCGAGTTGGCAACCGCAGTTTATTGATTTAGATGTTCCAGGAAGATGCTGCTGCCCATCTCCTGGTTTTTATTTTCCCTCTGTCGTCTTTTATGACACCCACGGGATGGTATGGGGTGGTTTATTCTCCTGAGCCGCACCACACGGTTACATAATGCATTCTATTTTGATGAAACTTTTTAGATAATCTTCTTAAATTTGTAATAAGTTGTGATTCTTTTTTAAACAGAAACAATTCAAAAATTTTAAAATTCGTGTCTGAGATGGTAATGTGGTGTAATATAGACTATTTACATAATACTCATTGAAAGTCATTTTTTCCCTTATTTTAACTACACTGGTTCGCAAAAAATGCCCTGTCCTGGGAAGAACCAGTAAGAAACCCAGTGGGATTTTTTTCCAGTCATTTTTTAAAATACTTAATGTACAATAACATTAATATTGTAAAGAGGCAGAAATGGCTTGGCGGCGATCACCTCATTCCCAGGGGTTATCATCATCAATGTATTCTTTAATATTATAATAACTTTTTATGAAGTCTTTGTTTAATCTAAAATTTGAACTTTTTGATTGAACGACTTTGTGCACTTTCTGGGATTTTGTTGTAAAAACGTATACATTGCCTCATAAGAGTTACTGACCCTGTGAAGTCGAGTAACTGGCATTATTAATTTATGCTTGTTCCTGGTGTTTACATTATGAACATCACTTTCATTTGTAAACTGATTTATGTTCTTGTGTACATACAAAACATTTTCAAATACACATAGAGAGGCCAAGGTTAAGATATTAATTTCTTTAAATTTATCCCTAAGAGACACTTTAGAGCCAAGATTATAAATAGCTCTTACGGCCCTCTTTTGCAAAACAAAAATCACTTCTACATCAGTTGCATATCCCCATAGCTAAATACCATAAGACATTATGCTATGAAAATAACTAAAATAAACCAATCTAGAAATTAATAAATTCTTAATTTTTTTTACAGCATAAGCTGCAGAGCTAAGTCTACTAGCCAGTTTAGATATATGGGGGCTCCATTGAAGTTTTGCGTCAAGAGTTATTCCAAGAAAGACAGTAATATCCACAAGGCTCAACTCTATATTTGAGTTTTGGTGTCCTGCAACTTACCATGTGAGATCAAGAAAGAAAACTTTATTGTGGAATCACGTGCAGACACTTTTATATAAAGTAAAAACGTTAAAAAAAACTACTTAAATATTTCCGAAAGCTTAGATTACTCTCTAAAAAGTCCTCTACCTGCCAATGAAAGAAAGACCGGTCAAAGTAAATATGTAGCTAATATATTTACCGAGGTCCCGTCTAAATTGATTCAGCCGTTTCGGATATTAACCCAGACAAACAAACAGACAGAGCCAAAAGTTATGAAGAAAAAAATTAGAGTAAGAAAAAATCTTTATTGAGAACTCATTATTTATTTATGTGTATATTACTAGCGATGCCCGCGACTTCGTCCGCTTGGATATAGGTTTTTTATATATCCCGTGGGAACTATTTGATTTTCCAGCATAGAAAGTATCCTATGTCCGTCTCCAGGACGCAAGCTATCCCTGTGCCAAAAATCATTTCATTTCGTAACAAACAGTCAGAGGGACAGAGAGAGTTACTTCCAAATTTATAATATTAGTATGGATTAAAAAATTGTTTAATAATGTTTTACTGGGCATATGAAACTTAAGCCGTAGTAGCCCAGGGGCCGGGCGCTCGCCTTTTATTTCATAGTACGCGAGTGACCCGAGTTCGATCCACGGTGCCGGAACCTATAAAATTGTTCTGCAATTTTAAAAGCTGGTTTACCACGTGCTCAGCGGCGAAGGAAAACATCGTGAGGAAACCTGCATGTCCGACGATTAAAAATGTTTATAAGACATGTGAAGTCCGCCAACCCGCATTGGAGCGGTGCGGCGGACTCTTCCCTGCTCAGCAGTGAGACATTTATAGGCTGTTACTTTACTTTATAATTTACTTTTTATGAGACATAAGAACTGTCTGCGGGTGATATGCGCAGAGCGATGCCACAAAAAACTTTGCGATGGAATGTTCTGGGTGAACTGTTATGGGCAGGCTTTGCATTTACCATCAGGTTAACGACTTGCTTCTCTCGTTACTTGCTTATTAAAAAAAATGAGTTTATGCTTAAATGGTCATACGAGCTCTTAGACTTACACATCCTACATCCATGCTCCATCACCATCATCATCATTTCAGCCTAACACTAGTCCACTACTGAAGATAGGCCTCCCTCATAGATGGCCACATAAGTTTGTAGCTCTCATTTGGAAGGGATGTTGCTACCTAACCGTAGTTCCAGATGTCCGAAGAAGATTCTGCTGCCCAGCGCAATCAGTAATAATATTGAAATATTGCCGCCTTAGGCCGCTAAATCCGTGATGGATCTTTGTATGTCATATAAATATTTGTACCGCGTGGGAATCGTACCCACGACCGCACGGCGTAGAAGCCAATTGCTTAGTGCTGATATCTTAGGCAAATGCTGTGTCACCCGGAACATTTCTTTGTGGCACCACATAGCGCCCATACATCTGCGACTCATGTGCTCAGTAATTACACTAGCTCCCAGTGCCTTTCAGACCGAAACACAGTAATATTTGCACACCACTGCAGAATAACTGGCCTTGTGGTGGTACCTACCCAGACGGACTCCTGCGTAGGAATCCTACCACCACACAAGTAAGTAATTACGTAGTTTGTTAATGGTTTTCTTTGATCAACGATATAGTAATTGTGTGTAAAAATAATATGATGGTGCCGTGTGGTGGCGGCTCGTTAAAAGAATACTACTCCTCCATCTCATCCAATGGATCTCGTGAAAAGCGAGTAAGGCATAAAACTGCACTGTGCACCCAATAGCGCATGGTGGCGATGGGCTCACCACCTATCACACCAAGTGCATTATATTGTTTTGGTGAAACGTGGATTGTGGTAGTCATCTGCTTTTGCAGTGAGTGTCCAGTCTCTGACTACCCCTTAGGGGATACAGTCGTGATCTTATGTATGTAGTAAATTGGAGCAAGTTAGTCTAGATTTCGGTCTGAAAATAAACCGCAGCAAGACGAAGGTCATGATTGTCGATCGATCTAACAACAACTCGCCTGAAGACACTAAAATTGCGAATTGCGATCTCGTTCAATCATACACCTACCTTGGGGCACTAATATCGCACGGAAGTGAATGCGCGGATGAGATTAAACGACGCATGGCTATCACCAGGTCCGCCGTGGATCGGCTTAGGAAAGTATGGAGAAACAGAAACATCACAAAGGCCACTAAAATGCGACTTGTAAGGACTTGTCAGTAGTGTTTCCCATATTTCTTTACGGTGCTGAGAGGTGTACTTTAAGGGAAAGCGAGAAAAATATAATAGACGCTCTAGAAGTGTGGTGCTTTAGAAGAATGCTTGGCATAACCCGGACACAGTTCCGAACCAACAACTCAATCATCCAAGAACTCGGCATTAAACAGCGTCTTTCTTCCATCGTCCAAAGTTGTACTATCACTTTCTTCGGACATATCACACGTCGAGAAGACACTGCTGTGGAACGACTGGGTGCGGTGGTGCAGGGGAAAGTCGAAGGCACTAGAGCGCGCGGTAGGTCACCGATGCGATGGACCGACCAAGTCAAGACTACACTCAATGGAAGAAGAGCTACAGTACTAGAGGAATGGCGACGGATTGTAAAGTTTGCTACCACCTCTGATGTGTCGACCACGACCACTCTGCCACGATTGACGCGAGTTGACGACAAAGAAGAATCGTAATTAGATAAATATCATATAAACGATTGCAAAAATGTTTGTATCCTAGACAAGATTTTTAAAGTTCGTATTTACCTTATATAATTTCAACCTATAAAGAAAAACATTACTCAGAATCTGTTAGGTGTAAAGTCGGTAACACATTACCGCGATCCGATATCGAAAATATTTTTTATGATTCATACAATGAAGTTTCATATTTATTTTCTAATAATTTATTTACTTGAATCTGTTACTGTGCAGAATTAGCTAGTCAGCACAGATATTAATGTAATGCAATTAACTGAAAGCATACAATCATCATCACCATAGTCATATCAGCACATCACAAGTCCACTGCTGAACATTGGTCTTCTTTTGTAGCCATCTGTGGAGGAGGCCTATCATTTACAAATAAATACGGTTGTATTGATCCAGTTGTGTGCATCAGTGTGGCAACTTTTGTACATCGACATGTCATAAATCTCAAATCAATCTTTTTTTTTATTTGGTATAATTGACCCCAGAAAGTGCGCAAAACGTTTACCTGATGGTAAGTGCGACGTCTGCCCATAACAAAAGCTCTGTCACCCAGAACATTTCTGTGTGACACCACACCGCGGCTGTCACCCTAAGACATCAGTTCTTAAGTCTCATATGCCTAGTGGTTACGCTAGCTCTCAGTGCCCTTCAAACCGCAACACACTAATGGTTGCACAGTACTGCTTCACGGCAGAATAACTGGCCTTGTGGTGGTACTTACCTAGACGGATTCCTGCATAGGAAATCTATAAAAATACCTTTTTTTTAAATACTGAAATTAGGGAAAGAAATAAAACAAATTTATTTGTCGCTGTAATACCGATTGTATGAACATTCGACAGTATATTTTTGACAATGGTTCATTTTAAATAATGCAGAGTCGAAGTAATGTGCTGGCATCCTAATGCCTGACAAAGTGTAGTGGAAAAGTTTTGTGGATTATGCGTTGAAGTATGCGGAGAAAAACACAGGTGGGCCGCGGTAGTAACGCTTTTATAGCAAGGCACTTAAAAATATATACAACTAGCTAATACACGCGGCTTTGCCCGCGCGAGGTTCCACTACACTTTAACCAAGGTACATTGATTTCCCTCAGAAACCATAATTTTCCCGGATAAAAAGTAGCCTATGTTGTTCTAGGACCTTTAAACTGTCTGCATACCAAAAATAAGTTTAGAAAATCCAAAAGTGCATTCATTTAACTTTTAAGAAAAAAAAATTCGAATTAAGGTTCAAATATTTCATTCAGTCATTTCCATTTTAGATGAAAACAATAAGAAAAAATACAAGTGCTATACTTTTGATAATAAATAGGAAACCAGTAGATAAAATTCTGGACACGATAAAAAAAACCCGGTCTCGATACGTCAATTTTTTCGTGAGTTATCGTGATCACATCCGTTAAAAAATTAGGACGTGCACGTAATTTTTTTTTAAATTGTTTTTTTTATCAAAGGAGCAATATCATATATTTTAATTAATTAAAGTGTTTTCTTGATATGAGTCTATTTAAATTAGCATTTAGGTGCAATACAATAGTCATAGAGGCATTTGAAGAGCGCCGAATCCCTTGACCAGGACATGTCGGGTATAAAGCACTATCTCGCTTCGCGCCTTGAGACGTGCAATAACGTCCATCGGTCACTCCGTTGAAGACTGAAAGACGAACAAACAAACCAACCAACACACTTTCCGATTTATAATATCTGTATGGATGTAAAATGCACGTTTCTTCTTGACTAGCCCGCCTATTCAATTGTAAAGTTATACCTTACAAAGATTTAATCTATCGAAACAAAATCTACACAGTTGTAGAAATGTGTTGGTAGTTGATATTTTTACTGGTGGTAGGACTGCTATGCAGGAATCCGTCTAGGTAGGTACCACCGCAGAGTCAGTTATTCTGCTGTGAAGCAGCAGACTTAAGAAACAATCTCAGGGAGACACATCATTTTTTATGGGCAGAAGATACACTTACCATCAGGTGTACGAACAGCTCTTCAAGTCTCTATCTTAAAAGTTATTTAATCTATTGAAAGGCTTAAGAGAATCTACCAACCCATCTCGTCCCGTGGGCGTCGTAATAGTCGACAGGGGGAAACTAAAAACCAGGAGATGGGCAGCAGCATCTTTCTGGAACATCAGAATAAATAAACTGCGGTTGCCATTCCACCTGCCAAGCGTGGCAACTAAGGAAAATTCCCCCGAAAAATGGCACCTTTTGTGGCAATAATTGGGGGAGGCCTATGTTCAGCAGTGGACTAGTGAAAGGCTGAAATGATGGTGATGATGGTGTAGATATGAGTGGAAGTTGATGTAATAGGTCGGGGAAAAAGTCTTTTCGCATGTAGTATGTTTAACTTTCTGTCAAAATGAGTAAAAAAATGAAAAAATAAAAAAGTAAAAAATGCTACGCAAACCGAGGGTAAGCCGCGGGAAGAAGATGCAGTAAGAGTAGCGCAAAGTCGGTTTAGCCGTTTTCAATCCGGGAATTTTGATGTCAAAGGTGCACCTCGCTCTGGTCGCCCTGATACGGATAAAATGGACGCCATTTTTGAAAAAGTGGAGCAAGATCGGCAAATCAGTGGTTACGAAATAGTTGAAGAACTGTGAATTGACCGTAAAACAGTTTTCACCCATTTAAAAAAAAACCTTGCTACACAAAAAAGCTCGATATTTGGGTGCCACACGAGCTCGCTGAAAGAAACCTAATGAACCGTGTACTCATTTCCGATTCTTTATTGAGACGTAAGACTTAGAGTTTGGCTGGGAGGTGTTAATGCATTCGCCATATAGCCCTGATCTTGCACCATCAGATTTCCACTCTTTCGGTCTCTTTACAATTCTTTAGCTAGTGTCAGCTTAACATGGAGAGGGGACTGATAAAACTACTAGTCCCGTTATTTTGCTCAGATGTCCCAAAATTTCTACAGCAACGGGATCATGTCATACACCTTCAAGACGGCAAAAAGTCATCGAACAAATTGCCATATATATACTGCAATAAATGTAAATAAACTTTAAAAAAAAGGCATGAGTTTTCATATAAAATGCGAATAAACTTTTTCCCCAAACCCTTTACGTGAGCTAGTCAAGACAGGACAGTGTCAAAATGGGGGCCTACGTTCAACAGTGGGCTTACGATATGCTTTAATTACGATGAATTCGCAAATAACTGGTGGTAGGATTCCTATGCAGGAATCCGTCTAGGTAGGTACCACCCCAGGGCCAGTTATTCTGCCGTGAAGCAGTAGTGTGCAAACATTACTGTGTTTCGGTTTGAAGGGCACTGAGAGCTAGCGTAATCACTGGGCATATGCTGATGTCTCAGGGTGACGGGCGCATTGTGGTGTCACACTGTTCTGGGTGACACAGCATTTATTATGGGCACACGTTGCACTTACCATCAGGTGAACGTTTTGCTGGTTCCGTCACTTTTATGAAATAAAAAAAAAAAAAAAAAAAAATAAGATCATGTTACCGATTTCTGTGCTAAACTTAAGTCGCCACCAATTAGACATCGTTGGATTACTTACATTCTATCCCACAGTATATTCGAACTCTACGATCCCTACATTCTATTCCAAAAACACTGAGGTATCTGAAAGTTGAGTATGAGTTCTTGGGCGCGATCTAAGAACGCTCTGGAAAAATCTGATTCGGCCAGATCTTCTCTTAGTAGATCTATAAAATTTTATAATTAATTTCCTAAAAGTGTTAACACAAAAACTGACAGATTTCAAAAAAAAAAAAACTTGACTAGAACATAGAGTCTTGTCGACCGCGTGGCGTAGTGGTTAGCGTACCTGACTTCTGCGCCACCGGTCCTGGGTTCGATTCCCAGCCGGAGGTAACATTTGTGCAAAAACACAAATTGTTGCTTTTCGGGTCTGGTTGTGTTGTGCATGTGAAATGTATGTTTGTAAAACGCACCCACGATACAGGAGAAAATCCTAGTGTGGGGCTTCGTTTTTAAAAAAAAAAAAAAAAAAGAGTTATGATGTACTGACATTGTAACATAATAGTCAAGAAGACATTATTAGATAAACAGTCTTATTCATAAAATATATAGAAGCTTTATAGCCTGGTTCCGAAGAGATTACTCATTTTTGACAGAAGTTTGCAGCCAAATATATACAAATTCACAGTTTCAATTATATTGATATGGAATTTGATTAGGACGACAACATAACCATGTTGTAGTTTTTTTTTTATTGTATAAAGTGTCGAAACGAGCAAAACATTCACCTGATGGTGAGTGCAACGTCCGCCCACAACAAATGCTGTGTCACCCAGAATATTTCTGTGTGACACCACACTGCGCCCATCACCCTGAGACATCAGTTCTTAAGTCTCAAATGCCCAGTGATTACGCTAGCGCTTCAAACCGAAAAACAGTAATGTTTGCACATTACTGCTTCACGGCAGAATAACTGGCCCTGGGGTGGTACCTACCTAGACGGTATCATAATGAATTTTATAATACGTTTAGTATGTCTAATTGGCTTTATAATTATTCAGTGTAATAAATCTATAATAAGTATTCTTTATGAAAAAGACCAAAAGAATATTGTATACAAAGTAGACTACATAGAGGACAAAAATGTGTGGAATAACTCCTAATATGCACTTGCAAATCCCAAGGTTACCAAACATATGATGTTATAACAAATTAATGTAATTTATAAATGACATTATGTAATATGGCATTGGTGACATTATGTAAAAAGTCACCAGAGTTTCTAGTCGATTTTTCGCTGAGGTCTTTTTTGAACCTAATTATAGAAATAGGACTGTTAAAATAAAATATTTTTTAATACATAATTGTCAAGGAAAGATTTACGAAATATGAATATTTATGTAAAAAAATTTAACAAAATATTAAGGAGCTTCATATCTTATAATACCCTGCAGCTATTCCCCGACATGACACCTTTTTTCCTAAACTGTTACGATATATGTGGTGGTAGCTCAGGGGCTAGACGCTCGCTTTAAATTTCATAGTACGCGAGTAACCTGGATTCGATTCCCGGTGTCGGCACCACTAAAATTGTTAATTGCAATTTTAAGTGCTGATTTACCACGTCCTCGGCGGTGAAGGAAAACATCGTGAGGAAACCTGCATGTCTGAGAAATAACAAATATTTCGAAGACATGTGCAGTCCGCTGGTCCAATGCGGGTTGCATTGGACCAGCGTGGCGGATTCTTCCTAGCTCCAAAACCCTCTCAGAAATGAGAGTGGCCTAGTGGTCAGAGTACCTGACTTCTACGCCACGGGTCCTGGGTTCGAATCCCAGCCGGAGCCAACATTTGTGCTAAAACACAAATTGTTGGTTTTCGGGTCTGGTTGTGTTGTGATTGTCTCCGTGTTTCTGACACTGCATCCTAGCCTACCTCCGATCTTATCGCATCAGCGTTACATCGGGCGCGGGTAGGTTGGGACGAGTGAGTGCCTCTGTGTTTGCGCGTACACTTGTGTCACTATAATATCTCCTGCGCAGTTGATGGCTCTCGACAGTATTCGGAAGTTGTCGCCGTGGTCGAAACCGGCCAGGAGAACACACACACACATTGTATAGAGTGTTCTTATGAGCTAACGGTCTAAATTCAATAAAAAAGTTTTGCCAATAGCTTTGATATATGCTAATAACTTTTTCGATGTATTTTGGATCGAGGTGCCAACCGAAGAAATTTTTTTTAGCCTCGCCTGTGCTGTCGAGTCATTCGAAGATAAGTAAAAAATACTATTGTAATCTGATATTGTTTTTGCTGATAGACGCTAAGATGGATTGATTTGCTAACCCTAGAAAAAATGTTAGAAATTCTCATGCTGTTGAATCATTCGAAAACAAATATAGAATCACTATTCGAAGCTTCTTTTATGGGATAAAGTGACACTACTACCAAAATGTTCACCTGATGGTAAGTGGAAACAACAAATTCTGTATTTCCCGGAACACTTCTGCGTGACACCACACTGCGCCGGTCGCCCTGAGACATAGTTCTTAAGTATGAGACTTAATACCCATTGATTACGCTAGCTCTCAGTGCCCTTCAGAGCGCAACAAAATGATGCTTCCGCACTACTAATGACAGATTAACTGACCTGGGCTGGTACCTACCTAGTCGGATTCCTGCATAGGAATCCTACAAACAGTTAAGTTATTTTCGTGATGACATTTCGAGTTCTTTATCATACTACTCCTTTTTTTTTAATACTACTGGCGGTAGGATTCCTATGCCGGAATCCGTAGGTTGGTACCCTATGCCAATTATTCTGCCGTGAAGCAGTAGTGTGGCAAGCGTTACTGTGTCGGTCTGAAGGGCATCTGAGAGCTTGCGTAATTACTGGGCATATGAGACTTAAAAACTAATGTCTCAAGGTGACAAGTGAATTGTGGTGTCACATAGAACTGTTCTTTGTGACGTATGACTTACCATCGGGTGAACGTTTTGCTCGTTTCGTCACTTTTTCCAATGAAAATAAACAGGAGCTAGAGTTTAACTACGAACCCACATGATAGTCAGTGCCTTTCTGTTGAATGTAGTAGTATATCTTCTTCATCAGTGTGTAAAAAGGCCTCTTCCAAATTAAGAGTATCTGCCAAATTTGTCGTTACTGTTTCGACGTTCCCGTGAGAGCTAATCTCAGTCCATGTTTTGTCGTCGTCGTCGTTTCAGCCCATCACAAGTCCACTGCTGAACATAGGCCTCCCCCATAGATAGCCACAAAAGTTTGTAGCTCTTGGCTTTAGCTTGGCAGGCGGGTTGACAATCGCAGTTTATTTATTCATATGTTCCAGGAAGATGCTGCTGCCCATCTACTGGTTTTAATTTCCCTCTGTCATGTTCGTGTGTATGTTTTTTTAAGTCTATTCACCTTGGTTTTTTGTGTCTTAAAACATAAAGTACCAACGTATTTGTATGAAAAGTTGTCTTGAGTGTCGAGTGAGAGGTCACACGGGGAGGACCCGTGGACATTGGGCACTGCCAATGTGTCACGGTTACGCCAAATAAAATAACTCGACCAAAAAAAAATCACTACCCGAAGTTATGTTTCTGATGACATTCCGAGTTCTTTGTTATGCTACTCCTTTTTTGAAATATATTTTTAATACTACTGGTAGTAGGATTTCTATGCAGGAATCCGTAGATTGGTACCCTAGGGCCAGTTATTCTGCCGTGAAGCAGTAGTGTGCAGGCGTTTCTGTCTGTCGGTCTGAAGGGCACTGAGAGCTTGAGTAATTACTGGGCATATGGGACTTAAGAACTAATGTCTTAAGGTGACAAGTGAATTGTCGTGTCATACAGAACTGTTCTTTGTGACACAGCATTTGTTATGGGCAGACGTTGCACTTACCATCAGGTGAAAGTTTTGCTCGTTTCGTCAATTTTTACAAACTTCATACAATAAAAAAAAATTCTCAGACATGCAGGTTTCCTCACGATGTTTTCCTTCACCGCCGAGCACGTGGTAAGTCAGCACTTAAAATTGCAATTATCAATTTTAATTTGGTGCCGGCACCGGAATCGAACCCAGCTCACTCGCGTACTGTGAAATTTGAAGCGAGCGCCCAGCCCCTGAGCTACGACGGCTATTAGATTAAGTATTGTCATTGTTACTAACACGAATATGGATGCAAATTTCAAAATAGATGATTATTAATATTTTTGCAAACATCAGAAGAATGAGGTTTCGCTTAAACATAACAAAATGTAATTTTGTGTTAATTTGGCTTATATTGGTTAGATAAGAAAAATAATGGCAAAATAAGTATTCTCTTCGTTTAATTAGCACATTAAAAATAATAATTCATATTAAAGTACCAGCATAGTATATTCATATCTATATTTATATTGTAGTTATAACTACTTATTTATATGTAGGTATGTATGTATGTATATTTTTTTCTAATGTTTTTTTTTTATTAATGTTTGCTGCGCCCCCTATAATATGTTTATCTCTGCTTAGCCTTATGTTTGTCTTAGAGATAATGCCTTCAGGCATTAAGTCCGCCATATGTACTATTGAGTGCATAGAAGTTTATACAAAAAAAAAAGTCACAATCATATAAAAAAGTAAAGGACATTTATAGGCTGTTAGCCTATAAACTCCCCACTGTTGAGCACAGTCTTCCTCTCATTTGTTAAAAGGGTGTAGGAGCTGGGGCAAGTCCGCCAACGCTGGTCCAACGCGGATTGGCAGAATTCACATATCCTTTAAATATTTTTATCTCTCGGACATTTAGGCTTCCTAACGATGTCTTCCTTTTGGAACAAGTTTAGAGATGTGTGTGTGCAAGCTGATGCCTGCGACTTCGTCCGCGATATAGGTTTTTTAAATATCCCGTTGGAACTATTTGATTCCCCGGGATAAAAAGCACCCTGTGCAAGCTACCTCTGTGCCGAATTTCGTTAAGTACGGGTCATTGGTTGAGCTGTGAAAAGGTAGGTAACTCTCTACATCTAGGCATCACGCACAAAGGAGTGTGAGTTTCGGCATAGTTAAAGTTTGTATGGAGAAAGAAGAAGCGAAAAAGCTAAAATACCTGCTGTGTCACAAGTAACAGTAAATTAAATAAAGCATTCATTATTTATGTTCTCACTGCGAATGTCAACAATGACAATGACACAATAGTATGTGGTCAAACAGTCGCACAGAGAAGAGATTGCCGCCATAGAACTTTAAAATGTTGCCAACAAATAATTACACAAACCTTGATAAACTTCAAACTTAAAATTGTTACCTCTATATGACCACTAGTATATATAATTACACATAATATTCGTTAATAATGAAAACCGTACAAAAACACGCCAGGCTATATCTATCTATGTGACGGCTGGTTGATCACAGTACAAAATTTTTTTTTTTTTTTTTAATTTATGTCTTACTTTGTGCATACATGACCTTCCACTTCTGGTTGTGTATCGTCCAAATAATAAAGAATGAAATAGTTTGAGAAGTATTTACGATTACGATGTATTTAGTTTGTACAAACAAAAATTTTGAAATGGTTTTGTGGAAGATCATAAGTAAAGGACAATAATGTTAGTGACGCCATTTTTGTTTGGTAGACTTTAGTACGTCATGCTCGCTATAATGTCTCTTCTTGCGGCGGCATCGTGTGGGATCGTCGACTTCCCTTTAATATGATTGGGGGGAGGGGGGTTCTGGTTTAGTTTGCTATACACTTATATGTATGTATACTTGTATCATACCCGTCCGATCCCACCGCATATCGGCCTATAAGCCTCCTCAAGGCTCTAGGCAAGATATACGAACGCCTACTACTCGCCCGCTCAAGAGACTTCATGCAGTCTCGAGGGATCCCCATCCACGAGCAGTTTGGATTCCGAGCCAAACACTCATGTACCCAGCAGGTGCACCGCATAACGGAGCACATTCAATCCCGCTTCATACGCGGGCTTCATACTGGAGCGCTCTTCTTCGACGTGGCGAAAGCGTTCGACAAGGTCTGGCACAACGGGCTCGTATACAAGTTATACGGACTCGGTGTGCCAGATCGCCTCGTACTCATCATACGAGATTTCTTACGCAGTCGAACCTTTCGCTACCGCGTCGAGGGGGTGCGATCCGAACCACATCCCATACTAGCCGGCGTACCACAAGGCTCAGTCCTAGGTCCCGTGCTCTACACCCTTTTCACGAACGACATACCGCACACCAGCGGCGTCGAACTCGCCCTCTTCGCAGACGATACCTGCCTCTATGTATCTGGGCGTAATCCAGACTCCAATCCGCAGCCCGAACCCTCGGAAACTGGTTTCGGAAATGGAGGATCGAGGTCAACCCCATCAAAAGTGCAGCCATGTACTTCTCGCGGCGCTTAACGCCGCGCCTCCCCACCATAGAGTTATTCGATCGTCCAATCCCCTGGGAAAAGACAGTCAAATACTTAGGCGTCCTATTAGACTCGAGACTCAGCTTCGGTCCACATATTAACCGTGTAAGGAACCGAGCTGCGTTCGTCCTCGGCCGATTACATCCGTTACTAAATAAAAATAGCAAAATGTCCTTACGTAATAAAATTACACTTTACAAAGCCTGTATTCGGCCAATTATGACATACGCAAGCCCCGTATTTGCGCATGCCTCCCCGCGTCAAATTCACCGACTTCAGGTAATACAAAATCGATTCATGCGTAAAGCCACGGGAGCACCGTGGTTCGTGCGTAATGCTAACCTTCATATCGATTTAGGGCTTCCTACCATAGCCCAATATCTAAAGTTGGCCTCTCGCCGATACTTCGACTCTGCTGCCACGCACCCCAACCCACTGGTTGTAAGTGCCGCCACATACAACCCCCTCGCGATACACCAAAACTCGACCCGCGGAAAAAGGAGACCAAGGCACGTCCTCGAGGACCCTGACGACGCGACCACTAGGGCCCAAGCGCTCTACTCATCACTACGCAAACACACAACATCACCATCATACCGCCCCCGCCGTCGGCGAGGGCGTATCAGACAAAGTTATTCGCGATACCGCCGCATCTCAGGTCGGTTCTCCCCTAGCAGTAGTATCATAAACAGAAGCGTCGCTGGAGTTTCTTGCGCCATTTCTTCTCCGGCGGAAACGCATTCCGAATTGGTGGTAAACTTATCTAATAATAGTCATGATAATAGTAATAATAGTAGTAGTAATATTGCCCTCCCGATTGCAGTAACTGACCGAGCCGAGGCCGGCCCCCTTGGGCACCCTCGAGTCGGTTACTCACGCGAACAGGATGACGGTCCAAGCCGAGGTCCCCTCTTGGGGGCCCTTGCGCCAGTCATCCATAAATAAAGGTTTCGGCTAAGCGCCCTCAGCGCTATGCCACCTTTCAATCCGGCGAAGCTGTAAAAGCCTTCGGGCTAACAGTGACCATCAGTCCTAAAAAAAAAAAAAGGATGGTCTAGTACTAACAAATTTAAATGACTAATATATGATTTTTTTTTATTTAAATTTTTATTGGATAAAGTGATGAAACGAACAAAAAGTTCACCTGATGATAAGGGCAACGTCTGCCCATAACAAATGCTGTATCACCCAGACCATTTCTGTGTGACACCTCACTGTGCCCATTACCCTGAGACATCATTTCTCAAGTCTCATATGCCCAGTAATTACGTTAGCTCATAGTGCCCTTTAAACCGAAACACAGTAATGTTTGCACACTACTGCTTCACGACGGAATAACTGGCTCTGGGGTGGTACCTACCTACACGGATTCCTGCATAGGAATCTTTCCACCGTATAATATGCCGTCGCTGTATAGTGGCGGCTTAAGGAAATCTACCACCCCATCTCATCCCCTGGGTGTCGTAAAAGTCAACAGGTCAAATTAAAACATAAATCATAGACAATAATCGAGTGCCTCAAGAACAGTACCCGCGCTCCCCCGCTAGACTGGAACAAATGCATTTTTTGTTTCGGGCATCAAGACTCGTGTTTTAACCAACTAACGTTGAGTGTCCACTCAAAATGAGCGTCGCGCACTCTCCATCTAAACTGCGCCAGAGGTCTAATATCGATTCCGAACCGGATCTTACAGAATACGATTTGTGTAAACCCTCAGATACGCAAATAACACTACGAAAACGTAAGCAACCTGTACCACTCGGACATCGTGTGTAAGGAAGATTTCGAAGGCTTCAAGAATGAAATGAGGTCGTTTCTGCAGGATTTAAAGAAGACAAATGATGAATTCATACATATTATGAGGTCAGATATAAGTGAAATTAAATCCCAAGTGAACTCTGTGACGTCAACACTTGATAATCTAACAAAAGAACACAATCAGTTTAAATCGGATTTGTTGGACCTAACGAAGTGCTTGGACTTCCATTCCATGGCTTCCGACGATCTTCGGCCGCAGTCCGTCGTGATGGCTAGTGATATCACACAATTGAAGAGTGTCGAACAAGAACTCAATTGTCACAAGACAATTCAGCTATGTGAACTACGACGAGAATACAATATTCAGCAACAACGTGATCGCTCGTGCAATATTGAGATCTCCGGGCTTCCTGAAAAGAAAAATGAAAACCTTTCCCAAACTCTAATATCAATCTGCGATCATCTAATCACGTGGATACTATTGTAAGCAGGGCTTATCGTAATCTTGGCTTCGTATTACGCACTGGTCGTCCCTTTTCATGTTCTATTAGTCAGAATATTGTATATTACGCTTACGTTCGAAGTATTTTAGAATACGCTAGTCCAATATGGTCTCCTTATTATAATGATTATTCAAATCGTATTGAAACTATACAAAAAAAAAAAATCGTAAAACATCTTAACTTAAAATATACGAGTAGAAAAATAAATTCTGGAGCTACGTATGAAGAGATATGTCGTGCTTTCAATCTTCTCACGTTATATGAGCGTCGCCAAGTTCTTGATACGAGCTTGCTTTTTGATAGAATTCGTGGTGATGTCAATTGTCCAGAACTTATTGAACACGTAAGCTTTATCACGCCAAGACGTCGCACTAGACACACGTCTTTATTTTATGTACCATTTCATTCCACCAACTATGGTAAGAATTCTATACTTTGTCGATTACCTCGGACATACTAATACGCTTTTTAACGTTGATCCTTTTACGGGCTCAAAACGTGTATCGAAAGATAAAGTAACACGTCGCCTATTTAATGCAGATGGAAACATCAATTAATATTCGAATTAAATTAATATTGGCCTACAGCTGGACTTAGGCTCATGTAAACCATCACCAGTCTAGAACCAAAGTCATGCACGGACCCAATTTAATTTAATTTACTGTCAACACTTAACTACTTATTTACTTTTACTACATGCACACATGTATTTATTCTTATTATATTATATTATTATATTCTTTTTATATAATTTAGATTAATTGTTATTGTTTTTTAATTTTTTTCACCATTGTTCAAGTTTTTTTTCTCATTTCTCAAATCTGCTAACCATATAATAATTTTTTTTTCTTCTTTTTTAAATAAATGTGTTCGCCTCTAAAAACCTAAAATATAAATTGTAAAACGTGGATAGTTGTAATTGGCTAACAGTATTTGGGGATATTGTAATGTATATATTTTTTGCTGTAACTGTCCTGAGTAATAAAATAATAAAAAAAAAAACAGACAATAGGCAGCAGCTTCTTCCTGGAACATCAGAATAAATTACGGTTGCCAACCTGCCAGCCAAGCGTGGCAACTATGGCAAAATTCCCTCCTAATGAGAGCTACAAACTTTGGTGGCAAGCTATGGGGGAGGCCTGCGTTCAGCAGTGGACTGAAATTATATCATTATTATATATAACTCGAATAATCATAAAACATGCAGCGGTATTACGAACCTGATATGAGACCACTCCTCTTTTTACACGCTTTATATTAGCTTCACTTGAATGTTTGTATGTTTGTTTTTACCGACTCCTTAGGGCTCGATTTTCTCCTACTTTCAACGATCAGATTTAATTCAAATTTTGCACACCTGTCAAAGACCGATGGCAATGCAATAATTCGACTAAAAAAATAAAAAAAATACTTTAAAAAAATTAAAAAAATTAAAAAAACTCGCTTTTATAGAAAATCCAAGTAAATTACTCAATAGATGGCGCTAATATATTACCTGTTATAGAGGCCATCGTCTTAAATTAGTTTGTAACAAAATAAATAATAGTTTAAAAAACTTAAAAAAAACATGCTTTTATAGAAAATCCAACTAAAAAATAGAAAATAAATTTTAATAAATTTGGATTATGATTGGTAAAAAAAAGTAAAGTTTCAGCCTATAAATGTCCCACTGCTGAGCACAGGCCGCCTCTCATTTCTGAGAGGGTTTAGGAGCTAGTAAGAATCCGCCACGCTGCTCCAAGGCGGGTTGGTGGACTTCACATGTCTTCTAAATATATTTTCCTTCACCGCTAAGCACCTGGTAAATTAGCACTTAAAATTGTAGAACAATTTAAGAGGTGCTGGCACCGGGGATCGAACCCAGGGTACTCGCTTACCATGAAATTAAAGGCGAGCACCAGGCCCCTGAGCTACCACGGCTTAAGATTAGTGTAAATAAGAAATAAATGTATATTATTAAAAAAAAGCGTGTGGTGCATATTGTGTCAATAAAATGTTTATAACTATTGACACTATACATGCATCCTACGCTTTTTATATATATATATATATATTTATTTTTTATTTACACTAATCTTAATCCAAATTTATTAAAATTTATTTTCTATTTTTTAGTTGGATTTTCTATAAAAGCGTGTTTTATAAGTTATTATTTATTTATAAATCGTTTAAAAATGTATATGGTACTGGGAAAAAAAACTAAACGAAAGAAATATTAATTCAATCGAAGCACGCTCCGTTACAAAAATTTGAAACAGATACAAGTTTTTTTTTTTTTTTAGGACTGATGGTCACTGTTAGCCCGAAGGCTTTTACAGCTTCGCCGGATTGAAAGGTGGCATAGCGCTGAGGGCGCTTAGCCGAAACCTTTATTTATGGATGACTGGCGCAAGGGCCCCCAAGAGGGGACCTCGGCTTGGACCGTCATCCTGTTCGCTTGAGTAACCGACTCGAGGGTGCCCAAGGGGGCCGGCCTCGGCTCGGTCAGTTACTGCAATCGGGAGGGCAATATTACTACTACTATTATTACTATTATCATGACTATTATTAGATAAGTTTACCACCAATTCGGAATGCGTTTCCGCTGGAGAAGAAATGGCGCAAGAAACTCCAGCGACGCTTCTGTTTATGATACTACTGCTAGGGGAGAACCGACCTGAGATGCGGCGGTATCGCGAATAACTTTGTCTGATACGCCCTCGCCGACGGCGGGGGCGGTATGATGGTGATGTTGTGTGTTTGCGTAGTGATGAGTAGAGCGCTTGGGCCCTAGTGGTCGCGTCGTCAGGGTCCTCGAGGACGTGCCTTGGTCTCCTTTTTCCGCGGGTCGAGTTTTGGTGTATCGCGAGGGGGTTGTAACTTTAGATATTGGGCTATGGTAGGAAGCCCTAAATCGATATGAAAGTTAGCATTACGCACGAACCACGGTGCTCCCGTGGCTTTACGCATGAATCGATTTTGTATTATCTGAAGTCGGTGAATTTGACGCGGGGAGGCATGCGCAAATACGGGGCTTGCGTATGTCATAATTGGCCGAATACAGGCTTTGTAAAGTGTAATTTTATTCCGTAAGGACATTTTGCTATTTTTATTTAGTAACGGATGTAATCGGCCGAGGACGAACGCCGCTCGGTTCCTTACACGGTTAATATATGGACCGAAGCTGAGTCTCGAGTCTAATAGGACGCCTAAGTATTTGACTGTCTTTTCCCAGGGGATTGGACGATCGAATAACTCTATGGTGGGGAGGCGCGGCGTTAAGCGCCGCGAGAAGTACATGGCTGCACTTTTGATGGGGTTGACCTCGATCCTCCATTTCCGAAACCAGTTTCCGAGGGTTCGGGCTGCGGATTGGAGGCGTTTAGAGATAGTGTCTGGATTACGCCCAGACACATAGAGGCAGGTATCGTCTGCGAAGAGGGCGAGTTCGACGCCGCTGGTGTGCGGTATGTCGTTCGTGAAAAGGGTGTAGAGCACGGGACCTAGGACTGAGCCTTTATAGTAGGCGTTCGTATATCTTGCCTAGAGCCTTGAGGAGGCTTATAGGCCGATATGCGGTGGGATCGGACGGGGGTGGGATCGGACGGGACTAGACCATCCTTATATAATTTTTCTGGTGACTTATATTTTGATACAGATATTATGATTTCTGAGCCGTGGTAGCTCGTGGTAGCCGTGGGCCTGGTGCTCGCCTGGGTTAAATCCCCGGTGCCATTACCTCTAAAATTGTTCTACAATTTTAAGTTCTGATTTACCACGTGCTTAGCATCATGAGGAAACCTGCATGTCCGAGGAATAGAAATATTTTGGAAAGTCCGCCAACCCGCATTGGAGCAGCGCGGCGGACTATTCCCGACTCCAAAACCCTCATAGAAATGAGAGGAGGCATGTGCGCAGCAGTGGGACATTTTATAGGCTGTTACTTTACTTTTTTTTATGATTTTCTGGGGGAAATTATCGCGCTGTAGTTTTTCCTGCAGTACACCGTAGGATATCATATCAGAAGCTTTTGACAGGTCTAAATAACAAGAATACACGGTTGTTTTCCTTTCAACATATTAGTCGCCGTATGGTAGCGGCTTAAGAGAACTGCCAAGCGTGGGAACTTTGGCAAAATTCCCACAAAAGGAAAGCCACAAACTTTTGTGGCAGTCTATGGGGGAGGCCTTTGTTCAGTAGTGGACTAGTGATAGGCTTTAATGATAGTAGTGAACCGTACGTGTAAAGCCGATGGCTCAGTGGTGAGATAACAAAATAGCGGACTGTATAAATAAAGTTATAATTTTAACCTGCACAACGTTTGTCGTTAAATTACCGACCGTTGATTGGCCGGCCGGCGCGACGCCGCTCGGAACTGCCGGTAGATGCGCCGCGTATCTCCCGCTCCTCATGTCCCTCGCATCGCCGGTGCTGTTGAGTTAGATGACTCAATCAGTCTGCTTAAGGCACAATATAGCAATTTCAGTCATAATCATCATCATTTCAGTCTATCACTAGTCCACTGCTGAACATAGGCATCCCCCATAGTTTGCCACAATAGCTTGTAGCTCTCATTTTGGGAGGAATTTTGCCATAGTTGCCACGCTTGGCAGTTTATTTATTCAGATGTCCCATGAAGATTCTGCTGCCCATCTCCTGGTTTTAATTTTCCCTCTGTCGACTTTTACTACACTTACATACATATATACATAAGATCACGACTGTATCCCATAAGGGGTAGTCAGAGACTGGGCACTCACTGCAAAAACAGATTACTGC
The DNA here is from genome assembly GCA_019845155.1 of Luehdorfia chinensis. Classification (NCBI taxonomy): domain Eukaryota; kingdom Metazoa; phylum Arthropoda; class Insecta; order Lepidoptera; family Papilionidae; genus Luehdorfia; species Luehdorfia chinensis. Next base: position 4,659,328 of record JAHVAK010000390.1, read on the forward strand.
CACAATCCACGTTTCACCAAAACAATATAATGCACTTGGTGTGATAGGTGGTGAGCCCATCGCCACCATGCGCTGTTGGGTGCACAGTGCAGTTTAATTCCTTACTCGCCTTTTACGAGATCCAATGGATGAGATGGAGTGGTAGTATTCTTTTAACGAGCCGCCACCACACGGCAATTTATACATACAAATTTACTACACTTACAGGGTGAAGATAGGGTGGTGCAATTTCAGTAACTGAGCACAGGCCTCTTCTCATTTCTGAGAGGGTTTTGGAGCTAGGAAGAATCCGCCACGCTGCTCCAATGCGGGTTGACGGACTTCACATGTCTTCGAAATATTTTTAATTACTCAGACATGCAGGTTTCCTCACGATGTTTTCCTTCACCTCGAGCACGTGGTAAGTCAGCACTTAAAATTGCAGTTAACAATTTTAGTGGTGCCGGCACCGGGAACCCGGGTCACTCGCGTACTATGAAAATTTTAAAGCGAGCGCCTAGCCCCTTGAGCTAGCACGGCTCCAATTTCAGTGGAGACGTTAAATCTAAAACCAAACTGCGCGTCGCTAAGCTTCCGGTGCTTATTAAACCGCTCGTCAAGCAGACTGCAAAGTACTTTAGCAATAACAATGGCGGACACAATTGTGATAATTTATTTTTGGATACGTCTGATGAGTACAGCAGTTTTGTTTTTGATGATAAGCGGAACAATTGTTCGAATTAGCTTTTAATTTATTTTATTTACTATTTATAAATAAACCATGGTAGCTTTTTAATAGTAGGCGAGTGACCTGAGATCGATTCCCGGATGGCGGCACAATTTCTTCTGCAATTTCAATGCGGGTATGTTCTTGTCGACCACATTCGGACATGACACCACGACCTCGACCACATTTTACTGGTGGTAGGATTCCTATGCAGGAATCCGTTTAGGTAGGTACCACCCCAGGGCCAGTTCTTCTGCCGTGAAGCAGTAGTGTGCAAACATTACTGTGCTTTCGGTTTGAAGGGCACTGTGAGCTAGCGTAATCACTGGGCATTTGAGACTTAAGAACTGATGTCTCAGGGTGACAATAAAAAAAAAACAAAATTACACATGTGGTGACCAATAATGTGGTTCAAAAGATTCTCAGAATTCTGAACATAATACGCTGCAGTAGCGTTGGAAATATTCATAGCCGAAAGATTAAAAAAAAATGATCACTATTTTTATTTATTTTTTTATTTTTATTGTATAAAGTGATGAAACGAGCAAAACGTTCAGCTGATGGTAAGTGCAACGTCTGCCCGTAACAAATGATGTGTCACCCAGAACATTTCTGTGTGACACCTCACTGTGCCCATCGCCCTGAGACATCAGTGTTTAAGTCTCATATGCCCAGTGATTACTCTAGCTCACAATGCCCTTCAAACCGAAACACAGTAATGTTTGCACACTACTGCTTCACGACAGAATAACTGGCCCTGGGGTGGTACCTACCTAGACGGATTCCTGCATAGTGAGTTATGTACTGAGTAATGTTTGCCGCAGCGAAATAAGTGTTTATATGACCTATTAATTCGTGTGGTAGCTGCTTACGAGAATCTACCACCCCATCTCATCCCGTGTCGTATGTCGATGTCGTAAAAGTCGACAGAGGGGTAATTAAAACCAGAAAATGGGCAGCTAATCTTCTTGGAACATCTGAATAACTAAACTGCGTTTGCTAGCCCGTCTGCTAAGCGTGGCAACTATTTTAAAATCCCCCAAAATGAGAGCTACAAACATTTGTGGCAATGTGGACTAGTGAAGGGCTGAAATAATGATGATGATGATGATGACCTATAAATAGTAGTTCAGGGTTTGGGTATTTATGCATGTTCATGCAGATGACCGCGAGGCCAACCCTAATTAGCAAAGAATCCTTATAAATGATTAAATACGAGTATAAAGTCTAAAGTAGAACATAGAATTTTTTTTTCCGTAGCTGCAAAAGGTATTACTAATAAAAACGTACAAAAAGTAGCAATTTAACCTAAAAACTTGATAATAGAACACTAGGTTTATATAAGTCTTATAGTGATCTGACTAAAGCAACATGATGATGATGTTCTCCTAGCCGATTTCGACCACGGCGACAACTGCCGACTACTGTCGAGAGCCATCAACTGCGCAGGAGATATTATAGTGCCACGAGATATTTATATATATACATACATACATACATACATAAGATCACGACTTTATCCCATTAGGGGTAGTCAGAGACTGGGCACTCACTGCAAAAACAGATGACTGCCACAATCCACGTTTCACCAAAACAATATAATGCACTTGGTGTGATAGGTGGTGAGCCCATCGCCACCATGCGCTGTTGGGTGCACCGTGCAGTTTAATTCCTTACTCGCCTTTTACGAGATCCATTGGATGAGATGGAGTGGTAGTATTCTTTTAACGAGCCGCCACCACACAGCTCTTTTATATATATAATTATAATAATATTGTTTTATCTTACATTTTTCGTCATTTTATTGTTACGCCTTAATCAAAATCTCCCGACTCCATGGGTTGACTGGGAGAGAATGCTTAACGGCATTAAGTCCGCCCGTTGTATCCTTTCTTTGTAAGGGAACAATAAAGATTAATAAAAAAGTCTACGTGCAAACACAGAGGCACTCACTCGTCCCAACCTACCCGCGCCCGATGTCACGCTGATGCGATAAGATCGGAGGTAGGCTAGGATACAGTGTCAGAAACACGGGGACAATCACAACACCACCAGACCCGAAAACCTACAATTTGTGTTTTAGCACAAATGTTGGCTCCGGCTGGGATTCGAACCCAGGACCCGCGGCTTAGAAGTCAGGTACTCTGACCACTAGGCCACGCGGTCGTCAACAACCGCATGTTTAAAGACAATTTCAACTGTAAAGTTTCAGCCTATAAATGTCCCACTGCTGAGCACAGGCCTCCTCTCATTTCTGAGAGGGTTTTGGAGCTAGGAAGAATCCGCCACGCTGCTCCAATGCGGGGTGGCGGACTTCACATGTCCTCGAAATATTTTTTCATTTCTCAGACATGCAGGTTTCCGCACGATGTTTTGTTTCACCGCCGAGCACGTGGTAAGTCAGCACTTAAAATTGCAATTAACAATTTTAGTAGTGCCGGCACCGGGAATCGAACCCAGACCACTCGCACTCAACTAAACACTCACTCACAATTTCAACTGAACATAACCTATATAAGTTCTTCTAGATGAACAAAAAAATGACCCTACTTATTGCTAAGAATGCGCTAATGAGCCCTCCTGCACTAAGGCCATATTAATCAAACAGATATTTTATACATATTTATACAAAAAAATATCGTAAATTAATTAAGTTCATCTAGTTGTCGTTTCAGCCTATCAATAGTCCACTGCTGAACATAGACCTCCCCCATAGATTGCCACAAAAGTTTGTAGCTCTCGTTTTGGGGGCATTTTGCCATAGTTGCCACGCTTGGCAGACGGGTTGGCAACCGCAGTTTATTTATTCAGATGTTCCAGCAAGATGCTGCTGCCCATCTCCTGGTTTTCATTTTCCCTCTGTCGACTTTTACGACACCCACGGGATGAGATGGGGTGGTAGATTCTCTTAAGCCGCCACCACACGGCATCTAGTTGTGTACATACCTAAATGGTATGGCCCCTGAGTGAGATGGGGATTTGAAGAATTGAGGGCGGCCTGCGTGTGATTCGACATTGGTTGACCTGTAATGTTCTATGACAAGTCCACTCAATACTGAGCTAATTGCCCTGCTGCCTCTTACTACAGTTCTTAAAAGAATTTAAAACCTGCAACAAATTTCTTTATTTATTATTTTGATTGATTATTTCAAGGCACGGTTAAATATAAATATAAATATTGTTGTAATAGTTATTTTTATCTCTTTTTTAATTGGCACTGCGGTGCTTGTAAAATGTTTTGGTTTATGTTACATACCTTCGATATGTGAAGTGATGGGTCGTCTTTGCTAAAAAATACTGCTTCTTTCTGCTCGTTATATTCTTTATTTCAAGGAAACACATCCCCAAGTCTATTTTATTGAGAACATTTCTTAATAATTGCAATCCTTTGTTGCAACTGCAACACGTTTTATTTAAGAAGTTTAAGTTCAAAAAGTCTGCTACACATTTTATTTAAGAAGTATATGTTCTAAAGTCTGCTACACATTTTATTTAAGAAGTATATGTTCTTAAGTCTGCTACACATTTTATTTAAGAAGTATATGTTCTAAAGTCTGCTACACATTTTATTTAAGAAGTATATGTTCTTAAGTCTGCTACACATTTTATTTAAGAAGTATATGTTCTTAAGTCTGCTACACATTTTATTTAAGAAGTATATGTTCTTAAGTCTGCTACACATTTTATTTAAGAAGTATATGTTCTTAAGTCTGCTACACATTTTATTTAAGAAGTATATGTTCTTAAGTCTGCTACACATTTTATTTAAGAAGTATATGTTCTTAAGTCTGCTACACATTTTATTTAAGAAGTATATGTTCTTAAGTCTGCTACACATTTTATTTAAGAAGTATATGTTCTTAAGTCTGCTACACATTTTATTTAAGAAGTATATGTTCTAAAGTCTGCTACACATTTTATTTAAGAAGTATATGTTCTAAAGTCTGCTACACATTTTATTTAAGAAGTATATGTTCTTAAGTCTCCTACACATTTTATTTATACACTTATATAAGTATAAGTACAAAATGTCCGCTGCAACTTTTATTTCTCTAACGGCGAAAATAAATGTCTAACATCTATGTACTTGCTCATGTTTCACCAGATTTTCCTCGTTTATAATTAGATTTTGCTTATTAATATTCCATCTTTTATTGCTTGTGTTCTATGATTTATTAAGTCTCAAGAATATTAAATTAATGATGTGATTTGTTTACAAGTACTTATACTCCGTTGAATATATCTTTACGATTGACTAATTAACACTTTTATAGAACCTATTTTTTTATTGCATAAAGTGATAAAACGAGCAAAACGTTCACCTGATGGTAAGTGCAACGTCTGCCCATAACAAATGCTGTGCCACCCAGAAAATTTCTGTGTGACACTACACTGTGCCCATCACCATGAGACATAGGTTCTTAAGTCTCATATGCCCAGTGATTACGCTAGCTCTCAGTGCCCTCCGAAACCTCCGAAACCGAAACACGGTAATGTTTGCACACTATTACTTCACGGCAGAATAACTGCCCCTGGGGTGGTTACCTACCTAGGCTGCTATAATAAAAAACTACTAATTTATTTATTTATCAAAAACTGATGCCCGAGCTTCGTCCGCGTGCATCACTCGTATTTGCAATGCTGCACCATTTTAACTGGTGATATTTTAACCACCCCGTCGGTGCAAAGGTGAGCCATTGTCTTCTTATTTACGAATCGCGGGTTCGAAAGATAGTTGTTGGGTCGGGGCGTTTAGAAATCCTATTCTTTATTATTTTTGCAGCAGTGGAATGGGTTTAGATTAGGTAATGACACTTTCACGGAACATCAGTATAGAGTAGCTTACTGGGGTTAGGCTAGTTGTCTAGGTAGGAACCGCCGCAGTGGCAATTATTCTGTGGTAAAACAGTACCATCATCATCATTTCAGCCTATCACTAGTCCACTGCTGAACATAGGCCTCCCCCATGGATTGCCATAAAAGTTTGTTGCTCTCATTTCAGGGGATTTTGCCATAGTTGCCACGCTTGGCAGGCGGGTCGGCAACCGCAGTTTATTCATTCGGATCTTCCAGGAAGATGCTGCTGCCCATCTCCTGGCTTTGTTTCCATCTGTCGACTTTTACGACACCAACAGGATGAAATGAGGTGGTAGATTCTCGTAAGCCGCCACCACACGGCGGAAAAATAGTAGTGTGCATCCATTACTATTTTGATTTGAAGGGCACTGAGAGCTAGTGTAGTTGCTGGGCATGTTAGATACGAGAACTTATGTCTTAGGGTGACCAGCGAAACGCGGTGACCACACTGCGGCGACACACCATTTGTTATGGGCAGCCGTTGCGCGACTGAATCGTGAATGTTTTGCTCGTCTCGTCACTTTCTCCTATAAAACAATATTTAGACCAGCAGTCAGTAAAGTTGTTTAACACGAACTGGATTCATGGCGACTGGCACTGAAAGTTAGTGTCATTACAGGGAATATGTGACTTAAGAACTGAGTCTCTGGGTAACTGGCGCAGTGTGGTGTCACGCAGAAATGTCCCAGATGAGATAACATTTTTTACTGTCAGGTGAACGATTTGCTTGTCTCATCACTTTCCTATGCAGTGGTAAGGACAAACTAGTCTCCGTCCGGGAGGAATCCGTCTAGGCAGGTACCACTCCAGGGCCAGTTATTCTGCCGTGAAGCAGTAGTACGCGAACATTACTGTGTTTCGGTCTGAAGAGCACTGAGAGCTAGCGTAATCACGTGGCATATGAGACTTAAGAACTATCAGGTGAACGTCAATTTAAAAAAAAAACTATCAAATTAAAAAAAAAGAAGTTATTACGACCAACAGTTACACTGATGTGATTTTTTTTTATTGCAATAAAGTGATGAAACGAGCAAAACGTTCACCCGATGGTAAGTGCAATGTCTGCCCATAACAAATGCTGTGTCACCCAGAAAATTTGTGTGTGACACCACACTGTGCCCATCACCCTGAGACATAGGTGATCCTCTGTCATTGATGCTTTTAAACGTTTATACTGGCATAAAAAGCCTGATATAACATTTACCATGAAAGCGACCTCGTGACCTAGTGATTTTGACCGTACTGTTGTTCTTATTACTATACACGGAGTTCTAAGTTATCCATGTTACCTAGATCTTAATCGTTTCATCATCATCATCATCATCATTTCAGCCTATCATAGTCCACTGTTGAACATAGGCCTCCCCCATAGATTGCCACAAAACACCAGTCAGAAACAAAGGCTAACGCAGTCACATCATTAAAATACCAACATAATTATAGCATGTTATGTAACTAGATTACTTGATTGTAATTTTTTTATTTCAAAAGATTAATTATAGCTAATTGACGTCCATACAAATATTATAAATGTGAAGGTGATTCTCTTTGTCCCTCTTTCTGTTTCTTACCTTTTCACGTTTCAATCGCTGGACCGATTGGAACTTAAGAAGAGTTAAGCGCTTATTACACTGTTCCGAATTCAGATACTAAATTAATATTCATCATCATCATCATCATTTCAGCCTACCATAGTCCACTGTTGAACATAGGCCTCCCCCATAGTTGCCACAAAACACGGTCCTGAGCCACCTTGCATCTATCGACTTCCTGCAAAACCGTGTAGGTCGTCGCTCCATCTAGTGGGGGGTCGCCCGGTACGAGGTTGTCACTCGAGAACCTTTCTTCCCCAACGGTTATCGGTTCTCCGAGCTATATGGCCGGCCCATTGCCACTTCAGCTTGCTAATCCTTAGGGACTTACTTAATCGTTTAATTTTAATAATTTACATTGTAATTTAGATAAAGATATTAATAACTTTACCGATGGTGCTCTATGTAATTGTCTTGATACTATGTTAATTATAATAGGTACAATAAACTATATACTAATAAACTAAGTTTTGATATGAACAGACTTGTGAACAGATGCTGTTGGTGGAGGCTGGTCTGCTCGAGTTTGCAATGCATTTATTCATTTGTTATTAAATCTTGTATAATATTTTGTCATTGAGCGTGCTTTGGTTTCTGGTTTGAGACTGTTCTTTGTAAATTTATTTATAATGTACTTTTGACTAAACAAAATAGAGCAGTCTCTTTCGCCTGTTTCTTCTCCGCCAAAGGATCCTCATTACGGAAAGGTAAATTGTAAAAAATTACGTTTGATAAACGAAATTTATATTTCTTTCGTGGAAGGATAAATAATTTTCTTTTTATTTCATTTCATATGAACTGTGGTCAATTGCCTTTGATGTTCTCTTAGCCGATTTCGACCACGGCGACAATTTCCGAATACTGTCGAGAGCCATCAACTGCGTAGGAGATATTATAGTGCCAGCAAGTGTACGCGCAAACACAGAGGCACTCACTCAGTCCCAACTAATTCCGCGCCTGATGTAGCGCCGATGCGACGAGATCGGAGGTAGGCTAGGATGCAGTGTCAGAAGCACGGGGACAATCACAACACAACCAGACCCGAAAACCGACAATTTGTGTTTGAGCACAAATGTTATCACCGGCCGGGATTCGAACCCAGGACCTGTGGCGTAGAAGACAGGTACTCTGACCACTAGTCACCATCATCATACCATACCGTCTTCTTATGGCGCGCTGAGAATAACACACATTTTGAAGTAGTTTTTTCGTACAACTTTTCTGTTATTGTAAAAGTTGCTAAGCGAGCTACGAAAACGACAATGCTGTCTGGCTGCGAGCAAAAAGTTCAAGTTCAAGTTCATTTATTTGTAAACATAGGTACGTAATATGATATTTAACATTTAATGGTACATATGTTTTGCATGCAAGTGGTGGCTTACATTTTTTTTGCATTTAGGAATAGCAATAGAATTTAATAATAGAATTCCGTGTGGTGGCGGCTCGTTAAAAGAATGCTACCACTCCATCTCATCCAATGGATCTCGTAAAAGGCGAGTAAGGAATTAAACTGCACTGTGCACCCAACAGCGCATGATGGCGATGGGCTCACCACCTATCACACCAAGTGCATTATATTGTTTTGGTGAAACGTGGATTGTGGCAGTCATCTGTTTTGCAGTGAGTGCCCAGTCTCTGACTACCCCTAATGGGATACAGTCGTGATCCTATGTATGTATGTATGTAATAAAATTCAAATGTACAAGAAACTATGCAGGAATCCGTCTAGGTAGGTACCACCCCAGGGCCAGTTATTCTGCCGTGAAGCAGTAGGTGTGCAAACATTACAGTGGTTCTGTTTGAAGAGCACTGTGAGCTAGCTGTGATCACTGGGCATATGAGACTTGAAAACTTTTGTCTCAGGGTGATGGGCACAGTGTGGTGTCACACAGAAATTGTCGGGGTGACATAGCATTTGTTATGGGTAGACGTTGCACTTACCATCACGTGAACGTTTTAAAAAAAGAAAAAAAAGTTCGAATAAAAATTAAAATTATTTTTACATCATATAACATTAACAAAACAAAGTAAAATATTCATCATCTATTTCATTCATTATTTATTCAGATGTTCCAGGAAGATGCTGCTGCCCATCTCGTGGTTTTTATTTTCCCTCTGTCGACTCCTACGACACCCACGGGATGAGATGGGGTGGTAGATTCTGCACGTGGCACGATTGCACCTGTGCGCACTTTGCTCTCACCACGAGCTACAGTCACTGACAATGTTTCCACTCTATGAAAATATTATTAATCTTGCAAACATGTTGCGGCCCCGAAGATAATAAAACTATTAATTATAGCGTCTATATAATTAACATGAAAATGCTAATATTAAATAATATTAAACACTAGCGATCCGCCCCGGCTTCGCACGGGTAGATAAATATTAGAAAGATAAATTAGTATTAGTAGTAGAACAACCACAATTCCTTACACTAACATTTTTTGTAGCGACTATTCTCATCGGCGGCTCTGCGGCTGGTCAGATAAGATTACGTTATTTTACCAAAATAATGTTTTATTTAAAGGAACATAAGGCACGAAATATAGCCCATATTTGATGTCGTGGTAGCAGAATAAAAACACCGCTCTCGACCGCTGCGTAAAGGGAGCCGCGATCCCCGATGATGCCCAAGTTGGATGAAGCCGGGCGGCGGCGCGGCGTTCGCGAGACACCGTGGCCGCTGTATTTTTTATAGAGCGTATAGAAAGTTTTAAATTAAAAAAATATGTAATTTAAATTACAAACCACTAATTAATTGTTTCTAGTTTACAAAAAATAATATGAGTAGGTAGGTAATTAATAGAACAAAGTCTATTCGCGCGTAGTATAGTATTCATCTTACTTTTAGCATTTTTATACCCGTTGTAACTTCTAAACGGAAGGTCCGATTCGAGTAATTTAAAGAGGACTTTACATGTACATAATCAACAATGACTTTTTATTGACTTTTTAACTATTTTGGAGGATTAATATAATATAATATCATGATACGAATGTCATCCATCTTTCGATTCAACTCGCGTTTTCATAGACCTAATTTGAACAAGAGCAGGTTATTGTGACTTAACTATAATAGTTAGACATATAGCCTTGCGGACTTTTTTGTGAGTAATGATGAGTACTATGAAAATGTAGTACATTATTTTCTTTATCATCAATAGTTTTTGCAGCGCACGCCAAATAATGACTCTTATCAGTAAATTTTTGATACCTTAAGTTACATCATAGCAATTTTCGTAGGGATATCGTTTTTTTTTTTAATTATATACAACTCATGTTAGTCGGCGATAATGTAGTTGTATACACGTGAAAGAATTTTCAAAATCGGTTCAGTAGTTTTTGAGTTTATTCATTACAACCGAACAAACAAAAAATCAAATCTTTCCTGTTTATAATATTAGTTTAGATAAATAATAATAAAGAAAAATTGAAAGGTAAATACCAAACATTCTCTTGACCTCTTGTGCAGAAACTGATAGATAACACATACTTTATAACTTACAAGTTTTAGTGCATAGAAATCATATTCACTATTGTTAGTAGGATTTCTAGTGTATTTTTTTTGTATTAGAAAAGGTGACGAGATAAACAAAACGTTCACATGATGGTGAGCGCAACGTTTGCCCATAACAAATGCTGCGTCACTCGGAACGTTTCTGTGTGTACACCACACTGCTCCCATCACCGTGATTACACTAGCTCTCAATGCCCTTCAAACCGAAACACAGTAATGCTTGCACACTACTGCTTCACGGCAGAATAACTGGCCCTGTGGTGGTACCTTAAAAAACTGATGTGTCGGGGTTACGAGCGCAGAGTGGTGCCAGAATTATTTTGGCTGACACAGTATCTGTTAATGGGCAGACGTTGCATTTACCGAAAGGTGAACGACCTGCTTGTCTCGCCACGTACTTAATAAAAAAAAATGTTTAAGCATATTTTTATTTTTATGTAATTACAAACCATGATAAATCATCAGCATATAAAATATTTTACTGGTGGTAGGATTTCTATGCAGGAATCCGTCTAGCTAGGTAGGACACAGCTGTGAAGCTGTAGCCTACAAAAATTACTGACCAACTAGCAAAAATGTGTCTAAAGAAAATCTCATGATCACGTTTTGCCTCACAGTCTTTGTCTTATAGTACTCTTTGAAGAATCTACCACCCCATCTCATCCCGTGGGTGTCGGAAAAGTCGACAGAGGGAAAACTATACCAGAAGATGTGCAGCAGAATCTTCCTGGAACATCGGAATAAATAAACTGCGATTGCCAACCCGCCTGCCAAGCGTGGCAACTATGGCAAAATCCCTCCAAAATAAGGGCTCAAATTTTGTTGCAAAAAAAAACATGTTCAGCAGTGGACTAGTAATAGGCTGAGATGAAAATAGAATTATATTTTTTTATAAATAAGTAGGAGTGGAATAAGATATATACATTTATATTACACACGTATATACTATATACACATATACTCGTGACGAGATGGATGGATCTAAAAGGCGAGTAAGGAATTAAACTGCACTGTGCAACCAACAGCGCATGGTGGCGATGGGCTCACCACCTATCACACCAAGTGCATTATATTGTTTTGGTGAAACGTGGATTGTGGCAGTCATCTGTTTTTGCAGTGAGTGCCCAGTCTCTGACTACCCCTTATGGGATACAGTCGTGATGTTATGTTTGTACCACGAGAGCATCTTCCTGGAACATCGGAATAAATGAAATGCGGTTGCCAACCCGCCTCCCAAGCGTGGCGACAATGGCCAACTCCCTCCAAAATGAGAGCTACAAACTTTTGTGGCATTCTATGGGGGAGGCCTATGTTCAGCAGTGGATTAGTGATAGGCTGATATAATGATGATGTTCAATCTTACAATTATTTTATTATATATCTTGTCAAGTGTTATTTTAAATAATCTTGCTAATGCTTTTAAGTTAACGTATAACTGACAACTGTCTTACATTTTTCTTAAACATACATATTATTAAGTAATTTAGGCTTTTCATAGTCTTACGAGTAACGTTCTTTTTATTTAATGTTATTGGTTAGAGTGACGAAACGAGCAAAACGTTCACCTGATGTAGAGTGCAACGTCTACTCATAACAAATACTATGTCACCTAGAACATTTCTCTGTGACACTGCACTGCGCCCGTCACCCTGAGACATCAGTTCTAAGTCTCATATGCCCAGTGATTACGCTAGCTCTCAGTGCCCGTTCAAACCGAAACACAGTAATGTCTGCACACTACTGCTTCACGGCAGAATAACTGGCCATGAGGTGGTTCCTGCAGGAATCCGTCTAGGCAGGTACTGGGCTTATGAGACTCAAGAATATATGTCTCAGGATGATGGACACAGTGTGGTGTCACACAGAAATTTTCTGGGTGACACAGCATGGCCGACGGCCGACGTTGCACTTATCATCAAGTGAACGTTTTGCTCGTTTCGTCGCTTTATAGAATAAAAAAAAAGAAACCTACCACCAGTAAAAAAAGGTTTTGTTCTTAGTGCAATGCCCCTTTAATTACTCTTCATGATGTCATAATAAGAGTGCTTTCATTATCCAATCCGTCAAAAACGTCAGCGTGTACCTTAGCAGTGTATGCGCAATTTAAAATAAAAATCTAAATTTTGCTATCACACAATTACTCGTACTCAGCCATATTCGTAATGTTATGTACTGTGAGGAAAGGTCACGTTAAAGGTACCCGCAACCGACGAGCGTGTGTGAAAACGCTAATGAAAGTAGAAGAAGCTAAAGATGTGTGTCAGGATCGTAGCAAGTGGAAAGATGTGGTCTCTGCCTACCCCTATGGGAAAGAGGTGTGACTGTATGTATGTGTGTATGTATGTACTGTATCAAATTGCAATGTCGTTTTTGTCGACGGTTCTTAAATTTCAGAAATAAATTATTGAGAGGCCATTGTCTTGGGAAATAAATAATATTGTTCAAATATTTCTGCGATATCAACAATCGTTATAAAGTACCAATGGCCATCAATGAGTTATAGTGCACTTGTCTGGACAACTGAAAGCTCATTTGTTCTTCAAGATTATCACAAGATTTATTTGATTATTTTTTTATTTGAAGGAAATCAACAGCCGGTATCACTTAATAAATTATAAAAATGAAATACATAAAGGATTTATGTATTTCATCACAGGTTTCTTTTAGATCGCCTTTAATTTCATAGTAAGCGACTGACCTGGGTTCGATCCCCGGTGCCAACACCTCTAATATTGTTCTACAATTTTAAGTGCTGATTTACCACGTGCTTAGCGGTGAAGGAAAACATCGTGAGGAAACCTGCATGTCCGAGGAATAGAAATATTTCAAGGGCATGTGAATTCCGCCTACCCGCATTGGAGCAGCGTGGCGGATTCTTCCTAGCTCCAAAACCCTCTCAGAAATGATAGGAGGCCTGTGCTCAGCAGTGGGACATTTATAGGCTGAAACTTCACTTTACTTTTATAACGACGGAATCAACAAAAGCAGAAACATGTTATTGTTTAAATAATAAATAACATTTTGATGATGCCACGCTGAAATATGTTTGTGTGCATAGGCATTCGTATCTGTGTGTCCGAATGTGCGTGTGTGCCCGTATGTCACCATACAATACAAACGTATACATATCAATTCCTCCTATTATTAGAATTATGTTTTATCAGCGCATGTGTATTAAAAGTGATGTTATTACATATTGTAGCCGTATGAACGTAAGCTATCGATTGATAGGTTTAAAAAAAAATTATAGCAATCGAATATTGTTTCGTCTGTATTATGTACGCGCAATAACGTTGCGCGACCACATAATACAATATTCCTCGTCTTTGACGGACTGGATAACTCGCGCGCGCTGCGTCGCATCATCACAAGATACGTAGTTTTTACAGAAAATTATTTACTGTTATGTAAAAGTACGTTACATATTGTAAACTCTAGTAAAACAGTAGTTCATCATCATCATCATCACTTCAGCCTATTTTACTCCACTGTTGAAAAGATTGCCACATATATATATATTTTCGGTGATGTAATTGCTGTTAGACTTTTCGGCTTTTACAGCTTCATCGGATACTAAAGATTGCTACAAAACACGGTTCTGAGCCACCTGCGTCCATCGACTTCCCGCAAAACCGTGCAGGTCGTCGCTCCATCTAGTGGAGGACGCCCTACACTGCGTTTGCCGGTACGAGGTCGCACTTCGAAACAGTAGTTACGATCACATCGGTCGGATACGAGGATCAAAATCCAGGACCCCATGCTCAGCAGTCTCACTTGAGGCCACTAGACTAATGTGGCAGACAGATGACCACAATATGTATCTTGTTATGAAACAACAAAACTACATTATGATATTGCATTTATAATATTAGTATGGATTTTGTTACAAATACATTCAACTCAATTTTTTTTTATTGTTGAAAGTGACGAAACGAGCAAAACGTTCACCTGATGGTAAGTGCAACGTCCGCCCACAACAAATGCTGCGTCACCCAGAATACTTCTGTGCCCACCACACTACGCCCGTCACCCTGAGACGTCAGCTCTTAAGTCTCAAATGCCCAGTGATTACGCTAGCTCACAGTGCCCTTCAAACCGAAATACAGCAATGCTTGCACACTACTGCTTCACGGCAGAATAACTGACCCTGGGGTGGTACCTACCTAGACGGATTCCTGCATAGGAATCCTACCACCAGTAAAATCCTACCAACAATAAAGAACAGTTTAAGGACTTACGATTCGAATTTGTAGTTTGGTCGACCATTACCGTTAAAAGAAATGTCCGAGGACATTCAAGATGGCCGATTGTTAGAAAACGTAATAGATCAATTTACGATTTTTACAAAAAAAAGTTATTTGATGTTGTTTGTTTGTTGTGTTATATGGATGTATTTATTATATAAAAGAACAAGCTGTGCCCCACGGTTTCACCCGCGTAAAAAAGCCGACCCCGATCGATGATATTCATATATACTTCCCTAAACCGGATTTTCAGGATTCAATCTTTTTGCGAGGAACTATAATTATTTGGATTTGATAACATTTTTATTTGGATTTGGATTGGATAACATTTATCATCGCATTTTATATTAAAACTCAAGACATATTTATTCTCAAAGTTTATTTACATTTAATTACAGTAATTTATGCCATTTTTTTGACGACTTTTTGCTATTTTAAAGCCAGTGACATGATCCCCTTGCTGTAGAAATTTTGGGACTTCTGTGCAAAAAAAAGGGACAAGTAGTTTTGGCTGTCCTCTCTTGATGTTAACCTGACACTACCTGATAGAAGTTCTGAAGAGATCCGAAACAGGTGGAAATCGGAAGGTGCAAGGTCAGGGCTATATGGCGGATGTATTACACAGTACACCCCCAGCCAAACTCTCTTAATTTTTGCGATGGTTCTACCCGTCGGTAAAAGCTCATAATGAACAACGCCCTTCCAATCCCACCGACTGAAGACTGGGCTTTGGCACAGTCTGTGAAGCCTGACCGACGTTTGACCACGCTCGCACGTTCTTGTCGTACGTGATCCACTTTTCATCACCAGTTATCAAATTCTTCGAAAACGGTTCGGTTTCATTAGGTCTCAATAAAGAATCGCAAACACGGTTCATTAAGTTTCTTTCAGTGAGCACGTGTGGCACCCAAATATGGAGCTTTTTTGTGTACCCTGCTTTTTACATACATACATAAGATCACGACTGTATCCTATAAGGGGTAGTCAGAGACTGGGCACTCACTGCAAAAGCATATGACTGCCACAATCCACGTTTCACCAAAACAATATAATGCACTTTGTGTGATAGGTGGCGAGCCCATCGCCACCATGCGCTATTGGGTGCACAGTGCAGTTTTATTCCTTACTAGCCTTTTACGAGATCCACTGGATGAGATGGAGTGGTAGTATTCTTTTAACGAGCCGCTACCACACGGCAAATGGGTGTAAATTCCCAGTTCTTCAGCTATGTCGTAACTACTGATAATCCGATCTTGCTCCACTTTTTCAAAAATGGCGTCTATTTGCGAGGTGCATCTTTGACATCAAAGTTCCCGGATTGAAAACGCTTAAACCAACTTTGTGCTACTCTTACTGACACTGCATTAGGTCCACAAACGTCACAATTCTTTTTAGCGGCTTGCGTTGTTTTTTTTCCTTATTCGTTATAAAATTTTTAAATGTATCGAATTTCTTCATTAGATTCACACATTTTCACAGAAAGAAAAACAAATGAAAAATAGCTGGAAACGACATTTTACATATTAATTTGTTTCTTTTTTTTAAATGTAATCTTTTTAATACCATCAGAAGCGGCCTGATACAAATAGTACAGCCAAAGAGGTTTCATTACAAATTTATACATTCTATATGCGAAATACTTTCTCTCCGACCTAACATTTATATATATTTGTATATATGAATGAATGTATGTATATCTATTGAGCCGTGTGGTGGCGGCTCGTTAAAAGAATACTACCACTCCATCTCATCCAATGGATCAATGAATGGTAATAGGCGAGTAAAATTAAACTGCACTTTGCACCCAACAGCGCATAGTGGCGATGGGCTCACCACCTATCACACCAAGTGCATTATAATGTTTTGGTGAAACGTGGATTGTGGCAGTCATCTGTTTTTGCAGTGAGTGCCCAGTCTCTGACTACCCCTTATGGGATACAGTCGTGATCTTATGTATGTATGTATGTATGTATATGTATTGATTATTAACTGTCATTTTGTTTAGTTTCGCACCTGCCAACATAAATTTTCTTCTTCTCCCGGGGTCGACTGGTAGAGAATGCCATGTTACTACGGGCGGAATTAATGCCTTAAGTCCGCCTGAAGTAACCCCTTGGTAGTAAGGTGTTTAACAATGAAGTATTAAATTACTGGTTGTAGGATTCCTATGCAGGAATCCGTCTAGGTAGGTACCACCCCAGGGCCAGTTATTCTGCCGTGAAGCAAGTAGTGTGCAAGCATTACTGTGTTTCGGTTTGAAGGGCACTGTGAGCTAGCGTAATCACAGGGCATTTGAGACTTAAGACTGATGTCTCAGGGTGACGGACGCAGTGTGTGACACCACACTGCACACAGAAATATTCTGGGTGACACAGCATTTGTTGTGGGCGGACGTTGCACTTACCAGTCAGGAGAACGTTTTGCTCGTTTCGTCACTTTATACAATAAACAAAAAACAAATAAATAAATAAACAGCTGGGGTCTAATAGTCCGTTACCGAAACTGTCGGATATCCGAAACGAAAAAATATCCGTAACATTAACCGCATCAGATTCGCCTGCCATTTTGCGCCGCTACCGCGGGAAACGAGACGTGAAGGGGATACTTCCCATTGCGATTCCACGAGGAGTATCCAGAACATGGTCACTAAGTGCCTTTTACGCCTTTCTAGGAAGTTAAATGTGTAGTATTCCCGTAAGTATAAAAAATCATTGTTTGTTTCACTATAAAATAAAAACAAAAAGTATTAAGAAACAAAAAATCCGACATTGTAAAAATGATTAACGTAAAACGAGAAAAACAAAGTCTATAATCGAAATAATCGATCAGATTGATCACTGTAGAATGCAAAATGTAATTTTTTTTACTGTATAAAGTTTTTTATTGTACGAAACGAGCAAAACGTTCACCTGAATGTTTCTGTGTGACACCACACTGCGCCCGTCACCCTGATGTTTCAGGGTGACGGGCGCATAGTGGGACATTTATAGGCTGAAACTTTACTTTTTTTTTAACACCATAATATGCAATGCTGTCATTATACTACTCGTGGAATCACAATGAAATTCAATAACGAGACATGAAGGGGATACTACCCCCCCCCCCCCCCCCCCAAGTCTCGTAATTGAACTGGGAAGAATCCGCCCCGCTTCAATGCGAGTTGTTAGACTTCACACGTCAAATTTTTTTTATTCCTCAGACATGCAGGTTTCCTCACGATGTTTTCCTTCACCGCCCAGCACGTGGTAAATCAGCACTTAAAATTGCAATTAAAATTTTTGGTGGTGCCGGCTCCGGGAAACGAACCCAGGTCACTCGCGTACTATGAAACTTAAAGCGATATAGCCCCTGGGCTACCACAGCTGCGTAATACCAATAATAAATAGTAAAGGAGAGTAAGTTAATTTGCTAAGATCCGCATGCAAAATGTAAAATGGTGTGTATATAGTTTGAAGAGCACCGCCCGCCCTCCCACAACAGCGTGCACAAGAAAACCAATACCGCCACCGGGAGCCGCCATCAGATACCCTCCACCACTACAACACTACCACTAGGCAATACACACCACTGAAGTCGAGAACACGACACGTGTTTCACCTCTCGTTTTGAGGGTTTGCCTTGATAAAAATAAATACCAAAATTCGAACTCACAGAAAATCCATACTATTATTATAAATGCGAAAGTAACTCTCTGTCCCTCTGTCTGTTTGTTTTTTTGTCCTCTTCCCGGTTCAACCGCGAAACCGATAGTGACGAAATTTGGCACAGAGATAGCTTGCATCCTGGAGACGGACTACTATACTTTTTATTCCAGATAATCTAACACTTCCCACGAAATATTTAAAAAAATATACATACACGCGGGCAAAGTCGCAGACATCAGCTAGTACGAAATAAAAATCAGACGTAAATTCGCTAGTCGGCGCCAAAAGTCATTCAATAAGTTATCTTTTTTATAAAAAAAAATATGTTGGCATCTGCGTACTGCTATTCGGCCAGTGTCGGGTGATTTTTATTGTTAGTGTAAACGTGACATATGTAGCTAATAATTCAACCATTGTCAGTGACAATTGTCCTGATAGCTTATCAGATACTTCGTGGCATTTTATGTCGGAAATTGTATCCGTGCAACCACAATAAGTTATGTATTAGAGTACGTGAAATGGCTTTATTGTTACACTTTGTCATTTTTAATAAATAAAGTGACGAAACGGGCAAATCGTTCACCTGATACCTAGTGCAACGTCTGCCCATAAAGAAAGAAAGAAAGAAAGAAAGAAAAGATAATTTATTAGCACAGCGCAACAACACAACGCACTCATACACAATAGAAACACATCCTATTTAAAGAAAATACAATCACAAAAAGAAAAATCAATCAAAAAATAAACACAAGAAATGAAAAAAAACGAAAACAGTAAAAAAGAATATAATACAAAAGCAGACATATGCAATGTCTGTGTCTCACGGCTGAACCAATAGGACTCCAAATCAGCTTAATGTCAGACCGTAAAGCCTGACGCTGGTTTTCATCTGGGATTTAAGCCAAACCTCCACTAAACCAAACCAAGCTGAAACCAAGCGCATTCACTTAAACATTTCTGTGTGACACAACACTCGTTACCTTGAGACATCAGTTGTTAAATCTCATGTGTCCAGCGATTACACTAGCTCTCAGTGCCCTTCAAACAGAAACACAGTAGTAATAGCACACTACTGCTTCACGGCAGAATAACTGGCCCTGGGGTGGTATATACCTGGTCGGCCTACTAATGAAAATTCCATATTATGTACAGCTGCGCTTCCATAATATTCACAGTTCGCCCCCTTCTTCTAAGGACGTAGCATAAAGTATTTAGCCTAGACTCTAGGCCCTATAAACTGCACCAATAAACGGGCTGACTAATGCAAAATTATATTTTTTGGGAATAGCATTTCCTGAGATTTGCGCGTTCAAACAAACAAACTCTTAAGCTTTTATAGAAAACTAGCTGGCGTCCGCGAGGATTTAGATTTTTTTTTATGGAATAGGGGGCAAACGAGCAAGTGTCTCACCTGATGTAAAGTGATCACCGCCGCCCATGAACATCTACAATACCAGAGGAATAGCAGAAGCGTTGCCGGCCTTTGAGAAAGGAATACGCTCTTTTCTTGAAGGTCTTGAAGGTTTAAGTCATATCGGTCCGGAAAAACCGCTGGCGGCAGCAGATTCCACAAAGTGCTTGTGCGTGGCAAAAAATTGCGCGAAAAACGCACTGTGCTGGAATGCCAACCATCAAGGTGGTGACGATAGAATTTTGCGCTGTGCCGCAATGTGCGATGGTGAAAATCAGCGGCTGGAATAATTCCGAAAAAGTAAAAATACCGTGGCAGCTTTCTATTTTATGGAATAAAAAAATCTCATGTCCGTCTCCAGGATACAAGCTACCTCTATGCCGAATTTCGTTGAGATCGGTTCAATGTTTGAACCCTGTTTTGCACAACTGTTAGCTCCGACTGGGACTCAAAGCCAGGATTTTTTTGATGAAACGAGCAAAACGTTCACCTGATGGTAAGTGCAACGTCTGCCCATAACAAATGCTGTGTCACCCAGAATATTTCTGTGTGACATCACACTGCGTCCGTCACTCACGTACCGGCAAACGCAGTGTAGGGCGACCCCCTACTAGATGGAGCGTCGACCTACACGGTTTTGCAGGAAGTCGATGGATGCAGGTGGCTCAGGACCGTGTTTTGTGGCAACTATGGGGGAGGCCTATGTTCAACAGTGGACTATGGTAGGCTGAAATGATGATGATAAAGTTAAAAAAAAAGTAAAGTTTCAGCCTATAAATGTCCCACTACTGAGCACAGGCCTCCTCTCATTTCTGAGAGGGTTTTGGAGCTAGGAAGAATCCGCCACGCTGCTCCAATGCGGGTTGGCGGACTTCACATGTCTTAGAAATATTTTTAATTTCTCAGACATGCAGGTTTCCTCACGATGTTTTCCTTCACCGCTGAGCACGTGGTAAGTCAGCACTTAAAATTGCAATTAACAATTTTAGTGGTGCCGGCACCGGGAATCGAACCCAGGTCACTCGCGTACTATGAAAATTAAAAGCCAGCACCTAGGCCCTGAGCTACCACGGCAATGATGATAATGATGAATATTAATTTAGTATCTGAATTCCGAACAGTGTAATAAGCGCTTAACTCTTCTTAAGTTTCAATCGGTCCAGCGATTGAAACGTGAAAAGGTAAGAAACAGAAAGAGGGACGGAGAGAATCACTTTCGCGTTTGTAATATTTGTATGAACGTCAATTAGCAATAATTAATCTTTTGAAATAAAAAAATTACAATCAAGTAATCTTGTTACATAACATGCTATAATTATGTTGGTATTTTAACGATGTGACTGCGTTAGCCTTTGTTTCTGACTGGTTTTATGCGCACGTCAGACTGAGCTTTGGCGTAAATGATTATTACATCACATACATTCACGCCTCTTCCCCATTGGGGTAAGCAGTGACAACATCAGTAGCCCACTTTTTTTTCTCTGGGAAACGAGACGTGATGGGTGACGAATCACGTGGCCGCCATTTTGAAAGAAAGAAAGAAAACATTTATTGCGGAAATACGCCACAGACACAAATACTAGACATACAAGTAAACAATGTGTTTACAGACAAACAGAAAGAAACATTAAACAACATCACAAAACTGAACATTTAACAAAACTCGTGTACAAAAATATTGTCACGTGTGTCGTGGCGCATTGAGCAAACGGGTCTCACTCAGCTTAATGCCGCAGTCGAGACTACAGCGCTGCTTTTCAGTGAGCCCGAGCGGCGAGGGACGTACATTTTGGTACCAGTTAAACTTCTCGCTCTCCATTTTGTTCCCACGAGAAGATGTTGTCCACTCAAACAGAACCCCGCAAGCTTGGGTACTTGGGACTCAGTCGCCTTGTCCGGCAAATACGGAAGTGTACCAGGTAAGCGACCCCGGCCTCACGAGATACTGCTTTCTCCTCCTGCTCCTTCCGAGCTAGTAATATGCAACACCTCATAGTTCCTTTCAAAAATTCCGCATGCCATACTCCCGTATCCATTTCCTACTTTATCCACCGGCTTAAGGGAAAACCCTTCCTCTCCCAGTCTCAGCCAGTGGTTGGTGTGCCAATGGCTGCGTTGCTAGGGCCGAGCTTAGTCTTCAGCGTACCGATCTGCACTGGGACCAAGCGAAACCAAATTATTATTACCATATACAAACACATAAATACACTCTAAACACACTCACTGGTTATAGGATTCCTATGCAGGAATCCGTCTAGGAAGGTACCAGCCCAGGGCCAGTCATTTTGCCGTGATGCAGTACTGTGCAAACATGACTGGGTTTCGGTCTGAAGGGCTCTGGGAGCTAGTGGAATCACTGGGCATATGAGACTTAAGAAATCATGACTCAGTGACGGGCGCAGTGTGTTGCTATACAGTTATATTCTGAGTAACACAGCATCTGTTATCTGCAGACGTTGGATTTACCAACAGGTGAACGTTTTGCTCGACTCATCAAATTATCAAATAAAAAAAAATTGGATGTTTTTCTGCGATTTTCGATTGAAATTTGATGGTATGGGTGATGAAGCAGCTTGCTTACTTAGAAAGTCAGCTTTGGAGACGAGTTGTGAGATAAAAAAAGAGAGAGAGAGAAGAGAGAGATAGAATCCGAAACGATAATATCCGCAGCAGAACTAGAGGACCTGATAAAGTCTCACAGACATTCATCCAAAACGCTTTAACTAATAAAATAAATGAAAGCATTATCAAGATCACGCTCAAGCACGCACACTTATGGCGGATTTCACCGTTGGAACTAAAGGCGATCAGTTCAAGAAAAACGAAGTTTAAGCGTTTGACTGAGTTCAACGCTACAGTTTGCATTTCATCAACATCAAATGAACGCAGTCAATGTTAAACGCGGTTCAAATTCTGAACGCCCAATTTTCGACGTTCAGCTCTTTAAACGCGTTTAGAGAGCTGTCGTTGTCAATTGCACAACTATGTAAACACAAAAATTATTTTTAATTCGTATTATTTATTGTTTGCATGCCTATGTAACCTATGCATAAAAACAGGCTGTTTGATGTCGCAAAATACGAAATAAATCGTCTTTTTGTTTTAGATTGTGACGATATTTCATGTTAACTTCGTTTTTCTAAACGCGATCAAAATGGAGTCAGTGAAATCGGTTAGACGAGAACCGAGATCAAATGATACATTTGAGCTCAGTTAAGTAAAACGTGGTTTTATTAAACTCGGTTTCCAAAGCAATCGGTGAAATCGGGTCTTAGGGCGGATTTCACCGTTGAAAATAAACCCGATTAGTTGAAGACTAACGTTTAAGAGTTTAGCTGACTTCAATGCTACAGTTTGCATTTCATCAACATCAATAGAAAGCAGCTAAAGCTAAACGCAATTAATATTGAGAACGCCCAATATTCGACGTTCAACTCTATAAACGTTTAGCGTATAAAGAGCTGTCATTGTCAACAACTATGTAAACTCGAAAATTATTTTAATTTCGTATTGTTTATTGTTTACATATCTATGTAACTTATGCATAAAAACAGGCTGTTTGATGTCGCAAAATACGAAAAACGACGAGTTTTTGTTTTAGATTGCGACGACATTTCATGTAAACTTCGTTTTTCTAAACGCGATCAAAATGGAGCTGGTGAAATCGGTTATACCAAAACCGATGTCAAATATATATAATACATTTGTACGCAGTTAAGTAAATTGGTTTTATTAAACTTGGTTTCCAAAGCGACAATCAATTCAAAGTAATCGGGTCTTATTGAGCATAATTTTTGAAACCACATTACTTCGCAAATGGCCGAAGAAGGAGCGAGAAACCCAGCGGGCATTTTTTGTTGTTTTATTAATTTTTAAAATATCTTATAGTAACAATGAAGCGTCCTCTAAGACGAAAAACACTCAAAAAAACCTGCTTGAGCGCAACGCGTTCGTTATTGTGATGCAAATTTGAATAAATTATGAAGGCATTGTAAAAAGTGGCAACCGGCAACTGGAAACCTGTGCGAAACAGCGAGACTTCCTGCATTCCATAAGTATTAATGGAATTGTTAAAGACGCAAAGTATGACTGGGCGTACGAACCTTTTGACTCTTGCAATTCTGGACTCGCGGTAGAGAAGTCAAGTATTTCCCTACTAGGCCACGCGGTTTTTAAATGTACATCTAACATCGCATCCGAACACTACCGACCGTAAGGTTCACGCTTTGTAATGAGTGAAAAAAAAATTATTAAAAAAAATTGTTTTAGCAAATATAACTATGTATATAAATCGACAGCAGCGGTGCGTGTTAGTTGATTTTAAGGCATTCACTTGTTGATGGTAAGTGCAACGTCTGCCCATAGCAAATGCTGTCACCCAGAACATTTCTGTGTGACATTACACTGTGCCCGTCACCTTGAGACGTCAGTTCTTAAGTCTCAAATGCCCAGTAATTACGCTAGCTCACAGTGCCCTTCAGACCGAAACACAGTAACGTTTGTACACTACTGCTTCACGGCAGAATAACTGGCCTGTACCTACCTAGACGGTTTCCTGCATAGGAATCCTACCACCAGAAAAATGTTCCAGGAAGATGCTGCCGCCCATCTCCTGGTTTTTATTATCCGTCTATCGACTTTTACGACACCCACGGGATGAGATGGGGTGATAGATTCTATTCTATTCTAATGTCATCTGTGCTGACACGTCTCCAGCTTGTCATACCGATGTAAAATGCGATACGACCGGTGGATGGTTCTAATGCAGTGTGAAACAAACGTAACAAATCATACAACAAGTCCCGAGAACAAATAACTGTGTAGTTAATAGAATCAGGCGTTACTTTGCGGAAATCCATTATAATGAAGGAAAGTAAGTTAATTTGCTAAGATCCGCATGCAAAATATAAATTGGTGTATATTACCTAGTTTTTGAAGAGCACCGCCCGACCTCCCTCAGTGCACAAGCAAACTAATACCGCCGCTAGAAACCGACACCAGATACCCTCCACCATTACGATACTACCACAAGGTAATATACACCACTGAAGTCGAGAACACAACACGTGTTTCGCCCCAAAACGAGGCATTGTCAAGCGTTCCTTGTGCACGCTACTGACGGGGCGGGCATCATTTTATATTTTGCATGCGGATCTTAGCAAATTAACTTACTTTCCTTCATTATATAACTGTGTGTTTCACAAGCTATGACTTTTGTTGGGATTGGAAACCTCGATTGTCAGGTACGCTAACCACTGTGCAACGCAGTCTCCGATCTTATCGCGTAAGTGTTACAGCGGATGTGGGCAGGCTAGTAAATGCTTCGGCGTTAACGTTTACCATACACTATATTTTGTATATTTTGTATAATAATTGCTTCCTAACGAATTGTATGTTACAATTTCTGCGCCGATGACGGTGGGACGCGATCGCATATCTCGAATATACTATGTCTTTAGAAACAAAATGTATCATGAATATTTTAAATAAAACCATTTTTACGGATTTTATCGCGTTTAATTTGAAACTATTTATAACCCGACGTTACGAAACTCGATACTCGCTCGAAACGTCGGATTATAAATAGTTGAAATAAAAAAAAAAGTAAACTAACATCCTATAAATGTCCCACTGCTGAGCACAGGCCTCCTCTCATTTCTGAGACGGTTTTGTAGCTGGGAATAGTCCGTCACGCTGCTCGAATGCGGGTTGGCTGACTTCACCTGTCCTCGAAATATTTCTATTCCTCGGACATGCAGATGTTTTCCATCACCGCTACGCAGGTGTTAAATCAGCACTTACAATTGTAGAACAAAATTAGAAGTGCTGGCACCAGGGATCGGACCCAGGTTACTCGCGTACTATGAAATTAAAGGCGAGCACCAGGCCCCTGAGCTACCACGGAAAATAAACGCAATAAAATCCGTAAAAATAGTTTTATTTAAATGTGTAATATTCGCGTAAATACAAAAACCATAATGTATTATTAATCTTTTTTTTCTATTAAATAAACGTAGCCACATTAGGATTTCTCCTGTATCGTGGTTGCGTTTAGAATTTATGTACGAGTATGTAACTCGTACATAAATTCCACATGCACGGACCCAAGACCACTATCCGAAGGTCATACAAATTTTTGTCCCCTGCGGGGATCGGACCGAGCCCATATTAGTATTATCGGCTCAGCGGCTTTTTTATTGAAGAAAGTGACGAGACTAGCTAATAATTATTTTATGGTGACTGCCCATGACAAATGCTGTGTGACTCAGAACTTCTGTGTGGCAGCACACTGCACCGGTCACCCTGAGACCTCAATTCTTAAGTCTCATGTGCTTAGTGATAACACTCAGTGCCCTTCAAACCGAAACACAGTAATGCCTGCACACTACTGCACTCACACTAGCCGTGTGGTGGCGGCTCGTTAAAAGAATACTACCACTCCATCACATCCAATGGATCTCGTAAAAGGCCAGTAAGGAATTAAACTGCACTGTGCACCCAACAGCGCATGGTGGCGATGGGCTCACCACCTATCACACCAAGTGCATTATATTGTTGTGGTGAAACGTGGAATGTGGCAGTTATCTGTTTTTGCAGTGAGTGCCCAGTCTCTAACTACCCCTTATGGGATACAGTCGTACGTATGTACTACTGCTTCACGGCAGAATACCTGGCCCTGGGGTGGTACCAACGAAATTGTAAGGGTTTCTTGTATGGCGAAACCCTAAAAACAACGTAAACATGTTTATATAATACTATACAGTGACATATACTTTTAGGTGGCTCACATATATAACCTTCAATTCATGTTATACAGATACAGCGATCACTATATGTGTTATTGTATGAAGGCAGACGACGCCCGCGTGGCCTAGTGGTCGGAGTACCTGACTTCTACGCCGCGGGTCCTGGGTTCGATTCCCAGCCGGAGCCAACATTTGTGCAAAAACATAAATTGTTGGTTTTCGGGTCTGGCTGTGTTGTGATTGTCCCCGTGTTTCTGACACTGCATCCTAGCCTACCTCCGATCTTATCGCATCAGCGTTACATCGGGCGCGGGTAGGTTGGGACGAGTGAGTGCCTCTGTGTTTGCGCATACACTTGTGGCACTATAATATCTCCTGCGCAGTTGATGGCTCTCGACAGTATTCGGAAGTTGTCGCCGAGGTCGACATCGGCTAGGAGAACATCATCATATTGTTTTAAGATGTCCGCTTACTTTACAGTTTGAGAACAAACAAGGCTCTTACAGCGTCAATTGGTTCTCGGAACAGAGTACGTGCGACCACAAACAAACATAAAGTGCGACTCACAAACAAAACACCCATAGGAATACGAGTTGTGGGTGATGACTAACGTTAAATAATCATATTATAGTTAAAAAACTTTTTTTTTAATTCTAAAAAATGACGAACGAGCAAAACGTTCACCTGATGGTAAGCACAACAAATGCTGCGTCACCCAGAACATTTCTGTGTGACACCGCACTGCGCCCGTCCACCATGAGACATCAGTTCTTAAGTCTTAAATGCCCAGTGATTACGTTAGCTTACAGTGCCCTTCAAACCGAAACACAGTAATGCTTGCACACTACTGCTTCACGGCAGAATAACTGGCCCTGGGGTGGTACCTACCTAGACGGATTCCTTCATAGAAATCCTACCACCAGTAAAAAACACGCTTGAATAGCAACAAGCTGATGGTCCTGGTGAGCATACCAGCTCCTAGTCATGAAAAGTGTATTGTCATCTGTTGTTAATACAGACATACACGCCTTTTTCCCATATAAGGGCCACCTTCCGCCCCCGCGGGACCACGTCGCCGGCATTTTGCTCGGAGGAAAATAATTCTTACTCCCCTTTGCGTTCCCACGAGCAGTAGAGTGAGACAGTGTTGCATATGTTTGTATCTTTGTGCACAAAAAAGGCTTTCCGTGTAACGTCTTAGGCGCCTCTTACGACACCTCGGTAGGAAAGGGGTAGGTGCTATTGTAATCTGCCGGACACCTATCGGATGTTCTTAATAAGTGTGCAAAATGCAAAATTTCAAATAGTTCGGACGTCTGTTAAAATAAAATCGAAAGATTAAGTGTACGCGCAAACACAGAGGCACTCACTCGTCCCAACCTACCCGCGCCCGATGTAACGCTGATGCGATAAGATCGGAGGTAGGCCAGGATGCAGTGACAGAAACACGGGGACAGTCACAACACAACCAGACCCGAAGACCAACAATTTATGTTTTAGCACAAATGTTGGCTCCAGCTGGGATTCGAACCCAGGACCCGCGGCTTCGAAGTCAGGTACACTGACCACTCGGCTACGCGGTCTTCAATACTCAGGTCGAACAGAAATAAAATACTAATATTATAAATGTAGTCTAGGTAGGTACCGCCCCAGGGCCAATTATTCAGGCGTGAAGCAGATGTATGCAAACATTACTGTGTTTCGGTTTGAAGAGCACTGTGAGCTAGCGTAATCACTGGGCATATGGGACTTAAGAACTGATGTCTCCATTGTGACGGACGCATTGTAGTGTCACACCGTAATTTTCAGGGTGGCGCAGCATTTGTTATGGGCAGACGTTGCACTTAACATCAGGTAAATATTTCGCTCGTTTCGTCACCTGATTTTTTCGACTGTGCATATACAGATAATATTTTACAAAAGCTTGAATCAATGAGGAAATGTCAGCTCCAACATTGAAAGAACTGTCCCGTTGTCTTCTTTGTTCTTTAAACGGCACCTTAACAGCTTCGTAATTTCTTTTATCTCGCATGACATCAACATGACTCGCCAATTAAATACGTAATGGAATAACAATGGATCGTTTTTGCGCTCGCAAGATTTGAGGATGGAACAAAAAACTATACGATTATATTAGCTTGGGTAGTAAGTACGGATCTCTGCAGAAACTAATTATTATGCTACGTTTAAATTATTGGTTTACAATTCTAGATAGAGAGGTGGGTTAGAGGCGGGAGGCCAGCGTTAAAGTTCAATAAACTCGAGTTATTTTCGCCGACTTCAAAAAGGGGGGAGGTACTTAATTCGTGTATCTTATGTATGCTCGGGCATAACTTCTTCGTTTATGAACCGATTTGAATTATTTTTTTATTAGTACTTACGGCTTAGAGGCGGAGCTCTTGCCTTATATTTCATAGTACGGGAAGGACTGGAGTTCGATCCCCGGAGCCGGCACCTCTAAAATTGTTCTGCAATTTTAACTGCTGATTCACCACGTGCTCAGCGGTGAAGGAAAACATCGTGAGGAAACATGCGAAGAATTAAAAATATTTCGAAGACACGCGAAGTCCGCCAACCCGTATTGGAGCAGCGTGGCGGACTCCTCTCGGCTCCAAAACCCTCTCAGAAATGAGAGGAGGCAGTTGGACATTTATAGGATGTTAATTTACTTTTTTAATTAGAAAGAGGGTAACCGTTGGGGTGGTCCCATATACATTTAGTCATGTTCTGATCTCTGTTCTGATTTTATTTATTTTTATTTAATAATTTATGTACACACATACAATGATTACAAAGAAAACAGTATGAAGAAATTTAGTACAAAGGCTCAGCTTATTTCATTTACAAATTTTTTTCAGCTGGCCTGACACTGGACAGTTTAAAAGAGATGAAGACTTAGTGTGCACTTAGCAAAATTACTTGACATGACACGTACATAAATACATACATATACACAAACTTATACACATATAAATAATAAAAAACTATATATAAATATGCATATATATATTCATGTACATATACTTTCATATACATTTATACATAAATATACCTATATATACAAAAAAATTCTTATACAAATGGTACATTCTTACAATAATTATTTATTGTGGTAGTATGGAAAGATAGTGCTCTTTAGTTGGTCCTTTGATTGAATAATTATGAGTGCTGATTACCAAGTCCTGGACGGTCAATTTTTTTTTTTATAATTATAAGGTAACGAGACGAGCAAAACATTCACATGATGGAAAGTGCAACGTCCGCCCATAACAAATCCTGTGTCACCCAGAACATTTCTGTGTGACACCACACTGCCCCCGCCACCCTGAGACATCAGTTCTAAAGTCTCATACGTCAAGTGATTACGCTTCAAACCGAAACACAGTAAAGTTTGCACACAACTGCTTCACGGCAGAATAACTGGCCCTGCGGTGGTACCTACCTATACGGATTCCTGCATAAGAATGCTACCACCAGTGTAGACAGACACCAGAAGTCGACCGAGGGAATCGAGGGAGGGGACCGAGCATCTTTCTGGAACAACTGA
This sequence comes from Luehdorfia chinensis, assembly GCA_019845155.1. Lineage (NCBI taxonomy): Eukaryota > Metazoa > Arthropoda > Insecta > Lepidoptera > Papilionidae > Luehdorfia > Luehdorfia chinensis. Next base: position 4,689,595 of record JAHVAK010000390.1, read on the forward strand.
ATAAATAAACTGTGGTTGCCATCCCGCCTGCCAAGCGTGGCAACTATGGCAAAATCCCTCCAAAATAAGAGCTACAAACTTTTGTGGCTATCTATGGCGGAGGCCTACGTTCAGCAGTGAACTTGTGATAGGCTGAAACGATGACGTTGAATTTTTTTTCAACAATGTGGTTTTAAAGAATCTTACCCAAACGTGCACTGGAATTGTTCCTGTACCGTGGTTGCGTTTTGCAGACACTCTGTACTCTACTCTGTACGAAATTGTAGGCACTCTCGCCAGTAGCGCTTGTAGCAGTTATAATGTCATGCCGTACAATTGGACGCACAATATTATAACGCAATATCAAAGTTAGATGCTACTTGGTACACCACCCGTCACTTCCCGTTTCGAGGGGGCGAAAAGTACGGTTGTGGTCTCTGTCTACCCCAATGGGAAAGAGGCGTGACTGTATGTATGTATGCAATATTAAAGTTTTGACAATAAAACATTTCATACGGATGTAAAGATGCTTCGATGAGACACAATGGATCACCTTCAACTTTCACCAGATTCGATTTAAAGTGATAGGGAAAATACCGTCTTCCACGATTCTTTCGTGTCATTATTTTAATTGTATACAAAAGCGGAATTTCTTTTACAGTCAGCTGTCTGCAGTTCAAAGTACAGATGTCATAGCGTTTTTTTTCAAACGTCGGCTTTTTAGTTAGAATGGTTGAGCTGAAGGTCTATTTTGTAACTCCGGTGGGTTTCGTGATCGGTTTTATTTTGGCGTATGAAGCTCATTCGTTGGTTAATAGGATTAAGGGAATCCTATCCCGGAACCAATCAGCGTCACACAGTAGACCTGGGCTCGAATCCCAGCCGGGGCCGATGTTTCTACTAATACACGTGTGGTTGTAATGTGCATGTAGAATTTATGTCTGCATCTCACTGGCGGTGGGTTTCCTATTCCGTCTGGGTGCCACTGCGCCAGTTATTCTTCCGTGAAGCGGTAGCGTGCAAACATTGCCGTTTCGGTCTGTAAGGCACTGAGAGCTAGTGTTATTACTGGAGGTATAAGACTTAAGAACTGATGACAAAGGGACGAAAAATGTGGTAACTAAGAGAAATGTTCTGACACGGCATTTGTTATGAGCAGACGGGACAAACATATTGCTCCTCTCGACACTTTATCTAATAAAACAACGCAATCACAATACAGAAGAAATCCTAGCATTGTTTTATAAAGTTTTTTTTTGTGATGAAACGAACAAAACGCTCACGTGATGGTAAGTGTAACGTCCGCCCATAACAGATGCTGTGTCACCTAGAAAATTTCTGTGTGACACCACGCTGTGCCCATCACCCTGAGACATAGGTTCTTAAGTCTCATATGCCCAGTGATTACGCTAGCTCACAGTGCCCTTCAAACCGAAACACAGTAGTTCGCACACTACTGCTTCACGGCAGAATAACTGGCCCTGGTGTGGTAGCTATCTAGACGGATTCATGCATAGGAATCCTACCACCAGGAAAGTCCAGAACATTTGCAATCACTCCACTTTTCTATTTCGCATCCGCATTTACGTAAACTATTTTTTTTATAGAAACAAAATGGTCTCAGCAAACAAGCAAGCGGCTCGTCTGATGGTACATACATTGCAAGTTAAATATAAGCTTTTAAATAAAAGTACCTACAGCTTTTAATTAATTAAAAGCTGAGGGTACTCCGGGTTACCTATGACATCAGGACATCTGTCACCTCAGTCCTACCGTGACCATGGTCGCAGCAAAAAAAAAGTAAAGTAACAGCCTATAAATGTCCCACTGCTGAGCACAGGCCTCCTCTCATTTCTGAGAGGGTTTTGGAGCTCAGCATTGATAAAAAACTGGGGAGGGTTTTGGAGCCGGGAAGTGTCAGCCACGCTGCTCCAATGCGGGTTGGCGGACTTCACATGTCCTTCGAAATATTTATTATTCCTCATGCAGGTTTCCTCACGATGTTTTCCTTCACCGCCGAGCACGTGGTAAATCGACACTTAAAATAGCAATTAACAATTTTAGTAGTGCCGGCACCGGGAATCCAACCCAAGTCACTCGCGTACTATGAAATTTAAAGCGAGCGCCTAGCCCCTGTGCTGTAAAGCGCTCAAAACGACGGGTTATTAATAGTCAAAATTACACGCCATAAACTCAGTAACACTAGTATTTAAAGTATTTAAATGTGTAGTATTCGCGTAAATATAAGAAATCATTAAATAAAAGTTTGTTCAAATACTTGTGGAGTTATTTTTGCCTGCAGCTTCCGTGGAAAGAAGAGAATAAATTACCTTAAAATTAAAAACGATACTCGACGATTTCTCCTGTAACGTTGGTACATTTTGCAGGCGTAAAATTTTACAGTCAGCTGTCTATAGCTCAAAGTAAAGATGTCATAGCGTTTTTTTTCCAAACGTTTTTTTAGTTAGAACGGGTGACCTGGACGTCTATTATGTAACTCCGGTGGGTTTCGTGATCGCTTTTATTTTGGCGTATGAAGCTTATTCATTGGTTAATGGGATTAAGGGAATCCGATCCCGGAACCAATCAGAGTCACAGAGTAGACCTGGGCTCGAATCCCAGCCGGGGCCGATGTTTCTACTAATACACGTGTGGCTGTAATGTGCATGTAGAATTTATGTCTGCTATTTACAGGTGGTGGGTTTCCTAGGTGCCACTGCGCCAGTTATTCTTCCGTGAAGCGGTAGCGTGCAAACAGTTGGTACATTTTACAGGCGAGCCCATTTTTTTATTATTGGATAGAGTGACGAAACGAGCAAAACGTTCACCTGATGTAAAGTGCAACGTTTACCCATAACAAATGCAATGTTCCACTCATAACATTTCTGTGTGACACTACACTGCGCTGCACCCGTCACCCGGAGACATCAGTTCATAAGTCTCATATGCCCCGTGATTACGCTAGCTCACAGTGCCCTTCAAACCGAAACACAGTAATGTTTGCACACTACTACTTCACGGCAGAATAACTGGCCCTGGGGTGGTACCTACCTAGACGGATTCTTGCATAGGAATCTTACCACCAGCACTCAGATCCGCAACAACTATCTGTAGGCCATGTAAATATTTATCCAATGCAGGGTTCGAACCTAAGATGTGTGCAGAAGATTGAATTCGTTTAGCCACTGCATCGACCGAACCGAAATAATTTAAATGGCATAAGTCTTGTCTTTCGTACCAAAATGGCGGTACGTGGTTCGCCAACCGCCACGTCTCGTTTCCCGCGGAGGCGACAAGTGGGCTCTGCCCTTACATGGAAAAAGGCGGGACTGTATGTAATTAAAAGTCTTGTAAATATTATTGTATTTTTAAAAAGCAGTCAGGAAGAGGCGGATTGGGCAAAACATTTAAATTCCTCGAGACTGGTGATACCTCCATCTAGGTAGGTCACCCCACCCAGGTAGGGCAGTAGTGTGCAAACATTACTGTGTTTCGGTTTGAAGTGCACTGAGAGCTAGCGTAATCACTGGACATATGAGACTTAAGAACTCATTTATCAGGGTGACGGACGCTGTGTGGTGTCACACAGAAATGTTCAGGGTGACACAGCATTTGTTATGGGCGTTGCACTAACATCGGGTGAACGTTTTGCTCGTTTCATCACTTTAGCCAATAAAAAGAAACAAGACTTCTTCGACACTGCTTCTTAAGCATTTTAAAGGTTTTTCTGTTACGCTTTTAAAAATACGCGGTTTGCTTAGAATGTGAGGAATGTGAAGAGAAGAACAAGAATTCCTCAGTAAAACGAAGCAATAATGGAAATGGAAAGAAAAAGATGAAGGAGGAACTTAAATGGTTAATCTAGCTATCGTCACAATCTTAAAAATCGTCACAACTTGTTCACTGTTTTTATAAGTGATTCAAAAAAAGATTTACTTAATTAGACTGTATTTTTTCGTTCCCTTCATCGTATCTCCGCCATTTTTTATACAGTTGCTGCTCGTCAGCGGATTATTAAATTATTATATAAACACTTCCTTCCGGAAGCCTTGGCGAAGTAACAAGTCATTCCTAACGTGAATTAACGTATTTATTGTTTACATCAGAGCGGGACGGCCTTAAATTATTATTTTTTTAAAAAAACTCAAGTTTTTTTATTGTATAAAGTGACGAAACGAGCAAAACGGTCACCTGATGGTAAGTGCAACGTCCGCCCACAACAAATGCTGTGTCACCCAGAATATTTTTGTGTGACACCACACTGCGCTCGTCATCCTGAGACATCAGTTCTTAAGTCTCAAATGCCCAGTGATTACGCTAGCTCACAGTGCCCTTCAAACCGAAACACAGCAATGCTTGCACACTACTGTTTCACGGCAGAATGACTGGCCCTGGGGTGGTACCTGCACAGGTATCCTACCACCAATAATAAATATACAATGTTTAATGATCTAAAATGAAAATAAGAACTAATTTTGTGCAGTCTGGTGCGTTGGCATTTCATATTATTCCACATATCAAGTTTAGATTATGTTTGGTAAGAATTTTTTGACTCGTACCAAAATGGCGGCGATGGGTTCGCCACCCGTCAAGTCTCGTTTCCCGCGAGGGCGAAAATGGACGTGAGCAGCCTCTGCTTACCCCTCATATGGGAAAAAGGCGTAACGGTGTATGTATGTAACAGGTTTTGTTTATAAATGAATGGAACTGTTGGCATGACCTGTTGATGTTACGCTTTTGTTTTGGTAAAGCGGGAGATTTCAACGTATTTTAGGGACAGCGGGACACAGACTAAAATTGAGACTGTGACACTCAAAGCAGGTACGGTCACGTTAGTCATACCCGAAGTTACTACATCCAAAAAATTAAATCGCAAATAGCTCAAAGGTTAACATTTCTTCCACTCCTCTCATTGTAATTAACTAGTTTGATGTTCAGTTTTTTCTTCTTCATCTTTTCAGCCTATCACTAGTCCACTGCTGAACATAGGCCTCCCCCATAGATTGCCACAAAAGTTTGTAGATCTCATTTAGGGGGGGATTTGCCATAGTTGCCACGCTTGTAAGGCGGGTCGGCAACCGCAGTTTATTTTTTCAAATGTCCCAGAATGATGCTGCTGCCCGTCTCTTGGTTTTCATTTTCCCTCTGTCGACTTTAACGACACCCACGGGATGAGATGGGGTGGTAGGTTCTCTTAAGCCGCCACCACACGCCAGATTTTTAATGGGACGTAAATTTTAAATTTCCAAATAAGAAATCGTGACTTTCCAGTTGGTTAAACGGATCGCACATTATGATGCCAATAATGTAGATAATGATATAATTTGAAGTATCACTTTTCAAATTCATCAAAAATATGCAAAAGCAAACTTTACAAACAGCAATGTTTGCACACTGCTTCACTGCACAATAACCGGCCCTGCGGTGGTACATACCTAGACGGTTTACTGGAGGTAGGATTCCTATGCAGGAGTCAGTCTAGGTAGGTACCACCCCAGGATCAGTTATTCTACCGTGAAGCAGTAGTGTGCAACATTACTGTGTTTCAGTTTGAAGGGCACTGTGAGCTAGCGTAATCACTGGGCATATGAGACTTAAGAACCTATGTCTTAGGGTGATGGGCACAGTGTTGTGTCACGCAGAAATGTTCTGGGTGACACAGCATTTGTTATGGTCAGACGTTGCACATACCATCAGGTGAACGTTTTGCTCGTTTCATCACTTTATGCAGTTAAAAAAATTTAAAAAAAGACGGTTTCCTGCATAGGAATCCTACCACTAGTAAATGTGGCATCAATGATGATACAGTAAAGATATCGTGCGTCTAAAATGATAATAAATATCAATTAATAAAAAATATAAACAGTCTTGTAATTTCTCCATTACCGGGAAAAACTTCTTTACTTCTTGATACTGGACAGCACAACGAATTCTGTGACAATTTTGAAATTTGTTGTCGTCAGAAGGCAGACCCTTCTTATTTACGAAAGATATTTTTACCTGTTGAGCATGTTATCCGGAGACTTTCAAAGTCAATTTGGAAACAAATAAAAAAGGTTTATCTTCACAATCTTTAAAAATAAAATAATTGTCCCCATTACATATTCTTTTCAACAGCCTTTCTCATATATTGAGCCGTGTGGTGGCGGCTCGTTAAAAGAATACTCCATGTCATCATAAGGATCTCGTAAAAGGCGAGTAAGGAATTAAACTGCACTGTGCACCCAACAGCGCATGGTGGCGATGGGCTCACACCTATCACACCAAGTGCATTATATTGTTTTGGTGAAACGGGGATTGTGACAGTCATCTGTTTTTGCAGTGAGTGCCCAGTCTCTGACTTCCCCTTATGGGATACAGTCGTGATCTTAGGTATGTCTGTATCTCATCTTCGCTTTCGCAGGCGGATTTGTTATCGCAGTACTTCTGGCCTCACTGGCTTTTGACGCATTTGTTTGAAATGACTTATCTTTCACCTGTCTTGACCTACGATGTGTGACTTGACATTGACAGGATTCAATAAACAGAGGCTATTAATCAAAAAAGAAGTAATAAAATTAAAAAAAAACAGTATTCGCGTTATTTAGTATGTAATCTATTCATCCGTGGTTAATTGTTACGGCGATAATTGACATGTATGATATCAGAAGTGGCAAAGATCAAACGCTCTATGGATATGATAATCTATTTAATACCTAAACTATGAAAATTTGCAAGAAATATAAAACTGAATAATTTTAAAATTAGCAAATCGTTTAAGTGATGGTAAGTGCAACATCTGACCATAACGAAGGCTGAGTTACCTAAAAAATTTCTGCGTGACACCACACTGCGCCCGTCACTCTGAGACATCAGTTCTTTAGTCTCATATGCCCAGTGATTGTACTAGCTGTCAGTGCCCATCAGACCGTAACACAGTGATGTTTGCATAGTGCTGTTTGAAGGCAGAATAACTGGCACTGCGTTGGAATCCTTACGGATTCCTGCATAGCAATCCTCCGACCAGTATCAGGTACTCTGATGACCACGCTGTCATCCATTCAGTCAACTGTTGGAAGTAATGAGATTTTTGACAGAATCATCGCTAGCGTTAGATATCTTCCATTTAAACAAATTACTTGTTGTAGGATTCATATGCAGTAATCCGTCTAGGTAGGTACCATCGTCGTGCCAGTCATTCTGCCGACAAGCAGTGTGCTTGAAGGGCACTGAGAGTAATGAGCCGCCGTGTGGTGGCGGCGTATGAGAATCTACAACTCCTTCTCATCCCGTGGGTGTCGTGAAAGTCGTCAGAAGGAAAATAAAACCAGGAGATGGGCAGCAGAATCTTCCTGGAACATCTGAATAAATCTGCGGTTGCCAACATGCCAGCCAAGCGTGGCAACTATGGCGAAATTCCCCAGATATTCTATAGGCCTATGTTCAACTGGACTAGATAGGCTGTAATGATGGTAACGAGAGTAATTACTGGGCTCATGAAAGAAAGAAAGAAAGAAAAAAATTTAATCGATACTACAACACAATATTCATTAGAAATAAAAAAGATAAGTAAACAATTAGATACGTGGAATTTCATTTACAAAGGTACGTTGGGTTCTAGCAACGAAAAAGCTGTCGACTCATAATGATATGGTGGTGTTGCCACAGCGCTGTTGTGATTTGTCGTTGCCTTAGGTTTACCGTGCAGTTACCGGACATATTATTAACGACTAAGTATTTAAAAAAAAACAAACAGGCGTACATATATTCATATATATACATACACATACTAGCGCATATATGTATTATATAAATAAAATAAGATAGAATAAAAATATATGCATAAAATTACGGAAAGGTCTGAAATACTTATATAACAAAGTTATTAAATACTATACACAAATGTTGCGTATACAGATAACAATAAATGAAATTAAAACAAAATTTATCCATTATCTATGCTAACTATAAAAATATTGTGCTTACATTCGCTTTTTTTTATTGTATAAAGTGACGAAACGAGCAAAACGTTCACCTGATTAAACGTTCACGTGATGGTAAGCGCAACGTCCGCCCACAACTAATGCTGTATCACCCAGAAGATTTCTGTGTGACACCACACTGCGCCGCCTGAGCCCGTCAGCCTGAGCGGAATAACTGGCCCTGGGGTGGTACCTACCTAGACGGATTCCTGCATAGGAATCCTGCCGTGAAGCAGTAGTATGCAAGCATTACTGTGTTTCGGTTTGAAGGGCACTGTGAGCTAGCGGAATCACTGGGCACTGGACTTAAGAACTGATGTCTCTGGGTGACGGGCGCAGTGTGGTGTCACACAGTAATCTTCTGGGTGATACAGCATTAGTTATGGGCTGACGTTACACTTACCATCAGGTGAACGTTTTGCTCGTTCCATCACTTTTATGAAATAAAAAAATATGACGTCTCGTCACTGTCTTCCTTAAAAACTATATAGCAGCACGGCAGTAAATGTTGTTAACATTATGCTAATGTATTCTACTTTATGCTTCCATGCACCGACCTTGACCGTGTTTCCACTGAGGCTTGCGATCCAAGGCCAGGTCACTATTGCACAATTATTGTGCAGTTATGTTACTTGGATTCTGCTGACAGCTTATTAATAAGCATACTTAATGAGGTTAGTAGTTAACGATGTTTTGCCGGTGCGATCGGCTTGCGCGCATTTTATTAACAACGCCTGATTCGAAAAATAATTATAAATATTATTCGAATAATAATGCAATTAAATGAAACTAATTTTACGGATTTTATCAAGATTTTATCGCGTATCGTAGAGCCGTGGTAGCTCAGGGGCTAGGCGCTCGCTTTAAATTTCATAGTACGCGAGTGACCTGGGTTCGATTCCCGGTGCCGGCACCACTAAAATTGTTAATTGCAATTTTAAGTGCTGATTTACCACGTGCTCGGCGGTGAAGGAAAACATCGTGAGGAAACCTGCATGTCTGAGGAATAAAAAAAATATTTCGAAGATATGTGAAGTCCGCCAACCCGCATTGGAGCAGCGTGGCGGATTCTTCCTAGCTCCAAAACCCTCTCAGAAATGAGAGGAGGCCTGTGCTCAGTAGTGGGACATTTAAAGGCTGAAACTTTATCGCGTTTATTTTTGTTATTTATAACCCGACGTTTCGAGTGCTTTACAGCACCCATGGTCACGGGGGGACTGAGGTGACAGATGTCCTGATGTCATAGTTAACCCGGAGTACCTTCAGCTTTTAATTATTATTTGTGGTCCGATCTACGCAGAAATAATTAAAAGCTGAAGGTACTCCGGGTTAACTATGACATCGGGACATCTGTCACCTCAGTCCTCCCGTGACTTGCCCGTGACCATGGGTGCTGTAAAGCACTCGAAACGTCGGGTTATAAATAACAAAAATAAACGCGATAAAATCCGTAAAATTAGTTTAATTTAAATGTGTAGTGTTCGCGTAAACATAAGAAATCATTTTAATAATGCATTCTTACTCGTATATTATAAATGCGAAATGAAGTCTCTCTGCCCCTCTGTCTGTTTTTTTTTAATTGTATAAAGTGACGAAACGAGCAAATCGTTCACCTGATGGTGAGTGCAACGTCCGCCCACAACAAATGCTGTCACCCAGAACATTTCTGTGTGACACCACACTGCGCCCGTCACCCTGAGACATCAGTTCTTAAGTCTCGAATGCCCAGTGATTACGCTAGCTCACAGTGCCCTTCAAACCGAAACACAGTAATGCTTGCACACTACTGCTTCACGGCAGAATAACCGGCCCTGGGGTGTTACCTACTTAGACGGATTCCTGCATAGGAATCCTACCACCAGTACCTATTGCACAACAGTAGTTGTTACCTTCAGGGTTTAACCGCTGAACCAATCTCAACAACATGTAGCACAGAGATGGTTTTCATCCTGGAGACGGACTTAGGATACGTTTTATCCCGAAATATTAAGCGGCAATAGCCTAATGGCTTAGGGTACGGACTGCAAAACATGACGTCGCAGGATCGAGCCCGCCATTCGACTATTGCCGAACCATATCCTAGCACAAGCTTTTACGCTTAGTTGGAGTGGTTAACGTGAATATTAGTAATGTTAATATAGCATTGCTAGTATTATATAATAAAACAAATATATTTTAAATGGTTCCCAAAGGATATTTAAATAACCTGTATCCACACTGACGTAGTCGCTAGCAACAGCTAGTGTTATGTATGCGAAAGTCTCACTGTCCCTCTGTCTGTTTGTTACCTTTTCACTGTTCAACCGCTGAACCGATCTTGACGAAATTTGGCACGGAGATAGCTTGCATCATGGAAACGGACATAAGACACTTTTTATCCCGGAAGATTCAATAGTTCCGTTCCCCGCAGGCGAAGTCGCAGGCATCAGCTATTTATTTATAACAAGCTGAGGCCGCGGATTCACCCGCGAAAGATAACCGTTTCATTTTTTTGTGTTTTTTGGTTATTGTTGTTTTTTGGACCTGTTGTATATTTATTTATTTATATAATGTGGAACGTCAACTGTACGCACATTGTCTATCCTATAAATTAGTTATTAGTTACAATATATATTAATAATATAATAATTAGTTACATAATAAAGTCTGATGTGCATGCCAATTACAGACGAACACATCACTTACTACAAGAAGTTGTTACCTCATAATAATAAAACAGTTAAGTAAAGCGTAAATGAAAACCTTCTAAGAAGTTACACAAAAAAAATATATCACTATCCATAAACCGTCAAAAAAAATTTACATAAAACTAAGCGGACGCCAGGAATGATTTCGAGATCATACGTTTGAATTCATTATAAGAATTTTGGAAGATGTCAATGTCGCGGTTTTTTCGCTTTGTATTGAGTTATATTCCTATGGCCTAGTGGTCAGAGTACCTGAGTTCTACGCCGCGTGTCCTGGGTTCGATTCCCAGCCGGAGCCAAAATTTGTGCTTAAACATAAATTGTTGGTTTTCGGGTCTGGTTGTGTTGTGATTGTCCCCGTGTTTCTGACACTGCATCCTAGCCTACCTCCGATCTTATCGCATCAGCGTTACATCGGGCGCGGGTAGGTTGGGACGAGTGAGTGCCTCTGTGTTTGCGCGTACACTTGTGGCACTATAATATCTCCTGCGCAGTTGATGGCTCTCGACAGTATTCGGAAGTTGTCGCCGTGGTCGAAATCGTCTAGGAGAACATCAAAATCATTCCCTGCATATTCTTACTATAGGCGACTGTAAGCAATTATGTATTGTGTAGAAGCCAGGTTCTAAACACTAGGACTTCGTTGGTCATAGGTCGTCGTCTCTGTCGATTTGAATAAAATAAATGTTGTCGTAAAATATTTACTATATAAGAACTAGCTAGTGAATATTGCGCACAGTATCGTAATCATGAAAAGATGGCGCCATCTATCATCTTTAAAGAATGCAAACAACTCCAATCGACAGCTGTCGGGTATTTTAGTTTGACATATTGTCAAGTGATGGCGCTCCCAACAATTAAATGTCTTTAAACTTAATGGTAGCTCAGGGGCTAGGCGCTCGCTTTAAATTTCATAGTACGCGAGTGACCTGGGTTCGATTCCCGGTGCCGGCACCACTAAAATAGTTAATTGCAATTTTAAGTGCTGATTTACCACGTGCTCGGCGGTGAAGGAAAAAATATCGTGAGGAAACCTGCATGTCTGAGAAATAAAAAATATTTCGAAGACATGTGAAGTCCGCCAACCCGAATTGGAGCAGCGTGGCGGATTCTTACTAGCTTCAAAACTCTCTCAGAAATGAGAGGAGGCCTGTGCTCAGCAGTGGGACATTTGTAGGCTGAAACTTTACTTTTTTTTAAACTTATTAATATTTTTTTACACGAAAACATTAATTTTTAAAAGATTACTCAAAGATAAAAAAAATAACAAAATAGAGGATACCTACGGAGTTTCTTTCGCCTGTTTCTTCTCCGTCTGAGGAACCTCATTACGAAACGGCGGTAGATTGTGAAGAAGTGACGTTTGTCAAAGGAAATTTATATTTCTTACGTTGAAGAATAAATAATTTTCATTTCATTTCATTTCACTTATTTTTCGTCATTAGAGGTAAAATTATTTTCAAAATGGCGTATCAAACATTTACATTGATACAGTATTAAGGGAGGTAGTTCATACGGACAAAGAAAACACCATTGAGAAATAATATATATGTATAAAATTAGGAATTTTCGGCTTCAGTCCAGACTCAGCTCGCTGATGGGCACGGCGTCGAACAGCTTGCTCACCTCGCCCACGATCCTCGACACGATGACGCTGACGATGGGCGGCGACACTTCCTGGAAGATTTCGCGCCAGTTGCTGTTCGCGAACTCGTGGATTGCGTCCGCTGGGAAACCACACCAGGTCAGTTATTCTGCCGTGAAGCAGTTGTGTGCAAACGTTACTGTGTTTCGGTCTGAAGGGCACTGAGAGTTAGTGTGATCACTGGGCGTAAGACTTAAGAACTGATGTCTCAGGTTGACGGGCGCAGTGTGTTTTCTTTATGGAAGCAAAGGACGAGATCGCCCCCCGCCTCCCCTCTTCCCCAGTCGCACCACATTCAAGACCTCTGAGAACGATGAGACCTATGCGACCTCAGTTTGCAAACGAGCAAAGCTATCTCCGTGATGCTATGTCTGCTATGTCTGTGACTCCAGTTCTCCGGAATATGCCGAATAAACGAGAATACTTACAAAGCTGTGCGTTTCCACCAAAGAGATCTTGGAACCGGAACTGTGCTCTAGTGCGGACGTCGGCCGCGTGCCGCCAGTTCTCCATCACCCAGTACCGCTGCCCGTTCACCACGCGTTCGCTGAAATTTAAGTCGATCTTCACCACGATGTCCTCTGTAATCAACGATGTATTGTTAGGTCAAAAAAGTAAAGTTACAGCCTATTAATGTCCCACAGCTGAGGACAACCTCCTCTCATTTATGAGAGGGTTTTGGACTTCGAAAATGAAGTCCGCCACGAACTGGCTGCTCCAGTGCGGATTGGCGAAAAGGCACTCAAGTCACTCGCAAATTTGATATTTTGCGAATGACTTAAGTGGCACCACCAAGGCGCCAAGTTCCAACATCGTAAAGTTGAGGGTCTTCTGAGCTACCAAGGCTCGGTTAATATTGATTACAAATAGAATTGTCTCTGCTTGCTGTGGTGTCTTATGGCGGGTGTGGTTGAGGAGGGCGATGGCAGCCACATGCGCCTTACTTGTGAACAGGTGCTTTTGGAGACTGGTCTGCTTGAGCTTCGTCGTTGCAGCCTATCACAAGTCCACTGCTGAACATACCCGATAGATAGCCACAAAAGTTTGCAGCTCTCAAATTGGAGAGATTTTGCCATAGTTGCCACGCTTCGCAGGCGGGTTGGCAACCGCAGTTTATTTATTCAGATGTTCAAGGAAGATGCTGCTGCCAATCTTCAGGTTTTAATTTCCCTCTGTCGACTTTTACGACACCCACGGGATGGGATGGGTGGTAGATTCTCTTAGGCCGCTACCACACGGCGGTGCTTGAACTTGCAATACATTTATACATGTATTATTGAACCAAACTTATCTAAACTTTTGTCTGGAAATGTGCTTCGGTTGCATATGAGACTTGTCTTTATAACCTTGTGCCACTAATGTGTCCGATAAAAATATAAGAAATGACGTTTGGTAAACGAAATTTATATTTCTTACGTCAAAAAATGTGGTGGAAGTCATTGTTCAGCTGTGGAGAAAATATCACCACACTCAGCAGTTGGATTGATCTCTGCAGCAATCACCGGTCTGTGTACGCGTATTTCCTGATATTTTTCGGGATTGTAATTCCGACATTAAAGACGACAGGTGTCTCGATTTCACAGCATTTGGTTTGGGAGACGTTGCACTTACCGTCAGGTGAATGTATTGCTCGTCACGTCGCTTTCTTCAACAATAAAAAAACTTACGGATTTTGATTTTGTATCTCCCCTGGCCTTGTATAGGCAGGATAAGCAGTTGTCCACTCAGGCTGTAGTCGCCGACCAGTGTCACGGAGCACTTCAGATCCAGCCGTGTCCTACGCGGGTATCGCCTGGTAACGGAATATATTATAATTAAATGAGATATTTGCAGATTATTTAATATCTACGGTCACGGCTTTATCCCATATACGACCTATACAATGTGCTCGCGGTCGTATTAGCGATAATTCAGGTACGGATTCTACATCTCATCCTCGCTCTTAATCTTCCCCCTAATGCGTTACCCCCGAAAGGGGACACCCTTCCAGCCATGGCCATTTCAACTTTTTGTGCGTTTTTTTTGTGTATGTCCTCGAAAAAATAGCATTAGGCATTTAAGACTTAAGAACTGATGTCTCAGAGTGACGGGCGCAGTGTGTTTTCTTTATGGAAGCAAGGGACGAGATCGCCCCCCGCCTCCCCTCTTCCCCAGTCGCACCACATTCAAGACCTCTGAGAACGATGAGACCTATGCGACCTCAGTTTGCAAACGAGCAAAGCTATCTCCGTGATGCTATGTCTGCTATGTCTGTGACTCCAGTTCTCCGGAATATGCCGAATAAACGAGAATACTTACAAAGCTGTGCGTTTCCACCAAAGAGATCTTGGAACCGGAACTGTGCTCTAGTGCGGACGTCGGCCGCGTGCCGCCAGTTCTCCATCACCCAGTCCAGCCATGGCCATTTCAACTTTTTGTGCGTTTTTTTGTGTATGTCCTCGAAAAAATAGCATTAGGCATTTGAGACTTAAGAACTGATGTCTCAGAGTGACGGGTGCAGTGAGGTGTTACATAGAAATATTCTGGGTGACACAGCATTTGTTGTGGGCGGACGTTGCACTTACCATCAGGTGAACGTTTTGCTCGTTTCGTCACTTTATACAAAAAAAATTTAATACAAAAATACAACAGTTCTGTGACGAAAAGGGCTCAGCATAAATATGTTGTTGTGGTATGATTATTATGCAGGAATCCGTCTTGAAAGGTAGCACTCCAGGCCAGTTATTCTGCCTTGAAGCAGTAGTGTGCAAACATTACTGTTTCGGTCTGAAGTTCACTGAGTGCTAGTGGCTTTAAGATGACGGGCGCACTGTGGTGAACTGTTCCGGGTGGTAAAGCTTTTGTTATGGGCTGTCGTCGCACTTGCCATCAGGTGAACGTTTTGCTCGTCCCGTCACTTTATCCAATCAAAAACACTGAGCTGATTTTGGCCAGAAACCAGTGGGAAATTTACAGTATACGATTGTCGTGCAAATGTTAAAATGGAATTATAATTGTCCAGGGAGCTCACTTACTTCACGCTCAGCACCTCACAGTTCCTCAAGCCTTTAACGACGGTGTTCCTGAAGTTCATCTCCAGACCGGCCTGATTGGCGACCACGTTTTCCAACGTCATCGGGTCAAGGGGCTGTATGCCCAGGTTGGGTACACCAGCAGCTACGACCCGGAGCGCCCGCTGCGTAGACTCCCTGAGGCACTCCGTGTCCGAGGAGTAACATGGCGTGATGAATGGTGCTGATGATGAAAAGTATAAGGAAAAATTGTTAGAAATTTGCACCTATTATCATTTCTATTCTTTCTTTCTTTTTTTAAGAAAAATGATGACCCACAGTAGGGTATGCGTGTAACAGACATAAATTACACATGTGCAACACGATCAGACCCGAAAACCAATAATTTGTGTTTTTCAAAAATGTTCTCCTGGCTGGGATTTAATCTCAGGACCCGCCATGTAGAAGTCATGTCCGCTAATCACTAGGCCGCGCGGTCGACATTGCTTGTTTTCGTTCATTGTGAGGAAGGAATAAATTAAGCTGAAGATTTATTTTATTTATTTCTTAAAAATACGATGCCCCACAGTAGGATTTCTCCTGTGTCGTGGGTGCGTTTTACAGACATAAATTCCACATGGACAAACACCCAGACCAGGAACAACTATTTGTAGGCCATACAAATATTTATCCCGTGCGGGAATCGAACCCGCGACCCGTGGCGCAGAAGCCAAGGGCTTAGCCACTGCGCCAACCGAGCCGTAATGAAGGAAACGATAATGAAGGAAAGTAAGTTACTTTGCTAAGATCCGCATGAAAAATATAAAAATGGTGTATATTACCTAGTTTTTTGAAGAGCAACGCCCGCCGTCCCTCAGTAGCGTGCACAAGCAAACTAACACCGCCACCAGGAACCGCCACCAGGTACCCTCCACCAACCACTACAATACTACCACTAGATAATATACACCACTGAAGTGGGGAACACGACACGTGTTTCGCCCCAAAACGAGGCATTATCAAGGGTCATAGACTCTACGACAGACGGCCGCCTGTATACTCGTATTTTGCATGCGGATCTTAGCAAAGTAACTTACTTTCCCTTAATTATAATGGATTTCCGCAAAGTAAAGCCTGATTCTATTAACTAAGCTGAAGATATTTACTTCGAAGATTTCTTATAATATATATTATTTTTTAAAGGTGTTGTTTGTCGGTATGAAATATCTCTCTTGGTACTGTATCATAATTAATGTTTGTTACGCCATTTTGAAGATTATTTTTCCCTCTAATGACGAACAATAAGTGAATGTTTTAAAATGTATTTTTCCGTAAAAAAATTGATTAAACTTTTAATTTTTAATGGTGATAGGATTCCTATGCAGGAATCCGTCTAGGTAGGTACCACCCCAGAGCGAGTTATTCCTGCCGTGAAGCAGTAGTGTGCAAACATTACTGTGTTTCGGTTCGAAGGGCACTGCGAGCTAGCGTAATCACTGGGCATATGAGACTTAAGACTTGATGTCTCAGGGTGACGCACTGTGGTGTCACACTGTTCTGGGTGACAGCAGCATTTGTTGTGGGCAGACGTTGCACTTACCATCAGGTGAACGTTTTGATCGTTCTGTCACTTTTATCAAATACATACATACATACATAAGATCACGACTGTATCCCATAAGGGGTAGTCAGAGACTGGGCACTCACTGCAGAAACAGATGACTGCCACAATCCACTTTTCACCAAAACAATATAATGCACTTGGTGTGATAGGTGGTGAGCCCATCGCCACCATGCGCTGTTGGGTGCACAGTGCAGTTTAATTCCTTACTCGTCTTTTACGAGATCCATTGGATGAGATGGAGTGGTAGTATTCTTTTAACGAGCCGCCACTACACGGCTATGTGCCTTTGGGGCCTGTGACTGAACACAGAGTCTAAATGCAGGAGAAAATCGAATAGGTTATCACTTCGACAGACACGGCAAGAATATTCTAAACTAATAGATTGCTATTTGCAAATCCACAGGCGCTTCGCAGTAGGTAATAATCCATACTTATATTGCTGTGTGGTAGCGGCTTAAGAGAATCTACCACCCCATCTCATCCCGTGGGTGTCGTAAAAGTCGACAGAGGGAAAATTAAATCCCGAAGAGCAGCATCTTCCTGGACCATCAGAATAAATAAACTGCGGTTGCCAACCCGCCTGCCAAGCGTGGCAACTATGGCAAAATTCCCCCCAAATTGAGAGCTCCAAACTTTTATAGCAATCTATCTAAAAGATTGATTAAACTTTTAATTTTTACTGGTGGTAGGATTCCTATGCAGGGAAGTCCGTCTAGGTAGGTACCATCCCAGGGGCCAGTTATTCTGCCGTGAAGCAGTAGTGTGCAAACATTACTGTGTTTCGGTTTGAAGGGCACTGTGAGCTAGCATAATCACTGGGCATATTTAAGAACTGAAGTCTCAAGGTGTCGGGCGCTGTGTGGTGCCACTCGTTGTTCTGGGTGACACAGCATTTGTTACTGGGCAGACGTTGCACTTACCATCAGATGAACGTTTTGCTCGTTTCGTCACTTTATACAATAAAAAAGAGGCCTTGGTTCAGCAGTGGACTAGTGATAGGCTGAAATTGACGATGATGTTGATGATGTGAAGTCGCTCGCGTACTATTAGCGACAATAGCATATGGCTACGTACTTCGAAATATAAGCTCGCAGGTTCAAGCCCACCATTCGACTGTTGTCGAGAACAGTCTCCTAGCAGAAGCTTTAGGCTCAGTTGGAGTGGTTATCAGGAATATTAGTAATGTTAATAGCATTGCTAGTGTATGAAAATTTGATAGTTCATTTTTTATTTGTAAATAAAAGTAATATCTGTTATTTTCCAATCATGTTCCGAATAATAGTTTTGTATCGCTGTTTTTTATCGTTATGTGTAATTATCGACTGCGCATAACATCAGCTTCGATCAATTATTTAATTGACTTTTAATGACTTCGAACGCAATGATAGATAACAAATTGACTTTTTTATAATAAAAAAATGGAACATAATAACAATGTAAGAGACGTTAATTGTCCGGCGATAGTTTGGAAATATTGTCATTAAAACTAAATCACCATGCATCTTGATGATGATGTTAGGACAATTATGTAACAATCTATACAAATAAATGAAATGAAAGTGTCTGTTTGTAATAACAAAATAACAGCTTTTTACTCAATACGTAGGAAAGTAGATACGGTCCGTATAAGAAAAAAAACTATTTTTGAAATTTTTGTCTGACCGTCTGTCGGTTTGTTCCTGCTAATCTCCGAAACGACTGGACCGATATCGACGGGACTTTCACGGACAGATAGCTTATATATAGCGGATAACTTAGGATACTTTAATTTCAGAAAAATAATTAGAGTTCCGCCCAATAAAAGTAGAACCTCAAAATCCGATTCAAATAGGGAAGTATATATGTATATCATCGATCGGGATCGAATTTTTTCGTGAGGCATAGCTAGTATTAAAATAAAATCGGCCATGTGCGCTTCGGACAATGCACAGTAAAGGGTTCCGTGGTCAGGAATAGCGTGGAACCGAACATATCACATGTCTCCAAAACTACAAGATATATCTTATTCAAATCACAATAATTAATGCGACAAATGACGATCTTATAATTTTTTATAAAGTAATGTCATTTCTCTTATCGAATCCCTCCACTTCAGCATTCACAGAGAGAGTTTCTTTGTGAATTTATTATTTGACATCAGGATATCTGTCATCTCAGTCCTCCCGTGACCATGGGTGCTGTAAAGCACTCGAAACGTCGGGTTATAAACAGTAATAATTAAACGCGATAAAATCCGTAAAATTAGTTTCATTTAAATGTGTAGTGTTCTCGTAAATATAAGAAATCATTATACATTCATGTTATACTCCTTTTTTTTGTCATATAAAAAGGTAGGCAGAGGCCAGACATACGTGTCTGGCCTCTGCCTACCTTTGCTACGGCCCACTTTTTATCCCCGTGGGAAACAAGTCGTGACGTCGTGACCACGTCTCCGCCATTTTTATAAGAGTCAAAAAAAATCTCATTCTCATTGAGTCACAAATTCTGTCACTATACGACAGAGAGAGAGTTACTTTTAAACATATTTATAATACATGCTGTTCCCCGCGACTTCGTCCGGATCCTATATCCGTCCCCAGGGTGCAAGCTATCTCTGTGCCTAATTTCCTCTAGATTTATTTAGCGGTTGAACCTTGAAAAGGTAACAAACAGACAGAGGAACAGAGATAGTTACTCTCTTATTTATAATATAAGTATGGATTATTACCTACTGCGAAGCGCCTGTGGATTTGCAAATAGCAATCTATTAGTTTAGAATATTCTTGTCGTGTCGGTCGAAGTGATAACCTATTCGATTTTCTTCTGCATTTAGACTCTGTGTTCAGTCACAGGCCCCAACGGCACATAGCCGTGTGGTGGCGGCTCGTTAAAACAATACTACTACTCCATCTCATCCAATGGATCTCGTAAAAGGCGAGTAAGGAATTAAACTGCACTGTGCACCCAACAGCGCATGGTGGCGATGGGCTCACCACCTATCACACCAAGTGCATTATATTGTTTTGGTGAAACGTGGATTGTGGCAGTCATCTGTTTCTGCAGTGAGTGTCCAGTCTCTGACTACCCCTTATGGGATACAGTCGTGATCTTATGTATGTATGTATTTGATAAAAGTGACAGAACGATCAAAACGTTCATCTAATGGTAAGTGCAACGTCTGCCCACAACAAATGCTGTGTCACCCAGAACAGTGTGACACCACAATGCGCCCGTCACCCTGAGAGATCAAGTCTTAAGTCTCATATGCCCAGTGATTACGCTAGCTCTCAGTGCCCTTCAAACCGAAACACAGCAATGTTTGCACACTACTGCTTCACGGCAGAATAACTGGCCCTGGGGTGGTACCTACCTAGACGGATTCCTGCATAGGAATCCTACCACCAGTAGTTGTAGTAAGATATTATAAGTAACTAGCTCAAGCCCGCGACGTCCTCGTTTATATAGGTATTTTAAAAATATCATGGGAACTCTTTGTTCTTTCGGAATACACAGTCCCATGTCCGACTTCAGGATGCAAACAATCTCTGTGCCGTCATCGAGATCGATTCAACGATTAAGCCGTGAAAAGGTAACAAACAGACAGGGACAGAGTAACTTTCGCATTTATAATATTAGTACGGACGCAGATAACAGAGAGGACATAAATAAATAGTCTAACAATAAATGCATACTAATATTTATTTACTCGTATATAATAGTGTGGTGGCGGCTCGTTAAAAGAATACTACCACTCCATCTCATCCAATGGATCTCGTAAAAGGCGAGTAAGGAATTAAACTGCACTGTGCATCCAACAGCGCATGGTGGCGATGGGCTCACCACCTATCACACCAAGTGCATTATATTGTTTTGGTGAAACGTGGATTGTGGCAGTCATCTGTTTTTGCAGTGAGTGCCCAGTCTCTGACTACCCCTTATGGGATACAGTCGTGATCTTATGTATGTATGTATGTACAGTCACAGGCAACGCAGTACGAACCACAGGAGATATTTTTTGTTGGTGATTTACTTAAACGTCTCTACACAGCTATTAATGGCAGAGTATTTTTAACCAATTACTTGCAAGTCGTCACAGATTACCGCCTAGTCGTTAACACACAATACGCCATTAAAATATAATGAAATATCGATCAAGACGACTACGGAATACTTTGATATTTTTAACTTTGCATTAACTGATAAATACTTTTGGAACAAATTGGGTAGATTTCAAAAATAGAGTTAAAGCAATAAGTAAAGTGACAGCCTATAAATGACCCACCGCTGAGCACAGGCCTCTTCTCGGTTTATTTTTTGAGATGGCTTTGGAGTTGGGAATAGTCCCGCATGCTATCCCAATAACCCCTATCGGACTTCACATCGAAATATTTAAACTCTTTAAAAGTGCAGGTTTCCTCATAAAGTTTTCCTTCACCACTCAACAGATGGTAAATTATTACTTAAAATTGCATAACTTCACTGGTGGTAGGATTCCTATGCAGGAATCCGTCTAGGTAGGTACCACCTCAGGGCCAGTTATTCTGCCGTGAAGCAGTAGTGTGCAAACATTACTGTGTTTCGGTTTGAAGGGTATATAGCTAGCGTAATCGCTGGGTATTTGGGACTTGAGAACTGATGTCTCCGGGTTACGGGCGCAGTGTGGTGTCGCGCGGGGAGTGTTCTGGGTGACACATCATTTGTTGTGGGCGGACGTTGCACTTACCATCAGGTGAACGTTTTGCTCGTTTCGTCACTTCATGGAATAAATAAAAAGAATTTCAGTCCGGCACCGGGGTTCGCAGTCAGGTCACTCGCATATTATTCGATTTAAGGAGAGCGCCTGACCTAAGATCTACCACTTCGTCCACTCTAGCAAAAAATCTCGTCGAACTAGTTAGTTAGTGTGCAGTTAAATTTTTCATTTTTAGTTTGTACTAGCTGTGCCCGGCGGTTTCACTCGTGTAAAAAAAGTCGACCCGGATCGATGTTAACCGTATATACTTCCCCATTTGAATCGGATTTTGGGTTTTTAATTTTTCTGCGCGAAACCTAATTATTTTTCTATAATTAAAGTAGCCTAAGTTACTCGCTAAAATATCAACTATCTGTAGATTAGCCAGAACAAAGTGACAGACAGACAGACAAAACCTTCAAAATTGTTTTTTTTCTTATAAATACAGTACATACTTTCATAAACATTGAGTAAAATACTGTTATTTTGTTAATTATAAACAGACACTTCAAATTTTATTTCTCATCATCATCACTTCAGCCTATCACTAGTCCTCAATAGATTGCCACAAAAGTTTATAGCTCTCATTTATGGGTGATTTCACCATAGTTTTTTTAAACAGATTTTCCAGGAAGATGCTGCTTCCCGTCTCCCGATTTTCATTTTCCCTCTATCGACTTTTACGACACCCACGGGATGTTAGATTCTTTAAAGCCGCCACACGGCAAGCCGCCCATGAACATCCGCAACACCAGAGGATTGACGCACAAACCAATCTTTTAGCAAAACGAGCCCAGCAAAATAAAGTCACTTTAAAGGAGACTCACTCAAACTGCAGCCCACGCCAGCGTACAGCCCACAGGCGGCGAGGAACACCAGCACCCTCATGTTGACCGAGAGACCGGATTCCGATATGCGACAAAAACAAAACGGCAGTGTTACCGCCGACCGATACGGTTCCAATTTATACCGATTTTCGACCAACGTCCGAACCGATAAGTTGTTTGCGGTAACAATCATTTCTTTAATTACACATACGTCAGTTAGTAAAGAATGGTTAATATTACTTGTTATTGAAAGAAAGAAAGAGATGTTTATTCGAAGCAATCACAAATAGTACAGGTCACAATATAAACAGCAACGTCACAGTTTGCTAATTAATGAACATTTGGCAACAATTTGGCAAGTGCAGAAAACATAATTTTTTTTTGTTTTTTTTTATTTGATAAAATTGACGGAACGAGCAAAACGTTCACCTGAGGGTAAGTGCAACGTCTGCCCATAAAACAATGCTGTGTAACCCAGAACAGTGTGACACCACAATGCGCCCGTCACCCAGAGACGTCAGTTCTTAAGTCTCATATGCCCAGTGATTACGCTAGCTCTCAGTGCCCTTCAAACCGAAACACAGTAATGTTTGCACACTATTGCTTCACGGCAGAATAACTGGCCCTGGGGTGGTACCCACCTAGACGGATTCCTGCATAGGAATCCAACCACTAGTAAAAGTAGAAAGAAAGATGTGTGCTGTTACGTAGCAAGTGGAAAGACGTGGTCTTTGCCGTAGGCAAACTTAAGTGAGGCGTGACTGTGTATAAAGTAATACTAATATTATAAACGCGAAAGTAACTCTCACTGTAGGCACAGACTCTGTTGTTAGCGTATCTGTCAACCGAGTTTTACGGTTAATACTTCGCGCGGATTGGTGTTTGCCACCTATGATAAATTTGAGTCACTTTTCTTTCACACTGTTATACCTATTAAATTAGTCTGTTGATAGAGAGAGGCTGTCTGTTTCTATTCTGATAGGTCTGGTGGTAGGATTCCTATGCAGGAATCCGTCTAGGTAGGTACCACCCCATGGCCAGTTATTCTGCCGTGTAGCAGTAGTGTGAAAACATTACTGTGTTTCGGTTTGAAGGGCACTGTGAGCTAGCGTAATCAGTGGGCATATGAGACTCAAGAACTGATGTCTCAGGGTGATGGACATAGTGTGGTGTCACACAGAAATGTTCAGGGTAACACAGCATTTGTTATCGGCAGACGTTGCACCTACCATCAGGTGAACGTTTTGCTCGTTTTATCACTTTATACACATAGAGATAGCTTGCTTCCCAGAGACGGACATAGGATTCTTTTTATTCTCGTAAATGAAATTCCCACGGGAGAAAACCTTTATCCACGCGGACGAAGTCGCAGGCATCAGCCAACCTATAATGTCACACTGCACAGGCGTCTTCTCAGTTTCTGTGAGATTTTTTGATGGTAGGATGAGTCTGTGACAGTGCTCCTGTCCGAATTGAAAGCCTGTTGAATACAGACTTGCATGAAATAACCTTTCGAGCTAAAGCTTTTTTTATAAGTAGTAACTAATAGTGCCACCCACTTATAGGTATTTTAATTTGTAAAAATATGCATTTCTCTTTTACTGTTGGTAGGATTTTTATGCAGGAATCCGTCTAGCTAGGTACCACCCCAGGGCCAGTTATTCTGCCGTGAAGCAGCAGTGTGCAAACATTAATATGTTTCGGTTTGAAGGGCACTGTGAGCAAGCGTAATCACAGGGCATATGAGACTTAAGAACCTATATCTCAGGGTGATGGACATAGTGTGGTGTCACACAGAAATGTTCAGGGTAACACAGCATTTGTTATCGGCAGACGTTGCACCTACCATCAGGTGAACGTTTTGCTCGTTTTATCACTTTATACACATAGAGATAGCTTGCTTCCCAGAGACGGACATAGGATACTTTTCATTCTCGTAAATGAAATTCCCACGGGAGAAAACCTTTATCCACGCGGACGAAGTCGCAGGCATCAGCCAACCTATAATGTCACACTGCACAGGCGTCTTCTCAGTTTCTGTGAGATTTTTTGATGGTAGGATGAGTCTGTGACAGTGCTCCTGTCCGAATTGAAAGCCTGTTGAATACAGACTTGCATGAAATAACCTCAGGGTGATGGGCACAGTGTAGTGTCACACAGAAATTTTCTGGGTGGCACAGCATTTGTTATGGGCAGACGTTTCACTTACCATCAGGTGAACGTTTTGCTCGTTTCATCACCTTATGCAATAAAAAAAAAAGGATTTTTATGCAGGAATCCGTCTAGCTAGGTACCACCCCAGGGCCAGTTATTCTGCCGTGAAGCAGCAGTGTGCAAACATTAATATGTTTCGGTTTGAAGGGCACTGTGAGCAAGCGTAATCACAGGGCATATGAGACTTAAGAACCTATATCTCAGGGTGATGGGCACAGTGTAGTGTCACACAGAAATTTTCTGGGTGGCACAGCATTTGTTATGGGCAGACGTTTCACTTACCATCAGGTGAACGTTTTGCTCGTTTCATCACTTTATGCAATAAAAAAAAAAGGATTTTTATGCAGGAATCCGTCTAGCTAGGTACCACCCCAGGGCCAGTTATTCTACCGTGAAGCAGCAGTGTGCAAACATTAATATGTTTCGGTTTGAAGGGCACTGTGAGCAAGCGTAATCACTGGGCATTTGAGACTTAAGAACTGACGACTCAGTGTGACGGGCGCAGTGTGGTGTCACACAGAAATATTCTGGGTTACACAGCATTTGTTGTGGGCGGACGTTGCACTTACCATCAGGTGAACGTTTTGCTCGTTTCGTCACTTTATACAATAAAAAGAAAAGAAATAATCATTAAAAGAATATATAAAAGAAGATAAGCATTATATTTCTCTAGAAATGTTTTGTGCAATACGCCTGACAAATTTTATTAGCAATGAATAACGTTCCGACTGTGAATCGCTTTACAGTAAAAATGTAACTACGGTTACTGAATAATGTGAATTGAAATTTAAATACACAGCACTTTCTTGAAAGGTTTTCAAGTAAACATTAATAATGGTATATATACGAATTTAATTTTGTGTGTGTTATAGTATTGCATTAATGGGGGCATGCGGCTGACGTAAATACGATATTTACTTAGCGGAAAAGAACACTCGGTTATTAAAGTATATACGGCACTTATACAAACCCCTGTAGGGTTTAAGTGGCAATGTGTAGTAACTAAAAGATGTGTAATGTGTCATGAGTATGTATGTATATGTATGTGTATATACGTTTATTTATTTAATAATATTGTATTTATTTTAGTAACCACCATCGCTGTTTACTCACTGCCCTAAGGTTGACTGGCAGAGAATGCTTTTAGCATTAATTCCGCCTTTTGTTCATTTACTTAATGGTTCAATAAAGAATAAATAAATGAATAACATTAAAAAACAAATAAAAAATAGTTTTTAAAGTTTTTGTCCGCTTGTCGGTTTGTTCCGGCTAATCTTCAAAACGGCTGGACCGATTTTAACGGGACTCTAATTGACAGACAGCTGATATTACAGCCGGTAACTAAGGGTACTTTTAAATTAAAAATAAAAATTAGATTTTCGCACAAAAAAAATGAAGAAAATAATTTTTGCTTGCGGACGGAATTTCGTTTGCTTCGCGTCCGCTCTTCTTTGATGACCTCTGGCGTCAATAGGCACTAATTTTACGGTCTTCGAAGGTCGAATCTTCACTGAATCGTTTGATAGTACGACATACGAACCTCAGCCTTATTACCAAATTTTGCAGAAGTCGCAAAATCTCAGTTGGCGTGTAACCGCAGCGGTGCAGCGCAATAACCGCGACTCCTGTCATCCTTGCGACTTCATTTTTTTAAATGGAACAAAATCAATTTCTTTTTTAATTTAAGAAGCCCTTGCGGCGTACAAATATAATTTGGATTAAGATATGTATGTCAAAGTAAAAATGTATTATTTGCTGTAAAAAATATAATAAAAGAAACAAAAAAAATTATGATTTCTTATATTTACGCGAACACTACTCATTTAAATGAAACTAATTTTACGGATTTTATCGCGTTTAATTTTTACTATTTATAACCCGACGTTTCAAGACACAGTTAGCTCTTTCTGCGTAGATCGGACCAAAAATAATAATTAAAAGCTGAAGGTACCTCAGGTTAACTATGACATCAGGACATCTGTCACCTCAGTCCCCCCGTGACCATGGGTGCTGTGTAGCACTCGAAACGCCGGAGTATAAATAGTAAAAATTAAACGCGATAAAATCCGTAAAATTAGTTTCATTTAAAAAAAAAATTATACGTAAATTTAAAAAAAAATCAGTCATCATCATCATAATTTCAGTCTAGTGATAGACCACTGCTGAACAGAGGCTTCCCCATTTCTACAAAAGTTTGTAACTCTCATTTTGGGGGAATTTTGCCGCAGTTGCCACGCTTGCTAAGTGGGTTGGCAACCGCAGTTAATCATTTCATATAAAAGTAAAGTAAAGGGCTTTTCATATTCCCTCTGTCGACTTTTACGACGCCCGCGGGATGAGAAAGGGTTGTAGATTCTATAAAAATCAAAATTCAAACCAGCCATCATTTTTCTAAACTAAATAGCTTCGTTATACAATTATTAACTATAAGACTAGATTCTTATCTCTTATAAGTGTCGAAACTAGCAAAACGTTCACCTGATGGTAAGTGAAACGTCCGCCTACAACAAATGCTGTGTCACCCAGAAAATTACTGTGTAACACCACAATGCGCCCGCCACCCTGAGACATCAGTTCTTAAGTCTCAAATGCCCAGTGATTACGCTAGCTAACAGTGCCCTTCAAACCGAAACACAGCAATGTTTGCACACCACTGCTTCACGGCAAAATAACTGGTCCTGGGGTGGTACCTACCTAGACGGACTCTTGCATAGGAATCCTACCACCAGTAATGATGATGTATTCTTTTATATTTCTCGTTTGTTGCAAAACTTTTCCATATTAACGATACATTTATTATTCATCATTTCAGCGTATCACTAGTCCACTGCTGAACATAGGCCTCCCCCATAGATTGCCACAAGTGTGTAGCTCTCATTTTGGGGTGTTTTGCCGTAGTTGCCACGCTTGGCAGGCGGTTTGGAACCCGCAGTTTATTTATTCAGATGTTACAGGAAAAGGCTGCTGCCCATCTCCTGGTCTTTATATTTCCTCTGTCGACTTTTATGACACCCACGGGATGAGATGGGGTGGTAGATTTTCTTAAGCCGCCGCCACACGGTTTTTATTATTACACATGATTAATTAAACCATTAATTAAACAGTCCGAGCTCTTTCAGATCAGCACGATCCACTGGCTCTAGGAAGAGACGTTGAGTGTCGTTGCATTTTTATCGTGTCTAGTATGGGGAGTGTTTTTTTTTCTTTTCTTTTTACTTTTTTTTGGATCAACTAACTGTAGACACTATATGTACTAATGTGTCATGTGAAGAATTAAATAATTGTACTAGCAACACCGTTAATCACGATTTACATTATTAAAGCCACATCTAGAATACTTAATTGAAGAATGGGGATCGGCGGCTAAATCAAATCTGAAATGTCTACAAAGAACCCAAAACAAAATTATTAAATTTTTATTTCACTACCCCTACCTTACTCCAACAAACCAGCTATATAAAAATACCAAAATATTCCATATAACACAACTTTATACGTATTACACTTGCATTTTAATAAAACACATTACTACAAATTCAATTCAGTCTAATATACAGTTACAAAAAAAAGTTAATACACACAATCTACGAAATAAAAACAAAATAAAACTCGCTAGCTCACGCACTAATTACGGGAAGAAAACAATTTTGATGGAAGGAGTACAGCTATATAATAAATTGCCAAATTAAATAAAAGAATGCGATAGAATACACATTTTTAAGAGTAAACTTAAGACCTATATTTTGCACAATGTAATTATTTTTTTTTTGTTTTTGTTTCAAATACGTAATGTCAGTGTCCAATACATTAGAGGTAAATTTCTTATATTTACGCGAACACTACACATTTAAATGAAACTAATTTTACGGATTTTATCGCGTTTATTTTTGTTATTTATAACCCGACGTTTCGAGTGCTTTACAGCACCCATGGTCACGGGGGGAATTATTTTAATTTAAGCATATTATTGTATCTCATTTTAAGTGAACCTATGTTCTTATGGGAAATAAAAAATCTTTAAACCATTTAGGTGTTGCAAGAATTCGTAGTGTACATTGCAATTTTTAAAGAAAAATTTAAAAAATTTGGTAGTTGAAACATTTATAATGAGTTGAAGGGGGGGCCTTAACCTAGAATTTTAGGTTATAGTGGAAATATGTAAAACGAAAAATATTTTTTTAGGAAGTAAGTATAATATTCCTGTCGCTAAATTTCACCATCGCACATTGCGGCACAGCGCAAAATTTCATCAGCACCACCAGGCATTCCACCACTGTGCGCTTCGCCAGAATTTTTCTGCCTCTCACAACCATTTTGTGCCATCTGCTGCCGCCAGCGGGTATTTCGCACTGTTACACCTTAGGGACCTTCAAGATAACGCGCCCGGAAGTCCACTGGTATTGCGGATGTTCATGGACGGCGGTGATCACTTACCATCAGGTGGGCCGCTTGCACGTTTGCCTCCTTTTCTATGAAAAAAAAAACACGTAACATAAACCTAACATCCGAGTACTGGCTGGTCGCATAACTTAAAACGCTGGATAGTTTATTTTTTTATTCAAATTTTAATAGAGAACACTCTGCGGCCCTTTTCGTATAATTTAGGCGCCATTTACTCCTGCAAAAGTATGCAACGTGATAATTAAAAAAAAAACGATAGGGAAAATAAAACTAATGCCAAATCTAAAAGAGAAGTCATAATTAAACTTCGCGTGGAAAATTGATAGTATAAGAAGATAGCTGATAATCTAAAGAAGCATTTTAACACGAATCAAACAACTTTAAATATTCAACGCGTATACCACAACAAAATGTCGTTCGTTTGGCAAAACAAGATTCTTCTGAAGGGTCTAACGAAATAATATTTTGGCGAAAACAACTTAAGTGATTCGTAAACGTTTGGTAGAAGAGCCGGTCTATCATTTGCAAGAAAGTTTGAATAGTAAAGAAAACAGTCAGCCAGTGGAAAAATTTATGTAACATTAGATCCCAAGTGCACAAAAGTGACATTCAAAAAATGGCGGGGGGTAACGTGAAAATTTGGGGCTGCTTTTATGGAGTTGGGCAAATATAGATTGCCCGTACAAAAAAAGACTGGAAGAAATAATCTTATCATATACTGAAGACGTGGCTCAGGGGCCAGGTGCTCGCCTTTAGGTTCGATCCCCGGTGCCGGCACCTCTAAAATTGTTCTACAATTTTAAGTGCTGATTTACCACGTGCTTAGCGGTGAAGGAAAACATCGTGAGGAAACCTGCATTTCCGAGGAATAGAAATATTTCGAAGACATGTGAAGTCCGCCAACCCGCATTGGAGCAGCGTGGCGGATTCTTCCTCGCTCCTAAACCCTCTCAGAAATGAGAGGAGGCCTGTGCTCAGCAGTGGGACATTTATAGGCTGAAACTTTACTTTTTACTTTTTTATGCTGAAGACGTGCTTCCGGTTATTTGAACATTCCAGCACGACAATGACCCACAAAGAATACTGCGGTGGAGGAATTCTACATTTCTCACATTCTGCCCAGATCTTAATCCAATAGATCACCTTTGGTCCAAATGCAAGAAAAGGATATCAAATCGACAATCTTGCAATTTAATAGAGCCGTACGGTGTTTTCTTAGAAGAATGCAACTCTGTCGCTGTTGCTGAATGTTAATAATGTATAGAGTCGCCTCTCCCGCGTAAGGCAGTATTTAAAAGACGTGGACGTGCCGCTGATTATTAATCAAAACAAATAAATAAAATTGAAGTGTCTGTTTGTAACAAGAAATTAACTTTACTCAATGCTTGTGAAAATATATACGGTACTTAAAAGAAAAATCCAATTAAAAAAAAAATCTTATAAGTACCGCATATACGTAGTACGTATATGTATTTAAATTTGTTAGTATTGAAAATAAATGAAAATTTAAGTTAATAGTTTTTTCTTAAACTGAATTATTTTTGATTATTATCTTGTCTTGGTAAAATATTGTAAATTATTGAAGCCCTGCAAAAATACTTCTCCGCACGAGTGCCGTTCTTGCTCCATGTTCGCATTGACACGTCTGTTTCGTATGCATCTGAAATCTGCTTAAATTATGATGGGTTACCAAACACAGCGATTTCAGAAATATATAGATGACAGGATCACACATCTTTAATTGCATGTATAATAGCAGTTAATTGTTAATTTTTATGTCTAATTTAGTTGGTAACCAAACCCTTATCCAGGGTTTGGTTATTTATGATTTATTTATATTCTTGTTGTACATATTTACATACTGCTTTTGATTTTAAGGCTAGTTATACTCACGTCTATTTATATTTTTTGTCACTATTCTGTTTTGCTTTTAATGAATCATTTTAGTTTTAATTGCATTACACTTGTTATGATGTTGTTTTTTTCTTTAGTACGAGTATGTTATATAATCTTTATGTAAACAGTTAACTTGTGGGGTGGTGATTCATGAGTTCCTCTTATTAATATAGCGATTTAAATTTAAATAATATTGTAGCTTAAGTATATATATTATATATTGTTATTCATATATATGTATATATATTTTTATCTATTTTTATATTCTTGTGTATAATCATGAGTGACATTGAATCATATTATTCAGTGTGTAACGATGATTCAGACCTTTCATTTATCTCTTGTGATGATCACGATAGTAGCACGAATTACTTAAATAAACAACTGAAGGAAGTTTTTCCCACTAAGAACAAATTCTTGAATATTTGCCATATAATTTTTCCCAAAGTATTCCAAGCCATTTTTCAGAGCTTGAAGCTTCCTTTTCTTCTGAGAGTGTCCATGTCTCTTTTAGTGTCTGAAAGTTGGCTGGAGCCATCGTTACACTCTACTCTGTATCCTTTACCGGATTTTGTTCTTGTTAGAAACGATAGTATCTATAAGGGGGGTTAAAGTGGCGTTGCCATGTACTTGCATACCTCATAAAAGCACAAGATTGTTTTATTGTCCCCTTCGACCTACTCGGTTGATATGGAGTATCTGCTTACTGAAGTAAACTTTAAGGGGATGATTCTTGGAGTAGTGTATTGTCCTCCTTCTACTGCTTTAATAGTCAACTATTTCAAGACTTTAGAAATGGTTCTTGAATATTGGTTCAGAGTACGAACATTGCATAATTATGGGTGACTTTAATACTGACTTGTTGAAAACTTCATCCCGTTCTGATATACTTCGCTCAATCATTGAGTCCGTTGACTTCCCTATTCTTCCTCTAGGGGCAACTCACCACAATACCAACGCAGAAGACTCCTTGATTGATATTATTGTTACTGCTTCTTCTGATCTTGTTGATAGAAATGGTCAGCTTCCTGCTCCGGGTTTTTCACGACATGATCTAATTTATGCTTCTTATAAGTTGAAACCTCCCAAGACCGCCCCAATTTTCTTGCATATACGCAATTTTACAACGTTAAACTCGGACAAGCTCTTGGATGATGTTTCTAATTTAGATTTCTTACCTTTGGTAACAGCATCTTCTATTGATGATAAAATAACTTTTCTCAATAACACATTGCTCAGCCTTTACGATGTTCATGCTCCGATTCATAAGGTTAGGTTGATCGTCCTCCTGCTCCTTGGACGACTGAGGGTGTTCGGGTGGCAATGGCTAGACTGAATCGGGCTTTCTTACGATTTAAAAAGGACCGTTCAGAACAGAATTGGTCAGCCTTTAGATTGGCTAGAAATAGGTGCAGTCAGATGGTACGTAATGACAAAAGCCGCTTTATTCATAATAATATTAGTAACTCTTCGCCAGATAATGTGTGGAAATTTCTAAAAACGATTGGTGTGGGTACGTCACCCAATCAGGATTGCGGTTCTTCTCTTCCTCTGAATGATGTTAATCTACATTTTGTTTCCACTTCTGCAACCCTGTAATCCGAAATCAAACTATAGCTTCACTAGCTTCATTCCAATTTCCTACACTGTACACACAGTTAATAGCTTTAATATAACACGCACCACGACGCGCGACCGCCGCAGAGAGCGGCGCGCAGCAGTCAACAATCACACCGCGTACACACGATACACCCGTGTTCCAGGGCGGTTCTCACCGCCCAGAGTTACCGACACACAAGTCGACAGTCCGAATAGAGGCCCGCAGCCTCCCTCGGGCGGTCATTAGACGGCTTAAAATCATTTGAGATATTCGAAATCGCGCAAGCACACAGCGAACACGACACAGTCCGAATTTCGATGTTTTTGTAAGAGTTTATTTAAGTATTTATGTTTGGGTCAAACCAAACCAGGCACCCGGGCCACTGGCTCGTGAGCACAGTATCCGATGAAGCTGCAAAAGCCAAAAAGGCTAACAGCAATTACATCACCGAAATTATATATCCAATTTCCTGACACTCCTGTTTGTCAGTTCTCCCCTGTGGACTTTGATGAGGTTAGAAAGACTGTTCTGGCAATAAAATCCAAGGCCGTGGGTTGTGATGAGATTAGTAGGGTTATGATAATTAACATTTTTAGAGTGTATACTACCTGTAGTTACTCACATTATTAATTTTTCTCTAGACTCTGGTCAGTATCCTACACTCTGGAAAAAAGCTTAAGTAAGACCTCTTCCTAAAATACCAAATCCTTTACTTCCTCATCATTTTCGCCCTATTTCTATCTTACCGTTTCTATCCAAAGTTCTGGAAGCATGTGTATATAAGCAAATATCCATGTTCATATTAAAACATAACCTACTGAGTGTTTATCAGTCGGGGTTTCGTCTTGGTCATAGCACCACCACTGCTTTAATTAAGGTTTTCGAAGATATCAGACAAGTAATGGACAAAAAAAAGTTACGGTGATGGTGCTAGTAGACTTTTCTAATGTTTTTAACACAGTCGACCACGATATTCTCCTGTCCATCCTTTCTCAACTTAAATTTACTTCCTCGGTCTTGGAATGGTTCTCCTCTTATCTTCGCGGACATCAGCAGTCAGTCCGCTTGGGGCAATAAACCTCACAGTGGTTAAAACTTGATTGTGGCGTACCGCAAGGCGGTATACTTTCTCCTATACTTTTCTCTGTTTTATTAACTCTGTCACCTCCACTTTCGATTGCTCGTACCATCTGTATGCAGATGACCTTCAAATTTATGTGGAATCCGATATCGATGACCGATCCGATACATAACGCAGTAACAAAATTGAATAACAACCTAAAAGCAGTTTATGACTGGTCATCGCGTTTCGGAATTTCAGTCAACCCTACGAAATGTCAAGCTATGATCGTAGATAGCTCTAGAATGCTGGCAAAAATCCATCTTTTAAGTTTACCGTCTATTTATTACAATGGTATTTTAGAACGGGATTCTCTGATTCTGTTAAAATTCTTGGCCTACATTTGGACAATAATATGAACGGGGTTGAACAGGTCAATGAAATTAGCCGCAAAGTCTCTGCCACCTTAAGATCGCTCTATCGTCTAAAACACTTTCTTCCATATAAGACAAAGCTTACGCTTGTGCAATCTCTAGTCATACCTTCTATTGATTATGCTGTTTGTTACCCAGACCTGAATCAAAATCTTCTGAACAAACTAGAGCGCCTCCTTAACCATTTTATTTGATTTGTTTTCGGTCTTCGTAAATATGACCATATCTCTCAATATCGTATTCGACCTAAATGGCTTACTATCCAACAGAGGCGTCAATCTAAAATTTTATCTGTTCTCTTTTCCATTTTAAATGGTGTATCTTCACCTTCTTATCTTCAGGATAAATTTCAGTTGCTTTCGTCTTCTCATGATAGGGTTCTTCGTTCTTCATCTAATCTTAAGATAACTGTTCCATCACACCGCACCTGCTTTATCAGCAACTCTTTTACTGTTCAGGCAATTCAACTCTGGAACTCCTTGCTTGCAGCTATTAGCAAGGTACGAAACAAGAACTCCTTCAAGAAACTCGTTAAGGAACATTTTCTAAAAACAGAGGATAAACCGCCATCATTGAGTTGCATATATATATATTATTCAACGAGTTTGGCTGCATCGACTTTTAAACAGGTCTTTGTGACGTTTGCTTTGATCAGTTTTAATCGTAGTGAAAATACGTCACTACGATTACATTTAAGGATATACGTAAATTATATTCTCCAGGCCGATTTCTACCACGGCGACAACTTCCGAATACTGTCGAGAGCCATCAACTGCGCAGGAGATATTATAGTGCCACAAGTGTACGCGCAAACACAGAGGCACTCACTCGTCCCATCCTACCCGCGCCCGATGTAACGCTGATGCGATAAGATCGGAGGTAGGCTAGGATGCAGTGTCAGAAACACGGGGACAAACACAACACAACCAGACTCGAAAACCAACAATTTGTGTTTTAGCACAAATGTTGGCTCGGGCTGGGAATCGAACCCAGGACCCGCGGCGTAGAAGTCAGGTACTCCGTCCACTAGGCGGTCGTCATACCATATATATATTCGTGTATACTATATGCAAAAGAATTCAGTTTGTTGTTCGTCGTCTATGCGTCGTTTGCCATGGTAGTTCCGTGGGCGCTCG
The DNA here is from genome assembly GCA_019845155.1 of Luehdorfia chinensis. Taxonomy (NCBI): domain Eukaryota; kingdom Metazoa; phylum Arthropoda; class Insecta; order Lepidoptera; family Papilionidae; genus Luehdorfia; species Luehdorfia chinensis. The sequence goes on from JAHVAK010000390.1 coordinate 4,724,760, forward strand.
CCTTAAATGTCATAGTACGCGACGGACTTGAGTTCGATCGCCGGTGCCGGCACCACTAAAATTGTACCGCTGGTTTTCGGGTCTGGTTGTGTTGTGTTTGTCCCCGTGTTTCTGACACTGCATCCTAGCCTACCTCCGATCTTATCGCATCAGCGTTACATCGGGCGCGGGTAGGTTGGGACGTGTGAGCGCCTCTGTGTTTGCGCGTACACCTGTGGCACTATAATATCTCCTGCGCAGTTGATGGCTCCCGACAGTATTCGGAAGTAGTCGCCGTGGTCGAAATCGGCCAGGAGAATATCATCACACGAATATATGTTCAGCTTTGAATCGTATCGGCACACTTTTGCTTATATCGGATCCTATATGCCATCATGGAGCTTAATTCTGGTTGTACGATTCCTATGCAAGAATCCGTCTAGGTATACGTATATAGACGAACCTAGCGTTATCACTGGGCATATGTACTTAAGAACTTATGTCTAAGAGTGACAGGTGCAGTGTGCTGCTACACAGAAATGTTTTGAGTAACACAGCATCTGTTATGCGCAGACGCTTACCATCAGATGAACGTTTTGCTCTCTCACTTTATCAAATAAAAGAAATAAAAAAACACCACTTAATAGAACCAGGTCGCATCCTGGTCAAACGTTAACCTATTCTGAATAAAAAAAATAACTGAGGTCATTAATCGCTAAGCTGCTGTAACGTTTACAGATATGCAAATGAAAAGAAAAACCACAAATCTGGAAATGTCGTTTTATTGATGATGAATAATTTGTTATTTAACGAGTTTGGCTGCATCGACTTTTAAACATGCCGTGTGGTAGCGGCCTAAGAGAATCTACCACCCCATGTCATCCCGTGGGTGTCGTAAAAGTCGACAGAGGGAAATTAAAACCAGGAGATGGGCAGCAGCATCTTCCTGGTACATCTAAATAAATAAACTGCGGTTGCCAACCCGCCTGCCAAGCGTGGCAACTATGGCAAAATCCCTCCAATATGAGAGCTACAAACTTTAGTGGCTTTCTATGGGGAAGGCCTATGTTCAGCAGTGGACTTGTGATAGGCTGAAACGACGAAACGACTTTTAAACAGGTCTTTGTGACGTTTGCTTTGATCAGTTTTAATCGTAGTGAAAATACGTCACTACGATTATATTTAAGGATATACGTAAATTATATTCTCCAGGCCGATTTCGACCACGGCGACAACTTTCGAATATTGTCGATAGCTATCAATTGCGCAGGAGATATTACAGTGCCACAAGTGTACGCGCAAACACAGAGGCACTCACTCGTCCCGACCTACCCGCGCCATATGTAACACTAATGCGATAAGATCGGAGGTAGGCAAGGATGCATTGTCAGAAACACGGGGACAAACACAGCACAACCAGACCCGAAATCCAACAATTTGTGTTTGAGCACAAATGTTGGCTCCGGCTGGGATTCGAACCCAGGACCTGCGGCTTAGAAGTCAGGTACTCTGACCACTAGACCACGTCAATCTGAATAATTTAATATAGTATTAATGTGAATAATTTGTAATTAATGTTGTTAATGTATTAATTTAATATGAATAATTTAGAATACTACCACTCCGTCTAATCCAATGGATCTTTTAAAAGGCGAGTAAGGAATTAAACTGCATTGTGTACCCATAAGCGCATGGTGGCGATGCGCTCGCCACCTATCACACCAAGTGCATTATATTGTTTTGGTGAAAAGTGAATTGTGGCAGTCATCTGTTTTTGCAGTGAGTGTCCAGTCTCTGACCACCCCTTATGGGATACAGTCGTGATCTTATGTATGTATTGTAGTTTAGAAGCGATAACGATCGACCTACCATATTATATTATTGCGAGAAACTTTCGTGCTTTGACGACCTTTTTTTTTCTGTGTGTGATGACCTAACGTTACTAAAATGCTGTGGCAACACTAGCTCTTGTGAGCGGGCATGATGGGCATGAAATATTAGTTCAATCAAAAACAATTAATACCATGTAAAAAAAAAATATGCCAAGCCTCGCATCGCATTATATCGCGTTGTAGCGTAATAAGTTGTAAGACCTCATGTAGAGCCAAGTCTATAATTTTATTATTTTACTATCATCGTTATTCGAATCGCCATTCAAACAATTTTGTTATAAATTAAGTACATTTCTTAATCAAGCCGTGGTAGTTCAGGGGCCGGGTGCTCACCTTTAATTTCATAGTACGCGAGTAACCCGGGTTCGATCCCCGGTGCCAGCACCTCTATAATTGTTCTACAATTTTAAGTGCTGATTTACCACGTGTTTAGCGGTAAAGGAAAACATCGTGAGGAAACCTGCATGTCCGAGGAATAGAAATATTTCAAGGACATGTGAAGTCCGCCAACCTGCATTGGAACAGCTTGGCGGAGTATTCCCAGCTCCAAAAACCCTCTCAGAAATGAGAGGAGGCCTGTGCTCAGCAGTGGGACATTTATAGGCTGTTACTTTACTTACTTTACTTAATTAATGACCGATATTTTGGGCATCTGATTATTACAAATCTTTGCTTATGAAAAAATACTTTCTGCTTTATACTGCGTGCTGTTCAACCCATCTACTCCTCTGTACTTTAAAATCGTTTTGAGTATATTTCCCTCTCCCATGATAAATTTTTTCGTTCTCTTGTCAACCTCTCCCTCCGGACTCCTGTGCACTACACTTCTTTATTTAGTAAATATTTTACTGTCACAGCTGTGCGCTTATGGAACTCCTTACCTTTGCACAGACGACGTGCTAAGTCCCTTTTTTCAAAAACCTGGTTAGAGCTCATTACTTGGATATTTAACTCATGTTTTCACTTATCCTTTTGTTCTTAATCCTTCACCTTAGTCTGTCGCTTTTCATATGAGATGCTATCATATAGCGTTCCTTATGAATTTATGTGGTTTAGTGTACACCACCCTCTTTTTCTGGTGTTTTCATTTTGCTGTATCAGTTCTCTGCGCTAAGGTTGTCTGGAAGAAATCGCTTTCAGTGATAAGACCGCCTTTTATAAGATTTTTTGCCAGGCCCCTGAGCTACCACGCCTTTTGTAACTTAACCGAAATATAGTACTTAGTCTTTATTTTTGTATTGGTGTACAATAGTATATTGATTGGCTGAATCGATATTCAGTCAGAGGCACGATTGCCTCGGTAATTTCACAGCGCAAACACATCTCTGCGTAGACATTTCTTTTACATACATACATACATACATACAGTCACGCCTCTTTCCCATAGGGGTAGGCAGAGACCACATCTTTCCACTTGCTACGATCCTGACACACATCTATAGCTTCTTCTACTTTCATTAGCTTTTTCACACACGCTCGTCGGTTGCGGGTACTTTTAACGTGACCTTTCCTCAAGATTTCACCGTACTGATTGTGATACGTACGCCTAGGTCGATCCCTACCGGCTTTTCCATTCACACTTGCCTCATAAATCTGTTTCGTCAATCTCCTTTCATTCATCCTCTCTACGTGTCCAAACCATCTAAGCATGCCTTTCTCTATCTTTTTCACTACATCTTCAACCACACCGCAAAGTTCCCTTATCACGCTGTTTCTCACTTTGTCAATCTCATTTCTTTTAAGTTCGCTAATATCAGGAAAGTACATAAGTTAATAGGTAACATTATTTTACTTTTGCTGTGCAACTGTGTGCAATTTTCTTTAAGGTCCCTAAGTCGTATCGGTCCGGGAAAACCGCCGGCGGCAGCGGAGTCTATAAAGTGGTGGTGCGTGGCGCGAATTCCGCGAAAAACGCACTCTGGTGGAATGCCAACCATCAAGATGGTGACAGAGTAGAATAGCGCCTAACTCTTTCGGGGTGCGTCGTAAGAGGCGACTAAGGTATAGTACGGATAGTCTTTATTCGAACAGAATAATACCATAATGCTGTCAGCTATACTGATCGTGGGAGCGCAATAAGCAGTAAGAATTTTTTGAAAAATGGCGGCGAAGTGGGTCGCTATCCGTCACGTCTCGTTTTCAGTGGGGGACGAAAAGTATACTTCGGGTAAGATCTCTGCCAGCCCCGTATATGGGAAAAAGGCGTGACTGTATGTCTGTCACTCACCTGCATTGTAAAAAAGTCTACGTCTGTAGGCTTCAATGATGTTTTCCCTTTTAGGGCTGTTAGAGGATGATAATTCAAGTAGAAGTAAAATACCATCACCACGAAGATTATGCGCTAGTAATCTCGATAAGCAATTGTATATTTTGTGGTAAGTCCTCTTCGGTAAAGTCATTTTAATGATATATCAGTTTTTATCACTGTTCGAATAAGCCTAGCCGTTGATCAATCACCCTAAAAATGATTGTCATTAATGACAATATAATGGATTAAGATTTGGATGAAAGACTGAATGAACAATTACTTGGCAAAAACAATTCATTACACGTTCATAAGATCTCAAGAAGAAAATATGAAAGTCTGTTTATCATTTCGCTGTCAGGAAAAAAATATGTATACCTACTGGTGGTTGGATTCCTACTGGTGGTAGTATGCCTATGCAGAAATCCGTCTAGGTACCACCGTTGGGCCCGTTATTCTGCCGTGAAACAGAAGTGAGCAAGCATTACTGTTTCGGTCTGAAGGGCACTGAGGGCTAGTGTAATCACTGGACCCCCCACGACGACCGCGTGGCCTAGTGGTCAGAGTACCTGACTTCTAAGCCGCGGGTCCTGGGTTCGAATCCCAGCCGGAGCCAACAATTGTGCTTAAACATAAATTGTTGGTTTTCGGGTCTGGTTGTGTTGTGACTGTCCACGTGTTTCTGACACTGCATCCTAGCCTACCTCCGATCTGATCGCATCAGCGTTACATCGCGCACGGGTAGGTTTGGGACGAGTGAGTGCCTCTGTGTTTGCGCGTACACCTGTGGCACTATAATATCTCCTGCGCAGTTGATGTCTCTCGACAGTAGTCGGCAGTTGTCGCCGTGGTCGAAATCGGCTAGGAGACCACCACCACCACCAGTCACTGGACATATGAGACTTAACCTGAGTCATCGGGTGACGGGCGCATTGTGGTGTCGCACAGAAATGTTCTGGGTGACACAGCATATAAGAAATAGCACCTACTTCTTTCCTACCGAGGAGTCGTAAAAAGCGACTAAGGTATTATACGGGCAGCCTTTATTCGTGTAGAATAATACCAGAATATGCAACGCTGGGGGGGGGGGGGGGGGGGTAAGAATTTTGGTACGACTCAAACAATTCTTATTCCGTAGTATCAATCAATCATTCAATATACTCTTTATTGTACACCAATACAAAAATAAAGACTAAGTACTATATTCAAATTAACGTACAAAAGGCGGTCTTATCACTGAAAGCGATTTCTTCCAGACAACCTTAGCGCAGAGAACTGATACAGCAAAATGAAAACACCAGAAAAAGAAAAAGAGGGTGGTGTATACCAAACCATATAAATCTATAAAAAACACACGATGATAGCATTACATATAAAAAGCGACTGACTAAGGTAAAGGATTAAGAACAAGCGTATAAGTGAAAACATGAGTTAAATATTCAAGTAATGAGCTCGAGCCAGGTTTTTGAAGGAAAAGAGGGACTTAGCACATCGTATGTGCAAAGGTAAGGAATTCCATAAACGCACAGCTGTGACAGTAAAGGATTTACTAAAGAAATAAGCGTAGTGCACAGGAGTCCGGACGGAGAGGTTGACAGAGGAACGAAGAAATTTATCATGGGATAGGGAAATATACTGCAGTATGAATTATTCAAGATATTTTTGACTATTTCTTTGTACTTTTTAGTGTCTTTTTCATCGTCATCCTGTTAATAGTTCATTGCTGTACATAAGCGCCTGCCAAGACGAGAAGATGCGCCATAATCAGCACGCTTTACAGGCAGATCGGTCACAGTCTCAGACTTTTCGTACCTAAGACGATGTTGCTCTTTTTTTATTGTATAAGGTGACGAAACGAGCAAAACGTTCACCTGATGAGAAGTGCAACGTCTGCCCATAGCAAATACTGTGTCACGCAGATAATTTCTGTGTGACACCACAATGCGCCCGTCACCCTGAGACATCGGTTCTTAAGTCTCATATGCCCAGTGATTACGCTAGCTCACAGTCCCCTTTCATACCGAAACACAGTAATGTTTGCACACTACAAGCAACGGCAGAATAACTGGCCCTGGGATGGTACCTACCAAGACGGATTCCTGCTTAGAAATCTTACCACTAGAAAAAAACGTCAACTCGCTACGGGTCAATGTATTTTAAGTTTGTTCATTTCGATGTTATTATTCGCAAAAGGTTAAATCGAAACAAAGCTATGTCTGAGTGTAAAGACCCAAATAGTTAAAAAAAACAACCACGCAATTTGCATATTCTATTAAGGAGTTACCTAAAATCCGAGGTTATCGGTCATCAACTCCGACCGAAAAACGGCTTCTTGACTTTCAGAATGCTGAACATGACGTTATTAATACTTAATTACTAATACTTGTATTTATAATACCTTATATAGTTACCGCGGCGTAAGATTTTTTTTGAGGTCATACGGGCATAAAGTACAGACCTGTGTTCCTCTTAGTTAAAAGTATTTTGTAGTTTACTGGTGGTAGGATTCCTGTGCAGGTATCCATCTTGGTAGGTATCACCCCAGGGCCAGTTATTCTGCCGTGAGGCAGTAGTGTGCAAGCATTACTGTGTTTCGGTTTGAAGGCCACTGAGAGCTAGCGTAATCACTGGACATATGAGACTTAAGAACTAATGTCTCAGGGTGACGGGCGCAGTGTTTTGTCACACAGAAATGTTCTGGGTGTTATAGCATTTGTGTTATGGGTAGACGTTGCACTTTACATCAGGTGAACGTTTTGCTCGTTTCGTCACTCAAGCCAATAAAAAAAAGAACAAAAAAGTTAAGTTTCAGCTTATAAATGTCCCACTGCTGAGCACAGGCCTCCTCTCATTTCTGAGAAGGTTTTGGAGCGAAGTATTCTTCGCTGCTCCAATGCGGAATGCACATGTCTTCGAAATATTTTTTATTTTTAGACATGCAGGTTTCCTCGCAATGTTTTACTTCACCGTCGAGCACGTGGTAAATCAGCACTTAAAATTGCAATTAACAATTTTAGTGGTGCCGGCAACAGCAATCAAAGCCAGGTCACTCGCGTACTATGTAACTTAAAGCGAGCGCCTAGCTACTGAGCCACCACGGCGAATCAGTTTAAATATTAACTGAGAGTGAATATTAAAACTTACCGACAATGTTTCTTGGTAAAATAAATTTAATTATGTGGATATTATTTTGTTCATATTAAATGTAATTAGAGGTTAGTGTATATTCTGCACAAGGGCTTAAGGGCACGCCCTTGCATAAGTCCGCACCACGACGCGCGACCGCCGTAGAGAGCGGCGCGCAGTAGTCAATAATCACACCGCGTACACACGATTTACCCCTTTAAGACTTTCGAAATCGCGAAAGCACTCAGCGAACGCGACACGGTCCGAATTTCGAGGTTTTTGTAAGAGTTTTTTATTTATTTATATTTGGGCCAAACCAAACCTGGCACGCGGGCCCCTGGCTCGCGAGCACAGTATCCGATGAAGCTATAAAAGCCGAGAAGGCTAACGGCAATTACATCACCGAAAATGTATATGTTGCATATGTTACGAAAAGTCCTGAGAAGCCAGCCGTGGTTGAAGGTTTAGGCAGAGCTCCAAAATAACTCTCCTGGCGCCCTTCAATACTAAGCAAAATAGACATAAGTCCTAGTTAAATAAGTTATAGCATAAGATTTTATTTCGTTAAATGTATCAGTAATTGTGCATGGTTTATAGTTTTTTTTTTATTGTATAAAGTGACGAAACGAGCAAAACTTTTACCTGATGGTAAGTGCAACGTCCGCCCACAACAAATGCTGTGTCACCCAGAATATTTCTGTGTGACACCACACTGCGCACGTCACCCTGGCATGAGTTCTTAAGTCTCAAATGCCCAGGCATCAGTTCTTAAGTCTCAAATGCCCAGTGATTACGCTAGCTCACAGTGCCCTTCAGACCAAAACACAGTAATGTTTGCATATTACTGCTTCACGGCAGAATAACTGGCCCTGCACTGGTAACTAGACGGACTCCTACAAATAATTATTAGAATACCAACAGTCAAGGGTGATCGGTATCCTATCCAGGAATCCGACTAGGCAAGTATCACAGTGCCAGTTATTCTGCCACCAACCAGTGCTTGCCAACACCACAGTGATTCGGTTTGAAGGGCTGAAGTCAGCGAAAAGTTCCGGGTGACGCCGCATCTGTTATGGGCAGGCGTGGCAGTTACCTTCTAGCTTGTGATCGCTCGTCTTGTTACGTGCATCCACTAAAAAAAAAAGAGGTTATAGGAAGGCAGCCATTTTATTTAATGAGCAAGCGTCAGGCGCTGGCTCTTGGCATTGAAGTCGACATCCACAACTGCCTTAGCAAATAGCTGACATGTAAATTCGTTAACGACATAAGAATAGTCGGACATCGGTCCGACAATTTCATTGTTCGACGAAAATAGATGGCTACTTAAATTATGTAGTCATAAAAAAGTTGAGTCAGTGCGAGCCTTTTGCAACTTATGGGTTCTGTAGAAAAATGTCACAATCAACCATCTCGTTTCCTTACTGATGGAAAGTTCGCTGAGGAATATGCCGGAAATTCTCACCCTCGTGGCCTCCGATAAACACCGGATTGAACAGAACCGAATAATTCTTATTCAACATATTATTTACATAATACTTATTGAAAGTCATTTCTTTAATGTTTTCTTTTATTTACGTGAATATTACACATTTAAATAAAACCACTTTTTACGGATTTTATCGTCATTTCTTTCCTTTTTTTTAACTACACTGGTTCGCAAAAAATTACTGTCGCGGGAAGAACCAGCAAGAGACCCAGCAGGCATTTTTTTTTTCATTAAAGTCATTACTGGTGGTAATGACTTACCAGCATTCAGATTCCAGCAATAGGCTGTTAACAGGCTGATGATGTAGTGATGAATAATTAAATATACTGATACAATATGCACCTGATATAACGCTCATGTGATAAGATCTGAGGTAGGCGTGAATGCAGTGTCAGTGACACGTAGGGCAGTCACAACACAACCTGGCCGGAAAGCCAATAATAAAAACCAGAATCAAAACAACCAGAGACAAATTAAATGAAAATTCTTTAATAAGAAATATAAATTTCGTTTATCAAACGTCATTTTTTTACAATCTACCACCGTTCTGTAATGAGGTTCCTCTGACGGAGAAGAAACATGCGCGAGAATGTGTGTCGCCGTTGTCGAGAACTAGTTCATTATCAGTTTCATTATAATGGTTTGAAATGATAAAGAAAGAACTTATAGGGCCTAAGTTCTGCAACGCGAGGTCACTAAGCACATAAAAATAATATGTATTAATAACTAAATAATCAACTGAAAGTGGTACTAAAAAGATAGATAATGATTTTAAAAAATCTCGTACCGAACCTTAAATATTTTTGATACACAAGAGACGAGCGACAACAAATTGCGTGTAATATTTTTGTACACTAAACATTTTTTTAGGATTCGATTTGTCTAGAAAAAAAAACATTAACATTGTCTCTCCAAATAAAACGTCATCTTGCAATACTTACGTTTTTGAACGAAACAATAATAGCGTCTGACACGAGTGATTGTTTTAACAAGCTCAAACATAACTACTCTATGGCAGTTTAATTTACTAATGACAATAGTCATTCTGGCCCCTATTATATGGGAATCAAAGTCAAAGTCAACGTCAAAATTTCTTTTTTCCGTTTAGGCTTGTATAAAGCTCTTATGAATGTCAAAATCTACACCGGTTCAAAAAATAAGTAAGACCTTGCCACAAAGAGATTTTTGCATTACAATTACAATATAAAATTAAGTACCTTTATCATAGACTAAATTGAAGTAATAATTTTTAAATGCTACTTGTCCTACTGCGGGGTACAAGCCTCGTCATTTTTTTAAGGAAGAAAAATGTTTGCACACTACTGCTTCACGGCAGAATAACTGGCCCTGGGATGGTAACTACCTAGACGGATTCTTGCATAGGAATCCTACCACCAGTAAACGTGACGCGACGAGTGGCGAACCACGTCGCCGCCATTTTAGTACAAGTAAAAAAATTATTACCATTCCGTTCCCATGACCATTCATAAGAGCATGTCAAGAAGACTTTCTAGTTTTAGCCAACCTAAACTTAGGAACCCCTGGCGAAGGGATTTCCAAACTGTTTAGGGCAAGAGACCGCTTTTCCAAAATGAACTGATTCCTCAGACCCCCATAGCCGAGTTACTTTTAAACTACTTTCTTTCTTTTTTACTTATCGACTTATTGAGTTTTTATAAAGTACAACAATGTTACTTCCTACTAAAGCATTAGTCGTTCTTATAACAAGTTGGTACACGTAGCAACTTATACAGTATCTTGAAAGTTTCAAATAAGAAATTGTGTTAATTATTAGGGGTCGATTTTTAGATCTCGTCGAACCCTACCCAATTAATCCCATTATTTATTTAATCTCATATACCCAGTTATTACACTACCTTTCAGTACCCTACGGACTGCATAACTGAAACAACAAGTTACCTTCGCAAACTACTACTTCACGGCAGAATGACTAGACGGATTTCTGCATAGAAATCCTACCATTTTTTTTTAATTTAATAAAGTGACGAAACGAGCAAAACGTGGTGATGATGATGATGGTGTGCAACGTCTACCCATAACAAATCCTGTGTCGTCCAATATATTTCTGTGTGACACCACACTGCGCTCGTCACCCTGAGACAAGAGTTCAAAGTGTCATTTGCCCAGTGATTACGCTAGCTCTCAGTGCCCTTCAACCCGAAACACAGTAATGTTTGCTACTGCTTCACGGCAGAATAACTGGCACTGGGGTGGTACCTACCTAGACGGATTCCTGCATAGAAATCCTACCAACATGATTGATTTACATTAAATAGTTTATTGAGGAAGGTTCTAGAATCTAGCTTAAGTTCTAGAAGGGCTTAAGGAGCGAAGAGCGCCGCCTGCCAATAAGCCAGCATCACCCGTTTTTCGGGATACATATAAAGTCAATGTTTAAAAAAAAGTTATTATTCTGGTATATATGTGTTTGTTATAAATTAAAGACTCCTACATAATATCGCCACCACACGGCGGCTTAAGAGAATCTACCACCCCATTTCCTCGAGGGTGTCGTACACAGCATCTTCTTGGAACATCTGAATAAATAAACGGTTGCCAATCCGCCTGCCAAGCGTGGCAACAATGGCAAAATCCCTCTAAATGAGAGCTACAAACTTTTGTGGCAATCCATGGGGAGGCCTATGTTCAGCTGTGGAGTGGTGATAGGCTGAAATGATGATGATGACATAAGATAATCTCTTTGATTGCGTATACTCATGACACATGAGACTTATCCTATGAAATGTAAAAAGATGTAAGAAAGCTTATCAGGAAGGAAAGGAAGTTAATTTGCTGAACGCATTTGTGATCCGCATGCAAAATATGACATGGTGTATATTACCCAGTTTTTGAAGAGCACCGCCCTCCCACGCCTCTATCATGCACAAGAAAACTGACAGCGCCACCGAGAACCGTAACCAAATACCCTCCACCACATGCCTAGAGGTAGTGTTGAAGTATACACCATCTTTTGCATGCGGATCTTAGCGAATTTACTTCCATTTCATTTCATTCCATTTCATTCATTACTCGTATAATGGATTTCTGCAAAGTAACGCCTCATTCACTATCCCTGCGTGATAAAGTCCATAACGATGATATCCGCAGCGGAACTAAAGTAACCGATATGGCCCTGAGGATTCGCAAGCTGAAGTGGCAATGGGCCGGCCATTTAGCTCGTGGCACCGAAGGGGAAGAAAGGTTCTAGAGCAGCAACCTCGTACCAACAAACGCAGTATATGGCGCCCCCTCACTAGGTGGAGCGACGTCGTGCACAATTTTGCGAGAAGTCGATGGGTGCAAGTGGTTCAGGACCGTGTTTTGCGGCAATCAATGGTGGAGGTCTATGTTCAACAGTGGACTGAGATAGGCTGAAATGATGATATATGTATATAGACAAGCATCTCGACTTCGCATGGAAGTCATTGTTATGTTAAATATTCGTCATTGCTCCTGCAATTTTTACAACAAACATCTAAGAAAATAGACATATTTAGTTGCCCGATCAATGCTTATAAGCGAAACGTGAAGCAGGCTTTGCGGGACATTGTTTAGTTGATTTTAGCCTTGTTTAAGTAATTTTCTATTTCCTTTAATTTTGTTTTTTTTTTAAATATATTTACGTGCATTGTGTGGTATGCTCCAATTAAAACCTCTTTTTTCTTTCATTATGTATTAGTAATTTAGTGGAAACTTAACTGAAGTATGTTTTTTTTTATTATGAAGTTTCAAGTTACATTTTTTTTCTCATAAACAATGTTAGTTTATGTTTGAGGTTAATTTTTTTTTATTATTATTTTTCTATTTTATTTGTGTTTCATTCTGTCTCTTCTACTGATGTGGTGAGCGACCACAAGGGTAGGCTGAAAATCAGCAGTGTTTGATAACAGTACGCGCCGAGCCTATCTCCTTTTGCTATCTAGTTATGTCACATCATTCCAACCCTAGTACTTTGTTTATAACGCCTACGTAATCATCGGCCACCCGGATTAGACAGTAATTAGAGTTTAGCGACAACGATTCCCATGCTATCCGGTTACAGTATTGTCTTTGTTTTAATAACTCACATAGAATAAGATTCATTCTAAAATTAACCACCTTCGAGAGAACATTAAATATCTTTTAATAAGTTTTAATTGTTTTTTTTAAAAAGACTAACGAGGTCCGTCGCAATTTAAGTATCTAGTTTTATTTTTATTTATTGTGTTGTAAATAGGTGTTGATGTTTAAGCCTTCTGTTATTTTTATAGAGTTAGTTTAGATTTTTTAGAAGATAGCAATAAATGAATTATTATTAATATTATAATAGTTCTGGAGAATCGCTTTTGCGCCTTCTCTATGCAGTCGATATGAACATTATAATACGAATTCCAAACGACAGATCCATAGTCAGGAACGAGTAGATGAGTAGTTACCAAATCGTCCCTCCCGATTGAAGTAACTGACCGAGCCGAGGCCGAGCCCCTTGGGCACCCTCGAGTCAGTTACTCTCGCGAACAGGATGCGGTCCAAGCCGAGGTTCCCTCTCGGGGGCCCTTGCGCCAGTCATCCATAGATAAAGGTCTCGGCTAAGCGCCCTCAGCGCTCGGCCACCTTTCAATCCGGCGAAGCTGTGAAAGCCTTCGGGCTAACAGTGACCATCAGTCCTAAAAATAAATATCATCAAAAGTATAATATTTTCTATTATTATATTTTCTACTATTCAGTCCACTGCTGGACATATGCTTCTTTCAAGTTTGGACAATTACCCGTTATAATGAATCGCCATGTCTAGATTTGAGGTTACAGTATCAGCACTTCACAGTTTAAACGCTACTGCCCGGCACCGGTCTGGATAATTAGGATTTGGTATATTTGGGACTTTTTACCGTGTGGTAGCGGCTTATGAGAATCTACCACCCCATCTCATCCCGTGGGTGTCGTAAAAGTGGACAGAGGGAAAATTAAAACTAAAAGATGGGCAGCAGCATCTTCCTGAACAACTGAATAAATAAACTGCGGTTGCCAACCCGCCTGCCAAGCGTGGCAACTATGACAAAATCCCCCCAAAATGATAGCGCCAAACATTTGTGGCAATCTATGTGGGAGGCCTATGTTCAGCAGTGGACTAGTGATAGGCTGAGATGATGATGATGATGATGATGACCGACTTCAAAAAGGAGGAGGTTCTCCATTCCTCTTGTATATATGTATATATATGGTAGGTTGTCGTTTTGTCGAAATTGGCGTTTTGTCGAACTGGCCACTTTGATCTGAAATATATCCTCTTTGGCTAAGAATTCCAAATTCAAATTTATAAATCCATTTAGCTGGTATATTTGAGTTTCGAAAACAGTCATTCATTTATATCTATTATCTGTAATTATATCCTCATTGGTTTTTTCTTTGGCGTCGCTCATCTCGCACGGTGGAAAACTTGAAATATCGCTTTATTTACGAGTACGAGTTCTACCGTGGCACCAGTGCTGCAAAAACAGCTCGAAGAATTGACGCTGGACGATGTATATGGCACTGGTGTCGCACAAGAAAACAGGACAGGCCTCGTGGACGGCCGGAGACCAAAGTGGATAATGAAGAATTAAACGCTATTGTGGAAGCGGATCCATCGAAAATGTCAGAGTTAGTAACAGGCTTTGCTCTGAATGATAAAAATGTTTTAATCCACTTGAAGGGAAACAGGGAAAGTAAAAAAGCTTGAACGGTGGGTATCTCATGAGTTGAGTGAAGCAAACCAGCAAACACGCGTCGACTGCTGCGTTACATTGCTCAACCGGCACAATAATGAAGGGATTTTAAATCGGGTCATATCCTGTGATGAAAAGTGGATCCTGTAAGATAACCGTAAGCGCTCGTCGCAATGGCTGAACACTGGAGAACCAGCCAAATCCTGTCCCAAGCGAAATTTACGCATAAAGAGTTACACGTGAATGTTTGGTGGACTAGTGACGGTGTCGTTCACTACAGCTTTCTAAAATCTGGTCAAACGATTACGGCAGATGTCTATTGTCAGCAGCTGCAAACCATTATGGAAGAACTAGCTGCTAAACCACCAAGACTGGTCGATCACTGCTGCTACAGGACAACGCTAGATCACACACTGCACAACAGACGACCACTAAACTAGAGGTGCAGCAATTGGAATGTCTGCGACATCCTCCGTACTCCCCGGACTTTACTCCAACAGATTACCACTTTTTCCGGAATTTGGATAACTTCTAACAGGGAAAAAATCTATGAGATAGGTAAAAGGCGTAGGCGCAGTGGTTAGCGTACCTGACTTCTGCGCCATCGGTCCTGGGTTGGATTCCCAGCCGGAGGCAACATTTGTGCAATAACACAAACTGTTGCTTTTCGGGTCTGGTTGTGTTGTTGTGTATGTGAAATGAATGTTTGTAAAACGCACCCACGATACAGGAGAAAATCCTACTGTGGGGCTACGTAAAAAAGTGCATACATAAGAATGGTACATACTTTGATTAATTAAATATATTTTAGAAAAAAAAAACCATTTTATATTCCTCCCATACAAAACGCCAATTTCATATGTAAGGACCTAATATATATATTCTATTGTATAAAGTGAAGAAACGAGCAAAATGTTCACCTGATGGGAAGTGCAACGTCTGCACATAACAAATGCTGTGTCGCCCAGAACATTTGTGACACCGCACTGCGCCCGTCATCCTGAGACATGAGTTCTTAAGTCTCATATGCCCACTGATTACGCTGGCTCTAAATATGTTATAAAATCTTTGTTTACGAACCGAATTTAATAATTATTTTTTTATTAGAAAGGGAATATCGTAAGGGTGGTCATAAACAATGTCAAGTTCTGATGATGGGATCCATGAGAAAATCATGATACTCGTGTTTGAAGCAGCTGCGTTAAGGTCGATTTTTAGTTTATATCATTGTTTTATTCGATCTTTCTAGCACTTCTAGACCTTTCCCCCATATTTTTCCATAAACAGGGTGGAACATCTCTTACGTCTCCACCGCAAAGACAACGGTTAGGGCACGCGGTTTCAATATGACTGAACTTGAAATCCCTCAGCAGAATTCATTTTCATTACGTAGTGGTTCAATAATTTAATATTGTGTGCGAGATGAAAAAAAATATGCAATTAAAATGCAAAACCAATACTTAATGATATCATTATTTAACCGTGTAAGACCCTTGAGTCAAGAGGCGAATAGAGGACAAAAACCACACACACACACATACACAATCACAAACGTATCTTTTAAAGGCAAGTGTAAATTATAAATCTAAAGTGCCGGCCTCCCCTAATGCAATTTTTTTAAACTTAAAAGGGGAGTACAAGCAAGATTTCAAGACACAGTTACTTAGCTGTTTCTGCGTAGATCGGACCAAAAATAATAATTAAAAGCTGAAGGCACCCCGGTTAACTATGACATCAGGACATCTGTCACCTCAGTCCTCCCGTGACCATGGGTGCTGTAAAGCGCTCGAAACGTCGGGTTATAAATAGTTAAAATTAAACGCGATAAAATCCGTAAAAATTGTTTTATTTCAATGTGTAGTATTCGCGTAAATATAAAAAACCATTATAAAAGACCTGTCCCAACCCTTGTAATTTATGCAATTTTACACCATTTATTCACATTTCATTTTCAAGCCATGTACAGGGATATATACCGGATGTTTTTTTTTTTTTTGGTTACCGTTTGCATTAAATTTAAGCTTGGATTGTATTTGGACTTGTGCTTGGAATCTATGTTGTGAAAGTGACAGCCTATAAATGTCTCACTGCTGAGCAAAGGCCTCATTTCATTTCCGAGAGGGTTTTGGAGCTGGAAAGAATCGGCCACGCTGTCCCAATGCGAGTTGGCGGACTTCACACGTCTTCGAAATATTTTTAATTTCTCAAACCTGCAAGAGGTTTCCTCACGATGTTTTTCTTCATCGCCGAGCACTTGGTATTGCAATCAACACAACACTTAAAATTGCAATTAAAAATTTGTGTGCTGTCGGCATCGGGAATCGAACCACTCGGATACTATGAAATTAATAGCGAGCGCCTAGCCCCTGTGCTATCAAGGCTCAATGGTCTCAATATATGTTGTATTATATGTTTTTTAATTAACTTACTGTAGCTAAGTGTTCTTGTTTATGTTACGACTGTTTTTGTTGTGATTTTAGTTTTCGTTGTTTTCAAATCTACCTGTATTATTTGTGCGTCAAATAAATATCTCTTTCTTACTTTCGTCTTTCTCTTTCTCTCTCTCGTCTCTCGCTCTTTCTGGTAAAAAGAAAATAACTGAATTCTCAATTTTTGAAATGGCTAACCCCAGTGGATAAAATGAGCTTTACTAACCAAATACAAAACAAAACATACTTAATAACCGAGCTCAGTATCTTAATTGGAACCACAGACAAATATTTGAACATTTAAAAGTAAATTAAAATCATTGGAAAATTATGTAGTTTTGCATTGCCAATTCCCGCAACGATACAGTGGTCAACATGAGTTCATCCTATTGTATTACATATTTAACGTTTGCATGCGTATTCTGTGTTGCCCGTTCAAAAGTACCTTCTCGATAAATCTTTGCGCAACGTATAAAAGACAGGCGCGTTAAAAATTCAACGCAGTTTAAAGCCTGTCGGGCGTTAATAAGTCGGCTCTAAATAAACAGTATTAATATATATACTTCTTATAATAATTTAAAAAGCTTACTTTGATTTTAAAAAAATGTGTGTACAAGTGTATATTTTGGCGGTTCTTACTGTCATGGCGGGCGCTATGGCGGGATCCCTGCGTGAGTTTATTTTTATTTAGTTGTTTGAAATGAGAACGTTATGTTAAAGGAATAAATAATAAGTGAAAATATGATCGGGATTTAGATTTATGTACATATTTCTTAATACACTAATCTTCATGACAATTTTGTGATATTCAGAAATATTTAGGGTTCCCGCGTAAAATCTGAAAAACTATACAAATTGGGTGTTATCCCCACGGCTTTAAGTTGCATTTTTGTAATCATTATTTTCATTCATGGCAGCCGAGTATTTCTCTTAATCCTTACTTAATATTATAAATGCGAATGTAATTCTCAGAGACAGACCCTCTGTCGGTTTGTTACCTTTCACGGTTCAAACATTTAACCGATCTCGACTAAATTCGGCACAGAAGTAGCTTGCATCCTGGAGACGGAGATAGGATATGTTTTATTCCTGAAAATTAAACAGTCATCATCATCATCATTTCAGACGATCACTGATCCATTACTAGGTAGGCCTCCCCCTTAGATTGCCACAAAAGTTTGTAGCTCTGATTTTAGAAGGCTTTGCCATAGTTGCTACGCTTGGCAGGCGTGTTGGCAACCGCAGTTTATTTATTCTGATGTTCCAGGAAGATGCTGCCCATCTCTTGGTTTTAATTTTCCTTTGTCGTCTTTAACGGCACCCGCGGGATGTGATGGGGTGGTAGAGTCTCTAAAGCCGCCACCACATGGCACGGTATTTTCACATTTTTTTCCAACGGTTTTTAAAAAATCTAAATACACGCGGTGATAGTCGAGTGCTTTAGCTAGTTTAATTTTTTTTTTATTTCCATAAGCTACTGTCAGTGTAGAATAATATCGACAGTATAATGATTGTTAACTTTTATTTAAGACCAGCTGCGTCCCGCGGTTACACACGGAAAAAAGCTGTCCCCCATCGATGATACATATATATACTTCCCTATTTCAATCGGATTATGGGGATAATTTTTCTAAAATTCAAGTAGTCTATGTGCCCCGCTATAATATCAGCTATCTGTCAGTGAAAGTCCCGTCAAAATCGGTCCCGCCGTTACAGCGATTAGCCGGAACAAACCGGCAGACAAACAGACAGACAGACAAAAGAAACTTTAAAACGAAATCTTGTAAGTACCGTATGTACTTCCATGCTGTGCTATGACTGCGCCGTACGGCGTGGTACCTCGCTGACCTGAGCATTCGAAGCTCGACCCCTCTCGGTCTTGTTCGGTTCTAAACGTGAGAATCCAAAAAGTATAACTCACAGCCTGCATCAATAAAATACATTATTCAAATCGGATGAGTATTTTCGCGTTCAGACATACATACATTCCAGCTTATTTGTTAGTAAGATTGATTGGACTGATGGAGATAAAACGAAAAACACAGTCTCCGTCTCGAAATTAATTTATTTTTACTCACTTTTTAAAATGATTGACAAAATAACCTGGTGGTAGGATTCCTATGCAGTAATCCGTCTAGGTATGCACCGCCCCAGGGCCAGTTATTCTGCCGTGAAGCAGTAGTGTGCAAACATTACTGTGTTTTGGTTTGAAGGGTACTGAGAGCAAGTGTAATCACTGGGTATATGAGACTTAAGAACTGATGTATCGGGGTGACGGGCGCAGTGTGGTGTTACACAGAAATATTCTGGGTGACACAGCATTTGTTATAGGCAGACGTCGCACTTACCATCAGGTGAACGTTCTGCTCGTTTCGTCACTATTTGTAATAAAAAAAACCTGTCCGCTGGAATTCTTGCTGATCCTTCCCAGGACAGGTATAATTTTCGAACCAGTGTAGTTTAAAAAATAACGTTCATTCAGTATTATGTAAAGAATCTATTCTATGCGCAATCACATGCTGTCTAATACAGTATCAATATTAAGCATTAAAAATCTAAAATGTACGAAAGGTAATAAAATTCCAAAAAATAACTTATAGGAAAGGTTAGCTAAAACGCTAAATGTACCTTCGTACTTACGAAGTAAACTTATTTGTAAACACTAATAATATAATCTTAGAAATAGCCTTTAAAAGTCGGTACAGAAAATTACGTGACAATAATAAACATTTACTATCTCTGATCGGTCTGAGTGTACCATATGCAAGGACTACACTATTTGATAGGAATCGTCTGTGTATGGTAATATATTTAATAAAGTACCAACAAGTTAAAAATAGCATTAAGAGTCACTTTAAAAAATACTCGCCATTTTAGTAAGAGCTATAATACCGTTGCAGATTATTATTCCATGTATTATAATTAAAAAAAAAACAAGATATTTTTAATATTGTGACGTATCCTAATTTATGACATTTCTTTATACATTATTTTACTACATAATATTTTTTTGTTTTTGTTCTATTTAGATAATTTAAAATATTATTACTGACGTTTTACTAACTTTTCTATAATATTTTATAGTTTTCTTTTATTACTTGCATCTCCTAAATAAAAAAATTAATAATACGCTTAACGTACACAGTAACTTGCAACAGAGGCTGTCACATTAAATTTAAAATTTCATAATATACCTATGTTTACATAAAAAGGAACTTGAAATTGATACTTTGCCTGTAGGGCCAAAAAAGTTTTATTTATTTATTTATGGGCTACGGCATTACTAGCTGATGCCCGCGACTTCGTTCCCGTGGACATAGGTTTGTAAATGTACCGTCAGAACAATTTTATGGAATAAAAAGTATCTTAATTTCGTCTCCAGGATGCAAGCTATCTCTGTGCCTTTCGTCAATCTCGGTTGAAAATAAACGCGATCAGTTCAAGATAAACGTAGTTTCAGCGTTTTACTGAGTTCAATGCCACATTTTCCATTTCATCAAATTAACGCAGATATAGCTAAACGCGATTAAAATTCAAACCGCAATATTCGACGTTCAACTCTGTAAACGCTTATGAGCTGTCATTCATTGCAAATTGCACAACTATGTAAACCCAAAAATTATTTTTAATTACGTATTGTTTATTTTTTGCATACCTATGTAACCTATGCATACTTCCATGCTGTTTGATGTCACAAAATACGAAATACATACATACATAAGATCACGACTGTACCCCGTAAGGATTAGTCAGAGACTGGGCACTCACTGCAAAAACGGATGACTGCCACAATCCACGTTTCACCGAAACAATATAATGCACTTGGTGTGATAAGTGGTGAGCCCATCGCCACCATGCGCTGTTGGGTGCACAGTGCAGTTTAATTCCTTACTCGCCTTTTACGAGATCCATTGGATGAGATGGAGTGGTAGTATTCTTTTAACGAGCCGCCACCACACGGCGGAAAGTACGAAATACATCGAGTTTTTTTTTATGGAAGAGGAGGCAAACAAGCAAGTGGCTCACCTGATGGTAAGTGATCACCGCCGCCCATGAACATCCGCAATACCAGAGGAATATCAGATGCATTGCCGGCCTTTGATAAAGGAACAGGCTCTTTTCTTGAAGGCCCCTAAGTCGTATCGGTCCGGAAAAACCGCTGGCGGCAGCAGATTCCATAAACTGCTTGTGCGTGGCAGAAAATTTGCGCGAAAAACGCACTGTAATTGAATGCCAACCATCAAGGTGGTGACGATGGAATTTTGCGCTGTGCCGCATTGTGCGATGGTGAAAATCAGCGGCTGGAATGAATTTATGTTTTAGATTGTGACGATATTTCATGTAAATTTCGTTTCCCTAAACGCGATCAAAATGTAGCTGGTGAAATCGATTTGACGAAAACCGAGATCAGCTTATACATTTGAACTCAGTTAAGTAAAACGTGGTTTTATTAAACTTGGTTTCCGAAGCGAATCTGAAATCGGTTCTAAGCCGTGAAAATGTAACAAACAGCCAGAAGGACAGAGAGTTACTTTTATATGCACGCATTTATAATATTATTATGGATTATTTCAGAAAACACAGTTGAACAAAAACATTTCCACCACTTTTAGAGTTGGCGCCAATTTTTTTTTTTTTTTTGGAAGCAGTCGTAAACTTTTTCGTGTGAAGTACCATATCCAGGTAAAAATATTTTATTTTTAGATAAGTGGCAATCATTAAACAGCAAGAGTCTAAAATTCGATAGTAAAGAATAGTTCTCTTTTACATAACATTTGCTGGACTTATGGAAACAAAGCGAAAAGTTCTGTCGGTGCGTTCCTCAATGGGCCACCCAGACCATTTATGTGTGGCACCACACCACGCATAGTTCCAGTAATTACACTAGCTCTCAGTGCCTTTCAAACCGAAAAGCAGTAATGTTTGCACACTACTGCTTCACATCAGAATAACTGGTCCTGTGGTGGACCTACCTAGATGGATTTTCTAATCCGATTCCATATATATTTATATACCATCGAAACTCTAAATATAAACAGATATTAAAACAAAAACACAATCGTCATTTTCTGAGCGCCAAATAACGTCATGATTTCTTTTTTATAAGACGTATGACATGTTTTTTTAACAAGCAGTATACAAAGTATCGTGACTTTTTGCAAATCCTTTTTTTATTCTTATTAAACTTATTAGGATCTAATTTCTGATGTGAAGATGAATATATAATGAAGGTAAATTAAAACTACGTTTTAGCCAATCTAATGTAGCCCCGTAACAGTACATTTTTACCCCGGCGACATATTCAGATGGTAACCTAAAGTAGATAACTTTGTAGTATATTAGATTCGTTCACATCCAATCATATTCCATGGAAAGTCATGTTTAGAGAATACAAACTGAAAACCTAATTACCTAGAAACTGAACGTAGAAAGAAATAAAGAGATATTATAAGAGAGGAAATCATCCGCACAATAACGAGTACTTTTATATAATAATTAAAAAAAAAAATACATCACAACAAATAAAATATAACACAGTTATAAAAGAAATATAGTTTGCTGGTTGGTTCGTAAAAATCCCAACACCTACCTGCACATGGAATTCTCTCTTTATTATAAGTCTATAGCAATTATATTTATGCGTATTGCTAGCTATAGTATTTTCGGTTCTATTGATATTACTTGGTCACTCGTTTATTAACTTAGACCTTACGTATATTTTCATTTCAAGTTTTGTATATATCTTTTCTTTTTATTTTACTACTTCAAAGCAGTGGGCACGAACGCTGTCTGCTTATTTTTATGATAGTGAAAAAATCTTATAGTATGGTTAATCAAATGTAAATTCCAAAACATAGAAATAAAAATATCGAAAAATTTATCTTCAGGGTTTTTTAATTAAACAATAATTAAATAATTCTTTTTCTTTAATAAATCATGGTTGTAAAATAACTTCACAACTATCATTTCGTTCGTTTTATATCTATCATTCACAACATCACAACAACATATATTTTTCTTTGATAAATATTCCACGCAACATTACCTAGAAAAAACATCTTTAGACCTTTGTCTATTTAAGTTGAAAGCAAACACTAGTGGCGCACTTTTGGCGTACAACACACACAAAAACATAATGGCGGACTTTTGGCGCTAACTCGAAAAGAGACGTGGGAGGTTGTTTTTATTGAATTATGGTTATTAGTGTGTATATTTTGAGTTTTGATGTTTAATATCGATGGCATATTATGCAGCAAGTTCACGTGAGTGTACACCTATTGGAAAATGAATTTTGAATTATAATTCAACACCAAAATTGTACTTTTCGTTTTGTCTTCATAAGTCGTCAAAGTGAACTTCGAAACGATCGAAATTGTTTCAGTTGCTGCTTGAAGATTATATACCATTTAACTAAAAAAAAATTATACCTGGAAATGTTACTTGTTAGTTGGAAAAAGTTTACGACTGTTTCCGTAAATAAAATAATACTAGTGGAGTCTGCACAAACTAAGATATCTCCGCAAATTTATTAACATTTTTCTTGGATGTGTTATGAATATGAATAGAATTTTATGAAATACTTTTCTTTTCTGAAATACGTTACTTTATTTAGTATAAATAAAAAAGATTTCATTTATTTACGACCATAACTTGAAAATCCAAGTCCAGGTAACTTACGAGTAAAGGAAGAGATCTCCTTATGAAAAAATATTAAGGATTGGTACTTTTGGCGCCAACTCGAAAAGTGGCAGTAGTATTTTTAATTTAATTTTGTATTTTCTGTGTATATTTCGAATAGTCAACTGTCTTTTTACTGTCGATCAAAATTTAGAAGTCTTGCTGCTTGAAGATTGTATACTTCGATTTGTTACTTGACACTGGGAAATAGTTTGACTGTTTTCATTATTATAGAAATAAATAGTACGGAGAGAACTTTTGGCGCCGAATCTAAAAGTGCCGGTACTGTTATTATTGAATTTTCTTATTTCTGTGTAGATATATTTCGAGTTTTGATGTTAAAATACTGAAAGTTTATTATGCGTGAAAGTGTACAGTTATTGGAAATTCAATTCTACATCAAAATTTTACTTTTCGTTTTGTCTCCATCATTTTACCGTTGATCGAAAATTTTAAGTATCTCTGCTTGAAGATTGTTTCTTATCTAAAAAGTCTATATTTATATTGGGATAATACGTTGACAATGGAAAAAGAATATGTTAAAAAAAAAAGGTTACCGACTTTTTCTATAAATAAATAATAATAAATATTACGAAAAATTTTAATATACCACTTTTAGATTGTAAAATCTACACCAAAACAGGTCAAGTACAAAAACATAGCCGAGAATTTTATTAAAGACTTCATCATGATTGGACATCGGGTACAGCGGCAGTCAATTCTTGTCTATTTTTATATAATGCATGCGCATGTGTGTGCATCTATGTGTATATGTATGTGTGTGTATGTATGTGTATGTGTATGTATATGTAGGTCTGTGGTTTTCGAATGATAAAAGAATGTTAGATGAATAAGATTATAAGATTGAGATGCATGAACGACTGATTTGATAGAATGAGATGGATGTATGAGAGGGAAGGTTTTTGAGTAGAAAGACGGCAAGACTAGACGTTTACAAAGGATATAAGAAAAATTTAAAGAGTTAATAAATTAGTGAGTGCGAAAAATCTTTTATTCTGCCCACCACGAAACCACAAATTTGGGGGCTCGTCCGGGATTCGAAGAAAGACGGAACGAAAAGACGTTAAGAGGCGAAATTCTCTACGACGACTTAGCACGACACGTGGTCGCGTGGTGGCAAGGAAGGAATTTTAAGATGCCGAAAGATAGGGAAGTTGCTGACAAAGCTGAGATTACGGGAGTAACACCTCAACGCCAGGGTAATTTGCAATACTCCGAAGAGCTCATACCGAAGTTTACTGGTACCGATAATTGCTACCCGGTGTCACGTTGGATCCAAGATATCGAAGATCATAGCGAAATCTTCGAATGGAGTCCGTTGCAACAACTTATAGTGGCGAGAAGATCCCTAGAAGGTACTGCAGCGCTTTGGCTAAAAAGTGAGCGACCGTTTAAAACGTGGGCTGAGCTCAAGCAAGCTGTGTCAAAGGAGTTCCCAGACACGCTCGACCAAAAAACGGTGCACGAGATGATGTGTAGTCGGCAGAAATTATCAAACGAAACATGCTTGGATTACATGCTAACAATGAAGGAGATGGGAAAGAGGGGTAAGTTGCCAGACTATGTGGCCATTAAGTACATTATAGACGGCATAAAGGACGTAGAGATGAACAAGATTATGTTGCACGGAGTGACCACATACTCTGAGCTAAAAGATAAAATTAAGATTTATGAAAATGTAAAATCGAAAATGAAGCTGGAGAACAATCGTCATAAACAGTCGCGGTGTTATAACTGTGGTGAATTGGGGCATACGTCGTCGGCATGTCCGAATAAAATGCATGGGTTAAAGTGTTTTAATTGTAATGAGTTCGGCCATATTGCATCGAACTGTAGAAAAGGCAATCATCATAACCTAAGAAAAACGAGCTTCGGGAACGATCGGTCGAGTCTTCGCCGGTACGAAAATACACGAGAGCGATCGACCAATGAGGAGCGACAAGCGCGGGAGCGCCAATCACGTTATAGCGGAACGAACGGCCAGGCGAAAGCTATGTTCGCTTCGAACAACTTCACACCGGAGCGGGTTGCGCGATTTGACCGACAAACTGACAGAGCAGACGTGACGAACCATACAGTGACAGATGGCCCAAATGAGAGTGACATGACACTGACAGCCGATGTCATGTTGACCGAGATATTGGTGGAGAGACATATCGACGCGGATTTAAACAAACTGGAACTTGAGAAGATCGATAAGTCGAATTATTCAAAACCTGTAGTAGAAATTATGTTGGACAATTTCAAAGTGAACGCGTTGGTTGATACGGGAAGCGACGTAAACTTATTAGATGAACGTATCTACAAGGACTATCTTACTAGCTTTAATAGTGTTAGTGAACATATGTTGTTAACTGGATTAGGAAACCGGTCTATCCGATCGCTTGGAAAGTGTTCCCTACCTACTTGTATAGGTGATAGGTGTTTAACTGTTACTTTCCATATTATACCGTGTAATACAATGCCGTATCATGTTGTATTGGGACAGGAATTGTTGTCTGACTACACTGTAGTGTTCGGAGAGCGATCTGTACATCTGTTAGACAAAGGGGAAGATTGGTTCAGGGGTTTAAATTGTGTGGCAAATTGCGATGTTGTTTTAGGTGACACTTGCAGCTCTTCAGTACGACGAGAGGTTTTGCAGTGTGTAGATGAGTATAAACCTGTTCAAACCAAGGAGGTTCCATTAGAGTTGAAGATCATACTGAAAGATGACATCCCTGTTGCACATCGTCCACGAAGGATATCTCTGAAGGAACGTGAGATTGTCGAACAACAGGTAAAGCAGTGGTTGGACAACAATATAATTCGGATCAATTGGAAGAAAGCAAACCTGATTTCACAGCGAGTGGAATACCTTGGACATGTGGTGGAAGATGGAAAGGTGAGACCATCACTTGATAAGACTGAGGCTGTTATGAAATATCCGGAACCGAGGACGTTGAAGCAATTGCACAGCTTCATTGGACTTACATCTTACTTCCGCAAGTACATTCCAAATTATGCTTTATTGGCCAAACCACTCACTGACCTCTTGAGAAAAGATACCAGTTTTTCTTTTGATAATATACAGAGACAGGCATTCAATGTATTAAAGCAGAAATTGGCAAGTGGCCCAGTTTTATCTTTGTTTAATCATCAACTTGAGACTGAGCTACACACTGACGCATCTAGTGTGGCTTATGCGGCTATACTGCTGCAGAAGGCACCGACTGGTGAGTTACATCCTATTCACTACATGAGTAAGAGAACAACCGATGCTGAAAGCAAGTACAGTAGCTATGAGCTGGAGGCCTTAGCCGTAGTCCAGGGTGTTAAAAAATTTCATCATTACTTATTCGGGATTAAATTTAAAATCGTCACAGATTGTCAAGCTTTTAGTATGACTTTAAAGAAACGGGATTTGACACCTAAGGTGGCTAGATGGGTGCTTTTACTTGACCAGTATGATTATGTTATAGAACATAGGTCTGGCAGTCAGATGAGACACACGGATGCTTTAAGTAGGAATTGTTATGATGCAGTCATGGTGGTGACCTTGCATGATCAAATACAACAAGCACAGGACTGTGACGAGGGATTAAAGGCTATAAAGGAGATTTTGCGGGAAAGACCTTTTGCAGACTACTATTTGGAAAGAGGCTTACTTTACAAAGGTATGAGTAAACAATTAGTTATACCTAAAAGCATGGAAACAGAAATAATAAGAAGAGTCCATGAGCGCGGCCATTTTTCTAAGAAAAAAATGATAGAGTTAATTGGTAAGGATTACTTCATTAAAAATTTAAACAATAAAATTGAGGAATTTCTTGTAACTTGTATACCATGTCTACTAGCTACAAGAAAGGAGGGACATCAAGAGGGATTTTTACACTCAATTGATAAACACAATATACCATTGCATACCCTGCATTGTGACCATATTGGACCTTTATCACAGACAAAGAAACAGTATAATTATATTTTCACTGTAGTAGATGGTTTCTCCAAATTTGTTTGGATTTTTCCTACCAAGGGTACAACCTCAAAAGAAACTTTAAGTAAACTTTCAATCCATCAGCAGACATTTGGCAACCCTACGAGGATTATAACAGACAGGGGTACTGCATTCACCAGTGTGGAATTTAGAGACTATTGTGAAAGAGAAAAAATTGAACATGTAACTATCACGACTGGGGTACCACGTGGTAACGGTCAAGTAGAGAGGATACATAGGATTATAATATCAATTCTAACAAAACTTTGCATTTCAGATCAGTCCCTTTGGTATAGACATGTAAGCCACCTTCAGCAAGCCTTAAATAGCACTTTTCAGAGAAGCATCAATACTACACCATTTCAGATAATGACCGGAGTAAAGATGAAAACAAATGAGGACATAGAAATCTACAATTTGTTGCAACAAGAGAGTATAGATTGTTTTATGCAGGAAAGGGAAGAGTTAAGATGTTTGGCTAAGGCACAGATAGGAAAAGTTCAGGCGGAAAATGCTCAGTCATACAATAAGAAGAGAAAAGAAAGCACTAAGTATCATGAAGGGGATAGAGTTGTCATCAAAAGGACCCAATTTGGTTCTGGTCTCAAACTGAAGGAGAAGTTTTTGGGGCCGTATGTAGTAACAAAGGTCAAGGGGAATGACCGTTATGACCTAGAAAAGGTGCATAGCTATAGAGAGGGACCTACCAAAACTAGTAGTTCAGCGGACCATATGAAACCATGGCCTGGGTTTCATGATACATTAGGTGAATAGCTTGATTTTTTTTCTTTTTATTTTTTTTACTTTTGTTTTTCTTTTCTTTGATATTTTTAAATAACCTGAGCAGATCTCTCTCCAGATAATACATGGTGTAAGACAAAAGTAGTCAGATAACAGATTACAATAATAACCAAAATTTGTCTTGTATTTGTGTATCTTATGTAGAAATAAAGAGGTTCTTGTATGATTATAATATTGTAAGGGTAGGGGATGTTAAAAATGACTGGGGAAATAAAAAAAATTTTGTATTCACTACTCAAGTCTTTATTGTTTTTTTTTTTATGGTTTTCAAAAAAATGTAATGATTGTAATCTGTTTTAGGGAACTATTAGTGTGGGATTCTGTATATCATTGTTGGTGGAATGTGCTATGTAATTAGATATGTTAACTTTATTTTTAAGCTTTAAATATTGTAATTCGGGTATGTTTGTGTGAACGAGGATGTCTCAGTTTTATTTTTTGTATAATGTAGTTGTGGGATGTCTAAGATTGTGTTTAGAGTATACTAAGCATGTGAGAGTATGTCAGAGGAGAGCATAGTGTGTGGCTAGAGGCAGCCAAACCCGCAGGATGGCCGAGATGTAGGTCTGTGGTTTTCGAATGATAAAAGAATGTTAGATGAATAAGATTATAAGATTGAGATGCATGAACGACTGATTTGATAGAATGAGATGGATGTATGAGAGGGAAGGTTTTTGAGTAGAAAGACGGCAAGACTAGACGTTTACAAAGGATATAAGAAAAATTTAAAGAGTTAATAAATTAGTGAGTGCGAAAAATCTTTTATTCTGCCCACCACGAAACCACATATATATATATGTATATGTGTGTGTGTGTATCCGTGTACATGTGCGCATATTTATTTCTTTTAAATTAAACTAAGTCGTTTAACAAGACGGACTTCACATGTCGCCGAAATATTTTTATTTCCCAGACATGCAGGTTTCCTCACGATGTTTTCCTTCACCGCTGAGCCAGTGCGTAACTCAGCACCCATAACTACAGAACAATATAAGAGTTGCTGACACCAGGAATCGAACTCATGTCACTCGCGTACTATGAAATCCAGCGAGCTTCCCCTGGGCTACCACAACTCGATTTCCGCAAAGTGCTAACAATTTTAGAGTGATGAATTACTAAATATTTCGAGTGTTTAAATCTGGCTGGATTCTGGTCGAGCATTAGCCTATTTTGAATAAAAAACTGAATATGATGTCACAAAATTTACTTAAGACAAGACAATTTATTGGTATTTTTGCGTAGATAACTTCGCTATCGTCACCTATTGAGTTTCTTGTTGATTTTTGTTATTTCTGTTTATTTCGAGTTTTGATTTCTGTTTTATTGCAGTAAGTGATGAAACGAGCAAAACGTTCACCTGATGGTAAGTGCAACGTCCGCACACAACAAATTCTGTGTCAACCAGAATATTTCTGTGTGACACCACAATGCGCCCGTCACCCTGAGACATAGGTTCTTATGCCCAGTGATTACGCTAGCTGACAATGCCCTTCAAACCGAAACACAGTAATGTTTACCTACCTAGACGGACTTCTGCATATGAATCCTACCACCAGTAAAGTTTTGATGTTATATATATACGAGTATATATGTGATAGTTTATTACGCATTAAGCCGTGGTAGCTCAGGGGCTAGGCGCTCGCTTTAAATTTTATAGTACGCGAGTGACCTGGGTTTGATTTCCGGTGCCGGCACCACTAAAATTGTTAATTGCAATATTAAGTGCTGACTTACCACGTGCTCGGCGGTGAAGGAAAACATCGTGAGGAAACCTGCACGTCTGAGAAATTAAAATTATTTCGAAGACATGTGAAGTCCGCCAACCCGCATTGGAGCAGCGTGGCGGATTCTTCCCAGCTCCAAAACCCTCTCAGAAATGAGAGGAGGCCTGTGCTCAGCAGTGGGACATTTATAGGCTGAAACTTTACTTTTTTACTTACTTAAGTCTTATCAGTTTAACAAGTGCTTAGTAAATGTGAATTATAGTTATACTATCGACACTTAAAGGTACTTTTCAAGCGAATGGAATTGCTATAAAATCATTTCATCTAAAAATAATATCATCATTTTCGTCATTTCAGCCTATCTTAGTCCACTATTGAACATAGGCATTCCCCAAAGATTTGCAACAAAACACGGTCCTGAGCCGCCGACAAGACCGTGCAGGTCGTCGCTTCATCTAGTCGTGGGTCGCCCTACACTGTCGTTTGCCGGTACGAGGTTCCCACTCGAGAACCTTTCTTCCCCAACGGTTATCGGTTCCACGAGCTATATGGCCGGCCCATTGCCACTTCAGCTTGCTAATCCTTAGGGCTGTGTCCCGTAAATAATATATGTATTTGGAATTTAAACTTTTACTGATGGTAGGATTCCTACGCAGTAATCCGTCTAGGTTGGCACCACCTCAGCGCCAGATATTCTGCCGTGAAGCAGTAGTGTGCAATTATTACTATTTTTGTGTGAAAGGCATTTAGATATTGTAATTACTGTGCATATGATACTTAGGAACTGATGTCTCAGGATGACGGGCGCATTGCACTTGCCATCAGGTGAACGTTTTGCCCATCTCTTCACTTTCTCCTATAACAAAAACCAAACCATACATTTAAAAAAAATATCCTTATCTCTTCAGCCTGTCACTAGTACACTGCTGAACGCACGCCTCCCCCATAGATTGCCATAAAAGTTTGTAGCTCTAATTTTGGGGGGGATTTTGCCATAATTGCCACGCTTGGCAGGCGGATGGGCAACCACAGTAAAAAAATAATAAGTATAATGATTTCTTATGTTTACACGAATAATACACATTTAAATACAACTAGATTTCCATACCAATCCGGGTACCTTCAGGTTTTAACTATTATTTTTAGTCCGATCTACGCAGAATGTGATAACTGACATCGGGACATCTGTCACCTCAGTCCTCCCGTGAGCACGGATGCTGTAAAGCGCTCGAAACGTCGGGTTATAAATATTAAATTTACCAAAAATATACTTTGCCTTAGTTTTAATGGTGGAACTGTCGGTCGTCTTAGGAAGCCCTTGAGGAAATATCCGCTTGTGTACTTTTATTTTATTTTTATTTTATTTTATTAAGGACCATCAACAGTAGATACAATCATACAAGTTTATATAGAGACAAAGTTTACAGCAAGGTAACTGTTCTACCAATAACAGTTGATCACAGCATGCGCTTATGAATTAATTAAATACCGAACATGAAAAAAAAACTAATACATAGAGGTAAATGGTAAAACCAAAAAAAAACATTAAAGGAACAATATTCAGGCAAATGTGGCCGTGTGGTAGCGGCCTAAGAGAATCTACTACCCCATCCCATCCCGTCGGTGTCGTAAAAGCCGACAGATGGAAATTAAAACCAGGAGATGGGAAGCAGCATCTTCCAGGAACATCTGAATAAATAAACTGCGGTTGCCAACCCGCCTGCCAAGCGTGGCAACTATGGCAAAATCCCTCCAATATGAGAGCTACAAACTTTTGTGACTATATGGGGGAGGCCTATGTTCAGCAGTGGACTTTTGATAGGCTGCAACGACGACGACGATTCAGGCAAAAAAAAAGCAATGAAATAAAATTGACTTAAACTAGTTAATAGAATCAGGCGTTACTTTGCGGAAATCCATTATAATTAATAAAAGTAAGTTACTTTGCTAAGATCCGCATGCAAAATATAAAAATGGTGTATATTACCTAGTTTTTAGAAGACTCGGCGGCCGTCTGTCGTAGAGTCTATTACGCTTGATAATGCCTCGTTTTGGGGCGAAACACGTGTCGTGTTCTCGACTTCAGTGGTGTATATTATCTAGTCGTAGTATTGTAGTGGTTGGTGGAGGGTACCTGGTGGCGGTGTTAGTTTGCTTGTGCACGCTACTGAGGGAGGGCGGGTGGTGCACTTCAAAAAACTAGGTAATATACACCATTTTTATATTTTGCATGCGGATCTTAGCAAAGTAACTTACTTTTCTTCATTATTGACTTAAACTACATTAAAGTTCACTGCATTTATTTTTTGCCCAACATTAGAATGCACTCCATATTTAAGACTGTTTATTCGTTTGTTTTATCTAAGAAAATATTCGTTACCGTAATTTGCTTCTGCAGTTTTCAGTACAAATGTAGCTGGAAATTCAACATTAGCAAACCAACAAAGAGTTAATTTTAATAAAGCATTACAAGTATTACAAGAAATGGCACTTGTAAGTTGATTTCTTTTCTGATTAGTATTTTTTTTTTTAATTTGATAAAAGTGACGGAACGAGCAAAAAGTTCACCTGATGCTAAGTGCAACGTCTGCCCACAACAAATGCTGTGTCACCCAGAACATTGTGACACCACGCTGTGTCACCCAGAACATTGTGACACCACAGTGCGCCCGTCACCCAGTGATTACGCTAGCTCTCAGTGCCCTTCAAACCGAAACACGGCAGAATAACTGGCCCTGGGGTGGTACCTACCTAGACGGATTCCTGCATAGGAATCCTACCACCAGTAGTTGTAGTAAGATATTATAAGTAACTAGCTCAAGCCCGCGACGTCCGCGTTTATATAGGTATTTTAAAACCATGGGAACTCTTTGTTCTTTCGAAATACATAGTCCCATGTCCGACTTCAGGATGCAAACTATCCCTGTGCCGTCATCGAGATCGATTCAACGATTGAGCCGTGAAAAGGTAACAAACAGACAGGGACAGAGTTACTTTCTCATTTATAATATTAGTACGGATGCAGATAACAGAGAGGACATAAATAAATAGTCTAACAATAAATGCACACTTATATTTATTTATATAATAGTGTGGTGGCGGCTCGATAAAAGAATACTGCCACTCCATCTCATCCAATGGATCTCGTAAAATGCGAGTAAGGAATTAAACTGCACTGTGCACCCAACAGCGCATGATGGCGATGCGCTCACCACCTATCACACCGAGTGCATTATATTGTTTTGGTGAAACGTGGATTGTGGCAGTCATCTGTTTTTGCAGTGAGTGCCCAGTCTCTGACTACCCCTTACGGGATACAGCCGTGATCTTATGTATGTATGTAATATCTTAAAAGTACGAAAGATCGGTGCCCAATTTATTTAACAACCAAATCCATGCAATTACGAAATGATATGGAGATAAAATTACCACCGACGTATTTCAGCTGCGTTGAGCAACGTGTCCCTGCTAATGCGTAATGTTGCTTCAGAATTTAAAGCCACTCGTTGTACTTGAAATGTTTGCGACTTACTACTTTCTTTCGGACATGCGTAGCATTCATGTTAAAGTATTCAACCACAGAGTGCTTTATTGATAAAAAAACAGGAGAAATACCAAAATAAATACAAACTAAATGAAACTGATTTTACGGATTTTATCGCGTTTAATTTTATTATTTATAACCCGACGTTTCGAGTGCTTTACAGCACCCATGGTCACGGGGAGACTGAGGTGACAGAACATGGTCACAGGCTGCAGACTTCCTGGAGTGACCATGTTCTGGATCATCCCAACCATTACATCAGATTTTATAAACCACAAATCCTCGCAAAAGAACACCGATTCCTACCAAAGATGATTCGCGAGGCTATTGAAATTAAAAAACATTCTAATTTTAATATAGAAGATGGTTGGGTATTACCACCAGCTTTGGGATCCTATAATTAATAAAATTAAATCAAAAACCAAGCATACCACTGCAAGACTTCAAGACACAGTAAGCTCTTTCTGCGCAGATCGGACCAATGATAATAATTAAAAGCTGAAGGTACTCCGGGTTAACTATGACATCGGGACATCTGTCACCTCAGTCCCCCCGTGACCATGGGTGCTGTAAAGAACTCGAAACGTCGGGTTATAAATAATAAAATTAAACGCGATAAAATCCGTAAAATTAGCTTCATTTAAATGTGTAGTGTTCGCGTAAATATAAGAAATCATAAATACAAACTAATGAACGTTATCATTGGATTATTCCAAGTTTGTTATTAATGACTGCTTTGTCCACCGGTTTCACTCGCCTAAAAAAGCCGACCCAGATCGATGATACACATATATACTGCCCTATTTGAATCGGATTTTGGGGTTTTAAGTTTTTTTTGCGCGGAACCCTTATTGTTTCTCTAATAGTAAAGTAACCTAAGTTACCCGCTATATTATCGGCTATCTGTCAGCGAATGTCCCGTCGAAATCGGTCCAGTCGTTTAGGAGATAAGCCGGAACAAACATACAGACAGACAGACAAAAATTTTAAGAATTTTTTTTTCTTATAAGTACCGTATATACTTTCATAAGCATTGAGTAAAAAGCTGTTATTTTGTTATTACAAACAGACACATCAACTTTATATATTTGTATAGATGATTGACAGAACTATTTTAAACTACAGTATTAACTGAGCAGGAGGTTTTAACGAAGCAATAGTCTCGTAC
Source organism: Luehdorfia chinensis (assembly GCA_019845155.1). Lineage (NCBI taxonomy): Eukaryota > Metazoa > Arthropoda > Insecta > Lepidoptera > Papilionidae > Luehdorfia > Luehdorfia chinensis. The sequence goes on from JAHVAK010000390.1 coordinate 4,759,534, forward strand.
GTTAATTTGAAATCGCGAAAACTGTTTAAGAACCCATCGCTATAGTTCAGTACATATAAAATCCTCCGTAACATCCCGAATTGCGAAACGAAGGAAGTGTTGTGTAGTGTTCAGTGGGTCAAAACGTCCGACCCTGCGACTATTGCGAACGGGTAACCGTTTTTATGAAAGTTGTCAGAATGACCTGACAAGGCATCACTGGTAGGATTCCTACGCAGGAATCCGTCTAGGGCCAGTTATTCTGCCGTGAAACAGTCGTGTGCAAACATTACTGTGTTTCGGTTTGAAGGGCGCTGTGAGCTAGCGTAATCACAAGGCATATGAGACTTAAGAGCTGATGTTTCAGGGTGATGAGCGCAGTGAGGTGTCACACAGATATGTTCTGCATGACACAGCATTTATTATAGGCAGACGTTGCATCATTTTTTCATAGTTGGCCGTGTTGTAGCGGACTAAGAGAATGTACCACCCCATCCGTTGGTGTCGTAAAAGTCGACAGAGGGAAAATCAAAACCAGAAGATGGGCAGCAGCATCTTCCAGGAACATCTGAATAAATAAACTGCGGTTGCCAACCCGCCTGCCAAGCGTGGCAACTATGGCAAAATCTTTTGTGTCTATCTATGGGGGAGGCCTATGTTCAGCAGTGGACTTTTTATAGGCTGTAACGACGGCGACTACGAGACGTTGCACTTACCATCAGGTGAACGTTTTGCTCGTTTCGTCAGTATCCAATAGAAAAAAACTAGAACGATGTCCCAGCCTACTGCATCCATAGTGATATATTTCGGCAACAACAACAAAATCAGAGTTGCGAATTACCGCAGCTTATACCAGCGTTGCCAGATTTTTTTTCGGGCGAAGCGGGATTTTGAAACATTTTGACTAAAAAAGCGGTATTTATACGCCGAAAGCGAGACATAATAAAAAAAGCTAAATAATCAGTAGTTTTTTGGCATTCAAACACCGTGAAAAAGCTAAAATCTAAGAAAAAAAATCTAAAAAAGAAAATCTAAGATTAATTACTCAATCTCAAGCAACAAACGGCTCGCATTTGGTTCAAAGAACACGAACATTATTATCACTGACCGCCTGACAGGTGAAATAATCGGGTTCCAAATGAAACATGTGTACTGACACAAGGGTTCCACAACATTCGGATCACACTGGAGTTTCGGAACACTGAACCGGTTCACTATGGAGCCACACGCTCTACGTCGGGCGGCCGGCTATACAACACACTTGCTGACGCCCGCGCCGCTTCATCGAGTAATCCCAGAAAAGCGAAAGCGAAAAGTGACCCAGAAACATCAGTTCTTAATTCTCAAATGCCCAGTGATTACGGTGCCCTCAGACCGAAACACAGCAATGTTTGCACACTATTCACTTGCAAGTTATTCTGCCGTGAAGCAGGGCAGAATAACTGGCGGTGGTACCTACCTAAACGATAAATTACGTATATAAAATAACACTGATGAGCCCTCATCTAAGAGGAGGAAGAGGGTTTCGTCAAGAGTCCGCCAGGCTGCTCCAGTGCTGGGTAGCGGAATTCACAAGTCGTCGCAATAATGGGCATATGAGGCAGAACAGACGACGAATAGAATAGAATAGAATAGAATAAATTTTTATTCAATATAGATTATTTACATAATACCTTATTGAAAGTCATTTTTTTTCTTTTTTTAAACTACACTGGTTCGCAAAAATGCCTCTGTCCTGGGAAGAACCAGTAAGAAACCCAGCGGGCTTTTTTTTTAGTCATTTTTAAAATTATGTACAATAACTGTATTACAATAGCTGTATTATAAAGATGTAGAAATGGCTTGGCGGCGATCACCTCATTCCCAGGGGTTATCATCATCTATGTATTCTTTAATATTATAATAACCGTTTTTATGAAGTCTTTGTTTAATATAAAATTTAAACTTTTTGATTGAACGTTGTACATACTATCAGGTGAACGATTTGCCTACATCTACATCGTCGAGTAATCCCAGAAAAGCGGGACCGAGTCTGTCCTGCGCGGGACATTTAATTTTGGCCTTAAAATCGGGACGTCGCGCTTAGATCGGCACGTCTGACAACGCTGACGAGCCCTTTTTTTTTCTATGTCAATAACGATATCATTTTTATTTAATTTTTTTTCTTATAGGAAACTTTTTCTAATTTTCATAGTACTCGCTGAAGACGACTTTGTCCATATGTATGGGGGTTTTATAATATAAAGGATAAAAAGTATCCTATGCCCGTCTCCAGGATGCAAGCTATCTGTGATCGGTCGCACGGTTGAACCGTGAAAAGGTAACAAACAGACAGAGGGACAGAGAGAGTTACTTTCGCATTCATAATATTAGTATGGATACAAATATACTTTTGTCTTCTAATTGATTTATTTATTTATATGACTTTACATACATGACAACATGTTTAGAGGATAAGTCCGCCTATGCCTGAGGCATTCTCTACCAGTCTACCAATTTCATAGTCCAACTTCTTTCAATTTTATTTATTTTGTTATTATTTTTGTCATTTGCAACAAAAATTCTTTCTCTAAAAAACTGTCTGGATATATTGAAATAGAGCGTGCCGTATGGTAATTTTAACTTCTGCGTGTAAACAAAAAAATAAACAAACTCTTCTGTTTTCTTATATTTTATACTAGCGATCCGCCCCGGCTTCGCACGAGTAGAAAGATATTAGAAAGATAAATTAGTACTTTATTTAGACGGGATTGTGCCATAGTTGCCACGCTTGGCAGGCGGGTTGGCAACCGCGGTTTATTTATTGAGATCTTACAGGAAGATGCTGCTGCCCATCTCCTGGTTTTCATTTTCCCTCTGTCGACTTTTACTACACCCGCTGGTTGAGATGGGGTGGTAGATTCTCTTAAGCCGCCAACACACTGCCAGTTATTCTGTCGTGAAGCAGTAGTGAGCAAACATTACTGTGTTTCGGTTCGAAGGGCACTGAGAGCTAGCGTAATCACAAATGAGACCTAGGAACTTAAGTGGTGACACAGAAATAATCTAGATGACACATCATTTGTTATGGGTAGACGTTGCACTGACAGGTGAACGTTTTGCTCGTTTCGTCACTTTATAAAATAAAAAAAAATAAAAAACTTAAATGATACAAATCTCAAATGGACAGTCCGTAGGTTATAAGTTCAAAACATCATAGACTATGATTCAGTGGACAGGTAGCGTGTCTTGTCGCGAGTAAATAGACATCAAGGTTCAGTCGTGCGGCTGGACCTTGATGGCTACTTTACTTGTGTATTGTATGACATTAGTTCTCGATACCCTGACCTCTGTTAATGGATTTGTCTAGTTACACAAACATGCTCCCAAACTATTTTAATTTCTTTACTTTTCATTACATAACACAAAATGTTTTTTTTTATAGGAGAAACTGTCAAGACGAGCAAAACTTTCACCTTTTTTTTATTGTATAAAGTGACGAAACGAGCAAAACGTTCAACTGATGGTAAGTGCAACGTCCGCCCCCAACAAATGCTGTGTCACCCAGAATATTTCTGTGTGACGCCACACTGCGCACGTCACCCTGAGACATCAGTTCTTAAGTCTCAAATGCCGAGTGATTACGCTAGCTCACAGTGCCCTTCAAACCGAAACACAGTCATGCTTGCACACTACTGCTTCACGGCAGAATAACTGACCCTGGGGTGGTACCTACCTAGACGGATTCCTGCATAGGAATCCTACCACCAGTAAAACCTGTAAGTGCAACGTCCGCCCATAACAAAATCTGTGTCATCCAGAACATTTCTGTGTGGCACCACACTGTGTCCATCACCCTGAGACATAAGTTCTTGAGTCTCATATGCCCAGTGAGTGAGAGACGTTAGTTCTTAATTCTGAAATGCCCAGCGATTTTAGTGCCCTCGGTGCCCTTCAGACCGAAACACAGTAATGTCTGCACAATACTTGTACCTACCTGGACGGATTCCTGCATAGGAATCCTACCACCAGTATATCTGCTCTGTATACCAGTTTCCCGTCATCTGTCTTATCTTATATCCATACTAAAATTATAAACGCGAAAGTGACTCTCTCGGTCCCTCATTCTGTTTGTTACCTTTTCACGGTTTAACCGTTGAACCGATCTTGACGATGAAATTGAAATTTAGCTTAGGAAATTGCTTGCGTCCCGGAGACGGACAAAGGATACTTTTTTATCCCGGAAAATCAAATAGTTCCCATGGTAGATCCACGCGGACGAAGTCGAGGGCATCAGCTTGTCTTATATATAAATAAAATCAATTGCTGCGTATATGAAAGATCATCACTTGAGAACAGCTCGACCGATTTCGTTGATTATTTTTTTGTTGTGTTCGTAATTGTCAGGATTGTCGGGACAAGGTTTGTTTGGAAGAAAATTTTTGGAAAATCCACGACGAAAAGACGTAAAATTGGTTGGCATTTTTGTATTAAAATATCAATAAAAAAATGACGTTCAGTTTGACAGTTCCGCTGTCACATGTTTTCTGTACATAATATTGTTTGGATAGCGCAGTTTTCATTTTCTTCATTATTAAATTGCACCCGCGCGAAGCCAGGGCGGCTCGCTAGTATCTTGGATATATTGGATAGTGCTCTCCATTTGAGATTGCTTTTAATGTTATTAAAGTCCGGTTTGTTTTCCTATGATGCTGTAATCATTTGCATCATTACTGTTCATATAATTAACAAGTGTGTTCACGATAGTGTGCGCTTGTGCACTCAATACTTAATGTAGTACACTTATAAGATGCATGAAGCGATTAGATTTACCACCCCATTGAAAGTTAAACCGAACACGGCGGTAACTTGCATAAGCTATCAATTGCGCAGGAGATATCATAGTGACACACGTGTACGCGCAATCACAGAGGCGTCCTAACCTACGCGGTGGACGTCGCGCTCATGCGATAAGATCGGATGTTTTTTTTTTTTTTTTTATTATTTGATGAAAGTGACGGAACGAGCAAAACATTCACCTGATGGCAAGTGCAACGTCTGCCCATAACAAATGCTGTGTTACCCAGAAGATTTCTGTGACACCACACTGTGTCCTATCACCCTGAGACAAAAGTTATTAAGTCTTAAATCTCATATGCCCAGTGATTACGCTAACTCACAGTGCCCTTCAAACCGAAACACAGCAATGCTTGCACACTACTGCTTCACGGCAGAATAACTGGCCCCGGGGTGGTACCCACCCAGACGGACTCCTGCATAGGAATCCTACCACCAGTAAAACCATACCATACAGTATCCACCAGTGTTGGGTGCAGTGTCACAGGAACGGGTATATTCACATCACAACAAACTCCAAAACTAACGCCTCGCGGCTTATTAGACTATTGTATAGTCGAAGTAGAAGTTTATATAAAATAACAATACATAAATGACCCACTGCTGAGCCCTTGCCTAATTTTTGAGAGGGATTTCCTCAAGAGTCCGCCAAGCCGCTTCAGCGTTGGTTGGCGGAATTCACGCTCATATCACCCCCACAATCGGAGCTAAAAACTTGTTGCAATCTATGGGGGAGGCCTATGTTCAGTAGTTCACTATTGATAGGCTGAAATCATGAGGATCATGATGAAAGAACTGTAAAGCAATGGTTTCACAGCCTCAAATTCATATTTACAATATTTATTTCAGCATCTTTCATCAAGCCCTGCGCCATCTCCGACCCCAATCTAAACCAGTGCATAGAGAAAACGATCGAGGCGGCCGGGCCCAAATTCACCGACGGCATCCCAGAGCTGGGCATCGCGCCATTGGATCCCATGCAGCTCGGCACCGTTGTGGTGGACAATCCTGCCCTCAAACTCACCTTCACAGACACCGTCGTCACTGGCCTCAGGGATTTCAAAGTTAATTCTTTCAAGTATGTTATTGACAACATTTTTTTATCGGAGAAAGTGACGAGACGAGCGGAACGTTGATGGTAAGTGCAACGTCTGCACATAACAAATGCTGTGTCACCCAGAACGTGTCTATTAGTCACGACATTGCGTTCGTCACCCTGAAATATCCGTTCTTATGTCTCATAAGCCTCATTACCCTAGCTAGAAGTACTCTTCGTAACGGTAAAATAACTGGCACTGCGGTGGCTGGACGGATTCCTGCATAGGAACCCCACCACCAGTAAAACACTTAGACAAAGTGATCTATTTGTTATATATAAAAGTAAAGTAAAGTGATAGCCTGTAAATCTCCTACTGATGGGCCTCCTCTCATCTCTGAGAGGGTTTTGGAGCCGGGAAAAGTCCGCCACCCTGCTCCATTGGTTGGCGGACTTCACATACGTCACATAGGGCGGGCGGTGCTCTTCAAAAAGTAGGTAATACACACCATTTTAAGTTTTGGACCTAAGAATTCTATGGATGACAAGTGCAAAGCACAATACTTTCCTAAGCAACGTTGTCTTCTCTCATACTTTCTTCTCTTACTTCTTTAAAAACGGATTCCATTCCACAGTCTATATATTAACTAAAACATAAAATGCTTTCATAATGCAAAAAAATGACAGGATCAACACTGACAAAGGAAAGGCCGCATTGGACTTCACCGCCAATGTCACTCTGAAGGCGAACTACGATATGGACGGACAGGTGCTCATCCTGCCCATCAGAGGCAACGGCCAAGCGAAGATAAAAATCAGTGAGTAGTTGATATACGTTAACAATTTATGTCGTGTGGAGTCTCTAAAAGAGTAAGAGAAGCTACCACCCTATCTCATTCCGTGAGCATTGTAAGTGTTTTTTTTATTTATTTATTCCTTATGAAAACCAACATCACAAAATAATAAAAAACATGTGTGCAGTTCGCATGTGGTAGGAGTTAAACCTTCAGAAAACTAAACTACGAGAGAATGAGAGGAATGCACAGTATCAGGAGTAGGACAATTGTAGGGTTTCTTTATTATAATATTGTTACCAATTTAAAAAAATATGGTACATATTTTTAAATGAAACTAATTTTACGGATTTTATCGCGTTTATTTTTGTACAAAAATAAACGCGATAAAATCCGTAAAATTAGTTTCATTTAAATGTGTAGTGTTCGCGTAAATATAAGAAATCATTGTACATATTACTTAAAATACAGATTAGAATTCGAAAACATAAATATAATAGGAAACACTGTATACTGTATTCTATCTCATTCTCTCGCAGGCTAAATCCCATAGATGTATATATTGTTTGTCTCTATTTAGTTTCGCTTTTTCGTTGTCAAAACAATTTTAAAGAAGTATTCACGACGAGGACGTCAATTTAATAGCAAACCCGGGATCGAAGCATTCCGTAACTCCTTGTTAATAAATAATACTCTAAGTCAACATCAACCTCATTAACATTCAGAATGAAATTTAAAAAAATCCTCCTTCTAATGAAGTCTATACGATAAGATCGGATGAAGATTCGAGCGCAATGCCAAAGACAGAAGACTTTTGGCGCCAACTCGAAAAGTGGCGGTAGTGTTTTTATTTAATTTGATAATTTCTGTGTATATTTGGAGTTTTGATGTTTAATATTGATAGTTTATTATGCAGCAAGTGCTCCTGAAAGTGTACAGTCATTGGAAAATTCAATTCAAGACCAATTTTGTGCTTTTTGTTTTGTCGCCATCAGTCCAGCAAATCTTCAGTAAAAGTCAACTATCATTTTACTGTTGATCGAAATCGAAATTTTAACGAAGATTCGAAGATTGTATACTTGGATATATGGCTATCGCACAAACCGTGCAGGCCAAGAAATGGGGAAATAAATAGATAAAGTGAAAGGATCATCTATTTAAAGTCTAATGTTAAGGATCAGGAATTGTCAGTGTAAATGCATATTATGCGAGTAATTAATAATATGAATTACTAACTAAAAAGTTTTTCAGTGGCATATGCGCAAACCGCGTGATGCCAAAATTAAAAAAAAAGACAGAAGGACAACCATAATACAGACATACACAAATAAGGACCGGCAACGGCAACGCATACGCTTTTCCTATGGTAATGTAGATGTTTATGGGCGGCGGTGATCACTTACCATCAGGTGGGCCGCTTGCTCGTAGACCCTCTATTGTATATAAAAAAAAGTTATAACCCGAAGATTAGTTTGCGTGTAGTGTAACATGATGTGTAATCTCTAATATCGTTTTTTCTGTTATAAATATATAGTTAGCAATAGGTCAATCTAGCATATAAAACTCATGTTGCAGCGAACCTGAACGTGGTGATTAAATACGAATACGAAACCAAGGACGGCCACTGGGTGGTCCCGAGCTACAAAGATAGCTACAAAATGGATCGTGCGCAGTTCAAATTCACAAATCTCTTCGGAGGGAACAAGGAATTGGGTGAGAATTACCGCCATTATTTAGGCCACAGATAAAAGTCGTTTCCAAAGACATTTTTATTTTTTCATGGCAACAGTTGTAAGTTTTTTGCTAGTATTAAAGTAGCATTCTATTTGGTCCAAAGTCAGTTTCAATCTTCAAATAAGTAGCAATGCTTTAGAGTCTGTAAGACCATCGATAGCAAATTAATTGTTAAATTTTAGTAATTAAGTAATTTATAATTTTAAGTCTCGGTGAGCCTTTTATTTGGTTTTTATGCCAAATTCATTATCCATTAATTACGAGTGGGTGCCAAAAAATTTAAAAAATATAGAGTTGTCACACCGAGCATTTGTGTATGTCTATTGAATTTGTTAAATCGAACGCACAAGTGTGTGCGCGTAAAACGTGATGATAATGACCTCCTGAAATGCCTCCTTCAGATGGCGGCATAACCATCTCTAATATGCCAGACATAGATTATTCAGACCAGTGACGAACAGAATATGCGATGCTAAGTGTCCGGTTCTCCGATCACCAATCCGCCCTCCGACGTGGCAATTACAGCATATCTTCCCAATTTGGGAGAGCAGTACATATCCTTAGCCCGAGGAATGATGATTAATATAAAACATATGGACAAACGCAGCGTTTGTGCTCATCATCCAATCTAATGTCGGGGATATCACTGAGAGTTTGAATTAGGGTGCAGATAGTTCAAGACCGTACTGGTAATCAGGAGATAGGAATGAACATTGGAATATTCAACAGTGGACTATTGGTTTTGGCGCCGGCAAGATTCCGCCACGCTGTTCCAGTGCGGATTAGCGGACTTCACATGTCGTCGAAATATTTATTTTTAGACGGCAGGTTTTCTCGCTACGTTTTCCTTAAACGTGGTAAATTAGCACTTAAAATTGTACAATTTACAATTTTAGAGGATAGAAACTTACACTGATTCTAAGTCACTCGCGTATTATGAATTTAAAGACAGACGCATTTATATTTTTTAAGACTTTGTCTCTAAAACAGATATAAATACTTTCATGTTTTTTTTTAATCTATTCTCCAACAAATGGAACATAATACGGACATTATGTCTAAATTATTTATTAGTCTGTGAAGAACAACTTTTTGACCACTTTGACAACTTTTCAACACTGGCAGAAGCTCTCAACTACGCAGGAGATGTTATAGTGCCACAGTGTACGTAAAAGTTTCAGCCTATAAATGTCCCACTACTGAGCACAGGCCTCCTCTCATTTCTGAGAGGGTTTTGGAGCTAGGAAGAATCCGCCACGCTGCTTCAATGCGGGTTGGCGAACTTCACATGTCTTCGAAATATTTTTAATTTCTCAGACATGCAGGTTTCCTCACGATGTTTTCCTTCACCGCCGAGCACGTGGTAAGTCAGCACTTAAAATTGCAATTGAGAATTTTAGTGGCGCCGGCACCGGGAATCGAACCCAGGTCACTCGCGTACCATGACCACCACACCACACCACACCACAGTGTACGTACTCCTTTTTAATATAGAAACTAAAATATTGAGTGAGTACTCTGACGTACGAAATGTGATGAATATCGAATAAAAAATTGATTCTCTTAAATCGCAAACGTGACACGTATTTAATGAAGCTCTATTTCAGCGGACACAACAATTAGATTCTTAAATGAGAACTGGAGCATTATTATACAAGAAATCGCGCCGTCTGCAATGAAGTTAATCATACATAGCTGCGTTGAGGAAGCTAAGAAATTGTTCAATACCGTGCCAGCTGCCGAGCTGATGCTCCTGTAAACGGTTCGACATACTTCTTGTCATCATTGTCACATGTTTCATGATTGATTCATCGATCCATTGCCAACGATTTCATTCATTTGTCATTCATTATTCTAGATGACAATCCTATTTTCATGTTCTCTAATTGCCTTTCCTTCCCAGTACTACTCGTTTCTTTTTCATTGATTGTATTCTTTGCAAATCATTCATTCAATTTACCGGTTCATTTCAGGTCTTTCCTCAAAAGTTCGTTTCATTATCTACCCATATCAAACTTGCGTTATAATAGATCTGTATTTATTTTATACATTTTCATGAATTGATTTTCATTACCATGTTCATTTAAGTTTATTAGTATTTAATTATAACATACTGTTTCGTATTTTTCAAGTGAAATTTCCTTGGACGCGATGTAGAAAACTTCAAGATCGACTTTGAGTGCAGCGTTTACTTGCAACGTTTCTGTTATTCGTAATTAATATTAATTGATTAAACAATAACTCTTCGTATACTAAGCAGTTTTTTTTTATTGGATAAAGTGATGCAACGAGCAAAACGTTCACCTGATGGTAAGTGCAACGTCTACCCATAACAAATGCTGTGTCACCCCGAAAATTTCTGTGTGACACCACAATGTGCCCATCACCCTGAGACATAAGTTCTTAATGATTTCTTATATTTACGCGAACACTACACATTTAAATGAAACTAAGTTTACGGATTTTATCGCGTTTAATTTATTACTATTTATAACCCGACGTTTCGAGTGCTTTACAGCACCCATGGTCACGGGAGGACTGAGGTGACAGATGTCATGGTTTTTGAAAAACCAAGCATACCACTGCAAGACTTCAAGACACAGTTAGCTCTTTCTGCGTAGATCGGACCCAAAAATAATAATTAAAAGCTGAAGGTACCCCAGGTTAACTATGACATCAGGACATCTGTCACCTCAGTCCTCCCGTGACCATGGGTGCTGTAAAGCACTCGAAACGTCGGGTTATAAATAGTAATAAATTAAACGCGATAAAATCCGTAAACTTAGTTTCATTTAAATAAGTTCTTAAGTCTCTTATGTCCAGGGATTACGCTAGCTCTCAGTGCCCTTCAAACCGAAACACAGTAATGTTTGCACACTACTGCTTCACGGCAGAATAACTGGCCCTGGGGTGGTACCTACCTAGACGGATTCCTGCATAGGAATCCTATTTTACCGTGAGTGTTTTGGTTAATACATGTTTATTTATTTTTATTAAATTTCTAATTAAGTTTCACTACTGTCACTTGTACTTTTTGCTCGCGATTTTTTTTAATTCGTATTGCACTTCTTATATCTGTATTTAAACTTTTGAATTATAAATATAAACGTCGAAGAATACTCATAAAATTAAGAGGGACGTAAACATACAAAGTGCGTTAAAATATAACAAACGGCTGGGTTGCCGCAGTGGCTTCGTCGCTGCCGGTCACGGGTTCGATTCCTGCACGGGATAATTATTTTATGTCCGTCACAAACCCATGATACAGATAAAACATTTTAGCAATCATCGTATGGGGCATAATTTAGTAAAAATTTCGTCACAATTCATGAATTGTTATGTGAAATGTCTTCAATAATTCAGTTATTTATTTAGCTTTAGGTAGCTTATATTAAATATTTTTTTAAAAACGAAGCCCCACAGTAGGATTTCCTCTGTATCGTGGGTGCGTTTTACAAACATACATTTCACATGCACAACACAACCAGACCCGAAAAGCAACAATTTGTGTTTTTGCACAAATGTTGCCTCCGGCTGGGAATCGAACCCAGGACCAGTGGCGCAGACCACTACGCCACGCGGTCGAAAATATTATATTCCTACGCGCCCTCTTTAGATGAAGATATCGTAAGGCAATGAGATTCGTAGATGACCTCGCATGTGTTAACACCGTGTATAAATACGCACTGTGACATATTTTCCAATAAACGATTTTTAATTCCAACTAGGACTCTATCCAACAAAAAAAATAGTATTAGGTATATACTAAAAAAAAAAAGTATAGTTTCAGCCTATAAATGTCCCACTGCTGAGCACAGGCCTACTCTCATTTCTAAGAGGGTTTTGGAGCTAGAAAGAATCCGCCACGCAGCTCCAATGCGGGTTGGCGGACTTCACATGTCTTCGAAATATTTTTTATTTCTCAGACATGCAGGTTTCCTCACGATGTTTTCCTTCGCCGCCGAACACGTGGTAAGATCAGCACTTAAAATTGCAATTAACAATTTTAGTGGTGCCGGCACCGGGAATCGAACCCAGGTCACTCGCGTACTATGAAATTAAAAGCGTTAACATTCCTAATTTATCGTCAGATTTGGAATAAATTCGAGAGCGCGTGCAACTCTGTACGAGTGTCAGAAGTGAAACTTATATCTTTTAGAACATCAATTAACAATAAACATAACTCACCGTAAAATAACTGCAAAGTATATAAATACAATAGGCAGCGTTTGGGAAACTGTGTCGCTTTGTCTCAAAAGCAAAGTCTCCAACCAGTGCCATGTTTTCAGTGATGACACGCGGAACCGAGAAGTGGTCCTTCACTGCAGCTATATCCGCAGCAGACCTAGTTTAACCGACATAGCCCTAATGATTAGCAAGCTGAAGTGGCATACATTTCGTAGAACCGATAACCGAAGAAATAAAAGGTTTTGGAGTGCGAGTAGCGCGTGTCAATATATGGGGGGTAGGGGGGGCTATGTTCAACAGTGGACTAGTGACACCATAGTCCTGCTGTACACCATAATTCTATCCTTTTTGCTTCAGAAACGTTTCAATCAAACTAGACTCGAATTTTACTCTCATCGAGCCAAAAGAGGTTTCACTCCAAAATAATACATAATCATTTAACGAAGATAAAAAATTATTGATTACATTCTGGCCCGCAGCTAACACAATCGGGAACGTGATCAACGCCAACTGGGAGCCCGTCATACGCGACATCGCTCCCACCGCGTTCGACAACATCATCTCCGCCTGCGTCAACGAGGCCAAAAAACTATTCGCCGCGATCCCCGCCAACCAGTTGCTATTGCCTTGAAACTGTGCAACCGGTGCAACAGCGTTACGCAACCCCTGCATTTTGTGCAACAATGCACTCGTTTCCAACAAGGACAGACTGCAGTCAACGACATCGAACATTACACACACGAATTCGTTTCACAAAGGGTATTTAAAATTTATACCCACAACGAAAGCTCAGTTTCGTCATAACAATTTTTTTATTTATTTGTACGAGTTAAACGTATTATTTTTGATATTTAACTTTCGATTGGGCAACTTATAATTAGTGACAAGTAAAAAAAAATAACAATGCAGTTATTTGGAATTTTGAGTAATGAATTTAAAAAAAAACTTTCATACCAACAACTTAAACTGAATGCATTTCAGTATTTTGTTTGTGATTTGTCCTTGTAATTTTTATGAGCAATACATATTAATTAAAAATGGGAGCAGATTTTTTTATGACAGTAAAAATTAAGATAAAGTTAATAATATTAAGCTTAATTATTGGTTAATGGCCTTATTTCTGGGCTAAACGATTGCCAAATGCACATAGGTTACTGTGTTTTGACTTTAATCAATAACCTACACAGAAACTAAATCTTATGTTTATATGAACTGTCCTAATCTAAGCATCGGCGGCAGTGATCACTTACCGTCAGGTGAGCAGCTTGCTCCTTTCCCCACTCTTCTATAAAAAAATATATAAGGCGCCAAATTTCGATTCGATTCCATCCTGAAAACCAGCTTAGATAACTTATATTAGATCTTAATAACAATCAATCTATTTTGACAGGTAAGATTGTTCTCCAGTTTGATAGATATTAAAAAGTACCTCATTTTTTTTAATTAATCTATATTCTTACAGGACAAAGGTCTCTATAAGATGGTGCAAAATTTAATCTAAGAAATGGCAATTAGTTTTAAATTTACTGACCATAATTTTAATTTTATCGAATTTTCATTCTTGATTTGTTCTAAGACATTTTGCATGGTTGGGTGTTAGGGTTATCTATTTACCAGTGATAATATCTTAGCTTCTTGTGATAATTTGTTTTTACTTAATTATAATAAAATATAATGAATACAATGTTTTTTATTTATTTACCTAAATATCGAGACACACACAGACCTCCGATTTTAAGAGGGTTTTTTCTGTTTGTGCTATGCTGGTGGTAGGATTCCTATGCAAGAATTCTGTGAAATTGTGAAGCAGTAGTGAGCAAACATAACTGTTTCGGTTTGATGGGCACTGAGAGCTAGTGTGATCACACAGCATATGAGACTTAGAACTGATGTTTAAGTTTGACGGGTGCATGTGGTGTCACACAATGTTCTGGGTGGTATAGCATTTCTTATGGGTAGAAGTTGCACTTACCATCAGGTAAAAAATAAAAAGTACTGTGCTGGTGTGGGTTGGCAGACTTGATATCAACAAAATGATTTTTTAATTCCTTATCATGCAATTTTCTCACAACATATTCCTTAACCATTGTAAAATATAGCTCAATCAATAAGTTTAGCTATGAACACAACTGACAGTTAAACCAAGTTCACATGCATAGTATGAAATTTGGGGTTACTCAACTCCTGAGTTGCAACTGCTCCGAACATTAAATAACAGATAATTAACAATATATGCTTTATTATGTAACATTAAAACAATTGTAACAAAATGTAAATGCCAGTTTTAAAAACCTCTATTATTCTTAAATTCTATCTACAAATACAAACTGTATAAAAGGCACATTGTGTAAAGTGAAAAAAATATTGCAAATTTCCATAAAGTTGATGTCTATCGAGGGCACATAGCGTGGCGGCCGCCATCCACTGGCAGACTTGCACCGGTGATGTTGGATGCCAAATCACTGGCAAGGAAAGCAATTGCAGCTGCCACCTCATCAGGCTTTCCTGGACGTCCTAATGCATGCGTATCCTTAGTGCGTTCTAAGAAAGCTGCATACTGCTCTTCATTCAATCCACCTCGCTTTTGCAACTCTGTCAAAATAACTCCTGGATTGACACAATTAACTCGGACACCTTTCGGGGCCAATTCCAATGCCACACAACGTGTAAGCTGATCCACGGAGGCCTTCGAAATGTTGTAAGCTAAAACTCCTGGAAAAGATCTTATACCATTCACACTGGAGACATTAACAATATTGCCTTTACTTTTTATTAGATGTGGTACAGCTAACATAGTTAAGTAATAAATTGAGCGCACATTAGTGTTCATAAGACGATCGTACTGAGCTAATGTCGTCGTTTCTATTGTCCCAGTTTCAATTATGCCGGCATTGTTAACTAAAACGTCGATTTGTCCATAATGATCTACAGTTCTCTTCACAATTTTCTCAATATCGCCTTCTTTATTTAAATCCGCCGGTACCACGAACGTGGGTGTGGACTTCTCGCAATCACTGTTGACTTTCTTCAGGTTTTCGACATTTCTACCGGTGAGCGAAAGCTTTGCTCCGAGTTTCGACAAAAATACTGCTGTAGCGGCGCCAATACCGGAGCTGGCACCGGTAACAATTACTACTTTTCCGGCAAAATTCATTTTTACTACAGTTAAAAGTTATCCTTCACAAGTATAAAATTTTCTTATCAAAACTATAAATAGACATGAAAAAAAAATGTTGGAAATTGGAATTGAAGCAAGCTTTCAAAAAACAATTTAATGTTTTATAAGACAGCCACCAGACGTATCAAAAGAAATTCTAATTCTAAATAGCCAATGAAATCTTATCAAGTAATACTAAAAATGTAAAAAAAAACAAATATGATTTTGTTTTTGACAGTTTATTATGGCATAGTAGTACAAGGCTTTGGGCCATACTAAATACATTTTTTTATAGAGTAAGGAGCAGATGAGCAAGTGGTTCACCTGCTGATAAGTGATCACCGCCGCCCATGAACATCTATAATACCAGAGGAATTTCAGATGTGTTGCCGGCCTTTGAGAAAGGAATAGGCTCTTTTCTCCCAGTCCCAGTCAAGGTCCTCAAGTCGTATCGGTCCGGAACCGCTAGGCGATGGTGAAATTTAGCGGCTGTAATTAATCCGAACAATGCCTGGGTTCGATCCCCGGTGCCAGCACCTCTAAAATTGTTCTACAATTTTAAGTGCTGATTTACCACGTGCTTAGCGGTGAAGGAAAACATCGTGAGGAAACCTGCATGTCCGAGGAATAGAAATATTTCGAGGACATGTGAAGTCCGCCAACCTCATTGGAGCAGCGTGGCGGATTCTTCCTAGCTCCAAAACCCTTTCAGAAATGAGAGGAGGCCTGTGCTCAGCAGTGGGACATTTATAGGCTGAAACTTTGCTTTTTACTCCCCGTGGTCCCTACATCCAGAGGATCTACTCCTGTAAAAAATGCAAAGAGATGCAAAATCTCTTCGCAAAGCCAGTGGATTAAACCGATCTGACCGAACATGGTCGTCGAGGATTCGAGCCGCTCTTCGTTGAATGCGGTCAAATGGAAGGAGCTGGCACTGGGGTGCCCCCATCCATAGGTGAGAATATTACTCCATGTGTGGCCGAACCTGCACCTTATAAAGTTGCAAGTGGTGGCATGAAGCACTGTCGCGCTCTACTGAGCACGGCAAAGTTTTTAGAAGCCAATTTGGCCTCCTGATACACGTGACCGTGTAACTGAACGTTGTAAATAAATTTATTCACGATACAATATAGTTTTTTTTATCATTGCTTATTTATATTGATGGAACTAAATGTGACAAACAACACGCGATAGAGCGAAATAGCGATATATGAATGTACGACAAACTGTTGTCCCTGTCTACAGGACTGGCTCTCATAGGGCGAGCATCCGTAATGACAGAGCGACCGCGAAAGGCGGCACTCTGATTTACTATAAAAAGTTCTTGCACTGTATCGCGCTCAATACTTAGCCAATATAGAAGCTTACGCGTGTAGGTTAGCAATGACCGGCCTCACGCCGCTTGTACTAGCATCAGTATAGCTCTCGCCATCCAGACAAATATAAGAATCAGATTTGAAATCTCTACTAGATTTAGGTCGTTCTGTTATACTTGCCGGAGACTTAAACAGCAAGCGCGGCAGTTGGAATTCCAACGTTAATAACACGAACGGTAATAAACTGTACGACTTAGCGTAAAGCCTTAACGTAAATGTTATAGCTCCCGAAACACCAACTAGAGTACCGACGCAATTACATCAGCAGCCGGATATTATAGACGTAGCTATAATTAAGGATGTGAACTTAGCAATAGACTCTATAGTTACGCTTCACGAACTTGAGTCGGACCACCGTCCGGTCATTTTTAAGCTGGGCCAGCCAAATGGTGAGGTCACTCAGACCAAAACCATTGTGGACTGGCGTACCCTCGGAGTCAAACTCGAGGCTACGAGCTCTCAGAACTTAGACGAAATTCCGGATACTATCGACTCGCCAGAGGTAGTCTGCCAAGCGATAAAAGCTTTTTCTAATCATCTCAAAACAGCCGTCGGAGAATCCTCCCGGACGGTTACGGTGTCGAGCGATCGACGCTGTAACCTACTGGCGGACCTCCGACGCTTGATTAGAGAAAAGAATCGTGCAGCTAAAGCGCACGATAGATATAGAACCGACGAAAATAAACTCAGACTGCGCCTCCTGCAAAGGGATGTTAAAGAGCGCTTATCTGAGTACAATCATGACAGTTGGGACACTATGCTTGGAGAAATCGAGCCGTCGCACACTGCCTACTGGCAGTTGTCACGATTTCTTAAAGCAGAGCCGGTCTCACTCATGCCGCCACTCATTAGATCTAACGATAACTCGCTCGCCTTTGACGACAGCGAAAAAGCCGAATGCCTCGCAGACAGTCTATAAGACTTGCATAAGACCCGTAATGGCCTATGCATGCGTCGCTTGCGCTGACGCGACGGGCAATCATTTAAAGAAACTACAGAGCGTACAAAATCGATTCTTGCAAACTGCCACCGGAGCCGGTTGGTATCAACACAACGTAGACCTTCACAGTCTGTCACGATCCAGGCCACACTGTACACACAGTCAATAGCTTTAATATAACACGCAACACGACGCGCGACCGACGTAGAGAGCGGCGCGCAATAGAATTTTTTTTTGTTTTTTTGGATGAAGTGATGAAACGAGCAAAACGTTTACCTGATGGTAAGTGCAACGTCTGTCCATAACAAATGCTGTGTCACCCAGAAAATCTCTGCGTGACACCACACTGTGCCCATCACCCCGAGACATGAGCTCTTAAGTCTCATATGCCCAGTGATTACGTTAGCTCACAGTGCCCTTCAAACCGAAACACAGTAATGTTTGCACACTACTGCTTCACGGCAGAATAACTGGCCCTGGAGTGCTACCAACCTAGACGGATTCCTGCATAGGAATCCTACCACCAGTAAAAATCACACCGCGTACACACGATTCACCCGTGTTCCAGGGCGGTTCTCTCCGCCCAGAGTTACCGACACACTAGTCGACAGTCCGAATGGAGGCCCGCAGTCTCCCTCGGACGGTCGGACGATCAGACGACTTAAAATTATTTTGAGATATTCGAAATCGCGCAAGCACGCAGCGAATGCGACAGTCCGTATTTCGAGGTTTTTGTAGGAGTATTATTTATGTATTTATGTTTGGGTCAAACCAAACCTGGCACGCGGGCCCCTGCCCCGTAAGCACAGTATCCGACGAAGCTGTAAAAGCCAAAAAGGCTAACATCTCCGAAATTTAAAAAAATTATATCATAGTGCGAACGGAGTGAAATATATTTATTATCTGTTCCATGTAATAATTTGATTGCGATCTTTTGAATTCTTCATTAGTTTTTGGAAGTTTCCACCCAGTTGACACATAATTTATTTGAATACAACCAAAATGAAATTCCATGTAAACTTTAATCAGCCGGCGCAGTATTGCAGATTTTTTTAGGACTGATGGTCACTGTTAGCCCGAAGGCTTTTACAGCTTCGCCGGATGGACAGTAGTTCAGTACCAAAAAGCATGACTATGTTGAGTTGACAAATTACTCCAGAAATCAGTAAGCGTTACTAAAGACACTGATTGAGACAATTTCATAATTCATGGACTTTCATTGTTTTTTAATGTAATTTAATTCTTAGACGACATTAAATTTTTCATGCCTTGCATGAAGTCCCCTACTTCAGGCAGCAATCTTCTGTAAGCTTAGGACAGCCAGGGTATCAAATCCGCTCCTGTATTTGGCTATCGTTAAGTGGCTGCTTTGTTGTAAAAAAAAAAACATGATGTACTAATGACTTTTTTTCACACGCGGGAGAAGTGAAACCTTCAGAAAAGAGAGCTCAGAGAATGAGATGAATGTGATATAGAGTGTCAGGAGAAAGATAATTGTAGGGTTTATTTATGATAATATTGTTACCAAGCTTAAAAAATATTTCTTCTTCTTCCACATCTTATTACTCATCCAAGTTTCCAATTTCAACAAGTGACACGAGTGGCTTATGGTAATTAAAGGGTAGGCAGATTCTACACGTTTAGGCGACTTTTCGCCCCCGCGGAAAACGAGACGTGACGGGTGGTTAACCACGTCACCGCCAAGATGGTACGAGTCAAAAGAAATCGGACTCTCCGTTGCGTTCCCACAAGGAGTCTAGTGACATCAATGCATATTATGGTGGTTATCTGCACGAATAAAGGCAGCCCGTACTTTATTCGCCTCTTACGACACCTCGATAAGAAAGAGATAGGTGATCTTTTCCTCTGCCGGATACCTTTCGGCGAAAGTATGAAATAAATGCTTGGGTTTTTTATTACATCTTATGATCGAGCCAATGAGAGAAAAATCAATAAGGAAATCAAAGATTTGGACCAATTCAAAACTATGAATATAATAGGAAACACTGTATTCTATCTTATTCTCTCGCAGCCTAAATTCTATGGATGTATATGTCTGCCTCTTTTTAATGTCGCTTTTCGTATGATCGAGTTTCAAATCACAACGATTCTAATGAAGTTTTTCCTTTAAAAACATATCGATTCGATCCATCTAGAAGATTTCGAACCATATCTTGGCGTCTGAATATAGCAAATTAGCTTTAGTATAGCATTTAAATAACTTACTTAAAAATAAAACAATCACTGACAAGAGATCATTAATGTGTATAATTATTAATTTTAAATTTTCTTAAGTAGTACTTACATTTATATTTTTACTTCCATCCTTCCCTACACTTTTCAAATTATTTTACTAGACGCTAATCAACTTCTTAAAAAAATTGCGTCCCTAAATGCGTTTCGTTTGTCCATAATTCCGTCACTTACTATTAAGATTAGTAACAAGATAAAACTTCAAATAAAAATATATAATTCATAATAAATACATAGAAACTTTAGATTCCTGTTTTAAATATGACTTTTCGTCAACTTTCCTAATTGACACAAACATTTTATAAAATGTACGAAGCAAATGTATCATAAAGACTAAAATGCACTAACAAAACATGTACAGCTATCTTTTGACAGCAGTAGACAGACGATAAAAATGTTATTTGTTAATATTTTTTTTGTAAAAATTTGTTAAAAGTGCGATCATAGAATGTGATCACAATGGGTGGTTGTATTGGAATCACTAGAAGCAGAAGCGGACCTATTGAGGAATCGTCGGGAACTGTGTCGCGGCCTAATTCCGGTATGTGAACGGCTGAACGTGACCGTCTGTATGTCGCCGTGTAGATCATTCCGTGTCCGTGAACTAATTTTGACTTTGTTTTAGGTGCGCTGAGAAAAAATCAGTCCTTGTGTCATGAAACGATTAGATGGAAGTCGGACGTGCCTCTAACCGAAGGACAGTTGCGAAGTAAAAGAGATGAATTCTGGGATACGGCACCGGCGTTTGAGGGTAGGAAGGAGATCTGGGATGCATTGCGAGCAGCGGCGGTGGCCGCTGAGGCCATGGATTTTCAGCTGGCCCAGGCTATACTCGACGGGGCCAGTGTCTCTGTACCTAATGGCTATCTTACTGAATGCTATGATGAATGGGGAACAAGATATCAGGTATAGATTTTTAGAAATTGAATTTGAAACTCGTACTGTTTTAATACAATACTAACGAAAATTTAATAAATATTTTGCCATTACATTACTATAGTATGTTTTTTTAATGAGTGTTAAAAAAGTACTTATTTTTCCATATTTTTAAGGTTTTATTAATATCCACAATAATTTGTTGATGTCCTGAACCATTGCTTATTCTAAGACAATATTTTTTGAATGAATAGCAAATGTTTATGTTAAAGACATATTAATATTTCTTCAATGTCATTTGCAGTGTGATCCTTTAGAAAGAATATTACATTTTAAAGGTAGTGTGAATTTCTGACAGCAATGGACAGTTATTTTGTTTTTGAATAAGAAGAATATTGTTGTAGTAAATATGATAGATTAATAGAAATATTTTATGTAGACCATAAATTTTATGTATAAACACTGTACATACTTTTCACTTTACTAAATCAGCACACTTTTAAGTAAGTACTTTTCTAACTTTATTTGGGAAAGCAAACAATTGTTTAAGAAGTATTACAAAGTAGTTATTTTCAAAATGTAAATATATTTACAGCCAGCACCGTTTTCCACATCAATTGAGGTCTCTTTGAAATGGTATTACATTGAATTAATTAAATTAAAGGAGAACTTCAATTATATGTCATTACACTACAGAGACAAATGAAATAACAATTGGTACTGAATCATACCAAATAATTAGAATTGTAAAATTGGTATTGTCACTTAATTAAAAAGCACTAAACTGCTGAAGTGATTTGGCCAAAAATATAATTACAATATATTACCATGTTAAAATGTAAGTCATGTAGTCAGTATGCATTATAAATGGTATTTGGTTCATTATAATCAATCTGTGAACTGTCAACACTTGAAAGTATGTCACTACCATATTGGTAGTATTTAGTACAATCAAAACTCTTGGGAGGCATATTTGTGATTCTACCATCAGACACTTCTGATGGTGTTGATGTTTATAGGATAGGTTTACGTTTGTGGTATTAACTATAAAATTGTAAATGGTCAGTATGCTGAAGTAGCAATGGTCACTTTGCTTGTACTGGCAACTGTTGGCTAACTGTTGGCTTAGTGGTCGAAGTAACTTACTCCTACCCTGAGGTTCCAGGGTTTGAATTCAGCCGGAGCCAATGTTTGTGCACAAATTTTTGGTTTTTTGGTCTAGTTGTGTTGTGCATGTGAGATTTAGGTCTGTAAAGAAAACAATACATAGAAAGCCTAGTGTGGGCAATCTTTATTTTTTAAAAGCCTTGTATAACACCACCACCAGAGTAAGGAATGATATGTGCAATTTTGTAGGAAGACTTTTTTTTATAGGACAAAGTGACAACACAACCAAATTATTCACCTGATGGCAAGTGCAATGTCTGTCCATAACATATGCTGTGTCGATCAGAACATTTCTGTGTGATACCACACTGCGCCCGTCACCCAGAGAGATCAGTTCTTAAGTCTCATATGCCCAGTGATTACGCTAGCTCTCAGTGCCCTTCAGAGCAAAACACTTATGTTTGTACACACAACTGCTTCATGGTTGAATAACTGGCCCTGCGGTGGTACCAATGTAGACAGATTCCTACCGCTAGTTAAATAATTGTATAAAATAGTAAAACCTGATTGAGTCTGTAAATTTTAGCATACTTTATACATAACTACATGAATGTAGTTTCTTTCTTATCTTAACTAGACTGGCTTCCTGTTGTTAAATGGAAATAGAACAGATAGGCTTGTCCGTCTGTTGCATCTCTTAGAATTTAAATGTTTCAATTAAAATGTGCTTTAGTGTGTGAGTCATTTCATTTCTGGACACTCCAATGTGATGATTCATAATTTAATATTGATTCTCTATTACAATTGATAGGAAAGTATGATGAGGTGTAACATTAATAAAGCTTAGGTCAGTAGGTTATTTTTAAACTGATTTTCTTGCATAGACTATATGTTCGTTCGAGAATCTACCACCCTATTTCATCCCGTGGGTGTTGTAAGAGTCGACAGAGGGAAAATAAACACCAGGAGGTGGGCAGAAGCATCTTGCTGGAGAACCTGAATAAATTAACTGCGGGTTGCCAACCCACTTTACGAGCGTGGCAACTATGGCTAACTATGATGATAATGTTGATCAAATATAGACAATTGTCTCGATAATTTAGGACTTATTTTATGTATTTGCAATTAAAACGTTTATTTTCACCACAAAAAACTAAAGACATACTTTTTATTTATACTTTCTTAGAAGAACAGTACATATAAATGGCCAGTAACTTACGGACAGTATTTTTATCACTATTTATAAAAGTGAATATAATCTATATCAAAAAATAAAATTGATGTGTCTGTTTGTAATAACAAAATAACAGCTTTTTACTATAAGCATTGGCTTATGAAAGTATATACGGTACTTATAAGTAAAAAACAATTTTTCAAGTTTTTGTCCGTCTGTTTATTTCTTGAGACTAAGGGACAAAGGGACTTTCACTGACAGATACCTGATATTATAGAGGGTAACTTAAGCTACTTTAATTTTAGAAAAATAATTAGGGTTCCATGCAAAAAAAATTACAACCCCATAATCTGATACAAATAGGGAAGTATATATGTATCATGGATCATCGATCATCAACGATCGAATGTCAGCTTCTCAACATTCCTTGTCTAACATAAGCTAAATTAGTCTCAGGACTATTTCCTGTCAATTCATCAGAGATTTAGTATTTTTTTAGTTATGGAACAATCCATATAAAAAAAAGTGTAAGTTTATGTCATGGGTGTGTATATAAAAACGATGAAAAATCATCGATTAAAGTCCACGAAGATATTCTGTACACTGGCATAAGAAAATCGTCCAACCCATGAAATTTGTGAATGGTTATTGATGGTAGGATTCCTATGCAGGAATCCGTCTAGGTAGGGCCAGCTATTCTGCCGTGAAGCAGTAGTGTGCAAACATTACTGTGTTTCGGTTCGAAGGGCACGTAGAGCTAGCGTAATCACTGGGCGTATGAGACTTAAGAACTTGTGACATCTATGTCGCCACATGAGAAGCTCAAGAAATATTACCATTGGTCCATAATCGCGCTATGAAAGTTTTCTGAGATGCGAACTATATATACAACATCTAAATATTACTAGTGGAGGAGACGTCCTCCCCAGATCATAACAACGGATCTGACGGGTAGCTACCCTTTTCCTTGGCAATATCATTCGCCAAAAACTGATGTTTTAAGGGGACAGACGCAGTGTGGTTATGGGCAGACGTTGCACTTACCATCAGGTAAACGTTTCGCTCGTTTCGTCACATAAAAAATGTTTTCGAGTTCTTGTGATGTTCACCTGGAACTGGAGCAACTTGGTCTACTCTCCTGTCTTGCAGCCCTCTCCCGGTAGGGACGTTCATATATTTCGTTTGTCTACCCGTCAGGTGCCGATCTACTGTTTATCGCCGCCGATAAACATGGTGAAGGAGGCGAGCGGGCGCGACTCGCCGGCCGAGTGGTCGGAGCCGGCGGACGGCGGGGCGGCGTTGGCGCTTCGATTGCGTCTCTCCAGCTCCTGCCGCGACGTGGAACTGCACGTCGGCGCCCGACACACCATCGCTCACTGCAAAGCCGAGCTGCATGTGAGCTATTTCTTTGTTTTTTTGTTTATTTCAGCAAAGGCACCCTCCATCCCTCCATCTCGTCCCGTGGGTGTCGTAAAAGTCGTCAGAGGAATAATAGAAACAGGAGATGGGCAGCAGCGTCTTTTTGAAAAGTCTGCATAGATAAATTGCGGTTGCCATCCCGCCCGCCAAGCGTGGCAACTATGGCGGATCCTCCCGAAATGAGACCCACAAACTTTAGCGGCAATCGATGGGGGAGGCCAATGTTCAGCAGTGGACTAGTGATAGGTTGACATGATGATTACGACCACATCGCATCGTAAAAATCGACAGAGGAATAACGGAAACTAGGAGATGGATAGCAGCGGCGTTCTGGAATATCAGAATAGATAAATTGCGGTTGCCATCCTGCTTGCCAAGCGTGGCAACTATGACAGAATCTTCCGAAAAAAGACAGAAAAGTTTATTTTAAGCACCCACGCAATAATTACAGGCATAATTGTAAACACAACTCGGAAAAATTAAAAAATAAATAAAATATAATAAAACAGTCATGAAAAAAAATCACAATGCAACAATAACGAACAAAAAAAAACAAAATTAAAAAAAAAACAAAACAACAATGTCACTAGGACAAGTATATGGCAAATACCTGAATGATAATAGCTACAAACTTTTGTGGCAATCCATGGGGGAGGCCTATGTTCACTAGTGGTACAGTGATAGGCTGAAATGAAGATGTTGATGATGATGAAAGGCAGCGTTGGTGGTAGGATTTCTTCGTTTACGTAGTACCACCAAGACTTCAGGACAATGTCAGCACGTCTGGCGTAAATCGGGCCAAAACAATTATAAGCCGAAGGTAACCCGGATTAAGTATGGTAGATGGAAATGACATTCTTAATACTTTTAAAAGTATTGATTGTAAGAGAACCGCGGATCTATGGGGTATGTCCGTGGAAGTTAGTGCGTCTATTATAGATATAATTGCACCTCAATTAGCCATAATTTTTAATTCCGGTATTGCATTTGGTGTGTTTCCTGATTTGATGAAACATAGTAAAATCGTACCTTTATTTAAATCTGGTAGTACATCGGACCCTTCTAACTTTAGACCTATTTCTGTACTACCAACATTAAGTAAAATTTTTGAAAAAATAATTCTTAATCAAATGTTAAAACTTTTTAATTTAAATAAATTGTTCCACAAAAACCAATTTGACTTTACAAGGGGTCGTTCTACAACCGATGCAGGTGTTGAACTTATTAAGAATATATTCGAAGCCTGGGAGAGTTCACGGGATGCCTTGGGTGTTTTCTGTGATCTTTCTAAGGCCTTCGATTGCGTTGATCATGAAACACTTATCAGGAAACTACATCACTACGGTGTAAGAAATTCTGCACTTCAACTTCTAATTTCATATTTGAGTAATAGAACGCAGACAGTAGTTATCAATAGCAGGAGTTCTTCCGGATCAGCAGTATCTATGGGTGTCCCGCAGGGTTCGATTCTCGGCCCATTTCTATTTCTTATTTACATTAATGACTTACCTTACCTAGTAGGGGACAACCATGATATAGTGTTATTTGCTGATGATACATCTTTGATTTTTAAGATAAAACGTCAACTTTTATTATATGACGAGGTGAATAATGCTATTTCAAAATTAGTACATTGGTTTAACGTTAATAATTTGCTTTTAAACGGCAATAAAACAAAATGTATTAAATTCACAACACCAAATGTTAAACAATTAGATGTAAATGTGCTTGTGAATGGGGAAGAGTTGAGCCTTGTGGATACTGCTGTCTTTCTTGGAATAACTCTTGACGCAAAACTTCAATGGAGCCCCCATATATCTAAACTAGCAAGTAGACTTAGCTCTGCAGCTTATGCTGTAAAAAAAATTAGGAATTTGACTAACGTTGAAACTGCTAGATTGGTTTATTTTAGTTATTTTCATAGCATAATGTCTTATGGTATTTTGCTATGGGGAAATGCAGCTGATGTTGAAGTGATTTTTGTTTTGCAAAAGAGGGCCGTAAGAGCTATTTATAATCTTGGCTCTAAAGTGTCTCTTAGGGATAAATTTAAAGAAATTAATATCTTAACCTTGGCCTCTCAATATATATCTCAATGTATCGTATAATATTTGAAAACGTTTTGTATGTACACAAGAACATAAACCAGTTCACTAAAAAAGTGATGTTCATAATGTGAATACCAGGAACAAGCACAAATTAATTATGCCAGTTACCCGACTTCACAGAGTCAGTAACTCTTTTATGGGGCAATGTATACGTTTTTACAACAAAATCCCAGAAAGTGCTAAAAGTGTTTCAATCAAAAAGTTTAAATTTTATATTAAACAAAGACTTCATAAATAGGGTTATTATAATATTAAAGAATACATGGATGATGATAACCCCTGGAAATCAGGTGATCGCTGCCGAGCCATTTCGACATCTTTATAATACTAATTTTATTGAACATTATTTTAAAAATGACTGAAAAACAAATCCCGCTGGGTTTCTTACTGATTCTTCCCAGGACAGGGCATATTTTGCGAATCAGTGTAGTTAAAAAAAAGAAAAAAATTAATTTCAATAAGTATTATGTAAATAATCTATATTGAATAAAAATTTATTCTATTCTATTCTATTCTATTCTATGCTATCGGGACGTCTAACACCTCAGACGCCTTGGGAGCGAACGTCAGGAATGGATAGTAATGTGGATATAATTTTTTTAAATATACCGTGGGAACTATATGATTTGGCGGGTCGTTAAAAGAATACTACCACTCCATCTCATTCATTGGATCCCGTAAAAGGCGAGTAAGGAATTAAACTGCACTGTGCACCCAACAGCGCATGGTGGCGATGGGCTCACCGCCTATCACACCAAGTGCATTATATTGTTTTGGTGAAACGTGGATTGTGGCAGTCATCTGTTTTTGCAGTGAGCGCCCAGTCTCTGACAACCCCTTATGGGATACAGTCGTGATCTTATGTATGTATGTATGTATGTACTATTTGATATTCTGGGGGTAAAAATATAAATGAAAACAAGATTCTATCTTCGTCTCCAGGATACAAGCTATCCCTGTGCCAAATTTCGTCAAGATCGATTCAACGGATGAACCGCGAAAAGGTAACAATCAGACAGAGGGACAGAGAGAGTTAGTTTCGCATTTATAATAAAACTGGCTCATGTCCGCGACTTCGTCCCCGTGGATAAAGGTTTTTTAAATATACCGTGGGAGCTATTTGATTTTCCGGGAAAAAAGTATCCTATGTCCGTCTCCAGGACGCACTGTGTGAAACTGTGAAAAGTATCCTATGTCCGTCTCCAGGACGCACTGTGTGAAACTGTGAAAAGTATCCTATGTCCGTCTCCAGGACGCACTGTGTGAAACTGTGAAAAGTATCCTATGTCCGTCTCCAGGACGCACTGTGTGAAACTATGAAAAGTATCCTATGTCCGTCTCCAGGACGCACTGTGTGAAACTATGAAAAGTATCCTATGTCCGTCCAGGACGCACTGTGTGAAAACGTGAAAAGTATCCTATGTCCGTCTCCAGGACGCACTGTGTGAAACTGTGAAAAGTATCCTATGTCCATCTCCAGGACGCACTGTGTGAAACTGTGAAAAGTATCCTATGTCCGTCTCCAGGACGCACTGTGTGAAACTATGAAAAGTATCCTATGTCCGTCTCCAAGACGCACTGTGTGAAACTATGAAAAGTATCCTATGTCCGTCTCCAGGACGCACTGTGTGAAAACGTGAAAAGTATCCTATGTCCGTCTCCAGGACGCACTGTGTGAAAACGTGAAAAGTATCCTATGTCCGTCTCCAGGACGCACTGTGTGAAAACGTGAAAAGTATCCTATGTCCGTCTCCAGGACGCACTGTGTGAAACTGTGAAAAGGTAACAAACAGACAAGGGGTTGGTATGGATTAAGTATTAAGTATGGATTCGCGGAAGAGGTAGACTCTTCAGTTCAGCTCCAGTTGCAATCTCATTTAGCACAGGACCGCAGTGGGTTCGTTCAACTGAAGACAATATTGGTGAAACGATCGTCATAACATTATCCTTGTTACGACGACAGGTGTCCAGCAGAGTAGGGTAGCACCTACCTCTTTCCTACGGAGCTGCCGTTAGATGCGACAAATGTATTGTATTATGAAGAAGGAAAGAAAGTTGATTTGCTAAGATCCGATTGCAAAATATACATACATACATAAGATCACGACTGTATCCCATAAGGGGTAGTCAGAGACTGGGCACTCACTGCAAAAACAGATGACTGCCACAATCCACGTTTCACAAAAACAATATAATGCACTTGGTGTGATAGGTGGTGAGCCCATCGCATTTTGGGGGGAAATTTCCCATAGTTGCCACGCTTGCCAGGCGGGTTGGCAACCGCAGTTTATTTATTCTGATCTTCCAGGAAGATACTGCTGCCTATCTTCTAGTTTTAATTTTCCCTCTGATTACTTTTACGACCTCCACGGGATGAGATGGTGCGGTAGATTCTCTTAAGCCGCTACCACACGGCGGCAAAATAAAAAATGGTGTATATTACCTAGTTTTGAAGAGCACCCCCCGCCCTCATTCAGTAGAGCGCACAAGCAAACTAACACCGCCACCAGATACCCTCCACCAATACAACACTACCACTAGGCCATTTAATATGCGGACCATTTTATATTTTACATGCGGATCTTAGCAAATTGACATTCTTTTCTTCATTATAATGTATTTCCGCAAAGTAACTCTTGATTATTTTAACTATTGTATTATGGACAGCCTTTATCCATGCAGAATAATACCGAATATGCAATGCTGACGAAATTGGTTACGAAATGATCTGTAGACATACGCGACAACTTCAGTACTGCATAATTTTTTGAAGTCGATTAAAAAAAATACCTTTATATAAATAAAATGATACTAGGTCTGCCGTTGTGCGCGTATCACGCAAAAACTACTGAATAGGTTTCAATAAAAAAATATAGGTTTACTTCTTAGACACTTTTACCAGGACTTTTTCATCCATACTAATATTACAAATGCGAAAGTAACTCTCTGTCCCACTGAGAGAAAGAAAGAAAGAAACGAAAGGTCGTAATCACAATAGATACAAAAGAAAACAAGAAAAAAAATTGTTACCTTTTCATGGCTCTACCGCTGAACCTGATCGTCACGAAATTTGGCACAGAGATAGCTTGCATTCTGAAGACAGACATAGGATACTTTTTATCCCAGAAAATCAAATAGTGCCCACGGGAGATTTACAAAACCAATTTTTTTTTATTGGATAAAGTGACGAAACGAGCAAAACTTTCACCTGATGGTAAGTGCAACGTCTAGCCATAATAAATGTTGTGTCACACAGAATGTGTGTGGCACAACACTGCGCCCGTCACCCTGAGACATCAGTTCTTAAGTCTCATATGCCCAGTGATTACGCTAGCTTCACGGCAGAACATCTCGCCCTGTGGTGGTACCTACCTAGACGGATTCCTAAATAGGAATCCTATCACGCGTACGAGGTCGCGGGCACCGGCTAATTTAAAACATAAAAACATTGATAACGAAACAGGTTCCATTATGTTGCTACGCGCCATTTGGCAGTCGGTGATTCACTTGACAGGAAAAATTATTGAAAACAATGCAATGAACGCAAAACGGAGCTGGTGAATAAAAACGGCAAGTTGGACGCGCGTCGACTATTAATGCGAGTCGTAGTAAACGAACTTTCAAAATATAATGATTTCTTATATTTACGCGAACACTACACATTTAAATGAAACTAATTTTACGGACTTTATCGCTTTTATTTTTGTTATTTATAACCCGACGTTTCGAGTGCTTTACAGTACCCATGGTCACTGCGTAGATCGGACCACAAATAATAATTAAAAGCTGAAGGTACTCCGGGTTAACTATGACATCAGGACATTTGTCACCTCAGTCCCCCCGTGACCATGGGTGCTGTAAAGCACCCGAAACGTCGGGTTATAAATAACAAAAATAAACGCGATAAAATCCGTAAAATTAGTTTCATTTCAAAATATATTTCGAATCGGTGTTTAGGACTCCATACTGCGCTGAGAAGTCCGTCCGTGAAACACACTGTCATAAATTCTATGGTTACGAATCGAAATTGTTGAAATAAAATGGTAGGATTCCTATGCAGGAATCCGTCTAGGTAGGTACCATCCCAGGGCCAGTTATTCTGCCGTGAAGCAGTAGTGTGCAAGCATTACTGTGTTTCGGTTTGAAGGGAACTGTGAGCTAGCGTAATCACTGGACATTTGAGACTTAAGAACTGATGTCTCAGGGTGACGGGCGCATTGTGGTGTCACACAGAAATATTCTGGGTGACACAGCATTTGTTGTGGGCGGACGTCGCACTTATCATCAGGTGAACGTTTTGCTCGTTTCGTCACTTTCTACAATAAAAAAAAATAAGATAGCTTAGGTGCAGATGATTGCCCGGCAGAGTATAATATCACCATAAAACATAAGACTTAAAATTTACGATATGCAGAATCCGTCTAGGTACCACACCAGGGCCAGTTATTCTGCCGTGAAGCAGTAGAGTGCAAACATTACTGTTTCGGTTTGAAGGCCGCTGTGAGCTAACGTAGTCACTGGGCACATGAGACTTAAGACCTGATGTCTCAGGTTTATGGGCGCAGTGTGGTGTCACACAGAAATGTTCTGGGTGACACAGCATTTGTTACGGGCAGTCGTTGCTCTTATCATCAGGTGAACGTTTCTCTCATTTCATCACTTTATCCAATAAAAAAAAATATTTTTCGCATACACAACTTTCCAAATCAACACACAACTGCGTGATGGCAGATTAACTGGCACTGTGGTGGTACCTAGCGTAGGAGTATACATGCAGTAGCAAGGGGACTTGTAAATGTTGTATCACCGTACTTTGTATCTTTTGAGAGGGTTTTGCAACCTCCAAGTTGCTCCAGTGCGTCGCGCAATTGCGTTATTCTGCCGCGAAGCAGTAGTGTGCAAACATTATGGTGTTTCGGTCTGAAGGGCACTGAGAGCTAGTGTAATTATTGGGCATATGCAAATTAAGTTCTGTCTGAGACCGCCACCGCAATATGCAGGCGAGGCATTATCCATCAGCTAAACGACTTGCTGGTCTCGTCCCTTGTGACCATTTTTCAAAACTATGCCTCACGCTAGTATTTCTCTTGTATCATGGGTGCGTTTTAAAGACATCAATTGCACATGTATAACACAGCCCAACACACCGACGATTAGTGTCTTTGCACAAATGTTGGGTTTGACCCGGGGCGTAGAACTCAGTCACTGCATTTAAATGAAACTAAATTTTACGGATTTTATCGCGTTTACATTTACTATTTATAACCCGACGTTTCGAGCGCTTTACAGCGCCCACGGTCACGGGAGGACTGAGGTGACAGATGTCCCGATGTCATAGTTAACCCGGAGTACCTTCAGCTTTTAATTATAATTGTTGGTCCGATCTACGCAGAAAGAGCTAACTGTATCTTGAAGTCTTGCAGTGGTATGCTTGGTTTTTGATTTAATTAAAAATACGTAAAATTTAGTTTCATTTAAATGTGTAGTGTTCGCGTAAATATAAGAAATCATTATGTGAATCAGTCACTCTGATCACAAGGCGAAACCTATATTTTCTGGCTCAAAAAATCACCCCGCTGAACGCAGAGGGGATACCCTTATAATGAAAATCCGTTTTATTTTCTTGCAATCTACAACTATTGTACATACAGTTACGCCTTTTTCCCATATAAGGGGTAGGGAGAGACCACACACGTTTTTTTCACCCCAGCGATCTTGGAGAAGCACGTCGCCGCCATTCTGGTACGAGCCTAAAAATTCTTACTCCCCATTGCGTACCCACGAGCAGTATAGTAACAGTATTGCATATTACTGTATTATTCTGCACGAATGAAGACCGTCCGTGCAATACCTTGCTGCCTCTTATGACCTCTTATGACACCTCGGTAGGAAAGAGTTAGTTGCTATGCTTACCGGCCGTTACTCTTCCGTGGTAGTTAAGGGGCCTGGTGCCTTTTAATTTCATAGTACGTGAGTAACCAGAGTTCGATAACCGGTGCCAGTGCCTCTATAATTGTTCTAAAATTTTAAGTGCTGATTTACCACGTGCTTAGCGGTGAAGGAAAACATTATGAGGAAGCCTGCATGTCCGAGGAAGATAAATATTTCGAGGACATGTGAAGTCCGCCAACCCGTATTGGAGCAGCGTCGCGGCCTATTCCCGGCTCGAAAACCCTCTCAGAAATGAGAGGAGGCCTGTGCTCAGCAGTGGGACATTTAAAGATGGCTGCGACATGCGTCACACTTGCGAACAGGTGCTGTTGATGGAGGCTGGTCTGCTCGAGTTCGCAACGCATATATTAATTTTTTATTGAATCTTGTGTAACATTTTGTCATGGAGCGTGCTTTGGTTCTCCATGAGACTGTTCTTTGTAAATTTATTTATAACGTGGTTTTGATAAATATATTTTAATTATAATTTTTACTGGTGGTAAGATTCCTATGCAGGAGTCCGTCTAGGTAGGTACCACCCCAGGGCCAGTTATTCTGCCGTGAAGCAGTAGTGTGCAAACATTACTGCGTTTCGGTTCGAAGGGCACTGAGAGCTAGCGTAATCACTGGGCATATGAGACTTAAGAACCTATGTCTCAGGGTGATGGGCACAGTGTAGTGTCACACAGAAATTTTCTGGGTGGCACAGCATTTGTTATGGGCTGACGTTGCACTTACCATCAGGTGAACGTTTTGCTCGTTTCATCACTTTATGCAATAAAAAAAAAATACAAAAAAATAACAAAATAGAGGATACTACGGAGGTTCTTTCGCCTGTCTCTTCTCCGTCAGAGCAACCTCATTACGAAAAATGACGTTTGACAAACGAAATTTATATTTCGTACGTTGAAGAATAGATAATTTTCATTTCATTTCAAAGGCTTTTACTTTTTTTTTACTACTCTGCCAGACACCCATCGGCTATGTACAAACTCCCATTTCAGACGCAAGAGGGCATCGAGCCCTGGCGTCAGCGTTGGTTCTATGGCGGCAAGCTCCTGGGCGATCGTCTGCTGGTGGAGGAAGCCAAGATCACGCCGGGCTACGTGGTGCAGGTCATCGTCAACAGCGAGCCGCGCCCGCCCAGCTAGTCGCGCTCCGCTCGCACCGACACCCGACGGATCGTTTGCGGTACGTCCATATCGATTTACGTCTCGATTGTATCGATTTGCTGACGGCGATTATGAGTAAACATTCGACTGTTCAAATTTATGCCAATATTACTTTGCAATGTTTCGAAATGTATTATCTTGATTTATATTTCGATTGATCAATGCTGTGTAGGTGTCGTCTGTTTTGTCATTAGAACAAACAAACAAATGACGTCAAGTTATAACAACTAGCAACACTAAGAGGCGAATATGTGTGCAACCCTAAAAACGAACCATTTAGACGCGGTTCATTATTGTAAGAGTTTAAATCTGCTTTGTTCATTTGTTAAGATCCGCATGCCAAATATAAACTGGTGTGTACATGCTACTGTGAGGGGCGGTGCCCTTCATAAACTATACACGCCATTTTGTATTTTGCATGCGCATCTTAGCAAATTAACTTTCTTTCCCTATTTTAATGGATCTCCGCAACTATAACTAACTAACGGCTGACTCTATTTACAATCATCGCTTGACATTTCCAGAAAACTAATCACAAGTTATTTATATCATTGTATGTATATATTATGTTTAATGATCAAATACTTTAAAAACTGAAATACACACTTAAACAGCAATGAGCTGACTTACACCAGGTTGAGTTCATGAAATCATTGTACTGTCATCGGTATAACACATGAGCGAAATTTCAAACAATCCAGACATCTGGAAGTGGGTTTAAAATGAATTAAAAGGGTCGTTGTTATTCATATATACTTTCCCTATTTGAATCGGATTTTGGGGTTCTAATTTTTTTGCGCGGGAACCCTAATTAATATTCTAAAAATTAAAGAAGCTGAAATTACGCGCTATAATATCAGCTATCTGTCAGTGAAAGTCCCGTCGAAGTCGGTCCAGCCGTTTCGGAGATTAGCCGGAACAAACAGGCAGACAGACAGACAAAACATTTAAAAATGTTTATCAATACTTTCATAAGCATTGATTGAAAACTGTTGTTTTGTTATTAGAAACAGACAATTCACTTTTATTTATTTGTATAGATTGTACTTGTACATACATACAAGTCAAGCTAATATAGGTTTAAAACAAAATCATATTTTGTTACAAGCTTTTATCGGTGAGGCATTTGTCCAGCGGGCATCGATTGTTGCTAGGGCTGCCGTACTTGTCGAATCAAAACCAACAAGCCCAAACATGATGAAGCTAACTTGCTTAATTGGAGCTGCTGATTGGATTCGCATGGAGAATTTAAAATTGTGTGTATTACCTAGTTTTTGAAGAGCACCGCCCGCCCTCCCTCAACAGAGTGCACAAGCAAATCAATACCGCAACCAGATACCCTCCACCACTACAACACTACAACACTACCACTAGGCAATACACACACGACCGACAGTCAATATCACTTGATAGTGCCTCGTTTTGAGGTGAAACAAGTGTTGTGTTCTCGCCTTCAGTGGTGTATATTGTCTAGTGGTAGTGTTGCAGTGGCGGAGGGTATCTGGTGGTAGCTCCGGGTGGCGGTATTTGCTTTCTTGTGTACGCTGCTGAGGGAAAGCGGGCGGTGCTCTTCAAAAACTAGGTAATACACACCATTTTAAAATTTGCATGCGGATCTTAGAAACTTATCTCTATCGGACCATCGGAAAAGATTTGAACTTCACATACATACAAACACATCGCAAGTTAAATAAAAGCTTGTAAAAAGCGTTTTATAAATAACTAGTTCTTAATTCGCATAACTCTCTAATCGCCAGTCTCAATATCGATACGCTTTTGTGGTTGATTGCAATCGATTTTGGTGCTGAAATCGATTAACGTCAGTTACAATGTATGTTGTAATTAATTACACTTTGATTTCTTTTTTTGTATAAAAAGTATTATTAAAATATTAAAAAAAAAAATCTCAAATGACTTCTATATTGAATCGATCGAGAAAAATCTAAATATTCGATTTGTTTCAATATACGGAGAGGGTTTGAGACACGACTGTCGCGCAAGAGTAGCGCTATTCTGAGGTCTTTTTTTATACAATGAGATTATTTTTATTTTGCTGGCAAACTGAATGCATTTATTTTTATATTCTTAATTAATGGTAATCCATATTGTTTATATGCTGCTTTGGTAGTTTGCGGCCACTGCCATTATTTGATATCACAAAAAGAGAGTTCACTGAAACTAATTAATAAATAAAGAGTTAAAATGTATGTTTTATTAAAACTACAATCTCTAGAAGCGTATTAGTAAAGAAGCATGTTCCTTGCATTTGTTTATTGTCGTGTATATATGTTATGTATATAGATAATCTAATGTTTCAAGTATAAGAATTTGCGGGTGGACTTGGCGCGAATATCTGGTTATTTCCCAAACATGCAGGTTGCTGTTACGACCCCCGGGCGCTTTACATACATACATAAGATCACGACTGTATCCCATAAGGGGTAGTCAGAGACTGGGCACTCACTGCAAAAACAGATGACTGCCACAATCCACGTTTCACCGAAACAATATAATGCACTTGGTGTGATAGGTGGTGAGCCCATCGCCACCATGCGCTGTTGGGTGCACAGTGCAGTTTAATTCCTCACTCGCCTTTTACGAGATCCATTGGATGAGATGGAGTGGTAGTATTCTTTTATCGAGCCGCCACCACACGGCACCACACTTTACATACATACTATTTAATGGCTGTTGAGCCAACCCGGTTACTAAAACCCCTCTAAAAAAATGCGAGGAGGCCTGTGGTCAGAGGTTTCGACATTTGTAGGTTACTTTTATAAGGATTTATGTGGTGCTTAGTTACACTATTTATGCGAGTTTATGTTCAAATCATTCGTTTTCATGTCGGCTTGTATTGTGATTGATCTTGTTTACGATGTGACATCATCACGACTGCATATGACATCGGATCGGAAACGGAAAGGTGGAGAAGAGTACACACCCGCCTCTGTCTGAGCTAGTTCTTGCACTATACTCTATTATTTGTCTTATACTATATTATTAAAAGCCGTGGTAGCTCAGGGGCCGGGTGCTCGCCTTTAATTTCATAATACGCGAGTAACCTGGGTTCGATCCCCGGTGCCAGCATCTCTGAAACTGTTCTAAAATTTTAAGTGCTGATTTACCACGTGCTCAGCGGTGAAGGAAAACATCGTGAGGAAACCTGCATATCCGAGGAATAGAAATATTTCGAAGACATGTGAAGTCCGCCTACCCGCATTGGAGCAGCGTGGCGGATTCTTCCTAGCTCCTAAACCCTCTCAGAAATGAGAGGGAGGCCTGTGCTCAGCAGTGGGATATTTATAGGCTGTTACTTTACTTTTTTTTACTGTATTATTTCCCTGCTCTTGGTTATTGTCAACCGAAAGATGTCAGCGTGGTCGAAGTAGGCCAAGTGGAGTGGTGCAGTCCAACATGATGAGCACGGTGGCTTAGGAAATAGGGAAGCTCCAGGTGGTTTGCTAAGGATTACATCGCAGCGCTAATAATTTACTGGTGGTAGGAATCCGTCTAGGTAGGTACCACCGCAGGGTCAGTTATTCTGCCGTGAAGAAGTAGTGTGCAAACATTACTGTGTTTCGGTTTGAAGGGCACTGTGTGCTAGCGTATTCACTGCGCATATGAGACTTAAGAACTGACGTCTCGGGGGACGGGCGCAGTGTGGTGCCACACATAAATATTTTGGACGACACAGCATTTGTTATGGGCAGACGTTGCACTTAACATCAGGTGAACGTTTTGCTCGTCTCGTCCCTTACTCCAATAGAAAAAAAAATCGACTTAACGCGTTAATTCTGATTTAGAATACCACCCATCCCACAATAGAGTGCACAAGCTAACTAATGTCGCCACCTGAAAATACAATTAAATACCCCTGATCAGAGCAGTACACCACAATTTTTCCCATATAAAGGGTAGGTCGGAGGCCACACACGTAGCGCACTTTTTTTCGAGTCATTTCCATTTCAGATGACAACAGTAAGATTTTTTTTTGTTAATAACATCAAGTGCTAGACTTTTGATAAGAAATAGGAAACCGGTAGATAATATTTTAGACACGATAAGCTGAACCCGGTTTCGATACGTCAATTTTTTCGGGAGTTATCGCGACCACATCGCTAAATAAATCCGGACGTCCACGTCAAACTGTTTTTTTCTTTTCAAAGTAGCAACATTAGATGATTTTTCAAATGTTTTCTTGATATGAGTATATTTAAATTAGCATATAAGTGCCATAGAATTGTGGTAGAGGTATTTGAAGAGAATCCGAATCGTTTGACCTTGACATGTCGGGTATCTCACTATCTCGCGCCATGAGACGTGCAATTAGAAATGTTAACGCTACACTAAATGGACCAACACGTTATGAGTATAAGTATGCATATGTAATTCTATCTAGATATCGTAACTTATATATTCTACTTTACATTTTTATAAGTAAATATGCGAATTAGTAAGGGATCTCAATCAACAAATCAATGTTGATTTCTCTATTCGCACTAGCTCACCGAATATCGTGAATTTGCGACATTTCCAGCGTAAGGTAATAGCAAATTTTAATATCTTGATATATATACTTTGCTCAATCAATTATTTGCTAAATAAATACATTGTAATGTATAACAGAATGAGTATCAATATACATAACCGATATATTCACTACAGATATGTATATTAAATATCACAGGCGGCCGTCCTTCATAATGCTTTTTATACCACGTTTTAAACGAACTAAAAGTATTAAGTTTAAATAAAACTACTTTTTTACGGATTTTATCGCGTTTAATTTTTGAACTATTTTTACCCGACGTTTCGGACGCTTTACAGCACCCATGGTCGCGGGGGGAAAGTAAAAAAAAGTAAAGCGTCCGAAACGTCGGGTAAAAATAGTTCAAAAATTAAACGCGATAAAATCCGTAAAAAAGTAGTTTTATTTAAATGTGTAATATTCGCGTAAATAAAAGAAAACAGTATTAAGTTTATTTATAATAAATTGCAAAGTTTTTATCTAACAGACAAACAAACAGACAGACAAGAAACCTTGTTAATAATGAGTTGTCATACAGTTCTAAGCCATGTTTAAAGTTCTGTTTAAGCCCCTTATTTTTTTTTTCTTATTTTAAAATACGAAGCCCCACAGTAGGATTTTCTCCTGTATCGTGGGTGCGTTTTACAAACATACATTTCACATGCACAACACAACCAGATCCGAAAAGCAACAATTTGTGTTTTTGCACAAATGTTGTCTCCGGCGCTGGGAATCGAACCCAGGACCGGTGGCGCAGAAGTCAGGTACGCTAACCACTACGCCACGCGGTCGACAAGCCTCTTGCTCCTCGGGTTCGGGTTAGTTTAAAATCAATAACTAAATGGAAGTTGTAAATTATTCCTTTACTAAAATAAAATAGCGTAATTTTTGTTATTGATCTAATAAATATATTTTTAAGTAATGTTACGGTAAAAACTAGTGATGTAACGAATGTACATTTTTATGCATACGAATGCGAATTATTGCCATCGACATTGAATGCGAATGCGAATTTTCTAGTTTTGTGCATAATAGTTGGCCATTGGGAGCACTTAGTTTTGTGTCAGCCATCAGTCATCACTGAATTTTAAATTGTTTTGGAAAATAAAAGAACTACATATAAACTTCTCTCATTTTAACTGAAAGATATAGTTAAATAATATTTATATAAAGAGTTGAAATGTTTTTACATAAAACAATCCTTTATAATTAAAGTTCATTATAATACTAATGTTTTGTTTGTTATTTTATATTATTTTCTTAATTTTTTTTAAAGTAAAATATGAAGTATTTGTGAGAATCGCATTCGCAAAGTATTCGCATGATTTTTGCGAATGCGAATACGAATATTCGTTACAACACTAGTAAAACACAGTATAACAAACAACAACTGAAAACGTTATCTAATGCCAGATGATGTCAACTGCGCAGTAAAGTAATAAAAGTGACGGAACGAGCAAAACGTTCACCTGATGGTAAGTGCAACGTCTGCCCATAACAAATGCTGTGCCACCCAGAAATTTTCTGTATGACACTACACTGTGCCCATCACCCTGAGACATAGGTTCTTAAGTCTCATATGTCCAGTGATTACGCTAGCTCTCAGTGCCCTTCAAACCGAAACACAGTAATGCTTGCACACTACTGCTTCAAGGTAGAATAACTGGCCCACGTGTGGTACCTACCTTTTTTATTTTTTTTTATTTTGTAGTGTCGAGACCAGCAAAACGTTCACCTGATGGTAAGTGCAACGTTTGCCCATGACAGATGCTGTGTTTCTCAAAATATTTCCAGTATATGCCCAGTGATTACGCTCGCTCTCAGTGCCCTTCAAACCGAAACACAGTAATGCTTGCACACTACTGCTTCACGGAATACCTACCTAGACGGATTCCTGCACAGGAATCCTACCACCAATATTCGCCTTCTCTCCTCGGATGTAACACTTATGCGATAAGATCGAAGGGACGCAGAACCTACCAATGACTCGGGACGCCCACAAACACAGCCAGACATAAATATAAGCCCGAATCAAGAACTTATAGACGCCATTATACGGCCAAGTATATATGTTTTTTCAAACTCTGATATCCAATGTGTGCCACCTACGAGGTGCAGCGACCATGATATACTCAAACTTCACCGCCTATTAAGAACGATATCGCTTATTAAAAAATAGATTATGCTTATCATATATTGATTCTCTATTAAAATAATTTTACGTCATATATTTATAAATATAAGAACAAATTAAGGATTTAGTATAAAAATTTATGAATTATCTACACAAAAGCGTGGAAGAAAATACTGTGTACAATATTAGATCTGACAGAAGAAGCATTTTTTTATTTTATTTATTTATTAGGGTTAACAAACAGTAAACACAATATTAATTTATAACTAAAAGCTGTACACAATAATTACTTATTGTGCTACCAGCACCGTTATCCGAAAATTAGTAAGCGAAAATATAAAGGTGGTGTAACATAATTTTTAGAGTATTACAAAAAAGTCTAAACTCATAACTATGCAGGAATCCGTCTTGGTAGGTGAAGCAGTAGTGTGCAAACATTACTATGTTTCGGTCTGAAGGGCACTGAGAGCTAGCGTAGTCACTGGAGATACGTGAGACATATGAGACCTAGGAGCTTATGTCTCGGGGTGACGGGCGCGGTGTGGTGCTGCACGGAAATGTTCTGAGTAACACAGCATCTGTTGTGGGCAAGCGTTGCACTTGCCATCGGGTGAGCGCTTTGCTCGTCTCGACACTTTATCAAATAAAATAAAAAAAACTAAAAGTGATAAAGTTCTAAAGTAAAGTAAAAGTAAAGTTTCAGCCTATAAATGTCCCACTGCTGAGCACAGGCCTCCTCTTATTTCTGAGAGGGTTTTGGAGCTACGAAGAATCCGCCACGCTGCTCCAATTCGGGTTGGCGGACTTCACATTGTCCGCGAAATATTTCTATTCCTCGGACATCAGCACGTGGTAAATCAGCACTTAAAAATTGTAGAACAATATTAGAGGTGCCGGCACCGGGGATCGAATCCAGGTTACTCGCTTACTATGAAATTAAAGGCGAGCACCGGGCCCCTGAGTTACCACGGCTCGCTGTTATAAAGGCACTTAATTATTTCTGTCACTGCCTTTTTAAACAGACCGATACGCAAAAACTTTATGTCGATACAGATACGCATGAAAGTAAGATTAATGTTTTGTATATGAAAAGTTAGTAGTTATATGAAAGTACCGGCAAACGCAGTGTAGGGCGCCCCCCCCCACTAGATGGAGCGACGACCTGCGCGATTTTGCGGGAAGTCGATGGATGCAGGTGGCTCAGGACCGTGCTTTGTGGCAATCTATGGGGGAGGCCTATGTTCAACAGTGGACTAAGATAGGCTGAAATGATGATGATGATGATATGAAAAGTGTGAGTAACGCTGCAGTTTACTTTGATGGACAAAGTGACTAACAACGTGATAAGGGAACGTTGCGGTGTGGTAGAAGATGTAGTGACAATGATAGAGAAAGGGGATGCTTTTTTTTTGTATAAGAAAAATTCTGTGTGACACCACAATGCGCCCGTCGTCACCCTGAGACATCGGTTCTTAAGTCTCATATGCTCAGTGATTACGCTAGCTCTCACTGCCCTTCGAACCGAAACACAGTAATGTTTGCACACTACTGCTTCACGGCAGAACAACTGGCCCTGGGGTGGTGCCTACCTAGACGGATTCCTGCACAGGAATCCTACCACCACTCTGCTCCAATGCGGGTTGGCTTCACATGCCCACGAAATATTTTTATTCCTCATATATACAGGTTTCCTCACGTTTTCCTTCACCGCTAAGCACGTGGTAAATCAGCACTTAAAATTGAAGAACAATTTTAGGGCTCGGCACCGGGGATCGAACTCGGCTTACCTCGTCACTATGGAATTAAAGGCGAGCGCCCGGCCACTGAGTTACCACGGCTTCTAAAAACAAGGTAATTTTTCATTATTTTGTATTTTAAACTCAAAATCTTAGAAAATTAACTTGGTTCCTATCCCGCTGTATTAGATTTCCGCCAAAGTAACGCCTGATTCTATTAAATGTTAATCTATGATTGTCTTAAATATTTTATTAGCACTATATTTATGTAATGTATTTAAGTCTAATTTGATATGTGGTCGAATGTTGCTGCAGTTGGATGAGTTCTTGAACAAAGTAATTGTATTTTCACACAATTATTAAATTACATTTGTTTATTAAAATGCTTGTAGCAGTGGCCTAGAATATGCACAATCTATCAGTTATATTCAACAACCACTTCATGCTTTATTTATTTATTTATTTATTAATGGCAACAGTCAAGTAACATATCCAAGTATACAGTCTTCAAGCGGCAATACTTCAAAATTTTGATCGACTGTAAAGTGATAGTCGACTTTTACTGAAGATTTGCTGGACTGATGAATTTTCCAATTACGGTACACTTTCTGGAGCACTTGCCGCATAATAAACTATCAATATTAAACATCAAAACTCCAAATATATACAGAAATTACAAAATTAAATAAAAACACTACTGCCACTTTTCGAGTTGGCGCCAAAAGTCCATCGAGCGTATTTTACTTGACTTTATAGTTCCCACAGACAACAGTCGAAGTTTCGCAAGGCCACTGATATTTACTGCTTAATTAAGTCGGTCTAATATAATACATGTATAATATAATTAATTAATAAAATAACTAATATTTAGGTTAATAAATGTTTATATGCTAATGTGAAATTTGGAAGAGGCTTCGTTTTATAATGACAGTTTTATTCGGTTGCTGTTGCCTCTGGTTACCATAGATAATAATAAGTGTGAAGTAGTTATGGCAAAATTCGTTATGGCACAGATAATGTTATATATAGCGTTTTACTATAATTACTTCAGACTGAAACAACGGAAGCCTCAATGTTTTAATACTCTA
This sequence comes from Luehdorfia chinensis, assembly GCA_019845155.1. Classification (NCBI taxonomy): domain Eukaryota; kingdom Metazoa; phylum Arthropoda; class Insecta; order Lepidoptera; family Papilionidae; genus Luehdorfia; species Luehdorfia chinensis. Next base: position 4,803,100 of record JAHVAK010000390.1, read on the forward strand.
TAGTTATATAAGAATGCAAACAATTTTGACAATAATTCGACAAAACCTGTGAAACCTGTGTATTGCATGCCATATTGTATTATAAGAAATAAACCAATGTCACAACCTGCGTAAAATATAGTAAGCCTAATTATAGATTCTACTTCAATAGATATACAAGTATAATTAACTTAGCAGATCTCAAAATTCAATCCCGAACCGTATTCAACGATATATTTTGTTATTGGCTTTGTATACATTATTTAATAAAGTGTTTTCTTTTTGTGTTAAGAATTATTGTATCGTGCTATAATTTCAACATCCTTACGAGCCCAATTCTGAAATTCCCGAAACTTGCATGAATTAACAGTTAAAGAATTGCTCAAATTAATTTATAACTATGCAATAAATATATGATAATTTTACTACCACAAAGATATTTTCATATTTATTTTTTCTTAAAAATGTGCTACTCACTAAGAATTTTTCAGTATCTTAGTTCTACAGAGTTGAATTCCACATTGACAAATACCCACGGAACAAATATTTGCAGGCCACACAATATTTTCCATGCGTGTATAGAATTTTAAGGAATAAATGTGCAATGCATACAATCATTATGCAGCGTATACATTTAATATGCAATGTATACATGTAATATGCATTGTATACATGTAAAATGCATTGTATACATTTAATATGCAATGTATGCACTATATTCAAGGCGTGTAAATAGATTCTAACTATCGGGCGCTATGAATTGTACTCTGAATAAATATGTCCTATATTGTGACTAACAATACGGGTAAAATCCTAATAATTCTCTGTCTGAACTATCCTCACGCTCTGGTTCCACATTCAACGGTAATAAGCGTTTACTCAGTTTTAAATTTTATTTAGATTTAATCTGCGCTTCAGCTCAGCACGTTGTAGTGGCAATCATCATTATCATCACTACTGTCTATTACTAGTCCACTAATGAACATAGGCTGCCACAAGTTTGTAGCTCCCATTTGGGCGGAATTTTGCCATAGTTGCCACGTTGGTACGCGGGTTGGCAACCGCAGTTTATTTCTTCAGATGTTCTAGGAAGAAGCTGCTGCCCATCTCCTGGTTATCATTTTCCCTCTGTCGACTTTTACGACACCCACGGGATGAGATGGTGTGTTAGATTCTTAAGCCGCCACCACACGGGAACGGTAGTTGAAATACTGTTGATATAATACAACTTTCTGCCATAAACACAGTGATAAGAATACGTAGGTAATTTTTACTTATGAAGCCTCTACAAGTACCATATTTTGTAAAAATGTGCAGTCCCGTGGAATATAATGTATACAACAGTTACGAGTCTTGTCCATGTCATATTGTACAATCGAAATCAAGAACAAATTAATGCACGAGACTCCAATCATATTTCGACATCAACTGTCTGTACTGGGCGCCAGAGGACGGATTGTTTGATTCTGTTTATTGGTTGATTTGAGATATATTGTCATAATTTACAATTTTACTACTTCACGTATTCTAAGCGTTTACAAAATTGATTGTATCCTGGCTCCTTTATCAATAATCCGTTTGAAACGCACATATTTCGATAGCGTCTTTATTTCTAAATTAAGTTTGTGGATAGATAGGCGATAATGTAACAAATTCACTGCGTGGCTAAGATATCGAGTTGTATATTTTGAACAACATTATAAACGTGTGCAGATGGGGGTTGATTGTATGTGAACCGACATTTAATCACTATTTATTTCGTAGTTATATTATTAGAGTTCTCTAAGAAAATTTGCGGTTAATATTTGACATTTTAACTTTTTAAATATAAATTTGTTTTATTTAAAAACTATTAAACGTTTTACCACAGATAATGTAATAAACTAATTTTATAAATGTTTTTGCTTTTTAATATGTTGAGCGTAACTAACTTATGGGTCTAAATACTTTTCTTACTTATTCGTTAGTGATTAATCGATGATAGAGATATACGTCGCAGTTTGTGGCGATCAGCCCCCGTTGCGTATTCGGCTGCGTTGCCGTTCATTGCTTTATGTAACTCGTTTCGGTTTGTATATAAATAGTTTCTGAGTGTAAGCAATATTAGCATTTTAAAAATTTTCAAATAAAACCACTTTGTGAATAACATTTAATTTGGTGTTTCATTTTAATACCTTCCCGAACAAGAAAGATTTGAAGAGAAATATGCGAACATTAAAGGCTACTTGCGATCTATCTGCCATAGAAACGAAGCATGCAGTATAGCTTTGATGCTCAGCGGTCTATATCGACTATATTGTTAGCCAAAACAAAATTAGGGGTGCACGAGATACTGGCTGATGCCCGTGACTTCGTCCGCGTGGATATATGGTTTTTAAATATCCCGTGGTAACTTTTTTTTTCTTGTATAAAGTGACGAAACAAGCAACACGTTCACCTGATGGTAAGTGCAACGTCCGCCCACAACAAATGCTGTGTCACCGAGAATATTTCTGTGTGACACCACACTGCGCCCGTCACCTTGAGACATCAGTTCTTAAGTCTAAAATGCCCAGTGATTACGCTAGCTGTCAGTGCCCTTCAAACCGAAACACAGTAATGCTTGCACACTACTGCTTCACGGCAGAATAACTGGCCCTGGGGTGGTACCTACCTAGACGGACTCCTGCAAAGGACTTTACCACTGGTTATCAGTAACGACCAGTGAGTCTGATTTTGTACTTGAACATAATTCAATGCATATAGGGCAAAGGTCTCCAAACTTTTTTGTCTTGTAGACCACCACCACCACCACCACCACCACCATTTCAGCCTACCATTAGTCCACTACTGAACATAGGCCTCCCCCATAGAGTGCCACAAAAGTTTGTAGCTCTCATTTTGGGGGGATTTTGCCATAGTTGCCACGCTTGGCAGGCGGGTTGGCAACCGCAGTTTATTTAGATTTAGCATATGAGACTTAAGAACTGATGTCTCAGCATGATGGGCACAGTGTGGTGTCACACAGAAATATTCTCGGTGACACAGCATTTGTTATGGGCAGACGTTGCACTTACCATCAGGTGAACGTGTTGCTCGTTTCGTCACTGTCAAATATATATAAATATATAGGTTTTTGGATAAAAAAAAGATTTATTTACTGAACAAAAGTTATATTGAAAGTAGAAATATAACTTATTAAACTTATTCCCGAAAAGTAGGCAGACGTTGCACTTAAGGTGAGTGAGACGTTGAACGTTTTGCTCGTCTCGTCTATCCGAAATGTATAATTTCCTATAACCCACTTTCTATGGAATTATTAGGATCAAATCATTATCATTATCATCACCATCACTTCAGCCCATCACAACTCCTGTTGAACTTTGGTCTCCTCTATGGAGAAAACAAGAACTTGAGGCACTTGCATCCATCGACTTCCCGCAAAAAATCACCGATTCCAACTCCAGCCTGCTTATTCTGACTTTCAGGGTAATTAATCTATATAAATATTTTTTTGTCCGAAGCGCCTTTTGTCGGTATGAAATGTCTCCCTTAATACTGTATCAAGTCTAATGTTTGATAAACCATTTCAAAGATTATTTTTCGCTCTAATGACGAAAAATAAGTAAATGTCTTACAGCTAATGTTGTCGTTAAAAAGGTAGATTAAAAAGTTTGAATTAATTAATTGCAGAAAGCGCCATCTGTTGACAATTTGTACGAGTAACATATCGTCGGGGATAGTGCAAAACCGCGCAAAAAAATAAACTTTATAAGTTTTTTATTTCAATGGCTATTGGGCTCATCTTTACATCGGGAGTATTAATTTATGTGTTCCAAGTATTGGTAATAATACGAGGGTGGATTGAAAAGTACTCGGCCTAACACAGATCCATTCAATTCTAAAAATCAAATCTACCCACATTATTTAGTTCAGTTCAGACTAGTTCATTGTGTGAAGTTCGAAACGTGTGCGATAATTAGTTGTGATTTTATAAATTTATTAACAAAGTAATCGGTCATAATTTCCGCGAATGGAGCAAATCGAGCAGCGTGCCGTCATTAAGTACCTCCATAAGAAGGGGCTATCATCAAAAGCCATCCATGATGACATGGTCAGTACATTAGGCGATTGTGCTCTGTCATATTCATCCGTCAAAAAATGGATAGCAGAATTTAAGCGTGGTAGAGAGAGTGTGAAAGATGAACCCCGCTCTGGAAGGCCTTCGACGTCAACTACTGACGAAAATATAAAAAAAGTACTTGATTTAATAATGGGAGACCGCAGATTAAAAATTAGAGAGATAGCCGAGATTATAGGCATCTCTTATGAACGAACTCAAAACATCATTGTCAACGAGTTGGGTTTCCACAAGGTGTCTGCGAGGTGGGTTCCGCGACTGCTTTCAGTTGAACAAAAAAGGACGCGATTGACTATTTCACGCGACTGTTTGGAGTTATTTGAAGCCGATGCAGATGATTTTTTGAATCGTTTTGTTACTATGGACGAAACATGGGTTCATTACTGTACACCGGAAACAAAACAACAATCAAAACAGTGGAGAAGACCTGGTTCACCACCCCCTAAAAAGGCTAAGTCGATTTTGTCGGCAAATAAGGTGATGGCTTCAGTATTCTGGGACTCGAAAGGTGTGATTATTATTGATTATCTTGAAAGGGGTCAGACTATAAACTCTGATTACTACTGCACCTTACTACGTCGTTTACGAGAGGAAATAAAAGAAAAACGTCGAGGAATGCTCAGAAGAAAAGTCCTGTTTCATCAAGATAACGCCCGTGTTCACACGTCAGTACAGTCAATGGCTGGAATTCACAACTGTGGCTTTGAACTGTTACCGCATCCGCCGTATTCACCTGATCTGGCACCATCAGACTTCTTTCTGTTCCCTAACCTAAAAAAGCACTTGGGAGGTCAAAGATTTTCGACAAACGACGAGGTCAAAGCAGCTGTAGACGCATATTTTGACTCTAAGGAAGAATCATTTTTTTTAACGGTCTAAATGCTTGGAAGGGGAGGTGGCAAAAGTGTAATGAACTTGATGGTGATTATGTAGAAAAATAAAAATATAACTGATTTAGTATGTGTCTATTTTCTTGATTAGGCCGAGTACTTTTCAATCCACCCTCGTAGATATCTGTTAAAGTGATTAATTTAGTCGCTACGACAATTACGCGGATCTGATTTGACCACAAACTTATTAAGATGGATATAATATATTAATTTCCGCGGTATTGAAATCAATCAAGTAACTAATGTTTCAAAATAATATTTAATAACCAAAACAAAACATGACTTAAAAATCTGCTCATAAGCTTTATCTCTTACAATAGCATGATTAAATAAAAAAATATATATTAAAAAACAACTTTTTTCTGAAATTTCTAAGAAATACAAACATTGATGACAAGATAATATCAACAGCAGTTTAATTAACTCTTACGTTCTGCTTCAGCTTGTATCAGCCTTCTCAATTACCTTATTAGAAATAGTATTACACATTTTAAACTTAAAAAATTAATAACCAAAATAATAGCTTCCTAGCTAACTAAAATAAACTGTCTCAGTATGTTAAATAATAAAGGGATAATGTCTCTCGTATACATTTAAATTTAAAAAAATGAGCCCTTTCAGATAATAAATATTGTATTAATATTATATATTAAAATAAATATTGTAATTAAACATTTAGTTATAGTTTCATATAAGTAAATTAATTATCCTTAAGGTAAACTGTCATAGAACTCATGGCAATCCATGGGTATAACACTTTTTAATTGTTGTAAATGTTCGTCGTCGTAGTCGTCGTTTCAGCTTATCACAAGTCCACTGCTGAACAGGCCTCCCCCATAGATAGCCACAAAAGTTTGTAGCTCTCATTTTGGGGGGATCTTGCCATAGTTGCCACGCTTGGCAGGCGGATTGGCAACCGCAGTTTATTTATTCAGATGTTCCAGGAAGATGCTGCTGCCCATCTCCTGTAAATGTTCATATTTTGATTTTGAGCTGTGGTGGAATATCTGGCTTATTTCTTTTTGGCCTTTGTGTTAATAGTTGAAATTCGTCACTGTAGTTAAGCTTTTATTGAATTGTGCCATTGGGATTGTACTTCATTACTCTTATATCAATCACGCACTTTGCACCAGTTCCTCTTTCAGGGCGGATTGAATCGTAAATAAGATAACTTTTAATACTATAGTCTTTAAAAAAAGTGTGGTCTATCGTAACTACTTCATATGGAGATGGATTCAATCTAGCTTCTTTGGTAACCGAAGAGTATTGACTGGGTAAAAATAAATTATTTTTCTTTCAATTATCGAGTGAACTGAATCCACCTCCATTTGTGTATGTCCCTTTTCTAAAAATGTTTGTGTGATGACAATGTTTTTTCCATCGCCAATCCATCAGTAAAATTACGACATTTTTAGGGTTTTCTTCTATCATTTTCTTAAATAATCGACAAAAAACGAAGCATACGTTGATGCTTTTAAATCTGTTGTAGTCTCATCAAACCAATAACACTTTACGTTGTTAGTGCCTAGATTGTACACCGTAAAATTATGAACCATCAATTTTGTTTTAAAATACTGGCTGGCTGTCAAAAATGGACACAATTTCACAGCTTGTAAATCAGCAGTTATTACGTGCATCGTTCCATTTTTCGCAGCTTCTTTGTCCATAGTCTTTTCCTGTCAAGCTAAATTTTTTCGTGATACATGTTGTTGATATTCTTCCTCTGTAATATTGCCTACTTTGAATGAACAACAAAGATCACATGCGTCTTTTCTTGGTTGAAACAAAGCTATATTTTCATCTTTCAAAACATCTTCAAAAAGTTTTCTGGAGGCCACTTTTTGCCCATTTCTTGTTATCTCTTTAACATAGATACGATAGAATTCGCGTTTTGACTGTATTATCGGTTCTAGATATAATTAATATTGCTTTCTTCTCTGCAGTAATGAGAAGGAAATTTGGGCAGGGCTCTTAAAAATGTTTGTACTCACACTTTCAACGTAGGCAACGCAGCATTTTCTGTCCGGTTTATAGTTGTTTTTTTATTTAGTTTCTCGCCTAGCCAATACCTTTCTGTCCACAATTTAATTCCCAATATTCATAAGAACGTCTTTAAACATACTCTCATTTTTTGATTATTACATTTTAAATAATAGACTTTTGTAATACCTTCGTCTGTATCAGCCCTTTCAATGGTTTTTCCTTATCGGGTTTTGTACTCCAAAGTTATACCTATTTCAATGAAAATACTTATCAACATTGCATTATACTTATTTGATTTTTAACTGATGTTTTTTTTTAAATAAACACTAAATTTAACAGACAAAAATAAACCACTAATCCTCTCCGATGCCAAGTTGACCACATACGCGGTATTGAAAGTGCCGACAGTAGATACGCAGTATTGTTATTGGGCGATTCTTTGCTTTCTATTGTCGAACGAACTCGCGTCAAACAGGCGACTGTAATAGATCTTGCGTGCACTGCCCGCGAAAACTATTGGCTACATTTGTCAGATACGCGGAATTATCCAATGCTAGTTACGCGGATTTGCACTATCCCCGACGATATGATACCTGTCGGCTGCAGTTGTTTACAATTTACATTCTTTGAAGAAGGTAGATGGCGTCATCTGTTCATGATTACGATGCTGTGATGATATTCGCAGGCGTTAGCCAGCGATAAATAAAACGCAAACATAACTAGACTCGAATCGTTTATTTTTAAAACATTAATATCAAAAACAAAAAGACTTAAACTTGTACTTATAGTTATAGATATACTTATTTTGAAATAATACATTCATATCAACTTAACAGAATACAACAAAGAAAAGTAAACGAACAACGCAACGTCTGGAATTGTTATTTTAATAAATAATTCTTCTGTGATAAAATGCACAGCTCACATAAATTACATTTAGAAATTACTGGTGGTAGGATACAGTCTAAGTATTACAGGTAACCCCGCAGTGCCAGTTATTCTGCCGTGAAGCAGTAGTGTGCAAACGTTACTGTGTTTCGGTTTGAAGGGCACTGAGAGCCAGCATAATTAATGCAGCATAATCAGTATTTTTTATAAAATAAAGTTACAGACGACTAAAACTTTCATCTCATTCTTCAGTGCAACGTAACAGACTCTGTGTCACCCAGAACATTTCTGTGTGGCACCACACTGCGTCCATCACCCTGAGACATGAGTTCTTAAGTCTCATATGCCCAGTGATTGCGCTAGCTCTCAGTGCCCTTCAAACCGAAACACAATAATGTTTGCACACTACTGCTTCACGGCAGAATAACTGGCCCTGCGGTGGTACCTACCTAGATGGACTACCACCAGTAAAATGGGCAGGCATGGCAGTCACCATACGGTGAACGATTCTTCTCGTTCTATGAACTTCGATTCAGCTACAGCCCGACCCTCCTCCGTGTAAAGGAACCGGTCGGTTCATTTGGGTATATACTTGAGCAGTTTGATCTCGTGTGTGAGCCAGATGGCGAGGGTCAGCAGCAGCAGCGAGCCCGACTGGTGGCTGGCGGCCAGCGGCGTCGGCACGTAGCTCAGCAGCGTCGCTATGCCCAAACCCACCTGTGGGACCATACGAAAAAAAACTCACAGTACTGATATTATCATCGTTTCAGCCCCATAGATAGCCACAAAAGTTTGTATCTCTCATATTGGAGGGATTATGCCATAGTTGCCATGCTTGGCAGGCGGGTTGGCAACCGCAGTTAATTTATTCAGACGTTCCAGGAAGATGCTGAAGTTGCCCATGCCCTGGTTTTCATTTTCTCTCTGTCGACTTTTACGACACCCACGGGATGAGATGGGATGGTACATTCTTTTAAGCTACCACCACACGATATTTGTTGGGCTTAATCACTTTAAGCTATGATGATGGTCTACTGGCCAACTTCGACCACGGCGACAACTTCCGAATATTGTCGAGAGCTATCAACCGCGCAGGAGATATTATAGTGCCTCAAGTGTACGCGCAAACATAGAGGCACTCACTCGTCCCAACCTACCCGCGCCCGATGTAACGCTGATGCGATAAGATTGGAGGTAGGCAAGGATGCAGTGTCAGAAACATGGAGACAAAAACAAGACAACCAGACCCGTAAAAAATCAAATTTGTGTTTTAGCACAAATGTTGGCCCCGGCTGGGATTCGAACCTAGATCTCGCGGCGTAGAAGTCAGGTACTATAAACACTAGACAACGCGGTAGTGGAAGGCTATAAATAACGCACTGCTGGACCTGGCTTCTCCCAAATTAGAAGATTTCGTAATCATAATTAATTAAAAAGTATTTAAAAATATATATAATAACATAATGATTGTACATCTGTATATATACAATATTTATATGTACTAGTTGCCCATCAGTGGTCGAAATTCGACTGTAATTCATAATTTATTTTAGGTTTAAACATTATTATGTTTGAGTAATAATTATTTGTTGGCAACATTTTAAAATTCTATTACAATTATAATAATTTTTTTTACAAATAGGAGCAATTGGGAGGAATTTTTTACAAATAGGCGCAATGGGGACGAACTTTTTACAAATAGGCGTCATGGGGTGGAAGATTTTAACAAATAGACGCTATGGTGTGGAAGATTTTACAAATAAACGCTATGGGGTAGAAGTTTTACAAAAGGAGCAATGCGGTAGAAGTTTTTACAAATAGACGCTACGGGGTGGAATTTTTTACAAATAGGCGTAATGGGGGTGGAAGTTTTTACATAAAGGCGCAATGGTGTAGAAGTTTTTACAAATAGGAGCAATGGGGAGGAAATTTTTACAAATAGGCGCAATGGGGTGGAAGTTTTTAACAAATAGGCGCTACGGGTTGGTTTATTTCTACAAATAGACGCAAGGGGTTTCAGTTTTCTACAAATAGGCGCAATACGGTGCAAGATATTTTACAAAATAGACGCAAGGGGTTAAAGTTTTTACAAATAGACGCTACGGGGTTTAAGTTTTCTACAAATAGGCGCAATAGGGTAGAAGTTATTTTACAAAATAAACGCAAGGGGTTAAAACTTTTTACAAATAGACGCTACGGGGTGGAAGTTTTTAACAAATAGACGCTGTGGAGGGAAGTTTTTACAAATAGGCGCAATGGGGTGGAAGTTTTTACAAATAGACGCAATGGGGTGGAAGTTTTTAACGAATAGACGCTATGGAGTGGAAGTTTTACAAATAGACTATGGAGTGGAAGTTTTTACAAATAGACGCTTTGGAGTGGAAGTTTTTACAAATAGACACTATGTGGTGGAAGTTTTTACAAATAGGCGTAATGGAGTGAAAAGTTTTTACAAAAAGGCGCAATGGGGTAGAAGTTTTTACAAATAGGCGCTACGGGGTGGAAGTTTTTACAAATAGGCGTATTGGAGTGGATGTTTTTAACAAATAGACGCTATGGAGTGGAAGTTTTTACAAATAGAAACTATAGAGTGGAAGTTTTTACAAATAGGCGTAATGGGGTGGAAGTTTTTAGAAATAGACGCTTTGGAGTGGAAGTTTTTAACGAATAGACGCTATGGAGTGGATGTTTTACAAATAGACGCTTTGGAGTGGAAGTTTTTACAAATAGACACTATGTGGTGGAAGTTTTTACAAATAGGCGTAATGGAGTGCAAGTTTTTACAAATAGAAACTATGGAGTGGAAGTTTTTACAAATAGGCGTAATGGGGTGGAAGTTTTTACAAATAGACGCTTTGGAGTGGAAGTTTTTACAAATAGACACTATGTGGTGAAAGTTTTTACTAATAGGCGTAATGGGGTAGCAGTTTTTTACAAAGTTTTTAAATAGGCGCTACGGGGTGGATATTAATACAAATAGGCGTAATGGGGTGGAAGTATTAACAAAACGGCGCAATGGGGTGGAAGTTTGTTACATATAGACGTTATGGGGTGGAAGTTTTTTACAAATAGACGCAAGGGGTTAAAGTTTTTTACAAATAGGCGCAATGGGGTGGAAGTTTGTTACATATAGACGTTATGGAGTGGAAGTTTTTTACAAATAGACGCAAGGGATTAAAGTTTTCTACAAATAGGAGCAATAGGGTGGAAGTTATTTTACAAATAGGCGCAATGGGGTGGAAGTTTTATTTACAAAGGGGTGCGATGTGGAGGAGATTTTTATACGCAACAATAGTTTACGTTACCTGCAGCCAGGCCATGGCGCCGACCGCATTTGCCACTCGGCTTGCAGCCGGTGGCAGCGGGCGGCGCCGCGCCAGCATCCACAGCGCGCTGGCCGCCAGCAGCGTGCAGCTGCCCAGCACCCGGTGGTCGAACTGCACCGTGGTAGGGTTCTCCGTGAAGTTGCGCAGCGCCGGCCTGAGCTGCAGGATGTCCTCCGGGAGCCAGCGCTCGCCCATCTTTGGGAACGAGTTGTAAACCAGTCCGGCGTCCAGGCCGGCTACGAAAGCCCCTGCGAGTGACAAACTCAAACTTTAAAAATACATAATTTTCTAAAAACAGTCACGCCTTTTTCCTTTTTAATTTAAGAGGTAGACGGAGACCACACCCGTTGCGTTGGCAGGTGTGATTTTGTTATCTGTGAAATTGTTATCTGCACAGAATACATTATAGTGCAGTCAGTGTTACAGCAAACAGGCACTCACTCGTCTTCACCCACCCGAACCCGAAGTAACGCCTATGCCAGTGATGGCGAACCTTTTTGAGAATTGGGTCAAATTTTGTTTATTACTTTTTTTTAGTACTAGCTCGTGGGACAGTAAGTCAGTGGCTGCACCCTCTTTTATAACATAAAAAATAAGACTTTCACGCCGCGGGTACTGGGTTCGAATCCCAGCCGGAGCGAACATTTGTACAAAAGCACAAATTGTTGGTTTTCGGATCGCGTTGTGCTGTGCATGTGAAATATGTCTGTAAAACGCACCCACAATTTAGGAGAATGAAATAGTTCGCATCTCAGAAACATTAATAGCGCGATGTTGGACGTATGAAATATTTCTTGACATTGTCATTTGGCGATTTCGCTACAACTACTTGACGGCAGAACAATTGGGTCTGCGTTAATACCCAAGCCAATTCCTACATAGGAATCGTACCAACAGTGAATGAATAGTTTCTGTCACAATAACGGCAGAGATTCGAACCCGGGACCGGCGTCTCAGCAGGCGGGAAAATTAACCGAATCACTGGGTCGTGACAATAAATATTAACCTGAAACAGCAGTAAAGAACGCCATCGCTTTCACAGTATGAGCGAGTGCCGTAACGCCCTTCAGCTCCTTGACCCTCTGGTACGTGGCCGCTAACGGGAAGGGGCGAAGCACCCGCAGGGCTCCGGCCACCAGGCCAGAGTACAGAATGAACGCAAGACTGAGATGCGCCGCCAGCCGGTACTGAGACACCCTGGGCACGTCCGACGGGCCTTGGAAACGGTCTTCCAGACCTGATTTCACCATATACCAGCCCATCAGACCCTGGAAAAACAAAACAACTACTGCCATTTGACCACCACGAGAAATTTATCATCATCATTTCAGCCCATCACTAGTCTACTGCTGAACAGAGGCCTCCCCCGTTGATTGCCACAAAAGTTTGTAGAGTTTTGGGGGGATTTCGCCACAGTTGCCACGCTTGGTAGGCGGCTTGATAAGCGCAGTTTATTTATTCCAGGAAGATGCTGCTCCCATCTCCTGGTTTTTATTTTCTCTATCGACTTTTACCACACCCACGTGATGAGATGAGGTGGTAGATTCTCTTAAGCCGCCACCACACGGCTATACATACTTATATGATCTATATATTTGAGATGGTTATTCTACCATGAAATTCTCATTGACCATGAATTCTCTTACACTGTTGGCACATACAACATAGGCCCTCCTTATCATCAGACATACGCCAGGTCTCACCTGAGCCGCAACGAGAGCACAGTATACCCCGACGCGGATCTTCATCCCGCGGTCCAGATATCCCCGCGCCCAGAAGAAAGCCGCCGGCAGGAACATCGCTGCTCCTATAGCGCGGCCCCAAGTTCGATGCGCGTACTCCATCCACCAGATCCACTTGAACTCCGACAGGGTTATGTGCTGGTTCTTGCTGAGGAATTCGTTTTATGTAACTGGTGGTAGGATTCCTATGCAGGAGTCTGTCTAGATAGGTTACACCTCAGGACAGTCACTCTGCCGTGAAGCAGTATTGTGCAAACATTACTGTGTTTGGGTCTGAAAGGCACTGAGAGCTAGCGTAATCACTGGGTATGTGAGACTTAAGAACTGATGTCTCTGGGTGACGGGCGCAGTGTGGTGTCACACAGAAATGCTCTGGATGACAGAGCATTTGTTATTGGCACACGTCGCACTTACCATCAGGTGAACATTTTGCTCGTTTTGTCACTTTATGCAATAAAAAAAGTAAAAGCAGACTTTACGCGGTGTTTCTCTCAGAAGCAGAACTCTAGAGAACGATCTAAAGTAACCATCACGGCCCTAAGTATCAGGAAGCTATTGTGGCAATAACCGATACCGAACCGATAACCGTTGAGGGTAGGGTTGCCAGATGGTCGGGATTTGCCTGGGTTATCTCCCTACATTTCACACGATGTCCAGACTCTCGCAAAATACAAAATATCCCGACAGACAGCTTTTCATAAAGTACTTCACAGATAATTATTTCAAATTTACGCGCGAACTGAGATAAATGTCAAAAACAAAATTGATTTTGTGTAAGGCTGATTTTTAAAACAAAAGTTAGTGGTGGTAGGATTCCTATGCAGGAATCCGTCTAGGTAGGTACCACCCCAGGGCCAGTTATTCTGCTGTGAAGGAGTAATGTGAAACATTACTTTGTTTCGGACTGAAGAGCACTGAGAGCTAGCGTAATCACTGGGCATATGAGACTTAAGAACTGATGTCTCTGGGTGACGGGCGCAGTGTTGTGTCACATGTTCAAATGTTCTGGGTGACACAACATTTGTTATGGGCAGACGTTGCACTTACCATCAGGTTAACGTTCTGCACGTTCCGTCACTTTATTCGAATAAAAAAAAAGATATCGATTTTTATAGTTTTTATTTTCCCGACAATGACCCCAAAATCCCGACATTTAGTAATTTTTTATTATTCTGATCTGGCAACCCTAGTTGCGTGGTGAAGGATTCTCGAATGATAACCCCGTACCGACACTAAATGAAGCAGTTTTGCGGGAAGGCGATGGATGCATCTGGCTCAGGGCTGTTATGTGGCAGTCTATGGGGAAGGTCTATGTTCAGCAGTGGACTAGTGATGGGCTGAAATGATGAGTAAGTGCCGTGTGGTGGCAGCGTTACTGTCATATCTTATCATCCCGAAGTTCATTGTCTTGCTACGACACCTTCGACGGCCAATGCTGGCTTCCAAGCCTGGCTATTACGGCAAATCTTGAACATAGGAAAGACCTATGTCCACCGGTGGACTGTCAGGATTGATTAAGATTTACAGTTACAAACAAGCACACATTTTTTTATGGAAGAAAGTCACGAGACTAGGAGATCGTTCACCTGGTGGTAAGTGGAACGTCTGCCTATAAACAAATGCTGTGTCACCCAGAACGTGGCACCACACTGCGCCCGTCACCCTGAGACATCAGTTCTTAAGTCTCATTTGCCCAGTGATTACGCTAGCCAGTATTCCATAATCGTCTTTTTACATTAGCATTGCCGAGAAAAATGCAATTTTTAGATCATGAAACAAAAGTTAAGATAAATATCATCATCGTCCCATAGATTACCACAAAAGTTTGTAGGTCTCATTTTAAGGGGAATTTGCCATAGTTGCCAGTCTTGGCAAATGGGCTGGCAAACGCAGTTTATTTATTCAGATGATTCAGAAATATGCTGCTGCCCGTCTTCCGGTTTTAATTTTCCCTTCTATCGACTTTTACGACACCCACGGTATGAGAAGGGTGGTAGATTCTCTGAAGCCGCCATCACAAGTATCACTACACCACAGTATTAAACAACAGCAGCATGGCCTACTGGTTGAATTGCATGACTACTACGCCACGGGTCATAGTTTAGAATTCCAGTCAACATTTTCAGGACAGGTTTTGTTGTGACTGTCTCTTGTGTTTCTGACATTGCATCCGAGCCTACCTTCGACCTTATCGCATTAATGTTATTTCGGGCGCGGGTTGGTAAGGATGAATGGATGCCTAGTGTTGGATAAAGATGGAATTACTTTTTTTAAATACGCTTCATTGTTCTAAATAACGTACATAGAGGACCACTAACTATTTATACTCTGGGTACTGTTGGTATTTCTCAAACTCCTGCTGCCATTCCTCCTCGCTGGTTGGTAGCTTCTCACCCAGGAGCTTCCATGTGACCATTGACAAGCCTGATTCAGTCAAGCGGGTGACTCCTCCTAATGGGCACAAAACATAAGGAATCAGTAATGCATGATACTAGATCAGTTGCTTATTTCTCGACAACTTACGTTTTACGGTACTACGTAATAAACCCCTGTTCTTCCCCGGTGGCCTATTGGGCCCTCAAAAATTGACCCTGGCAAGATTAGTTGCATGTGGTTTCATACGCTGCTGCTGGAGAGGAAGGGGTGGGGATCCATATCTCCACTTTTCCCAAATGTGGTACCAAGCGAATTGGAGGAAGGCCTGTCAGGTTTACTTAAATGCTGTGTTCCTCTGTGATCCCACGCGCTCTTATATGCGAAAGGGGTGTGGACTCTTACATAATATGGGCCCTCTTAAGGGAAGTCAATGTCGGGGCTAGGGTAGTGGGTGGAAATTCTCGTAATCCCGACAAATGGCGACGCGAGGAACTCAGTGATGATCTATCGAATTGTGGTAGTCTGTGATTGCTGGTGTCCCACAAGGCTGTGTGCTATCTCCAACCCTGTTTCTTCTGCATATCAATATGTTACGAATTTGTAACATTCATTGCTATGCCGACGACACCACTGGTGATGCCTTATACAACGGCCATCCCAATATTTCTCGGGAGCACGTCGACGAGTACCTTAACAAACTTGTGTCTGAAGTCGAGACTTTGAGGCCGACTAAATTTAGGCCAGTTAAACCCTAACAAGACACAAGTTTGCGCGTTTACCGCTAAAAAGAAATTCTTCGCCGTATCACCTAATTTCGAGAGCACTTCCCTCGTTCCCTCACCCAGTATCGGAATCCTCGGCGTCGACATATCGAGCAACGTTTAGTTTCGCGGTCACTTGGAAGGGAAGGCCAAAATAGCTAATTAACTAATTAACTTAAAATTCCATTGTTACCACCTGGATGGTTGGCATTCCACCACGGTGCATCTTTCGCGGAATTTTCTGCAACGCACTTGCATTTTATACAATGTGCTGCCGCCAGCGGTTTTTTCGTACCGATACTACTTAGGTACCTTCAAGAAAAGAGCCTATTCCTTTGTCAAAGGCCGCCATAGGGAGGGTTTGCCGTAATCATTACACTTGCCAAATGGATTGGTTTTTGCAGTACCGAACATCTGTTGTTGACAACACCACAACACTAACAGGACATCCGGGGAGCGAGCGGCGACCGGGTCAACAACCCATCACCCGATGACAGCGAAAATAAGTACTGCGTCATTATCCACCGTACCGAACGCTCACTCTCTGTCGCGCAATTTGTAACCGCCAATTTATAATTGTATTTTGTTCTGTAGTTCTGTATTTCACGTTACGTAAGGACCATACAAACTGGTCTTGTAACCTTCAGGACCCGTTTGTATGGTCCTTCGAGCAGGATTCGATCCGTTGGCCCCGATTGTCCGCCCCGCAAACGTTCGAGCAGTGTTGTGGTATTGTCAGCAACGCATCTCATACCTTAGATGCTTCCGAAAATCTTTTTTTAAAGCATCAAAAGTTGATAAAATTAAACAAAATGCATGTTAAATTACTTTATTCATATCACAGTCATTACATAAAGATATTTTCTACTTATTACATTAGAACTTATTTTTATTATTAGATTATTATCATTGCATTATTTTACTGGTGGTAGGATTCCTATGCAGGAGTCCGTCTAGGTAGGTACAACCCCAGGGCCAGTTATTCTACCGTGAAGCAGTAGTGTGCAAACATTACTGTGTTTCGGTTTGAAGGGCACTGTGAGCTAGCGTAATCACTGGGCATATGAGACTTAACAACCTATGTCGCAAGGTGATGGGCAGTGTAGTGTCACACAGAAATGTTCTGGGTGGCACAGCATTTGTTATGAGCAGACGTTTCACTTACCATCAGGTGAACGTTTTGCTCGTTTCATCACTTTATGCAATAAAAAAAAAAGAACCTGGACATAACATTTTCGGTATTGACTAATTGCATTTTGTTATCTACTAGTGCTATAGTTACAGCAGCATTTAATTATAGTCAATATCTTTATTTCATACAACGAAACTGTAAGGGTAGCTTCCCACTATCTTTCAATATTATACAAGTAAGATGGTAAGAGAGTGTGACTCTTGATAATGATATTATATTGTTGTTACACGACCGCGTGGCCTAGTGGTCAGAGTACCTGACTTCCACGCCGCGGGTCCTGGGTTCGATTCCCAGCCGGAGCCAACATTTGTGCTAAAACATAAATTGTTGGTTTTCGGGTCTGGTTGTATTGTGATTGTCCCCGTGTTTCTGACACTGCATCCTAGCCTACCTCCGATCTTATCGCATCAGCGTTACGTAGGTTGGGACGAGTGAGTGCCTCTGTGTTTACGCGTACACTTGTGGCACTATAATATCTCCTGCGCACTTGACGGTTCTCGACAGTATTCGGAAGTTGTCTTCATTATTTCATACAACGAAACTGTAAGGTGCTTCTTCTTTAACTTTATCTTTAAATGATATACAAGTAAGATAAGAGAGTGTGACTCTTAATAATGATATTATATTGTTTTTAATTGCTAAGATGAAAATGATTTATAGGGGATACAGGCGGTATGTTTGCTGTAAACGTGAACTGATTTAACTAGCTGATGCCCCCGACTTTGTCCGGTTGGATATTAGATTTTTAAACATGCCGTGGGAACTAGATGATTTTTCGGGATATAAAGTATCCTATAACGTCTCAAGGAATCAAGCTATCTCTGTGCTAAAAACGTCATGATCGGTTCAGCGGTTGAACCGTGAAAAGGGAACAAACAGCCATAGGGACAGAGAGAGTTACTTTGTACATGTATGATATTAGTTTGGATTCGTACAATGCAATGTTGGTAAAATGCCGATGGAATGTAAATATATTAGTTGTTAGCATTGTACAAAAACCCAGTTCTTATTTACTTCCATTTGTGCTCTTCAAAATAACATTAACAACATGATAGACACTATAAAGTAGAATCAAATATCCGGCTACTATACCTAACACCACTGCGGTGAACACCATCCCACTACATCCTAGGAGCCAGTAGCCAACCGCTTTGGACGACTTCGGCTTAGTACTGTTTGAACAAAAGCGTGCGACTATGCCATTTGACTTGATGAGGTCACTTATCTGAAAGTTAACGGATTTTATTATTTTGTATTGTGTAGGTCATCTCATGGTGTGGGTGTAGCCGTTTCAGCCTATCAATAGTCCACTGCTGAACATAGGCCTCCCCCATAGATAGACACAAAAGTTTGTAGCTCTCATTTTGGGGGGATTTCGCCATAGTTGCCACGCTTGGCAGGCGGGTTGTCAACCTCAGTCTATTTGTTCAGATGTTCCAGGAAGATGCTGCTGCCCATCTCCTGGTTTTCAATTTCCCTCTGTCAACTTTTACACACCCACGGGTTGAGAAGGGGTGGTAGATTCTCTTAAGCCGCTACCACACGGGTTATGGGTAGCGGGTAGCGGCGTTCGAAAATATATGCATTACACCAAAATATTAGTTTACTTATTGACATTGTAGTTGTAGCAATAAATACAAGATAATCGAGAATTTATAAGCAAATAAAAGTAATTGTAGTCATATGTCGGAAAGATCGGGTACAATGCAAGCGCACCATATCCAAAGGACCTCAGCTCGTCTCTGTTCCAAGAGTCACGGCTAAGACTAAGCATACAAAATAAAATCATATTTTTTTATTGGAGTTAGTGACGAAACGAGCAAAACGTGCACCTGATGGTAAGTGCAATGTCTGCCTTGCACATTTCTGTGTGACACAGCACAGCGCTCGTCACCCTCACACATCATTGCTAAGTTTCATATGCCAAGAGATTACACTAGCTCTCAGTGCCCTTCAAACCGAAACACAGTAATGTTTGCACACTACTACTGCTTCACAGCAGAATAACTGAACATGGTTTGGTACCTACCTAGACGGATTTCTGCATAGGAATCCTACCAACAGTAAGTGCAGAGGCACATTAGTTGTTTGATTTGTCTATCTCAAAAGTAAAGTAAAAGATGAACAGATGTGAAGTCGTAACTACCACAAAATTAATAGAATCAGACGTTACTTTGCGGAAATCCATTATAATGAAGGAAAGTAAGTTACTTTGCTAAGATCCGCATGCAAAATATAAAAATGGTGTATATTACTTAGTTTATTGAAGAGTTTTTTCTTCAAAAAACTACCACGAATAAGTCCGACTTCTTTTTTTAATATTTTACAACTTGCTGTGCCCCGATTTACCCGCGTTAACCGACCCCGACCGAACCCGAACCGTATGCCGACCCCGATCGATGATACATATACATATACTTCCCTATTTGAATCGTATTTTGAGATTTTCGTTTTTTTGCGCGGAGCCCTAATTATTTTTGTAAAATTCAAGTAGCCCAAATTACCCGTTATAATATCAGATAACTGTCAGTGAAA
Organism: Luehdorfia chinensis; assembly: GCA_019845155.1. Taxonomy (NCBI): domain Eukaryota; kingdom Metazoa; phylum Arthropoda; class Insecta; order Lepidoptera; family Papilionidae; genus Luehdorfia; species Luehdorfia chinensis. The sequence continues at coordinate 4,822,892 of JAHVAK010000390.1, forward strand.
GTCCCGTCAAATTTGTTTCAGTCGTTTCGGAGATTAGCCGGTACATTCAGACAGACAGACAAAAACAAATAGATTTTTTCTTATAAGCACCGTATATACTTTCATAGGCATTGAGTTAAAAGCTGTTATTTTGTTAATACTAGCAGACACTTTAAAAAAGTAAAGTTTCAGCCTATAAATGTCCCACTGCTGAGCACAGGCCTCCTCTCATTTCTGAGAGGGTTTTAGAGCTAGGAAGAATCCGCCACGCTGCTCCAATGCGGGTTGGCGGACTTCACATGTCCTCGTAATATTTCCATTCCTCGGACATGCAGGTTTCCTCACGATGTTTTCCTTCACCGCTAAGCACGTGGTAAATCAGCACTTAAAATTGTAGAACAATTTAGAGGTGCTGGCACCGGGGATCGATCCCAGGTTACTCGCTTACTATGAAATTAAAGGCGAGCACCAGGCCCCTGAGCTACCACGGCTTGCAGACACTTTATTTTTATTTATTTGTATATATCAATATAAAAAATTCCTGGAACTGGAAATGATTGACATATTATATTTCAAGGGAATATATTATAGATTTCAAATCTAAAACTCATAAAGAAAAACATTTTATCTTGCCCGTTGTATTTATTTTTATCAATATAAGTCTTATCTCTCTATCTACGAGTATCTATATTGTATTAAGTCATGCCCTACAAATATACATACAATGTCCTTACAACATACACATCTGGTTGTGTATATTATATTAAAACAATGAGTAAAAGGAAATAAAAGTTTGATATCATTTAGATATTTGAAACTTGCATAGTGAGTCTGTCTTGCAGAATCTTTATCTGATTATTGATGGTACCATAAAAATTATTACAAGTAACTGTTTCCTTTATAAAATGTTCCGGTAGGTGATGTTCATGTTCTCCTAGCCGTTTCTTCACTGTGGCGACAATTTCTTAATACTGACGGATGCTATGCAACTGCACAGGAGATATGGAGATATTATAGTGCCACAAACGTATGCAAAATTGCAGGGTAATTTTAGAGGTCTCGACACCAGGATTGAACTCATTCACATAGTATGAAACTTATGTCAAGTGCCCGGCCCCTGACTGCGGCTCGAATCACATAATTAGTCAATTAACTTTATTACTCCTCAATCTCTGATTTAGATTTATCAGATTGGTGGAAAAAACTTCTTAACACTATTCTTGTCTATTTATAAAACCTATTTGTGAAATGTTATTTTACACATGTAACTACTTTGTTTATAAAAATTAAAAACAGCTCAGAAGCTAGGCAATTGGATTTTGTGCTAAGTGTAGAAGGTTTGATTCACACTTAGACAAATATTTTATTACAAGACATATTTATTTGAAATTTGGCACTGGTTGTACAAAAATAGTTATGCTGGTGGAATCCACCTAGGTAGGTACCACCACCGCACCAGTTATTCTGCTGTGAAGTAGTAGTGTGCAAACATTCAGAGTGTATCAGTATGAAGGGCACTGAGAGCTAGTGTAATCACTGGGCATATGAGACTTAAGAGATGATGTCTCAGTGTGATGGACGCAGTGTGTGTCCCAAAGAAATTTTCTGGGTGACACAGCATTTGTTATGAGCAGACATTGCACTTACCATCAGGTGCACGTTTTGCTCATTTCATCACTTTATGCAAATACAAATAAAATAATGATAATGATCATTGACTGAATCTAATGCTATATGTAGATGTAGGTAAATATTCATCCACTAACTTTGAATTGAGCTTTTAATTTTTTTAATTATTTATTTCCCTAAAAAATAAATGTGATAAAATAAAATGTAGTTTTATAAAATGTGTGATATTTGTGTGAATATAAAAAGTCTTTATGTAAGTTTAGTATCTTTTTTCTAATAGTTCTTCTTCTTCTTTTTAGATCTTGGCAATGAGTTACAAAATCGAGCCATTTTTTCCAATGTCAAGTAAGAATTTAATTATAACAACTTCATTTCAATCTATAGTAAAATTATATAATGTTTTCTGTTATTTATGCGATTACTACACATTTAAATAGAACTAATTTTTACAGATTTTATCGCGTTTAATTTTAACAATTTTTATAACCCGACATTTCAAGTGCTTTACAGCACTTTTTACTTTTATTTTAAATTAAATCAAAAACCAAGAATACCACTGAAAGACTTCAAGACACAGTTAGGTCATTCTGCGTAGATCAGACCAAAAACTATAATTAAAAGCTGAAGGTACCCTGGGTTAACTATGACATCAGGACATCTTTCACCTCAGTCCCCCCATGACCATGGGAGCTGTAAAGCACTCGAAACGTCGGGTTATAAATAGTTAAAATTAAACGCAATAAAATCCGTAAAAATTAGTTTTATTTAAAAGTAATATGATAGTTGACTTGTTAACCAGATTTGCTGGACTGATGAATGCTGATAGTGATGAAGATTGAGAAGCTGGACTGATGGATACAAAACGAAAAGTAAGATTGTGAGTCTTGAATTGAATTTTCCAATCACTGTACACGTTCATGAGCACTTGCTGCATAATAAGTTGTTAATATTTAACATCAAAACACAGAAATTGCAAAATTCAATAAAAGCACCCCTGCCATTTAGCTAGTTATAGTTAGCGCCAAAAGCCCTTTTAGTAGTTAAGCATGGTAAATTCAGAAATAGGACAGATAAAACATTCCCAATTGCATAAAATTAAACAGGAATAATAAATCAGAAAAAAAAAACATTAAGCATGAGAAAAAATTGCATCATCTGGGGTCCCGCAGGGATCAAACCTTGGTCCCCTATTCTTCAACATTTTTGTTAATGACATCTCGGAAGTGTTTCGGAATAGTAGATTTTACTTGTTCGCAGACGACTTGAAGATAACGCGTGTCATCGACAATCAAGGTGATGTTGATATCTTGCAGGGTGAACTTAATGGGGTGTCCGAGTGGTGTTTGCAGAACAAAATGCTACTGAATCCAGCAAAGTGCTGTCATGTAACATTTACCCGAAAGAAGTCAATTATACATTCCCAGTATTATATAGAAGACAAGCCCATTACTAAAGTCAGTGAAGTTCGTGATTTGGGTATATTGCTTGATGATAAACTCAGTTTTGTTAGTTTGGCTAACAAAACTGAGTTTGTTGAAATCAAGCTGTTTCTTCAGCTTTTAAGGCTCTAGGGTTTGTTCTTCGGAGCAGCAGGGAATTTAAGAACCTAAATACTGTTATCCAGCTCTATAACTGTTATGTGAGGAGTAAGCTGGAATACTGTGGCAATGTTTGGTGTCCTATATATAAGATTCACACAGAAAGAATAGAAAGTGTTCAAAAGAGGTTATTGCGACACCTGGAGTTTCGCAGTAGCTCTTTCGGTAATTCAAAGTCTTATCATGATAGACTAAAACAATTTAAATTGATGTCTTTGAGGGATAGAAGAATGCTTACGGGTTCGTTCTTACATAAATTGTTTAATAACAATGTAGACTGCCATAATCTTTTAGCCAAATTTGATATAAATGTACCCCGAAAAATACCTAGACATCCATGTTCCCTATTTAAGATCTGTGGCCGTAAAACAAATGTGGGGAGGAACTCTCCAGTTATGCGTCTATCGCGTTGGTATAACACCCTAAGTAGTGAGTTGAATGATTTGGATATATTTGGCAATACTATGCTCCAATTTAAAACCAAAATTCACCGTCAGTTGACGCATCTCCAGGCTGTAGACTAACGGTATTCGCTCAGCCGTCTGGCCTGTTGTATTTTCCTTTGCATGGTTGATTTTATCTCATTAGTACGATCATGATGAAAACATTTTTATGTACTTTGAACTTCTATTGTTGTTGAAATCTTGCTGTAGTGATTATTGTAGTGCCTATTATGTTCTCTCTTTAATTTAATTTAACTGTATTGATGTTTTCAACTATACAATGGAGAGCAATTCTAATGTTGGGCAAAATAAAAATGCAGTGAACTTTAATGTAATTTAAGTCAATTTTATTTCATTGCTTTTTTTTGCCTGAATATTGTTCCTTTAATGTGTCTTTTTTTGGTTTTACCATTTAGCTCAAAGTATTAGTTTTTTTTTTTTCATGTTCGGAACTTAATTAATTCATAAGCGCATGCTGTGATCATCTGTTATTGGTGGAACAATTACCTCACTGTAAACTTTGTCTCTATATAAACTTGTATGATTGTATCTACTGTTGATGGTCCTAAATAAAATTAAAAAAAAATAATAATAAAGGCGGGATTTCATCATGAGGGGTAACTGCGCTAATAAAAATAAATTACTTACCCTTAAACCTTTACGAGCAGTAACATTGGTGCAGCGCACAGGAGTAATCAGCTCTCTTGCAATTAATCGAGGGCCCGAATTATATAATATCTTACTGGTTATGGTTCGGATTGGATACGAACAACGACTTAGCTGTGCTAAACTCCACATATTATTGTCTTCAATCAAATCCTGAAAACGGAAATCATACTGATTTTTTAAAATTAAAGTAAGAGAAGTATGATAAAAGGAAAGCCTACTTACTATTATTAATTTTATTATTTCATATTTCTATATATTATTTTATTCATTATTTTGGAATGCTTGTAGCATTGCAAAATGATAAACCCTGTGTATAAAGAAAATAAAGTAACTAACCTAATAATTAAGTATTATCAACATAAAGGACTAAAATGAGTTGTACTAGATCTTGAACGTAAACGAAATTTATTAATTCCTCGCGCTTCAGCAACAATAATAAACAGGATAAACTATGAAATTTTGTACTTTTGCTTTTGATAGACTGGAAAATTGTTATATTGAATTGAATATCAACATAGGAAACGTCAAAACCAGAGTTGCCACATAACCGACTCGCGTTCTCCTCAAATCTTACTCATCTTCCCCCCAAAATTCAGGTTTGAAGCAAAAATACGAAAAAAAAGGTTTTGGAAACAAGATTGTTAGGAAAAACATCTAATCCTAAAACTATTTACATCAGTTCGAAAAAAAGTATATTCTTAAAAAGACTAATTATCAATAAAAAACACAACCGTACAAAAAACAAGGTGTCTCAGTTTGAAATCTCCTTTGAAGTGAGACGCCGACACGCGGCAGACTGGTACATTATCAGTAGCCCTTAAAGTAGTAACCTTTTAAGGTAAAATCATCTGTTACCGTCTGGTACCTACATACGGTTACAATTACTATTATTTATGTAACGTTAGGCAGATAATAACTGTACCATACCGTACAGAGGTCTGTGCTTGATATAAATTATTGTAATCTAAAAAAAGGAAAGATAAACCATAAATTCTTCAAAAGGCATTATTTTGATAGACTGCTAGGTGCACTGTAGCAGAACATACTTTATAAAGCCGCTTCCAGGATTTATGAATTAACGTCCGAAATATATAAATCAACAAAATATTTAAAGAAAAGTGGCCGTGTGGTAGCGGCTTAAGAGAATCTACCAACATATCTCATCCCGTGGGTGTCGTTAAAGTCGACAGAGGGAAATGAAAACCAGGACATGGGCAGCAGCATTTTCCTGGAGCATCTGAATAAATACACTGCGGTTACCAACCCGCCTGCCAAGCGTGCCAAGTAAGGCGAAATCCTCCCAAAATGAGAGCTACTAACTTTAGTGACAATCTGTAGGGAAGGCCTATGTTCAGCAGTTGACTAGTGTTACACTAAAGTGATGATGATGATGATGATGAAAGAAAAGTGGATTACGTTTGGATCATACCGATACCATGTAGATGTCGATGTCCGTTAACGTAGAGTGGACTTCATAATTTTTTCTGATGATGTTAACAACGAGAGTCTTCAAAGTATCGACGCATTCAGCGCCTCAGGTGTAGAAATTCTTTTGCCGTTCTCTGGATGAACGCCGACTTAACCGTACGAATACAAAGACAGACAGAAGACAACAAGCGATTCCATTGCATTGTCAGCAGTTCACTGATGTCCTTCACCGCCATGAAGATATCTACCGTCTAGGAAGAGAGAGCAACTTCCTTTGCGGCGAATCAGATTGATGATGTTTTACTGGTGGTAGGATTCTTATGCAGGAATCCGTCAAGGTAGGTACCACCCAAAGGTCAGTTATTCTCCCGCGAAGCAGTGGTGTGCAAACATTACTTTGTTTCAGTTTAAAGGGCACTGAGAGATAGCGTAATCACTGGCCATATGAGACTAATAACTGATGTCTCAGGGTCACGGACGCTCAACACCTCTGGGTGAAACAGCATTTGTAGCAGTGGGCAGATGTTGCACTTACCACCAGCTGATCGTTCTGCTCGTTTAGACACTACATCTAAAAGAAAAAAATTCAAATTCTTTTGGTTTAGTTGGACCTCCAACTCCAACTTTTGCCAAAAATATGAGTTGGTGAGCACACACAGGAAAGTTAACGTCTGTCGTTGCAGATACACTCAACTGTCCGATCTGCATTGAATCTTCTCAAAAAAGCTGAGGAGAATGTCGGTAACTCGCAAATGTCCCACTTACCTCAGATTTGCATAACTCGATGATCCCGAAGTAAGTAAAACCATGAGGAATCTGGTAATGCAACCGATCCAATGATTCCTGCTCGCTAGAAAGGGTGAGATTACCACATGGATCGTGTATCTTCAAAAAAGTTGTTAGCCCTACTGCCTATGAGATGCCCGCTAAGCTGGGTCAGCTGTTAGATCGTTCTCTAGTATCATTATTTCTCATATTAGTAATGGCACTGATACTAGTGAACCCGTACAGTATCGTAGAGGTAACCGGCCTTAGTTTTATAGTAAGACGCGCAGTTAAAGTTCACTATTGTGTCGATATTGTGATTTGCGGAATGAGTTTTTAGGCCAGAAACGCATAGCATACCGGTACGACGTAAATCGATATCATGTTACATTCAAACTAATGTTAATTGGGCATGTGTATGTATGTGTCCAACAAACCCATTCAACATTCAAGAAGTGCTCATAGCGAAAATGGAAGCACTAACTCTCCGAAAAGAAAGTTAACAGGGCTCAGAAACTGAGTACTGAGTTATATGCAGATATTTATTGCCGCCCACTTGGCCTACTGGTCAGAGTTCCTGATTTCGACGCTGCGGATCCTTCGAATCCCAGCTCGAGAAAATACATTTGCAAAAACGCAAATTGTTGGCTTTCGGGTTTGGTTCTAACAGTTCACAGAAAAAATCTTGGGGTGAAGCATCGTTTTACAAAAAAAAAGCATATTTAAAATATTAAGAATTTCCATACAAAAACATTTAACAATGTTAATAATTATGTTACTATTTTTGATTTGATTTAATTTTAATTTTGTATAAACTTCAGATTGTATCACATCTCGTCGTCGTCGTCGTCGTTTCAGCCTATCAATAGTCCACTGCTGAACATAGGCCTCCCCCATAGATTGCCACAAAACTTTGTAGCTCTCGTTTTGGGGGATTTTGCCATAGTTGCCACGCTTGGCAGACAGGTTGGCAACCGCAGTTTATTTATTCAGATGTTCCAGCAAGATGCTGATGCTCATCTCCTGGTTTTCATTTTCCCTCTGTCGACTTTTACGACACCCACGGGATGAGATGGGGTGATAGATTCTCTTAAGCCGCTACCACACGACACATCACATCTCAGTAAGTTCTAAATTGTAATTAATTCATTTATTCTTTATTTTATTAAGATATCCCAAATAACGTGTCTGAAATTACTTATAAAAATTACAATCAAACTAAAATCATTAATGCATTATATTTACGCATAAATTTACGATTTTCCGTTACAACACTTAAATTACTCTGTTTCCATTTCTTTGTAATCATTTGATAATGCTTTTATGTTTTCTAGGGCGCTGGTAAATTCTCCCTCTTCCATACCTTCACCTACGTAATGATGAACAAATGCACGTTTAGCATACATTAGAGAAAACTTTCTGCACAATCGTTGCCAAGCGATGCGAATTGCCGAAGAGTTCGATACCATCACCACCGCTCTTTGTAACGCTGCTAGGTCTCCTCCAGGTACTGTCACCGGTGGTTGATAATTCATACCAATCTACAAATTAAAGCAGCTTATTTTAATAACAGTGATATGATTAGATAAACAAAAGCTATTATCTGCAAAAGTTCCAAAATGCATATGCTTGCAGAGTTGTAGCTACATTTATGTTGCCACATGAGAAAATACGTCAAACGTCCAACATCGCGTTGTTGAAATATATATACCACATCTAAAAATTACTGGTTGGAGGAGACGTCCTCCCCAGATCACATCATCTGATCTGACAGAGAGCTACCCATCTTCTGCAAAAGCGTCTTGATTTTCTCTTGGTCTGATGTCTTACGGTCGCAACTAAAACTATAGGAAATATCATTATTCGAGCTATATAAGCACGAACAAACAGTTGTTCTTCCCTCATTAGATGGAAAAACTACTAAGCGATGTGTCAGGAGCAAGTAACAAAAAATGTAAATTGGAAAACAATGTGCATTTATGCACTGCATAATTCCTAGACCCGTTGCCTCATACACAATTACTGGACCCTGAACCACACGTTCATAGAAAAGAGCCACGTTCAGAGTATTGAATGCTGTAAGCGTTGTTACTTACCCATGAAGTGAAAGAAATGTTTTGTATAACACACATAAAGATACATTTATACAGTCACGCCTTTTTCCCATTGGGGTAGGCAGAGACCACACCTTTCAACTAGCTACGATCCTGACACACATCTTTCGCTTCTTCTTCTTTTATTAGCGTTTTCATACACGCTCGTCAGTTGCGGTTACTTTTAACGTAACCTTTCCTCATCATCATAACACTAGTGATACATTTATGTTGTTTAACTTACCTTATTTGACGTTTAGTATTTTTAAACAAAACAGATTAATGATGTATTGGCTCTAGTACATCACTCTTTTGGATGAAATCAATATTGAAAAAAATAGGTTTTCTTTGTAAATTTACCTTAAATCCTGTTGGTGACCATGAGACGAATTTAATCGTTCTCATTTCCTTTATCTGATTTATTGCCACATTAATGTCGTTTTGGTTTATATCTCCTCTGAAGAGCAAACAACAAGACATGTAATTTCCTTGCCTGGGATCACATTTAACCATCTGATTTGACGGCTCGAAACAGGACATCATTAGTTGCTGTGTCGACATGGTTTCGTGCATGGCCCGAGACGCTGGCACTAATGGAGCAAACGTAATCAGTGGAAAGTGTATTCTAGGATATGGAATAAGATTTGTTCGGAACTCTACCAATTCAACGTTTAAAGATCCCTCAAATCTCATTGAAGCTGTCATGCAAGACACTACCTGAAACAAAGTTCAGTTTTCTCCGTTTTTATGATGAATAAATAAGAAGTATAAATTTAAGCAACTATGATTAAATTTATTACTTGTGCAATAAGTCTGTTCAAATTTGTGTATGTTGGTCGTGGTACGTCAAGCGATCTTGCCAAAATATCGTACAAAGCCTCATTATCAAAAATGAAACACACATCTTCTGTGTCCATGCATGCATGCGATGTTAAAACCGCATTGTATGGTTCCACTATAATAGGCGATATTTTTGGAGCTGGATACACGGCAAATTCTATTTTTGTTCGCTTTCCATAATCTCTTACTAACCCTTCTAATAAAAGAGCCATAAATCCTGATCCAGTACCTCCGCCAAATGACCGAAATATAATAAATCCCTGGAGTGAATTACAATCTTCCGCCACTGTTCGGATACGGTTAAGTGCTAAATCAATCATTTCCCGACCGATACTGAAATAACCACGTGCAAAGTTGCTGGCGGCATCTTCCTTGCCAGTAAGCAAAGATGTTGGATGAAAAAGTTCCCTATATGTTCCTGTTCTAATTTCATCTGTGAAATTTATTGATATTACTTTTAAGTTTTATCGAACAGGTTCAATAGACAGTATTTAATATTACACACTCACCTATAGGTGTTGGTTCTAAATCTATCATAACAACTCTAGGTACGACTTTTCCCGCTCCCGTTTCTTTGAAAAATGCTCCATAGCTAGCCTGATCGTCTGCGAATGCTAAGACACCATCAGGGCGAATGCCATGCTCAAGACAGTATAACTCCCAGCAAGCATTTGCTATTTGAACACCTGATTGGCCTAAGTGAAGATGAATTACTTCTTTCTGTGAACACAAACAATATTTACAATCTACAGTTCAATTTCAGAAACATAAGTTACCTGTTTGTAACTCACTTTGGACATTACTAAGAAAATATAACTAAAATTTCGAAAACGTTTGTAAAATATTATTTTTATTTACTTTCTACATTGTGTGATTTTGATGGACTGGACTTAATTGGATTGAAATAATTGTCAAGCTAAATGAAAATATTTCCCGTCCGTCACTTATCTATGTGGCTTGTTTATATTAAAACTTTTTAAAACATAACTTTACTGGCGGTAGGATTGCTTTGCAGGAATCCATCTATCTAGGCAGGTACCAACCCAGGCCAGTTGTTCTGCCGTGAAGCAGTAGTGTGCAAACATTACTGTGTTTCAGTGTAAAGGGCTCTAAGAGCTAGTGTAATTACTGGGCATATGAGACTAAAGAACTGATGTCTCAGGGTGACTAACGCTGTATGGTGCCATACATAAATGTTCTGCGTGACACAGCATTTGTTTCTGCACGTCTCATCACTATAACTTATAAAAATTACACACACAGCACAACTAGACCCGAAAAGAACTTGTTTGAGCACAAATGTTGTCTCTGGCTGGGATTCGAACTTAACTATGTGGCTTGTTAAAACTTTTTAAAACAAAGAATTACTAAAGAAGAAATCAAAGTATCACAAGATTTTCAGTCGAATTATTTTTTGTAAGAAGATTGGAAATCTCTGTGACTCCTTTTTTTTATATATATAGAATAGGAGGCAAACGAGCAGGTGGCTCACGTGATGGTAAGTGATCACCGCCGCCCATGAACACCTACAATACCAGAGGAATAGCAGATGCGATATAAAGATAGAAAACCTAACAAAAACGTTGTGTTCTACGCAAGCCTACATTTAATTTCTCCCAATAGTTACCCACATCGGCGGAACAGGAGTCTTCGTAACCCACGTTAATACTATAAGGATCCAGTGTGATCTTTGGATGCGAGAAGGTGTGCTGCTGGGTTAGCAGTAGCGGTATGCAGGGCACCCAACCCTCGGCGGCCGAAATATGTTCGGCGTTAGAGCCACACACCTGATCCATCACGGAGGGACGGGATGATCGATGCTTTGAACTATGAAAGTTTTAATGCCATCTAAAACTTAAAAGTGTGCAACGGAATTCTCTAATGGGTGAATTACTAATAATTTTTTTTTTTTGTCGACTCGGTTGGCGCAGTGGCTAAGCCCTTCCCCCCCAATGGGTTCTCGCCTTGTCGTGGCGGGGGGGCTTAGTAACTGTGGCTTGGTTACCCACGGTGAAGCTAAGAGGAACCCGGTCGGCCTGTTGCCTCAGGCTGACCCGTGGAGGTCGCTCCGAGTGGGCTACGCAAGCCCACTCTGGATGCGAACAGGTGGACTGCTGGGGGGAGCAGTTCGCTGCCCTCCGCAGCCGAGGTGGAGTCGCGGGGGAAGAGGAGTGTAGGTGTATCGTTGCCTCTCTCCCTGTCCTCCGCGACTCTGGCGGGACTGTACCGCGGATGCGGTGTTGGTGGACTGCTGGGGGGAGGAGTGAGTAGGCACTGCTCACCCTGCCCTTCGCAGCCGAGGTGGAGTCGCGGGGGAAGAGGAGTGTAGGTGTTGCGTTGCCTCTCTCCCTATCCCCCGCGACTTTGGCGGGGCCGCACCGTAGTTGCGGCGGTGGTGGGGCCGCGGGGGAAGAGGAGTGTTGGTGTGTCGTTGCCTCTCTCCCTATCCTCCGCGGCCGAAATGTGGTTGGCGGCGGAGCCACTAACCAGATCCGCTTGCCGGGGTCAGGAAGACTGGTGCTTTCGAGTGCAAGTCTCCTGGCCCCGTAGCCTCCGCGTGGCGGACTCGAGGGGGGTCCGTTGCGCGCACAAAGGGGGCTGTGCTGGAAGGCGCGTCATGTGTTCCGGCGCGCCTTGCTGAGAAGGAGAGTGGGGAGGAGTTGTCCTCTCCCGAGAAGGGGCCGCCGATGTTAGGCGGCCAGCGCCGGTGGGGTCGCGGATGTGTGCGTGAGCGTTCCCGTGGCCCTGCCAACATGCGGCGAAGGCGGAACATCATGGGGTTTTAGTCGGTGCAAGTCCGACATAACCCGTCCTTCCCCCCGTGAAGGCGGGTATGCGTTAGGCATTTCCCCATGTAAAAAAAAAAAAAGTGGCTAAGCCCTTGGCTTCTGCGCCGCGGGTCGCGGGTTCGATTCCCGCACAGAACATAGTTGTTCCGGGTCTGGGTGGTTTGTGCATGTGGAATTAAAAAAAAAAAAAAAACTATCAGCTAACCTATATATACTATATATATATCAGCGTTTATTATTATTGCCTTGTGTTCATAAAACTGTTCGGACTCGATCGCCTTGATTGTTTGCTTTTTTAATTTGTGTGTCACTTTTGACTTTTAATGTTTAATATGGATAATTTATTATGCACCAAGTGCACATGATAGTGTACAGTGATGGAATTCAATGAAAACCCAAAATTGTCCTTTTCGTTTTGTCTATAACAGTTCAGCAAATCTTCAGTAAAAGTCAAGTATCATTTTACTGTGAATAGAAATATTTGAAGTCTTGCTGCTTGAAGATTGTATACCAGGATATTTTACTCGACACTGGAAAATAGTTTGGGTGGTAAAATGGACCTTACCATAAATAAATAAATCCTTAAATCGTGCAGTTTCGCTGGGTACCTTAATTTTCACATTCAAATTGGTTTACGAATGAAGAAAAAAGTTCCGATTACTTCGAACAATCGATTCCTTGTATCGATTCTGCGAATAATTAAAAGTGACACATGAAAAGTCAACAAACTATTGTTTTGATGTATGTATACTCATATATTTTTCATGATGTATCTTTGTTACGACTTGTTTGTTGTCAGAAATAATTATAGTTATTTAATATAAATTTAATTAGGGATGTCGAGCGATCCATTTAATAGCAGTTTGATAAATCATGGAGGTTAATAAAAATTTCAACTCGCTACAAGATTACAAAGCATCCAATGTAACAAACATTTAACTGTGATTTAAATGTAAAATAATATGTTCCATCATATTTTTCATGGGTATAGTAATCAAATAACCTTTGTTATAGGTTGAACCAACGGCATTCTACGTATCCGAATTCTTATCAGCTAATGAAGAACAATTAATCTTATCACGTATTTATTCAACACCAAAGCCGAAATGGACGCAACTTTCAAACAGAAGGCTTCAGAACTGGGGAGGAATTCCGCACAACAAAGGCATGATAGCTGAAACTATACCACCATGGCTCCAGAACTATCTTGATAGAATAAATAATCTAAATTTGATGGGAGGAAACAAACCAAATCATGTTTTAGTTAATGAGTACACACCTGGGCAAGGCATACTACCTCATTTAGATGGTTGTTTATTTTACCCAACAATAACAACCATATCTGTGGGATCCCACATTGTTCTTAAATTTTGGGAGCCCCCACCAGATGCAAATGATAATGCATTAGAAATGAAACCAGCTTTTTCCTTGTTATTGGAACCAAGAAGTCTGCTTGTTTTGCAAGACAAACTGTTCCATCACTATTTGCACAGTATAGAGGAAATAGTGGAGGATGTTATTGATGATTCAGTATGCAATTTACACATGTGTTCAGATAAATTTAAGAAAGGATCAATTGTTACCCGTGGTACTAGAATATCTTTGACAATTAGACATGTACCAAAAACAACTGCTTTTAAAATTAATATTGGCAATAAAAGATAATGTTACTGATTTTTTTTTAATATTTGTTTTTACTTGTGTTGTATTGTCATGTTTTTTAATTATGTTACTTCTTATCGAATTGCTGGTTTTTTTTTCTGTATTTGTTTATATACCTTTTCTCTGTCACTGTTATAATAATAATAATAATAATATCTCATTTAATCAATCCAGCACAGATGGTAAATAAAACAAAAGAAAAATGGAACACAATAGAAAACATATTACCTGAAATCTAGAAGAATTACGATGCTGGATCGATATGGTTTCAGCTCAGCATTATGTTGGCCAGAAAGCCAATGCTGGTATGGTAACGCTGTTCTATGCATTGTTACATTTATTTATTCTCTAGTAAATGTTCACAGTGAGCCAGGGACACTTCTATCCATCCTAAAATAAAAAACAAGAAGGTGAATTGTCTTCCGAGTGTCATTGCCAGTAATTGTTCTATTCACTGACATTGAAGTAATTTTTATGTTTGTATAGAAACAGCTCAGCCCATTTACTATGTGTGTGTGTATCTGTATGTGTTTATGTATGTATATATATATAAATATGTATGATGCAGATTCATGTATGTCTGAAAAATATATGGAAAAACACATGAGGAAGTAATGTAACCTGTAAATTGTAATCGTACATGACAGGCTTGCCTAGTGTTGGGCCATCCGATAATACTCCACTTTGTAAAGATTTATATTGTTAATTAAACTTTTTTACTTTTTACTCATTTAGAAGTAAATGTTTGTAAAATATGTGCTTAGTAGGTTTCTATGTCGGGAATGGAGTATCTATGCTAAAGTTCAAGTCACTAGGTTTTGTAGTTTCGGAGATATTGTGATAAGTCTGTGGTAAATCACTTTTATATATATAAATTATATATAATAGGTACACAATACACATGCATATTCTAATGCACATTGTTCAAATAACAAAGTAATTGTACATTATAATTTATGTAGATAAATGATACCTAAACTAGGATTTATTCTGTATAGTAGTACATTTTACACATAATTTTACTGGTGGTAGGGCTCCTTAAAACTGGTGGTAGGATTGCTTTGCAGGAATCCATCTAGGTAGGTACCACCCCAGACCAGTTATTCGGCCGTGAAGCAGTAGTGTGCAAACATTACTGTGTTTCGGTTTGAAGGGCACTCAGAGCTACCATAATCATAGTCTCAGGGTGACAGGCGACACAGCTTTTGTAAGGGTAAAATACAAAAAAGCCATTTTGCTTGGAGACTATTGGCACTATTTATTATATAGATTATATTTTAAACGAAGGTATTTTTATGAACCGCTATTCAATGTCATAGTGTAATTAGAAAAAAAAAATAGGGATGGCACACTATTTCACACCTTTAAAGAAAGAAAGAAAGAAACCACTTTATTTGACACAACATCAACAAGAATCACAAAAATAGTGTAAAAAAAAAAATAACAAAATTTTTGATGTAATGTCAAAAAGGAGTTAATGTTAAAGTACCTGAGGGATGAAAAAAATTGCAGTTTACAGTGTTAGATATCCTTAGATGGGGATTTTAAATTTAAAAAGGAGTTTTCATATTCCCAACTATTTTCAATAAGTCAATAGTTGGTGAGATTTGCGCTTCTGAAATCGTAAGGCCATCCTATAACTCTCCCCCTCTCTTGGTGTTCACGTGTATATTTTATTAGTGTGTTGCACAATTCAATTAACCAATTATGAATATTGGTAAAAATATGTTATGCACGTTGTTTTTCTGAACCCCTCCCCCTGATCGAACCTTACATGATTAGAGAACGACCCTCTCCCTCTAACTTTTCAACTATGCGGTGGAAAATTCTTAAGAAAATTAAGGTGGTAGAATAGAAACTAGAAAACGCTTTGAACGAAAATTGTTTTGAATAAGGTATCTTGTAGTTTTTGATATAATATAGGATATTTTCGGTTACACGCTGTTCCCCACTATGGAACCCTTGAATGTGCGGGGCGTAGTTTGACACGACTTTGCCGTTTTTTCTTTTAAAAAACATGACATCTTTTTTAATTATTACATATTTTGTTCTGACTGATTTGAAAATAGTACTCAAATCCCAATGTGTGCTCATTTCCGTATCAAGTAATATTCGTCGTCGTCGTTTCAGCCTATCAATAGTCAACTGCTGAACATTGGCCTCCCCCATAGATAGCTACAAAAGTTTGTAGCTCTCATTTTGGAGGGATTTTGCGAAAGTTTTTAGACTTGTGACCTACGGGATGTGATGGAGTGGTAGATTCTCTTAGGCCGCCACTACACTGCAAGTAATATTAAAAGTATTATTTTATTTATTTATGGTAACATTCGTAAACTATTTTCCAGTGTCAAGTAACATTTCCAGGTAATCTATAAGCAGCAAGTCTTCAACATCTACTAAGTACGACAATAAAATGACAGTTCACCAAAAGTACAATTTTGGTCTTGAATTTTTTTTTAAATTACTGTACACATTAAGGCCACTTGCTGCTTAATAAACTTGATATTAGACACCAAATTAAAAATATACACAGAAATTTTAAAATTCACTAAAAACAGTACCGCCACTTTTCTAGTTGGCGCCAAAAGTTTATTAAATTAAAAGTATATTTCATACCGTTTAAGAAAACATTAAATGACTAATTAAAAAACTCATTCTATATTCATTTTTTTTAATGAAATCTAGTTGGTTGAATTGTTTTGAAACCAGTTTTAATGATTATTTTAGGTTTGTTTAATTTTTGAGGATTTTACAATGAAATTTTCTAAATTATATACCAGTGTTCATTGCTTTGGAAAGAGCGCGGTTTTTCCTAAGTTAACTGTTCGATCTTTGAAATGCATCTCTGGGTCGGATAAGGCTGATGGAGGTTGTAGTTCCAGCACCAATGAAGAAAATAAAGAAGTCAAATTTTCAGAAGGTGATAAGGTACCTAAAGCAAAAATGTTACTGGATTTTTTGGTCTTTC
The DNA here is from genome assembly GCA_019845155.1 of Luehdorfia chinensis. NCBI lineage: Eukaryota > Metazoa > Arthropoda > Insecta > Lepidoptera > Papilionidae > Luehdorfia > Luehdorfia chinensis. The sequence continues at coordinate 4,839,755 of JAHVAK010000390.1, forward strand.
ATAAATTAATTAATATAATTTTTTTATATTCACTAGTATTCCTCACCGCGTGGCCTAGTGGTTAGGTAACATAACTACTTCGTTGCTGTTCCTGGATTGGAATCGCAGTTGTAACCAACAATTATGCAAAAAACACAACTTGTTGGTTTTCGGGCTTTATTGTGTTGTGATTGTTGTGTGCCGAGTTGTGGCGGCTCGTTAAAAGAATACTACCACTCCATCTCATCCAATAGATCTCGTAAAAGGCGAGTAAGGTATAAAACTGCATTGTGCACCCAATAGCGCATGGTGGCGATGGGCTCACCACCTATCACACCAATGCATTATATTGTTTTGGTGAAACGTGGATTGTGGCAGTCATCTGCTTTTGCAGTGAGTGCCCAGTCTCTGACTATCCCTTATGGGATACAGTAGTATCCGATGAAGCTGTAAAAGCCGAGAAGGCTAACAGCAATTACATCACCGAAAATATATATGGGATACAGTCGTGATCTTATGTATGTATGTATGATTGTTCCCATGTCTCCGACACTGCATGTTAGCCCTCCTCCGAACTTAATGCATGAGCGTTACCTCGGGCGAGGATAGTTTAGGACGAACGATGGCCTTTGTTTGAGCGTAAACTTGTGTCACTATAATATCTCCTGCGCTTTCGGGCCATATTCATCAACCGAGCAAGTGCCAGTTATACTGCCGTGAAACAGTAGTGTGCAAACATTACCGTGTTTCGGTTTGAAGGGCACTGAGAGGTACTGTAATCACTGGGCATATGATACTTAAGAACTGATGTCTCAGGGTGACAAGCGCAATTTGATGCTTCTGCAGTCTGTGACCATGTTCTGGACCATCCTAACCATTACATCGTCATCATCTGTTAGTCTTAGAAATAGCACATTCCCCACAAACAATATAGCATACTACGGTACCGCGATCAGATGGCCGACTTTTATAGGCCGGGGACCGCTGTCCCGCTCGCACAGCTGTCATTTTCTTTACCGAAGGACTATATAACCAAATAGAAAGAACAAATAATAACTTATTGACGTAATGAATCAAACCAACTGAATACAATAACAACACAGTCATTCGTTTCTAAACTAATCAACATTACAGTTTGATAGCAGTCGGGATGTCCGCGCAGATCCGCAGCGTTCATCCCACGCTAGTTCTCGCACCATAGTCGAACGGTGTTATTCTCGCGGCCAGGGGGCGTGGCCTATTCTCTTATAAAAAAAAGTAAAGTAAAGTTTCAGCCTATAAATGTCCCACTGCTGAGCACAGGCCTCCTCTCATTTCTGAGTGGGTTTTGGAGCTAGGAAGAATCCGCCACGCTGCTCCAATGCGGGTTGGCGGACTTCACATGTCCTCGAAATATTTCTATTCCTCGGACATGCAGGTTTCCTCACGATGTTTTCCTTCACCGCTAAGCACGTGGTAAATCAGCACTTAAAATTGTAGAACAATATTAGAGGTGCTGGCACCGGGGATCGAACTCAGGTTACTCGCTTACTATGAAATTAAAGGCGAGCACCAGGCCCCTGAGCTACCACGGCTCTTATATATTCTCTTATGTCGCTAAAAATTATAAATGCGAAAGTAACTCTCTCTGTCCCTCTGTCCGTTTGTTACCATTTCGCGGCTTCTACATGGACCCGATCTTGACGAAATTCCGGAGATAGCTTGCATTCTGGAGACGGACTTAGGAACGGTATTTTTAAAAAACCTAAATCCACACGTACATAGTCGCGAGCTTCAGATTGTAAAGAATACAATGGTTCATTGAGAAATATTTAATTTCAGAGAGGCGTAGTTCTAGGCGTATATGAGACTGAGAAAGAGTTTCAGTTGACACCAGCCGCTGAGGAGGTGAATCAGCGCAGCGGCGGAAAGTTATCGCGCTACTTGAATGAGTAAGGGAATTTTAAGACCCTTTTTTTAGCTTAATTATTACTGGTGGTGGGATTACTACGCAGGAATTTGTCTAGGAAGATATCACTCTAGGGTAATATTGTAGAATGGGCCGAGGCGACACGCTAGAGGTTACTGTGTTTAGGTTGGCCAAAACTAGAAAATCTTTTCTTAGTGGACCCTTAAAATATTATAACAAAATTCCTAAAAGTCGGACTCGCAAAACTGACATAGAATTCATTTTTAAAATAGATCATTGATGATGTTCTCCTAGCCGATTTCGACCACGGCGACAACTTCCGACTACAGTCGAGAGTCATCAACTGCGCAGGAGATATTATAGTGCCACAAGTGTCCGCGCAAACACATAGGCACTCACTCGTCCCAACCTACCCGCGCCCGATGTAACGCTGATGCGATAAGATCGGAGGTAGGCTAGGATGCAGTGTCAGAAACACGGGGACAATCACAACACAACCAGACTCGAAAACCAATAATTTATGTTTTAGCACAAATGTTGGCTCCGGCTGGGATTCGAACCCAGGACCCACGGCTTAGAAGTCAGGTACTCTGACCACCAGGCCACGCGGTCGAATAATAATCGAAAATAGATCATTACATAGAAGACAGAGATGTGTGAAAATAATTCGTACTCAGCACTTGCAAACCAGCTGGCTACTAAATTTATGATGTAATTTTTATGTAATGTAATTTATAAATGGCATTATGTAATATGGCATTGAAAAAAAGAAAGACCCCAGAGGTTCTTGACGGTTCTTCTCTGCGAAGGTCTTATTTTTTTGAACCGGTGTAGATTTTGACATTCTTATGAGCTTTAAACAAAGCCGAAACTGAATAAAGAAATTTTGACCTCGACTTTGATCAACGACCGCGTGGCTTAACGATTTTCGTATCTGTTTGAATTTAGAACCTCGGGTTATAGTCGCGCAGCTGATGTCAATATATGGAAACATTGAAAAGACAATTGGTTTTCGGAGTGGGATTTGTTGCGACATCTATGCCACCACATTAGAGACTCGAGAAATAGCTCATACGTCCTGCATCGCGATTTTGAAGTTGCTTCGATGCTAACTATATCACGAGTATATAAGATCTAAAGATTACTTGTACAAAGTTCGCTCGAGATCAGACGGGCATTTACCTTGCATTAACGTCTGCCAAAGATGTAACGAGGCTGCCCCGTCACTGATCCAGAACAGGCCTTCCATTAGTATTGGTTCTGTATTAAGAATATTCAAGCTAATAGTGCCGTGTGGTAGCGGCTTAAGAGAATCTACCACCCAATCTCATCCCGTGGGTGTCGTAAAAGTTGACAGAGGGAAAATTAAAACTAGAAGAATCTTTCAATTAAAATCAGAGAGAAAATTAATTGGAACATCAGAATAAATAAACAGCGGTTGTCAACCCGCCTGCCAATCGTGGGAACTACTGTAAAATTCCGCCCAAAATGAGAGCTGCAAACTTTTGTAGCAATCTATGGGGGAGGCCTATGTTCAGCAGTGGACTGGTGATAGGCTGAAATGATGATGATGATGAATCTAATATTTGAATTCGTAGCGTATAAGCAAATTGTTCAGCGACAGTGCGAGCACAGTTACCTGTATTTTTTGCAATACCGTTGTTTGATGGAAGTCGAGCATCAAAACTAGTAAAGCTATTTCGGCTTCAGTCTATCATGCCAACTGAAGCTGGGCAAAGCGTTCGTGGTCACAGACGTGGACCCCGAACTTGGTGCCGTGGCGCTGGCGTCGTTTGGACGCAAGGATGCCGGGTACAACAAGCTGGAGGAGCTTGACGAGGATCGCGTTAGTATGCTACTGTTTGCTTTTACAGAATACTTCAATTGGTCATAGATGCACCCGTGTATTCGGCTTTTCATCCAGGCGTCCGCGGACCATTCATATTTTTACTTTGATTTTAATTATATCGCGGAGCCGGTAGCTGTCGCCACTATCCGTTATGCTGACGACAGGCTCCAGTAGTTAGTGGTACAGTCTGTCGTGAAACAGTAGTGTGCAAACATTACTGTGTTTCGGTTAGAAGGGCACTGAGAGCTAGCGTAATCACGGGGCATAAGAGACTTAAGAACTCATGTCTCAGGGTGACGGGCGCAGTGTGGTGTCACACGGAAACGTTCTGGGTGACAAAGCATTTGTTATGGGTAGACGTTGCACTTACCATCAGGTGAACTTTTTGCTCGTTTCGTCACTTTATTGAATTAAAAAAACATCTACATTTTATACGTAAATTTGTCAATTACTTGCAGCGGGTCTAGCCCATCCTGGGTCGCGTAATCATCAATTTGGTAACTGTTTCCGTATGTTACAGATTAAAAACACAAACTCGTTATTATTTGTGGTAGGATTCCTCTATAGGGATCCGTCTTAATATGACCACCCCAGCGCTAGTTATTCTGCCGTGAAGGAATAGTGTGCAAGCGTTACTGTATTTCCCAAGTCACTTTATCCAATAAAAAAATTGCCGTTAAGGTATGTGTGTGTAGGAGAACGTGCGATGGGGCGTAGGGGCGGGCGTGGCAGCTCTGCGTCGTCGCGGCGTCGCGCAGCTGGTTGTCGACGTGGCAGCGAAGCCCGACGCCGCAGCTGAGGCAGCCGAGCTGGCTGCCTGGAGGTACACGACATGCACGATTTGATTTGCTCTTCGACCACGGCACTGGTGGTAGGTGGTAGGATTCCTATACAGGAAATTGTCTAGGTAGGTACCCCAGGTTCAGTTATTCTGCCGTGCAGCTGTAGTGTGTAAACATTGCTGTGTTTCGGTCTGAAGGGCACTGAGAGCTAGTGTAATCACTGGGCATATGAGACTTAAGAACTGACGTCACAGGGCGACAGGCGCAATGTGGTTTCACACAGAAATATTCTAGGTGACACAGCATTGCTATGGGCGGACGTTGCACTTACCATCAGATCAACGTTTTGATCGTTTCATCACTTTATCCAATAAAAAAAATATGTCAAAAGCTAACGTTCATCAATTATAATTCCCTTGGTTACTTAAGGTTCCAAGACTTCAAATCGAGTTCAGGCCGCAAGCCAACGCCGTCAGTGACGATGTTTAGTTCCAAGCAGACCGACGCCAGCCAGCAAGGTTCGGAGGAGTCCAATGAATCGAATGCCCAACAGTGGAATAGAGGGGTAGTAATGGGTCGCGCGCAGAATTGGGCTCGTTACTTATCCGATATGCCGGCCAACAAGATGGCTCCCGTCGATGTCGCGCAGGTAAGTGAACGATTAAAAAATTCAATCAACATAAAAATTATATAGTTAATAGAATCAGGCGTTACTTTGCGGAAATCCATTATAATGAAGGAAAGTAAGTTAATTTGCTAAACTCCTCATGCAAAATATAAAAAAAATGGTGTATATTACCTAGTTTTTTGAAGAGCACCTCCTTTAGTAGCGTGCACAAGCAAACTAACACCGCCACAAGTAACCGCCACCAGATACCCTCCATCAACCACTACAATACTACCACTAGATAATACACACCACTGAAGTCGAGAACACGACACGTGTTTCCCCAATGCCCCAAAATGAGGCATTATCAAGCGTCATAGACTCTACGAACGAGACTCAGCTTATATTTCGCATGCGGATCTTAGCAAACTAACTTACTTTCCTTCATAAAAATTATATACGAGTATTAAGTATCTATTTTAGGGCTTCGTAGTAAAGACGAAATTATAAATTCATCCTAACCCTCTGTCCGATATCACAGCCATTTTACTTTGAGACTATTCCATTTTACTTTGACACTATGTAGATTAAATTAAATTAAATTAAATATAACTTTATTGTACACTATAACAAAAGATACAAAACGAAAAAAAAGGTACAATGGGCGGCCTTATCGCTTAAAGCGATCTTTTCCAGGCAACCTTTGGATGGACAAAAACTAAAATTTAACTAATAAGGACGGCAGTGTACAAATGGCTAAACAAATCAATAAACTACAAAAATGAAATTTAAATATATATATGCATATACGAAATAAAAGAACAGAAAGATAAATACACATAAATGTAATTTTGCATGGAAGATGTTTTTTATAAACCGCTATAAGTACAATGGATTCAATGGAAATAAGGGTGTGAAGTATCGTTAAATAGGTCTTGAAAAACGATAACGAAGTTAAATAAGAACTCTTTCCTCCTCGTTTCTTCTCTGTCAGAGGAACCTCACTACGAAACGGCGTAAATTGTAAAAAATGACGTTTTCTTATATTTACGCGGACACTACACAAAAAGTCTGCAGGAAGTCTGCAGTCTGTGACCATGTTCTGGATCATCCCAACATTACATCAGATTTGATAAACCACAAATCCTCGCAAAAGAACACCGATTCCTACCAAGGATGATTCGCGAGGCTATTGAAATTAAAAAAACATCCTAATTTTAATAGAGAAGATGGTTGGGTATTACCACCAGCTTGGGATCCTATAATTAAAAAAATTAAGTCAAAAACCAAGCATACCACTGCAAGACTTCATGACACAGCTTAGCTCTTTCTGCGTAGATCGGACCACAAATAATAATTAAAAGCTGAAGGGGTACTTCGGGTTAACTATGACATCAGGATATATGTCACCTCAGTCCCCCCGTGACCATGGGTGCTGTAAAGCACTCGAAACGTCGGGTTAGAAATAACAAAATTAAACGGGATAAAATTAGTTTCATTTAAATGACGTTTGACAAACAAAATTTATATTTCTTACTTAATAAAGAATTTTCATATCATTTTATTTCTGCAGCGGATATCATCATTGCGAACATCACGAGGAAACCTGCATGTCTGAGAAATAAAAAATATTTCGAAGACATGTGCAGTCCGCCAACCCGCATTGGAGCAGCGCGGCGGATTCTTCCTAGCTCCGAAACCCCTGTGCCTGTGAAGGCCTATGCTCAGCAGTGGGACGTTTATAGGCTGAAACTTCATTTTTTTACTTTTACACGGTGTGTGTCAGGCGGCACTGGACGCGCTGTGCCCGCTGGGGGTGTCGGTAACGGTTCGCGACCGCGAGTGGGCGGCGGCGCAGCGCATGGAGGCCTTCCTGGCAGTGGCGCGCGGCTCCTGCGAGCAGCCCGTGCTGCTCGACTGCGCCTACAGCGCCGCGCCGCAGGCACAGCCGCCCGTGTTACTGGCCGCCAAGGGAGTCACCTTCGACTGGTACGCCACGTTTATTTATTGCAACAGTCAGAAGCTTTTCGCCAGTGTACTATTTTTATGGACGAAAATTACTATTAATTACTTACTATACTAGGCCGTGTGGTAGCGGCCTAAGAGAATCTACCACCCCATCTCATCCCGTGGGTGTCGTAAAAGTCGACAGAGGGAAAATGAAAACCAGGAGATGGGCAGCAGCATCTTGCTCGAACATCTAAATAAATAAACTGCGGTTGCCAACCCGTCTGCCAAGCGTGGCAACTATGGCAAAATCCCCCCAAAATGAGAGCTACAAACTTTTGTGGCAATCTATGGGGAGGCCTATGTTCAGCAGTGGACTATTGATAGGCTGAAACGACGACGACGATACTATACAATTACTTAATGACTATATAATTACTTACCGATGGTAGGTAGGTAGGAGCCAGTTATTCTGCCGTGAAGCAGTAGTGTGCAAACATTACTGTGTTTCGGTTTGAAGGGCACTGTGAGCTAGCGTAATCACTGGGCATATGAGACTAAGGAACTAATGTCTCAAGTGGCGGGCGGAGTGTGGTGCTGTACAGAGATATTCGGAGTAACACAGCATCTGTTATGGGCAGACGTTGCACTTACCATCAGGTGAACGTTTTGCTCGTCTCGTCACTTTAACCAATAAAAATAAAAAATACTAACTGCAAATGCTGTGTCATCTAGAAGATTTATGTGTGGCACCACAGTGCGCCCGTTACCCTAAGACGTTAGTTCTTAAGTCTCACATTCCCAGTGATGTGCTTCAAGGCAGAATAACTGGTCCTAGGGTGGTAACTACCTACACGGATTCCTGCATAGGAATCCTACCATCAGACCTGCAGCGTAGTAGTCAGATACTCTGACTACTACGCTGCAGGCCAAAAAATGAAGCCGCGAGGCCTAGTAGTCAGATACTCTGACTACTAGGCCTCGCGGCTAGACCACGCTGACAACATCTTTCCTATTGTCTTCCTTTATTAGATAATATGTATTGGATCAGAGTCAACAATGTTTATATTTTCTATTATTTCCGTTCTGTTTCAATGTTTGGCATTTGGTGGCGGCTTAAGAGAATCTAGCAGCCAACCCCATCCCGTGGAGTCAAAAGTAGGCGGAGGGAAAATAAAAACCAGATGATGGGCAGGAGCATCATTGTGGAACATCTAAATAAACTGCGGTTGCCAACCCGCCAACCAAGCGTGGACACTATGGCAAAATCCCCCTAAAATGAGAGCTATAAACTTTTCGGGCAATCTATGATGGAGGCCTATGCTCAGCAGTGGACTAGCGATATGCTGATATGATGGTGATTTCAAAGTCGCTTAGCTTTTGTTTTAATAAAATATTTTTACCGCAGCGGTGGGTTATGCCTGAAGCATCCAGATCAGATGCGAGAGAACCGTGGCAGTATGGCGGGCGCCGCTGTCGTGCTCGCTGCAATGAAAGCGATCGCGGAACTTAAGGCGAGTCAGTTTCCTCCTATCTCCTTATCGACAGCCACGGCAATCAACTAACCAGATTGATAGTGGCTCTTGGACTTCATCCTGGTTTAAGTTTAAATTTATGATACACTTGACTTAAATTTCTCATTAATTCCTAAAAACCGCGTGACTGGAACAGTCGTGGCCTCCAATCGTATCGCATGAGCGATACACTGCGCGGGTAGGTTTGGACAAGCGAGTGTCTCTTCCAGGTTCCGGGATGGGGGTCCCAAACGCCCAATAAAGCTTCCTTGGGGAGGACGATGACTCGAAGTGGTTGGGAGACATCCTTGTCGTACCGAGAGAACGCTGGAGGTAATGAGTACTGCCTCCGAGTCGATCTAATATTGTAGCACGACGATGGAGGGGCCACGATTTCGTTCCGAACGGAACTCCCGTGACCCCACTTCAGCGCTGTTGGAGACCACGGTGGGGTTTTTGGCGGTAAGAATCCGACATAACCCGACTGCCTCCTAACCGGTCGGATATCTATGCAGGATTCCCCCAAGTAAAAGAAAGTGAGTGTAAGTCTTCGGAGTAAGTCAGTTGATAGACTCCGGCAGTATCCGGAACTTGCGGCCGTGACCGAAAATCGGACAGGACATCAGAGCGTTCTTTTCTATAAAGGCGTTTTGCGCTAGCAAACCTACATATCCAAAAACTGTATTATTCACTGTCGACCAACTCGCAGCACAGCGTGAAGGTATAAAATGAATACCATCTCATTTTTAGAAAATACAATCACTGGAATCACAATCAGTAAATGATTTCATTATGTCCAAAAATGGATGGCTTCAATTTTTGTGGCGGGCTCTTCTAAGCACCGAAACTGTCTCAGAAATGAGAGGAGACCTGTGCTCCGCAATGGGATTTTTATAGGCTGTTACGTTGCTTTCTTTTTACTCTTTCGAACATATCGAATAGTCGTTGGATATTATATAAAGATGATAACCATCATACAAATAAACAAGCTACCGGTGGTAGGATTTCTATGCAGGAATCCTGCTAGGTACCACCGCAGGGCCTGTTATTCTGCCGTGCAGCAGTAGTGTGCAAACATTACTGTTTCGGTTTGTGGGGTACTGAGAGCTAGTGTAATCACGGGGCATATGCGACTTAAGAACTTATATCTCAGACTGACGGGCGCAGTGTGGTGTCACGCAGAAATTTTCTGGTTGATACAGCATTTGTTATGGGCAGACGTTGCACTTACCATCAGGTGAACCTTATGCTCGTTTCGTCAATTTATCCATTAAAAAAAAATCAATATATCATACATTAACAACGAAACACCAAAAGATAATACATACAACATACATACATAAAATCACGACTGTATCCCATAAGGGGTAGTCAGAGACTGGGCACTCACTGCAAAAACAGATGTCTGCCACAATCCACGTCTCACCAAAACAATATAATGCACTTGGTGTGATAGGTGGTGAGTCCATCGCCACCATGCGCTGTTGGGTGCACAGTGCAGTTTAATTCCTTACTCGCCTTTTACGAGATCCATTGGATGAGATGAGTGTAAGTATTCTTTTAACGAGCCGCATACATAGTAAGTATTCATTTGCTACACGCAGACACGTACGTGCATTATTTTATTGAAGTAATGACTTCACTTTACCAAACTCCACTGAAAACCAGCGCTGCGGTCTATTCGTAGCATTCTTTGCTGAGTGGAGTCCATTTCGACTTCATAATACAGCGTTACTTTTGTCTCCAGTGATTTACACATTTTTTTTATTGTCATTGTTTTTATTATATTTTTCTCCTTCTTTTATTTTCGTGCCCTGTGTGATTTCTGTATTGTGTATATGGAAACTCTGTCTATGTCTCTCATTCGCTCTCTTCAGCTCGTCACTAGTTTAAAGCTCAATATAGGCCTTCTCCATAAATTGGGGATATTTTGCCACAGTTGCCACGCTTGGCAAGCTGGTTTTCGGCCGTAGTTTATTTATTTAGCTGTTCCAGAAAGATGCTTCTGCCCATCTCCTTGTTTTCATTTTCCGTCTGTCGACTTTTAAGACACCGACTGGATGAGATGGGGTGGTAGATTCTCTTAGACCGCCACCACACGGAATTTTTATTATTTATTAGTAACTGTTTGATGATGAAGTAAAACTCTAGGTGCCAATAAACATACGGGCTGTGATACCACTATGCGAGAACCTGATAAGCGGTCAGTGTATGAAAGTCGGGGACGTGGTGCGAGCTCTTAATGGCATTAACATACAGGTAACAAAATACTGTGTAAATAATAGATTCAAATATAAATGAACATGAAAATAAACATGTAATTTTTTTATATACGTGTTATTATTGATGTTTTCGGACTTACAAATTTTAATAATTTTTCATAGTTTTAATTGTTACGTAAATTTTTTTATATGTTTGAGCAACTAAAATATGATTCGCAGTGCCCTATAAGAGGGTGTCATGATGTGATGGTCCTTAGGATTACATCTTTTTACTCATGAGTGCAATAGATTTTGAATTTGAACATAGTTTTTGTAAATTGATGGATATCTCGCACTAGGGACCATATTATATTAGACAACTTGGCCGACTGGCTTCCCTCGAGGCCAATGAATATATATATATAAACTAAGAGCCGTGGTAGCTCAAGGGCTAGGCGCTCGCTTTAATTTTCATAGTACGCGAGTGACCTGGGTTCGATTCCCGGTGCCGGCACCACTAAAATTGTTAATTGCAATTTTAAGTGCTGATTTACTACGTGCTCGGCTGTGAAGGAAAACATCGTGAGGAAACCTGCATGTCTGAGAAATTAAAAATATGTCGAAGACATGTGAAGTCCGCCAACCCGCATTGGAGCAGCGTGGCGGATTATTTCTGGCTCCAAAAACCCTCTCAGTAATGAGAGGAGGCCTGTGCTCAGTAGTGGGACATTTATAGGCTGAAACTTTACTTTTTTGTAAACTGCGGAGTACGGTACTAAATTATATCGATCTTATTACGTTTAAAACGTTTGTTCTAAGTTTAGTAAGTTTGCGGAAATCTATAACAGTAAATAACAGAAACAAAGAAAATTTTCTAAAATCCGCATGCAAAATTAACAAAGGTGTGTACAAGATAACTAACATCGTTACGGGAACCGAGGTATGCATAACAAAAAACACAATGTAATTTCGTTAAAACACAGAATCGAATCCTGTCTGCTCTGTCTTTTTTAAAATACCAGCCGAAGCCCGCGACTACGTCCGCGTGGATTCAGGTTTCAGTGTATTTTTTTTGCTATATCTAAATCGGTTCAGCGGTTAAACCGTGAAAAGGTATCAAACAGACGGAGGGATAGAGAGAGAGTTACTTTCACATTTATAATATTAGTATGGATTACAATAATTAACAGGCTATATTATATCTCATATATAAATTGCCTAAGATATATAATTTAACCTGTTCAAAGTTCACAAATGTTCATTAATGTAAGCAAGAAAAAGTGTCGGCCTTAGTATGCTTCCTCGCGGAAACCCTTAAACTGAAGTTGAGTAAGAACTGAGACGATGAAGAACTTTTTTTGTTTGATAGAATTAGTTAAATAAACTAAAAATAAAACCGTTTTGCCCCCTGTTCAAATTTGATTTAAATTTTTTAGTGTGTGAAGTGATGGATAGATAGTGTCAAAGGCCCTACATAGAGTTTATATCGTTGTTATTACGTGCACAGTGGTGAAGGAAACTATTGTATGGAAACCTGGTTGTCTTCTTCATCAGTTTGTTACTGGTCCACTGATGGACATATGCCTCTCCCAAGAAACGAGAATTTTGATTTTTAACCCGACGTTTCGAGCGCTTTACAGCACCCATGTTCACGGGAGGACTGAGGTGTCATTAATCGGTGTTATCTTAAAAAATCTGAAGCTAAAGTCGCTCGAAACGACGGGTTATAAATAGCAAAGTGATAAAATCCGTAAAAGAAAGTTTTTAAATGTATAAAGAAAATATTCCATTACATGTGCGCCAACCCGCACTACAGTGGCGTGCAAGATCGGTCTCAAAACTTTTTTAAAACGAGAGTAAGACTAGGCCCTGCAGCGTGATGTCTTTAGGTTGCTCCACTATTTCTAGATCGAGGACACGGACATGGAAGGTCGTCTGATGCTGGCAGACGCGCTGGTGTACGGACAGGCCATGTACCGGCCCTCCCTTGTGGTTGACGTCGCCACGCTGACACGTGTGTATTCGTGATACATAGTAATCTTCGGTTAGCGTACCTGACTTCTGCGCCGCGTGACCCGGGTTAGAGTCCCAACCGGAGCGAACATTTGGGCAATCATTTTAAGCCAAAATCATATTATTGTTAAAAGCTTTTATTCGTAGGGCCTATGTCCAATAGTGAACTTCAAATGTTAGCTATAGTACATGTCAAGACAAATCTATCAAGCCTAAAGACGATTCTGTATTGAGGACTTATGTGGTCTGCAGGTGGCCCTGGCAGCAGCATCAGGTCCAGCTCACCTTAAAATTGCATTCCCATCAGGTTTAGGCATGACTACCAGATTTCAGCCTATTCGCGCCACGAGAACTGGTTCAAAATTTAGCTGCAAATTTCGACCTAAACAAACATACGAACATTAACATTACAAGTTAAAATAAAACCATCATCATCATCATTTCAGCCCACAACTAGTCCACTGCTGAACATAGGCCTCCTCAATAGATTGTCGCAAAAGATTGTAGGTCTCAATTTGGGAGGATTTTGCCATAATTGCCACGTTTGACAGGCGGGTTGGCAACCGCAGTTTTTTATTCAGATTTTCCAGGAAGATGCTGCTGCGAATCTTCTGGTTTTATTATCCCTCTGTCGAGTATTACGACACCCAAGAGATGAGATGGGGTGGTAGATTCTTTTAAGTCGCCACCACACGGCTTAAAAGCTTGTTACCACAAATCGTAGGTTTCCGGCTGTGTTGCGCATTTGAAATTTTTGTCTGTAAGATGCACCCACGATACAGGAAAAGATGCTAGTATAGGGGTGGCGACAGTTTCAAAAAAAAAAAAAAAAATCTTCTGGTTGATTCTAATGACGGTGTGGCACGGTCGCTGTCAAAATGGGTCAGCTGTATTAAATTTATAAGTCTTCTAATTATTTCTGATTTGAAGATAGCGATACGACTGTACAGATTCTAATTCTAAATAAATAAATAAATTTCTTTGCCAGATAAATTATTTATTTATTTATCCTTTATTGCTGACACCTTAAGCTAAGGGCTACAATGGGCGGACTTAATGCCTAGTGGCATTCTCTACCAGTCAACCCTTGTTATGGTGAAAAATAGAAGGCAGGTGCTAACCAAAGAATAAAAAAGAAGAAATAAGAGGAAAATAAATTTATGATTTTGTAAGATATATTATAAATAAATTATACATATATAAACACATATACAATTAAATATGAACCAAATAATTATAACACTACATACATAAATAAATATATAAACACAGATATATACATACATATATGTAAAATAATAAAAACCGAAAATGAGATAAGCCGAATGACATCAATGATCCTTTAGGTAAAGTTCACGAATTAATTTCTTGAACATGTTTCTATTAGGGGCTGTTTTGATCTTATCAGGGAGGGCGTTCCAGAGGAGTGTAGCTTTAACAGTAAAAGAAGAGTTATAGTATCCTGTATTATGTTGTGGAATGCAAATCTTAAGATGGTTTATGGAACGAGGTACTGTGATGAGCAGAGTGAAGATATTGGAGAGTATTCTTAAGATATGAAGGAGAATTGGAATTAGTTAATATAGAATACAATAATAATTGAATTCTGGAGCAACGCCTTTGACGAATAGAAAGCCATCTAAGCTTAGAACGGTAAGAAGAGACGTATTTACGTAAACCGAAAATGAATCTAATGCAATTGTTTAGAAGGCGCTCCAACTTATCCAGACGGGATTGGGATGGGATTGGGATAGGTCCGGGTAACACACATCTGCATAGTCAATGATGGGTAAAACCAAGGACTGAATAAGCAACAGCATAGTTTTAAAGGGTAGGAAATTTTTAAGACGATAGAGAGAACGTAAGGTGGCAATAACTTTCCGGCTAACTTCAGAAACCCGTAATTCCCAACTCAACGAGTGGTCCAAAAGCAAGCCAAGATTTTTTACGGTATTAGAGAATGGATTTAACGTTCCATTGAAATAAACAGGAGTAAGGTTACCGTTATCAATCCTGGCCAGCATCCTTGGACCACCCATTATTGCTTTGCATTTAGAAGGATTAACAGGGTCTCCATATCTATGCGACCAATCCCTAATAGATGCAAGATTGTCATTAAGATTGTTTAAGCTGTTATTAAGATCGTCAGTGTCTGCTTGAACATAAAGCTGCAGATCATCACCATACAGATGATACGAACAGTTAACAACTGAGGTGATAGAGTTAATAAATAACGAAAACATTATAGGAGAAAGTATACCACCTTGCGGCATCCCAGTTTCAACGTCCGTCCAGCAGAACACTGCTGACCTAAACGGACATACTGTTGGCGACCGCGAAGATAAGATGAAAACCAATCCAAGGCTGGTGTTGAAAATCTAAGGTAAGTAAGGTAAGATATAAGGATATCGTGATCAACTGTGTTGAAAGCATTTGAAAAGTCGACAAGCACTACCACTGTTAGCTTCTGTTCATCCATAGCTTTTCTTACGTCATCAGTGACCTTAATAAGAGCAGTAGTGGTACTGTGACCCGGACGAAATCCAGATTGATAAACGTTCAATAAGTTATGTTTGGTTAGAAAAACAGAGATTTGCTTATGTACACAGGCCTAAAGAACTTTAGAAAGAAAAGGAAGAATAGAAATCGGACGAAAATGATTAGGTAAGAAAGGATTGGGGATTTTAGGAAGTGGTAGTACGAGTATAAAAGCCCTTTTCTACAAGGTCGGATAATGACCAGAGTCCAAGGAAAAATTTATTATGTGGGTAATTGCTGGTAAAAGGTACTCCAGTATCATCGTTATCATTTGCTTACTTACCTCGTCGCTTCCCACAGCCTCAAATTTAATTGCTAACACAGTATTTTTAACTTCATTGAGAGTTACCGGTGTGAACTGAAAATATGGAATTTGAAGAGGTGACATACAACCAATAGAGGTAATTGTTTGAGACCGGACTTTAGGGTCCATAGATAGACTAGAAATAAAATGTTGGTTTATGTCATTCAAAGTGAGCGATGAGGCATGGTTTAAAGGACACGGCTTTAAAATGCCGAGAGATTTCAGAAATTTCCACACATCAGCGGTAGAAGAGTATTAGAGTAGAGTAGAGAAGTATTAATAACATTTTCATGGATATAACGGCGTTTAGCATTTCGTACCATCTGATTGCATTTGTTTCTAAGCAATTTAAAATGAGACCAGTTCTCCTCTGTGCGTTCCCGTTTAAATTTGCGAAAAGCCCGATCCCGTCTCGCCATTGCCATCTTGACGTCTCTACGCCTATACGCCAAGATGTACAGGTGCATGCACATTGTTTACAATATTGTTTAGTAGCAAAACGTTGTTGTTTAGATCAACTGTAGTCGCTGCTGCTAAAGAGGCCAGATCGATAAGCGATGCGTCACTCCTGAGTTTGTCATTATCCATTCTAGAAAAATTGCGTAAATTAAGAAAAGTGGGAATAGGTTTGGGAGGAATGAGTTTATAGGGAAAATAAATTAGATCATGGTGGGAAAAGCTAGGAGCAGACAGCTGACCGTGCTTTTTGACACGGTCAGGGGAAGCCATAATAATAAGGTCAATCCATGAATCATCAGTGTGATGAGTAGCCGAAAACGGGAGAATATGGAGATATTGGGATGACCCATCCCTAACGATGCGCAGACGGCGTGCTGCTGGCGACCGGCGGCGGCGCGTTCGGCTGCTTCAGCAGCGGCGAGGCGGGCTGGCGCGCGCTGCGCAGCGCCGGGGCTCGCGCCGGCGACAGGCCCTGGCGCTTCCCGCTCTGGGACTACTTCCGCACACAGCTGCTCGGTGAGTGCCCGCTCACTGTCGCCAATCCCAAACAGGCAGATGCCAATTTTTGTCTAGTTGCATGTCGGTTTTCGCTGAGTTTTGACTATGTATTTACCTTCACGTTTATATTTATATAAATATGCCATTTTCTCATAGGGGATAGGCAGAGACGACACCCGTAGCCCATTGTTTGCTCCCGTGAGAAGCGAGACCTGACCGCCATGTTGGCACGAGTAAAATATTACTCCCCATTGCGCGAGCGGCTGTCCTTACAATACCTTAGTCGGCTCTTACGACACCTCCATGGGAAAGAGGTAGGCTACTCTACTCTGCCTCTCTCCTAGACGGAATCCGTTTAAGTAAGTATCACCGCAGGGCAAGCTATGTTGCGGTGAAGCAGTAGTGTGCAAAAATTACTTGGCATAGAACTGTTGTCTCAGGGTTAGGGACGCAGTGTGGTGCCACACAGAATTGTTCTGGGTGACGTAGCATTTGTTATGATCATATATTGCTCTCAACATAAGGTACTTAACTTACGATTTGCTCGACACGCCTTGTCCTTAAAAAACCTTGGTCCTTAGTCATGTGGTTATTTTAGATCAGGCATATTTGGAATTTGATGAGGTCATTATCTCCAATAGCAACGATATTTTTATTCGACTTTACTAATGGGTCGTGATGGGGCGATGGAATCGTTTAAGCTGTCTCACACCGATAGATTAAAATATATGAAATACACCGCAGATGACCCTGCAGTGGACCTGAGGAACAAAGGATCTGGAACGGCTACGCCTTGCCTCGGTGCAGCGTTTCTAAGGGTAAGATTTATATTTATTAAAGGTTTGGCAGATCAAGTGGTCTGAACTGGGGAAGACGTCGCTTCCTACCTTACATATATTAAAAACATCTTTAGATGTTGTACATATCTTAGAAACTTTAATAGCGCGATGTTGGACGTATGAGATATTTCTTGAGCTTCTCTGTGTCGACATAGATGTCACTACAAAGGCTGTAATAACAACACTAAACAATATTTTGTATTGTAATTGGCGCCCAACACGCGCTTGGTATGTTGTCAGTTTTACGACCTTTAGCCGTCGACGGATTATTTCTATATAAGTTTTCTCTTCGTAAAATTTCTTCGAGCTCGATGATAGTAAATATTCGAGGGCAGCGTTTCTGTTATTCATAATAAATATTTATGGATTAATTGATGATTGTTTAATTTACTTGAGAACTTACTTTTCAGTGACATTTTTGAAGTACCTAAAGCTTTTTTGGGCACGATGAGAATAACATTTCAAGGTCGAATTTGATTGCAACGTTACTGTTGTTCTTAATTTATATTTCTCGATTGTTTATATACTGATGAGTTTTTTTTTATTGTATTAAGGGATGAAACGAGGAAAGCGTTCACCTAGTAGTAAGTGCAACGTCTGCCCACAACAAATGCCGTGTCACCCAGAACATTTTTATGTGACACCTCACTGTGCCCATCACCCTGAGACATCAGTTCTTAAGTCTCATATGCCCAGTGATTACGCTAGCTCTCAGTGCCCTTCGAACCGTAACACAGTAATGTTTGCACACACTACTGATTCACGGCAGAATAACTGGCCCTGGGGTGGTACCTACCTAGACGAGTAGTTTTTTGTTAATTGATGTTCATTTATTTCAATTCTAATCCAATTATTTATATATATGTTTAATTTCTGTCACGTGTGCTGAGCTGCAAGCAAGTTCGCCTGGTGGTATGCGGCGCTTACCTTGTATAACAGTTCAATCGGAATGACGTTTACCACCACACTGTGCTCGTCGCCCGAGACATAGGTCCTTAAGTCTTCTTAAGTTCACCAGGCCCGAAAATCAATAATTAGTGTTTTTGCACAAATGCATATGCATTCGAACCCAGGACTCGTGGCGTAGCAGTCAGATAGTCTGACCACTGGTCTGTGTTGTAAACAAGGGACGACCTATTTTGGGCATTGTCATTTGTTCTAAAAAGTGTGAGATACGAAAACGAAGAATCAATTTGACTGGTGGTGGAATTCCTCCGTCCGTCCGTCTAGATAGGTACCACCGCATGACCAGTTATTCTGGCGTGAAGCAGTAGTGGGCAAACATTACTGTTACGGTCTGAAAGGCACTGAGACTACCTCTCAGTAATCCTCTCCTCTGTAACCATTGGGCGCATGAGACTTATGAACTGATGTC
The DNA here is from genome assembly GCA_019845155.1 of Luehdorfia chinensis. NCBI lineage: Eukaryota > Metazoa > Arthropoda > Insecta > Lepidoptera > Papilionidae > Luehdorfia > Luehdorfia chinensis. The sequence continues at coordinate 4,858,569 of JAHVAK010000390.1, forward strand.
TCAAAGTGACGGGCACAGTGTGGTGTCACACAGAAATACTGTCGGTCACACAGAATCTGTTTACAGATGTTGTACTTACCATCAGATGATCAGTTGAAAGTATTCTCGTCGCGTCACTTTATCCAATATAAAATGGATATAGCATCATTCCTTCTTTTTTCGAGGCCGAAAAGTGGGCTACGTGTGTGCCCCTGCCTACCTATACGGAAAAAAAGGCGTGACTGTATGTAAAAAAAAACGTTTGTCAGAACTTTGTATGCGGCGATTGGCTGCATCTGGATGTGACGGGCGTGGGCAAATTGTCCCACGCTGCCGCTCCGCCCTACTTGCGCCGCCAGCGCATGAGCGGCCGCCCCACCAGGACACTCGCCTACTTCCTCGCGCAGCTGCCACACACCCCAGCTCCCCACACCGACACACACTCACTCTGAATCCCATGCCATTGTCACAAACCTGCAAACCTAACTAGTAAAGGAGAGAAAGTTGATTTGCTAAGATCCGCATGCAAACCGACTCGGCGGCTGACTGTCGTAGAGTCAACATCAATTAATAATGCCCGTTTTTGAGGTGATAACACGTGTCGCGTTGTCGACTTTAGTGGTGTGTATTGCCTAGTGGTAGTGTTGGAGTGTATTGGTTTGCTTGTACACGCTGTTGGAGGCGGGCGGTGCTCTTCAAAACTAGGTAATACACACCATTTTGCATTTTGCATGCGGATCTTAGAAATTAACTTTCATTCTTCGTTATATCCTATCGTAATGGATTTCCGCAAAGTAACGCCGGATTCTATTAAATCTAACTAGACCAAAAATGCACAGCTAACTCACGCTCCAATAACTTAAATTTCATTGTCATCATGTCACATACTGAGTCTTCTCCACGAAGACAAAGATTTTGCGTAATCGTAACTCAAATTGGTTATCGCTCCACACAACATGAGCCGTAAAAGCCTCGGGTCAATCATAGTGTGTGAGAATAAACTGGGATCAATTCCCGTCGGTAGGATTCCTATTCAAGAAATTCACCTAGTTAGGCACCACCGCAGTTGTTCTGCCATGAACATTGATAACCAATGTTGTGTATATAAATTGCTGTGAAACAATAGTGTGCAAATATTACTGTTTCGGTCTAGTAATGACAGTTGAATGACAGTTAGTCGTCGGTTCGAAAAGGGAAGAACCGATTTGCACGTCATAGCTCATACCTTCAGTATGATCTTTTCTATACAATGTTAAAAAAAATCTTTTTAAATGTACATCCGGCTAAAATCCGTGATTGAGATAAATTATTATGAATTTTACTTTGTGTGAGGTGTTGGTTTACCACGTTTTGTATTGCCCTGTTGTCACGATTTTGTTATATTAAAATAGATAAAACAGTACATTCGTTTTTTTATTTTATAACCAGCTATGCCCCGCGGATTCAGCGATAAAGCCGACCCCGATCAGTGGTATACATATATACACGCCAATTTCAATCGTATTTTGGGGTTTTTAATTTTTTTACGCAGCATTTTTTTGTGCTATTGCAGCAGTGAGCAGTGAGTCAGGTCAGACAGAGGGCGGGGCGGGACGGCGACGCGACGCTGGCGGCGTGACGGTCGCGACGCGTCCCACCCCGCCCGCTGTCTGACCAAACCTTAAGGCACTGATAACTACTTTAATTACTTAGCATATGAGAGAGTGTGGTGGCGGCTCGTTAAAAGAACACTACCACTCCATCTCATCCAATGGATCTCGTAAAAGGCGAGTAAGGAATTAAACTGCACTGTGCACCCAACAGTGCAGGGTGGCGATGGGCTCACCACATATCACACCACGTGCATTATATTGTTTTGGTGAAACGTGGATTGTGGCAGTCATCTACTTTTGCAGTGAGTGCCCAGTCTCTGACTACCCCTTATGGGATACATTCGTGATCTTATGTATGTATGTATGTATGAGACTTGACAATTGGGGTCTCACCCCTCAACTGCCCCCCCCTCTCAACTGTAAGGGATAGCGTGGTTGTGTATTTTTGCATGTTGTTTTTTATTAATGTAAATTCCACCCGGATCCCCTCAACTTCAAACCCTATTTGCGGTTTTTAGTCAACATCTCGTCTAACATTATAACAAAGTGGGTTAACAATTCTAGATAATTGTTCACTGGTACATAACGTCATGCCCCGATTCGTCATAGTCGGCTAATAATAGCTCGTTATATTTTTCAGTGACCCTGTACTTTAGTAGGAAAATAACGTTACATATGAAGTCATGAACATAATCACCTTTGCAGTCATTGCATGCTAACTGATAAAGCTAGCTGACTGACTGAGCTAGCTAACTGATAAAAAATCTTTTATTTAAGGTTTTCTTTTATTTACGCGAATATTACACATTTAAATAAAACTATTTTTTACGGATTTTATCGCGTTTAATTTAGAACTATTTTTAACCCGATTTTACAGCACCCATTACCTTCATAATTAAAAGCTGAAGGTACTCCGGGTTAACTATGACATCGGGACAACTGTCACCTCAGTCCCCCCGTGACCATGGGTGCTGTAAAGCGCCCGAAACGTTGGTTTAAAAATGTTCAAAATTAAACGCGATAAAATCCGTTTAGTTTTATTTAAAAATCTTTTATTATTTTATTACTTGATGTAGTGACGAAACGAGCAAAACGTTCACCCGATGGTATAAGCAACACCTGCCCATAGCTAATGCTGTGTCACGCAGAACATCAACACACCACACTGCGCTCGTCATCCTAAGAAGTCAGTTCTCAAGTCTCATATGCCCAGTGATTACGCTAGCTCACAGTGCCCTTAGAACCGAAACACAGTAATTTTTGCACATTACTGCTTCACGGCAGAATGACTGGCACTGCGGTGCTACCTACCTAGACAGATTCCTGCATAGAAATCTAAGGTATTGTGCGGACAGCCTTTATTCCTACAGAATAACACCATAATATGCAATGCTGTCACTATACTGCTCGTGGGAACGCAATGAGATTTTTATTGACCACTACCAAAATGGCGGCGACGTGGTTCGCTACCCGTCATGTCCCGTTTCCAAAGGTCGCGAAAACTGGGCGACTTGTGTGGCCTCTGCCTACCCCGTATATGGGAAAGAGGCGTGACTGTATTTAAAAATACAAGTTACAGTATAATTCATACAGGCGTAAATTTTGTAATCCTCTGTAATTTAGAATATCCTTATGATGCGTAGAGGACAGTTCATGTTACCTTCACTGATGGTTGTTTTTTGCTATAGCTGTTGTAATCTTTGTATGAAAAGCTGTCTGTCCGTTCCAATCCCATTTTCTACGAATTTCAACAATGTTTAGTTCAGGTACAGTAAAACTAAAGCAAAGTTTCAGCCTATAAATGTCCCACTGCTGAGCACAGGCCTCTCATTCCTGAGAGGGTTTTGGAGCTAGGAAGAATCCGCCACGCTGCTCCAATGCGGGTTGGCGCACATATCTTCGAATTTTTTTTATTTCTCAGACATGCAGGTTTCCTCAGTGTTATCCTTCACCGCCGAGCACGTGGTCAATCAGCACTTAAAATTGCAATTAACAATTTTAGTGTGGTGCCGGCACCGGGAATCGAACCCAGGTCACTCGCTTACTATGAAATTTAACGCGAGCGCCCCTGAGCTACCACGGCTACAGGTTATTTATTAATTCTTTACTAACCACACCTTAACTACAATGGGCGGACTTAATGCCTCGTGGCATTCTCCGCCAGTCAACCTCTGGTTGATGGTGATTACGTAGCCCTATAAATTTAAAAGCCCGTGGTAGATCAGGGGCTAGGCGATCGCTTTAAATTTCATAGTACGCGAGTGACCTGGGTTCGATTCCCGGTGCCGGCACCACTAAAATAGTGAATTGCAATTTTAAGTGCTGATTTACCACGTGCTCGGCGGTGAAGGAAAACATCGTGAGGAAACCTGCATGTCTGAGGAATAAAAAATATTTCGAAGACACGTGAAGTCCGCCAACCCGCATTGGAGCAGCGTGGCGGATTCTTCCTAGCTCCAAAACCCTCTCAGGAATGAGAGGAGGCCTGTGCTCAGCAGTGGGACTTTTATAGGCTGAAACTTTACTTTTAACTTTTATACATTTAAAAATTCTACAGCTATTTAAAATGTTTTTTGGAGATTCAGTCATAGATTTTGTAATTATCAGATATTTTGCATTAACATACTTTTCTTAAAATTTCAAAAACGGCGTCTAAAAATAGTGACTATAGTTTGTTTTTGTTTACATACGTAAAGTGTATGAGAACCGAGTACACATATTACGGAAGTAATATTACTGGTGGTAGGATTCCTATGCAGGAATCCGTCTAGGTAGGTACCACCCCAGGGCCAGTTATTCTGCCGTGAAGCAGTAGTGTGCAAACATTACTCTGTTTCGGTTTGAAGGGCACTGTGAGCTAGCGTAATCACTGGGCATTTGAGACTTAAGAACTGATGTCTCAGGGTGACGTGCGCAGTGTGGTGTCACACAGAAATATTCTGGGTGAGACAGCATTTATTGTGGGCGGACGTTGCACTTACCATCAGGTGAACGTTTGCTCGTTTCGTCACTTTAAAAAATAAAAAAAAAGTTAGGGTTGCCACCGTGATTATTATATTTAAATTATATTTTATTATGAAGTACAAATTAATTGTGTACTTCATCACACAATTAATGACGCCGTGTGGTAGCGGTCTAAGAGAATCTACCACCCCATCTCATCCCGTGGGTGTCGTAAAAGTCGACAGAGGGAAATTAAAACCAGGAGATGGGCAGCAGAATCTTATTAGAACATCTGAATAAATAAACTGCGGTTGCCAACCCGCCCGCCAAGCGTGGCAACTATGGCAAAATCCCTCCAATAAGAGAGCTACATACTTTTGTGGCTATCTATCGGGGAGGCCTATGTTCAACAGTAGACTTGTTATAGGTATAAGTGTTATAAATATTAATTTATTTACACAATATTTCGTGATTAAAAGGAGAATTTTAAGATGTTTCTCCCATAACTAACTTTTCTAGGAATTTTAATATTTGTTATATTTGCATCATAAAATATATTAAAAATTTACTAATGTACAAGTCACTGGTGGTAGGATTCTAAAGCAGGATTCTGTCTAGGTAGGTACTACCGCAGGCCTAGTTATTCTGCCGTGAAGCAGTAGTGTACAAACATTACTGTGTTTCGGTTTGAAGGGCACTGAGAGCTAGCGTAATCACTGGACATATGAGACTTAAGTACTGATGTCTCAGGGTGACGGGCGCAGTGTGACGTCACACAGAGATGTTGGTGACACCACTCTGAAGGGTGAACGTATTTCTCGTTTCATCACTTTATATAAATTTTTTTTACACACATTATCTCATAAAAAGGACAGCAACTACGTATGAAGGGGTCTGGTGTAAGGATATAGGGACGTGTTAACTTTAACAGGATAGTTGAGGTGGTGGTGGTGGTATACAGAAATGAAACACCGATACTTATTGACCTAAAAATGAAGAAACATTTATTTTCAGTATGTCTTTTGTAAAATTTAATAACAGAATGAATCAAATGTGGTAAGAGACAACAGAGCGGAGTACTTTCCATTCGATAGAATAAGTTTCACCAACAATAGAAATATAATATTTATCAAGTCATTTACAGATACCAATCAATGCAGTACATATAAATCTAATTTAGTCGTTTACTGAGTTAGTTAAATTTAAACATCCATATGATCATCAATGTACAGGGAGCGACGCGCGGCGCGCGCTAGCTGCGGCCAAACTCGACGTTGTTTTTTTTTTTTGGGATTTTTTCGATTTTAATCATCGCGTACTTTATAAATATCTCATACTTGAAAAAAATTTACATTAAAATGTATCGGAAAGTGCGGACTCTAGCACCGCAAAGAGCAGAGCGCGACGCAGACACGCACGCACGCACACATACATAATTATACACAAATATAAATTATGAGCCGACACGAACCCGAGGTATACCATCACATCGCGACGCACTCGTTCGCTGTACGCCACACTTGCACTTGCTTACAGTTACATTAACGGAATACTTTAAGTCTAAATAAAGGGATGCGCGGGGGGCGGTCGCGACCGAGGCCCGGACCGAGACCCGAGACCGGACCGCGGCCGGGACCGCCCCAGCGCCCGTGCGCGATACACGATACAATTATACCATTAAACTGAAACGATGACAATATTTAATTTATCGCAAACACTAGAGAAATGCAGGTCCAATACGATGGTAATATTGTGTGTCATGAAACAAAATGTATATTTAAATTCTCTGCTTTTTACACACACACTAACCGGCGGCTCACTTCGACGTCATCATGGTGACGAATTCTGGAAGCAAACGGAAAACATCGATTAGTATTGGGGGGGGGGGGGCAGCTGAGCCGCTTCTCACCCGCAAACATGTCTACATGAAACGTGAGAGCAGTAAACTTGACACAGAAACAGTAGTAACCGACAGAGAGAGAGATGCACTATTCAACAGACACCCGTTAGACAGCAACCACTAGATTATGGTGTAAATCAATTGAGAATCGGAACATCAAACAAATGCCTTGGACGATTACCGCCACAGGCATGTACTTGATGGTACGCGTACACAGAGACCATAGGAAACCATCGTCATGCCACTACAAATAAGGGTTTATTGGAAATACCACCCTCCGAAAATCGACGGACACGCAGACCCGTTGCAATGACGTTTGCTGCTCGTTAGTTCAACCATAAAGCCAAGTACGCTGGAGCAAAAGGCGGTAAGAGCAAGCGGGGGAATCGCCAGGTGGTATTTCTTTGAAAACTTCTATACAGATATTAGACACATGCACCAATCTACAGGCGTTCCTGCGGACGGACCGGATGCAACGCTGTCTTTTGACAACGTTGCAGACGGTCGAGAAGTTTAGAGACACAAGAATGGTGACCAAACTGGTGGTGAGAAAGGGTGAGTGGAGGGCGGAGTTGGAGGGGGGAGGGGCGGCTAAACATGTCCAAGGAACAGTCATTAACGAGCAGCAAACCATTGAGAAACACTGTCAGTACCTAGTGGTGGACCGCGCTCGACGTGGGCCTTTACACTACTAGGGGAAACGTTTCGAGATCACAGCACTATCGCAGAGTCTTTCCTTATTGTTAGTTAATGTAACGATATCACAGTGCACGGCCGAGAGCTAGCGGCTGCCGTCGCCGCTCGCGAATATGATTTGCGCGAGGGCGTGGAAGTCTGTAAGAGAAACGCCACGGTCGGTTCAGACTGCTCGCTTGCGGGCAGGGTCGCCATGGAGTCTGTTCCTGTACCGTTACCAGATCTACTGCAAACTAAGATACCGAGACCGTTTTTTTTACATATCCACGGCTTCCATACTTCGGCATTCCTAACATCAAGAGTAATTCCTAAAATGTTCAATTTATCATTGGAAATTTCCTCATCGGACAGACCTGGCAACCCCGCAATGAGCGTGGCGCGCCGCCCACTCGTGTTACGAATGCATTAGTCAGATAAATGAAACTGTTATATCAATAGTTCTGTGGAACATACTAAAGGATCTACTTTATAGACGGATTTAAAAGTGCATGCATGAGACCAATACGCCCGATTCCCGTGGTAAAATTGACAAGGACAATTGGAGATACGCATGCAAAGCTACAAATGTCCCCCATCCAGTTTCCTAGCATAGTTCTTAATAAGTTAGTATATTACGGTATGTATGTGAGTCTAGCAGTTACCTGGCCCATAAAAATTCACTTATTTCAATATTTACTTTTCAGTTTTAATTTTGGTACCGACTACTAGAGAACGTGAAATGGAACCAGTAGAAAACGTGGCTTTCTTTTCCGCTTTCAGTTGCACGAGAAGGCGACCGGTTTGAAAGTCATTAAGAGCGCCGCTATCTCTTAAAATGTAAGAAAGCTATTTGCAGCCTACGTTGACAACTTCCGACAAAATTCTGTTATTTCTCAATTGCCTCGCGTTAAATTTTCCAGATAACGTTCTTCAGTGACTTTTATTCTTTACAGAATTCTAATCATGTCTCATACTATCTTAATTTAATGCCATGGCATTAAATTTGTTATATCTTTTTATAATCTTAAACATATAAAGGGTTGGGTACGCCAAATGTGGAAGTCAGCCGAGTTGCGCATACTCTTTATCAGCACAGTAATCCCACTAGCAAAGTTTCGGGGCTCGACAAATTTGTTCAAGATTGTGTCGACCTCGACACCGTCTTTATTAAACAAATCTCATTAAATTATACTTAATACTTCATACTTAATTTTTTTTTTATTTTATTTATATTGAAGTTATATTGCTTTTTCCTAACCTAACATTTTCTTTTAAAATCTTCAAACGGTAGCGGTATACGATTTTTAAATGCGGTCAAAAATGAAAGGTGACTGGACGAAGACGTCCATACATCAATTGTAACGTAAACATGGGGATTTGCGCGTATTTTATTTGTTACGGCGAAATACTCTTTTGTTGAATCCCCTCCAAATAGAAATGGTCCTTCGGGACAATGTCGGGACTATCAAATATTTGATAAGTGTATTTATAAATGCTATCATTAATTATTAATATTAATATTGTTTCAACTTATGGCAAGTCTTGGATTTATCATTTAAACAGACTAGCTATGAGATCGTGGTAAGCGGTCTGGCGAGTGGCATCCAACCAACAGACTCGTCGTTCGAATCCCAGCCAAAGTCAATCAAAGTTTGTATAATACACAAACTATTGTTGGGGTCTAGTTGTGTTGTCTGTCTGACGTGTCCATTGATCTCGCAGGAAGACGCAGCCGAATGCCATTGAGTTTGCTGCACTCACTGCAATATAACATATCCGGCACATACTACGGTCATACGCGCGACATGTTGCTGTCAACTGGAAAATGTCGTCGTGGTAGAAATCGGCTAATGGAATATCATCAACATTATTACAATTTCCTTGAATACCACCAAATCTGCTGTCTTTTGTGTCGAGTAAATACAAACCTGTTATGTAAAATTCGAGGTAACGTGGATTGGCTTTTACTTCGTAACCATCGATCATAACACAGGGCAGTATCGAATAATTACTTTGACTTACTGATAAAGTTCTGCTTCTTAATCAGCTTTTATATGACTGTCGCATGCAATACTGTGAAATATACATAACGGGTGATAATAGCGAAGGGCAATAATTCAATTGTGAAACGTATTTCGTCTAATGATTGCAAAACAATATGGCACACGGCTGTCAGTTGTAGAATCAGTTTTAAAAACGCGAGGAAATAAATTGGGCGTGAATTTGTGTCATTAGCGCAGAGATGAAATCCTATGGATCTCGTAAAAGGCGAGTAAGGAATTAAATTGCACTGTGCACCCAACAGCGCATGGTGGCGATGGGCTCACCACCTATCACACCAAGTGCATTATATTGTTTTGGTGAAACGTGGATTGTTGCAGTCATCTGTTTTTGCAGTGAGTGCCCAGTCTCTGACTACTCCTTATGGGATACAGTCGTATTATTATGTATGTATGTATGAAATTCACTTTACTGATTGCCCTTTTATCTTAGCAATAACTTCCCCGACAGATTAAAAACACTTAAAGTAGAAATATTTACTAGTTTAGACATTGAAACCCGTCTTAAATTTGTTAATAAAAAAGAAGTGAATTAACAAAATATTTTTCAAACCATCATCATCATCATTTCAGCCTATCACCAGTCCACTGCTGAACATAGGCCTCCGCCATAGATTGTAACAAAATATTGTAGCGCTCATATTGGGGGGATTTTGCCATGGTCGCCACGCTTGGCAGGCGGGTTGGCAACCGAAGTTTATTTATTTAGATGTTCCAAGAAGATGCTGCTGCCCATCTTCTGATTTAAATTTTCCCTCTGTCGACTTTAACGACACCCAGGGATTGTGATGGGGTGGTAGATTCTCTTAAGCCGCTACCACACGGCCTTTCAAACTGTAGTGAGGAAGAATCAGTAAAGCGAATGATAACCAACACACAGATGATGATGATGATGTTCTCCTAGCCGATTTCGACCAATGCGACAACTTCCGACTGCTGTCGAGAGCCATCAACTGCGCAGGAGATATTATAGTGCCACAAGTGTACGCGCAAACACAGAGGCGCTCACTCGTCCCAACCTACACGCGCCGACGTAACGCTGATGCGATAAGATCGGAGGTAGGCAAGGATGCAGTGTCAGAAACACGGGGACAAACACAACACAACCAGACCCGAAAACCAACAATTTGTGTTTTAGCACAAATGTTGGCTCCGGCCGGGATTCGAACCCAGGACCCGCGGCTTAGAAGTCAGGTACTCTGTCCACTAGGCCACGCGGTCGTGGAAAATGCAAACGGCTAATACGAACGTATATAAAAACACAAAACGAACTCACCCTCGTAATTGACCTGACCGTCGCCGTCGATGTCCGCTTCGCGGATCATTTCGTCGACCTCCTCGTCCGTGAGCTTCTCGCCCAGGTTGGTCATCACGTGGCGCAGTTCCGCGGCCGATATGAACCCGTTGCCGTCCTTGTCGAAGACGCGGAACGCCTCGCGGATCTCCTCCTCGCTGTCCGTGTCCTTCATCTTGCGCGCCATCATCGTGAGGAACTCGGGGAAATCTATCGTGCCGTTGCCTGAAATAATAATAGAAATAATCTTCATTTGTGGATCCATTTGTGATACATGTAAATATATACAAGTAAAGATGTTAACATTTCTAAAGTCTTATGTGACCTACCATCATTTGTCATACAATTCTTTTACAAGAATGCGATTACATTAAGACAGAAATTATCATTCAAATACATACACAATTAATGAGTCTTAAGTATCTTATTATTATTAATTTAGAGATGAACAATATTCAATCATATTTAAAAAATAAATCTTTTGCAACTAGTCCATTTCATGACAAAGAAATTCCTGTACTGTGTAATACACTTTTTAAGCAATAATGCTTTGTTTTTTTTTAATCGTCTATTTTATCGTTCTTCCCTGTTTTTTTTATTTATGACAAAATAGAAAAAAACAAAAGGCAAAAGCATAGTGACCCCTCCATTATCATCATCATTTCAGCCTATTACTGTTGAACATAGGCTTCCCCCATAGATTTGCCATAGTTAAAAGCAAGGAAGGTAGTTCCTTGCTTTTAACTATGGCAGTTTATTTATTCAGATGTTCCAAGATGCTGCTTCCGATCGCTTGCTTTTTATTTTCCCTCCGTCGACTTTTACGACACCATTGGGATGAGATTATGATTTACTGGTAGGAAGGATTCCTATGCAGGAGTCCGTCTAGGTAGGTACCACCCCAGGGCCAGTTATTCTACCGTGAAGCAGTAGTGTGCAAGCATTGCTGTGTTTCGGTTTGAAGGGCACTGTGAGCTAGCGTAATCACTGGGCATATGAGACTTAAGAACCGATGTCTCAGGGTGATGGGCACAGTGTAGTGTCACACAGAAATTTGCTGGGTGGCACAGCATTTGTTATGGGCAGACGTTGCACTTACCATCAGGTGAACGTTTAGCTCGTTTCATCACTTTATGCAATAAAGAAAAAACAAAGATGGGGTGGTAGATTCTCTTAAGCCGCAACCACGCGGCAACGTTTTACAAAAAAAAAAGTAAATTCGAAAATTGTAACTATTTTCTCTAAACACTGTAAACGGACAAAATCCGCATTGCGATTGTTAGCACATAGCTGGATATCAAAAATGACAGCGCAACATTGAATTTATTTCTTCACAAACAGTAATATGTTAGGTGAAACTTTCCAGGTGTAGCGCAATGTTACTTCCGAGAATAATGAAGTCGATCAAAAGAAACTGCTCTTGTTTACAGATCGCCTTCAAAGACGGGCGCGCCGCTTGATTTCGACTGAGCCGTGCCGATTTATGGTTCGGGCCACTGCGTCTATTGTTACGTTAGCGTCGACCGCTGGGTCTAGTGGTCAGAGTACCTGTCTTATACGCTGCGGTCCCGGAATTCAAATCTCAGCCGGAGGAAACGATTTGTGCAAAACTTTCGGGTCTAGTTATATCTAGTGTATGTTGACCGCATTTTTTTTAATTGGAGAAAGTGGCGAAATGACCATAACGTTTACCTGATGGAAAGTGCAACGTCAGCCCATAACAAATGCAGTGTCACTTAGCGTGAACACTTCTGCGTGACACCACATTGCGCCGGTCACCTTGAGACATCATTTATAAGTTACGCTAGCTCTCAGTGCCCTTCAAACCGAAACACGGTGATGTTTGCACACTACTGCTTCACGGCAGAATATTTGACCTTGTGGCGGTACCCACCTTAGACGGATTCCCGAATAGGAATCCTACCACCTCACCTAATAAACACTACGTAATGTTTTGATAAATGCCCCTCGGAAATTTATGTTAAGGTATCCGAATGTATAGTTTATAAAACAAGAAACAACAACAACGAAACAATATTCATGAGTTCTCGAACAAGGAGTGTTCCGACACAGTGCGTCGAGCATTCCAAGGATTCCGTTTTGTATACACATTCAAGCATCAGCGTTGAATGCAAATTCAAGTCGTCGGAAAACCCGTTATGAAAATGAAATGATAACGATATACGTTACAACCGGACAGTCTCCAGTTTTATTTATCAAATGAAGTCAATTAAAATTAATGAGATCGGCCATGGTGAAATGTAACAATTCATTCACTAGAATGAATGGAAAATGAATGAATGGTAATATATGGAAAACCTTTTTCATTTCAGCACAAAATCGATGATTGTTACTTCTTACTTTAGGTTAACGTATCTTTTTTATTTTGTATAATATATTGCTAACGCTGTGTACACTGAAGTTGTCACATGTATCAGAATATTTTGCATTGTCTTATTTCTATTGTAATATTATTAACATATGTGATGTAGTGTACTTTATAATAAATAAATAAGCTAAAACTTTCAACAGATACGTCTTCACAATCTACATGAATTTCGACGCATTTAAATGTTAATAAATAATTAATAAAAATGTAAAACTAAAAGCTATGTACAAAACTAATTGCGAATTTCAAATGTTATATAGAAAATTAGAAAACAAAATTATATGGAAAATTGACATTTTCATATTACTTAATTAAAGAGAGTATTGCTGTAAGCTTGTCGCACTGCTCAGACAAAGATGTTCCATCGATGCCTTCGTTGTTTGAAGTGATGCTTATAAGAAATTGGAGTATATTACTCGCTAGTGTCGAAAATCACAAATTTGTCGGTTTTAAATCTATATTTATATAGTAGTTATAAGTACTTATGTATAAGTAGATATGTATGTATGTGTATGTTAAATGAGTTTGTAATGGTTTAATTATGTTTATTTTATTACTATCTATGTATATGTATAGGACCGTGTGGTGGCGGCTCGTTAAAATAATACTACCACTCCATCTCATCCAATGGATCTCGTAAAAGGCGAGTAAGGAATTAAACTGCACTGTGCACCCAACAGCGCATGGTGGCGATGGGCTCACCACCTATCACACCAAGTGCATTATATTGTTTTGGTGAAACGTGGATTGTAGCAGTCATCTGTTATTGCAGTGAGTGCCCAGTCTCTGACTACCCCTTATGGGATACAGTCGTGATCTTATGTATGTATGTATATATTATCTATGTTTTTTTTTCTATTTAATGTTTGCTGCAGCGCCTATCGTATGTTTATCTCTGCTTAGCCTTATGGTTGAATGGGAGAGAATGACTTCAGGCATAAGTCCGCCATATGTGCAATTTGAGTGCATAGAAGATTAAATAAATAAATTAAATTGTCCATTTGTCGCGGTTAGAGGTTCAAGTACATATATATGTACGCACGCAGCGCAACAACACCATTTGAACTATCTTAGACTATATAAACAATATCAGACTTCCGTAAAACATCGTATGCAAGCGACACAACGATACTTGCGCGCTAGTTCCTCAGACAAACAACCCAAGTGGCTGTTTTCAGAGACAAATATGTAAATGCTTGGACAGACGAATAGATGGAGTGGCGTAAATACTGGCTCACAATACACGTATTGTTCACGCGACAGTTGTAAAGTTTCCTCCAGATATACTTTAGAGCGGAAACCGTAAAATGTTACGATCCTTTCGTCCACCGAATTTTGCTAATGTGCCGCCGAGTAAAGATTAATTGGACATCTCAAACGTTTTATTGAGTTCATTAATTATTCGCCGTCGCACGTTTTACGATTAATTTATTTTAACTTAAAGCATTATTATGCTTATTTTCGTAGTGATTTAATGTATGGAGGAAAAGGTACGATAGTCAAAGTAAAAGGACATAGTCCTTCTTCCAAGTTGTAGGGTTCAAGTTGTATCATCTAAAGTTTCAGCCTATAAATGTCCCACTACTGAGCACAGCCTCCTCTCATTTCTGAGAGGGTTTTGGAGCTAGGAAGAATCCGCCACGCTGCTCCAATGCGGGTTGGCGGACTTCACATGTCTTCGAAATATTTTTAATTTCTCAGACATGCAGGTTTCCTCACGATGTTTTCCTTCACCGCCGAGCACGTGGTAAGTCAGCACTTAAAATTGCAATTAACAATTTTAGTGGTGCCGGCACCGGGAATCGAACCCAGGTCACTCGCGTACTATGAAATTAAAAGCGAGCGCCTAGCCCCTGAGTTACCACGGCTCATGTATCATCTAACCACTACATAATAGAACTACGACTATATTACTGGCGGTAGGAATCTTATTCTTATTGCAGTAGCGTCCAAATATTACCGTGTTTCGGTCTGTTACCTAGTGTAATAATTGGAGCATATGAGACTTAAAAACAGATGTCTTATGGTGACCAGCGCAGTGTGGTGACAGAGACAGAACGAATTTCTCGTCTCGTCACTTTCTACCTTAAAATAACTAGACTCGTCGCCTTTGGTCTGTGTAGTTGGCTTTCAAAGTTCTAAAACGATTTTGAAGCAGTTTTCGATATTATTAAGATGTTTTTTTAGGAATATTTTCGTACCTAAATCACATTCGAGCGAAGCCAGAGCGGGACGCTATTTAATATAAATAAGTAAAAAAGCGTCAGTCTGGAATCACGAATTATGAATACATTTAGCCTCCAAGTTATATTCCATCTGAATAAAATCTTTATACGTCATACAGGAAAACTGCTGAAGCTGGCAACTTACAATGTCAGAATAGCAACAAAATAAATTTGTTGTTTTGATTTGCAGCATCAAAAAGTTCTTTAGTAATCTCTAATATCTCCAGTGTCAATAATGACTGCTTATTTAAAAAAATAAATTTATAACGACCTCGAAACTATAAAAAAAAAACAGTTTTTTTATCAAGTCATTTACAAAACAAAACACTAATCTTTACTGGTGGTGGGATTCCTGTGCAGGAATCCGTCTAGTTAGGTACCACCCCAGGGCCAGTTATTCTGCCGTGAAGCAAAAGTGTGCGAACAATGAGCGAACTGAGAGCTAGCGTAATCACTGGGCACATGAAACTTAGGAACTGATGTTTCTGGGTGACGGGCGAAGTGTGGTGCCACACGCAAGTGTTCTGGTTGACACAGCATTTGTTATGGGCAGACGTTGCACTCACCGTCAGGTGAATGATTTGCTCGTTTCGTCACTTTATGCAATAAGAAGAAATCTTTGTTTTCGCCATTAATATTACACGTAAGCAAATCTTTCATAGATCGTCAGCTTCAAAACAACGTAAATTTTTACAACAAGCGTACCGTTAGCCATGATATATGTATTTATATACTTAATATATAACCTGTCTGTATTTATGGAGAAAGAATTTTACAAATAGGTGCAGTGCTACCGCAGATTACCCTCCACATATACAGAAACTCGCAAAATCGGCACTCTCTTTAAAATATTAATAAAGATATCCTCATCCGGAAGCCTATCTCCGGGGTGAACGCACCGCTGGAACGTTGGTTGCAAAAATAAGCGCGGGGTTAAGTTTGGCGAGTCTAATTCCGGGACAACCTTTCGCCGCTGCCGTCGCTATTTATACCACCTCGGGAACGCGCCGCGCTCCGACGGCACGGCGGTGCAGTGGCGTGCCGCTGCCCCACTTGCATTCGCGACGCACCTGGCCTACTGCCGGCCGGTTCGCATCTGCACATTGTTCGACATTCCCCTTTTTTGTTATTTCATGCTTCAGTTAATAGAATCAGGCGTTAGTTTGCGGAAATCCATTATAATAAAGGAAAGTAATTTTATTTGCCAAGATCCGCAAGCAAAATTTAAAACGGTGTGTATTACCTAGTTTTTGGAGACCACCGCCCGACGTGAGGCTGCACGCTGTTGAAGGGAGGGATCCCGGCACAAGCAAACAAATACCTACCACCACTAGGCAACAATACACACCACTGAAGTCGAGAACACGTCTACGGTGTTTCACCCCAAAACGTGGCCTTATCACTTGACATGGTTTGCTTGTGCACGCTGTTTGAGGGAGGGCGAGCGTAGCTCTTCAAAATCTAGGTATTACTCTCCAATTTAGTCCTTATTTTTTAAATTCCAAACCGGGTGACGCACGTCCGTCCCATACCATAACGTATTATTGTTACTTTTAAATATTTGTCGTTCATTAGTATAATGAAAGTTGTTCTCTATTTTCTGTATTTGTGGCATAAAGGAAGGTAATTATGCTGGAAGCGTTTTGAAATACGCCAACAGTTCTATAGATGCGATCATATGCGATATAAAGCAGTTTAAAACGGAGGGTAGATCGATTAATTCTCTTATGGGCGTAATAAAGCATACCACAATAAAGAGCCATTCAACTCGGAATAGGCATAATATGCTATTATGTCGAGTTGCCTTGAACTCAGACCGGCGCCATTTTGTTCCTTATTACATTTCTCTGTAAGATGGAGCGGCTGGTATAAATAAACAAAATGTTTTGGAGAATTTCGACGGACAAATCGAAATGTTAAAGCAACTCGTCAACTAGCCGACCGTCCGTCCGTCGATTTGTTAAGAATTTTAATATATTACGATAAACTGTTTTGGTAGACGCTTATATATAATGTCTAAAACCAGTCGGACGGAATTTGAAATTGAGTCAACATTTATTGGTGCAAAAAAGCCGACCCCGATCGATGATATGCATATCATCATCATCATTTCAGCCCATCTTAGTCCACTTGTTGAACATAGGCCTCCCCCATAGATTGCCACAGAGCACGATATATATATACACTGACTTAAATCGGATTTTTAATTCTTTTTGCGCGGAACCATGACTTATATTTCTTAGACGAAAATAGCCCGTAAAAAGTCCCTTCAAAATCGGTCTAGCCGTTTCGGAGATTAGCTAGGGAAAAAAACAGACATACACAGACAAAACTTTTAAAAATGTGTAAATGTGTTTTTTTCCCTCATTAGTAACGTATGTACTTTCATAAGCATTGAGTAAAAAGCTGTTATTTTGTTATCACAAACAGACACTTCCAATTTTATGTCTTTGTTTAGATTATTCAGTCAGCATGTCGAAACCGGTTGCGACTCTCGAACTTCAGAAAGAACACCTAATGCCGCCTCCAATAAAAACACCGAGTAGCAGTTAGTACGCTCGATAATAATAGCTTCGCGTCATACATCTAACCAACTGGTTTCTTATACACATTTAGGTGGAAGCAGTGGTAGCTCAGTGGCCTGGTGCTCGCCTTTAATTTCATAGTATGCGAGTAACACGAGTTCGATCCCCGGTGCCAGCACCTCTGTAATTGTTCTACCATTTTAAGATTTACCGTGAAGGAATACATCGTGAGGAAACCTGCATCTCCGAGGAGTGGAAATATTTGCGAGGGCATGTGAAGTCCGCCGACCCGCATCGGAGCAGCGCGACGGACCATTCCCAGCTCCAAAACCAACTCAGAAATGAGATGAGGCCTGTGCTCAGCAGTGGGACATTTATAGGCTGTTACTTTACAGTTTTATGGAAGTTTATCTTACGGAACGCGTAACAGCTTTAATGTTCTTATACCTAAAAAGTCACCGTTAGTGTTTATACAATTATTAAACTGAAATTAATGAGAAAGTTAACTTGCCAGGATAGAAAATTAAAATGATATGGCGCGTGCACTTCAAGTCTAGGTAATAACCTAGTGTTACGCGAAGTAACCACTAATTTTGTTAACATTCTTAATATTTTGCATATTAATTATGATGTAACTGTGATTTTTTTTTATTATTGCATAAAGTGATGAAACGAGCAAAACGTTCACCTGATGGTAAGTGCAACGTCTGCCCGTAACAAATGCTGTGCCACCCAGAAAATTTCTTTATGTCACCACACTGTGCCCATCACCCTGAGACATAGGTTCTTAAGTGTCATATGCCCAGTGATTGCGCTAGCTCACAGTGCCCTTCAAACCGAAACACAGTAATGTTTGCACACTACTAGATTGTTCTACTTTTGTTTTAACTGAATTTATAAGCTGTGTGGTAGCTGTTTAAGAGAATCTACCACACCATCTCATCCCGTGGATGTCGTAAAAGTCGACAGATGAAAAATTAAAGTCAGAAGATGAGCTGCGGCATCTTCCTGGAACATCTAAATTAATAAACTGCGGTTGCCAACCCGCCCTGTTAAGCGCGGCAAGTACGGCGATAAACCTTTGTGGCAATCTATGGGGGAGGCCCATGTACAGCAGTGGACTGGTGATAGGCTGAAATGATGACGATAAATTTAAAAGATAATTTATTTGCCTTTTAATATGGTATTTGCAATGGTGGTCAATAGAGAACACTCACACATGATATGGAATAGTTCTCCTATCTCAGCCATTGGTGCTGTCAGCATGAAAAAATATTTATAACAGGCTGTGCCCTGCGATTTCACCTATGTAAAAAAAAAGCGGAACCCGATCGTATATCATATGTACTTCTCTATTTGAATCGGATTTTGGGGTTTTAATTTTATTGCGCGGAACACTAATCGTCGAAATCGGTCCAGCCGTTTCGAAGATTAGCCGGAACCAACATACAGACAGACGGCCAGACATTTTATTTATTCTTATGAGTATCGTAATGCCGTGTGGTGGCGGCTCGTTAAAAGAATACAACCACTACATCTCATCCAATGGATCTCGTAAAAGGCGATCACGCCAAGTGCATTATATTGTTTTGGTGAAACGTGGATTGTGGCAGTCATCTGTTTTTGCAGTGAGTGCCCAGTCTCTGACTATCCCTTATGGGATACAGTCGTGATCTTATGTATGTATGTATGCATACTTCCATAAGCATTGAGTAAAAAGCTGTTATTTTTTATTACAAACAGACACTTTAATTTTATTTATTTGTAAAGATGTGTGTAGTTATTATAAAAGCAAGAGAGAAACAATGTCCAACTATCAAAAAACACATTAAGGTCAATCCCTCAAGGTTCATCAAATAAGTTTGGAAACATCAAAATGTAAGTTTCCGTTCGTTCTGAAAACTTTACAGGCTATACAAAAAAAATCAAAGCATAATAAGGCTCCACACTTTTAATTAATAAAAAACCTGCACGAGGAAATCGTTCATAATTTATAATCTCTTGTTTCCATACCATATGAGTACATAACTCACTCAGTGTACTGATGAGTCACAAAAGGTCGATCAATTATCATTCTGCGTGGGCCTCCGGCAGTGTGAGATCACTCCGTGTGCCTATATCGATGACTAGAGTCCGCAAAACATACATTCAACTTAATAAAAAAAAATGTATATATTCGTTCCTATATGATTTTAAGACACTAAAACCTACATAGGTGTACTTTACTGGTGGCAGGATTCCTATGCGGCAATCCGTCTAGGTAGGTAACAGCGCAGGCCCAGTTATTTTGCCGTAAAGCAGGTATAGTAATCTCTGGGTATGAAATCAGGACGTCTAACACCTCAGTCTGCTTGTGATCGAAGCGCCCAAATTAAATTCTTTATAGAGAATCTATGATTTAAACAAAGTTAATATATTTATATATTTACTTAGTTCGAGGTACAAAGGGATATAAATGAAACTAATTTTTACGGATTTTATCGCGTTTAATGTTTTACTTGTGTTTGTGTAACATTAAACGCGACAAAATCCGTAAAAATTAGTTTCATTTAAATGAGAAGTGTTCGCGTAAATATAAGAAATCATTATACAAAGGGATAGTTAATATTTAGATGTTGTAGCGACATCTATGTCGCCACATGGGAAGCTCAAGAAAACTTTAATAGATTCCATAATCGCGCTATAAATTTTTTCTGAGATGCGAACTATATATACAACAACTACATATTACTAATTGGAGGAGACGTCCTCCCCAGATCAGAGCATTAGATCTGGCCGGGTAGCTACCCTTTTCGTTGGCAATATCATTCTTCAAAATGTCTTCATTATCCCTTAGAAATCCGTAAAAAATGGAAATATGAGTATATTATTTGTAAACATGATATTCAATACAAAGCGAACCGCTCCGGTAATTCAGGTCGGGGGCAGGAAGCCCCTCGAAACCGTGACTCGCAGGCATGTTTAGGTATTTTCATCGAAAGCCAATAAATGAAGCTACGCTCCGCTCCACCCTCGGGGACCTTGGCTATAATCAGATAGTGGCGATAAGGACTAACCGGCCCGAAGACGAAGCCGTACGTTCGAGGCCGGGGTGACTCAATACGGCGTCACGCTTGCGCCTACATTCCATGTACGATGTAATTATAAGCCGCCCGCGATTTTTTACTATTTGCGAATCGCACTGTTAATTGAAGCTAGAAACATTGTTAATTTTTTCCATTCTATTATTTCCAAATACAGTCGAATACAGTTCGTGAACATTCAAGCCAGTATTGTTTCGTAGTTATTTCATAAAAAAAAGTTAAAGTTTCATGCCTATACATGTCCCACTACTGAGCACAGGCCTCCTCTCATTTCTGAGAGGGTTTTCGGAGCTAGGAAGAATCCGCCACGCTGCTCCAATGCGGGTTGGCCGGACTTCACTATGTCTTCGAAATATTTTTAATTTCTCAGACATGCAGGGTTTCCTCACGATGTTTTCCTTCACCGCCGAGCACGTGGTAAGTCAGCACTTAAAATTGCAATTAACAATTTAGTGGTGCCGGCACCCGGGAATCGAACCCAGGTCACTCGCGTACTATGAAATTTAAAGCGAGCGCCTAGCCCCTGAGATACCACGGCTTATTTCATGATCATCATAAATTAGACCTATCACTAGTCTGTGTATGTATCTATGGAGATTGCCACAAGTACATAATTCCGAAATTATGTAATAGGTATCCCGATTTATTATAAAGGATAAATAAAATTAAATACAAAAGTAACATTAAAAAGAAAATTAAAAGATTGTTTATTAGTGAAATAATATGGTAGCTTAACTTAGAAATTATGTAATAGGTATCCCGATTTATTATACAGGATAAATAAAATTAAATACAAAATAACATTAAAAAGAAAATTAAAAGATTGTTTATTAGTGAAATAATATGGTAGCTTAACTTAGAAATTATGTAATAGGTATCCCGATTTATTATACAGGATAAATAAAATTAAATACAAAATAACATTAAAAAGAAAATTAAAAGATTGTTTATTAGTGAAATAATATAGTAGCTTAACTTAGAAATTATGTAATAGGTATCCCGATTTATTATAAAGGATAAATAAAATTAAATACAAAAGTAACATTAAAAAGAAAATTATTAGATTAACGATGTTAAAAAATGTTACGTTAGAAAAGTAAGAAGAGGAGCGTAACGCCTACAAACTATGATTATAGTTTGGCGAGGAAGAAATGTGTAATATTTTTGTAATCTTTTATTGGAATAAAATTAAAAAAAAATGTTTGCAGCTCTCATTGTAGGGGATTTTGACATACTTGCCACGCTTGGAAGGCGGTTCGGCAAACGAAGTTTATTAATTCAGATGTATCAGGAAGACGCTGCTGCCCATCTCCTTGTTTTTACTCTCGACTTTTACGACACCCACGAGGTTAGATGGGGTGTTAGAATCCCTTAAGACGGACACCACACGGCGTCATTTAGTATATCTCAAAACGGTTTTAAGATAACACAATGTTTTATTTCAAGGGTACGTTTTTTATTCTCATGTTCAGTGTGGTAATCGAAACCGCGACACGACACGCAGAAACCGATTGGCTTTTTAAGCCTCCGCAGAATCACTGCCGCCAACCGTGCCGTCAAAATGTCTACACGAAACAACACCCAAGGAAAAGGTTCAGAAAATGACGAACTAAATCGAAACCTAATAAATAGAACTACGACTCGAACGTATGAATGATGATGGGATGATGTTCTCCTAGCCGATTTCGACCACGGCGACAACTTCCGAATCCGAATGTCGAGAGCCATCAACTGCGCAGGAGATATTATAGTGTCACAAGTGTACGCGCAAACACAGAGGCACTCACTCGTCCCAACCTACCCGCGCCCGATGTAACGCTGATGCGTTAAGATCGGGAGGTAGGCTAGGATGCAGTGTCAGAAACACGGGGACAAACACACACACAATTAGACCCGAAAACCAACAATTTGTGTTTTAACACAAATGTTGGCTCCGGCTGGGATTCGAACCCAGGACCCGCGGCGTAGAAGTCAGGTACTCTGGACCACTAGGCCACGCGGTCGTCACGTATGAATATTTGGTATTAAAAACATCACATGACCGGTTATTTACAATCGATCTCATTCGACGACGCCCACAATAGAATTGGCGGCAGACTGGGCCACGCGACGGGTCTTGTCCCCAAACAGACGAAACTTTCGTGTCACCAACGATGTTGGTTTTTTCATTGAAATTGGGAAAAATATTATCATGACGTAATGAAAATTCCTATTCCTATTCAGGAATCTGTCTAGGTAGGAAACACCCCAGGGCCAGTTATTCTGCCGTGAAGCGGTAGTGTGCAAACATTACCGTGTTTCGGTTTGAAGGGCACTGTGAACTAGCGTAATCACTGGGCATATGAGACTTAAGGACTTATGTCTGTGTGGTGTCATACAGAAATGTTCTTGGCGACACACCATTATAATCGCTATGACGATTTAGATGAAGATAGTGTACGTTTTATAAAAGAAAGTGACGAAACGCAAGCAAATCGTTCACCTGATTGTGTGCGACATCTACCAGTGCCATAAACTTACTGATGGTTAGGATTCCTATGCAGAAATTCGCCGAGATACTTAGACCCGCCTGCCAAGCGTGGCAACTATGACAGAATCCTTCCAACATGAGAGCTACAAACTTTTGTGGCTATCTATGGGGGGGCCTATATTCAGCAGTGGACTTGTGAAAGCCTGAAACGATGACAAGGACGATCGTATTGATCGTCTCGTCACTTTACATACATACATAAGATCACGACTGTATCCCATAAGGAGTAGTCAGAGCCTGGGCACTCACTGCAAAAACGGATGACTGCCACAATCCACGTTTCACCAAAACAATATAATGCACTTGGTGTGATAGGTTGTGAGCCCATCGCCACCATGCGCTGTTGGGTGCACAGTGCAGTTTAATTCCTTACTCGCCTTTTACGAGATCCATTGGATGAGATGGAGTGGTAGTATTCTTTCAACGAGCCGCCACCACACGGCCACTTTTTACTTCAAAAAAAAAAAAAGATGAAGGGAAAGGACATGACATGGCACTATACAAGCTAATGGAGGAGATATAAGGTAATTAGGTGTTTAGACTATAACTCCAACAATGTCAAAGCAGCGTCCAAAATTAAAAATGTGTTTCAGTACATTAGTGTGTTTACACTTTACATAAACATTACGCAACATGTTATTGTTGCACGAACACCGAACTGCTTCGACAGGCTCAAACAAGCCAAGAATATTTACATACATACCGTCACGCCCTTTTCCCATATCAGGGGTGGGCAGATACTATCCACGTATTCACTTTCGCTCCAGTGGGAAACGAGACGTGACAGGTATATTATTTTTCATAATGCCAACCTTCTTTCATCAACGGATATCGGTTCTACGAGTTATAAAGCTAGCCTCATTGGACTACGCCGTGTGGTAAGCTTAAGAGAATCTACCAACCCCATCGCATCCCGTGGGTGTCGTAAAAGTCGACAGAGGGGAAATGAAAACCAGGAGTTGGACAGCAGCATCTTCTTGGAACATATAAATAAATAATATGCGGTTGCCAACCCGCCTGCCAAGCGTCGCGACTATGGCAAAATCCCCCCAAAATGAGAGCTAAAAACTTTTGTGGCTATCTACGGGGTACTTCAGCAGTGGACTAATGATAGGCTGAAATGACGATGATGATTGGACTTCATCTCTCTCTCTCTCTCTCTAGTCGTTCCCTCATGACTGAAGATCGTGGTCATCAACAAGTGGTCCACACTTGGAGTGAACTATTTGCTTCCATCGGCTTCTGTCCATCGCGGCCCTGAACGACGGAGCTAAACCTCGAGGACCAGGAGTCTTTTATTTGGTCGGTCCATCTGGTAGGAGATCGGCCTCGGGCTCGCTTGCCGTTTGTGTTCCCAACTACGATCAATTTCTCCAGGCTCTCATTACCCCTTCGCATTATGTGGCCAAAATACGATAGAATTCGTTGGTGGCTTCATACATATAAGAGAGCAATCTTCGAACTCGCCGTAATCGGGTAGAAACCGAAAATACCACACAAGCATCTACTCTATAAATATTGAAGCGTATGGAGTCGCTGATGATGCCCCGTGCGCATCGGTAACAGGCGCACTGGCGCGAAGCCAGGACGTTACACGCAGACTCATTTGCAGTCCAGCCTACATAAGCGGACTGTCAGCGCCGCCTCGCACAGCCTGCTACAAATATCACTGTGAATTTATATTCACGCTGACATCGATTTAGATGCGACCAAAAGCAACTGAAGAGACGACAGGCGCGCGGGCTTGAACTTGAACTAAAGCGGAACGTAGGATGTCATTTATCAGCTGCTACAAAAAAGTGTTAGATATATCACATTAAATTTGTGAAATATTTTAAGTATATAAATAGAAGGATCGCATCAATGCTTTGCGATATCAAAACGTTTACCGTGCTGAAGTAACATGTTTTGCTAGCCCTACTAAACATGGAATATATAATTTTTTTGTATATATAAAGTGATGAAACGAGAAAAACGTTCACCTGATGGTAAGTGCAACGTCTAACCATAACAAATACGGTGTCATTATAACGTTTCAGTGTGACACCACACCCTGAAACGTGAGCTTTTAAGTCTCATGTGCCCAGTGATCACACTAGCTCATCCGAAACACAGTAATGTTTGCACACTACTGCTTCACGGCAGAATAACTGGCCCTAGGTAGTACTAAACCTACCTAGACAGATTCCTGCATAGGAATCCTACCACAAGTAAAATATTTAATTATATTAATAGTCAAACAATTTCAATAGTTTTTAAAAACAGAAAGTAAATAATTGGCATCGACCTGCGTCATAAATCTAGTCGGCAATACATCATCACCTTGATTGTAACATATCTTACCATCAATCGGTTCCGAGATGGAGGGCGCTAAATCCGTCTGTGATTCAGTGTCGTAAAGGGCACCCGGCTAGCAATTAGGACAGCGATGGGTCGCAGTGATCCCTGGGGCGTTCCCAATCGAGTAGCAATGGGATATTGGATTTGGCTCGCGACCAATATTCCGGCTGCATATTAAGCATCAATTTGCGGTATTAAGTTATCTAGTTTTAAGTGCATCCTGCGTACCTACAGTTTAGTTCTTAAACATATATACATATAGGTTCACATAAAAGTGACGGAACGAACAAAACGTTCACCTGATGGTAAGTGCTACGTCTGCCCATAAAAAATGCTGTGTCACCCTGAACATTTCTGTGTGAAACCACGCTGAGCCCATCACCCCGAGACATCAGTTCGTAAGTCTCATATGCCCAGTGATTACGCTGGCTCTCAGTACCCTTCAAACCGAAACAGTAATGCTTACCGGCAGAATAACTGGCCCAGGGGTGGTACCTACCTAGACGGATTCCTGCATAGGAATCCTACCACCTAGCCTTTTTAGGAGTCTATGGAGCCAGGAATTTACCGTGCTGTTAGAGGTTCGGGTTGGCTGTCTTCAAATGTTTTCACATGTTAATGTTGCTGGTGCCGGGTTAGAGCTCAGATTGCCCCAATACGATGAAACTTAAGGTGAGACGCCTGAGCCACCGAATACAATTTTAAAACGATATAATAATTGACTTTATCACAGATAAAATTCTGCCGTTAGCAGATGGCCCTTGTTCTTTTGAAGATATGTTTGGTTTGATTTTTACTGTAAAGCTATAGTTGTTATATAATCCACTATTTATATCAAATAAACAGCGCCGTGTGGTGGCGGCTAAGAGAATCTACCATCCTATCTTATCCCGTGGGTGTCGTAAAAGTCGACAGAAGGGCAACAACTGAATAAATAAAAGCAGTTGCCAACCTTCCTGCCAAGCGTGGCAACAATGGACAAATGTCCCAAAAAGAGAGCTACAAACATTTTGTGTCAATCTATGGGCCCCCTATGTTCAGCAGTAGACTATTGATGGGCCGAAATGGTAAACTATTTATATTAAATTGTTTTTGGTCTTGAGTGCACTAGAGTGATAACACTCTAGGGCGGGTGATAATTGTAAATAGCTCATTTATTAAATACCCGGTTGAAAGCGACGTAACCAATAAACGAGACTCTTGAAACGCTTGCGTGCTTGTCAGTGGACTCGCATTTCAATTAGTTCGCGCTCTCCTAAAGAGAAACCAGGGGCGATTACAAGATTCCTGTCATCTGGAATACACAGATTGGAGAGCTTTTAGACATTACGCTAAATTACGAAAAAACAAAAACCAACGCTGATTGGGAGAGCCTAAAATATCGAAAACACGAAGAAAACAAATGGCCGTCAGCGGTAACAGCCGGCCAGGACGATAAAAATGACAGCGCCGAAGCGAGAGCGAAATGTTAATTGGCCAGAAAAGGTCAGGTTGACGTATTGCCTTCATAAATTTGGTCAGGGGCTTGGGGCATATTACACAAACGGACAGAAGCGAAGCAGACACCCAGAACGTTTACTTGGTGTAATCGAGAATTTCTATCACGCTCTTTAAGCCTTATTAGAATTCTATATACATATTTCGGAGAGACTTGTCATTGTTATGAAAGACAATGGGTGCCGTTTTGTAGTCCAAAAGGAACTTGTTTTCAAAAAAAAAAGGCGATTAAGAATTCGGAGCCGCTGAGCCGTGGTGACCACAGGGGCTAGGCGCTCGTTTTAAAATTTGATCACGCAGCGAACGCGACACATTCTGAATTTGGAGGTTTTTGTAGTTTATTTATGTTTGGGTCAAACCAAAGCTGGCACGCGGGCCCCTGGCCCGCGAGCACAGTATCCGATGAAGCTAAAAGCCGAGAAGGCTAACAGCAATTACATCACCGAAAATATACTAAAATTTCACAGTACGCGAGTGACCTGGGTTCGATTCCCGGTGCCGGCACCACTAAAATTGTTGACTGCAACTTTAAGTGCTGATTTCCCACGTGCTCGGCGGTGAAGGAAAATGTGAGGAGGAGTGATCGTGAGGAGACCTGCATGTCTTCGAAATAATAAATATTTCGAAGACATGAAGTCCGCCAACCCGCATTGGAGCAGCGTGGCAGACTCTTTCCGGCTCCAAAACCCTCTCAGAAACGAGACGAGGCCTGTTTTCATCAGTGCGACATCTGAGGGTTTTAACTTTACCTATTTTAAGAATAAAGGAATGAAAGTTAATTTGCTAAGATCACTCGGCGGCTGACGGTCGTAGAGTCAATGGTGAGTATTGCCTAGTGGTAGTGTTCTAGTGGTGGAGGGTATCTGGTGGCGGTTCCCGGTGGCGGTATTGGTTTCCTTGTGCACGCTGTTGACAGCAACAGCGTGCATAAGGAAACTAATACTCTGCTCTTCAAAAACTAGGTAATACACACTATTTTAAAATTTGCATGCGGCAAATTAACTTAAAAGCAAATTAAATTTCTTTCCTGTATTATAATGGATATCCGCAAAGACCGCGTGGCCTAGTGGTCAGAGAACCTGACTTCTAAGCCCCGCGGCTTAGAAGTCAGGCGGGTTCGAATCCCAGGCGGAGCCAACATTTGTGGTAAAACATACATTTTTGGTATTCGGGTTTGGTTGTGTTGTGATTGTCCCCGTGTTTCTGACACTGCATCCTAGCCTACCTCCGATCTTATCGCATCAGCGTTACATCGGGCGCGGGTAGGTTGTGACACTTGTGGCACTATAATATCTCCTGCGCAGTTGACGGCTCTCGACATTCTGATTCGGAAGTTGTCGCCGTGGTCGAAATCGGCTAGGAGAACATCACATCCGCAATATAACGCCCGATTCTATTAACTACTTAAAGAATTCAGGGTTCCGTTGCGATAACAGAAACGAGTCGGCGCGGCTGGTTCGACCGGATCGATAGTGTAGTTGCTTGACCTGCCTATAGCCTATTTTCATTACATGATCCCAGAATAGAAACGTAAACAGGAGCATACGTTGTGCTCGGTCGTACGTCTTGTTGCTAAAATATAAGGCAAGTCACGAGGGGGGGGGGAGTTGGAAAATTATGACAAGTTTTCTACACTAAACAATGCAATGCAGGAATCCACCTTAAGTAGGTA
Organism: Luehdorfia chinensis; assembly: GCA_019845155.1. Classification (NCBI taxonomy): domain Eukaryota; kingdom Metazoa; phylum Arthropoda; class Insecta; order Lepidoptera; family Papilionidae; genus Luehdorfia; species Luehdorfia chinensis. The sequence continues at coordinate 4,887,273 of JAHVAK010000390.1, forward strand.
CCACCCCAGGGCCAGTTATTCTGCCGTGAAGCAGTAGTTTGGAAACATTACTGTTTCGGTTAGAAGGACACCGAGAGCTAGCGTAATCACTGGGCATATGAGACCTAAGAACTCATGTCTCACGGTGACGGGAGCACCCCGAACATTTCTGTGTGACACAGCATTTCTTATGGGCAGACGTTGCACTTACCATCAGGTGAACGTTTTGCTCGTTTATATATAGTTCGGTTATAAGAATTTTACAGGAGTTATTTGTGTAATCTCGCAATGTTTAAAATCACACAGGGAGGACTTTTTTTTTACTGTGCAGAAAGTGATGAAACGAGCAAAACGTTCACCTGATGGTAAGTGCAACGTCTGCCCATAACAAATGCTATGTCACCCAGAAAATTTCTGTGTGACACTACACTGTGCCCATCACCCTGAGACATAGGTTCTTAAGTCTCATATGCCCAGTGACTACGCTAGCTCACAGTGCCCTTCAAACCGAAACACAGTAATGTTTGCACACTACTGCTTCACGGTAGAATAACTGGCCCTGGGGTGGTACCTACCTAGACGGACTCCTGCATAGGAATCCTACCACCAGTTAAAAATACTTAAAACCATTAGTATAAATTTAAGCTTGCTTAAAGCTCATATGAGTGACCAAATGTACACCGGTTCAAAATTAGACCTCAAAGAACCGGCAAGAAACTCAGGAGGTCGGTTTATTGCCACATTATAATATTAATGATTCCTCAAAGTTATCTATAAATCTACCAATAAATACAAGGTGTTAACAATGAGATATAAATAAGCAATATATAGATTTAATGTGGTAAGAATTTAGGTTTATATTTAAATCACAAACAGAGGCTGCCACACGTTTGCTCCCTTAATTTCAATATATTTCGTATTGCCTTTTCAACAAATCAGTGAACGCTACAGGTCCACTTGCAATAGATTATCAGTCAGATTTCTACGTGGAACGTTCCAGAACTAGGGTTAGCTCGAAACGAGAGATCACAATCAGACTTATGGTTGTCCAGGGTAATGAACGTATCTCGACGGGGTTAACGTCGGTCCGTATCTCGGAGATGGGATTTGCGTCGCAGCAATAAAATATATGCAATAAGCGGTATCGTGTTCATGGTAATATATTAAAGAGAAATTTATATACGTGCACTACTAGTACAGCTAACTCGCAACTTAGTCCGCGTGGTCAATTATTTTCAGTAGCCAATGTTTGTTCTATACCATAGATGGCGTTGTCTGTAATATTATCGAAAATGTTCATAACTTCGGAACCGATGAAACCGGCTAGGTTGATCCCAGAGTTATAATCTGTAGCCTGTAGAAAAACCCCGACAATGCCTTCAATAGTTCTAGAGTTACATTTCGTTTGTACAGACAATAAATAGGATTCTATTAGTAATCAAATTAAATCAAGAACCAGGCATACTACACACCGCAAGAATTTATTCCGGAAAATCGAAGAGTTCCCACAGGATTATTATGAAACCTTAATCCACGCAGACGAAGTCGCAGGCATCAGCTAGTATAAATACATGATTGATAAAAAACGTATGATTAGACGTTAATCAAATGAGAAGTACATAAAATATATTTAAGACATTTTTAAATTACAAAATTAACTTACCACTGTATATACATTACAATGCATAGACAAGATGCCGTCACGTATAATCAAGATGATAAAGAATATATAACAAAAAAATAATAGCGAATAAGTGTAGCTTAAAGATCTTGAAATATAGTTTAAAAATAGACTAGAAAATTCGGTCATAGACCGTCAACGAAAGCCATTGGATTAGCTCGGATTACAGAAAATCTGGTAGCGAGTGAGAAAGATTTTCCAGTTTCAGCGTTACATCGTGCGGCTCGCTCCCATCCATCGCTCAATTATACTCCGACACGTGTCCCGTATTGATCTTCGGCCAAAACCACCCCGTGAGGGGCGGGGCCGCCCGCCCTCGTCAGCTGACAGCGCTCGCCGCACACGGAGAATCATTTAAAAGGCTTCCAGAGCGACAAATCGATAAAATCGGCGTTATTTATAGCTTCATCAAAATCTACTCGACATTGTTAAAGTTTTATAATTTCAACAATGTATTTATATTGCTATATATTAATCGCCGGCACACCCTCTTTTAAAAGTTTCTTCAGTTACGTCCATTTACCGGTTGTCTGGAAGAAATCGCTCTTAGCGATAAGACCGCCGATTGCTCTACGAGTTGGTTGAATGTTTTTGTTTTTAAATATTATTTTTCTTGTACATTGGTGAGTAATAAAGAGTAAATAAATAAATAAATACATAAACGTATACATAGAATCATTTTTTTTAATTAAAGATGTCAGTGTGTCCAAAATGCTAGCTATCTCTGTGCCAAATTTCGTCAAGACAGGTTCAATGGTCGAGCCGTGTAAAGGTAAACTGAGAGAGGGACAGAGAGAGAGTTACTTTCGCATTTATAATATTAGTATCGATTTAGTTTAAAAAAAAAACAAAACAAGCTTGAGCATAATCAAAGTCATAAAATGATTGCATTGTCGACTGTAATAACATGTGTGCAAAATTTAAAATTATTCGGACGTCTAAAGTTGGTGAAAATTGAATTGATATGCAGGAATCCGTCTAGGTAGGTACCACCCCAGTGCCAGTTATTCTGCCGTGAAGCAGTAGTGTGCAACCATTACTGTGAAGCAGTAGTGTGCAAACATTACTATGTTTCGGTTTGAAGGGCACTGTGAGCTAGAGTAATCAATGGACAAATGAGACTTAAGAACTGATGTCTCAGGGTAATGGGCACAGTATCACCGGTGGGACACAGTAATGTGCCACACAGAAATGTTCCGGGTGACACTGCATTTGTTATGGCAGACGTTGCACTTACCATCAGGTGAACGTTTTGCTAGTTTCATCACTTTATACAATAAAAAAAATAAAAAAAAAATTATACAGGTCGACCTAGTGTAAAAACGTGGTAACAATTCGTACTATATTACAGTATAACTTAGTTATACAATATTAAGTCGGCAAGTTTGTTATTCAATAACATCGAAATAGCGGAAACATTTCGTTGAAACTGCACACAAATTATGAAACTGGTGGTAGGATTTCTATGCAAGAATCCGTCTAGGTAGGTACCACCCCAGTGCCAGTTATTATGCCGTGAAGCAGTAGTGTGCAAACATAACTGTGTTTCGGTCTGAAGGGCACTGAGACCTAGCGTAGTCATTGGCCATATGAGACTTAAGAACTTGACAATCAGCAACAAACCTACCTCCGATATTATCACATTAGCGTTACATCGGGCGGGAGAAGGTAACGACAAGGGAGTGCCTCTGTGGCACTATAATCTGCGCAGTTGATAGCTTCCGACAATATACGAAAGTGGTCGCCGTGGTCGAAAGTCGGTCATAAGTGCATTACCGTACAGCAAATATATACGGACGGCCTACATACAATTGTTATCTTGTAGAACGCAGTCATTGTAAATTATAATTAACTAGCTAGTGTCCGGGATATATAATTTCAGTGATGTAATTGCTGTTAGCCTTTTTGACTTTTACAGCTTCATCGGATACTGTGCTCACGAGCAAGGGGCCCGCGTGCCGGGTTTGGTTTGATCCAAACATAAATACTTAAATAAACTCCTACAAAAACATCGAAATTCGGACTGTGTCGCGTTCGCTGCGTGCTCGCGCGATTTCGAATATCTCAAATGTTAATAAGTCGTCTAATGACAGTCAGAGGGAGGCTGCGGGCCTACATTCGCACTGTCGACTTGTGTGTCGGTAACTCTGGGCGGTGAGAACCGCCCCGGAACACCGGTGTATCGTGTGTACGCGGTGTGAGTGTCGACTGCTGCGCGCCGCTCTCTACGGCGGTCGCGAGTCGTGGTGCGTGTTATATTAAAGGTATTAACTGTGTGTACAGTGTAGCCTGGATCGTGACTGACCGTATCGTGGCCAGGGAGTGCTGAGACGTCCGTGTCGTCTAGCACGTTTCGCGGGCAAGTGTCCGGGACTTGTCCGTGTGGAGACATAGGTTTTTTAAATATCAAGTAGGAACTATTTGATTTTCGAGATAAAAAGTATTTCATGTCCGTCTATCATCTGCAAGCTATCTCTGTGCCGAATTTCGTCAAGATCGGTTCAGCGGTTGAGCCATGAAAAGATACTTTCGCGTTTATGGAAAGCATAGTATCGCATTTCGCTTGTTTTTTTTTTTCAATAAGAGGGGGCAATCGAGCAAGCGGCTCACCTAATGTTAAGGCCCGTAGCAAATGCTGTGGCACCCAGAAAATTACTATGCCCCAGTCTCTTATGCAGTTATTACCCTAGCTGACAGTGCCCTTCAAACCGAAACACAGCAATGTTTGCGCACTACTGCTTCACGGCAGAATAACTGGCCCCGGGGCGGTGTACCTACTTAAGGTGGATTCCTGCATTGGAATCCTACCAACAGTAGATTTTCGGTATGATCTAAAATTTATAATTAGAAGCAGGAAAAGCATTTATACTTTCATTTGGAGGTCATTATCGCGATACAATCAGTAATCCAGTCGATGTTTCTGCTCAGCTGAGTGAGCCAAGTCTGCATCATCGGGAGTATTGTTACGCAAATAGCGTTAGAGGAGTGCCGGGGATACGGCGTCTCCCTCTACGAGTGAACGACACGTTATCTGTGACATCATGCTTAAAATCGTTGTTGCGTTTGTTTTTCTCTGCACACAGAAACATCGTATAAATCATACGCAGACATGAAAGCCATTAGACGCAACGTCCGGTAAAACCGAACCGCTACGCGATTTCTTGGCGACATTTGGCAGGATCGCGCGAGATTTCCAGTGCAATAAGTATCCGAAGCAGCTTGACATGCTGTACCACGAAGCGGACGGAATTATTGCCGTACCGATTGGAGTTTACAGAGCAGTTTTATTTTATTCTAGCATAAACTTCTAAATAACATTTCCCAACATTACTCTTAAGGATAAGGCGGAAATACATCAATCTACCACACCATCTCATCCCGTGGGCGTCGTAAAAGTCGACAGGGAAAATAAAAACCAGGAGATGGGCAGCAGCATGTTCTTGGAACGTCTGAATAAATAAACTGCCGTTGGCAACCCGCCTGCCAAGCGAACAATAAAAACCAGGAGATGGGCGGCAGCATCTTCCTATAACATGCGAATAAATAAACTGCGGTTGCCAACCCGCTTGCCAAGCGTGGCAGCTATGGAAAAATCCCCTAAAACGAGACCCACTAACTTATGTGGCAATCTATGGGGGAGGCCTATGTTCAGCAGTGGACTAGTGATAGGCTGAGATGAAAGTTCTTAGATTTACCGTATTTTTAAAGACAAACTTCAATGTCTCTGTCACTTTGTTTATGTAGCAAACCACTACGATATTTTGCCTTAAACGTTCCTACGTTTGATTTATTTCGCATGGGTGGTGGTAAGTTATTCCAAATTTTTGCTGTTTTGAACTTGAAACATCCTCTGAAGCCTGCTGTACTATGACGTGGGAAGGCAAGAAGGAGTTTCGTGGCCGAGCGAGTGTTTACCTTGTGCATGTCTTGTATCCAGGTAAGCTTTTCAAATAAGTATATAGTATTTTTGTTCCCAAATTACACTTAGAATCGTATGGTTAATAGAATCAGGCGTTACTTTGCGGAAATCCATCATAGTAAACGAGTTGATTGGCTGACTGTCGTAGAGTCAATATCACTTGATACATACATACATACATAAGATCACGACTGTATCCCATAAGGGGTAGACAGAGACTGGGCACTCACTGCAAAAGCAGATGACTGCCACAATCCACGTTTCACCAAAACAATATAATGCACTTGGTGAGCCCATCGCCACCATGCGCTATTGGGTGCACAGGGCAGTTTTATTCCTTACTCGCCTTTTACGAGATCCATTGGATGAGATGGAGTGGTAGTATTCTTTTAACAAGCCGCCACCACACGGCACTATACTCGATAATGCCTCGTTTTGAGGTGAAACACGTGTCGTGTTCTCGACCTCAGTGGTGTGTATTGCCTAGTGATACTGTTGTAGTGGTGGAGGGTATCTGTTGGCGGTATTGGTTTTCTTGTGCACGCTGTTGAGGTAGGGCGTGCGGTGCTCTTACACACCATTTTACATTTGCATGCGGATCTTAGCAAATTAACAATCTCTCCTTTACTTTGAATCATATCCCAATGCTGGTGAATGGCCAAGTGTTATTCCCGTCATGTTGTGTTCCGAATATGGAATTATGGAATAGATGTCGTCACAGTTGTATGTTTGTCGAGCGGTATCACACTTGCTCGTTACAGTTACAATACCGCAGTGTTATCGGTGATAATACTGATAAGATAAGCTTTATCATAGAAAATGAGTCATAATGGACGCCAGTAGGTAACGACTCAAGATTTAGCGTCACACATTGAAACATTTCTTTGGTAAATAAGAACACGGGGTTATATGGTTCACGGTGGTAGATATTCTATGCAGAAGGTCCGTCTAGTAGTGTACCAACGCAGTGCCCAGTTATTCTGCCGCGGAGCAGTAGTTTTATTTTTATTTGATAAAAGTGACGCAACGGTCCTGCCCATAACAAATGCCTGAGTTACCCAGAACATTTCTGTGTGACACCACACTGCGCCCGCCACCCTGAGAAGTTAGTTCTTAAGTCTCGTATGCCCAGTGATAACATTAGCTCTCAGTGCCCATTGAAACCGAAACACAGTAAAGTTTGCACGCTACTGCTTCACGGCAGAACAACTGGCCCTGGGGTGGTACCTACCTGGACGGATTCCTGCACAGGAATCCTACCACCACCGGTCCGCTTTCAGGACTTTCTCGCCTCCACTTTGCACGGTATATAGCATCCATGAGTGTAAGTCCACCGTCTCTCATATCAGCCTTCACGGCATCAAGCCGACGCCGCTTGGGTCGACCGCGAAGTTTAGCAAGTCTCATGTATTCTTAATGGTTAATGCCGATAGGTGTTCGGCAGAGTAGAATATCACCTACCTCTTTCCTAACAATGTGTCGTAAGACGCGGCTAAGGTTATAAGGTTATTGTACCGACAGCCTTTTTTGTGCAGAATAACACCATAATATGCAATGCTCTCACTCAGCTGCTCGTAAAAACGCAATGGAGCAAAAGAATTTTTTGACTCGAACCAAAATGGCGGCGACGTGGTTCCTCGTCACGTCTCTCCTCCCGCGAGGTCGAAAAGTGGGCAACGTGAGTGGCCTCTGCCTACCCCCTATAAGGGAACTGTATGTATTAACAGTAATTCATAAAAGATGTCAATCAAAAAATCTATTTATTTAGCAGTTCGTCGATCTCAGATCATTAAATACCGATTGGAAGGCAAAAAAAAGCGTTTTCGGAGGAAGGTCAGGTCAACGTAACTGGTACTGTTGCCGGGCTGGTAGCCCGAATCGGGTGCCAGTGTGGCGCCCGGTTGTAAAACCAACCGCATATTGCACCGCGAGAACCGACGATCGACGCGCACCGCGTCACGACTAGGTTAGCCATGTGTAAACACAAAATATTGAGATACGGTCATGGTGGAATGTTCGGACTTCGACGGACCTGTTAGTGACCAGAAAGAGGAGTGAAGTGTGAGGGACAAGGAGCACTCAGAGATGCTCCTACGGGGAGCGCTAAGTAATGATCATACGAGGAGCACTCTGATAATTTTTTTTTTTGTATTAAATGACGAAACAAGCAAAACGCTCACCTGATGGTAAGTGCAACGTCCCGCCCACAACAAATGCTGCGTCACCCATAATATTTCTGTGTGACACCACACTGCGCCCGTCACCCTGAGACATCAGTTCTTAAGTCTCAAATGCCCAGTGATTACGCTAGCTCACAGTGCCCTTCAAACAGAAAACCGAAATGCTTGCACACTCTTGCTTCACGGCTGAATGACTGGCCCTGGGGTGGTGGTACCTACCTAGACGGATTCCTGCATAGGATATTCTACTACCAGAACCTACGCGGAGAACCAGACTACTTCTCATAATGCCACGAACACCCACGCGCAACTGCGCGTGAAGACAAGTAACTACTCGTCTTCAAATTAGAACCTAACACAGTTATTTTTCAAAAACTAATTACTTTTCCCTGTCCAACAATGTAGAGTATTTTAGATAGTTCTACAGTATGCTCAAAAGTTCTAACTTAAACTCGTTTGAACGCATTAGTTACAGTCTCTCAGCCCCAAAATGTTTATGGGTGGGTAATGGGTTCCAAAGCTATTAAACAGACATGCCAAATTCGGTAAAAATGAATGTATAATGAAGAAATAATCATTATTTTGCTTTTTTTATTTCATGAAGTGACGAAACGAGCAAAACGTTCACTTGATTGGTAAGTCCTACGTCTGCCCATAACAAATGCTGTCACACCACACTGCGCCCCTCACCCTGAGACATGACATGCTTGTATAAAGTTACAAAACGGTATTAAATATATAAAAAAAGTATAATTTGTTGTGCCTATAAATAGGCGTGCAAATTGAAAAAAAAAAAAAGATAAAAATTTAAATGAATATGACTCCCAGATCTTCTTCTTGTTCTTAGCTATTATTCCGGCTATAGCCAGGGTCAGCTTTCCTGCATAATCTGCTCCATTTTGCACGGTCTTGAGCATCCTGCTCAGTAATCACAGCTTAGGCCTACCACGCGGCCGCGAAGCCGGTATTTTAAAGGCCAGATGCTTATTCCCTACGTACTCCTGTGGTCTTTCCTGCACGCTCATCAGAAATGTCACGTGCACCAAGGCTTGCCGCGGATGTAGGTGTTACGTATTCCATCGCAACGAGATATAAGATATAGATAGCATTTTCACTGGTGGTAGGATTCCTATGCAGGAATCCGTCTGGGTAGGTACCACCCCAGGGCCGGTTATTCTGCCGTGAAGCAGTAGTGTGCAAACATTACTGTGTTTCGGTTTGAAGGGCACTTTGAGCTAGCGTAATCACTGTGCATATGAGACTTAAGACCTTATGTCTCAGGGTGATGGGCACAGTGTGGTGTTGCACAGAAATTTCCTGGGTAATATTGCATTTGTTATGGGCAGACGTTGCACTTACCATCAGGTGAACGTTTTGCAGGTTTCATCACTTTATCCAATAAAAAAAAAAACGAACTACACTGATGTCATGCTTAAAATTCATTCTAACGCGACATGTCCTAGTAAAAACTCGTATACATTGCAGTCATCCCAGTCGCGACCAGAATAAACGGCGCAACGATGCGTTGTCAGGCGAAATAGTTTCCGACGGCGCTGGGAATTCCTGGATACAAATAATTTCACTTTGTCCGGACGGCATTAGGACGGTTATCTAGTAAACTTCGAACATAAACGTTTGTAAATTTATTCTAGTCGAAATAAAGCTCCATTTAATTCGCGGGTTTATTAACTATAGATGTAATAATAAATATTAAGAATCCAAAAATAAAGTCTATTCGTGCTTCTGCCCTATCTGATGGATATTTTTATTGGATAGTGACTTCAACGAGCAAAACGTTCACCTGATGGTAAGTCCTACGTCTGCCCATAACAAATGCTGTGTCACCCAGAACATTTCTGTGTGACACCTCACACCGCCCGTCACACTGAGACGTCAGTTCTTAAGTCTCATATGACCAGTGATTTCACTAGCTCTCAGTGCCATTCAAACCGAAACACAGTAATGCTTGCACACTACTGCTTCACGGCAGAATAGCTGGCCCTGGTGTGGTACCTACCTAGACGGATTCCTGCATAGGAATCTACTATATTACGATGTAAATCATCTGTGCGCTATACACTGTTTATTGAACTGAACAATGTAAACAGAAAACGTGGGTTAATCGAGAAAAAGCGATGAACAAAACCAATACCGCTGAAGAGGAAACTACGATATAAGCATCTTCGATCCAGTCGCTTCTGGACTCCGTGAGTTGGCGACTATGCCCTTGATATGTGATTGAAGTTAGTGACACTTCATTTAATTTGGTTTTGCCGCGCATTCCCCTGATGTCGTTTAATTTTTTTTTATTGGATAAGGTGACGAAACGTGCAAAACGTTCACCTGATGGTAAGTACAACGTCTGCCCATAACAAATGCTCTGTTACTCAGAACATTCCTGCGTGACACCACACCGCTCTTGTCCACCCTGAGACATCAGTTCTTAAGTCTCATATGCCCAGTGATTACGCTAGCTCGCAGTGCCCTTCAAACCGAAACACAGTAATGTTTGCACACTACTGCTTCACGGCAGAGTAACTGGCCTCGGGGTGTTACCTACCTAGACCGATTCCTGCATAAGAATCCAGTAAACATAAACACGCAAGGATCGTTCCGATAGTAACTAACAGGGGACGTTCCACCTTCCCGTTTCTGAGAGATAGAAGAAAGCAGAGTGACACAGAAATAGCTCCGCAAACAATTAGTTCATCCATCCTATGATCACTCGAGTCATGCCAATTCCACCGCAAATACCTCGCGCCCGGCTAATGGACTCCGGAATTTTTGATTTTACGCAATTTCCTTACAATCGATACGACTGAAATAGAAATGTAAGTAATTTTCAGAGACGTGACGGCACGGGTCGGGTGCTCGCTTTAAATTGCATAGTACGCAATAGATCTGGGTTCGTTCCCCGGTGCCGGAACCAATAAAATTGTTTAGTCATTTTAAGTTCTGAATTGCTACTTGCTGAGATAGACTAATATTTTGACACTTCCGTCGTTACGTACGGAAAAATATTATTTAACAAAAAATACCTAATTCTAATGTTTACGTTGGCTAAAGATAGAAAGTCTTTTTTTAGTAGATGTATAAAGTTTTATAATAAAATTCCTAAGTGTAACACAAAAATCGGACATGGATTTTAAAAAACTTATCAAGAATTATTAGATAAAGCGTATTATAAAATACATCATTATATAGAGAACAAAGATGTGTGGAAATAACTCATACTCTGCACTTGTAAACCCCTCTGGGTACTAATTTTATGATGTGATTTTTTTTGTAATTTATAAATGACATTATGTAACATGGCATTGAAAAAAGAATGTACCCAGAGTTTCTTACCGGTTCTTCTCTGAGAAGGTAAATTTTTGAACCGGTGTAGATTTAGTGGACCGGTAGGTGGCGCTGCGATAGAGTTCTAGGAAAATGACAAAAGTCAGAATATAGTTTCTCGATAATTCGAATATCGAAAAATCGTTTGCTGAATCTGTTAACAGCAGGCAAGCCAACGTTCGGACAGGAAAACGTGTGTCGGGTCCGCTAGTACTTCATAACTTTCTTTCTTTATATAGTTTTTTTAACTGCATAAAGTGATGAAAGGAGCAAAACGCTCACCTGACGGTGAGTGCAACGTCTGCATATAACAAATGCTGTGTCATCCACAAAATTTCTGTATGTCACCACACTGTGCCCATCACCCTGAGACATAGGTTCTTAAGTCTCATATGCCCAGTGATTACGCTTGCTCACACTGCCCTTCAAACCGAAACAGTAATGTTTGCACACTACTGCTTCACGGCAGAATAACTGGCCCTGGGGTGTAACATCCATGTTAATTTTTTATCCTTTTATTAAAATGGCATTTATTATTAAAGAGCCGTGGTAGCTCAGGGGCTAGGCGCTCGCTTTAAATTTCATAGTACGCGAGTGACCTGGGTTCGATTCCCGGTGCCGGCACCACTAAAATTGTTAATTGCAATTTTGAGTGCTGATTTACCACGTGCTCGGCGGTGAAGGAAAACGTCTGAGGAATAAAAAATATTTCGAAGACATTTGAAGTCCGCCAACCCGCATTGGAGCAGCGTGGCGGATTATTCCTAGCTCCAAAATCCTCTCAGAAATGAGAGGAGGCCTGTGCTCAGTAGTGGGACATTTATAGGCTGAAACTTTACTTACTTTTTTTATTAAAATGGCACAGATATACCGCGCGACCGACCTCAACAAAATTGTCAGCAGGCGAATGTTTTGCCGCGACGAATCGACAATTCGCGTACAAACCAATTCCGTGAACGATACAACGCGGCCGCATCCTTCCATCGCCGTCATGCGGATTAATGCGGCCGCGACGGGAAGCGGTGCCCGATAAACACGGACGTTTTCCTGTCAGGACGATAGCTGGCGGCGGTACGCGCTCCTGACAAGTGGAGCCGGACGATTGGTCGAGAGGCTGACTGCAGATTAACTTTGTTTTGCTATATTTGTAGCTAGTGTTTCGTTTGTCGAAATTGAAGGGAAAATGTTTAAAATAGACGAGCGATCTGAAGATTTTTTTTTTTTGCATAAAAATATGGTAGTATTACTGGTGGTAGGATTCCTATGCAGGAATCCGTCTAGGTAGGTACCACCCCAGGGCCAGTTATTCTGCCGTGAAGCAGTAGTGTGCAAGCATTACTGTGTTTCGGTTTTGAAGGGCACTGTGAGCTGGCGTAATCACTGGATACATAAGAACTGACGTCCCAGGGTGACGGGCGGAGTGTGGTGTCACGCAGAAATGTTCTGGGTGACAGAGAATTTGTTATTGGCGGACGTTGCACTTGCCATCAGGTGAACGTTTTGACCGTTCCGTCACTTTTATCAAATAAAAATAAAGAAATATAAGAGAAACCGCGAGGCACAGTTAGTAATCATATAAGAATCAGACTTCAATTTTATTTATATGTATTTTATAAATCTATTAATAAGTATATATATATAAATATGCATATATATTTTTAATAAGATTTAGTTAAAAATTACATACCTATAAATAAAATTGAAGTCTGATATATATGTATTATTGTTATAATATTGTATGTATTTATTTATTTCTCAGAAACTACAACAATTTAAATATTCACGTGCATTTATATCACTAGGGTAAGTATATATATTTTCGGTGATGTAATTGCTGTTAGCCTTCTCGGCTTTTACAGCTTCATCGGATACTGTGCTCGCGGGCCAGGGGCCCGTGTGCCAGGTTTGGTTTGTGACCCAAACATAAATAAATAAATAAATAAAACTCCTACAAAACCCTCGAAGTTCGGACTGTGTCGCGTTCGCTGCGTGCTTTCGCGGTTTCGAAAATCTTAAACATTTTAAGTCGTCTACCGACTGTCCGAAGGAGGCTGCGCGCGTCCATTCGGACTGTTAGGGTAAGTATGGATTGATCTTAAACTATAGTCAATTTGTAAGACTACGAATGTACTGTTATTGTATTTTAAAAATAATGTTTTTGTGATGTATCTGGTTGCTTGATATTGAGTAATAATAATAGTATATATTTTTTTAAGTATAATAGGATATGTATAAATAGAAACCTTTAATTGGCCTTACTGTTAATTTCAATTGTTTTATATAACCATATGTTAAGCTGTTGGTTTTAAAAATAAAAAAATTACACCTACATACTGATCGGTACTGTTTCTGTGTCTACAGCGCATGAGTCAAACAGGTGGTGAGATAGAGAGTCCTAATTACTTGAGCAGCTAACGAGGCATTCCATATTCAATCTCCAAAGCACCACCGTTATCGACCACATCGCAATGTTATCGACACTCGACCCTCCGCCGTCGAGTCGTCGATAATCCTCCAAGTAAATAGCGCTGCACTAGTATCGACACTTGAAACTAGTAAGGGTAATTAAAGGCTTCGTTATTTGAAGCGAAGTGTGGAGGGTGACTAATATTAACAGATTAGTTAGTTAGAATTGATACTTGATATTGAATGACTGCATCCTGTCCGAGAGCGAGATATAAATATCCGTTTTTTATTGTATAAAGTGACGAAACGAGCAAAACGTTCACCCGGATGGTAAGTGCAACGTCCGCCCATAACAAATGCTGTGTCACCCATAATATTTCTGTGTGACACCACACTGCGGCCGTCACCCTGAGACATCAGTTCTTAAGTCTCAAATGCCCAGTGATTACGCTGAGCTCACAGTGCCCTTCAAACCGAAACACAGTAATGCTTGCACACTACTGCTTCACGACAGAACAACTGGCCCTGGGGTGGTAGCCTACCTAGAAGGATTCCTGCATAGGAATCCTACCACCGTTAATCCATGTTCGGCCTTAGCCGTCTTTTTGTCAGAATATCCGGACCACAACATTCAGCTTAAAAGCACTCTGAAGTTAGTGTCTTCAAATCTTTACAAAAATACCTCGAAGAAACATGCATACAGTCACACGCCTTTTATCTATATAAGGGGCAGAGGACACTCACGTAGGTCACTTTTCGCCCTCGCGGGAATCGAGACATGACATGTGTGGCGAACCACTCAATCGCCATTTTAGTAAGAGTAAAAAAAATCTTACTCCCCATTGCGTTCGAACGAGCAGTGTAGTGACAGCATTGCATATTATGGTGTCACCTTAGGTAGGAAACAGGATGGATAGAGAAGAGAGATGGCACCTAGCTATTTTCGTCGCAACTATCGGCCTAATCAAATCAAAACATTTCTTCTTAAACCGTTCTATCATTCACCGACAACCGTCGAGCTTGTATGAAAACTCTCACGGAAGTAGAAGAAGCTAGAAATGGGTCAGGATCGTAGCAATTGGAAAGATGTGGTCTCTGCCTACCCCAATGGGAAAGCGGCGCGAAACCGTAATTCCGTTCATAAAACAACAACGAACACTCGTGTCCAAATAAATTAATCCTTCAGCGGTACCACAAACTACATGTTTCAGTATAGTATGACATCACAGCTTCCGCGAATTGGTGTCGGATCGCGTTACACACGGACACAGGCGATGCAATTGTTATGTTAATTGCCGCCGATCCCACGGCCCTGACGGCGAGCCATATTGGACCATCTGCGTGAAATAAACGCAAAAAGGCCAATGCGTAGTAGTTGCAGATGGGAAAACTAAGCAAGCGATGAGACCCGCGGGGCCATTGCGTGTCCATAGGTGAAGGTCCACCTATAAAAGTGGGTGACAAAGGCTGTGCTGAAAATCAGTTTTCACTCATACTGAGCGCAGACCTATTCGTTGCGTCACACTGTAGTACAAATACTGTCGCGAATAGTAAAAAAAAAATTTTTTTTTTTGTATAATTTTATATATTCCTATTTTTCTAGTTATAAGTTCTTTTTCTTTTTTATTGTTTTATTGTAATTCTTCGCTGTGATGCAATGAATAAGTACCTATCTATCTATTTACAATGTTACGCGCACTAACCATCATCTATACAAATAAAAAGGTGTCCGTTTGTAATAACAAAAGATCAGCTTTTTACTCAATGCTTATGAAAGTATACACGGCACTTTATACCGATTTCGACAAGACTTTCACTGACAGATAGCTGATATTATAGCGGGTAACTTCCGCTACTTTAATTAAAAAAAAAATAGGGTTTCGCGCAAATAATTAAAAATCTAAAATCCGGTTCAAATAGGGAAGTATATATGTATATCATCGAGCGCGGTCGGCCTGTTTCACGCGGGTGAAGCCGCAGGCACAGCTAGTGTGAAATAAGTTAAACATTTAATCAAAGATTGGGATTTCAACGCAACAGAACCAAACATGCTTATGCGAATTTAAGTTTAATAATTTTCACATGGATCCCATCGTCAGAACTTGACCAAATTTCTGGACCCACAACCTCGTGTATAACCGATTCAACTATAAAAAACGGATCATTGAAATTGGTTCAAAATTGGCGAAGACATCGCATGACATACAAAAAAAAAGTGGAGTAGAACCACCTCCTCTTTTGAAGTCGATTAAAATCAGTGCCCAAATAGTTTGTTTTTCAATACTTTAATTCATGACGTCGTCGTCGTTTCAGCCTATCACTAGTCCACTGCTGAACATAGGCCTTCCCCATAGATAGCCACAAAGTTTGTAGCTCTCATTTTGGGGGAATTTTGCAATAGTTGCCGCGCTTGACAGGCGGATTGGGAAACGCAGTTTATTTATTCAGAAGTTCCACAAAGTATTGCTGCATACATTTTGGTTTTAATTTTCCCCCTTTTACGACCGACACCCACGGTCGTAAAAGGGGGAAAATTAAAACCAACAGCCGTGGTAGCTCAGGGGCCTGGTGCTCGCCTTTAATTTAATAGTAAGCGAGTAACCTGGGTTCGATCCCCGGTGCCAGCACCTCTAATATTGTTCTACAATTTTAAGTGCTGATTTACCACGTGCTTAGCGGTGAAGGAAAACATCGTGAGGAAACCTGCATGTCCGAGGAATAGAAATATTTCGAGGACAATGTGAAGTCCGCCAACCCGCATTAACCCCGGAGCAGCGTGGCGGATTCTTCCTAGCTCCAAAACCCTCTCAGAAATAAGAGGAGGCCTGTGCTCAGCAGTGGGACATTTATAGGCTGAAACTTTACTTTACTTTTTACCCACGGGATGAGACGGGGGTGGTGGATTTTCTTAGCTCCCTATCACACTTCGATGAGTTGCTTATAGTGCCTGCAGCTACATACGCCGGCAGCAACGACAGCCGGACGACGATGGTAAGCAAACCCGTGCGCAATGCTTATCAGCTGCAACAATCCGTCACAGTGCAGGAATCCGTCTAGGTAGGTACCACCCCAGTGCCAGTTATTCTGCCGTGAAGCAGTAGTGCGCAAACATTACTGTGTTTCGGTTTGAAGGGCGCTGCGAGCCAGCGTAATCACTGGGCATATGCGACTTAAGAACTGATGTTCTGGGTGGCACAGCATTTGTTATGGGCAGCCGTTGCACTTGCCATCAGGTGAACGTTTTGCTCGTTCCGTCACTATTTCCAATAAAAAAATCACCTTACAAAGACATATTTCGTTTGATTCAACATTTCGCTTTATGAAACTTAACAGCGACTAGTATTTTAGAGCCATTTTCCTAGAGCACGTTCGCCAATACTTGGCAAACATTTCAGTTCAAATATGCAAATCATTCCACTGCAAATAGTGTGCAGTCGCGCAAGCGCCCCCTCCAAGTATTCCGAGGTGGATGATGAATCGGTTTCGGGCGCGGCTGCCGGTGGGCGACGTCTGTCGTGCCAATGGACTGTGCCACGGGTTTCCAGTGCCGCGGAATTTGTTATTGATGTCGTTTAAGTTCATACAATCGCGCCTGACAATCGGTTTCGGGGTAAGCGTGAGCCCAGAACGTGTATGTAGTATTGGGTCATTTGTTGCCTATAAAATCCCTAGGTATACAAATAAATAAAATTGAAGTGTCGTGTTTGTAATAACAAAATAACAGCTTTTTACTTCAATGTTTATGAAATTACATACGGTACTTATAAGAAAAAAATTTATCTCTGTCTGTCGGTTTGTTCCGGCGAATCTCTCAAACGGCATGGACCGCATTCCTGCGCCCGTCACCCTGAGAGATCAGTTCTTAGGTCTCATATGCCCCAGTGATTACGCTAGCTCTCAGTGCCCTTCAAACCGAAACACAGTAATGTTTGCACAGTACTGCTTCACGGCAGAATAACTGGCCCTGGGGTGGTACCTACCCAGACGGAATCCTGCATAGGAATCCTACCACCAGTAATCTTCTTAGTTCCACTGATTAAATCTTTCTGTCCGTTTACCACTGAACAAAATTTAACGGACTCTCTCGTACACCGTGTCTAGAATAGATTGGATTTTATTTTCCACCGGTAGCCGTGGTAGATAGGAGCCGTGGTAGCTCAGGGGCCTGGTGCTCGCCTTTAATTTCATAGTAACCTGGGTTCGATCCCCGGTGCCAGCACCTCTAATATTGTTGTACAATTTTAAGTGCTGATTTACCACGTGCTTAGCGGTGAAGGAAAACATCGTGAGGAAATTGGAGCATTGGAGCAGCGTGGCGGATTCTTCCTAGCTCCAAAACCCTCTCAGAAATGAGAGGAGGCCTGTGCTAAGTAGTGGGACATTTATAGGCTGAAACTTTACTTTACTTTACTTATTTTCCACAGCGGTTAATAGTTTCAAGACAACATAAGACCTATTAATTCTTTCCTAATGCACATATAAATAGATGGTGGAAATGCTATTGGCGGGCAGTCGGTGGCGAGGCTCCCGTTATTTGCGTTTGTTTACAAGCGTCGCGACGCCCTGGCCCTGACTCCTGCCGGCACATTTCAATATTAATAGTCGATATCGCATTCACCTGACCGGAGCTGTCAACCAGTGGTTGTTGAAATGTAATTTTGTTTGTAACTTGTTGTTTGGGACGGGACGAGCAAAACGTTATCCCGATGGCAAGTGCAACGACCGCCCATAACCAATGATCGTGACCCGGAAAGTTTTTGTGGGGCACCACACTCTGCCCGTCACACCAGCCCTTCTGAGACATGTAACCTAGCTCAGTATTCGGAATTTTTTTGCATCAAAATCTTAATAACGTCGTCCAATTTGAGGGCCGTTCTGCGGTCACATGTTTTACTTCATTCGCATTTCTCATTTTCTTTTTAAGTAAATTGCATCCGTGTCGAACCGGGCGGGTCGATAGTTTATTATAGAATCTCCAGCTGGTGTTTTTTTTTTTTATTGGATAAAGTAATGAAACGAGCAAAACCTTCACCTGATTGTAAGTGTAACGTCTGCCCATAACAAATGCTATGTCACTCGGAACATTTCTGTGTGAGACCACACCCTGAGACATCAGTTATTAAGTCTCATGTATGATTACGCTAGCTCTCAGTGCCCTTTAAACCGAAACACAGTAATGTTTGCACAATAATGCTTCACGGCAGAATAACTGGCCCTGGGGTGGTACCTAGACGGATTCCTGCATAGGAATCCTACCACCAGTAAGTTATACACACACTTACAGTTGTTTCCCGTGGTAGTCTTCACCTGTGACATCCCGAAACATCGAGCATTTTAATATGACCACGTCATACGTATAAAACACGAGACGCGTTCTTTTGGTTTCTATAGCAAATATTGAAACGGCGCAAGATACCGTCCGAACGCTCGGCGAGACTAATATTTGGCCGCGCTATCTCGCCTGTTTGTCCAAACAAATACTTTACGTAATTTACGATTGCACAGACCAAAAGAGCTAAGAGAAAAACATGTTTTGAATATAAATGATGTAATCTATGCTACTTTTTTTTTGACAAATTTATGCTGGGTTATGAGACATGGTGTTTTCATGCAGCAGTCGACCCGTTTTTTCACATTATACATAACTTGCCGAAGCCCGCGTCTTCGCCTGAATTAATGCTTTTAAATAATCTCGTGGGAACTATTTCGTGGATAAAAAAGGTATCGTATGTCCGTCTCCAGGACCGGTATGCCAGTTACCCTGTGCCAAGTTTTGTCAAGGTCAATCCAGCGGTTAAGCCGTGAAAAGTTAACAAACAAACAGACACTTTCACAATTATAATATTCGAATGGAAGGATGGACATTGTGGTACTGTCCATTTGAAAAAAAATCCATTCAAATAAAACAAGGAAAAAATTGTATCTCGGAATGCGTTGATAAATATGTGGACAATACACAACGAAGCAGTAGTGTGCGAACGTTACTGTGTTTCGGTCTGAAGGGCACTGAGAGCTAGCGTAATCACTGGGCATATGGGACTCGAGAGCTGACGTCTCAGGGGGACTGGCGCAGTGTGTTGCCACACAAAAACATTCCGTGTGTCAAAGCTTTGCTATGGGCGGAAGTTGCACTTATGGTAAGTGCTACTTCACACAAGTGAACGTTTTGCTTGTCTCGTCCCTTTCCACAATAAAAAAAAACACTGCGATGGGCAACAGTATCTTGCTCCGAATACTCTAGAAACTAAAAACTGAGCAGGGGAGATAGTGCCGCAACAGTACCTACGCGCAAAAACTCTGATGGGCAACAGTATCTTGCTCCGAATACTCTAGAAAACTATAAACTGAGCAGGGGAGATGGTGCCGCAACAGTACCTACGCGCAAAAAGGTAGTCACGCTCTGATGCAGTGTCATAAACTTCGCATGCGCCTCACATGCGAATCTTAGCAAAATAACTTGTTTTCCTCATTCAAAACACTCATGTATTCACACTTGCTTGAAGGTGGAATAGAGATTCTACCACCAGTAAATTTGTTGGTACAGTCGACTTATTAAAAAAAAAGTCCGGCAACAGTTACCAGGCAGCGGATTCAGCCCTCGCGTGAGCGCTGTGAAAAATATTTACAATGGGATAAAGCATGTTATCCGCTGCCCACGTAACCCCACCCCCCCTCGACAATATCTCACGGCGCCCACGCAACGCAGCGACGCGAGCACCAAACAAACGTTCATCATTAGTTTGACCAATTTGAAATGGCGTAAAATCAAAATTTATGCTTCAAAACATTTTATGGTTCAAGATTACAAATCACACGGGAATACATTACGCAGAAATAAACAATACAAACGATCCGTACTGATATTATAAATGCTAAAGTAACTCTTCTCTGTCCCCGTCTGTTGTTAGCTTTCCACGGTTCAACCGCTGAACAGATCTTGAAGAAATTTGACACAGAGATAGCTTGCGTCCTGGAGACGGACATGGGATACTGTTCGCCCCGGAAAATCAAAAAGTTCCCGCATGATTTTTTTTTATTTGTTAAAGTGTCATAACGAACAAAACGTTCACCTGATGGTAAGTGCAACATTTGTCCATAACAGATGCTGTGTTACTCAGAATATTTCTGTGTAGCACCACACTGCGTCCGTCACCCTGAGACATAAGTTCTTAAGTCTCATATGAGGCTCAAACGAAAAAGTAAAGAAATTTTACCTAATATTCAAATTAGTAGAAAAAAAAAGCTCATATATTCCATATGTTATATCCGTGTGGTGGCGGCTCGTTAAAAGAATACTACCACTCCATCTCATCCAATGGATCTCGTAAAAGGTGAGTAAGGAATTAAACTGCACTGTGCACCCAACAGCGCATGGTGGCGATGGGCTCACCACCTATCACACCAAGTGCATTATATTGTTTTGGTGAAACGTGGATTGTGGCAGTCGTCTATCTGCTTTTGCAGTGAGTGCCTAGTCTCTGGCTACCCCTTACGGGATACAGCCGTGAAATTATGTATGTATGTATGTATGTATGTATGTTATATCAATTCGTTTAAAGTCCTCTGCTGGACACTGCTTTCTCACGACAAAGTCACTAACGAAAACGAAAAGGGTAACTTTCTCTGTATTTTTGATTTAAGCATGTTTTTGGTGTTAATGGTTATTGCACCCAGTCCAGCCATAAGATTGTCTAGTCATACCCCTTAATCGGCCTTCACAACACCCACAAGATGACGAATTCGACTATTGTTAATAGGGTTGGTTACCTTTCCACCGTTCCTGACATGTCTGGAATTTTGACACTTGTCTGAGAAACATGGAAAAAAACTGTTATTGTCAGGAATTTAATCGAAAGCGAAAATCATACAATAGACGCTCCAGTTCTGAGGAATAAAAATAGTTCGACGCCTAAACCCCGAGCTACCACTATTCTAATAAACATGACCAACGGCGTACAGAAAAACGGCAATGACGACTTAGTTCCGACGGAGCGTGCTCGTCGTCCGCAATCTATAGGCGATAACACATCGATTACCGAGAATGGGCCCCCGATGGGACGACCAATACCGTCCCCTACAAATCGACACTCAGACAGGCTACAAATCAAACGTTTATTACGTTGTTAGGATGGAAGGAGACGGATGAGGTCGCTAAGGGTGAATTAGAGCCTGGTAGTCTCAAGTTTTTCTCATCGTCATCATCATTACGTCATTGATTGCCAGTAAAGTTTTTAGCTGTTTTTTTGGGGGTGATTTTGACATATTAGCCACCTTTGACAGCCTATAAATATTATAAAGTATATAACTGTAAAATAAATATATAACCGGGGATCGAACCCCAGTCACTCGTGTACTATGAGACTGAGCTACCTTGACTTCAGTATTAAAAACCTATTGTAGAGCCTCCACATCGGGTATAAACTCTATATGCGTTACATATAACTTGAAGTGGTACACGGCTGAATGGACGAGTTCATTATTTTATTTAAACAAAATAAAACTTATTTTAAACAGCGAACGGGTTTCCGCAGACGCGATAAGAGGCCTTAATATTTTACGTCACAAGCTTATCTTCAATAGTATTTTAATAATGTACAGTAAAACGAGACTTCGATAACACCAACTCGCTATTTATAACATAGTAAATTGATTTTTATTAAAAAAAAAAAACGTAGTCGCAACACTAATGTAGTGCGTGCGTTTTACAGACGTACCTATTTTGTCAATTAACAAATTTTGTATCCGTCCGAGATTCGAACCCAGAACCCGAGGCGTAGAAGTACTCTGACCAAATCACCAAGGTCGTACCTGTGACAATTAAAAAAACATTTCCTTGAATTTAAAAAACAAAAAAAAGATCAGACGACTCACCGTCTGCGTCGACTTCGTTGATCATATCCTGCAGCTCAGCTTCGGTGGGGTTCTGTCCCAGAGAACGCATCACGGTGCCCAGTTCCTTGGTGGTGATGGTGCCATCGCCGTCCTTGTCGAACAGCGAAAACGCTTCCTTGAATTCGGCGATTTGTTCTTCTGTCAACTGGTCCGCCTGTAACAGAACAGCCCTTCGTTACTCATTGGCGAAAAGAAAACTGACATACACACACACACATACTCCAAACTATGTTAAAATAATTATTACATACTTCACATATGTCTATTATTTAACTAATTTAATTGTTTTATAAACAAACGGTAAATTCATAATCCATACCAATATTGTAAAAGCGAAAGTAACTCTGTCTGTCTGTTACGTTTTGCACGGTTCGACCGCTGAACAGATCATGAAGAAAATTGTCACAGAGATAACTAATGTTTCTATACACATAATACAAATTACCTAGGGATTTTTTAAAGTCTGTTGAATGTAGCAGTTGGATTAAAAAAAAAAGGTTTTAATCTCAAATTCTTGTAGCATGCAGGAATCGAACCAGCAACCCAGCACATCTAACCAATTGCTTGGCCACTGCGTAAACCCAGTATTTTTTTAAGAAAAACGACAACCCACACTAGGATTTCTCTTAAACCAACAGTGTTTCAGAGATAACTTTCACATGCTCAACGCCATCAGACTAGAAAAGCAAGAATTTGTATATTTGCACAAATTATTGCTGCAGGTGGATTCAAATCCAGGACCCGCGGCGTAAAAGACAGGCAGTCCCACCACTGGAGTTTAAACAATTAAACACAGGCATATTATTTGTACATTAAGATGCTTTCTATTTTCACAAATAAATTTTTTAATTATAATACGTACACTGGAACGAACCATTTTCTCAAGATCTTAAAAACCCAACAGCAATGGAACGAGACAAACTAGTTAATGGAAGATTGTATCAGGGCCGACATGATAAGATTACAAAGATATAATCGTAATTACAATGTGACACGTCACAATGCGGACTATGCGCCTGATAGCAAATACTGCATTACTTTAAATTTTATCAATACCTATTCAGTAAGATATGTTTTCTATTGAAATATCATTTTCCAGTTATTGTATAATCACTATACTGATAATTTTATTTATCACACATATCATAAACCAACTGTGTAGCCTTGTGGTATGAGAAACTGCCTACAGTGCCGCGAGTCATTGGTTTGAGTCCCAGAGCCAACATTTTTGCAAATATACAAACTGTTTATTATCAGATCTGGGGGTCTACTATGAATTTCATTTGATCCCATTAACCAGTTAATTAGCTTTATACGCCAACATAAAACCGATCACAAAACCTACCAGAGTTACAAAATAGACTAGACTAGACTAGTTACAAAATAGAATAGAGAATGAATGTCTTAGGCTATTTCATATAATGTGAAATGATAGCCGTGGTGGCGGCTCGTTAAAAGAATACTACCACTCCATCTCATCCAATGGATCTCGTAAAAGGCGAGTAAGGAATTAAACTGCACTGTGCACCCAACAGCCCATGGTGGCGATGTGCTCACCACCTATCACACCAAGTGCATTATATTGTTTTGGTGAAATGTGGACTGTGGCAGTCATCTGTTTTTGCAGTGAGTGCCCAGTCTCTGACTCCCCCTTATGGGATACAGTTGTGATGTTATGTATGGGAAATGATAGTTTCATCAGTTGCAAGTAGGTTAGAACAGTTATAAGGCACAGGAACAATATTCCTCCTGGGTATAATATAAAAAATTTGTTGAAAGTATGAATTAATGATATTTCATATAAATCATTGTTTTATAGACAAAAACTTTTTTGCTGTCCTATGGTAATAATTATACATTTTTATATATTGGTTATAAGAACTTATGTATATGTATGTATGTGGGTGTAAATATACATAAATACATAGTAGGCTTTTTCCCATATAACTTTTCACCCCACTGGAAAAGAGATGACTGGTGGCTAACCACGTCGCCGCTATTAAGGTAAGGTTATTAGGTAAGAGTGAAAAAATATTTTGACTCCATTGTATTCCCACAAGTACATGGCGCCATTCCGTAGGAAAAAAGGCTGTCAACATAGCCTCTTACAACATCTCGGTAGCTGCTATTCTACTCTGCCGGACATGTTTGCTGCACTGCCTATTAAATATTATCTCTGCTTAGCTTTATGGTTGACTGGGATATACTGCCTTTAAGCATTAAGTCTGACACATGAACCATTTCTGTGCATAAGTAAATAAATTGGCTGTTTTATTTGTTTTACATTCCTAATTATAACCCAATGTATAAGTTCGAGACTCTTATATAGTCTCTGAGTATTGCTAAATAATCTAAATGGTTGTGGTGCATCATCTTTTCCAGACTGCCTTATCGTTCGTGTTACATAAGCTAAACTTTAGTGCTATAACATCTTCAACTTTCTGCAAGTTACAGATGTTCAGAGAGAATTCATTAACAACACCAATATTCATTTTTTTTAAAAAGTTGAAAATCACTTTTTCTTGGTAGTTTCACACAACACTACTACTTTACTAGAAACTATTGACCATTTTGCATTTGACTACTGTAAACTTAATTTAACCCTGAAGGATAGCCAGTGCTTTTAACAGGTAATTGTATTTATTATTGTTCAGAAGTGTTCTAAATCTAAACATTACATTTTAGGTTTCACATTGGGTGGTTTGTAAAGCATTACCATATTTTCTAAAGCCCAGTATAATAAAGAAACAATCCTTAAAGGAATATTAATTCCTTCCTTGAATCACAATTAATATGTATTTCTAAAGATATTGTAAACTTATGTACATTATAAATCTTACAGATTAATTAGAAACTAAACTAATTAACCAGAAAAGTACTCTATATTTTTTACCTTTAAGCAATTTCATACAGATAAACTAAATTGCTTATAAAAAAAAACAAGAATTAAGGAAGAACATGTGTCAAATTAGTTATTGTGAATAATTAAACAATTATTCAAAATAACTCATTTCAAATTATACCATAGAGAAGCAATAACTTTCTATTGTATTGGAAAAATAAGTTATTGAACCACATTAGTAAACTTTGAATCTATTTTTAAAGACCATGTCCTCAAAAGCATGACTAATTTTCTTTGAAAAAACCTTTCAAATTGTATCTCTTTCATCTATATAACAGTTGCAAGGTCTTGTGGTAAAAGTTTGCAATAATTACCACTGACAAGGCAACCCATTGTAATAAACAATCTATGAAAACATTAAAATGTTAGAGAAAAACTAGTTTTATATTAGATAAAACAATGTTCTAAAGAGACATCATCAAATCTGAATTAATAAAGTTACTATTGCAATAATTGATGTATTTTTATAAAACTCCAAAACTTTATTTTCAGAATCCTACAGTGCTATTAAATTACTGGTTGAGGTAGCAATATGGCAATTGTAATAAGGCCGGGCTAATGAATGTAACAATTGTTTAATAAAGCAGCATTAAAAAGGAATACATTATGTTAAACATGCAGCTACTGTAAGCAAGGCTATCCATCACTTGTATGCATTCTTTCGACTTTAAACACCAATTAAGATAAAGTAGCTTGAAGACTTGTTCTCCTTGGATGTGAGTAGTGATAATTATTTATAATCAATAAAGCCATATATATGTATAATAATAAAACCATAAAAACAGACGACAAAATTTAAAAAAAAAACATTTCAGTGTGGTGTAATCTTATAAAAAAATAATTATTTAACAATTGTAAAAGAACTGATCAGATTTGTAGTAGTTTAGTCAGAGATTGAGTATTGTCAGCGAGATTAGTGCACCGCAGCTGATAAAATTAATCGTAAGAGGCACCAAGTTTACCATCTTTCGCCGTCGCAGCCTAGTACACCGGTAAGGCAAGGTAAATTAACTAGTTTATTGAATTGCGTATGAAAAATAAAAAGCTCGCGCGCCGTGCGATGAGTCAACGGGCATTTGACAGGTGCGCCGGCCGATCGATCCACCGTGAACAGGGCGCGACGAGAATTCTCAACCACCCTACATTACGAAAACAATTAGCAAACGGGGCAATTTAATGTGCTGTTAAAATGCAATCATAGAACGTTAGATTTTATCCAAGAAAACGTCATCCGTCAATTCACCGGCAACACCTAACGAACTATGGCGACGGATGTTTCTCGATTCACTATAACGGTTGTTCGACGTCAATCCAGTACCCAATTTCGCACACAAGCCCATTATTGGCTCTCTATTAGATCAATCATCAGCCTTTTGCAGACTTATGCGACGTCGCCAATCCGCATTGCGGTAAAAAACGGCCATCACAATAATATAATGGAGGCCGTCATCACTATAAACACCGATGCACCACAACCCCGAAATATACCAAAAAGGCCGCTAGAAATAGTCTCCTTAAGGCACTGGAGACATTTTCTTGGTAAAATATCACTCACCATCGTAGATTAACTTGGATTATCTGGAGCTACACTAAAAAATCACAGACTACGCCGCAAAAGCGACCGCACGGACCGACGGTTAAAACGATACTGCCGCCCTCACTCGCGCGAGCGGCCGTGCCGGAAAACTCGCGCTCGCGATTCGTTCCGAGTTCGGCCGCGCGAACCGTTCCGAGTTGTTCAATCGAATCGCCGCGTTCTCATGTCCGTTTTCCGATTCTCGCACTCGGTTAGTCTCGCACTTTGTATCTTCGATTTAGGCGCGAAAGTCTCGGACGTCCAAGTCCATGTCTCGGGACGCACGGCACGGGATTAGATTTAATCCGCAAAGGATAGTCGGTTTTATATCGGGCGGGTGCGGCGGCGTGAAGCGGCGGGCGGCGCGCGCCGATTGGCCACGGCGCACCTGCAATGCGTCACCGCGCGGCGCAGAGCCGAGTGCCGATGCCCCACTTCTAGAGATGGGCTTCGTAGAGATTTTTGCTAAGCAGTGACTTCTCTGAGCAGTTGAAACAAAGAGCAGCTTATAAAAAGCTGTTCACAAATTTATCTATCAGTGCATATCTACCACTAAATATAGCTACCGCTGCGCAATAAGATCTATCGTAAAACTGTAAATAACTTTCCTTAAGTTTAAATATATTTTTAATATGATATTTTTAATTATTAATTTGAAGGTAGATTTATATTTAAACAATAAAGATTCTTACATCAGTTAAATTAATTTTATATGCCAGTGTAAAATCCTTGTACTATATACTATAACTAGAGCTATTTACGAGAATAAAACAGTTATCATCGCTTTTTCCAATTATTCTCGATAGCAGTGATCGTAATAGCTGGCCCACTCTAGGCGTCGGGGCCGCAGCATGTAGCCCGCAACGCCCGGCGCCCTAACGAGATAACAGAGGTCGGACTGCGCAGGCTTCCCTGTCGCGACCCTGCGTGCCACGAAACCGCGACTAGCGTAAATCTTGTCAGAAACCTAGGGCTACACCCGAGTCACTCAACTGCCGCATACCCTTTTATGTATCCAACTATTATAGTAGCATTTTATGAAAAACATCGTAAATAGGTTACACGACCAAATTCACGAGGGTCAAAAGAGGCATTAATTACAATACAATTTTTCAACAACCTGTAGCTTTTGTAACAACCAGTTCTGATTAATTATTCTTTACATCGATCGAGCTAGTCACACAACACAAAATCAAACTTTTAAGTTTTAAGAAACAACAAATATATAACTCGCCGATTCGATTTCATTCCTATTCTTACATCGATATTCATTTGACTTTTCAAAGACTCCCTAATGCGAAAACATTTAACGGTTAAGTAACCGTTACTGTCAAATATTTAAATAATAAAATGGCTGTATTTCAAGACCACCTTAACTCCTAAACTCTAAAATTCAATTTATAATGGAGTTAGAGGCAAATAACTCTGTGGCTTTTCTGGGTGTTTTAGTAATTCGGAATCCTAATAACACCTTAAATCACACTGTGTATAGAAAAAATACCCATACTAATAGGTATTTAAATGGTGAATCTCACCACCATCCTTCACAGTTAGCTACCGTGGGTAAATCTTTGTTTCAGAGAGCACAAGTGATCTGTGACAGTAAACACCTGGCCGCCGAGCTTCAGCATGTCAAGCAAGTTTTGCAAGACAACAAGCTTCGGGTTCCGCGCCTTCGTCGCAGTGACCGAGTGAAGCCGGCCACAGTCGAGCGTGTACCTGCTGTTCTTCCATATGACAGAGGAGTCACGGACAAGATTGGCTATATCTTGAAGCGAGCTTCTATAACAACATTTTTCAAGCCGCCGAAGAAGATAAGTCAGTTTTTACCATCTGTCAAATGTAACATCCCTCTACAAGATGCAGGAGTATACAAGCTGGATTGTGAATGTGGTCTCTCTTACATAGGGCAAACTAAAAGATCCATTAAAACCCGCGTTAAAGAACATATAGCTGATGTGAAGCATCGACGCTCTAGAAAGTCTGCAGTCTGTGACCATGTTCTGGATCATCCCAACCATTACATCAGATTTGAGAGATCACAAATCCTTGCAAAAGAACACCGATTCCTACCAAGGATGATTCGCGAGGCTATTGAAATTAAAAAACATCCAAATTTCAATAGGGAAGATGGTTGGGTACTACCACCGGCTTGGGATCCTATTATTAATGAAATTAAATCAAAAACCAAGCATACCACTGGAAGGCTTCAAGACACAGTAAGCTCTTTATGGGTAGATCGGACTAAAAATAAAAATAATAATTAAAAGCTGAAGGTACTCCGGGTTAAATAGGACATCAGGACAACTGTTACCTCAGTCCCCCCGTGACCATGGGTGCTGTAAAGCGCCCGAAACATCGGGTTAAAAATAGTTTTAAATTAAACGCGATAAAATCCGTAAAAAGTAGTTTTATTTAATAAAATGAAGTTTAAAAAAACACTTCAATAAACTTTTTTTTTTTTTATGAAGAAAAATTAAGTATAATACGCATTTACTAAACTTAAGTATACATAAGGTGCCGTGTGGTGGCGGCTCGTTAAAAGAATACTACTACTCCATCTCATCCAATGGATCTCGTAAAAGGCGAGTAAGGAATTAAACTGCACTGTGCACCCAACAGCGCATTATATTGTTTTGGTGAAACGTGGATTGTGGCAGTCATCTGTTTTTGCAGTGAGTGCCCAGTCTCTGACTACCCCTTATGGGATACAGTCGTGATCTTATGTATGTATGTATGTAATTATACATTAAGATAAAGCAAAAATATATTTATCTTTGCTCTATCTTCTTTTGTTAGCAAAGTGGCATGGCTAGAAAGTTCAAATATTATTTTATCGAATAATAAACTTCGTAACGGCTTGCGGTATAAGTTGCTTTCATCCATTTTGCAAGCGGAAAGATATTATTATGTTGCATATTATTTTAATGGCTTCATTTGTTCTCATATTCATACCACACTGCCATAAGGTTTCCAATCTCATTAGAGATGTACTCTGCCAATACAGCACATTTGATTAAATTCATTAAAAAACAAACGAAGTTATAATAATGCAATATTTGGTCCCCTATTCACACATTCATTCATTCATTCATAAGATCACGACTGTATCCCGTAAGGGGGAGTCAGAGACTGGGCATTCACTGCAAAAACAGATGACTGCCACAATCCACGTTTCACCAAAACAATATAATGCACTTGGTGTGATAGGTGGTGAGCCCATCGCCATCATGCGCTGTTGGGTGCACAGTGCAGTTTAATTCCTTACTCGCCTTTTACGATATCCATTGGATAAGATGGAGTGGTAGTATTCTTTTATCGAGCCGCCACCACACGGCTTCATACAATAGGTTTAATTTTTGTTTCATCATCACTATTTTTTTTAGTCTGTATAAACTCGTAAGCTTGTGTTATTGTCTACATATGTCACGAAAATAATTCGTTAACTTTAGATGTACTGCCAGCGTTTGTAAAACTAGCCACAACGCGTCTGACCCAATTCGTTTTTTGAATAAGAACCCTCGCATTGCGCTACAATTCGACCCAATGTAGGCTTTCTAGAAAAATATATAGTTCGTTGCATGCGAGGCATTTCGTTCGTATATTGGAGTTCCACTGGCTCCGACCTATATATAGGAATAACGAATTCCAAAGTAAGCACACTTAACAACGTTTGCGGATAACTTACATCGATGCGTGACTCAGCAAAATCAACACGCTATTTTGGTATTACTGACAGTTTACTTATTTCCCTAACTAAATACGTATATCTTTGTTCTAGTTAAGGTTTCATCGGATTTGCATGTTTAATTCTTTATAATAAAATTCAAAAATTCTGGTAACCCACATACCAGAATTTTTGCTATAAATATTATGAAAAATTCGCGCGTAGGTGACCAAAAAGTAAATGGCCCATAGATAGACACTGTTTATTATTCTTTTTTTATAGAAGAGGGGGCAAACGAGCAAGCGGTTCACCTGATGTTAAGCGATCTCCGCTGCCCATGAACATCCGCAAAATCCACCATGAAGATTTTTAATTGTAGGGTGTTGTGTGTGTAGTGTGTTGTGTTTAGTTGCTAAAATGGGTCTTCAGTTCTCGTAACGCCAATACGTAACGCAGCAGCGTTGTATTACAACTTTACACAAGTAAATATTAAGAGGACATTATTCGTGCGGGCATACCCATTTACTTGGTACAGCAAGTATCTTGCTGCAACATGGTTTGACCATGTTTAAAACTTTATTCAAAATAGGTTTTTCCATAAAGTAAATGAGAGAAAGTTAATTTGCTAAGTTCCGCACGCAAAATGTAAAATGGTGTATTACCTAGTTTTGAACAGCACCGCCCGCCCTCCCTCAACAGCGTGCACAAGAAAACCAATACAATGCGCAGGAGATATTATAGTGCCACATGTATACGCGCAAACACAGAGCCACTCACTTGTCCAAACCTACCCGCGCCCGATGTAACGCTGATGCGATAAGATCGGAGGTAGGCTAGGATGCAGTGTCAGAAACACGGGGACAATCACAACATAACCAGACCCGAAAACCAACAATTTATGTTTTAGCACAAGAGTTGGCTGCGGCCGGGGTTCGAACCCAGGACCCGCGGCTTAGAAGTCAGGTACTCTGACCATTAGGCCAAGGCTGGCTAATTTTACTATATAATCGTAATATTTAATGGTAAGCTATAAAATCCCTTTCTTCCTTATAATTTTCATTGGCGTGTATAACTACAATACTACCACTCCATCTCATCCAATGGATCTCGTAAAAGGCGAGTAAGGAATTAAACTGCACTGTGCACCCAACAGCGCATGGTGGCGATGGGCTCACCACCTATCACACCGAGTGCATTATATTGTTTTGGTGAAACGTGGATTGTGGCAGTCATCTGTTTTTGCAGTGAGTGCCGAGTCTCTGACTACCCCTTATGGGACACAGTCGTGATCTTATGTATGTATGTGTTTAGCTAGCGTTAGCGTTATAACTACTTCGATTGTCAGTTTGCTTTAAGGCCAACACGAATACTTTCGTATGAAGTGACGAAACGAGCAAAACGTTCGCCTGATGGTAAGTACAACGTCCGCCCACAACAAATGCTGTGTCACCCAGAATTTTACTGTATGACACCACACTGCGCCCGTCACCCAGAGACATCAGTACTTAAGTCTCAAATGCCCAGTGATTACGCTAGTTCACAGTGCCCTTCAAACCGAAACACAGTTATGCTTGCACACTACTGCTTCACGGCAGAATAACTTGCCCGGGGGTGGTACCTACCTAGACGGATTCCTGACATTCACAAACTCCTAAGCTAATGTCAGAGTTCCACGACGACACATGTTTTTGGGTATTTATTTTACATACAGTTTATTTACTGAGTGTGCTATACTACGCTATTACTGTACTCTCAATATCACACCAATATTAGTGTTGGCGTGCTCTAACTATCACTTACAAAGCATTCATGTAATAGAATGAGGTCAAGAAAGTATTCAAGATTCAAAACTAAAAAGTTACTGATGACGTTGGAGCACAAATTTTGGCTCCGGCTGGGATTCGAACCCAGGAACTGCAGCTTAGAAGTCAGGTACCCTGACCACTAGGCCACGCGGTTTTCAGGACGGACGTCTGGTCGCGGCATACATACATGCATACGGTCACGCCTTTTTCCCATATAATGAGTAGGCAGAGGCCACTTACTTAGCCCACTTTAGCACCATCGCGGGAAACGAGACGTGACGGGTAGCGAACCACATCGCCGCCAATTTGGTAAGAGTCACAGAATTCTTACTCCCCATTGCGTTCCCACGAGCAGTATAGTGACAGCATTGCATACTATGGTCATCATAATCATCATCATCATTTCAGCCTATAACTAGTCCACTGCTGAACATAGGCCTCCCCCATAGATTGCTACAAACGTTTGTAGCTCTCATCTGAGAGGAATCCGCCATAGTTGCCACGCTTGGCAGGCGGGTTGGCAACCGCAGTTTATTTATTCAGATGTTGCAGGAAGATGCTGTTGCCCATCTCCTGGTTTTAATTTCCCTCTGTCGACTTTTACGACACCCACGAGATGGGATGGGGTGGTAGATTCTCTTAGGCCGCTACCACACGGCATATTATGGTGTTATTCTGCAATAAAGGCTGTCTGTACAACACCTTAGTCGCCTCTTACGACACCTCGGTAGGAAAGAGATAGACGCTATTCTAGTTAGCAAATACCTTATTATCCATAAAAATATAATACTCAGCAGATTATAAATATTTAGTAATTAGTGTCTAGTAGACATCTAACGAGCGCTTCGACGTGGTCGCAAGTCGCACCGCATCCGCGCCTACAACTTCCGTACCTCTGTCGCTTTTAATTATTGCTGTGTAATTATGTGGCGTGCAATTAACAGACCGAGATAATTATCGTGTCAATGGAAGTCATTAAGTTGAGTTAAAATGAACAAGCGTTCCAATTCTTGCCCCTACATGGATCGGTTTTTAATGGAAGTGACGATACGGGGAAATCATTCACACGGTAAGTACCACATTTCTTACACTACTGCTTCACGGCAGAATAACTAGCCTGGGGTGGTACCTACGTAGACGGATTCCAGCATAGGAATTCTACCATCGAGTTTTAACGACACCAACGGGATAAAATCGGGTGATGGATAACACTGCCACCGCAAAGCGTTTTTATTTCGATTTCTGTATAGTATTCGTCTTTTTATTTATTAAGAAACATTGTTAAAGAGAAGAAAGATGTTAACCTTATCATCATCATCAACATCATCGTTTCAGGGCTAGGCGCTCGCTTTAAATTTCAAAGTACGCGAGTGACCTGGGTTCGATTCCCGGTGCCGGCACCAATAAAATTGTTAATTGCAATTTTAAGTGCTGATTTACCACGTGCTCGGCGGTGAAGGAAAACATCGTGAGGAAACCTGCATTTCTGAGAAAATTAAAAAATATTTCGAAGACATGTGCAGACCGCCAACCCGCATTGGAGCTGAGTAGCGGATTCTTCCCAGCTCCAAAACCCTCTAAGAAATGAGAGGAGGTCGGTGCTCAGCGCTGAAACATTTATAGGCTGAAACTTTACTTTTACGTTTACTAGTCCATTGCTGGAACAGCCAGGCCTCCCATAAAGATTGTCACAAAAGTTAGTAGCTCTCATTTTGGTCGTTATGCTATAGTTGCTTCGCTTGGCAGGAGGGTTGGCAGCCGCAGTTTATTTATTCAGATGTCTCAGGAAGATGCTGCTGCCCATCTCCTGGTTTTCATTTTCTCTCAGTCAACTTTTACGACACCCATGGGATAAGATGGGGTGGTAGATTCTCTTAAACGGCCAACACACGTATACACAATAATAATGATGATTAATGTAAAATTAAAGTGTAGATTTTGAAATTCATAAGAGCTTTATACAAGCCTAAACTGAATGAAGACATTTTGACTTTGACTGTAAACTTTTCTTCTCTTTAACAATGTAAATAAAAGATAAAAGCCGTGTGGTGGCGGCTCGTTAAAAGAATACTACCACTCCATCTCATCCAGTGGATCTCGTAAAAAGCGAATAAGGAATTAAACTGTACTGTGCACCCAACAGCGCATGGTGGCGATGGGCTCACCACCTATCACACCAAATGCATTATATTGTTTTGGTGAAAAGTGGATTGTGGCGGTCATCTGTTAGTGCCCAGTCTCTGACTACCCCTTATGGGATACAGTCGTGATCTTATGTATGTATGTATGTATGTATGTAATAAAAGACCGATCAAGTGTGAGTACATCTCGCGGCCGGAATGTTCTGCACCGTCGTATAATATAACTAGTTGACGCCCGAGACTACGTCGGCGTGGTAAGTTTTTTAATTATTTAAGTTTTATTTTCCGTGATAAAAATCCTATGTCCGTCTCCACGTTGCAAGCTATCTCTGTGCCAAATTTTGTCAAGATCCGTTGAGCGGTTCAGCCGTGAAAAGGTTACAAACAGAGGGACAGAGAGAGTTATTTCCGCATTTAGAATATTAGTATGGATAGTATAGATGTAAGCTTGAGTGCGTAAAGTTTGTTTTTTAATTGGTAAAAGTGAAGAGACGGGCAACACGTTCACCTGATGGTAAGCGCAACATCTGCCAATAACAAATGCTGCGTCACACAGAAATGTTCTGAATGACACCACACTGCGCCCGACACCCTGAGACATCAGTTCTTAAGTCTCACATGCCCAGTGATTACGTTAGTTCACAGTACCCTTTGAACTGATGAGGTGGATTCCTCCTTGGACCCACACTCTCTGCAACAACCTCCGCTTCCTCTTCATCCGCTTCATCAGCATCATTTAAAACATCAACAACCTCCTCTATTCTATCCTCACTTGCATCCAAAAAATCATCAAAATCTCTCAAAGACCCATCTCTCGGTGGAAGAAACAGTTGAAGATGTAACAATTGCCGGTGTTGAAAATTATGAGTACAGAAACAAATTAAGTAGTTTGTGAAGAAACAATTGAAGTGGAAGCGGCTTAGGCGGAGGTTCTGGAAACGACGGAAGTGGATATGGAAACGGCGGTGGATCTAGTGGCTCAGGCAGTTATGGAGGTGGTTTCGGTTTTTGAAGTGGCAGCGGTGGCGGTGCAGGAGCAGGCAATGGTAATGGAGGTCATGCAAACAGTGGAGGCGGATCTGGTGGCTCAGGCAGTTGCGGTTCCGGTTTTGGAAGTGGAATCGGTGGAGGCTTTGGAGGAAACGGTGGTAGAATAGAGGAAGTTGTTGATGTTTTTAATGATGCTTATGAAGCGGATGAAGAGGAAGCGGACGTTGTTGCAGAGAGTGTGGATCCAAGGAGGAATCCACCGAGAGATGGGTCTTTGAGAGATTTTGATGATTTTTTGGATGCAAGTGAGGATAGAATAGAGGAGGTTGTTGATGTTTTAAATGATGCTGATGAAGCGGATGAAGAGGAAGCGGAGGTTGTTGCAGAGAGTGTGGGTCCAAGAAGAGTCCGCCGAGAAATAGGTCTTTGCTAAGAAGTCGGATGGAAGATACTCCTATAAAGCTAGATTCGTAGTCAGAGGTTTTCAACAGAAATATAAAGTCGACTATGAGGAAACCTATAGTCCTGTGGTGAACAGTACTTCGCTTAGAATTATTTTAACGATAGCAGCTCAGAAGAATTTGAAATTAAGGCAATTTTGAAATTAAGGCAATTTTGAAATTGAAATTAAGACAAACGGAATTTTTCAGAGAAACTTTTTACAGAATTTTTGATATCTCCTCTTCCTTTATAGTGTATTGTGTTTTTCTTGTATTTTTGTAGTTATGTTGAGAGAGCGTGTATTGTTGTTGTTTTATGATTGGTGGTTTGTTTGTTGATAATTTCTAAATTTTTTAAGTTTTCTGTACTTGTCTGGTGTTATGATGTATATCTAGATTAAGGGGGTGTGTTGATTGGTAATCTCAGATTATACATACTATTTTGATGTCAACTATGATCTGTTTGGTTTAAGTAGTTTGAATTATTTTAAATTTGGAATGTCAATCTTATTTGTTCAGATTGAATTTGTCATATTTTATGAATTCCGTGAAAATCACTAGAAGAAGTAACATATGTATTTTCTATAAATTTTATAATGATTAGGTTTCATCAAAAGTAAATTCAAAAATGTTTCAGTTAAAATACTCGTAAATAGTTTTCTTATCAGTCCATAAGTGTCTTTTTGGTTTTAAAGTGACCCCATTAGCCACATCTACCATTTCAAGAACCGAAACACCGTAATGTTCGCACATTACTGCTTCACGGCGGAATAACTGGCCCTGGGGTGGTACCTACCTAGACGGATTCCTGCATAGGAATCCTACCACCAGTAAATTTTGATTTTTCTTTGAATTTTTGATTTTTTAAAAACCGTATTAACTTATTTTCGAAGCCTACAAAGCAGATTCTCATTAAGAATAATAAACGATAGTGAAACTTAATGACGCCGATGGCTCGGTTCACACGAAGCCTGTAATTTGGATAATTATTGTCGTGCACACTTAAAAGGCGTGAGCCGTGGTAACTCACTTTATATTTCATAGTATGCGTGTGACCTGGGTTCGATTTTTTTTTATTGCATAAAGTGATGAAACGTGCAAAACGTTCACCTAATGGTAAGTGCAACGTCAACGTCAACGTCACGTCACAACAAATGCTGTGTCACCCAGAACATTTCTGTGTGACACTACACTGTGCCCATCACCCTGAGACATAGCTTCTTAAGTCTCATATGCCCAATGATCACGTCAGCTCTCAATGCCCTTCAAACCGAAACACAGTAATGTTTGCACACTACTGCTTCACGGCGGAATAACTGGCCCTGTGGTGGTAACTACCTAGACGGATTCCTGAATCCGGAACATACCAATTCCGGAATCCTACCACCAGGTGCCGGTGCAATTAAACATTTTTAAGTGCTCATAATGATTTCTTATATTTACGCGAACACTACACATTTAAATGAAACTAATTTTACGGATTTTATCGCGTTTAATTTTTACTATTTACAACCTGACGTTTCAACGATCATCCCAACCATTACATCAGATTTGATAAACCACAAATCCTCGCAAAAGAACAGCGATTCCTACCAAGGATGATTCGCGAGGCTATTGAAATTAAAAAAACATCCTAATTTTAATAGAGAAGATGGTTGGGTATTACCACCAGCTTGGGATCCTATAATTAATAAAATTATGTTAAAAAACCAAGCATACCACTGCAAGACTTCAAGACACAGTAAGCTCTTTCTGCGTAGATCGGACCAATAATAATAATTAAAAAGCTGAGGGTACTCCGGGTTAACTATGACATCGGGACATCTGTCACCTCAGTCCCCCCGTGACCATGGGTGCTGTAAAGCACTCGAAACGTCGGGTTGTAATAGTAAAAATTAAACGCGATAAAATCCGTAAAATTAGTTTCATTTAAATTTTAAGTGCTGATTTCCCACGTGCTCGGCGGTGAAGGAAAACATCGTGAGGAAACCTGCATGTCTGAGAAATAAAAAAATATTTCGAAGACATGTGACATCCGCCAATCCGCATTGTAGCAGCGCGGCCCTTTTCACACTTAAAACTGAGTCGCTACGTCATTAGGCTTTGTACTGTATTTTGCTGTGGTATAACTATGAGGAATTAATTATCATCTTCATATCAGCCCAAAACTGGTACTGCTGAACACAGGCCTCCACCATAGATTGCCACAAAAGTTTGTCGCTCTCAATTTGGGAGGAGAGGGATTTAGCCATAGTTACCACGCTTGGCAGGCTGGTTGGCAGCCGCGGTTTAATTAATCAGGTGTTCTAAGAAGATACTGCTGCCCATCTCCTGGTTTTTATTATCCCTCTGTCGACTTTTACGCGGACCACGGGATGAGCTGGGGCTTCAGTCTCTTAAGCCGCCACCACATGACTAATGAGAATCTGTTAACATTATAAATGAAAGAGGATTTTGATTGCTTAGTTTTTTTATCTCTTCAGTAATTTAACAAGTGTCTGAAGATATTCTATCTGCGTATCGACATCAACACATTGCGTAATTTGAGTCCACGAATGGACATGTAGTGTTATTGAATTTATTAATAATAATGTTATTAATAAATACATCTTTTGAACATACTGACAAGGTTACAATGTTAATAATAATAAAGCCTTTTATTTCCTTAATTACTTTGGGTACACGGGTACTTTACTCTTAGAAGAAGCATGAAAATAAGATTAATGCTGTTGAAATGAAAAGTTTGAGAAGTATAGCTGGAGTGACTTTGATGGACAAAGTGACTAACAACGTGATAAGGGAACGTTGCGGTGTGGTAGAAGATGTAGTGACAATGATAGAGAAAGGGATGCTTTGATTGTTTGGACACGTAGAGAGGATGGATGAAAGAAGATTGACGAAACAGATTTATGAGGCGAGTGTGAATGGGCAAGCCGGTAAGGGTCGACGTAGGCGAACGTATTACTATCAGATCGAAATCGTTTTAAGGAAAGGCCACGTCAAAAGTACCCGCAACCGACGAGCTTGTATGAAAACACCAATGAAAGTAGAGGAAGCTAGAGATGTGTGTCAGGATCGTAGCAAGTGGAAAGACGTGATCTCTGCCTACCCTATGGGAGAGAGGCGTTACTCTAAGTATGAATGTATTTTCTTAAGTAAATGTTTAACTTTTTTTTCATTCTGGTAAGGCCCTTGTTCGGGTATATGCCTCTTCCAGTTTGTCTCAGATTGGGCGGTTTTTGGCCGTCTTCATCCAGCTTTCCATCCAGCATAGCAGACATCGCACTTACCATCAGGTGTACGATTTGCTCGTCTCGAAATTTTCCAATAAAAAAAATTAGTGAGGACTTATTGGTAGTAGGATCACTTTTACTAGTGGCAGGAATCCTACGCAGGAGTTCGCTTAGGTGTCGCTTACACTGTGGTTTATATTAATATTTTAGGAATATATGATGTTAGAATGAAACCACGAAATACGAGACTAATAATTTATTAAAAGTAGACACGACAGGTGTCGTTCGAGTGTACCCTCACGTAACTACACATAAGTACACGACTGTATCCCATAAGGGGTAGTCAGAGACTGGGCACTCACTGCAAAAACAGATGACTGCCACAATCCACGTTTCACCAAAACAATATAATGCACTTGGTCTGATAGGTGGTGAGCCCATCGCCACCATGTACTGTTGGGTGCACAGTGCAGTTTAATTCCTTGCTCGCCTTTTAAGAGATCCATTGGATGAGATGGAGTGGTAGTATTCTTTTAAAGAGCCGCCACCACACGGCTGACGTAACTATTACCGCCACCTCACGTAACTTTTATAAAATATATACACTTATTATGACGCAGCTCCGTTTCGGCCTGAAAGCACCGGAGGTAGTTGCATATGAGACTTCGAACCTCTGATGTCTCCTGGTGATCATCGCAGTGCAAACGATTAGATAAGATAAGATAAGATAAAAGTTTATTTGCATATCACAAAACGGTACACGCATAGCCAAAACATAAAACACAATATTAACAAACTAAAACACAATGAGTAAACTGTAAATAGGTTTATTAACAAAAGGAAAAAAAAACTATATAAATACACATACGCTCATCTAAATATAAAACGATCTAAGGTATGCCTGCACTGCAGTATGACAAAACAAAAGGGTCTACACTCAGCATGAGCTGCGATCATACGCAGCGCTGATTTTCAGTGCAACCCTCGGTCTAAAATAAGAAAATACCAATGAAATATATATATGTATATATATTTATAGTTACATCCCTACATGCTTAGAATGAATTACAAAATTATTATTTTATTACACGGACAAAAAACGTAAAATGCTATGAAACAGAACCTTGACCAGGAAACCAAGAATAAATTTCTGGAGTGACACTGTCTCGTCATGGACTACTATGGAACGCCTCATCATCCTCCTACTTAAAATATGTAAATTCTGCGCCGCGGCTTCTGGATTCGAATCCGAGCAAGAGCAATATTACTTATCAACTAGACGTGCCCGCGGTTTCACCCGCATGAAAAACCGACCCCGATCGATCATATACTTCCCAATTTGAATCGGATTTTGCGGGTTTTAATTTTTTGCGCAGAACTTTAATTATTTGTCTAAAATGAAAGTAGCTTGAATTACCCGCTATAATATCACCTTTCTGTCAGTGAAAGTCCCGTCAAAATCGGTCCAGCCGTTTCGGAGATCAGCTGGAACAAACAGACAGAGAGACAGACAAATTTTTTGAAAATTTTTAGTTGGATAAGTACCGTATCTACTTTCATAAGCATTGTAGTGGTGGTGTTGTAGTGCTTGGCGGACGGTATCTGGTGGCGGTTCCAGGTGGCGGTTCCTGTTGGCGGTGTTGGTTTCCTTGTGCACGCTACTGAGAGAGGGCGGGCGGTGCTCTTCAAAAGACTACATATATACACCATTTTTACCAAATTAACTTACTATCCTTCACTGTTTAAGAATTATTAAGATGGGATGATGAGAAAGAGAGAGATAGATTAGCAAGACAGGCCAGCCGTAGACAACATGTAAAGAAACGATTACGTTATTGCCGTGATTCTTATGAGGTCCCAGAAATACGCCAATGGGAAAGAGGCGTGACTGTATGTGTGTATGTAGGAAGTTCTGCCGGTACGTGAGGCAGTTTTGCTTCATCTGAGACTAGGTCCCGTTTCAGGCGTAGTTGGAATTCGTCCTCACGAGGTTAGGGCGAGTGTGTTCCTCTATGTTTACCGTGTGAACTTCTGCGCTAGATCGCTACCGAAGGTATACTTTTTTTGCTAAAAATATTGCTTCTCCCTGCTCTTTGTCATATTCTTTCCGTCAATGAACCACATCTGCAAGTATTTTATTTTTATTGTGTACATTTCTTAATAATTGCAATCCTTT
This sequence comes from Luehdorfia chinensis, assembly GCA_019845155.1. Classification (NCBI taxonomy): domain Eukaryota; kingdom Metazoa; phylum Arthropoda; class Insecta; order Lepidoptera; family Papilionidae; genus Luehdorfia; species Luehdorfia chinensis. The sequence goes on from JAHVAK010000390.1 coordinate 4,928,599, forward strand.
GTTATAGAGATGCAAACATGATGACGTGATGTTCTCCTAGCCTATTTCGACCACGGCGACAACTGCCGACTACTGTCGAGAGCCATCAACTGCGCAGGAGATATTATAGTGCCACAAGTGTACGCGCAAACACTCACTCACTCGTCCCAACCTAGCCGCGCCGGATGCGACAAGATCGGAGGTAGGCTAGGATGCAGTGTCAGAAACACGGGGACAATCACAACACAACCAGACCTGAAAATCAACAATTTATGTTTTAGCACAAATGTTGGCTCCGGCTGGGATTCGAACCCAGGTCCCGCGGCTTAGAAGTCAGGTACTCTGACCACTAGGCCACGCGGTCGTCGAGATGCAAACAACTATATACAAAAAAGGCATCGATTAGAACCTCTTATAGAATTTAATTTAATTGTTAAGTTTTGCTTGAACGAAATAAAATTCGCCATGATGAAATCCATTGTTTTACGGAATGAATATATCAGAAAGCTTTTTTTTTTCAAATTGAATACTATTTTATTAATTATTGCAGTAATATTATAATTATTTATATTTATTTATTTATTTATTTATTTATTCTTTATTGAACCATATTACAGGAACAAAAGGCGGACTTAATGCTAAAAGCATTCTCTGCCAGTCAACCTTTGGGCAGTGAGTAAACGACGAAGGCGGTTACAAAGGGACGTTATAATATATAATACTTATTAAATATACCTACACGTATACAAACATAAACACACACACATAATATAAATATATACAAATATACATACATACACATACACATATATATATATATATATATATATATATATATATAAATAGATATTATATAATACATTCTAATATTTTTTTTGGTTTAAACGATATCGGAGTGCAAGGGGGGTTGACACTGAAAAACAGTGCTGCGACGGAATTCGCTTCCGCCGCAGTGTGTGCTGAGTTGTCAACCTCGTTTGCTAGGAGTACGGCGTACAATTTCCATACTTTTAGTTTAGGTATTAATGGTGTTTTAGTTTCTTTTTTTTGTATTTTTTTGTACATTATATATTTTTTTATTATGTATTATTTTTGTGTACGTCCGTTTCTAGCAAATAAATTATTTTTCTTTCTTTCTTTCTATTGGAAGAAAGTGACGTGACGAGCAAATCGTTCACCTGATGGTAAGTGCAACGTCTACAAATGCTGTGTCACCCAGAACATTTCTGTGTGTCGCCGTACTGCGCTCCCCATCCTGATACATCAGTTCTTAAGTCTCATATGCGAGGTAATTACAATAGCTGTCAGTGGCCTTCAAACCGAAACATAGTACTAGCACACTACCGCTTGACGGGAGAATTACTGGCACTGCGGTGGTACTAACCTAGATGGATTCCTGCATAGTAATCCTGCCACCAGTAAGTGCGTAACAACGAAAAACTATATGAATAATTTATTCTGCGATATATTTTTTTTAATGTACATAAATGTTATTGTCGAACATCCATCGGGTTAAATTTTTTTTTTGGTTAAAAATAAACGGTTCCCCACAGTTGGATTTCTCCTGTGTGGTGGGTATGTTTAACAGACCTAAATTCCACATGCACAACCCACCCAGACCCGGAACAACTATCTGTTGGGCATACAAATATTTGTCCCGTGCGGGAATCGAAACCGCGACCCGCGGCGCAGAAGTCAAGGGCATATATAACCATAGCCACTGCGCCAACCGAGCCGACAAAGTTCAAATCCGAGAAAATTCAATTCTATGTAACATAAATTCAAACCCAACTATTGCATACAAAACTTACTCGTACCCATTCAAAATGTCCTTACGTTAGATGACTGATCTATTTTAAGATCCCGCTATCGATTGCCCGTCGTAGCACATTAACCCCGTAGACGTAGCGGGCTACGTAGCTCGCAGCTCCGGAAATTGTCAGTCGCCGAGACCACTGTGTCGCTTCCGCTGATAACACCGTCCTTCGTTCACTTGTGATCATTCGTATATCTTCGTATATCATATCGTTTAACGAGAGGCTTTCAAAAATATATTTAAACGAGTCCTTATCGCACGTTACACTGAAATTTTACTGGTGGTAGAATTCCTGTGCGGGAATCGGTATAGGTAGATACCACCCCAGCGCCAGTTATTCTGCCGTGAAGCAGTAGTGTGCAAACGTTACTGTGTTTCGGTTCGAAGGGCACTGAGTGCTAGCGTAATCACTGGGCATATGAGACTTAAGAACTGACGTCTCAGGGTGACGGGCGCAGTGTAGTGTCACACAGAAATGTTCTGGGCGAAATAGCATTTGTTATGGGTAGACGTTTCGCTTTACGTCAGGTGAATGTTTTGCTCGTTTCGTTACTGTATCCAATAAAAAAAAATGTGTGTATTGGAACAAGTTCCTTATCGCACGTTACACTACAGACTCTTGGCGAGTGAGAGCCAGGCCGAAAAAGTGTAAGATACCGGCCGCCACGACACTTGCTACAATACGCCACAGCCATGCATGTAGCGCCGTGCGGTTATGTTTGTTGTTTAACAAAATGTTTATTTTCATAACTTTTTCACTAATTACAATTTCATTATCGATCCTGACACACCTTTTGCTTCTACTTTCATTAGTTTCATGTACGCTGGGTAGCTCAGCGGCTAGGCGCTCGCTTTAAATTTCATATTACGCGAGTGACCCGGGTTCGAATCCCGGCGCCGGCACCACTAGAATTGTTAATTGCAATTTTAAGCGCTGATTTACCACGTCCTCGGCGGTGAAGGGAAACATCATGAGGAGACCCGCATGTCTGAGAAATAAAAAATATTTCGTAGACATGTGCATTGGAGCAGCGTGGCGGATTCTTCCCAGCTCCAAAACCCTCTCAGAAATAAGAGGAGGCCTGTGCTCAGTAGTGGGGCATTATAGGCTGAAACTTTACTTTACGCTCGTCGGTTGCTTTTAAAGTGACATATCCTCAATCAAAAGTTCTCATTTATTTCACTGTTCTAGTTATTTAATACGTAATATTCCAAACGGGTGTCCCACGACACCTGTTCTGTTACAGAATTTAAGTGCCATTTTTTTAAAAGAGAGTCTATTATTTGACTGTGAAGCATCACAGTGAAATAATGGACTCTCTGGTAGTTCCAACATAAACGGAATCATGCATAGAAATCCTACCACTAATAAAATATCACGTGAAAACATGTGAAATATAGCTTAGAAAGTAAAAAGTATCAGTCTATAAATGTCCCACTGCTGAAACAGGCCTCCTCCTAATATTTTAAGAGAGCTTTGGAGCTTCGAAGAGTCCGCCACGCTGCTCAAATGCGAGTTGGCGGACTTCACACGTCCTCGGAATATTTCTATTCCTCAGACATGCAGGTTTCCTCACGATGTATTCCTTCACCGCTGAGCAAGTGGCGCCGGGGATCGAACTTAGGTGACTCGCTTACCATGAAATTTAAGGCGCGCGCCCGGTCTCTGAGCTACCACGGCTTTATAGCCTATAATCGTTTATAATTAGATTGCTCAAGAAGTTATAGGTAGGTGATAGTAAATATTTGTTGATTAAACGTGTTTTCTATATTCTACTCGATTCACAGTAATATATCCCGAAATAAAACAAATCGTAAGCCATCATGATTTAAAATATAACCTCATCGCATTTAAAAATTTGACATTATGCAATTCTATCCAAATTAAACATAAATATTAAAGGCAAACCTAACATATTTTGCATACGATGGTCCTTTTCCTGATAACAACGACAATCTCCCGTAGACCGCACCATCTCTACAGCCCCTTGTTACAGTCGGGAAGATTTGTCGGGCATATCTCTTATTCGACTGTACGACAACTTCGGTGTGAGGCGTAGTGAACGATTATTTTACGCCATATGGCAACATTATAGAGTAAAATAATATTGAAGCCTATTTACAATAGTGGAAACGCGAGCCCCTGTAACGATGATGATGATGAATATGAAAGCCGCGACAATGATGAAATGTCAAGCAATCTCAGACATTGAAGACTGTCTGACATAATAACATTATAAATATATAAGTTATAAAGACTTAAGACATCATTTTATACATTTTTATATGTTAATGAATTATATTTTAAGACACATAAGTATAAAGGATTAGAAAGAAAGAAAGATACATATTTGTTTGACCAACACACAACATTAATAAACATACTCGTAACAAAAAGGAGTATGTAAAAAATTACAAATTTTTAGTGCCATGTCAAAGAAGATTCCGCCTCACTGAGAATCTGTGTGTGTGCCGGCACTGGTTTTCAGTCGGCTCCACTATTGGCCCCACAAACAACTGGACAAATACTAAGTGCAAAAAAAAACATAAATTTTTATATTATAAAAACTATTTTATAACATAAAAATGAAAAAAACAGGGAATAAAATCCATGGACAATTTCCTGTTAACAAAATAACAGAGAAGAAAAAACACAAATATTATAAAAACGTAAATGCAAAATAAAAAAAGAGAACATGACACATTCATTTATAAATTAATGTGTATGTTAAGAAAAATATTTTACGTTAATATTTTTAATTGTTTAAAATCTTTGACTTTATAAAATGAGTGATTTCCAAGCAGAAGCACTTATTTGCAACGAGTGGCGTGGGGTTAATTTTAAAAAAAATATTTCACTACTTTTACGTTGGATTCAAAATGTACGAGACATTATGGAGGAAACGTGCGATGGAATTGAACCTTAAGAAATTGGCAATGTTTGCGCCGTTAGCACTGCGCCAAACACGTCGCAGCATGCTTGGCACAGGCCCACACAAATTTATGCAGGGAGATTATTTGGTTGTCCTTGTGAGGCGACTAATGGTTTTTTTATCGAAGAAACGATGAAACGAGCAAAACGTCCACCTAATGGTAAGTGCAACGTCTGCCCATAGCAAATGTTGTCGCCCAGAACATTTCTGTGTGACACCAAACTGAAATGTTCCACGCTCGTCACCCTGTGACATCAGTTCTTAAGTCTCATATGATTACACTAGCGCTCTAGCTGCCCTTCAGACCGAAACACAGTAATGATTGCACTTTCTTTCCCTGGGTCTTGGTGGTACGGTGGGTACCATGTAGACGGATTCCTGCATAGGAATCCTACCACCAGTAAAATGTATGTATATACAGTAAGTATATTATACAAAAAAATAACACGTTATTTGTTTGTATGCTTTTAAGCTAAGGCATACCTCTGGGAGGTGCTCTTAGTTGAACAGGTGCCGACTCGGGAAGTTCCGGAGCTCGGAAGGCGTGACAAACGCAATGCGGTAGACGAGTGTAAGTCATTTGGCAGTAATTAACGCTACCGCCACTGAACATAGGCTCTCATTTTAGAGGGATTTTGCCATAGTTGCCACGCTTGGCAGTCGGGCCGGCAACCGCAGTTTATTTATTCAGATGTTTCAGGAAGAGGCTGCAGCCCATATCTACTGATTCTTATACTGTACTGGTGGTAGGATTCCTATGCAGGAATCCGTCTAGGTAGGTACCACCCCAGGGCCAGTTATTCCGCCGTGAAGCAGTAGTGTGCAAACATTACTGTGTTTCGGTTTGAACGGCACTGTGAGCTAGCGTAATTACTCGGCATATGAGACTTAAGAACTGATGTCTCAGAGCGACGGGCGCAGTGTGGTGTCACACAGTAATTTTCTGGGTGACACAGTATTTGTTATGGGCAGACGTTACACTTACCATCAGGTGAACGTTTTGCTCGTTCCGTCAGTTTTATGAAATAAAAAAAAGAAAAAAATTTTTTTTTAATCCGGGACGGGATAACCCACATGATGAGAATGGGTGGTAGATTCTCTTAAGATTTCTCTTAAGCCGCCACCCCATGGCAATCAACTGCGTAGGAGATATTATAGTGCCACAAGTGTACGCTGTGTATCATGCGATAAGATAGGAGGTAGGCTGGGATGCAGTGTCAAAGATACGAGGATAATCCCAACACAACCAGACCCGAAAACCAACAATTTGAGTTTTAACACAAAACTCAAATTGTTGGTTTTCGGGTGCGAGACACACGTTTTCTTGGGCGGTTCTCATTCTCACCGTCCAGCCCAGACATGACAGATGTCCTGATGTCATAGTTAACCCGGAGTACCTTCAGCTTTTAATTATTATTTTTAGGTCCGATCTACGCAGAAAGAGCTAACTGTGTCTTGAAGTCTTGCAGTGGTATGCTTGGTTTTTGACTTAATTTTATTAATTATAGGATCCCCAGCTGGCGGTAATACCCAACCATTTTCTCTATTAAAATAAGGATATTTTTTAATTTAAATAGCCTCGCGAATCATCCTGGGTAGGAATCGGTGTTCTTTTGCGAGGATTTGTGGTTTATCAAATCTGATTTAATGGTTCAGATGATCAGGAACATGGCCGTCGCCATCGCCGCTCCAGGAAGTCTGCAGTCTGTGACCATGTTCTGGATACGCGATAAAATCCGTGAAAATTAGTTTCATTTAAAAAATTTACTACCTCATTTAGTCCTGTGGGTGTTGAAAGAGTCAGTATACAGCAGCATCTCCCTGGAATATCAAAATAAACGAACTGCGATTGCCTACACGCCTGCTAAGCGCGGCAACTATGGCAAAAAACCGCGGGAAGTCGATCGATGCAGGTGACTCAAGATCTGGTTTTGTGGCAATCTATGGAGGAGGCCTATGTTCAACGGTGGACTAAGATAGGCTGAAACGATGATGTTGATGAGGTTGTCCTCCCAAACCAAGCTCCCGATCGAGCTCCTTACATACGAAAATCTTACATATACAATATATACCTAGTCCGGCCATAAGTTCTGTTACAAATGAAAATGCATTTTTTTTGTAATGTAATACTATTAAAATTTATACCTACATATTTATTAGTCTCAGCAAAAAATATATTCTATTCGAAATGGCCACCTTTGGCTTTTATACAGGCCTTTAATTAGTTTGGCCACGACTCTATGGATTTACGCTCTGTTTCCAAGGGAAATTTCGCCACTGCTTGCTCTAAAGATTTTTTAAGAGACTCAATGTCGCCGTGTTGTTTAGAGCAGGCAAAGTCCTCTTAAACTGACCATAATTTGAAGTCTAAAGGGTTGAGGTCTGGGCTAGGTGAGGGCCAGTTCTTTAGCTCTTATAAAGTCCGGAACGTCGGTTTCAAGACAGGCTTGGGTAGTTCGTGCCTTGTGACCAGGTGCAGAGTCCTGTGGAAAGTCCACGGTATATTTTTAAAATGTGTATTACTGAGAGGTTTCACAACATGATCCAAGACTGTATCTTGATACACTTTGGCTTAAGTTTTCACTCCTTTTTCACAAAAATGTAGTTTTGTCACAAAATCCTTGATAAGACACGCCCCACGAAACCATCACTGACGCAGGATGATGACCACGTTGTACCTTTCCGACCACTTGAGCAGCTTCTTTAGAACTGTGAGCGTACACTTTATCATTTTGCCTATTGTAGTGTTCTTCAATCGAGAAAATTGTTTCATCGGTAAAGAGGATATTTCTGTGCCTTTCACCTGCGTATCGCGACTGAAGGCGTTTTGATCGATCACTCTCTTTAATTGTAAAGATTGATTAAGGGCATGCCCTGCATATTGACGATAAGCACCGAGCTTCAGGTCTTGTTTTATAATACGCGCAGTGTCCTAGCGGGAATCTTCATTTCTCGCGATAAGAGTTTTTGCTTCCTAATGGGGTTTCGACGAATTCTGGCTTTAACAGCAGTTCTAACAGCAGGCGGCCGCCCCAAATCTTTTCTGGTCGTCGACAGAGGAAGTATTTTTGTATCTGTTGATAGTACGAATATACGAACATACGGCTGATACCAAGCTTTTATTTGATTTGATTTACTGTAATTTGATAATCAACATGAAAAAATATGTGAAATGGTACAAAATCGTAAGCTGTTTTTAAAATAATATACGTGTTCCAAATTCAAAATAATTAAAAAGTCGAAAAAATAAAAGCTTTTATGTAACAGTATTTATGGCCAGACTAGTTATATGTACGGTGCAAAAACATACATTGTTAGCATATTTCGCTACCGAGACATTTAAATATGAATGCGATGAGCCATCCTATATATTTCATACCAAATCATTTATTTATCAATTACATACATATCAACATACCTTGTACAATCCTGGACGGTACAACCGTTCTTATACAGTTTAAAGAAATTATTGCACGTTTTTGTAATTTCACTAGTCATTAAGAATATTACGTTCTTAAGAGCGTATTGTTTTATTTTCCTACTGAAAACTTGGTCCCTCGAGCCGGATGTAACTTTTGTTTCAATGAGAGCCAAGGTGAAACTTTCATCTGTAAAGGGTGACGCATTCAGAGTGACGCATTGTTGACGCATAATTGATATTTTCGTTTGCATAATTTTCATAATTTCAGCCTATTACTGGCCATTGCATAACATAGGTCTCCATAAAGATTGCCACAAAGGTTTGTAGTTCTCATAACTACAGCAACTGCTGCGCTTGGCAGGCGGGTTTGCAACCGCAGTTTATTTTTTTAGATGTTCCAGGAAGACGCTGCTGCTTATCACTGGGTTTTCATTTTCACTCTGTCGACTTTTACAACAACCAGGGGTTGGGATGGAGTGGTAGATTCTCTTAAGCCGCCACTACACGCCAATGAATTTGCATACCTAAAGCAATAACAATAACATAACTTTTTCGATGTCCATCCGTATGCCAAGCGTGCTGATTACGGCACATCCTTCGTTCTTGGGAATATCAATGTCCGCTACAAGACTATAAACAGACTTAGATGATGATGATGATGATGAATGTTTAGTATTTTACAGGACAGTTCACTTAAGACATAAGTTTAAAAGTAACAATTATAGTATTTTTCTAATTTTTATGATGATGTCCTCGCCGATTTTCGACACAGCGGCTATTACCGACCACTGGCGGAAGTTGTCAACTGCGCAGAGTATATTATAGTGCCACAAGTGTAAATGTAAAGGGGTTATCACTCGTCCCAACCTACACGTTGTAAAGACGGCGTGCCGATGTAACGTACATGCGATAAGATCGGAGGCAGGCTGGGATTTAGTATTAGAGACAATTAAAACACAACCCATTTGTGTTTGACCCAAATGCTTCGAACCCAGATAACGTTTTACTGGTGGTAGGATTCCTATGCAGGAATCCGTCTAGGTAGGTACCACCCCAGGGCCAGCTATTCTGCCGTGAAGCAGTAGTGTGCAAACGTTACCGTGTTTCGGTTTGAAGGGCATTGTGAGATAGCGTAATCACTGGACATTTGAGACTTAAGAACTGATGTCTCAGGGTGACGGGCGCAGTGTGGTGTCACACAGAAATATTCTGGGTGACACAGCATTTGTTGTGGGGTAGGCACTTACCATCTGGTGAACGTTTTGCTAGTTTCGTCACCTTACACAAAAAAAGAAACGTGGCGTGGTACTCAAACTTCTAAGCGGAACAAGGTAGTCGGGGTATATTCTTATACAGTTGATTGCTTACTCCATCCCATGGTAAGAGTTTTTGCTCCGTATTTGGTTACAGCGTTTGTATGCCTAGCGCAGAGCGAAACTGTAAGAGCGTAGCAGTCACGTCACTGCCAAATTAGGAGACTGGTCATGCAAGGTACAACGTCATGTCTAACCACAAGAACATTAACTAAACGAGCTTAATTTCCCCAAAACTACTCGTATTTTACCCTGTACCTCGCAGGAACGCATTAGGCTCGAAACTGTTGAAGTTGGTGAAAGTTAATTTTGTTTAACGACTCGTAAAATGAGATGTGTTTAGAGTTAGTGGAGGGTGCTTGCATTGAATATTTAATAACTAATTAGGTTTTTGTTCGTTAATTAGTTGACGTTGTAACCAGCATCGACGAAGTTGAGGTCACGGTAGATGTATAAATCAGAGATAACGACAAACATCTACATTATAGTTAATGGAAGCCGTGTGGTGGCGGCTCGTTAAAAGAATACTACCACTCCATCTCATCCAATGGATCTCGTAAAAGGCGAATAATGAATTAAACTGCACTGTGCACCCAACAGCGCATGGTGTCGATGGGCTCACCACCTATCACACCAAGTGCATTATATTGTTTTTTTTTTTTGTGAAACGTGGGTTGTCGCAGTCATCTGTTTTTGCAGTGAGTGCCCAGTCTCTGACTACCCCTTATGGGATACAGTCGTGATCTTATGTATGTATGTATGTATGTATGTATTGTTAATAGAATGAGGCGTTACGTTGCAGAAATCCATTATAATGAACGAAAGGAAGTTAATTTGCTAAGGTCCGCATGCAAAATATAAAATGCCGAGTGTCGGCGGCTGTCTGGCGTAGAGTCTGTAACACTTGATAAAACCTGGTTTTGGAGCAAACCTCGTGTCGTGGTCTCGAGTTCAGGTGTATTTGTATTACCTAGTGGTAGTATTGTAGTGGTGGAGGGAATCTGGTGACGATTCCTGGTTGCGGTGTTGGTTTGCTTGTGCACGCTACTGAGGGAGGGCGGACGGTGCTCTTCAAAAACTAGATAATATTCACCATTTTATATTTTGCATGCGGATCTTAGCAAATAACCTTCCTTTCCTTAAAGTATGTACAATGTAAAGCCGTGGTAGCTCAGGGGTCAGACGCTCGCTTTAAATTTAATAGTACGCGAGTGACCAGAGTTCCATCCCCGATGCCGGCACCCATTTAATTGTTCTACAATTGTGTTGCTGTTTTACCACGTGTTTAGCAGTGATGGAAAACATCGTGAGAAAACCAGCATGTCAGAGAAATAAAAATATTTTCGAGGCATGTGAAGTCCGCCAACCCGCATTGGAGCAGCGTGGCGGACTCTTCCCGGATCTAAAACTATCTCAGAAATGAGACGAGGTCTGAGCTCAGCAGAGTCAGTCGCAGCAGGACTGCGGTAGCATCTTTGCTGAAATCAAATATAAATTGCTTTTCTTAAACATTTATTGTGTTTATCATGTATTGATTTGTGGCGACGAATAAAATATGATTGTTTGTTTGTTTCTTTACTCCAAATGTCTCCAAATGCAAAAGTAACCACTAGTCCAAACCAGTAAGGTTTCGACTAGTGGTTACTGTACATTTTGACATTCGTAAGAAGTTTATACAAGCCTAAACTTAATAAGTAAATTTTGACTTTGAAAAATAACTGGCCCGGGGTGGTACTTACATAGACGGATTCTGCATAGGAATCCTACCACCAGTAAAAATTCAACAGTGTCATTCACAATACCACCATGTACACCATGTACTTGTTAGCTTAAGCCGGGGCTCGATACCAGGTACCAGTTACACTGATCACTAGGACTGATACTAGGAAATATTTAGAGCAGAGTAAAATAGCACCTGCCTCTTTCCTACCGAGGTGCCGTAAGAGGCGACTGAGGTATTGTACGGACAGCCTTTATTAGTGCAGAATAACACCATAATATGCAATGCTATCACTATACTGCTCGTAGAAACGCAATGAGGAGTCAGAACTTTTTCACACCAAAATGGCGGCGACATGGTTACGTGGTGGTGGAAAAGTGGGCTACGTGTGTGGTCACTGCCTACCTCTCGTATGGGAAAAAGGCGTGACTGTATGTATGCATGTAAATGTTATTTATCACTTACATAGTACAAATTTAATGTCAATAATTAAGATAGGTCTGTTTCGACATTTTCTATCTTGTTAATTGAGATAGCTTAATTAAAAGTCATTAATTATTTTACACGCGACGAGTTATTCAAACGAATGAGGTTAATGAGATGAAATCGTTGTTTTTAATTCGATCGATCGTTCATGTTGTTCCTAATTACAGTTCACATTTAATAAATGTATCGTAACGACGTAACTGTCGAATTGTAAATGTACGAGTAAGTACTCGACGTAAAGGCACCTACAAATTAAACATTTATATTTTGAAACGGTGTTAATTTCTTGCTTTTGTGTCTTGTGTAGCTCAAATCTAATGATTGAAATTTAACCACCTTCCTGTTGACCGAGTGATCTAAATTTGCTACACACATTTAGTTCTGATGACAATACAATTATATATGTCGGGGAAAACGATATCGTTAAATAATACGTTGCTCATTTGATGACGGGTGACGTCACTTGTTATTGTAATAGTGGCACGTGCAAAGGGTCTTATTTTAGAGTTCGGATTGTGCAGGGGGCAGTTGAATTCGAGACATCGACCTTGCCACTCCTTCGAAACGAAACTGTCGGTTTACCAAGTTAATTGGTGGTTAAGCGTAGTAAGGTGAAATTATTACAAAAGGTGCAATTGAAATTGTTATTCTGCGCTATTTACACAACGAACCCTGTACTGCCTAATCAAGAGGTAGGCGGCGCTATCGCTCAGCCATCGCTGACTCCGACATATATCATTGCAAATCCAAGATGGCTGTCGCAACAAAATGGCCCATTACACATTTGTTGCCAACCCCTTAATTATGGATAACAAATGAAAGGGCTTAACTAGTAAAATACAGTAGCCCATGAAAAATTCCAGATTCAAGATCCATCCGCTTAATATGGGTCATAAAAGAAAGGGCTTGACAAGCAGAACACAGTAAAAATTAATATATTAATATACTGTGTAAAAATTAATTATATAATTAATAACACTAGGAGAATTCCTAATCCAAAATGACATCCGAAACAAAATGGCGGATCATAGAGTTTAAATGGTCACTACATTAAAAGTGAAATCCAGGTATCTGATCAAAACAAAGGACGCTAGGAAAGAAACCTTGTAAAAATGAGGCACTGAACCAAATAAATAGAAAAGATGCCGTGTGATGGCGGCTTAAGAGAATCGACCACCCCATCTCATCCCGTGGGTGTCGTAAAAGTCGACAGAGGGAAAAAGAAAACCAGGAAGTGGGCAGCGGTGTAATTCTGAACATATGATTAAATAAACTGCGGTTGCCAACACGCATGCCAAGCGAGGCAACTATGGCAAAATCTCCCTAAAAAGAGAGCCACAAACTTACGTTTTTTTGTGGAAATCTATGGGGGAGGACTATGTTCAGCAGTGGACTAGTGATAAGCTGAAACGATGAACTAAATGGAATGAGAAATATTAAGTAACTAAATAAAAAACTAACAATTTTATTTTCGTCTGATCAATGGTCCAGATTGATCAGGGTTTTTTTTTATTGTAAAAAGTGACGAAACAAGCATAACGTTCACCTGATGGTTAGTGCAACGTCGGCCCACAACAAATGCTGTGTCGACTAGAATATTTCTGTGTGACACCACACTGTGCCTGTCACCCTGAGACACCAGTTCTTAAGTCTCATATGCCCAGTGACAACGCTAGCTCTCAGTGCCTTTCAAACCTAAACACAGTAATGTTTGCACACTACTGCTTCACGGCAGAATAACTGGCCCTGGGCTATATACATACTACCACTAGTAATATATTTAAATTATTTAAACTTTATTTTTTTCCCTAAAAGGATACAATGGGCGGACTTATGCCAGTTTGCATTCTCGGCCAGTCAACCCAGGGCGTAGTGAAACATTGTGGCAGGTGTAAAATTCAAAGAAGCTGATTACTATTATTACAATATAATAAATACTCAAAATACATATTAAATAAATACATAGCAATATATAATTATGATAAATATACAATGATACACAAATATGCTCATACATATAAACTAACATACAAACACACATACATATACAGAAATACACGTAATGGTTCGAAATAAATTTGTAAAAAAGAATCCCCAAACAATTTTATATGCTTTGTTTAAAATAATGGTCCCGTGCTTACCTCTTAAAACAGATCTTATTTTGAGCTTTTCTAATGTCAACGGGCAAGGAGGTCCAGAGCAGTGCACGAGCCTGGACGATAAATGGCTTACCAACGAATTTGGAGAAGTGTAGAGGAATTGTAATCTTATCATTTGAAGCGAAACGTAGAACTCTTTCATGAGTTAAAGAAATGAATTGAAATTTCGTCTTGAAGATAAGTAGGAGAAGTGGAATCATTTAAGATGGAGTAGAGAATATAGATACAGTTATTAAGAAGGCGATCTAGTTTATTAAGTAGCACTGGGTTTAAATCTGGATAACATACATATGCATAATCAATAATGGGTACAATAAGTGATTGCACAAGCAAAAGCTTGGTCTGAAAATTAAGAAAGTTCCTCAGACGGTAGAGGGATTGTAAGGTAACAGTGACTCTCCAGCTTATAGGGGGTCCACCACCTATACAGCGAAACCTGGATAAGTGGGCCCTGGATATGTAAGAAACCTCTGTTATTGATAATTACCATGAGGTCTCGACGCTTTTGCTTTGAAATACCTCTGTTGACGGGAATTTTTAAACCTTTGTAACTGAGACTTGATTTCTTAGATTTTTTCGATGTTTATCTCTATAATTGGGACAGTGTCGCTCTATAGCCCGTATTGAAGGGACAATTTATCAGGTTTAGACAAGCTATGACACGTTTGTTATCTAAGAGTTTGTACGATCAACAAGTGAATAAAATTTCATAAAATGCCGAAACGAAAGTGTAATTCTTTAACAGCCGCTCATAAATTAAAGTTAGGACCGTCTATAAATAAGACAACTGTCATGTTTGACATGATGACAACACGCCTATTTGGGAAACTGGGTAAATGAAAAGCTTCTATAAGTGATAAAAAGTATAGGTCCCTTCAGATCCCACTTATTCAGGTTTCACTGTATATATATCACTACAATCATAAAGTGCGTTTGTTTATTAAAACTGAATTAAGTATATCAAGTAATAACAGCTGCGAAAAAACACCAAAAGCTTTTCGTGAAAATATTTAAAGTCAAGTCTATTCAAATACGGTTTCATATGGTCCATAAAATTCTGGTCAAACATAAATAAAAAATAAGAGGGTGCGGAAATTGATTTTTACAGCAGAGATAAGTGCCAAGAGCGGCCTCGCATTCAGGCATATCCTTTCAAACATTTATATTTATTACCAATTTATTTGCTATGAGCTCAGAGATTTAATGATCTGCGACTATCGTACCCTTTTAATGGGAGAAAGTGTCGGGACGAGCAAAACGTTCATCTGATGATGTGCAACGTCCGCCCATAACAAATTCTGCATCACCCAGAACATTTCAACCACACTGCGCCCGTCGCCCTGAGACATCAGTTCTTAAGTCTCATATGCCCAGTGCCCAACAATGCATCACCTGTCCCCGTCTGGAAGACATCATCACTATCATCACCATACGACCGCGTGGGCTAGTAGTCAGAGTACATGACTACAGCGCGCGGATCTCCGGACCGGGCTTGAATCCGGAACCGGAGCCAATATTTGGGCATCCGGATCTGGAGCCAATATTTGGGCATCCGAATCCGGAGCCAATATTTGGGAATCCGGAACCGGAGCCAATATTTGGACTTTCGGAACCGGAGCCAATATTTGGGCATCTGGAACCGGTGCCAATATTTGGGCATCCGGAACCAGAGTGAATATTTGGGCATCCGGAACCGGAGCCAATATTTGGGCATCCGGAACCGGAGCCAATATTTGGGCATCTGGAACCGGAGCCAATATTTAGGCATCCGGAACCGGAGCCAATGTTTGGGCATCCGGAACCGGAGCTAATATTTGGGCACCCGGAACTGGAGCCGATATTTAGGCAAACACAAATTTGTCGACAATATCATATAATGTATAATTTTAAAGTTACCATTTTGCCAAAGCAGCAAATGATCTGCATAATGGCGGACCGTAATATTTCCGGCAGTGTTAATTACAATGCAAATTGCTGCTTACGGCAGCATGTACACAAATGCATCTGCATTGCGACTCGCCGCGGGCTCTCGTCAGCTTCCACCGGAAACTAAACCTCCCCCGAGCCGAGTACAAAACAAAAGTCACATCCGGCAACGCTCACCGAGCTTTGAGTATTAAAGAGAACAAAAGCTCTCACGCGAATATTTTGCTTGCTGTTTTGTAATGTTAATGTCTATAAAACTTTACTCTGGAATCTTAAGTGGTGGTAGGATTCCTGTGCAGGGGGTGGCTTGAGACAATCTACCATGTCATGCCGTGGATGTCTTAAAAGTCGACTGTGGGATAACAAAAACCAGGAGATGGGCAGCAGCATCTTCCTGGAACATCTGAATAATGAAGCTGCGGTTGCCAACCCACCTGCCAAGTCAACCCTGGCAAAATCCCCCCAAATTGAATGCTACAAACTTCTGTGGCAATCCATTGGGGGGGCCTATGTTCAGCAGTGGACTAGTTGTGGGCTGAAATGACGAAGATAGATTCCTTCCGCATGGCCAGTTGTTCTGCCGTGAAACTGTAGTGTGCAAATATTACTGTTTCGGAAGGGCACTGAGAGCTAGTGTAATTACTGGGCGAGACTTCGCCGCCATTACATAAGATTTGATAGACCAGAAATCCTTGCAAAAGATCACCGACTCTCCCAAGAATGATTCAAATTTAAATTATTATTCAATCGAAAAACCGACTTCATCGCATTTAAGTCGGTTAAAAATCATCCTAATTTCAATAAAGATGATGACTGACTACTACCACCAGCTTGGAATTCTATAGTTCGTGGTCGTCGTTGCTGAACATAGGCCTCCCCTAAAGATAGCCACAAAAGTTTGTAGCTCTCATTTTGGGGGGATTTTGCCGTAGTTGCCACGCTTGGCGAGCGGGTTGGCAATTTATGCAGATGGTTGGTTCATTTATGCAGATGTTCCAGGAAGATGCCGCTGCCCAAATTCTTATTTAAATTTTCTCTCTGTCGACTTTTACGACACCCTCTGTATGAGATAGGGTAGTAAATTCTCTTAAGCCGCTATCACACGGTGCTATTTTGTCTAATGTTTGTCAATACAAACTGGTCAACAAAACGTGTCATTTGACATTTAAAATCTCTCTCTCGCACGTTTAGATAAGCCATATTTGTTTCTCGCTCGCACAGTTAAACTGTCAGTCTTACTATGGTTTTTAGCTGCGTCTATCTGTGCGGTACTTAGCGCTATAAGCAGCTTTGGTTCCTGTCTCTCTACTTACGGAACCAGCGCTGAAGCGATGAATTTAAATGTTATTCGGTAAACGGTGGTGTCGTAATTTATTTATTTTAATTTATACATACATAAACAGACATTTAAATGTTACAAAAATCAGTGAAGTGCCCACTGATAAATAATAATGAAATCTCTATTTAATTTCTTTTTTATTAATCTGTGGTGTCCGTTGAACTCTAGTGTTTGTAATAAAGAGCATAAAATAAGTTAAAAATTATGCTCTATGCAATGATATTATCCCGTCCCGTCAGTGAAGCTTAAAAATGGAAACCATTGTCTCCTTAACGCAACTCTAATTACAAACTAAATATTAACGACAAGTTATTGACATCTGATCATGATGGTGCCACAGTTTGCGAAAAGTTTTTTACTGAAATTCCTATTTTGACAACCAAATCATTAAATTCTTCTCCTACTGCCGCTGAGACATTACTAAAACAAAATGTAACTTCTTGTACAAAAGATTTTGAATTTCATATGATAGATTTAAATGATATTTTATATAATGATTTCTTATATTTACGCGAACACTACACATTTAAATGAAACTATTTTTACGGATTTTATCGCGTTTATTTTTGATATTTTATATAATTTTAAGACCATTGATTGTAAGAGAACCGCAGATCTATGAGGAATGTCTGTTGAAGTCATTACGTCTATTATAGACATAATTCCACCTCAATTAGCCATAATATTTAATTCTAGTATTAAACTAGGTGTATTTCCTGATTTGATGAAACATAGTAAAATCATACCTTTATTTAAATCTGGTAGTACATCGGACCCTTCTAACTTTAGACCTATTTCTGTACTACCAACATTAAGTAAAATTTTTGAAAAAATAATTCTTAATCAAATGTTAAAACATTTTAATTTACATAAATTGTTTTACAAAAACCAATTTGGTTTTACAATGGGTCGTTCTACAACCGATGCCGGTGTTGAACTAATTAAGTATATATTCGATGCCTGGGAGAATTCACAGGATGCCTTGGGTGTTTTCTGTGATCTTTCTAAGGCCGTCGATTGCGTTCATCATGAAACACTCATCAGGAAACTACATCATTACGGCATAAGAAATTCTGCACTTAATTTTTTAACTTCATATTTGAGCAATAGAACGCAGAAAGTAGTTATTAATAGTACGAGTTCTTCCGGGTCAGCAGTATCTATAGGTGTGCCGCAGGGTTCGATTCTCGGCCCATTTCTATTCCTAATTTACATTAATGACTTACCTTACCTAGTAGGGGACAACCATGATATAGTGTTATTTGCTGATGATACATCTTTGATTTTTAAGATAAAACGTCAACTTTTATTATATGACGAGGTGAATAATGCTATTTCAAAAGTAGTACATTGGTTTAACGTTAACAATTTCCTTTTAAATGGCAATAAAACTAAATTTATAAAATTTACAACACCAAATGTTAAACGAATGGATGTAAATGTACTCGTAAATGGGGAAGATTTGAGCCTTGTGGATACTGCTGTCTTTCTTGGAATAACTCTAGACGCGAAACTTCAATGGGGCCCCCATATATCTAAACTAGCAAGTAGACTCAGCTCTGCAGCTTATGCTATGAAAAGAATCAGAAACTTGAGTAATGTTGAAACTGCTCGATTAGTTTATTTTAGTTATTTTCAAAGCATAATGTCTTATGGTATTTTGCTGTGGGGAAATGCGACTGACGTAGAGGTGATTTTTGTTTTGCAAAAGAGGGCCATAAGATCTATTTATAATCTTGGCTCTAGAGTGTTTCTTAGAGATATTTAAAGAAATTAATATCTTAACCATGGCCTCTCAATATGTTTATGAAAACGTTATGTATGTACATAAGAATATTAATCACTTTAATAAAAAAAGTGATGTTCATAATGTGAATACCAGGAACAAGCACAAATTAATTATGCCAGTTACCCGACTTCACAGAGTCAGTAACTCTTTCATGGGGCAATGTGTACGTTTTTACAACAAAATCCCAGAAAGTGCACAAAGTCTTTCAATAAAAAAGTTCTTACTATTTGTTAAACAAAGACTTTTTAAGAAGGGTTATTATAATATTAAGGAATACAGGGATGATGATAACCCCTGGGAATGAGGTGATATCTGCCAAGCTATTTCTACATCTTTATGAAACTGCTGTAATTGTATATTTAAAATGACTGAAAAAAATAATCCCGCTGGGTTTCTTACTGGTTCTTCCCAGGACAGAGGCATTTCTTTGCGAACCAGTGTAGTTTAAAAAAAATGACGTTCAATAAGTATTATGTAAATGATCTATATGGAATAAAAAAATATTCTATTCTATTCTATTCTATTCTCCACAGTCACACCGCTGTGTTTGTACACGCTACCCGTTTAACTCGTTGCTTGCTCTTGCTCTTAATCTCGTTTATTGCATGAAATACGGTCTTGTGTAATGCGTATATATGTTAACTACTAACATAAGAATTACAAATTACAAAACTAAACAACATATACTATCATTTTCATGTTTTCATTCATATTATCTTTATCTATGTTAATGATAAATCTGAAGCGTCTGTTTTTTTGTTTAAACGCGGTAATCTCTGGAAGTACCAGTTTGAATTTTTTTTTATTTTCAATAATTTTACTTTCATATGTTAACTACTAAAAAAAACAAATACGTTCACGGAATCGATTATCACAATTAATTAATAAAAAATATCTTTATTTATTTAGATTTTTTATCAAAAATGTTATCGTATTATTTGCTACAGTTGCCGTGATTTCGCGGTCAGAAGGAAAGAGACAACATTATTCAGTTTACAACACGACTGAAAAGGATAACCAGCGCGCGATCAAAGATCAACAATTTAGAACCGCTATTTTGATTAATTGAAGTAATGATAATAGTATTGAATATTTTCTTTACTGAATGTTTAAAATCTTCTCTTCTTAATATTTTTTAACATTTCATAAAATATAGTTAATAAAATCAGGCGCCGGTTTGCGGAAATTCATTACTATGAAGGAATTTACGTTGATTTGCTTAAGATCCGCAAGAAAAATATAATATGGTGTATATTACCTAGTTTTTTGAAGAGCACCGCCCGCCCTCCCTCAGCAGCGTGCACAAGCAAACTAACACCGCCACCAGGAACCGCCATCAGATACCCTCCACCAACCACTACAATACTACCACTAGGGAATATACACCACTGAAGTCGAGAACATGACACGTGTTTCGCCCCAAAACGAGGCATTATCAAGCGTCATAGACTCTACGACAGACGGCCTATATGGAATTATCTTCACCACAACAAATTTAAAATTGGCATATTCGTGTAGATTAAAACTTTTCAAAGTGTAAAGCTCAAGCAGACATATTTGTTTACAATTTGACAGTTTCAACGGTACATTTCATAAGGTTTGATTGTCTACTTAAAATGTTTTCAACTGTTGTTTAAAATCTCAATTAAATTGAGAACCAAACCATTATTCGCAAAAATAATCACATTTGCTTTATAAACTACCGATATTTAATTATTTAAACTTTACGCAGTAGTGGTACATTTGGTGGACTTATGCGTAAAGGCATTCTCTCCCAGTCAACCATAAGGCAAGGCAGAGATAAATATAATATGATAGGCGGTGCAGCGAACAATAAGAGAATAAAAAATAATATATACGATATACAACCTATTACTTAGTCTTTATCGTACTATCAGTGAAAATGTGGAAAAAATATCAATTAGATCTTATCAAATTAAAAACATAAAAATTTTATCATAATGAAAATAATACATAACCAATTAACAAAATTTAAAAACACCGAGGGTGAAAAAATTGTCGGTCTGGTGAAATAAAAATTATATATAAACGAATTAAAAGTTAATTGCCATGGACGAGGAACAAAAGTAAACAAAGAGAATTTTGCGTGATGTTCCCAGAGGGAGCGAAAGGCGACCGCGCGCTGCAGCGGGGCGGGGCGGGGGGGGGGGGGGGATGTGCCGGGGAAGCACTAATGAAATAAAGGAAAGTATGACCGTCCCTTGACATAGCTCATAGTAACCCATTTCAGTTCATTCATGACAAGTTTTTCTTTTTTTTTCTATTAAATGCGAAACGAGCAAAACGTTCACCTGATGGTAAGCGCAACGTCTGCCCATAACAAGTGCTGTGTCACCCAGAACATTTCTGTGTGACACTAAACTGCGCCCGTCACCCTGAGACATCAGTTCTTAAGTCTCAAATACCCAGTGATTACGCTAGCTCACAGTGCCCTTCAAACCGAAACACAGTAATGCTTGCACACTACTGCTTCACGGCAGAATAACTGGCCCTATAGATTGTCACAAAGCACGGTTCTGAACCATCAGTATTCATCGAGTTCCTGCAAACGGTCTAGACAACTTCCGAATACAGTCGATGTAGGAGATATTATAGTGCAACGTACTTGCAAACACAGAAGGCCTTTACTACTACTACTACACCCGTTGCCCACTTTTCGCCCCCGTCGCCGCTATTTCGGTACGAGTCCAAAAATTCTTGCTCCTGATTGTGTTCCCACGAGCAGTGTACTGATAGAATTGCATAAAAGTAAAAAAAAGTAAAGTTTCAGCCTATAAATGTTCCACTGCTGAGCACAGGCCTCCTCTCATTTCTCAAAGGGTTTTGGAGCTAGGAAGAATCCGCCACGCTGCTCCAATGCGGGTTGGCGGACTTCACATGCCCTCGAAATATTTCTATTCCTCAAACATGCAGGTTTCCTCACGATGTTTTCCTTCACCGCTAAGCGAATTGCATATTATAGTATTATTCTGCACAAATAAAATCTGTCCGTACAATACCTTAGTCGCCTTTTATGACACCTCGGTAGTAAAGATGTAGTTGCAATTCTACTCTGCCTACACTACACTACCACCTTGTGTCACCAATTGGCTTTAGAAGGTACTCACTCGTCCCACGTCTCACCCGGCACGCGGGCCCCTGGCCTGTGAGCACAGTATCCGATGAAGCTGTAAAATCCGAGAAGGTTAACAGCAATTACATCACCGAAAATGTATACTCGTCCCAACCTACGCCAGCCCGATGTATCGCTCATTCGATAAAACTCAAGGTAAAGCTAGGATGCAGTATCAGAGACACGGTAGCAATCACAACACAACCAGACCGGAAAACCAACAATTTGTGTTTTTATTCGATGACTCGGTTCAAACCAGCATTCAATACAGCGGCGTATAAGTCGGGTACTCTGACCACTAGGCTAATCGTCGTCATCAGGTAATGAGTTAGTGTTATTCTCACCAAATCGATCTTGCATTTTTTTTTGGTAAATTTCCGCAGTGTATAGATAATGTGTGATCATATGAACACTATCGAAAGCTATCAACTGTGCAATATACATAAAGGTAACGAAGATATTGGAATAGAGACACACGTCATTTCCTACCCACGCCAGAAGTAATGACTATGGGATAAGATCGAAGGTAGACTTACATAATCAAAAGGCATTCACATGACAAATGTTTTAACAATTCATCAAACCGAAATGTTTTTTTTAAAGAATAGAGGGCAAACGAGCAGGTGGCTCACGTGATGGTAAGTGATCACCGCCGCCCTTGAACACCTACAATACCAGAGGAATAGCAGATGCGTTGCCGGACTTTGAGAAAGTAATAGGCTCTTTTCTTGAAGATCGCTAAGTCGTATCGGTCCGGAAAAACCGCTGACGGCAGCACATTCCATAAACTGCAAGTGCGTGGCAGAAAATCCTGCGAAAAACGCACTGTGATGGAATGCCAACCATCAAGATGGTGACGATGGAATTTTAAGTTGTGCTGTAAGGTGCGATGGTGAAATTCAGCGGTTGGAATTAAACAATTAAACAATTCCCCGGAACACTAGATCCTGGAAAAAATGCAAAGAGATGCAACATCTCAATATTATTTTTTATTATTTCTCTCAATTCATCTCAGTTATCAACGAATAAATTCAACTTGGCTTTGGCGTCAACTCGAAAAGTAACGTCAGTGTTTTAATTGAATTTTGTAATTTCTTTATATTTGGAGTTTTGATGTTTAATATTGATAGTATATTATGCAGCTCCTGAAAGTGTACAGCGATAGGAAAATTCAATTTGAGACCAGAATTGTACTTTTCGTTTTATCCCCATCAGCCCAGCAAATCTTCAGTAAGAGTCTATTATCATTTTACTGTCGATCGACATTTTGAACTATCTATTGTCACTCTCTTGACTGACTTGACATTGGCAGAATTCTATTGAGAGAGGCCAGAATTGCAAGAAGAAGTAGAAAATCAACTTCAAAAATTCTTCTTCGAAAAATCTTCTTCGAAAATTTAATCACGCGCTTTACTGCAACTGCACAATACGCGACTAAGTAAAATATAAAGCCGTTTCGCTGGGAGTCAAACAAAATGGAAGTTTCAACGGTCGCCGCAAATTCAATGATATTCTCTGCATAACGCGCACGGAATGCTCTAGAGCGGTCTGGAGTCTAGAGCTCAATTTTCCGATGTCTGTGGTACAATTTATGCACTGAAATATTTACCAATGTTATATATACAGTCACAACTCTCTCCCACTGGGGTAGGTAGAGACGACCTCCGTAGCCCACTTTTCTCCATCAGATTTTCGAGATACGAGATGTGACGAGTGGCGGACCACGTCTATCGAGTTGAAATATTCTTGCTCCCTATTGCTTTCCCACAAGTAGTAAGGGAAAACGTTGTCCACTCAAAACAGAACCCCGCATACTTTGGCTGGCCTTATTCTGGTGTCCCAAAGCAGATCGGCACGCCAACGACTAGGCTTGCCCCTAGCCACGCAGCTATCGGCGCGCAACCGCTGGCTTGGCGGAGAGGAAGAGAATGGATAGAAGGTATAGGTAGTAGGCTTGGGGTAGAGATTGCGGTAGTTTGGAATAAAACTATAAGGTGTAGGATACTACTATCTCGGAAGAAGCAAGAGAAGATAGCAGTGGCTCGGAAGTCCGGTGTTGCTTACCCGGTACTCTACCGTATATGCCGGACAAGGTAACTAGGTCTCTGGTGTACTAGTTTTTGTAATGCAGTTAATATACGCCTGTTTGCGCCGTCGCCAGCGTATGGGAATCCGGCTCTGGCTGGAAAAGCCAGAAATTTGATCGGATTGATATTTCATCGTTCGTCGGAATAACCATCTCTATTAAAAAAGAAAAAAATAATGTAACTGCCTATAAATGTACGACTGAGCGCGGGCCTCCTTTTATTTCTGATACGGTTTCGGAGCCGTAAAGGGTCCGTCATGATGCTCCAATGTGGGTTGACTGACTTCACATGTCGCAGAAAAAAAAAATCGTTTCCCGGATATGCCGGTTTCCTCACGATATGTTCCTTCACCGCCGAGCACGTGGTGAATCATCACTTAAAATTGCAAGTAACAATATGATTTGTGCGGGCATCGAAAATCGAATCCATGTACTCTTGAACATTTCAAGAGAGGTCTCAGCCCCGGAGCAGCCGCGGAGTTTTGCCAGAGGAAATTTACACAGACCAGTACTCGGCAGCAGCGTCTTGCGCTGACATCACCAATCCGCCCGCCAAGAGTGGTGATTACGGAAAATCGTCCCTTATAAGGGGAGACCAGCGTCCAACCACCAGAGAACAGCAGTGGACTATTAAGAGGCTTTTTTTTATTGGATAAAGTGATGAAACGAGCAAAACGTTCACCTGATGGTAAGCGCAACGTCTGCCCATAACAGATGCTCCGTCACCCTGAACAGTGTGGCACCACAATGCGCCCGTCACTCTGAGACATCAGTTCGTAAGTCTCATATGCCCAGTGATTACGCTAGCTCACAGTGCCCTTCAAACCGAAACACAGTAATGTTTGTACACTACTGCTTCACGGCAGAATAACTGGCGCTGGGGTGGTACATACCTAGACGGATTCCCGCATAGGATTCCTACCACCAGTAAAATTACTCGATAATATAACCATTGATATACTTTATATTAAGTAGTCAACAGAGAACAGTAAAAATCGATAAGCCCGCAGTATAATTTCCACCGCGAGCAAGCGTAATCTTGTTAGGTGACCCGGGTTCGAAGCCGAAGTCGCGATAATCGTTCACTGGTATTGTATGGCTTTACTATGCGTTAAATACTTTTTATGAATTATTGTGAATGTTGCAAAACGAAGGTTTGTGGTGCTGTGTGGTGTAAGGGTAAGAAAAATCACTATATGGGATTGCTATTCAGGAACCCATCTAGGTAGGTACCACTGCAGTGCCAGTTATCCTATAATAAAAAATAAGTTTAGAAAAGAATAGAATAATTTTTATTCAACATAGATTATTTACATAATACTCATTGAACATATTTTTTTAAAAAAAGGCAATTTTAAGTGCTGATTTACCACGTGCTCGGTGGTGAAGGAAAACATCATGGGGAAACCTGCATGTCTGAGAAATAAAAAATATTTCGAAGACATGTGCAGTCCGCCAACCCGCATTGAAGCAGCGGGGCGGATTCTTCCTAGCTCCAAAAGCCATTCAGAAATGAGAGGAGGCCAGTGCGCTCAGCAGTGGGACATTTATAGGCTGAAACTTTTACACATTTTTTTAAATCCAAATAACAATAAAAACTATAGATAATACGATAAAAACCGTAAAAAATATATTTACTTCAAGAAATATAATTAAATAAATGGAATGAAAAAACTTATTTCAAAAAAGCTATATTGTTAAACACTATCACTTAATACATTTCCTAAATTGCGTAGGGGCAGAAAGTCCAAATCAATTACTTACCGTCGCTAGTAAATTTACAGGCCGTTCAGAAACGCACTGCGTGTAGGTGAGAACTTGCGTGACCGATAGTAATTAAAATGACGAAATAAAATAATTGTCAAGACACAA
The DNA here is from genome assembly GCA_019845155.1 of Luehdorfia chinensis. Classification (NCBI taxonomy): domain Eukaryota; kingdom Metazoa; phylum Arthropoda; class Insecta; order Lepidoptera; family Papilionidae; genus Luehdorfia; species Luehdorfia chinensis. Next base: position 4,954,571 of record JAHVAK010000390.1, read on the forward strand.
AAATAATTACAGTATTTAAAATTGTTGTAGTTTCATCGAAACCAGAGGACACGGGGGGACCGTGTTCGAAATTCGACCACGTTTATTTATTGGTAACATTTTAAAATTCAATGGCCATAATCTATACTGTGTTTGATGAAAGACTATTATGTATTTGTCATTGGCAGTGTGAACGTCTGCAAATATTACTGTGTTTCGGTTTGAAAGGCACCGAGAGCTAGTTTAATCACTGGGCATATGAGACTTAAGAACTGATGTCTCAGGATGAGGGGCGCAGTGTGGTGTCACACAGAAGTATTCTGAGTGACACAGCATTTGTTATGGGCAGACGTTGCACTTACCATCAGGTGAGCGATTTGCTCGTTCCGTCACTTTGGCCAAAAAAAAAACAGAATCTTTTGTTTCCAATGAAAGTAAGGGACAGAACGAGCAGGCCCTTCACTTGTTGGTTGCAAAGTTTCACGTTTGCCCAAAACCGTTGCGGAACCTAGAACCTACTGTTAAATAAAAGACGAGTGTCGATCGATAGCGTATAATTGACTGGGATATAGTCTAAATGTCGCTCGCATCGCATTATGTTTGCGACTTACCCACATCTAACGTAAAATAAAAAATTCCTCTCTAAAGTGAGTTATCTTAATAACATAAATTGCACATGCAGTAACGCTGGTGGTAGAATTCCTTTACAGAAATTCGTCGAGGTAGGTACTATCACAGTGGCAGTTATTCTGCCCTGAAGCAACAGTGTGCAAACATTACTGTGTTGGTTGAAGGGCACCGATAGCTAGAGAGACTGGACTGGGCATATGAGACTCAAGAACATGTCTCAGGGTGAGTGCAGCGTGGTGCCTCACAGAAATGTTCTGGATAACACAGCATTTTTTATGGGCAGACGTTGCTCTTACCCTCAACTATCTGGAGGATTGAACATATGAACTGTAATAACCCGTGACTTTAGCGCCTAATAGTTGAATATATTCAGCTCAGCATTTTTCGCGCCAGTAAATAATAGTTAATACCATCTTCTCGGTTCTCGTTCATAAAAATACTCCATCTGGCTTAAAGGACCAACTTTAAATTGCAAAAAGTGGAACAGTACGATCAAAATTAGTTGCAGTTTGTGCACCGTTTCGAGACGCACTTCTAGAGTCAGTAAAATAGGCCGTTGTTTGAAGTTATACTGTGCTCAGCGACTGTGGTATTGGTCATTTGGTGGCATTTTGGCAGTGTTTGCATGTGTACGCTGTTGTATGAGCGGGCGATGCTCTTCAGAAACTAGGTTTTTATAAGATTAAGTGACGAGCCTATAACAAATGCTGTGTCACCCAGAACATTACCGTGTGGCACCACACTGCGTCCTTCTCCCTGATCAACCTTTCAATGGATAATGATGACAAATTAAAAGGCAGTGACGTCTATCGTCACCACTACGACGACTATCGTTAACTATATACACATAATCTAAAGATTACTGGTAGGGGTAGACGTCCTCCCCAGATCAGACCATCCGATATGGCTGGTAGCTACCCTTTACCTTGGCACTATAATCTCCGTGCCGTGGTAGCTCAGGGGCCTGGTGCTCGCCTTTAATTTCATAGTAATCGAGTAACCTGGGTTCGATCCCCGGTGCCAGCACCTCTAATATTGTTGTACAATTTTAAGTGCTGATTTACGACGTGCTTAGCGGTGAAGGAAAACATCGTGAGGAAACCTGCATGTCCGAGGAATAGAAATATTTCGAGGACATGTGAAGTCCGCCAACCCGCATTGGAGCAGCGTGGCGGATTCTTCCTAGCTCCAAAACCCTCTCAGAAATGAGAGGAGGCCTGTGCTCAGTAGTGGGACATTTATAGGCTGAAACTTTACTTTACTTTTTTTATAATCTCCCATAAAGATAAAAAAATAATGATATACATTTTAAAGTTTTAAGGCTCTGTCTCTGTTGACTCAAATCACAAAATTTACGTTCATAAGTAAAGGTCGGACGAGATTTATCAGCGGATGCGATGCAGCCGCCGAGGCGAGCGGTAATTTCCGGCGTCCGGAGCTACTAGGGCAGTCCGTTACGTCGACGACGCTACGGAACAAAGACCAATTGGGTTATCTTAAACAGATTTTCGTATAACAGAGTTGAATTTCTACTGAGAATGAGATCTATGGCCTCTATGTCTCAAAACCAAAGTTTCTAACCAGTGCGTGTTTTCAGTGATGACATACGGAACAGTGACGTGGTTTTTCACTGCAGGCTGCATGAGGAAGCTCAGAGTCGCTCAGCGAGCTATGGAAAGAGCTATGCTCGGTGTATCTCTGCGAGATAAAGTCCGTAACGACGATATCCGCGGCAGAACTACAGTAACCGACATAGCCCTAAGGATTAGCAAGATAAAGTGGCAATGGTTTGGCCATATAGCTCGTGGAACCGATACCCGTTGGGAAGGAAGATTTTTAAGTGGTGGTGGTGGTGGTCGGTTTCGTCGATGGATGCAGGTGGCTCAGGACCGTGTTTTGTGACAATTTGTAGGGGATACCTTTGTTCAACAGTGGATTATGATAGGCCGCAATTATGATGGTGTCGAAAAATTTTAAAATTCTATGGCGAATTTTTTTCTTCTGTGTTTGACCACAGATTATTGTGTTTGACATTGGCAGTATGAAAGATCTTTTTTTAATTTAATTTAATTTATTTGTATCATATATAATGCATGAATTTTAGCTCTCTCGCTTCTTCATACAAACTTTAACTATGCCAAATATCACACTCCTTTGAGCGCAATATGTTTGAAAAGGATTACAAAGTTTTCTCTTCACGTAGTAATATTGATGTATTACTGGTATACGAAGGAGCCCAATAAAGCTGTAATTTCTTTTGCCTTAAAAATAGGCATTCAAAGTCAAAGTCAAAGTCAAAATTTCTTTATTCAATTTAGGCTTAATGATTTCTTATATTTACGCGAACACTACACATTTAAATGAAACTAAGTTTACGGATAAGTAAGTTAAGTTTTAAAAACAGTTTTAACGACATTTGATTTTAATAATTGCATTGAAACATTAAATAAGCGTGAAACAGCTAGATATAATGATTGCAAAAATAAACACATAGAAAAATATCAAAAATTAACGACCAAATTAAATGTCAAACAGCAATCTCAACGCATGAACGGAACGCGACCGTTGACGGACAATGATCATAGATTACGCGCGGTCTATAATCTGTCAAAACAAACACTGGATGAATCTACATTAAAAGTATTATCGAAAGGCATGAATTTCACAGTAACACCGCGAAGAATACCGCACGAGGAAATTATCTGTAGTGTCGAAGATTGTCTGTTTAAAAACAATATCAATAAAGAAGATTTGGAGGCCATACGTCAAGACATTTCGTCTATGTTACGTCGAAGTTCGGTGCCGAAAGTAAATCTTCCTAAAGACGAATTAAAGGCGTTGAACAACCTACGGAATAGACCTGAACTCACGATCCTCCGCGCAGATAAAGGTAATGCTACGGTAGTCAAGGATACGTCAGATTACAATTTTAAAATACAAGAACTTTTGTCGGACGAAAGTACATATAAAAAGGTCAAATCAGACCCAACTACTAATACGCTTAAAACGACTAGCGATCTTATTAAGAAACACTCCGAAAAATTGAATCTGGACGTTAGTTCGATAATACCATCTTGTGCCAAATCACCGAAGTTGTATGGGTTACCAAAGATACACAAACCAAATGCTCCACTACGTCCAATAGTGAGCCAGATCGATTCACCAACCTCCAGATTGGCTCAGCATGTGGCTAAAGTACTCTCACCACTCAGAGGACACACTAGAGCACACACAAAGGATTCATACCATTTTGTCAGTGAGATTAAAGACCTACACCTGACTGACAATGAAACTATGGTCAGTTTTGATGTCCAGTCTCTATTCACATGCCTACCAGTAGACGACTGCATCTCAATTGTATCTAGGAAGCTAGCTGAGAACAACATGCCAGCGGAATATGCAGAACTACTAAGACATTGCCTTACATCTGGCTATCTATTGTGGAAGGAACATTACTACAAGCAAGTAGATGGTGTGGCGATGGGCTCCCCAGTATCTCCCATTGTCGCCGACATCTTCATGGAAGACTTTGAGGAGAGAGCCCTCCGTACTTCTCCAGTAAAACCAAGATTCTACAAGCGGTATGTAGATGATACTTTCACAATTTTACCATCAGATAAAGTAACTGCATTTCTAGACCACCTTAACTCCCTAAACTCTAAAATTCAATTTACAATGGAGTTAGAGGCAAATAACTCTTTAGCTTTTCTAGATGTTTTAGTAATTCGAAATCCTAATAACACCTTGTATCACACTGTGTATAGAAAAAAGACCCATACTAACAGATATTTAAACGGTGAATCTCACCATCATCCATCACAGTTAGCTACCGTGGGTAAATCCTTGTTTCAGAGAGCACGAGGAATCTGTGACAGGAAACACCTGGCCGCCGAGCTTCAACATGTCAAGCAAGTTTTGCACGACAACAAGCTTCGGGTTCCGCGCCTACGTCGCAGTGACCGAGTGAAACCGGCCACAGTCGAGCGTGTGCCTGCTGTTCTACCTTATGTCAGAGGAGTCACGGACAAGATTGGCTATATCTTGAAGCGGGCTTCCATAAAAACATTCTTCAAGCCGCCGAAGAAGATAAGTCAGTTTTTACCATCTGTCAAGTGTAACATCCCTCTACAGGACGCAGGAGTATACAAGCTAGATTGTGAATGTGGTCTCTCTTACATAGGCCAAACAAAAAGATCGATTAAAACCCGCGTAAAAGAACACATAGCTGACGTGAAGCATCGTCGTTCTAGGAAGTCTGCAGTCTGTGACCATGTTCTGGATCATCCCAACCATTACATCAGATTTGATAAACCACAGATCCTTGCAAAAGAACACCGATTCCTACCAAGGATGATTCGCGAGGCTATTGAAATCAAAAAACATCCTAATTTCAATAGAGAAGATGGTTGGGTATTACCACCAGCTTGGGATCCAATAATAAATAAAATTAAATCAAAAATCAAGCATACCACTGCAAGACTTCAAGACACAGTTAGCTCTTTCTGCGTAGATCGGACCCAAAGATAATAATTAAAAGCTGAAGGTACCCCAGGTTAACTATGACATCAGGACATCTGTCACCTCAGTCCTCCCGTGACCATGGGTGCTGTAAAGCACTCGAAACGTCGGGTTATAAATAGTAATAAATTAAACGCGATAAAATCCGTAAACTTAGTTTCAATTTAGGCTTGTTTAAAGCTCTTATGAACGTCAAAATCTACACCGGATCAAAAATGACCTTCTCAGAGAAGAACCGGTAAGAAACTCTGGGGTCTTTCTTTTTTCAATGCCATATTACATAATGTCATTTACCGATTACAGATTACAAAAAAATTACATCGTAAATTTAGTAGCCAGGGGGTTTGCAAGTGCAGAGTATGAGTTATTTCCACACATCTTTGTCCTCTATATAATGATCTATTTTATAATATGCTTTATCTAATAATGTCTTCTTGATAAGTTTTTTAAAATCCATGTCCGATTTTTGTGTTACACTTTTAGGAATTTTATTATAAAACTTTATACATCTATTAAGAAAAGACTTTCTAGTTTTAGCCAATCTAAACAAAGGAACCTCTAGCGTGTCACCTCGACCCATTCTACAGGATACAGTAAATTTTTTGGTAAATAAATTAATGTTTTTTCGTACGTACATAATATTTTCAAAAATAAACAACGACGGAAGTGTCAATATATAAGTCTCCCTGAATAGTTCTCGTAGCGACTCGCGAGGTCCCACGTTAAAGATTGCCCGGAATGCTTGTTTTGCAAAATAAATATTATTAATTCGTTGTTTTGTCATTTAGTAATTAAAGTCGATGCATGCCAGCAAGTGTAGTTTAGTAAGCGCTCCACGTCCCTGCGAGTTATCGATCGCGCCGCGCCCACGTTTGCAACTAGTGTACGTTGCTATGAAGCCATTAATTATCGCGGGGTAATTATGTGGCGTGCATTTTGCATACAAATCATACTAGCATGTTAAGGCTATTTATCATGTCGTATATGAGAGCAAACAAATGCTCCCCTGCTTTATCGAGCCGGGTTTGTTTTCGTTTTGGTTTGAAATCAGCAGAAACAGTCTACGACAATAAATTATATTTTTTTGTTATTTATTCGTCATTTTAAATAGTTTCATCCGTATGGTGGCGGCTCGTTAAAAGAATACTACCACTCCATCTCATCCAATGGATCTCGTAAAAGGTGAGTAAGGAATTAAACTTCACTGTGCACCCAACAGCGCATGGTGGCGATGGGCTCACCGCCTATCACACGAAGTGCATTATATTGTTTTGGTGAAACGCGGATTGTGGCAGTCATCTGTTTTTGCAGTGAGTGCCCAGTCTCTGACTACCCCTTATGGGATACAGTCGTTATCTAATGTATGCATAAATGCTTATCTTATTACTATAACTAGGTGTACCTCACGGTTTCACCAGCGTAAAGAAGTCGTCGCTGATCGATGATACTTCCCTATTTGAATCGGATTTTAGGGTTTTCATTTTTTCGCACGGAACCCTAATTGTTTTCTAACATTAAAGTAGCCAAGTGACCCGCTATAATATCAGCTATCTGTCAGTGAAAGTCCGTTGAAAATCGGTCCAGCGGTTTCGGAGATTAGCTGGAACAAACAGACTAACAGACAGATAACATTTTTAAAAACTTTTTTTTCTTATATACGGAACCTCCGTATAGACTTTAATAAGCATTGAGTGAATAGCTGTTATTGTGTTATTACTAACAGATACTTAAATTTTATTTATTTGTATGCATAAAGCTGGACATTTTGTATGTTTGGACGCGCTAATCTCAGGATATACCTATACAAAAACCAGAGTTGAAACCACGCATCAGGTATTGCTGTTGCATGAATGGGCCGGCTCGACCGCTCGCATTGTGAGTGAAGCTAACCGGACCCACTCACCCTACCCTCCCCCTATAACAACATGTTAGCCGTATTGCAAAATCTACCCCAAGGGGGTACCACCATCAACGGTGCTGGAGAATCCCACACTGGGCATCCATTCGCACTTGGACTACCGTATGTTTTTTTTTTTTTATTGCATAAGGTAATGAAAAGAGCAAAACTTTCACCTGATGCAACGTCTGCCCACAACAAATGCTGTACCATCCAGAAAATTTCTGTGTGACACTACACTATGCCCATCACCTTGAGACATACGAGTAGGTTCTTAAGTCTCATATGCCCTGTGATTACGCTAGCTCACAGTGCCCTTCAAACCGAAACACAGTAATGTTTGCACACTACTGCTTGTGCCGTGTAGTGGCGGCTCGTTAAAAGAATATTTCCACTCCATCGCATCCAATGGATCTCGTAAAAGGCGTGAGGAATTAAACTGCACTGTGCACCCAGTAGCGCATGGTGACGATGGGCTCACCACCTATCACACCAAGTGCATTATATTGTTTTGGTGAAACGTGAATTGTGGCAGTCATCAGTTTTTGCAGTGAGCGCCCAGTCTCTGACTACCCCTTATGGGATACAGTCGTGATCTTATGTATGTACTACTGTTTCACGGTAGAATAACTGGCCCTGGGGTGGTACCTACCTAGACGGACTCCTGCATAGGAATCCTACCACCAGTAAAACGCTATCTCAGCGTGGATGCTCAGGCTGCTTCACGTATTCTGGGGGAATTACGCTTTTGCAATTACGCGGATTCTCTCATAGGCTCACGTCTATTATCTCGAACAAGGCAAATAATACAGCGGGCACAGAATGCCTGTGCACGCTTCTGTTTCATCATACCGCCGCGTGCGTATGTAACGCCACTACACTTTGCCTTTTTGTGACTATTAAAAATAAAAGAGCCTTTATATTTATATAAGTTGATTTGGTCTAAAGATCAAAATACGAAGTATAATACCAGATCTTCCAATTACAAGTTAGTATATCCTTTCTACCGGTCGACCGCTTTCAATGGTAGTTTCAAATATAATGCCACCAAATGTTGGAACAAACTCCCGCCTCCCCTTCGTGACCTGAAAACAGTTAGTGGGTTTAAAACCAAATACAGATTGTATTTGCTTTTGGAACAAAAAAATACTGGTAAATAAATTATATCAATATGTCAGTAATCTTATTGATCCCATAATTTATGTAGATATTTTAATTTTCAATTTATGTAATACAATACATACAAAAATTATTTTTTTCTGAACATATTTTCTTACTTTTATTGTTTAGCCAACATGCGACGAGGTTCGCCTTTTATTCTGCATTCAAAGGCATTTTATTCTAAATTCTTCCAACACGGGTAAACGGCACATATATTTAAAGATTTCCACACATCACACTACTACAGAGTAGGTATAAGTATTGGTAACCCAGAACAGAAACGGGAATGTAAAAACTGACATCAATATTTAGATGGAAAACATTAATTTTAATTTTTACTTACCTTCATTAGACTAATGATATCCACTGTTTATATAAATAAAAGTTTAAACATAAATTATTTAAGTTCCGTTATTGCGTCGTATTATTGTAAGTGCACTGACGCTGCCGTCCGAGTTGCCTCGGAGTGCGGGCCGGACTGAAAACCAGCGTCGGGATCAGAGCAATTTAAGTCTCTGTATCTCTATTTTTACTGAGTCCTGTCCATTTCACGGTCTTATGCTGCTACACAGATTCATTTTATATTATTTTTTCACTTATTATTTTATGTTCTGTGTAATTCCATTTTTTTTCTTATTTTGTTTTGTATCTATTGTGATTAGATCGTGAATAAATGTGTTTCTTTCTTTCTTTCTTTCTGATACTCGGCGATTTCCACGCCCACCACGCCGAATGGCTAGGATCTCGTATCACCGATCATGCGGGGAGTTCTGTTTATGAATTTGCCTTGGCATATGATCTAACACAACTTGTGACTTCGCCTACGCTAATTCCAGACGTGAAGGTTAATAAACCTTCCCTGTTGGACCTTCTGCTGACTTCTCATTCAGACAGCTATCAAGTCTCCGTCGATGCTTCTCTGGGATCGTCGGACCACTGTCTGATCCGGAGTACGGAGCCTCTCACGTGCCCATTGCAGTCGCGATCTGCAAGCTGCCGCCGTGTATGGCACTATAAGTTGGCAGATTGGGATGGGATACGGTTTTTTTGGCACCATTCCCAATAATCAAATTCCTCATCTTGTTAATTCTTTAATATTACTACCTCCTGATGAAAGTGAAATCGAGTCCACTATTTTGAATTTAAAAACGGGTTGTGCAAGTGTGGTTATGACGGAATTCCCAACAAGTTGATATTATTGCGCCGCCCCTTACTACACTTTTTAAGGTATGCTTCAAAAAGGCGTTTTTCCTAAAGTCTTTAAGAACTTACAACTCCTGTAACCCAACTCCTGTAACAAAACTCCAACACTTATAACTTCTGTCCACAAAGGCGGGAGTAGAAACAGTGTCACAAATTATAGGCCAATTTCAGTTTTAACAGCTTTATCTAAAATTCTAGAGAAAATATTGAATAAAAGACTTACTCAATTCTTAGAGAAAAACAAAATATTATCGGAATCACAATTTGATTTTAGGTCTAAAAAAAGTACTGAAGATGCCGTGAAAAGTCTAACAGAATTTGTAATCACTAACATTGACGCTAAAAAGAAATGTATTGGGATTTTCGTAGACCTGGCTAAGGCTTTTGACACTGTCTCGATTACAGCTCTCGTGGACTAGTTGGAAAAAGCTGGTATAAGGGATACGACGCTGGCTATTTATGCAGATATCCTCATGGATCGTATTCAACAAGTTAAAATAGAACAGTTCATTAGTTGTGAAGAAGCTGTAACTTACGGAGTCCCTCAAGGCAGTATCCTCGGGCTGACTCTATTTCTAATTTATATTAATGACCTATGTCAAATGTTTTTTTTTTTTTTTTTTTATGTTAGAGGAGGCAAACGAACAAGCGGCTCACCTGATGGTAAGTGATCACCGCCGCCCATGAACATCTACAATACCAGAGGAATAGCAGATGCGTTGCCGGCCTTTGAGGAAGGAATAGGCTCTTTTCTTGAAGGTCCCTAATGTCGCTTACTTCTTGTAAAATTTTCACTTACGCTGATGATACTGCACTTGTGTTTCATGGTGCGTCCTGGGAATAAGTACGCTATAACGCAGAGAAAGGCTTACACAAAATCACTGGATGGCTACAAAATAATCTTCTAACGTTAAATTCCCCGAAATCAACATTCTTGCAATTCACAATTTCGAAATCTCAGCTTCCTAATATCGAAATAAGAGCTCATTCTTGTAAAATACAATCAAAATTCTTGCACGTGCCCATTCATTGTTAAATTATATACAGTTAAGTACCTAGGGGTTGTCTTAGATGATAGACTTAGTTGGCGGCCACATATAGAGATGATAACATCCCGAACCCGAAAGTTAATTTGGATTTTCAAGAAGCTCAGATATGTGGCTGATTTTAATCTATTGCGGAAAATTTACTACGCACTAGTGCAATCAATTTTGGGTTACTGTGTGGCAATTTGGGCGGTGTGCGTTCAAATCAATAATGACCCAACTTGAGAGAGCGCAAAGATCCTTGCTTAAAACTATGACATTTAGTCCTTTTAGATTTCCATCACATTTAAATTGTATGAAAAATGCGATGTTCTGACTGTTAGACAACTTTTCATTTTACGCAGTATTATTAGATAACATAATAATGCTCCATATAATCCCGTAAATATTTTGTATATCATCGATCGGGGTCGGCTTTTACGCGGGAAGGGGGAAACCGCGGGGCACAGCTAGTTGAAAATATAATACTTCACGCTTAAGCCAAAGGCCCAAACGGATGTAACTTTCGCATGAAAAGGAATGGAGGTGGGAGGGTTGCTTGAACCGAGTTCCATTTTCCGGTGGAAGGTGAAAAAAGTGGACGGTAGAGACGCAATGCAGGTGCATTAACATTTGCATAAGTGCGATTGTAAACAAGCTTTCGCATGGCAATTAACGACGCGGGAATTATTTTTAGCGAGCCGCCATTATGCGGCAGCGCTCGCTATGCCGGCTCGGCAATTATTATGTTGATGGAGGTGAGGTAGAGTTTGCTTAAAAGTGTGTGTGTTCACATAAGGAGAGGCGTAGAATTTCTATGTAATTAACGTTTCCCTTGCTATTAATTCTATGCAGGAATCCGTCTAGGTAGATACCACACCGGGGCCAGTTATTCTGGCGTGAAGCAGTAGTGCAAACATTACTGTGTTTCGGTTTGAAGGGCACTGAGAGCTAGCGTAATCACTGGGCATATTAGACTTAAGAACTCATGTCTTAGGGTGACGGGCGCAGTATTTATCTATTATATACGGTTGTATGTGTGTGGGCGTTCGAACATCAAGATTCTAGCAGCAAGCATTGTGCACGGTCAGCTGTATAACCTCCATACTCAACACAAAAAAGCACAAGCAACAAGCAAGTCTTTCCTACCAGGATTACTTACGGACAGCCTTTTAGGATAACACTATAAAAAACATTGTCATTATACTGCTCGTGAGAACGCAATGGGGAGGTTTTTTTTTCTTATCCAAAAGGTTAATAAAATCAGGCGTTACTTTGCGGAAATGCATTATAGTAAAGGAGAGAAAGTTAATTTGCTAAGATCCGCATGCAAAATGTAAAATGGTGTGTATTACCTAGTTTTGAAGAGCACCGCCCGCCCTCCCTCAACAGCGTGCACAAGAAAACCAATACCGCCACCGCGAGCCGCCATCAGCTACCCTCCACCACTACAACACTACCACTAGGCAATACACACCACTGAAGTCGAGAACACGACACGTGTTTCACCTCAAAACGAGGCATTATCAAATGATATTGACTCTACGACTGTCAACCACCGAGTCACTCGGCACTCTGCCTAGTGGTAGTATATTATCCAAAAGGGCCAAATGAGCAAGTGCCTCACCTGATGGTAAGAGATCACTGCCGTCCATCATCATTATCATTTCAGCCTATCACTCGTCCACTGCTGAACATAAGCCTCCCCCATAGATTGCCACAGACGAGTGTAGCTCTCATTTTGGGGGGATTTTGCCATAGTTTGCCACGCATGGCAGGTGGGTTGGCAACCGCAGTTTGTTTATCTCTTAAGCCGCCTACACACGACGCCGACCCCGAACTCCCAGGATACTCCTGTCGCCTCCTTAACAATTATTTAAAAAATTACTTAAGAACTGATGTTTTAGAGTGACGGGCGCAGTGTGGCGATACACAGAAATGTTCTGGGTGACACAGCATTTTTTATTGTCAGACGTTGCACTTACCATCAAGTGAACGGTTTGCTCGTTTCGACACTTAATCCAATAAAAAGATGAGACTACCGTGACAGCTTTCATTTCATAGTACACGAGTGACCTTCTTTTACAGGAGAAAGTGACGAGAACAGCAGAACGTTCACCTGATGGTAAGAGCAACGTCTGCCCATAACAAATGCTGTGTCACCCAGATCGTTTTTGTGTGGCACCACACTTCGTCCGTCACCCTTAGACATGAGTTCTTAATACCATTAGCGGGTGATTACACTAGCTCTCATTGCCATTTAAACCGAAACAGCAATGTTTGCAAACTACTGCTTCACGACAGAATAACTGGCCCTGGGTTGGTACCTACGTAGGCGGGTTCCTGCATAGGAATCCTGTTTTAATGTTTAAATTGCATTACTGGGTGTATGTCCGCGCCACCTGACTCCGGTTTGATGGGCGCAGTAAAAGGTTATTTTACGTTTTCGCGTACAATGGAAACACGTAAAAGTTGTTACTTCGCTCACAAGGTGCCATGCGGACTTTATCGTCGGCCGATGTTGGAATACATTACTAACATAACATTCTAAATGTTTCTCGCTCGTAAAATTTTGTTCGAGTATTACTTATTAGACTTCTGCATTAATAAAAGCTCGTTTCATATCGAACATTAAACTGCGTTGAATAAAATTCCGTGTGTTGGCGGCTTAAGAGAGTCTACCATCCGACCTCATCCCGTGGGTGTCCTAAAAGTCGACAGAGGGAAAATTAAAACCAGAAGATGGGCAGCAGTATCTTCATGGAAAATGTGCATACGTTAACTGCGGCTGCTAACCCGCCTGGCAACCGTGGCAACCCAAAATGAGCGCTGCAAAGTTTTGTTGCCATCTATGAAGGAGGCCTTGTTCAGCTGAAGATAGGGATAAGCTGATGTTATTTTTTATGCTATAATTGTTTACTATGTCTGAGGGTGACGGGCGCAGTGTGGTGTGACACTGTTCTGGGTGACACAGAATTTGTTATGGGCAGACGTTGCACGTACCATCAGGTGAACGTTTTGCTCGTTCCGTCACCTTTATCAAATAAACAAAAATGCTGTCAACCAGAAATTTTCTGTGTGACACCACACTGTGCCCATCACTCATAATTATCGTCATGAGACATAAGTTCTTAAGTCTCATATGCCCGGTGATTACGCTAGCTCACAGTGCCCTTCAAACCGAAACACAATCATGTTCGCACACTACTACTTCACGGCAGAATAACTGGCCCTGGGGTGGTACCTACCTAGACGGATTTCCGCATAGGAATCCTACCACCAGTAAAGAGTTGTTTAGATTCTTTAAAGAAGGTAGATGGCGCCATCTGTTTATGATCACGATACTGTGCGAAATATTCGCACGAGTTTAGATAGTCATCGCATAATACGGTATCCTAGGCAGCATAATCAACTTGGACCGTGTGGTTGCGGCCTAAGAGAATTTAGCACCCTATCTCATCCCGCGGCTGTCGTAAAATTCGACTCAGTGAAAATCAGGAGATGGGCAGCAGCATCTTTCTGGATCTGAATAAACAAACAATCTATGAGGGATGCCTTTCACTACTCCACTAGCTGAACATAGGCCTCCCCATAGATTGTCACTAAAGTTTGTAGTTCTTATTTTGGAGGGATTTTGCCATAGTTGCCATGCAACCACAGTTTATTTATACAGATGTTCCAGTATACTGCTGCCCATTTTCTGGTTAAAATTTTCCCTCTGTCGACTTTTACGACACCCACTCGATGAGATGGGGTGGTAGATTCTCTTAAGCCGCCACGACACAGCGTACAGGGAGCACACAACGATCGGGCTATCACTAGTCCACTACTGAAATGATGAATGATGATTATCAACTTAAGCAGGTATTTGAGTGTCAATATTTATACGATCAAATGTTGTCTTGAACAGAATCTGTGAAAATAAGACCTTCGTCGTATTAGGGCGCCAATGTAACTGTCAAGATACGCTTTTATTGTCCCTGTTGACAAATGGGGAACGAGCCCCGGGGCCTGTAGATAAGCAGTACATTCCTGTTTAGGGCGGAGTGGTAAATTCGCACAATCTCTGCGGAGCATCTTTTACCGTACTTTTCTCACAGACCCGTTTTGAATGTATGTTTTGATAAAGGGCGGCGGGATGTTAAGTTCCTAGTGGCAAATTGCCATCTTTATAATCACGCGCCGGCAAAGCGCAGCTTTACCTAATAAAATTCGGCGGTAAATAAATTAAAAATATAGACTACTGGTGGTAGGATTCCTATGCAGGAATCCATCTAGGTATGTACCACCCCAGGGCCAGTTATTCTGCCGTGAAGCAGTAGTGTGCAAACATTACTGTGTTTCGGTTTGAAGGGCACTGTGAGCTAGCGTAAACACTGGGCATATGAGACTTAAGAACTGATGTCTCAGGGTGACGGGCGCAGTGTGGTGTCACTCAGTAATTTTCTGGGTGACACAGCATTTGTTATGGGCAGACGTTGCACTTACCATCAGGTGAACGTTATGCTCGTTCCGTCACTTTTATGAAAAAGAAAGAAAAAAAAAACATTGAGCTAGTGCAATTACTGGGTATATGAGACTTAAGAACTGATGATGTCTTAGGGGTACGAGTAGTGTGTTGTCACACAGAAATTTTCTGGGTGTTGGTTGGTTTGCACTAACACTAGTCCACTAGTGAACGGCAAGGCAGAATAACTAGCCTGGGGTGGTACCTACGAAAACAGATTCCAGCATAGGTATTCCACCATCGAGTTTTAACGACACCAACGGGATAAAACCGGGTGATGGATAACACTGCCACCGCAAAGCGTTTTTATTTCAATTTCTGTATAGTATTCGTCTTTTTATTTATTAAGCAACATTGTTAAAGAGAAGAAATTTGTTAATCTTATCATCATCATTTCAGCCTATCCTAGTGATAGGCTGAAATGATGAGGGCTAGGCGCTCGCTTTAAATTTCATAGTACGCGAGTGACCTGGGTTCTATTCCCGGTGCCGGCACCACTAAAATTGTTAATTGCAATTTTAAGTGCTGACTTACCACGTGCTCGGCGGTGAAGGAAAACATCGTGAGGAAACCCATGTCTGAGAAATTAAAAATATTTCGAAGACATGTGAAGTCCGCCAACCCGCATTGGAGCAGCGTGGCGGATTCTTCCTAGCTCCAAAACCCTCTCAGAAATGAGAGGAGGCCTGTGCTCAGTAGTGGGACATTTATAGGCTGAAACTTTTAGCGTTTCCTTAAAGTAATTAAATAAATGTGGTTGTTATGAGCCATTAAATTGAAATTACTCTTGAAAGTCGTGAAAGAAAATATCCTTAATGTTGTCGGCCCTGTCGTGCCTTTGAGTTTGATTTCTTTTATCGACAAAGTTTTTATTGTATCAGAAAACTTCGTAAAGCTGAAAAACATTATAACCTTCGTTCTTTTTTATTCAGGCACAAATTTTTCCAATGTTTTCTTATAGTTTTGTCTCTTTATTAATTCTTGTATCGACCGCTGTCTACTGCGCCACATTGAGACCTGCTCTGTCCATTTTACATCTGGCATGCGGGCTACATGGCCTGCCCATTTCTACTTTAGACGCAGGTTTTGCCGCATCTATTTCTTTTTTTTATGGTTAAAGTGACTAGACGAGCAAAACGTTCACCTGATGGTAAGTGCAACGGCTACCGGATGCTGTGTCATCTAGAATATTTCTGTATGGCACCACATTGCGCCCGTCACAACGTGATATCAGTTCTTAAGTCTTGTATGCCCAGTGATTACACTAGATATAGACAATTTAATTAATAATTACAAGCATCTAGGCGCACTGCTGGAGACTGCACACATATCGTCAACATTATAGGGAGATCTTCCGCGGAAATTACCAGCTTAAAGAAGAAAGTAGGTAAGGTTCGAAGGGTGGTATACCAAATTATTTCAACATGGGATAGGCCTATGTCCAAAGGTAGCCTTTTTGATGATTCCTGATCCTTATTGATGTCCCCCTCACCAATTTTCGACAATGGTGACAACTTCCGAATACTGTCGCAGGCTATCAACTGCGCAGAAGACGTCATAGTGTCACAAGCCATCCAGCCAGCCTACCCGCGCCCCATGTAACGCTCGACGTCTCTAAGACACCTAGGTAGGAAAGAGATAGGTATTCTACTCTGCCGGACACCTATCGGCTATATGATATAATATAATTTGCTAAGATCCGCATACAAAATATAATAGAGCGTATTTTACCTCGTCTTTGAAGCGACTCCAGGCTGCTGTAAATAACATTTGATAATGCCTCGTTAGAGGTTAAACACGTGCTGTGTTCTCGACTTCAGTGGTGTATATTGCCTAGTTGTAGGCTCGGTTGGCGCAGTGGCTAAGCCCTTGGCTTCTGCGCCGCGGGTCGCGGGTTCGATTCCCGCACGGGTCAAATATTTGTATGGCCTACAGATAGTTGTTCCGGGTCCGTGTGGTTTGTGCATGTGGAATTTATGTCTGTAAAACGTACCCACGACACAGGAGAAATCCAACTGTAGGGAATCGTTTTTAAAAAAAAAATCTATTGTGTATAAAACCACCTACAAGCAAGTTTGGCAGTTGTAAACACTTAAACTAGCTAAAACGCTTTGCTAGCGTAATCACAGGGCATATGAGACTTAAGAACTGATGTCTCAGGGTGATGGGCACAGTGAGGTGTCACACAGAAATGTTCTGGGTGACACAGCATTTGTTATAGGCAGATGATGTACTTACCACCAGGTGAACGTTTTGCTCGTTTCATCACTTTATAAAATAAAAAAAAACAGTACCCCGCACGAATTTTGAGGCACTCACTCGTCCTTCCTTCTAGCGTCCGATGTAACTCTCACGCGATAAGATCGGAGGAGGCTAGGATGTGGTGGCAGAGTTACGGGGACAGTTATGAACGTCAATATCTACACTGGTTCAAAAAATGACCTACTCACAGAAGTACCAGTAAGAAACTCTTGGGTCTTTCTTTATTTCAATGCCATATTACATAATGTCATTTATAAATAACAAAAAAAAATACTTCATAAATTTAGTAGGTAGGGGCTTTGCTAGTGCAGAGTACGAGTTACTTCCACACATGTTTGTCCTCTATGATCTATTTTATAATACGCTTTATCTAATGTCTTCTTGACCAGTTTTTTAAAATTTGATCACTTTGATTTTATTATAAAATTTTATAAATCTACTAAGAAAAGACTTTCTAGTTTTAGCCAAGCCAACCGGCAACGCGGCGGTGACGGGACGGCGACGCGATGTGGATGTCACACTGGCTGCGTGGCAGCGTCCCGCCGGCCGACCCGTCGCATTGAGCGAAATTTTTTGGGCATTTTTTTCCTATTGATTCCCAAATCGTCGATTTTAGACCAGCATTTTTATACTGCAAGTGGTCAAACAAAATAAGGTGGCCACGAATGTGAATCAATGCAATGAGCTTTTCCACTTTTTCGTTGACCATTTTTGTAATTAAATACAAAGTTACTGGTGGTAGGATTCCTATGCAGGAATCCGTGTATGTAGGTACCACCCCAGTGCCAGTTATTCTGCCGTGAAGCAGTAGTGTGCAAACATAACTGTGTTTCGGTTCGAAGGGCACTGAGAGCTAGCGTAATCACTGGACATATGAGACTTAAGAACTGATGTTTCAGGGCGACGAGCGCAGTGTGATGTCACACAGAAATGTTCTGACGACACAGCATTTGTTATGGGTAGACGTTGCACTTACCATCAGGTGAATGTTTTGCTCGTTTCGTCTCTTTCTTAAATAAAAAAAAAGCTAACTGAAGTGGTAGCACAGGGGCTAGGCGCTCGCTTTAAATTTCATTTCACGCGAGTGACCTGGGTTCGATTCCCGGTGCTGGCACCACTAAAATTGTTAATTGCAACTTTAAGTGTTGATTTAACACGTGCTCGGCGGTGAAGGAAAACATCGTGAGGAAACCTGCATGTCTGAGAAATAAAAAAATATTTCGAAGACATGTGAAGTTCGCCAACCCGCATTGGAGCAGCGTGGCGGATTCTTCTTAGCTCCAAAAACCCTCTTAAAAGTGAGAGGAGGCCTGTGCTCAGCAGTGGGACATTTAAAAGCTGAAACTTTTCTTTCACTTTACAAATCTGACGTCCCGTCGGGCGGGACTTGCTCCGTCCCGCTCTCTGTTTGACTACAGGTTTTTGTAGGAGTTTTTATTTATTTATTTATGTTTGGGTCAAACCAAACCTGGCCCGCGAGCACAGTATCCGATGAAGCTGTAAAATCCGAGAAGGCTAACAGCAATTACATCACCGAAAATATATATGTTTGACTACTACAATGAATACTCATAGAACATAACGCGGCGCGTCTCGCACACGCCCCGCTCGCGCCCCGTCGCGCCGCGCTCCTGTTGTATTCCCGCCGGGCGCGACGGCGACGTGACGCGACGTGACGCGACGCGCCGAGCGCGGTGTGACATCTTCTATATAAATTAGTACATTAGAACTGTTGACATCACGCTAGCGTCGCGTCGCCGTCCCGCGCCGTCCGCTGTTTGACCCGACCATAAACATAGGAACCTCTAGCGTGTCGCTTCGACCCATTCTATAGGTTACAGTAAATTTTTTGTTAAATAAACAACGACGGGAATGTCAAAATATAAGTCTCCTTGAATAGTTCTCGTAGCGACTCGCGAGGACCCAAAGTTAATGATTGCCCGAAAGGCTAGTATTTGCAAAATAAATATTGATTCCAATCCAGCCATAGGGCATATTACTGTGGAAGTACGCAAAATATACTAATTTATATCAAGCTTCATCAGTCAACTGTCTAACCTATCTTATTGCAAAAATGGCAGAACTTAATTTCGTAGCTATTCTTCCAATGTATGCTCCCCACTGTAACTAGGAATCAATACGGAATCCAAGGAATACAGTTGAAATCACAACACAAACAGACCCGAAAACCGATAATGTGTTTTTCATTAATATTGACTCCGGTTGGTATTCGAACCCAGGGCCTGCGACGTAGAAGTGACGCTCACCACTTGGCCACGCGGTTTACAAACGCGTACACATGCGGGCGTCAAATAACAAAAACTTGATAAATTCTTACCCAAAACACCCTTTTCACCACCCTATTTTTTATATCCTGTTAATTGTTTTTGCAAAATGAACAATACTGTCAAAAGGAATACAGTCGATTTTCCATTGGCAGAACGTTGCTGTATTAAATTTTCAGGTAATTTTCAGGAGCTGTCGGAGTCGTCATTCACCTTATTTGTATTTTTATGTTTATTGCTTTATTCAACGTTTCTCTATGGAAATTGTGTACGTGCTGCATGTTAGCGGAATATATAATATAATATAATATTTATTAACCGACTTCAAAAAGGAGGAGGTTCTAAATACATCTCATTATAATCATCATCATTTCAGCCTACAATAGTCCACTGCTGAACATGGCCTAAGTTCAAGGTAGCCTCGCCCATCGATTGCCAAAAAACACGGTCCTGAGCCACCTGCATCTATTTACTTTCCTCGTAGCCGTGCAGGTCGTTTAATAATATATATATGTATATATCTTTGTATACGTAATTCTTCTGTGTATGTGTATGTCACTGAACTCCTCTTAAACGTGTAGATCGATGTTGATGGATATTTTGTGTGTGTTTGTGTGGTTCCCTAGATCGTTTAGATTCAGAATTGGACCCGGTTGGTGGTGCTGCGATAGTGTTCTAGGAAAATGACAAAAGTCACTCTGTATATATTTTATCGATAATTCGAATATCGAAAAATCGATTGCTGAATCAATGTGCCGGGTATATATATATATATACGTGTATATCAAACAGGCACAAACTTAAACTTAATAGCATTCTATAAGTATGCATTTGACCGTCCGGCAACCATAAATTATTTCAAAGGATAGTTTCTTAAGAGCTTGGAATATTTCTAACGTGTTATACGTACACACTGCATCACTGCTTTCTTTTAAAACTGACAAAGTGCTTAAGACTGAATCTGAATGACGACCGCGTGGCTTAGTGGTTAGAGTACCTGACTTCTAAGCCGCGGGTCCTGGGTTCGAATCCCAGCCGGAGCCAACAATTGTGCTTAAACACAAATTGTTGGTTTTCGGGTCTGGTTGTGTTGTGACTGTCCTCGTGTTTCTAACACTGAATCCTAGCCTACCTCCGATCTTATCGCATCAGCGTTACATCGGGCGCGGGTAGGCTGGGACGAGTGAGTGCCTTTGTGTTTGCGCGTACACCTGTGGCATTATAATATCTCCTGCGCACTTGATGGCTCTCGACTGTAGTCGGAAGTTGTCGCCGTGGTCGAAATCGGCTAGGAGAACATCATCATCAGAATATTAAATGATCATGAAATAAGTGTAAGGGAAAATATACCTTAGGCTGTAAATGTCACCCTCTCCTGCCCGTACTCCACGCATTCCATCAGTCGGTCTCCAGTCTTCACGGCTGGCGTTCGGAAGAAATTTAGCTTATTTCGTTCAATTAATTAGCGAGAATTTTGAAATGTATTCTACCAATGTTATAGAATACATTTCAAAATTCTCGCTAATTACTTAAATAAGTCTCTCAACTGCGTGTTTTGACGTGTGCGAGAAACTTAATGAAGCTGTCTTACCATTTAGTAGTGATTACTGACCTTCAAGGAGTGTATGTCTGGATATAGTACTCTCACGATGATGATACCCTTCTGGTATTATCGATCGCAGCACAATTTCACAAAACTGCGCAGGAGATATTATAGTGCTCTGATTCGTCGTTATCTACCGGCGCCCGATGTTACGTTAATGCGACAAGATCGGAGATAGGTTAGGATGCAGTGTTAGACAGCGGGACAATCACAACCACAGCCGCAAAACCGACAATTTGTATGTTTGCGCAGATGTTGGCTCCGGCTGCAATTCGAACCAAGGACCCGCAGTGTAGAATTCAGGCACTTTGACCACAAAACTATGCGGAACCCCAGTGAGAGTGGATTGACGAATCATGTAGACTAACGATGACAGTACCGCCTCGGACACAAGAAGCTTTTATCCAGTGCTCTGGATAATTTAGTTGACTGGATAATTTATTCCGCAATCTGTCGGAGGTCACGAGATTTGACCCTTAGTCTAGTTTTACGAGAACCAGGTGCCGATATAAAAAAAGTAAAGTTTCAGCCTATAAATGTCCAACTGCTGAGCACGGGCCTCCTCTCATTTCTGAGAGGGTTTTGGAGCTAAGAAGAATCCGCCACGCTGCTCCAATGCGGGTTGGCGGACGTCACATGTCCTCGAAATATTTCTATTCCTCGGACATGCAGGTTTCCTCACAATTTTTTTTATTGCATTAAGTGATGAAACAAGCAAAACGTTCACCTGATGGTAAGTGCAACGTCTGCCCATAACAAATGCTGTGCCACCCAGAAAATTTCTGAGTGACCTGTCTGACTGTGCAATGTGCTGCAGACATAGGTTCTTAAGTCTCATATGCCCAGTGATTACGCTAGCTCACAGTGCTCTTCAAACCGAAACACAGTAATGTTTGCACACTACTGCTTCACGGTAGAATAACTGGCCCTGGGGTGGTACCTACCTAGACGGACTCCTGCATAGGAATCCTACCACCAGTATAATCACTATGTTTTCCTTCACCGCTAAGCACGTGGTAAATCAGCACTTAAAATTGTAGAACAATTTTATAGGTGCTGGCACCAGGGATCGTACCCAGGTTACTCGCTTACTATGAAATTAAAGGCGAGCACCTGGCCCCTGAGCTACCACGGCTATAGGTGCCGAGTGATAGCAGATTTTCTACCGTCCCGGACAGTTAACGGCACACTAGCTAGTTTAAAGAAATAATTCTCCCGACTTGAACTCCCACGTTGGATAACCCACAGCTGAGCACAGGCCTCCTCTCATTTCTGAGAGGGTTCTGGAGCCGGGAACAGTCCGTTTTTCTGCTCCAATGCGGGTCGGCGGACTTCACATGTAAGCAAAATACTTTGATTTCACAGAAATGCAGGTTTCCTCACGATGTTTTCCTTCGCCGCCGAGCACGTGGTGAATCAGCACTTAGAATTGCAACCCGGGTCACTCGCATACTACGAAATTAAAAGCGGGCGCCTAGCTACCACGGTGTTATTAACAAAATAACCAATTATAGTAATGCATATGTCAGTGAAGTAAATGCCACACCTCTTGTTATTAAGGCAACGTTCATAATTAACGTATAATTGTTGAAGGAGGGAACTATAATTGAGACAACGTTCATTAATCTATACTAATATTATAAATGCGAAAATAACTCTCCATCCCTCTGTCTGTTTGTTACCTTTTCACGGTTAAACCATTGAACCGATCTTGACGAAATTTGGCACATAGATAGCTTGCATTCCGGAGACGGACATAGGATACTTTTGATCCTGGAATATCAAATAGTTTCCACGGGATAATAAAAAAACAGACGAGACGAGAGTAGCGGGCATCAGCTAGTAACGTATAATTGTTGAAGAAGGTAATTATAATTATTTTAATTGCAGAAAACGTTTTTAAGTTTAGATAATCGCGGCCGATGCTATTGCAGCTATCTGAATGAAAACCTATTCAAAATATGACCGAAATATTTATGTGACTTACCATGCCACGCCTGCCCATAACAAGGCGGAGTCGCATACTACTTAGTACAGTTAGGCAAGTGCGTCGCCAGTCAACGTGCCAGGCGGGGTAGCAATTTTCGACCACAGCAACAATTACCGAATACTGTTTTATGTTGGCTTGGCATTAGGTAAACATATCGATTCTCTAGGGTTGGCCCCTTCCTGCTCTTCCTCGGCGATGCCCCTGCTTAGTGGTGTTTGCACACCACTGCTTAACAACAGAATCACCGTCACTGATGACTCGCGACCGCCGTAGAGAGCGGCGCGCAGCAGTCGACAATCACACCGCGTACACACGACACACCCGTGTTCCAGCAGAGTTACCGACACACAAGTCGACAGTCCGAATGGAGGCCCGCAGCCTTCCTCGGACGGTCATTAGACGACTTAAAATCATTTGAGATACGAAATCGCGCAAGCACGCAGATAACGCGACACAGTCCGAATTTCGAGGTTTCGTGAGCACAGTATCCGATGAAGTTGTAAAAGCCAAAAGGCTAACAGCAATTACATCACCGAAATTATATATACTGTCACTGCGGTTTGCCTAGGCAGAATGCTGCTAACATACATACATACATACATAAGATCACGACTGTATCCCATAAGGGGTAGTCAGAGACTGGGCACTCACTGCAAAAACAGATGACTTCCACAATCCGCGTTTCACCAAAACAATATAATGCACTTGGTGTGATAGGTGGTGAGCCCATCGCCACCATGCGCTGTTGGGTGCACAGTGGAGTTTAATTCCTTACTCGCCTTTTACGAGATCCATTGGATGAGATGGAGTGGTAGTATTCTTTTAACGAGCCGCCACCACACTGCTAACGAAAAACAAAATACAGACATGCTTACAAATAACATCAAATGTGCGCATTTTAATCTCATAATACAATCAGGCGTTATTGGAAACATTACGATAATGTTAGATAATTATACTAAACTAACTGTTATCCGCGGTTTCCCCCGCCAACCACATTATTATTTACGGCATGGAACTGCGCTGACCCTTGCATTCACAGTTCGGCCCTCTTCGGTAATGTTCGGCTCTCAGTTTGCGGCTCCTTTAGGCCGTAATATAAAATTTTATTTTAAAACCGTTCACAATAACTGGGCTATGTAATGTAAAAATATTTTTTCTAATGAAATTAGTATTTTCCGAGATTAGCGCATTCGAACATACAAACTATGCAATTTTATTATAGTAAGATAAGATTTGTGAAGATTCTGATTCTTTGGCTGTGATGATGAGAATGATGACATGCAAAATTTTTATGTGTTACAAGCAGATTTATTTATCTCTTATTGTAACAAATAATACTTTGTGTTCTTCAAAAAAAGTAGAAAAAATCTACTTTTATTTAAAGGTAATATTATACCTTTAAATAAAAGTATATTTTTTCGTATTTTATCGCGTTTAATTTAATATTTATAACCCGTTGTTTCGAACGCTTTACATCAACCATGGTCACGGGAGGACAGAGGTGACAGATGTCCTGATGTCATAGTTAACCCGGAGTACCTTCAGCTTTTAATCATTATTTTTGGTCCGATCTTCGTTCTTGTTTTGTTTTCATTTATTTTTTATTGGATAGAGTGACGAAACGAGCAAAACGTTCACCTGATGTAAAGTGCAACGTCTACCCATAACAAATGCTATGTAACCCAGAACATTTCTGTGTGACACTACACTGCACCCGTCACCCTGAGTGTGTTTACGCTACCCAGTGATTACGCTAGCTCACAGTGCCCTTCAAACCGAAACACAGTAATGTTTGCGCACTACTGCTTCACGGCAGAATAACTGGCCCTGGGGTGGTACTTACCTAGACGGATTCCTGCATAGGAATCCTGCCACCAGTGTTTTGTTTTCGATTTAATTTTATTAATAATATTTCATGTTTATAATTCGGTGGTTAACGGGTACAATCTCGGCGGGTTACTTTTATTTATTTAGAAAGGCTTGCCTTTTAGAATGGGTAGATACAGAAAATATGTTAACTACAGAAATGACATAAATAATTAAGAAAAGGCATCGACCCCAATAACAGGCGAGCACAGCATCCGCGATTACATTGTTGTTAAAAATAAATGACAGAAAGCAAATTACATTTCACGTGTTAATCAAAATGAAATGGAAAAAAAACTATTTGTTACATTTTCTATATTCCATAATAGACCTCTTGAAAGAGACTAACGAACCACAGAATATATCATTTACTTCAGGATGAATCTGGTTGAATTTATTACACATGCGCCAATTGGGAGATTGCTTGCCAATATTAGCGCGACGAACATTATTGACAAACGGGACGTATGTGCTAAATCTAGAGTTTTTTCGAGGGTTCTTAAAATGTATTAGCTCACCCTACCTTCGCGAACCCTTCTCCATTACTATCTAAGTGGGTGCTTTGTTAAAGCAGGGAAAACTTTTTCAGCAGTGTATAATATAACGCTACAAAAATATGAGGTTATATTTTGAGACAGGACGACATTGATAGAACCCGCTGTTGCCTGCGACTTCGTCCGCGTAATGCGTGTTTTAAATATCCCGTTGGAATTATTTAATTAACCGGGATAAAAAGTAACCTGTGTCCGTCTCCGGGATGCAAGCTATTTCTGTGCCAAATTTCGACAAGACCGATTCAGCGGTTAAATCTTTAAAAGGTAGAAAACAACAGTTACTTTCGTATTTATAAAATTAGTGTGGATGTAGATGAACTTACTTATGAACTTGATAGATCTAAATACTTAGGAACTTAAAAAAAAAACTAAACCACCACCACCACCACCACCGTTTCAGCCTATCTAGTCCACTGTTGAACATAGGCCTCCCCCAATGATTGCCACAGTTTGCAGCTCTCATTTTGGGGGGATTTTGCCATAGTTGCCACGCTCGGCAGGCGGGTTGGCAACCGCAGTTTATTTATTCAGATGTTTCAGGAATATGCTGCTGCCCGTCTTCTGGTGTCGACTTTTACGACATCCACGGGATGAAATAGGGTGATAGATTCTCTTACGCCGCTACCACACGGCAAAAGAAAATATTATAATGTATATCACTTAGAAGTGTTTTTTACTAGCCCTACATGTGAAATGTACGTCTGTACGCACCCAAGATACAGAAGAAATCTTACTGTCGGGCATAGTTTTTCTTAAATAAAAAAACGTTTACTAACGCTGTTTACAAATTCATTAGTAATCCTGCAACTAATATTGTCTTTTTCATCCTAACATCTCATAAGGTTCAGCTTAGACATGATTTTTATGGTAAACGCAAAAAAAGGCCGCGGGCGTAGACTTTTGAAACCATAGACTTGGAATGTACTAACGTATAGACGAACTGACAGCCCGAAAACGCGTGACAAATTTTGATTGGTCTTTGTGTGCGTTAACCAGTGGTCTACATTTTACCTCCCAGCACTATAGACAAACAATCGATTTTTTTCCAATTCATGTAATTAATTAGTACAGTTACCGGTGGTAGGATTCCTATGCAGGAATCCGTCTCGGTAGGTACCACCCCAGGGCCAGTTATTCCGCCGTGAAGCAGTAGTGTGCAAATATTACTGTGTTTCGGTTTAAAGGCCACTGTGAGTTAGCGTAATCCAGTGATTATGCATATGAGACTTAAGAACTGACGTCTCAGGTTGATGGGCACAGAATGGTGTCACACAGAAATTTACTGGGTGACACAGCATTTGTTATGGGCAGACGTTGCACTTACCATCAGGTGAACGTTTTGCTCGTGTCGTCAATTTAAGCAATAAAAAATGCTGTGTATAGGATTCAACGATGTTTACTAAAAATAACCACTATTAAATACAAGAAATGCAAAACAAACTCCGAAGCTAATTCTACTAACCTGTCATTCAAAACGAATTACAGTGTCATTCAAAGAGTATATAAGTATTTTTGGTCATTAGATAGCCGTGTGGTGGCGGCTCTTAAAAAGAATACTACCACTCCAACTCATCCAATGGATCTCGTAAAAGGCGAGTAAGGAATTAAACTGCACTGTGCACCCAACAGCGCATGGTGGCGATGGGCTCACCACCTATCACACCAAGTGCATTAAATTGTTTTGGTGAAACTAGGATTGTCACAGTCATCTGTTTTTGCAGTGAGTGCCCAGTCTCTGACTACCCCTTATGGGATACAGTCGATATCTTATGTATGTATGTATGTATGGTCATTAGATTCGCTTTCATTTTTCATATTTCTCTTTTGACGTAAGGACATTTCTTCCCTTTCTCGCACAACGGCCTTCTATATATTCTATATAGTCTATGGTTGAAACTAATTTCAATGCCGCAAGCTGTAATTTAACTTCATCGTTTAGTTCTAAACCAATTTCATGTATTTGCAAACTTTTATGATATTATGAAACTTTCTTAGGCCGTAAAAAGTTAATGGTTTTCGTTTTGCTTTTAAATATATTTTGGAACTGGAAAATTTCTGTACACTACTATGCGGCCGTCACCCTGAGACATCAGTTCTTAAGTCTCAAATGCCCAGTGATTACGCTAGCTCACAGTGCCCTTCAAACCGAAACACAGTAATGTTTGCACACTACTGCTTCACGGCAGAATAACTGGCCCTGGGGTGGTACCTACCTAGACGGATTCCTGCATAGGTATTTTAATTGATTTATAAAAAGTGATAAAATTAATCTGTTTAGTTATATTCTATGGTCGCAGGCAACGGGACGCGAAACTTTTTTTATCTACATTACTGTATATAATAATGTACATAATGTAATATCGCCGTAACGGCGGCGCCTCTATATCCATGATCCTATCTCGTCTCGCGGGCGTTATAAAAGTCGACTTACTGAAATGTTAGAATCATCCTATGGTCTCAGATACACAGACATTAAGGAACCATAAATTATCGGCTTTAGAACTAAATTGAAAATTTCTATATAACACAATAAGTGAAAGTAGATTAAAAAAACTTACTCACTTTTATTTTATTTCTCTTTTTGTGATTTACTTCAAGTTTTGCTACAAGTTATTAAAAACTGAACCTGAAACCTTTTTATAAAATATATAGCCGATATTATAATTTTTGAGGGTCGATCAAAACATGTTGTCAGTATTTATAAACTTTGTTTATTATTATAAAAATAATATTTTGGTTATATTAAATAATTTATATTTGAGACTCTCATAAATATACGAGTATGTTTTTTTTTAATCTGCTGCTGTCAGCAGTCACGATCCGTCAGTCAGTGATGTCATGATCCGGATCCAAATCCGCTTCAGAGTGGATTTGGATCCGGATCGTGACATCACCAAACGGCCCCAACGGAAGGCCAGCGCCGACAGTTTACAGCCGTCATATGCTGAGTCGGTACCGATTTGGGACGACTTCCTTTACTAATTTTATCTAAACTTTGTGTAAATGGTATACCTTTTAATGTCAAAGGTAGACGTTCATTGTAATCATTGTTTCAAACCATCATTAGTCCATATAGCTGCTGAACATATCCCCTATAGACTGCCAAAAAAGTTAATAGTTCTCGTTTCGGAGGATTTTGCCATAGTTGCCACGCTTGCAGGCAACCGTGATTTATTTATTCAGGTGTTCTAGGAAGATGGTGCCCATCTCATGGTTTTAATTTTTCCTCTGTCGACTTTTACGACACCCACGGGATGAGATGGGGTGGTATATTCTCTTAGGCCGCCACCACACGGCACGTTCTATGTATATGAAATAAGTATCTGGAGACCTAAGGTGCGTCTGGTATTAAGAGCCATCTATTTGCCAAGCGTGATCATTGTAAGAGGTTCCGTTATTGGCGGCGAAGACTTCAGAACTTTACGGTGATCGTAATGGATAAATTGACTGTCCAGCGCACCTGCCTAACGAACCCTCGATCCTGAATACGAATTCTAATCGAATCAAACACACTCAAATGCAAAAGTACTTGATTCTAGTATCATATGACTGACACTGACAATTGCATTCAAACATATGGTGGTAGGATTCTTATACAGAAATCCGTCTAGGTAGGTACCACCCCAGGGCCAGTTATTCTGCCGTGAAGCAGTAGTGTGAATGCATTACTGTGTTTCGGTTTGAAGGGCACTGTGAGCCAGCGTAATCACTGGGCATTTGAAACTTAAGAATTGATGTGTCAGTGTGGTGTCACACGGAAATATTCTGGATGACACAGCATTTGTTGTGGGCGGACGTTGCACTTACCATCAGGTGAACGTTTTGCTGGTTTCGTCACTTTATACTATAAAAAAAGAACACATTTCTCATATTGTAACGTCATAGCCATGACTGATTTACTTATACGAGTGTAAAATCCATTTACCGTATATTATGTTGCGGAAGGAGACGCATTACGCCATCGCCAACTTGCGGCAACTCGACAAATTCATTCTCATTAGCCAGTCTGTCTGTTACGTCACTTGAGTATACGCAACGCGAACGAATG
Source organism: Luehdorfia chinensis (assembly GCA_019845155.1). Taxonomy (NCBI): domain Eukaryota; kingdom Metazoa; phylum Arthropoda; class Insecta; order Lepidoptera; family Papilionidae; genus Luehdorfia; species Luehdorfia chinensis. Next base: position 4,984,102 of record JAHVAK010000390.1, read on the forward strand.
TTCTTAAATACGTAACATCACGGCCGTAGCCAGGAATTTACTTGGGGAGGGGGGATTAAGCTCTGGAATAGAGCTCAGAATAAGTAACATCTTCATTTTAAGACTAGCATATATATATATATATAGTCACGCCTTTTTGCCATATAAGGAAAAGAGCAGAGGCCACTCACGTAGCCGACTTTTCGCCCTCGCGATAAACGGAATGACGGGTGTCGAACAAAGTCGCCGCCACATCGGTATGAGAAAAAAAATCTGCAGTGTAGTGACAGCATTGCATATTATGGTGTTATGAGTATTCTGCAGGAATAAATGCCGTCCGTACAATACCTTAGTCGCCTCTTACGACATCCCCGGTAAGAAAGATGCTGTTCTACTCAGCCGGACACCCACTGGCTGCATACGGTCAGCTAATTTCACCCGTGTACAATTAGGCTGCCCATATGACGTACACAACCTTTCTCAGTAATTTCATAAAGTTTTATCGCTTAAAACTTTTCTCAATAAACAGGCTATCTAATACAGAACGAATTTCTTAAATCGAATTAGTATTTTTTTAGGTTAGCGTGATCAAACATCCAAACTCTCCAGTTTTATTATAGTAGTTAGATAAGGTATAAGGAAAAGGCGTAAAAAGTAATAATTTCAAATCAAAAAACTGTCTTCCATGCAGCAACTCCAAACATGCTTATGCGAATTGAATTTGAAGATGTTCTCATGTATTCCATCATCAGAACTTGACTAAATTTATTTGGGACGACCCCTAAAGTAACTCTTTCTATAAAAAAAAATGTCATAGAAATATGTCCATGTGGTACAGAATTATCGCAGTAATACTTTAAAAAAAACATTCCGACGAAGTGAAAACCCCTTCTTCTTTCGAAGTCGGTTAAAAATAATTTTACTATGACTTTTAACCTACAAAAAAAAAAACTTAAAACATTCAAACTGCCATGAACTAGAATAGTAATGTAACCCCAAATATTTCCGAAATAAAAAGTAGCTGAGATTGCACTCTGAAAAGTTCTCTTCCTGCCAATGAAAGTTTGTCTAAATGGACACAGACCATAAGAAATAAATATGAAAAAAACTACATGTCTGATTTCTCAATGTCCAATTTTATTTATTTTGTATAAATAAGCATATCATTAAAAGGAGTTGTAAATATTTTAGTAATGTAGTACAAAACGTTGGGTTGGCTATGGCATTTCGAGGAAGGGTTGGGGGAGGTGGGTGAACCTCCCCTACCCCTGCCTATGTACGTACAACCGCTAAACAATTTCTATTATATAGAAACAATTTTAGAAAGAAACTAACTAGTTGGATCGCATAGGGGCTATAAAAATTCAAATTGAAAAGAAGCTTAGCATTGTGAGATTTGCCTAACGTTTGTAACGCTTTGTAGATTATTCATTACGCAGTCTGTGGTTGCTTCAATGTGCCTCGCGTCATTAACGAAGACATCGCGCACTCGGAGATCGCAAATAAATTAACCAACCCTATTTAGTTATTTGGTATTACTTATAAATCTGCGCTCGTCACCCTGAGAAATCATTTCTTAAATCGTAAATTAAATAATTACATTATAGATAATTTCATTATAAATAATTAGGGTAATAAATACTATAATTTAATTAATACAATCAGGCGTTACTTTGCGGAAATCCATTATAATGAAGGAAAATAAGTTAGCTTTGCTAAGATCCGCTTGCAATATATATATTAAAAAAAAATGGTTTATATTACCTAGTTTTTTGAAGAGCACCGCCCGCTCTCCCTCAGTAGCGAGCACAAGCAAACTAACAGCGCCACCAGGAACTGCCACCAGGTACCCTCCACCAACCACTACAATACTACCACTAGATAATATACACCACTGAAGTCGAGAACACGACACGTGTTTCGCCCCAAAACAAGGCATTATCAAGCGTCATAGACTACGACAGACGGCCGCCGAGTGATCATAATGGTTAGTACAAGCATTGTATTGACTGACCCCTACCACAATGTAAAGAGGAATCAGTCCCTCTACTACTCTCATTTTATCTATAAATACGCATGTATTCTAGAACATGGAAAGAGATTGGCAAAAGATCTTAGACAGAGTGTTACGCTGCTTAAACTATATAAAACCCATTATTATTATTATAATTAAAAATGATTGTGACTATTATTGTATATTTTTGGCAAACCTACCCAACTTCTGTAATACTGGCTATAAGTGAGTTTCAGAGCGAAACACAGTAATATTTGCACTCCACTGCCTAATGGCAGAGTAACTGGCACTGCTGTGGTACAGAACTTGACAGATTCCCACATCGGTTACTTAAGCAATTCCTTATCATTGATTTAATTAAGATGTTTAAGTAAGCCGTGGTAGCTCAGGGGCTTGGCGCTCGCTTTTAATTTTATAGTACGCGAGTGACCTGGGTTCGATTCCCGGTGCCGGCACAACTAAAATTTTTAATTGCAATTTTAAGTGCTGATTTACCATTAGCTCGGCGGTGAAGGAAAACATCGTAACCTGTATGTCTGAAACATAAAAAATATTTCAAAGACATGTGCAGTCCGCCAACCCGCATTGGAGCAGCGTGGCGGATTCTCCCTATCTCAAAAAACCCTCTCAAAAATGAGAGGAGGCCTGTGCTCAGCAGTGGGATATTTATAGGCTGAATCTTTACTTTTTTTTTACTTTAAGTATTAAACGTCTCTGAGTGGAGCATTTAAAATACTGGTTATATTTTTCTTTTACACTAGGTAGGATTCCTATGCAGGAATCCGTCTAGGTAGACACCACCCCAGGTCTAGTTATTCTGCAGTGAAGCAGTAGTGTGCAAACATTACTGTTTCGGTTTGAAGAACACTGTAAGCTAGTGTAATCACTGGGCATATGAGACTAAGAACTGATTTCTCAGAGTGATGGGCGCAGGTGTCACAGAAATGTTCTGGGTGACACAGCATTTGTTATCGGCAGACATCAGGTGAACAATTTGCTCGTTTCGTCACTTTATCGTGTAAAAAAATATATATTATCTACCATACATTATACAGTCTGTTTTCTTGGATCTAGTAAATTACATTTTCACATAGCTCAGCAGGGACCTTATGTTAATACAACATTGTTTTCATATTTGAATAACAAATCAAATACTCGCTCCATTATTACGTAAATAGTGAATCCCTCGCTTTCGTACCGTATATTATACAAGTAGAGGCGATATTAAAGGGTAAACACGTCTAAGGTTAGAGTTTCTACGACAATACAACACCTTACACCTGAAAACTAAACTGTCTGTTAGGAAATTGTTGCTTATTCTATTCACAATTTAGGCTACATTAGCTTATCGCCTAGTGCACATAAGACATTATAGGAACTGGCAATAAAGTTTCGGTTTCCTTTGTAGGATCATTCCTTACACAGTGCGCCTCAACATTGTTGCGTTTTACATTTTGCCTTAAGAGGGTAGAGACAGTGTTAACATATTAAGTATTTAATATAGACAAGCCGCAAATCGGCGCAGCCGCCATAGGCTTTATCGAATTCTCAGACAAAACTGATATTAATTAGCGTAAAAAACGTAATTTAATTTGAGCATTTTTTATTGGAGAAGCCCTGAGCCCCCCTTTTTTTTTATTTGACAAAGTGTCGTAACGAGCAAAACGTTCACCAAATGGTAAGTGCAACGTCTGTCCATAACAAATGCTGTGTCACCCAGAACTATTCTGTGACACCACACTGCGCTCGTCACCAGACATAAGTTCTTAAGTCTCATATGCCCAGATTACATTAGCTCTCTGTGCCCTTCAAACCGAAACACAATAATGTTTGCGCACTACTTCACGGCAGAATAACGGATTCCTATTCCTATGCAGGAATCCGTCTAGGTAGGTACCACCCCAGGGCCAGTTATTCTGCCGTGAAGCAGTAGTGTGCAAACATTACTGTGTTTCGGTTTGAAGGGCAATGTGTGCTAGCGTAATCACTGGGCATATGAGACTTAAGAACCTATGTCTCAGGGTGTGTGGCACAGTGTAGTGTCACACAGAAATTCTGGGTGGCACAGCATTTGTTATGGGCAGACGTTGCACTTACCATCAGGTGAAAGTTTTGCTCGTTTCATCACTTATGCAATAAAAAAAAACTTAGCGTCAATTACTTAACAAAGCACTAAAAATTATAACGCACAGCTCTAATTCTAGTCTTTTCGCCAACAAATATTGATGTTTTCTTTACATAACTAGAACTCATTATTTAGTTAGAACAATGACTCTTATATGTTGGCGTATTTAGTTCAAATTAGCATAACAATGTATAAACATGACAATGAACGAAGAGCACTGCAAAGGTCTGGCTAGGACATTAGTCCCGCAGTCCGCATTGTTATTCATCGCCCGACCTCCTTTCTGACGTTTACGAACTTACGATGCCGCATCTATCCCCTCGCTCCCACACGAGATAAAACATACACGCGTGAGCGGGACGGGGAGCTCGGTGCGTGCGAAATTGCGCCATGCGCGCGGAAGGTTGCTGCGAATGCGGTATTTTTTCGGATAATCCGGAAACTGCAAAATAAGTTTTTGTTATAAATATTCTTAATATTCGTCTAAGCGTAGCATTATTTTTGAACACACTGTAATTTAGAAAATAACAAGATTCATAGTTTATGAGTAGTAAGTTTTTTTGTTTAAATAAACACTATAAACACGTTGATTCGGTTGCCTCCCTCCCGCTTTCCCCCCTCTTTTACGTTATCCGGTCCTTACCAGACAGATCTGGTTACTGTATATGTCCCGTAGTGGAGCAGTTTGTCCCTTTCAGCATCGATTATCACTACAAGAGCGAAAGAGATGTACATACTGGCGCAACAGTTGTCGCGTATGTTGTATCGATCCCGACCGGGGTCCACGTGAGGCGCTGAACGTCCACCCCTGCCTTACGTAAATTATTTTTTCTAACACTTACTCCATTCCCGGTTTCGTTTACCCGAACGTTTGGTGCGGTGTAATAAAGGAGCGTTGTACAACGCCTAATAAAAATGTAACGGACATCTCAATCTGTTCCCCGCCTTTTCCCTCGTGAACTAAACCAGAATGAACTGCAAATTCAAGGCTCCTAACGACGCAATATGTAGCGTTTAATCAAAAATTAATGAAGGAATCAGAAGCTTTTACTTGCGCAATGATAGCGTTCAGCTAGTTGCGAATATTTTATAGGCAGGGCTGCGTTAGTTATTCACATAGCTTTGTTGTTAGTTTCGTTAACAATAAATATGGGTAGGCAGAGCTTTGGGTATTGTGAAACAACGCTTTTCACTGGTGGTGGTAGGATTCTTATGCAGGAATCCGTCTAGGTAGGTATCACCCCAGTGCCACTTGATACGACAATTTTTTTTATACACGAGAAGGCAAACGGGCAATTGGCGTACCTGGTGGTAAGTGATCTCCACTGTTCACGGACATCAATATTAGAGGAATTCCGGGATCGTTGCCGCCCGTTGAGAAAGGAGTCGACTCTTTTCTTTAAGGTCCTTAAGTCGTATCGGTCCGGTAAAACCCCTGGCGGTAGCAGACTCCACAATGTAGTCGTTCGTGTCAGAAATTAACAAATACCATGTACACGATAAATACACAGAGTCACGCCTCTTTTCCATTGGGGTAGGCAGAGACCACATCTTTCCACTAACTACGATCCTGAGATACCGCTTTCGCTTTTTCTACTTTCATTAGTGTTTTAATAGGGGGCATTTGCCGTAGTTTGCACGCTTGTCAGGCAGGTTGGCAACCGCAGTTTTTTATTCAGATGTTCGAGGAAGATGCTGCTGCCCATCTCCCGGTTTTAATTTTCCATCTGTCGACTTGTACGACACCCACGGGATGAGATGGGGTGGTAGATTCTCTTAAGTTGCCTCGCCACTAACCACACGGGTTTTTTATTTAGATCTGATCGTAAAACATTCGCCTACGTCGACCCTTACCGGCTTGCCTATTCAAACTCGCCTCATAAATCTGTTTCGTCGATCTTCTTTCATTCATCCTCTCTACATGTCCAAACAATCTAGGCATCGATTTCTCAATCTTTGTCACTATATCTTCTACCAAACCGCAACGTTCCCTTGTCACGCTGTTTATCACTTTGTCCATAAAAGTTACTCCAGCTATACTTCTCAAACTTTTAATTTCCACAGCATTAATCTTTCTTTCATGCTTTCTTCTGTCAGACCCCAACATTCAGTACCTAATAAGTGTGGGGACCAGAACTTTTCTATGTACAGCCGGTTAGTGCCTTTTTAGATTATGGCTACACAAAGTTATGCAGGAGTCAATATCACCGTTGTTCTTTCCGTCTGTCGTAAATTTTGAAGTTAAGTATACAAACCCAACGGAGTACATACGAGATTGTATAGAGAATTGGAAGCCCTAAAATGTCCTATCGGCATGGAAACAACAGAAGAATTATATACGTTTAAGGGTAGATTGCTCCAAATACAGTACAGCGACTTATCGATAAATCAAGATCGTCCCATTTCGCTTCGCTGCTTTTGTTGTATGAATAATATAATGGCGGAGATACCGAGCTCCCTTTGTGCTCCTCTGCTCGTGATATCGTTTTGAGTGTCGCAGATATGCATCTTTCAAACTTTTGTATTGAAATAATGACAGCGGCGAGGTCTTAGTGCAAAAAGTTTACTTTTCGGGTCTGTTCCTCTAGTGATTGTCCTCGTGTCTCTGACGCTGCCTACCCCCGATCTTATTGCAAGAGCGTTACATTGAACGTTGGTAGGTTAGGATGAGTGCCTCTGTTTGCGCGTACATTTATGGCACTGATGATTTTCATGCTGGGATTTGAACCCAGGTCCCGCGGCGTGGTAGTCAGGTACTCCAACCACTACGCCGCGCGGTATTTACATACATACATAAGATCACGAATGTATCCCATAAGGTGTAGTCAGAGACTGGGCACTCACTGCAAAAGCAGATGACTGCCACAATCCACGTTTCACCAAAACAATATAATGCACTTGGTGTGATAGGTGGTGAGCCCATCGCCACCATGCGGTGTTGGGTGCACAGTGCAGTTTAATTCCTTACTCGCCTTTTACGAGATCCATTGGATGAGATGGAGTGGTAGTATTCTTTTAACGAGCCACCACCACACGGCGGTATTTATGGCTCTATAATATGTACTGCTCAGAAGATAGCTTCCGACATTATTCAGAAGTTGTCGCCGTGGTCGACAAGGAGAACAAGGGTGCAGAGGAGTTATATTCACTCGCTCCTCCGTTCTCCTTTTGCAATTTCTAGGTACGGACTCCATACATTTTGCTCTATCATCCCAGAACTATGTAACATTGGACACTTCAAGACAAAAGGGGGTATTCTTCCATTTTGCACCTCGCGACCACTGAACACCAGGAAATAATGGCCAAACGTTTACCGATTCCAGTGCTTGTGTGAGGGTAAACGGGGCTTACACAGACTGGTTTAACATCTAAAAAGGTGTTAGACAGGGATGTGTGGCTTCGCCGTGGCTGTTTAACCTATTCATAGACAATTGCTTAAAAGATTTGAAAGAGAGTGTGTTTGGATTAAATGAATGATTTGACCTTCAAATGACTCCTATACGCCGATGATCAGGTTATATTAGCATCATCAGAGGAGGAGTTGCAGGCGATGGTTAATATTATGCATGGTGCTCTACAAAGCAAAGGAATGAAAATTAATGTAGATAAGACGAAAGTAATGGTTTTTGAAAGAGAAGAAAGTATGTCGGATTGCAAAGTTCTGATTGAAGGAGAAAGAGTGGAACAAGTGAAATAGTTTGTGTACCTGGGTTCTAAATTTACGAGAGACGGAAAGTATGACTGTGATATTGAGAGAAGAGTATTGGCAAGAAATCAAGTGAATGGGGCTCTGCATAACTTTATGTGTAGCCAGAACGTATCTAAAAAGGCACGACTGGCTGTACATAGGGGAGTTCTGGTCCCCACACTTATGTATGGTAGTGAATGCTGGGTCTGGCAAAAGAAGCATGAAAGTAGGATTAACGCTGTGGAAATGAAAAGTTTGAGAAGTATAGGAGTAACTCTGATTGACAAAGTGAGAAACAGCGTGATAAGAGAACGTTGCGGTGTGCTTGAAGATGTAGTGAAAAAGATAGAGAAAGGCATGCTTAGATGGTTTGGACACGTTGAGAGGATGAATGAAAGGAGATTGACGAAACAGATTTATGAGGCAAGTGTGAATGGAAAAGCCGGTAAGGGTCCACCTAGGCGTACGTATCACAATCTGATCGGTGAACTTTTGAGGAAAGGTCACGTTAAAAGTACCCGCAACCGACGAGCGTGTGTGAGAACGCTAATGAAAGTAGAAGAAGCTAAAGATGTGTCAGGATCGTAGCAAGTGGAAAGATGTGGTCTCTGCCTACCCCTATGGGAAAGAGCCGTGACTGTATGTATGTATGTATGTATGTTTGCCTATTAACAGTAAAAATGTGTTTCGAAGCATTCAATTTTCAGTCATGTTAACAGTATTGCAAATTAGAGTACTGTCTACACCCAAAACGGTTGCAAGCATGAGTAAAAACGAGATAAGGAAACCTTTCACCCGATGATAAGTGTAACGTCTAAGCATCATCATTTCAGCCTATCACTAGTCCACTGCTGGACATATGCCTCCCCCATAGGTTGGAGGACTTTGTCATAATTGCCACGCTTGGCAGGCGGGTTAGCAACCACAGTTTATTTATAGAGATGTTCCAGGATGATGCTGCTGCCCATCTCCTGGTTTCCGTTTTCCCTCTGTCGACATTTACGACACCTACGGGGTGATATGGGGTGGTATATTCTCTTAAGCCGCCACCACACGGATAATTGTATCGTCTGCCCATAACTAATGCTGTGTCACCACGAACATTTTTGTGTGACACTACACTTCCTAAGTCTCATATACCCAGTGGTTACGCTAGCGCTCAGTGCCCTTCAAACCGAAACACAGTAATGCTTTGCACACAACTGCTTCACGGTAGAATAACTGGCCTTGCGGTGGTACCTATCTAGACGGATTCCTGCATAGGAATCCTATCACCAGTTAATGTATATCTATAAAATAAACTAGATAATGAGTAATATCCATAAAAGAAACAATAAAGATTAAGAAAGAAAGGAAGAAATAAAGAGAAGTTTATTTGAAGCACCCACACAATAAATACAGACATAATTGCAAACAAGACACGGAAAAATTAAAACAATAAGTAAAATAAAACAGTAAAACAGTAAATAAAAAAAAACAACAATGTCATTATAGAACAATAACAATCAACAGTAAAAAAAAATTGAAAACTTAAACGATGCACTGTATAATGTCACTGGGATAACTATATGGCAAATATCTGAATTAAAAACTATTGGAAAAAATAAAACAAACAAAAAAAGACTACCTACATCCACATGTACATGGCGGAATGCTTCAAAAAGGAATGCCACTCAGGATGTGCTAGGATGTGTTGAACTAACACAACCTCGCCCTGATTTTCAGTGACATCTGACGGGCAACATCAGAATAAATGCAACTGCAGTTGCCAACCCGCCTGCCAAGGGTGGCAACTATGACAAAATTCCCCCCAAATCGAGAGCTACAAACTATTGTAGCAATCTGTGAGGGGGGTTCTATGTTCTGCAGTGGACTAGTGATAGGCTGAAATGATGATGATTATGATGAGTTACACGTACTTGATTAAACAAGTGATAAAGCAAACAAGCTTGGTTGAAGTGAAGTTTATATCCCCGATTGAATAATCCAATTTGATAAGTGAATCAATCTGAAATTGCTTCTCTAATTTCATCCAACATTAGTTAATCGAATTTGTACCGTGGGGTGTCGGCGTGATTACAGTTGGCGGAAATTTGTATGTAAATGGCGGCGTCGTAAGTTTTGGGTTTCTATTTTTTTCTTTTATAAAAAAACGAAAGTTATACATACTAGTACATTCAGTCAAGGCTTTTTCCCATATAATGGGGTCGGCAAAACCACGTCGCCGCCATTTTGGTACGAGTGAAAAAAATTCTTACTTTATGCATTGCATGCATTGCATATTATGGTGTCATTCTGCACAAATAAAGGCCGTCCGTACAATACTTAATCGCCACTTACGAGGCGTCGGTAGGGAAAGAGGTAGGCTGCTTTTCTACTACAGTTGCGTTAGTTAGACCCGAAAACCAACAATTCAGATTTTTCAGCGTGCGATTGGAGCCCAGGACCCGCGCAGTAGAAGTCAGGTCACCACTAGGCCACTGCGGCCGACAATTATATTATACGTTTTTATGAAAGCTGCCAGGGTTATTTGATAGATTAGTCTCCGCGCTATTGGCGGCTCGTAATGTCGTTTTTGGAGCGATGCCAACTTGCTCGCTAAAAGCTAAACAAGAATTTTATTAAACGAACATGCCAGACAGTTTTTTTGTTCTCATTTTTTGTAACTTTGTTTGTATTAGACTTCTTTGGTGTTTAGGTGTTCCATTTGGATGCTTTTGTTACGCCGTTGGTAAATTCTCGCTTTATATAATCAAGATGGTATCTGATATGCCGTTGATGTCGTGACTATGATATTGTCTATGATTGTTGTTGTACAGTGCAAGCACTATACATTTTCATTCCGTCAGCATTGTACAAACGTAGCATTAATTAAATATTACTGGTGGTAAGGATTCTTATGCAGGAATCCGTCTAGGGTAGGTACCACCCCAGTGCCAGTTATTCTGCCGTGAAGCAGTAGTGTGCAAACATTACTGAGTTTCGGTTTGAAGGGCACTGTGAGCTAGCGTAATCACTGGGCATATGAGACCTAAGAACTTATGTCTCAGGGTGACGGGCACAGTGTGGTGTCACACAGAAATTTTCTAGGTGACACAGTATTTGTTGTGAGCAGACGTTGCACTTACCATCAGGTGAAAGTTTTTCTCGTTACTTTCTACTAACGTGAGTTTCGACTGACATGAGTTGTATTTAATTTAGAAAAAAAAACATGAGATCCCTACGAAAATTGCTATGATGTAACTCAAGGTATCAAAAATTTACTGATAAAAGTCATTATTTGGCGTGCGCTGCAAAAACTATTAATGATAAAGAAAATAATGTACAACACTTTCATAGTACTTATCATTACTCACAAAAAAGTCCACAAGGCTATATGTCTAACTATTATAGTTAAGTCGCAATAACCGCTTTTTGTTCATATTAGTATCTCATTTTTGTTCATAGTAGAATCGGAAGATGATGACATTTGTATCATGATAATAATCCTTATCCTACAAAATAGTTTCATAGTCAAGGTTGATTATGTACATATAAAGTCCTCTTTAAATTATTCGAATCGGACCTATTGTTTAGTAGTTACAACGTTTATAAAAATGCTAAAAGTAAGAAAAATACCGCGGTGTGAGCGAACAGCCCTTGCGCTCGCCCGCGCTACGCGCGAATAGACTAACACCTGTTAATTACCTACATACTCATATTATTTTTTGTAAACTAGAAACAATTGAATAGTGGTTTGTAATTTTAATTATACATTTTTTTTTAATTAAACTTTGAAACGCTCTATAAAATATACAGCGGCCGCGGTTCTCGAACGCCGCCCGGCTTCATGAAACAATCGTGGGCGGTCATTTTATTTTGCCACCACGACAAAAAAATAATAGAAATATAGCCAATATTTGATATATTGGCTATATTTCATGGCTTATGTTCCTTTAAATAAAACATCATGTTGGTAAAATAACGTAATCTTATCTGAGCAGCTGCAGAGCCGCCGATGAGAAAAGTCGCTACAAAAAATGTTAGTGTAAGGAACTGTGGTTGTTCTATTTGTCCAAATAAAGTACTAATTTATCTTTCTAATATCTATCTACCCATGCGAAGCCGGGGCGGATCGTTAGTATTTTATATTTGTAAACTAATGTGCTTTTGTGTTGTTATTTCATAATATGAGTGATGAAGTATCTTCTAGATTAGACAGAATGGTTAAATCATTATTTTTTCTGGGCTTATCTGTTTATAAATCGGCTTTTTGTCAATTATATGACAAATGTCAATTATAATTTATTTATCTTAATAGCATAGATAAATAGAATATTGTACAGTTCATCACCGAATGTATATGACATTTCTGTGTATCAAGAAACACGCATTTTAATGACACAATTTATTTTATCATAACAACTCGACTCTGTCTGATACATAAATATACATCGCAACGCCGGTAATGGCTTTGCTCTGTTACAATATACGAAGGCAACGCAATGTCATTGTTATTACTAGAAGCCATTGCAAGGTCATCTTATGCAACTTCTTATTTTCATTCAGCTGTTCTGGAGTCGACTGCTGGAAAAATACCTTTACTAGAAAGCGGCAGCAAAAGCTTGCATATTTTTGCTTGCCTATACTCACCACGCTAGGAAGACGGGTTAGTGAGCGCACTGCCGGTACCCTCGTATTGGTGACGCTGCTTCCCATCACTAGTGAGTGGTGTTTGGGTTTGGTAAAGAATGGGCTTACCGCGAAAAGAACACACGCGAATGGCGAGTACATCACTCACATTCGATTTGCCGACGATGTAGACATTGTGGTGGAATCGCTGGAGGACCTTAGCACTATGCTCAATGACCTCAATAGTGTCTCCCAACGGATTCAACTCGGCTGAGCAGCGTTCGGGAAACTAAGTCACATCTTCTCCTCGAATACATCTTAGTCTTAAAGCAAAGTTCTATTAGTGTATGATGCCAGTGATGACATTCGGAACCGATACATGGCCCTCCACGGCAGGCCGCACGAGGAAGCTCAAAGTCGTTCAGCGAGTGTGGAAAGAGCTTTGCTCAATGTACCTTTGCGAGATAGTGTCCGTAATGATGATATCCCCAGTAGAACTTTTTTTTTATTTCATAGAAGTGACGGAACGAGCAAAACCTGATGGTAAGTGCAACGTCTGCCCATAACAAATGCTGTGTCACGCAGAGAATTTCTGTGCGGCACCACTCTGCGCCCGTCACCTTGAGACATCAGTTCATAAGTCCCATAAGCCCAGTGATTACGCTAGCTCACAGTGCCCTTCAAACCGAAACACAGTAATGTTTGCACACTACTGCTTCACTGCAGAATAACTGGCCCTGGGGTGGTACCTACCTAGCATCTAAATGTCACAGTCCTTAGGACCGATAACCGTTGAAAAAGAAAGGTTTCGGTATAGAAATCTCGTACTGGCAAATGGAATGTAGGGCGACCCTCCACTAGACAGAGCACTTGCTCGGTTTTGCGGGAAGTTGATGGATACATGTGGCTCACCAGTGTTTTATGACAATCTATTTGGGAAGCCCTATGTTCAGCAGTGGGCTTGTTATGGGCTGAAATGTTAAAGACGTGGATAGAAATCGTCAATAATCCATATTTTAGGGTATAACGTGGTGGTAGGATTTATATGCAGGATTCCGTCTAGGTAGATACCACTCCAGGGCCAGTTATTCTGTTGTGGAGCAGTAGTGTGCAAATATTACTGTGTTTCGGTCTGAAGGGTACTGAGAGCTAGCGTAATCACTGGGCACATGAGACTTAAGAACTGATGTCTCAGGGTGTACGGGCGAAGTGTGGTATTACATAGAAATGTTCTGGGTGACACAGCATTTGTTATAGGCAGATGTTGATTTGGCGTGGTTAACGCGTATATAACTAGTGTACATTAAAACACATTAATTTCGTTGTAAATTATTTATTTGATAAAAAAATTAAGACTTGGAAGTTTTACGAGACTCTTTTATGTGCATGGTGGTCTTTAATGTTTCAGGAATTCCCATCGTAAGGCTGATTTATTAACTGGGAACATAATCAGATCATGACTTGTGCCATATTTCGAAAAAACTATATATATATATATATATAGGTTTCCTCTTTATGCAGGGGTAAACCGAGCCGACGCACGCCAGCGCCCGCCTGCTTCCGGTCAGTGGCGACGCGACAGCTCGACCTCTCATTGATTTCCAGCCTGACGTATGTCGTTGTTGAAATTGATGACCGTTTGGCCTCGCAGTTCCGGTGTGTTTGACAGTCCCGAGCAAAACGTTGATCTGATGGTAAGTGCAACGTACATACATACATACATAAGATCACGACTGTATCCCATAAGGGGTAGTCAGAGACTGGGCACTCACTGCAAAAACAGATGACTGCCACAATCCACGTTTCTCCAAAACAATATAATGCACTTGATGTGATAGGTGGTGAGCCCATCGCCACCATGCGCTGTTGGATGCACAGTGCAGTTTATTTCGTTACTCGCCTTTTACGAGATCCATTGGATGAGATGGAGTGGTAGTATTCTTTTAACGAGCCGCCACCACACGGCTCGGCTATCAGCCCAGCATATATTTATATGCATAGCTTGTAGATAGTGATTCTAATATAATTTTAGTTGTCTGCTGCAAAATGTGCATAATCCATTATCGGGTCCTAGCTTAGGAAAACATGCCATGACTACATAAGTAACAATGAATTGCTTAGCAGTTTTTTCAATACCTGCATAACATAACTGATGGATAACATAACTTATTCTATTATATTCTTCTGTCTCAGGGTGACAGGCGCAGTGTGGTGCTACACAGAAATATTCTGACTAACTCGGCATCTGTTATGGGTAGATGTTGCACTTGCCATCAGGTGTGCCCATAAAAAATGCTGTTTCACCCAGAAAATTTCTGTTTGACATCACACTGCGCCCGCAGCATATCAACTTACAAAGATGATTTTAAAATGTAAATAGTAAAAATCATAGGTTAAAGAAAGGTAAAAAAGTAAAAAAGTAAAGTTTCAGCCTATAAATGTCCCACCGCTGAGCACAGGCCTCCTCTCATTTCTGAGAGGGTTTTTGGAGCTAGGAAGAATCCGCCACGCTGCTCCAATGCGGGTTGGCGGTCTTCACGTGTCCTCGAAATATTTCTATTCCTCGGACATGCAGGTTTCCTCACGATGTTTTCCTTCACCGCTAAGCACGTGGTAAATCAGCACTTAATATTGAAGAACAATTTTAGAGGTGCTAGGTACCGGGGATCGAACCCAGGTTACTCGCTTACTATGAAATTTATGGGAGCACGAGGCCCCTGAGCTACCACTACTCAAAAAAAAAAGAAAAAGTAAAGAAAGGTACTGAAATTTATCTTTAAGATACAAGGAGGTTTAGTTCGATCATTTAAAATATAGGAGAGAACAAGTAAAATTCTAGAATTACGCCTCAGTCTGATAGTGAGCCCGTTAAGGCGAGATCGATAATAAGAGACATGGTCATACTTTCGAAGACCAAAAACGTATCTGATGCAGTTGTTGAAAAGGCGCTCTAGCTTGTTAAGAAGGTCATTGTTCAAGTCTATGTAACACATCCATACATACATACATACATAAGATCACGACTGTATCCCATAAGGGGTAGTGAGAGACTGGGCACTCACTGCAAAAACAGTTGACTGCCACAATCCACGTTTCACCAAAACAATATAATGCACTGGGTATGATATGTGGTGAGCCCATCGCCACCATGCGCTGTTGGGTGCACAGTGCAGTTTAATTCCTTACTCGCCTTTTACGAGATCCATTGGATGAAGATGGAGTGGATGGGTTGCATAATCAAAAAATCGATAAAATAATGCGTTCGCAAAAGCATGAGCTTGGTCTTAAAAGGAAGGATTTTTTTTAAACGGTAGAGTAATGGCAATTTGGCGGAAACTTTACGGCTGATTTTTTTTTTATTGTTTAAAACGACGAAACGAGCAAAACGTTAACCTGATGATAAGTGCAACGTCCGCCCCCAACAAACGCTGTGTCACCCAGAATATTTGTATTACATGGAGAAATTAAAACAATAAATAAAATAAAACGGTCATGACAAAAAAAAAACACCATGCCGTAGTACAACAATAACGAAAGTAAAAAAATCGAAACCCTACCTCTTTCCTACCATGTGTCAAAAGAGGCGACTAACATAATATGCAATACTGTCACTATACTGCTCGTGGGAACGCAATGTGAAGTTTTTTTTGACTCGTACCAAAATGCGGAAGCGAGAAGTAGGCTACGGGTGTGTCTATCCTTTATACCAAAAACGGTGTGACGTAGTGGGAAGCCTGTCTTTTCAATACCTTGATCGCCTCTTACGCCACCTTGTTGGGAAAGAGGTCAGCTGAGCAATGTTCAGTGGTTGAACCGTGAAAAGGTAAACAAACAGACAGAGGGACAGACAGAGTAGCTTTCGCATTTATATTATTAGTATGGATTATTATTTGTAAATTACATATGCACCTCCCATGCTCTATACATTTTTGGACCATACCCTTTAAATGTTTTATATATTCTCTTTTATAACCTTAAACAAAACCTAGTTCAAGAAAATCTTTCAAGGTAACCTACACTTTCATTAAACTTCCCCGTACATAACAATACATCAAGACTGCCTTTACAAAGACGAACAAAAGGCACTCACTTGTGTTGGATCTAGCGGGGCTCCGTCGTCGTTGCGAGTGCCAAAACTCATTGAGTATGCAGAGGAAGGTCCCCGCCTCCCACCTCGACTACTCCCCTATCCGAGCGGCACCCTCCCCCCCACCTATTTTGACGATCGCTAACTTGATATAACGTAATACACGTGTAGTTCATAATATGAATATGTAATATTGCAATCATGTGTTTGAAATTTTCTTCACAGAGCGTTGAATGTCTATGATACTATTTGTATATTATAAATCTTTCTTACCTATTACAAGTCTCTATATTATATTATCTATACTCAGTCTACAAAATAAATCGCTTCATAACATTACAAAGTTACAAAAGTTCGACAATATGCACGCGATATCTGAACGTCATGTCATACATTCTCCGCTTTTACTTCAGTGTAACGTAGTCACGCTACGGAGTGCTACGCCACGCTACGTCGCTACGACGGTGCCGAAATGCTAATCTCGTGTACACAATTTGTCTGCAAGTCTCGTTCGGTATTTTTAACCGACTTCAACAAAGGAGGAGGTTCTAAATTCGTCTGTATTTTTATGTATGTTCGGGCGTAATTTCTTTATTTATAAACAGATTTCAATGTTTTTTTATTACAAAGGGGACATGGTAACGGGTGGCCCCATAATTTGGTCAAGTTGTGAGGATGCGATCCATTGAGAAAATAATGAAACTCTGTTTGTAGTTGCTGCGTTGAAGTTGGTTTAATGATTGAATAATTATTTTATTTATATACATAAATAGTTTTTAAATCATCATCGTTTCACCCTATCATTAGTCCACTGCTGATCAGAGCCCTCCCCCATAGATTGACACCAAAGTTTGAGCTCTCATTTTGGTCCCCTACTACCTATAGATGCCACGCCGCAGTTTATTTACTAAGATCTTCCGAGAAGGTGCCGCTGCTCATATTCTGGTTGTTTTCTTACTAGTGGTTTTTTAAATACGAACATAATATGTATAAATTTAGAACAGGTCAGAATATTACTTTCATAATATTTGTGTTCAGCTGTTACTTAGATATCAGTTGATAAAAATTGGTTTGGTTGTCTGTCTGAATTGAACTGTCCTATTACGAACGGGCCTATTACGAACACGGCGTCAACTTCCGTGTCCTGTAGGAACTTATCAACTGCGTAGGAGATATTATAGTGCGAATATAAGAAATAGGGCACTAGCAGACACAAGCATCCACTCGTCCTTACGTACCCGCGACAGATGCAACGCTCATGTGAGAAGAGGAGATACGGAGGTAGGCTGGGATGCAGTGTCAGAGGCACAAATTTCACTGATCCGTCTAGGTAGGTACCAATGCACCGCAAAAATTGCTAAGTTTCGGTCTGTTTGTAGAATTTCGGATCTGGTTGCTTTGTAATTGACCGCGCGTCTGTGATGATAATTTTGGTGATGTAATTGCTGTTAGCCTTTTTGGCTTTTACAGCTTCATCGGATACTGTGTTCACGGGCCAGGGGCCCGCGTGCCAGGTTTGGTTTGAACCAAACGTAAATATATAAATAATACTCCTACAAAAACCTCGAAATTTGGACTGTCGCGTAGGCTGCGTGCTTGTGCGATTTCGAATATCTCAAAATAATTTTAAGTCGTCTAATGACCGTCCGAGGGTGGCTTGCGGGCCTCAATTCGGACTGGCGCGCGTCTGTGACACTGCATCCTAGCTTTATCACGAATTTTATCACATGAGCGTTAGCCTCTGTGTTCGCTTGTGTACTTGTGTAAAGTTGTAACAATTAATGTAACAATTAATCGTGCCGTCGCAATCAGTGGCAAAGGCGTAAGTAAGATTTTCTTTAACATTGAACGAGGGTATGCAGTTCGAAGCTTAATAGATATACATATAAATTATAATAGTCTATGTATGTTAGTTTACAAATTTAATTAGACGTATTAATTTAAAAAATGTTATTTTAATTGATTATATTCATAATTTTGATATATACAGTTATAAGATTCCGATAGTACTAGGAAGTTAGAGGTCTAAAATCGGTCAGGGGGAAATCATGTACGGACAGTAGTTGTATACATACATACATTCACACCTTTATCTCATATAAAGAGTAGGAAGAGGCCAGAGGTTATCTGACTACTAGGTCACGCGGTCGTCAGTACATATACAGTTTATTAAATTAGCAGCATGACAAAGTAATTTCGGGTTGACGCGGCTTCGTTAAACGAACTGAAGCAAAAAATTAAATTGAAGGTAATACAATGACCCTTGTAATGTATTAAATAAAAATAAATTAAAAGAATATTATCGCATTTAATAACTAATTAAAAAAAATAACTAATTCGAAATATATCGATAAGCTCGTATCAAACCTGAGACTAGAAGAAAAACATTAGCTAGATTAGCAGGAAACTGCTCCTGTTATACAGAAATATTAATTTCGAAATATTCACATACAAGCACGCCCTTTTCTCATATAAGAGGTAGGCAGTGACCACATCCTTCCCTTTATCGCCCCCGTGGGACGAGACGTGGCGGGTTTATTGTTTAGTGTAATCATTGTCATTTGCTCATACAGTTGAATACGTAGTTTTTTTTATATAAGAAGGTAACGAGACAAGCATTACATTCACCCGATAGTAAGTGCAACGTCTGCCCATAACAGATGCTGTTATTATGCGCCACCACGCTGAGACATCAGCTCTTGAATGAGCCCAGTATATTACCCTTGGACTGAGTTCCCTTCCGAATATAACGCAGTAATGTTTGCATAGTACTGTTTCCGCGGTGGCACCTACCCTGACGGATTCCTGCATAGGAATCCCACCACCAGCGGGAATCCTACCACAAGTTGGTATACATAATCTTACCACATAGCGAATGGATAAACAGATTTTCATATTTCAAGTCTTAAAATCCGTGTGGTGGCGGCTCGTTAAAAGAATACTACCTCTCCATCTCATCCAATGGATCTCGTAAAAGGCGAGTAAGGAATTAAACTGCACTGTGCACCCAACAGCGCATGGTGGCGATGGGCTCACCACCTATCACACCGAGTGCATTATATTGTTTTGGTGAAGCGTGGATTGTGTCTGGACAGTCATCTGCTTTTGCAGTGAGTGCCCAGTCTCTGACTACCCCTTATGGGATACAGTCGTGATCTTATGTATGTATGTAAATTAGTCTTTCATCAACATCCCAACCCCTTTATTAATTCATCAAAAAAGGATTTAAATTATAATTTAATATCATATCGTAGCAAATAATAATTATTTTCTATTCTATCCCGCTCGCCACTTTGAACGACTTGAAAAGTTTCGTTTAGAATATGTAAGCACACAGCTCGGGTAAAATGTATAATGAAGCTCGAGGGCGTGACTTTGGCAAAATTTATGTACACAGTTTCGTAATACATTCTGTTCTAAATACATACATGCATATAAATAACTAATGTTCTTTCTTTACCGAGTTATTTTTTTAATCTGTAATAACCATCAAGCTTGCGACGAAGTGCAAAAGAAAAAGTCTTTAAATGTTCCACTGTAAGACCGACGTAAAGCTTTTTTTAATTTAATTTTTTTATTAAAGATAGTGACGAGGCGAGAAAGTCGTTCACCTAATGGTGAGTGCAACGTGCAATAACGAATACCGTATCACCCAGAACATTTCTGTGTGACACCACACTGCGCCCGTCACCTTGAGACCTTGAGTTCCAAATGAGCAGTGATTACGCTAGTTTCCCAGTGTCCTTCAAACCGCATCTGTTACGCAACATCCGTTTCTCGAACCGCATCGCATTTTTATGGGCAGACGTTGCACCTTACCATCAGGTCAACGTTTTGCTCTATTCGTCAATTTATCCAATAAAAAAACAGCATTTTGGATGGCCGAATAATCAAATATCAGACCGAAAATATATAGACCAATGACGGCAGCAGCCGTCTAAAGCTTCTGCGCAGCGACGTGTCGCAGGTTTAGGAACTGTCGTCTCAGGGGGGCGGGCGTCGTGTGGTAGCACCACTGAAATATTCCGAGTGACGCGGCATCTTTTATGGGCAGGCGTTCTACTTATCATCGGGTGAACGTTTTGCTCGTCCCTGTCACTTTGTCGAATAAAAAAGAGCTTTAAAAGTGACAAATTTTATAAGATCCAGCGCAATAACAATTTGCGTCGTACTGTATTGCGTCGTTCGTCGCGACGCAGACACAAGTCGTTGAACGTTGTCTAAGGCGTACTACCCTGAGCTTTCACCTTCATCTGAAAATAATAAAACCGACCAAGTGCGTGTCGGACCACTCACGGTGAAGGGTTCCGTAGTGAGGAATAACTTGTCACCGAAAATATCCCTTATCTCAAAGACTACACACGACGTATCCGAAACAATTTTCGTTAAAAATGTTTTATTTTTTTTATTGGATAAAGTGTCGAAAACGTTCACCTGATAATAAACGCAACATCCGCCCATAATAAATATTGTGTCACGCAGATATGTTCTGTGCCAGGCTGTGCTCGTCACACAGAGACATCAGTTCTTAAGTATCATTTGCCCAGTGATTACGCTAGCTCACAGTGCCCTTCAGACCGAACACTGTAATGTCTGTACACTACTGCTTCACGGCAGAAGAACTGGCATGGGAGTCCTACCACCAGTAAAAAGTTTCTAGGTTCTACGCCCTTTTAGAGCCGTGGCAGCTCAGGGGCTAGGCGGTTTAAATTTCATAAGTGTCCTGATGTCGATCCCCGGCGCCAGCACTTCTAAAATTGTTCTGCCATTTTCAGTGCTGATTTACCACGTCCTTAGCGGTGAAGGACAACTTCGTGATGAAAATTGCAAGTCTGGGAAATAACAAATATTTCGAAGTCATGTGAAGGTTGCCAACCTCTATTGGAGCAGCGTGGCGGACTCTTCCCGGCTCCAAAAACTCTCTCAGAAATGGGAGGTCTCTGTTCAGCAAAGGTCCATTCATAGGCTTATTTAGTTAGCCGTGGTAGCTCTTTTTTTTGCATAAAGTGAAACGAGCAAATCGCTCACCTGATGGTAAGTGCAACGTCTGCCCATAAGAAATGCTGTGTCACCCTGAAAACTTCTGTGTGACACTACACTGTGCCCATCACCCTGAGACACAGGTTCTTAAGTCTCATATGCCCAGTGATTACGCTAGCTCACAGTGCCCTTCAAACCGAAACCACAGTGATGTTTGCACACTACTGCTTCACGGCTGAATAACTGGCCCTGGGGTGGTACCAACCTAGACGGATTCCTGCATAGGAATCCTACCACCAGTAAACCAGCTCAGCTCAGGGGCCTGGTGCTCGCCTTTAATTTCATAGTACGGGAGTACCCCGGCCAGCACCTCTATAATTGTTCTACAATTTTAAGTACTAATTTACAACGTGCTTATCGGTGAAGGAAAAGATCGTGAGGAAACCTGCATGTCCGAGGAATAGAAATATTTCGAGGACATGTGAAGTCCGCCAACCCGCATTGGAGCAGCGTGGCGGATTATTCCCAGCTCCAAAACCCTCTCAGAAATGAGAGGAGGCCTATGCTCAGCAGTGGGACCTATAAATATAGGCTGTTACTTAACTTTATTAACTAATAATTAACTAATTTAACTCATTTAGTTTACTTTTTCATTCCTCTTTGTTTTTGAGAAGCTTAGTTGAAATGTTAGGGACTCAATTTTTATAACTTTCCAAGCGCACATCTCACCAACTGTTGGCATGAATATAATTGTTATTTGAAACTTTCTTTGTCATTACTTTTCATCTGTCAGTTACAAGGACCGTGGGCATTTTTTTTTTGGAATTTAACTGCATTGTTTTATAGCGGTTCATAAAAAAATATTCCTTCAAAATTTCATTTATATAGCGCATTGGCGACTATTAATCTTTACATACATACATACATACATAAGGTCACGACTGTATCCCATAAGGGGTAGTCAGAGACTGGGCACTCACTGCAAAAGCAGTTGACTGCCACAATCCACGTTTCACCAAAACAATATAATGCACTTGGTGATCACACCAACCTATGTAATGCCAACTTGATACAACAACACCTTGATAGGTGGTGAGCCCATCGCCACCATTAATCTTTACAACTAAATAAAATTAGTTTAAGAGCGTATTCTTTTCTCAAAGGCCGGCAACGCATCTGCTATTCCTCTGGTATTGTAGATGTTCATGGGCGGCGGTGATCACTTACCATCAGGTGAGCCGCTTGCTCGTTTGCCCCCACTTCGTTAAAAAAAAATTGAAGTGTTTGTTTATAAACAAAATAATATTTTTAATAATTTATAATAATACAACAGATTTTTACTCAATGCTTATGAAAGTGTATGATGATGTTCTCCTAGCCGATTTCGACCCCTGCGACAACTTCCGACTACTGTCGAGAGCGATCAACTGCGCAGGAGATATTACAGTGCCACAAGTGTACGCTCAAACACAGAGGCACTCACTCGTCCCAACCTACCCGCGCCCGATGTAACGCTGATGCGATAAGATCGGAGGTAGGCTAGTATGCAGTGTCAGAAACACGGGGACAAACACAACACAACCAGACCCGAAAACCAACAATTTGTGTTTTAGCACAAATGTTGGCTCCGGCTGGGATTCGAACCCAGGACCCGCGGCTTAGAAGTCAGGTACTCTGACCACTGAGCCACGCGGTATACGGTTCCTTTAAGAAAAAAAAAACATTTTTTTAAATTTTTGTTTGTCTATCTGTTTGTTTCAGCTAATCTTCGAAATGGCTGGACCGATTTGAAATGACTTTCACTGACAGATAGCTGGTATTATAGCGGGTAACTTAGGCTACTTTATGTTTTGGAAAAATAATTAGGGTTCCGCGCAATATAATTAAAACCCCAACATCCGATTCTAATAGGGAAGTATATATGTATATCATTGACCGGGTTCGGCTTTTTCACGCGGGTGAAACCGCAGGGCACAGTTAGTTATTTCTATAATAGGAGACTATTTAATCTCCAAATAAAATGGCCATACGGACTGACGGAACCCTAAGAAACGATTATTGATCGCTTCATTTAATGGTCAATGCATTTCATTATAAAATCGATTAGTTTGATATTATAGAATGAACAAACTGAGGGGTTCAAACGATGGTATGAAGGTCGCTCGTTGTGTATGTTACCCGGACACCTTTCTAGAGGGGGGGGGGGGGCTTGGTGAATGAATGGAAATTACTGAAGTTGATTCACATCACACGTTCGCGCTTTCAATGCCTTACGACCTAAATTAGTATTTACAAATTTTGTAGCTATTTTAAAAGTTTCCTTTAAATAGCGTTAGCATTTAAAACCATCGAAGCGTTTATTTTTTAAGTAATAATGAAGGAAATGAAGTTAATTTGGCATTTGGCATCCAAAATATTAAATGGTGAATATTACCCAGTTCTTGAAGAGCACCGCCCGCTCTCCCACAATAGCGTGCACAAGCAGGCCAACACCGCCGCCGGGAACTGTCACCAGATACCCTCCAACAATACCACTAATAAACACCACCGAAGTCGAGAACACGATACGTGCTTCATTCCAAAACGAAACACTATCGAGTGTTAGGCTGTCTGTCGTAGAGTCTGAAAACAGGGTAAAAATAATGCGTATCTTAGCAAATTAACTTTATTTCCTTCATCATAATGGATTTGCGCAAAGTAACGCCTCATTCTATTAACTATATAAAGTAATAGTTAACTGCAAGCGCAGCGTTTAACGACATCTTTGGTGAAGCGGACATATTTGATAAGCGGATATAAACACCCGACATAAATCGACCCATTGCTGGTATTATCACCTTACATAAAAATACGAACTGGTGGTAGAATGCAAGAATCCGTATAATTTTAGTCCCTCGGCCGTTTGCTAGACTATTGAGAAGGTATCAAACGCCCGGGGGTGTTGGCCTACTGTAGCTGGAATCTTCCCTACCAAAACCAAGATAAGCAAAGCTCACTCACTTGTTCTATAGCGCCTGTGTGTCCTAGCAAGGGCAGGCAGCACCGTCGGGATATCTTCACAGCATCCAGAAACATTCACCGGAGTCCGAAACGTATCACCCGTCAATAAAGCATGCGGTTAAAACATAAAAGCACACCGATTGATAACAATACCAACGGCACAAGGAATGCAGGAACAAACAGTCTATGAAGCACAATATTAAGTTATTTATAATAATAAAATCAATTATCGGCATTCACTCCGTAAAACGCGGGCACTGTTCGGTTTCAATTCTTGCATTGATTCCCGCCAAAAAGCTACTTTTATAATTAGTAATATTTTCATTTATTGCTTTTTTTCATTTTGTTTCATAGCGTTATATTGCGCATGTTATATTGCTACCCTTGCTAATGACGCGTGAGGTTAAGCGTATTTATGCTTTGAATAAGAATTGAATTATCCAGCAACAGTTTTAACTGGCCAAGACATTTAGTGTCGTAGTTGAAGCAGAAGTGTGCAAACCTGTATTTCGGTCTGAAGGGCACTGACTGCTAGTGTAATTACTGGGCAAATGAGGCTAAAGAACTGATATTTCAGGGTGGACGCAGTGTGGTGCCACACAGAAAGGTTCTGGGTGACACAGCTTTTGTTATGTAATAGAATAGAATAGAATAGAACGTTTTTATTCGTAGCTGCAAAAACCATTAACAATTAAAAGTACAAACAGAAGCATCTTAAACCTAAAAAACTACATAATAAAAAAGGAAAAAAGAAAAAAGTACAGAAATACATATATACGTATATATATATATATACATGTATATACATACATATAAATAAATATATACATACATACATATATATATGTAACTAAAAGTATTACAAAGTATAGAAAGCCACTGGATTGCAGCAACGAAAAAGCTACCGACTCAGCATATTGCTACAGCAACAATGTTACTGCAGCGCTGATATTCTGTCGGAGCTAGATAAAAGATAATAATAAATTAAGCTAAAATGCAGACTATCAAAACAGCGCAAGTTATGGGCAGACGTTACATTTACCATCGGGTGAACGTTTTGCTCGTCTAGTCATTTTCACATGTTATTAAAATTGGAGAAAGAATGAAGATAGAAAAGTATACTTTATTTGACAAAACCCGGCAAATATTATCAAATAACTCTTTTTGTCTGGAATGTTATTAATGCAATTAATTAATAATTGCAATTAATATTTACAATAATGCCATAAAATTTTATAAAATTTGTCAACTTTGTCGAAATAACATTTGTGCGTATATCCATTTTATATATTTATCGTCAAATTCCGGTATCTAGTACCGGTATTGACGTTTTTAAATTTCTTTAGGAACGCTAATGCAAGCGGATTCAGCCGCAGAACATAATTTTTAGAAAAGGAAATAACGTAAAACAGAATTTATACAACAGATCCCAACGGTACTTAGCAAATAGTAGAAACAGTCTTTTGTGAGAGGTACAAAAAGACGCGGCAGCTTTTGTTCCCATGTCGGCTCGTCTTAAAAGTTAAAGAAGTCGCTTTTCACGTTCTCGTATCGCGACTGCACCAGGGCCGTCAAGCGCTTGTAAATTAAATTTATGCTCGGGATTTTTCGTGTTGTGAGATACTATGTAAATATAAATTGGAGAGTCTATTAATACAAACTTTAATACTAGAATGTTTTTGATTCTATGTATATATCGGCGCCAGCCCGTTCACCATGTTTAAAAATAATAAATAAGGAGTTGTAAAATTAATTACTGTGTATTGTTATAATCATTTCATAGTTAATAAGATTTATGTAAGCAACACTCATTTAATAATAACACTTGGATAACTATTTATTGTTTAAGTGAACTTGTATTGACTAAAATAAGAATTGTTGTAACTTTTAAATAATCATAGTTTAAGATTACCTTAATTATAACACTTCTATAATTTATAAATATTGTAAGACTATTTTAACAATAGTAACTTTCATGTTAATTAGTTAAATAAGAAACTGAGAACCGAATTGTCAGTAATTTCATTTGAGACTCTAGAGGGCGCTAGGTGGGCAATTCTTAATATAATTTCGGTGATGTAATTGCTGTTAGCCTTTTTTGGCTTTTACAGCTTCATCGGATACTGTGCTCACGGGCCTGGGCCCGCGTGCCAGGTTTGGTTTGACCCAAACATAAATACGTAAATAAACTCCTACAATAACCTCGAAATTCGGACTGTCACGTTCGCTACGTGCTTGCGCGATTTAGAATATCTCAATATGATTTTAAGTCGTCTAATGAACGTCCGAGGGAGGCTGCGGGTCTCCATTCGGACTGTGGACTTGTGTGTCGGTAACTCTGGGCGGTGGAACCGGCCTGGAACACGGTGTGATTGTCGACTGCTGCGCGCCGCTCTCTACGGCGGTCGTGCGTCGTGGTGCGTGTTATATTAAAGCTATTAATTGTGTGTGCTAGACGTCCGTGTCGTCTAGCACGTTTCGCGGGCGACGTTTGCGTTCGGTCGCGTTTCTATTTGGTCGGTGATTTGCTGCTTTAACCACCAGCTGGTTTGGATGAACCGCGGCTTTTTCGAAAAACCGCCGTGATAATGCTCTGAAGTGTCCAGAGATTAAGGGCATTTCACAGTCGCTGTGAAGATCTACGTTGCGTTGTTACCAACCGGCTCCGGTGGCAGTTCGCAAGAATCGATTTTGAACGCTCTGTTACTTCTTTAATTGATTGCCCGTCGCGTGCGCGAAAGCGACGCAAGCATAGGCCATTACGGGTCTTATGCAAGTCTTATAGAGGCGGCAATTCTTAAGCCGCCAGCACGGAGCCACGGAGAGCATTCTGGACCAATCCGTGGTGCGGTGCTGGCGTGCTGTTATTAAGTTAAGCGCTATTTTAAGTATTTATTGTTCATTGAGATAAATAATTTGTAACTGTTAGCGAAATCTCAATTTATAACTTTGATTTTAAAATGTTTAATTTACTTGGAATAGTAAATTAAAGTTAACTTGAATTAAACTGATTTTATTGTTCTTTGGTTGGTTTTTAGTAATTTGTGTTCATATTCTTATCATTTGCTAAGAAATGTAAGTGGTAGTGGAGAACATGACGTCAGCCATATTGACGTCATGGTTTTTAAAAACAATTTTAGAACCTCTGCTCCGTCATACAACAAAACGCGACTATTATTGAATTGTTTCTAGTTTACAAAAAATTAAATGTGTAGGTAGGTAATTAGTATAAACCATGCAATATATTTATGTAAATAATTTTACGGATTTTATCGCATTAATTTTTTTTTACTATTTATAATCCCACGTTTCGAGCGCTTTACAGCACCCATGGTCACGGGGGGACTGATGCGACAGATGTCCTGATGTCATAGTTAATCCGGAGTACCTTCAGCTTTTTAATTATTATTTTTGGTCTGTTATCCGCAGAAAGAGCTTACAGTGTCTGGAAGCCTTATAGTCTTGCGTTTGGTTTTTGATTCAATTTGATTATAATTAAAGGATCACAAGCCGGCGTGGCCGTGTGGTGGCGGCTCGTTAATAGATACTACCACTACCACTCCATCTCATCCAATGGATCTCGTAAAAGACGAGTAAGGAATTAAACTGCACTATGCACCCAACAGCGCATGGTGGCGATGGGCTCACTGCCTATCACACCAAGTGCATTATATTGTTTTGGTGAAACGTGGATTGTGGCAGTCATATGTTCCTTATGGGATACAGTCGTGATCTTATGTATGCGGTAGTACCCGACCAGCTTCTCTATTGAAATTAGGATGTTTTTTAATTTCAAATACCTCGCGAATCATTTTTGTTTGCCCTATGTAAGAGGAACCCCATTCAAAATCTACCTTGTATACTCGCTTCTTGTTTTAACATAATTAACATAATTGACGACCGCGTGGCCTAGTGGTCAGAGTACCTGACTTCTAAGCCGCGGGTCCTGGGTTCGAATCCCAGCCGAAGCCAACATTTGTGCTAAAACATAAACTGTTGGTTTTCGGGTTTGGTTGTGTTGTGATTGTCCCCGTGTTTCTGACACTGCATCCTAGCCTTCCTCCGATCTTATCGCATCAGCGTTACATCGGGCGCGGGAAGGTTGGGACGAGTGAGTGCCTCTTTGTTTGCGCGTACACTTGCGGCACTATAATAACTCCTGCGCAGTTGATGGCTCTCGAGAGTAGTCGGCAGTTGTCGCCGTGGTCGAAATCGGCTAGGAGAACATCTAACATAATTAAATCAGCGCGTGAGTGACTTAAGTTCGTTCTCTGGTGCTGGCTCTTCTAAAATTGTTCTACATCTTTAAGTGCTGATTTATCACCGTGTCAGCCATCCACCAAGGAAAACATCGTGAGGAAATCTGCACGTTTGAGGAATAAAAGAGAGGAGGCCTGTGCTCATCAGTGGGATATTTATAGGCTGTTACTTTACTTTACTATTAATTAAGAACAAAAAGGAACGTTATGTGTAGAAGCGCCGCACTCAAATGAGACTTTAAAATTTTACTACCATCGCGCCCGAAGAAATTTCAATTCAATGAATTGTTAGTCTCTTATAAGCCCAGATACAATATTCCGCAAATCTTTTCTCATTTGGCTCCGATAACCAGTGGCAGTCTCGACAAACGCGCTGTTGACCCGGCCCTCCTCTTCACCGAGGGCCCTTCGTCAGAGTGTTGCACTTTGATGCTTTTGTCATATCGCAGCATCAGACCACAGCTACCAACATATTTTTTTTAAATTAGTTATCTTTTCTTTTATTGTATAAAGGGACGAAACGAGTAAAACGTTCACCTGATGGTAAGTGCAACGTCCGCCCACAACAAATGCTGCGTCACCCAGAATATTTCATTTCTGTGTGACACCACACTGCGCACGTCACCCTGAGACATCAGTTCTTGAGTCTCAAATGCCCAGTGATTACGCTAGCTCACAGTGCCCTTCAGACCGAAACACAGTAATGTTTGCACACTACTGCTTCACGGCGGAATAACTGGCCCTGGGATGGTAACTACCTAGACGGATTCCTGCATAGGCATGCACTCAACAATTATCATTTACTGAACTACCAACTTATATTTTTTAATACTTCCGCCGTCGTTTATTTTTAAAATATTATGTGCGTAAAATTGTAAATTGCAATTTTAAGTGCTGATTTATCACGTGCTCGGCGGTGAAGGAAAACATCTGAGGAATATTTCGAGAACATCCGCATCCGTGAAGTCCGCGAACAGGCACTGGAGCAGCGTGGCGGACTCTTCCCGGCTTCAAAACCCTCTCAGAAATGAGCTCAGCAGTGCGACATTTATTGTTACTTTACTTTTCACTTTATGTGCGTACGAAATAACATGAATTTATTTAACAATAATGTGGCTGTATCCTATACAATGTGTCGAGGCCACACGTTAGACATTCCCGTAATTTAGGTTAACAAAAACCAGAAAGTCTTTACTTCAAAATCAAAATTTCATAACAGTATTCCTAAAAGTGTGACGCAAAAAACTGACACGTTTTTCAAAAAAACTTGTCACGAGTATTTTTTTTTATTTCATAAAGTGATGAAACGAGCATAACGTTCACCTGATGATAAGTGCAACGTCTGCCCAAAACAAATGCGCTGTTACACAGAACTTTTCTGTGTAACACCACACTGCGCTCATGACCCTGAGACATCAGTACTTAAGTCTCATATGCCCAGTGATTACGCTAGCTCTCAGTGCCCTTCAAACCGAAACACAGTAATGTTTGCACACTGCTGCTTCAAGCCAGAATAACTGGCCCCTGGGGTACCTTCCTAGATCGATTACAAAAAGCATATTATAAAATAGTTCTTATTACAGAGGATGTGTGGAAATAATTCTTACTCTACACTTGCGAATCCCTTGACTACCAAATGCATGATTTAAATTAAATTTATAAATGAGATTCGCTATAAATACTATCGTTTCTTACCGGTTCTTCTTTGAGAAGTTATTATTTTTCGAACCGATGTAGATATTGAAGTTCATAAGAGTTTTAAACAAGCTAAACTTGACTAAGCTAAACTTAAGCCGTGTGGTGGCGGCTCGTTAAAAGAATACTACCACTCCATCTCATCCAATGGATCTCGTAAAAGGCGAGTAAGGAATAAAACTGCACCGTGCACCCAATAGCGCATGGTGGCGATGGGCTCACCACCTTTCACACCAAGTGCATTATATTGTTTTGGTGAAGCTTGGATTGTGGCAGTCATCTGCTTTTGCAGTGAGTGCCCAGTCTCTGACTACCCCTTATGTATGTATGTATGTATGTAAACTTGACTAAAGAAATGTTGACTTTGACTTTTCAAAGATTACACCCAACGAGGTAACGTCGTATACGCTCCAATTACAAGTACATACATATTTATGTTAGTAAGCGTAATTATCTTGGAATGTAAGTCAGTTGTTGGTAAAACCATTTTTACCAGCAACTGATTGAAGGATGGGTCTTCAAAAGGTTCAGTGAATTTTCTTACATTCATTTTTTTTTTTGTTTAGTTGTACAATAAAGTTATATTTGATTTAATTTAATACTTACGATAATTTTTTAAACAGAATTATGCATTCAATCGAAACGACAGTCTAGTTTAAGAAAATTCCTTCATGACCACTCAATTGTAATGAAGGAGCTCTTTACTCGTAGTATTCCTATGCAGGAATCCGCCTCAGATACTGGCGTTGGCGTGGTGTAGATGCCATCTAGCAGTAGTGTGCAAACATTTCTATATTTCGGTTTGAAGGTCTGTAGCTAGTGTCATTTTTACAGACAGGCGTTTTACAGACATAAATTCCACATGCACAAACAGCCAGATCCGGAACAACTATATGTAGGCCATACAAATATTTATCCCGTGCGAGAATCGAACCCGCGACCCGCGGCGCAGAAGCCATGGCCTTTGCTACTGCGCAACCGAGCCGACATTTACTGAGAATGTGAGACATAAGAAACGATATACGAGTAACATTTAGGTGCTGTACAGAGCTTTTCAATGCAAAGTGCTGAGTGAGAACTGCGTCGCAACTGTTGGGAGCAATCTAGTGGATTGCAGTGTCATGATGGGAGGAGGCTTCTACTCTGTAATGATACAAGTAATAAAAAAATGCATACATATAGTACTAGGTACCGTGGTAAGATGCCTATGCAGGAATCCTTCTAGGTAGCTACCACCCCAGGGCCAGTTATTCTGCCATGAAGCAGTAGTGCGCAAAGATTACTGTGTTTCGGTCTGAAGGGCACTGAGAGAAATAATCACTGGGCATATGAGACTTAAGAACTGACGTCTCCAGGTGTCGGGCGCAATGATGTGCCACACTGAAATATTCTGAGTAACACAGCATCTGTTGTGGGCAGACGTTGCACTTACATCAGGTGAACGATTTGCTCGTTTCGTCACTTTATCAAAAAAAAAACCTGCCTTTTCTCATACAAAGAAGTAGCCTACTTTTCGCTCCCGTGGGAAACGAGAAGTGACGGGTGGCGAACCACGTCGCAAGAATTTTCTTAAGAGTCAAAAAAATGTTACTTCCCATTGCGTTCTCTCGAGCAGTATAGTGAGAATATTAGATATTATGGTGTTATTTTGTACGAATAAAGGCTGTCCGTACAATGCCGTAGTTGCCTCTTACGACACCTCGGTATAAAAGTGGTAGGTGCTACTCTGCCGGACACCGATCGGCTATATAGATATATATAGTAATGACTGATATAACTAAAGATGGTTAATAGTATCAGGGGTTTCTTTGCGGAAAGCCATCCAGACATCGTCTGTCTCTCATAGAGTCAATATCACTTGATAAAGCCTCGTTGTGAGGTTAATCCGTGTGGTGGCGGCTCGTTAATAGAATCCACTCCATCTCATCCAATGGATCTCGTAAAAGGCGAGTAAGGAATTAAACTGCACTGTGCACCCGACAGCGCATGGTGGCGATGGGCTCACCACCTATCACACCAAGTGCATTATATTGTTTTGGTGAAGCGTGGATTGTGGCAGTCTGTTTTTGCAGTGAGTGCCCAGTCTCTGACTACCCCTTATGGGATACAGTCGTGATCTTATGTATGTATGTATGTGAGGTTAATCACGTGTCGTGTGCTCGTCCGTAGTATGTATTGCTAGTGGTAGAATTGCAGTGGTGGAGGGCATCTGGTTGAGATTCCCCGCGGCGGTATTTGTTTGTGGATTATATTGCCGGAGGGCGAGCGGTGGTCTCCTAAAATTACGTAATACATTTAAAATATAGCATGTGGTTATTATTAAATTAACAGTATGTGACCATGTTCTAGATTTATGTAGATGTATATTTTATATGTAAGTATATTAGTAAATGTATGTATATATATGTTAATGGGTTTATTTAGGTATGTACCAAATATATGTATACATGTTATCAATTATAAGTTATATATATTTATTGATAAGTACAAAGACTTTTTTTCTTTTTTGTCTGTTGATTCTTCGTACACTTTTACCCGCACACATCAGCTATCCTCTTCACTCCAAGGTTTGCTGGAAGAAAACTCGTTTAGAGTTAAGCTCGTCTTTGTACATTAATTACTTATAATTAGATTTAATTTTAATAAGATAGTGTACATAAAGAATAAATAAATAAATTTTATTTCTTTATAAATAAATCACCCTAACTATTACATCAGATTTGAAATACCACAAATCTCTCTCAAAAAACATCCTAATTTCAATAGAGAAGACGGTTGGGTACGGCCTCCTTGGGATCCTATAATTAACAAAATTAAATCGAAAACCAAGCATACCACTGCAAGACTTCAAGACACTGTAAGCTCATTTTGCGTAGATCGGACCAAAAATAATGATTAAAAGCAGAAGGTACCCTGGATTAACTGTGACATCGGGACATCTGTCACCTCAGTCCCCCCGTGACCATGGGTGCTGTAAAGTACTCGAAACGTCAGGTTATAAATAGTTTAAAAATGAAACGCGATAAAATCCTTAAAAGTAGTTTTATTCAATAACTTTGTTTCTCTCCTTCATATTATTTATTATCATTTATTACAACCTATTACACTTATATCAATTACTAACGATAGTACAAGTTCTCCGTCCTAATGGTCACGTAAAAACTTGCCGCTCGCTTCACAGAAGTATACAAGAAGAAATAAGTTATTTCGATCATATTTACTCACTTCTCTCTCCCCGGCGATAACGGTCTGTATCGACAGCCCGCAGTAAAACTTGGACGCTAACTCGATTGCTGGGACGCGACTCTGGAAGTGGCTTCCAGCTTCCTTTGTCGTCCGTCGCTGTAATTTTATTACTGTAAAAACTCTTTAATAAATAGTCGCGCTGGCTCTCATATGAATATAAGCTCGTTTTACGTAAGAAAGTGACATTGTGTGGTGTGTGGTGTGTGGTCTTAAAGGAATTTAATGATGATGGGGACGATGATGTCCTCCTGTTCGATTTTCGTCCGCTGTCAGCTACTATTAAACTACCACGAGTGTACGCGCAGGCAGAGACACTCACTCGTCCTAGCCTAATCGCGCCCGATGTAACGATCGGGCGATAACATGGACGAGGAGGTGAACTATGCAGTGTCAGAGACACGACGACAAACACAACACAACCATACCGGGAAACTAACAATTCGTGTTTTCGTACAAATCAAGTCAGGTACTGTGACTTTCGTCATCATCATCATTATATACTTTAAGTGGTGGTAAGATTCCTATGCAGGAATTCGTCTAGGTAAGTACCACCCCAGAGCCAGTTATTCTGCCGTGAAGCAGTAGTGTTCAAACATTACTGTGTTTCGGTCTGGAGGCCACTGAGACTGCGTAATCAATGGGCATATGAGACTTAAGAACTAATGTCTCAAGGTGACGGGCGCAGTGTGGTGCTACACGGAGGTGTTCTGAGTGGCACAGGTTCTGTTGTGGGCAGACGTTGCACTTACCATCAGGTGAACGTTTCGCTCGTCTCCTTACTTTATCAAATAAAGAAATAAAAAAAATATTTCAACCCATCACTAGTCAACTGCTGAACATAGGCCTCCCCCACAGATGCCACAAAAGTTCATAGCTCTGATTTTGGAGGGATTTTGCAATATTTGCCACGCTTGGCAGGCGGGTTGGCAACCGCAGTTTATTTACTCAGATGTTCCAGGAAGATGCTGCTTCCCATCTCACATCATGATTTAATTCATACAATTTAAATAACATAATATCGAGTAGAGCGACTCGTCCTCCGCTGTCCCCACCGTCACCGCTGGTGTTTTTGTTCCTAATAGACATAAATAGACAACATACTGTTCCAGAACAGTCTTGCCATGTCCATGATAAAAAATTTTCTTGGTTCGGTTCTAAAAATTTGCTTTGGAATGAGGAGAAAACACCACCTTAACATGCGCAAACACCTCAAAACTACGTTGCGCTTTTTTTTAAGCGTTATTTAGTTCATCACAAATCCATCATCATCATTATCATTTGAGCCTTTTATTAGTCCACTGCTGAACATGCGCCTCCCACATTTGAGATTGCCACAAAAGTTTTTAGCTCTTTTTCTCTTTCTTTAGAGGGATTTTGTAACCGGAGTTAATCTATTCAGATGTATCAGGAAGATACTGCTGCCCATCTCCTGGTTTTTATTTTCCCTTCGTCGTCTTTCGCCACACTTACGGGATGAGATGAATGGTAGATTCTCTTAAACCGCCAAAACACGGCACTCATCATAAATAATTCTTTTAAATCCATTCTAGCTCAAATATGAATTTGCAAGTTCCTCACTAGCTGATAAGCTTCCAAAGCTGAATATGTTAATGGGGGATTAGCGACTTTCGCTCGGCGCTCGACTTTCAGCGAAGCTTGATGTAATCCCGCTGCCTTTAAGCGCCTTACAACTAACAAATACCTAGACTCGTATCAGAAATGTAGAGACATTTTATATGTTTGATATAACTTCATGTCATTAAGTTTGATTTATATATTTAACAATAATTGTACACAAAATTATGCACTGATGAATAGAATATAGAATAAAATATAGATCATTTACATAATACTCATTGAACGTATTGTTTTTAAGCTACACTGGTTCGCAAAGAAATGCCTCTATCCTGGGAAGAACCAGGAAGGAACCCAGCGGGATTTTTTTTTTTTAATTTAAAATTAATATACAATTACAACATTATTATACAGATGTAGGAATAGCTTGGCAGCGATCACTTCATACCCAGGGGTTATCATCATCCATGTATTCCTTAATATTATAATAAACCTTTTTACAAATGAAAAAGAAAATGTACGAAGTCACTGCTAATATCATTTAGATTTTTCTTCCAGCTGGCTTGTTACTATACAGGTTTAAAGAGAAGAATATACAGTTCAGCATATTTATTTTATTTCACTAAAGTGACGGAACGAGCAAAACGTTCACCTGATGGTAAGTGTAACGTCTGCCCATAACAAATCCTGTGTCACCCACAAAATTACTGTGTGACACCACACTGCGCCCGTCACCTTGAGACATCAGTTCTTAAGTCTCATATGCCCAGTGATTACTCTAGCTCTCAGAGCCCTTCAAACCGAAACACAGTAATGTTTGCACAGTACTGCTTCACGGCAGAATAACTGGCCCTGGGGTGGTACCTACTAGACGGAATCCTGCATAGGAATCCTACCACCAGTCAATGAAATATTTACATAAGTTATACTTATATTAAAATACATACATACATAGAGTCACGCCTCTTCCCCATTGGGGTAGGCAAAGACCACATCTTATCACTTGCTACGATCTGATACATCTTTCGCTTCTACTACTTTCATTCCTATGCAAGAATCCGTCTAGGTAGGTACCACCCCAGGGTCAGTTATTCTGCCGTGAAGCAGTAGTGTGCGAACATTACTGTGTTTCTGTTTGAAGAGCACTGTGAGCTAGCATAATCACTGGGCATATGAGACTTAAGAAGTGATGGTTTAATTATTATAATTGCATTATATATATATATATATTATATGGCCGTGTGGTGGCGGCTCGTTAAAAGAATACTACCACTCCATCTCATCCAATGGATCTCGTAAAAGGCGAGTAAGGAATTAAACTGCACTGTGCACCCAACAGCGCATGGTGGCGATGGGCTCACCACCTATCACACCGAGTGCATTATATTGTTTTGGTGAAACGTGGATTGTGACAGTCATCTGTTTTTGCAGTGAGTGCCCAGTCTCTGACTACCCCTTATGGGATACAGTCGTGATCTTATGTATGTATGTATGTTTGTATGTATGTATGTATTTATTTATTATAATTATTAAATTAATAACTGATTTTTTTATTTTTTATTGGATAAAGTGACGAAACAAGCAAAACGCTCACCTGATGGTAAGTGCAATGTCCGCTCACAACAAATGCTGCAATTTAGCGAATTGCCTTTAAAATATATTTCACAATTTTTATTTGCGCTTTACCTTTAAAAGTCTCTCACTCTCTTAGAGTCTCTCACTCTCTTACAGGTAACGCTAACGCTCACTACCTCTGACCCAATTTCCATAAATTTCAAATTCACGTCAACTGTAACTTTACTATAGTTAATAGAATCAGGCGTTACTTTGCGGAAATCCATTATAATGAAGAAAAGTAAGTTACTTTGCTAAGATCCGCATGCAAAATATAAAAATGGTGTATATTACCTAGTTTTTTGAAGTGCACCACCCGCCCTCCCTCAGTAGCGTGCACAAGCAAACTAACACCGCCACCAGGAACCGGCACCAGGTACCCTCCACCAACCACTACAATACCACCACTAGATAATATACACCACCGAAGCCGAGAACACGACACGTGTTTCGCCCCAAAACGAGGCATTATCAAGCGTAATAGACTCTACGACAGGCGGCCGCCGAGTGAGCGGCGCGGTCAAAGAGCTGCCTATTTATACTACAGGTGACGCAAACGGCCCCCACCTACGACATTGCGATTACAATATCGTGATAGCGACCGCTTGCTCACACAATCCACCACCCGAATTACATAAGCAGCCGTTTGCGACCGAATTGATAGCAAACGACTACTTCGAGTATATTTAAACTTTAAGTACTGGATTTAAAGATATTTAAAAGAATTCACCACTTTTAAATATCTTTAAATCCAGTACTTAAAGTTTAAATAAACTATAATCTTTACGGGTTCAGATTTGCATATATATGCGCATCGTATTGATGGCGTCGAAACCGTTTTGTATTTGTGTTGGGAACAAAAACGGGCGAGTTACGTGAATTTATGACCCCGCTGGGATCGAACCGGCTATCTATTTCCACAAAGTTTGTGAGGGAACAGTTTTTGTATTATTATGTGGTATAGCGTAATATAATCCAATGTTAAATTTAAATTAGTGATTAATGGTAATTTCTGTTTGAATGTAGGTCAAGCAAAGCAATATGCTAATTTATTTTTAACTAAATATGCTTGGTGGGTACTTGGCGCTCGCCGTATATTTACTAGTACTTTTTACTTATTACTTATACAATAAAAAAAAATTAAAGTCGTATCATCGTTTCAGCCTATCACTAGTCCACTGCTGAACATAGGCCTCACCCATAGCTATTGCAGCTCCCAATTAGAATAATAACATTTACTCGCTTACTGTTGCCGTCCTTACTGTAGTTTGGGCCGACTGAAAATCAGCGCTGCGATTCCGCGGCTTATGCTGGGACGGTCCCTTCCGCCGCTTCATCACCGCACACACAAACACATTTTTTTTCCTCTTTACATTGTTATTATTATTTAGCCGTGTGGTGGCGGCTCGTTAAAAGAATACTACCACTCCATCTCATCCAATGGATCTCGTAAAAGGCGAGTAAGGAATTAAACTGCACTGTGCACCCAACAGCGCATGATGGCGATGGGCTCACCACCTATCACACCAAGTGCATTATATTGTTTTGGTGAAACGTGGATTGTGGCAGTCATCTGCTTTTGCAGTGAGTGCCCAGTCTCTGACTACCCCTTACGGGATACAGTCGTGATCTTATGTATGTATGTATGTACATTGTTATTTTTCTTTAATTTTTTTTTGTATTGTGTGTTGTGTGTAGATGGCAAGTGTCGGAATAAATGTCTTTAATGTCTCTAATGTCAATTGGGGGGGATTTTGGAGAAGTCGAAAAAAATAAGACTTCCCTTGCGTTCTCACGAGCAGTATAGTGACAGCATGGCATATGGTGTTAATTTCCGCGAATAAAAGCTGTCGCACCTCGTTAGGAAAGAGGTTAGAATAGTAATCATAAAAATTAAACGCCATAAAATTCTTAAAATTAGTTTTATTAAATCATTTAACTTATTTAACATTAAATATGATATCTCTGAACGCCAAATGAATAGAGTTCCAGTACGGCGCAACTGGAAAATCAGTCCTTGTTTTGAGGCGGTATCGCCATCATCATTATCACCATTTCAGTCATCACTAGTCCACTGCTGAACATAGGCCTCCCCCATAGAATGCTAAGAAAGTTTTAAGTTAATATTTTGGGGGGATTTTGCCATAGCTACCACGCTAGGCAGGCGCAGTTTATTTATTCAGATGTTGATTTCTATAAAGGAATTCGTCTAGGTAAGTACCGTCGCAGTGCAAGTTATTCTCCTGTAAAGCAGTAGTGTGCAAACATTACTTTGTTACGGTTTGAAGGGCACTAAAGCTAGGGTAATCACTGGGCATATGAGACCTACGCAACCATATCTAAGGGGATAGGCGCAGTGTTGTACACAGAAATGTCCTGGGAAACCACCAGGTGAACGTTTTGCTCGTCTCGTCATGTTATCAAATAAAAGAAGAGCGAAAGATGTGTCAGGATATTTGCAAGTGGTAAGATGTGATCTCTACCTACCCAAATGGGAATAAGACGCGACTAGATATGTATGTTTAGTACTTTATTGTATCCTGATGTGATTTTCACAACAGTGTAGTTTAAAGATGTGGTCTCTGCCTACCCCTATGGGAAAGAGGCGTGACTGTATGTATGTATGTATGCATGTATGTATGTAGTTTAAAGTTACAGCCTATAAGTGTCCCACTTCTGAGCACAGGCCTCCTCTCATTTCTGAGAGGGTTTTTGGAGCCGGGAAAAGTCTGCCACTCTGCTCCAATGCGGGTTGGCGGACTTCACATGTCTTCGAAATATTTATTATTCCTCAGACACGCAGGTTTCCTCACGATTTTTTAAGTGCTGACTTACCACGTGCTCGGCGTAGATCGGACTACAAATAATAATTAAAAGCTGAAGGTACTCCGGGTTAACTATGACATCGGGACAACTGTCACCTCAGTCCCCCCGTGACCATGGGTGCTGTAAAGCGTCCGAAACGTCGGGTAAAAAAAGTAGTTTTATTTAAATATTTAAAATTGAAATTAACAAATTTATTAGTGCCGGCACCGGGAATCGAAACCAGGTCACTAGCGTACTATGAAATTTAAAGCGAGCGCCTAGCCGCTGACCAACCACGGCTCACCGTGTAGTTAATTTCACTACAATTTATTTTTCATGTTACTGAGTTTTGCCGACATTTTATTGAAGTGTCGTAATGTGGGAACGCTAAAATTTCAACTAATGCAAATTCACGGAACACTCACGAACGTGCACTTGTAAAGTTACGTGTACGTAAGCGTTCTTGTTGACGTCACTGCACGCGATCGAAACCGCGGGTGACAACAAGTATTATAAATGTCAAATGTATGCGCGATTTCTGTGTACGAGTATATGTATACATACATATTACTGGTGGTAGGATTCCTATGCAGGAGTCCGTCGAGGTAGGTACCACCCCAGGGTCAGTTATTCTACCGTGAAGCAGTAGTGTGCAAACATTACTGTGTTTCGGTTTGAAGGGCACTGTGAGCTAGCGTAATCACTGGGCATATGAGACTTAAGAACCTATGTCTCAGGGTGATGGGTACAGTGTAGTGTCACACAGAAATTTACTGGGTGGCACAGCATTTGTTTTGGGCAGACGTTGCACTTACCATTAGGTGAACGTTTTGCTCGTTTCATAACTTTATCGAATAAAAAAAAACCTTATATGGGAATAAGGCGCGACTGTATGTATGTATAACCTTCCTCAATGAAATTGCTATCTAACGCAAAAATATTTTTTCTAATCGGATTATTTCTTGAGAATAGCATGTTCAAATATATAACAAACTTTCCAGCTTTATTTAAGAAGTAAGATATAAAAGATTACATACATACATACATAATATCACGACTGTATCCCATAAGGGGTAGTCAGAGACTGGGCACTCACTGCAAAAACAGATGACTGCCACAATCCACGTTTCACCAAAACAATATAATGCACTTGGTGTGATAGGTGGTGAGCCCACCGCCACCATGCGCTGTTGGGCGCGCAGTGCAGTTTAATTCCTTACTCGCCTTTTACGAGATCCATTGGATGAGATGGAGTGGTAGTATTCTTTTAACGAGCCGCCACCACACGGCAAAGATTATAAATATATATATATATATATACTAGCGAACCCGACACGTTGTCCTGCCCGAACGTACGCTTGCCTGCTGTTAACAGATTCAGCAAACGAATTTTCGATATTCGAATGATCTATAAACTATATACTGAGTGACTTTTGTCCTTTACCTAGAACTCTATAACAAGGCGCTGCGAATTGGACCCGGTAGGCGGCGGGTCCAATTCTGAATGTAATCCATTTTTTTTTATTGGATAAAGTGATGAAACGAGCAAAACGTTAACCTGATGGTGAGTGCAACGTCTGCCCATAACAGTTGCTGTGTCACCCAGAACATTTCTGTGTGACACCACACTGCGTCCGTCACACTGAGACATCAGTTCTTAAGTCTCAAATGCCCAGTGATTACGCTAACTCATCATCAATTCAAACCGAAACACACAAATGTTTGCACACTACTGCTTCACGGCTGAATAACTGGCCCTGGGGTGGTACCTACCTAGACGGATTCCTGCATAGGAATCCTACCACCAGTAAACAGGGAACCACACAAAACAATTCATCAACATCGGTTCAGACGTTTAGGAGGAGTTCTGTGACATACACACGCACAGAAGAATTATATATATAAAGCTATAAGCTATATATAGATTTCCGGCAGAGTAGAATAGCACCTACCTCTTACCTACCGAGGTCTCGTGAGGCACGGGCAGACTTTATACGAGCAGAATAATACCATAACATGTAATGCTGTCACTATACTGCTTGTGGGAATCCAATGGGGAGAAAGATTTTTTGGACTCTGACCAAAATGGCGGCGTCGTGGTTTCCCACCCTGATGGGTGGTCTCGTGTCCTGCGTGGGCCAAAAGTGGGATGCGTGTGTGGCCTGTGCCTAACTCTTTATATGGAAAAAAACCGTGATTATATGTTGTTTTTTTTGTAAGGTGTTTTCGTAGTAAGTGAACTACTGAATACTTATGATTTGAATCGATGTTACCAGTCACACGCTAACACTACGACCATACCCTTACAGCTAGTTAATGACCAGGCTAATGATGGCTCTCTGTGCCTTGCGAATGTTTAATGTCCGTCCTGTTGTTAGGCGCTACGGGTTATTTAGTTTATAATAAAAGACCCTATGTTCAGACAACATTATTCAAATTCAGTAGAAACAAGGGTGAAGGAAAGTAAGTTAATTTGCTAAGATCCGCATGCAAAATATAAAAATGGTGTATATTACCTAGTTTTTTGAAGAGCATCGCCCGCCCTCCCTCAGTAGCGTACACAAGCAAACTAACACCGCCACCAGGAACCGCCACCAGGTACCTTCCACCAGCCACTACAATACTACCACTAGATAATATACACCACAGAAGTCGAGAACACGACACGTGTTTCGCCCCAAAACGAGGCATTATCAAGTGTCATAGACTCTACGACTGATGACCGCCGAGTGAGCGGTGCGGTCAAAGAGCTGCTAGTATATACTATAGGTGACGCAAACTGCCCCCACCAACGACATTGCGATTACAATATCGTGATTGCGACCGCTTGCTCACACAATCCACCACCCGAATTACATAAGCAACCGTTTGCGACCGAATTGATAGCAAACGACTACTTCGAGTATATTTCAACTTTAAGTACTGGATTTAAAGATATTTAAAAGTGGTGAATTCGAGACGTTTGTTTGTTCATTCAGCAGTGTAATGTTATTATTTTTATTTTTATTATTTCTAATTGTTCCAGCACACACAGCCGAAGCCCCTTGTCGCAAATATGTAAGACTTTAAATGTGTGGTCGCTAGTTAGGTTAGGTTAGGTTAGGTTAGTTAGCCAGTTTCCAAAAGATGTTTTGCGAAGTGTGATCTGTCGGGATTGCAAATTCTGTACGCGGCCAAATGCTCCTTGTATCGGGTATCGAAATTGCGACCTGTCTGACCTATCATAATGAAGGAAATGCAAAGGAATGCGGAAATCCATTATAATGAAGGAAAGTAAGTTAAGTTAATCTCGTCGTTTCAGCCTATCAATAGTCCACTGATGAACATAGGCCTCCCCCATAGATTGCCACGAAAGTTTGTAGCTGTCGTTTCGGGTGGATTTTGCAATAGTTGCCACGCTTGGCAGACGGGTTGGCAACCGCAGTTTATTTATTCAGATGTTCCAGCAAGATGCTGCTGCCCATCTCCTGGTTTTAATTTTCCCTCTGTCGACTTTTACGACACCCAGAGGATGAGATGGAATGGTAGATTC
Organism: Luehdorfia chinensis; assembly: GCA_019845155.1. Lineage (NCBI taxonomy): Eukaryota > Metazoa > Arthropoda > Insecta > Lepidoptera > Papilionidae > Luehdorfia > Luehdorfia chinensis. Next base: position 5,027,312 of record JAHVAK010000390.1, read on the forward strand.
TCTTAAGCCGCTACCACACGGCCTTAGGCCACACTAAGTTAATCTAGGTGCTCTTCAAAAACTAGGTAACATACAGGATTTTATATTTTACATGCGGATCACAGCAAATTAACTTTCTTTCCTTTATTATAATGGATTTACGCAAAGTAACGATTGTTTCTATTAACTATATCAGAAAGCTGTTTTAATCGTAATTTTTTAAATAAGTAAAACCGTACAATTAATCCACTGAACGGTCTTAGCAAACAAAGGAGTTGCGTGTTGAATTAAATGCGTAAATAGCGCAATGGAAGAAAATTACGGCTATAATTTCATTAGCCTGATAGCTCGCGAGCTCGACCGCGCCCTCGCCAACGTACGTTGCGCCGAGTTCCACGTGCCTTTAAAACCAATTAACAACCATTTTCACAGTATAATTTTATTTATTGATAAAAGTGCCAGCGTATAAATGTGAGGGATATACTGAGCACAGGAATCCTCACTTTTTTGAGAAGGTTTTGAAGCCGTGTAAAGTCCGCCACACCATTCCATTGCGGTTTGGCGGATATTACAAAAGTAAAGCAGCCGATGGACAGCGGCATTTTCCTGGAGCATCTGAATAAATATTTTATTTCTTTTTATTTCTTTGGGAAGCTTATAGCTATACAAAAGTACTTATTGGCGATAAATTATATACAGAAAAGCTATTAAAAAGCTGCCACAATTATACAAAGACAAGGTAAAAAATTAACTTCAATGAGTACACGAGCTTATAACATAAAAGAGAAAAAAAAAGAAAGAATCAGGCAGTAAATTGATTAATAAGAACACGTCTAACAGAATTAACATTACATACATACATACATACATAAGATCACGACTGTATCCCATAAGGGGTAGTCAGAGACTGGGCACTCACTGCAGAAGCAGATGACTGCCACAATCCACGTTTCACCAAAAAAAATAGAATGCACTTAGTGTGATAGGTGGTGAGCCCATCGCCACCATGCGCTGTTGGGTGCACAGTGCAGTTTTATTCCTTACTCGCCTTTTACGAGATCCATTGGATGAGATGGAGTGGTAGTATTCTTTTATCGAGCCGCCACCACACGGCACCAGTAATTAACATTACTGGAAAATAAATCAATTTGGTTGTCCTTGGAAGCATCATTAAATAAACTGCATGCTCTTATAATAAAGCTATTTTTACGATAGTTAGTATGTGTAAGAGGCACTTGAAATACATTGGACAACCGAGATGAATAAGAAGGAACGCTAATTAATAATTTTTGTAGTAAATCGCTACAGTCTATGATTGCGTTAGCTATTTTCATTATATAAATAATATCGGCTATGTTTCTCCTCACACGTAGGGGAAGTAGGTGTAATCTTTTGCAACGTTGCTCATACGGTTCATAGAGTATACCAAACTTAAAATACAGAAATCGGGTGAACTTTTTTTGTACTCGTTCGATTCTGTCAATATAAACGTTATAACGCGGATTCCAAACTTCAGATGCATATTCGAGGTGACTGCGGACATAAGCACAATAAAGCACTTCTAACGATTTCACATTCGTGAAAGGAGTGGATGACCTCATTACGAATCCAAGCGCCTTTACGGACTTTTTGACATTTTTTTGTATATGATCATCAAACGTTAATTTATGATCATGAATAACGCCAAGGTCATGGCTTAGGGTTTCTCTCTGCAATAAAAGGCCTTTAAGTTTGTAATCATACTGTATTGTATTTTGTTTGCGAGAGTACGTCATACAGAAACATTTCGAAATATTTACATCTAATTTATTTAATCTACAGTATTCATCGAGTCTGTATAGATCTTCTTAAAGAAGATTAGCATTAAGCATATTGTTAACAGTATTGAATACTTTCATATCATCTGCGTATAAAATAAATTGAGAATGCTTAAAACAATATTTTATGTCGTTTAAAAATATTTTAAATAAGAGAGGTCCCAACAGTGACCCTTGTGGAACTCCTGACGGAATATCCACCCAGCATGAACTTGTATGTTTGTAAGCGACTCCTTAGGGCTCGATTTTCTCCTACTTTGAACGATCCGATTTAATTCAAATTTTGCACACCTGTCAAAGACCGATGACAATGCAATAATTCGTCTAACAAATAAAAAATAATAGTTTAAAAAACTAAAAAAACCCGCTTTTAAAGAAGATCGAACAAAATTACTCAATAGATGGCGCTAATATATTCCTGTTATACCACCTCTATAACCGGAATATATTAGCACCCTCTATTGATAAATAAGAAAAAAAAATTATTTTAAAAAAAGCGTGGGGTGCTTTATGAGATATCATCGAAATGATAATCCTTCATCACATATCTGTCAATGAAATATTTATAACTATAGACACCATGCACCCCATGCTTTTTTAAAATCAAAAGTTTTGTTTCTTATTTATCAATGGATATATGGCGCTAATATATTCCTGTTATACCTCAATTTATAACTACTAGGTGGATTGAAAAGTACTCGGCCTAACACAGATCCATTCAATTCTAAAAATCAAATCTACCCACATTATTTAGTTCAGTTCAGACTAGTTCATTGTGTGAAGATCGAAACGTGTGCGATAATTATTTGTGATTTTATAGAATAGAATAGAATAAATTTTTATTCAATATAGATTATTTACATAATACTTATTGAAAGTCATTTTTTTTTCTTTTTTTAAACTACACTGGTTCGCAAAAATGCCTCTGTCCTGGGAAGAACCAGTAAGAAACCCAACAGGCTTTTTTTTTTTAGTCATTTTTAAAATAATGTACAATAACAGCAGTATTATAAAGATGTAGAAATGGCTTGGCGGCGATCACCTCATTCCCAGGGGTTATCATCATCTATGTATTCTTTAATATTATAATAACCCTTTTTATGAAGTCTTTTAAACTTAAACTTAAAAGTTAAAATTTAAACTTTTTGATTGAAAGACTTTTAGCACTTTCTGGGATTTTGTTGTAAAAACGTATACATTGCCCCATAAAAGAGTTACTGACTCTGTGAAGTCGGGTAACTGGCATAATTAATTTGTGCTTGTTCCTGGTATTCACATTATGAACATCACTTTTTTTAGTGAACTGGTTTATGTTCTTGTGTACATACAAAACGTTTTCAAATATATATTGAGAGGCCAAGGTTAAGATATTAATTTCTTTAAATTTATCCCTAAGAGACACTTTAGAGCCAAGATTATAAATAGCTCTTACGGCCCTCTTTTGCAAAACAAAAATCACTTCAACATCAGTTAAACAACTCAACTTCAACATAACAAAATACCATAAGACATTATGCTATGAAAATAACTAAAATAAACCAATCTAGCAGTTTCAACGTTAGTCAAATTCCTAATTTTTTTTACAGCGTAAGCTGCAGAGCTAAGTCTACTTGCTAGTTTAGATATATGGGGGCTCCATTGAAGTTTTGTGTCAAGAGTTATTCCAAGAAAGACAGCAGTATCCACAAGGCTCAACTCTTCCCCATTCACAAGCACATTTACATCTAATTGTTTAACATTTGGTGTTGTGAATTTAATACATTTTGTTTTATTGCCGTTTAAAAGCAAATTATTAACGTTAAACGTTATAAATTTATTAACAAAGTAATCGGTCATAATTTCCGCGAATGGAGCAAATCGAGCAGCGTGCCGTCATTAAGTACCTCCATAAGAAGGGGCTATCATCAAAAGCCATCCATGATGACATGGTCAGTACATTAGGCGATTGTGCTCTGTCATATTCATCCTTCAAAAAATGGATAGCAGAATTTAAGCGTGGTAGAGAGAGTGTGAAAGATGAACCCCGCTCTGGAAGGCCTTCGACGTCAACTACTGACGAAAATATTAAAAAAGTACTTGATTTAATAATGGGAGACCGCAGATTAAAAATTAGAGAGATAGCCGAGATTATAGGCATCTCTTATGAACGAACTCAAAACATCATTGTCAACGAGTTGGGTTTCCACAAGGTGTCTGCGAGGTGGGTTCCGCGACTGCTTTCAGTTGAACAAAAAAGGACGCGATTGACTATTTCACGCGACTGTTTGAAGTTATTTGAAGCCGATGCAGATGATTTTTTGAATCGTTTTGTTACTATGGACGAAACATGGGTTCATTACTGTACACGGGAAACAAAACAACAATCAAAACAGTGGAGAAGACCTGGTTCACCACCCCCTAAAAAGGCTAAGTCGATTTTGTCGGCAAATAAGGTGATGGCTTCAGTATTCTGGGACTCGAAAGGTGTGATTATGATTGATTATCTTGAAAGGGTTCAGACTATAAACACTGATTACTACTGCACCTTACTAGACGTAGTACGTTTTTGTGACGTTTAGTGACGTTTTTCTTTTATTTCCTCTCGTAAACGACGGTTTAAGAGAGGAAATAAAAGAAAAACGTCGAGGAATGCTCAGAAGAAAAGTCCTGTTTCATCAAGATAACGCCCGTGTCCACACGTCAGTACAGTCAATGGCTGGAATTCACAACTGTGGCTTTGAACTGTTACCGCATCCGCCGTATTCACCTGATCTGGCACCATCAGACTTCTTTCTGTTCCCTAACCTAAAAAGCACTTGGGAGGTCAAAGATTTTCGACAAACGACGAGGTCAAAGCAGCTGTAGACGCATATTTTGACTCTAAGGAAGAATCATTTTTTTAACGGTCTAAATGCTTGGAAGGGGAGGTGGCAAAAGTGTATTGAACTTGATGGTGATTATGTAGAAAAATAAAAATATAACTGATTTAGTATGTGTTTATTTTCTTGGTTAGGCCGAGTACTTTTCAATCCACCCTCGTATTGTCACCATGCACCCCACGCTTTTTTTTAAAGTAAAACATTTTTTTTCTTATTTACACTATTATTCATTTATATTTATTAGAATTTTATTACACTATTCTGAATTGAAATTTATTAAAGTTTATTTTCTATTTTTTAGTTTGGTTTTCTATATAAAGCGTGTATTTTAGTTTTTTAAAACTATTATTTATTGATAGGGTTTTCAAACCGAGAAGAGTCCGCCACGCTGCCCAAATGCAGGTCGGCTGACTGTACATGTCACTCCATGACATTCCCCAGGGCTGTTACCATAGCTATATCTTGATTCTCAAATAAGGATGAATTACAAAACAAATATTCATGAATTCTCTTCTACAGTCCAAACTGACCGACCGTAAAGAAAAATAATAAACGTTAACTGCCAATTCGTCAGGATCGGCCTCATGAAACTTATTAAGTAAACAGTCCAAGTTAGAATAAGGCCCGAACAAGAAAGAAATTCTGTTAATACAATAACTGTAGACATTACCCACTAGTGATGTTCCATACGTAAATATGCGACAACTTTTTAAATATATTTTTTATAGTTAAAAGTGACGAGACGAGCAAAACGTTCACCTGATGGTAAGTGCAATGTCCGATTGTTTTGATCCCATAACAAATGCTGTGTCACCTAGAACATTTCTGATCTTAACTCTCATATGCCCAGTGATTTATTTAGATTAGTAGTCCTCATTTTGGGGGATTTTGCCACCGCAGTTCATTTATTCAGATGTTCCAGGAATATGGTTTGTATTATTTTGATCTTTTATTTTTATTTATTTATTTCATCTTTATTGTAACACCTTAATGTAAGGAATACAATGGGCGGACTTAATGCCTACAGGCATTCTGTGCCAGTCAACCCTGGGAGACTAGAAAACTGATGGCAGATGCAAATATGTAAAATATGTAGTGTGGTGTGAAAATATAAATACTATTACATAATAATTATATAATAATAAAAATAATCAACATCAATATAAATATTCACAAAATTAAGAGATAAATACATACATACAAATAATAAATATAATACAAATAATACTTTTATAAACAAAATAAGACGTGAAATAAGAGCATCAGTTTGCCTCCAAATATTGTTCTGTAAGAACCCATTCGAAAGAGCTTTTGTTGTTTGTTTACTCATTATCGACTATGCAGATGTGTGTTATCCAGATCTATCACAAAATCTCACTAAATTGGAGCGCCTTCTTAATAATTCTATAAGATTTATTTACGGCCTACGTAAGTATGAGCACATATCCTCTTATCGTTCAAAGCTTAAATGGCTCTCCATTCGTCAAAGGCGTAGCTCTAGAATTTTATTAGTACTCAATTTTACACGATTCTAATTCTCCGTTTTATCTTAAAAATGACTTCCAATTTCTTTATTGGACTCATGATCGAATTCCTCGCTCTTCAAATAGTCTAAAAATTATTCCACAGCATCATGCTGGATTTTTCAACTCTTCTTTCACAGTTCAGGGTACACTCCTCTGGAATGCCCTTCCTGATGCTATCAGGAATGCACCCAACAAAACTCCTTCGAAAGGCTTCTTAGAGAACAATATTTGGAGGCAAACTGATGCTCTAATTTCTTTATAGTAGTAATTTTCATTCCAAGGCTAGGGTGGAGAATCTTATATATATTATAATATTATATATATATATATATATAATTATATAATTATATATATATATATATATAATTATATATTATAATATGATTTATAACTTTATTATAGGATCTCCCTAGTTAGTAGGATTAGTCACAATCGAAATCGCAGATAAATGTAGTTATGTTACTTTGTGCATACTAGCGATAAAGCTTATGGTGTAAGTCATGTAGTTTTCGAGGCGGGCAACCCTAGATAGGTTACTTTAATAGTATAGTATTTGAAGTATTACTTGATCATTATTAGAAAAATTTGTAATGTTTTGATTTTTCATCATCATCATTTCAGCATATTACTAATCCACTGCTGAACATAGATTGCCACAAAAGTTTGTACCTAAAATTTCAAGAAGGAATTTTCAATGAGGGGATTTCGCTGTAGTTGCCACGCTTGGCAGGCGGCTTGGCAACAAAAAGTTTTCATTTTCCCTGTGGTGGTAGATTCTCGGAGACGTACTGCACAGTGAAAAATATCGCTCCAAGAAAGTCGATAGAAACAGGTGGGTCAAGATCTTGTTATGTGCCAGTAAAGCAGCTCACTGCGATATTCAGCGGTGGTTCCGTGATGGCTTCAAATTATGATGATAAAACATTTTAATGATAAATATTTAATGAAATTCTTTATTCTGTAATATTTTACGCAAACATATGTAAACATGTGGCGGCCACTTCGTTCGCTTCCCGTGGGCGAAATTGGGCTACTGACGTGACTAGCTTTTATCTAAACAGGGAGCTAACAGCACCTGAGACCTCCCGATTATCGCAAAGGGAAAAAAAGTTAATTTTATAAGATCCGCGTGCAAAATATAAAATGGTATTCCTTAGTTTTTCCGCCGACGCCAAATACCCTCCATCACTACAACACTACCACTAGTCAATACACACCACTGAAGTCGAGAACACGACACGTGTTTCACCTCAAAACGAGGCATTATCAAGTTATATTGATTCTACGATAGTCAGCCGCCGAGCAAACCATATTAAATTTTGCATATGGATCTTGGCAAATTAACTTTCTTTCAAATGAAACTAATTTAAAGGATTTTATCGCGTTTAATTTTGTTATTTATAACCCGACGTTTCGAGTGCTTTACAGCACCCATGGTCACGGGGGGATTGAGGTGACAGATGTCCTGATGTCATAGTTAACCCGGAGTACGCAGAAAGAGCTAACTGTGTCTTGAAGTCTTGCAGTGGTATGCTTGGTTTTTGACTTAATTTTATTAATTATAGGATCCCAAGCTGGTGGTAATACCCAACCATCTTCTCTATTAAAATTAGGATGTTTTTCAATTTCAATAGCCTCGCGAATCATCCTTGGTAGGTATCGGTGTTCTTTTGCGAGGATTTGTGGTTTATCAAATCTGATGTAATGGTTGGGATGATCCAGAACATGGACACAGACTGCAGACTCGAAACGTCGGGTTATAATTAACAAAAATAAACGCGATAAAATCCGTAAAATTAGTTTCATTTAAATGTGTAGTGTTCGCGTAAATATAAGAAATCATTAACTTTCTTTCCTTTATTATAATGGATTCCCGCAAAGTAACGACTGATTCTTTTAACTCGCAATTACCGTCACAGCATTCTTCATTAAATATAAACAATATATCAATTATCACTTATATATAGGGGCAACAACAATTTATCAATTTATATATAGGGGCGTCGTCTTTTGATGCCCCAAACAAGTAAGAAAAGTAAAGTAACAGCCTATGAATCTCCCACTGCTGAACACAGGCCTCCTCTCATTTCTGAAAGGGTTTTGGAGCACGGAAGAATCCGTCACGATGCTCCAGTGCAGATTGGCGGACTTCATGAATTGTTTCTCTTAGATTTGTAGGTTTCCGCATGATGTTTTCCTTAACCGTCGACCGTGGTAAATCAGCAATTTTTCTTTTACTGGTGCCGTCCCACCGGGATACGAACTCAGGCGTATTATGAAATTTAAAGCGAGCGAGAGGGCTAGACCCCCTGAGCTACCACTCTATTTATCCAGTACCGTGGGTGCGTTTTACTAACATAAATACAATACATACATACATAAATATGATCACGACTGTATCCTATAAGGGGTAGTAAGAGACTGGGCACTCACTGCAAAAACAGATGACTGCCACAATCTACGTTTCACCAAAACAATAAAATGCACTTGGTGTGATAGGTGGTGAGCCCATCGCCACCATGCGCTGTAGGGTGCACAGTGCAGTTTAATTCCTTACTCGCCTTTTACGAGATCCATTGGATGAGATGGAGTGGTACGAGTACTATTCTTTTTACAAGCCGCTACCACATGGCTCGTAATTACAATAATTAAAAATTAAAAGTAAAGTAACAGCCTATAAATGTCCTACTGCTGAGCACAGGTCTTCTCTCATTTCTAAGAGGATTTTGGAGCTGGGAATAGTCCGCCACGCTGCTCCAATGCGGGTTGGCAGACTTCACATACCCACGAAATATTTCTATTTCTCGGAGATGCAGGTTTCCTCACGATGTTTTTCTTCACCGCCAAGAACGTTGTAAATCAGCAGTTAAAATTATAAAACAAATTTAGAGGTGCAGGCACCGGGGATCGAACCCAGGTTACACGCGTACTATGAAATTAAACCATTATCCGCGGCGTAGAAATCAGGTACTCTAAGCACTAGGTATTTCGGTGGCCGATTATGAAACGTAGGATACATGGACGACAAAAGTTCATTGGATTTAAAAGCCGTGAAAGCTTAGTTCATAGCCGATGATGATGTCCTCCTGGCCGATTGTCGACCACAGAAGCTATGAACTGCACAGGAGATATTATAGTGCCACAAATGTACGCGCAAGCACTCACTCGTCACAGCCTACCCTGTCTATACCTATATCTTGGGCTGAAATACTATAGTGGTGGTAGGATTCCTATGCCGGAATCCGTCTAGTTAGGTTCCACCGCATGGCCAGTTATCCTGCCGTGAAGCAGTAGTGTGCAAACACTACTGTGTTTCGATCACAAATAGGATCACAAGCCGGAGGTAGCACCCAACCATCTTCCCTATTGAAATTAGGATGCTTTTTAATTTCAATAGCCTCGCGAATCATTTTTGGTAGGAATCGGTGTTCTTTTGCAAGGATTTGTGGTCTATCAAATCTGTCCATTACATGGTTGGGATGATCCAGACAACATGGTCACAGACTTCAGACTTCCTAAAGCGTCGATGCTTCACATCAGCTTTATGTTCTTTAACGTGGGTTTTTATCCATCTTTTAGTTCGCTCTATGCGAGAGGGCCAAATTCATAATCTAGGTTGCATACTCCTGCACCTTGTAGAGGGACATTACACTTGACAGGTGGTAAAAATTTCTCTTCTTCGGCGCTTGAAGAATGTTTTGTTGGAAGCTCGCTTCAAGATATAGCTAATCTTGTCTTTACAATAAATAACTGTTTATTAAAAGAACCATGTTATGTATGTGACAGACAGACACAGAAATGTTCCGGGCAAACTTTGCACCTATCATCAGTGAACATTTTGCCCGTTTCGTCAATTAATCCAATGAAAAATAAAAATAAACAATACAGTATAACTTAACAAATCAAATGTGAATTAAGATTTCCCTTGAGATGTGAAGTGTGAATGGGAGGCGGTTAACCCTTGCCTCGCTTTTGTTCACAACCCCCCGCTTAAGAGAGTTTGTTTTGTACTGTGGTATGTATAATCGAGTACGTTCACAAGGTTCACTGCTTCAAACAAGAGCTGCGAACAGGGAAGTTAAGGATCATTAAGTCCCCCACCGGTCTTGAAACATTTCCACGCCATATTTCCACTTATCGGTTAAATATGTCTGACTCTCTTGATCGAGGACGCGAATTTGTAGTGTTATATGATATATCTGTATATATTTCTGTTTTTTTTTTATCGAACATAATGATGAGACCGGAGCAGGAGACAGCGGCAGCTCGGGAGGCCGGGGTCGCTTACTCTACTGTATTTGTCGGAGAAGGCGACTAGGTCCAGTACTTCCTGACCTCGTGGTACACTGAACCTTCCAATAAAAAGTTGTAACTTCAGATTCACACGTCACTCACAAAAAAAAAAGATAATTAAGGAAAGAAAATTAAGATCCGCATGCCATCCGTATAACTTAGAATGGTGTTTATTACTTCCTTTTTGAAGAGCATCGCTCACCCTTCCACAACAGTGTGCACAAGCAAACTAACACCGCCACCGGGAACCGCCAGCAGATACCTTCCACCACTATAACACTACCGCGTGGCCTAGTGGTCAGAGTACCTGACTTCTAAGCCGCGGGTCCTGGGTTCGAATCCCAGCCGGAGCCAACATTTGTGCTAAAACATAAATTGTTTGGTTTTCGGGTCTGGTTGTGTTGTGATTGTTCCCGTGTTTCTGACACTGCATCCTAGCCTACCTCCGATCTTATCGCATCAGCGTTACATCGGGCGCGGGTAGGTTGGGACGAGTGAGTGCCTCTGTGTTTGCGCGTACACTTGTGGCACTATAATAACTCTTGCGCAGTTGATGGCTCTCGACAGTACTCGGAAGTTGTCGCCGTTGTCGAAATCGGCTAGGAGAACATCATCACATCATCAACACTACCAATACATCACTGAAGTCGGGAGCGCGACGTGTTTCACCTGAATACAAGGCATTATCAAGTGATTCACTCTATGAAAGACAGCCGCCGCGGCGGGGCGGTGCTCTTCCGAAACTCGGTAATTAATACACATACATACATACATACATAAGATCACGACTGTATCCCATAAGGGGTAGTCAGAGTCTGGGCAGTCACTGCAAAAACAGATGACTGCCACAATCCACGTTTCACCAAAACAATATAATGCACTTGGTGTGATAGGTGGTGAGCCCATCGCCATCATGCGCTGTTGGGTGCACAGTGCAGTTTAATTCCTTACTCGCCTTTTACGAGATCCATTGGATGAGATGGAGTGGTAGTATTCTTTTAACGAGCCGCCACCACACGGCTTAACACACATAGGCGAATATAAGCAAATTAACTTCTTCTTTCCTTCGTTTTAAAGAAATTCCGAAAAGTTACGTCCGATTCTATTAATTATTAAAAATACTTAAGTCAACAAAAACTTACAATATAATAATATAAAAATAACTATACATGACAATCCGGTGAAGCTGTGAAAGCCTTCGGGCTATCAGTCATAAAAAAACAAAAACGGTAAACTATTTCTAATTTCTTTTGAAGTGTGCCTTACACTTACAAAAATTAAAAAGATACGTTAAGCATTAAGGTATATAATAGAATCAGGCGTTACCTTGCGGAAATATAATAAAGGAAAGAAAGTTAATTTGCTAAGATCCGCATGCAAAATTTAAAATGGTTTGTATAACCTAGTTTTTGAAGAGCACCGCCCGTCCTCCCTCAACGGCGTGCATAAGGAAACCCATATCGAGAACACTACACGTGTTTCACCTCAAAAATACAAGCAATACCTCATTACAAGGCATTATAAAGTGATATTGACTCTACGATGAAACACGTGTCGTATTCTCGACTTCAGTGGTATGTATTGCCTAGTGGTAGTGTTGTAGTGGTGGAGGGTATCTGGTAGCGGCTTCCGGTGGCGGTATTGGTTTGCTTGTGCACGCTGTTGAGGGAGGGCGGCGCTCTTCAAAACCTAGGTAATACACACCATTTTAAATTTTGCATGCGGATCTTAGCAAATTAACTTTCTTTCCTTTAAGCATTAAGCTGACCGCTCAAAAGAATATGCTGCAAAATATAAAATTGCACAACAATGAGTTAATATTTAACCCATTGAAGCTAGATCAGGGTTTGTGAGCTAACAGTACATTGTAATATCGAGCGGCCTTGGCACACTGCAGTGCCGCTCGCTGCACAGACAGCATAGCGAAAGGGCAGTCTTGCGGATCTCATATGTAATATTGTTATGATAATGTTTGTCGTTAAAAGAATACTACCACTCCATCTCATCCAATGGATCTCGTAAAAGGCGAGTAAGGAATTAAACTGCACTGTGCACCCAGCAGCGCATGGTGGCGATGGGCTCACCACCTATCACACAATGTGCATTATATTGTTTTGGTGAAACGTGGATTGTGGCAGTCATCTGTTTTTGTAGTGAGTGCCCAGTCTCTGACTACCCCTAATGGGATACAGTCGCGATCTTATGTATGTATGAATGTTGTTGTTTGATCTTATAAAACGTTATTTTTTGATGATGTAACTGATTTGTGAATTAAGACAATGCTTAAGTCCTATATTTACTATTTATATCACTGAAAGTCATCATCATCATTTCAGCCTATCACTAGCCTACATTAAATAGATATAACAACATAGGACTCCCCCATATATTGTCACCAAAGTTTGTAGTTCTCATTTTGCCATAGTTGTCGCGCTTTGCTGGCGGATTGCCAACCGTAGTTCATTTATTGAGATGTTCCAGAAAGATGCTGCTGCCCATCTCCTGCTTTCTTTTTCCCTCTTTCGACTATTATGACACCCACGGGATGAGATTGGGTGGTAGATTTTCTTAAGTTGCGTTAAAGTAAATAACTAAATATATGTTTTACAATGAACAGTACCACGTAACTCAAATTATTTGAAGAAGTCAAGGTAGGTTTGAGTAGGCGTTTTATAATTAAAAAAAAGATAAACCACAGTATGAATTCTCCCATAAAGTGAGTGCGTTTTACAGACAAATTTCACACTCACATCACAATCGAACCCGAAAACAACAATTTGTGTTTTTGCACTAATTTTGGCTCCGGCTGGGATTGGAACCCAGAAGTCAGGTGCTCTAACCACTAGGTCACGAGGTCCTCTTTATCGTAGGGGTGTTTTATTCACATGCACAACACAACTAGACCCGAAAGCCTACAATTTGAATTTTTGCAGAGATATCAGAATATAAATGGCTTCTTATATTTACGCGATTTTATCGCGTTTAATTTTGAACTACTTATAACCCGACGTTTCGAGCGCTTTACAGCATGGTCACGGGTGGACTGAGGTGACAGATGTCCTGATGTCATAGTTAACCTGGAATACCTCCAGCTTTTAATTATTATTTTTGGTCCGATCTACGCAGAAAGAGCTAACTGTATCTTGAAGTCTTGCTGTCTCGAAGACAAGCTCTCAGTGCCCTTCAAATAGTAATGTTTGCCAACTACTGCTTCACGGCAGAATAACTGACTGGGGTGGTACCTGCCTAGACGGATTCCTGCACAGGAATCCTACCATCAGTATAAATCGTTGATCCGTTGGTTGACGTACGATTACTTGCATTGTTACTTGATGCTTGTATTCTTATAATCAACCATTGATATAGCGAGATCATCATTTTAAAGTAAAATTTAATTGTCATGTAAAAACTCCGAAAATAAAATGTACTATTAGTCAAATGTAGCGTCATTATTCCAATTTTCTTGTACGTCTAAGTGGTCTGGACTCTCGAAGAGGAACAACTGCATGTGACGAAGAGAATGATACAGGTTGGATCTAGTACAGACAGGGGATGCAGTGTGTGAAAGAAGTCACAACCGAGAATTTGAAGAACTTATTGAGGCAAACAAAGCCCATAGGCTTTTCTCGAAGGGCTTTGTCGAAAAAATAGGCAGGGAAAATGCTTAGATCAGACTGAATAATAAGCCCATTTTTGGCTGCCAGCTGACAGCTGGTCGTAAATTCATGGTACCGATGGAGATAAGAAGTCGAGAAGGAGCGAGAGGAAAATGGACAGGAGATGGGGCGGGACAAACCAAAGAGGCGGCTACTGCGCATCAGTGCGCCATCCTAGTTGAAATAAAAATTCTTCATTTTTCATCGAAAGAAATACAATTGCATTTTTTTACAATGTACTACCGTTTTGTAATGAGGTTCCTCTGACGGAGAAGAGGGAGGCAAAAGAAACTCTTTCTTTTTTTTTGTATTTTTTTATCATAGTAAATAATTTTTTAATAAATTTAAACCATTCTGATTTCTTCACGCTGGCTCGCATCACGCTCCATAATAAAATTTCAAACAAGACGGACAAATAATAATAATATATAGTGTATTTCAAGCTTATGCAGCCGCAGCATCTGTTCACAGGTATAACGCATACTGGTAACCATCGCTCTCCTCAAACAAATACTTTGAAATGGTTGAGGAGGGCGATGGCTGCCACATGCGACATACTTGTGTACAGGTGCTGTCGGTAGAGGTTGGTCTGTTCGAGCTTAACATTTTCTTATTATTTGAATTAATCCCGATAAGACCGAAGGTAGACTAGGGATGCAGTGTCAGACTCAGGGACAATCACAACAACCAGGCCGGAAAACCAACACTTTTTTGATATAGTTAATAGAATCAGGCGTTACTTTGCGGAAATCCATTATAATGAAGGAAGGTAAGTTACTTTGCTAAGATCCGCATGCAAAATATAAAAATGGTGTATATTACCTAGTTTTTTGAAGAGCACCGCCCGCTCTCCCTTAGTAGCGTGCACAAGCAAACTAACACTGCCACCAGGAACCGCCACCAGGTACCCTCCACCAACCACCACAATACCACCACTAGATAATATACACCACTGAAGTCGAGAACACGACACGTGTTTCGCCCCAAAACGAGGCATTATCAAGCGTCATAGACTCTACGACAGACGGCCGCCGAGTATTTTGCATGCGGATCTTAGCAAAGTAACTTACCTTCCTTCAACACTTTTTTGCTCAAATGTGACTCTGGCTGGGATTCGAACCCAAGAACCGCGGCGTAGTTAAATGTAGGAACAGTTAGTCAGTAACATATCGCAAAATAATAAGTTTAAATATAAATAAATTAATTTCATATAAGTTAGTTTTAAAGCTTTGGCTCTCGTGACAATTTATGACGAATCGTAATGAACCCGCCAAAAACTTTTCGTCCTGAAAACTGCTATATCTCCGCTTAGTTTCATGAAATCTACATCGAGATACTTAATTAACACAAAAGCACTCGTTTAAACTACGTGAAGCTAAGAAACTTACAGCAATTTCATTTGCTTCGTTTTCCCTTCGCTCTGTATTAGAATGACAAAGTTTAATACAATCTACAAGTGGTAACTTCGGCATAGCGCCGGTGGGCGAACGCCCGCTTCTGTGAGCGAATTGTTAACATTATATTGGAACGTGACGAGTTTCCATTTTATTTATACGTAATGCAATATTTTTCTGTCTACATTTACCGAATTTTTGTTTTGAAATTGTCGCTTAATGAGTATGATAAGGTATAGTAAAATTTCGAGTGAAATTTGTGAGCTCCGTTTAATTTTTTCCAGAACAACTTAAAGCTAATGGCATTTAATAAAGGAAAGAAAGTTAATTTGCTAAGATCCGCATGCAAAATTTAAAGTGGTGTGTATAACCAAGTTTTTGCCTCAACAGAGTGCAAAAGCAAACCAATACCGCCATCGAGAGCCGCCACTATATACCTAGTGGCCACTAGGCAATACACACCACTGAAGTCGAGAACACGACACGTGTTTAACCTCAAAACGAGGCATTATCAAGTGATATTGACTCTACGACAGTCGGTGTCGGCGGCTTATCAAATTAACTTATCTTATCTTAGCAAAGTAACTTTCTTTCCTTTATTATAATGGATTTCCGCAAAGTAACGCCTGATTTTATTAACTAGCTAATGGCATTTAAATAAAACTTTTTTTTACGGATTTTATCGCGTTTAATTTATAACTATTTTTAACCCGACGTTTCGAGTGCTTTACAGCACCCATGGTCACGGGGGGACTGAGGTGACAGTTGTCCCGATGTCATAGTTAACCCGGAGTATCTTCAGCTTTTAATTATTATTTTTAGTCCGATCTACGCAGAAACAGCTTACTGTGTCTTGAAGCCTTGCAGTGGTATGCTTGGTTTTTGATTTAATTTTATTAATAATAGGATCCCAAGCCGGTGGTAATACCCAACCATCTTCCCTATTGAAATTAGGATGTTTTTTAATTTCAATAGCCTCGCGAATCATCCTTGGTAGGAATCGGTGTTCTTTTGCAAGGATTTGCGGTCTATCACTAATGGCATTTTTAAATAAAAAGCCAAATTGATTTGAGCCAACATTTATACATAAAAACCAGTACTTAGCTGCAGAGTGATACTATCGCGTATTAATAATGAAAGAAATAATTTATCGATAATGCAAAAATACAAACATTGCGGATACGCTCACCATTAAGCCACGTAGTCATCAAAACCCGCCGCATTGTCAAAACATTGTATAAGTATACCACAAGGTTACTTTAATTTTTGAAAGAATTTTGGAGCCGGGAAATGTGCGCCACGCTGCTTTAATGAACTAATGAACATTTCTTATTTGCTTTGACAGATTAAAGATCGATTTCCTCACGATATACTTTTACATCTAAACTAATTGCAATTGAAAATTTTATGTATCGAGTTAAGTCGTAGATTGCACCCAGGTCCATGGCTTACTATGTTATTTATCGACAGCGCCCAGCCCCCGTGTGGAACCGACTAAACCTTGTGGTAGCGGCTTAAGAGAATCAACCACCCCATCTCATCCCGTGAGTGTCCTTAAAGTCGACAGAGGGAAAAATAAAACTAGAACACGGACAGCAGCATCTTCCTGGATCATCTGTATAAAAAACTGCGTTTGCCAACCCGCCGGCATAATCCCCCCCAAAATTTAGAGATACTAACTTTTGTGGCAATCTACGGGGGAGGGCTCTGTTCAGCAGTGGACTAGTGATAGGCTGAAATCATGATGATGACCCAGCACCCGAGCCATGTAAGCAAAGTAAAGTAAAGTTTCAGCCTATAAATGTCCCACTGCTGAGCACAGGCCTCCTCTCATTTCTGAGAGGGGTTTGGAGCTAGGAAGAATCCGCCACGCTGCTCCAATGCGGGTTGGCGGACTGCACATGTCTTCGAAATATTTTTTATTTCTCAGACATGCAGGTTTCCTCACGATGTTTTACTTCACTGCCGAGCACATGGTAAATCAGCACTTAAAATTGCAATTAACAGTTTTTGTGATGCCGGCACCGGGAATCGAATCCAGGTCACTCGCGTACTATGAAATTTTAAGCGTGCGCCTAGCTACTGAGCTACCAGAGCCGTGTAAACTCGAAACAAACTGTATGATTCATTGGGCAAGGGAGTTGACCTCTTCACCTAGTCGTCCTGTTACATAACGTCGGATGTAGGTTAGTGCAGGCGGCAAGGGCGTCACGGCCGATCGATACAGAGCCCCGCGCGGCCCTCCCAACCCCTCATTGAAATTATAGCTGCATCATTGATTAATCGACCTCTGAAACCCACATTTAGCAGTAGACGTCCCATTGTTAGTCAGATGAATAATAATTAATTATACATAAATCGTTCCTTTTAGCTGGTTCAAATTCATTAATCGCATAGCAATTAAACACGATTGTTTAATTTTTGATATAGTAAACAGAATCAGGCGTTACTTTGCACTAAAGTCGAGAACACGACATGTGTTTCACTTCAAAACGAGGTATTATCAAGTGATATTGAATTCACGATAGTCAGCAGCCGAGTCGGCGTCTCCCAGTGGCGGTATTGGTTTGCTTGTGCGCGCTGTTGAGGGAGGGCGGGCGGTGCTCTTCAAAAACTAGGTAATACACACCATTTTACATTTTGCATGCGGATCTTAGCGAATTAACTTTCTTTCCTTTATTAATTGTTAATAATCTGACCCGCCCCGACTTGGCACAGAAGTTAGGGTTAAAGTCTGTGTAGAGAAAAACTAGGGTAACCGAGAATGGCGGCTTAAGAGAATCTACCACCCCATCTCATCCCGAGGGTGTCGTAAAAGTCAACGGAGGGAATATGAAAACAAGGTGATGGGCAGCTGCATCTTCCTGGGACATATGAATAAATAAACTGCGGTTGTCAACTCGCCTGCTAAGCTTTTCAACTATGGCAAAATCTTTCCAAAAATAAAAGCTACAGACTTTTGGGGCTATCTATGAGGGAGGCCTATGTTTAGCAGTGGAATCGGGATAGGCTGAAATGATTATGATGATGATGATGAATGACTGGGCCGGCCATATAGCTCGTAGAACTGATAACCGTTGGGGTAGAAAAGATCTCGAGACGCAGCCTCGTATCGGCAAGCGCAGTGTAGGCCAACCCCCTACTAGATGGAGCGACGACCTGCACGGTTTTGCGGGAAGTTGATGGATGCAGTGTTTTGTGGCAATCTATGGGGGAGACCAGTGTTCAGTAGTGGACTGGTGTGGGCTGAAATGATGATGATGATGATAGAGAAAAACAGCACCAGCCCGTTTACATATTTAGGAGTAAGTTATAGTAAAATCCGTTCTTAGTGGGCGTCCAGTTTCCAAGTAATACTAGATACCGTGATGGGTCAGTCGTAAATAGCTTTTATATACAGGGATTCATGTCAACAGCGTTCTATAAGTGTGGGCGTTGGAGATGTTGTCCAATTATATTACAGAATATTGGTTATAAATCAGTTCACCACGTGCTCGGCGGTGAAGGACGGCATCATGAGAAGACCTGCGTATCTTAGAAATAAATAAAAGTTAGTTAATAGTATCAGGCGTTACTTTGCGGAAATCCATTTTTTTATTGTATAAATTGACGAAACGAGCAAACGTTCACCTGATGGTAAGTGCAACGTCCGCCCACAACAAATGCTATGTCACCCAGAATATTTCTGTGTGACACCACACTGCGCTCGTCACCGTGAGACATCAGTTCTTAAGTCTCAAATGCTCAGTGATTACACTGGCTCACAGTGCCCTTTAAACCGAAACACAGTAATGCTTGCACACTACTGCTTTCCGGCATAATAACTGGCCCTGGGGTGGTACTTACCTAGACGGATTCCTGCATAGGAATCCTACCACCACCATGAAGAAATGCAAGTTAATTTTTTAAGAATCGCATGCAAAATATAAAATTATTTATATTACTTAGTTTTTGAAGAGCACCGCCCGCCATCCCACAGTATTGTTCACAAGCAAACAACCACCCGGAACCGCCGCCAGATACCCTCCACCACTACAACACTGTCGAGGCCACGACACGTGTTTCACCTCAAAACGAGGAATTATCAAGTGGTTAATATACACCATTTTACATTTTAATCTCAGCAAATTAACTTTCACACACTTTGCCTCATAAAAGGAACATGTCCCGGTGTTCCGCGACGATATGACAGCCATAGTGTTAAAAGTTTAAACCAGAAGAGGGGCAAAAGCATGTTCCTGGAACATCCGAATAAATGCAATATGGCAAAATCACCCTAAAATGAGAGCTACAAAGTTTTGTGTGACATTAGGGGTGTTCATTGAGGCATTTAAAAAAAGGACTACCCTTGTCAACACAATACAAATTTAATAATAAAAAAAAATGGTAGGTCGTGGGTGTAGTGGCCCGCCTAATTTCTGCAGACGTAGTCCGGTACTCCCCTGGCGTTCTGCGTGACACGATGGAGGTCGGCACCGTCGGGTTGCCAGCGACGCTGAAGGGACGCCGGTGATGAAATGACCACGCGGCGTCACGGTCGGCCGGCAGGGGTTCAAATTTTTACCGGAAGGTACCCCAATATGAGGATGAAGTTAAATATAAAATTTAATATGCCACCGAAACGTATGCAGCTGAAGTAGGTACAGCACAACGTACATAAAGTCCGGAGACGTGTGTGTGCCTAAGCTGAGCGGTGAAATGACCGTAGGGAGGCTTATGTTCAACAGTCGACTAGAGATAGGCCGAAATGATGAATGATGATGATCCTACGACCTGTATCCAGACGGAGCCATTCGAAAGATCGTTTCGAATACACTTCATGACACTAAGTAGTTAAACTACAACGTATTCAGGTCGCAGCGCAAACTAACTTAATATTGGAGGGATAAAGTAATTTTATTATATGAATTTTATTCATCGCGAGACGTCGCTAGCGCTCGTTGGATGGAAATAATATATTCTAGTCGCTTTGCGTCTCCGCCATTTGCATTTCTATAATATTTATTTTCCACGGTTTCGTTAAACTGACAAAAGATAACATAGCGTTTATGTGAAGATATCATTGAATACATTACAACCGCTAAGTCTTGTGTTCGAATTCCTAATGCTGAATACTCGTGCAAAACCCTTTTGTTTTTCAAATTGAATATATTTTGACTGGTCCACGCCTCTGTCGCTGCATGTAAACATTCTTTATTTTAACGATTTTCGAGAAAGGTAGAGAAGAATCAGAACTGGGCAGCATATACATATTACAGTGGTAAAATTTCACTAACAAACGCGCAGATACAAAAGAACTCATTCCAAAACCCTCTATGGAATGAGAGTAGGCCTGTGCTCAACAGTGGGGCATTTATAAGATGTTCATCGTCATCATCATCAGCCTATCACTAGTCTACTGCTGAACAAATGCCTCCATCATTGCTACAAAACTCGTAAGTTTGTAGCTCAAATTTTGGGGGGATTTTGTCATAGTTTGGCAGGCTAGTTGGCAACCGCAGTTTATTAATTCAGTTGTTTCAGAAATATTCTGCTGCTGCCCATCTTTTGGGTTTAGTTTTCCCTCTCTCGACTTTACGACACTCACGGGCGGGTGGTAGATTCTCCGCCACCACACGGCGCTATAGGCTGTTACTTTACTGATTTTTACTTACATACTGAATATAATGTTTTCTTTTATTTACGCGAATATTACACATTTAAATAAAACTAGTTTTTACGGATTTTATCGCGTTTAATTTATAACTATTTTTAACCCGACGTTTCGGGCGCTTTACAGCACCCATGGTCACGGGGACCCCCGTTCAACCAAAAAAAATCTTCAGCTTTATAACATTAGTATAGATAAAAAGAGCGCGTGCAACTTAGTACTTGTCCGCTGTGGTGGCGGCTTAAGAGAATCTACCACCCCATCTCATCCCGTGGGAGTCGTAAAAGTCAACAGAGGAAAATGAAAACCAGGAGATGGGCAGCAGCCTCATCCTGGAACATCTGAATAAATAACCCATGGCAAAATCCCCACAAAATGATGGCTACAAATTTACAAACTTTTGTGGCAACCTACGAAGGAGGCCTATGTTCGGTAGCGGACTTTTAGACTATAACTGGAAAAAGATTTTTATTAATAAATATCTAAAATGACTTTTATCACATAAAAATGTCAAAAATTATGTACATTTTTATAACTGCTTTAAATAACGTACAAATGTAATTACGCCTCCTTATTTATTATACTCGGTTTTTTTATCGCCCGTAGCTACAAGTCAAATTTGTGAAATGTAATTTTGCCTACAGATTTACGACACGCTTCGCGTTCATCTCATCTATTTATAGGTAGAGCCCTGGTGGTTTATAGGCTCGTCTTAAATTACATAGTAAGCGGGTTGACCAGAGATCGATTCATGGTGCCTATACCTTAATAAATTATTAACTATTAAGTTAATTGAAAAAAAGAAAGACAGAAAGAAAGTAACTTTATTCGTTGCTACGCTCAATACAAACACATAAAAAACAAACAATAAAAAAGTATTAAAATTTATACTGGATTGCAGCAACGAAAAGGACCCGACTCAGCATTATGCTACATATATATATTTTCGGTGATGTAATTGCTGTTAGCCTTCTCGGCTTTTACAGCTTCATCGGATACTATTATGCTACAGCAAAATAGGAATTATCAAGTGGTTAATATACACCATTTTACATTTTAATCTCAGCAAATTAACTTTCACACACTTTGCCTCATAAAAGGAACATGTCCCGGTGTTCCGCGACGATATGACAGCCATAGTGTTAAAAGTTTAAACCAGAAGAGGGGCAAAAGCATGTTCCTGGAACATCCGAATAAATGCAATATGGCAAAATCACCCTAAAATGAGAGCTACAAAGTTTTGTGTGACATTAGGGGTGTTCATTGAGGCATTTAAAAAAAGGACTACCCTTGTCAACACAATACAAATTTAATAATAAAAAAAAATGGTAGGTCGTGGGTGTAGTGGCCCGCCTAATTTCTGCAGACGTAGTCCGGTACTCCCCTGGCGTTCTGCGTGACACGATGGAGGTCGGCACCGTCGGGTTGCCAGCGACGCTGAAGGGACGCCGGTGATGAAATGACCACGCGGCGTCACGGTCGGCCGGCAGGGGTTCAAATTTTTACCGGAAGGTACCCCAATATGAGGATGAAGTTAAATATAAAATTTAATATGCCACCGAAACGTATGCAGCTGAAGTAGGTACAGCACAACGTACATAAAGTCCGGAGACGTGTGTGTGCCTAAGCTGAGCGGTGAAATGACCGTAGGGAGGCTTATGTTCAACAGTCGACTAGAGATAGGCCGAAATGATGAATGATGATGATCCTACGACCTGTATCCAGACGGAGCCATTCGAAAGATCGTTTCGAATACACTTCATGACACTAAGTAGTTAAACTACAACGTATTCAGGTCGCAGCGCAAACTAACTTAATATTGGAGGGATAAAGTAATTTTATTATATGAATTTTATTCATCGCGAGACGTCGCTAGCGCTCGTTGGATGGAAATAATATATTCTAGTCGCTTTGCGTCTCCGCCATTTGCATTTCTATAATATTTATTTTCCACGGTTTCGTTAAACTGACAAAAGATAACATAGCGTTTATGTGAAGATATCATTGAATACATTACAACCGCTAAGTCTTGTGTTCGAATTCCTAATGCTGAATACTCGTGCAAAACCCTTTTGTTTTTCAAATTGAATATATTTTGACTGGTCCACGCCTCTGTCGCTGCATGTAAACATTCTTTATTTTAACGATTTTCGAGAAAGGTAGAGAAGAATCAGAACTGGGCAGCATATACATATTACAGTGGTAAAATTTCACTAACAAACGCGCAGATACAAAAGAACTCATTCCAAAACCCTCTATGGAATGAGAGTAGGCCTGTGCTCAACAGTGGGGCATTTATAAGATGTTCATCGTCATCATCATCAGCCTATCACTAGTCTACTGCTGAACAAATGCCTCCATCATTGCTACAAAACTCGTAAGTTTGTAGCTCAAATTTTGGGGGGATTTTGTCATAGTTTGGCAGGCTAGTTGGCAACCGCAGTTTATTAATTCAGTTGTTTCAGAAATATTCTGCTGCTGCCCATCTTTTGGGTTTAGTTTTCCCTCTCTCGACTTTACGACACTCACGGGCGGGTGGTAGATTCTCCGCCACCACACGGCGCTATAGGCTGTTACTTTACTGATTTTTACTTACATACTGAATATAATGTTTTCTTTTATTTACGCGAATATTACACATTTAAATAAAACTAGTTTTTACGGATTTTATCGCGTTTAATTTATAACTATTTTTAACCCGACGTTTCGGGCGCTTTACAGCACCCATGGTCACGGGGACCCCCGTTCAACCAAAAAAAATCTTCAGCTTTATAACATTAGTATAGATAAAAAGAGCGCGTGCAACTTAGTACTTGTCCGCTGTGGTGGCGGCTTAAGAGAATCTACCACCCCATCTCATCCCGTGGGAGTCGTAAAAGTCAACAGAGGAAAATGAAAACCAGGAGATGGGCAGCAGCCTCATCCTGGAACATCTGAATAAATAACCCATGGCAAAATCCCCACAAAATGATGGCTACAAATTTACAAACTTTTGTGGCAACCTACGAAGGAGGCCTATGTTCGGTAGCGGACTTTTAGACTATAACTGGAAAAAGATTTTTATTAATAAATATCTAAAATGACTTTTATCACATAAAAATGTCAAAAATTATGTACATTTTTATAACTGCTTTAAATAACGAACAAATGTAATTACGCCTCCTTATTTATTATACTCGGTTTTTTTATCGCCCGTAGCTACAAGTCAAATTTGTGAAATGTAATTTTGCCTACAGATTTACGACACGCTTCGCGTTCATCTCATCTATTTATAGGTAGAGCCCTGGTGGTTTATAGGCTCGTCTTAAATTACATAGTAAGCGGGTTGACCAGAGATCGATTCATGGTGCCTATACCTTAATAAATTATTAACTATTAAGTTAATTGAAAAAAAGAAAGACAGAAAGAAAGTAACTTTATTCGTTGCTACGCTCAATACAAACACATAAAAAACAAACAATAAAAAAGTATTAAAATTTATACTGGATTGCAGCAACGAAAAGGACCCGACTCAGCATTATGCTACATATATATATTTTCGGTGATGTAATTGCTGTTAGCCTTCTCGGCTTTTACAGCTTCATCGGATACTATTATGCTACAGCAAAATTGCCGCAGCGCTGTTATTCTGTCGGCACCACTAATATAAAACCTACGAGCAGCTGTCAGACAGTTGAAATTTATGCATGTCATGAAATAACAGAAAAGGAAAAAAAACCAAAAAACGATATTTTAAATGTATCAGACATATAACACAAAAGTGTAGTTGTAATAAAGATAAAATTCTAAATAGATAAATATATTAATTTTAACATTGTTGGCAATAGTATATAATAGAATAATGAAAGAAATAATAATAATAAAAAATATTTATACTGTGATATAGTGCATATAATGTGGGTAGTCATTTTTTTAATCTGTGTAATTGCAAATATTAGTCCAATTTACCACGTTGTCGGCGACAAGGAAACCTGTGGGTCTACTGTGTAACTGGTTGATTTCGGGATCGGTTTCATTTGATCCCATTAACCAATAAATGAGCTTCATACGCCGAAATAAAACCGATCATTAAACCTACCAGAGTTACGAAATAGACCTCTAGGTCGACCAAAAAAAAAGGATTACGACAAGCCTGCCACGCACAGGAGCATGGCAACTATTGCTCGCTCCAATACACTTTTAAAAACAATGGAACTGCAGTGGGACATTTTTAGGCTGTTATTATTGCTTTGGCAGCGGCATCACGTGCAAAACGCATCTGTAATCCACCGGCGGACTACATTGAAAACTCTCTCATGACAAAAATAACACACATAATTACAATGACGGAAAGTAAGTTAATTTGAAAATTTCTACCACCATGTAATGTACACAACTGGAGTCGAGAACACGAACACGTGTTTCGCCCCAAAACGAGGCATTATCAAGTGTCATAGACTCTACGACAGACAGCCGCGAGCTCGGCGGTAGTATTGTACTGGTTGGTGGAGGGTATCCGGTGGCGGTGTTAGTTTGCTCGTGCACGCTACTGGGGGGGGGGGGGGGTGGGGGTGCTCTTCAAAAACTAGATAATATACACCATTTTATATTTTGCATGAGGATCTTAGCAAATTATCTTACTTTCCTTCATTACAATGGATTTCCGTAAAGTAACGCCTGATTCTATTAACTATAGACATAATTACTTGAACATGTATTGTGTTTAAGAGATGTCAAAGACGAAAGATTAAAAGGTTTTTAATATTTGTTATTTACATACAAACGTCACGCCTTTTTTCCATTATACGGGAAACGAGACGTGACTGGTCGCGAATCACGACGCCGCCATATTTGAACGTTAAAAAATCTAACTCCCCATTGCGTTCCCACGAGCAGTGCAGTGACAGCATTGCAACTATGGTGTTATTCTGCACGAATTAAGGCTTTCCGAACAATACCTTAGTCGCCTCTTACGACACCTCGGTATGAAAGAGATGGGTGCTAATCTGGAGTAGAGCCGGACACCCATCTAGTATTTGTATTAATATACATAATGTTCAAACGTGCATTCGATTCGAGTCAACCAGTATTGTGGAATAAAATATCCAATCCTTTACAGTCCCACTGAAGACTATTGCTATTTCGTTTCCAAGACCTATAAGAAATTTATCAATAGAGGTCTAAATGGGACCATCAGGTTGAAAGCACCGTCAGCCGTTCGCTGCAAATTGTAAAGTGTTAAGCCCATCACGCTCCCTAGCGGTTATGTAAGGTTAACCAATTTCGCCGGCCTGGGAATGCTCCACCCTCTACCTTCCCGGAGCTCGGGGAGGCGCAGGGGGAGGGCGGAGCGACGCGTCCCGACATTGACCCGTATTGCTGCACGGGTGCGTCATTCATGCCCCCCTCTTTTCCAACCCCCGGCGTTCACTTGCATCGCAATTGACGACTTTAACGGATAACGTTTCTGGTGTCGGATGATCCGGATGAGGCTTGCGGCTTGTTCTACTATGTGTATGATCGGTGCGCTTCAATTAGATATAAAGATATCCAATTAATTAAAATATATATGTTGATAGCTGTGTGGTGGCGGCTCGTTAAAAGAATACTACCACTCCATCTCATCCAATGGATCTCGTAAAAGGCGAGTAAGGAATTAAACTGCACTGTGCACCCAACAGCGCATGGTGGCGATGGGCTCACCACCTATCACACCAAGTGCATTATATTGTTTTGGTGAAATGTGGACTGTGGCAGTCATCTGTTTTTGCAGTGAGTGCCCAGTCTCTGACTGATAGATGTTGATATTATAGACTCATTGTTCTGCAGCTGAGCTACGTTCTGTTTTTTTTATAGGATAGGGGGCAAACGAGCAAGTGGCTCACCTAAAAGCCGGTACCGGCAAGTGATCACCGCCGCCCATGAACATCCGCAACACCAGAGGAATCGCGGGTGCGATGCCGGCCTTGAAGCCTATCTTTATATGTATGTCGGAGTCAGCGATGGTTGAGCGATAGGGCCGCCTACCTCATGATTAGGCGGTACATGGTTCCTTGTGTAGATAGCGCAAAATAACAATTTCAAATGCACCTTGTGTAATAATTTCACGTTACTACGCTTAACCACCAATTAACTAGGTAAACCGACAGTTTCGTTTCGAAGGAGTGACAAGGTCGGTGTCTCGAATTCAACTGCCCCCTGCAAAATCCGAACTCTTAAATAAGACTTTGCACGTGCGGCTATTACAATAACAAGTGACGTCACCCGTGTTTACCACCACCTCAGTTCTACAATAAACTAATTGTCGGCCGCGTGGCGTAGTGGTTAGCGTACCTGACTTCTGCGCCACCGGTCCTTGGTTCGATTCCCAGCCGGAGGCAACATTTGTGCAAAAACACAAATTGTTGCTTTTTGGGTCTGGTTGTGTTGTGCATGTCAAATGTATGTTTGTAAAACGCACCCACGATACAGGAGAAAATCCTACTGTGGGGCTTCGTTTTTTAAAAAAAAAAACTTATTATTTAAGGATATCGTTTTCCCCGACATGTATATTAAAATGTTTGTATATCTGTTTGAGATTAAAATTCTTCGACACAGTTTCATCATAGCTTTATATGCTGTTCACTTTGTTGTAACTCGCCACTAGATGGCACTGCTGCACCTCAACCATTATACCGAGCGTCATGAAAACAAGCACGGATAATATTTTTGCGATATCCCCTTCGCACTGTACGCTGTGCCGTGTGGCGGCGTCTTACAAGACCACCCCATCTCGTCCCGTGGGTTTCGTAAAAGTCGACAAAGGGAAAATGAATACCAGAAGATGGGCAGCAGCATCTTCCTGGAACATCTGTGTAAATAAACTGCGGTTGCCAACCCGGCTGCCAAGCGCGGCAACTATGGCAACTACCCAAAATGAGTGCTATAAAGTTTTGTGGCAATCCATGGAGAGGCCTATGTTCAACAGTGGACTATGGTAGGCTGAAACGACTTCGACTGTATTGATTGCCATATCTAGGGTACTTAGTTCCTGCCTTACTTGCGTCCGCGTTACTTTAATCTTGGGCACCGCTGAAAATCAGCGCTACAACAGTAGTACCGCTACGTCGTAGCATTTAATGCTGAGCAGTAAACCTTTGGATGAGACACTGTTGCAGCGCAATGCGACTAATTATTGGTAGGCATATGTACATATATTTTAAATATTTTTCTTGTGTTGTGCAGTGTTATTGTTCAATAAAAGTATTTTTTTTCTTTCTTAAATACAGTGAACAGGTGCTGTTGGTGGAGGCTGGTCTGCTCGAGTTTGCAATGCATTTATTCATTTGTTGTTAAATCTTGTGTAACATTTTGTCACGATGTAAATTTGTTTATAATGTATTGTTGACTTAAAAAAAAAGAAACTAAAAATGATTATACCTACGGAGTTTCTTTCGTCTGTTTCTTCTCCGTCTGAGGAACCTCATTACGAAACTGTGGTTGATTGAAAAAAAATTCGTTTGTTTAACGAAACTTTAAGTTTTGGGGGCTACCGTGCAACTCTGGTTGATTTCGTGATCGCTTTCATTTGATCCTATTAACCAATGAATGAGCTTCATGCGACTAAATAAAGCTCATCCATCGGTTAATGGGATCAAATGAAACCGATCACGAAACCAACCAGAGTTACACAGTAGACCCCCAGATTACACGCCAGCTCTATTTATAGGCACTTCAGTTGAACTATGCTCGCAAATTCAAATTTATAATGAACCTTTCATTTTTGATAAAGGCGGGCGACGCACGTAAGCTGGGATAATAAACGGGCTAAATGTAACTTTGACTTATGGAAATCTTAATTAGCTTATAAACAATGTAACGGTATGCATCGTCCACCGACCCTTGCCAGTCCCTAGACCATTTTCGGGGGGATGAGGTTATCTCGCTCATTAACTTGTCAGCTCTTTATTGACCTGTTACAGACAGTCCTCCCGTGCGGGTGCTGTCTTTTTTTTCCCCTTTTTTTTATTGTATGCTGACGAAACGAGCAATACGTTCACCTGATGGTAAGTGCAACGTCTGCCCATAACAAATGCTGTGTCACCCAGAACATTTCTGTGTGACACCACACTGCGCCCGTCATCCAGACACATTAGTTCTTAAGTCTCGTATGCCTAGTGATACCACTAGGTCTCAGTGCCCTTCAAACCGAAACACAGTAATGTTTGCACACTACTGCTTCACGGTAGAATAACTGACCTAGCGGTGGTACCTACCTAGACGGATTTGATGATGGAAATTTCTGAAAAGATGTAAGGTCGTAGAACCTAGATAACACTTTCGATGAAAATTGTTTTTAATGAAGAAAAGTAAGTTACTTTGCTAAGATCCGCATGCAAAATATAAAAATGGTGTATATTACCTAGTTTTTTGAAGTGCACCACCCGCCCTCCCTCAGTAGCGTGCACAAGCAAACTAACACCGCCACTAGGAACCGCCACCAGGTACCCTCCACCAATCACTACAATACCACCACTGGGTTAGGCCAAACGACCGTAATTTTTTTGACTAAGTCGCATTTTTTGAGACCATTACTCATGTAACTCAAACGTGATTTCAATTTGCGTCATTGTGTGGCACAATCCAGGCCTTTGTATGAAACCGAATGCAGCGTAGTCGACTGACAACTCACGAATTTACGCTCGTTTGTCCTCGCCCTATAGAGCTGTACGCGTAATGACCGACTACGTAGAAAGAAGTTAGTCTCGGACCATTCGATGTTATATTCGCACGATTTTTAACGACAGACTGTTTTTTTTTTATTGAATAAAGTGATGAAACGAGCAAAACGTTCACCTGACGGAAAGTGCAACGTCTGCCCATAACAAATGCTGTGTCACCCAGAAAATTTCTGTGTGACACCAAACTGTGCCCATCACCTTGAGACATAAGTTCTTAAGTCTCATATGCCCGGTGATTACGCTAGCTCTGTGCCCTTCAAACCGAAACACAGTAATGTTTGCACACTACTACTTCACGACCGAATACCTGGCCTTGGGGTGGTACCTACCTAGACGGATTCCTGCATAGGAATTCTACCAATATATTGTCGAGAGATGTGTCGAGTAAACATTTTATTTCTGTATAAGAGGATGTGACATTCATTCATACACACAATCACGCCTTTTTCCCGTATAAGCGGTAGGCAGTGACCACACACCTAGTCTACTTTTCGCCCCTGCGGGAAACGACATGATAGACGCCAAACCACTTCGCCGCCATTTTGGTACATTGCGTTCCCACGAGCAGTGTAGTGACAGCTGGCTGTCCATACAATACCTCAGTAGCCTCTTACGACACCTCGGTAGGAAAGAGCTGGGCGCTATTCTGCTCTGCCGGACACCGTCGGAGAAAATAACGTTTACCTGATGGTAAGTGCGACACCTGCCCATAAGAAATGCTGTGTCTATGTGTGAGGATCCTGTCACCAGAGAAATAAACGCTTCGGAGCCATGGAAGCTCTGCCTTAAATTTTGCCAGTGACCGGAGTTCGATCCCCGGTGCCGGCAATTTTAAAATTGTTCTGCATTTACAGGCGGCTAGTGAATCGCTTCTGCGCTACGGGTCGCGGAATCGATTCCGAGGACGTCTGTGCATGTGCAATTATGGAATCCCACGATACAGGAGAATCCCAGTGTGGAACATCTTTTATGACGAGACAATATATTAATACAAATAAAAATACTGGTGATTTTTATTGGATGAATGGTATACGGTTTAAATTTTTTACTTATATTTATTTTCTTAAAAAATTCAACGTATTCTCTTAAATGAATATATATTTCTCCTGTGTCGTGGAGATACACATTATTTACAGATATACATTTAAGATGCACAACACAACCAGACCCGAAAATCAACTTGTGTTTTTGCACATATATTGGCTCCGGCTGGGATTCGAACCCAGGACAACAGTGGTAGGATTCCTATGCAGAATTCGTCTAGGTAGGTACCACCCCAGAGCCAGTTATTCTACCGTGAAGCAGTAGTGTGCAAAGATTACTGTGTTTCGGTTTGAAGGGCACTGTTAGCTAGCGTAATCACTGGGCATATGAGACTTAAAAACCTACATATGTCTCAGGGTGATGGGCACAGTGTAATGTCACACAGAAATTTTCTGGGTGGCACAGCATTTGTTATGAGCAGACGTTACACTTACCATCAGGTGAACGTTTTGCTCGTTTCATCACTTTATGCAAAAAAAAAAATGTCACGGTGACGGGCGCAGTGTAGTGCCACACGTTCTGGGTATGTGTTGTGGTGTAACGTGGACACAGCATCTGTTACGGGCAGACGTTGCACTTACCATCAGGTGAACGTTTCGCTCGGTCGGGTCAGTATACCGGTTTGGCGGATTATATTGCCAATGAAAACGATAGTTACCCGCCAGATCGAGTGGTCTGATCTGGGTAGGACGTTTCCTCCTTACAGTAATATTTAGATGTATATATAGTTCGCATCTCAGAAAACTTTCATAGCGCGATTATGGACGTATGGTAATATTTCTTGAGCTTCTCAGGTGGCGACATAGACACCGGTAAATGAAGGTTCGAAATCTGTAGTTGGAGAGACTGGATTGGGAACATAATTAAGAAATGAGAATCATGTAATTTGTTCGTCTTGTTTTTTAAAAAATAAACAGTGACAAATGCGAGCAGGTTCATACTTCCCTTAGAAAGCAAAGAAAATGACTTTAAAAAGGCAACCTTTAGTAATTTCGTTCAAAAAGCAATTTACATTTTCAAAGAGAACATCATTAGTTATTACGAAGTCTGCAAAATTTTTGTCAAAAGCGTAATGTTAATAAAGTTTGCTCAGTCATAAGGTGTAATATACAGTTAATGTATTTTCTTTTTAGTCTTTACTGTGTTTGTTTATTGAGTTTAGCTTTTTTTGCAAACTGGTAGTAGGATTCCTATGCAGGAGTCCGTCTAGGTAGGTACTACCCCAGGGTCAACTATTATGCCTGTTTGAAGGGCATTACGCTAGCTTAAATCACTGGGCATATGAGACTTAAGAACTGACGTCTCAGGGTGCTGGGCACAGCGTTGTGTCACACAGAAACATTCTGGGTGACACAGCATTTGTTATGGGCAGGCGTTGCACTTACCATCAGGTGAACGTTTTGCTCGTTCCATCACTTTATCTAATAACAAAAAAAATATTGATTCTGAATAGGCCAATGTTTAACCACAATGCCACTTGGTTTTAAGTGGATAAGACGTCTTCAAACAGTCCCATAGTATAGTGGAACGTTTAGTTCATTTAATTTTTTTATACGTATTAATATTATAATTTCAAAAGTAACTATCTCTAACCACCTGTCTTTTTGTTACCTTTTCACGGTTCAACCGCTGATCCGATCTTTATAAAATTTGGCACAGAGATAGCTTGCCTCCCGGACATAGGTTACTTTTATGCCGTAAAATCAAATAGTTCGCACGGGATATTTAAATTAACCAAATAAATAATCTTAGGCCGGCAGTGCACCCGCGACTCCCCTGGTCTTGAAGATGTTCATGGGCGGCGGTAATCGCTTAACATCAGGTGAGCCGTGTGGTGGCGGCTCGTTAAAAGAATACTGCCACTCCATCTCCTCCAATGGATCTCGTAAAAGGCGAGTAAGGAATTAAACTGCACTGTGCACCCAACAGCGCATGGTGGCTCACCACCTATCACACCAAGTGCATTATATTGTTTTGGTGAAACGTGGATTGTGGCAGTCATCTGTTTTTGCAGTGAGTGCCCAGTCTCTGACTACCCCTAATGGGATACAGTCGTGATCTTATGTATGTATGAGCCGCTTGCTCGTTTGCCCTCTCTTCTATAAAAAAAATGATCAACTCTGGCGTTCTTTTAATTGCATCATTCTTAAAGTTTTATTTTAAATCATTTAAGGTTATTTTAGGTCACTTATGTATGAGGGCAACTTTCGTATGCCGAATATTACTATGGCAATATTTTTATTCAATGAAGGTATACAATGCTATTAGCAGTTAATATTAATAGAACGCCTGTCAATAAGTAGGTAGCAATATTTTGCATTCTCTTATATTAATAGGCGCTTACTGCTCTGTCGCAATGTACTGGGTGAGACGCTGTGGCAGATTTTATAAGTTCTACATGGGCCCTCTGTAAATATTTTTTTTAACCGTCTAGGTAACCTACCTAGATGGTTATCCTAGAGGGTTATCCGCCGCGAAGCAGTGTGTGCAAACGTTTCTGAGTTTTGGTCTGAAGGGCACTGAGAGCTAGTGTAATCACTGGGCAAATGAGACTTAAGAAGTGATGTCACTGGGTGACGGGCGCAGTGTGGTCAGACACAAGTATTTTTGGTGACACAGCATTTGTTATGGACAGTCGTTGCACTTACCATCAGGTGAACGTTTTGCTTATGCGGATACGTGCCTGGCAGAGTATAATAGCACCTACCTCATTGCTAACGAGGTGTCGTAAGAGACGACCAAGGTATTGTACGGACAGACTTTGTTTGTGCAGAATAACACCATAATATGCAATGCTGTCACTATACTTACCGCTCGTGGGAACGTAATGGGGAGTAATAATTTTTTGGCTCGTACGCAAAAGGCGGCAACGTGGTTCGCCAACCGTCATGTCTCGTTTCCCGCGACGGCGAAATGTGGGCTGCATGTGTCACCTCTATCTATCTTCTTCTATCTTCTCAGCCTATCACTAGTCCACTGCTGAACCTACGCCTCCCCCATAGATTGCCACAAAAGTTAGTAGCTCTTATTTTGGGGAGATTTTGACATAGTTACAACGCTCGGCGGGTTGGCAACCGCAGTTTATTTTTTCAGGTGTTCCAAGAAGATGCTGCTGCCCATCTCCTGGTTTTTATTTTTCCTCTGTCGACTTTTATGACACCCACGGGATGAGATGGGGTGGTAGATTCTCTTAAGCCGCTACCACACGGCCTCTGCTTACCCGTTATATGCGAAAAAGGCGCGATTGTTTTTATGTATGAGACATTACCCATAAATAAAGTACTAGACTACTAATCTTGTTTTGGTAAACATTTATCGCTATAATACGACATTACAAGTACATTAAAGTAGGTAACGAAAAAATACAGACAAACAGAAAAATATAAGTATCTACATCACAAAACCGAACATTTAAAAACCTTGTTATAAAATGATAATGACGGTCCGCCGTGTGATGGCGGCTTAAGAGAATCTACCACCCCATCTCATCCCGTGGGTGTTGTAAAAGTCGACAGAGGGAAAATTAAACCCAGAATATGGGCAGCAGCATCTTCCTGGAACATCAGAATAAATAAACTGCAGTAGCCAACCCGCCTGCCAAGCGTGGCAACTATGGCAAAATCCCCCCAAAATGAGAGCTACAAACTTTTGTGGCAATCAATGGGGGAGGCTTATGTTCAGCAGTGGATTTGTGACAGGCTGAAATGATGATGATGATGATCGCGGTCGGCTTTTTTACGCGGCTGAAACCGCGGGGCATAGCGAATAAATTATAAATTGGAAACAACTGTGGGACATGGCAAGGCATCGAAGGCCGAACCCTCCGGCAGAGGGCGCCGTTGTAATCCTCTTATCGTGCAGGTACTTATCGAAGGAGACAAGGAATTGGCTGCAGTACGGCTTCCTTATTACCGATCAAACGAATGGGCTATAATAAGCGCTTATTTAGCAGAAGCCACTACTGTAGGGTTGCCAGGTTCTGACCTACCACTTTTTTACGAAAACTTTATTTTTGTACAAGCTGTACCCCGTGGTCTGACTGCATCGTACGGCGGCGTGGTACATCGCTGAGTTGAGCGTTTACAGTTAGACCCTTACTGGTAAAGTAAGTTTTTCAGCGTGCGGCTCTTTAAAGTAGTAGCTAATATTTTTATACCTTAGAACCTTTTTCAATAAACGAGCTATCTAATGAAAAAATATTTTTTCAAATCGGATTGGTATTTTTTGAGATTAGCGCGTTCAAACATACAAACTTTACAGTCGTGTCTCGTCCGTTTGCCAATACGAAGGTTTTTGGCTGAAAATCAGCGCTATGTGCGTCCATACTTATACAGTACATATTGAGCCAACCCCTTTTCGACACAGAACTATTTCGTTTTACGTAATTTTGTTTTGTTTGTTTTTTTTTTCTTAATCAACTGTATTAAGTTTATGTGCCGAATAAATGTTTTTTCTATTCTATTCTTTTCTTAAACTCCCCAGCTTTATTATAGTCCAGATTTAGATTTGGGTCATACCAAACCAAGCAAACAACGTTAACTTCACCATATACATACAGGCGTTATTTTTTTACGCGTTTCAGATAGATAAATATACCGGCATTGAAATGGGAAAGTGGGGAGTAAGAATTTTTGGACACTTCAATGTTGCCCCTCAGAGGTTGAAATTTGA
This sequence comes from Luehdorfia chinensis, assembly GCA_019845155.1. Taxonomy (NCBI): domain Eukaryota; kingdom Metazoa; phylum Arthropoda; class Insecta; order Lepidoptera; family Papilionidae; genus Luehdorfia; species Luehdorfia chinensis. The sequence goes on from JAHVAK010000390.1 coordinate 5,062,899, forward strand.
CCATAATTCATATTTTTTTAAAGTTTGTACGTTATTGAGGTTTAAGTAATTATTTGTTGGCAACATTTGAAACACTCTGTGCGACTGTTTGACCAGAGACTATTATGTTTTTATCTGGCAATTAAGACGTAAACAAACGACAGAGTATTATGTTATTGGCATTATCAGTATAAACGTAATTAATAACTGTATTATTTTATTCAATTTAATGTAATTGTGTCACAGATAATACAAACTTTAACTATGCCGAATCTCACACACTTCCGTTCGCGCAAAATGTTATAAAAGAGGAACAAAAATTTCTCTTCACGTATTAATATATATTCTATTCAATATATATGTATTAAATTTCGTCAAAACCGGTTCAACTTGTCGATATACTAGCGAACCGCCCCGGCTTCGCAGGGGTGCAATTTCCTAATGACGAAAATGAGAAATACGCCTAGCAAAAAAATCAGTTTATAAACATGTGACAGCAGAACTGTTAAATGTCACCTTCAAATACTCAGTTTTTTTTTCAAAAATACCAATGAAAATGTAATGGAAAAAATTTCTTACATACAAACTTTGTCCTGACAAATACAAAAACAAAAAAAAACAAGCCAAATCAGTCGAAATGTTCATAAGATGATCTTTCATACATGTTTTGATTGATTTTATTTATATGTACAAGAAGATAGATAAACAACGACTTTTGGCGCCAACTCTAAAAGTGGCGGTAGTTTTTTTATTGAATTTTGTAATTTCTGTGTGTATTTTGAGTTTTGATGTTTAATGTTGATAGTTTATTTAAGCAACAAGTGCCCGTTAAAGTGTACAGTGATTTTTTTCTCCATCAGTCTCGGTGCTTGAAGATTGTATACTTGGATAATGTTACTTGACACTGGCACATAGTTTATGACTGCTTCCATAAATAAATAAATAACAATAAATAATAGATAAACAACAGGAAGACATACGAGTACTAAGTACTCGTACGAGTTTTCGCTTGACAACCCTGTCAGACATTTATTGCGAAGGTCACCGCGACCTCGGCGCACGTCGCTCAGTGCCGGGTCGCGATGCCTCTGCCCGCCACCGCCGCGCGTGTCTACTGTCGTTCAGGAAGTCACCAAATGTCAAATAGTCACACTATTAGTAGATTAGTAAATAACGGCATTCCGTTTCTCATACTTTCAGTTGCATTACTAGTCTCATTCAAAAATAAAAACGTTTAAAAATGCCAGCTTACATTAAACGAAAAGGTCGACTGTAAGAGAAATTGTAAAAACGTACCAACATAATCTATAAACGTTCAAAAAGTAACACTGCTCAGGGCGGTGCAATCTTCTCACATTTTGGAGCCGTAAATATACCGCAACGCTGCTCCTATGCGGAGTTCACGGAACTGACATGTCATAGAAATATTGTGTATTTCTCAGACATGCAGATTATTCATTTCACCGCGGAGCTCGTGGGAAATTGACATTTAAAATTGCAATTAACCGTTTTCAGCAGTGTAGGCGAAAATCGTAATATGAAGTTACGGATCGAGTTGAAGCAACAAGGGTGTCAAACGTAAACCCTACAACCCAGGTCCCAGTACTGGTGGTAGGATTCCTATGCAGGAATCCGTCTAGGTAGGTACCTCCACAGGGCCAGTTATTCTGCCGTGAAGCAGTAGTGTGCAAACATTACTGTGTTTCGGTTTGAAGGGCACCGTGAGCTAGCGTAATCATTGGGCATATGAGACTGAAGAACTTATGTCTCAGGGTGATGGACACAGTGTGGTGTCACACAGAAATTTTCTGGATGACACAGCATTTGTTATGGGCAGACGTTGTACTTACTATCAGGTGAAAGTTTCTCGTTTCATTTCATCACTTTATCCAATAAAAAAAAACTGGGATAGTTGTAGTATTTGGTAATATGTAATAATTCATTGCGACAGATTTTTCATACAGTTTAATGTATTTATATTGTGGCCCTGATCTTTGGACAGTGACATAACGCCAAGCCGATAATGCTACGTCTCTTGAATAGTGCTGCCATCTATGGAGAAAAAAATTCGACTACAGTACTTAATTCATATTTCAAGATTCAGAAATCTGTCATTTATTCTAGAGCTCATAAAGATAGACACACATGTTGAAATATCGCAAAATAACAAATGATCGATTTTCTTAAATGAAGTTACTTGTCTTTCGATCTATACCTCCTAATCCTTCTAAAGAACGAGTGAGTAATTAGAACTCCCGCAGTTTGCAACTGCCGTGTGATGGTGGCATAATAAAATATGCCATTCCCATCTTATCATCATCATCCCGATGAGTGTCCATTTTTTATTGGATGAAGTGACGCGACGAGAACGTTCACCTAAGTGCAACGTCTGCCCATAACAAATGCTGTGCCACCCATCAATTCAGTCAAACATCATTGTGTGTGATATTAACGATTTTTGGCACAAAATTCACCAACACATTGACATGGCCGTGTAATACTGTTATTATTAATATTTTTTTAAGTTGTAAGGTGATTTTTTTTAATATAATGATAAGTGAGCTATGAACACTAAGCATGCGGTGTTTACCTAATTATAAATGTGCACTACATTTTTATTTAGTGTATAAAATTTAATATATGTATAGGTGTAACATTTGTTGGTATTCCAAATAAATAAATAAATAAAAAAAAGATATCAGTTCCTTAATCTCGTATGAAGAGATTTAGCAGGACTCTCTTACTTTACTGGTGGTAGGATTCCTATACAGGAATCCGTCTAGGTAGGTACGGTAGGAAGCAGTAGTGTGCAAACATTACTGTGTTTCGGTTTGAAGGGCACTGAGAGCTATCGTAATCACTGGGCATATGAGACTTAAGAACTGATGTCTCAGGGCGACGGGCGCAGTGTGGTGTCACACAGTAATTTTCTGGGTGACACAGCATTTGTTATGGGCAGACGTTACACTTACCATCAGGTGAACGTTTTGCTCGTTCCGTCGCTTTGATGAAATAAAAAAAAAATTGATGTCATGCAGTAATGTGCAAACGGCACTGAGAGCTAGTGTATTCACTGAGCATTTGATACATAAGAAATGATGTCTCAGGGTGACTGGTGAATTACGGTGCACATAATTGTAAACGTGGTGGTGCTGTTTTTATTTATGCAGACTTTAACATAACAATACACTACCGTGCCGTACCATACCATGCCGTTTGGTAGCGGCCTAAGAGAATCTACCACCCCATCTCATCCCGTGGGTGTCGTAAAAGTCGAGAGGAAAATGAAAACCAGGAGATGGGCAGCAGCATCTTTCTCGAACATCTAAATAAACAAACTGCGGTTGCCAACCCGTCTGCCAAGCGTGGCAACTATGGCAGAATCCCCCGAAAACGAGAGCTACAAACTTTAGTGGCAATCTATGGGGGAGGCCTATGTTCAGCAGTGGACTATTGATTGGCTGAAACGACGACGACGACGACGACACTACCGTGTGAAGCCGGGGCGGAATGCTATGAATAAGGTTTATTTTGGCGTATGAACTTCATTCATTGGTTAATGGAATCATATTAAACCGATTACGAAACCAACCAGAGTTACACAGTAGACCCCCGGGTCAGTAAGATACTCATATTAAGTTTTCGTGTGGTGGCGGCTTAAGAGAATCTACCACCCCTTATCTTGCCGTGGGTGTCGTAAAAGTCGACAGCGGGGAAATTAAAACGAGAATGGTCAGCAGCATCTTCCTGGACCATCTGAATAAACAAACTGCGGTTGCCAACCCGCCTGTCAACAGTGACAACTATTGTAAATCAATCGAAAATGAGAGCAACAAACTTTTGTGGCAAAAAGGGTAGGCCTATGTCCAGCAGTAGACTATTGATAGGCTGAAATGATGACGATGATAAAGTCACTATTAGTTACTTTAGTTTTCACGAGTTTATTTCAAAAGTTGGCAGTATAAAGCAAATTAATTTAGACTATATAATCCAAACGCAGCTTGAAAAGCCTCGAAACTTCTTGGTTGGTTTCCAAACTGAGAGGCGACCTAATTAATACGAGAGCAGCAACGCCCGACTTAATAAGCGAACAAACTTTGAATAAGTAAATGAAAATTTTCAAGGGCGTGGAGGGGTTTTAAAAAATTATATATATTATTATTTGCTAAAATAACAAAGAAAAGTAACAGCCTATAAATGTCCCACTGCTGAGCACAGGCCTTCTCTCATTTCTGAGAGGGTTTTGGAGCGGGGAATAGTTCGCCACGCTGCTCCAAAGCGGGTTGGCATATCCTCGAAATATTTCTATTCCTCGGATATACAGGTTTCCGCACGATGTTTTGCTTCACCGCTGAGCACGTGGTAAATCAGCACTTAAAATTATAGAACAATTTTGAAAGTGCTGGCACCGGGGATCGAACCCAGGTCACTCGCGTGCTATGAAATTAAAGGCGAGCACCAGGCCCTTGAGCTACCACGGCATCTATTAATAATTTTTATCATCAGCCCAGTTGGATATAAGGCTTCTGCTAAGATTAGGCGGTTCGGAGGATTTCCTGAGATATTGCAAACCAAATTGGCGATCGCTGTACCACACGAACTTTCCCCTTCCACTTCTTGTATTAAAGGTTATTATTGGTAAAAGTGTCGAGACGAGCAAATCGTTCACCTGACTGTAAGTGAAGCGTCTGCCCATAACAAATGGTGTGTCACCACATTTCTGATATGCCAAGTAATTTCACTAGCTCTCAGTGCTCTTCAGACCGAGACACAGTAATGCTTGCACACTACTGCTTCACGGCAGATTTAAAATAGAGTAATAGAAAATGTTCCGGCGTTGGTGATGATAGTCTTATAGTCTAATAATGTTTATATTTATCGCCGAGAGATGTCCGGTAGAATATCACCTACCTCTTTCCTACTGAAGTGTCGACATATTACATATCCTCGAAATATTTCTATTCATCGGATGTACAGGTTTCTGCACGATGTTTTCCTTCACCGCCGAGCACGTGGTAAATTAGCATTTAAATTGGTAGAACAATTTTAGAGGTGCTGGCACCGGGAATCGAACCCAGGTCACTCGCGTACTATGAAATTAAAGGCGAGCACCCGGCCCTGAGCTACCACGGCTATTTTGCATTGATGAACTGTGCGTGAGACTAGCAATACTATTTCGTAACATTTCAGCGTATCAATAGTCCACTGCTGAACATAGGCCTCCCTCATAGATTGCCACAAAAGTTTGTAGCTCTCATTTTAGGGGAGTATAGTTGCCACCCTTGACAGGCGGGTTGCCAACCGAAGTTTGTTTATTCAGATGTTCCAGGATCTTCCTGCCCGTCTCCTGGTTTTTATTTTCCATCTGTTCCAGATGTTCCAGGTGCTGCCCATCTTCTGGTTTTAAATTTCCCTTCTGTCGACTTTTACGACACCCAGAGGATGAGACGGAGTGGTAGATTATCTTAAGCCGCCGCCGCACGGTCGATCTGTAATCTGTTAAAAACATTTGAAATTCAAATATAAATAATATTTTGTAAATAAAAACATAGCAGCAAGCAAAAGTGATTTTTTAGAGACGAATACAAGGTAATAATGCTAGTTGTCTACACAACTCCCCAGGGTCACTAACAATAGGAAACAAAGACAGCATGTGGTAACGTATCGATCCTACAACAAAATCACGAAATAAATTGCACATGTCTTGCTGTGAAAAAGTTTAAATTTTTTGATAATTAAAAACTTTATAAAGATTGTTTTTATAATAATTAGGGCCAGTTATTCTGCCTTGAAGCAGTAATGTGTAAAAATTACTGTGTTTCGGTATGAATGAAACTTTTTTTTTTTATTTCATAAAAGTGACGGAATGGGCAGACGTTGGACTTACCATCAGGAGAACGTTTTGCTCGTCTCGTCACTTTATCCAATAAAAAAATAAAACATGATGAGGTGATCGCAGCAATACTATTTCTACTTTTTGTTTAATAGGTGTTCCTACATATTAAACAAAGAGTATTGTCCTTTTTTTTTAAAATTATTGACAAAAAATATATTTTTGAAAACCAGCGAAGTTTAAATAAAATGTGTAGTTTATCGTAAGACAGTAAAGGCACTTAGCCTTTACTGTTTCCCTTACAATAAAAGTATTCAAAGGGCGGACTTAATATCTTCAGTCACTTTCTCCCATGAAGCCTATGGGGTGGTGAGGTTGTGATAAGGTGTAGCAATAAGACGAGCCTAAAAAATCTAAGTAACACATAAATAAGAATACATATCATACATACGTACATAGAGTCACGCTTCTTTTCCATTGGGGCAGGTACATACAAGTAGGTACATCTTTCTACTTGCTACGATCCTGATACACATCTTTCGCTTCTTCTACATTTATTTGTTTTCATACAAGCTCATCGGTTGCGCGTACTTTTGACGTGCCCTTTCCTTAAAACGACTTCGATCTGATCTTGATACGTTCGCCTACGTCGATTCTAACCGACTAGCCCATTCACACACGAATCATAAATCTGTTACGTCAATCTTCTTTCATCCATCCTCTGTACGTTTCCAAACCATCTAAGCATCCCTTTCTCTATCATTGTCCACATCTTCTACCACACCGCAACGTTCCCTTATCACGCTGTCCCTCACTTTGTCCATCAATGTCACTCCAGCTATACTTCTCAAACTTTTCTTTTCCACAGCGTTAATAATTTTTTCATGCTTCTTCTGCCAGACCCAACATTCACTACCGTACATAAGGGGGACCAGTACCTCTCTATGTACAGCCAGTCGTGCCTTTTGCGATACGTTCTGGCAACACATAAAGTTGTGCATGGCCCCATATAGGCGCTCCAACTTGTTAAGAAGATCTTGTGATGGGTCTGGGTAATACAAATCTGCATAATCAATAATAGGTAATATAAGCGCTTGGACTAGCATGACCCTAGATTTAATAGGGAGAAAATGTTTGAGACGAAAAAGAGAACACATGGTGGCAATGACTTTCCGACTGATGTCAGTAAGCTGAACTTTGCCATAACAACCTTAAGCTTTAATTGTTTGTTAATATTAACATTTTAATACCATCTTAACAACTGTGTTTGTCTCTTTGTTATAGGTAATTCAACAGTACAGCAAAAAAAATTCTCATAGTTCTGCTTGTATTTCCCAATAACTTGTTTAATGCAAAGTCTGTTTATTGCCACCTCAGCTGTTAAAGTAATCAGTTGTTAACACGACATTGGCGATAATAACAAAACCACCATATAGGAAAAGAAGAAGAAGCTGAACTTTCCAGTTTAAAGTGATATGTCAATGATTATTTAGACCAACATTTTTCATAGACTTACTAAATGGACTAAGAGTATCATTATATTGTATAGAAGGTAAGCTTTTATAATCAACAATAAACGGGTTTACCTGTATTCATTATTTACAACGGTAATAAAAGTAAAACCTATTGAATAAATAAGTTTTTATAGTCAAACCCCCGTCCGATCCCACCGCATATCGGCCTATAAGCCTCCTCAAGGCCTTAGGCAAGATATACGAACGCCTACTTCTCGCCCGCTTAAGAGACTTCATGCAGTCTCGAGGGATCCCCATCCACGAGCAGTTTGGATTCCGTGCCAAACACTCATGTACCCAGCAGGTGCACCGCATAACGGAGCACATTCAATCCCGCTTCATACGCGGGCTTCATACCGGAGCGCTCTTCTTCGACGTGGCGAAAGCGTTCGACAAGGTCTGGCACAACGGGCTCATATACAAGTTATATGGACTCGGTGTGCCAGATCGCCTCGTACTCATCATACGAGATTTCTTACGCAGTCGAACCTTCCGCTACCGCGTCGAGGGGGTGCGATCCGAATCACATCCCATCCTAGCCGGCGTACCACAAGGCTCAGTCCTAGGTCCCGTGCTCTACACCCTTTTCACGAACGACATACCGCACACCAGCGGCGTCGAACTCGCCCTCTTCGCAGATGATACCTGCCTATATGTGTCTGGACGTAATCCAGACACTATCTCTAAACGCCTCCAATCCGCAGCCCGAACCCTCGGGAACTGGTTTCGGAAATGGAGGATCGAGGTCAACCCAATCAAAAGTGCAGCCATGTACTTCTCGCGGCGCATAACGCAGCATCTCCCCACCATAGAGTTATTCGATCGTCCAATCCCCTGGGAAAAGACAGTCAAATACTTAGGCGTCCTATTAGACTCGAGACTCAGCTTCGGTCCACATATTAACCGAGTAAGGAACCGAGCGGCGTTCGTCCTCGGTCGATTACATCCGTTACTAAATAAAAATAGCAAAATGTCCCTACGTAATAAAATTACACTTTACAAAGCCTGTATACGGCCAATTATGACATACGCAAGCCCCGTATTTGCGCATGCCTCCCCGCGTCAAATTCATCGACTTCAGGTAATACAAAATCGATTCATGCGTAAAGCCACGGGAGCACCGTGGTTCGTGCGTAATGCTAACCTTCATATCGATTTAGGGCTTCCTACCATAGCCCAATATCTAAAGTTGGCCTCTCGCCGATACTTCGACTCTGCCGCCACGCACCCCAACCCACTGGTTGTCAGTGCCGCCACTTACAACCCCCTCGCGATACACCAAAACTCGACCCGCGGAAAAAGGAGACCGAGGCACGTCCTCGAGGACCCTGACGACGCGACCACTATTGCCCAAGCGCTCTACTCAACGCTACACAAACACCCATTATCACCATCATACCGCCCCCGCCGTCGGCGTGGGCGTATCAGACAAAGTTATTCGCGATACCGCCGCATCGCAGGCCGGTTCTCCCCTAGCAGTAGTGTCATAAACAGAAGCGTCGCTGGAGTTTCTTGCGCCATTTCTTCTCCAGCGGAAACGCATTCCGAATTGGTGGTAAACTTATCTAATAATAATCATGGTATTAATAATTATAGTAGTAGTAATATTGCCCTCCCGATTGCAGTAACTGACCGAGCCGAGACCGGCCCCCTTGGGCACCCTCGAGTCTGTTACTCTCGCGAACAGGATGACGGTCCAAGCCGAGGTCCCCTCTCGGGGGCCCTTGCGCCAGTCATCCATAAATAAAGGTTTCGGCTAAGCGCCCTCAGCGCTATGCCACCTTTCAATCCGGCGAAGCTGTAAAAGCCTTCGGGCTAACAGTGACCATCAGTCCTTAAAAAAAAAAAAAAAAAAAAAAAAAATAGTCAAACCATTTTACATTTAGTACGGTTTTTATTATTAGCACCATCTATGGTGAAATAGTAAAGTTTAGTATTTCTTCAGACAATTTTAAGAATTTTTAATTTAAAAGTAAAAGTATTAGTATTTCTTTAAATTTAAACTTTATTCTCTAAACTTAAACTTTATGTAAAATAAAAAAATTAAATATTTTTCATATTTTGTTCGTTCGTAAGTGTTGCTATACGAAAAAACATCGTTTATTGAATAGTTTTCCGCACAGAATACGTCCACCGAAGAGATGTCATCATCTGTCAAATTTGGCCTTCAATTGCTGGGGATTCTCTCGCAATTTGTGAGGGTTTTGCAATGTACGAGTGAAATAATATCAAAGAAACCGATGGTGTGACGATCAGGCAAGAGTGACCTCATGTTAAAATGACATCGAGAAGCAAAAACGCTGTTCGCAGCTATGAAGCCGAGATAGATAAGAATCGCGAAGAGTCAAATTGGAAGAAGGTTGTGGATTTGGCCCAACAGCTTAAATCCAGATCTGTACAGCATGGTAAGACGGGTTTATTTGCAGGTCTTCTTTAAAACCTAAATATGAATGAAGTATTCTATGTAAAATTAACGTTTTCAGTTTGCTTATCATTAGGCATATATTTTGTAATTATTTTTAGTAAAAATATATAAGATTTTATTATATGATTTTAAATTACTAAGCACTTTTGTGTCATAGTGCCACTCTATTTATATATTTTTGGTTCTGATATTAAGCATTGTTTTTGTTATTTTATTATGTTTTTGAGTATAGTATCAGATAGCCAGATACATGAAGCCACATGGCTTACAATGATAATATCATGAAAAATGTATATTAATTCATTTTCCATAGTACGGTTTATTGTATAACAAGGAAATGTAATTTTGAGTACTCTGTAATTTTTTTTAATGTATATAATTTTAACAGAAGTTTTTTTTTAAATGTAGCTAAATATAGCTTATGTAAGTTTCAATATTTTCCAGAAAGCCTTGCTCATTTCCTCATTGGTGAAGGCAAACTTGAATCTTACTTGGATGAATGGCCTCCAATCAAAGAGAATGTTGAAAGAGCCCAAAGGGAGTTGTCTGACGCCCGCGGATACCTTACCCTGGCTACCGATGAGGCAGGGAAGAGAGCTGGCGTGGCTCTTGATGCACATCTACTTCTTGGGAAGCTGAATTATGCTTGTGGAGCATATGATGAATGTTTGAAGCAGTATAAGCTGGCCGAGTTGAGCACATTGACAGAGAAAGAATTACCCATGTAAGTGAGGCTTCATCTGAGATATTATTTAAGAGATGTCTTATTTTTCTTTAATAAGTTTTTATTAATAATTACATAATAAAAATCTTACATACATACAATCACGCCTTTTCCCATATAAGGGGTAGGCAGAGACCACACCCATAGCCCACTTCTCTCCCCGCATGATATTAGAGGAGATGGGTAGCAAACTACATCACCACCATACATTCTTCCCTAATTTATCAGCCCATAGCATTCACACAAGCAGTGTAGTGACAGCATTGCATATTACGGTATTATCCTGCACGAATAAAGGCTGTCTGTACCATACATGCTGTTCTACTCAGACGTACACCTATTGGACTTTTTATTTATTTGTATTATTGTGACAATACTTATTGTTTGCTTAGAGTTTAAGATACATTTAGTTTAACATATAAATTTTTTGATGAAAATTCCTTTTTACCTTGTTGTTACTATCAGTCTCATCAGCCTTTTAACAGTCCACTGCTAGGCAAGGCCTTCCAAGTTGATCCTTGCTGGAATTTTTGTTAAAAATATGATGGCGACTTAATGTTTGCTTTGACTGGGATTCAAACCCAGGACTACGGCATAGAAGTCTGGTACTCTGGCTACTAGGCCATGATTTTTTCAATGAATTGCTAGTTTCGGCATTTCTAGGAAGGCAGATTGTTGCTTGTTACTCATCTTGATAATAACTCTACTACAAGTCAGCCAAATTTAAGACACTCATAATCTGAGGTGAACACTGACAATACTGTTTATAGATAAGTATGTCGGTTATATAATTTAAATAAAACTAATAAAATTATAATTAATTTTACGGATTTTATTAAATCAAAAACCGAGCATACCACAGCAAGACTTCAAGACAGCTCTTTCTGCATAGAGCAGACCAAAATAATAATTAAATCCGTTTAGGTAGGTACCACCACAGGGCGAGTTATTCTGCCGTGAAGCAGTAGTGTGCAAACATTACTGAGTTTCGGTCTGAAGGGCACTAAGAGCTAGCGTAATCACACGACATATTATACTTAAGAACTGATATCTTCAAGTGTCGGGCGCAGTGTGGAGCTACACAGAAATATTCTGAGTAACACAGCATCTTTTATGGCCAGACGGTGCACTTACCATCAGGTGAACGTTTTGCTTATTTCGTAACTTTATCAAATAGAAAAAAAAATTAGTTAACTGTGACATCAGGACGTCTGTCACCTCAGTCCCCCCATGACCATGGGTGCTGTAAAGCACTCGAAACGTCGGATTAGAAATAGTTCAAAATTAAATAAATATCCTTAAAAAATTGTTTTATTTTAATGCATACTACACATTTGCATATATATAAGAAATTGTTACGGTTATATAATTTTTTAACACTAAGCTCGCATACATATAATACAGGCACATATAACACATGTCCTTATGTTTTATGCAGACTGACTCACACACTGACTCACACGTTTTTGTTCCTGTTAAGTGCCTAATTATCTCTCAGTGATGTAATTTTTGCTTTGATTTAAAATTCATTAGCATTATTCAAGTTTTATATATCTATATCAAGTACTATTTTATATATATATATCAAGTAGTTTTTTATTATTGTTAATTGTGCATTTGTATTCATAAAACATTATTTAACTTTAAAAAGCATGAGGGATTGTAATATGAAACAATTTGAATTTGAAAATGAATTTTGCCGTGGTGGCTTAAGAGAATCTGCCACACCGTCCCATGACATATGTGTTGTAAAAGTCGACAGAGGCAGAATGAAAACCAGGAGATGGGCAGCAGCATCTTCCCGGAACATCTGAATAAACAAACTGTGGTTTCCAATCCGCCTGCCAAGTGTGGCGACTATGCCAAGACCCCCAATGCCTATGCTCGGATTCCAGCCGGAGCCAACATGATTCATTCATCACACCCAGTGACTGTGTTGTGCATGTGAAATTTTTAATATTTTTAAACTGCACTCACGGTAAAGGAGAAGAGCTATCCTAGAGTTAGAAGACCAGATTTCCTGTAGGTTATTAAAAGGCTGTTACTTACATTTTTTTTTATTGGATAAAGTTATGAAAAGAGCAAACCGTTCACCTGATGGTAAGTGCAACGTCCGCCCATAACAAATGCTGTGTCACGCAGAACATTTCTGTGTGTGTGACACCACACTGCGCCCATCACCTTGAGACATAAGTTCTTAAGTCTCATATGCCCAGTGATACCCTAGCTCACAGTGCCCTTCAAACTGAAACACAGCAATGCTTGCACACCACTGCTTCACGGCAGAATAACTGACACTGCGGTGATACCTACCTAGACGGATTCCTGCATAGGAATCCTACCACCAGTAATAAAGGGTACTAGGGTTGTCTTTAACACTGGGTATGTACTACACTGATTGTAAGTGTGTGTGTATGTATTAAGTTCTTTATAAGCGGTTTCTCTTTCAGACGGAGTCTCCGAATTGTAGCCGAGTCGTATGCAATAAAAGGCCTCTGTTTGGAACAGAATGCCATACCGGGATCAACAAGTCGCTTTAAGCAGGCGGAAAGAGAATCTGAATTGGTAAGAGTTACAGTGTGTACTTTTGGTAATGATAAGAAACTGCGATAAAAATGTTAGTTATGCTATGGAGGGGTAACCGGTGCTCTTGATATATATTAAAAAAAAAAAACACTGGCAATGCCAATAACATTACTAATATTCCTGTTAAGCCGTGTGGTGGCGGCTCGTTAAAAGAATACTACCACTCCATCTCATCCAATGGATCTCGTAAAAGGCGAGTAAGGATTTAAACTGCACTGTGCACCCAACAGCGCATGGTGGCGATGGGCTCACCACCTATCACACCAAGTGCATTATATTGTTTTGGTGAAACGTGGATTGTGGCAGTCGTTTGTTTTTGCAGTGAGTGCCCAGTCTCTGACTACCTCTTATGGGATACAGTCCTGATCTTATGTATATTCCTGTTAAACACTCCAACTGAGCTGAAAAACTTGTGTTAATAGATGTTTCACGACAACAGTCGAATGGCGGTTTCGATCCTGTGACATCACGTTTCGCAGTCCGCACTCTAAACCATTAGGCCATTGCCGCTAAAACTGTATTTAATATTTTTGTATTTTTGAATGCAATAAAAACATCTAGGTCTTCAGCCTATCATAGACCACTGTTGAACATAGGCCTGTTCCATAGATTGCCATTATATAATTTCGGTGATGTAATTGCTGTTAGCCGTTTTTTGGCTTTTACAGCTTCATCGGATACTGTGCTCACAGGCCAGGGGCCCGCGTGCCAGGTTTGGTTTGACCCAAACATAAATACATAAATAAACTTTACAATAACCTCGAAATTCGGACTGTCGCGCTCGCTGCGTGCTTGCGCGATTTAGAATATCTCTAAAAAGTTTTTAAGTCGTCTAATGACCGTCCGAGGGAGGCTGCGGGCCTCCATTCGGACTGTCGACTTGTGTGTCGGTAACTCTGGGCGGTGAGAACCGCCCTGGTGATTGCCATTAAACACGGCCCTGAGCCGCCTGCATCCATTGAATTCCCGCAAAATCGTACAGGGCGTCGCTCCATCTATAGTCGGGTCGCCCTACACTGCGTTTGCCGGTACGAGGTTGCCACTCGAGAACCTTTCTTCCCCAACGGTTATCGGTTCTCCGAGCTATATGGCCGGCCCATTGCCACTTCAGCTTGCTTCTCCTTATATTTTACTGGTGGTAGGATTCCTATGCAGGAATCCGTCTAAGTAGATACCACCCCAGGGCCAGTTATTCTGCCGTGAAGCAGTAGTGTGCAGACATAACTGTGTTTCGGTTTGAAGGGGACTGTGAGCTAGCGTAATCACTGGGAATATGAGACTTAAGAACCTATGTCTCAGGGTGATGGGCACAGTGTGATGTCACACAGAAATTGTCTGAGTGACACAGCATTTGTTATGGGCAGACGTTGCACTTACCATCAGGTGAGCGTTTTGCACGTTTCATCACTTTATACAATAAAAAACCGTGTAGGTCGTCGCTCCATCTAGTGGGGGGTCGCCCTACACTGCGTTTGCCGGTACGAGGTTGCCACTCGAGAACCTTTCTTCCCCAACGGTTATCGGTTCTCCGAGCTATATGGCCGGCCCATTGCCACTTCAGCTTGCTAATCCTTAGGGCTGTGTCGGTTACTCTAGTTCTGCTGCTGATAACATCATTACGGATTTTATCTCGCAGAGAAACTCCGAGCATAGCCCTTTCCATAGCTCGCTGAGCGATTCTGAGCTTCCTCATGCGGCCTCAGGACTCAGGACCGTGTTTTGTGGTAATCTATAGGGGAGGCCTATGTTCAACAGTGGACTATGGTAGGCTGAAATGATGATGATGATGATACAATAAAAAAAAATTGGCTATGTCGGTTACTCTAGTTCTGCAGCGGATACCATCATCACGGATTTTCGACTTACTTAATCTTACTAAACTTAATCGAAAGACGAAATTTTTTAATAGATTAGAAGTTTCGAACTCGCGTCGGAGCTGACCCTGCTGTACCTTCAGCGAGTACAAGCAGCGCACGCAGGAGTTATACTGGAGACTGCATTGCAGAGAGCACCTTTGTTACACATACGGGCGGGCAGCCTGCAGAGTGCTATTGACAGGTTATTACAATAAAGAAGACGGCTTGATGTTATCACTACCATCGCCTTGGGATCCCATAGTACATACATACAGTCACGCCTTTAAACATCTAAGGGGCGATGATGATGATGTTCTCCTAGCCGATTTCGACCACGGCGACAACTTCCGAATACTGTCGAGAGCCATCAACTGCGCAGGAGATATTATAGTGCCACAAGTGTACGCGCACACGCAGAGGCACTCACTCGTCCCAACCTACCCGCGCCCGATGTAACGCTGATGCGATAAGATCGGAGGTAGGCTAGGATGCAGTGTCAGAAACACGGGGTCAATCACAACAAAACCAGACCCGAAAACCGACAATTTGTGTTTTAGCACAAATGTTGGCTACGGCTGGGAATCGGACCCAGGACCCGCGGCGTAGAAGTCAGGTACTCTGACCACTAGGCCACGCGGTCGTCATCTAAGGGGTACGCAGAGGCCAAACCAAATGTAACTCCTCGTACGAGTCCAAAAAAATCTTACTCCTCATTGCATTCCAACGAGCAGCATTGCATATTATGGTGTTATTCTGCTCCAATAAAGTCTGTCCGTACAATAACCTAGTCGCCTCTTACGACACCTCGGTAGGAAAGAAGTAGGTGCTATTCTGCGGGGCACTTCTATAATATATCTATAATATAAACTTCTATAATATAATTAAATTCATTAAATCAAAAGTCTAAAATAATTTTCATTCATCTTTTTAGTTCATAAGAATCTCATTGGTTTTAGAGAGACAGATTTTTTTTGACTCGTACCGTAATGGCGGCGACGTGGTACGCCACCGGTCACGTTTCCCGCGGCGGTGAAAAGTGGGCTACATGTGCAGCCTCTGCCTACCCCTTATACGGGAAGAGGGCGTGACTATATGTATGTATGTATTATTGGTTGTACTTGACCCAATCTTATTAATTACACTTTTTTTTTAAAATTTGGACGAGTCACACTATTGTGAAAATGCAGCTGTAGTGCATAAATCTATATTTTCGATTCAGTATGTCAGTGGTCACTTACCATCAGCTTGTTTGTTACAAAAATTTTTTTTTTTTACAAATTAAGGTACCGAGAAATGTTGACAGCTGTGGAGTCAGTATCAACACAAGCGCTACGACTGACGCTGACACGACAACTCGCTGAAGTTCTAATGAGAGGTGTAACAGGGCAGGTATGATTTTATTTACTTCAACAAATAATACTTTATTTTAATAAAACTAAGCTTACTAAGTTAACGTCGCTTTACAGTACCCATGGTCACTGGAGGGCTGCGGTGCAGTCTGTGGTGTATGTCATCCCAACCATTACATCATTTTTGAATGACCAAATATCCTTCCAAAATAACACAGATTCCTACCAAGGATGTTTTTTTTATTGTATAAAGTGCAACATCTGCCCATAACAAATGCTGTGTCACGCAGAACATTTCTGTGTGACAACACACTGCGCCCGTCACCCTGAGACATCATTTCTTAAGTCTCATATGTCCAGTGATTACGCTAGCTCTCAGTGCCCTTCAAACCGAAACAGTAATGTTTGCACACTACTGCTTCACGGCAGAATATCTGACCCTGGGGTGGTACCTACCTAGATGGATTCCTGCATAGAAGTCCTACCACCAGTGGCTATTAAATGAAAAAACAAACTAACTTCAATAGAGAAGATGATAGGTTACTACCACCGGCTTGGGATATTATTATTAAGTACCTGTTCCCCGCGGTTTCACCCGCGTTTTTCTAAAATTAAAGTAGCCTAATTTACCCGTTATAATACCAGCTATCTGTCAGTGAAAGTCCCATCAAAATCGGTCAAGCCGTTTTGGAGATTAGCGGGAACAAAGAGTAAGACAGAAATAAATATAAAAAATATCTTGTAAGTACCGTATATACTTTCATAAGCATTGAGTAAAAAGCTGTTATTTTGTTATTACAAACGGACACGTCAATTTAATTTATTTGTATAGATGAAATTAAATCAAAAACCAAGCATCACACTCCAAGACTTCAAGACACAGTAAGCTCATTTTGTGTAGATCGGACCAAAAATAATAAAAGTTAAAGGTACCCCGGATTCCAGGACCCATCAGGACGTCTGCCACCTCAGTCACCCCGTGACCATGGGTGCTGTAAAGCGCTACAGACATCGGGTTATAAATAGTTAAAATTAAACGCGATAAAATCCGTAAACTTAAGTTTTGTTAAGATTATAATATTCGTATAATTATTAGAAATCGTTATAAAAAAGTACTTTCTATAAAACTACGCTAGGATAATGTGTATTTCTTATATAACCAGACTATTGATATCATTTTGGTCCTTCGAGCCGGAGAAATAGATTTAAAGTTTTTCTCTTGAAATCATAAAACATTACTAAAGTATTTTCATTTTGATAATAATGCTATCAATATTCTCCCCTCAGGTGTACAGAGCTCCGGAAAAGTTAGCGGTTGTCCCACAGCAGGGCACTTTAACGAGGCGAAGGGAAGAACACGTCTCGGAAGGACCGTGGAAGCCTAAAAAATACGCCGCTATTAACCAGGTTAGAGACGTCATTGGGTATTTTCTTCATCATGATCATCATTTCAGCCTATCCACGAGTCCACTGTTGAACATAGTCCTCCCCCATAGATTGCCACAAAACACGGTCCTGAGCCACTTGCATTCATCGACTTTCTGCAAAACCGTGTAGGTCGTCGCTCCATCTAGTGGGAGGTTGCCCTACACTGCGTTTGCCGATACGAGGTTCCCACTCGAGAACCTTTCTTCTCCAACGGTTATCGGTTCTCCGAGCTATATGGCCGGCCCATTGCCACTTTAACTTACTAATCCTTAGGGCTATCACGGTTATTCTAGTTCTGCTGCGGATAACATCGCTACGGAATTTATCTCGCAGAGAAACTCCGAGCATAGCCCTTTCCATAGCTCGCTGCGCGATTCTGAGCTTCCTCATGCGGCCTGCAGTGAAGTGATTTTTTTCTTATAGTAAGGTTATTATAAATTATTACTTTTAATAGTTAAACAAATGGGTTTAGTCATTACTTTTCGAAATTCAAGATCATTATCATGAAACATTGTTTGCTAATGTTTGCCAGTAGAATTTAAATGCCAATAGAATTAGATATTTTTTTAGTTTGGCAGAGCACAACTTTTCCAGGAATAGTGTACTCCCCAAGCACTTTTTTATAGTTAAGCCCGCCTCTGTACATAAATTACTTATTGCATTTAATATTAATAACATGGTGTACATAAAGAATAAATAAATAAATAAATAATCTGAAATGCGATTAATGAAGGTGTTAAATAAAATAGGACCTAATTATGAACCTTGTGGTAAATTAGGAACGAAAGCGGTGATCGTGTTCAAAAACCGGTTTCAAAAATACATACATTGATGCCTCTCTCCCATTTAAGGAGTGGGCAGAGGCCACTCACGTCGCCCACGTTTGTCGGAAGCGTGCCGAGCGTGCAAATAACGGCGAGACGTTTATAACGGCAGTTCGTGCCGCGCAACGAGTACGAGGAGGTGATGCTGCTGCTGCTGGTGGGCGAGGCGATGGCGGTGCGCGACGCGGTGCTGTCGCAGAGCGCGGAGTTCGAGGCGGCGCGCGCGCACTCGCTGCGCAACGCGGTCGCCGTCGTCGACCTGCTGGCGCTCGCCGCCGTGCGCTGGGGACAGCTGCCGCTGCTGCTGGAGGTCGGTTAAGTTAATTTGCTATAATCCGCATGCAAAATGTAAAATGGTGTGTATTACCTAGTTTTGAAGAGTAGCCCGAACAGCGTGCACAAGAAAACCAATACCGCCACTGGGAGCCGCCACCAGATACCCTCCACCACTACAACATTACCACTAGGCAATACACACCACTGAAGTCGAGAACACGACACGCGTTTCACCTCAAAACGGGGCATTATCAAGTGATATTTACTCTACGACAGTCAATATTTACTTTATTTTATTAAATATGAACATTTCAAACGCGTACTGCCATCTAGTTCATTATAGCCAAACTACTCATTACACACTGTATATTAGCTCTGATCTTATCGCATGAGTGTTGCATCTGACGTGGGTAGGTTAGGAATACTGAGTGCATCTGAGTATACACTTGTAACTATAGAATATCTTCCGCGCAGTTGATAGCTTTCGACAGTATTCGGAAGTTGTCGTTGTAGGTCTAAATTAGGGGCGAGGCGTCATACCTTTACAGAGTATGGTGGTCAGACGTTACTTTGGCATACACGTGTGATTGTTATACGCTTCGTTGTGAGACATTGAACTGGTGGTAGGATTTCTATGCAGGAGTCCGTCTAGGTAGGTACCACCCCAGGGCCAGTTATTCTGACGTGAAGCAGTAGTGTACAAACATCACTGTGTTTCGGTTTGAAGGGCACTGAGAGCTAGTGTAATCATATGGGGCATATGAGACTTAAGAACTGATGTCTCAGGGTGACGAGCGCAGCGTTTTTTTATGGGCAGACGTTGCACTTACCATCAGGTGAACGTTTTGCTCGTTTCGTCAATTTATCAAATAAGAAAAAAAAAATGGTAACGTTGTCGGCAGTCGCTGGAGCGCGCCATGAAGTTCTCGTTCGGGTGCGCGCACGTGTGGCGCGCGCGGGCGCTGGCCGCCGCCGCCGCCGCGCGCCCGCTCGCCGCCGCCGCGCACCCGCCCACTGCAGGTACGCACGCACTTATGTACGTAAGCATACACGCAGGTACGCACGCACTTATGTACGTAAGCATACACGCACGTACGCACGCACTTATGTACGTAAGCATACACGCACGTACGCACGCACTTATGTACGTAAGCATACACGCAGGTACACACGCACTTATGTACGTAAGCATACACGCACGTACGCACGCACTTATGTACGTAAGCATACACGCACGTACCTTCACACGCACGAACGCACGCACTTAAGTGTACGTACGTACGTACGTTCATACGCACGTATTCACGTATGTATATAATCATACAACACATAAATCACAGGTACGTATGACAAATTATTTGTTTAAATTGTTCTGGTCTGGTACACCTTCACGAAGTTAATGTACGCAACGCATATGTACAAAAATTGAAGGAGGGATAAGCAGCACAGACGTGGGACAATAGCAACACGTCTAGACTCGAAACCAATCTAGCGAACCAAGGACCCACAATATGTACTGTCTGGCTTGGGCTGGGATGCAGCCAAAAGATCGACGATTCAGCGGTCAGGTTCGCTATCTGCCGAGCCGAATGGCCCGTCTGACTTGGGCTGGGATTCAGATCAAAGATCCACTATTCATCGGTAGGTTTGTGGCTTGGCGAATTAGGCGGGGCTTTCCGACTCGGCTTAGGATGCGGACCGAAGAGTTGTGGACTCGGCATTCTGGTTTACCGTGTTTTTTTTATTGGACATATTGAGGAAACGTGTAAAACGTTGACCTGATGGTAAGTGCAATGTCCGTAACAGATGCTGTGTCACCCAGAACAATTCTGTGTGACACCACATTGCGCCCGCCACCCGGAGACATCAGTTGTTAAGTCTCATATGCTCAGTGATTACGCTAGCTCTCAGTGTCCTTCAGACCTAAACAGTAATGTTCGCACAGTAATGCTTCACGGCAGGATATCTGTCCCCCGCGGTGGTACCTACCTAGACGGATTCCTGCATAGTAACCCTACCGCCAGTAAGGTCTGAACTGGTAGTGGTATGTCGCAGGCAGCAACGCGTGGAGCGTGAGCGTGCGCGCGCTGGGCGTGTCGCGGCGCGCGGCGCAGCTGGCCCGCGACGACGTGCCGCTGCGACTGGTCGCCGCCTCCAACTGCTTCCGCGCCGGCTGGGTCAGTGCCTTTCTTCCGCTACCATCCCCCCCCCCCCTCCCTTCTCCCCCCGCCTACGTAGTTCAGCCATGCCGCTGAACACGGCGAATGAGAAACCCCGACCGGGACCCCGCTCCTACAGAACACTAGCGTACCATAACAGCGCCTACCTACCGGGTTTCGGATATTGGGTGACTAGCACCGAAGATCTAATTCATTGAGAATGGAAATACCATTTAGCATCACATTTATTAAAAGTGGTTTTTGTTCAAGAATTAGACTTAACTAAATAATTTAATAATTACCACAAAGCCCTGTCTTTGGTCCAATACTATTTATTTTATACGTATATTTATATGGATAAGTTTTTGTGTTCCTTATCATATAATGTTAATTTTTGCATAAACATTGTGTTGGCATACTAAATTATCTACTATATATCAGTACTAACAATTTATTTTGAAATAACAAAAATGAAGAAATATAGATTTTTTTTATTGGATAACGTGATAAAACGAGCAAAACGTTCATGTGGTGGTAAATGCAACGTCTGCCCATAACAAATGCCGTGTCACCCAGAACATTTCTGTGTGATACCACACTGTGCCCATCACCCTGAGACATAAGTTCTTAAGTCTCATATGCCCAGTGATTACGCTAGCTCTCAGTGCCCTTCAAACCGAAACACAGTAATGTTTGCACACTACTGCTTCACGACAGAATAACTGGCCCTGGGTTGGTACCTCCCTACCTACCACCTGAGGAATAGAATATGAAAGTGCTTATGAATATGACAATTGCTCTTTATTTAAGTTTTCGTGTCTAAATAGTGTAGTGAAATTTAAGTAAGTTTGCTGTTTTACAATGAATATGTTAAATAGATAGAGGAAGGTATAGAGATGGCGGATGAAGCGTTGGCGATAGAGATGCAGAGAAAGGGCCCGATGTTGGCGCGGTGCTACTTGTTCGCCGGCATCGGACAACAGATGAGGGCGCAGGTTGTACTTAGTCTACTAATACTTGGTACTTAGGCAAACGAAATTCAATCATCTGTGTTGTCAACTAGCTCACATTAATTAAACTTTTAATAAAAATTTGATATTTTTGAAAAAGTAAAAAAAAAGTAAAGTATCAGCCTATAAATGCCTCATCGCTGAGCACAGGCCTCCTCTCATTTCGGAGAGGGTTTTGGATCCGGGAATAATCCGCCACGATGCTCCAATGCGGGTTGGCGGACTTCACATGTCTGCGAAATATTTCAATTCCTTGGATATGCAGGTTTCCTCACATTGTTTTCCTTCACCGCTGAGCACCGGGGATCGAATCCAGGTCACTCGCGTAATATGAAATTAAAGGGGAGCACCCGGCCTCTGAGCTACCACGGCTACTATTTTTGAAACTTAACCATAATATCGTTGTATCATAATCATAATCATTTCAGCCTATCCCTAGTCCACTGCTGAACCTAAGCCTTCCCCATAGATAGCCACCTAACTTTGTAGCTCTCTCTTTGGGGGATTTCGCCAGTTGCCATGCTTGGCAAGCATATTAGAAACCGCAGTTTATTTACTCACATATTCCAGGAAGATGCTTCCCATCTCTTGGTTTTTATTATCCCTCTATCGACTTTTATGACACCAACGGGATGGGGTGGTGGTGGTGTTTTTGTATTTTATATTTTTATTTTGATTTGTTAAATTGATGAAATACTTGAGAAGCTTTATATTATAACTACTTTCTAAACTTTTTAATTACTATGATAAAAATCTATGATACTTATTATTTTTTACACATTAATTCCGCTAGAAAACGAATTCTCGTATCGAGAAGGACGCTGCGAACGATCTGAGCCTGAAGCATCACTTGAAATCGGTGGAACTGGACGACAATGATCACCTGGCCTTCTACCATCTAGCGTTGCAGTATATGCACTTTGGGATGCTGAATGAAGCCATGGTATGTGGTTTTTTTTATTGGATAAAGCGACGGGACGAGCCAAACGTTCATCTGATGGTAAGTGCCACATCTGCCCATAACAATTGCTGTGTCACCCAGAATATTTCTGTGTGGCACCACACTGCGCCCGTCATCCTGAGTCATCAGTTCTTAAGTCTCATATGCCCAGTGATTACGCTAGATATCAGCGCAATTCAGACCGAAACAGTATGTAAAGCTGATTTCTTAAGCAATAACATTTACTGTCTTTTTATAATATAAAAGCCACATGGAATATTATTAATCTAAAAACTGGGAGGCTTATTACAAAAAAGGAAGACTGCTTTGAAAATTAATGGCAGCGTAGTTAAAGAATTTAGCTTAATAAAGTTGCAAATGAATTTCTTAAAGTTTTTTCAAATTACCTACTGAAACTACTAAACATTTGCAGTGAAGTCCTGTAGTTGCAGAGTCATTTATAAGAGAATATGTAAACATTAACATTCCTAACTTTCAATTTAATCTCATTAGCTCTACAGATATTGTAAAAGCATTTGGAAAACTAAATAAAAAGAAAACAGAAGATTTTTGGGGCTTTCGATCTGGGATAATAGATATAGTTATTGTCGATATAGCCCCAATATTGGCGATGATTTTTAATCTCTGTGTTGACTTTGCTGTCTTCCCTGATCTGATGAAACATAGTAAAGTTGTACCAGTCTCTAAATCGGGTAGTAGAGTAATTCCTACAAATTACCGTCCCATTTCTGTGTTGCCTGTCTTAAGTAAAATATTTGAAAAAAATATGCTAGAGCAATTTCTCGTTCATTTTAGTAAACATTTTTAACGACAAGCAATTTGGCTTTACAAAAGGAAGGTCAACGATGCCGGTGTTCAACGAGTCACACATGTTCTACAGGCCTAAGAAGATTTTCATGACACTATCGGTGTGTTTTGTGATCTCTCAAAGCCATCTGACTGTGAAGAGCATAATAATTTAAATCGTAAACTTAAATACTAAGGCATTTGTGAAGCTAGATCACTAGATCACTAGATCTTTTATCATCGTACTTATAAAATCGATAGCAAAAAGTAGCGATTAACGGTGTTATATCGTCAGGCTGTTTAGTAAAAATGGGTGTCCCTTAGGGATCGACCTTTGGGCCATTTCTGTTCTTGGTTTACATTAATGATCTTCCTTATTTGGTACGAAAAATGTCTGGTATAGTTCTGTTTGCTGATAATGATACCTCATTGTTGTTTAAAGTTAACAGAAATGACTTGACGCCGAAACAGCCGAATAAAACTCTGGATATTGTTTCCAAATGGTTTGCGGCAAATTATTTACTTTTAAATGCGGGTAAGACAGAGTTTTTTGCCGGTTCTTTTCTGAGAAGGTTTTATCTTTTGAACCGGTGTAGATTTTGACATTCATAAGAGCTTTATACAAGCCTAAACTGAATAAATAAATTTTGACTTTGACCTTGGAAGGAAATAAAAGGATTCGTAAGTAGAAAATTTCCTAAGAAAATGTTCATGAACCAGTCTTTTAAAATAGATCATATTTGGTGCTTTTCTGATATTAGGGAGGGCGTTCCAAAGGTGTATAGCCAGTTGCCCAAGAGATGAGCAGCAGCATCTTGGAACATCTGAATAAAGAAACTGTGCTTGCCAACCCGTCTGCCAAGCTTGGCAACTACTGCAAAATCCCCCAAAATGAGAGTTACAAACTGTTGTCGCCATCTATAGCGGAGGCTAATGTTCAGCAGTGGACTAGTGATAGGTTGAAATGATGAAGATGACGGGCAGTTATTTCGGGCGGTGGACAGTGAGTGTGTTTTTTTTATTGGATGAAGTGATGAATCGAGCAAAACGTTCACCAGATGGTAAGTGCAACGTGTGCCCATAACAAATGCTGTGTCACCCAGATAAATTCTGTGTGACACCACACTGTGCCCATCACCCTGTGACATAAGTTCTTAAGTCTCATATGTCCAGTGATTACGCTAGCTCACAGTGCCCTTCAAACCGAAACACGGTAATGCTTGCACACCACTGCTTCACGGCAGAATAACTTGCCCTGCGGTGGTACCTACCTAGACGGATTCCTGCATAGGAATCCTACCACCAGTAAATAGTGTTCTGTGTCAGGACGCGACTCGCGCGTGCCTGGCGGCGCGGGCGGAGTGCGGCGGCGGGCTGCGGCTGGCGGCGGCGCTGTGGGCCTGCGCGGGGGCGGGGCGCCGCGCCGCGCGGGCGCTCGCCGCCGCCCGCCTCGCGCGCCACCACTACCCGACCGCCGAGTGGCCGCTGTGGGCGCTCGCCGCGCTGCAGCTCGTCTGGGAGAGCGGCGACGTGAGTCACACGCACATGCACATGCATACACTCAAGTAGACAGACACACCCACAGACTGATGAGATACACACACACCTACAGTGAGATACACACACTCCCACAAAGAGAAATACACACACCCACACACACAGACAGAGATATACACACACACCCACAGAGATATTCACACACACCCACAGAGAGATTCACACACACACGCCGTCGGAAAAATAACAAGTGGTTGAAGTTTACATTATAAAGAAGAGAACATACAAAAGCGTCATTACCATAAATGTGCAAAAAAAACAGTCAGCAACACAAAGACGTCCTCAAAAAAGAGCGCACAATGCGTCGATTAGCTCCACGTCAGCCGTGTCAACGCAAAGACTGTCAAAGCGTGGTGAAACGTTAGTTGATTTCATTTAAAAAGCTACTCTGACTTAAGATTGTGGCATAACAATAAATTTGCGGAATTTGTCTTCACTTTTATGTTTTGATCGATCGAGGAGGCTTTTGTAACTGATTTTTCTATGAAACTGTGTATTTTGGGTATCAATGGTCATTACCCGTTACATTACATGTAAGTTCCGACGAAAAGTATTTGTTACAATCTAATAGTAAATTTTTCTCTCTTTAGGCATCTCTTGCGACCGGAAAGGAATTGTTGAAACTTCTCAACAGTGTGGAAATAGAAACCGACGCGGAACACAATGGATACGCTGAACTGGACGCGCTATCGGACTCGCAGCATGACGACACGCAAAGCAACAGAGATGCGGGTAAGTTTAACTTCCGCCTGTTTCCTTGCGTCTATTTTTTTTTTTAATGTACAAAGTGACGAAACGAGCAAAACGTTCACCTGATGGTAAGTGCAACGTCCGCCCACAACAAATGCTGTGTCACCCAGAATATTTCTGAGACATCAGTTCTTAAGTCTAAAATACTATATATATATATATATATATATATATATATATATATATATATATATATATATGTCGAAGCAGAAGACCCAGGGTTATTTTTAGGGGAGCAGTACTACTGTCCCCATTTGACAAGGGTTCAGTTGTACTGTCCTTCTCTTGATCCATTGCAAAGAAACGCCTTGATATATCACTTACAAATGATTTATTTATTACAGATTTATATTTCTGACAATTTTTTACAATTAATTTAAAGTAGTTAGCGTAGTAGCTTAACAAACGCTTGCCAAATACACAACCTTCACCGGCAAGCGTTAAAAACACAAGTTGACTAGGTTGTCGTTAACACCCTTTTTTATATTACTATTGTACAGGCCAAGCAGCCAAAAATCCTCCCCACCACTCAATATCAATCTTAACATAATTCACAACAGTTCACTGGTAACGCATAGAATGAAGTGTGTCTGACGATAGATTTATAAAAGTTAGCGATATAGGGCACCCCATAAATTTCGATAACCAAATGCTGGTGTGACAGAATAATTCGACCAGGTGACGGAGGAATTAAGATTACGTTGTTCAGTGGGCGCTTTCACAGCGAAACCTCAAGTGGCCGATACAAGCCCTTTAAACAAAAACTTTTAACAAAATGAAAGATTTACAAATAAATAATACTCGTGTGATAAAATAATTTAAAAGGCGACGAAGTAGTTAAGATTACGTTGGTAAGGTGCGCTTTCTCAGCGACACCTCTTAACAAAAGTGGCCAATACAAGGCGGTTATTGTAAACTGTTAAATGATTTAATTACAAAGGAATTCTTATGTGATAGAAATATTTAAATGGTGATGAAGGAATTGACCACGTCGGTTGAGAGTGCTCTCACGGCGACATATATAATAGTTTTTGATTTTCTTATTTGGGATACATGTAAAGTTTTTGTCACCACCAATGCGATATTACTTCTGTTATGGTCCTTCCAAGTTATCTTGGCAATTCGTTCACATAATATACGAACACGTCTAGCATATTTGCTTATTACTTTTTCTCTTCCATTCAACTAATATAATATTATTTGTTAAACTGATTGCTAAGTATAACAATTTTAGCCGATCATCTCCTCAACTCGACGGTTAAGATTTATGAGCGAATTATACTCAGTCGATTAAAAGACTTTGTTCTTACTAATAATATTCTCCCGGACGAGCAGTTCGGCTTTCGCCCCGAACACTCGTGTACTCATCAAGTCCACCGCATTAACGGAGCACATTTTAGAGAATTTAAACGACCGCCCTAAGCCTGTAGGCTACAGGGGCCTTATTTTTCGATGTCGCAAAGGCATTTGACAAAGTCTGGCACGACGGCTTGTACTACAAGTTGTATCACACTAAAGTGCCAGATAGACTCGTTAACATCATACGAGCCTTCTTGTCTAACCGCCTATTTCGCTTCCGGATAGAGGAAACGCGCTCCTCAAGCCGCCCTTTCGGGTGTCCCTCGGGGCTCCTGCCTCTCCCCACTCCTTTTCTCGCTATACACTAGTGATATTCCTAAACACCCGAAAGTCAATCTTGCGCTTTTCGCAGATGACACGGCCCTGTACTATTCCGACAAGCACAAGGGCCGCATAACGATTCAACTCCAAGCCGCAGCCGATCGCCTAGGCGAATGGTTGCGGAAATGGAGAATAGAGGTAAACCCCGAGAAAAGTGTAGCGATATAATTCTCGAGGGGCACGCCAAAGCCCGCAAGACGACTTCACACAATCGGCAACAATCAACTAGGCATGATGTCCCTGTTCGGACGCCGTGTTCCCTGGGAAAAGAGCGTAAAATATCTCGGGGTCACTTTAGACGCAGCGATGTCGTTCGCTGCACACATTAAAAACATACGCAATGAAAGCGGCTTTTATCTCAAGCCGTCTATACCCATTAACTTGCTCTTCAAGCAAAATGTGCTTAAGACACAAACTTCGCTTCTATAAGACTTGCATAAGACCCGTATTGACCTATGCTTGCGTCGCTTTCGCTCACACGACGGGCAATTAATTAAAGAAGTTACAGAGCGTTCAGAATCGATTCTCGCGAACTGCCACCGGAGCCTGGTTGGTATCAACGCAACGTAGATCTTCACAGCGACTGTGAAATGCCCTTAATCTCTGAACACTTCAGAGAATGATCACGGCGGTTTTTCGAAAAAGCCGCGGTTCATTCAAACCCCCTGGTGGTTTAATCAGCAAACCGACCGAACGCAAACGTTGCCCGCGTAACGTGCCCGACGACACAGTCGTCTTAGCTCTTCCTGACCTCGATACGGTCAGTTACAACCCAGGCCACACCGTGCACACAGTCAATAGCTTTAATATAACACGCACCACGACGCGCGACAGCCATAGAGAGCGCGCAATAGTCAATAATCACACCGCGTACACACGATACACCCGTGTTCCAGGGCGGTTCTCACCGCCCAGAGTTACCGACACACAAGTCGATAGTCCGAATCGAGGCCCGCAGCCTCCCTCGGACGGTCATTAGACGACTTAAAACATTAAGGATATTCGCAATCGTGAAAGCACGCATCGAACGCGACACACTCCGTATTTCGAGGTTTTTCTAGGAGTTTATTTATTTATTTATGTTTGGGTAAAACCGAACCTGGCCCGTCAACACAGTATCCGATGAAGCTGCTAAAGCCAAAAAGGCTAACAGCAATTCCATCACCGAAATTATATATCAGCGGATCCTCCTGACTAGGGAGGGGCAATTTTCCTAAGCAGGAATCCGTTTAGATAGGTATCACCCCAGGGCCAGTTATTCTACCGTGATGCAGTAAGTGTGCAAGCATAACTGTGTTAATCTGAAGGGCACTGAGAGCTAGCGTAATCATTTGGCATATGAGACTTAATAACTGATACCTCAGGGTAACGGGCGCTGTGTGGTATCACACTGTATTCTTGGTGACACAACATTTGTTATGGGCAGACGTTGCACTTACCATCAGGTGAACGTTTTGCTCGTTTCGTCATTTCACTACTAGAAAGTCCAGTAGTGGGCTGCAGACGGGCTGATGGTGGTGAACGTATAACCTATGTATGAGTGCGTTGTAGCGTCGATCCGCGCGGAGTCTGCAGGCGCTTTCCGCGCCGAGCGCGCGCTGTCGGACGCGGAGGGCGCGGAGGGCGCGGAGGGCTCGGCGCACTCTCCGCTGCAGCAACATCGGGCGCACGCCTGGCTGCTGCTCGCCGACCTCTGCCTCAGGTCAGTGCTCGAACCGCCCCGCCCACCCCGCCTTCGTACTTTGCCCCACCTCCCCAACTTCGCACAGCCATATCAAATTCCTGCCCCGCCTCATTTCACACCACCCGGCCTCACATGATCACGCTCCGCCTAATCGATTTACCACTACTCATTATCCTAACAGAGTTTTCATTGAACGTTCAACGGATGTTATGGCCTTGGTGATAACCGACCTGATCATAATTGTCATCATCACCATCTCAGCCTATAACTATTCAACTGCTGAACATAGCTCTCCCGCATAGGTTGCCTCAAAAGTTTGTAGATCTCTTTTTGGGGGGATTTTGCCATAGTTGTAACGCTTGGCATACGAGGTTGGAAACCGCAGTTCATTTATGCAGACGTTCCGCGAAAATGCTGCTGTCCATCTCCTGGTTTTCACTTTCCCCCTGTCTACTTTAACGACACTCACGGGATGAGATGGGGTGGTAGATTCTCTGAAGCCGCAACCACACGGCGCATTAATTTATTATTATTAATGTTGTGATCATTTTATATTTATTTAGATTCAATGTATATAATTAATGTACTCGTATGTATACGAGTGTGTATATGTATACTCGCCGTGTGGTGACGGCGTAAGAGAACCTTCCATCCCATCTCATCCCGTGGGTGTCGTAAAATTCGTCACAGGGAAAATTAAAACCAGAATACGGGCAGCAGCATCTTCCAACTGAATTGAACTTTGAACATCTGAATAATACCAACCGGCCTGCGAAACGTGGTATTTTTGTCTTAATCCCCCCAAAACGAGAGCTACAAACTTTTGTGGCCATATATTCTGTAGTGGACTAGTAATAGGCTGAAATTATGATGATATATAATACATACTTTAATCGTCTAAACATAGATCTTTTCTCATTTTTGAGCGGATACTAAAGCTGAGAAGTTGCAGTTTCATCCAGCAGACTTACTACATGCTCGGTTAAGGGAAACTTTACGAAGGAACCTACGTGACTGGAAAATGAAAATATATTTAGAGAAAATATGGTGTCTTTCAACCTCTCATTAATAAGAGATTCTTTTCAAGGAACTGGGATATGTTAAGCAGTTATTACATAACAAATTATATCAAATACAACGGATGAATAATTATTTGATTTAGATGTCACAGCGAATTGAAGTAATTAAATGTCAGTAATTAAATTGCATTGGAACGTTCCTATAAATAGTTCAACAAGTAGATCCGCTGCGACAAAGTGCTTTCGACATTCCATCAGACAGAATTTTGTCCAACGCTGACCTGTTCTGAACTTAGCATCTACATTTCTAAGTCTCATTCTTAACTACGACCAAAAGGTTTAATTATTAGCATTATTATTAGGCTGGGCCGGATACACGCTGCGGCGGGCTGCGTTTCGGAGGCCGCTGCCATCACTCCGCACAGTCATCTCGTTCTCTACACTGTACGTATTGATCACTTATATCCTTAGTTCCCAAAGTCGTCTAGGTGGACCCCTAGGGGTCCGCGGGAGACTCGACGATGGTCTACGTTGGCGTAACAAAAAAGTGGGTTAGTTAGTTGTAGTTTTGGGAATATGGCAGAAATGTAGCTCCTAGGGGTCCACCGGAACCAACTAAATTTTGAAAGTGGTCTATGAGAAAAAAGTCTGGGAACAAGCAAGATTAAATCCCTGTGTCATTCAAGTCGATAGCTTAAGCATTGTCAATATTTTATCCATTCTTCACAGACGGAGAAGATACAAAAGAAAAGTCATGGTTTGACGTTACGAAGCCTTAAGAAAGTTTTTGACCGCTTTATCTTACTTATATGGTAGTTGGGTGCTTGTTTTGCTTCATTCGGTAACTTTTTATTGTTGAAACATCACGTGGAGCTGAATAATAATGGAGGTAGATGCAATTTTTTATATATTTTTATTTCATTTTCCTCCCACAGCGCGGTTTAGTGCACGCCGCGAGTTCAGAGTGGGAAGAGGCAAGACAGTGCTTCCAGAACGCTTTAGCAATACACCCCACACATCTGGACAGTATGGTGCAGTTGGGTAAGTGGTCTACATTTTGTCTCGTTCAGTGTTATATGCAAAGATAAAGTCCGTATGCAATCCGCTGTTAATATGAGCTTGTAATCAAATTAATTTTGACATAATTATTGTCTGTGCGGTTAACAAAATATGGTTTACATTGGATTTGCTGTGTTTGTATACTCGAGTGTATAAGTTGTTAAAGATTTATCTATTAGTGTGTTTGAATAATTGTTTTATCCCATTGCATCTATAAATATTTATATTGTAGGTGTGGTTATATTAAACATTACGTTTTCTAAAGAAATTATGATTATCCAAATGTTCAGCACAAGCCGATGTAATGATGTAATATTATTAGAAGTGGTTTTCGATAAAAAACATACTTTATTATTTGCGTTATATATACATGAGATTGTATCAATGGCATCTGCAGTGTAAATGGGTGTTCCCCAAGGTTCGATTCTTGGTCCTATTTTATTTTAAGTGTATAGTTTAATATTTTCTCTTATTTAGTATGGAATTCGTCTGATTTTAGAAATAGTGTTTGTAAACGCGAATGAGTATTTAGTAAGACCGTGTTTTGTATGTTGGGTAACCATTTATTATATTTTTGGAAATTTGTTACGTTTAGTGCATCTCGATTCATATTTAGGACTAAAATAGCGTATAATCATTTGATTGGTGACGATTCCCTTAATTATTATTTACGGAATTACGCTTCAAAGTAACTTACAGATGATAGCTTTTACAATAAAATATGGGATAATTTTGACGTTCGGTTTCAAGAACGAGCCAATCAATGGTTATCTTTGAAATTTTTAAAGCGATGGCGACGAATGATATCTACGTCGCCTAGTGGTCACAGTTCTTGACTACTACGCTGAGGGCTCTGGGTTCGAATACCAGCTGATGGCAATTTTTATGCAAAAATGGTTGGTTTTTTGCGTCAGCTTCTGTTGTAATTGTTTTCCCCGTTCTCTGACATTGTAGATCGAGGTAAGGTAAATAAGGGATGAAATTTTGTATGGGATTTTTTTTAATCTTACGTTTTTAAATAAAAGTCAGTTTCATGAGCGTTTTACTAACTAATTCATCCCCTACGGGGGTAAAATAAGGGACTAAAGTTTGCATGGGAAGTGCGAAGTTTTGAAGTTATAAATATGGAAAATAGGTCTTTGAGAATGTCGGATGGTTTCTGAGATGTTGCCGATGGCGAATCCCTAAGGGCGGTAGAAAAGCAAATGTGCTACTGTAGTTCCGCGTTAGAACCGCAGCGCGATAGTAAATCCGGTAGAGTAGAATAGCACCTACCTCTTTCTTACCGAGGTGTCGTCGAAAGTGACTAAGGTATTACACGGACAGCCTTTATTCTACATTAACATAACATTAAATGCAATGTTGTTGTAGTGGGAACGCCATGGGGTCAGAATTATTTGACTTGCACCAAAATAGTGGTTACCACGGTCAAGTCTCGTTTCGCGTAAGGGTGAATACGGGTTACGCTTACCGTTAGAGACCACATCCGTAGCCGTATATGGAAAAAAGACGTGACTGATTGGTACCGTGTGCTGGCGGCTCACCCCGTGGGTGCCGTTAAGGTCGACAGAGGGAAAATAAAAACCAGGTGATGGACCAGCAGCATCGGAATAAATAAACTGCGGTTGCCAACCCGCCTGCCAAACGTGGCAACTTTGGCGGAATCCCCCGAAAATCGATCTGCGGGGGAGGCCTACGTACAGCAGTGGACTAGGTGGGTAGGTGGTAGGATGAAGTGATGACGTTGATGAGGATGATGCATGTACGGGCGCAGGGTCCGCTTACTACGAGCTGGGCTGGCTGCGGCTGGCGGAGCGCGCGCTGCGCGAGGCGGGCGCGCTGGGCCCGCTGCGCGCCGACACGTGGCGCCGCCTGGCGCTCGTGCTGGCCGCGCTGGGCGAGCCGGCCGCCGCCGCCGACGCCGCGGCCGCCGCGCTGGCGCTGCACCCCGCCACGCCGCTCGCCGCGCCGCTCGCCGCGCCGCTCGCCGCCGACCTGCCGCTCTGACCGCCTCTCCCCTCCCCCGCACACCTCGCCCTGCCAGCCCGCGCTGTGCTACGCTCTGCTGTCGGCGGACTAGGCGGCCGCACCCCACGCAGCCCCACTGTCTGCGGACCGTGCTGCCCCCGCCGCTCTCCCGCAGCCACCGCAGGTCTACGCTGTGCTGGCTGCGGACTAAACTGTCGCCGTGATCGCCCTCGCCCGCCGCTGCGCTCCGCCCCGCTGCGGATTAGACTGCCTCGTCTACACCCTCAACACGTGGACGCGCTCCGTGAGTCACGCACAGATACAAAACCTTTCTGTCGTATAGATACCGGCGGGGATGTTAAACGCTTCCGTCTTCCCTTTTTATGTGTGCTGTGATCGTATTATTTGTGAACCAATTACAAGCACCTAGCGCTCAACATCCGCTTCGATAACATTACGCATATATACAAACTCGTATCTATATAAATGACAGGTTCCATTCCACTGCCACCTTAAAACAACTGGTCTAATTTGACGTGTGTGACCGTAACTTTTGATTCAATTACTTTAATAGCTGAAATATAAAACTAAAAATAAAGATGCCATGACCTGAACAGTTGGCATCGTTGGTAATATCAGTGTTTTAACACACATACAGAAACACACGTGATTTTTCTAACAATGCAGATAGTAAAGTGGAAGCTAAACTATTAAACGTGAAGGAATTCAACTAACAGACGGACATGAAGCATATCAATCCGGTCTTTTACACACACAACTTTTGTCTGACTTTCCATTGCCACACGTCCTAATGTTAAAGATAGGTATTGAAGAACATCTGGTTTGTCACTACATTTACACCACAGTCCTGATTCATAATATCATCATAAACTTGATCCAATTCCAGATTATCCGTGGATCATGTTTCGTGTCACTTCATACCCTTTGCGGCTAAACGATCTATGTCTTTTTGTTCATTTATTTCTATTGAAAATTAATTCTCGGAAAGGGCTGTAACGGTTTCATTTGTATATAGTAGTCTTTTTAAAACTACATGGCGATCTAACTTGCACCAAATCTTGGAAAAATCAAATCTAACATTTATATCCGTCTAGGTAGGTAGGTAGGCCACCCCAGGGCCAGTTATTCTGCCGTGAAGCAGTAGTGTGCAAGCATTACTGTGTTTCGGTTTGAAGGGAACTGTGAGCTAGCGTAATCACAGGGCATATGAGACTTAAGAACCGATGTCTCAGGGTGATGGGCACAATGAGGTGTCATACAGAAATGTTCTGGGTGACACAGCATATGTTATGGGCGGACGTTGCACTTACCATCAGGTGAACGTTTTGCTCGTTTCATCACTTTATACAATAAAAAAATGCAACATAAATTCCAGATAATTGTTAAATATGGCGTTATCATATTAGATATTTTAATTGGCCATTTATTCTTTAGAATTATTCTGTAGATAGAAATATTTTTTTTTAATCCACAACAGATAAAATTAGATCGTGATTCCAGATAATTGTTAAATATGGCGTTATCATATTAGATATTTTAATTGGCCATTTATTCTTTAGAATTATTCTGTAGATAGAAATATTTTTTTTTAATCCACAACAGATAAAATTAGATCGTGATTCCAGATAATTGTTAAATATGGCGTTATCATATTAGATATTTTAATTGGCCATTTATTCTTTAGAATTATTCTGTAGATAGAAATATTTTTTTTTAATCCACAACAGATAAAATTAGATCGTGATGAGTTGGTATTTTCATCGTCGACTTGAATTAGTGTATGCTATATGGATATAAGTCGGATTTTAAGTTTCTATTCAGTAACGCCAATCGGTGAGGCCATTTCGTGAATTAGTCACTATACATTAAACACAGTCCCGAAATCTAATGTCATTCATCTATGCTTACCTTGTCTCTGCCGTATGTCTTACATTCAATCGTTCACCCAGATTCTTTTAATATCATAGTCATCTTCGTCTACATCGCCGTTCTCATTCATTTCGAACTCTGGGCAAATGCTGGCTTAATGTCTATAAAAGAAATTGATTGTCCAATTATTTTATAGAGATTTAGCCGTTTTTTTATAGACATTAATTACAGCATATAAAGCATTTATCATCAGACTTTAAGTCACTGTTGGGGATGAGTCTCTCCCAAGTGGCAAGGACTTACCATAATTCGCGATCCCGGCTTCACTGTCCGGATTAGTCTGGAACTTGTACGCCGTGGTAGCTCAGGGGCTAGGCGCTCGCTTTAAATTTCATAGTAAGCGAGTGACCTGGGTTCGCATCCCGGTGCCGGCACCACTAAAATTATTGTTAATTGCAAT
This sequence comes from Luehdorfia chinensis, assembly GCA_019845155.1. Taxonomy (NCBI): domain Eukaryota; kingdom Metazoa; phylum Arthropoda; class Insecta; order Lepidoptera; family Papilionidae; genus Luehdorfia; species Luehdorfia chinensis. Next base: position 5,098,676 of record JAHVAK010000390.1, read on the forward strand.
TTTAAGTGCTGATTTACCACGTGCTCGGCGATGAAGGAAACCGGCATGTCTGAGAAATAAAAAAAAAATATTTCGGAGACATGTGCAGTCCGCCAATTGGAGCAGCGTGGCGGATTCTTCGTAGCTCCGAAACCGTCTCAGAAATGAGAGGAGACCTGTGCTCAGCAGTGGGACATTTATAGGCTGAAACATTACTTTTTTTATATCTGAGACCGGCAAACCCACAAGATAAAGTGACGACCTGCATTTCGTGGTAAGTCGGTGGTCGAGCTTGCTCTGGTACTGTGGGCCATGCTTTTGTTCAGCGGTGTTCTGAAATGCTGAACGTAGGGGAGGCCTACGGGGAGGAGGGGAACGTAGCCAAGTTTGTAGCTCTCATTTTGGAGGGATTTTGCCATAGCTGCCACGCTTGTCAGGCGGGTTGGCAACCGCAGTTTGTTTATTCAGATGTTCCAGGAACTTGCTGTTGCCCTCCTGGTTTTCATTTTCCCTCCGTCGAATTTTACGACACCCACGGGATGAGATGTGGTGGTAGATTCTCTTAAGCTGCCACCACACGGCAGAGTTTTTTATTGTAATTTGCCATAATTTTAAATAATATTTTTTTGTTAGTAAGGCAAGTAAAAGATTATAATATTTGTATCCTAAATTCTTTTCCACTTCAAGTCACAAAGTCCATACCATCACGACCTGTACCACATTTGTCAGGGGCCGGACAGTATTTCATAATATCTTTATCGAGTTTTGAAAAAAATCTTCATCATTATCATAATTTTAGCCTATCACTAGTCCAATACAGAACATAGGCCTCCATAGATTTGTAGCTCTCATGGGAGGATTTTGCCATAGTTGCCACGCTTGGCCCCGCCTGGTTGGCAACCGCAGTTAATACACTGAAATTTAGTACAGACAGAAAACGAACGTTTCTAAAACGCGAAAATCAAATTTGAATCACACAAACGTGCGCGTATGCACACTCGCACGCATGCACACACACTTATATACCGATGAGTTCTTATTTTACTTTAAAAAATCAGACGCTTTTTTTGCCGAAATATATAGTATCTAATTTGGTTAGGATTCGCATAAATATATTGTTTTAGATATAAATAAAAGAAAATCATTACAACCATATATAATTTATTGTCTAAAAGTAAGAGGCGATCATCTTAAGTGATAAATAAAGAAGGCAATTTATTTACTACCCAATAACACGATTATTTTGTCATAATTTCAAAAAAAAAGAGCATAATTACGCGTAGAAAGGCGTCATATTACTTATTTGCATTTGCGTCCATTTCTGTATAGTACGGTTAATCATTTGCTGTTGACATACATCATAATATATTCCAAACATATTTCATAAACTGTACATATATCATTGTTTAAATATAACCAAACATTGTTCGACAAATGTATATCTTCCTCGTGTGTAAATTATGTATATCTTAGAACTTTTAGAACGTTTTAGTGTTCGAACTAGATAACTCTCCACTGTGACTGAATATACTTAATCTAGATCTTTGCCTTGGAATTGAACTGGGGCACCTTTGTATCCTGTAATACGTTTTATGTAAAATTCTGACCTATAATTTCTTATTATTTCCTTTCTTTGTTGTTCAATTTTCCTGAAATGTTATAGATGTTTAAATGAAACTAATTTTACGGATTTTATCGCGTTTATTTTTGTTATTTATAACCCGACGTTTCGAGTGCTTTACAGCACCCATGGTCACGGGAGGACTGAGGTGACAGATGTCCTGATGTCATAGTTAACCCGGAGTACCTTCAGCTTTTAATTATTGTTTTTAGTCCGATCTACGCAGAAAGAGCTATCTGTTTCTTGTAGTCTTGCAGTGGTATGCTCGGGTTTTGATTTAATTTGATTAATTATAGGATCCCAAGCTGTTGGTAGTACCCAACCATCTTCAATATTAAAATTGGGATGTTTTTTAATTTCAATAGCCTCACGGATCATCCTTTTTAGGAATCGGTGTTCTTTTGCGTGGATTTCTGGTTTATCAAATCTGATGTAATGGTTAAGATGGTCCAGAACATGGTGCTTAACGTCAGCTATATGTTCTATTACGCGGCTTTTTACTGATCTAAACGCGATAAAATCCATAAAATTAGCGTCATTAAAACGTGTAGAGTTCGCGTAATTATAAGAAATCATTATGTTATAGATGTGTTATATTTGCCGTTGATAATTACTACGTGATTGAATCAAATTTTAATAAAATAATAGTGAGATATATACGTAGTTAAGAAATGTCGCGATAAATTTAGTATATTTAAATGTTTTATGGTAACACTTTTGGGACTAAAGCGGAGAGGTTGCTGTGCAACATTTTGTTGTATTGTTTGAATGATTTTGTTTATCTATATATTTAAATGGTGACTTTTTTGCTATCTATACTTCCTCAGTTAGACGCAGGATGTATTGAATCATGTTAACATAAATGCATAGAGCGTTCTACTTTTATGATTTGATAATCCAAATTCCTTTAGTAATTAACTTTGGTATTAATTAAAAATACTTTGATAATTTTAATGAAACTAATTTTACGGATTTTATCGCGTTTAATTTTACTATTTATAACCCGACGTTTCGAGTGCGCCCATGGTCACGGGTGGACTGAGGTGACAGATGTCTTAATGTCATAGTTAACCCGGGGTACTTTCGTACCTTCAGTTTTTAATTATTATTTTTGATCCGATCTAAGCAGAAAGAGCTAACTGTATCTTGAAGTCTTGCAGTGGTATGCTTGGTTTTTGATTTAATTTTATTAACTATAGGATCCCTATAGGAAAAGAGAGGATACACACTATAGGAGAAGAGCTGTGTGGTGGCGGCTCGTTAAAAGAATACTACCACTCCATCTCATCCAATGGATCTCGTAAAAGGCGAGTAAGGAATTAAACTGCACTGTGCACCCAACAGCGCATGGTGGCGATGGGCTCACCACCTATCACACCAAGTGCATTATATTGTTTTGGTGAAACGTGGATTGTGGCAGTCATCTGTTTTTGCAGTGAGTGTCCAGTCTCTGACTACCCCTTATGGGATACAGTCGTGATCGTATGTATGTATGTATGTAGGATCCCAAGCTGGTGGTGGTGGTACTAAAATTAAAGTAAAATTAAACGCGATAAAATCCGTTAAATTAGTTTCATTTAAATGTGTAGTGTTAGCTTGAATATAAGAAATCATTACTTTGATAATGCCGTTTCAAAGTATAGTGGGTTTTGTGGTAATTATCAGCATTGAGGTCAACATGACACTATTTAAACTGATATTGATTCGAATATTTTAGATTCGTCTCGTAAAGGCCATGTTCGTTCTCCATATTATAACCGTTACTAACGACAGCAATATGTTTGCCTTGCTTATAGATTTAACGCAAAGTGGAAATGCTTCAGTGTGCAAGAACCGATATCTAAATAGGTGTTCAGAATTCCTGGTTCAATGGACGTACGTTAAATTATATAGTGTAAATAAAATCATAGGAATTCGTCTAGCCTACCTAGAGGCGTCCACCTCAGGGCTAGCTATTCTGCCGTGAAGCAGTAGTGTGAGAGCTAGCGTAATCACTGGGCATATGAGACTTAAGAACTGATGTCTCGGGGTGACGGGCGCAGTGTGGTGTCACACAGAAATGTTCTGAGTGACACAGCATTTGTTGTAGGCAGACGTTGCAATTACCATCAGATGAACGTTTTGCTCGTTCCGTCACTTTTAAGAAATAAAAAAAAGGTCGTTGGTATATTTCATCATCATTTTAGCCCATTACTAGTCCATTGCGGAACACAGGCCTCCCCCATAGATTGCCACAAAAATTTGTAGGTAATTGGGGGGGGGGGGGGGGGTTCCATAGTTACCACGCTTGGCAGGCGGGTTGGCAACCGCAGTTTATTTATTCCGATGTTCCAGGGAGACGCTGCTGCCCGTCTTCTGGTTTTAATTTTTCCTCTGTCGACTTTTACGGGATGTGATGGGGTGGTGGTATTTATTTTTTATCATTGATTATTGTAAATATATAAAAAAAAAATATTAATTTTCTTGTACATCAGTCACAGTGCACACAGCAATATTAAGGATAAAAATACGATATACAGGCTGTAACAAAAAGCTACGGGATCGTTTAGTATTGGAAGCGAAATACTAACAAAATCAATGATTAATATTACTATTTAAACATAGACACTGGTCCTCGTGCACTTTTCGATACTGAAACATTGTTACATTCTGTATATTGCTTTAGTTATTCAGAGCAGAAGCGAGGCTTCCAGCAAATACCTGTAGTTGGTTTTAAGCAGGTGGTGTAATGTACTTCTATGTTTTGTTACCAATAAAAATATTAAACTGAACTTAGTTAATAGAATCAGTTGTTACTTTGCGGAAATCCATTATAGTAAAGGAGAGAAAGTTAATTTGCTAAGATCCGCATGCAAAATGTAAGATGGTGTGTATTACCTAGTTTTGAAGAGCACCGCCCGCCCTCCCTCAACCTGATTTCTTATATATCTGGTGGCGGCTCCCGGTGGCGGTATTGGTTTTCTTGTGCACGCTGTTGAGGGAGGGCGGGCGGTGCTCTTCAAAACTAGGTAATACACACCATTTTACATTTTGCATATCGGATCTTAGCAAATTAACTTTCTCTCCTTTATTAAACTAAACTTAGTTATTACAGTCATTGCATAAGTATAATTGTAATGGTATTGGAGATTTTTTTAGTCATGAAGCTGGTAAAGGGTAAGAAGTTACGTCTAACTTAGGTCAATGTTATGGTTACTTGATGCAATATTTAGTTTTGTACCAAAACGCGATAGCGATGGTCGTTTTTCGAGAAATGCAACCCCCTTTATACGTAGCCAGGGAAATGTGTATAGAGGATTTGTTTATGAGATTAAATAACGAGACGTGCAAGTCATTCACCGTCATCAGGTCTCTGAACAGTAATACATATAAATTTCGTTTGTCAAACGTCATTTCTTCACGATCTACCGCCGTTTCGTGATGAGGTTCCTCTGACGGAGAAGAAACAGGCGAAAGCAACTCCGTAGGTTATCCTATTTTTTGTAAATCCTTTTTTATCTCAGTCAAAAACACATTACTCCATGTTCAAATCTTAGACAAGATTAATTCAGTCAATAGAATCGCGCGTTACTTTGCGAAAATCTATTATAATGAAGGAAAGTAAGGTATATTGCTAAGATCCGCATGCAAAAAAAATGTTGTATATTACTTTAGTTTGAAGAGCACCGCCCGCCCTCGGCAGCTGTCTATCGTAGAGTCTATGACATTCGATATGCCTCGTTTTGGGGCGAAACACGTGTCGTGTTCTCGACTTCAGTGGTGTATATTACCTAGTGGTAGTATTGTAGTGGTTGATGGCGGTTCTTGTTCGCGGTGTTAGTTTGCTTGTGCACGCTACTGAGGGCGGGCGGTGCTCTTCAATATCAACTAGGTAATATACACCATTTTATATTTGGCATGCGGATCTTTCCAAATTAACTTACTTTCCTTCATTAACATTAATTCAATCAATAATTATGTAAATTGTAAGCTCGAGCAGACCAGCCTTCACCAACAGCACCTGTTCACAATGTGTGCTTGACTTGTACCCACACGTTAATTACATGTAGATGTTATTATGTCCTTGATATGACTACAGTTTATTATAATGTAAATATTTAAACCGATATATAACTATATAAATACGTTTATAAACCTGTTGTATCCTGTGTACACTTTAAAATAGCGTTGTTCTCGCATTCGATGTTGACTGTACATATAAAGTTTGAAATGAAAATGTAATAATTATTATGTTACAAAGTTAATGTGTTTTATTTAAATCCCTTCCGTCGATATTCCCCAGCATTGTAACACAGTGCTCGTCAACGCTTTGGTGGCAGACAGAAAGACAGAAGACTTATTGGATAAAGTGACGGGACGAGCAAAACGTTCACCTGATGGTTAGTGCGACGTCTGCCCATAACAAATGCTGTTTCATACAGAACAATTCTGTGTGCCAACACAGCGCCCGTCAACTCGAGACATCAGTTCTTAAGTCTCATATGCCTAGTGATTACCTCAGAATAACTGGCACTGCGGTGGTACCTACCTAGACGGATTTCTCATAGGAAATCATCCACCAGTAATAATATAATTAGAAGTTATAGTAAGATAACTTCTTTAGGCCCGATAAGAGTAATTTCAATATCGATTTGAGTTTTTTTTATTGTATAGAGTGACGAAACGAGCACAACGTTCAACTGATGTAAAGTGCAACGTCTACACAACAAATGTTATGTCATTCAGAAAATTTCTGTGTGACACTACACTGCGCCCGTCACCCTGAGACATCAGTTCTTAGGTATCATATGCCAAGTGATTTCGCTAGCTCACAGTGCCCTTCAAACTGAAACACAGTAATGTTTGCACACTGCTGCTTCACGGCAGAATAACTGGCATTGGGGTGGTACCTACCTAGACGGATTCCTGCATAGGTCATCCGTCTGTTGTTCTTAATGAATAACGTTTTATATACTGAGCCATGGCAGCTTATGGGCTCGACGCTTGCTTAAAATTTCATAACACGCCAGTGAACTGGGTTCTATTCCCGGTTCGGCACTACTAAATATGTTATTGGAAATTTTAACCGGTGAGGGAAAACATCGTGAGGAAACCTGAATGTCTGAGACTGCTGAGCACAGGCCTCCTCTCATTTCTGAGAGGGCTTTTGGAGCTAGGAAGAATCCGCCACGCTGCTCCAACGCAGGTTGGCGGATTGCACATGTCTTCGAAATATTTTTTATTTCTCAGATATGCAGGTTTCCTCGCGATGTTTTTCTTCACCGCCGAGCACTTGGTAAATCAGCACTTCAAATTGCAATTAATAATTTTAGTGGTGCCGGCACCGGGAATAGAACCCAGTTCACTCGCGTACAATGAAATTTAAAGCGAGCGCCTAGCCCCTGAGCTACCACTGTAAATCCATATTTATTTAGTTTTAATAAGATCAACTTATGTCAACTGCTTGCTCGCACAGTTGTTTTATTTATTTATGGCAGCAGCGTCTTATTCTTCATCAGCCTGTTGATAGTCCGCTCCTGGTATGTCCAGTCTCAGACCGTTCCCAAGAAGGGAGGATTTGCTGTAATCACCACGCTCTGCAGGTGGATTGCGCAGGACTAGGCACTTCGCACCGTAAACACTGCTCGTGGTCACCACAGATACAAGTCATCGGGTAACGTGGTGGCGTTCTGGGTGTTTCTTCATGTCTTATATGTCCGTCTGGTTGGGATAAGTATAAACATATATATAAACTTATAAAATGAGATAAAATATATAAGATACTATAAGACATATACTAATCAATACAATAAAATACATAAATAAAATCCCAACTAGACGGGAGCCCTCGGCAGGGGAGACCAAACAGCCGAGGGTTAGGGGGAAAGGGAAAGAAACCGGCGGACGATGCTGGCCGTATCGAGGTTATTCTTTTTATTATTATTATTCCTAATACATATTATTATATCATTTGACATAGTAAACTGTTCCAGATTATCCATTTATGTAATTAAGTTCTAATAAGTTAACGTAAAATTAGCTTTGTTCATTTATTGTTGTTTGCTGAACCTGCTCTTTGCTGACATAAACGATATGCTATATTAATAAAATTATATTTAATATTGTCATACAGTGGCAAAACATAGAGTACATACCCTTAAAAATGTAACCTTACAACTGCTTTACCTATGTTTACAAATAAAGATATTTGAATTTGAACTCCAATAAATGTAAAAACGATACACACACGAGAGAAATCCTAATGCTTTGTAGATTAAATAAATATGGCAGCTTCATTATTTTGACATTATTTGAGTGTTGTTTTTTTTTTGATGGGTTTACAAGTTACACGCAGTCTAGCGAGGTCGATCTTTTTGCTTTTTGAAAAAAATACGTTTTTGTTATAAGCTTTTTTTTAGGCCTATGTGTGAGAAGTGGACTCCAAATGATGCTACAGCCATAGTACTTATCAAAACAAATCCAACGAGCCCAAACATGACGAAATCATCTTGCTTATTAGAGCAGCAATTTTAGCTCCATCATCGAACCAGCTACATGATGTATTACTGCATTGTCGCCAAAACTACATGACATCGGAAAGTAGCAGGAATAGAATCTTCTAACTGTACTGTTATTACCATTATCATTCGCCTCGAGGAGTTGGGGGAATTTTTAGGCGACGTAGTAGCCGCTTTCAGTATATTTCCCTCTCCCATGAACGGTTCCTTCGTTGCTCTGTCAATCTCTCCCTCCAAACTCCTATGCATTCCTCCTCTTTCTTCAAGAAATCTTTTACGGTCACAGCTGTGCGATTATGGAATTCTTTACCCCTACACATTCGACACGCTAAGTCCCTTTGTTCCTTTAAAAAGCTCATTTCTTGGAACTATGATTTTATGCTTTCCTTTTCCTGAACTTTAGTCTATTGCTTTTATCTACGAATGCCGTCATCCTGTGCTTTACATTAATTTATGTACACCCACCTCTGCTCCCTTCTTAATCACAACAATTCCGTTTACAGTGGTTGTCTGGAAGAAGCTTCGCTTTGTGAGCGATAAGACCGCCTATTGTACATATGTTTACACTTTTTTTGTTAATTTTTGTGCTTATTCCTGTATTTGGTGTACAATAAAGAATATATTGATTGATTGATTGATTAATCGGATCAAAACTGCATTGAAATTTTCTACACAATACTATCAATAATACACAAAATTATCTTCGCCTCATTGCAAATTTCTTCCCGCAATATTAGTTATCCAGGCGTCCCGTAGTTTTGACGTCAAAATGGCGACAAAAAAAAGGAAAGTTTCAGCCTATAAATGTCCCACTGCTGAGCACAGGCCTCCTCTCATTTCTGAGAGGGTTTAGGAGCTAGGAAGAATCCGCCACGCTGCTCCAATGCGGGTTGGCGGACTTTACATGTCTTCGAAATATTTCTATTCCTCAGACATGCAGGTTTCCTCACGATGTTTTCCTTCACCGCTAAGCACGTGGTTAATCAGCACTTAAAATTGTAGAACAATTTAAATGGTGCTGGCACCGGGAATTGAACCCAGGTTTCTCGCTTACTATGAAATTAAAGGCGAGCACCAGGCCCCTGAGTTACCACGGCTCTAAATGACAACAGCAAATAGTCTAAAATTAAGGTCTGCCTAGGAGTGCTAGGACGACGTATAAATAAATTGTGCCTAAAAATGCTAAAATTTAAATATTGGTCATTAAACATTATATATATAATACAGTTTTATATATTAAATATGTTTCTTATATTCCATTTCACGATTAGCACCATTTGTCTTATAAATATGTACTTGATGCAATAATATGTTGCATAATCTACCGACCTTACTAAAATTCCAACTATGTTTATTCCACTTTAGTAATGTTAAAGTAAAGGAGAGAAAGTTAATTTGCTAAGATCCGCATGCAAAATGTAAAATGGTGTGTATTACCTAGTTTTGAAAAGCACCGCCCGCCCTCCCTCAACAGCGTGCACAAGAAAACCTATACCGCCACCGGGAGCCGCCACCAGATACCCTCCACCACTACAACTCTAGGCAATACACACCACTGAAGTCGAGAACACGACACGTGTTTCACCTCAAAACGAGGCATTATCGAGTTATATTGACTCTACGACAGTCAGCCGCGACGGCTGTTGAGGGAGGGCGGGCGGTGCTCTTCAAAACTAGGTAATACACACAATCTACATTTTGCATGCGGATCTTAGCAAATTAACTTTCTCTCCTTTACTATAATGGATTTCCGAAAAGTGACGCCTAATTCTATTAACTTAGTAATGTTGACGATTTTAAGTAAGTACGAGTATTTCATTTACGTTTTACCTCAATATATTATTTTTAATTTATTTAAACTTTATTGCTTACTCTAAAAGAATACAATGGGCGGACTTAATGCCAGTTTGCATTCTCTGCCAGTCAACTCAGGGCGTAGTGAAACATTGTGGCAGGTGTAAAATCCTATTAAACTAATTATCATAAAAACTATTAATAAATATAAAATACAATACAAAAAATACTCAAAATACATACTAAATAAATGCATATCTATATAATTATGATAAATATAAAATGATACACAAAAATGCACATACATATAAACTATCATACATACACATATACATATGCAGAAACACACGTAATGTATATTTGTTTATTATTTTTTCTTCCCTAGTCTTAAAAGTCCGCTGCTGGAAATAGACTGTAGGAGTTTCTTTTATGAAAGTAAATGACGAGACGAGCAAATCGTCCACAACAAACGCTGTATCGCTCAGAACATTTCGGTGTGTCACCTCACTGCGCTCGACACCCTGTGACATCAGTTCTTAAGTCTCATACAATTAGTTATTACACTAAATAGAAGTGCTCTTCAAATCGAAATAGTAATGTTCACACACTACTGCTTCACGGCAGAATAACTGCTACTGCGGTGATACCTATAAAGACGGATTGCTGTATAGGTAACCTCCCACTGGGTCTCTAGAAAATTGCCCGGAGTTTTGCCATCTCTCAATTGTTGCATTCGTCGCATGTAACGTCGCGACGTGCTGGGTCTTTGGTTTCCCATTTCAGGCGTTCGTGTTTATGGCTTTATGTGGCCATACTGTCAGCGCCTTGGGTTCCTGGTCTTTACACCGCACTGGGCGCGATCCGGCCGCCCGTGTTTACCTTGGCAAACCGAGCTAGTCTACCAGTTATTTTTTAAAACCAGGATTTGATCCAATCATTTTGACATTTTGGCATTGACGATAGAATGACCAAACTTTTTTGCCTTGGACGCTGTTCCTTGTCTGAATTTTGAGATGGTTATTCCGGTACCTGGCACAATGTTCGTTTCAAAGCAGAAAGAGAAAGGGTGGGCACTAGAAGTAATGCAATGGTCGACCAAAAGGCAAAAGAAATAAAGTTAAAAACGGTAGGCAAGTGACACCACTGAAATTCATCATTTTCATCATCATTTCGGCATATCACTAGTCCACCGCTGAACATTGGCCGCCCCATAGATTGCCACAAAAGTTTGTAGCTCTTATTATTGTGGGATTTTGCCATAGTCGCAACTCTTGGCAGGCGGGTTGGCAAACGCAGTTTATTTAATCAGATGTTCCGGGAAGATGCTGCTGCCCACCTCCTGGTTTTTTTTTCCCTTTGTCGACTTTTACAATACCCACGGTATGAGATGGGGTGATAGATTCTCTTAAGCCACCACCACACCACACACGATAGATGACGATTGCACAGGATGGAGAAAAATGGCATGTATTGGAGGAGGCTTTTACCGAAAAGGAATATATATCTAATACTAACAAAAACTAATTAAAATAACAAGGAAAGAAGATGTAGTAACAAAATTATATTACAATTAATTTGTATAATATGGGATAAATAAAGCTTTAATAAATAATCAATACATATTCCAGGACCTGACAAAAAGTAAGAGGAAGTTCTCCTTGTTAGGTTTTTATATTCTGTCGTGCTACCATCATTAGCGAAAATAACATAATTAACTATACAAAATACAATAAGTTCGTTAGGTAAATATAGCATATAAATCTATTGAACTTTTTGCTTGTGGAATTCAATTTCTGTTGTAATATTTTTGTTTCTCTAAAGACATCGAGACTACGATAAAAACTAATGACTCAGCCTCTATATACGTGTCATGCGCAGAAGAGCTTATAATAATAAAACGACGACACTGTAAGTGTCTCCCATGATGACCTCCTTCAGATTGATTTCGACCACAACGACTGCCTCCAACTAGCAAGAAGTTCTCATCTGCAGGATTTAATGACATAATCTGCTCACTCACTCGTTACTTTTTCCCAAAGATCACACCGCTACTGTAAAGTAAAGTAAAGTAAAGTATCAGCCTATAAATGTCCCACTGCTGAGCACAGGCCTCCTCTCATTTCTGAGAGGGTTTTGGAGCTAGGAAGAATCCGCCACGCTGCTCCAATGCGGGTTGGCGGACTTCACATGTCTTCGAAATATTTTTTATTTCTCAGACATGCAGGTTTCCTCACGATGTTTTCCTTCACCGCCGAGCACGTGGTAAATCAGCACTTAAAATTGCAATTAACAATTTTAGTGGTGCCGGCACCGGGGCACGAACCCAGGTCACTCGCACACTAAGAAATTTAAAGCGAGCGCCTAGCCCCTGAGTTACCACGGCTCTAACAGATTAAAGGTGATCAACAGATTAAAGGCCTTTATAAGGTGGCCATTTCGAAAAGAATATTTTTTTTATTATTTTACTGAGACTAATAAATATGTACGTATATCCTTTAATAGTATGACATTACTTCATTAAAAAAATGCATTTTCATTTGTAACAGAACTTATGGCCGGACTAGGTATGTATGTATTGATCCAATGCCTGCTTAACACTCTTTTACATCTTATAGCAGAACGTGGACCCCCCCCCCCCCCCCAAGTAGAAATCGACCCTGTAAACTAGTTTAGGAATGTACGATTTAGATCTTGCCCTATTTTGTAATTATCTGTTAGTCCGTGTAAGTGGTAGACACATAGAGGTTAATTAAGAGCCATTAGACCACTAACCTGCTTACACCGTATACACTTAATGACAACATAAGAAAATAGATACCATAAAATGTTACTGCACACGTCTGTGGATGTGGAAGTTACTTTTGCTTGTTGTATTTATTTATTTTTTATTGGATAAAGTGATAAAACGAGCAAAACTTTCAACTGATGGTAAGTGCAACGTCTACCCATAACAATTGCTGTGTCACCCAGAACATTTCTGTGTGATACCACAGGGTGCCCATCACTCTGAGACATAAGTTCTTAAGTCTCATATGCCCAGTGATTACATTAGCTCTCTGTGCTCTTCAAACCGAAACACAGTAATGTTTGCACACTACTGCTTCACGGCAGAATAACTGACCCGGGGGGTACCCACCTAGACGTATTAATTAATGTTTTATAATCGTTTCCGTGAGGCGTACACTTGTGATCATTTGGGGATGGGTGTGGGTTCAAATGATTTTTAACATAAGGGTATAAAAAGAAAACAGAACATCTACTGATGGATCTAACTATGTATAATGAATATTTTAAACCTTATCTATTATCAACTATTATAGCCTTTTACAGGTGAGCCGTGGTAGCTCAGGGGCTAGACGCTCGCTTTAATTTTCATAGTACGCGAGTGACCTGGGTTCGATTCCCGGTGCCGGCACCACTAAAATTGTTAATTGCAATTTTAAGTGCTGACTTACCACGTGCTCGGCGGTGAAGGAAAACATCGTGAGGGAACCTGCATGACCTCACAGTGTCCTTCAAACCGAAACACCACTGCTTCACGGCAGAATAACTGGCCTTGAGGTGGTACCTAACTAGACGGATTCCTGCATAGGCATCCTACCATCAGAATATTGTAAATATGTCTGGCTTTCGAAATTAACTTCTTTTTTACGTCAAAAATGTAAAAAAAAAATCATTTTATTGCTTTATGCGATATATGCAAGTCTGCCAACCCGCATAGGAGCAGCGTGGTGGATTGCTGCGTAGAAGTAATCTGACCACGTAGTACTGGGTGGTATTTGTGGACATCCGTACTGTTAAATTGCAAAAAACACAATTGACATGTCCTTCACATATTTAACACAAGGAAAAAAAAAGAAACGAAGCTACGTTTTTGCATAATAATCCTCAATCAGGTTTATGTGCTAACAACTTCCAACTGGATGCGAAACTTGTAAAACAGTTTTATAGTAGACATTTATAGCTTTATTATAGATTTTTTTTTAATTGGATTCAGTGACGAAACGAGCAAAAGGTGTACCTGCTGGTTAGTGCAACGCCTTCCAAAAAATGCTGTGTCATCCAGAACATTTCTGTGTGACACCACACTGCGCTCGTCACCCAGAGACATCAGTTCATAAGCCTCATGTGCCTTGTGATTACGCTAGCACTCAGTGCCCTTCAAACCCAAACACAGTAATGTTTGCACACAATTGCTTCACGGCAGAATAACTGGCACTGCGATGGCACCTCTCAAACTCATGTGTTAGGGTGACGGGCGCAGAGTGGTGTCACACAGAAATGTTCGCGTGGCACAGCATTTTTATTGGCAGACGTTGCACTTACCATCACGTTAACGTTGTGCTCGTTACATCACTTTATCCAATAAAAAAAAACATTCACTTACATGAGAAATTAAACATAATGACAGTAGAACAATAATGCTGGCGTTAAACAGTTGTAAATATAGTTAGTAGATTTACATTTACATTCTAATATTATAAGTGCGTAAGTGACTCTCTCTGTCCCTCTGTCTGTTTGTTACCTTTTCACGGCTCAGCCGTTGAATCTATCGTGACAAAATTTGCCACAGAGATAGTTTTAATCCTGGAGACGGACATAGGATAACTTTTATACCGGAATATTACTCTCTGTACTAGCTGATGCATGCGTCGCGGGCATCAGCTTGTATATCTATAATACAATCGGCTCGGTTGGCGCAGTTGCTAAGCCCATGGCTTCTGCGCCGCGGGTCGCGGGTTCTATTTCCGCACGGAACAAATATTTGTACATACATACGTACATAAGATCACGACTGTATCCCATAAGGGGTAGTCAGAGACTGGGCACTCACTGCAAAAACAGATGACTGCCACAATCCACGTTTCCCCAAAAAAATATAATGCACTCTGTGTGATAGGTGGTGAGCCCATCGCCACCATGCGCTGTTGGGTGCACAGTGCAGTTTAATTCCTTACTCGCCTTTTATGAGATCCATTGGATGAGATGGAGTGGTAGTATTCTTTTAACGAGCCGCCACCACATATATTTGTATGGCCTACATATAGTTGTTCTGGGTGTTTGTGCATGTGGAATTTATGTATGTTAACGCACCCACGACACAGGAGAAATCCTACTGTTGGGCACCGTTTTTTTAAAAAAAAAACATTTTAGAGATTCAACATAACACGTAAGTTAGTTTCAAATAGAAGTAATACTTATAAATAGTTATAAATAGGTAGTTTCGAATATTTTTTGTTCAAATTAAACTCAACAGAAGGACAAGTGGTTATCGCTCAACGCACAGTAACACAGAATGAGCATACCTAGATGTGGCGTTGCTCTTTGCCAAATAGAAATGTTTTTTTTTATTTATTTGATAAAGTGATGAAAAGAGCAAAACGTTCACCTGATGGTAAGTGCAACGTCTGCCCATAACAAATGCTGTGTCACCCAGAAAATTTCTGTGTGATACCACACTGTGCCCATCACCCTGAGACATAAGTTCTTAAGTCTCATATGCCCAGTGATTACGCTTGCTCACAGTGCCCTTCAAACCGAAACGCAGTAATGTTTGCACACCACTGCTTCACGGCAGAATAACTGGCACTGGATAGCATAGGAATCCTACCACCAGAATGTATTTAAATGAAACTCATTTTACGGATTTTCGAGTACGACGTTTCGAGTGCTTTACAGCACCCATGGTCACGGGAAAACTGAGGTGACAGATGTCCCGCTGTCATTGTTAACCCGGAGTACCTTCAGCTTTTAATTATTATTCTTGGTCCGATCTACGCAGAAAGAGCTTACTGTGTCTTGAAGTCTTGCAGCGTTATGCTTGGTTTTTGATTTAATTTTATTAATTATAGGATCCCAAGCTGGTGGTAATACCCAACCATCTTCTCTATTAAAAATAGGATGTTTTTTAATTTCAATAGACTCGCGAATCATCTTTGGTAGGAATCGGTGTTTTTTTGCGAGGATTTGTGGTTTATCAAATCTGATGTAATGGTGGGGATGATCCAGAACATGGTCACAGACTGTATTACATATATCACAGAATGTATTATTATAGTATTACAATGTATTATAATATCGTATTGAATTTTCCGGTGCCGGCACCGATAAAATTGTTAATTGCAATTTTAAGTGCTGATTTACCACGTGCTCGGCGGTGAAGGAAAACATCGTGAGGAAGCCTGCATATCTGAGAAATAAAAAAAAAGTTTTCGCTTATTTAAACATTACATAAAAAAACTCAGAATTTTCCCAGCTCCAAACCCCTCTCGGAAATGAAGGGAGGCCTGTGCTCAGCAGTGGGGAATTTATAAGCTGTTTCTTTACTTTAATATACTTTACTTAAAAAAATATTATTTTGAAAAAAAATTGTTTGCAAAATAATTTGTATTAAATACCACTCTAAATTATCCATATTTATTAATACTAATATTATAAATGCGAAAGTAACTCTCTCTGTCCCGTCTGTCTGTTACCTTTTCACGGCTCAACCACTGAACCGATCTTGACGAAATTTGGCACAGAGATAGCTTGCATCCTGGATACAATCATAGAATATTTTATATTCCGAAAAATAAAATAGTTACCTCGGGATAAAAAATTTTTGTCTGTCTGTTTGTCCGGGCTAATCTCCGAAAAAGCTGAATCGATTATGACGGGTTTTCATGCAGACGGGACGGGTTGTAGAGGACTATTGAGAAAGTAATATAATATACATTTTATTCGGAACGGAAGTTACCTGTCCACGTAACACGCCATTTCCGTCTTGGCCATGTGCTAAAACGAGTATGTAATATGTTTAGGTTTTCGTTAAGATATGCAATGTCAAATGCTGAGTATAAATTTACTTAAAAAGACTTCATACCTATAATAAAAAACATACATGTACATACATACAGTCACTCCTTTTTCCCATAGGGGTAGGCAGAGACCACATCTTTCCACTTGCTACGATCCTGCCACACATCTTTAGCTTCTTCTACTTTCATTAGCGTTTTCATACACGCTCGTTGGTTGCGGGTACTTTTAACGTGACCTTTCCTCAAAAATTCACTGATCTGATTGTGATACGTACGCTTAGGTCGACCCTTACTGGCTTTACCATTCACAATTGCCTCATAAACCTGTTTCGTCAATCTCCTTTTATTCATCCTCTCTATGTGACCAAACCATCTAAGCATCCCTTTCTCTATCTATTTCACTACATCTTCAACCACACCGCAACGTTTCCTAATTACGTTGTTTCCCACTTTGTCAATCAGAGTTACTCCAGCTATACATCTTACTTTCATGCTTCTTCTGCCAGACCCAGCATTCACTACCATGCCTAAGTGGGGGACTAAAACCCCCCTATGTACAACATGTCGTGTCTTTTTAGATACGTTCTGGCTACTCATAAAGTTATTCAGAGCCCCATTCACTTGATTTCCTATCAAAACTCTTCTCATTATCACAGTCATACTTTCCTTCTCTTGTAAACTTAGACCCTAGGTACACAAACTCTTTCACTTGTTCCACTCTCTCGACTCTGTCGACCACAATTCATTCTTTACTACCCTATCATAGCCCTTTTCCAAGACAACGAATGCGCAATAGACTTTGAACCAAGAATTTTTCGGCTATGCTTCGTAAGGAAAAGATCCTGATCCATGCATTCCATTCCTCTCCTGATCCGCTTGTACATACCATATCTTCTCTTCAGTTTCATTCATCACTCTCTTATTCAAATTTTTGCATACAGTTTGCTGACGATACTGAGCAAGCTAATGCCTCGGTAGTTTTTGCATTGCTGCGACCCTTTCCCTTTGTAAAGCGGTACGATAACGGCCTTACACCAGTCTACTAGTACGTTGCCGCTCCTCCAGCAAAGGTTAAAAAGGCGATACAGCTGACTAGCTACCACGCCCTGTCCAGCTTTCAGCATCTCAATCGTAATTCTATCATACCCTGCAGCTTTGCCCAATTTCATACCATTCATCGCTTCCACAATCTCTTCCATACTAATATCACTTTCATCGCAACCTTCATTCATGTCCACGTATGGGCCCTGTGCTTGTATATCCTCTTTCTCAAAAAAACTTTCGAAATATTACTTCCATGTCTTTAGAATGCATTCCTGACCTCTCACAATACTTCCATCCTGGTTTCTGATTTTGTCCAGTTGCGAGGTCGTATTTTTACCTCTGGCTGTTCTTATGGACTTCCAGAAGAACTTAATGTTGTTCTGAAAGGCGTCAGATAACATCTTATCAAATTCATTTCTATCATTCTCTTTCTTTTATCCCACAACCTCTTTTGCCACACGTTGCCACCTAACCTGTTATACTCACTCCATGCCATGCTTACATCCTCATCCTTTGCTCTTTGCATTCTTTGATTGGCTCTTGTAGCCAACCAGTCCAGCCAAGGTTTTTTTCTTCTCGGACACTGCCCTTTGAACCTTTACACACACAGTCTTTAACTTACACCCATTTCTTCTTTTACTAACACCACACACTTCAATAGCAACTTCCACGATTCCTTGCTTAAACGGCTTCCATACTTTTTCAACCTCACATTCCTCATTTAAAGTATCAAATTGCTTGGTCAGTTTACTTACAAATTCTTCTCTCACCTCTTTCCCTTGCAAATTCTCTTTTATGCGCTCTAGTACACTAAAAGGTTCATGCAGACGATGCCGCCATCGCTTAAAGAGCCCTCTTAGTCGGCTTAACACCAGAATGTGGCCTGTGTGAATGCCGGCACAGCGGCATGCCCGGGTGTCTAGCACTTTCTTTCTCAGTCTTTCATCCACAATCACAAAATCAATCATACTTCTCAGGTTCCCTTCTCCTCTAGTATACAAGTGGATGTTTTTATGGTCAAATATTGTATTTGTTACCACAAGATTCCACTCCAAACACACTTCAAGCAGACTTTCCCCATTTTCATTCACTCTATCATCGCCAAACCTTCCTACCACACTCTCATATCCATCACGCTTCACTCCCACCCACCCAATTAAAATCGCCTAACATTATGATTGTTTCATTTTGGTTGCATTTGTTCAAAAGATCTTTCACTGCTATCCCAAAACTCCTGTCTCTCAATTTGGGCTTTTGAGGATCGGTTCCAACTCGCATCTTGTGGAGCATAAACTGCCTAATATAAAGATGCGAGTAAGGCCAACCTTCAACCTCACCCAAATGAGGTATTGGGCTAACTAACACATTTAAAGTCAGTCACACATTCAGTTCATTCTAGCAGAAAGCAGTACACCAACTCCCTGACAGCCACTGGTTTCCAGAACTCCCTACCAACAGGCTGTGTAGGGTCCATGAGTGGTGAGTTGGTCTCACTCACACAAAGAACATCAATCCGTCTTTCGCTCATCATCTCGTATACTTCTTCAAGTTTATCATTCATACCTCCTCGAACATTCAGAGTAGCAAAGTGGCTATCCGCAGCCCACTTTTCGCCCCCACGGGAAATGAGACGTGACGGGTGGCGAACCACATCGTCGCCATTTTGGTACGAGTCAAAATTCTTACTACCCATTGCGTTCCCACGAGCAGCTAGAGAAAATGATGTTCACCCAAACAGAGCTCCGCATTCTTGAGTAAGGCTAGCTTTATTCTGGGGTCGTCCGATCTCAGGGCAGGTCGGCACGCTAACGACTAGGCTCGCCCCTAGCCACGCAGCCATCGGCACGGCAACATTGGCGTGGCGGAGGGGAAGGGAAAAGGATTAGGTAGTAAATGGCCTTGGGGTAGGGAATGCGGGAGTTTGAAAAGGAACGATAAGGTGTAGGATACTAGTATCTCGGCAGAAGCAGGAGAAGACAGCAGTAGCTCGGGATGCCGGGGTCGCTAACTCGGGTACCACCGTATTTGCCGGACAAGGCACTAGGTTAAGTACCTTACCCTAGTTGCCCGAAATAATAATAAAAAATAATTGTAGAAACAACTTTTTACACAACTACGTAACTAATATACAATTAATAGTTATTAAAACATAATTAAGATTATGTAGAGGTTTTCTCGCAATTCACAGAGAAGTTATACCTGCGAGACAGACTAAGTTCAGCTTGTATCGAGGGTGTACATATATTTACCAGTACCTAGCTTGTTTAGTAAAGATTTAAAGATACCGTACACGGGAAATACAAAACTAAGAATGTTGTCTTTAACATGGAACTCGTGGAAATTACAACAATGCTTATCCTTGATAGCCGCCATTTTTATTTTATACTAATTATTTGAAGAAGGGGGCAAGTGAGCAAACGGCTTATCTGATGGTAAGGTCAGGTATGTACCACCCCAGGGCCAGTTATTTTGCCGTGAAGCAGTAGCGTGCAAACATTACTGTGTTTCGGTTTGAAGGGCGATGTGAGCTAGCGTAATCATTGGGCATATGCGACTTAAGAACTGATGTCTCAGGGTGACGGGCGCAGTGTGGTGACACGCTGTGGTATTTTTTGTATTTTATAATGATTTTATTTTGTAGCTAAACCTTATATGACCTCGATTTAACAACTGATTGAGATGAAAAGTTTCCTAATAAGTAAAATATTTAGTTCTGAGTAGCAAGTACAGGAGTTAACGTGGAGGTTTCTTGAACATTACTTTTAGAACTAAACGCTGTGCTCGCTCTAATTTTAATGAAACTTTAATGGATGCAATATTCCAGACTGGTAGGCAGTATGTTAAAATGGACTGTGAAACAGCGGTATAAATTTGCTTCAAGAGACATATCCAGCAGCACTTCTTAATACCTATAATAATAAAAATAATAATATTTTAAAGATAATAATATTGCTGTGTGGCTTAAGAGAATCTACCACCCCATCTCATCCCGTGGGTGTCGTAAAAGTCGACAGAAGGAAAATTAAAACCAGGAGATGGGCAGCAGCATCTTCCTGAAACAACAGAATAAATAAACTGCTGTAAGCCTGCTAAGCGTGGCAACTGTGGCAAAATCTTTCCAAAATGAGAGCTAAAAATTTTTGGAGTAATCTACGGGGAGGCCTATGTTCAGCAGTGGACTAGTGACAGGCTGAAGTGACGATGACGATGAATATGAGTTCTAAAGGACAGGCTTAAACCTAATATGACACCCCAACATTTTTAAAGCTAAGTTCTTTTCAAGATTACGCAAAGAAAGCTTTTTAAAAAATTCGATACTTCAATGCACATATGATTTTTTATATTGTAGTATATTTTGAGGGCTGACGTAGCTGTTTATAAAAGCTTGGTATTTAGTTCAAAAAGCGATGCAGTGTCATCTGCATAACAAATCACGTGTTCGCCCCAAATCCTTTTTTTAACTGGATAAAGTGACGAAACGAGCAAAACATTCACCTGATGGTAAGTGCAACGTCTGTCCATAACAAAAGCTGTGTCGCCCAGAACATTTCTGTGTAACACCATACTACACCCGTCACCCTGAGACATGAGTTTCTAAGACTCATATGCCCAGTGATTACGCTAGCTATAAGTGATTTTCAAATCGGAACACAGTAATGTTAGAAAACATAAAACATCCTATACAAACTAAAACTTACACTACTAACTAATGATAACTAAAACCTATATATTATAATTTCACATTAGGAGATTGTAATAAAAATAAACGTACTTTACTATCATTATCGCTGAAAATGATTTAATATTTTATGTTGAATTATTTTTTATCACAAAACTTATCGCGCTGTAAACAAAATACATACTTCGGTTCAAGTAATTTCTTATCGCCAATCATTCTTCAAGGACATTCATTTGGACCTACCCTTTTATTACATTTTCCGCGACAAGCTTTTTGATAACAAATAATTAAACATAAAATATTAAATCATTTTCAGCAATAAAGATAGTAAGTACGTTTATTTTTATTACAATTTACTAATATGAAATTATATGGGTAGTAGGTATGTCTCCATAAGTAAACATATACTTAGCATTTGCCATTGCATAACATTAATAAAAACCTATACTTATTGTATTCGTTTCAGTACATGGCTGATTTTTTAAATTTTTTTTGGATTTTTTTATCGCCGAAAAAAACATTATAAATAATTTTAAAACTAATTGTAGACGAGGACGAATGTATGAACTCTTCATTCGATAAATTAGCGTTTAAAAGAAAGTTAAAATCGGTAGGAGCCGCATCGCATCTTGACATTTCGCAGCAATCATTGCCCGCTGAGACACGGAAGTTAATTCGGTATTGTCCTACCGCACCGTGACCATTCTGCTATCCTAAAATATAGTGATGCCAACACACGGAGTGTCTGTGGGCAGTTATCAGTAAGACATCGCCGGCGCCGGTTTGGCGGAGTAATTTAACAACTGTATATTGGCCCCGGATAAAGATGAACGAGTTAGATGTGGACCTGGACGGGATCATGCTGCAGCTGGGTCAGTTCGGCCGCTACCAGAGGAAGATATACGGCTTCATTTTGATACCGATATTGTTCTGCGGAGTTTACCTTACTCAATTTGTATTCACTGCAGCTGATTTGCAATTTAGGTGAGTCCCTTTATTATATTTTGTTATATTCAATGCAATGTTCTTGTAAACTAATTGACGAGCGAGTTTTGTTTGGTTTTCAATAAAGCGTTCATATGTTTGAAATGTTTTATAAGCTTAATATTTATTAAATATGCATCGAAATATTCCTAGAAATTTGAGATAATTATAGAAATGTTTAACTAATAATTAAAGAAAGAGAAAGAAAAGCTCATTACTTGGAACTATGATTTTATGCTTTCCTTTTTCCCCAATTTTTTCCTAATCTTTAGTCTACTGCTTTTATCTACGAATGCCTTCATCTTGTGCTTTATATTAATTTACGTACACTCCCTTCTGCTCCCTTCTTTATGTATTAATTACAACAATTCCAGTTGCAATGGTTGTGTGGAAATCGCTTTTAGAGAGATCAGACCGCCTATTGTAGATGTTTTTATTTGGTGCTTAATTTTAGCAAATACAGGAAGTATTTGGTGTACAATAAAGAATATATTGATTGATAGAGTCGAGTGAATTCCT
Source organism: Luehdorfia chinensis (assembly GCA_019845155.1). NCBI lineage: Eukaryota > Metazoa > Arthropoda > Insecta > Lepidoptera > Papilionidae > Luehdorfia > Luehdorfia chinensis. The sequence continues at coordinate 5,121,593 of JAHVAK010000390.1, forward strand.
TTTTTTATTTTTTGATATATTGGACACACACACACACACACATACGCGCGCGCGCGTCATTCAGCCTCCTACTCTGGATATTGGAGGGTGATATGATATAAAGATGTCATGATGGTTTCATATAAAGAGTGCGAATGGCTGTCCGATGGCCGCTAGAAAAAGTCACGGCAGCAGGCTCACGCCATAAGTTTCACACTACGCTAGTGATCTGTGTTTGGTCTCCGGTGTCGGCACCTCTAAAATTGTTCTACAGTTAAAATTGCTGATTTACCACGTGCTTAGCGAGGAAGGAAATTATAGAAAGGAAACCTTCATGTCTGATGAATAAAAATATTTTGAGGACATTGGAACCCGCACTCGAGCAGCGTGGCAGACTCTTCCCGGATCTAAAACCCTCTCGCAGATGAGAGGAGGCCTGTGCTCAGCAGTGGGACATTTATAGGATTTTACTTCATGGCTTTCTAGTAACATCGTTTTCGATAATTTTTCGATAATCTAAATAAGACGAAGCAGAGCTATCCGGAAATGGCTTGCCTAATCATCATAATAATTCTACAAACAAGTCATTTGGCGATATCACTTTGCGTGCAATGCGTCGGTTTGATTACAATATATTATTAAATTTTCCTTAATCAGCATCAGACCTCCGTTCGTTTTTTTGCTGCGTCACGATTTTAAATACGCATTTGTTTGTTCCAATTTTGCGGTCTTAGACTCGCTATTAAACTATCGCTTCTTGTGAAGTTTAGACAAATTTGCTAAAATGCCGTGTGGTGGTGGCGCGGCGTAAGAAAATTTGCCTCCATCGCGTTCTGTGGGTGTTAAAAGAGTGTGTGAGTGTAGACTAAGAGAAATGCCAAGATAAACTCATAGCCATTCGTAAAATAATTGCTGCGTGTTTATTAGGAGCCGATATATATGCATTAATCATATTAGGTGGTATCGTCAGCGAAGGTCAATCGATTGCTCAGCAAACGCAACTCGGTTGGATTCTGTGCGGGAACGTCAAATCATACAACTGCAACATTATATTACACAATACAGAAGATATTCAAAGATTTTGGACCATCGAAGACATTGGTGAATACCCTGAGATGACTCAAGAAGATAATTTATGTATGCAGGAATCCGTCTAGGTAGGTACCACCCCAGGGCCAGTTATTCTGCCGTGAAGCAGTAGTGTGCAAACATTACTGTGTTTCGGTTTGAAGGGCACTGTGAGCTAGCGTAATCACTGGGCATATGAGACTTAAGAACTGATGTCTCAGAGTGACGGGCGAAGTGTGGTGTCACACAGTAATTTTCTGGGTGACACAGCATTTGTTATGGGCAGACGTTACACTTACCATCGTGAACGTTTTGCTCGTTCCGTCACTTTAATGAAAATAAAAAATCACCACACAACAACAGAGCAGGGAAAGACGGAAGGTATATCGAACATTTGCCGCTAAAAGCGGATTTAAATGTTAAACTGGGCGAATCAAAATCAAAGGCACAATATAAATCATTAGAAAATAAATTTCGTAGAAATCAAAATATCTCACAGCAATATAAATCATTTATGCACGAATATTTAAATTAAGGTCACGTGAAGAAATGCACACATAAGCAAACACCGCAATGTCACTTACCGCACCATTACACGTGCCGATTACACGACAACGGCATTACGAGTTGTGTTTAATGAATCAGCAAAAACGTCCACTGGCTAGAGTTTGAATGATCTCTTGTACCGTGGACCTACTTTACAGCAAGATCTCTTATCACTCATTTTAAGTTGGAGACAATACAAAACAGCAATTACGTTTGATATCGAAACAATGTTTCGACGGATAATAGTTAACGAAAAAGATCAACGTTATCAAAATATCTTTTGGAGGGAATCTTTTGACTAACCACTGTCCGAAAACACTTTATCCACTGTAACTTACGGCACAAAATCGGCGCCATTCCTGGCTATAATGACATTAAGGCGTCTAGCAAAGGATGAAGGTCATAAGTATCCAGGAAGCAGCCAGGGTTTCAGAAAGTAAGTCTTACATGGATGACCTTCTCTATGGACCATACAGCATCGGAAAGGCCCTGAAACTTCAATCAGACTGAAAAAACCTGCTTAAGCTGGGAGGATTTAACCTTCGAAAATGGCAGTCTTATTACTAAGAATTACTTGAGCTTTTACTTTTTTTTTTTAAATTTCATAGTACGCGAGTGACCTGGGTTTGATTCCCGGTGCGGAACCACTAAAATTGTTAATTGCAATTTTAAGTGCTGATTTACCACGTGCTCGGCGGTGAAGGAAAACATCGTGAGGAAACCTGCATGTCTGAGAAATATAAAATATTTCGAAGACATGTGCAGTCCGCCAACCCGCATTGGAGCAGCGTGGCGGATTCTTCCTAGCTCCAAAACTGTCTCAGAAATGAGAGGAGGCCTGTGCTCAGCAGTGGGATATTTATAGGCTGAAACTTGAAATCAGCAAAAGCATTAGGCCCACATTGGAATCCACACGAAGATCAATTTGTATTATATTGAATTGTAATTGGACCCAATAACAACAAAATAGACCAAGAGAAACTTGCTATACAACATAGAAAAAATATTCGATTCTCTTTGTCCCATTACAGCACGATTAAAAATCTTGTTCCAGAACCTTGAATACAATATTAATCAAGTCAAACTACAAAAGTGTTTTGGTGAAACGTGGATTGTGGCAGTCATCTGTTTTCGTGAGTGCCCAGTCTCTGACTACCCCTTATGGGATACAGTCGTGATCTTATGTATGTATGTATGCAAACTACCCTGGTGGTTAGGATGGAAAAAGGCAGAACAGAGTTATATGGCTTTCGCGATAGTTCACTTAAGGCTTACGCTTGCTTAATCTATTGTCGAAGAGCGTGAATCATCAGTTATACCCTAATATAACAAGACTACGTCCCTTTTATCACGATTGTGTAGATTACACTTGATTCGTGGACGTCAAGAGCAGCAAGGGGCGAGGTATTAAGTCATCAAAAGGTTATACAGCGGTTTTTGTATGTATGGTGACGAGAGTCGTTCATTTGGATTTGGTCTTGGATCTCAGTTCATCTGCCTTTCCGTCGAGGAGCACCATGTCACATATACAGTGATATTGGAACTAATTTCGTCGGAGCAAGCAGATCATTAAGAGATGAATATCATCAGCTAGAATCTTCTTTGGGAAAATAATTCTTTACAGCAATATCTGACATGGAAATTGAGTGGCATTTTAATGCTCCCTCATGACCTAGTGCAGGAGGTCTTCAGAAAGCAGCAGTTGCAGTTAAAAGCCTTAAATATCACCTTCTACGGGTCATCGTTGAACAGAAACTCACGTATGAGGAGTTTTCTACAATATTAGCCCAGTTAGAAGCTTGTCTGAACACCAGACCGCTGTGCGCATTAAACGGAGACCCGGACGATATAAATGATCTGACTCCATCACACTTCCTAGCAAGTGGACCAACTCTTGCCATCGTTGAGACAGTAAAGGATGTACGCACCAGATGCAAATCTTCAGTGACATCTGGAAAAGATGGCGTTCATAGTATCTAACGCAACTATCAGCGCGTAGCAAATGGCATCAACCCAAAGAAAATATGAAAATAAATGACTTTGTGGTAATTCACGACGGAAACTTACCTCCTGGCAAGTGGAGCCTTGGCTATTTACACCCAGGATCGGATGGCACCGTGAGAGTGGTCACCGTAAAAACAAAAAATAATTATATTAAAAGGTTTATTATAAAATTATCAAACTTACCTATTAATAATCAACCAAAAAAATATACCTAAAGCTAAAAATCAAGAAAAACCTATAATATCTAAGCATAAAAAATATTATGCAACTTTGCAATGGTACTGATTTACTTCCTATCAATAATAACTACATCAAAATGTGCATACAACATTACAAAGTTCCCAGATAATTGCAGTATTTATTTCGATAAAATAACTAACCACACACCTAACACACCACTGCGCCCGTCACCCTGAGACATGTATTTCCTTAGAAATTCCTTAGTCTCATATGCCCAGTGATTACAGCAGCTCTCAGTGCCCTTCAAACCGAAACACAGTAATGTTTGCACAGTATTGTTTCACGGCAGAATAACTGGCCCAGTGGTGGTACCTACCTAGACGGATTCCTGCATAGGAATCCTACCGCCAGTTGTTATTGTTTTTTTTTTATTGTATGAAGTGACGAAACGAGCAAAACGTTCACCTGATGGCAAGTGCAACGTCCGCCCACAACAAATGCCGTGTCACCCAGAACATTTCTGTGTGACACCACACTGCGCCCGCCACTCTGAGACGTCAGTTCTTAAGTCTCAAATGCCCAGTGATTACGCTAGCTCACAGTGCCCTTCAAACCGAAACACAGCAATGCTTGCACACTACTGCTTCACGGCAGAATAACTGGCCCTGGGGTCGTACCTACCTCGATGGATTCCTGCATAGGACTCCTACCGAACAGTAGAAAATATTATTTATTGTATTAATTAATATTTATTTTATTTATTTTTATTTTATAATACAATTTATAATTGTATTAATTAATTATTAATTGTATTATATTGTTATTGTATTGTATTACACCGTGAAGTGGCGACTCGTTAAAAGAATACTTCCACTCCATCTCATCCAATGGATCTCGTAAAAGGCGAGTAAGGAATTAAACTGCACTGTGCACCCAACAGCGCATGGTGGCGATGGGCTCACCACCTATCATACCGAGTGCATTATATTGTTTGGTGAAACATGGATTGTGGCAGTCATCTGTTTTTGCAGTGAGTGCCCAGTCTCTGACTAGCCCTAATGGGATACAGTCGTGATCATATGTATGTAAGCCTTACTGGGAAGGTATAACAGGATTCGCAAAATATATAAGATACCTCGATCATATGTGTTCGACGATAAAAAGGCAATCCCATTTGGAGACGCTCATGTTACAATTACATGACGACTACGCAGAGCTCGTGTACCTTAATGACAAAATACTCAATCAGCTGTTAGTGACGCGTTCGCGACATCACAGGCGGGGTTAATCAACGGAGTAGGCTATATCGCTAATAGCTTATTCGGGGTCCTGGATCTCTGGATCTTTGCAGAACAATATGAAAGAGATATCGAACTAATTCAAACTAATCAAAATCACCTTGGTTTATTATGGAAAAATCAAACTTCAATTGTCGAGACAGAATTAAATTATTAATTTAATTAATTATTATTAATTATTAATTGAATTGATTAATTTTTTTTGATAATAACTGAGGAAACTATGGAAAAACAGCACAAAATTATCAAACAACAGTTATTGAGTTTATGCAACGTCATGAATTCGTTTAAGAATGAATTGCGATACATTTCTAGTTTTAGTGATATAAGTCTAGGCGCTGCAATGGCAAGAAATATGTTGCATAACTTAAAAAAAATGCAAAATGTATTGTTAGACACAACAACAAATGTCTACGGCCATAAGCGAAGCTTCCACCTTATAAGTCCCACACAGCTGGTGGTAGGATTCCTATGCAGGAATCCGTCTAGGTAGGTACCACCCCAGGGCCAGTTATTCTGCCGTGAAGCAGCAGTGTGCAAACATTACTGTGTTTCGGTTTAAAGGGCACTATGAGCTAGCGTAATCACTGGGCATTTGAGACTTAAGAACTGATGACAATAAAGTTTCTTGTAAAATACCCCCTAGCACATACTTCACCACATTTTTAAACAACGCTAACTTACTCAAAGTGGCCTTTTGTAAAGAACTCCATTTAGTTACTTTGCTTTTTATCGTTATTAAAAATAGGCGATCCTAAATATATGTACGAAAAACTAGAATGATTGGCTGCAGATCGGATGAAAACTTCGAAGAATGATATTATTCGAGTTTTAAATATACACTTTTAAACACACAACACACATTTAAATACAATTTTTTTTTTTTTACTTTTATAAAAAACATCTTTTGAGCTATCAAAAATGCCTCTTGCAAAACGTAAATTATTACTTACTTACATTTTCTCCCCACATTTTCCGATCCTCCACTCTCCATTGAATGTGGTGGGCAAAACGTTCATATTTTTTTAACATGATTTGATTTAGGTATTGTTATTATCTTTTTATTAAAGTTTTTACTATTTTTACTGTCTTTTTTAATTCATATTTGTCATCTATTATTATTCATTCCTCTTGTATTTGCTACCTGCAGACAAGACGTACGTGTATTTTTTAAATTCGACGTAATGGCTCCACTGAAAACCAGCGCTGCGGTCTATTCGTAGCATTCTCAGCTGAGTGGAGTCCAAGTTGACATATATATATTTTTTTTCTTGTCACTTGTATTTTTATTTTTTTTATTCTTTTATTTTTGTTTTCTGTATGATTTTTGTATTGTGTCGTATAAAGTCTGTCTGTTTTTTTTTTTATTGTTCAAAGTGACGAAACGAGCAAAACGTTCACCTGATGGTAAGTGCAACCTCCGCCCACAACAAATGCTGTCACCCAGAATATTCTGTGTGACACCACACTGCGCCCGTCACCCTGAGACATCAGTTCTTAAGTCTCATATGACCAGTGATTACGCTAGCTCACAGTGCCCTTCAAACCGAAACACAGTAATGCTTGCACACTACTGCTTCACAGCAGAATAACTGGCCCTGGGGTGGTACCTACATAGACGGATTCCTGCATAGGAATCCTACCACCAGTGTCTGTAATGTGTAATGTGTTAACTGGTCTAAACTTAAATATCTTAGTTCCGACATTAAAATTCTTAACTAAGAGTTCATGTGCTCGTGTCAATGACGAATTAAGACCAGCAGTACTTTTAATTAGTATCTTTGTTGGATTCAATCAGTCCGCGGGCTGTAGTTAATAAAAGCTTATTATTGGAAATCTTCACTTCCTCAGTTTCTTATGGATGACTTTCCATACTGCTTTAATTTTATTATCGGCAAATTGAATGACACGACTTAAAAATAGATTTGGTGACACGGCATACCTTAAATTGTTTTGGAATAATACTTAATATTTTCTTTAAATTTTGTCGAATGAAAGTATATATTTTTCGCATATTCGCATTTCGAAATAGATAAGCTTATCCAACTTCTACGGATACCTGCGGTAGTTCAATCATTTAAATTAAAATTATTATTACCATCAGTGATTTACTATTAAAAATCTAATTAAAGTCTATTTTAAAATCCCAAAAATATCTGCATAAAAACCTTCCGTTGATTCAGAAACAAATATAGCAGGGGTCACCAACTTTTCTCAGTTGAAGATCGACTTTTCCATGAATTTTTTATTCGGCGATCGAGTAGTAGCCATATTCATAAAAATTTGCAGCTCTTCCTAACTATTATAGTCTATAAATCTTTCTAATATTATGGCTCGCGATCGAACTGTTGGCCATCCATGAAATATAGCTAATAGCTAACGAGGCCCTAAATCGTTCCAATCTTCCAAAAGTCATTGGTGGTTTTTGAAAAGAAAAAGTTAACAATATTTCACTGTGATCTGATTTCAGGGTTTTGATAACTTTATTGTTATATGTACAGTTACAAAATACATTGTTTATGCATGTTGCTGAAGTTTTCGTAATTCTCGTAGGTTTCATAAATACGCATATTTAGGATATTAAAAGATTTAAATAAGCACTTTAATATAGTTAATAGAATCAGGCGTTACTTTGCGGAAATCCATTATAATGAAGGAAGGTAAGTTACTTTGCTAAGATCCGCATGCAAAATATAAAAGTGGTGTATATTACCTAGTTCGCCCTCCCTCAGTAGCGTGCACAAGCAAACTAACACCGCCACCAGGAACCGCCACCAGGTACCCTCCACCAACCACTACAATACTACCACTAGATAATATACACCACTGAAGTCACGACACGTGTTTCGCCCCAAAACGAGGCATTATCAAGCGTCATAGACTCTACGACAGACGGCCGCCGAGACTTATTATGTTTTGCATGCGGATCTTAGCAAAGTAACTTACCTTCCTTCATTATAAGCACTTTAATCTTGTTGGCCAAAAGCTCCCGCTGAGCAAATCAACATTATAATCGCACACACACTATTATGAGCTTATTATCCCATATCAGCTAATATCAAAACATCATCCAATATGCACTCATTCATTTCATCATCATTGAAGCCTATCACCAGTCAACAGCTGAACATAGGCCTCCCCTTTAATTGCCATCAAATTTCGTAGCTTTCATTTTAGGGGGGATTTTGCCATAGTTGCCACGATTAGCAGGCGGGTTGGCAATCGCAGTTTATTAATTCAGATGTTTCAGGAAGATGCTGCTGCCCATCTCCTGGTTTTAATTTTCCCTCTGTCGACTTTTACGACACCCACAGGATGAGATGGGGTGCTAGATTCTCTTAAGACGTTATCACACGGCTCTCAAATAGAATAACAGTTTTACTAATTATAACCCCTCGCTACTTTGACGACCGCGTGGCCTAGTCGTCAGAGTACCTGACTTCTACGCCGCGGGTCCTGGGTTCGAATCCTAGATGGAGCCAACATTTGTGCTAAAACACAAATTGTTGGTTTTCGGGTCTGGCTGTGTTGTGTTCGTCCCCGTGTTTCTGACACTGCATCCTAGCCTGCCTCCGATCTTATCGCATCAGCGTTACATCGGGCGCGGGTAGGTTGGGACGAGCGAGTGCCTCTGTGTTTGCGCGTACACATGTGGCACTATAATATCTCCTGCGCAGTTGATGGCTCCCGACAGTATTCGGAAGTTGTCGCCGTGGTCGAAATCGGCTAGGAGAACATCATAACCCCTCGATTTATATACTTTTAGCTATAAGCATTAGCAATATGATAGTCATTGAAGCCTAACAACATTGCAAACTCCTATAACCAGTGTTCAGTCACACAAAATATGTCATATCTCTTTGCCAGGAACACATGGTATAGTTTTGTGAACTACTGTCATGTCACTGATTTTTCGTTTTGGTAAAACTAACCTCCTTACTAATAAACATTGTATAGCGGTTGTATAGTTACACAATGCTTTATCTTCTTCTATCGAATGTCATATTACTGATGTTGGAAAGGGAGAAATCGGCCTGTAACTATTCACCCGCTATACAATGTTTATTAGGAAGGCCGATAGTGTTTAAATTGTTCATTCACACAGTCAGACAGTGTGTAACAGTGGGCTCTCTGTTACACACTGTCTGCTGACAGCAAACCTACTACTTAACCTAATTCTTATACTGTTTAAGGAATTGACCGAACACAGTAAGTAAAGTAGTTTCAGCCTATAAATGTCCCACTACTGAGCACAGGCCTCCTCTCATTTCTGAGAGGGTTTTGGAGCTAGGAAGAATCCGCCACGCTGCTCCAATGCGGGTTGGCGGACTTCACATGTCTTCGAAATATTTTTTATTCCTCAGACATGCAGGTTTCCTCACGATGTTTTCCTTCACCACCGAGCACGTGGTAAATCAGCACTTAAAATTGCAATTAACAATTTTAGTGGTGCCGGCACCTGGGATTCGAACCCAGGTCACTCGCGTACTATGAAATTTAAAGCGAGCGCCTAGCCCCTGAGCTACCACGGCTCCACCGACCGAACACAGTAAATGTTATTATAATTGTAGGCAATCAGCCTAACGATATTATTTTCATAATTGATGATGTTCTCCTAGCCGATTTCGACCACGGCGATAACTGCCGACTACTGTCGAGAGCCATCAACTGCGCAGGAAATATTATAGTGCCACAAGTGTACGCGCAAACACAGAGGCACTCACTCGTCCCAAACCTACCCGCGCCCGATGTAACGCTGATGCGATAAGATCGGAGGTAGGCTAGGATGCAGTGTAAGAAACGCGGGGACAATCACAACACAACCAGACCCGAGAACCAACAATTTATGTTTTAGCACAAATGTTGGCTTCGGCTGGGATTCGAACCCAGGACCCGCGGCTTAGAAGTCAGGTACTCTGACCACTAGGCCACGCGGTCGTCATATTTTCATAATTAGACATGTATAAATAAAAAACAATAGGAAATTGCCTACGTCCAGTAATCTATTTTTAACAAGCTGCCTAAATAAAATTCATGTTTGATTATAAGCAAATTATCGAAACGAGCAAAAAAATAACAGAAAAATAATTAATCATAATCCAAAATTAGTTGTTTCAATCTGTTATTAATATTAAAATAGATGCAGTAGAAAAAAACGATCTTCTCTAGAAACAACCGGCGCGAAACTTTGGGTTGCGTTTTTGTGCGAATTACGTTTTTGTATATTACTCGTATCATTAGGTTTAGTTAGTTTTTTATCGAAGATTTTATAATAATTTATTTTAGTTACTGACAAGTTCATCATTTTAAGCTTGGCGGATGATATTGCCAAGGAAAAGGGTAGATACTGGCCAGGTCGGGTGGTCTGATCTTAGGAGGACGTCTCCTCCTACTACTAATATTTAAATGTTGTACGAGTATATAAAGTTCGCATCTCAGAAATTTTTACAGCAGCGATTATGGAATGTATTAGATTTTTATTGAGTTTCTCATGTGGTGACATAGATACTGATGACTACATAAGCAAGAAAAGTCGAAACCTCGTAAACTTATTAAACTTTGTTTAAAATTTAGAATCGGCTTTTCAAAACGGTGCCGCTCAGTAGGACTGCTCCTGTATCCTGAGTGCGTTTTACAAACAAAGTTTTACGTGCACAATTACAATTTTAGAAAGCCATACAAATAAATATCTGCCACTTTCGAGAATCGAACTCGCGATCCGTGGGCCGAAAAACCAATCGCTTATACAATGCGTTAATAGAGCAGACAACGAATATTAAAATAAATGTATTAAATAGTGATCGTTTGGCGGATGATATTGCCAATGGAAAGGGTAGCTACCCGTCAGATCGGATGGTCTGATCTGGGTAGGACGTCTCCACCAAATAGTAATATTTAGATGTTGTATATATAGTTCGTATCTCAGAAAACTTTTATAGCGCGATTATGGATTGTATTGAATTATTTCTTGAGCTTCTCATGTGGCGACTTAGATGTCGCTACATCACTCCCCCGCTGAGACTGGAAGTCGTAGTTAGCGTAAAGAACTTGTGACATCAGGCGATGAGATGCAGTCTGGAGTTGTGGTGGACTTTGTGTCCAGGTCTTCAGTGCGTCGAGGACGTATGATGACAAGTGTTGATGCCGCAGGAGTCAGCCTGAGGAGAAGGGGCCGCCATTGATCCTCAGTGGTTAAGAGACTAGGAAGCGCGCGTTGTGCCGAGTAGTCTAGTGCTGTGACTGCTATGGCTGCCGATGACGTTGATGCTGTGGTTCGGAGAAGCTGGCTGTGGATGTTCATACCGGAGTCACCATTTTGGCGGATGATATTGCCAATGAAAAGGGTAGCTCCCGCCAGATTGGATGGTCTGATCTTGGGAGGACGTCTCCACCAACTAGTAATATTTAGATGTTGTATATATAGTTCGTATCTCATAAAACTTTCACAGCGTGATTATGGAATTAATAAAACATTTCTTGAGCTTTTCATGTGGCGACATAGATGTCGCTGCAATAGGAATATGTTGCTATATCATATTCTAAATCACAAACAATTTTACTGTTATCGTCTCACTTGTATTTAGATCGATTTTTTCTATTTTAATGACTTTATTGGATTATGATGTCTGTTTTTTTTTCTTTTATTGTATAAAGTGATGAAACAAGCAAAACGTTCGCCTGATGGTAAGTGCAACGTCTGCCCATAACAAATGCTGTGTCACCCAGAATATTTCTGTGTGACACCACACTGCGTCCGTCGCTTCACAGCAGAATAACTGGCCCTGACGTGGTACCTACCTAGACGGATTCCTTTTTTTTAACATACAGTCACGCCTTTTTCTTATAAAGGGGTAGGCGGAGGCCAGAAACGTTTCCCACTTTTGGCCATCGCGGGAAACGAGACGTGACAGAAAGAGTGAAAAACTTTTTACTCCCCATTGCGTTACCGCGAGCAGTATAGTGACAGAATTGCATAGTTCGGTCTTATTCTGCACGACTAAAGGCTGTCCGTACAATACCTTAGTCGCCTCTTACGACACCTCGGTAGGCGCTATGTAGGCGGACATCTATCGGCTAACTTAAGGTTTTATATAACTAGAACAATGTACATAATTTATTGTAATATAATTTTTACAAGTGCTTTAGCACCACAAATCAATACATTAATTTATGTATTTGTGGAGATTCACATATTTATGCATATTTTATATATAACACACATTTCATAATATTATTAATTTATTTATTTTGGAACTGTCGACAGAATTGCACGTATATTACATTACAATAATAAACCTTAGGCAGCTACAGCATGCAAATTCAAATCATGTGAGCCACCTGCTCGTTTGCCACCCTATTCTATATAAAAAAAAATTAAGACAAGTCGTGCGATTACAATTTAAAAGACCTAATTTTACATAATAATACCTGTTATGAGGGTGATAAAATAACATAATAAGCAGATTCGAATCCAGCACCTGACCTTTCCCACTGAAGAGTCAAGTGACTTGATTTAAGTTAATCAAGTCACTTTAAAATGTACTTATTTAACGATTTTTTTTTATTATATTATAAAGTAAAGCATAGTGCAGCGTTCATGAAACGGGTTCGATTCCGCTGCACTATAGCAAGCAAGCGTTCAACAATATACGATAAATAAATAGATATTGTGTATGATATAAGTAATTAGAAGTTTTACTATGTACAGTAGATATAAATACAGATAGATAAAATAGGTAAGTGTATTATAATAAGATAAATGAGTGAAATTTATTACTGGTGGTAGGATTCCTATGCAGGAATCCGTCTAGGTAGGTACCACCCCAGGGCCAGTTATTCTGCAGTGAAACAGTAGTGTTTCTGACACTGCAACCTAGCCTACCTCCGATCTTATCGCATCAGCGTTACGTCGGGCGCGGGAAGGTTGGGACGAGTGAGTGCCTCTGTGTTTGCGCGTACACTTGTGGCACTATACTATCTCCCGCGCAGTTGATGGCTCTCGACAGTAGTCGGCAGTTGGCGCCGTGGTCGAAATCGGCTAGGAGAACATCCTATTTTATTTTTATATTCATTCCTTTAGACATGTTATTTACAAAGAATAGTGATAAAAATAGCGCACGCAGCTATATCGCAGTGTCCGACTCGAGCGCTGTGTGAGTGTAGATACCAGCTGATTCACGCGGGCTACTGAACTCTGGCAGTGCGTGTGTCCCACTTGGACAATGAACTCTGCGACGGACGGAAAACTAAAAATGTATATATATTTATAGCCTTTTAATAATATACAGTTCAATACATTTTGACTTACATAAAACCTCGGTAATCGATTCTACTACTGATTCTGACTCGGTATTTTTTTCATCACAACGGTGTAGAAGCAACGGTGTATTTTTGTGTATTATGTATGGCAGGTACCTTATTCTGCCGTGAAGCAGTAGTGTGCGAACATAACTGTGTTTCGGTTTGAAGGGCACTGAGAGCTAGCGTAATCACTGGGCATATGGGACTTAAGAACTGACGTCTCAGGGTGACGGGCGCAGTGTGACGTCACACAAAAATGTCCGGGGTGACACAGCATTTGTTACGGGCAGACGTTGCACTTACCATGAGGTGAACGTTTTGCTCGTCTCGTCACTTGTTACAATAAAAAAAATACATTATGTAACATTGCCGTGTGGTAGCGGCTTTAGAGAATCTACCACCCCGTCTCGTCCCGTGGGTGTCGTAAAAGTCGACAGAGGGTTATGAAAACCAGGAGATGGGCAGCAGCATCATCCTGGAACATCTAAATAAACAAACTGCGGTTGCCAACCCGCCTGCCAAGCGTGGCAACTATGGCAAATCCCCCCAAAATGAGAGGTACAAAACTAAAACGGCCCCTAGTCTCCGGCGGCCCCGCTAGTCCTGGCTACGGTAACGGTCATGGTAACGGCGGGGCAGGGGGTGCGAAGAATCTCCGGAGGAGGAGATCTTGTTACCACCACCGATGACTGGACCTGGCAACATTTAACGCACGCACGCTGAGGACCGACGAGAAGATCTTGGAGCTGGAAGAGGAGGTGAGCAAGTTACGCTGGGATATTATAGGATTATCTGAAGTCCGAAGACAGGGGGAGGACACAGTAATCCTTGAATCCGGTAACTTGTTCTACCACCGGGAGGGCGACCATCTGTCCCAAGGAGGTGTCGGATTTTTCGTCCACAGGTCTCTCATTAACAACGTTGTCAAGATCGGGAGTGTGTCGACTAGGGTTGCGTACCTTATACTCAGAATAACCAAACGGTATTCGCTGAAGGTCATACAGGTATACGCACCGACCTCGACACATCCTGATGATGAGGTGGAGGAAATGTATGAAGATATTTCAAGAGCCATACATTCCTCCAAAACTCTCTACACGGTGTTGATGGGAGACTTTAACGCAAAGCTGGGCATGAAAAAAGACGATGAGCTGGTAGTGGGGCCATTTGGAATAGGGCAACGGAACCAGAGGGGTCAACAGCTGGCCGACTTTATGGAGAAGGAGGGACTCTATATGATGAACTCCTTCTTCCAAAAGCGGCCCCACCGAAAGTGGACCTGGATGAGCCTGGATGGTTCCACCAAAAATGAGATCGACTTCATCATGACGACCGAACGACAGCTGTTCAATGATGTCTCTGTGATCGCTAGGGTGAAAACCGGTAGTGATCACCGAATGGTAAGAGGCACATTGAACCTGAACGTGAAGCTGGAGAGGTCGCGCCTGGTGAAGTCCACGCTCCGTCCATCTCGTGCCGTTATCCAAAACCCCGAGAGCTTCCAGCTCGAACTACAAAATCGTTTTCAGTGCCTGGAAGATTGCGTTACAGTGGACGATATGAACGAGAGGCTCGTGGAAACTGTCCATGCGGTGGGGGCAAAGTTTTGCAAGACCCACCGCACAAAAAAGATCCAGAAACTCTCCGACCACACTCTCAATCTCATGGAGGCTAGGCGAGAGATGAGGCTGCAGTCCTCAACTGATGCGTCAGCATATCGGCAACTGAACAGACAGATCTCCAAATGTATGCGGCGAGACCTACGCTTCTTCAATACTGCTCGTATTGAGGAAGCAATAGAGCGAAACCAAGGCTCCAAGGTCTTTGCCAGGGATCTGTCTGCCGGAAAAAGCCAACTGACTAAGTTGAGGACCGATAGCGGTGGCGTCATTTCCGCTGGACCAGAGATTTTGAGTGAGATAGAGAGATTCTATGGACAGCTGTACACATCGTCGTTGGAGCCACACACTAGTGTGAGTAACGACCCAAGAGCAAATCTCGTCCGACACTATTCCGACGATATCCCGGACGTCAGTCTGAGCGAGATTAGTATGGCTCTCAAACAGCTCAAGAATGGCAAAGCGCCGGGCGAGGACGGAATTACAGCGGAGCTTCTGAAAGCGGGTGGAAAACCGGTACTTTTAGTCCTTCAGAAGCTATTTAATTCCGTCATCCACGGCGGCGCTACGCCGGAAGCGTGGAGCAGAAGCGTGGTTGTCCTGTTCTTCAAGAAGGGTGATAATGCCCTCTTGAAGAACTATAGACCGATATCGCTTCTGAGCCGCGTCTACGTGCTGTTTTCGAGAGTCATAACGAATCGTCTCGCAAGTAGACTTGACGACTTCCAGCCTCCCGAACAAGCCGGATTCCGAAAAGGCTTTAGTACCATAGACCACATACATACCCTTCGCCAGATAGTACAAAAGACCGAGGAGTACAATCTTCCGCTATGTCAGGCGTATGTGGACTATGAGAAAGCCTTTGATTCCGTCGAAATTTGGGCGGTGCTACGGTCGCTTCAGCGGTGCCGAATTGACTGTCGGTATATCGATGTGCTGCAGTGCTTGTATACCAATGCTACGATGGCTATCCGAGTACAGAACCAGAGTACGAAACCGATCCAATTGCAGAAAGGTGTAAGACAGGGTGATGTTATATCCCCGAAACTCTTCACCGCTGCATTGGAAGATGTCTTCAAACTACTGAACTGGAAAGGATACGGTATCAACGTCAATGGCAAATACATCACTCACCTTCGATTTGCCGACGACATAGTCATAATGGCAGAATCGCTGGAGGACCTCAGCGCTATGCTCAATGACCTCAATAGTGTCTCCCAACAGGTAGGTCTTAAGATGAACATGGACAAGACGAAGATCATGTCTAACGTCCATGTCACACCTATACCGGTTGTTATTGGGAACACTACGATCGAAGTTGTCGACGAATATTTATACCTAGGACAGATTGTCCGACTAGGTAGGTCCAACTTCGACCAAGAGGTCAATCGACGGATCCAACTCGGCTGGGCAGCGTTCGGGAAATTGCGTCACATCTTCTCGTCGAGTATACCTCAATGCCTGAAAACAAAAGTATATAACCAGTGCGTGTTGCCAGTGATGACTTACGGAACCGAAACGTGGTCCTTCACTGCAGGCCGCATGAGGAAGCTCAGAGTCGCGCAGCGAGCTATGGAAAGGGCTATGCTCGGAGTTTCTCTGCGAGATAAAATCCGCAACGATGTTATCCGCAGCAGAACTAGAATAACCGACATAGCCCTTAGGATTAGCAAGCTGAAGTGGCAATGGGCCGGCCATATAGCTCGTAGAACCGACAACCGTTGGGGAAGAAAGGTTCTCGAGTGGCAACCTCGTACCGGCAAACGTAGCGTAGGGCGACCCCCCACTAGATGGAGCGACGACCTGCACGGTTTTGCGGGAAGTCGATGGATGCAGGTGGCTCAGGACCGTGTTTTGTGGCAATCTATGGGGGAGGCCTATGTTCAACAGTGGACTGTAATAGGCTGAAATGATGATGATGATGATGATGACGTAACATGACCTTATCATAGAATAACCCCATCTTATCCCGTGGGTGTCATAAAAGTCGATAGTACATACATACATACATAAGATCACGACTGTATCCCATAAGGGGTAGTCAGAGACTGGGCACTCACTGCAAAAACAGATGACTGCCACAATCCACGTTTCACCAAAACAATATAATGCACTTGGTGTGGTAGGTGGTGAGCCCATCGCCACCATGCGCTGTTGGGTGCACAGTGCAGTTTAATTCCTTACTCGCCTTTTACGAGATCCATTGGATGAGATGGAGTGGTAGTATTCTTTTAACGAGCCGCCACCACACGGTGTAAAAAGTCGATAGAGGGAAAATAAAATACAAATCAGGAGATGGGTAGCAGCATCTTCCTGGAACATCTGAATAAATAAACTGCGGTTGCCAACCAGCCTGCGAAGCGTGGCATCTTTGGCAAAATCCTCCAAAATCAGAGCGACAAACTTGTGTGATCTGAGGAGGAAGGTGACGGAGGGGATAGTCCGAGAACCGGCGGGTTCGGTTTACCACTTGGAACCGATGAGTGCACAGGGGAATAATTCAGTTGGAGTTCGCGCACCAGAGCACTAGAGGCGAGGTCCACTGTAAGATAACGCCCACGTGTGATAGTTCATTAGAGCACCTGACTTCGATGACGTAGGTCCTAGGTTCGAACCCTACCGAAGCCCAAGATTTGTGCCAACAAGAATAGTTTTTTTTTTTTTTTGAGAATCTCGTTATGTTACGCATGTGAAATTTATCCCAGTAAAACGCGCTCACGTTACAGGATAGATTATTATTTAATTTTTAAATTTTATTTATTAAGGAAAAGATAACACGCTGTATCTTATAAATAACTAGCAAATAATTATCAGTTGCATTGAGAAATAAGTTAACTTAGGGCTTTTAACGTGTTTTCACTTATAAAAATGCATGCAATATATGACTAGTGTTGTGGTACAACAAAATAAAAAAATGTTGTTTAAAAAAATATGCGATTCAATCGACTTTTCAACGAGAATTATTGTTAAGAAGTTGGGTACAATCTATTTTCCTTTGTGCAACACTTACTACAAATCTAATATTAAAAAAAAGCGGTAATATCCGCTATATTACGCCTTACTGCTGTTACGGGTTTTCATGGTAAATAATACACTCTAAACCATGCAGAATTACCTATATATTTAATTTAATAAAATCTTATGCTATACTATTTTTACTGGTGGTAGGATTCCTATGCAGGAATCCGTCTAGGTACCACCTCAGGGCCAGTTATTTTGCCGTGAAGCAGTAGTGTGCAAACATTACTGTGTTTCGGTTTGAAGGGCACTGTGAGCTAGCGTAATCACTGGGCATATGAGACTTAAGAACTGATGTCTCAGGGTGACGGGCGCAGTGTAGTGTCACACATAATGTTCTGGGTGACATAACATTTGTTATGGGGAGACGTTGCACTTTACATCAGGTGAACGTTTTACTCGTTTCGTCACTCTATCCAATAAAAAAAAAACTTATTCAACTAGGACTTTTACTTGTATTACTTATTACACTACTTATAATATACTTTATTATGCTAGGTTTTGAAGGGCGCCAGGAGAGTTTTGTTTTGGAACTCTGCCTAAACCTTTAACCACGGCTTGCTTCTCAGGATTAATCGTAATAAATGGAAGGGCGTGCCCTTAAGCTACAAAGTATAGGTACACATTAAACTATTGTGACGGCAGTTACCATATATATATAATCCCATTTATATACCAAAAAGATACCAATTATATAATTACCGTGTGGTGGCGGCTCGTTAAAAAAAATACTACCACTCCATCTCATCCAATGGATCGCGTAAAAGGTGAGTAAGGAATTAAACTGCACTGTGCACCCAACAGCGCATAGTGGCGATGGGCTCACCACCTATCACACCAAGTGCATTATATTGTTTTGGTGAAACGTGGATTGTGGCAGTCATCTGTTTTTGCAGTGAGTGCCCAGTCTCTGACTACCCCTTACGAGATACAGCGTGTGTGTGTTTGTGTGTTATATAATTACAAAGTCACTTACCCCTTGTGCAGAATATACCCTAATCACTCATTACATTTGATTTCAACAAAACAATTTCGCACATATCCAAATTTACTAATTTACCACGAAATATTGTCGGCATGTAAAAATATTCACTCTCAGTTGACTAAGAGGAACACAGGTCACCACAATTCATGATGCCATTAAACTATCTAATTCTAAATGTAAAATAACGTATACAATTACTTTAGTAAACCAACAAAAATGTTTTGTTAGGATTCGAACTCTCAACCCGAGTATTTGAAATCCAAGCGTTGTACTACTACACCAACGGGAAGCTTGTGTAACATTATGAATTTTGCTAAACCTTCATTTTGACACTTTGCTTGCATGACACTACTAAAGGTACTTTCATAGCTGGAATCATGTTTACATTTATACTTCGAATCCCTTAAAATCTATTTTAAACGGCTTCCATTCTATTTATGTAGATCTCGTAGAGCGGATTCTATAGTTGTGATGCTTACTCACGGATACTACGTACAAATGAACAGTAGTACCTTTATGGATTTTAAATTGTTGAAACTTGCACATGATCTAATTGTAAACTTACTTACTAACCTTACGGTGTAACGGTTGCGATGCGGAGCTTAGAATATTTTTTTACATTTTAATATTTTTGATGGGATCTTACTTCTTTTTGTAGGTAGTTCTCCTATTTTCTCTTTTCCGGTATTGCTTGTTGAACGTCGGGTACCGATTCTTAAATCACACTCCCTATCTCAGTTGAATTTTCTAACGGTTTTGGTAACATTCTTGGATAATTACGGGAGGTCAATGCTTTTTAATCGATTATATTCCGCAATCGCAAATCCCTGAGCATTGATACTGTCTAAGTCAACATTAAATAGATGTCATACATCCAGACTCGTGACCCTTGACAATACGTACCGCAAACGTTTCACTAGGTTCCCAAGATCGTCACCAAAAGATCTTCTCATACGGCTATATATTTCGAAAGTATATGAATACAATTCGGTGGAATCCGTCTAGGTAGGTACCACCCCAGGGCCAGTTATTCTGTCGTGAAGGAGTAGTGTGCAAGCATTACTGTGTTTCGGTTTGAAGGGCACTGTGAGCTAGCGTAATCACTGGGCATTTGAGACTTAAGAACTGTCGTCGGCAATGCCAAAAACTACCACGTATGATTCGGTATTTTTCTTTTATTGTACAAAGTGACGAAACGAGCAAAACGTTCACCTGATGGTAAGTGCAACGTCCGGCCACAACAAATGCTGTGTCACCCAGAAAATTTATGTGACACAACACTGCGCCCATCACCCTGAGACATAAGTTCTTAAGTCTCATAAGCTCAGTTATTACGCTCACTAACAGTGCCCTTCAAACCGAAACACAGTAGTGCTTGCACACTACTGCTTCACGGCAGAATAACTGGCCCTGGGGTGGTTAAAAATAAGGTGGAAAAAAAAATGTGTCACAAATACTTAATGTATTTGTAAAACATTTTTTTTATTGTACACACAGTTTATTGTACATACAGTAAAAAAGTTAATGAATTTAGGTCGAATTTCAACCATTAGACGACTACTGGTTAATATAAAGCTTTAAATAAATAAATAATGCCTGTGCCTACTTTTTTAAATCCGCACCGATGTTACTTCAATAATTATTCGTCATCGTCATTTCATCCAATTACAAGTCCACTGCTGAACGTAGAACGTAGAACAGACCTGCATCGATCGCCTTTAAGCGAAACCGTGCAACAGGTTGGTTGGTCGCAGCACCGTCTACTGGTGCGCTACTTGTGACTATAGTCTAATTAATGATTTCTTATATTTACGCGAACACTACACATTTAAATGAAACTAATTTTACGGATTCTATCGCGTTTTATTTTACCTATGTGTTTTTATATTATTACTATATGTTTGTAAAATAAAACGCGATAGAATCCGTAAAATTAGTTTCATTTAAATGTATAGTCTAATTACTAATACACTGGAGTAAACTGACGTTTACTGTTAACAGTACGACAGTATATTCTATGTCAATGGTTAACAGTTTCTGATTCAAAACAATAGTGTTGTGACTTGTGACAATAGAATTCACTTCATGTGATCATTTATTACGCCGTGAATTATGAGATATAATAAGATATTTAGTTCATTTCATTTAAAAAGCTACTTTGTGTCGTGGGCATATGATTAAAATTGTGTTTACTTAATCGGAATTACTCGTAGTGATCTTTGTCTTTATTTTTATGTTTCGATGAATCGAGGACGCTTTTTGATGTGGTTTTTCGATATTCAGTTGATTTAATTTAAAAAGCTACTTGCGTCGTGGGCATAAGATTGAAATTGTGTTTATTTAATCGGAATTTGTTTCTATTTTTATGCTTCGATCAATCTAGGTCGTTTTTTGAAGTGATTTTTCTATGGAATGTGTATCTTGGGTTGTTGTATATCAATGCAGTGCCTATATTACAATTAGTTATTATCTGTTAACATACAAATATAATTTCTGTCTGTTTTTTACAATTATTAGGTATTGCGTAAGTGACCTGATACCCTACTAAATTGGAACAATCACTGTTAAAATAAACAATTTTATTACTCCAGTGGTTTAAGAATTCTTATCCGTGGATGTGGATATTTCTTCCGCCTGTTTGTTCTCTAGACATAATATTGTAAAAAAAAATATCTGACAATCGAAATAAACTTTTTTTACGTCAGAAAATTTGTATATTACAATTCATAGGTTTATGCGATATATGCAAGTCCGCCAACCTGCATTGGAGCAACGTGGCGGACTCTTCACGACTGCAAAACTATCAAATTAGACTAAAACGCTGTAACATTACTTTTTATGCGATACATACATAAGATCACGACTGTATCCCATAAGAGACTGGGCACTCACTGCAAAAACAGATGACTTGATGATTGCTACTGTAATTACTATACCAAACTTTCATTTTATTTTTTAACTTCATCACACTAGGACAACTAGACCCGAACCGGTTACTGGTGGTACGATTCCTATGCAGGAGTCCATCTAGGTAGGTACCACCCCAGGGCCAGTTATTGTTCCGTGAAGCAGTAGTGTGCAAACATTACTGTGTTTCGGTTCGAAGGGCACTGTGAGCTAGCGTAATCACCGGGCATATGAGACTTATGTCTCAGGGTGATGGGAACAGTGTGGTGTCACACAGAAATTTTCTGGGTGACACAGCATTTGTTATGGGCAGACGTTGCACTTACCATCAGGTGAACGTTTTGCTCGTTTCGTCATCTAATCCTATAAAAAAAACATCAATACTATTACACTGCAAACGATACACTTGATATGTCCTTCTCACATTTAACGCAAGGTATAAAAAATAATAATGCTGCATTTTTGTATAATAAACCTGAATCCGGTTTATGTTTACCTTACAACTTTCAAGTGAATTCGAAACATTTAAAACAGTTTTATAGCAGGCATTTATAACTTTATTAGAAATTCGCGGCGATTTGCTGTCTAACCAAAAAGTTCCTTAACCGTTTCTTTGTTTGGAAACCCAATTTTATTGAAATAAAGAAAGAATATAGAAATATGAGAACAGAGACCTCAAGGCACAGATGGTAATATTGGTGAACAACGATCATCGTAGCCTAAGTTACCCGCTATTATATCCACTATTTGTTAGTCAAAGTCCCCTCAAATTCGGTCCAGCCGTTTCGGTTTTGATTGATTTTACTTCTATGTGCCGTAGATACATTCATAAGCATTGAGTAAAAAGCTGTTATTTTATTATTACAAATAGACACTTCTATTTAGTTGTATAAAAAACGGACGCTTCGGGAATACGGCATTTGGCGATTGGTAAGAGCCCAATTCAAAAAGATTTACACGATGAATTAAAAGTTAAGAAACTTTGCGGTCGCCGGATCCCACACGAACTGACGTCAGAACAGAAACGGGCTCGTGTTGATTGGTGCATAAAAATGCTTCACTACGGACACGGACACGGTATTAAATGAAGTTAGATCAGATCACAAAGCGCTATAGGTCCAGTTGGCGTTCAAAAATATTAATGATAATATATCTAGTGAATGTAGACCTGCTACCAAGAACAGAATTGAACGATTTGAACACAATGTTAAGTTTAGACTCTCCAAGTATCTTTGTCCTTGAATGATCCTGATAGTACAACTTTTCTAAAAGTGTGACGTAAAAAACTGACATGAGATGAGAATTCAACAAACTTGTCAAGAAATCTAATAATGTCTGTTAGAAAAAGCATTATAAAATAGATCATTATCTAGAGGACAAAAAGGTGGAAGTCTTACTCTCACTTGCAAATCCTTTGGCTACCAAATATGTGATAATGTTACTAAGTATTTTATACATGACATAAGAATAATGATATTTAAATAAAACTAATTTTATCGGATTTTATCGCGTGTAATTTTCAATTATTCATAACCCGACGTTTCGAGCGCTGTACAGCACCTATGGTCACGGGAGGACTGAGGTGACAGATGTCCTGATGTCATAGTTAACCCGGAGTACCTTCAGCCTTTAATTATTATTTTTGTCCGATCTACGCAGAAAGAGCTAACTGTGTCTTGAAGTCTTGCAGTGGAATGCTAGTGTTTGATTTAATATTATTAATTATAGAATTCCAAGCCAGTGATAGCCCGACCATATTCTCTATTGAAATTAGGATGTTAATTTCGATAGCCTCGCGAATCATCTTCGGTAGGAATCGGACGATCGGTTTTTTCTCATACCAGCACGCACTATCCCACTTGAGGATCAAAGGAGTGTCATTGCTGAATGGTACATCACCGTTTGATTATCGACCGTGCTTGAGAAAGTTCGAGAGAAGCGACCAAGAAGCCGAATCCTCTTGCACCATGACAACGCTTTTTCGCACACATCCAAAACAATAAAGTCGTTTTTGGACTCCGAAAAAGTAGAGCTCGTGACCCATCCTGTACATAGTTTTATTTTCCCAAAAATCAAAGACTTTCACCAATGTAAAAATAATACTTCGCTTACAAATTGTTGTAATAATTTTATACATTACAGATAATATGATCATTCATACAGATTTATGAGGCGAGTGTGAATGGGCAAGCCGGTAATGGTCGACGTAGGCGAACGTATTACGATCAGATCGAAATCGTTTTAAGGAAAAGTCATTCAAAAAGTACCCGCAACCGACGGGCTTGTATGAAAACACTAATGAAAGTAGAGGAAGCTAAAGATGTGTGTCAGAATCGTAGCAAGTGGAAAGATGTGGTCTCTGCCTATGGGACGAGCCCTATGGGAAAGAGGCGTGACTCTATGTATGTAATAATATGATACGCAAAACTTTCAGTGTGCCCTACGTATAAACAATTATCAATTAATATTTATTTATTTATTTATTTACACTTTATTGTACAAACTGTACAAACGGCGGACTTAATGCCATATGGCATTTTCTAACAGTCAACCAGAAAGCTAGTGGGAAAAGCGTGTACGGCGGTGGGCAATGGCGAAAAACATACACAATTGAAAAAAAAAGATGCATATATATACATATACTTAGATATATGAATAAACATACACACACACACACACACACATATATATATATATATGTATATATATATATACACACAAAGTAATTTAAAAATATTATATATGTAATAAAAAAACAAGTTAAGTGTCCGATGCGCTCGAATAGTGCAATTTCAGCTTATTTTTAAAAGACCATTTGTTAATACTAACACTATAATAACAGAAACGTTCCACAAAACGCGGCATCCAAATTCATTCTTGAAATTTTTCTTTTATCGCACCCAAAGTAGTTTCACTACGAGTATAATAAACAAAAGAAAAATGTAATGACATATGCCAAATATTTTCAAATGGTTTAATGAAAGAAAGTAGGTGTTATAGTTCCGGTTTTTATTAATTTCATTTAAATTTCTTTTTGTTTATTGTATAAAGTGACGAAACGAGCAAAACGTTTACCTGATGGTAAGTGCAACGTCCGCCCGCAACAAATGCTGTGTCGACCAGAATATTTTTGTGTGACACCACACTGCGCTCGTCACTCTGAGACATCAGTTCTTAAGTCTCAAATGCCCAGTGATTACGCTAGCTCACAGTGACCTTCAAACCGAAACACAGTTATGCTTGCACACTACTGCTTCACGGCAGAATAACTGACCCTGGGGTGGTACCTACTTAGACGGAATTGGTCACATTGTAATAGAAAAATTTAACGATGATCAGGACATCGAAAGGGAATGCAGGGCGTTGTCGTTGCGGGGAAACATGGTGGCCTATAGATTCAAACGGTGTTCAATGCATGTAAAACTGACAGTCTTCAAATCCTATTGTCAATGTTTCTATACAAGTGCACTATGGACTAACTTTACTCAGAAGACCTATAACGTCCTGCGTGTGCAATATAACAATATAATTAGGAAACTGTTGGGGCTCCCGCGAATTTGTAGTGCGTCGGGAATGTTTGCGGGAGCAGGTGTGGATGATTTCTACGCCATCATACGCAATAGTTGCACGTCGATTGTGCTTAGAATGTGGGGGAGTCACAATGGGACTCTGAGAATGATTACAGACATAATGGATTCGGCAGTCCTTTGTATGTTCACTAGCTTGCATATCTTGGGTTTTGAGTAATGAACCAGGCACAAGGAAATATTATAAATATATTCTATGATGTGTTGTGATACTAACATAGTTTTTAAGTAATATACTCGTACTACCACATTATGGACTATATTCGTCTGATCAATAAATAAATAATAATAAATAAATTTATAATAAAGATTAGGTTACATCACTTTTTTTAAATCACAGCGTTTACGTATTACGTTTATTACATACAACAATCGTAGCACAGTGGAGCGATAGATACAGAGGGGCGACGAAGCAGTCTAGACAGAGCAATTGCGTAGTTAATAGAATCAGGCGTTACTTTGCGGAAATCCATTATAATGAAGGAAAGTAAGTTAAAGTTTCAAGATCCGCATGCGAAATATAAAAACTAACTATATAAAAACTAGGTAATATACACCATTTTTATATTTAGCATGCGGATCTTAGCAAATTAACTTACTTTCCTTCATTAGAGCTAAAGTGCGGGGTGAAGTAGCGACCCACACTGGTGTCAGCAGTATGAGACTTTAGTTGTAGGGTTGTCGCGTCGTGCTCGCGTAAAGTCAATATCATTAAGCTATTTATTTATCGAAGTACATTCAGTATTATTTTATTTAATATAATAAATATTACCATTAACTTAATATGGTGCACACCTCATACGCTGTAACAAATTGTGTCGTCTTCGAAATAATATAAAGAACTGAGTTATCAGTTTCCACATGGTGAAGAAAGGTATGCCGTGTTTTTTTTATCGTCGTTTCAGTCTACCACAAGTCCACTGCTGAACATAGGCCTCCCCCATAGATGACCACAAAAGTTTGTAGTTCTTATTTTGGTGGGGATTTTGCCATAGTTGCCACGCTTAGCAGGCGGGTTGGCAACCGCAGTTTATTTATTCGGATGTTCTAGGAAGATGCTGCTGTCCATCTCCTGGTTTTCATTTTCCCTCTGTCGACTTTTACGACACCCACGGGATGAGATTGAGTGGGAGGTTCTCTTAGGCCGCCACCACACGGTAACCGCCAAAAGTGTCGTGTTTTTTTAATTTACAGTAATTTAAATTCAGTAATATCATTGTGATCAAGTTAAAAAAAATTTTAATTTATTAGTCGAATCTCTTGTCGAACAGTAATTTAAAGCGACTGCTTTCTCTTATTAAAAACTAGCAGTGCTCTGCGGTTTAACCCGCTTAAAAAAGCCGACCCCGATCGATGGTATACATAATACATACTTCCCTTTTTAAATCGGATTTCGAGGTTTTAATTTTTTTTAAGCGGAACCCTATTTTTTTCTAAAATTAAAGTAGCCTTAGTCACCCGTTATAATATCAGCTATCTGTCAGTGAAACTCCCGTCAAATCGTTCCCGCCGTTATGAAGATTAGCCGGAGCAAACCGACGGACAAACAAAAATTTAAAAAAATGTTTTTTACTTGTAAGAACTGTATATGCTTTCATAACCATTAAAAAGCGGTTATTTTGTTATTACAAACAGACACGTAAATTTTATTTATTTGTATAGTATTGTATAGATACAAATTCTTGTATCTATACAATTTATAATATTGTATAGATACAAGAAAGAGATAGAAAGGATTTCGATCTGGTCAAATTATTAATTTTACGAGATGAATTTCTCTGTATTTATAATCAGCACGTTCCGAGGCCACATCTAAACCTGTTTGGAAAATTTTGTTATGACTAAATTGCTCGTTCTTAAATTTTTGCTATCTCTTTCTTGTATTTACGATGAATAAAAGAGAGCGTCAAAATCTTTGAAAGCTTATATCTCCGTCACTTTCGGGCGCAGCCCCATCATGTTGATACTCAAACTTCTCATTTTCGTAGTGTCTATATGTCCATGTCATCAGATTTTTAAAAGGTAATACCTCTGACATTATGGGGCTCCTCTTAATACCATTTACCTCATTGAATGGTTTAGGGAATAATTTAAATTTAAAATTTATTTTCACTTTTAATTTTTATTATTAGAAATTATTGTTTATAATAAACATGTTAATCTGAAGTAAATAAATAAATTTATAGATATTGTTTAATTGTGCCAACCCTTGCCTCCAAGTACTGTCGCGACACTAGACGTTGTCCAGATTTACGAAAAGTTCGAAGGCGTCGGGCTACTGTATGTCTTTATACTGTGACCATAAATTAAAGATTCGCATTCTGCTAAGCGACACATCATTGTAGCCGAGTAGTGGTTAGGTCCAAAATCCTTGTTAATTTATTGCTATAAATTTAGAAGATAATACTATTTATTATTGCTTTTCAAAAAATAAGTTACCATGAAAAGCGACTCCCGTATTTGTCGTGCATTGGCGCCAAACCATCTAGCCGTATGGGCGTACTTAGACGGTTCGTATCTAGTTCATCACCATTTGGAGCCAATATCCACTGCTGAACTTAGGCCTTCCCCATAGATTGTGACAAGACACAGGCCTTTGCATCGACTTGCTGCAAAATCGTACATTTGCGTTTTTCACTCGAAAACCTTTCTTCCCAACGGCTATCGGTTCTACGAGCTCTATGGTCGACCCCGCTGTAGCTTGCTAATCCTTAGGGCAATGTCGGCTACTTTAGTTTTCTGCGGACGACATAGTAACGAATTCTATCTCACAGAGAAACACATAGTACGGCTCTTTCCATAGTTCATTGAGCGACTCTGAGCTTCCTCATGCGGCCTGCAGTGAAGGACCATGTCTCGGTACCGTATGTCATCAATACGACGAGCAAAACAGACGTTAAAGACTATACCCTCCATCTAGTTACGCTTATGAACATTAAAGCTTAAACGATTTCTTGCGAACGCTATTAAATTAGATCCAGGATTAAAGATTTAAGATCATAAACCACATTTTTTAAACATCTTATAATAACATTCCTCTCTCTCTGGTCTTTGTTAAAAACAAAATACACGGAACTTATATGTCCAGTCATTGTTCAATTATTAAGATACTGTGAAATGAGATGAAAATTCTTTGTTTGCCAACGTAAGAAATATAAATTTCGTTTTTGAGCGTCATTTTTTTTCACAATCTACCACCGATTCGTAGAGTCAGTCCTCTTTCTCTTTCGTATGGGGAAGGAGCAGGCGAAGGTAACTCCGCGGGTATCCGGTTTTGTGATTCTCTTTTTTATCGAAGTAAAAAGACATTTTTAATCATTTTAAAAATGATTGTAGAAGAGGTCTTTTATGTTCATATTCCGAACAGCAACTGACAAATGTATAAACTGTTCATTCGATAAATTAGCGATTCAAAAGAAAGTTAAAACCGGTCGCAGCCATGATATCTTGACATTTCGCGGCGATCACTGCTCGCTCAGACACAGACGTGAATTCGGTATTGTTTCCTACCGCAACGCAACCATTCTGCTGTCCTAAAATTTAGTGAAGTAAATATTCAGTGTCAGACAGTTATCAGTGAGCCATCGTCCGCGCCGGTGTGTCGGCGTAATGTGACTACTGTATTTCGGCCTGGAATAATGATGAACGAGCAGATGTTACACGTGGACCTGGACGGGATCCTGCTGCAGCTGGGGCAGTTCGGCCGCTACCAGAGGAAGATATACGGCTTCATTTTGATACCGATATTGTTCAGTGCAGTGTACAACAGTCAATATATATTCAATGCAGCTGATTTGCAATATAGGTGAGTCTCTTTTATTTTGTTATATTCAGTGATATGTTTTTGTACAAACTTTTTTGCGAACGAGTTATATATAGTTCTTTATTAAGCGTTCATATCTTTGAAATGTTTTATGAATTTATAATTTATTAAATATGTTTTCAAATATTCGTATAAATTTACGGTAACAGGAATTTTTTGGTCATTTAAAATGTTTAAATTAAAAATGACATAAGATTACTAATTAAATATTATTTTTAGTATTCATACATATTGCAACTAAAACCACTGGAATAATGTTAAGATAATGTTAGAAATTAGTAGACGCGTATACGTAAAATTAAGCGAAAACTAATTCATATATTTTTTTAATTTTTTGGTTACAAATCAGGACACTTTGTCATTGAACCATAACTAGCTTACCACCTTTGCCCTCATCACCTAATTGATGGATCAACAAATATAAACGTCAGGAGTGATCCTGTTTGAGCAATCACTTAGTTTTATCACAAAAACTAGTCACCATTGAATTTTACGGCAGACACTTCCAAATATAGCGACTATTGTAGCCAGTTATACGAGTACTATGTTAAAGTCAATATTACACTACGATTTTTTTTTATTGCATAGAGTGATGAAACGAGCAAAACGCTCACCTGATGGTAAGTGCAACGTCTACCCGTAACAAATGCTGTGTCACCCAGAAAAATTCTCTGTGACACCACACTGTGCCCATCACCCCGAGACATAGGTTCTTAAGTCTCATATGCCCGGTGATTACGCTAGCTCACAGTGCCCTTCAAACCGAAACACAGTAATGTTTGCACACTACTGCTTCACGGCAGAATAACTGGACCTGCGGTGGTACCTACCTAGACGGATTCCTGCATAGGAATCCTACCACCAGTAACAATTGTATACACTAATTAATTGAATATCGCGTATGTTAATGATCAAATTCAAATTCTTTATTTGCTATAGATAGGGTAATGTAACAAGCTGGTTATTGTAATGAGATAGTACGCGGCTTAAACCTATTTAGCTATTTTTTATGGCATGCAAATTTTAACTCGCTTTAAATTTCATAGTACGCGAGTGAGCTGGGTTCGATTCCCGGTGCCGGCACCACTAAAATTGTTAATTGCAATTTTAAGTGCTGATTTACCACGTGCTCGGCGGTGAAGGAAAACATCGTGAGGAAACCTGCATGTCTGAGAAATAAAAAAATGTTTCACCAACCCGTATTGGAGCAGCGTGGCGGATTCTTCCTAACTCCAAAACCCTCTCAGAAATGAGAGGAGGCCTGTGCTCAGCAGTGGGGCATTTATAGGCTGAAACTTTACTTACTTTTTACTTTTACTGTTTTCATAAATAATAAATTACAAATTTAAATTCTATTTATGTACATGTCAAATTTCACTTAGTGGATGTAATTAATAATTTCAAATAATTAGGACTCACACAATACATTATTTAAAAAAAATAAATGATACTAGGAAACATAAAACGAAATAAGAAATGTCATACTAGTCAAATTTTAATTATTTGATGCATCAAAATGTCAGAGAGCTGTCTAATTTAAATTAGTCTCTGTAATTAAAAAAAATCTTCAACGAAATAAAAAGTGGTTTCTAACAACTATCTGCGCGCGTCGGCGTACAAGCCCGCCAAGTTGCGGGTCCTGGATACGAATGCATTCATTTGTGCAACATATTAATTATTTTCAATTGTGATTGTTAATTCGCTAAGATCCGCTTATTCAATTCTTTTTCAATTTCCAAAGCCCTAAAAATGAAGACAGGCCTGTGCTCAGCAATAGAACATTTAACATCAAAGAGTCACGCCTCTTTCCCATTGCGGTAGGTAGAGACCACATCATTCAACTCGCCATTATCCTGACACACATCTTTAGCTTTTTCTATCATTAGCGTTTTCACACACACTCTTCGGTTGCGTGTACTTTTGAACGTATCCTTACTTTAAGATAACCTAGATCTATTAGTAATACGTTCGCCTACTTCAGCCAGTATGCACATTTACTCTCGCCTCACCCAACTTTCATTCTTCTTCTGCCAAACCAAACATTCACCACCATACATAAGTGTGGGACCAGTATTTTCCGTGTACGGCTAGTCATGCTTTTAAGGCACTGTCTGGCTACACATAAAGTTCAGGGCATTAAACAGTTGATTTCCTGTCAACACTCTTCGCTTCACTTTCGCTTCAATATCACCGTCGTACTTTCCGTCTCTTGTAAACTTTGAACCCAAGTATACAAACTCTTTCACTTGTTGCACTCTTACTCCTTCAATCAGAACTTTGCCATCCGCAGTACTATCTTCTCTTTCAAAAACCATTACTTTCTTATGTACATTAGATTCCATCCTCTTGCTTTTTAACCGTGTGGTAGCGGCTTAAGAGAATCTACCACCCCATCTCATCCCGTGGGTGTCGTAAAAGTCGACAGAGGGAAAACGAAAACCAGGATATGGGCAGCAGCATCTTGCTGGAACATCTGAATAAATAAACTGTGGTTGCCAACCCGTCTGCCAAGCGTGGCAACTATGGCGAATTCCCCCCATAATGAGAGCTACAAACTTTTGTGGCAATCTATGGGGGAGGCCTATGTTCAGCAGTGGACTAGTGATAGGCTGAAACGACGATGGATAATATTAACCATCACCTGCAACTAATCCTCGGGTGATGCTAATACAACCTGATCATCAGCGTATAGGAGGCATTTCATGATCATTTCTTCTTATTCCAAAGACTACTCTCTTCCAAATATTTCAATCAATTCATACTAATATCCATTGTAATATTATAAATGCGAAAGTAACTCTCTGTCCATCTGTCTATTTGTTACCCTTTCACGGCTCAACCGCTGAACCGATCTTGACGAAATTCGGCACAGGGTTAGTTGGAGAAGGACATAGCACTATATACTTTTTATCCCGGAGAATCAAAGATTCCCATGGTACCTTTAAAAAACTCAAATCCACACGGATGTTGCCGCTTCAGTAAGTTGTCTATAAATGGGTTAAAGCCATGGCGGTTTCTTTACCGTATTTTAATGACATACATAGTTCATGTTTTTTTTTTCAGGAATCGAAATAAGACGAAGCTAAGTTATACGGAAAAGGCCTTCCCTAACCATCATATTGTGCAAGACAAAAGTCATTGGCGACACGACTTTGCATTATGATTATATTACAATATATTATTATCTTTTCCTTGATTCCTTGATTCACATCAGACCTTGGTCAGTTTTTTCCTGTAAGGTCTCGATCACAATTTAAGATACGAATTTGTTTGTTCCAATTTTGCGGTCTTAGACTTCCAACTGGCTATTGAAAGGCGATAGGCCTTTTAAAAATTGCAGCAAAGGTGCTAAAATTCCGTGTGGTAACGGCGGAATTAGAAAATCTGTTCTCCACACACAGAAAGCCACACAGAAAAATATCGCGTTCCGTAGGTGTCGTGAGAGTGGATGTGTGTCAACTAAGGGAAATGCCAGGATAATTTCTCTAGCCTTCTAGTTAATTTTTGCCAGAAAAATATGAGTTTGCAATATACTTATTTATTATTTAATATTATCTAAAATTTTGCTAGTTAAGTACCACCCGAGGCCAGTTATTCTGCCGTGAAGCAGTATTGTGCAAACAATACTGTGTGCAAAACAATAAGCCGTGGTAGCTCAGGGGCTAGGCGCTCGCTTTTAATTTTCATAGTACGCGAGTGACCTGGGTTCGATTCCCGGTGCCGGCACCACTAAAATTGTTAATTGCAATTTTAAGTGCTGACTTACCACGTGCTCGGCGGTGAAGGAAAACATCGTGAGGAAACCTGCATGTCTGAGAAATTAAAAATATTTCTAGGACATGTGAAGTCCGCCAACCCGCATTGGAGCAGCGTGGCGGATTCTTCCTAGTTCCAAAAACCCTCTCAGAAATGAGAGGAGGCCTGTGCTCAGTAGTGGGACATTTATAGGCTGAAACTTTACTTTTAAACTTAATACTGTGTTTCGATTTGAGGGGCGTTGAGAGCTAGTGTAATCACTGGGTATATGAGACTTAAGAACTGATGTCTCTGGACGACGGACACAGTGTGGTGTCACACATAAATGTTCTAGGTGACATAGCATTTGTTATGAGTAGGCGAGGCGTAGGTACTAGGAGATGGGCAGCAGCATCTTACTGGCACATCCGAATAAATAAACTGCGGTTGCCAACCCGCCTGCCAAGCGTGGCAACTACGGCAAAACCCCCCTGAAATAAGAGCTACAAACTGTCGTGACAATCTATAGAGGAGGCCTATGTTCAGCAGTGGACTAGTGATAGGCTGAAATGAAGATGATGATGATGATGAGGCGAGGCGTTGCACTTACCATCAGGTGAACGTTTTGCCCGTTTCGTTACTCTATCCAATAAAAAAAATATTATCTAATTTTCTCTAATATCGATTCAATGCAAAATCGAATCGAGGCCTTCAAGAATTTTTCAGATATCTTATCTATTTTAAAATTATTTTTTTTATTTAGATAACACTACAGTCAGTAGAATTTCACGATCAACAAACTGGAACGAATGAACTGTTTGAAGTTGCTTGTTACTTTTTGTCTTCATTGCCTTACAAAAGATTTCCTGCATTCGTAATTGTAAATTGTTTATGACGTAAGCAACGTGTTTTCCTGGCCACGCGTTGGTTCCTCTAGCTCGTGGGTCCTTCCTCGTGAGCTTATCTTGGATCATAACGTATGACCGTTGCATCAGACTCTGGTAGGTTCGGACGAGCGAGTGCCTCGCCTTGAGCGTACAATTGTGGCATTATAATATCTCTTGCGCAGTTGATAGCCTCCGACCATACGTGAATCGTCGTCACGGTCGAAAATCGGCCAGGAGGACATCCATACTTATATTATAAATGTGTAAGTAACTCTCTCTGTCCCTCTGTCTGTTCGTTACCCTTTCACGGTTCAACCGCTGAACCAATCTTGACGAAATTTGACTCAGAGATACACACGATACTTTTTATCTCGGAAACTAAATTATTTCCCACAGGATATTTAAAATTCTTATATCCAAGCGGACAAAGTCGCGGGCATCAGCTATTTATTTATATTATCATGAATGGGTCATATTTAATATAATATCTATCTCAGATGTCTACATTTCGGAGATAATTATATCACCATCTGTCGTATGCCACAATTCTTCCGGCATTTTTCTTAGTCCGTTTTTTAAATAATAAGTCTTCGGCGTCTGTGTTCTGATAGCATCTGTTAGATCGATTTTCCACTAAGCGACTAGTAGTGGTTCCAATCAAGTTTGAAAAAAATTGCATTAGGCAGCCCGTTTTTTGTGGAAGGTTCTAGAATTTATGATACAACCTTAAGAGGCCACACGTTGAGAGCCGAACGTTACCGAGAAGGAACTGTGAATTCTCAGGAGGTCTATTTTGTAACTCTGGTAGGTTTCGTGATCGGTTTTGTTTTGGCGTATGAAGCTCATTCATTGGTTAATGGGATCAAATGAAACCGATGCCGAAACCAACCAGAGATAGACAGTAGACCCCCAGGTCAGCGAGATACGGCGCAATCATGAGGTCGGCTCATTTGAGCCGTGTGAATACGCGGCGCACAGCTAAACGAAAAAATAGATTTTGTGAATTTTCACTAAAGAAATTATGTTGCACTGCATTTTGTCTTGTTCTTAATTTTTCTTAATAATATGCGGTAATAATTTACCGGTAGTAGGATTTATTCTGCCGTGAAGCAGTAGTGTGCAAACATTACTGTGTTTCGGTCTGAAAGCCACTGAAGCTAGTGTAATTACTTGGTATATGAGACTTAAGAACATGTCTCAGGGTGACGGGCGCGGTGTGGTGTCACACAAAAATGTTTTTTTTTTATTTGACGACGAAACGAGCATATCGTTCACCTGATCGTGAGTGCAACGTCTACCCATAACAAATGCTGTGTCATCCAGATTATTTCTGTGTCACCACACTGCGCTCGTCACCCAGAGACATACGTTCTTAAGTCTCATTTGCCCAGTGATTACGCTAGCTCTCAGTGCCCTTCGAACCGAAACACAGCAATGTTTGCACACTACTGCTTCACGACAGAATAACTGGCACTGGGGTGGTACCTACCTAGACGGACTCCTGCATAGGAATCCTACCACCAGTGTACTTTAATCCTTCTTGCGTCTTATGAATGTTCTTACTTGTTGGTAGTTCTTGTATATATATTGTACATTTAATATCATCGTAAACATAACTGAGTTGCTTTCTTCTTCCCTTTCTCAATGGTCATAATATCCTCTACAACGTGGTTGACTGGTAGGGATCGCTTGCAAGCGATGAGGCCGCTAATTGTAACCTTTAATTTGTTAGCTTTTTCGGTTTTCTGTAATTTTCTATTTTATAATAATATTGTTAATAACTTAAAAATTATTTAACTCTTTATTAAACACATATTACATATTATACATACTCAAAGATTCCATAAAAAAAGGAGTTTAAGTATGAAATACAGCGTCTATTACTGTTTTTATTGTTGTCGAACTAATGAGAGCAAAATCTACGAAGAAATCGAAGATTTGGACAAATTTGAATATAATAGGAATCAAATATAAATATAATATGAAACACTGTAAACTGTATTCTGTCTCATTTTCTCGCAGGTCAAATCCTATAGATGTATATGGTTGTGTCATATAGTGCCGCTTTTTAGTTTCTTCGAGCTTCAAATCACAACGACTCTTTTGAATTTAAAGATCTTTGATCTTTAAATTCAAAAAATAGTCGCGACGACTCCCGAGTCGGTGCCTCGTCGATGGATGTGGTATCGCATCCGGCCAGCTTCACTCCACTAGCCACTTAGTAGTAAATTGGCATTAGTGTACTAAAAGATGTACCTTATCTTCTTCATTAGCCTGTTAACATTCCGCTGCTGGAAATAGAGCTCTACCAAGTTGAGAGTATTTGCCGTTATTACTGCTGGTAGGATTACTATGCCGGAATCCTCTAGGTAGGTACCACCCCAGGGCCAGTTATTCTGCCGTGTAAGCAGTAGTGTGCAAACATTACTGTGTTTCGGTTTGAAGAGCACTGTGAGCTAGCGTAATCACTAGGCATATGAGACTTAAGAACTGATGTCTCAGGGTAAAGGGTCCAGTGTAGTGTCACACAGAAATGTTCTGGGTGACACAGCTTTTGTTATGTGCAAACGTTACACTACACGACGTAAACGCTACTGCCTGTCCACCGGTTTGAAGAACTAAGGACTTACATAATAGAGATGGGTAATCCGCCATCAACCGAAGGCCAGGGGATTTTCTATGGCCGATAAGTGTTTGGCAGAGTAATGGCACCTACCTTTTTCTACCGAGGTGTCGTAAGAGCCGACTTAGGAATTTTATGATCAACCTTTATTCGTGCACAATAATATCATACTCACGGCGGAATAACCGGCACTGCGGTGGCACCTACCCAGACGGATTCCTACCAGTCCTGCATAGGAATCCTACCACTAGTTTTTTATTCATCATCATTTCAGCCTATCACTAGTCCACAGCTGAACATAGGCCTCCCCTATTTGAGGGGATTGTGACATAGTTGCCACTGGCAGGCGGGTTGGCAACCGCAGTTTATTTATTCAGATGTCCCAGGAAGACGCTGCTGCCCATCTCCTGGTTTTCATTTTCCCCCTGTCGACTTTTACAACACCCACGGGAAGAGATGGGGTGGTAGATTCTCTTAAGCCGCCACCACACGGCAAAGTTTATTATTACTGGCTTTGAACTGTTTTAGCAGTGATTTTCGCACGCCATTGCTTGACGACAGAATAATACGAATTAAAAATATGATAGTGAACTGTTATCAAACTCCCAGCAACATCCCAGCAATTATCATAAGCACATCTTAAATGTGTGATAAGCTCTCTCAATATTTATTCTGTTATCACTCGAGTAGACGCTGTCTACTGCGGTCCATGTCAATAACCCACTTAAACTACTGACTTACTTAATTGTACACAGATTATTTAAGAAAACTACTCGCTTTAAAATTTCATAGTACGGGAGTGACCTGGGTTCGATTCCCGGTGCCGGCACCACTAAGATTGTTAATTGCAATTTTAAGTGCTGATTTACCACGTGCTCGGCGGTGAAGGAAAACATCGTGAGGAAACCTGCATGTCTGAGGAATAAAAAAATATTTCGAAGACATGTGAAGTCCGCCAACCCGCATTGGAGCAGCGTGGCGGATTCTTCCTAGCTCCAAAACCCTCTCAGAAATGAGAGGAGGCCTGTGCTCAGTAGTGGGACATTTATAGGCTGAAACTTTACTTTTTTTTATTTGACCAAGTGACGAGACGAGCAAAACACCTGATTGGTAAATTCAACTGTGGTGCTACACAGAATGTTTCTATGTATCAGCACAGTGCGCCTGCCAACCTGAGAGTTCTCAGTCTCATATGCCCAGTGATTACAACAACTCTCAGAGCCCTTCAGACCGAAACACAGTAATGTTTGCACATACTGCTTCTCGGCAGAATGACTGGCCCTGGGACGGATTCCTACATAATAATCCTACCTGTAATATAGGCACATGCACACGCCGATAGCTGTCCGGTAGAGTAGAACAGCACCTACCTTTTTCCTACCGAGGTGTCGTAGGCGACTAATACATCAGTCGCCTACGACACGTATTTTTCCTCCGCAAGTAGTTTATCAGAGAGGGACTCAAATCATACAAAGTCACTTTTGACCTGACATTTTAAGTTTAGAGTGGTATTTTTGCCACGTTTGGTAAAGGGTCGACGTAGGAGAACGCGTCACAATCTGATCGAAGTCGTTTTAATGAAAGACCACGTCAAAAGTATCAGCAACTGACGAGCTTGTATGATAACACTAATAAAATAAGAAGAAGCGAAAGATGTGTGTCAGGATCGTAGCAAGTGGAAAGATCTGGTCTCCGCTTACCCCAATGGGAAAGAGGCGTGACTTTATGTATGTATGTACTAGTCCACTGCTGAATTTAGGCCTCCCGTAGATTGCTACATTTTGGATGGGTTTTGCCGTAGTTGCCACGCTTGGCAAGCGGGTTGGCAACCGCAGTTATATTATTCAGATGCTCCAGGAAGATGCTGCTGGCCTTCTCATGGTTTTGATTTTCTCTCTGTCGACTCTTACGACACCCACGGGATGAAATAGGTGGTAGATTCTCTTAAGCCGTCATTAATTAGTAATTAATCGTATTTAATGTTATACCTGTGCAGTTCGAGGAACGGGCTATCGTGTGAGTGTAGATGATATGTGGTTATTGTAGATGGGATGGTAGATTCTCTTAAGCCGCCACCACACGGTTATAATAATTAATAATGTTTATTAATTAATTAATTATTGTTTATATACTGAGCAGTTATTTAAAAGTAACGTTTTTGTTAATTACATGGTTTTTTTATTTTTTATTTAATCAAATCAATACTAATATTATAAATGCAAAAGTAATTGCGTCTAGTTAATAGAATCAGGGGTTACTTTGCGGAAATCCATTATAATGAAGGAAGGTAAGTTACTTTTCTAAGATCCGCATGCAAAATATAAAAATGGTGTATATTACCTAGTTTTTTGAAGAGCACCGCCCGACCTCCCTCAGTAGCGTGCACAAGCAAACTAACACCGCCACCAGGAACCGCCACCAGGTACCCTCCACCAACCACTACAATACCACCACTAGATAATATACACCACTGAAGTCGAGAACACGACAAGTGTTTCGCCCCAAAACGAGGCATTATCAAGCGTCATAGACTCTGCGACGGCCGCCGTCTGTCGTAGAGTCTATGCGGTTTTATATTTATATTTTGCATGCGGATCTTAGCAAAGTAACTCACCTTCCTTCATAGTAATTGCGTCTGTCAATTTGTTGCCATTTCACGGCTCAACCGGTGAACCGATCTTGATAAAATTCAGCACAACGATAGCTTGAGTCTTGGAGTCGGCCTAAAGGTAATTTTTATTCCGGAAATGAAAAACCTAAATCAACGCGGACGTAGTCGCGGGTTGCACCTAGTTTCTAATATATATTAGTTTCACTTGTGTCACGTTTTTTGACATACGTACATACATAAGATCACGACTGTATCCCATAAGGGGTACTCAGTGACTAGGCACTCACTACAAAAACAGATGACTGCCACAATCCACGTTTCACCAAAACAATATAATGCACTTGGTGTGATAGGTGGTGAGCCCATCGCCACCATGCGCTGTTGGGTGCACAGTACAGTTTTAATTCCTTACTCGCCTTTTACGAGATCCATTAGATGAGATGGAGTGGTAGTATTCTTTTCACGAGCCGCCACTACACGACTTTTTGACCACGTTCTTTTTGTGTGTATAAGTGTATGCATATGCTTTGGTAGCCCGTGGTCAATTTCACAATTACATAATTACCTGTAGCTTCATTATGTAATTGATTACAATATACCATATCGGTCGAAGCATATTGGATACCAATAATCTTGAGTCGCGTTTATTATGAACCCCTGGTGTAATGAGCACCTGGAAGTAGCGTTTATCAAAGGTGTGATATCGCGGGGAGCGTTTTCACAGACATACATTGCATCTAACATATATATACAGTCAGGCAGAGATCTTTCTACCGGCTTTTCTATACACAATCGCGTCATAAATCTGTTTCATCAATCTTCTTTCATTTATTCTCTCCGTGCCCAAATCATCTAAGCATCCTTTTTCTCTATCTTTGTCACTACATCTTAAACCACACCGCAACGTTATTTCTCAAACTTCTCATTTCCACCGCATTAATCTGATATTCATGCTTCTTCTGTCAGACCCTAGCATTCACTACCATACATAAGTGTGGGGAACAGAACCCCCCTGTGTACATCTAAGCCGGTTTCAATTGCTTTCTTGTTCAGATACCGTCTCCGTTTCACTGACTGCATCTGATCGATTTGATTCGGCAAAGTGAGTGGTTGGTAGTCGCGATGACAAAATCGGTCCAGAGAACTCAATTTTACTTTAAGCAGCTGCGTAGACAAAGCAATGGATTGTGAACAATGGATAATTTGTACTAAATACATATACGAGTGAGTATTTCGTTTCGCTTGATTATATAGATTAATAACCGCTTGAGAGACAAATTGAATTCACTACAGTTACCGCAATGATTACACCAACACTGACCGACAACAGTAAATCATTATTTTTCATTTATTTTTACCATTGTTTAGAGAATAGTTATCAATAAACAAAGTTAGTAATATTACGTCTTATATCTTTGATGGGATACAATGAAGTCAATAATAGATTTAAATTAAAAAATAAACTGTCAGTCAATAACTGAATTCATAGTATTGTTTCTTTAAATTAGTTGTAGGATTCCTGTGCAGGAATCCCTCTAAGTAGGTACCACCGCAGTGCCAGTTATTCATGCCCTCAAACAGCGTGCAAATATTACTGTGTTTCGGCCTTGAAGGGTACTGAGAGCTAGTGTTATTATTGGGCATATGGGACGTAACGTGGACGTGTTTCCAGGATGACGAGCGCAGTGTGTTGCCACACAGAAATAGGCGAAACGGATTTATTATGGGCAGGTGTTACTTATACCATCAGTTGAAAGATTTGCTCGTCTCCTTATTTTGTTACTATAAAAAAAGTGCATTCTTAGTAATTTTTAAGACATTACATACATAAATAGAGTCACTCCTTTTTCCCATTGGGGTAGGTAAAGATCGCAACTTTTCAACGATACTGTCACACATCTTTCCTTACTGTTTTCATACAAGCTCGTGTTTTTTAGACATTACACCATTTCTATTTAAGTATTATTAAAATGTACGTATGTGTGCGTTCGTAGAGTATTCGTACATTTTAATACGCGTGTATTGAACGTAGAACTATGCGCCCCACGTTCAATACAAGTCTACGCGTCAACCCTAGGTTACTAAGTACGCAGATACCTGAGGGTTGACACCACACCTTTATGTTCGCTCTACGTGTCTAATGTCTATGACCTATAGTGACCACTTATTTCTTCTTCTTTTTTGATCCAGGTAATCAGCTATCGAAATCAAGCCATTTTTGCTAATGTCGAGTAATAATTTAATTATGACAAGGGCTTCGTTTCGATCGACAGTACCACGAGAAGTCACTTTTACTGAAGTTTAAGTAGTAGACCGCGTGGCCTAGTGGTCAGAGTACCTGACTTCTAAGCCGCGGGCCCTGGGTTCGAATCCCAGCCGGAGCCAACATTTGTGCTAAAACATAAATTGTTGGATTTCGGGTCTGGTTGTGTTGTGATTGTCCCCGTGTTTCTGACACTGCCTACCTCCGATCTTATCGCATCAGCGTTACATCCGCCGCTTTACATGTATGACAAGGTACCCCCTAAAGTAAATTTACGATTTATTAAAAGTATATACTGGAAATCATCACACCACTGTGTTATTTTAAAAAAAAGTTAACTGATTTGACAAGCTCAAACTTTTTCGATAAGTAGAAACTAGGATTTTGGCGCCAACACGTAAACTGATGGTTCATTGATGGTATTTCATTGAATTATGGCATTCCATGTATATTTCTAGTTTTGATGCTTAATGTTCATATTGTAACAAGCAGCAAGTGCTCGTGAAAGTGCACAGTGATTGGAAAATTCAATTTGAGACCAAGATCGTGCTTTTCGTTTTGTCTTCATCAACTTAACAAATCTTGAGTGAAAGTGATCTATCACTTTACAGTTAATGTTCGTTAAAACATTTCTACTTTGACAATGGCAAGCATACGACTGTTGCCATAAATAAATAAATAAATAAGATAAATATCTTATTTGCAAGTTTCTTTACTGAAAGTATCACATTATTTTACCACGTTTTTATTAACTCGCTTTCGTATTTGTCTTGTTTGACTTGAAATGTGTTTGTGTCAGGGTAAACGGGGCTACACAGACTGGTTTTACATCGAAAAAGGTGTACATGGATGTGTGGCTTCGCCGTGGCTGTTTAACCTATTTATAGACAATTGCTTGAAAGATCTGAAAGAGACTGCGTTTTGATTAAGAATGAATGATCTGACCGTCAAATGCCTCCTATACGCCGATGATCAGGTTATATTAGCATTATCGGAGGAGGAGTTGCAGGCGATGTTTAATATTATGCATGGTGCTCTACAAAGCAAGGCAATGAAAATTATTGTAGATAGGACGAAAGTAATGGTTTTTGAAAGAGAAGAAAGTATATCGGATTGAGGAGTTCTGATTGAAGGATAAAGAGTGGAACATTGCTGGTGGTAGGATTCCTTATACATAAATCCGTCTAGGTGGGTACCACCCAGGGCCAGTTATTCTGCCGTGAAGCAGTAGTGTGAAAACATTGCTGTGTTTCGGTTTTAAGGGCACTGAGAGCTAGTGTAATCACTGGGCAATTGAGACTTAAGAACTGATCTCTCAGGGTGACGGGCGCAGTGTGGTGTCACACAGAAATATTCTGGGTGACACAGCATTTGTTGTGGGCGGACGTTGCACTTACCATCAGGTGAACGTTTTGCTCGTTCCGTAACTTTTATGAAATAAAAAAAATAACACCTGAAAGAGTTTGTGTATTAGGGTTCATAATTTTCGAGAGACGGAAAGTACGACTGTGATATTGAACGAAGACCGTTGGCAGGAAATAAATTATATAGGGCCCTGCATAATTTTATGTGTAGCCATCAAGTATCTAAAAGGTACGACTGGCTGTACATAGAGGAGTACTGGTCCCTATACTTATATACGGTAGTGAATGTTAGGTCTGGCAGAAGAAGCATGAATATAAATATAGCTGGAGTGACACTTTGATGAACAAACTGAGAAACAGCGTGATAAGGGAACGTTGCGGTGTGGTAGAAGATGTAGTGACAAAGATAGAGAAAGGGATGCTTAGATGGTTTGGACACGTAGAGAGGATGAATGAAAGAAGATTGACGAAACAGATTTAGGAGGCGATTGTTAAGGGGCAAGCCGGTAACAGTAGACGTAGGCGAACGTATTAGGATCAGATCGAAAATCGTTTCAATCATTATATCGTTTTAAGGAAAGGCCACGTCAAAAGTACCCGCAACCGATGAGCTTGTATCAAAACATTAA
Organism: Luehdorfia chinensis; assembly: GCA_019845155.1. Taxonomy (NCBI): domain Eukaryota; kingdom Metazoa; phylum Arthropoda; class Insecta; order Lepidoptera; family Papilionidae; genus Luehdorfia; species Luehdorfia chinensis. The sequence continues at coordinate 5,165,020 of JAHVAK010000390.1, forward strand.
TGAAAGTAGAGGAAGCTAAACATCTGTGTCAGGATCGTAGTAAGTAGGAAATATGTGGTCTCTGCCTACCCCTACGGGAAAGAGGCGTGACTCTATGTATGTATGTATGTATTTTTTTAAATTGGATAATGTGAGTAATGCACTTTAAACTATCTTCCCGAGGACCTGAAACTTCAAACATAGCTTAAAATTGTATGAAATTTCATTATTAGCTCGCTTACTTGTCTGCTCTGTCTGTTTGTTTGGTACGCAGATTATAAACTAACTTTATACATTGATGTCCGTTTTTAAAAACGTGTCAGGCAAGACTCAATATTACATCAGATCTCATGAGTTAGTAAAAACTTATTACAAAATTTAAAGCCATTGTGTATATGTTTAAAATACAAAACATTGGCAAAATTAGCGGTGAAATGGTATGTGTGAGAATTATAGTGTTGACCAATTTGTTTCGTTCCCATTATATACTATGAGTGTGTAAAAATGGATACAGATAAATATTAGCATAAATATATCTATATTAGTATAATAACATAATCTATGTTAGCATAAACAGCTAATATTAAAATTGTTTCTCCTTATATGATAAGAAACAGCGCATTTCTGAAACTAAATACATAAAATACAATTAAAACGCTGAGTAAATTAAAAAATACTCAAAAACATAAGAACATCAAAATGGAAAAACACGAAATCAGAGCTGTCATTAAATACCTCTGCTTGAAAAAAATGTCTACCAAAGACATACACAGCGACTTGGTGGAAACATTAGGGGACTCTTCTCCTCCATATTCCACAGTTGCACGCTGGGCTAAGGAGTTTAAGTTGGGAAGAACATCGACGGAAGACGAACACCGCGAAGGACGCCCATCGACGTCCCTCACTGAAGAAAATGTGAAAAAAGTTGAAGAAGTTGTATTGGAAGATCGAAGAGTGACTATCAGGCATGTAGCTGAGGTCACAGGGATCTCATATGGCAGCATTCAAAGAATCCTTGCGAACGAATTGCATATGAGAAAGGTCTCCGCGCGTTGGGTACCGAAAATGTTAAACGACGAGCAAAAGAAGAAACGAGTCGACATGTCAAGAGCAAATCTCGAAAAGTTCCAGGCAGACAAGGATAATTTTTTGTCACGTTTTGTGACCATGGACGAGACCTGGATCCACCATTTTGATCCTGAAACAAAACAACAATCGATGACATGGAAACGATCCGATGAACCGACGCCGAAGAAATTCAAAGTGTCAAGCTCAGCAGGGAAGGTTATGGCGTCTGTTTTTTGGGACGCTGAAGGAATAATCATGGTGGACTACTTGGAAAAGGGGGCCACTATTACAGGCTCCTACTATGCAGAACAAATAAGAAGATTGCGGGAGGCTATTAAGGAGAAAAGGCGAGGCAAACTGCGGGCTGGAGTGCTGTTCCATCAAGACAACGCACCGGTTCACAAAGCTGCAATTGCCATGGCTGCCATTCAGGAAGCGGGCTTTGAGCTGGTGGAACACCCCCCCTATTCACCAGATCTAGCCCCCAGCGACTTCTATCTCTTTCCACGACTCAAGGAACACCTCCGAGGCAAGAAATTTGACGATGATAGCGACGTGATGGCCGCGGTTGAGGACTTTTTTGAGAGTCAAGATAAAGATTTTTTTTCTAAGGGAATTTTAGGATTAGAAAAGAGATGGACTAAATGTATAGACTTGCTAGGAGACTATGTTGAGAAATAAATTTATTTATTTATTTTATTCATTGTGTTTATTATTGATTATCATTACTTTTGGATCACCCCTCGTATCATCATCATCGTCATCATTTAAGCCTATCACTAGTCCACTGCTGAGCATAGGCCTCATAGATTTTGGGGGGATTTTGCCAGTTGCCGCGCTTGGCAGGCGGGTTGGCAAACGCAGTTTTTTTATGCACGAAACTATATTTTCATCATGATAAATATATGAGCAGATTTCTCTTTGATTCCATTTAGTTACAATTAGATGGTACAGTTAAATTTCGATATAAATATAATTTAAGACTACATAGAAATATAATTTTCACAGAAACAGACTGCAGAGAATGAAAGAGATAAGAGCATTACCTCGACATTTCGTTAGATTACTTTGCGTTTACGACATTCTAAATAAAAGAACAATCGAGCATTCGATGTAATTTGAGTTTTTTTTTATTGTATAAAGTGATGAAACGAGCAAAACGTTCACCTGATGGTAAGTGCAACGTCTGCCCACAACAAATGCTGTGTTGTGGGCAGACGTGTGTGCCAAACAAGTGATTACGCTAGCTCTCAGTGCCCTTAGAACCGAAACACAGCAATGTTTGCACACTACTGCTTCACGACAGAATAATTGGCACTGGGGTGGTACCTACCTAGACGGATTCTTGCATATAAATCCTACCACCAGTTTTAGCACGATATAAGTCGTTATTATACAACATAATATCCTTAGAAATTAATAACGAAGTAACCCTTTAAATTCGATTTTTAAATTCAGAATACCTTTCGCCCTAAAATTTTCATAGACTCAATTTCTACATTTATGCATTGTTCGCTACTCGGGTTGCCAAAATGTTGTTTTACTAATTCTTCTAATTCGCTCCAAGTGTCGACATCTTCGCGTTCAGATAATAATGAAGCGGCCTTGTCGCAAAAGCGACTTGTTACCGTTTGGTACAAATATACTCTATACCTCAGTCAATTACGTATTCACACTTTCCAACTAGATAAATTTAATCGAGTCTTGTCCTCTTTGTGAATAGGAATAAGGTTCAAAATCTCGCGTGGGATCGTTGCAATTTCTTCGGCTTGATACATTTTTATATAGAGTAACGAACAGGTTTAGAAGTGAGACAATATGAAATCACACAGAAATATTTAACAATTAAAATACTCAGTAAAAGTAAATAAAATAAGCACACAAAATCAATAAAATCAATTAACCAATAAAATAAAAAACTAATGTTATTTTCGTTGACGATTCTATCAATTCTTAACTCTACAATTGAATTCAAGGTAAGCTTATCACTAGTGGCAGACTAAACAATGTTTATGTTACTTTACCAGGTGCGTTATAATGAGCGAAGATTAATCTCAATAATAACAATATAATTTATCTAATATTATAAGTAGGGGAGGAATTTTGAAAGGATGGCGTAAAGTTTGACTCACAATCTTACACACTCTCACACTGTGTGTCCGTTGTCCCGTAGTTGACGAATTTATTTTGGTTTGAGGATTCACTATTGCGCGCCGAATTTTCGTGATCGGGTATACTCGATAAATGCATACATACATAAGATCACGACTGTATCCCATAAGGGGTAGTCAGAGACTGGGCACTCACTGCAAAAACAGATGACTGCCACAATCCACGTTTCACCAAAACAATATAATGCACTTGGTGTGATAGGTGGTGAGCCCATCGCCACCATGCGCTGTTGGGTGCACAGTGCAGTTTAATTCCTTACTTGCCTTTTACGAGATCCATTGGATGAGATGGAGTGGTAGTATTCTTTTAACGAGCCGCCACCACACGGTACTCGATAAATGATTGACAAAATAACCTGGTGGTAGGATACCTATGCAGGAATAGAAAGAAAGTCTTGGTATGTACCACCCCTGGGCCAGTTATTCTGCCGTGAAGCAGTAGTGTGCGAACATTACTGTGTTTCGGTTTGAAGGGCACTGTGAGCTAGCGTAATCACTGGGCATATGAGACTTAAGAACTTATGTCTCGGGGTGATGGGCACAGTGTGGTGCCACACAGAAATTTTCTGAGTGAAAGAGCATTTGTTATGGGCAGACGTTGCACTTACCATAGGTTAACGTTTAGCTCGTTTCATAACTTTATCCAATAAAATAAAAAACGGGAGCTTTTTAGACTTTAAAAAAAATCTAATTAAAAATACGTGTTCGTCGATTTGGAGGCTTTAATAATAATCAATAATAAAAGTGAATCGAATATAATCTTACTGCTAACTTACGTCTAAAACTCTTTCAAAGCATAACATAGAAGTTCACATGATCCTGTTTCATAAGCCCTCTCTAGTCGAGGGGTGAAGGGCAAGGGGGATGCATTAAACAGCCACGGCGAAGTCACACATCCCTGTCTAACACCTTTTTCGATGTAAAACCAGTCTGTGTAAGCTCCGTTTACCCTGACACAAGCACTGGAACCCTTATAGAGAAATTTTTAGTGCTTGTATAAAGCCGTCGTTCACCCCATATATAGACAATGTCGACCACAGTTCATTACTCACCACTCTGTCATAAGCCTTTTTCAAGTCAAACAAGACAAATACGAAAGCGTGTTAATAAAACGTGGTAAAATAATGTGATACTTTCAGTAAAGAAACTTGCAAATAAGATATTTATCCTAAGTAGTATCGATTTAACTTTATTTTTTTATTTATGGCAACAGTCGTATGCTTTTTGCCAGTGTCAAAATAGAAATGTTTTAACGAACATCAACTGTAAAGTGATAGCTCACTTTAACTCAAGATTTGTTAGGTTGATGAAGACAAAACGAAAAGCACGATCTTGGTCTCAAATTCAATTTTCCAATCACTGTACACTTTCCCGAGCACTTGCTGCTTGTTACAATATGAATATTAAGCATCAAAACTCGAAATATACATGGAATGCCGTAATTCGATGAAAAACACAACAAGCAGTTACTCACTTTACGTGTTGGCGCCAAAATCCTAGTTTCTACTTATCGAAAAAGTTTGAGCTTGTTAACTTTTTTTTTAAAATAACACAGTGGTGTGATGATTTCCAGTATATACTTTTTAAAAAGTCTACTTGCATTATCTGTGCCTTATACATTTGACTTTGAACTTGTTGCATTGTAAATGACAGAAGAATTTTATGTTTACTGTATGATTAATGTATTTGTGTTTATTTACGGTGTATTGTGTGAAATGTCATGATGCTTTTAAACTTGTCTATTATATAAATTATCCGTGATAGTTACAAGTGAATATTGTACAAAGTGTTGTAAAGCAGTGTCTAGATTCGTTTACTTACTAGGGTTCCGTGGTCCGATAGGAAACCGTTAGTAGATTTATATCGGCTGTTCCGTCCAATCCCTGTTTGCCAAAGCAACATTATATCAGTCATAAACCGAAATTGATAAAATGTTCTATTATAAATAGATACTTTAGACGATCTCATAAAAAGTCATAAATTTAATTTAGATCTTGTCTTGCCTTGTCATACATGTAAAGCGGCAAAGGACTTAAATGAAGTTCGTTAACTCTAATTTTATTATAATGCGTACCATTTTTGAGATATACCCCACTTAAAATCTTAACAATATTTCCGTCCCTCTTAAATTTTTTATCGTAGTGGGTTTTAAGGTTAATTATTTCGGGTAGTCTGTTGTTAAATGGTTTTACTGTAATGGGGTTAAAACTAGGCAGCATTCAGATGATGGGCAGCATACGGAATCTTATACTATGCTTAGTTCGACACGTACTTGACTACTTTTTGTAAAATCTTTTGATGAATCATGGTTTTATATGAACAATAAAGTATATTATTCATATAAATGTAAACATATAGTGTGTTTCATTTAAAATCATGATTTATATTTCACGCAAAGAAAGGCGGTACAATCAGGACTATAAAATATTAATGTCACTAGCGCTAAATGTGGATGCCTATGGAAGGCATCGAGTTGAGTGAAATGGCATTAAACCAATATGAGGAAGAGTATTGTGCACCTGGACCTGATTCTTGTGGAGGTGGGGCAGTTCGGAAGGTTCCAGAAGCGGAGTTTAGTCCTCATTTTGCTACCGATATTGATGTGTGGTTTTATCAGCACGCAGTATGTGTTCAATGCTAAAAGTTTAAGTTACAGGTGAGGTCTTTTCAACATTAATGTATACGTCCTTTGAATTCATATTGTTTTCAGGAATAAATTGCAAATCCGAGATCAGAAAATCGTTCACCTGATGGTAAGTGCAACGTCTGCCCATAACGAACGCTGTGTCACCCAGAACAATTCTGTGTGACACCACAGTGCGCCCGTCACCCTGAGACATCAGTTCTTAAGTCTCATATGCCCAGTGATTACGCTGGCTGTCAGTGCCCTTCAAATCGAAACACAGTAATGTCTACACACTACTGCTTCGCGCAGAATAACTGGCTCTTGGGTGGTACCTACCTAGACAGATTCCTGCATAGAATCCTACCACCAGTATAGAAATCATACCACCGGTAACCACCAGTTTTTTATCGAAGACTTTAAAATAATCTATTTTTGTACCGGTTTAGTCTCATAAGCATAAAAGTTTGATCAAGCATTGTTTTTTGCTTTGTTTGCGACCTCTAAACTTAACAAACTGTGTTTGAAATTTAGGTTTTTCAAAACGATGCCTCTCAGTGGGACTTCAACTCGTACTTGAGGTCGTTTAACAAACAAATTTTACGAGCACAATTACAACAATCTCATAGGCAACAAACATTTGTCACGTTCGAGAATCGAACTCGCGAACCGTTGCCCATAAGCAATTCGCTTAGCCACTACGTGAAAAGAGCTTAGAACGAATATTTAAATACATACATACATACAGTCACACCTTTTTTCATATAAGGAGTAGGCAGAGAACTACATCGCCGCCATTTTGGTACCAGTAAAAAAATTCTTACTCCCCGTTGCGTTCACATGAGTAGTGTAGAACAGCATAGTATATGTGTTATATATGTGTTATTATATATACATATGTGTTATTCTGTACGAATAAACGATTCGACTTTCCTCATTCCTTAGTCGCCTTTTACGATTCTTTGGTAGGAATTTTTTTTTTCATTATGTTATGAATACGAACGTGGTGATAGGATTCCTATGCAGGGGTTCATTTAGGTAGGTATTACGGCAATGGCTGTTATTCTGCCGTGAAGCAGCAATGTGCAAACATTACTGCGTTTCAGTCTGGGGGGCACTGAGAGCTAGCGTAATTATTGGGCATATGAGAATTAAGAACTGATGTCTCAGAGTTACGAGCGCAATGAAATGTTATGGGTGTTGGGAATGGAAACAGCATTTGTTATGGGCAGACGTTGAACTTTTTCGTCTCGTAACTTTCTATCCTAAAAAAATAATAATATATCAATCCGCAGTATCTGACGCTTCCCGATAAATAACCAATAAATTATCATGAAAATTTTGCCAACATTGTCCGGAAATTGGCGTCGTGAAATGTAGACAGCTTTACATTACATTACATTCAGCTTTAGTCTGACTGTATATTTTATTGTATAGAGATAATTATTAATACCAGGTAGCAGTTTTATGATATTTGCAAAACCTTTGATAACTCTACTATCTTTATATATATAATTATTCTGTGCGTGTGAATGTCACTGAACTCCACCTAAACGTCTAGACCGATGTTGATGAATTTTTTTGTCTGTGTTTGTGTGGATTCTCTGGATGGCTTAGATTCATAATTGGACCCGGTAGGATGGCGCTGCGATAGACTTCTAGGGAAAATGACAAAAGTCACTCAATATAGTTTATCGATAATTCGAATATCGAAAAATCGTTTGCTGAATCTGTTAACAGCAGGCAAGTCAACGTTCGCGGCAGGACAACGTCTGTCGGGTCCGCTAGTATTATTGTATTTCCAAAGCAGTAACAGCAGTACTGTATAGTAGTTACAATGACACAAGCCTAGCCGTGGTGAAACAAAAAATTAGTTTTAAAAATTAACTAGAGAAATTACAAACTTATCTAACGCGTCAGTATTTATAACGATATATACATGTTGATTTATCGCGTGTTCTCTAACAATTAAAGTCAAATAACTACCTGTGAAGTAGTACCACTGCTGGGCACAGGCCTCTTATTTTTAAAAGGGTTTTAGAATTGGAAAGACTTCACATGACGTCGAAACATTTTTTATTTTCAAGACGTACAGTTTTACTTACGATGTCTCATTTTTTATTGGATAAAGTGACGTAACAGGCAAAACGTAAAACAAATGCTGTGTCACCCAGAATATTTCTGTGACATGCAAGTATCATATGGCCGGTGATTACAACGAAGCACAGTAATGTTTGAACACTACTGCTTCACGGCAGAATAAATGACCCTAGGGTGGTACCTACCTAGACGGATTCCTGCATAGGAATCTTTCCACAAGTAATAATTAATAATTTAACCTTCGAGCACTAAAGTCTGCAGTGTCACCAGCACTTAAACTCAAATAACAATTGTAGTAGTGCCAGCAACGGAGATCGAACCTAGGTCTAGGCCCGGATTTCTTACACCCTGTAGAGAAGTACAAAACTTCAGCAACAAGGTATTCTGTCGTTAAGTAGTTGGAGGCGTTGAGGTGCTCCGGCAGGGGATTAATGAATATTGTTATAATGATAAGATATCATGATACAGACAATGTAATTGCGTCGACAATAAAGTGATAATGATTATATACAAATATTTCACCTTCGACTAATCAATGGGCGGGCCATCAGGCGCACGCATGTTCGAAACGTTTGTGTAGGATTTAGTGAAGTTATGCGGGTTATAAGTCTATTGCTCTGGGGGCGGGGTTCCGTGACTCTGTCTAAGTACAGATTGTGGGGACTCTGGCTGACTGACTTTAGAGTTCATTCAATTTAATAAAGTCGCTCTGCTTTTCTTCAGCAGCCTGAAAATAGTACGTTTGGACATAAGCATCTTTTTTATGAGACTAAGTGAGGAGACGAGCAAAACGTTCACATGGTGGTAAGTGCAACGTCCGCCGACAACAGATGCTGTGTCACCGAGAAAATTTCTGTGTGGCACCACACTGCGCTCGTCACACTGAGACAACAGTTCTTACGTCTCAAGTGCCCAGTGATTACTCTAGCTCTCGGTACCCCCAGACCGAAACGCAGTAATGTTTCCACACTGCTGCTTCACGGAAGCATTCGGCATGACAGTTTATCGGTGGTAGGATATCTATGCAGGAATCCGTCTAGTTAGGTACCACTCCAGGGCCAGTTATTCTGCCGTGAAGCAGTAGTCGGCAAATATTATTGTGTTTTGGTTTCACTGGGCATATGAGACTTAAGAACAGATGTCTCAGGATGTAGAGCGCAGTGTGGTGTCACACGGAAAAGTTCTGGGTGACACAGCATTTGTTACGCGCAGACGTTGCACTTACCATCAGAGGAACGTCTTGCTCGTTTCGTCACTTTATCCAATAAACATAAGAATAATAACTGGCGCAGCGCCGGTACCTACCTAGAAGGATTACTGCAAAGGTTAAAAATAGCTAATAAATAGAGTCACGAGCAAATACCGTATCGTATATCCCGTTACCGACCCGTATGACCAGACTGTCGGTGGGGTGATTGGAGGCAGGTGAGTTGTGCAATTTTGTCTACATTAGATGGCTACAGGTCTGGTTGCGAAGGACCGTGTCTTGTTTCAATCTATAGAGGAAGGACCGTGTCTTGTTTCAATCTATAGAGGAGGTCTTTGTTCGGCAGTGAACTTGTGATGGGCTAAAATTATGACTATTCTACGGATATTTTACATACATACATACGATCACCACTATATCCCATAAGGGGTAGTCAGAGACTGGGCACTCACTGCAAAAACAGATGACTGCCACAATCCACGTTTCACCAAAACAATATAATGCACTTGGAGTGAAAGGTGGTGAGCCCATCGCCACCATGCGCTGTTGGGTGCACAGTGCAGTTTAAATCCTTACTCGCCTTTTACGAGATCCATTGTATGAGATGGAGTGGTAGTATTCTTTTAACGAGCCGCCACCACACGGATGTTTTATGGATTTTATCTCGTTTAATTTGACTATTTTGGTCGAAAACCCGATTTCGACCAGCTTGGGATCCTATAATATATAATATAAAAACCAGCGCTACAATGTAGTACCGCTATGTCGTAGCATTTAATGCTGAGAGGTGCACCTTTGGATGATACACTGTTGCAGCGCAATGCGACTAATTTTTTGTATGCATTTATACATATATTTTAAATGTTTTTCTTGTGTTGTGCAGTGTTATTGTTCAATATATGTATTTCTTTCTTTCTTCCTTTCTTATAATTACATACATACATAAGATCACGACTGTATCCCATAAGGGGTAGTCAGAGACTGGGCACTCACTGCAAAAACAGATGACTGCCACAATCCCGGTTCACCAAAACAATATAATGCACTTGGTGTGATAGGTTGTAAGCCCATCGCCACCATGCGCTGTTGGGTGCACAGTGCAGTTTAATTCCTTACTCGCCTTTTACGAGATCCATTGGATGAGATGGAGTGGTAGTATTCTTTTAACGAACCGCCACCACACGGCTTCTTATAATTAATAAAATTAAATCAAAAACCATGCATACCACTGCAGGACTTCAAGATACAGTTAGCTCTTTCTGCGTAAATCGGACCAAAAATAAAAAGCTGAAGGTACTCCGGGTTAACTATGACATCAGGACATCTGTCACCTCAGTCCCCCCGTGACCATGCGTGCTGTAAAGCACTCGAAACGTCGGGTTATAAATAATCAAATTAAACTCGATAAAATCCTTAAAATTAGTTTCGTTTAAATGTGTAGTGTTCGTGTAAATATAAGAAATCATTATCTTTAAATTAAACAGTTTCAAACGTGTTACAAAAAACCGGTATGTGACTGTCGCAACGCAAGTTTCTTTACTGGGTAGAGGGTTACTGCTTCGAGATATATTAACAAAAACTATATGGTTCACCTTAATTTCGAACACGGTACCCTACCGTTACAATCTAAGATATGATACGGAACTTATGCATGCGTATTAGAAGTGGTTCGAACATTGGAACTCATTATCGATTTCGGCGATATGCTTTGAATATTTATGATAGATGATAAGCTCTCTCTTTCTTTTAATTAAAATCATTTTCTCTTATAGTAATAGCAAATGAGTCGATTGTCTTTGTAAGTACATTTCAAGCGCAGTAAGATTACAAAATTTTAATTTTAAAGCTCAATTGGTCGAGTCCGATGTAACCAGGATAAAAACAACATTGAGGACGGCAAAAACAAGTTTCTTAATTGCCTGTCACGTTTTACAAGTGGCGTGGCTCGTTTGTTATCTTGGGTACCTAATTATTTACAATAAATGAAAAAAAAAAGTATTGACAAGATCGAAATAAACAAAAGGTCATATCGGTTTTGTTATTCCTTATGCCAGTTACCCGACTACACAGTGACTACACATACACAACTCTTTCATGGGGCAATGTATACGTTTTTACAACAAAATCCCAGAAAGTGCACAAAGTCTTTCAATCAAAAAGTTCAAACTATTGTTAAACAAAGACTTTTTAAGAATGGTTATAATAATATAAAGGAATACATGGACGATGATAACCCCTGGGAATGAGGTGATCGCTGCCAAGCTACATCTTTATAAAACTGCTGTAATTGTATATTTAAAATGACTGAAAAAAATCCCGCTGGTTTTCTTACTGGTTCTTCCCAAAACAGAGGCATTTCTTTGCGAACCAGTGTAGCTTAAAAAAATGACGTTCAATAAGTATTATGTAAATGATCCATATTGAATAAAAAATATTCTGTTCTATTCTATTCTCAGCAGGCAGAATCAACAACAAAGCATATAGATTTTATAGGTATACGTAAAAAGAAATGTTAAGAATACATCCAAAGATAAAAACCTTCAATCAAACAATGAATATTTCATCATCATAATTATTTCAACCTCAAGTCCACTGCTGAACATAGGCTTCCCCCATAGATTGCCACAAAAGTTTGTAACTTTGTAGTTTGTTGTTTGTTTGTTTGGGCGGATTTTGACATAGTTGCCACGCTAGGCAACCGCAGTTTATTTATTCAGATATTCAAGGAACATCTTCCTTCTTTCTCCTCCTCATCTCCTGGTCTTATTTACTCTCTTTCGACCTTTACGACACCTACGGGATGAGATGGGGTAGTAGACTCTCTTAAGCCGCCACACGGCACTCTTAAGTCGTATATAACTATACAATCATAAATAAATGTTTTTTATGTAAAAATGTGACAAGACGAGCATATCCAGTATCCATCCAGCTGAAGTGGCAATGGGCCGGCCATATAGCTCGGAGAATCGATAACCGTTGGGGAAGAAAAGTTCTCGAGTGACAACCTCGTACCGGCAAACGCAGTGTAGGGCGACCCCCCACTAGATGGAGCGACGACCTACACGGTTTTGCAGGAAGTCGATGGAAGCAGGTGGCTCAGGACCGTGTTTTGTGGCAATCTATGGGGGAGGCCTATGTTCAACAGTGGACTATGGTAGGCTGAAATGATGATGATGATGTTGATGAGCAGATCCTTCACCTGATGGTGTACAAATTTCTGTGGCAACACACTGCGCTTGTCACCCAGAGATCTCTTAAGTCCGATATGCCCAGTAACTAGACTAGCTGACAGTAGTTTAGGCCGAAACATATTAATGTTTATACTAACTGCTTGAAGGCATTAAAACTGGCTCTGCGGTGGTATCTACCAAGACTAATCCTGTATAGCAAACCGACTACAGGTATGACTTTTAGTTTACGCGCGAATACATACAGGGAAAAGGGCTGCACGCTCCCCCCTTCCTAGGCACTCAATTTGTTTACCCAATGCCAAGCCAACTTACAACAGTATTCGGTAATTGTTAAAGTAAAGTAAAGTAACAGCCTACAAATGTTTCTCTGCTGAGCACAGGCCTCCTCTCATTTCTAAAAGGGTTTTAGAGCCGGGAACAATCCGCCACGCTGCTCCAATGCGGATTGGACGTCACATGTCTTCGAAATATTTTTTATTTCTCAGGCATGCAGATTTGCCTCACGATGTTTTCCTTCATCGCGGAGCACGTGGTGAATCAGCACTTAAAATTGCAATTAACAATTTTAGTGATGCCGGCACCGGGACTCGAACTCAGGTCACTCGCGTACTATGAAATTGAAAGCGAGCGCCTAGCCCTGCTTACCGTTCACCAAAACCCGTGCGTCGCCGGCCAATGGACCTGAAGGCGGACGACCACTTCTCGTCCATTAGCTGGCGACGCTCTTGGTTCACGACAATAGTCCAATGTCGGGTTCGATCTTACGACATCTTGTTTTGCAGTCCGTTCTCTTTTTACTGGTGGTAGGATTCCTATGCAGGAATCCGTCAAGGTAGGTACCACCCCAGGGGCCAGTTATTTTGCCGTGAAGCAGTAGTGTGCAAACATTACTGTGTTTCGGTCTGAAGGGCACTGAGAGCTAGCGTAATCACTGAGCATATGAGACTTAAGAACTGATGTCTCAGGGTGACGTGCGCAGTATGGTGTCACGCAGTAATTTTCTGGGTGACAGAGCATTTGTTATGGGCATACGTTACACTTACCATCAGGTGAACGTTTTGCTCGTTCCGTCACTTATATGAAATTAAAAAAAAACCATTACGCTGTTATGTGTATGTGTATGTATGTATATGTCATTACCGGTGACACAGCATTTGTTATGAGCAAACGTTGCACTTACCATCAGGTGAACTCGTTTCGTCACTTAATCCAACAAAAAAAAAACTCAATTAAAGCTCTCACAGCGTAATGGTTAAGAGTACGGACTGCAAAACAAGATGAACTGTAAATGACTCCCTCCAAGAAAAACATAGTTTACATACATACATAAGATCACGACTGTATCCCATAAGGGGTAGTCAGAGACTGGGCACTCACTGCAAAAACAGATGACTGCCACAGTCCACATTTCACCAAAACAATAAATTGCACTTGGTGTGATAGGTGGTGAGCCCATCGCCACTATGCGCTGTTGGGTGCACAGTGCAGTTTAATTCCTTACTCGCCTTTTACGAGATCCATTGGATGAGATGGAGTGGTGGTATTCTTTTATCGAGCCGCCACCACAAGGCTAAAAACATAGTTTATGTTGAATATTAACGTACGCATACCTATGTATTGCTACACATTAGAAGCAGGACATAGCTGGTTAACTAAATCTTCTCTTTCATCTAACCAGATAGCTCGCAGACAACTAAACCGTGTCAAGGCAATGATATGCCCATTATCCTTTTTCCTGCACTTTGTTACATTAGAGGACGAAATAATGGAGTCCGGTACGTCCTTTATTAGGATTCAAAGGCGTACGAATGTTGTTACTAACTGTGGGAACCAATCGCTAATAATTATCGCAAAAAGTTACAATGTTTTTGTTGATATCATTCCTTAATTAAACGACCGCGTGGCCCAGTGGTTATTGTACCGAACTTCTTCTCTGTAGGTGCGAACATTTCTGCAAAACAACAAATCAAAGGAAGAAAGAAAGAAAGAAAGAAAGGAACATTTGTTTGTTACACGCACACAATTCACAGACAGATTAACAGTGTAGAGAAGAAAAAAAAAACAGACAACACAGGAAAAAACAAAATTTAAATCCATCGATTCATGGTGCAATGCTCCAAAAAGGATGCATGATCCTACCCTGATTATCAGTGGCATCCAATAATATATTAATAAATAGAATTATATTTTTTATAAATAAAAGTGGAATAAGATGATATATAATACACGCATTCAACATATATATATTTATACAATACACACATAATAATATAGGTTACACATATATATACTACATACACATACACATTTACAGATACATATATTAAAAAATACTTATAATATAGGTAAAGAGGGTACGGGCCAATACTGCTGAACAAATCGCTGGTTTTCGTGTCTGCTTGTGCTGTGCATGTTTTTTTTATTGGATTCAGTGACGAAACGAGCAATACGTTCACCTGATGTAAAGTGCAACGTCTACTTCTGTGTGACAAAACACTGCGCCCGTCACCCTGAGACAATAGTTCTTAGGTCTCATATGCCCAGTGATTACGCTAGCTCACAGTGCCCTTCAAACCGAAACAGAGTAATGTTTGCACACTACTGCTTCACGGCAGAATAACTGGTCCAGGGGTGGTACCTATCTAGACGGATTCCTGTATAGATTCTTTATAACGCACTCATAATACAATAGAAATCCTAGTGTGTAAAAAAAGTAATGTCAATAAGTGTTATAGTGTTATATATTTAATTAAAAAATATTCTATTGTACTGTATCAAATTTAATTCGCACTATTTTTCTACAGTTTCAATTATGAAAATAATTTATTCCTCGTTACACTCGTGGCTTAGTAATTTGCTTATTATTGTAACGAACAGTCATTGTATACACACCAGTACAATTACCGGTACGTTAAAAAAGGCGGAGTATAGAAATAATAACGTGTATATTAAAACAAATTATAGTCAGTCATGAAGTAACTGATAAACATCTTTTGACATCGACTTTAAGAAGTTTTTAATTAAATTTTATTAAAAATAATCACAATAAAAATAACACATTTTTCTCTATTCTGTGGGAACGCAAACTATGTTGTAAATTAAAGATTACTAAGATTTTAACATTAAATAAATGAAAGACTAATAACGTGTATTTAGTGCATAATAACCAAAATGTGTGGTAGCGGCTTAGAGAATCTGCCAGCCCATCTCATCCCGTGGGTGTCGACAAGTCGACAGAGGGAAAATTAAAACCAGGAGATGGGCAGCAGCATCTTCCTGGAACATCAGAATAAATAAACTGCGGTTGCCAACCCGCCTGCCAAGCGTGGCAACTATGGCAAAATTCCCCCCAAAATGAGGTCTACAAACTTTTGTAGCAATCTATGGGGGAGGCCTATGTTCAGCAGTGGACTAGTGATAGGCTGAAATGATGATGATGTTGAACCAAAACAATATAATGCACCAACTGCATTATATTGTTTTGGTGTAACGTGGATTGTGGCAGTCATCTGTTTTTGCAGTGAGTGCCCAGTCTCTTACTACCCCTTATGGGATACAGTCGTGATCTTATGTATGTATGTATGTTTCCCCCTCGTGCTCTGACTAACGTTTCCATCCTTCTGGGTATGCTGCGAATTATGTTACTCGTATCTATTGTATCTTGGGACAAGGTCTGCCACACTTCAAGTAATGCGCTATAATCTGTATATATTTTTTACTAGCTGTACCCCAAGGTTTCACCTGCGTAAAAAAGCCGACCCCGATCGATGATGTACATATTCTACTTCCCTATTTGAATCGGATTTCTGAGGTTTTTTTTTGCGGGGAATCCTAAATATGTTTCTCGGTCCAGCCGTTTCGGAGATTAGCCGGAACAAACACACAGGCACACAAATAAGATTTTTGAAAGCCGCCTCTCGTTTTGTTACCTCTTGTTTATTTTTATTCCGAACTAATATCAAATCTGTTCTAATATTATTAATGCGAAAGTAACTCTCTTTGTCCCTCTGTCTGTTTGTTACCTTATCAAGGCTCAACCGTTAAACCGATCTTGACAAAATTTGACACAGAGATAGCTTGCATCTTGGAGACGGACATAGGATAGGATATATCCCGGAAAATGAACAAGTTTTCTCGGGATTTTTAAAAAACCAAAATCCTCGCTGTCGTAGCCACGGGCATCAGCTAGTTCCTAATAACTTTGACTTCTGTTTCGTGGACCGAGTTGTACATACATACATAAGATCACGACTGTATCCCATAAAGGGTAGTCAGAGACTGGGCTCTCACTGCAAAAACAGCTGACTCCACAATCTACTTTTCACCAAAACAATATAATGCACTTGGTGTGATAGGTGGTGAGCCCATCGCCACCATGCGCTGTTGGGTACACAGTGCAGTTTAAATTCCTTACTCGCCTTTTACGAGATCCATTGGATGAGATGGAGTGGTAGTATTCTTTTAACGAGCCGCCACCACACGGCTACGAGTTGTACGCGATCTTTTTTACAATTATTGAAACGAGTTTTGTTTTCGTCCGCAGGTGTAAGGTGCCAGAATGCGAGTCATCACCACCGCAGTTCGTTACCAACGGCTGGGGCGCGTGGGCGTTGCCCGAGGCCGGCGGTCGATGCCAGCGGCTGCAGCCTGTGGGCTCGGGCTGCAGTATCGACAGCTTCCACCCCACAAACACCGTGTCCTGCGACCGATGGGTGTACGAAAACAATAATAGCATTGTGGCCGAGGTAAAATACCGAATATACTATAATTGCACGTCTCATGGCGCGAAGCGTGAGATAGTAGTTTATACCTAACTCGTCAAGGTAAAGCGATTCGGTGGCAAATGCCTCTATTACAGTTACATTGCACTTATATGCTAATTTCAATAGACTCATGTCAAACACTTTGATTAATTCTTAAAATTATTTTGAAAAATCATCTTATGTTGCTACTTTAAAAAAAACAGCTTAAAAAGGATTTGACGTAGACGTCTGGATTTTAAGGAATTGAACTGCACTGTGCACCCAACAGCGCATGGTGGCGAGTGGCTCACCACCTAACTCACCAAGTGCATTATATTGTTTTGGTGAAACGTGGATTTTGGCAGTCATCTGTTTTTGCAGTGAGTGCCCAGTCTCTGACTACTCCTTATGGGATACATTCGTGATCTTATGTATGTATGTAAACTGACGTCTGAGTGGCCTAGCAGAGTACCAACTGCGGTCTTTTTTATTGTTGGTCCGTGTGTCTACAGACAGTACATCCTAGCCACAGAACACCTCCAATAGAAACCGCAAACAGGACCCCCAGTGTTAGCAAACAGATCAGCTAACTCAAGAACTGATTTGAAGAAAATCGTTTCTATCGTTCTTTAGTTGCAACTAGTCCTTTGATCTATAATCATCTCACGCAAAAATATTTCATCATCATTTCAGCCTATCACTAGTCCACTGCCGAACATAGGCCTCCCCCACAGATTGCTTCAAACTATTTGTAGCCATAGTTGCCACGCTTGGCAGTCGGGTTGGCAACCGCAGTTTATTTATTCAGATGTCCCAGGAAGATGCAGCTGCCCATCTCTTGGTCTCATCCCGTGGGTGTCGTTGATGTCGACAGAGGGAACATGAGACCCTCTGTCGACATCAACGACACCCACGGGATGAGATGTGGTGGTAGATTCTCTTAAGCCGCCACCACACGACGGCAATATTAAATACTTATAATTTTTTTCAAATTTTCATGGCATTTTGCCCCCCGCGGGAAAGGAAGCAGGTCGCCGCCATTTTGGTATTAGTCAAAAAATTCTTATGCCCCATTGCCTTCCCTCGAGCAGTATAGTGACAGCATTGCATATGATAGTACGAATAAAGGCTGTCCGTAGAATACCTTAGACACTTTTTACGACACTTCAGTAGGAAAGAGGTAGGTGATATTCTACCGGACATCACTCGGCGATAAATATAGACATCTCTATCAGACTATCACCACCAACGCTGGGACATTTTCTATTACTCTATTTTAAATCTGCCTTGAAGCAGTAGTGTGCAAGCATTACTGTGTCTCGGTCTGAAGGGCACTGAGAGCTAGTGTAATTACTGGGCATATGAGAACTTGTGTCTCAGGATGACGAGCCCAGTGTTGCAGCTGTCACTCAGAAATGTGGTGATACACCGTTTGTTATGGGCAGACGCTGCACTTACAGTCAGGTGAACGATTTGCTCGTCTCGACACTTTTACCAATAATAACCTTTAATACAAGAAGTTGAAGGGGAAAGTTCGTGTGGTACAGCGATCGCCAATTTGGTTTGCGATATCTCAGGAAATCCTCCGAACCGCCCGATCTTAGCAGAAGCCTTATATCCAACTGGGCTGATGATAAAAATGATTAACAGACGCCGTGGTAGCCCAGGGGCCCTGGTGCTCGCCTTTAATTTCATAGTAAGCGAGTAACCTGGGTTCGATCCCCGGTGCCAGCACCACTTAAATTGTTCTACAATTTTAAGTGCTGATTTACCACGTGCTTATCGGTGAAGGAAATCATCGTGAGGAAACCTGCATGTCCGAGGAATAGAAATATTTCGAAGACTTGTGAAGTCCGCCAACCCGCATTGGAGCAGCGTGGCGGATTCTTCCTAGCTCCTAAACCTCTCTCAGAAATTAGAGGAGGCCTGTGCTCAGCATGTGGGAACACTTATAGGCTGAAACTTTACTTTTTTTTTAAATGACTAGACTGAGTATGCTTAAGTTGATATTTTAGTGTTATAAATGACGACCACGTGGCCTAGAGGTACAGAGTACCTGACTACTAAGCCGCGGGTTTTGGGTTCGAATACTAGTCGGTATTTGTGCAAAGACACAAATCCAATGGTTCTCGGGCCTTGTGCTCTGCGTGTGAAAATTATTTCTGTAAAATGCCAAAATGGCGGCGACGTGGCGGCCTCCGGGTCTCGTTACCCGCGAGGGCGAAAAAGTGGGTTACGTGAGTGGCCTTATATGGAAAAAGGCGTGACTGTATGCAAAATGCACTTATGATATAAGAGTAATCCAAGCGTGCGGTCCTAGCTAGCATCGTTTACTATTTAAAATAAAAATATGATCTATTTGTCCTGTCCTGTTTACAGTTTAACCTCGCCTGTCAGAACTGGAAGCGGACATTGGTCGGGACAATTCATAGCGCCGGTATATTCACAGCGCTGCCTCTCACGGCCTACGTTTCGGATACGTACGTATATAAAATAGGATAGAGAAATCTTTATTGATCATTCACAATCATTATTTACAAATACGAATTAGAAGAAAAATTAATCTACAGGAATCAAGGAAAGGATATGTAATTACCCCCATCTCATCCCGTGGGTGTCGTAAAAGTCGACAGAGGGAAAATAAAAACCAGCAGATGGATAGCAGCGTCTTCCTGGAACATCAGAAGAAAGCCAAGCGTGGCAACCATGGCAAAATCCCCCCCAAAACTTGAACAGTAGTCTAGTGATAGGCTGAAATGATGATGATGATGGATTACATTATGACGCCCAGAAGGTACTTATGCATAATGCTGCTGTTAATGTAGCGTTGGTTCTCAGCCGACGCCTGTATCTGTGACTCAAGGACCATCTTGATGCAGTTAATTTTTCAATTTTCCTTCAAGATAATTTGCTAAGATCGGCATGCAAATTATAAAATAGTGTGTATTACCTAGTTTTTGAAGAGAGCCGCCAGCTACCTCAGTAGCGTGCACATACAAACCAACACCACCACCGGGAACCGCCACTAGATACCTAAACTAAAGAAAGACCCACAACTAAAGAAATATAAATTTCGTTTGTCAAACGTCTTTTCTACAATCTACCACCGTGTCGTATCGTAATGAAGTTCCTCTGGCGGAGAAGAAACAGGCGAAAGAAACTCCATAGGTATCCTCTATTTTGTCATTTTTTTAATTTTGCCAAAAGTACATTACTTATAAATTTACAAAGAACAATCTCATAGAAAACCAAAGCACACGTCATGACAAAATGTTATACAAGATTCAATAACAAATTAATAAATGCATTACAAACTCGAGCAGACAAGCCTCCGCCAACAGCACCTGTTCACAAGTATGACGCATGTGGTATTAACGCCTGATTATACGAGTATTAACTATGTTAATTTTTCAGTAGAAACCATTCAAAGTAGAAAAGACGAAACAAAGTGTTATTATGATATAAAAAGAGCATGTGCGAGCTTTTTACTCGTAGTTTGTGTGAGGACATCTTATTTTAATAAAGCTGGAGAGTTTGTATGTTTGAACTCGCGAATCTTAGAAAATGGTAATCCGATTCAATAAATATTTTTGCATTAGATAGCCTGTTTATTGAAAAAAGTTTTCGACTGAAAAACTTAAAGTTATGCTCTTAACTTTTGCCTTAAGCTTGGCCTTAAGCTGCACGCTGAGATCCGAACTTTACCGAAAAGGACCGAACTTTGAATGTTTTACGGCGCCATCATGGGATCGGCTTATTTTACGCGGGTGAAACCATGAGAGAGAGCTCGTAAGTTATATATGCCACAATCAACGAACAAAGAAATTTTACACGTCAAAGGATACATATATTTTAATTCAATTTTGTTCATATGTCCTGAGCTATTGTGGTCAATTCTTCCTTAATTCTAAAACTTGAGACTTTTGCTCAGAAATGGGACAGTTAAAGACTATTCATTTCCTTTTAACACAAACGCTTATACTCGTAAAAGAAAGAAACAAGCACGAAAGAAAGTTAATTTGCTAAGATCCGCATAGAATATTTAAAATAGTGTGTATTAACTTACCTATTAATGTAGTACCTACTTCCTGAAGAGCAACGAGACTCGTTTCGAGGTGAAACACGTTTCGTGTTCTCGACTTCAGTGGTGTGTATTGCCTAGTGTTGTTGTAGTGGGGGAGGGTATCTAGTGGCGGCTCCTGGTGGCGGTATTGGTTTGCTTGTGTATGCTGTTGAGGTAGGGCGGCCGGTGCTGTTCAAAACTAGGTCATACCATTTTTAATTTTGCATGCGAATCTCAGCAAATTTACTTTCTTTCCTTTATTATAATGGATTTACGCAAAGTAACGCCTCATTCTATTAACTATATTGGATAGGTTACTGATTCTGATCATTCTGAGAAACTTGGAAATAAAATCAATCCTCTTTTTTGCAGGTTCGGGCGACGAGTAGCTTTCATAGCGACAGCAGTTGCTCCGGCAGTTGTAGGCTTGATACGCTCCTTCGCCAATAGTTACCTGGTATACGTGATACTAGAGTTTCTTGATGCGGTTGTTGGTGCGGGCGTCTATACGACAGGATTTGTCCTCGGTAAGCTTTGTGTTGTTATTTTTTTTTATTGGATAAAGTGATGAAACGAGCAAAACGTGCCCATCACCCTGAGACATAAGTTCTGAAGTCTCATATGCCCAGTGATTACGCTATCTCAAAGTGCCCTTCAAACCTACTGCTTCACGGCAGAATAACTGGCCCTGGTGGTACTATATAGCTGAGTCCCGGTAGCCAAGGTGTCTAGCCTTAAATTTCAGTACGTAATCACTTACGTAGTAGTCGTTTTCACTGAAATTGTAAACTGCAATTTTAAATGGCCGATTTATAACGTTCTCGACGGTGTAGGAAAATATTGTGAAAAATGTGCATATCTGTGAAATGAAAACTGAGAATTTCGATAACCGGCAATTTTTTTTTTATTGGATAGACTGACGAAACGAGCAAAACGTTCACCTGATGTAAAGTGCAACCTCTACCCATAACGAATGCTATGTCATTATTATTTCATAATATATTTATATTGCTATATATTAATCGCCGGCACACCCTCTTTAATACTTCCTTCAGTTATGTCAATTTACCTGTCTTTGTCTGGAATAAATCGCTCTTAGCGATAAGACCGCCGATTGCTATACCATTTGGTTGAATGTTTTTGTTTTTTAAATATTATTTTTCTTGTACATTGGTGTGTAATAAAGAGTAAATAAATAAAATAAATAAATATGTCACCTAGAACTTTTCTGTGGGACGCTACACTGCGCCCGTCACCCTGAGACATCAGTTCTTAAGTCTCATATGCCCATTGATTACGCTAGCTCACAGTGCCCTTCAAACCGAACACAGTAATGTTTGCACACTACTGCTTCACGGCAGAATAACTGGCCTTGGGGTGTCACGTATCTCGACGGATTCCTGCGTAGGAATCCTACCACACAATGGAGCAGCGTGGTCGATTCTTCCCTAATTCTAAAACTTGACACCTTTGCACGGCAATGAGACTGTTATAGACTATTAATTTACGTTTTACACAAACGGTTATAAAGGAATGCCAGTAGTTCATAATCTATCTACATATTTTATTTCTAAAAGGCGTTTTTTTTTTGTAGGAATGAAATATCCCCCTAATACTGTATTAAAGTAATTTAATGACGAAATATAAGTGAATGTCTCAAAATTAATATTTTTGCTTAAAAATTGATTAAAAAGAATTATTAATTTAATTTTTGAAAGCGCCATCTGTTGAATTTCGGCTAAACTAGCATGCATGACAGCTATCGCTGTAGCTTACGATATTTTGCGAAATATTCGCACGGGTTAGCTAGTTATATTATACATATTTTTAAAAGCCTTTCCGTGACTTCAACGCACCAATAGTCTTGTGTTCCTCATTTTCTGTGTCTCTGTATTCATCGAAGCTTTTAAATAATTACTGATTACTGAGATGAATGATGAATTAAAATTTTACTACTTTCTTTCAGCACTGGAGATGGTCGGTATCAAACGGCGTGTCCTTGGCGGCAATCTCATATCGTGCACATTCGCTTTAGGACAAGCCCTCGTTGCATTAGTTGCTTGGGCGACGCCCCACTGGCGAACACTCACAAGAATCATCTACGCTCCCTCTATACTCTTCTTGCTTTACTATTTCGTGATCGAAGAGAGTGTAAGATGGCTGCTAAATAAGGGAAATAAGAAGGAGGCTGCTAGAATAATATTCAAAGCGGCAGCAATCAACAATAAGAAGCTTACGCCTGAATCAATTAAGCAGCTGACTGAAGAGCCGCCTGAAAATACCAAACAAAACGAAAACAATCCTTTAATATCCGACACTGCAAAGTCTCCATCTATTATGTTGCAAGTGTTGAAATCCAAAGTATTAATGGTTCGCTTGTGTATATGCGCCTTCTGGTGGATTTCTGTCACTTTCATCTACTACGGACTGTCAATTAACTCTGTCTCGCTCGCGGGAAACAGTTATGTGAACTATATTTTGACGTCGCTGATTGAGATCCCTGGCTACTGCATGAGTTTTCTGACTCTCGATCGATTTGGAAGGAAGAAGTCAATCATAACAGCCTTCTTTATTTGTGGAATTTCTCTGGTCACTTTGCCCTTCATTCCACTGTGTAAGTATTTTGAAATGTTAATTATTACTCAACTGAAATTCCGCTAGTAATGCGATAAGATCGGTAGTTTTATTTGTCGTGTTCAGCGGAGAAGGAAACCATCGTGAGGAAACCTGCATGTCTAAAGAATAAAAATGCGATCAGCATGGCGAATTCTTCCCGGGTTCTAAACCCTCTTAGAAATGAGAGGAGGCCTGTGCTTAGCAGTGGGACTTTTATAGGCTGTTACTTTACTTAATTTTTTTTACTGATAAGGCAGACACGATGACAACAACAAAAGTTAATCTTCGCTTCTTGTTCAGTTCTTTTTCTTCTTGTTTTTAATTTTATTTTGTTACCAAATTAAGTCTACTATGTGCACAACAATAAATAATTTTGGATTTTGTTACGAAAGCTCAGGAGCGGGCCGCTCGGTTATCTCCGGTGTCTTTAATATTGTTCTTACAATTTTAACCACGTATTCAGCGGATAGGAAACATTTAGAGAGAAAGTCTCCGTCAAAGAGTAAGAATACTTAGTAATTCTATATTAGTTGCAAATGGTATAACTACTAACTCCAGATTTTTATGATTTTTTTTATTTTTTCTTAATTAATTAAAGCCTTTCTATACTTAAGGCTGTACTTTACTTGCCTCACCTGATGGTAAGTGATCACCGTCTCCCATGAACATCCGCATGAACATACTAGAGGAATTATCGGATCCGTTGCCGGCCTTTTAGAAAGGATACCGGTCATAGAAATCCTACTGGTGGTAGGATTCCTATGCAGGAATCCGACTAGGTAGGTACCAGGGCCAGTTATTCTGTCGTGAAGCAGTAGTGTGCAAACATTACTGTTTCGTTTTGAAGGGCACTGAGAGCTAGTGTCAATCATTGGGCATATGAGACTTAAGAACTCATGTCTTAGGGTGATAGGCACAGAGTGGTGCGACACAGAAATGTTCTGGGTGACACAGCACTTGTTATGGGCAGACGTTGCGCTTACCATGAGATGAAAGGTTTTCTAGTCACTTTATCCTGTTAAAAAAATATGATTTTTTTTTTTTAAATTTCCAGCACTCCAATGGCTGCAGACGTCACTGAACTTGTTCGGCAAGCTGTGCATCAGTATGGTATTCAGCAGCATCTACGTCTACACGGGCGAGCTGTACCCGACCGGGCTGCGCCACCGCATGCTGGCAGCCTGCTCCATGGCCGGCAGGATCGGTCAGATGATCGCTCCACAGACGCCATTATTGGTATAAACGTACATACATACGTACATACATACGTACATACATACGTACATACATACGTACATACATACGTACATACATACGTACATACATACGTACATACATACGTACATACATACGTACATACATACGTACATACGTACGTACATACGTACATACGTACATACGTACATACATACGTACATACATACGTACATACGTACATACATACGTACATACATACGTACATACATACGTACATACATACGTACATACATACGTACATACATACGTACATACATACGTACATACGTACATACGTACATACATACGTACATACATACGTACATACATACGTACGTACATACGTACATACGTACATACATACGTACATACGTACATACATACGTACATACATACGTACATACATATGTACATACATACGTACATACATACGTACATACATACGTACATACATACGTACATACATACGTACATATATACGTACATACATACGTACATACATACGTACACTACATACATACGTACATACATATGTACATACATACGTACATACATACATACATACAGTCACGCCTTTTTCCCATATAAGGGGTAGGCAGAGGCCACTCACGTAGCCCAATGTCCATCCTCGCGGTAGACGCGACGCGAGAGGTGGCGCACGTCGCTGCCTTTTTGGCACGAGTCTAAGAATTCTTACTCCCCGTTGCGTTTCCACGATCAGTATAGGGACAGCATTGCATATTATGGTGTAATTATGCACGAGCAAAGGCTATCCGTACCTTAGTCACCTCTACGACACAGCGGTAGGAAAGAGGTAGGTGCTGTTCTACTCTGTCGGATCCTATCGTCGTCGTCGTTTCAGCCTATCACTAGTCCACTGCTGAACATAGGCCTCCCTCATAGGGATATTGCCATAGTTGCCAGGCTTGGCGGGCGGATTGGCAACCGCAGTTTATTTATTCAGATGTTCCAGAAAGATGCTGCTGCCCATCTCCTGGTTCTTTCCCTCTGTCAACTTTCACGACACCCACGGGAAGAGATGGCGTGGTATATTCTCTTAAACCGCTACCCAACGGGCAAAGTAACGCCTTTATTAACTAAATTAAATTTTTTTTTTTTCTCATAACAAATACATTTCGTTTCTTTGTCATCAGATGATGTACATGGAGTCCCTACCGTATCTAATATTCGGTGTGATGGCGGTCTGCTCTGGGCTGCTAATGCTCCTCACGCCGGAGACCCTGAGCAGCCGCCTACCGGACACCATACAGGAGGCCGAGAGCATCGCAAGTGTGACCGGAACTAAAGATCGCCCCGTCACTGTCACCTGATGTATTATCTCCAGTACTATTTCAGAAATTGTGAATATTATTTGATATCGTTAATGTTAATTAGTACAGTGTTGTACAGTTGGGGACTAATTGGTTATATTTTACTAACTTGTCTTAAATAACTCTAGTTACGAGTATTACGGTTAAGTAGAGATAGAAAAAGAAGAGAGTTAAGTTAACTGTCCAAAATATGAAAGAAAAGAAAACGATATTAGCTAGTTTTTGAAGGAAGTAATACTTGTGTACCAGAAATATATATATATATTTTTTTATAGGGTGAAGTGACGAGGCGAGCAAAACGTTCACCTTACGGTAAGTGCAACGTCTGCCCACAGCAAATACTGTACGCAGAACGTTTCTGTGGTACCGCACCTGGCCCGTCCCCCGAGATATCAGGTCTTAAGAAATCATTACACTAGCTCTCACCACCGTTTGCATACTACTGCTTCACGCCGGAGTAACGCTGCGGTAAGGTAACAGTACACAATTATCAATCTATTATCAACTTCTTACAAAGTGCTGCACTGTTAGTTGCATGGAGTCGATAAAGTAACGAAACGAGCAAAAAGTTCACCCGATGGTAAGTGTACCATCTGCTCTATAACAAATGCTGTGTCAACCAGATTTTTCTGTGTGATACCAAACTGCGCTCGTCTCCCTGAAACATCAGTTTTCAAGTCTCATAGGTCATCAATGCCTAGTGATTACGCTAGCTCACAGTGCCCTTCAGACCGAAACAGGAATGTTCGCACACTACTGCTTCACGGCAGAATAACTGGCCCTGGGGTGGTACCTACCTAGACGGTTTCCTGCGTAGCAATCCCACCACCAGTGATACAGAAACAGCAGTGTCTTTCAATACACTATGGATAGAGAGGGGCAGGTGCAGAAGGTTATTGAGGGAGACAGAAAACAGGAATTTAAGTAGTTTCAAATATTGACGAACTAAGAATATTTACCCGCAAGCAAATTAATACGGCGGTATTTCCATATACGCGGTATTATTACCAGATACGATTATCACCACTACCACAAGGCAATACATAATACCGAAGTCCAAAAACTTATGTATTAACACAAGTAATCATAAATTTGTTTACATTGCCGGTCTGATAAATTCCAAAAAAAAAAAAAATTGCTAGGTACTCATTTCAAGGATGAACATCTCACCTCTCGAAAATTAATTAAAATAATGAAGTAAAGGTACTTAATTTGCTAAGATCCGCATTCAAAATATGAAATGGTGTATATTACGTAGTTTTTGAAGAGCACCGCCCGCCCACCCGCAGTAGCGTGCACAAGCAAACTAACACCGCCACAAAGTAACACCTGATTCTATTAACTATAATAATTAAAGTAGACAAGACTACTTTAATTATTATAGTTAATAGAATCAGGTGTTACTTTGAGGCGGTGTTAGTAATAATTGCAAAAATATACACTAAATGAGAGCTACAAGCTTTTGTGGCGATCTACGGGGGAGGCCTTTGATCAGCAGTGGACTAGTGATAGGCTGAAATGATGACTAAATTTTAGTTTTAACTGAAAGCTTAACAAAACTTCTCTAATAATTTCTTATATTTACGCGAATACTACACATTTAAATAAAACTATTTCTTACGGATTTTATCGCGTTTAATTTTGAACTATTTATAACCCGACGTTTCGAGCGCTTCACAGCACCCATGGTCACGGGAGGACTGTGGTGACAGATGACCTGATGTCATAGTTAACCCGGAGTACCTTCGGCTTTTTGAGTCCTACAAACAAATCTACGAAATTAAAAGCGATAAAATCCGTAAGAAATAGTTTTATTTAAAACTTCTCTAGTTTTATTTATGTACATTAACTTGTTAATTGTAAATAAACTGTATAGTTCATACATTGTTTTATTTTTATGACATGTTAGAGGAGGCAAACGAGCAAGCGGCTCACCTGATGGTAAGTAATCACCGCCGCCCATGAACATCTACAATACGAGAGGAATAGCAGATGCGTTGCCGGCCTTTGAGGAAGGAATAGGCTCTTTTCTTGAAGGTCCCTAAGTCGTAGCGGTGCGGAAAAACTGCTGGCGGCAGCAGATTCCATATGGTGCTTGTGCGGGGCAGAAAATTGCGCGAAAAACGCACTGTGCTGGAATGCCAACCATCAAGGTGGTGACGATGGAATTTCGCGCTGTGCCGCAATGTGCGATGGTGAAAATAATTTCTGGCTATCACTAGTCCACTGCTGAAAGGCATCCCCATAAGATTGTAACAAAAGTTTGTAGCTCTCGTTTTGGGAGGTTGCCTTTTTTTGAAGGAATTTTGTCTTAGTTGCCACTCTTGGCAGGCAGGTTAGCAATCGCAGTTTTTTTTTTTAATTAATAAAGTGATGAAACGAGCAAAACGTTCACGTGATGGTAAGTGCAACGTCTGCCCATAACAAATGCTGTCACCCAGAAAATTTCTGTGTGACACCACACTGTGTCCATCACCCTGAGACCTAAGTTCTTGAGTCTCACATGCCCAGTGATTACGCTAGCTCTCAGTGATTTTCAAACCGAAACACAGTAGTGCTTGCACACTACTACTTCACGGCAGAATAACTGGCTCTGGGGTGGTACCTACCTAGACGGACTCCTGCATAGGAATCCTACCACCAGTATTTATTCATATGTTCCAGGAAGACGCTGCTGTCCATCTTCTTGTTTTATTTTTTCCGTCTGTCGACTTTTACGATACCCACGGGATGAGATGGGGTGGTAGACTCTCTTAAGTCGCCACCACACGTATATAACTATAGTTTAAATTATATGAATCTTATAGGAATATAATTTTTATTGTAAAAAATTATTATAAATTAAGACTAAATCTATGACGATCTCCTCTCCGATTTTCGATCACCGCGACATACTTCTGAATACCGTCAGAAGCTAACCACTGCGCAGGAGATATTACAGTGCCACTGGTATAACGAGCAGACGCTGAGGCATTCTTTAGGTCTAGCTAGACGTTAACGTTGTTCCACGGAACATGTGGTGATTCGGCGACTCAAGAAAGTACTTTCTGTCGCACACTTTGATTCCACATGCATTCAGGCATTGAAAGGCGTTGTCCTCTACCTTGTAGATACCCCCCTCCTCCCCCAGAAGATTCTTTTTTTATCCACTTTCCTTATCTCAGCCTATCACTAGTACACTGCTGAACATAGGCCTCCCCCAAAGATTGCCACAAAAGTTAGAAGCTCTAATTTTAGAGTGATTTTGCCATAGTCGCCACGCTTGGCAGGCGGGTTGGCAACCGCAGTTTATTTATTCAGATTTTCCAGGATGATGCAGCTGCCCATCTCCCGGTTTTTATTTTCCCTCTGTCGACTTTTCGAACATCTGAATAAATTATCTGCGGTTGCCAACCCGCTGCCAAGCGTGGCAACTATGGCATAATTCCTCCGAAATGAGAGCTACAAACTTTTGTGGAAATCTATGGGGGACGCTTGTGTTCAGCAGTGGACTAGAAGTAGGCTGAAATGACGATGATGATATATCATTTCTAGAACAGAGGATGGGAGGGATGTTATCAGGGCACGGGAAGCCTGGATTCAATCCGCAGTACCAGCACCGCTACAATTTTTTTTAATGTATGCAGTGACGAAACGAGCAAAACGTTCACCTGATGGTAAGTGCAACGTCCGCCCACAACAAATGCTGTGTCACCCAGAATATTTGTGTGTGACACCACACTGCGCCCGTCACCCTGAGACATCAGTTCTTAAGTCACAAAAAAAAATTATTACGCTAGCTCACAGTGCCCTTCAAACCGAAAGACAGTAATGCTTGCACAGTACTGCTTCACGGCAGAATACTGGCCCTATGGCCAGTTATGGCCCTGGGGTGGTACCTACCTAGACGGATTCCTGCATATGGTTATTGGTTCTTTTTATTGCTGATTTACCATGATCAGTGGAACCTGCATTTCTGGGAAATAAAAAAACGAAGCGCGGCGGATTCTTATCGGTACTGATTTTTTTTATGAGCGAAGGCTTGTGCTTCGCAGCCATATTATTAGGCTGTCACTTTTATATTATTCCAAGGTTTCCAAACACTGCATAAAAATGACCTTCGTACTGAATTTGATTGGTCGTAAATACTGAACTATGAAACTTTAATAGCGGCAATAAAGTTCAGCTTTAAGACAGCGTTCACTTTATAAGTAAGTAATAAAACGAGATTATAGCTTATCCTCAGTCGATAACTGCAATGACACACTTTATTATTAGATGTTTCAGCGCCAGTGGTGCTAATATAGAAGAACACTACAATGACATCTGGACGCACAACACTGGAGTCCATCGGTGTAAAAGCGCTGAAAATAAAGTGATGAAACGCGATGCATTCAATTATATGTTATTTTTTAAAGGTGTTTTTTGTCGACATGAAATATGGGAGGTATATTAATACTGTATCAAAAAACGCCATTTTGAAAATAATTTTTCTCTCTAATGGCGAAAATTATGTAAACGTCTTAAAATCCTCTATTCTATTCTATTCTAAAAAATTGAATTCAGTAATTTTATTGTAGAAAGCGCCATCTGTTGACAATCTGTAAAACTAACATTTTTTTTAATTGTATATAGTGATGAAACTCTGCCCATAACAAATGCTGTGTCGCCCAGAAAATTTCTGTGTGACACCACACTGCGCCCATCACCCTGAGACATAAGTTCTTAAGCCTCATATGCCAGTGATTACGCTAGCTCAGAGTGCCCTTCAAACCGAAACACAGTAATGTTTGCACACTACTGCTTCACGGCAGAATAACTGGCCCTGGGATGGTACCTACGTAGACGGATTCCTGCATAGGAATCCTACCACCAGTACATGCGCGGCAGCTGTCGATTGGAGTTGTTTACATTCTTTATAGAAGGTAGGTGGCGCTATCTGCTTATAGTCACGATACTGTGCGAAATATTCTCACGGGTTAATAAAGTAGTCTAGTTTTATTCTATGCAGAACTGGCGTCAATATAAGAATTGTAATTAAATTTTATCCGTAAATTTCCTTTGTACTGATACCAGTACCAAGTCGTAACATGTTTGGCGGATGATGAAAAGGGTAGCTACACGCCAGATCGGGTGGTCTGATCTACGGAGGACGTCTCCTCCTCTGTTAGGATTAGACGTATATATAGTTCGCATCACAGTAACTTTTAATAGCACGATAATGGACGTATGTGATATTTATTGACCTTCACATGTGGCCACATAGATGTCGCCTTACATGATTTTTTTTTTGTGTATATTTATAACGATTAAGTATTTACGGGACTTTTGGCGCCAATTCGAAAAGTGGCCCAGCACTTTTTGTTTAATTCTTGGCGGATTATGATCACACTATATCTAACTAGCTTTAGTAAATGTAAAAAAAAATAGTGTGGTGCCGATGGAACAGATTCTGCCTCTCTTTCATCCCGTGAGTGTGGTACGAGTCGGCTATGGAAAATGCCTACAAGGTTTGGCCTTGTATTTGTGGAAAGAGTTAAAATCACTAATCCACAAATTTTTAAATATATTTATTCAATTTATATTCTTTATTGGAAACCTTATATGTAAATGAAATGACAAAAAGTTAATTGGTAAAAAAAGATAGACTAAGAGTGAGAAATGGGCGGTCTTATTGCTGACAGCAATATCTTCCAGACAACCGCTATGTATGTGTTTTTTTTTTATTTGATAGAGTTATGAAACAAGCAAAACGTTCACCCAATGTTAAGTGTAACGTCTGCCTATAACAGGTGCTGTGTCACCCAGAAAATGTCTGCGTGACACCGCACTGTATCCATCACCCTGAGACATAAGTTCTTAAGTCTCATATGCCCAGTGATTACGCTAGCTCACAGTGCCCTTCAAACCGAAACACAGTGATGTTTGCACACTACTGCTTCACGGCAGAATAATTGGCCCTGGGGTGGTACCTACCTAGACGGATTCCTGCCTAGGAATCCTACCACAATCAAACCACTGTGTACCAGACAGGTATGTAAAGAGGCGACGGCGGCCGCGGCTGTTCGACGTGCCGCGTAGTAAAATCACAGAGTTCATTTTATATATGAGAATAGAATTATATATATATATATATATATATATGTATGTATAATTCTATTCTCATATATAAAATGAATATGAAAATATATATATATATATATATATATATATTGTATATAATAGTGAACAGGAGAAATAAAAATTCTTAGCTTCCAGATATATCGCCGTGTAATGTCACATAGGATAGACAAAAGTTTTACATAGACCGCAGACACATTACACAAAAAAAAATACTGCATTAAGAGGCAATGCTTAACTATTGCTCTTATATAATTTAAGGCGCTTTGCGTAAACATGCCCCCGGGCGTTGAAAGCTTGTCTTTCAACACAATTACTTTTCTTCGCTTTGAGGTAGAAGGCAGATTTTGCTAAAAGCTCTTCGAACAACTCCGGTTGCAGTTCTGACATCAGCGACGCGGTTGACTCCGTCCGTCCCGGGATGAACAGCTATTATTCGACCCAATCGCCACTTTAGCGGAGGAAGGTTGTCATCCTTCAAGATCACCAGTGCACCTTCCTTCAGAGAGTCGACACTGGAACGCCATTTTGTCCGCAGTTGGAGTTCAGAGATGTATTCCTTGCTCCATCTTCTCCAAAAATGTTGACGAAGTTGCTCAATTCTCTGATAACGACTCAGTCTGTCCGGCAAATGATCTTCATAATCTTGCGAGGGCAGTGATGTGAGCGGCCGGCCAATGAGGAAATGTCCCGGGGTCAGTGAAAGTAGGTCGCTAGGATCTGCGGATAGAGGTGTCAGCGGACGGGAGTTCAGTACTGCTTCGATTTGGATCAGCACAGTGTTTAACTCCTCGTAAGTAAGATTAGAATTACCTAACACTCTCTTCAGATGGAATTTTATAGACTTCACACCTGCCTCCCAAAGACCGCCAAAATGAGGAGCGTTTGGAGGTATGAAATGGAAATCTATATTTTCATGAGCTAATTCACCAGACAGCAAGTTGCAATTGCTCTTAATAAAACGACCAATTTCATTATAAGCACCTACGAATGAGGTTCCGTTATCCGAGTATATATGTTTGGGTTTACCTCGACGCGAAATGAATCTACGAAGTGCTGATATATAATTCTTACTAGTTAAATCGCCTGCTAATTCGACGTGCACAGCTTTGGTCGTAAAACAAACAAAAATTAGAATATATACCTTTACTAGCTTACAACCGCGACCTTGCCGACTAGCTGACATAATAGGTCCAGCATAGTCCACGCCAACGCACTCGAAAGGAAAGCCACCGGGAGTCACACGTCGCTGCGGTAGATTGCCCATAATCGGGTTAACAACCTTTCCTTTAAAGCGGCAACATAAATGACATTGCCGGCAACAGTGTTTAGCTAAATTTAAACCTCCGATCGGCCAAAATGTTTCCTTTATTGAAGCTAGTAATAAACGGGGACCGGCGTGCATATGTTTTACATGCATATATTTGAAGAGCAACTTTGTAAAGGGATGAGTGGACTGTAACAAAACTGGGTGCTTCTTCTCATATGAAAATGATGCGTTACCCAAACGACCGCCGACGCGCATTAACTTATTATCATCTAAGAATGGGTTAAATTTTAAAAGATTGGATTTTTTTGACAAATTTTTGTTACATAATAAATTATCATATTCATTAAATGATTCTATTTGAGACTATTTAATTAAGACGTTTAAAGAATTTTGCAGTTCATTATTACTCAAATATGTAGTTTGTGGAGACTGTTTTTTACAAATATTGATAAATCTCAATATATAAGCCATAGACCGTTGCAATCTAACAAAATTCGAGAAACGCTCAAAATCAATAAGAGGCTTTTTAATGTTCTTTGTAAATAAGGAAACTTCTGAATGGGTTTCTGGTAATGTTTCGTTTAGTACAGGACTAGTAGGCCAATTAGAAACATCACCCTTTAGAAATTGTGGGCCAGACCACCACGAGTCAAGATCTTTAATTTTCTTTATATTCACACCGCGGGAAACATAGTCCGCCGGGTTTAAATCAGTGGGAACATGCCGCCAAGAATATGAACTAGTTTTTTCTAAAATTTCAGCGACACGGTTCCGAACAAATGGTTTTAACCGGTTAGGTAACATTTTTAACCAGCCTAAAACGATGGTAGAATCGGACCAAAAAACAACTGATCTTACTTGAACTCTTAGGGAACTTATCACTTTCTCGAATAGCTGTACTCCAACAAGAGCAGCGCAGAGCTCGAGCCTCGGTATTGTGATGGACTTTATGGGAGCCACACGACTTTTAGCTGAAAGTAAGCGTACCAACACATTATAATCATTAGCGCTGCGAACATATAGGCATGCGCCGTATGCTAATTGGGATGCGTCACTAAATATATGCAAGTCTATATTATTATATAAATCGCACAAAACGACTCGTGGAATACGTAAATTGTTGAGAAGCGATAAACTCTCTACAATTGCTACCCATGGTTTAATTATTTCAAGGGGCAATTGGTCGTCCCATGAAAGTTTATGCAACCATAACTTTTGCATTAAATGTTAATGTTATGAAGGTTTCATAGGAATTATGCATGGAGCTAGAAGTCCAAGGGGATCAAAGATCTGTGAAATTACAGAAAGCATTTCACGCTTTGTAAAGTTATTTAAGATGACTTCATTAATACAATAGTATAGTTCGTCGGTCTTGATGAACCAACTAAGACCTAACGTTTTACAGGGTTCTGTAGAACCGATATTTAAGTCGACCGATGAATTATTGGTATTTAAAATGACTTGAGGCTCATTCGATTTCCAGTTGCGGAGATTCATACCAGCTGAAGCTAGTACAGCAGAAACCTTGTCACGTATGTTCAACACATCCTGGACACTGTCTCCTCCACTTAACAAATCGTCAACGTAGAAATCATGGATTATTATTTCTGAGATTTTATTGTCGTTACAGTCGATTCCTAGCTGTTTGAGACATCTAGTAGCTAGATAGGGTGCGCTTGCCGTGCCATACGTAACAGTGTTTAACTGGAACGCTTTCATGGGCTGTGACGGATCATCCCTCCACACTATTTTTTGCAGATGTCTATCATCAGGATGTACGACGATCTGTCTATACATCTTCTCAACGTCGGCTGATATTGCGTATTTATGCTGCCTGAATCTCAAAAGTATTGACAACAGATCATCTTGTATGTTGGGCCCTACTAATTGCAAATTATTAAATGAAATACCTGAAGTGGTAGGGCTGCTCGCGTTAAAAACAACCCGGAGTTTGGTTGTTAAGCTGCTCTCACGAATAACTCCATGGTGTGGTATAAAATATTCTACTCTCTGTGAATCAAATGAACACTCGGACATATGACCTAATGTAAAATATTCTGACATGAATTGACAATAGTTGTGTTTAAATTCAGGCTGACCTTTGAATCTGCGCTCAAGAGAAAGTAAACAATGTTTAGCGCGTTGTAAGGAACTGCCCAAAATATCACGTGATTTTTTCAGTGGTATTCTCACACAGAAACGACCGTCTTGCTGACGAGCTGAGTTTTTAATAAAATGTTCTTCGCACAATTTTTCTTCTTCAGAGAAGACTGATGACTGATGGCGAACCTCCTCGAGGTGCCAAAAACGCATTAAGAGGTTTTGAATGTCATCAACATTATCATTGTGCGAAAAGACGTTATTACTCGAATTAATTACTAAATGTGACTTTAATTTGGAAATCGGTTGTGGTACAAGGCCGCCATTAATTAAGGGACCTGAAACTAGCCATCCTAACCTAGATTCGTAAAGTACCGGCTTGCCGTTTCCTAAATTAATTTTACGTAAAGAAAGAAACAAGCACGAAAGAAAGTTAATTTGCTAAGATCCGCATGGAATATTTAAATTGGTGTGAATGAACTTACCTATTAATGTAGTTCATAGTTTCTGAAGAGCAACGAGACTCGTTTTGAGGTGAAACACATTTCGTGTTCTCGACTTCAGTGGTGTGTATTGCCTAGTGTTGTTGTAGTGGGGGAGGGTATCTAGTGGCGGCTCCTGGTGGCTGTGATGGTTTGCTTGTGTATGCTGTTGAGGTAGGGCGGCCGGTGCTCTTCAAAAGTAGGTGATACAAACCATTTTTAATTTTGCATGCAAATCTCAGCAAATTTACTTTCTTTCCTTAATTATAATGGATTTACGCAAAGTAACGCCTCATTCTATTAACTACATTGGATAGGTTACTCATTCTGATCATTCTGAGAAACTTGGAAATAAAATCAATCCTCTTTTTTGCAGGTTCGGGCGACGAGTAGCTTTCATAGCGACAGCAGTTGCTCCGGCAGTTGTAGGCTTGATACGCTCCTTCGCCAATAGTTACCTGGTATACGTGATACTAGAGTTTCTTGATGCGGTTGTTGGTGCCGGCGTCTATACGACAGGATTTGTCCTCGGTAAGCTTTGTGTTGTTATTTTTTTTTATTGGATAAAGTGATGAAACGAGCAAAACGTGCCCATCACCCTGAGACATAAGTTCTGAAGTCTCATATGCCCAGTGATTACGCTATCTCACAGTGCCCTTCAAACCGAAACACAGTAATGTTTGCACACTACTGCTTCACGGCAGAATAACTGGCCCTGGTGGTACTATATAGCTGAGTCCCGGTAGCCAAGGTGTCTAGCCTTAAATTTCAGTACGTAATCACTTACGTAGTAGTCGTTTTCACTGAAATTGTAAACTGCAATTTTAAATGGCCGATTTATAACGTTCTCGACGGTGTAGGAAAATATTGTGAAAAATGTGCATATCTGTGAAATGAAAACTGAGAATTTCGATAACCGGCAATTTTTTTTTTATTGGATAGACTGACGAAACGAGCAAAACGTTCACCTGATGTAAAGTGCAACCTCTACCCATAACGAATGCTATGTCATTATTATTTCATAATATATTTATATTGCTATATATTAATCGCCGGCACACCCTCTTTAATACTTCCTTCAGTTATGTCAATTTACCTGTCTTTGTCTGGAATAAATCGCTCTTAGCGATAAGACCGCCGATTGCTATACCATTTGGTTGAATGTTTTTGTTTTTTAAATATTATTTTTCTTGTACATTGGTGTGTAATAAAGAGTAAATAAATAAAATAAATAAATATGTCACCTAGAACTTTTCTGTGGGACGCTACACTGCGCCCGTCACCCTGAGACATCAGTTCTTAAGTCTCATATGCCCATTGATTACGCTAGCTCACAGTGCCCTTCAAACCGAACACAGTAATGTTTGCACACTACTGCTTCACGGCAGAATAACTGGCCTTGGGGTGTCACGTATCTCGACGGATTCCTGCGTAGGAATCCTACCACACAATGGAGCAGCGTGGTCGATTCTTCCCTAATTCTAAAACTTGACACCTTTGCACGGCAATGAGACTGTTATAGACTATTAATTTACGTTTTACACAAACGGTTATAAAGGAATGCCAGTAGTTCATAATCTATCTACATATTTTATTTCTAAAAGGCGTTTTTTTTTTGTAGGAATGAAATATCCCCCTAATACTGTATTAAAGTAATTTAATGACGAAATATAAGTGAATGTCTCAAAATTAATATTTTTGCTTAAAAATTGATTAAAAAGAATTATTAATTTAATTTTTGAAAGCGCCATCTGTTGAATTTCGGCTAAACTAGCATGCATGACAGCTATCGCTGTAGCTTACGATATTTTGCGAAATATTCGCACGGGTTAGCTAGTTATATTATACATATTTTTAAAAGCCTTTCCGTGACTTCAACGCACCAATAGTCTTGTGTTCCTCATTTTCTGTGTCTCTGTATTCATCGAAGCTTTTAAATAATTACTGATTACTGAGATGAATGATGAATTAAAATTTTACTACTTTCTTTCAGCACTGGAGATGGTCGGTATCAAACGGCGTGTCCTTGGCGGCAATCTCATATCGTGCACATTCGCTTTAGGACAAGCCCTCGTTGCATTAGTTGCTTGGGCGACGCCCCACTGGCGAACACTCACAAGAATCATCTACGCTCCCTCTATACTCTTCTTGCTTTACTATTTCGTGATCGAAGAGAGTGTGAGATGGCTGCTAAATAAGGGAAATAAGAAGGAGGCTGCTAGAATAATATTCAAAGCGGCAGCAATCAACAATAAGAAGCTTACGCCTGAATCAATCAAGCAGCTGACTGAAGAGCCGCCTGAAAATACCAAACAAAACGAAAACAATCCTTTAATATCCGACACTGCAAAGTCTCCATCTATTATGTTGCAAGTGTTAAAATCCAAAGTATTAATGGTTCGCTTGTGTATATGCGCCTTCTGGTGGATTTCTGTCACTTTCATCTACTACGGACTGTCAATTAACTCTGTATCGCTCGCGGGAAACAGTTATGTGAACTATATTTTGACGTCGCTGATTGAGATCCCTGGCTACTGCATGAGTTTTCTGACTCTCGATCGATTTGGAAGGAAGAAGTCAATCATAACAGCCTTCTTTATTTGTGGAATTTCTCTGGTCACTTTACCCTTCATTCCACTGTGTAAGTATTTTTAAAATGTTAATTATTACTCAACTGAATTTACGCTAGTAATGATAAGATCGGTAGTTTTATTTGTCGTGTTCAGCGGAGAAGGAAACCATCGTGAGGAAACCTGCATGTTTAAAGATTAAAAATGAGAGCAGCATGGCGAATTCTTCCCGGGTCAAAAACCCTCTTAGAAATGAGAGGAGGCCTGTGCTTAGCAGTGGGACTTTTATAGGCTGTTACTTTACTTAATTTTTTTTACTGAGAAGAGAGACACGATGACAACAACAAAAGTTAATCTTCGCTTTTTATTCAGTTCTCTTTCTTCTTGTTTTTAACTTTATTTTGTTACCAAATTAAGTCTACTATGTGCACAACAATAAATAATTTTGGATTTTGTTACGAAAGCTCAGGAGCAGGCCGCTCGGTTATGTCCGGTGTCTTTAATATTGTTCTTAGAATTTTAACCACGTATTCAGCGGATAGGAAACATTTAGAGAGAAAGTCTCCGTCAAAGAGTAAGAATACTTAGTAATTCTATATTAGTTGCAAATGGTATAACTACTAACTCCAGATTTTTATGATTTTTTTTATTTTTTCTTAATTAATTAAAGCCTTTCTATACTTAAGGCTGTACTTTACTTGCCTCACCTGATGGTAAGTGATCACCGTCTGCCATGAACATCCGCATGAACATACTAGAGGAATTATCGGATCCGTCGCCGGCCTTTTAGAAAGAATACCGGTAATAGAAATCCTACTGGTGGTAGGATTCCTATACAGGAATCCGTCTAGGTTGGTACCAACCCAGGGCCAGTTATTCTGCCGTGAAGCAGTAGTGTGCAAACATTACTGTTTCGTTTTGAAGGGCACTGAGAGCTAGTGTCAATCATTGGGCATATGAGACTTAAGAACTCATGTCTTAGGGTGATAGGCACAGAGTGGTGCGACACAGAAATGTTGTGGGTGACACAGCATTTGTTATGGGCAGACGTTGCGCTTACCATGAGATGAAAGGTTTTCTAGTCACTTTATCCTGTTAAAAAAATATGATTTTTTTTTTTAAATTTCCAGCACTCCAATGGCTGCAGACGTCACTGAACTTGTTCGGCAAGCTGTGTATCAGTATGGTATTCAGCAGCATCTACGTCTACACGGGCGAGCTGTACCCGACCGGGCTGCGCCACCGCATGCTGGCAGCCTGCTCCATGGCCGGCAGGATCGGTCAGATGATCGCTCCACAGACGCCATTATTGGTATAAACGTACATACATACGTACATACATACGTACATACATACGTACATACATACGTACATACATACGTACATACATACGTACATACATACGTACATACATACGTACATACGTACATACGTACATACATACGTACATACATACGTACATACATACGTACGTACATACGTACATACGTACATACATACGTACATACGTACATACATACGTACATACATACGTACATACATACGTACATACATACGTACATACATACGTACATACATACGTACATACATACGTACATACGTACATACGTACATACGTACATACATACGTACATACATACGTACGTACATACGTACATACGTACATACATACGTACATACGTACATACATACGTACATACATATGTACATACATACGTACATACATACGTACATACATACGTACATACATACGTACATACATACGTACATACATACGTACATACATACGTACATACATACGTACATACATACGTACATACATACGTACATACATATGTACATACATACGTACATACATACATACATACAGTCACGCCTTTTTCCCATATAAGGGGTAGGCAGAGGCCACTCACGTAGCCCAATGTCCATCCTCGCGGTAGACGCGACGCGAGAGGTGGCGCACGTCGCTGCCTTTTTGGCACGAGTCTAAGAATTCTTACTCCCCGTTGCGTTTCCACGATCAGTATAGGGACAGCATTGCATATTATGGTGTAATTATGCACGAGCAAAGGCTATCCGTACCTTAGTCACCTCTACGACACAGCGGTAGGAAAGAGGTAGGTGCTGTTCTACTCTGTCGGATCCTATCGTCGTCGTCGTTTCAGCCTATCACTAGTCCACTGCTGAACATAGGCCTCCCTCATAGGGATATTGCCATAGTTGCCAGGCTTGGCGGGCGGATTGGCAACCGCAGTTTATTTATTCAGATGTTCCAGAAAGATGCTGCTGCCCATCTCCTGGTTCTTTCCCTCTGTCAACTTTCACGACACTCACGGGAAGAGATGGCGTGGTATATGGTCTTAAACCGCTTCCTAACGGGCAAAGTAACGCCTTTATTAACTAAATTAAAATATTTTTTTTTCCCATAACAAATACATTTCGTTTCTTTGTGATCAGATGATGTACATGGAGTCCCTACCGTATCTAATATTCGGTGTGATGGCGGTCTGCTCTGGGCTGCTAATGCTCCTCACGCCGGAGACCCTGAGCAGCCGCCTACCGGACACCATACAGGAGGCGGAGAGCATCGCAAGTGTGACCGGAACTAAAGATCGCCCCGTCACTGTCACCTGATGTATTCTCTCCAGTACTATATCAGAAATTGTGAATATTATTTGATATCGTTAATGTTAATTAGTACAGTGTTGTACAGTTGGGGACTAATTGGTTATATTTTACTAACTTGTCTTAAATAACTCTAGTTATTACGGTTAAGTAGAGATAGAAAAAGAAGAGAGTTAAGTTAACTGTCCAAAATATGAAAGAAAAGAAAACGATATTAGCTAGTTTTTGAAGGAAGTAATACTTGTGTACCAGAAATATATATATATATTTTTTTATAGGGTGAAGTGACGAGGCGAGCAAAACGTTCACCTTACGGTAAGTGCAACGTCTGCCCACAGCAAATACTGTACGCAGAACGTTTCTGTGGTACCGCACCTGGCCCGTCCCCCGAGATATCAGGTCTTAAGAAATCATTACACTAGCTCTCACCACCGTTTGCATACTACTGCTTCACGCCGGAGTAACGCTGCGGTAAGGTAACAGTACACAATTATCAATCTATTATCAACTTCTTACAAAGTGCTGCACTGTTAGTTGCATGGAGTCGATAAAGTAACGAAACGAGCAAAAAGTTCACCCGATGGTAACTGTACCATCTGCTCATAACAAATGCTGTGTCAACCAGGTTTTTCTGTGTGATACCAAACTGAGCTCGTCTCCCGGAGACATCAGTTTTCAAGTATCATAGGTCATCAATGCCTAGTGATTACGCCAGCTCACAGTGCCCTTCAGACCAAAACAGGAATGTTCGCACACTACTGCTTCACGGCAGAATAACTGGCCCTGGGGTGGTACCTACCTAGACGGTTTCCTGCGTAGCAATCCCACCACCAGTGATACAGAAACAGCAGTGTCTTTCAATACACTATGGATAGAGAGGGGCAGGTGCAGAAGGTTATTGAGGGAGACAGAAAACAGGAATTTAAGTAGTTTCAATTCTTGACGAACTAAGAAAAATTTTACCCGCAAGCAAATTAATACCGCCACCAGATACGATTACCACCACTACTACAAGGCAATACATACTACCGAAGTCCAAAAACTTATGTATTAACACAGGTAATCATAAATTTGTTTACATTGCCGGTCTGATAAATTCCAAAAAAAAAAATTGCTAGGTACTCATTTCAAGAATGAACATCCAGCTCTCGAAAATTAATTAAAATAATGAAGTTAAGGTACTTAATTTGCTAAGATCCGCATTCAAAATATGAAATGGTGTATATTACGTAGTTTTTGAAGAGCACCGCCCACCCACCCGCAGTAGCGTGCACAAGCAAACTAACACCGCCTCAAAGTAACACCTGATTCTATTAACTATAATAATTAAAGTAGACAAGACTACTTTAATTATTATAGTTAATAGAATCAGGTGTTACTTTGAGGCGGTGTTAGTAATAATTGCAAAAATATACACTAAATGAGAGCTACAAGCTTTTGTGGCGATCTACGGGGGAGGCCTTTGATCAGCAGTGGACTAGTGATAGGCTGAAATGATGACTAAATTTTAGTTTTAACTGAAAGCTTAACAAAACTTCTCTAATAATTTCTTATATTTACGCGAATACTACACATTTAAATAAAACTATTTCTTACGGATTTTATCGCGTTTAATTTTGAACTATTTATAACCCGACGTTTCGAGCGCTTCACAGCACCCATGGTCACGGGAGGACTGTGGTGACAGATGACCTGATGTCATAGTTAACCCGGAGTACCTTCGGCTTTTTGAGTCCTACAAACAAATCTACGAAATTAAAAGCGATAAAATCCGTAAGAAATAGTTTTATTTAAAACTTCTCTAGTTTTATTTATGTACATTAACTTGTTAATTGTAAATAAACTGTATAGTTCATACATTGTTTTATTTTTATGACATGTTAGAGGAGGCAAACGAGCAAGCGGCTCACCTGATGGTAAGTAATCACCGCCGCCCATGAACATCTACAATACGAGAGGAATAGCAGATGCGTTGCCGGCCTTTGAGGAAGGAATAGGCTCTTTTCTTGAAGGTCCCTAAGTCGTAGCGGTGCGGAAAAACTGCTGGCGGCAGCAGATTCCATATGGTGCTTGTGCGGGGCAGAAAATTGCGCGAAAAACGCACTGTGCTGGAATGCCAACCATCAAGGTGGTGACGATGGAATTTCGCGCTGTGCCGCAATGTGCG
Source organism: Luehdorfia chinensis (assembly GCA_019845155.1). Classification (NCBI taxonomy): domain Eukaryota; kingdom Metazoa; phylum Arthropoda; class Insecta; order Lepidoptera; family Papilionidae; genus Luehdorfia; species Luehdorfia chinensis. The sequence goes on from JAHVAK010000390.1 coordinate 5,208,660, forward strand.
ATGGTGAAAATAATTTCTGGCTATCACTAGTCCACTGCTGAAAGGCATCCCCATAAGATTGTAACAAAAGTTTGTAGCTCTCGTTTTGGGAGGTTGCCTTTTTTTGAAGGAATTTTGTCTTAGTTGCCACTCTTGGCAGGCAGGTTAGCAATCGCAGTTTTTTTTTTTAATTAATAAAGTGATGAAACGAGCAAAACGTTCACGTGATGGTAAGTGCAACGTCTGCCCATAACAAATGCTGTCACCCAGAAAATTTCTGTGTGACACCACACTGTGTCCATCACCCTGAGACCTAAGTTCTTGAGTCTCACATGCCCAGTGATTACGCTAGCTCTCAGTGATTTTCAAACCGAAACACAGTAGTGCTTGCACACTACTACTTCACGGCAGAATAACTGGCTCTGGGGTGGTACCTACCTAGACGGACTCCTGCATAGGAATCCTACCACCAGTATTTATTCATATGTTCCAGGAAGACGCTGCTGTCCATCTTCTTGTTTTATTTTTTCCGTCTGTCGACTTTTACGATACCCACGGGATGAGATGGGGTGGTAGACTCTCTTAAGTCGCCACCACACGTATATAACTATAGTTTAAATTATATGAATCTTATAGGAATATAATTTTTATTGTAAAAAATTATTATAAATTAAGACTAAATCTATGACGATCTCCTCTCCGATTTTCGATCACCGCGACATACTTCTGAATACCGTCAGAAGCTAACCACTGCGCAGGAGATATTACAGTGCCACTGGTATAACGAGCAGACGCTGAGGCATTCTTTAGGTCTAGCTAGACGTTAACGTTGTTCCACGGAACATGTGGTGATTCGGCGACTCAAGAAAGTACTTTCTGTCGCACACTTTGATTCCACATGCATTCAGGCATTGAAAGGCGTTGTCCTCTACCTTGTAGATACCCCCCTCCTCCCCCAGAAGATTCTTTTTTTATCCACTTTCCTTATCTCAGCCTATCACTAGTACACTGCTGAACATAGGCCTCCCCCAAAGATTGCCACAAAAGTTAGAAGCTCTAATTTTAGAGTGATTTTGCCATAGTCGCCACGCTTGGCAGGCGGGTTGGCAACCGCAGTTTATTTATTCAGATTTTCCAGGATGATGCAGCTGCCCATCTCCCGGTTTTTATTTTCCCTCTGTCGACTTTTCGAACATCTGAATAAATTATCTGCGGTTGCCAACCCGCTGCCAAGCGTGGCAACTATGGCATAATTCCTCCGAAATGAGAGCTACAAACTTTTGTGGAAATCTATGGGGGACGCTTGTGTTCAGCAGTGGACTAGAAGTAGGCTGAAATGACGATGATGATATATCATTTCTAGAACAGAGGATGGGAGGGATGTTATCAGGGCACGGGAAGCCTGGATTCAATCCGCAGTACCAGCACCGCTACAATTTTTTTTAATGTATGCAGTGACGAAACGAGCAAAACGTTCACCTGATGGTAAGTGCAACGTCCGCCCACAACAAATGCTGTGTCACCCAGAATATTTGTGTGTGACACCACACTGCGCCCGTCACCCTGAGACATCAGTTCTTAAGTCACAAAAAAAAATTATTACGCTAGCTCACAGTGCCCTTCAAACCGAAAGACAGTAATGCTTGCACAGTACTGCTTCACGGCAGAATACTGGCCCTATGGCCAGTTATGGCCCTGGGGTGGTACCTACCTAGACGGATTCCTGCATATGGTTATTGGTTCTTTTTATTGCTGATTTACCATGATCAGTGGAACCTGCATTTCTGGGAAATAAAAAAACGAAGCGCGGCGGATTCTTATCGGTACTGATTTTTTTTATGAGCGAAGGCTTGTGCTTCGCAGCCATATTATTAGGCTGTCACTTTTATATTATTCCAAGGTTTCCAAACACTGCATAAAAATGACCTTCGTACTGAATTTGATTGGTCGTAAATACTGAACTATGAAACTTTAATAGCGGCAATAAAGTTCAGCTTTAAGACAGCGTTCACTTTATAAGTAAGTAATAAAACGAGATTATAGCTTATCCTCAGTCGATAACTGCAATGACACACTTTATTATTAGATGTTTCAGCGCCAGTGGTGCTAATATAGAAGAACACTACAATGACATCTGGACGCACAACACTGGAGTCCATCGGTGTAAAAGCGCTGAAAATAAAGTGATGAAACGCGATGCATTCAATTATATGTTATTTTTTAAAGGTGTTTTTTGTCGACATGAAATATGGGAGGTATATTAATACTGTATCAAAAAACGCCATTTTGAAAATAATTTTTCTCTCTAATGGCGAAAATTATGTAAACGTCTTAAAATCCTCTATTCTATTCTATTCTAAAAAATTGAATTCAGTAATTTTATTGTAGAAAGCGCCATCTGTTGACAATCTGTAAAACTAACATTTTTTTTAATTGTATATAGTGATGAAACTCTGCCCATAACAAATGCTGTGTCGCCCAGAAAATTTCTGTGTGACACCACACTGCGCCCATCACCCTGAGACATAAGTTCTTAAGCCTCATATGCCAGTGATTACGCTAGCTCAGAGTGCCCTTCAAACCGAAACACAGTAATGTTTGCACACTACTGCTTCACGGCAGAATAACTGGCCCTGGGATGGTACCTACGTAGACGGATTCCTGCATAGGAATCCTACCACCAGTACATGCGCGGCAGCTGTCGATTGGAGTTGTTTACATTCTTTATAGAAGGTAGGTGGCGCTATCTGCTTATAGTCACGATACTGTGCGAAATATTCTCACGGGTTAATAAAGTAGTCTAGTTTTATTCTATGCAGAACTGGCGTCAATATAAGAATTGTAATTAAATTTTATCCGTAAATTTCCTTTGTACTGATACCAGTACCAAGTCGTAACATGTTTGGCGGATGATGAAAAGGGTAGCTACACGCCAGATCGGGTGGTCTGATCTACGGAGGACGTCTCCTCCTCTGTTAGGATTAGACGTATATATAGTTCGCATCACAGTAACTTTTAATAGCACGATAATGGACGTATGTGATATTTATTGACCTTCACATGTGGCCACATAGATGTCGCCTTACATGATTTTTTTTTTGTGTATATTTATAACGATTAAGTATTTACGGGACTTTTGGCGCCAATTCGAAAAGTGGCCCAGCACTTTTTGTTTAATTCTTGGCGGATTATGATCACACTATATCTAACTAGCTTTAGTAAATGTAAAAAAAAATAGTGTGGTGCCGATGGAACAGATTCTGCCTCTCTTTCATCCCGTGAGTGTGGTACGAGTCGGCTATGGAAAATGCCTACAAGGTTTGGCCTTGTATTTGTGGAAAGAGTTAAAATCACTAATCCACAAATTTTTAAATATATTTATTCAATTTATATTCTTTATTGGAAACCTTATATGTAAATGAAATGACAAAAAGTTAATTGGTAAAAAAAGATAGACTAAGAGTGAGAAATGGGCGGTCTTATTGCTGACAGCAATATCTTCCAGACAACCGCTATGTATGTGTTTTTTTTTTATTTGATAGAGTTATGAAACAAGCAAAACGTTCACCCAATGTTAAGTGTAACGTCTGCCTATAACAGGTGCTGTGTCACCCAGAAAATGTCTGCGTGACACCGCACTGTATCCATCACCCTGAGACATAAGTTCTTAAGTCTCATATGCCCAGTGATTACGCTAGCTCACAGTGCCCTTCAAACCGAAACACAGTGATGTTTGCACACTACTGCTTCACGGCAGAATAATTGGCCCTGGGGTGGTACCTACCTAGACGGATTCCTGCCTAGGAATCCTACCACAATCAAACCACTGTGTACCAGACAGGTATGTAAAGAGGCGACGGCGGCCGCGGCTGTTCGACGTGCCGCGTAGTAAAATCACAGAGTTCATTTTATATATGAGAATAGAATTATATATATATATATATATATATATGTATGTATAATTCTATTCTCATATATAAAATGAATATGAAAATATATATATATATATATATATATATATATTGTATATAATAGTGAACAGGAGAAATAAAAATTCTTAGCTTCCAGATATATCGCCGTGTAATGTCACATAGGATAGACAAAAGTTTTACATAGACCGCAGACACATTACACAAAAAAAAATACTGCATTAAGAGGCAATGCTTAACTATTGCTCTTATATAATTTAAGGCGCTTTGCGTAAACATGCCCCCGGGCGTTGAAAGCTTGTCTTTCAACACAATTACTTTTCTTCGCTTTGAGGTAGAAGGCAGATTTTGCTAAAAGCTCTTCGAACAACTCCGGTTGCAGTTCTGACATCAGCGACGCGGTTGACTCCGTCCGTCCCGGGATGAACAGCTATTATTCGACCCAATCGCCACTTTAGCGGAGGAAGGTTGTCATCCTTCAAGATCACCAGTGCACCTTCCTTCAGAGAGTCGACACTGGAACGCCATTTTGTCCGCAGTTGGAGTTCAGAGATGTATTCCTTGCTCCATCTTCTCCAAAAATGTTGACGAAGTTGCTCAATTCTCTGATAACGACTCAGTCTGTCCGGCAAATGATCTTCATAATCTTGCGAGGGCAGTGATGTGAGCGGCCGGCCAATGAGGAAATGTCCCGGGGTCAGTGAAAGTAGGTCGCTAGGATCTGCGGATAGAGGTGTCAGCGGACGGGAGTTCAGTACTGCTTCGATTTGGATCAGCACAGTGTTTAACTCCTCGTAAGTAAGATTAGAATTACCTAACACTCTCTTCAGATGGAATTTTATAGACTTCACACCTGCCTCCCAAAGACCGCCAAAATGAGGAGCGTTTGGAGGTATGAAATGGAAATCTATATTTTCATGAGCTAATTCACCAGACAGCAAGTTGCAATTGCTCTTAATAAAACGACCAATTTCATTATAAGCACCTACGAATGAGGTTCCGTTATCCGAGTATATATGTTTGGGTTTACCTCGACGCGAAATGAATCTACGAAGTGCTGATATATAATTCTTACTAGTTAAATCGCCTGCTAATTCGACGTGCACAGCTTTGGTCGTAAAACAAACAAAAATTAGAATATATACCTTTACTAGCTTACAACCGCGACCTTGCCGACTAGCTGACATAATAGGTCCAGCATAGTCCACGCCAACGCACTCGAAAGGAAAGCCACCGGGAGTCACACGTCGCTGCGGTAGATTGCCCATAATCGGGTTAACAACCTTTCCTTTAAAGCGGCAACATAAATGACATTGCCGGCAACAGTGTTTAGCTAAATTTAAACCTCCGATCGGCCAAAATGTTTCCTTTATTGAAGCTAGTAATAAACGGGGACCGGCGTGCATATGTTTTACATGCATATATTTGAAGAGCAACTTTGTAAAGGGATGAGTGGACTGTAACAAAACTGGGTGCTTCTTCTCATATGAAAATGATGCGTTACCCAAACGACCGCCGACGCGCATTAACTTATTATCATCTAAGAATGGGTTAAATTTTAAAAGATTGGATTTTTTTGACAAATTTTTGTTACATAATAAATTATCATATTCATTAAATGATTCTATTTGAGACTATTTAATTAAGACGTTTAAAGAATTTTGCAGTTCATTATTACTCAAATATGTAGTTTGTGGAGACTGTTTTTTACAAATATTGATAAATCTCAATATATAAGCCATAGACCGTTGCAATCTAACAAAATTCGAGAAACGCTCAAAATCAATAAGAGGCTTTTTAATGTTCTTTGTAAATAAGGAAACTTCTGAATGGGTTTCTGGTAATGTTTCGTTTAGTACAGGACTAGTAGGCCAATTAGAAACATCACCCTTTAGAAATTGTGGGCCAGACCACCACGAGTCAAGATCTTTAATTTTCTTTATATTCACACCGCGGGAAACATAGTCCGCCGGGTTTAAATCAGTGGGAACATGCCGCCAAGAATATGAACTAGTTTTTTCTAAAATTTCAGCGACACGGTTCCGAACAAATGGTTTTAACCGGTTAGGTAACATTTTTAACCAGCCTAAAACGATGGTAGAATCGGACCAAAAAACAACTGATCTTACTTGAACTCTTAGGGAACTTATCACTTTCTCGAATAGCTGTACTCCAACAAGAGCAGCGCAGAGCTCGAGCCTCGGTATTGTGATGGACTTTATGGGAGCCACACGACTTTTAGCTGAAAGTAAGCGTACCAACACATTATAATCATTAGCGCTGCGAACATATAGGCATGCGCCGTATGCTAATTGGGATGCGTCACTAAATATATGCAAGTCTATATTATTATATAAATCGCACAAAACGACTCGTGGAATACGTAAATTGTTGAGAAGCGATAAACTCTCTACAATTGCTACCCATGGTTTAATTATTTCAAGGGGCAATTGGTCGTCCCATGAAAGTTTATGCAACCATAACTTTTGCATTAAATGTTAATGTTATGAAGGTTTCATAGGAATTATGCATGGAGCTAGAAGTCCAAGGGGATCAAAGATCTGTGAAATTACAGAAAGCATTTCACGCTTTGTAAAGTTATTTAAGATGACTTCATTAATACAATAGTATAGTTCGTCGGTCTTGATGAACCAACTAAGACCTAACGTTTTACAGGGTTCTGTAGAACCGATATTTAAGTCGACCGATGAATTATTGGTATTTAAAATGACTTGAGGCTCATTCGATTTCCAGTTGCGGAGATTCATACCAGCTGAAGCTAGTACAGCAGAAACCTTGTCACGTATGTTCAACACATCCTGGACACTGTCTCCTCCACTTAACAAATCGTCAACGTAGAAATCATGGATTATTATTTCTGAGATTTTATTGTCGTTACAGTCGATTCCTAGCTGTTTGAGACATCTAGTAGCTAGATAGGGTGCGCTTGCCGTGCCATACGTAACAGTGTTTAACTGGAACGCTTTCATGGGCTGTGACGGATCATCCCTCCACACTATTTTTTGCAGATGTCTATCATCAGGATGTACGACGATCTGTCTATACATCTTCTCAACGTCGGCTGATATTGCGTATTTATGCTGCCTGAATCTCAAAAGTATTGACAACAGATCATCTTGTATGTTGGGCCCTACTAATTGCAAATTATTAAATGAAATACCTGAAGTGGTAGGGCTGCTCGCGTTAAAAACAACCCGGAGTTTGGTTGTTAAGCTGCTCTCACGAATAACTCCATGGTGTGGTATAAAATATTCTACTCTCTGTGAATCAAATGAACACTCGGACATATGACCTAATGTAAAATATTCTGACATGAATTGACAATAGTTGTGTTTAAATTCAGGCTGACCTTTGAATCTGCGCTCAAGAGAAAGTAAACAATGTTTAGCGCGTTGTAAGGAACTGCCCAAAATATCACGTGATTTTTTCAGTGGTATTCTCACACAGAAACGACCGTCTTGCTGACGAGCTGAGTTTTTAATAAAATGTTCTTCGCACAATTTTTCTTCTTCAGAGAAGACTGATGACTGATGGCGAACCTCCTCGAGGTGCCAAAAACGCATTAAGAGGTTTTGAATGTCATCAACATTATCATTGTGCGAAAAGACGTTATTACTCGAATTAATTACTAAATGTGACTTTAATTTGGAAATCGGTTGTGGTACAAGGCCGCCATTAATTAAGGGACCTGAAACTAGCCATCCTAACCTAGATTCGTAAAGTACCGGCTTGCCGTTTCCTAAATTAATTTTACGTAAAGAAAGAAACAAGCACGAAAGAAAGTTAATTTGCTAAGATCCGCATGGAATATTTAAATTGGTGTGAATGAACTTACCTATTAATGTAGTTCATAGTTTCTGAAGAGCAACGAGACTCGTTTTGAGGTGAAACACATTTCGTGTTCTCGACTTCAGTGGTGTGTATTGCCTAGTGTTGTTGTAGTGGGGGAGGGTATCTAGTGGCGGCTCCTGGTGGCTGTGATGGTTTGCTTGTGTATGCTGTTGAGGTAGGGCGGCCGGTGCTCTTCAAAAGTAGGTGATACAAACCATTTTTAATTTTGCATGCAAATCTCAGCAAATTTACTTTCTTTCCTTAATTATAATGGATTTACGCAAAGTAACGCCTCATTCTATTAACTACATTGGATAGGTTACTCATTCTGATCATTCTGAGAAACTTGGAAATAAAATCAATCCTCTTTTTTGCAGGTTCGGGCGACGAGTAGCTTTCATAGCGACAGCAGTTGCTCCGGCAGTTGTAGGCTTGATACGCTCCTTCGCCAATAGTTACCTGGTATACGTGATACTAGAGTTTCTTGATGCGGTTGTTGGTGCCGGCGTCTATACGACAGGATTTGTCCTCGGTAAGCTTTGTGTTGTTATTTTTTTTTATTGGATAAAGTGATGAAACGAGCAAAACGTGCCCATCACCCTGAGACATAAGTTCTGAAGTCTCATATGCCCAGTGATTACGCTATCTCACAGTGCCCTTCAAACCGAAACACAGTAATGTTTGCACACTACTGCTTCACGGCAGAATAACTGGCCCTGGTGGTACTATATAGCTGAGTCCCGGTAGCCAAGGTGTCTAGCCTTAAATTTCAGTACGTAATCACTTACGTAGTAGTCGTTTTCACTGAAATTGTAAACTGCAATTTTAAATGGCCGATTTATAACGTTCTCGACGGTGTAGGAAAATATTGTGAAAAATGTGCATATCTGTGAAATGAAAACTGAGAATTTCGATAACCGGCAATTTTTTTTTTATTGGATAGACTGACGAAACGAGCAAAACGTTCACCTGATGTAAAGTGCAACCTCTACCCATAACGAATGCTATGTCATTATTATTTCATAATATATTTATATTGCTATATATTAATCGCCGGCACACCCTCTTTAATACTTCCTTCAGTTATGTCAATTTACCTGTCTTTGTCTGGAATAAATCGCTCTTAGCGATAAGACCGCCGATTGCTATACCATTTGGTTGAATGTTTTTGTTTTTTAAATATTATTTTTCTTGTACATTGGTGTGTAATAAAGAGTAAATAAATAAAATAAATAAATATGTCACCTAGAACTTTTCTGTGGGACGCTACACTGCGCCCGTCACCCTGAGACATCAGTTCTTAAGTCTCATATGCCCATTGATTACGCTAGCTCACAGTGCCCTTCAAACCGAACACAGTAATGTTTGCACACTACTGCTTCACGGCAGAATAACTGGCCTTGGGGTGTCACGTATCTCGACGGATTCCTGCGTAGGAATCCTACCACACAATGGAGCAGCGTGGTCGATTCTTCCCTAATTCTAAAACTTGACACCTTTGCACGGCAATGAGACTGTTATAGACTATTAATTTACGTTTTACACAAACGGTTATAAAGGAATGCCAGTAGTTCATAATCTATCTACATATTTTATTTCTAAAAGGCGTTTTTTTTTTTGTAGGAATGAAATATCCCCCTAATACTGTATTAAAGTAATTTAATGACGAAATATAAGTGAATGTCTCAAAATTAATATTTTTGCTTAAAAATTGATTAAAAAGAATTATTAATTTAATTTTTGAAAGCGCCATCTGTTGAATTTCGGCTAAACTAGCATGCATGACAGCTATCGCTGTAGCTTACGATATTTTGCGAAATATTCGCACGGGTTAGCTAGTTATATTATACATATTTTTAAAAGCCTTTCCGTGACTTCAACGCACCAATAGTCTTGTGTTCCTCATTTTCTGTGTCTCTGTATTCATCGAAGCTTTTAAATAATTACTGATTACTGAGATGAATGATGAATTAAAATTTTACTACTTTCTTTCAGCACTGGAGATGGTCGGTATCAAACGGCGTGTCCTTGGCGGCAATCTCATATCGTGCACATTCGCTTTAGGACAAGCCCTCGTTGCATTAGTTGCTTGGGCGACGCCCCACTGGCGAACACTCACAAGAATCATCTACGCTCCCTCTATACTCTTCTTGCTTTACTATTTCGTGATCGAAGAGAGTGTGAGATGGCTGCTAAATAAGGGAAATAAGAAGGAGGCTGCTAGAATAATATTCAAAGCGGCAGCAATCAACAATAAGAAGCTTACGCCTGAATCAATCAAGCAGCTGACTGAAGAGCCGCCTGAAAATACCAAACAAAACGAAAACAATCCTTTAATATCCGACACTGCAAAGTCTCCATCTATTATGTTGCAAGTGTTAAAATCCAAAGTATTAATGGTTCGCTTGTGTATATGCGCCTTCTGGTGGATTTCTGTCACTTTCATCTACTACGGACTGTCAATTAACTCTGTATCGCTCGCGGGAAACAGTTATGTGAACTATATTTTGACGTCGCTGATTGAGATCCCTGGCTACTGCATGAGTTTTCTGACTCTCGATCGATTTGGAAGGAAGAAGTCAATCATAACAGCCTTCTTTATTTGTGGAATTTCTCTGGTCACTTTACCCTTCATTCCACTGTGTAAGTATTTTTAAAATGTTAATTATTACTCAACTGAATTTACGCTAGTAATGATAAGATCGGTAGTTTTATTTGTCGTGTTCAGCGGAGAAGGAAACCATCGTGAGGAAACCTGCATGTTTAAAGATTAAAAATGAGAGCAGCATGGCGAATTCTTCCCGGGTCAAAAACCCTCTTAGAAATGAGAGGAGGCCTGTGCTTAGCAGTGGGACTTTTATAGGCTGTTACTTTACTTAATTTTTTTTACTGAGAAGAGAGACACGATGACAACAACAAAAGTTAATCTTCGCTTTTTATTCAGTTCTCTTTCTTCTTGTTTTTAACTTTATTTTGTTACCAAATTAAGTCTACTATGTGCACAACAATAAATAATTTTGGATTTTGTTACGAAAGCTCAGGAGCAGGCCGCTCGGTTATGTCCGGTGTCTTTAATATTGTTCTTAGAATTTTAACCACGTATTCAGCGGATAGGAAACATTTAGAGAGAAAGTCTCCGTCAAAGAGTAAGAATACTTAGTAATTCTATATTAGTTGCAAATGGTATAACTACTAACTCCAGATTTTTATGATTTTTTTTATTTTTTCTTAATTAATTAAAGCCTTTCTATACTTAAGGCTGTACTTTACTTGCCTCACCTGATGGTAAGTGATCACCGTCTGCCATGAACATCCGCATGAACATACTAGAGGAATTATCGGATCCGTCGCCGGCCTTTTAGAAAGAATACCGGTAATAGAAATCCTACTGGTGGTAGGATTCCTATACAGGAATCCGTCTAGGTTGGTACCAACCCAGGGCCAGTTATTCTGCCGTGAAGCAGTAGTGTGCAAACATTACTGTTTCGTTTTGAAGGGCACTGAGAGCTAGTGTCAATCATTGGGCATATGAGACTTAAGAACTCATGTCTTAGGGTGATAGGCACAGAGTGGTGCGACACAGAAATGTTGTGGGTGACACAGCATTTGTTATGGGCAGACGTTGCGCTTACCATGAGATGAAAGGTTTTCTAGTCACTTTATCCTGTTAAAAAAATATGATTTTTTTTTTTAAATTTCCAGCACTCCAATGGCTGCAGACGTCACTGAACTTGTTCGGCAAGCTGTGTATCAGTATGGTATTCAGCAGCATCTACGTCTACACGGGCGAGCTGTACCCGACCGGGCTGCGCCACCGCATGCTGGCAGCCTGCTCCATGGCCGGCAGGATCGGTCAGATGATCGCTCCACAGACGCCATTATTGGTATAAACGTACATACATACGTACATACATACGTACATACATACGTACATACATACGTACATACATACGTACATACATACGTACATACATACGTACATACATACGTACATACGTACATACGTACATACATACGTACATACATACGTACATACATACGTACGTACATACGTACATACGTACATACATACGTACATACGTACATACATACGTACATACATACGTACATACATACGTACATACATACGTACATACATACGTACATACATACGTACATACATACGTACATACATACGTACATACGTACATACGTACATACATACGTACATACATACGTACGTACATACGTACATACGTACATACATACGTACATACGTACATACATACGTACATACATATGTACATACATACGTACATACATACGTACATACATACGTACATACATACGTACATACATACGTACATATATACGTACATACATACGTACATACATACGTACATACATACGTACATACATACGTACATACATATGTACATACATACGTACATACATACATACATACAGTCACGCCTTTTTCCCATATAAGGGGTAGGCAGAGGCCACTCACGTAGCCCAATGTCCATCCTCGCGGTAGACGCGACGCGAGAGGTGGCGCACGTCGCTGCCTTTTTGGCACGAGTCTAAGAATTCTTACTCCCCGTTGCGTTTCCACGATCAGTATAGGGACAGCATTGCATATTATGGTGTAATTATGCACGAGCAAAGGCTATCCGTACCTTAGTCACCTCTACGACACAGCGGTAGGAAAGAGGTAGGTGCTGTTCTACTCTGTCGGATCCTATCGTCGTCGTCGTTTCAGCCTATCACTAGTCCACTGCTGAACATAGGCCTCCCTCATAGGGATATTGCCATAGTTGCCAGGCTTGGCGGGCGGATTGGCAACCGCAGTTTATTTATTCAGATGTTCCAGAAAGATGCTGCTGCCCATCTCCTGGTTCTTTCCCTCTGTCAACTTTCACGACACTCACGGGAAGAGATGGCGTGGTATATGGTCTTAAACCGCTTCCTAACGGGCAAAGTAACGCCTTTATTAACTAAATTAAAATATTTTTTTTTCCCATAACAAATACATTTCGTTTCTTTGTGATCAGATGATGTACATGGAGTCCCTACCGTATCTAATATTCGGTGTGATGGCGGTCTGCTCTGGGCTGCTAATGCTCCTCACGCCGGAGACCCTGAGCAGCCGCCTACCGGACACCATACAGGAGGCGGAGAGCATCGCAAGTGTGACCGGAACTAAAGATCGCCCCGTCACTGTCACCTGATGTATTCTCTCCAGTACTATATCAGAAATTGTGAATATTATTTGATATCGTTAATGTTAATTAGTACAGTGTTGTACAGTTGGGGACTAATTGGTTATATTTTACTAACTTGTCTTAAATAACTCTAGTTATTACGGTTAAGTAGAGATAGAAAAAGAAGAGAGTTAAGTTAACTGTCCAAAATATGAAAGAAAAGAAAACGATATTAGCTAGTTTTTGAAGGAAGTAATACTTGTGTACCAGAAATATATATATATATTTTTTTATAGGGTGAAGTGACGAGGCGAGCAAAACGTTCACCTTACGGTAAGTGCAACGTCTGCCCACAGCAAATACTGTACGCAGAACGTTTCTGTGGTACCGCACCTGGCCCGTCCCCCGAGATATCAGGTCTTAAGAAATCATTACACTAGCTCTCACCACCGTTTGCATACTACTGCTTCACGCCGGAGTAACGCTGCGGTAAGGTAACAGTACACAATTATCAATCTATTATCAACTTCTTACAAAGTGCTGCACTGTTAGTTGCATGGAGTCGATAAAGTAACGAAACGAGCAAAAAGTTCACCCGATGGTAACTGTACCATCTGCTCATAACAAATGCTGTGTCAACCAGGTTTTTCTGTGTGATACCAAACTGAGCTCGTCTCCCGGAGACATCAGTTTTCAAGTATCATAGGTCATCAATGCCTAGTGATTACGCCAGCTCACAGTGCCCTTCAGACCAAAACAGGAATGTTCGCACACTACTGCTTCACGGCAGAATAACTGGCCCTGGGGTGGTACCTACCTAGACGGTTTCCTGCGTAGCAATCCCACCACCAGTGATACAGAAACAGCAGTGTCTTTCAATACACTATGGATAGAGAGGGGCAGGTGCAGAAGGTTATTGAGGGAGACAGAAAACAGGAATTTAAGTAGTTTCAATTCTTGACGAACTAAGAAAAATTTTACCCGCAAGCAAATTAATACCGCCACCAGATACGATTACCACCACTACTACAAGGCAATACATACTACCGAAGTCCAAAAACTTATGTATTAACACAGGTAATCATAAATTTGTTTACATTGCCGGTCTGATAAATTCCAAAAAAAAAAATTGCTAGGTACTCATTTCAAGAATGAACATCCAGCTCTCGAAAATTAATTAAAATAATGAAGTTAAGGTACTTAATTTGCTAAGATCCGCATTCAAAATATGAAATGGTGTATATTACGTAGTTTTTGAAGAGCACCGCCCACCCACCCGCAGTAGCGTGCACAAGCAAACTAACACCGCCTCAAAGTAACACCTGATTCTATTAACTATAATAATTAAAGTAGACAAGACTACTTTAATTATTATAGTTAATAGAATCAGGTGTTACTTTGAGGCGGTGTTAGTAATAATTGCAAAAATATACACTAAATGAGAGCTACAAGCTTTTGTGGCGATCTACGGGGGAGGCCTTTGATCAGCAGTGGACTAGTGATAGGCTGAAATGATGACTAAATTTTAGTTTTAACTGAAAGCTTAACAAAACTTCTCTAATAATTTCTTATATTTACGCGAATACTACACATTTAAATAAAACTATTTCTTACGGATTTTATCGCGTTTAATTTTGAACTATTTATAACCCGACGTTTCGAGCGCTTCACAGCACCCATGGTCACGGGAGGACTGTGGTGACAGATGACCTGATGTCATAGTTAACCCGGAGTACCTTCGGCTTTTTGAGTCCTACAAACAAATCTACGAAATTAAAAGCGATAAAATCCGTAAGAAATAGTTTTATTTAAAACTTCTCTAGTTTTATTTATGTACATTAACTTGTTAATTGTAAATAAACTGTATAGTTCATACATTGTTTTATTTTTATGACATGTTAGAGGAGGCAAACGAGCAAGCGGCTCACCTGATGGTAAGTAATCACCGCCGCCCATGAACATCTACAATACGAGAGGAATAGCAGATGCGTTGCCGGCCTTTGAGGAAGGAATAGGCTCTTTTCTTGAAGGTCCCTAAGTCGTAGCGGTGCGGAAAAACTGCTGGCGGCAGCAGATTCCATATGGTGCTTGTGCGGGGCAGAAAATTGCGCGAAAAACGCACTGTGCTGGAATGCCAACCATCAAGGTGGTGACGATGGAATTTCGCGCTGTGCCGCAATGTGCGATGGTGAAAATAATTTCTGGCTATCACTAGTCCACTGCTGAAAGGCATCCCCATAAGATTGTAACAAAAGTTTGTAGCTCTCGTTTTGGGAGGTTGCCTTTTTTTGAAGGAATTTTGTCTTAGTTGCCACTCTTGGCAGGCAGGTTAGCAATCGCAGTTTTTTTTTTTAATTAATAAAGTGATGAAACGAGCAAAACGTTCACGTGATGGTAAGTGCAACGTCTGCCCATAACAAATGCTGTCACCCAGAAAATTTCTGTGTGACACCACACTGTGTCCATCACCCTGAGACCTAAGTTCTTGAGTCTCACATGCCCAGTGATTACGCTAGCTCTCAGTGATTTTCAAACCGAAACACAGTAGTGCTTGCACACTACTACTTCACGGCAGAATAACTGGCTCTGGGGTGGTACCTACCTAGACGGACTCCTGCATAGGAATCCTACCACCAGTATTTATTCATATGTTCCAGGAAGACGCTGCTGTCCATCTTCTTGTTTTATTTTTTCCGTCTGTCGACTTTTACGATACCCACGGGATGAGATGGGGTGGTAGACTCTCTTAAGTCGCCACCACACGTATATAACTATAGTTTAAATTATATGAATCTTATAGGAATATAATTTTTATTGTAAAAAATTATTATAAATTAAGACTAAATCTATGACGATCTCCTCTCCGATTTTCGATCACCGCGACATACTTCTGAATACCGTCAGAAGCTAACCACTGCGCAGGAGATATTACAGTGCCACTGGTATAACGAGCAGACGCTGAGGCATTCTTTAGGTCTAGCTAGACGTTAACGTTGTTCCACGGAACATGTGGTGATTCGGCGACTCAAGAAAGTACTTTCTGTCGCACACTTTGATTCCACATGCATTCAGGCATTGAAAGGCGTTGTCCTCTACCTTGTAGATACCCCCCTCCTCCCCCAGAAGATTCTTTTTTTATCCACTTTCCTTATCTCAGCCTATCACTAGTACACTGCTGAACATAGGCCTCCCCCAAAGATTGCCACAAAAGTTAGAAGCTCTAATTTTAGAGTGATTTTGCCATAGTCGCCACGCTTGGCAGGCGGGTTGGCAACCGCAGTTTATTTATTCAGATTTTCCAGGATGATGCAGCTGCCCATCTCCCGGTTTTTATTTTCCCTCTGTCGACTTTTCGAACATCTGAATAAATTATCTGCGGTTGCCAACCCGCTGCCAAGCGTGGCAACTATGGCATAATTCCTCCGAAATGAGAGCTACAAACTTTTGTGGAAATCTATGGGGGACGCTTGTGTTCAGCAGTGGACTAGAAGTAGGCTGAAATGACGATGATGATATATCATTTCTAGAACAGAGGATGGGAGGGATGTTATCAGGGCACGGGAAGCCTGGATTCAATCCGCAGTACCAGCACCGCTACAATTTTTTTTAATGTATGCAGTGACGAAACGAGCAAAACGTTCACCTGATGGTAAGTGCAACGTCCGCCCACAACAAATGCTGTGTCACCCAGAATATTTGTGTGTGACACCACACTGCGCCCGTCACCCTGAGACATCAGTTCTTAAGTCACAAAAAAAAATTATTACGCTAGCTCACAGTGCCCTTCAAACCGAAAGACAGTAATGCTTGCACAGTACTGCTTCACGGCAGAATACTGGCCCTATGGCCAGTTATGGCCCTGGGGTGGTACCTACCTAGACGGATTCCTGCATATGGTTATTGGTTCTTTTTATTGCTGATTTACCATGATCAGTGGAACCTGCATTTCTGGGAAATAAAAAAACGAAGCGCGGCGGATTCTTATCGGTACTGATTTTTTTTATGAGCGAAGGCTTGTGCTTCGCAGCCATATTATTAGGCTGTCACTTTTATATTATTCCAAGGTTTCCAAACACTGCATAAAAATGACCTTCGTACTGAATTTGATTGGTCGTAAATACTGAACTATGAAACTTTAATAGCGGCAATAAAGTTCAGCTTTAAGACAGCGTTCACTTTATAAGTAAGTAATAAAACGAGATTATAGCTTATCCTCAGTCGATAACTGCAATGACACACTTTATTATTAGATGTTTCAGCGCCAGTGGTGCTAATATAGAAGAACACTACAATGACATCTGGACGCACAACACTGGAGTCCATCGGTGTAAAAGCGCTGAAAATAAAGTGATGAAACGCGATGCATTCAATTATATGTTATTTTTTAAAGGTGTTTTTTGTCGACATGAAATATGGGAGGTATATTAATACTGTATCAAAAAACGCCATTTTGAAAATAATTTTTCTCTCTAATGGCGAAAATTATGTAAACGTCTTAAAATCCTCTATTCTATTCTATTCTAAAAAATTGAATTCAGTAATTTTATTGTAGAAAGCGCCATCTGTTGACAATCTGTAAAACTAACATTTTTTTTAATTGTATATAGTGATGAAACTCTGCCCATAACAAATGCTGTGTCGCCCAGAAAATTTCTGTGTGACACCACACTGCGCCCATCACCCTGAGACATAAGTTCTTAAGCCTCATATGCCAGTGATTACGCTAGCTCAGAGTGCCCTTCAAACCGAAACACAGTAATGTTTGCACACTACTGCTTCACGGCAGAATAACTGGCCCTGGGATGGTACCTACGTAGACGGATTCCTGCATAGGAATCCTACCACCAGTACATGCGCGGCAGCTGTCGATTGGAGTTGTTTACATTCTTTATAGAAGGTAGGTGGCGCTATCTGCTTATAGTCACGATACTGTGCGAAATATTCTCACGGGTTAATAAAGTAGTCTAGTTTTATTCTATGCAGAACTGGCGTCAATATAAGAATTGTAATTAAATTTTATCCGTAAATTTCCTTTGTACTGATACCAGTACCAAGTCGTAACATGTTTGGCGGATGATGAAAAGGGTAGCTACACGCCAGATCGGGTGGTCTGATCTACGGAGGACGTCTCCTCCTCTGTTAGGATTAGACGTATATATAGTTCGCATCACAGTAACTTTTAATAGCACGATAATGGACGTATGTGATATTTATTGACCTTCACATGTGGCCACATAGATGTCGCCTTACATGATTTTTTTTTTGTGTATATTTATAACGATTAAGTATTTACGGGACTTTTGGCGCCAATTCGAAAAGTGGCCCAGCACTTTTTGTTTAATTCTTGGCGGATTATGATCACACTATATCTAACTAGCTTTAGTAAATGTAAAAAAAAATAGTGTGGTGCCGATGGAACAGATTCTGCCTCTCTTTCATCCCGTGAGTGTGGTACGAGTCGGCTATGGAAAATGCCTACAAGGTTTGGCCTTGTATTTGTGGAAAGAGTTAAAATCACTAATCCACAAATTTTTAAATATATTTATTCAATTTATATTCTTTATTGGAAACCTTATATGTAAATGAAATGACAAAAAGTTAATTGGTAAAAAAAGATAGACTAAGAGTGAGAAATGGGCGGTCTTATTGCTGACAGCAATATCTTCCAGACAACCGCTATGTATGTGTTTTTTTTTTATTTGATAGAGTTATGAAACAAGCAAAACGTTCACCCAATGTTAAGTGTAACGTCTGCCTATAACAGGTGCTGTGTCACCCAGAAAATGTCTGCGTGACACCGCACTGTATCCATCACCCTGAGACATAAGTTCTTAAGTCTCATATGCCCAGTGATTACGCTAGCTCACAGTGCCCTTCAAACCGAAACACAGTGATGTTTGCACACTACTGCTTCACGGCAGAATAATTGGCCCTGGGGTGGTACCTACCTAGACGGATTCCTGCCTAGGAATCCTACCACAATCAAACCACTGTGTACCAGACAGGTATGTAAAGAGGCGACGGCGGCCGCGGCTGTTCGACGTGCCGCGTAGTAAAATCACAGAGTTCATTTTATATATGAGAATAGAATTATATATATATATATATATATATATGTATGTATAATTCTATTCTCATATATAAAATGAATATGAAAATATATATATATATATATATATATATATTGTATATAATAGTGAACAGGAGAAATAAAAATTCTTAGCTTCCAGATATATCGCCGTGTAATGTCACATAGGATAGACAAAAGTTTTACATAGACCGCAGACACATTACACAAAAAAAAATACTGCATTAAGAGGCAATGCTTAACTATTGCTCTTATATAATTTAAGGCGCTTTGCGTAAACATGCCCCCGGGCGTTGAAAGCTTGTCTTTCAACACAATTACTTTTCTTCGCTTTGAGGTAGAAGGCAGATTTTGCTAAAAGCTCTTCGAACAACTCCGGTTGCAGTTCTGACATCAGCGACGCGGTTGACTCCGTCCGTCCCGGGATGAACAGCTATTATTCGACCCAATCGCCACTTTAGCGGAGGAAGGTTGTCATCCTTCAAGATCACCAGTGCACCTTCCTTCAGAGAGTCGACACTGGAACGCCATTTTGTCCGCAGTTGGAGTTCAGAGATGTATTCCTTGCTCCATCTTCTCCAAAAATGTTGACGAAGTTGCTCAATTCTCTGATAACGACTCAGTCTGTCCGGCAAATGATCTTCATAATCTTGCGAGGGCAGTGATGTGAGCGGCCGGCCAATGAGGAAATGTCCCGGGGTCAGTGAAAGTAGGTCGCTAGGATCTGCGGATAGAGGTGTCAGCGGACGGGAGTTCAGTACTGCTTCGATTTGGATCAGCACAGTGTTTAACTCCTCGTAAGTAAGATTAGAATTACCTAACACTCTCTTCAGATGGAATTTTATAGACTTCACACCTGCCTCCCAAAGACCGCCAAAATGAGGAGCGTTTGGAGGTATGAAATGGAAATCTATATTTTCATGAGCTAATTCACCAGACAGCAAGTTGCAATTGCTCTTAATAAAACGACCAATTTCATTATAAGCACCTACGAATGAGGTTCCGTTATCCGAGTATATATGTTTGGGTTTACCTCGACGCGAAATGAATCTACGAAGTGCTGATATATAATTCTTACTAGTTAAATCGCCTGCTAATTCGACGTGCACAGCTTTGGTCGTAAAACAAACAAAAATTAGAATATATACCTTTACTAGCTTACAACCGCGACCTTGCCGACTAGCTGACATAATAGGTCCAGCATAGTCCACGCCAACGCACTCGAAAGGAAAGCCACCGGGAGTCACACGTCGCTGCGGTAGATTGCCCATAATCGGGTTAACAACCTTTCCTTTAAAGCGGCAACATAAATGACATTGCCGGCAACAGTGTTTAGCTAAATTTAAACCTCCGATCGGCCAAAATGTTTCCTTTATTGAAGCTAGTAATAAACGGGGACCGGCGTGCATATGTTTTACATGCATATATTTGAAGAGCAACTTTGTAAAGGGATGAGTGGACTGTAACAAAACTGGGTGCTTCTTCTCATATGAAAATGATGCGTTACCCAAACGACCGCCGACGCGCATTAACTTATTATCATCTAAGAATGGGTTAAATTTTAAAAGATTGGATTTTTTTGACAAATTTTTGTTACATAATAAATTATCATATTCATTAAATGATTCTATTTGAGACTATTTAATTAAGACGTTTAAAGAATTTTGCAGTTCATTATTACTCAAATATGTAGTTTGTGGAGACTGTTTTTTACAAATATTGATAAATCTCAATATATAAGCCATAGACCGTTGCAATCTAACAAAATTCGAGAAACGCTCAAAATCAATAAGAGGCTTTTTAATGTTCTTTGTAAATAAGGAAACTTCTGAATGGGTTTCTGGTAATGTTTCGTTTAGTACAGGACTAGTAGGCCAATTAGAAACATCACCCTTTAGAAATTGTGGGCCAGACCACCACGAGTCAAGATCTTTAATTTTCTTTATATTCACACCGCGGGAAACATAGTCCGCCGGGTTTAAATCAGTGGGAACATGCCGCCAAGAATATGAACTAGTTTTTTCTAAAATTTCAGCGACACGGTTCCGAACAAATGGTTTTAACCGGTTAGGTAACATTTTTAACCAGCCTAAAACGATGGTAGAATCGGACCAAAAAACAACTGATCTTACTTGAACTCTTAGGGAACTTATCACTTTCTCGAATAGCTGTACTCCAACAAGAGCAGCGCAGAGCTCGAGCCTCGGTATTGTGATGGACTTTATGGGAGCCACACGACTTTTAGCTGAAAGTAAGCGTACCAACACATTATAATCATTAGCGCTGCGAACATATAGGCATGCGCCGTATGCTAATTGGGATGCGTCACTAAATATATGCAAGTCTATATTATTATATAAATCGCACAAAACGACTCGTGGAATACGTAAATTGTTGAGAAGCGATAAACTCTCTACAATTGCTACCCATGGTTTAATTATTTCAAGGGGCAATTGGTCGTCCCATGAAAGTTTATGCAACCATAACTTTTGCATTAAATGTTAATGTTATGAAGGTTTCATAGGAATTATGCATGGAGCTAGAAGTCCAAGGGGATCAAAGATCTGTGAAATTACAGAAAGCATTTCACGCTTTGTAAAGTTATTTAAGATGACTTCATTAATACAATAGTATAGTTCGTCGGTCTTGATGAACCAACTAAGACCTAACGTTTTACAGGGTTCTGTAGAACCGATATTTAAGTCGACCGATGAATTATTGGTATTTAAAATGACTTGAGGCTCATTCGATTTCCAGTTGCGGAGATTCATACCAGCTGAAGCTAGTACAGCAGAAACCTTGTCACGTATGTTCAACACATCCTGGACACTGTCTCCTCCACTTAACAAATCGTCAACGTAGAAATCATGGATTATTATTTCTGAGATTTTATTGTCGTTACAGTCGATTCCTAGCTGTTTGAGACATCTAGTAGCTAGATAGGGTGCGCTTGCCGTGCCATACGTAACAGTGTTTAACTGGAACGCTTTCATGGGCTGTGACGGATCATCCCTCCACACTATTTTTTGCAGATGTCTATCATCAGGATGTACGACGATCTGTCTATACATCTTCTCAACGTCGGCTGATATTGCGTATTTATGCTGCCTGAATCTCAAAAGTATTGACAACAGATCATCTTGTATGTTGGGCCCTACTAATTGCAAATTATTAAATGAAATACCTGAAGTGGTAGGGCTGCTCGCGTTAAAAACAACCCGGAGTTTGGTTGTTAAGCTGCTCTCACGAATAACTCCATGGTGTGGTATAAAATATTCTACTCTCTGTGAATCAAATGAACACTCGGACATATGACCTAATGTAAAATATTCTGACATGAATTGACAATAGTTGTGTTTAAATTCAGGCTGACCTTTGAATCTGCGCTCAAGAGAAAGTAAACAATGTTTAGCGCGTTGTAAGGAACTGCCCAAAATATCACGTGATTTTTTCAGTGGTATTCTCACACAGAAACGACCGTCTTGCTGACGAGCTGAGTTTTTAATAAAATGTTCTTCGCACAATTTTTCTTCTTCAGAGAAGACTGATGACTGATGGCGAACCTCCTCGAGGTGCCAAAAACGCATTAAGAGGTTTTGAATGTCATCAACATTATCATTGTGCGAAAAGACGTTATTACTCGAATTAATTACTAAATGTGACTTTAATTTGGAAATCGGTTGTGGTACAAGGCCGCCATTAATTAAGGGACCTGAAACTAGCCATCCTAACCTAGATTCGTAAAGTACCGGCTTGCCGTTTCCTAAATTAATTTTACGTAACCCTAAAAGGTCCCAAAAAACATCCGCACCAATTATTATATCTACCGATGATGGTGTGTGGAAATGGGGATCGGCTAAACAAAGGTTACTTGGTAGATTTAACTCTTTTAACGATAGTTGCTGACTAGGTACTTCGTCAGTTATGGTAGGTAAGATGAAACAAAAAAGATTGGTAGTAAATTCTTCGTTTAACGATTTTATAGGTAAGCAACACATTTCGCCTATGTGCGACCTCGAATTATTAATTCCTAATAAGGATTCGTTAACATTAACTGTTGGTAAATTTAATAACCTACTTAATCTTTCAGTAATAAGGCATGAAGTGCTACCACAATCAAGAACAGCGCGAGCTAGGTATTCACTATTGTTGTTATCATAAGTTTTTAAAAGGGAAGTGGCTAAGAGTACCTGAGTTTTGCTATGTAAATAAGTTGAGATTTGTGCAGATAATGTGACGTTATTATTACCAGTGGGTTTCTCTTCGCATGACGTAGCCGGAAGAGGGGTCGGACTGTCCTCTGGCTTAGTAGAAACATTGGACGCCGGTCTAAGCTTCATATCTGAAATGTGAATCAAAGTGTTGTGCTTCCTTTTACATATTTTGCAACCACTTGATTTACATTGGTTGGCGTAGTGACCAGAACGTAAACAATTAAAGCACACTTTAAATTGCGGTAATAATTCCAATCTTTGATCACAATTAAGCCCTAAAAACTTCGAACAATTATTTAAATTGTGATCAGCCTTGCAATTAGGACATGACTTCGACTGAGACGTCCTATTATTCCCATTTGATTGAGGTTGGGTATTAGTGACTGACACCATGCTTTTAATTTTATTATTATTTTTGCTGTAATTAATTTGAGAATTTCGAGATAGCTCCAATGTTTCTAACAGGTCTGCACGATTTCTTAAAAATGTAAAAATAGCTTCTAAAGGAATAGTTTGATTATAGTCTAAGCGACCTTTGTACTCCTCCCACTCTCGATATGTTTTTAAATCTAATTTGTGAGTAATTATGTGAATTAATAAGGTGTCCCAATGATTAACGGGTTCTCCTAATGACTCAAGCGCTCGAAGGTTTTTATTCAGGGTGTCAATAAGACGCTTTAAAATAAATGACGATTCCTTTGTAATAACCTCAATGTTAAATAATGCCGTGACGTGATTTTGAATCAAAAGACGTTTATTATTAAACCGTTCACATAATAAATTCCATGCCACAGAGTAATTAATCGCAGAAAATTCAATCGATTGAATAACCACGGCAGCTGTCCCTTCGAGTGAGGCGCGAAGATAATGAAACTTATTAATGTTATCGATATCATCATTCGAATGTATTAAACTAGAAAAAGTATCATGAAATTCTAGCCAATTGTCATACGACCCACTGAATGTTGGAAGTTTTATCGTAGGCAACTTAACTAGTTTATGATTATTATTACGAGATAAACATTTTTCACTACTACCGCACTCTGTATTATTTTGTCAGATTAATTCTTGAGCTTTTGCAAGGATTTTATAATATAACGATTCGAATTCATTACGCTCATTTATCTGACTATTAATGTCGTCAACTATACACTCTAATCTTAATTGAACCTCATCGTATTGTTCGTATAATGATTCAATTTTACTTACGCGCAACTGCAGTTCGCTAACCTGGGATGTGCTTAATGAACTCTTTAATTCACTGAGATAATTATTAAACGCCGTTAGACGACCCTTAAAACTTGCCCGTTTTTTGATTAACTCTCTCTCCTCGGTCATTTTTGGATAAAGGCGAAAATTCTATAAAATAATCACAAAATGTTAATGTATTTTAACCAAGGCCTGTAACACTGTGCTAAAATAGATCCTTTCTTCCTTTTCTTTGTTCACCTCTTCAAGGTGACCCCGGACGTCTTCACAAAATTTTTCAAAAACTCCAAATTCGTAGATTTTGTGAAAATTATTATCTTCAAACGTAAATCCAACGTAGCTGTTCAAATTAGGCTCGAAGGATCATGTATATAATAGTGAACAGGAGAAATAAAAATTCTTAGCTTCCAGATATATCGCCGTGTAATGTCACATAGGATAGACAAAAGTTTTACATAGACCGCAGACACATTACACAAAAAAAAATACTGCATTAAGAGGCAATGCTTAACTATTGCTCTTATATAATTTAAGGCGCTTTGCGTAAACATATATATATATATATATACCCGACCCGACAGACGTTGTCTTTTTCGAACGATGGCTTGCGTGCTGTTAATAGATTCAGCAAACGATAATTCGATATTGAAATTATCGATAAACTATATACTGAGTGACGTTTGTCATTTTCCTAGAACTCTATCGCAGCGCCACCTACCGGGTCCAATTCTGAACCTAAACCATCCAGGGAACCACACAAACACACACAAAAAAATTCATCAACATCGGTCCAGACGTTTAGGATTAGTTCAGTGACATACACACCCACAGAAGAATTATATATACATAAAGATATATGGATACGGATATATAGGAAGGTAGATATTTTTTTTATTATTATTAAGATGGGCTTTTAAGAAAGGTACATGATTTTACGGTAGTTAGATTTTAACATGACATGTTTAAATCATCCTATTAGTAAATAAAAGACAAGTAAAAATGCAAAATTTTACAAAAACCAAATACTAAAGAAAAGACAAGTAAAAAGACAAAATTTTACATAATTTTTTTCTCTTTAAAGATGATAAAACTTAGCAAACGTAGGAGTACATGATAAGGCGCCAATTACGGGCGCATTACACTGTGCTCAATGAGGTCGTCGACATTTCTACTTGTAGTTAGAGCGATTTTCAAAGGATCACTTCGTTCTGTGTTATATATAAGTTTACTGGCCGATGCCCGCGATTTCGTCAGCGTGAATAAAGGTTTTTAAAATATCCCGTGGGAACTATTTGTTTTTCCGGAATAAAAAGTATCCTATGTCCGTCTCCAGGACGCAAGCTATCTCTGTGCCAAATTTCGTCAAGATCGGTCCAGCGATTGAACCGTAAAAAGGTAACAAACAGACAGAGGGACAGAGTTACTTTAACATTTATAATATTACTATGAATGTTAGTTATCTCTTATATTTAGTTTAATTACTACATTGTCGCATTAGGAAAATTTTGGAATTGTAGAAAGTTGATAATAAATTACAAAAAATCATCACAGTTACCGAATGGTGGCGGAATAGCAGTGTCGAAAAATACAAGCAACGAAGGCCTAAGGTGTAGTGTAACTACTACTTCGCTTTATAAGCGTTACGTATA
This sequence comes from Luehdorfia chinensis, assembly GCA_019845155.1. Taxonomy (NCBI): domain Eukaryota; kingdom Metazoa; phylum Arthropoda; class Insecta; order Lepidoptera; family Papilionidae; genus Luehdorfia; species Luehdorfia chinensis. The sequence continues at coordinate 5,234,763 of JAHVAK010000390.1, forward strand.
TCGCACTGACAGTGAACAATACACTGCAGGTACATTTTGAAATCGAATAAACACAATCTGAGTGTCTTATATACAGTTGGAAATAATAGTGTTGAAGACTTTTCAGCCTATCTTCGAGTTGTAAGTATTGTGTGTTATATGCATATAGCAAAGGAATACAATTTGAGTATCCTGCAACGAATTTTTACTTTGCAGTCATTCTCATTTGGTAATTTGCAAGATTGACTTTTGGCGCCAGCTCGAAAAGTGGCGGTAGTGTTTTTATATAATTTTGTAATTTCTGTATATATTTGGAGTTTTGATGTTTAATATTTATAGTTTATTATGCAGCAAGTGCTCCTGAAAGTGTACAGTCATTGGAAAATTCAACTCAAGACTAATTTTGTGCTTTTTGTTTTGTCGCCATCAGTCCAGCAAATCTTCAGTAAAAGTCAACTATCATTTTACTGTTGATCGAAATCGAAATTTTAACGAAGATTCGAAGGTATACTTGGATATATGGCTGACTCCGTGCAGGTCAAGAAATGGAGAAATAAATAAATAAAGTGAAAGGATCATCTCATCATCATTATCATTTCAGCCTACCATAGTCCACTGATGAACATAGGCCTCCCCCATAGATTGCCACAAAGCACGGTCCTGAGCCACCTGCATCCATCGACTTCCCGTAAAATCGCGCAGGTCGTCGCTCCATCCAGTGGAGGGTCGCCCTACGCTGCGTTTGCCGGTACGAGGTTGCCACTCTAGAACCTTTCTTCCCCATCGGTTATCGGTTCCACGGGCTAAGGATTATCTATTTAAAGTCTAATGTTAAGGATCAGGCATTGTCAGTGTAAATGCATATATGAGAGTGATTAATAATTTGAATTACTAACTAAAAATAAAAAAAAAATAAAAAAAAATTATATAGGGATACCAAGACTAAAACACGCGTTTTTTAAATTTTTGTCTGTCTGTCTGGTTGTTTGTCCGCGTTAATATGCGAAACGACTGAATCGACTTTAACGGGACTTTCATTGGCAGTTAGACGACTTTTCAGAGAACAATCTAACCTACTTTTTACTGCGAAATATTTAGGGTTCCTGTGTAAGGTTTGAAAAACTATAGAAATTAGAAGCTCTGCAGGTGGACGTATCACTCGGCTTCTATTCCCATTTTGGTCATTATTATTAAGTTCATTGCAGTTTTAGTTAGCAATTTTAGTTTTATTATAAACTTAATATATTGTTTGTAAATGTCTAACTAATAACCATACAATAGTTTATTTCGAACGAGAAATCCATATTTTTTTATTTGATTAAATTGACGGCCACGAGCACAACGTTCACCTGATGGTAAGTGCAACGTCTGCCCATAACAAGATGCTGTGTCACCCAGAACATTTCTGTGTGACACCATACTGCGCCCGTCACCCTGAGACATCAGTTCTTAAATCTCATATGCCCAGTGATTACGATAGCTCTCAGTGCCCTTCAAACCGAAACACAGTAATGTTTCACATTACTGCCTCACGGCAGAATAACTGGTATGAAAGTCGAATCTTAACTACTATAACATCGACTCGATTTTGGCTTTTAAAGTAAATTAGGGGTATAACTGTCCCAAAGCTGGACACATTCCATCAAGATTGGGCTCTGGAATGTTTGTAGGTATTTGTAATTAAACTAGACGTATGTTTATTTCGATTCCAAGTTCAAGAATTATTATCTATGATTACTTTATTACGATAAGATATAAAGGTAGTTGATTTTAACAATATAAAAACTTGTATTAAATTCAAAATGGAGGCGAAATAGGCCATTCTTTGTAAAAATGGTATTTAAAAAATGCATAACAACGTAAATTGTTATTTAGAAAAGTTTAGTATCTATGTTCAACGTTTTTATTCTTTTTATTTCATAAAGTGATGAAACGAGCAAAACGTTCAACTGATGGCAAGTGCAACGTCAGCCCATAACAAATGCTGTGTCACCCAGAAAATTTCTGTGTGACACCAAACTTTGCCCATCACCCTGAGACATAAGTTCTTAAGTCTCATATGCCCAGTGATTACGCTAGCTCTCAGTGCCCTTCAAACCGAAACACAGTAATGTTTGCACACTATTGCTTGTATTGTGTCTTGTGGCCACTATTATATCTCTTACGCAGTTGATAGCTTCTAACAATATTCGGAAGTTGCATCCGTGGTTCTAAAACAGAGGTCATCATTTACAGACGACGACAATACTAATAAAGGAAAGAAAGTAAGAATAAGATAAAGATAAGACTAAGATCCGCCCCGCATGCAAAATTTAAAATGGTGTGTATTACCCAGTTTTTGAAGAGCACCGCCCGCCCTCCCTCAACCTCACAAGCAAACCATATCAAGTGATAATGCCTCGTTTTGAGGTAAAACATGTGTCCTGTTCTCGACTTCAGTGGTGGTGTATTGCCTAGTGGTAGTGTTGTAGTGGTGGAGATTATCTGCGGGCGGCTCCTGGTGGTGGTATTGGTATAGCTTGTGCACGCTGTTGAGGGCGGGCGGGCGGTGCTCTTCAAAAACTAGGTAATAGACACCATTTTAAATTTTTCATGAGAATCTTAGCAAATTAACTTTCTTTCCTTTATTATAATGGATTTGCGCAAAGTAACGCCTGATTTATATTATATATACTAACGACCGCGTGGCCTAGTGGTCAGAGTACCTGACTTCTAAGCCGCGGGTCCTGGGTTCGAATCCCAGCCGGAGCCAACATTTGTGCTCCACCAGACCCGAAAACCAACGTTTTTGTTTTAACATAAAACGTTGGTTTTCGGGTCTGGTTGTGTTGTGATTGTCCCCGTGTTTCTGACACTGCATCCTAGCCTACCTCCGATCTTATCGCATCAGCGTTACATCGAGCGCGGGTAGGTTGGGACGAGTGAGTGCCTCTGTGTTTGCGCGTACACTTGTGGCACTATAATATCTCCTGCGCAGTTGATGACTCTCGACAGTAGTCGGCAGTTGTCGCCGTGGTCGAAATCGGCTAGGAGAACATCATCATCATATATATACTATTAAATATATTGATTCTTTAACCTTATAGTATTACATTTTGAGTTCTAAGAATCTAATAAAATAATGCTATTGGCGTAAAATAGTAGTTTTAACACTGCCTACATTTTTGAACACATTGTCAACCTTGGTCTGGAATTTGAATACGAATTATCGGTGATAACCAATATCAAACTTTAATCCTTAATAATTTATGATTGCAGTAAGAATTTGCATTATATCGGATTGATTTGGATTCTTATCTGCGACGCATGAAACCGCGAAACCTTAATACGATGTAAAAAATAATACGCGTGACTTTATAACAATGATATCTCTAACTGAATAATCGCTCGGATTCAAACAAAAACTTAAGAGGTATCGTTAACAACAATTTCGATAGTATATCTCATACGTAATGATACCTCGTTAAGGGAAATAATAGATTTATTTCATTAGAGCTCGTGGACCGGATCGCATTTGTTGTAAATGAGCGACGGTACAAGGTAGCTAAAAATGGCTGGGAATCAAAATGGAAGTACAGCAGACCCTGTTCCAAGTTCTAGGAAGGGAAGTAAAACAGAATTAAGAGGGAAAAGCACGTCCGAAAAGCCGTTAGAGCTGGATGATGTTCTCGTCAATGAGCTGGGACAGTTTGGCCTCTTTCAGCTCAGAAACATACTCTTGGTTGCATTGCCCATCATATCCTCAGCTTTTATGAGCGAATATATTTTTTCCGCAGCTGCAGTTCCACATAGGTAAGTTAATTCACATGTAACACTAAAAAATAAATATTGTTAAGAATTTTTTATTTTTTTTTTATTTTATAAAGTGATGAAACGAGCAAAACTTTCACCTGATGGTAAGTGCAACGTCCGCCCACAACAAATGCTGTGTCACCCAGAACATTTCTGTGTGACACCACACTGCGACTGTCACCCTGAGACATCAGTTCTTAAGTCTCAAATGCACAGTGATTACGCTAGCTCACAGTGCCCTTCAAACCGAAACACAGTAATGCTTGCACACTACTGCTTCACGGCAGAATAACTGGCCCTGGGGTGGTACCTACCTGGACGGATACCTGCATAGGAATCCTATCACCAGCAAAATTATTAATTTCTTATATTTACGAGAATATTCAAAACAACTGAAACTATCTGGTTATCGCAGTTTTACCGCAGTTTATTCAGATGTTCCAGGAAGAGGCTGCTGCCCATCCCCTGGTTGTTATTTTCCCTCTGTCGACCTTTACGAAACCCAAGGGATGTGATGGGGTGGTAGATTCTCTAAGACCGACACCACACATTTGGATGCGCGATAATAATATGTTAAATTTTGTAGATGCCAAATTCCAGAATGTGGGGAGACCGGTAAGGACTTCGATTATGAACCCAAATGGATTCTGAACGCTGTTCCCGAAACCAGCACCGGATTTTCCAGCTGCGAGAGATATTCTCCTGTAGGACTCAACGGTAGTCTTGACGACTGTCCCGCAAATATCTTTGATCAGCAAAATACAATATCCTGTGATGGCTTTATTTATGGAAGGGAGAATTCTGTAGTATACGACGTAAGTATTTGAAATATTTTTTTTTTATTGGAGTAAGGGACGAGACGAGCTAAACGTTCACCTGATGGTAAGTGCAGTGTCCGCCCATAGCAAATGCTGTGACACCCAGAATATTTATGTGTGGCAGGACATTACGCCCGTCCCCTTGCGACGTCAGTTCTTAAGTACAGTAGCTCTCAGTGCCCTTGAAACCGAAACACAGCAATGTTTGCACACTGCTGCTTCTCAGCAGAATAACTGGCTCTGCGATGGAACTTACATAGACTAATTCCTATAAGAATAATTCAGCAGCTATCAGACAGGGCTGTAGTGACTCGCACGCATTGATAGTAAAATGCCTAACCCAAATCGAAGGTTGGGAATCGCAGTACCATTTGGTAGGCGGGTTGTTGAGCGCAATACTACTCTATCCAGAGTGGTGGGCAAGACTTGTCACTGTCTTTCTCTTTCCGGGAAAGACCAATGATGATGATGACGATGATAAGGGGACATGAAAATTACTAAAACCGGCTTATTTTTACTACTTTATTGCTTTTTATTATGTCTTATTAAAATGTGAACTCCTTCAGTTCGACCTGGGTTGTCAAGAATGGCTGCGGACTCTTGCTGGTACTCTAAGTAGTGTTGGTACACTGCTCGTACTTCCTGTGACAGGCTACATCTCTGACCGATTCGGACGACGTATGGCCTTAGTCATTAGTGTCTTCAATTTGGCGCTGTTGGGTCTAATACGAGCGTTCTCCGTCAACTACACAATGTATCTCGTTCTACAACTTCTCCAGACTACGTTTGGTGCTGGCACTTTCAGTTCGGCTTATATTTTTGGTAAGAACTAAACTTCGTTAGACATACATGATTTTTTTTTGTAGACATGTCTAATTCTTTTCTTCACAATGTTAAACCCGAGTACTGATTGCAATTTATAATCACCACTGTACTCCATGGCATGTCCACGGCTGAACACAGACCTGCCCCTATCGGTTATCTTACTTGTGGCAGGATTCCTATGCTGGAATCCGTCTAGGTAGGTACCACCGCATGGCGTAAGATTTCTGCCGTGTGCAAACATTACTGTATTTAGGTCTGGAAGACACTGATAGCTAGTGTAATTTCAGGGCATATGATACTTTAGAACTGATGTCTCAGGGAGTAGGTCACACAGAATGGTGTTGGTTAAAACAGTATTTGTTATTAGACTATGTTGTACTTAACATCATGTGAATAATATCTTTAAAAAAAAAACTCGACCTTGAATGCGGATAAGATATAGTTTTTGCTGTAATTTAATGGTACATGAATTAATTTATATAAAATAACAATTTCAGCGGCGGAATTGGTTGGCCCCAAGTATCGTGTGATCACCAGTGCGACGTCTTCTTCCATGTTCGCTGTGGGCCAAGTGGTACTTGGCGGTGTAGCGTGGCTTGTCCAACCATGGCGGTACATGATCATGGCTCTTCATATCCCCTGCTTCCTTATTGTGGTCTACTTCTGGATATTGACCGAAAGCGTGCGTTGGCTTCTCTCAAAAAAGAAATACGAAGAAGCGCGAGTTGTTCTGGAGAAAGTGGCTAAAGTCAATAAGACTTACATAAGCGAAAAATCAATGGAAGCGCTAATGAATCCTCCACCACCACCGGAATCTTCAACGGTAAGCTTTTATATTTCATTCTGTGTATGTCCGCATATATCCTACGGCAGCCTTTCTAGCGCACTGGCATCACATCACTTTGAATAACATTAGTTTCAGGCTGTATTCGACGACGTTTCCTTTACCATTAATTTTAACGGTTCTATGACGACAGCGTGGTCTAGTTGTTAGAGTACCTGACTTCTGTGCCGCGGGTCCTGGGTTCGTATCCCAGCAACGGCTAATGTATGTGCAAAAACATAAAACTGCTAATTTTCGGATATGGTTGTTTTCTGCATGTAAATTTTAAGTCTGTTAACGCACTCACGATATAGGGAATTCATTGTGCGGGCATCGTTTTAAGAAAAAAAAGAAAATAGAAAATCAGAGCACCTCTGTAGGTACCACAGCAACGCCAGTTATTCTACGGCCAAGCAGTAGGGCAAGCAATTGTTTTTGGTTAGAAGGGCACTTTAGTTAGTGAAATTACGGAGCATATGAGACTTAACATTTGATGTCAAAGAGCGACGAGCGCAGAGTGCCGTCAGAAGAGGCTTTGCAGGTTAAGTTCTGGATGACTTAGCACTTACCATTATGTAAACGACTTGCTCGTCTCGTCAGACTATTAAAAAAAATACTTGTAAGCTAAATAATAAACCTAACCGTGTTTTAAGTGGCTTAAGGGAATCTACCACCCCATCTCATCCCGTGGGTGCAAAATAAAAACCAAGAGATGGAAAGCAAAATCTTCCTGGAATATCTGAATAAATAAACTGCGGTTGCCAACTCGCCTGTCAAGCGTAGCAACTATGGCAAAATCCCCTCAAAATGCCACAAAAGTTAGTAGCTATTACTAACTTTTGTGGCAATCGATGGGGGAGGCCTATGTTCAACAGTGGACTAGTGATAGGCTTAAATTGTGATGATGAGGAACTTATATAACAACTTGCATAATAGCATATTTTAAATAATGATGTCTTTACAGGGTAGTTCGAGTATGATCAAAACGATCATAAACTCTCCCGTGCTGCTCCGTCGCGTGTGCACAACGCCCATCTGGTGGATCACTACCACATTCGTCTATTACGGCCTTTCAATCAATTCAACCAGTCTCTCGGACACCATATACCTCAACTTCATCCTTACCTGCGCTATAGAGATCCCTGGATACATTACCGCCGTCCTTATCCTGGACAGGATTGGAAGGAAGGCTACTTTGTCGAGCGGATTCTTTTTGAGTGCCGGCTGTAACATCGCATTCGTTTTTATTCCCGCGGGTAAGTTCTTTTTGGTCATTATTGTATATTTTTATAGAAAAGGCAATCTGTACTTATTTTCAATGTTTGATGGTTTCGAAAAAGTTTCAAATCCACCGTCGAGTTGAGAACAGTACTGACGCGTTCCTTATAGTGAGCGATGCGAAATGGGGTCTCCATTTCGCATCGCAGTTACTGGTGGTAGGAATCCTATGCACGAATCCGTCTAGTAGATATACAAATAGACAGAATAATTGGCACTGTGGTAGTATCTACAATACCGCGATGTCAATTATTCTGCCGCTAAGCAGTAGTGTGCAAACATTCCTGTGTTTCGGTCTGAAGGGCACTATTAGAACACTGAAATTTTCTGGGTGACACAGCATTTGTTATGTGGCAATTACCATAAATAATATTTATGTAGTGTTGTGTGGCTTTTCAAAAATATTTATAAATATATTAGTTATGATTACCTATATCCGTATAATCTTAATTTTTGATATCGTATCGCAATTCACGTGATTACTATATAAATAATTATCAAAAACTGCCGCACGACCTTAATCGAAATAAAATCGACATTGATGAATATATTGTGTGATTAAATATTATCCATATCATTGTTTTGATGTGTGAAGCGGGAAAAAAATGAATCAAGCGTTATTCGTCAGCAATGCTTGATAATCAAATAAGCTTGTGAACGTCTAAGGAAGATATAACATCCTAATTTTAATAGAGAAGATGGTTAGGTGTTACCACCAGCTTGGGATCCTATAATTACTAAAATTAAATCAAAAACCAAGCATACCACTGCAGGACACAGTGAGCTCTTTCTGCGTAGATCGGACCAAAAATAATAAATAAAAATCTGAAGGTTAACCCGTTAACTATGACGTCAGGACATCTGTCACCTCAGTCCTCCCGTGACCATGGGTGCTGTAAAGCACTCGAAACGTCGGGTTATAAATAGTCTAATTAAACGCGATAAAATGCGTAAAAAAGTTTCATTTAAAAAAAAAGAAGTAAAAGATAAAATTGCAGTGATCAAACTATATGTATTGTAACTTTACTATTAAATTTTCAGAACTGACCATTTTGAGGTTGATTATATTCCTGCTGGGCAAGTTCGGGATCTCCGTCGTTATGACGTCGCTGTATTTGTTCACATCAGAGTTGTACCCCACCGAATACCGTCATAGTCTGCTCGCCTTCTCCTCCATGATTGGCAGGATTGGCTCCATCTGTGCTCCGCTTACGCCGGCACTGGTACGCTGTTATTTTTTAAATCATTTATTGATTAGCAAAACATATCCGAAGTTGACATTTCTGTAATTAAATAATCTACCTCTTCAGTATGGGATGTGTATGTTTTTAACGAATAAATATCTTTCTATTCTATTCTACATTGAGAAGGACTTGGCATAGAATCTCACTCTCTTTATCAATCCCGTAGACACCCGGAGGGTTGTAAGAGTCGACTAAGGGCTAGGAAGACTTTTGGCGCCAATTCGAAAAGTGACGGTAGTGCTTTTATTGAATTTTGTAATTTCTGTGTGTAATTTGAGTTTTGATGTTTAATATTTATAGTTTATTATGCAGCATGTGCTCGTGAAGACGTAAAGTGATTGGAATGGAAGATTCAATTCAAGACCAAAATTGTACTTTACGTTTTGTCTCAGTCTAGCAAATTCTCCATCTCCATCATCATTCATCAGTCCAGAAAATCTTCAGTAAAAGTCAACTATCATTTTGCTGTCTATCGAAATGAAATCTTTACTATAATTAAATCATTACTCGACATTGACAAAAATAGCTCAATTTGGTAGCCTTTTGTCAGGACCAAAAAAGAAGAACAACTGCGAGGAATATCCTATAGTTTGCGACAGGTAAAGGAAAAGCGAAACTGGCGAATCAACCAGTGGCGTGCATACATGTCTAATTTGCAAGACATCTGGTACCGTGATCACCAGACCGCTTGCCGTATGTGGTGATGATGGCAAGTCTTCCCTACTTGGGAGACGCCTGTGTAAGTAGTGGACTATTCACAGATTAATAGATGCCACTCTCAATTGTTTTCTGGGTGTGGTTTTCTCTGTGAAACTAAAGGGAAAGCCAAGATCATCAATCCGCCTGCCAAGCGTGGTGTCTGTGGAAAATCCTAAGTTCCTTCTTCTTGGGAGAATGCTTTAAGTAGCAGTGGGCTATTAACAGGTTGGTGATGATAATAAAGAAGAAGATAGATCGATCATGATAAAACGTTTACTGAAACTCATAAGAGGAGAAGAATCTTATAATATCACTAAAATACAAATATTATATTATCAATATACATTGTATTCTTTTCAGATGATATACTGGCCAGGCATTCCATCAATGATGTTCGGTATCATGGGCTTCCTGTCAGGACTATTGGTGCTCACGCAGCCAGAAACCCTCGGCACTAAGATGCCTGACACACTAGCTGAAGCAGAGGCTCTTGGGAGCCCTGAATCCAAGTTACAAAAGTGAAACTGATCGATCTGAGTAGAAGTAGCCAGTTTAATTTATGAATAATAAGATATAATTAGAATCGAAACTTGATGACTAAGCAATGATCAAAGGACTGCTTGTTTATCAGTATTTTTAATATAGTTTATTTAATGGCTTAGCAGTCAGAGTAGTTGTGATAAAATTTTAAAGTTTTCTCAACGGTGTACAGTTGTCTATTGAGTCGGTGCCTTAAATTCTTTAACGAAAACTGTATTTCTAGACTATGTAAATCTTTTGTTTAGTTTTAGTTGAGCACCATTTTGTGGTGTTTTCAAAAGCTCTATCGACACTAGAAAACCTTACCATATACACAAGTCTAAAACATTATTTTTATTTATTTTTTATTGAACCGTACAATAAGTAAAGGAACAAAAGGCGGACTTAATGCTAACAGCATTCTCTGCCAGTCAACCCAAGAGCAGTGAGTAAACAACGAAGGCGGTTACTAAAGGAAAATAATATTATTCAATAAATAAATGTATATACATATATATACATACATGAACATATCTAAATACTATATGACAAAATATACGAATACGATACTTTTAATACAATAGCCGTGTGGTGGCGGCTCGTTAAAAGAACACTACCACTCCATCTCATCCAATGGATCTCGTAAAAGGCGAGTAATGATTTAAACTGCACTGTGCATCCATCAGCGCACAGTGGCGATGAGCTCACCACCTATCACACTAAGTGCATTACATTGTTTTGGTGAAACTTTGATTGTGGCAGTCTGATCTGTTTTTGCAGTGAGTGCCCAGTCTCTGACTACCCCTTATGGGATACAGTCGTGATCGTTCGTATGTATGTATGTAATACAATATAAATTCTATGGCATATGACCGTAACTATACCTGAGAATTATGCGACCCCAGAATACTTATATTCTGATTTATAACAGACGAAATTCGCACATATTCTCACCGAATGTTGATCCTTTATGAGCAAACGTAGCGTGCATCTGGGCAAATATGTTTTAAGCGTAGGTGAAATAAAAATCGTCTTAAGATATCGTGTATAATGCTGCAACACATTCCTAGTGCACATTCCAAGTATGGAGATGAACTATAGCTTTAGCGGCGTCTTGCAAGGACCGGAGTGCCCTTTAAACCGAAACACAGTAATGTTTGCACACTACTGCTTCACGGCAGAATAACTGGCCCCGGGGTGGTACCTACCTAGACGGATTCCTGCATAGGAATCCTACCACCAGTGAAATATGCCTACCAGTGAAATACCTCGACCCATTCTACAGGATACCGTCATTGATAAATACATTAATGTTTTTCGTACGAACGTAATATTTTCAAAAATAACGACGTAAGTGTCAAAATATTAGTCTCCCTGAATAGTTCTCGTAGCAATAATATAAATAGTAGAAATGCTTGTTTTATGCAAAATAAATATTGTTTACAATCTAGCTGCGGATCCCCACAGTAATACGCCATAGGACATAATACTGTGGAAGTATGCAACATCTACTAATTTAGCAGTAGCTTCATCAGTCAGCTGTCTAATCTTTCTTATTGCAAAAATGGCAGAACTTAATTTCGGAGCTATTTTCTTAATGTGTGCTCTCCACTGTAACTTGGAATCAATAGTGGTTCCAAGGAATACAGTTGAATTTTCAAACGTACGATTAGAATTCTGTAAATTAATATTAATATTAGGCGCCGACTTAGACATATTAAAGTGTAAAAATTTTGTTTTGCCTGCATTATAACTAAATTGTTTGCCGCAAACCAATTTGGAAACAATATCTAGAGCTTCATTGGGCTGTTCCAGCGTTAAGTTATTTCTGTTAACTTTAAACGAGAATCCCTGAGGAACACCCATTTTTACTGCACGGCCTTATGACATAACACCGTAAATGGCAACTTTGTGAGTTCTATTTGTAAGGTAAAAGGAAGATAAAAGTTCCAGAGAGACTTCACGAAAGCCGTAATATTTAAGTTTACATATTAAATTTTTATGATTCACGCAGACAAAGCCTTTGAGAGATCACAAAACACACCGACTGTGTCATGAAGATCTTCTCAGGCTTGTAGAACATGTGAGGCTAGTTTAACACCGGCTATCGTTGTTGACCTTCCTTTTGTAAAGCTGAATTACTTGACTAAAATGAACGAGCATTTGCTGTAGCATGACTTTTTCAAATATTTAACTAAAAGCTGGCAACACAGAAAAAGGACGTCAATTTGAAGAAATTTCTATTAAAAATCATCGCCGATATTGGGGCTATATCGATAATAATTATATCTATTGCCCAGATCGAGAGCCCACAGAGATCTTCTGTTTTCTTTTTATTTAATTTGCTAAATGCTTTTACGATATATGAAAGGGCTAATGTGATTAAAACAAAAGTTGGGAATGTCAATATATACATGTTCCCTTAAATATGACTCTGAAACTACAGCACTTAACTGCAAATGTTTAGTAGTTTCTGCAGGTAAATTTGAAAAAACTTCAAGAAACTCTTTGTATGTATCTTTTACTACATTATCACTGAATTTCAGAGCAAAGTATTCATTTAAGTGTTATGCGTGCCAGTTTCTAAATTAAGTACATTCCATGTGGTAAAGCCACATTTTATTAGAAGAAAACTTAATTTTATTGCTTAAAAAATCAGCTTTTGCTTTCAAACAAACATTTAAAAAACACCACGCCAAACAAAACGCAAAACAAACGCCACCAGGAACCGCCACCAGGTACCCTCCACCAACCACTACAATACCACCACTAGATAAGATACACCACTGAAGTCGAGAACACGACACGTGTTTCGCCCCAAAACGAGGCATTATCAACGCTTGTAGTGGTTGGTGGAGGGTACCTGGTGGCGGTTCTTGGTGGCGGTGTTAGTTTGCTTGTGCACGCTACTGAGGGAGGGCAGGCGGTGCTCTTCAAAAAACTAGGTAATATACACCATTTTTATATTTTGCATGCGGATCTTAGCAAAGTAACTTACCTTCCTTCATTGTAATGGATTTCCGCAAAGTAGCGCCTGATTCTATTAACCATATAGATTGTGTCTACTCTTTCTAATTCCTTTAGTTGCCCACTCACTAAAGCATATTTTTTTACGAATATTAACTACCTTTCTAAATACTTTATTATGTTCGTTAGAAATTGCATAAAAAGGTGTTAAATGTGCTATCAGGGTCATTCAAAGATAAAGTAAACTCAGAAAGTTTTAACTGAACATTGTGTTTGAATCGGTCAATTATGTTCCTGGTCATAAGTCTACATTCATTTAACATACTGTCATTAATATGTTTGGAGTCCAACTGTATCTTTAAAGATTTGTGATCTGATCTGACTCCATTTAATACAGTTTTTTAATATTTTACAGTTAACTATAATATTATCAATACCAGTAATATACATTGTAGATTAAAACAGTTAAAAAGAGAAACAAATCGCTTTTTGTCTAGAGTTTCACTTAACAGATCGATATTAAAGTCACCACAAATCACTGTTTTTTTCTTACTTTTAAAAACTTTTCTCAAGACTTCTTCCATTATAATCATAAATGCTGTGAAGTCAGCAGAAGGTGGTCTATAAATACATATAAATAGATATCCATCCGTTTATGCACAAGCAATCGCACACTGACGTTCAACAAAACGTGCCACAATATCTTTTCTTTCGTTAAATTTTAAAGTATTTTTAAATAAGATTAAACAATAACACAACGGTTAATATTTTGGTATAATAAACTTAGTTTTTGAGAGTATTGTTTCTCTTTTGTCAGCCTAACATTACTAAACAGACATTGTAAACTTACAAAAGAGACATTGTACTATTCTTGTCAGGTCTTAGAATTATATAGGGTATTTTTATTCGGAGTTTAAAAATAAAAGTTAAAATGATAAAAGTTGATTCTTGCTAATGATGTTATAATATAAATAATTACTAAATTGCTAATGAATGGATGGAGGATAAGAACACGCGGTATTTTTGATAACCGAACGTGAACTGATTTATAATATTTAAGGAATACAATGCAGTGTAAAAATGCTGACGGGGTGGAAATGTATAGTGCTTGCACCGTACACTATAGAAGTGGTTACTTTTAAATAAGCATATAAATATATTATGTAGTATTGTAAGCAGTAACTGTAATCATCAATCAATGAAATAATTTTAATCTCTTTAGATAGCTCGTATCTGACACACAGTTAGATTTATTGCACATAATTATAACGTAAACTAATTAAAAAGATATATTCATTTCCGAACTCACGGATCTGAACGTACAGTAAAGTAGTAGAAAAAAATACATTAAAGTTTCATCTAAAATTATAATGGAAAATCAAAGTAGCCCAGAAGATTTTCCAGAAACTACCAAAAAAGTGAATAACAGAGATAAAGAGAACTTAAATAAAAATCCGATAGATCTGGACTATGTGCTAACAAATGAGCTTGGTCAGTTAGGATGGTTTCAGCTGAAGAATATTCTACTTGTTTCAATACCGATCATAATGTCTGGCTTCATGAGTGAATATATATTTTCAGCCGCTGCGATTCCTCATAGGTATGTCGAAAATGAACACGTTTATCTATTTTGATGACATAAAACGTAGTGGTTATTTCTTTGTAGATATACATATTACCAATGAACCTCTTAAATCATAGGCAGTATTAAAGCATATGAAGGACTTCAATATTAGTTAGAGTATTACCTAATTACCAAATTATTTATTATTGTAGTGAACCTTTTTAAGCGCGATAAGAGTAACGTTTCCTAAATCGAGTTTGATTTCAACGTTGTTAAATGTAACATTTAAATACATAACGTTAAAGATTAAATGAAAAATAGGTATTTGTCCAGAAGGAGAATAAGACAGAACTACATTAACGCAGCTGGGCACGTCTTTGCTCTTAAATAATATTTCTTGATTTTACAGTAAGTAATATTTTTCTTAAATCTTGTTTATTTTTTTAAGTGAAAATACTATAGACGCCACCACCACCACCACCACAATTTCAGCCTACCATTAGTCCACTGCTGAACATAGGCCTCCCCCATAGTGCCACAAAAGTTTGTAGCTCTCATTTTGAGGGGATTTTGCCATAGTTGCCACGCTTGGCAGGCGGGTTGGCAACCGCAGTTTATTTATTATGATGTTCCAGGAAGATGCTGCTGCCCATCTTCTGGTTTGCCGTGTGGTAGCGGCTTAAGAGAATCTACCACCCCATCACATCCCGCGGGTGTCGTAAAAGTCAACAGAGGGAAAATTAAAACTATGGACGCGAAGAGACTAAAATTTCAAGGTCGAATTTTAACGTCTCTGTACGTCACGTTTCGTATAAACGTTTCTGACAGGACAAGGACGGAGAAAAGGTACTTGGCCAGAGAGAGAGAAAGTACTACGAGTATGCTTGAACGTTGCTTCTTTATCATTCCATTTTTCTTCATATTTTGAGTCCTTATATCGCTGATAAAAGGACATTGCTCCATACATTGTTGGCCTAAAAACAAACAGCAAAAGAAGATTACTTTGTCTTAAAAATGACGACGACATTCGACAGATATTAAATACAAGTTTTTTGCTGGTGGAAGGATTCTTATGCTAATCCGTCTAGGTAGGTACCACCCAGGGCCAGTTTTTTTTTATATTGCACAAATTGATAAAACGAGCAAAACTCTCTAATTCTCAAAAGTTACTTGTTTTTATTTAACGTGACCAAAGAAGCAAAACGTTCACCTAATGGTAAGTGCAACGTCTGCCCATAACAAATGCTGTGCCACCCAGAAAATTTCCGTGTGACACTACACTGTGCCCATCACCCTGAGACATAAGTTCTTAAGTCTCATATGCCCAGTGATTACGCTAGCTCACAGTGCCCTTCAAACCGATACACAGTAATGTTTGCACACTACTGCTTCACAGTAGAATAAAAATTATTCCGCCGTGAAGCAATAGTGTGCAACCTTTACCGTGTTTCGGTTTGGAGGGCGTAGTTTGGTATCATCACACAGAAATGTTCTAGGTGACACAGCATTTGTTATGTGCAGAGGTTGCACTTACCATCAGGTGAACGTTTTGCTTCTTTGGTCACGTTAAATAAAAACAAGTAACTTTTGAGAATTGTGTAGTATTCAATATCTTTCGGAATTTGAGCTTATTATTAGGCATAGGTAATTATTTTCATTATTAGTAAAGAGCCGCGCGGTCGCGTCAATATATCTAAAAACATTTAAACGTAAAACATAAAAAAAAACGCTTAAACATAAAAAATAATCTTTTAGTAGATGTAGGACTGAAATCAAGGAATTGAACATAGATTCTCTTATAATATTTATGTCACTAATCTTGTCGACTTAGTACTTACGTACAAGATCTGTATCTTTCTACCAATACTACAATCAAGCGATCTCAGTGTCTGTTTGATTAGATAAACACCGATAATGTTATAATTTACATACAGGTAGGAGGTAGCCTGGATTTCAATAAGTGCGATAAAATTCACAAAAATAAAAAAAAGGTGATAATCAAATATTAAAAATAAAGAGATCTTAAGAAGAAGGATATAAACAGAGACGCTCAATAGTAGAAATATAATCTGGTTTTCTGTTAGATACCTTCAGCCTAGTATACAAATATTAATAGATAATTATACGGGTGGTAAGATTCCTATGCAGAAATTCGTCTAGGTAGATGAGGTTAAGAATTTATTTATTTCCCATAAGAAATTACAATGTGTTTTACATTATTAAAATCACAAACATAACTAAGGTGATCGTAGAAAATGATAAGCATCACAAAGAAATATGCGGTCGTTCGAAGCAAACACTTACATAGACACAAAGATAGGATTGTAGTGCCAGTTATTCTGTTAAGAAGCAGATGTGTGCAAACATTATTGTTTCGGATAGAAGGGCACTGACAGCTGGTGTAATAACTGGGCATATGAGACTTAAGCACTGACATCTATGGGTGACGAACGGAGTGTAGTGCTACATAGTTTTGTTCTGGGTGAACACTCACTTACCATCAGGTGAACGAGTCACATCACTATCTTCCATAAAAACAAACAAAAAGTCTGAATAAATGAGTCATTGCTGGTGATGTGGCCGTGTGGTAGTGGTTTAAGAGAATCTCCCCCCCCCCATCTCATCCCGTGGGTGACGTAAAAGTCGACGGAGAGAAAAAAATCCAGGTGATTGGCAGCAGCATCTTTCGGGAACATCTTAATAAATAAACTGCGGTTGCCAACCCGCCTGCCAAGCGTGGCAACTATGGCAAAATCCCCCCAAAATGACAGCTACAAACTTGTGGAGCAATCTATGGAGGAGGCCTACGTTCAGCAGTGGACTAGTGATAGGCTGAAATGATGATGATGATGGTGATGGCAATAAATTTTAAAATATTTTCAGGTGTCGTATTCCTGAATGTGAAGAGGACAGTGATAACATAATCTTTGAGTCTGAATGGATACTAAACGCAGTTCCTGCAACGAGTTCCGGCTTTTCTAGCTGCGAGCGATATAGACCCTTAGGAACCAACGGCTCGCTTGACTACTGCCCAGCTTATATATTTGACCGAGATGATATTATTCCTTGTAAAGACTATGTCTATGAACGAGATAATTCTGTTGTTTATGATGTAAGTAAAAATTTAAATTTTATGAACGCCTTTATTTACATATAATATCTTACATTATTATAATACGAGTATAATAAACTACTCGTGACTGTAAATTTTAAAATCTTGGGAATAAATGGGGGCTAAAAATAAATAACTAAATAAATGACGAACATTTTTACAATTGTCTGGCTTTCTGTCTGTTTGTGAACGCATTACGTCTAAAGTACTAAGTTTATTTAACCGAGAAAAGAGAAAATCATAAAGCGTTTCTTCCGGTAACGTAGTCAGTCATACATTATTTGAGGTCTTCGATTTTTTTAATGATGGCGAAAAGTCATTTAAGTGTACCTTTAAATCTAATCTCAGAAATCGTAATAAAATTAGTAAAACAAGATTATATAGTATTAAGCTAATACCTGAATCTAAAATTCAGAAAATGAAAAAATAATATTATGTTTTATTACAAAGAGTATAATTTATACAAAGTACAATGGTTAAACCGTATCACCAAAAGATGGCGTTGTGCAAATAATGTAATTTTCGGAATTGCATTCTCCGCCGTTGCTTGCGTTTAGCTTAAAATATTGGCACGCGTTGAATACTACGATTTTTGTAGTCGGATAACGGTTGGTTTTTTTTTAATAAAGAAAGTGACGAAACGAGCAAAACGTTCACCTGATGGTAAGTGCAACGTCTACCCAAAACAAATGTTGTGTCATCCAGAACATTTCTATGTGAACACCGCACTGCGCTTGTCACCCAGAGACATCAGTTCTTGAGTCTCATATGCCCAGTGATTACGCTAGCTCTCAGTGCCCTTCGAACCGAAACACAGTAATGTTTGCACACTACTACTTCACAGCAGAATAACTGGCGCTGGGGTGGTACCGGAACAGCACTCCAGCCCGCAGTTTGCCTCGCCTTTTCTCCTTAATAGCCTCCCGCAATCTTCTTATTTGTTCTGCATAGTAGGAGCCTGTAATAGTGGCCCCCTTTTCCAAGTAGTCCACCATGATTATTCCTTCAGCGTCCCAAAAAACAGACGCCATAACCTTCCCTGCTGAGCTTGACACTTTGAATTTCTTCGGCGTCGGTTCATCGGATCGTTTCCATGTCATCGATTGTTGTTTTGTTTCAGGATCAAAATGGTGGATCCAGGTCTCGTCCATGGTCACAAAACGTGACAAAAAATTATCCTTGTCTGCCTGGAACTTTTCGAGATTTGCTCTTGACATGTCGACTCGTTTCTTCTTTTGCTCGTCGTTTAACATTTTCGGTACCCAACGCGCGGAGACCTTTCTCATATGCAATTCGTTCGCAAGGATTCTTTGAATGCTGCCATATGAGATCCCTGTGACCTCAGCTACATGCCTGATAGTCACTCTTCGATACCTAGACGGATTCCTGCATAGAAATCCGTATTATATTGGTTGGTTCAATTTATAGTAGGCTAATAAGTAGTTACTTTGATATAAATATTTTTCGTTCGTTATAATAAAGTTTAAATTATGATTGCAATACTCGCATTAATGATATATCATTTCTTAAGACTCTGTTATTAATCGAATGTTCTGGATGAATGTTGTAATGAACTTATAGCAATTGTCACATTACAGAATTTGTCATTGACAATTTTTTTTTGTTTATTTATTTAATCAATCGTAGGGTTTATTAATTATTAGTTTGTGTGAATGTGTATAATGATTAGTTACTTTAGGTTTACATATTGTTCATTAGTTCTAAATACTTATTTTAAATTGTGTTTTAAATCTATACAAATAAATGAAATTGGAGTATCTGCAATTAAGATGTTTCCATAATCTTATATGGTAAATTGCAGGATACCAAAACTCAAACACGCGTTGTAATTTTTTTTGTCTGTTGTTTGTTTGTCTGAGCTAATCTCCGAAACGGCTGAATCGATTTTGACGTGACTTTCATCGGAAGGTAGGGGACTTTTCAAAGGGCAATCTAAGAAATATTTGGGGTACAAAAACCGCTAAAATTATGGGCTTTGCGCGCGGCTTTAATTTGCGTTTTAGTCATAATTTTTTTGTTCATGCCAGTTTAAATATTTCTCTTGATTCATATTTAATATTGTAACTCTCTGTAACTCTCTGTGTCCCTTTGTCTGTTTGTTACCCTTCCACTGCGTATCCGGTTTACCGATCTTCACGAAATTTGGCCCAGAGATAGCTGGCAGCCTGGAGGCGGACATAGACTGACATGATTTTTATCCCAGAAAATCAAATATTTCACACGGGATATTAAAAATCCATTTCCACGCGGATGAAGTCGTGGGCATTAGCTAGTCTATATATAAAAATGGATGTTGGTGTCTGTTTAAGATTAATAGATTTTAATAGAAAGTTAGCAAATATTTTTGTTTTATCGTGGAAAAAGTTTATGCTATACATTTTGGAGTATCTCATCTCTAGATGACACTGCAGGCATGACAACGTCTGCCAGGTTTTGTTGGTAAAAAAATATAGCCAAAATTAGAAAAAAATTGAATTACTCTGTTTTAATTTATAACGTAAACGACATATTACTTAGTTTAACTTTTCTTTTAATGTGATTATTTCTCTTAAAGTTCGATCTGGGTTGCCAAGAATGGATGCGTGCATTAGCTGGTACTCTTAGCAGTGTGGGCACATTGCTAGTCTTGCCGATAACCGGTTACTTCTCCGACCGCTTCGGGAGGCGACTGGCGTTAGTCGTCAGCATATTCAATGCCGGACTGTTCGGGCTCATTCGTGCATTCTCTACTAACTACACTATGTACCTGGTGTTCCAGCTTTTGCAAACCACTTTCGGTGCTGGTACATTCAGCTCTGCTTACATATTTGGTATGTGATAAATATTCATATCTTATTTTTTATTAGTGAGTTTCTTTCCTATCGTGTTAGTGCTGTATATCGCAGAGAAAAATTTCTTTTGGAAGCTATTGACGAGACTCGCAAGTTGTTCATATAATGGTGGAAGTTCTTCGGCTGTCCATAAAAGTTGCGTAGCATCGCTCAGTATGTAATATCTACCACCCCATCTCATCCCGTGGGTGTCGTAAAAGTCGACAGAGGGAAAATGAAAACCAAAAGATGGGCAGCAGCATCATTCTGGAACATCTGAAAAAATAAACTGCGGTTGCCAACCCGCCTGCCAAGCGTGGCAACTATGGCAAATCCCCCCCCAAAATGAGAGCTACAAACTTTTGTGGCAATCTATGGGGGAGGCCTATGTTCAGCAGTGGACTAGTGATAGGCTGAAAAGAAGAAGAAGAAGAAGATGTGTGAATGCTGGGTCTTGCAGCAGAAGCATGAAAGTAAGATTAACGCTGTGGAAATGAGAAGTTTGAGAAGTATAGCTGGAGCTGATTGAAAAAGTGGGAAACAGCGTGATAAGGGAATGTTGCGGTGTGGTTGAAGAGGTAGTGAAAAAGATAGAGAAGGGATGCTTAGATGGTTTGGACACGTAGAGAGGATGAATGAAAGGAGATTGACGAAACAGATTTATGAGGCAAGTGTAAATGGGAAAGCCGGTAAGGGACGACCTAGGCGTACGTATCACAATCAGATCGGTGAACTTTTGAGGAAAGGTCACGTTAAAAGTACCCGCAACCGACGAGCGTGTGTGAAAACTCTAATGAAAGTAGAAGCTAAGTCAGGATCGTAGCAAGTAGAAAGAAGTGGTCTCTGCCTACCACAATGGAAAGGAGGCGTGACTGTATGTATGTATATAGTCTCATATGCCTTGTAATCTGGCTTTAATGCACTTCGTACCGAAACACAGTGATGTTTGCACACCACTGTATTGTTTCACCAATTCTTGACTTACTGCATTACTTTTTACTATAATATCTCGATAAAGATTATTAATCTATCATATCCCTGGCTGCCTTTCGCCTGTTTAGTTTTAATTATTGCTAACATAGTGATGAGCCCATAGACAAGGCCTAAATGTTCTAAGACATACGAAAATATCAAATAATTTTTTTTGTTTTGAAATAAACAATCTTTTATGCTATTCATTATTAATAAAGAGTGATATTTTTGTAGCCGCAGAACTGGTCGGACCGAAATATCGAGTATTAATAGGCGCAATATGTCCGTCTATGTTTGCCGTGGGATTGATTGTGCTAGGAGGCGTGGCCTGGGTGGTAGAGCAATGGAGATTCATGATATTGGTGTTAAACATTCCCTGCTACCTCATTGTTTGTTACTACTGGATCCTAGGGGAAAGTGTTCGTTGGCTTTTGTCGAAGCAAAAGTACACGGAAGCGAAGATTGCCTTAGAGGAAGTAGCAAACGTTAACAAAACTAAAATTAGCGAAAAGTCAATGGACGCATTGCTGAGACCACCAGCACAGACAGTTCCTGTCTCAGTAAGTATTTATCTATATATTTAATTTTTCCAATTAGATCAACGTTTGACTAGATTTTCACATAATTTGCAAATCGTTTACGCCGTTTAGTTGAAACTTTGTACATTTGCTGGTGGCACTTGCGCAATATTAATGAAGAAAAATTATCGCCTTTCATTTTTTTTGTACATTTAAATGTTACAAACTACTTAAAAACTCATTGCAAAGCATGCCGACTATTATTTAGATTTAAAGAAAATAAGCAGACAGTGAGTCGGAAGCCTTGTTATTTATTTATTTATTTTATTATTTACCCTTTATTGTACAAACTGTACAAACGGCGGAGTTAATGCCATATGGCATTTTCTAACAGTCAACCAGAAAGCTAGTGGGAAAAGCGTGTACGGCGGTGGGCAGGGGCGAAAAACATAAACAATTGAAACAAAGATATATATATATTTATATATACTTAGATATATGAATAAACACACACTCATGTACACACACACACACACACACACACACACATATTCTGTTATTCTGGTGGTAGGATTCCTATGCAGGAATCCGTCTACGTAGTACCAACCCGGGGCCAGTCATTCTGACGTGAAGCAGTAGTGTGCAAACATTACTGTGTTTCTTCTGCAATTTTAATATTATTTTTTATAACTTTTAAATTAGTCATTTGTTTATAAACGACCAAAAACTATTTCACAGGCTGGTCCAGGATTAGTCAAATACATTTTCCAGTCCAGAATACTCTTGCGCCGAGTGTGCACGACTCCTATCTGGTGGATCACGGCGACGTTTGTGTACTACGGCCTCTCCATAAACTCCACCAGCTTATCCGACGCAATGTATTTGAACTTTATTCTCACTGTCGCCATCGAGATCCCCGGCAACTTCGCCGCTGTACTCGTTCTAGACAGGGTCGGTAGAAAACCCACTTTGTCTGTAGGATACTTCTTAAGTGCGGCTTGTAACATCATTTTTGCTTTCACTCCCAGCGGTAAGTATTTTGAAGAGAAAAATTCTTTAGAATCGTTGTGATTTGAAAAAAAGAGACAAAATTATGTATGTTTTATATTATATTTATATTTTCGAATTCGTCCAAAACTTACTTCGTACACTATTGTCTTTTTTTATTTCATATAAGTGACGGAACTAGCAAATCGTTCACCTGATGGTAAGTGTAACGTCTGCCCATAACAAATGCTGTGTCACCCAGAAAATTACTGTGTGATACCACATTGTGCCCGTCACACTGAGACATCAGTTCTTAAGTCTCATATGACTTAAGAACTGTCCCAGTGATTACCCTAGCTCACAGTGCCCTTCAAACCGAAACACAGCAATGTTTGCACACTACTGCTTCACGGCAGAATAACTGGCCCAGGGGTGGTACCTACCTAGACGAATTCCTGCATAGGAATCCTACCACCAGTCTGTTGGTTCGGTGTTAGTTTGCTGAAGGTTTTACTTCTACCGCGGATAGTTCATACGTAGTAGAAGAAGGACACGGGTTTTTTTTTAATTTTATATTTAGAAAACAGACAGTGATACATTGCTTAGTTACTAAATTGGCAATTAAGCAATGTATTGGATTTCTACAAAGTAACGCCTGATTCTATTAATTCATTGATTTATTTGAAACCTCTATGCAGAGAATGATACATATGGCGGACGTAATCCCTAAATGCAGTCTATTGCATTCTACCACAAGATTTGGCAGAGAAAAATGTATGGAAAAATTATACAATAGGTTCTTACTTTACTATGATGATGATGATGTTCTCCTAGCCGATTTCGACCACGGTGACAACTTCCGTATCCGAATGTCGAGAGCCATCAACTGCGCAGGAGATATTATAGTGTCACAACTGTACGCGCAAACACAGAGGCACTCACTTGTCCCAACCTACCCGGGCCCGACGTAACGCTGATGCGCGCTAGGATGCAGTGTCAGAAACATGTGTTTTAGCACAAATGTTGGCTCCGGCTGGTATTTGAGCCCAGGACCCGCGACGTAGAAGTCAAGTACTCTGAACACGAGCGAGGCCACGCGGCTATAATAAATATATAACTATAAGAATGAATAATTTAATATTTGGTTCTAGATCTCAGCGTGTTCCGATTGGTTGTTTACCTGCTGGGCAAATTCGGCATCTCAGTTGTGATGACGTCACTGTACGTTTTCACTTCGGAACTGTACCCCACAGAGTACCGGCACAGCCTGCTGGCCTTCTCTTCCATGATCGGTAGGATAGGCTCGATTAGCGCACCTCTCACACCTGCATTGGTAAGCACCCATTCTATGTATCATCATCATTTCAGCCTATCACTATTCCACTGCTGATCATAGGTCTCCCCCATTGATTGCCACAAAAGTCAGTAACTCTCATCAATACGGCTTAAAAGAATCTACCAACCCATCTCATCAAGTGGGTGTCGTAGAAGTCGACCGAGAGAAAATAAAAACCAGGAGATGGGCAGCAAGATTTTCCTGGAACATCTGAATAAATAAACTGCGTTTGCTAATCCGCAAAATCCCCACATTCTATGTATGTGTTTCTAAATTGTCTTGTCTATGCAGGAGTCCGTCTAGGTAGATACCACCCCAGGGCCAGTTATTCTACCGTGAAGCAGTAGTGTGCAAACATTACTGTGTTTCGGTTTGAAGGGCACTGTGAGCGAGCGTAATCAATGGGCATATGAGACTTAAGAACTTATGTCACAGGGTGATGGGCAGAGTGTGGTGTCACACAATTTTTTGTGTGATACAGCATTTGTTTTGGGCAGACGTTGTACTTACCATCAGGTGAACGTTTTGCTCGTTTCATCACTTAATGCAATAAAAAAAATCTCAACAGATTCTAACAATGATTACAAAACAGCTTTGCGAGAGAATTAGGGAGTAAGTAGTTTTTATTTATTTACTCTTTAATGTAATTACCTTTTCGAAAAAGGATTATAAATGGCGGACCTAATGCCTTTAGGCATTCTCTTTCAGTCAATCACAGGATGGAGAAATAATGCGATAGGTGCTTAAGATTTGATGGATTAGATAACACTAAATACCTGCATAATAATAAAAACATTATAACAAATGAAAAAAAAAAAACATCTTACGTAATTATATTTCATATCATATTACGTATAGATTATGTACCCAGATAAAACCCACGCTTACATACATATAATACATAAACTTATACATACGTACACAAATAAACTAAATATCTATATACTCGTACATCGACGAATTCACCTGTACAGCATTACGTAGAAGTCATAAGTTAACTTAGCCTTACATGCTTTTTATTATTATTTAAACTTTTTGGCAAATAATTTTTGATTTTGTCATCATCATTATCATTTCATTTTTTTGCTGGTGGTAGGATTCCTACGCAGGAATCCATCTAGATAGGTACCACCCCAGGGACAGATATTCTGCCGTGAAGCAGTAGTGTGCAAACATTACTGTGTTTCGGTTTGAAGGGCACCGTGAGCTAGCGTAATCACTGGGCGTTTGGGACTTAAGAACTGATTCTCAGGGTGACGGGCGCAGTGTGGTGTCACACAGAAATTTCTGGGTGACACAGCATTTGTGGTGGGCGGACGTTGCACTTAGCATCAGGTGAACGTTTTGCTCGTTTCGTCACTATATACAATAGAAAAAAAAAGCCTATCACTAGTCCATTGCGGAACATAGGCCCCCCCACAGATTGGCACAAAAATGTGTAGCTCTCATTTTGGGGGATTTCCCCAAAGTTGCCACGCTTGCCAACCGCAGTTAATTTATTCAGGTGTTCCAGGAAGAAGCTGCTGCGCCTCTCATTGTTTTGATTTTACCTTTGTCGACTTTTACGACACCCACAGGAAGAGATGTGGTGGTTTTTTTTAATTTAATATAAGTGACGGAACGAGCAAGGCGTACACCTGATGGTAAGTGCAACGTCTGCCCATAACAAATGCTATGTCACCCAGAATATTGTGGCACCTCAATGCGCCCGTCACCCTGAGAAATCAGTTCTTAAGTCTCATATGCCCAGTGATTACACTAGCTCACAGTGCCCTTCAAACCGAAACACAGTAATGTTTGCACACCACCGCTTCGCTTTAGAATAACTGGCACTGGGGTGGTACCTACCTAGACGGATTCCTGCATAGGAATCCTACCACCAGTAAACATATAATGATTGCATATTTTATGATCAATTTGATTATAGTGAATAAAACTCTTGTTTCAGATGGTGTACTGGGCAGGGATACCTTCTCTAATGTTTGGTGTTCTGGGTCTGTTGTCTGGGTTGCTAGTCCTCACGCAGCCAGAGACTCTCGGAACTAAAATGCCCGACACCCTGGCCGAGGCTGAAGCGCTAGGGAAACAGGAGTCCAATAAGTGAAACAGACAGATTATATCGACCCACCATCGAACTAGATCTTATTTGTAAGAGATGACAGACTGAACATTGTATGACAACGAGCGGCCTTATTAATCAGTTTTAGTGTGTACGTATAAAGTTAATAGAATCAGGCGTTACTTTGCGGAAATCCGTTGTAATGTGGTAAAGAAAATTAATTTTTGCTAATATCCGGATGCAAAATATAACGATGGTGTATATTACCTAGTTTTGAATAGCAGTGCCCGCCCTCCCACAGTAGCGTGCACGAGCGAACTTACACCGCCACCGGGAACCGCCACCAGATACCCTCCACCACTACAACACTACACTACAACAACAACACTAGGCAATAGTAGGCGGGTGGTGCTCTTCAAAAGTAGGTAATGTTCATTATTTTGTTTATTTTTTATATTTTGCATGCGGTTCTTAGCAAAAATTAACTTTCTTTCCTTCATTCTGTACGTATAGACAATATTTTTGTAAGTGATAGAATAAAAAATGAGTGTTTTTTTATTGTATAAAGTGACAAAACGAACAAAACGTTCACCTGATGGTAAGTGCAACGTCCGCCCACAACAAATGCTGTGTCACCCAGAATATTTCTGTGTGAGACCACACTGCGCCCGTCACCCAGAGACATCCGTTCTTAAGTCTCGAATTCCCAGTGATTACGCTAGCTCACCGTGCTATTCAAACCGAAACACAGTAATGCTTGCACACTACTGCTTCACGGCAGAATAACTGGCCCTGGGTTGGTACCTACCTAAACGGATTCCTGCATAGGAATCCTACCACTTTGTTATAATTATCCCACCAAAAAATATGGAAAATGGAATTCATAGCACACAATATAAGCACAAATCTTACTACTATGAAAAGCTGGAAACTTTGTATGTCTCAATGCGCTAATGTCAGGAAATGTTTATCAGATTTGAAACACGAAACATTATTTTTGTATTAGATATTCCGTTTCATCATCATCATTATTTCAGCCAATATTACAACTGAACATAGGCCTCTCTCATTGCCACAAAACACGGTCACTGCCACCTGCATCCAACGACTTCCCGCAAAACCGTGCAGGTCGTCGTTCCATCTAGTTGGGGAGGGGTGGAGGAGGACTTTCTTCCCCAACGGTTATCGGGTCTACGAGCTATATGGCCGGCCCATTGCCACTTCAGCTTGCCAATCCTCAGAGCTAATGTAAACAAAATGTTTACAACAAGTGCCTGTTGCCAGTTATGACATAGTGGTCAGAGGTCCTTCATTGTGGGGCGCATGAGGAAGCTCGAAGTCGCTAAGCGAGCTATGGAAAGGGCTATCCTCAGAATTTTTTTAAGCGGCAATAGCCTAATGGTTTAGGGTACGGACTGTGAAACATGACGTCGCAGGATCGAGCCCGCCATTCGACTATTGTCGTGAACCATCTCCTAGCACAAGCTTTTACGCTTAGTTGGAGTGGTTAACAGGAATATTAGTAATGTTAATACAGCATTGCTAGCATTCTTTAAAAAAAAAAAATTAAGAACATTTCTAGGATAAAGATAAAAGATCTTGCCATGATTTTAAGGAGCCGCTTGCTGACAACTCAACATTACCGAGAAGGGTCGAACTGTAAAAGCGCAGGTCAGCTAGGTTTGTTTTTATAGGAGAGTGGGCAAACGAACAAGTGGCTCACGTGATGGTAAGTGATCACCACCGGAACTGCGGGTGCGTTGCCGGCCTTTGAGGAAGGAAAAGGCTCTTTTCTTGAAGGTCCCTGTCGGTCGTATCGGTCCGGAAAAACCGCCGGCGATAGCAGATTCTATAAAGTGGTCGTGAGTGTCAGGCGATTTCGCGAAAAACGCACTGTGGTGGAATGCCAACCATGTAGGTGGTGACGATGGAATTTTGAGTTCAGCCGCAAAGTGCGATGGTGAAAACCAGCAGCTGGAATTAATCCGAACAAGTCCTCGGAACATTCTCCGTGGTAAATCCTGTAAAAAATGTAAAGAGATGCAACATCTCTTATCAAGGCCAGTGGATTAACCTGTTCGTCGAAGATTCGAGCCGCTCTTTGTTGAAAAGGAAAGAGCTGGCACTGGGGTGGCCCCGTCCAAAGATGAGAAAAGTAAGCAGTGCCGCGGGACCCAGCTGGTCTTTAATAAAAAGTCGACATACACAACTTATGTATGAACGATATTTAAAAAGAATGCTTAAAGATTATATAATAAAAGTAAATTATATAGTGTAAATTGTAAATTATGGTGGCGATGGGCTCACCAGCCATCACACCAAGTGCATTATATTGTTTTGGTGAAACGTGGATTGTGGCAGTCATCTGTTTTTGCAGTGAGTGCTCAGTCTCTGACTACCCTTTATAGGACACAGTCGTGATCTTTTGTATGTTATGTAAATTATATAATAGTAAATTGTAAATTTATGAATAAATGTTAATTTATGAGTCATCCTATTATTATTTTTAATTTCTTTGGTTAGCAACTGCCATGTACTTTTCACCACAACGAGGGTTGACTGCCATTATTTCCGCCCATTGTAGCCCATAGCTTAAGGCGTCAGCAATAAAGAATGATAAGATATCACTTAAAACGTTCGACGAAGATACAAACCTCGTCTCCGTGGTGAGGCTAACTGCGCTGTTTTTTTTTTAAAATAGTTACTTAATACCTGTTAATATTTGCACTTTTAATGTATTCATATTAAATTAAGGTAAGTTCTTTCGAGAAATATAGACTCTTAAAACTTGGTAACGCACTGAAGTTTCTAAGATGCGAATTACAGGCTGGATCTCACCAAGCTATCTGCGCAGCTGCAATTTCCTATTAGCAGTAGTAAAAAAAAGTAAAGTTTGAGCCTATAAATATCCCACTGCTGAGCACAGGCCTCCTCTCATTTCTGAGAGGGTTCGGGAGCTAGGCAGAATCCGCCTCGCTGCTCCTATGCGGGTTGGCGGACTGCACATGTCTTCGAAATATATTTTTTTTCTTTTTATTTCTCAAACATGCAGGTTTCCTCACGATGTCTTACTTCACCGCCGAGCACGTGGTAAATCAGCACTTAAAATTGAAATTAACAATTTTAGTGGTACCGGCACCGGGAATCGAACCCAGGTCACTCGCGTACCATGAAATTTATAGCGAGCGCCTAGTCCCTGCGCCTAGTGTGTACACATTATTCAGTATCAGTCTGAAGGGCGGTAACTAGAGTAATTACTGGGCATATAAGACGTAAGAAGTGATGTATCAGGGTGTGTAAGAGGGCCGTGTGGTGCCACACAGATGTCTCAGGGTGACGGGTGTCACACACAATTGTTCTGGGTGACACAGCGTTTGTTAGGGGCAGATGTTGCACTTACCATCAGGTGAACGTTTTGCTCGTCTCGTATCTCTCTTCCATAAAAAACGTAAAAACGTAGGCAATGAAAATAGATTCATAATCAATATAAATATTTTATTTATATACAAATCTGTTCAGTGAAGAAATTTAATGGTTACGTTTCCCACAAACATTTCTTGCAATATTCAATTTCTTCCATATTATTTACAATATTTTTTTATATAATTAATTTACTATTGTATATCTACTACATAAATATATATAATAATAAAAAAACAGGTTAAATTATACACTTATGCATAACTTTTATCACTGTTTCAACACTTCAGACTTTATCACAATTTGCTTTTTATAATTTAGTAACCATTCCTCTATATTTATTTACAATGTCCCACTTTTAAATTATATTAGCTGTATATGCATTTGTAATATTTTTGTGAGCGTTTTTGGAGTGAGGAAGAGTTGGCCACGCCACATCGGTGCGAACTGCCGGACATAAGTTGCCGGAATATTTGTTCGCGATTTCTTCCTTCTCTGATCAGCACATGGTAAATCAGCACTTGCGGGGAAATGTCAAAGTTCCAGTGGTGCCACTACCGCGGTTTGGACTCGGGTTACATACTAAGTATGTTTAATATGCTAAATAACAAAACTATCCAGTTGGTATCTGTTGGTCGGAATATATTATCATAAACCTAAAAGGGATTTCCCTTACAAATCTGAGGACCTTGATCTACGAACTACGATTACTTCTGCCTTCTTAATCTGCACAATTACTTTGCATTAAAACTTTTCGTCACTTTCAAAACCACACGGATACTCCACTACGCAAAATTGTTTCACATGACGAGAATCTAAGATGATTTGTATGTTGAACAAGCCATGCGGTTTCGACGTAAGGGCTTAATCGCCATGTCCAACTCTACGATGTAGTAACACATTCCAATCGCCTTTCTCCAGTGTTAGGAGATTCATCGAGTCTTTCGGCGTCGGCGATGCGATCGGGGAGGGGTGTACGACTCGTGTCGGGAAGCAGCAGCGCCAGCAGAGCTGGCCCCAGCGCCACCAGGGCGAACACTATGCTCGGCAGTCCCGACATGTATTGATCCTGGAAAAACACTCTAAACTCAATCACGTTTTGTTGGAGGTGTATTTAAATCATCATCACCATAGCGAACACTATGCTAGACAGCCCTGACATGTATTAATCTTGGAAAAACATTATTAGCTCAATCAAGTTATGGTGGAGGTGTACTTGGCTCATCGTCACCATTGAGAACTCTATGCTAGACAGCCCTGACATGTACTGATACTGGGAAAACATTTAAAACTGAATCATGTTACGGCAGAAGCTTTGGAAGATAAAAATTATCATCAGATTTAAAGCGGCCCACTGGTGGACAGATGATTTGAATAAATTTGATGAAATTGCTAATTTCATCAAATTATTTATTAAGATTTTTTTTTTATTGTATAAAGTGATGAAACGAGCAAAACGTTCACCTGATGGTAAGTGCAACGTCTGCCCATAACAAATGCTGTGTCACCCAGAACATTTCTGTGTGACACCTCACTGTGCCCATCACCCTGAGACATTAGTTCTTAAGTCTCATATGCCCAGTGATTACGCTAGCTCACAGTGCCCTTCAAACCGAAGCACAGTAATGTTTGCACAGTATTACTTCACGGCAGAATAACTGGCCCTGGGGTGGTACCTACCTAGACGGATTCCTGCATAAGTTCCGCGTATCTTATAATCATTGGTTATTTAGCTGACTATCGGAAGGCACAATATTTGTCTGTCAGTTCCCTAATTCCACTTTCACAACTCCCTCGGGAGGAGGCGCAATATAGATCGTCTTACAAAGCTATATCACGAAGATGATCTTAGCAGTTTAAGCAAAAGTCTTTATTTATTAAATTAGGCTTGTTAACCAAAAAGCTCTTATGAACGTCATAATCTCGTCCAGTTCGAAAAATAAGACTTCAGTCAAGAACCGGAGAAGATCTTTTTTCAATGCCATAGGTAATTTATAAGTTATTTCTGGTAGTAGGATTCCTATGCAGGAATCCGTCTGGGTAGGTACAACCCAAGGGCCAGTTATTCTGCCGTGAAGCAGTAATGTGAAATATTATTGTGTTTCGGTTTGAAGGGCACAGAGGGCTAGCGTAATCTCGGGGCATATGAGACTTAGAACTCGTGTCTCAGGGTGATGTGCGCAGTGTGGTGTCACACGGAAATGGTGTGGGTGACACAGCATTTGTTATGGACAGACGTTACACTTACCCTCAGGTGAAGGTTCTGCTCGTTCCGTCACTTTTATCAAATCAAAAAAATATATATTACAATCCCATTTACGTCACACTTTCACGAATTTTACAGTATATTTCTAGATATGTTAGTGGTGATTTGAATATCAGTGTTGACATCATTATCCAGCCCGTCGTTATCAGTTTGTAAAAAAGTCAGTACAGAATACAGGCCTTCGCCATGTATGTAGAGTTAATCGTTGTAACTACGCCTGTTAGACTGGGAGTTGTATTGTCAGACCATTTGACCCTGCCGCCCATAACCAATCTGGGTATGTTAGGATTTTTAGGTTTGGCATATTTGCGATGGTTATTCCATCATCTGTCGAATGTATTGCTGGTATCTCGTTAAACGACATTTGCGGCATTCACACAATAAAAGTGGTGGCAGATTCTGTTACTTCGCCACCACATCGCAAAGTTGTAATTGCAGTAGAGTTTGCAGTTTTGTCAGGACTATGTAAAGAAAAAAACAACGATAATCATATTATATATTGCAAAAGTTTCAGCCTATAAATGTCCCACTGCTGAGAACAGGCCTCCTCTCATTTCTGAGAAGGTTTTGCAGCTGGGAAGAATCCGCCACGCTTCTCCAATGCGGGTCGGCGGACTGCACATGTGTTCGAAATATTTTTTATTTCTCAGACATGCAGGTTTCCTCACGATGTTTTCCTTCACCGCCGAGCACGTGGTAAATTATATATTGTACTTGGATAACTTAACGCTAGATTAGAATATTGCAGATATGGACAACAGATAACAAAAACACATTAAGTGTACCGTACCAATCACAGCTTACTGGTTGCAGGATTCCTATGCAGGAAATCATTTAGGTGGTGGTATATATTACTCTGCTGTGAAGCAGTAATGTGCAAACATTACTTTTTGTTAGTCTGAGAGGCACTGAGAGACAGTGTGATTACTGGGCATATGAGATTTAATTACTGATGTCTCAGGCTGATGAGCGCAGTGTGGTACCACACAGAAATGTCCCGAATGATACAGCATTTGTATATACCATATGTTTATGCATATGTATATGGGCAAACGTTGCACGTACCATCAGATGAACGTTTAGCTCGTCTCATCACTTCCTATAAGAAAAACTTACCAGGAGAGGGGCCTGCGGAGCCAGCACTGAGCCCAGCCGGCCAACGGTGTTGGCGATGTTGGTGAGTGAGTTGCGCGAGGTGGTGGGGAATACCTCCATTGTCACCACTAACATGGAGAAGATGCCGTAGCTGCTGCACATCTTGCCCGCTAGGTAGAAAACGATGGACGCCCACGACATTGCTGTGGAATTAACGATACTTTTGATAATGATAACGTCATTGAGGTCGAATTAAGAATTTTAACACTAAATCTTTCTTTTTAGTTTAAATGTAATCAGAGTCATTTTAGGTTTTTAGATGTAATCAATTAGTATTTGATTTTATTACATCGGTTTATAGTATGTATGTAGCCGTGGTAGCTCAGGGGCCTGGTACTCGCCTTTAATATCATAGTAAGAGAGTAACCAGGGTTCGATCCCCGGTGCCAGCACCTCTAATATTGTTCTACAATTTTAAGTGCTGATTTACCACGTGCTTAGTGTTGAAGGAAAACATCGTGAGGAAACCTGCATATCCGAGGAATAGAAATATTTCGAGGACATTTGAAGTCCGCCAAACCGCATTGGAGCAGCGTGCCGGATTCTTCCCAGCTCCAAAACCCTCTCAGAAATGAGAGGAGGCCTGTGCTCAGCAATGGGACATTTATAGGCTGAAACTTTACTTTACTTTTTTTTACAGAGACATTTTAGATTTTTAGATGTAATCAATTAGTATTTGATTTTATTATATCGGTTTATTGGAGTTGAATGAAATATTCTGTGCCTGTCGATGACATTTCCATTTATTTTTAAGACAATCACTTTTGGTATAATTGCTTCCCGTCGCTCTTTTTTGAAGTGAAACTTCTTTGAGTCAATTAAACGTTTCCGACTCAAAACGAAGTGAAGTCTGGTACTTGGCCAGATAGTTAAAAAGGGAGTTCTATGAGAGAGAGAGAACTACGTTGCTGGGCTCGTTTTTGTTCTTTATTAATATATCGTCGTTAACCTGCTGAACATGGGCATTCCCATAGATAGCCAGAAAAGTTTATAGCTCTCATTTTTGGGGGATTATGCAATAGTTGCCACGCTTGGCAGGCGGGTTGGCAACCGCAGTTTATTTATTCCGATGTTGAAGGAAGATGCTGCCGCCCATCTCCTGGTTTTCATTTCCCCTCTGTCGACTTTCACAACACCCACGGGATGAGATGAGGTTAATACACTAATATTTTTTATGTTATATTTTTTTTTATTTTATTTCATTTTCTAATAAATATAAGAAGATCTCGTCACGTGTACTGAGTAGCACGCGCTCTTTTTTATGATTAAGCAGACGTTTTGTTATCAACTATGTGGTAGAAAGAACTTACATTTAGGCACAAAAGCTGATGCCATGAAGAACAATGAGCACAAGCAGTACGCCACACAGATCGGCACTTTTCTTCCAAATCTAGTGAGAGTAAAAGCTGTGATGATGCGTGTCGGTACAGCTACCAGCATCATTGCTGAGAAGTTGAGGTACTTGTTGCCAGAGATGCTAGTAGAGTTAATGATGGCGCCACTGTACACAAACATGCAGCAGAAAAAGCTGACAGAGATCAGCGCTATGCGGAGGACTATCTTTTTGGAGCGGAGAACGGAGAATATGGGAGGCGGATCCTCTGAACGCGTTTGCACCATCTGGAAGAAGAAAATTACTTTTATTGCATTACAAATAGTACTTTCGGTTATTCTGCGGCTCGATTGGTGCATTGGCTGTGTGGCTATGGGTCGCGAGTATGATTCCAACCTGCATTACGTATCTACGATCGTTTATTTTTTAATGTTAAAAATACCAAACCCAGTGTGATCCTAGTCGAATCATTTAAATAAGGACAGGTAAAACATTTATCACCTAGCACGAATCTGTTAGGTTCTCCAGCCGGACTTACTCGAAACAGTACTGTGCAAGCATTACCGTGTTTTAGTTGGAAGAGCACTGTAGGTTGTAAAATACTGAGCATATCTGACTTAATAACTGATGTATTTGGGTGACGAGGATAGTCCAGTTCAGTAACGATTTGCTACCGTATGTCATACGACAAACGCTGCAATTCTTTTTTTATAAATTTACCCAAAAAATGGTTCAATGCCGATGGACTTCACATGGCGTTGGATTATATTTTATTTTTAAGACATGCGTATATCGTTATGTTTTTCTTGCCGCCGAACACGGAGGTGAATCAAGAATTAATTAAACAATAAAAAAAACAGTTAACAATTTAGGTGATCCCGGCACCAGGCATCCAACCCAGGCAACGCACAAGTAATGATATAAAGGCGAGTGCCCCGCACCAGCTTCATCTTTCTGTATCACTTGCTATGTCAGGCGGTTTCACCCGAGTTCAGTCACGATCCAGGCTACACTGTACACACAATTAATAGCTTTAATATAACACGCACCACGTCTCGCGACCGCCGTAGAGAGCGGCGCGTAGCAGACAACAATCACACCGCGTACACACAATACAACCGTGTTCCAGGGCGGTTATCACCGCCCAGAGTTACCGACATGTGTGTCGGTAACTCTGGCGACAGTCCGAATGGAGGCCTGCAGCCTCCCTCGGACGTTCATTAGACGACTTAAAATCATTTGAGATATTCGTAATCGCGCAAGCGCGCAGCGAACGCGACACAGTCCGAATTTCAAGGTTTTTGTAGGAGTTTATTTCAGTATTTATGTTTGGGTCGAAGCAAACCTGGCACGCGGGCCCCTGGCTCGTGAGCACAGTATACGATGAAGCTGTAAAAGCCAAAAAGGCTAACAGCAATTACATCACCGAAATTATATATATCACCCGAGTAAAATAGACTGACCACATGACTGGGTCGCATGGCTTGGTGCCTCGCTCACCTGAGAATTCACAGTTCGGCAATTGCCGTTAATGTTCAGTTCTGAGCGTGCGGTTCTATAAGGCTGTAGGAATCGGTGTTAGTTCAGAACTTTTCTCGCTTAAAGGGATAACTAATGTATTTTTTTTTTAAATCGAATCTATATTTCTTGAGATAAAAGCGTTCAAACAGAAAAACTCTGCAGCTAGTTATACAGTACTTTTTTTTATTTGATAAAGTGCTCAACACTTTATCAAATAAAAAAAAGTACTTTCACCTGATGGTAAGTGCAACATTTGCCCATAACAGATGCTGTGTTGACTCAGAATATTTCTGTGTAGCACCATACTGCGCCTGTCACCCTGAGACATAAGTTCTTAAGTCTCATATGCCCAGTGCCCTTCACACCAAACGTAAAGCAGTAATGTGCAAACATTACTGCTTCACGGAAGAATAACTGGCCTTGGGGTGGTACCTATCTAGACGGATTCCTGCATAGGAATCGTACCAGTAAGATTACATGATAGTACAATTTCCCTTACTTGATCGGCCTTACTTCTTTCTTCGGTAATGTTGGTCAGCATTTCCTTTGCTTTATTAGACAGCGTGATATTATTGATCTTGGCGACTTTGTTTAGTACTCTGACAGCTTCATCCTTCTTATTGTGAGCCAGCAGCCACCTGACACCCTCGTCGACGAGAAATATGTAGAACACCACGACCAAGAGAGGAGCGTATATAGCCCTCATCATATGCCTCCAGTATGGTATTTTCCAAGCTATTAGACCGAAGAAAGCGCCACCGAAGTTGGACAGTATGTCTGATATGCAGGAATATATTACTCTGCTATTCTGACTGACGGTTTCGAGTGCTGGAAAAATAACATATTACTAACATGATCCACGATAAATAACGATAAGTTTTTTCACTATTGATTAGTGATAGGCTAAAATGATGATGATGTGCATCATCATTTCAGCCTATCACTAATCCACTGCTGAACATAGACCTCGCCCATTGATTCCTAAAATATTTGTAGCTCTCATTTTGATTTTGCCATAGTTGACACCACTGGCGAGCAGGTTGGCAACCGCAGTTTATTTATTCAGGTGTTCCAGGAAGATGCTGCTGCCCATCTCCTGGTTTTCATCAGTCAGCCAAGCGTGGCCACTATGGCGAAAGACTCCCAAAATCAGAGCTACAATCTTTTGGGGCAATCTTTGGAGGAGGCCTGTGTACAGCAGTGTTCAGAGTGGCTAAAATGATGATGATGATGATGATGATAATAACTTTTGACGTGCACTTTCCATAGCAGTGAATAAAGAGTAATAGCA
Organism: Luehdorfia chinensis; assembly: GCA_019845155.1. Classification (NCBI taxonomy): domain Eukaryota; kingdom Metazoa; phylum Arthropoda; class Insecta; order Lepidoptera; family Papilionidae; genus Luehdorfia; species Luehdorfia chinensis. The sequence continues at coordinate 5,272,072 of JAHVAK010000390.1, forward strand.
CTCTTTATTCACTGCTATGGTGGTGCTATGGATTCTCAAAAATTAGTGCTTCAGTCAAATATTGGGTTCGCAGTAATGTAAACCGGAAGACAAGAAAGACATGCGAAAACTCGCTGATAGGTGTCCGGCAGAGTAGAAAGAAGAGGTAGGTGCTAATGATAGCTACCTCTTTCCTGCCGAGGTGTCTTAAGCCTTTATTCGTGCAATATAACATCGTAATATGCAGTGCTGTCACTATACTGCTCGTGGCACACATACATAATATCACGACTGTATCCCATAAGGGGTAGTCAGAGACTGGGCACTCACTGCAAAAACAGATGACTGCCACAATCCACGTTTCACCAAAACAATATAATGCACTTGGTGTGATAGGTGGTGAGCCCAACGCCACCATGCGCTGTTGGGTGAACAGTGCAGTTTAATTCCTTACTCGCCTTTTACGAGATCCATTGGATGAGATGGAGTGGTAGTATTCTTTTAACGAGCCGCCACCACACGGCTGCTCGTGGCAATGGAGAGTAAAATTTTTTGACTCCAAAATGGCGGCGACTTGGTTCGCCACCGGCCTACATGAGTGGCATCTGCCTACCCCTTATGTGGGAAAAAGGCGTGACTGTATGTACGTCATGATAACATGAATTAAAGGTCACTTACATAGAACTAAAGAGGCATTCCCATAGCCTAGCGCAGTCTCGAGGAATTCCAGGACCAATAACATCCAGTAATTGACAGAGAAAGATTTGAGCAACCCGGCCACTCCTACCATCAATGGTGTCCCCACAATTATCACTTTCCGACCGTACCTGTGGATTACTTTGCGTAATTTATTTTTATTTGATATTGTGACGAAGCGGGCAAACCGTTCACCTGATGGAAAGTGCAACGTTTACCCATAACAAATGCTATGTCACCCAGAACATTTCTGTGTGACTCTACACTGCGCCCGTCACCCTGAGACATCAGTTCTTAAGTCTCAAATGCCCAGTGATTACACTAGCTCACAGTGCCCTTCAAACCGAAACACAGTAATGTGCTTGCACACTACTGCTTCACGGCAGAATATCTGGCCCTGGGGTGGTACCTACCTAGACGGATTCCTGCATAAGAATCCTAACACCAGTAAAATTAAGCAACGAGATAAGTAGATCTCTGATCTGATGGTACGTGCCGCGCCTGTCCATAACAGTCGCAGTGACACCCAGAGGCTTGAAATGCCTTCTGCACTTCGCGTCTCGTATGTCCAGAAATTTCATTAGGAACAAGTCAAAATATTGAAATTCTTTTTTTTTGCCACCCTGAGACATCAGTTCTGAAGTCACATATACCGCGTGGCCTAGTGGTCAGAGTACCTGACTTCTATATACATTTGTGCTAAAACACAAATTGTTGGTTTTCGGGTCTGGTTGTGTTGTGATTGTCCCCGTGTTTCTGACACTTCATCCTGGCCTACCTCCGATATTATCGAATCAGCGTTAGATCGGGCGCGGGTAGGTTGGAACGAGTGAGTGCCTCTGTGTTTGCGCCTACACTTGTGGCACTATAATATCTCCTGCGCAGTTGATGGCTCCCGACTCTCGAAATCGGCTAGGAGAACATCATCAGTGACTATATCTGTTATAGTTTTCACGGCCATATCTATCGATCAGAATACTCGACTTCTATACCGCGGGTCCTTTGCTCGAATCCCAGCCGAAGCCAAAAAATTTTAGCTTTAACATACATTATTGGTAGTCAGATCTGGTCGTGTTGTGATTGTCCCTGTGTTTCTGTCACTGCATTTTTGTCTCTACCATGGTGCCTGTAGTATATGGTTGTGGTTTGACATTGTTAAAAGAGATCTCACAACGTACCTGTCTGAAATAACTCCTGATATGATAAAAGAAAAGACAAGTCCGAGATTATGTACTGTGCCAATAAGTGTTCTCTTCCACGGCTGGCAGCCCAGGTCAAACTGAAAATTAAGCGAAAAAAACAAATAAGAGAATTAACCACAATCCATTGAGAGCAGCAAGATTTTTTTTCTTTATTGGATAAAGTGATGAAACGAGTAAAATCTTCACCTGATGGTAAGTGCAACGTCTGCGCATAACAAATGCTGTGTCACCCAGCAATATTTCTGTGTGACACCACACTGCCCATCACCCTGAGACATCAGTTCTTAAGTCTCATATGCCCAGTGATTACGCTAGCTCACAGTGCCCTTCAAACCAAAACAGAGTAATGTATGCACACTACTGCTTCACGGCAGAATAACCATACCTAGACGGATTCCTGCATAGGAATCCTACCACAAGTAAAGAATAACAGAATAATAATAATTTTTATTAGGTTGGGATTTTAAATATATATTTTATTGTATTGTATAGTATTGTCTATTTATATCTTATTTATTTTATCTTATTTTATATATTTATCATATATTCATATATTGACGACCGCAGGGCCTAGTGGTCAGAGTACCTGACTTCTAAGCCGCGGGTCCTGGGTTCGAATCCTAGCCGGAGCCAACATTTGTGCTAAAACATAAATTGTTGGTTTTCGGGTCTAGTTGTGTTGTGATTGTCCCCGTGTTTCTGACACTGCATCCTAGCCTACCTCCGATCTTATCGCATCAGCGTTACATCGGGCGCGGATAGGTTTGGGACGAGTGAGTGCCTCTTTGTTTGCGCGTACACTTGTGGCACTATAATATCTCCTGAGCAGTTGATGGCTCTCGACAGTAGTTGTCGCCGTGGTCGAAATCGGCTAGAAGACCATCCATTCATATATATCCCAACCAGACGAGAAAACTACAAAAATACCCCATAATAATAATAACAAGATAACAGAATCATCATCAGACAATTGCTATGCTTAATTTGTTAGGCGGAAAGGCAATGCTGTTATCAAATGCAGACGTCTTCTTATTTTTGTTATCATTCACCGAGCTCGTTTCATCAACTTCAGCTGATGGTTGGTAGTCCACTGTTAAATGCAGGCTAATACCAAGAAAGAATAATTTGATGTAATCGCTACGATTGACAGACGAGTTGGCGATCTTTTTTTTTCATGGAATTAATTGACGAGAGCCGTGGAAGCTCATAGAGTTGTGGTAGCTCAGAGGCTAGGCGCTCGCTTTATATATCAAGGTACGCGATTGATATGGGTACGAGTACTGAGCCACCTATGGTCACACGGGGACAGGGATCTCAGACGTCGTGATGTCATAGTTAATCCGGGTCATGAAGCCTTGCAGTGGTATGCTTGGTTCATGCTTTTTTTATTACAGGATGCCAAGCCGCTGGTAGTTCCCAACCTTCTTCTCTATTGAAATTAGGGTGTTTTAAGTTCATACGTTCTAAGTGTTTTAAGCCTTAAGACAATCTACCACACCATCGAGATTCTCTTCTGCTTCTGGGTGTCGTAAAAGTCGACAGAGGGAAAATTAAAACCAGAAGATGGGCAGCAGTATTTTTTTGGAACATCCGAATAAATAAACGGTTGCCAATCCGCCTGCCAAGCGTGGCAACTAGGGCAAACTCCCCCCAAAATTAGAGCTACAAACTTTTGTGGCAATCGTTAGGGGAGGCAAATGATCGGCAATGGACTAGTGATAGGCTGAAATGATGATGATGAGGAATCAGTGTTTTTTTGAAAGGATATGTGGCTTATCAAATCGTCACAAACTGCGGACTCCCTAGAGCGGCGTTGCTTCACATCAGCGTTGTAGCTTCCCTAATTTAGCGGATCTCGCATTTTAATCCTACCACCAGTGAAGAAGTGACGTAGATTGCAGTTCTCGATGCCTTATAACTTAAACGCTGACCTTCATCGGTCGGTGTGATTTCGATCATCAGGTGATCATCATACACAGTTACACAGTCGATTAAACGATTACTTCTCAAGTCTTGACAGATTTTTTTTTGTTTTTCTGTAGCCGATTATTTCTATAGACGACTTTAGCGTCCACCACCACCATCGACACAGACAAACTAGACTGCAGTGGATACAAAAATGACACTTTAAACATAAAACAAACTCATTAAAATAATTACAAGCAACTGGCTACTCATCATCATCATCATCACCATTTCAGCCTACTATTAGTCCACTGCTGAACATAGGCCTCCCCCATAGAGTGCCACAAAATATTGTAGATCTCATTTTGGGGGGATTTTGCCATAGTTGCCACGCTTGGCAGGCGGATTGGCAACCGCAGTTTATTTATAATGATGTTCCAGGAAGATGCTGCTGCCCATCCTCTGATTTTAATTTTCCCACTGTCGACTTTTACGACACCCACGGGATGAGATGGGGTGGTAGATTCTCTTAAGCCGCTACCACACGTGATTACATTTTTTTTATTGCATAAAGTGATGAAACGAGCAAAACGATCACCTGATGGTAAGTGCAACGTCTGCCCATAACAAATGCTGCGCCACCCAGAAAATTTCTGTGTGACACTACACTGTGCCCATCACCCTGAGACATAGGTTCTTAAATCTCATAGTGATTACGCTAGCTCATTGTGCCCTTCAAACCGAAACACAGTAATGTTTGCACACTACTGCTTTACGGTAGAATAACTGTCCCTGGGGTGGTACCTACCTAGACGGACTCCTGCATAGGAACCTACCACCAGTAAAATACATCATTTTAGAGGTCTAAAATGTTATTGCCTGGTTAATACGTCAAGCATCACATCATCAAGTTTTTATTGCATAAAGTGACGATGATGACGATGACGTAATGATGGTAAGTGCAACGACTGCCTAGAACAAATGCTGTATCGTCCACAACACTTCTGTGTGGCACCAGACTGCGACAGTCACCTTGATACAGCAGTTCTTAAGTCCGATATACTCACCAGGCTTTCAGTGCCCTTCAAACCGAAACAGTGATCTTTGCACACTACTGCTTCATAGCAGAATGACTGACCACCAGTGTCGTTTTTTGTTTCAGTTAAGTCTTTTTAGATTTAAATTAACATGAGTAAACAAAACATGAAGAAAGGTAAATATTTTAACATTCATTTAACTCTACATTAAATATCGTAACGATATTTTCCTCTGTCACAAAGCGTGACGCGGAATGAGTTTATCCGGTATGTAAACACCATAATCTTTGTCATACAACTAACAATTTGCGTTATTCCAGCTGTGGCAAGGTTAGCGAATGCCGTACGTGCTATTCACTAACCTTGAACTTGTCCCTGGCAGTGAATTATTGTAATATATGGTAAACTACCGGAAGCCCGCGACTGCGTCCGCGTGGATACTTGTTTTTTTTTAAATATCCCATTGAAACTTATTGATTTTTCGGGATAAAAATATCCTATGTCCGTCCCCAGGATGCAAGCTATCTGTGTGCCAAATTTCGTCAAGATCGGTTAAGCGGTTGAACCGTGAAAAGGTAACAAACAGACAGAGGGACAGAGAGAGTTACTTTCGCATTTATAATATTAGATGGATGGATGCACGAATAAACTATTTTTGTATTCATGACCTGCTGTCTCTCTCTTTGAAAATTTTTTATCGACAAGTGAGTTTTTAAGCGAATGTCGATAGACACCAGAATTATAATTAATAAATTCCGTGATACTAGTGACGCCATGATGTATTACTTCAACCATGACGATATCTATTAGTTATTACTAGAAATTATTTGTACGAGTTATATTATAGAGATGTCAGAAACGGCGTAAGCAGCGGCACTTACTCGGCTTCAACTTTCAGTGTTCATAACAGCTCAGTATATAAACAATTATTAATTAATGAATATAAGTTTCATTAAGAAAAACAGAAACGTATATTATTCCCATCACGTCCACTGAAATTTTAGTAATTGAATTTAGTATTATATTATTTTGTTGGTGGAAGGATTCCTATGCAGGAGTCCGTCTAGGTAGGTACCACCCCAGGGCCAGTTATTCTACCGTGAAGCAGTAGTGTGCAAACATTACTGTGTTTCGGTTTGAAGGGCATTGTGAGCTAGCGTAATCACTGGGCATATGAGACTTAAGAACCTATGTCTCAGGGTGATGAGCACAGTGTAGTGTCACTCAGAAATTTTCTGGGTGGCACAGCATTTGTTATGGGCAGACGTTGCACTTACCATCAGGTGAAATTTTTGCTCGTTTCATCACTTTATGCAATAAAAAAAAATAGCTACTCATTAGACCCAGAGTTGTAATAAAAGTTAATTAACAGAAATGCCAGAAATAATGCGTTGCTTCTAACAAATAGCAGAATAACCAAATAAGATATGCCAGACCTTAATTACTGGTCCTTAATTACCTTAAGGTCTGGCACCACAAGTTATTAAAATGTACAAAAAAATACACGAACAAAAAAGTTGACGATTCTTACAAAATTTAGTATGGCAATCTTAATACACAGATTTTAATTCACACATGCCGTCCAGTTACGTATTGTGTTACCTGTATTTTGGACTAGTTATGGGCTGATTCGGAGGAGTCTTGACCGTGATCGTTAATCCACGTTTTCCGTTTGTGGGCTGATACGCGGCTCATGATCAAGAGAAAAGCTTAGTCATAATTTAAATGTCTAGTGTCTGAAGTTTGTATAATTCTCTTACCTCTGCCGCAATACTATTATAGTCTTCGTACACTCTCCTTTCACAGGGCACTGTTCTCTTCTCGTTGAACATCTGCGGAGTGCAACTGCTATTGTTGTATCTTATGGAGCTCCATATATCCTCAACTTCTGATGTGTTAGCTGCCTCACTGTAAAGCTCCGGTCGATGGCAACCGTCCGTTTTGTTCATCAATACCGAGTTTACCCACGTTGCATTGAATCTAGAGTCAGTTTGGTCACACACCGGTACGTAACATCTGAAATCAAATTCAGTATCATAAACAATGGCACAAAATAAAATTTAAATTGTTTTTCTGAAAGAGATCACTTTCAGAGCGATTAGACTGACCTAGACGGTAAACGACCGTCACTTGCTTTACGTATTGAAATAATTCGTAATCATAAATTTTTTTACTGCCCGTATGTAATGGTAAGCCGTGGTAGCTCAGGGGCTAGGCGCTCGCTTTAAATTTTCATAGTACGCGAGTGACCTGGGTTCGATTCCCGGTGCCGGCACCACTAAAATTGTTAATTGCAATTTTAAGTGCCGATTTACCACGTGCTCGGCGGTGAAGGAAAACATCGTGAGGAAACCTGCATGTCTGAGGAATAAAAATATTTCGAAGACATGTGAAGTCCGCCAACCCGCATTGGAGCAGCGTGGCGGATTCTTCCTAGCTCCAAAACCCTCTCAGAAATGAGAGGAGGCCTGTGCTCAGTAGTGGGACATTTATAGGCTGAAACTTTACTTTACTTTTTTATGTAATGGTCGAGTCCACGAGTTTCTTACACCTATATCGTGATCAGATTTAGTCAGTGTACCTGCCTGTTAGGTTGTCGAAACTCAATATCTGTGCAAAGAAAAAAGTGTTGGTTTTCGGATCAGGTACACTGTCTTTTTTAGGCAGGAAACCGTCTAGGTAGGTACCACCGCAGGGCCAGTTATTCTGCCGTGAAGCAGTAGTGTGCAAACATTACTGTGTTTCGGTTTGAAGGGCACTGTGAGCTGGCGTAATCACTGGGCATATGAGACTTAAGAACTGATGTCTCAAGATGACGGGCGCAGTGTGGTGCTACACAGAAATATTCTGAGTAACACAACATCTGTTATGGGCCGCCGTTGCACTCACCATCAGGTGAACGTTTTGCTCGTCTCGTCACTTTATTAAATAAAAAAGATACGGACAGAAGAATCCCTGTATGTTGAGCTACTCGACTTAGCAAAACGAGTCTAGCAATCATCATCATAGTCATCGTATCAGCCTATCACAGGTCCACTGCTTAACATAGACCTGCTCCATACATTATACGCCATATACGTTTTGCCATAGTTGCGACGCGTGGCAGGCGGGTTGGCAACTGCAGTTTATTTATTTAAATTCTCCAGGAAGATGCTGCTGCCCATCTCCTGGTTTTCATTTTCCCTCTGTCGACTTTTCCGACACCCACGGGATGTTATAGGATGGTAGATTCCCTTAGGCCGCCACCACACTAATATTGAACGTTTCAGTGAATAGAGGAACAAGATCCAAGTACAAAGAAATCTGGAAGATTCCATTTTACAATTGACATATTGTAAACAACCATTAAGAACGAAAACAATACATGATGAAATGCAATAACTCAGTGATCATTAACTTGGAATAAACCAGTCGTAATGTCCCCAGCATTACCATTACAATAGACTATAATCTATTTAATAATCACTTCAAACTTTGAAAAGATACTCGTACTGACATGAAAATATACGTAATAGTAACCGTTTGTTCTTTTCAAATCGATAATGTACATAAACTCTCTTACTCAGACCTTCTCGTCTCTCCTGCTTGTTGCCAGGTTCAATACGCTAAATGAACAAACAATCGTGATTATGATTTTGAAATCAGGACACCCCTAAATAATAAATTTACTATTATACTGGCTGTACCCTGTATTTATTAAATGAAATCGCTCCTGATGGTCGTAGCGTGATGTTAAATATCCTATAATTTTCCTTAAGAATTGGTCTATCAAATGCAAAAAGAATTTTTCAAATCCGACCGGTAGTTCCAGAGAAAAAAAACTAACAAACTCATCAGCCATATTATAAGTATAAGTATAGTATATAGATAAGTATAAATAGAGATTTAATACAGAATGCGTATGACATTGTGTGCTTACCTATAGGACACTTCCGAGGCAGTGAATACGTAGTTGAAGTTGCACATGCTGAGGAAGGAGTCTCGGAAGGCGAGCAAGAACAGCAGAAGCACCTGATACTTTCCGAAGCTGCCCAGTTCGCTCAGTATACCCTCCAGATTAAACTGGCCGTCGTTGATACTTTCCTCGGCCATCTGTTTCAATTAAAGACATTGTGAAGCAATATACAATAAGTGGAGAATCATTTCCCGGAATCCTCGAGATTTTTTTATGGTATATAGTGACGAAACAGTGCAATGTCCGCCTATAACAAATGCTGTGTCACCCAGAATATTTCTGTGTGACACCACACCGCGCCCGTCACCCTGAGACATCAGTTTTTAAGTCTCAAATGCCCAGGGATTACGCTAGCTCACAGTGCCCTTCAAACCGAAACACAGTCATGCTTGCACACTACTGCTTCACGGCAGAATATCTGGCCCTGGGGTGGTACCTACCTAGACGGATTCCTGCATAGGAATCCTACCACCAGTAAAAAGATTGATCATAAGATTTGACCAAGTAAATTTGTATCAAGTACCTACCTAGACGGCATAAATATGTCTCTTTACTGGTGGTAGGATTCCTATTCAGGCGTCCGTCTAAGTAGATACCACAGCAGGGATAGTTATTCCGCCGTAAAGCAGTAGTGTGCAAACATTACTGTGTTTCAGTCTGAATGGCACTGAGAGCTAGTGTAATTACTGGGCATACGAGACTTAGAACTGATGTCTCAGAGCGACGAGCCAAGTGTGGTGTGCTGACACAGCATTTGTGATGAGAAGACGTTGCACTTATCATCAGGTGAAAGTTGTGCTCGCTTCGTCACTTTACATACATACATACATAAGATCACGACTGTATCCCATAAGGGGTAGTCAGAGACTGGGCACTCACTGCAAAAACAGATGACTGCCACAATCCACGTTTCACCAAAACAATATAATGCACTTGGTGTGATAGGTGGTGAGCCCATCGCCACCATGCGCTGTTGGGTGCACAGTGCAGTGTTAATTCCTTACTCGCCTTTTACGAGATCTATAGGATGAGATGGAGCGGTAGTATTCTGTTAACGAGCCGCCACCACACGGCACTTTATCCAATAAAAAAACTTCTATCTTTCTGTTTAAACTTGACTCACTTTTCCATTCGACTCCTTTTTCAACATTGCTGTCGCTGCGTTCACTTACTGCTGCCAATAATACGGAGCATTATTCCTGTAACAACGAATTTAAGTTTCACAGAGACATTTTCATAAGACCTTGCTGGGTTAAATACAATTTTGTAAGAAATGAAAATGGTCACAACTTGTATACGTAGGTGATAAACTACCAACGTAATGCACTTTCAATTACGAAATTAACTATAAAATAGCCATTATGTTACAGCACATTGTTCCAACAGACGCCCGTGTTGCTACGTATTAATCACGTTAGACAAAACGAATTGCGATCGCGTTTGTGAAGGAATCTAGTCCGTATCCGTAGTGTCCTAAAAACATTATTACACACGAGTTCGGCCCGCGGTTTTGCATGCTTTAACTTTAAAATTAATTTAACTCGGAAATTATTTCGGAGATTACAATGAAACATTTATTTGATCCTAGCGTTACTATCTCTAGTCTGTGTAAATTCCATGTCTTTGTGCATTAGTAGCTAAAAACTAACTTCAAAAAAGGAGGCGGTTACATGTTCGTCTGTACGTTAGGTTTTGTAAATGAATCTAGTCGATAAAAGGTTATAGAACTCCTTTAAAGAAGTCCTGCCACGATACGCTTACTCTTAAGTGTACAAAATCTGGTGAGCCACTAGGACGTGTTTTAGGTCCGTTCATCTAATTATTATATACTTTTGACATTCCTCGGCCGGAGTTATAAAATAATATATTAGCTAAATTTTCTTAAATATTATGGCAACTAGTGAACGCCCAAAACATACAGATTTCAAACTAAACGATTTAGGGATAATGTAATATGGCATATATATTAAATGAAAGCCAGGAATTAGTGGTGATAGGAACCGGAATCCGTCTATGTATGTACCACCGCATGGCAAGTTATTCTGCCGTGAAGCAGTAGAGGGCAAACGTTACTGTATTTCGGTCTGAAGGTTACTGAGAGCTAGTATAACTGGGAATATGCGACTTAGTAACTGATGTCTCAGGACAATTGGACGTAGTGTGGTGCCACAGAGAATTGTTACGAGTAACAAAGAATTTGTTATGGGCAGGCGTTGGATATACCATCAGGAAAACTTTACGCATGTCTCGTCACGTTGTCCTTAAAAAAAAATAACATTTTTGAAACTAAAACGAACGAAATTCACAGAGTGACAATATTTTTATATTTATGTGTGTTATGATATAAATATCTAAAACAAATTTAACCTAATTTTTATACACGTGACGGATGTTCTGTTTGTGAATTATTATAGTTTACGTTTAATGACCCAATTGATATATGAACTTCGATAATAATACATTTAATTAATTTATTTATTTATTTATTGGATTACCAACACAAGACACTGCACTTACGTTCTAAAATACAAATTGATTTGATGATAATATCTAACTTTTCCCATATTAATACGTAACGACAGCATGCATAGTGGATTTGTTGCAAATGTTTTTAATATCATATTATTATATAATAGCGTAATAGTATAGACGAATGCTATCATTTTACAAGTATCAGCCCTGATATATAAGCTATATATTAATTAAATAACAGAGGATACGTCGAACGTTCTGAGCTTGACCGAAGTTGGTATCAAGATCGGGTTTCTTTTTTACACTTTTGTTATACGGACGAAAAACGCGCACCTCTGGTGAAGACCGACCATGATTGGTTCTGCATAATATGGTTTTAAAAATAGTGCACGGATTTCGCGGTATTCTTGCCGGGACACTACTGAAATCTATTCAACAAGGGTGGACAATCTATGATACCATTTGACTACTTATGCAAAAATAATAAGTCTTAATGACCTCTGAGTGCGCATAGCTGTTCAAGCTTAAAGTGTTTTGTCTGTTGAAAAACATTTGAAATCGTCACTGTTTCGGTGGCCGACTGTATCAGCAATGGTCAGGGTGCTTGCCTGTTGTGTCGCGGGTAATGTAATAAGTAATAATGTTATAATCCAAATATATGCTTTTTTTATTGACGAAACGAGCAAAACGTTCACCTGGTGATAATTGCAACGTCTGTCCGTAACAAATGCTGCATAAAAATATATATAAAGAGCTAGCTGTACCCGGCGGTTTCACCTTCATAAAGAGATGACCCCAATCGATGAGATGCATATATACTTTCCTATTTGAATCGGATCTTTTCCATATATACTTTAACTATCTCTTAAACTCTTTCATGCTTAAAAAGGAAAATTTTGACTTCACGTATTAATATATATTTTTTTTATTGGATAAAGTGATGAAATGAGCAAAACCTTCACCTGATGGTAAGTGCAACGTCTGACTATTGTCAATGCTGTGACCCAGAACATTCCTTTTGTGACACCACACTGTACTCGTCTCTCTCGAGACAGTTATTATGTTATGACGACCGCGTGGCCTAGTGGTCAGAGTACCTGCTTCTACGCCGCGGGTCCTGGGTTCGATTCCCAGCCGGAGCCAACATTTGTGCTAAAACACAAATTGTTGGTTTTCGGGTCTGGTTGTGTTGTGATTGTCCCCGTGTTTCTGACACTGCATTCCTAGCCTACCTCCGATCTTATTCCATCAGCGTTACATCGGGCGCGAGTAGGTTGGGACGAGTGAGTGCCTCTGTGTTTGCGCGTACACTTGTGTCACTATAATATCTCCTGCGCAGTTGATGGCTCTCGACAGTTTTCGGAAGTTGTCGCCGTGGTCGAAATCGGCTAGGAGAACATCACATCATCATCTTATGTCTCATCATGACATGATCCTATAGTCCTTGATAATCATCTTTTATATTAATACAATAAGAAATCAAATGTATTAATGAATAATTTTAATCAAAAACAATGCATTTAATCCATTAACATGAATATTTCTTAACAGAATCTACCACCACATCTCATCCCGTTGGTTTTTTTTATTGGATAAAGTGATGATACGAGCAAAACGTTCACCTGATGGTAAGTGCAACGTCTGCCCATAACAAATGCTGTGTCATGCAGAAAATTTCTGTGTGCACGCCACTGTGCTCTGAGACATAAGTTCTTAAGTCTCATATGTCCAGTGATTACACTAGCTCACAGTGCCCTTCAAACCGAAACACAGTAATGTTTGCACACTACTGCTTCACGGCAGAATAACTGGCCCTGGGGTGGTACCTACCTAGACGGATTCCTGCACAGGAATCCTACCACCAAGAAATGGTTTTGTTAAAACAGACAGAGGGAAATGAAAACCAGGATATGGGCAGCAGTGTCTTCCTAGAACATTTGAATATATAAACAGCGGTTGCTGTCTGCCAAGCCAGATGGATTCCTGTGTAGGAATCCTACCACCAGTAACGATTATTAGAGAAATCCCATAGTTGTAATGAAATATACCTCTCTTGGTTAGTCTGGGCGGTGAGTGTCGCTTAGATACTGTCCGAAAACGTATAATTTGTATATGGCAAAAACATTTACTTCCACTGAACTTCCCTGTGTGGTGGCGGCATAAGAGAATCTACCACCCCATCTCATCCCGTGGGTGTCGTAAAAGTCGACAGAGGGAAAATAAAAAACCGGGAAATGGGCAGCAGCAAGTTTGCAGCTATCTTTTTGGGGAGACTTTGCAATAGTTACCACGCTTGGCAACCGCAGTTTATTTATTCAGATGTTCCAGGAAGATGCTGCTGTCCATCTTCAGGTTTTTATTTTCCCACTGTCGACTTTAACGACACCCACATGATTTATTTATTTTTTTATAGAAAAGGGGACAAACGAGTAAGCGGCTCACCTGGTGCTGAGCGATTACCGCCGCCCATGAACATCCGCAACACCAGGAGAGTCGCGGGTGCGTTGCCGGCCTTTGAGAAAGGAATAGGCTCTTTTCTTGAAGGTCCTTATGTCATAATGGTCCGGAAAAACAACTGGCGGCAGCAAATTCCACAAAGTGAACGTGCGTGTAAGAAAATTCCTCGAAAAGCGCACAGTGGTGGAATGCCAACCATCAAGGTGATGTGGATGGAATTTGGTTGTGTGCCGCGATGGTTGATGAGATATGCGCTTCTTAAGTCGTCAAAAGGGCAAAGTCAGTTCAAAAAGTTCAAAGGGTTTAGTTTTCAAATATGCTGTGGAAAATTCGAAAAAACCTTTTCAGCGAAAAGTGTTTTGTATAAGATATGTCGTGTAGTTTTAAAATATTTTTGATTACACGCTATTCCTGACTACGGAACCTCACTGTGCCTGGTCCGACACGCACTTCGCAGGTATTTTATTTTCAGTACAAATCGAACAATCGAAGAAATTGTCGCGGCGGTAATTTTGGCAACGTTCACAGTGACATGATAAACGTTCTTTTTTTAATAAAAAAGCTTAATTTAAACCGCTTGTCAGTTTCTAAAATTGTTTACGATTTGTTAACATGGTTCGTTGAGATCAGTTTTCTCAAGGTCAACTAATTTATGTGACTATTTTTTTAAGGACTAAATGTACGATGCTGGCCGGCTTCGGCACCATAGAAATTTTTAGTTACAGTTTTAAGTACTGATTTACCTGGTTCTCGGCGGTGAAGGAAAATGTCTTGCTTAAAAAAAAATTTTATTGTATAACGTGACGAAACGAGTAAAACGTTCACCTGATGTAAAGTGCAACGTCTACCCATAACAAATGCTATGTCACCCAGAACATTTCTGTGTGACATTATACTGCGCCCGTCACTCTGTGACATCAGTTCTTAAGTCTCATATGCCCAGTGATTACACTAGCTCACAGTGCCCATCAAACCGAAACACAGTAATGTTTGCACACTACTGCTTCACGGCAGAATAACTGGCCCTGGGGTGGTACCTACCTAGACCACCAGTAATTTAACAATGAAACTATTACGAACGGTGAACTCCTGCTAACCTGCACTGATGATGCGTGGCGGACTCGTAGCGGCTTAAAAACCTTGTCCAAAAACGGGACGCGTATGCCTGACATCGAGACGTGATTTTACTTTTTTAATTTAAGTGGTAGGATTCCTTGGTGGAAAACCTACTTGGCCAGTTCTTCTGCCGAGAAGCAGCAGTGTGCAAACATTAATGTTTTTCGGTCTGAAAGGGCACTGAGAGCTAGCGTAATCACTGAGCGTATGAGACTTGAGAACTGATGTCTGAGGGTGTTGAGCACAGTGTGGTGTCACACAGAAATTTTCTGGTTGACAGCATTTGTTACAGTCAGACGTTGCACTTACCATCAGGTGAACATTTTCCTCATTTCATCACTTATCCATTAAAAAAGTATATTAACACGTAAAAAGTTTCAGCCTATAAATGTCCCACTACTGAGCACAGGCCTCCTCTTATTTCTGAGAGGGTTTTGAAGCTAGGAAGAATCCGCCACGCTGCTCCAATGCGGGTTGGCGGACTTCACATGTCTTAGAAATATTTTTAATTCCTCAGACATGCAGGTTTCCTCACGATGTTTTCCTTCACCGCCGAGCACGCGGTAAATCACTTAAAATTGCAATTAACATTTTTTAGTGGTGCCGGCACCGGGAATCGAACCCAGGTCACTCGCGTACTATGAAATTTAAAGCGAGCGCCTAGCCCCTGAGCTACCACGGGTTTTATATTAATACGTGAAGAAAAAATTTCCTTTTTAAGCATGAAAGAGTGTGAGACATAGTTAAAGTATGTACGGAATCATCCAATTCAAATAGTAAAGTATATATGCATCTCATCGATTGGGGTCGTCTCTTTATGCGGGTGTAGCCACCGAGTACAGCTCTTTCTATTTTTTTTTATTTACACTGCCTATCCTATTTGTAAGAATGATTTTACTATATGCTTCTAGTGGTTTGTATCGTGTCTGTGTGTGCCGTGTATTTGTGATGTGCCAAAAAATGTTTTCTTTCTTTCTTTCATTAAATTCGATCCAAAAAATATTCATGATCTATGTATTACAGACATAAACTTTTTACCCCTTTTTAAGCATATTGCGCGCGCGAATGAGTGTGAGATTTGGCATAATTATAGTTTGTATTGAGAAGAGGCCAGGAAACTAAACTTTATATGTAATATGTAGAAATTGTCGCCAAAGAATATTAAAATGTTGCCAACTAATCAAACCTGAATAACGTTCAAACTGACTATGAATTGAGTTCGAATTTCGACCACTGTGCGACCACTGGTATACAATGATTGTACAATAACTGGCCACACTGAAAGAATTCTAAATAAAAAATTAAATATTCTTGATTAAATTTTTGAGACGTGATATATAAAGTTATCATTTTTAATTTAGACATAGTTATTTATGTTAAACCTTACAGAACACACAAAAATATAATAATAGTTAAAAGAAAAATAAAAACTTAAATAAACCGCGGGGAAATTGTCAGATATGTGTCTACAATGGTACGAATAGGCCGAACGTATTGCTGACTAGGAAGTAGGAAGCAAAGTACTGCTCTGCCTCTGCTACCGCCTGAGGTTCGGTGACAGTGTTTTTTGTCCCGGGTAACCTTCAAAGGCAATAGATATTAGGGTCTATTGCCTACAAAGGTTGCTATTAGGCTCTACCAGGGCATATAATTTTATCGATATAAGCGTTGAACTAATTTCATCATTCACGTTCGACTCAAATTCACGATCAGAGTCGCGATCGAATATCGAATCTTCGTGTTTGAATTTGGAAGCGTTTCAAAATATTCCCTTCATCACAAACATGCACATGTGAGTTATGCGCAACGTTCTCCAATACAAAGACGTAATTATTTTAAGATTCACTTTATAGCACGTGTAAAGTGCAGTTGAATAGAACGCCTTTGTACCGATCTTTGTTTTTAAATGGCAGAGCGCGTAAGAAAACTTCGTGCTACGTAAATATATCACACAGGGAATGATTAATTATTAAATAACATTAGATATTATATAGACTCACACGATAGCCCTTTCCTTGAACTGCACGTGTATAACATTAGATAAGATCACGACTGTATCCCATAAGGGGTAGTCAGAGACTGGGCACTCACTGCAAAAACAGATGACTGCCACAATCCACGTTTCACCAAAACAATACAACGCACTTGGTGTGATAGGTGGTGAGCCCATCGCCACCATGCGCTGTTGGGCGCACAGTGCAGTTTAAGTCCTTAACATTAAATACAATTAATTATCAATAAATAACGGCTTAAGAGAATCTACCACCTATTTTATCCCGTGGGTGTCGTAAAAGTCGATGGATGGAAAACGAAAACCGGGAGATGGGCAGCAGCATCTTCCTCGAACATCTGCATAAACAAACTACGGTTGCCAACCCGCCTGCCAAGCGAGGTAACTTTGGCAAAATCCAAAAACTACACTTTTTTTTTAATTGCCCAAAGAGATAAAACGAGCAAATTGTTCACCTGATGGTAAGTGCAACGTCTGCCCATAACAAATGCTGTGTCACCCAGAACATTTTTGTGTGACACTACACTGTGCCCATCACCCTGAGACATAGGTTCTTAAGTCTCATATGCCCAGTGATTACGCTAGCTCACAGTGCCCTTCAAACCGAAACACAGTAATGTTTGCACACTACTGCTTCACGGTAGAATAACTGGCCCTGGGGTGGTAGCTACCTAGACGGACTCCTGCATAGGAATCCTACCACCAGTAAAATCTATGGAGGAGGCCTATGTTCAGCAGTGGAGTGGTGATATGATGCAATTATGATGAACTCCCCATCCCCCCACCCTACCCATTTATTTACAGAGTAATATATTTACAGAGTAAATATTACAAAATTATTTAATGAAAAGAACGGGCGGACGCTTACCTGAAATTTTACAATACGCTAATGACCTGGTAAGTGCTGATATACGCACTTACGTGTGTACAGGAATCCGTCTAGGTAGGTACCACCCCAGGGCCAGTTATTCTGCCGTGAAGCAGTAGTGTGCAAACATTACTGTGTTTCGGTTTGAAGGGCACTGTGAGCTAGTGTAATCACTGGGCATATGAGACTTAAGAACTGATGTCACAGAGTGACGGGCGCAGTGTGGTGTCACACAGAAATGTTCTGGGTGACACAGCATTTGTTATTGGCAGCCCACCGTTGCACTTACCATCAGGTAAACTTATGACAGTTTGGTCACA
This sequence comes from Luehdorfia chinensis, assembly GCA_019845155.1. Taxonomy (NCBI): domain Eukaryota; kingdom Metazoa; phylum Arthropoda; class Insecta; order Lepidoptera; family Papilionidae; genus Luehdorfia; species Luehdorfia chinensis. Next base: position 5,290,090 of record JAHVAK010000390.1, read on the forward strand.
ATAATGTTTAGAAACAAAGAAAGAAATAAATATTTATTGTCAATCAAGTAAGTGCAGATAAAAATCGTTAAATAATTAAATTAAAAAAAAATAACTAACATAAAAATAACCCTTAACTAGTAACATAAATCTAAAAATTATCGCACTGAAAAAGAAAATCGATTTACTTAAAATAACAAATGGAAAGAATAAAAAGAAAAAAAATCAAAAGGAAATCATGTTTGTGAGTTGATTGGCAAAAAGGGAAGGGCTCAGCTAACCAGACTACAATAACTGTGCTATTCGCAGCGCTGATTTTCAGTCCCGCCCTGGCTCTTTAAGGTGTATGTTGGAGCGATGCGTGTCGTGGATGGAAGATGTATGTGTGTCAGCTTGTGTGTATTTGGTATGCGTGCGTATGTTTCACACGCCGTTAAATTTAAAAGAAACCGCTCTAAGGGTCGTATCGTGACTGTAACATCCCATAGCCTTCATCAATAAATGGGCTATCCAACACTAAAATAATTTTTCAACTCGAACCCGTAGTTCCTGAGATTAGCGCGTTCAACCAAACAAACTCTTCAGCGTTAGTATAGAAGACTATTGTTAACAAGATGTGATGATAATATGTTAAAATGAATGATACAATTATATGAAATAATCAATTTGTGTTCACCTACTTGGGTGCCTGAAGTGCGGAGTTTGAATGAAACTCATTCAGTATTATTTTAGGTTTTTATATCGCGTCCACGGGCAACCACAATCGACCCATAACCGTAACACGTAACTGCTTACACAATATGTATGGCTATTGTGTGGCGTCCATCTTGTACAAAGACGTCAGCGTACAGCCACCTACAGAGACCACATAATACTTTCTTTTTACGGTTTACTGTCATTCCTTATGCTAATTGTTAGAATGATTGCTGACTCCTTGTCTGATGTGTGGTGCAGTGATTTTTTTTAGGCAAGCGGGGGCAAACGAGCAAGCGGCTCACCTGACTGTAAGTGATCACCGCCGCCCATGAACATCTACAATACCAGAGGTATAGCAGATGCGTTGCCGGCCTTTGGGAAATGAGGCTCTTTTCTCGAAGGTCCCTAAGGTCCCTATCGGTCCGGAAAAACCGCTGGCGGCAGCAGATTCCTTTTGATTGGCAGAAAATTCCTCGAAAAACGCAGTGTGCTGGCATGCCAACCATCAAGGTTGTGACGATGGAATTTTGCGCTGTGCCGAAATATACGATGATAAATGATACATTACAATATAGAAATATAATCGAATTATGCCCGCGACTTCGTCCGTGTAGATATTTTTTTTAAATATCCCGTGGGAGCTATTCGATTTTCCGCGACAAAATGTATCCTATGTCGTCCTACCTCTGTGCATTTCGTTAAGTTCTGTTTAATGGTTGAGCTGGGAAATTGTAACAAACAGACAAAGGTACAGATAAAGTTACTTTCGTATTTATAATATTAATATGGATGAAAATATAAAGGTGATATTTTTTTAAATTAATGACACTTGGTCTAAGAAGTAAAATTAACAAAAAAAAATGATCGAAATCTATCTAGTAGTTTATGCGTGATGCGCGTGCAACGGCTGACCCCTACCATTTTATTTATATAGAAGAAGAAACTGTTACTGATGGCAGGATTCCTGCGCAGGAATCCGTCTAGTTAGGTATTTATTTATTTATATAAAAAAAAAGTAAAGTTTCAGCCTATAAATGTCCCACTGCTGAGCACAGGCCTCCTCTCATTCCTGAGAGGGTTTTGGAGCTAGGAAGAGTCCGCCACGCTGCTCCAATGCGGGTTGGCGGAATTCACATGTCATCGAAATATTTCTATTCCTCGGACATGCAGGTTTCCTCACGACGTTTTCCTTCACCGCTAAGCACGTGGTAAATCAGCACTTAAAATTGTAGAACAATATTAGAGGTGCTGGCACCGGGGATCGAACCCAGGTAACTCGCTTACTATGAAATCAAAGGCGAGCACCGGGCCCCTGAGCTACCACGGCTTATTTATTTATATAAAAGCGTTATTGTTAACCTTAAAATAAAGGTAACAATGGGCGGACTTAATGCCTATAGGCATTCTCTGCCACTCAACCCATGGCGTGGTGAAAAAGCGGTGGCAGGTGCATAATTTAATAAACGTATAGGTATAGGTATATTAATAAATAAGGTTATAGGTACCACCGCAGTGCCAGTTATTCTGCAGTCAAGTAATAGTGCGCAAACATTACTGTGTTTCGATCTGAACGACACCGACAGCTATTGTAAACACTGGGCTTATGAGACTTAAGAACTGATGTCTCAGAGTGACGGGTGCAGTGTGGTGCCACACAGCAATGTTGTAATATAGCATACGCAGCCGCGGCATTGAGACATTTAAAGGCTGTTAGTTTACTTTTTTATTTAAGATTGGTGTCCTACCGTCTGTCGGAGGTCACTATATTTTACTTTTTCTCCTTTTCACCCACAGGAAAAGATTTACCCGTTTGAATATTTCACGCTGTTACTGCACGGTTTTTAATCTCTACAAATTAATAAAATTGAAGTTTCTGTTTGAATAACAAAATAACACACTCAATGGTATTGGTGGTAGGATTCCTATGAAGGAATCCGTCTAGATAGGTACCACCCCAGGGCCAGTTATTCTGCTGTGAAGCAGTAGTATCACAGGGCATATGGGACTTAAGAACTGATGTCTCAGGGTGATGGGCACAGTGTGGTGTCACACAGAAATGTTCTGGGTGACACAGCATTTGTTATGGGCAGACGTTGCACTTACCATCAGGTGAACGTTTTGCTCTTTTCATCACTTTATACAATAATAAAAGAAATGAAAGTATATACGATATTTATAAGAAAAAAACAATTTTGAAGACTCCTTTCTATCTGTCTGTCTGTCTGTCTGTCTGTCTGTTTGTTCCGGCTAATCACCGAAACAGCTGGACCGATTTTGACGGGACCTTCACTGACAGATAGCTGATTTTATAACGGGTAACTTATGCTACTTTAATTTATATAAATAATTAGGGTTCCTCGCAAAAAACAAACCCCAGAAATCCGATAATAATAGGGAAGTATATATGTATATCATCGACCGGGGTCGGCTTTTTTACGCGGATCAAACCACGAGGCACAGCTACTGTAAAAATAAAACCGATTAAAATACACATTAATAATTTATGTTACTTCTCTGACAGAGCAATCTTATTGATAACTTACGGATTAGTATCCACACTGTAAAGATTCAGGATTTCTCCTCTATTGTTGGACGTATAGATATTTTTTATCAACAACTAAGTTTAACTGATATTTCCGGGAAATGAACCTTCCAAAACCAATCGCCTAGCCTACGCGCCAACCGACATCATTACTGTCGACTTCCACAGCCGTTTTCTTTCGGAGAAAGATACTTTTTTTAAATAAAACTAATGTTTCTTTTAGCCGTGTTAGCTTAGGTTAGTCAGTTTAGAGCCGTAGTAGCACAGGGGCTAGGCGCTCGCTTTTAATTTCATAGTACGCGAGTGACATGGGTTCGATTCCCGGTGCCGGCACCACTAAAATTGTTAATTGCAATTTTAAGTGCTGACTTACCACGTGCTCGGCGGTGAAGGAAAACATCGTGTGGAAACCTGCATGTCTGAGAAATTAAAAATATTTCGAAGACATGTGAAGTCCGCCAACCCGCATTGGAGCAGCGTGGCGGATTCTTCCTAGCTCCAAAACCCTCTCAGAAATGAGAGGAGGCCTGTGCTCAGTAGTGGGACATTTATAGGCTGAAACTTTACTTTACTTTTTTTCTTTTAGCAACGAAGCAAAGCTTATCGGTCCGCTGACTAAACATCATTGTGCGTTGATAAACCGCTACTGAGCCCATTGTTGTGGCTCTTGCTTCTGTTTTGATACAATATATACTCAATAAAACTATTGTGCACCTTTTTTATTGGAAGTGCCGAGACGAGTAGAACGTTTACCTGGTAGATGCAACGTCTGCCCATAACAAATGCTGTGTCGCCAAGAAGATTTCTGTGTGACACTGAGACATAAGTACTTAAGTCTAATATGCCCAGTGATTACACTAGCTCTCAGAGCCCTTCAGACCGAAACACAGTAAACATTACTGCACGCTACACACACAGAATATTGCGTTTTGAGAACTGTTTAGGACGTTGCACGTGCCTGTTTCTATATGTTAAAGATTTTATACAGAATACGGGCTTATTTGAGCCTGAATATGAGAGTAACGCTCCGTGAGTTTAGTAGTTAGTAATATTGTCCAAATTTAATTACTGCATATCATTTTATGGCCCTTGTCTTTTGGGAAGGTCTATGACACTGCTTCAACTCGCATGTGCCAGTTTCTGTTTAAACATTCCTCCTAGAACTCATGTTTAATCATATTTCAATAAGGACAAACTACTTTTTGGGATAAAAATAAGGCTGTGCTGAAAATCAGTGTTGCGGGCATCCGTAACTGAGCGCAGACCTATTCGTTGCGTCACACTGTGGCGTGTGGTGGCGGCTCGTTAAAAGAATACTACCACTCCATCTCATCCAATGGATCTCGTAAAAGGCGAGTAAGGAATTGCACTGTGCACCCAATAGCGCATGGTGGCGATGGACTCACCACCTATCACACCAAGTGCACATTGTTTTGGTGAAACGTGGACTGTGGCAGTCATCTGCTTTTGCAGTGAGTGCCCAGTCTCTGACTACCCCTTATGGGATACAGTCGTGATCTTATGTTTGTATGTACGCACACTGTAGTACAAAAACTGTGGCGTAAAGTTAAAAAAAAATTAGGTTGCAACTTTAGTATGTTAAGGCATTTTTTTTAATCTGGTTTTTGTATAATTTGATTTTATTCTATTTTTCTAGTTATAACTGTTTTTTTTTTGTTTTTTCTTTTTATAGTTTTATTGTAATTCTTCGCTGTGATGCAATGAATAAAATATCTATCTATCTATCTAACTTTACGTGGCATCTAGGCTTAAATTGCAGTTCGCTAGCTTCTGGATAAATAAACTGCGCTTACCATCCCGCCTGCCAAGCGATAGTTGCCATGGCAAAATCCCTCCAAAATGAGAGCCGCACATTTTGTGGCTATCTATAGGGGAGGCCTCTGTTCGTCAGTGGACTTGTAATAGGCTGAAACGGCGATGAAACGACGTGGCGGCAAACGAGCAAGTGGCTCACCTGATGGTAAGTGATCACCACCGTCCATGAATACCAGATGATTTAGCAGATTCATCCGCTGTAGGCTGCCGATACCATAAAATTGTTGTGCGTGGTGGAAAATTACATCCCATGGTTTTTAAAAAAAATACTAGCAATGTTAACATTACTAATGTTCCTGTTAACCACTCCAAGTAAGCTTAGAAGCTTGTGCTAGGAGATGGTTCACGACAACACTCGAATGCCTGAAAATTTTCTATGTGACATCACAATGCGCCCGTTACCCCGAGACATCGGTTCTTAAGTCTCATATGCCCAGTGATTATGCTAGCTATCAGTGCACTTCAAACAGAAACACAGTAATATTTGCACACTACTGCTTCACGGCAGAATAACTGGCCCTGGGGTGGTACCTACCTAGATTGCTTCCGGAATAGGAATCCTACCACCAGGATGAGTGATCTACAAATAGGATGAGTATTTCCTGAGATTAGCGCGTTCAAACATACAACCGCTCAAACCTGTGACTTCGTCCGCGTGGATATTTTTTTTACCCTGTTGGAACTATTTGATTTTTCGGAATAAAAAGTATACTGTGTCCGTATCCACTAAAACTTGCAATTAACAATTTTAGTGGTGCCGGCACCGGGAATCGCTCCCAGGTCACTCGCGTACTATTAAATTTAAAGCGAGCGCCTAGCCCCTGAGCTACCACTACGACTAGATTATCATAGTATTAAGATATGTTTATATGTAAATGTCACAATGTGCCTTTACCTTGTTCGTGAAAACTTTGTTATTCACCAACAATGACCCCCAGCACAACCAATACGGCCAGTGGATGCGTTCTAGTAAATATGCAAATTTCGTCACGATGTCTTCTTTCACGAAAACTTACAGTAAATATGTTTACCAAGTGATTACTGACTTTTAAACTGGTCGCCGTAACGGGATCATACTCTCACAGAACGGCGCGATCTTCAGAATGACACTATTGTATATCGTATGACGAATGACCAGAGCGTAGACCCCATTATTGACGACGACGCGTTTATCAAATGGAGAGTCTGTAATTACACACCACGTTTCTCTTATTTTATTGCATTAAGTGACGAGACGAACACAAACTCGTGAACGACGACAAACATTCACCTGATGGTAAGTGGAACGTCTGCCCATAACAAGTAGTACTCGTATGTCACACTTAATTGTTTTCTGAGGCACCACACTGCGCCCGACACCTACAACACATAATTACACTAGCTCTCAGTGCCCTTGTGACCGGAGCTCAGTAATGTTTGCAAACTACTGTTTCAGAGTAGAATAATTGAAAACGTGGTGACATCTATCAAGACGCATTGCGCTTTGCAAGACGCAAAGAAATCCTACCACCAGCATTTGTATGTATTCATGTTTGATTTAAACCAAGTCAAGCTCAGCTCAGCTACCCGATGAAACTTTAAAAGTGAAGTCATAACACTCTCGCACTAGAGGTGCGTCTCGTGAGACAGTTCGTCTTATTACTGGTGGTAGGATTCCTATGCAGGAATCCGTCTAGGTAGGTACCACCCCAGGGTCAGTTATTCTGCCGTGAGGCAGTGGTGTGCAAACATTACTGTGTTTCGGTTTGAAGGGCACTGTGAGCTAGCGTAATCACTGGGCATATGAGACTTAAGAACTTATGTCTCAGGGTGACGGACACAGTGTGGTGTCACACAGAAATTTTTTGGGTGGCACAGCATTTGTTATGGGCAGACGTTGCACTTACCATCAGGTGAACGTTTTGCTCGTTTCGTCACTTTATACAATTAATAAAAAATTAATAATAAAATATTTTTTCGGATATTAATTATCTAATGACCTTTCAAAGGAGGTTTGGGCCTCCGCGAGCACTTAAAAAATTACATCTTAGAGTGATCATAGTAGAAGTTACTTATTCTCCGTACTTTTAAATATATATGGATTGCTATGTCATATTTATATAGGCACATGTATATACGAGCCGTGGTAGCTCAGGGGCTAGGTGCTCGCTTTAAATTTCATTGTACGCGAGTGACCTGGGTTCGATTCCCGGTGCCGGCACCACTGAAATTGTTAATTGCAATTTTAAGTGCTGATTTACCACGTGCTCGGCGGTGAAGGAAAACATCGTGAGGACACCTGCATGTCTGAGAAATAAAAAATATTTCGAAGACATGCGAAGTCCGCCAACCCGCATTGGAGCAGCGTGGCGGATTCTTCCTAGCTCCAAAACCCTGTCAGAAATGAGAAGAGGCCTGTGCTCAGCAGTGGGACATTTATTGGCTGAAACCTTACTTTACTTTTACTGTTTATGTATATACGACATTCGTTTCATGTCGCTAGTCCAAGCATGTTAGAAGAGTGCCCCTTGTTCTTTCAAATGCCCGTGAAACGTGGATTGTGGCAATCATCTGTCTTTGCAGTGAGTGCCCAGTCTCTGACTGCCCCTTATGGGATAAAGTCGTGATCTTATGTATGTATGTATGTATGTAAAAGAAAAGTCGCCCATAAATGTAGGGCATAGATCTTTTGATTTTTGAGACGGTTTTTAAACTGGGAAAATTTATCTGCGCTGCTTCTGAGGTTGGCGGATTTTATATATCGTGGAAGCGTTTTTAATTTCTTAGTTTCCTTACGATATTTTGTTAAACCGCCGAGCACGTGGCAATACTACTGTAAAGATTGAAATTCATAATTTAAATGATGCTAAGGATCGAACCCAGGGTGTTCATGTACCGAGAAGTTTATAGAGTCCGCCCGGGCCCTGGGCTATCGCGCCACGGCACGGCAATAACAAATTACCGCCGCCTAGCAACCTTAATTGATACATTAGCAATAATGATGATGATGTTCTCCTAGCCGACTTCGACCACGGCGACAACTTCCGACTAAAGTCGAGAGCCATCAACTGCGCAGGAGAAATTATAATGCCACAAGTGTACGCGCAGAGGCACTCACTCGTCCCAACCTACCTGCGCCCGATGTAACGCTGATGCGATAAGATCGGAGGTAGGCTAGGATGCAGTGTCAGAAATACGGGGACAATCACAACACAACCAGACCCGAAAACCAACAATTTATGTTTTAGCACAAATGTTGGCTCCGGCTGGGATTCGAACACAGGACCCGCGGCTTAGAAGTCAGGTACTCTGACCACTAGGCCGCGCAATAATAGGAAATAGCAATAATAGGCTTACAATTACGAGTAATAAGTGAAAAGTAGAATTCATTCGCTACTAATTCATTTGTAATCACATTAACTGTAAATGCTTAGGTATCATCACCACTAATTATTCACAAACGGTAAATGCGAGTATCTATTTTTACTATTGTACAAATTTCTCGAAAAAACCCAGTGGCATAAAAATATGTTATAGTGTCTGAGGTTTTTGTTTTTGTTATAAACCTTCGTTTGCTACGGGTACTGCTCCAAGCACGTGTCGCATCATAATGTTTGCACACTACTGCTTCACGGCAGAATAACTGGCCCCAGGGCCTACCTAGACGGATTCCTACATAGAATTCCTGCCGGTGTGTATTACACTCACCAATCCTTTCTTAGATCGATATTTTCACACATCTTTATCCTCCACATAATGGTCGAATTGGTAAATCCTATGCAGGAATCCGTCTAGGTAGGTAACACCCCAGGGCCAGTTATTCTGCCGTGAAGCAGTAGTGTGCATACATTACTGTGTTTCGGTTTGAAGGGCACTGTGAGGTAGCGTAATCACTGGGCATATGAGACTTAAGGACTGATGTCTCAGGGTGACTGGCGCAGTGAAGTATCACACAGTAATGTTCTGGGTGACATAGAATTTGTTATGGGTAAACGTTGCACTTTAGATCAGGTGAACGTTTTGCTCGTTTCATCATAATGCTTTTTTGGCACTCTTTCACAGGGAAAAAAACATTCTTGTAGAATATACCAGCTAAAAGAAGCAGCATGACACTCCTGCGTTTTGTATATTGAGTGACGATCACCAGAGACCCGATTACTGGCAATAAAAAGTCCATAGTCCTCATGGATGGCACATTAAGATACCATTAATGTGGATGTTGCTTTACCTTTACTTCATAAAACAACCGCCTAGATGAAAACTAGCATGATTCAAACTTTTGAAGCATGTTCCTTGTTTACAAAGTTGTGTGAGCCTCTTCCAGAAGCATCGATTGCAAAAAAGGGACACATAAAGATGCAAACAAGCACATCGGTAATGACAGCTTGCGAGTCACTATTGCGTCGTTTATTGCACATAGGAGTGATAACACAATAGACTGTAGTTCAAAGTAAAATCGCAACTCAATATAAGAATAAGAGAATAACTTACTGCAACAATCGTATATAGATAATATAATTGTTTTATACAGAAATAAACTCGCGATCTTCGTCTCAACAATTGATTGGTTATTGGGCCACAAAGAATAAAAGGTTTAATCAGAGAGAAAATAGTCAATTATCCATAAAAGATCAGCATAGGTTACACTCATTTGCGTAATCATGTAGCAAATTGAACACAAGCAAGCAATACCTTTACAATAGCAGCGCAGCGAGTCACCGCTCTAGGCGATGATGCGCGTCATGCGAGCGACAAGTGGGTGAAAGAAGTGAGAGTATTCGCGACGAGGTCATTGCACCGCGCGGAACTGGTCCAGCTGCTACAGGGTTATCTCGCGTCAAGAGCGTCCCGACGCTAAATTAAAACAAAACGAGTGTACATAGCGAAACAAGAGTGCAGATTTCCTAGATTTGTTGTAACGTCTTACATAATTTAATGTACATAATTAGGTGCATCTGTACTAATGTAATAAAGAAATGGCGGGACTTTCTTTATATGTCATCGTAATCGTGAAACTACTTGACCGATTCTAGAAATTATTTCACTGTTATAAACTACTACACCTGATGGTCATACGCTTTTCTTTATCGGCTAAAGTGACGAGACGAGCAAAATGTTCACCAGATGGTAAGTGCAACCACGTATGGCACCACGTAGCGCCTGTCACCTCGAGATATCTGTTCTTAAATCTCGTGTGCCCAGTTACCCTCGCTCACAGTGCCCTTCAGACCGAAACACAGTAATGTTTGCAAACTAGTGATTCACGGCAGAATAACTGTCCCTGGGGTGGTACCTACCTAGACGGATTCCTGCATAGGAATCCTACAACCAGTTTTGAATGTAATAAACATATATCATCATCATCATTTCAGCCTATCACTAGTCCACTAATGAACATGGTCTATATCCCCCCTAGATAGCCATAAAAGTAACTATGACAAAATTCCCTCGAATCTAGGGCTATCATTTCGACAATCTAGATAGTGATCATATTAGAAGACTTGGAAATGAAATATAAACCAAGAACGGTCTAGACCTTTTCATCCTCCGATTTATAACTAACAAAATTAGTGTTATTCAAGGAACCGTTCTTGGCCCTCTAGTATTGTTTTTTTAGGTCAAAATTTGCAACTGAATTTTGAACCAGTTATCGTAGCCCGAATAGGCTGAAATTTGGTATTGATACATAAACTTGATGACAATGCAATATTATGGTGAGTTGGACTTAATGCTGCTGCAAGGGCCACCTGCAGACCACCTAATTCCTCAATAGCATAAAGCAGCCATATCGTGTTTAGGTTCGTTTAGATTTGTCTCGACAAGTACTATAGCTCTGGCAACATTCGAAGTCCACTACTGAATGCGGTCCCAACAAATTTACGATTTAATAATTAAACAAAAATACGATTTTTGTTAAATTTTCGTTTTTAGGCTAATCCGTCTAACTAGTTTAGCGCTGTCGGTAAATTTTCACTTTTTGATGGAGCTGGACCATAGCAACAGTGGACTATTTACAGGTTGATAATAAAAGTATTAACTAGAAGGTCTCGTTGCAAACTGTGATTTCTAATTAATAATCTCACTGGTGATAGGATTCCTATTCAGGAATATATGAATAATGGTAAGTGAAACGTCTGCCCACCCTCACCCAGGAAATTTCTGTATGACACTAGCCCATCACCCTGAGACATAGGTTCTTAAGTCTCATATGCCGAGTGATTACGCTAGCTCACAGTGCCCTTCAAACCGAAACACAGTAATGTTTGCACACTACTGCTTCACGGTAGAATAACTGGCCCTGGGGTGGTTACCTACTTAGACGGACTCCTGCATAGGTTACCACCCCACGGTCAGTTGTTCTGCCGTGAAGCAGTAGTGTGCTAATATTACTGTGTTTCGGTATGTACGGCACTGAAAGCTAGTCAAGACACTGGGCATATGAGAATTCAGAACTGATATCTCTGGATGACGGGAGCAATGTGGTGTCACACAGAAATGCTCTGGGTGACAAAAATTTACACACTTACCTTTCAGTGAGTAATCGCTTAGACACGCGGTCGTTCAGCAGTCTATAAATGTTTCTTACAGTTAGTCTTCGCGCACTTTTTAACTTTCGAAATCGATTCTCCAAACACAATGAACTTCAGTGCAAAGAGTTCGAATACTTCTTTTTATACACACTATAGAAAGCATTGGTCATTAACAGGTAACTGTGCATCTCAGTGAGTTTTTGTGTCAAACCTATTTTAAGAGCTTTTTATCGTGAACGTTAGAGTTGACGAACGAGTATACGGTTTATCTGTTGTTAAGTCGACAGTATACTAGAATAGAATATACTACTTACATAGTACTCATTGAATGTAATTTTTTTAAGCTACACTGGTTCGCAAAGAAATGCCTCTGTCATGGGAAGAACTAGCAAGAAATCCAGCGGGATATTTTTTTCGGTCATTTTAAAAATAATGTATATATAAATATGTAGAAATAGCATGGTAGCAATCACCTCATTCCCAGGGTCTTTCATGTATTCCTTAATATTATAATAACCCTAATTATTAAAAAGTCTTTGTTTATTAAATAGTTTGAACTTTTGGATTGAAAGACTTTGTGCACTTTCTGGGATTTTGTTGTAAAAATGTACACATTGCCCAAAGAAATCACTAAAATCACAAAAATCATAAAAAGAATCACTTTTTTTATTAAAATGGTTATTATTGTTATGGTACATACATAACGTTTTCATATACATAATGAGAGACCAATTTAATCTCTTTAAATTTATCTCTAAGAGACTCTAGCCAAGACCGTAAATACTAACAGACAGCGCAACCATCCTCAGTGAAAAGTCATAATATTACACCTGAGGTTATACATACACACAATCTTTTAATTTTCATCGTCGCTGTAAACGAGACGTGACGGGTGGCGAACCAGGTCGCCGCTGTTTCGGTACGAGTAAAAAAATTCTTACTCCCCATTGCATTCCCAAGAACAGTATAGTGACAGCATTGCATATTATGATGACGTTAATTTGCATAAATAAAGGCTGTCCGTACAATACCTTAGTCTCCTCATACAACACCTCGGTAGGAAAGAGGTAGGCGCTATTCTACTCTGCCGGACACTTATCTGATGAATTTTTAGATGAATTTCAAATGGTAGGATTCCTATGCAGGAATTCGTCTTAATGGGAATCTGAGAATACTGAGGTGTATACTGCGAAAGGCGTAGGTGCTATTCTACTCAGCCGGACACTTATCGCCTTTAAAAATAAAAAAATAAACATTGGTTCCCTTTATATTTACGAAAGTAAGTTTTGATCCCTAAAACCTTCATTGAATTTCGTTCAATGAAGGGTAATTTATGATCTCAGACATCTCTCGATAGCAGTTTTCACTTACATTTTGGAATTAATTTTAAAAACTCTGACAGATGCTTCAATTTTATTATTGGCTTATGGCATAGATATTGGTAAGAATTTTTCTTTGTGTGGCCAAAAATATTCCATAAATTACTAAATAAGGAAAAAAATAACAATTTGAATAAAAGTACGAGCCCATTTTGTAAGTAAATTTTTACTAAGTTTTTTTTCATTTAAAAAAATGTAGCCGTGTCTTATTGGTAACGATTATTATATAAAAAAAATGTACGCGTGCTCGCAAGTTAAAACATGAGTAAAATTACATGTAAAATATAATATCATTTAGCTGTGTTCACAAATAAAGAAATTTGAACTTGAGCTTGAACCCATAACTTCGTCTTTACATTCGGACAGCCAATCTATTTTATCGATTTGTATTAAATTTTTGGTTGCATTATCGATCTAAATAGCATTTTAAAAGACGCGCAAATGAAAATAAATGTAGTAACTTCTTCACGGACTGTATTTTGTGGACAATTGGAATAAGTTGTATATATATGTATATAATTAGTGTATTATATATATAAATGTGTCGCTTATGTTTTTTGCCCTGTATTGCTACACAAATCTTAACACTCCATGGGTTGACTGCCGGCCTTTCTATCATTATTTGCAAGGGATAAAGATAGCAGAAGAATTTAAATAAATTAATAATAAAATAAATAAAATAACCTTGAGCCGTTACGTTTAAAATTACAACTAGCGTTTAATAAATAAAACGCGATCACAAATTAAAAATAAACAAACCGCAATACTTACAATTAACGCCAGCAAATATAAACTAACTACAACATTTTGAAGTTTCTGAAAGACTGCAGTGTGAAAACATTACAAATTAATCAAAGGAAAACACTCGGACGCTTTGTACAGTGCGCGGTCGCGGCGCGCACACACTGCCGCGTGCTCGCGCATCGTGCGCTAGTGAGTGTATGTCCACTGCGGATATTATGGGACAGGTTCACACTTTTCTTCTTTCACCGTTTTTGGTAGTTACGTATTAGATGCGATGCGATTTGTTGGTGATTACCATATGGGCGATTCCGAGCATAGTGACATCTTCTGATAAAGAATTAGTTTTACTAACTAAACTAATTTTTTAGTTTTATTCACGAATTAGACAAAGCATTACCGTATGGTATGATTCCTATGCAGAAAGCCGTCTAAGTAGGTAACACCGAGTGGTAGCGGCATAAGACAACACACCACACCATCTCATCCCGTGGGTGTCGTAAAAGTAGACAGAGGGAAAATAAAAACCAGGAGATGGGCAGCAGCATCTTCCTGGAACATCTGAATAAATAAACTGCGGTTGCCAAATCCCCTTAAAATGAGAACTACTTACTATTGTCAATCTATGGGGCAATCTATGGGGGAGGCCTATGTTCAGCAGTGGACTAGTGATGGGCTGAGACGACGACGACGAGGAGGTAACACCGCAGTGTCAGTTATTGATGGAGTAATAGCTAGTGTAATTACTGGTGTTAAAAATGATGTATCAGGGTGACACAGTATTTGTTACGGGTGTAAATGTTGCACTTACCATCAGGTAAACGTCTGGTCACTCTCTGCCACAAAAAATACATCTTAAAATGACCGAAAACACTGGACAGTTCAGAAACTTGGATAATATTTCAATGTGTCCAGTATATCGACTATCGAGATACGATATATACTCTTAACCTCATTTACTGCTAGTCAAACCACCATTCACAATGAACATTTTTTTTTTATTTTATTTGATAAAGTGACGGAAAGAGCAAAACGTTCACCTGATGGTAAGTGCAACGTCTTCCCATAACAAATGCTGTGTCACCCCGAACATTTCTGTGTGACACGAAACCGTCACCCTGAGACATCAGTTCTTAAGTCTCATATGCCCAGTGATTACGCTAGCTCTCAGTGGCCTTCATATCGAAACACAGTAATGTTTACACACTACTGCTTCACGGCAGAATAACTGGCCCTGGGGTGCTACCTACCTAGACGGATTCCTGCATAGGAATCCTACCACCAGTATCATATCTATCACTATAGTGTCGAGGAAGAATATTGTCTTTGGCTTTGAAAAGACAAAGGGTATACTAGTGGTAGGACTCCAATCCAAGAGTTCGCCTGGGTAGGTATCGCCTCAGTTAAATTTTGGACGCCAAGCAGTAATATGCAAGTATTAGTGTGATTCAGTTGGAAGATCACTGTAGCTAGGGAAATTACTGGGCACATAAGATTGACAGCTGTCAATTACAGTATTAGGGTAATTGTCAGGGAGTCGAGCGAAAGGCAGTGCTGCGCTGGACAGCAATTCAAAAGTGTACGTGTGGCTCTTACCATCAGATAAACTTTTTCAAATAAGATTATGTATAATGCTTGTAGAATAATTTTAGAGGTGCTGGCACCGGGGAACGAACCCTGGTTACTCGCGTAATATGAAATTAAAAGCGAGCATCCGGCCCCCGGGCTACCACGGCTCAATTTCAAAATAAATAATTCAAATTAAATTCCAATGAATAATTCCAGGAGGCCTGCTGCCGTATAGTTTGAGAGAGAAGCGCATTCAGTGCGCAATTTGTCATGCTGATGTAAATGAGTGAAGTTACAGCCTATTGACGTCCCAGTGCTGACACAGGCTCCTATTTCTGACGGGGTTTTAGAGCCGGGAATAGTCCGCCACGCTGCTCCAATGCGGACTCTACATGCCCTCGAAATATTTCTATTCCCGGGACATGCGGGTTTCCTCGCGATGTTTTCCTTCACCGCTGAGCACGTGGTAAATCAGCACTTAAAATTGTAGGACAATTTTAGTGGTGCTGGTATCGGGGATCGAACCCCCGTTACTCGCGCACCACGAATTTCAGGCGAGCATCCAATAGATCGAAGTAATGCTATATTATAATCGCCGGCACACCCTTTTTTGATTTCTTCAGTTATGTCCATTTCCAGGTTGTCTGAAAGAAATCGCACTTAGCGTTAAGACCGCCGATTGCAATACCTTTCTCCTTAATTATATGTCAATCTCATGTGTTCCTGTACATTAGTGTGTAATGAGGTATATAAATAAATAAACCGGTATATAACTGGTGGTAGGATTTCTACTGGTGGTAAGATTTCTTTGCAGGAATCCGTCTAGGTAGGTAACACCCCGGTGCCAATTATTTTCCCGTGAAACAGTAGTGTGCAAACATTACTGTGTTTCGGTTTAAAGGGCACTGAGAGCTAGCGTAATAGGCATATGAGATTTAAGAACTGATGTCTCGGGGTGATGGTCACAGTGAGGTGTCACACGGAAATATTCTGATGACACAGCATTCGTTATAGGTAGACGTTGCACTTACCATCAGGTGCTAGTTTCGTGTTTGTGGAACTTTTTAACACATTCAGAAGTAACAGCGGAGGAGATATTATAACAAATAAAAATATACTGACATAAGGAAGGAGATTAATATTACTCTGTAAACTTTTATTATATTATAAGACATTTTTAGGCAAAGTTATTAAGCATTGGTCCACTTCAGGCAAAATTATTGGTCACCTGACTTAAGTAGCGTACGGTCGCGTTCACATTGGCCGTCGCATACACAGTATTGTTATGAAAATAACCGCATATTGGATACATGTTGGACGCGGAGTTCCTCTACACTACACGCACTAGAAACAACATCGCAACTATAAATTAAAATACGACGTCAGTTGATCGAACTTCTAGCAATTAATACTTTGTCTACACGTCGGTCGGTTACAGGCGAACAAACTTTCTAGTTACTGATCGTTTGCTTATCTTAGTTCAATAGTTTATCCCTGTTAATTATTTGCTATCAATTACTTCTATGACTGCAGTTATGAGATTAGCGGAGAGTGATCATTTGTTGTTGCCAGACATTTTCCCAAACATTTTTATTCTCCTAATTTTTCTTAAACGGCACTGTTTTTTGTATTTGATAAAAGTGACGGAACGAGCAGAACGTTCACCTGATGGTAAGTGCAGCGTCTGCCCATAACAAATGCTGTGTCACCCAGAACATTTCTGCGTGACATCACACTGCGCCCGTCACCCTGAGACATCAGTTCTTAAGTCTCATATGCCCAGTGATTACGCTAACTCTCAGTGCCCTTCAAACCGAAACACAGTAATGTTTGCACACTACTGCTTCTCGGCAGAATAACTGGCCCTGGGGTGGTACCTACCTAAACGGATTCCTGCATAGGAATCCTACCACCAGAAATCGTTAATAATAATCGTAAATTTATTAGCGCAATGATTATACAGCGAGCTTCTGCGCTAGCTCTCGGGCGTTTGATTCCGTATATATTCATCAAACATGTTTACGCAAATTTAAGAGTTTCATGATTCTCTCCTAGATCCCATCATCAGAACTTGACAAAATTTGTATGGGACCTTGTAACCTCAAGTATAACCAATTCAACTGAAATTGGTCCATTGGCGAAGATATCGTGTAATATACACACAAACTCTTTTCAGCCTATCACTAGTCCACTGCTGAACATAAACCTCCCCCATTATTGCTACAAAAGTGTGTAGCTCACATTTTGGGGGAAATTTTGCCATAGTTGCCACGCTTAGAAGGCAGTTGCCGACGCAGTTTATTTATTCTGTAGTTCCAGGAAGACGCTGCTGCCCATCTTCTGGTTTTAATTTTCCTTCTTAATTCTTTTAAGCCGCTACCACACAATAACGATAAATAACAACTAACGGGCTGATCCGTGATCAGATGCAGAAGGCGGTGCTCCTCGATACGGCCCGAATCGTCCGCCGGTTTCCCTCACTTTCCTTCCCCCTAACCCTCAGCCGTTTGGTCTCCCCTGCCGAGGGCTCCCGTCTAATTTGGATTTTATTACTATTAAGACCAGCGTAACACGCTGGTCTTAATAGTAATAATCTTAGTAAAATAATAGTAATAATCTTTATTTGCTATAATGAATAGGGTATTACAGTAATGATCTATACAGTTAGGATCTCCTTATTCAGCAATTTATTATAGAATGCAAATGACGATGTAATTAATATATCACATCGCAAATTAAAAAAAAAAAACAATCGAATTAAAAACCTCCTTTTTTTAAATCGGTTAAAAAGGCATCCGACACAGCGTCATGCGTCAGTGATATAATATATTGTTCGATGAATAACACCGCTAATGCGAAAAGACATATTAACTCTCACAAACTATACACAACATATTTTTACAGGTGGTAGGATTCCTATGCAGGAATCCGTCTAGGTAGGTACCACCCAAGGGCCAGTTATTCTGCCGAGAAGCAGTAGTGTGCAAACATTACTGTGTTTCGGTTTGAAGGGCATCGTGAGCGTAATCACTGGGCATTTGGGACTTAAGAACTGCTGTCTCAGGGTGATGGGCACAGTGTGCTGTCACACAGAAATTTTCTAGGTGACACAGCATTTGTTATGGGCGGACACTTACCGTCAGGTGAACGTTTTGTTCGTTAGATACTTTATGCAATAAAAGAAAATGCAGTGCCACATTAAATAATCTTTAACCGTGTAACCGCTCGGAAACTAACTGTCGTATGCGTAATTTAATACCAATATACTATCATGGTAGGTAGGATTCCTATGCAGGAATTCGTCTAGGTAGGTACCCCCGCAGGGCCAGTTATTGCAATGAAATGAAATCCTTTATTTTTCGACTTAAGAAATACAAATTTCGTGTGTCAAACGTCACTTCCTCACAATCTACCGCTGTTGCGCAATAAGGTTCCGTAGGTATCCTCTTTTTTTGTAAATCCTTTTTTTTATCTTAGTCAAAAATACATAGAAAACAAAACACGCTACGAACGCTACGAACGCTCGCTAAGAACACTACCACTCCATCTCATCTAATGGATCTCGTAAAGGGCGAGTAAGGAATTAAACTGCACTGTGCACCCAACAGCGCATGGTGGCGATGGGCTCACCACCTATCAAACCAAGTGCATTACATTGTTTTGGTGAAACGTGGATTGTGGCAGTCATCTGTTTTTGCAGTGAGTGCCCAGTCTCTGACTACCCCTTATGGGATACAGTCGTGATCTTATGTATATATGTATATTTTAAATCGAGCAGATCATTGTTTTTGATCATTGGATGTATGCAAACATTACATATTTCGGTCTTAATAGCACTGCACTTAGAGCTACTGTAAATACCGGGCTTATGAGACTTCTCAAGGTGACGAGCGCAATGTAGTGCCACATAGAATGTTTTGGGCGACACAGCCCATCACCGTATAGATAAAAAAATGTGCATGGCCAGACGTTGCACTTGCCGTCAAAGCAACGATTGATTTCTTTAAGTTACTTTTTCATTAAAAAAAAGCCTATTTTTAATAAAAAAAGATTATTTTGGTCACCGTCAGCCGCAACCATTCACCAGCCCACCGATGGACGTAGGCCCTACTTAACAATTGAACAAGATTGGCGCCCATCACGGTATAGATAATTTTAGACTGCCATATTTTTGCTACGTTGTAAAATTCATATTTTTGAGTTATAGACAGCAAGACAGACATTCTTAGACTTTAGGTGCAATTCACAAAAATGTTATTTCATAAAAATATGTTAATAGATAATGCAATTAAAACCTAATAATTATAAGAAGAATTATGGCAACATTTCATTCTAATGATTTGCGAAACCGTTAATACAGTTTTAACTAGAGTCAATTCGTCATTTCCATTAATTAAGTAATAAGTTGTAGAGCCTAGGCGTTCGCTTTAAATTTCGTAGTATGCAAGTGACCTGGGTTCGACCCCAATGTAAATAGACATAATGTAAATTTGGGTATCGTCTAACAAATATGTAAGTTTGTTAGACGATACCCAAATTTTTATTCTTCTGTGAAACATTTACCTCGGCGTTATGATTCGCGCCGAAAACATGACTTAGTCCAGTCATCGTCTAAATTAAAATTGCATAGTTCTGGCCCTTATTCCATGTCTTTAAAAATATATAATAAATTACCGATTAACATAAAAAACGAAAAAAACTACAAAATATTTCAGAAAAAATTAACAGCGTACCTAATAGAAAAAAGTTATTATAATATTGAAGAATATTTTGAAAAATGACTCAGATAGATGTCTGCCTCTCACATACATTCATTGCAACGCCCGACAGGGTACATGAATTTTATAATTTAATTTCACGTAAAGCAATCTAAATAAAATAAATAAATAAAAATTCCATTGCAAGGTGACCAGTTTACGTTTTAAAACATTGGTCACCGTTAACACTAGGATCCTGGTCATACGTTGATGCTCTTATACATACGTACAGTCACGCCCTTTTCCCATATAGAGGGTAGGCAAATATCACACCCGTAGCCTACTTTCCGCCCCCGCGGAAAACGATACGTGACGGGTGGCGAAGCACGTCACCGCCAGTTTCATACAAGTCAAAAAATTATGACAGCATTGCATACAATGGTATAATTCTGCACGAACAAAGACTGTCCGTACATTATCTTAGTCGCCTCTTGCGACACCGCGATAAGAAAGAGGAAGGTGATATTCTACTCTGCCGGACACCCATTGGCTGTTCACGGCAATTAAATGTCACTGATCACCAGCATTAATTTATTCTCGTCTTATATTTTGCCGTGTGGTGGCGGCTCGTTAAAAGAATACTACCACTCCATCTCATCCAATGGATCTCGTAAAAGGCGAGTAAGGAATTAAACTGCACTGTGCACCCAACAGCGCATGGTGGCGATGGGCTCACCACCTATCACACCAAGTGCATTATATTGTTTTGGTGAAACGTGGATTGTGGCAGTCATCTGCTTTTGCAGTGAGTGCCCAGTCTCTGACTACCCCTTATGTGATACAGTCGTGATCTTATGGATGTATGTGTGTATGTTATATATTTTATAACTTATGATTAAAAGATTGAAACTATTACAACAAAAACCATTACGGATTTTAATGTCACGTCGATTCTTTCTTCGTGCCTATTTGTTCGGCTTCCTCCATTGTGTCAGTTAGCTTAGAGCCCAGGGTCTCTGGCGTTATAAGAACTAACAGTCCAGATAGAAGGGCAAAACCCGCAAACAGGGCGAATGGCAGATCATCCCATACTGCTGCGCCCTGGAACCAGATTGTACATCCAAAATTACACAAACACAATAAAAATTACATAAACAGAGTAAAATAATAATTGTAAGAGCTCGATTTGATCTCTGGTGCCAGCACTACAAAACTGGAGTGCTCAGTGATAAATTAAGGAGAAGGAACTTGCACACTCTGATCTAAATAATGATCATCGTCATCATCATCGTTCGCATATATTGTCCTTGTTTATAAGATATACATATTGTTTATATTATATTAGAAGTATCGTTTTCGTATATTATATCATATAGTATTTAGGTACGTGTATGTATGCATATGTAGGTACTGTATATACGTATATTTAAATCATAATATATTATTTCTTAGTCCGCCAACCCGCAGTGGAGCTGCGTGGCAGATTCTTCCTAGCTCCAAACTCTCTCAGAAATTAGAGGAGGCCTGTGCTCAGTGAGACATTTATATGCAGAAACTTTACTTTACTTTATACTATTCTTCTTAGTAACCGCCTTCGCTGTTTACTCACTGCCCTAAGGTTGACTGGCAGAGAATGCTTTAAGCATTAAGTCCGCCTTTGTTCCTTTACTTATTGTATTTATTTATTCTTTATTGAACTTAAAGAGAAAATTAGAATACTAATGAATAATGAATATAACAGAATTTTACTGGTGATAGGATTCCTATGCAGGAATCCGTCTAGGTAGGTACCACCCCAGGGCCAGTTATTCTGCCGTGAAGCAGTAGTGTGCAAACATTACTGTGTTTCGGTCTGAAGGGCACTGTGAGCTAGCGTAATCACTGGGCATATGAGACTTAAGAGCTAATGTCTCAAGGTGGCAGGGGCAGTGTGGTGCTACACAGAAATATTCTGAGTAACACAGCATCTGTTATGAGCAGACGTTGCACTAACCATCACGTGAACGTTTTGCTCGTCTCTTAACTTTATCAAATAAAAAAAATATATAATAAACTTGCATGAATAAGAAATAAAAACAATTATTTCGACGACGTGAGAAGGCCGCCACTCGCAATCCTCGCATCCCCGTCTCATTTCTGAGAGGGGGATTGCGCTCAGTGGGATATCAAAAATAGGCTGTAATTTTAGTACTTTTTATTTTTGTTGGATTAACTGCAAAACTAGCAAAACGTTCACCTCATGGTAAGTGCAACTGCCCATAACAAATGCTGCATCACTCAGAATATTTCTGTGCGACACCGCACTGCGCCCGTCACCCTAAAACATCTGTTTTTTAGTCTCATACGACCCGTGATTAAGCTAGTGCCCAGTGCTCTTCAGAGAGAAACATAGTTATGGCAAACACTACTGCTTCACAGAAAAATCACTGGCCTACCTAGACGGATTCCTGCATAGGAAACCTACCACCAGTATTAAGCAGCTTCAAGTATAAACCGCGGTTTGGTGGATATCCGCATGACGAGTAACTAGTTTAACAAATCAAAAAAAAATGTTGGTTCTCCGGCTGAGATTCGAACCCAGGACCCGCGACGTAGAATTTTTTTTTCGTTCTTTTATTGAATAGGGGGCAAACGAGCAAGCGGCTCACCTGATGGTAAGTGATCACCGCCGCCCATGAAGATCTACAATACCAGAGGAGTAGCAGATGCGTTGCCGGCCTTTGAGAAAGGAATAGGCTCTTTTCTTGAAGGTCCCTAAGTCATATCGGTCCGGAAAAACCGCTGCGGATTCCATAAAGTGCTTGTGCGTGGCAAAAAATTGCGCGAAAAACGCACTGTGCTGGAATGCCAACCATCAAGGTGGCGAAGATGGAATTTTGCGCTGTGCCGCAATTTGCGATGGTGAAAATCAGCGTCTGGAATTAATCCGAAAAATTCCTCGGAAGACTTGCGCTAACCACTGGGCCACGCCGCCCTCGAATTGGACTATCGACTGATTGATTGATTGACAATGAACTTTATTTTTTTATTCAAGAAAGGGACGAGACGAGCAAAACGTTCATCTGATGGTAAATGCAACGTCCGCCCATTGCAATGCTGTGTCACCCGGAACATTTCTGCGTGACACTACACTGCGCCCGTCACTCTGAGACGTCCGTTTTTAAGTCAGTGCACTCAAAACCGAAACACTGTAATGTTTGCAAACTATTGCTTCAAGATAAAGTAACTGGCCCTGGCGTGATACCTAACTAGAGGGATTCCTGCACTGAAATCCTACCACCAGTTAAAAACCTTATTGAATCAAGATTTTTGACACATTTTTATTATTTCGTATTAAGGATTAAAGCCAAGTTACAGATAAAGAATGTTTAGTGTAGTAATATATACTTGACTTCTATAGACAAATTGTAGAATGAGATGAATTATGACTGGTTTTGCTTCGTTTCCGGCCGCAAAAAAACCCTTCAAATAACACGAAATATGAAAGACGATAGATAAACAAGGCAACTACTAACAAAGGCTGGCGTAAGCGGTGCAATAATGGACCCGATCCTGCCCATCATCGAGGAGAAGGCGAACAGACTGTGGCGATACTTGGTCGGGTAGAGCTCCGCCGTGTACACGTACACAGACGTCATCACCATCGCGATGGTGTACTTGCCGATCAGGTACAGCGACAACGACACCTCATACATGCCTGGAATATATACACTTTATTATAGTTACGTTATAGTTTCATATCTGACTTTCTTTTCGCCCCCTCAGGAAACAAGATGTCCGAGTGTGAGAGAGTTTTGCTACGAGTCAAGAATTTTTTACTCCCCATAGCGTTCTCACGGGCATTATGAAATTAATAAAGTCAATAAAGTGAATAAAGTCAGTTCACAATACTTTAGTCGACTCTTACTTGTATCTTTATTACATCTCGGTAATAGAGAGGTAGTAGCTATCCTACTCTGCCGGATACCTATCGATACCCACACACTGCGTTTTTGTTGTTGTGTACATAGTAGCAGTAAGGATCAATATTGTAATTCTGCTAACGTCAAACTGACTTAGTCTAGTCTAGATTACTCAATTAAGTATTAATGCCGTTTTTACATGAATCAATTTTAATGTGTTTGATGATCAAATTCTTTGGTACTAAGATTCAAGCGTTCTGTGATATGTCAAAAAACGATATGTTATGATTTTATAATATCAAATATCAAAATATATAAACCTCACCCTCTGGCATAAATATATATCCTATCTGACACGCGGCACAAACCCAAAAAGCGCCAGCAAGAACAGGCTTTCTCCCAATCTTGCCCATTAAGAGCACTGCGGTCCAGTATCCGGGAATCTCCGCTGCGGACACTGCGATATAGTTCAAGTACCGGTTGCCGGACATGTTCACGGAGTTGATGGACATCCCGTAATAGATAAAGGTCGTGGTGATCCACCACACTGGTGACACCAAGCATCGGATTAAGATCTTTTTGTGACGGAATACAAGAACTATCAGCCAAGGCTCGTTGGCTCTTTCAGCTTGTTCTCTCGCTTGACGTATTTTTTCTTCTTCAGCGGTTTTCCTCAACGCTTGCAACGACTTCTCTGATAATTCTTTCTTATTTACTCTTGCGATTTCTTTCAATACCGCTTCAGATTCGTCATATCTACCTTTGCTCATATACCAGCGTACGGATTCCGACATGATCCAGAAGTAAGAAATAGTGATGAATTGTGGGACGTAGAGAACGAGAGTGAACTGCCTCCAGTTGGGTACACCCCAAGCAATCAGACCCAAAGTTATCTGACCAATGGAGAAAAACGTGTTCATAGTGGCACCCGCAGCTACTCGAAACTTTGGTCCCACGAGTTCCATTACTGAAAACGAAAATAATGTAGGTGCATGGTCAGAGTAGCTGGTTACCGGGCCTGGTTTCGAATCGGGGCCGGAACTTCCATTTGTGTGGAAACACATATTGTTGGTTTTCAGACTGGTTGTGGTGTTAGTGTTCCTGGGGTACTACAAAATCTCCTGCGCAGTTGAGAGCTTCCGACAGCGTTCGAAAGTTTGTCGTCGTGGTTGAAAATCTCCCAGGAGGACATAAATAATGCAATACAATATGTAAGATAGCCTATAGTTCAGTAAAATTCGATAGAGCATATACAAGCTAAGATTAAGCATGGCAGGATTCCTGTGCAGGAATCCGTCTACGTAGGTACCACCCCAGGGCCAGTTATTCTGCCGTGAAGCAGTAGTGTGCAAACATTACTGTGTTTCGGTTTGAACGGCACTGAGAGCTAGCGTAATCACTGGGCATATGAGACTTAAGAACTGATGTCTCAGGGTGACGGGCGCATTGTGGTGTCACACTGTCCTGGGTGACACAGCATTTGTTATGGGCAGACGTGGTACTTACCATCAGGTGAACGTCAAATAAAAAAATAAATAAATAAACAAGCTAAGAACTCTTGTATATCTTTCACATTCACAACGCGACCAGACTAGAAAGCAACAATTACTGTTTTACACCAAATATTGGCTCTGCCTGGGATTTATGTACTTTGACCACCAAGCAACGTTTTCGTCAAGATTATCTGAAACTTATGATGCATTATGAAAACTTTTTTTTTATTCAAACGAAACTTTTCTGCAGTCTAGTGATATGAAATACCCGTATAATAAATGTACGCAATCAATCATCTTCAATGAAATTGCATTATCAAAGAACCTGAATTCCTCATCAAGTAAATTGGAATTTCCAACGAACCGAAGGAAAAATTGTACTAACTTATCTAATGAGACAAAGATCAGAAGATAAATTTGATTTTATTAGAATGTATGTAAAGTTTTTCTTTAATTATTAATTTTATCGCATTCCGCGTAGATAATATAATTTAGGTAAATTAGTGTAGGTATCGGAAGTTAAAAGATATAATCTGTAGATAGTCTGTGGGAACGACATATTGATTAACTATTGAATTTAAATAGGTGTCATATAAACTAAAAAGGAATTGGCAATTTAAGAATAGACTTTAAATATCGTTTCTTAGTTTACAGAGCAACACATTATTGCTATTGATTATCAAACCTAATAAACGTAAGATAAATAATCTTACATATATTTATAAAATTCCTAAATTTCAAATATTTGTGCTAGTAAAAATATTTACTTTTCCTTCCCCTAAAGTCAAGGGCAGATCAAGGTCTTATTAACGTCAGAAATGCACTCCTAGAGAACTGATTAGAAACTCTTTGATATAATATGCGTTGAAAATAATATTGTAAATAAGCTTTAAAGTAGTTTAATCGAATAAAGAATATTGACTTTGGCTTCAAAACTCAATCCCTCAGCACTTTGCTAGTTAATCTTCATTTCAGGACAAGATACTTCTTCTGCGGTCTAGATTAATGTAGATTACATATTGATGTACAAACATCACCATTAACAGCTCGACAGGAGAGTTATCGACTGTCGATCTGTTGATGGTAAAGGACTGTCAAAACGTGGAACGGAACGATAGTTGGTTACATCTAGAAAGCTACTATATGACGCGAGCATAATAAATACGTTTTAATAAATTCGTTCGTAATATAATAATTGATTTGTAATCATTTTATCGGAATATGTGATCTTTGTCTTCATTTTTATGTTTCAATCGATAGAGGACACGTTTTGATGTGATGTTTGCATGGAACTGTGTATCTTGGATTTTTGTTCATAACAATCTAACTAAATAATTCATCATCATTGTGTAAACTTAACATCAAACTCAACATTTAAAATATTTTGAATAATGTTATCACATTTTACTACACTTACGCAAAATATAAGCGCAGGAGAAGCTACCAGATCCAAAAGTGGCTTCAACGACTTCAGAGATAAGAAAGCCAATGTAAGTGTCAGCCCAGTATCGGACAGTGCCAAGCCAGGCGGTGTTGACCGCGTTGATGGTGAGCGCCATGCGCCGGCCCCAGCGGTCCGACACGTAGCCAGTGATGGGTAGCGCCGTCAGACTACCGAAGGTCCTGATCGAGCCGATTAATGAGCGCCGCCATTCGTCACACGCTAAGCCAAACTGTTTTAATATAAAATAAACAATAATAAGAATTAGATTTTCAACTTCGGTTTTTGAGTGTTTTTAAATCTCGCTGTAAGAAATCTAATTTTATTACTGCTCAATTTTACTGGTGGTAAGATTTCTATGCAGAAATCCGTCTAGTTAGGTTTGCCGTGAACCTTTAATGTACGAACATTAATGTGATAGCTAGTGTAATTACTGGGCATATGAGCCTTGCGAACTGATGTCTGAGGGTGCGGATCGCAGTGCGGTGCCACATAGAGTTCTGGATGTGTCATCATCATCATCTGTTATGGGTAGACGTTGCTCTTACCATCAGGCAAACTTTATGCTTATCTCGTCACTTTCTCCTATAAAAGACCTCTCGACCATTACTACTAAGCTTCAATTGGACAAATCAATAGCACTAAAATGTTTGAAAAAATATATAATCAAACCAAAAAACTAATAACCTAATGGTACCTAATACGAGTATATATTATGCCGTGTGGTAGCGGCCTAAGAGAATCTACCACCCCATCTCAACCCGTGGGTGTCGTAAAAGTCGACAGACGGAAAATGAAAACCAGGAGAAGGGCAGCAGCATCTTGCTGGAACATCTGAATAAATAAACTGCGGTTGCCAACCCGTCTGCCAAGCGTGGCAACTATGGCAAAATCCCCCTAAAACGAGAGCTACAAACTTTTGTGACAATATATATATAATCAATATTGATAGGCTGAAACGACGACGACGACGAACGACGACTTAATATTACCTGTTTATTTATTATACCCAACAGAAGTTACAATAAAGCGTGCGAAATTTGTGATATAAGACTAACTTAGTTGTACGTCTAATTACAAATTATCACGTCGTGTACAATCATTGGCTTACGTTGACTTCAAACCGATGCATATACACTGTAACAAATATTAATTATAACTGAAAGAGAAAAACATTTTTCTACACCGTTTAGGTCTAGTCATGTAATGAAAAGAAATATATTACTTACATCATAAACAATAGTATCTGTATTCTGATAGACAAATTCTTCACAGTCAACTGTCACTTCTCTGTTGAACAAGTTAGCGGGACAGACGTCCTGGCGAGTGTTGGCCGTCACGTTAGAATACCGTTGGCAATTGTCGAATGAGCTTGTGCTAGTGCCTGGTACAGCATTCAGGAGCCATGGTGGCGAAAACTCGATGCCGTCTCCGCTGCCCTCGCATTCCGAGATCAGGCATCTAAAACAAAGTAAGTATAACTTTTGCAGTTTTAATATACTTTTCATCATCATCATCATGTCATATGGTTGGTTCGCGATTTCCTCAGGTTGTTTTTTCTGATAATAACAAGGTGCAGACAGACTTTTGCTATCCAAGGACAATATTTTGGACTTCTTAATTAAGCGTTAGGCCTGGTTTCTTGGTCACGACTTAGTTAGCAAAAATCATGGTTGCTCGTCTGGTCACTGCTCCCATAAAAAAGGGGATGGAGACGCAGGTGGAGTACCATAATCAAGTTTTTGAAATGAAACTGTAATCTTGTTAAAGTCAGTATTCTTATCATTTGCTAGCAGTTCATCATTAATTCAGCCTATCACTAGTCCTCTGCTGAACATAGGCCTCGCCCATACAAAGTTTGTAGCTCTAATTTTGGGAGGAATCTTGCCGTAGTTACCACGCTTGGCAGACGGGTTGGCAACCGCAATTTTTTTGTTATGATGTTCCAGGAAGATGCTGCTGCCCATCCTCGGGTTTTAATTTAACTCTGTCGACTTTTACGACACCCACGGGATGAGATGGTGTGGGAGATTCTCTTAAGCCGCTACCACACGGCACAGTTAGCAGCTGCTGCGAAACTTATCCGATTACCTGGTACTTATTCTAGCTGTTGTGAACACGTATCCACTGACTGCCCATGACATGAATATAACCATCAATGCAGACAGCAGCAAGGTCCTGAACTGGTACCACCCGAACTGACCGATCTCCTCCACTAAGATTGTGTCCAAATCTACTCTTTGCAATTTCTTCCCATCTTCTATTTGACTCGACCTTGGAGTTCTTTTCTGCTTGGTTGACATCTTTTTGCCCGACTAGACCAGACGGTTTTAGATGTAAAACTAAATTAAAGCATTACGCAATAAAATCTAACAGGATCTAATAAATTAACAGCAGATAACAAAAATAATCATCGATAGGCTTAATGACAAACCGTCTAGCTGATAAGAAGTGATTACTGTGGCCCAGGGTCATGGTGAATGTGTTAGAAAATACAAAACTCATTAAGTATAGACCAAAAGCATAAGGAAATAAATATAATGGAGCTCTTTGGCGCTATGAGATAATTGTATTTTAAGAGGCAATTGCTGTATAATAAAGACGTAATTTTGATAGCAAAATTTGGTATAGCTCCGAAAGCGTCTTCCATAGGCCTCGTGATAGTTTTTGCGACATCATCTCACGATTAAATAAAATAAATAAAAATTTAATGACTAATATATATATAATTTTACTGGTGGTAGGATTTCTATGTAGGAATCCGTCTAGGTAGGTACCACCCCAGGGCCAGTTATTCTGCCGTGAAGCAGTAGTGTGCAGGCATTACTGTGTTTCGGTTTGGAGTGCACTGTGACCTAGCGTAATCACTGGGCATTTGAGACTTAAGAACTGATGTCTCAGGGTGACGGGCGCAGTGTGGTGTCACACAGAAATATTCTGGGTGACACAGCATTTGTTGTGAGCGGACGTTGCACTTACCATCAGCTGAACGTTTTGCTCGTATCGTCACTTTATACAATAAAAAAAATCCTTAGGAAATTTTATGTACCGAATTCACTAACGAATTATAAATTTTAATGTTTTTACAAATTGTAAAGGTATTCGATGTGATTAAACAAAGACATTCATAACAATATATGACTGTCTAAGCAATTTTCTGACCCGCACAAGCACCTTATGGAATCTGCTGCCGCCAGCGGTTTTTCCGGACCGATACGACTTAGGGACCTTCAAGAAAAGAGCCTGTTCCTTCCTCAAAGGCCGGCAACGCATCTGCTATTCCTCTGGTATTGTAGGTGTTCATGGGCGGCGGTGATCACTTACCATCATGTGAGCCGCTTGCTCGTTTACCTCCTCTAACATAATAAAAAAAAACATAGATAATAAAGGTTATAAAAACGCTTATGAAAGTAGAAAACGCGAAAGACGTGTGTCATAATCAGATGTGGCCTCTGCCTACCCTAATGGGAAAGAGGCGTGAATGTATGTATGTATAAATAGAAGAGTTGGAATTATCAGTGCAGCACAATAGATTCAGGCGAAATAAACGTAAATTCCAAACCTGAGTATTCTGAAAGTTGTGCAGCGCGCAATGATTTTGGGATAAATTAAATATGCAATCGACTACTGCGATATAAATAAGAGCATATCTGAGTTCGAAGATAGTTTCAATACTCGGAATACAATTACAAATTAAGTTTCAAATATAATTCTTAATAAACATAATACAACATAAGGGTATCATCTATGTCTACTATGAACACGTGGTCTTTTCATGGCTTTAATAATCTTCAATAATCATTTTTTTTTTATTTTAAGTACGACTTTTATAGATTACTATCATTATATACTCGTAGTATCCGTGAATCATAATCTCTATCATAAATTACAATCATTGACACAAGGTCAATGCTTCTTACTTTCATTGACTGCTGGTAGGTTTTTATTTGCACATTAAGTTTTAATTATCAAGTTCTAAGTATTTTTTTTAATTCAAGTAAGCGTTACGAAAGTGTTCATCTCATCCAAGGACTAATGACCAGGGATATCTACATTATTAAAATAATAAATACAGTCCTCGGGGCCGGCATTTGTAATCCGTGTACCATTGACATACTCGCATTTTCTTAAACAACCCAGGGCCAGTTATTCTGCCGTGAAGCAGTAGTGTGCAAACATTACTGTGTTTCGGTTTGAAGGGCACTGAGAGCTAGCGTAATCACTGGGCATATGAGACTTAAGAACTGATGTCTCAGGGTGACGGGCGCATTGTGGTCTCACACTGTTCTGGGTGACACAGCATTTGTTATGGGCACACGTTGCACTTACCATCAGATGAACGTTTTGCTCGTTCCGTCACTTTTATGAAATAAAAATAAAAAAAAAAAATAATAAAAAAAAACAAATGTTTTCCAATTAAGTAAATTTCCTCAAAATATTCGTGAGAATCAGAAGATGGATGGATGTGCAAGATGTAACCAATTTCTCTTAAAATATTAATTTATGATATGCTCATATATAACAATTCCTATAACTTACAGTGTAAATAACTCAGAAAAGCGTTACTTTAATTTACGAATTTCTGTAGAGCAATCATGATCATATTCCATATTATAACACAAAATAAAAACAAATAATTAAATTAAGTAAAATAGAATTATAACTATTGTGTTTTCACATGGATGTGACAATAGTTAACTAAATATTTGACTATATATTAAATAATATCGACACATACAAACTAGACTGCAGAGGATACCAAAATGACACTTTCAACATAAAACAAGGACATTTCCAAGGTAAGATATACTCGTAGCTTTTAATGGGCTAAGATCACAAAGATATAAAAACTACCACTGTCTATGTAGACAGTGGTAGTTTTTATTTATTTGTAAAAAATAATGCCCTAGACAAAGATTTTCCCTGTATGTATTTTATAGACATAGATTTCAAAGCTGAAAGCAAACAATTTGTGTTTTTGCACAAATGTTGGCTCTGCCTGGGAGAAGAAGCCAGGACGACCATGTGGTCGTCAACTAAACTGGTGAGGCGAATCATAATATATTAAAGTTATAAATAGCTAGTTATGTCACATCATTCCAACCCTAGTACTTTGTTTATAACGCCTACGTAAGCATTGGCCACCCGGATTAGACGGTAATTAGAGTTTAGCGATAACGATTTCCATGCTATCCGGTTACAGTATTGTCTTTGTTTTAATAACTAACATAGAATAAGATTCATTCTAAAATTAACCACCTTCGAGAGAACATTAAATATCTTTTAATAAGTTTTAATTGTTTTTTTTTAAAAAGACTAGCGAGGTCCGTCGCAATTTAAGTGGCGCAGCCGGTAGGATATCCGTATATATATCTCGCTGTTGCATTAACGTCTATTAGACCCCAAAATCGGTTTAAGGGTTAGTACAGCCGGCAGGTTCGGATATCCTCGAACCAAATAAATAACTCCCGCGACGCACGCGCATCCGTTTCCAAATCAATCGAGAGCTGGTGCTGGACCTGCGACGTCGCCGAAGTGGTCAGAATCACCAGGAGGACATGGGGTTGAACAGACTGTGAGTAAACCTTTTCACTTCCTGTTTACATATATCCCGTTCTTTTCCATATCTTCTGAACTAAAATCGTCAGATCTAATTAATTGAATTTATTTGATTTTGTTGACTATAATATTCTTGTGTGTAATTTGCGTAAGATTAGTAAAAGTAGCGTAAATATGTCGGTCACGGTTATTCCAAAAGACATTTTAGATTTAATTCCAAAATACGATGGAGATGAAAAGTTATTAAACTTATTCATTTCAAAATGTGAGTACGTTTTAACATCTTCAGGAGGCAACGAAAATTTGGCACAAAACTTATATCGGTTCCATGCCTTAAGTAGTAAGCTTATCGGTAGAGCCGCGACTCTACTAAACGACAACCCGGATGTTAGGACGTGGGAAGCTTTAAAAAATATTTTAACCCAACATTTCGGCGACCCCCGTTCAGAAGAGTGTATTGCTATTGAGCTTGAGTCCTTAAAAATAAAACACGGGGAATCGTTTATTCAATTTTGTAATAGAATACAAAATATAAGAAGTTCATTATTCGCTAAAGTTCAACGGATTCGTGACGAAGGAATTAAGGCTGCAAAAATTATAATTTATAACAACACAGCCTTGAACGTGTTTTTATATAATCTTCCAGAAGACTTAATAAGAATCGTTAGATTGAAGGGAACCTCCACCTTGGAGGATGCGTTAAGTGTAGTTACAGAGGAACTTAATTTCTTCACACAGTACAATGCAAAAAACAATAAAATTAAACCCGTACAACAATTAATTCCACAAAATATTTCTAAACCCTTAGCGTTCCAAAATTTAAATCCAACGTCAAATAACTTTAAGTTTGGTATTCCTCAAAATCAAGTAGGGCCAAAATTTTTGCAGCCTAGCACATTCGCTAATACTCCACAAGGTTACCGTTTTGGGCCACAGCAAAGTAACACGATGTCACGTAATTTTAACCATCCGTTCGAGCAAACACGAACACCGTATCAAAGCGGTGGATTTAGATTTGGCATCCCTCAAAAGCAAGGTTCAGGATTCGGCATGCAAAATCAACAGCAACCCAATCAATTTAAGTATGGCATGCACCAACAACCCAACCAAATTAAATATGGCTTTCAACACCAACCTAACCAGTTTAAGTTCGGCATCCCACAGCAACCACCTAAAAACGTTATTGACACGGACGTCTCTATGCGCACTGCGCCCATTAGGCAGAATATGACAACAAATGACTTATTCTATAATGAAGAACCATCGACGTTCTGTCAAGATGCTCTTCAGTACAATTCCGAAAATAATTACTACGATTACTGTGACAATCATTTAGAAGAATTTCCTTTGGACAATTATTGTTATGAAAATCCAAATGAACCCGATAATTGTATCGAAGATAATGTAGTGCCTGTAAATTTTCAGATGACAACCCCCGACGACACAGTGAAATAATTCATTTGAATTATTCCGACAGTATTTTGAAATTACCTCACATTATAATTCCAGAAATCAATTCAAAATTTTTGATTGACACTGGCATGAATATTCATTTGCCTGTAAAGGCAAATGAATATTTCGAAAAATTTAAATATCACGAACCATTTACAGTCGTAAGCACTCATGCACAAAGCGTTCATAACGAAATAATTTTTATACCACTATTGAAAACATTTAAATGTAAATTACCACATAAGTTTTATATTTATGACGTAGACGGTAGATATGACGGCCTTATTGGATCAGACCTATTAAAGAAATTGGCAGCTAATATCGACATGAAACATCAAATATTGCGGACACCTAATGCAGAAATTCAAATAATTTATAATCCACCTTACGAAATAAATTTAGAACCAAGGTCTGAGACCCGCGTAAAAATTCCTACAAACTTACAAAGCGGAGACGCAATAGTTAATTTTACACAATTTAGTAAAGGATTGCGTATGCCCAGTGCTTTAGTTAAATGTGAAAATTTCTTTGCTGAAACTGTCATACAAAATATCTCTAATAAGAAGGCTACCATTAAATTTACATATCCATTTAATGTTACTCTGTTTGAAAATACTGAATGTGAAGTAAATGTGACGATGTCTGAATGCGAGATTGATAAAATTCTTAAGGAAAATCTAAACAAGCTTCGTTTAGACCATACCAATGAGGAAGAACATATGGCTATTACTAAATTATGTTATGAATATCGCGACATATTTTATAGTGAGAAAATTCCACTTTCATTTACAAATCAAGTAAAACATAACATAAGAACCGTTAATGAAGATCCGACATATATAAGACCTTATAGACACCCACCTTTTCAAAACGAGGAAATACAAAGTCAGTAAGACAAACTCCTTCAAAATGACGTTATCCAAAATTCCCACTCACCTTGGAGTGCGCCCGTTCATTTGGTACCTAAGAAATTAGACGCAACCGGTCAACAAAAATTTAGAATGGTTATTGACTATCGGCGTTTGAATGAAAAGACAGTAGACGATAAATACCCTTTACCTAACATAACGGACCTTTTCGACAAACTGGGTAAATCAGTATATTTTAGTACTATCGATTTGGCAAGTGGTTAT
The DNA here is from genome assembly GCA_019845155.1 of Luehdorfia chinensis. Taxonomy (NCBI): domain Eukaryota; kingdom Metazoa; phylum Arthropoda; class Insecta; order Lepidoptera; family Papilionidae; genus Luehdorfia; species Luehdorfia chinensis. The sequence goes on from JAHVAK010000390.1 coordinate 5,325,018, forward strand.
CACCAAATAGAAGTTAACGAAGCCGATAGGTCGAAAACTGCTTTCACAACACAATCAGGGCACTATGAATTTAAACGTATGCCCTTCGGTTTAAAGACAGCTCCAGCTACGTTCCAACGTGCAATGGATAACGTCCTAAGAGGTCTTCAAGGTCTTCATTGCCTAGTTTACCTCGATGACATAATTGTTTATTCATCCAGTCTTCAAGAACAGATTGAAAAATTACGAAACATGTTTGATCGTCTCAGAGAAACAAACTTAAAAGTAACTTTAGATAAGTGCGAGTTTTTGAGAAAAGAAGTTTTGTATTTAGGGCATACAATCACTAAAGAGGGCCTGAAGCCTAACAATGATAAGGTCAAATCGGTATTAAAATTCCCGTTACCTCGAACATCCACCGAAATAAAGAGTTTTCTCGGACTAGTAGGCTACTACCGAAAATTCATCAAATACTTTGCTAAGCTCACACAACCGCTCACATCTTGCTTGAAAAAGAAAAATAAAATTGAAATAACCCAAGAGTATATAGAGGCCTTCGAAAGGTGTAAAGAACTTTTAACGAATGCCCCGCTTTTGCAATATCCTGACTTTTCTCGACCTTTTGTCCTCACTACGGATGCATCGAACTTAGCTCTAGGTGCAGTCCTATCTCAAGGGCCTATTGGTAGTGATAAGCCAGTTGCCTTTGCCAGCCGTACGTTAAACGATGCTGAGACCAGATATAGCACGATAGAGAAGGAACTTTTAGCAATCATTTGGGCCGTCAAACATTTTCGTCCCTATCTATATGGAAAAAAATTCACTATATTTACTGACCATCGCCCTTTAGCCTGGTTAAATTCTATAAAGGAGCCCAATAGTAAACTTATCAGGTGGAAATTAAGACTAGCAGAATTCGATTACGAAATTATTTACAAAAATGGAAAACAAAATTGTAACGCAGATGCCTTATCTCGTATTAGAATTAATGTTTTAGACGAAAAAGACGACGTATCTATGACAGTTAATTTAGACAAAAAGGAACAAAAACTTCAAAGATGTTTAGATAATGTTGTCACTGAAATTGTACAGCTTGGGAAACAGAAAAAACCATTACAAACCATAACAATTTCATCTGATTCTGAAACTTTAAGCATTTCCTCTTTAGACGGTAGACGATCTCCGTATTCAATGCCCTCTCCGAATAGTAGCACTGCCACCGCCTCCGAAGGGCAAAGTAGTATACATACAGTACATTCGGCTAAAGATGTAGACACAGCAAGTATCCTTATTCTCCATGAAGCTATAGACACAAAACCAAACCAAATACTCGTACATACCTGGAATAGAAATGAATGTTCAGTAAAAAACATGTCTAGGGATAAACAAAAAATATTAGAAGTACACTTACCTTTGAATAATTATGAGCTAATTAAAGGTTTTCTAAAAGAATACATTAGACCTAAGATTAAATATTTCTTTTACTTTGAAGATAATCTTCACCGTGATCAATTTTCAAAAGTTACAACACAACTATTTAAAAAGGATAGTGTTAAATTTTATGAATGCACTGAGAGCATAATATACATAGAAGACGAAAACGAGCAACGTGAAGTAGTTCTAAAATATCACTTGGGTAAAAATTGCCATAGAGGAATCAAAGAAACATTAGTACATCTAAGACGAACGTTTTACTGGAATAACATGGGTCAAACGGTAGCAAGCATCATTAATTCATGCGAATTGTGTAAGAAAATGAAATACGATCGTAAACCTTTAAAACCAGAAATACAATTGAGTCAAACTCAATCGAAACCATTCCAGGAAATATTTATCGACACATTTCAATTCAATCGAAGGGAAGCATTTCCTTACCTTAATTGACGCATTCAGTAAGTTAGGACAAGCTATTGAAATAAATAGCAGATCTACTCCCGAGGTAATTAGCCTTAATAAAATATTTTTCATTTTATGGAACTCCTACCAAAATATGTTCAGATCCCGGTATGGAATTCAATAATGTACTGATGAAGGAAATCTAGCATTTCCTTCATCAGTACATTATTGAATTATACAAAATCAATTTACATATTAGCACCCCGCACAATCCTAACTCTATGGGATTGGTTGAAAGGTTCCATTCAACTATTACCGAAGTGTACCGTATCGCAAAATACGAACACAAAATCACCGATGCAGCATCTGTAATGACATATGCTGTTATGTCTTATAATCATTCTATTCATTCCACCACAAATCTTACGCCATTTGAAGTAGTATTCGGACACACAGAATCCAATAGTACATTTTCTGTAAATTTCGATAAGCAGTACACTCAACAATTAGTAAAGGAACATGCTAAACTAAACATTTATACGAGTATTTAACCAATAGGATGATTGATAGAAAGGTTACGGTAAAAGAGAAACGTGCAGGTGAATCGCAAGTTGATATAGACGTAGGTGATACTGTGTTCATAAAAGGTGTCAATACAAGACGAAGTAAAGATAAACCTCGCTATCAGAAAGCTCATGTCACTGGTACTGTTAAAAGAAATGTAGTTAGAGTTGTAACCAATAAAAGAAGCACTACGGTTCCTATTAAAGATATAAAACGCCCTTCACAGGTTAATCCTTCTGGTGATCCAAACAATGGGAATCCAGGCCCTTCATCTGCTCCGGATTGACAAGAACCCGGGATTGCTACCAGTTAATGAAGGTCAAGCCTTCGTCACCTATGACAACTGGAGAGTGATTAAGATTTTAGATTTAAACTTAATTTACGAAGAATTAGAAACAAGTGTACATAGATATAGGTCACTTAAAAAGCATGTTCAAAGTTGTTTTAATATTAAAATATTTGATTCGGATTTTACTGACGTTGAAACGCAACAGATTACGCTATGAATATTACCATTGAAAAGTATAGACAATTGTTCCCTTCAATGCGATTAAAAAGAGGCCTCCTCAACCCTTTAGGCTCTTTGATAAAAACTATTACAGGTAACTTAGATAATAATGACGCTATAACATACGAAAGGTTAATAAATGAAATGCACACCGAACAGGACGCGATTAAAAATAAAATAACAATAGTAGCCGAAATGGTGGGTTCTTTTACGAATATTGCAAATTCTACTAAAAGTAATTTTATACGAATAGAGGAAAGCATTCAGAATATAAATAAAGCTTTAAGTGAATTGAATTTCCGTCAAACTACACTCGGCGTCAAAAAAATCGCACATCCGAAAAAAAAAAATTTAAATACTATTTTAACACAACAGGCCAATGGCAATGTTGTGGTTTGAGGGTATCATTCGAAAGGTAATTTCATTAGCTTTCAGGAATTTTAATTGAATTTTACTTTTATAACGAGACGAAAGAGAAATTAAAGAAAAAGACAGGGTATGTAAAAATTTGCAAATTTATAAATTTAAAAAAAAACTTAATAAATACAAAAAAAGTTCTTAAAACCTAGTGTTACCCCCCCCCCCCCCCCCCTTGCCTTGATAACGGCTTCCATGCGATCTTTCATGGACCTTACAAGGATCGCAACAGCCTCTTGGGGTATTTGTTCCCACTCTTCAAGTACCGCATCTTGGAGCTCTTGAAGAGTGGCTGGAGCTGGATCTCGAGCTCGCACGCGCCGTTTTAGGTCATCCCAGAGATGTTCTATTGGGTTAAGGTCTGGACTTCGTGCTGGCCAATGCATAACAGGGATATCGACCTCCTGTAAATAATCCCGTACAATAGCCGCGGTGTGGCAACGAGCATTATCATGCATTAACATGAATCCATCACCGACATAACCAGCATACGGGACCACATGTTCCTCCAGGATTTCAGTAATGTACCGACCAGCATTTAATGACCCTTGCCCACGGCCACCCCGAGTCCGGGAAACGCACACAAGTTCCGTTTTCCCGTCGACGGAAATGCCGCCCCAAAACATACACGAGCCACCCCTGTATTCGACGGATTCTTCGAAGCAGGGTTGTGTGAACCTCTCCCCCTGTCTTCTGTAGACCCTTCTACGTCTGTTATTGCACAAGAGACAGACCCTCGTCTCATCAGAGAAGAGTACGGTCCGCCACTGTTCTAAAGTCCACTCGCAATGATTGCGAGCAAACTCTAGGCGATCTCTGCGATGCTGTGCAGTAAGTTTTGGACCTTTAGCAGGTCTATGGGCTGTTAAACTCTTTTCGTGTAACCTTCTTCTTATCGTAGAAACACTCACAGATGTTCTCCGAGTTGATCGAAGCTGTTTTTGCAACTCAACAGCATTTGTAAAACGATTTCGTAACGATGAAACGGTCTCTCTTTCTGATGTGCACCGTTTTCTTCCAGATCCCGGTTTTCTAACATAACCACCAGTCTGCTGAAAACGTTGGAACACCCGTCGAACAGAAAAACGGGACAGGTTCAACTGTCGAGCAACGTCACACTGCCGCATCCCCGAGTGCAATAGGGCAATCACTTGAGCGGCTTCTTCAGAGCTGGTGTCCATCTTTACTTGTTCTTACTTGGGTTACTTGTTCACGTGTGTTCACTGCAAAGTCTAAATTACGACTGGCCCATATTTCATCCAGATCGACCCGATCGATTTTATACCCTTTTTAGATGGTGTAACTAGCGTCCTTACTAACGAGCATTTGACAGTGTTTATTTTTGACGCTCTATAATGATAAATGTTTTAATGATTTCATGATTTTTTATTAATAATGTAAAGCAATTCAAATACCCATTTCAAACATACCAATATTTATATAAATATAATTCGTTTCTAGCCATTACAGCCATTTTTCGCGCAAACTCAGAGAGGTGCGATTTTTGTGACGCTGAGTGTAGTACTAAAGTCACTAACTTCTATAACATTTTTCTTGATAATTTTCAAAACTTATACATTCATCTAAACGAAATTGAAATAGCTATTGCTTTTAGTAAAATTTATGTATTACATCAGTCGATAGTCGATACAGATGAACTTATGCTACTATTAAAAGAAATAGAACAAACCGAAAAATTAGTATTTCCTGTAAAATATGAAAATATTGTAAAATTAGAACAAACTATAGAGATAAAAGCTTATATAAAACAAAATCAAATAAAGTTCATTATGGGTATTCCACTCATAAGAAAAGATATTTTTACCTATTACAAATTAATTCCTTTACCGATCTTCCAAAATGGCCAGACAACCCTTATCCTTCCTAAAAATCCATACTTACGAGTGAAAGGGTTGAAAGCAACGCCGCTCACAGAGTCATGTCGGGAGATCGACGAGCATCGGTTCCTGTGTTACGAGAACGACGTGCCACCTTTCATCGACGACAAATGCGTCATTGAAATCATGCAGTTTCATACTAACATTTCCAGCTGCCACCCGATTCCTGTAACTGTGGAAAATGTAAAGATATACCGTGTACAGTCAAATCGTTGGATTATTTATTCATATCCTGAAACAATAATGAGTCAGTTCTTCGACAATGAAGTAACTCAAGAAATTATACAGGGAACTTACCTTTTAACAATGGATGATAGTTGCAGAGTGGAAATCAAAGGATATGTTCTGAAAAGACATCAGACTCTAGGAAAGGATGTAACCTACCTGAAGCAGCCAGTAATCAGCTTACCTAAGATAACGACTGACTCGCCAAGTATGCTAATGAAGCCCATCAACCTCAATGGAATCGACTTAGCTGATGTCCAGTTTCTAAATTTATTATTGCAGAAAAGTAGGAGTGAATTTAGTAACGATAGTGAGTTACGTAATACTCGTAGTAACAAAAGTAAAATCGCCTTTAGAAGTGTTAGCTTAGTGAACATTGTAATTTTAGTTATAATACTGATTCTTTTATTTGTATTTTTTAAGCATAAACTGATTAAAATTTGTATAAAGGAAAAGCGAGATAATCCTTCAGATAATCTCGAACTAGCGGAGGGAGGAGTTACGTCACATCATTCCAACCCTAGTACTTTGTTTATAACGCCTACGTAAGCATTGGCCACCCGGATTAGACGGTAATTAGAGTTTAGCGATAACGATTCCCATGCTATCCGGTTACAGTATTGTCTTTGTTTTAATAACTAACATAGAATAAGATTCATTTTAAAATTAACCACCTTCGAGAGAACATTAAATATATTTTAATAAGTTTTAATTGTTTTTTTTTAAAAAGACTAGCGAGGTCCGTCGCAATTTAAGTAGCTAATAAATAATTATATATAAATTTACAAAATATTACTTAGGGTAGAGTATAAACAGGGTTTCCCAAACTTAGCCCAACGGAACACAAGTGTGTTCCTTCGAATATGAATAGATGGTCTACAACAGTTTGAAAAGCAAATATATCTAATGGAGGATGACAGATAGTTGGTCTGCAAAAATTCCAGATGATAGTTAAGTGTTTCACAAAAATGCAAACAGTTCCATTACAGAAAAAGTTTGTATATCCTTGACTTAATCAACTAAGAGTATCCCAAATTAATGCGGGGCACAGAACTTTTTTTAGGAAGCTTAAAGTATTATTAATTTATCTTCAGGATTTTTCATCTATTCTTTATAATTTACTGTTGTATATAGAGCATAATAAAGTTATAATATAGAATATATTAGCTCAGAAATTGTTGTGGCAATTCTGTGGGGGAGGCATATGTTCAGCAGTGGACTAGTGATAGGCTGAAATGATGATGATGATGATGATGATATTAAAAAATATCGACACAGACAAACTAGACTGCAGTGGATACAAAAATGACACTTTAAACATAAAACAAACTCATTAAAATAATTACAAGCAACTCATCATCATCATCATCATCATTTCAGCCTATCACTAGTCCACTGCTGAACATAGGCCTCCCCCATAGATTGCCACAAAAGTTGTAGCTCTCATTTTGGGGGGATTTTGCCATAGTTGCCAGGCTTGGCAGGCGGGTTGGCAACCGCAGTTTATTTATTCAGATGTTCCAGGAGATGCTGCTGCCCATCTTCTGATTTATATTTTCCCTCTGTCGACTTTTACGACACCCACGGGATGAAAAATAAAATATTATTGAAATCCTTTTGACTTATATAACACTAGCGACCCGCTCCGGCTTCGCACGGGAAGATAGATATTAGAAAGATAAATTAGTACTTAATTTGGAGAAATAGAACAACCACAATTCCTTACACTAACATTTTTTGTAGCGACTATTCTCATCGGCGGCTCTGCAGCTGGTCAGATAAGATTACGTTATTTTACAAAAATTTTGTTTTATTTATGGGAACATAAGCGATGAAATATAGCCAATATTTTATGTCGTGGTAGCAGAATAAAACGACCGCTCTCGACCGCCGCGCAAAGGTAGCGCACCTCAATGACGACCAAGTCGCATAAAGCCGGGCGGCGGCGCGGCATTCGAGAGACACCGCGGCCGCTGTATTTTTTAAAGAACGTTTCAAAATTTTGAATAAAAAAAAAATACAAACCACTATTCAATTGTTTCAAGTTAACATAAAATAATATGAGTAGGTAAGTAATTAATAGATCTTAGTCTATTCGCGAGCGTGGGGCTGTTTGCTCACAACGCGGCATTTTTCATACTTTTCGCATTTTTATACCTATCGTAACTTCTAAACGATAGGTCCGATTCGAATAATTTAAAAAGGACATTACATGTACATAATCAACCTTGACTATGAAACGAATTCATCATCTTTCTAGTCTACCCGTGTTTTGATAGACTAATTTGATCAAAAAGTGGTTATCGTGACTTAACTATAATAGTTAGACATAGCCTCGCGGTTTTTTTGTGAGTAATGAAGAGTACTATGAAAATATAGTACATTATTTTCTTTATCATTAATAGTTTTTGTGGCGCACGCCAAATAGTGACTTTTAGCAGAAAATTTTTGATACCTTGATTACATCACAGCAATTTTCATAGGAATCTCGGTTTTTTAAATGTAATAGAACTCATGTTAGTCGGTGATAATGTAGTTGTATATAGGTGAAAGAATTTTTAAAATCGGTTCAGTAGTTTTTGAGTTTATTTATTACAACCAAACAAAAATCAAATCTTTTCTCTTTATAATATTATATATTATTAGTTTAGAAAACATTGAAGTCATCCCAAAGTTTTGACTTGCATTTCAGAATGACTGGCAACATCCATAATTATATTATAAATGCAAAAGTAACTCTCTTTCCGTCTGTCTGTTTGTTACCTTTTCACGACTACACTGTTGAACCTATTTTGATGAAATTCAGCACAAAGATAACTTGCATCTTGGAGACGGACATAGGATACTTTTGATTCCGGAAAATTGAAGGTTTCTCACTCTATTTAAAAAAAACCGAAATGCGAACGTAGTCGCGGGCTTTAGCTAGTGTGTAATAAGTATTAAACTGAGTTTGGCCATTCATGGTGCCAAATTGGGGGCCACATCCGTCGCATAATCCGCCGAATCTTCGATAGCGCGATGTATGACGTATTAGAAGTTTCTTGAGCTTCTCGTGTGAAATGTCGTTGCAATAGAAGCAAAATATATTAAACAAAAATCAAAAAAACAGCCCGCTGCTGCCCCTTACTTAACAATTGAACAAGATTGGTACCCATCACGGTATAGATAACTTTAGGCTGCCATATTTTTGCTACGTTTTAAAATTCATATTTTTGAGTTATAGACAGCAAGACAGACATTCATAGTTCCACTTTAGATTTAATTCACAAATATCTTAATGTTTTTTAAATTCCATACAAATATGCTAATAGATAATAAATTTAAAACCTAATAATTATTAGAATAATTATGGCAACATGTCATTCTAATGATTTGCAAAACCGTTAATACCGTTTGGACTAGAGTCAATTGGTCATTTACATTGGGTTGGGTTTGCGTTTAAAGATCTTTATTTTTCTCATACAAATATATAATTTTCTTAAAGAGAAAACAGATTTTTCAATTCAATAGGTTTTTTTCCAGAGTTCGGAAGACAATGTGGTAGCCTACGTATGTCTATTTATTTATGTTTTTTAAATGTAACGTAAGTTTTCTCTTGCATATTCTAAGAGTCACTCTTTAATATCTGGGAGGTTATTAAATAGTTGTGCTCCTTCGTACTTGGCCAGTAAAGTTCTATTTTGTTTCCATTGCGTAAATTGTGTTTATAAGTTTTTTTATTTAGAGTGACGCAAGTTTTGTGTGTATAAAGTTGGGTTAGGTTAAACAAATTTGGGGTGCTATATTGGGTAACCTCCTCGTGTGCTCGGCTGCTGCTCCCCCTCTGGGGTTGGTCCAAGAGGGGAAGCAGCATGCCGAGACGGTGCACCCTGGGCGCCGGAAAGTAAGTACTCAGTTGCGTATTTGCTGGCTGGCGGCGAATAACCCGGCGAGCAGGGCTTTTCCTTTCTCTCTCTTACGAGAGAGACATGGATAAGTTCACGGCGGGCTCAGTGTTCCCTCACCCGGTCACTGGGCAGGCATGGGAAGGACTCATTCCGACTCTGACGACGCTGGAACCTCGTAATCCCTTGGGACCGAGGGCTGCTGGCTTAGCCGCTGTAGCCGCAAGGATGAAAACCTCTACACAAAATCACCCGAAGCTCAAGCGTTGGCACGCCGCGAGGAGCTGAATGACTGACGGGAAATTCAGTCGCTAGTGTTGCCCCCGTCAGGGTACCGGCCGACCCTCTGACGGGTTACGCGTAGGCTTATCCGTGTACGGGGGGCACTGCTCGGATGGACCGTATATTTCCCTCATACTTGTGGGAATAATTATGGAAACAGAAATAAATAAACAAAAAACAGTTGAAAAGGAGATGGAACATGCATCCGAATCGGACGCAAGTATGTCTGTGGAGGTTTCGGAAGAGCCGAAAAAGATGGGTAGTAGAGCTGCTAAAGCTCAAGCAGGAAAGAAAAGGCGGCTAAACAAATCACTGTCAGCGTCATCGAGTGACAATGAAGCATTGAGGGATCGAACATCCTCTAAGCCACGGGATGAGCCTTCGCCTATGGATATGGTGAGAGAATTCATCAAACCAAGGCGGACTGCCAATCTAGGAGCAGAAGAAGAAGTCGAAGAGTTAGCTCGCCTCGCAAACGAAAGTCGGGCTTCGTTAGATTTGGTAGGATCAGGGGAAAATGACGACCGAACGGCCGCTGCCTTAAACAAACAGGTTATCGACGATGTAGGAATCATCTTGACAGTGGCAGCTAAATCTAAGAACCTGAAAGGCACATTCCAACGTGCCTTAAAAGATGCTGCCGCGTCAATAAAAGCGACCGCAGATGCTTTACATCGAAGGTCCGCCAACGATGAAACGTAAAAATTGCAGGCAGAGAACATGCGCCTGCAGCGTGAGATGAATGAGCTGCGTAAGGAGCTGGAAGAGATTCGGAGAGAGGTGGCAGGGGCAACCAACATTTCTGCTCCCCCATCCTCGCCCCATCCTCACCCAGGCCCGCTGAGGCGCCGGTGACATTACAAGGTCAGATGCTAGAAGAGCTTGCCAGTTACATCATGCGTCAAGTTGGTGGCATGATAAACGCACTATTTGAAGCACTTGAGGATAGGCTTCTTCCAGAGAAGCACATCCGTCCGCCGCTGGCTGCAGATCAAAAAATTCATCCAAAGAAGCAGCAGTCGTACTAAGCCTAGATCCGATAAATAAAGATGGCCCTTCAAAAGAAGCGCTTGCCTCCAAATACCAACCTCCAACCAGGGAATAAAAGAAAAAAAGGCCAAGAGTCGGGATAATGACAAAGCACCCAGCAGAGAGCAGAGCAGTGAGGGACAATCGCGCCCTTTGCCGCCAGCGCCCGAGTCCATGGATGAGGGTTGGTCGTTGGTGGTGAAACGTGGCAGAAAAAAGAAGAAAGCCGTTCCTCAATTAGCGGTAGGGTGTACGGGTGCAACCAAGACTGCTAGCAAATAGTCTCCTTCAAAACTGCGCCCTCCTCGATCTGCGGCCGTGGTTATTACTCTACAGCCCGGGGCCGCGGATAAGGGAATCACATACGCTAATGTGTTGGCAGAGGCTAAAGTGAAAATTGACATCTCTAGTCACGGCATCAACTCATTGCGTTACAGGCAGGCGGCTACTGGGGCCCGAATTCTAGAAGTTCCCGGGATAACAAGCGGCAAAAAGGCGGACTCTTTAGCTCAAAAGCTCAAAGATATCCTTCCAGAGGAGGTGGTGAAGGTCTCCAGGCCAACAAAGTGTGCAGATTTACGAATCTCAGGCCTGGATGACTCAATCAGCGAAGAGGAGGTAGTCACAGCTGTTGCGCGTCAAGGGGGTTGCTCGACCGCTTTTGTTAAGGTGGGGGAGATCCGCAGAAACTTCACAGGCACCGGAACCGTTCGGGTGAGTTGCCCCGTGGCCGCAGCCAAAAAAGTGGGGATGGAAGGCCGCTTTTTGGTCGGTTGGGTATCGGCCAAGGTACAACTGCTGCAACCCAGACCGCTTCGGTGCTATAAGTGTCTGCAGAGCGGGCACGTGCGAGCAAGATGCACGGCAGAGGTAGATCGTAGCACCGAGTGTTATCGCTGTGGCCAGCCCGGTCATAAAGCGGCCAAGTGCTCAGCTGCACCAAAATGTTCACTGTGTACAGCGGCGAACAGGCCGGCGAATCACATTCTGGGGAGCAAAACGTGCTTTCCTCCAAAGAAGAAGAGTGCTACATTGGCAGCGCGGACGTCCGGTTCAACAGACAGAGGAGGAGGAGGCGATGATAGTTAATTAAACAAATGGCTCATCATCGTCTCCTTCAAGCTAACATCAACCACTGTGCTACCGCTCAGGACTTGCTCTTGCAAAGTATTGCGCAGTGGTTGATTGAAGTGGCAGTAGTCGCCGAGCCATATTTTGTCCCTACCAGGGATAACTGGGCTGGTGCCGTCGATGGTTTGGTTGCCATTGTATCGTCCGGAGCTGCTGGTGCCCCAGCCCTCACTGTAATAGAGAGAGGCAGGGGATATGTGGCGATCCAGTGGGAGAAGACAATACTGATTGGGGTGTACTTCTCACCTAATAGATGCCTCGCCGAATTTGAAAATTTCCTGGGTGAGCTGGGGGCCTTTATTAGGCGAAACCCAAATCGCCCAGCGCTCATCGTGGGGGACCTTAATGCTAAATCTACGGCATGGGGTTCCCCTGCAACAGATGCACGCGGCGAGGTACTGGAGGATTGGGTGACAATGACCGGCTTGATGGTTCTCAACCGGGGACGGTCAACACGTGTGTACGAAGGCAGGGTGGATCCATTGTAGACGTTTCGTTTGCATCCCCTGCCGTCGAAAATTGCGTGCGTGGCTGGAAGGTTCTGAAGGATGTGGAGACATTGTCAGATCATCTTTACATCAGGTTTGACGTCTCCACTTCTCTAGAGATTCCGGGCGTCAGTCATCTACGAAGAAGATATACACCGTCGTCAACCACAAGGTGGGCATTTAGATGTCTCTACAGGGATGCGTTGAAGGAGGCCTCTATTGTCTATGCGTGGTTGGCTCCTTCCACTGGGCCTGTGGAGGTAAAAGAAGAGGCGAATTGGTTCCGGGATTCAATGACTCATATCTGTGATGCTAGCATGCCCCGAATCAAAAAGCTTCCTCCTAGGCGTCGTGTGTACTGGTGGTCTCAAGATCTTGCAAGTCTACGAGCTGACTGTGTGGTGGCAAAACGCCAGTACACTCGATATCGCAGAAGACAGCTCCGTGACGATGCAGTGGGAGTACAGCTTTATGGGGCATATAGGGAGCGCCTGAAAGTCCTACAGCTGTCCATCCGAGAGGCTAAGACTCGCAATAGGAAAGAGCTCCTGGGGTCTCTCAACCGAGATCCGCAGGGGCGCCCCTATAAACTAGTTAGGGATAAACTTCGACCCTGGGCGCCACCACTCACAGAGAGTCTTCAACCTCAGTTCCAGGAGGAGGTGGTGGCCGCTTTATTCCCTGGGCGGGTAGTGTCGTCGTCGCCGGCTGTGACACCTCTAGAGGAACAGGTAGCGCGTGCAGAAGTGCCGCAAGTGTCGCAGGTAGATCTCAGTGCAGCCATCCGGAGGCTCCGAGCTAAGAACAAAGCTCCGGGGCCTGACGGCATTCCTGGACGTGCCTGGGTCATAGCTCTAGAAGTGTTAGGGGACCGTCTCCGCAGGCTCTTTGATGCCTGTCTGGAGATGGGTCAGTTTCCTTCACAGTGGAAGACGGGCAGGCTAATCCTACTGAAAAAGGAAGGGCGCCAAGCTGAATCTCCGTCTGCCTACCGCCCTATAGTATTGCTCAATGAGGTGAACAAGCTCTTTGAGCGAGTAATCGCTAACCGCCTCATTCGGCATCTCGGTGATGTAGGTCCCAACTTATCGGACCAACAGTTCGGCTTCCGGGTGGGTCGTTCGACAATTGACGCTATTCTTCGCGTCAAGGCCCACTCGGAAGAGACGATGGCACAGGGAGGCATGATTTTGGCGGTGTCGTTAGACATTGCCAACGCTTTTAACACCCTACCTTGGACGTGCATCAAGGAGGCACTTCAGTTTCACAAATACCTCAGTCGAATTGTTGAGGACTACCTCTCCGAGAGGCACATTTCGTACTCTGGGCGGGAAGGCCGGAGGCTAAGTCGGCAAATATCGTGCGGTATTCCACAAGGTTCGGTTTTTGGGCCGCTCTTGTGGAACATTGGCTACGATTGCATATTGCGCGGCGATCTTCCCCTAGGAGCTAGTTTGATCTGCTACGCAGATGACAGACTTGTCACTGCCCGGGGGAACACATACGAGGAGGCTGCTCGTCTTGCCACTGAAGTTGTGGCACAGGTTGTCGGTAGGATACGGAGGTTGGGACTAGAGGTGGCGCTTAATAAATCCGAGGCCATTTCATTCCAAAAGCCTCGGAGAGCGCCGCCACAGAGGGCACAAATCGTTGTCAGTGATGTCCGAATTGAGGTGGGGACCTGCATGAGGTATCTCGATCTAATCCTTGATAGCCGCTGGAACTTTCACGAGCATTTCACGCGTCTGACCCCGCGGTTAATGGGAACTGCAGCTGCGCTAAAGCGGTTGCTACCCAACCTCGAGGGTCCGGACTCGAGTACCCGCCGCCTGTATTTGGGGGTGGTGCGGTCAATGGCCCTTTATGGGGCTCCCGTTTGGTCAGAGGCCCTGACGCAGAGAACCATTGCTCTTCTGAGAAGACCTCAGAGAGCGATGGCCGTCGGGGTCATACGAGGATATCGCACCATCTCCCACGAGGCAGAGTGCGTACTGGCGGGATCTCCTCCTTGGGATTTGGAGGCGGAGTTCCTAGCGTCTATGTATCGGTGGCGCTCGGAATTCCGACTCCAAGGGTACTATCCCCCGCCAAGAGTGTTGGAAATGCGAAAGTTCCACTCTCGGCAGTCTATGCTGGGAACATGGAAGGAGCGACTGGCCCATCCTAGGGCAGGCAGCAGGACTGTCGAAGCTGTTCGTCCGGTCCTGGGTGACTGGATGGACAGACGGCACGGGTCACTGATATTCCGGCTGGTACAGGTTCTCTCGGGGCATGGATGCTTCGGGAGGTACCCGTACCGCACAGCCGGAAGAGAGCCGACAACCGAGTGCCACCATTGTGGCAGCAACGAGGATACGGCGCAACATACGCTGGAGGAATGCCCAGCTTGGGAAGAGCTGCGTGTAGAGCTCGTAGCCATTGTGGGGGACGACCTCTCGCTTCCAGCCTTAATTAAGGCCATGGTAAGTAGCGAGAGGTCGTGGAGTGCCGGCGTTACCTTCTGCGAAAAGGTAATATCGCAGTAGGAGGCTGCGGAGAGGGAGAGAGAGCGGAACGCCGTTGTTCCAATCCGCAGCCGGAGAGCCGGGCGCCGGAGGAGGGCCTATCAAGCTCTCCTCCACCCCCCATAACAGAAGCTTTGGTGGTGGACCCGGGGATGATCCACCACTAGTATAAAAGGCCTCGAGGAGGCACGCACGGTGTTCCCGCGCGCCCTTAAAGGAATGGTGAGTAAAGGGAGAGCTCCGGTTCCACCTTACAAAAAGGAGGTGCCCGCATAGGTCCATCGTCGTCGGGACTGCGGTAGTGTGTGAAAGCCGTAGTTCCGATAAAAGGTGATAAGAAGAATACCGTGGGGTTTTAGCCGGTAGGAGTCCGGCATAACCGGAAGTTAACCATGAAGGATTTACCCACAAAAAAAAAAAAAAAGGTTAAACAAATTTGTTTTACTGTACACAATGTTTGTGGGTGTTAACTTGTAATAATTATATAAAAAATTTAAGTTTGTTTTGGGTAGGATGTAACTTTTAGAGGTTTTGATTTTGCAGCACAACCCCAGATTTCGATGAGATATTCTAAATTTGATTTTACTAAAGCATTTTAGATCACGGCACGCATTTTATAGGGAATGCAGTGGTTTATTTTGTGTAATGCACCAGTAAGTGGTATAATTTTCGTCGCTAAGAGAATCGATGTGAGCTTTCCATGTCAATTTATCATCCAAAATTAGACCTAAGTATTTTTCTTGCTTAGACTTTCTTATTTGTACATTGTTAATTGTTGGTATTGGGCAGTCAATAACTTTTTTGTTTTTTTCGGCAAATATAATGTATGATGTTTCGTTTGTATTAATTTATTAAAAGATTGTTCTGGATCTATGCATTAATAATGTTAAGATCTTGTTGTGCTTGTGTTATGATTTCTTTAATTTTGTGTCTAAAATAAAATAGGCATGTGTCATCAGCGTACAGTGTAATGTTTCCTATAAGTCCTATGTTAGTTATATTATTTATATAAACTAAAAACAGTGATGGGCCGATAATCGAACCTTGAGGAATGCCAAAAGGGATTTTTGAGGACTACCTTCATAACCGCCTATTTTTACTATTTGATATCTATCGAGCAAATATGATTTGTAAATTTGAAAAGCTTTTTCAGTAACACCTATTTGTATTAGTTTATTTATAAGTATGAAATGGCTAACGGTGTCAAAAGCTTTCGGTAAATCTATGAAAATACCGAGCGCTATGTATTTTTTATCAATATTAGTTTTAATTTTTGTCACCAAATCAACGCACGCAGCCAGTGTGCTTGATTCAGATCTAAAGCCGTACTGTTCTTTACAAAGAAAATATATTTCAGTTAAATATTCATTAATTATGTAACTAAGTTGTAGAGCAGTAGTAGGTTAGGGCGTAGGTTCGCTGTAAATTTCGTAGTACGCAAGTGACCTGGGTTCGTTCCCAGATGTACAAAAGATATATTCTAGTCCAACGTGACTAGCTTACGTCTTAAACTTTGTCACTGCTAACCCTAGGATCCCGGTCATGGTATATAAAAAGAGGGTAGGCAAAGATCACACACGTAACCTACATTTACCCTCCGTGGAAAACGAGTCGAGACGGGTGGCGAAGCACATCACCGCCATTTTGATACGAGTCAAAAAATTGTTCTGCACGAACAAAGGCTGTCCATACATTATTTAAGTCGCCTCTGACGACACCTATTTAGGAAAGAGAAAGGTGCAATTCTACTCTGCCGGACACCCATCGGCTGTCCAAGGCAATTAAATGACTGGGATCTCTAGCATAAATTTATTCTCGTTTTATATTCTATAACTTATGATTAAAAGATAATCAGTCTTATTCATAAAAAATATAGAAGGTTTATAGCCTTGCAAAGAGATTCCTCATTTTTCACAGAAGTTTGTACCAAACATATACAAATTCACAGATGTTTCACCTACGTAGATATTAAATTTGATTAGGACAACAACGTAACCATGTTCAATTATCCCATAGGAGAATTTTATAATACGCCTAGTAGGACTAATTACCTTTATAATTAATTAGTGTTATATATCTATCATAAGTATTTTTTATGAATAAGACCATTAAACTTTTTTAACAAAAGCTATTAGGGGTTTTAATGTCACGTCGATTCTTTCTTCCTGCCTATTTGTTCGGCTTCCTCCATTGTGTCAGGAAGCTTAGAGCCCAGGGTCTCTGGCGTTATAAGAACTAACAGTCCAGATAGAAGGGCAAAACCCGCAAACAGGGCGAATGGCAGATCATCCCATACTGCTGCGCCCTGGAACCAGATTGTACATCCAAAATTACACAAAAAGTAAAATAAAATTTGAACTCGATTTGATGTCTGGTGCCAGCACTACAAACATGTAGTGATCATTGATGAATGAGGGAGAAGGAACAAGCACACTCTTATCACAATAATGGTCATCATCATCATCTAGTCATATAAATTGTATATATTTTCCTTTTTTATAATATATACATATTGTTTATATTTTGTTACTAGTATCGTATTTGTATATTATACTCGTATCATACAGTATTAAGGTATGTATGTGTATGTAGGTGACTGAATGTATATACATATATTTAATTAATAATACTCTTTTTTTATTGGAAAAAGTGACGAGACGAGCAAAACGTTCACCTGATGATAAGTGCAACGTTTGCCCATAACAAATGCTGTGTCACTCAGAACAGTGTGACACCACAATGCGCCCGTCACCCTGAGACATCAGTTCTTCGGTGGTACCTACCTAGACGGATTTCTGCAGAGGAATCCTACAACCATTAGGATACTATTTTTTTAGTTACCGCATTCGCAGTTTACTCACTGCCCTAAGGTTGACTGGCAGAGAATGTTTTTGTTCATTTACGTATTGAAAGATTCAATAAAAAATAAATAAATAAACTTGCATGACCAAGAAATGAAAACAAATATTTCGAAGACGTGTGAAGCCCGCCACTCCGCACTGGAGTCGCGTGGTTAACTCTTCCAAAAACCCTCTCAGAGATGAGAGGGGGATTGCGCTCAGTGGGATGACAAAAAATAGGCTATAATTTAAGTGGTTTTTATTTTTGATGGATAAAGTGCAAAACTAGCAAAACGTTCACCTCGTGGTAAGTGCAACGTCCACCCATTAGATATGATGTGTCACTCAGAACATTTCTGTGATTAAGCTAGTTCCCCGACCGAAACATAGTTATGGCGAACACCACTGCTTCACGGCAAAATAACTGGCCTGGGGTGGTACCTACCTAGACGGATTCCTGCATAGGAAATCTACCACCAGTATTAAACAGCTTCAAGTATGAACCGCAGTTGGGTAGATATCCGCATGACCAGTAACAAGTTTAACAAATCGGTACATATGTGATCAGAGCGAGGTAATAAAAACTAAAAGTTAAATATTATACTGGTTTTCTAAGTCTTCTTTTAAATATATATAAGATCTCATCTGTATCCCGTAAGGGGTAGTCAGAGACTGGGCACTCACTGCAAAAGCAGATGACTGCCACAATCCACGTTTCACCAAAACAATATAATGCACTTGGTGTGATAGGTGGTGAGCCCATCGCCACCATGCGCTGTTGGGTGCACAGTGCGGTTTTATTCCTTACTATTCTTTTAACGAGCCGTCACCACACGGCACTTTTAAACAATGCCCTATAGTAGGATTTCTCTTGCATCGTGTGTGCGTTTTATAGACATTCATTTCACATTCCCAACACAACTAGACCCGAAACCCAACAATTTGTGTTTTTCACAAATGTTAGTTCTCCGGCTGAGATTCGAATCCAGGACCCACTTTTTTTTATTGAAGAAAAAAAGAGACGAGCAAAACGTTCATCTGATGGTAAATGCAACGTCCTCCCACGATAGAGTAACTGGCCCTGGGGTGGTACCTACCTAGACGGATTCCTGCACTGAAATCCTACCGCCAGTTAAAAACCACATTGAATCAAGATTTATGACACATTTTTTTTATTACTGATTAAGGATTATAGCCAAGTGACATCTCACGATAGTGAAGTGTTTAGTGTAGTAAGCTATACTTGACTTCTATAGACAAATTGTAGAATGACATGAATCATGACTGATTAAAATCAGAGTAAGAGGGGTTAAAACTCCTCAAATAACACGATAATATGAAAGATGAGAGACAAACAAACAACAACTAACGAAGGCTGGCGTAAGCGGTGCGATGATGGACCCGATCCTGCCCATCATCGAGGAGAAGGCGAACAGACTGTGGCGATACTTGGTCGGGTAGAGCTCCGCCGTGTACACGTACACTGACGTCATCACCATCGCGATGCTGTACTTGCCGATCAGGTACAGCGTCAACGACACCTCATACATGCCTGGAACATATACACTTTATTATAGTTTCGTATCTGACTTTCTTTTCGCCCCCGCGGGGCCTACATTGCCGCCATTTTTTATTCCGAATGAGTGAGAGAGTTTTGGTACGAGTAAAGAATTTTGACCTCCCATTGCGTTTCCACGAGCATTATGATATTATTCTGCACGAATAAGGGCAGTCCGTAATTCTTTAGAGTCGCTTACCTGTATCTTTATTACACCTCGGTAATAAAGAGGTAGTCAGTATTCTACTCTGCCGGATACCTGTCGGTGCCCACACACCGCCGGCTTTTTTCTATCGCCTGCGCTACAGTTCTGACGCGGATCTACAGTAACACATTATAAAGGATATACAGGATTAACCATCGGCAACATCACATGAACACTCCGACTTTTCCATATTAATAACTTTAAAATTTCGCACTTCCCATACAAACTTTCGCTCTTATTTTACCCCCTGATGGGATGAAATTCCAAAAACGCTGACGCAGCTGGCTTTTATTTATAAACTAGCTGTGCCCTGCGGTTTCAACCGCGAAAAAAAACCGACCCCGATCGATAATATTCGGATTCCGACAATATTCGGAATATGTCGCGGATGTTAAAATTCGACAAGGAGGACGTCAACGTCAGCAATGTTTTTCATCACCAAGATAAAGGCTCTATCGTTACTAAAACTTTGATTGAGGTCTTTTTGTGATACTACTTTGCCGCACATGGATTTATAATCGTTTATGTGAAATTTTATTCAGTTCATTTATAAGACGCCATTTAATAGTTTATTCAAAGATTGCATTTTTTTATATAGATTACAGGGAAGACCAACGCCGGCTAAGGAATACTTGTCCTGCCTGTGCCGATCAAATATCCGGTCGCTTCTTCAATCTTCAATTTCGAAATGAGGCGTTATCGTGAACTAATAGTATCATTTATCAACATCATCACTTCAGCCTATCACTAGTCCACTGCTGAACATAGGCCTTTAGTTTACTTATTGAGATGTTCCGGGATGCTGCTGTCCATCTCCAGGTTTTTATTTTTCGTCTGTCAACTTTTACGACACCAACCCCACCACACGGCGCGTCATGTGTCAAGGTACATAGTACCAATAATAATCAAACTGACTTAGTCAAGTCTACATTACTCTATTTAGTAATAATTCCGTTATTTCAACATGAATTAAGTGTGATGTGTGACGTGTTTCATTGTAATGATCAATTTCTTTGGTATTAAGATTTAAGCGCTCTGTGACATGTCTAAAAACTATATGTTTTGATTTAAATATATCAAAATGTATAACTCACCATCTGGCATAAATATATATCCTATCTGACACGCGGCGCAAACCCAGAAAGCGCCAGTGAGAACAGGCTTTCTCCCGATCTTGCCCATCAAGAGCACTGCGGTCCAGTATCCGGGAATCTCCGCTGCGGACACTGCGATATAGTTCAAGTACCGGTTGCCGGACATGTTCACGGAGTTGATGGACATCCCGTAATAAATAAAGGTCGTGGTGATCCACCACACTGGTGACACCAAGCATCGGATTAAGATCTTTTTGTGACGGAATACAAGAACTATCAGCCAAGGCTCGTTGGCTCTTTCAGCTTGTTCTCTCGCTTGACGTATTTTTTCTTCTTCAGCGGTTTTCCTCAACGCTTGCAACGACTTCTCTGATAATTCTTTCTTATTTACTCTTGCGACTTCTTTTAATACCGCTTCAGACTCGTCATACCTACCTTTGCTTATATACCAGCGTACAGATTCCGACATGATCCAGAAGTAAGAAATAGTGATGAATTGTGGGACGTACAGAGCGAGTGTAAACTTCTTCCAGTTGGGTACACCCCATGCGATCAGACCCATCGATATCTGACCAATGGAGAAAAATGTGTTCATAGTGGCACCCGCAGCTACTCGAAACTTTGGTCCCACGAGTTCCATTACTGAAAACGAAAATAATGTAGGTGCATTAATGCAATGAAGACCGCGTAGCTTAATGGTCAGAGTACCTGGTTATCGCGCCGCCGGGCCTGGTTTCTAATCTGGTTTCAAATCGCGGCCAGAGCCAACATTTGTGTAGAAACACATTTTTGGTAGAGCAGTTTGGTAGTAGTGGTGTTAGTGTTCCCGCGGCACTATAATATCTTCTGCGCCGTGGTTGGAAATCTCCTAGCAGGAAATAAATAATATTACGAATAATATACGTTCTATAAGATAGCCTATAGTGAAATTTAAAATTCGTTAGAACACATACATGCTAAGAACTCGATCATTATCGACAATAGGTTCATTTACAATTAACACGTTCATCTGACAGAGCATTCTTCTCCTTCTTATTTTTCGTCATTAGCCCTATAATACCGCCTGGAAATTCTGTAGCTTCTCCTCAGAAAAGAAGACTAGCATTAGATGACTACACTGTTCATATTTTGATATAGTTGACCTGTATATCTTTCACATTCACAACACAGCCAGACAAGAAACCAACAATTAGTGTTTTACACAAAATGTTCGCTCTGGCTTGGATTTATGTACTCTGACCATCAAGCTACGTAGTCGTCAACATTATCTGAAACTTATGATGCATTACGAAAACCTTTTTTTATTCAAATGAAACTTTCTGCAGTCTCGTATGAAGTAATCGTATAATAAAAATATCTAGTTTTACAATACGCAATCAATCATCTTCAATGAAATTGCATTATGTGCATCAAACAAACTGAATTCCTTATCAAATAAATTGGAATTCCCAACTAACAGAAGGTAAAAGTACAATTTTTCCTTCTGTTAGTTGGAAATTCTTAACTTAATCTTATGAAAGAAAGATCAGAAGATAAATTATATTAATAAAATTAAATTATTGCATTTCAAATATTTGTGGTAGTAAAAAAAATAGCCTTAAAGTATTTTAATCAAATAAAGAATTTTGACTTTGGCTTCAAAACTTTGCTAGTTTATCTTGATTTTAGGACAAGATACTTCTTCTGCAGTCTAGACAAAACGTTGATCTACAAAAACCACCATTAACAATTCGACAGGCGTGTCAACGCAAGGACTGTCAAAACGTCGTGGAAGGATGCTGTATGACGTGGGCATTATAAATACAAATGTAATTTAAGAATTAATTTGTATTTATTTTATCGGAATATGTGATCTTTGTCATCATTTTTATGTTATGATCGGTCGAGGATGCGTTTTGATGTGTTTTATTGTATGGAACTGTGTATCTTGGATATTTTGTACATATCAATCTAACTAAATAATTCATCATCATTATGTAAACTTCTCATCGAACTAAACATTTAAAATATTTTGAATAATGTCATCACATTTTACTACACTTACACAAAATATAAGCGCAAGAGAAGCCACCAGATCCAAAAGTGGCTTCAACGACTTCAGAGATAAGAAAGCCAATGTAAGTGTCAGCCCAGTATCGGACAGTGCCAAGCCAGGCGGTGTTGACCGCGTTGATGGTGAGCGCCATGCGCCGACCCCAGCGGTCCGACACGTAACCAGTGATGGGCAGCGCCGTCAGAGTACCGAAGGTCCTGACCGAGCCGATTAATGAGCGCCGCCATTCGTCACACGCTAAGCCATACTGTTTTAATATAAGAGAAACATTGATAAGAAATAAATTTTCAACTTTCGGTTTTTGAGAGATTTTAAATCTCGCTGTAAGAAATCTAATTTTATTACGCTCAAATTTATTTGCTCGATTTTACTGGTGGTGGGATTTCTATGCAGAAATCCATCTAGGTAGGTACCACCACATTGTTAGTTATTTTGCCGTGAAGCTGTAATGTACTAACATTAATGTGATTCAGTTTGAAGGGCACTGGTAGCTAGTGTAATCACTGGTGTACAATAGTTATTCGCTTACATTAATTTAAAAGCTATGCATATAAACTGTAACAAATTTTAATTATATTTAAAAAAAATCTTATACACCGTTTTGGTCTAGTCATTTAAAGAAGAGAAAATACTACTTACATCATAAACAACAGTATCTGTATTCTGATAGACAAATCCTTCACAGTCAACTGTCACTTCTCTGTTGAACAAGTTAGCGGGACAGACGTCCTGTCGAGTGTTGGCCGTCACGTTAGCATATCGTTGGCAATTGTTGAATGAGCTAGTGCTAGTGCCTGGTACAGCATTAAGGATCCATGGTGGCGAAAACTCGATGCTGTCTCCGCTGCCCTCGCATTCCGAGATCAAGCATCTAAAAAATTCAGTATAACGTTTGCAGTTTAAAATAGTCTCCATCATCATCATCATGTCATCTGGTTTTAAATACAGGAAAACTAAGCTATTGCCTGTATGGTTCGCGATTCCCTCAGGTTGTATTGTCTGATAATAACAAGGTGCATACAGACTTTTACTATCCAAGGACAACATTTTGGACTTCTTAATTAAGCGTTAGGCCTGGCTTCTTGATCATGATGACTCGTCTAGTCACTACTTCCATAAAAAAGTATGTGATCAGAAAATTAGATGGCTCGCGCCTTTGTCGCAGGAGTACCATAGTCAAGTTTTTAAAATTAAACTGTAATCTTGATAGTCAGTATAAAAGCTAGAAGCTGCTGTGGAAATTATCGGATTACCTGGTACTTATTCTAGCTGTTGTGAACACGTATTCACTGGCTGCCCATGCCGCGAATATAACCATCAGTACAGACAGCAGCAAGGTCCTGAACTGGTACCACCCGAACTGTCCGATCTCCTCCACTAAGATTGTGTCCAAATCTACTCTTTGAACTTGTTTCGTCCCATCTTCTAGTTGGCTCGACCGTGGAGTTCTTTTCTGCTTGGTTGACATTTTATACCCGACTAGACCAGACGGTTTTACATGTAAAACTAAATTAAAGCATTGCGCATTAAAATCTATAAGGATCAAATAATTCAATAGCAGATAACAAAAAGATCATCGATACGCTTAATGACAACAATGCGTTGTTATCTGACGGTAGTAAACAAAGGTGCCGGTCAATATGACGCGGATAAAGAGGTAGAAATATGCAGATCATGCTTTGGGCAAGCGTGTGGTCGTGACGACGTTTTTTTTATAAGAAGGGATGACATACAGGGTTACAGTCTAGCTGATAGGAAGTAATTACTGTGGCCCAGGTATACGTCATGGCGACGATGGTAGAAAATAAAAAATATCTTTAAGTATACACCAAAAGCATAAATAAATATAATGGAGCCCTACGGTACTATTAGATAATTGTATTTAAGAGACAATTGCTGTATAATAAAGACGTAATATATTTTTATAATTGGATAACTGAAAACAGTATTGACCGATTGATAGCTAAATTTAGTATAGTTTTTGTAACATCACCTCAGGATTAAATAAAATAAATAAAAATTGAATAACTAATGCTTAGTAAATTTTACGTCCCGAAAATTTTCAACTAAAATCACATACGAATTTAAAATTAAAATGTGTGTACAAACTGTAAACATATTTGATGTTATTAAACAAAGACATTCGTAACAATTAATGACTGTATAAAGCATCATAGGTAATGAAGGTTTTAAAAACGCTAATGAAAGTAGATAAATAGACGAGTTGGAATAATCAGTGCAGCACAATAGATTCAGGCGAAATAAACGTAAATTCCAACCCTGAGTATTCTGAAAGTTGTGTAGCGCGCAATGATTTTGGGATAAATTAAATATGCAATCGCAACTACTGTGATATAAATAAGAGCATATCTGAGTTCGAAGGTAGTTTTAAAATCCGGAATTCGTATTTAATTTTTCTCACTTTTGTCTAACATTATTAGTTCCAAATATAATTCATAATAAAGATAATATGTCTTTTTATGGCTCTAGTAATCTTCAATAATCATTTCCTCTATAATTTAACTATGACTTTTATAGATTACCATCGTTTTATAATATCCGTGAATCATAATCTCTACTATAAATTACAACTATTCAGACAAGGTCAATGCTTCTTACTACCATTGACTGCTGGTAGATATTTATTTGCACATTAGGTTTTATTATCAAGTTCTAAGTTTTTTTTTTAATTTAAGTAATGGTATCGAAAGAGTTCATCTCGCCCGATGGCGAGGACTAATGACCAGGGATATCTACATTAATAAAATAAGAAATACGATCCTCGGGGCCGGCAATTGTTATCCTTGTAGCATTGACATACTCGCATTTTCTTAAACAAATGTTTTCCAATTAAGTAAATTTCCTCAAAATATTCGTGATAATCAGATGTGCAATATGTAACCAAATTCTCTTAAAAAAAGGAATTCATTATATCCTAATTATATAAAAATTCCTATAACCTAGTGTGCAAATAACTCATAAGCTCACTTGGATGGACACACAATAATTAACTGAAGATTTAATTTCAAATGTACTCAATAATATCTACACAGAAAGACTAGACTGCAGTGAATACCAAAACGACACATAGACATAAAACAAAACAACCCATTAAAAAAGTTACAAGCACCTTTTTTCTTTAGCTAGTGTGTAATAAATCAGAAACAGAAAAACAAAAACCCGCCACATCTTCTATATAGTGTGCATCTATGAAACATCAATAGCGCGATGTAGGACGTATAAAAATTTTTTGAGCTTCTCTTGTGACACATCGTTGCAAGAGAAGCAAAATATATTAAACAAAAATCAACAAACAAAGATAATTGCTCATATATTTGTTTGTTGATTTGATATGCTTGCCGGCTTCGCACATAGATAGATAGATATTATAAAGATAAATTAGCACTTTATTTGGATAAATAGAACAACAACAATCCCTTCACTAACATTTTTTGTAGCGACTGTTCTCATCTGCAGCTCTGCATCTGTTCAGGTAAAATTAAGTTACCAAAATAATGTTTTATTTATGGGAACAAATCCATGAAAGTTTAGTGGCTCAGAGCTTCCTTGTAAACAATATTTGATGTCGTGTTAGCAAAATAAAACGACCGCTCCCGACCGCTGCGCAATGGGAGCCGCGCACCTCGATGATGCCCAAGTCGCATGAAACCGGGCGGAGCGTCGTTCGAGACCGAGGCCGCTTTATTTATTATAGAGCGTTTCAAAGTTTTAAATTAAAAAATATATAATTAGAAAACAAACCACTATTCAATTGTTTCTAGTTTACAAAAAATAAAATGAGTAGGTCTAATCACACGTGGCGCGGAGCTTATGGCTATTCGCTCACACCGCAGCATTTTTCTTACTTTTAGTATTTTTATAGCCGTCGTAATTTCTAAACGACAGGTCTGATTCGAATAATTTAAAGTGGAATTTACATGTAAATAATCAATAATATTATATTATGATACGAATGTCATCATCTTTCGAATCTACCCGTGTTTATTGTGACTTAACTGTAATAGTTAGGCATATAGCCTCGCGGATTTTTATGAGTAATGATGAGTACTATGAAAATGTAGTACAATATTATATTTATCATCAATAGTTTTTGCAGCGCACGCCAAATAATGACTTTTATAAGAAAATTTTTGATACCTTCAGTTACATCATAGCTATTTTCGTAGGGATCTCAGTTTTTTTATTAAATGAAATATAACTCATGTTAAACCCTAATAATGTAGCTATAGGTAAAAGAATTTTGAAAATTGGTTCAGTAGTTTTTGAGTTTATTCATTACAACCAAACATACAAAAAATCAAATCCTGTCTGTTTATAATATTAGTTTAGATAATATTCTTTATTGGTTCTTCGAGTGGCCACTCTAAAATTAACACGAATATCTTCTATCTAGCACAATACTCAAAGTACTCCAGTAAGCCACTCAAAGTAAGCCGTACTGGCTAGGCAAAGGTCAGTGCTAATATAAAAATACGTGATATGGGTAGGCATATAATAGACGCTGAGAAAGGAGAAGAAGCGCAGGCATATACTATCGATGTGCTTTTACATTTTTTTTTTTTATTTTTTATTTCCTCTTTATTGTACACCAATACAAAAATAAAGACTAAGTACTATATTTAAGTTAAGGTACAAAAGGCGGTCTTATCACTGAAAGCGATTTCTTCCAGACAACCTTAGCGCAGAGAACTAATACAGCAAAATGAAAAACCAGAAGAAGAAAAAGAGGGTGGTGTACACTAAACCATATAAATCTATAAAAAAACACTAGATGATAGCATCTCATATAAAAAGCGACAGAGTAAGGTAAAGGATTAAGAACAAACGGATAAGTGAAAACATGAGTTAAATATTCAAGTAATGAGCATTATTTACTATGTGTATACGTATGATTACTATGACGAGATAATGTATGTATATTAGACTATACAAAAAACTAAATAGTACAAATACTATCGATTTTTTTATAGGAGAAAGTGACGACATGGACAAATCGTCCACCTGGCGGATGATATTGCCAAGGAAAAGGGTAGCTACCCGCCAGATCGAGTGGTCTGATCTGGGGAGGACGTCTCCTCCAAATAATAATATTTAGATGTTGTATATATAGTTCGCATCTCAGAAAGTTTCATAGCGCGATTATGGACATATGGGAATATTTCTTGAGCTTCTCATGTGGCGACATAGATGTCGCTACAGTAAGTGCAAGGTCAGCCCATGACATAGGCTGCGTCACACAGAACACACACTACTGCTTGACGTATTGGCCACCAGTAATTTATAAAAACATATCACTTACAATAATTGATAAAAACTCACCAATTTAAAACTTAAAACGAAGTAAAATAATTTAATCCAATTAAAAATTATCAAAAGAAAGACAACAACAAACTGGATAATTATAAAAATTTGCAATGCAGTCAACTCTTCAACAGTTTTAGGTATAGAAATAGATAAATATGTAAATGTACAGATAAATATGTAAATGTTCGAACACGTACACATTAAGAACTGCAACCGTATTCAAAACAGCTTTTTTGACACAACATTAAGTATTCACTTAATCTAAAATTATTTACGGTCGGTGTACTAGCGGCTTAACAGAATCTACCACCCCATCTCATCTCGTGGGTGTCGTAAAAGTCGACTGTGGGAAAGTGAAAATCAGGAGATGGGCAGCAGCATCTTCCTGGAACATCTGAATAAAAAAACTGCATTTGCTAACCCGCCTGCCAAACGCGACAACTGTGGCAAAATCCCCCCAAAGTGAGAGCTACAAACATTTGTGGCACTCTATGGGGGAGGCCTATGTTCAGCAGTGGACTAGTGAAAGGCTGAAATGATAATCATGATTATTATAGTCTACGCCTGCGCTTCTCACCCTGCAAAGCATCCGATGAAGCTGTAAAAGCAGATAAGGCTAACAGCAATTACATCACCGAAAATGTCACCCTGCAATACTAAATATGATGTTTCGTCACTTTTAAAATAAATCAAGAATTTTCTACTCTTATGTTTGTTCGTGATTGTATTATCTATCCTCTTCTCCTTATGACCAGCTTTGAAAACTTGAATCTATTCGGCGATTACAACAAACTCATAATCATTTCTGGCTACGCAGGTAGCGAGAATATGTCACCGAAATTCAACAACGTTGCAAATAGAAGAACAATTCTGGTTCATTAAACATTGGAGATTGGGTTCTACTGAAAATGAAAATGCGACTTCTCTCGGCGTTTTGGGCGAATTCAACAATTGTTCCCTGGTGGAGACGGTATACTTTTGTCATCGTCGGTTAGTCAACGTCGATACTAACAAAGAGATGTGTTTGCCGACCCGTCGCGTGCCTTCTTCCATTTTGACGACCGCGTGGCCTAGTGGTCAGAGTACCTGACTTCTACGCCGCGGGTCCTGGGTGCGATTCCCAGCCGGAGCCAACATTTGTGCTAAAACACAAATTGTCTGTTTTCGGGTCCGGTTGTGTTGTGATTGTCCCCGTGTTTCTGACACTGCATCCTAGCCTACCTCCGATCTTATCGCATCAGCGTTACATCGGGCGCGGGTAGGTTGGGACGAGTGAGTGCCCCTGTGTTTGCGCGTACACTTGTGGCACTGTAATATCTCCTGCGCAGTTGATGGCTCTCGACAGTATTCGGTAGTTGTCGCCGTGGTCGAAATCGGCTAGGAGAACATCATCAGTCTTCTTCCAACAGCAGAAGACTTAACAACTGGGAGTTTAAAAGCAATTGCTTTATAACGGGGGGAAGATGTCAGCACCTGCGTTTTTTAACGAGCAATACCTGAGTTATGCTCGGTAAGAAACGCACTGATGTGACGTTTCGTCACTACTGATATCAATAAAGAATTCGCTGTTATTTTAAAAAGTTTTAAAATTTATATTGTATTGCAGCAACGAAATGAACCCGACTCAGCATTATGCTACAGCAAAATTGCCGCAGCGTTGTTATTCTGTCGGCACCTCTAATATAAAACCTACGAGCAGTTGTCAGACAGTTTAAATTTTAAATGCATGTCATAAAGATAACAGAAAAACAAAAGGAAAACGAAAGACATTATAAATGTATCAGACATATAACACAAAAGTGTAGTTGCAATAAAGATAAAATTCTAAAATAACGATAAATAATGAAAAAAAAATTACTTTTAAGTATGTTGGCAATAGTGTATAATAGAGTAGTGAACGAAATAATAATAATAAAAATATTAACACTATGCTAAAGTGCAAATACCTTGACAATGGTGTACATCATTGTCCAATATTTAAGCTATGGCATTTTTTATCTGTGCAAATCACGTCAAATCTTGTACACGTCCTCTATTTCAATTTCAATAAAAGTAAATAAATCAAAACTGAACTTTGTTACGTACTTTATTCTGTAAAACATAAAGAACCATCAAAAATTAAAAATAAAAAGAATAAAACCTAATTAGTGTATAAACAACAAGACCTTACTTTGCATTTTATTTGCTATCTAGAATGTATAATTTATATCGCATTTTGAAATTAACCGTGGATTGAATTTTACGAATGGGGGGTGGGAGATTATTCCAACACTTAGTTGCTAGTTAGTGAAAACTCCCGCGAAAAGCAGCCGTGACGTGTCCTGGGACAGCAAGTAAAAACTTAGCGCTTCGCTTACAGTGAATGTTATGTTCACTGGACCAGGTAAGCTTTTAATATAAATATTCTGGGGTTTTGTTTTTAATTACTCCAAACAGTAAAGTAGCAAAGTGTAATTTGAGCCTCGATGACGAGGCACAAATTACACACACATATATGTTATGCAGTTTGCTTTTTTTTCAGATAAGAAGAAACATGTGCTCTCGGGGGGATATTAAAGCAAAAAACGAGCACACGCATTTTGGACTCGCTGGCTTCATTGTTTTCGCTAAGAGACAGGGTCCATAGGCCGAAATACAGTAATTTAGTTTTGACAAGATGAGAGTCTCGCAAAGGATTACTCTTAAATTAAAACTTAGGTAATCCCGTATTTCGTAAAGTATCTTTAACCTATAAAAACAAGAACGCACCACATCCAACTCTCAAATTGTAACAAACCATCTATTTTAAGGCCAAGATTGCGAGCCTCTTCAACCTGCTGAATGATTTCTCCTTCCAATAATATTCTAGGTTGACTGTCAGCTATTTTATTAATTTGGTATCCGGATCCTAATATAATAAATTTTGTTTTAGCTGGATTGAGAATAAGCGAGTTCACTTTAGACCACTGTGCATGCATCCTAGGCTCATCTCATTGCAAGAGCTTAACGTTGGACGCGGGTAGTTCTGGACTAGTTATTTGTTGTGGATGTGTTTACGCGTACACTTGCGGCACTATAATATCTCCTGCGCATTTCTTTGCTTCCATCATTATTAGGAAGTAGTTGTCATAGTCGAAGATCGACCTGGATGTAGACATAATTCATATTACTTATTGTAAACTAAAAGATGTCACCGTGAACGGTATCGGGCAACATATAATGATATTATTAATGCGGTTGCCATTTTATCTTCGTCAGCTAAAGCATATACCAACTTTTTCACAACATACGCCGACAGCAGAAAATCTATCCAAATGTCACAAGCTAGTGACGAGGTACAACATTACTAGTGGAGACTTTGTCTCATATATTCTATGTGTGGCATCATCATTATCATCATTGTCATCTTTCAGCCCTTCACAAGTCCAATGCTGAACATAGGCCTTCCCCAAAGACCCCCCACAAAGCACGGTTCTACGCCACCTACATCCATCAACTTCCCGCAGGTCGTCGCTCCGACTAGTGGGGGTCGCTTCCATACTAGATTTAGAGTAGAAATGGAAGCGGGTTAGCGTAATCTCAATCCATAAGTACTGGAACTCAATGCATGTGTCGTCATCAAACCGTGTTGCAAAATAATAATTAGATTATAGCATATATAAATAACAACTTTTAACTGGTGGTAGGATTCCTATGCAGGAATCCGTCTAGGTAGGTACCACCCCAGTGCCAGTTATTCTGCCGTGAAGCAGTAGTGTGCAAACATTACTGTGTTTCGGTTTGAAGGGCACTGAGAGCTAGCGTAATCACTGGGCATATGAGACTTATGAACTGATGTCTCAAGGTGACGGGCGCATTGTGGTGTCACACTGTTCTGGGTGACATAGCATTTGTTATGGGCAGACGTTGCACTTACCATCAGGTGAACGCTTTGCTCGTTCCGTCACTTTTTTTAAATTAAAAAAAAATGAATAAAAATGAAACATTAGACTCAGTATTATTATTGTTACTACGAGTAACACAAATATGGATGTAAAGTCCGAATTAAATGATTTTTATTATTATACAACACTAAATTTAGAAAGGCTGATATTAAGCACGAAAAATTAAACAATAATTAAAATAATATACAAGGCACAAGAAATAAAATACATTATAATATAGATTTATTTTGAGAAATTCAAAGATCTGTGGTGGGTTTCTTACAGCTAAGCTGTTCCGCGTCTTCCATTGTATCAGGTAGCTTTGTGCCCAGCGTCTCTGGCGTAGTGAAGATCAAAAGCCCTGACAGCAGAGCAAAACTTCCGAACAGCACTGAAGGTAAACTCGACCAAACCTCAAGCGCCTGTGAAATACAACACCTAGTGCTATAGAATTTTAATTGTCGGAATTGGACACTTATTAATATGACATCAATATTATCGTCACGTGCTAGAAATTTTATAAATAAGAAGATTTATAAATAACTAGCAAAAGCCCGGGACTACGATCGCATGGATTAAGGTTTTTTTAAAAAAAATACTGTAAGAACTAAAAGTAGAAGAAATAAAAGTATCCTATGTCCGTCTCCAGAATTCAACCTGTCCCTGTGCCGAATTTCATCAAGATAGATTCAACGGTTCAATCGTGAAAAGGTAACAGACATACAGAGCGACAGAGAGAGTTTCTGTCGCATTTATAATATTAGTATTACCGTGAGAACTCTAGGATTTTTCGGAATATAAAGTATCCTATGTCCGCCACCAGGATCAACTTTGTCAAGATCGATACAACGGTTCAGTCGTGAAAAGGTAACGGGTTGCTAAGGGTTAACACTGTACTTACAAGAGCAGGCGTCAAAGGCGCTGTGATGGAGCCGAGTCGTCCCACCATTGAGGAGAAGGCGAACAGACTGTGCCGATACTTAGTGGGGTAGAGCTCCGCCGTATACACGTACACTGACGTCATCACCATCGCGATGCTGTACTTGCCGATGAGGTATACCGCCATCGACAGACCATCGTTTCCTGTACCAATTAATGGACTATTACGTTTTAAAAGGAATATTTTGACTAATTTGTGTAATTAATGAAATAAAAATCATGTAGCAGGTTCATTATTGCAATCGTGGCTATGTTAAAATTTCACTACACTGATATCTTCACATGATAGTGACTACAGATGTTAGTAGCTACGCATTAACATCAAAGAGAAATCTAATGCAGTGCCAGAGAACAGAACAATTACAATACATCACAAGCCGAAAGCGAAAGCTTTGTGTATTTTAAATATCTCAAAATATTGGCTTTAGCTGTGGGTGGATACAGCAGATCATTTCTCAATTAAAATATTATTTCAAGTTATAGATGGACTTTTTCAAACTTTACGACTTACCTTCAGGTATAAAAGCGAAACCAAACTGGCAAGCGGCACAAAGCCAGTAGCCTACAATAAGCACCGGCTTCCTCCCAATGCGATCAAGAAGAAGGATCGCCGTCCAGTAACCGGGAATTTCTATCGCTGTCACTGCCACGTAATTGAGGTACCGGTTTCCAGACAAGTTCACAGCATTTATCGACATGCCATAATATATAAACGTGTTGGTAACCCACCAGACTGGAGACACGAAACACCGGGACAGTATTACGCGAGATCTGCAAACTACTATAGGTAGCCAAGGCTCTTTAGGCCTTTCGATAAGTTTCTCCGATTCTGCTGTCGCTCGGAGGCTTTCCAGTGACTTTGCTGACAGTTCTTTATTGTTTCTCATGGCTACTTTTTTGAGAATTGCTTCAGATTCTTCATACCTTCCTTTAGACATAAGCCAACGAACTGATTCAGATAGGATCCAGAAGTAAGACACAACTAGAAGTTGCGGAGCGTATAAGACCTGAGTAAGTGTTCTCCATGGTTGGACTCCCCATGCAATGAAGCCAAGGATCACTTGGCCCAGCGCAAACATTGTGGATACCGTTGCACCGGCAATTACGCGGTATTCAGGTCCCACAAGCTCTGTGACTGCAATCGAAACAAATAAAATATTGTCAGTAATAATTTAAAATATCAATAAAAATTCTGATAGGTTGTAACAAATTATAAAAAGAAAAAAAGAAAAAGCTAAAGCAGGGATTTTGGCATAGGATACATCTTCGCTGTGTTAAATTACAATAATTGGAGATGGTGGTTTTAACCTAGTAAATTTATATATCAGATCAATAACACTGATGGTAGGAATCAGTTTAGGTAGGTCCCACCCCAGGGCCAGTTATTCTGCCATGAAGCAGTAGTGTGCAAACATAACTGTGTTTCGGTCTGAAGGGTACTGTGAGCTAGTGTAATTTCTTGGCATATGAGACTTAAGAACTGATGTCTCAGGGTGACGAGCGCAGTGTGGTGTCACACTGCGCTCGTACATAGAATTGTTCTGCGTACCACAGCGATTGTTATGGGCAAACGTTGTCACTAACCCAAAAAGAAATCTTAAGGTAATGGCTAGATAGAATGTAGCCGTTCTTTCTGCTGTACGTCCTTTACTAAACGTTTTTCAGATCACGACTTATTTTAGGATTTTTTGCGTACTGTGTAACATTGCGCATTGTTTAACTGACCTAATGAATCGTTGTCCTGGGCTTGTATCTGTACATGTGTTACATCAGATACAGAAAGGTAATGATGAGTCAGTGTCTCAACGTCTACTTCTAACTCTACAATCATGATGTCCTCTTGGCCGATTTTAAAATTCGGAAACTTTCGAAACGTGTCTGCGAAGCGATAGTTTCAGACAGTATTCGAAAATTTGAGAGAGAGATGATAAACTACACAGGAAAAATTATAGTACGAGTACTACAAAAATGTACCCGCGCCAGATATAACGTTCATTTAATAAGATCGGAGTAAACCTAGGATAGTGTTAGAGACATGGGGACAAATAGAACACAACCAGCCCAGAAAAATAACAATTTGTGTTTCTAAGCTAGTGTTGGCTTCAGTTGCGATTTGAACCTTAAACCACGGTATAGTTTTCTGACCACTAGACCTATATTCACCCGATCTTGCACCTATATTCTATATCCTGCATAGATGAGATCTTATAATTGTTAACAATAAAATGATGCTGTGATCGAAATTGGCAAAATGGACATTATGACGCATCGAAAAGAAAAAACCATTTGACACTTACCTAAAATATAACAAGAGGAATAGGCACCAGCACCCACGGTAGACTCGATGACCTCGAGCGCAAGGAACCATTCGTACGAGTTAACGAAGGAACGGACGAGGCCGATCCAGCCAGTGTTGAAGGCGTTGATAGTAAGAGCCACGCGGCGGCCCCAGCGGTCCGAGATGTAGCCCGTGATGGGCAGCACTAGTAGTGTGCCGATTGTGCGTATAGACCCAATCTGAGAGCGTCGCCATTCATCGCAGGCCATATCGAACTGGAAACGTAGCATTCTATGTTACCTTTTGCTCTATGTGATTTATTTATGTTAGTAAGGGCGATAAATTAGCAAAAAGTCTTCCTTTTTTAATTTGATAAAAGTGACGGAACGAGCAGAACGTTCACCTGATGGTAAGTACAACGTCTGCCCATGACAAATGCTGCGTCAACCAGAACATTTCTGTGTGACACCACACTGCGCCGGTCACCCTGAGACATTAGTTCTTAAGTCTCATATGCCCAGTGATTACGCTAGCTCGCAGTGCCCTTCAAACCAAAACACAGTAATGTTTCACATTACTGCTTCTACCTAGACGGGTTCCTGCATAGGAATCCTACCACCTTCCTTCTTATCAGTCTCAAAAAACTACTGCAGGAGATGTCTCTAGTCTGTAGGATTTACTAAAATGCTTGGCCGGCGAACTGACAACCATAGCACTAGATGATTCGCATCTTAGACTGAGACACTGGCATCAGCAGCAGTGTTCCCGGGTTAAACAGTGTATCGATCAAGGAGCATAGTCAAATAATAGGTATTTTATTTTATGATAATGAGAACAGTAAGTAATCATACGAATACAGAAACTTTATCTTTTTCATCATCATCATTTCAGCCTATCATAGTCCACTGTTGAACACATGCCTCCCCCATAGATTACCACAAACCTCAGTCCTGAGCCACCTGCATCTATCGACTCCCCGGGTTAGTGCGACCCTTTTTCAGACTTTTCCATAATCATTTTAACTTGTAATGATACAGTTTCACCCAGAGACTAACTATTACTCCTTGTTTTAACTGTCTCATAAATTTTGTAAAATATTAAAAAAGTAATTTATGTATATTAATAAAAAAGTAAGTCCATAAAGAATAAAAATAAAATAAATACAGAATTAGTTTCGTATTTCCAAGTTTGTTTTAAAAGGTGGGTTATACTAATGGATTCCTATGCGTGAATAGAAGATGGAGATGAAGCAACGTAATGCGAACACGACGAGTTCCTGTTTGAAGGGCAGTGAATCTACATAAGTACCCATTACTTATGGTGGCTAGCGCAATGCGGTGCTACCCAGGACTATCGATTGCAAAGTTCTGGTTGCCACCGTAACTGTTATGGGCAGAGGTGACATTAACGACAGGCGAACAACTACCATTTAAAACAAATATTATTTTTTTCTTTTTGATATAAATATATAGTAAATAGAAATATTATTTTTTCTGTGAGTTGTTAAAATTTAAGATAAATTATTTAAGATATATTGTTAAACGTAGTAAGGTGTAAAGATTTCAGCGCATGTCGTCGTCGCCTATAATTATTGCAACACTTAGCTTGAGCTTTTATTTTAAAATTTTATAGTTGATAAGAGTGTCTGCTATGTTGGCGATTCAATAAATAAATAAATAAAAAGAAATAAATAATAATGAGGACGTAAACAAACAGAGCTAATTTGATTAGTTTAAAGCATCAACTTACATCATACACAACACTGTTGGAGTTCTCATACACGTAGGCCTGGCAGTTTTCAGTGCGCGAGGTGTCGAACCAAGCGGCAGGGCAGGTGCCGCTGACGTCGGAGCCCTGCGTGCTGTTTGCGTAGCGCTCGCAGTTCTCAAAGTTGTTGGTGCTGGTGCCGGGGACTGCGTTCAGAATCCAGGGAGGCGCGTATACCGGATTGGGGCCATCGCATTGCGTGATCAAACACCTAAACATAGCAACATTCTTTATTAATTATTTGTCTCTTTTTTTTAAATAATAAAACTAAACGAAAAAGAAAAATATAGAAATACAAATAATATTTTTGTGATGTACTAAAATTATCATTTAAAATAAAGACTTTTTTTAAACTAGAACCAATAAACGATATTTGAAATGTTTTATGTTTACTACGAAGTTTTGAAAATATTGTTTAGAATTAGTACAGTCATGCTGTACGAGCTGGTGATGTT
Organism: Luehdorfia chinensis; assembly: GCA_019845155.1. Lineage (NCBI taxonomy): Eukaryota > Metazoa > Arthropoda > Insecta > Lepidoptera > Papilionidae > Luehdorfia > Luehdorfia chinensis. Next base: position 5,362,179 of record JAHVAK010000390.1, read on the forward strand.
TACACCAAATCATAAGACAGCACCAACAGTCACCAGATGCCTCGGTCGCGTGCATCAGATAGTTTGGGTGCACGATATTGTTTGGGTGAACGATATTGTTTGAGAATGTAATATTGTTATTATGCGGGTAGATTGTAACGCTCGCAAAGCACCGCTCTTCAATCAGTATGTGATACACAATACTATATTTTGCGTGCGGATCTTAGCAAATTTTCCATTCTTTTTCCTCATTTATATGTCGACGCCAGGACGATTTAATTAATAATGTAAATTAGTTTTATTATGAAATTGATAATTTATGTAATAAGAGGTTTTAACATCGTTTTTACATATACAGCCGTGTGGTGGCGGCTCGTTAAAAGAATACCACCACTCCACCTCATCCAATGGATCACGTAAAAGGCGAGTAAGGAATTAAACTGCACTGTGCACCCAACAGCCCATGGTGGCGATGGGCTCACAACCTATCACACCAAGTGCATTATATTGTTTTGGTGAAACGTGGATTGTGGCAGTCATCTGTTTTTGCAGTTAGTGCCCAGTCTCTGATTACCCCTTATGGGATACAGTCGTGATCTTATGTATGTATGTATGTATTTTACATATATTGTGATCCATACAAATAAATAAAATTGAAGTGTCTCCTTGTAATTAAAAAATAAATGCATTTTACTCAATGCTTACGAAAGTATGTACGGTACTTAGAAGATAAAAGCAATTTTTAAAATTGTTGTCTCTTTGTCTGTCTGTCTTTTCGTTCCGGATAATCTCCGAAACGGCTGGACCGATTTTTACGGGCCTTTCAATAACAGATAGCTGATGCTATAAGGGTAACTTAGGTTACTGTCATTTTCGAAAAATAATTAGGGCTCCGCACAAAAAAATTACACACAAACCCAAATAGGGAAGTATACATATATACTATATCGTCGATCGGGGACGGATTTTTGTTAGCAAGTGTAAAATAAAATAAGTTCTTAAGTTGAATATTTTCCGGTGAAATGTAAAATACATGGTAGGTTAGGTCAAACAATCAAACTTGATTGTTTTCAGTAGAAACATTTAAATAATTAATCATTAACAGTATAAAAATTATACCTTAATTTATTGTAATGAAAAGGGTAATTCTAAATTAGTGATTTTGAAACGAGCACTCTGAAGTGGGTTTGTTAAATATTTAGTTCAGAGTGCTCGCGGTGTCATTATTCTCTCAACCTTAGTGGTATAAGGACGTTGCAAGAAGCAAAACTCCGTGAGTTTAAATTATTATTATTATTTTGAGCGCCTTCATTATTAGTTTAAGAAGTAAATAAATTGTTCGGTTTGCTGAGGCGGTGTAAGAACGGTGACGTCAGCCCGGCTGGCGTCACTACTTTTTAAAAACGCTGTCGGTTCTAATCCTATATTATCAGAAGTGGAACCCACTTTTGACCGCCGTTGTGACTTAATTACTGAAAATGACAACACTTTTGTTAACGAAGTACCGACAGAGTTTTTTGTTCAGATGTTGCAAATGATGTAGCATATGTCCGATCGTATCACGATCCAACTTGATTCAAAGGTAAAAATCAACGACGTCTTGGCGTCATTCGATCCAGACACTAATATTGGAATTCGTGAATGGTGCCAACACGTTACCACTGCTATAGAAACTTATAACTTGAATGATTACGATGTCAGAAAGAAAGTTGGTAGTTTACATAAAGGTCGGGCGACATTTAATGTAATGGGTTGACAACTGTCTGATCTCTACAGCCACGTGGCAAGAATTGCGGGAGGTTTAAATTACAACGTTTAAGCCAGAGACAAGATATTGCCGCGACATTGTTCGTTTTAGAGAACACGTCTATGATAATACTAAGGAGATTGCGCAATTTTTGACAAAAGCTTGGGTTTAAATGAAACTAATTTTACGGATTTTATCGCGTTTAATTTTTACTATTTACAACCCGACGTTTCGGGCGCTTTACAGCACCCATGGTCACGGGGGGACTGAGGTGACAGATGTCCCGATGTCATAGTTAACCCGGAGTACCTTCAGCTTTTAATTATTATTATTGGCCCGATCTACGCAGAAAGAGCTTACAGCTTAAAAGCTTGGGTTTTATGGCGAAGTATAACTAAAGATAATTTATCAAATGATGATGCAGTTGAAGCCGTAATCGTATGGATGAAACTGTTGAATGCTCGGACAACTTCAGTGTCAGAATTGATATCAGTTGCGTCATCCATACGCTGTATTAAACGACATCGACTTGGTATACCAGGTACGCAAACAGGTCTTAGTAGTAATCGTCCACGATAATTTGATGAGTCATCACTTTATTGCCAAAAATGTAGTAGCTTAAACATAATATTATTCGCGAAAGCAAGTCGCCTTTCTCCAGCCCGATAATTTTGGCCAAAATAAAATAGAGAGGACCGTATGTGTATCGACTACCGCGAACTTAACAGGACAGTCTGAGAGATCACTACCCGTTACCAAACGTCTCTGATCACATAGATCAACTGGCAGGGGTCTCTACTACTTTTCATTCGATATAATCCATGACAGACCTTGAGATTCAATGCGAAAAACCTTTTAAGAAAACTCACACTCGCAATAGAGTGGATCTTTTAGAGATAATCCTCCAATAAACCTCGGTGGGTCCAAACCGATTGCTGTCAGCCGCCTACAACAAATGGAGAAACGTTTTACCAGAAGCTCTGAATTTAAGGAAGAATATGCATGGTTTAAGAAAGATTACGAAACACAAGGTCACATGATGATAGTACCTGAAAAGGACAAGTAAAGTAGAAAACAAACTTACCACTTACCTCACCTCCTCCTTAGACCAACGAGTCTAAGCACGAAGGAAAGAGTGGTTTTCGATGGAAGCACTGCCTGAAAGAGGAATATCATTAAATGATGATCGGCTATTCACTACAACAAGACATTAAAAATTTCATCACAAGATGGAGGATTCTTAAATTCTGTTTAGTAGCTGACATTTAGAAAATGTATAGGCAAATTCTGATTCCTAAAGACGATGCTGATTATCAGAAAATATTATGGCGTGAATCTCCTACACAGCCTACAGAAAAATACAAGTTACTTACCGTGACCTAAGTAACATCATGTGCCCCATTCTTGGCTATACGTACACTGCATCAACTCGCTGAAGATGAACGGAATGATTTTCCTATTGAAGCTCAATTATTAAAGAATCTGTACGACGACTTAAAGACTAGAGCGTCTAGTTAAGAAGATGCTATGTCACTGCAAAAACGATTAACAGATTATTAGCCCGCGGTGGATTTCCTCTATACAAATGAACATCTAATAGTGAATTAGTGTTGTGTAAAATGCCTGATAATCAAAGGTAGTCACAAAGTTCAGTGAAAATAAAGGTCGAAGACAGTGAAAACCTTAGGTATAACTTGGAACTCTCAAACAGATAATTTTGATCTAAACATTAACTTGAATTGCTTGAACAATTGTTTCACTTAAAGAAATGTGTTATCTACTATAGCTAAAACCTTCGACCCTCTGGGTTGGCTTACACGAAGTGTGATCCTGTTTAAAATATTTATGCAGAAGTTGTGGTTGGCTGGCTTAGAATGGGACGAAACTTTGCCAACCGATTCAGAAACGGAATTGATTGATCATCTCGATAAATTGACTCACGCTGAAAACATAGTTGCCGCGATGGTTCGGTGCTTCTGATGGTAATAATACTGCCGGGGTGGATTCAGTGATGCATCTAGTGTTGCATATGGTACTGTAGTGTATCTTAGGGTACGATTTAAGACCAGCTAATGTCCACTTAATTCTGGCATAGTCCAGAGTAGCACCAGTCAAGCAAGTTTCATTTCCACACCTCGAACTATGTGATGTAGTATTGCTAGAATGCTTCAACATATGAAAGCTATATTAAAAATTAACGATTGCAGTGTGTATGCTTGGGCGGATTCGACCATAGTTCTGGCCTGGTCACGAAAGACACCTAACACTTGGACTACCTTTGTAGCTAATCGTACCTCGGAGATATTAACTTTAACAAACAGCAGTAGCATCAAGTTAGTTCCGCGAATAATCCAGCTGATGTACCTTCTCGAAGAGTATATTCCATTGATTTACAACAGGCACAACTGTGGTGGAATGGCTCAATGTTTTTGCAAGCACCTAAAGAAATATTGTATACACATATACCATTACCTGAAACTGTAATAGAAACTAAAACCAAATTAAATACTAATGTTAATATAATTGACGATAACTTCGTAGTTTATTATTTGAAGAGTCTGAGACATTTGGAGTAAATTGTCAAAACTTATCCGTGTAACTGAATATTGTATAAAATTTAAAAAAAAAAATTAAAATGATAATTGTCATCAAAACTGGAAATAAATCTAATTACCTTACCTGTAGTGAATTAAAAAATCCATTAAATATATGTATTCGAATGTCAAAATTAATCTCTTTTAAAAACGAAATTAATATGTTATTAGCAAACCAGCGTGTTCACAAAACCAGTAAAAATTATGTCCTTGATCCTTACTTATATAATAATAAAATTCTTCGCGTTGGTAATTGACTTGTAAATGCAGAGCTTTGTAATGGACATGAAACATCCCGTTATTTTAAATTATGACTGTTCTCTTTCGAAGCTTATTGTTTCTGAAGCCCATTTGAAAGTTCTTCACGGAGGATCCCAACTTACCCTTGATTATGTACGACAAAATTACTGGATTGTGCGTGTGAATAATCTCATACAAACTGTGATCAAAAAATGTATACTTTGTTTTAAGCAAAGGGCTCAAACATTTGTTCCATTTATGGCAAATTTGCCAAAATGCAGAGTTAAACCTAGTCGTCCTTTTTCTACAAGTGGTGTAGACTGCTGGGCCATTTACTCTAAAACTTTATCCTGGCAGATATGTAAGAATACGTCCAAGGCATATGTTTGTTTATTTGTTTGCACCGTCACAAAGGCTATTCATTTAGAACTGGTTACAGACCTAACGCCTGCTGCCTTTATAGCCGCTTTTCGTAGATTCTCTGCTCGACGTGGTCACTGTAAAGAAATTTGGAGTGATCGCGGTACGAATTTTGTAGAAGCCTCGCGTGAGTTTGATCTTGCCATTAATGATTCTAAATCTCAGATCGTTACTGAAATTGCTGAACTCCTGGCTAAAGATCAAACAAATTGGAATTTCAGACCTCCCAGTGCACCGCACTTTGACGGACTTTGGGAGTCTGGAGTTAAGAGTGTCAAGAGTCATTTAAACAGGTCTCACTACCTTACAACATCGGTACAAATGAATAGAATATTTTTTATTCAATATAAGTAGATAATTTACATAATACTTATTGAACGTCATTTTTTTTAAACTATGTAGGTATGTAGGTAGTTCTTCTGCCGTGAAGCAGTAGTGTGCAAACATTACTGTGTTTCGGTTTGAACGGCACTGTGGGCTAGCGTAATCACTGGGCATTTGAAACTTAAGAACTGATGTCTCAGGGTCACCACAGGACGCAGTGTGGTGTCACAGAGAAATATTCTGGGTGACACAGCATTTGTTGTAGACGGACGTTGCACTTACCATCAGGTGAACGATTTGCTCGTTTCATCACTTTATACAATAAAAAAAAAACAAACAAACCGCAACCTGATATTGCTATAGGTGCTGTCGTTTTAGTCAAAGACGAAATATTACCTCCTGGTAAATGACTTTTGGGACGAGTTATTAAGAATCACCTAGGGTCGTATGCGGTATGTCGCGGTATGTCGGTGCAGATTTTGACATTTATAAGAGCTTCTTAGAAGCCTGATTAAAGAAATTTTGACTATGAGGTAGTCTTGTAGTGATGGAGAGTATCTGGTGGCGGTTCCCGGTTGCAGTGTTAGTTGCTCGCGCACGCTACTGAGGGAGGGCGGGCGGTGCTCTTCAAAAACTAGGTAATATACACCATTTCATATTTTGCTTGCGGATCTTAGCAAATTAACATTCTTTCCTTCATTAGACTAAATTGTTAATTAACCAGACTTGAATTCTAGTTTCTATGCGCATTTTAATCTACTTTTTAGAAACGGGGGAAAAACATTGTTTGAATCGTTTTTTTCGTCCATCTTTGACTCCATTACTTCCGCAGCTGACATTTGCACAGTTATTAGACAGTAACGTCGGGACTAGCTTAGTTTTTGTTCCAGCGTTATACCTAAATGGGTTTTAGTTTTACATAAATTGTAAATTCAAAATTTATTGTTTTTATAATAATAACATTTACCTAGTAGGAATTCTAGCTGTAGTGAAGATATACTCTCCCGACGCGAAGGCCGAGAAGATGACAGGGAGAGCAGCGAGGAGCAGCGTAAAAATCTGGTAACGACCGAACTGGCCCACCTCCTCGATGAGGATCCTGTCTAGATCCACACCACGTCTCTCATCCCCTGATTCCACCTTCGCGCTTGACATTTTAGTAAAGGTGGCAACGCGACCACATTTACAATAAGCAATAACACCTCGAGTGAGCGATCTGGTTATCGCGTATGCAATGAATTTACAATGTCAATTAAAGTTTGACGAATTAGATAACACTCAGGACACTTTATCCTAATCGTCGATAATTTCATGGCCTTTATTGCGCTGAACAATTCCGATACGATATCGTGCCGCGAACGGTTGCTGTTTATTGCAGATAAATTGTAATTTATTATACGACAAGGCTTTTTGTCTTATGATGATTAAAGTTATCAAGATATTTAAATTATTGTTATATAATCATTGTTATTAATTTTAAAAACAGGAAAAGAAGACTTCATCATTTTTGAATCCTGTCAATAGAAAATTGCTGAACATAGGCCAATATGAGAACACGAACACGCCACCCGTTAACTTTTTTTTTCCAGAAAGTGACGCGACGAGCTAAATGTTCACCTGATGGTAATTACAGCGTCCGGCCATAGCAATTGCATTTTAATTTTTTTTTATTTTATTAAGTTATACAAACAAGTGTACATATGTTGTTAACACATATTAAAATAAATACAAAAACACATTCAAAACCGTATACCAAATATTAATTGCTATGAGTTGCACGTAACAAGTTTCACATCCATACTAATATTATTAATCCGAAAATAGCTCTCGTACGAAGTCGTGAGCATCAGCTAGTTTTGGTACACTAAAGTTTTTCCTAGATTTTTTTTTAAAATAATACTAGCAATGCTAGTACTAGGAGATGGTTCACGACAATAGTCGAATGGCGGGCTCGATGCTGATCCTACGATTGCACCATGCGTTGTAACAGAGAGCGCAGGACATCATTAGTTTGACAATTTTAAGTATTCAACAGTTTATGGGCGTACTTCTGCCGGATGAGAACCACTAGGGATACGATAATAAAGTTCATTATTAAGATAAATGCATTCAATATAGTTATGACATATTCGGTATAAATATAATGCATCAGAGAGTATTCTTCTCTTATGCAGAGAAAGAAGTGAGAACCTTTCTAGCAGCTGGGAATACGAAAGAAAAGAGTGATGATGACATCTAAAGTAAACAGTCTTTAAGAATTTGCGCTGAATACGTTCAATTTGGTTACTATATTTATCATAAATTGACCTTCCAAACTATTGTAGCATACTTAATTATCGGTTTAACCAGGGAATAGAACAAAATTTGATGTGACAATGGCCGATTGAAGTCTTTTGTAGATCTAATTACGAAACCTAATGTACGAAATGCCTTATCTGTAATATAGTCAACGTGGTTGCCTAAGTCCTTAATTGATCCAACACTGCTCAACTCATCGTCGTTAATGGTAAAAGTAAAACTAACTACATTTTGTTTTTACGTGAAGGTTATACTTTTTCATTTATTGATACTCAAATGTAGTTTAATAACATTTCAGTAGGTAGTTAAGATCACTTTGTAGCCTCTGGCAGTCTTCAATGCTGATAATAGGTACGAGTATGTAGACTTTTAATTCATCTGCGTCAAGTAGAACGTTACTATGATGGAAACAAGTATAGATATCATTAATATATAAAATGAACAAAAAAAGGGACCAAGAATTGTACCCTGGGGTACACCAGACGTTATGGTAGTCAAGCATGACGAATAACCATGTACAACTACTTTTTGCGTTCTGTTGACACATAAGACTGAAACCATCTCATCAAATCACCCCTGCATTTTGATTCAGAAAATTGCGTATAATGGAGATACGCAATTTTCTGAATCAAAATGCAATGATCCACTCTATCGAATGCCTAACGAAAGTCCGTGTATATAAAGTCCACTTGAATGCGTTTATCCATATATTCAAATAGGTATGCACATCACCCGAAATATTTCTGTATGGAACCCCACTGCGCCCGTCCCCTCAGGAATGCAGTTCTAAAGTTCAATATGCCCAATGATTACGCTAGCTCTCAGTATCCTTCAGACCGAAACACAATCTAGTTTACACAGTACTGTTTTACGGCAGAATAACTGGCCCTGTGGTGGTACCTACCTAGACGGATTCTTGCTAAGGAATCCTAGCACCATTGTGAAGTAATAACTCCATTAATTTAAAAGTCGTGTGGTGGCTGCGTTAGAGATTCTACGACCCCATATCATGCCGTGGGTGTCTTTCGTGGCTTCCGTCGAATAGTGGCATAGCAATCTTAAATATTCCAGAACGGTGATCTGTATCGTCTAAGGGACGAAATGTCTGGAAAAACGTTTGCCAATCCGCCCGCCAAATGGTTACGGCAAATACATATCGTATATCCAACAATGGACTTTTTACAAGCTGGCTACTTTTCTTTTACTTACATATGCTTCTGCTGCTCTTCTACGCCTGTTATTCTCGCTATGATGGTTACTTTATTTCTGATCCAGCTGCCCTTTTTCCACATTCACCAGAAGTTTGCACTCCTAGCACGATCCTCTATAACTTGTTGAGTGACAGATCTCTTGATAAAGACAGACCCAGACATGAAGATGAACAAATGTGGTGAAATTTTTACTGGTGGTAGGATTGCTATGCTGGAATCCGTCTAGGAAGGTACCACCCCAGGGCCACTTATTCTGCCGAGAAGTAGTGTGCAAACATTACTGTGTTTCGGTTTGAAGGGCACTGTGAGCTAGCGTAATCACTGGGCATATGGACTTAAGAACTTATATCTCAGGGTGATGGACACAGTGTGGTGTCACACAGAAATATTCTGGGTTATACAGCATATGTTATAGGCAGACGTTACACTTACCATCAGGTAAACGTTTTGCTCGTTCCATCACTTTATCCAATAAAAAAAATACTTAGTTTAAATGGGGCGATATGACCGAGAAAAGGATCACCAGCTTTCGGTAACATGGTTTAGTGAAGTAAATGATCAGACATGATGAGATGAGATGAGTGCAACGCCCATCATCATCATTATCATTTCACCCTACCATAGTTGAACATAGGCCTCCCCCATAGATTGCCACAAAACACGGTCCTGAGCCACCTGCATCCATCGACTCACTGCAAAACCGTGTAGGTCGTCGCTCCATCTAGTCGGGGGTCGCCCTATACTGCGTTTTCCGGCAAGAGGTTGCCACTCGAGAACTCTTTCTTTCCCAATTCCCGGTTATCGGTTCTCCGAGCTATATGGCCGGCCCAATGCCACTTCAGCTTGCTAATCCTTAGGGCTATGTCAGTTACTCTAGTTCTGCTGCGGATAACATCGTTGCGGATTTTATCTCGCAGAGAAACTCCGAGCATAGCCCTTTCCATAGCTCGCTGCGCGATTCTGAGCTTCCTTATGCGGCCTGCAGTGAAGGACCACGTCTTATGTCATCACTGGCAACACGCACTGGTTGTATACTTTTGTTTTCAGGCATTGAGATATACTCGACGAGAAGATGCGACGCAATTTCTCGAACGCTGCCCAGCCGAGTTGGATTCGTGGATTGACTTCTTGGTTGAAGTTGGACCTACCTAGTCGGACAGTCTGTCCTAGGTATACATATTCGTCGTCAACTTCGATCGTAGTGTTCTAAACAATAACCGGTATAGGTGTGACATGGATGTTAGACATGATCTTCGTCTTGTCCATGTTCATCTTAAGACCTACCCGTTGGGAGACACTATTGAGGTCATTGAGCATAGCGCTAAGGTCCTCCAGCGATTCTGCCATTATGACTATGTCGTCGGCAAATCGAAGGTGAGTGATGTATTCGCCATTGATGTTGATCCCGTATCCTTTCCTGTCCAGTAGCATGAAAACATGTTCCAATGCAGCTGTGAAGAGTTTCGGGGATATTACATTACCCTGTCTTACAACTTTCTGCAATTGGATCGGTTTCGTACTCTGGTTCTGTACTCGTATACCCATCGTAGCATAGATATACAAGCACTGCAACACATCGATGTACGATGACGAGTGCAACGCCCGTTCATTACAAATGCTGTGTCACCCTGAACATTTATGTGTTGCTGTTGCACTGCAGTTGCACTTCGCTCGACTCCCTGAGATATAGTCCTTAAGTCTCATGTACCCAGTAATTACACTAGCTATCAGTGCCCTTCACACCGAAACACGTTTGCACACTGCTATTTGACGGCATAATAAGCGACACTGCGGAGGTAACTACCTGGACGGATTCTTGTATCTAGTAGTATATTCCACAGTAATCATTAATAGAATCAGGCGTTACTTTGCGGAAATCCATTATAGTAAAGGAAAGAAAGTTAAATTCCCTAAGAGGGGTTTGTAATGTAAAAGACAAAATTGACGATCGCCAAAAATCCGGCGTTTATATGCTTGTTTGTAGTGAATGCAGCGCTGTTTAAAAGGTTATGGAATAGAAATGAATTTACAAACAATATTAAAGTTTATTAAAAAATAAATTCGATGCTACAATTGCTTACAAAATTCTAAGTATATGATAATAAATTTTCCTGAAGAAAAGTAAGTTACTTTTCTTCATTATAATGGATTTCCGCAAAGTAACGCCTGATTCTATTAACTATAAATAAATTTTCCGTTATGTATGTACATATAATGTTAATGGTGTTAATAATTCTAATTTAAGATAAAACCACTTCTAATTCTATTTAAAACCACACAAGTACCGAAGACACGGATATAATCTCGCCACTTTCCTATTGGGGTAAACAGAGACCACATCTTTCCACTTGCTATGATTCTGACAGACACCTTAAACTTCTATTTTCATTAGCGTTTCCATACAAGCTCGTCGGTTGCGGGTATTTTTGAAGTGGCCTTTTCTTAAACTTCTTCGATCTGATCGTGATACGTTCGCTTACGTCGACCCTTACCGAGTTGCCCATTCACACTCGCCTCATAAATCTGTTTTGTCAATCTTCTTTCATCCATCATCTCTACGTGCCGAAACCATCTAATCATCACTTTCTCTATCTTTGTCACTACACCATCTACCACACTTCAACGTTCCCTTATCACACTTTTCCTCTCTTTGTCCATGATAATCACTCAAGTTTGAGAAATACATTATCAAACTTTTAATTTCCAGGGGTACTCCCACTCGACTTATTTGGTGGTCTTATCTAGGGAGGACTAATTTTTTGTTCTTATACAGTTTCTATATTTTTTTTAATGACGATAGCACTAATTCTAATGTGGTTACATTAAGATTACTGCTATCGTAAGCTAGTTTCACATACAAAAATAATCTACATACACAAACACCTAGACACGAAACAACTGTCTGTATGAGCTCGCGACCCATAGCGCAGAAGCTTGTTGACATGTTCTCGTGTCTCTTGTTAAACAGGGTCCCAGTGATTTCAGTAGTCGTCGTCGGGCGGGTCGCGCGGCTTGATGATGCCGAGGCGCGTGGCGACGGCGGCCACGTGCGCGCGCACTTCCTCCTGCACCAGGTTGAACGACATGGCCAGCAGCGCGATGCCGAATAGCAGGTACAGCGAGCACAGCGCTATCGAGTGCACCGCGTCCGCTGCCTCGCCGCCTTGCCCCTGCGTGAACATTTAATCAGAAAACTATACTGACAAATCAATTATTATATCACTGGCTGATGCCCGTGTCTTCGTCCACGTAAAAATGTTTTTTTTTAACATCCATTAGGAACTATTTGATGTTCCAATATAAAAATCAGGATTCCATCTAGGTAGGTACCACCCCAGGACCAGTTATTCTGCCGTGAAGCAGTAGTGTGCAAACATTACTGTGTTTCGGTTTGAAGGGCACTGAGAGCTAGCGTAATCACTGGGCATATGAGACTTAAGAACTGATGTCTCAGAGTGACGGGCGCATTGTGGTGTCACACTGTTCTGGGTGACACAGCATTTGTTATGGGCAGACGTTGCACTTACCATCAGGTGAACGTTTTGCTCGTTCCGTCACTTTTATGAAATAAAAAAAAAGTATACTTTGTCTGTCTCGAGAATGCAAGCTATCTCTGGTCCGAATTTCGTCAAGATCGATTCAGCAGTCAACCGTGAAAAGGTAACAAACAAAGACAAGATCAGAGAGAGTTACTTTCGCGTTTATTATATTAGTGTGGATACGAAATCATCAAAAACAAAAGTCATCAAAAAATGTGTGGGGCCCACACTGCGCACGTCATCCTGAAACATAATTTCATAGGTCTCATGTGCCCAGTGATCACACTGGCTATCAGCGCCCTTCAGACCGAAACACAGTAATGTTTGTAAGTCTTGTATGTGTGTATCTGCCAACAAGCCGACATTGCGGTGGTCTTTACCTAGACGGATTCTTATATAAGATCCTACCACCAGTAACCCGGTTAGCTCGTATCAAGTTACTGTTTACTCTAAATTTCAATACTTATCATTCATCATCATCATTTCAGCCTATATGTTACAAAAATTTGTAACTCTCAATTTGGTGGGATTTTGCCATAGTTGCCACGCTTGGCAGGCGAGTTGGCAACCGCAGTTTATTTATTCAGATGTTCTAGGAAGATGCTGCTGCTCTTTTCCTGGTTATAATTTTCTCTCTGTCGACTTTTACGACAGGCACGAGACGAGATGGGGTGGTAGATTTTCTTAAGTCGCTACCACACGGCTGATAATACTTACTCACGGTAATACTTTACGACTAATATTTATTAGGTGTCTTTTTTACAAAAAAAAAGAAGTATTCACCTGTGCTGGTACGAAATCGCCAAAGCCGATGGTGGTGAGCGTGATGAAGCAGAAATAAGCCGCGTCGAGGTAGGCCCAGCCCTCCCAACGCTTGAACAGGAACGTGCCAGCGACGATGTAGGAGGCAACCAGCAGCACACACAGCCAGATCGGCACGGGCTTTATCTGACGCAATGTACACGGTTACTTGAGAAGACAATTATTTCATGAATACGCTCAAAAAAAAAACAAGAACGCCAAATTGGCGATACAGATTGTTTGCTGAAATCAGAAGGAAAGTTCACCTTCCAGTTCCGTTCCGGCATTTCGAGCTTTTATAGCCCCCGTGAGAGCTGTAAAGCGCACATGCGCATAAATTTAGTTTTATTCAATGAAATAATATTGCATGAGAGATGAAAACCACACATTCGCGTAAGTTTAGTTTTATTCAATGAATAATATTGCGTGAGAGATGAAAAGCGCACGCGCGTGTAAATTTAGTTTTATTCAATGAATAATATTGCGTGCTAGATGAAAAGCGCACATGCGCGTCAATTTAGTTTTATTCAATGAATAATATTGTGTGAGTGCTGAAAAGCGTAGACTGGCGTAAATTTAGTTTTATTTAATAAATAATATTCCGAGGGAAATCATCATCTGGCTAGTCCATCATCACCATCGTCTCCTTCACATCTACTCGACTCGTTGATGCGATAGTTTCTTTCATCGTATCAAGTGGTCACTGCCACTCCGATACAATGCCAGAAACATATTCATGAGACACACAATCTAGACATTCAAACATACAATAGAAAGAAAGAAAGAATCACATTTATTTACGCCTTTTTCCCAAATAAGGGGTAGGCAGAGACCACACACGTAGCGGAGACATCACATTTCGCCCTCGGCGGGAAACAAGAAGTGACGGGTGGCGAAGCAAGTCGTCGCCATTTGTTTTGGAGTCAAAAAAATTCTTACTCCATATTGCGTTCTCGTGAGCAGTATAGTGACGGCATTGCATATTATGGTGTTATCCTGCACGAATGAAAGCTGACCGTGTGACAATGCCTTAGTCGCATCTTACGACACCTCGGCAGGAAAGAGGTAAGTGCTATTCTACTCTGCCTGGGATATTAATTATTAAACTTAAACAATGTTAAACTAAAAACACAGAACGTAACAAATGCTCATACTCTTATAACAGAACTCACCTCTTCTTTGGCGATTGTCGACACTGGCCCAGCTGGATACAAGTCTGATTGACGAGATCCCCAAACTGGAATGATATCATCAAAAATTATGAAAACTTTTTACATGAGCTTATCATTAAGAGGTTACATTATTCTACATTCGACATTTTTTTAACGCTAGATTTACGCCAAGCGCGACTACCTAAAGGATCAGATCACGGTCGGCCTTCAATCTATACAAATAAATATTAAAATGGAAGTGTCTGTTTGTAATAACAAAATAACAGCTTTTTACTCAATTCAAATGAAAGTATACATGGCACTTAAAAGAAAACACATTTATTTAAAATTTCGTCTGTCTGTCTGTTTGTTCCGGCTAACCTCCGAAACGGCTCGTCCGATTTTGACGGGACTTTCACGGACAGATAGCTGATATTGTAGCGGGTAACTTAGGCTACTATAATTTTAGAAAAAAAAAATTAAGTTCCGCGCAAAAAAATAGAAACCCCCTAAATCCGATTCAAATACGGAAGTACATGTGTATATCATCGATCGGGGTCGGCTTTTTTACAAAGGTAAAACCGCGTGATACAGCTAGTACAATATAATTTGAGATGGGCTGACATGTAGGGAAAGGCGTCTGACTTCCAAGCAAATTGGCTACTTCAGTCGTCTGAGAGCACATCAATGACGCTCTCATTTTTTTGATTGATTTGAATTGATTTAGTCGCTGCGGTCGAAATCGACCGACCAGGAAAATATCCAAGCCTCCGAAAGAAAGAAGCACAGAAACAGGCGTTTCTTTGCGACAATTATAACATATTTTTTTTCTGATGGTAGGATTCCTATGCAGGAACCACACCAGGGCCAGTTATTATGCCGTGAAGCAGTGTGCAAACATTACTGTGTTTTGGTTTGAAGAGCACTGAAAGCTAGCGTAATCACTGTGCATATGAGACTTAAGAACTGATGATGTCTCAGGGTGACGGGCGCAGTGTGGTGTCACACAGAAATGTTTTGGGTGACACAGCATTTGTTATGGGCAGACGTTGCACTTTCCATCAGGCGAACGATTGCCACGTCTCGTCAGTATCCATACTGATATTATAAATGCGAAAGTAATTCTCTCTGTCCCTCCGTCTGTTTGTTACCTTTTCACGGTTCAGCCACTTAACTGTTTTTGACGAAATTAGGCACAGAGATAGCTTGCATTCTGTAGACGGTTTTACAATTTTTTTCCCTGAAAATCAAACAGTTTCTACGGGATTTTTAAAAACCGATATCCGAGCAGACGAAGTCGTGGGCATCAGGTATTATTCAATAAAATGAAAAGGCGAGGCTATTGTCCAGCTATGGACAGCTTAGGGACAGAATATTATATTGTAACACGACCTGCTGGTGGTCTGCGTCGTATTGGAGGCAGCTCATCGCTCCAGTCATCCCTATCCGGTGACGGTGTCTGCAAAAAACGTATGCATCTTTGTAGGTTTGTTGTAAAAATAAATACCAACGATAGTTGGTGACAACATTACAAAATATACAAAACTTTTTGCCATCTTGTGTGTATCAATTGATGAATTCCGGCCGTTTCTCTCACTTTCTTGCTTTACTCTCATCAGATGTTGGCAGTAGAGATCCGAATCGATGGTTCAACATTTATAATGGGCAGACGTTGCTCATAACATCAGGTGATCGTTTTTCATGTTTCGTCACTTTATTCACTGGTGGTAGGATTCATATGCAGGAATCCGTTTACGCAGGTACGACCTCAGGGCCAGTTATTCTGCCGTGAAGCAGTAGTGTGCAAACATTGCTGAAGCAAACACAATTGAAGGACACTGAGAGCTAGTGCAATCACTGGGGCATATGAGACTTAAGAACTGATGTCTCAGGGTGATGGGCGAAGTGTGGTGTCACACAGAATTGTACTGGGTGATGCAGCATTTGTTATGGGCGAACGTTGCACTTGCCTTCAGATGAACGTTTTGCTCGTCTTGTCACCTTTTCCAATAATTTTTTTTAAAAAAAAAAACGAGTATTATTTATTTTATTCTGTACTACGTATCCGCTCCGCGGTCGACCAGTATCTTCGACAGTGTAGAGTCTCCGCAGGCGCCGTGCCCCGCTGCGCCGATCGTCGACCCCCTGCCGCTCCTCGCCCCTCCACCGCTCAGGGCCCCCTAACCGGTCAGGGGGCCCCCACCGCTCGCATCTCCGTTCGGAGTCGTACACAGCGCTGCGCGCGCGGCGGTCTCGTTGTCGCTCTACGTTATAATCCTCTAGTTCGCGTTCGTAGTGTTCAGAGCGGCCGCGGTCCATCCTTGAGAGAGGTTTTATCTTTTAATTTTGAAATCGTACATGTTTAGGATTCCTATTTAAGAATCCCTCTCGGTGTATACCACCAGTTGTTCTATTGATAAGCAGTAGTGTGCAAACAACATCTCATCTCAGGGTGATGGGCGCAGTGTGGTGCCACACAGCATGCCATGGGCAGACGTTTCACCTATCCATCTGGTGAACGATTTGCTCATCTTGCCACTATCTTCTACAAAAAAGCTACTCCAAACCGACGTTGTCTTGGGAATCAACGAATCAAGCCAGTAACGACATAGAAGTTTTTGAGACTCACTTTGAGACATGATCTTAAGTAGGAAGTAAATATCGTATCCATTGCCAAAAGCCTTTCGTGCCTTTTTAGTGAATGCGTTATCTATCTATCCGCAGAGAAGCACAGCTATAACAGAATCATGTTAATGAAGGAAAGGGAGTTAATTTGCTAAGATCCGCATGCAAAATATAAAATGGTGTATATCACCTAGTTTTTGATGAGCACCGCTATCCTTTACACAGTAGCATGCACAAGCAATCACAACCGGGAACTGCCACCAGATACTCTCGAATATAACACTACCACTTGATAATATTCACCTACGACACGTGTTTCACCTCAAAACGAAGTAATATCAAGTAATATTGACCCTATGACAGACACTCGGCGGTTGTATGTCTTAGGTTAACGTCAACTTCCTTTCCTTTATTATAATAATTTCCGCAAATTAACGCCTGATTCTATTAACTAAAACTATGTTATTGAATGTTAATTGTTCAAACTATATAAAAAAGGTCACCCCTGTCGTATCGTACCCCGTTTTTCTAACCCTGGGAATTTCCAATTCATAGTCTTCATCCTCGGGATCGTAGCCCCTATCCCTGTAACTGTAGTCGTCTTTTTCTTTTCTTTTCCTTTCCCTCTCTTCTAATGCTTTTCGTTCTTTAAAGTTCTCATAGTCGACATCTTGAAGGTCGTGCATTTCATAGATATCCTTATCGTCATCCAGCTCGTAATGGCGTAGTTCGTCAAAGTCTCTTCTCGGTCCAAACTCCGGCTTCAGCTTTGCTGGCCGAGGTAAAGATTTACTCCGTAACTCTGGTTTCGAATTTATCTTTATCTGATGATCTTCTAAATCCTTTAAAGCTGCTTGTAAGTCTTGTAGAGGAAGTGAGATTTTTGGAAATTCTTCTGTAATTTGAAATTAGTTCATTTGTTTTTTTTTAACAAGTAAATTAATTAATTTTTGTATTTACATTGAGCTTAGAATAGTTTTATACGTCAACATATCTTTGGATTTTGAAACAGCAGAATATTTGACCGTGTGTTAGCGGCTGAAGAGAATCTACCACCCCATCTCAACCCGCGAGTGTCGTAAAAGTCGACAGAGGGTACTGGTGGTAGGATTCCTATGCAGGAATCCGTCTAGGTAGGTACCACTCCAGGGCCGGTTATTCTGCCGTGAAGCATTAATGTGAAACATTACTGTGATAAGGTTTGAAGGGCACGGAGAGCTAGCGTAATCACTGGGCATATGAGACTTAAGAACTGATGTCTCTGGGTGACGAGCGCAGTGTGGTGTCACACAGAAATGTTCTGGGTGACACAGCATTTGTTATGCGCAGACGTTGCACTTACCATCAGGTGAACGTTCTGCTCGTTCCGTCACTTTTATCAAATAAAAAGAGGTAAAATGAAAACCAAGAGATGGGCAGCAGCGTCTTCCTGTAACATCTGAATAAATAAACTGCGGTTTCCAACCCGCCTGTCAAGCGTGGCAGTTATGGCAAAATCGCCCCAAAATGAGAGCTACAAACTTTTGTGGCAAAAAAAATTAAATTTGTATTTATTATAAATGGTATCATTCAAATGACAATTGGATCTGTATTCCTTATTTTAGATTCAGAGGTGACATCAGATCTAAAGGTTACATCACAAGGGCTACAGGGTTACATCTTCTCATAGCAGCTCTATTACGATGCAGCTCGTCGTGATTCGATCTTATAACTGTCTGTAATAAAGTGGTTTATCAATCATTTTAAAATTATAATAAAAGAAGCACAAGTGTATGCACAAGTAAAATGTGCATTTTAAATCAAACTACTACGGTTTTGGTGTAGTAATGGATACCAAGTAGCCCACTTATTTGGTGTCCGTTTCTAGTGGTATCACTAGATTGCTTGTGTATATGCATATGAAAACGTTATGTATGTACATAAGAATATTAATCACTTTAATAAAAAAAGTGATGTTCATAATGTGAATACCAGGAACAAGCACAAATTAGTTATGCCAGTTACCCGACTTCACAGAGTCAGTAACTCTTTCATGGGGCAATGTACACGTTTTTACAACAAAATCCCAGAAAGTGCACAAAGTCTTTCAATCAAAAAGTTCAAACAATTTGTTGAACAAAGACTTTTTAAGAAGGGTTATTATAATATTATGGAATACATGGATGATGATAACCCTTGGGAATGAGGTGATCGCTGCCAAGCTACTTCTACATCTTTATAAAACTGCTATATTTAAATAGACTAAAAAAAATCCCGCTGGGTTTCTTACTGGTTCTTCCCAGGACAGTCATTTCTTTGCGAACCGGTGTAGCTTAAAAAAATGTCGTTCAATGAGTA
Source organism: Luehdorfia chinensis (assembly GCA_019845155.1). NCBI lineage: Eukaryota > Metazoa > Arthropoda > Insecta > Lepidoptera > Papilionidae > Luehdorfia > Luehdorfia chinensis. Next base: position 5,381,445 of record JAHVAK010000390.1, read on the forward strand.
TTATGTAAATGATTTAATATTCTATTCTATTCTATTATATTCTGTACGTTACAAGAGAACGGCTGGTGCTCTTCAAAAACTAGGTAATATACATACGTATTCCATTTTTTTCCCATGTAGGCAGTAAATCCATTGAATTCCCACGAGCAATATAGGGACAGAATTACAAATCATGGTATTATTCTGCACGAATAGAAGCCGTCCGTACAAAACCTTACTCGCCTCTTACGACACCTCGATAGGAAAGATGTAGGTGCTGTTGTGTACTCTGCCGGACACCTATCGGCTTAAATGTTAATGTTGTTTATTTATTTTTTTCTAATGGATTATTTTGATCATTGTCTCTTATTAACTAAATACATGAATCTTCAAGGTGTTTCTTACCATCTTCTTCCTGGTAGGTGTCCCGACCGTATCTGTCGTACCTCATTGGTGAAGGATCACCTGTCTCCAAGTCTCGACCTTTCAAATAAAAATCTAAATACAGTCACGCCCTTTTACCATATAAGGGGTAGGCAGAGGTCACTCACGTAGCTCAATTTTCGCCCTTGCGGGAATCGAGACGCGACGGGTGGCGAACCACGTCGCCGCCATTTTGGTACGAGACTAAAGATTCTTATTCCCCATTGCGTTCCCACGAGCAGTATAGTGACATTGCATATTATGGTGATATTCTTCACAAAGCCGTGTGGTGGCGGCTCGTTAAAAGAATACTACCACTCCATCTCATCCAATGGATCTCGTAAAAGGCGAGTAAGGAATTAAACTGCACTGTGCACCCAACAGCGCATGGTGGCGATGGGCTCACCACCTATCACACCAAGTGCATTATATTGTTTTGGTGAAACGTGGATTGTGGCAGTCATCTGTTTTTGCAGTGAGTGCCCAGTCTCTGACTACCCCTCATGGGATACAGTCGTGATCTTATATATGTATGTATTCTTCACAAAAAAAGGCTGTCCGTGTTAGTCCGCTTAGTCGCCTCTTATGACACCTCGGTAGGAAAGAGGTAGGTGCTATCCTACTCTGCCGGACACCTATCGGCATATAAACACACGTCGAAATATTTAATGCCTTGCTCTGTGCGTACTGTATTTGGAAAATTCTTCACATGTTTTGTAGTAATCTAAAGATAAAACCAAATCATGTTTTGATTCGAAAGTCGAAGACCCTTCAAAAATAAGTCCTAAAAATTCAAAAGTTATTTTTTTCTTATTTTAAAAAAAAAACGAGGCGAGTATTTCGAAGACATTTGAAGTCGGTCAACCCGCCCAACGAGGCAGCGTGACGGACTTTTCCCGACTCCAAAACCGAAAGAAAGAGAGGGAGACGTGTGCTAGATAGTGGGACATTACTAGGCTGTAACTACACTTATTTACTTCAGCATGACAAATTTCAAACTATCCAGCAACAGGCCTCCTGAAATAAATTTATATTTAAATTATTATTTATTGGAATTTAATTTCAGGGGCCGGATGCTCGCTTTTAATTTCATATTACGCGAGTAACCTGGGTTCGATCCCCGGTGCCAGCACCACTAAAATTATTCTACAATTTTAAGTGCTGATTTACCACGTGCTTAGTGGCGAAGGAAAACATCGACAGGAAACCTGCATATCCGAGGAGTAGAAATATTTCTAGGACATGTGAAGTGCGCAAACCCGCATCGGAGATGCGTGGCGGACTATTCCCAGCTCCAAAACCCTCTCAGAAATGTTTATTTGAAAGTAAGAAACAAATTTAATTTATTTGCTGCTATGATTCAGACATTCGACAATAAAGGTCATAAACAATTAGTCAATGTAGGACTACAGTCATAAAAAGGCATCCTCATCATTTCATCACGAGCATTTTGAATAATTTTTACGTCGTCTTTTTAAATATTTGGTTGTGTGTATTTGTATAAATCGTATGCAGTAATCCGTCTAGGTAGGTACCACCCCAGGCCAGTTATTCCGCCGTGAAGCAATAGTGTGCAAACATTACTGTGTTTTGGTCTGAAGGGCACTGAGAGTCAGTGTAATCATTGGGCATATGAGACTTAAGGATCGTAGTTTTCGGGTGACGAGCGTAGTATGGCGCCACATATAAATATTCTGATCGACACAGTATTTGTTGTGGGCAGACGTGACACTTACCATCAGGTGAACGTTTTGCTAGTTTGGTCATTTATCCAATAAAAAAAAATATTTCTGACCATGAGTCCGTAGCGGCGGTGGCTGAGAGCGGGTCCGCGAAGGCAACGTCGAAGATGGTGGCCGTGCGCGTTTGATCCGACCACTGCTGTAGCCGCTGTCCCGATACCTGCATATTATATTAAAATTAATACTATTACTTATATTTACTTTTGGATGCAATGCTCACTTTTTTTTATTGGATGACGTGATGAAACGAGCAAAACGTTTACCTGATGGTACGTGCAACGTAAGCTCTTGGCTTAGGCCGGAGTAACACACGTCAGCATAATCAAGAACCGGTAAAATGAGAGTTTGCACCAACATAGCCTTGGTACCAGCCGGCTGAGAGACCAGGAAGCACGCGTTGGCTGAGAGCGGCTGAGCCGACAGTATGGTGATGTGACTGTGATGGTGCCGATGACGTTGTTGCTGTGGTTCGGAGAAGCTGGCTGCGGATGTTCATAACGGGGTCACCAGTTTGGCGTATTAAATTGCCAGTAAGAATGGTAGCTACGCGCCAGATCGGTTGGTCTGATCTGAGGAGGATGTCTCCTCCGACTAGTAATATTAAGATTTTGTATAAATAGTTCGCATCTCAGAAAACTTTCATAGCGCGATTATGGACGTATGGGAATATTTCATGAGCTTCTCATGTGGCGACATAGATGTCGCTACAGAGTGCAAGAATTTCAACTTGTACCAAAATGGCGGCGATGTAGTTCTCCACCCGTCACTTCCTTTTCATTCGGGGGCTACGGATGTGATCTTCGCCTACCTGCCTACCTGTAAAAATTAGTATCTTTGCAATCCATTGCTGAACTTACACCGCGATCACACATTGCTGTCCTAAGCCGCCATACATTTAGTAATGGCCCGTTCTATACACTGAATTTGCCGGTACAGGGCTTCCACGCAAATGCTTTTCTTTCCTAACAGCTATCGATTCTTCGACCTTACTGTTCCGATTCATATTACGATGATTAAATTATATTTTTGAAATGGTGATATACTCTTTATTCAAACCATTAACTAACCTGAAGTCTGTGTCGGAGTGTGCCCGCTCCACCGGCCGCCGTCGACGACTCGCGCGCACAGAGCGCCTGAGCAAAACCAATAGCAATAAACAGTTTTGTAAAAATTGCTACACAGAATTTTTTTATGAAATATTGTGCCGCAAAGAGGAAATCGTTCAGCTGATGGTAAGTGCAACGTCTGTCCACAACAAATGCTGTGTCACACTGAACAACCCCGGGAGTCAGTACACTCGTCACCCTGACGTCGTTTAAGTATCTTATATCCAGTAATTACATTGGCTATCAGTGCCCTTCATACCGAAACACAGTAATGTTTGCACACTGCCGCTTCACGGCAGAATAACTGGCACTGCGGTGATATGACGCATCAAGGCGGATTCCTGTATTGGAATCCTACCACCAGTATCCTGCCACCAATTAATTCTTTATATATTGTTTCAGCTAACAAAAAGTATAAATATCGTTTTGGTTTAAATTCTTCATATCATAACCAAGGATTTTTGTGCTATATGTTCTTATAACTTGGATTAATACATTTGATTTATTATTTAGTTTCTTTTTTGTATTATATGTTCATATGTTATTCTTTTCCTTATTTTATGAACACTATTTGCGATGAAGAATTGGGTTATTCTTTCAATTAATGAGCGTCAGCTTTGTTGCAATAACTCTAAAACCCCTCAAATAATAACTTTATTAATAATAACTTAGTGACTCTTTTTTGATACAATATTAATATGTATTAAATAATTATTTAATCAAAAAACTGACTTTAACGTAACAGCACCAAAGATATATAAGCTAATTTATGTGTTTCATGATTTTTTTCCAACCCATCATCAGAACTCGATTAAAAAAATATGGGACCTCTCTTACGATATCCCCTTTCAAACATTTTTTTCATTGGTCTACTCTTGCCGAAAATATGAGTGAACATAAATTTAAAAAAAATACGTACGCACGAACATATAACAGCCTCTTTTTTTAAGTCGGTTAATATATAAACACCATGAGCATTTCCTTAGGATAAATACCCAAGTACTTACAACGTTTTTGACATAATTTTTTTTTGGATACAGTGACGAAACAAGCAAAACGTTCACCTGTTGGTAAGTGCAACGTCTGTCCACAGCAAATGTCGTGTCACCCAGAACATTGCGCCCGTCAGCATGAGATATCGGTTCTTAAGTCTCATATGCCCAGTGATTACGCTAGCTCTCAGAGATGTTCAAACCGAAACACAGTAATGTTTGCACAGTACTGCTTCACGGCAGAATAATTGGCCCTGGGGTGGTACCTACCTAAGCGGATTCCTGCATAGTAATCCAGTAAAATCATCATCGAATCGTAAACATTCACACTTCGACAACGTTATACGAGTACAATAACAACTTGATAAAATTGTCAACCATACTAGCATACAGCCGTGGTAGCTCAGGGGCCTGATGCTCGCCTTTAATTTCTTAATACACGAGTAACCTGGGTTCGACCCGCGGTGCCAGCACCTCTAAAATTGTTCTAAAACTCAACTCAACGGTGAAGGAAAACATCGTGAGGAAACCTTCATATCCGAGAAATAGAAATATTTCGAGGACCAAACAAAGGAAGTCCGCCAACCCGCATTGGAGCAACGTAGCGGACTATTCCCCGCTCCGAAACCCTCTCAGAAATGAGAGGAGGCTTGTGCTCAGCAGTGGGACATTTATAGGCTGTAACTGTACTTTTTTTTTACTATATAGTTAATAGAATCAGGCGTTACTTTGCGGAAATCCATTATAATGAAAGGAATTAAGTTAATTTTCTAAGATCCGCATGCACAGTCTTTGCAAACTCAACACCTCCATCGGGAACCGTCACCGAATACCCTCCACCACTACAGTACTACCACTACGTAATAAACACCACTGAAGTCGAGACCACGACATATATTATCACTTAAAACGAGCCCCGTTAGCTTATGCACGCTACTGTGGGAGGGCGGGCGGTACTCTTCAAAACTAGGTTATATCATCATCATCATTTCAGCCTATCACCAGTCTGCTGCTGAACATAAGCCTCGTTTGTATCTCACATTTTGGGGAATATTGCCATAGTTGCCACGCTTGGCATGCGGGTTGGCAACTGCAGTTTATTTATTCAGATTGTCCAGGAATATGCTGCTGCCCATGCTCTTGATTTATATTTTCCCTCTGTCGACTTTTACGACAGCCACCAGATGAGATGGGGTGGTAGATTCTCTTAAGCCGCTACCACAATACCATATACACAATCTTATATTTTGCATGCGGATCTTATCAAATTAACTTACTTTACTTACTTTCCTTGATTAAATTGTAAACAACCAAGTAAAAGAAAACATGTACTTTACCTTATCGAAGGGTGATGGTGTCGGTGTCTTCTTTTTGGCGGACGCGTGCAAACATAACAGCAAACTCGCCAGTACAAGAACCTAATATTCAATATTACTTTGATTAGTGTATTTAGAATGTAATCTATTAATATAAAAACTATAGTATGTTGAAAATAGCAAACATCTATAAATATCGATTGCTATTTATTTTTAACAGGCGTTCGTAATATTCATGGAATGATTAAGCATTAAAATCCAAAACGGCTGACAATGCAGACCACATTTTAATTTTTAAATTAATAATTCATGTAATTGGAGCCGAAAAAGGGGCGACGTAGGCGAACGTATCACGATCATATCAAAGACGTTTTAAGCAAAGCCCACGTCAAAAGCACCCTCGACCGACAAGCTTATATGAAAACGCTCATGAAAGTAGAACAAGCGGTAGCGTGCCAGTATCGCAATAAGTGCAAAGATATGGTCTCTGCATACGCCAATGGGAAAGAGGTGTGACTGTAATGACTCTTACCGGCTCCCAAAACTCTTTTATAAATGAGATGGGCTCGTGCCAAGCAGAATGTCTCTAAATAAATTATAGTTAGTTTAAAAGATCCTAATTCGAAAGTATAATCAGACCGCGGTTACCTGAAAGATGAAGCCATGACGTCGCCTATGTTAGACAGACAGAGCAGCATGAGCGGAATGCCAAGGATGGCGTAGAAGATGGTGACCACCTTGCCCGTCTGTGTTTTAGGAGCGATGTGTCCGTAGCCTGCGAATAACAAAGTCACATAAATCATTGCAGCGCAGTACATCCCTTGGGCAGAAGTTGTGCCAAGAGATAAGGGGTAGGGCCTGAACGGTTGGTTTGTTCTGGGGAGACCGCGTCCTCCATTCAGTAAATCTTTAGAACATTTATATATATTTCATCATCATCATTTTTTTTTTTTTTTTAAAAACGATGCCCCACAGGAGGATTTCTCCTGTGTCGTGGGTACGTTTTACAGACATAAATTCCACATGCACAAACCACCCAGACCCGGAACAACTATCTGCAGGCCATACAAATATTTGTCCCGTGCGGGAATCGAACCCGCGACCCGCGGCGCAGAAGCCAAGGACTTAGCCACTGCGCCAACCGAGCCGACAAATCATCATTTCAGGCTATAACTAGTCCACTACTGAACACTACTATAATAATAGCTATCTGTCAGTGAAAGTTCTGTCAAAATCGGTCCAGCCGTTTTGGTGATTAGCCCGAACAAACAGACAGACATTTTTTTTATAATGCGAGTAAATACCGTATATACTATCACATCCATTGAGTATAAAGCTGTTATTTTGTAATTACAAACAGACATTTCAATTTATTTATTTGTATGGATTTGTTTAAAATGAATATAAATAATTATAAATCAACAAAAATAGACCACAAAAAAATCAACAAACATGCCCAGCAACGTATACAGTTTAGTTCTCTCTAATTATAAATCAGACCAACTACCTATTTGCCGTCCGTTTTGAGCCAGTGCATTTCATTTTCAAATAGTACCGTTGAACTCTAATTAGACGATTCAATTTTACTCTCATCGGGTCCGAAGAAGTTTCGCTTAAAGAAATACATTTAGAATTAATATCGACCGTTATTAACCATCCATTATCACTGGAGCGGAGACATTACGTCACAGACAGACGGCTGTAGTGTGGGTCACATTCCTGACCCGCTCCACTGCTAAGTGGCCGGTCGTTGATCCACTTTCGCTTTCTTAACTTGACGTCAAATTTCATGCGGGATACAGAACACGTTCCGATATTTGACAAATGATTTCAAGCATCGGTGGTTCAGTGGTAGAATGCTCGCCTGCCACGCGGGCGGCCCGGGTTCGATTCCCGGCCGATGCAAATGAAATTTTTCATAATTTTATATTTTTTGTTTTTTATATTTAAGTTATTGCAAATATTTTTAAATTTCACAGTTTATTTCCATTATTGATTTATACAAATGTATTACAATAATTTATGAAAATAAAAAATATGTAACTGTGTTATAATTTCTTATTTATACGTAAATTATAGAACTATGTGATACTTTTGGCTACATCTCATATATGTGCGTGAATGTATGTGTGGAGTTGTGTGTGTGAATATGTATTACTCATTACTTATACCTATATTTTTTTTTCTATACTTTCTTTTTTTCGTCTTATATTATGAAGTATTTAAGGTTAAGATGCTACGGTATTTACTAATAATTAATAGATTTTGCAGCTACGAATAAATAATGTTCTATGTTAAATTAATGGAATTTAACGCGTTTTATTTTACTAAATATAATTAGCCGATGATGGATGAAACGGACCCCAAGATCAGACCACTGCACCTGGCGGGTAGAGCTACCCTTTTGCACGTCATCTGCCAAATTGGTGACCGCAACGTGATGTGAAAAACGCAGTCATCTCCTCCCGAGGTCCTAGTCTCTCAGCCAAAAATCGTCATCATCGACGGCTCTTCTCCTCAGGCTGACTCCTTCAGCACCAACACTGTCTTTATACATCTCGACGCACTGAACACCTGGAGACAGCTTCACTGCATCGCCAGATTGCTCATCATCGCCTGACGTCATAAGATCTACGTTGGCTGTGTCTTCCAGCCTCAGCGGGGTGATGAAGCGACATCTATGTCGCCACATCAGAAGCTCAAGAAATATCTCACACGTCCAACATCGCGCTATTAAAGTTTCTGCGATGAGAACTATGTATACAACATCCAGAGTTTACTGACTGTGGAGGAGACGTCGACGACTTCCGATAAGACCACTCGACCTGCTACCCTTTTCCTTGGCAACAAAATCTGCCCAACTTTGTTGTAATGTAGTGTCATAAGGATATGAAATAAAATTAAAAATATTTATTCTGCGCCGTAAAGAATTTATATTTCGTTTGTCAAACGTCATTTCTTTACAATCTACCGCCGTTTCGTAATGAGGTTCTTCTGGCAGGTTTAACAGGCGAAAGAAACTCCGTGTCAAACACAGAGACTGGTGGTAGGATTCCTATGCAGGAATCCGTCTAGGTAAGTACCACCGCAGGGCCAATTATTCTGCCGTGAAGCAGTAGTGTGCAAACATTACTGTGTTTCTGTCTGAAGGGCACTGTGACCTAGCGTAATCACTGGGCATATGAGACTTAAGAACTTATATCTCCGGGTGACGGGCGCAGTGTGGCGCTACACAGAAATATTCTGAGTAACACGGCATCAGTTATGGGCAAACGTGGCACTTACCATCAGGTGAACGTTGTGCTCGTTTCGACACTTAATCAAATAAAAAAGTAAAAAAAGGACTACGCTACGATGCAGTAAGAAACGGAGACAATCACAACACCACCCGACTCTACAATTTGTGGGTTTGGACGAATGCTGGCGCTGGCTCTGATTGGAACCTAAGGTCAGTGACACCGTATTCCGGTACTCTCAGCACGCGATCTCTGGGTTCCACCTCTCTTACCAACCATCAAGGTTGCAACAGAACGCAGCCCCTTATCATTTACGAGTCATTGTTGAAGCTCAAAGTTTCAGCATCATTTGTACTTAGCAAAGAACGTCTACTTTTGAAATAGTTGATTAATTTACATCGATAAGACATGACATTGACCCGAGCGCACCTCGCGTGGGAAAACCGCATTACATCATGCATGTGTGAATATGCTCTAATACAACTATAAAAGTAAAGTGAAGTAAAGTTTCAGCCTATAAATGTCCCACTGCTGAGCACAGGCCTCCTCTCATTTCTGAGACGGTTTTGGAGCTAGGAAGAATCCGCCACGCTGCTCCAATGCGGGTTGGCGGACTTCACGTGTCTTCGAAATATTTTTTATTCCTCAGACATGCAGGTTTCCTCACGATGATTTCCTTCACCGCCGAGCACGTGGTAAATCAGCACTTAAAATTGCAATTAACAATTTTAGTGGTGCCGGCACCGGGAATCGAACCCAGGTCACTCGCGTATTATGAAATTTAAAGCGAGCGCCTAGCCCCTGAGCTACCACGGCTCTAATACAACTATAGTCAATAATAAATAAATACACGTCAATTACATACATACATAAGATCACGACTGTATCCCATAACGGGTAGTCAGAGACTAGGCACTCACTGCAAAAACAGATAACTGCCACAATCCGCGTTCCACCAAAACAAATAATGCACTTGGTGTGATAGGTGGTGAGCCCATCGCCACCATGCGCTGTTGGGTGCACAGTGCAGTTTAATTCCTTACTCGCCTTTTACGAGATCCATTGGATGAGATGGAGTGGTAGTATTCTTTTATCGATCCGCCACCACAAGTCAACAAATATACACAAAATTATTGTCGGCTCGCTTGGCGCAGTGACTAAGCAATTAGCCTCTCCACTATGGTTCGCGGGTTTTGTTCCCGCACACGCCAAGTATTTGTATGGCCTAAAGATAATTTCTTTATTTGTGGTGGCGGCTTAAGAGAATCTACCACCCTATCTCATTTCGTGGGTGTCGTAAAAGTAGACAGAGGGAAAACGAAAACCAGGAGCTGGACAGCAGAATCTTTCTGGAACATGTGAATAAATAAACTGCGGTTGCCAACCCGCCTGTCAATCGTGGCAACTAGGACAAAATCCCACCAAAACGAGAGCAACTAACTTTTGTGGCAATCTATGGGGCAGCCCTATGTCTAGCAGTGGACTAGTGATAGGCTGATATGATGATGATGATGATGACTGAGTTCAAAATACTTTTGAATTATGCGTTTTTAATTCATATTATTATAATAATTAGCTCAGGGGCTAGGCGCTCGCTTAATTTTGTGTATATTTGTTGACTTGTGGTGGCGGATCGATAAAAGAATACTACCACTCCATCTCATCCAATGGATCTCGTAAAAGGCGAGTAAGGAATTAAACTGCACTGTGCACCCAACAGCGTATGGTGGCGATGGGCTCACCACCTATCACACCAAGTGCATTATTTGTTTTGGTGGAACGTGGATTGTGGCAGTCATCTGTTTTTGCAGTAAGTGCCCAGTCTCTGACTACCCCTTATGGGATACAGTCGTGATCTTATGTATGTATGTATTTGACGTGTATTTATTTATTATTGACTATAGTTGTATTATAGCCGTGGTAGCTCAGGGGCTAGGCGCTCGCTTTAAATTTCATAATACGCGAGTGACCTGGGTTCGATTCCCGGTGCCGGCACCACTAAAATTGTTAATTGCAATTTTAAGTGCTGATTTACCACGTGCTCGGCGGTGAAGGAAAACATCGTGAGGAAACCTGCATGTCTGAGAAATAAAAAAAAATATTTCGAAGACATGTGTAGTCCCCCAACCCGTATCGGAGCAGCGTGGCGGATTCTTCCTAGCTCCAAAACCCTCTCAGAAATGAGAGGAGGCCTGTGCTCAGCAATGGGACATTTATAGACTGAAACTTTACTTTTTACTTTCCTTTTATAATATATTATTCTTTTACTGGTTGCAGGATTCCTACGCAGGAATATGGGTCTAGGTAGGCCAGTTATTCTGCCGTGAAGCAGTAGTGTGAAAACATTACTGTTGTTTGGTTTGAAGGACACTAATAGCTAGTGTAGTCACTGCGCATACGAGACTTAAGAACTGATGTCTCAGGGTGACGGGCGCAGTGTGGTGCTACTCAGAAACATTCTGAGTAACACAGCATCTGTTATGGGCAGACGTTGCACTTAACATCGTCTCGTCACTTTATCAAATTGAAAAAAATGTCAGTTACTGCGATGGCCAATCCACCTTCAAAACGTGGCGTTTAAGGATAATTATTTCCTTTGGATGAGAATGGTGATAATGTTAAAATTAAAATTTTTAACCATTGCGTTTGATATCGGGGAATACCAATTCAATTAAAACGATTGTCTATATCAATGTAAATTTCTCCTCGACCTGCTTTATTGGGAAATGTCCGAAGGTCGCGGTTCGAATCCCGTCATTACCTAATAAATTTCATTGTGATTATTTCGCTGTAAGAAGACGGCCTCGGTGGTATCCGTTTCAAAATAAATTGTCGGAAACGGAAGCAATATATCAAAAGTAGTATTTGATATTATTTTATTATAGTAAATAATGCCAATTATTGGAAATTTTGTTAAATAATGCCAATTATTGGAAATTTTGTTAAATAATGCCAATTATTGGAAATTTTGTTAAATAATGCCAATTATTGGAAATTTTGTTAAATAATGCCAATTATTGGAAATTTTGTTAAATAATGCCTTTTATTGGAAATTTTGTTAAATAGCATCGGCTGTATTGTGCACATGTATTTATATATTAAGAAGATGGCGTCTAGGTAGGTACCACCGCAGGGCCAGTTATTCTGCCGTAAGGGAGTAGTGTGCAAACATTACTGTTTGTACCATGTGCAAATGAGACGTAACAACTGACGTTTGAGGGTCTGGGTCATCATTCTGGGTGAAAGATGCAATTTATTTATCCAGATGTTCCAAGAAGGTGCTGCTGCCCAACTCCTGGTTTTAATTTGCCCCTCTGTGGACTTTTACGACATCCACGGGATGAGATGGGGTGGTAGATCAGCTATGCAGGAAACCGACTAGGTAGGTACCACCGCAGGGCCAGTTATTCTGCCGTGAAGCAGTAGTGTGCAAACATTACTGTGTTTCGGTTTGAAGGGCACTGTGAGCTAGCGAAATCACTGGGCATACGAGACTTAAGAACTTTTGTCTCAGGGTGATGGGCGCAGTGTGGTGTCACACAGGATTTTTCCGGGTGACACAGCATTTGTTGTGGGTCGACGTTGCGCTTACCGTCGGTTGAACGTTTTGCTCGTTTCATCACTTTATCTAATAAAAAAAAATGCCGTCACATGACGGACCCAGTGCCTGTTTCATTTGCTTGAAAAGAACGCATTTTCCCAGTACTAGCTATACAAAATACTCCGCAGCTTCCCCCGCGTAAAATTTGCCGACCTCATTCTCGACGATCTGAGCATTCAGTTTTTTTTTATTGTTTAAAGTGACGAAACGAGCAAAACGTTCACCCGATGTAAAGTCCAACGTCTACCCACAAATGCTATGTCATCCAGAACATTTCTGTGTAGAACACTGCGCCCGTCACCCTGAGACATCAGTTCTTAAGTCTCATATGCCCAGTGATTACGCTGGCTCACAGTGCCCTTCACACAGAAACACGGTAATGTTTGCAAACCACTGCTTCACGGCAGGAATTACTTTCGTCGTTTTAGCCTATAGTATATACTATACTAGTCCACTGCTGAACATAGGCCTCCCCTCATAGATTGCCTCAAAAGTTTGCAGCCTAGACGGAGTCCTGCATAGGAATTCATGAGATTATCGCGTTTAATCTTACGAACTATCCAGGTTTAATATAGTAGTAAAATAACATGAGATGTCCTGTTCTAAAGCAGGGGATACCCGAAGTGGACAATCGACCCTTAGGGATCGAAATCGGTTTCACTGCAAAACGAAAACTGATTTTGAGGTTGGACGAGGTAATGAAAATCGACCCCTAGTAATTAACTCAAGTTCTTATTTGGAACTTTCAAGATATTGTATAAGTTGTTACGTGTAACAACTTGTTATAATAATGACTAATGTTTTAGTAGGAAGTGACATTGTTGTATGTTTATTGTAATTTGTATCAATAGGAATTAAACTAGAAATAGGATTTTTAATGTAATTTGGCTATGGTCTTAGATATCAGTTAATTTGGGAATAGAGCTCTCTTGCTCTGAATAGTTTAATTTAATAGGAAATCCCTGTTCTAAAGCATAGATTTGCCGTGTAGTCTTAAGAGAATCTACCACCCCATCTCATCCCGTGGGTGTCGTAAAAGTCGACAGAGTGAAAATAAAAACCAGGTGATGGGCAGCAGCATCTTCCTGGAACATCTGAATAAATAAACTGCGGTTGCCAACCGCCTGTCAATCGGGGCTACGGCGAAATCCCCTCCAAAATGAGCGCTACAAACTTTTGTGGCTACTTGTGGGGGAGGCCAATGTTCAACAGAGAACTAATGATAGACTGAAAAGATGATGAAAGATTCCCAACGGGGGCGATACCGCTCTTTAGAGTGGACTTTTAGGTATTTAAAAAAAATTGTAAAGTAAAGTAACAGCCCATATATGTCCCACTACTGAGCACAGGCCTCCTCTCATTTCTGAGAGGGTTTTGGAGCGGGGAATATTCCGCCACGCTGCTCCAATGCGGGTTGGCGGACTGCAGATGTCCTCGAAATTTTGCTATTCCTCGGATATACCGCTTTCCTCACGATTCTCACCGCTGAGCACATGGTAAATCAGCACTTAAAATTTTAGAACAATTTTAGAGGTGATCGAACACAGTTTACTCGCGTATTATAAAATTAAAGGCGAGCATCAGGCCCCTGAGCTACCACGGCAGCAGCCTCGTGGGAAGCCAGACTACCAAGTTGTCTAATAATATTTGGTCCCCTGTCCGATGTGTTTTTACTGGTCGTAGGATTCCTATGCAGGAATCCGTCTGGGTAGGTACCACCCCAGGGCCAGCTATTCTGCCGTGAAGCAGTAGTGTGCAAACATTACTGTGTTTCGGTTTGAAGGGCACTGAGAGCTAGCGTAATCACTGGGCATAATATGAGACTTAAGAACTGATGTCTCGAGGGTGACGGGCGCATTGTAGTGTCACACTGTTCTGGTTGACACATCATTTGTTATGGGCAGATGTTGCACTTACCATCAGGTGAACGTTTTACTCGTTCCGTCACTTTTATTAAATAAAAAAAAATGTCCGCCAGGGTATTTTAAACACACAAATAAATAGATAAATTAAGTACAGATAATATGCAACAACGTTTTAAAAAAAAATACTATATTAAGGACCAGGGGGCGTACGTTTCTTCTAAAGGCGGAAAAGGTTGGAAACCTCTGATTCTAAAGCGAAGTTGGAAACAAGGACGTTGAGAAAAACAATAGATCAGTGTCAGTTTATTATCAGCAAACCTTTCCAGTGGTTTAGTTACTACACCGTGTTACCACACTGAGTGCAACCGAGCAGTCGACACTAGAGTGGTATAGTGTGTAGTGTGCAGGCGTCGCTAGATCCAGCAGTTATATAAGTGAGGGCGACGCGCGCGGTTCGGCCCGAATTTACTTCTGAAAACTATGACTATAGTTCGTCGCAGAAGTTAATTTTGTGAAACTTTGGAACATGTCTTTCGGTCAGTAATTTTATATCTTTTTACATTAGTTATTATATGTCTATTTTAATATAACAAATAAATTGCAAATTACTTAAGATACATTCTATGTCATTAATGAAGAAGCCTGTGTAATTTGAAAAGCTGAAAATCAATTAAAAATTTTTTTTATTAATTACAATTTAATTTTATGTATTTTATATCAAATATTCTTATGTAAATATGATACCAATTTTATTAATTTCTAGATCTACATAGTTATAATTAGAGAGATAATTAACTAAGATAATTATTAATAAAGCCGTGGTAGCTCAAGGGCTAGGCGCTCGCTTTAAATTTCATAGTCCGCGAGTGACCTGGGTTCGATTCCTGGTGCCGGCACCACTAAACTTGTTAATTGCAGTTTTAAGTGCTGATTTACCACGCGCTCGGCGGTGACGAAAAACATCGTGACGAAACCTGCATGTCTGAGAAATAAAAAAAAAATATTTCGAAGACATGTGCAGTCCGCCAACCCGCATTGGAGCAGCGTGGCGGGATTCTTCCTAGCTCCAAAACCCTCTCAGAAATGAGAGGAGGCCTGTGCTCAGCAGTGGGACATTTATAGGCTGAAACTTTAAACTTTACTTTATAATTATAATTAATATACATCCATACTAATAACATAAATGCGAAAGTAACTCTCTGTCCCTCTGTCTGTTTGTTACCTTTTCAGTGTTAAACTACTGATCCAATCTTGATGAAATTTTGCACATAGATAGCTTGCATCCTGGGGACGGACGTAGAATATTTTTTTGTTCCTGAAAATCAAATAGTTCCCACAGGATATTTAAAAATCCTATATCCAGGCGGACGAAGTCGCGGCATCATCTAGTATTTACGTAAATAGATAAGGGAAATGTTTTAACTTAAATGAAAATGCCATCATAATCGCCAAGGTCTCCTAGTGCCGTGCACTTTGATATGAAACAATTATTTTGTTATCTGGGATACGCTGTTGAAGTTGTAAGCTTGCAGTCATGGAGCTGCCAAATATAGTTATTATAAAATTATAGACGACCGCGTGGCCTAGTGATGAGTCTAAGCCGCGGGTCCTGGGTTCAAATCCTAGTCGAAGGAAACCTTAGTGCAAAAACACAAGTCGTTGGTTTTCTGGTCTGTTTATGTTTTGCGCGGGAATTTTATCAAATCATCAATCATCACTTCAGCCTGTCACTAGTCCACTGCTGAACACAGGCCTCCCCCTTAGATTGCCACAAAAGTTTGTAGCTCTAATTGGGGGGGGGATTTCGCCATAGTTGCCACGATTGACAGCGGGTTGGCAACCGTAGTTTATTTATTCAGATGTCCCACGAAGAACCTGCTGCCCGTCTTCTGGTTTTAATTTACCCTCTGTCGACTTTTACGACACCCACGGGATGCGATGGGGTGGTAGATTCTCTTAAGCCAGCACACCGGAAGAATAGTATAGGATTTTTATTCGACATAGATTATTCACATAATACTTATTGAAAGTCGTTTTTATTCTTCTTTTAACTACACTGGTTCGCAAAACATGCCTCTGCCCAGGAAGGAACCAGCAAGAAACCCAGTAAGCATTTTTTTTTCTTTCATTCGGTTTAAAATAATATACAATTACAAGATTATAAAGATATAGAAATAGCTCGGCAGCGTTCACGACGAAGTATTAGTCATTATCCAAAAAAAAACTGCAAAAATGTTATTAATATATGGTTTATAATATTGAAAGTTGAAACCAACCGAATCTGAAGTATAATAATTAATTTTATCAACATGTTCTTTAAGGCCTATGACGGGTTTTCCCGAAAAGGCTACATTGCCTCAGAATACCTTGAGGAGTTGTTGCGACACCCTTCGACCGTCCACCGACGTTCCGCAGTGCTATATAATAACAAAGATTACAACAATATTTGATCTTTCTATTTCTTTTACGTGCAACTTGTATTATACTGTTGCCATAATTAAAAAGAGGCCCGTTGGTGTTGGCTGTTCTCGAGACAAAGGCGTATTTTGCGAATCGGAGTAATTTATTATCGATACAGATAAATCAAATTGAAGTGTCTGTGTGTTACAAAATAACATCTTTTTACTCAATGATTATGAAAGTATATACGGTACTTATAAGAAAAAAACAATTTTAAATTTTTTTGTCTGTCTGTCTGTTGGCTTATTACGGCTAATCTCCGAAACGACTGGACCGATTTTGACGGGACTTTCACTGACAGATAGCTGATATTATAGCGGGTAACTGAGGCTACTTTAATTTTGGAAAAATAATTAGGGCTCCGCGCACAAAAATGAAAACCCTAATACGATTGTAATAGGGAAATATAAATGTATATTTCCGATAGGGTTTGGCTTTTTGAGTTGACGCGCTGGTGGATATATTTTAGAGCCGTGGTAGCTCAGGGGCTAGGCGCTCGCTTTTAAATTTCATAGTACGCGGGTGACCTGGGTTCGATTCCCGGTGCCGGAAGGTGCGGTGAAGGAAAACATCGTGAGGAAACCTGCATGTCTGAGGAATAAAAAATATTTCGAAGACATGTGAAGTCCGCCAACCCGCACTGGAGCAGCGTGGCGGATTCTTCCTAGCTCCAAAACCCTCTCAGAAATGAGAGGAGTCCTGTGCTCAGTAGTGGGACATTTATAGGCTGAAACTTTACTTTACTTATTTTACTTGGCTTTTTTACGCGGGTAAAACCGCGGAGCACAGCGAGTAATTTATAAATTACACTGGTTTGTAAATTTCTCCTTTATAGTGACAGCGTTCTTAGGAAAACAATTACACATGTACAACACAACCGAACCTGAAAACTATCACACTTTGGATTCGAAGCTAAGACCCGAGCGTACAAGTCAGATACTCTGACACTAGACCACGAGGCACTAGGCTTACCTGAAAACGGTTTTTAGAATAAAATATGTTTGCTTAAATTATCGTGACGTATTCTTAAGCCAAAGTCACTCGTTTTCTTCATATATTATAGTCTGTGGTTCTATCCGATGGCGACGAGAACTTCAGTGGTCAGAGTAGACGTTTCCGGTAACCTTACACCAAATTTCCAACCTTACCAATGCTTGCGTAAAATAGATACGATCTTAGGCCATTTTTTACAAAATTTTGTTAGACAATGGTGCCGTGTACAATGGAAGTAGCTATCTAATGATTTCTTATATTTACGTGAATACTACACATTTAATTAAAACTAGATTTTACGGATTTTATCGCGTTTAATTTTAACTATATATAACGTGACGTTTAGAGCGCTTTACAGCACCCATGACCGCGGTAGGACTGCGTTGACAGAATAGAATAGAATAGAATATTTTTTATTCAATATAGATCATTTACATAATACTTATTGAACGTCATTTTGTTTAAACTACACTGGTTCGCAAAGAAATGCCTATTTCCTGGGAAGAACCAGTAAGAAACCCAGCGGGATTTTTTTTCAGTCATTTTAAATATACAATTACAGCAGTTTTATAAAGATGTAGAAATAGCTTGGCAGCGATCACCTCATTCCCAAGGGTTATCAGTCATCCATGTATTCCTTAATATAATTGTATATTTGTTCAACAAATTGTTTGAACTTTTTGATTGAAAGACTGTGAACTTTCTGGGATTTTGTTGTAAAAACGTATACATTGCCCCTCGAAAGAGTTACTGACTCTGTGAAGTCGGGTAACTGGCATACGTCCTAGCAGATGTCCTAATGTCATAGTTTACCCGGGGTACCTTCAGCTTTTATCATCCCAACCTATATCATATTTGATTAACCACAAATCTTAGCAAAATAACATCAATTCCAATCAAGTATGGATTCGCGAGATAATTGAAATAAAAAAAATCCTAATTTCAATAGGGAAGATGGCTGGGTATTACCACCGGCCTGGGATCCTATTATTAAAGAAAATAAATCAAAAACCAAGCATACCACTACAGGAATTCAAGACACAGTAAGTTCTTTCTGCGTAGATCCGAAAAACATAATAATTTCATGCAGACGGGCGCAGTGTGCTGCCACACAGCAATGTTCTAGGTGACGTAGCTTTTGTTATGGGCAGACGTTGCACTTACCATCAGGTGAACGTTTTGCTCGTCTCGTCACTGTCTCCAATAAAAAGGACTTATTGGCCATTTGTAAGGTTTCTCATGTGGTGACATACATGTCGCTACGTTATAAAGAACGTCACAGGGTCAGTCGTTAATGTAATAATGTTGATATTCCCCACACTGAAGCAATCAACTGCGCAGGAGATATTATAGTGCCATAAGTATACGCGCAAACAGCGGCACTTACTCATCATATCTTTCTTGCATTCGATGTAATGCGCATGCGTTAAGAAGACTCCGGTAAGCTAGCATGCAGTGACAGAAACACGGGGACAAACAACACAAGCAGACCCGAAAACAAACAATTTGTGTTTACGTACAAATCCCCGGCTGGGATTCGAACTCAGGACCCGCGGCACAGTATTAAAATACCACTAAGCGACGCGGTCGTTACAGTGTAATAATGTTATATAGTATAACAATGTTATAATGCGCGTAATTTGCCGAAGTAGCTCAGGGGTCCGTCGCTCCCTTCAAAATTCATAATTCTAGGGTGATCGGAGTTCGATTTCCGATGCCGGCACCTCTAAAATTGCTCAGCGGGAGTGCTGAAGGAAAAAAGGATATATAATGCGTCAATAGTCCAACGACCACTTGGCGAAGTGGTCAAAGTGGTAGGATTTCTATGCAGGAATCCGTCTAGGTAGGTACCACCCCAGGGCCAGTTATTCTGCCGTGAAGCAGTAGTGTGCAAACATTACTGTGTTTCGGTTTGAAGGGCACTGTGAGCTAGCGTAATCACTGGGCATATGAGACTTAGGAACTGATGTCTCAGGGTGACGGGCGCAGTGTGGTGTCACACAGAAATGTTCTGGGTGGAGAATTAGGTGAACTTTTTGCTCGTTTCGGCACTCTATGAAATTAAAAAATAATTTAAATGTAAAAATATACAAAATCGCTCTGAAAAGTGCCATAGTGAATTTTATGCGAAACAATCAAACATGTGGATTGTATAACACTTGTTATTCCATAGGAATATCCTTCCATTTTTGACTCTCACCGACATGGAAGCGCCCGTCTCGTATCCCGCGAACGCGAAAATTGGGCTACGTGTGTAGTCTCTGCCTACCCCTTATATGGAAGAAAGGCGTGATTGTATGCATGTATGTTATTCCATAAAATACAAACATCACCGTCTATTAGTACGTTTGTTTACGTGATCTGCTCTAGTCCGGTTTGTAAACACACCGCCGTCACTTCTGCCAAATTCACTCCATTGTTAGACTATAGTATATCTTATACACTACTTTTTACTTTTTACTTTACTGGTGGTTGGATTTCTATGCAGGAATCCGACTAGGTAGGTACCACCCCAGCGCCAGTTGTTCTACCGTGAAGCAATAGTGTGCAAACATTACTGTGATTCGGTCTGAAGGGCACTGAGAGCTAGAGTAATCACTGGGCATGTGAGACTTAAGAACTTATGTATCAGGGTGACGGGCGCAGTGTGGTGCTACACAGAAATATTCCGAGTAATACAGCATCTGTTATGGGCAAACGTTGCACTTACCATCAGGTGAACGTTTTGCTCGTCTCGACACTTTATCAAATAAAAAAAAATAATACACTAGCTGTGCTCTGCGATTTTCACCGCGTAAAATAGGCGGAACATATAATTGCACCTTACGGCATCATCATCATATCAGCCTATCACTAGTCCACCTATGAACATAGGACTCCCCCATAGACTGCCACAAAAGTTTGTAGATCTCATTTTAGGCGATTTTGCTCTAGGTCTTGGCGGGTTGGCAACCGCAGTTTATTTATTCAGATGTTATAGTAAGATGCTACTGCACATCTCCTGGTTTGAATTTTCCCTCTGTCGACTTTTACGACGCCCACGGGATGAGATGGGGTGGTAGATTCTCTTAAGCCGCCACCACGCTTATTTAATTTATAATTAAAAGAACACTGAAGTGATGGTCTCATCTTATGTGGTGGATATTGCCTAGTGGTAGTGTTATAGTAGTGGAGGGTATCTGGTAGTTCCCGATGGCAGTATAAGTTTGCTTGTGCACGCTACTGTGGGAGAGCGGTACAGTAAAAATATTTCGCGTCTCGCGTCGTTTGATAAAATTCACTAATCGTGTCGCGAAGTTATAGCGCAAAATCCTTATTTTAACCAATAACAAATAAGACGCGTTTTTTGTCATAGATTATTATTTTGAAAACAGTGACATCTATTGATCTCGTAATGAACTAGGTAGTAACTTCGTTATTCATGTAAAATGCACGGTTTCCAACTGGTTACTTTTTTGGTGCTGAAATGTAATTTACAAATCGAATGTCAATTAATTATATATCATTTATAGCCCTTTTATTACCTCCAAATAATTATTATATAATTATTTAAGAATTTAACGTTATAATTTGAGCCGTGTGTTAGCGGCCTAAGAGAATCTACCACCCCATCTCATCCCGTGGGTGTCGTAAAAGTCGACAGAGGGAAAATGAAAACCAGGAGATGGGTAGCAGCATCTTGCTGGAACATCTGAATAAATAAACTGCGGTTTCCAACCCGTCTGCCAAGCGTGGCAACTATGGCAAAAACCCCCCAAAACGAGAGCTACAAACTTTTATGGCAATCTATGGGGGAGGCCTATGTTCAGCAGTGGACTATTGATATGCTGAAACAACGACGACGACGATTTGAGCTGTACAGTTCCATTACGGCACACGAGTCAGTCTCACCCTCCAGGCGCGCCAATGGTTGTTTCACACCGAAAAGCGAATCGTTTCGTATACCGTATACGTGTATATATATTTTACACGGTGTTCAACAACGTAGTGTTGGACTTCGTGACGTCACAACAACAACATGTACAATGTAAAAGTCACGGCCACGATGCGTCAGTTGCACAACACCCGCGTGTTGCACACGCGTAATCAATTTCTTTTTTACTACAGAAAGGTATTAGTCATCGGTCACGAGATGTAGCGCTTCCAGAAAACGATTCAATCAATTCATTCAATGGCGCATGGGTAATAAAGTCTCTCTGGAATCGCAACAAGAAGTTATCAACTGCGCAGGAGATATTATCGTGCCACAAGTGTACGCGTAAACAAAGAACAATCACTCGTCCTAATCTAACCGCGCATGTAACGCTCATACGATAATATCGGAGGTAGGCAAGGATGCAGTGTCAGAGATACGGGGGCAATCACAACAAAACCAGTCTAGATTAACAACGATTTGTGTTTTTGCACAAATGTAAGATTTAGCTGGGCTTCGATCCCAGAACCCGCGGCGAAGAAGTCAGGTACTTCGACTAGGCCGTGATATTTAAATGAAACTAATTTTACGGATTTTATCGCGTTAAATTTTATTATTTATAACCCGACGTTTCGAGTGCTTTACAGCGCCCATGGTCACGGGCGGACTGGGGTGACAGATGTCCCGATGTCATAGTTAACCCGGAGTACCTTCAGCTTTTAATTATTATTCTTGGTTCGATCTATGCAGAAAGAGCTCACTGTGTCTTGAAGTCTTGCAGTGGTATGCTTGGTTTTTGATTTAATTTTATTAATTATAGGTTCCCAAGCTGGTGTTAATACCCAACCATCTTCTCTATTAAAATTAGGATGTTTTTTAATTTCAATAGCCTCGCGAATCATGTTTCTTGGTAGGAATCGGTGTTCTTTTGCGAGGATTTGTGGTTTATCAAATCTGATGTAATGGTTGGGATGATCCAGAACACGCGATAAAATCCGTAAAATTAGTTTCATTTAAATATAAGAAATCCATTATGTAGGCCGTGATAGATCGCAGGGGTGACACGCATACATACATACATACGGTCATGCCTTTTTCCCACTTTTCGCTCTCGCGGGAAACGAGATGTGATGGGTGGCTTACCACGTCGCTGCCATTTTTGTACGAGTCAAGTAATTCTTACTTCCCATTACGTTAAGCAGTATAGTGAGAGCATTGCACATTATGGTGTTATTATGCACCAATAAAGGCTGTCTGTACAAAACCTTAGTCGCCTCTTACGACACCTCGGTAGGAAAGAGGTAGGTGCTATTCTGCCCTGCTAGGCACCTGTCGGCTAACATGCAAACGCACGAACACATATTTGTAACTTTATTTGTTTTACATAATATTTGGTCTCGGAATTTAAACTCTTAATTTGATTTTACTCTCAAGATAGAACCATAACATGCAATGAGACGAAACCGGCTAGTAAACATAGTATCGCAACAGTGCTCAGCAGTGGGACATTCACAAGCTGGTGGTAGGATTCCTATGCAGGAATCCGTCTAGATAGGTACCACCCCAGAGCCAGTTATTCTGCCGTGAAGCAGTAGTGTGCAAACATCACTGTGTTTCGGTTCGAAGGGCACTGAGAGCTAGCGTAATCACTGGCACAATCACTCACAGAAATGATCTGGATGACACAGCATTTGTTATGGGAAGACGTTGCACTTACCATCAGGTGAACGTTTTGCTCGTTTCGTCCATTTTATTAAATTAAAAAAATAAAAAACAAACTTACAAAATCTATAGACTTATGACCTGGATATTTTTTGCTAAGCATCGTAACGACTGTGAAATTGTATTTACCTATTTGCTCATTGGACTTTTTTTATTGGATAAAGTGATGAAACGAGCAAAACGTTCACCTGATGGTAAGTGCAACGTCTGCCCATACCAAATGCTGTGTCACCCAGAAAACTTCTGTGAACCCCAGGGAACGAGGTGAACGCCGCCAAGCTATTCTACATCTTGTATATTATTTTTAAAATTACTCAAAAAAAAATCCCACTGGGTTTATTATTGGTTCTTCCCAGGATAGAGGTATTCTTTGTGAATCAGTGTAGCTTAAATAAACCTGTATTGAATAAAAAATATTCTATTCTATTCTATCATCTCTCTTCGATCGAATCTCATCTTCTTTAGAAGTCCAGCTGTGAGCTAATCGCAGGCTGTTTGTCGAACACGATTACGACTTTCGAATACTTTGGGAAGTTATCACCTCCGCAGAATATATGATGTTCTCCACCCGCGTGACCACGCGGTCACTATTTAATTACATTAATTAACCTTATTATCAACCTGTTAACCGTTGGGTTAATATATTATGCGACGACCGCGTGGCCTAGTGGTCAGAGTACCTGACTTCTAAGCCGCGGGTCCTGGGTTCGAATCCCAGCCGGAGCCAACATTTGTGCCTAAAACATTAATTGTTGGTTTTCGGGTCTGGTTGTGTTGTGATTGCCCACGTGTTTCTGACACTGCATCCTAGCCTACCTCCGATCTTATCGCATCAGCGTTACATCGGGCGCGGGTAGGTTGGGACGAGTGAGTGCCTCTGTGTTTGCGCGTACACTTGTAGCACTATAATATCTCCTGCGCAGTTGATGGCTCTCGACAGTAGTCGGAAGTTGTCGCCGTGGTCGATATCGATCAGGACAACATCAGATAAGAAGATACAGATGACACAATTTTTAGAGTCATCTAAACAAACTATAAAGATCATCACACGATGTAACCACAATGACCGCCAAAATCAGCATCAAATTTGACATTACACGCCCACAACTTGAATATATGGTCTTCGTTATATCTAGGTCAAGTTTAGTATGATTCTGCATAAAAAAAAAGATTATAAAAAAACCTTTCCTCAACACAACAAATAAAGCATTTCTGAATCTTACACTGACCTTTGGATTTTATTATCTTACTGCTATTTTAAAGCCGGAAAGTTTGTTTGTTTGTACGCGCTAATATAAAGAAATACAACTTTGATTTAAAAATTCTTTTTGGCTTCGATAGTCCGTTTCTTGAGAAATAATATAGGTTTAATTTCATGTTACGAATATAAGGAGCCACAGGCCAAGAACCGACCATTACTGAAAGGGCAGGACGTATGGCGCAATTAAATGGTCGACTTTAGGCGAGTGAAACCGCGGGGTAGTAGATAAACTAGTGATGAGATCGCTCTCAAAAGAACAGCTTATATTAATGACCGTGGTTATTTAAGCAACTCCTCTCACTTTACTGGTGGTAGGATTCCTCATCAGGAATCCGTCTAGGTAGGTACCACCCCAGGGCCAGTTATTCTGCCGTGAAGCAGTAGTGTGCAAGCATTACTGTGTTTTGATTTGAAGGGCACTGTGAGCTAGTGTACTCACTGGGCATATGAGACTTAGAACTTATGTTTCAGGGTGATGGGCGCAGTACGGTGTTCTGGATGACACCGTATTTGTTATGGGTAGACAGTTGCACTTACTATCAGGTCGACGTTTTGCCCATTTCATCACTTTATTCATAAAGACAAAAAAAAACTCCCCGTCCCATCCCGGTGCGTGTCGTAAAAGTCGACAGAGGGCAAATAAAAAGCAGGAGATGGGCAGCAGCATCTTCTTGGACAATCTGAATAAATAAACTGCGGTTGCCAAACACAGTAATGTTTGCCCACTATTGCTTCACGGCAGAATAACTGGCCCTGGGGTGGTACCTACCTAGTCGGCTGTCTGCATAGGAATCCTACCACCAGTAGTATTTTTTTTATTGACCATGTGTCAAGAAGAACATAGTTCCCTTGATGGTAAGTTCAACGTCTTCCCATAGCGAATTCTGTGTCACCGAAAACATTTCTGTGTGGCCCGTCCTGAGACATCAGTTCTTAAGTATCGTATGCCCACTAATTACACTTGCTATCAGTGGCCTTCAGGACGAAACTCAACAATGATTGCACGCTATTGCTTCACGGTAGTATAACTGGGCCTGCGGTGGTACCTACCTAAATTGATTCCGACCTAATAATCCTACCATCAGAGAAATACCGATAATATTGAAGAACGACCATTTCTTCATTATTCGCATTTTTTTGGTGTATCTTCAGAGATAAGGCAATCACAAAGTGATGTCCTCTTTGCTTATTTTTGACCATGGCAACAACTTCCGAATAGTGGAGTCCGGAAATCTACCGCCAGTGAACTAAGTGATTGGTTAATTTATAACTTAATATGTTATACATACATAAGATCACGACTGTATCCCATAAGGGGTAGTCAGAGACTGGGCACTCACTGCAAAAACAGATGACTGCCACAATCCACGTTTCACCAAAACAATATAATGCACTTGGTGTGATAGGTGGTGAGCCCATCGCCACCATGAGCTGTTGGGTACATAGTGCAGTTTAGTTCCTTACTCGCCTTTTATCCAATCCAAAGGATGAGATGGAGTGGTAGTATTCTTTTAACGAGCCGCCACCACACGGCTAATATGTTATAGTACGAGAATAACAAAATAAATATTTTTACAGGCAGTGCGTGGTGTTGGTTGATGGTATTTGCGATATGCTCAGCGGAGAAATGGCGCTTCCCGGACAGGACATCGTCCACCCTTCGCCTGGACAGCAAAGTGGGGTTCAGCGAGTCGTCGTCCACAGACAACCACAATGCAGTACCCACAAGGTAATAGGAGTTTATTACTGGTGGTAGGATTGCCATAGGGATTCCCGTAGGTACCACTTCAGGGCCAGTCATTCTGCCGTGAAGCAGTAGTATGCAAAAATTACTGTTTCGGTTTGAAGAGCACTGAGAGCTAGCGCTATCACTGGGCATATGAGACTTAAGAACTGATGTCTCAGGGTGACGGGCGCAGTGTGGGATCACAAAGTGGTGTTTTGGGTGACCCAACATTTATTATGAGCAATAAAAAAATCAATCAAAAAAAGCCTATGTTCAGCAGTGGATTGTAATAGGCTGAAATGATGATGATGATGAATAAAAAAATCATCATTTCAGCTTATCGCTAGTCCACTGCTAAAGAAAGGCCATAAGGATTTTGTCCAAGTTGCCATGCTTGGCAGGCGGGTTGGCAACCGCAGTATAATTATTCAGATGTTACAGGAAGATGCTGCTGCCCTTCTCCTGGTTTCCATTTGCCCTCTGTCGATTTTTACGAAACCCACGGGATGAGATGGGGTGGTAGATTCTCTTAAGCCGCCACCACTCGGCAGATCACAGGAGTTTATCAAAGTCCTGTGCTATTCTGTAAATTTATATTAAAGCTGCATTTCCTTACAAGTATATGATTTGGCAACGTTTGAATGGCTTACGCTTATGGGTTTTGCCCAGTAAGACATTTATTAATACTGATATATTCTGTATACAGCGACTTATAGCAACGACCACGTGGTCTAGTGGTCACAGTACCTGACTTCTACGCAACATGTCTAAGGTTCAAATCCCAGCCGAAGGCAACAGTTGTTAGTTTTTAGGGGCAGGTTCCGTCGTGCATGTCCCCGTGTCTCTAACCCTGTATCTGCTCCCACCAATCTTATAGGGTAGGTTAAGACGAGTAAGTGCCTCTGTATCAGTGCATACACTTGTGGCACTATAATATTTCCTGCGCAGTTGATATTTTTTTCTATTTTATTGTATAAAGTGACGAAAAGAGCAAAACGTTCACCTGATGGTAAGTGCAACGTCCGCCCACAACAAATGCTGTGTCACCCAGAATATTTCTGTGTGACACCACACTGCGGCCGTCAGCCCTGAGACATCAGTTCTTAAGTCTAAAATGTGCCAGTGATGACGCTAGCTCACAGTGCCCTTCAAACCGAAACACAGTAATGCTTGCACACGACTGCTTCACAGCAGAATAACTATTTGGAAATTATCGCCCTGGTGGAAATTTAGGCCAGAAGGAGATCACAGTGCTATTATGTAATCTGTGGTAACTTCTCAGGACAAACGTTACCGTTCTATATACAGAAGACTCTATAGATGTCTATTCTTGCAGTATTCACTGTGGTCACTGTGAAATTGCAGATTTACATTGTATCTGATCTATATAGTAATTGGATGATGATAATATCCTTATAGTTCAATACGACCACAGCGCCATACACCACATTGTGTGTCTCGCCGTGTGGTGGCGGCTTAAGAGAATCTACCACCCCATCTCATTCCGCGGGTGTCGTGAAAGTCGACAGAGGGAAAATTAAAACCAGACAGCAGCATTTTCCTGGAACATATGAGCGTAATCACTGGGCATATGAGACTTAGGAACTGATGTCTCAGGGTGACGGGCGCATTGTGGTGTCACACTGTTCTGAGTGACCCGGCATTTGTTATGGGCAAACGTTGCATTTACCATCAGGTGAACGTTTTGCTCGTTCCGTTTTATCAAATAAAAAGGGAATTTCATTTTCCCTCTGTCTGTAATACCTGAATAAATAAACTGCGGTTGCCAACCCTCCTGCCAAACGTGGTAACTATGGCAAAATCCCCCCCAAAATGAGAGTTACAAACTTTTGTGGCAATCTATGGGGGAGGGTTCAGCAGTGTGAATTGATGATGATAAATGTTGAACTATTCCTAGACAACGCACTATTAACAAATTAATATTCTTTTGATTGGAGCGGATATTAAGAGAAGCAGAGGTAGAATAGCCAAGTTACGTTCAGTGGTAGAAATCGCTGAGTTTGCCACAAGTGTTCTGAGTTCGAACCCTTTGCCGGCACCCTTAGAAAAATTCTAAAATTTTAAGTTCTGATTTACCACGAGCTCAGTTGTGATAGAAAATATCGTGTGAAAATTTTTATGTCTGGAGAATATGGATATGTCGAGGACATGTAAAGTCTCCCCAATCCGAATTGGAGCAGCGTGGCGGTCTCTTCCCTACTCAAAAACCCTTTCAAAAATGAGATGAGGGGCAAGCAGGTTGGGCATTTACAGGTCGTCACTTTACTTTGTTACTTTTCGATTGGAATAATTCATTACATCATAATGATTTATGTCTACTGTAATATCAGTACGTCACAATCATATCAGTTTACGTAGGGTATCAAAATCATGTTAACTATGATATAATTAGTTCTCGCGTAGAAATCCACAGGAACTAACTTATCAAGCATAGTATACAATTAAAATAATTACCAATTCTGAAATACGCGCGATCGTATACAAACCACGCCGATAACCTTAGTAAATATAGTACATTAGTTAATATAAAGCAAAACAATAGCTACATTGCAAGTTTGCAAGATGTAACTAACAAAGAACGGAAAAGGTATATCATGCATCGACATAGAACTTCCTATCCTTAATTGACCTCTTATCCCATTCGTGTCCATTTGGCTTTAGAAACTCTCCGATATATACGAAGGATGCATCCGATTCTTAACTATTGTAATTATTTCGCACGTCAGAGGGCGTTTCACTCAACTCTTCGCAATCGCTTTCGGCACCTTGGCCGACATCGAAGCCATTTATTACGAACGAGGTATAATTAGCATTGTCCTATTGGATACAATAGCACCGATTCTCCCAGCCGCTATTTATCTTGGGCACTTGCGTCATGACATCCGAAACTGTGATCTAATTTACTTATTTTGGTAATAAACAATGCTTGTATTTACCAAAATTGCACATTCGATTTAATAGCAACATCTAATAGACTTATTTTAATTTTGTTTCTATGTTTATTGTAAATAGGCCAACGTTTGAACAATCTCCGACTTTGACCCTTGTGACTTGGGACAACTGTGCACATTCCCCGAAATGTAATCTACAGAAGACCGACAGAATAATCAAACTGAACGTTACTATATGTACTATATGTCTCCTTAGTATTTCATCTTCCATTATTCATATACATACATATACATAAGATCACGACTGTATCCCATAAGGGGCAGTCAGAGACTGGGCACTCACTGCAAAAACAGATGACTGCCACAATCCACGTTTCACCAAAACAATATAATGCACTTGGTGTGATAGGTGGTGAGCCCATCGCCACCATGCGCTGTTGGGTGCACAGTGAAGTTCTTAAGTCTCATATGCACAGTGATTACGCTAGCTCACAGTGCCCTTCAAACCGAAACACAGTAATGTTTGCACACTACTGCTTCACGGCAGAATAACTGGCCCTGAGGTGGTACCTACCTAGACGGATTCCTGCATAGTAAAAGTCGACAGAGTGGAAATTAAAACTAGGAGATGGGCAGCAACATCTTCGAGAACATCAAATAAATGAACTGCCCGCCGGCCAAGCGTGGCAAGCTATGGCAAATTACTCCTCAGGAATCTATGAGGGCTCAGCAGTCGACTTGGAATGGCTGAAAGGATGACCTTGGCTTTACGGCCTTAAACTGTTATCATACGTTCCGTATTTCAAATTACGTAGATCATTATTCATTATATGCAATTATAATTTTTTTTTAAACTAGACTAGATTTAGATTCACTAAAAAACATTCCAGCACTACCTTATGTGCTGTAGTTCAAAACGATCTTAATTTAAAGATATCGAATTCGTAGAAAACCCGGGTCTTGATTTAAACATAATTAATCAGTTTCTGCAGTTTAGTCTTAGTAAAATAAAACGTGCCGCACGAGGGCACGCAACTTTCCGAACGCGTTCATTTGGGGATTTCCCTATTGCTTCCACGATCCAATGTTACAACTTACCGACGATTGCATCACTGATATATCACAGTATTGGCTTCGAGTTAAAGATACTGCATACATACATACAGTCACGCCGTTTTCATTTATAAGGGGTAGGCAGAGGCCACTCACGTAGCCCACTTTTCACCCTCGCGGGAAACGAGACGAGACGGTGGAGAACCACGTCGCCGCCATTTTGGCACCAGTGAAAAAAACTCACTCCCCATCGCGTTCCCACGTGTAGTATAGTGACAGCATTGCATATTATGGTGGTATTCTGCTCGAATAAAGGCTTTCCGTACAATACTTTAGTCGCCTCTTCAGACACCTCGGTAGGAAAGAGATAGGTATTCTTCTCTGCCTCTCTCTGTGACTCTAACTGTTTTGGATATTTATTTATTTATGGCATTAAGCATTGAGATGAGCATGTCAATGAGATGAGCAGAACATTCTAATGGCGAAGATGTTCTCCTGGTCGATTTCCGACCGCAGCGACAATTTCAGAATACTATTGGAAGCTTTAAATGCGCAGGAGATATTGTAGTGCCACAAGTGCTTATAATGAATAAAAGTAAGTTACTTTGCTAAGATCCGCATGCAAAATATAAAAATGGTGTATATTACCTAGTTTTTTGAAGTGCACCACCCGCCCTCCCTCAGTAGCCTGCACAAGCAAACTAACACCGCCACCAGGAACCGCCACCAGGTACCCTCCACCAACCACTACAATACCACCACTAGATAATATACACCACTGAAGTCGAGAACACGACACGTGTTTCGCCCCAAAACGAGGCATTATCAAGCGTAATAGACTCTACGACAGACGGCCGCCGAGTGAGCGGCGTGGTCAAAGAGCTGCCTATTTATACTACAGGTGACGCAAACGGCCCCCACCTACGACATTGCGATTACAATATCGTGATAGCGACCGCTTGCTCACACAATCCACCACCCGAATTACATAAGCAGCCGTTTGCGACCGAATTGATAGCAAACGACTACTTAGAGTATATTTAAACTTTAAGTACTGGATTTAAAGATATTTAAAAGTGGTGAATTCGAGACGTTTGTTTGTTCATTCAGCAGTGCAATGTTATTATTTTTATTTTTAATTATTTCTAATTGTTCCAGCACACACAGCCGAAGCCCCTTGTCGCAAATATGTAGGACTTTAAATGTGTGGTCGCTAGTCAGGTTATGCCCAGTTTCCAAATTTACCGCAAACCGACCCACACAGATTCTGTCATCCCCGCGTCATCGTGTCACCCTTGGCAACATAAATTGGCCGCTTTCCATAGTTACGTTAATCGTCTATTGGCCGTACCTCTGAATAAGGATAATTATGCCAAGGAGCTCCAAATCATCTATCAGATTGCGGTCTCTAACGGTTATTCAAAAAATATTATTAACACCATTATAAAAAAGAAACAAATTCATATAGTTCGCAAAGATCTGTACGCGGCTACATCCCGAAGTGTTCGACGATATGTGAGCAGTTTGACCTACTTGGGTCCTGTATCTGAGAGAATAGCAAGGACTCTTAGGCGTAACGATATTTACGTTGCGTTCAGGACAAGCAATTCGCTGAGTGGGGCTTGTAACGTCAAAGACAAAATTGATGAACGCCAAAAATCCGGCGTTTATAGACTTGTTTGCAGTGAATGCAGCGCCGTTTACGTGGGTCAGACTGGTCGCAATTTCGATACCCGATACAAGGAGCATTTGGCCGCGTACAGAAATTGCAATCCCGACAGATCACACTTCGCAAAACATCTTTTGGAAACTGGGCATAACCTGACTAGCGACCACACATTTAAAGTCCTACATATTTGCGACAAGGGGCTTCGGCTGTGTGTGCTGGAACAATTAGAAATAATTAAAAATAAAAATAATAACATTGCACTGCTGAATGAACAAACAAACGTCTCGAATTCACCACTTTTAAATATCTTTAAATCCAGTACTTAAAGTTTAAATATACTCTAAGTAGTCGTTTGCTATCAATTCGGTCGCAAACGGCTGCTTATGTAATTCGGGTGGTGGATTGTGTGAGCAAGACAAGTGTAAACGTAAACACAAAAGCACCTCACTCATCCTCCTATAAGGTAGGTTAAGGATGCAGAGTCAAAGACACGGGGACAATTACAAGAAAACCAGCCCCGAAAATCAACAATCAGTGTTATTTTACAAACGTTGCCTCTAGCTAAAATTCGAATTCGCGACGTAGTAATCAAGTACTCTGATCACTAGGCCACGCGGTCGTCATGAAATTCATACGATGGTAAGTGCCAGGCATGCCGTTAGCAGTTGTGATACAACTTTAAAATGCAAAGTACTGTGTTCTACACTACACTCGTTACCTTTACACGTCAGATATTTAGTCATATATGTCCAGTAATTTCACTAACTACACTACCCATCAAACATCGTCATCGACACCATCATTTCAGCCTATCACTAGTCCACTGCTGAACATAGACCTCCCCCATAGATTTTGTTGTTTTTTTTATAAAAAAAAAACAAAGTTTCAGCCTATAAATGTCCCACTACTGAGCACAGGCCTTCTCTCATTTCTGAGAGGGTTATGGAGCTAGGAAGAATCCGCCACGCTGCTCCAATGCGGGTTGGCGGACTTCACATGTCTTCGAAATATTTTTAATTTCTCTGACACGCAGGTTTCCCCACGATGTTTTCCTTCACCGCCGAGCACGTGGTAAGTCAGCACTTAAAATTGCAATTAACAATTTTAGTGGTGCCGGCACCGGGAATCGAACCTAGGTCACTCGCGTACTATGTAATTAAAAGCGAGCGCCTAGCCCCTGAGCTACCACGGCTCTGTTTTTTTATCGTCGTCGTCGTCGTTTTAGCCTATCAATAGTCCACTGCTGAACATAGGCCTCCCCCATAGATTGCCTCAAAAGTTTGTAGCTCTCGTTTTGGGGGGATTTTGCCATAGTTGCCACGCTTGGCAGACGGGTTGGCAACCGCAGTTTATTTATTCAGATGTTCCAGCAAGATGCTGCTGCCCATCTCATGGTTTTCATTTTCCCTCTGTCGACAATCTACCACCCCATCTCATCCCGTGGGTGTCGTAAAAGTCGACAGAGGGAAAATGTTTTTTTATAGTTTGATTTAATAGAACCTTTTTTTATAGTTATCGCGTGGCAGGCGGGTTGGCAACCGCATTTTATTTATTCATGTTCCAGGAAGATGCTGCTGTCCATCTCCTGGTTTTCATTTTCCATTTGAAATTAAATGAAATGAAAATACTTTATTTTTCGACGTAAGAAATATAAATTTCGTCTGTTAAACGTCATTTCCTTTACAATCTACCCCCGTTTCGTAAGAGAAGAGGTTCCTCTGACGGAGAAGAAATTAGTCGAAAGAAATTCCAGGTCGCCTTTTTTGTAAATCCTTTTTTATCTCGGTCAAAATACATTTTAAATTAATTTATAAAGAATAGTCTCAAGGAAAACCAAAGCACGCTCCATGTTCAAATCTTAGACAAGATTAATTCAATCAATAGCGCAGACCAGCCTCTACCAACAGCACCTGTTCACAAGTACGACGCATGTGGCAGCCATCGTCCTCCTCAACCATTTTAAAGGGAAGTGGACGACCCGCCACACGAATGCCCCCGCATTTGTCGGCTTTTCCGACACCCACGGAATGAGATAGAGCGGTGGATTCTCTTCAGCTGTCACTACATAGCAAACCTAGACGGAGTGACAAGACGGGCAAGTTCACCTTATGGTACTTGCAACGTCTGCTCGTGACAAAGACCCAGAACATTTATGTGTGTCACTATACTGCGCTAGTTTTCCCAGAAAATCAGCTGTTAAGTCGCATATGCTAGCACTAGCTATCAGTGTCCTTCAAGCTGAAACAGTAATGTTTGCATAATACAGCTTCACGGCAGAATAACTGGCCTGGGGTGGTACCTACTTAGACGAATTCCTGCTTAGGAATCCTACCTTCATTCAATATCAATAATATGAAGGATGACCCTTTCTTCATTATTTTCATTTTTTGGAGTATCTTCAGTGATAGGACAGTCATAAAGTCTTATCTTCTTGGACAAACACATGGCAACAACTTCCGAATAGTGCCGGAAGCCATCTACTGCGCAGGAGATGTTATAGTGCTACACGCGTGAAACAGTAGTGTGCAAACATTACTGAGTTTCAAGTCTGAAGGGTACTGAGAGCTAGCGTAATCACTTGCCATATGTGACTCTAAAATGTCTCTTAGATATAAGTTCAAAGAAATTAATATCTTAACATTGACCTCTCATGTTTATGAAAACGTATTGTAATTTTTTTTATTTTTTTTTTTTTTTATTTGATAAAGTGTCGAGACGAGCAAAGCGTTCACCTGATGGTAAGGTGCAACGTTTGCCCATAACAGATGCTGTGTTACTTAGAATATTTCTGTGTAGCACCACACTGCGCCCGTCACCCTGAGACATATGTTTTTAGGTCTCATATGCCCAGTGATTACGCTAGCTCTATGTATGTACACAAGAACATAAAACTGTTTATTAAAAAAGTGATATTCATATTGTCAATACAACACGATACAAACACAAATTAATAATGCCGGTTGCTCGACTTCACGGGGTCAAGTAACTCTTTTATGACGCAATGTATATTTTTTACAACATCTCTTTTCGTCGACCGCGTGGCGTAGTGGTTAGCGTACCTGACTTCTGCGCCACCGGTCCTGGGTTCGCATTCCCAGCCGGAGGCAACATTTGTGCAAAATCATAAATTGTTGCTTTTCGGGTCTGGTGTGCATGTGAAATATATGTTTGTAAAACGCACCCACGATACAGGAGAAAATCCTACTGTGGGGCTTCGTTTAAAAAAAAAAATCCTAATAAGTGCACAATAGTGTCTCGCAATCAAAAAATTTGCCGTGTGGTAGCGGCCTAAGAGAATCTACCACCCCATCCCATCCCGTGGGTGTCGTAAAAGTCGTCAGAGGGAAATTAAAACCAGGAGATGGGCAGCAGCATCTTCCTGGAACATCTGAATTAATAAACTGCGGTTGCCAACCCGCCTGCCAAGCGTGGCAACTATGGCAAAATCCCTCCGATATGAGAGCTACAAATTTTTGTGCCTCTCTATGAGGGAGGTCTATGTTCAGCAGTGGACTTGTGATAGGCTGAAACGACGAATCAAAAAATTAAATATTTTTACGACTTCATAAAAAGGGTTATTATAATATTAAAGAATATTATGAAGACCCCTGGGAACGAGGTGATCGCTGCCAAGCTATTTCTACATCTTTATAAAACTGTAATTGTACACTATTTTTTAAATGGCATACAGAAAAGAAATTGCCCGCTGGGTTTCTTGCTGGTCCATTCCCAGGACATGACTTTTTTGCAAACTAGTGTTATTTAAAAAAAATAACGTTCAATAAGTATTACGTAAACAATATATGTTGAATAAAAATTATTCTATTCTATTCTATGAGACTTAAGAACTGATGTCTCAGGGTAACGGGCGCAGTGGTGTGCCTCACAAAAATGTTCTGTGTGTCATAGCATTAGGTTACCTACCAGCGCCCGACATTTGCCTCCTGTCGGTCGAAGGTAGGCTGGGATGCGGTGTCAGAAACGGGGACCATCACAGCGCAACAAAACCGAAAACCAACAATTTACGTTTTTTGCACAAATACCTGCATCATAGGAAGTCAAGCACTAACCACTAGGCCATGCGGTCTTTAATCACAAAGTATTCAGCTATAAAAGTTAAGTTTCAGCCTATAAATGTCCCACTACTGAGCACAGGGCTTCTCTCATTTCTGAGAGGGTTTTGGAGCTAGGAAGAATCCGCCACGCTGCCTCCAATGCGGGATGGCGGACTTCACATGTCTTCGAAATATTTTTAATTTCTCAGACATGCAGGTTTCCTCACGATGTTTTCCTTCACCGCCGAGCACGTGGTGAGTCAGCACTTAAAATTGCAATTAACAATTTAGTGGTGCCGGCACCGGGAATCGAACCCAGGTCACTCGCGTACTATCAAATTTAAAGCGAGCGCCTAGCCCCTGAGCTAATTATTATAATAATATGAATTAAAAACCCATAATTCATAAGTATTTTGAACTCAGTCATCATCATCATCATATCAGCCTATCACTAGTCCACTGCTAGACATAGGGCTCCCCCATAGATTGCCACAAAAGTTAGTTGCTCTCGTTTTGGAGGGAATTTTGCCATAGTTGCCAAATTAAAAGCGAGCGCCTAGCCCCTGAGCTACCACGGCTCAAGTATTCAGCTATGAAAAGCAATAATTCGTGTTGCATCACTGGTATTGCTCTTTCACTTTTCAAAAACCTGTTTGCATAAACTTGACCCGCAGTCGCCTGCGCTACTAAATAACAGCGTTACTTCATTGTTGAGGCGCTTGATTGCGCTGTGGTACATTGCGATTGTGTTCTCATAACGTTATTAACAACTTTTACTTATTGAAACATAAGTCGGTTTCCTTTACGAAATTGATCTGATTGACACGATTTTATCAAACTGGCGCTCTCTTTTATTATTCGTACTAAATGCCGACCGTAATTCATATTTTTTTATGTTTGAATTTAATTGAGTTTAGAGGTTTTTAAATACTCTGTGCAATTGTTTGTCCAGAGACTATTACGTGATTGACATTGTCAGTATGAAAGTCAAAAAAAATATGTTTTCTTTCATTCTATTTAATGTATTTGTAACAAACAACAAACACCAACTGGTAGTAGGATTCCTACGCAGGAATCCGTCTAGGTAGGTACCACCCCAGGGCCAGTTACTCAGCCGTGAAGCAGTAGTGTGCAAACATTACTGTGTTACAGTCTGAAGGGCACTGAGAGCTAGTGTAATCACTGGGCATATGAGACTTAATGCACTTATGTCAGGGTAGCTTATGTCTCAGGGTGACGGGCGCAGTGTGGTGCTACAAAGATATATTCTGTTCAACAAAGCATCTGTTATGGGAAAACGTTGCACTTACCATCAGGTGAACGTTTTGCTCGTCTCGACACTTTATCAAATAAAAAAATAAAAAGCCAAAATATGTGATCAGTCCGGACCGCCAGATCGGGTGGTCTGATCTGGGGACGACGTCTCCTCCTGCTAGTAAAATTTAGATGATGACGAGCGACGACTAACTATATATACGTTCATCGTCGTTCGTCGTTTCAGCCTATCACTAGTCCACTGCTGAACATAGGCCTCCTACATAGCTCTCATTTTGGGCGGAATTCGCCATAGTTGACACACTTGGCAGGCGAGTTGGCAACCGCAGTTCATTTATTTAGATGTTCCAGGAAGATGCTGCTGCCCATCTCCTGGTTTTAAATTTCCCGCTGTCGACTCTTACGACACCCACTAGATGAGATTGGGTGGTAGATTCTCTTAAGCCGCCACCACACGGATGTAGTATATACTTACGCATCACAGAAACTTTCATAGCGCGATTATGGAATATATGAGATTTTCTTGAGTTTCTCATGTGGCTACATAGATGTCGCTACTATATAATTTTAGGTTCCTCGCTTCTTCTTCATACAAAATTTAACTGTCCAAAATCACACATTCGTTCGTGCGCGCAATATGCTCAATGGGGTACAAAGTTTTCTCTTCACGTACTAATATATAGAAGACTAGATGATGCCAAAGACCTCGTCTGCCTCGATTAAGGTTTTTTACATATCCCGTGGGAATCCTTAGATTTTCCGGAATAAAATGTATTCTATCTCCGTCTCCAAGATGCAAGTTACCTCTGTGCCAGATTTCGTCAAGATCGGTTCAACGTTTGACCCGTGGAAAGGTAACAAACAGACAGAGGGACAGAGAGAGTTACTTTCGCATTTATAATATTAGAATAGATTAGACGTCGGTAGAGGTTAGAATCCCAGCCGGTTTCAACATTTGTGCAGAAATCAAGGTTTTAGTGTCCGTGTGAAATTGTGCATGTGAAATTGAAGTGTTGCATCACTCTTTCACTTTTCAAAAACCTGTTTGCATAAACTTGAGCCGCAATCGCCTGCGCTACTAAATAACAGCGTTACTTCATTGTTGAGGCGCTTGATTGCGCTGTGGTACATTGCGATTTGTGTTCTTAATGTTATTAAAAACTTTTACTTATTGACTGAAGGAAAGTAAGTTACTTTGCTAAGATCCGCATGCAAAATATAAAAATGGTGTTTATTACATAGTTTTTTGAAGAGCACCGCCCGCCCTCCCTCAGTAGCGTGCACAAGCAAACTAACACCGCCACCAGGTACCCTCCACCAACCACTACAATACTACCACTAACT
Source organism: Luehdorfia chinensis (assembly GCA_019845155.1). NCBI lineage: Eukaryota > Metazoa > Arthropoda > Insecta > Lepidoptera > Papilionidae > Luehdorfia > Luehdorfia chinensis. The sequence continues at coordinate 5,420,088 of JAHVAK010000390.1, forward strand.
AATATACACCACTGAAGTCGAGAACACGACACGTGTTTCGCCCCAAAACGAGGCATTATCAAGCGTCATAGACTCTACGACAGACGGCCGCCGAGCGAACCGGGCACACAGTTCTCGAAGGAATCGGTTCCTGGTGGCGGTGTTAGTTTGCTTGTGCACGCTACTGAGGGAGGGCGGGTGGTGCACTTAAAAAAACTAGGTAATATACACCATTTTTTTATATTTTGCATGCGGATCTTAGCAAAGTAACTTACTTTTCTTCATTATAATGGATTTCCGCAAAGTAACGCCTGATTCTATTAACTTTATTTTTTATTGTTATCTTTCATAATAATTGAGGTTTTTTGCACTTTGTCTATGTCCGGTTGTTTGTCGGGGTGTTTGTTAATGTTGTGTGTTGGTCAAATAAATACGTTTCTTTCTATATTTACAGAATCGTAAAAAGACCTTATTTCAATTACAGAGAAAGCTTCGAAAAGTACGTGCAGTCGAATGAAGTTCCGTTCCGGGAGCCCACAGAGACCCAGGGCTTCTACAACCGGCCGCCCGGCGTCGGCCGTTACCCCGTAAGGGTGGAACTCAACGAGGGGGGGCACCGCGACCCCTCCAACACGAACTTGCAGCCAAGACCTGTGTAAGACTTTAAACAAAACCTTATAATAATGTTATTATTTTATTTTTTTAAATTTTTTTTTCCACGCGGACGACTCTCGACCATTTCATTGTTTTTGGTATCCTTTCTATCCAACGATATGACAGCAATATCTACCTGACAACTGAAATTGCTGCCAGCAATAAGACCGCCCATTGCTCACTATCATTGTATTTTTTTTTTGGTTCGTACTTTTTTTTCATTTCTTTTACATCTATGGTTTGCAATAAAGAATATATAAATCAAATAATGGTCCTGAATACTGGCCGATTTTCGACTGCGGCGAAAACTTTTGAATACCGTCAGAAGCTATAAACTGCGCAGGAGTTATTATAATCATCTTCATCATTTCAGCCTATCACTAGTCCACCGCTGAACATAGGCCTCCTCCATAGATTACTACAAAACTTTGTAGCTCTCAATTTGAGCGGGAATTTTGCCATAGTTGCCACGCTAGGCAGGCGGGTTGGCAACCGCAGTTTATTTATTCTGATGTTCCATGAAGAAGCTGCTGTTCATCTTCTGGTTTTAATTTTTCCCGCTGTCGACTTTTACGACACCCACGGGATGAGATTGGGTGTTAGATTCTCTTAAGCTGCTACCACTACGGCACTTTTATAGTACCACGATTATAATATTACCACGAATATATGCGCTAACACAGAAGCACTCGGTGAATGCAATGAGGTGGCTAGGATGCAGTATGACAGAAACGGGGGTAACCACAAAACAAAAAGTCATGTCATGTCACGTCTAAGAAGGTACCACCGCAGTGCAGTTATTCTCCCGTCAAGCAGCAGTGTGCAAACATTACTGTGTTTCGGTCTGAAGGCCAATGAGAGGCAGCGTAATCACTGGGCTTCTGAGAATTGATTTCTCAGAGTAACGGGCACAGTGTGGTGCCACACGGAAATGTTCTGAGTGACACGGCATTTGTTATCGGCAGACGTTGCACTTACCATCAACCGAATGATCTGCTCGTCTCATCGCTTCCTTCTATAAAAAATTATAAAAATGTAATGGAAGGAGAAGAGTTCATGGATGGTCTGAAGAATATTTTATTCTAGTTCATTTTGGAAAAAGTTCATTTTACTAGTCTCATAGAAAAATGATAACTGTTTGCCGAAATTTCTATAGATACTTAGAGATATTTAGTATCTAAAGGAAAATTAGTTTTCTGGTGGTAGAAATCCTATGCAGGAATGCGTCTAGGTAGGTACTACCGCAGGCCAGTTACTCCGCCGTGAAGCAGTGTTGTGCAAACATTACTGTGTTTCGGTCTGAAGGGCACCGAGAGCTAGTCTTATCACTGGGCACATGAGACTTAAGAACTGATGTCTGAGGATGACGGGCGCAGTGTGGTGCCAAACAGGAATGTTCTGTGTGACTCAGCATTTGTTATGGGCAGACGCTGCACTTACAATCTGGTGAATGTTTTGCTCGTCTCGTCACGTTATACGTAAATAAGCGAAGTACAATGTAATGTATCATTTTCTATTTTCGGTCTGTTTTAGAAACGTAGTTTATATTTTTTTAACAGATGCGAATTGGAACAATTGTATCTAATGACAAATGACAAAAGCTCAGGGGCCGCGTGCTCGCCTTTAATTTCATACTACACGAGTAACCTGGGTTCGAACCCCGGTGCCAGCACCTCTAAAATTGTTCTAAAATTTTAAGTGCTGATTTACCACGTCCGCAGCGGCGAAGGAAAACATCGTGAGGACACCTGCATGTCCGAGGAATAGAAATATTTCGAGGACATGTAGAAGTCCGCCAACCCGCATTGGAGCAGCGTGGCGGACTATTCCCCGCTCCATAACCCTCTCAGAAATGAGAGGATGCCTGTGCTCAGCAGTGGGGCATTTATAGGCTGTTACTTTACTTTTTTTTTTGGAAAGAACATAATTGTGCTTAAGAAACAGCATTTTCGCACGCGAGCGTATTAGCAAATATTCCTTATGTGTCACCGCAAACTTGAAGATATCTTTTCATCTTTTGCCAGATACGAATCGGACGGCACACTGGACTCGCTCCAGGTTTGCAAGTGCACTCCGACACGGAACTGCGGCCGACTAACTGACCACACGGTAAGCAACACTACAATTGCGTAATGAATAGAATATCATCATCATCATCATCATCATCCTTTCAGCCTATCACTAGTCCACTGCTGTTGTTCAGCAGGCCTCCCCAATAGATTGCTGCAAAAGTAACTAGCGCTCATTTTGGAAGGATTTTGCCACGGCAAACCCTCTCAGAAATGAGAGGAGGCCTGTGCTCAGCAGTGGAACATTTATAGACTGAAACTTTAATTTTTTTGACACGGCATGGCGCAGTTATTTATTCAGATGTTTCAGGAAGATGCTGCTGCCCATCATGCTGGTCTTAATTTTCCCTATCTCGACTTTCAGGACACCTTTGAGGGGGGGGGGGTAGACTATTTTAAGCCGCCAACAGACGGAATATACTCCCCACACCCATTTGGTATATATTCTTGACAAAAACAGCTTCCAACAAAATTAGTACACCTCAGCCGAGCCTTGCTAGCTCAAAGACCGAGCGCTTGCCTTAAAGTTTGTAGAACTTGAGTGACGTGAGCTCGATTCCCAGTGCCGACATCACTGAGATCAAAATTATTCTTTTCTAAAATATTTTGAGACATGTGAAGTCCGTCAAGCTGCATTGGGGCAACGTGGCGGACTTCCCGGCTTCAACGCCTCTCATAAATGAGTAATCCCATTTATAGGCTGTTACTCATTTATGAGATTCCTTTTACTCATATATATATACTCGGCATATAAATTAATGAACGTGTGGAAAAAATATGCGATTTTGAATGTAAAGTCAGTCTAGGTACTACTACGAAAAGGAAAATACATATGGACAAAGTGTTCACTAATTTATCATCATTTTAGTCCACACTAGTCCACTGCTGAACATAGGCCTCCCCCCTCCGGGGGTTTAGTGATAGTTCAAATCGCCTGCCACTAATCAGTATGTTGTTCACTAATCATTCATCATCATCATTTTAGTCCACACTAGTCCACTGCTGAACATAGGCCTCCCCCCTCCGGGGGTTTAGTGATAGTTCAGCTCGCCTGCCACTAATCAGTATATTGTATTTAACGTAAATTGAATGAGTATGTTTTGTAGTGATATTCGAATGAACATATATGGTAGCAGGATTTATTTGCAGTAATCAGTGTAGTTAGCTACCGCCGCATTGCAGCAGTGTAATTATAGGCGTATGAGACTTAAGAATTTAGATCTCAGGGTGACGAGCGCAATGTGGTGTCACACAGTAATTTTCTGGGTGACACAGCATTTGTTATGGGCAGACGTTACACTTACCATCAGGTGAACGTGCTCGTTCCGTCACTTTTATGAAATAAAAAAAAATGATGTAATGGTTGGGGTGATCCAGAACATGGTCACGTACTGCTGACTTCCTAGAGCGTCCATTACATAATTGATTGTTCGCATTTCCAGCGAGTGTGCGGCAACAAAATGCATCTATGCTGCTACAACGAGCACAAGCAACAGTCCTCAGGTAACCGTTCATCGAATCATCATAACTTTTTTACTTGTGGTAGGATTCCGATGCATGAATCCGTTTGTTATATTCTAAGTTCTACACAGTAAATAGTAATATTCCTCTATTTTCTATACTCAATAATATGTTAAGATGCGCTTCGTGTTTCAATGAAATAAGATTAAAATTAATTCTTCTTTAAATGAATTAGCTAGTTTAAACTATCAGAAGTTCCTGTTAGAAAAAAATATATAATTATTTTCTTATAACGTATTCCTAGCCGTGTGGCGGCGGCCTAAGAGAATCTACCACCCCATCTCATCTCGTGGGTGTCCTAAAAGTCGACAGAGGGATAATGAAAACTAGGAGATGGGCAGTAGCATCTCCCTGGAAAATCTGAATAAATAAACTGCGGTTGCAAATCCCCTCGAAATGAGAGCTACAAATGAGAGCTACAAACTTCTGTTGCAATCTATGGTGGAGGCCTATGTTCAGCAGTGGACTGTGATAGGCTGAAATGATGATGATGATGATGAACGTATTCCTTTCTTTAGTCGAAAGACACTTAACTCTTTCACTTGTAACTTGAAAACTTTCAGCAACATTTCTCAAGAAGATCAAACCACCTTTTAACCATTTGTATACCCGAGACGATTTTGTCTACAGAATACTTTAACGAATTGACGGATGAGCGACCCATGCTGCTCCCGGGACGGGCGCCGAGCGCCGGAGCGTTTCCCGCGCCGCCCGACACGCTGCTTACCGGACAGTTCGGGCCGGGGCACGCGCACGAGACCGCGCTGCTGGCCGCGCTGGGGACCTCGCACTCGCAACCGCCGGGTATCCCCATCGGACCACAAGGACCCAAAGAAATTTTCAACCCAGCGCAAAAACCTGCGAACTCAAACCACGTTAGACCCGTACTGGTTGGCCCCGATGGTCCGACCGGAATTATTGGACCGAACAACAATCCCGTTCGCGGAACTGGATCTGTTGGCCCCACAGGGAAGCCTGTACTCGTTGGCCCCGGCGGCCCGACCGGAATTTACGGTCCCATCAGGAAACCATTCGATAATGGAGCCGGAACCATCAACCCCAGTAAAAGGCCGGTGCTTGTTGGCCCCGATGGACCTACTAGGCATCATTGGACCTAACAATGCACCGTCCGTACTAGTTGGCCCAGACGGTCCAACCGGAACCGTTGGACCTAATCAAAGGCCTGTCCTCGTTGGTCCCAATGGACCCACAGGAATAATCGGACCGAACCACGAAAGTCGCCTGGGATCATATGCAAACCCCCAAGACGTGGGACCAAGTGAGACCGCTCAGCGGCCGATATTAGTCGGCCCAGGCGGACCCACAGGGATCATCGGACCCAATTATAACCAGCGGCCGATTCTTGTCGGCCCTGGAGGTCCTACAGGAATAATAGGACCAGGGAGACCTGTCTTGGTTGGCCCTGGAGGACCGACCGGAATTATTGGACCCGGCTATGGTCGTCCGAGACAGGGTTCCAGAAGACCGATCTTAGTAGGCCCCGGAGGACCAACAGGTATAATAGGCCCGTATGGATTCTATGGTAAATAAGTTATTAACTGCTATATCTGTTAGTAGTGTCATTTTTAAACACGACTATCTGCTCTTAACACGATCTAATATGAGTGATTTAATGTAAATATACTGAAACTTAAGAATTATTAACTAAAGTTAATGTTAAATAATTAAATATACTGAAAGTGGAGGAAACACAAACGATGTTGTAACGTGACTGAACAACGTATAGATCATCTAAGTGCTAGGTTGTAAAGTGCACGTGGAAGACATCGCACACAAGCTACTGCAATCATATATACAGTCAAAAGAACTGAGGAAGTCCGTCTGTACATGTATTCAATAAATATAATTTAAGTTTTTATTGCATATTTTATTTGTATTCTAGCAATCATTTCAAAACCAAATTCAAAACTAAATTTTTACTTGTATGTTTAGTTTAGCGATGTTAACGAATAATATGTAGCCGAAATAGTTTTTCAAACTAATAGTTTTATTTTACATTGATGTGAAACTTAATCCGAAGCAGTCCAATTATTGTAAAAATAAAACTGCTTGCTGCTAAAAAGCTGGCTTGGAGATAAAAATTTGACGTATGTTGACAGGAGTTGGCGCGGATCCAACCAACGCTACTAGTGCGCTGTTACGCTTTGATATCAACTCTTCCCCCTCGGACGGTCATTAGACGACTTAAAATCATTTGAGATATTCGAAATCGCGCAAGCACGCAGCGAACGCGACACAGTCCAAATTTCGATGTTTTTGTAGGAGTTTATTTATGTATTTATGTTTGGGTCAAACCAAACCAGGCACGCGGGCCCCGGCCCGTGAGCACAGTATCCGATGAAGCTGTAAAAGCCAAAAAGGCTAACAGCAATTTCATCACCGAAATTATATATCAACTCTTCCAACACTTAAAATTTAATTTATAGTTTTACAATTTTTTAATCATAGTTGGCAATAGACTAATTTTTTTAAAAAAGTATAACATTTGCAAATTATTTTGTGACAAGTGATTTCTTCTTTTCTTCTCTTCTGCCAAAACAAAAAAGGCAACCGAACACAAAAACAGAAAAGCAATACTTTTGTTTGGTGTGTCATTTTTTCTATTGGTTAAAGTAACGAAACGAGCAAAACGTTCACCTGATAGTAAGAGCAACGTCTCTAACAAATGCTGTGTCACTCAGAACACTTCCTGTGTGACACCACACTGCGCACGTCACCCTGAGACATCATTGATTGATTACATTAGCTCTCAGTGTCCCTTCAAACCGAAATACATTAATGTTAGCACGCTACTGCTTTCACGGCGGAATAACTGGCCCTGGGGTGGTACCTACCTAGACGGATTCCTGCATAGGAATCCTACCACCAGTGACTAATATTGTAAATATAAACATATAATAATGTTGAGTACAGTAATAAGCAGTCTTTTAGACGAATAAAAGATTACTAAATATCAATATACCGCATAAAGTTTGTCATATATGATCTGTTACTGAACTGTCCCTAATTAATAAATAAAATATATCTGTTGATATTCAAAAGGATTCTCTTCTACACTTTTCTGAATCAAAAATATTACTAAGAGTATGTAAGCAGATCTTATAGTTATATATAGGTGGTGGGGGCTCAAGAGAACCTACCGCTAAGTTAGATGGTGCTCTAGGCCTAATGCAATAATGTTGGCCCTAGGCCGAATGCCATAAAACGGCTCTAGGCCTAATCCGATAAAGCGGCCTAGACCCATTGCGTTAGGACGGCCAATGCCCATTGCTTTTATGTAATAGTATTATCAATACACTTTTGGCCCAGGCCCAGCGGTTCTAAGCCTAAATCCAACAGTGCTTATCCCGTGTGTGTTGTAAAAGTTTTGAGAAAATATCTCGTGGCCGCCGACATGTATGAGGAATGGCAGAGGAATAATCATCAGAAATATGCCAAAACTCTTATACTGGTCACAGACAATAGCGTCAAGATGCCAAGGAGTTTGGTACGGCAATTGCCAATCCGCTTGCCAAGCGTGGCGATCACGGATTTCCGGAAGGCCTGCGCCTAAATAATGGTGGTTAAAAGCTCGATTTTGTTTTTGTTTTTTGCATGCACCCTAATGTAACAACCATAAATTTTGTAGCCAAATTCGAAGAAAACGTCTCTATTACGGACATATTTATTGGCCGCTTTGCCGACAAGGCATCGAAATAATCCAATGAAATAACATTCATCAATGTCGGCCGATTTGGTGCGATATTGCGTAGACCAGATCACCGTTAAATCAACAAAAACCATTTACGACTCACCCCACGAGTGCTCTCCACTCGCCACTACGTCTTAATCGCACATTAAACTATTACTGACATCATTGATTGCTTTAGAGAACGAAACCAAATGGTATGTATGTATATATTGATTGATGATGTATGCATAATGCACCCAATGTTGGGAAACCTTAGATAAATAACTGAATATAATTTCATTTTTAGCCCAACTTTATTGGAAGATGTAACAAAGGTAGACTTGAAAAAATGTCTACTATGATTCTACTTCATCTTAGGTATAATATAGTTATATAATACCTAAGACGGATCTATGTCTACCGCGTTTGTTATGCTAATGACATGCCTATGCCTATTAATGCCTGTCTCTCAAATGTATGCACCCCATTGCAGAAATAAAAACGTAAATTCCTTAGAATAGAATAGAATAATTTTTATTCAACATGGATTATTTACAAAATACTTGTTGAAAATCATTTCTTTTTTTTTTACTACACTAGTTCGCAAAAATGCTTCTGTCCTAGGAAGAACCAGCAAGAAACCCAGCGCAAATTTTCTTGTTTTTAGTCAGTTAAAAATAATGTACAATAACAATATTATAAAGAGTTATCTATCTTATAATAACCCTTTTTATGAAGTCTTTGTTTAATACAAATTTGAACTTTTTGATTGAAAGACTTTTTGCACCTTCTGAGATTTTCTTGTAAATAAATGTGTGTATACATCGCCCCATAAAAGAGTTACTGACCCTGTTAAGTTGAGTAACTGGCATTATTTATTTGTGCTTGTTCCTGGTATTTACATTATGAACATCACTTTTTTTAGTAAACATGAACAAAGTTTATGTTCTTGTGTACATAAAAAAGGTTTTCATATCGTGAGAGGCCAAGGTTAAGATATTAATTTCTTTAAATTTATCTCTAAGAGACACTTTAGAGCCAAGATTATAAATAGCTCTTACGGCCCTCTTTTGCAAAACAAAAATCAATTCTACGTCAGTCGCATTTCCACAAAGCAAAATACCATAAGACATTATGCTATGAAATAACTAAAATAAACTAATCTAGCAGTTTCAACATCAGTCAAGTTTCTAATTTTTTTATACAGCATTAGCTGCAGAGCTAAGTCTGCTTGCTACGAATAGTTTAGATATATGGGGGCCCATTGAAGTCTCGCGTCGAGAGTTTTTCCAAGAAATTCATTTGTATCCACAAGGCTTAACTATTCCCCATTTCACATCACACATCACATAACACATCTACTCGTTTGACATTTGGTATTGGCAATTTAATACGTTTTAGTGTTTCTTTGTTATTTTTAGTTAGTAGCTGCTTGTTCTTTAATTTCACTTACTTTATATTTATGGTGGTAGAATTCCTATGCAACAATCACTGGCACTGGTACCTACCTAGACGGATTCTTACATAGGAATCCGTCTAGGTAGGTATCACCCCAGGGCCAGTTATTCTGCCGTGGAGCTGTAGTGTGCAAACATTACTGTGTTTCGGTTTGAAGGGCCCTGAGAGCAATAGCAATAGCAATAGCGTAATCACTGGGCATATGAGACTTAAGAACTGATGTCTCAGGGTGACGGAAGCAGTGTGGTGTCACACAGTAATTTTCTGGGTGACACAGCATTTGTTGTGGGCAGACGTTACACTTACCATCAGGTGAACTTTTTGCTCGTTCAGTCACTTTTATGAAATAAAAAAGAGGTACCACCGCAAGGCCAATTGCTCCCGTGAAGCAGTAGTGTGCAAACATAACTGTGTTTCGGTTTGAAGGGCACTGAGAGCTAGTTTTATTACTGGGAATGTGAGATTTAAGAACTGATGTCTCAGGGTGCGGTCACCGTCGCAGTGTTGTGCCACACTAAAGTTTTCTGTGTGACGTTAGATCATATGTTATGGGTAGACTGTGCACTTCCCATCAGGTTATTGTTTTGTTCATCTCGTACCTTCTCTAATGAAAAAATATCATATCGTTTCAGGATATCTGATATTAAGCTCAGTTCAGCTCAGGCCGCTTTTACGGTTTCCATTTCAGTAATTTTTCTAATTAGAAAGGTCTCGTACGTAATTTAACTTAGTTTATAGCTGGTATTACTTTGTTTACTGCTTGTTTTGTGACTGAAATCTGAAGTGTCGGAATAAATGTCTTTGTCTTTATGTCTTTATGTTTACGTGTATCTTTACACAGAAGTCTCGAAGGAAGGTACATGCAAGAAGAAATCGCTTGTATGGAACATGTTTCACGACAATAATAAAGTTGAATAAAGAAGATTTAATATAGTTAATAGAATCAGGCGTTACTTTGCAGAAAGCTATTATAATGAGTGATCAGTAGATACTGAGGCAGGGCGGGCGTTGCTCTGCAAAAAACTAGGTAATATACACCATTTTTATATTTTGCTATTATTTAGCAAATTAACTTACTTTCCTTCATTCAAAAGAAGATTTAGCATCGAACATTCCGGAGGATCATGTCATATACAGGAATCCGCCCAAGAAGCAGTGATACACTACAGTGCCAGTGATTCCTTGCCGTGAAATAGTAGTATGCAAACAATTCTGAAGGGCACTGATTACTGGGCATATGAGACTTAACAACTTACGTCTCTGGGTGATGAGCACAGCACAGCCATTAAAGAAATGGCGGATCACACTGTAATTTGCGCATACTCTAGTGCAGTTAATGTTTAGATGCTTGTTTAGGTAGAGCCTAGTAAATGGCTCAGCACCACCGGGTACCATTTTCTCACAGAATACAAGCGTAAAGTAGCAACACTGGACTGTGTACCTACAGTTATATAAAAATATACAAATAATCGTTTCTTATATTTACGCAAATACATTTAAATAAACGTTTAATTTTTAACTATTTATAACCAGAGCTAAGATTATTACGAGCTTAAGAACTATTTATAATAAGAGCTATCGGTGTATGTAAAATAATAATTAAAAACTGAATGTACCACGGGTTAACTATGACATCAGGACATCTGTCACCTCAGTCCTCATGTGACCATGTGTGCTGTAAAGCGCTCGAAACGTCGGGTTATAAATAGTTCAAAATTAAACGCGATAATATCCGTAAAAATTCGTATTATTTAATTATATAAATATGATAGTCTAATGATATACTCACCGATGGTGGTGATAACAATAATGCTGTAGAAGAGCGCGCCCGTGAAAGTCCACTGGATGTGCTCGGTGCTCTCGTTACCGTCCCAGCCGCGGACTTTCATCTCGAGCAGGATCGCGTTCTCGAAGTCCTGGCCGTGGAATACAATTTTATATTTCCTTTAAAAAAAACAATTGATAGGTAAATGTAGATTATCTTTTTTTGCTATACACTTGGTTTTTGATCACTACAACGTTAATTTTGTCTGTGTTGAAAACAGACGTTGGAAAAATTAAACAAAAACTGTACATATAACAAAATTGTAACTAGGCGATGTCTGTGTGACGGCTTAAGGGAATCTACCGCCCCATCTCACCCCGTGAGTGTCGTAAACGTCGTTGACAGAGGGAAAATTAAAAGCATGGGATGGGCAGTATAATCTTCCTGGAACATCTGAATAAATAAACTACGGTTACCAACCCGCCTGTCAAAACACGGCAACTATGGTAAAATCCCCCCAAAAGGAGAGCTTATGTGGCAAAATATGGGGAGGCCTATGTTCAGCAGCGTACTAGTGATAGGCTGTAATGATGATGATGACGTCAGTGCATTAAAGATATTATCTTTAGAATTTTTGTTTGTCTGTCTGTCCGTGTGTATTTTTGTACGCGCATCACGCAAAAACTACGTCACGAAATTGGATGCGGCTTTCACAGTTGTATTGCATGAACGTCTAACTAAAAAGAAGATAAGCAGCAGCATCGTCCTGGAACATCTGAATAAATAAACTGCGGTTGCCAACCCGCTTGCCAAGCATGGCAACTATGGCAAAATCCCCCAAAAATGAGAGCTAAAAACTTTTGTGGCACTCTATGGGGGAGGCCTATGTTCAGCAGTGGACTAGTGATAGGCTGAATTGATGATGATGATGATGATGAATGTTTTACGTTAATTTCTGGGCCAGCTTTTCAATATTAAGTTGTAATTTTATTTCATTGACCAATTGTACCAAACGTAAAAACATTGTTCGACGTTTACTTATATTATATATCTCGCTAAATTGAAAAGTATATAGATGAAGGAAAGTAAGTTACTTTGCTAAGATCCGCATGCAAGAATGCTTTGCGGATCTTAGCAAAGTAACTTACTTTCCTTCATTATAATGGATTTCCGCAAAGTAACGCCTGATTCTATTAACTATAAGTATATAGATAACATAAGATATAATGTAACCTTGAGCATATCGACAACGTCAGAGGTCCAGTTGGTCTGGTTGAGGAGGGGCACGGTGCGCGTCATGTGCCAGATGCTCTGCGTCGTGTTGTTGCGAATCTGCGAGATATTCATCTTCACCTGCACCATACATATAACTTTTCAAAGATTCTTAAATAACAAGTTAATTAAAGGAAAAAAATAATTGCTAAGATCCGCATGCAAAATTTAAAATGGTGAGTATTATCTAGTTTTTGACAGCCTGCGCAAGCAAACCAATACAGCCACCACTACAACAATACCACTAGGCAATACACACAGTGAAGTCGAGAACACGACACCTGTTTCACTTCAAAACGAGACATAATCAAGTGATATTGACTCTACGACAGTCAGCCGCCGAGTTCACCATTTTAAATTTTTCATGCGGGTCTTAGCAAGTTAACTTTCTTTCCTTTATTATGATGGATTTCCGCAAAGTAACGCCTGATTCTATTAACTAAATTGATTAAAATTCTTGTTTGGAATTTTGACGTACATAAATATACGTCTTTGGGCAAACTCGTAAATATCGGTCACAAAAGTTAAACGCTAATCGCCGCCATTACTCTTCAAGTTTTCATATATTTAAATTAAACTATAATGAAAACAACATTAACAATTAATTTATCAAAAAATAAATAAATTGAAATTATAGTTAAACACTACAACAGTTGTAAATGTACAAAACTAAATTAGGTAGAAAATGCTGGCCAAATGGCTGCCGTTTGTTGGTACCGTGCGCAGCTCGTGGAGTTGCCACGTTGTATACAAAATTAATCACTACGGACTAACAACAACAATACATTAGAAGTATTATCATATTTATTAAACAAAGACTTTTTTAAGAAGGTTTATTATAATATTAAGGAATACATGAATGATGCTAACCCCAGGGAATCAGAAAAAAATCAAACGACGAAAGACGAGACGACAGTATCTTTGTATGTAATCAGTTTTATTATTTCATTTTTGTTTTTAAAACGTCTGTTTTTTGTCTCAATAACTAAATAAATATTTTGTCATTACCCTGAAAACAATTATTTGTCAGCTAGATTTGGCTTAGACTTGATCCCAAAGTTTAGAAATCAGTAGACAGGTTTTTAACTACAAGCTAATCGATTGATAAAAGCTTAGCTACAAATATGACAAAGGTATCGTGAAGGGTCTAACACACCTCTCTCTCGTGCTGCGCCTCCAGCCGTTCGAAGGTAACGGCGCCGAGGATACAATAGGCCACCACCAGACTGATCATCACGAAGTGCGAGAACACCAGCGAGCACAGCTTCCATGTGTAGTACAGCACCTGTAGGTATCAATTTGCATTGTTCATACAAATGTTAGATAATTGAGGTTATGATATTTTGGTTTCAGGTAGACTTCGTAGATGCTCAGCCACTAACATCCACCAACTTTTTAGTAAAAGATATGACAACGATGTTCTCGGGGGCGGCAACTTCCGAATATTGTCGAGAGCTATCAACTGCGCGGGAGATATTATAGTGCCACAAGTGTACACGCAAACCCCGATGCAACACTGATGCGATGAGATCGGAGCTAGTCTAAGATGCACTGTCAGACGCACAGGGACAATCACAGCAAAACGAGATCCGAAACCTGATAATATGTGTTTTAGCACAAATGTTGGTTCCGGCTGGGATTCAAACTAAATAAAATTTAAGTTAACGCTGAGAAATATTTAGATTCTTAGATTATGATAAGTCATTACAGTCGACGTTTGCTACAATTGTCATGTCATGAGAATCGTTAAGCTCTCATTTGTTACCGTTTCCCGATCGATGTTGCATCGGGTTAGCTATCAATCGCAAGACGCGATTTTGCACTGTTTACGAATAAGTAATTAGAAAGTTAATGTAATCCGTGTACGTATACAAAATTATAATAGTTGGCAGCTCCAAAAGGCCTAAATAAGATTCCCAAAGTGGTCGATATCGACACCATGGGGTCGAAATCTGTTTTCCAGGGGTCGATGTAAACGAAAATTGATTTTGGCTCATAATCGACCCCTATTAATTAACACAAGTTCTTATCTGAATTTTTTTTTATTGGATAAAGTGATGAAACGAGCAAAACGTTCACCTGATGGTAAGTGCAACGTCTGTCCATAACAAATGCTGTGTCACCCAGAAAATTTCTGTGTGACACCACGTTGTGTCCATCACCCTGAGACATAAGTTCTTAAGTCTCAAATGCCCAGTGATTACGCTAGCCCACAGTGCCCTTCAAACCGAAACACAGTAATGTTTGCACACTGCTGCTTCACGGCAGAATAACTGGCCCTGGGGTGGTACCTACCTAGACGGATTCCTGCATAGGAATCCTACCACCAGTAAACTTTCAAGATGCTGTGTAAGTTGTGCCACGAGTACTAACTTGTTATAATAATGACTAATGTTTTAGAAGGAAGTAACATAGTTGTACTTTTAAAAAACTCAACAAGTAGACGAGCGTGCACAAGTTCGTACAAGATGAAGGCTTCTAAAGGTATGATCCATGACAAACAAACAAACAAACTTGAACGCAACCAAGTTGTAACAATAAACATAAAATCAAATAAGAAATGTCTTTCAGTGTTGACAAAAAAATTCGTTACATCTGCATTTAATGGTTTATGTGTTTCTTTATTTGACAAAGTGACAAAACGAGCAAAACGTTCACCTGATGGTTAGCGCAACGCCTGCCGACAACAAATGCTGTGTCACCCAAAACATTTCTGTGTAACACCACACTGCGCCCGTCACCCCGAAACATCAGTTCTTATGTCTCATATGCCCAGTGATTACGCTCGCTATCAGTGCCCTTCAAACCGAAACACAATAATGTCTACACACTTCTACTTCACGGCAGAATAACTGGTCCTGGTGTGATATCAACCTAGACGGATTCCTGCATAGAAATCCTACTACCAGTGGTTGGTAATAATAACTAAAATCAGAAATTATACATATGTTAGTGAGAATATTAATATCAAAAATCCTTTTATAAGCTACTGATATATATATGAGGAAGTTTTAATGGGAACAACATTTAGTTTTCATCATATATTTGCTTCGCCTTAACGACACGGCGCTTTAAATCAGCTACCACCACTATAACTTTACAGTGTGGTGGTACCAGACATCACAACATAATCTGCGTAGCTTATTGGTGTAAAATGGCGTGATGATAGGGGCAAGTCAGCCAAAACTAGGCTTCTGTTTGAAGACGTCATCTTCAACCTAACGAAAACTAAGAAAACTTAACAAATCTCTCAAAATTTTGGCTTTGTAAGCGCATCGTAAATCGTAATTCTGATATAATTTGACATACATAAATACAATCACGCCTTTTTCCCATGTAAGGGATAGGCAGAGGCCACTCACGTGGAAGTCGAAAAATTCTTACTCCCCATTGCGTACCTATCAGCAGTATAGTGACAGCATTACATATTATGGTGTTATTATGCACGTATAAAGACTGTCCGTACGATACCTATATAATTCAAAGGTAAAATTAATTTAAATTAAATGTATAGGTAAAATTCCGTGTTGGTTATTTCTTCGCAAGAATCCTGAACAGAAAACAGAATAGAAGAACAGATCGGCTTATATTTAATATTAGTATCACTGTTAATAACTGACCTCCAATCCCCCTGCTAAGCACGGCAATGAGGCCATCATCAGGATTTGATAAAGGCCAATATATCGCTTGAGCAGATGATTATTATAATTGGCACTGGTTGCTATTGCTTGCGAATGTGGTTTGTTTATGTAAAGATAAATGGCGTTTCATATTATTTATTCAGTTTTATCTGATCTATCAATCTAAACTAAGAGTTTTCCAGAAACAAAACTAACAAAGCCGATGAGGTTTAATTTACACAGAAAATATTATACAGCAAAAAGTATCAGTGCAAAAACACAGGCACAATATGATCTAAGGAATGAACGGAAACGGTCTCCGAAACATAGACACCCAATTCACTATAACCCGAAACCAACAATTTGTCTTATACAAATACACCATAGGTCTTGGCTGGAGTAGGTACCTAGGATGCAGACCTCGACGAAGACAGAAGTCGAGAAGAACCAGGACGAAGAAGATAGTTCCGTAGATCACTGCGACATACGGTCTGATTGCTAGATAGACGCTGACAGCCAAGGTCAGAACCGAAATAGTGTTGTTGTTAGATTTTCATTATTTTATTTTTCAGTTGAATAAAACTAATAGATTCGATAAATTAGAGTGCTACAGGATATATGAATTCTCTTAAATCCAACGGTGCGGACGTAAGCTGCCAAAACAAATTTTGTGATACTGCTATATTGGTATATTTTAAGAATTCATCGTAACTGAAAAGCGTTTGGAAAGCTTTTTTTTACTATGTGAATTTGAACACCTAAAACTTTTTTTTTTCTTACGTGGGGAAATCCTGCATGGATACCCGCCTGGCCAGGGGGGCAGCCGGGTTATGTCGGACTCTTACCGACTAAAACCCCACGGTGGTCTCCATCAGTGCTTAAGAGGGGTCACGGGATCTCCGTTCGGAACGCAACCGTGACCCCTCCATCGTTTTGCTAAAAAAACTTACCTTAGCACATTTGCTGGGCGGTGGCGGTGGCGGGTAATCCACCACGCGCTCAACACGCGTCTCGCGTCGCGACATAGTGTTCGCCGTATGAAAAACCTTAATCTATATCACTTTCACTATCCACTTCATTTCAGATAGAATTTATTATAACTACCCATAGTCCGTTAAATTCACGATCAAGGATTACACTGTTTACAATATCACATAGATTTTTTTGTAGGTTTGTTCAAAAATTATTCTTCTCGTATCCTCAATTACATGAATAAACCAGGCCCCAATACATCACTAAAGTACACCTAAAAAAAGTAGCAAATTCATCAAGTTTGCTCTAAATCTCATAAACTGTTACTCAAATATACAATCATGTTTAATACTGCACTGAAAGATTCACGTCCCAAATAGACTAACGGGAGCTATTCGTCAAACTCACTCAATAAATTACTGCCTCGGCTGATATAAAATATTATCCACTATATATTTTTCATTTAGCGTAATCCGGTATACCGTGTTATGATATGTTAGTTTCAATATTTACACTATTTGTATGTAACGTCAGACCGACCGCTGCGCGTGCTCCGCGCCGTATATATCTGGAGTTGGGAACGCGTCCCGCCTCGTGGTTTTACGATCAATGCTCAGGGTTACCACGTTATCCAAAATATAAAGAAGCATCAATTAAATAAAACTAATTTCCACGGATTTTATCGCGTTTAGTCCGTAAAAATTAGTTTTATTTAAATGTGTAGTATTCGCGTAAATAAAAGAAAACATTAGCATTAATTAAAATCAGTTTTACTCCGCGATGACCTTCTTCAACTTAAATATCTAACAAATTTTTATTATGATCTACAACTGTAAGAACTTTTTACAAAAAATAGTTAATTCTATCCTTTATCATTGTTTTGATAAAAACAATACTTTTAACCGAGTAAAAAAGATTATCGAAAATTAATACAGCCTTAACTACACACGAAACACAAGAAATTGTTTCTCGACTTTCATCGTCACCTCACTTCCAACTAATTCCATGTTATCAATGGAATTGTAAGCTGACAAATAAGACGAAATTAATTCTGAATTTTAGTTTCTACAAAAAGTAGTTGATACGAACAACTTTAATTTTGATTGACCTTAGCAAAGTAATTTCGTTTTTCTACCATTATCCCGGCTCTCATGATGCAGTAACTAAACGATTGATTTCTGCGCTACTGATCGCGGGTTTAATACCCTATCTTTACAGATCGTTGTTCCCGGTCTGGGTGTTCATCATTACATACATACATAAGATCACAATGTATCCCATAAGGGGTAGTCAGAGACTGGGAACTCACTGCAAAAACAGATGACTGTCACAATCCACGTTTCACCAAAACAATATAATGCACTTGGTGTGATAGGTGGTGAGCCCATCGCCACCATGCGCTGTTGGGTGCACAGTGCAGTTTAATTCCTCCTTACATTTACGAGATCCATTTGATGAGATGGAGTGGTAGTATTCTTTTAACGAGTCGCCACCACACGGCCCACGTTGATCATTAGCCAGTTTAATTTGATGAAACTGGTACTAAATAGAAATTCACGTCACAATAACAAATTAGGTTTATTAATCATGACCAAACTTCAAATACACATGATAATATCCAAATCCGTTTGGTCACTGTACCGAAGTTTACGTGCCGCCCGCCTCCATGAATGTGGGTCGCGGACGGAAGCACTACGCGGTTCATAGCCACCGAAATAATGCTGGCCCTGATTTATACGGAAATTATATGATGCCCGTTTTCTACAGCGCATAGGATTTATTTATAATCCTCATTCAAAATTTTGGTGGTATCGAATTTTTTGGTTGTCGGTAGTAAGGTAAGGGTAAGCTCGTTTGTATTGTTTTTATTGGATGAAGTGACAAAACGAGCAAAACGTTCACCTGGTGGTAAGTGCAAAGTCTGCCCATACTAGATGCAATGTCATGAACATTCCTGTGTGGCACCAAATTGCGCCCGTCACCCTGGGGTATCAGTTCTTCAGTCTCATATGCCTAGTGATTACTCTAGCTCTCAGTGCCCTTTAGACCGATACACTGTAATGTGTGTACACTACTGCTTCACGGCAGTATAACTGGCCTGGGGTGGTACCTACCGGGACGGATTCAGAAATGGAAATTGTTGCAATTACCAACACGTTAACGATTTGCTCGTCTTTCGTAATATTGAAGTAGAAACATGAATACGGTGGCCTTGTA
This sequence comes from Luehdorfia chinensis, assembly GCA_019845155.1. NCBI lineage: Eukaryota > Metazoa > Arthropoda > Insecta > Lepidoptera > Papilionidae > Luehdorfia > Luehdorfia chinensis. The sequence continues at coordinate 5,439,306 of JAHVAK010000390.1, forward strand.
GTGAGTGAGAATCAAATAAAGTAGCAGTCTATAAACATCCTGAAAAAAAAGTAGGAACTCTAGCGCACAGGTCTACTTTTTTTTAATTTAATAAAATGATGAAACGGGCAAAACGTTCTCCTGATGGTAAGTGCAACGTCTACCCATAACAACTGCTGTGTCACCCAGAACATTTCTGTTTATCACCACAATGCGCCCGTCACCCTGAGACATCGGTTCTTAAGTCTCATATGCCCAGTGATTACGCTAGCCCTCAGTGCCCTTCGAACCGAAATACAGTAATTTTTACACACTACTGCTTCTACTACGGCAGAATAACTGGCATTGGGGTGGTACCTACCTAGACGGTCTTGCATAGAAATCCTACCACCAGTTAAGCCTAAGCACTCTTAAGCCTAAACCACATATTTCAGTTCTTATTTTTAAATTTCATTTCTATCTTTTCGCGAGGGTTGCTAGGAAAATAAACATATTGAACGATATTGATTAAATGTTTTATTTACAAATACACCTGGTACATTATACGCTCTTAAATAGGGTAGGTACAATAAATGCAATTTGTCATTGTTCGCAAATATCATCATCATCACTTCAGCCTATCACTAGTCCACTGCTGAACATAGGTCTTCCCCCTTGATTGCCACAAAGGTTTGTAGCTCTCATTTTGGAGGGGATTCTGCTGTAGTTGCCGCGCTTGGCAGGCGGGTTGGCAACCGCAGTTTATTTAAATTAATTGGACAGTATAATAAATACTGTTATTAATATTTAAATAAAACTACTTTTTTACGGATTTTATCGCGTTTAATTTTTGAACTATTTTTACCCGACGTTTCGGACGCTTTACAGCACCCATGGTCACGGGGGGACTGAGGTGACAGTTGTCCCGATGTCATAGTTAACCCGGAGTACCTTCAGCTTTTAATTATTATTTGTAGTCCGATCTACGCAGAAAGAGCTTACTGTGTCTTGAAGCCTTGCAGTGGTATGCTTGGTTTTTGATTTAATTTTATTAATAATAGGATCCCAAGCCGGTGGTAATACCCAACCATCTTCCCTATTGAAATTAGGATGTTTTTTAATTTCAATAGCCTCGCGAATCATCCTTGGTAGGAATCGGTGTTCTTTTGCAAGGATTTGTGGTCTATCAAATCTGATGTAATGGTTGGGATGATCCAGAACATGGTCACAGACTGCAGACTTCCTAGAGCGTCGATGCTTCACATCAGCTATGTGTTCTTTAACGCGGGTTTTAATGGATCTTTTAGTTTGCCCTATGTAAGAGAGACCACATTCACAATCCAGCTTGTATACTCCTGCATCTTGTAGAGGGATGTTACACTTGACAGATGGTAAAAACTGACTTATCTTCTTCGGCGGCTTGAAAAATGTTCTTATAGAAGCTCGCTTCAAGATATAGCCAATCTTGTCCGTGACTCCTCTGACATATGGAAGAACAGCAGGTACACGCTCGACTGTGGCCGGCTTCACTCGGTCACTGCGACGAAGGCGCGGAACCCGAAGCTTGTTGTCTTGCAAAACTTGCTTGACATGCTGAAGCTCGGCGGCCAGGTGTTTACTGTCACAGATCCCTTGTGCTCTCTGAAACAAAGATTTACCCACGGTAGCTAACTGTGAAGGATGGTGGTGAGATTCACCATTTAAATACCTATTTGTATGGGTCTTTTTTCTATACACAGTGTGAAACAAGGTGTTATTAGGATTCCGAATTACTAACACATCCAGAAAAGCTAAAGAATTATTTGCCTCTAACTCCATTGTAAATTGAATTTTAGAGTTTAGGGAGTTAAGGTGGTCTAGAAATGCAGTTACTTTATGCGATGGTAAAATTGTGAAAGTATCATCTACATACCGCTTGTAGAATCTTGGATTTACAGGAGAAGTACGGAGGGCTTTCTCCTCAAAGTCTTCCATGAAAATGTCGGCGACAATGGGAGATACTGGAGAGCCCATCGCCACACCATCTACTTGCTTGTAGTACTGTTCCTTCCACAATAGATAGCCAGATGTAAGGCAATGTCTAAGTAGTTCTGCATATTCTGCTGGCATGTTGTTCTCCGCTAGCTTCCTGGATACAATTGAGATGCAGTCTTCTACTGGTAGGCATGTGAATAGTGACTGGACATCAAAACTGACCATAGTTTCATTGTCAGTAAGATGTAGGTCTTTAATCTCACTGACAAAATGGTATGAATCCTTTGTGTGTGCTCTTGTGTGTCCTCTGAGCGGTGAGAGTATTTTCGCTACATGCTGAGCCAATCTATAAGTTGGTGAATCGATCTGGCTCACTATTGGACGTAATGGAGCATTTGGTTTGTGTATTTTAGGTAACCCATACAACTTCGGTGGTTTGGCACATGATGGTATTACCGAATTTACGTCCAGATTCAATTTTTCGGAGTATTTCTTTGCTAGCTCGCTAGTTGTTTTCAGCGTGTTCGCGGTTGGGTCTGATTTAACCTTGTTATAAATATTTTCTTCCGACAAAAGTTGTTCAATTTTAAAATTATAATCTTACGTATCCATTACTACCGTAGCGTTTCCTTTATCCGCGCGGAGGATCGTGAGTTCCGGTCTGTTCCGTAAGTTGTTCAACGCTTTAAATTCGTCTTTGGGAAGATTTAGTTTGGGCACTGAACTTCGACGTAACATAGACGAAATGTCTTGACGCATGGCCTCCAAATCTTCCTTACCGATATTATTTTTATACAGACAATCTTCGACACTACAGATAATTTCTTCGTACGGGATTTTTCGCGGTGTTATTGCGAAATTCATTCCTTTCGATAATACGTTTAATGTTGGTTCATCCAGTGTTTGTTTTGACAGATTATAGACCGCGCGTAGTCTATGATCTTTGTCTGTTGTCAACGGTAACTTTCCGTTCATACGTTGAGATTTGTATTTGACATTTAATTTGTTCGTTAATTTTTGGTATTTATCTATATGTTTATTTTTGCATTCATTATATTTAGCTGTTTCGCGCTTATTTAAAGTTTCAATGCAATTGTTAAAATCAAATGTCGTTAAGATAGATTTTAATTCACTGGATGAATTGTCTATGGCCGTATTTATGGTGTGTAGATCGGTACGTTTTTGCTGAATTACCGTCCTTAGCAACTTTTTACTTGCCTGGCTTAGGATCTTCGCGCTTCCTCGAATGTCCTTTTTAGCTGATATTTTGACACACGTAGGAATGAGATCATGGTCTCTGCATCTCTTCAAGAAATTCAAAGATGTTATGAATCTTGCGCGCTTGGTCTTGAGATCTTCTAACCGGCGTATTTTATTTGCGATTTCCAGTCCGTACTGGTTCACATAATGTTTTCTTTTATTTACGCGAATATTACACATTTAAATAAAACTACTTTTTTACGGATTTTATCGCGTTTAATTTTTGAACTATTTTTACCCGACGTTTCGGACGCTTTACAGCACCCATGGTCACGGGGGGACTGAGGTGACAGTTGTCCCGATGTATTACCACCGGCTTGGGATCCTATTATTAATAAAATTAAATCAAAAACCAAGCATACCACTGCAAGGCTTCAAGACACAGTAAGCTCTTTCTGCGTAGATCGGACTACAAATAATAATTAAAAGCTGAAGGTACTCCGGGTTAACTATGACATCGGGACAACTGTCACCTCAGTCCCCCCGTGACCATGGGTGCTGTAAAGCGTCCGAAACGTCGGGTAAAAATAGTTCAAAAATTAAACGCGATAAAATCCGTAAAAAAGTAGTTTTATTTAAATGTGTAATATTCGCGTAAATAAAAGAAAACATTCTGTTATTAATATGTCAAAATCTTTAGGTAATAAAATGTATGCATCAATTTTTTCTAAATTAGTTATTATGTCTTAAAAATTCGTGATGGGAATCAAAAGATTGTTCAACTAACCATCTACGCAGAGCTCTCTAACCCTTTCAGACAACTGCTTGAAACGATCTGGTATTCTATTATCTAAAATAGGTCTGCCCAACCCCAGGCCCGCGGACACATAGTGGCCCGCCGGCGCATTTGAATTTGCCCGCAAAGATCATTGGAAAACAAGATGTGCAATCTAGTTTTGCAATTTGATAGCAGGTTTGCTTGAACGTCATTATCATCATCATTTCAGCCTATCACTAGTCCACTGCTGAACATAGGCCTCCCCCATAAATAGCCACAAAAGCTTGTGGCTCTCATTTTGGAGGGATTTTGCCATAGCTGCCACGCTTGGCGGGCGGTTTAGCAACCGCAGTTTATTTATTCAGATGTTTCAGAAAGTTGCTGCTGCCCATCTCCAGGTTTTCAGTTTCCCTCTGTCGACATTTACAACAGCCACGGGATGTGATGGGGTGGTAGATTCTCTTAGGACGCCACCACCGACACCAGACGCCACACGGCTAAAAGTGTACTCAACTCCAACATATGTTACAAACAAATGTAACTCCCTAAGTATGAAACAATTTCAGACTTGATTTTGCTTTCGGCCTCCGTTTTAAACCCGATTATCAATAAATAACTGCCTGAAAACCCTCTGCAAAGGTGGCATTATCCAATCTAGCTTAGATTGGATAAATGAAGCTAATTTATTTAATTAAGATGAGTCACTTGGTCATTTATTTTCTTTACTGTCTGTGGCCTGCGTAAAATAAACTGACCACTTGACTGCGCCGTTCGCTCTTGTTCGGTTCTCGGGGTGCAGCTCCTTAAGCCTCTAGCATAATGTTTTATAGCCTAGAATCTTTCTTGTAATCGGGCCAGCGAATAAATAAATAATATAGCAAATCGGATCAGTACTTCCTGAGATTAGCAGTCAAACATACAAACTCTTCAGCTTCATTATAGTAATATGATAATAATTGAGTTGTCTGTTTGTAATAATAAAATAACAGCTTTTTACTCAATGCTTATGAAAGTATATAGGTTCCTTAAGAGTAAAAAAAAATTTTGTCTGTTTGTTCCGCTGTACCGACTTCGACGAGATATTCACTGACAAATAGCTGATATTATAGCGGGTGACTTAGGCTACTTTAATTTTAGAAAAATAATTATATTTCCGCGCAAAAAAAATTAAAACTCCAAAATCCGATTCAATTAGGGAAGCATATATGTATATCATCGATCGGGGTCGGCTTTTTTATGCGGGTGAAGCCGCGGGGCACAGTTGCCCCATAATAATGATGACCATAATGAGATCCGCCGTCTGTAATTGAATCACAGTTATGGCAAGGCTGAAAAATACGAGTAGGTTTGGCGGCGCTGGTCTAGCACATAGCATTATTATTCTTTTGAAACCACATGCTCTTTAGAACTATGTTAAGTATTACGTTTTTTTTGGTTTCTTATAGATACATAGATAACTCGTTTATTTGGTCATTACAACACACATACAATTTATATATACATTGATTTTTACATTACAAGAATGATACCCAAAACACTGCAAAACATTGAAATACACAATAAACAATATCATGAAAAAAATTATTAAATTATGTAATTTTGAGGAGAAGAAGACGGCTTAGATAGCATGTGCTGCAGTGATACAATAAGGCCATAGCTCAGTGCATCTTTGCTCAATGAACAAGCACTAATTTTCAGCTACAACCCAGATATATTTCTTATCCTTATATTTCTTGTTGTAACATCTTTGTTAGTTATTAATATAAATTACTATTAATCATCTTGCTTCCAGAACTATAGGCAGATTTTCCTTCACAAATTTGCCAACTTTTGATATTAAAAGACAGGGAAAGGATATCTTTAAATAATTAAGATATGGCTTGCAATATATATCAGGTACTAATTTAAAAATGGCACTAATGCATCGATATGGGCAATAAATCCTTTTTTGGAGTCTAGTCTCTAGTGTCATTATCCCAAATTATTATACCTTATCTTATCGGTTCCACATACGCGAATATAATAGTCATGGCTGTTTTTTAAATGCTAATTTAGTTAGTTTTTACAATTCAAACACAAACCTTTTGATTCTACCGCAAACCATGTTTATTTACTGTTCACATCTGATATTTGAGTCATTAATTAAACCTATATATGTAATACAAGTACCATTCTGTAGTTATCTATTATGTTAAAATTTTCATTTAATTTTTCTAATTAATTACATAGTGTTGTTTTTATTACAATTATTACATATTGAATGTCAATGTTGTTATTAAGTCTTTTGCATTATGTTCAAGTGAAGATTTGTTTGTTGATTGCAACGGTAACTGAAACGTTATTGTAAATAAAGTTATTTTATTTGATGATGTCAGGTAGATCATTTATAAATAATGGGCCAAGTATACTGCCTTGTGGAACACCAAAATACTTACTTCTAAATTCAAACCTATAATTATATTCTATTGTTTTGTTTAAAATTATTTGTGTCATTTCCATACTGTCACCTGTTTTTCAGATAACTGTAAATATATTTAACTGTAAAAATATAGTGTTTAACACATACAAGTGAATAAGTAATAAAATACTTATAACTATTTAAATATGTACTTTATAGATGATTTACAATGTAATCCAAAGACAGCACCTAAAGGAATCCCTAAATATTCCATTTACAATTTTATTTTATACTAGTTGTCCAAACGCCGGCGCCAAATAAGCCGACCACATCACTGCGCCGTACGGCATTGTATGTGTACCTCGCTGGCTCAAGCATTCACAGTTCGGCCCTTCTCATTAAATTTTTTGGTTCTCAGCTTGTGCTCATTCAGGAAGTAGCCAGACGTTTTATAGCCTGGAACAGGTCGAAATCGGTTTCCCAGAGGTAGACATCGAAAACTGATTTTGGGGTTCGACGAGGTCTAAAAATCGACTCCTGTTATTTACGAAAGTTCTTATTTGAAAATTTCAAGATACTGTATTAGTTGTGTAAAGTGTACCAACTCGTTATAAGAATGACTAATATTTTAGTGCACAAGTACGTACAAGATGAAAAAGTTTTTAAAGTATTTTAGCTATGGGGGTCTGAGGTTCATTTTAGAAAAGGGTTCTCTTCCCCAAAATAGTTTGGAAAACACTAGCCCAGTACCTTTGTCAATAAACAGCCTATCCAATATAAATCTGAAGAAGTATTAATCCGATTTTAATATCAGATTAGTACTTTTTTAGATTAATGTACTCAAACATACAAGCTTTCCACTTTCTAAATAGTAAGAAGTAAGATTAATTAATTACACAAAAACTGGGCTTGGAGTATCCATACACAGAAATATGTAAAAGCTTAAAAAATAACAATCTTAATAGATTTTTAATTAAAACAAATTTTACGGATTTCATCGCGTTTAATTTTAACTATTTATGTTTCGAGTGATTTACAGCACCCATGGTCACGGGGGGACTGAGGTCACAGATGTCCTGATGACATAGTCAACCCGGAGTACCTTCAGCGTTTAATTATTATTTTTGGTCGTATCTACGCAGAAAGAACTAACTGTTTTTTTTTATTTGATAATCTGACAAAACGAGCGAAACATTCATCTGATGCTAAGTGCAACGTCTGTCCATTACAAATGCTGGGTCACCCAGAAGATTTCTGTGTGACACTACACTGCGCCCGTCACCCTGCGACATGAGTTCTTAAGTCTCATATGCCCAGTGATTGCGCTAGCTCTCAGTGCCCTGCAAAACAAAACACAGCAATGTTTGCACACTACTGCTCTCAATGTTTGCTCATGACAGAATAACTGACCCTGGGATGATACCTACTTAGACGGATCCCTGCATAGGAATCCTACCACCAGTTTCTTGACGTCTTGAAGTGGTATGCTTGGTTTTTGATATAATTTTATCAACTACAGGATCCCAAGTTGGTGGTAGTACCCAACCATCTTATCTATTGAAATTAGGATGTTTTTTTAATTTCAATAGCCTCGCGAATCATCCTTGGTAGGAATCGGTGTTCTTTTGCGAGGATTTGTGGTTTATCAAATCTGATGTTATGTTTGGGATGATCCTTAACATGGTCATGGTCTCCGGGTTAACTATGACATCAGAACATCCGTCACCTCAGTCCTCCCGTAACCATGGGTGCTGTAAAGCACTCGAAACTTCAGTTTATAAACAGTTAAAATTAAACGCGATAAAATCCTTAAAATTAGTTTTATTTAGATCGCGTAATAAGAAATCATTATCGTTTTTCTATCACACCATATTTCATGATATAGTTAATAGAATCAGGCGTTACTTTGCGGAAATCCATTATAATGAAGGAAGGTATCAAGCGATGATAATGCCTCGTTTTGGGGCGAAACACGTGTCGTGTTCTCGACTTCAGTGGTGTATATAATCTAGTGGTGGTATTGTAGTGGTTGGTGGAGGGTACCTGGTGGCGGTTCCTGGTGGCGGTGTTAGTTTGCTTGTGCACGCTACTGAGGGAGGGCGGGCGGTGCTCTTCAAAAAACTAGGTAATATACACCATTTTTATATTTTGCATGCGGATCTTAGCAAAGTAACTTACCTTCCTTCATCATAATATAGTGTTCAAATTGTTTTTGAAGCCTTTGATAATAATGCAAATACACATTTTGATAAATGGATTGTGTAGAAAGGATTCAATTAAAAAGTGTCAGCGAACGTCGGTTTAAATGCATCTTTGATCCTAGATAAAATGTTATTTTTGGTGCTGACTTTAGTTTATTCGGACGTCAGATTCCGCGATCATGGCCTCGCTGTACATTTATCCTCTCCGCCTTTTGATGTTAATGCTTTATGAGTCTATTATTTTGTTATTATTTATTTTCTTTATCTAAGTGTTTAATATAACTTATTAAACACTTAGATAAAGAATAGTAACTCCTGCTCATTATAAGAGAAGGATTCTGAAGACTGTTCTAGCCTTGTCATGAGCTGATCCGAGCCCTATAAATTCGTGTGCTTTTTTTTTAATTTTTGTAAATAAATGCATTGACGGTGTTTAGTTTGTAAGTTCTAATTATCTGTGGAATCTTTATTGGTTTATGTGCTACAGCTGTTTTTGTAATTTATAAATTATGTCATATGTATGTTTCCCTTAAAAAATAAATAAATAAATAAATTGTTAATGAAGATTTAGTCTAGCAACGCGACGTGACGACTTCTTCGTGTGGCTCCTTGTTAGAGACTGTAGGGACGCGAGGAGCAGCTGCTATCTGTTCAGCCTCACGTATGGTGTCAGGCAGACGTGTGTTGAGGGTTTCTGGCGTAGTCAACATCAGTGCACCAGCAATTAGAGCGGTTGCACCGAACAGCACTGACGGTAGCCAGTCTACGTAGATCGCCTGTGAGTGATGGCAATTAATACCTTAGAATGGTGATGCAACAAACGTCAAAATTTCGTACACACTCACATATATATAAAAAAGGAGAACCTATTCTGTCTGCAGTTTAATTCCTTACTCGCCTTTTACGAGATCCATTGGATGAGATGGAGTGGTTGTATTCTTTTAACGAGCCACCACCACACGGCTAAACTGCACTGTGCACCCAACAGCGCATGGTGGCGATGGGCTCACCATCTATCACACCAAGTGCATTATATTGTTTTGGTGAAACGTGGATTGTGGCAGTCATCTGTTTTTGCAGTGAGTGCCCAGTCCCTGACTACCCCTTATGGGATACAGTCGTGATCTTATGTACGTATGTATTTTGTCTGACGGTCTTTATGAGCGATTAATCCGCTCGAGAACTAACTAAAACCATTGTCATAAATTTTATACAAGTTATAGACTCTGCGGTGTGGTAGAGGTTTAAGAGAATCTACCACGTCATCTCATCCCGTAGGTGTCGTTAAAGTCGACAGAAGGAAAATTAAAAGCCGAAGATGGGCAGCAGTAATAAGATAGTAATAAGATTTTATAGAGTAGTAGCTGCTGCCCGCGACTTCGTCTGCGTGGATAAAGGTTTCTTAAATAACCCGTAAGAACTATTTAATTTAACGGGATAAATTAATAATTTAGTCAGACCGGTTCAGCGGTTGAATCGCAAAAAGGTGACAAACAGACAGAAGGACAGAGAGTTACTTTCGCATTTATAATATTAGTATGGATGGATAATTCGCCTTGATTCTGCTATTCTTTTTTTTTTACTTATCTATCTAAACAAATCCGACAATCGCCATGAAACGGCGAAGCTACAGCTAGTAAACAAAAAAAAACAATTGGTTACTAGCAGCGCCATCTGTTTCTTTTTACACATTACCTCAATTTATGTTATGCACAAATGCTATCCCGGATTCGAACCCAGGAGCCAAGATGTTTTTTTATCAAATAAAGTGACGAACCGAGCAAAACGTTCACCTGATGGAACGTGCAACGTTTACCCATAACAAATGCTGTGTCATCCAGAACATTTATGTGTGACACCACACTGCGCCCGTCACCAAGAGACATCAGTTCTTAAGTTTCATGTGCCCATTAATTACGCTAGCTCTCAGTGCCCTTCGAACCGAAACACTGTCATGTTTGCACACTACTGCTTCACGGCAGAATAACTGGCACTGGAGTGGTACCCACCTAGACGGATTCCTGCATAGAAATCCTACCACCAATAAAGTCAGTTACTCTGATCACTGCAATACAAGAATCTGACTACCAAGTGCCAGTGATACTCAGGAGAGCACTGATAGCTAGTTTAATTCCTGGTCATAAGAGACTTAAGGACTGATGTCTCCGGGTGACGAGCGCAGTGTGTTGACACAGAATTTGTTTATGGGCAAACGTTGCACTTGGTCGGTGTACGTGGTTTCGCATCAGGTGATCGATTTGTTCAACGCGTCACTACCTTTCATAAGAAAGCAACTCACCAGCAACGGCATCTGCGGCGCGACGATGGAGCCGACGCGGCCCACCATGGAGCAGAAGCCGAGCAGCGAGTGGCGCGCGTGCGTCGGGAACAGCTCCGATGTGTACATGTAGATGCCGCTGAACGCCTGCGTGATGGCGATCTTGCCGACCAGGTACAACAGCGTAGCCAGCCACGGTATCGCTACAATAATAAATTGGCATTGTATTTTTTGAAGAAAAGTAACGACAGACGGCCGCCGAGTACTCGGCGGCCGTCTGTCGTAGAGTCTATTACGCTTGATAATACCTCGTTTTGGGGCGAAACACGTGTCGTGTTCTCGACTTCAGTGGTGTATATTATCTAGTGGTAGTATTGTAGTGGTTGGTGGAGGGTACCTGGTGGCGGTTCCTGGTGGCGGTGTTAGTTTGCTAGTGCACGCTACTGAGGGAGGGCGGGCGGTGCTCTTCAAAAAACTAGGTAATATACACCATTTTTATATTTTGCATGCGGATCTTAGCAAAGTAACTTACTTTTCTTCATTATAATGGATTTCCGCAAAGTAACGCCTGATTCTATCAACTAATTGTATTTTTTTTATAGACTAGTGGGCAAAGAAGCAGGTGGCTCATGTGATGGCAAGTGATCACCGCTGCCCATGAACACCTACAGTACCAGAGGAATAGCAGATGCGTTGCAGGACTTATCTTTCTTATCTCAATACTATAACAAAGCTAGGGAGCTTGTGACATACGTACTAGTCACGCCTTTTCCCCATATAAGGGGTAGGCTGAGACAACACTCGTTGCCTACATTCCGTCCCAACGGGAAACGAGACGTGATGGGTGGAGAATCTCGTCGCCGCCATTTTGGTACGAATCAAAAAACTTCTTACTCCTCATTGCGTTCCCACGAGCAATATAATGACAGTTTTGTATATAGTGGTGTTATTCTGCACAAATAAAGGCTGTCCGTACAATACCTTAGTCACCTCTTACGACACCTCGGTAGGAACGAGGCAGGTGCGGGACTTCCATCGGCTGGAAAATACTATATCATCATCATCATCATCATTCAGCCTTTGGCGGATGATATTGCCTGCTACCCGCCAGGTCAGATGGTCTGATCTGGGGAGGACGGTCTGATCTCCTCCTTCTAATAATATTTAGATGTTGTATATATAGTTCGCATTTTAGAAAACTTTCATAGCGCGATTATGGAATGAAATATTTCTTGAGCTTCTCATGTCGCGACATAGTTGTCGCTACAAGCCTATTACTAGTCTACTGCTAAACATAGGCCTTCTCCAGAGATTTCCACAAAAGCTCTCATTTCTTCATATTTTAAACAGCACGTTCTTACGTCACGTCTAAAGCTGATTGGGAAATTTTGTTGTGATTAAATTGTTGCTGTCTCTTACTTTTATTCACGATGAGTAAGAGACAGCGTTATTTTTTTGTATCTCCAACCCTATGGGGCTCCTCTTAATACCATTACTGAATATTTCAGGGAATAATTTAAATTTCAAAGTTAAATTTACTTTTATTTTTAGAAATTTTTGTTTACGATTGATATGTTAGCAATTGATTTTACTATGGTAGGATTCCTATGCAGGAATCCGTCTAGGTAGGTACCACCCCAGGGCCAGTTATTCTGCCGTGAAGCAGTAGTGTGCAAACATTACTGTGTTTCGGTTTGAAGGGCACTGTGAGCTAGCGTAATCACTGGGCATATGAGACTTAAGAACTCATGTCTCAGAGTGACGGACGCAGTGTGGTGTCACACAGAAATGTTCTGGGCGACACAGCATTTGTTATGGGCATACGTTGCACTTACCATCAGGTGAACGTTTTGCTCGTTTCATTACTTTATCCAATAAAAAAAGAGTTAATCAAAAAGAGCCTTGGAGGGAGGAAAATGGTTCCTGAAAAAAGTATCAATAAACATCACAGTGCCGTGTGGTAGCGGCTTAAGAGAATCTACCACGCTATCTCATCCCGTGGGTGTCGTAAAAGTCGACAGAGGGGAAATTAAAACCAAAAGATGAGCGGCAGCATCTTCCTGGAACATAAGAAAATATAAACTGCGGTTGCCAATCCGCCTGCCAAGCGAGGCAACAATGGAAAATGACGCCCAAAATGAGAGCTACAAACTTTTGCAGAAATCTATGGGGGTGGCCTATGTTCAGCAGTGGACTAGTGATGGCTGAAATGATGATGATGAAAAATCAATCATAACAGAAGTCGTTTATGAAGTAGATATATGAGTATTAAACGATGAATTGCATACTCACTTTTAGGTACAAACGTAAGGGCGACGCAAGAAATTCCGCAAACAACATACGCGGTCAGCAGCGTCCTTTTCCTTCCTATGCGATCCAGCACCAGTGCGTTGCAGATCACCGCGATCACCTCCACGCTCACAACCAACATGTAGTTAGTGTATTTATCACCAGCCAATGTCACCGAATTGATTGCCAGCCCGTAGAACACGAAAGTGCACGTGATCCACCACCAAGAGCAAATCGCGAGACGTTTCATGATGATAGGGGAGTGCAATACTTGAATCCATAACCCCTTTTCTTCCTCCAAATCGTTCTTCTCTTCCGTTGTTTTGACTTTCTCCTCCATCTTTAAGTGCTCCATTGTTTCATCTGATAGAGTAACATTGTTCATTTTCGCGGCCTTCATTATTATTTTCACAGCCTCTTCTTTCCTGTTTCGCGACAACAGCCAGCGAATGCTCTCGGGCAGAAAATAAATGTAAGAAAGAAATAGCAAAGATGGAGGATAGGCGACCAGTATGAAGGTACGCCAGTATTGAAAGGTTTTTGCTGTCAAAGCGAAACTCAGCGCTCCTAGCACCAACAAAATGCCCAAAAACGCTGTGGTGAGAACTCGCTTTCGTTTGACCTAAAAGCTCGATCGCTGGAAATTGAAAGTTATATTGTTAATTTTTTTATTAAATAAAGTAACGAAACAAGCAAAGCGTTCACCTGATGATAAGTACATCGTCTGAACCAACGAATGCTGTGTCACCCAGAACAATTATGTGTGACACCTCACTGCGCCCGTCACCCTGAGACATCAGTTCTAAAGTCTCATATGCCCAGTGATTACGCTAGCTCTCAGTGCCCTTTAAACCGAAACACAGTAATGTTTGCACACTACTGCTTCACGACAGAATAACTGGCCCTGGGGTGGTACCTATCTAGACGGATTCCTGCATAGAAATCCTACCACCAGTAAATTTGACACGTTTGATTGCAAACAGCAAAAAAAAGTAGTTATAGTCACAGCCTTAGGGCGGATTTCACCGTTGAAACTAAACGCGATCAGTTCAAGCTGAACAAAGTTTAAGCGTTTAACTGAGTTCAATGCTACTGTTTGCATTTCACCAATATCAACTGAACGCGATTAAAGCTAAACGCGTTTCAAATTCTGAACGCCCAATTTTCGACGTTCAGCTCTTTAAACGCGTTTAGAGAGCTGTCACTGTCAATTGCACAACTATGTAAACACAATAAATATTTTTAATACGTTTTGTTTATTGTTTGCATACCTGTGTGTCTTATGCATGAAAACAGGCTGTTTGATGTCGCAAAATAATTAATACATCGAGTTTTTGTTTTAGATTGTGACGATATTTCACGTAAACTTCGTTTTTCTGAACGCGATCAAAATGGAGCCGGTGAAATCGGTTAGACGAAAACCGAGTTCAAATGATACATTTGAACTAAGTACATTAAAACGTGGTTTAATTAAACTTGGTTTCCAAAGCGATCGGTGAAATCGGGTCTTAGTCGTATAATTTATTGCTTCATGTGTTTTTACAACATGTTATTTAAGCAACGAGAACCATGTTACGAATGCAATTTATAAACAATTTATATGTGTCACCTATGATAAAATACGCGAGTGACCTGGGTTCGATTCCCGGTGCCGGCACCACTAAAATTGTTAATTGCAATTTTAAGTGCCGATTTACCACCTGCATGTCTGATAAATAAAAAAAAATATTTCGAACACATGTGCAGTCCGCCAACCCGCATTGGAGCAGCTTGGCGGATTGTTCCTAGCTCCAAAACCCTGTCAGAAATGAGAGGAGGCCTGTGCTCAGCAGTGGGACATTTATAGGCTGAAACTTTACTTTTACTTTATACTAGATATAAACTTATGTACTAGATAATCGTAACCAGTAAATAATAATGAAAATTGCACAAAATAATACTAATAATGATTATAATTAATACAAAAAGCAAACCGAGAAACAAACTGAATTGCAATATTTTTTTTTTGTTCATTTGCGGATGTATGTAATATTAAATGAAATTTAGCCAGCTAGATAAAGCTCGCGACTACGTCGGCTCGTGGACTTAAGTTTTATAAAAATCCCGTGGCAGCTCTTTGATTTTCCGGAAAAAAAAGTATCCTGTGTCCAGGTTGCAAGGTATCTCTGTTCCGAGTTTCGTCAAGATCGACTCAGCGGTTAAACCTGTGAAAAGGTAACAAACAGACAGAGGGACAGAGAGAGTTGCTTTCACATTTATAATATTAGTAAGGATTTATTCAGCCTTTATAATCAATATGAGGTTGTAACTCGTCCATTTTTATGTGTGGTTATCGTAAGAGTATACTTCTTATTCTCCACACGGCATACTACAAAGTTTGGAAAGACACAGAAATGAAGGAAAGTAAGTTACTTTGCTAAGATCCGCAAAGTATTAAGTATCGGCCGAGTATCGGCGGCCGTCTGTCGTAGAGTCAATGACGCTTGATAATGTCTCGTTTTGGGGCGAAACACGTGTCGTGTTCTCGACTTCAGTGGTGTATATTATCTAGTGGTAGTATTGTAGTGGTTGGTGGAGGGTACCTGGTGGCGGTTCCTGGTGGCGGTGTTAGCTTGCTTGTGCACGCTACTGAGGGAGGGCGGCCGGTGCTCTTCAAAAAACTAGGTAATATACACCATTTTTATATTTTGCATGCGGATCTTAGCAAAGCAACTTACTTTCCTTCATTGTAATGGATTTCTGCAAAGTAACGCCTGATTCTATTAACATACAGAAAGACAATAAGCTGTTGCGTATGTGGCCTATTTCGTGAAAATGACAGGATATAACTACTTACACTTAATTATTAAGGATGTAACAATTCCGATGGTAATAAGGAAGACTTATATGGTATAAGGAAGATTAACGAATCCTGTATAACGCAACGAAACGCCTGGTTAAATTTTAGAGCAACAAGTTTTCGTTCCGCGCATTACTGCTTCATATTTCAAAACAATAAATATCTTTAAAGATATGGTTGATTTGGAAGTTTTCAGTATTTTCATGTTAGAAATACTGATTAAACTCCTCAACACTTCACATGATATTAGAAATTAAACTAATTTAAAAAAGTAAATAATTGTAGTCTTCTTTGATTCTTTGGATTCGCCTTATATGATGTTTGGTAGATTTCATTTTTATATAATTTCTTAGTACTAACTCATGATATAGGCAGCTGGAAAAGCGCTGGCCCCAGCGACGGTCTCCAGGAACTCCACGATGACGTACATTTCGTAGGAGATGGAGAAAGCTTTCAGGGTGCCGATGGCACCCACCAGTGTACAGCTGAGAACCAGCGCCCGCTTGCGGCCCCAACTGCAATATGCAAGTCAAATTTTAGTTTTACAGACATAAACTTCATGCAAACACAACCAGACCCGAAAACTAACAATTTGTAGTTTTTGCACCGATTTTGGCCCTGACTAGGGACTCGAAGTGTAGAAATCAGGTACAGTGACCACAAGGCCACGCGGTTGTCCATTTGTTCTAGGCGTGTGGTAACGGCTTAAGAGAATCTACCACCCCATCTCATCCCGTGGGTGTCGTCAAATTCGACTGAGGGAAAATACAAAAACCAGGAAATGAGCCAGCAGCACCTTTTTGGAAGTTCTGAATAAATAAACTGTGATTGCAATTCGCATGCCAAGCGTGGCAACTATGGCAAAATCCCACCAAAATGAGTTAAATACTTTTGTGGCAATCTATGGGGGAGGCCTACGTTCACATGGACTAGTAATAGGCTGAAATGGTGGTGGTGGATCTTTAGAACTAGGGTAATCGACATCGCCTTAAGAATCATCTGAAGTGAGAATGAATCACGTCCACGTGGTAGCTCAGTACTTAAAACTGCAGAAAATTTTTAGAGGTGCCGGCTACGGGATCGCTTACTATAAAATTTAAAGCGAGCGTCCGGCCTCTGAGCTGCCACGACTCTAACATCATATATTAAAGTTGAATGTATATTATTTAGACACTGTTACTATACGCACCGATCAGATATATATCCGAGGATGGGCAGCGACACGAGCATTCCAATGTTGTGGATCGTCCCCACCAGCGTGCGCTTCCACTCTTGGCATGCCAGATTGAACTGAAAATGTAAAGATAATTATGTTATAATTACAATAACTAACATTACTAAGCTCAAAACCAACCAACGAAACCAAAGAGGTGGCCTTTTTTTACACTTTAGGCAATTTTTAATATTTTTTTTTATTTGATAAAGTGTCGAGACGCGCAAAACGTTCACCTGATGGTAAGTACACCGTTTGCCCATAACAGATACTGAGTTACTCAGAATATTTCTGTGTAGCACCACACTGCGCCCGTCACCCTGAGACATAGTTCTTAAGTCTCATATGCCCAGTAATACGAGCTCTCAGTCGAAACACATTAGTTGAACCGTACTCTTTAAGCAGAATAATGCCCTGGGGTGATACCTACCTAGACGGATTCCTGCATAGGAATCCTACCACCAGTAAAGGCACCACACTGCGCTTGTCACACTGAGACCATCAGTTCTTTAAGCCCGATATGCTCTGTAATTACTAATGTCAGTGCCCTTCAAACCGAAACACAATATTGAATGTTCTACTTGTGCTTAACGGCGGGAATACTGGCACCGCGGTGGTACCTACCTAGACGGATTCCTAGGGGTTAAGACGCTGTAAAAATTATTAATAATAAAAAGTAAAAACAGTTGCATCTTGATCTAAAGACTTCATAACAAAAGAGAGGACAGCAGATAAAAAATTAAATAAGAAATAATCAAATTATTATTATAAAATATGAAGTCAAATAATCAAATTATTATAATAAAATATGAAGTCAAAGTGTAAAAATTACCTTAATAACATCCTCGGTTCTGACTCTTGTTAAAGATTTACATACACGACGGTATCCCATAAGGGGTAGTCAGAGACTGGGCTCTCACTGCAAAAACAGATGACTGCCACAATCCACGTTTCACCAAATCAATATAATGCACTTGGTGTGATAGGTGGTGATCCCATCGCCACCTTGCGCTGTTGGGTGCACAGTACAGTTTAATTCCTTACTCGCCTTTTACGAGATCCATTGGATGAGATGGAGTTAAGTTTGTTAGTGTAAAGATTTAACGTTAACTAAAAGAATTGTTGCAAGTAGCTTTGTCCCTCGTTTGATATTTATGACATTAATCTGATTTTAGAACTCCAATGAGTTAAGCCGTGATGACTCTAACCAGGAGATGGGCAGCAGCATCTTCCTGGAACATCTGAATAAATTTATTTCGGTTGCCAACCCGCCTGCCACAGTTTTTGTGGCAATCGTTGGGGGAGGCCTATGTTCAGCATTGGACTAGTGATGCGCCGAAGTGGTGCTTATCATTCATTTTAAAGTACGCAAACAATTTAACTTTGATTACCGGCGCCAGTATCACTAAAATTATTAGTCACCTGCTAACCACGACCTTTATAATGAACCAGGAGTACTTGACCTAGTTGCCCGGCACGTACCGTAGAGTACTGGGTAAGCGACCCCGCCCTACCGAGCTACTGCTGTCTCCTGCTCCTTCCGAGATTCCCTACCTACTATCCTAAACCTTATAGTTCCTTTCCCAACGTTTCATATCCCAATCAACCCAGTGATAGCTGTGCTGATGTCTAGCGACTCGTGGGAACGCAATGGGGAGAAAGAATTTCAATTCGTACTAAAATGGTGGCTACGTGGTTCGCCGCCCGTCAAGTCTTCTTCGGGCGAAAAGTGTTCGAAAAAAGGCGTGAATCTATGTACGAGTATGTTGTTTATAATGAAGAAAAATATTGGAAGGAGTCTCCTTCTTTAACAGACATATAAATACCGAGACATTTGCGAGACGGAGAGCATTCAGTACTGAAAACATTGCAGATTTCGCTAAGGTCAAGGGGTGACCTCTTAACAACTATAATTTTTCCTGTACATTTGATAACTTTCGATAACATTCGGTAGTTACTGCCGGTGTGTAAAATCGGTTAGAAGTGAATTAGGTATTGTACGGACAGCCTTATCGTGTTTAGTGCATAATAACACCATAATATGCAAGGGTGTAGGTGTAGGGTGTATAGCCGTGTGGTGGCGGCTCGTTAAAAGAATACTACCACTCCATCTCATCCAATGGATCTCGTAAAAAGCGAGTAAGGAATTAAACTGCACTGTGCACCCAACAGCGCATGGTGGCGATTGGCTCACTACCTATCACACAAGTGCATTATATTGTTTTTGTGAAATATGGATTTTGGCAGTCATCTGTTTTTGCAGTGAGTGCCCAGTCTCTGACTACCCCTTATGGGATGCAGTCGTAATCTTATGTATGTATGTAATATGCAAGGGTGCCACTAAACTACTCGTGGGAACGCAATGGGGAGTAACAATTTTTGACTCGTATCAATATGACGGTGACGTGGTTGTCCACTCGTCAAGTCTCGTTTCCGACGGGCTACGGGTGTGATCTTTGCCTAGCCTTTACATGGGAAAAAGGCGTGACTGAACGTGTGTATGTATGGACTTGGACTTAAAACGTAACATTTTACAACGACCTTAGATTTGGGCGTTTCTCCGACATTTTCTTTTTATAGGAGAAAGTGACGAGAGGAGCAAAACGTTCACTTGATGTTAAGTGCAACGTCTGCCCATAACGAATGCTGTGTCACTCAGAAGATTTATGTGTGACTCCACACAGCGCCCGGTCTTTGAGACATAT
This sequence comes from Luehdorfia chinensis, assembly GCA_019845155.1. Taxonomy (NCBI): domain Eukaryota; kingdom Metazoa; phylum Arthropoda; class Insecta; order Lepidoptera; family Papilionidae; genus Luehdorfia; species Luehdorfia chinensis. The sequence continues at coordinate 5,459,139 of JAHVAK010000390.1, forward strand.
TTATCATTGATCGAACTTCGTAAACATGAGCTACTTTAGCTTTCAGTAAGAATACTAGAACTCGTCCGCCGTGTGACGTAAAACAATCTACCACCTCATCTCATCCCGTAGGTGTCGTAAAAGTCGACAGAGGGAAAATTAAAACCAGAAAATGGGCAGCAGCATCTACCTGGAACAACAAAATAAATAAACTGCTGTTGTCAACCCGCCTGCCAATCGTGGCAACTATGGCAAAATTTCCTCCAAAATAAGAGCAACAAACTTTGTAGCAATCTAAGGGGGGGGGGGGGGGGCATGTTCAGCAGTGAACTAGTGATAGGCTGAAATGATGATGATGATGACTACAACTTCTGCTCATTTAATTGTTGGCCTTGCAAATAAACGTTGTATAGCAGGTAAATATAGTCGGGTGAATATAGTTACACACTGATTTCTCTCTTTCTCTCATCAGTAATTCGATTTTCGAAAGAATAAGGTAAAGCAATGTGTGATGTTCTCCTAGCCGATTTAGACCACGGCGACAACTGCCGACTACTGTCGAGAGCCATCAACTGCGCAGGAGATATTATAGTTCCACAAGTGCACGCGCAAACACAGAGCCACTCACTCGTCCCAACCTACCCGCGTCCGATGTAACGCTGATGCGATAAGATCGGAGGTAGGCTAGGATGCAGTGTCAGAAACACGGGGACAATCACAACACAACCAGACCCGAAAACCAACAATTTATGTTTTAGCACAAATGCACGGCCTAGAAGTCAGGTACTCTGACCGCTAGGCCACGCGTCGCAATGTGTAACTGTACAACAGCTATATAACGTTAATTAGTTAGGGGGTTATAAGATGGCCGTGAAATTGATCAATAAAACATTTAATTTATTACTTTTTTATGGAAAAAAGCGACGACACGGAGAAATCATTTACCTGATGGTTAGTGCAATCGGTAAATAAATGTTTTTATATAATTCTTTGTACAAATATCAATGTTATTTATAATCTGGAACGAGGTTTTCGTTGAAGCGCATAGTGCCACTCGAGAGCAATCTATTGGCAATGGTCAGAAGTATCGGGCTCCACTTGATGTTAAGGTCGTATACCTTATGGTCGTATGCCTAGATAGGTACCAGCCGTGAGGTGACGGCTTAAGAGAATCTAGTACCCCATCTCATTCCGTGAGCGCCATCAAAGTCGACGGAAGGGATGGGCAGCAGCATCTTCTAGAAAAATCTGAATAAATAAATAGCGTTGCCGACCCGCCTGCCAAGCGTGGCAACCACAGCAAATGAGCATAAAAATTAGAGCTGTGCTTTTGGTGTAGTCTATGGGAAGGAATGTGTTTGTGAGACAGTGGACTGGTGATAGGCTGCTGTTTCTGCTTTAAAGCAGTAGTGTGCAAACATTACTGTATTTCGGTCTGAAACGTAGTGTTATTTAGTGTAATGACTTGACATATGAGACTTAAGACATTAAACCGGTGCGCGTTGCCAATGATGACACACGGAACCGAGACGCGTTTCCACACTGCAGGCCGCACGAAGTAGCTCAATGTCAACGATCCATGGAAAGAGATATGCTCGGTGTTCCTCTGCGAGATAAAATCCGTAACGACGATATCTGCAGTAAAACTAGAGTAACTGACATAGCTCTAAGGATTAGCAAGCTGAAGTGGCAATGGGCCGTCCATATAGCTCGTAGAACCGATAACCGTTGGGGAAGAAAGGTTCTCGAGTGGCAACCTCGTACCGGCAAGTGAAGTGTAGGGCGAGACCCCACACTGGATTGAGCAACGACCTTTTTTTTATTTATTTTTTATTGTATAAAGTGATGAAACGAGCAAAACGTTCACCTGATGGTAAGTGCAACGTCTGCCCATAACAAATCCTGTGTCACCCAGAACATTTCTGTGTGTCACCCCACTGTGCCCATCACCCTGAGACATCAGTTCTTAAGTCTCATATGCCCAGTGATTACGCTAGCTCTCAGTGCCCTTCAAACCGAAACACAGTAATGTTTGCACACTACTGCTTCATGGCAGAATAACTGGCCCTGGGGTGGTACCTACCTGGTAGGATTCCTGCTTAGGAATCCTACCACCTGCATGGTATAGCAGGAAGTCGATGGTTGCAGGTGGCTTAGGACCGCGTTTTGTGGCAATCTATGGTGGAGCCCTATGTTCAGATAATCTCCTCAGGTAATATTTGGAGAAAAATATATTCGAGCGTTAGTTGACCAGATCGTAAAAAGTATATTTGCGTATGCATGTAAGTATGCACTGTATGTATGTTTATGTATTTATAATGTGCATGTGTGTGTATATGAAGAATTATATATAGTATTCAGTTACTGTGCATTTTTAAATCGGATTTTTAGATAGATAGATAGATAGATAGATAGAAGAATTATAATAAAACAATAAAAAGAAAAAAAAACAGTTATAACTAGAAAAATAGGAATATATCAAATAATACAAAAAAAAAACAGATAAAAAATGTCTTAACATACTAAAGTTGCAACCTAATTAATTTTTTTTTACTATACGTGACAGTTTTTGTACTACAGTGTGCATACATACATACATAAGATCACGACTGTATCCCATAAGGGGTTGTCAGAGACTGAGTACTCACTGCAAAAGCAGATGACTGCCACAGTCCACGTTTCACCAAAACAATATAATGCACTTGGTGTGATAGGTGGTGAGTCCATCGCCACCATGCGCTATTGGGTGCACAGTGCAATTCCTTACTCGCCTTTTACGAGATCCATTGGATGAGATGGAGTGGTAGTTTGCTTTTAACGAGCCGCCACCACACGGCACAGTGTGACGCAACGAATAGGTCCGCGCTCAGTATGAGTTACGGATGCCCGCAGCACAGCCTTATTTTTATCCCAAGATTGTATGTAGATTCTTTTCACATTTTAGCATGTTCTCTTCTCAACCGAAAGGTAGACTGGTAGAGAATACCTCTAGGCATTAAAGTCTAAATAAATAAATGAATGGCGTCTAATCCGCGTGCGCATTAAAGCGATGCGCGCGCTTTAATGTGATTAATAATTAATAATTAATCATTATCGCGTGATGTGAAGAAAAAAAATACGTTAACGTACTGGCTGTTGCCCATGACATCCTCCGAGTGAAATACGTTTTTGCTAAGATTCGAGATTCGTATTTTCAATACAAACAATAAAGTTATTATTATTTCTTGATCATGCTCTATATACATGTATGTTTACCTAATACAACTTAGATTGACAACCGCGTGGTCTAGTAGTTAGAGTACCTGACTACCTTGCCGCGGGTCCAGGGTTCGAATCCCAGCCGGAGCCAATATTTGGGCAAAAACACAAATGGTTGGTTTTCGGGTCTGGTAGTGTTGTAATTGTCCTTGTGTCTCTAACACTGCACCCTAGTCTACCTCCTATGTTATCGAGTGAGTGCCTCTGTGTTTGCGCGTGCTCTTGTGGCACTATAACATCTCCTGCGCAGTTGATAACTTCCAACAGTACTTATTCGGTAGTTTTCGTCGTGGTCGGAAATCGGCCAGAAAAACATCACAACTTAGAAAGCTTCTGTGCCGCTCGTCTTTCAACATGTCAACAACAACATTTAAGAACATAAACCAGTTCACTAAAAAAAGTGATGTTCATAATGTAAATACCAGGAACAAGCACAAATTAATTATGCCAGTTACCCGACTTCACAGAGTCAGTAACTCTTTTATGGGGCAATGTATACGTTTTTACAACAAAATCCCAGAAAGTGCTAAAAGTCTTTCAATCAAAAAGTTTAAATTTTATATTAAACAAAGACTTCATAAAAAGGGTTATTATAATATTAAAGAATACATAGATGATGATAACCCCTGGGAATGAGGTGATCGCCGCCAAGCCATTTCTACATCTTTATAATACAGCTATTGTAATACAGTTATTGTACATTATTTTAAAAATGACTAAAAAAAAAAGCCCGCTGGGTTTCTTACTGGTTCTTCCCAGGACAGAGGCATTTTTGCGAACCAGTGTAGCTTAAAAAAAAAATTACTTTTAATAAGTATTATGTAAATAGTCTATATTGAATAAAAATTTATTCTATTCTCTTCTATTCTATTCAACTCAGATGGCTTCAGACAGGCTTTATATCCGCCAGGTACATCATACATACATTCATAGAGTCACGCCTCTTTCCCATTTGGGTAGGCAGAGACCGCAACTTTCCACTTGCTACGATCCTGAAACACATCTTTCGCTTCATCTGCTTCGTGAGCGTTGTCAGACAAGCTCGTCGGTTGGTACATTTTTTTAATGGAGAAATGGACAAGACGAGCAAAAGACATAAAGACATAAAGACATTTATTCCGACACTTCAGATTGCAGTCAAAAATTACAATACAACAGGTGAATAAACAATAATAAGAATAGGAAGAAAATAAAAAAAAACAAAGGAAAGTCAATAAACAAAAAAAAATAAAAAATAAAGGGTATAACAACAATTAATTAATTTATAAAACGTTCACCTGGTGGTAAGTGCAACGTCCGCCCATAGCAATGCTGAGTCACCCGGAGTATTTCTGTGTGGCGTAACTACGCCTGTCACCCTAAGACGTTAGTTCTTAGGTCTCATATGCCCAGTGATTACACTAGCTGATAGTGCCCTTCAGACCGAAACACAATAATGTTTGCACATTACTGCTTCACGGCAGAATAACCCGCCTTGCGGTGGTACCTACCTGCATAGGAATCCTACCACCAGTAATCAACGGATTTAAAGCCAGTCTATCTTTTTAGTTTTTTCACATCCTTTAGATCTCTCCTAAGTGTTTCGCGAGCTCTTTCGTGTAAAACTTCCAAGGGTACGAACAGTGGGCTACGTGTGTGGCCCCTGCCTACTCTTTATATTGAATTTTTTTATAGGGGATTTGCCCCCCAAACGAGCAAGCGGCTCACCTGACGGTAAGTGATCACCGTCCCCCATGAACATCTACAATACCAGAGGAATAGCAGATGCGTTGCCGGCCTTTGAGGAAGGAGTAGGCTCTTTTCTTGAAGATCCCTAAGTCGTATCGGTCCGAAAAAATAGCTGGCGGCAGCCTATTCCACAAAGTGGTTGTGCGTGGCAGAAAATTTCTGGCAAAGCGCACAGTGACGGAATTCCAGTCATCCAGGTGGTGTCGATGAAATTTCGTTGTGTGCCGCAATATACGATGGTAGAATTTAGCAGCGGGAATTAATCCGAACAACTCACCCCATGATAAACAGAGGCAGAAAATGCAAAGAGATGAAACGTCTCCTCACAAAGCCAGTGGATCGAGCTGAACGGAAACTCGGTCGTTGACGATTCGACGGCGAGACGAAGGAGTGAATGTATGTATTCTAGTAAATAGAGGTCAAGCTAATACAAGCGTGTTACAAAAAACAACAGATGAGTGTGACAAACGCTGAACTTATTGCAACAACTTATTTCGATGTCACAAGGGCACGTTGGTTGCGAAAGTTAGCAGAGAGCACACTATTAGCAAATCACTTGGTCGGTTTCTGAAGGTCCCACTTATATTCTCACTAGCTGATGACCGCGACTTCGTCCGCGTTGAGTTTTCAAATACCCCGTGGTAACAACTTGATTTTACGAGATCAGCATATCCTATGTCCTTCTCCATGGTGCAAGCTATCTCTGTGCCAAATTTCGTCCAGATCGGTTCAGTTGTTGAACCGTGAAAAGGTAACAAACAGTCAGAGGGACAGAGAGAGTTACTCTCGCATTTATAATATGAGTGTGGATTAGATAGCCGTTAGGTGTCCAGTAGAGTAGAATAGCACCTAGCTCTTTCCTACCGAGGTGTCGTAAGAGGCGACTAAGCTATTGTACGGGCAGCGTTTATTCGTGGAGAACGACACCATAATATCTATAATAAGCTGTCACTATGCTGCACATGGGAACGGAATGGGGAGTAAGAATTTTTGGACTCGTACCAAAATGGCAGCGACGTGGTTCGCCATCCGTAACGTCTCGTTTCTACGTGAGTGGCCTCTGCCGACCCCTTACATAGGAAATAGGCGTGACTGTATGCATGTAGTTATTAATTTAATAAAGTTATGTATGGGATAAACGTCGGCTTACTGACACTGCATTTCTGAATCCCCAACGAACCGTTCAATAATTGAAACCGATAACCAGTGGCGGTGGGATTCCTATGCGGGCATCCGTCTAGATAGGTACCACCCCAGAGCCAGTTATTATACCTTGTGCAAACATTACTGTGTTTTGGGTTTAAAAAGCACTAAGAGCTAGCGTAGTCACTGGGCATTTGAGACTTAAGAACTGATGTCTTAGGGTGACAGGCGCAGTGAAGTGTAACACTCAAATGTTCTGAGTGACACAGCATTTGTTATGGGCAGTCGTTGTATTTACCACCAGGTCAACGTTTTGCTCGTTTCGTCACTCTATCCAATAATTAAAAACCTTCCACAACGTTGTTCTGCAGATATTTGATGCTATGTAAGAGATCATGTTTTAAATGGATATTATTCTTTTTTTTACGTCGTCAATAAGTTTTATGTATAGCCGTGTGGTAGCGGCTTAAGAGAATCTACCACCCCATCTCGTAACCCCGTGTCGTAAAAGTCGACAGAGAGAAAATAAAAACCAGGAGATAGGCAGCAGCATCTTCCGGGAATATCTGAATAAATAAACTGCGCACCAACCCGCCTGCCAAGCGTGGCAACTATGGCAACATCACCCAGAATGAGAGCTACTAACTTTTGTGGCCATCTATGGGGGAGGCCTATGTTCAGCTGTGGATTAAAGATAGGCTTAAACGACATACATACATACACAAGATCACGACTGTATCCCATAAGGGGTAGTCAGAGACTGGGCACTAACTGAAAAAACAGATGACTGCCGCAATCCACGTTTCACCAAAACATTACAACGCACTTGGTGTGATAGGCGGTGAGCCCATCGCCACCATGCGCTGTTGGGCGCACAGTGCAGTTTAAGTCCCTACTCGCCTTTTACGAGATCCATTGGATGAGATGGGGTGGTAGTATTCTTTTAACGAGCCGCCACCACACGGCCACACGGCTTAAACGACGTATAATAATATTATCTTCGTGGGATAAATAAACAGTTAAATTCTGCTTTATTTTGATATTTTTGTGCATTATTTTGTAAAACTTAATATATATGTTTTACAAAGTTTGCTGTATCAAATTTCTTTAAAAAAAATCTGTGTAAACTGATAAGTTCTGTGGTAAATCCACGCGTCTCAGGAGGGGTATTGTTGACAATTTCCTCGTTTGACAGACTGCAGCAATCGCAACAGAATGTTGAGTTCAAGAAGACGCTTCTGTTCATCTACTGATTCATTTGTTACCTCATACGTATCGATAGAAAACATGAATTTATTAATTATCATAATAAATAAAAAAACCCCGACATTTATTAGGTAAGACAATAAACATTCGAAATGTAAAATAAAATTTCGGAGCATGTTCCAAAACTTTCTAAACGGATATTCAAGGTTGTGAAATTGTCTAGTGCTTGGAGCACAAAGACGTATGGCAAAACTGTCTAAATGTTTAATTATGTGGTAGCGCAAGGACCGGGCGGTCCTTGTGTTACCACATTCTTGGTCCTTGTGTAGTAAACTTGCAGGTCTGAGAAATTTAAAATATTTCTCGTCGTCGTCGTCGTCGTTTCAGCCCATCATAAGTCCACTGCTGAACATAGGCCTCCCCCAAAGAGAGACACAAAAGTTTGTAGCTCTCTTATTGGAGGGATTTTGCCACAGTTGCCACGTTTGGCAGGCGGGTTGGCAACTGCAGTTTATTTATTCAGATGTTCCAGGAAGACGCTGCTGCCCATCTCCTGGTTTTAATTTCCCTCTGTCGACTTTTACGACACCCACGGGATGGGATGGGGTGGTAGATTCTCTTAGGCCGCTACCACACGGCGGAAAATATTTCTAGGACATGCAAAGTCCACCGCGTTTGTACAGCGTACATTTCCCTAGTCCAAAGCCTGTACTCAGCAGTGGGACATTGGCTACTAGCTGATACCCGCGACCTCGTGCACGTGTATATAGGTTTTTAAAACTTGGGAACCATTTGATTTTTCGGGATAAAAAATATCCGTCTTCAGGGAGCAAGCTATCTATGTGACGAATTTCGTCAATATCGGTTCAGCGGTTCAGCCGTGAAAAGGAAACAAACAGACAGAGCGACGGAGAGTGTAACTTTCGCATTTATAATCTTAGTATGGATTACCATGTTTGCTTAGCATCCAATAATTTCCAGATTGTTAATGCAAAATGGACTCCAAAATGATTATCTAAGTCTTAGATAATCATTTTGGAGTCCATTTTGAATTATATTGAATAATAAGAGAGAACCCGGTATAATCTCTTAGATTCTAAGAGATTATACCGGGTTCTCTCTTATTATTCGAAGCGGCGTAAGTTTTTTTTTTTTAAATAGAGGATTGAAATAAACCTAAATTTAAGTAACTATTACAAAATTTACTTTAAAAATATTAGAATTACCTAACGGTTTTTTTTTTATGGATAAAGTGACGAGACGAGCAAAACGTTCACCTGATGGTAAGTAAAACGTCTGCCCATATCAAATACTGCGTCACAAAGAACATTTCTGTATCACCACCCGACACTCTGAGACATGAGTTCTAAGTCTCATATGCCCAATGATTACACTATCTCTCAGTGCCCTTCAAACCGAAACACAGCAATGTTTGCACACTTCTGCTTCACGGCAGAATAACTGGCCCAGGGGTGGTACCTTCCTAGACGGATTCCTGCCACCATACTTAACATACGGAAGGAATATCGTTACAATGTCAGGTTCGCCGATATTATGAGGCGCAGAATTGCGTAAGCGACCGTTGTAAGTGCCGGACGATACACGCTCCGCCGCGCAAGGTAAAATGTTAAGATATACGATCGTAAATAAATAGAGACACGAGGACTATCAACATGCGGGAGTCATACGTTTACGTATACGTACATACATACATAAGATCACGACTGTATCCCATAAGGGGTAGTCAGGGACTGGGCACTCACTGCAAAAACAGATGACTGCCACAATCCACGTTTCACCAAAACAATATAATACACTTGGTGCGCTGTTGGGTTCACAGTGCAGTTTAATTCCTTACTCGCCTTTTACGAGATATATTGGATGAGATGGAGTGGTAGTATTCTTTTAACGAGCCGCCACCACACGGCGGTACGTATTAAATAACTTAAAGTGAAGTTGTCACATATCACTCTCCTTTCAATTAAATTGTGACGTAAGAAAATCTGCCTCGTTATCCCGTCGACGCTGTTAGAGTATGAAGTCTTGAAGGAAAATAAGTTAATTTGCTATGACCCGCATGCAAAATAAAAAAAGAGCAGCAGCATCTTCTTGAAACATCCAAACAAATAAACTGCGGATACCAACCCGCCTGCCAAGCGTGGCAGCTGTGGCAAAATCCCCCCTGAGCCCCAAGCGTGGCAAAAATAAATATTAAGATAACAGCCTATAAATGTCCCACTGCTGAGCACAGTCCTCCTCTCATTTCTGAGAGGGTTTTGGAGCTGGGAATAGTCCGCCACGCTGCTCCAATGCGGGTTGGCAGACATCACATGTCCTCGAAATATTACTATTCCTCGGACATGCACGTGGTAAATCAGCACTTAAAATTGTAGAACAATTATAGAGGTCTGGCACCGGGGATCGAACCCAGGTTACTCACGTCCTATGAAATTAAAGGCGAGCACCTGCCCCCGAGCTACCACGGCTTCCCTGACAACTATGGCAAAATCCCCCCCCCCCCCCCCCCAAATGAGAGGTACTAACTTTCCTATGGGGGAGGCCTATGTTCAGCTGTGGACTAGACTGTAATGATGTTGATGATGATGATGAATCTGCGAGGCTAATGCGAATCCAAAGTGAAGATCATTTACAGAAGTGTTGAACGAAATCTGTCAATAACTTTTTTTTTATTGAAAAAAAAACAATGCTCCTCAGAAGGTTTATTTTGTATCGTGGGTGCACACGGATCCTACAGGCATATATTTGACACGCACCAAAATCCGAAAACCAAAAATAGGTTTCGCACAAACATTGGCTCCGTCTGGGATTCGATCCCAGGACCCGCGGCGTAGAATTCACGTACGCTGGCCACTAGGCCTTCGCGTCTAACTGTTTCCACATTGGCTATGATTAACAAAAACCGGACTTTGCTGTGATGAAGTTACACAAACGACATGTACATGTGCTCTGTCACCCACCTCAGCAACAATGGTGTTGTTGGAAGCATAAATCCAGCGGTCGCAAGCGCGCAACTCTTCAGAGAAGGCGCCTTCTTGGCACGGCAGCTGGTCATCCAGAGGCGCGCGGCTGTAACACCGCCTTTCTATCCCTTCAGCAGGAAGAGCACTCTCTAGCCACGGGGGATCGTACACCGTGGTGTTAGCTGCCTCGCATTCTGGGACTACGCACCTGTAAAGGGATTTCTTTTTATAAACTGTAAATGATCTAATGGTTTCTTATATTTACGCGAATACTACACATTTAAATAAAACTGGAAAGGAATTAAACTGCACTGTGCACCCAACAGCGCATGGTGGCGATGGGCTCACCACCTATCACACCAAGTGCATTATATTGTTTTGGTGAAACGTGGATTGCGGCAGTCATCTGTTTTTGCAGTGAGTGCCCAGTCTCTGACTACCCCTTATGGGATACAGTCGTGATCTTATGTATGTATGTATGTATGTTAAATAAAGCTATTGTTACGGATTTTATCGCTTTTAAATTAACGTGCGCTCAGCAGTGGGTCATTTATAGGCTGAAACTTTACTTTTTTTTTTTAATAATTTACGTATTCACAACCCGACATTTCGAGCGCTTCACAGCACCTATAAGCACGGGAGGGCTGAGGTGACAGATGTCCTGATGTCGTAGTTAAGCCATTCAATTTTTTTTAAATCTAAACTTATTTAGGGCCGATTTCAGCGTTGAAACTAAACGCGATCAGTTCGAGAAAAACGAAATTTAAGTGTTTAACTGAGTTCAATGCTACATGTTGTTAAAATGTTGGTCTACCGCGTTTAGCATTGACTGCGTTCATTTGATGAAATGAACACAGTCAATACTAAACGCGGTTCAAATTCTGAACGCCCAATTTTCGACGTTCAGCTCTCTATACGCGTTTAGAGAGCTGTCATTGTCAATTGGACAACTATGTAAACAAAAATTATTTTTAATTCGTATTATTTATTGTTTTCATACTTACATATGCAAACAATAAACTTATGCATAAAAACAGGCTGTTTGATGTCGTAAAATAGGAAATAAATCGTCTTTTTGTTTTAGATTGTGACGATGTTACATGTAAACTTCGTTTTTCTAAACGCGATCAAAATGGAGTCGATGAAATCGGTTAGACGAAAACCGAGATCAAATGATACATTTGAACTCAGTTAAGAAAAACGCGGTTTTATTAAACTTGGTTTTCAAAGGAATCGGAGAAATCGGTAATAAATATTAATTATTTATTGAGTACCATATCATCAATTAAGCCCATCACTAGTCTACTGCTGAACATAGACATTCCCCATAGAGTGCCACAAAGGTTCGTAGCTCTCATTTTGGAGGATTTTATAAACAACGTTAATTGTGTGTAAGTGTGTGTGTATCTGTGGGTGTCACACACTCACTTCAGCCTATCACTAGTCCACTGCTGAACATAGGCCTCCCCCATAGATTGCCACAAAAGTTTGAAGCTCTCATTTTGGGGGGATCTTGCCATAGTTGCCACGCTTGGCAGGCGGGTTGGCAACCGCAGTTTATTTATTCAGATGTTCCTGGAAGATGCTGCTGCCCATTTTCTAGTTCCTAATTTTCCCACTGTCGACTTTTACGACACCCATGGGATGAGATGGGGTGGTAGATATTCTAAAGCCGCTACCACACGGCATGTGGGTGTGTGTTTGTGTATTTGTGTGTATATGTGCATATGTATTATGCCCTGTTTCTATTTCTAACTTCATTTTTCATTCAGTTCTTAGTTAAGTTTAAAATATCCAAATCGGCATAGTCTTTATTTACAGCTTTAAACTATTCGACATAAATTAGAAATGTTTGCATAGTTATATGTAGATGTGGTTACGGCGTATGTAAATCTATTATCTAAAGTGCCTGTAAGGTGTCATGGTTTTCTATAAGCCTTGAGCGTAACCCCGGAATGATGACGACCTCAATGTTTTGTAGCAAAAATTTCCCTTCTCGCGCTAATGGGACAAAATGTCCTCAGAGTACTGTCAAAACCGTCTAAAAAGATGGTAATGGTAGTGATTTACTGGTGGTAGGATTCCTATGCAGGAATCCGTCTAGGTAGGTACTACTCCAGGGCCAGTTATTCCGCCGTGAGGCAGTAGTGTGCAAGCATTACTGTGTTTCGGTTTGAAGGGCACTGTGAGCTAACGTAATCACTGGGCATTTGAGACTTAAGAACTGATGTCTCAGGGCGACGGGCGTGTGGTTTCACACAGAAATAATCTGGGTGACACAGCATTTATTGTGAGCGGAAGTTGCACTTACCATCAGGTGAACGTTTTGCTCGTTTCGTCACTTTATACAATAAAAAAAAAGAAAGTGATGTTAAATACAATCTAACTCACAGTTCTCAGATTTTATCTGTTATTGTCCTAAGATCGACCTCTTAAAGTCTGATAGCGTATGTGTTAGAATGTATTAAGGACATGGTCACGTAGAGAGCTGCACGTCGAGATGCAGTAACTTAGTATAAAATCAACTATGTGTTTGTGTAGTTTTAAGTTTAAGAAAATGAATGCCAACAGGTTCTATATAAAATGTTAATGCCGGCGTTATCTGTGCTGTCCTGAGGTTTTCCTGCTATAACTGTATATATAATTTAGAATATAAATAAAAAGGGGCATCGTTTAGCGCAACACTATACTCACAATCATCTTTTTATTAATCTTCTAAATTTTTCCCTTTAGTTATTAAGTAGGTGCCGTTGTTAAGTTTATAAGTAAATAAAAAAGTAAGTAAAATTTCAGCCTTTAAATGTCCCACTGCTGAGCACATGCCACCTCTCATTTCTGAGAGGGTTTTGGAGCTGGGAAGAATCCGCCACGCTGTTCCAATGCGGGTTGGCGGACTTCACATGTCTTCGAAATATTTTTTATTTTTCAAATTTCCCAGATCACTAGCGTACTACGAAATTTAAAGCGAGCGCCTAGCCCCTGAGCTACCACGACTTAATAACTAAAGACTTATTTACTTATCTCGCACAGGGTAGCTAGCCGTGGTAGCTCAGGGGCTAGGCGCTCAATTTCGTAGTACGCGAGTGACCTGGGTTCGAATTCCCGGTGCCAGCACCACTAAAATTGTTAATTGCAATTTTAACTGCTGATTTACCACGTGCTCGGCGGTGAAGGAAAGCATTGTGAGGAAACCTGCATGTCTGCGGAATAATAAATATTTCGAAGACATGTGCAGTCCGCCAACCCGCATTGGAGAAGCGTGGCGGACCATTTCCGGCTCAAAAAACCGTCTCAGAAATGTGGGGCCAGTGCTCAACGGTGGGAAATTTATAGGCTTGTTACTTTAACATGTCAAAATTATTTTCAACTTATGAAATACCATTTAACAAAAGTTCGTCTGCCCTTATTGTTCGCCTGAAATAATACATCATGCTAACTACTACTGCACATTCGTTTTTTTTTATTTTTTATTGGATCGTGCAAAACGGTAAGATGTTAAGTGCAGCGTCTGCCCATAGCAAATGCTGTGTCACCCAGAACATTTCTGTGTGATACTACACTGCGCCACTACACTTGCACTAGCTCACAATGCCCTTCAGACCGAAACACAGTAATGTTTGCACACTACAGCTTCACGGCAGAATAACTTGCGCTGAGGTGGTGCCTACCTAGACGGATTCCTGCTTATGAATCCTACCAATACCGGTTTCCTTTAGCATAACAAATATTATGTAATGGAAATGCTCGACTGGCTGTACTTATAGGCATACAACATGAATTTCAGTAACATGGATAGAACAGAAAAAGGGGATTTAAAATTAAATTATGGACTTTGAAAGGTCAGCAATACCAACGCTCAAGCTCCATCTAGAGGAATAAATAAACTTTCCTATTATTTCTACAATAGTAATAAGCAGGCACATAATATTTTATTTTATTGTAACTTATTAACTCTTTTCTGTTGTAGAAAATCACCTACCTTTTTCTTACCGCGGGGTAGTAAGAGGCATCTAAGTTTTTGTACGGACAACATTTATTTGTGTAGAACAATATGTGTAACATATTATGTGTAACATAATATGCAATGCTGTGACTATACCGCTCGCGGAAACGCAATGGGTAGTAAGAATTTTACTCTTACCAAAATGGCGGCGATGCGGTTCGCCACACGTCACGTCTCGTTTCCCACGTGCGCATTAAGTGGACTACGTGTATGGCCTCTGCCTACCCCTTTATATGGGATAAAGGTGTTGCTAATATGTATGTAATTAAATATTTTTGCTTTAGTTTTCTGCTATTGGAGGCTTTTAAATCGGTAGTAAAATTTTGACATTCACAACAGCTTGATATAATAAGCATTCTTCTTCTTTATTCTTATCTTATGGCCTCTCTTGAGAGATTTCTTTCAGTGTAATGTCAGAGATAAGTCTAATTTAAATAAAATATTTTTGACCTTGTCTTAAGTGGGTTACATCTTATCAACTGAGATGAAGGCGATAATTTTCTCCTTGCTATCAATTACATAATGCTCAAACTTGTGCCTATATATTGACTTGCATCTCCTTAGTGTGGAGCGACGGACCTTTGTGGCTTTGCGGGAATATAGGTGGATCAGGACAACGGACAGCAATCCATGAGGCCTATGTTTGGCAATGGATGGAGTTGTGATGGGCCGAAATGATGATGTTTAATAGGTATGTAGTAGGTATGGTGGTAGGGCTCTGTTACTTTGCCATTTATAGATATAACTAGTGTAAAACCACTCCGCCTAGTCAAATCTGAATACTGCGCCGCGGGTAGGTACTGGGTAAGAGAACGGTATAGTAATATCCAATAAATGTCCCACTGCTGAGCCTGTATTTTAACAGAGCTTTGGGAGCTTCGAAGAATCCGCCACGCTGCTCCATGCGGGTTGGCGGACTTCACGTGTCTTCGAAAATTTTTTTAATTTTCAGACATGCATGCTTCCTCACGACGTTTTCCTTCACCGCCGAACTCGTCGTAAATCAGTACTTATAATTGCAATTTACAATTTTAGTGGTGCGGGCACCGGGAATCGATCCCAAGACACTTGCATACATTTAAATTTAAAGCGAGCGCCTAGCCCCTGAGCTTCCTTTATGGACATAAATTTCACATTCACAACACAACCAGACCTGAAAAGTAACAATAAGTGTTTTACACAAATCTTGGCTCCGGGTGAGATTCAAACCCAGGACCCGCGGCGTAGAAGTCAGGTACCCTGACCACTGTGCTTCGTGGTCTTGGATTCTCAACTTCCTGTCACTCACCAAATCATCATAATATAATAGAAATAGTTATGCAGGTATTCTGTGAGAGCGTGGTACTACCCTGGTCCTCACCTTACAACTTATCTGAACTTCGAGAATTTTCACAATAATCAGACTGCAATTTGATTTTTTTTATTGCATAAAGTGATTAAACGAGCAAAACGTTCACCCGATGGTAAGTGCAACGTCTGCCCGTAACAAATGCTGTGTCACCCATAAAATTTGAATTTGATTTTTTGTGGCGATCTATGGGGGAGGCCTATGTTCAGCAGTGGACTTATGATAGGCTGAAACGACGACGACGATGGGTAGACGTTGCACTTTACATGAGATACTCGTTTCGCTCGTTTCGCCACTCAATCCAATAAAAAAAAACTGGCATTGCGGTGGTAGCTACTTAGACGAGCTCCTGCATTCCTCCTCCAGCCACTAGTAGTTTCATTTGCACAAGCAAAAATGTTTGATTTGATAACCTAGAAGATAACATTAGCAGTAATAGACAGTACGTTCCGTTCATTTATTAAACAAACCACGACACCGCACACCGAAAGGAGACACCGCTACCTTCACGTATTTGTTCATATGGCTACTGGCGTGTGACGAGCGATGCGGAACTAATGGAAGAGCGGAAATAGAGGATCATTATTTATAGTTTTGTGTATAAAGAAAATTAGTATTTTCAAATATGAAGATGTAAGTGCTATGTAGTACTACGTGGATTGTGAACATCTGTTTGTGCAGTGGGTGCCCAGTCTCTGACTACCCCTTATGGGATACAGTCGTGATCTTATGTATGTATGTATGTAGTACTAAAATAGTACTAGAAAAAACGTAAAAATACGATATCTCCTTGATATCATTGTAGAATGTATAGCTTAAACAAATAGTAGAATCTAAGAGAAGGACCAGAAATGTACATTTATTTAATAGAATCAGGTGTTACTTTGCGGAAATCCATTAGAAGAAAGTGGTCGACAAACGGCTGTCGGTCGTAAAGTCTATAATGCCTCGTTTTAAGGTGACACACGTGTCGTGGTCTCGACTTCAGTGGTGTATATTACCTAGTGGCAATATTATAGTGGTGGAGGGTATCTGGTGGCGATTCTCAGCGGCGGTTTTAGTTTGTTTGTGCACGCTATTGAGCGAGGGCGGTGGTGCTGTTAAAAAACTGGGTAATATACACCATTTTATATTTTGCACTGCGGATCTTAGCAAATTATCTTCCTTTCCTTTAAGATACATTTAGTGACAAAGATAATGGACACACGACAATACATTCAAACCCGAAAACCAATCATATTTCCTAAGAATATGCGTATAATAATAAATCTACATCCACAATCTACAGTTTGATATGTGCATATGCTTAACCCGCTAGCCGCTCCGAATGTACTTGAGTATCTGCTTCACAAAACTAGATAATTAGTGGAACTTCCTGCATCCATATATAATGACATAGATGGCATCGTATAACGACTGCCTGGCGTGAGTCGCGAGTATTTACAATATATTTAATCGCTGAGCAAATAACGGACTGTCACTGTCATTGAAAGATAAACGTTCAAGTGAATTATCAAATTAAAGTAAATTATCAAAAATAACCTAACATATGGACAATCACGTCCCATATTTATAAACCAATCACAAGCGTATGAGGGGTTTACCTCATTCATATCTAAAGGCAAGGCCGATCGTCAAGTAATTTCAAAACCTAAGTGATTGCTTAACTTATTTAAAGGCGATATCCTCGGTCCGCTTTTATTCTTAATGTATGTAAATGACGTTTGCTACTTCGGACTACAAAACTGCAAAGACACGAGCATAATTTAAGACAGGAGTAGTGTAGTTTCCAAATACACGTACGCGAAGGAGAATTTCAAGTAATTAAATACATGGTAATTTCGCTTTAGGACAACCTATTAAATCTTAAGATACGCGTAGAAAACAATATATTTTTTTAATTGAAGAAACGGACCTGTTGGTTAGTGAAACGACTGCCCATAAAAGATGCTGTGTTACTCAAAATATATCTGTGTAGCACCACACTGCGCCGTCACCCTGAGACATAAGTTCTGAAGTGTCATATGCCCAGTGATTACGCTAGCTCTCAGTGCCCTTTAGACCGAAACACAGTAATGTTTGCACACTTCTGCTTCACGGCAGAATAACTGGCCCTGGGGTGGTACCTACCTAGACGGATTTCTGCATAGGAATTCTACCACCTCATCATCATCATCATAATTTTTGCATCACAAGTCTAATGTTAGGTAATGAGTCATCTCCATGCCCAACTACACTCAGCGTCACAAAAATCGCACCTCTCTGTGTATGCGCGAAAAATGGCTGTAATGGCTAGAAACGAATTATATTTATATAAATATTGGTATGTTTGAAATGGGTATTTGAAAAGCTTTACAATTTTAATTTTACCGTGGTAGCTCAGGGGCTAGGCGCTCGCTTTAAATTTCATAGTACGCGAGTGACCTGGGTTCGATTCCCAGTGCCGGCACCACTGAAATTGTTAATTGCAATTTTTAAGTGCTGATTTACCACGTGCTCGGCGGTGAAGGAAAACATCGTGAGGAAACCTGCATGTCTGAGGAATAAAAAATATTTCGAAGATATGTGAAGTCTGCCAACCCGCATTGGAGCAGCGTGGCGGATTCTTCCTAGCTCCAAAACCCTCTCAGGAATGAGAGGAGGCCTGTGCTCAGTAGTGGGACATTTATAGGCTGAAACTTTACTTTTTTACTTTTACATTATTAATAAAAAAATCATGAAATCATTAAAACATTTATCATTATAGAGCGTCAAAAATAAACACTGTCAAATGCTCGTTAGTAAGGACGCTAGTTACACCACCTAAAAAGGGTATAAAATCGATCGGGTCGATCTGGATGAAATATGGGCCAGTCGTAATTTAGACTTTGCAGTGAACACACGTGAACAAGTAACCCAAGTAAGAACAAGTAAAGATGGACACCAGCTCTGAAGAAACCGCTCAAGTGATTGCCCTATTGCAGTCGGGGATGCGGCAGTGTGACGTTGCTCGACAGTTGAACCTGTCCAAAACTTACTGCACAGCATCGCAGAGATCGCCTAGAGTTTGCTCGCAATCATTGCGAGTGGACTCTAGAACAGTGGCGGACCGTACTCTTCTCTGATGAGACGAGGGTCTGTCTCTTCTGCAATGACAGACGTAGAAGGGTCTACAGAAGACAGGGGGAGAGGTTCACACAACCCTGCTTCGAAGAATCCGTCGAATACGGGGGTGGCTCGTGTATGTTTTGGGCCGGCATTCCGTCGACGGGAAAACAGAACTTGTGTGCGTTTCCCGGACTCGGGGTGGCCGTGGGCAAGTGGGCGTAAATGCTGGTCGGTACATTACTGAAATCCTGGAGGAACATGTGGTCCCGTATGCTGGTTATGTCGGTGATGGATTCATGTTAATGCATGATAATGCTCGTTGCCACACCGCGGCTATTGTACGGGATTATTTACAGGAGGTCGATATCCCTGTTATGCATTGGCCAGCACGAAGTCCAGACCTTAACCCAATAGAACATCTCTGGGCCTAAAACGGCGCGTGCGAGCTCGAGATCCAGCTCCAGCCACTCTTCAAGATCTCCAAGATGCGGTACTTGAAGAGTGGGAACAAATACCCCAAGAGGCTGTTGCGATTCTTGTAAGGTCCATGAAAGATCGCATGGAAGCCGTTATCAAGGCAAGGGGGGGTTAACACTAGGTTTTAAGAACTTTTTTTGTATTTATTAAGTTTTTTTTTAAATTATTAATTTGCAAATTTGTACATACCCTGTCTTTTTCTTTAATTTCTCTTTCGTCTCGTTATAAAAGTAAAATTCAATTAAAATTCCTGAAACTAATGAAATTACCTTCGATGATACCCTCAAACCACAACATTGCATGGCCGTTGTTTTTCATTTGAATTTATATTTGAATTTTTTATTATAACCATTTTAAAATAGATTTACTTTTTTCTCGATGCGATGACGACGAGTGTGTTCAATAAACTATATTTCAATCTATAAAATTCAATTCTATAATTATTCTTTTGGAGGACACCGCGCCACAGGTTAACACAGGTTTCTTCTCGTAAGACTTAGTATAACAGCGCCCTTGCCAATTCAGTTAATGATGTTGGCGAACCTATGTTTACTCGAATATTAAACATTTAATAACATTAAATTTTACGCATTTTATTGCGATAATTTTAACACCGGCTTGGGTTAGACTGGTGGTAGGATTCCTATGCAGTAATCCATCTAGTTAGGTACCACCCCAGGGCCAGTTATTCTGCCGTGAAGCAGTAGTGCGCAAACATTACTGTTTTTCGGTTTGATGGGCACAGAGAGCAAACGTAATCACTGGGCATAGGAGACTTGAGAACTATTGTATCGCGGTGACGGGTGCAGTTTGGTTTTCACAGAATTGCTGTGGGAATACGTTGCACTTGCCATCGGTTGAAAGTCTTGCTCGTTTCGTCACTTTTTGTAATAAAAAAAAGTAAATCGTAAACCTAGCACACCGCTGCAATACCTCAAGACATTGTGAACTCATTTTACGTGGGACCATAAATAATATTTAAAAGTAGAAGATAGCCCGCATTAACAATGACACCAGGATGTAAAACATCTCAGTCCTCTCGTGATAATGAGTGTAGTAATCCGCTCGAAACATCGGTAAATAAATAGTTAAAATAAAAACGATAAAATCCGTAAAATTAGGTTTTATTAAATGTGTCATATAAAATAATTGCTATGGTAAAAGATGTATTATTATTACATAATTTAGATCCATTGATGCTAGATGCTTTTGTGGCAATCTATGGGGGTGTGGGTCTATGTTCAGCAGTGGACTAATGATAGGCTGAAATGATGATGGGTATAACGTTTTCATCATTCAAATGTTTGGACTACAGTATCTATTTCTAAGTTACATTATATCATACATAATTTAATATATAACGGATGGTACCACTCCATCTCATCCAATGGATCTCGTAAAAGGCGAGTAAGGAATTAAACTGCACTGTGCACCCAACATCGCATGGTGGCGATGGGCTCACCACCTATCACACCAAGTGCATTATACTGTTTTGGTGAAACGTGTATTGTGGCAGTCATCTGTTTTTGCAGTGAGTGCCCAGTCTCTGACTACCCCTTATGGGATACAGTCGTGATCTTATGTATGTATGTATGTATGTTCTGCAGGAATAAAGGCTGTCCGTACAATACCTTAGTCGACCCTTGCGACATCTCGGTAGGAAAGAGGAGGTAGCTATTCTCTTCCGCCTGATAAGCTTCATTAGCCGATAGGTGTGAAAAAGAATGAGAAAGAATGAATGAGAGAGAGAGGTGAAAAATGTAATATGAAGCATAATAATATATAATTATTATGCTTCATATTACATTATGTAATAATTTTAACCTAAATTCTGCTCTATCATAAGTGTATGAACTTTTGTTCAAAGGGTCTAACTCAGCGCAGTGCTGCAATATTGTGAGCCATCCATGATTGGAAATGATCAATTCGCTCGGCTCTACGGCGTCTCTGACGTCGTCTGATCTTTTGTTATCTAATTGTCGCCGAATGAAGCGGCCATCGACGTTGAAGATTTGGATTTAAAACATCTATTGGCTCGCCTTGGGGGTAAGACTCGTACGGTACGACTCGTGTGCCGTGACTGAAAGCTAAGGCTCGTCGTTTCGTCGTCGTTTCAGCCTATCAATAGTCCACTGCTGAACATAGGCCACCCCCATAGATTGCCACAAAAATTTGTAGCTCTCGTTTTGGGGGGACTTTGCCATAGTTGCCACGCTTGGCAGACGGGTTGGCAACCGCAGTTTATTTATTCAGATGTTCCAGCAAGATGCTGCTGCCCATCTCCTGGTTTTCATTTTCCCTTTTACGACTTTTACGACACCCACGGGATGAGATGGGGTGGTAGATTCTCTTAAGCCGCTACCACACGGTGGAGCCGCTACCACACAAAGGTAAGGCTCAAAGTAGTTAAATTCATAAATAATTATAGCCGTTATAATTTGAAGGAAATAAAAGGGCTATAATTATAACGAATTTTTAAATTTACTTTAAATTACATTTAAGCACCAAAAAATTATCTAGTTGTAAGCCGGGCATTTTACATGATTAACGAAGTGGTCCATTACGAGATCAATAGATGGCACTGTTGTCAATTCATTAATAACCGAAGACAAAATGAGCAGGCTTTTTTTTTCACTGGTTAAAATAATTATTTTGTTTTTTTATTTGGCAACACGATTAGTGACCTTAATGAACGACGCGAGATGCGAAATATTTTTTTAAACAATATTTATTTATTGGGTTTCTTTTAATAATAATTGCCGGCGTCTCGTGACGGCCCTTTTTTTTCAAATAAACGATGCTCTACACTAGGGTTTGTTCTATATAGTGTATAAAGTGCGTTCAGACCCGAAAACGAACGATTTGTGTTTTTGCAAAAATTTTGGTTCCGGCTGGGATTCAAACCCAGAACCTTGAGTTCACAGAAATCAAGTAGATCTCTAAGCCACAGGGTAACCAGAGAGTTTCATGCCGCATGAGGAAGCTCATAGTCGCTGTGCAAGCTGTCATAAGGGCTAGAGACTCCAATATCAATCAATGTACGCTTTATTATGCAACGAATATAGGAATAGAGAGCTAGGGATACTTGACGTAGTTGCCTTGTCCGGTAAGTGCTGCCAAAGAACATGGCCCAATACCATGTTCTGTGGCAATCTACAGGATAGCTTCAGCAGATGACATGTAATTGGGTAAAATGATGAAGATTTAAATAGTCTCAGAAGTCTCTAAAAGTAACTTCAAATCTGTTTAAGAGAACGAAAAGAGAAATCACAATAGATTTTTTTTAATGTGGAATAAGGATTGCGTAATGCTACCAATCTATCAGTATAAGCCGAATGCTTATTAAATAAATAAGCACCTCTTTTTCTAGATTCAATTTATTCAGATTTCGACAAAGACATAAACTATCGCTAACAAAATTTTAAACGTTTTGTGTAATCTTCGTTTTAATTATATAATTCATATGTAACTAATTTATATTCACATCTGCCATGCCAAAAGCATCTCGAGCATATTGTCTCATATATTTTTTTTAGAAGAAAGGGATGAGCCGTACAAAACGTTCACCTGATGGTAACTGCAACGTCCACCCACAACAAATGCTGTGTCACCCAGAATATTTCTGTGTAACACCACCCTGCGCCCGTCACCCTGAGACATCAGTTCTTAAGTCTCAAATGCCCAGTGATTAAGCTAGCTAACAGTGCCTCTCAAACCGAAACACAGTAATGCTTGCACACTACTGCTTCACGGGTGTTTCAGTATCCCGTAGTAATATAATACTAACTGGCCCTGGGGTGGTACCTACCTAGACGGATTCCTGAATAGGAATCCTACCACCGGTAAGAGACCTCAGTTTTTAAGTCTCAAATGCCGAGTAATTACATAAGCTGTCCGTGCCCGTCAGACCGTAACGCAAAAATGTTTCACAGTAGAATAACTGGTCCTTCAATCGACCTAGATGTATTCATGCATAGAAATCCTACCACCATTAAACGTCTTCTGTTTTATTTTTTGTAATTTATTAAGAAAAGAAATCATCATTTCAGCCTATCACTAGTCCACTGCTGAACATAGGCCTCCCCCATAGGAAAGTTAGTAGCTCTCATTTTGGGGGGGATTTTGCCATAGTTGTCAGGAAAGCCGTGGTAGCTCAGGGAAGCCGTGGTAGCTCAGGGAAGCCGTGGTAGCTCAGGGGCAGGTGCTCGCCTTTAATTTCATAGTACGCGAGTAACCTGGGTTCGATCCTCGGTGCCAGTAACCTCTATAATTGTTCTACAATTTTAAGTGCTGATTTACCACGTGCTTAGCGGTGAAGGAAAACATCGTGAGGAAACCTGCATGTCCGAGGAATAGCAATATTTCGAGGACATGTGAAGTCCGCCAACCCGCATTAGAGCAGCCTGGCGGACTATTCCCAGCTCCAAAACCCTCTCAGAAATGAGAGGAGGCCTGTGCTCAGCAGTGGGACATTTATAGGCTGTTACTTAACTTTTTTTTTTGCCACGCTTGGCAGGCGAGTTGGCCACCGCAGTTTATTTATTCAGATGTTCCAGGAAGACGCTGCTTCCCATTTTCTGGTTTTCGTTTCCCCTTTGTCGACTTTTACGACACCCACGGGATGAGATGGGGTGGTAGATTCTCTTAAGCCGCTACCACAGGACAAATTCCATTTTCCAATGCGTCCAAATCTCCAAGCGTTTCCTTTATTCGAGTCTCATGATAACCTCATAAGAATATTTTAGGCCACAACACGCGATCAATCTTAGTATAACATTTTTTTGCTAACCTATTAATACCCTAATGTTACTGGAAATGACACATTGTCTACCGCAAACATTACAACACTGTTTTGCTGCAAATCGCTGTTGGCACATCCGGTTGTAATTTAGATTTTTTTTTTGTATCAACTCAGCACACATCGTAACAGCAAAAAGCAATAGGTATTTGCTAAGATGTAGGAAAATCCGTTCGAAATGTTTTGTTGAACATCAAGACTTGACCATTTTAAAACATCAAACATTGGATGTTAATACGACGTGATCGCCTGAAAATGATTCATAGATTATATAATTCTTTATCATTTACCTTAATTAGGAAATATTTTGATTTGAAAGGCCCTAGGCCTCTGGCTCTGGCTAAAATAGTGGCTCGTGACTCTTTCATCATCATCATCATTCCATCTCATAACTAGTCCACTGCTGAACATAGGCCTCCCCAATAGATTTGTAGCTCTCAATTTAGTGAGATGTTGCAAAAGTTGCCACGCTTGGCAAGCGCTTTGGCAACCGCAGTTTATTTATTCAGATGTTTCAGGAAGATGCTGCTGCCCATCACCATGTTTTTATTATTCTCTGTCGACTTTTACGACACCCACGGGATGAGATGGGTGGTGGATTCTCTTAAGCCGCTACTACACGGCTCTAAACACGGCTAAACACTTCCAAACTCTTTGGTATTTAATTAGATTTTTAGGGATTTTGAATAAACCTCCCGTTAGTGAGAGGATTTGGATTAAACCTCCCGTTAATGAGAGGGATTTGGAGCCAGGAAGGGTCTTACTTTTTTTGTTGTCACGGACGAAGTAAGCGAAAGGATGGGACATAAAAGAAGCGTCACGTTTAATAAACGTTCAAGGCGAAACCGTCGGTATTCTGAATAAAAATGTATTTATTTTATTTATTTATTCTTTGTGTACACTATGTTATTAATATTAAATCTAATGATAACTAATTAATGCACAAAGGAGAGCTTAACTCTAAAAGAGTTTTTTTTCAGCAAACCTTGGAGCGAAAGGATAGCTGATGTGTGCGGGTGAAGGTGTACGAAGAACCAACAGACAAAAAAGAAATAAAAAGTCTTTGTACTTAACAATAAATATATATAACTTATAATTGATAACATATATACATATATTTGGTACATACCTTAACAGACACATTAATATATATACATACATATACTATATACTTACTGGTGGTAGGATTTCTACGCAGGAATCCGTCTAGGTAGGTACCATCCCCAGTGCCAGTTATTCTACGGTGAAGTAGAAGTGTGCAAACATTACTGGCACTGAGAGCTAGCCTAATCACTGGGCATATTAGACTCAAGAACTAATGTGTCTGTGTGACGGTCTCTGTGTCTCAGAGTGTAGTTACAAATGTTCTGGATGACACAGTATTTTATGGGTAGACGTTGCACTTACTATCAGGTGAACGTTTTGCTCCTTTCGTCACTTTATTAAATTAAAAAATAAAACATCACACTAACTTTTGTATGCTAAAATTAAGTTACAAGTAGTGGTCGCCCAGTTGTCGAAATACATTAACTTTCTTTATTGAATTTATTGTAATTTGTGACACATCTTTACAAATAAATAAAAGTAAAGTGTCTGTTTGTAATAACTTAATAACAGATTTTTACTCAATGCTTATGAAAGTATATGCGGTACTTTTTAACAAAAACAGTTTTAAACAATTTTTCAAAATTAAAGTGTTTTTGAAATTTTTAAATACACCTATTGATGATTTTGGATCTGGTTGTGTTTTTATTTTCCAGTCTCTGATACTGCATCTTAGCCTACCGCGGAAAGTCAATCTTGCGCCGAAAGTCAATCTTGCGCTTTTCGCAGATAACACGGCCCTGTACTATTCCGACAAGCACAAGGGCCGCAATTCATCTCCAAAGCCGCAGCCCATCGCCTAGTTGGCGTTTACGTTTGTGCGAATTCTTGTGGTACAACATCTCCTTCGCGGTTGTTACCTTAGTCGAAGCTCTTCTTTCATCTCATCGCGTGGGTGTCGTAAAAGTCAACTGAGGGAATATAAAGACCAGGAGATGGGCAGCAGCATCTTCCTGGAATGTCTGAATAAATAAACTGCGCTTGCCAACCCGCCTTACAAGCCTGGCAACTACAGGCAATCCGCCCCAATTGGAAGCTACTAACTTTTGTGGTAATCTATGGGGGAGGCCTATGTTCAGCAGTGGACTAGTGATAGGCTGAGATGATGATGAATGATTAAATGCAAAAAAATAAGAAACAGAACGAACAAAGTGACCTTTTGAAAAATGCTCGAAACACATGTAAAAATGTCCATTCTGGCTACAACCTTATCGAGTGTGTGTAATGCGCGTTATGAGTGTCAAAATCAACACCGTTGCGCAAAATGAGACCTTCTCAGAGAAGAGCGGGAGTTTTTTTTTTAATGCCATACTACATAATCTCATTTAAAAATTATATAAATTTATTTAATTAATTACTATCTGTGCCCCGCGGTTTCCTCCGCCGTTTAATTTAAAAGAAATCGTTCTAAGGGTCTCTGTCATCGCGTGATATTAAGTAAACTATAATATTGGTTAATAGAATCATGCGTTACTTTGCGGAAATCCATTATAGTAAAGGAGTACAGTAATGTTTGCACACTACCGCTTCACGGCAGAATAACTGGCCCCGGGGTGGTACCTACCTAGACGGATTCCTGAATAGGAATCCTACCACCAGTTACTATAATAAAGCTGAAAAGTTTGTATGTTTGAACGCGCTAACCTCAGGAGGTATTCATCATGATCATGATCATTTCAGCGTATTAATAGTCCACTGCTGAACATAGGCCTCCACCACAGATTGCCACAAAAGTTTGTAGCTCCCATTGTGGGGTGATTTATTTATTCAGATGTTCCAGAAAGACGCTGCTGCACATCTCCTGGTTTTAGTTTTCCCTCTGTCGATATTTTCCACACCCGCGGGATGAGATGGGGCGGTAGATTCTCTTAAGCCACTCTTAAACAGTCTCGTGCTGCTCGAACTGCTCGTGGAAACGCAATGGGGAGTTAGAATTTCGTGACTCGTACCAAAAATGGCGGCGACGTGGTCTCCGTTTGCCGCGAGGGCGAATAGTGAGCTACGTGAGTGGCCTCTGCCTTCTTCTTATATGGTAAAAAGGCGTGACTGTCTGTATGTATGTATGTATGTAATATTTGTTTGACACGTAGAGCCGGCGCCGATATAGGCATGCGGCGTATGACCTAGGTAGCACTAAGGTCTGAAGGATATCGAGACAGTTGATGATCACAATGAATTATTATGTCCGGCATAATGTAAGCGACGAACTGTCACGTAATGAAGAGCAATGGACGCATCATTCGATAAGTATAACTCTAGGAAGATAAATAACAAGACAGTAAATAAATTTATAGGTTTATCTCGACGTGAGTTACATAATATTAATTATTAAATATTCGTAGTCATTTAGTTTTTATATTAGAACTTTCATCGTCGTATTTTTGGAGACGTGGTAGCTCAGGGGCTAGGCGTTCGCTTTAAATTTCATTGTACGCGACTGACCTGTGTTCGATTCCCGGTGCCGGCACCACTAAAATTGTTAATTGTAATTTTAAGTGCTGATTTACCAGGTGCTCGGCGGTGAAGGAAAACATCGTGAGGAAACCTGCATGACGAGAAATAAAAAAAAATATTTCGAAGACATTTGCAGTCTGCCAACCCGCATTGGAGCAGCGTGGCGGATTCTTCCTAGCTCTAAATCCCTCTCTATCTAAATGAGAGGACGCCTGTGCTCAGCAGTGGCACATTTATAGGCTGAAACTTTACTTTTTTTATATAAAGACCGCGTGGACTAGTGGTAGTACCTGCCTACCACGAGGGTCCCAGGTTCGAATCCCAGCCGGAGCCAACATTTGTGCAAAAAAACTCGAATCGTTGGTTTTCGAAAACCAACCACACACGCAGCGTAGAAGTCAGGTACGCTAACCACTAAGCTACACGGTCATCAATTTAAGTGTGCCGGAAGTATGGCTCAAATAGCTGAAATCTAGCTACTAAATATATCTTCAGCTGACATTTTTTTTCTTTACATTGTTTTTTTTTAAATTTTTCAATGTGTTATGTATCATGTATACGTATCGGAATAAATGTCTTTAAGTCTTTATTTTCTAACTATTCAGTTACGATTACCTCAAAATAAAGTTCGTATGCGGTGTCTGTAAGGCACAGATAGCTACAGTATGTTAGGCTAGATTCCAAACTTAAGTCCCCCAGCTCCGACATCATGCAGATTTTGGAACATCATATAGATAATAAGATCAAATTAAAAAAAATCGAAAAAATAAACACTATAATTTAAAAAAAAATTATGTAAGTAATGTAATAGTAACAGAAAAAAATATAATAAATGATAAACCATTGGCCGAGTGGTAGAAAATCTACCCCATCTCGTCCCGTGGGTGAAGTAAAAGTCGAAGGAGGGAAAATGAAAATCAGGAGATAAGCAGCAGCATCTTCCTGGAAAATCTCAAAATTAAAAATTATCCCGGAAAATCAAATAGTTCCCACGTGATTCTAAAGTTAATAATAAGTTTACAGCGCCTTAACATTAATTTAATCGAATACATTTTCTTGATTCCTAAACGACATTTTTATATAACTTAAGAGAAAGGTTAAAAATAGCGACATAAAGTTATTATAAATGCTATGTGGTCATAATAAGAAAGCGTAAGAAAGCGTTCTGAGTGTGCTAAGTTAACTAAGACTATCTAAGTAAGTGTTAGTACGTGATATTTTGCAACAGACTATGTCGCCATTTTGCTTCTTATCATTGAAAGATTCTTATCTAACTTCTTATCTTCTTATCTGACATAAAAACTATTTTGGGTACCGTTTATTGAAATTATCTATCAATGGGGGACCAAAATAAAAATAATTACTTAATTTTCTTATCAATTTCAGATTTTGTTATTGTAATTAAAAAAAACTTTTAAATTACGTAAACTTAAACCAATATGGCTACCTAATCAGCGAGCCAGTTTTGGTTGATAAGCGCTTTACTCAATCACTTAGACCTTAATTTTGTGTGACGACCGCGTGGCCTAGTGGTTAGATTACCTGACTTTTACTGGTCCTGGGTTCGAATCCCAGCCGAAGCCAACGTTTGTGCAAAAACGCAAATTGTTGGTTTTCGTATCTGGTCGAGTTGTGATTGTCCCTGTGCCACTGCATCCCAGTCTACCTCTGATCTTACGGCGTGAGCGTTACATCAGGCCAGGTTGGGACGAAAGACCCCTGTCTCCTGGGCCCCTGTGTTTGCACGAACCCGTTGACTTTGACATAACTCACTCAATTTAAACTTTCTTATGACGTTCTTTTCTTTTTTTTTTCTTTTTTAAATACGAAACCTCACAGTAGGATTTTCTCCTGTATCGTGAGTGCGTTTTACAAACATACATTTCACATGCACAACAGAACCAGACCCGAAAAGCAACTATTTGTGTTTTTACACAAATGTTACCTCCGGCTGGGAATCCAACCCAGGACCGGTGGCGCAGAAGTCAGGTATGCTAACCACTACTCCACGCGGTCGACGTTATGAATCTATAATTTATATTTTATAAAGTGACAACATGACTCATTGTTCCGGGCTATCGTCTACGTCCGACATCGGCCATAAACAAACACGACCCGTGTCCACTTCGTAATATTCCATTAGGAGAAAGTCTCCACTCTCACTTTCCAATGGCTTATGGTTGTTTGAAAAAACCTTATTTCTTTATCATTGTTATTTATAAAATTGAACAGCTACGTTTGTTCGGTCAGCTTACTCAAAAAGTTTTTATACACCACATGCTTTTTACTGGTGGTAGGGTTCCTATGCAGGAATCCGTCCACACAGGTACCACCCCAGGCCAGTAATTCTGCCTTGAAGCAGTAGCGTGCAAACATTACTGTGTTTCGGTTTGAAGGCCACTGTGAGCTAGCGTAATAACTGGGCATATGAGACTTAAGAACTGATGTCACAGGGTGTCACATTGTGGTGTCACTCTGTTCTGGGCCACACAGCATTTGTTATGGGCAGAAGTTGCACTTACCATCAGGTGAACGTTTTGCTCGTTTCGTCATTTATTAAATAAAAAAAAGTAGTAAGTATTCGACGCTTCCTAAACAGTAATTATCTCTAAGGCGTTACATTAGTTTAGGGAAGGTAAAGACAAGTAAATTCATCGGATGAACGTTTTGCTCGTTACATCACTTTATCTTCTTCTTCTGGTCTTTGAGAAAGAAATAGGACTCTTTTCTCGAAGGTCCCTAAGTAGTATCGGTCCGGAAAAGCCGACGGCATGGAATGCCAACCATCAAGTTGATGTGAATGGAATTGTGGAACTCAGCGGCTGAAAGAATTACGAACAATTTCTTATAGTTTTATTAGAGTGATATATTCTGGCCGCGTGGCCTAGTGGTCAGAGTACCTAAGTCCTGCCTGTCCTAAGCCGCGGGTCCTGGGTTCGAATCCCAGCCGGAGCCAACATTTGTGCTAAAACATAAATTGTTGGTTTTCGGGTCTGGTTGTGTTGTGATTGTCCCCGTGTTTCTGACACTGCATCCTAGCCTACCTCCGATCTTATCGCATCAGCGTTACATCGGGCGCGGGTAGGTTTGGGACGAGTGAGTGCCTCTGTGTTTGCGCGTACACTTGTGGCACTATAATATCTCCTGCGCAGATGATGGCTCTCGACAGTAGTCGGCAGTTGTCGCCGTGGTCGAAATCGGCTAGGAGACCATCATCATATTCATAGTAAGCGAGTAACCTGGGTTCGATCACCGGTGCCAGCACCTCTAATATTGTTCTACAATTTTAAGTGCTGATTTACCACGCGCTTAGCGGTGAAGGAAAACATCGTGAGGAAACCTGCATGTCCGAGGAATAGAAATATTTCGAGGACACGTGAAGTCCGCCAACCCGCATTGGAGCAGCGTGGCGGATTCTTCCTAGCTCCAAAAACCCTCTCAGAAATGAGAGGAGGCCTGTGCTCGGCAGTGGGACATTTATAGGCTGAAACTTTACTTTTTTTTTTATTCGAGTGAAACAGAACAAGCAGGCATTGAACTTAAAAGACGCATGAATCACTTTGACTCGACTACTTTATCATTAAGCAATTAAATAGAACGGCGCGACGGAAACACTCAGCACATCCTCATTTGCTTGACCCGAATAGTCGCTGCGGTCGGAGAAGGAGGAATCGGGGACAGTTACACAATGAACTATGAACCAAGTCGATAAGAACAAAATGATAATTGCATTGTCTTCAAGTGTTTTTATTAGGGTTTAAGGGAAATAAGCTGGTGGTAGGATTCCTATGCAGGAATACTACTGGTGGTAGGATGCAGCAATCCGTCTAGGTATGTACCTCCACAGTGCCCGTTATTCTGCCGTGGCGCAGTAGTGTGCAAACATTACTGTTTCGATCTGAAGGACACTGTTTGCTATAATTACTTGGCATATGAGACTTAAGAATCAATGGGTTTCAGTGTGGTGCCAAAAAGAAGTGTTCTGGGTTCTGGATTCATATACAGAAATCCGTCTACCACCGGCTACCACCCTAGGGCCAGTTATTCTGCCGTGAAGCAGAAGTTTG
Source organism: Luehdorfia chinensis (assembly GCA_019845155.1). Classification (NCBI taxonomy): domain Eukaryota; kingdom Metazoa; phylum Arthropoda; class Insecta; order Lepidoptera; family Papilionidae; genus Luehdorfia; species Luehdorfia chinensis. The sequence goes on from JAHVAK010000390.1 coordinate 5,490,772, forward strand.
CAAACATTACTGAGTTTCGGTCTGAAGGGCACTGAGAGCTAGCGTAATCACTGGGCATATTAGACTTGAGACTGATGTCTCGGGGTGTCGGGCCGCATTGTTTTGTCACACTGTTCTGGGTGACACAGCATTTGTTATGGGCAGACGTTTTGCTCATTTCGTCACCTTTACCAATAAAAAATAAAAGCTGCGAAACGAGCAGGTCCATTAGGTCGCTTCTCGATAAGTTCCACGCCATCCCATAACAGTTGTTGCACCTACTTAGCACCTTTTGTGTAACACCACACAGCGCTCGTCAGCTTGACAACTAACAAAAGTCTTAAGTCTCATATTCTCTGATGAATATATAATTAAAAGAACAGTTCGGAAAATCTTTTATATAGGCACATTATACACACGCTCTTATAATGTTCTTTTGTCGGCTCGGTTGGCGCAGTTGCTAAGCCCTTGGCTTCTGCGCAGCGGGTCGCAGGTTCGATTCCCGCACGGGACAAATATTTGTATGGCCTACAGATAGTTGTTCCGGGCCTGGGTTGGTTTGTGCATGTGGAATTTATGTCTGTAAAACGTACCCATGACACAGGAGAAATCCTACTGTGGGGTATCGTTTTTTTAAAAAAAAAAAATGACACACACACATAACACGTACACACACATAACAGATTGCTTAAAACTTAATAATATTTGTAGAAGAACCATGGGGAAGGAACTGGTGCCTGGCACACGGCTTACGCTATTTTAGATACCTGTATTGATTTAGATTGTAACTCATTTTTGCAATAAACTATTATTATTTTGGGGGTATTTCTATAGTTTTCTCGTCTGGTTGGGATATATATGAATACATACATACATACATAAGATCACGACTGTATCCCATAAAGGGGTAGTCAGAGACTGGGCACTCACTGCAAAAACAGATGACTGTCACAATCCACGTTTCACCAAAACAATATAATGGACTTGGTGTGATAGGTGGTGAGCCCATCGCCACCATGCGCTGTTGGGTGCACAGTGCATTTTAATTCCTTACTCGCCTTTTACGAGATCCATTGGATGAGATGGAGTGGTAGTATTCTTTTAACGAGCCGCCACAACACGGCTTATTTATATATGAATATATAGATAAATATATAAAATAAGATAAAATAAACAAGATACTATAAAATATATAGTATTATTAGTATTATTATTATTATTATTATTACTGTTTGACGGCTGAATTACTGGTACCTAACTTGACGAATTATTGCATATTTATTCTAGCACCAGTAAGTGTGAGGAACAGGCATACGGCTCCACAGAAAATATGGTTATTATGGCCCGTACCATCCATCCTCAATGAAGAATTATCCGCCAATTAGACGAAATACCAGTTCTCTTCAATCACCATACGAAACATGGCATCACCATATTGCTACTTTTTTTAAGTAAGCATGGCCCTGGTTGAATGGACGCATCTATGACCAACATCCAGTATCTAACATGCTTGTACCATGTAAGACGGTGGTAGGAAAACTTTACTGGTGGTAGGATGCAGGAATCCGTGAAGGAAGTTACCACCACAGTGCCCGTTATTCTGCCGTGACGCAGTAGTGTGCAAACATTACTGTTTTTATCTGAAGGACACTGTTCGCTAGAATTACTTGGCATATGAGACTTAAGAATCAAAGGGTCTCAGTGTGGTGCCAAAAAGACGTGTTCTGGGTTCTGGATTCATATGCAGGAATCCGTCTACCACCACAGGCTACCACCCTAGGGACAATTATTCTGCCGTGAAGCAGAAGTGTGGAAACATTACTGCGTTTCGGTCTGAAGGGCACTGAGAGCTAGCGTAATCACTGGGCATTTGAGACTTAAGAACTTATGTCTCAAGGTGACAGGCGCAGTGTGGTGCTACACACAAATATTCTGAGTAGCAAAGCATTTGTTATGGGCAGACGTTGCACTTACCATCAGGTGAACGATTTGCTCGTCTCGTCACTTTATGAAATAAAAAATTAAAAAAAGTACATCCCGCAGATATTATCTGGTCCTCTATATTCTGTACCACGCCATCATTATAGCCCGTGAAAAGTCCACTACTGAACATAGGCCTACCTAAATTTTAACAAAACACGGTTCTCAGCCTGCATCCACAGACTTCCGGAAAGCAGGTTGTCGCTCCATCTAAGAGCGAGAGCCTACTCCTTTCACCCGCGATTCCTCTGGTATTCCGGAAGATCATAGGCGGCAGTGATCGCTTACCATCAGGTGAGCCACTTGCTCGTTTGCCCCCTCTCCTAAAAAAGAGTTGCCACTCGAGAATCTGCCTTTCCCAAAGACTTAGCGGTTCTTTGAGGTAAATGAGCGGCCCATTGCCGCTTAAAAGCAAATAAATATGGTCTAAAAAAAGGAAAAAGGTATTGTCTATTCCATTGACATTTGCACACTGCATGCAGCCGAATCTTTTGTTTGATAATTATATTTAAAATCTAAATATAAAACCATATTCGTGGAAACAAAAGCTTTTCTTAACTCTATTCTTTAGCTCGGCTAGGAAGATGACTCTATTTCTGCAACGAATATCATCGTTACTCACACACTAAGATATTTAGCTCGAGAGACCCGACCCCTGGCTATTTTGTACAATTTTGGTTGCAATTCGTTCTGTAAGTAAGTACACATTTAACTTGTGCGGTGAAGGCAAACATCGTGAGGAAACCTGCATATCAGAGAAACAAAATATATTGCTTAGACATATAAATGAAATGAAAATGAAAGGAGATATGTGCTCAGCAGCGGGACATTATATAGCGACCCATTGATATGCTACAGCACGTATCTGCAGCATGGCTATGGTACGTACGTGTCAGATGTCTACTAAATATCAAACTTTCACTCTCTATAAGGAGCGCACAGTGTTGTGAAAAGCTTTAGAGAGACAGATTGAGTAGTAGCTTGCAGCAATAAAAACCGGTTACAGTTCAATATCTCGAAGTGGGTCACCATTTCATTCGCACGCGCAGCTCTCTTAGATAGGGGTTCATCTTTATGACTGCTAGAATTCGTATTCAGGTAGGTACCACCTACGACCAGTTATTCGAAAAGGTTCTGAGAGCTAGTGTAGTCACAAGGCATATGATACTTAAGAACTAATGTCTCAGGGTGACGGACGCAGTGTAAACGGATAAATATTCTGGGTGACACAGTAGTTGTTAGGGGCAGATGATGCACTTAGCATCAGGTGAACGTTTTGTCGATTTATCCAATTAAAATAAAAAAAATTAAAAAATCATATTACTAGTATATCGAAATTTAGGATTATTATTAAAATCCAAGTAGAGCAAACAAACGACGCGGGCACGCCCGTAACATCCTTTTATCGAAGCAACTCGTGGCATTTTTTACCCCCCTGTATCTTCTTTGTGGGTGAAGCTAGAAGTCTGATAATTTTTGAATTAAAAACATCCTAACTTCAATAGCGAAGATGGTTGGGTATTACCACCGGCTTGGGATTATATTATCGATATCAATAAATCAAAAACCAAGCATACTACTGCAAAATTTGAAGGGTCATTTTTCGTCAATCGGGCCAAAAATAATAATAAAAAGCTGAAGGCACCCCGGATTAACTATGACATCAGGACGTCTGTCATCTTAGTCCTCTCGTATACGTTTCGTCGGTTTATAAATAGTTACAGTTAAACGCGGCAAAATCCGTATTTTTTTTTTCATTAAAATGAGTAATATGACATTGTCGTGAAATAATAAGATCTTTACCATAACGCTGATCTACACTCGGCGGAAATGCCAAAAACTAATTGTAACGTACAAACGTACGTATTTGAACTAATGGCGGCCGCCGCTTTCCATCCGTAGATTTTCGAGACGTACGAGTATGAAAGTAGCCCTATGAGGAGATCTCTTGGTGATGTATCCCGGGTACCTAGTGAATCGTTTACCGTACACCACGTATTGTCAAGGGTGACAAGTCCGGATGCATTCGTCCGGTTGAATGCCTTGCCATTGCATCCATTGAATGTTGACTTAGGCAGTATCGATACTCGCCGTCGTCGTCGTTTCAGCCTAGTCAATAGTCCACTGCTGAACATAGGCCTCCCCCATAGATTGTCCACAAAAGTTTGTAGCTCTCGTTTTAGGGGGATTTTGCCATAGTCGCCACGCTTGGCAAGCGGATTGGCCACCGCAGTTTAGCTATTCAGATGTCCCAGGCAGAAGCTGCTGCCCATCATCTGGTTTTTAATTTCCCTCTGTCGACTTTTACGACCCCCACGGGATGAGATGGGGTGGTAGATTCTCTTAAGCCGCTACCACACGGTAACCGGTACCACATCGATACTCAGGGGTTTACAATTGCTGAATATAATACCATAGCATAGCATTTACCACTTAGAATCGTCGAAGAATATTACACCAAGACCGTTAAGAGAAACAAACAGAGATAGGGAGTGTGATTAAAGAAAATCCGTACCCGATGGGCAATAATTTATTTATTTATTTATATATTCTTTATTGCAAACCTTAAAATTATTGACAAAAAAGTAAACTGGAAATAAAAAGATAGACTAAGAGTGAGCAATGGGCGGTCTTATTGCTGACAGCAATATCTTCCAGAGAACCGCTAATAAGTAATACCAGAAAAGATAAAATAGGATAAAATCCCATCGGAATCATTAATATGTAAAAAATGTATGCCAAGCCTCGCTTCACAACCGCCATACCGTAAAAATTTGTGAGATCCCAAGTCTGTAGTTTTATTATGATCGAATCGCCAATTCAACAATTTTTTTTAAAGTACCCCGTAACCGTAAAAAGAAGTTAACTGTGGTAGGATTCCTATTCAGGAATCCGTCTAGGTAGGTACCACCCCAGAGCCAGTCTGCTGTGAAGCAGTAGTGTGCAAACATTACTGTGTTTCGGTTTGAAGGGACACTAGTGAGCTAGCGTAATCACTGAGCATATGAGACTTAAGAACATTATGTCTCAGGGTGATGGGCACAGTGTGGTGTCACACAGACATTTTCTGGGTGGCGTTTGATATGGGCAGACGTTGCACTTACCATCAGGTGAACGTTTTGCTCGTTTCATCACTTTATCCAATAAAAAAAAGATCTTTATCCAGGAGTAAACAGTTTCGAGGCTAAAGATTTTGACACCCCGATCGATGATATGCATATTTACTTCCCTATTTAAATCGGTTTTTGTGGGTTTTAATTTTTTTGACAGGAACCCTTATTATTTTTCTTAACTTAAAGTAGCCTAAGGTACCCGCTATTATATTAGCTATATGTCAGTGAAAGTCCCGTCAAAATCGGTCACGCTGTTTCGGAGATTAGCCGAAACAAACTGACAAACACATAGAAAGAAATTTTAATAATTGTTTTTTTCTTATAAGTACCGTATAAACTTTCAGAGGCATTGAGTAACAAGCTATTATTTTACGGACAGACACTTCAATTTTATTTATTTGTATAGATTAAAATGGAGAAGACTAAGAAATTTCCTAGAAATATAATAAATATATATATAAATTTCCAGAAACATAATTGCTCCACTCCACAATTATCCACCATATACATCCACAATGTAATTTATCACCTGTAAGGCACATCGGCAGCAAGGAAGATGTAGTTCATCGCGTAATGCGCGGCTGCGTACGTAGCCAGCGCCAGGAGGAAGTAGTTCATCAGGTGGAACTTGCGGAACTGGCCCAGCTCCTGCATCAGCCGGTCGGTGTCCAGCGCCTTAGCGCCCACATTGACTTCCTTCTCCGTCATTGCTAACGTTCACACACAACAGTCACTTTGCATTCCCTTTCAGCGCGGATCGAAGACGAAATTAATATAGTTTGGTACTGCCGATCTGGTTATTTATGAATCTATTTCTTTTATTTTTCAACAAACTTAAAATTCTTAATATGAATTTGAAAAACGGAATGTTTCGATTTAATTTTGTAATTATTCCAATCGTGACAATAATAAATATTTTATCATTAAGTCATTACAATATGAATAAGGTATTTTTCAAATGTCAGTGTTACTCGTCTAGAAATATCGCCCTTAAGTCTAAATATTTTTGCATATCGTAAAACAACACAAAAATACTTTGCAGAAGAAAACAAATGAGAAATGAAATATGTGACAAAAGTAATAGGTGCCGAGAATTTCCAATGAACGCTCACGAACTATTTCGACGGCATGAACACGCGGCGAGTGTAGAGCCGGCGCGAACGCAACTGAAGCCTGCGATCCGCAGAACTACGCCTATAGTACTCCAACCTGCGTGGCATTGGTAATGACACAGGCCTTTGCGTATCATGAATATATTCACGCTACAATCCGTGACGAGAAAGGCACAACCCCATTGAGACTTTTTTTTATTGCAACGTCCGCCCACAACTAATACTGTATCACCCAGAATATTTCTGTGTGACATCACACTGCGCCCGTCACTCTGAGACATCAGTTCTTAAGTCTCAAATGCCCAGTGATTACGCTAGCTCACAGTTCCCTTCAAACCGAAACATAGTAATGCTTGCACACTACTGGTTCGCGGCAGAATAACTGGCCCTGGGGTGGTACCTACCTAGACGGATTCCCGTGGATGTCCCACCGTTGAGCACAGGCCTCCTCTCATTTCCGAGAGGGTTTTGGAGCCAGTAAGAATCCGCCACGCTGCTCCAATGCGGGTTGGCGAACTTCACTTGTCTTCTAAATATTTTTTATTTCCGAGACATGCAGGTTTCCTCACGATGTTTTCCTTCTCCGCCGGCGACGTGGTAAATTAGCAATTAAAAAAGAACCCAGATCACTCGCGTACTAGGAAATTTAAAGCGAGCGCTTAGCCCTTGAGCTACCACTTAAGTCTCCTATGCCTAGTAATTACACTAGCTCTTAGTGACTATCAGATCGAAACACAGTCACACAGTAATGCTTGCACATTATTGTTTCACGGCAGAATAACTGGCCCTGCGGTGATACCTACCTAGATACTTCTGTTTTGCACAGGTATATTATGGGAGCGAGGTCCTTACCCTGCAGAATGAAACTACTTAGGTGCCTCCTCGCCTCAAAGAACTAACTGAGTAAGGAAGGTATTGCACTGTAAAAATGCAATAGATGGGAACATGACTCTGATATAAAAACTGCATCTGAACATGCACAGTTTAATTATTTCAATCATTCCACCGGAAGAGCGGTAATTATCGCCTCTAATTCAGCAAAGTATCTGAGATCGTACCTAAGATAACGGACTTAATAAAGCAAACGAGCTAACGATAACTTCGTTGGCTCGTTTGCGTCATTAATAACGAGACGCGGGTTGAATTCCCGCACGGTACAAATGTATGGCCCACAGATAGTTGTACCAAGATCCGGTATCCAGGATCCAGTGTTTGTTAGTGCGAGTAAGTTTTAATAAAATGCATATCATCATCATCATTTCAGCCTATCACTAGTCCACTGCTGAACATAGGCCTCTCCCATAGATTGCTACAAAAGTATGTAGCTCTCATTTTGGGGGGATTTTTGCCACGCTTGGCAGGCAGGGGATTTGCAACCGCAATTTATGTACGAGTATAATGTTCCAGGAAGACGCTTCTGATTTTAATTTTTCCTCTGTCGAATTTTACGGCACCCACGGGATGAGATGACCACTCTTAAGCCGCTACCACACAAATACATTACAAAATACACGCCACTGGTTAATTATTATAATACAGAAGTTCCGGTACAAATTGTATAAATGGTATAGTACTGTTCGATTCCCGCTAGGGACAAATATTTGTCCGTCCTAAAGATAGTTGTTCTGGGTACGGGTATTGTGCATATCGTATTGATGTCTGTAAAACGCACCCACGACACAGGAGAAATCCTACTGTGGAGATTGTTTTTTTAAAGGAGAAGAAACAGTATGGTGCGTCAGTATGCCGCCGTAGTGGTCGATGAAGCGCACGAGAGACCTTCGCTGTCTGCGTAGGCCGCTTGCGCTGTTGCCGCAACAGTGTATGTCAATTTGATTATTATTTATAAAACGCCACGACACTGGAGAAATTACCGGTGGTGGTAGGATTCCTATGTAGGAATCCGTCTAGGTAGGTACCACCCCAGGTCCAGTTATTCTGCCGTGAAGCAGTAGTGCGCAAACATTACTGTGTTTCGGTTTGAAGGGCACTGTGAGCTAGCGTAATCACAGGGCATATGAGACTTAAGAACTGGTGTCTCAGGGTGATGGGCACAATGAGGTGTCACACAGAAATGTTCTGGGTGACACAGCATTTGTTATGGGCAGACGTTGCACTTACCATCAGGTGAACGTTTCGCTAGTTTCATCACTTTAGACAATAAAAAAAAAGGTGTCGGGCGTTGATTTTCAAAAACCCCCGGTTTTCTCAAGATGTTTTTCTTAACCGCTGGGCACGTGGTAAAGCCGGGGATCGAAATCAGGTCACTCGCGTACTGTTAAATTTATGGCGAGCGCCTGGCCCCTGAGCTACCACAGCTCTTGAATTTTATATATAAACAACTTTATATATATATTTTAAAATTAAAGAACTAAAATCCAACTACAAATGAAAGCCTTTATTAAACTTTTCATTATATTATTAACTTATTATATTGTTACCTATGGTATGTGGAATATTAAGATCGATATTAATATCGACACGTGTCCAGTGCAGTTTGAGTCATTCTAATATGTACGTGTAATGTTATATATATGAAAGTGTATGTTTGTTTGCTTCCTACTCAATAAAAATCAATAAGCTGTAGGGATTTTAACGAGATTTGGCGTTGTATTTTTACGGAGAATGTTAAAGGATAAATTTATAACATTTTTTTAATTAAAAATGTTAAAAAGGTAAAGTAAAGTTACACAGCCTATAAATGTCCCACTGCTGAGCACAGGCCTCCTCTTATTTCCGAGAGGGTTCTAAAGCTAGGACAAATCCGCCACGCTGCTCCAATGCGGGTTGGCGGACTGCACATGTCTTCGATTTATTTTTTATTTCTCAGACATGCAGGTTTCTGGATGGTGGTCCTCACGATGTTTCCTTCACCGGCGAGCACGTGGTAAATCAGCACTTACAATTAACAATTTTAGCGGTGCCGGCACCGGGAATCGAACCCAGGTCTCCCGCGTACTATGAAATTTAAAGCGAGCGCCTAGCCCCTGATCTACTACGGCATTTTAAATTTTAATTTATGCCACGCGATGTTTATACTATTGGCTCTATATAGTCGTACATATATAAGAATTAATATTTCTTGGTGTGTCATATGTACTCGTATATTGCATTCATCATATTTCGATGAAACTCTAGTGAGTTGTTGTGCGCAAGCCCGCAAAGGTTTCTGAATTAGTATAACCAATTCACAATAGGCCATTTGGACAGTGATACTTAACGTAGCAGCTTAAGAGAATCTACCACCCTATCTCATCCCGTGGGTGTCGTAAAAGTCGACACAGGGAAAACAAAAACTAGGAAATGGGCAGCAGCATCTTCCGGAAACATCTAAATAAATAAACTGCGGTTGCCAACACGCCTGCCAAGCGTGACTCGGGTGACAGATGTCCTGATGTCATAGTTAACCCGGAGTACCTTCAGCTTTTATTTATTATTTTCAGTCCGATCTACGCAGGAAAGAGCTAACTGTGTCTTGAAGCCTTGCAGTGGTATGCTTAGTTTTTGATTTATTTTTATTAATAATACGGTTCCAAGCCGGTGGTAGTACCCAACCATCTTGGTAGGGATCGGTATTCTTTGCAAGGATTTGTGGTACTATCAAATCTGATGTAATGGTTGGGATGATCCAGAACATGATCTCAGATCGTAGACTTCCTAGAGCGTCGACGCTTCACATCAGCTATATGTTCTTTAACGCGGGTTTTTATGAATCTTTTAGTTTCCTTGGTAGTTTGCTCCGTGACCATGGGTGCTGTAAAGCGCCCGAAACGTCGGGTTATAAATAATTTAAATTAAACGCGATGAAATCCGTAAAAATGGTTTTATTTAAAAATACTAAGTAATACGAGTGACTTTAAAATCCAAAAAAATTGGAAGAGTCATTGCACCGCATGTCCGGCATAAGCTGGTCTTGTACTTCTTGTTTTCGAAGTTCCTGGCACTTTGCAGCCTCAGTGACGGTGGAATTGAGGAGTTAGACATCCTGGTGTCATCGCTACTTCCGGGCTGGTTTTAGATTTGATGTATTAATTTTGGTGCGATCGATGCGATCTGTGCAAATGGTGCCTCACTGCACACAAACGTTCTGAAACTCTCGACAATGACACGAAGTTGCATCGGCCACACGGGTTGCTTCGGTGACTTGATTTCATAGCGGTTCCTGCCCGCTTAGTGCACGTATTCTGCCATGGCGAGGAAAGCAACCTAATGCAGTACCACTTTTTTTTTTAATCATGCATAGCACAACCAACTGAAAACCAACGATTAGTGTTTTTGAAATAAGCAAAGATGTTTGCTGGTATATGGACCAAGACTCGCGGCATAGAAGTCGGTACGCTAACCACTGTACGCTAACCCACTGTACCACACAAAATAGCTACTCTGGGCTACCTTTACATCTTAATTATTAATTTTGGTACGATCAGTGCGATCGGTGCGAATGGTGCCACTGAACACAGACGTTCTGTAACTCTTGACAGTGGCATGCAGCGGTCAAGCTACATCCCGGAAAGCCGCGTCAGCTATGTGAAACTGGTCGAGCGGCCTTTTGCTTCGGTAATTACATACAGCGGTAAAGGGCAGAAGTTATTTTGCTAAGATCCGCATGCAAAATATTTTACATTTTGCATGCGGATCTTATGTGGGTCGTATGCGGTGTGTATTACCTAGTTTTGAAGAGCACCGCCCACCCTCCCTCAACAGCGTGCACAAGCAAACCATATCAACTGATAAGCCTCGTTTTGAGGTGAAACACGTGTCGTGTTCTCGACTTCAGTGGTGTGTATTGCCTAGTGGTAGTGTTCTACTGGTGGACGGTATCTAGTGACGGCTCCCGGTGGCGATATTGGTTTTCTTGTGCACGCTGTTGAGGGAGACCTAAAAACTAGGTAATACACACCATTTTACATTTTGCATGCGGATCTTAGCAAATCAACATTCTCTCCTTTACTACTCGTATAATGGATTTCCGCAAAGTAACGCCTGATTCTATTAACTAGATACAGCGGTTCCCGTCCGCTTAGTGCACGAAGTCACGGCGACGAAGGCGACCTACTGCAGACTTTTTAATAAGTGCGCCAAAAGTACGTTTTATAGTCCTAAAATTTCATGCACAACACCACCACCAGAAAACCAACTATTTGTGTTATTGCACAAAGTTGGATCCGGCTCGTATTCGAACCCGGGACTCGCGGTGTAGAAGTCCGGTACGCCAACCACTGGGCCACATGGTATTGTGGATGTAGATATGAAACTAGCTTTTACTTTAAAACTATATGTTACTGGTGGTAGGATTGTAAAGGTAACACACAGTCAAAGAGAGTTACTTTCGCATTAATAATACTAGTATGGATAGTTTAAAGAAGATTTTTTTTATATTATCTCAATTATTTTACTGATAGTAAGATTTCTAAGCAGGAATCCGTCTAGGTAGGTACATCCCTAGCGCCAGTTATTCTGCCGTGAAGCAGCAGTGTGCAAACATACTGTGCTTTGGTTTGAAACGCACTGAGGCATATAGGCATTTTTATTACGAACCAGTGATGATTAGGTATTTTAATTAAATAAAAAGCGATTTCAAATCATGGATATGCTTACGCAAATTTTAGAGTTAGATTATTTTTTCATGGATACCGTTATCTAAACTTGACCAATTTTATATGGTACCCCTGAGTACCTTAGATTCGTTACCTTTCCTTTACCAACCTTAGCTTTCGAATAAAACATACATACATACATACATAAGATCACGACTGTATCCCATAAGGGGTAGTCAGAGACTGGGCACTCACTGCAAAAACAGATGACTGCCACAATCCACGTTTCACCAAAACAATATAATGCACTTGGTGTGATAGGTGGTGAGCCCATCGCCACCATGCGCTGTTGGTGCACAGTGCAGTTTAATTCCTTACTCGCCTTTTACGAGATCCATCGGATGAGATGGAGTGGTAGTATTCTTTTAACGAGCCGCCACCACACGGCTTAAACGAATAAAAGAATCATCGAAATCGGTTCACGTGATAAAGAACTATCGTACTTAAAAAAATTGGTAAAAAATAACGTTCAATGTGTAATAATTCAATACAACTAGCTGATGCCCGCGACTTTGTCCACGTGGATATAAGTTTTCAAATATCCTCTGGGAACTATTAGATTTTCCGGGATAAGAAGTATCCTATGTCCGTCTCCAGGATGCAAGCTATATGTGTGCGGAATTTCGTTAAGTTTGGTTCAATGGTTGAGCTGTGAAAAGTTAACAAATAGGCAGATGGACAGAGACAGGAGATAATGAGAAAAGATCATGATAATTTTTTCTTAGATATCACCACCAAATATACAAGAAACTAAAACAAAATTGTCGAAATCTATCCCGTAGTTTTTGCGTGATAAGCACACAGCGGCAGATTATTTTATTTATATATATAAAAATAATTATGTTCAATTCCACTCTGTTTAGAGACGTGGTAGCTCAGGGGCTAGGCGCTCCCTTTAAATTTCATAGTACGCGGGTGACCTGGGTTCGATTCCCGGTGCCGGCACCATCAAAAATTGTTAATTGCAATTTTAAGTGCTAATTTACCACGTGCTCGGCGGTGAAGGAAAAGATCGCGAGGAAACCTGCATGTCTGAGGAACAAAAAATATTTCGAAGACATGTGCTCTAAAGCGGGTTCTTCCAAGCTCCAAAACCCTGTCAGAAATGAGAGGAGGCCTGTGCTCAGCAGTGGAACATTTATAGGCTTACACTTTACTTTTTTACCACTCTAATTTACACTTCAGCGTTTTCCCTCACGAAATTATCGGGTCGTGCTTCCTGAAGCGACACATTTTAGATGTATAATAAAATTGGGATTATCCCGCGAAAACTTAGATAAACGTCTAATAGACTAGCGAACCGGTCTAACCGCAACGAGAATCCACGTAAAGAAGCAACTGTACAACAACAGTACTTAGTCACATGTATCCAGGAGATGGCAGCATCGTCTTCCTGGAACAACTGAATAAATAAACTGCGGCTGCCAACCCGCCTGCCAAGCGTGGCAACTGTGGCAAAATGCCTGCAAAATTAGAGCTGCAAAATTTGGTAGCAATCTATGGGGGAGGCCTTTGTTCAGTAGTGGACTAGTGATAGGCTGAAATGATGATGATGATGACTGACTAGTGAGCTCCTTCAAGTCTAGCGCCTATAATTTGTTAGTACGCGTGTGCCGTGTGGTAGCGGCTCAAGATAATGTACCACACTATCTCATCCCGTTGGTTTTTTTAAATAGGATTGAAAGGTGGAAGAGCGCTGAGGGCGCTTAGTCGAAACCTTTTTTTATGGATGACTGGCGCAAGGGCCCCCGAGAGGGGGCCTGGACCGTAATCCTGTTCGCGACGGCTTGCTTAATACGCAGTTAAATAAGTTTATAAAGCCTCATGACAATCAGTTTGGGTTTCGACCGGGATTGTCTACGGAGAGTGCGGTACTGGTTCTTAAGCATGCCGTCACTTACTATGCGAGGCGTAAGACTCCAGTTTATGCCTGCTTCCTAGACCTTTCGAAGGCATTTGACCTGGTTTCATATGATATTATGTGGAGAAAGATGAATGAAGTCAACATACCTCCGGAACTCATTAATATCTTTAAATATTGGTACAGAAACCAGGTCAGCAATGTCCGATGGACAGGAGTGTTTTCACGGCCGTATGGGTTGGAGTGCGGGGTGAGGCAAGGGGGTTGAAGCTCAACAGCGCTCTTTAACCTTTATGTGAATGATTTGCTAGGCGAGCTCGGCAGCACCACGTTCGGCTGCTACATAGACGGAGCTTGTATGAATAACATAAGCTACGCCGATGACATGGTGCTGCTGAGTGCGTCAATTTGTGGCCTCAGAAAGAAAAAGTGTAGTGATGGTCTTTGAGGCCGAGGGTAAAGCACCAAATGAAGTACCACCCATATTGCTCAATGACTCGACATTGGAGAGGGTCTTTCATTTTAAATATCTCGGGTATATGTTGACTCCTGACCTCTAAGACGACAATGATATCAAGAGATAACGGAGGGCGTTGTCAATGAGAGCGAATATGCTGGCCCGCAGGTTTGTGCGTTGTTCAAACTGCGTTAAGATCACGTTGTTTAGAGCCTACTGCACAACTTTCTACACGTGCAACCTGTGGGCCAACTACACTCAAAAATCATACAACGCTCTCCGTGTTCAATATAACAACTCGTTTAGGGTGCTGATGGGATTTCTTCGTTTTTTGTAGTGCATCAGGGATGTTTGCGGCTGCGCGAGTTGACTGTTTTTTTGCCAATATGCGAAAAAGATGCGGATCGCTGGTGCGCAGACTGCGGTGCAGTACCAATGGATAAGGATGATTAGTAGCAGGTTGGACTGCAAATATGTGAGTCATTGCTGCGCTATTTCGAGCGGAGTGGCGCAGCGATGACTCGCATCTCAAATAACGATAAGTTAAAGTTAAGGAATAACATAGAAAATAAGATTGTAGTACTAACGAAATGAGTCTGTATTACGTGCGGCGGCATCGCGAATAGTTTTGTTCGGTGATGTTGTGTGTGTTTGTGTGTGTCGTGATGAGTAGAGCGCTTGGGCCTTAGTGGTCGCGTCGTCAGGGTCCTCGTTGGACGTGCCTAGGTCTCCTTTTTCCGCGAGTCGAGTTTTGGTGTAACGCGTGGGGGTTGTATGTGCCTTACAATATGTGTCCTACAACCGGTAAGTATCGGCGAGAGGCCAACTTTAGATATTGGGCAATGGTAGGAAGCCCTAAATCGATATGAAGATTAGCATTACAGACGAACCACGGTGCTCCCGAGGCTTTACGCGTGAATCGATTTTGTAGAACCTGAAGTCGGTGAATTTGACGCAGGAAGGTATGCGCAAATACGCTGCTTGCGAATGTCATGATTGGCCGAATATAGGCTTTGTATAGTGTAATTTTTATTTTTACTTTGTAACGTAGGGACATTTTACTATTCCCAGGGGATTGGACGATCAAATAACTCTATGGTAGGGAGATGAGGCATTATGCGCTGCGAGAAGTACATGGCTGCACTTTTGGAGGGGTTGACCTCGATCCTCCATTTCCGAAACCAGTTCCCGAGGGTTAGGGCTGCGGATTGGAGGCATTTAGAGATAGTGTATTTCTGTATTTCTGTCAGCCATCACTACCATCTCTGCACAGGGAGGACAACTCGCTGGCCCATGACGCAAAGGAGAAAGCCGATCTTCTAGGTTCTCTTTTTGCGTCCAACTCGACTCTCGATGACAGGGGGAACTCACCGCCGACCATCCCGTGCAATGAGTGCTCTATGTCGGACATCCGGTTTTTTCAGAGCTCAGTGCGCAAAGCACTCCTCTCCCTGGACATCCAAAAGTCGAGTGGGCCCGATGGAATTCCCCCTATTGTGTTGAGGATGTGTGCTCCAGAGTTGGCACCGGTCCTTACGCGTCTTTTCCGGTACTCCTACTCTCTAGGCGTCGTCCCGAAGGCATGGAAGACAGCTTTTGTGCACCCGATCCCTAAGAAAGGCGACCGCTCAGATCCGTCCAACTACAGACCGATCGCCATCACCTCCTTGTTCTCCAAAATAATGGAATCCGTTATAAACTGCCAGCTCTTGAGGTACCTAGAGGAGCACCAGTTGATTAGTGACCGTCAGTACGGCTTCCGTCGGGGTCGCTCAGCTGGTGATCTTCTAGTGTACCTCACTCATCGATGGGCGGAGGCAGTAGAGAGCAAGGGGGAGGCTCTGGCAGTTAGTTTGGACATAGCGAAAGCCTTTGATCGGGTCTGGCACAAAGCGCTTCTCTCGAAGCTTCCTTCATATGGGCTTCCCGAGAAATTGTGCAATTGGGTCACTAGTTTTCTCACAGACCGGAGCATCAAGGTCTTAGTTGACGGTGCATGCTCGGAATCTAAGTCTGTGAACGCTGGTGTCCCACAAGGCTGTGTGCTATTGCCAACCCTGTTTCTTCTGCATATCAGTGATATGTTACAGATTAGTAACATTCATTGCTATGCAGATGACAGTACTGGTGATGCCTTATACACAGGCCGTACCAATATTTCTCGGGAACACGTCGACGAGCACCGGAACAAACTTGTGTCTGAAGTCGAGATTTTGTTAGACAAAATCTCGGACTGGGGCCGACTAAATTTAGTCGAGTTCAACCCTAACAAGACACAAGTTTGCGCGTTTACCGCAAAAAAGAAACCCTTCGTCGTATCACCTCATTTCGAGAGCACTCCCCTTGTTGCCTCAGCCAGTATCGGAATCCTTGGCGTCGACATATCGAGCAACGTTCAATTTCGCGGTCACTTGGAAGGGAAGGCCAAATTGGCCTTCAAGAAGCTTGGCGTGCTCAGTAGAGCGCGACAGTACTTCATGCCGGCCCAACGCTTGCAACTTTATAAGGCGCAGGTTCGGCCGCACATGGAGTACTGTTCTCATCTCTGGGCGGGGGCACCCCAGTGTCAGCTCCTTCCATTTGACCACATTCAGCGAAGAGCGGCTCGAATTGTCGACGACCATGTCCTATCTGATCGGCTTGAGCCCCTGGCTTTGCGAAGAGATGTTGCATCTCTTTGCATTTTTTACAAGATCTACCATGGGGAGTGTTCCGAGGAATTGTTCGGATTAATTCCAGCCGCTGAATTTCACCATCGCACCTTACAGCATAACCTCAAATTCCATCGTCACCACCTTGATGGTTGGCATTCCACCACAGTGCGTTTTTCGCGGAATTTTCTGCCACGCACTTGCACTTTATGGAATGTTCTGCCGTCAGCGGTTTTTCCGGGCCGATACGACTTAGGGACCTTCAAGAAAAGAGCCTATTCCTTTCTCAAAGGCCGGCAACGCATCTGCTATTCCTCTGGTATTGTAGGTGTTCATGGGCGGCGGTGATCACTTACCATCACGTGAGCCACCTGCTCGTTTGCCTCCTATTCTATAAAAAAAAAAAATCACGTCCAGACACATAGAGACAGCGAAAACGGGCGAGTTCGACGCCGGTGTGCGGTATGTCGTTCGTAAAAAAGGTGCAAAAAGCACGGGACCTAGGACTGAGCCTTGTGGTACGCCGGCTTGGATGGGATATGGTTCGAAGCGTACCCCCTCGACGCGGTAGCGGAAGGTTCGACTACGTAGGAAATCTCGTATGATAAGTACAAGGCGATCTGGCACACCGAATCCATATAACTTGTATATGAGCCCGTTTTGCCAGACCTTGTCGAACGCTTTTGCCACGTCGAAATAGAGCGTTCCGGTATGAAGCCTGCGTATGAAGCGGGATTAAATGTGCTCGGCTATGCGGTGCACCTGCTAGGTACTTGAGTGTTTGGCTCGAAATCCAAACTGCTTGTGAATGGGGATCCCTCGAGTTTGCATGAATTCTCTTAAGCGGGTGAGAAGTAGGCGTTCGTATATCTTGCCTAGAACCTTGAGGACGCTGATAAGTCGATATGTGGTGAGATTGGACGGGTGTTTAGAGGGCTTTAGTATCCCTATGACCTCTGCTTCTTTCCAGGTGTTCGGAAAGACAGCGTTGGCCAGAGCTGAGTTGTAGATTAGCACCAATAGATGAATGATGGTAGTAGGCAGAAGCTTAACTACTTTGTTAGTGATACCATCATATACCATGTTCCAATTTCCATAACCAAGCCATTAAATTCTTCTCCTACTGCCGCTGAGACATTACTCAAACAAAATGTAACTTCTTGTACAAAAGATTTTAAATTCGATATTGGAGATGGAAATGACATTCTTAATATTTTTAAAAGTATTGATTGTAAGAGAACCGTGGATCTATGGGGTATGTCCGTGGAAGTTAGTGCGTCTATTATAGATATAATTGCACCTCAATTAGCCATAATTTTTAATTCCGGTATTGCATTTGGTGTGTTTCCTGATTTGATAAAACATAGTAAAATCATACCTTTATTTAAATCTGGTAGTACATCGGACCCTGCTAACTTTAGACCTATTTCCGTACTACCAACATTAAGTAAAATTTTTGAAAAAATTGTCCTTAACAAATGTTAAAACATTTTAATTTAAATAAATTGTTTCACAAAAACCAATTTGGCTTTATAAGGGGTCGTTCTACAACCGATGCAGGTGTTGAACTTATTAAGAATATATTCGAAGCCTGGGAGAGTTCACGGGATGCTTTGGGTGTTTTCTGTGATCTTTCTAAGGCCTTCGATTGCGTTGATCATGAAACACTTATCAGGAAACTACATCACTACGGTATAAGAAATTCTGCACCTAAACTTCTAATTTCATATTGGAGTAATAGAACGCAGACAGTAGTTATCAATAGCAAGAGTTCTTCCGGATCAGCAGTATCTATGGGTGTCCCGCAGTGCCCTTCAGTGATGCAAGCTATCTCAGTGCCATATTTCGACAAGATCGGTTCAGCGGTTAAACCGTGAAAGGGTAACAAACATACAGTGGAATGGTCCGAGTTACTTTCGCGTTTATTATATTAGTGTGGAAGTATGCATAGTATGGATTACAGTGAAATGAAATGAAATAACAATTATTTATTCTTCAACATAAGAAATACGAGTATCATTCTTCGATCGTCATTTTTACAATCTCCCACCGTTTCGTAATGAGGTTCCTCTGACGGAGAAGAAACAGGCGAAAGAAACTCCGTAGGTATTTAGTTTTTTTTTTATTTTTGTCAAAAGTACATTATAAATAAATTTACACAGAACAGTTACATAGAAAACAAAAGCACCTTCCATGACAAAATGTTATACAAGATTTAATAACAAATGAATAAATGCATTGCTAACTCGAGCAGGCCAGCCTCCAACAACAGCACCTGTTCACAAGTAAGACGCATGTGTATTACAACAACGGTATTACAACATTTTTTTTTTTTTTCAAATGATAAAGAAAAATGAAGGAAAGTAAGTTAATTTGCTATGATCCGCATGAAAAATATAAAAATGGTGTATATTATCTAGTTTTTTTGAAGAGCAACGCCCGCCCTCCCTCAGGAGCGTGCACAAGCAAACTAACAGCGCCACCAGGAACTGCCACAATACTAACACTAGTTAATATACACCACTGAAGTCGAGAACACGACACATGTTTTGCCCCAAAACGAGGCATTATCAAGTGTCATAGACTCTACGACAGACGGCCGCCAAGTGAGCGGCGCGGTCAAAGAGAATTGCCTATTTATACTATAGGTGACGCAAACAGCCCCCACCAACGACATTGCGATTACGATATCGTGATAGCGACCGCTTGCTCACACAATCCACCACACGAATTACACAACAGATGACACAATCCACGTTTCACCAAAACCGTACAATGCACTTGCTGTGATAGGTGGTAAGTGCAGTTTAATTCCTTACTCGCCTTTTACGAGATCCATTGGATGAGATGGAGTGGTTGTATTCTTTTAACGAGCCGCCACCACACGGCTATATTGGTAGCCACCTCAATAAACCGTGGCTCAAGAGGAGTTCGATTTTTGAAATAATAAACGATAACACAAGAATTTCTCCAGTACCGTGTGTGCGTTTTACAGTCATAGATTTCATATGCACCACACAATCTGCCACCAAAACCAACGATTTTTATTTTTCCACAAGTGTTGGCTATGTTCGCAAAACGCAACCGAAGTAGTTGGATACTCTGACTACTTTCTTATTCGTAGTCTGACCCACTAGGTTACAAAGTCGTTCTCTTTTTATTTATTTATTTTTATTGCACCAACAAAGTGAACACCATCACAATCAACAAAACGATTATGCTTAAAACCAGTTTAGTGCCACTCCAATTAGAGGTGCAAACTACAATGCAATAACTGAACAACAGAATTAGGTCTACAAAAGTAAAAATAAGTTACAAAAACATATATGTAAGAAAACAATAGAAATCCTTAATTAAACAAAGCTACAAATTAATTTCAACTATTGGTTAATTATAATACATTATAAATACCAAATTAAAAAATAATAAAGAAATTAAAAAATTATAAAATGATTGTCTGCTGTATGTAATTTTTGAATTTAGGGAAGCTGTTTGAGAAAATATCTATTTCAGCTAATTTTTTGCCATTATCGCAACAGCCTTCTTTTTTAAAGAGATTATTTATGGCGACATCGACACTCAAGTTGTGAACAGCGTTATAGTTTCTCATTAATCTATTTAATGGCGAATAATGTCCTAAATTTGTACGTGCTGATTTTTCTACCAATGGAGTGTATTTCATCGATCACGGCAATCTTCTAGGTATAGATATATTTGATTGAGACATTAGATAAGTAGCATCAGTATAACCATTTACTAGTCTATACAGAAACAAATTGTCAAGCATCTTCCTGCGGTGCAAAAGTGATTTCATACGGAAATGTCTTATTCGATCCTCATAACTCGGTAGTATTTGTGCCAGATTGCAACTGTATGATAGGTGCCACAAAAATCTTTTCTGAACACTCTCCAAACGCTTCACATATATGTCGTAGTGCGGATTCCACACAACGCTGCAGTACTCCAGGCCACTGCGCACCAAAGCATTATAAATTACAATTTTAGTGCTAGGTTTTTTAAATTCCCTACAAGTACGTAAAACGAAGCCCAGGATTTTGAAACCCTTTTTAACAACGCCATCGATGTGAGTATTAAACTGCAATTTGGTATCAAGAATGACGCCCAAATCACGGACATGATTTGATTCGTCTAATGGCACGCCGATTATGTAATACGATTGCGCTGTCAAGATTTTTTTCCTAGTGAAGCGAACCACACAACATTTAAGGATATTTAGAGTCATAGCATTCGTTCTGCACCACAAGACGAGATTGTTTAAATCATCTTGCAGCAGCGATCCTTCTTCAACCGAATTGACCTCTCTATAACATTTTAAGTCGTCGGCGAACATGTGAAACTTTGAATTACGGAAGCATTTGCCTATATCGTTGATAAAAAAGTTGAACGGCAAAGGGCCCAAATGTGAACCTTGAGGAACTCCAGAAAATGCAGTAAAAGGCTTGGATTTATATCCTCCGACTACAACTATCGATTGTCTATCTCTCAAATAAGACCTGAACCATTTTAATAGACTTCCGGATATTCCAAATGACGATAGCTTACTAACCAACATCTCATGATCCACTATATAAAAGGCCTTGCTGAAATCGGTATAAATAACGTCTATTGATTGTCCACGGTCGACTCCCACAGCAAGGTCTTCGACGAAGGATATCAGATTGGTTGCAGTGGACCGTCCTTTAATAAATCTATGTTGTTCTGGTACGATAAGCTGTTTGAAATGCCATGATAGTATTGGCCACAATATATATTCAAAAACTGTTGCAAAAACAATAATTATCGATATAGGCCTATAGTTTTTAACAGAGCCGGCATCACCACTCTTAAACAAAGGTATAACAAGAGCTTTCTTCCAAGCAGTTGGGAAAATGCCAGTGCTAAGAGATTTCTTGAAAATTATGGAAAGGGGCAATGCCAGTGCAGTGGCGCATTTAGCAGCAAATATAGACGGTATCCCATCTGAACCGTGTCCTTTCTTCTGTGTCTCTTAAACACACTGTGTTTGGTGATGCTAATCATCATCACTTCAACCCATCACTAGTCCACCGCTGAACATAGGTCTCCCCATAGATTGCTACAAAAATTTGTAGCTCTGATTTTGAGGGGAATTTCGCATAGTTGCCCCGCTTGGCAGACGGAGATTTACTCTGATGTTCCAGGAAGATGCTGGTGCCCATCTTCTGGTTTTAATTTTTCCTCTGTCGACTTAAACGACACCCATAGTTTGAGATAGGTGGTAGATTCCCTCAAACAGTTACCACACGGCATGATGCTAAAGGAGCTTAGCTAATATAATAAAGCCGTTTCTTTGATGGGTTACCGAAAACGTTTAGTTTTAGATATTCTGACTTTTGCCGTGTCAAGCTTAATCTTTGGCAGCGCTTTGGTTATTATAGGTCCGATACAATGGGTAATTGCCGATAGGTGTCAGGTACGGTAGAATAGCACCTACCTCTTTCCTAGCGAGGTATCAACAAACTTACCTGTTTTGTGGCAATCTTGTAAAATATAATAAAAATATGGCATTTGTTCAGCAGTAAACCATTGATAGGCTGAAATGATGATGACGATGAATGTTCAGAACAGTGTAGTTGATGTATATTGTACACTATATAAAAACAAAAATTGCCAGCGGTGACACACGGAGCCGAGGCGTGGTCCTTCACCACATGCCGAACAAGGAAGCTCAGCGACTCAGGAACTCGGACGCCACGCGCCATACCACGAGGAATTTTCAAGACAAAGAGTTATTGACACGATACGTATTTCAGCTCACAAGAAAATATGCATCGTGTCTTCGACCTCAGTGGTGTGTATTGCCTAGTGTTGTTGTGCTGTGTTTGCGCGTACACTTGTGGCACTATAATATCTGCTGCGCTGTTGATGCTGTGTCACCCAGAACATTTCTGTGCGACACCATACTGCGCCCTGAGACATGAGTTCTTAAGTCTCATATGCCCAGTGATTACGTTAGCTCTCAGTGCCCGAAACACAGTAATGTTTGCACACTACTGCTTCACGGCAGTTAACTGGCCCTGAGGTGGTACCTACCTAGACGGATTCCTGCATAGGAATGCTACCAACAGTTAAATAACGATTAAAAAAAATGATTTTGAATTGTTCAGAGCAATTGTGCGCGAGTGAGCGGTGACTGGGACATGAGGTTGTGATAGAACAATCAAATTTACTGAATTAATGGAAAAAAGAAAAAAAAAAATTGTTCGGAATATTTAAGAACTGAAAAACCAAACTTTTGACAGAGACATTACATTTTACTCCTCAGAGATGTCCAGGAAACTTTATCTAGATTTTTCGTCGTGGAGGATTAGAATGACAACGTATTAGTTATTCTTTTTTATGGAAGAACGTGACAAAACGAGCAAATCACCCTGATGGTAAGTCCAACGTCTCATCATCATCATTTCAATCTATCAATAGTCCACTGCTGAACATAAGCCTTCCTCATAGATTGCAACAAGTTTGTAGTTCTCATTCTAGGGGATTTTGCCTTAGTTGCCACGCTTGGCAGGCGGGTCGGCAACCGCAGTTCATTTATTCAGATGTTCCGGGAAGATTCTGCTACCCGACGCCTTGTTTTTTATTTTCAATCCGTCGACTTTACGACACCCACGGGATGAGATGGGGTGGTAGATTCTCTTAGATGTATGAGAATGGGGTGGTACACACGGCAACGTCTGCACATAACAAATACTGTGTCACCCAGAATATTTCTACGTTTATCACTTTCAGCACAGTCAAATTTATTTAAAAATTGAGTTAACTACCTACTCTCCATTGGAGCTCTAAAGTTATCAATCTTTATTTTTTGTCAAAATTAAAAGTTATTTTTAATTATTAATTAAAACATTTATTTGGTTTTTAAATAAAACTAATTATACGGATTTTATTGCGTTTGATTTTAACTATTTATAATCCGACTTTTTGAGGGCTTTTCTCAATCCTCTTGTAGCCAGGGGTGCTGTAAAGCGCTCGAAACATCGGGCTATAAATAGTTTAAAAATTAAACGCGTTAAAACTAAACGCGATAAAATCCGTAAAATTAGTTGAATATGTAATATTCGCGTCTAACTATAAGAAATCATTATTTACTTGGCTTCTATAATGATGAAATAATCGAATGAATGAACTAGTTTAGAAATAAAATTAGTATAGTTAATAGAATCAGGCGTTACTTTGCGGAAATCCATTATAATGACTGCCTTCCGTCGTAGAGTCTATGACACTTGATAATGCCTCGTTTTAGAGCGAAACACGTGTCGTGTTCTCGACTTCAGTGGTGTATATTATCTAGTGGCAGTATTGTAGTGGTTGGTGGAGGGTACCTGGTGGCGGTGTTAGTTTGCTTGTGCACACTACTGAGGGAGGGCGGGCGGTGCTCTTCAAAAAACTAGGTTATGTACACATTTATATATTTTTTTGCATGCGGATCTTGGCAAATTAACTTATTTTCCTTCAAAATTAAATTTGGTAATAATATCAACATTTAAGAGGTATTTATTCTTCGTTATTATTTTTTTTTATATAAGAGAGGAGGCAAACGAGCAAGCGGCTCTCCTGATGGTAAGTGATCACCGCCGCATATTAACATCCGCAATAACAGGGGAATTCCTAATGCGTTGCCGGCCTTTTATAAATTCATATACCATTGTTTATAGTGGTTTTTCTGTTCTGTGGCAGACACATTGCGCTCTTATTTTATATATCTTGTGAGCTATGTAACTCGCCGATTGCCGCTTCAGGGTTTTAATTCGTCATTTATTCTGCTGTTAATTATTTTAAAGCATCCTTATTTTTCTATTTTGCAATTATACTTTCTAGGAGACTAAAAAATAAAAGAAGTTTGACTTCTGTCTGAACTGAGTTGCATTTTTTTTTATCAGAGCTTTATACGAGTATATCGTGACATACACTCGCATTACAAGTTCACAACCAGGTAATTGCTGCAATTCTATTGCAGTAATTACTTTCTGTCTCTATTAAGAGACTATAATTATATAGTCATTGAGCAATCCAATTCACATCAACAACTAAAGTTAGAATCGTGACAGACTTGTGGTCGATGCTGCAATCAAGTTGCACAGCAACTCTCATACACGAGAGCGAAGCTTTTCATTATAAAGGTGAGGCAATTCCAACACGTTCTCTAAACTAAGAAAACACTTTGTAGTTCTTTTTTTTCTTTCTATTCTCTACCGTATAATAGGGTAATGACATCTGGCAAATTTGAATATTTAATGGTGATTGGGGAACCCTCAAACACCACAATCCCCGCATAACATCTCAGGGAGACTGGAGCGTCAGCAAATGCGGAGTCACCTGCTTTTGTCTAAAATTAATTTAAAGATTATGTCAGGTAAAGTTTTTTTTTTGTGGCAATAAAATGATATTTATTTATTATATTTATTTTAACTGATTGCTTCAAATCACAGTAGAAGGATTACTGCAGAATTCGCCTAGGTAGGGTTTTTTATATGAGAGGAGGCAAACGAGCAAGCGGCTCACCTGATGGTAAGTGATCACCGCCGTCCAAGAACACAGCATTTGTTATGGGCAGACGTGAACGTTTTGCTCGTTTCATCACTTTATACAATTAAAAAAAAACCAAGCCTAGTTTACAAAGTCCACCCTCCACGACAAGGCGAGAACCCATTGGAAGGTTCCTAATACCCCAATTATTTTTAAAATAATGTAGCAAGCTTTAACCTTCTTAATACCAGGCCAATTTTCGATAATTTGAAGATATAAATTATTCATGCACCTTACTTTAAGCTGGCTTTACTTTGGTAGCTCAGGGGCTAGGCGCTCGCTTTAAATTTCATAGTACGCGAGTGACCTGGGTTCGATTCCCGGTGCCTGCACCACTAAAATTGTTAATTGCAATTTTAAGTGCTGATTTACCACGTGCTCGGCGGTGAAGGAAAACATCGTGCGGAAACCTGCATGTCTGAGAATTAAAAAAAAATCGAAAGACATGTGCAGTCCGCCAACCCGCATTAGAGCATCGTGGCGGATTCTTCCTAGCTCCAAAACCCCCTCAGAAATGTGAGGACGCCTGTGCTCAGCAATGGGACATTTATAGGCTGGAACTTATCTTTTTTACTTTTTCACTTTAACTCTGACCTCCGAATACAATCCTAGCGCCTGTGATCTATTAGATCACTATCGTTGCCGCACTACATTCTTTTGCATTCGAACTATTATCTGTTATAACATAGCATATAACTGTAATTCTATATGACGCAACGCATCCCTTACACATATGCTGCCAAGATTAGATGCAACAACTCCATGACGAAATAAGAAAAAATAAATAAATATCTTAATTTCAAAATGAAGTTACTTTTTTTACAGTATTGACTTGTTTGCTAGCGTCTTTTTCTCCACTCCACTGCACTTCTCGATGCTTACTATATATACATGATCTAAAGATTACTAGTTGGAGGAGACGTTTTCCAGACCAGACTACCCAATCTGCCAAACCAGAAACCACCTTACGAGCAATGGCTACTGTCATGCTATCCTCAATAACACAATATAGATGTGTTGTAAGTCCTAAGAACTATAATGTAATGTCATGTTGCCGGCTATTGGATGTCTAGTTCTGACAACAGCATTTGAAAGAGCGTTCCTATCATCATCGATGTCCTCCTGGCCGATGTTCGACCACGACGACAACTTCCGAGTAGATTTGGAAGCTGTGAAACTGCGCCAGAGATTTTTTACTGGTACTAGTGTCCGCAGAAACACTGAAACACCTCTCTTCCTAATCGCCCGATGTAAAACGTTTGCTATATTCGGTGGTAGGCTAGGTAGCAGTGTTAGGGACACGGGCACAATAAAACACAACAAAATCTGAAATAATTTGTCTTTGTACCGGCTGACTTTTGTACCCAGGACCCACGAAGGGAAGGAAAAGACACGCGAAGTAGTAAAGTACTCTGATCACTAGGACATGTGAATATCGTGATTATCGTTAAAGAATAATTTTTTTGGAATAACTCTTGATTCGAAACTTCAATGGGGCTCCCATATTTTTAGACCAGCATGTAGCTTTAAATTTCATAATACGCGAGTGACCTGGGTTCGATTCCCGGTGCCGGCACCACTAAAATTGTTAATTGCAATTTTAAGTGCAGATTTACCATGTGCTCGGCGGTGAAGGAAAACATCGTGAGGAAACCTGCATGTCTGAGGAATAAAAAATATTTCGAAGACATGTGAAGTCCGCCAACCCGCATTGGAGCAGCGTGGCGAATTCTTCCTAGCTCCAAAAAACCCTCTCAGAAATGAGAGGAGGCCTGTGCTCAGTAGTGGGACATTTATAGGCTGAAACTTTAAGTAGACTTGCTACTTACTACGGATGTAACATAAATACATATTCAATCAAAAAGTTTAAATTTTATACGAGGGTGGATTGACAAGTACTCGGCCTAACCAAGAAAATAAACACATACTAAATCAGTTATATTTTTATTTTTCTACATAATCACCATCAAGTTCAATACACTTTTGCCACCTCCCCTTCCAATCATTTAGACCGTTAAAAAAATGATTCTTCCTTAGAGTCAAAATATGCGTCTACAGCTGCTTTGACCTCGTCGTTTGTCGAAAATCTTTGACCTCCCAAGTGCTTTTTTAGGTTAGGGAACAGAAAGAAGTCTGATGGTGCCAGATCAGGTGAATACGGCGGATGCGGTAACAGTTCAAAGCCACTGTTGTGAATTCCAGCCATTGACTGTACTGACGTGTGAACACGGGCGTTATCTTGATGAAACAGGACTTTTCTTCTGAGCATTCCTCGACGTTTTTCTTTTATTTCCTCTCGTAAACGACGTAGTAAGGTGCAGTAGTAATCAGAGTTTATAGTCTGACCCCTTTCAAGATAATCAATCATAATCACACCTTTCGAGTCCCAGAATACTGAAGCCATCACCTTATTTGCCGACAAAATCGACTTAGCCTTTTTAGGGGGTGGTGAACCAGGTCTTCTCCACTGTTTTGATTGTTGTTTTGTTTCCGGTGTACAGTAATGAACCCATGTTTCGTCCATAGTAACAAAACGATTCAAAAAATCATCTGCATCGGCTTCAAATAACTCCAAACAGTCGCGTGAAATAGTCAATCGCGTCCTTTTTTGTTCAACTGAAAGCAGTCGTGGAACCCACCTCGCAGACACCTTGTGGAAACCCAACTCGTTGACAATGATGTTTTGAGTTCGTTCATAAGAGATGCCTATAATCTCGGCTATCTCTCTAATTTTTAATCTGCGGTCTCCCATTATTAAATCAAGTACTTTTTTAATATTTTCGTCAGTAGTTGACGTCGAAGGCCTTCCAGAGCGGGGTTCATCTTTCACACTATCTCTCCCACGCTTAAATTCTGCTATCCATTTTTTGACGGATGAATATGACAGAGCACAATCGCCTAATGTACTGACCATGTCATCATGGATGGCTTTTGATGATAGCCCCTTCTTATGGAGGTACTTAATGACGGCACGCTGCTCGATTTGCTCCATTCGCGGAAATTATGACCGATTACTTTGTTAATAAATTTATAAAATCACAACTAATTATCGCACACGTTTCGAACTTCACACAATGAACTAGTCTGAACTGAACTAAATAATGTGGGTAGATTTGATTTTTAGAATTGAATGGATCTGTGTTAGGCCGAGTACTTTTCAATCCACCTAGTATTAAACAAAGACTTCATAAAAAGGGTTATTATAATATTAAAGAATACATAGATGATGATAACCCTTGGGAATGAGGTGATCGCCGCCAAGCCATTTCTACATCTTTATAATACAGTTATTGTACATAATTTTAAAAATGACTAAAAAAAAAAGCCCGCTGGGTTTCTTACTGGTTCTTCCCAGGACAAAGGCATTTTTGCGAACCAGTGTAGTTTAAAAAAAGAAAAAAAATGACTTTCAATAAGTATTATGTAAATAATCTATATTGAATAAAAATTTATTCTATTCTATTCTATTCTATTCATACAATGACGCCCTTTTACCATATAATGTGTAGGGAGAGACCACATCTGTAGCCCGCTTTTCGACCCGCAGGAAACGTGGAGAGTCGACGTCGTGGTAAGTCGACACAATTTTAGTACGAATTGAAATTCTTGGTTCCCATCGCGTTCCCACGAGTAGCTAGCCATCGGTACGGCAATATGGCTTAGCGGAAATGGGAAGGGAAAAGGTTTAAGTTGGAAATGGACTTGGAAGTGGAATGGGGAGTTGGGAAAGAAAGTTGTAAGTCGTAGGATACTGCTATCTCAGAAGGAGCAAGAGGAGACACCAGTAGCTCAGGAGGCCGAGGTCGCTTAATGGGCAACTAGGTCAAGTATCCCTGGCTGGAATTGTAAATTCTATTATTACCAGTTTTTATTTAAGTACCTTCGTCACAGCGACGAGTATGTGAGCATCTGGTGGTAGGATCCCTATGCAGGAATCCGTCTAGGTAGGCACCACCCAAGGGCCAGTTATTCTGCCGTGAAGCAGTAGTGTGCAAACATTACTGTGTTTCGGTTTAAAGGGCACTGAGAGCTGGCGTAATCACTGGGCACATGAGACTTAAGAACTGATGTCTCTGGGGTGACGGGCGCACTGTGGTGCCACAGAGAAATATTCTGGGTGACACAGCATTAGCTGTGGGCAGACGTTGCACTTACCATCAGGCGAACGTTTTGCTCGTTTCATCACCTTATCAAATAATAAAAAATACTATTATTAATTACATAGATTCTATTTCAAAAACATTTTGCGTCGATTTTTATGTAAAGATTGACAGTCATCATAATTTTACCATTGTTCGTTACAATGGGTTAAATTCGACAATGGGCCAATTTGTCACTGTACCATGAAGACGCTTTGTAATAAAAAAGTTTTGACCTCGGCCTTCGGCGTAACGCACTAGTTTCTTTGACAGTCCGACGACGGCGTGACCTAGTGATTAAAGTACCTGACTTCTTCGCCAAGGGTCCTGGGATCGAAGCCGAGGCCAGCATTAGTGCAAAAACACAACTGTAAAACGAATACAGGAGGAATCCTATCGTGAGGCGACGGTTTGTTGGCTCATTACGTCATTATGTTCTAGTAAATAAAGACGAGGACGGAGGATTCAAATCCCGCCAGTACTGTTAATTGTATTTTCAATTAAAATGCCATGATAGTTTTAGTTACATCTTGACGAGCGCGTGGCCTAGTGGTCAGAGTACCTGACTTCTACGCCGCGGGTCCTGGGTTCGATTCCCAGCCGGAGCCAACTTTGGTGCTAAAACACAAATTGTTGGTTTTCGGGTCTGGTTGTGTTGTGATTGTCCCCGTGTTTCTGACACTGCATCCTAGCCTACCTCCGATCTTATCGCATCAGCGTTACATCGGGCGCGGGTAGGTTGGGACGAGTGAGTGCCTCTGTGTTTGCGCGTACACTTGTGGCACTATAATATCTCCTGCGCAGTTGATGGCTCTCGACAGTATTCGGAAGTTGTCGCCGTGGTCGAAATCGGCTAGGACAACATCATCAGTTACATCTATTATAACACAAGAGCGAAATAAGATCGATCTCGGGTCCTGGCTCGAATAAATTTGTTTATTGCAATGCTCACCACCTATCACACCAAGTGCATTATATTGTTTTGGTGAAACGTGGATTGTGGCAGGCATCTGTTTTTGAAGTGAGTGCCCAGTCTCTGACCAACCCTTTATGGGATACAGTCGTGATCTTATGTATGTATGTATGTATGTATTGCAATATTTCACTACGTACCTACGTGCTGCTTGGCGAAAGAAAACATCATACTGCTGGTAGGATTCCTATGCAGGAATCCGACTAGGTAGGTACCACCCCAGCGTTAGTTATCCAAGGAAAAGGGTAGCTACCTGCCAGATAGAGTTGGTCTGATCTGGGGAGGACGTCTCCTACATCTAATAATATTTAGATATTGCATATATATGCAATATCTAAATATTATGAGATGTAGGAGATATTGTATATATAAAGTATATACTTTGCATCTCAAAAAACTTTCATAGCGCGATTATGGAAGTATGGGAATATTTCCTGAGCTTCTCATGTGGCGACATTGATGTCGCTACATCACTCCCCCGCTGAGACTGGAAGTCGTAGTTAGCGTGGAGAAATTGAGATCTCAGGCGATGAGGTGCAGTCTGGCATTGCAGTGAACCTGTGTCCAGGTCTTCAGTGCGGCGAGACGTATGGAGACAGTGTTGATGCCGCAAGAGTCAGCCTGAAGAGAAGGGGGCCCCCCGCCCGGTAAGTGATCACCGCCGCCCAAGAACAACCGCAACTACAGAAGCATTGCGGGTGCGTTGCCGGACTTTAAGAAATGAGAAGGCCTTTCCCTAAATCGTATCGGTCCGAAAAAACTCTCGACAAAACGAAAGACTCGACAAAATGACGACCATTTTTGTGTGGCAGAAAATTCCTTGAAGACGCACAGTGGAATACCAACTATCAGGTTATTTATTTATTTATTTATTTAATACTTTATTGTAAGACACCTTACTCTAAGGGGTTACAACGGGCGGACTTAATGCCTTGTGGCATTCTCTTCCCGTCAACCCTGGGAGAAGAAAATTTAATGTTGGCAGGTTAATGTGGATGGAATTTTTAACCGACTTAAAAAGGCGGAGGTTCTCAATTCGTCTGAATGTTTTCGTCTGTATCATCATATTCATCAATTCAGCCTATCACTAGTCCACTGCTGAACACAGGTTTCCCTCATAGAATGCCACAAAAGTTTGTAGCTCTGACTTTGGGCGAAATTTGGCATAGTTGCCACGCATGGGACGAAGTCACAATTACTTAATTCAGTATATTAAGCCGCAATGGGCGATTGTGAAATTTCGCGACTGCGTTAAATATATCGTGTTTCCTAGCAAAGTAAAACATTGAAGTTATCGCTGGTTGTTACAAACGTTAATTAGTCATGTGGTGGTAATTTTACACAAAATAATTAAAAAAGAGACCAGTTCTAAACGAAGACATTTCTTTATAAGTTATAAAAAAATAGTATACGTTATACGCATATCTACAGAGTTTCTGTCGCCTGTTTCTTCTTCGGTCAGAGGAACTGTTAATGGTGGTAGAATTTCTATGCAGGAATCCGTCTAGCTAGGTACCACCTCAGGGCCACGGAGGTCGCGGAGGATAGGGAGAGAGGCAACGATACACCCACACTCCTCTTCCCCCGCGACTCCACCTCGGCTGCGGAGGGCAGCGTACTGCAATCCCTCTGTTCGCATCCAGAGTGGGCTTGCGCAGTCCACCCGGAGCGACCTTCTCGTGCCAGCCTGACGCCACAAGCCAACCATGTGGGTCCCTCTTAGCTTCACTGTGGGTGACAAAGCCACGGTTACTTAGCCCCCCGCCACGAGAAGACGAGTATCTATTGGGGGGGGGGGGGGCAAAGCAACTAGGTCAAGTTCTCCCTGGCTGACGAAATTACTTTCATTAAATAGTTAATTTTCTTTCCAATCTATCGCCGTAATTTCCTTTCTCTGCGTGCCATGTCCTAAGGTCGTCGGTTCATTGTATGTTAACTGTTAACATAATTAAACACCTTCGATAGTAATTGTAACTTTCGATCCTTGACCTGGTGCCGCGGTAGTGCGAAAGACTTCAACGAAATCAGATTTTAATATTGGTAATGACGTCCTTGCAATCGGCGAGCCGGCGACATTTACCGATTACAATCGGAAGTTGTCAAATTGCATAATCTATAAATACAAATAAATGAAATTGAAGTGTCTGTTTGTTATAACAAAGTGACAGCTTTTTACTCAATGCTTATGAAAGTATATACCGTACTTATAAGAAGAAATTAATTTTTGTATGTCTGCCTGTTTGTTCCGGCTAATCTCCGAAAGGGCTGGACCGATTTTGACGGGACTTTCTTGGCGGATAGCTGATATTATAGCGGGGTAACTTAGGTTACTTTCATTTTAGAAAGATAATTAGGGTACCGCGCAAAAAAAATTAAAGCCCATGTAATTGTGAACCAAATCTGATTCAAATAGGGAAGTGTTTATGTATATCATCGATCGTCTTACTTATATAATAAATAACTGGACTGGAAACTGGAGAGTTTGTAGGTATGAACGCGCTAATCTCAGGAAATACTAATCCGATTAATTAATTTATTATACATAATATTTATATAAGATATTTTTTGAGCTGCTTATTTATTCTCTTTATTGCACACATTAAAGAAAATTACATTAAAATGGTAACAGGCAAACCTACGATGAAGATAATTTATTTCAAAACAGACAAACATTATATAGAATTAAAAAAAAAACTTATATACAGTATATAAAAACATAAATTAAACAAAAAAATATATAAAAACAGATAAATATACATATTTATATATATAAACCAGCAATAGATAACCACATTAAAAACAACACAAAATATATTACAAAACCACTGATTTAAGTAAAAATATTTGTTTCTAAAGGACTCAATACTTTTGCCTTTCTGATGTACGTACCTTACGTAAAATAAAGTTAGACAGACTTGAGTGTTTTTAATCTCCGACCAAAAACTCAAACTTTTCTTTGAGATACCTCAATGTTTTCTAATCAAATAGTAAACAGTGCAGTCGAGAAAGAATGTGAGTATTCTGACAAAGTCTTATTAGAAGCCACTTGAGCTTAGTACGAAACTCGGAAACATTATCATATATGTGAAGGCCAAAAACTAACCTTACAGCGAAATTTTGAAGACGCTCGAGTTTATTCAACTATTCAGTTCAATCAAGAAGCGGAAGTAACAAGGACTGTGCTAGTAAAACTATAGTTGGAATAGGTATAGAATTGCGTAAACGTCGTAGCTAGGCTAGCTGATGCTGTATCAAACATCTTTCTGCTGGACTCTTTAATATGCAATGACCAAGAAAGAGTCTGATTAATATGTAATGTGTGTTCCAGGTCTTTCACAGATTTACTGAAGGGTATTTCAACGCTATCGATGGAAATAGGTGTTAAATTATTCCAATTAATTCTTGAGATCAGATTGTTATTTCCAATGATAATGGTTTGAGTCTTATTTGGATTTCATTTAAGGCCGAAGGACTTCCTCCAATCAAGTATAGAAGCAAGGTTTATGTTGGTGTCATTAATGGCATTAGATAGATTCTGGAGAGAAGTGTAGAAGTAAATTTTAAAATCGTCCGCACAAATGGCAGAGAAAAGATATACGAGGAGTGATAGAGTTAATGAATATAGAAAAAAAGAGAGGCGACAATATACCACCTTGTGGCACACCATCATACCACTAAGAGATAGCGCCCCAACTATAACATGCAGACGATGGTCACGTAGATAACTTTGAAATCATTTAATTGATGCTGGTGATATGTTAATAGAACGTAAGAGACTCAATGGAACGTCGAAGTCGACAGTACTAAAGGCGTTGCTAAAATCATAGTGAGCTGCTTTTTATCCATACGGATCATAGAGGATCATTTTACGACTAATTTCATCATATCTGGTGGCACTTGATAATATGGACAAAAGGTTCTTCTTAACATCAAAGTCGGTAAATTGATTGAAGTTGAACGGTAAGATATTAAGAGTTGATGCGTTAAAAGCGAAAAGAGTGCATAAAGTATGTCACTTTCTATTATAATTTTGAAAATAATACAAATAGTAATAGATACATGAAAAATGCTTATTACGTAAATTAAAGTCAATGTCTTCATTAGATGCAGAAGACTGTTATTTTCCAACTCCTATCAATTTGAGAAACTTCCAAAATTTAGCAGGATCGCCGTTCTCAACTGATTTTTGAATATCATCAGTAAGCCATGCGCAGGAAGATGTTTAATTTTAACTGGTCTGACCGGTGTGTGAGTGTCGTAAAGTTTGACTCAGATGGAGTTAAATGTTTCAACTTTTAAATCTATAAAAACATACAAAAGATCACGACTGTATCCCATAAGGGGTAGTCAGAGACTGGGCACTCACTGCAAAAAACAGATGACTGCCACAATCCACCTTTCACCTAAACAATATAATGCACTTGGTGTGATAGGTGGTGAGCCCATCGCCACCATGCGCTGTTGGGTGCACAGTGCAATTTAATTCCTTACTCGCCTTTTACGACATCCATTGGATGAGATGAAGTGGTAGTATTCTTTTAACGAGCCGCCACCACACGGCAATATCTATATCTCACGTTAACTACCAAAAAAGACCCCAGAGTTCCGCTTCTTGCCGGTTCTTCTCCAAGAAGGTCTTATTTTTTGAACAAGTGAAATTTATACATTTATAAAAGCTTTACACTAGCCTAAACTCAATAAAGAGATGAATAAACTGACGTTGCCATCGAATTACAATACAGTAAATTTATAAAATAAACCTATAAAATGACATAAATAACCCGAAAGTAACACTTTCAACAAAGTATACAGATAGAATATGCGTTTTGTACATGCGTTATTATAATAGGTCTTCATAAACATTGTCTTAAATACACCACATCTATTTCGTGGACCAGCTCCACGAAATAGATGTGGTAGGACGATAAAGTGGCTTAAATACGTCCATAGAAGTAAATCTATAGATTCAGCAGATATTTATTTATTTAATTTATTTAAACTTTAAAGCACAAGCGTACCACCATATGGCGGACTTAATGCCTAAAGCGATTCTCACCAAGTCAACCATAAGGCCAAACCAACCAAAGCATATAACAAATATAATACTGATGAATATACGTATACTAATGAAAAAAATTTACCAACACTTCTAAAATTATTATCCTGTGATGTTTCCAAACCACATTTTTAGTGTGACGGAAAGTCAACAGGAAAATAAATGTGTATTACATATGGTAGAGCAACTTTCTTGATGTGCAAACGTCTTGGCTAACGGTAGAGTTGCAAGAGTGTCGAAATGTTTTTAGATCTTTATATTTATTAAAATTGATTCCCGATTGTAATGCCTCTTTCTGATTGTTTTTGGAACTTGTGTGAAGTAGGTACATATGTACTACAGCAGACTCTTACATGTACTAAATAAATAAAGTCAATTCTTTTATGCTCATTAATTTCATGCAAGCGGCAACAACGGTACAAATTTCCAACTACCCCCTTTTGTAAAATGGTGGTACTTATCCGAAATTGACGTGGTTTGCCACCCGTCCTTCATAGAAATCCTACCACCAGTGAAAGGCCCCTGCCAACCCCTTATATGGGAAAAGGCGTGACTGTATGTGTGTATGTAATTCCGAAACCTTTGCAAGCGTGCGCACAACATTTGTGGTGGTAGGATTCCTATGCAGGTGTCCTCCTAGGTAGGCACCACCCCAGGGCCATTTATTCTACCGTGAAGCAGTGGTGTGCAAACATTACTGTGTTTCGGTTTGAAGGGCACTGTGAGCTAGCGTAATAACGGGGCATATGAGACTTAAGAACCTATGTCTCAGGGTGATGGGCACAGTGTAGTGTCACACAGAAATGTTCTTGGTGACACAGCATTTGTTATAGGCAGACGTTGCACTTACCATCAGGAGAACGTTTTGCTCGTTTCATCGCTGTATGCAATAAAAAAAAAACATCTCACCCAAGTTTTATCGTGCGTTTTATAACACAGTCATGCCAGAGACGACCGCGTGGGCAGTGGTCAGAGTACATGATTTCTCGCCGCGAGTCCTGGATTCTAGAGAGAAAAACAGGGGCCAACATATGCGAAAAAACACAAATTGATGGTTTTCGGGTCTGGTTGTAATGGGCATGTGAAATTTATCCCAGTAAACCACGCCGACGATATAAGAGAAATCCTACTATGGGACAAATATTTTTTACCAGGATTTGTTCTGTATCATAGTGGCTGCTAAACCGGTGTAATCGTCATCGTAACTGTGATCGGCGTCTAACAACCTGCATGCTGCAGCCCGTCAGCTGTCTAGATAATTTTGGTCTGACATGTTAGAAAATTCGCCACATATTTTTTTATCGGATAATGTGACGAGAGGAGCGAAATGTTCACCTGATGGTAGGTGCATCGTCTACCCATAACAAATGCTGCGTCACCCAGAGCATTTCTTTAGGGCACCACATTGTACCCATCACCCTTAGACATCAGTTGTTAAGTCTCATATGCCAAGTAATTGCACTAGCTAATGAACGAACGCGAAACGTAGTAATGTTTGCACATTACCTGCTTGCTACGCTGCTTTGATACCTACCTAGTCGGATTCCTACAGAGGAACACTATCACCAGTAGGTATATATCGGAAGCCGTGACATTTTACTGGCATTGTCGATCAAGGGCGACGATACCCGCGGGAAGATCATAGCTGGAACATTAACATTCTACTAAGCAGCTACCACACTACAAATCACATTAAAGCCAAGCTCGAAAATCAGTAATGCGTGTTTCGAAAATATTCCCTATTCGAACTTAGGACTCAGCAGATCACTGAACACTGAGCATTGGACTTGTCGGTATAGCAAAGGGTAATTAATTTGACAACGTAATATGTCGGATTCCGAAATAGTAGTAGCGGCATCTTAACGCCGCAATTCGTAAACAATCCATTTGCTGAAAGTTGTTTACGAAAATCACCTCTGCTGTAAGGAAATTCAATGCATTTCTGTCCCTATCGCCAGTAATGGTCAACTTGTTAATGATATTAAAAAAAAACTTAACTGTTATCGAAAACTCGTAAAGTTATCGTCTCGGTCTGGCATTTTTAACATGCAAATGCAATAACGAGTTTTTAAGAAATTGTATTGCGGTATTGTCTAAATTTACTAAGCTAGAATTTTAAAATTGTAATGAGGTGACAATAGAAAGAATACTACTATATTAAAGTGGTCTGTGTCGGTGGTCTCTGCCTACCACTTATGTGGGATAATTCATGAATCGTACTTGGTCTTTGGCAAGGGCTACAAACACAAAAAATGGCGTTCATGCATAAAATGTGATTAAATTGTTGATTTTACTGCATTTGTCTACCAGAAAAGGCCTTAAGTGGATTTAGGGAAATTCTATCAAGGTAAAAAACTAAGTAAAATAAACAAGTTTACCTGTAGGGCACATCCGCAGCGAGGAAGATATAATTGGTATGCAGCAAGCCGACTTGGAAAGCAACTAGAGCGACCATCACATAGACTCGCACGTGGAACCGACCAGCGAACCCTAGCTGCTGCAACACAGCGTCCGCCACTGAGCACTTGGGGTCTGGCTTGCACTTACTCTCACTTGTCATTATGATTATCGATGTTACAATTAATGTCACACGGATTGTTTGTTCACGTAATATTTACCACGTCCGTATATCTAGTTTAGTATACTAAACTAATTAATAACGACACTGTATTTAGATTAGGTTTCAGTCGCCCTATTTTGCTGAATAAATCGTTGAACTGAACACGACGTGGTAATTTTTAATAAGATGAAAGCAGTTGCACTGCGTGCTGGGCGGAGGTGTGCAGCACACTGCGCGAGCGCAGCTTTCAGTGGCGATTACGGTGGCGTTAGAAAGCCTACTAGATCAAGGCCACTTCTCTTTCAGTTTCGATTACAATTGCCTCGTTGCTTCAATGAGCACCTGTTCAACACTCGAATGCGTTTGCGAAATTCACGTCGATCGATTGTATTCAATACGACCGTCCATTCAATTGAAATTGTGAGAGATTGCACGTATTATATCATCAGGCGATGTAGTTATTGGTAAAATCACCACACAAAATGGTGGTCTTCATGGATTTTTTTTTTTTTAAAAGCCCCACAGTAGGATTTCTCCTGTGTCGTGGGTGCGTTTTACAGACATAAATTCCACATGCACAAACACCCAGACCCGGAACAACTATATGTAGGCCATACAAATATCTGTCCCGTGCGGGAATCGAACCCGCGACCCGTGGCGCAGAAGCCAAGGGCTTAGCCACTGCGCCAACCGAGCCGACAAATTTGGGACGCATCTGCTTAATGTCACCTCTGTCTAGTGATTCGCCACAATATTTTTTAATTAATATAATTTAAAATTTTTATGATGTGTATATAGAAAGTTTAAACCATACTTACACGAAAGATACACTTGCAGACGCGGAGAATTACTCTGCGCCTCTAAACCGGCTCAGGCTATGGGATGCTCTACCGACTTAAATATTATCTTGAGCTATTTTCCACCCGATAGCGATATAATTCCTTTATGTTTGAAGGATATTAATCGCGTCATCGTTGATATTGCTAATAGGTTTCCTGGTCACCCTATACTGGCTGTTGGAGACTTTAACTTACCTTGCCTGCAGTGGTCAAATGATGGGTATACGCTTTCCAACCTCAATACTCGTGATGTTCAAGACGCGTCTATCGATTTACTGGAGGAACTAACTTATGTAGGTTTCACACAATACAATATTACTAAAAATATTAACAACCGCACTTTGGACTTGGCATTTTGTAATTTTCCTCTTACAATAGAAAGTGATATAATGCCCATTTTACCGATTGATACTCATCACCCACCTCTACAGATCGTTATAAATGATCTGAATATTAATCCTATTGAAGAACCATTTTTATTCAGCGTGGATTGGGACATAATTTTGCAAGGTAGCATTGATGTCTGTCTGAAACAGTTTTACGATGTAATATACCAAAGCTTTGAATTGTTCGTTCCCAAATCTAAATATAAGTCTAGCAAATATCCTGTTTGGTATAGTAAATCATTGATTAAGATTGTTCAGGAAAAGTCAAAATTACACAAAAAGTGGAAAAGGTACAGCAATCCTCGTGATTATCATGAATTCTCACTTCTTCGTTCTAGGCAACATGAGGTTCAAAAACAATGTTTTAAAAATTATGTAACATTTACCCAAAAAAACATCAAACACAACCCAAAACTGTTTTGGACATACGTAAAATCAAAACGTGGAGGCTCACAATACCCGAACATATTCACACATAATAAGGAAATGTTTACTGATGGTGAACGTATAAGTTCTGCTTTTGGTTCATTTTTTAATAGCGTTTTCATATCCACATCACCAATAAATGTCAACAATATAGAGGATACAGACGTATGTAAAACTGATAATTTCCTACATAAAGTACATGTCACCGAAGAATGCGTGCATAAGATGCTCAAAACCCTGGACAAGTCTAAGGGTGCAGGGTGTGATGGTGTGCCTGCAGTATTCTTGTCAAATTGTGCTGACAGTCTTTCTCATCCTATCACTCTATTATTTGGAAAATCTTTAGGTGAGTGTACATTCCCCATGATTTGGAAGCGGGCTCATATCGTCCCAATTCACCAAAAGGGATCAAGGTCCTTAATTATTAATTATCGCCCAATATCCATACTGAGTGCACTCAGTAAAGTTTTTGAACTGATAATTTATAAGTCTATATATCATATAATAGCGCAAGGGTTTATGAAATCTAGGTCAACGGCATCAAATCTGGCAATCTTTAGCGAGGACGTTCACGCGATTCTATTAAGCAAACTTAACAGGCTGGGATTTCGTGGTGATCTGTTGAGGTGCGTGTGTTCCTATTTGACAAATCGATCCCAAGCGGTTATCATTGGCGGATACAGGTCCGACTTTACAGAAATTCCCTCTGGTGTACCTCAAGGATCGCACCTCGGTCCACTTTTTTACTGTGCCTATTTATACGACATCGATGAGTGTTTGAAAAATGCTAAATTTTTGTTATATGCCGATGACAAAAAAAATTATATGGGTGTCAAAAGTTTAAAGGACTGCAAGCTTGTACAGGATGATTTGGACTCCTTGTATAGGTTTTATAAAGCTAATAACATCTCTATTAATATCAGCAAATGTCAGTGTATTACCTTTAGTCGTAAGAGGAACCCAATTATGTATGTGTATAAATTTGGCAGCAGTGAGATAGGAAGAACCGATCAAGTCCGTGATTTGGGAGTCGTCTTCGATTCCAAAATGGTAATGTCGAAGCATATTGAGCATATACGAGGTAGGGCCCTCAGGAATCTTGGTTTCGTTTCGCGTATATGTGAGCCTTTTAATAACATCACCTGCCTCAAAGCCATCTACTTTGCATATGTTCGCAGTATACTGGAGTATTGTAGCCCGGTGGTCTCCACAATATGAATTTTATATCGATAGCCTTGAACGAATACAGAGAAGATTCTTAAAAATACTTAATTTTAAACACCGTAGACGTCATAATTCTTACAAAGATGACTGCAAATTCTATAACTTATTGCCTTTACATGATCGAAGACTTCTATTAGATATGATTTTTTTCCATGACGTCTTACACTCCGCTGTAGATCATTCTACACTCTTAAGCCGTATCACAATAGCCACTCCTAAAAAACGATCAAGAAACACGCTTTTTTTTTATGTACCTTTTCACCGTACTAACTACGCAAAAAATAGTATAATGACACGTTTACCTTCCACCTATAACAATCAATTTAGTGAAACAGATATTTATCATTTGGATAAGCAGAAGTTTAAGATAAAT
The DNA here is from genome assembly GCA_019845155.1 of Luehdorfia chinensis. Lineage (NCBI taxonomy): Eukaryota > Metazoa > Arthropoda > Insecta > Lepidoptera > Papilionidae > Luehdorfia > Luehdorfia chinensis. The sequence continues at coordinate 5,532,066 of JAHVAK010000390.1, forward strand.
ATTAGAAACTTTCTTTATAACAGTCTTAACCCTAATCCTAAACAGCAATGTCATATAAAATAAGTTTCATATTCTACATGTATGTGTATATATGTGTAAGTGTCTATACGTGTATTTGTATATGTATATGTGTGTGTATGTAACGGTATATAAGTATATACAATAAGTCATAAATAATCATTAACAGTCATTCTCATTCGTACATTTCCACGTGCAAATAAATAAAATAAAATATATTATTAATATCTACCATCTACCTGTTCACCTTATATTAACCTATCCCTATGAACATTACAAAACTAATTTTTCAGTCATGGATCAGCCATTTTTTAGTTTTGGATCTTGATTAGTTTCTTGATCTCGTTGTATTCTATGAACACTTTGTAAGTAATAGTTGGAACACGTCAACACTAATAATGTTGTGATATTCAGTGTATACTAATAGTATAGTATAGTACACTTAGTAAATAAATATTAAGTAAAATAAATACCCAGGAGCATGTCTCGTCGTGGAACTCTGTCATTAGCTTAAGATTTTGTGAATGTCAGCAATATTATACTTATGTAAAATAAGCTGTTGAGTTTCCTAATAAATAAATAAATAAATGAATGAATAAATAAACACATTTATAAATATGTCTTACAAAAAATGCAGTTTTTTATTTAATTCTCATTCAAAGTCAAAGTCAAGTCAATATTTCTAAATTCGATTTCGGCTTGTATAAAGCTCTTATGAACGTCAAAATCTACACCGGTTCGAAAATTAAGACCGACTCAGAGAAGAAACTCTAGGGTCTTTTTTTTAAATGCCATATTACATAATGTCATTTACACATTTAAAAATAAATTACATCATAAATTTAGTAGCCAGGGGGGTTGCAAGTGCAGAGTAAGAGTTACTTTCACACATCTTTGTCCTCTATATAATAATGAAGAAAAGTAAGTTAATTTGCTAAGATCCGCATGCAAAATATAAAAATGGTGTATATTACCTAGTTTTTTGAAGTGCACCACCCGCCCTCCCTCAGTAGCGTGCACAAGCAAACTAACACCGCCACCCTAATCGGTCGGGATTGCAATTTCTGTAGACACATCACACTTCGCAAAACATCTTTTGGAAACTGGGCATAACCTGACTAGCGACCACACATTTAAAGTCCTACATATTTGCGACAAGGGGCTTCGGCTGTGTGTGCTGGAACAATTAGAAATAATTAAAAATAAAAATAATAGCATTGCACTGCTGAATGAACAAACAAACGTCTCGAATTCACCACTTTTAAATATCTTTAAATCCAGTACTTAAAGTTTAAATATACTCTAAGTAGTCGTTTGCTATCAATTCGGTCGCAAACGGCTGCTTATGTAATTCGGGTGGTGGATTGTGTGAGCAAGCGGTCGCTATCACGATATTGTAATCGCAATGTCGTAGGTGGGGGCCGTTTGCGTCACCTGTAGTATAAATAGGCAGCTCTTTGACCGCGCCGCTCACTCGGCGGCCGTCTGTCGTAGAGTCTATTACGCTTGATAATGCCTCGTTTTGGGGCGAAACACGTGTCGTGTTCTCGACTTCAGTGGTGTATATTATCTAGTGGTGGTATTGTAGTGGTTGGTGGAGGGTACCTGGTGGCGGTACCTGGTGGCGGTTCCTGGTGGCGGTGTTAGTTTGCTTGTGCACGCTACTGAGGGAGGGCGGGTGGTGCACTTCAAAAAACTAGGTAATATACACCATTTTTATATTTTGCATGCGGATCTTAGCAAATTAACTTACTTTTCTTCATTATAATGGATTTCCGCAAAGTAACGCCTGATTCTATTAACTCTATATAATAATCTATTTTATAATACGCTTTATCTAACAATGTCTACTCGACAAGTCTTTTTTTAAATATATGTCCGATTGTTCGTGTTACACATTTAGGAATTTTATTATAAAATTTTCTTGTGTATAAAATTGTTATTATAAAATAGAATTTTAGCCAACTTAGACATAGGAACCTCTAGCGTATCGCCACGACCTATTCTACAGGATACAGTATTTTTTGTAAGGAGATTGTAATAAAATATATGTGTAATTAAACAAATTCAAGTTTCTTCGTACGTACATAATATTTTCAAAAATAAACAACGACGGAAGTGTCGAAATGTTAGTCTCCTTGAATAGTTCTCGTAGCGACTCGCGAGGTCCTAAGGTAAAGATTGCATTAAACGTTAAACTTCATCTAAGCTCTCAGAATTTACTCTGGGGTCCAAGTCTGCTTCTGGGACCTTTTGTATATTCTGGGATATTTTGTATACGATCAATTTCAGAACTGTTGCACCGGTCAGAACTGAAATCAAACTGAAATCGTTTATCTATGGGCAGCGGATTATTAGCAGAATTTAAAATCTTTTAAACATTCAAAAAATACTCGTATTTTAACTAATATTTTAAAACAAATGTTAAATCGGAAAATTTGTGCCTAATTTAACACTTACTTATATTTAAAAAAATAAAAACATTTTTTAGCCAGTCATCAATTTTTTTTACTATATTATTAGGCTGTTAAAATACTGTTTTAATGAAATAATTTTAACAGATTTTTGAACTATTTATTATCCTGTTTCGGGCGCTTTGCAGCACCCATGGCCATGGCAGGAATCAGGTAACAGATATCCTTTACCTTCAGCTTTTAATAATTATTTTGGTCCGCTCTACGCAGAAAGAGCTAACTGTGCCTTGTAGTCTTGGAGTGGTATGCTTGGTTTTTGATTTAATTTTATTAATTACAGGATTCCAAGAGCGACGATGCTTCACATTGTAACGTTGTAGTTACAGGTCTTCAAAATTTGACAAAATTTAATTTAAATAGGCTAAAATAATATAATAATAACAAGATTTAAAATGACATTACAATTTTTTTTTTATAGGAGAGGGGGCAAACGAGCAAGTGGCTCACCTGATGGTAAGTGATCACCACCGCCCATGAACAACCGCAACACCAGAGGAATCGCGGGTGCGTTGCCGGCCTTTGAGGAAGGAATAGGCTCTTTTCTTGAAGGTCCCTAAGTCGTATCGGTCCGGAAAAACCGCCGGCGGCAGCCGATTCCATAAAGTGGTAGTGCGTGGCAGAAAATTCCGCGAAAAACGCACTGTGGTGGAATGCCAACCATCCAGGTGGTGACGATGGAATTTTTGTGTTCTGCCGCAAAGTGCGATGGTGAAAACCAGCGGCTGGAATTATTCCGAACAATTCCTCGGAACACTCCCCGTTGTAAATCCTGTAAAAAATGCAAAGAGATGCAACATCTCTTCGCAACGCCAGTGTATCAAGCCGATCGGAAAGAACCTGGTCGTCGGATGATTCGAGCCGCTCTTCGTAGATTAGATTCATTCGTCAAATTTAAAATTATAACATACATACACATTTAAATTTAAATTTTATGTATATTAGCGCTGGGCATCGCAATGCATACCCGCGTTTAATCTAAAATAACATTCACACTTACCCTCCTATGACTGATCGCGACGGGACAAGTTTCTTTTGTCTCCGTTCGCGTGACGTCATGGAAGATTCGAGACCCAAGCGAGGTATTTATTACCTTCGGCTATTTCACTGGAGCGACCATTCTGCACCCGGTCAGTTTAGGTACACACACGTCTCCTGTCGGACTTTATGTACGTTGTGCTGTACCTACCTTAGCTGCATACATTTCGGTTGCATATTTAAATCGCGCAATCAGTTTTATATTTTAGTTTATCCCCATATTGGGTAAGTGTTGAATGTATAATTTATTTTCTTGTGTAGCTTAAATAAGTTTTATATTTTATTAGAATCGCTTATATGCTTTTATATACATTTATCTCGCTAATACTACCCACTTTTAATAATTTTTGATTTCTTAGTATAAGACTCTTTAAACGATTAAATAATTCTTAGTAAATTTTATTCACTTGTTAAATTTAATTATTTTAGCTTTTATTATGTTTTCTTGTGAGTAACTTTATTCTTACTTCTATCTTTATTATTGTAACTCCATCTGACTGTCATTAACGGCCACCTCACTTCTACATCTCGGTATTCCCATTCCGCTGTGTAGAGGTGGTCACAGCCAGACGGAATTATATGGAGTATATATAAATTCCTGGAACTTATTCGAGGTTCGAGGTTCGGATCAAGATCTCTTTCGAGGTTCGGATCAAGATCTCTTTCGAGGTTCGGATCTAGATCTCTTTCGAGGTTCGGATCAAGATCTCTTTCGAGGTTCAGGATCAAGGTTCGATCTAAGCTTCGAGCGACCGCACGACTACCTTCCGAGAAACGACGAAAACACCTGCCAGCCGACCGTGACGCCGCGTGGTCGTTCATCACCGGCGTCCCTCCAACGTCACTGGCAACCCGACGGTGCCTTCAACCAGCGTGTCACGCAGAACGCCAGGGGAGTACCGGACTACGTCTGCATAAATTAGGCGGGCCACTACACCCACGACCTACCATTTTGTTTTTTTTTCCTTTTTATTAAATTTTATTGTCTTGACAAGGGTAGTTCTTTCATTCATTTATAATACTCTAACTACACTCCCCTATGCCACAACATCAGCTATATGTTCTTTCCTTCCCGAGTTAACTATGACATCAGGACATCTGCCACACCAGTCCTCCCGTGACCATGGGTGCTGTAAAGCGCTCGAAACGTCGGGTTATAAATAGTTCAAAATCGAACGTGATAAAATCCTTAAAAATTCAAAAGTGTAGTATTCGCGTAAATATAAGAAATCATTAAATACTGTTTTGTTTTTATATTTATTAAACTTGTAATCATTTTTTAAATAAAACTACTTTTTACAAGAGACAGTAAGCTCTTTCTGCGTAGATCGGACTAAAAATTATAATTAAAAGTTGAAGGTACTCCGGGTTAACTATGACATCGGGACAACTGTCACCTCATTCCCCCGTGACCATGGGTGCTGTAAAGCGCCCGAAACGTCGGGTTAAAAATAGTTCTAAATTAAAACGCGATAAAATCCGTAAAAAGTAGTTTTATTTAAATGTGTAATATTCGCGTAAAGAAAAGAAAACATTATTGTAATCATTTGTTCGGAATTATGCCCATTTTTTTTCTAACAATGGTATGTGTAACCGCAAATATGAACATTATTGGACTTTCTTTTATTCTTTACGGGTAACTGAAGGCCATCGCCAAGTGCATTTTCATTCAATTGTTAGTACTGTATTTGAAGGACAGAATATTTTATTTTAAAATTTATGACGGAACATCGATGAAATTTGAATATATCGAAATTTTAAAAGAACTGATTGTGAAGAACTGGTTAATTATACGTTTGGGCTTGCTTAGTAAGTGCAACGTCTGCCCATAACAAATTCTGTGTCTCCTAGAACATTTCTGTGTGACACCACACTGTTGTATCCGTCACCCTGAGACGTTAGCTCTTAAGTCTCATATGCCCAGTGATTACGCTAACTCTCAGTGCCCTCCAAACCGAAACACTGTAATGTTTGCACACTAATGCTTCATGGCAGAATAGCTGGCGCTGGGGTGGTACCTGCCTAGACGGATTCCTGCATAATAATCCAACTAACAGTAAAACATGTAGGATTCTGAAAAAGTAATAGAGGCATCGTAACGCCGCAATTCGTAAACAACCCATTTGTATATGAAAGTTGTTTACGAAAACCACAGCTGATGTAAGAAAATTTAAAGCATTTCTTTGCCTATCGGAAGTAATGCTTATCTTGTAAAGGATATTAAAAAAAGATATTAAATGTTATCGAAAACTCGTAAAATTACAGTCTCGGTCTGTCATTTTTAACATGTAAATAAGCAATAGCGAGTTTTAAGGAAATTGTACTGAGGTATTGTCTAAATTCACGAATTAAGAATTTTAAAATTGTAATGAGATGTCAATAGATAGAATACTACTATAAAATAGTGGTATTCGTGGGTGGTCTCTGCCTACCACTTATATGGGATTATTCATGATTCGCACTTGGTCTTTGGCAAGGTCTACAAACACAAAAAATGCCGTTCATGCATAAAATATTATTAAAATTGTTGATTTTACTCCATTTGTCTACCAGAAAAGGCCTTAAGTGGATTTAGGGAAATTCTATCAAGGTAAAAAACTAAGTAAAATAAACAGGGCACTGTAGGGCACATCCGCAGCGAGGAAGATATACTTAATTGGTATGCAACAAGCCGACTTGGAAAGCAACAATAATACGAAACAACGTCAGATACGGAGCCGGTTCACCCCGGGCTTTATCTATCTTTTTTTACTTAAGTCTACTTTTGTACATATTTTGCAATACATATTAATGTAAGTGACTAAATTCTTTCATTTATTTGCCGTGTGGTAGAGGCTTAAGAGAATCTACCTCGTCATCTCACCCCGTGAGTTTTGTAAAAGTCGATAGAGGGAAAATAAAAACCAGGAGATGGGCAGCAGCATCTTCCCGGAATATCTAATATCTGAATAACTAATAATAAACTGCTGTAGCCAACCCGCCTGTCAAGCGTGGCAACTATGGCAAAATGCCCCCTAAATGAGCGCTTAGAATTTTGGTGCCAATCTATGAAGGAGGCCTATGTTCAGCAGTGGACTAGTAGATAGGCTGAAATGATGATGATGATGATGGTGAGTGATGCTTTGAAGACTACAACAACCCTGTTCCGTCAATAACCTGGCTTATGCTTATGATGAGGTACATTATATTTTTTTTATATTGTATAAAGTGACGAAACGTGCAAAACGTTCACCTGATGGTAAGTGCAACGTCCGCCCACAACAAATACTGTGTCACCCAGAATATTTCTGTGTGACACCACACTGCGCCCGTCACCCTGAGACATCAGTTCTTAAGTCTCAAATGCCCAGTGATTACGCTAGCTCACAGTGCCCTTCAAACCGAAACACAGTAATGCTTGCACACTACTACTTCATGGCAGAATAACTGGCCCTGGGGTGGTACCTACCTAGACGGATTCCTGCATAGGAATCCTACCACCAGTAAAGTATTGATGTTTAAACGTAATTGCGTAATTATGCGTATATAGGTATATAGTTTTTTATAACGGCTTGTTTGGGGGGTCGTTTTGGAAATATTTTTAATCGATCTGACATTTTGAGCAAGCAAAATAGCAAAAGCTATTTGTTTTTCTTTATTTATAAAATATCGTTCTTATTTTTCTATAAAATATCGTCTAAATAAGCGACCTGGTTCGCCACCTGTCACGTCACGTTACCCGCGAGGGTGAGAAGAGGGCTACGTGTTGCTAGTGGTCTCTGCCTACCACTTATTTGGGATAATTCATGAATCGCACTTTTATTACACGCTTTATATTAGCTTCACTTGTATGTTTGTATTATTGTAAGCGACTCCTTAGGTCTCGATTTTCTCCTACTTTTAACGATCCGATTTAATTCAAATTTTGCACACAAAGTCAAAGACAGATAACAATGCAATAATTCGACTAAAAAATAAAAAATAATAGTTTATAAAAACTAAAAAACACGCTTTTATTGAAGATCCAACGAAATTATTCAATAGATGGCGCTAATATATTCCTGTTATACCACCTCTATAACATATATTGACGACCGCGTGGCCTAGTGGTCAGAGTACCTGACTTCTAAGCCGCGGGTTCGAATCCCAGCCGGAGCCAACATTTTGTGCTAAAACATAAATTGTTGGTTTACGGGTCTGGTTGTGTTGTGATTGTCCCCGTGTTTCTGACACTGCATCCTAGCCTACCTCCGATCTTATCGCATCAGCGTTACATCGGGCGCGGGTAGGTTGGGACGAGTGAGTGCCTCTGTGTTTGCACATACACTTGTGGCACTATAATATCTCCTGCGCAGTTGATGGCTCTCGACAGTAGTCGGCAGTTGTTGCCGTGGTCGATATCGGCTAGGAGAACATCATAACATATATTCCATATTAGCGCCCTCTATTGATAAATAAGAAAAAAATGTTTTATTTTAAAAAAGCGTGGGGTGCTTTTTGAGATATCATCGAAATGATAATCCTTCTTCTCATATCTGTCAATGAAATATTTATAACTATTGACACCATGCACCCCTCGCTTTTTTTTAAATAAATCATTTTTTTATTTATCAATAGTTTTAATAAAACTTTTGTTTATTTTTTAAAACGCTTTTATAGAAGATCCAACTAAATTGCTCAATAGATGGCGCTAATATACTCCTGTTAAAGAGGGTATCTCCTTAAATTAGTTTGTAACAAAATAAATAATCGATTAAAAAAATATATGTAAAATATTCAGCAAACTCCGTTTTCTACGCATTTGTATGCTGCTATTGTGAATTTCGACTGACTACAAGAAAAAATATCATTATCCTCAGAAATAACATTTAAGTAACGTATCGCACGTGACAGGGCAAGTTAGAAGTCAGTCAGAAGAAGTCAGAAGCAAGTTAGTTCTGGCGGTGGGCACAAGAAATAATTGGGGACGGCGACGCAAGCACACGCACCCATCAGGCGCACGCAGCTTCAGTGCTGTGAGCACATCCGGGTGATGTACCCACCCGCGAATCACCTTCCACAGATATTTAATGAGCGCGATATCCCTCCTCTCACCCAAGCTACTGTACCCAACCATACCTATTACAAATAAACTCGGATACATCAGCGGATAGTAAGGATAGACCCCATACTATATTATACACCATACTATGTATTCTGGTTCTGGAACCAATTACAACGCCACAGTCACTAATATGTGTGACGCGGGGAATTACGATGGCGTTGATTTCGTATGGATAGTGCAGGGGAGCGCGTGCACTTACTTATGTTGAAGTACAACTTGTTATCCTTACTCCACTGTGTTACGCTGTCAATGTCTTTTTGTAATCTCTGACAGTCCGAAATGGTATCTACTGTTAAGAAAATTTTAAGATCGTCGACAAATAGCAAACAGTGGGCTTCCTTAACGACTGCAGGAAGATCGTTGATCATCAACATGAATTCTAAGCTACCTACCTACCTTCTGTTTTGTTGCTTTTTATTTTTGTACCTTCTATTCCAAGGTTAATTCCCTGACTCACTCCAGAATATGTGCGGTAAGGTTTCGACTTCGAACCTGCATAATCGACGTACTGTCGACGGTCGCTCAGATAGCTTGCGAAAAAGGCTAAAAGACTGGGTGTGAAACCTAACGCAGCAAACTTAGCCAATAAAATGTCATTATCGACTGTATCGAAAGCTTTCCGAAAATCGAAGTACGCGGTGTCGACCTAGCGTCCCGCGTCCACGACTGGGACCAAATGCTTTACAAATACTTTTGCTAGGAAAGTTGCGAGTTCACTTGTGTACAAACACATCTATGAATAACTGACCCAAACACATTTGCGAATGTAGACAGTACCGCTATCGGTCTATATTCATTTACCTCGGACACCGATATCCCTTTTGGTACCGGGATCACACGTGTTGTTTTCCATACGTCCGGATAATAACTTTCCTTTAAACATTGGTTAAAGATATGTAAAAGAGGTAACTCAAATATAGAACGGCAGTCTTTAATAATGAAAGGCGGAATACCGTCTGGACCCACGGAGTTTTTGGGTGTGAGACGATTAAGCGCAACTCGCGAGTTGCCCGCGTTTACCTGTCCGATATGCACGCGAGTTGAGCTCGCCCACATGACCTTCGACCCACATGCTGCTGCCCATTGCGCTTCTCTAGGGTCCAACGTCGGACGCACCAAATTAAACACAGAATAAAAAAATGACGCAAAACACTCCGCACACAAAAAGATCACAGGGGATTAGATCTTTTTGCCATCTTTTGTAACTTGAATTCTATTATGTTGTGATCGTTTACTATTTATAAAATTCCAAAAAGAATTAGGATCCTCTTTTATTAAAATCTGTACTCTACGCTGATAGGCTTCATATGCAGTAACAATCTTCTTTTTAACCAACATGCGCTAGCGAGAAAAACTTTTGTAATCCGTTTGAGATCCCTTTATTTTAAATAATTTATGAAATTTCCATTTCTGCTTAATATCTAATATTAAACCAGTTGCATACCAGTCAGGGTAGATATACTTTGCTTTACGTGTTTTCGCTTTATGTTGTTTTCTAGGACTACACTTATTAAACACTTTATTTAAGATATCATAAAAATAGGACAAAGACGTTTCCGCATCGTTAAACCGATATAAGGAACTCAAATCAATAGAGTCTAACAAAGTATATAATTTTAAAAAACTACATTTCTTAAAATTTCATTTCGGTGTTTCTATTATTGCATTACTACATCCTCAGATATTATCAGTAATACCACCTGAACATTGCACACTCCCTGTAAACACCGCCGTGATTTTCACGACGAGTGGCGGGTGCTGTACGTCAATTTCTACTAAAGGCTCATCAGACAGAGACACCACCAAGTCACATGCAGGCAAGGTTGTTAATACCAAATCTAGGATCCTATTATTAATATTAAGTACTTCATTTACCGGTGGAAATCCACAATATGTAAGAACACACTCATAATAATTTTGTATTCCAACTGTCGCAGAAGGCATATTAAAGTCTCCGATCACTAATAATTCATCATACTCGTATTTACATAGTACACTCATTTTCCAATAAATAAAACAAATTCATATATTCTTTAACATCGCATTGTGGCGGTATATACACAACGCAACAAAAAAATAAACATTTCTTGCCAAGGTGCACAGTCGCACAAACAATCTCAAATAAGGCCGTGTCAACATTAGCGATGGAAACGCGTTTCAAGTCCAATCGGGAAGATGCAGCTAAGAGGACTCCTCCTTATTTGCGTTCATCCGCTCGATCGTATCGCAGTATTGTGTAGTGTGGCGGAAATTTCTTGTTCCAAAAGTTATCCATTTTGTATCCAATTATGTCGACCTGTCTCCGTAATAGCAAATAGGTCACACGATGGACCCAAAAGATTTGTATATAAAGTTGATGTTTTTGTTCGTAATCCTCGAGCATTCTGGTAAAATAATAGAATGGATTTATAAGTGTTTTTCTCGACTAGCCGTTGATCTTTGGTAGTTTCGAAACCACACCCATTAATTACTGTTACCATTCATACTGTACTGAGTATTTACTGGCCAGCAATCAGAGTTATTGATTTTTTCGAAGTACGACTCAGGAACTCCTATCATAAATGACGAGTAATTTCTTTTAGTGTTAGGAATAATTTTTTCAATTTTTATATCCTTCGCACCACAAATACTCTCAACGTGTCCAGCTATAGCCTCTTCCGAAGTGTCAGGATGAAGTGACCAAACGTGCAAAAATTTCTTTTCTCAACCGCTTGAATCGACGAAATCAATGTGTTCCCTCCTTTTTGAATTACTTTAGGCTGAGTCTTTTTCATTTTTTTCTGGTTACTGACGATTGTCCACTCGTCCAACTCTATATTAGAAGATTCATTATCCATTATCTTCTTAGAACTACCAGTAATCGTATCTAAATGCCCCCGTCTATGTAATGTAGACTCGCTCTTAGCCTTAGACCGCTCAGTTGCTCGAAGCTCGCGGGCCGATAACGCTGCGATCTCTGTATCTATAGCGTTCTCCGTCGCACCCTTTGCTACTTGTATGTTGACCGATGCATCGCATTTTTCTCCGCGATCAACTCCACAATATTGTTGATTAATTGAATAATTTTCAATTACCCGCTTCTGTTCACTAATTACGACAAAATAAGTTTCAATCAGCTGTTATTGATCGTCTATTTTCTTATTTTGCGTCTCAATCAGTGTAGTTTGCGAATTAATTTTTGTTGTCAGCGCTGCTATTTTCTTAGACAAATCATATAGCCGATTCTATGTTAAATTTTGACATATTTCCCTGTGTAAGGAATAAAGAAATACGGACAATATATTGACACCACCGGAGACCACGAGATTTTTTTTTTGCAAGGTCTACAAACACAAAAGATGGCGTTCCTGCATAAAATTTTATTAAATTGAATTGACAGCATTTGTCTACCAGAAAAGGCCTTAAGTGGATTTAGAGAAATTCTATCAAGGTAAAAAACTAAGTAAAATAAACTAGTTTACCTGTAGGGCACATCCGCAGCGAGGAAGATATAATTGGTTTGCAGCAAACCGACATGGAAAACAACTAGAGCGACCATCACATAGACTCGCACGTGGAACCTACCCGCGAACCCTAGCTGCTGCAACACAGCGTCCGCCACTGAGCACTTGGGGTCTGGCTTGCACTTACTCTCACTTGTCATTTTGATTATCGATGTTTCAATTAATGTCACACGGATTGACTTGAACAAACACGTAATATTTACCACGTCCGTATATCTAGTTTAGTATACTAAACTAATTAATAATGACACTAAATTTAAAATAGGTTTCAGTCGCCCTATTTTGCTGAATAAACCGTTGAACTGAACACGACGTGGTATTTTTAATAAGATGAAAGCAGATGCACTGCGTGCCGGGCGGAGGTGTGCAGCACACTGCGCGAGCGCAGCTTTCAGTGGCGATTACGATGGCGTTAGAGAGTCTACAAGAGAGATTAAGGCAACTTCTTTTTCAGTTTCGATTAAAATTGCCTCGTTGCTTCAATGAGCACCTGTTCAATACTCGCATACATTTGCAAAATTCACTACGATCGTATGTTTTCAATGCGTCCGAACATTCAATTGAAATTGTGAGAGATTGCACGTATTATATCATCAGGCGATGTAGTTATTGGTATAAACACTACACAAAATTAACGAGCCGCCACCGTGTGGTGGCGGCTCGTTAAAAGAATACTACCACTCCATCTCGTCCAATGGATCTCGTAAAAGGCGAGTAAGGAATTAAACTGCACTGTGCACCCAGCAGCGCATGGTGGCGATGGGCTCACCACCCAGCACACCAAGTGCATTATATTGTTTTGGTGAAACGTGAATTGTGGCAGTCATCTGTTTTTGCAGTGAGTGGCCAGTCTCTGACTACCCCTTATGGGATACAGTCGTGATCTTATGTATGTATGTATGTAAAATGGTGGTCTTCATGGAAATTTGGAATGCATCTGGTTAATGTCTAACCTCTGTCTAGTGATTTGCCACAATATTTTTTAATTAATATAATTTAACACATTTATAAATATATCTTACAAAAAAATGCTGTTTTTTATTTATTCTCATTCAAAGTCAAAGTCAAGTCTAAATTTCATAAATTAGATTTAGGCTTGTATAAGGCTCTTATGAAATCTACACCGGTTCGAAAATTAAGACCGACAGAGAAGAAACTCTAGAGTCTTTTATTTTTCTATGCCATATTACATAATGTCATTTACAAATTTCTAAAGAAAATACATCGTAAATTTAGCACCCAGGGTTTGCAAATGCAGAGTATGAGTTACTTTCACACATCATTGTCCTCTATATAATGATCTATTTTATAAATTATAATAGGCTTTATCTAACAATGTCTACTTGACAAGTTTTTTTTTAAATATGTCCGATTTTCGTGTGTCACTTTTAGGAATTTTACTGTAAAATTGTCTACTAAGAATAGTCTTTCTAGTTTTAGCCAACCTTAACATAGGCACCTCTAGCGTATCGCCACGACCCATTCTACAGGATACATTTTAAAAAATTCATGTTTTTCCGTACGTACATAATATTTTCAAAAATAAACAACGACGGATGTGTCAAAATGTAAGTCTCCTTGAATAGTTCTCGTAGCGACCCGCGAGGTCCTGAGGTAAAGACTGCATTAAACGTTAAACTTCATCTACATGTCACGCTGGGGTCCAAGTCTGCTTCTGGGACCTCGTCGCCCATGATATTTTGTATTCGATCAATTTCAGAACTGTTGCACCGGTCAGAACCGAAATCAGATTGAAATCGTTTATGGGTCGCGATGGGCAGCGGATTATTAGCAGAATTTAACATCTTTGAAACATTCAAAAAATGATTTTAACTAACACGTTAAATCGGAAATTTAGTGGCTGACTTAGATTTAAAAAAAAAAAATTCCTAGCCAGACATCAAACTGTTTTTTTTTAAACTGTAGTATTGTATTGTTCCATACAGTCGCTTATAAAGATCAAATTCTGTGAATGAAAGACTAAATGGCAAGCTAAAGGATAGGTCCTATTTTTTAAAAAATACTGTTTTTCAATAAGTCTAACTTTAATTGATTTTTGAACTATTTATAACCCCGTTTCGAGCGCTTTACAGCCCCCATGGTCATGGGAGGACTGATGTTACAGATGTCCTGACGTCGTAGTTAACTCGGGGTACCTTCAGCTTTTAAATATTATTTTTGGTCCGATTTACGCAGAAAGAGCTACACTACAAGACACAGTGTCTTGAAGTCATGAAGTTGTATGCTTGGTTTTAGATTTCATTTTATTAATTATATAATCCCAAGCCGGTGGTAGTACCCAACTATCTTGCCTATTGAAATTAAGATGTTTTTTTAATTTCATTAGCCTCGCGAATCATCCTTGGTAGGAATCGATGTTCTTTTGCAAGGATTGGTAGTCTATCAAATCTGATGTAATGGTTGGGATGATCCAGAACATGGTCACAGACTGCAGACTTCCAAGAGCGACGATGCTTCACATCAGCTATATGTTCTTTTTTTCCCGGGTTGACTAACATTAGGACATCTGCACTTCAATCCGCCTGTTCAAAATTAAACGTGATAAAATCCTTACAAATTTGGTTTATTCAAAAGTGTAGTATTCGCGTAAATATAAGAAATCATTAAATACTGTTTTGTTTTTATATTTATTAAACTTGTAATCATTTGTTCGGAATTATGCCCAATGTTTTTCCAACAATGGTTCGTGTAACCGCAAATATGAACATTATGGACATGCTTTTTTTCTTTACGGGTAACTGAAGGCCATCGCCAAGTGCATTTTCATTCAATTGTTAGTACTGTATTTGAAGGACAGAATAATTTATTTTAAAATTTATGACGGAACATCGATGAAATTTAAATATATCGACATTTTAAAAGAACTGATTTTAAAGAACTGGGTAATATACCTTTGGGCTTGCTTAGTAAGTGCAACGTCTGCCCATAACAAATTCTGTGTCTCCTAGAACATTTCTGTGTGACACCACACTGTATCCGTCACCCTGAGACATCAATTCTTTAGTCTCATATGCCCAGTGATTACGCTAGCTCTCAGTGCCCTTCAAACCGAGACACAGTAATGTTTGCACACTACAGCTCCACCGAAGAATTACTGACCCCGGGCTGGTACCTACCTAGACGGATTCCTGCATGGGAATCCTGCCAACAGACTTACTATAAATATCTTTTTTTTTTATAGTTAATGCAGAAATTTCAGGAATATTTTATGTTTATCTCTGGTGGTACATAATTGGCCGTGTGGTGGCGGCTCGATAAAAGAATACTACCACTCCATCTCATCCAATGGATCTCGTAAAAGGCGAGTAAGGAATTAAACTGCACTGTGCACCCAACAGCGCATGGTGGCGATGAGCTCACCACCTATCACACCAAGTGCATTGTATTGTTTTGGTGAAACGTGGATTATGGCAGTAATCTGTTTTTGCAGAGAGTGCCCAGTCTCTGACTCCCCTTATGGGATACAGTCGTGATCTTATGTATGTATGTATGGTACATAATAACGATCACATCTGCAATATATCTACGTATAATGAAATTGATGAATTGCAAGGATCTTTGGTAAATAATCTAATCGGAATCAAGAATGCAGAATGCGGTATTATCATTACACGTCTAAAACAATGAGTATCTCGAACAATTGATTTGATAAGGTTTCACAAATGTAAGAAAAACAAAAAAAGCATTTTCTTTTAAATGAGACCTTCGTATTAGTTTTTCATTTGATATTACTTCTTTATCAAAATCAAGGGATTGGATATTTCTTTAATTTAGATATACAGTTTTGATTTTATCAAAATCAATTCAGATACTCCTTTCAGCATTTGTCGCATTCCTATACTTTCTGACTTGACTATTCATGCCCAGTTGAAAAATTCACCTGTATATATAAACTGTACCAATTAGATCAGCTTGTGAAGGCTTTGAAATGAACTGACTGAGATCGTCATAATAGACAACAAGAATAGATGTTGATATCTGCGTGTTATTTTTGTTTTTTTTCCAAATTGTTAAATACTAACTAGGTTAAAATTTTAACACTAACTAATCGCTGAGCCACATCAGTGATAATTAATTACTGAAAAGGATTTAATATATAAAAAACAAATAACGTTATTCGTAAGATATATATATTAATTATCGATTCAACGTATTCTTATTTATATTATTAACACAAAATAATTTGTTTCTTAAACAAACCAAAGATTATAAACATTTTTTTTAGTTATGCATTATATGCGTGAAGATTTATTAGATAAGGAATCATGTTTTCCTAATAGTAAAAAAACTGAGATCACATTTGTTAACAATGTCTTTGTTCATTTATGCACTTGTGAACAGGTGCGGTTTGTGGAGGCTGGTTTTCTAACAAGCAATACACTTATATTCTGCATCTGTTTGAATTTTTTTTTTATTTTTATTTCGGTCTATGAGTTATTTGCGGCAGCAACTTAGATGTAAAATACGTGATACCCATCTGCCTGGCCAATTTGACAATTTCCGCGACTGTCTAGGAATTCTAAAAACATGGACAGGAAAGAAATATTGAGAAGGGAACACTGTAAATGCTGATTTTGCCGAAGCATTAGATAATTATAATATAATAGCCGATGCCCGCGACTAGGTCGGCGTGGATATATCCCATGGGAACTATATCCGCGTTAAAAAGTTTTTTTTTTGTTGGATCAAGTGATGAAACGAGCAAACCGTTCACCTGATGGTAAGTGCAAATGCTGTGTCACTCAGAACATTTCTGTGTGACACTGCACTGCGCCCATCACCCTGTGACATCAGTTTTGAAGTCTCAAATGCCCAGTAATTACACTAGCTCACAGTGCCCTCCGGACCGAAACAAAGTAATGTTTGCACACTACTGCTTCACGGCAGGATAACTGGCCCTGGGGTGGTACCTACCTAGACGGATTCCTGCATAGGAATCACACCACCAGTGTATACTATAGCTCCAGGATGCAAGCTACTTGTATCTCTGAGCCAAATTGAAGAAAAGGTAACAAATAGACAGGCGGACAGAGAGAGTTACTTTCGCATTTATAATATTAACGCTATTTTAGTTTCGACATTATCACTATTCTTAGTGTATCTAATTAACAATATGGTTTGTAACAACTATACTACCCATCACTTAACAAGGATCGCAATTCTCTTGTTCCAGAGCGTTGCCTTTATATTACAGTTCTTAATTTCTCACACACAGCTCTTGATACATTTAATTATTTAGATAGATATTTTTAACTCATTTACAATTTACTTTGTAGATATGTAATATGATGAATGGGACGAAGCAAAGTATATCTCTGTGAGACCATCATGAATTACAAACTAACTTAAGCATACAAATTGTACAATAATCTTGTTTATACTAAATAACAACGTTAGATAAATATCTATAAGTGGACTAAGTTGTATATACATTATTTGAAGACCACATGGTTAGAGAATTTGACTTCTACGCCTGTTCGAATCCCAGCGGGAGCCAACATTTTTTTTTTGGTAAAAGTGACGGAACGAGCAAAACGTTCACCTGATGGTAAGTGCAACGTCTGCCCATAACAAATGCTGTGTCACCCAGAACTGTGTGACACCGCAATGCGCCCGTCACCCTGAGACATCAGATATGCCCAGTGATTACGCTAGCTCTCAGTGCCCCTCAAACCGAAACACAGTAATGTTTGCACACTACTGCTTCACGGCAGAATAACTGGCCCGGGGATGGTACCTACCTAGACGGATTCCTGCATAGGAATTCTACCACCAGTAAAACACTTGTGATAAAACACAAATCGTTGGTTGTCGGGTCTGGTCGTGCTGTGCAGGTAATGTTTATGAAACGCATTCACGTTACAAAAGAAATCCTGGTGAGAATGTGCACATGAATATGCAGTCTATATAAAAGAATTCAAGTTACCATAAATGGGCAGGCGGGTGGAATGCAGCAACCATTTCTTCCTGCCCGCCTCCTAGCTTCAACTAAACATCGATAAATAGAACTAGCGCATCGCAGCTCAATCAGCTTAGGACTTTTGGCGCCAACACGAAAGTTTTGTTGTTTAAAGTTGAAAGTTTATCATGCAGCAAGTGCTCGTGAAAGTGAGATTGGAAAATTCAATTCGAGACCAAAATTTTACTTTTCGTTTTGTCTTCATCAGTCCAGCAAATCTTCAGTAAAAGTCCACTATAATTTTACTGTCGATCGAAACGAAGTCTTTGTTATAATTAAATTTTTACTCGACATTGGCAAAAATGGCTCGACTTGTTAGCTAATCGCCAGGATAAAAAACATGTGTGCAGTTCACACGCAGTAGAAGCGAAACCTTCAGAAAACTAACTAACTTCGAGAGAATGAGACGAATGCAGATTTGATCAACATATCTTTGAAAACAGCGTCATTTACTGTTTTTGATTTATTGTCGAAAGTGTAAGAAATCGAAGATTTGGACGAATTCGGAAATATGAATGTAATAGGACCACAAAAATATGAATGTATTCTATCTCATTCTCTCGCAGACTTAATCCTAAAGATGTATACGTTTGTCTATTTTTTGTTTCATCGAGTGTCGAATCACAACATTTCTAAAGATATTTTCAATTCCGAAGAAGAAGAACAAACTTAGTCCACACAGGAGCACAGCTTAAGCATAGAGTGAGATCGGTGCGGTCAGGCCAGCGAGTCGGAGTGCTGCAGGTCACGGTAGCGGTCGGGCAGGCGGCGGCCCAGCGTGTCGGGCACCAGCCGCGTCAGCGCCGCGCTGCACAGCGGCAGCACGCCCAGCAGCGTCGGCGGCACCCACTTGCCGTACGCCGCCTGCGGATGTACAACGTTTCACTGTCTGCTCATTTAGACCTTCGTAAAGCCGATAGTGTCTGGCAGAGTAGAAGAGCAAGTACCTCTTTCGTACCGAGTTGTCGTAAGAGGCGACGAAGCTATGGTACGGACAGCCTTTATTCGTGCAGACCACCATTTCTGTCACTATACTGCTCGTGGGAACGCAATGGGCAGTAAGAATCTTTTGACCAAAATGGCGGTAACGTGGTTCACCGCCCGTCACGTCTCGTCTCACGGGCGAGAACGGGCTACGTTTGTGGTCTCTGCCTACCCCTTATATGGGAAAAGGCGTGACTGTTTGTATGTAAGTGTGCGTGCGCTCACCAGCAGCGGCGTGAGCGGTGCGAGGATGGCGCCGACGCGGCCGCACGTGGAGCAGGCGGCCAGCAGGCGCTGGCGTGCGCGCGTTGGGAATAGCTCGGCCGTGTACACGTACAGCGCGTTCAGCGCCATCGTGGCGCCCACTTTGCCCGCCAGGAACAGCGCCGTGCCGCCGGCGCCTTCCGCTGATAAACAAATCAAGCGTTATTTCAGAAATAAGAAGAGGGAGCAAAGAATAGATCTGTGGGGGACGTCTTCCTTCTTCCTTCTGTGTGGACCAAGTATTGTTATATTCTGTGTAGACTAAGCTTGCTACTGGTGGTAAATTTCCTATGCAGAAATTAGTCTATGTAGTACCACTACAGTGCCAGTATTCTGCCTTGAATTAGTAGCGTGCATACATTGTGTTTCCATTAATTACAATAAGAAAAAGAAACAAATTTTACCGACGTCTTGACAAACGTGTCTAACACTTTATAAAGCCTTTACTGATGGTAGGGTTCCTACGCAGAAATCCGCCTAGGTCCCTCTGTAGGAATTTGTCTAAGTAGGTAACACGGCAGTGCCTATTCTGTCGTGAAGCAGTAGTTTGAAAACATTACTGTGTTTTAGTCTGAAGGGCACTGAGACCTAGTGTAATTACTGGGCATATGAGACTTGAGAACTAATGTCTCAGGATGACGGGCGTAATGTAGTACACAGAATATACTGGGTGAAACGGTATTTGTTATGGGCAGACTTTGCACTTACCATCAGGTGAATGTTTTGCTCGTCTCGTCACTTTCTCTTATGAAAAAGCCTCATGTGTGGTTTTATTTTGTGGTGTGTATTGCACAGTGGTAGTGTTCTAATAGCTTTAAGTATTTGGTGATGGTTCGAGGAGGGACTTTGAGAAACTAGATAATATTTATTTATTTACTCTTTAATGTATTCACCTTTATGAAAAAGGATTACAAATGGCGGACCTAATGCCTTTTGGAATTCTCTTCGAGTCAACCACGTGCGCGGAGAAATAATGTGATAGATGCTTTAGAAATACTGGATTAGATAACATTTTGACAAAATAAGCGGCCTAAGAGAATCTACCACCCCATCTCATCCCGTAGGTGTCGTAAAAGTCGACAGAGGGAAACTGAAAACCAGGAGATGGGCAGCAGCATCTTGCTGGAAAATCTGAATAAATAAACTGCGGTTGCCAACCCGTTTGCCAAGCGTGGCAACTATGGCAAAATCCCCCCAAAACGAGAGCTACAAACTTTTGTAGCAATCTATGGGTGAGGCCTATGTTCAGCAGTGGACTATTGATAGGCTGAAACGACGACGACGAACTAAAACATCGTCAACATATTACATGTAGATATATACCCAGATACATACAAACGCTTTAATTACATTCATTTAAAATTTTGCATGCGAATTTTATAATTTATTCCTTTTCAGTTTTATCATCTTATTTATCATCAGATGTCGAGACTTGAATGAACCATCAGAGGACAGGTGTATTATCTAATCACAGGCAAATTGACCTTTCTCAACCTTACTACATCCACTGTTATGTTAATGCGATAAGATTTAATCTCATGCTCAACTTTTCAAAACACGACATGTTCAGATATAAGTCGGAATTTTTCACTTTCCCACGTGTGATGAAACGCGTAAGATACACGACCGATAAAATTTTCAAATACAGTGTCAGAAACAATAACGACCAGATCGCTAAACCAATACTGCTTATTTATTTGTTTAGAGAAAGTGTGAGAAACAGCGTGATAAGGGAACGTTGCGGTGTGGTTGAAGATGGAGTGAAAAAGATAGAGAAAGGCATGCTTAGATGGTTTGGACACGTAGAGAGGATGAATGAAAGGAGATTGACGAAACAGATTTATGAGGCAAGTGTGAATGGAAAAGCCGGTAAGGGTCGACCTAGGCCTACGTATCACAATCAGATCGGTGAACTTTTGAGGAAAGGTCACGTTAAAAGTACCCGCAACCGACGAGCGTGTGTGAAAACGCTCATGAAAGTAGAAGAAGCTAAAGATGTGTGTCAGGATCGTAGCAAGTGGAAAGATGTGATCTCTGCCTACCCCTATGGGAAAGAGGCGTGACTGTATATATGTATGTAAGTATTTGTTTACAATGTATATGTCTACTAAAGCAAAACGTTCATCCGATGGTAAGTGCAACGTGTGCCCATAACAAATGCTGTGTCACCCGGAACACCTCTGCGTGACACCACACTGAGCCCGTTACCTTGAGACATCAGTTATTAAGTCTCATATGCCCAGTAATTAAGCTAGCTCTCAGTGCTCTTCAAATCGAAACACGGTAATGTTTCCACACTACTGCTTCACGGCAGAATTACTGGCCTTGGGGTGGTACTTACCTAGACGGATTCCTGGATAGGAATCCTACCACCTCTAAATAGGTAATAATAAATACATATACGATGTTATTATAATAGTTGCAAGGTATGTGTCGCTCACAGTCAGGCAGCAGGGGTATGGCGATGAGCGCGGCGGCGGTAAGGAGCAGCGCGGCGGTTAGCAGCGGGCGGCGGCCGGCGCGGTCGAGCAGTAGCGTGTTGAGCAGCAGTGCGGGCAGCTCTGCGGCGGCCAGCAGCGCGTAGTTGGCGTGCGCGCTGCCGGCCAGCGCGTGCGCGCGCACCGCCAGCCCGTAGAACACGAACACGGCCGACGCCCACCACACGAAGCACGTCAGCAGCCGCCGCCGCAGCTCGCCGTACCTGATCACACATACATACCATTAAGTACAATGATACATTTTACATAAACATTGGTATAAACAAACATAATTAAGAGCAGAACCAATTGTAGGTGGTGGTAGGATTCCTATGCAGGAATCCGTCTAGGTAGGTACCACCCCAGCGTCAGTTATTCTGCCGTGATGCAGTTGTGTGCAAACATGACTGTGTTTCGGTTTGAAGGGCACTGTGAGCTAGCGTAATCACTGGGCATATGAGACCTATGAACTTATGTCTCAGGGTGATGGACACAGTGTGGTGTCACACAGAAATGTTCCGGGTGACACAGCATTTGTCATGAGCAGACGTTGCACTTACCATCAGGTGAACCTTTGCTCGTTTCATCACTTTATCCAATAAAAAAAAATAGGTAACAACTAGAAGAAATATTCGTCTTAAGTTAGCAAGTTAACTGTTTTTCCTTTTTTAACTGTTTAAAAAGCTAATCTCGTATAGGTAACCATACTCCTTCATTCAACCTGCTACAGCCAGAGACGGAATTAGCTGAAGACGACCGGGGCTACATCCCCGGGGCCTCCATGCAAAGAAGAGTAACTAAAAGTAATTCGATATCAATCAAACTTATTACAAAGAAGAACAGTGTTTAAGTTACAAAAGACGGTCTTTTAACTCTGAATGCGATTTCTTACAAAACACTTTGAAGCATAGAGAGCTGTTGCAGCATGATGACCAAATGATGAAGAAAGAAAAAGAGGGTGGTGTCATTAAACTAAGTAAGTTAACGTAATACACTAGATGACAACTTTTCATAATAAAAGCAACAGACGTAGGGTGAAGAATTTGAAATCAAAAAGTATATGTGAAAAATTAAGTTAAATTTTCACCAAGGTAAGACGTCCATAAGCACTCAATTGTCAAAGTAAAGGATTTTTTAAAGAAGTGGACAGGAGTCCGGATGGAGAACGAAGAAATCCAACATGGGAGAGGGAGATATACTCAAAACAGCTTTTTAAGTAGTGACGAATTGAATGATGATTAAGCAAAGGCCTCATACATAGCCCTATTTCCACCTCCGCGGGAAACGAATCAATAAAAAATCTTACTCCCCATTGCGTTTCCACTAGCTGTGTAGTGACAGCATAGTTTATTATGGTGTCATTCTGCACGAATAAATGCTGTTCGTAAAATACCTTAGTCGCCTCTAACAACACCTCTGTTGGAAAGAGGTAGGTGCTATTCTACTCTGCCGAACACCTGTCGGTTGTGGAATCGAATAGCAGTACAAAGCAGTATAACCATCCTGCTTCCTCGAAATGTATGAATAGAACCATACTTACTTAATAAAAGCTCTAAATAAGCTTTCTTCTTCATCATCTACTTCACTCTTGTCTATCACAGGTTCTGATTGAGACGCGAGCATCTTCTCAATCGCGTCCTCTGGTACGGCTACTCTGTTCCAGCGCGCAGCCTGTTTAATGACCGCCGCGGCCTGCGGCAGCTTGTTGTTGGCGACCAACCACCTCACACTCTCGGGCAGCAGCCAGGGGTACAGCAGAAGGAGGAATGACGGGGGATAGGCAACGCGCGCCCACAGTCTCCAGTAGCCGGTGAGGTAGTCGAGAAGGGCCAGAGATGCAGCGCCGGCTGACAGAGGAATGCCCAAGAGCAAACTTGCCAGGATTCGCTGTTCGACTCCCAACCACTCGATCACTGGAATGATTCAAATTTACGTAATTAGGCTAATAAATAAATAAATTTCGTTCGTCATTTAGAGCGTTTACAAGATTCTCTTTCGACCTGTTTTTAATGCAGGGTCCGTCCGGTGAAGAACATCATCACCATCATCTTCATTTCAGCCCATCACTAGCCCACTGCTGAACATAGGCCTCCCCCATAGATTACCAGAAAAGTTTGTATCTCTCGTTTTGGGGATTTCGCCATATTTGTCACGCTTGGAAGGCGGGTTGGCAACCGCAGTTAATGTATTAAGGTGTTCCAGGAAGATGCTGCTGCACGTACCTTTTTTTTATTGGATAAAGTGATGAAACGAGCAAAACGTTCACCTGATCGTAAGTGTAACGTCTGCCCATAACAGTTGCTGTCACCCAGAAAATTTCTGTGTGACACCACACTGTGTCCATCACCATGCGACATCAGTTCTTAAGTCTCATATGCCCAGTGATTACACTAGCTCACAGTTTCCTTAAAACCGAAACACAGTAATGTTTGCACACTACTGCTTCACGGCAGAATAACTGACCCTAGGGTGGTACCTACCTAGACGGATTCCCGCATAGGAATCCTACCACCTGGATTTAATTTTCACACTCTCGACTTGTACGACACCCACGGGATGAGGTGGGGTGGTATATGCTCTTAAGCCGCTACCACACGATACCCGCGTGAAAAACAATACAATAATTATTATGTTTCGGTCGGAAGGTCACTGTTAGCGAAAATACACTCAGGGTGACTAGCTATGTGGTGCCACACTGTAATGTTCAGGATGACGCAGCGTTTGTTATGGATATGATATAGATATGATGCACTTTTGTGAACGGACAGAGTACAATTTGGTGAACGGCTTGCTCATCGCCTATTTTTTATTGCACAGACATCACAATAATATAAGTAAGAATAAGTTAAGATTCGAGCATTTAGACTGTCTTTATCATTGTGTACGACGCCATTGCCATAGTTAGCCGATAGGTGTCCGGCAGAGTAGAATAGCACCTACCTCTTTCCTAGCGAGGTGTCGTAAGAGGCGACTAAGGTATTGTTCGGAAAGCCTTAATTCGTGCAGAACTACACCATAATATGCAATGCTGTCACTATACTGCTCGTGGGAACGCAACGAACAACGTGGTTCGCTACCCGTCAAGACTTGTTCTCCGCGCGGGCGAAAAGTGGACTACATGTGAAGCCTCTGCCTACCCGACCTACGTAATTATATGCATTGCCATAGTCATATGTCATTAAGTAAGTATTGCTGCATGACGATGATGATGATCGACAGGATGTTTTCAAACTTAAATAACAGTAAAACACACTTCATAGTTTTGCAAAAGATTTGAAAAAAAACTATAAATTCTAAGTTTCTTCCAAAACATTTGCGCCTGTAGAAGAAGAGAAAGCAGCTGTCTATTGGCTCAGGGGCTAAGCAATTGGCTTTTGCGCTCTAGCGCAGGATAAATATTTCGACAGTTCGATTCCCGGTGCCGGCACAACTAAAATTGTTAATTGCAATTTTAAGTGCTGATTTACCACGTGCTTGGCGGTGAAGGAAAACATCGTGAGGAAACCTGCATGTCTGAGAAATAAAAAATATTTCGAAGACATTTGCAGTCCGCCCGCATTGGAGCAGCCTGGCGGATTCTTCCTAGCTCCATAGCCCTCTAAGAAATGAGAGGAGGCCTGTGCTCATCAGTAGGACATTTATAGGCTTAAAATTTGTGCACGTCAAATTTATGTCTGGGAAACACACCAACGAAACAGGGCAGATCGCGGGATGGGGCATAGTTTTTTTTTTTTAATAAACAAACGGACTTACTAAGAACAAAAGCTGCAGGGTAGACGCTAGCGCCTAGCACAGTCTCCAAAAACTCAAAAATAATATAGGCCGTGTAGGAGCCCGCGAAGGACTTGCACAGGCCCAGCAGGCCGGCGCCGCAGCCGCTCACAACCAACGCCGCGCGACGACCCCATCTGCAACCACAAATGTTATTGAGTGATATTGAGATCGTGGTCAAAATGAGACAGCAGCGCATCTTCAATTTTATTTTCTTTGTCTCATCAACCAGGGTTGACTGGCAGAGATTGCCTCAAGGCATTAAGTCGCCCATTCTAGCCCTTAGATTAAGGTGACAATAATAAAGATTTTTTTTGCATAATGTGATGAAACGACTAAAACGTTTACTCTTAGGTAAGTGCAACGTCTGCCCATACATAGCAAATACTATGTCACCCAGAACATTTCTCTGTGACATCACCCTGAGACATCAGTTCTTAAGTCTCATATGCCCAGTGATTACACTATCTCAAAGTGCCATTCTAACCGAAATACAGTAATGTTTGCACACTATTGCTTCACGGCAGAATAAATGGCCCCGGGGTGGTACCTACCTAGACGGATTCCTGCATGAGAATCCTACCATCAAATAAAAAAATAACACGTTCAGTAAGGCTACCTGCTGCTATATCAAAAATTTCATGTAATAACATCTGTAGTTGCATAGCAAATAACTATTTAAATATATACCTACTTACAGTATATCTACTTACACGGAAAACGAGACGTGGCGGATGGCAAAACACATCGCCGCCATTTTGCCATCTTGGTACTAGTCAAAAAATACCTACTCGTAACTTTGCGTTCCCACGAGCAGCATACTGACAGCATTGCATATTATGTTATTATTCTGACCTAATAAAGGCTGTCGGTACAAGTACCCAGTCGCCTCATACGAAACTCAGTAGCGTGCATAAGCACACTAACACCGCCACCAGTACGATACTACCACCAGGTAGTACGAGTATAGACCACTGAAATCGAAAACACGACACGTGACTTCGACCCAAAACGAGACATTATCAAGTGTTATAGACTCCCGACATGTTTTTGTATCATTATTACTACGTACAATCTGTATTACTGTTGTTGAGAGGTTCATACCTGTCGGACACGTAGCCCATGATAGGCAAGGACACCAGCATGCCGACATTGTGCACGGTGCCCACGAGAGCCCGCTTGCCCTCTTGACATGCCAGCTTGAACTGGAAAAGTCAATCCGATTAAAACTCTAGGTTTTTTTTATTGGATAGAGTGACGAAACGAGCAAAACGTTTACCTGATGTAAAGTGCAACGTCTAACCATAACAAATGTTATGTCACCCAGAACACTTCTGTGTGACACTACACTGCGCCCGTCACCCCGAGATATCAGTTCTTAAGTCTCATATGCCCAGTGATTACGCTAGCTCACAGTGCCCTTCAAACCGAAACACAGTAATGTTTGCACACTACTGCTTCACGGCAGAATAACTGGCCCTGGGGTGGTACCTACCTAGACGGATTCCTGCATTGGAATCCTACAACCAGTAAAAAAAAAAAACTCTAGGTACTGCCAATAGGTAAATAAATACTAAAAATATAATAAAATACAGTAAAAGCCTTTAAATGTTCGACTGTTTGGGCTCACATAGATCTTCAGATAGGTCTCCTCCAATTTCTGAGAGTTTTAGAGCCGGGCTGTAAAGTTTCCGCCACCCTGCTGCAATGTACGTTATAAGCTAGCGCTTATTGCTGAATGAAAAGTAATACATACATACATCACGCCTTTTTCTCATATAACGGGTAGGCAGAGGCCAAACACGTATTCCACTTTTCGCCCCTGCGGTAAACGAGACGTGACGGGTGGCCAACCACGTCGCCGCCATTTTGGTACGCTATTTTGTTAAAAAAAAATTTTACTTCCCATTATTGCATTTTACGGTAATGTTGCGCACGAATAAAGGCTGCCCGTACAATACCTTAGTCGCCTCTTACGACACCTCGGTAGGAAAGAGCTAGGTGCTATTCTACTCTGCCGGACACCTATCGGCAACAGTAATAGGTGTTTAAAATAGCCATAAAAAATATTATCTATTATTCCTTACTCGACGATGACGAAGCGAAGACGAATACAATAAATAAATGGGGGTTGTATATCTTAGTATATATGCACACTTGCAGAGTTAACTTATCAAGCAAAATGACACTACGTCAATCCAATATATAAAATAATATAGTAGTTAAATCTTATACCTAATTCGAGCGCCTCGTGATTAGTTTACGTATTACATACATAAGATCACGACTGTATCCCATAAGGGGTAGTCAGAGACTGGGCACTCACTGCAAAAACAGATGACTGCCACAATCCACGTTTCACCAAAACAATGTAATGCACTTGGTGTGATAGGTGGTGAGCACATCGCCACCATGCGCTGCTGGGTGCACAGTGCAGTTTAATTCCATACTCGCCTTTTACGAGATCCATTGGATGAGATGGAGTGGTAGTATTCTTTTAACGAGCCGCCACCACACATTATACATATTTTTTATTCTTTATTGCTGACCTCTTCGGCTAAGGGGTACAATGGGCGGACTGAATGCCTAGTGGCATTCTCTACCAGACAACCCTTGTTATGGTGGAATGTAGTAGTTACTGTTGTAGTTACTGGTGGTAGGATTCCTATGCAGGAGTCCGTCTAGGTAGGTACCACTCCAGGGTCAGTTGAACTGCCGTGAGTAGCAGTAGTGTGCAAACATTGCTGTGTTTGGGTTTGAAGGGCACTGTGAGCTAGCGTAATCACTGGGCATATGAGACTTAAGAATTCATGTCTCAGGGTGACGGGCGCAGTGCGGTATCACATAGAAGTGTTCTGGGACACAACATTGATTATGGGCAGCCGTTGCACTTACCATCAGGTGAACGTTTTGCTCGTTTCGTCACTTTATCCAATAAATAAAAGATGGTAGGTGCTAACCAATTAATAAATTAATAATAATAGGAAGACTCATAAATTAGTACTCGTATTTATATGTAATATAAGGTAATGAAATGAAACAAAAAATTAAAATTCTTTATTTTTCTTAATTTCGATCGTCAAACGTCATTTTTTTTTACAAGCCATCACCCTTTCGTATTAACGTTCCTCTGACGGAGAAGAAACAGGCGAAAGAAACTCCGTAGGTTTCCGCTGCATAGTAATTCTTTTTTTTTATCATAATCAAAAACCATAAATTAATTTACAAAGAATTATCTCATAAACAACCGAGGCATTTCCAATGACAAGACTTTAAACAAGACCGATTCAATATCCGTACTACGAGTACCATGCTAATATTATAAATGCGAAAGTAACTCTATCTGTCTCTGTCTGTTTGTTACCTTTCCACGGTTCAACCGCTGAATCGAACTTGACGAAATTTGGCACATACACAGCTTGCATCCTGGAGACGGACATAGTATATTTTTTGTTCTGCAAAATTAAGTACTTCTACGGGTTATTTAAAAAACCTACATCCACGAGTCCGAATTCGCGGAAATCAGGTAGTACATTTATAAAGTGTATTGCAAACTCAAGATCAGTCCCTAAAAGCAGCACCTGTTGACAAGTATGACGCATGTGGCAGCCATGGCCCTCCTCGACCGAATTAAAGGGACGTATAAAGCATTAGATTTCTGACGCCTCACCTCTGCGACGATGGTCCGCCGCTCCAAGTAGACGAAGTTATCGCACACCACGCTGGTGGCGTTGTCGAAGGAGTCCTCATCGCAAGTGTCGGAGATCGCCGGGTGACGAGCGCAGGCGTCGTCGGGCAGCAGGACGTAGCTCGCCCAGGCCGGGGACCAACTCTCCGGAGAGACCGTCTGCAAGGTGCCGTTGTCTTCGCACTCTGATATATGGCACCTGGGGAGCACGTCACACATTACTTGTTAGTTATACACAAGCTTGACAAACAGAATTAAAAGCAAATTAATGAAGATTTAATTAATATTTTTTGTGTATTGTAAACGTTAAAGGTACACAATACGAGTGCGCGAGTGTTAGTGAAAGAAACAGGGTCGTCCCCTATTGTGCATCGGCCAGTATTTACAACTTCCTTACTGGTGGTAGGATTCCTATGCAGGAATCCGTCTAGGTAGGTACCACCCCAGAGCTAGTTATTCTACCGTGAAGCAGTAGTGTGCAAACATTACTGCGTTTCGGTTTGAAGGGCACTGTGAGCTAGCGTAATCACTGGGCATATGAGACTTAAGAACCTGTCTCAGGGTGATGGGCAGAGTGTGGTGTCACACAGAGGTTTTCTGGATGACACGGCATTTGTTGTGGGCGGACGTTGCACTTACCATCAGGTGAACGTTTTGCTCGTTTCAACACTTTATGCAATAAAAAAAAAAATCTCAGTTTTAAATATAATGCCAATCATCTTGTTAATGCATCTCATCATATATTGACGCGAACACTACACATTTAAATGAAACTAATTTTACGGATTTTATCGCGTTTAATTTTAACTATTTACAACAACGACGTTTCGAGTGCTTTGCAGCACCCATGGTCACGGGAGGACTGAGGTGACAGATGTCCTGATGTCATAGTTAACCCGGAGTACCTTCAGCTTTTAATTATTATTATTGGTCCGATGACATCGGGACATCTGTCACCTCAGTCCCCCCGTGACCATGGGTGCTGTAAAGCACTCGAAACGTCGGGTTGTAAATAGTAAAAATTAAACGCGATAAAATCCGTAAAATTAGTTTCCTTTAAATAACAGAAATCATATTAGCTAGTAGTAAATATTGACAACACATTGTTACAATCAACATTTCATCGTCATGTAATCTTAATTTCTCCCGCCCGGGAATATGTACGAGCAAGAAACAGCCGACCTAATGACGCTAATTGAAGTATTTATCAGCAATCTGGGTGAATCACCCAGAGTGCAGACAGGCAAAGACAGCTTTGCCCGTTATAAACAGTCACATCTCCAAGGCGCTACTTTGTCTGAATACACCCCAAATCAGAACGATCAGTAGTGCTATAACTGGACATGGATCATTTAACAAACATCTGTTTACTTTCGGTGTTACAGACAGCCCTCTGTGCAGAGCCTGGAGCCAGAGTATGGAGACGGACGAAACGGCGGCCCATGTCTTCCTGGACTGCCCTGCGTCCGCCTTATACCGGGTCAAGCATCGCTCCCTGTGGTCGCGGGGATCATTAACGGCCTGCTGCGATTCCTGGAGGAGCTTGGCTGGCTCGAGTAGCACAATATTCCTGCCTACACGCAAAATACGCGCCAGACGAGGAGTTGCGGAAACCGGCCCGTTGCAATCTACAATCTAGCAATCATTTTACTTTACAAAGTCAGTAAGTCAGTGCGCAGTCATCAAGCAAGCAAGTCACGCGTACTCATACTCGTATCATTCATGATTTGTTTATAATTATTTTAGTTTCAATGTATCAGTTTATCATTTATTACTTCTAATCAGAACATGTATATTTCTTCATTTGTTATGGTCTTCCAACTAAGTTGATATGTAGTGTAGGTACATACAAAATTTCATTAAATATTTAGTTACTGTGTGTAGATATTAACACACAAGTTAATAACTTAAATTATAGGAAAACACAGCATTTACAGTATTTAAATAAAACTATTTTTACGGATTTTATCGCGTTTAATTAAACGCGATAAAATCCGTAAAAATAGTTTTATTTAAATGTGTAATATTCGCGTAAATAAAAGAAAACATTAAGCATTTACAGTATTTTACAGTACAGCTACAATTACTTTATGGTAACATTATTTCTTTTCTGATACAAATTTGTAGGTAAAAAAAAGTAAAAAGTAAAGTTTCAGCCTATAAATGTCCCACTACTGAGCACAGGCCTCCTCTCATTTCTGAGAGGGTTTTGGAGCTAGGAAGAATCCGTCACGCTGCTCCAATGCGGGTTGGCGGACTTCACGTCTTCGAAATTTTTTTTATTCCTCAGACATGCAGGTTTCCTCACGATGTTTTCCTTCACCGCCGAGCACGTGGTAAATCAGCACTTAAAATTGCAATTAACAATTTTAGTGGTGCCGGCACCGGGAATCGAACCCAAGTCACTCGCGTACTATGAAATTAAAAGCGAGCGCCTAGCCCCTGAGCTACCAAAGCTCTTACTCTAATTTGTAGGTAAGTTCCTGAAACTAACAAAGTTGCTATGGCGAATTGATTATACGTACTCATTAATCTATTTATTGGTGAATTCTTCCCCATATTTGTTTTGCTCGGCAAGGTTATAATTTTTAGAGTTAGTGCGTGGAACTTTTATTTGAATTCGACTAATGAGAAGTATTCTTAGTATAGATATTCGTAGAGTAACGAGCAGTGTGGTGGCGGCTCGTTAAAAGAATACTACCACTCCATCTCATCCAATGGATCTCGTAAAAGGCGAGTAAGGAATTAAACTGCACTGTGCACCCAACAGCGCATGATGGCGATGGGCTCACCACCTATCACACCAAGTGCATTATATTGTTTTGGTGAAACGTGGATTGTGGCAGTCATCTGTTTTTGCAGTGAGTGCCCAGTCTCTGATTACCCCTTATGGGATACAGTCGTGATCTCATGTATGTATGTATGATAATTGAATGAATAGAATGATCATAAAAATTATTTAGGATTTTTTATATTTCTTTTAAAGTTTCAGCCTATATGTCCCACTGCTGAGCACAGGCCTCCTCTCGTTTCTGAGAGGGTTTTGGAGCTAGGAAGAATCTGCCACGCTGCTACAATGCGGGTTGGCGGACTGCACGTCCTCGATTTTTTTTTTTATTTATCAGACATTCAGGTTTCCTCACGATGTTTTCCTTCACCGCCGAGCACGTGGTAAATCAGCACTTAAAATTGCAATTAACAATTTTAGTAGTGCCGGCAACGGGAATCGAACCCAGGTCACTCGCGTACTATGAAACCATATTTAATAATTTCAGACTGACATTTAGACTTGATAGTCTAATTTAATATATTTATTTGTTTGATTATAAATTATCCTAGTACTTTATTATGATTTCAAACAGGGCTACCGTATTCTAGAATACTCCTAGCGAGTGAACTGAACCGTCTTTTAGCAAAGGTCTACTAACTTCCAAATAAAAATATAAAATTTGATAAAAATATACAAAATAGGCGATTTAATAATATAAACAATTATTATTTCATTCTTTAGTAAGAAATGGATTCATAACTATTTTATGTAAAAAATATTATAACTATTTTTGATAAAAAAAATTAAGAGCCTATCAAAAATATAAATGCAATTTCGTACACTTAACAAAATTAAAATCTAGCGAACAGGCGCTTCTTCGTTCAAATAATCAGCAGTACAAGCATATTTGGGTAAACAAACATACATAAAAGATAAATACGACGACGATACGACTTGGGGACCTTCAAGAAAAGAGCCTATTCCTTTCTCAAAGGCCGGCAACGCATCTGCTATTCCTCTCGTATTGTAGATGTTCATGGGTGGCGATGATCATTTAACATCAGGTGAGCCGCTTGCTCGTTTGCCCCCACTTCCATAAAAAAAAGATAAATGATGACTTCTTAAAACATCCTAATTTCAATAGAGAAGATGGCTGTGAGTTTCTGCCGGCTTGGAATACCACAAAAAATTAAATTATTCAAAAGTAGAATAGCACAGCAAGACTAAAACACTATAAGCTCGTTTTACGTAGATCGGTCCAAGTGACCATGGGTGCTGTCAGGGGCGCATTTCCCAGTAAACCTAAAAGGTCCGGGCCTAGGGCGACGAAATCTAGGGAGCGGCAAAAAGTATCTAAAGTCATCGATTCGCGACTTTAGCGTGACTTGATGTCTTGATGAGTTTAAAGATTAAAAAGTATGCTTAATAATGGTTACGAAATATTTATAATTCTGTAACAGAAAACATGAAAATATTTGTTCAAAAGTAAGTTACCGTGTGGAGGCGGCTTAAGAGAATCTACCACCCCACCTTAGGTGTCGTAAAATTCGGCAGAGAGAAAATTAAAATCAGAAGATGGGCTGCAGCAACGGGCGGAAACGTGGTTTGCTCTGGCTACCCCTTGTATGGGAAGAAGGCGTGACTGTATGTATGTATGTTTACGCGCCTTAAGAAATATAACTAATAATAACTAATAATTTTCATGGCTTGGAATATTATTAATTCAGAAGTTATCGTTCTTGTTCTGAGCGCAACCAGATCGATCCGGTGCTGCTGATAAGAAGGTGGGTTACATAGAACATAAACATGTGCGCCGACATGCGTTTGTTCAATGCAAGCACACTCTTATACTCTTTACCTAGTTTATGTGTGGGTGGGCACGGAGCGAGTACCTTTTACTTATTCGATAAAGTGACGACACGAGCAAAACCTTCACCTGACGGTAAGTCGACGTCTGCCCATAACAAAATCTGTGCCTGCGACACACTGCGCCCGTCACCCGAGATGTCGTTTCATAAGTCTCATTGGCCTATTAAATACACAAACTACAAGAGAAGCCGGCTTAAGAGAAGATTCATCAACTCCCGCGGGTGTCGTAAAAGTCAACAGAGAGAAAATCAAAACCAGGAGACGAGCAGCAGCATCTTCCTGAGACATCTGCATAAATAAACTGCAGCTGCCAACCCTCCTGCCAAGCGAAGCTACCGCCGGTTTCACCGATGCTTTCCTTCACTGCCGAGCATGCGGTCAATCAGCAATGCAAACTGCGATTAACAAACAGCATACGGCAGTCACCCAGGTTACTCCAAATAAATTACGTCTACGGGTTTAATTTTACGTTTATTAACATATAATTCGTGAGTGAATTCCACCCCAGGGCCAGTTATTCTGCCGTGAAGCAGTAGTGTGCAAACATTGCTGTGTTTCGGTTCGAAGGGCACTGTGAGCTAGCGTAATCACTGGGCATATGAGACTTAAGAACCCACGTCTCAGAGTGATGGGCACAGTGAGGTGTCACACAGAAATTTTCTGGGTGACACAGCATTTGTTATGGGGAGTTGCACTTACCATCAGGTGAACGTTTAATGTTTGCACACTACTGCTTCACGGCAGAATAACTGGCCCTGGGGTGGTACCTACCTAGACGGATTCCTGCATAGGAATCCTATCACCAGTAAAATT
Source organism: Luehdorfia chinensis (assembly GCA_019845155.1). NCBI lineage: Eukaryota > Metazoa > Arthropoda > Insecta > Lepidoptera > Papilionidae > Luehdorfia > Luehdorfia chinensis. The sequence goes on from JAHVAK010000390.1 coordinate 5,566,795, forward strand.
AACTCTTAATTAAATAAATAACACTTAATGTAATATTCTAGACTTTATGAAAAGGGTAGTTACAAAATTAAAAAATATATTTAAAAAAAGTAAAGTTACAGCCTATAAATGTCCCACTGCTGAGCACAGGCCTCCTCTCATTTCTGAAACGGTTTTAGAGCCGGGAAGGGTCCGCCACGCTGCTCCAATGCGGGTTGACGGACTTCTCATGTTTTCGTAATATTTATTATATCTCAGACATGCAGGTTTCCTCACGATGTTTTCCTTCACCGCCGGGCACGTGGTAAATCGACACTTAAAATTGCAATTAAAAATTTTAGTGGTGCCGGCACCGGGAATCGAACCAAGCTACCGACGAGCGTGTATGAAAACGCTAATGAAATTAGAAGAAGCTAAAGATATGTGTCAGGATCGTAGCAAGTGGAAAGATGTGGTCTCTGCCTATCCCAAAGGGAAAGAGGCGTGACTGTATTATGTATGTACGCTGCCAAGCTATTTCTACATCTTTATATTTATGACTAGCCCCCCGCGGTTCCACCGTAAAACAGCCGACCCCGATCGATGATATACATATATACCCTTCCCTATTTTAATCAGATTTTAGGATTTTCATTTTTTTGCGCGGAACTCTAATTAGTTTTCTGAAATAAAGGTAGCCCGCTATAATATTAGCTATCTGTTAGTGAAAGTCCCGTCAAAATCGCTCTAGCCATTTCGGAGATTAGCCGGAACAAACAGACAAACAGACAGACAAAAACTGTAAACAAATGTTTTTTTTATACTCGTAAGTACCGTATATACTGTCATAAGCATTGAGTAAAAAGCTGTTGTTTTCTTATTACAAACAGACACTTTAATTTCTTTAATTTGTATCGATACTTCTGTTAAATAAGTTACAAGAAAAAAACTGCCCGATCTCTGGTACTTTTCGGACAAAGACATTTTTTGCGAACCAGTATAAGTAAAAAATGACATTCAATCAGCATTACGCTAATAATCCATATTGACATACATACATACATAAGATCACGACTGCATCCCATAAGGGGTAGTCAGAGACTGGGCACTCACTGCAAAAACAGATGACTGCCACAATCCACGTTTCACCAAAACAATATAATGCACTTGGTGTGATAGGTGGTGAGCCCATCGCCACCATGCGCTGTTGGGTGCACAGTGCAGTTTAATTCCTTACTCGCTTTTTACGAGAGCCATTGGATGAGATGGAGTGGTAGTATTCTTTTAACGAGAATGAAAATAAAATAATATTATTCTATTCCAGTATCCGCGGTAGCTCAGGGGCTAGGCGCTCGCTTTAAATTCCGTAGCACGCGAGTAACCTTGGTACGATTCCCGGTGCCGGTACCACTACAATTGTTAGTTGAAAGTTTAGGTGCCGATTTACCAAGTGTACGGCGGTGAAGGAATACATCGTGAGGAAACCTGCATGTCTGAGAAATAATAAATATTTCGAAGACATGTGCAGTCCGCCAACCCGCATTGGAGCAGCGTGGCGGATTCTTTCCAGTTCCAAATCCCTCTCAGAAATGAGCGGAGGCCCGTGTTCAGCAGTGGGACATTTATAGGCTTACACTTTACTTTACTTTTTTACCACTCTAATTTACACTTCAGCGTTTTCCCTCACGAAATTATCGGGTCGTGCTTCCTGAAGCGACACATTTCAGATGTATAATAAAATCGGGATTGTTTTTTTTTTATTTAATAAAAGTGACGGAACGAGCAAAGCATTCACCTGATGGTAAGTGCAACGTCTGCCCATAACAAATGCTATGTCACCCAGAACAGTGAGACACCACAATGCGCCCGTCACCCTGAGACATCAGTTCTTAAGTCTCATATGCCCAGTGATTACGCTAGCTCACAGTGCCCTTCAAACCGAAACACAGTAATATTTGCACACTACTGTTTCGCGGCAGAATAACTGGCACTGGGGTGGTACCTACCTAGACGGATTCCTGCATAGGAATCCTACCTACAGTAATTTTCTCGTGATTGTCTCGTGAAAACCTTAATAAACGTCTAATAGACTAGCGAACCGGTATAACCGCAACGAGAATCCATATAAAGAAGCAAATAAACACTTGTATATACATGTGACTAAGTAAGAAAAACCAGCCCGATGTTTGATGACGAATACGCGTGCCGTGTGGTAGCGGCTTAAGACAATTTACCACCCCATCTCATCCCGCGTCCCGTGTCGTAAAATGTCCCACATTTATAAGCTGAAACTTTACTTTTATTCTAGTACTGTGATAAAACTTCGATAGTTAGAGGCATTCGAATTCTAACGAACTTTTTTTTAATCAATAACCCAAATTTCTCGCAGTATCTTCGAGGTGCATAATCAGATCTTCACCCAAAAATATATTTTTAATAGAAGAAATAGACGAGACTAGCATATTGTTCAAGAGAGACATCAGTTCTTAAGTCTCATATGCCCAGTGATTCCGCTAGCTCTCAGTGCCCTTCAAACCGAAACATAGTAATGTGTGCACACTACAACTTCACGGGAGAATAACTGGCCCTAGGGTGATTACTGCATACTACCTAGACGGATTACTGCATAGGAATCCTACCACCAGTTCTTTGGACTAACATGAATGAGAGTAAAAACAGTACAATGGGGTTTAAAAAATTAAGGTAATTACGCAAAAAGTATAGGCAACTGTGAAAAAAGTAGTTAACTGAATATATCTATACATATATATCTTTTACTGTTGTATAACAAGTAACAATTTTTTGTGTGAGAAATGTTTTTGCCTGTGTTGTGAACATTACGCATTTACTTGTAATTCAGGGCCAAGAGATTGTAGGCCGCCGCGGAAAGGTACGGGAAAGAAAGAGCAAAAAAACACACTAAAAAGCGACTCCAAATGACTCAAGCAAGCTACTCGATTCCATAGCGAGTAGGTTACTAAATTCTTATCAAAATCTCAGGAAATGAACGAAGATTTCGTACCAATAATTAAAAAAAAACATCGCTTGTAACTCAACACACTTGACAGACCAGTAAAACTTACACATAGTTTCTAGCATTTTATATGAAAACTTAAGACATTTTTTTAAAGTTTATTTATATTTAATTACAGTATATATGTGCCATTTTGTACGATAATTTTTGCCCTCTTGAAGGTAGTGACGTGATGTCCTTGCTGTAGAAATTTTGGGACTTCTGAGCAAAAAAAGTTCGACAAGTAGCTTTGGCGTTTCGCTCTTCATATTACCTGACCTGACACTACCTAAAGAATTCCGGACCTGATGGAAATCTGAAGGCGCAAGGTCAGGGCTATATGGCGGATGCATCCACACCTCCCAGCCAAACTTTTTTAATGTTTGCTGAGTGGCTAAAGATGTGTGTGATCTAGCGTTAAAATTATTCTAATCTATTAATTGTTTAATGATTTCTTATATTTACGCGAACACTTCACATTTAAATAAAACAATTTTTTACGGATTTTATCGCGTTTAATTTTTGACTATTTCTAACCCGGCGTATCGAGTGCTTTACAGCACCCATGGTCACGGGAGGACTGAGGTGACAGATGTCCCGATGTCATAGTTAACCGGGAGTACCTTCAGATTTTAATTATTATTTTTGGTCCGATCCACGCAGAAAGAGCTAACTGTGTCTTGAAATCTAAAAAAACTAGTTTTATTAATTGTTATTAACACTGGTCTATGGCTACATTAAAACAAATAAGCTCACATATTTTTATCGTTTTAACACTTTAAAAATTTTACTGTGGCCAGTTACAGCAGAAGATATAATAGAAAAATAAAAAATATAGACCTGACGACAATTTTGTGTGTCATGAATTATCATATTATATTATTTTTATTTCATGATGTACATATATGTACTCTATATTAATATGAATATTATTCATCACCATCACCATCATGATTTCAGCCCATCACTAGTCCACTGCTGTAGGCCTCCTCCGTAGATTGCCACAAAAGCTCTCATTTTGGGGGAATTTTGCCATAGTTGCTACGCTTGGCAGGCTAATTGGCAATCGCAGTTTATTTATTCTGATGTTCCAGGAAGATGCTGCTGCCCATCTTCTGGTTTTCATTTTCCCTCTGTCGACTTTTACGACACCCACGGGAGGAGACGGGGTGGCAGATACTCTTAAACCGCTACCACAAGGTGTATATTATTCTGGCTATATTATAGCAATTCTAGATGGAAAGTTATATCAGAAAAATTAAAAACTAGACGACTATTATGTTTGTCATGAATTATTATACTGTATTATTTCTAACTAGCGATCCGCCCCGGCTTCGCACGGGTAGAAAGATAAATAAGTACATTATTTGGACAAATAGAACAATCACAATTCATACACTAATATTTTTTGTAGCGACTATTCTCATCGGCCGCTCTGCAGCTGCTCAGATAAGATTACGTTATTTTACCAAAAATGTTTTATTTAAAGAACATAAGCCACGAAATATAGCCAATATTTGATGTCGTGGTAGCAAAATAAAACGACCGCTCTCAACCGCTGCGCAAAGGGAGCCGCGATGCTCGATGATGCCGAAGTTGCATGAAGCCGCTGTATTTTTACAGAGCGTTTCAAAGTTTAATATTAAACAAAATACGTAATTAAAATTACAAACCACTTTGTTTCTAGTTTCAAAAAAATAATATGAGTATGTATGTTTGTAGGTAATTAATAGGCGAAATCGCGGGCGACCGCAGGGCTGTTCGCTCACACCGCGGCACTTTTCTCACTTTTACCATTTTTATACCCGTCGTAACTTTTAAACGATAAGTCCGATTCGAATGGTACGATTCGATTATATGTACATAATCAACCTTGACTATGAAACTATTTTGTAGGATAAGGATTAATATCATGATACAAATGTCATTTCTTTTTTAGATTCTACCCGTATTTTGATAGACTAATTGAACAAAAATTTTTGAACAAAAATTATTGTGACTTAACTTTAATAGTTAGACATATAGCCTCGCGGACTTTTTTGTGAGTAATGATGAGTACTATGAAAATGTCGTACATTATTTTCTTTATCATCAATAGTTTTTGCAGCGCACGCCAAATAATGACTTTTATCAGTGAATTTTTGATATCTTGTGTTACATCGCAGCAATATTCGTAGGGATCTCGGATTTTTTTTTAATTAAATACAACTCATATTATTCGGTGGTAATGTAGTTGTATATAGGTGAAATTGTTAAAAACGGTTCAGTAGTTTTTGAGTTTATTCATTACAACCAAACATACAAAAAATCAAAACTTTCCTCTTTATAATATTAGTTTAGATTTAGATATAATACATAATGTGTATATAAAATCAATTATATATTGAAACAAGTTATGTATATTTATCATACCAATGTTTTCAAAACATATTTCTTAAAAACAAGAAATGCTTGTTTCCTGCATTATATAATTTAAAGTACCTCAACTGGATTTGTCCAGATCAGATTAAATGATCTAGTAACGTATTTGACTCTGGCGCTGGGGCCGTGTGGTGGCGGCTCGATAAAAGAATACTACCACTCCATCTCATCCAATGGATCTCGTAAAAGACGAGTAAGGAATTAAACTGCACTGTGCACCCAACAGCGCATGGTGGCGATGGGCTCACCACCTACCACACCAAGTGGATTATATTGTTTTGGTGAAACGTGGATTGTGGCAGTCATCTGTTTTTGCCGTGAGTGCCCAGTTTCTGACTACCCCTTATGGGATACAGTCGTGATCTTATGTATGTACGTATGTATTTACTGATTCTATCGCATTCAAGTTCCCGACGTTTCGAACGATTCACAACACCCGGTAGTCACGTATTGCGGTGTTGGGCATCCTGGAGTCACTTTGTTTTATTGAATTAATTGATGAAACGAGGAAAACGTCCACCTGATGGTAAGTGCAACGTCTGCCAATAACAGATGCTGCGTCACCCAGAAAACCTCTGTGTGACACCACACTGTGCCCATCACCCTGAGACATAAGTTCTTAAGTCTCATATGCCCAGTGATTACGCTAGCTCACAGTGCCCTTCAAACCGAAACAGTAATGTTTGCACGCTACTGCTTCATTGCAGAATAACTGGCCCTGCGGTGGTACCTACCTAGACGGATTCCTGCATAGGTATCCTACCACCAGTCATTTAATTAAAGCTAGCTTTAACTTTCAATTATTAATTTTGGTCCGAGCTCTTAAACGAGAATAGTGTCTTCAAGTCGTGCAGTGGTGGTTTGACTTTGGAATCAATTTTATCAATTATAAGCTGCGCGCCGCTGTCTTACCCGTGCATTCGCAGTACGGCCTTTATCGGTAATGTTCGGGTCTCAGCGTGCGGCTCCTAAAAGCCGCAGTACAAAGATTTATAGATTATAAGTTTTCCCAATTAATGGCCTACCTAATGCAAAAATAATTTATCAGATCGAAATAATATTTCTCATGATTAGCGCGTTCAAACATACAAACTTTCTCGTCTTTATTAAAGTAATAAGATAAGATAGGATCTTAACAGCGTCCACAAACCATCGATGCCAAGGCCAACCACTACTTAATGTCACAGACTATAATTTTCTACTCTGCATATTTTTTGTTTATGTAGGTACCACCCCAAAACCAGTTATTCTGCCGTGAAGCAGTAGTGTGCAAACATTACTGTGTTTCGGTTTGAAGGGCACTGTGATCTAGCGTAATCACTGGGCATATGAGACTTAAGAACTGATGTCGCAGGGTAACGAGTGTAGTGTCACACAGAAATGGTCTGGGCGACATAGCATTTGTTATGGGTAGACGTTGCACTTTACATCAGGTGAACGTTTTGCTCGTCTCTCCACTTTAACCAATACAAAAAAAACCATTAGAGGTAGCTTGTCCACAGCAGTGAGACCTTTTTATATTGATCTTTTCGAAATTATTAAAAAAAATATTCTCAATAATAATTAACAACCTAATTTTGATTTCTTATATTTACGCGAACACTACACATTGAAATGAAACTAAGTTTACGGATTTTATCGCGTTTAATTTTTACTTTTTTACTATTTATAACCCGACGTTTCGAGTGCTTTACAGCACCCATGGTCACGGGGGGACTGAGGTTGAACTTGACTGAGGAGGAACCTAATTTTGTTAAGAGAATCTCTCATGGGGCAAATCAGTTAGTTGTAAAAGTCGTACGGCAAATAAGCAAAACATTTGACAGATGTTTCTATGTTTGAAAATAGGTGAATATGTCGCTAGTCTTACAACGTGTGAGGCGGAAGGTCAGCGTTGAGAGATAGCCCGACTGGAAACGACCGCCGGGTGAGGTACAGCGCACACCGGGTCAACACGTGCCGACAATAAAGACTAGCCTTGTGGATACCACTGTCTTTCTTGGAATAACTCTAGACGCGAAGCTTCAATGGGGCCATATCTAAACTAGCAAGTAGACTTAGCTCTGCAGTTTATGCTGTAAAAAAATTTGAAACTTGACTAACGTTGAAACTGCTAGATTTAGAGTTTATTTTAGTTATTTTCACAGAACAATGTCTTATTGTATTTCGCTATGGGGAAATGCGTCTGACGTAGAGGTTATTTTGGTTTTGCAAAAGGGGGCCATATGATCTATTTATCTTGGCTCTAGAGTGTTAACCTTGGCCTCTCAATATGCATATGAAAACGTTATGTATGAACATAATAATATTAATCACTTTAATAAAAAAAAGTGATGTTCATAATGTAATTACCAGGAACAAGCACAAATTAATAATGCCAGTTACTCGACTTCACTGAGTCAGTAACACTTCCATGTGGCAATGTATACGTTTTTACAAAAATATCCCAGAAAGTGCACAAAGTCTTTCAATCAAAAAGTTCAAACTATTTATTAAACAAAAAGACTTTTTAAGAAGGGTTATTACAATATTAAGAAATACATGGATGATGATAACCCCTGGGAGTGAGGTGGTCGCTCCCAAGCTATTTCTACATCTTTTTAAAACTGCTATAATTGTATATATAAAATGATTGCCGTGTGGTGGCGGCTCGTTAAAAGAATACTACCACTCCATCTCAACCAATGAATGGTAAAAGGCGAGTAAGGAATTAAACTGCACTGTGCACCCAACAGCGCATGGTGCCGATGGGCTCACCACCTATCACACCAAGTGCATTATATTGTTTTGGTGAAACGTGGATTGTGGCAGTCATCTGTTTTTGCAATGAGTGCCCAGTCTCTGACTACCCCTTATGGGAGACAGTCGTGATCTTATGTATGTAAAATGATTGAAAAAAAATAATCCCGCTGGGTTTCTTACTGGTTCTTCCCAGGACAGAGGCATTTCTTTGCGAACCAGTATAGATTAAAAAAAATGACTTTCAATAAGTATTATATAAATGATCTATATCCCCTAGAGATCTCTACAAAAGTTTGTAACTCTCATTTTGGGGAGAATTTTGCCATAGTTGCCACGCTTGGCAGGCGGGTTGGCAGCCGCAGTTTATTTATTCGGATGTTCCAAGAAGATGCTGCTGACCATCTTCTGGTTTTTAATTTTCCCTATGTCGACTTTTACGACACCCTCGGGATGAGATCGGGATTGGGTGGTAGATTCTCTTAAGCCTACCACACGGCGCGTAAATATAAGAAATCTTTAAGTGGTAGATGTAAAAAAAATCCGTTTGACAAACGAAATAATTATTTCTTATGTTGAAAAATAAATAGAAAGAAATTATATGCAGTAGACCAATGAAGCACAATGCAGGCACTACTACTCCCATTTTTCCGTTGTTTCTTTTGAGTGGAATGGAACTTTTTTTATCACACAGTACACTCTTTAGCACACATTACACAGCGAGTGACCCCCGTTATTGGATGTAGGTTTATGTTACACAGTCAGCGACTCAAAAACGTCCTCAAAAAAAGAGCGCACAACGCGCTCATTATTTAATTCTATTTATAGAGCGTCAAATTATACTATAATATAAGCAAGTAATTTAAAAACGTCGTAGTTGATTATATTTAAAAGCTACTTTATGTCGTGGGGCATAAGGTTAAATTTGTGTTTATTTAGTCGAAATTTGTTGTATTTGTCTTTATTTTTAAGTTTTGATCGATCGAGGACGCTTTTAAAAGTGATTTTTGTATCGAAATGTGTATCTTAGGTTTTTGTGCGACATCTATGTCGCCACATTGGGAAGCTAAAGAAACATTTCCATAAGTCCATAATCGCGCTATGAAATGCGAATATGAAATAAGATGCGAACTGTACATACAACATATAAATATTACTAGTCGGAGGAGACGTCCTACCCAGATCAGACCATCCTATCTGACGGAGAATATTATCCGCCAAATTGCTTGTTTTTATTCCCAATAAACGTTCTGTGTTGTTAAATGGATGTGTACTCTTCATCTCTCTTCTCAATAACCTCAAATATACCGTACGTTAAACATCTGAATGCAAGGCATCTGCTTCTATGTTATATATATATAACAGCGAATGCACCTAGAACAGTTTAAGAAGTTAATTATGATGTGCATATTCAGAAGAGAGAGTGGAAGAGAAGCAGGGAGTGGAAGCTGAATAGACCAAGTTAAACGTGATTGAAAAAATTCAGGTTGTTACCAAAAAAAAGAGCGCGTGCAGCAGATATTGATGTATTATTATTATTATTTATTTATTAATGGAAGCAGTCATAGACTATTTTCCAGTGTCAAGTAACATATCCAAGTATATAATCTATACAATATTCCAGTTATTCTACCGTTTCCAGTGTTTCGGTTTGAAAGGCACAGCAATTGTTATGGGCAGACGTTGCACTTACCATCAGGTGAACGTTTTGCTCGTTTCACTATATGCAATAAAAAAAACAACCTTCAAGCAGCTAGCCTTCAACATTTTGATCGACAGTAAATTGATAGTTGACTTTTACTGAAGATTTGCTGGACTGATGGCGACAAAACAAAAAGCACAATTTTGATCTTGAATTGAATTTTCCAATCACTGTAGAATTTCAAGAGCACTTCCTGCATAATAAACTATGAATATTAAACATCAGAACTCCCAATATACACAGAAATTACAAAATTAAATAAAAACACTACCGGCACTTTTCGAGTTGGCGCCAAAAGTCCGATATTGATGTAAAGGTATACCACCAAATGACCACCAGAGGGAATATTTCTCAACAAATTCATCAACCTACCAATTTACTTAACGCAAACAGGCATCCGTGCCGAGGTAGTTCAGAGGACGGGCGCTCGCCTTAAATTTCATAGCATACGACCTGAGCTGACCCGACATGAGTTCGAACCCCGGTACCGAAACCTCTAAAATTCTGCAATTTTAAGTGCTGATTTACCACGTACTCGGTTAAGGAAAACATCGTGAGGGAACCTGCGTGTCTGAGCGATAAAAATATTCCGAAGACATGTGAAGGCCGCCTGCATTGGAGCAGCGAAGCAGACTCTGCCCGGCTCCAAAACGCTTTTATAATTGAGAGGAGGCCCGTGCTCTGCAGTGGGCCATTTGTAACTTTTACTTTACGATAGGTGTCCGACAGAGTAGAATAGCGCATACCTCTTCGCAACCGAGGTGTCGTAAGATGTGACTAAGGTGTTGTACGTACCTAGTTGCCTTTATCCGTGCAGAATAATACTATGTCGTGCCTTGTTTCCCGAGGGGTCGAAAAGTGGGCTACGGGTTAGTCTCTGCGTACCCGTTATGGGAAAAAGGCGTGACTGTATGTATGTATGTACGCACGCACGACGCAGGACAATCATTGTGTGGGGCATCGTTTTACGTCGTAAATATCGTTTTAACTTTTGTTGTACTTACTCAAGCCGTGGTAGCTCAGGGACCGGACGCTCGCCTTAAATGTCATAGTACGCGTGTGATCTGAGCCGGCACCACTAAAATTTTATATATGCCAATTCACCACGTACTCAGTGGTAAAGGAACATATTGTGCGGAAACCTACAGGTCTATACAATATAAATATTTCGATGACATTTGAAGTTCTCCAACCCGCATTGGAGCAGCGTGGCAGACCCATCCTGACAAAACCCTCAAATGAATGAGAGGCGGCTTCTCCTCAGCAGTGAGATACGAGTATTTTTTTTTATTGTATAAAGTGATGAAACGAGCAAAACGTTTACCTGATGGTAAGTGCAACTTCCGCCCAAAACAAATGCTGTGTCACCAGAATATATCTGTGTGACACCACACTGCGCCCGTCACCCTGCGACATCAGTTCTTAAGTCTCAAATGCCCAGTGATTACGCTAGCTCACAGTGCCCTTCAAACCGAAACACAGTAATGCTTGCACACTACTGCTTCACGGCAGAATAACTGGCCCTGGGGTGGTACCTACCTAGACGGATTCCTGCATAGGTATCCTACCACCAGTCATTTAGTTAAAGCTAGCTATTACTTTCAATTATTAATTTTGGTCCGAGCTATTAAACGAGAATAGTGTCTTCAAGTCTTGCAGTGGTGGTTTGACTTTGGAATCAATTTTATCAATTATAAGCTGCGCGCCGCTGTCTTACGAGTACCCGTGCATTCGCAGTACGGCCTTTATCGGTAATGTTCGGGTCTCAGCGTGCGCTTCCTAAAAGCCGCAGTACAAAGATTTATAGATTATTTTTAGATATTTTTAGGTTGTTACTTTACTTTTTTTAAACACTCATGTTCTAAATTAATGTGCTGGTGTCGAGGATTGGCGTAGTCTCTGTTATAACCCCCCCCCCCCCCCCATCTTCGCACTCGACATGCTTCTGTTTTATTTTTAATTTAGCGCAAACCAGTTATGAGCCGCGGAGCCGCTCACGTGATCGCCGGAAATCCCAATCTGATAACCCGTTAATATGTTGGAATGCAAAATAATGTAAATGTTTATGTTGCTGAATAGGTAATTTACACTTTGGTCTACACCCTATTACTACGCTTGCAAATTAACAGAATTTTACTGGTGGTAGGATTCCTATGCAGGAGTCGGTCTACGTAGGTACCACCCCAGGGCCAGTTATTTTACCGTGAAGCAGTAGCAGTGCAAACATTACTGTGTTTCGGTTTGAAGGGCACTGTGAGCTAGCGTAATCACTGGGCATATGAGACTTAAGAACCTATGTCTCAGGGTGATGGGCACAGTGTAGTGTCACACAGTAATTTTCTGGGTGGCACAGCATTTGTTATGGGCAGACGCTGCACTTACCATCAGGTGAACGTTTAGCTCGTTTCATCACTTAATGCAATAAAAAAAAACATTCCATTGGTGGGCATAAGCCTTCTCGTCAACTTTTGTAATAATAAACGGTGTTGCTTCAGACGTCTCGTGCCACCCTCTTTGGCATGTTTATCTATACCAGGAATGGCGAAATATGAAAGACAATACGGCTTTTCTTTTTAAACCAAATGAATAAGTGGTATCTAGGAACACCAGATACACAACAAAATTAATAATTAGGGACATACGAAAAAGTGCGCGTTTTAGAAAAAAATATTTTAATATAAAAAAACAATACGAGTATCAATTTCAGCCTATAACCAGTCCACCGCTGAACATAGGCCTCCCTCATAGATTGCCACAAATGTTCTTATATTGAATTAGAAAATTATATATTGTGCGGTATTTGCCACGCTTGGCAGGCGGGTTGGCAACCGCAGTTTATTTATTTAGATGTTCCAGGAAGATGCTGCTGCCCACCTCCTGGTATTTGATTTCCCTCTGTCGACTTTTACGACACCCACGGGAGGAGATGGGGTGGTAGATTCTCTTAACCCGCTACCACTCGGCTGCAACAATTTTTGTACAAATGTTGTCCGGCTCTACACTCAAATCCAGGACCCGCGGCGTGGTAGTCAGGTACTCCAACCACTGGGTCACGCGGTCGTCAACGTCAACGTTGATAAACGAATATTAGTAGTAATGGTTTCTTATATTTACGCGAATACTACACATTTAAATAAAACTATTTTTCGGGATTTTATCGTGTTTAATCTATCTATACATATAATAAATCTGTAAAGGTTACATGTCTGTACATTAAAAAAATAAGTAACTAAATACATTTCTATCATTTTTAGAAAAGTCTGTGTGTCTGTCTGTCTGTTTGTTTGTGAACGCGTCACGCCTAAAGTACTACATTTTATTAAAAGACTCATTCAGAAAATCATAAAGGATACCTTCCTGTAACATTTAGTCTTTGTTTTATTGAAATCGGTTTATTCTATAAAAAGTTACGAGTATTTGAAGTTTACAAATTTGTTCAATGGTGGCGATGAGTCAAGTAAATACTGTAAGAAATGGTAAAAAAAGTAAAATATGTAAAATAAAGTTCTATAGTATTAAACTAACGTCTGAACCTGAACGAAGCAAATGAAAAAATTATATTATATTTTCTTACAAAGAATATAATTTATATAAATTACTATAAGTATTGGAAACAAATAAATAAAATTGGAGTGTCTGTCTGTGATTTAATGAAGGAAGGTAAGTTTTGCTAAGATCCGCATGCAAAATATAAAAATGGTGTATATTACCTAGTTTTTTGAAGAACACCGCCCTCCCTCCCTCAGTAGCGTGCACAAGCAAACTAACACCGCCCCTAGGAACCGCCACCAGGTACCCTCCACCAACCACTACAATACCACCACTAGAACACGACACAGTGTTTCGCCCCAAAACGAGGCATTATCAAGCGTCATAGACTCTACGACAGACGGCCGCCGAGTGAGACGGCTTGTGCACGCTACTGAGGGAAGGCGGGCGGTGCTCTTCAAAAAACTAGGTAATATTCACCATTTCTATATATTGCATGCGGATCTTAGCAAAGTAACTTACCTTCCTTCATGAGACATTTTAGTAACAGACAGTTTTAATGTTTCTCTTAATATCTTAATAAGTCGTTCACAACATTCATAGTTCTTTCTTTTACGTCATTCCCTTATACCTTATCTATACATATAAATAAAATTAGAGTTTTGATTGACGGGGAATATTTAGGGCGGATTTCACCGTTAAAAATAAACGCGATCAGTTCAAGAAAAACTAAGTTTAAGCGTTTAACTGAGTTCAATGCTACAGTTTGCATTTCATCAACATCAAATGAACGCAGTCAATGCTAAACGCGGTTCAAATTCTGAACGCACAATTTTCGACGTTCAGCTCTTTAAACGCGTTTAGAGAGCTGTTATTGTCAATTGCACAACTATGTAAACACAAAAATTATTTATAATTCGTATTATTTATTGTTTGCATACCTATGTAACAGGCTGTTTGATGTCGCAAAATACGAAATAAATCGTCTTTTTGTTTTAGATTGTGACGATATTTCATGTAAACTTCGTTTTTCTAAACGCGATCAAAATGGAGTCGGTGAAATCGGTTAGACGAAAACCGAGATCAAATGATACATTTGAACTCAGTTAAGTAAAACGCGGTTTTATAAAACTTGGTTTCCAAAGCAATCGGTGAAATCGGGACTTAGAGAACAATCTTAGTTACTTTTTATTTCAGAAATATTTAGGGTTCCTGCGTAAAATCTGAAAAACTATAGAAATTAGGTGTTAGCCCCGCGCTTTAATTTGCATTTTGGTCAACATTATTTTCATTTATGGCACCCAAGTATTTCTCTTAATCCATACTTAATATTATAAATGCGAAAGTAATTCTCAGGGACGGACCCTCTGTCGGTTAGTTACCTTTCACGGTTCAACCATTTAAGGGATCGTGACGAAATTTGGCACAGAGATATCTTGCATCCTGGAGACGGACATAGGATATTTTTAATTCCAGAAAATCAACCAGTATATCCACGCGGACGAAGTCGCGGGCATCAGCTAGTTTAATCTATTTATATTATATTTATAGCCCGACGTTTCGGGCGTGTCCCGCCGTGACCATGGGTGCTGTATAGCGCCCGAAACGTCAGGTTATAAATAGTTTAAATGAAACGCGATAAAATCCTTAAAAATAGTTTATTTTAAATGAATATTAGTAGAGTTAAAAGCATAACTAATGTTCTTAAAAAAATAAAACTCTACATTATAACTCACATTGAAACTCGACTCACCTTGTCCTTTAAAAGACCTAAAGAAAGTTCAATAATCACAGCATTTACATAAACAGACTAACTGATAACGTTATTTTTTTGGATAATGTGATGAAACGAGCAAAACGTTCACCTGATGGTAAGTGTAACGTCTGCACATAACAAATGCTGTGTCACCCACAATATTTCTGTGTGACACCCCACTGCGCCCGTCACCCTGAGACGTCAGTTCTTAAGTCTCATATGCCCAGTGATTACGCTAGCTCTCAGTGCCCTTCAAACCGAAACACATTAAACTTCGCACACTACTGCTTCACGGCAGAATAACTGGCCTGGGGTGGAACGTTTTTCTTACTCTTATAGATAGAATAATTTTTATTCAACATAGATTTTAAACGCTCACACTCGAAACGATTATCTGTAGATCATACGAGTGCGAGAATCGAGCTCGCGATCCATAGCGCAGAAGACAACCACTAAACCACTGCGCCTATCGAATCATCGAGCTGTGAATAAATACATACAATCACGCCTTTTTCCCATAAGGGGTTAGCAGAGACCAACCCGTAGGCCACTTTTCGCCTCCTCAGGAAACAAGGCGTGACGTTTATAGTATTATTTTGCACGGATAAAGGCTACTAGGTAAGGACGTACAATACCTTAGTCAATTCTTATGACACCTCGGTTGCAATGCGGTAGACGCTATTGTACTCTCTTTAATTTTCTTTATTTTGACTTTGCAGGCTCAGTTATATAAAAAAAAAAGTTTCAGCCTATAAATGTCCCACTGATGAGCACAGGCCTCCTCTCATTTCTGAGAGGGTTTTGGAGCTAGGAAGAATCCGCCACGCTGCTCCAATGCGGGTTGGCGGACTTCACATGTCTTCGAAAATATTTTTTATTCCTCAGACATGCAGGTTTCCTCACGATGTTTTCCTTCACCGCCGAGCACGTGGTAAATCAGCACTTAAAATTGCAATTAACAATTGTAGTGGTGCTGGCACCGGGAATCGAACCCAGGTCACTCGCATACTATGAAATTTAAAGCGAGCGCCTAGCCCCTGAGCTACCACGGCTCACTCTCAGTTATATGTATATATATAAATATATATATCATCGTCATCATCATTTCAGCTTATCACTAGTCCACTGCTGAACATAGGCCTCCCCCATAGACTACTACAAAAGTGTGTAGCTCTCATTTTGAGAGGATATATTAATATACATATATTATGTTATTATGTGTCATCATCATTAGGGGGATTTTGCTACGCTTGGCGGGCGGGTTGGCATCCACAGTTTATTTATTGAGATATTTCAGGAAGTTGCTGCTGCCCATTCTCTGGTTTTCATTCTCCCTCTGTCGACTTTTACGACAGCCACGGGATGAGATGGGGTGGTAGATTATGATAGCCGCTACCACACGGAGAATATTATGTATGCTACATTATTATTTCATAAAGTATTTCACGCTTTTGCATTAATAACACATTTTATCCCCTCATACTGACACACTATGAGTCTTCTTCCCTGTCTTGCCCCGCCACGCGGGGTATATGAGACTTAAGAACGATGTCTCATAGTGTCGAGCGAGAGGAGACCGAACATTGCAATGCAAACTTCTGGATGACACTAACTATCAGGTGAATGACTTCGTCGTCTCGTCTGCACTTCCAATTAATAGTATAAATAAAAAGTTGCCTCATCAACTGTCTCCGAATTGTAGGTCAGCTGACCTGAATGATTATCGTACCACAATAAAGACGTCGAGCCACACGTAAACAAACGTTACGAAAGCAATGATTGGTTGGTGATAAAAATTTAACCGCCATAAGCAAAGTCAAAACATTGCAACGAAAGGATCTTATCGGCCCGGCCGGCGACCTCTCCACAGCGCGATATTAATTTCATTTTCATTAGAAACTGTGACCCTATTTTTTTTAAGATAAATCGCCTGCGCCGCTAGCTTCTTATGCAGGAATCCGTCTAGGTAGTTATTCTGCCGTGAAGCAGTAGTGTGTAAACGTTACTGTGTCTCGGTCTCCGGCACTGAGAGCTACCGGACGAGCGTAGTGTTTCGTTATGGGCAGACTCTGTACTTACCATCAGATTTTGCTCGTCTCGTCCCTTTTCCATATATTCACTGGTGGTAGGATTCCTATGCAGGAATCCGTCTAGGTAGGTACCACCCCAGGGCCAGTTATTCTGCCGTGAAGCAGTAGTGTGCAAACATTACTGTGTTTCGGTTTGAAGGGCACTGTGAGCCAGCGTAATCACAGGCACAGTGTTGTGTCACACAGAAATATTCTGGGTGACACAGCATTTGTTATGGGCAGACGTTGCATTTACCATCAGGTGAACGTTTTGCTCGTTTCATCACTTTATACAATAAACAGAAAAACGTTTAATAAGAGGAGCTAATGGCACGTTCGGATTTTGTGACGTTAATTAACCCGTTTAACATAACCACATTGAAACGTAAGATATGCTACGATCGCCTGGTTGTGTTTTTATGTTTTTATTTATTTATTGTTTTTATTTATTTATTTATGTTTGGGTCAAACCAAACCTGGCACGCGGGCCCCTGGCTCGTGAGCACAGTATCCGATGAAGCTGTAAAAGCCGAGAAGGCTAACAGCAATTACATCACCGAAAATATATATGTGTTTTTAAAATGATCAAAAAAGATCATCATCATCATTTTAGCCTATCACTAGTCCACTGATGAACATAGGCATCCCCCACACAGATTGCCACAAAAGTTTGTTGCTCTCATTTTGGGGAGGATTTTGCCATAGTTGCCACGCTTGGCAGGCGGTTTGGCAACCGCAGTTTATTTATTCAGATGTTCCAGGAAGATGCTTCTGCCCATCCCCTGGTTTTTATTTTCCCCTCTGTCGACTTTTACGACACCCACGGGATGAGATGGGGTGGTAGATTCTTTTACGACGCCACCAGACGGCTAGTTTGTAAGCATTAATGTATTCAGGTTTGAAGGGCATTGTAGGCAGAGAAAAAATTACTGGGCATATTTATTTATATATTCTCCTGTATCGTTTCTCACAAACATACATTTTACATGCACATCACAACCAGAACCGAAAATCATCAATTAGTGTTTTCGCACACATGTTGGCTTCAGCTGGGATTCGAACCCGCGGCCCGCGATTCAGGTACTTTGACAACATGGTCATGCGTCTAAGTAAACATTGCATTGCAGCGCCTACAAAACTCCTGTACAGTTTTTTTTCAAAACAAATGTCATGGTAAGGCATTGCACTTCACACCGCCAAGTGAAAGGCTGTGACGTCACTCCATAACAAACTCCATAAAAAAGCAGTGTAGTGTAGTGTCACAGAGAAATGTTCTGGGTGACATATCATTTGTTATGGGTAGACGTTGCACTTTACATCAGGCGAACGTTTTGCTCGTTTCGTCACTCGATCCAATAAAAAAGGCTCGAAAAATTCTCTACGGGTGTGGTCTCTGCCTACCCTTTATATGGGAAACGGCGTGATTGTATGTACGTTTCACCGCGAACTGCTTTCCCTTTATATAAAAGAATTCAATGTCAGGCCGCCTCACATTTACTTTCAAAACAGATTTCGAATCATCTTAAGATCGCCGTGTGGTGGCGGCTCGTTAAAAGAATACTACCACTCCATCTCATTCAATGGATCTCGTAAAAGGCGAGTAAGGAATTAAACTGCACTGTGCACCCAACAGCGCATGGTGGCGATGGGCTCACCACCTATCACACCAAGTGTATTATATTGTTTTGGTGAAACGTGGATTGTGGCAGTCATCTGTTTTTGCAGGGAGTGTCCAGTCTCTGACTACCCCTTATGGGATACAGTCGTGATCTTATGTATGTATGTATGTTAAAATCACAACTATTAATAGCCAATATTAGTAGCTACGATGTTTTTATGCTTCTCGCAGATATCTTTGGACATTTCCACGCAACATACATAAAGATACACAGACATTTTATATGTAGTTTGACGACAGCCCAGCGGTCAAAGGATCCCGACTTCTACACCGCCAGTCCTCGGTCCGAATTCCAGTAGCCATGCCGAAGTCAACATACGTGCAAAAATAACTAAATTGTCCTATGTCTCGTAGTTTTGGCGACGTTAGTGGCCTCTGCCTACCTCTTATATGGGAAAAAGGCGTGACTGTATGTATGTAGTAATACAATAAAACAAAGATAATCAAGGCATATTATTTACACTCTATAAAACATTACAACTGAAACAGCTTGCGACATGTTTGTAGGGAATCGTGCGGACAATAAGGAAGTAACATTTCGGCGGCAAAGTAATTTGGGGCGACGCGACGCGCTGTGCCGGATTTAGCGGAGTTTACGTTTATCTGTGTATTATTGCGAACAGACTGAAATAAAAAAAAAACACGCATTCACAGTGTGCTCGTGTTCGTGATCATTTCTAAAAGAGAGCTACGTACTCAATACTTAATGAACACACATAGACAGTAAATTAAATAAAAAGAAATTGAAGCAGGCAAAATCGAGATATTATTAAAGGCGTTCACCTACTTTTAGACGTTAAAGTCTCAGCCTATAAATGTCCCACAGCTGAGCACAGGCCTCCTCTCATTTCTGAGAGGGTTTAGGAGCTAGGAAGAATCCGCCACGCTGCTCCAATACGGGTTGGCGGACTTCACATGTCTTCGAAATATTTCTATTCCTCGGACATGCAGGTTTCCTCACGACGTTTTCCTTCACCGCTAAGCACGTGGTAAATCAGCACTTAAAATTGTAGAACCATTTCAAAGGTGCTGGCACCGGGGATCGAACCCAGGTTACTCGCTTACTATGAAGTTAAAGGCCAGCACCAATAACAAATGCTCTGTCACCCAGAACATTTCTTCACTTTTGTGGCAATCAAAGAGGGAGGCCTATGTTCAGCAGTGGACTAGTGATAGGCTGAAATGATGACGATGATGATATAGAAACGTTATACACAATTTGGCCTTGATATTTTACTCCCATCGCGCCCCAAGAAGTGTCAGAAAGTGTTGCCCGTGTGCGCGTCACGTGATGGTCGCTCCGAGCACGCGGGCGCGAATGTAGGTCAATGTGTGTGTTGAGTTCGTTTGCACAGAGCTTATTGTTAGATTATCCGGTGTGGCTAGTGTTGCCAGGTTCAGTGTTTCAGATTTCGGGACGGAGGGTTAATTAAACGGGAATATATTTCAGATCGGGACAACTACAATGGCTACCAAAAAACTAGTGAATCATTATATGGTTTATCGGTCAGTTTTTTAAAATGGTTGGTCACCCTTAAACCAAATAAAACTTGAGCAAACTAGATATCTAAAGTTAGTGAAAAATCGTAACATTCGGTGTCCAAAGGTGAATCGGGACTTTTTTTTATTTGATAAAGTGACGAGACGAGCAAAACGTTCACCTGATGGTAAGAGCAACGTCCGCCTACAACAAATGCTGTGCCACCCAGAACAATTCTGTGCGGCACCACACTGCGCCCGACACCCTGAGACATCAGTTCTTAATTCTCCTATGCCCAGTGATTATACTAGCTCTAAGTGCCCTTTAAACCGAAACACAGTAATGTTCGCACACTACTGTTCACGGCAGAATAACTGGCCCTGGGTACCTACTAAGACGGATTTTTGCATAGACCACCAAACCCCTGAAATTCGGGACGTCCCGCGCTAATCGAGATACCTGGCGACACTAGGTGTAGCTTGGTAACAGTGTCGCGTTCATCTTTACTTTTTTTACATGTGTATAGTACACATTTAAAAAAAGTCTGTTTTCTTTTTTTAATAACGAAACCCCACTGTAGGATATCTCCTGAGTAGTGTGTGCGTCTTACAGACATATTTTCACACGCACAACACAACCAGACCCGAAAACGAACAATTTTAATATAGTTAATAGAATCAGGCGTTACTTTGCGGAAATCCATTATAATGAAGGAAAGTAAGTTAATTTGCTAAGACCCGCCTGCAATAGATACTCAGTTTTTTAAAGAGCACCGCCCTCCCTCAGTAGCGTGCACAAGCAAACTAACACCGCCACGAGATACCCTCCACCAACCACTGCTATACTTCCACTAGGTAATATACACGTGTCGTGTTTCAGAATAAAAATGCATATTTTTTATAGTTTTTAAATAATCCGAGTACAATCGAGAATAGTCCATGCAATATTTATTTTTAGGTGCTTGTTTGTTTTAATTATTTTAGAATTAAAATGTTTTTCGAACGTAACCGAAAAATGACGTAAAAAATTAACAAATTACATACCAAAAGTTAATAAATTAGATAGTTAATAAAAACACCCTAATTTCAATATAGAAGATGGTTGGTTACTACCACCGGTTTGGGATCCCATAATTAACAAAATTAAATCGAAAACCAAGCATATCACTGCAAGAATTAGACCCGATTTCACCGATCGCTTTGGAAACCAAGTTTTATAAAACCACGTTTTACTGAACTTAGTTCAAATGTATCATCGCTTTGGAAACCAAGTTTTATAAAACCACGTTTTACTGAACTTAGTTCAAATGTATCATCTGAACTCGGTTTTCGTCTAACCGATTTCACCGGCTCCATTTTGATCGCGTTCAGAAAAACGAAGTTTACGTGAAATATCGTCACAATCTAAAACAAAAACTCGATGTATTTATTATTTTGCGACGTCAAACAGCCTGTTTTTATGCACAAGACACATAGGTATGCAAACAATAAACAAAACGTATTAAAAATATTTATTGTGTTTACATAGTTGTGCAATTGACAATCGAAGAGTCGAAAATTGGGCGTTCAGAATTTGAACCGCGTTTAGCTTTAATCGCGTTCAGTTGATATTGGTGAAATGCAAACAGTAGCATTGAACTCAGTTAAACGCTTAAACTTCGTTCAGCTTGAACTGATCGCGTTTAGTTTCAACGGTGAAATCCGCCGTTAAAGACACTGTAATCTCATTTTGCTTGGATCGGACCAAAAATAATAATTAAAAACTGAAGGATTGATTACTACGACATAGGGACATCTGTCACCTCAGTCCCCCCGTAACCATGGGTGCTGTAAAGCACTCGAAACTTCGGGCTATAAATAATAAAATTAAACACGATAAAATCCGTAAAAGTAGTTTTATTAAATTAGATACGTATATACTTTTTAAGTTTTCTTAATAAGATTGGTCATAACACTTAGTTATACGGCGGTATAAGGTCAAATATACTTTTTTATCCAAATATCAACTTCACCTACTAAAAAAAATATTGTTGTTCACCAGTCGGCAGTGTGCACACCGTACGACTGATGAACAACAATATTTTTTTTTAAACGTTCACCTGATGGTAAGTGCAACGTCCGCCCACAACAAATGCTGTGTCACCAGAATATATCTGTGTGACACCACACTGCGCCCGTCACCCTGAGACATCAGTTCTTAAGTCTCAAATGCCCAGTGATTACGCTAACTCTCAGTGCCCTTCAAACCGAAACACAGTAATGTTTGCACACTACTGCTTCACGGCAAAATAACTGGCCCAGTCATAAGTCATAAGTCCTCTAGAAACGTTACTGGTGGTAGGATTCCTATGCAGGAGTCCGTCTAGGTAGGTACCATCCCAGGGCCATTTATTCTACCGTGAAGCAGTAGTGTGCAAACATTACTGTGTTTCTGTTTGAAGGGCGCTGTGAGCTATTGTAATCAATGGGCATATGAGACTTGGAACCTATGTCTCAGGGTGATGCACACAGTGTGATGTCACACAGAAATTTTCTGGGTGGCACAGCATTTGTTATGGGCAGACGTTGCACTTACCATCTGGTGAACTTTTTGCTCGTTTCATCACTTTATGCGTTACAAAAAAACATGCCAAATATACTTAAATCAGTGTTCTCGGTAGTATATGTTGTGTGGGTTTTAACGTGGTTCTATTCTATGGGTTTATGTGCATGTGCTTTATTTTTATGTGACACTAGCTGTGCCCTGCGATTTCACACGCGCAATTAAGCCGACCCCGATGGAATATATATATATAACCTTTCCTAATTTTATTGCTTTTCTAAAATTAAAGTAGCCTTAGTCACCCGCTATAATATCAGCTATCCCAGCAGCTGTCCCGACAAAATCGGTCCAGCCGTTTCGGAGATTAGCCGGAACAAACAGACAGGCATACAGACAAAGTTTTCATAAGCATTGAGTAAAAAGCTGTTTTTTTTTGTTATTGCAGAGGCTTTAATTTTATTTATTACATATAAATATGTATAGATTTTTGTTTTTTATACTGTACATATGTTTTTTTGTCTTCATATTTACTAAATATTTTTTGAGAACTCTTTCTTGTTTTTTCAGTTAATGAAGAGTACTCTTTTATCTAACGTTTGTCTGGAAGATACTTAGTAGAACCTCTAGTTACTATTTTAATGTATATTTCTTTGATGGGTACTATAAAGAGTGTAAAAGTAACTAAATGAAAATGATTTCTTATATTTACGCGAACACTACACATTTAAATAAACGCGATAAAATCCGTAAAATTAGTTTCATTTAAATAAATGAAAATGTTTAAATATTTACCTGTAAGGTGTATGCGCTGCAAGGAACACATAGTTGGTGCCATAGAGCCCTGTGAGCAGCACCGGCAGCGCCAGGAGCCCCGCCAGCCGCACTTGCCAACGGCCGAAGCCTCCTACGCACTCGCCCTCCATCGCTCACCGCTGTAACGCACTATGATAACACAAGCACTAACCAAATTCAACTAAGAACTAATGTAGGGATTCAGAATATTATATAGCGTATAAATTTATCTCGCGAATTTAAATTAAATAAATTATTTAACGTGTACGCTTGGTAATAGGATGTAGGTTTGATGCAGACGTCCCGCCGGCTTGAAGGTCCAAGCGGGAATGCTCAAGCTCAACCGCAAGAACTATACTAGAGCACTATACGAAAGGAGATAGGTAACCAATTAGTTGTTAGCTGGACCGCTCTATGACAAAACTGTTGAAAGGAATACGGCCTTTAATACAGCGCGTTTACGGGTCACAACCGCTCGAAAGCTGACCAAGCCTCGGAAGCGCCGCCACGTGCTCCCGGCGTACCGCGTGCGAGTACTACGTACGTACACGTCGGTTCAAAATAATGAGGTACGTATTATTAGTTGACCACATTCTAAGTCGCTGCAACAGCTGGTCACCGGCTGTCCGAGGTCGTTGACATTTTCCGCCTGGGTGCCCGCCAGCATTACGCATACGCACTATGGATGCTCCACCGCATATATGCACCATGAGGTCATACTCCCAACACGAAACACTTTCGTCTTGTTATTATCAGAACTTTACGACTACAAAAGTACTTAAGTTTAAGTGCCTGTGAGAAAATAATTAGCAAAGTTGACGGATTGAATTACATTGTTAGAATACTTTTCCAAGTTTTAACTTTCTAGGAACGTTTTTTTTATTGGATAAAATGATGAAACGTCCAAAACATTCACCAGATGGTAAGCGTAACGTCTGCCCATAGCGGATGTTGTGTCACCTATAATTATGTGTGACACCCCACTGCGCCCATCACCCTGAGACATCAGTTCTTAAGTCTAATATACCCAGTGATTACACTAGCTCACAGTTTTTTTTTATTGTATAAAGTGACGAAACGAGCAAAACGTTCACCTGATGGTAAGTGCAACGTCTGCCCATAACAAACGCTGTGTCACCCACAACATTTCTGTGTGACACGACGCTGTGCCAATCATCCTGAGACATAAAGACATAAAGACATTTATTCCGCCACTTCAGATTTCAGTCGAAAATTACAGAACAGGTGAATAAAAAAAATTAATACGAAAAAGAATAAACTAAAAAAAAAACAAAAGAAAAAAATAGAGATTTTTTTTAATATAGTCTCATAAATCCAGTCCAGCTAGCTCACAGTGCTCTTCAAACCGAAACACAGTAATGTTTGCACACTACTGCTTCACGGTAGAATAACTGGCCCTGGGGTGGTACCTACCTAGACGGATATCTGCATAGGAATCCTACCACCAGTATAATAAAGCCTCATATTCATATCTTCTGGTTTGTAACTGAAGAGGATACACAAAGTTCCTAAAGCATTTACCCTATCCAACCCAATTTCGTTATGAATCTTTCCCTTAAGTCAATCGTGGTGGATTTTTTACGGGATTTTTTTTATGGATTAGGGGGCAAACGAGCAAGCGGCTTACCTGATGGTAAACGATCACTGCCGCCCATGAACATCTACAATACCAGAGGAATAGCAGATGCGTTGCCGGCCTTTGAGAAAGGAATAGGCTTTTTTCTTGAAGGTCCCTAAGTCATATCGGTCCGGAAAAACCGCTGGCGGCAGCAGATTCCATAAAGTGCTTGTGCGTGGCAAAAAATTACGCGAAAAACGCACTGTGCTGGAATGCCAACCATCAAGGTGGCGACGATGGAAATTTGCGCTGTGCCGCAATGTGCGGTTGTGAAAATCAGCGGCTGGAATTAATCCGAACAATTCCTCGGAACACTCCCCGTGGTAGATCCTATAAAAAATTCTAAGGGATGCAACATCTCTTCGCACAGCCAGGGGATCGAGCCGATCTAATATAACATCGTGGCTCCAACAAATACTTTGCAGTAAAGTTTTGCCGCTATTTCTAACATCGGTCAGATAACCTTTGACACAAACAAGTAATTATTACCAAACCCGACTGCAATCATCATCATCATTTCAGCCTATCACTAGTGCTGCTAACCATAGGCCTCAGCCATAAATTGCCACAGAAGTTTTTAGCTCTCGTTTTAGGGGGATTTAGCCATAGTTGCCACGCTTGGCGACCGCAGTTTGTTTATTCAGATGTTCCAGAAAGATTCTGCAGTCCATCTTCCGGTTAAATTTTTGCCTCTGTCGACTTTTACGACACCCACTATGGCAAAATCCTCCCAAAATGAGAGCTACAAACTTTTGTAGATATCTATACGGGAGCCCTCTGTTCAGAAACGGACTTGTCATAGGCTGTAATGATGATTATGATGATCGCAGTCGGGTTTTTGTTAATAATTACTTAAAAAAAGTAAAGTTTCAGCCTTTAAATGTCCCACTGCTGAGCACAGGCCTCCTCTCATTTCTGAGAGGGTTTTTGGAGCTAGGAAGAATCCGCCACGCTGCTGCAATGCGGGTTGGCGGACTTCACATGTCTTCGAAATATTTTTTATTACTTGTTTATGTCAAAGGTTAGCCTTCGCTTTTCTGTATCCGGCGTAAAGGTGTAATTAATCTTCAGAAAATAGTCGTCTAGATCTAACCATCTAGACCCGAAAAACTATAATATTTAAGTTGAATTGACTTTCTGGATGCAAATCCCGGACTCCTGATTTGGGCAGCTTTACTGATTGACTAAGCCACGCGTTATCGTAATGAATCATATCCCGACAAAGTCATGTATCATTGCTGCAGTAAAGAAAGAAAGAAAGAAACCTATTCATTTGAAACAACATTAACAAGCATAACAAAATATAGTTTTAAAAAAAAAGACAAACTTTTTAAGGTTATGTCAAATAGGATCTCGCCTCAGTGATAATCTGTGGTACCCCACAGCACTAGATTTCAGTCGGATCCATTATTGACCCCACGAACAACCGGACATAGACGAAGTGCGTAAAAGAAAGAACATCTCGTGTTGCGAACTATTTAGAGAGCGTTATCGAGAGATACGCCGATATCAGAGCTGTTTTTAGCCGAGACGGCAACAGTCCGTATACGTATCTAAGTTAAAAAATCATCGTATCTCTTTCAACTGTAGACACGTATAATTGATGATCATCGGCCTGTCATTTTTATTTAAGAAAGTAACGAGACGAGCAATACTTTCACCTGGTGTTAAGTACAACGTCTGCCCATTACAAATGCTGCGTCACCCAGAACATTTATATGTGCCAACACACTTAACTCATCCTCAACTCATCTGCATGAGCGATCGATTTTTATTTTATTTTATAAAGTGACGAGACGAACAAAACGTTCACCTGATGGTAAGTGCAACGTCTACCCATAACAAATGCTGTGTCACCCAGAACATGTCTGTGTGGCACCACACTGCGCTCATCAGCATGAGCGATCGGTTCTCAAGTTTCATATGCTCAGTAATTGCACTGGCCATTCAGACCGAAATCCGCTAATGTTTGCACACTACTGCCACCTACCTAAACGGACTCCTGAAAATGTTTAACTACATCCATTTAATTCCTTTACATTGTATATTGTGGTTTGCACAGATAAAAAATGCCATGGCTTAAATATTGGTCAAATTCCTGGACAATGGTGTACATCACCATTGTCCAGGAATTTGCACTTTAGCATAGTATTAATATTTTTAATATTATTATTTGTTCACTATTCTATGTTGCAAACAAAGTTAAAAGTAACATATTTTTTTTTAATTATTTATCCTTATTTCAGAATTTTATCTTTATACTTCTACTTTTTTTATACATTATACACTTTTATGTTATATGTCTGATACATTTAAAATATCTTTCATGTTTTTGCTTTTCTGTTATCTTATGATATTCGTTTAAATCTAAACTGTCTGACAGCTGCTCGTAGGTAACTCATAACTATGCATACTCCTTGCCCTTCACCCCTCGATCAAAGAGATCATGTGAACTTCTACGTTATGCTTTGTAAGAGTATTAGACGTAAGTTAGAAGTAAGATTCAATTCGATTCACTTTTATTATTGATTTTTAATAAAGCCTCCAAATCGGTGACACGTATTTTTAATTAGATTTAATTAGTTTTTAAAAAGCCTTTTGAAAGCTCCCTAAATTTGACTAGGTTCTATATTAGTGTCGACAGAATAACAGCGCTGCGGCAATTTTGCTGCAGCATAACGCTGAGCCTGGTCCTTTTCGTTGCTGCAATCCATACTAATACATAAATGCGAAAGTAACTCTCTCTGTCCCTCTGTCTGTTTGTTACCTTTTCACAGCTCAACCATTGAAACGAACTTAACGAAATTCGGCACAGAGATAACTTGCATCGTGAAGACGGACATAGGATACTTTTTATCCTGGAATATTAAAAAGTCCTCACGGGATATGTAAAAAACCTTTATCCATGCAGACCAAGTCGCGGGGATCAGCTAATATATATCCCGGAATATCAAATTATTTTATTGCCTATATCCACACGGACGAAGTCGCGGCCATCAGCTAGTCCAATATAAATTTTAATACTTTTTATTGTTAATTGTTTATATTCTATGTTGTTGTATTGAGCGTAGCAACGTATAATTTTCTTTTTTCCATTACCATTTCCTTTCCTTCTATAACCCTTCGTCGATTTTAATTTGACGGTCACATGACTCAGTGGTCAAAGTAACTGCCAGAGAAACATAATTTCTATATTCTTTTTTTATCGAAAAAAGTTACGAGACGAGCAAAACGTTCAAAGAATCATTAGCAACGTCTGCCCATAACAAATGTTGTGTCGTCGTTTCAGCCTATTACTAGTCCACTGCTGAACATTGGCCTTCCCCATAGATTGCTATAAAAACTAGTAACTCTCATTTTGGGGGGGATTTTGCCATAGTTACCACGTTTGGCAGGCGGGTTGGCAACCGCAGTTTATTTATTTAGATGTTCCCGAAAGATGCTGCTGCCCATCACCTGGTTTTTATTTTCACTCTGTCGACTTTTACGACACCCACGGGATGAGATGGGGTGGTAGGTTCTCTTAAGCCGCTACCACACGGGTTAATGTTTTGTCACCCAGTATTAATATTATCTGCCAGTGCATTGTACCCCTTGCAAAGTTCAATCCACTACTGTATCACGGTCGAATAACTGGCACTGCGAACGTACCTACCAAGACGGATGCATAGAAATCCTACCACCATCAAAGTGTTATTTCATTAACTGTATAACTATCTACTCGTACATATTACACAAGCTACATTAAATTCAAAAGTATTTGCATCTAACATTAAACACAGCGTACGTGTCGTGAACATTGAACAATATCTGCATTACATTATGCATAGTACATTATTTTAAAATGATAATACACAATATTCAAACAAGTTGCACAATACATTTTAATTCTTATTTCACAATACACAAAAGGCCAAATTCAATAAATACAATTGTTACTCATACAGCCATCAGTATTTCAAACTTTAGTTATTTGGTAATTTCACTAAAGAAAATTAACTCTCTCTCAAGCGATGAAAACCTTATCGCTGCCAACCTGTCACTGATAAAAGCGTTTCGTCAGACTGCGAGGCAGTGCCGCCTGCGATATGACGGAACACGCACCGCCCGAGACGCGTTTGAGAGACGCCGGCGCAGGCGAAGTGACGACCGACGGTAGCGGTGCTAAGAGAGTTAGTGCAACTATGGGCAACGAGGGAAAGAGAACTGCAGATACAACAGCGGGCATCGGATTGCCCACGGGCGGGACGAGCTCGACACCGGGCACAGGCGGAGTGAGCACTGCACGTCGACGGCGAGACAGGTGGAGGGGAGGCGCTGGAGGAAGCGCTAAGCCAACTTGGACCCTTCGGCCCGTACCAGCGCTACGTGCTCACCCTGCTCTGCCTGCCCAACCTGCTCGCCGCCATGTACTCTCTCAACTACGTGTTCGTTGCTGATCAGGTGCCTTTCCGGTGAGACTTGTAGACATTTTTTATGGAACAAAATTAAGAGACGTTCAAATCGTTGATCTGATGATAAATACAATGTCTGCCCGTAACAAATGCTGTGTCGCCCAGAATATTTCTGTATAACACCACACTGCATTCATCACCCTGAGATCAGTTCTTAGATCTCATATGCCCAGTGATTACGCTAGCTCTCAGTGCCCTTCAAACCGAAACTGTAATGTTTGCACAAAACTGCTTCACGGCAGAATAACTGGCCATGTGGCAGTAGGTACTGCCACAATCCTATCATCTGTGAAATCCTTATAAATATGAGTAAATAGACCAGTTTGCTATCTTAGAAATACAGGATTAGGACGAATATTGACTGAAAGCATCGCTAAGTTCCTTAGAGGCTATAATAAACACTTTCTGACAGAAGAAAACTGTCAGTCTAGACATATTTTAATTTAGAGACATATTATAATATAGCAGTATTCTGAATGCGCTGGTTATACTGAACACGTAGAGCGCTGTACGCTCTCCATGTAACGTCTCCGAGTAAAGGCCTACAGGATTGCAATGGACAGAACTTCACTGCTACATGTAGCAAGTCTTCGCGCCAGTATATTACCCGTAGACAGAAGTTTTCTTTTTTTTTGTAGTGTTCCTACCTAGATGGATTCCGGAATTGGTCAAGCCGAACACTATCAATCACAACCACTAAATACTTATCTATATTAGTATGAAACCTATGACCGTACCCTTTAGCCGAAAGCACTAAAGACTTCCAAAGAACCGTGGTAGTTCGGAGAGCGAGCGTTTGCCCTTCAATCCTCGGTGTCGGCACCACGAAACTCGTATCTCGTATCGTAACTGCAAATAAGTCACCCCTTAGACAGTCTCTCTCGTCCTCTTAGACTCAGAATAATTACTGTGTAGCACAACACTGCGCCTGTCACTCTGAGATATAAGGTTCTAAGTCGGATATGCCCAGTGGTAGCCCGTTGTAACTCAGGGGCTAGGCGCTCGTTTTAAATTTCATAGAACGCGAGTGACCTGGCTCCGATTCCCGGTGCCGGCACCACTAAAATTGCTTTAAGTGCTGATTTACCACGTGCTCGGCGGTGAAGGAAAACATCGTGAGGAAACCTGCATGCCTCAGAAATAAGCGTGGCGGATTCTTCCTAGCTCCAAAAACCCTCTCAGAAATGAGAGGAGGCCTGTGCTCAGCAGTGGGATATTTATAGGCTGAAACTTTACTATTTTTTACGTGTTCCAAATACAAAATAATAAAAAAAATGAAAAAAAGAAAAGTTTTTACGTAACAGTATTTATGGCCAGACTAGTTATATATTTGGATTAAGTAGCAATTAAATACTTTGAAGTTAGTAAGAATATCGTCAGTACCATAAATGGATCACTTTTGCTTAAAGATTTGATGAAAGCGAAAAGCACGATGACGAATTTAATTTCCCAACCACTGTACACTTCACGAACATTTGCTGCTTAATACAGGATTAACATCAAGCATAAAAAACTGGAACTTTTTTATTGAAAGACTGTGCACTTTCTGGGATTTTATTGTAAAAGCGCATACATTGCCCCATGAAAGAGTTACTGACTCTGTGAAGTCGGGTAACTGGCATTATTAATTTATGCTTGTTCCTGGTATTTATATTATGAACATCAATTTTTTCAGTAAGCTGTATAATATATTAAAAACAAATCTCAACAAATCTTACTTTAAGATAAAAAAATAAGACATCATGAGAGATGCCGATCAGACAGCTGTCGTCGCAGCTGGCTATCTTATCGCAAATTGTTTGATAGTATATGCGAAAAGTTTCGTGGTAAACTCGATCGACGGAGCGCACTCTCACGACACACTGTCTGCTGCCACACGGCTGACCTTTACTCAGTTATTCGAATACTGTATTATTAGATCCTTTCGTAAAGCAATACTCGCAACGATAATATCACATATCTCTGCCAAGAATAGATGTTAACTAATAATAAAGGCCTCTATTTAGTTACTATAAGTTTAATTCGAAATTATTAAACCTTTTTTTGAATTAAACTGTTTAGGTGGCCGCCCCTTATACGGGACTACCGCCTACCCCTGATGTGGGGAAAGACGTGATTCTATTTATGTAATAGAATAAATATAGAATATTTTTTATTCAATATAGATCATATACATAATGCTTATTGAACGTCATTTTTTTTAAACTACACTGGTTCGCAAAGAAATGCCTCTGTCCTGGGAAGAACCAGTAAGAAACCCAGCGGGACTTTTTTTTCAGTCATTTTAAATATACAATTACAGCAGTTTTGTAAAGATGTAGAAATAGCTTGGTAGCGATCACCTCATTCCCAGGGGTTATCATCGTCCATGTATTCCTTAATATTATAATAACCCTTCTTAAAAAGTCTTTGTTTAACAAATAGTTTGAACTTTTTTATTGAAATACGTTGTGCACTTTCTGGGAATTTGTTGTAAAAACGTATACATTGGCCGATGAAAGAGTTACTGACTCTGTGAAGTCGGGTAACTGGCATAATGGTAAGGGTAATTAAATGACTATCCTCCACCTGATAGTAATTGCAACGTATTTTCATAACAAATGATGTATCGCAAAGAACATATCGGTGTAGCACGTCTGCGCTCGTCCCCTGAGTCATCAGTTTCTGTGTGACACCACATTGTGTCCATCACCCTGAGACATAAGTTCTTAAGTCTCATATGCAGTGGCTACACTAGCTCTCAGTGCCCTTCAGACCGAAACACAGTAATGTTTGCACACTACTGCTTAGCGGAAGAATAATTGGGACTGCGGTGGTACCGATCTATACGAATTCCTGCAAAGCTTATCAAAGTATTTTTTCAGAAGGACGTTGTCATTTTAAACTTTATTTATTTATTATAAAAAAATAATTATTTGCGATAATATTTGTTGTTTCCTTATGCTTAACTCTCGCCTCCTATAGTTGTGGCAGTTTCTGCGGTCAAAGTCAAAGTCAAAATTTCTTTATTCAATTTAGGCTTGTTTAAAGCTCTTATGAACGTCAAAATCTACACCGGTTCAAACATGACGTTCTCAGGGAAGAACCAGTAAGAAACTCTGGGGTCTTTCTTTTTTCAATGCCATGTTACATAATTTCCTTTATAGATTACAAAAATATGTCGGTATCATCATCACTTCAGCCTTTCATAGTCCACTGCTGAACATAGGACTCTCCCAAAGATTGCCACAAAAGTTTGAAGCTCTCATTTTGAGGGATTTTTTTTTATTGGATAAAGTGATGAAACGAGCAAAACGTTCAACTGATGGTAAGTGCGCCGTCTGCCTATAACAAATGCTGTGTCATCCAGAAAAATTCTGTGTGACACCTCACTGTGCCCATCACCCTGAGACATAAGTTCTTAAGTCTCATATGCCCAGTGATTACGCAAACCGAAACACAGTAATGTTTGCACACTACTGCTTCACGGCAGAATAACTGGCCCTGGGGTGGTACCTACCTAGACGGATTCCTGCATAGGAATCCTACCACTAGTAGATCTTTGCCTATCCATTCAAAAAAAAATTCAAAATCCAGCAGACGTAGTAGAGTCCTTACAAAAATACTCTATCGGTATCATGTCATGTTTAACGACCGCGTGACCGAGTGGTTAGAGCAACTGACTTCTACGCCGCGGGTGTTAATCCCAGCTGGAGCCGTAATTTGTCCAACAGCACAAATTGTTTTAGGGTCTGTTTGTCTTTAACTTACCCCGCGTCTCTGACTAGGACGCCTAGCGTGCATTCTATAGCGATCTTATCGCATGAGATTTACATCGGGCTCAGGTAGGTTAAGACGAGTGAGCGCCTCTGTGCTCCAAAAGTATGAAAGATTGAGACCGATTGTCCCGACTTTTTTTTCAAAAGGTGGCAACCCTGCTCGAAGTGACGGGTGGCGAACCATGGCCGCCGCGATTTTGGTACGAGCCAGAAATAAACTTACCCCCCATTGCGTTCTCACGAGCAGCATAGTGACAGCACTAACCTACCTCCGATCTTATCGCATCAGCGTTACATCGGGCGCGTACACTTGTGGCACTATAATATCTCCTGCGCAGTTGATGGCTCTCGACAGTAGTCGGCAGTTGTCGCCGTGGTCGAAATCGGCTAGGAGAACATCATCACATCATAGTGACAGCATTGGATATTACGGTGTTGTTCTGCTCAAATGCTGTCCTTACAATACCTTAGTCGCCTCTTACGACACCTCGGTAGGAAAGAGGTAGGTGCTATTCTACCCTGCCAGACCTTGGCAAGGAAAATTATTATCGAATTATAATTGAGAAACACGCTTAGTATTTATTGAAGTAATTGAATTAAGCCTAGATATTAGTAAACGAGGGTCGTTAAGTTAAATATCTGTTAAGCACAGAGTAACCTTTGCTAGTTTATTGAATGAAACTAATTTTACGGATTTTATCGCGTTTAATTTTATTATTTATAACCCGACGTTTCAAGTGCTTTACAGCACCCATGGTCACGGGGGGACTCCCCCAAATCCGTAAAATTAGTTTCATTTAAATGTATAGTGTTCGCGTAAATATTGTATAAGAAATCATTAGTTTATTGAAGTTTTATTTTATATATTTTTGTTGTGTGGCAGCGGCCTCAGAGAATCTACCAGCCCATCTCATCCCGAGGGTGTCGTAAAAGTCGACAGTGGGAAAATGGAAACCAGGAGATGGGCAACAGCATCTTCCTGTAACGTCTGAATAAATAAACTGCGGTTGCCAACCCACCTGCCATGTGTGGCAACTATGGCTATATCCCACCAAAATGAGAGCTACAAACTTTTGTGGCAATCTATGGGGGAGGGCTATGTTCAGCAGTGGACTAGTGACAGGCTGAAATTATGGTGATGATTATTTTTGTCCGACAATCCCCTAGTCGTCTCTTACGACACCTTGGTGTGAAAGAGGAAGGTATTGTATTCTACTCTGCCGGAGTATCAGATAATCCTTCCTATCGGCTTACGATATCTTAAAATGAGAAACTGAACGTCCACTACCAAGAAATTTAAGTGGAGTATAAAGTCGACGTTTTAAATTCTTTTTTCAATCTGTTTTTCACCGGGAGCTGTGACATCAGGTACGAATTGATTTTATGCAAAATTACCATGCATAATGTACTCTAACGTATTAACAAATTCGAATGTGTCCAGTGAAACCGGTCACAGTTAAATCGACCTGCCTCCATATAGAACAGTTGTCCTCCTTGCCTGCCCATGAGTTTAGTTGCTATTAGCGCCACTTTCTGTTATCTACTCGTATGTGCAGCCGAGTCCCACTAAACAAACATACGAAATGCATGTCAAGGGGAGGCGAAGT
Source organism: Luehdorfia chinensis (assembly GCA_019845155.1). NCBI lineage: Eukaryota > Metazoa > Arthropoda > Insecta > Lepidoptera > Papilionidae > Luehdorfia > Luehdorfia chinensis. The sequence goes on from JAHVAK010000390.1 coordinate 5,601,891, forward strand.
CAAGGCACTTCAGGTAATATACTTGCGTGGAGCGACGTTAATTGATCGGATAGCGGGCTGCTGACAGCAATGTTGTTGTAGTTTGAGCTTAGTGTATGCAGTTACTTACTTACTTAAGCTCAGGGGCAGTTCAGGGGCAGGCTGAAACGACGACTACGACGAATTTTAAGTGCCGATTTATCACGTGCCCGGCGGTGAAGGAAAACATCGTGAGGAAACCTGCATGTCTGAGAAATAATAAATATTACGAGAACGTATGAAGTGACCACTCTTCCCGGCTCCGAAACGCTTTCAGAAATGAGAGGAGGCCTGCTCAGCAGTGGGACATTTATAGGCTGTTACTTTACTAAGTGACGAGCAAATTGTTCTTCTGACAACTCACCGCCATAGGTAGTAGAGACATAAATATTAAGTCTCATACATACATACTCGTCAGTAACTCTTTCACGGGGCAATGTATACGTTTTTACAATAAAATTCCAGAAAGTGCACAAAGTCTTTAAGACAAATAAAATAATGTTCTACATTTTCATCATCATCATCATCATCATTTCAGCGTCCAAAGTTTGTAGCTTTCATTTTGTAGGGATTTTGTCAAAGTTACCACGCTTGGCAGGCGGGTTGGCAACAGCAGTTAATTTATTCAGATGTGCCAAGAAGATGCTGCTGCCCATCTCCTGGTTTTTATTTTCCCTGTGTCGACTTTAACGACACCCACGGGATTAGATGGGGTGGTAGATTCTCGTAGGCCGCTACCACACGGCAAAGGCACAAAAAATTCCCCGAGGCTATATGTCTAACTACATATTATACTTAGTTCGCAATAACCGCATTTTGTTCAAATTAGTCAATGAAAACACGGGTAGAATCGAAAGATGATAACATTCGTATTATGATATTAATTTTTATCCCACTCAATCGTTTATTAACGAAGGTTGGTTGTATACATGTAAATTCTTCTTTAAATTATTCGAATGGGAATCTATCGTTTAGAAGTTACGACGGGTACAAAAATACTAAAAGTACTTTAATGAAGAAAAGTAAGTTACTTTGCTAAGATCCGCATGCAAAATATAAAAATGGTGTATATTACCTAGTTTTTTGAAGTGCACCACCCGCCCTCCCTCAGTAGCGTGCACAAGCAAACTAACACCGCCACCAGGAACCGCCACCAGGTACCCTCCACCAACCACTACAATACTACCACTAGATAATATACACCACTATACACACCGCTGAGCGATGTCCCCACCTGTCTGCGCGATGACTTCCATCCAAGTGACATCGTCGAATGCGATTCCTTCATCTACGAGAACCACAACACTATTTACGCAGAGGTAATCTGGCAACCGTTGTATAAAATCCGTAAAAAATAGTTTTATTTAAATGTGTAATATTCGCGTAAATAAAAGAAAACATTAGATGAACATGTAGTTATAAGCGACATCTTCTGATGTGTTGACAAATTTGCCCGGGTGGAACTCGAAACTCTAGTTTTTTTATGGAAGAAAGCGAAAAGACGAGGAATTCGCTCACTTGATGGTAAGTGCAGCGTTTGCACATAACAAATGCTGTGTCACCAATCATTTCTGTGTCACACTGCGCTACTAACCCAGAGACATCAGTTCTTAAGTCTAATTAATAAGCCAATATGATGAGTTTTAAAATGTTATGAGAAATGGTAGTTCTCTCTGCCATTCAAACCGAATCATAGCAATGTTTGCAGACGCTACTGATCTATGGTAGAATAACTGGCACTGCGGATGTGCCCACCTAGACGCATTCCTCCACCAGTAATTCAGGCAGGTGTACTAACCACTGAGCCACGTAGACGTCAGTCATCGTTGTGCTGGAGTGCCTAAGATTGCAATGCCCGCTCTCTATAGTTTGGTCACTAATCTACCTTTACGATGCATACCGTTTTACATTACATGCATAGTTTTTCCGATCATACAATATAACATGAAGGTCTTCTTCTTATTCCAAAGCCTGTTAAAGTTCACCGTTGGACATAGACCTCTCCCAGGTAGGGAGAATTTGCTGCTATCGCCATGCTAGTCAGGCAGAGTAGAAATCGCATTACCAGACACTTTGCACCTTACATTCTGTACCTTATAATTTGGGTAATTTAGCCCCCAACGCCTTTTGCAAATGCAAGGGGTAGGCAGAGACCACACCCCAAGCCCTTTTTGCAGTAAACGGTGTGATTTGGGTTAAGGATAAGCGTACGTTATATTTGGTTAAAATTAAACAAGGGACTATGCAGCCGTCAAATGACACACACAAAATTAAATTTTCAAAAGCTAAAGCTATTAAAGAAATAAGGAATACTTCAGATATACAACTCTTTCAAAATGATCTAAATAACCTAATAGAATGGTGCACTAGAAATAATATGACCTTAAATATAAAAATGTAAATATATTAAAATCACTCGAAATCGTACCATTATACCTTCAAAATAGAGTTTTGAAGGCGAATTACTTCAAGAAGTAAACAGTATACGAGACTTAGGAGTCCACTTCGACAGTAAACTCAGTTTTCATAAACATATAGATACGATAGCGGCTAAAGCCTCAAGTCTTCTTGGATTTGTATTGAGAAAGTGGTAAGAATTTTAAGGAACCTACTGTCAAGTTTATTATGTATAATGCATTGGTTAGAAGCCGCCTGGAATATTGCAGTGTTGTCTGGTCACCATGTTATAGTATTCATATTGATAGAATCGAAAAGCTACACAAAAGGTTTATGTAACACTTGGCTTTTAACAGCAATATGTCCAGGAGACTAAATTCAGATCGACTAAGTTATTTTAAAATTATGTCTCTTCAAACTCGTAGAAAAATGCTGGATATGATATTTTTTAAGAAATTAGTTACTGGTATATCTGACTGCCCCGACTTATTGAGTAAAGTACAATTTAATGTAGACCTTTAAGAGGCCTTTTTCGTCAACCTGAGCATCACACTAACCTTAGAATGCAGTGTGCATTATCGCGGATGTATACCATGTACCACAATTGCAATAAAGAGATCGACTTAGCAGTAATATCTAAGAATGGAATAATAAAAAATATTTTTTTCGGAAAGTCAGCAGTAGTTTTGTAGTTTTTGTGTTCGTTATCTTTTGAATTGTAATATTAGTCTTAATTTATTTCTTGTAGTAAGTAGAGGAGAGTCTATTAATGTAAGTAGACGTTAGAAACAAATGTTTTAGTGAATGCTGTGTTTTCCTATAAGTGATGAGGCAATTATTGTGACTTACTTTTAATTTCTTTTGTGTAAATACTTATTGTACTCATTGTTGGAAAACCAAATAAATAAATAAATTAAAAAAAAAAATTCAACATACAATACTGGATATGATTCATCTTTTAAGCCTATCACTAGTCGGATGCTGAACATCCGAACTTCCCTCATAGATTTTTGGGGGGGATTTTGAAAAAGTTGCCACGATTGGCGAGCTGGTTGGCAAACGCAATAAATTTTTGCTGTTCCAGGAAGAAGCTATTGCCCATCTTCTGGTTTTAACCTTCCCTCTGTCGACTTTTACGACACTCACAGGATGAGATAGCGTGGTAGATTCTTTTACGTCACTACCATACGGCACGTTATAATATCCGGAAGAATGTCGCGTCAAATAATGAGTTAATCGGATAGATTATAGAGAATCTAATAAAAATGTTTATGGTTCGGAGACATTGATAATTTATTAAAATACACTATTATTTAATGTCGCAAGAATTTGCGTTTAAGGTGGATAAGATAAAGTAAGATAATAATTACTAAAATAAGGGTTCAGCGACAGTCCAATCCGCATCGTAAGCGACGCTAACAAGTTTTTACACATCTTTGTAGGTGAATGAACTCTGTTTAAATGCAGTTCTGAGCAGAAATAGCTCTGACAAGTGCCCAAGTGTCTAAATTTAGTCGACTGCAAATGTACAACCGTGCGTTTGCCGCACCTGAGTATTTTTTGCTCGCACATAGCCTACGAGCCGATCTCATAATGCTTTCCTACAACTACATTCTGAGAAAATGGTTCACTAAGTTTACGTAATGTTTTATGCCAATTATTGACTATATTTTATACTACGCACGGGTAGATAGATATAGAAAGACCAAGTAGTACTTTATTTGGACAAATAGAACAATAACAATTCCTTACACTAACATTTTTTGTTGCGACTATTCTCATCGGCGGCTCTGTAGCTGGTTAGTTAAGATTAGGTTATTTTACCAAAATAATGTGTTATTTATGGGAACATATGCCAGTAAAGTTAAATGGCTTAGAGCTTCCCTGTAAACAATATTTGATGTCGTGGTAGCGTGGTAGGTAAATAAAACGACCGCTCTCGACCGCTGCGCAAAGGGGGCCGCGCACCTAGGTGGTGCCCAAGTCGCCTGGAGCCGGACAGCGGCGCGGCGTTCGAGAGACACCGCGGCCGCTGTGTTTGTTATAGAGCGTTTAAAAGTTTAAAAAAAATATGTAATTTAAACTACATTTCACTATTCGATTGATTAAAAAAAAAAAAGCCCGCTGGGTTTCTTACTGGTTCTTCCCAGGACAGAGGCATTTTTGCGAACCAGTGTAGTTTAAAAAATGAAAAAAATGACTTTCAATAAGTATTATGTAAATAATCTATATTGAATAAAAATTTATTCTAATCTATTCTTTTCTATTCTAATTTACAAAAAATAAAATGTGTAGGTAGGTAATTAATAGACTAAGCGTAGGGCTGTTCGCTCACGCCGCGGCATTTTTGTTTTTTTTTTTAATTCATAAAAGTGACGGAACAAGCAAAACCTTCACCTGATGGTAAGTATAACGTCTGCCCATGACAAAAGCTGAAGGTACTCCGGGTTAACTATGACATCGGGACAACTGTCACCTCAGTCCCCCCGTGACCATGGGTGCTGTAAAGCGCCCGAAACGTCGGGTTAATAATATTAATAAATTAAACGCGATAAAATCCGTAAAAAATAGTTTTATTTAAATACATGTTCATCGTCCATGCCGGCAGATGTATGGTGCCGGAGTGCGAGGGCGCTGGAGCTTCCTACACGAACGCATCAGTGCAGGCGCTGCTTGGAGGGGAACCCTGTCACCGTTACGCCCCGCTGAGCGATGTCCCCACCTGTCTGCGCGATGACTTCCATCCAAGTGACATCGTCGAATGCGATTCCTTCATCTACGAGAACCACAACACTATTTACGCAGAGGTAATCTGGCAACCGTTGTATAATGCAAACATTGAATGATAACATTAATAGTATAAATGTCAAGTCACATCTGGAAGGGATCTGCTTTTCTATGAAAAGGTTATTTTAAGTCATCATCATTTCAGCCAATTACTTGTAAACTGCACATAGGGCTCTCGCATAGGTTGCCACGAAGTTTGTAGCTCTTTTTTTGGGATTTTGCCATTGCCACGCTTGGCAAGCGGGTTAGCAACCGTAGATGTTCCAAGAAGCAGCTGCTGCCCATATCCCGATTTAAATTATTCCTCTGTTGACTTTTACGACACCCACGGGATGAGATGGGGTGGCAGATCCTCTTACGCCGCCACCACATGGAGTAGTTTTTTAAGTAGTGAATCATAAACTTCAAATGTTCACCTCAGAGCTTCTTTACCGGTTCCTCTTTGGTTTCCTAAAACTACTGACATTTTTGACACTTTGACTTGACTGACTTGACTGAATACAATTAGCTTATACGTTATTATACTGGATCGCACTATTGAAGTTGCATCAATGCACAAAATTAAACTACATATACAAGATCTAAAGACAACTGGTTGGAGGAATCGTCCTCCCCAGACTTTTCCTTTTCCTTGGCACAACATCTGCCAAACTATTATAACACCGTTGGGATAATGTGGGGTAATGTTCGTTGTCTACCATGCAGCGTCTTTGTTAATTGATTACATTAATATAAAAGTTGACCCCTTGAATTTACTAAACTGTCTTCTACTTCTTCTTCTTCTTTTCAGCCTATCACTAGTCCACTGCTGAACATAGGCCTCCCCCATAGATTGCCACAAAAGTTTGTAGCTCTCATTTTGGGGGGGATTTGCCATAGTTGCCACGCTTGGCAGGCGGGTTGGCAACCGCAGTTTATTTTTTCAGATGTTCCAGAATGATGCTGCTGCCCATCTTTTGGTTTTCATTTTCCCTCTGTCGACTTTTACGACACCCACGGGATGAGATGGGGTGGTAGATTCTCTTAAGCCGCCACCACACGGCGGTCTTCTACTGCTGGCACATATTAAGACTGTGTTAACACGTGCGACGTTTGCTGCAGTTCGGGCTGGCGTGTCACGAGTGGAAGCGCACGCTGGTGGGCTCGGTGCGAAACGCTGCGCTGCCGCTCGCGCTGGTACTCACTGGCTACGTCTCCGATAGGTAAACGCAGTCTTCTTTATGGGAGAAAGTGACGAGACGAGCGAAACGTTCACCTGATGATAAGTGCTACGGCTGCCCAGAACAAATGCTGTGTCACCCAGAACATTTCTCGGTGGCGCAGCATGTGTGAGAGATCAGTTCTTAAGTCACATATACTCAGTAATTACACTAGCTCCCAGTGCCCTTCAGACCGAAACACAGTAATGTGTGCGTATTGATTCACAGAAGAATAACTGGAACTGCGGTGATACCTACCTAGACGTAATTCCTGCACAGGAATCCTACCACTAGTAAAAGCTTTATCATCAACGCAGAGGAACCACAAATACATATGTATATTCTACGACCGCGTAGCCCTAGCGGTTAAAGTACCTGACTTCTACGCCCCGGGTCTTGGTTTCAAATCCCAGCCGGAGCCAGTTTTTTTATACAAAAACACAATGTTGCTAGCATGTGGAATTTATGTGTAAACCTAGTACAGAGCATATTTTTTAAAATTAATAAAAAATTAAAACATAATATAAAATAAATAATGCAGGCTCTAGCAGGTATTCCAACCCATGACCCGTGGCGTTGATGTCAGGTACTCTGACCATTTAACCACGCGGTGTCATATTATATAAAAAATAAGGTTCAATAAGTCGATGTGTCCAGTCCAAGTACCTACACCGTGTGACGGCACTCTATGAGAATCCATCACTACCTTTTCCCGTTCCGTTTGTGCCGTAAAAGTAGACTGAAGCATAATAAAACAAGCAGAATATGCACCACATTTTGTTTAAAGCATTAACTGCGATTCACAACTGGCCATGCGTTTATCATTAGTGGAAGCTGCAGCGCCAATAAATTAAAATATGGAGTCGAGAAGTCGTCACGCTGTTATGGAACAGGCTTTATACGTCAATTCAAATTCAATTCAATCCATTTTTTTTTTGTATTGCATAAAGTGATGAAACGAGCAAAACGTTCACCTGACGGTAAGTGCAACGTCTGCCCATAACAAATGCTGTTCCACCCAGAAATTTTCTGTTTGACACTACACTGTGCCCATCACCCAGAGACATAGGTTCTTAAGTCTCATATGCCCAGTGATTACGCTAGCTCACAGTGCCCTTCAAACCGAAACACAGTAATGTTTGCACACTACTGCTTGACGGTAGAATAACTGGCCCTGGGGTGGTACCTACCTAGACGGACTCCTGCATAGGAATCGTACCACCAGTATTTGCCAGAGACATGGTACATAAATAATAGGTATTATAAAATTGTAACATTCCAGCATGCTCATACTTGAATAAAAAGTGTGCAAATATAAAATAAATATAGAATTAATTGAAGATTATTAACATGTCAATTTATAATATAACATACATAAATTATAGTCATAAAGAATTCGATTACATTCATATTTCATTGAAATCATAAAAATATAAGAATTAATCAATTACATATTATTATCATTTAAAAATTCACCAATATCATAATAACATTTGCTTAGAAAATTTCTTTACGTCGTTTTTAAATTGTCGATTCTTTTTATCCTTCAAAATATCACGGTTATAAATTTTAATGGCCAGTTTTTCTGATAAACTGTCAATCTCTGATCTGGTACATGAAGGGTGTGTTTATATTGACTTCTAACATTTCTTACATTTTGAAATAAATTTAAATTATTTTGAACAAAAACACATACCTCGAACATGTATAAACATGGAAGAGGAAATATTAGATTTTTTTATTTTTTTATTTTTTTTTATTATTTATTTATTTGGTTTTCCTACAATGACTACAATAAGTATTTACACAATTTTTTTATTTCTAAGACGTACATATTTCTCACGATGTTTTCTTTCACCGTCGAAGTCCTGGACCCCGCATCCATCGATTACCCACAAAACCGTTCAGGTCCTCGCTCCATACACTATACACTGCGCTTGCCCTTACGAGGTTGCCAATCAATAATTTTTCTTCCCCAACGGTTATCGGTTCTACGAGCTATATGGACGGCCCATTGCCACTTCAGCTTACTAATCCTTAGAGCTGTGTCAGTTACTCTAGTTCTGCTGCGGATATCGTCGTTACGGATTTTATCTCGCAGACAAACTGCGAGCATAGCCATTTCCATAGCTCGCTGAGCGACTCTGAGCTTCCTCATGCGGCCTGCAGTGGAGGACCACGTCTCGGTTCCGTTTGTCATTGTCACTGGCAACACGCACAAAATTGTAATGAATAATTACATATCAATAATTCAAATGAAGCCGGCATATAAGGAACAGGTGAGGAGAGGTCACTAAGCTACCAGGGTTTTTTTTGTAATGTAACTTATAATTATATATAATGATTTCTTATATTTACGCGAACACTACACATTGAAATGAAACTAATTTTACGGATTTTATCGCGTTTTATTTTATTATTTATAACCCGACGTTTCGAGTGCTTTACAGCACCCATGGTCACGGGCGGACTGAGGTGACAGATGTCCCGATGTCATAGTTAACCCGGAGTACCTTCAGCTTTTAATTATTATTCCTTGTCCGATCTACGCAGAAAGAGCTCACTGTGTCTTGAAGTCTTGCAGTGGTATGCTTGGTTTTTGATTTAATTTTATTAATTATAGGATCCCAAGCTGGTGGTAATACTGGTTATATAGTTATGAATATTAGGTTATGCAGATAAGTGTCCGGCAGAGTGGAATTGCACCCACCTCTTTCCTATCGAGGTGTCGTAAGAGGCGACTAAGTATACTATTGTATGGACAGCCTTTACTTGTGCAGAATAACATCGTAATATGCAATGCTGTCACTACACAGAGTGAGAGGGGGGGGGGGAGGGAGATATGGATTAGGTGTGTAGCCTCTGCCTACCCCCTTATATGGTAAAACGGCGTGATTGTATGTATGTTATGCTTTAGATGGGGTCGTCGCACCGCGTTTTGCATTTTCTCGGCGTGTGCCGGTATCATGGGCCTGGTTAAGTCCTTCTCCGTCAACTACCACATGTATCTGGTGATGGAGTTCCTCGAGGCAGCGCTAGGCTACGGGTTTGGAAGCGCGGCATATGTCATGGGTGGGTATCGTACTAGTGTAGCTGTTATTTTGTGATGTCTTGTTTTGATACAGAGATTCTTGACTTTAGGTATGTTGTTTAAGGATGGCAGTTATGCAGACCAGTGCGTGCGAACAAGTTGAGTTTAACGGAATATGGAAATATACTCCGTTTTAATACATGCTCGAAATTTGTGTAGGGGTTTTTTTTTATTAACCAACGAAGCGAGCAAATCGTTCCTGGCACGAACACCTGACAGTAAATGTCTGTCCATATAATGCTTTGTCACCCAGGACACCAAACGCCGCTCGTCACCCTGAGCCAAAGTCGCATTTGCCAAATAATAACACTAGTCCACAGTGCCATTCAGACCGAAACACAGATGTTGGCAGCGCCACTGACCTACTGACGTAGACGTATTCCTGCATAGGAATCTTACCACCAGTAAATTCGTCGGGGGGGTATAATGGACGTCGGTCACCATTGTGTTGGAGTGCCTACGATTTCAATGCACGCTCTTTATAGTTTAGTAACTAACCTGCCTATACGATGCATATTATTTCACATAACAGTGTTTCCACGATCATAAACAATAACATCGTCTTCTTTCACAGCCTGTAAAAGTCCGCCGCTGGACATACACAATACAAATACACCACCTAACAGTGCCGTGTGTTGGCGGCCTAAGAGAATCTACCACCCCATCTCATCCCGTGGGTGTGCAAAAGCATTTTCTTGGAACATCTGAATAAATAGACTGCGGTTGCCAATCCGCCTGCTAAGCGTGGCAACTATGGCAAAATCCCTCCAAAATGAGAGCTACAAACTTTTGTGGCTATCTATGGGGGAGGCCTATGTGCCAGCAGTGAACTTGTGATGGGCTGAGACGTCGACAGTGCCTCTCAGAGCAAAAAACAAAGATTCTTTCAATATTTATTGGCTTAGTAAAAGTTTGCATACTACTTCTTGAAGACAGAATAACTGACCCTGCGGTGGTAGCTATCTAAATGGATTCCTGCATCGTAATCCTACCACCGGTGAATGGACACGCTGCCACCCAAATTGTTGGTTTTGTGAATGTCCTTGTGTCTCTGATACTCCATCCTAGTCTACCTCCGATCTTATCGCATGAGCGTTACATCGGGAACGGGTAGGTTGGGACGAATAAGGTATAGGCCACATGTGTACGCGAAAACACAGAGGGTGTTGAACTTCCGGCAGTAATCGGCGATGGTCGCCGTGTTATTTTTGACTAACTACTCTTACTAGTAAAATCAATCAGCTGCACGTGTTCCACAGTGGTAGAGCTGGCGCGTCCGTCGCTGCGCGCGCCGTTCGCGTGCGCGACAGGCGTGGCGTACGGCGCGGGCGGCGCACTGTTCGCGCTGCTGGCGTGGCGCGTGCCGCAGTGGCGCAGTCTGCTGCGCGCTGTACATACGCCCGCGCTGCTGCTGCCGCTGTACGCGCTGCTGCTCGACGAGAGCGCACGCTGGCTGCACGCCGCGGCGCGAGGACACGACGCCGTCGACGTCCTGCGCAAGGCCGCACGATGGAACAAGGTAGCGTTTCAGTTTAGTAACGATACGAGCAGTTCAGCTGATGGTTTATCTATTCTGCCGTTAGGTGTCCGGCAGAGTAGAATAGGCAACTAAGCTATTGTACGAAGTTCAATATGCAATGCTGTCACCATACTGCTCGTGGAAACGCAATGGGGAGTAACATTTTTACCTCGTACCAAAATGGCGGCGACGTGGTTCGCCACCCCTCACGTCTCGTTACTCGCGAGGGCGAGAAGTAGATAAAATTATTGGCCTCTGCCTAACCCTTATATGGGAAAAAGAAGACTTTATGTATGTATGTATGCACTTGACAGTTGCAGTGTCTCTTGTTCCTGAATCGCAACTATGGTTCTTATTTCTTAATAAATAATTATAATTTGAAGAAAGCGTTAATAAATCTCGCCTCCACTCTTTGACAGTTATTGTTCGAAAAACCCGGAGTAATTTTTATTTTCGTGATGGTCAAAATAAGTTTTATTGATTGCTTTAAAGACTTAGGGACTAATCAGCCAATTCCTAGCATGCGTTAGTAAAACCACTTACTGTGCATATTTAGCATTCGTACAAAAGTATTGTTCCGATGCATGCTCAAGCATTCTTTGAAGTATTATTTTTCCATCTACTTATTCAAAAAGGATAGTTGGGTATTTTTAGAAAGACACGTAAATAATATACCGGTGGTAGGATTCCTATGCAGGAATCCATCTAGGTCGGTACTACCCTAGGCCACTTATTTTGCCGTGGAGCAGTAGTGTGCAAACATTAATATTAATTATATAATAATAATATTAATTCATTTATTGCTATCTTCTTAAAAAACTAAACAGGTATAATCTATAAAAATAACAGAAGGCTTGAACATTAACACCTATTTACAACACAAGAAATAAAAATAAAAACTAGATAGCAAAAGGAGATAGGCTCAGCGCGTACTGTTATCAAATTAACATTACTGTGTTTCGGACTGAGAGCTAGTGTAATCACTGGGCATATGAGATTAAGAACTGGTGTCTCAGTCTCAGGGTGACGGGCGCATTGTGGTGTCACATTGAAATGTTCTTGGTGACGCAGAAACACAGGATTTTTTATGGGTAAACTTTGCGCTTACCATCAGGTAAACGTTTTGCTCGTTTCGTCACCTTATAAAAAGATTGTACTTTATTCTTTCAGGTTACGCTGAATGAGGAAACATTAAAATCAATCGCTGCTAGCGAAAAGAAAGAAGAAGAAACGAAGAATGTGTCGTGGCTAGAATTGGTGCGGCGCCGGGCGCTGCTGGTGCGGCTGTGCGCGTGCGGCTGGTGCTGGGCGGCGGCCGCTTTCACGTACTACGGGCTCACCATCAACGCGGTCGCGCTCTCCGGGGACAAGCACGTTAACTTCGCGCTCAACATGGCCATGGAGATCGTCGCTTCTCTGCTCATCATGATGGCGCTTGAGCGCTTCGGACGCAAGAAGAGCATAGTCGCCTCGTTCCTGCTCTGCGGTGTCGCTTGCATCGCACCGTTTTTTATCTGTGAGAATCGTGTTACTAATGTGAAAGTATGTTTGTTTGGAAGTTTGATTTTCAAACACGCCGGATATCAATGACATTTGGCGTGCAGTCGATGATGTCGTGAAATAGATCAAGGATTACTTTTTATAACGCTATGAATAAAATTTAAGTATAACATAAGTTTAATTTACGCTCAGGGAACCGGGCGCTTAGCAGCTACTTGCATTGCATAATATAAAATGCAGTTCATTTGAAGATGAGCATAGTGACTTAAAGTAAGAGCTTTATGATTACGTAACATAAAGTTTAAAATAAACATTAACTGCATACTACTCAAATAGTACGGCTATTGCTACTATGCTGGCGGATTTACATAATCTACAGCCTTATCTTATACTCTGGATGTCATGACAGCTGACTGAGGGAAATAACTGCAAATCTAGAGGCCACGAGAGTGGAGGTATGCCTGAGTTGAAAAATATCAGGCCAAATGTACACATCAGTACACACCAGCGGCGGAGTCTAAGATGCGAAGCGTACAGTGATCGCTAATCCGCCTGCCATCCGGTACAATGATCGCCAATCCTCCTGCCAAGCGTGGTGATTCCAAGGGTGAGGTCTATGTCCAGCAGCGGGCTATTGAGGGGCTGATAAAAATGAAAAAGTTTTTTTTTAAATAGATAATAACTGAGGATGTCAAATACAGAACCTATGCAGTGAACAGAATAAAATATAGAACTATCTCTGTGCAGGGCGCAGGAGGTCCTCTTATTTTAATGTTCCGGTAATTTAACTCAGGTTCCGCGCTTAGTATAAAATTTAAGAATGCGTTTGTATGCGTATGCTGAATTACTGACAGCAGAATAAAAGTCTACTGTATTTCTGTTTGTAGAGCACTGAGAGCTAGACTTAAGAATCTTATGGTAACAAGCGCAGTAAGGTGCTAAGCAGAACCCTCCAATACAAAAATATGGGCGACAGCGCAGCTGTTATAGGGCAGGCGTGAGCTCTTACCATCGGGTGATACTTGTGAAGGCTGATCTTGTGTTTGCAATACACTATAAATATATATTATTGAATCTGTCTGGCTTAAAATCTTGTCATGGAATGTGCTTCGACTGTCTAGGAGACTATTTAACTTTATAAATTCATATATAATAATGTTTTATGACAGAAAAAACAAAAGAATTACAAAAAAGAGGATACCTGCGAGGTATCTATCATCTATTTCGGTGGTAGTAGATTGTAGTATACCAAAACCCAAGATACACAGGTCCATACTAAAATCACTTCAAAAAGCGTCCTCGGATCGATCTAAACATACAAATAAAGATAAAAATCACATTATCTTATGCCCACGTCATTAATTAGCTTTACAAATGAAATCAACTACCCTTCCACGACGTTTTTAGATATGTCGTTGTTGACACAGCCGACGTGATGCTAATCGAAATGAGCATTGTGCGCTCTTTTTTCGAGGACGCTTTTGAGTCTCTGTCTTAATTTGCAGCGCACTCAAGCACGGGCCTGGGGCTGTGCTTCGTGGGCAAGCTGAGCGCGACGTGCGCCTTCAACTCGCTGTACGTGTTCACGGCGGAGCTGTTCCCGACGCGGGTGCGGGCGCGCGCGCTGGCCGCCATGCTCTCTGCTCGGCCGCATAGGCTCCGTGCTCGCGCCGCAGACTCCGCTGCTGGTACCGTGCCACTTTACATACATACCTACATACAAACTGTTTCGCATATAATTCGGTTGGCGCAGTTGCTTCTGCGCCGCGGGTCGCGGGTTCGATTCCCGCACGGGACAAATATTTGAATGGCCTACAGATAGTTGTTCCAGGTCTGGGTTGTCTGTGCATGTGGAATTTATGTCAGTAAAACGTACCCACGACAAAGGAGAAATCCTACTGTGGGGCATCGTTTTTTTTTAAAATAAAAAAAGAAAGGAAGTGACCACATCGTAGATCACACGTCGCTGCCTTTTAGGTACGAGTTGAAATTCTGGCTCCCCTACTTGCACTCCCACGAGTAGATAGGGAAGACGCTGTCCCAAACAAAGCTTCGCATGCTTAAGTAAGGCTAGCATTATTCTGGGGTCGCCCCGGTCCAGGCAGATTGGCGCGCTAATAACTAGGCTCGTCCTCTATCCTCGCAGGCATCGGCACGGCAACCACTGGCTTGGCTGAGAGGGAGGGAATGGGTATGGGAATGGAAAAGTAGGGAAAGGAATTGTAAGGTGTGGGTAGAATACTAGTATCTCGGCAGAAGCAGGAAGAGACAGCAGTAGCTCGGGAGGCCGGGGTCGCTTACCCAGAACTTTACCTTATTTGCCGGAAAAGGCAACTAGGTCAAGTGTTCCTGTCCTTACATACATAAGTACATACATCCTTAAATAGATTGTATGTTTGTTCATGTTTTTCCGTGTGAAGGGTACCGATAGCTATTCTAATCACTGGACATTCAAGGACTCAAGAAGGGATATCTGTGATGAGCGCAGTGTGGTGCCACACAGAAATGTATTGGGTGACAAGGAACTTGGTATAGGCAGACGTTGCACTTACCATCAGGTGAACGTTTTGCTTGTCTCGTCAATAAAAAAAATCTAAACGCATGATAAGAGTATACTTTGGCGATTATGTAATAATCATAATGTAAATAAATATAACCATAATACATGTTCATGTTTATATTTAAATGCAAGGAACCCGAGAATAATTTAATATTTACGAGAGGAGGTATACAGAAACTTCCAATGTTCACCAGTTATGTACACTCCTACATTTGCAACCTTTATCTTCACCTTCGTCATACATTAGCGATTGACACAGCCCAAAAGTCTACGTACATGCCTGCTGCGTCGTTGGTCCAAGGTTCGAATCACAGTCGAAGACGATATTTGTGCAGATATTTTAAGTGGAGTTTCAAGTTTGATGCTCAGTGAACAGTTCCACGTCAGCAAAAAAAAGGAACAATAGATGTAACAATGGCCCGTAACATAATATGTTGTAATAAAACCAGTCCATACTTCATGTTTCCAAAAAGATAAGCATTTTAACACTAAATAATTAATTCCACTACAAAACGGTAGGTACCACCCCAGGGCCAGTTATTCTGCCGTGAAGCAGTAGTGTTCAAGCATTACTGCGTTTCGGTTTGAAGGGCAACTGAGAGCTAGCGTAATCACTGGGCATATGAGACTTAAGAACTGATGTCTCATGGTGACATGCGCAGTGTGGTGTCACACATAAATGTTCTGTGACACAACATTTGTTATGGCCAGACGTTGCACTTACCATCAGGTGAACGTTTTGCTCGTTTCGTCACATTTTCAAATAAAAAAAAAATTACACTGGTTACTTACTGTAAGATGATATATAATTTCGGTGATGTAATTTCTGTTAGCCTTTTTTGGCTTTTACAGCTTCATCGGATACTGTGCTCACGAGTCAGGGGCCCGCGTGCCAGGTTTGGTTTGACCCAAACATAAATACATAAATAAACTGTAAGATGAGTGACTTTAGTCTAGCTCCCGTTGATGTACTTTCATAATTGTATCTCTTTACTATTATATGCGCTTAATTAATTACTCTATCTCGCTTCTTCTATCTTTTGGCACGTGTAGCTAGGGATGTACCAGTTCTGTTATCGATAACAAGATATATTAAGTTTATACTGTCAACGCAATTGCAAGATTAGTTTACACAGAAATGATTTTTTTTTTGGAAATTTATTTATAATGTCATGTAGCTAGGGCCAACGGCTTAATACATCATTGCTGAAAATTCTTGTATCAAGTATATACCTTTTAATAAAATACATACAATCACATGAAGTAATAATGACCACCCAACTTCGCGACTATTCACGGCGATTTACAAAATCATTTTCTTAGGATATTTAACTCCATGAATATGAAAGTCTGCTAGTACACTTTTTATATACCCAGTAACTAATCCCTATACCTAGTTTTAAAATTAGTAGTAGTATTAGTAGTATAATAAGTTTATTAAAATGTCCCGATAAAATGTTTAGGATCCTATCTACAAAAGTAATGTGTTCGATAACCGTCCCGTGCCTATTTAAGTTTGATCGTCGCACACTGCATAAGGTACCGATAAATAATAAGCCTAGTAGGGCCAATTGAATGGCAGTACCACATTTCCTCACAAAATAACTAATTGACAGAACAAATTCGATAAAAACACACAATCACGTCTATTGAGTTACGGTGTGCCTAGAATTTTTTTTTTATCGCAAGAGGTGATGAAACGTGCAAAACGTTCACCTGATGGTAAGTGCAACGTCTGTCCATAACAAATGCTCTGTCACCCAGAAAATTTCTGTGTGACACTACACTGTGCCCATCGCCCTGAGACACATGTTCTAAAGTCTCATATGCCCAGTGATTGAGCTAGCGTCTCAAGATAATGCCTATAGATAGACGACCGCGTGGCCTAGTGGTCAGAGTACCTGACTTCGAAGCCGCGGGTCCTGGGTTCGAATCCCAGCCGGAGCCAACATTTGTGCTAAAACATAAATTGTTAGTTTTCGGGTCTGGTTGTGTTGCGATTGTCCCAGTGTTTTTGACACTGCATCCTAGCCTACCTCCGATCATATCGCATCAGCGTTATATCTGGCGCGGGTAAGGTTGCGACGAGTGAGGGCCTCTGTGTTTGCGCGTACACTTTGTGTCACTATAATATCTCCTGCGCAGTTGATGGCTCTCGACAGTAGTCGGAAGTTGTCGCCGTGGTCGAAATCGGCTAGGAGAACATCATAGATAAATGCACTAGGCATTTCTATTTTAACGTGAGTGGATTTTACAAGTTATAAACTTCACTTGCATAATACAACCAGTCCGAAAACCAACAATATGTTTTTGCACAAAATTTGACCACTAGCACACGCAGTCGTTGACTTTAACTTGATAATTTCAAGACGTTCTTCTTGTGACGATTGTGTGTGCACGCCTCAGGGCCGGGCGGTGCAGGCGCTGCTGTACGGCGTCTGCTCGCTGTCGGCGGCGCTGGCAT
The DNA here is from genome assembly GCA_019845155.1 of Luehdorfia chinensis. Taxonomy (NCBI): domain Eukaryota; kingdom Metazoa; phylum Arthropoda; class Insecta; order Lepidoptera; family Papilionidae; genus Luehdorfia; species Luehdorfia chinensis. The sequence goes on from JAHVAK010000390.1 coordinate 5,619,426, forward strand.
TGCTGGCTTGTACCGGAGACCCGCCGTGAGCCGCTGCCGCACTGACCGCACAGCTCGCCAACCGACCACTCACGCTATAGGATTCGCAGTACTATTGTACATCGTGGCAATGAAGATGCTTCCAGAAGGTACAATAGATCTGGATGCAGCGCTTACACATCGACTGCAAAGATCGCGCGCAAGCAAACTGTAATTTACTGGTGACACGAACCACTGTATTATTGTGAACACTTGGATGAGTGTAGTATACTCCCATAAAATGCTATATACTGGTGTGTGAAGACAGGGTGCCTTATAATTATTTTTATTAACTGTGTGATAATGACCTTAGAAAATGCTGCCAAATATCCATTGATATACAAAAAATCGAAGATACACAGTTCCATACAAACATCACTTCAAAGAGCGTCCTCGATCGATCAAAACTTAGAAATAATGGCAAAGATCACAAATTCCGATTAAATAAACGCAACGGTCCGTGATCATTTAGCAAAGAATCATGACAACATAAATAGTTAGAAGATGGTCACCGTTACAAGTGTGCATTTATTTATTTATATTTATTTTATTTTACGTTTATTTATATGTATGATATGTATGTATACCGTATATACGTACTACGTTTATGTATTTAATATATATTTATGTATGTAACTATATTTATAATATTTATGAGTTATTTAGGTTTTAATTTTTTTTCTTTCTTTCTTTCTCTGTTTTCCTTTATTGCTACACCTAATCAAAATCTCAGCACTCCATGGGTTGACTGGGAGAAAATGCCTAAAGGCATTAAGTCCGCCCTTTGTATCCCTTTATTGTAAAGGAAGCAATAAAGAGTTAAATAAATAAATAAATTTAACCCTACTAAAAATACCTTTTTAATTGAAATCAATATCGCTAAACGACGTTTTGACAGTCCTTGCGTTGACACGGCTGATGTGATTCTAATCGAAATGAGAGCATTATGCACTCTTTTTTTGACGACGTTTTTGTATATCAATGCAATTATCATTCTAAAATTATAGCGACGTATTATAATTAAAGTAGTACATATGTTTTATATAATTTTGTTGTAGTATAAAATCCCATTCATGTTATTTATTTAGATTTGTTCACGTTAAAGAGAAAAAGGAGTTGGATGCAACCTTCTTGGAGTTAGTTGTAATCTTACATCTTTGGAACCGTTGCATTTTGATCGCATTTATGACGGGGAGCGCTTTTTCAGGATTATTCCAGTCGCTGTATTTCACTATCGTACAATAAACAATATCGACATCACTTTGATGTTTGGCATTCCACCATTGTGCAGTTTTCCAGAAATGCTTTGCCAGACATGTTATGGAATTTTCTAGCTAGCGGTTTTTCCAGACCGATACGAGTTAGGGTTTCAAAACAAGATCCTACTACATTCTCATTGGCCGGCAACGCCGCCGCAATTCAACTCGTATTGCGGATATTCGCGTTCATTCATGAGCTGTTTGATCGTTTGCCCCTTGCTCTATATAAAAATTATGCATTACCGACAATTTATATAAGAATCGTTATAGTTTCTTGATGATAATGTCATAATGTTATAGCTACTCACTACATTAATACTTGCCATAAATTAAACAAATCTTGATATTTAAATGAAACTAATTTTACGGATTTTATTGCGTTTAATTTTTTACTATTTATAACCCGACGTTTCGAGTGCTTTACAGCACCCATGGTTACGGGAGGACAGAGGTGACAGATGTCCTGATGTCATAGTTAACCTGGGGTACCTTCAGCTTTTAATAATTATTTTTGGTCCGATGTACACAGAAAGAGCTAACTGTGTCTTGAAGTTCTGCGTAGATCGAACCAAAAAAAAAGAAAAAAAAATTAAAAGCTGAAGGTACTCCGGGTTAACTATGACATCTGGACATCTGTCACCTCAGTCCCCCCGTGACCATGGGTGCTGTAAAGCACTCGAAACGTCGGGTTATAAATAGTAAAAAATTAAACGCGATAAAATCCGTAAAATTAGTTTCATTTAAATGTGTAGTGTTCGCTTAAATATAAGAAATCATTAAATCTTGATATTGTAAATTCCTTATAATAAATGTGTCCCAAGCTCATCTAATATTCAATATATTGTATACAATTATTTATACTTTATTGTTCAACACCTTAAACTAAGGGTATCATTGGGCGGACTTAATACCTCATGGCATTCTCTGCCAGTCAACTCTGGCTGGCAGGTGCGAAATTGAACATACATACATACATACATAAGATCACGACTGTATACCATAAGGAGTAGTCAGAGACTGGGCACTCACTGCAAAAACAGATGACTGCCACAATCCACGTTTCACCAAAACAATATAATGCACTTGGTGTGATAGGTGGTGAGCCTATCGCCACCATGCGCTGTTGGGTGCACAGTGCAGTTTAATTCCTTACTCGCCTTTTACGAGATCCATTGGATGAGATGGAGTGGCAGTATTCTTTTAACGAGCCGCCACCGCACGGCGAAATTGAAATACAGTTGAATTATGTTACAAAACAGAATTTAATTTGTAAATCAATAATAATTATTAGCATTATATAACTTGAATGTTGCTATTCCCAAATGGGTAACATTTGGCATAGAATAATATAAATTACAACCTGTCAATCCACACATAAATGCCATTAATGACCATTGTATCTTGAATCATGTTGCATGTCTTATGCTGGTGGTAGGATTCCTATGCAGGCTACTGCTTCACAGCAGAATAACTGGCCCTGGGGTGGTACCTACCTAGACGGATTCCTGCATAGGAATCCTACCACCAGTAAATATCTGCGATAAATATCTGCGAACCATCCGCAAATACTATTTTGCTTAATAAGTTCAAGATAAATATTTTATAAATTTAAGTTTAGAGATGGCAAGCAGCCAACACAGACAAGTGTTTAATGAGTGTACAAGTTATACTTCACCCTGAGATTTTTTGAAGCTACTGTACGTACCTATCAAGGCTGTGATTCTGTAAGTTTATGAAAACGGAAAAATAAACGTTGTTTGATCACACCGAACATGTTTTTATTTAACTTCATCATTTCTTTCAGCGCATCACTAGTCTACTGCACATGAACATACTCCCATGGGTTGCCACCAAATAACCAACCAAACTTTACATCTCTCTTTTAGGCGGGGATTTTGCTATAGTTGCCGCGCTTGACAGGCGGGTTGGCAACCGCAGATTATTTATATAGATGTCCCAGGAAGATGCTGCTGCCCATCTCCTAGGTGGTAGATTCTCTTACGCCGCCGCCACCTCACGGCAACTTATAGAATAGACGTTTCAATGTGTTAAATTCGGCACAGTCACAACCTGAAAGTCCATCTAAAGTTGGTTGATAATGTTGTGTGTTCCGAGACACATTACAATCGACCTGCTTTTTTACTAAATTCCTTCAGTTATACATTGAGATAGTAAAAAAAAGTAAAGTAACATCCTATAAATGTCCCACTGGTGAGCACAGGCCTCCTCTCATTTCCGAGAGGGTTTTGGAGCTAGGCGTTCTTAACATGTCGTCGAAATATTTTTTAATTCTAAGACATGCAGGTTCACCGCCGAGCACGTAAATCAGCACTTAAATTGCAATAACCAATTTTTCGGCACCGGGAATCGAACCCAGGTCACTCGCGATTCTCTACATCAATTATTACTTCGTATGTAGACATCTTGTTACAAGTGTATCAATACACAAATATTCCGTGTGTTCGACTCCCGCGCGGTATGCCCTGGGTTCAAATGGCCCTTCAAACCGAAACACAGTAATGGTTGCACTCTACTGCTTCACGGTGGTATTCACCTAGACGGGTTCCTGCATAGGAAGCCTACCACTTGTTCCACTACTTCCTGTTGTGGCTTTTTCTGTGCGATATCAGGCGGCTTATAGCCTGTTTATGTCGCAGTAGTGTCAGTCGTTGAGTGGTAATAGAACCAGAGAATTCATCACCTCATCTCATCCCGTGGAGTAAACAACAAAAAAATTCGTGTCATCGTGCAGATGAAGCTACTATGCCATCATCAATTGCACAAATAGAGCATCACAAATATGCTAAACCTTTAATAACAACCAGCGCCTAAGCTACGAAGGGTCAGGTACTGCAGTCCCAAATACATTTGCCTGACTTACTTGTGCGTGTGTATATATTATTTTTTTATTTGTGTATGTGTAAGTATTCATATGAATATATATTTCCATTATAGTATTTTAACCGTTTTTTAGCCGTGTGGTGACGGCTCGTTAAAAGAATACTATCACTCCATCTCATCCAATGGATCTCGTAAAAGGCGAGTAAGGAATTAAACTGCACTGTGCACCCAACAGCGCATGGTGGCGATGGGATCACCACCTATCACACCAAGTGCATTATATTGTTTTGGTGAAACGTGGATTGTGGCAGTCATCTGTTTTTGCAGTGAGTGCCCAGTCTCTGACTACCCCTTATGGGATACAGTCGTGATCTTATGTATGTATGTATGTTTAGTATTTTATGCTGCATCTATCACAAGTTCTCACTACACCATGGGTTAGCTTGTAGAGAATGCCTATAGGCATTAAGTTAGCCCGTTTTTGTTTTAAGCTTTAGCAATAAATATTAAAACTAAATAAATAAATAAATATCCGTATCCATATCTAGATTCAAACTTTCACATCCATAACATCCTTGCCCTAAACCATTAAACGCCAAAAGCCTAATCATTTAGGATACGGACTACGTAACGTGTCTTCGCAGGATCGGGTCCGCCATTCGACTATTGTCGTGAACCATCTCCTACCACTAACTTTTAAGTTTAGTTGGAGTGGTTCAACAGGAATATTTAGTAATGTTAATGGCATAGCTAGAATTTTTTTTAAATAATTCGACTTTGCTGAATAGAAAGTCACGAAAATTTAATTTTTGTTTTTAAAATCAATGAAACAACTATAAATTACAAATATCTTTATTCGATAAATATATAATCATTAACAAATAATAAGAAAATTCAATAAAATATATATTACTTCCAAAACCCTGTAATGAAGGCACTTTATTTTCCTTATTTATTTTTACGTATTTTAATTTGTATTCTAAAACCATCTGTATTCGGATTTGCAGAGAACAAACACTTTGTAAATATTTGTAAACATTTAATTCTTAAAATGAAATATTTTTCACACTGATTTTTGACATTCTACTTAGATTATATATTAAATCAGCGTCAGGCTCTATCTCAGATCAACATCATCTGGAGAACATTTTGATCCAACCATAGGGCAAGCACAAGGTTTATTTCTTTTTTAGGTTAATTTTTATTGTTTCACGACTGATTTTATTTTATGCTTTTATTCTCTTTTATTATTATGTAGTATTATGCGTGTATTGTCTCCTAGCGCGACAATGTGTTCTTTCTTTCAAAAAACCGAAGCAGTAGTTCTCAATGCAAACCTAATACACACGATTCTATGCACACAAGCATCTCTAATACGGTCAAACATTACATATACGTAGCATCAGTCAGTCTTATTGTTTCCAACTACAGTTTATCACATTCAATGTTGAGCGTTGCAAGATTGCCTCACTCCAAAATAACGAAACCATACACCTATATTATTATGTTTTTATTGCATTCAAATTCGGTTTTAAATGGTAACATTCAACAGACATCATTGCCACTCGTTATATCTTATAATGAGTAATAGATAGTGATACAAAACTAAACCTATTAAACGGATCTGAAAATCAACATAATATATATGAAAAACTGATTAAAGTTTTGTTCAACCAATGCAAAGTTCAAACCATTGCTTTTATAAAAGTTTTAAATTGAACTAGCTACTTTAAATCAAAAAATAACAACCGTTACAGGTACCGGACGCACAGGCCATCCGCTGCTCACCCATAAATAAAGGTTTCGGCTAAGCGCCCTCAGCGCTCTGTTACTCTTCAATCAGGTGAAGCTGTAAAAGCCTTCGAGCTAACAGTGACCTTCAGTCCTAAAAAAGTCCTAAAATTCATAGTTCGTTGGTGACTTGAGTTGCATTTAAGATCACAGTATACTCAACGGTGAAGGAAAACATAATGTTGTAACTTGTACTCGTATTAACTATCGACGCGACGTAGTTCCCGTAATTATGCCACCAGCCGAAACTTATTTTACAAGTTTATTGAAATATCAAAATACATAGACTTCGTAACATCTAATGTTAACTACGTCGCTAAAAACTAACCCGGTAGTAATACAAAAGACAATCTTATAGTCATCTAAGAAAACCAATTTAAAATTTAAAATCCTATAAAAATCACTAAAACCATAATGTTTTCTTTTATTTACGCGAATATTACACATTTAAATAAAACTACTTTTTTACGGATTTTATCGCGTTTAATTTTGAACTATTTTTACCCGACATTTCGGACGCTTTACAGCACCCATGGTCACGGGTTATCACTAAAACCAGTTTACAAAATACACTTGCTTTTATATAGCTAATATTATGTGAATGTATGTAGTTGAGCATCAACTTAGTATTTTTCCCTATCGATCTATTATTGAACATTTTATTGTACATCGTCGATAATAACAGTCTAAGCACCTCTGATCTCATTTTATGATAATTAATTAAATATTTCTACTAAGCATATTGATTTCCTATATTTACGCGAACACTACACATTTAAATGGAACTAATTTTACGGATTTTATCGCGTTTAATTGTACCATTTATAACCCGACGTTTCGAGTGCTTTACAGCACCCATGGTCACGGGGGGACTGAGGTGACAGATGTCCTGATGTCATAGTTAACCCGGAGTAGCTTCAGCTTCTAATTATTATTTTTGGTCCGATCTACGCAGACAGAGCTAACTATGGTTGGGATGATCCAGAACATGGTCACAGACTACAAACTTCCTGGAGCGACGATGCTTCACATCAGCTAATTAAATCAAAAACCAAGCATACCACTGCAACACTTCTAGATACAGTTAGCTCTTTCTGCATAGATCGGACCAAAAAGAATAATTAAAAGCTGAAGGAAGTCCGGGTTAACTATGACATCAGGACATCTGTCACGTCAGTCCTCCCGCGACCATGGGTGCTGTAAAGCGCTCGAAACGTCGGGCTATAAATAGTAAAATTAAACGCGATAAAATCCGTAAAATTTGTTCTACTTACCACTGAACTTCGATTCGCTGCAAAAATTCATTGATACATTCGAAGGCCACGCTAAAACAGGCTTATTGTGACCACATTATAACTTAATTTGATTACTATAACAGTCTGACAGTAAATTATGTACAATTTAATTTATTGTTTGTCTGTCATATCTGCAAGCCTGCTTGATTATGTTACATTTTATTAGTTATCCTCGCAAAAAATCAAGAGGAGGACCTTGTTCACCTACTGTACGTAATATATCGTATTTACTTATTAATTATGTTACAGTTATCGATACACATTTAACTTATATATCACAAGTACTGCTCTACATGTGTGCAAGAGAGAATATCGTTCAAAGATACAAGTCTCAGTTAATAATGATAAGATTATGACAGCCATTTGCTCATTACAAAATTAATAAAGTGCTAATATGAAAGTGCTGTATGCTAAATAAGTAAAAAGTTTACTGAAAGAAAGTTAATTCGCTGATATCCGCATGCAATATTTACAAACTGCTAACGGATCTTAGCAAATTAAAAAAACCAATGCCTGATGTATTAACTACAGAAATCATTAGTTTATTTAAAAATCTACATTTGGTTCTAGTATTTGCCGGTTGATCACAGTTTGCCCATACGTTGTCGATATTATTGAGCTGAGACTTATTGTGTGAAAACTGCATCAATCCCTGGAATGTGATGTCTCGAAAGTATTCCGAATATTAGAGAATCTACCGTCCCATCCAATGACCTTCTATAAATTGGTATTGTGTATAAAATGTCATTGGTCCCATCTCATCCCGTGGGTGTCGTAAAAGTCGACACAGAGATTATAAAAACAAAACGATAGTACGATCGGCAATCGTGTGCCAAGATTGGTATTTACGAGAGATCCTTCCAAGTTTTGACAGACCTATATCTTTCTTGGACTATTTAGTGGTAATGTCATTGAGTATCGTCAAAAAATAATCCAGTGATATTACTATTTTAGATTATATACAAATGGTATTATGTTACGAAGAGAACATATTTTAAATACTCGTATTATCAATAAATAAAAACGTTTCCGTCACGGGACGCCCGGCAAATTTGATGGTTATCAAACGAATTTGTAATTTAAAAAAAAAATCAAAAAATAATTATGGAGTAAAATAAAAATATTTCAAATTGTATTTGTGTTGCGAAATTGTAACACAACATAATTATTTTAATTAATGAGAATAAAGGCGCGGTTTTTCTCTTCGCTTATTAATGTATTGAAAACAGTGACATCTTTCGATCTCGTAATGAACTTGTTAGCCACTTCGTTAATCGCGTAAAATGCTCGGTTTGGAACTAGATTCTCTTTTGGTGCTTAAATGTAATTTAAAATTCTAATTTATTTCTCCAAATAAAAAAGCCTATAATTATATATTTAACGTTATCATTTGAGCCGTACATTTCCGTCACGGCACACGGACTAAGTCAGTACCCTCAAGGCCTCAAGGCGTGAAATAAATAATCACATTCAATTTCGGCTTATGACTGGCCTACCTTGTGGCCTTAATCTAAGCTCGAGCAGAGTCGAAACAGAATATTGAGGTACGAGCTGCACCACTCACGCCTCCGCATCGACGTCCCGCGACTTGGTGCCGGCCAGCGGCTGCAGCTCGGCAGCGGGGCGCGGGGGCGGCGGGGGCGGGGGGCACGCGCAGGCGCGGGTACACGATGCGCAGGGCCAGCAGCGCGGCCAGTGTGAGCGCGGCCGTGGAAGCGAACGCGGCGGCCGGTCCGCGCCGCGCGTACACTCCCGCCACAAACACCGGGCCCAACGCTCGCGACAAACAGCCTGCACCCGTCAGCACGCCCATCCACACGCCCTGCATTACATCTTTTTTTGAAATAAAGCACGAGACGGGCCGATCGTTGACCTGACGGTAAATGCAATGTGTTCCCGTAACAAATGCTATGTAATCTAGAACATTTCTGTGTTGCACGACACTGCTCTTGTCATCCTGAGACATCAGTTCTTACTTATCATATGCCCAGAGATTAAACTAGATATCAGTGCCGTTCAGACCGAAACACAATAATTTGCACACTGTTGTTTAAGGGCAATATAACTGGCACTGCATTAATTCTACACTGAGAGACTAGAAGGACTCCTATGCCTGCACTGGAATCCTACTAGTCTAGAAGGCATAGGAATCCTCTCTAGGAAAAGTAATCCATCCATTCATCATCCATCTCCACTGATATTTTACTTTCCGCACAGTACGTGATTCAGTGCAAACATTTCTCTGACACTGCATCCTAGCCTACTTCCGATCTTATCGTATGAGCGTTACGGCGGTGCGGGTAGGTTGGGATGGATGAGTGCCTCCGTGATTGCGCGTACACTTGTGGCACTATAATATATCCTGCGTAGTTGCAGCAGTAGGAATAGTAAAAAAAAATCATCCCCTCCGACAAATGGCGGATTCGAATCCATAGTTTTCTATAAATATGACACATTACCTGCGGTCTCGGGCCCAGCACTTTGGAGAATATGGTCTGTATAAGCGTGACGCCTAGCGGATAGCCCACCGACACGCAGCCGTACGCCAACAAGAACTGCGTCAGCGTCAGCGCGCGGGACTCAGCGCACCACGGTTGTGTCGCCTTGAAAAAGTTATGTTGTTGTTAATTGGTTGTAAATTATGAGTAGACATTAATTTATGTATATCAATCCTATGTTTAAGATAAGGTACATAAGGCGGCCTTATCGTTGGAAGCTATACAGCAAGATGAAAAACAAGAAAAAAGGGAAAAGAGCCGTTGCTACTCGCCTAGAGATAGTCTGGTAAAACGATTTGAGAACGACGACAAAATGGATATTACGCAAATTTTGAAAACAAATTTAAGTCTCAATAAACAAGCATTTTAAACCAAAGGACCTAGTACTGAACCCTAAGTAACACCGAGTGTTATCTTACCAAAATTAACTCAAGAATATTTGTTAACTATAATTTGACTTTGAATTATGATCGCTATGTATACCAAGACATTGCAAATATCGTGTAAAATACTGTTACTTAATTTATCAAATACATCAAAATCTTTGTAATTTATGTCTACTTCCTATGATGAAGGATATAGTAAAAGATCCAGTAAAATAAGTTTAATGTTTACATTCAGGTTCAATAACAATGACAATTGCATTGTGGTTAAAAGCTAGCCAGGCGTAAATGCTTTGGCGGAGTTAAATTCAAAAGGTATACAAAATGAAATCAATGTGACTTTGACAAACGACATTTTCAAACTGAATCTTAATAGAATTTGGATACTATGTATGATGTGCACAGCCGCGCGTGCAATCGCATACACAGTAAATCAAATACGTACCTGTGGGCAGCCGCCGTGCGCCTCCGCGGCGTCGGGCGCGGCTAGCGGCGGCGCGCCCGGCCCCCACGGGATGCAAAGCAGCGACGCCGCGGCCGTCGGCAGGAACCCGCCCCACACCATCAACGCTCTACAACCGCACTATGAATCAACTATCGACACCACACTGATCCAAGCAACTTTACACCTTATCGCGTCCAACAATAAGGAAGGCGACAATTTCCGGTTAAAATTGATCACCTCATCCCATTACTATTGCGTTACATTTAAAGTTAGAAATACGAGTACATAAATTGGCGGTTAAGTTTATATTTAGGAATAAAAGTCAGTAATATCAGTGTTTTTGACGGAACTACCCCTTAGGTAGTAAAATAAGGGATGACATTTTGTATGCGAAGTACATCGTTTTTGATTTGTTATGGAAATTGTGTTTAAGCTTCTGTTCATAAATAAAAGTAATTTATATCAGCGTTTTTGTAATTGCATCTCCTAAGGAGGTAAAATAACGGATGAAAGTTTGTATGGGAGGTGCGTCGTTTTTAAGTAATAAATATGGAAATCCGTGTTTAGTACTTCTATTTAACGTTCCTCGTACTCAGCGTTTTTGAAAATTAATCATAAAGGCACGGACAGACGTGAAAATAAAATTACAAAACATGTATAGAAACCGTCGGGTACAAAAGAGATTCAGATGTATTTGTGAATACAAACACGTAATGAATATAAATTATTGAAATATGAACTTTATATAAATATTCTTATTCCAAAAATTATAAGACGTGCTTTTTCAAAATCAGCCATCTTAAAGTTAAAATTAAATATTTAAAAAAATCACTCGCCTGAACAGGGAAACGAACGAGTGCATTTAACGACAACAAATACGTCACCATAACAAGGATTAAATACTCGAGAAGTATGCCTTAAATTAGAGGAAAGTCACATTTAATGTTTTTTCTTCTAATTTGTAAAAAAAAAGTAACCAACATTTTTGTCAATGTCAGGTTCATCTATTTCTCAGTTTTGATGATTGTGGGCAGATTTTCCCACAGACTGCTGTTCCTACTGTAAGAGATGGAGACTACTTATTTTGGACCCTATCTTTTTTATTAATGAATCCCAGGAAAAGCATATGCTGGGGCAAATTTGTGCCTACATTTCTCGGATTCTATCTCCAAGCCAAGCTGAGCTTCCATACGTGCTGAGAAGGTGACAATTTTCTATAAGGCTGTCGTTCGTCATGACTACGAGTATCAAGAAGTTCCAATGTTACCTTAGTCAAAACGGACTTTATCTCCAGGTTTTGGACATGGTCAAATTTCGTGTCGCCTTTTCTCGAGTTAGACAATTTAAAGACATGTAAATTTGCTCTCAGGTCTGAATTCAAAATGTAGTAAATTGTGAAGTACCATGAATAATTTGTCAGTCTCTTTAGTTTTTATTTGTTTACGCTGAACTAATTCCTCGCATCTACGGAAAGGTAAAATAAACGGCATGTGGAGAGAGGATTACCAAAAAAATCTAAAATTTGAGAAAATTCGGATGGCTTCTGAGATATTGGCGATGGGAAATTGCATTGGGGTCAGTCTAGTAATTTAATAAACTGTGAAACAGTGTAATGGTTTGAACTGACATATCCGAACAGAATCGTCGAAAGTGACAGATAAGAAAAGGCGGAACAGTAAAAACAAAAAGACGATTTATTTCGTATTTTGCGACATCAAACAGCCTGTTTTTATGCATAGGTTACATAGGTATGCAAACAATAAATAATACGAATTATAAATAATTTTTGTGTTTACATAGTTGTGCAATTGACAATGACAGCTCTCTAAACGCGTCTAAAGAACTGAACGTCGAAAATTGGGTGTTCAGAATTTGAACCGCGTTTAGCATTGACTGACAAACTGTAGCATTGAACTCAGTTAAACGCTTAAACTTCGTTTTTCTTGAACTGATCGCGTTTAGTTTCAACGGTGAAATCCGCCCTTAGACTTCCATTCATGATTCAAATCTCTCCGCAGATGATAATTTTGTAGCTTTTAATTTAAGATTTTTATGGTAGCTCAGGGGCTAGGCGCTCGTTTTAAATTTCATAGTACGCGAGTGACCTGGGTTCTATCACCGGTGCCGGCACCTCTAAAAATTGTTATTTTAAGTGCTGACTTACCACGTCTTCGGCGGTGAAGGAAAACATCGTGAGGAAACCTGCATGTCGGAGAAATAAAAAATATTTCTAAGACATGTGAAGTCCGCCAACCCGCATTAGAGCAGCGTGGCGGATTCTTCCTGGCTCCAAAACCCTCTCAGAAATGAGAGGAGGCCTGTGCTCAGCAGTAGGACATTTATAGGCTGAATCTTTACTTTTTATTTTTTATTTATTTTTATTATTTTTAATAACTTGTTTCGTTGCATAAAGATATTCTTTTGAAATTGTTTATTTACTCTTTCAGTTTAGCCTTTCGTTTTTTGTTATTTATTTATTGCGTTAGATTTTTCTTGTCATGGCAATATTAATACAAAACATTTTGTTTATTTTGTTTTAACCAAAAATAAATGTTTAGGTTTTTTATGTAGGAATAATCATTTATATACACTGTTAATCAAGGTAGCGGTATACCTACTTACCTACCGATACCTAAGCGGCTTACTGATTACACTGAACTTTATCTATTTTAATATATTAGTTGTGCATTATGAAATTATGATTGATTCTAATACCTGCCCGAACCCTGACCCTTACTTTCTTAGAAAGAATCCTCATGACAATAGTCTACTAAAGTTTAAATAGATTCGAATCAATAAAGCCCTGGCCGTACTCGCCGTAACGCCTTTATTTATAAGCCGTACCACAGATAAAAATTACTATTTTAATGCTATCGGACGCTAACCCACTTTACGATATCATTACTTTAAAAGTTTATTACAATCGCATGCGATTAATTTAAAGTTATCCGTTAAAGTAAATACATAACAGAATGGTAATAATAAGCCTCTGCTACGGAGTAATAAATAAAAACTGAAATTGAAAATACATTAAGGAAGAGGCGAGTAAGGAATTAAACTGCACTGTGCACCCAACAGCGCATGGTGGCGATGGGCTCACCACCTATCACACCAAGTGCATTATATTGTTTTGGTGAAACGTGGATTGTGGCAGTCATCTGTATTTGCAGTGAGTGCCCAGTCTCTGACTACCCCTTATGGGATACAGTCGTGATCTTATGTATGTATGTATGTGTGTCATTCTGGGGGCATTTTGCCACTTTCGCCACGCCTGGCAGGCGGGTTGGCAACCGCTGTTTATTTATTCAGATGATCTAGGAAGATTCTGCCCATCTCCAGGTTTTAATTTTCCCTCTGTCGACTTTTACGACACCCACGGGATGAGATGCGGTGGTAGATTCTCTTAAGCCACCACCACACGGCATTGTTATATTATTACTACCTTCATGAATACAAATACACAAAACACAATTCTGTAAATATCTTTCTCTGAGTCATACATACCGCTCCTCCACGAGCCTGGTGAGCGGCGGTATAGCGGCGAACACGAGGCAGGCGACGAGCGCGCCGGCCGACATGAGCGCGCCCATGTACTGCAGCGCCTGCGCCTTGTCCCAACCGAACTGCTCCATCGTGAGCGTGGTGGCCAGCGTCTCCAGCAGCACGAAGTTGAACACCAACACGAAGAACGCGCCCACCAGCATCCAACTGCTTATGTAGTCCGGTTTCAGTGATTTCAGCACTTCTTTCTCTGGAAGAGTTAAGTGTAAATAATTAAACGTCGTTCAGATGATGATGCCCTGTGTTAAAATTAATTGGTGCGCATGTATGTTACTACTGTCCAACGCATCTATATGACATTAGTAAAATAGCATAGAGACTAAAAGTGGATGAATGGAAATGGATGTAGAAAAATGGAAAGAAATCATTCGAAAAAAAAATATAACAGTAACGGAACGGAACTGGGTGGGTAATCTAAGGATTAAGAGAACCACCCCACCACCCCTCTCATCCCATCGTAAAAGCCGACAGAGGGACAATGAAAACCAGAAGATGGGCAGCAGCATCTTCCTGGAACATCCGAATAAATAAACTGCGGTTGCCAACCCGCCTGCCATGCGTACAGCAACTTTTATAGAAATCTATGGGGGAGGTCCTAAGTTATGCAGTGGACAAGTGATAGGCTGAAATGATGATGATGATGATGAGCCGTGGCAGCTCAGGATAGGCGCTCGTTTTAAATTTCATAGTACGCGAGTGACCTGGGTTCAATTACCGGTGCCAGCACCATTAAAATTGTAAATTGCAATTTTATGTGCTGATTTACCACGTGCTCGGCGGCGAAGGAAGACATCGTGAGTAAACCTGCATGTCTGAGCATTAAAAAAAATTCGACGAGACGTGGAGTCTGCCAACCCGATTTGGAGCAGCGTGGCGGATTCTTCCCAGCTCAAGAACCCTCTCGGAAATGAGAGGACGCCTGTACTCAGCAGTGGGACATTTATAGGCTGTTACTTTACTTTTTTTTACCTAGTCTTAGGAATACTGAAGAGTGTATTATGAATTTGCGCAGGCAGATTCCATCAGATTGACTGAAGGTTCATGATCCAGTAGCGGCAAGAAATTTGTGGAGGAATAAAAAGTCACAATAGATCTTTGAGATCAAATAATATAACCAAAGTCACTCTTATTTTAAAAGACGTTAAACAATTTTGGTTATGGAATTAAGCTTTAATATTAGTAGATTAGTATTTAATGTACATATAAACTATGTGTGTATGTATATATATATATAGATTTTGTTTTTTTTTTCATGTACCATACGTGTATATGTCAATATTTTACTGGTGGTATAATTTCTATGCAGGAATCCGTCTAGGTATGTACCACCCCAGGGCCAGTTATTCTGCCGTGAAGCAGTAGGTGTGCAAACATTACTGTGTTTCGGTTTGAAGGGCACTGACAGCTAGCGTAATCACTGGGCATACGAGTATCAGACTTAAGAAAATGATTATTAATAATTTTGTTAAATGCACACTATGTCTTTATCTCTTTTAAACTGTCCAGTGGCAAGGCTGCTGAAAGAAATAAACTGCCTTTTGTACAAAATGTCTTATTAAAAATCTTATTTTTCATTTCAGAACTCCATGACATAATTTTAAAGTAATTGTTTATATTTATAATCTACTATTTCTTATTGTACATCCGAAATGGACAAACTGTTGACACCGAATCTTATTCATTTGTAACATCAATTGTACACAGTTTTGACAATAAATTAATATCTTATCTTATCTTTTTTATCATATGTTATATCATCATATTTTATCATAGTTTTTGTGTACATCATTTTTGTGTACTCTATGACTGGAGAAAATATTCTAGCTTACGCATTTAGACTATCAAGAGGCACGCATTTGTGAAAACGTCTTACCTGATCGATTCCCACGCTCCCGCACCGCCTCCCGTAATGCGATGTCGGTCTCCTGGAAGCAGCAGGGCAGCAGCAGCAACAAGTTTATGAAGCCGAGAGCGGCGTTGATGGCGCCGGGCGCACTGTACATATCGAGGCGCAGGTTCGGACCGTCAGAGGCGCCCAGCGGCGCCGCCGCCGCCTGCAGCGCTGGGCCGGCCACGAATCCCAGCACTTGCGCTAGCGACACGGCCGCCACAGCGCGCGTACGCTCGCTCGACAGCGTGGCAGCCGACAGGTACGCTCGCGCAACCGCCACGTTCGCTGCCACGTCACACACTGTTACGCACATGCCAGTCTTAGCTGCCGTAGTGTATGATTACATACATGGTGGTAAGAAGGCCGATAGGTGCCCGGCAGGTGGAACAGCACCTACCTCTTTCCTAACGGGGTGTTGTAAGAGGGGACCAAGGTATTCTACGGACCGCCTTTATTTGTGAATAACAGAATAACGACATAACATGCAATGCTGTCACTTTACTGCTCGTGGGAACGCAATGGGAAGTAAGAATTTTTTGACTAATACCAAAATGGCCGGGAAGTGGTTCGCCACCCGTCACGCCTTGTTTCCCGCGAGGGCCAAAAGTGGGTTACGTGAGTGGCCACTGCCGACCCCTTATACGAGAAAAATATGTGACTGTATGTATGTAAGTAAAGGTAAGACCTAAACATATTTTTATTGTTGTCAACGTTTGGCGAAAATTCCACCTGCTGTTGAGTGGTGATATGGTTTTAAACGGAAGACACGGTAGCCTAGAAGATACCTATTCAATATTGCCTTGAAGAATCACCTGTTATAGTGGGAATAACATATACAAAAGGAATTATAGTAGGAATCACCTGTTATACTCTCTCGCCCTGCGCCCCAGAAAAGAAAACGCAAAACGCTTTTGTAAACACCTGATTATTTACGATTACAAAAACCACCCGAAAACAAAATTACTATTTTGATACATAGCAACTTCTACTTACAAGAACTAATGCCAATTAGGAACCTCGCGGCCAGCATGCAGTAGAGCGCGTAGGGGCGCGTGAGGTGCAGCTGCGAGTAGAGCGCGGAGGCGAGCACGAACAGCGCCAGCGTGGCGGCCAGCGGCACACGCACGCTGCCGGCGCGGTTGGCCCACAAGCCCAGCAGTGGCGACAGCAGCAGCTGACCCAGCGGACTCGCGCCCACCGCCAGGCCCAGCATCTCCTTCTTCGTGCCTGGCTCCGAGCTGCAACGTTACGCATATTATTTGATGATGTTCTACTCTAAATATGTTATTTAATAAGTTTTACTGGTGGTAGGATTCCTATGCAGGAATCCATCTGCCTACCTACCGTACCACCCCAGGGCCAGTTATTCTGCCGCGAAAGCAGTAGTGTGCAAACATTACTGTGTTTCGGTTTGAAGGGCACTGTGAGCTAGCGTAATCACTGGGCATATGAGACTTAAGAACTTATGTCCCAGGGTGACGAGCGCAGTGTGGTGCTACACAGAAATATTCTGAGTAACACAGCATCTGTTATGGGCAAACGTTGCACTTACCATCAGGTGAACGCTTTGCTCGTCTCGAAACTTTTTTAAATAAAAAAAAGTACATTTTGCTACGTGGTAGCTTGCGACAGCTTGTGGGTATCTCGTCTCATCCGTGGGTGTCGTAATAGTCGACTGAAACTGCCTGTATAGTCACATGGCTTCCGTCGGGTGACAATTCTGTCACCTATCACAAATCATTGCCAGATCTAAAATACAGAGAACGGTGACAGGCCGCAGTGTCTATGCTGCAAGGAGTCTGTTACTGCGAACCTGCCAATAATAGAATAGAATATTGTTTTATGCAATACTAAGAACTAAGAAAGACTAACCAACTAAGAACCAACTAGAAATTCAGCCGGTATTTTTTCTTTTTAGTCATTTTAAAAATGATGGATAGGGAAATCCCTCCATTTTATGAGTAACCTACGTCCAACAGTGGATTAATTATTCGCTGATGAAGAAGATGAAGACCGGGTATTACAAGCAAGAACAAAGTATACTCAAATACTTTTTATTTATTAAACACACTACTTTTTTTTTGACAATGTCCCATACTAGGAGTTGTTTTGTTCACAACCATTCCCGAAAACCAACTGATTTGTGTTTTTTCAAAAATATTGGCCTTCGGCTGGGATCCGAACCAAGAACCTGTGAACGTAAAAATCAGGTACACTGAACACTAGGCCACGCGGTTGTTAAGCTACTCTTTATACTAAATTATAACGGTATGCTTGCACACTCATCTTTTTTTATGTATTATGTAATATTTATTTGGACATAATGAGCCAGCGTGTGGTAGCGGCTTAAGAGAATCTACCACCCCATCTCATCCCGTGGGTGTCGTAAAAGTCTACAGGGGGAGAATGAAAACTAGGAGATGGGAAGCAGTATTTTCCTGGAACATCTGAATAAATAAACTGCTGTTGCCAACCCGCCTGCCTAGCGTGGCAACTATGGCAAAATCCCTTCAAAATTAGAGCTACAAACTTTTGTAGCTCTAATTTTGTTAAGGGCCGAGCGCTGGCCTCAAATTTAATAGTACGCGAGTGACCTGAGTTCAATTCCCGGTGCGGGCCACGCCAACACACATTAGAGCAGCGTGGCGGACTGAAATGAGAGGAGGCCTGTATATCAGTAGGACATTTATAGGCTGTAACTACTACATAATGTGCAATTGTTGCAACCTTCAACTTAGATCGCGTTGTGGTATTGTTTTATAAAAAATATTTCTGTTAATTAGCCTCATTACTGCGTTATATTAAATTATGACCTTAGGTAAACAATGAGAGTGGGAATAATAATTAATTAAAAACAAATGTTTCTTTTTTATATCTTTTTTTTATAGAATAGGAGGCAAACGAGCTGGGGGCTCACGTGATGGTAAGTGATCACCGCCGCCCATGAACACCTACAATACCAGAGGAATAGCAGATGCGTTGCCGGCCTTTGAGAAAGGAAAAGGCTCTTTTCTTGAAGGTCCCTAAGTCGTATCGGTCCGGAAAAACTGCTGGCGGCAGAACATTCCATAAAGTGCAAGTGTGTGGCAGAAAATTCCGTGAAAAACGCACTGTGGTGGAATGCCAACCATCAAGGTGGTGACTATGGAATTTGTGGTTATGCCGTAAGGTGCGATGGTGAAATTCAGCGGCTGAATCTACTACGAATTATACGTCATACCGTTTAATATTATCTACTGGCAGAGTGGTATTGGCTTAAGAGAATCTTCTACGCCATTTCATCACGTAAAAAGTTTCAGCCTATAAATTTTCATTTCATCACGTGGGTGTCTTTAAAGTCTACAGAGGGAAAATAAAATGGTTTTGGATATGGAGATGGGCAGCAGCATCTTCCTGGAACATTTAAATAAATAAACTGCGGTTGCCAAGCAAGGCGTGGCAACTATGGCAAAATCCCCCCTAAATGAGAGCGACAACTTGTGTGGCTATCTATGGGGGAGGTCTTTGTTAAGCAGTGGACTAGTGACAGTTTTTTTATTTGATAAAAGTGACGGAACGAGCAGAACGTTCACCTGATGGTAAGTGCAACGTCTGCCCATAACAAATGCTGTGTCACCCAGAATATTTCTGAGTGACACCACACTGCGCCCGTCACCCTGAGACATCAGTTCTTAAGTCTCATATGTCCAGTGATTACGCTAGCTCTCAGTGCCTTTCAAACCGAAACACAGTAATGTTTCACATTACAGCTTCACGGCAGAATAACTGGTCTGTAGTGGTACCTACTTAGAAGGAATCCCCAGTAAAATCTTAATATGTTTTTATTATGTTTAGGCTTGTTAAGAGCTCTTATGAACGTCAAAATCCGGTTCAAAAAATGACCGTCTCAGAGAAGAACCGGCAAGAAACTCTGGGGACTCTTCTTTTCAATGCAATTTTACAAAAGGTCATTTATAAATTACATCATAAATTTAGTAGCCAAGGGGTTTGCAAGAGTATGAGTCCACACATCTTTGTCCTCTATATAATGATCTATTTTATAATACGATTTTTCTAATAATGTGTTCTTGACAATTTTTTTGAAATCTATGTTCGATTTTTGTGTCCCACTTTTAGGAATTTTATTATATAATTTTATACATTTTAGGTTGTTTTTTACACTAATGTTGGCTCGGGGTGGGATTCGAACTCTGGTCAGAAAGCGAACTGCTTGTTTCACAGGTACGATGCCAGAACTCGCCTGGCATCTTATTACTGTAATATAGCTGGAGAATTTGTACGTTTGAATGCGATAATCTAAGAAAATAGGAATCTTATTCGAAACATTATTTTTGCATTAGATAACATGTTCATTGAGAAAAGTTCTCGGTTATAAAACTTTGTGGCAGATCGCAGCACTAGGATTTGATACTGGCACTATTTCAGTTCAAACCTCTTTTGATATTTTGTATTTCATATTCTGTTTCTTGTGTTCTTTACGTTAAAAATTCAGAGAGAATCGACTCTGATGGTAGGATTCCTATGCAGGAATCCGTCAAGGTACCACCCCAGGGCCAGTTATTCTGCCGTGAAGCAGTAGTGTGCAAACATTACTGTTTCGGTTTGAAGGGCACTGAGAGCCAGCGTAATCACTGGACATATGAGACTTAAGAACGCATGACTCACTAACTAGCCTCATACTATTCAGTGAGTCCAATATATCCTGAATTTCATTTATCGGCTATCGTGAACAATATGGAACAATGAAAACGGCCAATGATGGGTTTCGCACCCACAATTTCACGCTTCGAACTGAAGCCGCGCGCTGAGAACCGACCATTACCGAAAAGGGCCGAACTGTGAACGTTCAGATCAGCGAGGCATCGTGCCGTACGATGCAATCATGTGTTCGGGTAAAGCCACGGGGCACAGCTTACTGTACAAAACAAAGCGTAGAATGCAAAATATTAACACAGATGTATTGTCTCGAGACTAAGTGATATCGGATTTATTTGCATATATAAATATACGAGTATTATCAGTATGCGACCGCCAGCACCAGTAAATAAAGATATTAAAGTACGTACTTGTAAGGCACGACCTGAAATTTCCTTACTCAGCAGTACTCAACGAGTGTTAAAAATACCTTATTATAATTAATCAAATAAAGCGTTACTTGACTTTTGGCGCCAACTCGAAAAGTTGCGGTAGTGTTTTTATTGAATTTTGTAATTTACTGGTAACCCCAGGGCCAGTTATTCAGCCGTGAAGCAGTAGTGTGCAAACATTACAGTTTTTCGGTTTGAAGGGCACTGTGAGCTAGCGTAATCACTGGGCATATGAGACTTATAAACTTATGTCTCAAGTTGATGGGCGCAGTGCGGTGTCACACAGAATTTTTTTGGGTGACACAGCGTTTGTTATGGGCAGACAGTTGCGCTTACCATTAGGTAACCGTTTTGCTCGTTTCATCACTTAATCCAATAATTAAAAAAAATGTATGTATTGTGTTTTGATGTTTAATGTTGATAGTTTATAATGCAGCAAGTGCTCGTTAAAGTGTACAGTGATTTCAAAGTTCAAATCAAGACCAAATTTGTACATTTTGTTTTCTCTCCATCAGTCCAGCAGATTTACAGTAAAAGTCAATTATCATTTTACTGTCGATCAAAATTTAGAAGATATATATAAGAATATACTTAGATAATATGTTACTTGACATATAATAAATAAAATAAAGCGTTCCTTTGCGATAATACTCTAATACACACAGCTGCAAAGAAACGAAGTTTTGCACTTGGATCTTTGCGAATGAAATGTTATTACTATACATTTTAACAATTTTATGTGGTAAATATTACACATTTAATAAAACTACTTTTACGGATTTTATCGCGTTTAATTTTTACATACATACATACATAAGATCACGACTGTATCCCATAAGGGGTAGTCAGAGACTGGGCACACACTGCAAAAACAAATGACTGCCGCAATCCACGTTTCACCAAAACAATATAATGCACTTGATGTGATAGGTGGTGAGCCCATCGCCACCATGCGCTGTTGGATGCAAAGTGCAGTTTAATTCCTTACTCGCCTTTTACGAGATCCATTGGATCAAATGGAGTGGTAGTATTCTTTTAACGAGCCGCCACCACACGGCTTTTTAAACTATTTATAACCCGACGTTTCGAGTACTTTCAGCACCCATGGTCACGGGGGGACTGAGGTGACAGATGTCTGAAGCTGAAGCTTTTAATTATTATTTTTGGTCCGATCTACGCAAAATGAGCTTACTGTGTCTTGAAGTCTTGCAGTGGTATGCTTGGTTTGCGATTTAATTTTGTTAATTATAGGATCCCAAGCCGGTGGTAATACCCAACCATCTTCTCATGGATGTTTTTAATTTCAATAGCCTCGCGAATCATCTTTGGTAAGAATCGGTGTTCTTTTGCAAGGATTTGTGGTCTATCAAATCTGATGTAAGGATTGAGGTGATCCAGAACATGGTCACATACTGTATATAAATATAATTTCGGTGATGTAATTGCTGTTAGCCTTCTTTGGCTGTTACAGCTTCATCGGATACTGGGCTCACGGGCCAGGGGCCCGCGTGCCAGGTTTGATTTGACCCAAACATAAATACATAAATAAACTCCTACAATAACCTCGAAATTCGGTATGTCGCGTTCGCTGCGTGCTTGCGGGATTAGAATATCTCAAAATGATTTTAAGTCGTCTAATGACCCTCCGGGGGAGGCTGCGGGCGTACAGTCGGACTGTCGACTTGTGTGTCGGTAACTCTGGGCGGTGAGAACCGCCCTGGAACACGGGTGTATCGTGTGCACGCGGTGTGATTTTCGACTGCTGCGCGCCGCTCTCTACGGCGGTTGCGCGTCGTGGTGCGTGTTATATTAAAGCTATTAACTGTGTGTACTGTAAAGCCTGGATCGTGACTGACCGTATCGTGGTGATCACATACTGCAGACTTCCTAGAGCGCCGAAAAAAATCATTGTATTTTGACAATGATTTTTTACAAAGAGAATTGTTAGTATATAAATTCCTTTCATATTAAATTACTATGTAATAACTACCAGGGATTTAGTTTTATTTATTACCTAGCTGTGCCCTGCGGTTTTACACGCTTTTAAGAAGCCACATGGCTGTGCCCCAGGGAATGGTCCTCGCTGATCTGCTGAGCATTCACAGTTCTATCTTTTTTATTAGTATAACAAAACGTTCACCTGATGGTGAGTGCAATGTCTGCCCATAACAAATGCTGTGTCACCCAGAACAACAAGTGGCACCAAACTGCGTCCGCCACCTTGAGGCATAAGTCCTTAAGTCTCATATGCCCAGTGATTACACTAGCTCTCAGTGCCCTTCAAACCGAAACACAGTTATTTCTACACACTACTGCTTCGCGGCAGAATAACTGGTCCTGGGGTGGTACCTACCTAGACGGATTCCTGCATAGGAATCCTACCACCAGTATCTTTCTCAATAAATAGCTGAATTGGGAGATCCTAACTGTATTCACCATCACAAGAGCAAATAAAGACGCGAAAATACAAGCACTTTTTGGAATCTGCTGCCGCCAGCGGTTTTTCCGGACCGGTATGACTTAGGGACCTTCAAGAAAAGAGCCTATTCCTTTCTCAAAGGCCGGCAACGCATCTGCTATTCCTCTGGTATTGTAGATGTTCATGGATGGCGGTGATCACTTGCCATCAGGTGAGCCGCTTGCTCGTTTGCCCCCTATTCCATAAAAAAAAATATATCGTACCCGCGACCCTAATGCCAATAACCTAGCTTTTATGCCAACCGAGCAAAATAAAGTTTGGTTGAATTAAAAGTATCTATCCTCCACGTTACCCTTAGGTTGTCCAAGTCTTTATTTGTCATCCTAATTAAAATTGAAAAAAGAAACCGTAATTTAATTTCGCGTCTCGCTCCTCATGACACGCGACTTATTTTGCGGGCGTGTGAGTGGTGAAACAACAACATAAACAACACAAAGTGCATTGCTTCTCCCGAATGCATTCGTTACGCGACGGATTGAACTAACCGCGAAGCAGTCACTGAGACGTGAACCGGTCGACCTCGCCGCTTCCTGTGAGCCGTGTCATTGGCTGCAGCGAGTCGCTGCATGGGAGCTGCGGCACGCATTTAAGAAGGCTCTGTAATGTTTAAGGCTATTGATAAACAGTTGAAGCTCGCGACTACGACCGCGTTGGATTTTTTTTTTTAAAACGATGCCCCACTGTAGGATTTCTCCTGTGTCGTGGGTACGTTTTACAGGCATAAATTCCACATGCACAAACCACCCAGACCCGGAACAACTATCTGTAGGCCATACAAATATTTGTCCCGTGCGGGAATCAAACCCGCGACCCGCGGCGCAGAAGCCAAGGGCTTAGCCACTGCGCCAACCGACCCGACCATATGATGGATGAAGTGATGAAACGAGCAGAACGTTCACCTAATGGTAAGTGCAACGTCTGCCCAAAACTAATGCTGTGTCACCCAGAATTCTGTGTGGCACCACACTGTGCCCATCACTCTGAGACATAAGTTCTTAAGTCTCATATGCTCAGTGATTACGCTAGCTCACAGTGCCCTTCAAACCGAAACAGTAATGTTTGCACTATACTGCTTCACGGCAGAATAACTGGCCCTGGGGTGGTACTACCTAGACGGATTCCTGCATAGGTTTCTTTAAAAATACCGTGGGGAATTCTTCGATTTTCCTGAATAAAAGAATCCAATCCGTCCGTCTCCAGGATGCAAGCTATCTCTGTGCCGAATTACGTTAAGATCGAGTCAATGGTTGAGACATTAAAAGCTAACAAACAGACAGAGTAACTAGCCGATGCAGACTTCGTCCGCCTGGATATAGGTTTCCTGACTATCCCATGGGAACTATATGATTTCCCAGGACAAAAGTATCTTATGTCCGTACCCAGGATGCAAGCTAACTAAGTTAACGAGCAGACAGAGGGACAGAGAGAGTTATATATATTTTAGTGAAATACAATGTTAGCAGGGATCGAAGTGTAGTGTAGCCGACATATATTGAGTACAGTCTCACGTCCTCCAATCTTTCAACCTTCACCCGATCGGACAAACTGTACCAACGCATACGATATCCTGTTCACCCCACGCACACGAGATCGCTCGCGCACCCGGGCGTCTCACCACCCACAATGCCCGATACCGAAACACGACGGGGTTAGGTGTTGTGTGTAAAATAGAATCGAAAATAATATAACTATTTTTCTTCAATATAGAGTCACATTTTAATCTAAACAAAATCTGTAGAGTATAAAATAATTAAAATTGCTTTGCAGCCATTTCGAAACATTCTTAGTGTCTAGATACACTAGACATTTGTTTATAGTTTTCGCCCTTGCCCACCGCTTCTCCCACTGACTCTCTGGTTGACTGGTAGAAAATGACATATGGCATTCAATCCACCGTTTGTACAGTTAATACAATAAAGTGTAAATAGATAAATGAGTACGGTGAGGACTCACTGATCAGTTCTTCCACTTCTCTGGGTCTGGATGACGAGAAAACCAGAGGAAGTGTTCCTGTATCTAAATATGCTATTTAGGCACTCGCGAAAAAAGAGTCGCCATCCGACGGCGGACAGTGAGTGTATATAACTCAGTCCTCGGTACCGCAACGCACAACTATTTATATGCGCAATGTCTTTATGTTAGTCGGTAATGGCCAGTTGCACATCTATATACCGTACCTAGTAGTCAATGAAATACAAATTCATTGAGGTCAATAGGGCAAATGGAATTGCGATTCACCTATTTTTTAAAACATGAATGCACCTTTTCTCACAAGGGCTTTAGAGTAAATATAACTGCAGACACCCTTTAAAAATATATAAATATCAATATACGAGTATGTAGATCATTTACATAATACTCATTGAACGTAATTTTTTTAAGTTACACTGGTTCGCAAGGAAATGCCTCTGTCCTAAGAAAAACCAGTAAGAAATCCAGCAGGAATTTTTTTCAGTTATTTTAAACGTAATATACAATTACAGCAGTATTATATAGATGTAGAAATAGCTTGGCAGCGATCACCTCATACCCAAGGGTTATCATCATCCATGTATTCCTTAATATTATAACAAACCTTCTTAAAAAGTCTTTAAGATACTTGAACTTTTTGATTGACGATGGCACTTCTAGGATTTTTGTAAAAACGTATACATGCCCCATGGCATGTACTGACTTGTGAAGATCCGTTGGGGAATATTCGGAAAATCCCAATCTACCACAACTTATTCAAAGTCATTAATTACTAGAAAATATATCAGATTTTAGCGTAGTAAAAAAGAGGAAGAGAGAGGAGAGACACAGTCTTTATGATTTTAGAAAGATTTTTAGTTTATTAAGAAGTTAGTAAATAAGTTATAAATTTTCAAGACCTATCTAACGTGCCGTGTTGCCGTGTGGTGGCGGCTCGTTAAAAGAATACTACCACTCCATCTCATCCAATGGATCTCGTAAAAGGCGAGTAAGGAATTAAACTGCACTGTGCACCCAACAGCGCATGGTGGCGATGGGCTCACCACCTATCACACCAAGTGAATTATATTGTTTTGGTGAAACGTGGATTGTGGCAGTCATCTGTTTTTGCAGTGAGTGCCCAGTCTCTGACTACCCCTTGTGGGATACAGTCGTGATCTTATGTATGTATGTATGTATCTAACGATACCTCACACGCTTATGTGCACTGAAATTTTGGAAGCGAAGCTACTCGTATTTAACTGACGTTTGCAATGGGGAGCTAATGCAGAAAAAGTGAAACGTCACGAACGGAAGTCCGGTAGGAAATTGCCACGCTCCTCATCGGCCAGCACTTGTAAATTCGTATCTTCTTCTTCTTTCTTCTTATAATTTGGCGCATTAATGATGTTATCGTGGTTTCTTTTCATTTATGCATAAGTTAAAATTAAATATATATCTATTCCCGTGGGTGTCGTAAATGGCGACAGAGGGAAAATTAAAACCAAAAGATGGGCAGCAGCATCTTCCTGGAACATCTGAATAAATTAGCTGCGGTTGCCAACCCGCCTGCCAAGCGTGGCAACTACGGCAAAATTCCCCTCAAAATGAGAGCTTTTGTCAGATGTGACAGATTCCCATAGTTAATAGAATCAGGCGTTACTTTGCGGAAATCCATTACAATGAAGAAAAGTAAGTTACTTTGCTAAGATCCGCATGCAAAATATAAAAATGGTGTATATTACCTAGTTTTTTGAAGTGCACCACCCGCCCTCCCTCAGTAGCGTGCACAAGCAAACTAACACCGCCACCAGGAACCGCCACCAGGTACCCTCCACCAACCACTACAATACCACCACTAGATAATATACACCACCGAAGCCGAGAACACGACACGTGTTTCGCCCCAAAACGAGGCATTATCAAGCGTAATAGACTCTACGACAGGCGGCCGCCGAGTTAGCGGCGCGGTCAAAGAGCTGCCTATTTATACTACAGGTGACGCAAACGGCCCCCACCTACGACATTGCGATTACAATATCGTGATAGCGACCGCTTGCTCACACAATCCACCACCCGAATTACATAAGCAGCCGTTTGCGACCGAATTGATAGCAAACGACTACTTCGAGTATATTTAAACTTTAAGTACTGGATTTAAAGATATTTAAAAGTGGTGAATTCGAGACGTTTGTTTGTTCATTCAGCAGTGCAATGTTATTATTTTTATTTTTTATTATTTCTAATTGCTCCAGCACACACAGCCGAAGCCCCTTGTCGCAAATATGTAGGACTTTAAATGTGTGGTCGCTAGTTAGGTTATGCCCAGTTTCCAAAAGATGTTTTGCGAAGTGTGATCTGTCGGGATTGCAATTTCTGTACGCGGCCAAATGCTCCTTGTATCGGGTCCCGAAATTGCGACCAGTCTGACCCACGTAAACGGCGCTGCATTCACTGCAAACAAGTCTATAAACGCCGGATTTTTGGCGTTCATCAATTTTGTCTTTGACGTTACAAGCCCCACTCAGCGAATTGCTTGTCCTGAACGCAACGTAAATATCGTTACGCCTAAGAGTCCTTGCTATTCTCTCAGATACAGGACCCAAGTAGGTCAAACTGCTCACATATCGTCGAACACTTCGGGATGTAGCCGCGTACAGATCTTTGCGAACTATATGAATTTGTTTCTTTTTTATTATGGTGTTAATAATATTTTTTGAATAACCGTTAGAGACCGCAATCTGATAGATGATTTGGAGCTCCTTGGCATAATTATCCTCATTCAGAGGTACGGTCAATAGACGATTGACGTAACTATGGAAAGCGGCCAATTTATGTTGCCAAGGGTGACACGATGACGCGGGGATGACAGAATCTGTATGGGTCGGTTTGCGGTAAATTTGAAAATCATGGGTGCCGTTTTTATGGGATATTGAAATATCTAGAAAGTTAAGAGTACAGTCTTGTTCCAATTCCATCTTAAATTTTATTTTGGGGTGAATTTTGTTTAATTTATTAAAGAAAACGTCCAGTTGTCTTCGGGTACCTGTCCAGCAAATGATAATGTCGTCTACATATCTGTAGTAGTAAAGGATGTTTTTATTGACAACTATGATGATTTTAGTTATATGATTTTAGTTTTTCATAGTTATCCATAAATACATCCGCCATAAGAGGACTTAATGGGGACCCCATTGCTAGACCTTCTCTTTGTAAATAGAATTGGTTGTCAAACCGAAAATAGTTCTGTTTCATACAAAGAGAAGTCAAATTTAGAAGATCTTTTGTTTCCCCGGGATGTAGACGACGTTTATTAAAATGATCTGCGAGTATACGCAAACAGTCTTGTGGGGGGACATTTGTAAAAAGACTCTCAACGTCTAAAGATAATAGAATGGATTTGGGGGGTAGATGAATATCTTTAATTTTAGAAATGAGATCTAAACTGTTTTTAAGACTATAATTTGGACTGAAACCAGATTTCTCCCGAAGGAGGAAATTTAATTTCTTAGCTAGGGAATAGGCTGGGGCACCGATGTATGAGACAACTGGACGCATAGGTACGTTTTCCTTATGAATTTTTGGTAGACCGTATAAAATAGGTGCTCTGGGATTCATTGGAACAAGACTATCCCGGGAAATATTGGGACTGGGAAAAACGTAGGAAGCATTCTGTATGGATTCTTTAATGTTAATTGTAAATTTTTTCGTTGGATCGGAATCCAATCTCACAAAATCATCCCGTTGGATAACATCGTTAACTTTCTGACTGTATTCGCTACGATCCATGATAACAACAGTGTTACCTTTGTCGGCTTTCGAAATGACTAAGTTGTTATCAGTCAGTCTTTGTTTTATTGATTTAAGGACAGGGATCTCCGAGCTACTATTAGATCTCACGGATACAGCCTTAATTTCCTGAGCAACCAAACTCTTAACGATGTTATCCTTCTTCCCGATAACTACTGCCATCTCCGCGTCAACGGCCACGGTCTCTAACGATTTTTGTGATATGGATGGTGTTAAGTTGTATTTGAGACCCTTATGCAAAAGGGACATTTCATCATTTGGAAACCGGACATTAGAAAGATTTTCTACACGGGGATAAAATTTATGTGAGGATGTCTGTGTGTCGCAATTTTGTTTACGGGAAGAAGTGGATACTAAACGTTGTAATTTACGGGACTGAATCCGATACTTTAGATGGACAGCCATCGAAGCGAGATCTCTGGCCTTCCGATCCAATATATCGAATTCAATATTATGTAATTTATAGGACAGTTCGGAATATAATAATTTAAGATGAAGTTTCAAGTTATCTTTGATGGAAAACCAATGACGACACTCCTCACTAAGCCAAATTTTTTGAGCCCTCGATATAGCAACGTCAGCTGCCCGACTGTGTGTGCCAGAACGTATGTTAATATAATTAGGTATAACATGCTGTTGCTTACACTGCTGATTGAACCAAACATTCTGAGCAGCAAAACGATGTAATTTTGTCAGTTTAATGTAGAGTCTTGCCTGCGCGGCCGTGCTAGCCAATTTGATATAGTTAATAGAATCAGGCGTTACTTTGCGGAAATCCATTATAATGAAGAAAAGTAAGTTACTTTGCTAAGATCCGCATGCAAAATATAAAAATGGTGTATATTACCTAGTTTTTTGAAGTGCACCACCCGCCCTCCCTCAGTAGCGTGCACAAGCAAACTAACACCGCCACCAGGAACCGCCACCAGGTACCCTCCACCAACCACTACAATACCACCACTAGATAATATACACCACCGAAGCCGAGAACACGACACGTGTTTCGCCCCAAAACGAGGCATTATCAAGCGTAATAGACTCTACGACAGGCGGCCGCCGAGTGAGCGGCGCGGTCAAAGAGCTGCCTATTTATACTACAGGTGACGGAAACGGCCCCCACCTACGACATTGCGATTACAATATCGTGATAGCGACCGCTTGCTCACACAATCCACCACCCGAATTACATAAGCAGCCGTTTGCGACCGAATTGTGTGGTGGATTGTGTGAGCAAGCGGTCGCTATCACGATATTGTAATCGCAATGTCGTAGGTGGGGGCCGTTTGCGTCACCTGTAGTATAAATAGGCAGCTCTTTGACCGCGCCGCTCACATAGTAATAGTAGCTCGGAGATCCCTGTCCTTAAATCAATAAAACAAAGACTGACTGATAACAACTTAGTCATTTCGAAAGCCGACAAAGGTAACACTGTTGTTATCATGGATCGTAGCGAATACAGTCAGAAAGTTAACGATGTTATCCAACGGGATGATTTTGTGAGATTGGATTCCGATCCAACGAAAAAATTTACAATTAACATTAAAGAATCCATACAGAATGCTTCCTACGTTTTTCCCAGTCCCAATATTTCCCGGGATAGTCTTGTTCCAATTTATTTATTTATTTATTTATTTATTTTACTTTAATTAACACGGTTGGAACCAATTACATTAATTAAAGACAACCTATTCATTTTTCTCGCTCACAGAACTTCATACATTCTGACAATATTATTGGCCATTCATCCGCAAACAGGTCACACTCCGGTCTTGTGTCCAGGAGAGCGTTGAGTGCGGTGAGGACGCGAGGAACGGGTGAGTTAGCACGCGCGACGGTGCGCGCCCGCGGCACGGCAAACAGTTTGTGTTTGCGACTACGAGCGTAATTATTTGGCACGAATAATTGACATAGCGCGGCACTCAGATCTGGAGCGTCAATCCTCCCACGAATTATTTTACACGCCATTATGATTTGCTGATATGCTCGTCGAGTTTCCAATGAATTGTAACTGAGGGAGCCAAGGAGAAATTTGGTGGGATATAAATATGGATAATATCCATGAATGCGCTTGTAAAGGTATCTTAAGAAAACTTTTTGTACCTTTTCCAAAAGGAGCTTGTATGTACTTTCATATGGATTCCATACACAAGAACTAGCTTCAAGTTTCGAACGTACCAGTGCATTAAATATTAAGCGAATTACGGTATCATTGCGAAAGTCCCCAGAATTCCTAAGAACAAATCCTAAGCGCCTGAATGATTCCTTAGCCAACGCGCTTATGTGAATATGAAATGTAAGTCTTTGGTCAAATGTTACCCCAAGGTCCTTTATGGTGTTAGTACGAGTCATGACGTGATTGTTGATTTTGTAATTGTAACCGATGGGGTGAAACATTCGACCGAAGGACATTGTATAACACTTTTCCAGGTTAAACTCCATTTTATTCACAATACTCCACTGGAAAATAGCATCCACATCAGTCTGCAGTGCCACACAATCTGCTTCTGTCTTTATTTCTGTAAAAAGTTTTAAGTCGTCCGCGTAAAGTAAACATTTAGAGTGTGCAACGACCGTTGGGAGGTCATTAATCATGAGCAAGAACAGCAGAGGGCCAAGAATCGATCCCTGGCTTACTCCGGAACGCGTATGATAGGGTCGCGACTCGTATAAACCGAGCCTAACATACTGCTGGCGATCACGAAGGTAGTCTGCGAGTAGCCTAAGAAGACCTGGGGCGATGCCAATGGCTGCGAGTTTAGCAAGAAGCATATCGTTATTAACCCTATCAAACGCCCTCCGAAAATCGAAATAAAGTACATCGACCTGGTACCCTTTGTCAAGGCGTGCGGAAATGTACTCTACAAGAGATAAAAGATTAGTATCCACAGACCTTTTTTGTCTGAAACCGTGTTGCTCGTTGCATAAATATTTGTCCACTTGCGCGTACAAATATCTATGCAAAATGTTTTCAAAAACTTTTGCCGGTGATGATAAAATTGCTACAGGCCGATATTCTTCAACTGCCACTGCGTTTGGGCATTTTGGTATTGGTGTTACCCTCGAGAGCTTCCATTGTGGAGGATAAACTCCAACTTTTAATGCCAAGCTGAATATATGACACAGAGGACCACACAATATCTTCTTAGCACTTCTAATTATGTAAGGTGGTAAGTTATCAGGGCCAATAGCACTATTCGGCTTCAACTTTTTTATTGCAGTAATAACGTCTGCAGGAGTAATCTCCATCAAATTGACGTTATTACTGTTCTTATCATGATCCAGGATGTTTAAATTTACTTCAGCTACGTTTAATTCAGGAGCGTCAAGTAGGAAAACGCTGGAGAAATAGTTCGCAAACGCCTCTGCTGCTCCTGACCCGGAGAACGTTGTATTTTGGTAGACAATATTGGACTTAAAACCACCTTTTGACCGCAAACTAGAAATGTGTTGCCAAAATTTACATGGATTTACTTTTATGTCAGTCTCTATTTGTTCCATGTACTTACTATAGGCTAAGTTAATGCGAGATTTAAGGTCGGCTCTGAGATCTGAAAATTGGCGATAAGCTTCTTTAGAGTTAGTACGTTTGAAGGCAGCATGTAATTTTCTCTTACGTTTCGTATCCTGGATAATTTCACTTGTAAACCAGACGGGGTATCTTCTGCTTGCAGTGGATTTCCGTCGTTTCTTTGGCATACATAAATTAAAAATATTATAAATAGAGTTATAGAAACGTTGACTAGCGCAATATACATTTTGGGCTTCGAAAACATCGTCCCATGACAGCTCTGAGAGTAAGTGATTCATAAGTTGATAGTCACATTTCTTAAAATTCCAGTCTTTTACTGAATCAATATTACTTGGTTCGATAATATCAGAGTAACGCGCCGTGTCAATTCTTACCTCAATATCCAAAGGTGGGTGATATGAGTCTGGAGGGACTAACCCCATCGAGGCTGCGACCGTGACCTGAGATATGATGTCGCTATCCTGGACCAAAACCACATCTAACATACCTCCATGCGAATTAATCACTACATTCTTCTCACACAAACTACAAAAAGACAAAAAATAACAATAATAATGATTAATATTTACGGACGCACTTTTAAGATTTAAGTCACCTAGAATTACAAATTGACCATTCAAAACATGTATAAAATTTTCAACTTTGTTGAACCAGTTCATGTAATCAGTATCAGTGGCACTAGGTTTGATATATATAACACAAACAAAAATAGGGCGACCGTGCCAAGAAAAACTCGCCCACAGATCTTCTCCGTTGCTTGTTTCGAGATCACGCCGTCGTCTTAGTGCGATGGGCGGACGTGCAGCAAGAAGAACTCCACCACAAGCTGTTGGCCTATCACGACGGAGAATGTTCCAATCCCCGCAAATCAATTCTGAATCTTCTATCGACTCCTCAAGAAAAGTTTCAGTTGCGGCAATTAAATTATGCTCAAGTGCAACTATGTTACTACGCCATGATCTTAATTTGGTTTTTAAGCCACGGACATTCTGGTAGAAGACATATATGTTGCTAACCTCAATGCGTCGTCGCTGGGCAGCGATGCTGTTAGTTGCTTTGCGCGGTTGCTGGATCTCGAAAGGACCGAGGGTGAATGGCACGCTTCCTGTAGGTTATCCAAGTTTTTAATCTTGCATTAACCGGCCAGATGTCAATAGACAAGCAAGTATCAAAATAAGCGACAGGTACGCCTATCTTATAAGATTTGTAGTTCCCCTTTGGATTAAGTTCCTCTACCTTGCATGAGCCGCTTGGGCAGAGTTGGCGCAGATAATCTCGGATTTCCTCAGCACTAGACTCCATGTTCCAAAGGTGTATGTGTTTCCGAGCCTCGACGGCTTTTAGCGACGTTACAGTTGGTCCTGCGGTACCGCATAGTGAAGGTGGGCGACGACTTCTCTTCCTCACTTCGGTCCACTGTTGCGAATGAGCATCTGAGTCAGCTTCACAAGGGGTAGATGGCATTCTAATTTCATCAACAGCTTTAGCATCAGATTTTACATTTGAGGAGTTTGGCTTGGGTTTAGGGTGTCTTGCAACTGCTTGTGTGGTTATCTGTGGCAGTAAGTTGGTTGGAGTATTTTTCATGGCCGTCCGTCCCTTCTGTGGACGTTGCTTTACACCAGGGGCCGCCGCCAGCGGAGTCGGTTCAGGCGAGGACACTTTGGTTAGGGGATCGCATGGCGTGGCAGTGGCCACTGCTTTGATAGGAACTTCAAATAGATTTAATTTTCTGTGAAGCTTCTCCACCTGGACCGCATAGCCCTCGAACTTAGTTTCATACCTCAATATAAGAGAGACCGCATTGCTAAGCTGATCTTTGAGAGTCGACATTTCGTCACGCAGTTTGCGAATCTCACATGACAGATCACCAAAATCTTTCTGCTCCTTCACATTATCCGATGGTATCCTTTTTCGGAATGTTACATTCGGGTCACCGCCTGTCTTAGTAGCACAACAGCATTCGGGGCAGGCCCACGTACCTGTAGATTCGGACGGCTTTTTTCCACCAGTGCAAAGAAGATGATACATTTTGTTGCACCCATCTAATGTGCAAAGCAAAAAATCTTCATTTTCAAGTATGACGCCGTAACAAGCAGAGCAACTCATAATGTTAATATGAGGACAAAACAAAACTATTTGTATTTAGTAATTGCGTTAAGGGTGCGATGACTAATCGACGCCGGAGCACTGCGAGTTGTCGTAGGTCAGGGAAGCAACCGTTGCAAATATACTTTAAATAGTTTCTTGTCGATATCTTCGGTGTTTTATCACTAAATAACTTCAAACTAACTGCACAGTGCGTATTTTTCGATACGTAACAAGGTGATATAAATTTCACAATAGTAAGTGCACTTTTAACCAGTTAAACTTTAAGACATTTACGGAGCAAACAAACGAGATGTTGCTTGTTACACGGCGGCGGGTAGTTTTTGATCCCAGAGCACCTATTTTATACGGTCTACCAAAAATTCATAAGGAAAACGTACCTATGCGTCCAGTTGTCTCATACATCGGTGCCCCAGCCTATTCCCTAGCTAAGAAATTAAATTTCCTCCTTCGGGAGAAATCTGGTTTCAGTCCAAATTATAGTCTTAAAAACAGTTTAGATCTCATTTCTAAAATTAAAGATATTCATCTACCCCCCAAATCCATTCTATTATCTTTAGACGTTGAGAGTCTTTTTACAAATGTCCCCCCACAAGACTGTTTGCGTATACTCGCAGATCATTTTAATAAACGTCGTCTACATCCCGGGGAAACAAAAGATCTTCTAAATTTGACTTCTCTTTGTATGAAACAGAACTATTTTCGGTTTGACAACCAATTCTATTTACAAAGAGAAGGTCTAGCAATGGGGTCCCCATTAAGTCCTCTTATGGCGGATGTATTTATGGATAACTATGAAAAACTAAACATAGTTGTCAATAAAAACATCCTTTACTACTACAGATATGTAGACGACATTATCATTTGCTGGACAGGTACCCGAAGACAACTGGACGTTTTCTTTAATAAATTAAACAAAATTCACCCCAAAATAAAATTTAAGATGGAATTGGAACAAGACTGTACTCTTAACTTTCTAGATATTTCAATATCCCATAAAAACGGCACCCATGATTTTCAAATTTACCGCAAACCGACCCATACAGATTCTGTCATCCCCGCGTCATCGTGTCACCCTTGGCAACATAAATTGGCCGCTTTCCATAGTTACGTCAATCGTCTATTGACCGTACCTCTGAATGAGGATAATTATGCCAAGGAGCTCCAAATCATCTATCAGATTGCGGTCTCTAACGGTTATTCAAAAAATATTATTAACACCATAATAAAAAAGAAACAAATTCATATAGTTCGCAAAGATCTGTACGCGGCTACATCCCGAAGTGTTCGACGATATGTGAGCAGTTTGACCTACTTGGGTCCTGTATCTGAGAGAATAGCAAGGACTCTTAGGCGTAACGATATTTACGTTGCGTTCAGGACAAGCAATTCGCTGAGTGGGGCTTGTAACGTCAAAGACAAAATTGATGAACGCCAAAAATCCGGCGTTTATAGACTTGTTTGCAGTGAATGCAGCGCCGTTTACGTGGGTCAGACTGGTCGCAATTTCGGGACCCGATACAAGGAGCATTTGGCCGCGTACAGAAATTGCAATCCCGACAGATCACACTTCGCAAAACATCTTTTGGAAACTGGGCATAACCTAACTAGCGACCACACATTTAAAGTCCTACATATTTGCGACAAGGGGCTTCGGCTGTGTGTGCTGGAGCAATTAGAAATAATAAAAAATAAAAATAATAACATTGCACTGCTGAATGAACAAACAAACGTCTCGAATTCACCACTTTTAAATATCTTTAAATCCAGTACTTAAAGTTTAAATATACTCGAAGTAGTCGTTTGCTATCAATTCGGTCGCAAACGGCTGCTTATGTAATTCGGGTGGTGGATTGTGTGAGCAAGCGGTCGCTATCACGATATTGTAATCGCAATGTCGTAGGTGGGGGCCGTTTGCGTCACCTGTAGTATAAATAGGCAGCTCTTTGACCGCGCCGCTAACTCGGCGGCCGCCTGTCGTAGAGTCTATTACGCTTGATAATGCCTCGTTTTGGGGCGAAACACGTGTCGTGTTCTCGGCTTCGGTGGTGTATATTATCTAGTGGTGGTATTGTAGTGGTTGGTGGAGGGTACCTGGTGGCGGTTCCTGGTGGCGGTGTTAGTTTGCTTGTGCACGCTACTGAGGGAGGGCGGGTGGTGCACTTCAAAAAACTAGGTAATATACACCATTTTTATATTTTGCATGCGGATCTTAGCAAAGTAACTTACTTTTCTTCATTAGATTCCCATAGATTACACACGTTTGTAGTAATCTATGGGAGAGGCCTATGTTCAGCAGTGAACTATTGATAGGCTGAAATGATGATGAAGATGATGATGATGCACGCGACTTCGTCCGCGGGGAAATAGAGTTTTTAAATATGCCGTGGGAATTATTTGAATCGGATTTTGGGGTTCGAATTTTTTTTGCGCCGAACCGTAATTATTTTTCTAAAATTAACATAGCCTAATTTACCCGCTATAATTTCAGCTATCTGTCAGTGACAGTCCCGTTGAGATTGGTCCAGCCTTTTCGGAGATTAGCCGGAACAGACAGACAGAAAGACTGACAAAAATATTAAAAATTGTTTTTTTCTTAAAACTGCCGTATATACTTTCATAAGCATTGAGTAAAAGACTGTTTTTTTTTTATTTTTTTTATTTTATAAAAGTGACGGAACTAGCAAATCGTTCACCTGATGGGAAGTGCAACGTCTGCCCATAACAAATGCTGTGTCACCCAGAACAGTGTGACACCACAATGCGCCCGTCACTGAGACATCAGTTCTTAAGTCTCATATGCCCTGTGACTACGCTAGCTCTCAGTGCCCTTCAAACCGAAACACAGCAATGTTTGCACACTACTGCTTCACGGCAGAATAACTGGCCCTTTGGTGGTACCTACCTAGACGAATTCCTGCATAGGAATCCTACCACCAGTAAAATTATTTTTATTATTTTTATTTTTTTATTACAAACAGACACTTCGATTTTATTTATTTGTATAGATAAACCAGAGGAGATATCAGAGTGCAGTCCGACATTTCATATGCCTTTACATATTTCATGCGAGTAAGTGTCCATGGTAGCTCAGGGGCTAAGCGCTCGCTCTCAGTTTCATAGTACACGAGCGACCTGGGTTCGATTCCCGATGCCGGCACCACCAAAAATGTTAATTGCAATTTTAAGCGCTAATTTAACCACTTGCTCTACGATGAAAGAAATCATTGTGAGGAAACCTGCATGTCTCATAAATAATAAATATTTCAAGGAAATATGAAGTCCGCCAACCAGCATTGGAGCAGCGTGGCGGACTCATTCCGGCTCCAAAACCCTCTCGGAAATGAGGGGTCTGTGCAGCAGTGAGACATTAATAGGGTGTTACTTAATTTTTTTAAGTTTCCTATTGATACTTGCCTCCATCGCAGAGCAAGTGGTAACTCAGCGATCAGTATGTGTTAAAATATCATATTGTATATTACTTTACAGTCATATAAAGGCAGTCATAGCCAAGTGTCCGGCAGAGTAGAATAGCTTTCTCCTACCGAGGTGTCGTAAGAGGCGACTAAGGTATTGTAAGGAATAACAACATAATATGCAATGCTGCCACACCATAATATGAATAAAAATAAAATGGATCTTATGCATAGAAAATAAATGAAAATTCTTTATTTTTCATCGTAAGCAATATACGTTTCTTTTGTCGAATGTCAATATTTTACAATCTAATACCATTTCATAATGAGGTTCCTCTGACGGAGAAGAAACAAGTGGAAGAAACTCCGCTGGTTTCCTCTTAATTGTAATACGTTTATTTTTATGTTAGTCATATAAAGCTCGTGGGTACGCCATGGGGAGTAAGAATCGGAGTGGCGGACGTGGTTCGCCACCCAGGCCGAAAAGTGGGCTACGTAGCCCACCTGGGCTTTGCCTACCCTTTCTACCCCTTATAAAGGAAAAAGGTGTGACTGTATGTATGCATGTACGAGGGGTGATCCAAAAGTAATGATAATCAATAATAAACACAATGAATAAAATAAATAAATAAATTTATTTCTCAACATAGTCTCCTAGCAAGTCTATACATTTAGTCCATCTCTTTTCTAATCCTAAAATTCCCTTAGAAAAAAAATCTTTATCTTGACTCTCAAAAAAGTCCTCAACCGCGGCCATCACGTCGCTATCATCGTCAAATTTCTTGCCTCGGAGGTGTTCCTTGAGTCGTGGAAAGAGATAGAAGTCGCTGGGGGCTAGATCTGGTGAATAGGGGGGGTGTTCCACCAGCTCAAAGCCCGCTTCCTGAATGGCAGCCATGGCAATTGCAGCTTTGTGAACCGGTGCGTTGTCTTGATGGAACAGCACTCCAGCCCGCAGTTTGCCTCGCCTTTTCTCCTTAATAGCCTCCCGCAATCTTCTTATTTGTTCTGCATAGTAGGAGCCTGTAATAGTGGCCCCCTTTTCCAAGTAGTCCACCATGATTATTCCTTCAGCGTCCCAAAAAACAGACGCCATAACCTTCCCTGCTGAGCTTGACACTTTGAATTTCTTCGGCGTCGGTTCATCGGATCGTTTCCATGTCATCGATTGTTGTTTTGTTTCAGGATCAAAATGGTGGATCCAGGTCTCGTCCATGGTCACAAAACGTGACAAAAAATTATCCTTGTCTGCCTGGAACTTTTCGAGATTTGCTCTTGACATGTCGACTCGTTTCTTCTTTTGCTCGTCGTTTAACATTTTCGGTACCCAACGCGCGGAGACCTTTCTCATATGCAATTCGTTCGCAAGGATTCTTTGAATGCTGCCATATGAGATCCCTGTGACCTCAGCTACATGCCTGATAGTCACTCTTCGATCTTCCAATACAACTTCTTCAACTTTTTTCACATTTTCTTCAGTGAGGGACGTCGATGGGCGTCCTTCGCGGTGTTCGTCTTCCGTCGATGTTCTTCCCAACTTAAACTCCTTAGCCCAGCGTGCAACTGTGGAATATGGAGGAGAAGAGTCCCCTAATGTTTCCACCAAGTCGCTGTGTATGTCTTTGGTAGACATTTTTTTCAAGCAGAGGTATTTAATGACAGCTCTGATTTCGTGTTTTTCCATTTTGATGTTCACTCCTTGACAGTCCGTATTCAAATGAATGTAGCTCCCGGGAATCGTGGCCTATTTATATGATTTTTTTTCCCTGAACTAGTGGTTAACTGAGTAAGTGACTGAAATTTTTTTGTATTTTTGTGTGCACTAGAAATAACTGATTATCATTACTTTTGGATCACCCCTCGTATAAAGAAAGGCAACAGAATGATGTAGGTATTTGTTACTAATCGTTGAACAATCGACGCGTATTTAGTAACGCCCTGACGCGGCACCGGTCCACTGACCTGTGGCCGCTCGCCCTTTGTCCTGCTCCGTATGGGCTGACTTGCGCCGCACGTGCTCGCGCTCGGTCACATTTCACAAGCGCGCCCTTTGTTCTGCTCACAATTAATCAGTTTTTTTTCCGCTATCTTCCTAATGTAATAAAGCTGAAGACTTTAAAAGAAACAAAGAAAGATACGTCTATTTATTACACGCACACAATTTACTCACCGTGTAGTGGTCAAGCGTGGCAACTATGACAAAATGCCTCCAAAATGAGAGCTACAAACTTGTGGCAATCTTTGGGAGAGGCCTATGTTCAGCAGTGGACTAGTAATAGGCTGAAATGATGGTGATGACATAATGCCCGTGTAGAAAAAAACAGACAACACTGAAAAAAATATATTTAAAACCCATATTTCCATGGTTCAATGCTGTAAAAAGGACCGCCTCACAAGATATGTTAGGATGTATCATACTGCTATCATTTACAGTGGCATCCAATAATATAATTATAATAAATCTAAGACATATTTTTTTAAATAGGATTAGAATCGTCATCTTCGTCACCGTTTCAGCCTATCACAAGTCCACTGCTGAACATAGACCTCAATAATAAGATACTGAAATGTATAAATCTCAGATTTTTATACTCATATTATAAATTTTAATTTAAATATATATTATATACACATAATCATCATCATCTTTTGAGCCTATCAAGACATGTCGAAATTTTAATTTAAATATATATTATATACACATAATCATCATCATCTTTTGAGCCTATCAGGACATGTCGAAATTTCATTAATCAGTTTAGGCTTGTATAAAGCTCTTATGAATGTCAAAATCTACACCGGCTCGAAGAATAAGACCTCAGAGAAGAACCGGCAAGAAACTCTAGGGTCTTTCTTTTTATTCAATGCCATATACATAGTACATAATGTCATTTATAAATTGCATAAAAAGTACTGCAAGAACAGAGTAAGAGTTATTTCCACACATCTCTGTCCTCCATATAATGATCTATTTTATAATACGCTTTTTCTAATAATGTCTTATTGACAAGTTTGTTGAATTCTATGTCAGTTTTTTGAGTCACCCTTTTAGGAATTTTGTTATAAAATTTTATGGATCTACCAAGAAAAGATTTTCTATTTTTGGCCAACCTACCCACAGGAACCTTTTTGGAGCTCTCAGTAGCCCATTGTACAGGATACAGTCACCTTTTTATTTAATAAATACATGTGTTTCCGTACGTACATTATATTTTTATAAACATACAAAGATATTGACACAACGATACGGATACGACTAGTGTTGCCAGGTGTCCCGAGTTTCGCGGGACGTCCCGATTTATCCTTGTTCGAGACGCCAAATGCCTCGATTATTCACTAACCTCTAAATTTATCTTCTTTCATTAATATATTTTTTTGTTTACTGTACTAAGAGGCCATCCTTTAATTACGTGAGGTTTTAGGACATTTTTATACCCCCCCTCCTTGGTGATACGATTTTAGGCTACCTCTCTGCCTCCCTCACAGCATCACGAGTATTCTTTATTGAACATCTCAGATTAAATTTAAAGTAATGGCTGCGACCCTCTCCTGATTAATCCTCAGAATTAATGATGATTCACAAAAACCTGTTTCTTTTGTAGCTATTGCAGCTGTCCTGATTTGAAAACCAAATTCCCGATTATTTTTACCTACTGTCCCGAAATTTGACATATTGAAGCTGGCAACAGATACGGCAGACCTAAATTACACCTGCACAAACACTACAACTATCGGGCCGTACATATATCCGCCCGGTGGCGGGAATCGCAGCGTCGTGACTTGACTTGAACTTACAACGAAATATTATGTGGAAATTAAAGATTTCACCGACTTATGTTTAAGAACCGATTTCACCGATCGCTTTGGAAACCAAGTTTAATAAAACCACGTTATACTCTATATATTTAACTCAGTTAGAGTTCAAATGTTTAATTTGATCTCGGTTTTCATCTAACCGATTTCACCACCTTGATTGCGTTTAGGAAAACGAAGCTTACACGAAATATCGTCACAATCTTAAACAAAAACTTGATGGGTTTCGTATTTTGCGACATCAAACAGCCTGTTTTTATACATAGGTCAGACAATAAACAATACGAAAAAAAAATAATTTTTGGGTTTACATAGTTGTGCAATTGACAATGACTCCTTAAACGTGTTTATACGAGTAAAGTTAACCGTCGAAAATAGGGCGTTCTGAATTTTAATCGCGTTTAGCTTTCACTGCGTTTGATGTTGATGAAATGCAAACTGTACCATTGTACTCCGTTAAACGCTTAAACTTCGTTTAGCTTGAACTGATCGCGTTTATTTTCAAAAGCAAAATCCGCCCTTAATGTTTAAACAATCGCTTTAAATAAATTTGGCCTCTAACACCTCGTTTGACCTGCGGTTAACTGTGTCATGACAATTCCTATGACTACAGATACTAGAACGATACAAAACCTTATAAGTGTCATTGGTCAAAAATGGTTTCAGTTTTTAATTTTATAATGGTAGCAAAATTATTCGTACACTTTTATTCCTACTTCCATATACTAGCCGTGTGGTGGCAGAGAATAATAGTGGCGGAGAAAAATAGAGAATCTACCACTCCATCTCGTCGCGTGGGTGTCGTAAAAGTCGACAGACGGATAATGAATACCAGGAGATGGGCAGCAGCATCTTCCTGGAACATCTGAATAAATAAATGCAGTTGCCAACCCGCCAAGCGTGGCAATTATGGCAAAATTTAGAGCAACAAACTTTTCTGGCAACCTATGAAATGACTATGGTAAACTAGTTCTTGGGCTGAAACAAAAAAAAAGTATTCACTTTATGAATATATAAGGGAAAGAACACACCAGCGGCACACAAACAACAAAGCTAGAAAAAATCGCTGTGTGACGTGACGTAGTGTCAGATATCCGTCGACAGATTCTAAGCAAAAATACGGTGTTTTGTAATGAACTAGTGTACAAATGTGTTGGCCGTAAGTTTTGTACTTTTCAATATGAAATCATTACGAGCAATCGTCATAAATTATTTTTATTTCGTTCAATGTTTTCTGTATGATTGTTTTATTGTTATTTTGTTGTACTCATACTCGAGATTTCCTGATTACTTAACCATGGAATGAAATACCGTGGTGAACATTATAACGTAAGAATAAAAAGTGAACAAAGGAACGAATTTCATGTAAAAGGCGATGGAAGTATGGAAATATTGTTTGAATGAAAGAGAGAGATAATTAAATAGTGAAATGGTGTGCGAGTGAAATAGACTATTGTAAATTAGAAATAAGATAGAAAGAGAAAATAAATAGTCTCTAATGGCGAAGTCGTCTTTTAAATACGAATGTAACAATAATTTAAATACGCTGTTACATTTTAACAGCCCTAAAAGCGTAAATCCTGGGTATTATGTATTGACAAGTGGTAGCGTTAAAAATAAACTATTTTGTCGTATACCTAAACGCGTTCCTTTTTGGAACAGGTTTTATTTTTAAAGCAACAGCAAAAAGGATTATACTCCTTATCATTGGGAACTGGTGGTAGGATTCCTATGCAGGAATCCATCTGCCTACCTACCGTACCACCCCAGGGCCAGTTATTCTGCCGTGAAGCAGTAGTGTGCAAACATTACTGTGTTTCGGTTTGAAGGGCACTGTGAGCTAGCGTAATCACTGGGCATATGACTTAAGAACTGATGTCTCAGGTGACGGGCGCAGTGGTGTCACACAGTAATTT
The DNA here is from genome assembly GCA_019845155.1 of Luehdorfia chinensis. NCBI lineage: Eukaryota > Metazoa > Arthropoda > Insecta > Lepidoptera > Papilionidae > Luehdorfia > Luehdorfia chinensis. The sequence continues at coordinate 5,663,517 of JAHVAK010000390.1, forward strand.
TCTGGGTGACACACCATTTGTTATGGGCAGACGTTGCACTTATCAGGTGAACGTTTTGCTCGTTCCGTCACTTTTACGAAAAAAAAACAAAGATGAGCGTCTCTGTGCGCGTCCTATCAAGAAAACCTATTCAATGCGTTTAATGGAAGATTTCGTTGCAATGTTAGAAACACGAGTATAATCGCAACGTCATAACAATTTTTAATTTATTCATTCTTTTCTGTATATACCTTATAGAAAACAATAAAAACCACGTGTTTTACTTAAATAAAAACAATAAAATAAAAACAAAAAAAATTTTTTATCGAAGACTAAATACGTAACATATTACTTACATACATACATTCACGCCTTTTTCTCATATGAGGGGTAGGCAGAGACCACACCCGACGGCCACTTTTCGCCCCCGCGGGAAACAAGAAGTGTTGGGTGGAACCACGTCCGACCGAGTCAAAAAATTCTTACCATTGCGTTCTCACGAGCAGTATAGTGACAGCATTGCATATTATGGCATTATTCTGCACGAATAGAGGCTGTCCGTACAATACCTCATTTGCCTCTTACGACACCTCGGTAGGAAAAAGGTAGTTGCTGTTCTACTCTGTCGGACACCTATCGACTCACGCATACGTAACATGTTATAAAAAACATATAATCATATAAACATATATACATGTAAATTTATACATTTTAACTTTGACAGTGATTCGAACGTGGGACCAGATTAAATAGGTATGACGGTAACTGTTCCACTGCGCCTCTAAGGGCGGATTTTACCGCTGAAAATAAACGCGACCCGTTCAAGCTAATCGAAGTTTAAGCGTTTAACTGTGTTAAATGCTACAGTTTGCATTTCAACGACGTCAAATTAAACGCATTTAAAGCTAAACGCGATTAAAATTCAGAACGCCCAATTTTTTACGTTGAACTGTATAAACTTAATTTGTCGGCTCGGTTGGCGCAGTAGCTAAGCTCTTGGCTTCTGCGCCGCGGGTCGCGGGTTCGATTCCCGCATGGGACAAATATTTGTATGGCCTACAGATAGTTGTTCCGGGTCTGGGTGGTTTGTGCATGTGGAATTAATGTCTGTAAAACGCATCCACGATACAGGAGAAATCCTACTGTGGGGCATCGTTTTTTAAAAAAAAATATATAAAGACCTTATAAAATACTAGCTGACACCGGAACTTCGTCCGCGTTTTTTTAAAAAAAAAATGAAATGACAAATGAAAAATGAACGCGTTAAGAGAACCGTCATGGTCAATTGCACAACTATGTAAACCAAAAAATATCTTATATCCGTGTTGTTTATCGTTTGCATACCTATGTAATATGTATAAAAGTGTTTGTGGCGCAAAATACGAAATACATCCAGTTTCTATTTAAGATTGTGACATGTAACTTGGTTTTCCTAAACGCGATCAAAATGGAGCTGGTGAAAGTCGGTTAGACGCAAACCGAGATCAAATTATACATTTCAACTCAGTTAAGTAAAATGTGGTTTTATTAAACTTGATTTCTTATATTTACGCGAACACTACAATACCCTTTTCATTTAACTTTAATAGAGAAGATGGTTGGGTATTACCACCAGCTTGGGATCCAATAATAAATAAAATTAAATCAAAAACCAAGCATACCACTACAAACAAGCAAGACTGCAAGACTTCAAAACACAGTTAGCTCTTTCGTAGATCGGACCAAAAATAATAATTAATAGCTGAAGGTACCCCAGGTTAACTATGACATCAGGACATCTGTCACCTCAGTCCTCCCGTGACCATGGGTGTTGTAAAGCATTCGAAACATCGGGTTATAAATAGTAAAAAATTAAACGCGATAAAATCCGTAAAATTAGTTTCATTTAAACTTGATTTCCAAAGCGAACGGTGTAATCGGTTTTTTGTCTTAAAGAATTTGATGCATGTGTCGGGACACGTAGACTCTGTTATTATTTTTAGTTAATTTCCCAACTCTCCAGTAACACACATTTAATTCTGTTTGCGTCCAACGAAACAGAACACGTTGCAACACGACGGACGTGACTAGTTGTTGATAGTGTTTATTTTTTTAAATTATATATTATTAAATCGCCGTGTCGGTTGTTCTGTCGTAATTGTTTTGAAACGTCGCAGTCATTACAATTATAATAATCATTAGTTATATATAAATCGAGTGAACATAACATCCTCATCGTCATCTTAAGAGTCCACTGCTGGACATGCGCTTCTCCCAAGAAGTGAGCGAGTGAAGACATTTCGCAATCTCCACCTTAAAGGTGCCACCGCGGTGCTGATGCGATACAACTCGACGTTAACGCTTGGATCAACTCGAATTATTTATCACAGTCTAACAATTTCATGCCATAAATCTGTAAACGTTATCGAACTCCCACTAAAGTTAAGATAGTGTACTGCTTAAATGATATTTACGAGTATGTAGTGTACAATAACAAATGACAATATTTAATAAATACTGGTGGTAGAATTCCTATGCAGGAATCCGTCTAGATAGGTACCACCCCAGGGCCAGTTATTCTGCCGTGAAGCAGTAGTGTGCAAACATTACTGTGTTTCGGTCTGAAGGGCACTGAGAGCTAGCGTAATCACTGGGCATATGAGACTTAAGACCTTATGTCTCAGGGTGATGGGCACAGTGTGGTGTTACACAGAAATTTCCTGGGTAATATTGCATTTGTTATGGGCAGACGTTGCACTTACCATCAGGTGAACGTTTTGCTCGTTTCATCACTTTATCCAATAAAAAAAAAAAATATTATGGCTTAGAACTAACATCATGTAGTCCTGCTCATCGTGGCACAGTAGCAATAACGCTGACTACATTTCCTCCATGGATCCATAATAAATTCGACAATTATATTATACACTAGCGATCCGCCCCGGCTTCGCACGGGTAGACAGATATTAGAAAGATAAATTAGTACTTTATTTGGACAAATAGAACAACCACAATTCCTTACACTTAAATTTTTCATCTGCGGCTCTGCAGCTGGTCAGGTAAGATTACGTTATTTTACCAAAATATTTGTTTTTGTTTATGGGAACATAAGCCATGAAATATAGCCAATATTTGATGTCGTGGTAGCAAAATAAAACGACCGCTCTCGACCGCCGCGCAAAAGGAGCCGCGCACCTCGATGAAGCCCAAGTCACATGGAGCCGGGTGGTGGCGCGGCGTTCGAGAGTTCGAGTTTTTTATAGAGCGTTTCAAAGTTTTAAATTAAAAAAAATATATTTTAAAATTACAAACCACTACTCAATCGTTTCTAGTTTACAAATATTTTTTATTTTTATTTAATATTGAAGTAAAGGAGAGAAAGTTAATTAAGAGTAAAAGTTAATCCGCATGCAAAATGTAAAATGGCGGGTATTCCCTAGTTTTGAAGAGCATCGCCCGCCCTCCCTTAACAGCGTGCACAAGAAAACCAATACTGCCACCGGGAGTCGCCACCAGATACCCTCCACCACTACAACACTATCACTAGGCATCTACCGAAGTCAAAACACTCCACTGAAGTCGAGAACACGAAACATGTTACTCCTCAAAACGAGGCATTATCAAGTTATATTGACTATACGACAGTCAGCCGCCGAGCGACGGCTGACTGTCGTAGAGTGCTTGCGGATCTTAGCAAATTAACTTTCTCTCCTTTACTATAATTGATTTCGGCAAAGTAACGCCTGATTCTATTAACTATATTAAATATTGAAGTTAAGAACTAACATCATGGAGTCCCGTAGATATTTTTCATTTAGTAGACATTTTTAATTTTGCAACGACAATTTTAAGCAATTAGTATATTTTATTGATCTCTCAAATGCATTTGACTGTGTAGAGCATAAAAATTTAATTGTTAACCTTAATACATCTTATCTTCATCTTACCTTACAAATCGAGAGCAAAAAGTACCGATTAACGGTGTCATGTCATCAGATTGTCTAGTAAAAATGGCTGTTTCTCAGGGATCGATCGTTGGTCCATTTCTGTTCTTGGTAGAAAGTGCCGAGGTTCCGACACGCTAGGGGTTCCTATGTTTAGGTTGGCCAAAACTAGAAAGTACTTTCTCAGTAGATACATAAAATTTGATAATAAAATTCCTAAAAGTGTCACGTAAAAAACTTAGTAAATATGTCAACGGTCATGCCTCCCATGACCATTTTAAAGCTTTTTTTTTTGTGTGTGTTAACGTTGTTAGCCCGGCGGCTTTTACAACTTCGTCGGAAGAGACTCGCGAGCAGAAGGCCCGCAAGTATGGGTACAACGTCGCTGCTGGCGTTGACTCGGCGCTCTGCGTCTCGACGTCGCTCTGCTGCTCCGCTGTACTCCGACCCCTGTAGACGAATGGAATCCGACTAACATAGGGGGGGCTCGATGCAATCCAAGCGCCCCTCTGAAGGAGGTCGATGCCTCGGCTTGGACTGCTATCGAAAGAGAAGAATTTTTTTATAATGATCATTAAAGCACTCGAAACGTCGGGTTATAAGTAGTAAAATTAAACGCGATAAATTCCGTAAAATTAGTTTCATTCAAATGTGTAGTGTACGCGTAAATATAAGAAATCATTAGATTATGAAATATTACAAAGATTTGTGGAAATAACTCTAACTCTTACTCTGCACTTGTAAGCCCCCTGGCTACCAAATATGTGATATTGTAATTAAATAATGTATTTTATTCACGACATAATGTAATATGACATAGAAATAAATGACCCCAGAGTTTCTTGCCAGTTCGCCTCTGAGAAGGTTCTATTTTTGAACCAGTGTAAATTTTGACATTCTGAGCTTTATAAAAGCCTAAACTGAATAAAGAAATTTTAACTTTGACTCTGCAAGGGCACAAACCTCTTAGTAAATTATTGAGTATATAGCATGTCATATACATTGCGGGTTGTCGTGGCTGAGAGATTTGCTACGGACCCCGGTTCGATTCCCGCATTAAACAATCATTTGCGTGGCCCACAGATAGTTATTCCAAGTCGGGGTGTTTGTGTTTATGAAATTTATGTCCGTAAAACGCACGCCAGCAAGTAATAGCGTGCGGCATCGTTTTTTTCATAAAAAAACTTGTTTTAATAATCACGCGTGATCGATTTATAGATTTTGGTTAAAAGAAGCGCTTTGGGTAGAGTTTGGCATGATAGCGACAACAAAGATAATTTAAGAATTAATATTACATGCTTCTTATTTATCTGAACGGCTTATTTACATAACGCGTGCCCAGGAAAATAATGTATTTGATAATTACCAAGTGGATAGCTGACAACATTGTTGTCAACAACTCCGATTGCAAGATACTACACCGCAAATAGAAAGGTGCCGGGACTTACGCATCGTGTGTGTAAAAATGATGGAGGGCTTCGTTTAAGTCGCGATGAATTTATTTGATGCTTTCCAATGAACATAAAATACTGAGCTACCTATAACATGAAACAGGTTTACTTTTAATGAAATTATCAAATGTAAGTTACGTTTAAAACAATAATATATTAATTAGTTAATACTAATGAGGTTGCGTTACTAGTTCCTACACATAATTAGGTAGGTACTATTAGTGTAAACATTATCAAAATTATATTTTGTTATCGCGTGCGTTATGTTGTGAGAAAGAGCGCGCCGATTACACAAATTAGTTTCTATTTCTTTTCATTTTTAAAGCCGCTACAAAATGACTGCCGACAAATAATTGCAGATAATGGAGAGAAACTCAAGGGCTACCTTGTCAAGATACGGCCAAACGCCGGTGAGCACGATGCTGAATCCGAGGGACATCTGAAACATGGTGAAGTAGATGACGTAGACGCTGCGCCAGCGCTGCCGGCGCTCCTGCGGTGTCTCCAGGGCGTCCGCGTCCTGCGTCTCCCGGCTCGTGTCCTCGCGCCCATCCCGCCCGAACAATCTCTTCAACCACTCCATTGAATTACTCCGCTAACTGCACACTACACTTTTATTGACACTAAAGTAGTATTCGTATTCAAACATTATACGAATACTTCACTGCATCACAAACGTAAAGTAAACAAAGGAGCGAGCGCGAAAAAGACGCAGCGACGCGTGCTCTCCACACGCTTCGCTCGGCCGGACTGATTACGGGTTGGGTGATTGGCTGCTCGTGGTATGGTATTTGTGTTTGAGATTTCGCTGGCACGACTTCCCCTCTCTACCTACGCCACGACTAACTACATGGCAACTGATAGAGCTCCTTAGCATTCTCAGCATAAACGAGTAACCATAATAATATTCTGTACTATCGTAGACTGGAAAATTTAATTCGCTTTGCTTGATTTCAGCCCGGAAAAATCATTGCACCACAGCAACATAAAGCCAGTAATCTATATAACATAATTTCTTGAGTAAAATCCGTTTCAAAACAAGTACATATGAAGAGCCTTATATATATTCTAATGATAACTTTTCCTTTAGTTCCTACAAACATATGGCTCAAATGTTTTTGTCCACGTGTCAATCCGAAGTTCTCATCTTAGATATCGTAATTAGAATCTTGTAGAAGTATGTAAAAAAACAAATAACCGCTACAACTTAAATGTAGTCAATTTCCAAAATAGAGCTATCGTAGCTCAGGGGCTAGGAGCATGCTTTAAATTTTAAAGAGTGAAATTGGTTTGAACCCGGAGCGGGCACTACTAAAATTGTTAATTGCTCAGAAAACATCGAAAGGAAACCTGCAGTCATAAAAAAATTAGACATCGTTGGAGCCCGCCAACCAGCTATGGAGCGGCATGGCGGACTTAGCCCGGCTCCAAAAACCTCGAAGATATAAATACGGCAGAAGGACATATATAGGCTGTTAGTTCACTTTTTTACTGTCACAGTAATACTTCCCAAAAATAAGACACATAATATATACTTTTATTTTACTGGTGGTATGATTCCTATGCAGGAATCCGTCTAGGTAAGTACCCCAGGACCTGTTATTCTGCTTAATGCATTAGTGTGCAAACATTACTGTGTTTCGGTCTGAAGGGCACTGAGAGCTAGCGTAATCACTGGGCATATGAGCCTTAAGAACTTATGTCTACACTACACAGATATCAGACAGTAATTGCAACTACCATCAGTTGAACGTTTTTCTCGGCTCGTCCCTTTATCCAATAAAAAATACTCTGAATGTAAACGAACGAGCCGCGGGCATAAAACTTTGAGAATGATCTATCCGCTATCGTGCATATGTACATCACGACAGTTCCCTTACGGGCAAGCAAAGCACTCAACGTCAAGGATCTTCTCAGTAATAATAACTACACGAAATTACGAAAAATGTGGTTAAAAGAAAAACCTTTGAACAGGGATGTGTATCTTCTGTTTTGGTAAAAAGAATACTAGCATTTACATTACTGATGTTCCTGTTAATGACTAAAATTAAACTTAAAAGAATTTGCTGGGAACAGTATACGACAACTGTCGAATGGCGGGCTCGATCCTGCGATCCCATGTTTCGCAATCTATTCCTAACCTTTAGGCTATTGTAAAGTAAAAAGTAAAGTTTCAGCCAATAAATGTCCCACTACTGAGCACAGGCCTCCTCTCATTTCTGAGAGGGTTTTGGAGCTAGGAAGAATCCGCCACGCTGCTCCAATGCGGGTTGGCGGACCTCACATGTCTTCGAAATATTTTTAATTTCTCAGACATGCAGGTTTCCTCACGATGTTTTCCTTCACCGCCGAGCACGTGGTAAGTCAGCACTTAAAATTGCAATTAACAGTTAATTTAGTGGTGCCGGCACCGGGGAATCGAACCCAGGTCACTCGCGTACTATGAAATTAAAAGCGAGCGCCTAGCCCCTGAGCTACCACGGCTCTAGGCTTAGGCTATTGGTACTCAATGAAATGCTGGAGTTGTTCATCCGACGGATTTCATCTGGATCATGAGTGCGTCTTCATCATCGTCATCATCTTTTCAGCTTATCATTGTCCTCTGCTGAACACGGGCCTCTCCCATACATTGCCACAAAAGTTTGTAGCTCTAATTTTTGGAGATTTTGCCATAATTAATACGCTTGGCAGGCGGCTTGGCAAGAGTGAGTCTCACAGACATATATTTCACATGCACAATACAGCCAGACTCGAAAACTAAGAAATTTTTGTTTTTGCACAATGTTAACTCAGGCTGGCTTTCGAACCCAGGACTTGTGGCGTAGACGTCAGGTACACTGAGCACCAGGCCACCGAGTACAGCTCTTGTCCTTCAAGTATTTCAATAGATGATTTTCACGATTATATCTTGAAGAAAAGTAAGTTACTTTGCTAAGATCCGCATGCAAAATATAAAAATGGTGTATAATGTATATTACCTAGTTTTTTGAAGTGCACCACCCGCCCTCCCTCAGTAGCGTGCACAAGCAAACTAACACCGCCACCAGGAACCGCCACCAGGTACCCTCCACCAACCACTACAATACCACCACTAGATAATATACACCACTGAAGTCGAGAACACGACACGTGTTTCGCCCCAAAACGAGGCATTATCAAGCGTAATAGACTCTACGACAGACGGCCGCCGAGTGAGCGGCGCGGTCAAAGAGCTGCCTATTTATACTACAGGTGACGCAAACGGCCCCCACCTACGACATTGCGATTACAATATCGTGATAGCGACCGCTTGCTCACACAAACCACCACCCGAATTACATAAGCAGCCGTTTGCGACCGAATTGATAGCAAACGACTACTTAGAGTATATTTAAACTTTAAGTACTGGATTTAAAGATATTTAAAAGTGGTGAATTCGAGACGTTTGTTTGTTCATTCAGCAGTGCAATGTTATTATTTTTATTTTTAATTATTTCTAATTGTTCCAGCACACACAGACCTGTGTGCACTGCTGAATGAACAAACAAACGTCTCGAATTCACCACTTTTAAATATCTTTAAATCCAGTACTTAAAGCATGCGGATCTTAGCAAAGTAACTTACTTTTCTTCATTATAATGGATTTCCGCAAAGTAACGCCTGATTCTATTAACGATTATATCTGTCAATCCATACTAATATATAAATGCGAAAGTAACTCTCTCTGTCCCTCTGTCTGTTTGTTACCTTTTCACGGTTCAACCGCTGAACCGATCTTGACGAAATTTGGCACAGAGATAGCTCGCATACTGAGAACGGACATAGGATACTTTTTATCCCGGATAATGAAATAGTTCCCACTGGATGTTTAAAATACCTTTTTCCACGCGGACGAAGTCGCCGGAACCAACGGCCGCGGGAAAAGACAACTAGTATTTTGTAAGGACTTTATATTTTTTTTTTAAAAAGCGATGCCCCACAGTAGGATTTCTCCTGTGTCGTGGGTGCGTTTTACATACATAAATTCCACATGCACAAACACCCAGACCCGGAACAACTATCTGTAGGTCATACAAATATTTGTCCCGTGCGGGAATCGAACCCGCGACCCGCGGCGCAGAAGTCAAGCGCTTAACCACTGCGCCAACCGAGCCGACATCTTGTTTTCGCTCTGTATAAGTTTTTACGTGTTTCGATTTTCATAAGTTTTCGCGTTTTTATTAGTTATTTATTAGCTGTTAAAGACTTCCACACAATACAATTCCGCTTAACAAAACAACATCGGGATCGAAAGCAAACGAGCGTTTTATATTTTTATAGGCTTAAATGGATTTAAATAACATTGAGCAATGATGATGATGGTGTTCTCCTAACCGATTTCGACCACGGCGACAACTTCCGACTACTGTCGAGAGCGATCAACTGTGTAGGAGATATTATAGTGCCACAAGTGTACGCGCAAACACAGAGGCACTCACTCTTCCCAACCTACCCGCGCCCGATGTAACGCTGATGCGATAAGATCGGAGGTAGGAGCAAGGATGCAGTGTCAGAAACACGGGGACAATCCCAACACAACCAGACCCGAAATCCAACAATTTATGTTTTAACACAAATGTTGGCTCCGGCTGGGATTCGAACCCAGGACCCGCGGCTCAGAAGTCAGGTACTCTGACCACTGAGCCACGCGGTCGTCAACATTGAGCAATATAAGATATATAACTTACTAGCTGATGCCCGCGACTTCGTCCGCGTGGATATAGGTTCTTTGGATGTCCCGTGCGAACTATTTGATTTTCCGGGATAAAAAGTAACTACGAGTATATAGTACTAGTCGACCGCGTGGCGTAGTGGTTAGCGTACCTGACTTCTGCGCCACCGGTCCTGGGTTCGATTCCCAGCCGGAGACAACATTTGTGCAAAACACAAATTGTTGCTTTTCGGGTCTGGTTGTGTTGTGCATGTGAAATGTATGTTTGTAAAACGCACCCACGATACAAGAGAAAATCCTACTGTGGGGCATCGTTTTAAAAAAAAATATCTATGAATTTACGTTAAACGTAAATTAAAGGAAAGTATAAGTCTATGTATGTCCCACTGCTGAGTACGGGCCTCCTCTCATTATTTGAGAGTGCTTTGGAGCTGGGAAGTGTCCGCTACGCTACTCCTATGCTGGATGGCGGACTTTACATGTCCTCGAAATATTTTTTGATCCCTCACAATGTTTTCCTTCGCCGCTGAATACGTGGTAAATCAGCACTTAAAATTGTTGAACTACTTTAAAGGTAACTATTTTAAAGGTGCCGGCACCGGGGAACTCAGGTCACTCGCGTACTATGAAAAAAATAATCGACGCTTTATTAAAATTGACAGATTAACACTAGATTTACAGGCATTGACGAACGGGACTGGACGGGTATATTACGAATAGGTAGACATCTAGATATAATAAAATATAGGTGTTCCTGATAAAACTACTAGCTATATATATTCGCTGCATAATATCATTAAAAACCAATATGTTATCGCTAAAGAATGATATTTATTTGTTAAGAATTTAAAGCATAAAATTTCGTTTACGGGTTTCGTAAATCTAGTGTTAAATAACAAGTGCCGAGTCGTCCTGACCAGAGCCAATTATTTTATAAGTTATACACAAAGTTTTTTTTTCTTTTCTTTACGTTAGTTTAATATTCCATTAAGTTTTTTCCTTTGATTTGTTATGTAATTAACGTCTACATAAAAAGTTGTGAAACCTGTAATGCAATGTAATATTTTACAAACTCGTTAATTTATGTTGTATTTTATTATTGTGGTTGTTTTTCCTAATAAATAAATGAAATCTATCGCGAGCGCCCGGCGTCTGAGTTACCACGACCTGTTCCTAAAAAAATATAATAGATTCTTATGGAGAATACTATTACTACTATATATTCTTGACTTAGCTTTAGGAAGTCTGATTCTGTAAAATAAATACAGAAGATTGTGGTAGGAAAATGCATCAGCGGCACATTGACCATGTTTTTCAACACGATCAAGCGAAGAAACAAACATTACATCAAGAAGAGAAGGCGCACAATTTGGAAAGTAATGTGTAGCAGATAAGGGGAGTAGGTTTAAATTTGCCGCCTCAATAATACAGTATGGCAATAAATAGGAATTAAACTGAATTACTGAAAAAGGTATATGCGATTTAAGGTAAATAGCAACACCACCACCGCCCCGTTCGGTTCGGTCATTTCGGATTAGATGGAAACGAGTAAGAAGTAGATGGAATACATGGCTTTAGCCATGATTCTGAAACAAGAATGGCATGAATGATTTTGCTATCAAAACTTGACAACATGTCGGGGTAATGAGCAGGAATACTTTGGGCATTTATGTGAACCACGTTGAAATATTTAGGAACGTCTGAAAAATAGGACTCTAAAGTAATATTTAAGGGAGGTATGCTTTCAAAACTAGAAAGAAATGGAGCCACTATTGCAAATGCCATCATCTAAATAATCCATGAGCAAAAAAAATAGAAAAAAACAATTAAAAGTATAACTAAACTATAACTTTAAAAAAATACTATCATTATACTCGTACTACCTGCCAGGAGTCTGAACAGAATTGTTTTTACAATAACAATTATACTCTCATGAAATGGAACGTAATAAATTTTAAAAAGAATTAAGCTGACAACACAAGATTAGTGTCAAAACAATTAGACAGAGTCAAAACTGTCAAAACAAAAATTTAATTATTTAACCATGTTTGTTATAACAGTTTGTTTTACAGAATAAAGTTACGAGACGAGCAGGACGTTCACCTGATGATAAGTGCAATGTCTATCTATAACAAATGCTGAATATTTCTGTGTGGCACATTGCGCTCGACAACCTACATCACGTATCTCAGCGAGTACTTCTTCTTCAGGCCGGTTTACACTTCTACACATACGGCTGCGGTTATGTGTTCGAGTTAACTTTACTTAAACATTATTTATCGAGCAAGTACTACGTAACGTCCAAACATATAGTTTACAAAAAGAGCCTCTCCTCTCATACTGGATAGCTTACTAAACCGAGCGACGTTTAGCCATCACGATAAATTGTGAACTGCGCTAGCAGTTAACATCGCTACCGGGTACCGCCACCAAATACTCAACCTCAAAACAAAGCATTATCAAGTCTTATTGACACTACCGAAAGATAGCCACTGGCTATTGGGGGAGTGCGGGCAGAGTTCTTCAAAAACTAGGTGAAATACGTCATTTTATATTTTAGTTGCGAATCTTAGCAAATTAACTTTATTTTATTATTATAGTGTTCTCGCTGCTGTACTTGTGGTACTATAAATTGGCCTTAGGAGTAGCGGGACCGACTTCAGCACGGAACATTGAAAACGTAAAAAAAATCCAATTTGAGTGGTAATATCATTGTAGGATTATTTTAAAGTTTTATTTTTTTTTATTGTAGGTGTCATCCCCTTGTGGATAGTACCGATGTGGTGATAATATTTCAGTTGCTACCAAGCCATAACAATGCAATGCAAACTCAAGTAGATCAGACCACATAAGAAAACATGTACTGCTATCGCCTTCTTAAACCTCACTAAAGTAGGGCTGCAATAAATGCTGAGACGCCGACCGGGATATTTAGAACAGCATTATGGTAAACCATAGATTATTCAAAATAACACGCCTCCACTCGACTTCACTCGCAGATCGCAGACGCGGCACTTACGCAGCGGTAGCTTACGAAATGTGTGCATGCTGGGACAAAGACTTGCTGACCGGGACACAACGCTTCAAAGCGGGACATTTCCCGGTGGACCGGGACGTATGGCAGCCCTACACTAAAGAGAAGTTCACGATCCTCTACGCAATGTCCCTGGAAGCAGTGTTATAATATAGGGACACACTTGAATATCTAGAAATTAGAAAATCGAAATCAAATAATCCGTATTCTACAGTTATTTAACTGACAGAATTCAATGCGTTGAGATTGGACCTCATTGGATAAGTTGTTAATTACCTTCAGCATACAGGGTATCTCAGGGTAGCATCCTCGGCTCCAGCCTATTTTTAATCTGCATTAATAACTTCTGCGACTTAACATACGCGACCTAATTAATGCAGCAGTTCTGAATGTTTGACAATAAATTATGTGTTATATACACAAATTAATACTCAAATATTCAGAACTGCAGTTTAATTATATCAGTTTTTGGGTGGGACAGGCCAAAAATCGTCACATTTTGTGGAATAAAATTATATTAACATCTACCAAATAGAGTACGAAATCTTATCTACATCTTTAAGGAAGTACGTAATTCAGCTGAAGCAGTCATATCATATCAAGCAAGATGTGCCTTTTTTGCTATTAAATTGGCACAGTAAAGCTTTTCATTATACAAATGTACTATATTATGTTGTAGACTGCCGCCGTATCTATAAGGCTCTTAACATGTCTTCACATATCTTCTAACATTTTTTAATCCGTTTGCTCCCGATATTTGCGCTACTGCTGATCACGTGGTAAATCAGCACTTAAAATTATAAAATAATAGGGATAGGAATGCTACAAGGAGTCAAACTTGGAGTGCACGTATACTATTAAATTAAAAACCTGAATACTTACAACAAAGTTAAATAAGTTAAAATAACAATATAATATTTAAGTCATAACAAAATTAAACTATTATTAAAAAATAGATAGTTAAAAGAATCAGGTGATACTTTCCAGAAAACCATTACAATAACGAAATGAAACAAAATGCATTTGGCATTCGTTTCTTAGCAAATTTCGTTGCGTAGCTTAGTTTTAAACAATTAGATTATATAATAATTTATGATTACTATGATTGTAATATTTTAACCTTTCGTTTTGCCAAATGAGGACTCGAATAATCGGAACATCCAATATCGTGTAAATCGATTTTCATTTGCTTGAACTGCTACAACATTATATAATTTTTTTGGGCTGTGATCTTAATCGATTTTAATACTATTAGATTTTCTGAAAACCATTACTTGAGTTGAGACTTGATAAAGTCAAAAGATTTCATTCCGAAAGTGAAATAAATATTTTGTAACATTAAAATGTTTATCACAAGACCGGTGGTTTCTCGTCTTTTCCAGCAGACAGGTATTATTACCATTATATTTTAAATTTGTAATTCGAACACTACACCGTGATTGACAGAAGCACTTAAATATTTGTTTGAATTTGTTTTTACATCAAGAAATTACGCTGATTTTTGTTGTTTTTTAAATTATTTTCGTACAAACATTTAAGGGCTTCAACGGTTTTAAATTTGAGCTATATAAACAGAAAAATACTATTTGTTCAATAGTTATTACATAATACACTATATAGGGAAAATAACCTAAAAACTGCATCCTTATCTTAATAAATTGAAATGACGTAAATCAAGATACTTTCACAGTGTTTTTTCACCAGTTTCTTCTTGGTAAAACTATATTTGATAAATTAAATATTAATTTCGTATGTCGAAAAATAAATATATTTCACTGCACAAACTTTCGCGCAATAACAAATTATATTAAAAATAGAGGCTACAATGACATAAGTTACAGCTCATTTGTGAAGGAATTAAATAAACCTTTCATCTTATGATAGACCAGACGATTTAATTGTTCAAACAAAGTTTAGAATGGTAATCAGCCAGTGATACAATTTTTTTAAAAATGTTTTGTGTCCGTAAACCGTCCATAGTTCTTAATTAATGTACTGCATAATGAAAGTCCCCAGTTGAGAAAATTTGCCATAATTACTGTGCTAAGTAAGCAGATTGGCCATTGAATAAACAAATTGGCATAATTTATATAATAATTTAGGTCTGATATGTTTGAGAGGTCTTTCTGCTGACTTTTTTTTATTGGATAAAGTGATGAGACAAGCAGAATTTTCACCTGATGGTAAGTGCAATGTCTGCCCATACCAAATGCTGTGTCATCCAGAACATTTCTGTGTACCACTACACTGTGCCAATAACTCAGAGACTTCAGTTGTTAAGTCTTATATGCCCAGAGCAGCTCTCAGCCCTTCACACTGAAACAAAGTAATGTTTGCACACTACTGCTTCACAGCAGAATAACTGGCTTGGGCAAAAATTGTGTATTGCCAACATTGGTGGTTTGAGGACATGAATTTTTTTTGTATTTACTTTAGACAACTGTAACCACCCCTGGGATCTAATTAAAATAGTAGATTCTTTACCCCATCACCACATGGCAATTTTCAGGACTTTGTTAACATGGATCTTAGAATATCATATAAATGCAAAGCATTTGAGTTTCCAAACCAATACCGATTTGCTCCAAGTTTACTTGTATGCTCATGTCATTAGCATCAGGAGGCATTGATATAAACACTAATGAAGAAACAGTAAGTTTAATACAGGATTTAGTGTATTAACAACATTTATGCATAATAGTTTTTACATACCTATACAAAATAGTTTTTACTTACCTATACATAATAGATTATACATACCTATACATAGCAGTTTTCAATACTTACTACTGTAGTAAAGGAATTATTTTTATGTGCACAGTGCGCCGCTATCATGCAGGCGAATTCAAGCCGCCAAGCATGGATGAGCTGCCAGTACCAAGTGGCTCATGGCGGGCAAACTATGACGCCAAGCAGCGCCATTACAACACAGTGTTGGCTTTTGGTGTCGCCTTTACTGCTTTCACTCTAATAGTGGTATGTAGATCTCAATTACTGTATCAATACTCTTATATTTCAATTAGCATGACTAACAAACAGACAATCCATCTGATGTTTAGTGGTCAGTGTGTAAGTAACTTTACATTCGTCTACAGCAAAGCAAACGAATTGAAAGTGATCAAATAAAAAAAAAGTTGTAATAAAATTCTATCCACCTCAAATATGTAATGAACAAAATTGAATTAATTTTGACATTTTCTCTCATAAGTAGTTTAATGTTGCTTAATTTTTGAAGTTAATATTTAACTTTACTTTTTTTAATGAATGAATCTGCTCCCTATTGCTATGGCTTATAATAAAATTATTTTATGTAAAAGAAAAACACAAATTGTCACAAAAAATTCTCATCTTCAATTAATAATATATGGTTCCGTTCATTAACCAAACAATAGATTGTTGTGCTGTTACTTGTCGCTGGTACTCTGCTAGAGCATGGTACTCCCTCAGTTAAGACAATCCAATTATGTGCCACAACCAACATCTAACTGCAGGGTGGTTTTACTATTGACAAAATAATAAATTTTCATTATTCACAAGCCATGCCAGAGTATGTTAATAGGGACTTAGACTTCATGTAAATTGGAATATTTTATAATGAACCAAAATTGTGTAAAAAAAATGTCCCACTGTTGAGCACAGGCCCCCTCTCATTTCTGAGAGGATTTTGGAGCTAGGAAGAATCCGCCATGCTTCTCCAATGCGGGTTGGCGGACTGCACATGTCTTTGAAAAATTTTTTTTTTACTTCACAGACATGCAGGTTTCCTCACGATGTTTTCCTTCACCGCCGAGCACGTGGTAAATCAGCGCTTAAATTGCAATAAACAATTTTAGTGGTGCCGGCACCGGGAATTGAACCCAGGTCACTGATGTACTATGAAATTTAAAGAAAGCCCCCTCTTTAAATTTATTATCCATTAGTTTCACAAATTATAATAAAATTGCAGTAGTTATGCTGCTTTACCTCATGCCTAGTGAGGTGTGAAAATATCTTAAATATAAATAAACAATATTTCGACATCAATCAATATGTAACTAATAGAAATGTAAATAGTTATGTGAGTGTTTTTTCTTTTTTCAGGCTAAGACTTCAGGACTGATTTACCTCAACTACTCTCCTCCCAAGTCTCTAGATTAAGTATATAGTTATTGTTATTGTAATGTATGTATTCAAATAAACTATATAGTTCAAATAAAAATTAGTATTTAAAATTGTTTTTTTATTAGCCATTTCTAACCATGTCACAATATTCTAACAATTTGTAATCAGTATTACAACAATACAGTATACAGTAGCAGTCAGCGAGATAACCTTTAAGAAAACTCGCTGACAGCTAGTAAACGCGACAAATCTTAACAAGAAACAAGTTGGGTTTGTGTTGTGTGCAGTCCTCCACAATTATGATTCACACATTTGTGGAGGAGTGAGTAGTATTGTGTAGATTTTGACGTTATACAAGCCTAAATTGAATAAAGAAATTTCGACTTTGACATGATATGTTAAGGCAGAGTTCACAGTACTATTCATTTTTAGTCTGTTGATGCTTAATGCGACTCGTACTGTACAGACATGCTTATTCCAATTAATATTTGTAAATCTGTGACTTGGTAAAAATATCAGAAACGAAAAACCAGCTATTTGAAACAAACTTATTAAACACAATACAGACATTGATGACTGCGTGGCCTACTGATCAGAGTACTTGACGTCTAAGGTGCGGGTCCTGGGTTCGAATTCCAGCTCAAGCCAACATATGTTGGTTTTCGGGTCTGGTTGTTATGCATGTAAAATTTGTCTGGGGATACAAGAGAAATCCTAGTTTGGTATATTGGTTTAAAAAAAAAGAAAGAAAAACAACATAAAATTAAAATAATTAAATAAAATGTGCAAGTAATTATTAAATAATCATTTCGTAACAAAGGTGAAAGCTCGGACAGTTTCTCAGGATATCTCGCGCACTGTGAACCTGGATTTTTGTCATTTCTGCAATTCATTCTGCCCCATAAAAATAATTTGCAAGAAAACTAATTTTTGGATAGGCAGATGACAGCACAGTTGCAGAGACATTAGACCAGTGCACACATCAGTGAATATTAAGTACGGGCTGAAAAGAAGTCGTTTTTGTGGTCGAATCGATATGGCATTGGGACTTTCATAGTTAACATTAAACACAATTACCATCATAAATTGGCGTGATCTAGGAATACAAAAAAATCGGAAACTGATATTAACATACAGCATCAGATTAACAATACTGTAGCTAACAACCTGTGCATCAGTCATCAAGGGATTCGCATTATGAATCTGCTAAAGATGTTCGACAGAAGTGGTGATACTATATCCACTGGTAGTAGGATTCCTATGCAGGTATCCGTCTAGGTAGGGACCACCCAAGGGCCAGTTATTCTGCCTTAAAGCAGTAGTGTGCAAACATTACTGTGTTGCGGTTTGAAGAGCACCGAGAGCTAGTGTAAACTTAAGAATTGAAGTCTCAGGGAGACGGGTGCAGTGTGGTGTCACACAGAAATTTTCTGGGTGACGCAGCATTTGTATTATTTATTTTTATTTCTTTGGGAAGCTTATAGCTATACAAAAGTACTTATTGGCGATAATTTATATACAGAAAAGCTATTAAAAAGCTGCCACAATTATACAAAGACAAGGTAATAAGTTAACTTCAATGATTGGGCAGACATTGCACTTACCTTCAGGTAAAAGTTTTGCTCGTCTCGGCACTTGTTACAATAAAAAAATACACCTTTGTTAACCTCCAGTGGCGAGGAGGAAAACGCTTTCATAAGTCACTTAAGAGTTTAATAGGTGTACTGTATGGTCGTTGCGCTAAGTCAAACGCCTTAGAGAAGTCTGCAATGCTGATTTATGTTAGCTTATTGAATGCTGAATGATCTGGGGAACAATAAACATTATTTCAATGGTTAGGTTTATTTTAGGTTACTAAGAATCTAAATATGATTGAATAAAACAAAAACTATTATAAAAAAGTTTATTAGTTAAATAGGCATAATACTTATTGACGAATCTTATAAACTGACATACTAATTAGCAAGTATTGATATAAGTATCAAAATTTTTAACTGTATGTTCTAATTGCTAACATACTTTAATAGATAACTATTAATAACAATTATTTACAGCATAAAATTATACATATTGGTACACTGTGATGCGGTGCGGTGCAGTGCAACACGGTGCGGTGCGGCACGGTGCGGTGCGGCACGGTGCGGTGCGGTGCGGCACGGTGCGGTGCGGCACGGTGCGGTGCGGCACGGTGCGGTGCGGTGCGGCACGGTGCGGTGCGGCACGGTGCGGTGCGGCACGGTGTGATGCGGTGCGGTGCAGCATAGAGTAGTGAAGTGCGGCACGGTGCAGTTGCAGTCAGTGCTCGCGCGCGATGTCGGAGAAGGCGTCAAGTATGTCCTGCGTGCTGAGCGGCAGCGCCAGCCCCGCGCCCGGGTAGCACGCCGCTATACGCGCCTGGACAGACAGTCAGCTATGTAGTGTGTAGAGCTGTAGCAGTGCAGCGAACTGCGCACTGTAGAGCACCAATACCTGTACCAGTACCACGAAGAACTCCACCTGCAGCTGCCCGCCCTCCTCGCTTAGGTGCTTCTCCTAAGCGGCCGGTGCCTACAGCCGCTGCAGCGAACTGCACGCTGCGGAGTACCAGTACCTGCAGCGCCACGTGCTGCGCGATGAATTCCTCCTGCATGGCGCGCCACTCCACCTGCAGCAGCAGCCGGTACAGCGACCTGTGCATTGTGCACAGCGGAGTACCAGTACCTGCAGCGCCACGTGCTGCGCGATGAACTCCTCCTGCATGGCGCGCCACTCCACCTGCAGCAGCAGCCGGTACAGCGACCTGCGCATTATGCACAGCGGAGTACCAGTACCTGCAGCGCCACGTGCTGCGCGATGAACTCCTGCTGCATTACGCGCCACTCCACCTGCAGCAGCAGCCGGTACAGCGACCTGCGCATTATGCACAGCGGAGTGCCAGTACCTGCAGCGCCACGTGCTGCGCGATGAACTCCTCCTGCATGGCGCGCCACTCCACCTGCAGCAGCAGCCGGTACAGCGACTTGCGCATTATGCACAGCGGAGTGCCAGTACCTGCAGCGCCACGTGCTGCGCGATGAACTCCTCCTGCATGGCGCGCCACTCCACCTGCAGCAGCAGCCGGTACAGCGACCTGCGCATTATGCACAGCGGAGTACCAGTACCTGCAGCGCCACGTGCTGCGCGATGAACTCCTGCTGCATGACGCGCCACTCCACCTGCAGCAGCAGCCGGTACAGCGACCTGCGCATTATGCACAGCGGAGTGCCAGTACCTGCAGCGCCACGTGCTGCGCGATGAACTCCTCCTGCATGGCGCGCCACTCCACCTGCAGCAGCAGCCGGTACAGCGACTTGCGCATTATGCACAGCGGAGTGCCAGTACCTGCAGCGCCACGTGCTGCGCGATGAACTCCTCCTGCATGGCGCGCCACTCCACCTGCAGCAGCAGCCGGTACAACGACCTGCGCATTATGCACAGCGGAGTACCAGTACCTGCAGCGCCACGTGCTGCGCGATGAACTCCTCCTGCATGGCGCGCCACACCACCTGCAGCAGCAGCCGGTACAGCGACCTGCGCATTATGCACAGCGGAGTACCAGTACCTGCAGCGCCACGTGCTGCGCGATGAACTCCTCCTGCATGGCGCGCCACACCACCTGCAGCAGCCCGCCCTCCTCGCTCAGATGCTTCTCCACCGTGCGATACAGCCGGTGCAGCGACTTGCGCACTGCGGACAACAATTCAATTATGACTTTTTCAACAATTCCTGACAAGTTTAGATATTAATATTAAACATAGATAAAAAATCTCCAGCATTATATTCAATTAATCTGTTGAGAGTAATCAAGTATTATCTTTTCAAATGCCAAGGGCTACTTTAGAAAGCACCGTACACAAAATAAATGTATATAATGATAAAATGTTTTTTTTATCATGAAACTGTTATACTCGTACATACACTCGGCGTCAAAAAATCGCACATCCGAAAAAAATAATTTAAATACTATTTTTACACAACAGGCTAATGGCAATGTTGTGGTTTGAGGGTATCATTCGAAAGGTAATTTCATTAGCTTTCAGGAATTTTAATTGAATTTTACTTTTATAACGAGACGAAAGAGAAATTAAAGAAAAAGACAGGGTATGTACAAATTTGCAAATTAATAATTTAAAAAAAAACTTAATAAATACAAAAAAAGTTCTCAAAACCTAGTGTTACCCCCCCTTGCCTTGATAACGGCTTCCATGCGATCTTTCATGGACCTTACAAGGATCGCAACAGCCTCTTGGGGTATTTGTTCCCACTCTTCAAGTACCGCATCTTTGAGCTCTTGAAGAGTGTCTGGAGCTGGATCTCGAGCTCGCACGCGCCGTTTTACGTCATCCCAGAGATGTTCTATTGGGTTAAGGTCTGGACTTCGTGCTGGCCAATGCATAACAGGGATATCGACCTCCTGTAAATAATCCCGAATACAATAGCCGCGGTGTGGCAACGAGCATTATCATGCATTAACATGAATCCATCACGTACATAAATCTGCTGTCACCAGTCTGCTGTCACCAGTCTGCTGAAAACGTTGGAACACCCGTCGAACTGAAAAACGGGACAGGTTCAACTGTCGAGCAACATCACACTGCCGCATCCCCGACTGCAATAGGGCAATCACTTGAGCGGCTTCTTCAGAGCTGGTGTCCATCTTTACTTGTTTTTACTTGGGTTACTTGTTCACGTGTGTTCACTGCAAAGTCTAAATTACGACTGGCCCATATTCTCACGTAGTCATCACTTGTACCCCTCGCAGGGCACCGGGAAACTGTTCGGGGCTTCTTGCCCCCCTCAGTAGCATTCTTCGCCGCACGCAACTACGTACGGGTCCATGGGTTCGCCACAATTGGCTCTTGGCAATCGCGGTCCACATGACTGGTCCGCACGGTCAGATCCCCCGTGAGGGTTCTCCTCTTGGCACTTCCTTCCACGGTCTGGTTAGCCGGATGTAAAAAGTCCGACCTGCCTTCCAGCGGTCAGTTGGTGCATTGGTCCTTTTGATGTTTCACCGAAGACTGTGCTTCGATGTGGTTGTCTATTGGCTCAGATGTTAGTCCTCTGTGCGGCTGCTTAGCTCTCGTGGGAGTGGTTTCCCATCGGGAGGTCGACCGTGCAGCGGTGCGATGTTCGCTAGATGTCCGTGTATAGACGCGTCTGCACGCTCGAACATATTTGTTGCGAGCCGCCTGACAAATGCGTCCAGGTTTTCGTGCTTTAGGTCTCTCAGTATGGTAGCATTCCGGACTCCTCGAGGGGCGTCGGCAATGGTACGCAGGCTGAGGCTCTCTTGCATCTGAAGCGTCTTTTTGGATGTTGCGCTAGCCAGGGCATACCATGCCGGCGCAGCATAAGTTATTTTGCTTCTTATGTAGGCTCTGTATATGTTCAGCCTAGCCCTCACCGGAAGGTGAGAGGCCAGCACTGGACGCAGCAAAGCTCTGGCTGTTCTGGCTTTTGCCACTGTCTCCCTGACGTGGGGCTGCATAGACAGTCTTCGGTCAATAGTGACTCCGAGGTACTTGACCGTGTAGGACCAGCCTATGGATTCTGTTCCAAACTTCAATTTGGGTGGCAGTCTCTTCGCTTGTCCCAGCACGATGGTCTGCGTCTTGTTGACGTTCACCGACAACCTCCAGTCGGTGGTCCAGGTCTTCAGCTGGTCTAATGTTTGTTGCAGCTTCTTTATGGCGAATGCGGCGTTCATCGATGTTGTAATGTATGCCGCATCGTCAGCATACAGTGCGAGCTTGGTCTGCTCGCCACAGAGGATGTCGTCAGTGAATATTGAATAACACACAGGGGAGATACAGCTCCCCTGTGGTACTCCGGCAGCGGCCACACGTGCTGATGACAATGTCCCTTCGACTGTCACCACAAATCGGCGGTCCTCCAGGAACGATGTCACCACTTTCACGATGGACCTGTGTATAGGCAACAGCGACATCTTGTAAAGGAGTCCTGCGTGCCAGACTCTGTCGAATGCGCTTTCCATGTCGATGAGCACTGCAACCACAGTTTCCTTCCTGTTTCCAGCTGTGGTCATATGGTGCAGTACTCTCGACAGCTGCAGTGTTGTAGAGTGTCCGGTCCTGAACCCGAACTGTTCCTCTCGCAGATTCGCATTTGGTCTAATGTATCGCAACAGCAGTTTCACGAACAGCTTCGAGATACATGGCAGTAGTGTGATTGGGCGGTAACTCCCCGGTAGCGTGACATTCTTGCCAGGCTTTGGCAGCATAATGACCTTGCCAGTCTTCCACTCAACGGGATAGTGGCCGGTTCTTATGATGCCATTGCAGATTCTGGTGATGGTTGCAATGGCTTTTGGTGGCAAGTGCCTGATGGCTTCATTGGTGATCCCATCAAGTCCTGGCGCCTTCCTCAGTCTCATGGACCGTATCATGCGCCAGGTCTGTGCCGGGGAGAAGAAGATCTTCTTGCCCTCTTCCATTTCCTCTTCGTCAGGTGGTCTGATGAGGTAATCCCGAAGTTTCCTCTCTACTGTTGCAACATGCTCAGGGTTCGCAGCCGGGAAGGGCCGGAAATGCTGCTCCAGATGGTCTCCAAATATTTCCGCACGCTCAGACCCACTATTACGGAGTGTTCCGTCGCTGTACCTGAGTGGTCTCCTCGGATTCTTAGCCCCTGAGAGCTGGCGATATAGCTTATGGATCGAGGTCCAATCGTCCTCGATCGAGTCCATGTGTAAATCCCAGCTCTCTGCTCGATATTCCAGCAGTTCGTTCTTTATCTTTTCCGCCAAGGTGTGGAGGGCGGTTTTCAGATTTGGGCATCTTGTTCTCTGCCAAACTCTTCGCAGGCGCCTCCTCTTCTGGATGAGGTCCAGGATACTGCGTGGAATTTGGCGGAATCTGTTCCTTCTTTCAGTGAAAGTGGTGGCCTCCTCAAGCGCTGTTCGCGTTGTTTCGGTAACATGCGCGCACAGTGCATCCACCTCCTCAGATGTTGTTACAGGCTGGGTGCGTATGCGCGACTCCATGCTATCCTTGAAGAGTTCCCAGCGATGCGCCGACATGGTGCAGCTGGGGGTGCGTCCGGGATCGCATCCTTTACCACTACCAGGACGGGCAGGTGGTCTGATCCCATGTCCTCATAGAGCACTTCTTGAGTGATCTGACTGGTGATCTTGTGGGTGATGATGATGTCCAGTACATCAGGAGTGCCGTTCACAAAGCCAGGGTAGTGTGTTGGTACCTCCGGGCCTGCTACTTGGTAGTCCTTCGCCTCGGCATTATCAAACAGTATTCGGACATTCGTGCATATTTGGCAGCTGTTCCATCCCGTGTGCTTGCAATTCAGATCGCCGGCTATCAGGGTTGGTGTTGATTCCTGGAAGACGCTTCTTATTTCCTTGGTATCTAACCTATCTCTAGGTGGTTTGTAGGTTGCAAACAGTCCGATCCTGTTTGCTCCAAGGAAGACTTCTATGCCAAGTAGATAGAACGTTTGCAAGATCACGGGGGTTATGGCTTGGTGAAGAATCGTTCTTCTCACCATCACCATCAGTCCTCTGTAAGCATTGCCCTGTGGGGATTCCTCGTCCTGCCTACTGCCCTGATAGAAACGATCATGTTTGCTAGGCTGCAAGGCTGCCCGGTACTTTCCATCATATAGTGCAGCGTCAAATACCTTCATGTGCGGGGTACATGGCCAGCAGCCGGCGCAGCTCGTGCTTGCTGAAGGCTGCGCGATAGCAGACCTCATCCTCGCGGACGCCCGACGCGACCGCCTCCGCCACACCCTGCAACATCAACAGCTAGTTATTTTAATCATATTCATTATTGGTATGATGATTAAAAAATGCCCTTTGGTGTAATAAATAGTCAGAGATATTTTCAGGTATCATTTCATCATCATCGTCATCATTTCAGCCGATCACTAGTTCACTTCTGAACATAGGCCACTCCCACAGATTGCAACAAAAAAATTAAATTCGTAACTTGGGGGAGATTTTACCATAGTTGCCACGCTTGACAGGCGGATTGGCAAACGCAGTTTATTTATTCAGATTTCCTAGGAAGATGCTGCTGTCCACCTCCTGGTGTTTATTTTGACTTTGTCGGTTTTTTTTGACACCCACGGGATGAAATGGGGTGCGGCTGGTGCGACTCGGCATTTAATGAACGTTAAAAAAGTTAATAAGTATTCAGAGACACCGCCGTGTGGCGGGGGCTTATGAGTCCACAACCTCATATCATCCCGTAGGTATCGTAAAATTGGACAGAGATAATTGGATTGCGGTTGCCAACCCGCAAGCCAGGCGAGGCAAATTTGGCAAACTAACCCTTTCCCCCTCATATTTTGTGGCAATCTATAGGGAAGGTCTATGTTCAGCAAGGGACCAGTGATAGGCTGAAATGATGATGATTCAGAGACTCAAAATGTCAAGTGTAACGGGTAACGGGTAACGGGATACTAAGTCCCGCTGCATAGGTGGGGTCACCTCGAAGAACTGCGCCAGCTTGTCGAGCGGGCGGCCGAAGTAGTGCGTGACGTAGGAGCGCAGCGCGTCGGCGTAGCGCGCGCGGCACTCGCGCCGCAGCGCGTCCAGCGCCGGCGCGCGCAGCGAGCTCACCACCGCGTGCAGCCGGTGGTAGTTCTCTGTCGGCACACCACTGCCACTCAGCCTCACACAACTTCTCACTACGCCCGATCTAGATACCCTCTTACCCCTCAACATAACATTTCACTCATTCTTAGTGATGACATGACTCTGCCATGTTCGAAAACTACCAGCGTAAATGTACGCCCACTTGCAGTGCATTTATTTATATCGTTAATTTGAAGTCAATGTCAATAAAAGTTCTTATATTATTACAACAAATATAATTATTAAGCAGGGATCAGGAATTTATAGATTTGTTTATTTGATAAATTCACCAAACGAGCAATCGTTCAACGTGATGGTCAACGTCTGCCCATAACAAATGCTGTGTCACCCAGAACATTTCTGTGTGACACCACACTGCATCCGTCACCCTGAGACATCAGCTCTTAAATCCCATATGCCCAATGATTACGCTAGCTCTCAGTGCCCTTCAAACCGAAACACCGTAATGTTTGCATACTACTGCTTCACAGCAGAATAACTGGCCCTGAGATGGTACTTACCTAGACGGATTCCTGCACAGGAATAATTTAATTTAATTACATTTTGACTAGTAATGAAAAAAAAAAAAAAAAATGCTGTGACTGTGTGATGAAAATCAATGAATATCTAGTTTCAAAATTGACTTAATTAAGTGAAATGATAGCTTCACCGCAATCTCCTAAACAGTAAAGTAACCGGCGAGCGTACCCATCTGCACGACGGCGCGCGGCGTGCGCGGGTGGTCGGCGCGCTGTATGGCGCGCAGCATGGCGCCGCCCAGCGACAGGTACCAGCGCTCCAGGTCGGCGCGCCGCCCGCCGCGCGCGAAGATCGCCTCGCAGGCCGCCGCCATGGCCTCCAGCTCGTGCACGAAGGACAGCACGCCGCACTTGGGGCGGCGAGCGGCCTGCTTGGCGGCGTCGGGCAACGCGGCCAGGCGCTCGGCCACGGCGCGGTCGGCGCCGCGCTTGGCGGCCACGGCCACCGCGGCCAGCGCCGCGCGCCACCAGCGCCCCTCCTCGCCTGCCGCGCCCCCTGCGCCCCCCGCGCCCCCCGCGACCCCCGAGCCCAGCACGCGCCGCCCCGCACAAGCCAGCGCACGCATGGCGCCGCTGCAACACGTCACTCTTTTATACCGCGATCCCCATCTTCAACTTCATTATAAGGTATTATTAGCCACAAAATCAATGTACTCGTATCATAATATAACGATAAAAATATTTAAGAAAAACTACCCTAAAATATCGTACAGGTTGTAGATCATCATTATCTTCTTTTCAGCCTTTCACTAGTTTACTGCCGCAAAAGTTTGTAGCTCCAGCTTTGGGGGGATTTTAGCATATTGCTACTTTCTATATAGATGCCAGCGTTTACAGACTCCCTCGTGCTTTATATGAAAGTTTTAAAAAAAATATGGAAGAAGTTTTAATTAAACTTAATAAACAGAACAAACCTGTTGTCATATACGGAGACTTTAACATCAATCTCCTAGAAGCTTTTTCCATCACTATTAAATTTATTTCTGTGTTAAAATCATTCAATTTAGTTAACTAATAATGTTTAATGTATTAATGTTTTTAGAACCAACACGTTTTACTGGATCTAGTGCAACTTGTATAGACAATATCTTTACAGATGTTAAGCCTTTGCACCGATCCATAATCTACAAAATAAGTTCTGATCATTCTGGACAATTAGTATCCTTACGTTACATATGTAAAAAACGAAATAATAAAACTACTATTACTTCCTTATAATAGTAATACTGGACTATTTCTATGAAGTATTGTTTAACCTGCTCAGGGAATTTAATGCTATTTTTACTTCTGAAACCATCTCCTTGAACTTTTAATGAATGGGCGACAGTAGGAATCCACAGAAGTAGGCATAGGTTGTATGAACTTTACAATGAAAAGTCATACAATCATAGTAACAAATTTAGGGAATATGTTAAAATTTATTCAGAATTATTGAAAAAAGTAGGCTCTGCAGCCAAGTCATTACACTTAAGCAATAAAATAAAGAAAGCATCAGATAAAATAAAAATGACTTGGGAGTATTATTAATAGTCAAACCAGGAAAGTCAAGGATCGCAGCCATGATTACAAAATAAATTTTAACAACAAGCTTAGGACATCTTATCAAGATGTTGCTACAGCCTTTGAAAAGTGTTTAGTGATATTCCAATTTCCATAACCAAGCCATTAAATGCTTCTCCTACTGCCGCTGAGACATTACTCAAACAAAATGTAAATTCTTGTACAAAACATTTTAAATTTCATATGGTAGATGCAAATAACATTCTAAATATTTTTAAAACTATTGATTGTAAGAGAACCGCTGATCTATGGGGTATGTCCGTTGAGGTTAGTGCGTCTATTATAGATATAATTGCACCTCAATTAGCCATAAGTTTTAATTCCGGTTTTGAATTTGGTGTTTCCTGAATTGATGAAACATAGTAAAATCATACCTTTATTTAAATCTGGTAGTACATCGGACTCTGCTAACTTTAGACCTATTTCCGTACTACCAACATTATGCAAAATTTTTGAAAAAATTATACTTAATCAAATGTTAAAACATTTTAATTTACATAAATTGTTTCACAAAAACAATTTGGTTGGGGTCGTTCTACAACCGATGCAGGTCAACACCTGCAACTTATTAAGAATATATTTGATGCCTGGGAGAGTTCCCAGGATGCCTTGAGACAGAAAGAAATTCTGCACTTAAACTTCTAACTTCATATTTGAGCAATAGAACGCAGAAAGTAGTTGTCAATAGTACGAGTTCTTCCGGATCAGCAGTATCTATGGGTGTCCCGCAGGGTTCGATTCTCGGCCCATTTCTATTTCTTATTTACATTAATGACTTACCTTACCTAGTAGGTGACAACCATGATATAGTGTTATTTGCTAATGATACATCTTTGATTTTTAAGATAAAACGTCAACTTTTATTATATGACGAGGTGAATAATGCTATTTTAAAATTAGTACATTGGTTTAATGTTAACAATTTGCTTTTAAACGGCAATAAAACAAAATTTATTAAATTCACAACACCAAATGTTAAACAATTAGATGTAAATTTGCTTGTGAATGGGGAAGAGTTGAGCCTTGTGGATACTACTGTCTTTCTTGGAATAACTCTTGACGCAAAACTTCAATGGAGTCCCCATATATCTAAACTAGCTAGTAGACTTAGCTCTGCAGCTAATGCTGTAAAAAATTGGGAATTTGAATAATGTTGAAACAGCTAGATTCGTTTATTTTAGTTATTTTCATAGCATAATGTCTTATGGTATTTTGCTATGGGGAAATGCGACTGATGTAGAAGCGATTATTGTTTTGCGAAAGAGGGCCGCAAGAGCTATTTATAATCTTGGCTCTAAAGTGTCTCTTAGAAATAAATTTAAAGAAATTAATATCTTAACCTTGGCCTCTCAATATATATTTGAAAACGTTTTGTATGTACATAAGAACATAAATCAGTTTAAAAAAAAAGTGATGTTCATAATGTAAACACCAGGAACAAGAATAAATTAATAATGCCAGTTACTCGACTTCAAAGGGTCAGTAACTCTTTTATGGGGCAATGTATACGTTTTTACAACAAAAACCCACAAAGTGTACAAAGTCTTTCAATCAAAAAGTTGAAATTTTATATTTAACAAAGACTTCATAAATAGGGTTATTATAATATTAAAGAATACATGGATGATGATAATCGCTGGGAATGAGGTGATCGCTGCCGAGCCATTTCGACATCTTTATAATACTAATGTTATTGAACATTATTTTAAAAAGTGACTGAAAAAAAAATCCCGCTGGGTTTCTTACTGATTCTTCCCAGGACAGGGCATTTTTTGCGAATCAGTGTAGTTAAAAAAAAGAAAAAAATGAATTTCAATAAGTATTATGTAAATAATCTATATTGAATAAAAGAAAATCTATTCTACTCTTTAAGAGTATAATAATAATTGAAGTAAATAAGAATGAGTATAAATTATCGTACTGTGCAGTATCATCAATTATAAATAAGTAACTTGATGAGTTGTAGTATTGACTAATGTGATTGCGGTGTATAAAAGTCCGTCTTGAGTAAGTGAACTGAGCATTGTTAATAACGTATACCAAAACGTTACTTTGCCCAAACATGTGTTTCCAAATATACATTAGTTTTATTTTCCGTAATAATAGTTATTGTAATAGCATATAAACTAATAGATTGGTGGGCGAGGGTGAATATTTAGAAGAAACTAGTAATTATTCACCCCCTTTACGATGGGCTCACCACCTATCACACCAAGGGCATTATATTGTTTTGGTGAAGCGTGGATTGTGGCAGTCATCTGTTTTTGCAGTGAGTGCCCAGTCTCTGACTACCCCTTATGGGATACAGTCGTGATCTTATGTATGTATGTATGTATGTTTACTTTCATATTGTATTTGTTGAATTTACACGTGACAATATGAGTAATCACTTAAATTATATAAGAAAAGACGTTTGATTCAGTTTATTCATGTTTTCAACTTTACTGGAGAACATTAGGCTTTAAAAACTCTACAGTCATATTATTGTCAGTGTCTTACTACGACGCGGTATGTTAGTGGTTATCTCAAGGAGTCAGGAATAGGACGTTAAATCTACAAAAAATATTATATCTTACTTATACCCAAAAAAGTTAAAAAATCATTAATGTCAGCAAGAAACAGAAAAGGGTTAAGAGGAGAGCCTTTCGGAACGCCCATTGTCACCTCCGACTATGAGCAAATTTTGCGTTCTATTAGTATAGTGAATACAATAGAATTGGTGTATACGACCCCTCTGGCTGTCAAGGTGCACGACCAGTGCAACCAGCTCGCCCATAAAAGCTCACTCACTAGGGCTCGTGGCGCTCCAGGTGTGCGACGAGCGCGACCAGCTCGCTCTCGAGCGTGGGGAACAGCTCGTTCATGAAGCGGCGGGTTTCGGCCGCACCCTTCCTCGTCGATTCGCCGCGTTCGCCGCCATCGCTCTTCTCGCTTCGTTCACCGTCGCTACCTTCACTCTGTGGATTTTTTAATATATTAATCCACTACAAAAACCGATAAAACTACATTTTATAAGAAAAGTACAGAAAAACATACCTTAATATCCACATCGAGGTAAAAAAACTGGGTACAGAAATCTTGCTCTGCGTTGCAAAGATCTTCAACCAAACTTAGTACCTGCAATGGGACAACTCAAGTTAGGAATTCAATTAAAATCGGAATCGGAAAAGTTTTTTAACTGGTGGCACCACCTCAGGACCAGTTATTCTGACGTGAAACAGTAATTTGCAAACATTACTGTGTTACGATTTGAAGGGCAGTGAAAGCTAGCGTAATCACTGAGCATATGAGATTTAAGAACTGAAGTCTCTGTCAGCACTACATAACAACATATAATACACCTTACTCAGTGTCGAACAACTCACTTTAAAAATTATATTCAATACTTATGTTTTCCTAATGATCAAAACATATCGCGATTAGAAGTAATAGCGGCGTCACCTAGTTTGTGTATTTATGTAGTATGTGTACAAAAATAAATAACTGACCAAACTAATCACTGCGTAGCTGACGTTAGAAGTTACATAAAAACCAACAAATTTAGTCCAACAGTTGGTCCGCACGCTCGGGCGGCGCGGCGGGCGGCGCGGCGGGCAGCGCGGGGCACGCACTCTCGAAGGCCGCGCGCACCGCACGCACGCACGTGCCCCCGCACGCACGCACGTGCCCCCCGCACTTTACAAGTGCGCTCACCTGGTCCAGCAATTGGTCCGCACGCTCCAGCGGCGCGGCGGGCAGCGCGGCGCGCGCACTCTCGCAGGCCGAGCGCACCGCACGCACGCACGTGCCCCCCGCAGTCCACAAGTGCGCTCACCTCGTCCAGCAGTTGGTCCGCGCGCTCGGGCGGCGCGGCGGGCAGCGCGGCGCGCGCACTCTCGCAGGCCGCGCGCACCGCACGCACGCACGTGCCCTCCGCACTCTACAAGTGCGCTCACCTCGTCCAGCAGTTGGTCCGCGCGCTCGGGCGGCGCGGCGGGCAGCGCGGCGCGCGCACTCTCGCAGGCCGCGCGCACCGCACGCACGCACGTGCCCTCCGCACTCTACAAGTGCGCTCACCTCGTCCAGCAGTTGGTCCGCGCGCTCGGGCGGCGCGGCGGGCAGCGCGGCGCGCGCACTCTCGCAGGCCGCGCGCACCGCACGCACGCACGTGCCCCCCGCAGTCCACAAGTGCGCTCACCTCGTCCAGCAGTTGGTCCGCGCGCTCGGGCGGCGCGGCGGGCAGCGCGGCGCGCGCACTCTCGCAGGCCGCGCGCACCGCACGCACGCACGTGCCCTCCGCACTCTACAAGTGCGCTCACCTCGTCCAGCAGTTGGTCCGCGCGCTCGGGCGGCGCGGCGGGCAGCGCGGCGCGCGCACTCTCGCAGGCCGCGCGCACCGCACGCACGCACGTGCCCCCCGCAGTCCACAAGTGCGCTCACCTCGTCCAGCAGTTGGTCCGCGCGCTCGGGCGGCGCGGCGGGCAGCGCGGCGCGCGCACTCTCGCAGGCCGCGCGCACCGCACGCACGCACGTGCCCCCCGCAGTCCACAAGTGCGCTCACCTCGTCCAGCAGTTGGTCCGCGCGCTCGGGCGGCGCGGCGGGCAGCGCGGCGCGCGCACTCTCGCAGGCCGCGCGCACCGCACGCACGCACGTGCCCTCCGCACTCTACAAGTGCGCTCACCTCGTCCAGCAGTTGGTCCGCGCGCTCGGGCGGCGCGGCGGGCAGCGCGGCGCGCGCACTCTCGCAGGCCGCGCGCACCGCACGCACGCACGTGCCCCCCGCAGTCCACAAGTGCGCTCACCTCGTCCAGCAGTTGGTCCGCGCGCTCGGGCGGCGCGGCGGGCAGCGCGGCGCGCGCACTCTCGCAGGCCGCGCGCACCGCACGCACGCACGTGCCCCCCGCAGACCACAAGTGCGCTCACCTCGTCCAGCAGTTGGTCCGCGCGCTCGGGCGGCGCGGCGGGCAGCGCGGCGCGCGCACTCTCGCAGGCCGCGCGCACCGCACGCACGCACGTGCCCTCCGCACTCTACAAGTGCGCTCACCTCGTCCAGCAGTTGGTCCGCGCGCTCGGGCGGCGCGGCGGGCAGCGCGGCGCGCGCACTCTCGCAGGCCGCGCGCACCGCACGCACGCACGTGCCCCCCGCAGTCCACAAGTGCGCTCACCTCGTCCAGCAGTTGGTCCGCGCGCTCGGGCGGCGCGGCGGGCAGCGCGGCGCGCGCACTCTCGCAGGCCGCGCGCACCGCACGCACGCACGTGCCCCCCGCAGTCCACAAGTGCGCTCACCTCGTCCAGCAGTTGGTCCGCGCGCTCGGGCGGCGCGGCGGGCAGCGCGGCGCGCGCACTCTCGCAGGCCGCGCGCACCGCACGCACGCACGTGCCCCCCGCAGTCCACAAGTGCGCTCACCTCGTCCAGCAGTTGGTCCGCGCGCTCGGGCGGCGCGGCGGGCAGCGCGGCGCGCGCACTCTCGCAGGCCGCGCGCACCGCACGCACGCACGTGCCCCCCGCAGTCCACAAGTGCGCTCACCTCGTCCAGCAGTTGGTCCGCGCGCTCGGGCGGCGCGGCGGGCAGCGCGGCGCGCGCACTCTCGCAGGCCGCGCGCACCGCACGCACGCACGTGCCCTCCGCACTCTACAAGTGCGCTCACCTCGTCCAGCAGTTGGTCCGCGCGCTCGGGCGGCGCGGCGGGCAGCGCGGCGCGCGCACTCTCGCAGGCCGCGCGCACCGCACGCACGCACGTGCCCCCCGCAGTCCACAAGTGCGCTCACCTCGTCCAGCAGTTGGTCCGCGCGCTCGGGCGGCGCGGCGGGCAGCGCGGCGCGCGCACTCTCGCAGGCCGCGCGCACCGCACGCACGCACGTGCCCCCCGCAGACCACAAGTGCGCTCACCTCGTCCAGCAGTTGGTCCGCGCGCTCGGGCGGCGCGGCGGGCAGCGCGGCGCGCGCACTCTCGCAGGCCGCGCGCACCGCACGCACGCACGTGCCCCCCGCAGACCACAAGTGCGCTCACCTCGTCCAGCAGTTGGTCCGCGCGCTCGGGCGGCGCGGCGGGCAGCGCGGCGCGCGCACTCTCGCAGGCCGCGCGCACCGCACGCACGCACGTGCCCCCCGCAGACCACAAGTGCGCTCACCTCGTCCAGCAGTTGGTCCGCGCGCTCGGGCGGCGCGGCGGGCAGCGCGGCGCGCGCACTCTCGCAGGCCGCGCGCACCGCACGCTCCTGCACGCGCGCCCACGTGCCCACGTACACCTGCGCACCGCACGCACACACATGACACATTGGACTCGATAGTTTTATTCCAAAGATCCTTCGTCGAACTTAGTAACTTTTACATTAAAAGCAGTTCTTGAGCTGTTAAAAGTACTAACCCTGATCAAACGTTATAATTATAAGAGGTCACTGGTGGTAGGATGTCTATGCAGGAATCCGTCTAGGTAGATTCCACCACAAGGTCAATTATTCAGCTGTTTAACGGTAGCGTGCGAACGTTACTGTGTTTTGATCTGTAAAGCACAGGGAGCTAGTGTAATTACTGAGCATATGACGCACAATAGTGTTCTGGGTTACACAGGATTTTTTATGAGCAGAATTGCACTTATCAGGACCGATGTGCTCGTTTCGTATAAGCACTAAATAATAATGCCCGACTCGACTTCACGCAATCAATAACCCTTTCTTGAGACAATGTAAAAGTATTTACAACAAAATCCCAAAAAGTGCATTATTTCAAAGAAATAAGTAAATTCCTTGCTGGCGCTTTCCAGGACAAAAGATTTGTTTGTATACCATTGAGATTTAAGAATTTTCAATGAGTCTTATGTAAATCGTATAAAAAGAATAAAAATAATTGAAGTATATTATATTTTACAACTATTTGTTGATAAACTGACTTTATACATTGTTACTAAAAGAATCGATCAGATGGATAAGACTCGATCGCTGACCTTGACGAGTCCGTCGTAGGCCTTCTCGTCCATATCCTTGAGCCAGCGCATGAAGGGCGCGTAGGGCAGCAGGTCGGCGTGGTGGCGGCGCGGCTCGTGCGGCTCCTGCGCCGCGTTGCCGAGGTGGATGAGCGCGTTGTTGAGGTGCCGCGCCAGCGCCGCCGCCAGCGCCTCGCGTGCGCGCACCAGCCGCCGCAGCCGCTCGCGCACCGCGCCCAGCCGCCGCACTGCCTCGCCCGCGCCCCCAGCGCCCCCCGCGCCGCCCGCGCCGCCCCCCGGCCCGCCGCGCAGCGCCGCGCGCAGCGCCTCCGCCGCCTCCAGCGCGCGGCTGCGGCCCTCCGGTGTCGCTAGCGAGATCTACGTCCAATTCACCACGGATAACAGCCTACTTCGCCGTGTGGTAGCGGTTTCAGAGAATCTACCACCCCATCTCATGCCGTGGGTGTCGTAAAGGTCGACAGAGGGAAAATTAAAATCAGGAGATGGGCATCTCCCTGGAACATCTGAACAAATAAAATAATTGCGGTTGCCGACCCGCTTGCCAAGCGTAGCAAGTATGGAAAAATCCCCCCAAAGTGACAGCTACTAACTTTTGTGGCAATCTATGGGGGAGGCCTGTGTTCAGCAGTGGACTAGTGATAGGCTGAGATGATGATGATGAACAACCTGCTTCTACCGCAAAGGTACCGATGAAGTAATTTATCAGCATCAAATCGCATTTAGCTGGATGGTTCTGGTCACACCTATACGCATCGCGAGTTAAAGGCTACGACAAGCCGAGAATACATTTCATACGTTCCGAGATGTATTGACGGCTTGTCCCAGCTCCTCTCCCATACTTCTCTCCCTCGACCTTACACATTCCATAAATTTATCTATCTGCACTTGCAGCTGATTAGTTGCATTGAGTTGAGTAGTATTCGCTTGCGGTAAGCGTCCTTAAACATGAACAATCAATGGTTACATTTGAAAGTAATTTTAATAATAAATTTGGGAAATTGGTACGATACAAATCTAAGTAGAAAGCCATTTCTTAAAGATAAACTGTCGTGTGGTGGTGGTGTAACAAATCTGCCACTTTATCTCATCCCGTGGGTGTCAGAGAAAGGTAACAGAGAACGGCCTTTAAACCACATACCTTCTGGCAGGTGGCGGAATAATCGCCTTGAAAAAAATTAAAACAAAAATACAAAGATCGATCTAAGGTGTGAGGCGTCTGGTACTGTGATGCTAATCCACCTGCCAAGCAAAACCTCCTTCTCGAGAGAGGCTTCATATCCAGCATTAGACTATTAAAAGGCTGATGATAGTGAAGAAGAAAAATTGCGAATCGATGCTGACGCATGTGATTTGAGCGTAGAGCGTCTCACCTCGGACAGCGAGTCGAGGTCGCGCAGCGGCGGCGCGTCCAGCCACTCGTAGAGGCCCTGCAGGTGCGCCAGCAGCGCGCGCGACGCGGCGTCGGCGCGCGCCGCCTCGCTGCGAGCGGCCGGGCCGCGCGCCGCGCGCGCCGCCGCCTCGTAGCGCGCCAGCCGCGCGCCCAGCGCCGCGCCCGCGCACCCGCCCGCCTGCGCACACGCCCCAACCTCTATACTAGCTGCTCTACATCCACCTCACCACACGAGAACATGCGCTTGACAAGTTTCAGCTGTGCTAGTTAAACGCGTGTTCTAAATATTAGATTGATTTAGGAGAAGTCCTTCCCGCATCAAACCACCTGATCTGGCGGGTACCCATTTTCTTAGCAAGTAATTCTCCAAAATGAACGCTTGTGATTTTAAATAAACTTATCGTCTTTTACAAAATACTTGGACTTTTTGTAGTTAAAATCAAGGGTATTGTCTATGTTCATAATTTCCTAACAGAGTTATTTTTAATAATAATTTCTTAAATTTCCGCGAATACTACAGTTTTGTTTCTTTTCCTTTCTTATTTACTATTAATATTTAGTTAAAGTTGTTTATTTTTTTATTTAGTTTTCTCGTTAAAATGAAACTTCTTTAGGTGCGATGACAGTCAAATTTAAAAGTCGAACTTCATTTCAGTTAATCTTAATTAATAATTGTTTATATATTCAGCAGTTATTTTACAGTGACTAATATTTTTGTTAATTTATTTCTATTTTAACCAACTTTCTAATATACATAAGCTTAACTTCTGTCACGCGAGAGTGAGTTACACGCGCTCGTCTTTAGTTAAGTGCTGGTTTTAATTACGAATAAATATACTGTCTTACTTTTTAAAAAGGAATAATTGAAATATTATGAGAGTTCAAATATGCCTTTGCATATATAGGTATAAAGCGCTGTAGGAAATAGGACCTCGAGTCGCTCGGCGAGACGCGCCCCGCCGCCCTCGGTGGCGGCGGCCAGCATGCCGGCTACGTTGAGCGCGTCGAGGCGCGCGAGCCGCTCGGCCAGGCGCCGCACCCACATTTCGGCGTCGGGCTCGTCGGCCGCCTCGTCGTCCAGCAGCGCCGCCAGCGCGGCCTCGCCCAGCGGCGCGGCGGCGCTCAGAGCACGAGCCACCTCGCGCCGGGAGCTCTCCTCGACGCACCGCCACGTCAGCGTCTCCGCGCCCGCTTCTAAACTCAACATGCCATCCTGGAACGATATAATGATATGTATATAGTGATGTTACTGTCTTCTGCAATTTTAATATGTTCACAACTATAATTAATGCATAACATGATTTTAAAAGCTACTATAGAATCCTCATCAATCAAACCCTAGTCAAAAGTGGGCTACTAGAGTGGCCTCTGCATACCTTATGTGGTATATGTGGTGCATACTTATATGTAAAATAAGCGTGACTCTATGTATGTATAGAATCATTGGTGACATATGGTTTATAAAAGTAGCTCACACCAATGTAATAAGCGTTTTAAGAAAAATTGTAATGGTTAAGTGTAAAATTCTATACACTATATTTAATTAAATGAAATATAACTTTGTCGGTGTAGAATAAGATATATTTAATTTTATTAAATAATCAAAAAATACAAAAAGGAAACAAAAGTAAAATTAATAAGTATAATGAGCGACCTTATCGCTTAAAGCAATCTCTTCCAGGCAACGTTTGGATGAACAAAAACTGAAATTGAATCAATAAGGATGTCGTTGTAAATACAAATGTATAAAACAAATCAAGAATCAATGGTGGCAGGATTCCTACCGTCTAGGTAGCTCCTACATCACGCACTACTTCGACCGCCCGCTCGATAAGCTTCGAGGTGACTTCGCGTATTTTATGGTAGGATTTGTATGCGAGAATCCGTCTCGGTAGGTACCATCTCAGGTCCAGTTATTCTTCCATGAAGCAGTAATGTGCAAACATTACTGTGTTTCGGTCTAAAGGTCACTGAGAGCTAGTGTAATCATTGAGCATATAAGACTTAAGAAGTACACACACAAATATTCTAAGTAACACAGCACCTGTTATAGGCAGAAGATGCACTTACTATCAGGTGAGCGTTTTGCTTGTATGAGACAAGACACTTTATCAAATATAAAAAAACAACATAAATAAAAGTTAAATATCCATAATATATACAAAATACAATATAATATTTATATACTTAAATATACGCGTATGTGATATATAAGAATAAAAAGAAGTAAATACATGGAAATACAAAAACAATTATAATGAATAATAATTAAAATAAAATCAAAGCAAACGGCCATAGCCCTGATTCAAGAGCCGTGGGTCAGGGCCGGCCGCATACGGGGCCTCTCTAATTTAGGAGGTAAGCTATACTGCTCTTACGATCACGACAACCCTAGAGCGTGTATCTACATTACAAATAACATTAGTGCACAACCTATAACAGATTTCTGTTCCAGAGACCTGTTTGCTTTAAGGATACAGAACACAGCGGGACTGAATGTGGTCGTCGCCTCGGCATACATGCCAGAGGCAGACTCACCACCTCCACACGACCTAACCAGGCTGGTTCACCATTGTGAAAAGACCGGACTGGAGGTTGTCATCGGTACCAACTCCAATGCACATCACCGATAATGTGGTATGGAAACAAGCAACGACAGAGGTAAGACCTTGGTTGAATATCTATTTATAACAAACCTAACACTTATAAATATAGGTTGTAAACCAACATTCGTAACGAGACAAAGTCGAACAATTATTGACCTTACGCTCGCTTCGAAGGCGTGGCCAAATCCATCCGGGGCTGGCACGTTTCCGATGAGGCTTTATGCTCAGACCACAGATGGATTCGATTCGAGATACAGGTGAATATTTCTTCAATGCCTCGAAAACGTAACCCCCGCAAGACGGATCGGGCGAAATATATACAAACGCTAGTACCCAAACTTGCGGGGCTTACTGACATCGACAGATTGGAGAATACATACAAAATAGATGAACAGGTAACGGTTCTAACAGATATTCTGATAGAAAGCTACCACAATGCATGTCCAGAAACAGACGCCGTAAAGAAATCTAGCAAGCAATGCTGGTTTGAGCTAGAACGCAAACAGAAAAAAGTCAGTAAAACCCTAAATAGGACAATGAACACATCGAGTGACGAAGACTGGGACTCCTACAAAGAGGCCAAGAATGAATACAAAAAATGCATCAGGTATCGACGAACTGTGGGATGGCGCAAATTCTGCACTAACATAGAATCCTGTGAACAAGCAAACTGGGTAAGGAAAGTTCTGGCCCAACAAAAAATCTCAGAGCCAGACACTCTTCGCAAACCCGACAACACATACACCACCTCACCAGCTGAAACGCAACGCATCCTGCTGAAGACACATTTTCCAGGATGCAGACTGGTTCAGGAAGTAGACTGGAAAGAGGAAAACATAATTCCTAGTGACCAAGACAGGAAATACGCCCAAAATGTGGTTACAGTTGAAAAACTACAATGGGCCATAAGCAGTTTCCAACCTTACAAAGCGGCAGGACCTGGTGGTATCTTCCCTGCTCTTCTTCAGT
Source organism: Luehdorfia chinensis (assembly GCA_019845155.1). Lineage (NCBI taxonomy): Eukaryota > Metazoa > Arthropoda > Insecta > Lepidoptera > Papilionidae > Luehdorfia > Luehdorfia chinensis. The sequence goes on from JAHVAK010000390.1 coordinate 5,703,319, forward strand.
GGGGGGGACCACTGATTATAAAAGTACTTGCCGTAATTATGACAGCATGTCTAGCGCATAGATACGTCCCAAAAATTTGGAGGGAAGTGAAAGTAATCTTCATCCCCAAACCAGGCAAAAGTGACTATAAAAATGCCAAATCCTTCAGACCTATCAGCCTCACATCCTTTATGCTGAAAGCTTTGGAAAAGGTATGTGAAAGAGAGCTGAGGGGAAAGGCACTATTACACAAACCGTTGCTTGCATGCTTATAGCTCAGGTAAATCAACAGAATCGGCACTCCACCGGGTAGTCACCCAGATCGAGTTAGCCCTTAAGCAGAAAAACATCTGTCTAGGAACCTTCATTGATATAGAAGGAGCCTTTGACAAAACCAACTTCACCAGCATAGGTTATGCCCTCGTCAAACATGATGTGGAGCCAACCTTAACGAACTGGATTATAAACGCACTAAGCAAACGTATAGTGCGTATCACAGGTGAGAGTCAAATAGTTAAAATAGCAAAAGGTTGTCCACAGGGAGGTGTGTTGTCACTGCTCCTGTGGAACCTAGTCTTCAACGACCTCATCACAAAAGAAATTAAAAACCATTAAATATATTAAACCATTTCTACACAATAGGGTACGCAGACGATCTAGCAATACTAATCTCAGGAAAACAAGCTAGTATAGTCTGTGACCTTGCACAGGCGGCGCTACTTATCGTAGAACGCTGGTGCAAGGAATACGACCTAACAGTCAACCCAAACAAAACTGAATTGATAATGTTCACCCACAAACGGGTACTGAATAAATATCATCTTCCCAGTTTATTTAGTCCAAACTACGGCTGTCATCAGAGGTAAAATACCTAGGCATCATTCTGGACAGCAAACTAAACTGGAACAATCACATTAAAAAAATTATCAATAAAGCAACTATCACCTTTTGGCAATGCAAAAGAATGATTGGCAATCGCTGGGGCTTGTAACCGAAAATCATCCTCTGTAACACCTAAATTAAACAGATCTTTGTTAAATGATCCATGTCCAGTTATAGCACTACTGATCATTCTGATTTGGGGTGTATTCAGACGAAGTAGCGCCTTGGAGATGCGACTGTTGATAACAGGCTAAGCTTAGTTTTTAGTCTCCATTACAAATTCAACCAAAGCACACATTTGCTTTATTCAAGAGAGTGATGTTAAGCGAACATCAACCAAAGTTTTAAACATGAAGAATTAACCATACCAACCGGTAAGTCGGCTAGCAAGCGAACAGTGTGCAGAGGCCAGGATCGCAGTGGAGCGCCGGCCTCGCTAAGCAGTAGCACGCCATCATCTCCGGCCTTGCTTCCGCCAGGACTCACTACCACACTTAGGCGCTGACGCCGCTCGTCTGCACCCACCACATCCGCCCCTGCCATCTCCCTACTCTCCCATTCTCGAACCACAACTGTCTCTTCCAATTTCATCGTTCTCACAACATATAAATTTTAAGGTATCACAATATAAAATTTAATTGTCATGCAATCTTACTGTATAATATATATAATTTAAAACTTCTTATTATTAAAGTAAACAAATAAAATGAACAAAACAGATGACTTCTGTCAAATTTGATTCTGACAAAGTCAAGTTGGCATTAGTTTTGTGACGTTTAGTCCCCAGTAGAAAAGTTGTTAACTATGAATATCGGATTCTATACGCCCCATCGATAGACACTGTTATTCGTAGAAGCATCAACCAAAAGTTTCTAATATTAATGTTAAAATAAATATCTGTATCTGCATTTGTAATGTTATCGTCATCCTAGCGAAATAATAGCCCTTAATTGAGGACCCCGTGCCTGCTACCTGACTAAGAACTTCCTTCTTAAATAGAGTAGCCGAGGTTAGAGAGAAACTCATTTATGATTGACTCCATGATATCCAAATATAGAATAATTACATAAAAATACATGCAACAATTTTTAAAAATTCTTGCATTCGTAACAAATATAGGTCAATAGCAATTACAAAGAGATTACTCATTTTTTGATAAAAGTGTGCAGCCAAATATATACAAATTCACAGTTGTTTCACCTCTGTAGATTTGAAACTTGATTAGAACAACAACATTATCATCATCATCATTTCAGCCTATCATTAGTTCACTGCTGAACATAGGCCTCTCCATAGATTGCCAGAAAAGTTGGTAACTTTCATTTTAGCGGATTTTGCCATAGTTGCCACGCTTGGCAGGCGCAACCGCAGTTTATTTATTGAGATGTTCCAGGAAGATGCTGCTGCCCATCTCCTTGTTTACATTTTCCCTTTGTCGATTTTTACAACATCCACGGGATGAGATGGGGTGGTAGATTTTCTTAAGCCGCCACCACACGGCGATGGCTCCTTATTAATTAAGAATGGACTTTGCGATATTATTTTATGTTTTTCGTCTTATATTGTTACACCTTCATCAAAATCTCACCACATCATGGGTTGACTGGGAGAAAATGCCTAAAGGTATATGTCCGCCCTTTGTATCCTTTCTTTGTGAGGGAAACAATAAAGATTAATAATTATATAAAATAAATAAATACTTCTCTGTACTAAGATTTGCAATAGGCGAGTCACTACTATTGTCTACGCTCAAATATGACGGTGTTATCTTTGATCCACTCCTGCTTCAAAGTACAAGACGGTTAATCTAGACGGTTCAAAAGGCCAATTACCTGCGTAGTCACATTTCACCATATTTCAACAAAGCCTTTATGCTGTACTTAGAATCATGATGGCAATTATATACATCACGGAAGCTTACTATTCAGAGTTATCATGTTATTTAAAGCGTTTTAAGATTATTTAAATTCCAAATTTAAATTGTTTAGTTTGCTCGTAGATACAGTACTATATTCATCCGTTTACTTGCCTAAAACCGTGACTTTTACTGGCAGTTTCCGTGATGAAATGCTGAATATGTCAGTATATATACCACCCTGACTAAGAAACATTGGTTATATAGACGGACCACGTAACAAGAATTAAACTCTTAAAAGATATTTAATGATATTTGCCCGAAATACAAAAGTTGGCACAGCTATATTTAATATCTACTAATTTGATGACCACATGGCCTAGTGATTACAGTGCCTGACTTCCACGTCGCGAGCCCTGGGTTCGAATCCCAACCGGAGCCAACATTTGTGCAAAACTACAAATTGTTGTTTTTCGGATCTGGGTGTGTTGTGATTGTCCTTGTCTCTGACGCTATATCCTAGCCCACCTGCAATGTTATCGCATGAGCGATATATCGGGCACGGGTAGGTTGGCGCAAGTGAGTTCTCATGTATTTGCGTGAACACTTGTGCCACTATAATATCTCCTACGCAGTTGATAACTTCCGAAAGTATTCGTTAGTTGTCACTGTGGGCGTGAATCTGCAAAGGACGATATAATCATCACTTATACATTATTATATTTAAGTATTCTGCTACAGCTACGGATAACGGATTATATACAATTCATCATCATCATTTCAGTCCACTGCTGAAAATAGGCCTTCCCCATAGACTGCCACAAAATTTTTAAGCTCTAGCTTTGGGGGGATTTTACCATAATTGCCACGCTTAGCAGGCGGGTTGGCAACCGCAGTTTATTTTTTCAGATGTTTCACGAAGATGCTGCTGCCAATCTCCCGGTATTTATTTTCCCTCTGTCGACTTTTACGACACCCGCGGGATAAGATAGGGTGGTAGATTCTCTTAAGCTGCTACTATACGGCAATATAGAATTACTGAACATTAAACTTTTGTAGTCCTTTTTTTTCTGTTTGGGACCCTTATAGATATCTAAATATATCTATTATTACATATACTAATATATAAACAAAAACATAAATACTTTTATCATGTATCATATCATAATATTCTATTTATTCTTTGGTAACTAGGCAACAGCTGAAAATCAGTGTTTGCGCATTGAGCAAAAGATACACTGAGCTATGCCCTTTTTTGTGTCACTGCAGTACGTACAATCTAAATCATCTTTGTTTCCTCAATTTCAATAAATTTTATTATGTCTTGATATTGTTTACCGTGTATTCCTATGTTTTTTATTTTTTCAAATATAATAATGTAATATAAACTTTTGAATCTTTTACACACCTGCAGCCTTCCGTAAAACCGCACCGATGTAGATCCTAGCTCTATCCAATACGACAACAGTATTAATCTATAATATTTTGTAAATGAAGTACACTAGAAGTGATATTGTATTATCTATGTCAAAGTGACTGTAAGTCCAAAAATCTTTGTCTTCTTTCCGAATCCTATCCCAAAAAAAAGAAAAATTGCCATGACACTTCGCACCTGTGAGAAATTTCTTAAAATTTAAGATAATTAATATTTCTAAAACTACTGCAAGTCATAATTTGTTTAAAAATACATTAACTGATACGTTACTGAAATTTATTATGCTCTCAGTTAGTGTTTATTAAAAATAGTAAATATAACCTATACATAAGTCTTGTATCTTTTAAAAAAAGAAATAACAATGGCAAAAAGTGTCGTTAATAAAAGTAAAGGGAAATCAGCGGAAGAAATTTTTGCTGGCTTCCAGAACTTACGTAGCGAGCAAAGACAGTTGGCGAGCAAAATATCGGAACTCGAATTGGACCTAAACGAGCACAAGTAAGATTCCCTAGTTGTGATTTGAATATTTAATAAGGCCTTTTAAATTATTGTATAAGTACCATAATTCTACTTCACAGGATTGTTATAGAGACACTGCAAGCAGTTGATAAGACGCGTAAATGTTTTCGTATGGTGGGCGGTGTGTTGGTGGAGCGTACCGTAGGTGATGTTTTGCCTGAGCTTGAGAACAATCGCGAGCTTTTACCTAAAGCGCTGCAAGCCCTTAACGAACAATTGACACGAAAAGGTCAGGAGATCAATGAATACATTGAGACTTATGATATTCGAGTGCAGCGATCCGACCGGCCGACGGATGCGGCGCCCGAGCAACCTACCAAATCCAATGTGCTTGTTGCAAGTGGTTGATGTGTCTCCTTCGAATTTATTTATGTCGCTGCTGAACTTTTATATCACTGTTAATTTTTGATATTTCTTTTAGTTTGCATGCAGTAGTGATGACTTATTAGAACTTCACATTGTGCTATTAATTGCCTACTATTCATTGTGTTTGAACAAATAGCTCAAATAAATGTTTGTAAGATTCAGTATGAGAGAAAAAAAATTCAAAAATGTTATTTTGTATAAATTCATTATGATGAAAAAGTTTTATGATACAGGTCATGATATAGATAATGTCTGACAATTATGATTATATAACCCTATATAATTGTGGCCGTGAAACTCAAAAACAGTAATTCTAATTAAAATATATCTTTTAAATATGAGGGGAGCTAAATAGGAAGTATCTATGGGAAAAACAAAATGGTTCGCTTTTGTAACATGCAGTGATAATAGTAACTTCTCCTGATTTGGAGGAAGCCTATATCCAGTAATGAACCGATTATTGGCTAATGATAAAGTAATTAACAAGTAAATACAATATTATTAAAATCACCTGTCAAAGTACCTAATTAATAAGTATCTGGTGATCATAAGGGGTTATTTTATAGATGTTTTAAATAAATAAAAGAATTTCATCATTTAAAACATGTCATTTGACAAACATTAATGTTTTTAATACAACTATTTAAATGCATAAAAATAGAGAACTATTTATTTATGGCTACCTAAAGAACTATTCTCAACAAAAAACTGTTTACTTCATTCACTGCCAAGCATGCTTTGAGATGGTTATCTAATCCAATAGTTTTTCATATACAATAGGCCAGACATGGTCATCACCAGCTCATGCTGTAGAATCATGTTGCTGGCAGTGAACCGGTTCAAGTATGTTTGTAGAACAGAAGTCAAATTGAGCTGCTTTTATACACAATATGCTGTGTGATTAAAAATAAAATACTAATATTTTAACAATTTGTTTATTATTTATAAAGTACAAAAATCATTTTCCCATTTTAGTGATAGATTACACAACAGTATGAAATATTATTAGTACCATAACCAGGCATTCTAATTAAAACTTAGAGCCATATTAAAACTTTAATACAAATATAAAAAAAAACAACACAAGTATCTACAGAAAAGTTTTCATTGGAAATCCACTGTCAGGAAGACCATTATCAGTGTTAAAAAAAATTTGAATTTTATGTTGTTACAGCAGTATCTACTTTTATTGGGTTTAAAAAAGAGTATCCAAACTAAAGCTGCATCCAGTATGATCAATAATCAATACTGAAGAGTCTGCAAATACAATCACAACTAACTATACCTTTTGTGCTTTACTCCCTGGTATTCTGGACCTACAATGCTAATTGTAAAGTTTACAATATATGAGATGGATGTTTTGTTGTTTGTTGAAAGAGAAGGAAGAAAAATTTTACTTAAATTTTCCTTAATTGTCTTATGGAACAGGATAAAGATTAATAGATTATATAGACAAGATGCTTATTGCTAAGTTAACAAATATATTTAGGAGTTTGTTAAGGACAGAGGTTGCGGAAACGGTGTTTTCTTTTAGCTATGGATAGCACCAAACTGAATCACAAAAATGTTGTTATATAAAAGTATTTAGCACCAAAATCTGTGTAGACTGACATAGTTATACTTTATAATAAAAGATCTCTTGCAACTATACAATATAGCATATTCTAAAAATAATTACACTTAAAACTATAAAAATTCGTGCAATTTAGTTAATAATCGTTGTACAATATTATCAATACTTCATTCAAGTGAATGTCAACGAGTATGGAATGTCAGTTATTACTTTTGGTTTGACCAAATTTCGTAATAGACCAAAAAGAAAAGATACGAGTGCAACGAGATTACCGGGCGATGCAGAGGGACGGCTGCGTCGCTAGAAGTGCATGAGGTCGGTGGGCGCGTACGTCTCGTCGGGCTTCAGCGGCGTGGTGTCGTGTGCGCGCAGCGGCGGCGCGGCCTCCCGCTGCCGCTCGCGCGCGGCCTCCGCGAACTCGTGCGCGCCGCCCGCCTTGCGCACCACGCGCAGCTCCGTCACGCTCATGTGCCGGTCCACCGACTTGCACATGTCGTAGAGCGCCAGCGCGGCCAGCGCGGCGCCCGTCAGCGCCTCCATCTCCACGCCGGTGCGGGCCGTGGCGCGCACCTCGCAGCGCACGCGCAGCCGGCCGCCGTGCGCGCACTCGCCGCGCGGCAGCGACACGCGCACGCGCGCCACGTCCAGCGGCAGCGCGTGGCACAGCGGGATCAGCTCCGCCGTGCGCTTGGCGCCCAGCACGCCCGCCACCTGCGCCACGCTCAGCGCGTCGCCCTTGGGCAGGCGCGCGTCGCGCAGCAGCCGCAGCAGGCGCGCCGACACCACAACGAAGCACTCCGCCTCGGCCACGCGCGCCGTCACCGCCTTGTGTCCCACGTCCACCATGCGCGCGCGCCCCGACTCGTCCAGGTGCGAGAACTCTCCCTCCGGCCCCTCCTCCGGCCCCTCCCCCGGCCCATCCCCCGCCCGCGTGCACAGGCCGCGCGCCGACAGCTGCGCGAGAGCTCCGCTGCGAGGTGCGGCCGGGTAGAGTCGGCTCCGCGGCGGGGGCGGGCGGGCGGCGGGGCGCGGCGGGCCGCGGCTCGACGTCCGCCGCGCTGTGAACGTTCCCACATCTAAGAGCCGCAGCGCCGTCACCCGCCTCGCGCCGACCCACTATCCTCCTATCAGTATCATCGGTCGATTCTCCATGCGGGCGAGATTCTGCATGCCTACAAAACGTTATCACAACATAGAAGCTTTATAGAATAACGTCGCGTTAAGTAGACGGTGCCATCGTTTAATTACCAAATTTCTGCTACTTCTCATCTCCTAGTACTGAAAATATCTACTTTAGCATTGCTAAATTAATACCAGCCAGTGACATAACAGCACAACATAACATCGACCATTCGAATCTTACAGCCACCTGCATCCATAGACTTCTTTCATCAACAAATTATCGATATCATAGCTTACTAATCCTTAAGGTTAAATCTACTATACAATGTCGGGATCGTATTAGCGATAATTTAGGCGCTGAGTTTACATCTCATCTCCACTCTAAAACGACCCCCTAAAGCGTCCTACCCACCTAACAAACCTAACAACTTTTATTGATTTTCCAGCATAAAAAGTTTAATTGGCCATGGCTGGAAGGGAAAGGGGAAGAAAATAGTCATGTCCAGAGGATAATTCTTTAAAGCATATTCAGCCAACGTTTGACCACAATAATGTTATGCGCTTATGAGGTCTAAGCCGATAAACATCTTTACCTAGACGATTCCTATTCCCTTTTGCCTTGACGATTTTGTCATCACATCAATGTGGATAGACCGTCGCCAGCAAATAAATGCATTCCTTGGTTGTGCGCATAAGGACCGACAAAATGCATCTACGGCCATTGAACTACATACATACTCGTCAAATTCACTCTTAAGTCTAGTAAATTGATGTCAAAATGGAGATGAATGGTTATGTTCTCCGAAATGAAGCCGCATACATCAATACACACTTGCTACTTTGCGCCAATTTACGAAGCTTTGCATTTTTTTTTTAAACAACGCACTAGCCCTTTGGATTTTTCTTTTCAGCAAGTTAAAATCTGCTAGCTTATATTTGACAATACCAGAATTGTGATGGTAGTAGTTATTATCCATAAACGATCGGAACTGACCTACATAAAGAACTGGATGATGTTCCCGTTTACGGTACCACGCCTAAATGACGTCACCAAGTTTTAAGCCAAAGACAGCTGACGATCGGTTTTTTTCAAGGTCATAATCGCGAGAGTAGAAGTAGTCTCCGTAGTCCGTAGTCTACGCTGGGCGGTGGAGTGACACTTGTAACGGCGCTAAACCTTTTTTACCTTTCCTGGTGCGCCACTCTTGTTAGGTGAATAGTGATTACTACATTTTTCTACCAGTTCTAATTTACCAGCGAGAGGAGGTAAAGTTCACTTTGATTGTCTTCGCAAGAGACCCAAACAGCTTTGGCGTCATGTGGCGTCGCGTCGGTAGCAAAGCGTCTAGGATGATCTACAAATGCGCCGAAATAATGCTCTTTCGTATGGAATTTTCTCTGTCATTTTGATATACTTTGTCAATAAAACCACCAAAGATTGAGTTCAAAATTGTGATATACATTTAAACATATTTTTTCCAATCTGCTTTCGTCTGTGTTTTTGTAATATCCACAACTGTTTCTTCTCACCCATTGAAAGTGAGGTAGTTTTAGATTGTCTAGTTCTACTTTCCACTATTGCCATTTGGGGTCCTCAGTAGGAAACGATTCCTTACTCACAAGCAAAGATCATGCGTTGGGGAAGCCCGAACAACAAAAGTATTTAATAGCGGGTACAGTTCGTACTGTACCAGTTTTATCAGTATAGACGCAAAATATATATATAGATGTGGAGTTGCGGAGACCGGCCCGTTGCAATCTACAATCTTTATCAGTATGGTAAAGGGATAGAGCTTTACTTAAAAGGAAGAAAGTACAATATTTCCTAAGCAATGTAAGTATCGTCAAGAGAGATCGCATTACAAGTGTGGTGTTCCTACAGGCGTCAGATTTTGTAGGTGCTGTATAATTCTTTTGACTGTCCTGCCAAAACCTATTATGAATATATAATATGATTTGTAGTAGTCATGGTTTTGCATTAGTATAATATTGTAATAAAGTAGCGTGCTCGGCGGTGAAGGAAAACATCGTGAGGAAACCTGCATGTCTGAGGAATAAAAAATATTTCGAAGACATGTGAAGTCCGCCAACCCGCATTGGAGTAGCGTGGCGGATTCTTCCTAGCTCCAAAACCCTCTCAGAAATGAGAGGAGGCCTGTGCTCAGTAGTGGGACATTTATAGGCTGAAACTTTACTTTTACTTTTTAAAATAGCAGACCTTACGGAACTTCGAATTTGATAACCTCGTATCTCTGGTGGCGCTTCTAACCTTAACTCCGATTTTATCGGATAATGCATCGCACCGGGTGGGGGAAGGTGAAAACGAGTTCGTGTCTGTGTCCATGCTAACACCACACTAAATATATTAAAGCAGTATAGAAACTAGGCTCATTGGTTGAGTTAAATACCTACTCTCCATTGGAGCACTAGGTTGTCACTCTTTACTTCTTGTGAAAATTAAGTTATTTTTAATTATTAATTAAAACATTTATTTGGCTTATATATAATATATACATAATAATCGAATGAATGTACTAGTTTACAAATAAAATTAGGTAAAAATATCAACCTTTGAGAGGTATTTATTCTTCTAGTTAATAGAATCAGGCGTTACTTTGCGGAAATCCATTATAATGAAGAAAAGTAAGTTACTTTGCTAAGATCCGCATGCAAAATATAAAAAATGGTGTATATTACCTAGTTTTTTGAAGTGCACCACCCGCCCTCCCTCAGTAGCGTGCACAAGCAAACTAACACCGCCACCAGGAACCGCCACCAGGTACCCTCCACCAACCACTACAATACCACCACTAGATAATATACACCACTGAAGTCGAGAACACGACACGTGTTTCGCCCCAAAACGAGGCATTATCAAGCGTAATAGACTCTACGACAGACGGCCGTCTGTCGTAGAGTCTATTATCTCACATTCTCTAGTGGTGGTATTGTAGTGGTTGGTGGAGGGTACCTGGTGGCGGTTCCTGGTGGCGGTGTTAGTTTGCGTGTGCACGCTACTGAGGGAGGGCGGGTGGTGCACTTCAAAAAACTAGGTAATATACACCATTTTTATATTTTGCATGCGGATCTTAGCAAAGTAACTTACTTTTCTTCATTATTTATTCTTCATTATTATAAATACTTTGGCACTTTGCGCTAAAGATTATGATTATTTACTACTGTCAGAATGTATTGTTTTGTTAGGGTAGGTGGCATACGACCACGGCTATCCTCTGAACATAACTAGGAAAATGTATTGAATAAATTAAAATATATAACGTGTAAGAGGTTAATATAATAGACGATATATATGAATAGTTTGTACGTAACAATTTAAGATGAGAATATTTTCTTGTTTCATACTTTTTACAACGTTATTTTACTGTAGTCGGGTTTCAGTTCTTGAACTTATTATGTATTATCAAATTATGGATGGTGAATAGCGATGTATCACGATCACGGACTGTCCGTGGGGCAAGCAACACAGATAAACGCAAAACGTAACCACTCCTCCCGAGACGGCAACCGCAATTGACAGCACTGCGACGTCCGCTTAGATAATGGTTGAGACGTGCGTAAGTGTGGGGGCGTTCTTTTCGAACGTTTGTACGTAGTTTCCGTACTACTTTATATATGTACTGTGCTAATACTGACGAGGTATATTATCCAAGCCTAGACTGGTTGTCCTGAATATATTAAACACAATAACGTGCGCGAGGCGGTGCGGTTTCAGCGATGTTTGCGATGCGGTAATGAATAAGTGTGCGACGTGTTACGTGATTGCAGGTGTCGAGGCAGTTACCGGCGTGCTGTGGCTTCTTGTTGCGCAGCGCAGCGCGCACGAGCTCCCGCAGCGCAGCGTCGTCCGCGCCGCCGCGCAGCGCCGCCCGCAGCGACACCTCCGCCGCGCCGAACAGGCACACCTGCACACACACACACACACACACACACAGCTAGCACGGCTCGGAAGCGACGACCGCGCCCGTAAAGCATTTGCATCTCTCTGTCTCCCTTACACTTGAATGTCTTATGGAACGCCAAAGCGACGTTTCATCATAATTTTTGTCTGGTGGTAGGTTCCTATGCAGGAGTCCGTCTAGGTAAGTACCACCCCAGGGCCAGTTATTCTACCGTAAAGCAGTAGTATGCAAACATGCAAACTGTGTTTCGGTTTGAAGGGCACTATGAGCCAGCGTAATCACTGGGCATATGAGACTTAAGAACCTATGTCTCAGGGTGATGGGTGCAGTGTAGTGTCACACAGAATTTTTCTGGGTGGCACAGCATTTGTTATGGGCAGACGTTGCACTTACCATCACGTGAACGTTTTGCTCGTTTCATCACTTTATGCAATAAAAATAAATTCAGCCTATCTCTAGTCCACTGCTGAACATTGGTCTCACTCGTAGATTGCCACAAATGTTTATAGCTATCATTTTGGGGGATTTTGCCATAGTTGGCACGCTTGGCAGGCGAGAAGGCAACCACAGTTTATTTGTTCAGACGTTCCAGAAAGATGCTGTTGCCCATTTCCTGGTTTCTATTTTCCCCTCTGTCGACTTTTACGACACCCACGGGATGAGATGGGGTGGTAGATTCTCTTAAGCCGCCACCACACGGCGGTAAACCGACATGCGTAACTTACTAAAACAATATTAGAGGTGTATATGAATCTTATATATTGTATCGTAAAAACATTGTTAACGCAAAAAACTATAAAATTAAATTTTAAAACCCTTTTTTTTCGAATAATTGAGGTTAATTTTTTGTATATACTTCGTTTTTCTTTTCTTTTCGGATCAATCCTACTTTTAATGTATTTAATATATTTCTTCCGTAATTTTATCGTTTTACCTACTTACATAAATTATTTGCATGTAGTTAGGATAAGCAATACAACTTATATTGCGCGAATATACATTACCACCAGTATAAAGTACCCATTGATATACAATGTGTCCGTATTAGCGACAATTTAGATACTGATTCTACATTTCATCCCCACTTTAAAACGGCCCCCCCTAATGCGTCCTACCCCTTTTCCCCTTCCAGCCATGGCCATTTCAACTTTTTGTGCGTTTCGTTGTGTATGTACTCTTCACCATTCTTCTTCAACTTCATCATTTCATTATTTGATGGAGTTGCGTGAGGTCAGTATTGCGCTGCCCTACTCACCTTAAGGTTTCCATCAGCAGTGAGGCGCAGACGGTTGCAGGAGGCGCAGAAGGGGCGCGTCATCGACGAGATGAAGCCCACATGACCCAAGTGACCCTCCACTTGCCATACCTGAGGATATTCACCGACGTTATTAATGAAATAATGCAAAACCTCCGTGCATATTCTGCGAGTGGTCCCACTGCTGGGGGTAGGGTGGGGTGTGGGCAGTGTGCACTGACCGCGGCGGTGTCGCAGGCGCGCGGCGCGGCGGGGCTGAGGCTCGGGAAGCGCTCGCGCACGGTGCGCAGCGCCTCGTTGTGCGGCACTAGCTGCGAGTGGTCCCACTGCTGGGGGTGGGGTGTGGGCAGTGTGCACTGACCGCGGCGGTGTCGCAGGCGCGCGGCGCGGCGGGGCTGAGGCTCGGGAAGCGCTCGCGCACGGTGCGCAGCGCCTCGTTGTGCGGCACTAGCTGCGAGTGGTCCCACTGCTGGGGGTGGGGTGTGGGCAGTGTGCACTGACCGCGGCGGTGTCGAAGGCGCGCGGCGCGGCGGGGCTGAGGCTCGGGAAGCGCTCGCGCACGGTGCGCAGCGCCTCGTTGTGCGGCACTAGCTGCGAGTGGTCCCACTGCTGGGGGTGGGGTGTGGGCAGTGTGCACTGACCGCGGCGGTGTCGCAGGCGCGCGGCGCGGCGGGGCTGAGGCTCGGGAAGCGCTCGCGCACGGTGCGCAGCGCCTCGTTGTGCGGCACTAGCTGCGAGTCGTCCCATCGGTTCCCCGAGAACGGCATGAACTCGATGAACCTACGAATCGCAATTTTTATACTTAATCGTTCAGTTCACTTTTGTAAAAGTGATGGTCCCTCAAACCGGACATGTGTATGATCCAATAGCCAAGGTTGCCTCCAGGCTGGATAATTTTGGTGAAACATTGCGTGAATTGATCATGTTACTCAATAATTCATTTAAAAAGTCGAATAACACATAGCCAATAGTACTTTTTAAAAAATATCACATATATGTGTGGGGTGAATGTTCTGATAGATGAAGTTAACATTAGTGCCTGCACTCATTACTGCAAACCATATAAAGACAGTAAAATTTGCATGAGCATAGCATTATTACCCAGAATATTTTTATGACAGTACATAAAATTTGTTAGGCACATAGTTTTTGTAAAATTGTATTTGATCGCAGCTTGGTTTACAATTTCATATGCAGAAATCCATCTCAAAACGAGCAGGTTATTGTGAGGTGAAGCAGAAACATAAATACTATAAAAATATTTATTCAGAAATTGAATTTCATAAATGTACAATATGCTTCCCCCACACTATGCATAGCTTGTCCTATGAGGGAAGTAAACTACTTCAACTTGATTGAGGCCAGTGTTTAAACAGTAAAGAAAAAGTAATTAACATTTTGAAACTATCAATGGAGTAAAATAAACAGGATTCTAAATTACATTTCAAAAAGAAATTGTGCATTTGTTAATAATTTAGGAAGATTGTAAGTTTGTGTTCAGTCATAATAGATTCTTATTTAGCCATGTCGATATGAGTCCCCATACCATCTTCTGCTCTTTGATAAACTACAGGCCAAACTTGATCATTGAAATTAATGGCAGTTTCGTCTGCGTAATAAAAGATAATCAGCATTTTCAAGGCGATGTGAACCAATGTAATTTATGTACTGCAAAAATAAAGTAGGTCCAAGAGTACTTCCTTGAGGGAAACCGAAAGAAACAGGTCTCAGACTGCTATTCAATTCGGAGATTTTCACGCACTGTTGTCGCTCCGACAAGTAGCTTCCAAACCATTTTAGGCTGTACCACAGGCTTCCAGTTTTGTTAAGAGGATTGGACTCATATTGATTTCTGATATTTACGTAAATATTACACATTTAATAAAACGAATTTTACGGATTTTGTCACGTTTCATTTTTAACTTTTTATAGCCCGACGTTGTGTGTGCTTTATAGCACCCATGGTCACTGAGTTGCCAGATGTCCCGATGACTTAGTTAACCTGTAGTCATTTCAGCTTTTTATTATTATTATTTTTGGTCGTGATATTGAATCGAATGCATCAAACGAATAGAAGCAAGTTCAAGAAAGACGCCGATGTATTGCGAACCTTTGTCAAAATGTAAAGCTACAGTATTAACGAGGAGGACAGCATCTTCAGTGGATCTTCCTTGTCGGAAACCGAATTGACGATCGATGAGGGCTCTGTTTGCTTCCAGGAGAACTCCAAGCCTCTTTTTTATCATTTCGTCCAGTAACTTTGAAATACTCTCCAGAAGGGAAATCGGCTATAATTGCTTGGGACATCCACTGGCCCGCCTTTGTGTATAGGAATCACAGCTGCAACTTTCCAGGAATTTGGAAATGTACCTGTTTCAATATATAATTCTTAGATAGAAAATAGTAGCTAGTGGTTCCGCCAGTAGGTTAACAATAATTTTAAGGGTCTTGTTGCTTATGCAATCCTGGCCAGGAGAACTATGCGAGCTCAAGTTTCGTTTGAGCGATAAAATTTCTTGAGGTCGGCGTAACAAAGAAAGAATTTCCCAGTGACTCTTTCATTGCTACCTTCATTGAGAGGGACTCTTGAGTCTCGTTTAGTTTCATAAAAATACGGTCTTCCTCATGTTGACCCACCAATGAAAAATAGGCATTACAATCATCTCGATGATCCTCTATGCCCCCTGCAATATCTTGCAGAGAAGTGTTGGACTTATTAGGTGATCTACGGGATTTAATTTACTACTTTCCAGAGTTTGGTGTGGTAGCTGCTTAAGAGAATCTACCACCCCATCTCATCCCGTGGGTGTCGTAAAAGACGACAGAGGGAAAATTAAAACCAGAAGATGGGAGCAGCATCTTCCTGAAACATCAGAATAAATAAACTGCGGTTGCCAACCCGCCTGCCAAGCATGGCAACTATGGCAAAATTCCCCTCAAAATGAGAGCTACAAACTTTGTGGCGATCTATGAGGGAGGCCTATATTCAGCAGCGGACTTGTGATAGGCTGAAAGGAAGTGAGTTTTCTTGGTAGATTCTTATTCAATTTCTAGCTGTCATGTTCTGTTTTTAATTTTCTGAGAAGCCTAATATAGAAAAATCTGTACCCAGTACAGATCAATTGTTTTGTTGCATCTCCTAGTAGTGTGCAAACATTACTGTGTTTCGGTCTGAAGGGCACTGAGAGTAAGTGTAATCACTTGGCATATGAGACTTTCAGAATTGATGTCTGGTGACGGGCGCAGAGTAGTGCCACACAGAAATATTCTGAATGACACGGCATCTGTTATTAACAGATGTGGTACTTACCATCAAGTGAACGTTTTACTCGTCTCTTCACATTATCCAATTTAAAAAAATACATAGAGTCACGCCTCTTTCCCATAGGGGTAGGCAGAGACCACATCTTTCCACTTGCTTCGACCCTGACACACATCTTTAGCTTCCTCTACTTTCATTGGTGTTTTCATACAAGCTCGTCGGTTGCGGGTACTTTTGACCTGGCCTTTCCTTAAAACGATTTCGATCTGATCGTAACACGATCGCCTACGTCGACCTTTATCGGCTTGCCCATTCACACTCGCCTCATAAATCTGTTTCGTCAATCTTCTTTCATCCATCCTCTCTGTGTCCAAACCATCTAAGCATCCCTTTCTCTATCTTTGTCACTACATCTTCTACCACACCGCAACGTTCTCTTATCATGTTTTTTCTCAGTGTGTCCATCAAAGTCACTCCAGCTATACTTCTCAAACTTTTCATTTTCACTTTCCTAACACAATGTGACTCATGATTTTTATATGCATAGCATGCTGACCTACCTAACTTCGACCTCTCGATCACGGGTGAACTCTACGAAGTCGCATATTTCGTCGTCGTTGAATCCTGAAAATGTTTTATTAATATATGAATAAGTTCAACCGAACATGAAACAGTATTTAGGCTAATTATCACCTCGCATGAGCACAGTGTTAACTTTAACAGGACGGTATCCAAGCTGCAGCGCTAAGTCTATACCGGCGAGAACCCGCGACAGTCCCTGGTTCAAATAAAAATCAATTAGAATTACACAATTTGTTATACTAATTCATTGTACTATTAACCTCTGTTACACACTTGTTATCTCTTGCAGATAAGCCAACTGCATGATAGGGGCACCTGGTCTCTTTAAAACCACTTTAAAAAGACATCATATTTAATCAATGAGTAAAGTAAAAGAGGATCATCAAAGTATCAAGAGGACATGTATCTGTCGCATTGTCTTCAGTTCTAGAGTGGGGGACACAATATAACAGTGACAATGTCTGGAGGTGAAAGTCTTGTCACAGGATCAAGAGAATATCACATTACGCAATTCATTGATTTTATACATAGCCATTGTGTGGCTTTGTCAGGTCAGAATACATGACTTCTACGCCATGGTTCCTGGGTTCAAAACCCAGCCTGAGCCAGCATTTGTGCAAACGCAAATAGTTGATTTTTGGGTTTGTTTATATTGGTTATCACTATGTCTAATACTGCATCCTAGCCTATCCCGATCTTATATTGGGTTAGGAGTGAATCTATGTGTTTACTTCTATACTGTTGTGGTTGATAGTTTCCTATCGGAAGAAGAAAATTCGAAAATTGATGCCGCGGTAGAAAATCGGCCAGGTAGACATCAGACAATCCACAATTGGTTATTTAAGTTTAATATTTAATACACAATAAACGCTTTGAAATCGATCAGATCAGCTTTGAGATCAGATCGAAATCGTTTCGCAACCGCTCGTCGGAAACCGCTTGTATGAAAACACTGATGAAAGTAGAGGAAGCGAAATATGTGTATCAGGATCGTAAGAAGTGGATGGATGTGGTCTCTGCCAACCCCTATGGGAAAGAGGCGTGACTCTACGTATGTATGTATGTTTGTATGTATGTTCTAAATAATTGGTATTTAGACATGTTGAACTTTGATTGTGACAGACTCTCACTCAAATAGTTAAGTTTCTGAATTGATTATGGGACAGTGACAGCATTGTGTTTGCCTAGACACCTACGGCACTATAATATCCTGGTCAATATAGAAACATTAGAATAGTGAGACAGTGCAGACCGGGCGGCGCGCCATGCGCTCGTAGCGGTCGGCGCGCAGCGAGTCCAGCGACACGTTGAGCGCGGCCAGGCCGGCGCGCTGCAGGGCCGGCAGCCGCCGCGTCAGCACCAGCCCGTTGGTCGTCATGCCCACCGTGCGGATGCCCGCCACGCCGCACAGACTCTCTGCCGACACGCACGTGCCAGATACACGCTATGCAAATCTGCTCCAGCTCATCGAAAACGACAATATTTAACAACAAATATACTGTATACCTACAATTTAAGCTTATACTAAGCATGAATACAACAGATAAATAATAATAAAATAAAACTTTTCTGGTATTCAAATTGATGATCTCATAGCTACGTTTGGCTATAGATAAGTACTTATGGTAATCACTAGCAAAACACTTGCAAATGACATGGAATGTTTTGCAAGTGAATTTAAATATTGTAGACATAGTAAAACCTTGTACACTTCAAATGCATGTTGTTGGAGTGGTCAATAGGGATTATAGAATTTATAGCTATGTAGTAAATGATAAAAAGAAAAGAAGCATTACTATTTATAAGAATAATGTGTGTACTATATACCATTTAAAAATCAAAAACTACAAACTGCCAACAAATACTGTAGTATAAAAGTATAATATAAAAATAGATAGAAATGCAACAAAAATATACTTAATAAGTTCTACTTAAACAGATTTTTTATAGCATATTCATGAACTGAAGAAAGTAATTTTTAGTATTTTCTTTTTGAAATCCTAAAAATGTTATTGAAAACATGTTACTTTCACCTAAAAATATAATCTTCTTTCAGTATCTTTCTTTATTCTGTTTTATATTTAAAAGTACATGTTTCTCCAAATACACATTTCTCCTACAAAATGGGTGTGTTTTACAGACAAACTATAGATACACAAACACACAGACCCAGACCAATATGCCTTGCAATTCCTTTAATGTCGAGAATTTTCATAGGCGATAGTGGTTATTTACCATCAGGTGAGCATGCTTGTCTACACTCTCTTCTATAAAAAAAAACTATGACCCGTAACAACTGTCTACAGGCCACACAAGTAATTGTTTCATGCGGGAATCCTGCAACTCGCAATGAAGAGCCAGATTGCTTAAACACTGGGCCAACCATTTATTAGATGTGACTGTCATAATTATCTGATTGATTACTTTTCCTGTATTGAGTGATTTACAAACATAGATCTCACATGAACAATACAACCAGACTTATCTTATCTTAATCTTAAAATGACTATTAAATACATATTTAATAATAATTTCAAGTTTAAGATTGTTAATTATTTATGAGGTATATCATGTACATTTTTTACAATACATACGAATAATATCAGCCAAATCCGACCGTAATGTAGGTTCACCACCAGTAAGCCGTATCTTATGCACACCAAGAGTGGCAAAGACGTTGACCAGACGAAGTAGCTCATCTCGAGTCAACAGCTCTGAACGTGCTGACAAAGTCACTCCCTCTGCTGGCATACAGTATTGACCTGCATGTAGTAATTTAGACTAATTAAGTCTGGTGATGTTAATATGTTGACTGTTTATAACGAGATTGCTTTTTTAACTCACATCGCAAATTGCACCTTTCCGTGAGTGATATGCGAAGGTAGTCATGACGCCGGCCTATTAGATCGCTCAACGGTGCCGACTGCACCGCGGCCGCGGTCCCATCCGGTTTATTTGTCGTGTTGGCGACCTGCGAAATACACACAACAATACCTAATGTAAACAATAGAACACGGTATTGTTAGTCGTTGCAAAAAATTAATATCTAGACACTTACATCGCTATAAGACCTGTAGTCTATATTCAAAAATGGCCTAATTTGCCGAATATTTGCACCACGATTTAATCCTCTAGCGCGTAACAAATGTATAAGGTTATTACAGTACACTTTCATGATCTTATTTTAATATGTACAAATTTTTATGCTAAAGTTACAATTACCACAGAAAGTTATTACAAAATTGTTTTCCGTTTCCTACGAATTAAACATTACTATAAATACTTCTGTAAAAACGTCGTTACACGTTGTATATCACAGCAAGTAACATAAGACAAGTTAAATAGCAATGATAATTGTTATTGTCTTGACCTGATTATCTGTGGAACTATGGACATGCTATATTAAAAATGTATAATGTAAACATTGACATTGTTGTGTTGTAGCCTATCGCTGTCAACGGCAAGTCAACAGGAAATTGTCAAAATTTGACTAGGTAGCAGTGTTACCAGATAAAAAGAAATAACTACCATGTTGATGGGACTAAAAATACGGTGTTTCAGACAGAAAATACCGTAGACATATTTGAAAATTCCTTTTAAATTATCTTGTAGAATATAAAAAAAATTTTATTCATAATTTAATTAGCCACTTTCTTAATCTAAAACAAGAACTTCTTGATCATATACACAACGTAATAGATGCCTGCAGTCATTTTTGATATTATATTCGTAGTAGGTACACAATCAACACAACTGTTTCCATACCGGTGAATAGACGGTTGCCTTAAGAAGACTAAATATTATTTCTCAATTTCTTTAACTTTTACAAATAACAAAACAATGCAACTCAGATTGAACAAACTGGCAGGAATTTACTTGCGCGGCGGTTCTGCGATTTAGGCATTAATCATTATACAACCAATATTGGTTATGGTTAGACAAACTAATAACAGAAACAGTTTTGCATTTAGTTGTATTGGGATCACCTGACAGCTGACACGGATAATATATTAGTATAATTCGTAAAACGTATATTTTCGACCTAAAAATTTTATTGGCTTTCATTATTAATTACAGTTAAACACGGTAGTTTATATTTAAAATTATCGTAGAAAATTACACGGTAGTAAATATATTTCGGTGATGTAATTGCTGTTAGCCTTCGCGGCTTTTACAGCTTCTTCGGATACTGTGATCCCGGGCCAGGGGCCCGCGTGCCAGGTTTGGTTTGACCCAAACATAAATAAATAAATAAAACTCCTACAAAAACCTCGAAGTTCGGACTGTGTCGCGTTCGCTGCGTGCTTTCGCGATTTCGAAAATCTTAAATATTTTAAGTCGTCTAATCACCGTCCGAGGGAGGCTGCGGGCGTCCATTCGGACTGTCGACTTGTGTGTAACGGTAACTCTGGGCGGTGAGAACCGCCCTGGAACACGGGTGTATGGTGTGTGCGCGGTGTGATTATTGACTATTGCGCGCCGCTCTCTACGGCGGTCGCGCGTCGTGGTGCGTGTTATATTAAAACTATTGACTGTGTGTACAGTGTGGCCTGGATCGTGAATGACAGTATCGTGGTCAGGAAGAGCTGAGACGTCCGTGTCGTCTAGCATGTTTCGCCCCGTCCGATCCCACCGCATATCGGCCTATAAGCCTCCTCAAGGCCTTAGGCAAGATATACGAACGCCTACTTCTCGCCCGCTTAAGAGACTTCATGCAGTCTCGAGGGATCCCCATCCACGAGCAGTTTGGATTCCGTGCCAAACACTCATGTACCCAGCAGGTGCACCGCATAACGGAGCACATTCAATCCCGCTTCATACGCGGGCTTCATACCGGAGCGCTCTTCTTCGACGTGGCGAAAGCGTTCGACAAGGTCTGGCACAACGGGCTCATATACAAGTTATATGGACTCGGTGTGCCAGATCGCCTCGTACTCATCATACGAGATTTCTTACGCAGTCGAACCTTCCGCTACCGCGTCGAGGGGGTGCGATCCGAATCACATCCCATCCTAGCCGGCGTACCACAAGGCTCAGTCCTAGGTCCCGTGCTCTACACCCTTTTCACGAACGACATACCGCACACCAGCGGCGTCGAACTCGCCCTCTTCGCAGATGATACCTGCCTATATGTGTCTGGACGTAATCCAGACACTATCTCTAAACGCCTCCAATCCGCAGCCCGAACCCTCGGGAACTGGTTTCGGAAATGGAGGATCGAGGTCAACCCAATCAAAAGTGCAGCCATGTACTTCTCGCGGCGCATAACGCAGCATCTCCCCACAATAGAGTTATTCGATCGTCCAATCCCCTGGGAAAAGACAGTCAAATACTTAGGCGTCCTATTAGACTCGAGACTCAGCTTCGGTCCACATATTAACCGAGTAAGGAACCGAGCGGCGTTCGTACTCGGTCGATTACATCCGTTACTAAATAAAAATAGCAAAATGTCCCTACGTAATAAAATTACACTTTACAAAGCCTGTATTCGGCCAATTATGACATACGCAAGCCCCGTATTTGCGCATGCCTCCCCGCGTCAAATTCACCGACTTCAGGTAATACAAAATCGATTCATGCGTAAAGCCACGGGAGCACCGTGGTTCGTGCGTAATGCTAACCTTCATATCGATTTAGGGCTTCCTACCATAGCCCAATATCTAAAGTTGGCCTCTCGCCGATACTTCGACTCTGCCGCCACGCACCCCAACCCACTGGTTGTCAGTGCCGCCACTTACAACCCCCTCGCGATACACCAAAACTCGACCCGCGGAAAAAGGAGACCGAGGCACGTCCTCGAGGACCCTGACGACGCGACCACTATTGCCCAAGCGCTCTACTCAACACTACACAAACACCCATTATCACCATCATACCGCCCCCGCCGTCGGCGTGGGCGTATCAGACAAAGTTATTCGCGATACCGCCGCATCTCAGGCCGGTTTTCCCCTAGCAGTAGTGTCATAAACAGAAGCGTCGCTGGAGTTTCTTGCGCCATTTCTTCTCCAGCGGAAACGCATTCCGAATTGGTGGTAAACTTATCTAATAATAATCATGGTATTAATAATTATAGTAGTAGTAATATTGCCCTCCCGATTGCAGTAACTGACCGAGCCGAGACCGGCCCCCTTGGGCACCCTCGAGTCTGTTACTCTCGCGAACAGGATGACGGTCCAAGCCGAGGTCCCCTCTCGGGGGCCCTTGCGCCAGTCATCCATAAATAAAGGTTTCGGCTAAGCGCCCTCAGCGCTATGCCACCTTTCAATCCGGCGAAGCTGTAACAGCCTTCGGGCTAACAGTGACCATCAGTCCTAAAAAAAAAAAAAAAAAAAAAAAAAAAAAAAAAAAAAAAAAAAAAAAAAAAAAAAAAAAAAAAAAAAAAAAAAGCATGTTTCGCGGGCGACGTTTGCGTTGCTGCTTTAACCACCAGCGGGTTTGAATGAACCGCGGCTTTTTCGAAAAACCGCCGTGATAATTCTCTGAAGTCTTCAGAGATTAAGGGCATTTCACAGTCGCTGTGAAGATCTACATTGCGTTGATACCAACTTAAGCACATTTTGCTTGAGGAGCAAGTTAATGGGTATAGACGGCTTGAGATAAAAGCCGCTCTATTGCGTATGTTTTTAATGTGTGCAGCGAACGACATCGCTGCGTCTAAAGTGACGTACACGGTAATGAATCACTACCGTAGTCCTTGTTTTGGTTACAATACTGTGGTTCTATAGTTATCACCGTGCACCTGGTAACACTGAGTGGGTAGGTAGGAGTATTGCCAACTCCGATTTTGAAAAAGATAAAAGTAAGAATAACCTCAAGTTTATCCGCAGAAAACACTTCTTGTCATTATGTCCGTAGTCACTGTCGCTTGTTTTATTTGTGATTGATTTTATTTAAGTTAAATTTGATTTTTAATCTGATTTTCAGTATAAATAATATTATACATATTTAGTATACAATAGTGCACAAATGTTGTGTCCACTAGAGCTACTGCCGACAAACTGTCTCGTCCTTATAGATCCAGATGACATGATCACAGGGGCCGAAGACCCCTACTCAACACGAACACGATCATACCGCCCCCGCCTTCGGCGTGGGCATAATATATAATCTTACAAAGTCCCTTTTAGGACCCCTCTTCGGCTAAGTGCCCTCAGTGCTCGGAAACCAATCCGGTGAAGCTGTGAGTCTTCAGGCTAATAGTGTCCTAAAAGAAAAGTCCTATGTATAGATATTGATGTAATTAACAATGACAAAGAACTGTCAAATGGACTTTTAGCGCCTACTCGAAAAGTCGCGGTAATGTTTTTGTGGAATTTTGGTAATTTCTGTGTATATTTGAAGTTTTCATGTTTATATTGATAGTTTATTATGCAGCAAGTGCTCGTGAAAGTGTACAGTAATTGGATTTTTTTTATGGAATAGGGGACAAACGAGCAAGCCGCTCACCTGATGTTAAGCGATCACCGCCGCCCATGAACATCCGCAACACCAGCGGAGTAACGGGTGTGTTGCCGGTCTTTGAGTAAGGAATAGGCTCTTTTCTTGAAGGACAATTTCAAGACCAAAGTTGTACTTTTCGTTTTGTCTCCTCGTACAACAAATATTTAGTAAAAGTCAACTATAATTTTTCTGTCGATCGAAACGAAGTCCTTAATACAATTAAATTATTACTCGACATGGAAAAAATGGCTAAATTTGGTAGCCGCTTGCCAAGACCAAAAAAAAGAAAAACTGTCAAGTGTCAATGTCAATTCAAACGTCATTTATACAAACTTTAAACAGTATTTTGTCTACTATTAATAACTACTTTTTCATATTGTTAAAGAACTATAAACATAAATTTCTCGATGGCTCTCTTTCCAGCCTATGCTAGTAAAGATTTTCCAGATAAGAAGGTTGTCGATGAGCAAGGTTTGCACTATGAATCTCACGTTTCTGTTGTTGTTGTTGATGCTGTGGGATGAATTATGTGGTATAAATATTTTCTTTAACAGTTCGGTGGCGTGAGGCTAAGCCTCAATCTCAAGTTTCACAAGACAGCAGTGATGGAATGGAAGCACAGCTCCTAGCGAGTGATACAGAAGACGAAAGCGTCACTCGTCTATGTACCGAGTCTAAATTTGTGACTAATAACGATGATTTCTACGTGGACTGCAAAATGGATCGCGGTAATCTGAGAGTATCCACGCTATACTATCCCGGAAGGCCACAGTAAGCTTAAATAATTTTTTAAGACTAATTTATCTAAGAAATTTTAATATACAACTCATACTACATTGAAAGTATTTATGTATAATATTTGCAAGCTACATACCTTGTAGAACTGATAAATTTGGTGAAGAAAGGGTCTCAGTGGCAACCTCCCTCTGTTAAGTGCATCTTTAGTGTAATGTTGTCAGTAGTAAAAGTGTTGCACAACATTGGAATTTCTTTTGTATTGTGTGTGCATATAAACTGCAAATGCACACATTTCCAAACTCAACAACTATCAGTAGGCTATAAAAATTGGCTCCTTGAGGAATTAAGGCTGTAACACATAGGAGATTTCTAAATATTTTCCAATGTTGTAATAAGATTATATATATATTAAGACTGACTAGGATCCAGAACATTAATTTACATAGAAATCATATAACAGAAGCAAAATAATATAATGAACGATGCTAAGATTCTATAGCTAGTCAATGGCAGTTTTATTATTGTATATCCTTCTAGACACAACACAAGGTAATTATATTTTTCTGGTATATCTTTTACTTGATTTTCACAATGTTGATAGGATAGGATATGGTTATGTGTGTTTTAAGCTATGTGGTGACAAGTTTTTACCGTACTTTATTAGTTTTTTATAATGTCAAATGTTTTTTATAATGTAAATATTTTATATTATGTTAATGCTATGCAAAAAACAATTCACCCTGTTACCCCTATTAAAAATAAAGGTTACCCTAGAGTGTTATCCGTTT
This sequence comes from Luehdorfia chinensis, assembly GCA_019845155.1. Classification (NCBI taxonomy): domain Eukaryota; kingdom Metazoa; phylum Arthropoda; class Insecta; order Lepidoptera; family Papilionidae; genus Luehdorfia; species Luehdorfia chinensis. Next base: position 5,729,035 of record JAHVAK010000390.1, read on the forward strand.
ATTGATTGTATAACCTACAAAATGTGACTTACCCAAAGAAATAGGTAGGTAGGTATGTCATTTGTTTGATTTGATAACTTTTACATTTGACTTACCCAAATGAAAAGGTTAATCTTTTGAATCCCTAAGGTTATAATAAATATCAAAATCCTGTAGTAGTTTCGAAAAATTAGATCTTGTCATAGAAGAACACCAAGTTTTTCAACACCGTATTACAAATCTGCACTTTTTACCAAGCAACACTCAAAATTTATTTATGAACCTTATTTTTAAAATGACTGAAAAAAATACCCCGCTGTGTTTCTTGCTGGTTCCTCCAAGGACAGAGGCATTCTTTGCGAACCAGTGTAGTTTAAAAAAAATGTTGTTCAATGAGTATTATGTAACTAATTTATATTGGATAAAAATTATTCTATTCTGGAGAAGGAAAGAAAGTTAATTTGCTAAGATATGCATGCAGCAAATTAACTTTCTTTCCTTCATTGTAATGGATTTCTGCAAAGTAACACCTGATTCTATAACTAACTATATTATAGTAATAACTATTATATATATTGTATAATATATTATGTTGTATATTATACATATATATTATGTTTTAAAATTGTAAAATCTGGAAATACATAAATATTCACTTGACTCCTTGACAAAATATAATAGTTTAATACAATGACATTTATTAAAGAGCTTGCTAGTGCAGAGTAAGAGTTACGAGTATATACAATGTGTTCAGGATCGTATTAGTGATAGTTTAGGCACTGATGCTACATGTCATCCCCACACAATGCGCAATTGCTTAGAAGAAGGACGACTACATGCTATGACTCACAATTGTAAAATGGTAGTACTTACTCAGATATTTTTGCGAGCGTGCGTACAACAACTCACCATAGATTCATTGCTATGGGATGAATGATATAGGAATGCAAATGTAGTTAATAGAATCAGGCGTTACTTTGCGGAAATCCATTATAATGAAGGAAGGTAAGTTACTTTGCTAAGATCCACATGCAAAATATAAAAATGGTGTATATTACCTAGTTTTTTGAAGAGCACCGCCCGCCCTCCCTCAGTAGCGTGCACAAGCAAACTAACACCGAGAACGGTGCAGACGGCCGCCGAGTGAATTCATTAGAATGCAAATGTGTAAAACAGAGAAACATTTATTCTTATACATATGTATATATGTTTGTGTGAAGATACGAGAGCAGTGCATCCCGGCTGGGCGAGTCGCGGCGGAAGGGCGGCGAGCGAAAGAACCGGCGCCGCTACTTCCGGCGACGCGCGCCCGACGCGCCCGACGGCGCCGCCGTGGCCGAGCGCGCCGCCGCCTACCGCCGCTTGCTCGACGACACACCGCATGACGTCGCGATGTGGGAGAGATACATCGACTTCCAGGTGCATTTCAGCTCCTCGTGCAATATCGCGGTTCGTGCGCCCCGTCACGTTTACGTCCTGGTTGTTGCAGGAGCGCTGCGGGGGCGAGCAGGAGGCGCTGGCGGCGGCCGAGCTGGCGGCGGCGCGCGCGGGCGGCTCGCGGCGGCTGCGGGCGCGGCTGTACGCTGCGCTGCGCCGCACGCTGCCCGCGCAACCCTACGCGGAGCGGCTGCGGAAGTCTCTCGCCACGGGTACGTTAGGCACACTGTTTACTATTATTGTTACATGTTATGTTCTAGAAGATTCGATTCTAAAGTAGTTTTTCTATATTGTTGACTGGTATGACCATTAATGATATAAATGTATGTTCGGGGAACTTCTAGAGCGGGACATGAATATACGCTTAGAGCTGTGGGTGGAGCTGATGCGCGCACTGGGCTCGGCGGCTGAGGGCGGCACGCGCAGCGTCACTGCCGTCGCCGGCGCCGCGCTCGCCGACACGCGCACACTGCCGCGCGCCTACCCCGACCTGCTGTACGAGTACGGTGGGTGAACTGCCGCTGAGCTGCTGCTGGACTGTATGAATGAAGTTATAATTTTGAACTGCACAGCGGTTGTCGTTAAACTACTTAGTGCTCTTTACAAGGCGTGACAGCTGACTGCCCGCCGCTACGCTGCTCGGATCTTCCGGTAGATGCGCCGCATGTCCCCGCTCCTCGTGTACCTCGCCTGTGTAACTCAACAGGTTAGGTGACGCAACAGATACACAACAACAATTCGTTGCAACAAGTGCTGTACAAAAGTTACATTACATGAAGAGCAGCTTGACTGGTGAACCGAAAAACTTATTTTTACGATGATTACGATGAGACTTTTAAACAATTAACACGTCGATACAATAATAGAAGACACAATTTTAAGGAATGCTACTGATTCTGCAACAGCTATCAAACAACTTGTTGATACGAATCCATCGTCCCTCAAAGCGCTCTAGAACATAGGAATTAACTCAAGTTCCTGGGACGTCAATCGTGTTAATCCATCCGATCCATCCGGTAATAAGAGATGATAAAGACACTGCAAAAGTACGAGTAGCCTTTGATTATTAATAATGTGTCTTTGAATGACTGTTTTTTGGTGGGTCTGAAACTTCAGCAAGACCTAAGACATATTTTGATAAGGGGGAGACGCTATCCTATTTGCATAATTGCCGACTTAGTACAGATGTACAGACAATGTGTGTGCAGGCTTGTTCGTGCGCGCGGGCGGGCTGTGGGAGCAGCTGGTGCTGCTGGTGGAGCTGGTGGCCGCCATGAACTTCCCGCGCGCCGCCTTCCCGCCGCCGGCGCCGCCCCGCCGCGAACGACGTCTGCGCCGCCTCGAGAATAAGGTGCGCATTTGTAGCAAGCATTGCTGAGGCAGCCTTTTCATTGGAAATTATACTTATCATTTTCAACATAGCGGCACTAATCAATAGTAATATAAACGCAGTGTTGTACCCTTTGATTCCGTTGCCCTATTCCAAAGGAAGAATGTATGGCTCTTAAGATATTCTCATACATTGCCACCACCTCATCATTAGGTTTAGAATTGCATGAAATATATTTATACTCTGACGTAAGAAATTAATATTTCTTTTATCAAAGGTTTCTTTTTTCAATCTCGCACCGTTTCTTAATGAGGTTTCCCTGCACGGAGAAGAAACAGACGAAAGAAACTCCGTAGGTATCCTCCTTTTTAGTAGTTTTTTCAAAGTTCTTTTATAATTGAAATCATATAATATCTATTAATGTATACATGAAGATTTAGTATTTAGTAACAGTCTGGCAGTGATCACCTCATTCCCAGGGGTTCTTCTGTAAATAATCCATGTTTTCTTTGCTTAATAAACTTTTTAAACTTATGGGTGAGAAGTGACTTGAGCACTTTCGAGGATGTATGTAAATATGAGATTCGATAATGGGAAAATTGTCCAAGAAAGAAAGCTTGGCTTTGTGCACAGGCCATTGACAGCGGGCTGCCGCTGAGCGCTGTGTGGGTGCGTGTGGAGCGCGCCCGAGCCGCCGCGCACTGGCGCCCCGCGCAGCCCGCCGCGGCGCGCCGGGGGCACGGGCGAGACACGGGGGACGGGCGGGACATGGGGGACGAGGGGGATACAGGGGACGAGGGGGACGAGGAGGAAGAAGATGACTGCGACCCGCAGCGCACGCCGCTGCCGCACGACGTGGCTGAGCTCCTGCAGCCCGTTGTCGACCCCCACCAGCTCTTTCGGCTCTCCGTACGCCTGCTGATGCTCGCCAAGGTGACTAACAGCCTGTTTTCTTTCTTCTAATGTCTGTTTGGAATTATACTCTTTACTAAATCCTTAATATATTTTACCTAAACAACACAAAATTTATGTTTGAGAATATTAGTGATCTGCTTCTTATATTGTACCGGATGCGGTTACCACAGCACATTACATTGGAGTAGATATATTTTTAGGGCTTTTCTGGAATACAGTAATTTATTATCTTTTTATGTATTTGTATTCCTATTTATGCATATTATATTTTATTTATTTACACATCTATACAGTCACGCTTTTTTCGCAATATAAGGGCCTCCTGTAGGGGGGCCACTCACGTAGCCCACTTTTCGCTCTCGCGGGAAACGAGTCGTTACCAGTGGCGAACCATGTCGTGGCCATTTTGGTACAAGTCAAGAAATTCTTACTTTTCATTGCGTACCCACGAGTAGTATAGTGACAGAATTGCATATTAAGGTATTATTGTACAGGAACGAAGGCTGCCCGTACAATACCTTAGTCGCGAAAGAGGTTTTAAAATACCAACAACAACCCAATATTTGAAATGGTCCTTTGAGCCAGATGTAAAAAGTTATCGAAGAGAAATGTCTTTATAATTGAAGTTACTAAGTGAATTAGTTAACTGCTACGTAAATAATTATTTAATCATAAAACTTACTTCAACGCATTAGAGTTTCATGATTTTCTCATGGATCCAATCATTAGGACTTGATCAAAATTATATGGGATTACATTTACGATATCACTTTTCTAACAGAAATAGAAATCATTAAAATCGGTTCAAAAACAAAGAAGTTATGTGCAAATCAACATAAATAAAAAAAATATACAGATTGAGAACATCCTCCTTTTTGAAGTCGGCAAAAAATAAATTTTGCGTAGTCCTTGCGATTGATATTTTGTAATGAAGGTATGTTACTGAAAATTTCGACTATTCAGTAAATTTGTGATGTAAGTAAATTAGTTCAAAGAACCTATTTAAATGAAATTGATTTTACGGATTATTAAACTTAAACGCGTTAAAATTCGTAAAATTAGTTTCATTGAAATAGTTCAAAGAATTTAAATAGAGGGTTGGGTCGGGTCTGCCGCTCTCAGGTGCCTCTGCTGGGCGGCACGGGCTGGTCTCCGCGCGGCGAGTACGGGCGCGGCGGCGAGTGCGGCGAGGAGCTGCTGCCGCTGCTGGGCGAGGCGCGCCTGCTGCCCGCCGCGCACCCCGCGCACGCACCGCCCGCGCTGGCGCAGCGCCTGCTCGCTCACTTCCTAGACCCGCCACACTACTTCTCCGACGAACACGGTGAGCGCACTCACGACACTCGTGTTTCGTAAGAGTAGGGGTAACTTTCGCGGTGCGGGGTCGGCCAGCGGCGGTCGCTTCGGGCGCGAAATGTGAGAGCGGATGGTCGTGCGCAGGGTACCTGAGCTGGGTGAGCGCGCTGTGGGAGGGCGCGTGCGGCTGGGCGGCGGGCGCGCGGCGCTGCGCGCTGCTGTGCTGGCGGCTGCGCTGGCTCCGCGCGCTGCTGCTGGTGGCGGAGGCCGGGGCGCCGGGCGCCGCGGGCGAGCTGCGCCGCGTGCGCGGGGAGGCGCGCGCGCTGCTGCGGCGGCTGGCCGGCGCGGCGCCGCTGCCCTTCGCCGAGTGGGCGCGGCTGGAGCACGTGGCGGGCGGGGAGGGCGGGGCGGAGGCCGCGCGCGGCGCAGCGCTACAGGCTCTGCGCGCCGCGCTCGCCGACGACGAGACGCCCCATCATCACCTACTCTATATTGCCAGGTGAGCTCTTATTGTTTTAGTTGCCTCGATCGGTCGCAGCGCACATAGCTGTGTCAAGTTTTTAATGTGAACACGTTTTTAAAAAGGTCCTACCAGAGTTATACATGAAACGGTTTTGTTTGAATAGAATTAAAAAAGACTAGAAATTCTCCATGTCTTCAAAGAATTAGTCACAAGTCCACAACGGAAAAAGTTACATAAGTGCAACTTTTTCCGTTGTGTACATGCAAATACATGTCGTCGTGTAACCGAATGTCGTGTATATATTGAGATGATCTAAGCAATACTACCCACCCCGACTTTTTTCATCTTTTTTATTGACTAAGCAAAGTTTACTTTGTGTTGTGAGAGCACAGATGAATACATCATCTCATATCGTCCCTTGCGTAACCTAAAAGGCTATTAAGAGTGTTATGTGGTGTGGATGATGAATATATACGATGTGCTCCAATTATTATTACCGGTAGGCCTGTTGAGCATAACGTTTTTTTCTGCTTCGGTAGAACTCCAATGCTTAGCACCTAACGACGGACGGTCTGATGTCGAACATTGCGTTCGCAATAGAGTGGCGTCGTCGGTTCCGTTGTTGGTAATGTTTTACGTTACCGAGCGGCCGCTTGCGACAGAGTGGTGTGGGAGGTGGGCGGCGCGGAGGCGGGCGAGGCGGCGCTGGTGGCGGCCGTGCTGCGCCGCGCTGCGCTGCCCGAGCGCCCGCAGCGCGAACTACTGCAGCTGGCGCTGCGCCACGTGAGACACGCATGCATTCACACTCACACTCACACATTACTGACCAGTCATCATATTATCAAATAAAATACGATGTACGATACTTTCGAATGGTGTGGCATTTTTCAGGATTTAAAATAATATTTTATTGATTCTGACAACAAAACTGTCTAAAATTGTCGAATTGTTACTCTAGATAATCTTCCACTTACTACATAATTTTGGAGATTTTAATATCATCTGCTTATAAGAAATGTAATTGTTTAAGGAAAGAGCCAAGATTATTAATATATACTAGAAAAAGACCCTATATATACAGGGTCTGTCGTAAATAATGGATAACCCGTAAACTGGAGTTGGTCCGGATGTGAAACTGTAAGAAAATCGTATCTTCTTGCCAGGCTTTCTAACCATATCAAAATGGCGTAGCCTTTTATACTTTTTTATAAATTTCGCTACTTTTTTCATTCATTCCGTTGCCATTTCATCAAATTTAGGTATTTCAGTGTGATTTTTTGAGTATTATACTCCTGAAGACGTGTATTATTTAATTTTAGTACAACTTTAGGTGTTTTTAACGTTAAACATTTTCAAAATCGTCATTTTAAGTTCTTTTTTAAACAATTTTTTTCTTAATGTCAACTTTTGATAATTTACTGTGAAAAAAAAAGTACTGCGCTATAGCTGCCCATGATCTTAATAAATTGTCTAGTATGTCTAGATTCTAAAAAGATATTACAATGTGTACTTTACAAGCAATATTAAGTTACAGGAGCGAGATCAATATCAAGGTCAGAATTTTGATGTTCCAAGTATTTTTATAAATGGTTATAAAACTTTGTCATAATGATTTTATTCTACCAAGATTCTTTACACAAACAATATCGGGCCACTATTAAGGATATTCAGAAGAAAACCAGGTTAATTTTAGTAAAAAATATATTTATCAATAACTTAAACTAAATGCTCGAAGTGCCCTCCGCCGGCAGCAATACATGCTCTACATCGCCTAATAAAAGATCTTTTAATCCGACGCGCATAACCGGTTTCTTCAATTTTACTTGCTGCTACTTGAATGCGCGCACGCAACTCTTCCACAGAACTTATTGCTTCGCTGTACACTTTTTCCTTAATACAGCCCCAGTAAAAAAAGTCCAACGGGTTAAGGTCTGGCGAACGTGGAGGCCATAAAATTGGACCCAATCGCCCAATCCATCTATCTGGATATGTGGTATTTAAATGTTCCCTTACACGAACAGCGTAATGTGCTGGACACCCATCATTTTGTAGCCACATCTCGTTTCTTATCTCCTGTGGAACGTCTTCCAGTAATCCAGGTAAAGTATTTACTAAAAAATCCAAATAAATATCCGCATTTAATATTGCCGGCAACTCAAATGGACCAATAATTTGTCCGTTAATAATTCCAGTCCACAAATTTATTTTTAACTGATACTGCGATCGGTCTTCGCGTATCAATCTTGGGTTTACAAGTTGCCAGCTGTGTAAATTGTGGAGGTTCAAAAAACCATCTTTTCGACACGTTGACTCGTCGCTCCATAAAATTTTATCAAAATAAGTTTGGTCTTCCCTCATCTTTCGCAGCATTGTGCGACAAAATGTTACTCTCGCAGCAGCGTCCCTTGGCATTAATGTCTGAACTCTTTGATAATGATAGGGATATAATTCATGTCTTTTTAAAATTCTGTGAACGGATTTTTGAGGTATACCGGTACGCCGTGAAATAACACTTATGGACGTACCAGGGTCTTCTGCGACTATTTCTAGTACTTCCGCTGCATTGTGTCGTTGAGGTCGTCCTTCACTGGCCCCGCCTATGCCGGTCCCAGGAAATCGGCCTTCCATAAATGCATTGTGCACTCTAATGAAGACACGGTAATCAGGATGTCGAAGATTTGGATATTTTTCACGATAAGCACTTGCTGCTCTGTTAGCGTTGCCATTACATAAACCATAAATGTAATGCATGTTTGCGTATTCGGCCGGCGTGTAATGTTGAGGCATGATACACAAACTTTTCCAAATCGACAAGTCCAATCGATAGCACAAAATAATGTCCATAAATGAGAGCTAAGTCGTCAGTATCACCAGGTTCACAAGTCCAAATCACAAGGCAAATCAAAGTCCGATATTAGAAAGCAGTAACAAATTGACGAAAGTAATGAAAACAAAAGCACATGCGATAGTCAAAATGACACTGAGATTTGTACACTCTACAATCAGGAGCGCGCGCTCTAACGGCAAAAACATGCTAACCTTTCACACACCGTGAGTGTGAAAGGGACAGTGTGCATCTGCCTAGTAACAACTTAATATTGCTTGTAAAGTACACATTGTAATATCTTTTTAGAATCTAGACATACTAGACAATTTATTAAGATCATGGGCAGCTATAGCGCAGTACTTTTTTTTTCACAGTAAATTATCAAAAGTTGACATTAAGAAAAAAATTGTTTAAAAAAGAACTTAAAATGACGATTTTGAAAATGTTTAACGTTAAAAACACCTAAAGTTGTACTAAAATTAAATAAAACACGTCTTCAGGAGTATAATACTAAAAAAATCACACTGAAATACCTAAATTTGATGAAATGGCAACGGAATGAATGAAAAAAGTAGCGAAATTTATAAAAAAGTATAAAAGGCTACGCCATTTTGATATGGTTAGAAAGCCTGGCAAGAAGATACGATTTTCTTACAGTTTCACATCCGGACCAACTCCAGTTTACGGGTTATCCATTATTTACGACAGACCCTGTATACTAGAAAGATAGCAATAGCTAGACTAAATTACTGATGAAGGATTAAAGCCATATGGGTAATTTAATAAAGTAAGAGTTAATTAGATAAACCGCATTGGCATCAGGTGAAATGTGTTTTGTTACACTTGTGACAAAGACCGATTCACCACTCACTATTTCAAAACTAAGCACTTCCACGCTGTTTGTTTACCGTCGGTATTCTGTGACAGCGTGATCCTTTACCAATGTGCCGATTCATTTGTATAATAAACTAGAGTTTAGTCGCACCACAAAACATGTGATTCTCTGTGTAGTGCGAGGAACAGTGCGATGCGTTAGAATGCGAGTTGGAGAACGGCGCGGCGGGGGGCGAGGCCGAGAGCAGCGAGGACGAGCTGAGCGCTCTGCTGCCCGCGCGCGCCGAGTGGGGCGCCGCGCGCGTGCTGCTGGCGCCGCCCCCGCGCCGCGCCGCCCTGCGCGCCCGCCTGCTCGCACGCCCGCCCCAGGTCAGTGCCGCACCTGCTCGCACGCCCGCCCCAGGTCAGTGCCGCACCTGCTCGCACGCCCGCCCCAGGTCAGTGCCGCACCTGCTCGCACGCCCGCCCCAGGTCAGTGCCGCACCTGCTCGCACGCCCGCCCCAGGTCAGTGCCGCACCTGCTCGCACGCCCGCCCCAGGACAGTGCCGCACCTGCTCGCACGCCCGCCCCAGGTCAGTGCCGCACCTGCTCGCACGCCCGCCCCAGGTCAGTGCCGCACCTGCTCGCACGCCCCGCCCCAGGTCAGTGCCGCACCTGCTCGTACGCCCGCCCCAGGTCAGTGCCGCACCTGCTCGCACGCCCGCCCCAGGTCAGTGCCGCATCTGCTCGCACGCCCGCCCCAGGTCAGTGCCGCACCTGCTCGCACGCCCGCCCCAGGTCAGTGCCGCACCTGCTCGCACGCCCGCCCCAGGTCAGTGCCGCACCGGCTCGCACGCCCGCCCCAGGTCAGTGCCGCACCTGCTCGCACGCCCGCCCCAGGTCAGTGCCGCATCTGCTCGCACGCCCGCCCCAGGTCAGTGCCGCACCTGCTCGCACGCCCGCCCCAGGTCAGTGCCGCATTCGCCTGACTTGCATTTTTTGTATTCTCATTACTCGCATTTAGCCTAAAAGATAAATAGAAACGACCCTTTGATTATGATAATTTGAATTTGCCTATAGTAGTATGAAAATGCATGATTGTTTTCGTTGTGCGCGCACAGAGTTCATGCGGCGAGGCGATTCGCTACTGGGAGCAGAGCGCGGTGGCGCTGGCGCAATGCTCCCGCAGCTCTGCGGTGGCGCGCATGCTGTCTGCGCATTGCCCGCACAACCACTACCTCGCGGTCGGTCAGTACTATTTCTACTAGGAGCAAAGCGTGGCACTTTAGCAGCGCTGCCGCAACACTTCCGCAGGTATATTCATGTTAAGTTGCCCTGTGTAGCGGGATCGGGCGCGCCGCTGTGGGCGTCCGCGGGGGGCGCCGCGTCGCCCCCCTGTGCCGCGCTGCCCGCGCTGCTGCCGCCGCTGCTGCGCGCGCTCGCCGCCGACTGGGCGCCGCGAGGTGACTACCAAACAAACATATGAAAACAATACCCACCTAATATAACATTCTTAAATCAATGTTTCTGTGAGTCCCTACTTAGTACCTTACTTAATAGAAAAACTTCATTTACATAACAATTAGCTAACAATTGGACTAATGAGTAGGCAAATATTTCGACTAACATTAAGTGTTAAAAAGATTTTCTGTGTGCGTCGCCAGGGTACTTGTGAATGTTGTGAATGTGTGCAGAGAGCGAGATGCTGGCTCGAGCGGCGCGGCGCCTGCTGGGCGCGGGCGGGGCGGGCGGCGCGGGGGCGGGCGCGCTCGGCGCCGCGCTGCGCCTCGAGGCGGAGGGCCACGCGCCGCGCCCGCGCCTGCCGCACGCGCTGTACGCCGCGCTGGCCGCCGCGCCGCACCACAAGGTCACACGCACCCATCTCCCTCTCTCTCTCCCTCTCCCTCTCCCTCGCACTCGGAGCACGTCGCGGGGCGCCGCGCTGCGCCTCGAGGCGGAGGGCCACGCGCCGCGCCCGCGCCTGCCGCACGCGCTGTACGCCGCGCTGGCCGCCGCGCCGCACCACAAGGTCACACGCACCCATCTCCCTCTCTCTCTCCCTCTCCCTCTCCCTCGCACTCGGAGCACGTCGCGGGGCGCCGCGCTGCGCCTCGAGGCGGAGGGCCACGCGCCGCGCCCGCGCCTGCCGCACGCGCTGTACGCCGCGCTGGCCGCCGCGCCGCACCACAAGGTCACACGCACCCCTCTCCCTCTCCCTCTCCCTCGCACTCGGAGCACGTCGCGGGGCGCCGCGCTGCGCCTCGAGGCGGAGGGCCACGCGCCGCGCCCGCGCCTGCCGCACGCGCTGTACGCCGCGCTGGCCGCCGCGCCGCACCACAAGGTCACACGCACCCATCTCCCTCTCTCTCTCCCTCTCCCTCTCCCTCGCACTCGGAGCACGTCGCGGGGCGCCGCGCTGCGCCTCGAGGCGGAGGGCCACGCGCCGCGCCCGCGCCTGCCGCACGCGCTGTACGCCGCGCTGGCCGCCGCGCCGCACCACAAGGTCACACGCACCCCTCTCCCTCTCCCTCTCCCTCGCACTCGGAGCACGTCGCGGGGCGCCGCGCTGCGCCTCGAGGCGGAGGGCCACGCGCCGCGCCCGCGCCTGCCGCACGCGCTGTACGCCGCGCTGGCCGCCGCGCCGCACCACAAGGTCACACGCACCCCTCTCCCTCTCCCTCTCCCTCGCACTCGGAGCACGTCGCGGGGCGCCGCGCTGCGCCTCGAGGCGGAGGGCCACGCGCCGCGCCCGCGCCTGCCGCACGCGCTGTACGCCGCGCTGGCCGCCGCGCCGCACCACAAGGTCACACGCACCCCTCTCCCTCTCCCTCTCCCTCGCACTCGGAGCACGTCGCGGGGCGCCGCGCTGCGCCTCGAGGCGGAGGGCCACGCGCCGCGCCCGCGCCTGCCGCACGCGCTGTACGCCGCGCTGGCCGCCGCGCCGCACCACAAGGTCACACGCACCCCTCTCCCTCTCCCTCTCCCTCTCACTCTCTAACTGCAAATCCCGTGTATCGGTTGAGTAAGCAAGGTGTATTGTGCGGTGCAGTGGCTGTACGTGCGCGGGGCGGCGTGGTGCGGCGGCGAGGCGGCGGCGCTGGCCGACATGCTGCTGGACAAGCTGCTGCGCCTGCACGCGCTGCCGCACGAGCTGGAGTCGCTGCGCCCGCACACCGAACTCTACCCGGAACCGAAACCGGGACAGCGCGCGGAACAACAACCGACACTACCCGCGAAACAGACACAGGAACAAGAATCTGAACAACCGACAAAATAACAATTCAAACACACGTGAAATTACAATCGTGAAAGTGTCTTTGGCCTACGTACTGGGACAAGTGTTGGCGCATGACGATCTTGTAAACCGAGTAATTTATGCATAACGACACAGAAATCTATATAATTTGTAATTAACCGAGAAATTCAGATATTCGTTATTTTGATAGTTTTTTATTTATATAAATATATGATGTCATATACGGTTTATGACATTTATTGAATTACTGATAGTAATACAAAATAAAAAAGTTTGGAATATCCAAAAGTGCCCGTCTCATGACGCTCATTTACCTCTTAATAATAAAAATCGTATTGAGATTCAAATATTTTGTCATTTCCATTTCAGATGAAAACAATAAGATATTTTTCTTAATAACTACAAGTGTAGTTTTGATATGAAATAGGAAACCAGTAGATAAAATTCTAGACACGATAAGCAAAACCCGGTCTCGTTACGTCAATTTTTTAGGGAGTTATCGTGACTACAACCCTAAAAAAATCCGGACGTCTACGTCAAATTTTTGTTTTCAAAGTAGCAATATTAGATGATTATTCAAAATTATTTTAATGAATTAATTAAAGTGTTTTCTTGACATGAGTCTATTCAAATAAGCATTTAAGCGCAATATAATTGTGATAGAGGCAGTTGAAGAGCGCCGAATCGCTTCACCTTGACATGTCGGGTATAAAGCACTATCTCACGCCGCCTCGCGCCATGAGACGTGCAATCATCTATTTACGCCTACTAATACTTTATTACTTAGTGCTATAACTCCTTTTTCTTGGATTGTTATTTTTCTAAGTGACTAATGTCTTGTTTTTTCTTGAGTTGACTGTCCAGGGAGTACACTAACTGCAAAAGATTATTTTGTGTTCTTTTCACTTTTACAGTAAAGATAGTTTTCACTTACTGTACGATTCACACCGTACACAAATAGATGTATGTTTTGGTAATAGAAGAGTTTTTATAATTAAACGATTATATGAACGTAAATATTCGATGTTTCATTTTATTTAATTCAATGTATTTGTAATACATATAATATAAAGTTTAGATTCTTCGCTTCTTCTCCATACAAACTCAACTATGCCAAATATCACGCTTCTCCGTGCGCGCAATATGCTTAAAAATAGATAATAGTTTGAAAAAACTATAAAATACGCTTTATGTAGAAAACCGAACTAAAAAATAGAAAATAAATTTTAATTAATTTGAATTTAAAAAAAAGCGTGGGGTGTTTTTTAAGATGTCATCAAAATGGATAATCCTTCTTATATCTCTCAATGAAATATTTATAACTATTGACACCATGCACCTCACGCTTTTTTTTAAAATAGAACATTTTTTTCTTATTTACACTATTATTCATTTATATTTATTAGAATTTTTTACAATATTCTTAATTCAAATTTTTCGTAATTTATTTTCTATTTTTTAGTTTGGTTTTCTATATAAAGCGTATTTTTTAGTTTTTTCAAACTATTATTTATTTTCTACTTTTTAGTTTGGTTTATTTATCTAAGCGTGTTTTTTAATCTATTATTTATTTTGTTACAAACTAATGGCCTCTATAATACATATTAACGCCATCTATTGAGTAATTTAGTTGGATTTTCTATAAAAGCTTGTTGTATCAGTTTTTTAAACTATTATTTTTTTTTAGTTGGATTTTCTGTAAAAGCGTGTTTTTTTAGTTTTTTAATGTATTATTTTTTCTTTTTTAGTTGAATTATTGCATTGTCATCGGTCTTTGACAGGTCTGCAAAATTTGAATTAAATCAACTCGTTCAAAGTAGGAGAAAATCGAGCCCTGAGGAGTCGGAAACAAACATACAAGTGAAGCTAATATAAAGCGCATAAAAAGGGGTACAAATATTTCTAGATATGGCCTAAAGTGATCCCATTGGCCGCATCTACCATTCAAGAGTTTCTACAGTGTCACATTTTCAGGTCAGCATACAGATGCTCGGATACAAACATATACAGTCAAGGCTGCCAACACTTTCGCGGGATTTTTTTTTTAGGACTGATAGGCCTTCGAGCTTCGCCGGTTTAAAAGGTGGCCGAGCTAAAACGCCCTGCTAAAACCTTTATTTATGGATGACTAGCGGCAAGAGGACCTCGGCTTGGACCGTCATCCTGTTCGCGAGAGTAATTGAATCGAGGGTGCCCAAGGGGGCCGGCCTCGGCTCGGTTAGGTTCTTCAGTCGGAAAGTTACCACCAATTTGAAATGCGTTTCCGCTGGAGAAGGTATTGCGCCAGAAACTCCAGCGACGCTTCTAATCATGAGAAAAAGCTTAAGGAAATCTGTAGCGAAGTTAATCTGTTAGTGTGACGCCGTAGTATGGTAACATAACTTAAATGGAGAAGAAAACGTATTTTGAATTTGTCTGATTCGGGGCAACGACTTTCTGAGTTAGGGTCGCGTAAAGTCTTACAAAACAAATAATTTTAAAGTTTTGTATGGTTGTGTTTATCAGATCAAAGTAGCATGGGTAGGTGCCGGGATGTTATACCAATTGCGAATAACTTTGAGTATATCTCTTTTCATTATAATATCATTGACCTAAACTGTCAAATAGGATAATTTTACAAATTGTGTTTTGAAATATTTCGGTGCATGCGACTTCTATTGGGAATGTTCTATGCTGGTACCTAAATAGTAGTTCAGAGTATATCCCGTCATAACCGATTTCTTAATTTCGATTAGATAGGTTAGTAGTATTTCCGTTTGAAACCATATGATACGTTACATATGTACGTAATTACTGGAACTAGCTTTTGATGAAATGTTAATACTCGTACATTGTATGGCACAGCTTTTCATATGGGGTTAAAATCTTGCATGTTATTATTGACAGATATTCTGATAAGTAATCTTCAAGCTCTCGGAGTACATGGACACATTTTTTTTGCTACGGTTTTTATACTACCGTGGGTTCATTATTATCTCACCAATCGCTTGCAAGCACTATTTTTAGGTGGATATCGATCAGACTTTATTTCTTTAACCTCGCACCTGGGTCCTCTCTTCTTCAATGCGTGCATCTTTGTCATAAAGGAGTGTATTGAAAGCGCTGAACACCAGTATAATATAGTTATACGTTATTGCTACGACGTCTAATCTCTCCATATGTTGTACCTTTCCTCGTTGATTAAGGAAGAAATATCAGGATTAAAAAATAAGCAAGGAGATTTAATTTGTCTATGATCAGATAGCTAACTCTGGTCAACGATAAAATAATGTAGTAATTTGAAAGAAGTTGTCACAGAAACGTTACAGCGAGTGTTGATATCAAAGATACGTATATAGATACATAAGATAAGTTGATAGTGTTTCGGCGAGAGGTTACAGGGGAACGCTGCGCAAGGCGATGAGCGAATGGCGCTCAGTAACGCGGACGAGCGCGCTGCTGGCGTGCGCGCTGGCCGCCTTGTGTGTGGCGAGCGTGAGGGCGGAGGACTGCCGCGCCGCCGCCCGCCCGTGCGTCAGCGACGCTGCAGTCAGCTCGACAACACGCGCTGACGATGTCGAATCCGATGACGACAGTGATTCCGCGCCTTTCCTGGTTTGTTGTTACTGTATGGCTATCCTACATATGACTTATTGTTCGGATAACTAGTTTTACGGCTTACTTTAAAAACAACTCTTCTACTGCAATGGTTAAATAAACTGCACAAATGGTTAACATAATACAGAAGACAGTTTTTTTTAAATAATGCAGACATTATTAAAAAAAACTATTATACAGTATATATAGTGACTAGCCCGCGACTCCGTCCGCGTGGATATAGGTTTTTTTAAATATGTCTTGGGAGCAGAGAAATATCCTACGTCCGTCTCCAGGATGCAAGCTGTCTGTGCCAAATTAGTCAATATAGCTTCAGCGGATTAGTCGTGAAAAGGCTACAGACAGACAGAGGGACAGAGAGAGCTACTTTCGAATTTATAACATTAGTACGGATATGGATTATACAGCCAATAACTTCATTATAAAAAAAATCATTACAGTACCTGTTTATACGAGTATGTTAAGAATTTTTTTAACACACACTGCATATTTTTGCCATGCAGAATGGAAGCTAAGACAAGCTTGATCATTAGTGTATTTATCAAAACGGTATTCTGTTTTAAATTCTTTATCCGTGAACATTTTGCTTTCACAATCCAAAACATTAGTAATAATAAGATTTTTGAAATTGTGAACACTTTTTTAAAAATTATTTAAGATCTGGCTTTTTGCTGCATGCTATCTTATTACATCATCCAGATGGGAGTATATAAGTTTATTTATGTACGTTTGTTTGTTTTGTGTTACGTATGTACATATTCAGCATTTCAGTATTCATTTCATTTGCGAATGATTTGCAAACATATGTAGATCCAAACAGCACTTTGGGCACTTTCAATGGTTTTATATTTTTTGGGGACGCTGCTCCAAAATTCCACGTATTCCTTTTTTCTTTAAACATTATTCCAATGATTACGTTTCCAAACTAGTCCGATCGTTTTTGACATCAACGAATTCATCGAACAACTCTGCGTAATTAAAATTTAAAACTAAAGCCAGCTGTGAAATGGCCACTGTTCCCAGATGCCATGGGTTTCCTACAAACAATAATTATTTTTTATTTTTCTTAAATCTCGGTACCTTTTCCGAAATTCGTCTGACAGACCAGTTACATAATTTGAAAATGTCGAGTAATTTTTCTCGGAAATGTCGATACGATCCTCTGTAGCCTGTATCATGGTCGGAAAATGTTGAGCTGTTTGTTTTCTATTTCTCTGTAATCAACACTTATCTTTTCTTCAAAGGCTTTACTGGTGGTAGGATTCCAATGCAGGAATCAGTCCACGGTACCCTGGACCCTAATGTATTTACTTCGTAAGAATTACATCTTCAAAAGGCTTACCACTTACAGCTATGACGAGTTATTGTGGGCAACTGCCAGTTCTGAATGGATAGCTTGGTTGTAACCACAGAACACCTCCAATAGAAACATCTTACAAGGCACCGCGTTTTAGCGGTACTGGTGCCCCACACTCATGTATGGTAATGAATGTTAGGTCCGGCAGAAGAAGCATGAAAGTAAGATTAATGCTGTGGAAATTAAAAGTTTGAGAAGTATAGCTAGAGTGACTTTGTTGGATAAAGTAAGGAAAGGCTTTATAAGGTAAGTAAGGTAAGGTTGGTGTAGTTGAAGATTTAGTGACAAATAAAGAGAAAGAGATGCTTGATGGTTTGGCGAGGCGAGTGTGAATAGGCTAGCCGGTAAGAGTCGACTTAGGCGTGTAACTGGTAGGCTGGTTCAGAATTATTTATTTGTCCTACTTCCGCTCACAACAGTGGAGTAGAGTTGCAAATGGGGTCACTGGCCTGACGTAGGGTGAGATGGTCCAGCAGCTGTCTCCCGTAGCCTTGCAGCTAGCCTATCGGCACAATTGTAGACTCGGCGTGCAGGGAATCGTGGCCGAATAATCTAGCCGATAGTGTACGGCTATCGTTGAGGGTAAGTGGATCCTGGAAGCCAGATGGAGGCAAGCGTTAGGTTGGCTTGCTATAGTTTTTCATAGACCCTACACGAGCTCAGTACCCCCCTTTACATTACACACTTCTAACGCTAAGCAGCCCCAACATAAAAGGTTAAAAGCAGAACAGTTTCTACATTTTTATAATTAACTAGGCTATAATCAAATGAGAACTCACCCCAGCGGGATCAAATGGCACTTAATCGAAAGTGACTATTATTTAATAAAAGGAGGCGCGGTCGTTGCTTTGCAGTAGCTCACAGCACAGTGCCCGGAGAAACGTTGACCGTTTAAAATCGGCACGAACGGGGAAGCGGTCGCGCCTCCGAGTTATGCCGAGCGCTTCCGAATTAGGGGTCCGAAGTAGGGGAATGTCCGTGAGTAACGGCGTGCGGACTACGCTAATTAATGTATATTATAATTTGGTAATTTTGGTTTTTATAAAAAATAATGGTGTCAGGTGCATTAAAATGCAACGTTACAGGCGTCACGATCAGATCGGAGACCTTTTGAGGAAAGGCCACGTTAAAAGTACCCGCAACCGACGAGCTTGTTGTATTACTATACTGAATATGTACTATAAATGCATATTAAACACATTACCGTAAATTGAAATATTATTATCAATTTCCAAATCGTTCGCCTTTTACATAAACAAAATAGTAAAATGTTTAAAAGAAGGAGTTTAATCAAATTACATCAATCGCAAGTATTATTAATGTTTTTTTTAAGTTTTTTGTCATGTGGATAATGTGTTCAAAATTGTAAACATGATTTCTTATATTTACGCGAATACTACACATTTTTAACCCGACCTTTCGAGCGCTTTACAGCACCCATGATCACGGCAGCACTGAGGTGACAGGTGTCCTGATGGATGGTTAACCCGGGGTATCTACAGCTTTTAATTATAATTTTTGTCCGATCTACGCAGAAAAAGCTTACTGTGTCTTGAAGTCATGCAGTGGTTTTTGACTATTTAGCTTTTCTAAAGGTTTTAGTAATTAGGAATCCTAATAACACCTATACACAGTGTGACTCAATCACACTGTTTATAGGAAAAAGACCCATACTAATAGGTATGTAAACTGTGAATCTCACCACCATCCATCACAGTTACCATAGACCCCCCAAGTCCATTCTCTTATCTTCAGACGTTGAGAATGTTTTTACAGACATCCCATCTCGAGACTGTTGGCGTATACTCGCAGATAATTTTAATAAACGTCGCCTACATCCCGGGGCCACTAATGAACTTTTAAATTTGACTTAGCTCTGTATGATACTAAATTATTTTCGGTTTGATAACCAATTCTATTGCCGTGGTAGCTCAAGGGCCGGGTGCTCGCCTTTAATTTCAATATACGCGAGTAACCTGGGTTCGATCCGCGGTGCCAGCACCTCTAAAATTGTTTTGAATTTTTAACTGCTGATTTACCACGTGCTCAGCGGTGAAGGAAAACATCGTGTGGTTGTCGGCTCGGTTAGCGCAGTGGTTAATCCCTTGACTTCTGCGCCGCGGGTTCGATTCCCGAACGGAACAAATATTTGTATGATCTACAGATAGATGTTCCGGGTCCGGGTTTGTCCATTTAGAATTCATGTATGTAAAACGCACCCACGACACAGGAGAAAATCCTACTGTGCGGCATGGTTTTTTTAATAAAAAATAAAAAACCGGATATGCATCCTAGGAATAGATATATTTCGAGGACATGTGAAGTATTGGAGCAGCCTGGCGGACTATTCCCCGCTCCAAAACCCTCTCAGAAATGAGCGGAGGCCTGCGCTCAGCAGTGGGACATTTAAAGGCTGATCTTTACTTTACTAACCAATTCTATTTACAAAAAGAAGGGTAAGCAATAGGGTCCCCCATTAAGTCCTCTTATGGCGGATGTATTTATGGGCAATGAACATAGTTGTGATTAAAATATCCTTTACTACTATGTAGACAACATAATTATTTGCTGGACATAATTATTTCCTATGCAGGAATCCGTCTAGGTAGGTACCACCCCAGGGTCAGTTATTCTGCCGTGAAGCAGTAGTGTGCAAACATTACTGTGTTTCGGTTTGAAGGGAACTGTGAGCTAGCGTAATCACTGGGCATATGAGACTTAAGAACTGATGTCTCAGGGTGACGGGCGCAGTGTAGTGTCACACAGAAATGTTCCGGGTGCTTTCCATAGTTACGTTAATCGTTTATTGACCGTCCCTTTGAAAAAAGATAATTATACTAAAGAACTTCAGATAATTTATTAGATTGCGGTCTCTAACGGTTATTCTAAAACCATTAGCACAATTTAAAAAAAGAAACAAATGCATGTCATTTGTAATGTTCTGTACGCGGCTACAACTCAGTGAGCGATGATATGTAGGTAGTCTGACCTATTTAAGTTCTCTATCCGAGGAACTAGCAAGAACGCTTAGACGTTACGATGTTCCCGTTGCATTTAAGACAAACAATTCCCTGAGAGGTCTTAATAACGTTGAAGACAAAATCGATCGCCCAAAATACGGCGTTTATATGCTTGTTTGTAGTGAATTAAGCGCCGTTTATTTTGATCAGACTAGTCGCAATTTCGACACTAGATACAAGGAGCATTATGCCGCGTTCGGAAATTGTAATCCAGATAGATCGCATTTCGCGAAACATCTTTCGGAAACTAGATATAATCTAACCCGCGATCATACATTTAAAGTTTTACCTGTCTGTGACAAGGGGCTTCAGCTGTGTGTGCTGGAACAACTGGAAATAATAAAAAATAAAAATAATAACATTAGGGTGCTGAATAATCAAACAAGCGTATCGAATTCACCACTGTTAAATATCTTTAAATCTAGTACCTAAAGATTAAATCTACTAAAATAGTCGTTCGCAATGAATACTGTCGCAAACGGCTGCTTAAGTGGTGGTGGATTGTGTGAATTACCGGCCGTTATCGTGATGACGTCATTGCATTATCTTAGATAGGGTTGCGTCACCGAGACTATAAGTAGGCAGCTCTTTGACCGCGCCGCCCACTCGGCGGCAATATCACTTGATAATGCCTCGTTTTGAGGTGAAACACGTGTCGTTTTCTCGACTTCAGTGTGTATTGCCTAGTGGAAGTGTTGTAGTGGCGGGTGGTATCTGGTGGCGGTATTAGTTTTCCTAAGCACGCCGTTGAGAGAGGGCGGGCGGTGCTCTTCAAAAACTAGGTAATATACACCATTTTAAATTTTGCATGTGGATCTTAACTAATTAAGTTTCTTTCCTTTACTTGTGTAGATTGTAGTGGAGCACGAGGACGGGTGGCGTTGCTCCGCGTCAATGGTATCGCTGCGCACGGTTGTGACATCGGCGCGATGCGCTCGCGGCCGCTCCGAACAGCTGCCCCGCGAGCTGTGGGCGCTGGCCGCCGCGCTACTAGCGCGCCCCGCCCCTCACCCCGCACAGCAACCCGCAGCGAGCCGTGGTACTTCCCCCGCAGCTACGGCGAGACGAGTTGCGCGCCTGGCGCTGGCTGGCGACCCACATCGGGTATTTTTTCTTATTCAGATGTACGAGTAATATGGAATTTGAAATCGTATCCGAGATATATACTTGTACAATCACCTCTTCAGATAATACATGATTTTCGTCGTTCTATTTTACGGGATTAGCAGCAAAGGGATGAGGACCCGGTGCTGGATGATCTCGCTGTCCTTGAGCTGGAGGCGCCATTCGGTGCAGGGGCAAGAGCGCATCCCATACTCATGGAGACGTCGCGAAACGAGTGCGAGAAGGAGACGGCATGCCATGCGGTACGTGCCGTGGCCGGCACCGGGCCGCATCGCGCGAGCTTCCGTGTTGTGGACGTCTCGCTCGTTTCTGAAACGTTATGTGCCGCACGAGTCCCGCACTGGCCTGACGTACGCGATCGAGCATTCTGCCTTGTTGGCGATGAGCTGTGTGTCGTAAGTGCAGTTGTTTCTTTATAATTAGAAGAAAAAAATGGAAGTAGAAGTAGGCATCGTGGTGTTAAGTGCTTAATATTAATTGAGACATCACTTACAATAATAGTTAATAGATTCATGTGTTAAATTACGGCGTAACAGTAATATGTTGTGCGATTAGATTAGAGAAAAGTAAGCTTTGTTGTTTCTATAAAGAAAAGAAACTTCTATAGTGAATCAACTTTAATAACATGTACTGGTTCTTTAGAGTTTCATAATAATAAGTCATTGTAATGCCAATGATTGCGAGAGAGGTCAATTTGAGTGGGAGTTTGGTGTCGGTCAGGGCGATCGCGGCACCGGAGTGGTGTGCGGCGGCAAGCTGTGCGGTGTGCTCAGCGAGTCGGCGGCGGAGGACGCGCTGCGCGACGACGGCTGCGGCGACACGCACGTGGCGCACAGCGTCGCGCGCTGGCGAAACTTCCTGCACTGCGCCCACACGCTGCACGCCTGCGGACGGTACGTGGCTTGCAGTATACAAGTTTATACCAAATTATATACATAAAAGTAATTAAATCGCTTCTTACAGAGGGGACTGCGAAAAATTATGCAGCGAGCATCGTCTGCTTAATGGCGACACTACGGACATTGAAACCATGGAAACGCTTGAACGTGATATAACACTTCTAGCCATATTAAACTCAACAAGTACTTGTTCACTTTTTATTTTATTGCAGCGTAATTTAAATTCAAATAATTGGTCAAACATGTTGAAATGATTTAAAAGCTAGAATAATACATTGCAATTGTTTTCAGCACCATCGAGGCCGACACCGTCGCGGCGCCGCGAGCCGGCGGCAGTCCTCCGCACAGTCGCCGAACAGCGCCCACAGTTTTCAGCACGTCCCTTACTTGAGTTTGAACCCAATCGTGCTGATTTTCGGGTATTCTACATAAGTACTAAGAATAATTTAATTGATTTGAATTTTCCTTACTTCTAAAGGAAAAACTAATGCCTTATAGTTAATAGAATCAGGCGTTACTTTTTGGATCTTAGCAAAGTAACTTACCTTCCTTCACTAAAGCCTTATTCATGGTCGGTCACTCGCACGTCTGATATTCTTCTAATACTGAACTAAAAAAAAATACATATTTTTCATCCACATATTTGGCGCCAGTTAAACATTATAACATATTCATATAATAATTTAAGAGAGGGCCAATTAGCAACTTGATATTTTTTTAGCTTTTGTAGCTTGTATAATATGTTTATGTAATGTATGTAATTTATAATATACTAAAAATTAAAAAAATATGTAAAAACTGTTAGTTATGCTGACATAACACAACTTGTATTGTAATTGGTTTTAGGTAAAACAAGGCAAAGTTTATTGTGATTAAAAAGGCAGAGGTAACTGAGAGCTATTCTGTATTATGTTAGCTCGCTAGAAAGATGCTTCCCACAATTTTGCGGTGTCTTTTAACGTTACGTGATATCTCGTAAGCATTGCACCTAAGTTACACCGACGTCGTTCAGGCAGGCGAGTACGGCGACAACGCGGCCGAATACGGCGAGGAGGCTGCCGCCGGCGCGCCGCCCACGCGCAGCCGCGTGCCGGGCGGCGCGCGCGCCACGCGCACCTCCCCGCGCGCCGCGCCCGCCTCCCCCTCCCCGCCGGCGCCGGAGCCGCGCGCCGCGCCTCCGCGCTCTGGCTCGCCGCCGTCGCGCCTGTGTACACACTCTCTTAGTCTGTCGTTCGCATTCGCCATTTTTAGTTTCCGTCAGCTGATAAAGGTTACAGCCAACATGATATGTATTACTTGATAACACGGTCACTTGAATAAAGGAAATACTGATTACATCACACTTTTATACAATTCTGTTTTAATTTTTGTGAATATTAGTACATACATGTTCTCATGAATAAATATGTTTTACAAACTCCAAATAATTTAATAGTACATCACATATACAGCATATACTTTGTGTATGTTAGTTCTCATTCCTTTGGTTAAAATGTTAAGATTATCGTCTAAACCGTCTTACTTTAATTCGAATCTTTTAAAACCGAGCCGTGCATTACTTTTATTTATTTATTTCATTTAATGGTTTGCGACACACAAAAAAAATACACAAAAAAGATAATAAAGAAAATTGCGTACAAAGGCACTGCTTATTTCATAATGAAATTTGAGTGAGAAGCAAATTTAGTGTGCACTTTTAAAATTATACATATACACCGTATATTTTACATCGTTCTGGAAACGAAGAAAATTAGTACAGTTTCACTTACAGAAACGATTGGTAGTATCAGTTTTTAGATTTTAATAATTAATTTTTTTGGGAAATTAAATTTAATCCTGTGTTTTTAAAAGAACCGACAACTCGCGGTAGCTCCCGTCTATAGCCATTTACGATCACAGTCAATGTCCATACGAACGCATAAGAGAGGAAGTAAAGGCTATCGGAGAAAAAAAGCGTTCAAGATCGTGTATTTTCTGACATTCTTCGACATGGTTAATCCGCCATCTGGCCGGACGTCCAAGATTTTTTAATATTTCCCTTGGATGACACTTCCATACCTAACAAATGAGACTAGGTGGCAGATTTTCATACACCGTTTCGTACTTTATAAAATGATTACAAAGAAGGCCCCATGGGTTTCATGCTGGCACTTAAAACTGAAGAAGTTTGCGAACCACTTCAATTTAAATAAAATACGTTTAATAAGTACTACGTCAATAATCTCTACTGAATAAAAATAGTCTATTCGTACCTGAGATATCCTCTGCCGGACGATACTCATAGGATAACATTATTCACGAAGTTACAAAATAATCTGCGAAATACAGTCCATCTTGCACGACACACACGTACACGGCTTTTAAAACTGGCTTCTGGTTTTTTTCAGTTTTAAACACATTTACGATTATAATGCGTAACACCTTACGAATTTCATTTTCATGTGAATTCTCTCTTTAATTTAATTTAACTGTATTGATGTTACAACTATACAATGGAGAGCAATTCTAATGTTGGGCAAAATGAAAATGCAGTGAACTTTAATGTAATTTAAGACAATTTTATTTCATTGCTTTTTTTTCCTGAATATTGTTCCTTTAATGTATTTTTTTTTGGTTTTACCATTTAGCTCTAATTATTCGTTTTTTTTTTCCTGTTCGGAACTTAATTAATTCATAAGCGCATGCTGCGATCATCTGTTATTGCACTTTGACTTTGTCTCTATATAAACTTGTATGATTGTATCTACTGTTGATGGTCCTAAATAAAATAAAATAAAATATAATAAAAACAGAAGCGCGACCAAATGACCTTAAAGGTGACGACCGACCACATAGACTTTCCATATATTAAAAAGTAATCTGTGACATAGACCACTGACTGAGGCACTGTCACTGTGGCTAACACATAATTTTTTTTCCCTTAAAGATATATTAAAAACTCCCTAAACTAAACATTTGAAAAACATAAACTAAGTGTATGTCGGCAGCGTAGACGTTTGTCTACTATTTAGTTTTTGTATGCCAGTTTTTAAATTAAACAAAAAAGTTGTCGATATATGATGTTCTCCTAGCCGATTTCGACCACGGCGACAACTTCCGACTACTGTCGAGAGCCATCAACTGCGCAGGAGATATTATAGTGCCACAAGTGTACGCGCAAACACAGAGGCACTCACTCGTCCCAACTTACCCGCGCCCGATGTAAAGCTGACGCAATAAGATCGGGGGTAGGCTAGGATGCAGTGTCAGAAACACGGGGACAATCACAACACAACCAGACCCGAAAACCAACAATTTATGTTTTAGCACAAATGTTTTAGACCTGTTTTGTACCTGTAAGTTTTGTCGTGACTCACTTAATCTAAGGACAATCTCGTACATTGCCGTTATATTGCTTAGCACCGTCTACTTTATAGATGTCCGTATGTTGCCTGATTGCTCCATTTGGGCCTTTGCCTCCTGATAGAGCCGGTTTGCTTTGGCTGAGAGGCTTGCTAATGGGCTTTCAGGCGTTGTGGGATCGGTTTGCGTCCGCTGTGCCTCTTGTACACGAATCTTTGGAGGTGAGTCAGAGGTGCTCGTCCCTGTTGCTGAGGGCACTCGCTTGCGTGTGGTGCTTGAAGACAGCACCCCAGCCGACGTCACGGTAATTTTGGGCTTCACTTAACCTGCAGTGGTGTCAATTTTAGACTTTGAGGCCATTTTTTTACGATAACTCGAGTCGGTATAGTTGCGAGAAGTTGCGCTATTTACCTATGAATCATCTATAATCCTATGAATCAAATAACTTAACTAATTAAATAAGGTAAATTGAAGTAAAATACAATAATATAAACTGTAGAAAAAAAAAGATGGCGGCGGTCCTACTTTTATTTTTAGTCAATTTTTTGTTTTCTACTCTTTAAAAAGAACCCAAACACACTTAGTTTATGCCACCTCGTTCTCTGGGAACTAAGTTTGTAATATTTCAAGATGGCGTCGCGTTGTCCTGTCAGTTATTTGTTTTTTCGTAACTCAGGCTTGGAATGCGCTAAGTTGGTCGAGTCTGGACTCAAACGATAGGGTTTGTTGTCCTCTATATGAATACAATATTGTCAATAAAAATTCTAATTCTAATAAAAAATATGTAACAAAAACGAAAATATTTTTGATAAATGTTAATGTCTACTTTGTTAATGCACTTATATTAGATTTGAAAGCATCATATTGCTTAGATTTTATCCCTCTATTTAATGTCCTGTAAATTTGGTTTCTAGAGTGCTTAGCTTAGAAAACACGTGCACGAGGTTTTCTATTTTTTTGTCAATATCTTTTTTAATCTTAATTGGATATTTCTAACATTTTATATACATATACTCTGTGTCAAGCTGTCTATATAAAACTTATAAAATGAATATGTTTTCGATCTAATTTTTACTAAATTTAATTTTAAAGTCTAGATTTTAAGTTAATTTCATAAAAAAGTCTCTATCTTGCCTGGTTTTTGTCTGGCGCTGCATCCAAAGATGTCTGGTAAAAGGTCTTGATTTGCCGCACGTGTTTGTAGTGTTATTTAGGGCACACAATCTTCCTTCTCGAAACACGTTGCGTCGTGAAGTTGTTTTTTTGCCAATTTTCTGGGGAACGCGTAACTCAAAAAATCTGAACTTTTCACATTACTTGCCTTAAGTGACAACTAATACACTGCACTCTTCAATAAGGGGGGTTATAGATCTTGATTCTGCGCCGCACTTCAAAAACCGATGAAAAATTCCTGTTTTTAAGGTTTTTAGCCTATTTTCGCACAAAAGTGTCTCTCGGCAGTTTTTACACTTGCTACAAGGTAGCACACGTCACGTGTAAGTAGATACTGCTCGCCGCGTTGGAAATGCGGCGCTTCATCCGGGAAACTTCCTTTTTGAGCTTTTGAAGCTCGTCAGTCCACCAAGGCAACCCTATTCGTTTTTGGAATTTTAACTTCGGTATACTTATTATGAAAGCCTCTATGATTGTTTGTATATATGTATCTATATTTTTCTCTAGATCGGTCCTGTCAACTATTTTCTCTATCTCTACTTCTGTAATATTATTGTTTTTCCAAATATGGACGAGTTTCTCACGAAACTAGTTTTTTTGTGTTATATATTCGGGTGGTTCTTTTTATATCCATGCCTATTGAATTTTCTAGATTTATGTTGAATAGGATTGCCTTGTGGTCCGAACTGGTGGTGTTTCCGGATAGCCTCCAGTTGTTCACCCTTCCGAGAAGGCTCGTCGAGCATGATGTTATATCCACGCAGCTGGAAAATCTCGTCCCTCCTCTTATGGTGTCAAATGTGGGTTCTGTCCCTTGGTTGAGTATGTGCAGCTCCAGTTCGTCAAGAACTGCTGCCACATCTGCTCCTCTATTGTCCGTCCTCCGACTTCCCCACCATGTGTTCCACGCGTTCACGTCTCCACCTACAATCACATTATCGGTCCCCAAGTCCTCTACGGCCGCCCTAATCATGTCCAGGTAGGGTTCGATGGGCTTATATCCCTCCAGGTAGACAGACACCACCCCGATCTCCCAGGCCCCCGTCCTCGATCTGGCAACTGCTATGTTCTCAGATGTGAGACCGGGGCACAGAGTAACGTCGATGGTGCTGTCGAATAGCACAATGGCAGCCTTGATTATCTTATTGGTAGCCTGGCCTCTGTAACATTGTACTATTCTGGTCCCTGGATAGGACCTCATCTCTCCTGTTTGTCCAATATATGGTTCCTGGACTATGGCGAATGAGACTTTTTGACTGGCTGCCTCGTTGATTAGTTCGGCCGTAGCGAGCTTGCACCTTTGCAGGTTTGCCTGAAACACGCGGTATGGGCGGTTATTATTGGCAGTTGTTGTGCTGTCGATGCCCGGGGCCACCTTAGCAGTACGCTATTGTAGAACGTGCCAAAGTCTCCCATCTCCTCCTCACGGGGCAGTCCGCACTGAACGCGTTGTGATCCGAGTGGTCCAGCTTTGCCTTAACGCAGTTCCTGCACGTGGGTACCCCTCCCGACAGCCATTCTGCACACTCCGTCTTGAGGTGTGGGCCCCCACAGTGGCTACAGATGTCTGCGCTCTCGCTGCATAGTCTTTTGGTGTGCCCATACCCCAAGCATCTAGAGCACTGGATTAGAGGAGACTGGTCTACTACCTTCACACGTTGCAGGTCCACGTGTACCACTCCAGCTTCCGTGAGGCGGTTCCATAACTGCGGTGAGACCTTTAGTACTATATGAGATGTGAGTGCGTTTCTCGTCTTCTTCCTATATTGTATTTCCATCCTGAGGTCCTCCGCTCCGAGATCCTTGAGAAGATGTTTATGTTGTACTTTAATAGCTTTTGTTATGTCTTCATCCGTGTTGTACTGCATTACATCTCTCAGCATCACCAGTGGGTCCTTATTCTTGATGTCTTGTACGTTCAATTCCATTCCTGCTTTCTTTATCCTTTCTTTTACTTTACTTATTTCTCCTTCAGTACAACATCCAACTATCACCTTCCTATCTCTTGCTTTTCTTATTTTATCTATTTTTAATCCTTCTTCTTTAGCGTTTATTGCTTTTCTTACTCTATCCATTACCTGGTCTCCTGTTTCCTTCTCATTTGTACACGTGATCGCCACAGTGTGTATAGCTGTACTTTTCAGTGGCGATCTTTTTGTTACTCCAGCCGCGACCGTAGCGTACGTCGCCATCTCTTCTCTAATTTCTTGTTGCTTAAGTGCTTCTCTTAATTTCTCCATTTCTCTCCTGTTTTATTCCAGGAGTAACCCATGTTCTTCTATTTTGGTTAAGAGCTTTTCTTCCTTTATCCTTTTTACGAGATTTTCTTTTGGGTCTTTCCCACTCCCGTCTTGTCTCTCCGGTGTTTTGTCAAGTTTTCTCTGTTCTTCCTGTTTCTTGATTCCAACTCCCAGTTTCCTTTCCGTTTCTGCTTCCTTTACTAGTTGGTACAGTCTTTCTATGCTCTGTGTTACCTCAATCTTTATGTCCGTTTTCAGGTTACTAGAGTTGTTGAGGTGGAGCTTTGCCTTGTTCAGACATACTCTCGCCTCAACCACTGTCCTCTGTGTCTCTCCATATGTCTTTCTGTACTCTTTTCAGGTGAGTTCCCTGCTTTTTCAACCGAGGCTCTGCTCGTAGAAGGGGCGGTCATTGTTTGCTTCGGTCGTACCACCGGCAATATTTTGTTGGCCCTGTCTTTTGGTCCCTGTTCTAATTCCTTTGCTCCTGTCTCCCATTCCCCAATGCTCTTTCTTACATTTTTGGCCCTTCCTTTGCAGGAGATGGGCCTTCCGTCCGTATTTCGCTTGAAGAGCGTCTCTCCTTCTCCTTTTCCGGCATCTTCTTGGCTGGAGTTCGGATTCCGAGCATTGTCAGGGGAAGCGTCTTTTAATTAAAATGTAAAAATAATAAGAATTTTTATGACGTCAGACACCCTCTGTTACGGAGCTGTGTAAGTCAAAAAGTAAATAATAATATTATATTAATAAATTTGTAAACTTATATTACTTAAAATATAAAAATAAAATAGCAAATAAAACCTTAATAAATTTTTATGCTCTTTGTAGAGTGCCTCAATTTGTCCGTATCCTGCAGGGTTGTCAAATTTATATTTTTAACAAGACAAGGTACTATCTAAATTTTTTATTTTTGTCTCTATGTAGAGTCTCTTCCTTGTGATCAGTCGTCCGATTAAAACGGGCGACGTTCGTCTGAGGGACCTTGACGACGCTGTCAGCCCTGCGGAGGTAGCGACAGCAGTTGCCGAGGCAGGTGGTTGTTCGGTGGAGGACATAAAAGTCGGGGAAGTCCGTCGAACACCCAGTAGTATGGGAACATGCTGGGTTCGGTGCCCGGTTACGGTGGTCCGAAAGATTGCGGCTTCCAGGCAAGTGCGCGTTGGCTGGGGTCCGCACGGGTGGATGTGCTGGAGCCGAGGCCTATGCACTGCTTTAGATGCCTGGAGAAGGGACACGTTGGCAGCAGGTGCCCTAACGATGTCAACCGTAGCTCCCGCTGCTATGCCTGTGGTGAAACCGGGCACAGAGCGAAGCAGTGCACGGCGTCGGCCCTAAAGTGTCCACTCTGTTCGGACTTAGGGCGACCTTCTGGCCACAGACTGGGAAGGAGGTGTGCTCCGCCCCCAAAAAAAGGAAGGCAAAAGGATAGGTAGTTTAAATGTAAATTATTTTAATATCTGGAAAGAATTAACTTTAATATCCAATATTAATAAATGTAATCTATCAAAATTTATATATAATGTCTTGTCAATATATAATTTAAATATAATGTGTTGTCATTTTAGTGCACAAAGTAAACATACATCATGTCTCAATAATATTCATTTATTATACGTAAATCCTGAGATGTACTTTTTATTTATAAGATTAAACTTACAATATATAATATTTGTTACAATTAGGAAAACCGTATTTGATATTATATACTCATTATTACCTCATTACTATCTGTTAACAATGGATAATTGTCTTTATGCGACCAACGTTGATGGTATTTCAGTTAGCAATGATTAAGTTTAAAGAATTAAAAGTTGGTTTCTTTAATGCGGGTTCATTGGGTACGAAACACGATGAATTCCTCGTAGCCATGAGCCGACATGATGTTGATCTCATGGCGATAAATGTGACCTGGCTACGGGAAGGCGAAGAAGGGCGCGCTCCGCTCGTACCTGGTTACCGCCTACGTCACGTGCCGAGACCACACTCTGTGCGCGGTGGCCGTGGAGGGGGTGTAGGTTTCTACGTCAAAAAGGGTATCAACGCCCGAACACTATCTACTCCTCACCACAACTGTGTAGAAGAGATGTGGCTAGACCTGCATATCAACTCTAAAAAAATTGTGATAGGCACGGCTTACCGCCCACTATGGCTTAGCGTTGAATTATTTCTAGATGCTATTACTGACAGCCTTAGTACATTTTCGCACGATTATGTTCTGATTTTGGGAGATTTTAATATTAACTTATTCGACACAGAAGATATGAAGACCAAGCGTTTTGTGGAATTTATAAATTATGTTAATATTAAACAATTAATAGATAAGTCAACACATTTTACCGAAACTAGTCAAACTCTAATTGATGTTATCTGTACCGATGCGCCAACACGAAATGTCACAATCGATCATATAGCTGACTTAGGTAATCATGCCTTTCTTACATGTGAGTTACATCTTAAAATAGACAAAATACTACCTCGGACGTTAGTATATCGCCCCCTAATTGATATCCTACCTGATTATTTTGAAGGAGACCTCCAGATAATCCCATGGGATATGATCAGTTGTGCCGATAATGTCAATGAAATGGTGCACTTATTTAATCGCTACATCCTAAATTTATTTGACTTGCATTCACCTATTAAAGCAGTCAAACTTAAGGATCGCCCTTGCCCCTGGATAACCAGAACCATAAAATTAATGATGAGTTTACGCGATGAAGCACGCAACAAATATCGATGTTCACAGTTGCCCAGTCATAAAAATTATTATAAACAATTAAAACATCAAGTAAATGCCGCACTATACCACGAGAAAAAAGCATATTACAAAACGTTTATAAATAATAATATTAGCAATCCAAAGAAGTTATGGTCAAATCTGAAGGCGTACTCGTTACCACAGAAAAACGAATACGACCTACCTCCACATTTATTGGATCCTGATATTATTAATTCACATTTTTCAAACATACCAGGTTCCAATAGCGTAACTATATCAGATCTTACATATTTTAATTTAATAGATTTACTTCTAAAACTTTTTTGCTGAAACCGGTATCTCAAGATATTACTTTGAATATAATTAAAAAACTAAAATCTAATGCACTAGGAGTTGATGGTATCACCCTGAATATGTTATTAATGACCCTTCCACAAAGTCTGGAAACTATTACCGCGTTGATTAATCTATCGATAACCACAAGTACATTCCCTGATATCTGGAAACGAGCCTTAATACGACCTCTTCCAAAAATTGCCAATCCTGCTACTGTGACAGACTTACGGCCCATAAGTTTGCTACCCTGTATATCTAAAATATTAGAAAAAGTTGTGTGTCAACAATTAACATCATATCTGGAAAATAATGCTATACTGCCTGACCTCCAATCGGGTTTCAGAAAAGGACGAAGTTCTGCTACTGCCCTATCTGATGTAGTAGGTAATATATTGGAGGCCCAAGATACAGGTCAGGGGACTATACTCGTCTTATTAGATTATTCCAGGGCTTTTGATACCATAAATACGCCTTTGCTTCTGTCCAAAATGTCGTTTTACGGATTTGACCCTAGGACTATAAAATGGTTTCACAGTTACCTCAGTGGACGTTCACAGCAAATTACAATTCAATTAAATGGTCAAAATTGTATGTCCTCTCCGCAGCGGATCACGCGTGGTGTTCCTCAAGGATCGATTTTGGGCCCCGTACTTTTTGCGTTATATACATCAGACATTAGTAATTGTTTCAAACATTGTAAATACCATTTATATGCGGATGACACACAGATTTATAAGTCTTTTAAACCTAGTCATACTGCAGAAGCGATTAATGGACTCCACGAGGATTTGGATAGAGTAGTAAAGTGGTCAGGAAGAAACTGTTTAGTGTTGAATCCATCAAAGACAAAGTTTTTAATTTGCGGAACGAAATAACAGATTCAAAAAATTAATAAATTTGTCCCAACACTGTATATAAAAGGCACGGTATTAGAAAGAGTCGATAAAGCCCGTAATTTAGGAATCATAATTAGTCCTGATCTCAGATTTGAAGATTATATTAATAACATTGTTAGGAACTGCTTTTATAGGTTAAAAATCTTGTATAGAATGCGTGAACACATAAGTATGGAATTACGAAAAAGACTATCGGACACCCTAGTACTATCAAAATTTAATTATGCTGATACGGTTTATGGACCTTGTTTGCTGTCACGTACCGCACACCTTATTCAACGGGTCCAAAATGCTTGTGCTAGGTTTTGCTTCGATATACCGCCAAGAGGTCACGTAAGCCCATTTCTTGACGACAATAATATTCTTAAAATGGCTGCCAGACGCAAACTTCACTTAGCTTGTGTACTTTTTGGCGTCATACAGACAAGAAACCCAAAGTATCTTTTTAGTAAGCTAGACTGGTCTCGCGAGCATAGCAAGTATCTCACCCGCGCTTCATCTTATAATAGGCTCCGTGTTCCGCAACATTATTCTTCAGCCTTTCGAGGTTGTTATAAGTATGCAGCCTCCCACTGCTGGAATAATTTACCTCCTCCACTGCGTGACCTAAACACATTAGGCACGTTTAAAAAACGCTTAAAATATCTTCTAATAAACAAACAGAAAGGCATAAATGCAAGTTCATAAATTACTTCTATTTATTTGTTAAAGAGGTATTAAAAAAAAAAGTAAAGTTTCAGCCTATAAATGTCCCACTACTGAGCACAGGCCTCCTCTCATTTCTGAGAGGGTTTTGGAGCTAGGAAGAATCCGCCACGCTGCTCCAATGCGGGTTGGCGGACTTCACATGTCTTCGAAATATTTTTTATTCCTCAGACATGCAGGTTTCCTCACGATGTTTTCCTTCACCGCCGAGCACGTGGTAAATCAGCACTTAAAATTGCAATTAACAATTTTAGTGGTGCCGGCACCGGGGATCGAACCCAGGTGACTCGCGTACTATGAAATTTAAAGCGAGGGCCTAGCCCCTGAGCTACCACGGCTCTAAAGAGGTATTAGCTATTGATTTTCCGTTTATATAATATTTATTATGCTATTACATATTATTATTTATAACAAAAAGCCTATTAAATGTATGTATGGGTAAATATAAATGTGTATGTATATCTATGTATATATATATATAATATATAAATGTATATGTATGGGTGTATGTATATGTATAAAACAAATTTGATATAATATTACAATTTTATAATATACACTGTTAAATTTATGACACTTACCAATATTCACGTCACGTCTCACATAGCGTTCAGCACAACTACACAATACATATCTTCCATTTTCATCATCATTTGTTATTCATCAGTATATTCATCAGTTGTTATTATAATAAGTATCTACTCGCTAATGCTAATGTCGACACTTACGGCACGGTCTCCTTAAGACCGTCTGGGGCCGACTGAAAATCAGCGTCGCTATCCCGCGGCTTATGCTGAGGCGGTCCTTTACGACACTTCATCTGCTTCGACTTTATATTAATTAATTGTTGTTAAACCCTTTATTTTCTCTTTATTTTATTTTTTTGTTCATTGATTTTCCTTTGTTTTTTTTTTATTATTTTATTATTGTATTCCTATTTTTATTAATTTTGTTTATTCACCTGTATTGTATGTACCTGTATTATTCAACTGTGTTGTGTATTGTAATTTGTGAATGAAATGAAGTGTCGGAATAAATGTCTTAAATGTCTTAAAACCTCCTCCTGCCCCTACTCGCGTGGCGGACGCGGCGTCACCAGTCGCCGGACCGAGCTCGGCTTCCGCCATGGAAGTCGTAGAGGCGTAATGTTCCCGCTCTTATGAGTCCTCCAGGGCAACCTGAACCACTGCCGCAACGCTCAGCATTTGCTTATGCAGACCGTTGTGGAGTGGCGGGTTTCCCTTGCAGTGTTGGCGGAGCCCCATGTCGTTCCCGACCACCCTCCGTGGTTCGGTGACGATGCGGGCTCCGTAGCCATCTACTGGGGGGGGGGGGGGGGGCGGAGAGGGAGCTCTACCCTGCGCCCTATTGGGAAGGGGGCAGAGCTTCGTTGCAGTGCAATGGGGTTCCCTGGCCATAGTGGGCTGCTACGTCTCTCCCAACAAGTTCCTCGCCGACTACGAGGAGTACTTGGACACGGTGGCGGATTGCATACGGGGATGTCTACCTTGTCCGTTGATCGTCTTGGAAGACTTCAATGCCCATTCCAGGGTGTGGGGGAACTCTCGGGACGATCCGAAGGGAGAGACCGTACAGGAGTGGGCGGCTGGACTGGACCTCCGACTAATGAATCGGGGGTCCGTAAGCACATGCGTACGGTGGCAGGGGGAGTCGGTCGTTGATCTCACTTGGGCGACTCCCTCTGCAATGCGTATGCTTTCGGGCTGGCGGGTCGCGGAGGA
The DNA here is from genome assembly GCA_019845155.1 of Luehdorfia chinensis. Lineage (NCBI taxonomy): Eukaryota > Metazoa > Arthropoda > Insecta > Lepidoptera > Papilionidae > Luehdorfia > Luehdorfia chinensis. Next base: position 5,764,500 of record JAHVAK010000390.1, read on the forward strand.
GGAGGAGGTCACGCTCTCTGACCACCGCCACATCGTATTCGATGTCGCACTTCGCCGACCCGATGCAAGTTCCAGTCGCCGAGAAGGCAGCCCACCGCGTCGTTGGTGTCTCAAGCGGCTAGATCGAGACAAACTCGAAGCCGCCGCCACCGTCGCGGCATGGCCAGACACAGACGAAGAGGTTCCGTCCGATCCTGAAAGGGAGGCAAACTGGTTCCGGGGCACAATGACGCAAATTTGCGATGCGTTGATGCCCTGGACCAGACGCCCCAAGCGCAGGGCAGTGTACTGGTGGTCGGCAGAAATCGCGCGATCTGTTTGCGGTGCCGGCGCCAGTACACTACATCCCGAAGGAGAAGGCGAGCTCCGACTGAAGAGACAGCCAGTCTCTATGGGGCTTACCGAGCGGCTACAAAGGCGTTGCAACTTGCAATCGCAGACGCCAGATCTCGGTCCTGGGAAGAGGTCCTGGAGGGACTCAACGAGAATCCGTGGGGGCGTCCTTACCGGATGGTCATGGGTAAACTGGACGCCTCCGGTGACGGAGACTCTAGATCCGGACCTGCTGGGAGGAGTGATCATCCCGGAGGACCGGTCAAGTCCCTCTGTCTACCTCCCGCCGTTGCGGGAGTGGCAGGACGAGTTGGGGGTAACCGTACAGAAGCTGGACCGAGCTGTTAGCCGCTTGAGAGCCCGGAACACCGCACCAGGACCCGACGGAATACCCGGTCGGGTGTGGGTGTTGAGTCTGGCTGCTCTGGGAGACAGGCTGAGGCGGCTGTTCACCAGCTGTCTCCGTAGTGCCACGTTCCCCACGGCCTGGAAGGAGGCAAGATTGGTCCTCTTGAAGAAGGAAGGTAGCGCTGCAGATTCTCCCTCTGCGTACCGTCCCATATGCCTGTTGGACGAGATTGGCAAACTGTTCGAAAGAATCGTTGCCACTCGTCTCAACAGGCTTCTGTCGCGTGTCGGTCCCGATCACGCCGACTGTCAGTTTGGCTTCAGACGGGAGCGTTCTGTTATACGGGTCTCGGATTTAGTCGTTTTCATAGTGGTTTTCATTAGTGAATGACTTAAGGTATTCCTTAAGAGTAGAATGACTACGTTCAAGTGCCCCTTGAGTTTGTGGATGGTAGGGCGTTGACCATAGTTGTTTGATTTTTAGTAAATCACAAGTCTTTTTAAAGAGATCTGCCGTAAAATTGGTTCCTTGGTCGGTAAGGATTGATTTAGGTATTCCAAATAGGGAAATAAAATGAACTAGGCAGTCGCTGGTTTCTTCAGCTGAGGTACTGCGTATTGAATATGCTGCAGAGAACTTGGTGAGGTCATCCTGCATGGTGAGAATGTATTTTAACTTGGCAGTACCGGATTCAGGAAGAGGCCCTACAATGTCGATTGCTAAACGTTGGAAAGGTACGGTGGATGTTGTTGTGATTTGCATCGGAGCGCGGTTAATTCTCCTTAATGCTTTGTTTTCTTGGCAAGACACACATTGTTTAACATAAGACTCGATATCATTGCGCATTCCTTTCCAATAGTATTTTTCCTGAATCCTTTTAAGCATCCTTACGGAGCCTAAGTGACCGGCAATAGGTAGGTTAGGCTAGTAGTTAGTATATTAGTATATGTATGTATGTATTAGTGTTTGTTTAGATATTTACCACATATATGTATATATGTGATCAATTATAAGTTATATATTTATTGTTAAATACTAAGACTTTTTTTTGTCTGTTGGTTCTACGTACACTTTAACCCGCACATATCAGCTATCCTCTTCACTCCAAGGTTTGCTGGAAGAAAACTCTTTTAGAATTGAGCTCGCCTTTGTACATAAATTGTAATTTATCATCAGATTTAATGTTAATAACATAGTGTACATAAAGAATAAATAAATAAACATGATAATATAATATACTAATTGGGTTCATTAGTTACAGTAATAATTCACGAACACCTCTTACTTCACTGTTGTACAGGGAATGATTTTGGAAGAAATACATTATATACGAGCAGCAAGAACGCCATCGCTTATGCTCGTAAAATGTGAGAAATGAGGGGAAGTGTTTTTGAATAAATTGACTCGCTTATCATTTTTCGATTGTTGGTGTATGTTACACAAATACTGAAGATTGAGCTCTGCAATTACAATATTTAAAAGAAGGAGGTTTTCAATTGTTCTGTATATATTCTTATTCCGGCATAACTTCTTTGTTTATGAACCGATTTTTATGATTTTTTTTATTAGAAACACGCAAAAGCCTGCGAATATGATTTACGTTTTTAAAATATCCCATCATCATACTATTTGATTATGTAAGAATAAATGTATGTCTGTCTGTCTCCAGAATGCAAGTTATCTCTGTGCCGAATTTCGTCAAGATCAGTTAAATAGTTGATCCGTGAAAAGGTGGGACAAACAGAGGGACAGAGAGAGTTACTTTCACAATTATAATATTAGTGTGGATGGAGTACCGTACCGAGTGGTTGTTCTGATGGTAAGACTGAGAGAGTACATGAAAATAGATGTTTCTTTGTTTGTCCCGTATGCGCTCCTATACTATTCATCCGATTGCGATGAAACTTTGGCATGTTGTTGCGGGCACGTTCATGAAAGTTTGTAATGAGTACAACTATTTCACAATAGATGGCGCGCGAGCCGGATTGGACAATTGTTAGTCTTGGTGTGGTAATCGGATGACCGCTGCGTTCACGCAATGTTCATCCGATTGAGTTCCAACTTTGAACAGTTCTTTTTGGCCCTTGGCGAACTAATAAACAAAATCATTGTCTTTTATTTATGTAACATTTTATTATTTATTTACCCTTAATATTACTTAAAATGATCACAAATGGCGGACATAATAACTTTTGGCATACTCTTATAGTCAACCATGGGCATACGTGCATGTAACGGAGTTATCTTGCACATGTAAAAGTGTCGAAGCCGATATGTGTCCGGAAGAGTAGATATTACTTACCTTTTTCCTACCGAGGTGTCGTAAGAGGCGACTAAGGCATTGTACGGACAGCCTTTATTCGTGGAGAATAATATCAAAATATACAATGCTGTCAGTATACTGCTCGTGAGAAGGCATTTGGAAGTAAGTTTTAATTGTTACGTCTTGTTACACGGTCCTGAGCCACCTGCATTCATCGACTTCTCACCAAACCGTGCAGACATTCGAGAACCTTTCTTCCCCGACGGTTATTGGTTCTACGAGTTATATCGCCAGCCCATTGCCACTTCAGCTTGCTAATCCTTAAGGCTATGTCGGTTACTATAGTTCTGCTGCGGATATCATCGTTACGGATTTTACCTCGCTGAGAAACTCCGAGCATCTGGATACCTCTGAACAAACCATCCAGAGTGCAGACAGGCGAAGGAAGCTTTACCTGCTACTAACAATCGCATTTCCAAGGTGCTATTCAGCCTGAATAAGCCCCAAATCAGAATGGTTAGTAGCGCCATAACAGGACATGGATCTTTTGACAAACATCTGTTCTCTTTTGGTGTCACGGATAGTCCTCTGTGCAGAGCCTGCATAGAGGAGGACGAAACGGCGGCCCATATCTTGCTGGACTGCCAAGTGGTCGCGAAAAATCGGGCTAAGTATCTCGGCTTGCCGAGATCGCTCCCCGAAGCCGAGGACAACACAAAGGGATTGCTGCGGTTCCTAGAGGAGATTAGCTGGCTAAATATGGCTAAACTGGTGGTAGGATTCCTGTGCAGGAATCCGTCTAGGTAGGTACCACCCCAGGGCCAGTTATTCAGCCGTGAAGCAGTAGTGTGCAAACATTAGTGTTTCGGTCTGAAGGACACTGATAGCTAGCGTAATCACTGGGTATATGAGACTTAAGGACTAATGTCTCAGGGTGACAGGCGCATTGTGGTGTCACACTGTTCTGGGTGACACAGCATTTGTTATGGGCAGACGTGGTATTTACCATCAGGTGAACGTTTTGCTCGTTCCGTCACTTTTATGAAATAAAAAAAAGAAATATTCCTGCTCAAACGAAAAATACGCGCATAGACGCGGAATTGCGGAAATCAGCCCGAAGCAATGTACAATCTATAACTCCAAGCATAGCCCTTTCCATAGCTCGCTGAGCGACTCTGTGCCTTCCCCAAGCAGCCTACAATGAAGGACCACGTCTCGGATCCATATGCCATTACGAGCAACACGCACTGGTTGTACATTTTTACAGGTATACTCTTGATAGAAGTTTGAGACACTTTTACATAACATATCACGCCTTTTTCCCTTATAAGAGGTAGGCAGAGGCCACACACGCAGGCCAATTTTCGTCCTCGCGGGAAACAGGACGTGACGGGTGGCGAACCATGTCACCTTTATTTTGGTACGAGTCAAAAAATTCTTACTCCTCATTGCGTTCTCACGAGCAGTATAGTGACAGCAGTGCATAGTATGGTATTATTCTGCGCGAATAAAGGCTGTCCGTACAATAACATAGTCGCCTTATACGACGCCTCGGTAGGAAAGAGGTAGGTGCTATTATATATACGCGGTTACTCTCATACTTTTAGGGTTGTTGGTTAAAGATAAAAAACAATAGCCAAGTACTAGACTGGACTAAGAACGGTAATGGCACCTTTTACACAGCTGTAGCTTGCTTTAATGTATCGCTAAATTATTTTTATATAGCGAAGAACAAGGCATGCAAGGATATATAATTAAATTAGATAGTACCCGCACTATTTCAGTGCCAAGTCAAAAAAAATATCCGATTTGTTTACTTTATAGGCAGCACTTATAATAAATCGAATTAGTATTTTATTGACTATATAACCAAATACAGTATAACCTACACTTCAGTATAATAGTTTGTAAGATCATGCTAATTGTTTATTAAAATGTATTCAAAACAGTGAATATTGTATATTTATACGTAGTAAATAAAAACCCTAATGTTAACATTATGCTTTTTGTCACAAAAAGTTTCTGCTCTAAATATCTACATCTAATTATACTCGTATAATATCTGAAGCATGAAGCAACGAAATATAACAGATGATGAAACAAACTTTCTAGATGTGAAGTTCGATCAATGTTACATAAATCGCTTCATTCGAAGATATTATAACCCTCCTTCCCTAATATTTCCCCAATTAAAGAATGTTTTGTAAAGGTAAAAGTTGAGACTAAACAAAATTAATAAACATCAGAAAAGCGCCATAAGGAAGGTACCGACCGTAAGTTACTTTAGATTTATTAATTGTTTTAAGTATCCAAAAACTGTGCGAGGTTGCCTTTCATCGAAACTTGAATGCAAATTATAAAACTTAGTATTCCAAGGATATGTTATTTCAAAATTATAATGAGGTGATCATTTCATAAATATACTAAAGGTTACTTTTGAATTATCATATATTTAAATGCTACTCTAATGCTACAGTCGGCTTTTACTTATTAGGTAAACATGCTAAATTAGACTTTTTATGCTCAAACTACAAATGGTTGCTAATAACTGTTGAAATTGGAACGACCTGTTTATGTAAAAATGGACTTGAATTATTTGCAAAAAAAATCTTGAATGTTGAGTGATTTTAAATCATCCAACCGATATTTAAATTTACGGTTATGCAAATTATTCTAAAAATAAAGCAATTTTTAACAAGTTTGCATAACATTTAATAATCCTTGCTAAATCTACTATTGATGTTACCTTATTGAGTGTTTCAGGGTGCAATTTTTGTAGAGGAATTATTTATCAATCGTCCGACTTCAAAACTCAATAAAAAATAATTAGGATCATAATTTACAAACTGCAGGCAACAAAATAAAATACAAAGTTTAAAATACTATAACATCATGTTTATTAACAATATTCGTTCGCAGTATCACAGAATAGCTCGAGACAATTTCTCTAACAAAAGGATGGGGAGGATGTTGGATAGTATTTTTTGGACTAGATAATGGGTTAGATTATATTGACTTATAGAGCCTTAGGAATGTGAGCGCCTTCGGGTTGGAAACCGTCCTTGTTGGCGAGATAAGTAACGCTGTAGACAACTCCATCTTTGCCAGTGTAAGAGAACCTTCCACGTACTTCGAGACCTTCGTTGTCAGTGCCGACGTTGGTCAGTTGTCCTTGCTCTTGCAAGCTGATTCCGTTGGATGTTTCAACGCTATTATGAAAAAGATAAGATAAGTTTTTAGGATAATAATCAGCGTCATTACCATTATTTGTTAGTTAATAACCCTAGTGTTGGATATAACTTTTATCTACAATAAAGTATTTTACGTGTGAGTGGATTGACCGTAAGAAAATTAGATGCTTCTCACGGGTCGGTGTATTTTCGGTCTCGCATTTTTTGCAACTGTTACCTACCACCTGCCGGTAATTTTCTTCTTCTCAGATTTAGTCGACTCTTACAACGCCCAGGAAATCAAACAAAATCAATTAACAGCGATGTTGCTATCAACAATAGGCGTTATCCGTTCAGAAATTAAGAACAATTACATGTTTAGATATCCATAATAACGCAAACTTGAAATTAGAACGTAAACTTACTCGTAACCGTATGGGCCAGTACCGATGTTGTCGCTTACGAAGCGTAGGGTCTGAGCATCGCTATCAGGGGTAGCCGGGGCAGCGACGGCAGCAGCGATGAAGAGAGCGGCAACAATGAACTGGAGGGGGGTAAAATATTTGTAAAAATAATGTTACATCATCAAGAATTCAACCAAAGTAAAAATTTGTCACAAGAATGTCACAAATGATCCCGTGGTGCTTAAATAATTTATTAATGAACTATGAAATCGTATATAAATCCACATACGATTGGTATTGAACGATTTCACACATTAACGTACCAGTTTCATTTTGATGGGTTGGGTTTTTTTGGGTTGTAGTGATAGGAAGACAATCGAACGACTGATACTTTACCGTAGCAGTGGCCCGTATTTATATTGACCGGGCACGCCGGTGCGAGGCAAGGACGAACTGTGACATTTGAACCTAGACGTATCTTCGGCAACCGCTCATCGCCGGCTCGCAAAGGTTCGTTGTGGCATGTCCGGTTTTGTAGTTTACGACCGTTAGAAATATGAATAAATATTTTTTTTTCTTATTAACTATAGATTATCAAACGAACTCTCCAGATCTGATGTTTGATCACTATTATATGAGTCGCTTCATTCGAAGATGCTATATAATTACTTTGTAGTACCTTTTACTTTGATTTTTAGAGACTTAGAACGATTAGCAAATCTAAACTGACTTCCAGTTTGTTCCTTCCTAATAGCGCTCTTGAGACCTTTATTTATGTTGTTTAGAGCCTCACCTGTTATCTTTACTAAACTTTCTTTAGTTAGGGAAATATTAGGGAGGGATGCTTATAATATCTTCGAAAGTCATCATCATTTCAGCCTATCATAGTTCACTGTAGATTATAAGCCTTCCCGAATTGCCACATAACACGATCCTGAGCCACCTGCATCCATGCTGCAAAACCGTGCAGGTCGTTTATGCATGTAATCTTCAGTTTTTTTAAATACATTTAAATAAACAGTTACCATGACCTCACGAACAACAAGTATTGATTATACTGTATTTGATTATATCTATCGTCGTCGTCGTTTCAGCCTATCAATAGTCCACTGCTGAACATAGGCCTCCCCCATAGATTGCCACAAAAGTTTGTTGCTCTCGTTTTGGGGGGATTTTGCCATACTTGCCACGCTTATCAGACGGATTGGCAACCTTAGTTTATTTATTCAGATGTTCCAGCAAAATGCTGCTGCCCATCTCCTGGTTTTCATTCTCCCTCTATCGACTTTTACGTCACCCATGGGGTGAGATGGGGGTGGTAGATTCTCTTAGGCCGCTACCACACGGCTAATTATATTTTTTTTATTATATCTATTTTTTTATATCTATACATACAAATAAATAAAATTGAGGTATCTGTGTGTAATAACAAAATAACAGCAATAATATAAGCAATAAATAATTTCACACAATTTTATGAAATTATATACGGTGGTTATAAGGAAAAGACAATTTAAAATGTTTTTGTCCGTCTGTCTGTTTCGGCTAATCTCGGAAACGGCTGGACAGATTTTGACGATAGTTGATATTATCGCGAGTAACTTAGGCTATAATAATTTAAAAAAATAATTGGGGCTCCGCGCAAAAAAAAAAAAAACCCCAAAATCAGATTCAAATAGGGAAGCATTTATGTATATCATCGATCGGAGTCGGCTTGTGTACGCGGGTGCAACCGCGGGGCGCAGCTAGTTTTACGTTTTTTTTTACTGGTGGTAGGATTCCTATGCAGGAATCCGTCTAGGTAGGTACCACCCCAGGGCCAGTTATTCTGCCGAGAAGCACTAGTGTGCAAACATTACTGTGTTTCGGTTTGAAGGGCATTGTGAGCTAACGTAATCGCTGGGAATATGAGACTTAAGAACCTATGTCTCAGGGTGATGGGCACAGTGTGGTGTCACAGAGAAATGATCTGGGTGACACAGCATTTGTTATGGGTAGACGTTGCACTTACCATCAGGTGAGCGGTTTGCTCGTTTCATCACTTTAAGCAATAAAAAAAAAAACGATAAATTTATACCCATTTTTGTAAATGCACATTTTACTGGTGGTAGGATTCCTATGTAGGAATTCGTCTAGGTAGGTACCACCCCAGGGCCAGTTATTCTGCCGTGAAGCAGTAGTGTGCAAGCATTACAGTGTTTTTAGGTCTGAAGGGCACTGTGAGCTAGTGTAATCACTGGAAATATGAGACTTAAGAACTGATGTCTCAGGGTGACGGGCGAATTGTGGTTTCATACTGTTCTGGGTGACACAGCATTTGTTATGGGCAGACGTTGTACTTACCATCAGGTGAACGTTTTGCTCGTCCCGTCACTTTTATCAAATAAAAAAAAATACAAACATTACTGTGTTTCGGTCTGAAGGGCTCTCAAGCTAGAGTAATCACTGGGCATGTGAGACTTAAGAACTTATGTCTCAGGGTGATGGGCGCAGTGTGGTGCTACACAGAAATATTTCGAGTAACGCAGCGTCTGTTATGGGCAAACGTTGCACTTACCTTCAGGTGAACGTTTTGCTCGTCTCGATACTTTATGAAATAAAAAAAAAAACTCAGGATTACATTTTGTCACCGCTGTCCGAAAGCGTTACAATGAAATATGTCTGTCTAAGTTTAAGCTTCGTAAATTATCTTTAGCTTTCACAAAATATGTCGTTACTTGATACGTTGATTTTTTTTATAATAAAATTACACATCTAGGCGAAGCTGTTGTCTTAATGATCTTCGCCTAGTTGAAAAAAAATATTATCGTCAATTATAGTAACAATGAGACGGGGTGGACGATTATCTTAAGCCGCCACCACACGGCAACGTGTCGTAAAAGTCTGTCTGTCTGTTTGCCTGACAGTACTGCCAAACAGAACAATGCTTCTCTTTGGCTTTGGCGGCAGTATCGTACCGTTAACAACACAAAAGTATTTGAACTTTCAATAACAACCGTATTTACCTTTTTAGCGATGCAAGGTAAGGACGGTTGCGCATATTACCATATGCCTATATTCTCACCGTTCCAGTTTGTAAGACACTAGTTGACACCCGCGACTTCGTCCGCGTGAAAAAAAGTATTTTAAATATCCCGTGGGAACTATTTCATTTACCGGGATCAAAAGTATCCTATGTCCGTTCTCAGTATGCAAGCTATCACTGTGCCAAATTTCGTCAAGATCGGTTCAGCGGTTTAACCGTGAAAAGGTAACAAACAGACAGAGGGACAGAGAGAGTTACTTTCGCATTTATATATTAGTATGGATTGGAGGAACTATGGGTTCACATGATTACGTCAACGTCTCCTGAAGGTACATACAAATTGAGACCCAACAGACCAAACTACTCTAGCACATTTAATCCTTAGGTTATATTATTTATTAGGCCTTAGGCTATATGTCAACATACTCGTAGTTGCCTCATGCCGACTTTGACTTCGAATTGTCGATTAGTTTAAGATTAAGAGCATTTGTATTGGGTGTTACTTTCGACACTTTGATGATGATGATGATGATGTTCTCCTAGCCGATTTCGACCACGGCGTCAACTTCCGAATCCGAATGTCGAGAGCCATCAACTGCGCAGGAGATATTATAGTGCCACAAGTGTACGCGCAAACACAGAGGCACTCACTCGTCCCAACCTACCCGCGCCCGATGTAACGCTGATGCGATAAGATCGGAGGTAGGCTAGGATGCAGTGTCGGAAACACGGGGACAAGCACAACACAACCAGACCCGAAAACCAACAATTTGTGTTTTAGCACAAATGTTGGCTCCGGCTGGGATTCGAACGCAGGACCCGCGGCGTAGAAGTCAGGTACTCTGACCTCTAGGCCACGCGGTCGTCACTTTACTTAACATGTAAAGATCGAGAATACATTAATCTAAGAAAATTTGAATAAGTATTTTTTAAAAAACAATGGCTCGGGGTTCTACCAGGCCTCTCTTACTTCAAAGAATATACATTTTTTTTATTGTATAAAGTGATGAAACGAGCGAAACGTTCACTTGATGGTAAGTGCAACGTCTGCCCATAACAAATGCTGTGTGACACCTCACTGTGCTCATCACCCTGAGACATCAGTTCTCAAGTCTCATATGCCCTGTGATTACGCTAGCTCACAGCAAACACAGTAATGTTTGCACACTACTGTTTCACGGCAGAATAACTGGCCTTGGGGTGGTACCTACCTAGACGGATTCCTGTATAGGAAAACTACCACCAGCTACAGTTCTCAGATTATATCGGTCTTTCTAAAATAAAGCCGTCAGGGGCTAGGCGCCCGCTTTATATTTCATAGCACGCGAGTGACCTGGGTTTTATTCCCGGTCCCGGCACTATGCAATTTTAAGTGCTGATTTACCACGTGCTCGGCGGTGAAGCGGCTGCATGTCTGAGAAATAAAAAATATTTCTAAGACATGTGCAATCCGCCAACCCGCATTGGAGCAGCGTGGCGGATTCTTCCTAGCTCCAAAACCGTCTCAGAAATGAGAAGAGGCCCGTGCTCAGCAGTGGAACATTTATAGGCTGAAACTTTACTTTACTTTTACTAAAATATTAAGAATACAGATAATCTCATGTTTACCTATAAATGGTCACGCAAACTGGCAATTTTATTAATTTGTATAGATAAAATAATTAAATGTGCATTCGTCTCAGTCTTACTGTAAATCTATACTTAAAATTTAAAGCTGAAGAGTTTGTTAGGTTGAACGAACTAATCTCAGGAACTAATAGTTGGAATTGAAAAATTCCTATAGTGTTGGATAGCCCATTTATCGAGGAAGGCTATGGGCTATATAACATCACGTTACGAAAAAGTTTTAATGTGCCTGTTATATAAATCTATATAATGGAATACAGATTGCAATAATGCACGATGATTTCCTGACCGATTACGAACACGGCGACAAATTTTAAGTATAAAGCCGTTTGGTAGCGGCTTAATAGAGAATGTACCACTCCATCCCATCCCGTGGGTGTCGTAAAAGTCTTTTTTTTTATTTAACAAAAGTGACGGAACGAGCAAAACGTTCACCTGATGGTAAGTGCAACGTCTGCCCATAACAAATGATGTGTCACCAGAATAGTGTGACATCACAATGCGCTCATCACCCAGAGACATTAGTTCTTAAGTCTCATATGCCCAGTGATTACGCTGGCTCTCAGTGCCCTTCTAACCGAAACACAGTAATGTTTGCACACTACTGCTTTACGGCTTTACTAATAACTGGCCCTGGGGTTGTACCTACCTAGACGGATTCCTGCATAGGAACCCTACCACCAGCATATAAACGGCATATAAACAGTATAGTGACAGCATTGCATGATATGGTGTTCCAGGTAAAAAGTCGACAGAGAGATAATGAAAACCAGTAGATGGGCAGCAGCATCTTCCTAGAACATCTGTATGGCCAGCGTGGCAACTACAGCAAAATCTACTCAAATGAGAGCTACCAACTTTTGTGGCAATTTATAGGGAACGCCTTTGTTCAGCAGCTGACTTGTTATAGGCTGAAACGACTAACGACGAAACGACAACTGCATTAGAGTAACTTTTTATATAGTGAACAGAGCGCCGCCACCTGGCCACAGCCGCTTAAAATGCTTTCTGCGTTAAACAAACTTTCAAATTTCATAGACAAAATGGGGTCATTATAAGTGGCGTTTAATATTTCATCTAATTAGGCCACTGCTACTTGTTTTTAAGTATAGATTTTTTTTTAAAATAAAGTGACGAAACGAGCGAAACGTTCACTTGATGGTTAGTGCAACGTCTGCCCATAACAAATGCTGTGCCACCCAGAACATTAATGTGTGACACCACACTGCGCCCGTCACCCTGAGACATGGATTCTTTAGTCATATATGCCCAGTGATTATACTAGCTCTCAGTGCCCTTCAAACCGAAACACAGTAATGTTTGCACACTACTGCTTCACGGCAGAATAACTGACACTGCGGTGGTATCTAGCTAGACGGATTCCTGCATATGAATCCTACCACCAGCGATCCCAGCTAAGGTAATAGATGACAAAAGGTAAAATTTCAATTAATTCTACGATCATATTACCTACATAATAGGTCTTACCGAGGTGTTGTAAGAGGCGACTAAGGTAATAAGGTACTATTGTACGGACAGCCTTTATTCGTGAAGAATAACACCATATTATGCGTTGGTCACTATACAGCTCGTGGGAATGAAATAGGAAGTGAGATTTTTGGACTCGTACCCGTCACATCTCATTTCACGGGAAGGCGAAAAGTAGGCTACGTGAGTGGCCTCTGCCTAGCCCTTATATAGGCAATAGACGTGATTGTATGAATGTATATAATATTACTTTTCTGTAGTTAGGATTTGAAGAACCATTAAATGCCCAGTAAGTCAAGTTACCACCCGTTTAAGTCCTAAGGAGGCACATTCGTATAATAAATGGTTTTGCATTTAGATTCGGTCTGCAGCCCTGGGAGAGCTATTTGCATAGTAAAGCAATATTCATCGGCTTATCCGATGAAATATTTTGTAGAAAAGAGACTTATAATCCAGGTTAAGAAAAATTAAGATTTAAAATATGTCAAAACGTTAACTATTTTAAACAACAAGAACTTGTCCATTAGTAGTAGAAATTAGAGATGTTCACACAACTTCTTTATATGGAACTATCGTTAGTTCCATATAAAGAAGTCGCCCGGCTTCGCACGGGTAAACAGATATTAGAAAGAATAATAATACTTTATTTGGCAAATAGAACAACAAAAATTCCTTACACTAACATTTTGTCAGGTATTACGATATTTTATCAAAATATTTTTTTATTTATGGGAACTTAAGCCATTAAAGTTTAGTGGCTCAGAGCTTCCTTGTAACAATATTTGATGTCGTGGTAGGCTCACGTAGGGCAGTTCGCTCACACCGCGGCAATTTTCTTACTTTTAGCATTTTTATACCCGTCATAACTTCTAAACGATGGATCCGATTCGAATTAATTAAAAAGGGTAAAATGTATATAATTAACCGTGACTATGAAACTATTTAGTAGGATAAGGATTATTTCTATTTCTCAGATACGCAGGTTTCCTCACGATGTTTTCCTTCACCGCCGATCACGTGGTAAATCAGCACTTAAAATTGCAATTAACAATTTTAGTGATGCCGGCACCGGGAATCGAACCCAGGTCACTCGCGTACTATGAAATTTAAAGCTAATTTAAATTTAATTCTAGTACATTATTTTATTTATCATCAATAGTTTTTGCAGCGCACGCCAATTCATGACAATTGATGAAGTAAATTTTTGATACCTGGATTTACATCATAGCAGTTTTCGTAGGGATCTCAGTTATTTTTAAAATTAAATGTAGTTTATGTTACTCGCTGATAATGCAGCTGCCTATAGGTGAAATCATTTTTAAAATCGGTTCCGTAGTTTTTTGAGTTTATTCTAACAACCCAAAAAACACAAAAAATCAAACCCTAATCGTTGTAAGAGTGAACTAGACTGTTACTAATATTATAAATGCAAAAGTAACTCTCTCTGTCATTCTGTTTGTTACCTTTTCACGGTTCAACCGCTTATGCGATCTTGACGACATTTGGCACAGTGATAGGTTGCAGGTCCTGGAGACGGCTACGTATACTTTTTCTTCCGCAAAATCCTGAGGTTCCCACGGGATATTTTAAAAAAACTTGTATCTACGCGGACGAAGGCGCTGGCATCAGCTAGTTACTTATAAAGAATAATTAATGTATGTTATATAGTATAATAATAGTTATTACTGGTGTTAGTACAACTGTGGGGGAATCCGTGTAGATACCACCGCCGTGCCGTGGACAGTGTTGTGCAGGCATTACTGTGTTATGGTTTGAAGGGTACTGACAGCTTGTGTAATTACTGATGTGTATGATGAGACTTGAGAACCGATGTCTCTGGGTGACGGGCGCTGTTGGTACGATTCGCTCGTCTAATAACTTTCTTCAATAAAATAGAAATGTTTCGCAGTGTTACGAAGTGGAAGCTAATAATAATAAATAATATTAAAAGTAATATTTATTTCTCTTTCACAAAGTTACAAAAAAATTACAGTATGTATGGTATAATATATAAACAGTACTTTGTGAAAGACTGATATCCGTACTAGGTTGCCCTGTCTTACATATTACCAGGCGCTCGTTGATCGGACAATTAACTGTTTACTATTTATACATACATACATAACATACATAAGATCACGACTGTATCCCATAAGGGGTAGTCAGAGACTGGGCACTCACTGCAAAAACAGATGACTGCCACAATCCACGTTTCACCAAAACAATATAATGCACTTGGTGTGATAGGTGGTGAGCCCATCACCACCATGCGCTGTTGGGTGCACAGTGCAGTTTAATTCCTTACTCGCTTTTTACGAGATCCATTGGATGAGATGGAGTGGTAGTATTCTTTACTTATTATTTATAGGGAATAGGAAGGAGGGTTACTATTTATAGGGAAGAAAAATAAAGTAAAAAGCAATACATTTTTTTATTTTTTTATTTGGTAAAGTTTCGAGACGAGCAAACGTTCACCTGATGGTAAGTGCAACGTTTGCCCATAACAGATGCTGTGTTACTCAGAATATTTATGTGTAGCACCACACTGCGCCCGTCACCCTGAGACATAAGTTCTTAAGTCTCATATGCCCAGTGATTACGTTAGCTCTCAGTGCCCTTCAAACTGAAACACAGTAATGTTTGCACACTACTGCTTCACGGTAAAATAACTGGCCCTGGGGTGGTACCACCAGTAAAACAATATAGGTGTGTGTATTGGTGTGAGTGTATATTTGTATGCGATCGTGTGTGTGTGGGTTTGTCAGTGTGGTACATAAAAACCGACTTTGTGGTTTGTAAAAAATAAAGTAGTAAAGTTTCAGCCTATAAATGTCCCACTGCTCAGCACAGGCCTCCTCATCATTTCTGAGAGGGTTTTGGAGCTAGGAAGAATCCGCCACGCTGCTCCAATGCGGGTTGGCGGACTTCACATGTCATCGAAATATTTCTATTCCTCGGACATGCAGGTTTCCTCACGATGTTTTCCTTCACCGCTAAGCACGTGGTAAATCAGCACGTACAAGACCTTGAAACACATCAAAATTAATAACTTAAGATGCCAAATTTTAACAGGTCATGGGGGTTTTAAGGCCTACCTATATCGTTTTAAGTTGGCGCAGAGCTCATACTGTGACTGCGATCAAACTACTGAACAAACAGTCCAACATATCTTAATAGATTGTCCTAAACACACACTGTTGAGATTAAGCTGCGAACACCGTATGGGCTTTGCGCTAACCGAAGAAACTATGCATAAAGCGATTAACGACAATGACAGTCGGATCCATTTCTTAGAATTTGCTGAGAAAGTTGCAATAAAAGTTTTAAAAAGCAATGGATCGAAAATCTAGAGTAAGTTACCATTAAATAAGAAATCAGCATAAGGGTTAAAAATAGAAATTTAAAGTAGGTTTTTTTTTTCTGATTCCCCTGACATGGGAGATCAGGGCCTTTTTTTTCTTTTTTATTTTTTTTTCTCTTTTCTTTTTCTTTCTTTTGTGTTTATTGTATAATAAGTCTATGTCTTACTTAATATATGTTTTCTTATATTTTTGTTATGAGCATATTTATAAACTAATTCTATATTAATTATCATGTGTCTTATATCTATTTACATTTTCCATACATCTTAACATATTTTCTTTATATTTACATTTTTCCTTGTTCTATGGGAATAGTAGTATATATTTGCATATATGCTACGATTCTTCCCTTCATTACATTTCTACTTATTCTTATTTACTATCTTAATTGATATTTATTTAAAATATTATATGAATCTGTTTCTAATTTCCTTATTTCTAATTATTTCATGTATGTTATTTTTACTTATTTCTGTTTTTATTTCAATCTTTGTATTATATCTTATCCTACTGTATATAGGACACTCTGTTATAAGATGGACTATGCTTTCGGGTGTTTCGGGATCACAGAGACACGACGAACTCTCCTTGCTCTTAAACCTGTGCAGATAGTCAGAGAATCCGCCGTGCCCTGTCATTATTTGTATGGCCATTGGGTCCAAGTCTAATTCCCCTACTATGGAATATGCTTCAATGGCATCCGGGAAAAATAATTTAGTCGTGGATGCTGACTCTCCTTCCTTGTATCGCCGGTTCCATTCGTCAAGCGACTCCAGTCGGATTTGTCGCTTGACGAATGAAACTGGACACCTGTCATAATCCGGTCTTCTTTAATTTTTTGAGCCGCTTGTTTTGCCAACTCGTCCGCTCTCTCGTTCCCCTCCATCCCAGCGTGGGCTTCAATCCAATAAAGGGTGACAGATTTCCCTTGGTTTTTCATAGATCTTAAATTCTCTATTGCCCTTACCGCTAGTGGATGGAGAGAATCGCTTTGGATGACGGTCTGGAGAGCGGACCTGGAATCACAGTATATACTGCAGCTTTGTGCAGAATCGTGGAGCGCATATTTGGTGGCTTCAAGTAAGGCCAACAATTCCGCCTGGTAAACAGTGCAAAAATGTTCCAACTTTAGTTTGCGGTAGCTCGTTTCGGCGGCATCTCTCCAAACAGAGAGTGCCGCTCCTACTTTTTCTTCAATCTTACTACCGTCGGTATAGATTTTTAATTCCGTGCTGTTTTGTTGTTCCATTTGTGCACTGTCCCCCAGGCATTTAAATTGCAGCCCCACTTGATCCACCGGGTGCGGCGTCTCCTCATACGCTACTTTTTTCTCCAAATCTCGATCTCCCACTACCCGCCGCGAGAAACCTTTCTTTATTTCATAAAGCAAGGCTGCTTCCCGGACTCTGAGATCCAAGGGAAGCAGCCCGGCGAGCAGTAGGGCCGAGTTAAGTGAGACGGTTTTGTATGCTTTTATTATTTTCTGCACAAAGCCGCGTTGCACCGCATCGAGCTGTTTTTTTGACTTTAATTTTACTTGCTGCCGGCGCCCATACGCTACCTGCATACATTATTATAGGCTCAACAACGGTTAGGTTAGGTTAGGTTAGGTTAGGACTCTAGATCCGGACCTGCTGGGAGGAGTGATCACATCGCTTTTCCCGGAGGGCCGGTCAAGTCCCACTGTCTACCCCCCGCCGTTGTGGGAGTGGCAGGACGAGTTGGGGGTGACCGTACAGGAGCTGGACCGAGCTGTTAGCCGCTTGAGAGCCCGAAACACCGCGCCCGGACCCGACGGAATACCAGGACGGGTATGGGTGTTGAGTCTGGCTGCTCTGGGGGACAGGCTGAGGCAGCTGTTCACCAGCTGCCTCCGTAGTGCCACGTTCCCCACGGCCTGGAAGGAGGCAAGATTGGTCCTCTTGAAGAAGAAAGGTAGGGCTGCAGATTCTCCCTCTGCGTACCGTCCCATATGCCTGTTGGACGAGATTGGCAAACTGTTCGAGAGAATCGTTGCCGCTCGTCTCAACCGGCATCTGTCGCGTGTTGGTCCCGATCTCGCCGACTGACAGTTTGGCTTCAGACGGGAGCGTTCTACTGTAGACACGGTCTTTCGCGTCCGCTCCCTGTCGGAGCAGGCTGTGTCCCGGGGAGGAGTGGCGTTGGCGATAAGTCTCGATATCGTCAACGCCTTTAATTCCCTTCCCTGGGACGCGATTAAGGGGGGACTAGCACATCATCAAGTCCCCCCTTATCTGCGAGGCGTTATCGCGGACTACTTGCGCGACAGGTACATTATGTACATGGACAAAGACGGTAGGAGAATCCGGAGGGAGATCCAGTGCGGCGTTCCGCAGGGGTCGGTCTTAGGCCCGTTACTGTGGAACATTGCCTACGATGCAGTCCTGCGTGTCGATCTTCCCGCTGGTGTAAACATTATCTGCTATGCAGATGACACACTGGTGGTCGCCAGCGGGAACACCTTCGAGAGAACCAAGGAGCTCGCCGAGCTTGGGGCGGAAGTCGTCGTCGCCAAAATCCACGAGTTGGGACTGGAGATAGCCCCTCACAAGACCGAGGCGCTATGGTTCCACAAATTGCCACGTAGCAAGGAACCTCCCGACTCGTGGGTCCGAGTAGGTGGGTCCGAGGTCAGAGTGGGAAGAAACATGAAGTACCTGGGCCTCCACCTGGATAGTCGCTGGGGCTTCGAAGAACACTTCGAGCGCCTGGTCCCCCGAATCGAGAGGGTAGCGGGTGCTATGCACAGACTGCTGCCCAATCTCGGGGGGCCGAGGGAGGAAGTCCGCCGCCTCTATGCGGGAGTCGTACGATCCGTAGCCTTGTACGGGGCGCCCGTATGGGCCAAAAGGCTAGCCATCCGACGCTGTAGAACTAAAATCTACAGTGTCCAGCGGAGGATGGCCATACGGATCGTACGAGGATACCGCACGGTATCTTTTGAGGCGGCGACTGTCTTGGCTCGCTTTCCGCCGCTGGACATACTGGCGGAAATGGATGCGAGGGTGTATCACCGGATACGCACCCTCCGCCAGAGCGGTGGCAGCGAGCCAGATGAGGCGCTCGAGTCCATCAAACGGCAGGAACGACAGAGCGCATTGGCGACGTGGCGTGCTCGGCTCCACGAAAAGCAATATGCACGCAAACGCGTCGTCAGTGCAGTCCTGCCGGTCTTCGAGGCCTGGATGCAGCGACGAGGAGGAAGACTCACCTACCGTCTCACACAGATAATTACCGGGCACGGCTGCTTCGGTGATTATCTGTGTAAGATCGGACGCGAGGCGACGGCGAACTGCTTCCACTGCGGTGGAAGGGACCAGGACTCCGCATCCCACACTCTTTCGGTGTGCCCAGCATGGGAGTCGGAGCGGAGTATCCTGGTCAGTTATATCGGGCGGAACCTCTCCCTGCCAGCAGTAGTGTCGGCTATGCTGAGCGGGGACACGGCGTGGAGGGCCGTAGCCAATTTCTGTGAGACCGTGATGGTCCAGAAGGAGGCTGCCGAGAGGGATCGAGAGAGGACCGATCCCTCTCGGAGACGACGCCGCCGAGGCATCGGCGGGCCTCGTCACGGCCCTCCTATCAGAAACGGTGATCCCCTACCGGAAACGGGGCCTTCGGGATCGCGGGCAATCGGGGTAGGGGACCCGAACGCCCAGTAAAGCGACCCCGAGGAGGACGATGACTCGAAGTGGTCTCGAGTCATCGTCAACACATCACAAGTCATCGTGACAGCACCGAGAGAGTGCTGGGGGCAGTGAGTACTGCCCCCGGGTCGGGCTAAAATTGTAGCAAAGCGATGGAGGGGTCACGGTTGCGTTCCGAACGGAGATCCCGTGACTCCTCCGAAGCGCTGATGGAGGCCACCGTGGGGTTTTAGTCGGTAAGAGTCCGACATAACCCGGCTGTCCCCCTGGCCAGTCGGGTATCCATGCAGGATTTCCCCACGTAAAAAAAAAAAAAAAAAGGTTAGGTTAGGACCCCCCCCCCCCCCAATGGGTTCTCGCCTTGTCGTGGCGGGGGGGCTTAGTAACCGTGGCTTGGTCACCCACGGTGAAGCTAAGAGGAGCCCACATGGTCGGCCTGTGGCGACGGGCTGACCCGAGGAGGTCGCTCCGAGTGGGCTACGCAAGCCCACTCCGGACGCGAATAGGACGACTGCTGGGGGGAGCAGTACGCTGACCTCCGCAGCCGAGGTGGAGTCGCGGAGGAAGAGGAGTGCAGGTGTATCGTTGCCTCTCTCCCTATCCTCCGCGACTCTGGCGGGGCCGTACCGTCGATGCGGTGATGGTGGACTGCTGGGGGAGGAGTGAGTCGACACTGCTCACCCTGCCCTTTGCAGCCGAGGTGGAGTCGCGGGGGAAGAGGAGTGTAGGTGTTGCGTTGCCACTCTCCCTGTCCCCCGCGACTTTGGCGGGGCCGCACCGTAAATGCGGCGGTGGTGGGGCCGCGGAGGGAGAGGAGTGTTGGTGTGTCGTTGCCTCTCTCCCTATCCTCCGCGGCCGCAAGGTGGATGGCGGCGGAGCCACAGACCAGATCCGCTGCCGGGGCCAGGAAAACTGGTGCTTTCGAGTGCAAGTCTCCTGGCCCCGTGGCCTCCGCGTGGCGGACTCGGGGGTGTCCGTTGCGCGCACAAAGGGGGCCGTGCTGGAAGGCGCGTCCTGTGTTCCGGCGCGCCTTGCTGAGAAGGAGAGTGGGGAGGAGTTGTCCTCTCCCGAGAAGGGGCCGCCGATGCTAGGCGGCCAGCGCCGGTAGGGTCGCGGATGTGTACGTGAGCGTTCCCGTGGCCCTGCCAACATGCGGCGAAGGCGGAACATCATGGGGTTTTAGTCGGTGCAAGTGCGACATAACCCGTCCTTCCCCCCGTGAAGGGGGGTATGTGTTAGGCATTTCCCCATGTAAAAAAAAAAAGGTTAGGTTAGGCCCCCCCCAATGGGTTCTCCCCCCCAACGGGTTCTCCCCCCTAATGGGTTCTCGCCTTGTCGTGGCGGGGGCTTAGTAACCTTCTCACATCTCACATCGATAGCCAACTGCAGGCAATTGAAACGGTAGCGGATCGTTCCCGCAACTTAAAGGGGAACTTTGTACGCGGCATTAGGTTGGCAGTTCGTCATATTAAAGCTGCAGCCGAGGAACTTGCGCGGAGGAAAGCCACTGCCAGCGATGTCTCGGTGCCAGTTGCGGGGACGACCTCTACCAATGGGAATACCACAAAGGTGGTTGCGCGGAGGACTGTCCCCAATGAAATCATCATTAGGCTGGAAAGAGAAAACGCAGACTTACGTGCGCAGCTCGCCAGCCTAAACACCAAGCTGGCTACGCTTACGGAAGAGATTGGTCTCTTCCGTAAGCAGACGCAATATGGGCGAAACGAGACAGTTGCCCCGCCCGCGCAATCGGTTCCAGAACCCAGCGGCGACGAGGAGGGTCTCATGCATCGCATAGGGGCTCTTATTGAAGGAAAACTGGCCGCCTTCGAGACAAAATTATTCCCCGACAGGGTAATTCGGCCTCCGTTAGGATTAAAATCCACGGCCGGTGCGAGCAAGACAGCACAGTCGCAACCCCAACCGCAGAAGCCCAAAAGGCAGAAGAAGAGAAAAAGGAAGAAGCCTTTGCACCCACAGGTGTCAGACCTGCCACCCGTGTCAGCGCCAGAGCGCCAATTGGCGGCACCTGAAGCAGCTGGCTCATGGGCGGACGTGGCCAAAAGGCCTAAAAAGCCTAAGGTCACCCAGCAGCGGCCCAAAACTGGTGCTTCGTCATTCCCTGCACCCAAACAGGGGAAAAAGAAGAAAAAGGTTCTGCGTGCTCCACACTCTGCGACAGTCACGGTAACATTGCCGGAACGCTCTTCCATTACTTATGCTAAAGTAATGGAGGAAGCTAAAGCCAAAATCCGCCTGGCAGACATCGGCATAGAGGCAGTCCGTCAAAAACGGGCAGTGACCGGAGGCCTCCTGCTGGAAATTGGTGGCCCGGACTGTGGACCGAAAGCTGACCAGTTGGCGGCCAAAATGCGCGAGGTTCTCTCATGTCTGAACGTCCGGATAAGTCGCCCGATTAAAGCGGGCGACGTCCGACTGAGGGACCTCGACGATGCTGTCAGCCCTGCGGAAGTGGCAGCAGCGGTTGCTGAATTAGGCGGTTGTTCAGTGGATAATATAAAAGTCGGAGAAGTCCGCCGAACACCAAAGAGTATGGGGACATGCTGGGTTCGGTGCCCGGTCACAGCGCTCCGTAAGATCGCGGCTGCCGGGCGAGTGCGCGTGGGCTGGGGGTCTGCACGGGTGGACATACTCGAGCCCCGACCTATGCACTGCTTCAGATGCCTGGAGATAGGGCACGTTGGCAGCAGGTGCCCGAATGAAGTTAACCGGAGCGCCCGCTGCTACGCCTGCGGCGAAACCGGGCACAAAGCGAGGCAGTGCACAGCGTCGGCCTTGAGGTGTCTACTGTGCTCAGACCTAGGGCGTCCCTCTAACCATAGATTGGGAAAGAGATGCGCAGGGCCTCCCAAAGAGAGACTAAGGAGAAATAGGCAGCCTCCTGTCGTTCCTTCAGCCGCGACGGACGGAGCGGCACCGGTCGTAGTACCGAGCGCCATCTCGGAAATGGAGGTCGTAGAGGCCTAATGTTCCCGCCCCTAAAAGTCGTCCAGGGTAACCTCAACCACTGCCGCAATGCTCAGCATCTACTTATGCAGACCATTGCGGAGTGGCGCGTTGCCCTTGCAGTGTTGGCGGAGCCCCACATTGTTCCCGACCACTCTCGGTGGTTCAGCGACGATGCGGGTTCCGTAGCCATCTACTGGGGGGGCGGAGAGGGTGCTCCACCCTGTGCCCTATTGGGAAGGGGGCAGGGCTTCGTTGCAGTGCAATGGGGCTCCCTGGCCATAGTGGGCTGCTACGTCTCTCCCAACAAGTCCCTCGCCGACTACGAGGAGTACTTGGACAAGGTGGCGGATTGCATCCGTGGATGTCTACCTTGTCCGTTGATCGTCTTGGGAGACTTCAATGCCCATTCCAGGGTGTGGGGGAATTCTCGGGACGATCCGAAGGGAGAGACCCTACAAGAGTGGGCAGCTGGACTGGACCTCCGACTAGTGAATCGGGGGTCCGTAAGCACATGCGTACGGTGGCAGGGGGAGTCGGTCGTGGATCTCACTTGGGCGACTCCCTCTGCAATGCGTATGCTTTCGGGCTGGCGGGTCGCGGAGGAGGTGGTCACGCTCTCTGACCACCGCCACATCGTCTTTGATGTCGCACTCCGTCGACCCGACACAGGCTCCAGTCGCCGAGAAGGCGGCCCACCGCGTCGTTGGTGTCTCAAGCGGCTAGATCGAGACAAGCTCGAAGCCGCCGCCATCGTCGCGTCATGGCCAAAAATAGACGAAGAGGTTCCGTCCGATCCCGAAATGGAAGCAAACAGGTTCCGGGGCACAATGACGCAAATTTGCGATGCGTCGATGCCCCGAACCGGACGCCGCAAGCTCAGGGCGGTGTACTGGTGGTCGGCAGAAATCGCGCGACTGCGCGCGATCTGTTTGCGGTGCCGGCGCCAGTACACAAGAGCCCGAAGGAGAAGGCGAGCTCCGGCAGAAGAGACAGCCAGTCTCTATGGGGCTTACCGAGCGGCTACAAAGGCGTTGCAACTTGCAATCGCAAACGCCAGATCTCGGTCCTGGGAAGAGCTCCTGGAGGGACTCAACGAGAATCCGTGGGGGCGTCCCTACCGGATGGTCTTGGGTAAACTTCGGCCATGGACGCCTCCGGTGACGGAGACTCTAGATCCGGACCTGCTGGGACAAGTGATCACGTCGCTGTTCCCGGAGGGCCGGTCAAGTCCCTCTGTCTACCCCCCGCCGATGCGGGAGTGGCAGAACGAGTTGGGGGTGACCGAACAGGAGCTGGACCGAGCTGTTAGCCGCTTGAGAGCCCGAAACACCGCGCCCGGACCCGACGGAATACCAGGACGGGTATGGGTGTTGAGTCTGGCTGCTCTGGGGGACAGGCTGAGGCAGCTGTTCACCAGCTGCCTCCGTAGTGCCAAGTTCCCCACGGCCTGGAAGGAGGCAAGATTGGTCCTCTTGAAGAAGGAAGGTAGGGCTGCAGATTCTCCCTCTGCGTACCGTCCCATATGCCTGTTGGACGAGGTGGGCAAACTGTTCGAGAGAATCGTTGCCGCTCGTCTCAACCGGCATCTGTCGCGTGTCGGTCCCGATCTCGCCGACTGCCAGTTTGGCTTCAGACGGGAGCGTTCCTCCGTAGACGCGATGTTGCGCGTCCGCTCCCTGTCGGAGCAGGCGGTATCCCGAGGAGGCATGGCGTTGGCGATAAGTCTTGACATCGTCAACGCCTTTAATTCCCTTCCTTGGGATGCGATAAAGGGGGGACTAGCACATCATCAAGTCCCTCCTTACCTGCGAGGCGTTATCGCGGACTACTTGCGCGACAGGCACATTATGTACATGGATCAAGGCGGTAGAAAAATCCGGAGGGAGATCCAGTGCGGTGTTCCGCAGGGGTCGGTGTTGGGCCCGCTACTGTGGAACATCGCCTATGATGCAGTCCTGCGTGTCGATCTTCCCGCTGGTGTAAACGTCATCTGCTATGCAGATGACACACTGGTGGTCGCCAGCGGGAACACCTTCGAGAGGACCAAGGAGCTCGCCGAGCTTGGGGCGGAAGTCGTCGTCGCCAAAATCCACTAGTTGGGACTGGAGATAGCCCCTCACAAGACCGAGGCGCTATGGTTCCACAAATTGCCACGTAGCTAGGAACCTCCCGACTCGTGCGTCCGAGTAGGTGGGTCTGATGTCAAAGTGGGCCGGTATATGAAATACCTGGGCCTACATCTGGATAGTCGCTGGGGCTTCGAAGAACACTTCGAGCGCCTGGTCCCCCGGATCGAGAGGGTAGCGGGTGCCATGCGCAGACTGCTGCCCAATCTCGGGGGGCCGAGGGAGGAAGTCCGCCGCCTCTATGCGGGAGTTGTACGATCCGTAGCCTTGTACGGGGCGCCCGTATGGGCGAAAAGGCTAGCCATCCGACGCTGTAGAACTAAAATCTACAGTGTCCAGCGGAGGATGGCCATACGGATCGTACGAGGATACAGCACGGTATCTTTTGAGGCGGCGACCATCCTGGCTCGCTTTCCGCCGCTGGACATACTGGCGGACATGGATGCGAGGGTGTATCACCGGATCCGCACCCTCCACCAGAGCGGTGGCAGCGAGCCAGATGAGGCGCTCGAGTCCATCAAACGGCAGGAACGACAGAGCGCATTGGCGACGTGGCGTGCTCGGCTCCACGAAGAGCAATATGCACGCAAACGCGTCGTCAGTGCAGTCCTGCCGGTCTTCGAGGCCTGGATGCAGCGACGAGGAGGAAGACTCACCTACAGACTCACACAGATAATTACCGGGCACGGCTGCTTCGGCGATTATCTGTGTAAGATCGGACGCGAGGCGACGGCAAACTGCTTCCACTGCGGTGGAAGGGACCAGGACTCCGCATCCCACACCCTTTCGGTGTGCCCAGCTTGGGAGTCGGAGCGGAGTATCCTGGTCAGCCGAATCGGACGGAACCTCTCCCTGCCAGCAGTAGTGTCGGCTATGCTGAGCGGGGACACGGCGTGGAGGGCCGTAGCCAATTTTTGCGAGACCGTGATGATCCAGAAGGAGGCTGCCGAGAGGGATCGAGAGAGGACCGATCCCTCTCGGAGACGACCCCGCCGAGGCATCGGCGGGCCTCGTCACGGCCCTCCTTTCCGGTGATCCCCTACCAGAAACGGGGCCTTCGGGGTGGCGGGCAATCGGGGCAGGGGACCTGAACGCTCAGTAAAGCGACCCCGTGGAGGACGATGACTCGAAGTGGTCTCGGGTCATCGTGATAGCACCGAGAGAGTGCTGGGGGCAGTGAGGACTGCCCCCGGGTCGGGCTATTGATATAGCAAAGCGTTAGAGGGGCACGGTTGCGTTCCGAACGGAGATCCCGTGACCCAATCCATGCAGGATTTCCCCACGTACAAAAAAAAAAAAAAGGTTAGGTTAGGTTAGGTTAGGTTAGGTTCCCCCCCAATCCCGTGTGGAGTTGCCAGGTCTCCCATCGGGCGCGTCCCCAGGTGGCGGATAGGGGAATGCCACCCAGATATGAGTGGTAGCAGGAAACTGTCGCGGACCAAAACTGGCTGGGTGTGGGCGTACCCTCGGAAACGAGAAACGGCCAAGGGCATATAGCCCGACGTGGCGGGCCTTTCTAGGCTCTTGTTGCTCCCCGTATCACTCTTCGTTGAGAGTGAACAGGGGACGCGACATGTGCGGTGATGTGCCAAGTGCATTCGGCCGGACAACCCGGAATTCCAGTAGGGACCGGGGGCCTTCGGGCCGCGAGGAAGAAAACCTCTATAAAAAATTACCCCAATCCCAAGGTCCTGCGTGCCGATGGGATGAATGGCTGGGGGGAGCCCGGTCGCTAGCGTATGGGGGGGGGGGGGGGATAAATCAAAACAAACATGAAAGCAGGTACAAAGGAAAAATTACCCCAGGGTGGTACTGGCAAGGCCAGAGAGTCCACCCCCGGGCAAAGCTCGGGCTGCCCCATCGTATCTGGGGGGGGCAAGTGTCTGCTTCGCGGTGATGTCAATGAACCTACACAAACCGCGTGTCCATCAACATCCACGGACCAAATCGAAAAGGGAGGAGTCGTGTCGGGGGTACCAGTGGTACCGGCACGAGATAGGCGTGGGCGTTTTACTCGTCCAAACACGCCAATCAGTCTGGCCGGTGAGAGTGACGGAGGTGTGTCTGACGGCTCACTCGTGTCTCTCACATCTGCCATGTCAGAAGGAGGAAAAAGACGAAAAAGGAGAGCTAAGTCCCCAAGTGACGCGGCCGTGGCCGCCAAGCTTGTAGCGGTTTCAGCTACGGCCACCGAAGACGAGGTGGATATGGAGGAAGATTTTCTGGAACCTTCCATGACACTCTCGAACACCAGAGCTAAGAAGAGCCTTCCTAGCCCAGAGGAGCTGGCCCGGGAAATGAGGTCGCAAGCCGACGCAGATCTCGGAAGCCACATCGATAGCCAACTGCAGGCAATCGAAACGGTAGCGGATCGTTCCCGCAACTTAAAGGGGAACTTTGTACGCGGCATTAGGTTGGCAGTTCGTAATATTAAAGCTGCAACCGAGGAAATTGCGCGACGGAAAGCCACTGCCAGCGATGTGTCGGTGCCAGGTGCGGGGACGACCTCTACCAATGGTAATACCACAAAGGTGGTTGCGCGGAGGACTATCAACAATGAAATCGTCACTAGGCTGGAAAGAGAAAACGCAGATTTACGTGCGCAGCTCGCCAGCCTAAACACCAAGCTGGCTACGCTTACAGAAGAGATTGGTCTCTTCCGTAAGCAGACGCAAGAAGGACGAATCGAGACAGTTGCCCTGCCCGTGCAATCAGTTCCAGAACCCAGCGAGGACGAGAGTCTTATGCACCGCATAGGGGCACTTATTGAAAGAAAACTGGCCGCCTTCGAGGCAAAATTATTCCCCGACAGGGTAATTCGGCCTACGCTAGGACCCACGGCCGGCGAGAGCATGACAGCACAGTCGCAACACCAACCACAGAAGCCCAAAAGGCAAAAGAAAAGAAGAAAGAAGAAGCCTTTGCACCCACAGGTGACAGACCTGCCACCTGTGTCAGCGCCAGAGCGCCAATTGGCGGCACCCAAAACAGCTGGCTCATGGGCGGACGTGGCCAAAAGGCCTAAAAAGCCTAAGGTCACCCCGCAGCGGCCTAAAACTGGTGTTTCGCCATTCCCTGCACCCAAACAGGGGAATAGAAAGAGAAAGGTTCTGCGTGCTCCACCCTCTGCGGCAGTCACGGTAACGTTGCCGGAAAGCTCTTCCATTACTTATGCTAAAGTAATGGAGGAAGCTAAAGCCAAAATCCGCCTGGCAGACATCGGCATAGAGGCAGTCCGCCAAAAACGGGCAGTGACCGGAGGCCTTCTGCTGGAAATTCGTGGCCCGGACTGTGGACCGAAAGCAGACCAGTTGGCGGCCAAAATGCGCGAGGTTCTCTCATGTCTGAACGTCCGAATAAGTCGCCCGATTAAAGCGGGCGACTTTCGACTGAGGGACCTCGACGATGCTGTCAGCCCTGCGGAAGTGGCAGCAGCGGTTGCTGAATTAGGCGGTTGTTCGGTGGATAACATTAAAGTCGGAGAAGTCCGCCGAACACCTAGGAGTATGGGGACATGCTGGGTTCGGTGCCCGGTCACAGCGCTCCGTAAGATCGCGGCTGCCGGGCGAGTGCGCGTGGGCTGGGGATCTGCACGGGTGGACATACTCGAGCCCCGACCTATGCACTGCTTCAGATGCCTGGAGATAGGGCACGTTGGCAGCAGGTGCCCGAATGAAGTTAACCGGAGCGCCCGCTGCTACGCCTGCGGGGAAACCGGGCACAAAGCGAGGCAGTGCACAGCGTCAGCTTTGAGGTGTCCACTGTGCTCGGATCTAGGGCGTCCCTCTGCCCATAGACTCGGGAAGAGATGCGTTGTGCCTTCAAAAAGGAGCGGGAGAAGGAACAGGCAACCTCCTCTCGCTCCTACTGCCGCGACGGACGCAGCGGCACCAGTCGCAGGACCGAGCTCTAGCTCGGAAATGGAGGTCGTTGAGGCCAGCGATTCCCGCCCCTAAAAGTCCTCCAGGGCAACCTGAACCACTGCCGCAACGCTCAGCATTTGCTTATGCAGACCGTTGCGGAGTGGCGGGTTGCCCTTGCAGTGTTGGCGGAGCCCCATGTCGTTCCCGACCTCCCTCGGTGGTTCGGTGACGATGCGGGCTCCGTAGCCATCTACTGGGGGGGCGGAGAGGGAGCTCCACCCTGCGCCCTATTGGGAAGGGGGCAGGGCTTCGTTGCAGTGCAATGGGGCTCCCTGGCCATAGTGGGCTGCTACGTCTCTCCCAACAAGTCCCTCGCCGACTACGAGGAGTACTTGGACAAGGTGGCGGATTGCATCCGGGGATGTCCACCTTGTCCGTTGATCGTCTTGGGAGACTTCAATGCCCATTCCAGGGTGTGGGGGAACTCTCGGGACGATCCGAAGGGAGAGACCGTACAGGAGTGGGCGGCTGGACTGGACCTCCGACTAGTGAATCGGGGGTCCGTAAGCACATGCGTACGGTGGCAGGGGGAGTCGGTCGTGGATCTCACTTGGGCGACTCCCTCTGCAATGCGTATGTTGTCGGGCTGGCGGGTCGCGGAGGAGGTGGTCACACTCTCTGACCACCGCCACATCGTATTCGATGTCGCACTTCGCCGACCCGATGCAAGTTCCAGCCGCCGAGAAGGCAGCCCCCGGCGTCGGTGGTGTCTCAAGCGGCTAGATCGAGACAAGCTCGAAGCCGCCGCCACCGTCGCGGCATGGCCAGAAAGAGACGAAGAGGTTCCGTCCGATCCTGAAAGGGAGGCAAACTGGTTCCGGGGCACAATGACGCAAATTTGCGATGCATCGATGCCCCGGACCGGACGCCCCAAGCACAGGGCAGTGTACTGGTGGTCGGCAGAAATCGCGCGACTCCGCGCGATCTGTTTGCGGTGCCGGCGCCAGTACACTAGAGCCCGAAGGAGAAGGCGAGCTCCGGCAGAAGAGACAGCCAGTCTCTATGGGGCTTACCGAGCGGCTACAAAGGCGTTGCAACTTGCAATCGCAAACGCCAGATCTCGGTCCTGGGAAGAGCTCCTGGAGGGACTCAACGAGAATCCGTGGGGGCGTCCCTACCGGATGGTCTTGGGTAAACTTCGGCCATGGACGCCTCCGGTGACGGAGACTCTAGATCCGGACCTGCTGGGACAAGTGATCACGTCGCTGTTCCCGGAGGGCCGGTCAAGTCCCTCTGTCTACCCCCCGCCGATGCGGGAGTGGCAGAACGAGTTGGGGGTAACCGTACAGGAGCTGGACCGAGCTGTTAGCCGCTTGAGAGCCCGGAACACCGCACCAGGACCCGACGGAATACCCGGTCGGGTGTGGGTGTTGAGTCTGGCTGCTCTGGGGGACAGGCTGAGGCGGCTGTTCACCAGCTGTCTCCGTAATGCCACGTTCCCCACGGCCTGGAAGGAGGCAAGATTGGTCCTCTTGAAGAAGGAAGGTAGGGCTGCAGATTCTCCCTCTGCGTACCGTCCCATATGCCTGTTGGACGAGGTTGGCAAACTGTTCGAGAGAATCGTTGCCGCTCGTCTCAACCGGCATCTGTCGCGTGTCGGTCCCGATCTCGCCGACTGCCAGTTTGGCTTCAGACGGGAGCGTTCGACCGTAGACGCGGTCTTGCGCGTCCGCTCCCTGTCGGAGCAGGCTGTGTCCCGGGGAGGCGTGGCGTTGGCGATAAGTCTCGATATCGTCAACGCCTTCAATTCCATTCCCTGGGACGCGATTAAGGGGGGACTAGCACATCATCAAGTCCCCCCTTACCTGCGAGGCGTTATAGTGGACTACTTGCGCGACAGGTACATTATGTACATGGATCAAGACGGTAGGAGAATCCGGAGGCAGATCCAGTGCGGTGTTCCGCAGGGGTCGGTGTTGGGCCCGCTACTGTGGAACATCGCCTACGATGCAGTCCTGCGTGTCGATCTTCCCGCTGGTGTAAACGTCATCTGCTATGCAGATGACACACTGGTGGTCGCCAGCGGGAATACCTTCGAGAGGACCAAGGAGCTCGCCGAGCTTGGGGCGGAAGTCGTCGTCGCCAAAATCCACGAGTTGGGACTGGAGATAGCCCCTCACAAGACCGAGGCGCTATGGTTCCACAAATTGCCACGTAGCAAGGAACCTCCCGACTCGTGCGTCCGAGTAGGTGGGTCTGAAGTCAGAGTGGGCCGGTATATGAAATACCTGGGCCTACATCTGGATAGTCGCTGGGGCTTCGAAGAACACTTCGAGCGCCTAGTCCCCCGGATCGAGAGGGTAGCGGGTGCCATGCACAGACTGCTGCCCAATCTCGGGGGGCCGAGGGAGGAAGTCCGCCGCCTCTATGCGGGAGTCGTACGATCCGTAGCCTTGTACGGGGCGCCCGTATGGGCCAAAAGGCTAGCCATCCGACGCTGTAGAACTAAAATCTACAGTGTCCAGCGGAGGATGGCCATACGGATCGTACGAGGATACCGCACGGTATCTTTTGAGGCGGCGACCATCCTGGCTCGATTCCCGCCGCTGGACATACTGGCGGACATGGATGCGAGGGTGTATCACCGGATCCGCACCCTCCGCCAGAGCGGTGGTAGCGAGCCAGATGAGGCGCTCGAGTCCATCAAACGGCAGGAACGACAGAGCGCATTGGCGACGTGGCGTGCTCGGCTCCGCGAGGAGCAATATGCACGCAAACGCGTCGTTAGTGCAGTCCTGCCGGTCTTCGAGGCCTGGATGCAGCGACGAGGAGGAAGACTCACCTACCGTCTCACACAGATAATTACCGGGCACGGCTGCTTCGGTGATTATCTGTGTAAGATCGGACGCGAGGCGACGGCGAACTGCTTCTACTGCGGTGGAAGGGACCAGGACTCCGCATCCCACACCCTTTCGGTGTGCCCAGCTTGGGAGTCGGAGCGCAGTATCCTGGTCAGCCGAATTGGGCGGAACCTCTCCCTGCCAGCAGTAGTGTCGGCTATGCTGAGCGGGGACACGGCGTGGAGGGCCGTAGCCAATTTCTGTGAGACCGTGATGGTCCAGAAGGAGGCTGCCGAGAGGGATCGAGAGAGGACCGATCCCTCTCGGAGACGACGACGCCGCCGAAAAAAAGGTTAGGTAAAACCAGTGAAGCGACCCCGGGGAGGACGATGACTCGAAGTGGTCTCGAGTCATCGTGACAGCACCGAGAGAGTGCTGGGGGCAGTGAGCACTGCCCCCGGGTCGGGCTAAAATTGTAGCCAAGCGATGGAGGGGTTACGGTTGCGTTCCGAACGGAGATCCCGTGACCCCTCTGAAGCGCTGATGGAGGCCACCGTGGGGTTTTAGTCGGTAAGAGTCCGACATAACCCGGCTGCCCCCCTGGCCAGTCGGGTATCCATGCAGGATTTCCCCACGTACAAAAAAAAAAAAAAGGTAAAACCAAAATTCGCCTAGCGGATATAGGTATAGAGGCGGTCCGCCAAAAACGGGCGGTAACCGGAGGCCTGCTGCTGGAGATTGGTGGCCCTGACTGTGGACCGAAGGCGGATCAGTTGGCAGCTAAAATGCGCGAGGTCCTCTCAGGTCTAAACGTCCGAATTAGTCGTCCGGTTAAAACGGGCGACATTCGACTGAAGGACCTCAACGATGCTGTCAGCCCTGCAGAAGTAGCGGCAGCGGTTGCTGAGGTAGGTGGTGTTTCGGTGGACGACATCAAAGTCGGAGAAGTCCGCCGAACACCCAGGAGTATGGGGACATGCTGAGTTCGGTGCCCGGTCGCGGCGCTTCGTAAAATAGCGGCTGCCAGGCAAATACGCGTGGGCTGGGGGTCTGCACGGGTGGACATACTCGAGCCCCGACCTATGCACTGTTTCAGGTGCCTGG
Organism: Luehdorfia chinensis; assembly: GCA_019845155.1. NCBI lineage: Eukaryota > Metazoa > Arthropoda > Insecta > Lepidoptera > Papilionidae > Luehdorfia > Luehdorfia chinensis. Next base: position 5,797,091 of record JAHVAK010000390.1, read on the forward strand.
AGAAGGGTCACGTTGGCAGCAGGTGCCCTAACGAAGTTAACCGGAGCGCCCGCTGCTACGCATGTGGCGAACCCGGGCACACAGCGAACCAGTGCACAGCATCGGCTTTGAAGTGTCCACTGTGCTCGGACTTAGGGCGTCCCTCTGGCCATAGACTGGGAAAGAGGTGCACCGTGCCTTCCAAAAAGAGCGGGAGAAGGAATAGGCAGCCTTCTCTCGCTTCTTCTGCCGCGACGGACGCAGCGGCACCGGTCGCAATGGAGGTCGTTGTGGCCTGCGATTCCCGCCCCTAAAAGTCCTCCAGGGCAACCTGAACCACTGCCGCAACGCTCAGCATCTGCTCATGCAGACCGTTGCGGAGTGGCGGGTTGCCCTTGCAGTGTTGGCGGAGCCTCATGTCGTTCCCGACCACCCTCGGTGGTTTGGTGACGATGCGGGCTCCGTAGTCATTTATTGGGGGGGCGGAGAGGGTGCTCCACCCTGCATCCTATTGGGAAGGGGGCAGGGCTTCGTTGCAGTGCAATGGGGCTCCCTGGCCATAGTGGGCTGCTACGTCTCTCCCAACAAGTCCCTCGCCGACTACGAGGAGTACTTGGACAAGGTGGCGGATTGTATCCGGGGATGTCTACCTTGTCCGTTGATCGTCTTGGGAGACTTCAATGCCCATTCCAGGGTGTGGGGGAACTCTCGAGACGATCCGAAGGGAGAGACCGTACAGGAGTGGGCGGCTGGACTGGACCTGGACCTGGAACTAAAATCTACAGTGTCCAGCGGAGGATGGCCATACGGATCGTACGAGGATACCGCACGGTATCTTTTGAGGCGGCGACCATCCTGGCTCGATTCCCGCCGCTGGACATACTGGCGGACATGGATGCGAGGGTGTATCACCGGATCCGCACCCTCCACCAGAGCGGTGGCAGCGAGCCAGATGAGGCGCTCGAGTCCATCAAACGGCAGGAACGACAGAGCGCATTGGCGACGTGGCGTGCTCGGCTCCACGAAGAGCAATATGCACGCAAACGCGTCGTCAGTGCAGTCCTGCCGGTCTTCGAGGCCTGGATGCAGCGACGAGGAGGAAGACTCACCTACAGACTCACACAGATAATTACCGGGCACGGCTGCTTCGGCGATTATCTGTGTAAGATCGGACGCGAGGCGACGGCAAACTGCTTCCACTGCGGTGGAAGGGACCAGGACTCCGCATCCCACACCCTTTCGGTGTGCCCAGCTTGGGAGTCGGAGCGGAGTATCCTGGTCAGCCGAATCGGACGGAACCTCTCCCTGCCAGCAGTAGTGTCGGCTATGCTGAGCGGGGACACGGCGTGGAGGGCCGTAGCCAATTTCTGTGAGACCGTGATGGTCCAGAAGGAGGCTGCCGAGAGGGATCGAGAGAGGACCGATCCCTCTCGGAGACGACGCCGCCGAGGCATCGGCGGGCCTCGTCACGGCCCTCCTATCAGAAATGGTGATTCCCCACCAGAAACGGGGCCTTCGGGATCGCGGGCAATCGGGATAGGGGACCCGAACGCCCAGTAAAGCGACCCCGGGGAGAACGATGACTCGATGTGGTCTCGAGTCATCGTGATAGCACCGAGAGAGTGCTGGGGGCAGTAAGTACTGCCCCCGGGTCGGGCTAAAATTGTAGCGAAGCGATGGAGGGGTCACGGTTGCGTTCCGAACGGAGATCCCGTGACTCCTCTGAAACGCTGATGGAGACCACCGTGGGGTTTTAGTCGGTAAGAGTCCGACATAACTCGGCTGCCCCCCTGGCCAGTCGGGTATCCATGCAGGATTTCCCCACGTACAAAAAAAAAAAAAAGAAGGTTAGGTTAGGTCCCCCCCGAATTGGTTCTCGCCTTGTCGTGGCGGGGGGGCTTAGTAACTGTGGCTTGGTCTGAAGGCGGGTATGCGTTAGGCATTTCCCCATGTAAAAAAAAAAAAGGTTAGGTTAGGTTAGGTTTTTTTTTTTTCATCGTTCCCCTGACATGGGAGATCAGGGCCTTTTTTGTTCTTATCTTTATTTTTTATTGCCCTTTTATTTTTGTTCTTTTTAATATTTTTTCTTTTCTTTCAGGTTTACAGTGTCTTACTATAATTATTACACTTCATAATCTACTATACATACTTATCTACGCTTTTTCTTACTTTACATATACTACATTTATCCTTATTTCTACATATAACAATCTCTTTTTCTGATGTCTTAACTCATACATTTACTTTTGGTCTGCCAGCTTAACATCATTGCTTCTGTTGTAACATGTTCTCTTTGTTTTATTTTACTACATTTTTATTGCTTATTTTATATATTATGTCTTACTAATTAGCTTACATTACTATTTCTTATCACTATTAACATGTTTTTAAACGTTTTACATTAATTTTTATATACTTTTATCTTGTCTTTTTTACAAACTTATCTTTAACATTAGTCATACTACTTGCTACATTGATTAACTATATTCTTTTACTAGTACTTATTTGATATTTTAATATACTATTTTACTTACATTACTATTAATTTTTTGACTATTGACATATATGCTTATCATATATGTCTCTACGTCTCTTTTGGTGCCTTATTTTTGTTTCCTACTTTAGTTGCTATATCTTTACAGTATGCTAGAAATTTATTTCTGGTTTCTTTGTTACTGACTATTCTATGAATATTGTTTGCTTCTATTTTTATACTAAGCTCTATTTCCAGTTCCAATCTCTCCCTCCCGTACACCGGACATTCGACAATCAGGTGGACGACTGTTTCCTCTTTACAAGGATCACAGACACACAACGGACTCTCCTTGCATTTGAAGCGATGCAAATACTCGGAAAATCCGCCGTGCCCCGTCATCACTTGTACCAGTACCCTATCCAGTTCTATCTTCCTTACGACAGAATATGCTTCGGTGGCGTCCGGGGAGAAGATTTTGGTTACTGATGCAGTCCCTCCATCTTTATAACGCCGGTTCCATGCGTCAATCGACTCCATACGGATTTGTCTCTTGACGAATGAAACCGGACATTTTTCGTAATCCGGTCTTCTTTTTAGCTTAAGAGCAGCTTCTTTAGCCAACTCATCCGCCCTTTCGTTACCCGTCATCCCCGCGTGTGCCTTTACCCAATAAAGCTTTACTCTACCCTCATCATCTTCAATCACACTAATATTTTTCCTAATTTCTACTGCTAAGGGGTGAGAGGTATTGCTCTGTGTGATTGTTTGCAGAGCGGATCTGGAGTCGCTGTAGATTTTACAGCTAGATCTTGGGCTCTGTAACATGCAATTTGTGGCCTCTAGAATGGCAAGTAGTTCCGCCTGGTACACGGTGCAGAAGTTTCCCAATTTTAATTTTTTGGTACTTGTCTCCGCGGCGTCTTTCCATATTGACAACGCCGCGCCGACTTTTCCTTCAATTTTACTGCCATCAGTAAATATGTTTATGGCTTGCGGGGACACAGCGTGGAGGGCCGTAGCCAACTTCTGTGAGTCCGTGATGGTCCAGAAGGAGGCTGCCGAGAGGGATCGAGAGAGGACCGATCCCTCTCGGAGACGACGCCGCCGAGGCATCGGCGGGCCTCGTCACGGCCCTCCTATCAGAAATGGTGATCCCCACCAGAAACGGGGCCTTCGGGATCGCGGGCAATCGGGATAGGGGACCCGAACGCCCAGTAAAGCGACCCCGGGGAGGACGATGACTCGATGTGGTCTCGAGTCATCGTGATAGCATCGAGAGAGTGCTGGGGACAGTAAGTACTGCCCCCGGGTCGGGCTATTGATATAGCGAAGCGTTAGAGGGGCCACGGTTGCGTTCCGAACGGAGATCCCGTGACCCCTCTGAAGCGCTGATGGAGGCCACCGTGGGGTTTTAGTCGGTAAGAGTCCGACATAACCCGGCTGCCCCCCTGGCCAGTCGGGTATCCATGCAGGATTTCCCCACAAAAAAAAAAAAGGTTAGGTTGGAAGGCGCGTCGCGTGTTCCGGCGCGCCTTACTAGGAAGGAGACAGGAGAGGATTGTCCTTTTCCGAGGAGGGGCTGCCGACGATAGGCGGCCGGCGCCGGTGGGGTCGCGGATGTGTGCGTGAGCGTTCCCGTGGCCCTGCCAACATGCGGCACCATGGGGTTTTAGTCGGTGCAAGTCCGACATAACCCGTCCTTCCCCCCGTGAAGGCGGGTATGCGTTAGGCATTTCCCCATGAAAAAAAAAAAAAAGGTTAGGTTAGGTTAGGTTCCTCCCCGACCCCCCCAATGGGTTCTCGCCTTGTCGTGGCGGGGGGGCTTAGTAACCGTGGCTTGGTCACCCACGGTGAAGCTAAGAGGAACCTGGTCGGCCTGTTGCCTCAGGCTGACCCGAGGAGGTCGCTCCGAGTGGGCTACGCAAGCCCACTCTGGATGCGAACTGGTGGACTGCTGGGGGGAGCAGTACGCTGCCCTCCGCAGCCGAGGTGGAGTCGCGGGGGAAGAGGAGTGTAGGTGTATCGTTGCCTCTCTCCCTGTCCTCCGCGACTCTGGCGGGGCCGTACCGCGGATGCGGTGTTGGTGGACTGCTGGGGGGAAGAGTGAGTAGGCACTGCTCACCCTGCCCTTCGCAGCCGAGGTGGAGTCGCGGGGGAAGAGGAGTGTAGGTGTTGCGTTGCCTCTCTCCCTGTCCCCCGCGACTTTGGCGGGGCCGCACCGTAGTTGCGGCGGTGGTGGGGCCGCGGGGGAAGAGGAGTGTTGGTGTGTCGTTGCCTCTCTCCCTATCCTCCGCGGCCGAAATGTGGTTGGCGGCGGAGCCACAGACCAGATCCGCTGCCGGGGCCAGGAAGACTGGTGCTTTCGAGTGCAAGTCTCCTGGCCCCGTGGCCTCCGCGTGGCGGACTCGGGGGGGTCCGTTGCGCGCACAAGGGGGGCCGTGCTGGAAGGCGCGTCGTGTGTTCCGGCGCGCCTTGCTGAGAAGGAGAGTGGGGAGGAGTTATCCTCTCCCGAGAAGGGGCCGCCGATGTTAGGCGGCCAGCGCCGGTGGGGTCGCGGATGTGTGCGTGAGCGTTCCCGTGGCCCTGCCAACATGCGGCGAAGGCGGAACATCATGGGGTTTTAGTCGGTGCAAGTCCGACATAACCCGTCCTTCCCCCCGTGAAGGCGGGTATGCGTTAGGCATTTCCCCATGTAAAAAAAAAAAAAAAAAAAGGTTCCTCCCCGAACTGCTCCTGCTGACCAGAATGTCACAAGGCTGGTTGTGCGGAGGACCGCTAAAAACGAGAACATCCTAAGACTTGAAAGAGAAAACGCGGAATTGAGATCGCAGCTTGATAGCCTAAACACCAAGCTGGGAACGCTTACGAAAGAGATTAATCTCCTTCGTAAGCAAACTCAAAGCGAGGCAGGTCGAAGCGGTGCAGGTCGAAGCGAGTCAGTCACACCCTCCAATCAATCAGCCCGTGATGCTCCAGAACCCAGGAGAGGAGAGGAAGCATTGATGGCGCGCATTGGGGCACTTGTCGAGAGTAAGTTGACTGCCTTCGAGGCAAAACTATTCCCCGACAGAGCGCTCCGCCCTCCGCTGCGAACAACATCATCGGCCAATGCAAACGAACCAGTGCTTCCGCCTCCGAAGCCGCAAAAGCCGAGAAAGAAGAAGACGAAGAGAAGAAAGAAGTTTTCCCAACAACCGGTGTTGGATCTGCCTCCAGTGGCTGTGACGGAGCCGAAAATAGTTGCACCTAGGCCAGCGGGCTCATGGGCGGACGTCGCCAAAAAGCCTAAAAAACCAATGGCCACCCCGCAGCAATCTAAAACTAGCGCGGGGTCACCCTCTGCATTCAAGCAAGGTAAGGGAACTAAAAAAGCCCCGCAGGTCCCCGTAACTGCGGCCGTCACGGTGACTTTGCCAGAAGGTTCCTCCGTTACTTACGCTAAAGTAATGGAGGAAGCCAAAACCAAAATTCGCCTGGCGGATATAGGTATAGAGGCGGTCCGCCAAAAACGGGCGGTAACCGGAGGCCTGCTGCTGGAGATTGGTGGCCCTGACTGTGGACCGAAGGCGGATCAGTTGGCAGCTAAAATGCGCGAGGTCCTCTCAGGTCTAAACATCCGAATTAGTCGTCCGATTAAAATGGGCGACATTCGACTGAAGGACCTCGACGATGCTGTCAGCCCTGCAGAAGTAGCGGCAGCGGTTGCTGAGGTAGGTGGTTGTTCGGTGGACGACATCAAAGTCGGAGAAGTCCGCCGAACACCCAGGAGTATGGGGACATGCTGGGTTCGGTTCCCGGTCGCGGCGCTTCGTAAAATAGCGGCTGCCAGGCAAATACGCGTGACCTGGGGGTCTGCACGGGTGGACATACTCGAGCCCCGACCAATGCACTGTTTCAGATGCCTGGAGAAGGGTCACGTTGGCAGCAGGTGCCCTAACGAAGTTAACCGGAGCGCCCGCTGCTACGCATGTGGCGAACCCGGGCACAGAGCGAACCAGTGCACAGCATCGGCTTTGAAGTGTCCACTGTGCTCGGACTTAGGGCGTCCCTCTGACCATAGACTGGGAAAGAGGTGCGCCGTGCCTTCCAAAAAGAGCGGGAGAAGGAATAGGCAGCCTCCTCTCGCTTCTTCTGCCGCGACGGACGCAGCGGCACCGGTCGCAATGGAGGTCGTTGTGGCCTGCGATTCCCGCCCCTAAAAGTCCTCCAGGGCAACCTGAACCACTGCCGCAACGCTCAGCATCTGCTCATGCAGACCGTTGCGGAGTGGCGGGTTACCCTTGCAGTGTTGGCGGAGCCTCATGTCGTTCCCGACCACCCTCGGTGGTTTGGTGACGATGCGGGCTCCGTAGCCATTTATTGGGGGGGCGGAGAGGGTGCTCCACCCTGCATCCTATTAGGAAGGGGGCAGGGCTTCGTTGCAGTGCAATGGGGCTCCCTGGCCATAGTGGGCTGCTACGTCTCTCCCAACAAGTCCCTCGCCGACTACGAGGAGTACTTGGACAAGGTGGCGGATTGCATCCGGGGATGTCTACCTTGTCCGTTGATCGTCTTGGGAGACTTCAATGCCCATTCCAGGGTGTGGGGGAACTCTCGAGACGATCCGAAGGGAGAGACCGTACAGGAGTGGGCGGCTGGACTGGACCTCCGACTAGTGAATCGGGGGTCCGTAAGCACATGCGTACGGTGGCAGGGGGAGTCGGTCGTGGATCTCACTTGGGCGACTCCCTCTGCAATGCGTATGCTTTCGGGCTGGCGGGTCGCGGAGGAGGTGGTCACGCTTAGGTCACGTTTAGAAAGTCTTAATAATAAAGATTGTATACACCTGGTGCATCAAAATATACAGGGAATTTTAGGCAAAGAATTAGAAATTGAATTATTTTTAAATAGCAATCATATTCATATTATGTGTATAACTGAACATTGGCTAAAAGATTATAATGTGATGTTTAATTTTAGTAACCACCAGGTGGTTAGTTCTTTCAATAGAGAAAAAGTTTTACGTGGTGGCTCTTTAATACTAGTAAATAAATCATTGCGATTCAAAGAACGTAAAGATATCGTGAGCCTCTCTGTTGAGAGAACTATAGAAATGGCCTGTGTTGAGCTTGAGCACCTCATAGTTGTCAGCGTTTACAGACCCCCATGTGCTTTATATGATGATTTTGAAAAAAATATGGAAGAAATTTTAATTAAACTTAATAAACAGAACAAACCTGTTGTCATATGCGGAGACTTTAACATCAACCTCCTAGAAGCTTCTTCCATCACTATTAAATTTATTTCTTTGTTGCAATCATTCAATTTAGTTAACATGTTTTTAGAACCAACACGTATTACTGGATCTAGTGCAACTTGTATAGACAATATTTTTACAGATGTTAAGCCTTTGCACCGATCCATAATTCACAAAATAAGTTCTGATCATTCCGGACAGTTAATATCGTTACCTTACATATTATGTAAAAAAACAAATAATAAAAAAATTGTGTTTGTTCCTGTAAATAAGTATCGTTTGGAGAAGTTTAGAAGTAACGTTAATAAAAAACTACTATTACTTCCTTATAATAATAATACTGACTATTTATATGAAGTATTGTTTAACCTGCTGAGCCAGGAATTTAATTCTATTTTTACTTCTAAAACTATCTCCTTGAATAGTCGCAAGACGTTTAATGAATGGGCGACAGTAGGAATCCACAGAAGTAGGCAAAGATTGTATGAACTTTACAATGAAAGATCATACAATCATAGTAACACATTTAAGGAATATGTTAAATATTATTCAAAATTATTTAAAAAACTATGCTCTGAAGCCAAGTCATTACACTTGAGCAATAAAATAAAGAAAGCATCAGATAAAATCAAAATGACTTGGAGTATTATTAATAGTGAAACCGGGAAAGTCAAGGACCGAAACCATGATTACAAAATTAATTTTAACAATAAGCTAGTGACATCTGATCAAGATGTTGCTACAGCCTTTGAAAAAATTTTTTAGTGATATTCCAATTTCCATAACCAAGCCATTAAATTCTTCTCCTACTGCCGCTGAGACATTACTCAAACAAAATGTAACTTCTTGTACAAAAGATTTTAAATTCGATATGGTAGATGGAAATTACATTCTTAATACTTTTAAAAGTATTGATTGTAAGAGAACCGCGGATCTATGGGGTATGTCCGTGGAAGTTAGTGCGTCTATTATAGATATAATTGCACCTCAATTAGCTATAATTTTTAATTCCGGTATTGCATTTGGTGTGTTTCCTGATTTGATGAAACATAGTAAAATCGTACCTTTAAATGAAACTAATTTTACGGATTTTATCGCGTTTAATTTTATACTATTTATAACCCGACGTTTCGAGTGCTTTACAGCACCCATGGTCACGGGGGGACTGAGGTGACAGATGTCCTGATGTCATAGTTAACCCGGAGTACCTTCAGCTTTTAATTATTTTTTGTGGTCCGATCTACGCAGAAAGAGCTAACTGTGTCTTGAAGTCTTGCAGTGGTATGCTTGGTTTTTGACTTAATTTTATTAATTATAGGATCCCAAGCTGGTGGTAATACCCAACCATCTTCTCTATTAAAATTAGGATGTTTTTTAATTTCAATAGCCTCGCGAATCATCCTTGGTAGGAATCGGTGTTCTTTTGCGAGGATTTGTGGTTTATCAAATCTGATGTAATGGTTGGGATGATCCAGAACATGGTCACAGACTGCAGACTTCCTGGGGCGGCGATGCTTCACATCAGCTACATGTTCTTTTACGCGGGTTTTTACTGATCTTTTTGTTTGCCCTATGTAAGAGAGACCACATTCACAATCCAGCTTGTATACTCCTGCATCTTGTAGAGGGATGTTATACTTGACAGATGGTAAAAATTGACTTATCTTCTTCGGCGGCTTGAAAAATGTTTTTATGCAAGCCCGCTTCAAGATATAGCCAATCTTGTCCGTGACTCCTCTGACATATGGTAGGACTGCAGGTACATAGGGCAAACAAAAAGATCAGTAAAAACCCGCGTAAAAGAACATATAGCTGATTTATTAAGTCAAAAACCAAGCATACCACTGCAAGACTTCAAGACACAGTTAGCTCTTTCTGCGTAGATCGGACCACAAAAAATAATTAAAAGCTGAAGGTACTTCGGGTTAACTATGACATCAGGACATCTGTCACCTCAGTCCCCCCGTGACCATGGGTGCTGTAAAGCACTCGAAACGTCGGGTTATAAATAGTATAAAATTAAACGCGATAAAATCCGTAAAACTAATTATTTATCAAATGGAAGTGACTAAGGTGTACATAGTGATTGCTCTTTTGAGTCAATGATCCACATGCAAAATCTAAGAATTGGTCTTTACAATGCAGGTTCACTTAGCACTAAAAGTGAGGATTTTATTTTTGCAGTAGAACAGCATTCTTTAGACATCTTAGCAATTAATGAAACATGGCTTAGAGAAGGAGAAGAAAATAGTGCTCCATCGTTGCCAGGTTACACTTTAAGACATATTCCTCGCTCAAATTCTATTCGATCAAGAGGTGGTGGTGTAGGTTTTTACATCAAACGAGGATTGCGTGCTGTAACTTGCTTGCATCCAATATCAGATAAAAATGTAGAGCAAATGTGGATATTGTTAAATATCAACTCCATTGAATTAGTTATTGGTACTGCCTACCGCCCACCTTAGTTAAATCTAGATACTTTCTTTGATGCTATCACTGAGTCAATAACCAGTTTCTCTAATTTTGATAAATGTATAATTATGGGGGATTTTAATGTTGATATTCTACAGTCTCATAGTATTAAAGTAAATAGCCTGAATGCTTTTCTATTGTCTACAAATTTAAAAAATTGTGTATGGCAACCCACCCATTTTACTGACCATAGCGCAACATTAATAGACCTAATTTGCTCAGACCTGGACATTCATTCAGTTAATATCGACCACATTCCTGAACTCGGTGGGCATGCCTTAGTTTCTGCTGAGGTGAAAATTAAAAAAAAAAAATTTAAACCTAGATGGATTATTTGTAGACAATTAAGAAACATAATTTTGGACAATTTTAATAAAGATTTGATCTCTCTAAAATGGCAAAGTATCAGTGAAGCACACTCCATTGACATGATGATAAGTAATTTTAATGTTTATATGCACACAATTTTTGACTTGCATGCACCAATTACAAAACTAAAAATAAAAAATAAAGCGGTACCATGGCTTACAAGTAATGTGCGCTTCATGATGAAACTCAGAAACAATGCCTATAACCTGTATCGCTCTAGTAACACTATTTCTAATAAAAATAAATATAAATGTCTAAAACAAATGGTTACCTCTGCCATTTTCAATGAGAAAAAAGCCTTTTTTGAGCACAGTATAAATGGAGCTATGGCACCCAAGCAATTATGGAAGAACCTTAAAAATACTGTAGTTCCAAACTTCAAAGATGTAGGTGAGCTTCCAGCTTATTTTGATGATCCCGATACCATCAATTCACATTTTCTGGACATCCCTGTAAATGATAAAGTCAATATGTCGCAGCTCACCTATTACGAATTTCATAGGCATGGAGATGCAACCCTAGTGCTAAAACCAGTTAGCAGTGACTCAGTCGCTAATATTATTTTGGCAATAAAATCTAATGCGCAGGGTATTGACGGTGTGACTAGAGACATGGTAATCCTGTCACTTCCTCATACCCTCAATACCATCACTAACATAATTAATGAGTCTATTAATTGTTCAATTTTTCCCAGTCAATGGAAAACAGCATTAGTGCGGCCTATCCCAAAAAAATCGAATCCTAGCAATGTAAATGAGTTGCGACCAATATCCATTTTGCCCTATCTGTCAAAAATCCTTGAGAGAGCCGTCTTCAATCAAGTGTACACATTTTTGGAGGATAATAATATTCTTCCACAGTATCAATCGGGATTTCGTAAGGGTCGTAGCACTTGTACGGCACTTATTGATGTTGTGGATAATGTGTTGTCTTCCAGGGATTTAGGCAAAGGTACTGTCCTGGTTCTCCTTGACTACTCCAGGGCATTTGACTCCATAAACATTAATTTGCTGCTCTCAAAAATGGCTTATTATGGATTTGATAGTACTGCAATAAAGTGGTTTGATAGTTACCTCAGTGACCGATATCAACTAGTTGAACTGCAAAAGGCAGATGGTTCGGGTATCATCCAGTCCAGTCCACAGCCTGTTACTAGGGGAGTACCTCAGGGCTCCATTTTGGGTCCTCTCCTCTTTTTACTTTATTGCTGCGATTTAACTAATGTAATAAAGGACTGCCAGTACCACATGTATGCCGATGACTTACAGTTATATCTTTCCTTCAAACCTCATGATACCACTGAGAGTATAAGTATACTAAACAGAGATTTGGAACGAATTGCACTATGGTCAAAAAATAATTCACTCAATTTAAACCCCGCTAAAACAAAATTCATGATATTAGGTTCAAGATTACAGATCAAAAGTATATCAGAAGCCAAACCTATACTTTTCCTGCAGGAGGAAATCATTGAGCAAGTTGATGAGGCTCGTAACCTCGGTCTCAAAATGGATGGCCTATTGCATTTTGAGAACTATGTCTTGGATATAGCACGTGCCTGTTTCTATAGGTTAAAGATCTTATACAAAATACGGGCTTACCTGAGCCTGAATATGAGAGTAACGCTCTGTGAGTCTTTAATATTGTCCAAATTGAATTACTGCATATCAGTTTATGGTCCTTGTCTTTTGGGAAGGTCTATGAAACTGCTTCAAAGGGTCCAAAACGCATGTGCCCGTTTCTGTTTTAATATTCCTCCTAGAACTCATGTTTCATCGTATCTAAATAAGGGCAAACTACTAAACATGGCAGCTAGGCTTAAATTGCAGTTCGCTAGCCTGTTATTTGGAATTATTAAAAGCAAAACTCCGGAATATTTATATAAGAAGCTTAAATGGTCTAGTGAATATAACGTTCATAATACTCGTGGTGCGAAGTTTCTATTAGCTGTCCCAGGACACGTTACTGCTGCGTTTCGAGGTAGTTTTCGTTACTTGGCAACAAAGTGTTGGAACGATTTACCGCCACCGCTTCGAGAAATTCGTACAAAGCCTTATTTTACTGTTCGTTACAAGTCTTATCTTCTAGCGAACAATGACACAAAGTAAATTTTTAATTCGGTGCCACGTATTAAAGTAAACGTGTCAACTATATAATTGCACAGACTAAAAATCTGGTTATTACGCATGATAAATTGAATAGTGACAGAGATACAGAAACTTTTTTTTTTTTCTTTCTTTTTAATTTTTGATATCTGTTTACACTGCATTTGTGTTTAATATTTAATAACTTTGTTTATATGTAAGTATTTCAGACCTTTTTGTTTTTTTTGTAATTTGCGCATGCATTTTTATTCTATTTTATATAATGCATGCGCATGTATGTGTATATGTGTGTGCATGTATGTATATGTATGTATATATATATATATGTATATGTGTGTATGTATATGTATGTATGTATATATATATGTGTGTGTGTGTGTGTGTGTATCCGTGTACATGTGCGCATATTTATTTCTTTTAAATTAAACTAAGTCAATTAACAATATGTCCGGAAGCTGCTCGTTAAACCTGAGGCATCGACAGAATAACAGCGCTGTGGCAACTCTGCCATAGCATTATGCTGAGTCGACAGCCTTTTCGTTGCTACAACCCAACGTACGTCTGACAATGTAATACGTCGTATTTTTTGTTTACTTATTTTTTGTATGTTGTGTTGTAGTATTGAAAAAAAAATTTTCTTTCTTTCTTTCTTTCTAAAATTAGTTTCATTTAAATGTGTAGTGTTCGCGTAAATATAAGAAATCATTATCGTACCTTTATTTAAATCTGGTAGTACATCGGACCCTGCTAACTTTAGACCTATTTTTGTACTACCAACATTAAGTAAATTTTTTGAAAAAATTATACTTTATCAAATGTTAAAACATTTTAATTTAAATAAATTGTTCCACAAAAACCAATTTGGCTTTACAAGGGGTCGTTCTACAACCAATGCAGGTGTTGAACTTATTAAGAATATATTCGAAGCCTGGGAGAGTTCACGGGATGCCTTGGGTGTTTTCTGTGATCTTTCTAAGGCCTTCGATTGCGTTGATCATGAAACACTTATCAGGAAACTACATCACTACGGTGTAAGAAATTCTGCACTTCAACTTCTAATTTCATATTTGAGTAATAGAACGCAGACAGTAGTTATCAATAGTACGAGTTCTTCCGGATCAGCAGTATCTATGGGTGTCCCGCAGGGTTCGATTCTCGGCCCATTTCTATTTCTTATTTACATTAATGACTTACCTTACCTAGTAGGGGACAACCATGATATAGTGTTATTTGCTGATGATACATCTTTGATTTTTAAGATAAAACGTCAACTTTTATTATATGACGAGGTGAATAATGCTATTTCAAAATTAGTACATTGGTTTAACGTTAATAATTTGCTTTTAAACGGCAATAAAACAAAATGTATTAAATTCACAACACCAAATGTTAAACAATTAGATGTAAATGTGCTTGTGAATGGGGAAGAGTTGAGCCTTGTGGATACTGCTGTCTTTCTTGGAATAACTCTTGACGTAAAACTTCAATGGAGCCCCCATATATCTAAACTAGCAAGTAGACTTAGCTCTGCAGCTTATGCTGTAAAAAAAATTAGGAATTTGAAAAACTAACGTTGAAACTGCTAGATTGGTTTATTTTAGTTATTTTCATAGCATAATGTCTTATGGTATTTTGCTATGGGGAAATGCAACTGATGTTGAAGTGATTTTTGTTTTGCAAAAGAGGGCCGTAAGAGCTATTTATAATCTTGGCTCTAAAGTGTCTCTTAGGGATAAATTTAAAGAAATTAATATCTTAACCTTGGCCTCTCAATATATATTTGAAAACGTTTTCTATGTACACAAGAACATAAACCAGTTCACTAAAAAAAGTGATGTTCATAATGTGAATACCAGGAACAAGCACAAATTAATTATGCCAGTTACCCGACTTCACAGAGTCAGCAACTCTTTTATGGGGCAATGTATACGTTTTTACAACAAAATCCCAGAAAGTGCTAAAAGTCTTTCAATCAAAAAGTTTAAATTTTATATTAAACAAAGACTTCATAAAAAGGGTTATTATAATATTAAAGAATACATAGATGATGATAACCCCTGGGAATGAGGTGATCGCCGCCAAGCCATTTCTACATCTTTATAATACAGCTATTGTAATACAGTTATTGTACATAATTTTAAAAATGACTAAAAAAAAGCCCGCTGGGTTTCTTACTGGTTCTTCCCAGGATAGAGGCATTTTTGCGAACCAGTGTAGTTTAAAAATAGAAAAAAAATGACTTTCAATAAGTATTATGTAAATAATCTATATTGAATAAAAATTTATTCTATTCTATTCTATTCTACGCTATCTGACCACCGCCACATCGTATTCGATGTCGCACTTCGCCGACCCGATGCAAGCTCCAGCCGCCGAGAAGGCAGCCCCCCGCGTCGTTACATACCCGGAGACAGTCGACCGCAAACATATTGATTGTGTCTCCCATTACTGGTTTCCCGCGGAGTAATCCTAATTCCATTAATCGCCTGGACGAGTTCAAAGGTTTAGTTATCTATATACTAATACGTGAGGAGAAAATAAAATAATAAAATATTAATACTGGTGGTAGGATTCTTATGCGGGAATCCGTCTAGGTAGGTACCACCCCAGGGCCAGTTATTCTGCCGTGAAGCAGTAGTGTGCAAACATTACTGTGTTTCGGTTTGAAGGGCACTGTGAGCTAGCGTAATCACTGGGCATATGAGACTTGAGAACTGATGTCTCAGGGTGACGGACGCAGTGTGGTGCTACACAGAAATGTTCTGAGTAACACAATATGTGTTATGGGCAGACGTTGAACTTACCATCAGGTGAACGTTTTGCTCGTCTCGTCACTTTATCAAATAATAAAAAATAAACTTTGTACCCATTTTTTAAGCATATTGCGCGAGTGTGAGATTTGGTATTATAGTTTGTATCGAAAAGAAGCAAGGAAGCTAAAATGTATGTACAATATATGTTATAATACATTAAATTGAATAAAATAATTCTAAAATAGTTTCATACTGCTAATCATAGATAATACTGCCATTAATGACAGACACTGGTCACCGTCGCGGCATGGCCAGAAACAGACGAAGAGGTTCCGTCCGATCCTGAAAGGGAGGCAAACTGGTTCCGGGGCACAATGACGCAAATTTGCGATGCATCGATGCCCCGGACCGGACGTCCCAAGTGCAGGGCAGTGTACTGGTGGTCGGCAGAAATCGCGCGACTTCGCGCGATCTGTTTGTGGTGCCGGCGCCAGTACACTAGAGCCCGAAGGAGAAGGCGAGCTCCGACTGAAGAGACAGCCAGTCTCTATGGGGCTTACCGAGCGGCTACGAAAGCGTTGCAAGTTGCAATCGCAGACGCCGGATCTCGGTCCTGGGAAGAGCTCCTGGAGGGCCTCAACGAGAATCCGTGGGGGCGTCCATACCGAATGGTGTTGGGTAAACTTCGGCCATGGACGCCTCCGGTGACGGAGACTCTAGATCCGGACCTGCTGGGAGGAGTGATTACATCGCTTTTCCCGGAGGGCCGGTCAAGTCCCACTGTCTACCCCCCGCCGTTGTGGGAGTGGCAGGACGAGTTGGGAGTGACCGTACAGGAGCTGGACCGAGCTGTTAGCCGCTTGAGAGCCCGAAACACCGCGCCCGGACCCGACGGAATACCAGGACGGGTATGGGTGTTGAGTCTGGCTGCTCTGGGGGACAGGCTGAGGCAGCTGTTCACCAGCTGCCTCCGTAGTGCCAAGTTCCCCACGGCCTGGAAGGAGGCAAGATTGGTCCTCTTGAAGAAGGAAGGTAGGGCTGCAGATTCTCCCTCTGCGTACCGTCCCATATGCCTGTTGGACGAGGTGGGCAAACTGTTCGAGAGAATCGTTGCCGCTCGTCTCAACCGGCATCTGTCGCGTGTCGGTCCCGATCTCGCCGACTGCCAGTTTGGCTTCAGACGGGAGCGTTCCTCCGTAGACGCGATGTTGCGCGTCCGCTCCCTGTCGGAGCAGGCGGTATCCCGAGGAGGCATGGCGTTGGCGATAAGTCTTGACATCGTCAACGCCTTTAATTCCCTTCCTTGGGATGCGATAAAGGGGGGACTAGCACATCATCAAGTCCCTCCTTACCTGCGAGGCGTTATCGCGGACTACTTGCGCGACAGGCACATTATGTACATGGATCAAGGCGGTAGAAAAATCCGGAGGGAGATCCAGTGCGGTGTTCCGCAGGGGTCGGTGTTGGGCCCGCTACTGTGGAACATCGCCTATGATGCAGTCCTGCGTGTCGATCTTCCCGCTGGTGTAAACGTCATCTGCTATGCAGATGACACACTGGTGGTCGCCAGCGGGAACACCTTCGAGAGGACCAAGGAGCTCGCCGAGCTTGGGGCGGAAGTCGTCGTCGCCAAAATCCACTAGTTGGGACTGGAGATAGCCCCTCACAAGACCGAGGCGCTATGGTTCCACAAATTGCCACGTAGCTAGGAACCTCCCGACTCGTGCGTCCGAGTAGGTGGGTCTGATGTCAAAGTGGGCCGGTATATGAAATACCTGGGCCTACATCTGGATAGTCGCTGGGGCTTCGAAGAACACTTCGAGCGCCTGGTCCCCCGGATCGAGAGGGTAGCGGGTGCCATGCGCAGACTGCTGCCCAATCTCGGGGGGCCGAGGGAGGAAGTCCGCCGCCTCTATGCGGGAGTTGTACGATCCGTAGCCTTGTACGGGGCGCCCGTATGGGCGAAAAGGCTAGCCATCCGACGCTGTAGAACTAAAATCTACAGTGTCCAGCGGAGGATGGCCATACGGATCGTACGAGGATACAGCACGGTATCTTTTGAGGCGGCGACCATCCTGGCTCGCTTTCCGCCGCTGGACATACTGGCGGACATGGATGCGAGGGTGTATCACCGGATCCGCACCCTCCACCAGAGCGGTGGCAGCGAGCCAGATGAGGCGCTCGAGTCCATCAAACGGCAGGAACGACAGAGCGCATTGGCGACGTGGCGTGCTCGGCTCCACGAAGAGCAATATGCACGCAAACGCGTCGTCAGTGCAGTCCTGCCGGTCTTCGAGGCCTGGATGCAGCGACGAGGAGGAAGACTCACCTACAGACTCACACAGATAATTACCGGGCACGGCTGCTTCGGCGATTATCTGTGTAAGATCGGACGCGAGGCGACGGCAAACTGCTTCCACTGCGGTGGAAGGGACCAGGACTCCGCATCCCACACCCTTTCGGTGTGCCCAGCTTGGGAGTCGGAGCGGAGTATCCTGGTCAGCCGAATCGGACGGAACCTCTCCCTGCCAGCAGTAGTGTCGGCTATGCTGAGCGGGGACACGGCGTGGAGGGCCGTAGCCAATTTTTGCGAGACCGTGATGATCCAGAAGGAGGCTGCCGAGAGGGATCGAGAGAGGACCGATCCCTCTCGGAGACGACCCCGCCGAGGCATCGGCGGGCCTCGTCACGGCCCTCCTTTCAGAAACGGTGATCCCCTACCAGAAACGGGGCCTTCGGGGTGGCGGGCAATCGGGGCAGGGGACCTGAACGCTCAGTAAAGCGACCCCGTGGAGGACGATGACTCGAAGTGGTCTCGGGTCATCGTGATAGCACCGAGAGAGTGCTGGGGGCAGTGAGGACTGCCCCCGGGTCGGGCTATTGATATAGCAAAGCGTTAGAGGGGCACGGTTGCGTTCCGAACGGAGATCCCGTGACCCCTCTAAAGCGCTGATGGAGGCCACCGTGGGGTTTTAGTCGGTAAGAGTCCGACATAACCCGGCTGCTCCCCTGGCCAGTCGGGTATCCATGCAGGATTTCCCCACGTACAAAAAAAAAAAAAAAGGTTAGGTTAGGTTAGGTTAGGTTAGGTTCCCCCCCAATCCCGTGTGGAGTTGCCAGGTCTCCCATCGGGCGCGTCCCCAGGTGGCGGATAGGGGAATGCCACCCAGATATGAGTGGTAGCAGGAAACTGTCGCGGACCAAAACTGGCTGGGTGTGGGCGTACCCTCGGAAACGAGAAACGGCCAAGGGCATATAGCCCGACGTGGCGGGCCTTTCTAGGCTCTTGTTGCTCCCCGTATCACTCTTCGTTGAGAGTGAACAGGGGACGCGACATGTGCGGTGATGTGCCAAGTGCATTCGGCCGGACAACCCGGAATTCCAGTAGGGACCGGGGGCCTTCGGGCCGCGAGGAAGAAAACCTCTATAAAAAATTACCCCAATCCCAAGGTCCTGCGTGCCGATGGGATGAATGGCTGGGGGGAGCCCGGTCGCTAGCGTATGGGGGGGGGGGGATAAATCAAAACAAACATGAAAGCAGGTACAAAGGAAAAATTACCCCAGGGTGGTACTGGCAAGGCCAGAGAGTCCACCCCCGGGCAAAGCTCGGGCTGCCCCATCGTATCTGGGGGGGGCAAGTGTCTGCTTCGCGGTGATGTCAATGAACCTACACAAACCGCGTGTCCATCAACATCCACGGACCAAATCGAAAAGGGAGGAGTCGTGTCGGGGGTACCAGTGGTACCGGCACGAGATAGGCGTGGGCGTTTTACTCGTCCAAACACGCCAATCAGTCTGGCCGGTGAGAGTGACGGAGGTGTGTCTGACGGCTCACTCGTGTCTCTCACATCTGCCATGTCAGAAGGAGGAAAAAGACGAAAAAGGAGAGCTAAGTCCCCAAGTGACGCGGCCGTGGCCGCCAAGCTTGTAGCGGTTTCAGCTACGGCCACCGAAGACGAGGTGGATATGGAGGAAGATTTTCTGGAACCTTCCATGACACTCTCGAACACCAGAGCTAAGAAGAGCCTTCCTAGCCCAGAGGAGCTGGCCCGGGAAATGAGGTCGCAAGCCGACGCAGATCTCGGAAGCCACATCGATAGCCAACTGCAGGCAATCGAAACGGTAGCGGATCGTTCCCGCAACTTAAAGGGGAACTTTGTACGCGGCATTAGGTTGGCAGTTCGTAATATTAAAGCTGCAACCGAGGAAATTGCGCGACGGAAAGCCACTGCCAGCGATGTGTCGGTGCCAGGTGCGGGGACGACCTCTACCAATGGTAATACCACAAAGGTGGTTGCGCGGAGGACTATCAACAATGAAATCGTCACTAGGCTGGAAAGAGAAAACGCAGATTTACGTGCGCAGCTCGCCAGCCTAAACACCAAGCTGGCTACGCTTACAGAAGAGATTGGTCTCTTCCGTAAGCAGACGCAAGAAGGACGAATCGAGACAGTTGCCCTGCCCGTGCAATCAGTTCCAGAACCCAGCGAGGACGAGAGTCTTATGCACCGCATAGGGGCACTTATTGAAAGAAAACTGGCCGCCTTCGAGGCAAAATTATTCCCCGACAGGGTAATTCGGCCTACGCTAGGACCCACGGCCGGCGAGAGCATGACAGCACAGTCGCAACACCAACCACAGAAGCCCAAAAGGCAAAAGAAAAGAAGAAAGAAGAAGCCTTTGCACCCACAGGTGACAGACCTGCCACCTGTGTCAGCGCCAGAGCGCCAATTGGCGGCACCCAAAACAGCTGGCTCATGGGCGGACGTGGCCAAAAGGCCTAAAAAGCCTAAGGTCACCCCGCAGCGGCCTAAAACTGGTGTTTCGCCATTCCCTGCACCCAAACAGGGGAATAGAAAGAGAAAGGTTCTGCGTGCTCCACCCTCTGCGGCAGTCACGGTAACGTTGCCGGAAAGCTCTTCCATTACTTATGCTAAAGTAATGGAGGAAGCTAAAGCCAAAATCCGCCTGGCAGACATCGGCATAGAGGCAGTCCGCCAAAAACGGGCAGTGACCGGAGGCCTTCTGCTGGAAATTCGTGGCCCGGACTGTGGACCGAAAGCAGACCAGTTGGCGGCCAAAATGCGCGAGGTTCTCTCATGTCTGAACGTCCGAATAAGTCGCCCGATTAAAGCGGGCGACTTTCGACTGAGGGACCTCGACGATGCTGTCAGCCCTGCGGAAGTGGCAGCAGCGGTTGCTGAATTAGGCGGTTGTTCGGTGGATAACATTAAAGTCGGAGAAGTCCGCCGAACACCTAGGAGTATGGGGACATGCTGGGTTCGGTGCCCGGTCACAGCGCTCCGTAAGATCGCGGCTGCCGGGCGAGTGCGCGTGGGCTGGGGATCTGCACGGGTGGACATACTCGAGCCCCGACCTATGCACTGCTTCAGATGCCTGGAGATAGGGCACGTTGGCAGCAGGTGCCCGAATGAAGTTAACCGGAGCGCCCGCTGCTACGCCTGTGGGGAAACCGGGCACAAAGCGAGGCAGTGCACAGCGTCAGCTTTGAGGTGTCCACTGTGCTCGGATCTAGGGCGTCCCTCTGCCCATAGACTCGGGAAGAGATGCGTTGTGCCTTCAAAAAGGAGCGGGAGAAGGAACAGGCAACCTCCTCTCGCTCCTACTGCCGCGACGGACGCAGCGGCACCAGTCGCAGGACCGAGCTCTAGCTCGGAAATGGAGGTCGTTGAGGCCAGCGATTCCCGCCCCTAAAAGTCCTCCAGGGCAACCTGAACCACTGCCGCAACGCTCAGCATTTGCTTATGCAGACCGTTGCGGAGTGGCGGGTTGCCCTTGCAGTGTTGGCGGAGCCCCATGTCGTTCCCGACCTCCCTCGGTGGTTCGGTGACGATGCGGGCTCCGTAGCCATCTACTGGGGGGGCGGAGAGGGAGCTCCACCCTGCGCCCTATTGGGAAGGGGGCAGGGCTTCGTTGCAGTGCAATGGGGCTCCCTGGCCATAGTGGGCTGCTACGTCTCTCCCAACAAGTCCCTCGCCGACTACGAGGAGTACTTGGACAAGGTGGCGGATTGCATCCGGGGATGTCCACCTTGTCCGTTGATCGTCTTGGGAGACTTCAATGCCCATTCCAGGGTGTGGGGGAACTCTCGGGACGATCCGAAGGGAGAGACCGTACAGGAGTGGGCGGCTGGACTGGACCTCCGACTAGTGAATCGGGGGTCCGTAAGCACATGCGTACGGTGGCAGGGGGAGTCGGTCGTGGATCTCACTTGGGCGACTCCCTCTGCAATGCGTATGTTGTCGGGCTGGCGGGTCGCGGAGGAGGTGGTCACACTCTCTGACCACCGCCACATCGTATTCGATGTCGCACTTCGCCGACCCGATGCAAGTTCCAGCCGCCGAGAAGGCAGCCCCCGGCGTCGGTGGTGTCTCAAGCGGCTAGATCGAGACAAGCTCGAAGCCGCCGCCACCGTCGCGGCATGGCAAGAAAGAGACGAAGAGGTTCCGTCCGATCCTGAAAGGGAGGCAAACTGGTTCCGGGGCACAATGACGCAAATTTGCGATGCATCGATGCCCCGGACCGGACGCCCCAAGCACAGGGCAGTGTACTGGTGGTCGGCAGAAATCGCGCGACTCCGCGCGATCTGTTTGCGGTGCCGGCGCCAGTACACTAGAGCCCGAAGGAGAAGGCGAGCTCCGGCAGAAGAGACAGCCAGTCTCTATGGGGCTTACCGAGCGGCTACAAAGGCGTTGCAACTTGCAATCGCAAACGCCAGATCTCGGTCCTGGGAAGAGCTCCTGGAGGGACTCAACGAGAATCCGTGGGGGCGTCCCTACCGGATGGTCTTGGGTAAACTTCGGCCATGGACGCCTCCGGTGACGGAGACTCTAGATCCGGACCTGCTGGGACAAGTGATCACGTCGCTGTTCCCGGAGGGCCGGTCAAGTCCCTCTGTCTACCCCCCGCCGATGCGGGAGTGGCAGAACGAGTTGGGGGTAACCGTACAGGAGCTGGACCGAGCTGTTAGCCGCTTGAGAGCCCGGAACACCGCACCAGGACCCGACGGAATACCCGGTCGGGTGTGGGTGTTGAGTCTGGCTGCTCTGGGGGACAGGCTGAGGCGGCTGTTCACCAGCTGTCTCCGTAATGCCACGTTCCCCACGGCCTGGAAGGAGGCAAGATTGGTCCTCTTGAAGAAGGAAGGTAGGGCTGCAGATTCTCCCTCTGCGTACCGTCTCATATGCCTGTTGGACGAGGTTGGCAAACTGTTCGAGAGAATCGTTGCCGCTCGTCTCAACCGGCATCTGTCGCGTGTCGGTCCCGATCTCGCCGACTGCCAGTTTGGCTTCAGACGGGAGCGTTCGACCGTAGACGCGGTCTTGCGCGTCCGCTCCCTGTCGGAGCAGGCTGTGTCCCGGGGAGGCGTGGCGTTGGCGATAAGTCTCGATATCGTCAACGCCTTCAATTCCATTCCCTGGGACGCGATTAAGGGGGGACTAGCACATCATCAAGTCCCCCCTTACCTGCGAGGCGTTATCGCGGACTACTTGCGCGACAGGTACATTATGTACATGGATCAAGACGGTAGGAGAATCCGGAGGGAGATCCAGTGCGGTGTTCCGCAGGGGTCGGTGTTGGGCCCGCTACTGTGGAACATCGCCTACGATGCAGTCCTGCGTGTCGATCTTCCCGCTGGTGTAAACGTCATCTGCTATGCAGATGACACACTGGTGGTCGCCAGCGGGAACACCTTCGAGAGGACCAAAGAGCTCGCCGAGCTTGGGGCGGAAGTCGTCGTCGCCAAAATCCACGAGTTGGGACTGGAGATAGCCCCTCACAAGACCGAGGCGCTATGGTTCCACAAATTGCCACGTAGCAAGGAACCTCCCGACTCGTGCGTCCGAGTAGGTGGGTCTGAAGTCAGAGTGGGCCGGTATATGAAATACCTGGGCCTACATCTGGATAGTCGCTGGGGCTTCGAAGAACACTTCGAGCGCCTAGTCCCCCGGATCGAGAGGGTAGCGGGTGCCATGCACAGACTGCTGCCCAATCTCGGGGGGCCGAGGGAGGAAGTCCGCCGCCTCTATGCGGGAGTAGTACGATCCGTAGCCTTGTACGGGGCGCCCGTATGGGCGAAAAGGCTAGCCATCCGACGCTGTAGAACTAAAATCTACAGTGTCCAGCGGAGGATGGCCATACGGATCGTACGAGGATACCGCACCGTATCTTTTGAGGCGGCGACCATCCTGGCTCGATTCCCGCCGCTGGACATACTGGCGGACATGGATGCGAGGGTGTATCACCGGATCCGCACCCTCCGCCAGAGCGGTGGTAGCGAGCCAGATGAGGCGCTCGAGTCCATCAAACGGCAGGAACGACAGAGCGCATTGGCGACGTGGCGTGCTCGGCTCCGCGAGGAGCAATATGCACGCAAACGCGTCGTCAGTGCAGTCCTGCCGGTCTTCGAGGCCTGGATGCAGCGACGAGGAGGAAGACTCACCTACCGTCTCACACAGATAATTACCGGGCACGGCTGCTTCGGTGATTATCTGTGTAAGATCGGACGCGAGGCGACGGCGAACTGCTTCCACTGCGGTGGAAGGGACCAGGACTCCGCATCCCACACCCTTTCGGTGTGCCCAGCTTGGGAGTCGGAGCGGAGTATCCTGGTCAGCCGAATCGGACGGAACCTCTCCCTGCCAGCAGTAGTGTCGGCTATGCTGAGCGGGGACACGGCGTGGAGGGCCGTAGCCAATTTCTGTGAGACCGTGATGGTCCAGAAGGAGGCTGCCGAGAGGGATCGAGAGAGGACCGATCCCTCTCGGAGACGACGCCGCCGAGGCATCGGCGGGCCTCGTCACGGCCCTCCTATCAGAAATGGTGATCCCCCACCAGAAACGGGGCCTTCGGGATCGCGGGCAATCGGGATAGGGGACCCGAACGCCCAGTAAAGCGACCCCGGGGAGGACGATGACTCGATGTGGTCTCGAGTCATCGTGATAGCACCGAGAGAGTGCTGGGGGCAGTAAGTACTGCCCCCGGGTCGGGCTATTGATATAGCGAAGCGTTAGAGGGGCCACGGTTGCGTTCCGAACGGAGATCCCGTGACCCCTCTGAAGCGCTGATGGAGGCCACCGTGGGGTTTTAGTCGGTAAGAGTCCGACATAACCCGGCTGCTCCCCTGGCCAGTCGGGTATCCATGCAGGATTTCCCCACGTACAAAAAAAAAAAAAAAAAGGTTCCCCCCCAATGGGTTCTCGCCTTGTCGTGGCGGGGGGGCTTAGTAACTGTGGCTTGGTCACCCACGGTGAAGCTAAGAGGAACCCGGTCGGCCTGTTGCCTCAGGCTGACCCGAGAAGGTCGCTCCGAGTGGGCTACGCAAGCCCACTCTGGATGCGAACAGGTGGACTGCAGCCGAGGTGGAGTCGCGGAGGAAGAGGAGTGTAGGTGTATCGTTGTCTCTCTCCCTGTCCTCCGCGACTCTGGCAGGGCCGTACCGCGGATGCGGTGTTGGTGGACTGCTGGGGGGAGGAGTGAGTAGGCACTGCTCACCCTGCCCTTCGCAGCCGAGGTGGAGTCGCGGGGGAAGAGGAGTGTAGGTGTTGTGTTGCCTCTCTCCCTGTCCCCCCCGACTTTGGCGGGGCCGTACCGTAGTTGCGGCGGTGGTGGGGCCGCGGGGGAAGAGGAGTGTTGGTGTGTCGTTGCCTCTCTCCCTATCCTTCGCGGCCGTAACGTGGTTGGCGACGGAGCCACAGACCAGATCCGTCGCAGGGGCTGGGAAGACCAGTGCTTCCGAGTGCAAGTTTCCTGGCCCCGTGGCCTCCGCGTGGCGGACTCGGG
Source organism: Luehdorfia chinensis (assembly GCA_019845155.1). Taxonomy (NCBI): domain Eukaryota; kingdom Metazoa; phylum Arthropoda; class Insecta; order Lepidoptera; family Papilionidae; genus Luehdorfia; species Luehdorfia chinensis. The sequence continues at coordinate 5,822,285 of JAHVAK010000390.1, forward strand.
GGGGTCCGTTGCGCACACCAAAGGGAGGCTGTGTTGGAAGGTTGAATGGCTGTTACACGATAAAAATATTCACTGCATAACTGCTATTGGATACCGTTATGCGTTGAACAATTTATAATATTTTTAAAATTTAATAGATGAGTTAATCACATTAACATTTGTAGTTTAATATTTAATATTGTTATTCTCTGATATTGAAATATTATTTCCATTAAATCTCTTAACATAACTTAACGCTACTACATTAGAATCTTAATTATTATGCATTGGTTCACATTGTAATGTTCAAGTGGACATTTTAATAGTTATTTTATTTACAATTTTTTTTTTAATTGAATATAATGTTAGGACATGGGTATTAAAACGATATAAAGAAGGGACCTTAAATTAACACTTACAACTGAGGGAAGAGAGAAAATTAAAAAGTGTTTATACTTATTCTAAACATAATTATCGGTAAATTATACAAACAAAGCAATGAATTATGACTAAAACATATACATTGTTTATAATAGGAGGGTGTTAATTGCTAACAGTTGAATAAATGAGGTAACTATACAAATCTTAATGAATAACTAATATTACATAGTTACAACCTGTTAGTGCTTTAACTTAAGACAAAGTTCAGATTTATAATAAAAAAAAGGTTAAAATCTTACGTGACTAAGTAAATAATACAAGACTAAACAATTTTATACTTATTGTATAACTATTACTAAAATGTTTTAATCTATTTACAATTTCAGACACAAATTGGTTAAATGAAAACATCGAGGATTGCTTGGTCAGTAGTTTGGTGATTAAATATGGAGGCACACTCAGATTGTTACATATCGTTTCGTGCTGATATCGATATTTACAGATCGCAGGGCATTTCTGCAATAGATGTGCCAGTGTCTGTGGTGTTGTATCGTCGCAAGGACACTTATCATTATCCGTGATCTTGAATTTATGTAAATATGTCTTATGGTAACCATGCCCTGTGAGAAATTGTGTAAGGTGAAAGCTGGTAGGTGGGGTTGCTTTAAGTGACTTTATGTGGTTTAGAGTAGGAAGTATTTTCCTCGTGTGTTTTCCCTGTTCGGAACTTTCGTACCGTGCTTGCCAGATAGATTGATTGTCTGTTTTAATTTTATGTTTTATGTATGAGAGTGGGATTGCGAAATAGTCGGGTTTTTTGTGTAGTTTAGTGGCAGAGTTGGCAGCTGTATCTGCCGCCTCGTTTCCCAAAATACCTGTGTGTGCCTTGACCCACACTATGTCTATGATGCGTGATGATTGCTGTATTCTGTGGATTGTGTGGTGAATGTCCGTGATGATAGGGTGTGTGTTACTCCGATTTTGTAGAGCGCGGATAGATGAGAGAGAGTCTGTAGCGATAACCGTTCTCGTGTACTGTTTCGTATCTGCCCACAGGCATGCCTGATGGATGGCAAAAAGCTCTGCCTGAAAGACTGTGCACGTATTATGTAGCCTAAATTTTTTGGTAGTTTTTGGATGTGTGTTAGAGTCGTCGTAGCAGACGAAGGCTGCGCCAACGGCACCATCATTCTGCTTGCTACCGTCTGTGTATATTCTAGTAATATCCGACCTGATTTGGGCATCCACTAGTTCTTGCGTTGGGAGCAGTTTAGAATCAATATTGATTCTCTCCGCGGGGTGTAATAACCTGTGTATGGGAGTGGGTCTTTCAAGGGGTATATCGTCAGGGACGTAATCATATGTGCCAGACAGCCTGGCCCTTTCGACAATGTGTACTTGCCTAACCTTTAGATCTAGGGGCGTGAATTGAGCGAGTGCCACTGCAGCAGTCGTTGAGATAGTGCGAACCCCTCTAATTGCCTTTATCGCGAATCCTCGCTGCAAGCTCTCGAGGCTCCTCCTAATACACCTCTTGTGAGCGACGTGTCCCCAGATTCCGGCCGCGTATGTGACTGTTGGTTCGATCACCTGGCGGTAAATGGTGCTGATGTTCTCAGGGTGAGCCCCCCATGTAGGTCTCGAGAACATGCAAAGGGCATTAAATATTCGCCGCGCCTTGTCAATGACATATCTTTCATGACGGCCGAAGAGGAGTTTCTCATCAAGCACTACCCCCAGATACTTTAGGACTGGCGAGAAAGCTAATCTCTCTCCTGACATGGTGATGACGGCAGCCTTAGCCTTGGGAGTAAAGGCGATCATCCGGGTTTTTGCAGGTCCGAAGCTGAGCTTCACGCTGCTACCCCAATCGACGATTCTCGAAATCGATGAGTTGGTGATAGTTTCAAGTTCGCTAACGCTCCCGGCCGAGGCCACCAACAGCACGTCATCTGCGAAGGCCTGTATGTGGCAACCCACTGGAAGCCCAATATCAAGAAGTTCGTCCAGAATAATATTCCAGAGCACTGGGCCGCAAGCAGATCCTTGGATGCAGCCCCTGGTCATCGCCTTAGTAACCCGCTCCCCAGCGTGGTCTAAAATGATCTCGCGATCGCTTACATAGTTGGCTAAAAGTCCGAAGATATTAGCTGGACAGCCGATATGTCGCAATCGATTAAAGAGCGCGGGCCACCAGGCGTTGTCAAAGGTCGCTTTTATGTCCAGTGATATTGCAATAGAAAGGTGGCGTCTCTCTTTCCCTCTTTTTATTTCAGTGATGGCAGCGTTTAGGGCGTGGATAGTGCTGATTTGTTCGCGAAAACCATACTGATTAGGATTGATCTTCCCGCTCGATGCTGCCCAGTGCGTAACCCGCTTGATAAAGAGTCTCTCCAGCAACTTGCCAAAGACAGGCAAAAGGCCTATAGGGCGGAAAGAGCCTAACTCCCCATAGTCCGACTTACCGGGCTTGGGGATGATCTTAGTGTATGCTCTCTTCCACTGTTTGGGGAAGTGCTTCAGTGAGAGGCATCTGTTTAAAATATCGGAAAGGAGTTTGGGGTAGTCCTTAGAGAACTGATGGCATATATCGGACGTAAGATTGTCTAACCCTGGGGCCTTGTTCGGATTCATATATGCGAAACATTCCAGCACCTCCTCTTCAGTGAAGGGTGGATCGTCCTTGGTGTTGGGTGGAGTGTTGAGCAGATCCCTAAGTTGATGATGTCGTGAGTCTGTGTCTGGTGTGTCATCAGGGTAAAAATGTTCGATCAGGGCTTCAGCTGTTTCCCTGCCGTTGCTCGTGAAGTTATTTCCGACCTTGAGTGCGACTGGAGGGCGTCTAGGTGCAGACACTTTAAGGAGTCTGTTGGTCAGAGACCACACGTTCTCCTTAGTCTGGAGATTACAGAACTCCCTAAAGTGTCTAGTGGATTCGGTTCTCAGAGTTTTACTATATTCTTCCTTCTTAATCCCTTGTCGAGTGATTATGTCATCGAGGGGTAAGCCCTGGCGTTTGTGTGTGTGTAATTGCCTATGTATATTTATCACATCGCGTTTCAGTGTCACTAACTCTGGAGTCCACCACGGAGGCCTACATTTCGCTCCCCTGCCCTGCACGTGCATGCTCTCCTGACAGGCCAAGTGGATGATCTCAGTGACTTGGTTGATCAGACTCTCCAGCTCAGTTGGATTAAGGGTGGCAATGTCGTGTTCAAGGATGTCAGAAGCAGACATGTGCAGGTGAAGAGCCTCCTTGAATACAGGCCAACAGGCTTTACTAGACTTATATAAATAAGTCGAAGTACTGTGAGCTTGTTTGGGAAATGAGGAGGAGGAGGGAAGTTTTATCGTGAAATCAATGGCGTTGTGCTGGGAGGACGGGCAAACCTCAAGATTCACCCGCCACTCCGAGATGTGATCAGCAGTGGATTCGGAAGCTAGAGTGAGGTCAATTATCGATGAACGTACGCGGCCGTGCGTGACCGTCTCGAATGTTGGAGTTGTGCCTTTATTACATATAATCATGTCGTTACTATAAATCAAGTCTGTGACTTGATTGCCTCTCAAGTTGCATTTTTCGCTGCTCCAAAGGGAGTGCCAGCCATTGAAATCCCCCCCTACTATCTTGTGTGCGTTGCCCGTTGCCTTCAAAAAGACATCCAGGCGATCAAGAGTGTTGAACTCGTCAACATCGGGCTCTATGTAGATAGAGACAATATAAATGTTGTGGAAACCAGCTGTCAGTTTTACGACGCTGAGATTGGGAGATGAATATTGCGACAGCCCTATAATATTCCCGCGTCCTGGTTTCGCTAGAATGCATGCCTTGACCCTGCTATCCGATGGAAACTGAAAGATCTCGATACCGTGTATGGACTTCATCTTCCACCACACACACCAGTGCAATATCATAATTGCTGGCCAAAAAGGAAACAACCAACTCGTGAAGACTATGTCTCGATTTGTCAATGTTACACTGTATAACTCTTAGGTCTCTAAATTGATCCATAATCGATGCGAATAGTGATTCTTTCCTTCATGGCTCGCAGTCTGGAACAGGTGTGAGAGTTGGCTGTGTGCTTGGTGTCAAGTTTGGTATTGAATTTGTTGTTATGTGACGAGCAATTGTAACACTTCTCGCCGCCCGAAGTGCCCTTGATAGGGCAATCAGTGACCTGATGCTCAGTGCTTGCGCAGTGAGCACATGGGCTTTGTGTCGCGCTACATTTAGCCTTCATATGCCCAAATTGTAGGCATTTATGGCACTGCAAAAATGGTGAAAACTCGGTGACGTGAATACGTTGGTGGTCCACTGAAACGCGCTGCAATTGTGTGATTTTTCTAAACAATTTAGGTTCTGTGAGGAATACTGCGTTATACAAATTGGAGTTCCTATTGTCCCGCTTAAATCTAAGTTTAAAACTCCCCTCGTCGCCTATAAGATCAGTTAATTCGGTGTTTTGCACCCTAATGATTTCCACTAGATCATCGACTGGCACATCTTTGGCGATTCCCTTAAGAATAATCATCGGCATTAACTTGCGAACAGGCTCAGCTTACCTCTGTTTTGTCCCGGAGTCGCGCGAGTGTGTCGTCCCTATTTTCTTCACTGTCGAACTCTATTCTCAATTTATTATTGGAAACAGGCTGGATTCGGGTTGGCGCATACTTTGAGCTTCTGTAGGTGATGTTCTTCTTGAAGGCTTCCACCACCTCCTGTCTGGTCTTCTTCTCTTCCATTGTGCTAAATATGATAGCTGGTTTGCTTACTGGGAGAGCGGGGCGTACGGTTGGCGCCAGTCCACCTCTCGGAGAAGCGCTACCGGTGAAGGTGGCAGTAGCTTGCGCGTACGATACGCGAGTAGGCGTTTGGGAAGCCGTGATGACCTTCTTGATCCCCGTGATCTCCTCTCTTACGCATTTAATTGTTTAATTAAATGCGTAAGAAAGGAGAAAAAATTTAAATAAAAAAATTTTTGATTTCCAGGAGGTTGACACAGGCTGTTCAGGCGCGTACAACGAAGTCATAAACACACGACTGATCGAGCGCCGCACGCAAAAAACTGTTTTAGACGTTCGAAATGTTAGTAAGGAATCACTGTTTTGGTAAAAACTACACTTTATTTTTGAGTCACACGAAAACCGAAAACACCATTGGAAAGGTGGAGTCATAACACGGCACAATTATCACAAACTTTACTATTTTTGCCGATTTTTGAGCCGGGAGCGACACGATTTCTCTGCTCACGGGGCCGCGGTTGGCGCCAGACGCGGTTAGGTTAGGTTAGGTTAGGTTAGGTTTTTTTTTTTTATTATTATTTTTCTCGTTCCCCTGAAATGGGAGATCAGGGACTTTTTTATTCTTATCTTTGTTTTTTATACTTTTCTTTTTTTTTTTTGTTCTTTTTTAGTATTATTTTCTTTTCTTTCTAGATTTTACAATGGCTTACTCTATCTATTACATATCATAACTCTATTACACATATTTTACTACTTTTTACATCAGAGTTTTTCTCACTTTACAGATACTTTCTCTTTTGAGAAACATACATTTTACTGTATTTGTTTTTATTCTATTTCCTTAAGTATTTTCACATATTTTTATAGGTCTTACATTTACTATGTTATCTATTCTACTACATTATCTCTTATCATACTTATTTATTATTACACTAATTACATTCTCATTAATACCTTTTTGATATTTACTATATTGCTTACATTACTATTTATTTCAAGACTATTGCCATATATGCTTTTCATATATGTCTATATGTCTATTTTGGTGCCTTATTATTTTTTACTACTCTACTTGCTATGTATTTACAATATGCTAAAAATTTGTATCTAGTTTCTTTATTACTGACTATTTTATGTATGTTTTCTATTTCTATCTTTACATTCATCTCAGTCTCCAAGTCAAATCTCTCCCTACCGTACACCGGACACTCAACAATAAGGTGGAATACTGTTTCCTCCTTTCCAGGATCACAGACACACGCTGGGCTCTCCTTGCACTTGAAGCGATGCAAATACTCGGAGAACCCACCGTGCCCTGTAACTACCTGTACCAGCATCCCGTCAAAATCTATCTTTCTAACTATCGAGTATGCCGCGGTGGCATCCGGGAAGAATACCTTGGTCACCGAAGCGGTCTCTCCGTCCTTATAGCGCCGGTTCCATTCGTCAAGTGACTCCATACGGATTTGTCTCCTGACGTAGGAAACCGGGCATTTTTCGTAATCAGTTCTTCTTTTTAACTTAAGGGCGGCCTCTTTGGCCAGCTCGTCCGCTCTTTCATTACCCTTTATCCCCGCGTGTGCCTTTACCCAAAATAGTTCTATGTTACCCCCATCTTTACTAATTTTGTTTATGTTCTTTCTGATGTCTACCGCTAAGTGGTCAAGGGAAATGTCTTGTATCACTGTTTGCAAGGCGGACCTGGAATCGCTATAAATTTTGCAACTTATTTTTGGTTTTTGTGCCATGCAGTTTATGGCTTCAGAAAGAGCCAGTAATTCCGCCTGGTATACGGTGCAGAAATGTCCCAATTTTAATTTTCTAGTACTTATCTCCGCGGCGTCCTTCCAAATTGAGAACGCCGCGCCGACTTTCCCTTCAATTTTGCTGCCGTCGGTAAATATGTTTATGGCTTTGTTGTTTGTTTGGTCCATCTCTGCACCGCCCTCCAGGCATGCGAAACTAAGTCCAATCTGCTCAGCTGGATGCGGCGTCTCTATATACGGTACCCCAGTTTCTATCTCCCGATCTTCTACTACTCTCCGGGAGTAGCCTTTCTTTACTTCATAGAGCAAAGCTGCTTCCCGGACTCTAATATCCAAGGGAAGCAACCCGGCGAGTAGTAGAGCCGAGTGTAAGGAAACTGTTTTATACGCTTTGATAATTTTCTGAACGAACCCCCTCTGTATTGTGTCAAACTGCTTTTTTACTGCTATTTTGTTTGTCGCCGGTGACCATGCACTTGCAGCATACATAATTACTGGTTCCACAACCGCGACATATATGGTCCTAATTACCTCGGGGTTCAATCTCCAATGAACCTTTGCGGCTCTCGACAGATGGGCGTACAAATTTTGTGCCTTTCGGCACACATTCTTCACGTGGCTGTTAAACGTCAATTTGTCATCCACTGTGAGGCCGAGTATTTTAATTTCTCGGGATAACTCTATGCTTTGCCCTCCCATGCTCAGAAGTGGTGAGTCAAATTTCAGTTTTTGCGTTATGACCATTGCCTTTGTTTTTTGTGGTGCAAACTTCAACTTATTTTTGACCCCCCACTCCCGAACATGCGCAAGGGCTGCATTTGCCCGCTCCTGCACCTCCAATGCAGTGTTCCCCGAGAAAATTAGGACCACATCATCAGCAAAAGCCTGACAATAGTCCCCCCCCCCCCCTCCTCCAGTTCCTCCAACAGCGGATTCAGCAAGAGATTCCAAAATGTTGGTCCACCTATTGAGCCCTGCACACACCCTTTCGTCGTACCCTTTACCCGCTCAGACCCTGCATACCTGACGCGCACTTTCCTGTCTTTAAGATAACTGTCTACGAGGCGCCTCAGGTTTACCGGGCATCTTGTCTCTGCGAGTCTGCATTTTATGGCTGGCCACCACGCTTTATCGAAGGCTCCCTCTATGTCCAGAGACACCAACACGACGAGCTTTTTATCATAAAACCCCTCGTTGATGCGTCGTATCATGGCATAGAGGGAGTCCTCGGTGCTACGCTGTGGCATGAACCCATATTGCCGAACGCTTAGTTTGGGAATGGTGTGCCATTTGATACGTCTTATCAGCATCTTTTCGAAGACTTTTCCCAGAACTGGCAGTAGTCCTATTGGTCTGTACGACTTGGGGTGTGTATAGGTCTCTTTCCCCGGCTTCCGCAACATTACAACCGTCGCGTCCTTCCATTTTCTGGGGAAGTGAGAGAGCTCGAGGCATGCGTTTGACAGTCCTAAGAATAGTTCCGGGTCCAGAGTGATGGCCACTTCACATATGTCTGCAGTGAGTCCGTCCACTCCAGGTGCTTTCCTCGGGTTAAAGCTCGACGCGGCCCATTTCAGCTCTTCTTCAGTGAATAACGGATCGTATGTTTCATCATAAGACCCTTTATTTACTACTTCAGCTTTTCCTCTGATTTTTAAGTGTTCCGCGTCATCATCCGAGGCTTTATCCTCTGGATAAAAAGTTTCTGCTATGAATCTGGCTGATTCCTCGTTCTCCAAGTCTTTCCCGTCTTTGATGAGTGGAATCTCCTCCTGCCTCACTGTTGTGCGGCCAATCACTCTGTAGATACCGTCCCACATCGACTCCCTATCTTGGCGGCCACAAAACTCCTTCCAGCTAGTTGTCTGCGCTTTCTTCACTTCTAGCTGGTATTTCTCTTTCGTGATTAGGTACTGTTCGAATACCGATTTCTATCAGATATATATGTCGAGTTTTGCCGTGTTTGGGCTCCTATAGGTAGCCCTCGTAATACCGCTTCCAATGACTCCAAACTCGACCCCGCCTGAACTAAGGGTCCCCAAGATATAACAACTTAAAATTTTTCAAAATGGCCGCTGACTCCGCCAGCAGAAGTCTATTTTGATTGTTTTTGGACCGATTTGATCCGTTCTTGGGCTTGTTTGAAAGGTCTTGACGTCAGTGTTACAATACTATTCTTATATTTATATTTAGTTAGGTTAGGTTAGGTCTTAAGCGCTCCCCCCCAATGGGTTCTCGCCTTGTCGTGGCGGGGGGGCTTAGTAACCGTGGCTTGGTCACCCACGGTGAAGCTAAAAGGAGCCCACATGGTCGGCCTGTGGCGACGGGCTGACCCGAGGAGGTCGCTCCGAGTGGGCTACGCAAGCCCACTCCGGACGCGAATAGGAGGACTGCTGGGGGGAGCAGTACGCTGCCCTCCGCAGCCGAGGTGGAGTCGCGGAGGAGGAGGAGTGTAGGTGTATCGTTGCCTCTCTCCCTATCCTCCGCGACTCTGGCGGGGCCGTACCGTCGATGCGGTAATGGTGGACTGCTGGGGGGAGGAGTGAGTCGACACTGCTCACCCTGCCCTTCGCAGCCGAGGTGGAGTCGCGGGGGAAGAGGAGTGTAGGTGTTGCGTTGCCTCTCTCCCTGTCCCCCGCGACTTTGGCGGGGCCGCACCGTAGATGCGGCGGTGGTGGGGCCGCGGAGGGAGAGGAGTGTTGGTGTGTCGTTGCCTCTCTCCCTATCCTCCGCGGCCGTAACGTGGTTGGCGGCGGAGCCACAGACCAGATCCGCTGCCGGGGCCAGGAAGACTGGTGCTTTCGAGTGCAAGTCTCCTGGCCCCGTGGCCTCCGCGTGGCGGACTCGGGGGGGTTCGTTGCGCGCACAAAGGGGGCCGTGCTGGAAGGCGCGTCCTGTGTTCCGGCGCGCCTTGCTGGGAAGGGGAGTGGGGAGGAGCTGTCCTCTCCCGAGAAGGGGCCGCCGATGTTAGGCGGCCAGCGCCGGTGGGGTCGCGGATGTGTGCGTGAGCGTTCCCGTGGCCCTGCCAACATGCGGCGATGGCGGAACATCATGGGGTTTTAGTCGGTGCAAGTCCGACATAACCCGTCCTTCCCCCCGTGAAGGCGGGTATGCGTTAGGCATTTCCCCATGTAAAAAAAAAAAAAAAAAAAAAGGTCTTAAGCGCTGATGGAGGCCACCGTGGGGTTTTAGTCGGTAAGAGTCCGACATAACCCGGCTGCACCCCTGGCCAGTCGGGTATCCATGCAGGATTTCCCCACGTAAAAAAAAAAAAAAAAAAAAAAAAAGGTTAGGTTAGGTACCTACCGGATGGTGTTGGGTAAACTCCGGCCATGGACGCCTCCGGTGACGGAGACTCTAGATCCGGACCTGCTGGGAGGAGTGATCACATCGCTTTTCCCGGAGGGCCGGTCAAGTCCCTCTGTCTACCCCCCGCCGTTGTGGGAGTGGCAGGACGAGTTGGGGGTGACCGTACAGGAGCTGGACCGAGCTGCAAGCCGCTTGAGAGCCCGAAACACCGCGCCCGGACCCGACGGAATACCTGGTCGGGTATGGGTGTTGAGTCTGGCTGCTCTGGGGGACAGGCTGAGGCGGCTGTTCACCAGCTGCCTCCGTAGTGCCACGTTCCCCACTGCCTGGAAGGAGGCAAGATTGGTCCTCTTGAAGAAGGAAGGTAGGGCTGCAGATTCTCCCTCTGCGTACCGTCCCATATGCCTGTTGGACGAGGTTGGCAAACTGTTCGAAAGAATCGTTGCCGCTCGTCTAAACCGGCATCTGTCGCGTGTCGGTCCCGATATCGCCGACAGCCAGTTTGGCTTTAGACAGGAGCGTTCTACTGTAGACACGGTCTTTCGCGTCCGCTCCCTGTCGGAGCAGGCTGTGTCCCGGGGAGGAGTGGCGTTGGCGATAAGTCTCGATATCGTCAACGCCTTTAATTCCCTTCCCTGGGACGCGATTAAGGGGGGACTAGCACATCATCAAGTCCCCCTTATCTGCGAGGCGTTATCGCGGACTACTTGCGCGACAGGTACATTATGTACATGGACAAAGACGGTAGGAGAATCCGGAGGGAGATCCAGTGCGGCGTTCCGCAGGGGTCGGTCTTAGGCCCGTTACTGTGGAACATTGCCTACGATGCAGTCCTGCGTGTCGATCTTCCCGCTGGTGTAAACATTATCTGCTATGCAGATGACACACTGGTGGTCGCCAGCGGGAACACCTTCGAGAGAACCAAGGAGCTCGCCGAGCTTGGGGCGGAAGTCGTCGTCGCCAAAATCCACGAGTTGGGACTGGAGATAGCCCCTCACAAGACCGAGGCGCTATGGTTCCACAAATTGCCACGTAGCAAGGAACCTCCCGACTCGTGGGTCCGAGTAGGTGGGTCCGAGGTCAGAGTGGGAAGAAACATGAAGTACCTGGGCCTCCACCTGGATAGTCGCTGGGGCTTCGAAGAACACTTCGAGCGCCTGGTCCCCCGAATCGAGAGGGTAGCGGGTGCTATGCACAGACTGCTGCCCAATCTCGGGGGGCCGAGGGAGGAAGTCCGCCGCCTCTATGCGGGAGTCGTACGATCCGTAGCCTTGTACGGGGCGCCCGTATGGGCCAAAAGGCTAGCCATCCGACGCTGTAGAACTAAAATCTACAGTGTCCAGCGGAGGATGGCCATACGGATCGTACGAGGATACCGCACGGTATCTTTTGAGGCGGCGACTGTCTTGGCTCGCTTTCCGCCGCTGGACATACTGGCGGAAATGGATGCGAGGGTGTATCACCGGATACGCACCCTCCGCCAGAGCGGTGGCAGCGAGCCAGATGAGGCGCTCGAGTCCATCAAACGGCAGGAACGACAGAGCGCATTGGCGACGTGGCGTGCTCGGCTCCACGAAGAGCAATATGCACGCAAACGCGTCGTCAGTGCAGTCCTGCCGGTCTTCGAGGCCTGGATGCAGCGACGAGGAGGAAGACTCACCTACCGTCTCACACAGATAATTACCGGGCACGGCTGCTTCGGTGATTATCTGTGTAAGATCGGACGCGAGGCGACGGCGAACTGCTTCCACTGCGGTGGAAGGGACCAGGACTCCGCATCCCACACCCTTTCGGTGTGCCCAGCTTGGGAGTCGGAGCGGAGTATCCTGGTCAGCCGAATCGGACGGAACCTCTCCCTGCCAGCAGTAGTGTCGGCTATGCTGAGCGGGGACACAGCGTGGAGGGCCGTAGCCAACTTCTGTGAGACCGTGATGGTCCAGAAGGAGGCTGCCGAGAGGGATCGAGAGAGGACCGATCCCTCTCGGAGACGACGCCGCCGAGGCATCGGCGGGCCTCGTCACGGCCCTCCTATCAGAAATGGTGATCCCCACCAGAAACGGGGCCTTCGGGATCGCGGGCAATCGGGATAGGGGACCCGAACGCCCAGTAAAGCGACCCCGGGGAGGACGATGACTCGATGTGGTCTCGAGTCATCGTGATAGCATCGAGAGAGTGCTGGGGACAGTAAGTACTGCCCCCGGGTCGGGCTATTGATATAGCGAAGCGTTAGAGGGGCCACGGTTGCGTTCCGAACGGAGATCCCGTGACCCCTCTGAAGCGCTGATGGAGGCCACCGTGGGGTTTTAGTCGGTAAGAGTCCGACATAACCCGGCTGCCCCCCTGGCCAGTCGGGTATCCATGCAGGATTTCCCCACGTACAAAAAAAAAAAAAAAGGTTAGGTTAGGTTGGGCTGCTGGATTGGACCTCCGACTAGTGAATCGGGGGTCCGTAAGCACATGCGTACGGTGGCAGGGGGAGTCGGTCGTGGATCTCACGTGGGCGACTCCCTCTGCAATGCGTATGCTTTCGGGCTGGCGGGTCGCGGAGGAGGTGGTCACGCTCTCTGACCACCGCCACATCGTCTTTGATGTCGCAATTCGCCGACCCGAAGCAAGCTCCAGCCGCCGAGAAGGCAGCCCCCCGCGTCGGTGGTGTCTCAAGCGGCTAGATCGAGACAAGCTCGAAGCCGCCGCCATCGTCGCGGCATGGCCAGAAATAGACGAAGAGGTTCCGTCCGATCCCGAAGTGGAAGCAAACTGGTTCCGGGGCACAATGACGCAAATTTGCGATGCGTCGATGTCCCGAACCGGACGCCTCAAGCACCGGGCGGTGTACTGGTGGTCGGCAGAAATCGCACGACTTCGCGCGATCTGTTTGCGGTGTCGGCGCCAATACACTAGGGCCCGGAGGAGAAGGCGAGCTCCGGCTGAAGAGACAGCCAGTCTCTACGGGGCTTACCGAGCGGCTACAAAGGCGTTACAAATCGCCATTGCAGACGCCAGATCTCGGTCCTGGGATGAGCTCCTGGAGGGACTCAACGAGAATCCGTGGGGTCGTCCATACCGAATGGTGTTGGGTAAACTTCGGCCATGGACGCCTCCGGTGACGGAGACTCTAGATCCGGACCTGCTGGGACAAGTGGTCACGTCGCTTTTCCCGGAGGGCCGGTCAAGTCCCTCTGTCTACCCTCCGCCGTCGCGGGAGTGGCAGAACGAGTTGGGGGTGACCGTACAGGAGCTGGACCGAGCTGTTAGCCGCTTGAGAGCCCGAAACACCGCACCAGGACCCGACGGAATACCCGGTCGGGTGTGGGTGTTGAGTCTGGCTGCTCTGGGGGACAGGCTGAGGCGGCTGTTCACCAGCTGTCTCCGTAGTGCCACGTTCCCCACGGCCTGGAAGGAAGCAAGATTGGTCCTCTTGAAGAAGGAAGGTAAGGCTGCAGATTCTCCCTCTGCGTACCGTCCCATATGCCTGTTGGACGAGGTTGGCAAACTGTTCGAGAGAATCGTTGCCGCTCGTCTCAACCGGCATCTGTCGCGTGTCGGTCCCGATCTCGCCGACTGCCAGTTTGGCTTCAGACGGGAGCGTTCGACCGTAGACGCGGTCTTGCGCGTCCGCTCCCTGTCGGAGCAGGCTGTGTCCCGGGGAGGCGTGGCGTTGGCGATAAGTCTCGATATCGTCAACGCCTTCAATTCCATTCCCTGGGACGCGATTAAGGGGGGATTAGCACAGCATCAAGTCCCCCCTTACCTGCGAGGCGTTATCGCGGACTACTTGCGCGACAGGTACATTATGTACATGGATCAAGACGGTAGGAGAATCCGGAGGGAGATCCAGTGCGGTGTTCCGCAGGGGTCGGTGTTGGGCCCGTTACTGTGGAACATCGCCTACGATGCAGTCCTGCGTGTCGATCTTCCCGCTGGTGTAAACGTCATCTGCTATGCAGATGACACACTGGTGGTCGCCAGCGGGAACACCTTCGAGAGGACCAAGGAGCTCGCCGAGCTTGGGGCGGAAGTCGTCGTCGCCAAAATCCACGAGTTGGGACTGGAGATAGCCCCTCACAAGACCGAGGCGCTATGGTTCCACAAATTGCCACGTAGCAAGGAACCTCCCGACTCGTGCGTCCAAGTAGGTGGGTCTGAAGTCAGAGTGGGCCGGTATATGAAATACCTGGGCCTGCATCTGGATAGTCGCTGGGGCTTCGAAGAACACTTCGAGCGCCTAGTCCCCCGGATCGAGAGGGTAGCGGGTGCCATGCACAGACTGCTGCCCAATCTCGGGGGGCCGAGGGAGGAAGTCCGCCGCCTCTATGCGGGAGTAGTACGATCCGTAGCCTTGTACGGGGCGCCCGTATGGGCAAAAAGGCTAGCCATCCGACGCTGTAGAACAAAACTCTACAGTGTCCAGCGGAGGATGGCCATACGGATCGTACGAGGATATCGCACGGTATCTTTTGAGGCGGCGACCGTCCTGGCTCGCTTTCCGCCGCTAGACATACTGACGGACATGGATGCGAGGGTGTATCACCGGATCCGCACCCTCCGCCAGAGCGGTGGCAGCGAGCCAGATGAGGCGCTCGAGTCCATCAAACGGCAGGAACGACAGAGCGCATTGGCGACGTGGCGTGCTCGGCTCCGCGAGGAGCAATATGCACGCAAACGCGTCGTCAGTGCAGTCCTGCCGGTCTTCGAGGCCTGGATGCAGCGACGAGGAGGAAGACTCACCTACCGTCTCACACAGATAATTACCGTGCACGGCTGCTTCGGTGATTATCTGTGTAAGATCGGACGCGAGGCGACGGCGAACTGCTTCCACTGCGGTGGAAGGGGCCAGGACTCCGCATCCCACACTCTTTCGGTGTGCCCAGCATGGGAGTCGGAGCGGAGTATCCTGGTCAGTTATATCGGGCGGAACCTCTCCCTGCCAGCAGTAGTGTCGGCTATGCTGAGCGGGGACACGGCGTGGAGGGCCCGTAGCCAATTTCTGTGAGACCGTGATGGTCCAGAAGGAGGCTGCCGAGAGGGATCGAGAGAGGACCGATCCCTCTCGGAGACGACGCCGCCGAGGCATCGGCGGGCCTCGTCACGGCCCTCCTATCAGAAACGGTGATCCCCTACCGGAAACGGGGCCTTCGGGATCGCGGGCAATCGGGGTAGGGGACCCGAACGCCCAGTAAAGCGACCCCGAGGAGGACGATGACTCGAAGTGGTCTCGAGTCATCGTGACAGCACCGAGAGAGTGCTGGGGGCAGTGAGTACTGCCCCCGGGTCGGGCTAAAATTGTAGCAAAGCGATGGAGGGGTCACGGTTGCGTTCCGAACGGAGATCCCGTGACTCCTCCGAAGCGCTGATGGAGGCCACCGTGGGGTTTTAGTCGGTAAGAGTCCGACATAACCCGGCTGCCCCCCTGGCCAGTCGGGTATCCATGCAGGATTTCCCCACGTAAAAAAAAAAAAAAAAGGTTAGGTTAGGTTATCACTTACGGAGGAGATTGGTCTCCTCCGTAAGCAGACACAAGGCCGGCGAAGCGAGGCAGTTGCTACACCCGCGCAGACACTTCCAGAACCAAGGAATGTAGAGGAGGGCCTCATGCATCGCATAGGGGCTCTTGTTGAGACGAAATTGGCTGCCTTTGAGGCTAAAATATTTCCCGATAGAGCAATTCGGCCTCCGCTGGGCGGCAAAACTGCTACCGGGGTTAACAAGCTGGTGCCATCGGCGCAACAGCCACAGAAGCCTAAAGGGAAAAGAGCAAGGTGAAAACAGAAGCCTTCTCACCCACCAGTGGCAGATTTGCCTCCTGTGGCAGTGATGGAGCCACAGCCGCAGCCGGCGGTACCTAAAGCAGTGAGCTCGTGGGCGGACGTGGCCAAAAGGTTTAAAAAACCTAAGGATACCCAGCGGCGGACAAAAGTAAGCGAGAAAGGGGAAAAAAGAAAGAGAAAG
Organism: Luehdorfia chinensis; assembly: GCA_019845155.1. Lineage (NCBI taxonomy): Eukaryota > Metazoa > Arthropoda > Insecta > Lepidoptera > Papilionidae > Luehdorfia > Luehdorfia chinensis. The sequence continues at coordinate 5,838,412 of JAHVAK010000390.1, forward strand.
GCCCTGCTTGAACCAGCGTCTGCCGCCGTCACGGTAACGTTGCCTGAAGGCTCCTCCATTACTTATGCTAAAGTAATGGAGGACGCCAAATCCAAGATCCGCCTGTCAGATATAGGCATCGATTCCGTCCGCCAAAAACGGGCGATAACCGGGGGCATCCTAGTGAAGATCAGTGGCCCTGACTGTGGACCGAAGGCGGACCAGCTGGCAGCCAAAATGCGCGAGGTTCTCTCAGGCTTGAATGTGCGGATCAGTCGTCCGATTAAAACGGGCGACGTTCGTCTGAGGGACCTTGACGACGCTGTCAGCCCTGCGGAGGTAGCAGAGGCAGGTTGTTAGGTTAGGTTTTTTTTTTTTTTTTTTTTTTTTTTTATAAATAAAACTATTTCTCCACAGACTGATCGTCCGTGCCTTTTTTAACTTTCTTTTGTTTTATTTTCTCTGTTTATTATTATTACTCCATTCACTGCATGCAATCTTTTATATTACTGGATTTGTTCTTACTTCTAAGACAGTGAATTATTTGCTTAAATATAAAGAAATGCTGCCTTATACTCAATTTTTTTTTTTTTTGTTGGTTTCTTTTTTTTTTTTTTTGTTTTTTCTTTTACATTTTTTTTTTTTATTATTTAATTTTTTTTTTTTTTTGTAATATTTTTTTTTTTTTTTTTAATAATATATATATTTTTTTTTTTTTTATTTTCTTTGTATACATTTTCTGCTTATTATTGTTTCTTATTGACTAAATCCTACCAATGTCAGGTTTTCCACGACCGCTGTGTCCCTGTTACGTATAGCCATTTTTAAATTGTAGTCCTTTATTTTGTTTGTCGATGCAGCCATAGCTCGCTGAATCAGGCTTCCTGTTGCATCGTTACAGTCGTCCGCATAGTAGGTGCAGCTAACTTTGTGTCTGGACACTGCCACCACAGCATGCTGGACACTTTCATACAGCTTCAGCTTTTCTGTTACAGTTTTTATAATTATGACATTGTCGTACGTGAGTCCTTGGGACTCATGTACTGTTAACAGCCGTGATCCTGCACCCGACCCGTATCCCATGCTGGTCAGGGATTGCTTCTCTGCCTGTGTAAAGACGAGGTATAGTGTATCTGGGAGGGTGCTTGGTATGAGTGCTCCTGTATACGTCTCCCTTTTCAGAGAGTGCACCAGAGGTTTAGAAGAGTAAATGCCGCTGTAGATCTCTCCCAGGGCATATGCTACATCCATTGGATTCCGGTGTGTACACAGAAGCTCCTGGTTGATTGTGGTTACCAGGTTTGGCCGAGCGTACTGCATCGTAAAAAGATTCTCCCTATCGATGTAGGGAAGTTGGTTGATGTCACCAATAAGCAGCATTTCTTTTGCCCCGCACAGTTGTGATGCCATCACTATAGCTCCAAAATGGTTCATGAGAGCCTCGTCGATAATGAGTCTTGTACATCGACCCTTGTCGGACTCTCTTATACCATTCACAAGCAGTGAGGCCATAGTGCGCACTTTTGTCGTGGCGTCGGCGCCGATGCGGTTGGCTAGTTTTTCTTTTAGATCTTTTGCTGCTTCTGTTGTTGTGGTGATTACCAAATCCCTCCCCATGTCGAAATTGCTTACTACCCACGTAGTTTTGCCGCATCCAGGAACTCCGTTCACCCATTTAATTTTTGGTACCACCCAGGTGTTCCAGGGTGCTCCGGCGTCTCCAGTCTCTGAGATGGCTTCTGCCATATTCAGGATCCTGTCGTCCAGCATCACCCTAGTGCACCGGGCAGTGACTACTATTGGGTCATTTTGAGGCGTTTTAAATTTCAATTTTCCTATCCGCTCCGTTTCCTCTTCATCCAGCGCCACGAAACCAACAGTTCCACTGTACGCCGCCATATGGTGGTTGATTTTACCTCGGAGGACTGTCGATGTATTGTTGTCATATATGGCGGCTTCAGCCTCCTCAAGCAGCACCTTAAGCAAATCCTCACTGCCCAGTTGAAAAGTTTGTAGGATATGTCTACAAGCAGTGAGGTTTACTTCTATAGTTGCTTTTTTCAGTGCTTTGAACTCGAGGAAGGCGTTTATAATGTGGTCCTTTGGTCCTGCTACAGGTCGAAGATTTGGCGGAGCGGCTCTGCCCGTAATGGTTTTAGTTTTAGGCGCTTCGCTCATCTTTTGCTCTCTTGTGTATTTTGGTTTTGGGATGTATTGCTTTTTTTTTGATACTGCGGGTATGCTTTGTGCTGCAGCACTCAGCGTGGCGAGCAAGGTACTGATCATGCTCTTGGATTTCGGGCTTTCGATGGTCTGTTGCCGAGTTAAGGCTCTTTCCCGGGCCGTTTTTAACTGCAGTCTCTCCGAGCCGCTTACTGTCTCCGGATTGGGTATAGGGTAACCCCAGCTGTCAATGGGGCCTCTCGTTGTTAATACGTCGTATTTTATGAGGAAGCTTAGGTTTTCGCCTCTGTCCTCATATACGACTACCTCGTGGTTTGAGGAGGCTTTAACGCACCCAATGCGGTCTGCAGTATCGCCTTTGTCGTGTAGAACCACCATGGCGTCCACACTAATAATGCGGGGAGCGACTACAGTTCCCTCTTCTTTCTTTCCGAGCTCATTTAGAAACGCACATGCTTGGGCGAATGGGGTGTTTTCTAGGTTCCATGAGAACAGTAAGATCGTCTTATTCTTTAATCTTACTAAACGACATAGTTGGTTGGCGACTTCTACCTCTGCCAGCGCGTCATATTTTTTGCGCCTCATGCTCGTTCTAAATGTGCTCCCATTAAGCAAGGTTGCGAGGCCGGGTGATATCTTTACGAAATTCCGGCCTATTGCAGCACAGAAGCTTATTCCGAGTCTTTCCACATTAGTGTCCATAAAGAGAGCTACTCCTCTGGTTCTTAGTCCTGGTTTGCCACGCTCTCCGTGTTCGAGTAGTTCGAGCTCTACTGTACGGTGGATGGAGCTCTCTTCTCTTGCACAGGCCGGCAAGATGTCCGTGGCGGTGTCAGGACGGCTGGTGGTTTCTGCGTGTATGTATGTGGGTGTAAGTGGTGATTTTGTGTTTGTGGCGTTACGTTTAGCTGCCAAGCGGAATGCGGACTCCGCGAATTGTAGAAATGGCAGTCTTTTTTCGTCGTCGTTCATGATAGCTGCAATGTCGGATTCAACAAGATTCATTCCTATTTTATATTCAACGTCTAGGCGAGCCGTTTGAAAGCGGGGGCACTCCAAGATAACGTGCCATACTGACTCTTTGACTTCCGCGTCACACTCACATCCAGGGCTGTCTTTCAGCTTGAAACGGTGTAAGTACTCCGCGATGCCACCGTGTCCTGTCAGTACCTGTACTTGAGTGGGCGTCACTTTCGTTTTTCTCACTATCCGGTATGCTTTTTCAACATCCGGGAGGAATTTCTTGGTGACTGACCCAGTGTTAGAGGCTTCATATCTGTCCTGCCACTTGCGGACAGATTCCTCCCTGATCTTTTTCTTGACATAGGACAGGGGGATTTTGTCATAGTCGAAGGCACTGTCATCTCCGAGCGCCGCCGACCTCGCAAGCTCGTCAGCTCGCTCGTTTCCGGTCGTACCGATGTGTGCCCTCAACCAAAACAGTCGTACCTGCCTTCCCTTTTCTCTTATCTCCCCTAAAGATATTTTGATGGCTTTGATTAGGGGGTGGCTCACTTTTGGGTTTCCCAGCAGGTCTAGTGAGGATCTTGAGTCACTAAATATGTTTACGACAGGTTCTGTCCTTGTTTTGACCAGCTGGATGGCCCTGTGTTAGGTTAGGTTAGGTTAGGTTAGGTTAGGTTAGGTTAGGTTGCCCCCCCAATGGGTTCTCGCCTTGTCGTGGCGGGGGGGCTTAGTAACCGTGGCTTGGTCACCCACGGTGAAGCTAAGAGGAGCCCACATGGTCGGCCTGTGGCGACGGGCTGACCCGAGGAGGTCGCTCCGAGTGGGCTACGCAAGCCCACTCCGGACGCGAATAGGAGGACTGCTGGGGGGAGCAGTACGCTGCCCCCCGCAGCCGAGGTGGAGTCGCGGAGGAAGAGGAGTGTAGGTGTATCGTTGCCTCTCTCCCTATCCTCCGCGACTCTGGCGGGGCCGTACCGTCGATGCGGTAATGGTGGACTGCTGGGGGGAGGAGTGAATCGACACTGCTCACCCTGCCCTTCGCAGCCGAGGTGGAGTCGCGGGGGAAGAGGAGTGTAGGTGTTGCGTTGCCTCTCTCCCTGTCCCCCACGACTTTGGCGGGGCCGCACCGTAGATGCGGCGGTGGTGGGGCCGCGGAGGGAGAGGAGTGTTGGTGTGTCGTTGCCTCTCTCCCTATCCTCCGCGGCCGTAACGTGGTTGGCGGCGGAGCCACAGACCAGATCCGCTGCCGGGGCCAGGAAGACTGGTGCTTTCGAGTGCAAGTCTCCTGGCCCCGTGGCCTCCGCGTGGCGGACTCGGGGGGGTTCGTTGCGCGCACAAAGGGGGCCGTGCTGGAAGGCGCGTCCTGTGTTCCGGCGCGCCTTGCTGGGAAGGGGAGTGGGGAGGAGCTGTCCTCTCCCGAGAAGGGGCCGCCGATGTTAGGCGGCCAGCGCCGGTGGGGTCGCGGATGTGTGCGTGAGCGTTCCCGTGGCCCTGCCAACATGCGGCGATGGCGGAACATCATGGGGTTTTAGTCGGTGCAAGTCCGACATAACCCGTCCTTCCCCCCGTGAAGGCGGGTATGCGTTAGGCATTTCCCCATGTAAAAAAAAAAAAAAAAGGTTAGGTTAGGTTCGGTCTTCGAGGCCTGGATGCAGCGACGAGGAGGAAGACTCACCTACCGTCTCACACAGATAATTACCGGGCACGGCTGCTTCGGTGATTATCTGTGTAAGATCGGACGCGAGGCGACGGCGAACTGCTTCTACTGCGGTGGAAGGGACCAGGACTCCGCATCCCACACCCTTTCGGTGTGCCCAGCATGGGAGTCGGAGCGCAGTATCCTGGTCAGCCGAATTGGGTGATCCCCTACCAGAAACGGGGCCTTCGGGGTCGCGGGCAATCGGGGCAGGGGACCTGAACGCCCAGTAAAGCGACCCCGGGGAGGACGATGACTCGATGTGGTCTCGAGTCATCGTGATAGCACCGAGAGAGTGCTGGGGGCAGCGAGTACTGTCCCCGGGTCGGGCTATATATATAGCGATGCGTTAGAGGGGCCACGGTTGCGTTCCGATCGGAGATCCCGTGACCCCTCTTAAGCGCTGATGGAGGCCACCGTGAGGTTTTAGTCGGTAAGAGTCCGACATAACCCGGCTGCACCCCTGGCCAGTCGGGTATCCATGCAGGATTTCCCCACGTAAAAAAAAAAAAAAAAAGGTTAGGTTAGGTTAGGTTAGGTTAGGTTAGGTTTTTTTTTTTTTTTTTATAAATAAAACTATTTCTCCACAGACTGATCGTCCGTGCCTTTTTTAACTTTCTTTTGTTTTATTTTCACTTCATGCAATCTTGTATATTACTGGATTTCTTCTTACTTCTAAGACAGTGAATTATTTGCTTAAATATAAAGACATGCTGCCTTATACTCAATTTTTTTTTTTTGTTGGTTTCTTTCTTTTTTTTTACATTTTTTTTTTATTATTTAATTTTTTTTTTTTTTTAATAATATATATATTTTTTTTTTTATATTCTTTGTATACATTTTCCGCTTTATTATTGTTTCTTATTGACTAAATCCTACCAATGTCAGGTCACGACCGCTGTGTCCCTGTTACGTATAGCCATTTTTAAATTGTAGTCCTTTATTTTGTTTGTCGATGCAGCCATAGCTCGCTGAATCAGGCTTCCTGTTGCATCGTTACAGTCGTCCGCATAGTAGGTGCAGCTAACTTTGTGTCTGGACACTGCCACCACAGCATGCTGGACACTTTCATACAGCTTCAGCTTTTCTGTTACAGTTTTTATAATTATGACATTGTCGTACGTGAGTCCTTGGGACTCATGTACTGTTAACAGCCGTGATCCTGCACCCGACCCGTATCCCATGCTGGTCAGGGATTGCTTCTCTGCCTGTGTAAAGACGAGGTATAGTGTATCTGGGAGGGTGCTTGGTATGAGTGCTCCTGTATACGTCTCCCTTTTCAGAGAGTGCACCAGAGGTTTAGAAGAGTAAATGCCGCTGTAGATCTCTCCCAGGGCATATGCTAAATCCATTGGATTCCGGTGTGTACACAAAAGCTTCTGGTTGATTGTGGTTACCAGGTTTGGCCGAGCGTACTGCATCGTAAAAAGATTCTCCCTATCGATGTAGGGAAGTTGGTTGATGTCACCAATAAGCAGCATTTCTTTTGCCCCGCACAGTTGTGATGCCATCACTATAGCTCCAAAAAGGTTCATGAGAGCCTCGTCGATAATGAGTCTTGTACATCGACCCTTGTCGGACTCTCTTATACCATTCACAAGCAGTGAGGCCATAGTGCGCACTTTTGTCGTGGCGTCGGCGCCGATGCGATTGGCTAGTTTTTCTTTTAGATCTTTTGGTTAGGTTAGGTTAGGTTAGGTTAGGTTAGGTTAGGTTAGGTTAGGTTAGGTTAGGTTAGGTTAGGTTAGGTTAGGTTAGGTTAGGTTAGGTTAGGTTTTTTTTTTTTTAATGTTTTCCACCGAGAGTTACACCACCCTCGATGGGAGTTTATTTAAATTGCCACAGACTTAGTGTCCGTGCCCTTGTTAATTTTTACAAAAATTTTTTTACTTATTCATACGTATTACTTATTGTACTCCTTACTTATACATATTTTAATGTTAAATATTATTATTATTCTTTCGGTTAGTTTCTTAAATAACATTGTTTGTAACTATTACATTTTCAAAAATTTAAGGAAACAGTTATTCTAGCCGTGGAGACTGCCTCGGGAATGTTATTTCTATAGCACTATGCTAGTTGCCCCAATTTCTGATGTTAGATTCTCCACGACTGAGTGGTCCCTGTTTCGGATTGCCATTTTGAGGATGTACTCTTTTATCTTTGCTGTTGATGCAGCCATTGCTTGCTGAATTAGCCTGCCAGTTGCGTCGTCACAGTCGTCCGTGTAGTATACACAACTGACTGTGTGTCTTGACACTGCCACCACAGCATGCTGGACGCTGTCATGTAGTTTTAGTTTACTCGCTGTTGTTCGTATTATTATCACTCTTTCGTATGTGAGACCTTGGGCCTCATGTACGGTGAGCAATTTCGACCCTGTTCCCGACCCGTACCCTTGGCTGATAAGGGATTCCTTTTCTGCCTGGGTGAAAACCAGGTAGAGTGTATTCTGGAGGTTATTAGGTATTTGCTTTCCTGTGTACCTCTCCCTCTTCAGAGAGTGGACTTGGTTTCTGGATGAGTATATGCCACTATATATTTCGTTAAGTGCATACGCCACATCCATCGGGTTCCGGTGCGTACACAGGAGCTCCTGACTTATTGTGGTCACGAGGTTTGGGCGAGTATATCGCATTTCGAAAAGATTTTCGCGGTCGATGAAGGGAAGTTGGTTTATGTCACCGATAAGCAGTATCTCCTTGGCTCCACTTAGCCTTGACGCCATCACTATTGCGCACTCTCTTAGCCCGTTAACTAGAATGGAGGCCGGAGGTTAGGTTAGGTTAGGTTAGGTTAGGTTAGGTTAGGTTAGGTTAGGTTAGGTTAGGTTAGGTTAGGTTAGGTTAGGTTAGGTTAGGTTAGGTTAGGTTAGGTTAGGTTAGGTTAGGTTAGGTTAGGTTAGGTTAGGTTAGGTTAGGTTAGGTTAGGTTAGGTTAGGTTAGGTTAGGTTAGGTTAGGTTAGGTTAGGTTAGGTTAGGTTAGGTTAGGTTAGGTTAGGTTAGGTTAGGTTAGGTTTTTTTTTTTTTTTTTTTTTTAGGAGTTCTTCTCCGAAAGAAATTGCTATCGGTATACAATTTCTCACGGCGCTAGTTACCGCGGTATAACACATGTATCGCTACGGCGCCGTGCAGACGGCGCATCGACGTTCCGCGTATCCCGTGTTATTCACGTAGCATCAGCAGTATGCATATCCATTGTTTCATTTCTTCATTATTTTAATTGTATAATTCATTTATCAGTCTTGACTTAGCTTTAACATTGTAACATACTTGTTTAATAAATATTATAGTTTTTAAAAACATAATTTTTCATCGCCCAAACTTAACTGGCGCAGTCGGTAGGATCGCGGCACTTCCGAGAAAGAATAGAACTCTTCTTCTCGAGGTGAACGGTATTAATCGTTAATTCGCGATCTATATAATAGAGAACCTTCGGGCGATATTCGCGGGACTTCCGGAGCTAAGGAATCCTGTTGCTCGTCAAGACCCGGTGGGAGATGCAGAAGACGCTGTGGTAAGTGCTCATTGACTTCCAAGTTTCCTATGCTATATTTCCTGTCGTTATTTATATATACATATTATTGTGTGTGTTTGTGCGTTCGTCCATAGGCTAAAATCGCGTTTGGCTTTCGTACTATTTTTTTTTCTCTTTTTTATTAACACTTGTGTCTACTTATATAAACTAGTATCGTTATATATTAGTAACACAAAATGGCTTTTAAAGATTGCGATAACTTTAAATTCATTACGGATTTAATGCCGAGATACGACGGCAATCCAAAGACGTTGAATTACTATATTAGAGAAGTAGATAATATTTTAAATTTAGTGGAAGAGCCAGCTAGGCATCATCCTTTAGTTCTATCTTTAGTTAAAAGTAGGTTAAGCGGCCCAGCAATAGACGCCATTGCATACGAGGAAAATCTAACTTCATGGGCTAGTGTCAAAAATGCGTTAACAAGACGGCTAGGCGAACCCAGAAACGAGATTCAAGTGATGCAGGAGCTTACGCGCATGCGTCGCCTCAAATCTGAAGACGCGGATAGCTTTGGAAAACGATTAAGGGAAATGTTAGATACCTTATATACCGTAGGCAAACATTCAGACAAAAGTTATTATGAGAACATGGTTATAGAACAATACACGAACCAATTAGATTTTAATGTATCGATAGGTGTAAGGATAGCAAAACCAGTAACGCTAGAATTAGCAATAGTAGCTGCTAGGCAGGAGGAAGGTAGACTAGCATATAGTAGGAATTACAGTAGCAACTTTCCATCTACGTCACAACCGAAGAATAAAATTGAAGTTCATAAACCTAGTTCACAAGGCCACCCGTTTAGGCCATATACTAACCAACCCTTACAACATCTGATAACACCAAACTTCGTACCACAACAAAATAATCTAAACCCAGAACAACGCCAGCAGTGGGTGCAATCTATGTTACCATGGAAGAACCGCTCCAACAACACAGGTAATTTTAGAAATTCTGGTAATTTTAGAACTCAGCCGAATATTCCACAACAACAAGTTAATCCTCCTCAGAAAGTATCTGATGTCACTATGAGATCGGTAGGTAAACCTCAAAAACCACAGTTTGTGTCCGAGGAATTATTCTATACCCCCAACGAGGAATACTTTAGTGAAGGAGAGCAACAAAACTTCAACGCCACCGAATATTACGACGACTATCAGAATCAAGATGACACAGCGGTAAGTAACAATCAGAATTTTATCGCGGACAGCGAGCTAGACGACCAGGGATAGTCAAGCTCAACCATCACGACAAAGACCACTTACCCTACATCCAGCTGCCCGAATACAAAGGTAAGTTTCTTATTGATACTGGGGCATCACGGTCAATGATTTCACCAGACGTAATCTTTGGTACATTTCTCGAGTATTGTGTAGAACGCGAACCTTTCGAAGTCAAAACTGCACATGCTAAAACCAGACACGAATACGTAGCACACCTTCCTTTACCACCAGCCTTTAATAGCGATATCACACATAAATTCCTGTTATTCGATTTTGACCCTAAGTATAAAGGACTTATAGGTTTAGATTTATTAAAAACGTTGTCAAGTAATATAGATTTAAAGAATAAAATATTACATACAGCAACAGCGAGTATACCTATATACTTTGATTATCCCATTAGAAAAATTAAAATAGAACCAAGATGCGAAAAGTTAATTACGGTAAAGACTAATTATATAGATGGACAATATCTTCACGACGATTATTGTTGGTCGAACGGCTTAGAGTCACCAGCCGCAATAGTCTCTGTAAAGAACGGTATTTTTAAAACTAGCGTAGTAAATTACACAGATGATCAGAAAGTTATATCTAATAAGACCCATATTAACTTAGAACCATTTGCAAATACTGTACAAAACAATCACAGATGCAGACTTAACAATCTCAACGTACACACCAACATTGACGCAGAGTTACAGGAGAACGTAAAGAAAATTAGGACACAACATATGAACGAAGAGGAAAAGCGGGAAATTAATAAAATATGCTTTCAATATAGAGACCTATTCTATTCAGAAAACATTCCATTAACGTTTACTCACGCTGTTAAGCACGAACTTAGGCTTACCGATGATAAACCTATTTTCGTTAGGAGTTATAGACAAGCCCCTCAGCAGCGTAAAGAAATAGGCAACCAGGTAGACAAACTGTTGAAGCAAGGAATCATAAGGGACAGTATTTCTCCTTGGTCCTGCCCTGTTCATATAGTTCCAAAAAAACCAGATGCTTCCGGTAAGGTCAAATGGCGTTTAGTTATTGACTATAGGAGACTTAATGATCGTATTGTAGAAGATAAATACCCTCTCCCCAATATACATGACATTTTAGACCGGTTAGGCAGAGCACAATACTTTTCCACACTCGATCTTGCAAGCGGGTACCATCAAGTAGAGATGCACCCAAATGACATTGAGAAAACAGCATTCTCGACCGAAAAAGGGCACTATGAGTTTCTTAGAATGCCCTTCGGATTAAAAAATGCCCCAAGCACGTTCCAAAGACTCATGGACCACATATTAAGAGGCATAGATAATGTGTATACCTATCTAGACGACGTCATCATCATCTCTACATCGTTACAAGACCATGTAGATAAACTAAGACAAGTCTTTGAACGGTTTAGGCTACATAACTTAAAGATTCAATTAGACAAATCAGAATTTCTTCAAAAACATGTTAAGTTCTTGGGACATGAATTAACGGACCAAGGACTTAAACCAAATAAAGATAAAATTAAGGCAGTTTTAGATTTCCCCCTCCCACAGTCACAAAAGGACGTTAAAGCCTTCTTAGGTCTAGTAGGCTATTATCGTAAATTTATCAAAGATTTTGCCAAACTTACAAAACCAATGACCATCTGCTTAAAAAAGGGTAATAAAGTTGTTCATACCCCGGAGTTTGTAGAATCCTTCGATAAATGTAGGCAGATATTAACGAACGACCCAATTCTCCAATACCCAGACTTTGATCAGCCTTTTATCCTTACGACTGATGCTTCAGACGTCGCATTAGGCGCTGTTTTATCACAAGGGACCGTAGGATCCGATAAACCAGTTGCGTACGCATCTAGAACCCTCTCAGATACAGAATCTAGATATTCCACCATCGAAAAGGAGTTACTCGCCATTATATGGGCTATCAAATATTTTCGACCTTATCTTTATGGCCGTAAATTCACTATTTACACTGACCATCGTCCACTTACCTGGTTAATGTCATTAAAAGATCCAAATTCAAAGTTAACTAGATGGCGTTTAAAATTAGCAGAGTATGATTATAAAGTCGTATACAAGAAGGGTAGACAGAATACCAACGCAGATGCGTTATCAAGGGTCAAAATATTCCATAATAGCATAGAGTCTTTAGCTGTAAACTTTGACGATAATGAAGACGACCAATTAATAGGCAGAATATTTGATAATGCACGTAGGGAAGCTGAGGGACAAGTAAATAACGATAATGTGAGCAATAGTGTCCCAATCTCGCAGACAGACGTGGAGTCCGATAGCATGAGCGTGGTTACGATAGATCGGGAACAACTAATATCTACCAATCACACTCAACCTGATAATGAGAATCGCGGAATACCCATTGTAGCCGAGGCAATAGATAGACAATTGAAACAGTTTCACATAAGATCTACACCTGGAACTACATATAGAGTCGATAATAGGTCCACCAACTCTCGATGCGTTATTAAAGACGTTTTTATTCCGATAAACAACACGGAACAAGAAATTATTCGATTTTTAAAAGAACATACAATAGCCGATCGAGTTTTCCATTGTTACTTCCATAACGAAGAATTATATCATGCATTTGCTAGAGTCTACACTACCGTTTTCAATGAGAGAGGTCCAAAATTATTAAAATGTACGTTACGTGTAACATTAGTAGAAAATAAAACCGAACAACAAGAGTTAATAAAGAAGTATCACGAGGGTAAAACTATACACCGTGGTATACAGGAAACTTATAAACAACTACATAAAAACTATCACTGGCCTAATATGCTACTTACAATACAGACATACATAAACCAATGTGAAACTTGCCTCAAGGCCAAATACGAACGTAACCCCTTAAGACCACCCCTAGCTCTTACCGAGACACCTACAAAACCCATGCAACAACTTTTCATGGATTTATATTCTACAGGAGGAGCAACCTTCCTAACCATAATAGACAATTTTTCAAAATACGCTCAAGCCATACCGTTATCAGCGTGTAGTAGTGTACACATAGCAGACTCACTATTACAATTCTTCTCAATACTAGGTTTACCTCATAAGATTACCACTGATTCAGATAGTAAGTTTGATAACGATGTAATAAAGGAAATATGCGCCTCCCATGGTATTAACATACACTTTACAACACCGTACAATCCTAACTCCAACTCTCCAATTGAACGATTTCACTCGACAATAGCAGAAATTATTCGTATACAAAGAATGACAAATAAGGACGACCCCATACAAACTCTCATGAGATATTCGGTTATAGCTTATAATAATGCTGTTCATTCAGCAACAGAATATACTCCACATGAACTACTTTTCGGTCATACAGCTTCACGAAACCCCTTAGAGCTATCTTATACAAAGGAATTTTACCAAGATTATGTCCTTAAACATCGCATGAACGCAGAAGCGGTACAGGAGTGTGTGTCAGCACATACGTCTAAAAATAAGGAACAGGTAATAGCAAAACGCAACCAGGATGCTGAGAGTATAAGTTTTAAGGTAGGTGAAGTAGTATTTAAGCAAGTAGCCAAGACAGCACGCAACGACAAAACCAAGCCTGTATTTAAAGGACCATACAAAATAATTCACTTACACCCGAACAATGTCGCTGAAATTATAGGTAATCACCCTAACTCTAAGTCTATTAGAGTTCATTATAAATTACTACGGAGACCTCATCTTGTTGCAGGGCCGTCGTCACAGGAACCTTCCTGCTCTACACAACAGCCAATGTAAATATAAAGCCCGTAGATAACACGAACGGTATCCTCCTATTAAGGCAAGGACAGATTAAAATACAAATCGACTCCTTTAGCATAGCCTGTGTATATAACTTAACAGATGTACACCTTACAGCAACTAAGCTTATGGCATTATATGCTGGTGTTATAACAGCTGAAACACAAGCAGCATCTAACGAATTACATAAGGCATATAGAGACCAAATTAGCCATACCCTAGATATAATAAGTAGGAAATTAACATTTATAACTCCTAGAATTAGAACTAAGCGAGGTCTTATTAACGGATTAGGTACGGTAGTTAAAGCCATTACGGGAAATCTGGATAGTCAGGATGCAATGAAATTTGAAAGCGAAATTAATGACCTAAGAAATCACGTTAGTAAAACTAGAACTCTACAAAGGCAATCGCTCATATTAGCAGAGAGTACTATCACAGAATTTAGTAGTCAACTTAATAAAATAAATGAAAATCAAAAGAAATTAGTAAGAGCTTTACAAAATGCATCTAGTGTATCTAACACCGTTATGACTCAGTTAAATTTCTTAGATATGTATGTTCAAATAGATTTTAGTTTGCAATTATTATTAGATAAATTAATGATATTGGAAGATGCTATGTCCTTCTCTCAGTTAGGTGTAATGCACCCTAGTATTATAAGCCCTCAAAATTTAATTGTAGAAATGAGAAACTTACAAAAAATATTTTCAATTAAACCCGTGGCAGATATAAGTGTTAATAACATACATACGTTAGAACGATCGATTAATGTTAAAGCATATAGCACAGAACACTCACTTACATTTATTCTAGAAATCCCTTCGGTCGATCCCAATATGTATGATCTGATCCACCTGTACTCCATCCCAGATAAAAATAACCTTACAATTATCCCAAAATCCAAATACCTAGTACTTGGAAGCGAAGAGTACACTTACCTAGATGAAAACTGTCGTCGCATCAACGATGAAGTGCAGCTGTGCAAATCCCTTACAACAAGAACAGTAGATGCTTCAGATGATTGCATCACCTCGTTGATCCGTCACCAAGAAGCCAAGTGCGCGTATGCCCGAATGGATTTAAATAGAGGTAAAATTCAAAAAATAAATGAAAATACCTGGTTAGTAATTACCACAAAAGAAGAAGTATTAAGAACACAATGCGGAACTAGAACCGAATATAAAAGAATAACAGGAGTTCATCTAGTTACTCTGACAGACAACTGCCGAATTCATCTAATGAATACAACTCTTCAAACCCATTTCAAAACTGTATTTGTCAACGAAGTGATCCCGGTACCTAAAGGACAAGACATACCTCAAGAATCCGTTAGATATGATCTCAAACTACAAGACATATCTCTGGACAGCATACATGAACTGATTAATAAAGCTGAAACCATAAATGAGGAAGATCATCTCAACTGGTCCACTATTATGGCTACTCCAAGTTGGACGACCCTATTCCTGTACGCCATCGGAATTACATTAGCTGTTTGGAAGATATACAAATGGAAGTCAGGAAGAACGAAAAAAAGGACTGAAAGTAGCGAGGACGCTACTGAAAGTTGCAAATTGCACTTTCATCTTAAGGAGGGAGGAGTTACCGCGGTATAACACATGTATCGCTACGGCGCCGTGCAGACGGCGCATCGACGTTCCGCGTATCCCGTGTTATTCACGTAGCATCAGCAGTATGCATATCCATTGTTTCATTTCTTCATTATTTTAATTGTATAATTCATTTATCAGTCTTGACTTAGCTTTAACATTGTAACATACTTGTTTAATAAATATTATAGTTTTTAAAAACATAATTTTTCATCGCCCAAACTTAACTCGCTTGGTACACGTGATTTTTTTTTTTTTTTTTTTGCTATTTTGGTTAAATTTGTTGAGCTTATGTTTGCCATCGCTCTTGTTGTTACTTATATATACTTTTTAGTTAGGTAAGTTTTATAGGATGTTGTTCGCATATACATTGTGTATATAAAAGATGTTGCTAACAATATTACAATGGCAAACTTTGTCATAGATATATTGATACGTTTTTATGTGTTCATATATATATATGCTTTAATTTATATATATAAATAATAATTAAACGTTTTCGTCGTTAAACATTATAGTGTTTCGCAGTAGTGGTAATTTGTTAAGACTAGTAAAAGCGTTATACTTATAAGAAAATTTAGAATAACCTTAAAATATTATCTTAAATTATATATTATATACTTAAATTATATCTAATTAAAATGTAACATATTACTAAGAATTATATCTTACAGTACTTATAAACTAGGTTTAGTTACTATTATACTTATATCTACGAACGAATTATTTGAACAATGTGAAATAAGAAATGATGGACTTGACTAATCAGTTGCCTGAACCGACACTATTGCTAGTGCTGGTATTGTTAAGGTCTTTTAACTTATGTACTATACAATTTATGTGCGCTTTAAATGTTTCTCTGGTGGTCTCTTTACTAACAACTTCTAATAAAATATACGGCGGAATCCTCATTGCAATGCATGCGATTTCATGATTCGATCTTGTTTTACTAAAGACGGGGCAAGTTTGTATGAGGTGTTTCATTGACTGAACACTTGAGTTGTCACACGGGCACTTATCGTCGGTTGTTATTTTAAAACGAAACAGGTATTCCTTGTGATAGCCATGATTACTGAGAAACTGTGTTATTGCGAAATTAGGTTTAAGTGAATTTACTATTTTAGTGAGTGTGGCGAACGTGGGGCATAAAGATTTAGTGTATAAGCATTTGTTATCTTGATTATAAAACTGGCCCATTTCGTTTTCAGTGCGTTGGCGATTCAAATACCTTACACTACTCATTGGAAATATGGCGTATTCGTAGGATCGATGGGAAGCTGCCGCACTTTTAGCTGCAGCGTCTGCTTCGTCGTTACCTGGAATTCCTGAGTGTCCTTTTATCCAGAAAAGTGTGACGGTTATGTTAAGTGTTTTACATTGGTGTAAAGCTTCGTGTATGGATACAACTATGGAGTTATGGCTGTCGGAATTCGTAATTTCTTGTAGCCCGGATTTACTATCGGAAAGTATATATACTGGAGTGATGTTTTTCTGGACAATCCACCGACAGGATTTCAAAATTGCAAGAAGTTCAGCTTGGAATACCGAGCATGCGTTGTGCATTTTATATGGTTAGGTTAGGTTAGGTTAGGTTAGGTTAGGTTAGGTTAGGTTAGGTTAGGTTAGGTTAGGTTAGGTTAGGTTTTTTTTTTTTTTTTTTTTTTTTTTTTTATTAGGTTTGCCAGAATTTTGAGTATTCTTAAATAATGCAATATGCTAATGGTATACAAGTTGCAATATTCAAATTGATTATTATTTTTAAAGTATTTTGGTACGCTTTTTGCTTATTTTTAGGTATTTCTGTTGACTTATATTCATGTCAAAGATTTTGGCATTTTAAATCAATTGTTAAACTTTTTTAACGCTTTTACAATATATTCTATATGTTTTATAAAAGTTTTTGTTGTAGTTTCTTTTTGTACGATTTCAGTGAGGTTATATGGGTTTATTTTTAAATTGATTGAGTTTATTTCATGGTCCAGTCTAGTAGAATTAAATTTGGGGCATTGCTTTAGTAGGTGGATGATAGTTTGTGGTGTGTTGTTGTCACATGGACACTTATCATTCGTTGTTATCTTAAATCTATTCAGATAGCTTTTATGGAAGCCATGATTTGTAAGAAATTGAGTTACGTGAAAGCTTGGTTTGATTTTTTCTAGTACCACACTAAGTGATTCGTATGTAGGACACAAGGTTTTGGTATATGTGCAGTTTGAAATATCATTGTAATAAGCTTCGGCGGCCGCTTTGAGAATGTTATTGTGTGTATATTTTACGTAGCTAATGGGAAATTTGGAATAATCCGGTGCTTTATTTAAGTTTGTGGCCAATTTCGCCGCCGTATCTGCTAACTCGTTTCCGATGATACCATTGTGAGATTTCGTCCACACAAATTTGATAGATTGATTATGGGATTTAGCTTCACTTACATTGCGGTGGATTTTTACTACTAATGGATTGTTGGTATCTGGGTTACTTATCTCTAAAAGGCTTGATTTACTATCGGAAAATATTACAAAATTGATTAATTTACTATTAAGAATCCAGTTACTCGCTTTAAGAATTGCAAACAATTCAGCTTGGAAGACTGAACAAGTGTCGTGTAATTTATATTTTTTAGTGATGTTTAGTCCTTCAGATGAAAGGACCACAAACGCTGCGCCAACTCCTTTTTCACTCTTACTTCCATCCGTGAAGATACTTGATGTAGAACTTTCGATGTGTTGATTAACATCTTGTTGAGAAGCAGATTCATAAAATTGAAGACGCTTTCTTTTGGATGGATGTGGGAGTTCTGCCGGTGATGATGGGATTTCTAATTTAATATCTGTAGGAAGATATTTAGAAGTCTGTTTACGCTTTGTGGTTTCTAAGTCTGCAAATGTTTGAATTTTAACATGTAAAGGATGGAGTTCTGCAAGTGAAATAGCTGCTGTAGTGCTGATTGTTCGGAATCCTCTTATAATTTTTATTGAAAAGTTACGCTGTAGTGAGAGTAGGCGTTTTTCGACATATTTGTATTTCAGAGCTGGACTCCAAATACTTGCTGCATAGCAAACGATTGGTTCTATAACAGCAAGATAAATGGTACGTACGTTTTCCGGATTTATCCCCCAAGTGGGTTTTATATATTTGATTAGTTTCAGAAACAGGTTGTAAGATTTATTGATTGTGGATTCTGCGTGTTTAATGAAATTTAATTTTTGGTCTATGATGACTCCTAGGTACTTTATTTGACGGGCGAATTGTAGTGGTTCTTTATTCAGAGCTATTTGACATTTACGGGCTTTGTTTGTAAAGGGTATTATTTGTGTTTTATTAGGGTTAAATTTAAGTTTTACGGAATTCCCCCATTTTGCTATTGAAGTAAGTGCTTCATTGGTAATGCTTTCAAGAGTGTGTGTGTCTTTTGAATAGGTGATTAATAGGAGGTCGTCTGCAAAGGCCTGTAGATGACACCCATGGGGTAACTCAGATGTTAAGAGCTCGTCTAGAATTAGGTTCCATAGCATTGGACCGCACACTGAACCCTGGATGCATCCGCGGGACATAGTTTTAGATGCCGAACTGTCAGCAAAATCGAGCTTGACTTCTCGATTTTGGATGTAATTTTGTAGCAATTTAAATATGTTACTGGGACACTTAACGACATTAAGCCTATGAAAGAGCGCCGGCCACCAAGCGTTGTCAAAAGCCGACTGTATGTCCAGGGAGATAGCCATGGTTTGCATTTTATTTGTTCTGGCGTCTTGAATTACATCTAGTGCTTTTTTAATAGCGAGTGTTGTTGATGTTTGCTCCCTGAAACCAAACTGCAGAGAACTCATGGCGCCAGTAGTGTGTAAGTGATATGTGAGTCGCTTAGTTATCAATTTTTCTAGAGCCTTTCCGAACACTTTTATTAGCCCTATTGGTCTATACGAGGAGGTGTTAAGTTCGGTACTGTTAGCTTTTGGGATGATTTTAACGTATGCTACTTTCCAAGTCACTGGAAAGTAACCTAGCTGCAGGCACCTATTCATTATCTTCGTTATAACAGTAGGAAAGGACTCAGCAAAATTAAAGCAAATATCTGCGGTGAGATGATCTAAGCCGGGAGACTTTTTGGGGTTCATGGACTTTAACGAATCCAGAACTTCTTCTGCAGTAAATGGAGTATCGGGTGATGTCGTGGGTATTTTAGAACAGAGATTACGAAGATGTATGTGCCTTGGACATGTGTCGGGTTCATCATCGGGAAAATACTCATTCAGAAAGGTCTCTGCAGTTTCTTGTGTGGTTGAAGTGTAGTGACCGGCTCTAGTTTTAAGCGTTACAGGTGGACGTGTTAATGGTGTGGTCTTGAGTAGCCGATTAGTGACACTCCATACGTCTTCTTTTCCCTGTTTATTGCAGAACTCTCTAAAGTGTTCCGTGGATGCCCTTGTAATGGCTTGCGAGTATTCGGTTTTTAAATTATCTTTTTCTGTTAAAGCGTCGGTTAAAGATCTTTTACTGCGTTTTAATTGCTGTATTTTATGATGATTTTTAATGACTTTTTGTTTTAATTCTTCCAGACTGTCATTCCACCACGGCGCCCGGTTTGTCCCACTACGTTTTTTGGGGAAGAGCTTATCGCAGACTTTTTGGATGGCCGTTGTTAATTTAATTATATGTTCTTCTAACTGGATAGTGTTAAGTGATTCTATGTCGATGTCAATGTCGAAACTTTCAATTATTTCGTTTTTAAATTTTTCTGCAATATGTTCCCATTTTATATTTTGTGTATTATATTTGAATGTCGACAGCTTTTTTGATTTAATTATAGAGTTTCTAACAGTGGGCAACTCGAATATGATTCCGTTATGGCTTGAAGATGGACTGGCGTCAAGTACGACTTTCCAGTTAGTGATTTGATTTGGCTGTGAGTTGGAAGTCAAAGTGAGGTCAATGATCGATTCGCGATGAACGCCGTGTGTAATCGTTTCAAATGTTGGCACTGTGTCCGTGCTAATGACGTTGAGGTTATTAGTAATGATTAAATCTACAACGGTATTACCTCGTCGGTTTAGCGCGGAGGGATCCCCATAAGGGGTGCCAGCCATTGAAGTCTCCACAAATTATGTGGGTGTAGTTCCCTGTTTTGTGTAGAAAGAGCTCGAGGGCATTAATGGTGTTAATCTCATCGTGCCGCGGTTCAACGTATACGCTAATGAGGAATAATTTTCCTCCGCTGGTAGTAATTTGAACAATACAAAGATTGGATGTAGAGTACTCTGAAATACCCAGAGTACCGCCTATATTTTGCTTAAGAAGAATACAGGCTTTAACGTGACGGTCAGTTGGAAATTGGTGTATATTGTATCCAGGACAAGCATTCATGCTAATATTTTTTCCAATATACGGTTCACTGATGAATACTACATCGTATTCATTATCATTTATATATTTATACATTTCGTGTGTCGCTGCGTAGCCTCTGTCTAGGTTTATTTGTAAACATTTTAGTGGTGCGAGATTTTTTGGTTCTGTTTTATTTTTCGTTTAATAACCATAATCGGTTCTGTTTTTGCAGTTTTCAATTTGCTTCTGGATGCGAGGGCAGCGCAGCGACGTAGCGCTATGTTTGGTATTTAGTTTAAGGTTATATTTTTTACAATGTGATATACAGTTAGAACAGTTTAGTTTGGTCTCATCTTTTTTTACAGGGCAATCTTTGTATAAGTGTTCGGCGGAGGAGCAGTGGGAGCAAATTATTGTTTCATCTGGGCAGTGTTTTTTTGTATGACCAAATTGTAGGCATTTGTAGCACTGGAGAAATGCTGGGTAGTCCTCTACATGCACACGTTGGTGATCAATATTAATTTTTTCTAGTTCTATTATGGCTCTCCAGACAGCAGGAGTTACCATAAAGACGGCGTTGTACAACTTACTATTTTTGTTATTGCGCATAAATCGGAACGTAATGTCTTCAGGTGAATTTATGAGATTTTTGACGGCTGAATTTTGATTAATAAGAATGTCTTTGAGTTCCGATGATGGCGTTTCGCTATAAATTCCCTTCAGTATGACCATTGGTTTTAGTTTTTTGGCGATATCAGCATTTACATGACTTTCAGGGTGTTTTATGGCATCAAGAATCTCATTCCTCTGTTCGATGTTGTCGAATTCCACCCTTATTTTGTGATTGGAAACAGGTTTTACCTCTGCAGGAGCGAATGTGTAGTTTTTGAACTTCACACTTTTCCGCCACGCATTTACTGTCTCTTGTGAGGTGGATACGGGCAGCTTTGCGCTTACAATTATGGCAGGTTTTGTGACAGGTACGGATGGTTTTGCCTGAACTTTTTTAGTTTTAGTCATGTCGGCGTACGAGGGCCCTGTTAAATTAGAATTAAAAATTCGTGAAGTATATATTTGTGGAGCCTGTGTAATATGCGGTTGAGTAAAGTTAACATTTTGGAGTTTAGCAAACTCTTCTTTAATTGTAGATCTAATAAGGGACACAGTTTTGTTTTCGGCGGTTGACGTTGAAACCAGCAAGACATTTTTGACTTGTTCGTGTAATTGTTGTGAACTGCGCTTAATTTCGTCCAGTGACTTTTTTATGTTGTCCTTATTAGTGCGGGTGACGCTTCTGTTGCCGTCTAAGTTCTGCAGAATCAATTTTGTGTGTTCCATAATTTTTTTAATGAATTCGTCATTAAAATTAGAGTAAGAGTCAGAATTCGCTTCCTCAAACTCATCATCTGTCATACCGGCTATTTCCTCAACCGGAATGACCTCCTGAGCCATATTGTGGCTGCCAAGGACATCAGAAGCAATTTCGGTGGGGGTCGTCATTTCGATGGTCGTATTTTACCTAAGCAAGAGAAAGTGGGTGGGCGGGGGGGGCGATTTTTCGCTAAACTGTGTGTTTTCTGTTTCAGGTTTCGCCGGGAATGACGTTTCTGATGCGGGGCGGACCTAATGAGAGCAAAATCGACGAATAAATCGAAGATTTGGACGAAATCGAAAATATTTTAAAAATACGTAAGTCTAAAAGTAGAAAATGCAAATTTATACAAGAAAATGGCACAAATCGGCCTCGAATTGCTTACAAGACTATAGAAAACAATTAATACTACTTAATTAATATGATAAATGAAGATTATTGTCTAAGAGGGTGGTTGTATGACATGAATTACGTTAAAAATTGTGAATTCAGTGGTCTACCACTATACCTCGGTTTGAACGAAAAATACGATTTTTCGCTAAACTGTGTGTTTTCTGTTTCAGGTTTCGCCGGGAATGACGTTTCTGATGCGGGGCGGACCTAATGAGAGCAAAATCAACGAATAAATCGAAGATTTGGACGAAATCGAAAATATTTTAAAAATACGTAAGTCTAAAAGTAGAAAATGCAAATTTATACAAGAAAATGGCACAAATCGGCCTCGAATTGCTTACAGGACTATAGAAAACAATTAATACTACTTAATTAATATGATAAATGAAGATTATTGTCTAAGAGGGTGGTTGTATGACATGAATTACGTTGGTTAGGTTAGGTTAGGTTAGGTTAGGTTAGGTTAGGTTAGGTTAGGTTAGGTTAGGTTAGGTTAGGTTAGGTTAGGTTAGGTTAGGTTAGGTTAGGTTAGGTTAGGTTAGGTTTTTTTTTTTTTTTTCCCCGCTCTTCTTTTTTTTTTTTTTGTGATAATAGTATGCTGCTATCGATATACAGCTTACTAAAATCAGTATGTTTTGGATTATTTGTGCTCTCTTAGATTGTTGTTTATTTTCATTGTTTATATTCACGTGTTATTGAAATTTTTAAGTGTTTTGATGATTCTGTTGATATGTTTGATAAAGGTGCTTTTTGCTGTTTCTTTTTGGACTACTTCGCTAATTTCATATGGATTAATTTTTAAATTATTGCAAACTATTTCGTGGTCTATTCTTGTGCTATTATATTTTGGACATTCTTTAATCAGATGATTAATGCTTTGGGTTGAGTTATTATTGCAAGGACATTTGTCATTGTCGGTTATTTTAAATCTAAATAGGTATTCTTTGTGAAATCCATGGTTAGAAAGTATTTGTGTGATCTGAAAGTCGGGTTGCATTTGTGTTATGACGTTTTTAAGTGAGTCGTAAGTTGGGCACCATGTTTTCAAAAAGGTGCAGTTGTTGGGATTATCGTAATATGATGCGGCTGTTAATTTGGCCTCATCATCGTGTTGTTGTTTTACGTAGCTTATTGGGAATTTTGCATAGTCAGGTGCCTTATTTTGTCGAGAGGCTGCCTTTGCTGCTCTGTCGGCCATTTCATTTCCTATAAAACCTGCGTGTGATTTGATCCAATGTAATTTAATTATTTTGTTTTGTGATTTTGCTTGTGCAATTTTGGCGTGAATATTTACAACGGTGGGGTTATGGGTTTCTGAGTTTTTAATTTCTTGAAGACTTGATTTACTATCAGAGTAGATATTTGTTGTTGGATGTGTGTTCTTCAGTATATAATCACACGCGTTTAGTATGGAGAACAGTTCGGCCTGAAAGATTGAGCATGTGTTGTGCAGTTTATATTTCCTTACTACCGTTTCTCCTATGGGTGGGAAAACTACATATGCTGCGCCTACACCTATATTGCTCTTGCTGCCATCAGTGAATATGTTGCAAGACGTTCTTTCGTAATCTTGCGCGGATTGTTCTTCGGTTACGACTGTTTCAAAATCTATATTTAATCTTAAGGAGGGGTGTGGGAGTTCTGCAGGTTTTGCTAGGGTTTCAAGTTGTATGTCTGAGGGTAGGTATTTTGAAGTTTGGTGGTGTTTTGTATTCTCAACATCTGCTATTGCTCGAATTTTGATGTGTATAGGCTGAAGTTGTGCTAAAGAAATCGCTGTTGGAGTGCTGATTGTACGAAATCCTCTTATCATCTTAATCGAGAAGCAACGTTGAAGGGATAGAAGGCGTTTTTCAACGGATTTATAATTTAAGGCGGAGCTCCAGATGCTGGCGGCATAATGGATGATCGGTTCTATGACATTTAAATATATTGTCCGTACGTTTTCGGGGTTGATTCCCCAGGTTGGCTTGATGAATTTAGCAAGTTTGTGGTAAAGGTTAGGTTTAGGTTAGGTTAGGTTAGGTAGGTTAGGTTAGGTTAGGTTAGGTTAGGTTAGGTTAGGTTAGGTTTAGGTTAGGTTAGGTTAGGTTAGGTTAGGTTAGGTTAGGTTAGGTTAGGTTAGGTAGGTAGGTTAGGTTAGGTTAGGTTAGGTTTAGGTTAGGTAGTAGGTTAGGTTAGGTTAGGTTAGGTTAGGTTAGGTTAGGTTAGGTTAGGTTAGGTTAGGTTTAGGTTAGGTTAGGTTAGGTTAGGTTAGGTTAGGTAGGTTAGGTTAGGTTAGGTTAGGTTTTTTTTTTTTTTTTTTTTTTTTTTTTTTTTTTTTTTTTTTTTTTTTTTTTCAATTGTATGTTTCGCTTTTGTTTCCTCTGACATGGAGATCAGAGATTTTTCATAGCAATACACGGTATGTAACTTTTTTTTTTTTTTTTTTCTTATACCTTATTCTTATGGATTAGCTTGTCTGTATGACATTTGTCTCACAAACTTTTTTTTTTTACAACTAACACACCCTATACTACATTTAATTCTAGTACTACTTTTTTTTTTTTTTTTTTTTTTTCTATTTTACATTGTTAATAATTTATTACCTAAGCATCTTTTATTACATATATTCATCTTTTTTACTCATATTCTATGTATAAGCTATATATTACTATTCTAATATACATTATACATATTTTTACACTTTTTTTTTTTTTTTTTTCTTTACTTTTCATTTTTTTTTTTTTTTTTTTTTCTTTCTTTTTGTTTTTTTTTTTTTTTTTGTTTGTTTTTTTTTTAATCTTATTTACTTTATTTATCAATATTTATTACTATTGTGTTTTATTTCTACTAATTACTTGCTTAACTACATTTGTACAGTATTCTATGAATTCATCTCTACTATTCTTATCTACTAATAGACTACTCAAGTTTTCTACATTTACACTCTTTTCCACTTTCATTTCTAATTCAATTCGTTTTATTTCATGTATAGGACATTCCACCAACAAGTGTAGCACGGTTTCACTGTTATTAGTATCACAGGCGCAAGCGGGACTCATTTTACATTTAAATCTGGTCAAATAGTCGGAGAAACCTCCATGACCAGTCAAGACTTGTGTTAGTAGTGGTGTAATGCGAAGTTTTCTAATCAACTTATATGCTAGCTCTGCGTTCGGTAAAAACATTTTTGTCACCCCCTCCTGTCTCTCCTTCCACATACCTCTTGTTCCAGATCTGAATCGTTTCGCTTCTTATAGTTCTTTTTATATATGAGACCGGACATCTGTCATACTCTGCCCTAGTCTTTTTCTTTAACGCAGCCGTTTTCGCCAACTCATCGGCTCTCTCATTGCCTGCTATCCCCACGTGTGCTTTTACCCAAAACAGCTTTACTTTTTTATTTTGTTCTTTAATTTTACTTAAGTTTTGTTTTATACTATATGCCAAGGGATGAAAATTTTTTTTTGCGTTCAGGGTTTCTAATGCCGACTTGGAATCACTCAAGATGTTAAATTCTTCTCCCCTATTCCTGATTACAAATTCTGTTGCCTGATACAGTGCATACATTTCCGCCTGATATACAGTACAGAAATTTTCCAATCTATATTTCTTTTCAATAATTTCCTTACCATCTTTCCAACCTGTTAATGCGGCTCCTACTTTACCTTCTATTTTACTACCGTCTGTGTATATACATAAAACTTCACTATGATTTTCTCTGTATATATCAGACTGCTCCTTTTCTATTAAATTAATTTCAATCTCTTCTTCTTTGCTAGGATGCATTACTTCTGTAAATAGTACCTTTTCCTCCACTTTCCTATCTCCTAAGATTCCTTGTTGCGGCTTTCCTCTCTTAGCTTCATATAAGCTGGCAGCTTCTTTTATTCGGAGATCCAACGGTAATAGTCCCGTCAAAATTAACGCAGAATTTAACGAGACCGTTCTATATGATCTGCAAATTTTTGCGCAAACCCTCTTTGTAAAGCGTTTAGAAATTTTTAATTTTAATTTTTTTCGACTGCTTTTGCCCATACGCTAGCAGCGTACATAACAATTGGCTCAACCACTGCGACGTATATGGTTCTGATGACCTCCGAATTAAGTCCCCAGTAAATTTTTGCTGATCGTGAAAGTTGTTTATATATATTTGTGACTTTTCTACATACATAACTTACATGGCTGTGAAAAGTCATTTTTTGATCTATAATTAGTCCTAAAATTTTGCACTCTTTAACTAATTTAATTTCTGTACCCCCCATGTACAGTTTTGGAATATCGTATTTTAGTTTTTGGGTTATTAACATAGCGTTAGTTTTGTTTGCAGCAAATTTTAATTTATTATTTATTCCCCATTCGTAAACATGCGCTAATGTTGAGTTGATTTCATTTTGTATTTCATCGACTTTTTTTCCGGAGAACACCAAAACCACATCGTCCGCAAAAGCCTGGCAATATATTCCTCTCTCATCCATACTATCCAGTAAGGAATCCAGTAGGACATTCCAAAATGTGGGTCCCCCAATGGAGCCCTGGACACATCCCTTTGTTGTTTCCCTTAACACTTCTTTTCCAGCGTATCTTACCCGAACCCTTCTATTTTGTAGGTAGCTGCTAACCATTTTCCTTAAGTTTTGTGGACATCTTTTTTCTTGCAAACGATACTTTATAGCTGGCCACCATGCGCTGTCGAAAGCTCCCTCAATATCAAGGGATATCATTATACTAACCAATTTTTTATTTATATTTTCTTTGATATGTTGCACAAGATCGAACAACGAGTCTTCCGTACAGCGCTGGGGGACAAATCCGTACTGTCTTTGGTTCATTCTAGGTAATATATGCCATCTTATTCTGGTTATTAACATCTTTTCTAAGATTTTTCCGAGTACTGGTAGTAACCCAATAGGTCTATACGATTTCGCATGAGTATAGTCTTTTTTACCCGGTTTTTTAAGAACTATGACTACCGCTTCCTTCCAGACTGTGGGAAAACAGGACAGTTCCAGGCATTTGTTAACGATGGCTAAGAAAGTTTCCTCGTCTGCTCTAATGGCTGAATAGCAGATGTCTGCAGTGAATCCATCTAACCCAGGTGCCTTTTTGGGATTGAAGCTTTTCACAGTACTTCTAAGTTCGTGCTTAGTAAAAGGGTGGATCTTGTATATCAGTATAAGTTTCGTTGTCCACGTCTGTTTGCTTTCTCTAATGATTTATGTATCTGATTGTCATTTATTTCTACATCTTCTGGAAAGAATGTATCAGCTAGAAATTCTGTAGATTCCTTAGAACTTAATACATTACCTTCCTTTATTAATAACTGATCGTCTTTTTCATTTGATGTGCTTCTAATTACCCTATAAATTCCATCCCAAAGACTCTCCCTATCCTGTTTTCCACAGAACTCTTTCCAGCTTTTCGTCTGGGCTTTTATTGACTCCTCTTCGTATATCGTTTTTGCTTTCAAGTATTCATCTATTACAAATTCCAGGCGGTGAGGTGCTGCACATCTGATTCTTCGCTTCTTTGTCGTCGTATCCTTTTTAAGGTCTTCCAATTGCATGTTCCACCAAGGTAGCCGCTTTTTCGAGGCCTTGTTTGATTTCTGGTATTGTTTCTTTACATACTTTTTCTATACAGTTATTATATTTTGAGATCTTTTCCTCTAACAGCTCTTTTGTTTCTATTTTTGGATTTCTTCAAAGTTTATTTTGTTTTCTCCTAATAAGTTTTTGAAAATTTTACTAAAATCTGTCCATCTAGCTTTTTTGTGTTGTAGAGTCTTGTTGTTTCCTTTTGTTTCTTTTCTTGCGGCTTTTCGAGTAACAGAGAGAAGGTTATTGCGTTATGGTCGGAACTTACGAGTGCTTTATCCACCTTCCAGCTGTGCACTGTCTGCAACATTTGTAGGTTACACACTGTTACATCAACATGGCTTGTGAGTATTTTGCCTCCCCGTATTGTATCAAACGTTGGTTCGTTCCCTTCGTTTAGGATATGTAAACCTAGTTCGTCTAAAGTTTCCTGCAGTGTATTTCCTCGGTGATCTATGGATACGCTTCCCCACCATGTATTCCATGCGTTTACATCGCCTCCTATGATGATATTCTTACCCTTAAATTTTTTGCAGATTTTTTCTATTTGATCCAAGTATGGATCGATAGGCAAATAGTCCTCAAAATACACAGACACTATTACCACCGACCACTTATCTGTGGTCAGTTCTGCTACCGCAATATTTTCAGTTACAATGGTGGGGTCGACAGTCACCTCTACGTCATTGTCAAATACTATTATGGCTGACTTAATAGTTTTTGTTCTATTGCTTGCTTTGTATAGTTCTTGTACCGGGGTAATGCTTAAGCACACCCGTTTCAGCAGTATAAGGTTCCTGAACAATGGCAAATTTTACGTTTCTTTTTTGGGGCCTCTATAATCAGTTCTTGTGTTGCTAACTTTTTTCTCTGTAAATTGGCCTGTATTACCTTATATTCTCGATGAGTTTTTTTGTTAAGAGGGTGTGTTGTTGGAGTAGCTGTGGAGACCGAATCAACTTTAGCAATATGCAACGCTTGACCGAGCTATTGCATCCATTTTTTCCTTATTGGGCAATTATCGTCGAAGCTGTTGTGGTCAATTTGTTCATTTTTTGCCAAACTACAGTTCCGACAGCTTGGTGTTTCTCCTGTCATCCACGATGGGCAGTCCACTCGCATATGGGGACCCGAACAGTGACTGCACAAAGCTATGGTCTCCTTGCACAGCTTGCTGCCATGTCCAAAAGCCAGACACTTGGAACATTGTACCAACGGTGACTGATCCTGTACTCTTACTCTTTGCAGGTCGATTTGTACGCGACCTGCACTTGTCAAGCTTTGCCATAATTTAGGGGATACCTGTAACACGACGTGGTTTTCATGCGGGTTCCTTGATTTTTTCCTATATCTTACAAATAATCTATAATCTTCTGCGGCTATATTTTGAACAAGGTGTCTATTTTGATTTTTTATTGCCATAGCGATCTTCATCTGTATTATATGAAAGGACATCTTTGATTACTACTAACGGATCTTTATTTTTAGTTTCTTCTACTTTTAATTTCTCTTGAGATGTTTTAATTTTTTCTGCTACTCTCTCTAGTTCATTTCTTGATTGGCAACTTATTATGACTCTTTGATCTTTAGCCTTTCTCACTCGATCTACTCTTAAGCCACTTGTCTTTGCGTCAACTGCTGTTCTTATTTTCGTTATGACGTCTTGGCTAGTGTCTTTGTTACTGTCTGATGATACTATGACCGAGTATAGTGATGCTACTTTCGGTACATTCTTACTGCCTAATATTTCCGCGTAAGTTAGATTCTTTTCTCTAGTTTTCAATTTTGATATCCGTTTTGTACCTGTGTCAATTGTTTCTTCAAGGTTTTTCAATAGTGACTTTGACTCCACTAAAACTTTATTATTTTCTTTTAATTCCGTCATCAGTTCACCCGCATTTTTCCACTGAGTCATTATTTGGTCGCATTAGGCCAATTTTTTCCGCCACGTCATGTAATAAAATTTTTTTCATAGATCGCACTTCTTTTAATATTTCGTCCGTTGCTCCATGCTGAACGGGATCGTGAAGTTTCTTCATCGTTGTCTCTAACTTTTCTGTGTGTTCCCTCTCTCTACGTAGTATCTCCTCCTTCATCTGTGATTTCGCTCTTTCTAATTGAAGTTGTAATGTTTGTCTAGATTCGTTTAAGCATAACACTATTTCATATAATCCCTTAAGACTGGATATAACAGTTCCTTTGATCGTAGATTTTAAATTACCAGACTGTTCTAATTGCATTTTTGCTTCTTGTAGTAGCTTATTTGCTACCCCAGAGAGTGATGCTAGCGGAGTAGTCGCAGATAGGTGCTCGCCAGATGCTGCAGTGTCTGCTTTAGATGATTGACTTTCAGGGAGTTCCTCCGCCTGCTGTTGAGAATTTTGCAGTAAGGCCCGCTTACGCATGTGTACGGTTCCAGTTGAGACTTTCTGAGACATTCTTAATTAGCGGCTATACACAGAAATGAAAGGGAAAAAAAAAAAAAAAAAAAGGATTTTTTTTTTTTTTTTTTTTTTTTTTTTTTCACACACTAAGTTCTAATAAAATAAACTTTATTTATTTAGCTTGGTCATAAAGTTCTCTAAAGTTTGAGTCCAAACTTGACTGTCGTACTGTGTTTTTTGCACCTTCCACCTGGGATCAAAAAATCCAAAATGGCGGCTGTCTAATTTTTATTTCTTATCTATTCCCTTTAATTTTCTCTTCAAATGGGGTCCAAACTCGCTTATTTTGCGCTATCGGGTTTCTTAGTTATTTAATTTTAACTTTTCCAAGATGGCGCCGAGTTATTTAGTCAGTTTTTGAATTTAATGTAACTCAGGCCTAGACAGCGCTAACTTGGTCGATCTTGGGCTCAAACAATAGGGATTTTTGTCCTCAATACGATCATAGTAATATCGATATATATTTCTTATCCTAAAAAAAACTATACCAAAAAAACCATAAAATTTTTGTAAAAAGTGAATATCTTCCTTAATATTAAACTTATCTTAATTTAAAAACGCCAGGCCTCTTAGAGTTTAGTCCTCTGTTTGTTACCCTATTACATTAATTTTTACTGTGCTTGGTTTGTAAACCACGTGCATGAGGTTTCTTATTTTTTGCAAATAACTTCTAAATTTTACAGTAGATTTTCCTGAAATTTTTTATACATTTACTATGTGTCGAGGTCTTTTAAGATAATACATGAAAATACTATGTTATAGATCTATTTTTATTATTATTTAAATTTAAAGTTCGAATTTTCAGGTTAACTTCACAAAAAGGTCTATATCTTGCCTGGTTTTGAACTTGCGCTGCAGCCGAAGGTGTCTAGTGGTCGGTCCCAGTCTGCCGCATTCTCTGCAGTATTTCTTTTAAGGGCACGATCTTCTTTCTCGGAACACGTGTCCACGAGGTAGAGAGTTTCCCCCGATTTCTTGGAGACCCTTAATCAGAAAAATCTGATTTTTTCAGAGAATGTACCCCACGTTAACACTTATTCACTGCACTAATAAAAACGGCTGGTAATAGCTCTAGTTTTTGCGCCGCACGCCTAAGAGTAGAATTAATTTTACTGTTTTTTGAGTATATTCCGTCAATTTTCGCACAAAAATATCGTGCGGCTCTTTTTTCAAAACACAACGCTTAGCGCTCATCGCTTACGCACACGCACATGTATTGCACATTGTTCTAGCCACTGAATTTACTATTTAAAGTGATTTTTCAAGAGCGGAGCGATACAAAAACGATGCGTACGGCGGCGCCGTATCAGCTGCAACTCGGTTAGGTTAGGTTAGGTTTAGGTTAGGTTAGGTTAGGTTTAGGTTAGGTTAGGTTAGGTTAGGTTAGGTAGGTTAGGTTAGGTTAGGTAGGTTAGGTTAGGTTAGGTTAGGTTAGGTTAGGTTAGGTTAGGTTAGGTTAGGTTAGGTTAGGTTAGGTTAGGTTAGGTTAGGTTAGGTAGGTTAGGTTAGGT